>JAVFKF010000001.1:15000000-20000000 GCA_036926295.1 Pachydiplax longipennis | reverse complement strand
GTTATCTCCTTAGAACCTCAAACTTTCAATTGAAAGTAAGGGAAAGCGTAAGAAAGAGATTTAGTATATGGGTTTCTTTCCAAAGCTCAAATTTGTTTGAACGTTTACGGTGAAAAAGTTTTAATATGAAGATTTAGAACTCCAGCGGATTGTCTTGGATGGGCAATCACATAAATTCACTGGAATAAGGTGAATCAAATTTGACTAAATTCAGTTTCATTTCTGTATTTCCGCGTTTTTTACCAAATCCTCAATCCAAAATTTAATAAAACCCAAGATAAAATATAAATGCGCAACCGATTTCAGAGAATTTGGCGAAATGACGTACTTTTCAGAAGAATTTAATAGAAGAATCATCAGCCCTGATTTTGGTGAAATTGTCTTTATATCTCGAAACTTTCTGACGTAATGGATAAAGAGAACTTCATCGAGCGGCTTTTCCTGGAGGAAAAAGAGCCGGTCTGAAAACTGAAGGCATATAAAGATAATAGAATTAAATTGAAACCTGTTTAAGACGCTCTCCCGCTTAAGACACAACTTTCTCTCGATCCCTTTCACACGAAATAAATTGTAAAAATACCGCTCAAGACGCGGTACCCAGTTAAGACGCGGATTTTTCCCGTCCACTGTTGCAAAGCAACCCGCTTCAACCAATCCTTTGGCTGATTTGTTTATCATTTTTTATTTACATAATCTATGTCGACCTATTACGCTACGCCTCACCTCTAGAATAGTACCCTCTGAATTTCCTTTTTTGGTATTACTAATTTTGTGAATTTATAATTAAGACATAGCGAAGGAGAAAAATCTCCATCTCACTGTTGGAGCTGACACGAGATCTGAAACAGAGTGAGATCTTCTTTATCACTTTCGTCTCACGATCAAAGCAGAACGTTAGATTAAAAATTCGGTTGAAAAAGCTTCCTTTTGTTGCAATCTCAAGTTGTAAAACATATCGAATAAACTAGAAAGGGATTGCAGTGTTTTGTGAGCGTAGTCTCGGCGAGATCGTGCTCTGTGATGCCCTCTTACAACTTAAAGAAAATTATTTTAAAAAATAAAAATATATTAAATTTATTTTCTTTAATTATGAAATTATATTTTAAAATATATTAAATTTAATTTTAAACAAAAAATTATGAAATTTTATTTTTAAAATAAAAAATAATTAAATTTTATTCTTAAAATAAAAAATAATTAAATTTTATTTTAAAATTATATTAAATTTTATTTTAATTACTAAAAAAAGTACTAAAAATTTTATTTTAAAAAATAAAAATATTACATTTTATTTTTTTTTTTAATAAAAAATATTAAATTTTATTTTTAAAAATAATTAAATTTTATTAAATAAAAATAAACAATTATTAAATATAAAATTTAAGAATTATCAAACATCTTTTTAAAAATTCATGATTCTTCCTTAACGGTCTAACAAATGATAACTTCTTACTTGCAGAGTAAAAATTGCCGAAAACAAACTGAGACGCTCTCTTTGTGCGAAAAGCAGTCACATTTTCAATAATATCATATAAGATAACCAGCATTACACAAACCGATTGCAATGCCATCCCGCTTAAGACGCGGTTTTCCCTTTGTCCCCCTGAATAACGTATTAACCTGGAATTGCTTTATTTAACGGAAGAGAAAGAGAGCCCAAGTGAGAGGAGGATTGAGAGAAAGGAAGGGGAGATAGACGTCGGTTTGCCGATAAATTTAAGGACGGGCGGATTTAAGAAAGAAGTTGCGGCTATTGTCAGGAGGGCGTTGTAAGTGGGTCATGCCTGTAGCCGTGACAAAATACGAGGGAGGTAAGAAGTTGAATTCGCCCATTCGGAGGAATCCATTTCCCGTGGAAGAATGCGAGGCTGTAATGAAAAAAGAAACGGATGGAAAAATACACGGCCTCAATATATATACAAGGGGACGAAAATGAAAAACGGGCCACGGCGAGGTGAACGGAAGCAAAGTCTGTACAAAGTGGAAACTTCTATTTACTTCGCGAAAAAGTTCGCAGGGTGGGTTCTCGCCTGAAAGAGGGTTAAAACAAATATAACACTGTTGGGAAATTATGGAATGAAGTACGATTTGCTTCAATAATGATACAATTACAAAGCTTTTAATGCATTTTTCAGGAATCAAACGATATGAATTTATATTCAGGGCTCTTACAGATCGGAAAATAATTTATGAATTAGTACGTACACAATTCATTCAAATATATCCGCAGAATTCAACGTCGGTAATTAATGAGTAAATCAAAAACACTATAGTAATTTCCACACTATAGTGGATGATTGATCATTTCGGTGATTAATGATTTCGAAATATCTTTGGGTAGAATCTAGAAATAAGACTGTATTGAAACGAAAAATTAGTTACTATTCATTACTAATTCAATTACTAAGCTGATAATGTGTTGTCCAGCAAACAAATTCCATCTCTCGATATTCTAAAAATTCGTAAATCAATTCAGAAATTCGTGTAGAGAGAAATTATTTTCGTCTACCATGACATAACAACGAAACTAATAGCTCCTGATACAGCAAACGTGATACTCATCATTTAAAGAGATTGGAAACATTATACAAATCTGATTTCTAGTATCAATTCCAATTTAATTAATCGTTTTAAGACCAAAATACTCAGTTTCAGGGTATTTAATTTCCAGTATTTTATATTGGGATCATTATTATATAAGAATTGTATATCAGTATTATACGTTTTAAAGATAATTAAAATTATTCTGTAAATTATTTTCCAGAATTCGGGCTTGGAAAAACAAACTCGAGTGAATTATAACACATTCCGAATTTAGATAGGAATTTCGGAAAATAAATTCCCTGGGCAGGTGATAGTAATTCATTCTCGAATAGGAGGAAGTAATATCTTTTGAAGACCAGCTGGGAAAAAGTAGAATTCCATCTGAATAATGGAAATTTTTCGCAACGGTTACCGAATGATAAAGTGGCTTTCAGGTGTTCTCGCCTAAAGAGCAATTTTGATGATCTTCCACAACATTGGTACTCTGGAAGCCGCCTATCAGCACAACATTCCCACACGTTTCTTCAAAAATAATTAGTTTTCCCCGCGATTCGAACAGTTTATTGCCTCGACTAACACATTATAAAGATTATATTATATATTATTTGGGCAGTATGATCTTTGTGACAGTCTTTGGTTGCGTTCTCCATACCTTTATACGGCATCTACTTCAGTTAGTCTGCTAACTGCCACAAATTTACTCCCGTAAACGAGCTCTACAATATATTTCCTCTAATCAGATCATGAGCTTCACATCCTCTGGTCTACACAGTAACTTTTTACCATTTAAATCACGATAATTTCTTCCGTTGCTCGCTTTATTTCCCACCAGGACGTCGTTTATTCTCATAAATGGCTCTTAAATTTGGTTTATCAGTCCAACCCAAGTGTAAGCCCGCTATCAGTAGAGAAAAGGCAATAATTATTACCCATTTTATCAACTGGCACTACAATAAGAGAAATTCGAATCCACCAGGATACTGTGTTTGTTAAAGTATTCAAAATTCTTACTCGCTAATGAATCTTTGAAAATTGAGTTAATAGAAAATAATTTAATAATAATCATATTTTATTACAGTAGAGATATTTTGTGGACAATCTTTACGAGCAGAAGTTAGAGAGCACTTCCTTCTTTGGCGTTCAATTTGGCCTTCTTTTAACTTATTCGGACTCGGCTAACGAATATGGATTGGGCTAATGCGTTTTCAATTGATTCGCGTTGAGTTGAGAATAATCGAATAATTCGATTTTCCACGTCCATCGAATAATTCCAACAATATTTTCAATTTTCATTATATCATCATCGCGCCGAACAACCGAATTACAGTATTGAGTTTCCCACTTGCTCGTCTCCATCGAGTGCTATTTCATGGATTCGATATTTCACCAATTCCATTCTTCTCCATTAAATTGAGTAGCTGTTCTTCCCGGAATTTGGTTAGTTTCAAGCTTTTAGTAAGTGCTTTTTATATTATGTTAATTATGTCACTTTATTATTATTATGTTAATTTATAACACAGCTTTTTAAATAGTAGACAGAATTTAGAACGATATTCTATAGAAACCAATGGGAAATCACGTTTCGCCTAAGGAATGTGATTCCGGAACGAATTATCTTCGTTAGTCGAGGTATGTGATGTAATATGTAGTGTAATGTATCTTCTTCAGACTTTCGGCAAATTTGTAAATATGAAACCAGAGTCATTCTGTAAATTTGAAATGTGTAATACAGATATACAACTTGAACGTGTACATAACCACTTTGAGAAACCACGTACTCGACCGAGATTCCCCCCGGTAGCATAGGACCAGTTGGAATAGGGCACCGAGGTTTATTTTTATTTATTTATTTATACGTTAGACTACGAGTAGGCACGAGGCCAGGTGGTAGCCATTCCCTGTGGGGGGAGGGAAATATAAAATATCCTGCCTGGTATTCACCCAAGTCGAGAGGAAAACCCCCCAAAACCTCCCGAAGGCAGTACATCACACAATTTAGTACTATATATAAAATATACAAACATGAAAGATACAAACAATGTGAAATATAAAAGACAAACCTCATAAAAGAATGTTACATAATAAAGAAATAATTATTATTTTAGAAAATACAAGTTTAATTTGCAATCCAGCAACGGCTGTTATTACTAATATACTAATTCAGATATTAATATAACTTAACTTAGCTTTAAATTTTTTTGCGTTTTCTGGCATTGGAATGAGAAATTCTCCAGGTAAAGCATTCCATTCTCTTATTCCTCTATTAACAAAAGAATATTTTGCAACATCTGTTTTCTGCTCGCGTTCTCTTATTTTTAAATTATGGTCGCCGCGTCCAATATAGCTTGGATTTTCGAATCTCTCCCGTAGTTCTGCCCAAGCATCTTTACAATTCTCTTTACAATTCCACGCGTTAAATACTCCCGCTAACCTAAAAGCTTTCCTTCTCGACGCTAACGATTCCCATCCTAGCTGATCTAGCATTTTGCTAACACTCTCATCCTTCTTGTGTTTTCCAACTACGTATCTAGCCGCCTTCCTTTGCACGCCTTCAAGTTTCTTACTTAGGCCCGTTTCGTGGGGGTCCCAAACACTCGTCGCATATTCGACTATCGGCCTAACTAACGATTTATACGCCCTTTCTTTGACTCCCCTCCCACTCCGTTTTAGGTTTCTCATTACGAAGTGAAGGTTTCTATATGCCTTTGTAGTAACATTTTCGATGTGACTCCCCCATTTGAGATTATCAGATAAATTAATACCCAAATAATTGCAATCATGTACGGTAGGAATTGTTTCATTGTTTAGCGTATATTGGTTAAATTCATGTAACTTTTTTCTAGAGAACTTAATATGCTTACATTTACTGACGTTTATCATCATATCGTTTAATTTAGTCCACTCTGATAACTGCTTTAGATCACTTTGCAAGATATCGCGGTCGTTGCTATCTCTTATTCGCCTATATAATATGCAGTCGTCGGCAAATAACCTAACTTCGGACTTAATATTAATAGGGAGATCGTTAATGTATATTAGGAATAGCAATGGCCCGAGAACGCTACCCTGTGGAATACCTGAGGTGACTTCGGCCTCGTTAGAGTAAACTTCACCGATTTTGACTCTCTGTTTTCTCTCCTTCAAAAAATTTTCAATCCATCTTAGTACCCGCTGGTCAATATTTAAATCACGTACTTTTGTTATGAGTATATCGTGCGATACTTTATCAAAGGCTTTAGCAAAATCAATGACAACCGCATCGATTTCATCCCGTTTATCCATAGTTTCAGCAATATCTTGCACCAATCCGAGAAGCTGTGTTTCACATGAGTACCCCTGCCTGAAACCGTGCTGCCTCTTACTTAACCAGTCGTTTTCCTTCCAGAATATACGAAGGTAGTCTGCTATAATTTTTTCCATTAGTTTACTGACCTGGGAAGTTAAACTAATGGGCCTGTAATTATCAACTGATGTTTTGGACCCCCCCTTATGAATTGGAATCACGATCGCTTTAGTCCAGTCGTCAGGGATATGATTATTGTTTAAAGTTGCAGTAAACAGTGTTCGAAAATATGGCACTATTGAATTACCTCCTAATTTAATGGCGTCACTTGAGATATCATCAGGTCCCTTAGATTTCCTATTTTTCAGTTTTTGAATGTGCCTTAAAATAACTGAGTCGAGAATTTGGATATACTTTGCGCTTCCCTCTTCCCCTCTATGTGTCTTTTCCTCGATTAAAGCTTTGCCTGCACTACGGATTCCCTTATTATAAACCTGAGAGAACCATTCATTAAATGCCTCAGCGACTTCCTGTTCCTTGGTTAGCTTTTCACCTGCACCTGTATTTATTGTGAATGAGTTGTTCCCATCTCCTTTCCTACGGCGTAGATATTTGTAGAACTCATTTGAATTTTCCGAGTCAAGAGTGTTTTTGACATATTCCTCCTCCGCGCGTATTTTTTCGGCAGCTAGTTCTTTAGTTAATTGTTTATAATATTCCAACGAATCTAAATCGCGATCTTTCTTTTTATGCGCGACCCTGACTTTCCTTTTGAGCAACCTAATTTTCTTATTGTAGTACTCGGGATCTGGATTATTCTTTAGTCGCTTCTTAGGGACGTATTTTTCAATACCACGGAAAACAATTTTCTTAAAACCTCCCCAGATCTCTTCGACTGAATTCCCAATTCCTGCCCATTCTCTGTATTGTTGACGCAAGTATTCTTGAAATCCGATATTATCAGCTTTACTATACTGGAAAATTTCAATATTTTTTCGGACTGGTGACCGTTGGGGAACATTCCACTTAAGAACGAGCTCCACTGCTTTGTGATCGCTTATACCTGGAATAGTGCTGGCTCTAATCACTGCGTCTAATGGCTTTACGAGAAAAATATCGAGAATGCTCGACTCCCTGGTGGGCTCCTTGACTACCTGAGTAAGACCCCCCTCACGAATAATGCTATTTACAAGTTCTTGGGGTTTACCCCCTCCCTCTGCGCTTCCTTCCCAATTAACGTATGGTACATTTAGATCTCCCGCAACGACCATGAGGTTTTCATTCAATGTCTCAGCGCAAAGGTCGTTAAGAATGTTTAAAACTTCGAAATCGTCACTCGGTTTCCTATATGCAAGAATTACTTTGAAAACCCTCCTGTTTAACGGATTTGTAATTTTAACTCCTAGCATTTCGCAGTCGTCGCGTACCCATTCCAGATTACTATGTAAATTGTCAGAAACGCACACAAAGATTCCCCCTCCACGTGAACCACGATCTCTTCTATATACCACGAACCCTGATGGAAAAACTTCGCTCGAATAAATGTCCTCATGCAACCAAGACTCAGTTCCTAGTATTATATCCGGATTTGAAGCATTTTTTTGATTTTGCATGACCGTCGGCCGAGTAACCGCTGATAGTTCATCCACACCATGGAGAATCTATTTTTGAATTGCTTTGGAAAAAATGCGGCGTGAGCGGATGTCGGACTTCTCCTCTGCTGATTGAAAAAATACCTCCCATCGGTTTCTGGCACCGTGGACAGACGACTGCGACTTCCTTCTGACCAAGAATATGCTTTGGAATCTTCGAGCGACCCGAAAAGACTAAGGAGAACCTTCTAAGAAAACAAACATGGACATACCTTCCAAAAAATGTTTTTTCCTTAATACGACTGTAGACTATCTAGCAAATTTAATGCCATTTCATCATTGGACGAGACTGATACGTAGGTATCAATTACTCTCAAGATATACTCGTATTGTAAATTTTAGTATATATATAGTATATTTATACTATATTATCGTGTATTTCTTTTAATTATTGAATTGTTTTTGCGGATATTTTATCGCTACCTTTCTTGTGTGAACGTTTTCCTGCACAGTGGGGTTTTCTCAGAAAGGCTTCAGCCGAAGAGTTTTATTCCAAAATCTCCATCCTTATATTTCCCTTTTCTTTGTTTACGGCATACACTTGTGATGTTTTTAATTAAATCTTTTTTCCACTGTACCATCAAAAGTGATTTTAAATATAAGGTATAAGAGAGGCCCACATAGGCCTAATCTCGCCAAATAGAGTTATATAATTATAATAATAAGTCGTTACGGAAAAAGTAATTCTCCAGAGTAACTAGATTACGTCATTAATGCTACCGTCACTGAAAGGAAGGTCCAATCTGTGTAGCAGGAAAAACGGTTGGGGCGGGAAAATTTACAATGTTTTCCATTTTTATAGCGTTTCCTAGAAAGAGCTCTTCGGGATTGTTGTGTCTAAAGCTTCCCCATTCTTCCTTATTGTTACGAAGCAATCTGAAGGTTAACGAGCTAAAGGCGAAACAATGAGAAGGAGAGAACGGTCTCGTCAAACAGCTTGGGTACTTTTTGAGACTGGCACATTGTTAGATAAGTTATATCATGTTCCAGTAATCGGAATGGAAATGATTAAGTAATGAACATAACTATTTATTTCGAACTGGATTTGATACATAAAATTTTGTATCATATTAATGGAATGCAAAACTTTCAAAAGAATTGCTATCCGAGAGAGGAGTTTCCAAACCATTTAATTCACTCTCAGGATACAAGGTAGGAGTACGAGAATATCGTTTCACTATAACTGTCACTAAACACACATAACCGGCTTCTATCTATCTTCATATTGGTAAAACTCCCCTTCTCTGAAGGTGTTTTCCTGTAGTGCGTTATTTTTCCTAAGCTTCACCTACATTTTTTAAGTTCTCAAATAAATTTATCTTTTTCTCCTTTCATTTCAATTTACATTTAATTAGTATTTATTGATATGATTTCTATGGTTTAAATAGAAAAGGAGACTATATTCAATAGCCCACAATAAAGACGGTGTTTATTGATTTACGCAAGACACCACTGAAAGTGTTTCAGTTAAAACGTTCGCAGACACTAATGTATTCACTCGACAGAGTCCTAAATCATCCATTATTTTATTAAGAATGAAACCAACAAAATAGGTATAAAAATCTCATTTTAGAAAAGAAAATTAAAGGCAGAATACGAAAAATGAGCTGACCAATCCTATAGGATATTTCAAAATCAAGTTCCAAAAAGGTTATAGGATTAGTTGAAAAATAAACCTCTTTGATAACTCTAGATTTTAAAAATTACAATTTTAGGGATTCATTATCCCAAAAGGATGTGATAAGAACTCAAATGAATGGAAAATATAAGTATTTCAAGCGTTCAATTTCTAAATTATTAGATGGGAAATTTCCTATAATTAAAGGCAACAAGATTGTGATTATGATAATTTGTGCTTATTATGAAATATTCATAAGTTCATTTAGAAAATAATTAAACCCAAAGTAAAAAATAATCCATAGCCTTATTAAAGAAATGAGATATTTTTCGGTACTTGTGCAAAATCAGTATAACGTAGTGATGAGACTTCCCTTAATTTAACCAAAACTAGGGTAAATTACGACCGGAGTAAAGGACGCCACCACTCTATCAAACCCAACTCGTCCTCCGTCAGATACTCAAAGCAACGCGACAAAAAAAAACACAAACTTCGAGACGGGTACAAACAACTCCGTGAAACTTTGCAAACCAAATTCCGCGAAAAATTCCTCCTACATTCAACGGCGACTCGAACGAAACTGCTCTGAATACCTGACGAAACTATCTCTATTAAGTCACCCAGACGGAGATACCTCGTTACTCTGAGAACTACATTCGAAACATACCCCGGAAATCCTCTTCGCGAGAGAAAACTAAATCAAATCCACGGGACAAAATAAGACATTCAATCGAGGAACGAGCTAATCTCGGGGGAGGTAAATTTGAAAGACGGAAAACTTGCTCAATATGTACGGGTTCGGTCCCATTTCATTACTCTCGTACCCTTTCCGCTTCATTCCCTCTCGGTCATTAAGGGCCCCCATTGGCACAGCGCCCGATTCTCCCTCACGGCGATTGGATTAAACCAGTCATACCTTCCATCATCCACAAATCTGACCCAACTGGTAGCATATCTTTAAAACCGAAGACTTTCACTTCCCAACTCCAATGTCTTCTTCTCCATTATCGTTTCCCGCGAGGCACTAAAAAGGGAATGGAGAAATAGTGGATGTCTTCTCCTATCTCTTGCACATCCAATTTGGTCCGCGATGCATTCTTTCGGGATCGATTTCCCTCGCGAACCGGCCTCTTTTGCATGTTTTGACCTGGGATGGGCTAAATTCATCGACAAAAAAGTACGGCGAATACAAAGGAGTTCGTCTGGGAAGGGAATGGGAAATCTAGACGTAATGTTCCGCGGCTGAGCGTTCTTTGAGATGAATGTCCTATTAAGTGGAAGAGGAAATCATGCCTAACGAATTGTACGCGTAGATCTGAGATGCGGAAAGTGGAAGATTAAGTTTGTGCATTAATAACAATGCCACAAACGATCCTTAAGGAAAGACATTACTCAAGCTTAGTTAGGGGTTGATAGTCGTCTCAATTTCGCGAGAATTTTCTTACTTGACGGACTGCTACTCGAGTCCCGATTTAGTCTTTGAATGTTCCGCTCATGAAAAGCTTTTCTTTTAAAGCACTATTGTCAAGTAATTAATTTCCTCTATTTATATTTCTTAGGTTTGTCCGATTTTTCTTAATATTGCACTTGTTTATTTGCATACATTATCGATAACCTGGAAATTCTGTCAATTATATTTTGTTGATTGTATTTTCAAATATGAGTTATAAAAGTTTATTTTTATCAATTTATATTTTTGGTCTTTTTCTATTTTAAAACGTTTAATCACATGCATTGTCTATAAAATTGTAAAAGACAGGAAAATGGGATGAAGAAACCGTCATTTTCAATGGTTAATAATTTATTAATAACGAAATCTACTACTACCACTGAGTGCATTTTTTGATCTGAGCTAAAAAAAAATACTATCAGTTCTGCTGTTATAAATCCACTTCAAGGAACCTTCTCTTCCATTAATTATAAAGATGAAGTGATATAAAATTGACTGATAAACAAGGTAATCTTGTTATGAGAAATTCTCTAGAGGACGCTGATTCTAAAGCCAAGGATACAATAGATGGTGAGATGATATACTTGCAATCTGGACATTCTGCTTAAAGAAAAGCAATCACTTGCAAGATTCATTTAGAATATTGTTGCGGCTGAGCCTCTCTCGAAACGAGCGCTTCGTCGGCGTTTTCATTAAAGAGTTATTCCATCTCGTTCACGAATTATTCTCACTCGCAGCCATAATTTCAGGAAATAATGAAGTTTAGCTTGCAGCCTTTCGACAGCTCACTTTATGGCTCGGCGCTGCTTCATAATTCAGTCCCACTCTAACGTCTGCCTCAAGCTGCAGAATCGTCCATGCCTTTCATATTTTTCTCACTTCCCATTTCAGGATGTTAGCAATTGTTTCTTACGGACTTTTCATCCGACACATTAGCTTTTAACTTGATAAATTCGATTTTAATATTTTAGGCTTTTAATTCGACCATACTCGATTCGAACTACTTAATTAGAAGTTCTTCTTTAAAAGCAGCGGAACTTCCTTTATATAAAACCATCTTGAATTAATGAGTTTACTGATTTCCTGCTACAGTTGGATGACTGGAACAAAATGGAAAATAAGACAAATGTAGAGGTATTATGGGCAGTGAACGAGAAAAGGAAATCATTGGATAAGACAGAAAGAAGGAAAATTACATTTATAGGACATAATATGAGTCATACCCTTCTAACCAACATTTTTGAAGGCAAGATTCTGGAATAGAAAGGAAGGGGTAGGCCAAGGAAGATTAATTTCGATGATGTAGGAAAAAGAATGGAATATTTCGATTAAAACAGGATAAAAAGAGCAGCTGAAGTGAGAGAAGAATGGTTGCACCGACAAGGCATTAATGAGGCCTTGTCTTGTTTGTTAATGAATAAGTTGAATTTATCAAAGAGTACCAAATTACCTCATTCTTTACAATCTTTGCATAGATTTTCATTCCTTAATTGGTATATCAATATATTATTTGTTATAATTTCAAACCAACGACATAAAGTTAAATGTGTAGGATTAATCTTAAAACGTGAGGAAATCTCTCGCCCTGCTTAATTCATTTAGTCATTGAGTAATTTTCAAGTTCTCGAAATATCACTTTCATTAAGGTAAGACTCATTAGCGCAATGCATCAAAAATTAATCTTCGAAACTTCAGTACGATCGAGTTCAAAATCGCCTATAAATTTGAATACTTTTCCTCGTGATAAATTAGTAGCTGCCGTTAAAAAAGAATGAGATCCTCCATTGGGAATATTTTAAGGAAAGTAATTTCTCTTATAGGAAAGTAGAAAGAAAGAAATGAAAAAGAAAGGAATGATCATTTCCTAATGAGCAAAAAACTCTCACGACCCAACCTATATATCTTGATCAGTTATTAAACTAATTAAAACGAAGTAGTGTGAATTTTTTCAGCTCCGGATTTTATTTAATAAAATAACCTGAGTTAAGATAGGATAGGAAAAGGTCTAATTGTAAGTTTCTGCGAATAATGGAGCAATACAGATGAATTTCCATAAACAGCATAGAGAATGAATGTTTCTATCAAAAGCATGAAAACATATTACGCTCAAAAAAACTCAATTTTAACAAATCTTTCACTAAAACACAAGACAAGAATTAAAATAACTTTTTTAACGTTAATAAGTACCACAAAATTACATCTGATATTACGCTCTCTTTAAGATAAAAGAATTATTTTAGACGCACACAGTACATTGATTTTGGCAAAAGACTGCACGAGGCATAAATATCAAAACCTAAAACACAAAACACTGTTTTCCAAAGTGAAAACACGCACAAGAGCATAGGATGCGAATCCGTTGGCAGTAACATCCTTTTATAACGTGTTGTATTCGTTGGATTTCTCACTCTGCAGACCTTCCACGACATTCGTTCTGGTAGCGCGCCCACGACCTTCCATCCAGATCGGTTATCAAAAGGCCAGGCCTTGATCTCGTTGCTACCGTCAATGAGGAGACTACATCCACCGGATAAACATAAACATCCAATCTCTTATCTACGTGAAAAAAAAACCTTAAGTAAGGCGTTATCTTCGATCGACAAGGCGAGCGACGCGACAAAAAATTGACGGTTATTGGGAAGCCTAGATTTGCCCAGGGCATCGAACCGTTATATTTTTCGTTTCGATTTTCGCTACGATTCGATCAAATGTACAAATGTAGGTTCAGGTTTCGATCCTTCTGCCAATGTCGGATCGGTTCAAACACCTTTTATTGGCTCAGATCATTGTAACATCATATCTCTCTGAAATTTTAAAAATTATTTTCAGCTTTTTTCATATACACTTCATTAGACTTAATTTTAGAATAGAAGTCAGTTGCGATTCATAGTTACATATGTTTAGAAAACCTTCCTCCTATTACACCAAAGTAAAATTTGCATTATTTTAAACAAAAATATCGGAATGGAATACAACAATTGAATTTGATTGTATTTTCTGATATTTTGTAATATTTTTTCAGAATTCTGTAAAAACCTATATTTGTTATAAAATAATGTCTTGTATATTAATTTCTAAACGTTTGTTTTTCTTGATTGTATTTCTGAATATCTTATGATTTATTTTATGATTAAGAACTTTGTATAAACCTACATTTTGCTAAAAAAACCTTGTATATGTAATTCTAAACGTATATTCTATTCTAAACATATATAACTAAATATATATTTGTGATCATATAATGTTTTTACCTAACTTTTGGCACTTGCAGACGAGTCGACACATGGACTCTGCGAGACCATAATGGTTTATATTATTGTATAAAAATTCATGTAAGATGGAATAAAAAAAGAAAAAAAGAATTCAAAAAAACAGTTTTAAGCATCGGGTCGGGTTCAAGAATATTATTCCTATACCGGGTTCGGTTTCCACTGCGATAAAATTAACAGTTTACTCGTATATCTGTTTCGGTTTTCTGTTCGATTCCCTAACAGTTACTTTCACTTTCGATACTGTAGGGTGCTTAATACGCACCTATCGACAGGGAAACAGAAGAATGTTTTACTTAACTAAAATGATTAATTAGACCACTGACGTAATCGTTTGCTCCGTGCAAAATGAAACCAACTTTACACCTCCTGCTTACGGGTGTTTTCCCCCAGCGGCGTAATTTTTCCTAAGCACCAACTTCGGTTTTTAAACCCATAAATTACGAGTTTCACGCGTTGTTTTCTTCTTTGCATTTCATTACGCTATCCCTGGTTCGAGTCCCTGCTAATAATAATAATACATCTTTATTCGGGAAAAACTGGGATTAAATAGTCTTAATTAAAGTTTTCTTTCGAGTGTTATATTACGAAGGGTTAGATGTAAGGAGAGACGATTTACTCTCGTTTTCGCCCGAATAAAGACGTATTATTATTATTAGCTGGGATTCGAACCCGGGATCTTAAAATAGAGCTATAAAAATCTAGAAACTACGTCACCGCGGCCGGACAACACTCCTCTTTCATTAACTTAGCGTAATAAAAAGAATTTCTTTTAAAAAAAGCCTCGAGGATGGGAAAAAAATTTATATCAGAATTAATAACTTTTAGATCCCCTTGTGTGAGATGTTTTGTGGTAGAGTTGCGAGTTTGGGTGCGGTAAATACGTTGGAGGAAACTCGGTTCGTTTTTGTGATGAGTTTGAAGCCCGTTGGGTCATTCTATAGCTCTGATGGAGAAATTGAGTAATTGACCACAGTTTGTGAAAGTACTCACTCAGGACACTTCCCACCCTTGGTTGGGTCAGTTTTTCTCCCGGAATTTTTCAGACCTTTCTGTTTTATCAAGATGATTAAGATGTAGCTGAAACCCTATGTGCCGCCTTTATACTTGTGGCGGTGGGGGCGTGCATCTACTGTCTTTTCCTCTATAGTGTTACTATTAAGTTAGGTCCGAAAGAATAAATAATCTTACTTAGTTATAATATCGATTTCCCTACTCCCGACCTGCAAAAAACTTAAGCTGCACATCAGTAACTGATCGAGCGATATAATATTAATTTAATATGAATTTATTAAGTCCTGATTACTTAAGCAAGAACGGCCATAGATATTAAATTCAATCCCCCAAAGGAAAAACAAAGCTAAATATTTATTTCAAAAGAGAATCATAGATCAATAGATCAATATAGATCAATAGAACGCTCTCCCAAGTATCTTAGAGCTATATCTTTCTAGTACGTACCTTGAAGGCAGATTGCATTAAATGAGCAAAATTCGGATAGCATTGTGGTAGCTTCAGATTATTTTTTGAGTCGAGTTGATGTATTTTAGCTCACGGGATTAGATAATATTTGTATATTTTTTGGACTATAAATGTATATTTGTAGTCATCTGTTCGAGAGGTTTGCTATCCTCATTTGGTAAACGCCTTAAATACATTGTGCTGTCCACTAAATTTATGACTTATAATCTCTAAAATGTAGATTTGCTTTGTTTTTACATTCATTGGCTACATTTACAATGTATATATTATAATGTATCATGTTATTCACTTCCACCATATCATATATCTACTTGCAATGATTTCAGGTTGTAATAATAATAATATCAAGATGAACGCATGATATCTACTACATTATTCTAAAACGTCTTATCTATGGATTCATTCACTTTAAATGAAACGTATCGTATAGTATTTATTGAATTATTTTGAACTTATACTGCAATATTATTTGCTACAATGATTCTCATACTACGTCAAAGAGCATACTCGTGATGCTTTTCAATATGTCGAAAAAATTAATAACAAAATGCACGGATTTACGGGGGTGATATCTAATTTACGATCGTAAAATAACTAATACTAAACTAACTAAAACTAAACTAACTAATCCCAAAAAAATAACTATTGCAAACATTTTCTTGCATATGGAAAGTTTCTTGTACATGGAAACAGAATTCCTCAAAATCGAAAGATAAGCAACACATGAGGGCAAAAATACCAAGGGAATCCCTTCACTGCGATCGAAATGCTTAGAAGGCGACTGAAACGACGCGGCACGGCCAAAAATAGAAACGGCCGAACGATTCATAATACTTACCAGAAGCTATTTCGGTAGAATATTCCTCAATTTTATTGCCCTAGATCTAAAGCTAGATATGGAAAATATTGGATAGCGTTCCGGGCAAACATTAAAACGACGTGTAGCGGCAGCGGGAAGTGATTCTGCGCCATCTAATGTAATTTCGATATTCATCTCCGTTCCGATCCTCGGATATTGCTTCGGAAAGTGAACGTGCATTGTTTTACAAAGATTGAAACTGTCCCGAAATGGGTGGTACGGTCCCGGATTTCGATGCTTTGCCCGTATGATAATGAGTCATGGAAAATGTACCGCATTCAACCAATTAAATCAGAGCAATGTTCTCGCATTTTCGCAAAATATGAATTATTAAGCGGAAATTGCTAGGGAAAAGCTCCATCGTAGTTTTAACCACGGTTAATTTAACCACGGTTTATTTAATCACGATTAGTTTTAACCTCGATTTAATACACTGAATTAGATTTACGAGGGATATAGGTTTTCACATTTAATCTCTCAGTGATTGTAACGAGTGGCTGATGTCAGTGTAGTCATTTTGCACTTCTGCTATTTACATTGTAAGCTATGACGCCAAATGAGTTGGATATTGTACCTTTGGCAAATAAGAAAACATTCCTTGCTATTACAGTTTTTGCAGAATGAGTGTTCTTTGTTAGAAATGCGGAAATCTGTTGTATCCTTGCTTTGTTTATCAACGTTGCATTAAGGTTGTTTACCTCAACGAGATTAGGAAACAACTTAAACGCACGCATCAAGTCACAGATACAAGAAATTACTGGTAATTATCACAACTGTTGCCGTATTTTGATTCGATTTACCTAGATTTTCACACTTAAAATTGAAAAGTCTCACCGAATGATAAGCATTCTTACTTTCCACATGCTTGTTAAAAATTATTGCAATAATAGTAGCTCTTCAACATTCTCACTATACTAATGCAATCGATGTGCCCTGATGATGTCGAAGTCCACCGTAACAACGAAATAACGAGGATATAGTTATTATTGTTACTTATTATTGTCGATTCTCACCTTATTGTTAACCATTGAATAAACTGCTTTTGGTGGGTGTCCCGTATGTCCCGGATTGGCGTAACGACGAAATAATGAGCATATTGTTATCATTGTTACTTATTATTGTTATTTCTCACTATACTGTTAACCATTGAATTAACTGACTTTCGTTGGGTGTCCTGTATGTCCCGGATTAGCAAAACAACGAAGTAACGAGCATATAGTTATTATTGTTACTTAATGTTATTGTTTTGCAATTTACTGTTAACTTCTTGTTGGGCGTCCTTTAAGTCCCGCATTGGCTCCCACAAAGTCATGAAACCTCCCGCACTGACATCCAAAAAACCTGGCTTGCTTTTACAAAGAGGGTGAATCGCGGTAAGAAATGAACCATCAGGAAGGAACATGGCGGTCGGGATCGTTTCGCAACGGGAACCTCTCTTGCGGTTGCGAAATTAGCGCGACCTAGAGGCGGCTGCGAGAGTTATTAATCCACCGCAAGGAGGAGAAAAATAGTTGCCCTCCGGAAAGATCGCCCGCGGGAAGCGGCGTCTTACGCGATCGCGTTTCATCTGTTCGGCGGCGCAATTATAAAAGAGCGCCACCACGTGGAATCGTTTTACAACTCTAACGAAATGGAAACTGGGCGAAAAAACATGCTCACGATGTCGCCGAGGAATGTTGCGACCCCAGTGCAAAACGTCGTTCCAAGTGAGGGAAAAGTGAAAGAGTTCCTTAATGAAGAACGTCATGAATGTGATGCAGTGAAATTATTCGCCGTGCTTGCTAGCTAAATGTATTATAACTGATATTTAGGATCCCAAGGAAGAAAAGACTTAAAAAAAAAGTTCTGACGGGACCGGGAATCGAATCCGGGTCTCGCAATAGCCGATGGGAATTCTTGTTTGAATTTAAAAGGGAATTGTTTGGTTTATAGGATGACTAGCATGGTCAGAATTCCCATACTGCATGGGAAGGAACTTAATTTCGCCGTTTTCCCGCGTTGTCCCGCGAATAGTCTTAGGGACTTAAAGACTACGTAGGATTTGCGGAAGTAACCTCAGGGGACTGTTATTTATCAGAAGTTATTATTCTTGAATCGGGAGAAGTCTCAGACACCTCAATCCATGAACACAAAAAATTTAGAATGAGTAAAAGACTCAAGATAATTTTACAAAGGACATAAAAGCATATCGATTAAACGAGAGCAGTAACAGCCCTAACGTAAACTCTCTAAGTACCACTTCATTTGCATCGAATCACAAATTCATCCACATAATTACTTAAAATATGATCCTTCATTGAAATAATTAACCAAAATTAAAATTAGCGCGAATGAACATTTTCCTGGAGCAAAAAAGGTTTAAACAACAATATTGTAAGATCGTAACGTATCCTAATTTAGGATCGTGTATGCTCATATGTTGTTATTTTATATTAAATGGTCAGATTCAGAAAATTCACACTATAAATTCGTTTCCATCTTCGATATAAACGTTATTTTTTCTGTTTTTTTTCGACCCTTTAGTATGGATTAACGATATCCATTTTTATATCGGTAGAATGTTACAGGATGGTAGTACATTATAAAACACGTTTTTTCGAAATTTCGTAAAAGATAAAATCAACCAGGGACCGATTATCTTTAACTGATAAAATAAAAATGAAAATTTTTCGGTCCATTATTTAGGAATTTCACGGATTGAAAAAAACAGGGATGGCACGTAAACAATGACAAATAAAGGAGATATACAAGTCTTGCACGGACGTAAAAAACGTTAAAGCGCAAACAATCCTTGGGTAAAAGTGATACCGGGAACGAATTCATTGGTTCATTCTGCGAATCGCCAATGAAAAAGGGGGGCGACTCCGATCAATTTGGGTTCGGTCGGTCGACCCTTTGGTACGGAAATCAAACGACTTGATTTATATTATTTGCTCAATAAAACGAGCCGCTCAATCATCTCACGAAACGATGCAAGTTGATTGATCCAAAGCGATTTCGCGTACCTTCCGTAAATCAATGCTGCAATAATCAACGTGCTGTATTCGTATTTATTTACCCGAAGTCTTTTACCCGAAGAGTTCTTCTATATATTTATGAGTTAAAATTTGAAATGCACTGTTTCGAAAAGTCGATGACCTAATGTAGAAGCTATTACAAAGGAGTAAGCCCGTTTCTAAATCTATTGTCCAGCCCGAAAAATTCTAAAGGTGGTTCGAAATCTATTTCCCTGAATGCTTTGAGATTTTTTTGAAGACCGATTCCAAACAAATGCCGAAGTAAACACTTTCCAGCGTAAAGGGGTACTATTAGCTATCGGCTCTTGGGTAGGAGGGGGTACTATTAGCTAACTTGTCTTCTAACAAAAGATCTATAAATGGAATCCATTCCAAGCGCGGTAAAAGCGTTCAAATAAATGCATCTACAGGTCTTTTATATAACTTTTTCTTTAGTGAGATTAAATTTTACTAGAATTAGTCTTCTGATATCCTGATAATTATCACATAACACATTATGGGTTGCCTTCTTATTTGAGTTTTTTACATTAACTCTGAGTAACTGGTGAATATTAATGATTTGAGGATTTAGTTTAGTGTGAGGATTTGTTGGATTATATGACGTTTGGGAAAAATGCATTCGATATGAGATATGTTCTTTGTACAGGTAATATTGCCACTAGATAGTCCATTTGTAGCGTGCTTCTTTGAAATAAATAAATAATAATGATAGAAACAAATAAATAATGATGGAAATATATAAATAATAATTAATAAATAACAAATGAATAGAAATCAATAAATAATTATATAAATAAATAAAAAATCATATAAATCAAAGGAAGTAACTTTTCCGGTAAAATAAAAGCTATGCAACCCCGATATGTGATAGTTTCCTCAAACTCTACAATTTTAGCTAACTTGGCCTTTGAGAAGAAATCAAGCCTACTAGGCAATTTGAATACTGAGGTAAATTGCTCTTGATTCCATCACAAAAATTTAATCACAAAAGTATAAGTAAAACAAACATGAATATGCCGCACAATTTCCCCAAGAAGACTAAGACTTTACAAGGACTGACAGAGATAATCCCACCTCACAAACTTTCAAATAATCACAACACTACGACGAAAATTTATGAGAGATGAATTTCCCTCTATACAAAACCAAATAAGGACTACATTTAGCACTTGCTGGCGTGGTTTTAGGGTAAAATAAATCAGTTTTTCGTGTACTGCTTCTTTCATACAACTTGACCTTAGCAACGAAAGGTATTGCTCGTGAACTCGTTCACGCAGAGTAAATGTTTATGAGAGTAAATAAACATCCCATGCTGACGTTAATACTATTTCAACCCTAATGAAATGTGTAGATTTATAAAGGTGAAGTTTCTTAGGTAAAATATCTACGTTATAGCAACTTCTACTTCTAAAAACATTACCGACGTCATCGATGACGAATGAAGCTGATAGCGTATATAATGGCTCCTTGTTTAAACTGAAAGTATAACAGCGCAAAATCAATCCATGTCCGCTCCTCTATTTGGATTTATCTACTCACGTACGTCCAGTCGCGTTGACTTTCGCGAAAAAAAACCGTCAGTTGAAGAACAAATATGAGGAGAAATGTAGCGGAATATAAGGTCGTCCTTTATTACCAGTTTCTTCTCTTTATCAAGCAGCATTGCATGTATGCTTGCGTTATCTGTTTGCAGGGAGCAGTGCGCGTCTTAGTGCATACGAATCCTCAAGTTTTGACATCCGCCAAGATAACAGAGAGGAAAGCTTGTGTACGCTAACCACGTCCATTGAGGAAGCAAAATCTTGGTACCACTTCATCCGTCTTATTAGGCTTAAGGGAGAAGTGGAATTTATTTTCCTTCAAAATCCCCTTGGTTTCAGTCCAAGTGCAATTTCCTGCATTTACGTGATTTAAATGCTGAAAAGTGGCCAATGTTTATCTGCTATTCCAGCTTACTTGCTCGCGAAAGCCTACTGGATATAAATGTATCCGAATTGCCGATATTTATTCAACCATGGTGGAAGGACTAGAGAGAGAGACTATAGTTCTTTCACCATGTATTCAACGATGATTTGAAAAGGAATGATTGGGAAGATGAACATAAATCAAGAGGTGATTCTTTTAATATTATAATGATAATTCTGCTCGAATAATTTTTTAATAGGTAGATAAGACTAGGACTAGTGCAATGCATAATATGAAGCAGTACGATACGTAAACGCATATAAAAGGAAACAATACACTTATAAACTTATAAATGTGTCACTACACTTCCAACTGTTTTTATATTTTAAAAATAGTAGAGAAGTAAAAATTCGCGCTATTAACTTAGTTTACGTCCTAGCTATGGTAAATCAGGTCCTATGTAAAGGTATAATCTTCACAGAGTAATTGAAAAAATATCAGAGGAAGTTGACTAACTTTTACGAGGAGAAAAGGCAGTGATTTGTATCTGTTCATAAAATTGTCATTGAACCTATTAATTGGAATGAAGATGAGATAGGAGAACTTTCAAAAGTTTTTGCCGATGATAATGGTTTGATTGACATCGCTGGAGTTTAAAGTTATTCGTGATATTATTGTTTTATTTAGAAATATTTTCGTCGAAAGTTTAATAAAAATGTAGCTTCTAATGGGTGATATCGTTGCAACGAATTTCTTGTCCCAAAAATTACCTCAACATCCTTCTTTTTCCGACACAAAATTTATTTACACATACCATATTTCCTTATTACGTTTGGTGATAAATATTTCAGAGGTTTGATTCAAATCAGAAAACCTATAAATTCTTCCTGCTATCCCACCATGATTATGAAACATTCTAGATTTAGCCTTTAGTTACTAGATGGTGAATATTGTATCTTCCATTTACTTTTTCTCTAGCTTATACTTAGCTATAATACTATAATATGATAGTTACTGAGGTCGAATGGAGGCTAAATAATGACATTAATTTCGGTCCGAAAATGAAAATGTTAACTTTAGGATCATTTGCATATATTTACCTGGAAATCTACCACTCACAGCATCCGGGCTCAGTATAAATAACTGGTAAATTGCCTCATTTCTTATATAGCCTAGTAAGCATCATTTCCCGCCAGGCGGTCATTTACACTAATTTTTTAAAAATTGTTTTGAGGCCTTTCTCTATGCAGGAGACTATTCAAAATCACAGGGTTTGCGTTTGAAGTAGTTTTCTATAGAACCAGTGGAAGAAGGGTTACCTTTGACCGTGAGTTCGATGCCAGATGGATGTAAAATTCTCACGAAATTCATTGCGGCAATTTTTAAGAATTTTGCTGGATAAGCTTCGAAGATGACACCCGTAAGGGGAGCTCATTGTAAATTTTCACCAATTAG
This sequence comes from Pachydiplax longipennis, assembly GCA_036926295.1. NCBI lineage: Eukaryota > Metazoa > Arthropoda > Insecta > Odonata > Libellulidae > Pachydiplax > Pachydiplax longipennis. The sequence continues at coordinate 19,977,466 of JAVFKF010000001.1, read as the reverse complement.
CTTGCAGTATGCAAGCAACTTTTACTCGTTTCTTATATAGCCTAGTAAGCATCATTTCCCCCATAGTATTTCATCTGTATTAAACTGGCTGAGGTTCCAACCGATATTCAAGCTAAAATACTAATCGGGTAGACAACCTATGAATTACTACACAAAGGAGGAAAGAAAACAAACATTCATAGCACGCATTTACTCAAAATAAACAACATCACAAATAGCTAGGGAAGTTTAAAGTACAATTTGACCTCACATAGTGGCTAAAATACATTATCTGGTATGCACGAAAAAGACATGGCTAAAGAGAACCACGTCCTCAATTGGCGTAGCACTTTATGGACCTGGGGCAAGGCAAGGAAGGCCAAGATTCTCTGTAAGGCCTGTGGAGAGAGTCAATTACACAAGAGAGCAATCGGACTCAAATGCATTCCAATCCTCGTGTGCGGTTCATAAGACAATCGCATCGACCTTAATTTGGTCGGATCGAAGCCCGTATGTACGGTGAAAGTGAATCAATCAGAATAAGTGAACGCTTCAGAAAGTACATTCCAGCGTTCATTCATCAGCATTCATGGTTTTATGGTATTTGACGGTTAGGGTAATTAGATTGCTTATTAGAAAACAAATTTGAGACTCCATTCCCTGAATGCGATTGATTGGTGATATCTAAATACTATAAGAAACCCAGAGATCTGAGGGTACTTAATGAGAGTAACCTTCGTTCATAAATCTTTATACAAATGAACAGCGACTTTTTTCTTACTGAAAATTAATTTAGAAAACGATAGGAAATCGTAGTAAAAGGAGAAATTGAGAATATTGCTAAAATAATTCATGAGAATTCCAAACTCAATCCAAACAATACAAATTTCGAACTTATCATTGATATAGAAGAATACTATAAGTCAATTTCTAAAAATTATCATGTAAAGACTGAAATTGTAAAATTTTCTCCGTCTAAATTAAATAATTTATAATTCCTTTCGCTGCGCTTCATCATTTTAATTCTATGACTTCTTTCACACCCTTGATAAAATTTTAGAATACGAATTTCAACACTAAGAATGCTAAGCTGGGACTTTTTTTTACTTAATATCATAACTCTGAGAAATCATTACTGTAAAAAAATTCACATAAAATGCTTTTCTTTCTTTCGCGGCAACACGATGATTCGCAAAAATTTTGCGGGATACATACTACACTGCCTTCCCTATATAAGCAGTCATAATAATAATAATATGATTCCATTCGAATAAACTATAAAAAGTAAGTAAAAGTAAAGTATACTTTTTGATGGATTACTGGAATGGAATTCTTTATTATACTTTGCCATCAATTCTTTTCTTCAAGTAGCCACATTAATCACAGCAGACCGCTTTAGCTTTAAATGGGGAAATCAAAAGTTACCCTTAGGATGAAAATGAACGTATTCACCCATATATTCATCACAGATTTTCCATTCATATGAAAATGCAATTCATGATGGCTCATTGTCAGATTATGAATAAGGAAGTGATCATATGGTTTCAGTATTCGAGGAAATTCCAAGTCTTCCCATACAGCCTGCCGTACTTTTCCATAAGTTTCCATTTCCGCTTTCATCGTCCTATGAGTATGAACTCACAGACATTGTACGCATACTTCACGCCCAGAATTCCCTCTATTTGAGGATATGACTAACGCATACGGCGCCGAACAATGTGGAATTTTCATCGAAGATATTTCGCCAATATTGCTCGCTGGATATTCGCCCGACTCTTCCTTTTGTGCATTCCTGCAAATACACGTTTTAGCACATATTGGTAACAATGCGCGCGAATGTATGTTGAAGGAATGTCATCTCCAGATACGGCGCTAAAATATATCTCACGTACGTATTAGGTTTGCCTTCTGTAAGAATGTCATATATCGTTTGCCAAAAGGTAGACTTCAATAATAATTTTTTAAAAGGTATTCATTCCTACTCGAAAGTTATATATACGTGATCGAGTGGTTTTTCATATTCGATCTTCAGAAATATATTTGAAGTCACTCAAGATATCAATATAAATCTCGATATTGATAATTTTATGCACGGGAATTTACGTGATGGATTCATATGTTTATTTTACTATACTGCTATATTTTAAAGCCTTATAATGTATAAACATCCTGTGTTTAGGTAATTACTATAATAAAGAACGCAATATTAAAATCTAGTTTCAGAAGTAAAAAGATCATTTCCGATTACATCAAGAATTGCATTTTTTTCATCGTTCGTGTATAGAAATTTCTAATAAGCTCGATATTAAAATTTTATTTTAGAGCGGTCCAATCTTTGAAAATTTATAAATTTCTTCAGGGAGAATGTTTTCCGATTAATTCTCTAATTACTTTGAGATGTGTCTTTGTTTAAATTCTAATGAAATTTAACCGCATTTCCAGATTAAAAATCTCGATTTTTTTTCTGCAAAGTGTAACTTAAGTTGCTTGAGAATCAAATGAATCACGGGAGTTCAGAGGAAGTTTATATCGAGATGGAAAAAAATCGTAGAAGTATATTAACTCCACGAAACAATCTTAGTCAAGTCGTTTATCTTTCTCTTAACACCTAGCAAACATTATCATGTACATTCCCTGCTGCATCATTTATTTTCCAATAGCTACGATATTAAAATGTGGAAAATTATTTAAAATATAGCGGACTATGTTTTGTATATTTATAAATAAAAATTTCATTATATACCTATTATAAAAATATTATCTAGCAGTTTAACTCATGATAAGAAAGAAGAAAGAAAAATGAACTCGGCGTTCAATGAACAAAGAGACAAAGGTTCTCCAAGCGCCGACAGCGGCCACCGTCTACTATAGGGTGATTCCCGGGAAACGGATAATCGCTTAGCGGTCACCAGTTATTCAGAATCCCTAATGCGCATTTCGAAAGCAATGCTTTCATGATCACAGGAGGTCCAATGCTGAATGAGAAGAAAGAGTGGAGTGTGAGTCGGCGCTTGGAGAACCTTTGTCTCTTTGTTCATGATAAGAAACTTTAATTTCTATCGATGATATTATATCCAAAAATACAAGGATACAATAAAGTTACTTAGCTGAGAATTAACTTCTTCATATTCAATTGAAATACTCGTCGAAATTTTGTGTGTAAGAAAACCGAACGAGTAAGGCATCGGATAAATAAGTAATCATAGCGGATACAGCTTCCGTAATCACGTCAAATTAACTTCCCTCGTACACATCCAGTTCAGGCAAAAACCAAACTTCACATCTATAAATTCACATCTATAACAAGAGAGATAATAATCTCGTCATAATTCTCATAACGCAACAGTCACCCAACTTTGGGAAAGAACTTTTTCACATAATATCCCACAAATCAAGCGTGAGATACGTATGATATAAACACTCATAAATCCAGCTTCAAATGTAGCAGGAGACATCATCATCATCATTAATTATCTGTCCGAAGACGAGCTCGCGATCATATAAAGAGAACTTCTAGTGATATGATCTCATCGATTCGAATACACAGAAGCTCATTTCAGAGGCGGGCCTAGAAACTTTCTGAAGAAGGAGGAAGTCTCAGAGGAGATGGTAACTTTGTGAATGGAGGGAGCGTATCCAAGTGTAAGGGTTAGCGGTGGGGGGATTAGAGGAGGCGGATAAAGTTATTCTTTCACATTTCAGCGATGTAACGTCAGCGAAAGTAAGAGATGTTTCGTAGAATTGGGCGTCTTAAGCTATAATCGCTTGGAAAATCGAGAAGTCGTCCGGAACACGAGTTGAAATGTTTGTCGAGATATGAGGAGGACCGTATGAGGTTCCTAAAACAGTATATTGTACGAAAACATTCAAGAGAATAGATTTCTGTGAATCGATAATAAACATACCTCAATAATCGAGGAACTGTAAGCTCTTGCATCACCAAAATATACTAAATGATTTTATTCTGTAATTTAGAAGTGAATTACGCGAAACTGAATTGCTCGTTTTCTAAGATGCTAATTGCAACCTACCACGACTACTGTGAAATAGATTAAGTGCTCTATCGCACAAAATTCTTATGCGAATATCTTATAATTAACACCAAAAAAGCTCTCCATTGATCCATATAATTTTAAGTTGTATGTACAAGAAAATGGCTCTAATATTTTGATTAATTTCTTTTCAGGCTCCGTGAAATCTACAATCTGATGAAACATACTAGTAGAGGTGAAAGAGCGAATGTTTGCCATTATATCCATTTGATAGCAATAAAGATCTCGAATATCAAAAACTAAAAGATAAAACAGTATTTCGATGGATTTTAATGCTTCGCTCCTCAAAGTCAAACCCCCATCAAGAGAGAGATACTCTGAAAGAAAAAAAATGGAACTCGGTTGTTAACGAATTAACGAATTTATCGCTCCGATTGCCTAACGTTTTCAAACCTCTAACTAAGATTCCCATTTTTTTAAATTGACAGAAAATATAAATTATTTATTATAATAAATATTCATAGGATAAACATAGTGAGAGATAGCAAAAGAAAATGTTTAAAGAATATTATTTTTAAGTTATGGATCTTTAATGATGGTATATAATTTTTCTGGAATTCTAAGCTTAAGTTACCTAAATATTTCTGATCTATGGAAATAAAAATTTTATTAATATAAGAGCGAGTCTATAAGGAAAAATCTAGCTTTCCTCGGGCGTAGTTAGGATTCGAATTTCATATGGAAATGAATAATCAAGCCAAACACTAAAAAAAGAAACCGCTTATCTAAATAGTCTCCGTTACCGGAACTTCAGACATGAATCCCTGCACTAAACAGTCAAATACGTCTTCATTAAGAAACTAGACTTAAAACTGAAAAACCGCGACGAGATACCTGAGAATCGCATAAATCCACCACGGAGATCAGTACACTGATAAGTAACTGTCACCCTAAAGCTCTGCAAACGGATAACGGGATAAACGTCTGGGGTCGTAGTTCAGATGGACGAGACCCAAAATAAACCCCGGCGTCTTCCGGCGAAATATATCGTTTCCCCTAAAATGGATTACGCATCCAGATCGTCCTTAGTTGCGTGGAAACACAGGACCTCGATACGGCACACTTAACAAACGAAGGGCACGCTGAGTTTTAGTCTTTTACCAAGGAGACCGTAAAAGGCAGGGCCGGCTGGGAAAGTGGACAGGAGTGCGCGGTCTAATTAAAAAAAGGGACGGCGTTAAAATGAGGGCGCAGGATAAATGACAAGTGTCGGACGTCGGAGGTAATTGAATGAATTCCAAGAGATGACTGGAAAAAAAGAAGGGGGAAGAGGAGGGGTGACATCTTCGGGTCGAACGCGGAAGTAGCTTGACGAGAATAACCCTGACTATATGGATCATCATTCACAGCGGATTGGGAAGTGTATATCGAAAACATAAGTATCTGAGTTCTGAAGCTCTGAACAGCCACATATCGTTCGAGAAAAACGGAAAGAACTATCTAAAAACTATATCTAAGAAAGTCCTAAACAACTAACTAAGAAGATCTGGAGGAAGAAAACTGAAAAATCAACTCAATAAAAATGACACCTACTCCAAAATGCAAAATAACCCAAAAAATATTTTCCGGATGCAAAAATTACCCAAAAATTTCCGCGGAAGAAATTTTTATAGAAAAAGAGCAAAATCTTTCTGTTCTATTGCAAACTTCTACATAATTACGGCATACTTCATCGATAACGGAACAAATCTACGATGACTAAAATCTTTCTTAGCAATCTTTCCTAGCAAAATTGTATAGAAAATTATAGTGAAGAAATAGTTATAACTTAATTTTAAGTCTTAATTTGTTAATTGTTAATATCGTAAAAATAATTGCATTCTATCCGATTCAATTTTTATTGACAATGTTTTGAATAATGTTTTTCAGATTTCTTATTTTATAGAAGCATATTTTTTTCACCCTCCAAGTTTTCGTAGCAAATTAATTAAAATATTTGAGTTATTTTAAGTGAGTTGCGTGACTCAAGCAATTGCATGTAAGCATTTAAGATTTACTGCGTACCGGATTTAACGAATAATGGAAATACTAATATTAATTATTGAATTGTATATTATAAAATCATGCAACGTAATTTTGTAATGTATATTTGATGAATAACCAATTTTTATTATTGATTACATTTTTGGGCTTATGCATCATAAGTTATATTGTGTGATACAATAACCATGATTATCAAATCCACTGGATACGGAATATAGGTAATAAAGAAATCCAAACGTCATTACGTTCTTCCTCGATCGATAAATCCAACTCAGTCTCGAGTTGAAAGAGTCGTTCCGTCAGTTCCTGAGACGATTAGGCTAAAAAGGAAAACGCCATTACTTCGAAGGAAATTGTTACGCTGGACGTCTTGTTCTCTTGTGAACGCCCTTTTTGTCGCGCGAGAGAAAACGACGCTCTCGACGTCACTTCCGCGTATTCCATTCGGTCTAAACGGAAACTGGCCGATGGACCGTTTCGAAGAGGAGGTCAGTAAACAACGAAATAACTTCCCCGGCAATGGCACAGGGGAATACGCTAAATTACGACACCGAAAACGATTGACGCTTACAACGTGTATGGAGCATTGGGGTAGAGGTAAATATTTTGCACGTATAGGCCTATGAGTAAAGAGAAGAGGAAAATAGTGACGTGACAGAGACTCGATTCCAGAGTTGTTTTCTTTTCCTACAGATTTTCTAACCATTTAACTATTACGCTTCGTATTAGTAATATTAAGAAATATATTATCGTACATAGGCGATATAGTATACTGATGTGATTTCCATCGGCATTTAGAGGCACATCACTGTGCCTTGATATATGTCGATATATGAGCACTAATATGCTCTTGGTATGCCGCATAATATCCGAAGGTAAAATATAGCAATATTAAAAACTTCGCAATGTACATGAGCTTCATTTTACTTTTAACGGAATTTTGAAGAAAATACTGAAATATTTTTATCCATATTAGCTATTTTCTTTGTTTGATGGTTGCTCTTATTCAGCCGAGAGACACCTATGACAACTTTTTGCTTCTTAGTTACCATTATGAATGCACCTTATTTTCAGAGATATCTCATCCTTTAACGAAAATAAGTTGCGGATATATAAACTGCATGCATAGTTCGTAACATCCACAGAATTCATTTCTTTTTAAATACTTTCTGTGGAAATTACTAAGTCTTTTATTTCATTTAGTAAGGCTCTTTAATTTATTCAAAGAAGAAAGAGGAAGGCCATGGTTCGAGTCACTTCGATATTGTTCACTCTGTTTATCCTTGAAATATCGACTTTTTCGGGTTCCCTTAACTAGGAAGCTGTGATGGAGCTCATCCCGACCGAAGATCTAAATGTTTCCTGTGTTTACGCGGGCATAGGTCCATTCACTCTCGAATGGTAAAAATGTAAGGAAAGCCACGCCCCTCCGTTTATTTTCATTAGAGCACTTAGCGAAAAGAGAGCTCCATTTGACTTGCGACCCCGCGAAGGGAAAGAGCGCCCCATTTGACTGACAATCCCACAAGGCTTTTTCTGCCTCAAGACGAAAATCCTTGCCGTCTGAGTGCGATTACGCGTCTTTTGATTACGCCCAACGGAAATAAAGTACGGATTCAAAGAAAACGCCCACGCGCGGATTTATGGGAAGGGTTGAGGAAGCGGTCTGTGCCCAGGGTTACGCGCCTAAGTTAAGTGGGCATGACACATCCTCCGGAGTGGATACGCAAATCGGCAGCGCAATGAAGTGGTAAGGAGGAAATGCCGAAGGGACTTCATTCGCAGCTCGTAATTCGATTCAGCTCCGTTGTTTGGCGAGTGGGTGACAAGTATAGAGGGTAAAGGGTCGCAAAAGGGGACAAAGGAGCAATTGGACGTAGGAGTCTGGCACATTTATTGATATGACGCAAGTTTGGACCATGGCCTATAGCTTATTACAGGGGTAGACAGTGCGGTCGGCGAAGAGTTATAGGCAAAACTATTGGTGCCTCAAGGACAAACGACCTCTTTCCACCCTGTGTCCCTTAACTTTTCCTACATACCTCAATACCCCACTCTGCCACGCAAATAATTTTATTTTACAATGTTTTAATACATCGAAATGGCATAATATTATGTAAACAAAACTTATGAAATCATTGTGATACAATATATTTCTAAATTAAATTAGAAAACCATATTGATGTGAGGTTTGGCATTCCTTTATAGTGGTAAAGTATGTGGGTAGTTCGGATCGGTAGTGAGTGTTCGTCCCTACTTGTCGGTGACCTTGATGTGCCTATTGTTTTGCTGTCGACTTCAGAAGTGAAAATCACAATTTAACATACATAAGTGATGCCAAATGATTTAGGGACCTTGAGGACATAAGGCCCCCAGACGACATTGTTTTCAACTATTATATTTTTCCTATACATTTTGTGCAACCGTTGCCTGCATAAAGCTAATACGTTTTTTAAAAGAGTCATTTGTTTTTTGCGGAAATACTAAGGACGAAAGATACGCTCTGTTATTTCAAAGAAAATTAATAAACAGTGTATTCTCTCATACCATTTCCTCACACTACATCATAGAAGACGTAAAATGATTCGCGACGCGTTAGACACCATCATAACCGCTGTCATTCTACTGCGATATCTTCCTCGGTACTATTTGATTTCTGATAAGAAAATATTAGAGTAAACGAATGTCTAACTCTTTCAGCAAATAAAACACTAATGGAAGGAAAGTTTTAGGAATTTTTTGACGGAATGGAGACTGAGCTGTAACTAAGAAAATGCATAAAATAACCAGCACACAATTAACTTTCAATACCAAATAAATGACTCATTCGTACAATAATATAGGATAAGAAACTTGCGATTTGTTAATCACCCATGATTGACTCTTTTCAATACATAAGCATTCATTCAATTTCAATACATATACCATCGTTTAATTTTCGTCGCTATATTTACCGTGAGTTTATGGGGTTTCTGAGTAAGGAAAAAGACTGAAATTACCACTCCACCGCTGAATTCTAATCGGTCTGAGAGTTGTTCATTTACATTGATATTACCGAAGAGATTTGCAAAGTACTCAAATCATTTTCTTTGCCAAACTACTGATCGGGGCAGCCGGAAGTTCTGAAATTTTGCGGGCTTTTCTCGACTTGACGAGGTGTTCCCCGCAACCCAATTTATCCTTTGAAAGTTATTTTAGGTGTAATACCTCACAATATGCAAATACAGAATGCTAATGCAACGTTATAGAATATTTGGGTTTACGGAACTGAATACAGATAAGACATTGTGCAGCTATTGCTCTCAAACCTAGAAGCAGGGTATACAATCACGCGAAACTCTAGATTAAAATTACAGAGAATTTCGCTTCTATCTGGACTATACGTGGGAAAGAAAATTATGAAAAAGACTACATCCAGCCAGGGGCGGATCTATAATAAGGAACAATAGGCACCAGCTGAGGGCCTCATCATCATCATGGAACCTCAATAATAAACCTATTTTTATGAACTCTCCATAATGTACCACAATTTTTTCAAATCTTACCGTGCCCACGGATATTTGATTTTTTCTTCAGGAAAGAATTTAAATAGGGCAAATCTATAGTGTATATCTATGTTTATAGTGTATACTACATAATTGATGTCACTATATAATGTAAATCCAAATCATCATTCATAACACTTTACGGAAAAAGTACTTATATTTCATAATTTTGTTCATTATTTTCGTAGTGAAGCAGAGTTTTCTGTGTATGTATTATATTTTTATATGTTATGTTATTATGTATTATGTTTCATATATTTTATGAAAAAATCGAACTTTAACTCTCTTATTTCTTAGTGGGGGCCTCGAAATATTTTTTGCGCTTAGGGCCTCTGATAACTTAAAATCCTGAATTAAGACTGACATTTGAAAGATGAATTTTGCTCATTCCACGATCAAACGTCAAATAATTAGCGTAAAGTATTCATAAAATATTGTATAATTAATCTCAAAGCAACTTCCTAAATATAATGCAATTTAATGAGAATGTTTTGGAAGGTCCCAGCCTAATATTTTTGATGGATACATATGAGGTAAAACACTCCTTGATTAATTTAATTAGTTTGAGAATTTTTATGCATATGACATAGATTTAGATTTTCAGATCTCTTTTTTGAATTTGCAGATCCTGCAATATAATAATAAATTTCGCCGACTTGAAGCTCAAAAAATCCGGCATCCTTCTCTCTCACGCATCTTACTAAGGAAAGAAGCATAAGGTCATACTCCCCGTTTGACCGCCACCTAACACTCCAATGATCGCCACAAGAATCGAATCGGATGTCGCAATGCCAGCCGACGATTCATACATCAAGACCTCTGCATGACCTGCATTATTCACTGCGACGATTCCGCATCATTTCATCAAAAAGGAAGAATGGGCTGGAAGATAACCAGGCCGTCTGGGGAGTGAGCAATTGGGATTACCGCCGTAGGAATTGCGACAGAAACCGGGAAGGAGAACAGCGAACGTCTCGGAGAGAATTTTCCGATGTTATCAGTAGCGGAATGGGCAAATATTGTCCAATTCCTAGCTTGGCGAACGGTGCTCCTAATCGCTGTTTGCTCGGCACGATATTTATTTTTCAGAGGGAAAAATAAACTTTATGTGGAAATGGCCGTATTTCATGAGACGATTCCGTATGATTCCGTAATATTTCGAGTCGAATGACACGAACCGTGACTCCTGCCAACAAAACTCAGGATCGTAGGGTTTAAAAGCTGAAGGAATAAGGGTACTGTTGTCAGAAGTGATTGGCTAAAAATAGGGAATGTCCACAACTGATATCGAACTGGTTATCGTTTTAGAGCGGAAAAAGGTGTTAAGCGAAAGAAATTTCTGTGGACACTCAGGGCGTTCCCACGAATTTAATCTATGATATTCCGTTAAAATATGATTTCTAAAATCATTGAAGTTAGCTCTAAGCTAAGGGAGGTATAAATTTCTGTTGTCGATAGCGTTCAGCGTGTAATATTCTAAGAAAAGGAATCATTACTGTAGAATGAATCCAGTTGATAATAATGATACGCTGCTAATAAACTTTATGCTGTAAAACACGAATAATTATTTGTAAGTGAAATTAACTTAACTTTTTTAAACTTTGATTAAAAGCTGAATCTAAGACATTTGACGTATTTGGGAATGGAAGTAAAAATTTCTCGTTTTTCTCTGTTCTTCCAGAAGTATCTCTTGCTAAATTATAAAAAGATACAAAAATATTTCTCATTTTTTGTTCAATTTCCGTTATCGGCAGAGTTGAGAATATTTCCCTCCAAGATAGTCTGTTTGGAATTTTACCATTTTTATGTAATACTGAAAAAGCTATATCCTATATAAAAGAGTATCTATCGCAAAGAAAATGAAATATAAATACAATTCATAATTTATACAATCCAAAGAATTTCAGATATTATAGAAAAATGTAGCCATTCTCTTATAATACTCCAACGGAGGCGGAAGTTCCACTAGTAGAAAAATGAATTTTGAAGCGTTAAAAAATTATATTCCTCCTCAATCCTAAGCTATTCTTCAAATTATCTTCAAGTACTCTGAATATCTTCCTCACTCACTCATGCAACTGTCATATGTCTAGTATAGTCTGTCAGTCTACCATAACGCTGGAAGAGATGGAAAACTTGAGACTATTTTACAGCGTTCGACTCTGATTTTTTTTACTTCTTTAACTTTTCTTTAGATATTTTTCTCTGAATCTAATTAGTCGTGTCTATTGAAATAACATAGAAATTGGGGCTTTGGTAAAAGCTGAGCTGGGTTCGATTCCCATTGGGGGCCAACATGAAAAAGGATCTCATCGGTCGAAGCACTTAAAAATAACTGCGACTAACATGGAGAATTTTCTCTTTTGGTGATTTAATTTGTACGTACGTTTTCATGTAGCATGGTTTTAAAAATTCCACTACGAGCTACGTGACAGCCTAATGTACAGCTGTCCGAATAAAAAGAAATTCGCTAACCCTGGTCCACAGATTAACATCGCCTATCATTACAAACACACTAACATAGAAATTATTCTCTATAAGTGATTAAATTTTTACGTACAGTTTTCATGTTGCATTGTTTTAAAAATTCAACAACGAGCAACATGCATCTGTCCGAATAAAAAATACCCTAACCCTAATCTACAGAATAACGTCACCCATAATTACAAACAAAAATATATTTACATCCAAACAAAGGAGTTTTCGCACGAATCAACCTGTACATCGATGTCTAAATAACCCTCCGATCTCATAACAACTTCTCCAACATGAGCCGACCAGCCCCAACTCCATTTTCATTTTAAATCATCGAGCAATTTCTCTTCGAGCCAGCCTCCTTCCACCAATCGTATTCAACGCACGCCTCCAAGAAATCAAGTCTCGGGTAAACACCCCCTCCCCCGGCGCATTGTTTCATCTCAGCCGCGATAGCCGTTCACACGTATCGCGGAAAAAAATCCAGATGGGAAAAGAACAACCGAGATTCCTCGACTCACCTTCTTGCACCGGAAGAGGGCCACGATCGTGATGAGATTCCCCGGGATCCCTAAGAGGATGAAGAGTATGCAGCAGACGACCGCGAGGTCCAGGAGTCCAGGAGGGTAGTCCACGAACAGGTTCTCATATTCGCTCAGCTGGTCCGTCGACGACGTCGCTGTCGACGCATTCCTCCAGTCCGTGGGGTCCGTCGCGACGGCCTCGTCCCTCCACGTCGCCTCCATGGGCCTCTAACCTTTTTCACGCCTCAGGAAGAAGTGTCGCGAATGAGGGGCGGGCGAAGGAGACCTTCGTAGTCGTCCCTCACCGTGCTGACTAAAAGGACGGCCGAAGCACGGCTATCTACTTTTCCCCGCCTTATCTCCCGACGCCGCGGAGGACGCGGGGCGCGGACACCGAAAACATGTGACTGTCGGGGGCGGGGTCGAAGGAAAGTCCGGATGCGAGGCGCGGAAGGCGGGAAAGCGACGGCGGTGCATGTTGCGTCCGCCAGCGACAGGCGGGTTCCACTCTGACAGTGCCTTCCCCGGCGGTTTCCCGTTTTCTCAGCAACTCTTCCTTGACTGCCTCCAAACTCAAGAAGCGATATTCCTCTGCGTGACGCAACTCTTCTTCCTAGGACGTCTCCATCAACAGAAGGTCATTCTTCTTCGCCTCCAAATGCGATTCTAGTACTTAAACAACGACGCTAGCTTCGCTGTCATGTTGTTTGTTATGTGTCATTCATGGTAACATAATAGCACTGGTTTTAGAAGTGATTTCTTCAACAGTCCTCCTTGCTTCCACTTGAGGAATTCACAAGTATAATCAAATAAATCTTCCTTACCGCAGAATGACAACAAAGTCCTCTCTGGAGTATCTTCAAAGACGTTCCTTCATGGCAAGCCAACCTTTGTCTTCAGATGAACTCGATATTAACTTTTTCGACGGAAACTAATTAACAGAACGTCCTCTGTCTTCTTGCGCGCCTTGGGTCTTACTTTCCGGAATCACTACTCTGTCCTATCCTTCAAACACTCGTTGACAGTATTCTTCCACGTTCCTAAAGTAACCAAAGTCAGGTTTTTGTTGGACCTTTCTGGTTCTTCTTCCAGGAGTATGTCTTCTGGGTCTATTCCACAGACTATTCGATTTCCATTCTTTAGGAAGTTCTCAACAGCACATCATCTGCAAGTCTTTCTGTACCTTAAACAGCTTTGCCAATTTCCACGTGAAGTTCTTCTTCAGCGGTACACCTTCTTCCTAGAGGATGTGTCTCAACCAGGGACTTTTCCTATTCCCTCTCCACGGAAAGTCCTTCCTCGGCAGCACCACCTTCATCCAACGCTGTCCCACGTCTGCAGACGGCGGGGGCATCACCGCGAGACGCGACTCACATCTCCCGGAGACATTACGGAACGGAATGGGGCCGAGAGAAAAAAGCCACGCCTCTTCCTGCGTATTCCGTACGTCTGGCGCGGGGACTGGAAAACTCTCGTCGGGAGGAGCACGCGATCTGCCCGCATCCACGAGACAGACTAACATCTCACACTCCCTCCGACTATCCCCCTTAAAACCTCCGCCCCTCCTCACCTCCCCTCGAAAGACCCTTGTCATGCGCAAAAGGAACCCACCTCTCTCTCTCTCTCTTTCTCCCTGTTTATCTCACTTTCTTCCTCTTTAAAAACTCCTCTTTCTCTCTCTTCCCCTTCCGCCCGCCCATTTATCAAACGGCTTTTCCTTCGTCTCCAAGACGAGACGTCCGCGCTATCCTTCTTTTTTTGCGTCTTCCCATTCGTTTGTCCATTAATCGGCGCATCCCGGTCTTTACCTTTCCAACCCAATTCCCTTATCCCCTTTCCTTACCTCCCTCGTTAGCTCTCTACTCTCGTCATCCCTCCCTTTTCCTCCGTTTTATTTTCGTTCCTTTTGCAGTCCACTTCCGTTGTTTTCCTCCCGTTTTCCTCTGTCGAGATCTGATCTATTCCGGTTATTCGCCAGCTTTTATTTATTTAACCCAAACAGGACTGGCCCACAAGTTGAGTTATAGTAGTAGTATTGAGAAAAGTGCTTCGACAGCTGAGGTCATTTCGCACCTGGGCTCCCACCGGGAATCGAACCGGAACCGCTTTCATTGAAGTCGAACGCGCTGCTCACACGGCTATCCGGGAACCTAAGTTGAGTTGTTATTATTATTATTAAGTACATTGTTGCAGATAGACTGCTAGTCTGGTGGCAACATTAAAACAACCACACTAATTTTCACAAGCATAATTAAACAACTCAGAACAAACTATATAATATCCTCACAAGATTAGACACTTAAATACGACTACTTTACAAGATACAAAACTCCAATATAACACAATTCCCAACTCCATTACTAATTAATTTGCAAAAAATGTTCTACTTCTACTACTACGCTTATTCTCTGAAAAATTAAAAATAATGTAATAGTACAAAAGAAATGACTGTCAAAAAAAGATAAATAATAGCCATTAAGAAAAAATCTTACAATAAAGACAGAATAAAATTCATACAGTAAAAAAGTAGAATGAAATCGCGCAATAAAAATGACAAAGAAAGACAAACTTTCAGCTTAGTATTGACAAGTCAATATGACAATTCATAAAAGAAAATTGAAAATTATACGAGAAGTGAGAAATTGTGACTTGGCTGAGACTCGAACCCAGGTCTCCCACTTTCTAAAGAAAGTCACAATTTTTCACTTCCTTTTTAGAACACCTGCTCGGAAAGTGGGAGACCTGGGTTCGAGTCCCAGCCAAGTCACAATTTTTCGCTTCTCGTATAACTTTGGGTCAGTCGCACAACCTCATATGCACATTTTCTTTACATCCCATCAATTGAAAATTAAAACTTAATTACTCAAGACTCAGAATAACTCCTTCCGCAAAGTAAAATAGCGTTTTGTATTCCGTAAAGAACTGCTTACATTAATTTCGTTGACCTCAAGAGGGCTATCTCACAAATCTGTGATTCGCGTGAAGAATCACGTGGTTTTATATATAGCTTCATTAATCTTCTCCCACCTGCGCAACTTTCACTCTTTGATGGTTCGTCTCCGCGTTGATATTCTCTGGGTTTCTCAATCGTATCTTCATATAATTACGGCCGAAACGTTATTCTGAGGCCCACCCTCTTTATTATACTGTTTACATGCTAATCTTGTAGGCTTTCAATCCTGATTATGTGTTTGTGCTCTTCCGCTGTTGATCTGTCACTATTTCATTTGAGTTTCATGATTAGCATAACTGCTAGATGGGCAAAATGGAATAAAAATGAAGCACGAAGGACAATGGCTTCATTTCCTAAAATATACGTTACTCTCGGATCATTTTATATGCGAGACCAAAATGTATGCTATATAATAAATTTTAGATAACATTTGATCGATGGCAAAGCATATATTACTAGCAAACTTAAAGAGAAGGGATAATGTGACATCAGCTTTCCTTGATGACTGATTCCTTGTTAACTTCTACCAGAGAAGAAGAGGATAAAACACAAGATTTCACGAAAACAAAGGAAATTCTCTTCGAAGAACGACAATAATAAGGAACTTTTGTATTTTTCGGTAATAAACTATGACATTTGATTTTTAAATTTGAATTTAGCCTTTTAAGCCGATGTTGGATCTTTGGCTACACTAGACTTTCCCTCTTTATGCAGTTTAATTCATAATTTATTCTCGTATTATTTTTACTGGTTACATCTACTCATATATCTTGCAAGTCACTCCCCGATGTGTGGCAGGGGGTGTACGAGTATGCACCATGACTTAATTTGTTAATCGATTACTTTCACATATGTTTCGTGGAAAAAATGAATTCTTGGGTCGACTGATTCCAGTATCTATTTCTTTGATCTTCCTCGGAGTATTAGATCGGCCTATATTACAAGGATAGCTCATAATATTGGAATTTATAAGATGACAAAGTTGATTCTTTGGGGGGATCATTATACTACATGATCAATGTACCCCTACCATATGCCGAAAGGTGGATGAGATCATGTTTAGATGGATATTTAGACCGATAGGTGGAGAAAAATCCGATAGAAAAGTGAAGAGAGACCGTTAACAAGAAAAAGTCCGTATACCCTCGTTTGCTTCACTCCCACTGTATTTTCTTTCATTATAAGACTATTTTAGTCATAAAATGAAAATCAATTTAATTCGTCAGTACTAAATAATAAAAATATTTCTTTCTTAATAATAGTTTCTACAAAAAATATATAATCCGCTCGGCGGGAGCATTACCTATGTTAGCACTGTGGATTCAAACATATCTTAGGTCTTAATAGTAACCTTGGGAATAAGAATAAGATTTCACTACAAATTTCCTTCAAGTTTAGTCGGGTCATATTTCAATACATTTATTCATTATTTAACCTTTGATACGCGAATCTTCAGTTTTATTACTTATATAAATAAATATACAAACATAATACATCTTTTATTCAATCTACCTCTAAGTTTTTTTTACTACTTTATCATAATTGGAGCGTTAATCTCAATTATACCCTGGTAAAACAACAACACTGTAACAACGCTGGAGTGACTACATTGTAACTCGTCGAAGTGTCAAGTTTAAGAACAATTATACAAGTCTCACTACTGGCTATTCATAACCTTTCCAAACATCTCACCCCAGTCTTCCATAATTTTTTCCCCTCATAATGTCTTCACTCACGACTTCTCTGACATTCTTCCTCCTTTGTTCTCTCTCCCATTTCTATTAATAACCAGTTCTCATCTCGTTTTTTATTTCTCCTCCTTCCTCGACTGGTTCCCTCCCTCTTCCTCCATATCCATTTCATCCTCCCTTCTCCCCTTACATTCTTTTCTCTCCCTTATCTATATTTATTTATCTTTATTCTCCTTCACCGCACCTTCCAGTTCTGCTTTCCATGTGTCACATTTCCTGCGTCATTCATTTATCTCCATCTCCCATTTGTTCCTTCTCTTCGCCATAATTATCAATCGCTTTCCATTTATCTCTTTCCCCGACTTTCTGTATTCCCTCCTTAGCTTTCTATCGCGCAGTTTCTCTCCTTCGCTCCCCTTAATTGCTCTTTCTGTCATTCTTGGAGAATATACGAAGAAGTTCGTCAGTTTTGGGTTTGGTTGTTTTTTCCCCTTACCCTTGTGTCTGCAAGGTTCGTACAAATGTTGAGAGTCAGCAAAACATTTAGATATGCCTATAGTACGTGATATTACTCTCATAGTGGGATGTTTACATTCCGGCATCCGGCAAGTACTGCTAAGTCCTTTTTATGTGGATCATTTTTATGCGATTTTGAAGTCGTGCAGTTTGTATTTCATCCAAATCCAAAATTTCTTGGACAAACATAAGCATATTGTTTAGAGAGCTCCCGTATAGACAGTCTCCAAAGTTCGTGGTACGCTCAAAGCTCCATCCATTGTCATATAATATTTATGGATGTAAAGGATGGCTAAATGTATCTTAAGTCTTCATCCATATGTCAGTGATTTGATTTAAGAATAAGCTTTCACATTTCGAAGATTCCCACTTGTACGTACATACATGAGAAAATCCAACGACAAGCTGTTATTACATCGTTCAGAGTTTCTCATTAAAAGGTTTCTGTTGCAAATGTTTTAAAAATCAATTTTAAATTGGAGGTGATTTGTACATTTTTACAGTAAGAAGTATAAATTTTCTCATTTCAAGTTGTAGTAATAAATAGTACATTCTTATTCTAGGATTTAAAAGTTTAAAAAACGAGTTTAATGAGTTAAGATTTGCGGTTTGAGAAAATTACAGCACGTATCCCTATTTTTTTAAAGTAAGGAAAGTCTTTTTTAATGAAATTATTTTATATGTGCTTTTCTGTAGGACGTATCCACTGCATAAAATGAAACATCACAGTATTATCTCGTATAACGAGTAATCCCACTTCTGGATTTTCCAGCTTAAAATTCTATTATGCTGTATTTAAAGTTGTGAAGGCTGCACGGTCGCTTTTTTGTCTTCCTTTCACATGTTTTCCTTCTTGATTTGCCTCGATTTCCATCATCTTCAAGCTCCTCTCATTATCCCAATTTTTGCGCTTTTTCTGTGCTGTTTCTCTCCTTCTCCCATCCAACGCCTTATTATAATAATTCTCTTAATCTTGATCCTCTTTCAATAAAAATCTACTTATATCTCCTTCTGACCCTCTCTCAAATTACTTTTCGTTTCCTCTTTCTTTCTCAATTTCTCTCCAATTCTTTTCATTTTCTTCCTCGCTCTCCAAGTTTCTTTTTCTCAATCCCTTCTAACATTCCCTACTCCCTCTTTACATATATTCTCATTTATTTCTCTGCGTCAGTGATCACAAACAGGCGAATCAATGATCTCCTGGTAAGCAGAATAATATCAGAGGGAAACATATTATTCAAATATCTTATTCTATAATTTGCCAAGATATTTTTTGTCAAATGAGAATTGGAAAGTCGTTTTCCATTTCAAATTAAATCTCCAAGGAGAGAACCGTGATATATCTGCTAGCAAGTAATCCGGCTAATTAATCTTTAGTCTACCAAAGATTTTTTCGCTATTTGTACTCAGTTAACGAATATGGATTCGGATAACAAATATTTTAGTCAATGAGCGTAGAGATGGGAAGAATCTAATAATGCGATACTACTGCATAGAAGCCTGAAGTATTCAATATAATAAATTCAATTCAATGTTATATAACATTCTGAGAAAGGAATATAGCAAGAAATCCCACTCTTACCAGCCAGCTGTTACTGCCTCTGACTGGGGTAATGTTCTTTTGTAAATCCCAACTTTCATCTGTTATTTGTATCATATCCTTCTTAATCCTTGCTATAGAAACAATTATTTCTATTAAAATCCAGCCCTCCCCTGATTAATAAAACTAATACGGTGTAATAACATTTCATAAATTGTATTTCTTCCCTGATTGGGATAATGGAAAAGGATAATTATGACAAGATCAGACAAGATGAATTGATTGCTTGAATAATCTGAGAATTTTTCGATTTTATAATTGCCATGATGTTTTCATTCTACTTCCCATTCTCCTTAACCGAATTGAGTAGCTTGTTCGTCTCAGACTTTGGTGAGTTTTTGCCCGATGCATTGAAAGAGAAGAGCCCTATACCACTTTTTCTCTCCCAATCCTGAATTTCTTCTCATTCTCCTTTCTCTTTTTCCCCAAGCTGTTGTGATATGAAAGCTGCTGATTGTGAGATATGAGAGGTGATATTATTCAGCATTACTTATAACTCAATAACTTTGTATTATCACAGTCATGATCAAGACGGAGTGAAGAGTAAATGGAGAGAAAGAATTACCATTCATCCCCTTTTTCCTCAGTTCAAAACTGTGATGATATAAAACCTTCTTACCGTATAGGTAACACTGATTGATGGCATTCATCTTCGTTTCTCCTTAAAGAATGTTATGAAAAGTGTTACAATCAGGCCTCGACATTCGCGACTTTATCTTCCGCATACCTCACTCTTTTGCGGTGTATCATTTGCAACCTTCTTCTTATTTCGCGGAAATGCGTTCTGTTCTTTCCCAGTTGAACGGAATTTTAATTTATAACTACAACAAGAAACACTGAATGCGCTAAACCAATATAAAATATTTACAATTTTCAACCAATGAACGTTGAAACATGTCAATACAAAGGAATAAAACACTTACGACTTACGAAAAAGGACAAATATAAGCCGAAAAATGACCATATATATGTACAGTACGAGTATTCCGGCTTTCTATTTTACATCACTCTTTTATAGTTTTGATTTTTGCGATACGAAATAAAAAAAGGCCCGGCGAGTTAGGCAACCTTCGCTCATTTCATTGATTTTATGAGAGATTTTCAGAGCTATGATGAAATTTTTCTTTACTTTTTTCATGTCACTTTACATTTTCATTTTTGCCTCATCAAATTTTTCGTCCAGTTATTTGCTGCCTCTCCCTACTTCTCACCATTTCAAAGGAAAATTACATTCGGTCGGATTCCACAACAAGTGGAAACGGAGCTTGTATTTTCTATTACCCTAATTACTTCTCTGTCGCGATTGTCTTTCGGGAAATTTTCAGGAATGTAAGCCTCGAAAAAGACGACGCCTGATTGTATTCATAGAGTTATTAAGCTGCACTTACGGATTCCTCCTATAAAGTTCCTACTATTCTAACTCAGTGGGGAAAGTATGGTAAAACTACTTAACTCTTCAGCTTGCCTAGTAAGCCCCATTCTTCTTCAAAAGCTTTTGGTGGTGAATATTTGAGGGATTGAAGATCTAACAATATTTGGGCTGTTAACTTTAGAAACAGAAATACCTTTTAACTCTCTTATTTCTTCTTTCACAGCCGCCTATGATTTTCCTACAACTTTCCCTTTGATATTTTCTTGTTTCTCCCATTGTCTAACTACATTCTTTTTCTCCATTTCCCTTGTTATTCTTTCACATCAATTCCTCTCTCCACCTATTCACCCTGTTTTAATCTTCCATCTCCTCTTTCTTCACTTCCTTTCACCCATCATCTTGTTTTTCTCCTTCGCTCTCTCCACCTCAATTCTTCGTCTCTTCATCTCTCTTCTGGCTACACCCCCTTTCTCTTACGCTCTCTTCTTTCCTTGGGTTACTTTTTCCTCCCCTAATATTTCCCTATCCCATCTTCTCCCCCTTTATTTTTCAATTGCACCATCAATCCTCCTCATTCCGCAATCCGTCAACCCCCTTTCTACTGCATTCTTCCCCATCTCTCCCAATCTCGGAATTCCTTCCACTACATCTTCCTCCTCCTCCTCCTTCTACGACGTCCTATTTTTTTGCTGCGACTCCTTCTGATCGGCAACCCCTCTTACTTTTTTTTCTGTATCTCGAGATTTTTCCTTCCAGTCGACGACCCTGTCTTCCGTCCATCCCTCAGACTTTGTTTCCCATATTCTTTCGGGCGATCTGCCGCTGCCTTTTGGAAGTCAAAAACATTTTCCCGAAATGAAAGCGGGGAGAGAGAGAGAGACGGAAGTGCGTATTCGTAGAGTTTTACGATGGGAAGGGAAAAGGGCGAGAAGCGATCCGTGCGAATAAAGAGTCGTAAAGGCATCCGACTAATTTTTTTGGTCGCCGTTACAAGTTCGACAAGTTGGGTGCGTACGGATGTACCGAAGAGACGCAGGGAATTGGACCGGAGTTGAAGCCAAAACCGAAAATTATAGTCATTTCGCTGGGTAAAGAACTGAATTGAAAAATATATTAAATTCATGGGTCCGAATCTCAACCGAAAACATTTTAATGCGCCGAATTTTGGTGCCGCTCTCTCGTAAAGTTCAGTGATACCTCGTATAACCAAATTTTAAGCCAATGAAGAATTTTTTCCTGTTTTATGGGCTAGGCTGATTATATATCACATATGGATTCGGTTAGTGAAAATGTATTCGTCTAACGAATATTTTCATGGATGAGCGTAGTGATGGGAACAATGGAGAAAGCACTCGAATGATTTGATAATTTGTTTTCTCTGGATAAATCGAATAGAACGCTTCGATTTTTCACTCTTGTCTTTGCGCGCCCAACAACCAGTTCATGTATATTCTATTCAGTTTTTTACTTGCTCCCCCTCATCAAGAGAACCATTTGATGGATTGGATGTTTCATTCGCTCAATTCCATCGAGTAAACCAATCGAGGTTTCACTCGGTTACTCTACATTTTAAAATTGTGGGCAGCATTCAGAACAAGTTAAGCTTAAGGAATTAAAAAACATAGTAATTTCCACGGAAATATATTTCGCGTGACTCATTTGGTCTACGTGTATACATAATCCGGCCTTCTGTTAATATTTAACTAAATGTAATGTTATTATCAATTTTGTATAAAAAGTTATACATCAAAAAATATCGGAATGAGTATAAAATTCCATGTCCATAGCGAAAAACGGTTCCGGAGATTGGTGCCGGAGAGAAACCTGAACTGACCGGGAATTTGCGTTATCATTGAACCAAAGCGAAAATCGGAGCAAAGATAACTACGACTTGATAATATGATGCAAAAAAGCAGATTCTGGCTGATATATTCACGGGTATATGTATTTCAATGGAAAAGTGTATAGAATTCATTTTTGTAGGAGGACTTTCCTTCTTTCTGGAATATACCATCTCATCGAAAATATCACGCAGTAAACTGATTCTAAGGCTGTGGCAGTAAAGTAAAAACTCTTTAATTCGACGCTGGATAGTTGGAAACATTTTCTCACTCGAATTTATGAGTAATATCTGGAAAACACCATAGGATAGAATATAC
Organism: Pachydiplax longipennis; assembly: GCA_036926295.1. Taxonomy (NCBI): domain Eukaryota; kingdom Metazoa; phylum Arthropoda; class Insecta; order Odonata; family Libellulidae; genus Pachydiplax; species Pachydiplax longipennis. Next base: position 19,954,617 of record JAVFKF010000001.1, on the reverse strand, counting down.
TCAATAGTTAATAATTCAAATTAGTATATAAGGAGTTACGAACATTAATAATATAGTAAATATTATAATAGAACAGTATCAGTGAAAATTGCATTTATCATTTGGTTAGATGACAACCTTTATTAACGAAATGCAAATGACTACTATATAAGGAATGAATTAACGCATAAATAAAGATGGATGGCCTATAAATACCGCCTGGAGCTAAACAATCCATCTTGTCAAGTGATGTGAAACTAAATAATGCATTACGTGCACTAATGATACATGAAAAACCTGAATAAAAGGTATTCCTAACGCGTTTCGCCAACAAATTTAACTTGGGCCAGGACGTTCATAATTTTCCCGAAAGGGAAATATCAGCCAACCAAAACTAGTCTTCTTTCACAGTTTCTCCTCATTAATCACCGTAGGACTTGGAAGCGGTAGCATCTGTACGAAACGTCGAGATCCGATCCTGTCTCGAGGCATTACTGTTTCATTACTATTCACTTGCTCACTACAGAGACCCAGGTGGCCAACTGGTTGAGATAAATTATTCGGAGTAATATGAATGTGAGTTTGTTATCATCATCGTCATCAAATAAAAATGACAAAGTAATTCATGGGATTAATCTAAAGACCCATGAAGACGTTTATCTCTGAGGCATTTAATAATTTCGGAAATTTCCCGAGGACGATTTTATCCTACGGAAATCTTCTAAATAGGAAATAATCCAGCCAGCGAAATGTGACCTATGAAGCAATTACGTGTACAAATGATGATATTTATCATTACCCAAACTGTGGAATGATTAATATGACAAGTGTTAAGGAAATAAATGGTAATGCAATGAACGATTTAATACCATGGACCACGCGGTTACAAATGTTAATAAGGCAAAGAGATACGCTAATGACAATTATCAAATTTATAGCGAAAAACCGGAACGAAAAAACCTTATTATTTTTTGGTGGTATAATAATAATAAATGTTCTTTAGCATTGTTGGCAATGAATACAAGGAAAGAGAGAATAGGTTTGTTACGATGTTCCCAGGGAAACATTGAGAAATAAACAAGTGTAAACTCATTTAATCAGTGTTCCAAACAATATAAACATTGATCGATCTTTTTCTATTACCTTACGAAGGAGTAATTCAAAATCTTTGCAGGCTAAACTGTCTCGTAAGAGTACGAATACCTTGAAAAATTCCAGAGTTAACTGTCTCATATTGTCTCAATTCAAATTCAAGAAATAATATAAGTACTTTATATATGATGGGGGTTTTAGAGGGAAACCACTATGAAAAAGAAAACTATGAGTGAAGCTTCTTCCACAGAATCAATAATATGAATCATAATCATCCACAAGATAATACTTGTCTATAAACTAAGAATAGTAAATAGAAAAATATGATAAAATCAGCATTCATAAATTCCTCTTTCTAGTAAAATAGTTTAAAATTAAAAGCTGTTGGAGTTTTGATAAAGGTCACGGATGTTGCCGTAAATTTGTGAAAGTGCTACATGAAATAGAGTGAAGATATTTATATGAATGCCGATTAAATCTATTTCAATTCAGTTAATTTCAATTAACGATTTTATTTGGATACTTTAGAACAGCTAATATAAATATGTAATTTAAATAAATGTTATAAGTAATAATAAATGTGTTATAAACACATATTGATAATAGTTAAACTCAAGCTTTCTGCTTCATATTGCAACAATTATATCCTGTTAATAACACTTAAATCCAAAACTTCAAGTTTTTGGAGTTCATTGCGCCCACTGCAATAAAAGCGCTGGTCATTACGGCACGCGCAAACTTTATTCGCTTGTTTTTCTCAGGGAGTAAGGGAAGACACGGGAAAGGCGGAATTTCGGGATCCGTCGGAGATTCGAACCGGACTTACGTTCGAAGAATCCTCCTTTTTGCGTGTTTTGTAGATGCGGGAAGTTAAACCAAGCGAATGAATTGAGGGTCGGGTCGCTGGAGAGGAATCTTGGTGTATTTCATCAGAGTCGTATTCTGGTGGGAATTTAGGACGTATCTTAACTGTGCGGGGAATTCGAGGAGGATTGAAATTGAGCGAAACGCTGAATGCTTTTCAAGGAATTCGACTTGACGTTTAGGACGAAAATAGGGTGAATACTTCTAAAGATTTACACCAAGTACCTCTAATTTTCAGGGGAGAGTTATTCTCTCTCTTACTCAAACGATTTCGGTCATTTTTCTAACCGAAAATTAAGTACGAGGTACTAAACTCATTTTAGAAAACATATTACTATTTTACTACTATATTAATTAGAATATCTGCAAAATATTCAACCCAGAAGTGGGTTTGAGCCTCAAAACCTCCACCATTAACCGTTCCTTCATTTACCGCTTATCTCATCTCTGTAATAGTATACCATATTTTCCTTCGTCTTTATATAGTCTTGCATAGAAAGCTTCAACTTTAACTTCGTCCTTGATTATTCCAGTATTTTTGTCATTATTAACTCTCTACTTTTACTTCTCTGATATTATTGCTTTGATACATAAGTATATTGTTTCTTCTTTCTTGTGATATTTGTCTTCTTTTATATTATTATATTATTTTGACTTTTTACTGTTATTGTTGACTCATTGTTAAATATTTTAATTTTTTAACGTTTGCAACCCATAATAAGGACCTCGTACTGCTTATGGGTTTTTATTAAATAAATACATAAACATTACTTCTGGATAGGGAATGAGCATTAGTGGACCAGATGAGAAGTGAGAAACCTTCTAATATTCCTCAACTAGTCAGAATACTATATGTGGAATATGTGGAAGTCCATTTAAGAGCAGAGTAATGACGCAATAAATAAAAGTTTAAATATCTTTCAATGAAGTGTAACTGAAACGTGTATCATTATTCAATTAAATGGATATTTTTAAGAAAGAAAATCTAGAACGGAGTAAATGGGAATTTTCGGTTTCGATTCGGGTTCAACAGTTTTAAGGTTTCGGTTCGGGTTTGGTTTTCACTCCACTTTTGCTGATACATAACTGATTTTTTGCCTTGCATTGATTGATGTTGATTGAATACCTTGCCTAAATTAAAAGAAAAATAAATAATTATCTAACCGTCAACTTACGTCAGGAAGTATTACTATAATGTATTTTAAATAGCATATTACGTTATACTACTTCATATTTTTCACTAATCGTACTTTGCCATGGTTATCGATTATCTGAAATAAAGAATCACTTCTATTTTCCGTTTTAAAGTATCAATAATAAACAGCGCAGAAGAGTATCAACATAACTTTCACTTATATTTCATTCCATGACAATGGTAATTTGATTGTAATCATTTTGCCTTTAAATTAAAAAATGTATAATTTGAATATTCAATATAACTATTGATCTAACAAAAACGATCTTTTAATTATTTTAACAGGCTTTGTTAATTAATATTATAAAGATAAAAGGCGATTTCTTCAAATAATTAAAAATTCTGCCACAAATATTGCTTGCAGTTTATATTGATGTCAACATTCTAAATCTCTGGTAAAAATATAGATAGAAGCATGGATATCCGTTTTCATCTTCCACCATTACTGATATCCTTACCCAAACCCTAAACTCTAAATACTATATGTGCGGATTCGTAAAAATGGATAAAAATTGATGAAAAAACAGATTTAGTGCCTCTTATACAAAAGAACAGTCGACCACTTCAATATAGATCAAACCAAATCGGCACGGAAATTTAGCGGATCGGAAAAGTGGTGCAAATCGCTTAGCGTAATAAAACCGTTCACAGTTTAACGCACGCCCAAGTCACAATTCAGAATCGGTTTAATTTTCAATCACGAATTCCGATACCCAACGGGGCGATGAGGGAATGGGGACTCGTGATCCAAATTCCGACTGAAACTAGCGCTCGGATTCGACAAATCTGAAAATAACGACGGACTAAGTTCAAAACTTCCGCATGCAAGTTCCGCCTAGTGTTCCACTTGAGTAAAAATAAAGAAAGCATCGCCACCGCGAGAGCTAACTTTGATAGCTTTCACGGTCTTTAATGAACGATCGCTGTGACACGTTTATAATGGAAGAACTCGCGGCGGTTTTAGTGCCGCGGATGAATTTCTGACTGCCCTCACAGGTGGCACTGCCTTCGCCGTCGCAATTCCCATTAATTCGCGCGTTTGACGATTTTTTTCAAAAGACTGAGGGAAGAGCTGAAGTAAAGGGAGCAAGTAAAAGCTAATTTCCGGACTAGCAATCGATGCCTCTTCCTTCTCATTCTTTCTGGGAAACTTATGCTCTTGAATTCGATGTCTGTTATAATTAAGTTGATTTATTTTTAAGAGGTGGAAGACTACGAAGATGTAATTTTACATTTTGGTACAGCCTGAATTCATGCATTGATTCAATTCCGTACTCGTACTTGGGTAAATATCATAGGTGATTGTTAAATTAATAATAATAATTCCTCAATTATGATGGATGAGGGTTGGGGACCCTTTTACAACGGAAGACCGCAATTACTGTTCTGTTTTATAAGAAAGGCCGCGTGTTTAAACCATCAGGCAGCTCTTGTCTACATTCCGATATTTCAGCATCGAAAATGCTTCTGAGTAAATGAATTCGTTCCCTACGTGGACCAAAAGACAATATTATGCTGACACTGTCACTTGTTGTCATTGGAAAGATTGGAAAAATGTTAAAAATACGGGAATTTGTTTTAGGATGTGGTTAAAAGGCCGCATGTGGTCTGAAGGCTGCTGGTTCTCCACCTCTGAGCTAGGTTAAGAAAAGGATCTTTCCATGCATCTAACTTTTGATCATCGAATATCTTAAAACCAATAAAGAGCCAGAATAAAAATTAAAGTGTCCTTCAATCGATTAAGCTAATTTATATGTGAAATTTTTCTTAACTCTTTCCTTTGGAGTAGGGGAAATTTTTGTGTTATTATTAACTTATATCATATAAGTAACTTATACTCTGTTTTTCCGCCGTTTTCATTCCCCTTCTTGTGTTTATTTTTTGCAAAGTGGAGTTTTATTCTTTTGATTGATTTAGAATTGTGGCAAATAATTAACTAATGCACCTTACAAATTAATTCTGAATTAAGGAAAATGGCTATGTGAAATAATTCAAATTCTTAACATCTATAACAGGCAATCAGATACTAATTAAGCTTTTCAATATTAAAATGCGGACATGTAAAGGCTACCGGGTCATATACAAGTGAAGTAACATTAGTGCAGAAATTATGATGTTTACATTAAATATATCGACATCTTGAAAGTAACGAAAGACGTGATAAATTTTTGCAACGATCTCCAAGATCCTCCATACCATAATTACATTCATGACGTAGGTATTGACGTAAACATAAATCCACGTAAACAAGCGAACAAAACAGAGCATAAATACAGAATGTATTCAAGAGGCCCGAAAATTATCTCCCTACGTGGGGGTCTTCCCTCGATATTTATTCTTATATTAGTGCGTGTTTGCGCATTTCTGTTGAATTTATCCTCCCGCATATTGTCACATAACTCTTTTCCCGCCGAGTTCTTAGAGTCCGAAGGGAATAAGAAACGGATATTTCGAGATTTAACAAAAAAGTGGAAGGCATTCGCTGGGAAGAGGAGGCGATGGTGAGGAGTAAATCATGGCTCCAGTCCCGAAAAAAGGAGGAAATGGGATATATGGAGTTTAGGACGAAAAGGGAAAGCCGTAAATGGATGATGAATTGTTAGCCATTCCCAGATCGCATTAGTAGGTTCGGAAAAAAAGGGTGAAAGTCTTCGGCTGCTGCGATATGCCGCCGAAAAGCACTTAAAACAAGCGAGGCCCGAAATCCGCACGTCAAAGGGTTATCGAAACGCAATTAGCTGTCTGGGGTCGTCGACGCCGAAAGAAATGACTGTTTCTGTGCTCTAAAGAGCTGAAAGCGTACCGAAGATGGGGTTTTATTCGTATAGTTGTCCAATTAATGATATCCTGACTGGTTCTTTATATTTGAGCCGCGAATACATGGGTTTTGTGAGCTAGTGGATCATACTGTAACGCTTTTACTATTGATTTTCACTTCCATTAACGAACAAAGAAAAGTTTACAAAAAGGAAAGATATTAAAAATCGAAACTGCTATTCATGTTCAACTTAGAACGGTTTGTTGAAAGAAAAGAAATTGGAACTCGGCTGTTAATGAATAGATTCAAAAACTCTCTGTAAGCTGACTGTATCAATGAAACGTCAGTATTCTTACTCTAAGAAGTTCAGTAATCCGCCGACTCTTCCTTCCTCTTCGAGGAACAGAACCGACGCTTCATTGACGTAGTCGGCTTACGTAAAGATTTTCGACCTCTTATTGAAACAGTCTGTTTATTATTGATCATACTTGCAATCCCACCGTGATTGCAGGATTGAAAATATAATTTTTTACCATTTATCACTCATGTGTATCCGTCGTGCAGAAAGAATGCTACATGATAGTCCACATTTCTTGCCAATGACTTGAACATCGGATATCAAAAGCTAGGATAAACAAACCCCTAGCAACGCGATAATAGAACGCATTTTAACTGCCTCTATGATTCTCAACCAAAACTTATGTTTCTTCTGTGTATACTAAATATTACACATCACTTCATCCACTAATAAATCAGCGAAGCGATGTAAGAACGAAATTCATGATCTTTTAACTGCCACGAAAGCTATATCTATATATTTGTATGAGTACTCACGAAGTGATTCGACAGATTATAGAATAATATTATCATACAAGCTTGCTAAAAGTCAGACAAATAAAAGATATTATACAAATAATATATATCATAATGTTATAAGATTAAATATTCTATTCTGATCATTACTATCTCGTTTGAAGAATTAGAAGAATCAAATGATCAATAAAAATTGGAAATTATTTTTCAGTTAATTCAGCGGAATCTTCTTTATTGCAAAGTTTTGGTGATGATATAGATAGATATGATATAGATCTCTGCGCTGAAAACGTGACAATAACTCAATCAAAATTTTCATCTTGATTGAGTTCATGCCTTTGTAAGCTATGTCATACTTCACCATCTTGTATAATTCTTTCTAGATATCGCATTAGAACTGTATAATTCACTCCCATTACACAGTGATTGTTTCATTCTAGTTAAATTCCTTCCAATTACAACGAATAATGATACTCGATGACGATGGCTGTTCAATTAGATTGATAAATCCTTCCAGGTGCACAAGAGAGTAAATCACGCAGCATTCTCCATCATAAACAGGTGAAACGACAAATAAGGCATCCTCAGTCCATAGTAAATCCTCCATCATCATCGAATTTCGCTCATCACCGGATGTTTTATGGTTTCAGAACGCATATCATATCATAAACCTATCAGTCGTGAGCGAAACCTGAATCCATTCCACCGGTTTCAACTCATAAGAAGCTCTTTCCATGCACTGCAGCGAATGATCTCACCGATAAAAATCCGTACGAAAGATTCTTAATAGACGAGCTGTTAGCTCGAAACACTACCATTTCAAATTTACGGCGCAAGAAACAATCACGCAATTATTTTCTTACGACAGAATCCTCCTGGTAATCTCATTCCCGAAGTGAGGACGAGGGAAACGTTACGAACGAGGTAGTTTTTTCAATTAACGAACAATTAAGTTCGGAATTATAATTCCACGCCCGATCACGTCTTTAATTGGAGAAATATTTCTCTCGCCCCCACTGGGATTGGCTTACATAATACGTTCTCCATCCCCTTTTTTTCTCAAAGACTTCCTCCTCCCACTATTTCCGACCTTAACGACATTACTATTTCCCTTCCATATTCTTTTTCCTCTCCCTTCCCTCTTATTTCGATCTATATGGTCTGTTTCCATCAGAAGAAATTTTTTCATGCGGACTCTCTGGTGCCTGCCTGTCCCTCGCCGATAACATAAGAGAGAACCTACGCTTTTTTCCTACGTTTTTCGGAATCGCGTCTGGAGGATTAAGAGAATTTGTATTCAGCGCGGGATATTTGATAATCCTTCGAGTAACCAATTGGGCGAGGACGTCAAAGGTAGAGAGACTTTTATGCCGTCGGCGGGCGCCGAATATTTTTTTTCCGGAGATGCAATTTTCATGTCGATGATAATCGGTTGGGGACGAAATGCTTTTGTGAAGGGAAAGGATCCGCGAATTTTTCCGCGCTATTTGGTCCAAATTGAACGGATTCCTTACTCGCTCACATTACTATACCTATTGCTACTCTAACTTCCTGGATACTCTAGAATTGGAAGGAAATTGAGGCTTTGAAGAAAGAATGTGAGAGAATTGTCATAGTTGAATGTTTTAGGTAAATGTCTGTCTGCGTAGTGCTCCCGAAGACTACTTGGATTCTTAATCCTCCCAACCATTAGACATCATAGTCTTTGGAGGAGGAAGAGTGCTTTCTAGGCAAGATGAGTTGCTTGCTTGGAGTTGGTTGCTTGCCATTGCTTTCCTCACTGAGCCAGTATGCTGAGAGCGAAAAGAGTTTACGTAAGTGTAGCAAAATGGTCCTATGAATAATACTCACATTGCATTCAATAAGGAGTAATAAGATGAATGTAACAATTCAGCATCACTTATACCTAGATATTATCTTAGCCAGGAACAGCAGTAACAACAGTAAGTGTAACATAATTACGAATATAACTCCACAATTTCAAAGAAGACTATCAGAAGCGATGAACGAAGTAGATACTAAATATCAGTGAGATAAATATACACCGAAATGGTGAAAGTGAACATGAACAATGAAAAATTGATGAAGGAAAGCGTCAATGAGAAGGTGGTACTCTGGTAACCTTGTCGCAAGAATGAGAAGAAAATTTACTGCTCTCAAATATCCAGATATTTTACCAATGCTAAACTATCTTTTAAGGGACGAATGTAACATTAAACTATGTCGAAGACTGAACTTTTTTGAAATACGATTTGATTGGAAGAACACGCAGAAGTAGAGCAAAAAGAATTGTAAAATTATTTATCATTAAGAAAGAAGAATGGAATGATAAAGAGCAATTAGCACTGACATCCATGTCTCTGCTGAATCATCAAAATAATGCCGCGCAGATGTGAGAAACTGTAGAGGAGAGTCTGATACTTGAATCAATATAGGAAAACTAATTTCGTGCTTTCACAATAACTTCTTTCATTCACTGGTAGTTAAGAAGTAAAGAAGATTAATATGTATACGAATTTCGAATTATAAGGCTTTAACGAGAGGTGACACAAATCGCAGAAATAAATAGAGCACAGAGATAAAAATTATTTTCCCTGAGGTCCTACTTACTTACATTAATATTACGTAACATAACAAAATTTACCTGTGTCATACATAAAAATAATACTTTGATATTGCTGCCAAATAACCCCAGGATGATACATACTGAATCTTCTTCAACCGTTACTTAGCGGAATGTATATAAATTTCTTCGGAATGTATATATATTCTACCTTTCGGTAGGTTCATGTGCCTCCACATTCCCTATTTAACTCCCTCTTCTTCAACTCCCGATAACCCATCCCACCCCTTAGTTCGTCTAATAACTTTTGTCTTTGTCTTCCCCTCTGTCTTTTCCCTAGCATTCTTCCCTCCATCGCTTTCTTCAACAATCCCTCCCCTCTCAATATTTGACCCACCCATTTCTTTTGTATATTTTTCATTATTTCAATAATTACTCTTTTCTCCCCAACCATCTCTAGAACCACCTCGTTCGTTTACTTAGCGGAATACAATACTTAAAATAAATATTTATTTTTGCGGTTATATTTTCTACCTGCCAGCATTTCATGTTATTAAGTAACCACGTGTATTCTATTATAATATCATTACTTTCCAAATATTAAGAAATAGAGCCGTTTTTCTGTTTTAACTACTGAATCATAGCATGAATGCGCCGAAAACTTGGTCATGGATGAAAAAACTGGATAAATGTAATACTTTACTCCCACCGTTTAATTATCGAAAGGAGTTTTTCAGATGAAATCGCTGGATTCAACGAGCTATCACTTTTAATCTCCCTTAATTCCTTCTTCGTTTCCAGCAATCTTCTATCCAGCCCATCTTAAGTATCATTTCTTTTTCCTCTTTTGTTTTCCCTCTTAATTGTTCTCTGATTTTTCTTCCAATTCTACAGCCCCGCCTATTCCAATTTCCACCCCAATTTTAACATATCAAATAACCTTTCGCCACGGTTATCCCCTCTTCAGCTTAATCTCCCCTTAATTCCACATCTTTTTAATATTTTTTCAGTCGTTGCTTTTGCTCAGTATAAGGTGCTTTCTCCTTATCTTTAGGTGAGATTCCTATCAATAAATGGGGAGGATCAAGATGAAATTCCGATACGTAGAAAAATGTTGCAAATAAGATGCACGAGAAAATTATTCTAATTGGAAGAGAAGGAAGCAAAAAATTGCAAGAAGTTAAAGCGAACGGTATCATACAATGAATCTTACTTATTGTAAAACAATTATACTGAAGGAGGTAATCATGTATTTTAACGTGCTCAATTCTATAGTGAGGCTAATGTATTTCAGTGTAAATTAAACCTGTAGTAAAGAACCTTAATGAAGTATGAAAAATATTTCCATGGAGAAAATACAGTCCTTATTTGAATTAAATTAATTACTTTATTTCTACAATTTTGAATATTTACGATTTAACTTATTCATTCACATATATAAATCCATATACACCGCTAACTCTATCGACATGATTAGTTCGTGACAACGGTGTCGGGGAAACGTTGAACTGTCCTAAAGTTGTTCTTTTTATTCCAAGCTTTTTACATGTAATTACAGTGGGAGATCTCCGCGTAGATACCATTGAACCAATAATGAAACGTTGATAAAAATGAAAACAGTTCTATAGGAGAAAGCCACAACGGTTACATGACTATACCTTGAACAGCGAAATCACTCATTTCGTATCCAAATACATATCTGATTGTAAGTGTTAAACTATTCGGAAACCTTGAATTGGGAAGACATTGAAGAAATATGAGAATATTCACTTCGTAATGAGGTCAGGTCAATTGTGGTATTAGGAGCAAGTCTTACTTGGGGGCACGTGTGCGAAATAACCTCAGCTGTCGATATACTTGTAAAATTACTACTAGTAGTAGTACGAGTATTTGGGATCCTCATGCAACGGACTTTCATAAGAACCGAAAAGTGCAAAAGATCACCGTCATGAACAAAATTGAGACATAAGTAAGCGAAATACACTTTTCCTCTCTCCTTTACCAAAAGGCAAGTGAAAAATATTAAGGAATGGTAGCAGGAACAAGTTAGGCGTAAGATAAAAAATAAAACTTTCAATACCGCGCAGAAAAAGACATTTTCTGATCTAATCTATGTTTCCTCTGCCATTTATTTCAACCTTTATCCGCCCTATTCACATCCTTTCCTCGTCTTCCTTTGGCCCCTTTTAGTGCGAAATTCGCTCATTTCCTTCTCCATAAGTTTTCCTATCTATCACCTTCGTAATTCTCTCTTTTTCCTTCTGTTTTTTCACCTCCTTTTACCATTTTTTCAGACTTCTAAACGTTCCGGATGGCCTCCTTCATATGGACCTATTTCCTCCTGTCCGAAAACTTATTTTTTCACTCTTTCATCATTTATATGTCCTCCTTTTCCGCCACTCATTAACTTTATATGCTCCCCAAGCGACCCTCACTCAATGGTTATACCTTTAATAGTCCTTTCTCGCCATGTTTCTCATCGACCAAGTGTTTTCCCTTTCCTTCCCTCGGGGTCTCTTGTGGCTATTCGGAATTACTTCCCTTCCCCACCAATCGCCTTCTTTTGCAGTCCTTTTTTTGAGTATACTAAGGAACTAAGAGATCACTACCGACGTATATATATCTATCATATTTGTTGACGATAATCATCAAGGCAAAACTCACAATGTATAGCTGTTGTTACACAGTTAATTTTTTATTCAAATTAAACTGTCAGCACAACTTCATGTTCATGACTTCATTCATCTTCATCTATTTCGATTGTATTGTGACCAAGCAAACCGGGAATCGAGGCGATAAATAAATATTCTTGAATCGGAGTAGGTACAGAGAATCACTATCTGATGCATTCCGGTTTTCGTTTTTCATTATAATTCGGCGTAACAGTGCTTATATTTGCTAATGATGATGGATAATGATGACTTACATCTATAAAATTAACGTTTTCAATAACTGGCATCATCGTTAAACCATTAATTGTGTATGGTGTATATTACGAAGAATCATTCCTTTTCTTGCCCTGTAATTCTTATATATGAATAGTCTTGATGTTGCTTTGTTCCAAGAGCAATTTATAATTTTTTGTTAACTTGCAATGTTTCCTTTAGGTGGTCAACCGCAGCCCATAAGTAAACGATATTATTTTATTATGATATTATTATAGCTTATCATTTCTTTAATCTCAGAAAGATTATTCGGAAAAAATTAAACTAAGTGTTATTAAAGAGTCATAAATAATTAAATCCTTCCAGGTATGAAATTTTATATTTATCATGTTCAATATTTAATGCATCGTAATATCAATTCCATCCAGTGAGCATGAGAGTCGTCAATAGTGATTGGACTGAGATTTATGCTCAGTTTTTCATGTACTCGATGAATTTTATTAGTTGCCTGGTTATCTCCCGAAAAAATAGCATGACAAGAATTATGATGTTTTTAATATAAAAATTTTTAATATAAAATTTAATTTAAAATAAAAAAAATCAATCTTGGTACGACCTTTTATATATTTCATGATTTTTTATGGAATAATTCTCATAGTGACTCCGTACAAACATCCTTACCTCACTATGATCGTCATACCAAATCCTGATGAATGGAATATATATTTAGTCTTTTACTGTAGGATGAAGAGGAATGTATCTTTCATTTAATTTTCCCCCTACCTTGTTCATGTCTGTAATGATATTAAAGTAATGAACGATGCAGAATAAAGGAAAAACTGTATCTCCTTGTAGAATGCAACGAAACGTGTCACTCGTAAGCCATTCTGCTTTATTTACGTGGACTTGCATCGCTTATAGCTTTTGGCTCAGAGAGGAAAGCAAGTGAAACTAGCTTACTCCTCATTTCGCCTACCTTACTCCTCATCCCCATCTCCAAAGCTTTCTGTCTCTAATGGCGGGGGGATGAAGACAATACCTACACACATATCTCCCTAATATTTCTTTCAAGTCAATCGAACATTTAGAAATGTCCAAGCACCCCATCTCATCCAGTATCCGTTACCGCAACCCCACAACTGTTTCTGCGACCCCACAAACAGACAACTTTGGTAGATAAGCAATGTATTGAATTTAACCATCATTTCCATATGAGAGGGCACATGCGAGGATGAACTGTGACGTTCCTTGGAGTCAATAAAGTCCTGTCTGTCCCCTTTATCTCTCCTGTTTCCCTGTCTCTGTCTCTTCTCACTTTCGGTTCATCCGCATATCTATCGCTTAATCTCCCCCTTGCTCATTTCTCACACCTCCTCATGCCCTTCTTCACCCTTCCACGTGTCCCCTATTCCTGCTCGTTTTTCGCCTTTCTCCACTTCCACGGCGCCTGTCCGTCAACCCTCCGTCACCCTTATCGGTGTTAACAAACGAAATGAAAAACGATTCGCGATAATGGACCGAATAATCGATCTCGTTATGCAAGTCTTTCTATTTGAGTCTGTTTTTCGGTAAACTTTACCGTTGCTTAGTTGCCATAGTGTGGAAGTTCGTTGTAAAAATAAACAAGTTTGTTTTCTTTTCAGCTATTTAATGTATTAGTTCCCTGTCATCAAATCTTGATAGATGGAATGTTTTTCTTTGCTTTCTGGAACAGGTCAGAGGAAATTTATCTTTCGTTTACCTATTTTCTACAGGGAATATATATATATATATAAATTATAACCTGATTTCTCCGGAGAATAAAATGGATTCATATGCATTTATCTAAAATATGGATATTGTCAAGCGATATTCGGTGGAATTTCATATCTTGAGGAATACTTTCACTTTTATTTCTACTTATATTTCTATTATATTTTGTGGAATTGTTCGTATATCATTATTAAATATTCTTCAAATGTATTTATATGTTACTAACTAAGCCTTTCTAAGGTTTATTATATTGCAAGCTTCTTAATGTATTACTTCGATCCCTGCTGCCATGCCTCGAAAGACAGAATTTCTTTCCATTGCTTTCTGGTGAAAATTGGAGTAAATGTATCTTTCGTTTACTTTCTTACCGGAAGTAACTTGCCTATCCCAAAAAGCTTGATTGGATTTGGATTGATTGATTTGCATTTATCAAAAATATGAATATTGTCAAGCAATATCTGGTGGAATTTCATGAATTAAAGAATAGTTAATAATTATATACGTGCAATTCTACTTATGTACTATTTCCACTGTACTCGTATATGCACTTCTACTCTTAATTTGTTTAATTCTATAAACCTTATTAAAAATACCTTATTAAATATTCTTCAAATGCGTCTGTTACCATATATGCCTGTCTTTAACATGGATATGGTTAAACTCAAGGAATCTTATCTTGGCGTATTTCAAAATATTTCTGTGAGCAAGTATTTTTAAAAATAAACGAAATGAATAGGCCGATTAGAGAATAATTTCCTTGAAGAAAGAAAAAAGGAACTCGGCGTTCAATGAACTAAGAGACAAAGGTTCTCCAAGTGCCGACAGCGGCGACCGTCGTCTAATTCACCGCGGGATTCTGAATAACTGGTGACCGCTAAGCGATTATCCGTTTCCCGGGAATCGCCCTTAGACGGTAGCTGCTGTCGGCGCTTGGAGAACCTTTGTCTCTTAGTTAATACTTTCCTTGTAAAAAACCTGGATGTAATTTTCAACGTAATGATGCATACTGATTCCTGCTGTTTCAAACCAATGAATGGAATATATTCCATCCATGGTACAGGAAAATATTCCTCATATATTTTATCTAGTCTAGTCTATTTTGTCTAGTCTTGCTCATGGGTATAATACGGAAGCAACTGCGCTATGAGTGATGCCGATTGATGTCATTAATTCTGTTCACTCCTTATCGAATGCTTCAAAAAGTTTCATTAAGAAGATCGTTGTGCTTACGTACTTATGTAGTCTTTCATTCAATAGTGTTATGACTCATTGAGGAAATCAAGAAGGACCTAAATCACTCCTCGTCTTGCTCAGAAAGCCTCTAATGTTCTCCTGAGCGTTGCGTAGCTTATATTGGAGGGGTGAGGTTCCGATCGGCCAACATGCTGAATGGCTTACTGATTGTGTAATATCCCAAACGGATTTATTCCCTGTTTTGGCCCCATCTCCAAGCTGCAGATTGACTAGGTTTCATACAAGTTTTGGTGTAGGTCTATTTACGTAGAATTAAATAAGAATAATATCTCAGCCTGAAGATGTCTTTTTAGTATTAAGAATATTTTTGCTGCATTCTGGACTCTGTTAACAAATAAGATAATTATATGTTTATCTATCTGTCACATATGTATATATATTTTTTAATATTTCTAAACGTCTGGAATGCAGCATTGGCACGCGAAGGTTTCATCTAAAATGCACAATGTACTTTTGTTTCCTAAGTACTTCAGGTAATCGAGGCACTATACTGATACGCATCACAGATAATCAGATTAAATTCCTAGATAATACTTTACTAAAGTAATAGGTAATACTTTACTAAAATGGTTCCTGGAAAAACTAATTCAGGGTTTCTCGGCCGATATTATCTATGATATTATTAAAGATATTTTCAAAAAACTTAAATTTTCAGATGAACTTTCATTCTTTTTAACACGTTCTTTGCCTAGAAACCTTCTATTACCAATATGAGAAATTCTTAGAGCTTTCTATATGTAGTACAATATTAAGCCTCAAGGTCCATTTGAACCAAAATCATTCCACCATAAGCTCAATTAAGGGAACATTTTCCTCTATCCTATGCTAAAAGACAAACGAAAAATACGATATGCCATCCATCAAGATATGCAGTAATATTCTGCAACCATTTTTACATAAAGATGCTTTACGTAACTTTTTCTTGTTCTGCTCATCAATAGTTGTTTCTAGATGCAGCTCTGGAAACATCGTTTCATGCACACTCTCTTTTTGTATTTTCTTACTATTCTTTTCTTTCTATTCGTTCTTGCCCGTTTCCTTTCTCCATTTCTTCTACATCTTATCCCCCTTTCGAAAATACTAGTTTTATTTACTTAGTCATCTGTCAGATTTCCTGCCATTCATCTCTTTCTCTATTTTTCCTTTATATCCTCTTAGCCTTCGCTTTCTCTTTTTCTTGTCTGAATGCTATCTCCGAATGCCACTCATCCTTTACTTCCGCATGGTCGGTTAAAAATTGGCCAGACTCTAAATACTTAATCGTGGGGTAAACCTTCCCATTTATAATCATGGGACATCTCTTCGGTATCTTTCAGTTTATCTTAATGGTTCCTCTTTTTCGTGAAGGGCAGTTTCTCTAAATGAGTTCCATTTTTCTGGACTTCTTCCTTACTGATCACGTGGTAAATGAAAATTAGCTCCAAAAAATTGCTAACTGTATGTAATTATCAATACATTCAAATAGAACTGAGGATATTAGATATGTAATTACGCAATTTAATATGCAGAATCATGTGAAGATTGTTAAGAAACGTACATGTTCCCATTATTGTTATTCCCTTCGAGGTTTAAAACCAAGTTCTTTTGCTCCCAACACAATCATGTATACTTTGATAAACTACATAAGGCACCTCCCAAACAAATTAATTTGACCACGATACGCTAAACATTCAATGTTTCTCTCATTTCAATTTAGAATAATTTTTAGCTCAACACAATTCGTTATTGATACGTTTGGTGCTATGTGAAACTATAAGAAATGAAATAATAAATTATTGATTTTCTGTATTAGCTATGTTACGTTTCTGTTTTCTGGGTTACTACACAAATACGAAATACTAAAATGTTCGCGAGCATAGATTCAGCATTTTAATTAATTACTCAAAGACTAGAATTCAATATAAATAATTAGGAAAAATCTTTACTACAAACCCATTTCCATCATTCGTGTGCATTGGTTATAAAACTCCTGTTACGTAAGATATTAAGGATGAATTTCTTATTTTTCCCTTTAAATCGTTTTCTCTTAAATACTTACTCTAGCCTTAAAATGTGTTAATTCCATGAAAGATGATTATTTGTATTGTTAGAAAGCTTAAGAATTCAATATAATCCCGGCTATTAAGAAATATAAATGTATTAAATTAGATAAAATTAATTTTTATTATAAAATTAGATGTAAAATTTCTTTAGGGGAAAGGATATACAAATATTCACACAGATTAATAGAGAAGTGCTTAGACTCGGCGCCCCCTTTTATCGGAAAGTTTTCGTATTAATCACGCAGACCTTCGGTTTTCTCGGTTTACTTTCGTGATTACTCAAAATTTGCAGCGCGCTAATTCACACATTAATTAGGTTCAGTATGTTTATAAGGCGATAAAAAAGAAAGCAGCCAAACGTGAATCATGGTAATGATATATTTGCATTTCACATTCCCAATAAATAAAGGTAAATTCCTTTAAACGGGTAGCAAAGACTCATAAGCTGTATGCTTTGCCGTATATGTGTGAAAGCGACCGAGATCAAAAGAAAACCGCCTATTAAACAGGATAGCATCTTAAGCGGTATCGTTTTAAACGAATTTTACTGTATTATTTCTTCTTAAAATCTGAATTCGTTTTATGTGCATTATACTAACTGCTGTAAAGATTTAAAAGAAAGATATTGAAACAACCCTTTCTAATCCCAATTTCGCACAATAGAAACGTTTCTACTGTTCATTCAACCGCGTTTTAAACGGGTTTTACCGTATTGTTTGTTTTTAAAATCTGAATTCATTTGAAATTCATTGTATCAAAGGCTGGAAAGAGTTAAAATGAAGATATTCAAACACCTTTTACTCCAGTCCCAATTTCGGCCAATAAAAACATTTCTACCATAAATTCTTAGAAGAAAGGACCCCCCATGAAGATGGAAGCATTGTTTCGCATTCGCATCGGGATTCTAAATAACTGGTGACCGCTAAACGATTATCCGTTTCCCGGGAATCGCCCTTAGACGGTCGCCGCTGTCGGCGCTTGGAGAACCTTTGTCTCTTAGTATAAATTCTTAATTAAATATATTTAAGGGAAAGGAATTAGCAGCACGTACGTTATTGGGCATGGTAAAGAAGAAGTGGAAGAAACACCAGAAGATGCTACTCCGGGTAGCGAAACCGGTCGACAATAAAAAAGTGTGGAAAATTACAAGTTTACTTCTTCTTTACCATAATGGCTTTCCAAAAAGTAACGCCTGAGCATGTAGATATTGGGCATGTTTACCTTTAGCATGAACCTTCATCAGGTCCCGCAGACCTCTAAATCCGGCCCTGTTCCCTGCCCTTCCCCTTTATTCCTTACCTTACTCCCCCTCTCATCTTTCCCATCACTAAAATGCCCAAACGCCCCCACCCAAACAGTCCCCCCAGCCCACATCCTTATTTGTGGGAAATTGGCTATGAGGGGGAGTGGGGGGACTGAATGAGAGCAGCGGTTGTCTGGTGACAGAATGAGAGGAGAGGAAGTTTTAGGAATGATATGGAGAGAAGTGGGGGGGGGAGAACCAAATGGTGTGCTGATGTGTGCCCCCCTGGGAAAAGGCAAAAAGGCACTCCTTTCGAAACGAGAGATTGTGCGGGTGAAAGAAGAGGGAAAGATGAAAAAAGGGAGAGAAATTCGAAGCGGGGGACGAATGCGAATGCAAAGGGGGGAGAGAGTTTATCTGTTTATAAATTCGGGGAAAGCGGCGTCGCCTGGGATACGGCAATATTCAGCACACGACGACAAATAATTAGATTCCTCCGCTATGCGAGCTTTTATTTTGAAATGCGATGGTGGCACCTCTCGAGTCAAACTTATAAACCCGAGTCGAACGTTCTTAAAGTGATTCCTGAAAGATGTTAGAGATATCAAATCGTGGGGAGAATCGAGATGTGTTTTCAATTACGAGAGAAACTTTTCATGTTTATCCTCCGGCAGGTCACTTATATCAATCGTGTACCAGCAGACTAATGAGTGGGCAACTCTCGGACTACTGAATATGTTCATTCAACCTATTCTGTGCCGCCCACAAACTAATTATCTGTTGAAATATTCATAGAAAGATCGAAATAGAAAGACTGACGTAACCGGAACTCGAACCCGAGTCTCCCAGTCGTTGGGCGAACGGTCTGACCAACTTGATGAATCCTCTCTAACTCAGCTTGTGTCTTCAGCAGTATGAGAATGGAAGAGAAGATTGCTCCGTAATATTACAGTAAAACCCGGTTAAAATGCTTTCCAAAGAACCGATAAAAGCGCATTTTAAGCGGAATAGCGTTGTAACGGGGAAATTATGAACTATTATTTTTTCACATTAGTAAACAAGAGTAAAGGGTTATTTTACCATTCAATTTTATAAGTGCTTCACATAATGTATATGAGTTTTTTACACCTTAAAAACGAGAAGGAATCTTCTTTAATTTGATATGATTGCCACAGTTATAGTTATGCGCTATCCTAAAGCTAGGTAACAGAGCCTCAACAATGTAATTTTTGCTGCGATCTACTATACAGTGGAAGTCTAGTACTAATAATTAGAATAATTGAGCTGACTATAAATACAGATATCTAAACTATAACGAATAATTTTGATGTGTTACATATTATTATTAATACAGAGATGCATAATACTCGTACTTCTGCAAACTGGGGTCTTCCCAGAGCCAATACGGTCCACTGGAGGTGGAAATTGGGACACCCCCTGTCAAAACCAAGAAATCTCGACAATAGGAAGTCACCCCTTGAGGAAAACCTTTTAAAGGATGCCGAGAGACAGAGAGTTTAAAGCTAATATTCAGGGAAACGAGGAGTTTCACATAATGTACTTCTTCGATGAAACCTCATAATGCCATCATTAAAGTAACAATATAATTTCAGAATTTGCGCTATGGTTTAGTACCTCATTGGAATGAAATACATTGATTCCTAGGCTAACGAATATTTCGGCTGATGAAGATTTTTCTGTTTTTCGAAATCGGCTAACGAATATGAATTCGGTTTACGAATGATTCATTATATATAGCATACAGGTGGAACCAACTGAATGAAAAAAATCTAACAATTAATAGTTTGTTTGCATCGAATAATTTAAATAAAACGTCACGAATTTTCACTCCAGCTTTAGCGCGGAGAAAAAACCGAATAGTTTTATAGACATTTAAATCAGGTAAACCATTAGATGAATTCGATGTTTCACTTGTTCCATTCACATTCATCCAATTGAGTATATCATATCTGCCTTCGGTGACTTTTTGCCCTCTTTTATAGTGCTTTTTAATATTTCATAAAATTTATCATCAGGTAGTGAGCAGCATCCAGAATAAATAAAACTATCTATACAAACCAATGGGAAAAGCTTTGACTAACAAAGGTTTAGGCTAACGAATATGATATCGGAACGAATTATCTTCGTTAGCAGAGGTACATATCACTTTCCCGACAAAGGGTGTGGGTTTGCTATCCCTTCCATATAGTATCTATAAATTTTGCGATTATCAACAGCAATGCAAATCAAACATAAAAATCGCTTTCCTTGACTCGCACTCGACATATACAAAATACGCATTGCAATAAATATACCTTATAGAAGTACTCTAAATTTTGCAATTATCAACAATAATGCAAATCAAACATAAAAATAGTTTTCCTCTCGCTCGCAATCGAATTATATAAAATACGCGTTACAATAAATATACCGTATAGTAGAAGTACTCTAAAAGGGCCAAAGATTTCGCGCAGCAATATCCCCGTGAAAAGAAACAAACAGGGAAAGGCACTCACGGACGTGCGGACTTGACCACTCTGGAAAGTTGTTTCAGCTCAAGGAAACCAACCAAGAGATAGAGCCTTAGAACACCCTGGTCAAAGAGCAGCCTTTGCCGCAAGGAACTGTGGAAATCTCACCTCTGAAGCCTTTCTAGTTTCATCAGAATTCAGAGGCGGACGGACACCGGGATAAATTAAAGTAGAAAATACGCGATAAACATCAGGGAAGGAGGAAAGGGCCGAAAGCAGAACGGGATAAAAGGGAGATGGGAAATGGAGCGAGAGAAATGGGCGAAAAGGGAATGAAAAAGGGGCGATTATTAAAGGGCGAGAGGAAGAAGTAAGGGGCAAGAACATCAGAGAGAATGAAGACGGGGAAAAGAAAGTGAAATAAAAGGAGGTTAAAGAGGTTCGCGCTTCTCCATGTGAATGATAATATAGGCAGTCAATATTTACTGCGTGTTTTTTCACCCTTTCTCAGAAGCAATTTGGGAATGCGCTTAAACGTTCCGCATTTTCTTGTTATTTGCAGGAATGCTCGTATCTTTCTCTTGGTTATGCCCTTTACTATCCTAGTTTTACTTAGGGCGATGCATATTCAGTGTTCCTTTCCGAAAAATTTTGCTTGGAAAAACAATATCCATATTGCTCTGCATACAAATGTGTATGCTGTTTACTTACAAACCTCGTTTAATTTTTCAAGTACCATATTGTTAGATTTCTCTAGCTTTTGGCGTAGAATGTCACAAGATTGGATTTCTGGTTCAAAACATTTAATTTCTGAATTCACTAACCTTCGCAATACTTGATGTCTGTATTTGGTGATTTTATCGCAAGTGAAAGTGTATTTATTGTTTCTGCGACGTTGTAATTCTACGTACTTATCGGCACCCATAAATATTCGTGGCTTAAACGTCGTTTTAGCTTATCACTGCATATTAACTACCCAGTTTAATTTAAAGTCTAAGATGTTTTAGAAATTTTTAATTGTACTACAGTGGAGATGCAATAATTGTAAGGTTTTTAATTTATTAATAAACCAAAATCTAAACTCCATATGCTACTCTAATAATATTTAAGAACTTATAATTTTAAAATTACCATTTAGCCACATTTCGTGGCGTCTTCTAGCTACTTTTCGGGCTACGTCCAGCTACTCATCAAAGAAAAACTCTCAGATTTTAATATCTGTACGTAATATCTCGTTTTTCTATTCAAGACCATCTATATCTTTTATTTCCACTTTTACTTTCCGAACCATTTTAAATTCAACACTCGCAAATGAAAGGCAGATGTCTCCTTTTCTTTCACTTTATTATCTGGGTTTTTTCCATTTCGGTGAAAGGCACGATAAGTGCAAAATCTATCAATTTCGTTAACATTATTTATGAGAAGTTTATTGGAAGTTAATCTCGTCTTTTTACCTTCTTTTCAATTTCTTCTATTTTATGGCAACGCATTTGGGCACAAGTCCTTTACATTTATCAAATATGGCACTTTTGCTAGAAAAGGTACACCATCTCTGTCTCACTGTATTAACCTATGATAACAGTTCGTGTTACTTGTTACTAGGAAGGCAGAATATGGCCGCATGGAAGCAGACGCTCTGACCACGATAAATGCCATCTGATTAGGCCGTATCCCTCCAGATATATCGCGCTATGGACTTATCTACTGCACGCCGAAAGGCTGCTTGTAGGGCATTAGGGTAAACGTAGATATGTCTATTGTCTTCTGAGTATCCTAATAGTTATGCAGAATCACTCGCACATTAAGACGTATGAATTACTATACAGATAGAATTTTTGCAAGAACTCAATAAATTTACAAAATGAAATATATACATAGCTTATACGTTTGGATAAATATACTTATATTTCATTTCACGATCATTAATAAAACAGAATTTCTTTCAGTTATTCCTTTAGCACTACTCAGAGATGCACTCTCAGATTAAATAGATTAGGTTATCTCCACTTAATCTAGCAATTTATTATTCCAGCTCATTCCAAATTTAAAACATATTAATACATAAATTTATTCATCTTAGATTTTTTGGTCACCAAAGTAACGCATCAAAAAAGCAAATTTCAAAGATATTTGGTCAGAAATACTTTTCAACAGGAGGTAAATTAAATCTTCCGGCAGCTTTTTCCTTCGACTGTAATCCTCATCTGTTCATACTGCTCTCCTACCTTCTTGAATCAAATCTTCAATTTTTTTTGCTAAAGTAATAAAACTTCATGTTCCCCACCCATAGAATTCTTCCAAACCTTATTTTTAGTATTGTAAACAATTCTGTTAAAATAGTAAGTAATAGTGAGAAATAATTGTCAAAATTAAATTAATAATTACCTAAAACAGATTTTGTAAATATTTCCTTTGCTTAGTAGCTGTTAATTCGTTTCCAATTCATGCATATCTACTGTAAAGTTGCTACTCTTCATTGTCTGGAATTCACTCTATAGTCGTAGTATCTCTGAATATATGAATCTATTAAATGAATAAATATAGAGGATCTATCGGGAATTTATAAAATATTCTACATTTTCCTACTAATCTCATCACTTCGGATAACAAACTTAATGAACAGAATCCAAAAATCGTGAAATGGGTGACATCTCCGCCGATGAAGTCGTAAAAAACGTATAAATCTTTACGACCGATCAATAAAATCTCATTAGCTAAATTCCCCCACCTCATCCCGCCATTCTATTCTACTTCCTCTCATCATCATCGCGGACTTTATATTTTTTCCTTTCGGCGGAATAGGATTTATGACGCGTGACCCGTATCCTTGGATCGATAAATTTCGACGGCATTTCGGCAAAGACGGTTGACGGGGATATTTCGTAAAGTGAGAGATTTTTCAAAGGTTAAAGCTGGCAGCGTTCAACCAAGTTTGTACTTTAATACTTCTGGAGAAATGAGGTAAGGAGAGATAAGGGATAACCTGAAGCGGCATAGGCTTCTTAGTGCTCGTAAAAATCCTAGCTGCAGTACGAGGAGTACTAAGGAGCCGGAACTGGGACGAAAGTTACGAGCGTGCATGATATTCCAGATAGGCATAGCATCAAATGCGCTCCCCATAGGACGTGGTATTAGAGCTATTTCCCCCAAAAAATAAATCGTTTCGGATATCTTTCCATTACGCATTCATACCCTTCATCTCTTTATAGAATGAATCGTAAAATATCGCGGGGAATGACATTAAAGTTTTGTTTGGGTTCATAGCACGGAAGTTCGGAAGTTACTATTTCCGAATTCATGGGAAACTGTTAACAGTGCTGGGCTGGGGGGCGTGCCGGCCTGAGCAACAGCTAGGATATTACTCCCTGAGTAATATCCTGAGTGTCTCCTATTTTGGCCCATATTTCGGAGATTTCGGCGTCGAATATAGTCTTATATAGTTAGATTCGTAGCAAAGTCCCCATATTAATCCAATTGGTTATTATTGGTGGTCATTCCTTTCGACTCTCAAGAAAAAAACATTTGACTCCAAAAATCTTTTTGGCTACATTTATGTAATCCTACATTACTTACAACAATAATTTCTAATTCGTTATTTTACATAAAACTAATGCAGCATGGTAGATGGATACTCAAATAATTCCTTTCTTACAGCACATACTTATTGTAAATAACAATCTAACAGCACATACTTATTGTTATTTACAATAAGTATGTGCTGTAAGATGCCTGTATGCCCCTTATATATTTGGCTTGAGTAATTTACACCTCAGTAACACATTCAAATACTGACTTTCTATTGGATACCACGCCAAGAATGGTTGCCCTATAAAAATGAAGTCCGCAATTGTGAATTGGAACCAGCTACTGAATACATATTTTCGCGGTTTAATTCTTCATTCAAAGAGAAAATGAGCAGCGATTAACCTCTGCTAAAATTTTTCCCTTTTCCGCTTCTATAAATTGAAATCAGAGACCTATGACGCTAGGGTAAATTATTCCAATCAAATTAAACTGAATATACGGATTCAAATCGTTTTGAAAATGATTTTGGGCCTGACCACGTAGTATTAGAACTGAAATGAAGTCTGTGTTATATATTATGCATGATTCGACTCGGCTATTAATGAAGTTGCATTGATAATGCAACTTCATTAATAGCCTCTTTACTGCTACATGGCTCTTAACCACAAAATTGATTGGTTACACAATCATGGATGTAATAGGAAGGAATGCATTTTGTGAACTGTGGTTATTGGTAACAGGTTTATATTTTCTGATCCAAATCGAGTGGAACTTTTCGATATGAAGGAAATTTAGCTAGTCCCAGCTTAAAAAACTCACAAGAGTTGTAGAAAATATTTCCAGAATATAATCAAATCAATAATTCATAATCGACAAATTTCTCCCTACAAACTGAGCTCCATCCCTCGGGATATATAGGAAAACTAAAGCATACAGAATTTAATAATAGATAAATCTATACACGATTTCTCAAATTACATCAATAAAGTCAATGTAGACCTATTACCTCTGCTGAGAAACTTTTTTAATATTATACAGATTATTGTTCAGAATTTTCTTGGATAATCATCTCCTCCTCTACAACTTCAGTAATAAAATATAAGTATATATTTGTTCTAATTCTTTTATTTTTCCTCTATATCTCTACTGAATATTTTTGTTTCCTTTTGGAGCCTTTAAGCAATGATTTATTAGTATATGTTTTTCCGCTTACGCACCAGGAATGGATCTAATATGCTTATCAACCATTCCAGTCGGTATGGAAACTTACGGATGAATAACTCCATGCATTCTTCCATAAGCGGCGAAGCTAGAGGACCCGACGGAAGGTGGTCTTTACGTGGATCTTCAGACTCAGATCAAAACTTCAGATTTCAGATTATAGGAACTTGCCAAGGGGAAGGAGGAACATACCATGGTAGTCGATGTAAGACTTTTTCCTTTAGAACTCACCTCTAGCTAACTTTTACAGTGCCATTTAGTAGTAATTAATAAAGAAGATCACGACACCACGAAAAATATCATAATAATAATTCTAAAGAAAACTTCATGATCTAATTTCATTGCAATCTATTCTCAGGTCCTAGTCAAATTGCTTGTAATACAGAGTCATCTATCCATTTATTTTCATATCTATCCTCTCGAACTCCATGTTTCCCAGACACCCTCTCTCATTTTCTTTAGAATTTCGATAAAATAAATTTCAGCTAGTATTCTTTTCTTATATACTTGATTCAAATACCACTCTATCCGAAGCGATTAAATATATCACTTCGCTACGAAACTCCGAGTAGTTCTATCATAAAATTCTCTCTCATACAACGACTCCCTTATTTGTACAATACCATTCTATTTCTTATAAAATAAATATGCTCTGGCGTAACTTTTTGGAAAGCTATAACAAATTACTAAGTTATTTAATTTATTCTATTTCTTGCTTCCCTTTCAGATCCATTCATATGATTTCACAAACCTTTTCATTAATCCTCTTATTTCTAAATTTTCTGTTTTATTTTATATCGCGTCTGTTATTTATTGTTTTCGCCGTGCTTTTGAGTTGAGCTGAACTCGAGCAAATTCGAGTAATATTAGATTAGCATCTACTTATGACCTTTTGATTTTTAAAATTTAAAAATTAAATAAGGAGTTATAACTTTCGCACAGACTCTTTATTATCTAGACTTTATTATCTGTACTACTTCTACGTCCGATTACCTTACTTCTCAATTTTTTTCAATTGAAGCTATATTACTTTTGATATAAAATCGAGATTAGCTGGAACGGATCCAATGACCCTACGGTTTACACAGACACGTATCAAGGAAACTATAAACTCAGGAGAATTTGAACTTTCAGTTTAAGGCCCCAGCAAAAATATTTCGCTCTTATTCGCGACGGAGGAATGAGCATTGACGAAGATATTGGCGAAAAGACACTCTGCACCGAGTCCAATTCCATAAACGGCTTTTATTCCCTCTCCTAATGGAAACGGATAAAAACCTCCGCATAAAAGACAACACCTAGAAAGAACCCAGGGCGCAAAGAACAAGGTTCCGTTAACGGCAGAGGCAGGGGATAACGAGGAAGAATTCCATTAGCGCAGCAACCCAAGTAAATCGCTATAAAAAATCCTGGGAGATGCCAATGAAAAAAAGACGTCACCAGGATGAACGGCCGTTTTGACAGAAAAATGGAAAAAATAGCGGGGGCGCGAGTGGTTCATCGCCATCAAATGGCTAAGCGGGAGAAGACAATTGAGGAGCGGCGAGCGCATGGGAGACATCGGTCATCAAAGGGCAACAGCAGCTGCTGGAGGGAGGGAAAGAGACGTTTGCAATCGGGTCACGACCTGCGCACGCGACACTTGGTCAGCAGACTGACAGAAGTGGAGGAAGTTGTAGTAGGACGGAGCACCATAGTAAAAGAACCGCGATGGGTTGGGGGGACTCTCTACCACTGTTAGAGAGGATAAGGAAATTGTTGTGGATGGAAAAAGGGAAGGGTTAAGAGAGGGCAATTAAGGGTGGGTGGTGCGAGACTGGGAGGGGAATGTTGGAGATGAGAGATGCTCCTGATGGAGGGGAATAGAGATAGGTATGTATGCCATACCCGTTTACGACGCTACTTCTCAAGTCGTTACCCTGCTTAAGGCGCGGTTTTCTCACGGTCCCTTTCGCATGAAATATATGGTGTTGAAACCGTATAAGATGGTCTGTTATTCGCTTAGTAAGCAGATTTTTCCCGACCCAGATGCACTGCAACCCGCTAAATCCAACCGTTCTTCTCATCCGATAGAAAAATTTTCACATTACCTGTGTCACCGTCCTCTCCCCAATCCTTACCTCTAAAAGGATTCCTTGCGATCCTGTTTTCTTTTGAATCACAAATTTTAAGAGAGAAATTTTAAGATATCGCGTGCCAGAGTAGTGCCAATACGTACGTACTCTGAGATAATGAGATCTTCCCTATCAGTTTTTCTCTGGACTCTGGATAAAAAATCACCTTTCGGTGTATTCTTCGTTCACAATCTTAAGTAGTGAACACCAAAAAATCCAAAAAAGGAGTTTTTTGTGGGCTGCTGAGAGTAGTCTCGGAGCGATAGTGTGGTTCTCCTACACTGTTTAAATAATCGTTATTATGCCTGATTGTCCATCTAATAAAATTTGCTTCATTCTTGATTGAAAAATAAGTAAAATTTAGTAACTAAGACGCTCTCTTTGTGCGATAAGCAGACTATTTTCGAAAAATACGATGTAGTGCAACCAGCATTAGACATCTCACTTATCCCGCATAAGACACGATTTTCGCTTGGTCGCCCGAAAAGCGTCTTAAACGAGTTCTATTACGTAAAGAGTATGGAAGCGGAGGGATTTGGGAGTCGTGGACAGAGTGCGAATGGATATGTAGGCATGCAGTTCGCAAGATGAAGTTCATGAAGATACGGCGGTGGAGTGATAGGCGCCAGTGAGATAGATAGGGCCGACGTATATTTGACCTTGTCCAACGGTTTACGTAATTCGTGTTACACAACACATATTGCGAGTAAAGAAAATAAAAATCACATAGAGCATCCCACTGCAAGGGCGATATGAGCCTCTAATCTCAATCATATGCAGCATATGACGGAATATAATCTCTTCGAAAACCAATGCTTCCGTAGTTGTCTGCCAAGTGTTCAGCTCGGAGGACAGTTTGAAATTTAAAATCTCCATTCATAACTATAAAAAGTTCTAGAGAAAGTATGAGGCTTACTGCGCAAGATGAGGGGTGTGGCAGTTTGTACCTACATTCCTTGGTAAGTCAAATTGTTATAAAGGAAAGAAAGCCATCGCCAATATAACACTATAAAACTATGAAAAACTTTTTTCGCAACTTTTGCAGGAAATCTATGAAAGCTTCTAGCTCATAGAGAATCATTTCTAAAAAAAATCAAAACAGAAATTAATATATGACATATTTCAAACATATGCCTGCTTAAAAAATGAAGCTAACAAAACCTTTGAGTGAAGGACACATAGCCGCCAATATGCCAGTATACTTTCTTGAAAATCTCATTGAAAACATTGACAAAGGCTATGATAGAGCAAACAACTGGCATTTGTTCAACTTAAAAATCTCATTCCTCACCCCATCAAGAATATTCGCAAATGAAGCATATAATAGTAGCAAGTGAAGGATGGTAATTTCTTTTTTCCGAACCAGTGTAATGAAGAAAAGAATGCCTCCTAACGTAAACCTAGCTATAAAATACAAAAAAGCGTGAAAAAATAAAATACACACTAGATAACGAGAATATTAACAAACAGAACAAATTCAGGAAGACATGGCGTTAAATAGCTTCATAGAAGCAAGGACAGGCACATAGAAGCCCTACCTAGTTCATTAATGGTCTTTATACACGGCAATCAGAGTAGAAGATTGGGACTTGGGAGAGGAAACGGAATGGTCTTGCCGTAAGACTGATCGATCTGAATCTGACTCGAAGAAACAATTGACTGGACCCAAAGACCTAACAAGGATAGAAAGGGGAAGCGGAAGGTCATGAGGAAATGCTTCAAGGCGGAAATAAGACTGGGAGCAAATACGAGGGTAAATTGAAAAACCTGAGAGGAGATTGACACCAAACCTGAGAAAATAATCTCGCTCGGACTTAAAACAGAGGAGATGAGAAAATTTCCAAAATTGGAAGGTCGTTTTTCGAAAATCAAAGAAAGAAAATTTAATGAACTTCACTGGATCTATATTATGGAGCCAATTCTCCCTGATTCGCCAGAATACTGCTGAAATTCGAGAACCATTTTAAAAATCACTCGAGCTGAAGAGTTTTTCTCTCGCTTTTGCTCAACTATAGCTCTTGAAATTTATTTTCACGGCTGAGGTGGAGGAAGAAGAAAATTGATATATTTTAGGGAGCGGGGAAAGACTTACCAAAGATGACAAAATTGAAGCGACTTTTCTGCAAAATCAGAGTCGATTATTTTCTGCCTTGAGTTCCATGAGAAATCATTCTCTTTTAACTCTATATTTCCTCATAATATATATTGAATTTTTTTCTCTCCTAATTGCTTTATTAGTAAATTTGAATTCTAATGTATCCCTCGACCTGCAATTGACTCCCTAGCTCTGATCGACCCCTAGCAATATCATTAAATCCCTGTAAGTTTATATCAATATATGTAGTAAGAATAGCAGTTTATTGCATCATAGGAGAGGGTGAGAACTTGTCTGAAATATAAACACCACCCAAAATGGGCTTCATTTAAGATACGTAATTTAAAATTATTCGAATATATCAGCTAATATAAGATAACTTTCAACGGCGAATTTCAGTAGCCTAATGCCGAAAAGGAAGTTTTATTATGATGACCTACAAGAATATTATTCCGCATAAAGGAGGACAAAATGTGTATATTTGGACTTCATTCTCAGCTAGAACCCATTCGAAATAAGCGAACTTTGGTTCGAACCAAAGTTTGCTTATATTAACATATACAGTAATACCCTACTAATAATTCTTTTTCTTGCATGTTAGTTATGTAATGATAATAATTTGAGCAACAATAAGGAGGTAACCTCAATAAATATTATTTATAAAATGATATATATAAATACCAAAAATATTCTATCGTAAAAATGATTCGTGAAATAATGGATGTTTCATATGTATCTATCTTGAAGGGGTTCCGATATAACACCCAACCTGAGAGCAGATTATTATGATTGGAATTTCTGTCTCCGATTGGAAGAAAAAAACGTTATACATAATAATAGGGGCGAAAAGTTAACATTAATTAAAAACAAGAGGAATTCAAATTCTTTAAACGCTATACTAGCCATCAACAACTACAACGGCAAATAAGTTTTAAACAGGTGTGTAGTTATCACATTGGCATTTCACAGTTTCGTAAATGCACATCATTATAAATATCCTACAAGATTATTCACGAAAATTGTTACGGACTAGTTGCTTTCTGAAATAATATAAAGGCTCGTCTAAAACATGTAATAACTGAATTTGGATATGCTTTTATCAACCTACAGTTATGGTTGTTACCGGTGGAAAATTTCTACAAGCTATCCCTTCTGAGCAACACATTCATTTTGCATTCAAATTCAAAAGAAGGTTCGTATTTTTGACTCAACAAAATACATAGTGACCACTTGGCAAGAACGGCTAAGGATAAACTCTCTCGCTGAGAACCCCACCATTAAAGTGGCCCAGAAAAAGCTTTTATCCATTTTAAAAGGTGAACGATTTCTTGGCCATTACTGATGTTTAACAATCAACCCTGACATGAGAAAAGAAAATGAGCTGCAAGAGAGTCGTTTTGAATACAGCGAATTCCGCAACACAAAGTGATTTACCTGAATACTTCTGAAAGATATTTACCATTTCTGCTTAAAAATATTAGTTTTGAAATATGACTTATAGGATTACTATTTTCAAATATCGTTTTCGTTCAGTGATATCCACCAAATCTACAATTAAAATTACCTTATTCAATCGCATAATGGTAAATTCTGTTTTGTTACGTTTATCCGCCTCCTCTTACATCAGCCGAAATAGCTCAGTTGGGAGAGCGTTAGACTGAAGATCTAAAGGTCCCTGGTTCAATCCCGGGTTTCGGCATTTTTTTTTCTTCATTAGTTTCACTTTTTATTTCAATAAATGCTAATACAACTCCATACGTAAACTATGAAGTGGCTATTTGCGTTTTTCCTAAATAAATTGTATCTTATAGAGTTATTGGTTACGCATGGGATGTCCATGCGTCCTCTTTTATCCATCATTGCTGTAGACGCTAGAACAAGTCGTTTTAAGGACTCATTCTTTCCGCAAACAATACGTGATAATAATAGGCTAAAAAAATAGCCCAATCGTTCGGTATTTACACCCCCTGCCACACGCCGATAGGCGGCTTGCACGTTATTTATGTAGATGTATCCAGGATAATAAATGCATTGAAACGAAACTCAACTGGAAATCTAAACAGAAAAAAAAGATATTTTGCCGGATTGATAACCGAAGCAAAATGATTTAAGTTTAAATGAACCCGAACCGAAACCTCTATTTATTATGTTTCAGATAATTACCGTCAGTTGCCGAAAACAGGGCGCTAGCTGTGCCCTTCGGCGTTAAGGGGGCACAAAAAGTCATGTCTCTTTCTTTGGTGAATAATTTATATATTTATTATTATTTATTATATTTACTACGTTTACATTGATTTTTTAAACTTAAAAAATAACTGCTGACGATTCAAAATCTCACTACTCGCTGCATTTTGCACTCGGGGTGGTGTACTGAAGTATTTCCAAAATGAATACGGGCATATTATAGCAAATGACACCGTAATGGACCTGATTGAAAAAGTAAGTATTGACTTATACGTTCAAAAAATTGACTTGAATCAAAAAGCAGATACTCAGTTAATTTCTGCTGACAGATACTCAATCTTTTTGAGTATGAAAGCGAATCACTTTAACTTTAAAGTGCATAAGTCGCGCTGCTTTGTTGCCTATTTAGTGCTCAAACTTCACTTTAAGTCATCAATAATTTATTTCACCTCAAGTCACAAAAAAATAAAAAATAAAAAAAGTTATTTAATTATCTAATTTTATTTTCCAGACTAGAATAATTTTTTTACCAGCTGTAGCTCCAGGCATAATAGCCCTAGTCCATAGCTCCGAGATAGTTACCAGCTTAGCTCGACAACCCTGGTAGTAATAGTAGTTCTCTTAAATAATATTCACAATAAAAAATTTAAAAGCTCTTAAGAATGAGTTTTCGCAACCTCTAAATCGTATTATATAATGAAAAACATCTTTAAATAAGTGAAGAATTGCTTTGTAATATCCAAAATATTCATACATATATAATTGTATTAGGAAGTATATTACTTTATAATATCGTTCCAGCAGTCCGGCTTGATAAGATAGATTGTATAAAAATCATCATTTGACTTAATTCAGCAAATATTTTCTACATTCGCTTTTCTATAACAGGATGTTGTATGACGGTATTTGTTAACGGTTAAAGACGGTTTAAAACACAAGAAGTTATATGATAAAACGTACGAAAAGAAAATGCGATCAAAACTCTTCGTGCTACGTAACGCATAAAAAAAACAAGCTCTTCACAGAGCATGCCCTCATACGAAAGCCACTCAACGTCAACGTCAATGAATGACAGAATGTTGCAGGATGTAAAGATTTCATCGTACTTGTAAGGGGACTGACAGAATTCAATTAAGGGATGCGTTCCTTCTAAGTCACTCCTGTAGCATATGAACATAGTGGAAATGCAATGGGGTCTCATGCTTCATTGAGGAATCAAGCAGTGACAGCAATAAACTTCCCCATGAGAGAGCGAATTCGTAATTCAATTAGAACGGTTGATTGAAAAGTATGAGCGCCGAAGGATAAGGAAGTAGCCTGTTTGACTAACCCTCCGCCACTGCAATTCGTAATGATTTCGAAGAACAGACTGCGAATTAAAATAGTTGTGGTGCGAAGTGTTAAGGAAGTCGAAAGCATTCTATGGACATTATGATTCCGTGATGACTAACTGGTTGAATTTCAGTGGAACACCTGAAATTTATTTTGAGGATGTAATTATTAGGTCCTTAAATCCTACTTAGCAAGAGGCGCGAACTTCCTCGATGATAACATATGATGTTACATAACAGGATAATTATAATTAGTGCCTTGGAGGATATGATATGGGTGGCGTTGGGTATGATGCAGATTGTTTTAGTATTTTAATGCAAAAGTATTTTTGTATGTGCTATAGGAGACGGAGAAGTTGCTAATTTGACTTGTGTTGATTTTAGTTGTATTAGTGACTGTTATTGTATTTTTATACATAAGTTGCCACCGGACTGATGTCAACTTGTAACTTGTTTATTGTAAGTAATAATAATAAATAATAATAATAAATAATAATAATAATAAATAATAATAAAAAATAATAAGAATAAATAATAATAATAAATAATAATAATAAACATAATATTTGAATGAATTCAAATAACTTAATATCTTATTCGTATCTATCGACAATAGCGAATTTAACGTAAATTTGAGATTATTACAACAATTTCCTTTTCAATTCATCGCGGAAATAGTGCGGTTATTAGCGAACGATTATTGAATAGTTTTGCGAAAATGTGAAAAGTTGACCACAGAACTATTGATGCTTGCAAATTTTTCAGTTTTGTACCATTTTAGAACATTTCATTGGTGAGCCATCGTAAAAGATGTATAGATTAAATTAAATTAAATGGAAAATTAATTAATTATTAAAAGTATTATTATAATTAAATTAATTATTAAAAGTTTATTAAATGGAAAATTCTTGGTTTTCTACAAAGTTTGCGTTCCTTTGGATTTTTTCAGCAAATACACATCAATTCTAGTAAGAGATACGTTCCCGACGACATCGTGAATGTCGAAATTTTGAGAATCAGCATTTTACCATGGGTAGGATTTCAAAATTAAACGCTCAGCGTATAAATCACCCTATATATAATAGAAGATATAAGATTTCTTTGTTTTACAGGAAAACAAATTACCTACTGCTGTCCTCTGAAATAAAGTAGTTCGGTAGACACTAGTATGTGCGAAAGAATATTATTTGAGTTATGAGTAAAAAGTAATTCAAGCTTTCACCGGAAATTTTAAAATAAATAATATAGAAAAATCATTGTGTACAAATGTATTTCATTTGATATATAGCGGGGTTGTTCATCTTTCAACCCGCGTTCCGGAGTGCGACTCGTGGAAAATGTTAAAGCGGCCCTCTAATTCTCTCGTAATTTTCCTCATCTGAAACTTGCATCTTTAGATAAAATAAGTGTAGCATATCGAAAAACTTACACAGT
Organism: Pachydiplax longipennis; assembly: GCA_036926295.1. Lineage (NCBI taxonomy): Eukaryota > Metazoa > Arthropoda > Insecta > Odonata > Libellulidae > Pachydiplax > Pachydiplax longipennis. Next base: position 19,919,802 of record JAVFKF010000001.1, on the reverse strand, counting down.
CATCTTATAAAATAAATTTTGTTTACATAAAACTTAATCCGTGTTCTGAATAGTCCCTTAATCTGTGTAAATGTGTAGTTTTAGATATATTTTTATCGTATATAAGCTTTAGGGCGTATACAATCAACACAAAAATGGCTGCATGAAAACAAAAAATATTTTACAAGAGAATAGTATCATAGTGTAAGGTATCCTCATTGGTCCCTGTGTTTTGTGAAATTTCTAATAAGGCCCCTTCGGTAAAATACTACAATTCTGATCGTCGAGCAATATTTGAATTTTAGCTTCATATGGTTCAAAATTTATTTAATTTGTCCTAATCAATTTAGTTTACTAAATATGTCTGATCAAGTTTCCTAACGTAACTACCCTGAGATTCAACCGAAAACGCCATTGAAGCTTTTCAAAGAAAAATGAGTTGGTATATGCCCCTTTTAACATGAGACGAACACTATTATTTTTGTCTAAATTGAGGAAAATTGTTTGAGGAAAAACATACGTTGAAATCTGTACAAGGAAAAATAAACCTTGCTGGATCAATTAAAATTTAATTTCCTCTTTTATAGGATGACCAAGCGTCCACTAAATTTCATCACCCCGAAGAAGAATCCAAAAATTCGTTCCGAAAACTTTTGAAGCCGTAGACAATTCTTCATAAATAACTCATCCGATAACTATCACAAACCATCCATAATGAGGGTGGGTGATTTTAGAAAATGCACAGGAAATAGGATTGTCTCAAATGAACCCAATCGTTGAAATTGCCGCCGCTAAACACATGGAACGGAAGCGATAACTCTCCCCAATTTCCAAATCCCGCAGGAATAAATCCCCCTATCACAAAAGCCACTGGATTTGTGGAACATATGGCCAACTACAATAAGCGCGAATCCCCTGCCATCAGTTTCGCCATCCCGACCTCAGCTTCTTCCATTTTCCGTGAGGGCCCCACCGGGGGCATCGAGGGAATTGTGAGGGGCACCCTTCCCTCCCCTTAAAAATCCCCTTCCCCTGGAGCCGACTGAAAGGCAGGATGTCGCTTTAGGGGAGGATAAGCAAGTACCGAGGGCAGTCCTCGAACAGAAGGCGTGTTGTCCGGAGGAAGGAGAGTTATTCCCAACGCTGTGGCTGGATTAGCAGGATACTCATAACAAACGGAGGGCAAACGCCCAGCGAGTAGATGGATGAAGCCTTCCATCGCAGGCTTCTTGTGGTAGTGTCTGCATAGATTTGATCCGATACTTTCAGCTGTACGATTAGTGGTATTGTAATAGCTTTCGGAGGACCATTGCCGGTTTCTGGACGAATTAACCGCAGAGATTTGAATCGGTGCATAGGTATTGTCATAGAGTAAGTATCTTATCTTACTCTGTGGTATTGTGGACTAAATATTTCCGAAAGCTTCCAATGAAGTGACATTGTGACATTCCTCTTGTTTACCTGTGATACTAAGACGGTCCAACGACTACCGCCGGCTGCTAAATAATCATCTGCAGACATTGGAATTGGAGTGTAAAAATCAACTCCGTGGATGTTTAAACATTCTTAAAATCTTCAGAGAGAGTGCTGAAATAATGGAATTCTTGATGGCAACCTGCGATAGCTGAGAAAATCCAGCAACGACCTACCTGGAGGCACTTCCAGAGGCCACACATCGCGGACCGAGGAACAAAAACCAGTCCCAAAGGCCGAGTGCGAACCCTGTTTACAACCTCGCGAGAAAGGTGAAAAACAACGTCTATAAAAAGATCCGCGTAACTGCAGTGGACGTACTACGCGCTGAATCTCAATGGGTACCTTCCTCATCCACGGGGCGACCTCGAGCGACGACTTGAGGAATCTATGACTAATCGGAGCGATCGTACTCACGGAAGGAGCGCGTGCGAAGTCTCGCCTCAGTCACACGGGCGTATCGAAGCAGTCACGTCGCGGAGTACGCAATAAGTAGGGGAAAAGAGAGGAGCGACTGTTGCGGCACTTACCACGGGGAAGAGCCGCCGCCGCGGAGGTCGTATTGCCCTCTGGGTCCGGGTCGCCGGCGAGACAGCATCGAGGAGCCGTTGGAGTCGCCGGGGCGGAAAATTGGAAGGCCGGGGATCTTCGGAAAGGATCAATTTTGCCCAGAGGTGAGTGTTCCCTCGGTGAATCGGACGTTGAGCTTCCCGCCTTTTCGGGAGACATCCTGGTAAAAGATAATGAGGTGAAGTGTGGAGTGAATGGGTGTGAAACGCGTCGTTTGTACAGTGCGCTGTTGACGGAAGGAGTTTTCTGCAAAAAGCTTTCCGAGGAAAGAAAGGAAGGGATTGTTTACGAGTCCGGTTGTGGGCGCGGTCCCCGATTGAGGTGGGAAACCTTGGAGGAGTTTTTTTAGCGTCTCCAGATGGATTACATTAACGTTTTCCGCAGCGGTGAGATGTTTTTGTTTTCGTGAGGTTGTTGGCTTTTGGAGGTTTGCGGAGGAACACCGCGTGGAATTGGGCTCAAAGGAAAAATCGTCTTCCCAATTATTGGCGGTGACTTTTGAGTAATAAAAGGTGTCACAAAATATGTGCTCATTCCCACAGTGACAACATATGCAGTTTTACTAACATGCATTAGAAGACTGAGTTAAAATGAATCAAATGAAATCAAGGGCAAGTTAACAAACGAACCACCTCCTTGAGAAAAAAGAAATTAATCCCAGTTCTCACTAAACAAATCTTTCTGAATGTCAGTCATGACAGTTAATAACAATGTTTTGGAAAACTAAGAGTTATACGACCGATAGATAATGCACCAAATGTGGGAGGGTCATTTATCATCCAAATATTTATCTGTGTATGTCTCATAAATAACGATAAGGAAACAGATAAACGGCAAGCATGATAAAAAATACAAATTGTGGATACCAATGGGGCACATTGAGGAAGTGATTTGCAAAATTCGTGCCACTTCAGCTCAACGAAAGCCTCGAATTTTTCTTAAGATATCTACGATTTTCTTACCGTGATTTTGTGGCTATTACAATAATAGAAGTTGCCCAAAGTTTAGTTAGATTGTACATCTTTCCTCGCACTTGGGTAACTCATTGTTTCTGTGATTTTGTTGTTTGTATCGAAGGGGGGGGGGGGATTCATCGCTTACAATTTATGTCTTTTAGAAAGGACATTTTGTATCAATTCATTAGTGTTTAATATTTGGCAAACAGTTTACTGTTTATTGTCAGCGCTTCTACTCATGCAGTAAATCGTTTCTTCTCAGCCGGTACTTTTCAAGAATACTCTCGGTGATCCGCACCGCATGCTGAAATATCGCCTTCAGTTATTTTACTGTTTCTGTGCTTGATTATATACAACATTTTTACGGGAATTCTTAATATCCTTATCCAAAATTCATCCATCCTTTAATTGCTGCTTAATTAGCGCGAACAAGTACCACAACTACTGAAATTAATAGCCAAATGGTAAATCCTTTGCATCTCTGGATTTGACATTATCTCCTTTCTAATATTTCTTTATTCCTCCGTAATCTTTTCCTTCTGAATCCTCCAAGAATTTCCTCCTCCTTCTTCCCGTCATTAATTTTAATGGAGTTAAAATCTTAATTGAGCTTAATCTGACCGTTTAGTCCGCGAATTTTTGGTTTAGCATGAATGAGATCTTAGAGGGGAATAAATTCACAAAATCTTCTGTCTTGACTATTATCTTGCTACCCGACTGTGGTGAAGCGTAGGACACGGATATAAACGTCACTTTAATAATGGTTTCCAAACTGTACGGCACGACCCCCTATAGGGATCCAGACAAATACATAAGAGGGCTCTATGGTCAAGTAAATTCGGCGTCTTGGCTCTTATTGGAGGACCACTCTAAATGGGCTACGAACTTTATTCTTTAGGTGGTTAGGAGGACACTTATACAATATGGAGCATGTTAGATGGAAATAAAAGTATACAACACGTAGCATATTGACGCATTCACATAGTAGCATATTATGAAATGTAATGATATTACTAATGTTTAAGATCACATTTTCTCGTAATCGTTATTTGGAGGAAGGATTGAGACATCATGAATTCCTCGGAGTGCACTTACTCTTGTACGTTTACATACAGACCCCTCAAGCAGCCGAATACAGCAAAATCACCGATATACATATTTAACTCTATCTGCTATTATATCTTCTAATGCTCCGTGAATAAAACAACTAGAGATATCTGTCCTGATGATTATTTTTCCTGGTTATACCTTTCCGTTTTCTCTCCAAGCTCGTGAACGTTGTTTACTGGAATAACAAAATTAAGTATCTCGTCGACGAGATCTGAACTGATAATGCTTTAGAATAACTTCCGTCGGTAATCAAGTTCGAATCCCACCTTAGAGGCTCTAAAGCCGGAATACTTAATCCTATTTCATGAGGATTCCATCACCTCCATTCTCTAGGAGAGGTCAAATCAGGGGAAAACGCTATCTCTATTACTCTCGAAGCATCCCTTCAAAATCATACTCACTTATCTTAGCTAGTTAAGTTAATCTAAGAATAAAAGATGACGCGATTTGATCAACCACCGTAACAGACCCCTGTGTTATATTCCATTGGGAATCCATTATATCCATCGATCCTTTGATTAAGTACAGTCCATTCGGATTGTCAGTGTGGTTCCATAGAACGCATGACGAAGAAACAGCTTCAAAACAATGCCAACGCTGTTTCCCGCTGGCTTCTTTCTCCCACGCGTTGGGGCCATCATTCACGTATTTCAGCAAGTCATCCACGCTGAGGTTACACGCGCAATTCTCAGTGGCGAATCTTTACGCACGCAGGCATTTAACGGGCAGCAGCTGCCGAAAGGAAAGGAACGCATCGGCAGCGAACGAATGAGTAATGCCCCTTTCATTTATTTCTCAGACTACTTGAAGCGGCGTGTAGAGGGCTGAAATACCGCCAAGGTCAATTTTTCTCTTCGACTAATGTAAGGCTTGAGATGCCGTCATTTTAAACCGCCTTCGTACGTAACGTGGGCCGAAAAAACGTACTCCACCTACGCGAAGAAGTTCAAACTAGTTGCCGTGTTGAAAATTTCGCAGACGGACAGTGATTTACCCACTCAATTACATTTCAACAAATACTCTGATCACTGAAAACCAATATACAAACAATAAACATACCTTAAAAACAAGCCATCACATTCTATATCAGTGGCAGTTTCGACAAACCTAGTTTATATTGATAGTTATCAATATCTACCAGTAACTTTAACTCTATGGGAAAATTCAAAATTTAACTCGGTTTTCATCAATTGGTGCATCTTTCATTTGTTGACCAATTTTAGCTGGAAGCAGAAAAATTTCTCTTTAAAATGGTGCGTCATTTATAAGTTTTGATGGAATGTGAAAGGAAAAAGCGTTGGTCACTGAAACGGATTTTTAGAAATTATATATAAAGATATTTGTTCTTATCTTCTCTCCAATTTAAGAATCAGTAAGTTCCCAATTAGATTTGATGGAGCGATAGCATCCTTGATAAAATTCTTCTTCTTAACTAGGACAATCTTAACTGTTTGCGAGCCAAAGGAAGAGAGCTAAAGATGAAAGTGTTGGTGTGGAGAAAGAATTTTTCTGACATTCATGCACATACGCAAGCATCGGTATGAATGCAAAAAGAAAATTTTAATTAAATATGTGAGTCGTGTACATACGTTGCTCACTTGTATAATTGCCTCCGTTTATCTCCTATAGCAAAAAGGTTTTTTCCACTGTGTAGTCATGCGAATAAATATACCCATTAGGGACTCCCATATAGCCAAGTGGGTAGCGTGCTCTCTTAGGGGAAAGCGGTCCCGGGTTCGAATCCCGCTGGGGCTCACGTGCGGAATGACCTCTGCTACGAACTACTTTACACAATATTTCTACTAGTAGTAGAATAGTAGTAGTAGTAGTTATTAGTAGTTGATATGAAAAGTGAATATTAATATTAATCACGCAGCCATGGAATGATTTTCTGAGAGAAATGTCTTTCATTCATCTAAAATTAAACTTTCTAATCTATACTAATTTCTTATCTATACTAATTTCTAGTCCATACTAATTTCTAATCTATACTAATTCTATCTTGTATTCTTCGTGGAGGAAGGAATTACTCAGTTACAAATTGCTTAACTTTCTAAGTATAACAATTCTATCATGTATTCTTCTTGTATGAAGGAATTTGTCAATTAGTTGAGCAACTCGTAATTCTGTCGATCTAATTACTCTTAGGATATTCTAGTTGCATTCTGGACTTCATTGCATCGAGTGAAGGATATATGATTTAGTATTTTTCATTGATTATCGTTGTCACGGTGAATGTATAGGCCATCTGTATATGACGACCAGTCGCATCATCCCCAATCAAGCTGTTAAACCTTTCCCCACATCTCCGGCCGGGACCACCTCGGCTTTCCTGCTTCCTCGATGCTCCATTCTCTCATCCTAGTTATCATAGCTTCCGTTCCACAGGGACTCTCGACAATATGTCTGTTTTGCCCTAAAACATATTGCCCTATATGCAATGGGTTAGGAAATTGTAGCGAGAACGGCGTAATCAAACCCTGTATGTCCACATTATCGCGTTTTCCGTAAGATTTTTGTCATGAATCGGTGAATTTTCAGGAATACTATATTTTATTCACTATAACAAAATCCTGAACGTTTGGGCGGGGTTAGAAATGTTCTTCCAACGATAAACTTTACCACAACACGTATACCAAGGATATACCAAGCTAGCCACTCGGTGTTGATATCTCTATTATACCATTGCGAATACTTTTATGAGGTTTTAAATTTTTTCTCGCTCTTGGAAGAACTTAATCACTTGCATTAATTATTAACTATAAAAACTTGAAAAGTGTAATTATAATACAAACTGTGTAATTCTTCTTCTAAAAACATAGTGTGTATTACTCGATGAATGCAGTACGGGCTATTTTGAATTAAAACTTAAAATTTTCGATAAAGAAAATTTTTATGAAGAATTCTCGGTTGTTTATGGCAACATTTCGCGAGGGTAGGAAGAAAATAGTTTATAACTGGTTTCAGCTTGGTTTTGTGGAAAATATTTATCACTTCGACGGAGAGAAAATTTTCCGTTAGTGATGAGCATAACTCTTCGCACGATATTTGCATCTTTGCTGAAGAATTCTTTGTACATCAAGCGGATAAAATTAAATAAATCACGATAAAAAATATAAATTATGGAGTTTAATTTAAAACGCTTTGAATCCTACTAAATTCTTATTCTCCATGCATAAAATGCAGAATCAATCGCATTGCTATTCTTCTTACTTCACCAGTTATCTGATCATTATCTCCTCATTATCTAGGTTTATATAAGGACGTAGTGAACTGCTCACAATATTGAACTTTCTTAACCCGTAAGGGTCATGGCGTGATCCATGCTAACAAGCAGATAAACATTGTACAATCTTAATGGAGAAGCTGATATCGCAGCTAGAGAAATTAGATAGAGTTGGAAGGAAAGGCCGGTTTTGAATTCAAATGATATTGTATCATTAATAATGTTAATAACGCAGAAACAGCATTGTACAGAAGAATCTGAGGGCCCTTCCGTTGGAAATAATACGAGGGCCCTAAACGTTGGGCCCAAATTGCAGGGTTTTAGGGGGCCTATTCGTACATCCTAGATCGCAAGGAACGATGTCATTGACTTCTGAAGTATTTGAAGCCTTTTTATTTACGGAAGTTCTGCCGTATCTGAGGAAAGAGCTGGACATCAAAGTAAATAACTGCAGTAGATAAAATTCCCTGCGTTTACGTCCGCGAGAAGGTGTTGCATAAGAAGAGCGATAACTCCCGATTTGTTTACATTAGCGAATTCCTGAGCGAGCGGTAAACTAGCATAACGTTTCCCGAGCAAGAGGTGAAAAGTAGGGTATCGAACCGAAAGCAAGAAGAGGCGTTATTTCTGTCGAATCGAACCAAAATATTAATGATACCGAAAACTTATTTTCCACTCTAAATAACATCATTTTACTAATGTTTAAATTATCATTAATTGATCCACGAAAGGTGAACTATCGTACCGTTCGTAACGTTGATTACCACTCTATATTACAATAATGAAGTAACAACATATACACTATACAATAATTTTTACGGTAATGCAACATTTAATTACAGCAATACGATACAAAATGCAAAAGTAAAGTACTAGTTTCAATAATACATATTAATTACGATAATTCAACTACTGAGTGAGGATTGCACCTCCTAGCTTTATAAAAACCACAATACACCACTTCTACTTCTATCCCCTTTATTAATAATAAGTTCTTACTTAGAATTTAAGTCACTCAATGAAAATTTACTATTATTAACAGTTTCTCTTTTCTTTAGTCCCCCATGTATCACACAAGCTTTTTTAGCGTTTCTGGAGGGCCTTTATAGCTACTGCTGTCCCGAGGGAAAACCCCTAGCGCACATCACACTAACAAGGCAAACTCACTTTTCCCTATAATACTAATTGATGAAACTATGCTAAACTTGAGTATTAGCGACTTGATTCAAACTGAAATTAATGCTATAATTTTATTAGATATTTTGCTAATCATTTCATCAATATCCAAACTCTTAATCCAAACCATAATTCAGTCTGACGGACTCGAAATGAGCTACACGTAAAATTGATATGTTAAAGCGTAACTTTTAGAATTTGACGCACATGATGTAGAAGTAATACAGATAGATCAACTGTCATTTCTGGTCGTTATTCCCGCGAGCTATTAGAGAAGCTAATAGGGTCGATTAGAATACAAGGATGGTGTCATTACACCCCCTGCCATACGCCACTGGGGGCTTGCGGGGTACTCATCTAAATCTAAAGAATTCATAGTGCAATTCCACGAGAGAATTATTGCCGACCGAAGATGTCTGCTAAGATTTCATTACTTCTCTATCTATTAGCTATACATTAATAATAACATTCGAAATGTAACAATGGTTTTATGATCGGGTATAAAAAAGAAAGATTCAACGTTGGTAGACGGAGCGATACCGGAACTGAATCTAAATTTGGTCTTTCATCGCACATGAACGAAAAGCATAACGGTTCGACGTCCAGGTAAAAAGTGCTCTTCTTATTAGCTCGTTGAGTCAAAGCGTGACTCTCAATGAGTCTTAGCTCAATGACGAATCGACTACGTGACGCAAGATAGGGCACACCTTCATCCCGTCACTTGAGTCACGGTGCAGCGCGACTTCCACTCACGTCCACCCCTCTTCTCTCACTTCGTCACCCTTTGTCTCTCCCTCACGAGCCCTTACAACCCTTCTCATACGTGACGCACCCCGGGGAGACTCTTGCCGTGCGTGAAGGGAAGGGTCCGGAAAATGTTCCCCGAAATTTCCACTTGGAGAAATTCGACAGTGTTGTTCTTTCTGGTGGGATAACAAGTGTAGGGGAGAAGACGTTGCTACGGTGTCGTATTCAGATGGGCAGCAGGATGTGTGTAGCGCTACATATGTACCCTGCAAGTCGCCCTTCGGCGTGTGGCAGGGGGTGCATGTCCCACGATTCCACTTTGCTAATCGATTACTTTCGCATATCGTTCTCGGAAATATGAATTCTTGAATCGACTGCTTCATCTATTTCTCTGATCTACCTCATAGAATCAGAACGTCATATATAATAAGGACGCATATTATCGGCTACATCTTCCTACCACGAACGTGCTTTTTAGAGAACATCGAAAATTAATATATTTGCACGATCACTCGTTATGATGTATGAAGAAGTATGGCTATTTATTCAGGATATATAAGTATTTTATTAGAACCTTAAATATTTGAGATTGCTTTTTTATACAATTAGAGAACTTATAATCTTGATTTCTGATTAAGAAGATAATGATAATGTAAATGATTCATTCGTCGTGTTTTTACAGGCATAATAATATATTTAACCATCCTACCATTTGTTATATATAACAGAAAATGTCATTGCACCAAGGAATAATATTTTCTTTGCTGCCTTCAATTATTAGAATTAATTAGAATCATTTCAAGTTTCTTAACGTATGAATTTTATATTTCTATTTTGAAGTGAAAATTATTAAATGATAAAATCGATAAAAAGTTAATAATTAAAGTACTAACTTATTAAAACTGCTGGTAAATTAATGCAACTAATTGTAAGATTAGCTTAAGTAAAATAATAATTTCCTAAATAAAGACGTGATTAATATATATCCTTTTGTTTATAAAGGAAAATATATTAAAAAGATATTATTAGAAGAATATTTCGAAGAGGCTCCCGGATTAGCCATGTGGATAGCGCGTCCCCGGGTTCGATTCCCGGTAACTCCGTCGCTTATATGTGCGAAACGTCCTCATTGGAAAAGCACAATACCAACACTAGTATCTCTCGAATTCAAGCTTCTGTTCTCAGAATTACAGTAATTTTACCTATGATCTCATCCTTATGAATTATTAATGGGAGACAAGGCAATTAAACAGACAGCACGAGATTTAACGTTGCGAAATATCTGTGCATTTCGATCAGTAGGAAACATCTACTAATCCAAGCGAGATATTTCATTCGCGTGCGTACATCTTCAAGGTCTCAATGTTTATAACAGTTGGATCGGAAAAGGTAGCGCAATTCCTACGTCCTTGTTGAGACTTGAACTTGTAGTGGCGAAAGCCTATGCATCATTCTGATCGTTATCCTTTCTTTGTTTTTTCTAATTAATATTCGTTCCTACGCCTACTATGTTCCTTCACCCACTAACGATGTCAATTTCATCTAGTAAAATCGTTTGAATGATGCAAAGCAATTTCTAACTCAGTATTGTCTGTGTAGATAAACAAAGCGTGAGGAATGCTTGAATATACATGAGTCAGACTTAAGTCTCTTCTTCTTCTAATATGAAATCAATTCGGATCAATATTTGGCAGCTATCCGAGTAGTTCATCAGAATAGGACGCGTTTGCGAAATCGACGGTTACGGAATTTCGGCTGGCAAATATCGTGAACTCCTTGAGAAATGAACAAGGAAATAATCGCATGGATTGTTCTCTTTTTGTCTCAGTTAGGATTCGATGTGCCAACAGGTTTTTTAGCTAACTAAGGATATCAATGCACCTGCCATACGCCAATGGCGGCTTGCAGGATGAATTCAAAAATATTGATGAACTGCAATCCTCTTTGAACAAGGTGGTATTTTCCATACAAGCAAGCTTTTTCGAGGTGGTAGTTTTTGATTTAACCCATTTTCTCGAGAGGTTTCAGGTAATGAGATATGAAATAATTTTCTATGCAGCAACTAACAATTTGAAAATAGGAAAATCTTAACTGGAAAATTTGTACATAAGAAAATCAAGTATTCCTAGACATTTCTAAAATGGGCATCATACATAATTACATTTCACATTTAAGTTTTGGAAAGATCGTCTGAATGCCTAAATTTGTTTGTCATGTCTAATTTTTTCTTTTAAATTATTCACTCATAAAATCAGAATATTTATCTTGATGATATCATCAATCCCAGAAATGAGTTATGGAGTTTTCATTCCGATGAAAATTAAAAATTCTAACGTGTCACGATCGAGCGGAAATCGTTAAATAGAAATGGTAAAGATCCTGCAAGGATTATAAATAGACATATACTAAGCTTTCGTAGGCCTTACATTGGGGATTATATATATGAATGAACGAATGCCACTCGGTGCAAAGGAGTCTCGGGAGCGATAGGAGTCGTTTTAAAAGCTCTCAATTGGTAAGCGTACTAGGGTTGACTTTTAGTGCCCACCGTAGTGGAAGCCCTCCATTGTTTTCCGAATAAAAGAATGCCCGGAGGCAATAACCATTTTACTGATTCGACGAATTCCACGATTCCCCCATAGAAATCCACGCAGCGGGAAACAACTTTCTCTCGCCCTTTTAAAACTCTGCGCAGATTCAGAACTCGTCACCGCCCAAGGCCGCTGCGTGGTGCCGTAAGTTTTTACCGGGAAGCGGAGATGACCAGTCGATCTTCACAGGAATAAGGACGCTTTAGAGAGCTTTCCCAATCTTACTTCCTCGTTTGTGAGAAAGGAATGAATGTCTATCGGACAGAGCTGGGCTCCTCTCCCCTCTTTATTTTTAGCGGAGAGCTAATGGAATGGCAAAATGACCATCACCGGCTTCGGATGGATGAGGTAAACTAGCTGTCTTTTGGCTGTGTTAGTGTAGCAGTATTGTAAAAATCGTGACACCTAAGGCCATTTCGCATACTTTGCATATTCCACTGACTATGTGTACTAAATATTATTCAACTTTTCAATGTAAAATATTCGAAGAGCTCGAATTTACAGTTCATGCAGCAGTGGCTAGTCCTAAATTGTTTTTGGTTAGCGTGCTAGCTTATAAAAATACAATTTTTAATGGTTGCGAGATTGAGAGCTTATATCCCGACATAGGCATTATTTCTTGTTAATCATTCTAGTCGTGATTGGCTAATAATAGCCGTTCGTGAACTATCGGCGAATTAATTGACTTTGAAATCAAGAATAATTCTCACCTTAGTAAAGGAATGGATTTCTACAGCCCCATATGAATGTGGATATTAAACCAAACCTTTAGGAAATAGAGCAAATGTGAAGATATATAAAAACGGTGTTTGCCGAGAAAGTTCTTCTGTATTTGCCCTGCTGTATCGGAGGAGGGGATTTAAAGCGATTTTTTTCCGGGTCGTTAACCTTGACATGCAACCATACAGAACTTGCATTCAAGAAAGAAGCCTTATGGTAATCGCCTCGCTTGAGTTACGTGAACTTGATCAAGCGGGGACGCCTCCATTCTTCAATAGCTTTTAATAAAGGTTATGCGTGTTGTGGGGTACTTTAAAAAGCATAGACTCAGAAGCTGAACAAGTATTTGGATGAAATTAGTCTTTGTTTTCTTTAAATTGACTAATTTCCTATTTTTGTAATCTTAGCTTGTATATTATATCGTGCAGTGATACTTTACCATTTAATGCGTATCATTTAGATTTTCTTACTTTAAGGGGACTTTAAAATTGAATGAAATACAATTGAATTGAATAAATAAAATGATTAAATCCCATATACGTCTCATATGCTAGTTTTGCGACTCACCTTGAATATAGAAAAATAAAGAAAACTTTCCTCGATATATTGGGCCAAAACTCACCTACTTGTTTTGTGGCTTAGCAGGTCTTCTTTGAATTGTATGATGAGATGAATTGAACATAATTTTCACCTATCCGTATAATGGATTTTTTAAGAATAATTTGTTTAGTATATCTGTTTTAGGACATAAATAACTTAATTTTAATTTACTAACATCAAAGCATTGCATCTCTCTAACCTTATAATCATAACTGAATCCAATAAAAAGTCTTAAAATCAAAAAAGTCCTATTCACTCTCGAGCATTGTTAACGTCATGAATCGGGTTTTCATTTAATTTAATCCAACTAAGCGTAAATTTTAGTGAACGCTGTAGATACAGACGGACTTTATGTTAACGATGAAAATACCGATCGATTGAAACACAGAAAGGCGTCCTTATCAAAATTATCAGACCAAAACCAATCGGAATCGTTTGATTGAAAGCACCACATTCATACGAAAATCGTGCTGATTTCAAAACGTTAAATGCCATTCAAAACATTAAATTTCATTTACGTGAAATCGCTGTATTATATCAATGCAAAAATTATCGTTAATTCCGTCCTTTGCGAATGATCGTATTTTAGATTTAGGAATATAGCGTGAATTAATTTCGAATGCCTCGGATTTTCCAAATTTCATAATCGTTTTTGAAAGAATAAATCCTTTTTCGGCCCACTGAGCTTCCAAATTTATCAGCAAATAAATCGCTTAATAGGCTTAAGTTTATCTCGGAAAATTATTAATGTTGTTCCCATACAATTCAGTGTACAAGTTTATCGAATTTCACCGGAAACCACGATTCTTTCATGCAAATAAATTACAGATGGGCAATGCCATTATTCTTGGTGATGCAATTTTCAAAGCATGGTGTCGTTAGAAGCACTCTACTATCAGCGTTGGGTCTTACTGTCGTTTATGCATACCTTCGTTCAGTATTAGCGAAAAATCCGTTTGAACAGATCCCCCGCCTGGGGACACAACCATTCATTTCGCAACTCGAAACCAAATGACTCGGGTGGGTTTTCCCTTGTATGGGACACAGGTCGCCGCTTTCTCTATCTGTCAGTTTTGACCATTTCCCACGTTGGAATGTATTTGGCCATTAGGTGTTCCATCCCGATTTACCTGCGGAATGCCATCGCAGGTCTAAAAGGTCGCCTTTGGTGAAAGACGTGTTACTGCATTCATGTAAGCCTTAAATCCATGAAAAGGAGTCCTAATGATAACTTTCAACTACCTCTAAAGGAGGTAGATGCGTTTGGTAGTGTTTCTCTATCACTTATGGTCAACTTAGGTATTACGCTTTATTAGCAGGATTTGAAGATAATTCCCATAGGTATTGCTCAAGTCTTAAGTAACTACATTGATGATTTTCCTTTTATTTTAAAATGAATATTTGCTAGTATTAACTCATTCCAAGCCGTATATTATATCAGTGATACTAGATTAGAACATATTGCATGCGGTTTTTATGAAGATTTAGCGATGGCAATTTATTAACGTACTCAATTTTCATATTCTAATTGAAGTTAATAACTGAGGTTTTGTATAGTAAGAATCAATTTTCAAACGTTGAGTATTATTTTTCTAAATATTTTTACGGCCATTAGTTCTAAGAAATTGAGAGTAGTAAATACTGAGAAATTCGAGGCTTACTAATTCATAGTAAGTTCCAGTATTTGCTTATTTTTTTTAATATCGTTTTATCCTCTTACTGTTCCATTCCAAAAAATATGACAAGATTTAGCGGTAGAAAACATGAAATTTATTCGAAAAAAATTACTATTACTCCATTTAAGAACGTTTTCGAGCTCGTAAAGAAAACGAAAAAGTATTACTTCTGGTCGGTTTTCCGCGGAGCATTAGAGAATATAATAGCAGCTAGAGTTAGATAGCGATATCGATGTTTTACACCCCATGTCCCTATGGAGGCTTTTAGGGTCACTATGTAAATGTAAAATTATAAAGTTATTTGAACATTAATCGTATGATGGGCCTTTACAAGTTGTAGATGTTTAAATATTCTTATCTTAAGTATTATTAAAATTATCAAAAATGCAGAATGATCTCCTCCAAATTTTCTATTCATTATTAAGTCACATCTGAGAGAAAACTTTTGCTTTATCCTTCTTTGATTCATCGACTTCTTTAATGATTTTCGAATCAAAAGCTCTTGAAGACTTAACGAAAAATGTACGAATTTTACAGAAGTTTTCCGAATCAATTTACATTTGGAGAATATTTCTTTATATTTGGAAAATATTTCTTAATTTTTGGAGAATATTCCTTTATATCTGGAGAATATTTCTTTATATTTGGAGAATACTTCTTACTATTTCAAAGGATCAAACTTTCAGGGAATATACTTTTTGACCCCTTCAATTCCCTCAAAAACCTTCGCCGCCTTATTAAGAAAACTGATTAAAGCGATGAAGCTCTTAGGACTGTTATTTACCCTCTCTTATTTTAAATTACGAAACTTTTGAAAGTTTGTAATCGAAGAAAGTACTTAGATGAGTCGAAATTGAGTTTCTTTCTCGAAATTGAGCGCCTTAACTGCATCGCTGTAACTTAGATCATCAAGTAGCGTATTAAAAGCTTAGGTCTTACTTCGTAGCAAGTTTTACGAATCACGAAACCCTACACAGTTTCTTCTCGAAAATTTTCAAAGTCTGCCCGTTCCTCTTGATGGAAGTAAATTGTAAGTTTGCCGTGTTAGTCCATTACTACGTCTACTGCGGGTGTGAGATTTTTATTTTCCCCTGCCTTACACCAAAGCCAGTTTGTAAAGTAAATACGTAAGTGAGGCACCGTTTCCTTATTCCCAGTGATTACTTATCATCAGCATAATACGATAAATTCGCTAGATGGTTAATGCACGAAAAGAATAATTATTATATGATTGAGGTCCTGAAATGATGAATAAATTGCTTCCCATAAAAAGAATTAACCTAAAAGGCGATTTAGATCAATATAAGTATGTTTAATTTAATTCAATATTTTTGCGGAATCTAATACTTGTACAGATCTAATATTATTAACATTAAATGATATCTCCTCCAGTTATGCGTACCCGATTTACTGAAGAATTAAATCAATCACATTGAATATATAATCGTTACAGAGAGAATTATTCTCTTTTTGCCCTTTTTTCCTCGCGATCATCGGAAGAATACGGCCAGATTATCAGAGGAGAATATTGAGCATTTAAGCAATAAACATACCAATGCAATAAATAGGTTACAGAAAAAAAAATATTGGGAGATCGAGCGGAAGCATGCAACTGCAATCGAGAATATTTTCGGAAAATGAATCAATCGATAAACTAAGAAACTATTAAAAGATATCAGTTTGCAGCCGATTAAGGTCCGTTTATTCCCCTTAGGCAGAAAATAATATTTAAAGGGAGATTAAAACTGACTGAATCCACAAGTTGAAGACGAAATTTCGCATAGTAAGAGCTCACTGCTGGTTAATTACTCGCCAAAAAGTTTTCATCCGATGCTAGAGAATTTTCGAAACCTTCTCAAGATTGGATAAATGAAATTAGGATCTATTTTAGTCTCTTAATGAAGACCAAAATCTACATTCCGAATACCGCTTCTGATGTAGATAGATTGGAAATATTATAATTAGGATATTTAAAGATGCTCGGGGAAACTGATAATGACGAGAAGCTTTGTTAGGGATTCTATTAATACGCAATGCGTCCAATCAATTTTTAATTGCAATTATCCATATAAATTCGAATCTGTATTTGTGATTATATACATCCTTTGAATTATTTTCGTGTTTCATTAAGAAAGGGCATAAGGAGGTTATTTGTAACCTAAGAATAAATAAAATAATAGTTGGGAAACTTTTCGTATCTATTTGATAAAATAAAGTGGCCTATCTATGTAGTGCCATTGTGAGAGATATTGAAATTAAAGTTCCTCTGCCCACCCAGAAATCAAATTTTAGCGTCCCTGAATTTTAAAAATCAATATATTAAGATTTGTCTCCCCTTCTGCATCTTACGTCTGAAGGCTATTTCCTCTGCTTTCGAAAAATAAAGGTATTTCCAAAAATAAATCAGGGGATAATATCTTAGATTAGTATTCTAGATAAGTGTGCAAATTTAAACGCATTCTTGAAAGGTTTCAAATTCACTTTATCTTAAAACTGGCAATTCTTAATAAACTGAAATTAAGTAAGATTCATAAGTAAGATGTGTTTAGAATCTATACGTAAAGAGGTTTCAATCGCCTCTTCAGGTATTTCTGAGGCGTGGTTAATCGCAGCCAGTTATTTGGTCCACGGAAATTTGGATCTACGGTAGTTTCGATTGCTAATTCTGAACACCCTAAATAACGATAAACCAATTTAGTGACATTAATCAAAACTCAATGATTTATTAATGCTAACTTTCATTTTCCCTTATTTGAAGCATGAATCAATAAAAACACTGCATTTTACGAGCCACTGATCTCAAGAAGGTAATTTTATCATTTTCTTTATAGTCTTCTATTAAATTCTGTTTCTATCAAAAATAAATAAACAATGCCTTGACGACCGGTAACTGTTTCTCTCCCTCAATTCAAACTGCAATTCCGGGAATGGATATTTTAAATATCGTTTTAAAATCATAAGAATAGTACGACGGACAAATATAGCACTCAATATCACTATAAAAATCAATTACGCCCTAAATTCCACCATTAAGTAGTGGCCAAATCATCACGGAAATAAGCTACCGCAGGACTAAATCTATTCACTTGGCGAATAGCATCCACGACTAGGTTCAAATCACCTATCTCTAAATAGAAAATTATCTGTGTGATTTCGAGGGTGATGTACTCAATTCACTTGAAGCAGCACCATTTGAAATGCACCATTTTTCTGAATTGAAGTAATTTTGCGCCTCCTTAACATCTGGCATTCGTAATACCTTTCTTTAAATCGCTTGGGCTTACATTTCTCCCGCCCGGTTTCGATTTGATTTGCAAATTAAATTGACAGAGGATCTTGGGAACTCGTTAAGGGAAATCGAATGATGGAGCCGAGAATTTCAAGGGCAGCTTCAAACGGGAAGGTGGCACCCGATGACAATGGGGAGTTAATGAGATTAGTTTCCGATATACCGCCTTTGTTTCGCCACAATGAGGTTCGTTAGAGGTCATTGAGCTCGATTTTATGCTAATGGGCATTAAGTAATCTCCAGTTAAGTTCATTTTATGCTTGGAAAGTATTTTGGCTTCGGATGTCGAATTCCAATACCTAAATTCAGTCAGTAAATTTTATAAAGAATTGACTGTATACTATAGCTGATCTGCATTTATTAATGTCTCATTTCCTCTAATGAACGCCTTTCATTTTAGTTTTCATTACTGTGCTGCCACTCAGTTTACACATCTTACTGTTAGAATTATTGTTATGGCCATATATATTTGGCATATATGTATGACTGACAACAGTCCACAATGCTTCCAATGCCAAATTGTGCCTTTATCTTTGTGTTTTCAAATATACCGAACACGTTTGATTCGACGTAACTCTGATATTAATAATTTTAGATGGATAATATTTCCGATAAAAATACATTATGTCAATCCAGAATGTTTTTTTCTATTTCAGATAAACGCGTTATTTGATTTCCCAAAAACTTCATATTTAGTACAGGCGCAACCGATGTTGATAAACTGTCGTATGTGTTCTGCCTGCACGAACAATGATGACTTGTTTCAATCTAAAGAGCGACAGAATGACTGCGGTCGTAAATAAAACCGGTCACAAGTTGCATAGGTCGTAAGCTGCATATGTCATAGGTCGACTACTTCCTGTGCACTAGATTTCTGTCTTTTATGGAAGTTTTCGCTGATATAAATGTTCGGAATGAAGCTATTGAAGGCTTCAACTTATACGCATTGTAATTTTTTTCGTGTTATTAGGAATTTTTCACAGCTATAATCGTAAAACATAACCCTGTACTGTACGGGTTATTCTTCAAACCATTTTTTTTATCCTTAATTCTAACTTTGATTCATAAGCAGCTTTGATTTAAGTTACTGCCTTCGGTACGTTTTCAAATATTTCATATTCCATTGTATGAATTACCCTACCTTGTTAATTATCCATGACCCATTGCGTGGTAGATAGCTCTACAAAGTTTCCTATTTCACCCGTAATATGGTCATTTTTGAGTTTATTGGAATAATAAAATAAACAAAAATCAAGCAGGTAATGAAGTAATGCAAACTACTGAAGGCGATCAATTAAAAATCACGCTCTTCCGATCGTCATTTACTTAGTGAGGCGCAATTAGCGCGAAATTCGCTCGTTACGAGTACATCGCCAACGGGGGGGTGACGCCGATTTTCGCCGGCGATTAAATAATTACTTAGCCAGACATCTTGAGCCGGCTCCCCTAATCATCATTACGCACTCCTCCCGAAGAAGAAGTGTCTTCAAGTCCCATCAAAGCGAGTTTTCTCGCGAGTTAAAAATTCGCGCACCCTTACTCGACGTTTCCCCACGGACTTCAAGCCCTCGCGTACCATACGCTCCCGGGCAAATTGAGACAGAAGGCACTCCAGCGATAAGACCCACTCTCGGAAGAAGGGGTAAATGCCAGCCTCTGTACCGCGTGATGCAAGTGGACCAGCCGTCTCCGAAATCCCCCTTCTACTCGACAAACTTCCATGAACTTCTTTCAACCTTTTCCCGGCAGCTCCAGCTGCGCGTCGGACTTCACAGCTCCCTTTGTTGGATGGTGAAGGGGAGGGGTGCAGGTGGTTGGTGGTGGTCTTAGGGGAATGGGGATGCTTGTGTGGAGGAATGCCACGAGAGGGTAAGGCGGATTGAATGTGAAGAGGGAGGGTTGGACGGTGGTGAAAAAATCCGAAGGGTGAAATGATGTGAGGGGAGTTTCTGACTGTTAAAGATCGGAGTCGGGAAGTTGGGGAGAGTCGGGAGGTCATCTGGAAGCGGATGGATAGAAAGTGCTGATTTTCCGATATCGATCGTTGAAAAATCATTTTTATCCGATGATGTTTCGACGGTTTTTACTCAACCCGAGTAACCCTTTATTTTAGGAAAGAGGTGGTGTTTGAGTAAAGAATTGCTGATAGGAGACGTTCGCTTTATGGTGAAGGAGAAAGATCGGTGTCCGTCGGGATTGGAAATATTCGAAAGAAAAGCGGAAATAAAAAAAGGGTGATAGGTCCGGGAATGGAATCCGGATATTCCACTTTCCGGGCGGATGCTTTAGCCAAATGAGCTATATAGTCAAACCAGTCAATGTTCCGTTCCGTTCCGGCTAGATAGCTTAATTGGCTGAAGCATCCGCCCGGAAACTGGAATATCCGGGTTCAATTCCCGGTCCTGTCGAACGTTTTTCATAACCGTTTTTCCTTGGGAATTATCCTAGGTGGACGCCTTTACTTGCAGTGTTTACAATACATACACTTTTCACCGTTTTCATGAGAATTGAAAACTGATAATTTTCCAAAATCATCTCAAAGGGTGATATTCGGCACCTAAAAGCAAAGCAACATAAAAAATAATGGAGATTTGATGAAACACCCGATTTGACTGAGACAATATACTTCGATACATTACTTCTCTATGACATCCATTGTGCTACTGCTTACTGTGATGCTTTGAGTCGGTAGCTGGGAATCGGTATCCGGCGACTGCTATTAAAGTAATTATTTAAATTAGGGGATACTTCACATTCGGAGAAATAGATGTTATAAGACCGTATCGCTTATTAGGAATAACTGATGATGTAACATGGGTAAAGAATTGAAGGGAATGTTAAGGAAAATGTGATACTTTCCTTAAACTCTCCTGAGCTGTAAGATGCGATGAAGAATAATATTAATATATTTAGATAGAAGTACGCTATTAAATGAGATTTCCTTTATGTTCCTCTCTGTTTTTGTTCAATGAGATAATTTGAGCTGGAACGGTATCAGTAAAAGATGGAGTTGTCGATGGTGGGTTTGTGTTCAACAATTTCCATTATTCTATATGAAAATAAAATCAGAAGTATCCTTGGAAACGTAAAGTAATTAATTTACCGTCGTAATTTACTCAGTGTTTTTCCAATAGGATCATAATTATCGGATTACTATCGGATCATTTTATTATTTCTTTTCTAGTTACTAAAATGTTAAAATCTAGGAATTTAAGATAGAAAATCGCTCCTATTCCTCTCTCCCTCGCAATTACCTCCTCCATTTTCGAATATGAGACTGTTTAACCCTACCTCGGCCATGCATTGATTGAAACCTACCAGAGGAAGAGAAAGTGTAATTTTATTGCCATCTACCTTAAACAACAGAAAACGTTGCGCGGAATTTTAACAGCAGTCGTAAGGTTAATTTAGTTTTAATGAGCACTATTGGAAACAAGGGTGTAAATCATAATGTTTTCTTGAATAATCTCTAATAAATAATAATAAGAATTTTAATGCAAGTAGTAACTTTCCTGTGACATTGTATTCAATTTGAAGCCCAAGCCAAATATTTTTCCTACCCCTAGCTCTTAAACGGGCTAACATTCTTCATTTCCCCTTACTTTCTCTGCCTACCCTTTATACGTCCATCTGTCACTTAATCATCATATTTACTTTACATTAAATGGGCAGATGTCCTTGTGCTCATAAGGCCTCCTAACTTGAAAGTTAATATTTGACTTTTACACACATCTCTAAACGTGGCACTTCCTTCCTTGAGTTAATTCATCGCTGTTTTAATGGGCTATTTGGCGGGAAACAGTGGCGAATCTAGTTATATACCTCTCATTCTATAGAGGGAGGAAAACATTTCTAAAAAATCGGAGAGCGGGTTGAAACTAAATTCTAATGCTGAATCATATGAGGAATAATTGAGCCATCCTTTCAGCTTATGTAAATAATTATTGAAGTATATGTGATAAAAAATTAAGCTTTATACCGCGAGAAAGCACGAAAAATTAGGCTTGCAAATGTCATTAAAAAAACCATCTCAAACAACTTGGATTTCAATTCATAACCATCGACTTCTGGCTGAAAAATAAAAATAAATAAATGGGAAGATATAGGGGAAGGAGAGATAAACCCTTTTGTGACGCAATGGCACTCAAATTTTCTTTTTCTTGATATGGCTACAAAAACCTGCTTTTTTAAACCTGCTTAAACCTCTTAGGGACGATAAGACTTTAATAAGGGTCGATTACTGCTCAGAAGTCAAAAGGAAAAATTATCTTAATTAATAATAAAATTAATATTTATTTATTACAAAAAGTATATATTTGCTTTCGGTTAAGCATAAAAATAGTACCAGATTGAATTAATTACGTAAATTACATAAATCTGTTATAAAAAGCACGAGCAATGCTTAAACATCTTATACTATAAGCGTTCCTTTTATTTTTCTGTTACTATTACATCGTAAAGTAGATGGTGTCGATACTAAATTGAAAAACTCTTTAAAGGGTCTATCGTTACAAAAAGCTGCGAACCTCTGGCCTAAAAATATTGATTCAATTCTATTTTTCATGAATTTTAACGAGTTTTCCTTCCTGCCAAAACAAGATTTAGGGATTATAAATGAATCCCGGGTGATCACGAAAATCATGAGTTGGCCCACAGAATTTCCTTCCAGGTCGTTCACCTTTTATTACCATTCGGTAAACAGCTATGAGTAACGCATCGTGAACAAAAAGAGCACCTTCAAACGAGGAATTATTGAGCGATGCTAGGACAACGCTTTCCGGAAGTAAACATGCATCCGGATTCGTGAATGTATACGATGTAAAGCCCAAAAAAATAGGTTACGTCGAGATAAAATTAATGGAAGACCTGATAATGCTCAGATTCCGCTTCATTGGCGGGCTGGGACTTATAAATTTATCTCCGAACAAAGCGTAAACGCGAAATGTCCCTCATCTTTACCTTTCCACCCAATCGGAATTCAGACATTTCGTGATAAATAATTTCCCCTTTTTATTGCGCTGTTTCGGAACAACGGAGTGCGATGCTTCTCTATAAAACGCGTCTAAATTTAACGACACTCGGTGCTTTCTGGATGTGACTTTATGTGACTTCCAGTCCTTTTTGGATTTCCGATACTTTTTTTATCAAAAAGGCGTGTGAGATACTCTCGTTCCGGTTGACCTATTCAGTGGAGTCGGGAGCATTCTCTCCTATGGCGGCTATGTGTCATAAATATCTGTCCGTTTTGATCTTCCAACGGTATTTTGCCGGGAACGTCTCGATCCCTTTGTTTGATTATTTCCAAAGGTGTTGACCTGACCTAACAATAAAAAAATCGTTCGAATGAAGCCGACGTACAGTTCAGTTGATTCCGGGAATCGATATGTAGGCTATCTTTTCATGTCGTATTTATAAGGAACAAACAGGATTTTATTTTGCAAAGTTGAGGTAAATGGACGGAAATAAATTGGTGTTAACTGTAAATATATTCTCAAAAATTAGAAAATTAGTTTATGGCTTAATCATGTACTGGTTCAAGCTTCTGTATGTTGATGGGGTATTTTTCATACCTTTTGGTGGAAGGTACGGGAAGAACTTCTTTAATTTACCTTTTACTCATTCTTGTTCATGAATCTCATAATAGGAAAGCTACTGCGTTATGGGAGGCCCTTGGATAACCAAGTGGGTAGCACGATTACCTATGGTGAAAGCAGTCCTGGGTTCAAATCCCGGGGGGACCAATAGTGGGGTGGGAGTCGATGCGCTCACCGCATGCCACGCACCGTTAATGCCACCGTAAGGCAATATCATTCAATGGTATGCCTCGCCATCGATTACTTACTTCACTGTGTTATGAGTGATAAGACAACGCACTTTAATGTGCGTTCCTGGTGTTCCTCAAGATAAATCCATTAAAATAATAAGGTATACTCTTGTTGATAAACTAACGAAAACTAGTAATATTTATAGGTAATTTAGCGATTGCAAAATCTTTCCCAGCACTGACAGATGACTCTGCGTCATGTTTAATTGAGAGGCGAATTTATAGTATGCATAGTTTGTGCATCGATTTGTTGTTGAGTTATTTTATTTTGGGTGATTTTTTAAATTATATATTGATGTTATTTGAGTGATATTCAGTGAACTGTAAAGCAGAATACATTAACCAAATAACTTATTTAGGGTATGCAAAATTTTATATCTATTCGCCATTCTCATGAAGGTTAACATCCGCGTAATATTTAAAGGTCATTGTTCGTAACTTCAGGTTCCTCATAGGTGCATTCGACATTGTTTCTTAGAATTGTGAACTAAGAGGGAAGCTTTTTCTTTATTCTACTCCTTCCTTCTGAAGCTCAGGGGCACATGTGCGATTCAGGCAAAAAACGGAACCTACTGCTCCTCGGGGAGAGTCGCTGCATCGAAACAGTCATGTTCGCGTTGGGAGTATACTATTGTTTCAGATACAAAAACAGACGGAAGAACTTGGAAAATCTTCCTAAAATAAGGTTTATAGCATTATTATATGACATTTTCATCAAGAACTTGGACGTAATTTCGCAACGGCTTCACTCCAGACAAAGTATGAATTAAACCATTAAACCCTAAGGAAACAAATATTCTTTCTTCTCATACTATCAAATTATTGATCGTAATTTAGATAATGAAGTCTAATGAAGAATCGATCATTCAATATTATAAGATTTTCGACTGAGTGACGGTTATCCTTTGGGATGGTCCCATTGAGATATTTTTACACAATTATGTATTAATTAGATGTCGAAAAACACTCCGAAAGCCGAATACGTTAATGAAGTGTTGGGCCTCGAATAGATAGAGAAGGAACTGTCGGATTAATAACCTTCTAAGAATAATCCATTGCGTATTTCGACGGCTATGCCGCTGCCACTCTCAGGGGTAAATACAAAATAAATTTTATCAGAAACGTTCAATTCGTTATTAGTCGAGTTCCAATTACTTTTCTTTCGACAACAAGGTATTCTAAAGACATCCGTAGATCATACATCGTTTAGACTTTATAACAAACAATTCTATTTTATTTTCAGTAATAGGAAATTTATGGAATTTTTGTATGTTTCGTATAAAATGTAAGAATTTTCTTTAGAATATATCAAACAGCTCAATATCAAAAAGCGAAAGCCACAACTTTCGTTTCTAAAAGCTTATAAATATTCTCTTTACTAAATGGGTACAAGAAGTCTGGAATTTGTCATCCATCTATAACTGACTCATTATTATCTTTTACTTATTTACTTCTAAGTAAAGATAATAATATTGGAAATGCAAGTCTGTTCCCGAGCAAGATGTCGGTAAACATTTAGAAATCTTCGCTTGACCCGGAAGCATTTACCTCTTCAATCATATTCTTGAATCTACTTGACGCTGCAAAATGCTGCTTTAATGATACACTTAACGTTAACATTTAAAGAAAACGCCCGAAAATAATACTTCCATTCCACTTGTGAAACAAGAAGAGTTCGATAAGCTTTTCCTGTTTAAGTCACATACTCTCTATAATAGAATGCCTTATTTGATTCGCATTCATTCTGAAAGATATGGAAGTAGAGGAACAAGACGGTTGAAAAGACAAGAGATGTATTGAAATTGGCCGAAATTATCAACAAATAAGATTAAAAATTTGAAGAAAAGTATCAAGTGAAAAATAACTTATAGCTTCTCCTCATTTCCAATTTCAATAAATATTTTAATAAATCCCTCTAATAAATTACTCTTACTTCGACCTGAACATAATGTCTCATTCCTTCCATTTTTCATTGAAATTAAAAATTTCGTTGAAACATAAGAAATACTATCTCACAAGCAATTTCACACCGTACGTTTCCCAAATAAAAACGCTGATGTGTCGGAGAAGCAATTGGAATCGTGCTTGGTCACCTAAATATATCCACGGAAAATAGCCTCCGCCGTATTCGAACTGAGTACGATTTTCCAATCAACGGAATTGAAATGGGCCCGAAAAAATTTCCCCGAGAGAAAAACTTTGGCGCACTTTTTTCACGGAAAAATACCGATCCTGTCCTTCCTTGGCTTACGTCCAAGGAAAAAAGACTAAGCCGAAAATGATTTTTCCATCCCCTCCAGCGTTTTTCTTATCCCAGACGATTAAAAGGAAGAGAATTGAGAGCGTTTTTTTCCCCCGAAATCCTCTTTAAAGGGGTCTTCCGAATTGACTCTGAGATGTGGACGTGTGAATCGTATCCCGAATCCTTCGCAATCCACTCTATCAATCTTTCAAACTCTTTTTGCGCCCTCTCGCATGCGGCCAACTAATACCATATGCTCTCTCTTGAATCCTTTTTCATTTCTCACTTTATTTCCCTCTTTGCTTTATCATTCCTTGCCCATTTCCTTCTCGTGATTTTCCGTCGTGGGGAATCGAATAATAGTTTTATTTTTGCTGCGGTGCTTCGGAGTTTCTGCCTCACCATGGCAAGATGTTTATGGTCACACACGTGCTCTGAATGGGTCGGACGTTATCATAGGCCACCAAAACTATACCTAGAGATTCGTTTTACTTAATTATTTAATAACCTCTCGTTTAATAATTGTAATTAAACTCGCGATGTTTTAATTATTTTCAATGAAAACAGTTCGGACAGTGATTATTATCGTTCCTATTCAAACACACATCAAATTTCGGTTGGGTTCCGGTTATGCTATTATGGCACCAACCATAGAATAAGTTCGAACAGGTTTTTTTCAGCCGAATAAATTATTTCTTTTTCATTAACCCTGCCGCTTAAGAAGAGCCGCTCTTGATAAAATTTTATCACAGAACTATCTATAAAATATAAATAACTGAAGAATAAGTTCAAGAATAAAATTTTAATGTCAATTATTGAGTCATCGTTGCACATGTATATTAACTCTCTACTATTAGCTCCGTAACTACTCTACTCTTGATGATATTGCGAACCGATAATCCGAAAATCGGAATGGAAAAATAGCTGTTTTCAGTTTTGTAACCGGTTCAAATATTTTAAGTTTTTGGTTCGAAAACGACGTTAGGTTTTTATAGGTTTTAATTTTTCATTATACTCGATGCCTTGCCTTCGGCTACTCGTTAATTTTCTCGTTGTCACGAATTCGGATTTTACCTAGCACAGCAATCCAAAAAAAAAGAGCAGCAGTTGTATACCAGTGTTATATTGCATTGGGACTAAAACAGTGATATCTGCCATAGTTATCAGAACAAGAATTCTGTTATATGTCTAGTTGCGAAAATTAATTTCCCCGTTACCTAGAATTCGACATCGCGTATGTTTACACAAATCTCAAAAATTTCTCCAATAGCTTACATATGAAGCGATTGTAATATAAAATACACGTTGGTCTGTGAAGCCCCCAAAAAACATTTACTTCGCAAATTTAAAGAAATGCACTATGCAAAACTAAGAATATAAAACAGCTGAAGTATGGATTGCTTCAACGCAGAGGAATCCACCCCTTTGATTTGTTTCGTGCCTCATGTTTAGTTCCATAATTAATGCTAAGGGATAAAAAACTACGTATCGCTTTATTCTGTGACATGGAACAGCCTTAAAACTTGACCTATTGGGTCATAACAGTATATGCGCAATATTAAGACGTTTCTCACGTAATGATCCAGGTGATTAACTTAAGAACTGGCACTGGCATAAAGAAACAGCGTATATAATCATGTAGGTAGAAGATTTCAATCCAATGCATATTCCGGTACTAAATTAGATCGTGTTACTCTCCGTGCGAAACACATACGATTCCTATAAGGCAATGAGAGTGGGCGACTCAGGTGTTACTTCCAAAGTGAGCTTCGGAAAGAACATATGCAGGGCTTTGTTGACTATTTTTACGCAGTCAGGAATGAAACAAGTATTTTAGTACGAGAAACTACTTGTTTGGCAAATAAACATTGCTTCATTCGGGGTAGTTCGCAGAGATACTTCTTTTATTTGTCTAATGCACAGTCGACCAATACTAGGACCTAGAATCCATGTGGACTCCATCTGTTTTGCTATGACCTTTTCTACTGTTCTATCTTTCTTTCTTTATCTTCCCGACGTTTTCTACGCTGGATTCTTATTCAAGAGGAGAAAATATTCCATTTGTTTTCCCCAAAATGAAGACGCTAATCAATCATTGTTCTCTTCTTTCACTGAAGTTGACTCGTTCGTTTGAATCCCCTTTCATCGGCTTAATTCCTTCTCCTTTCTGTGTAATTAATAAACCTTTTATGCTAATTTTCAGTCTTTTTTTGCCGATGCAATTTAATTACTTCCAAGTTTTTCGCCGCTCCAAAATAACATGATTGATTTCTTGCTTCAAAACTTACTACAGAAAATTACCGTGGAGACATTTTCGGAAAAGAATAGCTTCAATCTTAAACTCCGTGTACTCGTAAAATTTAATTTGTATTACGTTGAGCTAAGTATGATCTAACTGTAATCTTATCTTCAACCTCGATTAAGTAAATTACTGGAAGAAATTATCAAAGGATTTAATATATGATATGTTAATATGGTCATTTTGGGCACCGCTGAGTCATTCTTAAAGCCCTTTTGTTGTTTATATTAACTTTGTTATTGAAATGCTTTCTTTTGATGGATTATTTGTATTTTATATTTAGACATAAATAAACCTACCTTTAGACATAAATAAAAATTCACAATGAAATTTTGAATATATACTTATGTGTAAGAACGCTTCAGCTTCCTATATGTAATCGACTCCTGTGATCTTCTATTATAATTAATGGACCACACCCTTTATAATTCTTATATATCTATATGAGCGCAAAATGTTCTAATGCCTCTTAATCCCACAGTTTACTCTTGGTATCAGAATCATATCATTAATTTATTACTAGAATATTATTATTTTACTCTTTTAATTGTATTTCCCATATATTTCTCATTTTAGTTGAACATTCCCTACTTTTTAAGAAAGTATTTACAAATATCTCGCTAATTATTTATCTCTTTAGTCTTGCTGTGACTTCCAAAAACACGTAAATGATAGGACAAAGAAAAAATAGTATTAACTCTCGTATATATACTTTTTATCTACCCTTTTCCCTATTTTATCTCCTCTTTTTCCCAATCTTATTTCTTTACCTACTCTCTTTCCATTTCGCTCTCTTTCACCCTGGTCTTTTCTCTTTTTATCGCCTACCACTTCCGATTCCTTCCATTTTCCAAAAACATTTTTCAATTTATTCCCTTTTCTTGTATTCCTCTACATTCCATTGCTATCCAACCCCTTAAGTACCCCCTGTAGCATGAGAACGTTGTATATTCTACATCTTTATTCTTCTTCTTCTTTGGGCGCCTCAATCCTCCTTGGGTTTTGCCTCTTCAACAGCTGTTGCCCATCTTCTTCAATCTCTCTCTAGTACTCTCCAGTTAACCATATCCATTCTTCCTAGACCTTCTGTGACATCATCTCTCCATCTTTTTTGTGGGTCTTTCTCTAGGTCAACTTCTGGTATCCGCGCAAGAATTCCCTTTGTGATCCTTCTATCTTCTTCTCTTGCGATCCTTCTATCCCATGCGTGCGATATGGTTCATCTATCGGATTCTTTGTGGTTTTGTAAAGCGTGCTGTAGTCTCTTCTTTTATAAGCTCGCTTAAACACGCATTTCTTTAGATTCTGCATTCTGTTTTGATCCAAAAGTAATCCTGAGTATTTTACTTTCGAACATAGTCTTTCCATGTTTTGCTTTTGGGTATGGGGGTCTACAACTTACATCCATTTGTTGCGACTGGTGTTGCCGCTATGTCATGCATGTTTAGTTTTGATTGCTCATGCAGAAAATCAAGCTTGGTAGTTTCTTTAGTGCATGTAGACACCTGTTACTTGCAGATATTCCTTATAGTAGCATTTAATCTGTTGTTGACATTTTCATTAACATGATATACTTAGTGGTAAGCAGAAGTAAAATTTCATTTATTCTTCACATTTCGTGGATATATATAGTACTAGAGATTCTAACGTTCAATCAAAGGACTCAGGAGGATAGACGTTTTGCTTACGTCGAATGACCAATTCAGGAATGTATCATAATCTCATATGATCCGCGGGAAATATTTATATTATTCAATCTAGTATGATATTACTGTACATTATTCTACTTTCTATTTTACATCTTTTACTGCCGATGTCAGAAAAATAGTGTTACGCGAGGTATAAATGAATCGATGCTATTTGCGCTCATGAATGCATTCTGTAAACCAACATTAGGTTTTTGAAATATACTGATCGAATTAGCATTTATTCCGATATTTCACTCATGTATTCACGAATATACATCTACTTCCATACAAAGTAGTCAATTATGGTAATGGTGTAATATAATTAAAACTTGACGAAGGGGATAATGCTGTCGTATTTTACTTCGCATTTCTAGACTAAAAGATTAGACTGAAAGACTCATAGATAAAAGACAATATGCGATTTATGTAACACTCGCTTTAATTATATTTCCGAACTAACCTTACATTAAGTACGAGCTTAATTTTTTGAAGAGCCACTTTGTAATTTCTCTTGAAATTCTAGGAATCTATCCTCCAACTTGGAGACTTCATTCCTCATCGCCAAAACTTTACTTCTCGCAAAATTTTAAAAGCTACGATATTCATGTATAATTTTGAATTTAAAGATACTTCCAAGGAGGCAACTTTTCTCTTGGGATTAAGAGAAGACGGAAAAAATCTCCGATGAATAATTTAAGGAACGATGTCCATCTCATTCAAAGTAAGAAATAGGGCAACGAACTATTCAAATCAGAATCCCTCACACATTTCAGTGGGCGCATTGTTCCCACATTGTAATTGAAATCCTAGAAAAAATCTGTACTCATTTTTGCCGAAACTTTTGCGCCGGAATAATGAGCTTTTACAATCTGAAGGCGTTCCTCACTTTTGTTCCGCAATGCTCCGTCTCATTCTTCGCTTTACGCTTTCACGCGATTCACATATTAGAAGCGAAGGGGTTGAAGGATTGAAGCAATGGTTCGGTCGCAGTTGCTGAACTTTTCGTGGGCGCGGAGAAAATTTATCGCCCGAGGTTTTCTTTCGGGGATGAGAGATGTCAGCTCCGGCGCCAACAAAAGGGCGTCGAATGGGGTTGGTAGCCAAGGAGCGTGAATTCTCCATTGAGAGGTTTTCTCCTCCGACGCCCCCTTCCCAAAAGATCACCTCCATCAGGAACCTCACTCCCAGCGGCGATAATCTTCCCCAAATATTTCTCCCGACAGAAAAAAGGAGGAAAAATATAAAAACAAATAAAGTGAGGTTTGGCTCGTGGAGCGCCATCTAAACGCCCGCCATTTTTTTGCGGCGGCGCCCTAATCGATTCGGCATAGATCGAAAACGGTAATTTCCGAAGCGAGTGAGTCTATAACCGTCGCCGAAGACGGTTTTATTTGCCCCGATTGCGGTGTAGACGTTCTCTGAGAGCTTTCTTCTTTCATTCGAGTGTTCTACGGTCTCGTCAGATTCGCGCCGTTCGCAATTACTCCGGCATTTGTTTTTTATTGCTATGCAGCTCGCAAGCGCTGGCTCGCTTTTGCACGGGAGTTTGGTTTGCAGCCAAGAGATTCGGGACTTCCTCTGGATTAATTCATGAGGAAAATTTTTTGAAAAAGAATGCTTTTCCATAGTTCGGGCTACTAAATACGAGACTGCTTATTAATAAAGACGAATGTAGTTTGACGGATATTAAAAGTTTTCGAATTCGTTTTCATGTTGACGAAATTTTTACGCTGTTAAATGAGTGTATATTTCCACCGATAATGGTTTAGTTTGCGTTTATGACACTAACAGAATATTTAAGGACATATATTTTTGTGAAAATCCTAAACTTGACTAAGAAAACAACAAACGATCAATAGGATTCATTCCACGATTCTTACATGAATAATACAGCGAAATATACTAATAGTAATGTGGCGTTACTCGAAATACATTTCTCTTCTCGAATCATTACAATGAATAAGTTTCGGAAGAATTATCACCAAATAATTAATGTAACAGAGGATATCTAACGCAAAAATATTCCATTATTTTAAAGTGTCGCTCGTATGTTCACTTGGAACTTTTAATAAAACTCCAATGGGGACGTAGAAGTTGCCAAAAAAATTTCATGAGTTATCGCAGTTCATTAGAAGAATAACATCGACGTAATACTATCTAATAACTATACTAATACATTTAATTATCTGCGGTTTTATTATTACCGTGTATATATTCATACCATTCCACGAAGTAACGCTAACAAATATCCGTTGCTAGGGTGCGTTGATAAAGGTTGATTTTAAGAGTGGTCATTAATGTCAACTGTCATTCGCAAATTCCATAAAGGAGTTTTGCATGAGTGAACTTTAAGTTTGCGTTTGATCTTACGAAGCATTGTATTTATCCAAACCAAGCCTAACTCAGCGCAAACTCGCTCTTGTTTCCAGGAATACTTTTTCCGCCATGAAAATCGAGCAAACGCA
Organism: Pachydiplax longipennis; assembly: GCA_036926295.1. Lineage (NCBI taxonomy): Eukaryota > Metazoa > Arthropoda > Insecta > Odonata > Libellulidae > Pachydiplax > Pachydiplax longipennis. Next base: position 19,887,171 of record JAVFKF010000001.1, on the reverse strand, counting down.
TACCAACGTCCTCATCTTTCATTGGTTGGAATTTTACCTTCGCGCGATCCATTCATTTGCTTAGCGGAATCCAAATACTCGGAATCGGGAGAAAGGACATATTGAAACATTCATGCGAGTGAAGACCGGAACAAACGATGCCTTGAATGACAACTCAGAAGAAGCTTTGTTAGGCATCCAGGAATCAAAACGAAAGACGGAGGCTTCACAAGTGTATTCGGTTCGAATTCACTTTCGAATGTCTCTTTGAAAACAATTTACCAAGGAAGACGTAAGCAACATTCACTTGAGGTTGAAAACTTATGTTAAAAACTCCAAAGTATTTCAAATTGGCGAACGTGGTAAAGGTCAAAGCAGGCATTTCCTTTAGGTAAACCGAAGCATTCAGTTGAACATTCAGCTGCTCTAAAATAAGCGACTCGACACAAAACAGACTGTTCCTTCTGTCATATCTTAACAAATGGAATATATTTCATTCGTCTTTTGGGAAAGAGGGAAATATATCTTTCATTTTCTCTAATCTCATTTTCTCTCCCAGTTCAAATTATATGAAAGCTACCGAAGTGTGAGAGACGCTGACGAAAGGTCTTCATCCTGGTTATTCCTTATTTATTATATTAAAATTGTTATTCACTGGGTTATATTGCTGCAGTTGCGTGAACTTGTTTCGGAGTTAGCTCCGTGAGGAAAACAACGCAAAACTACCTCACTCATCATCTTACCTAGTAATCCACATTTATTCTCTAGAGATTTTTAATGGCTAATGGTGGAGGGGATGTTGTTACGACCAGCTTTTGGGCTGATGACTGCTGACAGACGCAAAACAGACTCAGAGAATTGCATAATTTCTCAGTAATTCTCATCTAGAATTGCATCATTCTCATTTCTGGCTTTCTAATTTATTCCTTAATAATTATTTCCTTATGATTCATTCTTTACTAATTTTGTCTTTATTAAATTATTCCTTATCAATTTTTCATATTAAGTTTGCGTCGACGGTTCAGGAAATGTGGGGATTTCCCGGCACATGGAGTGTCGTTGCATATTTTTTTCATCTTTACCGATCTGGAGACATTTGCGCAGTCAGTCTTGGGAACCTAGTCTTCCACATGTCATGTATGTTTTCAGCAAGGATTCCTATTTTCATTACGTAATGCAGAAAAAATCCTTCTGGGTAGCATTTCCTTGAAAATAAACCATCTAAGACCACCGAAGAAATTGTGTTCCATTCACAATTTATTTTTACCATTCCTGAAATTTATTTAAATTAATTTAATTCCTTAATAATTATAAAATGATAAATTTATTTCTTTAAATTTTTTCCCTGAGTTAGTAAATTATTAAAGGGTAAAGGACTAAATGAATGAGTTCCGAAAGTGTACGTTTGATATTGATTCTTGAAAACTAGGTTCAGAGATTCATGTACACCGGTGATACACAAACTCTCAAGCATTTCATACTGTATTATCTGTACTTATGAGTCATTTCCAATTGAAATACCACGTATCGGACGAAACAAAGCAAGAGGTGGACAAAATTAAACCAGAAATTACAAAACTGATTTTAAGAATTAATATGAAATCTATCGGGATCAAGAAGAGAGGTCACTGCAATATATCGTTTCTCTCCAATAAATCCCACGATGGAATGCGAAGCAGACAAGCAAAGTAACTCGATAAGGAACGTTAAGTTGAAAGTTAAACATTCTAATATACGATACAGGAGGTAAAGATCTCCAAACCGAGAGAAGGTAACCAGTGTCCCATCAAATATTCAAATATATCTCTCTCGGACTTTAATATCAGAGACTACCTTTCTCTCTAACTCATTCGATTTCCCGTTGGATATCTTCATAATTTTACCCTTTGACATCCCTCTCTTGGGCAGAAGTTCCAGAAAATTCATCATTTTTTTCAGTTCTGGTCGAGTTAACACGGTATTCTACCCTTTTGAAGTTCATTTGATTGAGAAAATCATTCCATCTCTTCCCTAAAATTTAGCGTTGATTTATCATTCGCCTCTTTTTCCTGCTCATTTTCAATTCCTTTCGAATTTTTCTTTCGGAAGAATTGTTACACTTCATGTTACATTCAAGCTTTTTCCTTTCCATGAGTACTGAACTAAGAGAGAAAATGGAAAATAATTTTCCCTTTTTTTATTATTTTTTTAAAAATTTTGCTTAAGAAGAAATATGTGGACTAGAGATAAAGGAGAAAATTGCATCCTTGGGTTTTAGCTATCAACTTATTGTGGAGAATTATTATTACCTTTAGGCCTACTGCAAGGCAGCCAATATATTTACATGGTGACACACGTAAGAATTAAACAAGCGTATCACGTAAAGAGACGTAAGTTGGTGTGAGTGTTTTTTGTACATTGCGTCTTTTTTGCTACGATATACATATTTTCTTTGGTTTTTCAAAAGGTAACTTTATTCTTAGTCTAACAAAATATATTATTTAACGTTTCTTTGCATTTCAATGTGCAATTTTTCTCTTGGTTTCTGAGAATATAAGAGGTTAAATTAATATAGGAGAGGTACTTTAAATTAAAAATCCATGTCGTAATTTACATCTTTAGGACGAACAATTTTATGTACACGCCAATTTATCACAGATTTCCAACGTAATGAAGTTAGGCACGCTAAAGCTTTCCCCTCTAAATCGTGAATATGGATTAAATACGTTGATACATATTATAAAGACGATTATTGAATGCGAAGAAGGAAAGCGTCCGGATTTCGCCATTCTATATTCTTATTTACTTACTAAATGTACATTTCCGTTGCTCAACCAACGCATGAGTTGGATAAAGCATCCAACGAGGGAGAAAACGATGGGGAAAATGAAACGGGAAGAATTATCGCCGGAGAAGGAAGCAGTCCAGGCGTAAATCCAAGGAGGATTCCTCAGCTATCTCGAGGGAAGACACAGCCTCTGAAAGGGTTAGATGTAAGAGAAAGAGAGACGCTGTGCTAACCTCTCCAATAAAGGTCAAATTAAATCATTGAAGCGTCAGCAGATACATTACCCACGCCTCCAGACGCCAACTGCTTCGCGGGGAATGGAACATCTGAACTAACGGCGGAAAGGAAAAATAAAGCTGTATTTGCAGTGGTGGAGCCTTTCTCCATCCCTGGGAAGCCCTGCCTCACCTCTTTCTCCTCTGCTTTTTTTTATTTCGGCTTCTCTAGTTTCGCCGTCTTATCGCTTATCCATTGACGAAAGGATTCGTGCACTGCCGACCGAGAGTAATGGGTCCCGGAAAGTAATTTGAATTTATTAAAACTCTACGCGAGCTTCTTTATATTCTTCGGATTCCCAATAATTATTATAATGGAGAGAAAGTCCGAAAGATCTTTCAGGAGTGCTTCCGAGACATTCCCTAGGTTGGTGCAAATTAAATAATGTAGTACCTAATATCATGTTTATTGTAAGAAATCTTTCAGGAGTGCTTGCGGGATGTTCTCTGAAACTTAAATAATGTAGCTAATATCATGTTCATGGTTTACGCGAAGGTCTGCAAAATTGTCTATATCCCCAAGGGTCGATGTAACGTTTTAAGCGAGGACTAAGATTAAACAGTAAATTACGAAATTTAATATTTATTTATAGCTAAATGCATTATATTTCTCTTTTATGAAAGCTTATTATAGAGTCTAATGTCTTTCCGTGAATCCTAACTTTCACCTCTTCCTGATAATTCTGTCCCATACCTCCCCTACAAATATTTTATGAAAATTTCGTTCCTGGCTTCACTTGTTAATAATGCTTAAGCATTGAAACATGTCGTGTGTACTGTGATTTGTTGTGGAAGTGCCAAATTATTAAACTTGGAAATAGTTGAAATTGAAAAGTTTTTCCTGTTTTCTTTTCCTTTGACTGCTTATTATCTTAAATTTCATGTGCGTATAAAATTGGAGACAGATTGGGATAATCGTTTGTTTATATTATGAGATTTATCTTATTGAAAAAGCGCGAACTGTAAAATAAATATTTACTCATCATATCGGATTTTCCTGTTATAATTACATAGAAGTAAAGCAGAGGGAGTCGACTGAGAGTCGAAAAATGCTTAAGAGCACCCGACCGGCAATTGTGTGACCCTGGTTTGTTTCCCAATCCCGTCAGACTTTTTTCAAGTTTATCCTTCCTTGGGAATAATCGTGGATTGCTAGCTATGCAGTTTCTCTAATTGAATGATGAAAAATAGCATCAATATAAAATGTACGTTTTCATGCGTAATAAATATGATTATTTGTAATTCAGATATTTTTGAGTATTGGCTCGCGATTTTTCGACAAAGCGAGTTTCAGAGGGCGTGGTTCCGAAGTATCATTCTTCGCACTTAGAAATCCAACCAGGAAATAGGTGTGAGAAACTGAGGTATTTTTAGTTTTACGCTGGTTTCCTCTTTGGACAATAGCTTGCGGTAAATTTCCGTTTGTTTGTTTTTGTGAGTTCCTACGTCCTTTCTAAAAGTTAAAAATATTATATAAGAGTTAGCTATATATAATAAATATTTTGCGATACATGCGAAACTCTTTTCTTCCCCACTTGAATCAAAATCAATCACTTGAGGCTTCAAATGTCATAACGAGGTTGGTGTTAAAATGTGAATGTGTTACATGACTACACAACTTATATTTGTAGAAGAATCGACGAACACAATAGAAATGTAGAATTAATAGATAAAACCCCGTATGCTCTCCTGTAGGAACTACAATTAGTATCAGAAGATCATTATTTGAACTAAGCGATCCTTTAATATTAAAATGACATCATTATTATAAGGTTTCTAGTATATTTAGGTACATCCTTTCAAACAATGTAAATAAATAGAAAACAGATCATACTGTTGTTAGTAATCGCTTATTACTGTTAGCCTTAAATAATCTCTTCGAGAAGAATCCATACTAATCCATGTACTGATACACAAATACATCTGTGTTATATTATGAATTTCCACAATATCACGGCCTCCTCCGTAGATTTTACAATTCACAAATATAAGGATTTACAGCGTCTTATCTCAAGATCTCTTTATGCTTTTTAAGTTAGTCCATACTCATTTTACCTAATTCATACGAAATTACTTGAAACATATAGTTATAAGCATCACCTAAATTAAGTTCATAACTTTTGCTAAATTTGACGATCATACGTCATCATTATCATAAGCAGTTTTCAGTTCATAATATGGTTAGACCCTTCAGATTAAGAAACATTTTTGAAAGGTAACAATTGCACAAACTGTGTATTTGATTGTAAAGTATTATTAGTATCCTTTACCTCATTTGCCGTCGATAGACCTTACCATTTCAAGTTTTTCTGGTTTAAAAACAGACCGATCCGCAAAGGTAGGCAAAATCGGAAAGGAAAGATTCCACGTAAATCTCAACGAAAGACCTCCCATCGAGGTTTAGGAAGATATACGGAAGAAACCGCAAGCTTTGATACCCACCACCCCTCCGCTTCAGCTCTTGCATATTAAGGGAGGCGGGGAGAACCCATTCAACTCCTTCTGTCCCCAAGTTTAGGTCAATAGACGCTCACGAAGCTGTGCTCCGCCCACACGAATCTGAGGGTCCTTTTAGGGAATCGACTCGAGATTTCGCTGCCCCTTGCAATTCCAAACGGTGTTTTCCTTCGCAGCAGCAGGTGCGCGAGTATTTCGCAAAAACAATAAAAGAATTTAGATACCAAAACCCCATGCTATTTCGCTAAAGGAAAAAAATTGTTGGAACTGAAGAAATGGCCTAAGATAGAAACTCTTATTCTTATCGACATGGGTATATTGTACATAAATATATGGCAAATTATAATACATGATTAATAAAAATATGTTTACCAAATAGTAATATGTATAATATATATATATATATATATATATATATATATATATATATATATATATATATATATATATATATATATATCTGCATATAATTGACAACGCGAGAAAATTAGAAAAAAATCCTCTATATAGAAGAAGAATTACCTACATTATCAATTAGAACCTATTAGAATATCGGAAAATGATAGAAGAGTCACCTACCGCAGGTTAATATATGTCAGCCGGTTAAAAATAAGATAAGAATAATTAAACTTAATTTCGTTCGAAATTAGAGTACAAGTATGAAAACTCTCTGCGCAATCTACACATAATACTACGCGTACTTTTTCCCGATTAGGGATGGTCATAGGTGTTCATCAATTCGTAAGCATACTCTCCTGTAATGATCCAGAAATGAATTTGTGAGGGAAACAACTAAATTAAAACAATAAAGGGATAATTTAATTTTTTTACTGCAACAAAATCCTATTTGGGCCCCGATCCTGAAAGAGTACATTCGTATTAAATCTTTCATTTTAGGTATTTGGTTTGGGAAATATTAACGCAATTGAATCAGGAGCTTCTCGAAGATAATTCAATTTTTTAAATTTGTAATTTTTTTTAAATTTGTAATTTTTAAAAATTTTACTTTCTTTAAATTTGTAATTTGTTTATATTTGCAATTTTTTAAATTTGTAATTTTTTAAAGTTGTAATTTTTTTAATTTGTAATTTTTTAAATTTGTAATTTTTTAAAAATTTGTAAGAATTTCCTATTAGGATCTCGATCCGATCATCATCTGGCCTCGGATTCTCCAAATCCGCCCTTATCTATTGGTGATCAGCACCGAATGTGCAGGAGGAATCGACTGGAGATTCCGCCGCCCCTCCCTCAATGCGGCAGGTGCGCGAGTCCGGCATTCACCCCCTGAGATAAGGGGTCGACGCCCGTGTCTTTCATCTCCTCCATTCATCTATCCGATGCTTCCTTCCGTCCTCATGCAATCCCCCGTTTACTTCCTCGCGAGATGCAATCGCCCATTCACGGCTGAAGGGACTCTCTCTCGATATTCCCTTCTGATAAACGTCCCTTTCTTTAATCGGTCAACTCCTTCCTTTGGTACCTCTTCAGACGTGCTGTGTTTTCGTCTGCCGAGATTCCTTTGTGATGGTCGCGTTAATAGAGCGTGTTTGCTCCCTTTCGCAGACACCTGGCCAAACTGGATGAAACTGTCAGAGACATCTGGAGGTGGGAGGCGTTTAATTTGAGGAACTCGGTGGCCTTAGGTTCGTTCGCCTTTTATTCCGCATGAGTTGAACTGGGGGTGACGACTTGGAGAGATATTGCGCGAACTGCTTCCGTAAGTCTCGGATGAGATATACGTTCACTGAATGTAATTGCCGGTAAAATTAATAATTTGACGAAATTGTTAAAGTAATCTGATATTAGATTAAATTTTAAAATTATTGCTAAAATGATTGTTGCTAAAATTACTATATTTTTGTTTAAATCATTGTTAAAATGATTATTGTTAAATTTATTTTCAAAATTATTGTTGTTCAAATTATTGTTAAATGATTATTGTTAAAATAATTGATATTTCCGCTTCAAACTAGAAATGATTCCGCGATTTAACAGCAAAATATTGTAAAAATGTTAATTCCTTCGATGGGTAATGAAAGATTGTCTCTTCATTAATTTAATTCTCTTTTTAACTCTTAATATCATTTCAACATGAATGACAAATTTCAATTCTATTGGTGTTTTTATTTAATGGGGAGGGTTACAATCAATTAGGTTAAGGAAGGATGTAACGAGAATGAGTTAAAATGACTTGAATGAAATATATTTAACATCAACCTAATGGCTCTTCTTAAGCATTAACCGCAATATAATTATCATTATAAGCAAATGCGACAAAATTCTGTTTACGTTTTCATTATTTGGGAGCAGTTATTTAGAGCCAAATAATTTCCAACTTAGCAATTGGAATTCTAGGGCATTTAATTTTATTATTTATCAAGTTATTAATTCTCCATTGAAAATAAAATCATTAGGTACTGTATTAGGGCAAATTAGGAAAAAAGCACAGAAACAAAATTCTCCGTGTAATCGCTGAGAAATGCCACAAGAAAATGAAAAGAGTCACAAATTTACGCGCGGAAATTTTTAACGTCTCAAAAATTTAGAAAAAAATCCTCATTTGCGCAGCATACTGAGATATCTCTTATGTCCCACCGGTTGAGAACCCTTAAACTGGCTTTTTACAAGTCCCTTGGTAATCCCCATTCGCAGCCTAATCCAAATTCTACAGAATTTAGTTTGCTCCTCTTCCTTCCACGAATATTCTAATTCTCCATTTTCTTTTATCGCCAATTCGCTCCGTTTTTTCCTTCCTATTTCAAATTACGTTCCTCTTGCACGTTCGCTCCTTCCCACCCCATTCCCCTCTCATTTTCTCCGCATTCCTTCCCATTTCCTTAGAGTACCACCACACGCTCTTCCTTAATACTTCTTGTTCTCCTAAGCAACTTTTGCAAGGGTTATTTTATTTCCCCGGCAAAGGAAATCTAATTCGCTATTTGCATATCGTATCTTGGGGACTTGCCTTTACGACTGAGATTTTCTGTCATGCGCTTCCTTGGGGGAATATTCAATCTCATGTGGTAAAAAAATTTCACCGCTAATCATATCCCCAGGACGTATTATGCTCGTAATAACACGCTGCCCGTACTGTCAAAAATTATGGTAACCGTTACCCGAGGCGCTTTGTAATATAGTGGAGTCGTTAAACGAAATTTCTAAATTGGCTACCGTGTTATATCCATTCAACTACTCTTTGATCATTAATTTATGGTACTATTGGATGGCTTACAATAATGTACATATTCCTTATTTACTGTAGAGACTCATCTAGCGCAATGATATATTGGATATCAGGCTGTTTTCGTAAACAAAAGTAATTAAACTAAGGTCTATCTATAATATCGCTCTACTCCAAAGTTAAGGTCCGTTTCGTGAATTTTATTAAGATTTAGAGATCATAAATTTTGGAGATTGAAATAAAACTTTTCAAAAATATGCCAACTGACGTTATTTGAGAGTTGAATTCGTGAAAAGCGCCAAACTAAATTATTCAAACTATTTTTCCGATTGAAGCAATTCATTTTTCTCGAAAATTAGAAAATGTGAGGAAGACTACCTATAAAATATTCCGAACGAAACATACTTTGAGACATATTCTATAAAATTCTGCAAAAAAGTATCTCCAATAAAAACGTAGCAACTTTATTTTTAAAACCAAAATAGTAGAGATGCAAAGAGTAAGTAGTATTAAAGTAAAAGAGTACCGGCCTACAACGGCATCATTTAAGTTCTCCGAATTTTTTCATCTCCCTCCTTTCCCCACCGTTCCGTATCCCTAAGTTTGCATTTATTTTTCCCTCCATTTCCAGCAAAGGTACTTCGCATGTTCCTCCGCTCTTATCCCTGAGATTGCGATTCTTTTACTCCCTCTGCCTGTGCATCGGCGTGTGCGGATTTCCGCGATGGAACGCTGCTTTCCCCTCCTCGAGTACGGCAGATGTCTGCTGCTGCGTTGGGGACGGAATTCTCCCGACTATTTCGCAGATTGCCTCCCCCGGAATTATTTGATTACGGAAGCCCTCCGCGTGACGGGGGATAAAAAGTTCTTCCGGTCTCTTGATGACCGCCGTTTGACCTGCAATTACACCTCTACTCTGTTGTTGTTGGTATTGCCAAGCGAATTCGCATTGAGTCGAAAGTTGGCGGGCGGAATTTTCGCGGGGATTTTTATTACGTGACGCGAATGCAAAGTGAGGGGGAGCATCAGTCTGGGCTAAAGTCTGGTTCTCAGGGTTATTTTGAAAAAAGGCTTATGATGATACAGTAGTTGCCCTTGCATATTCAGTAAAACCCGGTTAAGACTCTTTTTGGGGAAAATTGCGTTAGAAGCGGGATAATCTTTTAATCTGGGTGTGGTAACTTCCTAATTCTTGCGCTTTAGAAAATATGGTATGTTTGTTTAACACTTTTATTTTTAAACACGTGCTTTACAACCTAAAACATAAAAGGACCTATTAAGTTTGCTTTATAAAAGATAGTTCTCACTCAAACTAGAGCTAGAATCATCTCCGACAGAGGGATGAAGATTACTCTTTTTCGTGATACAAGTATACTCGTATTTTCATTCATCACAAACAAAATCAAAGGGAACCCATTTAGAATCAAGGCGACGTAGGTAAGGAGAGGGTAGGACGGCTGTGCAGATTACATAAATCATATTTGGTCTATCTAATAAGGTGGACAATCCGTCTAAGCGGGTTGCAGAGAAGAATAAGAATATATAATCAAACTAAGGATATAATATCAAACTAAGGATATAATATCAAACTAAGAATATATCGTATAATCAAACAATACAAACAAAATTGATGGAATGAAATCTTACTCATAAAAGCTCCCGATTACAGATGTAAAGATGCGTGGGTTGATAGTTCAGTGGTTAGAATACCTTCCCGGAAAGAGGGAGACCTGGGTTCGAGTCCCATTTAAATCACAATTTTCACTTCACTAGAATTTTGGGTTATAGAATCAAACCTTACGAAAATGCAGATAAAAACATCTACATGACATAAATGAACGTGCAACTATGCGTGATACACAAATATCGATTAAAACAGCTGAATACATCGGATGTTAACTTCGACAATAGATTCCAATCAATGAATGACGAAAAAAATCGTCAAAATCGAGAGCCGAAATTGCTTGAAGAGGGCGCGAATAGGCAGAAAGAAGTGGAAAACGGGCGAAAAAGTTCGAATCCGATGAGTTTTCCATCCGTTTGGGCGTAAATGTTATCTTTGCTCAACCACTAGAGAGAGTCCCCGAGTTGGGAGATTTATCCGGCGGACTGTAGCAGGTGATATTCCGGTGGAATACTCCCAGTTTCCGGAAGATAGCTCGATAATGTAATCGCGACCTATTTGCGGTTACTCTAGGCGCCTAGAAACTGCGCTACGCGTCATATTTTCTATGGAAAATGCACTTAAGCCGAATAGGCGTCCGACTGAAATCGTCCTCATAACGGACGGATATGGGTGAGGAACGATTGTTGCCGCACTCTGCCGGTGGCGGCGCTGATCAAGAGGAGGGAAGAGGAAGAACTTCCGCTTTGCGTCATTCGCTCGCCATTTTTCCGAAAATCGCGTTTAACAACCGGCTCCCACATCCTACCAGTTCATCCGGAATATAGTTTCGATTTAATTTACAAATAGCGGCGTTTCCTCTTCCGCATTGCGCAGCGTAAACCTTAGGATATTTTTTTTTCTCGGCTTGTCATCCTACGTGAGTCACTCGCGGTGTTTACTCTCGCTTGCTCTTGTGAAAGTTATAAATATTTGTCTTCCGAGAGGAAGAACGGTTAAGAAAACGATTAGGATTTAAAAGTGTTCGTACCTTCAGTGTAGTCACCATATATTTTCATGGTCATAAATGGAGTGAATACCTTGATGAACGCCATGTGAAATTTTTGTTTCATTTTCAGTGTTCCTAAATGATCTTTTGCGGAACCCTAGAGTAATGTTCATTCTGTACTGTCTTAATTGGGGAAAACTATTAATTGAGCCCCTTTTTCGAAACTGAGGTCAAGTACTAATAAACAAAAATAAATCATATAATTTTATCGAAAATTTTATTTCTTTAACTATGAATTCATTGAACTCTCTTACCTCGGTGTCATAGAGATAAGTATGCTAGCCAAGCAACACCTAGGCCCAGGGTCCGATACTAGGTCAAGTTTTCGTGTGCTTTGATAAAGTGCTGATTGTAAAAGTTATCTTATTAGATTAAAATTCGCCCAATCTATGCAAGATTATTATAACACTAATTCGACCTCAAATATTCAAATTTAAATTAATTGACTGCTTACATCTTCGAACTTCTTTCAGGCGAAGTTCCGCAACTAAATTAAATAGGTCAGAGCTAATCTAATGAATGTCAGAGGTAAAGATTTAGCACAAAATGAATTTTCATATCTGCTCGTTTGACTGGCAAAGACAGACATATGTATGAACAAATCTCAGTCTTTCATCAAATTATATCAAGACAGTTTTAAGTAACCTTGAAAAATTGAAGAAAAATTTTGGAAAAGCTCACAAGTTTTGGAAAAGAGACTATCCCTCATAGTGCTGTAGGCAATGACATTCAGAGTACAGAAATTCTACAAGTTTTATTATAAAATTTTATAGAAGCAACACTCTTTCAGAAATTTTGGCATGAGTGTCTCAATTTATTCAATTTGGTTAAGAAAGCCTTCTTTCCCATTTAGCGCCTTCAATAATGCATTGGTTTTAAGTAGTTTATGTCGGATTCTCTGAAACACTAGATTTAACCATGGACAAGTGTATTTTTGTTACTAATTTATAATATGAATTTCCATTTATCGAGAAGAATAATAAGAAATTTTTGACGTTCAAGATAAAGGTGCCGGGACGATTTTCTCTAAATTAATTCTTGTTGTTGTTTTAAAAATTGTTCTACTTTGTTTGCAAATAGTGCCTTTTTTTCGGAATGTTAATCTGTACAAGATTTCTTTCGTACGGGACTGTATGTTAGCGTATTAAGTGTCAATTAACAATGTTTGGTGCTGACATCTGACGACTGCGAAGTGCACTAAATTAAAAACAAACAAGTTGCAAGGAAAACTCTTAACCTTCCTAAACTTTGCTCTATACTCATTCTAGGGTATTTATTGGAGTGAAATATCTGCGAAAAGATGAGTATCTGTTCAAGAAAAATAGATTTCTGCATGTATCTCTCTCAGAAGGAGTCATTCTACCTTTAATGGAAAACGAGCGTGACCAAGTTTTCGTCGCTAGGAACAGTTCGTTGTTTTCTCTCCTCGTTTCCTGGTAACAGTTGCTCATACACTTTCCATTGATGAATCACGGCACCTCCGAGAAATATCAATGGATGCAGACTACCGTTCTAATATTTTACTTTCTTCGTGAGACATTGACGTCATGGTTCTTTACATTTAAAATTCCCGGTAAGTTATCGCCTAAACCAGAGAATTGAGATAAAATACGAAAATGTGTATGCATTAGACCATGGTGTCCGATCAGCGTTCCTTCCAATTACGTAAGGCCGTGTATTTTATCTTTTCGTTTGAAGTTCGCACAATTTTCTATCTTTAATATTCATAAAAAAACATCATAAAATGCAACTTTTGTTTGCATGCTACACTAAAATGTGAGAAGCTATACCAGGGGTTGGAAAACTTTTTTATTGAAAGGCTGCATATATATACCATTCGACAGCATTAGAAACCATTAGGCCACATACGAAATCTTTTGGCTATACCTGAGGAGCATCTCCGACTTTTGAATTAATCAGCATTGAAATTCTACGAAGGATATAGAATTTAAATGATTATTACATCTAAGAATAAGTATAACATTTGTCTCATTTTTATTTGACGTCATGAACGATAATATCGGATAATAAGAACGATATCGGATGGTAAAATTATTTATATAATCTCTTTTGTGTGACATATTGAATAAAAAACGCTACTGAAAATAGCTTTGAACTGCTGGAACTAACTAACTCAAACTGCTGGAAATTATTTTCTTTACCAGAATATGCTACTCCAGGTAGCGAAACCGGTCGTAAAAAAATGGTATTTATTACTTCATTACTAAAACGCTATTGGTTCCCCAACTCTGTACTCTAGTCCCTAAAATATCGTAATATTACAGTGGAACGAAGGATTTTCGATTAATTATTGGTATTATAAAATACAGCTAAGTACATTATCTGCAGCCCACTAAGTAGTTAGTATAGAAGTCAACCTTTGGCCTTCCAAAAGCTTGGACACCCATGTTGCGAACAACATAGTTAAACTGTAATTATCTAGAGCAATACCTTTGATGAAATCAGTTGGGAATTTTATTGCGCTTGTATCAGATTCAGCAAGAGATTCGACGAAATTTCTGGTAATCTTCGACGGAAAACATTTCTCGTTACTGTTTCACTATAGTTTTTTCGAGAAAAAATCTTCCCCAACTTCCTTTGTCCGTAACGCTTTGTCCCGGAATAACTTCCGATGCTAACGAACTTTGGGCGCATTAAAAGCCACGGTGAAGTAATTAACTTGACGTAATTTCGGTCGGACGCCAGGTATGTCGCGGAAGAGGCGGGCATTCGACCTGATATCCCTCTCTAGCGCAATGCAGTTGTGATAAGGTTGGGAAAATCCAGGGGTCTTTTGGGAGAGGTCATTTAAATGGGAGTGACCGTATGATGCATACAGATCTAGTGAACTCACAGAGAGCGTCCGCATTTTCTAGTTGGTTTCCCCAACCTTTTCACCTTTGAGAACGATATGAGGCTTGAAATTCAGCCGAATTTCGTACCACCTGTCTCTCGGAGGTGGTCATTTACTCAGGAAATTGCATGCGCGAAACGGAACGATAAATTAAACGGGTCTCTATTGTAGTGCGTTAATCAACGGTTCGGCTTGCTCGGTGATTCATTACCGTTAATCGCATCCGGTTTTGGAACCTTTTAGTCGATGTAATCATAAGAGCCTCAATAAATGTGTTTGTTTTCCTTCTCTTTTGAAACGATAAAACGTCTAAAAGTTTTTATCGTGTAAATAAGAGTTTCCATTCAGAAGATCTCGAAAATAAATTAGCTTTGAACGGAAGTAGACCATCCTAAGTCAATTTAGATGTAAAATATTTGTATTAAGCATTTCTTACGTCCTCTTAAAATTAGTGGATTACTAGAGATCGTTCCATGCAATGCAATCCTAGCGGTATTTGTTCTTTACAGGGGCGTATCCTGCCAATAATAATTATAAATATATATATAACAATAATATATAAATAATAATTAATCCTGTCAAAGGAGGGGAGAAGATTGAAGACATTTTTCCTTATGAAGTCATCTTCAGTTACCTTTTTAAAATTTAGTCGTGACGAATACAGTACATGTTTAGTGATGGTGCATTAAGTTCACCATCTGATTTTAATTTAATTTCCTTGTCAGATTCTGGCCAATTTGCTACCATGTCATCGAGGGGGCAATTGCTCCCCACTGGATCCGTCATGATACAATGCTGCTCACGAAAGGCTAATATTAAGAATTGGAATTTTTCACACATTGATCATTGTCTGGTATTTATTTTAACGTAAATCCGTTTGAAAATTAATCGAAAATATGTCATTGTTAGCGCCAACTCATTCATGCCGCCCATGACTCCTCATTCATATCATGGTCGGGATCAGTGCCGGGGGACACGGACGAGAAGGGCGGTCACCGAGGTTTGGGTGACTCATGCCGCTATTCCGAGGTACCTTACGAAGCGTGAATACCTTTGTGAGAGATATTTTCATGGACAAACCTGTTAAACTACGATTCAAGTGGGATTACCGCTATAGGGATGAATCACGAGTTTGGAGTTTTCTTAAATTCAAAATAATGTATGAGAAATTATTTAGGTAAAATCTTGGGGAATTAATTTCGAATATAAAGATCTATGAATTGATCAATCGAAAGAATTAATAATCGCAGATTCCTGGAGTGCATTCTACTTCAATTACCTATTTTGATAGATATAATGTTAAGGCGATTATATATTCAGTTATAATTATTGCTCAATATCAGAATATGGAGTAATGATTATTAATTACTGTTACAAAAATCTTTATTGTATCATACTACTATAATAATAGCAGTAATAAAAATTTTTGTTAAAGTTTTTTTAATTAATCAAAAAAACTCTTAAAAATATTTTAAATATACTAAAAATTTACAGAAAATGTGTAATATATCCTTGCATATAAACATATTTTTAAAATAAGCATATTTCTATGGAAAATATGACTCCTAACCCAGGGCACTGGTATTCCCGGCTTTGATTGGGACCAGCAAACAGTTGCCTGTAAATATGCTGAAAATGTGACTGTATTGCCAGCAATCCAACGATTGATTACTTCTAAGTCTTTGAAATGTTTAATATTTTTAGTCTGAGGCCTTTCTTACATGGATTTATCCATATTCCCTTTTCTTAGGAACTAAACCATGAGTTTAGTATTCAGAAACATTGGTTTCCTAATCTATGGAGTACTAGTACTGGCACTAGCTAGCTGAACTCGTCCTAGTGCTTAAGGTTACTACCTAAGGGAAACTCAAACCTTCGAATTTTTACAGCGCGGAACATCGTAAAGGAAACTTTGGGCAGTGCCTTTTCCTTCAGAGCTTATAAAAGAATCCGTATCGGAATGTGTTTATCGGATGCTTTCTAAAAGGCAGGAAAAGGATTCGGGAGTCATGTGGTCATGTTACGTCAACGTCTGCGGAATAGGGCGGGTTTTATTGGAACCGAATGCATGGACGTGCGCCGCTGAAACTCAGGAATGCCTGAGGAGCACAGATTGATTAGAGTTAGGGGGCGCTCTCCGATCCATCTCAGTCGGCGCTCCATTTCTTTATTTTCCTTGGAAATGTTTCTCGTTTCTAAGGAAACCAATATCTCTTTCGTTACGAAGCGGAAAAAGTTGAACGATCGCTCCGCGTAGACGAGGTGGATGATTCGACCGATGGTTTTTATTTCATCCTGGAATTTATAAATAAGAGAATTTCACTTTCGATCACTCCCCCTCTTAACGCTGTAGGAACTCGTGGAGGAATTTTCAGAGATTTTTCTCTCGCGTTACGAATCTCTGTATTTTATTTAACCCCTTCCTCAACGCACACGATTATAAATGTCCAGTTCAGGGTATCGATGGGGAATAGAAGGAAAACCGACACCGAAAAAGCTTTATTTTTGATGGAGTAAGAACCGAAGCCAAACCAAAAAAGGAACATTCTTGAAGAATAAACAAAACCAAAAACCGGCATTCATTCGATTCCATTTTTGGTTTCATACAATACTCATTTATCTAAGTGCAATTGGAGGAAGGTTTACTAAAGATTTGTAACTAAGACTTACAATTCTACTACAATAATACAATACTTACTACAATTTCCTTAAAAATTATATTAGAGGCCGTGGCCAATCGTCGGTTGATACTACCGAACTCACCCGGTTGATAACTCGCGAAGATTTTTTTAGTAACTATCACTAAGTTTAATTCCAAAATTTAGTGTAATTTAATGTAACAGAAAGCAAGAAATGGTGGAACAAACTTTCAGAAGGATGCAATATTACACTGGTCGAAGGAAAAATACCGGTACGTACCGGTTCTGTCTCTATTACCGATTGAGACAAACTTGAACTGATACGAAATTTTTTTTCTCGTTAACCGGAGCAAAAACTGGAAGAAAAAAAAACATTTTCAAAGGAAAACACCCAGTAACTTCCACAGTAGAATTTTTAATTCGACACGTTTCGTCAACAAGTTGGCATCTTGAGGTGTAAACTCTTTGACCTGAAAATGTCAACTTGTTGAAGAAACGTATTGAATCAAAACTCTACTGTGGAAGTTACTAAGCATTTTCCTTTCATGATGGTTGCAACAATATTCCACCTAATCAATAATCTCCTTATTAATTTTATTACGGGTGGAAAAATATTACGGTTCGATACTCTTGTCTTATTAGATCGTTGTTATTTTGGAGCCGAGACTAGTCTAACGAAAATAATTTCTTGTCAAGTCCGAGAACTCATTATCTGCAACTTACTCATATTTTCGTAACGTATGTTTAACCTACAGAAATAGTGATTTTGTTAACTATCCCTATAGACATTCCTAATTTCGTAAACAAACGGTTACTTAGTCTCGCTAGTTAGTAAAAAAAAAGCTAACCACAAATCCATAAAATATAATAATTTTATAAAAAGTCGTATTACAAAAATTGATTTTGTAAAACGTTGTGAAGACGCATAATTTTATATAAACAATAAAAACTTAAACATCGCTGTTTATACGCCAATCGTTACAACTCTGCAACTTCGCGGAACTTAAAAGTTGCAACTTGCGACATGAAGATCATTTCGTTGAATATATTCGGTTTTGAGAAAAAATTGGTAATTATAGCGATAGGGATTTCATTAAATAGTTCTGAATAGGAATGGTTCCTCTTTTGTTATCAGTGATCCAGCTTTTCTCTGGTAGAGAGTTACGATAGTAACTTGTAGAAAGAGAAGGATTTAGTGGCTTCGCGAGAAATTAGAATACCCCTTCAACGAAATGAATTCGAAGCTCTGTGCAGTCTTTCATATGAAAAAAAGGACGAAGCCATCTTCGTAGATATAAAATATAAGTATTTTGGCATCTCGGAGGAAACCGAATCGGCACGAATTCGAACGTAAGTATGTACAACGGGATCAACTTTTATTCATCGCTATGGCGAAGCAAAGAAGTTTGACTACGAACACCAAATTTCATCAGCAGTAAAATTCCTAGCATTCCGGAAATATATTAACCACTCGCTCTGATAATATTTACTACAGACGAAAGTAAAACATCTCAGCTCCTCCGAAAATAAAAGCACATATCTTCGGAAGATACATTCCTTCTCCCGAGAGAATTTTCGGGGCCAATCCTGGCTTGCGGAGTAAAGATATTCCCTAAAGTGGAAGCGGAGAAAGTGGCTGGACCGAAGACTTTTCCTTTCGTGAATTTATTCACTTTGAGTGCAGAGGAGATGAAATAAAGATCTTACGCCGGAACGTGCATTAGCATTCATTGAATTTATCATTGGGGGAAAAACTGAGGAAAGTATCTATTTCGGGAAAAGTTCACGCTTACTTTCTGGGGAAGATTTACGGTCGAGGATTCAAATATGACAAAGTACATGCTAACATGGCGGAATGCGAAAACGTGGCATTTAATATTTATCGACCGGATTAATGTTTATTTACCATTTTTATTTTTTATTGGAGACACATTTCTCTTTCTATCGGAATGGATAGTGTTATATCCGAGAGATATATTACGATGAAACGATACCACAAATCATGGAGGACTTGAGGCATGATTTAGTTATGAAATGTTCTTAATAAATTAACTGTCAGTTTCAGTTTTTCCCAAAAAATTATGATAATTAGGCTTAAAATTCTGTATGACCATAATAAAAGCCTAAAGCCCAAAGTCAGCCAGCGTGGCACACATTTAGATCCAAATAGTAATCATTTTTCAAGTCAAAACCCAATAATTCAAATTAATATGAGTCAAGGAAAGGTTATCAAGGATCACATTTAATTTTTCCTATTGTATGCCTCTGAATCCGATTAAAATTAGCTTTATCAAATTCGTACGAGTATTATTTCATTCGAAATTCTTCGCTTAAAAGGAGGTCATTATTTCTTCAGTGAGCGTGAACCTTAACCCGGAAACATTTTATAGTTAGTGCGGAGTCTTGGCAGCGTGATAATTATTCCCTCTAATTCCTTAAGATGATTTACTGTAAATGTGAATTATGAACCAATGAAGTCGTTTTTTCTGATATTTTGAGTAACTTTAAGTCCTAGAAAGATGAGAGGCGTTGAACATACTTTTCCACAAAACACCTATCTTCTTTTATGAGGAAGAATGAATCATCAGGGATGACGACGGCTTTTCGTCGAAACCTGGCCGTGTTTCTTCATTCAAGAAAATATGTTTTTGGGGAAAAAGTATGTACAACGTATCTCTACGCGATGGATTACCTCTACACCCCTCCTACTACTGAGAAGTTTCAAGTTCGTAAGCGCTATGAACTAGAACATATATGATCTTATCCAAGGTGAACTGCAATAAAATTTACGGTAATCCTTTTTTTTTATTTTTCGAATGACTAAACCGTTTAGCATAGTAACAGTGAACGTAATTCACTTCCAAACTTCTATTTACATTTACTCACTTTACTTGTATATTTACTCATTCCATGTTCGAGGAAGAGAGCAAATATTTTCCTCTGTGAATCATGAATAGCTTGACCTTATTAGTTACCTGATCAGAAAGATATTCGCTTTCGGATAAACCGGAAATTGTTTAACCATGGGATATTTCGCTCTACCATAGCCAGCGTCACCTTCAGACAGCAAGCAATTGGGGCAGGTTCAAAGGGTAATCCAGTCAAAGAGCGGCAATCTTTGGACTTCGGAAAACTGACTTAAGCGTCTTAAATATTTATTTATTAATTTTTCATTTTATTTATTTTGTTTACATGAAACCAAAATGCCGATTCATAGTGAAAGCAATAACAACAGTCGATGGCATAGGCCATTCCCTAACCAGAAAAATCCGGTTAGATAGGATTCGAACCCGGTCATGGGTAGCGTGCTAATACTTTATTACCGAGGTCAATTAAGAAAGAAATAGAATGAAGAAATTGAAATTAAACAAAAAGAAAATGAAAATAAAGAACTTCAACTCTATATCTACGATGAGGGTATAAATGAAGCCTAAATTATTTAAATATTTTAGATATCCATTAACGCTGTTGATCTCGACAACCATCTAGTCGTGACAAAACGACGAATGTTTGTAGTATTATGAAACAACAAAAATACTACTCGAAAAAGTCAACAATGAAGACTGCTGCAACTGTTGACTCATGGTTGTCCGGCGGTATTTGCCCCGGAACCGCCGGCCGAAACGGTGGTCACACAAATGCAATCTCGTTTGGTTCGAGCATACATGTTTTCCTTCGTAACGCAGAACCCAAAACAAAGGCTGCAACGCCTCCGCACCAACTCTTCGGCAGTCGAGTTGGGTCGGGTCGCGACAAACGTTTGGTGCCCACACGCTGTAGTAAAAACTATCGGAGGGCGCGAAGGCAACTGCGGATGCACGGGTTTGCCGAAGAGAGCGGCTGAGGACCTCGTGTGGGAGTGAGGAGGAGAAGAAGGAAGCGGAGTGCCTCCCCTCCTGCCAGCAATGTGTTCCGCGAGGACAGACGGGGCACTTCCCAGTCGCTCGCTTCCAGCCGAGAAGCGGATGGATCAACGTTGGAAAGTGCGTGGTGCGGCGTGTGACATACCACTCGGAGAGGCAGGAGACGCCGCCGTGGTGAAGGAGGAGCCGGAGAGGTGAGAGGGGGACCAGAAAGGAGGGACGGGCAACGACAGGTTTATTTGTTTTCCTGTTTTTGTAAGATGCGTCGTAAACAGCCGTTTGGAGGCCTTACGGTGGAGTGGGAGGTATTCGAACCGCAGACACTTTGGAAAATGTACACAATGGCGACTCTCAAGCTGAAAGATGTTAGGAGTGGGTTAGGACATGGATGGCGAAGCACGAGGCCGTCTTGGCACGCAAAAGGATTTCGATGCGCGCTAACTACGCGAGAGTCTCACGCGTATGTGAAATACATGGAAGAGAGATGTATAGCAACGTAGGTCAGTGATTATGTGATTCTCTGGACCAGAGTCTGTTGATGTTTACCTATCGCTGGATTAGCGAGTGAAGGCCCAATAGCCGTCTGTTAATTACTAACAATGAGAAGTACAAGTTATGAATACTCCTAGTAAATTTTGTTGGTCCACCTGTCCTTTCGCAGAAAAAGATCTGAATAGCAGTAATTTTTTAAGTCGAAAACAAGAAAATCGAAATTTCTCTAAGCCAAGGATAGATTGTCAAGGATAATATAAAGAAATACTAGCGATGATTAGGCCTAGTTATTTTTATTTTCCCAATTTGTTCTGCATACAAAAGGAATGGGCAACCTATTATCACAAGTATCATTTTCTGTGCAAGAATCGAACGATCCCGAAGTTATATCTACCCAAGTCTTATATTAATTCTGTATGTCTATGGTTGTTGTGATCGCATACCTATTTGTTTTGGTATTACCAACTGGGTATTGACGGCCTCTCAGTCGGTACCGACGCGAAGAAGTGACCATCCATTCCATGTATTAACGATGTAATGACATCCTTAATGCAATTAAATGATAAACTACGTCATGGGCCGTCAACACAGATCTTTGACTCGGTCACTACATTGCATCTTACAGGATATACGTGAAGATGTAACTTATCAAGAAAATCTTCTTAATAATATTTAGTATAGAAGCAAGTTTTAGCTCACGAAATTATTTTTAAATCGTAAACTTTATCACATAATATTTCCTCTTTATTCTTACGAAATACAAAGCCAGGATTGTCATACATATAATAAGCTAAATTAAGAAACAAAATGCTCGCTAGCAAGGAAAATTTCTGCTTTTATATAAATGAATATAATATTGTGCGGCATATTTCTCAGAAATTGAAAAAAATGAGGATCGTACCGATAAACAGGAGTGAAAAATATTAATTTGACCGAGACTCGAATCCCGAGCTTCCGATATAAATCCCAATTGAATCTTATTTCTTAGATTTCAGAACTTATATTTGTCGTATACAATAATGTCAATGACTTCATTGTATTAATCGACTAAGACATTTCACGTCAAGTCCAACCGCTTAACCTCGTCAAATCTCCCCCAATTCCTACGAAAACACGAGTCCGCATTCGTCCTCGGCAATGCAACGGAAATTAAAACACCGAAAATAAACTTGTAGCGGACAAAAGAAGCTGTAATCGCATGGAAAAATTGGAGGCACGGAGTGGAATTTGAATGGAAAGAAAGGCTTGGCTGGAGCAGAATGGATGAATGGGACAGAATTGAGGTTGAATGTGGGAGAGTGGGGGCGGGAATTTCGGAAGGGAAAAAACGGGGATAGAAAAAAATCTGTCAGCGGCATACGGGGAAGGAAAATGGATGGGAGAAGGGATGGTGGAGAATCGCTCGGAGAAGGGTTACATAGATAATTGCCTTTATTAGGTGTAGATGGAGTCTTGCGAGTTTGCGGCGTCGGGTTCTAATGGAGTCAAAAGAGGTGAAATTGGAGGGAAAATGGGCTCTCCTCGGTCGCCTCTCAGAACGCGATTGAGACAGTGTATTCTCGGCTAAAAGGACGTCTACTGCACAAACGTCGGAGGTGTAAAACGATGTAAAAGTTAACGTCCGCTGAGATGAGCCGTTATACCGGATAACGATGTCATCTAATGAGGCTTCTCCATGGGTATACCCATTTTCTGCTTCTACGTCTACAATTAATTACTAAAAGAAGACTTTAAGATTGTGGCCTTGAGCTATAGTTTCTACAATATTGTTTCTTATCGTTAAAAGAAAGAGTGTACGAGTAAAATTCAACGGATCCCAGTAGTACCAGAATCTCCTCCTGTAAGGATTTTCCATGTTAGCCAATTGTTTTCACGTTTAATGAAAAGTAGCGCGTTCGAATTCGATGAAAGTGGTTACGAGTTCGATTCTCAGTGGAAGCCCTGCTGCAAAATGACCTAAGCTGTCTTTTAACAATTCTACAACTATGAGCACTTTTAACAATACTACTACTACGATTTATTTAGTGAAATAAATTAGAATATCATAATTATGATAATGATTGTTTATTAGTAACTAGAGAGAATCTAAAAATGCAAATTATTTTAATGAAAATTATATGAACTAAATTATCGTTACTTAAACACTAATTCTTAACAAAATGGATTGGATTGCAGTTAGCGAATACAATGTTATAATCGACGGTTAAGAACTCTTGCGTTCTGTTTATTAATTAAAAATTGAATTCTGGATTGATATTACAATTCCAACTACAAATCTTACCATATGTACCACTTTCATGATTGACGACTTTCATTAAATATTATTTATCGTTTTATCAAAGAGTTGCCACCGGAACATATCTTGTCCCTTACAGAAATTTCTGCGCCTCGCCGTTGCTTTGAGGAAGAATTAACATTATGATACCAAAACATCGCCACCCGGACTCGCTCGCGTTTTGTACTACCTTTTATTTCTTACAATTTCCATGTTTTTTCATACTAAAGAATACCGATTTATCATAAAAATAGCTGGAATAGCCCCTCTGAGCCTCCTACATCGCATAAAGAACATCAGTAGGCTCCTATTCGTTACATTCATACTCTGCCTGAAGCTTGAACTTCTTAATTTAGCTTTTTTACATTCGCATCATTTCCACGGATGATATGCATCATTAATGCAAGATTTCATTAAAAAATTATCCAGTCTTTATTAACAACGATTGCTGTCTGTATTCTTTCCAATGTAAGGTATGACTCTGCTCTTAGGAAAGCGATCACTATACAAGTGATAGATAGATACAAGTACTGTTATATACTATTACTGAAACTTCCGGAACGAAAGCTAACAAAATGTCCACTTGGTCCTCAGGGCTCCTTAGTCGTGAAGACCAAGAGGAATTTAATTGGTCAGACAATTTTATTCGCTACTGTGTATCCGGCAACCGCAGTTTCCTTGCTGTGTGGTTTTCCGTTCATTAGATCATCGGATGTACGGATGTTTCTATGTTTGTAGATACTTCCATAATTTCGTTACATTCGTTAATAAGTTGAATAAGGAGTAGAGTAGTATAGATTCCTTACTGATCGACTCTGGTTTAAGGCAATGACATACATTTGAAGCGAATTCTTATCCCATAATTATATAAAGTAAAGTTAATGGTGTTTACATGATAGTATACGATATGAAAACAAATCAAAGTATGATGGTTGCGAATGAAAAGAGACGGAAGTCATTTTAATGTTTGATTTTATTATACGTAAATGCTTGCGTAATACATGATGCAAGGAAAAAGGATTCTTTTACCATAGTCGCGGAAAAGACGAAAGCAATCTTCCATTTCCGCATAAAAATTTTGAGGTCCCAGATTATCAATTTCTGATAACTACATTTCCGCGGTTCCAATTTTACACGCATTAAGTCATTTCCTTCATTCTAAGGGCGAAAATCTTTACGTAAACGTATTTTTTACCCACATATCTTGAGAAAAGTAAAATAAAATGTTGCCTCTAAAATCTAAGAAACGTTAATGTAACGCGATATTCTTCGCAGTCGCTTTTTCATTTATTTCCGTTTGTTTCTAAATTCGCTCATTCCTAACGACGTAACCTCTATAACTACTATATTAATACATTTAGGGCTTGATACTACGAGCGCGCTTTGCAAGACATTATATTACAAAATTAGAAGATATTACTTCTGGTCAACTCCAAATTTTCTTATATTTAGAACAATGATGACAGTTAATTAGTATAGTTGTAAAAATAAATTATTTCTGCAAACCAAATTATGCATTACAAGTTTAATGTTACAAATATCACGGAATAATATATATATATTTATTATATATTGCTTACTATTTTATATTACATTATATCTTCGGCAAGTTAAGAAAAACTAAATTTGCTTTACCTCATTGTTTCACGGAAACCTCGTGAGTAGGTTTAAATGCGATCCACATTCCGCAAAAAAGGAGCTATTGCTGCAAACGAATGTTATCTTGTACAGCATCACACTGTTTTAGAAACGCTTATTAATACTGTATATGTCACCAGACATTTTCTCGTGAAAGAACTTCTTTACTTCGACTTACTCAAAGGGACGAAAACTGATTTCAAACTTCAAAATTAAATACATTCAAATCAATATACACTCACATTATTCAGCACTCGAAAAGCCTTTTACGCAGTATGAGCTAATTTCATTTAAGAGGATCAAAGAGGAGGAAATCAAAGTGGAATTGAGAACACTAACCATTTCCTTTTTCTGGTTGCATGCGCGTGATTCATCGAACCTGTATCACTCAACTGGTTCCGGTGCATTGGAATGGCTGGAGAAACGGTGTCGCAATGACGCACACTTTCTGCGCATTCCAAAGTTTTAATAAAGTATTACGATATCCAAGAGATACCCTCTCAATTCCGAACGATCTTTACCAAACTTTTCGCCTAACGCAGAATTGCTGTGAAAAAAGGAAGAATCTCTTGTCTTGATGAGGTTATTCGGATTTCATTTCCACCAGTTCTAATACATGTTCCGCTGGATTTAAGGATAATGCTCGTTTAAGCGTTGTGAAGCGCAGGCAGCAGTCGCGGGCCGTATCGTCGTTGGAGTGGTCCGGATGCATTTGGATCTAATTAAGGCATTCACTAGTTCCCTTGTTCTCTTTAAGGGAGGGGTTCCCAACGGAAATTTTGAATTCTCATTCGGTGATATTGTTCCAGACGCACTCGAAAGTTTGATGAAATCTCATCAAGTTCCTCTGCCAGCAAGGGGTACCCGGATGTTGTATTATTGCCTCCTTTGTTAAAGCACGGAAAACCGGGATCGTGATGTATGATAATCAGATGTTCTGAATAAAGTTTTTAACGCGCCATGTTTACTTAGCACCATGAAATGTTACAGCATTGTTTGATGTTTTCATTGATACCACATTCACAGATTTTCAATAAAAATCCTTGGCCAATAACCTTTTTATGGCGCGCCAAACTACTAAAGTTTTTGTCCTTAAGTAAAATTATTTATTCACCATGCCTATAATTCTGTAAATGTTTGCTAGTTAGAGTTTTAGTGTTTTACAATGGAAGAAAAAAGCCTTCTCAAGGAATTCTAAACCTTCATTAGCATGCTACAAGCAGAGGAATACCGCAGAAATTCGAAGCATTTACCAGCCTAACCGCATGAAGAAGAGGAACAGGTTTAAGCTGATCAGAGCATAAGTATTTCTTTTCATCCGTTGGAACAAAAAGAAAACAGAAAACCCTTTTCTCATATTACTTTGAAAAGCTTAGGCCGAACTTTATATTGAGAGAAACTATTCTTGCCGCATGCCGTTTTATATGATAACTAATTCTTAAATAGGAATGAATGATAGAATGGTTCAAGTGTTACGCGAATGTGTATTAAGTAGTAAGTGTAATTTAAACGTTCCATCAGAGATCAGCTAATATGCAGAATAATACCGCTAGAACGGAGTTAATAAATTCGGAGAATGGGTAGCGTCCTATTTGCTTTATTTATCCTATCATATTATTATTGGAATATATTCCTAATTTTTATTTCTTGTGTACTCACATTTCCACAAAATACAAAACGTTCATTTTCTAAACTCTAAAGCGAAAAAATCTTTTATAGAAATATTCCTGAGCAGGGTTAGTCCTTAGTCGAGTTATCGCTGTTTCTAAAAAGCAATTTAGGTTTACAGAATAGAGAGATTATTCTTTCAACGCTTGGAGTTTCAAACATGTACAAACCTCCCTTCAAGGTTGAACTCGAAATCTCTCATCGAATATAACGGAATGATTACATGAGTCTAAAGGAAAAAGGAGTGCGTTTTATCAAAGTTGACAGAGAATGTTCTTGAATGAGTCACGAATCTCTTTACGTGATAGCGGACTATCGACTTTGGCTGTAAAGTGCAAACAAAGTGAATATACGGTGATGATGATTCTCGTAGAAGATTACTTTGGGTATCAACGTACTATACTATGCCTCCCGAATTTCTGAGCAAGAAGTTTTCGGTGTGGAAAACGAATTTTTCCAAATTTTTCTAGTATCTAGAAATGATACCACCGCATTTTCTCATGCACGTAATGTCTTTTACTGTGCTAAAAATATGTAAGTAAATTATATAACCATTGACGTAGAAGAAATGTTTTAGGATAAATTAAGAAAGACATGCAGGCTTTTAGATATTTCGCATCCTAATATACATGGGTGGTCTGAAAAGTTTCCGACATTTCGCCATTTCTCGACATGTTTTCTGAAAATTTTCTGAAGATTTCTGAAAAATCTGGGGTCGGAAACTTTTCAGACCACACTCGTATAATACTTTCGTATATTAATATGATACCCTGACAATTAACCACTACTAATTCCGTAAATACGTCCCATTCGTTAAATTTTCCTAGAGTATTAGAATATTAAAAAGTGTTTCGAGAGTTGAGGTGACCCCCTCCAAGATTCGAACTCGGGACCACTTTCATCAACGGCACTCTTGGCTATCCGTAGCCCAAAAGTTGGTAGAGGATCAAATTGTAGTTTTTTTACTTTACAAGATTTTGAACTAGTATTCTTTTACTCTCCAGGTTCTCGTGATTCTGTTAATTTATTTTAATTATATTCAGATTCATTCATTTTTCCATTTCAAGGCTTCTAGCTAAAGTCAATGGAAGTATAATTTAATCAAAAAACAGGGCTTTCAAATATTAATCAATGCGAATAAATCTCTGAAGGAAAATTCCAGCAATTGCTAACAGAAACTTATTTTAGCTTCGCCTTGTATAATTGCCATCAAAAAATTCACGTGGGAGGCATCTTTCTCTTAAGTCTTAACTTCTTTCAAGTTATAAACGAAATCCAGACTAAGATCGTCGCATCATTAATTAATGAAGACCTGGAGAGAGAGATCTTACGGAATGATACTGAACAAAAGCAAACAAGTGCCTCTTAATTAACAAAAGGTAATTGGAGAAAACGTTTTGAAGTAAAACGAGGTTCGCCGGAGAAGATTTTCGCTTTGATTAATCAATGGACTCTACCTGTATTTACCAATTAAGCTGTGCTCATTTAACTCTGCGCGAAGAATTGACTGAAAAGAACGTTCTGTTTAATCCTCTATTGTGAAACCCTTTCTGCAGAAATCTGAGATCAAGGATGAATTTTTCATTGCTCTCGTCTTTGGAGAACTGCACAGATCTTTGATTAAAATCTGAGATTTGTAATTCAGTCTTCTCTTGGCTTAATTGTAATTAAACCAACTCATACCGCACATCTGAAGTATGATGCTGCATGGTAAGGAATTTTCAGCGCTCGTGTAATTAACAGGGGAGATACACATCATTTTTCTGCAAGGCATCGTCTTATATCCTTTATTTTCTCGCACCTAGTTCCTTGATACGATCACTAACGGTTATCACTTTGCAAACTCAATTTGCTTAGGAAGATTCTCATTAAAAAGTTGTCTTCGCATCGATCGGTAACTTCAGGAGCTAAGATAATTTTCAATTCAAATCCTCGGTAGGAATTTTATTTGGAGATTGCTTTGTGCTAGGATTTATCAAATATGCATACGCTGCATAATTTTCTTTAATTTTTCTCATGTTTTAGCGGAAGAATATTATTTTGAAACATTAGATTACGGATCTTCCCTTTTAAGATTACATAGTTCCAGTGGAAGGAATGAATTAAATACATTGATGAATTTTGTGGGAGAGAATCCTAGTACTTATTGCGTTAATAATAATTATACCTCGATTACTTTACCTCAAACTCCCTATGGTTCTAGTAATAACCGATGTAAAGCACTCAATCCGGAGGCCAGTTTGAGCGCAGAACTACGAAAAACATTGGAGAGGAAATGAGGCTTAATAGGCAAGATGAGGAATAATGTATTTTTCCCTCGCTTTCGTCAATTAGTAAGAATACTGAGTCGACCAGTCCTTGCGGGTACAGCACTAAGATCCTACGAATAGCACTTTTCATAGAGTTTGATAAGGAGTTTCCTAATGAATGCAACGTTCAGCGTCTTTCAAACACCATTATCTACCGTATTTCACATAACGAACGAGACCGAAACAAAATTAAATGCTAGAAACACTCTTCTATATTTAGTATCTAAGTGCAAATGAAAATATTCCACTGTATGATTGCAGGGATAATTTTTCATAAGGATAGCAAAAGCTCTCTTAATATTATCCATAAGGAAAGAATGCTTCAAATCACCCACGCGCTCATTTATTGCTTCTGCAACAGCAGGCGACAAGTAATCTCCCGTTACGTTCCAAAGCGTTTTTCCAGCACTGGATGAAACCATTCTCCAGTTCCCTTCAAGGAGATCCCATCCCTTTCACAGTCGCAATCCTGAGAGAACTTCTCGGGACCCCACACCCCTTCATATACCCATCCTACTCCTGACTCTGACCTTCTCCAACCCCTATTCTCTCACCCTCGAAGAATCCTCTGCCTTAGACAACTTCCCCCCCATAGTCTTCCCAATCCTCACAACTTCTGAACACCCTTTCCCTTCTGACTTCCAATCCCTGCTCATCCCAGTCCGCGTACCGACACAACAGTCGCTGTATCATCTCCGCCAACCCTTCCACTTGTAGCGAGAAGGAAGGGATTTGATAGTGTCAATTTTTCTCCCCGAGCTCAATATCCTTTTCCCTCCTGTTTTCTTAATTTCGTGGACGATTTTCTCTCCCCTTCCTTCCATTCTCATCTCCTTCGCCTTTGCATTCCATCCGGGGAGGCGCAAGGGTAAGGAAGGATTTATTATGAAAATTTCTCCGAGATGAAGTTCGTCTCCGTAGTTATTTCTCACGTTCTCGCCTTTCCTTTTCCCTTTTCATTTCTGGGTCCTCCTTTTATCCTTTCGCTTTATTATTCTTTCCTTTATTACTTTCGGACTTTTCTGCTGAGAAAAAAGGATGAAACACTTTACGTCCCTCTGCGATATCCTTGGTGATATTGGTCTTGTTGGAAAAGTACGATGTTGCGAGTTACTTGGTATCGTGTTGTAGAAAAATTCACGTGCAGAGTATTGTGCAGGAATGCTTCCGTTTTATTGATACACGAGCCTTTCGTAGTTCTGTTTCTAGTTTTATAAGTTAGGACGTGCTTGTTATAAGTTTCTGTTACGATATTCCGAGATTTCCTAGGTATATAAGACAGGCAGGCATCTGGCATCTCATAAACGATGACTTGATCACTTCTTGTTAAAGTTTGTAATAACGCTGTAAATTTCGAAGGAAATAAGCTCTGACTTGATTTTCGCGTTAAGGGCTTTATTTCTGTCATCCACTTAAATTTTTATGACCTTTCACACTCTAATTTATTTTAGCTGCATAATTCTTTTCCTTTCCAGAATGAATAGTGTTATTTATATCCTCAAATATATGTGTTTATTTTTTCACACCTAGAAACTTGACGCGGATTTTGTAATAATTTCCATTTGCTGGATACTTATCTATGGTACTAAATTAATTTTTAAATATTATATGTAAGCAATAAAAATTCATTATGTATGAAAACATGATATGGTGCTTGATCGTAAAAGATGCATAGATTCTTCACTGTTTTTATTTTTTGGAAGCTCGTCTGTCGTCTACGATAAACGTCTTAAAAACTGAATTCGTTCTATTCTCAACATTAGTAGTCGTCGCTGAAGAAAATTTATGGCTAAAAACGTATTTACTTGTCTATGTATTGACCTTCTTCATCCACTTGATTACCTGATCCTTTTTGCTCGAATATTTGAAGTGTTTGAAGCTTATGACAATTGAAATAATTTCATGGTATCCTGGAAAGCACCGAACTAAAAATATTAATGCTGTGCTGGGGAATCAGAATAGTAATGAAGCTAAATTCTGAATTTAGACGATCTTCGAACGAAATATTCAACCCGGAACGGTTCAGCACCCCGGAAAGGGTTGGAGAAACTCGATGGTTGATCTCTTCCCCTTCCGATATTCCTCCCGAATACAATTCCATCAGTTCCTGCGCATAGGAATATATTCCAGACGAATCCGTGCTTGCATGGTTACTGGAAGCAATAACCAGCACGTCAGAAAAAGGCGTATGTGTTACCACATTCAATCCCAACTTTAATTCATTTTCCTTTGCCTTTTCCTCCATCTCTCCTTCCATTTCTTCTGCGAATTTCCGATGTGCCTTCCTTGCAACGGGAGCACATTGACGCCTATCCCACGGAACCATCCAATAACACAAGTCGTGCTGCTCCTTGTGGGCGAGCGATATCACCCGAGGAATCACTCCCCCCATTTTCCACTCTCTGCATTCCTCTTTCTTTCTTGCTTCGTCAAACCGCCCTCTTCTTTAAAGAGACAGCCCTTCTTCCTCATCCACTTCACCTCTTTTTTTTGCCTCCCGCTTTACAGCAACCCCTTCTGCTCTATCATCCCCCAATGGGAACACTTTTCTTCTTTCTCCTCCTACGCCACTTGTTTCCATCCGTACATTCCCACGCTCTTCCCTCTTCTGCACTCATTTATTTCTTCTACTGTCGTAGGCATACGCATATGTATATGTACACTACACAAAGGCATGCATGCGTTTGTATACCTAACGTTGAGACAGGGCAGTGCCAAGGGTGTGTGCCACCCGTGTGCAGAGTTGAGTTTTTCGCCCTCAGTGAATTGAAAAATAATCGTGAATTCCATAGTTTGTACATAAACATTTTCGCATTCAGAATATTCTAACTTAAAAATAAAATTGTTGGTGTTACAGACACTGAAATATTATATATTATAAAATGATTAGGTAAAAATAGCATTTCTTTTCATTCTCGTTATATTCACGTAAATTTGGGCCTATATCTTTATTAAATATCCATGGAAATCGATTATTCATCGCCGTTTAACTCGATTCCTAGACGAATCCAATTATAATTTTTATTTGTTAGCATAAATCTTATTTTATTTCCCAAAGTACAGAAAATATGCATTTAAAAGCGAATATTGCTGTGCATGTTAGAATCAGTTTAACCCTAGAATTAAAAGCTATCAAATGACTTCAACAGATAGTGATTATCACTTATCTCTAATCTTAAATTAATTTATAATAAGTATTCATTTATTTGGCCAGAGTTCATTAAATAAGGTATATACGTTTCGTGGTTATTTATTTCCATGTGTTTTTAACGAGAAAATCCTTCATCAAATTCATTCAGTTTGTCAAAAATTACGGTAAGCTCGGCGGCCGCTTTGTAATCCATGCCATTCGTATGATGTATATTGATATATTTCTTGGAAAAGATAATATTGACAGAGCATGTAGGTTAAGTCACGTCTGAAAGCTATTTTTTGCTATCTGGCATGAATAATACGCTAACTACGTAAACAAAGCAGTGAGATTTTTCCTAGAATGGAAACCTGATTCATAGGAAAATAACTCTTAAAGATAACGAAGGCTCTTGAGTTCCCATTAACGTACTCACTTGGTAATCGTTTCCAGAAAAAAATATTACTCCGTTGTCTTTAGAGGGCATGAGAGCATACGCGTCAACTCCTACTGCTGTGCACGTCTTTACTACAAGTTGCTATGAATGAACTAGAAACTGTACCGGATAAGGGTTCGTAGATATTCTTAGTCAACAATACCGCTGTACTGACTACAGCTCTTTTTGAAGGAAGATTAATCAATTTCGGAGTACATTATTGTACATCAACGCAATTAATTGCAAGTTAGCTATTCTATAACTATTTTTCGCTAATAATAAATCTATTATAATTACATCAGGGTGCATAAGTCGCAGAATTCATTCTAAATTAATTGTTAATTTAATTTAAAGACAAATGTAAATATTCCATGTATTTAAGCTTAAATTAAAAATTGAGATACCAGTAAAATATTTCCTCCTCTCTATAGCTGTCAGAGAATTCTGATTTATCCGTATGCGAAAGACCAAGTCTGGAGGTCGTTTTGAACTTTAAAATCTCCACCTTTTAGCTATGAAAAGCAAATGGAAAGAAATTAGACTTATTAGGCAACATGAGGATTTGGGCATTTTTACTTTGCTTTCCTCACTGACTAAAACTGTTATGAAGAAATGCTAAATGAAGAATGTCATAAACGAAATACTGTTTTGCAAGAGTTAAATACCGGGAATGGTATTTGGTCTTTACGAAACAGGGGGAATTTCAAATTAAATACACTCAACTAGCTTATCAACTCTAGATTTGCCAGTTATTTTTGTTATACGAGAAAAATTTCCTTTCTTCCAACCTATTTCTGTTGCAAGTTTTTTGCATATATTTTAGTTTCAAGATTCTGTATAATCTTCCATCTCTTTTACTAGTCAGGTCGTTCTTTTCGCGAACAGAAATATTTATGATAATGTTGATTATCTGTAGTATATATAGTATAATCCAGTTGAATGATTATCTCAAAGCAGTATAAAATCTGGTTATGCTTTCCTTTTTTGGCCAAAATATTCTTACTGCTCGAATATTAAAAGAAGTTCATAATGTAATTTGAGACTTATTTTATGATCTGTCATTTCAAAACTTCATCACTCCTTAATATCTCTTCGCTCCTTCTCCTTCATCTCTTTCTCTCGTTTAACTTCGGCCGTTCTCATTCCATCAAGCTCCTCCTCCATATCCTTTTATATTCATTCATATTTCTCCTTTATCTTTAAGAAGAAGGGATCCTTCCTCTCCATTTCCTTTATTCGGGTTCGTAAACCTATTCCTTTTCTGTATTCCTTTTTCCTCTGTGATTTTTAAAGATATGCTTTCCAATTCCACATTTGAAATTTGCTACTTCTACTGCGACATTTTTAGGAGGGTGTGACTAGCAATTGAAGAAATTATTGATCTGTTAATATAAAAATTACATCTTTGACCTCGTAAGAATTTCAGTTATTCTTCCGCTCAATACGAATTGTTTCTGATATCGTATCGCGAAAGATGGAATGTATTCATTTACTTCTGTCTCAGTCTTGATCATATCTGAGATAGTTTGAAAGCTGCTTTGGTATAGATTATGCAGAATGACATTCGCTTAGTTCTTTGATTATGAATTGTGAAAATATTAATATGTTTACATTACGGTATACACCTGGACGTTCATAGCGTAGCTGCTACTATAAGAAAGCGGGGGAAAATACCTCATTCCCCATCTTGCCTGGTAAACTAATTCCTCCTCCAATGCTGTTATTAGTTAATTATGGAGGGCCTCCTGAAACCAGCCTTCTAGCTGATTACTTTTTAGGTACTACTACTACTTTAGGTAAGATTCCAGATTAAAATTTTTTTTGAATTTATTATCTGGACGAATTCGAAACCTATTTCTATCTCTCTGGACGTTTTGGATTCAAAATCCGTCAAGAAAAAACAAACACGCGTAAAACGTCATGTTTCAATCTCATCCAAAACTTTCATTCAAAATTCCGCTACTCCGCGCGTAACTTTTTCGACACTTTTCGCCACATCGTACTTTTCCCTCCTCTTTTCCACACCTCCATCCCGATTCTCCCTTCCACTGCGCATCTTTTGCACATTTCCCACCCCAGTGAGCAGATATGCCCTTCATATTGCCTCCTCCTTTTATATATGGAGAGAGAAAAAAAGAGGAGTGATTCGTGATTTACCCTGAACACCTCCATCCACCGGACCGATTGTCACATAAAGAAGGCGAAAACCACACACCCGTGCACACATCCCGTGATTCCACGCCCCACTGGGTTTGTTGAACCCTCGGTGCATTCGCCCGTCGTGGTGCTACATGGATGCATTCGCGTTTCTAGAGAGAGAAGTCTCTAGACGCAGGATAATGGATACCACACCCTCCGTAGTGGGATTTCCGAAAGAATGAGCTCTCTCGTTCGTTTATTCTCCCTTTGGTTGCCTCGGAGATGCTAAACGGTTTCTCCTCCGTAAGATTCGGAGTCGCGCAACAAAGGGTTTCTTGGAAAAGGCTTGTTGTTTCCCCTTGCAAACTGCAACTAGCTCCAATCAGAAGTCACCGGCCGTTCTCGAATGAGGATTTCAAACGAATTATTCCCTTAATTGCTTGTCGGGTGCAGTGTCTTTCATTTGGGAGGAAAATTAGAGGCGGTGGGATATAATTAATAGCCTGCGACCTGGCGTTGATGCGAAGAATCAACTGCATGATTTCGCGACAGTTAACGTGTTTAACTACTGAACAATTAAACTGTTTAACAATTGCGAATCAAAGTATTCTCGCGGTAAAAATGTGACTTGCGAGTGTAGTATAGCAAGTGTTGTTTACGAAGAAGGTAAACATAGGAAATTTCACGGTTTATGCGCATTCTAAAGGTCTTAATTGCTCATGGTAAATGCATTTCAGTTGGAACCAGATTACACGATACACCAAACAAACTACAATTTTGCTCGACCTCTTACATTCTGTTAGTCCTAAAAGCGAGGCGAGAATCATTGGGTTAGAATAAAGATGATTTTTATGAGCTAAGATAAGGAAGATATAAAATCTAACTGACAAGACTGCCTTAATTTCTCTATTAATTTTACAATACTGTCTTAATATCTCTTATTTCAACGCTGAATATCAACCATGAACTTTTGAAGAAGAATCAGGGTCTAAAAGAGCCTTTTTGAATAAGTATTTTTAAAGATAAAAAAGAAAGGATGAATGTCTACATAATGAATAAAGTAGGCACTGACTCGATGGTATTCCATTTTATAAAACAACTCGAAGGGCAACAACATTAATTTAAACTTAACAACAAGGTAAAGACGAGAAAGAAACCTTTACTGTTATTTTTTGATTCGGTAAACATTTACATTGTTGTGTCTTTGGCCATTTTCATTACAACAAATGATTTTTACCATTCGAGAGTTGTCATACACGTGAATAATTGTGACAATTTCATAACTCAAACCCAACATTTTCATTCTTCCTTTCCATAACATCGTAGTCGACTCAAATGGATAGTATCCAAGTTGATTACTACTTTCCTTTTCTGATAAAAACGTTTCAGAACGTGTGAAAATCATAGTGCGGTAGTCGTTGGTTCCTAAATATCTAGTTTCCGGTTATAACTATGTACGGGAACTAGATATTCGGGAGTCGTTTTTTATTTAAGAAAATTCTTTTATCAGATTTTTCGGGGCATTCCCAGCTCTAGAGTCTTTGCTTCTACTCAGCATTTATTCCACGAATATTAATAGGCTGTCGTTTGAAATATTATTCTAGTAGTTGAACCTCCACGTCAAAGCATTCAGTTCTTCGTCTTTCCTAAAGAGCGATTCCTTTTAAAGGAAGAGAACCCTCGCAAAGAAACTATAATGATCATCTTTCAATTTCAGCAATAATTTGGTGATTAATTAGCGAATTAATTGACAGAATAGCATATTCGATCCCTCTTAGAATCTTTTTCCATCAGCGTTGATTTTAGTTACATTTGTAGAAACGTATTTTGATTTCCTTCCGGAAAGAGTAGAGGCATTTGTATTTCTTTCCCTGCTCGTCTTATGGATCCGGGTGTCGAGTTTAAATAAAGATGATGGTAAAGACCAAGGCTAGAATAATCAGTTGTACTTAAAAAGAATTTTTTCCAGTACTTTTCTAAGATGCCCACCCAAATTGTATTAGATGTAATAAGAGTAATAATTCTAACTATTTTCACTAGGATTTTTCCTTCTTTTTTATTTCTTGACCGGAATTTTATTTCATGATACATCTACAGTAAGTTGTTGAAGTTGATTTTTGGTATACGGCTGGCGATCTAAACACAGAGCGCTCTAACTACCTCTATAGATTGATGTTATCGCGCATCGTCAGAGGAAAGAATGAGTTCTTATAATTATTTGTCCTGATATCTATTTGTCTTATTTTTAACTCATTTTCGGATCGGTAGTGGTCGCATATTACCGATATCTTGCTCCTAAAACTTAATTTCTCTGAATTAATCAAGCAATTGCAGCCTAGCTTCTCACCTCCTTTCTTTCAAGTATTCCCGATCTGCGTCTGAATGCATTTCGTTATGCTTACTTTTCTATCGTTGCATTTTTAACAAAACATATCGTCTTGCGCTGCACTTACTCGAGCTCGTAGGTGCACATTTCATTCGCCGGATTCCATATACTTGCCGCATATTTCAGATATGGGCCTGACCAAAGTGAAATAGGATTACGGAAGAAGTGCTCGCGAATAATTTTGAATATCCGCCAAATATTTGTTTTATTCAAGATAATCCTCCTATTGTATGAAAATAAATTCCATTCATATCTGATGGATAAATTTAAAGGCGAATTATAATGGATATCACGCATATTTTCCTTTGAACCCATTCCGTATATACTAAAGGGCCATATCCTCCTACGCATCGGTATGCCATTCTCTGGATAAATATTTTACGGCCGCAATCCTCTCTGCGATTGGGTAAGAAAGACAAAGGATCTCCCCATTCGGGTCATTTTATAGCCGGATTTTGAAGAAAATGGGCCGTTATGAAGGAGCTGGAGAGGGGTCCTCGACTTTATTTATGCGTCCGAAATGAATGATGAGTAATAAAGAAAATCGTGCATAAAGGAGGCGATAATATTTCGAGAGGGGTATATTCTATGCCTCTGACCTTTCCATAAATGCATATCTTACGGCTGTCGAAGAATACATCTCTAATCTGTTTTGCTTTTGGTTCGCAGGTGGTGAAATTCCTCCACGATGGGCGCCGGGGGTGGGGTGGATACGAACTGGGATTCTAGTCGGGGTTGGGACGAAGACATGGCAACGGAAGTGATGTTTCCCTCAGACGGATTCGGAAATACGGGGAACACCACAGTTATTCCAGATCTGGAGCTATCCAGGTGAGTGACGATTAAGGTTGTAATCGTTTACATCTATATAAACCGGAAATTTTCTTCTTTCTATATACAGCTTCACGTTCCATTTTATGAGGAATGCAATTCGAAAGCTATTTCATGAATACTTATCTTTGAATCAAACTTCCGTTAACGATCATAAAGCAAAAGAAAGATGTACAAAAATATAAAAGTTACTTCCTCACTTCTGTTGTTTTCACTGCATACAGAAATCATTTTTGTGTATCTGATACTAAAATAAACGATATTTTAATATTTGAGTTGTCGGCCATTTTCAGTTATTTTTTAACTAATATGTTTAACTGAATAGTTTAAAGCTTTATAAATAACGTTTTTGTTTCTCTAAAACAATATAGAGGGAAACGGAGTACAATAGCTTAGTATACACTATCCTCGCTCCTTGTGATGGTATACTGATTTCTAAATGCAAATATATGTATCCCATTCAACCCTGAAATCACATGAAAAACTTTTTTCAATGTATTACTTCTCAATCGTTGTGTGCTGATGACATTTCATCACGATTTCTAACAGAAATTTTCTTGAGGATAAAGCAAATTGACCTCAAGAACTCTTTGTCATTGCTGATTGAAAATAAGTGAAAATTGCCTTCATTATAAGAAGAGCATGATAAAACAAAAATATTTATAACCGATTTTAATAAGAAAAACAAAAATAAGTCGGCTTAACAGCCATTGCGTCATTATTGCTTTGAATAATAACACCAGAATATCTCATAGAAGAGTGAAAAACTCACATTTTCCGGAGCACGAATGCATAACTTCCCAGCACAAAATTTCGAATTTCCTACGAGGATTATTTGCATCACCTACTCTATATTGGGAACAATTTAATCACGATTCAGAATTCCCTGCCATTTTTCTTCTAGGAAACGATGTCTATGAGGGCTAATTATTTTAAAGGAAAGGCACTTGCTCAAACCTTGAACAATACAGAAGTGATTTCCAAGACGTTTACTTCGCAATCCCCCGCGATAGAGAGGGGAAAAGAAAACGGATTGCACTTAAAACGGTCTCTAGATGAAATACAGCGAGGCTTTCAATCAAACTGGCAGCGAGTTATCCATCCAGGCATGAAATGTACGACTTGTCTCTCAACTCCGAAACAAACTAGATTCTTAAATATATCTTCCGATCGTTGAAACGCCGTGCACGTACGACGTAATTGTCGGATAAGTTCTCTCTTACTACTCTACGCTGAAATGACTCTCTTCAAGACAAGAAAATAAAAGCTTCTCGTTATCATCCGAAGAGAAACATTTTGTTTGGAATGGTATAGAACTCCGTGGAGAAAATCGTATAGTATGAGTTAAGTGGTTTCCACTACCCTGATAGATTGAATATTTTTTATTTGCTTTTTGGAATAGGATAGAAGAAAATGTACCTTTCCTGATTATTGTCTCTTGTCTTATTCTTATAATAAAATCTTAGGTATGAGTGATACTGTTTAATGGTATTTCCTTATTAGATGCCGAGAAAAGTTATTCATACAGTAATTATGATACTTTCATGAGGACTTATTTCCTCATGGAATTCAGGCTCATGGAGGAGTGCAAAATAAAAGTAACTCACTCCTCTTCTTATCTAGTAAGCCTTATTTCCTCTTCAGCTTTTTTTGTAGTTATTAACGGAAGGGTTCTAGGATCAAATCATACCATATACATGGGTGGTCTGAAAAGTTTCCGACATTTCGCCATTTCTCGACATTTTTTCTGAAAATTTTCTGAAGATTTCTGAAAAATCTGGGGTCGGAAACTTTTCAGACCACCCTGTATATCATATTAGGAATAATTAACTTTACGTTATAACGTTACGTTGATTAAATAATCAAATTTACGCTGAGGTTAAGCTCTTCTTTGCTTGAATGCGACTAATATAATGAATCTATGAAATAATTCCTTAGACATTTGTTCCCCAAAGCATAATTATTAGGTAAATAATTATTTCCGGGATATTCCTATAACCGTCGTAAAAACATCTGAAACTAACAACGTTAAGGACTCAGCACCTTTTAGATTTAAGCTACAAAGAGCCTCGCGAAGCCAATTAAATGAAATCATACGGAAACCCTTCCAAAGAGTTCAAAAGATTGGCATCTTCGACCGACCCTTTCAACTCTTCAAAGAAAATCTTTCTAAGAAGATCCCCGATGTAATTGCACGCATCAAAGTAATCGCGGAAACTAACGAGGTTAGACTGCGAGAGACGAAAACTCGACGCAATACCTTCAACCCTTTTTTTCCCCGAATAATAGCGAACCTCTCTTCCCACCGCTATAAGTCCCGTGATTCCCTCGTAAAATTTTTATCGGAAATGAAACAGGCCTCCTTTAAGGGTCTGCGACGGTGAATTCAAATTAGAATCCCGGCTTGGGTTCAAGGAACCCGGCCGCTATGTTTAGCCCTCCTTGTGCGGATAGCTCATTTAAGGAGAGACACCGTAATGCTAATTGAAAGAAGAGGAATCAACAGATTTTCATCCTGAGACGGCAAATTAGTTTGATGAAACTGAAATGAGGAAGGCGCCGGCTCCTTGGGTACTATAGTGGCGCCCTTCGGACTTGCCTCTCTCCACCCACCTTCTTCCCCAGATTTTCTATTTCTCGTTAAGTTTATCGTCGAACCCACCTCCACACGTCTTTCGTCTGCCAAACGATGGGAATAAGTTTCTGCGACAGTTATAAGAAAAGTTATGGCCGATTAAGTTTTTTTACGGGGGTGGATTCATGGCGGTGAGTTGTAGCGGAGTAATTGGACTAATGAAGGGGGCGCAAAGAAGTGCTTCTAATGGGAAAATAAGCTCTCCCTACTTACGGGAATAACTTTTTGGAATCGTAAGGAAAGTTTTGAAGCTCGAAATGTTCAAGAGTCGGGTATGTGGATGAGGGTTGATGAAGCGGTCCTGAAATTTTCTGCTGTTAAGAATATTATGCGTTAAGTTTCAAGGATTCATACTTCATGTCCCCATAACAGTCGTTGATTGTGGAAGGAGAGGGTATGGGGATAATTCGACGGCGTATGTCTTCGCGCAAAATAGTCTTCTTTTATCTGCTCTAAAAGAGGACTAATTTAAAACGCGTAATTTTTTAAACTTAAATATTCCTCGCTAATAAAATCAGAGACTAAAACTCGCGCGCTATTTTCCTTTTTAATCACAGAAAGAAGCATTCGTGTAAAGAATCGTGTACATCAAAAATACCATCATCATGGCATAGGTTTATGATCGTTAAAAATGCAAGCTCATAAAGCCTCCAAAAATTTAAATTGTGGACTTCGTTTCCTTTATATATTAATATAGAGCAGGCTTGCAAAACATACGGCCCGTGATTCTCATGTGGCCCACTTGGGGTCACATGAGAACGGCTCACAATTGGTTTTGTAAATTATATTCGTTCACTAAACTTAATTACTAATCAAAAGTTAAGATTGGAAGAATATAATGTATTACAATTATTATGTGTTTTCCTCTGCGGACCGCTAACATTTCATAACCACGCGTCCCTTCTTTTCTTCCATGCTTTGCAAGTCTGATCTAGAACATCTCGATCGATTTGCCTCATAGTATTTTGAAGGTTTTCATGAATTTAATTTCACGTCACGCAGGCGTTTCATTCGCAAGGCATTAATTCTTCGGAGGTTTTCGCAATAATGGTCTTTAAAATTTTCTTTAAAAATTAGCGTTATCTCACTAGTTAATTCTAATGATACTAATAACCCTACAGTTTATTTTACCGTGGAACTTGATTTAATTAGAAATAGTAATGAAAAGTAAAACTGATTCCGGACTGTATTAATCTAAAGACAGCATTAAAAATTCTGAAAATCCTGTCGGTCGTGGTCATTAGTTTAATGTAATAAGGCTGACAAATGCCTGATGTTTGTAACAGCAATAGCGGCCGAATCATTATTTCTCCACCAAGAACTCACTAGGTTGAAAACTCGCTTGATATTTCTACATAAAATTTATCAGGTTAAGTCCAATGATTCATAGCCCCTTTCATAGTAACTCATTAACAACTCTCATAGCTACTTCGGCCTTTTCATGGCAATACTTCTAATGTGCGTTTTTTCCCTCCATGATAAAATGGTACTTCCATAATATTAGACTCAAAAATAAATCATTCCCCTCGTTTTTGCAAAAAAGATAACGATTTCGTCTGAATAAATTCTAATTTAGAAAGGAAAATTATTCCGCAATTGGAAGATAAATGGTGTATCTTATTGCGCCATTACTGAATATATCATCGTTCATGAGGAACGTTTTGCGAAAATTAGTTGATTTGGTGTATAGTCGATATATTAAAAGACAATTGTTCATCATGCTTCTCGCTTTTATTGGGTTCTATAGCTAACTTTACAGACTTAAATTAACCATTCGAGGATATCATAACGATCAAAAGGTTGCTCTTAAAGTCTCAGAGGGTTGGCAACCCTGTATACCACCCCCTCCACCCCTTTTATTCATGTTCTTTCCATGAGTTCTGCTCTCTGTCTACTTCTTTTCTTTCCCTTCTCCATATCCCCTCCCTCATTATTCCTCACTTCTGCTCCCAGTTGTTGGAATAAAGACCCAATCTTCCGAACTCACCTTTTCTTTCCTTCCTCCTCGATAACTCCTTTATTATCAACGTATCCCTTGCTGCAATCCATCCGAACTCCTTCAACCCTCTCCCTGTCATCTCTGCTGAAATCCCCTCATGATTTTCTTACGAGCGTGGGAGAAGGAATTTTAAACTCACGCCCTGGAACCGTTAAAATCGGAGCTTGGCTCGTTCGAACGAGGTCTTCGGCATCCTTTTGTGTCCGGATGAGCGACTTTGCAGATGGAAAGCGTTTTCCAAAGTGACACGGAACGAAGAATTATGGCATAGGATGACGATCTGGGCGAAAACAATAAAAGACTCCCTCATGAAAGTTTGATCAGAGGTTCAAAGACCCTGTCTCCGCCTTGGCTGTGAGGGGAGGAAGGTTCCCGAGGAATTGTTTATACATTGTTTCGACTTCCGGCCCGTCGAGCTTTGTTTCTCTCTCGGTATGTTTAAACGCGTTTGAAAAATGTGGCGATAAACGTATTCAGAAGTGCATTCCCTTCGGAAATAAATCAGATTGTGATATTTTTTTCGTGTTTTCGAAAAGTTTTGCGGGGAGCTAGGAATTAATACAACGTGCTCGGCGAAAAAAACGTGGATTTATCATTTACGATCCTAAGAATAATGCATTTATTCTCCGGCTCGTACACGCTCCAATTCCGAATGAAATGCATTAAAATGGTCTCCGCGAAATGTATATGGATTTTTTTGTGAGAAAAATTCGGAACGAAGCTACGGTCGTGTATTTAATGAGAATGGCTGCTGAGTCAGTTCGGCTGCACGATCTACGGTACTGCGTTTGGTAGCGATTGTAAAAAAAGCTTGGACTCTCTTAAGAAACGAGTAGTTTCAGAAAAATCTTTGTAGTTTTAGTTAAAGTTTTCAAGTATGAAATACAGCATAAGTTAATTTACGACTTATTTTTCCGCGGTGTATCTACATTAAAGTGATATATACTCGTACATTCCTTCAGTTCATTCTTTTAATAGGAGATGGATTATGGAAATGTTAAATCTGCAAATTAGCGACTGATACGCAGAAACAATATTGTACAAAAATTTTACCTTCACATCTTAAAGTTAAATTACTTTACTTAAAATTACACCTCTTTAAAGTTGAATTAAATTCAGATATCCGTAAAAAAATTCAACCGAGGTACTCTCTTAGGAGTGGATTCTATTGATTGGCTTCTATCACTTGTGTACTCGGATCGGGTTTGAATCCGTATATTGCAGACAACTTGAACCATTTATTGTCTTTCAGAACGCGCTGACTTCCGTTTCATTGTTATTTCAGCTTCTCATTTTGACGCTGTTATCATATTTTTAAAATAATCCCACAAGGTTCCTTACGTCATGGTTTCCTCCAATATTTCCCATTTTCGGGAGGCAAGAAAATAGCTTAGTTTACGGAGTTGCTCCAATGTTGCGACGAATAAAGTTTCAATTTTTCTGATGTTCTTCATTCTAAATGGCGACATGAGCCATGTAATCCCGCTACACAATTCATAATTTACAAAATCACATAAAAATTTATTTCTGAAAACTAAAGCTAAAATCTTTCAAATTTTTCAATAAATCGTATTTGTTCCTAACTAAGCAGCACTTAAAATAGTACTGCTTATTCGCCCAAGAGCGCAATTGCTATATAGAACTTTACTTGCATTAGACTCTCGGTTTTCTTTAGGAGAATTATGTTGGCTGCGAATTAATCTCCAGGCGTTTCCAAGCCTCATTATATCTATTTACGCAATATAAACGATTCTTTCAACGGAAATTATGCTAACAGAAAACTAAAACTTACACATTCAGTCTTTAAACAAAGATCATTCATATTATTGGTTATTTGCCTGTATTCGTAACAATTTACGTGAATTCGAGAGAGAATAGAATTTCAGCATCTGTTTACTCGATATAAACTCCGTATCTCAGGGAAAGATTAGTGCGCTTATTATATTCATACGTTCAGTAATCAAGTCCTATTGACAGGAATGAATATTGATAGGGCCTGATTTAAAAGCACTTAGATATTTTTTTCAAATTTTCTATCAGTTTGCACAATATCCGTAGATAGTATCACATTTTCGGAAATCAAAGTTAAATGTTTTTCGAATTCGAAAATTTTGTTTTCCACCATTTTTGAATAATCTGCTGTGATATTTTCTTTGAGAGTTTATTTAATCGCGATATTTTTCCGATTCAGAGGTAAATTAACTGCCAAAAAATTGAATTGTCATACTAATCAAGGTTGCTGCCGAATTATCACTCGCGCATGAAGATTAAGAATTCCTAAGACGACCAGGTTTAGAAAAGAACACTAAAAAGTAATCGCTACGTTGTTTTCGCTATATACTATATGGATGAAAATTG
Source organism: Pachydiplax longipennis (assembly GCA_036926295.1). NCBI lineage: Eukaryota > Metazoa > Arthropoda > Insecta > Odonata > Libellulidae > Pachydiplax > Pachydiplax longipennis. The sequence continues at coordinate 19,842,188 of JAVFKF010000001.1, read as the reverse complement.
ATTCTATTTTTTCTTGAGTAAAGTCTTGTATATGTCGTATAAATTAACAGGTAATATTCTACAGTTTTATACTTTAGAAATCTTATTAGAAATATGGCTTTAATTAATTCAAAAATAACTTATGTAAAGACTAAATTACTTTTCCAACAACAATGAGCTGAAATCCGTGATCGTTTATATTATCTCATAGAAACACTCTTTGATTACTTAGTGAGAAACATAAAATAGCTTCCAGACTCTGTGGGACTTTATTCTTTCACGACATCTCATTTCTCTACCGCCATTTAAAAGCGCGAGTTATCAAACGTGATTTATTACGTTTAAATCCTTCAATGGAAAACACTCATTTAAATGAAGCATTCAACAATTCATCACCCAATCGTAACCCGAGTTCTGGTTAGTTATCACAAGCGAAAGGAATGAATTCCGTCGTTTGTTTTCATAAGAAAAAAACGCAGGCGGTTAATCTAAATTGGATCCGTTCTTGTCAGCCTTTTTCTGCAAAGCCTCCGTTAACGACAACACCCTTTTAGACGTTGAATTATTTCCTTGTAGCTTTATTGGCGCAGAATCAACAAACCCATTCTCTCAGTACAATATATATAGCGAAGGAAAAACGAGGATCTTTGGACGGAAGGGAGAGAGATGACTCCGTTTTTTGCCGAGTTTGTTTTCATTATAAACTTTGAAGCATGCCTTATGGGAAGGAAAGGCTTTGACGACAGCGAAAAAAACTTTAAATGAGATTCAGTGGAGACCGCCAGCTGCAGTCTTTTTTGTTCCAGCATCCGCGATGTGTGAGTGCATCGATTGCTGTGCCCTCTACGAAGTGCCATCTCAGAAATTCCCCTCTTTTTGCTCCGTTCTTGAATCGGCACCAGTTGAGCCCCTGCTCTGTGTACCTAAACGATGCAAAAATTTTCCACGCACTCGACGAGAGGTCTGGATACTTTTTTCCTCATCCTACGACGATGCCTGTCGACAGCCCGTCGCAATGAACGAGGTCTGATACGTACGACTGCACTCCGCGAAACAAACCGCATGCGCGAGAGGATTCAGTTTCAAAACCTTTTTCAGTTATCGTATGCGTTCCACTTGATTCATTCGGTCTAAAAGAACGGTTCCCTCGACCAATGCAGAGCTCGCAGATTGAATGGAAACTTATCTGTGGGATGTCAAGATGATGAGGAGGCGAATAACGTTGAGTTGTTATTACTAAGGAAAGTAATTGAAGGTTGGATGCAAGGGAAAATACAGTGGGTATGAGAAAGCCAAAAGATATTCGTTTGTATAACGGGATATAGAAGATATAAAGAAATAAAAGAAATGCTTTAAGTGGGGAATTTGAGGACAAATAAATCCATCGTAAGGCAAAGACTTATGAGCATGATGGCGTGTATGATGTTTTGCTGACGTATCTTTTTTATGATCAAATTTTCTTTACCTTAATTCACTTCTGTTAAAGTATGAATATGAATGTTTTGAAAGTGTAGGATCGAAAAAATGAGAGAAATATCTTATAAATATTACCATGGAAAAAATAAGTAAATCGAAGGGTAAAAAGCTTTAATAAAGGAGCTTTGGAAGCAGTTTCAAATATTCTTAGATTTTTGGGGATGCAAAGCATTAATTCATATTTTAAATTTATAGCTTATTTACTTTTTTATCTATTAGTAAAATGCTTAGCGACATGTTATTTACTTAAATGTCGTAATCAACAATTTTAGAGCACAGTGAAAAGCTAATAGTCCTCACATGAATGATGGGAGGATTAAACTGTAATTAATGTAACTAGTGACCGTAGAGTATGTATATCTTAATATGTATGTACTCACATAAAAATATTGCGAATATGAGCAAAATACTCGCCAATTACTCCTCTATACATACCTTGTTTTCTTGAATAATACGTGATTAAAATTGGCAATAAAATTCTAAATGTTCATATACAAGAAAGAGGGCGAGGCATATGCTATTGCTGATGGAACAGTAAGGTAAAATATTAAAATTTCAACGAATAATGCCACGCCGTTAGAAACTATACCACATGGATTCTACGTCAAATAAAAATTTCAAAGAGTGCGCAATTCTCACTTCAAGAGGGGATATAGATGACATAGATGTATGTTGTACATATTAAGGAATTCATTTGAACCAGTTGCGCCGTTTATTTAAATTTCAATTGAAATCTCAACGTCAGAACCCACCGTAGCAACTGAAGCGAAACCATAAATAACGGCACATTTCTTAAAATATATTTATGCGAAGGCAGAAACAGAAGTGGAACTATGAGCTCATTTCATGGAAAGTGGGGTGAAAATCTAATAAATTCTCAATACACCTGTGATTCATACTTTTTACCTCGGTAAATGAAACTTGATGAATAATCTTATAACGCTCCGAATAGCGATGGTTTCAAATCCCGCTTTAGATTCATACCCAAAGAAGTGTCTCTGGAAACGACTTCATACAGTTTCTGCATCTTAGAAGTATAAATTGTTTCCTCCGACGCCCAAGAAACAAGCTCGGATCGCCTTTCACCACGTAAAAAAACATTACGGCTATATCTGAAGTCATGCCGATATGCATTATAAATTGACAAAAAAGGCGACCTCGAATTTGTTATGGAAATCTGACGCAACACATTGAAAGCGTCAAACGGAGATATCTAGCCAGGGTGCTAAAGGCACGTGCTTAGAAGAAAATCGCCATCCCATATGTTAATCCCATGCGCAAATATTTTATTCAAAGAATTTCAAAGGGAAATTTTTTATCTCAATCGCACGCATTTTCAATTCTCAACAGCTATCTTTGAAACGATGCCTTGTTGTTAGTAAAGCCATGCTTTTTTATCTAGCTGGAGGATCTCGTTAAGAATAAGTAAGTGGAAGGTAATTTAGCTGAGTGCTGATTCCATGAGCACTCATAGTTATTTTGCACTCTGACGCACATGCTTGAAACTACGCTTGCAACACAGCTTAGATTCATGCGAAAATATGAGCGTATCATCTGCAACCAATTTGCGCATACTTGGTGAAGGAAGACGTATCTAGAGGATGGTATGCGGTTTTTCGTGACGTGTATCTTCTCAAACTTGTTAGATATTAACTGAAATACTTGGAATCGCTTGAGTGAAAATTTAATTCTGCTTTTCAAGTTAAATGTTATTCAAAGGTCATATTACGATTATCATTGTCACATTTATAAATAAACATTACCTATTTCGAAAAAAGGTTAAATACAGTCGTCATATTTTCTGCATAACGAGGAAATGAGCATAGTTAGAATGTTGTCTTTATTTTACAATAGGATAAATGCAGTTGAAAAATATTCCGGATTGTTAATTTAATCACAAAATGTACATACTTTATCCATTACAAACTATGATAAATGTAAGTAATGTTCTATATTTTAAATTTTGGGTAAATATTACTTCATGGCAAAGGTAATTTTTAATAAAGAACGATTTATGTATTATCCTTAAATATGAGTCCTAGAAATCTCTAGAATAAATTCTGAAATTCGAAAATTTTATAATTACGAGAGAATTAATCGCACTGAGGAGCCAACCCTTTTCGGAAAGGAAATGTTACCGCATGTAGTAACATTCTAAACAAGCTCTTGTTGACAGAAACTAAACCGGAGCTCGTTCTCTTCGGATTCCTACATTTTGTTCAATTAACGTCCTTAGTGCTAATTCACCTACATACTTTTGGCTTAAAAATTTACTTAGTTCTAAACTAAACTTACGTTCTCCTTCAAATTAAGCTGTTCGTCCTTTAGTTATCAATAGTCTACCGTGAATCCATCCTTCCGATCAAAGCTAACTTTCATAGCTCGAGCACTTGTATTTTCCACCAGAGAACACAGGAAAAATATGTATCTCTATTTAATATTATTTTAATTGAATTTCTCAGTTACTACACAAGGGAAACCTTTTCTGAATGCTCTAATTTCGTCTACAAGGCATTCATATCCATGAACAACCTCAATGCCGCGAAATTTTGGTTCTTTTCTTTCATTGCCTATTATTTTATACCTACCATGTATATTATTATTTTATGCCCATTTATTATTTATGCCTATAATTTACTTTATGAAAAATCAATCTCTCTCAGATACACCTTTCGCTATAATTACATTTCGCTTCTTAATCTAATCATTGAAATTCATCTACCTCTTTACTCGCATAGCTTTCCCTCTTCTATTTCTCTTACGGAAAAATTTTTCCATGGTGATATCTCATCTTCATCTCGTAAACAAAGTCATTTATCAAAGCTTATTTGAAGCTCTTGCTCGTAAAACTTCTTGTTCATAAAAACTCTTCGATGATGGATGATAAAATGATAAGCCGTTAAAGACTGTACCACTGCAATAAATCTCTATAATGTCTATCAGCATAAAAAGTTGTTCCTTGGAGATATTAAGCTCACATTTATAAAAAGTCGCGCATTGACAGCGCTTATGAGAAACAAAGAAATCGATTACCAGATGTCGGTAAATTACTTCATCGACTTCAAAAGGATGTAAACGTTTATCCTTCTCTTTGCATAATTGGTAACCATTCCTGAATACAGTCAACATTCGATGTGATAAAGCTCTTGGAAGTTTAAAATCTCAAATAGTTGACTATAAGTAACTTTCCATCATGCTTCAAAGCTTGGATATATACGAAAATAAGATATTTAACATAATTTTAAGTGATTTTTAAGTGTAGAAATTGATTTACGATTTATAATTTTAATTCTGTGTAAGATCCAATTAATAAAATTGTTTAATTTGTATCAATATTAGCATTTGAGAACAATTCACTGATTTTAAGATTTTAGCTAGTACATAATACATCCATTCGGTTTTCGGGTAAGCTTTTCCTCCCCGCCATTGCCTTTCAGATAGCTTCTCCGAGTTTTCATTCGTGTAGGTCAGGCATATCAGTCTGGAATGAGTCAGTTTGAGATAACGGCCATGTGGTGACTGCTTTAGAATGAAGCGTGGGTGGAAAAATCACGCTGTTCGTTTATTCATAATGCTAGTCTCTATTCGAATAATGCCGAGAATTTACGTAATTTTGTCTAGTGTTAGTTCTATTTACAGGCTTAAAAATTAAACCTTCACATCCGTCATATCCTCATGATTTACATAATATATAATATCGCTTATGTATAGCAACGAAAAGCTCAGAATACAGAGAATTGGAAAATGTTTATAGCCTCTCCCCTCTGATTGAAAATGGCTGAAAATGTTTTATGTAAAAATCTAACGTAACTTCTCTTTTAAATTGATTCAGCTCGACTTCTTGCCGAATTCCCATTGCTAATTTACTATTTGCCAGTTTTCGGTAGCCAAAAATACATAATTCTGAAAATTTCAGTCCCATCTCATGAATACTTGAAAACTTTATTTGTAACCTCTTTCTGTGAAATATTTTTTCTGCGCTTCTGTCAATATCATTCACTAAATTGAGAAACTTACGCTGAATGTATCATCTCTGATGTGTTTGCATTGAAATTTATTATGTGTCTTTTAAACTGTTTAAAATTTAAATAACCAATTTAAATTTTAGGTCAGTGGTACTTACATTAATCACTAACGCGATATTTACACATAAGATGATATAGCTCTAGTATTCTGTTAATCGTTATGATCTTTATTGGTCCATTGCCCATCTTCCTGTCTTTTATATGGATGTTATATATTCTGAATTTACTGTGATGGATTGCGTGACTATGATCTAATTTTAGGAGAAGCGGTCATTTGTTGAGGGAGTGTGCACCATACATTAATATTTAGTCTGGTTCTTGTTCCTTTACACCAATTAAATCCTTTGAGTAATAGGTACACTTTAGTTATTCTTGCTTCTTTGATTTTCTGAAATCCTACGATTCTCATCTAATGTTTTCATACGCCATTGTTTTCAAAAATATTCCATAAAACTTCTGTACCATTTCATCCCCCTTTCTCGAGAAACTCCTAATGAAAACCAACGCACATACGATAATCCGCTTTACATTAGCCTTTTATGCATTTACATTGAGAGGAAAAACAACCGTGAACAGCTTCTGCATTATTACACCCCCCAGGTATTCCACGAACGCCGAACCATTCAAATGCATTACCAGGAACGTGCCTTCTTACCCCTCAGCGGGGGTCACCTCGCATTCTACTTCACCTCAAGTGATAACGAGGTCTTCAAGCCTTTACACCACGTCTGCGATTCCTATTCAGAGAGTGCGTAGCATTAATCTATCACCTTTTTCTCGGACAGGTTTCCGCGCCCCCTACTGACTTTCGCTGCCGTCGCCACCATGTTCGTGATGGCCGTCGGCCTCGTGGGCAACTTCCTTACGGTGGTCGCGCTGCTTCGCTGCCCGAGGCTTCGCAACGTAGCGGCCGCATTCATCATAAGGTGAGTCCCATTCACCTGCCCTCCCGCCGAGACCTGCCAATCATTCCTGCTGCACTTCCACTGTCCCCGCTTTTCCATCGCAAGATACGAGGACATGACTCACTAGATTCCGCTACTCCTGGCGGCCGATGTCTGTCTACTCCGGGTTTATGGCGAACCCGACGCCTGCTTTGATGTCAAGGTCTACTGGAAAAGGGGAGTGGTGGAAATTTCAATGGCTACCTGAGGGAGGGACTCATTCTAGGGAGCAAGAAGGCGCCTTGTTTATATTTATCAGATAACCGTTTATGACATGCTGCGTACGTTTCTCCTGTCTGCTCGGGAGCATAAATATCCGCGTTTTCCATCCAAGGAGGCGTTAGCATGTCGTTTACATGTGTGTTTGTTAGTTTTGCAAACTGAAAAAGGATCGCGGGATGAATAATGGATTTGCTAATGCTCTCAAGAGTTCGTCCTTCAAATTTCAATATTCGAAAAACTTGGAATGAGAAGAGTTATGTAGCAATGCACCTAGCACTCTACATCACAAAGGAACATTAATAATTTTTAACTGAAATTTACCTCAGGATCAATACTTAACACGCTTAGGTGAAATTAGGACGTGGAAAAGAATGACTCCTTTTCCAGTTGAATTATATTTTTACTCAATTACATTAGTTCTGGTTGCCAAGGAAATGAGAACAATAAAATAAAGCAATAAATAAGATAAAAAGATAACGAATTCAAATCCCATTTTCCAATGGAAATGGAAAGTTAACAAACAAAAATAAGGAGGGAAATAGGTCCTAATATTTTGGATACCTAATATAATTTCCCCATATTAAGTTTATTGCTATCCAATACCATTGTTAAGTACTCAAAATTTAATTGCCTTGCCTCTAATTTCGTAGTTTGCTAATTCTATTTCCATGTTAACATTGAATAACCCCATTTACTGTTTACTCTGCAGGAAGAATACATTCGTAAAAAAATTAAAATTTTGTGCTGATTAAAAAAATAATTTTAGAGGCTCTGTGTCATTTTAAGAAGACAAAGGTTAACAGAGAAAAAGGAAAGGAAACGTAGTTGAAAATCGCGTATCACACGTTATTCTCAATTGCCTAAGAAAGTTTAAAGGGAAATATTACTAATTTCGTTGGGAATTAGGCCAATTACTACTCATTACGAAATTTCTGCGGGTTTGTCTCGGCCTTAAAAAAGAATTTCCTGGAATTTATTCACGGAAATATTTCGTATACAATTCTTTCCAAGAATGTATATCATAAAGTAACTAAATTTTATAGAAATGAATTTATATTTGGGCAGTTGAGTAAATGGTTCTACCACTAATTATCTCAATTATTCAGTAAAATTTTATTAAAATCAGTAATTTGTTTTGTTAAACATTATCACTACGTTCTTTGTCTGTAGTGCGAACTGAGTTTTTCGAAATGTCAAGTCATTTTATTTTTCAATGTATCTTGCTCTAATTTATCATGTATAATTAACTATTCCATCGATGATTTTAAGGTTTTGGATGACTTTGGGCCATACTTCTATCATTCTGCTATCCCTTCTGAAGTTTGCTTGCAAGAAAAAATGGGAGAAAGTCTTCTCTGGTCTGTTAGCATAAAGTCTATTCAGTACGCAGACCTCGATGGAGAATGGTTAGCACGTAGACTTAACAAGGTTGAGGTCGTGGACTCGGTGTATGAGCGTAAATTCATTTGGAATTGAGCCACGAAGAGGATGACCTCATACTTTCGTGCCTTATCTAAATTTCAATTATCACTCTTTGTGTCATAGCCTTTCTCTCGTCAATTATCAAGAACTTCTAAGTATTTTGCAGTAATGAAGAACTTTTATAGAGAGGAATTCTTTATCTGAATCTTGAGCTAAAACTTGTTCACGCCTAATTTTTAAAAAAATCCTTACGAATAGAAGAATACTTCCTTTTTAACAATCGCTCAATGTCAAAATTAATTCAACGTAAAATGTTTTACAATGATCGCTTCCGTACGAAAGGCGTGTAAAATTCTTTGTCTTAGAAATCGCCTTTTTATACATTATATGAATTAAATGTTATTTTTATAGATTGTATATTATATATGAAATGTTATACTTATGAATTCTCTATAATTGTTCTATATACAATTTAAAAATGTTGTCTTATGAGAAACTATTTCGTCCTATTCCTGTGCTATAATTTATCATTAATTATATTGGGGTCGTTACGTCGAAGCCACTGTTGTATTCATGAAACTGTTTCTTAAGAATAGGTCTCGTTAGATTTAATGGCTCGTGGAAATATTCTATCATTTACTACTTGCTGCGATTCCTTCAGAAGTTAAAGGCTTTCTTTAAAGTCTTAGAATTTAAAACTCAAAGTATTTTTATTTCTCTTCGGAAGAGATTCTCGACACTGGATGTTTTGTTATGCATGATATCGAGCGATATGAAGTGATTAATTTACTTATAAAGCGATAAAAATTATTCATTTAAATCATAGAAGCTCTCTTCATAGAACCAGATGATGTTATTCTATCCTAACATTATTTTTCCAGATGTTACAAAGATATCCCATTCAGCCAAAATTTCCCACCAAGATCACATGGTAATTCCCGACTTTTCCATCAGATCTTCCCAGTGTTTGGTTCCAATTAGGTTTTTTCTTAATATTTTGATCTCTAGAGCGCTGTGATCTTTTCAACAAAGCTCTCTTTCTCGTTTTTAGCCTCTGCGTGGCCGACTTCCTGTTCTGCCTGCTAGTCCTGCCATTCAGCTCGTCTAGATTCGTCCACGGAACGTGGGTCCATGGAATGATGCTGTGCACACTCTTCCCCTTCCTCCGATACGGAAACATCGGGGTATCATTGCTATCCATCGCCATGATCACCATTAACAGGTTAATATTATTCATTGCCTAACTTTCTTAATATGAATTCGATACCTATAAGAGGTTCGAAAAACTTTCCAATGCATTTACCCACTGAAGATGGATACATAGTCGCCGAAATGCGCATAGGGTGTTTCCCAGGAGGGTTGGTAATCCGTGTCTTCCTTTCTCCTCTCGAGGAATTCGTCCGACGGCCACCGACATTTTGATTTATTTATTTAACACTTTTGGCGGGGTTAGGCCAGTATGACCTCTCTTCCACCCAACCTTTACTAATATTACATAAAATGTTTAAGATAAACTCAAGATTATGAACTATTGTTAGCTTACATCTAATTACAAACGAATTTGCATAAAAAATAAAATAAATAATAACTAATATAGAAAGATTCTGGTTGTGGGAGAAAACTCCTCAATTTAAGGCTTACGGAGAAAAACCCACAATGCGGGAAAACGCCCACACAAGAAGGGGAACGGAAAAAAACCCGCGAAAGTACAGAAGAAAAATATTAACAATTATTAATTTAACAGAAAATAATAAATCGTGTTGATATCATATTTGGCGATCGGAGAGTTTTCTGAACCTCTTATTCATTAACATAAGAGCTTCACTTTGTTTTATTTTTATCTATAAAGCTGTTTTTTAAGCCATATACTGGAGTATTTTTCATTTATTTCGGCGTGGAATATAAAAATGTATCTTTCGCTAACTTTTGTTTGTCTTGTTTTTGGCTGTGATTATTAGAAAGTTTGTGAGGTATGACGGATGCTGAGTAATTAGTTAAATAGTAAAGAAAAAAGTCATTCATAGAGGCACTAAGCCGTTTACGTAGAGTTGTTTCACGTAAAGTTTTCTGGCCCTATGAGGAAATCAAGGGAGAACTACCCTACATTTTTCGTTGAATATGAACTATTTAATTTCTCTAAAATTAAGTAACACTTCGAAACATTGCTATAATCTTAAATTGGTTGCTGCCAATAAAACTCAAAGAGTTAGTTCTAGACGCAATTTTCAAATATCATTTGTTAAAAAACAAAGAAAATATTTTAAATTGATTTCAACTTAAGAAATAATTCCGTCAGTGATTCGACAATAAAGATCAGATAAGATAAAAATGAAAGGTAATGATTTGAGGATGAGAATGACGAAATGCAGATGTTATGAAGAACATGTCTTTTTTATTCACATCATACCTAAGATTTCACTCCTATTTACAAAGTGTATGTGTGTCAGCCTCTTTCTGTTTCCACTGTCATAGATTTTGCGCACATCTTCTGAGGACGTGTCAACGGTATAACTTGTTATCACTCTTCAACTCTCACGTTCGCGTTTGCTTGTAAAACGAAAGGATTCTTTATGCAGACACTGAGCTTATTTATGAAGCGTTTTCGCCGTGGGAAAATTTCCTTGCTGAATACGGATTTTAGACGTACAGTACCCTAGCTATATACGGCTCGTGGTCTTGTACCGGTTATCTTCTAATGATTTCCAGATAAGGAATAAGAGAGAGGCTTTCGGCGACATTCATTGTCCTCAGACATCTATTAAGGGCTAAGATTGGACGCAGCTTACAACAGATCTTGCGGCTGAATAAATTTCCTTGTGCTTGTTTCTTTGTAAATTTCACCCACGGCATCGTTTTCTAGAGATATCTCGCGATGTTACGCATTAAAAAATTATCAAGCTTCGTCATCTTTTCTGGGGAATGGCTGAGTGGCAACTACGCACATTCACCATCCGAATTCTAGCTTTCCCCAGGACCTACATTATAAGTTAGAGTGGTCGTGTTTAGAGAAGCTCCTCGCGCTCATATGCAGCATTATGAATTCTGGAATTTTTAAGTTTCACTAAATATAATTATGATTTTTTATATGAAAATACTTTGTTCTAATTGAAATTTATCCTTTTAGGGATATACTAATTGTAAGTAATGGAATGTCTGTATATATAGTATCCAATTCCAGTTGAAACTTCGAACCCTCCACAATTACCTATCGAAAACCCTAGAGAGGGAACAAAGCGATTAGACGAGATAAGGGGTAAAGAAGTTTTCCATTATTTTCTTATGGAATCAAAACAATACGGGTATAAAACATTCACGAACTTATAGCATAGTGAACTTACAAATAAGACTTTTCACAGCAAATGACCAAATTCTATTAATCAGTATCATTCGTTCCTCAGTAGCTTTGATAGTATTATAGCCATGAACAAGTCTGAGACAAAAGTAAATGATATATACAATTCGTTTATTTTGTATCGAGATACTAATGAAAAATATTCCATTCGTAAAGATAATGACAGCAGAAACTAATGGTAAGTAATAGTGAATAAACAAAGAGCATTATTTTTATATTTCTCATTATTTGTTCATAATTAATCTCTAATAAGTCGACATCTTGAACAATTACGTTATACTTCCTCGGGTGACGCTTCCTTGATCCCGCACCGAGCTTTTCCCGCCGTAAAAACGACATAAATCACGCGCGTCTCCATCGCGCGTCTATTATTCCCATTTATTACCGAATCAGCGTAAAAACGGCGCGTTTTTACGCCGCTTATCCCGAACCGGCAATCCCGAAGGATTCTTTTTATCTCCCACTCGCAGTTGAAGAAGATAATTGATTGCCATAACCCGGAAACGGGCAAAATATACTTGTTACCAAAACAGCGGAACTGCACGATCTCAGAGGGATTAGAGTCCATTGAGGCGACCGTAAAATTGCAAAAGTTTCCGAAACGACGCTTAGAGGACTATAACGGTCGGAATCGTTTCCGACTAAAGAGGGAAAGTCTACTTACAGAGGGGAATTAATTACGCGTCTTTCCCTAAAGAATCCCTAATTTCTTTCGTAACGAGTTCTTTTTATTGGGGCCCCAGTTTCGCGACGTGGCTCCAGTATATTTTTTTACGAGGTCGTTCAATATCCGATCCGTCGAGAGCTTATGGAAGCTTAATTGTGCGCTTCGAAATCTCCGTTGTCTCTCCCCTGCATTCCCCAACCACATCCTGTTTACGCCACACTAAAGAGATACGTTCTCACAACTCCGCTGTTATCTTTCGACCGCGGAAAGCGCTGTTCTTCTGAAGGGAATAAGCGCTCTGCACCTTTAAAAAGTGGAGGGCGGGAGGGACTTTTTCGGTGGAGGAAGTCGTCGTGATTTGATAGTGGTGAGCCTTCCGTCGAGAAAACGAAAATTTACGTGAATTTGTCGCCCGGAGCGACGCTGGCTGCGTGATATTTTTTCTGGCGCGAGAGAAGTACTGCGTGCTTTGTTTATTTTTCTCGATGCCCTCGCAAACGGGGTAGTTACGGGAGTGACGTAAACAATAACAATGGAGAAATACACAAAACCTTGTCCTAACCAGGAAAACCTTTTAAGCGGGGACTCGAATCCATGAATTTGGCGTCAGTAGGCCAGCATGTAGGGCTAGCCATGCTGCATAACTAGGCTGGCATAAAAAACAAATAAGAGCAATGATGAGGCTAAGTATGAGAGTGATAGATGACCCGTCATCCTTCCCATAATTAATATATACGTTATGAGCCATTCCACGGAAAATCTAACAGAAATTAACCTCTATTTTCGAAAGTTTTGAAAATTTCTATATTTTTGTGCACTTCCACGAGAAACCCCTTGCAGCAAAGTCTCAGCTGATTAATTTTTTCGCTAAATTTTTAATTTTTAAAATTTCAGAATTTTTACAAAAATCGAGGATTTTCATCTTGAATCGATGAACATGGGACATCTTGAAAGGCCATTACTTTTGAGGGAAACATGTTATGGATTTATTTTCCTTAATTTATAGTAGGGATTGAATGTATCTTTAAAAATTTATCTCTGTAAGTTCCTTATATTGTTTTCAACATATTTTAGTTTTGAAAAGATTTTTTTTAATAAAAAATCTGACCGCGATGTAACCCAATCATCGGAAGTTAAAATACGTCATCGGGTTTAAAAGTCCCTGAAAAAATATTATTTTAATGTGGGACGGCAAAGACAATACATCGTAAAATGTATTTCATGTGTCGAGCGGCACTCGGGCGCCTCAGCCTCACGCTTTGTACGGATACGCACTCGCTTAAGTTAGCAGTGAGCATACAGTTTTCACTCTAAACATATGTTTATTTATAAGTTTCAGTAATTGTAATATTATTGTATACTATAATAGAGAGTTTTCACAAAAAAATATAAATCTAACAATGAGTTGAAAAACAACGGAAATCCGATAAATATAGCAGCCATTTGAACAAAAAATTTTATGGTTCATATATTATGTAATTTATGTCGTATTGCGTATCCTTTTGTCGTTAAAACCTCGGCGTATAATCTTAAAAAATATCAGTCGTAGTATAGGATTTTTTTTTCGATATTTCACGCTTGAGGTGTCTGTATAAGCTTAGCTCTCCTCTCTGACGTACTCATTCGATACTTTGGCTAAGTTTTCTTTCGGTATGTCTCAAGTGGATGGATCACCCTGGAAGTGGGATAAACAGACTCGAGTCCCGACTATATCAGACTAATTCTTTATCTATTATTACTTAAACATCAAAATACTAAGATATTGGAGACTTACTAGATTTCTAGATTCCTGAATTTCCTTTATACTGTATTTTCCTCGCTAAAATTTCTATGCAGTAACCCTTCTTGCTCACCTTTCCTATCGCAACTTTGTATTAAGACAAAGATACAAATTCTCATTGGCAAAAACAGCTTAATTCTAACCCAAAAACTACTGAAAATATTGCCAAGTATTTCCTTTTTTGTATCACTACTGCCTACCATCCTCGAATGTAGAGGAATCTGCCTCTTCAAAGCAGTAATTTTCTAGCTCGTTCTCCTTTCCATTTCACGATGGAAATTAGGGCCAATAAAATGTTCCAGATAAGCCTCTAAACCCATTCATATTACTAGCGCGGGAACACGTTGGGTCTCGCGCATCAATGGATCGGACATGCATTGCTCAATGGAAGGAATTTTCCGAGGTGGACTCGAACACGATGCAAACTGCCTTTCTGGTCGTTCATCATTGGCAAACACCTGTCACTGACTTGCAAGCGTATTGTGCGGATACCTCATCACAACCGTGGGTTCAGTGAATGGCCTAGTAATTTTTGCTCGGAGAAACTATTCAGCGGTTCTGAATTAAAGAGTGTGCCGGAGGATTTTATGCGTGCCTAAGCGATTGCGAACTGAGGAAAAAATGTGTACGTTGCGCCGTAGTTTCTTGCGTGGAAAGTAAAGCTTCGTTGTCAACAAATTGTGTGAAAGTAAACGGACGTGTGATCGATCTCTTTCTATAGACATTCTATACATTTCATATATGAAATAACACGAATCTTCAAGGATAGGATCGATTTCTCAGAAAATAATTAATGGTAAAATATAATTAAAGAATGAATATTTCCCACAAGCCATAATTTCATAGTTATAACTTTTACAACTCATAATTATCTTATTTCCTATAAACCGAAAAGTATTTATGATAGGTTATCGGAGTGAAATTTTACTATATTTTGCCATTAGTTTGGTCCACTTGTCAAGAAAATAATAAATTTGATCGATCAAGAAGGGCAGATACCGAATAAGTGCCGGAAATCTTATTTGTTTCTCCATTTATATTGCTTTTGTTTGTATATTTGAATGAATGAATGATTACCAGTTAGTATATATAGTATAATTTAGATAGTAAAATGGATAGATAGACTTTAAGATTCTATAGAAAATGTATATCGGAGTTGGTCTAACTTCTAAAGAATTAAGAAAGATATGAAAGAGTCTGAAACTTTGAAAATTTCAACTATAGAGACCAAAAGTGAGGAAACTGTACTAGGCATTTATTAAAATAAAGATCTAAAATACTAATCAAGCCGGAAGGGCTGTCTCAAAGCTCAGATGATTACCACATTAACAAAAGCGTCACTTTGGAAAAACCGCTGTTCTGAGAAAAGGGCCAAATAGTTCCGTGACGTAATGCTACTATTCTGTAGTTACAGCATTATGTAAAACAGAACAATTTTTAACTCCTTGAGGTGATAGCTTAGCTATTGAAATACGTATTTGATGTTTTTCTCAGAACAGTGGTAAGACCCCAGGCATAAATTAAATTTAATTAAAAAGGGGGCTTACTTAATTTCATGGAAAAATATGGAAGTTTCTCAATCATATATCTTCAATCGAAAGGATGATTTAGTTGATTTAGGATTAAAGGAAGAAAACAAAATTATGTTCGAGAAACTAGAGGGAAATGATTAGAACACTCTAAAGACGAAAATAGATCCAAAGATAACCAAATGATTAATCAGCACGAAAGACACCGTAAGATTCTATTCATTCACTAAAAATTACTTCATCTTGAAAGAATCTTTAGTCTACACATATGCTCCCCAAGTCGCGGCAAACCTCCCTTTTATTGAAAGTTCCTCTATCCTCAATCAATCAGAATCAAGCGTCCTCATCACCGAACGATTAAATTCAAACACCGCCACTCTACCATCGCGTTGTCTGGCGCCCTCTGCAGCGGCGTCACAACTTCGTGACCGCTTCCAGAGCGCACTTGTGGGTCATTTTTTTTCTGGGCGCCCGTCCAATCCTGTGTCAATCCCTCTGCCGGACACTTACTCTCCCCAGCACGAAGAGGAAATAGCGGCGTCCTCCCCGAAGACGTGTAATACAGTTAAAGCAGCGCCTAGAAGGACCACACGCGTTCGGGTCTCTTCCTGGAGAGTTGTTTTATCTCGCTTTCTTGTCAAAAACACGCTAGAGCTTTTAAAAGAATCTCTCAGAAATTGAGAATTCTGAGAAGTATAGTGGGGGCCTTTCTCTCTGTCCTTAGCCTCGATCCGGCTATAAACATCGGCCAACGTGCGTAAGAAGCTTCCGGAAAACGGATGGTTTGACAGAAGCTTGGAAAAGACTCGTCTGTCCGCGCTGAACTAGAAACAATATTTATATCTAGGAAACAAGGGTATGGTACCATTAGTGTACTTGACAAAGAATAATAGATAGGTTTTCCTTCAATATAGAATCACTTTGAAATTAGTTATTCGATTAAATATTGTCCTCGAGATGCATGTGAGTATTCATTGTCTTTATTAATACTCTATTATATCAAAAACAAAACCACTAATTTGATTACAGATTTTAAGCAGTTTTACCAACCGGATAAACGCAGTACATTTCACTTATTCATTTCCGAATGAACCCGCAAATTTGCTGAATAAATGGATTTAATACTTAATAATCCTAATGATATACTTTTAACCTTGTTAATGTCTAAAGCTGCTGAATTATTGTCCTCATTGACTCATGGAAATGGTATTTACCCGCTCTTACCTCATAATAACATTACGAAACTTCCAGTTGCGTTAAGACTCCACTCGTTTGTATTACAATATTTTGAAATTACAGTCGAGAGAGAAAATAATTTCACGCCTACAAAATTGGTTGTAGATTGGCTCAGAATGTATCATTCACTAGACAAGATTAATAGTTGCATTAGTACTACAATGTAAAAATAAAATAGAATTATTACAAGCTCGTTTTTACTGAGGACTATATTTGAATTGAACTAAAATATAAACTATAATTGAAATATTGAACTGGATCTGATATCTTCACATGAAATCGAAGTCGTTTCAGAGTCGATCAATTCTACCGCAGAGGCTTAACTGATTAGTCAAAACGCGAAAGATTTCAGAAAATAATGAATTACTTTCTATTCACTTATAAAGAATTGAAAACGCTCGAGAACATTGCTGCATAATTTATTTAAGGTGAGTCCCTATTGTATCTACAGTAACAGTACATCTAACAGTATCTACAATAATATATACGAGCCATGGGGCCATTCCTCAGAAAAAATACAACAATTATAATTGCGTTAAAAATTGCTAGGTCAAAGTGTATTCGTTCGAGATAATAGTGAAATATATTTTAACCCAAACTCTCCCGACTCCTATCTGGATGAAAAACTGCTCCTTCATTTATCTCGTTGTTAATAAATTATTCCAAGAAAACTTATTCATTAGCATCTCGGTATTTCACTGACTTTTTCCGCTGATATGCGTAATTAGCATAAAAATCAAACTTCCATTTTCCTTAAGATGGTGAGATGTTGTGAACAAAGTCATTCGAAAGAAGACTATCAACGGTGACACGTATTAATTACAAAATAAAATGTATATCTCTCGCTAGAAAACATCTTATTTGCATTTATATTAAAGGAACTTGAGATGTGTTCAAGATAAGGCATTCACGAGGTGAAGATAAACAAAGTCAACAAATACCACCATTTTGGTACATTATATATTCAGAATATTTAAATTCCTTTCTCTAAAATAATACGATGCGAAATTTCCGAAATTGCGAAAAGAGAATCCAGCTAATAAAGAATTCCAAGTTTTGGGACAAAAATTACTTTCTCTTATAAAAAAAGCGCGTTGACGTCGCGATTACGATCAAATAGATGAACAAATACAAGCAAATTTGGTAGATCTGAATCTACGTTTCCATTATTAAGAACCTAAAATACTTAGTAGGTAGTTAAATTTCTAGTTGAAACATTAAGAAAATTTTTGTTATCCCGCAGTGGCTTATACGATGTTTTATAAATTGAAGTGATTGTTTATCACTGGAAAGCTATTAACATAAATCTAAAATCGATTGATTACAAATTTAAAACATTATCGGCTTCCGTTCCCTTTGTATATATGCACGTAGTATATACTACATATAAAGAGTCGTTTTTCAGGTGGACAAAGGATGACCATTGTGCACCTGCACAGAGTTGCCTCAGGTGCCGCGCGATAATTTGATAAAACTTAAGCTTGCGGATTTAAGAAGGCATTCAAAGGAATGGAATTGACTTTTTTAGACTTACTTTGGCGAAATTCTGAAATTTATATCAGTTTAAATTTTAAAACAAACCAGCTAGTGTTTCAGACTTTGAAATTTTGCCATGAAAGGTAGTAAAACTAAAAATTCGTTATTGATATACAGCTAATCGAGCGTTACAATTTCCATGAATAATATTTATGGAAATTGTAACGCTCGATTAACTTCCTAAAGATCGCCTCCCCTAAATATCAGTGCTCTGGGCGCGTTCCTGTATCACTGTGTATCCTGGTACTCTATCTTTTTATATGTTCTATGACCCTGCATATTAGTACATTTATTTATTTAATTTATAAACGTCGCAATTATATCAGTGGACCAGGTAACCAGTTAATATGGGTTTTTGTGTGTGTACGTACACGTTTAAATTCTTACCTTCATAAATAGGAATTATATATTTGTAGATAATTAAAACATCATGAATATTAATACGAGGGTGGTCTGAAAAGTTTCCGACCCCAGATTTTTCAGAAATCTTCAGAAATTTTTCAGAAAACGTCGAGAAATGGCGAAATGTCGGAAACTTTTCAGACCACCCATGTACTGATTCGGGCATAAATTTACAAAAATTATTAAGTCGCATTAAATTTTATGATTCGCGGGTCAGATTTGGTCAACAAGGTTATTTATAATGAAGTAAAAAGATGTATACTTAAAAAAATACTTCATTATTAAGTTCAATTTCCACAACATCTCGGCCGCCTCCGTGGATTTTACGGTGACTTATGCTTCATCTGCTTCATCTAAACGAAAGTTATGCTCATATTTCAGGTACATAATGATAGCGCATCACAACATCTACAACAGGATATACACCAAGTTTTGGATAGGAGTGATGATCGCCTTCTGTTGGGTCTTCAGCTACGGAATGCAGTTGCCCACCCTGTTTGGAGCGTGGGGTAAGTCTACTCCGTTCGTCCCTAACATATCGCACTCCCTCAATCACCATCATGTACCCTCTCCCATCTCCGCTGCCTTTTCTCTCCCAGACCAAGCTATTTCTCATTTTCCCTTATCTCTTTATGCGTCTGTCTTCTCAATTGTCTGCTTCCTTTCTCTCTGCTTATCTTTCCCCGAAATCAAATTCGTAATATCTAAATTGTCTTCAATCTTACTTTCCGTGCGTATGAATTGTTCTGTTTAAATTAAATGTTATTTTTGTGTATTAAACGGTTTAGTGCACGGCGTTGTGCTCAAGGTACAAATTATTCCGACCTCGGAAACATAGTCGAAAGATTGTACTTTTTCCACAACGTTTAATTTAAACAAACAAATAATCGTCGAAAGCGGTCGTGTGTTATTTATTTAAATTAAATGTTGTGGAAAAAGTGCAAGCTTTCGTTTTTTACCATGGATTTGCACAATCCATCACCTGATTTTTTAAAGTTTATTCTGACCTCTACTGGCATTTGTCATCGTTTTCATCTAAATAATGGGAAATAATAGTAATTATTTCTAATTTCATTGTTTCCTTCCCTGTTGCTATGGATTTATGCATGGAAAAATTATTTTTAGGTGTGTGTTTCATGTTTTAATGCACATTTATACTCATGTATGTGATATTTTTGGAATTGACAAAGTAGTTAACAATGTATGGAATGTCCAACAAATTGAACATTTTTGCCTCAACGGTTGAATATATCACAGTGGCCTCGTATCATACTTTCCTTCATTTACTATCCCTTTTTCTTGTTATTTTGAAATTAAATGAAAAAAAAACTTAATTTTCCTTTGTATATTAATTTTATTTATATATTTTATCATAATTGTAAAAATATTCGCAAGTAGAAGTAGAAATTCACGAATGGTAGAATTCGTCTCATCTCTTTCTGTTATCTAATTACGTATTTAATTTGGGCTAATTCTATCCGAAATGATTATTTTAACGCAACTGTATAAGCTACATGCCAATTTGAATCTAGGAATTCGGTGAAATAATTGACCGTGCGTTACACAAAGTCAAACATGCTACCCCCGGGTCATCTGCATGCACTCCCGGAGACCTCGCAGTGAACATTGTAGCGTAGCGTGAGGCCCACATGGCAACACAAATATGACTAACATAGTCCTCGAGGACTCTCAGTTTGACATGTCTGATATAAATGGAGAACGAGGATGACCTATTTGGTGGAACTGTTTTATCTACCAAATGTGTCTAAGTTGAGATACACTATCACCCAAACCGGATTGCGCTGTTTAGAAGTAGACCCAATTCCATATTTTAAGAGTTAATTTCATACTAGGACTTTAAAAATAAAAATTTCTAATCCGCCATCAGTATGGAGAAAATATTGAATGTCTGGAGAACGTTCGTTACTTGAAACTTACGGAGAATCTGGATTGTGTGACGCTAAATTCAGAGTGACTTTCCATTATTAAAGAGTATGATTTGTGCAAATGATTAGGATATTTGTCGATAATTAGAAATATGTACCATAAATCACTTTGTAAGTGAAAGTTGACTCTTAATACATCATTTACATACCGAGAATTGCTAGTCTCTACTTAGCCCTATACTATGCCTAATACAGGCAAATATAAAACGAAATAATGAAATTTTTTATAGATGAATAAGGGGATCAAATAACAAGTATCTCATAATTTTCGAGAATTCAGTAAATTATACTTTAATATTTATATTGGGCTTAATTTCCATTGCTCTTCCTCTGGAACTGACCGTCAATGACAAATTTTACTCATATTACTGCACCAGTGATATTCCAATTGAATTTCAGTCGCTTCCTAGACTTTTTAATGCCATCATAAGAATTAGTACGCATTTAGTCACCCATGACTTAAAAGTGGCCCGGCTAGTTAGTCACCAAACCCCCAAGAAATCCTCCAAGGTTAAGAAAATCTTTATCTTCCTTTATATAATATTCCACAAAAAATAATTAGTGGAAACTAGTTCATCGTTATCGAATAAGTCGTTTACCTTGCGAGTTTTTACCTCTGATATGCACGATTCAACTCTTTAGGTTTCTGTTTTCCTAAAATACACAGATAGTTGAAAATGCTATTTCATTTTATTCGCACATTCTTTCAAGTACATAACTCACGAGGCCGCGTTTTGAAGGATTTATAGTATATTTAATTTGAGTTATTTCATATTTTTCTTTCCGAAGATGAATGTTACGCCAAGACGAAGAGTGTGTGAAATATATTTCCACGATATTTTTGATATTCGATGACCTAGATTACGTTTATGATCGACAACATCGTGAAAAATTCCTTCCGAGTCATTCCCAAAGAATTACCTCTAAAAACATCAGTTAGTCACACTTACAAAAATCTTGGAATGATTTCGCCGGTCATTCGACATCCGGCATATTGGATTGACCCGGATCATATTCGTGAATTTGGCTACTGTAATGCAGACAGAATATCGAACCGATATCAACGCCGAATAGAGACCCGTTATTTTTGCTGGCGTAAAAACTGCACCTGAACCGAAAATATTGAAACTGAAATTCTTGAATCCGAACCAAAACCGAAAACCGATATTTATTCCGTTTCTATTTTCGGTTCCCAACAATTCACATTTTACGCAAATGTAATGGGAAGAAGGTTAAATAAACATGTGTAAAATCGACTTACAACTATTACCAAGTTTTGTTTTAAATTTTATTGTAATGCAGTGTGATTGCAGAAAGCAAGAAATAATAACACAAACCTTCTGAAGTATATAGTATACGGTTCGACCCTAGCAAAAAGAGTGAAACCTGAACTGAACTAATATTTGTACCTTCATTGAACTGGAGCGTAAACCGAAAACTTCTTAAATCAAGCGAGAATTAAAAGTTTTACTTTCCACAGTTTTCCACAAAACTTTTAATCCTCATTTGATTTAAAATGAATTTCCACCAGATTACAGTCAACAACTTTAACTTTCTAAACTTTTTCTAAAGGGCGAATTTGTTTACCACCAAATGCAAATTTTCGTCCTCACTCTATGGAGACTTCCAATCATCAACTATTCCGCGACAAATTCGTACGTCTGGCCCTCTTCCTTCCCTTTTCTCCCCACTATATCCACCAGCGCCTCCCAATCCTTAATCCAGTCCATTTCTTCCCTCTTTGTATTCATCCGCCGAACCCTGACGTCATGGCAACCGACCAAACAATTATATTGTCCCGGCCAAAAAATACGTGGATTAATTTAATACGTGATATTATTTAAGCTCCAATTTTTTCCTCATCCCGCCCACACCGCCCTGCTGCATCCTACCCCTTCTCGCAGCCGCATTTCATTCCCGCCCCTCACCCGCATTAACTGCGTTCCCGTCATCCTCTCTCCGTGCCATCAAAACCACTCGCCTGTCAAATTGCCAGACCCGCGCAACATTAACAAAGCAGTCTATGGCGATATAAAAATGGGCTAATGTGTAGGCGATGATGGCGATAAAACAGAAATAACACGGAGAGATCCTTAAGGAGATTCGCCTCGTTTCCGACCGATTCCTTTCCGATTTCTTTGCGCTGGTATCTGGTGATTTTGCTCATGAAGCAACTAATGAGTCCTCTTTCACATATGAATCGATTTAGGAAGGGATGGCAAACCCTCCACCTTTCATGCCTCTATTATATTATCTTTATATGAGATATGCCTTTAAATGCCTTATAAATTATTATGTATGCGCTTTCCAGAATTCAGTGGGTTATGTTTAGTGTGTGTACATATGAGTTTATATATATTTGTAAGCATATATTTGTAAGTATATACGATATATAAATATCTGTAAGCCCCCGGTAGTAAGGTAAGGTGAGGCGTTCGCTTTCGGCGGAAGCGGTCCGGTGTTCGAACCCCGGTGGGGCGAAGATCTTTACCCAGCAACGAAACAATTGGGACCTACCTCTTAATTTAGGTAGCGGTCAAGAAAAGCCAATTAAGGTGGTGTGGGAGTCGATGCGCTGATCATGTGTCACCCACAGTGAATACTGATACATAGGGATGTCGCGCTATGGACTTTACTTATATATATTAATGATAATAATATACAGAGTCATGCCGAGGGTGAGGTGAGGTGAAGAGGTAATCGCCTCAGGCACCTCTTCAAAGTAGCGCCAGTTTTTATATGATAAGATCTACATTTCATTGATATTCTATGTTTGATTCGGAAAATAATAACGAATTTCAGTAAGCAGACGCTTGTTATGCACCTAATTTCACTAATTATTTCGATTGAAATCGAACATATTGACGTAGGAGTAAAACGAAAGTCGGCATATGATATCTCGCATCAGGCGGCAAAATGGCTCGACACGACCCTGTGTATTATATTATTCGAAACGTTAGTCGTACTGAATAAATGACTTAACGCAGTAAACACTTCTTAGTACACTTAAGTATGGAGATTATCCAGGGATCAAGATGAGAATTTCAAACCCCGACAGAGTTTTCAATAGCGATGAGTTTGCACGAATATCAATTTTTATCCGAAAATTTATCATGAAAATATAAAGATCTCATTCTACGCTCGATGTTTTCGACTCTTCAATTTTGAATCTATGCAGATATTCTCAAAGGTATGGATTGCTTTGCCGCAAATTCTGAATTGGAATATGGGCTTACCACAGAAAAGTTTGGGGAACAATGCATTGATTTAACAAGGTAATTAAAGTATATGTTTTTTTTTCATTGATTTAGACTCAACAACTATTTTCGGACATTAATGACATTCATTTTTTTATCATTAGATAATCTTAAGGTAATGGTTATTACGAAACGTCTCCTTGTTAGACTGAATGGTATTAAATTAACTCTGGAAACCTTATTGGTTAATATCAGTATTTTGCAGCTTTGCTTGTGATTTCTTGGAGGTGCCTGAATTTTTCATTTTTTCCTGAATGGTACTAAAAATATTTTGGAATACAGAATAGTAAGATGTCTGATAAACTCTATCCTTGCTTTAGGATATAAATATGCTCGGATTCGAAGATTGTTTTGCGTTCAATTCTAATTCAGTATCGTTGAAAGATATTCTTTTCGTGACCTATAGAATGCACTTATTCTCAAAAACATGCAATCGTGGATTATTGGAACTTACTCCAACCAATCAGATCTAAAAACAAGGAATGGGTTTTAGGTTAATTGCACGAGATGGAGTGCACCCAGGAAAAATCTCAAGGAAAAATAGACAAAAAAGTTCCCGGTCCCGTCGGACTTTTGTCAAGTCTATTCTTCCTTGGGACTATCATATCCAACTTGTAAAAGCTATTATTATTTTCCATGGGATTATACGGGGCAGTTCCTAATTCTTATAACATAACAAACATATTTTAGTGTATACTACATACATGTTTATAGTGTATAATACATAATTAATCTCACTAGATAGTGTTAAGTCCATCCATCATTCATAATAATTTATGGAATTAGTACTTATAATGCAATATTTTGTTCATATTTCCGAAATAACTGAGTTTTCTATGGTATTTTATTTTCATTTACATCTTTACTCTGTAAACCGCCACTGGCACATGGCAGGGGGTGTAAAACACGGAAAACCCTATCTACCCTCGACTGCTGTTGGCTTCTCTAATACTTCGCGGAAAAAATGACCAGAAATAACTATCAGTCCTGACAACTATTTCCCTGTGACGCTTCATCGTTTGTCTCCAAGATCACGTACAATACTAACTAGCATGACTATATCAACTACCTCCTCCCCGTGATCTGTAGTAATAAATTTATTAAAAAGCTTTTTACGGTAACTAAGTCTTCTATTACTAAACGAATTCCAACAGAGGGATTCTACCATAGCTGAATCACTGCTGTCAAATCTGAAATCTTCCTTAACAAATCTTGCTGCCCTAAGTTGAACTATCTCAAGGCAATTATTTTCTTAATTGAATTTTAACTCCCATAATTTTACAGCGCTTAGGGTCTCTCATAGTTTAAATCCACCCGTGCATTAAAAATGTGAATAAAACTTATGCAAAATGTTCGGGAGCGTAAGGAGGTCCCAAGACGAAGAAGTTCGGAAACCATGGCGCGAACAGTACTGGAACAACCCCACTGAAATTTCACTCCGACCTGAATTTCCATCCCCTGGAGATTCCCTCGGCCGCCAAGTCGCCGCCACTTAATTCGACTGCAACACAGGCATCCGCGTCGGTACGCCGATTTACGTTGGAATCCCTCCAAATCGATAGAAGTGGGAGGTGCAGCGTGTCTGAGGAAGCACGCGCTGCGGTTATAACGCGTGGTGCACCACGCACTCGGGGCGAAAGTGCTTGCGAGTGGGAAAGATCAAAAAGGAAGAGCCGCCCTCCGGATTTTTGCGGACATTCGAGATGGCGCCTGTCTCCCTCATATTTTTTCGGCGTGAGAGGCTATTATTCACCGGCGGGTTTTGCTGCCAAAAGCGAAAATAAAGATCCGTTCTATTCTCAGGAAATACAATAGGCGAGAAGGATCTTTCGCGTGCTAAGGAATTCTTGTAACACGTCTGTCTGCGCTGCATATATGTTCTCTTGTGAGGTAGAGAATATCAATCGGTGAGAGAGATAAACTATGGCGTTCGTTTTTCGTTTGTATATTTTTTTAACGATTTTGAGGAGAAAATATGTACAGTGAATCATCAGCAACTATGCCAATCTTTTTGGTTAAAATGTTTCATTTTTTCGACATTGACAAACGAATGCGGATTCGCATAACGAATTTTTGTTGATAATCACAAAATGAATGAAAATTAGTTTTATTAATATTAATTTGCTCTATGTCGGTTACTTAAAACCAAATATTAATACTATAATATATACTAGGGTGGTCTGAGTAGTTTCCGATCCCAGATTTTTCAGAAATCTTCAGAAAATTTTCAGACATTTTCAGAAAACATGTCGAGGAATGGCGAAATGTCGGAAACTTTTCAGACCACCCATGTAGATACTGTCAGCAAATATAACATTTGATATATACCCGAAAACGCTATAATAATTAATTTTCTGTGATAAAATCTTGAAGAGGAGCATTAGTTCTAAAGCCTTTAACGATCGTATTAAAGGAAGAATTTAAAAGGTAAGATTTTTCGCTTGAATGTTTCAGTAAAACCAACTTTGATACAAAGTAAAAACATAAACAATCAAATATGAGATGATCTTAGATTTGTTGATTTTTATAGCAATATTTAACTTAATGTTAAAATTATACCCTTGGACAGTGTTATTTTTGTCCGTTGAGGAGAGACTTTCTACTACATACATACATAACCTCTGTACATTAGCTTGGGAGACTTTTTAAGATTGAAGCTATTTTGCATATGTTAGAGTCGTAAAGTAGCCCATATCTTTCGTACGCCATGAAAATTTTTGTTTTGAGCGGGTTGACGATCGGCGAATACAAGAATTTCTGAGAGTTAAAACCAAAAGGAACTGCTTGAATGATAATACCCGGAAGATATTCCAGAGCAGATATTAAAGTAAGTTTTATAGCAAAATGGCTGTCGGTGAAGGGACAGTTTATGCATCTATGCAAATTCATCTCTACGAAAACTCTCGTAAGTCCTGAGGCAGTCCGGTTTTTCATGTGAGGCCGTTCTATTTGCACTACTCCAATTACAATCCATACAATAAAAAAGAAATGTCTCAAATTAATCTAAAATACAAGGGTTTGATACTTAAATTGCTTGTGAGACTGCGTGAGAATAACTCGAGTAATTAGTTTTTCGTAAAAGGAGAGTCCATTTAGATTATGTATTTTATTAATTACGAAAATAATGGTGGTCGTTGATCCATAAATGTGAAATAATATTTATTATTATCCTAGAATTATTCCAATGTTACACATGAATTAATTCTCAGCACCTGATGACGTCATTGTTAAGTAAATTTCAATGCTGAAGATAGTGCTTAGTTATAAAGGACATAAGCGTAGTATTCGTGACTGATAATTTTGGATCATCAAACATTTGATTCAGAAATAAACCATCTAAATAATAATTTACGAAAAAGAAATCGCTAGCAAGGGAATGAAATTACTCTCTCTATTTATACATTTTTACTCTGGCATCTAAGAATAATGGAACCTACAAGATGAAATTCATTGATTTGATGAATTGAATTTAAAAAGCAGCGTTATCTCTGATATCATTTCAATTCTTCTAGAAAACTTCGTAATATATTTTTTAATCCTTGATATAGAGTTTCCGAGGTGTTATAAAAATATATAGTCCGAACAAATTTCACGCTCGACATAAATTCGTGCTATTCGTTACTCTTTCAGCTACAAATCACAAAGAGTTCTTTGCCTTATTACTTATTCATAAAATATTAAAGTGAGATCTTACTGCACACTGGGATTCCGCACGTTTTATGACTCGAGTTCTCTGAAACCAACGAGTTTATGGCAGCATTTTCGCGAATATCATAGAGTACTTTTCTACACTTTTCGGCGAAGGCACCAACATTTCTGAGAAGGAAATGGGCTACTTCGCATTCTTCAAAATTTATCAGCACACTGCAGTTTACTTTAGGAAAAGATGTGCTGAATCTTGCGGATAAATCTTCAAAATAGAGATTTGGAATAAATTTATGAAAATCTTAAGCGAATTGACATTTCCTTCTGAATCTTCCTTTAGGTAATTCGATTATTTATAAACGCACTTCTCCGGTTGCAAAAATTACTATGGATTTCATTGCAAATCTTATTAATAGAAAATTGTCAGCGTAAAAAACTTTAAAACTATAAAATAAAGCTATAATACTTGCGAAGACTTTCCACCATGTTTTGTTAGTATCCTACGATTTATTTTCTTTTTCTTTTCCATCGACAGACTAGAAGATGCAATTTTTTGCCGAGGAAATGTTCATCAGATTTCGTGTAAGGGATGTGATTTTAAAATTAATTCTCTTTTTTAGCCGAGTTATCACTACTTGCGTCACGGATGGCGAATCTCGGCGAAAGAGTCATATTTAATAAAAAAAAACTTTAATTCTAAACCTTAAAAATGGTTCTGATATTATTACTACGTCAATGATTCGCCAAAGTTGTTTGATCTGACGACAAACCTAAGTTCTTTAACTTAAGTTTATTTTGTTAGAATCATACATATTTTAAAGA
Source organism: Pachydiplax longipennis (assembly GCA_036926295.1). Classification (NCBI taxonomy): domain Eukaryota; kingdom Metazoa; phylum Arthropoda; class Insecta; order Odonata; family Libellulidae; genus Pachydiplax; species Pachydiplax longipennis. Next base: position 19,813,948 of record JAVFKF010000001.1, on the reverse strand, counting down.
AAGAATACATAACAGAAATAGTCATCAGAGTTCCAGGTGTCGAAATTTTTATCTCTCCAATACAGGCACGCGTGCCATCGGTTAGCCACCCCCGACATATGTGATTATTTATCCTTCAAGGAAATCACCCCTTTGCTTTGCCATGTGACCTAAATTATCTTCCATCCTTCCCCTTGTATCTCTCTCCTCAGCTCACCAAAGTAATCTGAGATAATGGAACACAGAACGCAGATATTCGGGGAATGCGAAAAAGAAACCCTCTACCCATTTCACCCAAGGAGCTCCCCAAAATTTGGACCGATCTGCGAACGTACGAGAGATATTCTCTCTCCGAGAGAGCTCTTTAACACGAAACAGGTTGGGAAAACGGCTACGAGCCGAGATAAACGCCTACTTATTGCCGATTGAGTTTCTTTCGCTCTCTTCCCCTAAGGATACTGACTGTTATTCCCTCTTCCCGAAAACGCTAAAGACCTCTCTCCTTTTTATAAATTATTCACCTAATTTATCCGAAGGTACAGAAGTATTAATTGATAAGAATATTTAAAGTTTGAGATGTTTAGAAATGTTTTCGTTGGCTTATATTCCGCGACGGATTTCAAGTAAAAACTCACTGATTTTTGTATAATGTCATGTAATTAATATGAAACAATTTTCTGTGGATTAAATCAAATTTACTGTTTTTTATTAGTAGTATCGTAGACTAGAATTGCATACATTTCTAAAATAGATATGTTTACCGATAGCTTTCTGTAGTAATAAATTTTAAGTTAATCGGTTTCTGGAAGCCTAGCGACGGAAGCTGCCTATCATCTTATCGTTTTCATTTGCATGTGCATATCAAGTGCATGCAGTATTATGATATTTCGATACAACATAGTCCTTTAGTGGTTTTTTAATATCGCTGTGTGTCACTAATGTCTTAATTAAATATTGCCGTCCTTACGGTAAAGAATTAATCATTATTAATAAACTTCAATTCCTCGTAATAAATTATTTACTGATAATTCGAAATGTCAACTTATGCTTACCGATATCGTTACTGAGTAGATTTGCGGCGCTGGTTACTGAATAACTGCATTTTGTTCGGGATTCCACCGCGATAAATAGACTTTTAAATATGACTGCTATCAAATGTATGATCTAATTGTTCAGTTAGTGCGATAAGACCGTTTTCCGGCATATTGTTACAACTCATTCCGGGGTTTGAAATAATTATTTTAAGGCGAAACATGAAATTAATGTTACCTCGTGGTCTCCGACTAGTATTGCTCATGTTAGGGTATGCAGCACTTAGTTCAAATGACATTACCATAGTTAATACAAACGCAAAGTGCATTCTGTCATAAAAAGAAAACCCCTGTGGTAGTTCGGTAGGCCATTCATGTGTGTGCTGGTAATTATCGTAACTTGCCTTGATTTCCTCGTATTTCGAAACCGAGTAATCGGAACTAGAAAAGTGTACAGTCTCTCAGTAACAGCCGATTTTGAAAGCTATATGATGCCACGGGGTGTCATTTGAATTGAAAATCTAGGTGGAGGCAATTATATGACCGCTGAAATTTCGCGCAGATGCGCTTCATAAAGGTAACGAGCGATGGTAACATCTGTAATCGAATTACTGATAGTACGTTGTATTTTGCATAGCATTCAGAATCCTAAACCGTGAGAGCACTTGCAACCTAATGCGACTAATTTAGCCTTAGAATGGAATAAAATAACTAACTTTATTCCACGTAACATCTTTAAACTAAATAGTTTATCTCTATAGATTTTATCTCCTAAAATGACGTTTAAAGGAAATTGCATTTATGGAACTTCGACTGAAGATATTAAAATTTCTCTGATATTTTTATCTTCCATAAAACGTTTCGAAAAATTCCATAAAATTCATCCATCTTCCATAAAATGAATTCGTCATCATTGCACTATTATCTCTGATTGTTCAATTTCCCCAAATGCGACTTCTTTTCTATTTCCGTTAATGCACATCATAGACTTAAAAACTGAAGCCCAAACTCCGTGTACATTTTGCTTCTCCTTGATCAATATCAATCGATTTAGCATTCGATGTAGGACTGACTTGCTATGACGCGTAAATGTTAAGTATATTGAATCAAAGTAATCGGACTGAGGGCCTATAGGTGAATGCCTCCGAATGCATAACTGATTTCAAAAAGTGATTCGTCTTGTTCAAAGGAAGCACAAAGTTTAAGTGGCAAGGAAAATGTTATATAATCAGTCTCATTATGATCTGATGTATCTTTATTTCTCCGCTTTGAAAAACGTAGTAAATCTATTGAAATTTGGTTGAGTAATTAAAATCCACTCTCCTTATACTAAAAGAGAAAATTAAGTGTCAATTGATGGGGAACAGGACCGTGAGAAAACCGTGTTATAAGCGAGATAGCGTCTGAAGAGAGAGCGTCTTAAACGGGTTTTACTATATATGATTGTTCAGTTGGGATTTTTTATTCTTCAGTCACCAAAAGCATGACTGTGTGCATTTATTCAAACTTACGGTAAAATATTATTCTATCCTTTTCAACCTTTGCTGCCTATGTTGAGTCTTCATAAAATGTCATTAATTCATTATTTACTTCAATAGCTCTTAGCTATTTCATCTTCAAAAAAACTACACTTTTGACGATTTGAATTATTGCCAAATTCTCTCCCTAATTGACTTCGGCAGTAACAATGAAAATTCTGCGAAAGATACGCAAACAGATTTTAATTTCGATAAGCCTTTCCTACCGCCTAGGACTAATGGAAACTCCCGACTTTATTGTTTCCTCTGAGGTCGTAACAAGTTTCGCGACTGTCGTTCGCTGACCTGCCTTTAGTCGGATGGAAAGAGTCTTAAAAAAAATTTCAACTGGGGAGCCTTAATTCAATTCGTGCTCTGTCGCTGGATATAGTCTAGCTGTAATCGCGAAAAATAGTTAGGCGAGCTCTGGTTCCCGTAACAGAGAGATAAAAACCGCCTGCATAGTCTTAATAAAGAGATCGAGCGAAATTGCTGCGAACGACCTTTACTTCGTTGAAGAAATAAAAGCTACGATTAGCGACTAGGGAAGTGTGTGGTGCTTAAAACAATATTTCACAAATTTAAGGTGAGCGCGAAGAAATAGCAGAGTTAGATGAATGTTTAAGGAATGGGATGTGAAAATCGTGAAAATTTTGAAATATTTGGCGGAATTTTTTCCGTTGATGAAAGATTTATTTCAGTTGAGATATTTGTAAATAGATGACTTGACGTATTATAAGTGGCGTTTTTAAATATTCTTCTGAGAATAATCCATTTTCAAAATATTATTTTTGTTCATTTCCGAATACCTTTTTATCTTCACGGGTTTTTATCTTTCGTTGCGAATAAATATCACATTCTTCCGTTCATCAAATCGTTTAATAAGAATATATTAACTCGAAATTAAAATTTTTCACGAATTGTAACCTGTAGTATAATTTTTTCTCAGTAGTAACCCGTAGGGAATAAATAATAGCAAAAAAGTCAAATCAATAAAAAGATAATAGAACTATTTTGAGACGTATATTTTTAGATGACGAACGTCAATTCAGATGCAGATTTTGCAATTGAAGCGCAATGAAGATGAATCAGTGACTCAGCTATGTCTATGTGGTACACCAATTTCTTTAATAGTCTGTTTCCACTTTAAGTTATTTTAAACTTAAATTCAAACTTACGATTTTATTCAAAACGCAAAATGAGTAAATTTCGGGAAGAATATATCTTCTTCTTCTAGCTTTTACTTTTATTAAGCTTTAGCGTTTGCCTTTACTGATAAAGTTCCCCGGTTCGATTCCCGTTGACAGCCCATATTTGCGAAATGACCTTAACTGTCGGCTCACTTTTAACAATACTACTATGAGTGAATTTCGGAATGAATATACGTTTCTTCGATTACCTCTAACTCTTATCAAGCCTTAGTCGATCCTATTAATATATATATTCTGAATATATTCTGAAGCCTGATTTGGACTTATTTTTTTCCTTTCTTAATAGATATTTCCTGCCATAATAGATATTTAACTTATCTCTGAAATGTTTTTGCCTAAAGGTGTAGGCTATTCCGATAATTTGATATATTTGAAATTGTACTTCCCAAACTTTACAGCCTTAGAGACTATAGAGGGAAATAATTGTGACGAAACAAAGTTCGCATCCGTTCACATATGGAAGTAATTAAGAACCTCCACCGTACGGCGGTCTTTCTCTCTGAACTCAACGGCTTCGCGAGAGAACTTAATTTCCCGAGTCATTAAACTTTCTTTCTGGATCGGACTGTTTTATGATCGGAGATCGCTCAGCTAGAGAACGGTGAGCGTTGGATCGGGAGGAACATACGGCGACGGAATCGCCAACCAGTGCATCGTACCTTTTGCAAGTGGGGTGTGTGATGCTGATGAGTCGGAGAGCTTTATGAGGCATACATACTACAGGGACGGGTTGTCCTACAGCGCTGGAACAAACACACACCATCTTCTCCACACAACGGTATCTAAACTTACGAGCTTAATTATAGCCTTAACGTGTGCGATTCTCATCCTAAAACCCGAATCCGCGTTCTATTTAAATATATTAATTTACTTCTAAGATGCAGAGTAATGCGATTCTAGCCTGTAAATACGATTGGTGATGTATAAATTTAGCTGAGAACGTTCTCGTGGACAGATAGTACACGCCTTAGCAGTGTTTCTCGATCTTCTTGATCCACCGAACGTCCTTTTATTTTATTTACAAAAATACAGCATGACTTCACAAGCAGCTCTGTTACCCTTTAACTTTTCTTCTATTTTGTTTATGTACTCCTATCTCAAACTACGACTTACCAAACCGGCTTTTTCTCCGTATGATTCTAGTCGGCTTCTCTGTTCTCAATATTACCTTCACTTTTTTATCTGATGTATGCGCTTAGTTTTATTAATAAATCTGTTGTTTTCGCGTAAGCAATCCGAAACTTCCTCGTTAGTAATTTTTTTTCTATTTACGTTCAAAATTTTGCATCGTACATGGCAAAACTCTTCGATTAGCATTTTACTGCCTGTTTATTTATTTTAAATCTACAATGGTCGTTAATGTAATTCTAGATCTGTTTAATTTGGTTTAATTCAACTGTGTATCAATATATGATAAACCTAACTATGCGTATTTACGTATCTAATAATATTTTACAACAAGATTTGTAGTTATAGTTTATATAGTTTAAAATCGTTCGATTTTGCTGTATACTAGGTGTGTCAAAGATTTTACCCAAGTGGGCCATATTTTTATTTATAAAGTTTTCGCGGATTACATGTGATTAATTTTAAATATTTCCTCTAACATTTAGTTATACCCCTAATCCTCCTAAGTTTGTTTAATGGTTATGTTACAATTATATTTAAAGTGAGAGTATTATTTAATCTTAAGAGTTATATACTCCAGAGATGGCCAAACTATGGCACACCCACAAAAAGTGGACAATTATATTATTATAATCGACGCATTCGATAAAAAACGATTAAAAATTAATTTATTACAAAATACAAACATAAACACTCGATTACAAATACTTAAACATAGAATACCCTACCGATGCAATCCATAGAGCTATAAAAATTTATTATGATTCATTGATATAGTTTATGGCACATTATTGTAATTCATGGCGCATTGTTTTTGTTTGTATAGCGCATCTCGAACAAAACAAGAAATCATTATTGCATGAACTACGAGTGTTTGGCCTACCATGACATATTCCGAATTTTTTTATTTCAGTATTCAAGCTATAGAATAGAAAATTGTATGAAACTTAGCCACCGGTCGCAAGAAACAGGGTAAAGGGCAGCATGCGGCCCGTGGGTTGAACACCCCTGACAGGGATTCCCTATAGTTGCTCTTATGTTCGGAAACTTTCCTAAATCCACAGAGACGATCCGCAATATAGTGTATTAATTTTAACTTTGAAATACCTAATCATAATTATTGGTTATTTTCTCGCAACAGTCGATTTCCTCTATACAAACTCATTAGCTCTCGTTTAGGCGAGTTTCCCTTCTCCTCCGCTAGGGTGTGTTCCGCTACACATCCCCAACAATGCAACGCGGGCCCCCTACGTCACTCCATTATTTCCATCGCTCCAGTTTCTCGCGTATCCCTCCCCACACACCTCGCGTCCCAATTTATCTCTTCCCAGCCGTTCCTTCCACGGATCGCGAACCATTACACCCATCCGGCACGCCAATCTCCTTCCTTATCATCATCATCCCTACTTTTGTCTATTCATCTCCTCTTCCGCCTACGTCGTCCATTCAGTACGCGTAATTAATTGATCGTCCGAAGACCCGTTTTAAAACGTGAATGTAACGCCGCGGAGTAAATGCACGCTTTTCCCTTTTGTTCCTACTCCACCATTGTGGCAGAGTCCTCGCTTATAAGGTTCTCTGAGGGGTCGTTACCAGGGCATCGAACCGGAACTTAACCGATAACCGGAAACGAAAAAATCGTTATTTATACCTGCCGGATAGCCATGTGGGTAGAGCGTTCGACTTCGATGGAAGATTTCGAGTTCGATTCCCAGAGGGAGCTCACGTGCGAAATGACCTCAGCTGACGACTCACTCTAACTATACTACTACTTTTTGCTGGAAATAAAACCGAACTCGAACCGAAAAAAAATAGAATTATTGAGCCCGAACCGAAACCGAATATTTATTTTTATTTATTATTCCGTACTGATTCTTTGTTCACAACAATGCAAATTTTACTAAAATGTAATTGAAGGAAGTTTTTCTAAACATGTTTTACTACGATTTGCAACTAACTGTTACTGATTTTTATCCTAGTTTTCACTGTAATATGGTGTAAATGAAAAGAGCTAGAAGTAATTTTAACTACATTAAACTATATAATAATAGTTTTTGTATCGACCGAAACGGTTCGAACCGGTTCAATTTTTTCAGATGGAGCGGAACCGAAACTGAATCGATAAACCGAGAATAAATATATTTTCGTTTGAACCTGAACGAAGAATATTTCGGTTCGAAGCCCTGGTCGTTACGAATTAAAAGGAATGAAAGCATAGGGTAAATAGATGAATATCGTAAGGGTAGAATAAAGATAAAACTAGTGTATATCGAATAAATCGGATTTCGAATTACTGATGGAGTTTGGAACTTCATTAACCCCATCCCTCGGTTGCAATCGAGGAAAAAATATAATTTAAACCAAAATAGAAGAAAATTTGTAAATTTCGAATTTTTTATTTATTCTCAAGAGCCAGGTTTTGTTGCTGAGCGGCATCATCAGTTAAATAAAATGCATATTAAAATCCGTATGCACGCAAATGCTGAAAAGCGAGAGATTGAGGAGTAAAGACGAAAAACTAACGTGGAAATTTACTAAATTAGCTCTTTTCTGGAGTTTAACGAGAAGAATTTCCATACAGTTTAAAAACTTACAGATCTTACCACTTTCTGAAGTTACCCACTAAATTTCGACTTCCACTACTCAATTTTGACTAATAATTTACACTTCTCCGTATATAATCATAGTTGTAAGAAAATCAGAAGTTTTCTGTATTAACAAGAATAAACTAGAAAATATATTTGCCGAGATAAGATTTTAAAAGAGACTACTCGCTCAAAAATCATTTATAATCTGGCATATCACTTATAATCTTCTTATAATCTGGTAGGGTCATTGTAATTAAATTCGGATTCAAAATATCCACTAGATATAGGGATGATGAAACTTAATTTTGAATTTATAAATACTAATTATCAGCTTGTCTAAGATTACTTGTATGGTATGATTTCTAGATATCTCACAATAAATAATATTTGTTCCTTCAGTCGAGAGTATAATCAGTAAGGATTGAAAAATATTTAGTTTCCCGAAATTACTCACAATAGTGCCCTTTTACCCTTTGAACGCATGGTGCATTCGGCATTCGGAAGATAGGTTTTGTCTCCATTTCTTGTTATGATTCTTGAGACTGGTTTCGTAAAATCGCTTTTGCCACACATGACATAAACAAATCCCTGATGGAATCATTAACAATTCATCTCAAGATCAACATCTCATTTAAAATATTCTGATTAGCAGTATTTACACCCGTGTCTAGATTTGCTTTTGATATTTAGAGAATAGTTTAGAATAAAACATTAGGCAAAAAGAATGCCACGGTAACCATGGCTACCCTAATGAATCAGAGTACTCTCTTGGATAAGTATTAAAATATATGCGGATTACCTTGCGTTAATGAAATAATACCAAAACACACAATTCAAGTCTCAAGGAACGGAGTTAATTAAATAAAAGTATAAAACACCATGTGGTCAATTGTAATGGGTGTAGACAAATATTTTCTATTTTTACTAAAGTAGATCGAATGATTTATGGACTCACCTATCATGAAGTCGCTTCCTGGGATCATACACTCCAGGATATGAGGTCCAAAAAGTCCCTGGACAAAAGGGAACATTAAAATTATTTTAATGTTATATTTTGGAAATTAATAAATAATACCGTTTAAATTGCTTCCATAAAAGAGCAAAAGTTTGTATGATTGTATTGTTTAATACCTTTTTCAACAGCGGAATTTTCATCGTCTCTATTTAGTATGAAATTATTCCTGTGTTCCTTCGTTCACAAAATTAAAGAAGTTATATATAAAGAAAAACATACTCAAGGACAATAACCGATATTAGTGCAAATCTCTTTGCAAAACCATCGCGTCATTACGTTACATTTATCGCCCTATTTAATTATATTAAAATTTTCCCTTCCTGTGACTTCTTATCAGTTCTGAGAAGACGTCCGAGTCTTGAATTTGAATAGGCAGGGATTATTTATAGTTATGTACGAATACCTAACCAACGATCTTCGTTAATTTCTTTGTGCGAGTTACAATTACTCAAATATCTTATAATATTTATTCGATCTCAACATCTAATACTCTGATTGATATTCCCATCGCTGCTGGATAGTCTTTACGACCCGCGAAAATGTACTAATTATGGTTTTAATTTCTTAAAGAATTACTGGGTACTAAAGATGTAAATATATATCATCCTCTTCTATAATCTTTGGTTTAATAGTATCCTTCTATCATACACAGTTTTCCACCTAAAATGGACTTATCTTTCTTTTTTCCTTAATCTGGTTATCGCTTAAAAGTTTCTACACTGAGCAAGCGTGCTTTTTAAGCTTTTAATTTATTTTCTACCCTTTTATCATTCTAAATGTGAGTGGTTATCATGTGTTAATGATTTTCCATTGTAGGTTCATTCGGTTACGACACAAAACTTGGGACGTGTTCCATCCTAGACGACAGCGAAAACCGCTCCTCTAAGACAGCCCTTTTCATCATTGGATTCCTGACGCCATGTGTTGTCATCGTGGTCTGCTACGCCCGTATCTTCTGGGTCGTCCACAGGTGGGTAAATTATGATAACTGACGAGATGAAGCGCATGCCGCTCTTCTATTAGCTTTGACGGTTTCTTTGGATGGATACTCTTACAATTAGCTAATTACCGCGATACTTGAGCACGACTGACAATCTACCGTAGTTTATAGTAGGTCCGAATTCCAGGAAAGCTTAATCCAATTGGTAGAACCTGATTGAGTGGTATCTTTCTACTCAACCAATGACGCGACTGTTCTGCTGTAGTATTTTCTCGTACTCGTACAAATAACATCTAAAAAACCTCGAACAAATTATATTGATCGGAAAAGATCTGTAGATCTTTTAATTCAATCATGATCCCTTCAAAATTAATTATATATATTAAGGAAAACAGCCTATACATAAACTATATCTATTGCGGGTGCCGAAAATTCTACTGCTAACTGTATCAAATGCTTCATATTGTTTCTGCTTTCAGAGACTATAAAAATATGGATTAATAATATTCAGCACTGGACGACTTTTATTTTCATTGCTAAACACGCAATCTGTTAAAGTAGAGGTAAAATAATAATACTAAAGTAATAATTTATATACCCAGTATACTAAGCCTTGAAGTGAAAATATTATTTTGTAATTATTAATGTACAAGTGTTTAGTACTCACGTAATAAGTTTCTGTAATGAAATGGAGTTTCTTAATTCTGACTTCAAGGAAATATTTCCATCCTAAAAACGTACTATGGAGAAGAAACATCAGACAATTCGTGATAAGACATTAACGAACTTTCTAAGAAAACGCGCAATTTACTAATGCGCATGTCGAAAAAAATGACTGTGGTAATGAAATTTTTGAATTAGATATTTCAGTCTGATACTACGAAAATTGTGCACCTGCTTAAATAAAATTATTTCGAATGGCCAAAATCTTGGCAATTGTATTCTCTTCATTACCAGAAAGGTTTTACCAATACTACCTAGGGGTTTTTGCTATTTATTCCTGTAAACAATTATAGCCTCAGAAAGCATCAATGAATTTTCATACCTAATCTGTCGTTTTTCCAATCCGATATTTGTTTTACAGCTTCCTGTACAGACAAATGTACACTTTTATTGTAAAAATCATAATATTTAATTTAAGTAATATAAACGAAAGAGGACTATTTCATTGAGTCAATTCAAGTGTTCTTTTTCCATTTTTCAGAGGATTTGTATTAAAATCCTCTCTCCTTGCTCACCAAAAAGTAAGATATGAGTCAACCAAGAGGCTTATTTTAATATTACCAATGCCAATGTTATAAAACATCAGGAGATGCTGTATAATTCAACATGTTTAATTTAATTTCTTTTTTAACTTTCCAGCTCAGAAAAGAGAATGAGAAAGCACGCTGTGTCAAGTGGTGGAGGCAAAAACGAAGATGAAGGGCAAAAGAGGAAAAGGGACAAAGAAGCCAAAATGAAAAGAAATGAATGGAGAATCACTAAAATGGTTCTAGCCATTTTCCTTTCTTTTGTGGTGTGTTACCTTCCAATTACCATAGTGAAGGTGACAGATAAAAATGTATCTTATCCAGGTTAGTATTCTTAGATGATCCTACCTTATATAAGTAAGGGTTGCCGTAATTCTGTTGTGTACCCAATTTATACTGCATTAAATTATCTTTGGGTTGGCATTTTTGACTTGCAATTTACTTATTTACTATATTAACAAACAAAATTTATCAATAATAAAACAAAATGAGAAAGACACACAACCATACTTAAAAAAACTGCCTTAATATCATAGTACTTGAGCTATTTCTTGTTCATTAGCAGGTATCACTGTAACGTTGACCAAGTTAGAGGAACTAAAAATTTAATGAACTGGTTTACAATTTAGTGTTTTCCTGCTGCATTAATTTTCTCAGGAAATATATGGCGAGAAGGATATTCTGCATCTTTTGTTTTCATAACACAATGGTAGTTTAAGCTATTAATGCAAGCCTGCAATTGAAGCTAATCTGAAGATATCTGCAAATGAAGCAACTAACTTTCTGTTTTTTAGTTTGAATGCAAACATTATCATAAAGTTTTCATGTAGTCATACTTAAGAAAGAGCATTATTCTTGTGGAAGATTATGGTTGCATGGAAGTTATGCCCAATATTTGTATGAAAACAACAATCTCTGCTCTGATATGAAAACAATCAATGTGAGGTGGATTTAACTTGTAGTTTTGCAATTGCAAAGTAACAAAAATCTGAGCTTGCTGAAGTTTTACCTTCAAATCCCTCATTATTCATTAAGTTGTCCTTCACTATATAAAATCCTGAGTGTAATTTTTCCTTTGATTATTTTATACAGGTTTCCATGTGGTTGGATACATCTTGCTGTACCTTTCTGCATGCATCAATCCCATAATTTATGTAATTATGAATAAGCAGTATAGACAAGCATACAAGACAGTCCTCCTTTGCAGAAGACCTCGTTTACTATCATTCACAGCTCCTGCAGGCAGCAGTCTTGCAGGTGAGTCTGATACAGTGGTTATTGAAATGTGATTTGGGAAGCATTTTGAACAGCAAGAATATACATGAATAGCTGATGGCATCTGCAGTACTTACTACTAGAAGATCCTGGATTGATGCAGAAGAAGTGTTTAATAATATCTATTACCTTTGGTACATCTCTATTATGTAGTACTAAACTTGGTTAAGGGAATTTATATGTGAAAAATTGGATATTTCAGTTTGAATCATACTGATTCAACATACAATACTCAAACAAAGATGCAGCTGTGACTGCAGCTATATGAGTTGAAGACTCCCATTGTTATACATTGTAATTTATTATATACCTAATTAAATTATGTACTCATATATTTGATTTTTACTCATTGAGGGATAGCTGAAGCCCTCTACACATTATTAATATTTGTTTGATTTCTTAACACTAAGTCAGCATCAGCATCTGAAGGCATGCTCAGCATTTGTACTAAATATTAAATAAAAGCTTTATTCTTATTAATTACCAATATTCTTCACTTCTTGTTCCAATAATTTTACTGTTTTAAAAATATCTTGATTCTTCCATGATATTTTTAACAGTATCTCATTCATAAAATACTTGTTAATGGGATCAAATGATTCTATTGTTAGCATCACTTGATTCCTGCTATTGCAAGTCCACCAGACAGTTCACCTTACTACATTGTCACTAATAAATGTTAAAATTTTAGGTTGTCTACACATATCATTGAAAACTGCAGCATAACATCACAACTAACACCAATGTTTCATTGTTACTGGCATTTAAATTATTCTTTTTTTTCAAATTTACTTTTAAAAGGTGGAGTCGACGAAAAAATGGCTCTTGGTGGTTCAGTGGTAGGAGGTACAGTGTTGCATGGAAACCAAACAGTAACTGAAACTACAGCTGAAAAGACAAAGTGGGGACTTGAGATCCGTCATCTGTGAGGCATTTTAAATGGTAAAATTGAAGTAGAGGGCCTTCCGTGTGCTTAAAGAGAACTTTTGTGTGCTTAGACAGAGTACAGAGGGCCATTCCTTCGACGGCTCAACCTTTTGTTGATAGTATTTGTTTCTTGTACATTTTACATTGTAAAGCCAAAAATTATTTTTATGATATAATTACTTTAATAAAAAAATTTAAGTGAAAGCAAAAGATTTTCTTAAACTGCATAACTATCCATCATCCCAATATGTCTCAGATTATTATCAAAAGTAGGTGAGTAACACAAAAAGGCTTTTCTCTGGTTTCCAAAAACATTAATGGACTAAAATTCAACTAGAAATGGTTAAGATTTGTGAATGAAAAGTAAAATATTCCTCCTTTTAATTTGATTGCCAAACTTCTGATTTGAGCCATGAAGGTAGTGTAACTAGGAAATTATAAAGGATGCTTTAAAATGAAATTTTTGAGGTTGATGAATAGCTGAAAACATATTTCTGATTTTGATCAACATGGAGTTTTAATTAAGTAAAAGGCTTAAGTTAAATAGGCGCTACCTGCATAACAATACATTTTTCTAGGTAATAAAAATAATCTTTTGCTATTTTGAGATGTTTTCTATTTAGTGGTAGCTTCTTTGATTCCTAATTAACTAGATAATGTATACATATGTAGATACAAGATAATGAAGTATACAATAAAATAGCTAAAATAGCTCATGGGACTTACACTAAAATGCAATCATAATAAAGCAAATTTAAGAAAATGGATTTGATACGATTTTCTTGAAGCCCTCTCTCTCTCTAAGATTCAGTGCACTTAAGAAGTTCATCTAAAGTCAAATATGATCTATTTTCTGGAAACATTGCTATTTGCTTTTGTAGCATCCTTCAGCTCGAAACTGGAGGTATTCCCAAATTTAATGTTAAATTAAAACTTTATCTATGGAAAATATTTTAATCTATTCACTTTATCAGGTAGACTATGGGAGGCAGTTGTTTCTATCATCAATATTATTAATTAGGCTGAAGACATTATAATAGGACATATATAGGCCAAGCCAAAATATACCAGAACAAATTTTCTACTCAGCTTTTGTTTATAACATTTCTTAGCCATTAATGTAATAATTGTGTTACTTAATTTGACACTCTATCCATAATCCATAATTGAATCAGGTCTATCTTATTTGAGTTATTGCAATGATAACAAGCCAATTAGTAACTTCTAGGTTCACAGTGACATCTAAGTGAGTAGTGAGTTATGTCAAAAGCACTCCTGCACCTAAAAATACTGCTTTTCTCTCATTTCACACATTTCCTGTGAGGAAATACAAATCTTAAAAAAACTTCTAATCAGCTCTATCATTCTGCCACTCAAAAGAATAACTTTTTTAGTTGCTCACTGTTCACAGTTTACCATTCTTTTCTTTTATGCTGCACAATGCAAGTTTGATAGCATTGAAAATTAATAAAATTCATTTTGAATGAATTTAATCCTTAAATTTTAAAATGATCTGTTTCATAATCAGTAGAAAGAGAATGAAATATTGAACTTATAAGCAGTTTCCAATTCCAAAATCATCACGTCACCTTAATTAGTTACCTGCTTATATGAATTTAATACCCACAGCATTTGTAAAGTCTCCTCTAGATAACTGATAGCATTCTGCAAGATTAAATAATTGATCAACATAACAATTCATTGAAATTAATTAAACAATTATTTTCTCAAGTCTCTATGGGTTCTTCATGCATGTGATATAAAAAGATTCAGTTGTTGCTATCTCATAAGTTTCCTCTCTCAAGAATAAGATCTCATAGCAAAAATTCAGGATTAACGACTCGCTATTGCATGGAACCTTATTAAAAAAACTTAATTGGAGTGGTATAGCATTTGCTCTGAGTTTCTTCCTTTCCTTCTCTTGAATTAGTGCAAGAAAAAACCAAAATGTTACATATCTATCAATTTCTGAACAATTGAGAACTAATCCATGTAATTATTATGTTGCACAGTCCAATCAGTATCATGCGATCTTTGCTTAAATGTTAAGCACAGTAACTTCCAGACTTGCATACAGTTTTCATAGAAAAATTTTGGCCATAAGTTAAATTCTATTGTGAAATGTACCATAACAGAATTTTTTTAAAGATGTGTTGAAATGTTTTTTAAAACATGCAGCTCATAGAAGTCCATTAAATCATTCCCATTCAATAAATTTTTACGATTCTAGGCCGAAGATTCTAATATCTAAATGATATCAAACAGTTGCTAATATTTATTCTCAATAATTAGGTTGTTTAAAAATGTGGCATTTATGATCATTATTTACTGATCAAAAATTAACATTTTCAAAATATTCAAATCGTCACATCAGATGGATATCAGCCTGAGTGTATCTATTTGTATTTCCTTCAAATTTTTAATGATTTCAGTCAAACTATTGTAACAATAGGCTAAAGCATGTCTATAGCACATACCAGCAGTAATATATGTATATAATTTACTTTTCCTTTGCATGAGTTAGGCTAAATATCAACAAAATAATACATTGTTTCATTTTTAACAGTTTCTGCCTCCCAAGTGCGCTTCTAGTAATAATATAATAATGCTAACCATACAATGTAAAATATGGCTATACCAAGAAAAATTTCTTTCCACAGAAAAATCAAAGGACCTACATAACAGCAAGACTCTGGTTTCACACGTTTCAATAGCAATGACACCAGTAAAAGGCAGCAAATCGAGGAATATGGGTGATGAAGATCTTCCAGATGTGTTTGATGACAGTGTGTGAAACTGTGCAGATTGTTGGTAACATGACAGTACAACTAAGCAGGAAAAGAAATCCTGTGACCAAAGACTACTAAGTGAATCTTGGTAAATAATTGCTCAGTGTGAGGTTGAATGCCTTATAAACTATTGCACCACAATGAATTTGCAATATCAAAAGTTGGAAGAATAACTCCAAAGGAGTATATATATATTGTACTCTCTCTAGATAAGGATTATTGTAAGCATTGCTATTTCATGACCAAGGAAGTATTTAATAATGTTAAGAAAATCCATTTAAACATGCAAAATTGCATCAAGCAACTCATCATATTTTAATATTTATTTATGAGGTATATATATTTAAATTTACTTGCAACTAAAAAGATTTATATTTATCCTCCTGTAATAATGGAATTTCAAAAAATCTGTAACTCATTTTGCACCATTCTGATCAAAAAACATTTTAGTACAGTTTGTGAAGAAAATTTTTTGGAGGAGCAATATGCTCCTCAATCATGTAAATATACAGATAAGTCTTCATTACTGTGATATAAGATTACTGTTTCAACTGTCTCTTTTATGTTAAATTAAAATTTGAACATCACGAATCTAAGTTTCTCTATTCTGATCCTGTACATCAAACTTACTGCAAGTAACAAATTTGAAAATTATCCAAGGGTAAGCAACTGTTTAATTTTATGAAGAAAACCAGGAATGAATTAAGCTGCAATCCATAGGGTGGAATCAGGGAGTTTGTCAATTAACTAATTCCTTACATCTCTTTACTCTCTCATTGCCTCATTTTTTACTGTCTCATTGCTGAAGCCACTTTTTACCTTGGATAGTAAATACACTAAAACCCTCTAACAACTCTCCCATTTGAGACACTGTCTCGCATAACATCTGGTTTTTTCTCTGTGCTGGTCCCTTTCACTACACATGGTAAAAATACCTGCTTATAAGGCAGATTTTCTCCTTTCCCAGATGCACTACAACCCATGAAAGTCAATCCTCTTCCCCAGTTAATTAGTCAAGAATTACTCACATTGTCTATATTGCTTTCCTCTTCTGACTTGCCTCATCTCAAGGGAGTTCTCATAGACCCATCTTGTTTGTGTTGACCAAATTTTTGAGAAGACAACTTATTGAAAAGCATGACAATATTCATTCCACCATAAAACCAATACTAGCTCTGACACAGAGTGAGATATTCTCTACCAGTTTTGTTTCAGGGCAAAACAGATTGAAGAGTCAGATGACAATATTTCCTTTCATAAGTGTCAAGTCATGAATGCATTGAATGAAGTAGTGGAACTGCAGTGTTTGGTTTGGCTGCTGTACATAGTTCTGTGGTAAAAATTGCTTAACAGTAGAAATAAAAGTGACCAAATTGAATTAGCAAAGAAAGCTCTTTTTGTCTGAATAGCAGATCATATTTAAAGAATAAGAAAATAAGGTAAACAGTAGTAAACAACAATAGTTCATGGACTCTTGGCAAGTAAAGTAAATCAAAGATTCCTTTTCATTTTTAGGAAAAAGCACCCATTTAAAAATTAAAGAGACAAAATACCATTCCATTCTATTTTCTAATGCAAAAGAAATTAAAATTTGATCTGACCTGATTGTAACTCTATACCACTTATAATCCTGGATTTCCCTCACTTCCCTGAGAAGCATCTTTACTAATTTTTACTGAATTATATATTTGGTGATGCATAAATTATTTAGATTTTTAAAAAAGAGGCAACACCATCCTATATGGCATCTGGAGAAACTTACTGAAGGGTTGAGCACTCAATTTGAACTCAATTCGAGTAACAAATAGATGTAGATTATCATTCCATAAGAGGTCCAAGAACAAGATGGACACATAACTGGAAAATTAAGATAAACAATTCTGAAATTCATGTATACAACTCAAAAACATTTGAATGGCACTTCCATAAAAATTAAACTAAGCATTTGGTATTACAGTAAAAACAATTTGATAGATGGATAATAAATATTAATAACTATTTGGTATTTATTTTATTTTCCGAAAGACCAATAAGAGTCTACATAGCAGTGATGAAATAAATACAGCAGTTTGACCATTCATCACTCAGAAAGATACTCTCAGACATGAATGGGAAATAATACACCTGTTCTTTAGATCTTATCTAATGCCTTAATTTGGATAAGTTAAATGCTATTCCAGATTTAAAAAACCCTTAACCAAATTGAGCTGGATATAAACTGTCAACAACTTAAATAAATCTTACAAACAATTCAACATTATACCTTAGAAAAAAATTTCATCACAATGACTGGAATATATACCCATACTTCAACAACTGGTTTACATGAGAAGAAGGAGCTAGAGGTAGGTCAATTAAAACCTGTAATTCTGAAACTTAACAACCAAATAAATAAGAGTTACCAATAGGAACAGTGTTCATACAAAAAACAACCGAAGCAGCCTCCACAAAAATATACAAAATGCATTTGTTTGGTAAATAAACAGGTAAAAGAATTCCATGAATTAAGGAGAATAGATTGCTGAGGAATTTCGGATTAAGAATATTAAGTCATAAAAAAATACTAATAGTAATAAACTCACGACTCTATGCAAATAAATTTTCAATACATTCAGAAACTGTTAACAAAAATTTATTCCTTCCTTTAACAATAGTCCATGAAAATCTGTTTCATTGATTGAAATTTGCCTGAAATCTCTAATATGATGTAATTTTAATGCTACCATGATTTGGCAGAATTACAATTGTGGCAAGCATCTGAGGAACTGCAAAGATGAGTTAATTAATGGTAAATGATTTGCTTCTTTCAACTCAGATGAGATACAGGACACCCATAGCCTGAGTCATGTTCAAGTCCAAAACATAAACTAGGAATGCCAAGTGCTGCAATCAATTGAATAGTTGAAGAATACAGAACAGATTGCATTTACATCATCAACTGTGATAGTTATAGGACAGGGTTTTGTGATGAAGTACAAATTTTTACAGTAACATTCTATAACGTTTACTTTACTGTATTCACTGAAAAATGTACAACCCTGTCTAAATCAGCAACACTTCAACAAATGAAACTATTACATATAAAAACATTTGTAAATTTTCTGACTCAGATGAAGCAGGGGCAATGGGTGTCTCAGAACATATCTGCACCTCACTTTATTTACCATAAAAATAAAGAGGAATTTCTTATGGATTTTGTAATATATTGCATAATAAATGTTTGCAGAACTAACCAGTTATTATTATGTGCTCTTGTTTGTAAGAAAAAAATTATTTAAAATTAACAATTGGTGCCTTTAGGTAATTAAACTTTCATCTGATATGAAGGATATGAATGGAAAAGTATCATCGCAAAATTGCAGATCCTGAATAAAATTAAATCAACAAATGTAATTACATAAAACTAAGAGATATTTCATTTAGCTTAGTTAAAAGATATGTTGTGCTTTGCATTAGCAAGGGTAGATAATAAAATAAATTTAAAGATTTACATTCACAGGAACTAAAGGTGGATAATTTCAGATTAACTTAAATATTCCATCAGTTAAAGCATAGGGTGAATGCAGCAATCCTGTTAATTTGCCAAACAATATGAAAGGACAATATTTTTTTAAATATTTATGAAACTTTAATGAGAAACTAAGATATGAAGTTGACTGTTTCAATGCAAGTACCAGATCAAAAAATTTTATCAATAAAACAGGAATTATTTTTCAAATTTATGTATGAATAAAGCTTTTATTACAGAAACAAATGGTCCACTGTGATTTTCCAACCAAAAATCTTGTAATGCATACAACAAAATCTTAATTACCTTAGACCAATCGAAAACATACAAAACTTATTTAAACAGAAACTCATGTAACATAGCGCCTCTTTTACATATATTAATGCAGATATTAGTTTCACATCAATCCAAACATGTCATTTTTTGCTTTGAGTCTTTGGAGCCCACCAAAATTGGTAACAATAGTTCTTAATTCTAAACAAACATATAAACTATCTGTCTAAAATTACAGTGAATCTTAAAATTTTATACCTCTGTATTTAGTACACAATCTTAGAGAAATTAGTTATGAAATCTAAACTCATATGCAATAATTCATGACATATTTAAATGAGATCGATTACCTGAATCAGCTTAGTAGAAAATATTCATAACTATCACTTGTTTTACTTTGATTAGAAATGAGGAATATGAATAATACTTGATTTTTTTACTGATTTGATCACAAGCAAATATACTTTCAAAAAAGACAGGCATAAAATTCTCTTAGATTTACTGCAATTTATTAAATGAATAGTTTATACTTTCTAGTTTGTGATTCAACAATAACATGGAATCAATGGCAGTGTACATTCATATACCTACCCAGAATGTAATATTGGGAACCTTAGCTTTATCATTTTCCATAATGTCATTTATGCCAATAGTTCTATTTTCCTTGTTGATAAGCAACAAACTACTTCAATTCAGACCTGATTTTGAACATATTCACTTCTTAAAAACACATCCAAAAGAAGCTGACAATATTTTTTGCCAAAAATACCTTTTAGTCAAGGTATCATAAAAAAGATTATAGAGTTCCATTTTCAATACACACAATAATATTCAAACACTCTAATCATACATTTCTATTTGAAGTACTTTAATAAGAAATTTATACATAAAGATCAAGTAAGACTGCAAGAATCCTGAAGAAACAAAGAATCAAGAGAATACATAAAACTTCTGGGAAACATAAGGAATCTTTATTCAAGGCAAAAGATGACCTACGCCTAAAGACACCAAGAATCTATCAGACTCCCTGCAAGTGCAGGATGGCATATGTGGGACTGACAGGCCACACAATGGAAAATGGAATCAAAGAACATGCCACCTACAACTGCCTAGGACACCCAGAAAAATTGGCAGTAGAAAAACTGCACATCATTTATCATTGAATTGATATCATGAGCAAAAGACAACTCAGCTAGGTACACTGATACTGGGCCCACATAGTAAAAGAGGCCTTCAAAATCTGGCTTGAAAATCGATAATTCCATCAGGGATGTCAGCTTACCACTTAGCAAAATGCATGGGATACTCATTTCCTTGAGAAATTGATAAGTGGATGAAAAAGGACAGAAGCTAATTTACAAAGCCTTTCTTGATTGAAAGACAGCTGATTAATCAATAGGAAGGCTTCTTGGCTGACATTCTCCATAGATGGAGGGATTCAGACATACTGATAAAAACAGGGAGGCCAAAAAGAACGGTGCAAGGAATACTAATGATAAGAAAGATTCTGACCTGATTGGCCATACCAGATTCAGATCAGATCAAGACAGGACTACAGTAAGAATTTCTGTAGTATGTAACACCTCTGTCCATCAGACTGATGCACAAGCTGGTCATTTGAGCATCACTTTTCAAGCCAAACTTTATCATTGCACAGACCCAAGAGAATCCTGGCCACAGTTTGTGTATTACCTTGAAGAATTGAAAGAGATATCTTAATTCCTTAACTGAATAAGATTTCTAAGTATCACTTACTTAGAAAATACAAATAAGTTAAACTTTCCATAAAATATGATTTCAAACTTTCAGATTCTGAAAGCATTCAAAGCGAGATGTTAATTATTGCACTTCATATCTAATGCCTGTTGAGTACACCAGATATGAATTTAAATAGCTGCAATTTCATTCATTGGGGGACGTTCAAATAATGAAATGATCCAATACTGATAACTTCACGCATGCTAATGGTGAGACTTTGATATTATTAACAACTGCTGGTTTCAATGTTGTACAAAAACACATGGTCATCATCTACTTCATGGCAATCGACCTCAATTAATAGTTTTTTTACTCAGATCTTGCTAATAAAAGGCTTTTCTGGCCTTTTACACCCTTTTCCAGGCAATTTTGATATTAGCTCATTAAATTTTGACAATTTTAACATTGAGTTTTAAATCAGGAAAAGAGTATATTTGTTATCCTTACCCTCTTATTCTCACTTTCTAAGTCCAGTTAACATGTTTCCCACATGAAATAGTTAGCGAGGCAAGAAAGACCATGGAATTAACTTATATACTATGTATATAATACAATAATAAATAAAAAGAAACTCATCAATGTTAGCAAACAACTGCCACAGTTTTCATAGGTAAACAGCCAATTATTTTCCTTAATGATTACAAAAAGATGTAAATGATTATTTTATAAATTTGTATCGAAAATTTTCTAACTAACATATTTAAAGATTTTTTTGTAATTTCAGAGAAAAATAACAGAATAAGTCACCAGCAACTAAGGAAGAATATTTTGGAAAACAAGAATAATCTTCTGATTATGCAGTAAACATGAGAAAATCAATGTTTCCACAAATCCAAAACATTGCATACAATTATTCAACCTCAAAAAATAAGATATCGAACTGATTATAGTGAAATGTTAACAACCAGTTGTCAAAACAGCCTGGGAAAAGGTGTATTAGAAATACACATGGAGGTTCACCTTTGTTACAACAAGTGAATGCTTTCCCAAATCAAGATGCATAATTTTCAGTTTGATAAATAACGAGTCAACTATGAAAAGAGAATGAAGAAATTTTTATCTTTCCCTCAGATGTAGTCACAACTGTAGCTCCTGTGTTTCAGGGTAAAACTGGAAACCTCATGAAGAATTTTACACTAGCTTGATCTGTAATTAGATGAATATCCCAGACCCTGATACATGGCCCGCCTGGAAGATGTAACTGGCTCATGTATACCACTGCCATCAGGACCAAGTCCAGTGCCAGGCTCCCAGCCCATGCTTCGAAGCATTTGATTACCTATGTTACTCTCTGGTATGGGGCTCGGGGGAGACTCTGCCATCATTTCTAAAGAAAAAAATAAAACATAAAAAGGTCATTATTTTGGAAAGAAATGGTTTTAAACAGAATACATTACCATTTATACCAACTATATTTTACCTAAATCAAAAAATTGCAATGTTTGTTGAATAGAAATCATTTAACTTAATGACAGACATATATCATCCAAAAAAAGCATTTCATGAATAAAATATAATTAGTATAAATTTTAATTTCAATTCTTATAACATTTTTAATTACTGGTACATTTCTATACCCTTGACTGAGTAGGGTGGTTTGCTTGATATACATTAGCAAAAAATAATAAACCAACTGAGTGAATGTTAGATCAAGTAGACATTGCTACCCAGCCTAATCCACCAAACTGCCTTTGAGGAATATAAAATGCAAGACCAAAATTTTATGCCCAAAATTTAATGTGTTAGAAAGCGTCCATTTTATCATAGAAAATACAGATGTACGGCAATCATTTAGAATTGCCCCAAAATGCCTGAATCTGTCTTGCAGCACTCATAAAAAAGGGAGGCCGTCAAAGATACAATCCCTACACAATCTGTATTTTGTTATGATTGATTGAATAACACCTAAATGCAAAAGTACTTACAAGACTCTTTTCATCTTTAAGTAATACAAAGAAATTTAAAATTTGTTCCAAATTTCAATCTGACTGGAATCAGCTAAAGAGCAAACTATTTTTCTTTCTGAAAGGGATAATGAGACAACTTCAATTTAATTTGAAAATTTTTATCACTTTGTCTTCAAACCAAATTTTTCACAAAGATAGATTGACATGTTCAGTCCTAGACAAAAGTGATATGACCTATATCATTCTGTGCAAAAGAACAAGGAACTATTTAGACTAAGGAAGTGGTACAACTCTGAGGCAGCACCAGGGATAAGAGAGAAACTCTTCGAGATGGGGAGAGGGCAGAGTCTAGCTTCCTATAGAATACAGTAAATACGAAACTCAGTCTGTATTCCAGCACGCATAAAAGATGGGAAGAGGGGCTACATAAAACAGAATCTTAGGAGGAACTCAGTCTGAGTTATAGGTAGATACTAAGCGCAATTGAATCTAATGGAAGTAAAATATTTGTCATGGGTAAGCTAGATGGCAACCTCATGAAGTTTTATACTTCATCTTAATAATCATAGTTTCATTTATTTGAGCAGTTCCCAAGCCTTAACTACTATTTTTACTGCCAAAAGGAAAAGGAGAGTACAAAGTCTTTGGAGAAAAAATGTTTTTGGAGGATATTATAGCTGCTTACGTTGCCTTTGGTGGCTAGGCCTACTGTTTAAATTTTCTGCAATCAAGAGACAAAACAATTGGCTTCTTCCATTCACATCTTACTTGAATTCAAAGACTATGATTAAAAAACATAAGCATCCCTCATATGTAAAAATCTTGGTAACTGTAAAGCTGACACAAATTATACAAACATTTTTGTATAAGCATCCTGTTGCATCATTTTCATGTAGTTTTATCATTTCATATATTATTACCAGCATTATGACCCTACTTCTTCTCCTATAAAATTTCAAAATAAAAAACTATGCATAGCATTGCTTGGATTCGAAGTAAATATTTGACCATTGTACAAGGCTTGCAAGAGAGTCTGATGAGTGATAACTCATTTTTTCTAGTTTTTCTAGTCATCATATCAGTGACTTTTCACTTTCAACACCTCAGGACTCTCCTTTCCTTGATGATGAGGTATCATTACTTGAGAACTTTACTTAGGCAATGGTGCAAAAAAATTATAAAAGAAATCAAATCAATGAGATAGATTTCTTCACTGAATAACATGTTTTTTCTAATGTTATTAAATTCTGTTAAAAATAAGTGCAGAGACCTTTACTAAATAATTATATACAATTATTTGGAGATAAATTATGAGAGAAGAGGAAATACACATTGACTATTGAGTGATGGTACTACTCTCATTTCATGAATTTTGCGATTATACTTGAAAACACTTGCTACGAAAGTTCTTCTTCATCCTATGATTGCCTTGCTTTTGCATAAAAGCAGAATTTGCAGCAATAGCTTCAGTAAAAAGGCATCATTCCCACAAAACAACTTATATTCTTTCTTTTAAATATAGTATTGAATAAAATATGTACTTACATGCCTTTCTAATGGTTTACGAGGCATAAAGAAAATGAACAAACAGATCTTAATCAAATAAGATTTTGTTTCACACACTTCACTCACCGACATTTTTAAGGGCAAATCTATGATGGAAATAACCACACATTTTTTTTCTCATAACAAATATTTTTCTCTGAGAAATAAGATGCAGTGATTTCTATTCCAAACCATAAATTAATTTTTTAGGCCACTGCTTTTGGCAACTTTTTTTCATAATTAGGCATATATTTGGAAGCAAGAACAGAATATTTACTTCTTTTCCCTGATATCACTACATATTCAATGTTGGCTTCCCAAAATATTCCTAGGGATGACAAGAAATCATCTAGCCCTATCATTTTGCAGATAACTTTATGGCAAGGAGTAGAAATTGATGTTTCATTTCATTGATGAAATCCTACCACAGTGTTAAGATCCCATATTTGGACTACAACTTATTCCTCTTTGTTTTAAATCTAAGAAGGAATATCCACTACAAAATTTAGAAACACTGGAACACAAAAATTAATGCCATGAAATCAATTCAAACAAGAGAAAATACTTAATGATAATATTAACAACACCCAAGATACAGAAAAATACGGCAAATAATTTTCAGTAATTTAGCATGATATAATTGAAATACTGACTAGTCAAATATCCGACACAGAGTTTACAATCCTACACAAGAAAAACAAATTACTGCAAATCAACTTGTAACTTACAAAAATTTTACAATTAAATTTCTTGCTGTTAGTTTCCATTAGAAGAAATTTGAAAAATAGCCAGAACTTCCAAAGGCTAAAATCTACTTCAGAACATCATCTGATGTTTTTCTAGCAGGAAACTATAGGATAATAATAAGGAAATTTTCTTTGAAAGATGAGAATAATAAACAGGGGTAAAGGATAACCTTTCTGAAAGCCAACCGATTCTCATACACAAGAGCTTCTGAGCTTGAAAATGGGGTACCAAGGTATCAGTCCACGACAGTTTGTGCATATATTCTAAGGGACAATATATCAGCTGTCTGACAGCATAATTATATTTATATCAATGCATACCCATGTGTGAAGTTTGAGGGCTGCTTGGAGGGACTCTCCGTCTCCTTTTGTAATCATTAAACGCCTTCAGTCTTGATTGAAGTCCATTCCTAGATACTTGACCCAGTTTAACAGCCTGAGTTGTGTACCTTGAGTAGAAATAAGAAAACATTTAGACGGTAAATTCACACAAAGAACAAAACTAAACTGTCATTCAAGAATAAAGAATCCCAAATGAATACCTAGTCTTAGTGAGCACTGGGCATGATAGCCCACAGGATGAATCATTGTTCATTTTAAGCGAATAAAGACTTGCCAGGTGACAGAGCTGATCTCTCTCTTGCTTTTCCATGGGATGCAGCCTAAAATTTGTAAAACATCAGTTAACATGCAAAATATAACTAACCAGTAGATATATGAAAAACATGAAAGTATTTTCTTTATAAGATTAAAGCAATCCCTATTAAGAACTTTCTACCTTTAGTTAGCATGAATGGGTTGGTGATAATTTTGCATTGGTTATCTTGTAATATAGTTAATAATAACCAGCATGAATACACCTGCAATCATTGTTTGAAATAATTTTCAACTGATTCTTTAGATGGCTTTTTTAGCCCATTTTGCTTAACAACGAGGAAAGAACAATTATAATAGCAATTGCAGATAAGAAAATTAAGGCATATATTAGAAAAACAAGACAAATCAATAAGAGTCACTAAGCTAATTATTTATTAAAGGAACCTAAAATACCAAAAAGTGAAAATAGGACAAAACTCAAGATGAAATAAAAGATTTTAACCAACTAAATTATTTTATTAAAATTGTAACCTGCCTGAAGATAAAAAAAAATCACATAATATTTTGTTTGGTAAACTTCACAGAAAGCATAATGTGAGGTTGAGAGAACTGAGAACTAATGGGTAATAAGGAACCATTCTAAATTCAAGTTACTTATACTTCCAACTTCAAAATAAAAGAGCACTATTCTTAAAACATAGGTGAAGAACATACAGATTAAATGGTAAACATTAATAAAATGTAAAACAATGTAACTTTTCATAGTGTTACCTTAATTCTGATTGTCCAGAATCTTGCAGAAACCTAGACAACTTTTCATTAGCAGATGTAGTGATGCTGAATGGGGGCTTTTCACCCCTTACCCTTCTTCTCCCACCTCTGATCTCACGACCATTCTGGAATAGAGAATCAAGTTCTTCATTCTATTAAAGGAATCAAACTTTACAGCTTCATTTGATTTAATGAATTTTCAATATAATCACAAAATCAGAAGTCTACGATTGATTATATATTGATATAATTTTTCGTAATATATTAAATCATAGGTGAATATACATACAGATTCCATAATGATATGATTTGCAAAATCAAAATTTTTACTATTCATTTAAAATAATGAGTAAAAATTAAAACATTAGGTGTTAAAATCCAGTCTTAGATAACTTGCACTTTAATTAAACAACATTACTTGTCTCTCTAGGTTGCAAAGACAATTCTTACACAGTACCAGATATTCACGGCACCATCACTTCAAAAATTCTGAAAATACCAATACCTTGTTTACATCATGTCTTCTTTTGAGATTTTACTGGAAATTAATCTAGATTTATCAATACCTTTTCCTAATACAAATCTTAAATCATGAGAAAAACCGAGTATCATCCCATCATTTTCTATTTTCCAGTAGATTTGAATCCTAATTACTGAGAGTACTCCAACCCATACTTTCAAATGTTTTAAAAACTTTTGACCAATTAATTTCCGACTCCTGCTCTAAATGAAAATAATTTCATTTCTAGACCAATAAAAAAGAATATCTATTACAGCAGTATTAGAAATATACTGAGCAGAAATTAAGGAAATATACTCACCAGTCCATTAGTAATCCATTTAACTTTCTTTCGATATCTCATCTTTGCTTCCTCTGAAAGATGCTCAAAACTGCCAGTAAGAATAGCCTGAATAAAAAGAAAAGGTTTATAATCAGTAATTTCAATTTCATAAAGTAACTCAGTAATATGATTTTGCATTACATATAAAATCCATACCAAAAGTTACCTAAATATATGGACCACCCTTATATGATTAATTACTTAAGGAAAATAGTCAAACCCAATTACAGCATCAATTAATAACAGACATAAAATCAATTCATCTAAAACCCTAAACAACTTAGAGAAAATATACGGAAAATATTTGAAAAGGTGAATTACGAGGCAGGCAAGAATAGAATGATCTTTACCAATGATATTCAGAAGAAACAGCAAAAGCCCACTTAAGTTTCAATGGTAAAACATAAAACTAGGTCAAATTCTTACACCAAAATATGTACCTTATCTGTTTCCATTTCCATCTACTTTTACCCTTTTGCTGCAAAGTTTGGGTATATCTGACTGGACACTTAAAGCCACAGACTGAATCGTTCAGATTAACCTACAACCTCAAGAAAACTTATTCCACAATAAAAGACAAGGTATTTCCCTTATTCTTGATTCCCATGCTTAATGAATGGCAGTGATGCCACCATACAAAACGGGAAACGTATAATTTCACGCAGCGTACCCTGCATACTGTTGAGTATACAATGTGAATCTTTGGTTGTGACGAATAACAGTTTTCTAATGTCTAGTTGATACACATCTCATATTCTTCAATTGGAAAATTTGTCCAACCATGCTCTCAATTCCATTTATTGCAAAAACTGTTGGAGAGTGATCAGAAAAGAATCCAAATGAAATTGAAGTGGAACCAAATCCGAACAATAGTGTAAATATTAGGAAGTTCTAAGCAAACATTTAGATAGCCACTTTGGTAACATTGGCTATGAGAGGACGAGCTATCATTCAGAAAAGCAGTATAACATTGATCACTTCTCTTTAGATGAATCGCTTGGTTGAGTAGATGCATTTGTTGGGCATAGAGTTTTGCATCGAGTCTTGTTTTATTCAAGAATTTCATGATGAATGATATTCATCTAGTGAATTCAATCTCACTACACACTGCATCGTCCTTCGATGAGGGTGTTCTCATTTGACAAAGAATTTGCTCATCTATTAGGACCAAAACCTTCTTTTAGCTGCTAAATTTTTATGCAAACATATTTTACACAACATTTTATGCCATATTTTGTCACCTACAATCTGTATATATTGCCCATCGTGATTGAAACAGAACGGAAAAGTACCTAAATATAATTAGACCTTTTTTTTATTTTGAGTATATCTACTCTTGCACATATCCTAGAGAGTCTGTTATTGTAGAATTTACATGCCATTAGATGTTATGGTAATGAATAATGATTAACCTACAACCGTGGGGTGGGGACCACTACATATATAATGCTTTCATACCAGAGGTGCCATCCTGCATGCAATAGGTCACTTCCATGAACGCTGTCAAAAGTGGGACAGACACAGATATAAAGATTTTCTTCCACAAGTGTGTCAATGGGCCATAGGTAATAATATTGGTAATACTGTATTAGCCTATACATAGCTCGTTGTTTATTTCTCTAGCATACACCATTGCAGTTGCAATTGTATACGCTAGAGTTGCAGCCACTATATTCAAGTACTTCTAGCTTTAAAACGATAAAGGCATGCCTCCTTGTGCATTTTAGCACATGTATTTATAATCGCTACACTGTAAATGAATTGGGAATTCATGTTATGATGCTACAATACATTATATTCTGGCTAATATGATGTAAGTGATTCATTGGTGTACAATAAATCGTTTGTATACCAAGTTAGTGTTGCCATGATTTTCTTTCCAACTTTTGTACTTGTGACATTATTACTATTCTCAAAGATAGTCAAAAGAAAAAAGTCAACTTGGAGTTGATAAGTGGCTCCACTTAGGATAAATGAGCCTTCAAAACCTGGTGCTGGAGGAGAATGTTGAAGATCAAATGGACAGATAAGGTAAGAAACGAAGAAATATACAGAAGAATAGAAGAGGTTAAAACAATATGGAGCATCATCGGGAAAAGATGAACCAGATGGATTGGACATATCTTGAGACACAATGGATTTGTTAGGAACGTACTTGAAGGCAAAATAGAAGGAAAATCAGCGAGAGGAAGACCAAGGGATGAATATATTAGCCAAATAAAGAGAGATATAGGAAAGAAGAGATATCAGGATGTAGTAAAGTTAGCACTAGAGAGAGAGGAAGGGAGGGCTGCAGTCAACCAATCTACGGATTGAATGACCTATGAGGATGAATTATTCTCAATAAACTTAAGCATTTGAAAATGAAATTATGAAAAAAAAAGAAGTTGCAGTACCTTGAAAGTAGCATCATCCTCTTGATCATCCCAGTCTGTGTCATCATCATCCACCCTACGGTTCGAGCACTTTGCACCTCCACCTTCCCCATTGCTGCCATCCCCATGTAAATCCCACCAAGTCTTCTCTCCAGGAATGCCATAAGCCGATCCAGGTTCTCCAAACCAATCACTCTGTTCATCATCCGCTGTAATTGAGAGTACCAAAACATATTTGAAAACACGCCACATATATCATAATTACATACTGTACAAGATACCACAATTTTAAAAGAAAAGAAATTAATACTTAAACTAGACATATTAGATTACTATTATTCCCCTGATATTAAAGTAAAATATTTAGGGAAAATTCAGGTAACACAGCTTAATGATAATTATTATATCAAATCCATTTATGTTTTAACCTTTGCAAACGTGGCTTTCTTACTCGAGTAGAATAGCTCAATAAGTTATTAGAGGCTTCTGGGCTATCTTTAATATCTTCAAATGTATTTTCTATAATTCACAAAGAATTTCCTCAAAAAGAAGTGAAAAAATAGACAAAACCAAGGTTTCCTACTCCCTAGTCAGGTGTTTTAACCAATAAACAATCATTTCTGTACCATTCTACTATCTGCAAAGTTATTAACATTCCCCAAAGAACAGATAATTTCTAGAGCCTTCTCTAACAATGCAATGGACTATTTTTACATTGAAAGTCTGTTCCTGTTCTTCTTTAAGTCCAAATAATGGCTCAAAAATCACTTGAAATGTTTTTATTAAGTTTCAAGAGAAGAATATGGTCTTCAAGAAGAATAAACTAATTTACTTTCTATGTATACGACCTAGGTCAATTTTCTGGAGAAAATTTAAGAAAGCATGCATCTTATGACAGTATATACAATATTATATTTCAGCATTAAAATTCTTCCCTCCATCTACTTCAACCCATCCTGTTAGGTTTTTTACATCAAAGTACTTTTCACATTTAATCAGTTATCTGTAAGCATTTTCAGTGGAATTTTACATAACAACTCTAAAACTGTTCTAAAAATTTCTTTTCCCACTTACTCATACTCACAGATATATCTTGACAGGTAATAAGTAAGACTATGTGACAGGACAAGATATGTATAGCAGCTGGTGCAAGATTAGTAAAAGTAAAGGCATAGCACAGGAAAAATTTCATCTTATTCAAAAAATGTAGCAAAGTTATATTTCTTTACAGTATATCTAATCTAAACAGAATTGTTGTTAAGATTTCAACTCATTAAAAATTTTCCCTTGCCTTGGAATTGATATCGATAAGGAAGTAATTAATTTCACGTTAAGATATGAAAGAATGAAATGTTTTAAACTATGAGTTAATATTTTACTTAGTATTAATATAGAAAAGCTGAATGTCAAAAATTACAAAAATAATACTTCATGTTTCAAGAAAAAGTTTAAGAATATGATTTTTGACATAAGTTTAAATAATTATCATTTGCACAGAATTTGAAGTGTGGTATTCAGCTTAAAATCAATAAACTGTGATAATCAAAAGGAAATAATTGACTTTTATTCTATAATAAATGTCTTAAAGATAATTCTTATAACGTATTTGGGAAAATTCCAACAGAGAATTTGATCTATGAGAAGCTGAGAAGGATATGAGAACTACACCATTTGAAAGAAATGCCTGAATGTGTACATAACAGTCAGGGATATTGAAAAATAACCAAACAATTTTTATTGTAATGGTGAATAACATCAATTGATTACAATGAGATATAACCACAAATATCCAGTAATACACTGCAAAACCTACCTTCTCTTCCTTCATCATTTGTATAAATTCCAGTATCACTTTCTGAGCTGCTCAGACTGCTTAAGCTACTGCTACTCATTATCTCACTGAAAAAGATCAAGCAGGATCATTATATAGCAAAAACAGAATTTGATCTTCAACATACGGAATCCTATTATCACATGCAAAAAATTAAATAGAAAATGTAGTGTAATAAGCATGATGAAAATGATTATAATAATGTAACTACTTAGTATGCTTCAATAGACAGTTTTGAGGAAGTGTTATATCAGTTGTGTTAATGCTACAGCCCTCCATGAGGCATTGCCTTCTCTGATTAAATTCATAAAGTGTCCTTCTTTCTATGAAAATAACTTACTCAAAAACACACCTGAAATAAACATGCAAGTATACTTTATTTACACTAATTCAATTTTACTTTTGTACACTATTACAAACATTGAATGATTAGTTCAGCAATGCAGTCATTAACATAGCCAATCATTCTTGAAAGAGGCCTAGAGCCAAAATATTAACAAAACTCAAACTATAGTCCAAATTTAGAGGAATAGCTCAACCTGAATGATGGGACAAACATACTTACAATTAAAGTCCACTACACTTGAACATGCAACCATAATTTAAGAAATGAGACTGTTTCTATTGCAAAGTTTTATAATGCATGAGAATCTCAAAATATTAAAGGAAATGAGCTTAAAGCCACAAATTATGCATAAGTAATCTCATGTCAAATCATTGAAAAAGGGAAATATATGAGGCTTCAATTCATATTATTAAGTTTTGCTTAGAGCATAAATCATAACTTATTTTTCTTTGGTGGATGTGAAATTTGACTTAATTACAAACTGACTCAGAAGCAAATGTTACATGTCACATGATTTCAGATGTGATATGCTTTGTGTGATAGAAAATAATACATGCAAGATACAGTTTTTTCGGGGGTTTCTTCCAAATTTCCTTCCTCAAAACGAGTTTAATGTATTCTAAGAAGTGCAAAGAAATTCCAAAGAAAAAATTGGCATCATTCAAGAAATATTCTCTATCAGTATAAGCTTGTCTTAACCTGAATTGCGTGACAGCAAGCAACACCACCTTGTGAAAAAAATAATTTTCGACAAGACCAAAGCATTGGTGAAGGAATGATCTGTTTTATGGATGCAGAATGAAAACTACATACCACTTGCCATCCAAATGGTTGAAATCTTCATTCAGACTCATCTTATGGAATGCCAAAATCCGTGAAGACTTTGACCTACTACCCTCACTGTGTTCACACTCCATGCTTCTCTCTCTCATACTCCTCTTTCTTTTCCCACATAATATAGTGTTATACCTACATGAAAGAACCACAAACACAGTTGAGAAAATAAAATTACACCTAAATATTTTATAATTATCTAATAAAACCCAAACAATTACTGATATGAATAATTCTTTTATAGAATAAATATGAAAGTTGCTGCATCTTTATCAAGAGATAATGAGAATATTTCTTCTAAATTATTATATGAGTGACTTCACAAAATTACATAACTAGTGTGTTTTCCCAAACTTTTTGCTAAATTCATAAGTTCTTTATAGATAAAGCCATGCTATGTGCACAATAGGTATTTTACTCAACTATAACCTCAACTTTACTTTGTATTAAATTGAATAGTATTTCCATGCATCTCTATATTAACCCTTTTTATAGGCAACTATAGTAAAATTTATTAAAGAAATATTAATGACAGTACTTTTATACAAGCTATCTAAGGAAGTGACCCATATTCTATCAAATTTTTAGTATGTATTAATTATATGTATTATGTAAATTTTAAATAGAAATTCATATATTACTTTCTCAAAATCATCAATTCAAGCACAAATATGTAATTTGAAGACATAATAGTTCAAAGATCTGTTATTTTGAAAAATAACATTCAAGTGATTTATTTTCAAATAATAATTTATGCTCCTAGAGATATAGGGATAAAAATTCCAGCAACCCCATCTCTGTTTCAGCATATCTGAAATAGCCCACTTTGTTTTGGTTTATGAGAGATGATTAGAGAGAATGTCATAGATGGATACTTTCATGTTATGAATAATCTTCCCACTGACATAAACAGTATAGGAAAAGAAAAAAGCAAGCGAAGGAATTGAATTAGTAGAGATAAGTAATTATAAAGAACCTTGTTTAGTATTGACATTGGACGGGACCGCAAACGGTTCTCGGTCACATTACACTTTTCTCAAGTCTATTTTTCTTTGGGATCATTCATTATGTTTCTCTGTGCATGGTCATAAATATAAAACTAATGTAATCCATAAAATACTCATAGAAAAGAAGACTTGAATATTTAATACTCAAAGGGTTTTTGATAAGTACTTGTTTCTAAAATACAACAGCTTTTATTATATCATCCTATAATTGGAACCTGAAACATTAATTCTTAAAACTTTGTCTAATCAGCTGACCATCAACACTTTAGAGTTATATATCAATTGATAATATATAAAAACTAAGAAAATTAAATGAAGCCTTACCAGAGATTTTAGTGCATGGATACCAGAAGAAACTATTAAAATACGATTACTACTGTGAAATGTACAGCTAATATACAGTTACTATTCATCAAAGGCATCTGAGGTTAGGCTGAGCAACAGAACTTTAAGGAATGGTAATACAAGAAAGACAGAGAAAAGAAGTTCCACCACTTAGTTCTTCTCATTATATAGAAATTAATCCTGCTGACGGTTAAGTAATACAAAACAATCCAAAGATTGAAAGTTTCTCATATCATGTTAGGATAATCACAACTGTCATGCACTTAAGTATACTATATAAACACATTATGTGGGAAAATTAGAGTAATTTCTTAAAATATAAACTTGCTCATAAGATACCAGTGCACTAAATGTTTTGAAAAATCTGGTACATCTACAGTTTTATCAGAGGCTAATCAAATCTGTATATTTTGTATCCATTTGAATGAAAAACATTTTTATCTTTTTCATATTAACTTCAAACTATTACAAATTAAGATAACCTCTAATCTATTACAGCCCCAGTTGTTTTAGGTCAAATTTTGATTGGGTTTGGTAGGTTGGTTAGGCTGTGTCATAATTTAAAATGCATAAAACAAATCCAACCAACAATAAAACAAAACTGGAGAATCATGCACCTATCAATCATCATATACAACTGATTTCAACAGACGAAGGGAAGCATTAAAGAACACTACCCAAATTATGTATGATACATCTCGATGATAGTCAATATATATTTAATGAGAAAAGATAAAAGTAGTACATTTTCTTTTATAAAAACAATAAAGGTTAATACTAAATGTTTCAGCGATTGATTGCCATCCTCAAGGAATCAATTAACCTTTATTGTTTTCATAAAAGAAAAAGTATTACTTTTATCTTTTCTTATCATAATAAGTGTCCAACAGACTTCGACAACGACTGTGAAAATATATATAGCCTGTTAAAATGTCACACACAATGTAATTCCTTCTATTTTGAAAAGCAATCATTGGATGTCATTAAAAATTGAACACAATGAACACAAAATGAAAATAAAAACTATAAGAACCTGTATTCATTAGTTGGCGTTAACTTGAAAATGCGCTTCTTTTTCACCCTTAGTAAGGGCATTATAGGTATTCCACCAGACGTAGATGGGTTATTTGGATCTGGATCTACTGCCATGCGCTTGAATTTTCTTTTTCTGTGAAAGGAGCAACCAGAAACAGTCGTGATAATAACTTTGATCCTTGACAGTAATACTGATACAATATACTGCCTCAAATAAGCAGGGTTCACAGATGATTGGCATTAGTTATAAGAGGCTTAAAGTGAAACAAACTGTAAACACTCACTAACCTTTTTGTACTAGGACGAATTGGGGAGAAGTTTTCATTCACAGAATCAGATTCTACAAAATTTCTATGCATTGAGTTAGCTGCTTTTCTTGATTGAAGACTTAGAGGGGAGAGTCGGTGCTGCAAAGCTGGACTTGGACTCATATCATCAGAGTCACTCTAGATATAAAATAATAATTAACATAAGAAACGGTAGAGTAAAGAGAGAAAAATCAGCAGAAAACAAACAAACCTGATGAATGCTGGATACACCCTTCTCTTTTGACATCAGGAAATCTCCAATACTGCTGCTGGAATCATCACTTTGACCTTTAAAAGCCATTGCTACAATAATAATAAAGGGTAATCAGATATGAAAATACTCTCACAAATACATCATTACATGCTCGTCAGTGATCACACACAAAATTCAGTGCAACACTAACGAAAACAAAAAAGCAGGTAACAATACAGCGTCTTTAAATTCTAATCACTGATTTTATTAAGTAGTTATTACTCATGACCTACTAATGAAAATTAAAAGAAATGTGCTTTTGTTTACAAACAAGAGAAATTGAGACATTCGTAGATTTTGTGAAGAATGAAAGAAATATTTCTATTCAAACGATTTTTCAATCAAATTTCAACCAAATACTGAGGACACGTAGGTTTCCTCAACTGACAGCTTTAAATCCACGGTGTAACAGGTTATTTAACTAATGTTGCTGCAGCTGCCAGTACATCCATTTGCAATAAATCACAAAACATTTTTCATGCATCACTCACGTAGATTTCCAGTCGATCTAGCTCTTCGCCGAAGTCCCCATCGGCGACGAGCTGGGAGCGACGACCCAGCTGACTCCTCAAGCGCATGGGACAAATCCTCTACCAGAGCTTCCATTTTTTGGCGCAGGGATAAATCCTCTACCAGAGCTTCCATTTTCTGGCGCATATCAACTGCCTTCAGCACACGAATCCCTCTATTCATCGGTATATTTGTATTCATCATCACTATTGAAAAAATATCCTACCCTAAACATAGTTGTTCGAGTCTTTCGTTGGGCATCCTTCAGTGATCAATCTTCGCATACTCCATAACATCGCTTTTGTTAAAACAAAATGTACACAATATCTCGGAACTATTGACTTAAAAATTGAAAAGTTCGATTCACTTCAGGATCTTGAGTTTTTATTTTCAAACAAGGTTGTGAAAACGCTTCCTCTAGTAGTGTGATACTTCCAATAACAATTATATCACTCGCTGCGACTCAATTCTAGATAACTTCACAGAGATCTTTTTCTCCTTTCCATTCACATATCACATGATAATAGATTAAGAAACACAACACACAAATGAGTGAATCTACACAAAAAATCTCACTTTTTGGTAAACATATAATTGATAACGTCTTATGGTTTCACCTATTAAGGAAACAATCACCTCATTTTGTCACAAATGGTTTCTATGGAAGACACTATAGTCTATCAATCACATTAGAAGTTCCCTCATGACACAGTAGGTCAATATTAAGGATATACGAACTCCTCCAGTCTCAAACCCAGGTTACTGATTCTCCCGATACTGAAAACACTGAAGCAAATCATGGCCATCAGTCTCTTTAAACCGGAAATGAAAGCCGCGAGGTATGAAAATGTTGATGTACTCGTTTCTCTCATTGGAGGGATTTCGTAACTCAGTGGTTATTTAAATTGCATTGATGGGTCTCAGATATTTAAACGAATAGACCTATCGGTATCAGTTAAAGTCAATGATAGCTATTTGATATCGCTGACATGGGCGGAATGGCTTATCAGCGTCAAACTGAATTATTGATAAATTAATTCATATTTATTACTTATGAATATTTTAACCCTCAACGCCAGTATTTATTATTCGGTAATTTTAAATTTAAAATAGAATTTATTAAAATTCAATAAGATATACCAGTAAGAATACTTTATGTTTATTGGTTCGGCAATAGGCTCAATTTATAGGAAATATATGATGCCATATGATTTTTAAAACTGCACATAAGTGCAATTCCAGCAATTCGCATTTTTCCTAGTTTTCAAGATCAATGAACTCGAGTGGGGCTGGGTGTCGAAATAGGGTTTTGTGTATTCTCATTTGTTCAGCTGTAACTACGTTATCATTGGTCATGAAAGAATATTCATCCTTACATTGGTGACTGAATTCCCAGCTGCAACCAATCAGGTACTAGCGGCACTGGGGATGTAAAATCCCGCGAAATTCTTCGCGTGGGTATCGGCTTCTGCCACAGGCGGAGTGACTGTGATAAGAGAGTTGTTTTATATAGCCTACGTACTTTTCCAGAGGATTTTGATGTACCTTGAGGTTCAACCAAATTACACTGACTCTGTAGGTGTGTATTATGGAAAAAAGGGTTTGATCCTACTATTTTGAAACTCGTGACGTGTACTTTGTTAGGAATGCTAAGGAATTAGTCTTTTCCGGCGCCAAATAGTGCCGTTGTAAGACAAACTGCAAGTTCGTTGGAAATCAATTGAATAGAATTTTATATTTAAAATTGCATTTACGAAAGTCTTTCATTTTCTTCAATGATGCTATAGTTGGATAATTTAGTCGAAATACCTTTTCAGAAAACACTTTACTGACCGGAAGTAATTGATAGTAGTGGTTCCCTTTACGCGGGAATGCATTGTCTACAAATTTTAATTCATGCAGTAGAGAGTAAAGTATTTATTCTAAATTTTATCAAAAAATATGTTATTAGAAATGTTTAAGTGTATATTTCACGGCACATATCATATTTGTGGAGCATAGTTAAATCTTTTCATGAGCAATTGTGAAGATTGAGACGGATGCTATCTATTGTTATACGCATAGGAACTGTTGGAATTTCTTGTGTACCTTTCACTATTATGAACGTTAATTTTATTTTAGGCATATAATGAATACCCCTCCTCATAACCAAACTACTGGGGTTATTGGGCGGCGTTCAACAAGAAGTGCATTATCTGAAATTCCTACGATTACTTGGTTTTCTTCTCTTGAAAACGGGAGGTTTCCAGGTTGGTTTTCGTTAGATTTTCCGATTATTTTTATCGAGTGAAGAGTTTTGGCTTATAGGGTATGATGTTTACTTGCATTTTGTTCTCGTTTTCGATAGGTATTGACACCCGAGATAACATTCAGGATGTCGCAGGGAACAACATTCCAAATTTACCTGCATCATACATGTCTCCATCTCCCTCACCGGATGAAATGATAATTCAGCAACGAGGGAGACGAAGAGTTCCTGTTACGTGGAGCCCTGATGAGACAGACCGAAAATTGGATATTGGAGGCAAAGAACGTACACCAGTAAAGCATGGAAGTCCAGCTTGTAAAGTAGGCGTCGGAGGAATCGTATTACGAAGCACCCCCAGGAAACGCCTTTTGTTGGTTGACCCGAAAGAATTATTTCCAACTCCAGAGAAGAGCAAAAAGGTTTGTCGAGAGGGCATCAACGTTGATTTACTCACAGTACATAGATTTCATAAATTATTCAAGATTTAGACATTTTACTCTCGATAGCTCTTACCTTTGTTCATAATGAAAGGCTGGGTGAGTTCATAGCGTGAACTTAGCTGATTACTGGTATTCGAAAATGATTTATCTACTAGCAGTTATGTATGTCTGTTCTAACTTTACTTTACGTTACTCATAATATATTATAAATACGATTAAAATTTTTTAATGCTGAAATGTATAGCATCATACTTAAATGCTTGATTTTTCTTGCAATCTCAGGGATCTCCCACTCCTAAGAAAAATCGCCAAGAGAAGGCATTTTCGAACTTCACTGGTCCTTTGCAAGCAGCGCTAAAGGGACTTTCTCAGGATCAACTTATTGAAGTCATCAACACTTTAGCAAAAAAGCATCCAAATTTGGAAGGGGTGAGTTGTTATTTTACTCAAAGTCTTGAGTTAGAATATATTGTATTTGCCTTTAAGGTTGTTTTCTCAAGTATTTATTTTGATCATTATGTGGATTTTCATGAGTTTTCATTCTACCATTCAGAACATTCTTTAGATTTATAACTAGCTAAATGTTTCAGGATGATTAGCCTATGAATACATTATTATGTGTGACTCACAGATCTTTAAATTAAGACATGGATGCATTTTTAAGAATCATTTAGCTTTGGTGCTGTAAATGAGAAAGTTATTAATATTATATTTTATCATCTGGTAAAACATAATTATAAGAATTTCAGACAAATGTAAGTTGGAGTTCAAATATATATCAGTGTTTTTGTGACATGAGATAACATGAGTTGTGAATAATTTTCATAGTATTCTTAAAAATGTGTTCATTTCTGATCAAATTTATATCAGTGAATCTGAAATGGAATTAAACCCACTAAATATTTTCCAACTGCATTGCAATTATACTTCATTCTCCATCAAATGTAATCCAAATTGACTCGAGGAAATTGCAATAGAGGGCAAAATGTTAAATGTTGCTTTGCTGCGAGTAGAGTGACTGAAACAGACAAGTATATTATGGAACATCGATTGTCATGAAGACTTTTATTATTTCCCAACTAAGTTAGTTCATTTCTGTCTACTGCTGTACATAGAAGGGTATGCAAGTAAGTATAGTGCAAAATTTTCAACCCAGAAATTAGTGTCGACTGAAAAAGAATCCCCCTTAGCTTGTGTCTAACTCTATATATGGCACTGTGTTACTATATATTCACTCACTTCTAAGCTATCTCGGAAATAACCTTACTTATTATTAATTAATGTATAATTTTTCAGCCGTTTTTCATTGTTTGCCCTTAGCTTTAAAAAGGCTTAGAGCAAACAATGAAAGAGGAAGATAAAATGGAAAGCCTTTTATCAGCACAAATCTAAGGTTTATACTAATAATCTAAGTTTCTCATTATTTGGAACTTTCTGTTGTGCCCTGTCTTTAAAGAAAACTACACAGTGATGAGTAATTTTGTGAGAAGCAAATTAAGAAACTGTAAAACAGAACTTTGTCCATCCCACAGTTGGAACTGATTCTAGTTCTGAGGTAGAGTGAAATCTTTCCTGTCAGTTTTGTCTGAAGACAGAGTAAGATGAAAAGTCACTGGGCAGTTTTTTTTCTTTTCTTCACAATCTCAATGTTGTTAATATAAAAAAATGAACCAAATTAGTAATGTGGTGCTTGGTGGGTTGTTGAGTGAAGTCTTGGAGAGATTGTGTTCTGCGATGTCCTCTTACCACTGCTGTTAAACAATCTTTTGTTCATACCTTACTGTATATCTGGCGAAATATCGTGTCATTGTAGAGTGATAACTTAGTAAAATAAAGTAATAGAAAGTTGGCCATTCTCCTGCAATATAGCAAGAAACCACCCAGTATTATACAGCAATAACCCTGATGGTTATGGCCTTTACTTGGTGGTTTTCTATTACATATAAAAAACTTTTCCAACATGTAATAAAAAAGGAAGAAATTATCCTAGTTAGAACACTATCCAGCCTTAGCTCTGCCTCCTGTTCAGCATCTTAAGTAGATTTTACTGTATCTACATTATGCGATTGGATGAGGATTTTACTTGCATTTTTTAGGTAAACCTCTTTTCATCAGATTATGAAGGAGAAAAATTTCAAATAGGTTTGAGGAAATACAGTAATTTAAGCTTTAAATTATGTATATTTGCCCATTGTACCATTTGCCCAACTTGTGCAAGAAACTAAATAGAAGCATTATTTTTGTGTGCAGGAAATCAAGGAATCATTACCCACTCCTGATATTGAACCTTTGGAGGAGAAGCTGAATTACTTGAAGAAAAATATTTTTAAATCCTTACCAACCTCAAGACTTACATCTAAGACTGATTCACCTGCCTACAGCAGGGCTGCTACTCATGTCCTGGCTTTCAAGGTAGATCTTTTCTTTCTTAAAATTACTATAAAATGTGTCTTGTAATTGTGTTTCATAGAATCTTTTAGAGCAGAAACTGACTCTTGCAAACTCATCTTCATTACAAGAATTGTATTTCCTAACTTAACGCATATATAATAGTCATTGAATTTATGTTGGATGGAAAGTTAGCAGTTCACTGTTTTAATGCTATATTCCATTTCTACTGTTTAGGTTAACTGTTTTAAATTGATGTCTAGAATATCAGTTGCTATCATTGATGAATTGCGAAAGAATTTTCTGGTGTTTAAATTTTTCTTTGAGAATTCTTCCTAAAGTCATGGTCTTTTTTTTCTACTGATTGTTGTATTTCATTCCATATGGAACAAGGGTATTTAATTTGACCTTTATCTCCTCTAGAAATGTGTAATTGAACAAGGACGCCAGCTTGTAGAAAGTCAACATTGGGGCTCAGTGCTGGACTATGTATTCCTTGCATGGTCTTATGTCCGTGCCACACCTCTATGGGACAACCCACCACATAATGCTGCAAGGCGTCAGTGCTTCAAATCCCTTGCCATGCAATGCATGACTGCCTTAAAGAGGGGTAACTGGTCTCCTGAGGCCTGCGATGAAATTGAAGAAAAGTATGCTCCTATAAAAGTAGAACATTCAAGCTTTTTATAGAGTAAAATAGAGATCTATCATGATTTCTATGCCTTGAAGTATTGCATTTCTAACTGTTGACATTTTTATCTTATTTTTCTAGATTGGAAGGCTGTGTGGCTGACTGTGAAGACATGCAGATGTGCATGAAGCAGTTGAGTTCTATTAGGAAGAAGTTATAGTGATCTGGTGATCCAAGCAGCATGATTAACTTTTTACTATGCCATTAGGCTTGAGAACCACTATTTTGGTAGTTAAGCAATGGTCTTGATTATCACTCCCTGAGTTTTGTGTTTTCAGTGATTTTGTGGTTAGTTTGGTGCGTCATTGTTTTAAGGACAGTTCTGATAATATTTAATCATTTTAGACATCATCATTAGTTTTATCGACTCTTGCATGAGTTTTATACATTACACTTCATTTGGCTTAGTAACCAATATTCTTAAAATCAGATCGTTGAATCGAATAATATGGGTAACATGTTTCATCAGTAAAAGATGTTATGTTTTAATGTTGAATTTATCTCAGCCTCAGTAACTCATTCTTGAAACTGCCATCAGTTTCCTGTAGATATGTTGTTTTGAAGATAGTTGCTGAGGTGTTTGCTGGTGAGATATTATTATGACTAGAAATACACTTATTGGCTTATTT
Organism: Pachydiplax longipennis; assembly: GCA_036926295.1. Classification (NCBI taxonomy): domain Eukaryota; kingdom Metazoa; phylum Arthropoda; class Insecta; order Odonata; family Libellulidae; genus Pachydiplax; species Pachydiplax longipennis. The sequence continues at coordinate 19,771,111 of JAVFKF010000001.1, read as the reverse complement.
ATGAAAATAGCTTTGTATAATACATCAGCATATTGTAAGACTTAAGCAATTTTGTATTTTTTATAAGCGATATTAAATTGTAATTTTCACTTAAATGATGATCTCTTTCTAATATTTGAACCTCTAAAATATCTTCATGGATTAAGATTCATTGGAAAATGCTCACTTATTTTAATAATTTTGAAGATCTCTTTTCTGTGGGTAATCAATTTGCTAAAAAATCAAGCAAACCCAGTTAAGTGAGCATATATTATGAAGTTAATAGCTGAATTTATCTTTGAAAGATATCAAGGAAGTTTCAAATGTATGCATGGGGTTATACAAAGGCATTTTGCCATTAATTGCTATTTTGCAGCAATATTATGGCACCCTTCATTTCTTTCATTTAGGTATTTCATTGAATTCAACTAGTGTCATTTGAAAGGAGGGAAAAGAAATTGTTAAATATATCTCTGCTAAGAATTCTTGGTTACTATCCTCTTCTAGGTATTAGCATTTCTGCTTAGAAAATATCATGTCATATTTTTTTAAGAATTCTCCACAAGTTTTTGAAATCATTATAATTTCATTATAACATCTTACATCATCATGTGATATTTGAGAGATACACATTAATAGATTAGGACTAATTCTCTGTTTCCTTGAGGTTTTATTTGTGGAAACAAAATCTGTTGGCTTTAGCTTGGCTGATGCAAGATTCATTTATTCATTTCTGACATGTTGAACCATGTCAATAAGTTTTCCTCTCCCTCTCCTAAAATTTGAGGAAGAATTAGTAACTCTTATATGTGACATTCTTTTATAAGATGATTTGGAAGAGAGAAACTTTAAAATATAAGCTCAAAGTTTGCAGTGAGTTAAAGTGGCTGGTGAATCAAGTTTGTAAAAAGAATCTTTTTATGAAATTTTGTGCGTAGAAGTGTCTCTTGAAGTTGCCTATCATTTCAAAATATTTTATCAGAGATTAACTTTAAAATTGTCTTAGAAAAATAATAGGAATATCTATTTGAAGGTGGCCTCTGGCCAGTGACAAATTTCCTGGAGGAATCTGAACTCCTGGTTTGCCACATTAAAGCTGGCTTTAATGCGGCATGTAGACTGTATATTGGACAGGTCTGATCTGGTGCTTCCTTATGGAAACGATTTATTATAAATGGTATATATTGTGATGCAGGTCAGCTCAATGTGTACTATACCAGATGCCAACCTTGGAGAAAGATCTGTGCACCTCTCTCATTTGGTTTATTTTCCCTACACTGAGGGTTATCTGCAAAAGGAGTAATCAAGCTGCAAACATGGATGCATTACTGTAAGATTTGGGGTAGGGGTCAGTTCTTCCCAAAGAAAAAATGCAACTGGAATGTAAGTGAAATCTTTAGTTGTATAGTTCATTTAACCCTTTCACCGCACTTATATATTTCAAGAGTTGTTCCTTGAAGGTTTCAAGAATCTGCTAGAAAATCAACTTTGATAATGTATAAGTATTTTAATTCTTTTTTAGATCACATCAACTATTATTTAGATATTTGTTACTCCTAGTCTATTGTATTACATTTATAATTCATAAAAGTCGTGGCTTTAAATTTCCATTTGGATATCTTTGTAGCAAAAGGGTTAATACATAGCATCATGGTCCAACATGTACATCTTTCATTAAAATTCCTTTTTGCCTTAAAAAGAAATCTAACCATATGTAATGAACATTGGATCATGGATGACAATACATACAAGCCATGCATAAGAATCCAAATGTATGAACAATTTGTTGATCTTGGTAAAAGTACTATATTAAATTAACCCTTGTTTGTTTTCCTTATGAAGTAAATGAATAGTTTAGTTCATTCACACTGCCATCTATGTGTGTAAAACTTCTTAAAAATAAATGAGATACATTTTGTAATGTACTCATTTCAGTTGGTTCTTTAAATTACTAATTATATATCATGGGACAGAATCACAAGCTTTTAACTAACCATGTGATTGAGATGTTAAGGAAGGGAATATCTCCTTTTAGGGCAAAATATTTCCATTTTTTGAACAAGTAATGCTGACAATTAACAAAAGTATATTGCTTAGATAACTACGGCAACAGTCTATAATAAGAAATACGTAAAATCAAAAAGAAATGACATGAAAAAACATGGATTTTTTTATCTTATGAATTATGACCATGGAAAAGAATCAAATCAGAGTTCTTCTTTGTAAGCCAGGATCACCCATGTCAGAAAGGTCTATAAGTAAGGGCCAGTCAACGATAGTCTGTGGAGTGCCCATATCTCCGTGGGGTAGCTGCATCTGTACTCCACGCATTATGACTGATTACATATTTACAAAATTCCTTCCCATACAGTTCCTCAACATATTCATTCCACTGTCCCTTTACGCTAGCTGAATCCCTCAAGATGTTTCCCAGGCCATCATTTACAGAGACCATTCTGTTATCAATTTTATTCACCATCAAGTTTCACCTTTCTATATAATAGACATCCTCCCACTTTCTTCCAGATTTTCCTTTTCATTACACTGTCCCTTCCACCACAGTTCTTATGTCTTGTTTCCCTTCAAAGTTGTTGTTTAGCGCCCTGTACATTCTTCATCCATGCTCAGTGTTGACCCAATTCCATTTTCTCCTCCCATTTTATTTGTCATCTCTACCATTACCTATTCTTTCCTAATTTTTTCATGCTTGACCCTTGCAATAGTTATTTTGGGCTTTCTCCCTGACACTGCTTTTAATCCTTTCCCATCCCTTGTGTACAGTAAGTTCCCTTTCTTCATCTTCTAGTCTTGTTAACAGATTCTTGAAAATCTCTTGCTTTCACACCCCTAAGGGCTTCCATTTGGATGCAATTTTTGCCCAATAGATCTTTTAAATTTTAGCTCAGTTTTTATCATTACCAGTTGTGATTCTAGTCTACATCAGCCTGGATATCTTAGTGATTTTTTAACAAGCTAATTTCTGGACTCATTCCTTTCCAAAATTTAATCAATTTGGTATCTGTCTGTATCCCCCCATTTTTTCCATATGCATCTCCATCTGTTATAGAGCTGAAAAAGGGTGTCTGTTAGTGATTTGGAAGTTATTCCTCCTACAAAAGTCTATTAATTTTTGCTTCTATTCTCTTTCTTTGCTTTGCCCAACTACTGCATCCCAGTCCCCATTACAATAGATTTTTTTTATTAGCCGTAACCTCTTCCATTTGATAAACTAACTCAATTATATCCTCACTGTAATCCCTTATAGGCAAGTACATTTGAACCATCACAGGGTTTAATTGTTCAGTCTTTACTTCTACTAACGTTACCTGGTTTGCTTATTAGCTCGGTTGCTATCATGTGATAGTAGAGATTTAAAAAAACTAATGTTAAACTAACAAAATTAAGATTTCTGATAGTTTCCCTCAATTTTAGTTTCCATAATCCTAAAAAAAATCTTATTAAGTTGTAATGGTGACCTTCTAATTTTCTACCTTATTACAATTATTCTGAGAGATCATCTAAAGATTTGAACTAATATCTGAAACCCAAAAAATGAAGTTAAATACAACAAGAACTGAATAGGGGGTAAGTTTAAGGCTTTGAGAACAATAGTTATAACATAAAAATTGATTTCAGAAGGTCAAAAAGTTATGAACTTTTATTTGAGTGCCCAGGAAAGTTTATTCTTATAGGCCGAAGAATGCTTTGCAAAGAAGTGGCATAGGCTACATAAATTAATTTCATTCCTTTGGAATCTCTTCTATTGAAACTAAACTGCAACTGAATGAAACATGATTGTCCTCCATATCAAATTAGCTCATGCCTTCTTATTATCAAATATAGTTTAAAGTAAAAGGTTTTTTGGAATATTTAGTTGTTTTATGAATTTTAATATTTCTTACATACATATATCTACAAATGTACATATAATTTCTGAAATGTCCAAAAATGCAAAGTGACAAATTGAAAATCTTTAAATTTCTTACCCATCTGCCACAAAGAGCTGTTAACTTCTATTTATAGTATTTAACAGATGGTGGGCATGAAAAGGCAGAAAGGATACAACTGATTTGAAGGAAATTACGATTCTGAATGTAAAAGAGAAAAATAAATTACAAAGTGCTTTGTAAGAAAACAATTAAGAATAATTTGTTGAGAGGATCGATCTAAACATATGAATGGATGTAGTAAAGATTGCATATTTGAATGGGAAGGCTTTAGGGTTAGATGACATATCAGGTGAGATAAATAAGTATGATTGTTAGAGGATTTATAGTTGGTTACATTAATTATTTTATCTGAGCCATAAATGGTAAGTCATCTTTGATGATTTGAAAACTGCAAGTTTTATACCTTCATACTAAGAAAGATGTTATGTAAGATGAAAAACAAATGGATAAACCAGAAAAGGGTACTTTTTAACTTGCTGGTAGAAAGGGGTACAATTGTCAAAGTAAAATTTTGGGGGTTTAAGTGGTTATAAATCAGTCATAATGGATGCTTACATCAAACATTCCTTCTTCATCAAATGACTAAAAAGTGAATTGATGTAAGAAGCAAAGAGTCAGTTTATGGTATAGTGTAGGCTTGAAACAGAGAAGAGAGCAAGGTTGCTTTCAGTTCTTGCTGGGCTTGGTATGAATAAATGGATGATAAATCCAATAAATATCTTCTGAGGATGTAAAGTATTATATGCTGAGTGTTAAATATTCAAAGAGAGCAAGACAAGGTTGCATGATTTTATCCAGATTATTTAATGTGTGCTTGGATGGAAAGGCTAGGAAAGCATGAAAGAATCAGAAGTGTAATATGTCAAGAAAGCTTAACATAACCAGATAAGAATAAGATAAGATATTAAATTAACAATGGCTTGTTGAATGAAAATCATCGATTACATACAGAATGAATGAAAGATGACAATTCAAGAAATATTTCATACTGGTTTGATCATACAGTTGGATAAGATCAGAATAAAAATTGATAAAGTAGAACAATACAACACTCATGCCCTGCTATATATAGTAGGACATGATTATTGTATTGTTCTTAGTAATTTTTTACAGACTACACAATAGTAGGGAACGATGTGAAATATAATTTGACACGATTTGAAAATTGTGTTCTGGATGCTGATTTCAAAAGAGACAAAATTTTATTCCCTAAAATCTGGTTTCTTAAAAGCCTTAGGGTTGGAGGAAGGAACAACAAAATTACAAGCTGAACAAGGAAAGCAATTTCTATACCACCATTGATGGTAATTCTGCTAATTTATCCACATTTAATTATCCTTTGCCTTTGGGAACATGATCCCTGTGTTCCTATCATACTTACAACTTCATCAATAATGAAATACATGATTTGCGTTGTTGCGACACATTAAATACACCAATAACATCCCTACGGCGGAAGATTAGCATCTGCAAATAATGACTCTTCCAACACACTCGACCCGTTTCCTGTCTTCATTTTCTACTACTTATACAAAGGATTATTACGACACGTAGCGTGATTTCACGTGGCAAAACAATATAAATTGAAAATTCAAATTTGAAACAATATCACATATGTATTTCACAGTCGATTGGTAAAAGGGGATAAGGAGGGACCAACAAACCGGTCATCGATAATTGGTACAGCCTTAATACAAACATAAACCAACTCAAACCTGTGAAACTATGATGTGGTAATAGTTGAAAGTCGAGTGGCGAGATACAGCCGATTAGCATTTGTTACTTTCGTGTTTAGCTATATTTCACAATTGTAAAGAAAATTATGGGAATTGATTGATTACGCCTAATTTAACCATGTATATTATTCATCGATTTCTTTTTAAAGTAGCCTTGGCTTTCAATGAGAGCCACGTCTAAATTATTTTGAAAAAGAGTAAAATCTGAAGGTTAGTAATGGCGGCGAATGGGGAGGTGACCCAGTCGGGTAATGAAAATAATCATATAGAATCTTTTCCGAAAGAAAATTCAGTGAATAATGTAGACGCAGAATTTCTGAAAGAGTTTGGTTTGGAGCTGAAGGATTTGTATCGTCTAGGACTCAAGTTCTATAAAGGTAAAACTAAATTTTCGCTTGATGAAATATCTGTGATCTTTGACGTTACTATTTGTTATGTTTCTATTTAAAGCCAATAAATATTTATTCTAAATTATATTTACCGTATACACAAGTATATGCTTTTAACCTCTGGTTCATTTTTTTAAATGTTGTCATTTGTGAATGATAAACAGAATTGTGTATTTTTAAGGTACCTCCTCTTAGTTTTTCTTTGTTGACACTTTGAACTTACAATTTTTGATATTCATTTCCTTCTGACTTAGAGAACTTGAAGTTGTCTTTCAATACAGTCATGGATGAAGCTAACTGTATTTACAGTATCATAAGGAGAGCGGTTCCAGAAGATGATCTGTATGTCACTTTTTCTTTCCAGAGAATGTTGGTAAAGCTTTACAATTATCGTATAAAGATAAGTTAAAATTGGTTGCTTATACTCAGCAAGTTAGCCACGGAAAATTTAATCCAGATAAATTACCTCCTCTTGGCGTGCTGGATGTCATTGGCAAAGATAGAAGGTTAGAAATATATTCAGTATTTATATTTATGTATCTTATGATTGCTATACATTTTTGTTTACATATTATTATTTATTAAATAGGTTGGCATGGCAGTCGCTAGGGGATATGTCCGAGGCTGATGCGATGATCAACTTTTTAGATTTATTAGTGAGTTTGTGCAGTCTCTTCAAGCCATTTATCGCTGCTCACGTGCAGGATATTCGGGAGAAGGAGAGGAAACTGTGAGTTAATTTTGCGTTACTTACGCTCTGTTATAATGCTAATGTGTTCCAGGTATGTGGAAAAGAAATGAGAATAGAACTTGTGGATTATATAAGAATATTATTTTATATAAGTTGGTTTTCAGAGATAATAGAATTATTCAGAAAAGACTTAAAGTATAATGTATGGCGATTAAATTATTGATCTCTATTTAATTTTGATTAATTATTGTTTTTATTATTTTAGTAAAGAGGATATTGAGAAAAAAAGGGAGGCAGAAGAACAGAAAAGATTACTTGAAGAGGCAAGAGTTAGGGAAGAGGAGGAAAAGATCAAGCAAGAACAGCAGAGGTAAGATAATTTATCTTGCTTTTTCCCATTAATTATTTTTATAATTTTCATACCTTACTACTTTGCTATGACTTGATTTAAGTAGTAAGTCCCTGGCTACTAGATAAAATTGGCTTCTGTCTATTAGACCGCACTAATCTGTGTTTTTGTTGAATATGCCTCTTTCTTTGTGTTCATTATAGCTCTTAAAGCTGTGTTCAAGCAAGATACTTTATTTTCCTAAGAAATTTTTAAAATTACCTACTTGTATAATAGAGATTTCATGCTTACCTGGTGAATAGCTTTTATAAAATTTTTCAGGTGAGCATACAGCTAAGTGTTTATTTTAAATTAATTTATGCACTGTTGTACAACACTTATATAATAGTTCACAAATCTATTTATCAAAGAATTAGTTGTCTTTCAGAAGAAATTCATTAAGTTATTTCTCAGATCCTTATGAAGGGATTTTATGTCGCACATGATTTTTAGGCACGTGGAAATGTGAAAATCATTTGACTGTATGATAAGTTCTTACAATATTGTATTTTTAAATCTTTTAAACGTTTTATATTGAGTGTGACAAGTTTACTGGCTTATTTTATAGGTAACTAGCTGATTATTTACGTATCTATGGGACTTGTTTATCCTAGTCTACTAATAGAAAGGAAAAGAAATCAATTCTATATATGATGCAAAATAGAAGTAACTTTATTGACAGGTATTAAATAAAGTGTAAGTGCAGTACGTAAATCAAAAAAGAAAAATTTTATAAATTTGTTATATTTATTATTTTAACTCAAAATTTCATTACAAACAATGCTTTTAGTTTTACCTCTAGAACCAAGAATAATAAATTAATTAGTATAAGTGTGAATAAAATAAGTTTGAACCCATCCTTGGGAAAGCATCACAAAGTTGTCTTTATGGGAAAAACTTGATGATCTCAAATCCATTCTACAATACTTAATAGACTGCACCTATGACTTATCAATTGTAATTGAGAATTCAAGTCTCTCCAGAAATTGCAATATCTTACAATTATAAAGAAGATCCATCAGCATGTGTGGTATATGTAGGTTAAAAACTATTTCACCCTCTCTTTTTCCTGTTAAGATAGTTACCTCAGTCACAGTAACTAGCATCTTCTGTATTAATTTACTTGAATCTAAAATGCCCACTTTCACTGTCAAATAATGCAGGAAATTCTTCTACAATCAACTAAAAGAACACAATGAAACCATCACATTAGTAAAACATGGTGAATTATAAACTGAAGAACTTGCTAAGTTAGCTTCTCTTAAATGTGACCACAGAAGATTGGAGTAGATGATAGAATTTTGTCAAACATCATATGTCTGTCATTGGTACTGTCACCAATTAACTTAGGAATCCAAAAACCATGGATTTGATAGTAATCACATCCATTTTCAACATTTTATTTTTCTCTCCTTCTCCCTCTCATCTCTAAAGTACAAGGGGTGTCTTATCTCTTAGGTATTTTCTCTAGAGTGGAAGTCATATGAGTACAAAGTTTGGTTGAAATTATTACAGGCTCCAGAGTTATGCTAGAACATTCATACCTTATTGGCACACATCATGCATCAATATGTAATGGGTGCCATAATTTAAGAAGGAAATTTTTGTAAAAATATTATATTCAATGTAACAGGATTGAAGTTGTGAACTTATTAGATTAGGTAAAATTTCAGCCGTAAATTTTTGAAAAGAAGTGCAATTTAAGTTCTACATTTAGCATACCAACCAAAAGTAACAAAAATATTCATATAATAAAAGTTAATCTTTTCTGAAAGAGGTATATTACTTCTTGCTCTCTGCTGTGTGAAATAGCAAGTTCAATGAGTATATTTAATTTTCAAAAATTAAAAAAGACACTAAGAGTCACACTTGTTTAGGACGAGAAAATGTTTATTATTTTATTTTCATTTTATTTTATTCCCCTTACAATGAAAGGGTGAGTTTTAATTAAGGCTACCCTGTAGTAACTTCTCCATCTGTCTGTGATTATTGTATCAGAAATCTAATATAATCTGTTTACAATACTCAAGCTTTAGCTCTGTGCATCTTATCTGCCTCGACACTTCCTTGAAATTGTAAATTAAGCATGAATAACCCAGGTTGTGAAATCCAGGGATGAAAGAACAAATGGTAACCACATGAAAGTTTTTCCAAGCGTTTGAATTTTAGTATTCTATGGGATAGTTCAAGTTTCATTGAAGCTTAGTTTGAAGCATCGACTATGAGAAAATGCCATAATTAAGTTTCAACTAAAGGTGCTTTCCCGTAAATGATTCACCTTGAGAAACTAATTTCTAACTTCGAATATTTATCAAACCACCTTGATCTAAATATTTAGATAAGTAAGGTTTAATTTTCACTCATCAGACCATTAAAAATTACGAAGTGATTTCCCAACAGCAAAGTGCCCAGTAGGCGAACCATGTTCACCATTTAGGATTTATTACAAATTATCAGGCACCTCTTAGTTAAATGGGGAACACTATTCCCTCCAATGAAGCACCAAGAATTGGTCCAATTTTTCCGTCCCCCGTTCTTTTCAAGCATCTTAATTACCGTCCATTAGCTCTTATTACGCAACTTGGATCAATAGGGCCCCACCATTTACTCTTGTTGGATTCTATTGTAGGATATTTATAGGATGGTCTTTCGTGCCCAGCTGAAATGCCATATTCATAAAAGTTGACGATAAAATTATGTCTCGTGTCCTATTAGGTGTGTGAGCGTCAGGACTCGCTCCCTTGAATTTGAAGGGAGAGCTACCATCTCTTTGGTTAGTATTCACAGAGCGGGCTTAACAAATTGAGTGTTCTATATGTCCCGGAACGTGGATTTACCCGTATACTTTATTCTATTAGGATTTCTTTATCGCTAAATGCGTTAAACTTATTTGCGGTCTTAAAGTCGTGTTTACTCGAAAGGTCACTGAATTGTTTTTTTCTGGTCATGCGAGAATCGTTAAATTTTTGGAAAACCATTATAGATCTACGAGTAATGGATCTCTTTCCTTAATGAGAATAAGGAAAGAGAATTTCTTACGCCAAAGAAAATCATTCTATTCTCTCTCCGCGTTGACGTACACTGACAGTAGCTATATTCAGAATTTACTATATAAGATTATTATATTATTGGGCGTATTATAACAGAACCACTTGAAAATAGATATCCTTTAATGTAACTTTCTTTCAAAATTATTCCGAAAATTACCCGGAATATTTACCGATTTCTTGAATAGTTATTCATCAATGTCCTTCAAGTATTAATATTTCGATTTCTTACGTCACATTTCTTTTTGTACATTCAAAATGCGAAAATAATTATCTATGATTAGGACCGCTCGAAAGACCCCATAATCCTCGATGTGCCAGTGAGCCCCCAAGACTTCGTGGCCACAAGTCTTATCCATAAAGGGCCCATGTTATTAGTTGCGCGGATCCTCCAGAATCCACCCTGGGTTCGATTCCCGATGGGTGCCCACGTGCGCAAAATGACCTCAGCTGTCGGAACCCTATTAGCAATGATACTATTACTACTCCAATTCTCCGCTGTTATTATTTAGAAACTGAAGTCATAGAATAAGATTTTGCGTTTTGTAGCATTAAATTAGACATGGAATAATAAACCTAGAAAATAAAAATGAAAACTAAAGAGAAATGCCGTAAGAAACACAATCGAATTCTTTCAATCGAAACCAAATTGAATAGGGTTCCTTTCTTATTGTTCGAAGATTTCTCGTATATATAGTTTTAAAAATATTTATTCATTTATGTTTTTTGTTTTGGATAATATTATTTATCAAGACACCTACATCAACATACTTTTGCACCATAACATTTGGCATGAGACTATCATTAGTTATAATTTTGAGTTATAAAGTGAACCAATAGAGTCATTTCCTAGGAAAATTTTGGAGCGGAATGAGAGATGTATTGAATTTTTTGGCGTTGCTTCCTTAGAGGAAATTTTAAAATGCATTGAAAACTTCGAAGATTTCTCAGCGAGAGGCCTAGGAAAGCCGGTCATAGCTATCCTCGAATAAAGGGAATGGTGATGACAATAGGGAGAATGGGCAAGATATGGAAGTAGGGATCATAACGGTCCACTTCAAGTCTATCTGTACACTATTCGGCTCGGACGCCAGTTTGGGCTCCATACCCTCGTATTATCCTACATAATCTACTAAGATCCCTGGAGTAGGATTGAAGATTACAAGTCAAGATTAGTCTCCTCGCTGATTCAGAATACTATCATTAGAAAACGTGTACATAAGTTTTGCACTATGACCCTATGAATAACATTTTACACAGCATTCCGTAAGATGACAAGGATGGATACAATTGTTCAGCATTACTCATACCTCGTGGTGATTATATTAACGTCGCCTCGGGCAATACTGTGACAGAAGTATATCAAAAATAATTTTTTGTTTATACAGTATCAGGAGAAGAATGAAACACATTCCACTTATCAAAATACGGGTGCAGGGATCCAGTAAAACAGAGGAATTAATTTAAAATCAGCCAAGGTGTGTGATGCTTCAACGTCTGTAGTTCTCTACTCATATTAGTTTCATATTCAAGAAATAGCGAACTTCTGATGAACACTTCCTCATGCTAGTAAGATTAGATATATTTTAACTTACTGATTAAAACATGTTTATAATACCGGAGGTGGTTTTTGCGGAAATCCAGCTTAAAGCACGACCACGACTTCGAGATATTTATTTTAGAGGTAAAAGGTCGTCGTCGCGTAAATAAACTGGAGTGAATCAGAATTGTTGAAAAAGTCGTCGTGCGTCACTCAGAATCATTTTAGTGTCACCTCTTTAAAGTGCCGCGTCGATTTTGATTAACCGTACTCACTCGGTCAATGATTGAAAGGTTGAAAATTATTCGTTGTGAGCTTATGAAACTTGTGTTTTGAGTTCGTAACTACACAATATCTAATCCATGCTCTGGCTTTTTTGTTTATGTCTGTTATAAACTTCAAAGTAACTCATTATTGTTCTTTACACTGAGTATTTTATGCGAAAGTCGTATTCATCGGCGAGTAAAAGGCACCTATTACACGAAATTGAGGATTAAAATCCTACTCGGTTTTTGAACCCCAACCCAAATTACTATATTTATTATTAAAATTGATTGAAAAAAATTCCATATTACCTATCATGTAACCTAATAACTAAATATCTAAATAATAAATAAAATAACCTAACTCGAATAGAGGGACAAATCCGATATAGATTGGATTTCAGCATTCAATAATTTATTTGCCTGTTTTTATGACTAAGTAAACATTATCCAAGCTGTTCTGAAGTTCTCGGATGTAATTACGCTGGTAATTCTCGAATCTTCAAATTTCGACTATCTATTTAATAAATCAGGGTTCAATTTATAAATCTATGTCAGTAGTAGAAGTATTGTTTAAGTGCTTCGACAGAGTTCATTGCACATGAGGGCTCTCACTGGGGATCGAGCTCGGAATTACTTTCGCATAAGTCGAACGCACTGCCCACTTGCCTATACGAGAGGCTTTGTAAATGTATGTTTACAAACGTAAGTAACGTTCTTAATTTTGGAAGAGGAGCGAATTGAATTTTTTTCTGGTATCAAGGAGGAAATAGGATTTGGAGATACGAATCGCGATTAGGGCTTGGTAAGTCACATCGATTATGTTTATCGGCAATTTTTATAAGAAATGTCTTTTATATGTGTGTTATGTATAAAATTGCTGGTAATTTTATAGCAAACTACACGACGCGTGGATACTCACGTCTGCGCAAGATCACATATCCCCACAGGGTTTAAGGCAAAAGGTCGATTCAGGACTCGTTGAATTTATCAGATTTGTTTTCTTCATTACTGGTCTTCACTGCTGATGGTATTCATTAGCTGATTTCGGCTGTCTTCTATTTTCCTTGAACACATTCACCCACCATTGAGCGCGTACTCATTGTGTACGGTTGTTGACTGCTAAACTTTTATCGCATCCGAAGGTCGACGTGGACGGCATCCGTCGTTTGTAGGTCCCCTTATATGGATGCAAATGAGATTTTCTTCTTAGCTCACGGTTGAGATAATTCTTTAAGTGGCGCTTGTGAAAGAGACATTTTCCGCTGCTGTGAGAATTGCCGGCGTCGTCCGCGTCCACGCTTCCTTCCAAACGCTTTTCTACTCGTTACGATCACTTAATTTTCCTTAGTGAATGTCAACGCCGACAGCACCTTGAACCAGAAAAGACAGTAGAAACGTATTGTCATTAAGGGTGGCTTCCTCTCTTCCTGATAAGACCAAGAGTTGTTTAATGGTCCGTACCAACGACATTGAGGTCACTTAAAGATTTTGGTTTGAGAGTAATCGTTCATAATGTGAAGAGCTAATAACAGAATAATATTGCAGGTGAAAGCCATCTCTCTAATAGAGAAAATGCCCAAATATATAATAGAACAATCCTGTATATATTTAAGTTATTTAAAATGAAATTAATAATGTTTTGGTGAAAGACTGTAATCACATCGTGAGTAAAATCACGATACAAACTTTGCTCTATGTTACCGCTCGAGATATATAGAACAATCCTCTTTACATAATGATATATTCAAGTTATTAAAAATAAAATTATTAATGTTTTGGTGAAATTCTGTAATCATATCGTGAGTAAAATAACAATACAAACTTTGTACTGTTACAATTCGTGATGTTTCAGCATCAATGTGCCATCTTTCACGAGATGGTTATTCATGCTGTTTCGTAGCCTTAAAAAAAATTATACTCGCATAAACTGCTTTTTCTTATTTTCTGTATCTATATAGCTCGATAACATACTCAACATCTTTCTCTTTCAACATTTTTCCTCACAACATTATTGCTATGCTTGAATGGCTTGAAAATACATTTAAGTGAAAATATCTTCCAAGTAGCCAAAGTTCAGAGTTTGATTGATACTCAAGACCTCAACTGATGCTCTGATACTGAGATTATGTGAGATTTAATTCTTAGGTAGTTATTATACAGGAATTGTCTCCTCTTAAATTTTAATCTACGCTTATATTACTTTCTTTTTAACGTTGATCCCTAGCATCCCCTAGCAAGCGCAATGTTTGTAATTTGCGAATCGTCAATTAATTTGTAATTTTGTTGTAGAAGAAGAGCAGTTTATAATCCCTGAGTATCGCTCCGTATCGTATCGTTTCTTTCATTATTTTGAGTCTTACGCAACTTATTTTGTACCAAGAATTATTTTCGAGGGAAACAAAAGTTGCGTTTTTGTAATGTTCATTCGTCATAATTTCCGAAGCAATTTGATAAATGAAAGTAAAAGTCTTGCAAAACCGAAATACTATATTACCTTGCGGATCGGATTTATTTCGAAACAGATGTTCCTTGTCTAATTTTAATTGAGGAATTTTCAACGCCTCATGTTACACATTTTAAAAATTACACTGAATTGAGTGATCTGTGGTAAACTTTACGTAATGGTGTACTCCTTTTAATTGTTTCAAATGAAAGATTTCAAATTAAAAAGCGAAAGTTTTCAAGGGCAAAACTCGTCTAAATTTGAAAACGCAGTTTGCAATTCTTTCGTAATATTCGATTTTCGAATATTTTCGAAAATGGTAGCGCTTCTCGTCTTTTTTCTCCTCTAAATTTTGTTCTTTATTTTAAAATAATAGCAAAATTTACTTATCCATATTTTTAATTGCTAGGTCTACTATTTACGTAACATTTGACGAAAAATTCACTTTCTTGCCTCATTTCACTTTCTGAAATCTTGACCTCTATCAGAGCTCGCAATCTCCATCCCTTTAAAATCCCTTATTGTCGAGATGAGTTCAAAAAAAGATATGTTTATTTATGTATGGATGATTGCCTTTATCATATCGTGCGAATCCGTATCTCATTTCCTGTATTTCATTGATTTCTTTCGTAAGTTTTCCTTGGTCCACCCATGGAAATGAAATATCTCTAACTTGAATTTCAATCTTCTCTTCCGTGCCCTTCAGTCCTCATCCAGGATTTGATATTTTTTATTTGGCATTTCCGAATCGTGTCTCAGTTTTACATCAATCATTATCAAAGAACATCCTTCGCGTAAACTATTTTCGATCAAGTTTGAAGACTGAGTTTGATACTACATTAAGGTCCGTGTAAACCAAAGGTATCTTAATGTCAGAGGGATTTTTTTATTTCCGAAAAGCAGGGCGGATCCACGAGAAAGATTTGAAAAGAATAGCTTATTCAAGTCAGTATACAATTTAAAAACACCGGTTCTTCGACTAACGTGTAAAATTCTTTTCGAAATATTATTCATTTGCCGAAATGATATATTCCTGATAATATTCCTCACAAGTTACCTAACTCTAAGATCTCTAACATCCCCTATGTATGTAAAGTATTCAACCCGAAAGACGTTGTAAACATCATTCCCTCCACCTTCAGCTACCCATAGCTTTCGAGAGGGAATTACTTGCTGAGTTAGACGAGTAAGATAGTTTGTTATTGTTTTCCTCACTAAGCCAGAATGCCATGAGCATAAAGCATCCTTGTAAATGCAGCAAAGTAACACCACGTATAACGCTTCGATTAGCATTCGATAAGGAGGGACTTGTTGGAATGCCATTATTCAGAATCATTCATACCGCAGTATCTTCCACATGATCACAGCCATGAACGAAACTGAAGCCAAAGTAAACAAATGATAGATTTTCCTCCTCTCAGTACCGGAAGGCACATCAAAATATTTCAATCGTGAGATAAGTATAAACCTACAAGAAACTACTATTTGTATCTTTGTAGCAAACAGAAAAGAGGCAGTGACAATTTAATTTGATATTTTTTTAATATTCATGCCTAAGAAAACATCCGCGATCATCCTCCGAAATATTCGTCAGCTGATTCTGTATTAAAGTAAAATCAGCTAAGACAACATCCCAACCTAGGTGGACAAGGTATGCACCAGAGACAATGAAGAAAACCTAATTTCATGTTGGCTCGATTAGCAATGTGGCCGAGAATTTCGGTCGCAGTATTTCTCGTTAGCCGAGGTGTAATTTTTAATTAATGAACATCACGGTAAAAACAAAGGGCAGCAAAACAGGTGATTAATGAATGAAGCCTGTAAACCGTCAGGTTCGTAAAAGTCTCATCTGCAAATTTTTGGTCTCGTTCGGAAGATGTGTGTAAAGTTACGGTTTACGTTGCGGAAGTTTATGGCCCCGAAGACCTATACGTAAAATAGTTCACCGAATTTCGTGAATGAGACTGATAATGGGCAGTGTCAATCTACTGGATGAATGTCGAACTCGCGGTATGCGGGCCAAGACCCTTTGATGAATTCTGTGCGACCCTATGCATTGGATACCGTACAGGTATTTTACAGTTTTCTGTGCAAACCCTTAACAATTTAAGGGGATAAAAGAAAATTCTAGGTAGGAACAACGCCAAAACATAGCCGCTATTCTTAATGTTCTAATAATTGAAATATTCTTGGTTTCAAACTATAGCAGGTATATACATATGCGGCTCGCAGTCCTTTAATAGGTGTTAATGCGGCCCGGAAAAGGCTCGGATGTGATGCTCATATGATTAAAGAGAAACAAGTGTTTGTAAAGACAGGTGTTCAAGGGTGTACGTAAACGCATGAGGAAATTAGTTTTCTAATCCCGCGCTGCGAGAACGTGTCTTGCGTCTGAATGCATCTTGTTGATTCATCTTTGCTTGGAATGTGAAATAAATTGTCAAGTATAACTTAAGGTAATTAATTATAAGCTCCTCCTTCGTTCTAATTTTATCTTAAACATGGGAAAAGCCAGACATCTGGAGAAAGGAAACTCGACTGCCTCAAAGGTTAAAATTCTAGGAGCGTAGTAAATTAATTATTCTAGTGATCATTTTCTTTTGTGTTTGAGGAAAATACGCACTGTTTTCATAGAAGTTAAAGCTCAAATTCTCGATTTTTTGTAATCATTCCTCAATTAAATTAGATTCAGGCAATCTGGAATCTCATATTTTGTATTTAAGTTAATCGTTTTAGAAAGAATGTGTAGTTACGGTCCTTCCACTAAAATTGCAACGTGAAATATTTTTAATCTAGCGTTTGTTACTGGACAGAGGAAAATGTATTTCTCATTTACTTTTGTCTAGGCCTTTTCAAGGCTGTGCAAATATGAATAATGCTGAATAATCGCATTCTTACTCGTCACTCTTTATCGTATGCTATGAAAATTGTGATTAATAATAACATTTTTCATAGCATAGGTAAATTTACGTTGGAATTTCTCATTCGATATCAGAGAAGAAAACGAGGGCAGATTACCTCACTCCTCAACTTAATTAGTATTTTATTCATTTTATCTCCAAGGCTTTTCGTATTTCATAGTGGGGAGGATGAGGTTCAAACCATCTTTCAGATTGAATAATTAACAGAGATTACGGAGATAGGGGCAGCAAGAAGTGCATTGGCGCCTCTTTTAGATGAATGCTTTAAAAATGCTCTTATTTTGAAGAATTCTGCTTTTTCAAAATGTCCAATTTTTAAAGACTCCTATTTTTATATCTATTAAAATAAATTTCAACAAAAATATTTATAAAGACAATTCCAATATTAACCTTAATTAATATCTCTAATATTAAAAATAAGAAAAATTTATTTTTACAAAGTGATTGCTCTCAAATAATCAGTGTTTATTATTATTAGCGTCTATTAATTAATTAAACCTTATATTCGTAATTAATTCTACTAATTCCAAAATAATCTTCCTAACGCATCATTTTACGATAACTAGAATATTTCCGTTAATAATGAAATATCAATTCTTAAGAAAATTCTTAACCATCCCCTGCAATTTGTTTTATGAAAGAAAACACCATGAAGTTATATTCTCACTCTAAACTAACTACTACGCCATGCACCCCCAACTGCGGCGCCCTAGGCAGCCATCCTGTTCTCCCATAACTCTGTATGGACCTAAATGGAGTTATCCTAGAAAGATCGAACTTATGGAATCTTTAACATTTCATTCTTTCCATTTAATTTTCCTTGGTTGTATTAAAGTACGTGTTACATTCCGATAAAGATGTTAAATGTAGCAATAAATAGCTCTGCAAAAGTAGACGGTAAAAATAATTTTCATCGTCGTTTTGAAATTGAATGTATTCTTTAAATGACCCTTTATCTAGTAGTTCCCTTTATCAAGTTTTAACTCGGTTTATGCTTCCAACACCAAAATCACGAAATTTTATGCGAGTCAATGCTGGAATCATGCTATTCTTTTCGCTAACTTTTTTTTTATTCCTTTTCAGTAACAAAAATATCTCACTTAAGATCTTTTTATGGATGAATAACGTGCGAAAGAGATCGGGTTGACAATACGGAGGGAGATTTTCGTTAGGAAAATAAATTGAGGGCAGCGGGTTATTTTAAAGGTGTTAGGATGGGCATTAATCTCCATTCTTCACGTTTTAAGGTTATGAAAAGTGTGACTTAAAACCTTCAGTATAAATAATTGCTGTTTAGAGGCTTGCATTTTGATTGTATAGAAGAATGAATCGAATAAAATTGGCAATGTTTGAGTTAATTTTTGTACCGTAAATGGAATGACGTGACGTTCATCTTCTTCATCCATGCATGTGAAATGTGTAACCCGAATGAATATTTCCTAAATGCTGATACTTGCTGTCGAGTTATTTTGATTTGTAACTTGGAACTGTTTGTAGGATTGTTTTTTTCTCCCTGAAAATGGAGATATTCATAACTTATTACATTTTTGAGTAAATCAGGCTTGAAAGTTGTATTGCATCGTTTAGTTATGTATGAGTAAACAGTAGGATTTGATATTCATCCAAATCCAGTCTTTTATTATGCATTAAATTAATTCAAATTTTGTTGTGGGATTTGTATACGTATGAGTTTCGAGAAGGCGCAAACATATTGTTAAAGAAACGTCCATATCTTTGTCATTATGCTTTGCTTTCCAACAGAAGTGTGTCTAAAACTCTGGTTTTCCACATATCTAAGAATGCTACATAATTCTAATCTTCCATTATATATTTCACATTACGTGATATTTCATTATGGTATGTAGCTGGGTAGTATCAAAATTCAAACTGCTTTTATTCACTTAGGAGTCTTTTTTATCGGTGCTTGTTATAATTTTTACTGTGCCAATTTTAATTCAATTCTTTGCATTTATTTCCGAAAATTTGGAGGAGCATTGCCCTAATGTATCTTTATCTACGTCCTAATTACCCGTGTTGTTCCATTCCTAAGTGATTTAAAGATATTTGGGATTTTTCTATAATTTATATCTATTTCCTACATGTTTATAATGGGTAAGTTCACCGGATCAAACGATTTAATGCAGTGAACTGACCCGAGAGTGGGCTTCATGAAATATCTGCTATCTCGACCGGCTATAACCGGATCTCTTTGTCTTCACCCACTATTATCTTAAAGGGTGATGGATTGCTTTGATACAGCGTTGCCCCTCGTTTTTATTCCTTTCTGTTTCGACCTCCCATGTGCATACATATTAGGACACGGCGTTTTAAGATAATCCATTGGCTTCGTGATATAAAGCCCTCACCCCCCATTTCGTGTAGGATCCATCAGTGATTTCCAGCCGGTGTGCCGCGGCGCATTGGTGTTCAATGGATTGGTTCTTGGTATACCGCGCAATATCTACAGGTTACATATTCTTCCAAGCTCCGTATCATATACATAATTCGATGTATTCAAAATGTTATATGATATATTATATATGTTATTATTAAGCAAGATACTCCTTTTCTTAGTGACAACTTAATATGGAAATATACCATTCCTTTATTCTCTTTAATGCAGATAGCAAGGATTAACATGTTATTTTCCTGTAATTTGGTACTCAACGAGAAATAGTAACAAATAAAATGTTGAAAAAAAATTCGTGTCTTTAAGTTGTTATATGTTTCCAGTAGAAGCTCAGAATATAAAACAATAATGCAGCAATTAAATAGCTTCCTATCTTACCCTCTGTAGTATTTCGCCCATCCATTTTTAGATAAGAGGAATCGTTACAGAAAATAATTGAAGGAAGGATCCAAGGGAAAATAGAGGGGAAGCGGAGTCAAAAATATTAATTAAAATTTAAAGGGCAGGATATGTTATCAAGAAATAAAAAAGGGCATTTAAATAGAGAAATTTAGGGCATGTGAGCCAATCGAGAGAAGGAACCCGTAGGATGGACGTAATAAAACAGATATCAATCATTAGCAGTAAGGTTATTTAATATAGATATTAGCGCAGGTTTTTTAATTTTTCAATTCATATCTTTTG
The DNA here is from genome assembly GCA_036926295.1 of Pachydiplax longipennis. Lineage (NCBI taxonomy): Eukaryota > Metazoa > Arthropoda > Insecta > Odonata > Libellulidae > Pachydiplax > Pachydiplax longipennis. Next base: position 19,750,667 of record JAVFKF010000001.1, on the reverse strand, counting down.
GGATTAAGTAAGAGAGTATGTTTAACGTGTCGCGAAGTTTCATTGAATACGTACTCCGTTGAGGACTTGGTAAGCACCGCTGTATCGGCTGCGGGTGTTAGAGCTAACGCGGAGGGAAGAAGAGTGGGGTCCTCTTTATTAGCCACGGCACGATAAGTAGAGGGGACGGAGGGGTAGGGGCAGAGGAAGGCAATGTCGATGAGGCAGACTAAAGGGAGAGCCGCCTCGGTAGAAGGTAGAAGGCTTAACGCAACCCTTTATATAAATTCCGTGCTTTTCAGGAGGCAGATCCAAGACGCCCTCAACCAGCAGACGTACCACCACTTCAAGGCGTACGCGGAGCAGCAGTTCCCCGGAAATCCGGAACAGGTGAGTGGAGAACGGTTGCTTTTGTTATCGGAGTTTTTATGTTTTTTTCGGCGGGGAAACGCGCGTCGAAATGCCGGGCTGAAGAGCTCTACACTTCCCCGTTGTTGGATGCGGGATGGAAGGACTATGTCTCAGAGGTGGCCTTGTATACCTGTCGCTGGTTTCCTTCCGCGGTGTTACTTGAGCTAGAGGAATACTGATGAGGATGGTGATAATGCAGCTCTTCCGACATGAATCGAACCCCGAAGTTGAATGGCTGTGTCTAGTTTGAGTGATCGTGCGTCTGTTTTGTGTTGATGTATCGCGATGATGCGCTGCTGAGTGACGCCTTGCTGGATGTGCGTGTCATTGTTGAAGCTGTATTCATGTTGTTGAATGGTGTGTTATCAAGTTGAAGTTGCGTCTATTTTCGTACCGCTTTTATCTTCATTTCGTCACGCGGATTTTGTGAGTGGAAGAGTTTGTTCCGAAATCCACTTGGTGATACCGCGGGACGATATCAGTTTAATTTAGTGTGGTTCTACTCCACGTGTCTAAAGCGTCTCGTTGTGTAGCTATGTGATAAGTTACCGTGTTAGAAGTGGAGGAACGTTTCATCTTGTCAATTTCATACTTTGGTCGATGAAAGATGTAGCTCGATGGGTGTTGAGGCTGTTCCTGTCAGCATTATGACGAAAATCGGATACTAATTTTAAATTGTGAAAAGTTACCGTGATTTTCGATAATATTTTTCGTTAATCTGTTTTAATATTTTTATTGATGGGTATTAACGTCAAGTTTTGGGTCATTTTGATAAAAGCTTTAGTGGATTTTGTCCATTTAAAGCCGATCATTTCATTTTAACTTGCCTTATGCATATCGGAAGACATTATATGTACTGAAGTTTTCATTTGCATTTTTTAACGTAATCTTCTCTTCCCAGGTTAAATTTACATACTCTTGTGTATACTAATGTACTTTTTCTTAGTTATCGTCTTATCACATGTATAATGCAGAAGGTGTCATTTCTGTATTATTATGGAGGTATTATGAGGGGAAAATATCACCTAATTAACCTTTTCACTATCTATTGTGGTACTGTAAATACGTAGAGATCGTTAACCTTTGGTGTATTTTGAGAGTTTCTGATCCTGATTGCAGAATCGACTTTTTCACAATTGGCGCGCGCTTGATGCATTCATTCTTGTCCTATTTCCCTCGGATTCGAGAGAGTGAAGAGCCGAAAAGAGCGTAAGCTCGCTTCGATTTTTTATACAGATTTTGGACACTTCCGCCACGTTTAACTGTTGATTCGCCCGGCTCTCTTGTGCCAAGTGATTACCATATCCAGAAGCGCATCGGAAAGAACCATATGTTGCGATGCGTGCCGCTTGTTTGTTTCTCCAGCTGGAATGAATCAACTTCTCGCATAAACAATTAGCGCCCGTCTTAGAATTAGGTCTGTGTCGCCAGCAGTGTTTAGTGCTATATCCTTTGACGTAAATGTCGTCGCGTACTTGCGGTAATACCTGCCAACGTTCTTTATTGACAGGTCCTCTTGGTTTGACGTCCCGTTCGATTCTCGTGGAAGCACTTATCTCCTTCTCATTGAATTCCTTATTATCAACGTATAAACAGTGCCAGACTCGGCTTTATCTTCCGCAAATATCGATCGACAGGGTTCATGAAATCGTAAATTAATATCGTGCTCGATTCCTCGTGATTTGCTTTGCACAGTGCTTAGTGTTGAACCAGTGCGTTATTAATTTGATTGAATTACTTCGCGATGTTTTTGGCTTCGAGTTGAAAACGTATTGAATATGTTCCATATAATCAGAGTATCTTAATGCAAGATCTCCCCTCAGTTATTGATTAAAGTATATTTTGTTCGCATGATTTGTGTCTGTACTACATTTTAATGTCTTTTCTGATTTTTTTAATTTGGTTTCATTCTGCCCTCTGCGAATAAATGTGGGAAATCCAGATCTGCAGATGTCATCATTTGTAAATTTATCCTGAAAATACGCATCACGCTGCATTTTAAAGAGGATAAGATAATATCCCTCGAGCTCGTCCATCGATAAAGTTCTCATTTTTCCTGGTTTCTGTCGTTACAAAACGGAGCTCCATGTCGCAAGCCGCGATTCTTCCTTATTCTAGGTGTTAGCCGTCCTTGTTTATGCTAATGTCCTTACGCTCCTGTTAATTTAAGGGGATGTGGACTAATGGATCTAATATGAGAACGTTTCTGAATCACAGTTTAATGTTATTGTAAGAAAAAGAATCTGCTCAATGGGAGAAAACGATATTTCAGGTATATTTACCTATGAATGGTCTAATTACATTTTAAATTAGGGTGTTATGGCTGTGCTTTGTGGAAAGTCATCATGAACAAACTGAAACAATTTTAGTATTTTCCTCTGATTTTATTTTAACGACCTGCGTAACGATCATCCTCTGGCCTGAATATTACCGTAATGATGGAATCCGATCGTTAAAATTAAATCAGAGGAAAATACTAGAATTGTTTCAGTGTGTTTCTAATTACATTCTTATTCAAACGGAAGACTTGTCCAGTAAAAATATTGGTAATGCTCAGAGTTAAACTTTCAGTAATATCCTAGTGTTTCGAATAAATCGAAATACGTAATTTATGATATATATGCAAAAACTTAACCACTTATGCGCTAACTCATGCTTTAGAAAAGTACGTAAAATTCTGACTTCTTTTAACACAAGTTAGGAATCATTGAAAAAAAAAGGAGATTAGAAGCTAGTTTGCGATTACTTGACAAATTTAATGAGAAAGCACGCTTATAGAGGACGTAATTGATATTATGCGACCCCCCGTGCTACTTCGGCAGATACGATAATGAGAATGAAATAAGAGAAATGGACGTTAGAACAATACGTTTTAAGGAATCATTCTTTCCGCGAACAATACTCGTCATTAACAGGCTAAAAAAGTAGCTCAATCGTTCGATGTTTACACTCCGTGCCACACGACGAAAGGCTGCTTGCAGGGTATTTATGTAGATGTAGATCCCCTTACCTCGGCTCAATTAAAATCTTTCCCTCTCCAACGGCTGATTCTATTGACTATTCTTCTAACATAGAGACGAAATGTAAACATTAAAATCTGCAAATAAGCACAATATCGTGAATTTAACTGAGCGCGTCAGGGATTGGCATGGTACCGACTGGAGAGGAAATCTTTATCAGTACCACGTACCGACGCCGTTCTAGGGTGGTTAACCAACTTAGCGTGTTTTGCGTGTAATAAATATCATAGTTAAGATATGTCATAAAATATGAGTAATATTCAAAAGAAGTCATTTGTTATTTTATGACCAAATTCTCTGATAAGGATGTGGGATAGATAATCATTTCCATACGATAAGTTGATATCTCCTTTCATATTTTCGTTTTGAGCGACTCATATGAAGTCATGTAGCAGTATAGTTATGCATTTACGTAAGAATGTTTCTTGTTCTCTCATGCATAACTCGATAAAGGTAGTTCATACCGTGAGTTAATACTGATGGCGAAAGCCAGTGAAGTGAAAAAGTTCGTTTTTTTCATATCCATACAAAGGCTTTCGTGTTTTATGTAATATCATGCAATTTTTATCATTGTGTCATAATCATCGGTAATAGGTATCCTTCGCGTTTCTTACATCCGCTATTATGTGAGATAGGTTTTATTTCAATGCGACTTATTTTTTTCTGTTTCTGAGTTTCTACCATATCTCGATGTATGAAATAATCTTCATTCGTCTTTTAGTGCGGCAGAGGTGAAAAGGTATATTTAATTTGCTTTGATATCGGTCCTATTTCGGCGGTGAGATCATGAAACTTACTCAAGCGTGAATAATATTCATTTTTAGAAATCCTTATTGAATGCTATGTAGCGCTATTCTAAGGGTTATTCTGCTGCAATGTCACTTAACTTATTTGCTATACAACATCCTCCATGTGTAGAAATATGGCTAAGTTAGGAAAGCAAGAGCAAAGTACTCCTCTCATCTTTCATAGTATTCCCTATTCCCTCTCCAGGGAGTTTTTAGCAATTCGTGTAGAATGTGTTTTTGTTAAAACCGGTTTGCGTGCTTAATAATGTACGGACAGATCCTTACTCAGAATGAATGAAATCGGTCTGTCTAATTCTATTATAAATGTTATTTGCTTGGTACTGGGTATTCAGTTTGATTAACTGGAGGGAGATCTGGAATCAATAGGAAAGGAATTATGTTCCAAAGTTAAGGGTAGGAGAATTTTTAATGGGAATCCATTTTCAGATAGCTAATATATTTATACGACAGCAGCAGCAGTATGTTAACACTTTTCTTTGTGAGTAATCTCAGTAATTGACTTCATTTTTTCTTGCTTCTCTAGATTTCCATTCCTTAAATTGGACTCCTCTTCCCGTGCGTGAAATGATAATTGCAATAAACATTTTAACATTGCCAACAAGGTCGTCATCAGTTTTTTAGATCATTTAAATGATCTAAGGATGGTCACTTCGTTTCAAATGGCCTATTTGAAATATTTAAATTGGCATTAATAAAAATATTGACCCATAAATGTAAAAATCTCTTAGTACGGTTCGTGCATTGAATTTCAGTGGCATATAAAAAGCTTCTTATAGATAACGTGATGAATTTTTTAAATATAATAATCTTATATTGGAGGTTTTTATTGCTGCAAATCAAAGTCGCAGAAATCCCTTATCAATTTGTCAATATTCGTAGAATAATTATCGTGCGTCGGTCTCATTCTTCTGTCGTGTTGAAGTGATCGCTTAATCCACTTCTCTTGTCATCAGATTAGGCGCTCTTTCTCTTATACGTCGGGATTTATTTGTCTTGATAATGCGCTTATGTCAGTCTCTTGCAGGCTTCGAATAGCCTCGAGCTCTTATTCATGAAAAGAACGCCTTCCGAAGCATATGTAATGAACTCGGTATTCGTATAACGTAACAGTTCATCTCATTTAAATAATACGTAATTCAAAATTATTTTTAGGAATTTTCAGGATTACTGGATCCAACGTTGTTTTCTTTATTGCCTCCCCGTAAAAATGAATTTCAGTCCAAATTTTTAAGTCGAGCTCATTAATTAAATCGTCATTGATTACCATATTATAGATTACCCTTCTGCAGACCTTGCAATTCGATCTGATTGGTATTTACGAGTATGGTCAGTAGTCTGGAGATAGGATGGCGCAAAGTAGAAGAATTTTTTGCTTGATCATTGACTCTTCCACTCGGGGATGCTCTTTTTTGTTTTATTAACGGCAAATGTAGCATCAAAATTTCATTTTGTAAAGGAAGTCCAATTCATCGTCATCTAGAAAGTATTTATTAAGAGGGCTTTATTTATAAGCTTGATCTGGAAGTTTTGCAATCTTAATTAATTTCTATCTCCGCGTATGCTTTGGCATCCTCCTGAGTTGTGGGATGAGTGAGAAGAAACTTTTTAATCAAATTTCGCTTGATCCAATTCTGCCGTCAAGCTCTCAGGAGATGCTGTGTACAATAAAATGATTATCGTTCCCAGAAGGGGAACTGGAAGAAAATTAAATTTATTCACGTTCTTAATATAACTACCTATCCTTGATTTATTTTATTCGTTGTTGCTAGGATATTCTCGAAGTTTTTCAGCATCATTTTCTGCCGTTTATCTCCAATTTGACTGGTAAATTCTGAGTTAGAATCTTAGCTCTTTTCCCTTTTCTCATCGTCAAAGCTTCTGTAGATAGGCTGCAAATAAATTAGATTCTTTCTTTAGACTTAACAGCGTTCTATTCCCCACTGTTTCCTTTTAAAGTTCTCGGCAAAGAGATAATAAATTCCCCTAAGGGAGTAGCTATTTATGCTGATCGATCTTCTGCTTCCCTTGCTGGTGAATATATTAGCCTCTATCGTGACTTGGGGAGAATCCACCCTTGAAAAGTACCCTTTTAGAAATAGCTTAACCTTTTGGCAATAGAATTTCACCCTTATTTCATAATGTCACGGATCTTGTTAGATAGAGCTATCGTCATCCTCTAGTGGTCTTTGATAAAATTTGGTAGGAAATCCCAAGTTTATCAGATTAAGGCTGTTTCTTATTTTTTTTCTTTTAAGGAATATCCGTTATTAAATCGAACTTCAATATGTCTTGAAACGTTTATCTGTATTTTCAGTCGGATATATTATTCGTAAAAAGAGTGCGACGCATAGAAAAAGCTCTATTTAAAGACATTAACAAAGTAATAAAGTACTTCGCTAAGATATGTGTACTGTGACCCCCTTTTTTAATTATTTAAATTTATGCTATAAACTAGTAGCCTTCGTTTCGATGCATCGATTAGGAAGATGTGGCAAAACGATTTTGATTCTTGCAGTAAATACAACGAAAACTAGCTTAGCTAGCTAGCTTAGCTCATAGCACGTTTTTTCAAGATTTATATCCATTAATTAACAATGAACCATGGTAGAACAGGCTTGTTTTCTTATTTAATGGAAATGTTTAATTTTTCATTTTCCTTCTGATTTGGGAGGATGTCTTGAATAGCTCCTTAGATTTTAGTTTTATGTCCGAGAGCTTAATTCGCTGTACCATTGGCAGCATAAGCATAGACAGCGGCTGCTGCAGAGACTCAGTGGATGACGGGATGCTATTTTTTATAACAGGGGTGGACAACTAATCTCTTACTGCGATCGGCTTTGTACTTATCTTTCGACTGCGATCGGCTTAGAGAAACAAAATTTGGCATTTGTTGAAACTAAAATTATTAAAAGTCGTACTTTAGCGTCGCCGAGACCTAATTTGTATTTTATCGGAGCTTTCTAACTTAATGATAATTTAGTTGAATCAAAAATACTTGAATGTATTATGAAGATGATTATTTGAAGTAATTAAATATTAGAATGACTATAATTTTCGATTACCAGTCGCTATAGACCGAAACTCAAGGGTAGGTGGTCGATTACAGTGATTTGATTTGATTTACCTTTTACCGGAAAGATGTTTTAATTCCAAATCATGTAATACTTCAGTAAGGTTTCTCAAGTTCAATAAGCAATTAGCAAGTTTCTAATACTAATAGTAGGTTTCTAATTATAATTATTGAAAAGAATGTTACAAGTGAGTAAGTAAGAGATTCGTTTACGTAGTCACCATAACTGTATATAAGCTATACTTGTATTACCTCATTTAACTTCTGGTTAAATAGTCATTGTATCGAATTAAATTTTCAAGAGAATAGCCAAATAATATCGTGTGATACAAAAATGAAATTTCATCGTCTTAATTCTGTTGGTCTCAATTGCCCATAATTTGACGTGGGTGGATGTGTCATTTCCGGAAGCAGTGGGCGTACTTGAAAGTTTGAGAAACTCAGACGATCGAGAGCAGTAGTTAAATTTCCCATCGCATTCTTATCACCGTAACAAAGGTCTCATGGAAAAGTAGTGGAAGTAAACGAGAGCAAGAATTCTTGAATCCTCAATTGTTTTTCATGGAATAAGGTCGCAGCATAATCGAGGACGTCCTTGTAACCGATTCTAAAATATTTTTAGAGGATTGTGGCGTGAAATTCGCCGCGATGGGTGCCAGTATCTTCGGGGCATCCCTATTGCTATTTTGGTGTCGATGATATTGTATTCCCTTCCTCCATTGATTTACATAAGTTCTTGCTGTAAATAAAAGCATAAAGAGTGAAATCTTTGTGATCGAATTTAATCGTTTGTATCTCTTGGCGTATTGAACGGTTGCGAAAATTCTACTCAATATTCATGCTGTGTGGTGGAGGGGGAAAGAGTTGCAGCTTGCTTACATTCTAAACTGTCACTTTTTATTTTCGTTCCTCGGTTTCGTTTGCTAGTGATCTCTTTCTATTTCAGACCCTTTTCATCATTTATTTTGTATAACGTTCTTGCTTGACGTATTTATTCTTCCCTCCAGTTGCCACGTAAATTTCGATACAAATAACGTAAAGTTCAACATTCTGGTGGAATGCGATTAAACCAGTTTTGACTTCCACTGCGATTACGTCGCTATTCCTCGGTAAGAAGTTAATCAGTTTTCCATTCATTAACAGTTTCCCATTTTCGTACGTACGTAATGTTTGGCGTTAAGAGCTGATTAGACCCAGGGCAACACATTTTCACAGGAAGTCTAGGTTCTACCGAAAACCGAATACATTTCGGAAAAAATCTTCCTTTAAATATAATATTTTAACAATTTCGTGGTATCCTATGCTATAAATTTGAACCTTTTTTCCAGTTACATTTGTACGAATGTTATCATAATTTGTATAGTATTGAACTAGCAACACCCTATGAAACACCTAACACCCGATGAATATGAGTTATCGTTTTTGAGTGATCTCTTTGGTTGAATGTTTTCAAGACCTACCGAATTTTTCAGCATTGGAACAATGTTTGCATTTTAGTTCGTTATGGTAATGCGTTTTATGGCTAGGCTCGGTCGACATAAATTTTTGCGTGCATTTTCAAGCGTCATATTTATTACGTCCAACTTCCGGTCGGCAGCTTCACTGCTGTTTATGTCATTTCAATTTTCAAGCGGTGACTTTTTGGGCTGCACGAAGTTTATTTCCTTTTAGAATACACGTCGGCAGTGAAATGTAAGGATAATCTCGTGCCGACTTTATCACATTTTATCTAAATCTTATATAAACTTAATATTATATCTGCGATTTCTTACGTGATTTATAACTTCATGTCTTGCATCCGATATCCTAATTTTTACCTGCCAGTTGAGCAAATATACTCACCTAAACTTTCACATGTCTTTTCTCACTTATCTAAATTCAATCTACTTTGGCCCGATTTTGTGAATAGTTTCTGATTGAAAATTTAAATGTAGGGTTCCAGGCCATTTCTATTCCATAGGTTTATTTTTATACTTTGCGTTTGAAAAACTGTCGTGCCAGGGCGCATCCAGACACGTCTATCTTCCCATAATAAGTCAGTTTTCTTCCCGTGTGACGTCTCGCATGCAATTAAAAATGCGCTTCTCACGATGCCGCACTTTTATTGCGCATTGTCTTAATCGTCGAAAAAAACAACAGGTTTTCCTCCGTTCCGCTCAGCAGGAAAAGCTCGTTTGCCTTTATGCATTATTGAGTTCAAGAACGCGCCAGTGTTCGGTGTTGGACCGCCGATGGTAATGAGCCTATAACGGGATTGGAGATATGAGTTACTCCCCCGAGAGTTTCAGTTTACTTATTCGTGGTATTGCACTCAGCTAAGAAATGGACGTAAGAGATTCAGATTCTTCTCACCTTGAAATGCACTTTCACCGCCTTCCGTGTTTGTCTTCAAGCGGGAAGTTTACCATTCATGTGATAGCGATCGTGGGGATTATCATTTCAGGAAACTTTAGCGCGAGTTTCTCAGAGAAATTCTTTATACCGTTATTATTATACCCTTTTTTTAGAAAAATTGGCTTCTCTTCCACTTAATCTCTGAAGTCTTTATATAATCATTCTAAACTATTTCTTCGTTACGTAAATATTTTCGTTATATACTTGGAATTCAAGTCCTGCGAAGTCTACTGGCATGTTTTAGTTTTCTCTAAGAAAGGAAATGTACACTGATGTTAATGAAATAGAGATTTAAACTTTTCAAATACTCAGGCGGTTACCAGAGAGCATAGTTATTGAATACATATAGGGTTCTCCTGAGAGTTTATGAGGGTTTCCTACATCTTATCATCGCCTGAGCTATGGGACACATTATAAATTAATGTAATTGTAGTACATTATATTATATATTTACATAAATTAATTACATAAATCTAATGTAATTGTAGGTTTCGATTTTATCAATATTTTGTTGTATCTTGACTTAATCGAAACTATAGTATTTTAAATGGATCTATCACAGCTAAATTAATAATTATCATAATTCCAATCTTTCCGACTTCATACGTTTTAGATAAAGTTTTACACAACTCTTTGCATATTTTCCAGATCAAGATTTGTATTGGCCATCGTATTTGTTATGTTGGATGTTCACTAGATTGGTTTACTTAGCCTATTATTTACCTCCTGAACATTTTCGAAGGAAAGATTAAGTCCTTTATTTATGAAGCATTGAGATTTGAATAGTTTACTTAAGGAATGCTTATACTTAAATTAAGGTTATAAAAAATGAATTTCAAAATATTTACTAACCTAAATTAAGAAGAAAAATGTTATCTATGTCTATCAAATTTTACATTTGATGCAAAATATCTCAATTCTCTTATATAACCAATTAATAGGGGAAGAAATGGGAATTTTTAAAAGTCAGATGGCTTAAATTTGAACTAGTTTGCCATGTCAATCAGCAGCCATGTAATATTCAAGGATACAATTCTTATATACTCAAATTGTTAGTTGGATTTCTGACCAAATCATTCATTCAGCATCAGTCTCTAAAATGATTTCTTACCAATTCCAGCAAGCGGTGTTAATAAGGCAGCTACAAGAACAACATTATCACCAATACATGCAGCAGCTTTACCAACAGCAGCAGAAAATCCAGGAGAATTGCAAAAACCCTCCAATTGGGGGTAACAGAGTGATCGAAAAGGAGGCAGCTGACGTATGTGAGGCTTCCCCAGAACAGGGAATGGCTCCACCGCCACCATGCGAGGAAGAAACTCACCACTTGTTGAGCAATGGTTCACACAATACTTTAAATCAAGAAGAAGTGGCAGATGAGGACTGCGCTGTGGAAGCTAGGGAAGGTGCAATTGAACACTGTGTAGAAGAAAGTGATGAATGTGAAGAAGAAATCTCCCCTGGTGAGTCGTCTAAATATTTTTAATCTAATGATAATAATGTATGCTGGAGTAAAGCTAGAGATTACTCATGCTCTTAATCAGCTGTCAAGGCTCCCAGATAGCTAAGTTAATAGCATTTTTGTTTTTGGTGAGTGATCCTGGGTATGATTACTGATGGGGTCTATGTATCAGTGTTCACCTAGTATTGTAATAATTGTGGTTAGCTATCTGATTTTCAGATGTAGCAAGATCCAGTCTAAAAATTATCCCCTTTTCATTTAATTTCTGTTTTGAATATTTATAGTTGGATATTTTAATAATGTTTAAAAATTCAAATGTACAGCAATTCTCTCATTAATCTGATTCATCATTCTCTCCACTATGTTTTCTTTAAGTGATTTTAATTTATGTTTTTCCTTGAATTTAAATTTAATTTTTCTTTCCTTTTCTTGGAGCTTCTTTGAGCCACTAAATATTTACTTATTATTCTTAGTTTATTCATCCTTATTAATTTAAATACACTTAGTGTACAGCAAAGGTGGCCAATAAATCAATCATTCTTAAAGAAACATGAAAATAATTCTATTTTATAATAAAAGAGTATGAGATATGGTTACATGAATTATTATATGACTATTGAGAGTGAAGTAAATTGGGGATATAGATGTATTTCTTGAGGGATATGACTTCTTATGTATTTATTATAATATTTAATTGTATATTATTAATATATTTCAGTGGATTTACCTCCTACGGCTCCTGCATCTATGTGGACACGCAAGGAGATAAAGGAGTTCAAAGAATCCATTCAGAGAGAAGGTGGAGATTCTATTATTCGTGTTGCTAATGGAGAAACTGTAACGGTGAGTTCTTTAAAGTCTCTCAAGTTTCAGAATTTTTGGAAAATAATTCACAAATACTTAGAAATCCACTTCTGAAAATATAATATCTTAATATTCACTTCCAAAAAGGTCATTCGAGAATTATAGAAACCTATACTAATTTTACTTTGTAAACAATATGAATAGCTCTCCTAACACCTGAACAAACAAATATTTTTCAGTGGTACTTCCAAGGCCCATTATGTATCTATTTATGTTGTATATAATTCATAGTAACTCTTATCATTTATGCGCATTTTTGTATATAATGCAGAACTTTGAACTGTTTAAATTATAGTATCTTCACATTAGCTTAAATAAGTTCAGAACTATCACAATCCTCTTGTAAGCTTCAAATTCTAGGAAGTTGGCCAGATTTGAAATTTCGCTCGTATATAATCAGGAAATTTCATATTGGCAAATGAGGAATTCTAAATCATATGAATTGAAATGCTGTTTATGACCTCTTATACATAGGTTTTTCTTCGAAATTTTGTATTTAAAGGCCTCGTTAAAAGTTTATGTGGCACATGAATTACAATATTGGTTTTACATATATTGTATGAAATTGTTTTTAGTGCTCTTTATTAGATTTTGATTATGATTACTTTATTTGTTTCTTGATTGAGTTGTTTTGCATTTTAATGCAGGTCCGAGTGCCTACGCATGAAGATGGTACATGTCTCTTCTGGGAATTTGCTACAGACAACTATGACATAGGATTTGGAGTGTATTTTGAATGGGTTAAATCTCCTACAAACCAGGTTTCAGTACATATATCTGAAAGTGAAGAAGAGGACGAGGAGGATGATGAAGATGATGAAGGCAAGTTAAATATTTTTTACAGTTAATTTTCCTTTTGTATCAGTTACTGCTTATCCATTTAACTAATTAATGCAGCATTAATAAGAGCATTGGATGTATGATTTGATGATTAATGACGAATTACTATGTAGATTTTTCATTCTGTCAGTTTCTGAGTATTTATATACGGACACAAACTTAGATATAATTAAAGAGAGTTCTCATGTTAGTAGACTGTTCTTAGATGTACCATGAAACTCAAATTTCATGTAAGCCTGATGTGAAATACCGTGAGATGTACAATCAAACCAATACCTATTCATTTATAACTATTTTTATCTCACTAATGTATCAAAAACCATGGATTGCTAATTTATTTCATTCTAGTAACATTCTTGTAACCCAAATCACCAAAGCCACTGCTGCCTGTTAATTCATTGGCATCTTATTCATATCTCAAGAAAGAAATCTAATGACAATTTCTTTGGATATCTTTCGAGTATTTCTCTGAAATATTGTTTTATAATTTGAAATTCATACTTTGTATACGCATATACGGTACTGTGAATCACATGATTGTATGTCTTGAGGTATGCATTAGATTCACAGGCTTTCAATTTCGGACGCTCGAATTTTTGAGTTCACATAACATTAAATGGTATGTTCTTTTCGAGTATACACGGTGTAAATGTGTGAGAATTCTTTAGTCAATAAGATTTTGATGTCTATAGCAAGTTATGGCTTCTTAGCTTTCTGTTTTTTAGTTTTCGTATGCTTAATTAAATGTTTGGTACGATGTCAAGAAACTAGCACCATGTCAAGGTGACCTAGAACATCATCTATATAATGTGATGCTTTTCAAGTTAACACTTGCATCCCATTTGCAACTCAATATTCTTGTTTTACACAGATGGTCTAGGTGTAGATGATGTTGAACGTGGGGGTGGACTTGGAGATGGGCTTGGTTCCAAAGTACCTATGTCTGTGATTGTGCCAGTATACCGAAGAGACTGCCAAGAAGAAGTGTATGCAGGAAGTCATCCATATCCAGGACAAGGAGTGTACTTGCTTAAATTTGATAATTCCTACAGCCTGTGGCGCTCAAAGACTTTGTATTATAGAGTTTATTACACAAGATGAGGGTGAATCGGAAAGTATCTATGTAAAAGAAGATGTAATGCATGTTGATCCACAATAATTTCCGCCGCATCGTTTAGCAACCCTATGAAGCAAAAATATGGAGATTGGTAATGGTTTAAGCAGTGCCACTTATTTATTTCTCTGATTTTGTTTAAATGCAGTTCATTTGAGTGTCTTAACTTGATATTTAAGCCACAAAATTGTTTAAAAAACAAATTAGACAGGAAATAATTTTTCCAATCCTCTGTACATAATGTGAATTTCTGCTATCATTCTTTAGTCAACCAAGGTAGTTTTTGGTTCTTTTTTCTCAATCCAGAAGAATCATCTTCAAGTAAACTTTCAAAAATTCCCCCTAGTTAAAAACATCTACCAAGATCCTTATGCTATTTTGCATGATGTTAAAGGTCTCTCTAAAAGGTCTGATAATAAATTATATTAGTTAAACATATACCTCAAAATGTCTTCAATGTTGTATTTTTGTGGGGATAGTTAACATATCATACCTTATCAAAAGTATAGTTTGCCAACCAAACATTTTAATCAATAGTTAGAAAGTAATGGATTGGACACCGTGCTATTTTATCTTGATTTTAAGTCCAGTTAATAGTTTGTTTTCATTAAAGTATTTTTATGATCTAATAATTGAATTTATGAAAGTTCCTTCATATTTTAAACGAATTTCTTTATGAAGAAAGCATCCGATGATGCATCAATATTTTATGTCCTAGCATCAATAATGATAATAATTTTCCTCTAGAGCATTCAGTTTATTTTTTAAGAATAATTCACCATTCTTTCACCGGAAAAAAGAATGAATGAGATGCTGCCAATTTAAAAGAGAGTACGTATTATTTTTCTTAAACATTGATTAAAGAAATAACTGGGTGCCATGTAAAATCTCTTATTGTTGCCTACATTATAGCACAAGGATATTTTAAATATAACATTGTTATATTATTTTCTAAGAAATATTTGTATCTTGTCTTCTTCTATACAAAAAAATGTGGAATAGATGCATAGTCAGTGCTTTGTTTTGTAAATATAAAATTCATCTTGTTTTATGGCC
Organism: Pachydiplax longipennis; assembly: GCA_036926295.1. Classification (NCBI taxonomy): domain Eukaryota; kingdom Metazoa; phylum Arthropoda; class Insecta; order Odonata; family Libellulidae; genus Pachydiplax; species Pachydiplax longipennis. Next base: position 19,735,645 of record JAVFKF010000001.1, on the reverse strand, counting down.
TTGAAAACTTTTGGAAAGGTGTGATGAAAGAATATTGATTTTTAATCAAAAGAATATGTAGTCAAATCGAATTATAGTGTGTGCCAATGTAACTAGTGTTGACTGTACCAAGAATCTTTTTGGAAAAGGCACGTTCTTGAGTATGAGTGTCATGGTTGATATGAAGCTTATTTAATATCTTTGGAAAAATGTTTTGTTAATTGTTGTGGTGGAGTTAATTGATTCATGATAGGAATTTATTGAAAAGTAATATAAATGGCTGATGTTTTTGTCAATTACGAAGATATATCCCTTGCTATTTATTTCCATTTAGCAAAAATAAATATTTTCATAATTCTGTTCTTGTTCCAAATTTGTTTTTCATTCAATAAATAGCTCATATCGAAGTAACTAAGATGTTATAATAAATAAATACATGTTTTCCAGTGGTTCTGAAACACCATGAAAAAGTCCCAGTTTTATTTCTTACCATTTTTTCATGTAAATATTTCAATATTGCTCCCAGGAAAACTATTGCATAGTGTTCTTTTCTTTTAAATTCATCTCAGGATTAATTCTTCTTCAAGTTATGATTTAAGCCAGTCTTGTGAAAAATTAGTGATCTACTGAGTTAAAGTAGTTATGGAGTACGTAAAAAGTCAGCATTGAAATAAATGTTCTGAGTATGTGAAATTCAGAAAATGAAAGTTTATCATGCTCTGTGTTCTAAAATAATAAAAAATCATTTGGGAACAAATCACAGACTGCTAGATTAAACCTATTTTCCCAAAGATGAAAAAGATTTTTCTTGGGATTTGCTTCCCATTTGGATTCAAAATCAAAATAAAAAACCCTTATATAAGATATTTCTAAAATGGGGAGTGAATCAACAATGTGAGGAAGAGATATTCAAAGATTATATTTAAAGATTTTTATAGTTGATGAAAGTGAATTTGTAGTAAAGGGTGACTGGTATATAGGACTCACTTGGGCTCTTATTGGAATGACCATAAGTTGAAATAACTTCAAATATAAGAGGGTAAAACCTTTTTTTTTGATGAAATGGGTCCTGGATTGATTTTATAAACTCTGTGTTTATCTGTCTTCAGGAGGAACGCAAAGCAAAAGTTAACACAACCAGGATGTACTAGCAAAGCAAACACGTTTTTTTGGAGTTGATCTGCTGGCAAATAGGGGCTGGCTGGCATATCTAGTGGCATTCCAGTGAGCCATTGGAACTCTATTAATTTATAGAATAGTTCTGTCTTCTGCTGAATTTTCTCATGGTCTCACTCAATGCCTCTGCTGACCTTACCCGCACAAATACCAATTTTTAAGCCATAGAACTAGATTCTCTGTTATTTTTTTAAGCACCAGTGTAAATCTGGACCTATAAACAAATAAGGCAAGTGTTTTATATGTATGGAAACATAACTAAATAATGCAGAACTTTCTAAATTATTCACATCCTTCTTTGAGGTCCCAAATGTAGTATAAACTATACCTTAAGCATAAATATTTTTTATTTAGTGTAATCTTAAAATGAGTAGTCTTATAATTCATTGCAACTCATTTATTTGACTTAAACAATATACAAAATGAAAATTTTTCACCAATTTGTACATTGTGTTATTCTTCCTTAAGTACACATTTTTAAAATCTCCTAGGGTATAAATTTTACATAATTCAGTCAAGTAGTGTAAATAATTAGTAATAACAAGAACATGCAATGACATAACATACACCTTGAGTTTCAAATATGGCTTTCATGCAATAGCATTGTAACATTTTAACAAAACGGTCGCCCTTAAATCCTCAGCAATTTAGCAAACAAAATCTAATATAACAATACTACAACTTGCTGTGCACTAATGAGTTAAGATGATTGTATGGTTGATTACATAGAGTTGGTAGTATAAAACATCTTATAAAAATAGGTGGGGTGAAACTTTTGAAGTAATGAATTCCTCATAATTTTCAGCATCATCAGCAATCCTGGAGATTGAGCTTGAAATTTTCTTTGAGGCTTTTCCATCTCAACCTGTTTTCTTTTAAAATCCCAAGATTTAAAGTTACTCATCAATAAATTTTAAGCAAGGAGGGACGGAGTTGCAAAGGCTTCAGATTTTTAAGCCATTCTCCGAATGAGTTTCTCACTGGTATTTTCAATGATAGCAGACCTTTCAAGATATCAGTTACTCATATGAGATTTTAAGGCCAAACATTGTGATGATTCTTATTTTTATTGGAATTGGTTGAAAGGATTCATTACTAGTACTCATTTAATATCTCCCCCAAGTCATTTATGGTACTTTTCATATTCCTTCTCTTCCTTTAAAAAATCAGAAAACTACCCTTCCTCTCTAAAACTAATCCCAGAAAGTAAATTATCAGATAAAATACTGATACCATTAATAATGACATTTGTATCAGCTCTCATTACAGAAAATCCTCAATTGCCTGTTCAGAATTGATCATCATTAATATCTCTATCTTTGTATCTTGGAATGATAATTAAAGTAAGCCATTATTGCTGAATCAAAATTGGTTCTAATGTTATGCTCATTTAACTTATATGTGATATATATTTGTGCAATTTAGAGAACTCTCACAAAAATATTGTCAAAATTAGATCAAGCCATATGATCTTGAAAATGAAGTTTTGTATAAGCACAATATATTAAGTAAAACCTTCAATGAATACTTTAATGTAAAGGTAACATTAAAACCACAACTAAGGACAATCTAGAATTACCATCCCTCTGCTTCAAATCTCCAAAGTTCATATGAAATCTATAATCACCTATCATACTTAATTTTTCCTCATGGAAATGTATAATAGTTTCTCAAAATATTGGCTTTTATATTTGAGCTGTGATTTGAAATCCATTTCCACACCAGGCAGCACACTAATTAATGTGCAACAAAAATTGGTGATATGATTGGTGACCCTGAAGGCTGCTGATTTTTAGAGAGGGAAACTAAAATTGATGAACAGGAGCAGAGATTTGAGTACTACTTAGATGATAGCATTGTATTGACCTTATAACCTCTTTATATAACCTATCATATCCTCACTCTGTGTAAGCCAACCTTGCTTAACCATAATATGCTTCTAGCACATCTGTTGCCGCTGCTGTTCATTGGATGAAATACTTTAATGTGATTGTAAATGGTAAAATGCATTCATTAGATTGCTATCGTAGGCACAATTTTTGACAACAGAATTTCAATTGGAAACCACAAGGCCACATTTCTATCTCACAAGTATTTAATTCAAGCTTAAGTTGTTACCTAAATTTTTACTGTTATATCATTCACTACCTTATAATTCAGGCACATTTACCATACTGGCTGTAATTGACTTAGCTAAAGTTTACATAATAGAACGGCCTTAGGGTGCATTACTATGCCATTGGACTATAGAATATTATGTACTCTTTCCATTTAAGTGAATAATGTGGCATTAAAAGAGGAGTTTTCTTATAAAATTAGACTGGTGATATCTAGATCAGAACAAATGAAGTCTAAACATTGATTTCAGGAAAATCATCCTGACAGATCTTCAAGAATTCAGGAAATTGGTAAAACTAAGCAAGTTATTTTCAGCGTTTTCGATTATTTAATGTATAATCTCTGGAATTTCATCTTTACTCTGTTAATGATGAGAAATTTTCATTCATAAATAATTTTGGAGTTACTACCTTTTCTAGCAAGATATGACCTATAATGCAAGCTAATTCAATGATTCACTGAATTATTTCTCAACAAAAAACTAATTTTCAGATTTTTAAATCCCTCATTAAAATAACCAATAAAAGATTTTAATTATATCATTGGTGATATACTTTTCCTTGTGCCTTGATGTTACACATTATTCATTGGTAATTTCCTATTTAATAATCTGGCATTACTGAAGTAATTCCTTTCCAAAAGCAGATTTTGTTCATAAACAACCATATTGTGAAATGGGATGTTTCACCAAATTATGGACCAGCATCATACATTCTTACTAATTTTATCATGCTATCAAGGTAAACTAGCTAGAAAATTGATATGTGATCAATATTCTAACTTCATTGCTACAGCTTTGGCTTTTATTCAGAAAATTCTTAAGTCATACTAGGCAATGGAAAGTAAACATTTCCAGGGACATATCTAGAGTATGGCAGGTGTGGCAGATGCTCTGGCATCACTTTAAAGATGTGCCAAATGACTCATCTTATGAGGAGGCAGTGTCTCATCTTGAGGGGTCACTGTAGAAATGGAGGAAACTGACTTTGAGTCATCTTAATTGCTAGATAATTTGATAAAGATCGCAGTAAAAGCAAAAAAAGCATATTTGCAATTTTGATCTTGTGTCAATAAACAGTCAAAATTTGTAACTAAACATTTGTTAACTTACTAATTTATTCTGATATGAAAATAAATTAACAAAGTATTTAAATGTAGCCCCCAAAATTGAGCAGTGGCTAATTCAAATTTCAAAAATTTTCTGATCGCCCTGCCATGGGTGCCAAATACTCTAGGCATCTCCCAAGGAACCTATGAAAAATAACAAGCTCAACACATATATATGGATAGAAGAGTTTGGATACCCTATCAAGCAACCTTATTTTTATATATGTTAAGGAAATAATATTTAGTAAAATTCACATACAATCTTTTATCAAAGTTAAAAAGTACTTGAGACAGATTCCATCATGGTTATTCTCAACTCAACATAGACATAGCAGATAGCTGTCTATAATATCAACTGCATTGCCTAGCATTTCATCAAAGAATAAAATGGCTATTTATGTGTATGGACTGACTTAACATCTTGAATTTATTTCAATAAGCAGTTAACTCATAACTTTCCCGAATTTACATCCTTGGATGATTTTTAAATTACATGTGTGAAAAATATAATCATTCCTTCGTCTATGAAGGCAGATGAATATCTGTTGGCAGTATTTGTATGCAGCATGTTTCAAACTATTACAAAGACCATTTTTCTGCACGTCAAATATGGACTGTTAAATTGGTATGACTCTTATCTAATAAGCTCTAAGCTGCTTGTATTTATGCCATTTGTCTGTGATGTATGTAACTGAAGGATACCTGAGTGGTTTACATCAATATTGTGATAGGACAATAAAATACTACATTGGAGGTACTCTAACCATGTGCCTGCTATTTCTGCCTTAAAGATGAACATGTTTTCATGCATGATAAACAAAAGAAAATTCTTTGTTTTCTTTAAAAAGGAGAACAATAATAATATGTAGAATATTTAGCATATGTAATGTCACATTTGAATGGTACATGTGTTTTTATTGTTTTTTTTTTAATTATACGGAGCTGAATTCTTATTGTCGTGTGATAACAATCAAACAGTTTTTTCCTTTGTATATTAGAAAGATTTTGAGTGGTGATGGAAACTGAGAAAAATACATAATGTTAAATAATCAAAGAAAAGTGATTAAATTAAAAAGCATCTTCTTAAGTTAGAATGATACTTTTAATTTGAAGAATGTTCACAAACAAAAAATGCCTATCAATAAATTTTATTATCTTTGTTTGTTACTGTGTTTAAACATAATAAAATTCTGTTTAGCTAAGACCTCACATTCATAAAAATACTTGTTTTTTAATGCAGGATTGGATATATAGAATTCTTTGGATCTATCTATTTTTCAGAAAATTTGGAGTGATTTGAAATTGGAAGATGAGTATTCTGATTCTCATTATAATCATGTAAAAGCATCCATGTTGGTGTTATTAGAACAATCTTTGGAATCCTTGATAGTTTAAAATGTTCCACTGATGAAAGGATGAAAAGAAGGATATGAAATTGTTAATTTCATGAATAGGAAAGTTTTATGGAGCAACTTTAGTATAAGTGTGTATTATTTTTATTTGACTATGCAGGCATTTTTATATGCTCTTGTAGGTACCTATGTAAACCGGTTGTGAAAGTATGAAGACTTTCGGGAAATTACTTCGTAAATATTTTCCATCATGGCACAAAATGGAAACGGATGGAAGGAAATGTTTTTATAATGTATTAGTTTGAAATTACAACATCTGATCATGGACTTTTGGTAGTGAAACGAAACTGGTGTATGGCAGGATGGCATGGATACCTAAGCTATTTTCTTTGAGGACGTTTGGTGAGGACAAATTGCATGAGAATTTCATGTTGGCGACCCAAGAGTCTGCGAGGCAAATCCTGCTCCAACTCTAATATTTTATACATGAATAACCAAATTACGCAATCAACTATAAAATCACAACATTAGCAATAATCAGTTCTCACACGAAAATTTATGCAACTTGATAGAGCGACTAACTTTATACTTTTAAACAACCATTTATAATACGTAAAAATCTTGAAATTCACGAACAGTGCGTTTAAAATTACCTCATTCATATGGAAAAGAATACAAAATTGCTGTAATTGTTGTTTATGTAACAGATCGTTCTCTTAATTGCATGTGCGTTTTAAAAAACCGTAATCGCTTCAATGTCATCCTAACAATTTTTTCACTGTCGATCTCGAAAAGATATAAACCGACAGTTTCTTTCATTCATCCAAACTTACAAACACTTTACTTTTAGGAATATACTCTAGCAACCATGTCGTAAGCTAGCTTGGCAACAGTCATTCACCCGAAAGTACGTAAAAATTTATATATAAAGTCTTTCATTAAACTCAGCTATTCAAAGTAACATTTTAAGCTGGACGCTATCATTAATCACGCGTTTGCAATGAATTCGCTTAAGCTTTTACATCGTGGCAATTTTTGGCTGGCGTTTCTGCTGCATTAACGTTTTGGAACACTTTTAAAACACTTATTTAGCGCAATTCAAGAAGCATTCAACAACAGCAGTTCCTTTTCGCCGCAGTCCGAAAAAGTAGTTACTATGTGTAGAAAATGAGGTTGAAGTAACTATGTTGAAGTGATGAAAGACGGAATTGAATGGACAGATCGTGTTCGAATGGTTCGATACAAGGAAAGCAACTATAAAAGCCGTGAAGGACTCATCGAATTGTGAAACTGCGAAAAGAAGATGGCAAGAACTCGGAATGCCGTAATGTGTAGCGAATTTCGAAAGCTCGTCTTTCCAAAGGAAATAAAACCCCTTACACAACCGATAAATTGCAATATAGCAAAATACTGACATCGACTTCTTTATTGAGAAAAACCTTACGCTTACCGTGTTGCTCGTACGACAAAATGATTGTGCATGCGTTAAGCGGAAACATTTCTAAAGTTAATGCGAACGTTTCATTCTTTCGGGAATATTCTTCCTGTCGTCGTAGTCCCTAGTGTTGGAACAAAGAAGTTAATTCCTGTTCTGCATATCTCTCTAGCGCTGGAATAACATGGCAGTTCCCATCCAGAGATATCTCAAAAGAGACGTTCCACGAACAATTTTCATCGGCTCATGTTAGAACCGCCGAGAAGGCGGCTGGAAAAAGGGAATAACGGAATCGCCAAACTTCCATATACCGAATCACAGTGGAAGCCTACATAAATGCCGGAGTAGAGGAAATTTCGATCCACGGAAATCCCTCGGGAGATCATAGGGGATGGGGAGAGATATATCTCTCGGCCATCGGAATATTCGAATCTGGGTAATGGAAGCCTCGATCCTCCTGCACGAATAGGAAATCGGTAACCTGATTCGATCTCTGCCCGGTGGCGCCACCTCTCGAAGAGGGAGAATTGCCCACGTTCACCGTAGTCGACTGCATATTCCCCGCGGAAGACCTATTCTTTATAGGCTCGTCTCCATGGTGATGAGGGCGTGTCTCGCACACCTCCCCTCTACCGGTCTCCTCCTCCCCGCCTCCTCCCACAACCTCTCCTCCTCATCGCTTTCGTCCTCCTCATCCCTCGCCACTTCCCTCCTCACCGCCCCACGAGGTCTCTCATCCGAACACCCCTCACCGGCGGCCTCATGGAAAATCGCCGCATCCGCATCCTCCGTGCAGGAGCGCCTCTGGAAGTCCCTCAGCCTCCTGCAGATGTCCCTGGTATCGGTGAAGGACCTCCGAAGACGTGAGGTGAGGGCCGCCATGGATGGGGCCGGGAAGGGTTCGCTGAGTCCGAGGGCTTCTTCGTAAGGAGGCGGATCTCCTTCCACCGGTAAAGTGGAAGTCCTACCACCGAAAGGATCTGCGGGGGAGCGTTCCGCAAGGGGGGAGGGGTAGAACAGTTGTCCCCTGGGAGCCTGAGAGGGAGACCAAGCCAATGAGGAGGTGGAAGCACGAGAGAAAGGGCGACGAATGCCGCTCCTGGACCTTCTGGGACCTCCGGTGCTTCCTCGCCTGGACTCGGGTCGGGGGAAGAGGGTCAGTCGGGTGGGGAGGGATGGGGTGGGTAGCGAGGGGGGGCGGGGAAGGAGACGCCCCTCTCCGGGTTCCTCCTCCTCTGCTCCCCCGGAAGCTGTTGCCCCTTCGCGGTTTTCCTGGACGATGTCCATGAGGAGTGCTTCGGAGTAGCTAGGCACGAGTGCGGTATTCTCTCGGATGATCCTCTCTAGGTCACCGCTGTCCACGGTGCTTCCGCGGGAGGAACGTCCTCCGCAGGGCAGCCATGGGGCGTCGTTCGGAGAGGCAGGCGGGAGAGGGAAGTTGGGGACCTCCGGGGTGAGGTAGTTGATGCCGAACAACTTGGTCACCTAAAGTAAATGAAAGAGGGAGATGTTTCATTTAGTAGCTAGGGTTTGCCCGAATGAGGGGAGATTTGATGGGCATTTTCCCCAGGCGATGGGCACCCAACGTTTACGATGCCAATCATTCTCCAACATCTTCCGGGAAGCTGAAGTCCCTTTTATTAAATGCCTCGCTTGGGAGCTGCACAGTATTGCTGGAATGCAGTTATGAAATTGTTTTCCAAATATGAGACCCTCACGTATTTCTTTTTCAGACGTGACATTTAGAGACGGGGAAGAAAGGCTGGAAGCACTTAACTATGCCTTAGTACCGGGGTCAGATACCGCACACAGTACTTACTATTAAAGGAATTCATTTAAAGAAAAATGTATAAACCCCGCTTTAAATTACTATCCTTTATTCACAGTCAGGACTGAACCTGAAGTTTAGGAGTGACAAGTTATTTTTTATGCCAAAAGATTAAGTAATTCTTTATGAAATCTCACACTTGTTAGTAGTCAAATTTTTCAAGTTTTGAGCTCTAAAGTTTAAAACAAAAGATAGGGTGATAATCCAAAATTCATTGAAATATTTGGTCCAACGTTCTGTAGTCTCTAACTTACTTAATTCAAACTAAGCCGTTTTTAAATTAAATATATTATTCAAATGAAGAATATTGCAATGGGGTAGTTTGCAATGCTGATAATTTTTGTACGACCACAGTACTACTGAACTACAATACTCGTATTAATCATTTGAATGAATATCAAATTCTTCTACTATTTAGTAACAGTCATTATTCATTAATAATGAGTTGAAACATAGATATGGAGGATAATGTAAAAAGAACTTAAGGCAGAGTTAATCGTTGTATTATTCTCTTAATTTATTTATAACATAATATAAGTTTTCATTAATTTATTACATCGCATATGGATTCGCATCGCATATAAGATTCTCCTGTTTGCAGAAAATAAATTATTATTATTAATCATTTATCATTAAACCCAAACACGTGCATTTGACTTTGTAACTATGGGCCATATAGATCTTCTGAATAACTAGCTAACTGGGAAATTTCTAACTCAGAGCCTAACTTTCACAGTTACGAAGTTAACTCTATAGGATATGTATCATACATAACTCGTATATAGTATATATATTTATTATTTAGTTCTCGGCTACCTTTTGTACCATTGTCTCGTTATTCCAAATAATGTAACACAAAAATAATTTCCCTCAACATTTTATATCAAGATTATTTCCATTCTCCGTCGCTAATGAAGAAAAAAATAAAGGAGCCGAAAACATTTCGTGGAAATTCTCCCTGCTGTGAATCGTTTCCTTTCGTTCAACATAATTTCATTCTAAATTTCCTTCTTTTCTTTTATATTTCTCATTCGCCCTCTGCTGATCTTTGAAATAAGTAAAACATACTCTTGAAAACTGATTTATTTTTGCAATCCTTCTAATTCTATTGAATGTTTAGGCTACTAGTATTATTTGTCGTGAAGTCAATGAGTGAATACAAAAAATATACCCTCTTGAGAGATCTATTTAATACCTTTTCATATTCATTTTGCCGCAGCTCTGACAACCGAAATTTATAGCCCAAACATGAAAATACCACGTGATGCCAGTTAACGATTCCCTTACATCTCATTGATTCGTCAGCACCGTTCCGCGCTGTTACATCGAACGAAACCTACCGCAAAAATAGCTTGCTGTGGTTGCAGACGCTTTCAAGGACACCAAGTCCTTATCTTTATTGGACACTCAATAAATTTCGCTGGGATTCGGCCCCAAAAGGCTCCAAACGTAAACTCCTATCTCACCATATACGAGCAGAATGGTTAATTTATTTTAGATTACTGTTCCAAATTCTTTCTCTACAAAAGAAAACAAATAATAAAGAAACGGATTTAAGTTCCAGCTAAGACACTTTGTATATACCAGCTCTTAAAATCTTATAGCCTTCGCTCTCTTTTGTTCTTAAAATTCAAGGGCATATTCTCTTTGAATTCGTATTAAGTTAATTAAGCATTATCCTCCAAAAAATTGATCAATTTATAATTAATAATTGATAATTTTAACTAAAGGTTTAATTTATTAATTATATTAAGAGTATTCTATCGTAGATATGTGTAGATTTTAACGCAAATTCGTTAAGAAAAATTACTAACATTTCATTTGCAAAAACGAGCTCTCGGAGGAATTAGTCATATCCAGTACTAATCTACCAAAGCATCGAGGATTAATCTAAAATAAGATTTATTACGGACTCATCCTTTATATACAAGTAATATGCGCAAATCACAAAATTAATGTGAATGGTAATGGTAGCGTGACATTTCGAGTCAAAAGTTGAACGATAATCACGAGATATACGTGATTCATTATAACTCCTACAAAACACAAACTATTGATCATTTATAATCCAGAATTTGGAGATAAACTTGAAAATAACTCGTAGTTCTATCGAGAGATATTTTTTATTTTTAAAATTAATAGACTTTGTATCACTATTAATAGAAATGGATTGCCGTAATTCGTCATACATTATTTTTTTTTTACTTTTAGCTTCGTGCTCTCTACTCGAATATCATTCCATTACGCTCAACTTCTATACCACTGAATACACTCCTTTCAGAATTGATTTCTGAGATTCCGAAAATTATTTTGATCCACTTTCCCAAACATTCGGTAACACTGCCCCCATCGATCTGTCCTTTGACTGCTTCGGTGCAGTCCTTAAGAGAAAATAGGTAAAGGCTCCAACATAAATATGTTCTGCAACCTTTTTATGGGGCTTTCCTAAAGCGATTATGCGAATGCATAGAAATATGAAATGAGGAAATCCGCTTTTAGCTATCGAATGATTTGGTTGTTATTTGTAAATGGTATGAAAAGTGCCAACTTGAGTGTAAATGATCCGCGGCTTAATTCTTCGAAAGGAATGCATTGCGTCGGGATTACCATGTAAAATTGATGGGATGAACATAAAAGTGGTCTAATCAGTTGAATATTTCGGAGTCATGCTCATAAATAACTTAAACTGGAGCTCATATAGCCAGATATCTGCGGAAAAGCAATGAAACATGCCAGGTTATGATCCGAATAGTTGGTAGTTAATTATAAAAGAGTAAAAAGCGATACTATTTTATTTCAATCAGGCTTTATATAGAGTATTCAGCAAATATATGGGATCCTATGTATTCAGTCTGTACCTAATAACTCTAGAAGTTGCAGAGCGAGCCCAGGTGGGGGCAACTTTTTCGTTCTTATTGAACCCTTTGAATGATATTTGAACTATAATTTATTTTATTATTTTTTGGAATTTTTATTCAGTATTTTCATCTCCTACCTTTAATTACCGTACTAGCCCGAAAAGAGTGCATTTTTTTTCTCCAGCAAATACCTTTGAAATTCGCAATCGCTCCATTATCGGGTACATCTAGTTTTGAAATCACAATTGTTCATTGCTCGCCTCCACACACATTTTAACGCATATATTATTAATCGCTTCATTATAAATGAATTGGGAATTCCTTTCACGATGTTTTGTAGTAAAAATGTACGGTGAAAGCGCACTGAGGAGAAAATTGAAAGTAAATATAGACTAAATTGTTTCAGCCTGACGCCCCTGTCTCACGGGATTTCTCTTTTATACATATAGCATACTTATTGTCTTGTGGTCTCAATAGGCCTGTTTTTTGGTCTCAGTGCTCTTGTACCATTATTTTTGTATTCAATTTTTATTCACGAGTTTTGAAAAAATTGTTGTTCAAAAGGAGAAAGTTGAAAGAGTTTTTCTTCTTTCTAAATTTCCCTCCAAATTAGTTACGGTCGCACTATATTCGGGGTCGCGTAATATTCGGGCTAAAACGGTATATCAACATTACTCAATAGCGATATTTATTTATTTATACATCAAATGCAGCATAACATATGGAGACGATATAATAAGTAAAAGTATATAAATGTAACAACATAAACAACGAAAAAAGTAACAAAAAGTAGAGAAAAAAGTTAATGAACAAAGAAAGCAAATGATCCATTGCAAGAATCTGGTGTGGGTTAAACTTAATTTAGAAAATGTCCCTTTAGATAGAAGAAAAGGATCACCAGAAGGAAGAATTGAATTCAGCAGTGAAGGAAAAGGAGAGAAAAGAGAGCGCTTGATGAGTGAAAGTCTAGGAGTGGTATAGTGAAGTAAAGATGTCAAACAGGTAGATCTGTTCGGAACACGATAATTAAGAAGTGAAGTTAAGAGAAGACAGTGAGAAAGGGAGTTTAGCAGTGAGTTTAAGAAGGATAAATCATATTTTTTCGAGTGACAGAAGCGAGCCTCAAGGTTTCGGAGAACGGTGGTCGAAAAGCAATGTTCCAGACGATCATCCTCACCTGATAATGGACGGTAGCGGTGTTATACTCAATGAGGACCCTCAGTGGCCACGAAAGGAGAGCAGCCGAAAGCAGCCAGAACACCAATCTTCGGACGAACCACGGAGGCCTGTCGGGATCCGGGCACGCCACCAGACCTTCCCGGAAAGGAACCCCGTGAAGGTCCAGCCCTTCTCTCATCTCCATGTAGTCGTCGTAGCGTTCATGTTCCGCGAAAAACCTCGCCCGCTGTTCCTCGAACTCTGCCGCAGCCTCTGCGTTGGCGAAGGCAAAGCCCTTGGAGAATCGAAGTCTGGTAACCGGATGGCGGGAGAGGCCTCCGAGTGGGCGGGAGGCGTCGCGGACGCCGCAGTATGCGAACATGAAGCAGCCCCCGGCAGCATGACTGTTGACACGTTCGTAGTATACCTGGATAGAAAAGAATAGGAATTACGAAGGTTCTTACACTTAATCGCTGTGCTGCAGAAACATAAATACGAACATTTATCATTTGAGCCATAATTTCCGTAACCAATTAAATTATGAAGAATTTTAATCGATAATTTGCTCATGCCTTTCTTACTAGTTACCTTATATAACAATCAGCGTTGTGTGTATATTTTTATTTATCCGATGATGAAGATATTTTTGAACATTAATTTCACCAACTTCCCCAAGAGCTAGAAATATGAAATTTGGGGAATAATTAGAGACCCATTGACCAAAGACTATATTCATCTACCAAGAGCATCTCTGGTCGACTCTGGTGGACTCGAAAATGCTCTAATTGCACGAAAAGTTAATTTTGATCGACTGCAGACTTGATTTCTTCTGTACAATCAAATTAGTGATAATGGTCCTACGAAATCGAAGCAAAAATCGGAATTTTAATTTTACTGAAAGCAATTTCAGTATTATATATATACTTTTTCACTCATTCCCTTTTGTTACCGAGCAAATTTCATAACTCTATAATATTTCTTTCTCTCATTTTCTTCTTACTCGCAGTAAATTATTAAATTTAACAAAGTTAAATTTAATATATTGACCTACGTAAAAGTGCAATACTTAGTTTAACTCATTTATATACCTTCGAAATGAAACCGTAATTAATCAAAGTTTAATTAAGTAGATGCACTTATTTACAAGTGCAATACTTATTTTAATAATTGTTCATTCCATCGAAATGAAACCATGGTGGAAATTTATCCCTCTATATCACCTCTGTTTATCTTGAGGTTTTGTAACGTACTCGTTGTAACTAGATACCCACCAACTCTTGCTATTAGTGGCAACCAATCTAATAAAGGCGCAAAAGGCGGCTTTGGAGAAAACGCTCCGCTTTTCACCCCGTAAGCACGTTCATTAAAACGAAATTAGAGGACCGAGAACTAAAACGCAGAAGTTGGAGGGGAATTCGGAGCAATTTCCTTTTCATTTCGGGAACAATTGTAGCGCTAACTGGACGACAAACGGCGAGCAAACGCGATTTATTGTCTGGGAAATAAGAGGAAATCAAACAATGTGGGCGTGAAAGGACCAACGTAAAAAATCTTCTCAAAGTTCGCGCATGCGCCCTATTTTGTTTGATTGGGGAGGTTCGTGTTATTGACGGTGATACGAGACTTAATCTGATCCATCTTCTATTATCGAGGTATCGTTAACTGGAGGGAAACAGGCGAAAGGGAGACCAGAAGTAGGTTTATGGAAGTTGAAAGTTTCAGATATAATCGTTCCTTTCCCATCAATTATTCCCCTGACTATTCCATTGCAGATATCGGAATTCCAGGCATATTTTTCCCAAGCCTTGATTGCATGAACTTTCCGACTTAAACCGGCATGAAATACGTGTTTGTGATTCTACGTATGCGATTGCAACGCAGCTATTTCAAAAGTTGCGTCATGAAAACTGGAAACATCAGTGATAACTTACCGCTATTTATGGATCAAAAACATTTGAGGACAATAGGATACATTTATAAAATTAAAGATAAACTATGTGACAATAATTTCTTTTCTCTTACAGGTCCTTCCTTAATATGAACCATTTACCTCCAATATTTTCGTTGTATAGATAAAATACTCTCGATTCTAAGACCTTTTGTGAATTTTTAATGCTTTCAAGATTCGGGCGCAAGAATATAAGGTTTTAGAGCATATAACTTCATTGAAGGGTGAGAAATTTATGAGACCAATCAGTAACTTTTCTTTTATTTCAAATGCTTGTAAACGCATTCAAGCAAACCTAATCAATATTAACTCAAGAGCAACAAAACCAACATACAGGCAATGGCATGGCAAAAGAAGCAGTATGAAACTGGGTAAAAACAGAATAAGAAAAAAAAAGAAGAGGAAAAATTCTTGGCTGTTTTCGTAAATTAATTCATAAGTTATGTAAAATCAATGATCGCAAGCATTTTATAGCATAAAATTCAAAATAGTTAGTGAATTGCTCTTCGAGTAGCTTTCGTTCGACGACCGAAAACACTAAATTGTTTTATTAACGACCAAATAATTAAGAATAACATTTTCAACAAGATACAACGGTGTGGTAACATATCGAGAAATTACTCCACAAGATCAGCCTTTGTATTGCTACCTCGTAGAAAGGCGTTAAATTTCATCCTTTAATCCTAAGGATATTCTCTTCCCTGCTAATCTTCGGAGGATATTAAGTTACTAAGCATCACGGAAATCTCTCCAGGATCGCTCGCGATGAATAATAATCGACCTGTTTAAGTTAATATTTTTCTCTCACGACTGCAGGCACTTTGAAAGTAATCCTACGTGCAGCTCCGCAGCCACGACGTTATATTTACACTTCCTATTCACAAACGCGCTGTTCCATTCGTTAAATCTTACATAAGTACTTGAAGAAACTCCATACGGAGGGTAGGCGAACTTCTTGAAACTTTGGGGGCATCCACTTGAACCTCGGCTTTTATTATGCTCCTTGAAAGGCGAAATGCAAGACTCAGAGTTACTTCCCACTACATACTTTTAACAGGGCACGAACTCTGTCTTAGCACCTGAAAGTTGTGGGGATCCTTGATGAAGTTTACGGAAAGCATATATATCTTACTGAAGCTAAAACGTTCTTATTCCATCACATACGGAGAAGAACGAATTCTTTCGATGACAATCGGGAGAGTTATCCTAATTTTAAGTTGCTATTCTTTCTCAGTAGTTATGGCCAGTCGAAATCACATTCTTCACAATACATCAATCATAAGAATTATAACAATAAATATTCTTATCAAGAGCTAAGGCGGTAAATTTTCATTAGGCATCTTTGATTAAATTAATCGAAACATATAAATTTTAATTGTTTCCCGTAAAATTCTAGCGATTATCACCAACGTTTATGTGATCGCTATTTATTCTTCCTACTTTGCAGTATTTTGCTTCACTTCGTAATGATAATTGGAATTTTGATATCCTTCCTAATGTTTTCCTTTTCATGTGTATATACTTATACATTATTTATGTTATTATTAATATCATCGACAGCAAGTTAGATGGAAGAATAGACTTTTCAGTCTCAGTCTAACCTCAATAAAGATCTGTAAGAACTTCAACAATTAAAAACCGTATTTATCGTAATAAATAAATTTTGATGATTCCTAATCGTGATATATTTTTTGTAATATTTACGTATTATTCTAGTTTCTATAGTTACACTACGGTAAACCACAAAATATGAATTCTGTTTGAAAATAAAAATTAAGAATTTTCATTAATCTAAATTAGGCAAAGACTTAGTTTTGAAAATGCAAAACTCAAATGCCTTAATGTTTGATAGGGGTCCCATTGAATTCAAGAAAACCAATAAAATATATGTAACTTTGAGGGTTCAGGAAATCTCACGCGACATGCTTACAGCTTTAAATCCTAGCTTAGTTTGACTCTTTTCATGTGAATCAGTCATCTATTTTTGAATAAATTAATAGTATTGGTTAGGATATCGAAAAAGATCTAACATTTTCACTAATGAACGTGATATGGGCTTAAAAGCACACGGAATCTCTCGTTTTGATCAATGTTATCCATTATAAAAAGCCAAAAATTTCTATTCCAAGTGATGGAAATCGACGAAATGACAATGAAAAGGGATAAATTACGAAGGAATCGAAGAAGGAAACGATACGGCGGAAGTGATAAAGAAAAAATATTCATTCTGACAGCTCCTGAGTTATGAATGTCGGCCGAAAGGAAATATGTGATGGAAGAAGATAAATGGGCAGTAGTAATTTATTCCAAATGGATACGATCTCTCGGTGAGACGACAGAGAGATATACTGTAAACGTACAACTGCCGTATTTTCGGCGTTTGCGGTTTTGAGCATAAATTCGAAGGCATTCAACCTTCGAGTGCCGACAGGAGGCCGCGGTAAATTTTTCACGATTTCCCGAATTATTCACGGAATATGCTCTCAAATGTTAAAATTGTGGTTTGAATTAAAATTCCCATTATTTTAAATGACAAAGATTTTTTCATTCACTCTTTCTATTAATTTACACGTCTAAAATATCATCTTAATTGAAAATTGAATCATCATTCAATATATTTATAAATTGATCGAGATAAATTAAATTCATTAATAACTTATCATAATAAATGCTTGTTTTTTTTGTTTTTCATATATTCTTATTACCGATTATTACGTTTATTCTACCTTTTTTGATCTTATAATTACCGTTTATTATTATATATTAAGGGAAAGCAATGATTCTCTTATCAACATAAACAAATGAATTAATATATCAAACAATAAATTATCATAAAAATTATACGTATCACAATAACTGTAAAGATATATTTTAACATCACGATGAAATCATCACAACATATATGGAATATACCGATGTGTTAAATTACAACATCTTTTGTGCCCTTCCTTAAAGATACAATGCAGAAAGCAAATGCTTTCTGCCGAGTTCTTTATCGTTCGTCTTCTGTTAAAGGACTGGGATAACAATCCCATAATTCCATCGGCCAACTCATTACTAACTTAAATTCTGGAAGAACAGGAGAAGTGAAAAGTCTGGCGGAGATGAAACGTCTCGAAACTTTTTCGATCAATTTCCTCGCATTATTTACCCGGAGGCGAACGCCCGGCAGCAAATCGCAGCCTATATCTGATTGAAACTTTCTCGAAGAAGAGCTTAAATACAGCAGCGCCATCTTCTGATTCAGTTCAAGGTAACCACTCCATATTTTTCTAACAATAAGCATTGGGCGATATTCAACTCTCCATAAATGTGTCAAATTCGAAGAGTTTATCGTTGAGGGTCATTTCGACTTCGTTTTACTTCGACTAATTCTTGAAAGTTTTAGCGAATTCTCGAGGGTTTTTCCATTAGAAAAATTTTACGACCGGTGGGATATTTTAGCCTGATACACGTTAATGGTTTCGACATTGTGTAAACCTTTCCCAGGGGTTTCATTGTGATGGCTCCCCATTTGACATATGACGTTAAAAATTCTATAAACAGGCTTTTGATTCATTAAACCTATCCATACCTTAAAGGTTTCAATTAATTTTTATCTATATTCCAAAATCACATGACAAATAGTGTTTTTTCCCGACACACTGGTTGTCCATTCTCCATTCGTTATAGAATAGTTAACGCAAATATTCATTCAAACAATATTTTTTACGATCAATTGAGTTTGCCGTAACTTTGTAGAATAGTAGAATTTTACAAAGTGATTGTATATTTTTTCAATGTTCTTTACAATTTAAATTTACGCAAACACTTTTAATCCGTGCGGTATCAATTGAACTCCATTATAATGTTAGCAATACCACTTGTTACCGAAGGATACCACGCAAAATAACTTAAAATGAGAGTCTACAATTGAAACAGGCTTCCTCCATCTATCTTCCTCAATCCATCTATCTTATCGTCAGCTTCTTTTTTTTGGTCCCTCCCTTGTAAAAACACGCCTTGAGATGGTGTTTTGAAGCACGATTCAATTAGTCAACGTCCAGAATTTTTTCGGTAAGGCGCCTTGTTTCTTTCCTACCCGTAATGGGTCAGTCAAAAAAGTCGGGTCATATATTAAGCGGGTTGCATATTGTAGAAATCAAAAGAATATCTAATTTATATTCTAGCTTATTTATATTTGTGGCGAAAATAACTAAAATGTTTCAAAATTCATTGAGCACACAGAAGGTATATAACTGTCGTTCGTCCGCATTTGACCTATCTTTACACTAGTGTACTCGCACGTCAAAAATGAAGAATTTAATTAATTATGAAGCCCATAATAATAAAAATTATAACTTGTTCTTACTATTAAGTTTTAATATGTCAATTATGTAATTTCAAATCAATCAATCAATTTAGAGCTAAAAGTGTCAACGGAATACCTAAAAGATAGTTTAATCAAATTTTATTGAATATTATAGATCACTCTATTACATTCAGTTCAATCAATAATTCAATAATGCTATTACATTTTTATGAATTTAAATCAGTATAAATATATTTTTGTACATTAATCTTTCAAAAACATATATTATAACTCATTTAATTGTTCAAAAGAATCATACGATATTATATTTATACGAATCATATATTGTTTATTCATAAATCATTCTAATTTCATTCGTTGCTATAGAAAAGAGGAATACAATCTATCATCTGGGATTATGTAAACAACATTTGACTAGCCTTGGATGCGATAAATATTATCCCTAAAGGTGATGAGGTAAAAATTAACCCCAACCATTTTTGAACTTACTCCTTCACTGTATTTCATCAATATTTCACTCCTTTGAGTTAACCAAGTTTAGCGAATGGACGCTTTAATTATCGACCCGAGCTTAATACCTTTTTGATATTATTATACTGGTTAATTTCGGATAACATTCGCAAGGAAACTTTATTAAATCAAATTTTCTTAATTAATTAAAATAAGTTAATTATTACCTACTTTTATATCAAATTATCACATATTGCATAACGAAGTAATTGAGAGATAATTGGCTTACGAGTTAATAAATAATTCCAAATAGCAAACTCTCTGATAATTAATCAGATTTAATCGATAACTGGCATGCAGTGTGTTGCTTCATTCGGTCATATCTTATGAATTGTTTAATCGCTGTAAACTCAACATATGATTAATATATTCAGAATTTCTATTATAAATAAATTACAATTTCCTTTGTTATAGAATATATTTATAGGTATTCAGTTTTAGTTGACCTGAATAGAAAATGTGCTTAGTATCCTTATATTTATGCCAAAAATTTTCTCGTTTTCATTTATAAAAACCTACAGTGCCCGTAATGTTTACTCGGGAGGCTTAAATTCTCGGTTGGCTGCATGTTTTCTTGAGTATGTAATTTATTTAATGGATTCATATATAGTGATGTCATCATTTTAGAGCGAATTTTAAATAACAGAATAAAATAAACTTACGCTAGAGATGAATGAATCCAAGAGCTAGAAAAAAATCAGCGATATCTAAATCAATGAAATCTTTATAAAATACACTTTAAGTAAAAAATTATTTTCATGGACATGGAAGCAAAAATACTTTTAAGAAATGATTAATGTGACAATCAAGATAATTTTTTTCGTACTTTTTTATTTTCCAACTCAATTACGCCTGATGCAGCGATGAACATTACTTTGAATTGAAGTAAGCGAAGGATAAAAAAATCATGGGAAGCAGAGAAATTTCTAAAATTCTTATACTTTTAATTATCATTCATTATATTCATAGTATACTAATAATACGACTACTTTTTCATACCTTAAAGGGCCGAATAGATGTATAAGGCCCGCGAGCCCTATTAAGTGCAATCAGTGGTTCAAACAATCAAAATGTGCTAAATTTTACGGGTTTAAATCTATATAATACAGGTGATGTGACAGCCCATTCTACAGTTATGGATAAAGTATATCTGGAATCTTTTTCCACGGCTTTCCCTATCACGAGTTTCAGAGTGGATATATGCCATTCATCCGTAATGATGCCTTTACAAAAGTGAAAGTTCCGAAGATATTAATAATAATACATTCGAATAGGATGTCCAAAATATCAAGCACGCCAAACATCGAATGGTTACTCACCTGAGTGGTCGCGTAGGCATCTCCATGTCGGTACCTCGTCACCTGCCTCTTCCTCCTCACGTAGTGGTAGCAGACGACCTTCCACCAAACAATCGGCCTTGCCTCCCTCAGCCTCCTCACCCTCTCCAGCACTGCAGCCACGTCCACTCTTGGGGTCTCCAGTCTCACCCTAGCCGTGCAGTGCCAACACTCCACGAGGTACACGAGGTAGAGCATGGCCATGAAGGCCACTGGGACATAGACATATCCGTTTCCGCAAGGCGAAGTCTGGATTGGAGTGCTCTTGATGGGCGACAACCAAATGCTGAACACCACTTTGGTGACTTCGGTGAGACGACACCACGTTACAGCGCCCAGGCATCCGTAGATGAGGAGGGTCAACACGAGGCACTTCCAGTTGGCTTCCTTCTGCAGAGTGGCCCATAGTGTCTGGTGGATGGGACGTTGCTGAGGGGATGAATGGAATCAACAGGAGTTAGTTTGGAAGAGTCCCCACAGATGTATATCTTGCGTTCATTTTAAACGCGGTTTTTTATAAGTCTTCGATAGAATAGGTCCACAGGAGTTTTTTTATAGGTACATACAATACAATAGGTTAACAGGGAAGTAGGTTGGTGTTCACCATTCGTTTAAGTTTTGTGTAATGATATGATAGATTGTTTATAGCATTAACTTAAGTATCACTACTAATACCATAACATTTTAAACAACGTCGTAACCATGGTTCCTTTTCCTTTTATCTACTTTCATCTTTTTAATTTCAATTTTCTTTATTATACTGAGACTAATCCATTTCAAAATTAACTCCCGTCCTAAGGGTGTATACAAGAGCCTCTGAATATCCAAATGTGCAATGTGTTCGGCTTCGTTGAAAGTGTTCCAGGTAGGAGCTCACGTGCGAAATGAACTTAGCTGTCGAGGCACTTTTAAAATAATTACTGATTAATTTATATAAATTTGACATTGTTTTCTTTACTGTAACAAGCATCAAAAGACGAAGGTACCGTATTCATCAAGATGAAAACAACTTCCAATAGTAATTTTAATAGCAAATGTATGATTTCGATAGATGACATGGTAACATGAGGCATAAAGCTCTCTAAATATATCGTAATGAGATATATCATAAAATACGTTAATGGAAACTTCGACTGAAACTAAAATTGCTCTCTGGAATTTGGGGACTTGGTAAAACGGTTGGGCAGTAATAAAAGTCGTACTGGGTGACTTCCCAAAGGCAAGGCATAGAGGGACCCTGATTATAAAGATGTAGACCGTAACCAAACTTCAACCTTATTAACATTACGTCTTTAATGGAACAAATTCTCTTCGCCCTATGTGATTACAAGCATTCGCGAGGGCTCGTTACCAACTTCAATGAGAAAACTTTCTCGGGTCTCCAACTGGGTACACGTCCTGAAGATGGTCACGGAGTACACGGCCGAAACGTCGACATGTTGGAACGAGTGCACGCTGTTGGAGACCCGAGAAAGTTTTCTGCATCCGATTCACTGGCAAAAAACTATGTATTTCTTTCAACTTAGATGAGCTCTCCTCCTGGTAGGAATGCGACATAGTTTTATGTATAGCAATCAGTGTGGGCAATAAAGGTTGTAGTAAGTAGTTTCCGATATAGGCAGTAGCAGATACAGATTTTTTTCTTCATGAAGAGTTAAATGAAACGATAATCTTTTTTCAAAAGAAATGCATTTAATTTTGCGTAACTGGATCACTTGAGGCACAGCCAGTGTATCGGAAATTTGCACACGAACTCAAAATTCTCAACCCTTGATAAAATCACTTCAGTGTGAGGAAGTTGTTAAATCCAAAAATATAGATTTTCCGATCAACGGATTCTAACACTGTGGAACTATAAATCTTCCACTTTTTATACTATGATAAGTAATGGAAACTATTTCGTAGAGAATTTTGGCAAGAAATCAGAAATTTTTAAAAGTTGACTGGAAGAGAAAGGAGTTGAGCATTGACCAGAAAATAACATCAAATTGAATCAGAATCAAAGCAGAAAGATAGGGAGCGATATCGGTATTCATTTATGTAATTATATGGTAATTTTTAACTTTGTTAATTTATCAAGATCCTTAATCACCATCATACGAGTATATCTTTTATTAAAAAAATAATGAAGGCGAATGTTAGGAAAACTAACTCTCAAAAATTACCTCAGGGTAATGAATCAGCCATGACTGTTTCAAGTGCATGACCGTCTCAAATTACGTGCTCAATTAGTATGAAAGCGATTCAAAACATGATGAATCACTTCAGATTTTCATCCGAAAACCTAGTGCATTGGATATTGGGTATGATTATATCTTTATTGATATACTCAAGTTGATAATACAGAGCCAAATTTACTCGAGTATGACATGAAACTTTATTACCATTCGCTAAAACATTTTTTAAGGTTTGTTAAGGCAGTTTTTTTATGATCCGGCTCTAAATATGTACTGAGAGTAGCTGGAAAAAAATTCAGAATATTTCAAATCAGTTGTACCTCCACGTGCATCAATATTTTCGAAGTGAAGTACTCGAGTTTATGCACTCGTGCAGAAAGTCGATTCCCAGAAAATATTATATTTATTCGCGCCAACTGTCGAGATCATTATTAATGTAATTTTCCAATTCCAATTAGGATATTGGAAAATCATCTCACTGCACAGTGGAATTCGTTTATAATTAAGTCATCATATTGGAAAAAAGAATCATCTGGAATCTAAAAAAATATGAGTATTTATAAATCATGGTCTATTTTGAAAACGATGTAACATTTGGAACAGAAGTTTTCCACGTGTGCAATGAATTTGTATGATAAATCAAGTGATAACTCAAGTATGAATTATTCAAGCCGAGCCATAGGTTTAATTGAGTTCGGAGTGTACTTGTTACGTTACGACACTGACCTAATTCAAGAGGCGAATGCAATTCCGCGAAATGAATTCACCATTTCGAGTGAACAGTTCGTGAATGGGAAACGCAAAATTATCCGATACTAAATCGAACTATGTGATACCAGATTAATCGGACACCGAATTTGATACTTTGTTTTATATGAGTAAATACCAATCACTCTGAGCTGTATCTATCATTTTTTCCTCTTTCTCTTGCAATAGCGTACTTCTTTCATTTATGGATACACTATTTTTCATTATAAATGTTGATTATGAAGTTGGTGCTAATAAATGTCGCTACTGTAATTATCAGACTATTTTAATTTACGAATTACTAGTTGACTCGTGCGGAAATTTCGCAGATGGTAACTGATAATCTATTTCCGCATCCAAATAGAGTTTAACAAACACTCCAATCACCACAAACGAATACATAAACACTAAAACATACCTAAAACACATTAAAAATAAACATAGATATATCTGTGTATTTTTAGTGATTAAGTATTTTATATGTTATCATTTTTTATATTTTGTATAGCATAATGTTTATATCTATGTATTTTAGCATAATGTTTATATCTATTTTTAAGTGTTAAATGGAAGATGGGATGTTTAGCCCCGATTTCTCCCAAAGTCGTAAATAATAATAATAATAAAACACACACCTCCATATTATGTATCAGTGTCCGTTTCGATATACCTCGTTTGTATCGATAGATATCTACACATCCAGTAACGAAAATCTGTTGACAAATTCAAATTTCAATTAGACTTTTAGACCAAATGATGCATTTTTCATTTGTTGATCAATTTTCAACAGGGAGCGGTAAACTTTCTCTTTAAAACGCTTATGTTTTGATGAAGTGTGAAGGGAGAAAAGCGCCGGTCACCGAAAATCGATGCTTAAAAAGAATATATAAAGATTAGATTGATGTGGATTTCATTTTAAATTACGAGTAAATCGGGTCGTTTATCTTGTACATAGTTTTAAACTTCGAAATGAACATTCTACTGTTAGGAATAGGAAAGCAACCCTCAAGTGAATAAACAGGCAATCGTAACAGAGGACGGGAACTAGTAGAGAATCTGCCAGGGCGATTTAGTGCTCTCCAAACATCTGGTGCAGCGGATAGAGAATAAATTATGAGCGAGACATGTCTCTTGATGAGGACCTGTTTTGTTAGCAGTCTCGAGGAGAATATACAGAGATAGGCAGCAGCGGCGCGAAAGCATTGAAACCTAGTCGATTCCCCTTAAGTTGGCAAAATTCCTAAAAGTTGTGTCATGCATAATACACATTCATTTCAAATACGGGGTCGGGTAATGGATTCATCGCAGGCATAGTTGATCGCATCGTTAGAGAGAAGGGATTCTCGTTCACAGAATCCTGTTGTAAGAAAGAAAATAGCATAAATTCAACGAGGATAATTCAAGTGTTAAGACAAAATTCGTTCAGTAACATTTTTTACTGATAAACCCTAAGATTTTTTGCGGTGATTATATTCTGTTAAGATGTTTGAGTTTGAAACATTTAAGTAGAATTGTTTTTGAACCTACATTCAGGTTGTAAATCGAACCAGAAATGAACCCAAAAGCGAAAAAAGCTGTTGATTTTAACGCAGGAAAAACCGAAAAATTGGAATTTCTTGAACTCAAACTGAGACCAAAACCGTTTATTCCATTCCGATTTTCGGTTCCCAACAATGCACATTTTAATTTAGTTTAATTGGAGGATATATTACTAAACATAGGTAACAACGACTTTATATAAATATTATTAAATATTATTAAGTTTTATTATTAATTAATTAATCTAGTGCAATGCAATGGAAATAAAAAGAGCTAGAAATAAGAAAACAAATATTCAGAAGCATTTTACAATAGTCGGAGGGAAAGAAAATCAGTTAGATTTGGAAGTACTTTATACTTATAATGTTGTTGAAGTAGAGAAACCGAAACAAAAATATTACGGTTAGAGACCCTGCTTATAGCCAAAAACCTATGACAAGGGTGGAAAACATTGTTTTGTATGAAAGACTCATGTACAAAACGACCGCATTATCATATACTTAAAGGAGCGTATTGTCTAGATTTAACATCAAACTAACACAAGGGAAAACGAATTTAACAGCAGAATAAATATAGGTTGAAGAATGCCCATTTTATATCAACTTTTTTACATTAATTTTTTATATCAACCAGAGAGGGAAATCAAAATTATTTGAATATGTGCGTTTATTTCAGGAAGAGACGCAAAAGGCGTTCGTGCATTTGGCCTTGATGCCGTTCCCTTGACCTTCGATGAATGATTAAAAAAATTATTTCATTTATCTTCTAAAATTACAGAAGCACGGCTCCATTCTATTTCGAAGTATTCAGACCAGTTTATTAACGAAAATGTTGACAGCATAATTAATCACGTCGCAAAGTAATTTTAACATTAATTTAGAACCGGAAATTGTTCGTCACTCCAAGCTAGTTAATATGATACTTGCGTAAAATTATTAATTGTGTAGAGAGGATATATAGAATAGGTATAGAGGATAATTTTTCTCAAATCATAGTTCTTTGCCATTATTTGTCCAATTGTATCACTTTTAATAGTCGCCCTTGGTTCATTTTCCTCAAGCTTTAAATCGAAATAAAATACGAGATACACAGCCTTCCTGAATTTCTTTTATTCGCCGCCTTTCCAAATAAATTTGCGATAAAATTTAGATTTCACGTATTTCGTATAAAAATTTTGCATTCTGTAAAGGTCAGTGTGAAAATTAACCCAAATTCTTCTTATCCCAAGATATTATCATCTTATCACAAGATATCTGTAGATATTTATTTTCGTACAGATACATGGCTATTTTAAGTTTATCTTCGAGAACAGTAAAATTTTACCATTGACCATTGGAACGATTATTTTTTCGTCCCTTCAAAAATTTATTTTTCATCTACAATAATATTACATTACACATCTATTAAGACCCAAAACACTAACAGTACCCATGAGTCGCTCAGGTGTAAAGTATTTTACCGCAAATTGATTCAAGGAAATGTTTTATATTACAGCTGAGGGCATCTTTTATTCATCTTAAACCCTCAGAAATGTAACCGCCGAAAGTTTAGCGTATATTTTGATATTTGCATTTGATGTCTACCCCTTTTGCTTGGCGATTCCTATAGTATTCTGGCCTTCATCAACTCCTTTGTATACCGTACGTCCGCATTAAAAAAAATCCCGAACAAAATGCGTTGGAAGTCAATAATTACAGCCCTCTGCGTTCTTTCTCCGCAAAAAAAACTCGCATTTCATGACTTCTCGTCATAAATCCCCAATGAACCTCTATTTTTTCCCTTTAACAATCTTACAAATGGGCTCGCACGAGGCCCGAAACACAAAAAAAAGCATCTCGAGGGTTGCCAGGGAACGAGACCGTAATGTTTGGCCTTCAGTCACAATGGAAAGTAATTAGGAAATGCGAATGTATCTCGACGAACTTTGCGAAAAAAAGGAGGCTTTGAGGTTTCCGAGCGGCCAGCTTAAGTTAGCCAACCGAAAACATACCTTTTTCATATCAATGTTTCGTTCCCTTAGATATTTTCCGAAAGGGAACGAAACCTTTATAACTTCCGTCATTAGAGTACTATTAAAAAGGGAGATTAGTAACTGTGCCCCCCTCCTCATCTTTAATTTTTTTTCAAACGAAATCTTTGTGACATTCGTTAGTATTGCTAAGCACTCGTTTCAAACTAGTGATGAATTTTTTGATGTATTGGGGAGGGTTCTAGTTTTTTGGTTTCTCTCTCTAAATATATTAAGAAGAAAAAGATCATAGAATGATATGCAGAACTAGTCCCATAAGGGTATAGTCCCATATACAATGAGACCACGGATAAATACAGCATTGGCTTAAGGAATGTCTAGAATGTTTTATCATCATCATAAGGCTACCAATGGTGACATTAAATTACTCCAGCTTCGTTGAGTCGCTCAGAAAATTGTAAAGTGGAAACCGTAGCGAATGAAACTGGAAAATGACTTTCCTAAATGAATTTGAAACGGTCCCACTGCCGCGACATTTTCACTGCATTACCTACGAAATTCTATTATTCTTTCGAGCACAAAATGACATTCTATTTACGGAAATTTCGCTAGCAGCTATTTACCAACCTAGTTTGGATATTCAAGTATTATTCGACCTGAATTCATCCGTTGGATTTGCAGGATTCTTTTTGAGTTAATATATTAACGTTTGATTATTAATCTAAAACACACTAAGTAACTACAAAAGAAATTGTCATTATATGCGTTGTGTACAATAATTATGGATTAATTTTACTATTCTTATTCTCACTGAAAGTATTTACATTGAATAAATTGTAAATGGGATCAATCTTATAGACTCAAAATTGGCTATTGTAATTCAATGTTTAAATTATGACATCTATTTCCTTCTCTTTTGGGGAAAGCGGATATTCTCTTAGCGTTGCATTGCACCAATCTACCTTCAGTAGCGTCACATGAATGTTCACAAAAATATTAATCTCCCAATCATGTATTACTAACACAGTAAAACTCGTTTAAAACGCTCCCCCTTAAGACGCGATTTTCTCAAAGTCCCGGTCACACTATACACAAGATAAAAACACTGCAAGACGTTCTTCTACCCGTTTATAACGCGAATTTTTCTCTCCCTTACCCAGATCTGCTACAAAACGCTATATCCAATCCGCCTCAGTCGATAGACCCAAATTTCTTCACATTATTCTTACCTATTTGTCCCAATTAAAACTTGCTTCATTGTAGAATGAAAATTAAGCAACAAAGGAAGGTGGAAATTAAGCTATAAAGGAAGACGCTCAATCTGTACGTAAAGCAGACAATTTTTAAAATTTGCAGCAAAGGGTAACCATTATCATAAGTATAATATTTGCGGACTCTCAAGATATCTACAGCTATTGTAAGTAAATAAACTAAAGAAGATTCCTTACGTTGTGAAACCCTTATTTAAGAATCAATAAGCCAAAATATCGCTCTTGGTTTCTAATGCACAAGAAATTAAATTTGAAATATCACGGTTATTACGCTACCCCGCTTATAACCCGCTTTTCACTCACTTATTTGAAAAGCGTGTTAACCGGTTTTTACTGTATTTCCACAGCATTTGCGAACCCCTCCCATAACATAGTTTTGGTCCGTAACGAGTCACCCTAAAAAAGCTTAGCTGAATATTCAGAGAGAGAACTTTGAAGCTGAAATGTTAACACAATCGCCTTACGAATTAACATTGAATGGCTTATTTTCCTTCCTTTCTCTTCTTTCGGAATAAAGATGTTAAATTTCTTATCTCCTTCTCCGGGAATGAAATAATTATTATCCTCTCAACTCCGGAGGAACAAAAAACGACCTTTCCCTCTGAAAAAAACGCCTTTTCGGAGGAAGGAAGGTTGCAGGCTTTCAGAGCAAACTGAAAACAGACGGGTTACAATTCCTTTAGCTCTTGGAAAAAATAAAGGTGCCGCAGCTGACCTGAAACCTAATACAAGAGCTCATCAAAAATTCAATAGCACCTGAAACGTCCAGGTGTTTTAGTCGATATATACACGCCTGGCTCTAGCTTTTTTCTCCCGAGCGGATTAACTATAGATATACCGCGGTTTTATAGATGCTGTTCCGCTGAAACGCTCACCCTAGATCATGTAGCTTTATACGGTAGTTTGGTAATGGAAACTGCTCCTAACGTTTCCATATGTGTTTCGAAGGTTTAGGGTTAGAACGGCAAGCTATCTGGAAGTAAAAATACTATGAATGATATACTTCTCAACTGAAAAATTCTATAAGCTTTTATCTATATAAATAATATATATTTTATTAGGATATATACATGGCTGGTCTGAAAAGTTTCCGATTTTCGCCATTTCTCGACATGTTTTCTGAAAATTTTTTGAAGATTTCTGAAAAATCTGCGGTCGGAAACTTAACAGACAACCCTCGTATATATAAATATTCCATTCATTCATGAAAATAGGAGAGTTTTCTGGGTGAATTTTCCCTAAAAAGTCAAAATTCGATATAGACTGAGTTTTGACTAAAAATGGTGCATTTACCAGCGTGAACATCACACTACAGATGGATGACGCAGAAGATGAGTAATATTTATTATTATGAGGAGTGTAGTTAGATTTTTCATTGGAAAATCCTTATATCCGCGCCTTTCCATCGTGATAGTTTTGGATAAAAAAGAAAGAGAAGCAGTTGGAAGTATCCGGGACTCAAACCCGGATGTCCCACTTACCGATGTGACTTTGTATTATAACATATTGTTTTGTAACATTTTGTTTCAATATAATAGATTTATTTATTTCATGAGCGGTAATTGGATTTATTTCTTTAGTTCGACAACCCCCAGTTCGCGCCATAATTCTTGGTAATTCTCTCGATACTGATAAGGAGAATTACATATTTTACTCCTATTTATATCTTTTGAATGTAAATTAAGCGAAATTTTAATAATTGGACTCAAATTTCTTAGATATCTCCACTTATATCTATCTGACTTCATTGCCTCAGAATTCAAGTTTATCTGTGCCAATCTTTGCTGCCCATTATTCTCTGGATATGTCTAAGAAAAGAAGTGGGCGCATTGTATACATCCAAAATTTTAAAACGAAACATGCACACTTGGAAAACTGATCGTTGTAAAACGTTGGGAAGGCTTCCAAAATGGAAGAGAAACTTTCTTATCTCCATTTTGCCTCATTTTAGATCGTTATCTTTAAATCTAATATCCTTGAGTCTTTTATACGTTCCCTCGACGTAATTCCCGATATTTCCCCATTCCCGAGTGCAACGGAATAAGGATGCTGTTTTGTAAATCAAAATTTTCGCCCCCAAAATTTGGCCACCCCAAACATTGTTTGGTTCACTTGTATTTCCAGACCAGCCCTGGCCCTTTTCCACCACCAATAACACTTTTTAAAGGATCTCATTCTCAGAATTTCAAGATTAATGCCGTCGTTCAGCGTTATCATATCACATTAGCCTTCATATAAACAGCATAACAGCCGCAAAGAAGCCTGAGACGAAAGCAAACGAAAGATACATTTTACTTCAACCCGATCCCAAAGACAAATAAAACGTACTCCACTAGTCAAGATATGGTAGGGGAGACCCTTGCGTGCATTTCTCTCATTTTAAAACTGAAACACACTCAAAATTCCTTATTTTTCACAATATGGGATTACAATCTAAAAAACATTCAACAAACACCGTCGCCCAAAATCTGCTTTAAATGAATAAACCCTTATCCTAGCCAATTTACTAAAAACTGAGCCAGACGCTCTCCCCTACCCCGTGAATTTGAATAAAAACTGAACTCTAAAGTGTTTAATTGGACCATGGATAAGACCCCGAGCCATGATCAAAATTTCCAATAGGAAGCGAACTTTATTCGTTCGTTCCTTCTCTCTCTCATTTTACGTCGACTGAGCCTAAGCTGCGAAAGATGGGAAAAATCCGAAAGATCGAACGATCTCCCTTAACTTCATCCTCTCTCCAACGCTTCCACAACCAATCCTCAGGACCCAAGATACGCTACGCCATCCATATCAAAATCGTAGTAGCGTCAGGAGACGAGGAAGCGAAGCAAGCCGTAAAAATCTCAAGACAGCGTTTTTTTTTCGGATCGAGCAGTCTGATAATGCGTGCTCACCTTGCTGAGAACACACACGTCCCCACGCAGGCACGCATATCGATCTTTTAGAGGAGGGACACAGTGATAAAGGGGGAGCGAATGAATAGGGGCAGCGGGAAAATGGAAGGCTAAAAAGGGAATTGAAATCGAAGGGATGGGCCTAAGTGTGGTGGAATGCGCGGGGGTGATAGGAGCCGTGAAGAGGGGAGTAACATTCGGTTGCATGTGGATAAACAGCGGGTTTTATTCCAAAGGGGAATACGGGCTGGACATGGCCAACGGGGAAATGATAAGTTTCTTCCTCGCGTTTTTTTTCCCAGGGTTCTTCCGATGTAATTTTCTAGATTGGTGCTTCAAAGAGGAAGGGAGTCGTTACGAATCCGAATAAATGGATCCGCCCTGTCTGGTTAACTTTAAGGGTTCTTTTTTTTGGGAAATTTTTCGTGTAGCTTTTTGACTTGTTTTGTGATTAGCTAGATGAGGGATGTATGGCGTTTGGAGTTTCTGCATGCGGATTGATATCGCGACCAGTCTAAGTGAATGCGATGGTGGATTCGCGAAATGGACACACTGAAGCTTTGATCATGATTATTAATTGCTCTACTATAACCCGTACGTTTCTAAACCATGGTATTTTAACTATGTTTTACAACAACTTGTTTGTTGAAATCTATGATGGAAATTGATGGTGAATCGGTGAGTTATCCTGAGAATAAATTCATTGAAGAGTCACATAGATATGCATGTAGTTTAATACATGTATTTGTGAATTTAAGCATTAAATCGATAGTTATTGAGCAGAGATACGCTCGATTAATTTATATTAACTTTGAAATACATCTAAAATCTAGGGTGATGCGATATTGGTCAAGAAAGTTTATTTTTAGTTTTTATTTTTAGTTCGTTCAAACGTTAATTATCAACTTAGTTCGCGATTTAAAACCTCAATTCAACAATAAGTGTCTTTGAAGTACTGTTATCATTGAATTTATTGTCAAAATACTATAATTTTTTCGATTTGCAGTTTTCTTTGAGTTTGGTTTTCTTGGTTTTGCGATAAATAATTTCAACGATATGAAGAATTTAAAGTTCTTTTGAACGTAAATCACCTACTTAGTTCACAATCTAACATCTTAACTCAGCCATCATTGTCAATAACGTACTTTTATTATTGAAGTAATCATCAAAGAGTAAACAATATATTTTATTTTCATTTTTCTTTTATTACCGTTTTTGCAATGAAAAATATGAACAATTTGTAGAATTTTCAGGGGCATGCAATAACGACATCGCTAATGAATAAACTTGATATTTTTCCAAAATCCCTTGAACATCACCGCTATATTTTTCAATGTAAATGATGCCGTAGGAGACGTAATACGCTCAGCCTCTCTGTTCCAACGTTAAAATTCATTAAATAATTTTCATCCTTCATCCAAAGAATGCACATCCCTTCCCTCGAAATAAATCAGCGCTTCGACTAAATGAAATTTAAAATACCCGCTTGCATGTTTCGAGTAAACCTCTCGTCTGCAAAAAAATCCAAACTCTACAGCATTAATAGGATTACATTCCTTTGAAAATTTCCTTCCGCGTTCGTCATTCGATTTTCGTTTCGCCGAAGGCTGAGTCTCGCTCACACATGGCAACGTAACGTAAACACGGAAGTGGCGTGAAAAATAACCGATTTCGAGCAGACACGACTCTCGAAAGGATTATTCGCAAATAGAAACAAGAGTTTTGTTTTCAAATCGAAAACTCGTGTTCCCTCGATTTTCGGAGGCTATTGAATTAAGCGACCTCTTTCCCTTCGAAAAACTCAGGATGTGGGCGTGTACGTTTCCGAGTATGGAGCGACATTTTGATTCCCTGAGAATTCTTTTCGTCTTTCTCGTTGTTGTTGTTTCCTCGTTGTTTACGGAGTTGCAGAGTTCCAAATCCCTATTCCATGTATTAATATATTCACGTTTCGCAAGTTTCTTCGTCATTATATATTTTTGTATCATCAAATGTTTTAGTAGTTGCCCCATATTGGATAAGATTGCTCGAAATTAACTGTTACTCTTCTGTTTTTCCGTCTAAACAACACTTAAAAGCAGATTGACATGGTGGCAATAGAATATAGTGACCTGGTAAACAGGGTATCGAGGCAGATCCAAACCGAAAACCGAAAAAACCGTTGTTTCAGTGGGAGTGAAACCCAAATCAAAGAAAATGAAATTTTTGAACCCGAAACGAGACCGAAAACCGTTCAGTTCAGTTCCCAATTTTTTGTTCCCGAAGATAGATCTTTTTACTTCAGTGTAACTGATGGTGAGTATACTTTCGCTACAACGTCTTTCAATTAAGTATTTCTAAGTTTTTTTTCTTAAATAAGTGAATGATTGGACAATAACACAAACTTACAGAAGACTAAATTACAATGATCGCCTCGAAAAAACTGTTCGAACCGGTTCAACGTTATAGGATCAAAGCCGGAACTGAACCGAAATTTGATGTTTTCGTTTAACCTGAGTGAAAACTGGAACGAAAAATATTACGATTCGATCCCCAACTGGTAAGGAGGGCGCCCAACTGATACGAATTATTAAACTAATTCATACTATATTTACAAGCTATACATATTTTGTAGTAAAAACATTAAAATCATGATAAAATGTAATTAAGTATTATTTATCACTATGCCAATCAACAGTAGCGCAATTAAGGCTGGGGATAAGCATGTGTGCAGGGAGGTAATTATAAGAAGAAAAATATATTACCATAAAAATCTGATGAAATCTGAACATCTCTAATTCCATACCTCTGTTGGATTCTTTCATCGATATCTCTACATATTAATCTTTTCATTAGTTCAGCAGAAAAGCAGTGGAAGAAATAATTGGAATTTTAATGGAATTTTTCTTTAATTATGAAGGACATGTTACAATTCTGCTGGAAACAGAATATCGCTGAATGTTCTAAATTTTTACCATCTCATTTTTCGATATCGCAGCGCAGCTACATTGCTGGTGGATTAGTGCATCTGATAACATTTTAAATACAGTACTAAATTAAATACTGGGGGTCCGCAAGCTGGAGTCACCCCTCAAATTCATAGGACCAATTACCGAGATTGTCATTGTCAAATTTGAGAAAATACTTTAAATGAACTATTTTAGTTATAAAATGTATAAAAATCCAGGATATAAAATGAAACCATCTTTAACTACATTTAATTTTACAGTAAGACACGTTTAAGACGCTCCCGCTTAACACAGTTTTTTTCCGGTCCCTGCCTCGCGAATCACTTGATAAAAATACCACTTAAGACGCTCCGCTACCAGCTAGAAATTTGCAATATCCTCGTAATAATTCTATCCTGCCTATAGCGCGATCTTCGCTCGATTCCCCGAAAAGCGTCTTAACCGGGTTTTACTGTATTTTTTACAGATTTTTTACCTCAAATACTTCATTAAAATTAAGAATTTCCACTGAGCATGGCTATCGAACGTTGATGTGTTAATACACTGAAATTCCGTTCTGAAATCGAAATTTCTGAAATCGACGAAATTTTGTTCTTATCAATCGACAACTTCTATTGTCACCTAGGAGAGTGACCGGACAATATAACCACCGTTCACTAGTAAAAAGTTCTCTCGATAAACCAACTCACGCATCTTACTTCCACATCCATTTCCGTTATGCGCAATTCTCCCTTCCTCCGGTGATCACGAAATTAACCGGAAACCGCCCTTACCGCAGCTCGCATCTCCGTAACATTCTCGTCAACGGCTTATCGAACTCCCATTTCACGCAAATCTCTACCGCACACCTCGTTAACAAGGCCGCGGACTGGAAAAATAAAAAAGGAACTAAAATCTCTTTTTTTTTTGGGTTGACGTAAACTTGAGGGGGGGAGAGCGCGTTAACCCTGGGAGCATTCCATAAATGGCTGCGATTTCCACAGCAGGAATTGCTCTCTCCGCAAGACAGTAATCCTTTCCTTTTGTTCCTTTATCCTTTGTGCCTTCATTCCCTCGCCGCAGAATCCCCGGCTCTAGCCATCGACGTCAATCACATCGTCAAAAGGGAGTTCGTCACAAGGGCTTTCAACCGCGATTGTCACCGCTTTAATGGGGCCAAGAAGATAATAATCTACGCCGTAGATGTCTTTCTCAACCGAGGAAAAGGATTTGAGATCCACGGTGTGACGACGTGAAAGATTAGGATATCTATCCTCGTACGTATTTCAATGAGGGATCTACTTCTCTCAAAAAAAAACGTTCTCTTGGGTGGTTTGTAATAATAGTTGTTAACTGTGAATGCTCTTTTTATTATTATTATTATTATTTTATTATTATTTCATTATTATTTTATTATTATTTCATTATTATTTTATTATTATTTTATTATTATTTTATTATTATTTTATTTTATTTTATTTTTTTTTTATAATTTAATAATAATAATCTTTATTCTTCTTAGTCACAAAATACAATAATTTTCTCTCCATTGAGAACTTTAAGGTCCCCCTGAGCCAGAGAAAGGCTCGTCAGGAGGTTCCATGTTTAGCATAGAAAATAACGCATTATTCAATTATTTCAATACTACAATACAAAATCTTTATCACAGTTACAATAGCAATAAAATTACAATTAATAATAGTGCAATATGCAATAATGTTACAATAGTATTATAATAATATTACATAATATTAAAATAAAGTCACAATATAAAAATATACAGGCAGACAGAATTTAATATTTAACATTGATGAAGCCAGGTTTTAATTTCCTTTTTCAAGGTAGACAGTTTTTCAATAAATTGCAAATTAAGTGGTAAGCTATTTAGGAGCCTAGGAACAGTTACAATGAGTTGATTTTTACCACATGTATTGAAGTATGTAGGAACTAAATATCTTTTTCTGCTTCTTTGTACCATTGAGTGGGTATTTACCTGTATTGTTTTATATTTGTTTGAGTAGTAATTTTCCAATAACAGGATGTATATGAAAAGTTTTTTTACTGGTAATAGATCCAGCTTTGCATAGAGTAAATCCGTATTCGTAATATTTCTCAGAAATTGTGATCCTATGTATTTGATGATTTTATTTTGTGTGGAGATTATGGGTTTTAATTCACTATTTGTTGCATTTCCCCATACACTTAGACCATAGCGTAGGATTGATTCTGCCAGAGACATATATAAAATTCTTTTGGTGGATACAGGAAGCATGTGCTGTAAGTAATACATCTGGTAAGAGACTTTCTTTAGTTTATTATTTATATATTTCACATGATGATTAAATTTCATGTTTTCGTCAATAAACACCCCTAAATACTTATATGTAGAGACTTGCTCTAAAGCTTCACATCCACAGCTCTTATGGTTTAAGTGGAGACACAAATGTCTATGTATTTTCACATTAACATCTTGTCTCTTACCCACCCTATTATTGATATTCATTACTTTTGTTTTATTAACATTGAGTAGTAGTTCATTATCATGGCACCATTTGCTTACATTATTGAGATCTTCTTGCATATTTTTTACAGCAATCTTAAAATTACTGTGAACTGATACAAGAACAGCATCATCAGCATATAGATATAATTTACAATGCTTAATTACAGAAAAGATGTCGTTTATATACATTATAAATAACAATGGTCCTAAGACAGACCCTTGTGGCACACCACTAGTAATTTGACAGCTATCACTACAGATATTATTTAGTTTGACAATGAGTTTTCTATTCTTTAGATAGCTTTCAAACCATTTGTGCGTTATTCCACGGATCCCCATACTGAACAATTTTGACAAAAGTAAATCGGTTTTAATTACATCAAAAGCCTTTTGAAAATCAAGAAAACCCACTATAATATTGTTGTTGTAGTTTAGGTTGCAGTTTACAATTTCTCCAAAGTTTTCAAGTATATTTTTGGTGCCTTTATTTTTTTGAAAGCCATACTGATGTGGGGATATGAGATTATACTTTTGAGCAAAGTCCATAAGGTATTTTGAGACATATTTCTCCATCACTTTGTCGATCACTGGTAGGATTGAGATTGGCCTATAATTACTGTAGTCTTTTGTTGCTTTGCTTTTTGGGATGGGTTTGACAATGGCAAGCTTGAGTCCATCTGGAACTAATCCTTGCTTTATGCTACAGTTGATAAGTTTTGTAACCAGTTCTTGCAACACAGAATGATTTTTTATTTCTATGGTTCTTATTTTATCATGTCCAGGTGCTTTATTGTTTAATTCTTTTATGATTTTTTGTATGTCACCGATAGAGGCTTCTGGTATATACATGCTATTTTCATTTTGTTGCATTAAGATGTTTTTTCCCCAGAATTTATTGTTGCAATTTATTCTTAGCCTTTGAATTTCTTCAGTAAAAGTTTTACCAAAATTTTTGCAAACTTGAGATATGTCATCTCTAAGTCCATTAGATCCTAGGATTCTTATGATGGCATCATCTGAAGTAGAATTTCTCCCCCTTCCTGTCAGATTGTTGATTTCTCTCCACATGCTTTTGCCATCTTTTATTTCACTGAATAATTTATTATAGTATTTATATTTACATTTTTTAATTTCTTTTGTTGTTTTATTTCTTAGAGCTACATAATGTTTTCTATAATCAGTATTATTTGGGCAATTTTTCATCTTTCTAAATGCAGAATCTCTTTCCTTAATTAAGTTAAACACACTGCTTGTAATCCACTCCTTGTTTCCTTTTCTTTTGGGTTTAGTACAATTATATACAGATGATTCTTTGTAAATTTTGCTCATGGATTCACAGATGTTTGAATAAATAATATTAGGATTTTCTTCATCTAAGATTTTCTCCCATTTATGCTCTCTGATTTTCTTATTTATTTTACTTTCGTTAAGATAAACTGTAGTTTTTATTTCATTATGATGATTCAACTGTGACTTAACATCATTAATGATATTTACACCCACAATATAGTGATCAGAGATTTTAGTTTTTATTATCAGCCCTTCCAGTTTATGAAGTGTTGATCGAACAAAAATGTGGTCAATGCAGCTACTATTGAAATTGTTTCCCTTTAATTCTTCTCTGGTAAAATCACTAATAACTTTATCATACCCATTTACAGTTAAAAGGTTTTTATACTCCAGTGTAATTGGATCAAACTTATTTTTTATATCAATATTCATATCACCTAGAATTATGGTATTATCAGAACCAAAGTTGTTCATAACTTCTTCTAATTCTTTAATAAATATAGATTTACTATTATTTGGTGGCCTATAGCAGGTAAGAAAATGATACAGGACACCATGTATTTTTAATTTGCCCAGAATTCCTTCAAATGAATGAAAATTTATATTTTCTTCTTCTGTAAAGTTAGCAGTGTCTTTTACAAAGAGAAATATTCCTCCTCCTCTTTTATTTCCTCGAAGTTTTTGATACTTTCTAAAACCATGTATGTGGAAACATTCACTTTCACCATCCTGTACATTCACCTCAGTAATTGCAAATGCCAAAATATTTACATGTCTTTGTAATTGAGCCAAACATATCTTGAATTCATCGGCATGTTTCCGAAATGAGCGAATGTTTACATGAAATATATATAATTCTGATATTTTATCTAAAGACCTTACCTCACAACAAGATTTGTAAATATTACAGTAGATTTTGTTAATTTTTATGTACTCTAGAACATCCATAACGTAAAAGATATAGATTATAACACAAACAAGATTTTAGTTAAAGGAAAATTCAATATAAAAAACTTTATGAACTAAGCGATTTTTAAAATATCCTTCTCTTCCTTGACTCTTATTAGTATGGAGTTTTCGTCTTTCTTTGCAAGTATTACGCCTTGTTTAAACCACACAAACTTATAATTAAATTCTCTGGCTCTGTTTTTGCAGTTCCAAAGAAGCTTTTTAAAAAATGGCGTGAGACACTCATTTATGTAAATGTTGCGATTATAGATATTTTTGATTTCCATACTTTTTAAGCATTGTTTTTTAGCAGTAAATTTTTCTTTAGTTACTTTACTATTAAATTTCGCAACTACCTTTAATTGTTTAGTTTCTGAATTGGTTTCATATGCATATATATCTTCTATGTCCGTATCTTTTACATTATCTATGTTTAGAAGTTTTCCCA
Organism: Pachydiplax longipennis; assembly: GCA_036926295.1. Classification (NCBI taxonomy): domain Eukaryota; kingdom Metazoa; phylum Arthropoda; class Insecta; order Odonata; family Libellulidae; genus Pachydiplax; species Pachydiplax longipennis. The sequence continues at coordinate 19,695,811 of JAVFKF010000001.1, read as the reverse complement.
ATTTAACAACTTCGGTCTTTAGAATGTTAGGAGACGCTTTCTCTTCTACAATCCCGACGAATTCCAAACTTGAGTCAAGTTCATTTTGCTCAAGTTTGCTAATTCTTGTTTGCAAAAGTTCTATTGTTTTATCTTTCTTATCAAGTTCTTTTTTCAGTGATATTACCATTTCCCTTAGCTCTAATACAACATCGGAATTGTTGTTTAAACTTTTATGCAGATCATCGTAGGCCCCACTCAAAAACTCTACAGACCTTTTCATTTCTCGAACCTCTCGTAAAATTAAATCCTGTTTGTTGGTTTCTCTTCCGAGGATGCCACTGTCTCCTTCTCTGTCATCGTTGGCAGGCGCATCACTGTCATTCAAGATGGCGGCTTCACCTTTGCGGCAGATCAAGCATCTCCACTCACTTTTTAGTTTGGCAGACTTAGACTTCCAAGTTGCCTCCGAAATTCCCGAACACGAAAAATGCAGACGACTAGCACAGCCCTTACAAAGCACAAATCTACCATCCTTGGAGAGTCCTTGTTTGCATTTATCACACTCCATTTCAATGAATAGAAGGGGAAGTTGATAAAAGATGTCGCCACCGTCGTTGCAATATGGACGAAAACGTGGTCTTCTCAGAAGCAAAACACAAAAATGATTAACGAAGAACTTTTACACAGTCGAAGTAAACGGTTCTCCAACAACAGTGCTGATGCAATACGACCTATAGATACACTATAACTAGTATAGGAGACGTAGCAGCAAGAACTTCCACCAAAAACAAGGCAAACCGGAGAGCACGAAAGCTACACAACTTACTCAAACACGTGACCACAACAGAATGATAATAACATAATGATAATAACAATTAGTATATCATTTTAATATTATTATTTTTAAATATTTTATTGTTACATCACTATTATTGCTTATTACTTACTATTATTACTTACTATCACTTATTTATTATTTTATTATTACTTCATCATCGTTTTATCATTGTTTTATTATTATTTTATTATCGTTTTATTATTATTTTATTATCGTTTTATTATTATTTTATTACCGTTCCTAGCCGTTTAATTATTATATTATTATTTTTTTATCACTTTATTATGATTTATCACAAAAGATTATGTTGACTCCATTATTCAGTTAAATTAAATTCTTCGTTATGTATAAGATAACTGGTATAAGGCCCAATGTACATACATATGGCTCTCCGCCGGGAATCGAACCCGGGACCGCCAAAGAGAAAGTTCTACCCATTTGTCTCTGCTGAGTTCAATTATAAAATGATAGTACAAAGCAATAATTAATAAAATAATGAATATTGTGGATATTATCGATCAGAATCCACTACAATTTATCCACATAATCCATCTCTTTAAGGGCATTATGATTATAAATATTTTCTTTGAGAAGACTAGTGAATTAATCATACCCAAAATATGTCGTCTATTATCTGTAAATGTTGCGAGAAATTCTCTGGAGGGAATCCCTCACTGTTTGTGCAGTCCTCATCTCATTTAAGGTAGGGCCGAGCGATACGCGGTGGTGTTTAATTATTAACGAGCAAACAGAGAGTTGGAGAGAAATTAATTAAGCGGAGCCATGCCCTGAATTCATTTATGAAATGACTGTAAGATGTACCCTGAGGTATCCGATATATAAAGCAAAAAAAACACCTCTCTTGTCAAATGTTCTTCGAAAAATATGTCTTTGACAAATATTATGCGTACTTTATCTTCATCATACATTAATATTATGCGATATAATGAAGTAAATGGGCCCATCGTCACATGATATACAGATGCTTTCATAAGCATCTAGTTTGGAGTTTTTCTTTACTTATTTCTTTTACTTTAAACTTTCTAAATTAATCCTGTGATTGTGTTCTTTTATGTGTTGCTAAACGCTTGATTTGATTGATTGGTTATGCGGTTGTGTTTGAAGTGAGTTATGTGTTCTTTAAATCTGTTTTCTAATACGTATTTTGTTCGGCCGAGGTATATTTTATTGCAGTCTCTACAAGATACTTAATAGATGACAGATTTGTCTATTGATGGGGTAATCTTGGATAGTATGGATGGTTGTAGCTGTTGAGTTTGGACAAAATTGGAGGAAATTTTTTCCAATCCGTTGCTTGTTCCCGGTGCTCAGGGAAGTTTTGTGAAGTTGTGTTTTCTGTTTTTTGTTGAGGTTGGAGTTTTGTATTATTTTATGTTGAGTCTTTCTTTGTGTTTCCCTAGAATGTTGTTAACAATGTCTTGATCGGATCCGTTATTTTGGCGATATTTTCGACGTGGTTTCATTCTTATCGAGGTCTTTTTGTGAAAGTGGTATTTTTAGTAGCCTCTTTATCATATAGTGAAAGGGGTTAGTTTGTGTGAAATGTGATGATCAGAGACATGTGGGATATATATTTGCATATAATTAAAGATATCATTTTATTGACTCTAGTAATCATTCAACCCTGTGAACACGAAAGAGCTTGCGCAAGTTTTGTTTACGTTTCACAAGAAATAAACAAGAGCTTCGTAGTTCCCGCAAACTTCATTCTTTGCGATCGACCAAGGTGGTCATCTTGAAGAGGGCATATCGGAAATTTTGACGGAATTCATCCTTCCCCAAAGATGACAGCTATGGTCGATACCGCTCGTGAAGAATAAAGTTTGTGGAAACTGCGAAGTGCTTATTCATTCCTTGCGATGGCGGAATATAGGGCACAGCACCTTGAATTCAACGTTTTACATGACTTCCAATCTCTATTGCTCACGTGAAATGAATGGAAAATAATTTTGTACTTTTTCCTCAGGTTTATTTAATAAACCTGCATAAAAAGATAAAAATTCCTTTACATTAATTTCACAAGATAGATTTCTATTATGTCTCGCCTGACTCTGTGAATTTTATTCTATTGCTTACCAGAATTCGGTTGAGAAAAGTTTTATAGTGATGGGTTCTTTAAACAGATCCATCAATAAAACTGTCATACCCACAATCATTTGGTGACGTAATTTTAAATCACAAAACAATGCGGCTTACAAGTACAGTGACTTCGGTCAAAGAGCTTCCTAGTGTCTTGAAATCCTTTAAGGGATCAGATTTAGGAGAAATTATAGGGCGAACTCTAGACCTCTGTTTTAGTGTGTACGGCTTACGAGAGGAAATGCAAAAAACCTTACTATAGTATAATATTTCTGGAAAGTAATTTTGGAAGGTCAGTAATCTTATGAGGTCATTTATAAATTTGAATAAGTATTTATTCTAAGTGTGTTTTTTATGTATGTACATGTAGAGCGCCAGATCTGGAGAAAACCTAGACTACCCTTAGGGAAAGCAGGAATTCGAAACTTAAATGAAATTTTCAGATCATAGCTTAGTATGTCATACACGCACAGTGTAACCGACTTAAAGGCGTGTTTTCAGGTCATCGTAATGATATCACCGTTTAGAATTAAAAATAATAATAATAATAATAAGACTTTATTTAGGGCGGGATGGCAATTTAAAAAATGGCAAAAGGATAAACAGGAGGTAATCTTTAGTGAGTAGTAATACAATTTTAGAACACTTTCTCAGATAAAATACTATATTTAAATTCGATGATATTCATGAGGTGTTGGTATCATGAATGGAAACAGTAATAACACAGGACTCTCAGTGTTACAGAATAACTTGAGTTGAGCATAGCAAAACTACTATATCTGTGGGTATAATATATACTAGGGCTCACCCCGACATCATAACTAACAACATGCCGTCAGTGCAGCCAGAGTTTCGCATGGTCAGTTCAAAGAAATCCGTGGGATTAAGGGAAAACCATCATTAATCACAACATAATAGGTATTTCAATAGCTAAGCTGCGCCATCTTTAGGGGAGGAAGAATAAAATCATTAATCTTCGAGCGCTGAAGAGTGCTTTAGACATGTCTGCTTTTTTGGTATTTCCCTACATGTTGAGGTTTTTATAATTGTTTACCTATGCGATAAAATGCATCATTCCTATTTGTGAGCAGTCATTTGGAATTAGTTCCCTTGGCTTCTGGAGAGTGCGCTAGGATAGGCCATCGCCTGGAGTGACTTTAAATTTTAAAATAATGATGATAGTGATAATAATCATAATATGATAACTAGTTTCTGACGTTTCTCTTAGTGTTTGTTGAAATGTTTTTGATGGGGAAATACAGCATCAGTGTCCGTTTCGATGTATCTCGTTGGTATTGATAGTAAATTTACCTAAACAAAACTTTGTATGTATATAATATCATTGACGAAAGGTTAGATGGAAGAAGAGACTTTTTCAGTCTCAATCTCGCCTCAATAGAGACCTTATTACTTTAAGTGATATCTAAAGATCCAGTAGCAAGGATCTATGGGCCAATTCAAATTTTAACTCTAATTTTTCACTAGATGGTGCATTTTTCATTTGTAGTCTGCTTTTAGTAGGATGCGAGAAACTTTTTCTTCTGTGTAAAATAGTGTAATATATGTTTTGATGAATTGTGAAGGGATAAAAGCGCTGGTCACTGAAAACGGTTGTTTATAAATGATAATTATAGATAGTGATAATGTTATTAATAATACATTCGATGGATGCGGCCGTGATGTTGTGGAACGTCATAATTATAGTTAATTAGATATATAATCTATCTCTTATTAACCATAATTATTAACAATGATGATTATGATAACAATGTAGCATTCAAAACTTTCGCTCCGCATTCCACATTTTAATATTATAAAGAAAAAACGTGCCGTATTTTGTGCCAAAGTCTGAACCCATACGTTGGCGTGCCGCGTGGAAAAACCTCCCCAAAAGGAAAGGAAACAAGGGAAGAGGGATATATGAATATTCTCACGAAACGAATCAATCCACGCCCTTTATCACGCCACCGAATCAAATTTACCCAAACAAACACCAGTCCGATACACCAGCGCCGCGTTCGTTTCGACGAAAATTCCCTCCGACAGAAGAATCGCGTGATCCACGCGAGCGAGCAAAGAGTCGCGAATCCATTCTCCCCTCGTCATCGAGATCTCCCCTGGCACACGCCTCAAATAAAAAAGAGATCTCCAAAAAAAAAACAAAATGGAAACGAAAACCCCCCTCTGAAACTCCCCCCTACGGATGCCGTCAAAGAGACATCTTCTCTCTCCCCTCAATTTTTAAGACAAGGAAAAACACTTCCGTCGTCACGCGTAATGAAACTTTACGCGTGTTGATGCATTTCGTATTACTTACTCCGGTTGCGCTGTGGAGGTGATGCATGCGTCGTCTGAAAGGTCGGGGGACGGATCGCACACCCCAATGGGCAACAAAGGCGACACATCCTCATTAAAGCGGTGCTTCATCCAGGCGTGGATGGGTGGAGACCACAAAGAGGTGGGAGAGGGAGTGACGGGAAGATTCATGGCGCAAAACTCGCTGCGGGACCCGGAGGATCGTAAAAAAGTAACAAGTGGTGAAATAATTGCTTAGAGAGGACACGTGGAATGGGGTTTTGCACCTAGTTCAGCCTTTACCTGGGAGCTCTAGTGTCCCTGTTTTTTGAGTAAAGTTTTATGTTGGTTACTAATTTTACAAAATTTACGTCTCCGCGTACGTTGGAGAGATTTTGTTGTTTATATTTCGTTTTTGCACCTTTTGGAGTCAGGGCTTCACCGCCTGCAAGCCCCGGAGTTACTGTTGTTGTGTAGTACCGTTTTATGCTGGCAAATATTTATCTTAACTTGCGTCATTTACCACCGTATACTGGCGAGATTTTTTGTTACTAATTTTACGAAATTTAGGTCATTTACCCGCGTATACTCGTATTAGCAAGATTTTGTTGTTTATATTTCGTTCCATTTGGCCTTGCGTAACATTTTTGCGTGATTGATAGTATCGTTGATATAATTTTATATTATTAATAGCTTACACTATAGTATTACCTTACTATACACAGTTAAACCCGCTTAAGACGCTTTCCAGGGAACCTACAGAAAACTATGTTATAAGCGGAATAGCGTTAGAGCAGGGATATTCCAAATTTTTATTTCTTTTACTTTAGAAAACAAAAGGGGAGGGTTTTTTGGCCGTTTAATTTTTAAACAAGTGCTTTACATCTTAAAAGCGTATAGAAACATTGTTTAGTTTGCTTTAGTTTTCACAGTTGTGAATTTCTAGAGTCCCTAAACTATTATTGGATAATGCTGGTTGCCTTCTCGTCATATTGTTAAGGATGATCGAATTTTCAGATAGTAAAGAAAGTTTTTTCCTGTGTTACTAAATTTGGTTATTTTTTACTCCAGAATGAAGCAATAGCTATCAGATAGGGTATGAATTAGACAGTAGTTTCCTTTAACATGATGATTCATAGCAAGTTTTACTTCACAAATCTTACTTTACAAATCTTTAGGAATGATATTTTTCGTTGATTGTTCTACAGAGCATTCTTTGTTATGAGTAAAATTTAATTAGTTGATTTCATTAGAACAGAAAATATAGAGCAAAAAGGATGATTTCATATTTCCTTTTATTGTGAAGTATATATTTATAAATATATGTACATATTATGTGAAAATTTTGAATGGTTCATTCTTGGCCTTTTCCGGATATACCGCATACATCGGAATAATATAACCCGTAATTGGTAAAAATTTCTATATGTATTGATTTTCTTATGGAAACTCATGTGAGGTGCTAACAAGCGTATGGCATGGCTCGCATCGGAGCTTGGTCAGTAAAGGGTTGTCGAATCTTTTGTCGGGAGTACCATTTTCGATAGTATACAATATAGTGTTCTAGGTTCATCAACCCCAGTTTACCATGCACTACGCAAGTTTGTTAAATAAAGGAATACCGCGCTTTGACATTATGTGGCTCCCCTTTTAGGTCTGCCTCGGAAGTAGACGGCGGAGACCTTTCTTTTCGTCTAATAGGTTGAGAACTCGAATTTCTGCGAGGGGTTCATCAGTTTGCGTTCGACTTGTTGAAAGGGGATCCCTTAATTGAAGCTCCTCAAAAATTCAATTACTTCCATTCTGACGACGACTCGTCTTCGTTCGATCGCACAAGAAAACCGCCCGAAGAGCACACTGCCTTTTAGGACTTCGTAAAATTCGTCCTCAATTTTCGAATCAACAGACCAAATTGCTGAAACAATTTGCTTCGACGCGCCAGAGGTTATTTGCATTCGGATGGATTCTCAAGTCTATTTGAAGAAAAACTTCGTCTTTTAAAGTGGCTGGAAATATTAGAATTTGTCTTTCCTCGATGGGAGGAAATTTTTAGAAAAAATAGTTATTTGAGTAAGGGGTGTATCGCGATCGACCTATAGATCTTCTAGAGATGTTCGGTGTACTTCAACTGGCAGTCGAAGAATTTCGAATTTTTATTACTTCAAGTATTTGCCTTTATAAATAATCTACGTTCAATTAAATCGAGTGTAAAGTTTCGTAGTTTAGATGACATACAAATAATTCTTAGGGATGCCATAATACAATTACTTATATTCTTTCATTCAAAAAATGCCAAATTTCGTTTATTTTAGTCGACCGCTGTCGAAAAATGAGTATGAACGTTTGCAGCAAGAGACAAGTTGGCTATCTATCAGTTATCTATCGTATCAGTTAAAAAAAATATTTCTTCCTTTTACTAGTAATAAGATTTTCGGGATATGTTACTGTAGTTCATTAAATGCTTACGATAATAAATGGAAGAGATAAGGTATACAAATTACGTCTCCAAGGCTGAATGCACACATATCCACACATCCTTATTTCACGGGTAAAGGCGTATAATATATAATATAAATAATTTGATATCACACACAACTGAAAAGGATTTTGATTCCATTTTTGTAAAGTAATATAGTTTAGTAGTGCATTCAGATGTAGGATTTCGCACGAGGAAATAATCATGAATACTTGCTTACAGCCTCAAATCGTCGTTTTGTGCCTTTTTAAAGATATCTTAAATTAAATCAAAGACTAAAAGGTAATATGGATTCAGCTCTGTTCCATATATGAACTGAATTCGAATGTTGTATTTCATTTATCACAGGAAGAAAAGAATTGAAGATGCATGATTGAAATCATGAGTTTTAAAGTTTTATTGAAGTTTGATGAAAGTATTTTTGGATCTCAGCATTCTATCGCTATTGTTACATAACGATCTGAAGTAACAGGTAAACCATTGTTTTTTTTTACATGCAAGGCCTGATTGTGACCCGTACTACAAAATGCCTTTTTAATTCAAGCCTTCAATTTATTTTATTAAATATTTGTTTGAAATAATAAGCATATTATATTTCGTTTATTTCTGTTTTTCAAGAATACCTTTAAAAAATATTATTTATGATAAGTACCGTTAAAATCACTTCAATTTGTTTCCGTATGTAATCTTAAAATAAACTCTACAAAGATGAATTTTATTATAGAAATCTATTAGTTCGGCCTCGACCTTATGGAAAGTCTCGATCATAAAGAAAAATGACTAAAACGAACTCATAATTTTACACCAATATCGTCTGATAATGACATAAATGTCGAAAAAATGGTTGCATAATAAAATGTTGGTGGTATAAATGTATTTCAGTTATTTTTCTTTGATTGATGAACATGAATCATCAATGAATTGCACAAAAATTTGGAAAAGAATGATGTTATATTACGAGAAATTGTTGCTATTTCGTAAAACTTGGGTAGAAATCAACCCTTCAAAACTAACTGAGTGATCCAGCGAAAGAGATGTCAATAAATGAAGAAATCACAAAGAATTTCGAAATCCTCGATCGAGAATTCATCTCATGAGAATGATAAATAAACCCAACTTTTTTTCTACCCGATGAGGCGGTTTTTCATCAGGTTGCTCGATGACCGAGGATTCTATCCGAAGCAAGCAAAAAAAGTAGAGAAAGGGAAGGAGAATCCATGCCAAAAATGTGGGCGGAGTGATATTGGGCTGGAGCGGAATGGATAAGGAGTGATGCAGAGTGCAAATTGTCCATTCTGACCCAGATCCGAAATTTGGGTCAAAGGGAGAGAATTATTGCTCCACAAGTGAGCGCGGAGTCCAAGTATCGGTCAAACAGCATCGTAAATGACGAAGGCGATTCAAAGAGAACGTGAGAAGACTTATTTTCAAAAAGCGGCCGCCATGCTGTCAAATAGTCGAGCATAGAGCGCTTCAGAAGTTGGCTTTGATATGTTTCAAGGCTTCGTGATTCTCAAAAGCAATGATTTAATGTGATTTAATTCTCAAACCGATGCCGAAAGCGTCGAAATTTTCCAAACTCAACTCTTAAATTTATTGCAGTAAAACTCGTTTACGACGTCTCCGCTTATGTCGCTATACCGCTTAATACATGCATTTCTCTAGGTCTCGTTCCCTTTCACACCAAACGTATGGGGAAAATTGCCCTTAATAGGCTCTGCTACCCGCTTATTAGTATTAATAATATTTTTCAGTAAATTTATTAATTTATGTATATATTATTTACGGAATTTTGAAATTTTCAATAGTTTGTCATTCTTTAAGTGTTTTCGCGGAAGGTTATACGAGAAGTGAAAAATTGTGACTTGGTTAGGGCTCGAACCCAGGTCTCCCACTATCCGGGCAGGTATTCTAGCCATTGAACTACCGAGCCACTCAGTCAATGGCTAGAATACCTGCCCGGATAGTGGGAGACCTGGGTTCGAGTCCCAGCCAAGTCACAATTTTTCACTTCTCGTATAACTTTTCACCCCCTTCTCTGTGGGTGTTTTTCCCGCATCTGGGTTTTTTATTTTCAAAAACCTTTTCAACCACCAGTTGCAAAGATTTTTCCCCACACTCTACTCCGTCTTTGTTTTAATTTATATCGGTACATATTCTTACGACACACGAGGTTAGGTGGAAGAGAGACCCACATGGGCCTAACCTCGCCAGAAATCAAAGGATCAAACTAAACTAAAATAAGCTAAAAAACGCATTCGTAACGTTATGAAATAAATGAATAACAAATCAGAGATGAAACTACACGATATTTTTTTTATAAATTCATCGACAAATTTCAACATGTATATATTGTATTCTAACATGGGATCATGTATTTGAAAGATAAATAAGTACCGTTAAACTTTATGACGTGTTAGTACTTTCCGAGAAACTACAGTTTCCAACATCATACCTGAATCCAATTTCCGATGTACGAGGAACGTATGGACTTCAATGACATCCTCCGAAAAAAAAATTCGCCATAAAACTATCATCTGAAATCTCATCATATTTCGTTTCGAACTGAGGAGGAAAACATTTTCATTCTAATGGAATTTCGAACCCAAAATAAAACTCGTTACCCTTCGGAGGGAATTTCCTCCAGCAAAATTCGTTCAGCAGCTCTGATCTTCGTGAGTTCCATATTAGCCTGTAGAATCCTCGACACGTGATGTTGTTTCATTGAATATATTCTGCAAGATATTTACATCATGATACTAGTTCTCCATAAGTTGATTCAGATATTTTAAAAAATATATCCATCAAATCTCCGATCGGGGCTCACTATCGAAATAACCTCGGCTGTTGAATCTCTTTAAAAATTACCGCTAAAGTAAATTAGTGGAATATACGTAGCTCTTCATAATAATTAAGCATAAAAAAGATATGAATGCTCCACAAATATCCTTCTCTCTTTTAATTTTAAGTCCTAGTTTATATGCGTCAATGTAATTTAAGCAAACAATATTAAGAAAAATATGGTATTATTCTCTTACTTTAGGTGATTCACGGTGATACTTCCATTAAACGCTAACGTTGAGCTTTGAAAATGTTTAATTACTCAAAATAAATAAATAAGTAATAATGATTGAATAAGTAAATAACAATTAGTGAAAGCATATAAAAATTTATAAAATAGGACTACAGATACAGATAATACAAATAAATCTTACATATTACAAAGAAAAGCCAATGGTCAAAAATAGTTCCTCATCGGAATACGTAATCGTATTTACTTTATAATTTCTCGATTTCTAAGATTAAGTAGTGCTTTCGCGGCAATCAATTACAGTAATATTTCTTGGATTTTCATCGGGGTTACTTCTGTCCATAGGGTCAATATATGAATCAAAGTAAACCAGCTGTAAACCTTGAATTTTTTTATTTCTTGCCTTTCCCAGTCTAACATCCACGTTGAAAGGCACAGACACTGCATTAACCTCACTAAATGTTTATTTAATATCCGAGCAAGAGAAACGAAAGTTAACCACTCTTGAAATAACAATATTTCTTTCTTAGAAATACACTTAAAAGCAATAGCACATAGAGGGGCTGCATAAGGGACATATTCCCCGCCTTTGAAAACGTCAAAAAGACTTTTGTGTCTCCTTTAAAGCTTCAAGCGAAGATCTATCAATATTAGTTCAGTTCCAATACACACGCACGAATACTACGTAGAGAAATTCCTGAAAATCACGCACACAGAGAATAATGGAGTATTTTTACATTTATGTAAGCTTTCCGTAGTCTACAATCCAGGATATCTATCCTCGGAAACGGAATCCTAACGCCCCTTCGATAGAAATTCAAAATACGGTCCTTTGAAAAACACACTTTTACGGCAACATTCATGAAAGTACATGATTTATGTACCTGTAAAAGATAACAGATTTTTATTACCTTAAAAATGCTGCGTTGTTTCGGAAACATCCAGGGCAAATATCAAAGATGAGTTGTTTCTTGATTACGATCTCTCTTTCCGGTGGCATTCGTTAGAGAAAGTAACAAAGCGCGGCGGAGAGTAGCCACTTCTCTTCTAGTCATCCATAACTCAATTTTAGGTATGCGAACGGAGAAGTTTGTCGTTTTGCCGCTTAAGGGAAAGGAAGGGACGGTATATTCCCTAATGTTATGCAAATCAATTCCGACGTGTTTACGACTGAGATGGTGCTATATTACGATTTCATTGGAAGATGTCCAAACGACATCCAGTATTTTGAGATGATCCCTTACGCCTCCTTACGCAGCGGAATAAAAATTGCCGTAAATATTAAGCGGCCTTCCTCCCAAATTCGCTTCCTTTACGAGAGTAAAACGTTACTTTTAATCATACAAAGAGCTGTTTTAGAATGTACGGAGCGATAAATTAAGACGAAGTGTCATAAAATCCCTAATCAAGGATTTTATTGTTTGAATGACGTGCGCTATAAAGATATTGCTATAGCTGACTTGAAAATAAATGAATAGAATTGATAGAAATAAAAATATTTTATTTTAATGTTTGTATAAAAATGTTTTTGTAGGAGTTAATTTATTTAGGTAGTTAATCTATTCATTTAGTACTAATAATGGTATAAGTTAGTAATGTTTTTATAAACATCACAGTCTCAGGTCTCACTTGGTGGTAGTGCGTGACAACAAAGTTCTCCATGATAAATTTCTTATACTATACCACAAAATACTTGTGGTATTTTGTGGTAATAAATAAACAAAATATTTTGTGGTATAGTATAAGAAATTTATCATGGAGAACTTTGTTGTCACGCACTACCACCAAGTGAGACCTGAGACTGTGATGTTTATAAAAACATTACTAACTTATACCATTATTTACCATATAATGTTTTTATATTTTATGGTATAAAATATTTAATTAGTTTTGTGGTCCAATGAACACTTTTGCCCTATATTTATCAAGATGATACAAACGCATGTAATTATTTAGTATTTATTAATATAATACATCCTGAGAGACTTGTCGGTTTAAAGGTAAGCAAAGATCACCTCTTATCACTTAACATCGGTTAAATTATTTTCCTTAGTCCTATGGTCTTTGTAAAATTTGTAAACTAACACAGCGACTATATCGAGACTTTTTTCTTAGTGACTAGTTTTCATAGTAATTTAGTTCACAATTATACTGAAGAAAGAGATAGGACTTACAGCAAAATGGTCGACGTTTTACCACCTACCAACCTACGTAAGATCGTACCAAGATCTTACGATATGTATGCAACCATAAGCCATAATCGTAACCTTATTTTCGCTATTTACACACAGTTAACCGAAAAATCTATTGTTTAACGAGCAGCTTTCTTGTTATATGTACAGCATTCATCTGCCCATTGACTTTGATTGGGGATTCAGGCAATTTTAGATGAAGTTGAAAGGCTTCTCTTTATAATGAGGGAAGGAGAAGAAAAGAAGATCAGAAGTGTTAGAGTTATAGATTAGGAGAAGAATAGAGAAGATTAGCAGAAGGGAAAAGTAGGGAACGATTTCGGCCTTATGAGAGGGAACACAGAAAACTACACAAAAGAAAGACTGAGTTGGGGCGTTGGTTGGGAAAGAACTGCCTAATGGTGAAAGTCCAGGGAAGAATGGAATAGAATGGAAGCGATTTGGGATAGTCGTTGCGAAGAAAGAAAGGATCTGCCATGAAGTGACGAAGATACCAAAAGACAAGGTATTATCTGATTATATATTGGATTATGGTAACGAATTACGGTAGATGATTTTTGAAGATGCGTTGCAGATTGACACAAAAATTTTGGTGCTCCTGCGAACATAAAAAATTCCTTCGTTGGCATCTAGAGAGAAAATTTTCAGGGGATGTAAATGGTTTTAAACTGTTACATATTTTCCAAAAGATTCATTAAAAACATATTACAGGATTCCCTACGTACTAATCAGCGCATGACTTCCTTTATCAGGACCTGATGATAACCTCTCCGCGACTAACCCGGTGGTTAGTTTTCCTAATAATTGTTTGGGAAAATATCTAACAGATTTATTCATTTGGCATTTCTTGTCACAGATTCCTTTCGATCAAGCCTTCTTCGATTGACTTTATTTTAGGACAATCGAAAAATTAATTAAATTCGCTAACCAAGCCAAAATAAACTCAACTAACGGATGATAGACAACTTTGTACGATTATTTGTACGCAGAAGAAAAATCACAAAAGGAAAATGGACGTGAAAAAAGTCCCAGAAATGCGAACTCGGATAATCCACTTCTGGCAGCTGCTCTAAGCAGTGAGCTATGTAATGTCACACCGTATCAAGAGACTAACCCAGAGGTGGGGAACCTGCAGCCTTCAGGCCAAATGTGGCCTGGTCGTTCACCTTGGTCTTTAGGGCACTTTTTGAAACGAATGCCTGCCTTAAAGTAATTTTGTTTCCTATGATCTTTGATGCCTACAAACGAAAACCGAAATGGAAAATGTTATCTTTTAATTGACTTAATGAACTCACTTTCTCATATACTGTTTTGATGTTAAAATTTTTAAATGTAGTAATTTTTGAACATGCTAGAGTAGCTCGAAATATTAACTGTTAGTTCACTCAGCGAATTAATTCATTTTATTGTATACAATTTTGATGTTAAAATATTTGAATGTAGGAAACTTTGAACAAGTTATAGTAGAGTGGCCGGATGATTTTACACGTGGACTATGTTATGCATCTGAATTATAAATTTGGCCAGTTGATGACAAAAGATTCCCCATCTAGTCCACTAATCCAAATTTCACCAATAAAAAAAATAATAAAAATATTAGTAAATACTTTGTTTTGAAAATTCAGGGCGTTCTCAACGCATGATAGATTACGTCAGTTTTGTTGTCTATTCTTTCGGTAGGGCTCAGAAGTGATGGATGGAAAAGCCACCGTGTGGCATAACAGAAAAAGACCCATTCATCCACATTTACCCAAGTATTACTCCATTAAGAACGTTCAACTCTGAAAGCGCACTAAACGTATGTCACCGCTTTATCTCCTCACGAAAAATCAGCGCTCTGCAAACTTCCCAATTCCGCCGATCCATCCACGCGAAAATAAAAACAGGATCCTCGACGACAGAGTCTTTCTCGTGGAAGATGGGAAATGTCACGGGAAAATGCGATCCCCCATAAAGTCTTCACAAGTCCCGAAATGGAATCCCCTCAATTCCGCTGCCAACATGGTTTCGATTTAATATATTGGACGGTCGCACATCGCCCAAGCGACCGGAGAATATTTTTTCCTTTGAGGAATTCAAATGGAAGAATGGCTTTCCTTCTTCTCCCTCCCGCCTGCCACGCCCCCTCTCGTTCAGCGGCGCTCTCCATGAATTCCATTAGCGCCCCATCTACTAGAACAGGCGAGAAAATAAAGCTCTCACGCACAATACCCAATCACCCCATTGACGCAGAACCTTCCCCGCGGCTTTTTTACGCAATATCTCCCTGCTTGTTTCGTCAGATCTCGTAATTGCTAGGAAATATTTTTCTCATTCGGGGAGAATATTGCGGGGAAGACCTATTTACCGACTCCGAAGGATCGAATATTTGCCGAAGAGAGGCTCGTCTTCTGACCGGGCATTAATTAAGCCGGCCGAGATTTTTTCCCAAGAATGCTCGGAATACTTTGTCGGAAGAATTTAATCACGGGGCAGGAAAATGGCGGAGCGTAGACGCAAACGTTATTAATAAATTCTCTCGAAGAGCAACAAATTCGAGATTTTGGGTCACGGATTAGGGTTCCTATCTCTACTAGATTCGACGGGTGACGCTAGGAATCTGATAATGATTTTTATGATCTCCTGCCTCCCGATTGAAGCGTTCTTCTACACTAATATAATCTGTTGATCTGGCCTCGAATTTGTGGTAGTCCTCCATTATAACAAGGATAAATAGAAATAAGAATGGAAACACTTATACAATTTCATTAAACTTTTTATTATTTATTTATTTTTTAATAATGAAAATTTTTAGTGGTACGTTGTAAGTGTTTCTTTCCATTTGCGCTTGTTAATGCCTACACTAATTTTAAGTTTCATACTCCATTATAAACAATACACAATTATACTAAATCCTTTAAAGTTTTTAAACATAGGTGCTTTAAGTTATTATAAAAATGTATGAAAGGAGGTTTTAGATGTGATGTTTTAGATATTGTTAAATCTGTAATATGCAAGTGAGGTGATTGAGAAACTTAGGAGGTGACATATGACTTATCAAAGGAACAATGTAAAATGTGATTATATTGGAGCACATAATTGAAGAATATGTCTAATGTTAATGTATTAGATGGAGTGATGGGGGATGTTCGCTAAATTAATCTTGTTTGTTGTTAAAAACGTGACCTAATCCTGTTTGTTAATATAGTGATGTTATTTAGGAATTTTATTGCATAATTTAAGTGTGAAAGGGTAAATTAACATACTTTGTGGCTGCTACAAGACTTCTTTCAAACTGTAGCAAATAATAATAATAAAGAAAAGATGACTAGAAAGCACTTATATCTTTAGCACCAATATTTCATTATGCGACCATGTTTTTGAGCCATGAGGTCTTCATCAGACAATAAGACACACAGTAGAATCCATTTAAGACGCTCCTGTTTATGACATAATCCCGCTTAATAGGTGATTTTTACCCAGTCCTTTTCACACCAAACACATGGTAAAATGACTGCTTAAAACGCCCAGCTTCCCGCTTAAGAAGCGGTTTTTCCTGTCCCCAAATACATTGCACCCCACTTTAATGGATATTTTGCCTCATTCGATAGGCTAAAATATATTTAAAACATCATTGTGTCCTCCTCTCACGCTTCACCTTATCTCTAAAATAGTCCCTTGTGAATTTCCTCTTTGGAATGGAATAAATTTCCTCTTTGTGAGAGTAAAATTAAGATATCGCGAAGTTAAACAATCTCCACCCTTCCGTCAGAGCTGATACGAACACTGAGATAGAGTGAGATCTTCTTTATCCCTTTTTCTCATGGAGCGCGTTAGATTAAAAATTCGCTTGGCGGTGTTTCCTTTCGTCACAATCTCAACTTGTAAACATGTGTTGTTAAAAAAATCGTAATTCTTCCATAATTGTCTCTTTGGTAGAAATTATTTCATTTTAGAGTGAAAAATAACCAAAATTAAGTAATTATTACGCTTTCTTTGTGCGAAAAGTAGACCATCCTTCGAAAATACCATGTAAGATAACCAAAATTACAACTCCTGGTTATCATAATATCCCACCTAAGACGTGGTTTTCTCTTCGTCCCCTCAAAAGCGTCTTAACCGGGTTTTACTGTATCTGGTATATATCTGTATATACGTATATGATGGCATAATGAAAATGACCTAAGGAAATCATGGTCGCATAATAAAGGTATAAGTAAAGTATCAGTACTTTTTATTCATTGTTTTTCTTTGTAACAGAAACCTACCACAAAGTCGAGGCCGAATTAGTAGATTCTATTTCATGCTCCAATAAACCGACTTAGGTTTTCTTTTCTTTCTTTTTTTCAGACTTTTCGTGACTTATTATCTTTCATAGTAATGTCTGTAGTGTTGTATAATCTAAAATTTATTACATAATAGATATTTGGAAATATTTAGAAACAGCTTAAAGTAATGGCTCCACAGCTATTTTCTATGATTCTGTAGCGGAAATTGTGTCAATACAAGAAAAAATTGCGTCTATGGGTGGATCTAGTACAATTGATATGAAATCGCACATTTATGGCAATCGTTAGCAAATAACACGCATCATGAGGTGGTTGAGGTCGTGCATTAAATATTCTCCCGGAATCCCCCGGAATTTACCACTCTAGGAATGGAATACTCCCGGAATCGAATCTCCGGGAGTTGGCAACCCTATCACGGATATTGAGTTGCATGGATCCAATAAAGAGCGTTGCACCGTGAGTTCGCACATTGAATTTCGGGGAAACAAATTTTGAAAGTAAGTGGAAATAGAGAAGCAAGAAATAAACAGATCTCAGGATAAGCAGAGGGGATGAGACTATTTGGAATGATAATCACAAGTCCAAAATATCTGTGGGACTCTAATCCAGGTCTTTTTTTTTGGCTTCTGGATGCTTTCCATGCATCTCGAGTTGGTTCACCTGGTTTTGATTCCGAGTCAAGTCGATATTTTTCGCTTCCCTTTAACCTTGGGTTGAGAAGCTGCATACTCAATCGTGTCAATTCTTCTACCCTGATATTTAATCTGGAAGAATCTGACTGTAAAGGGCTCATCTCTTTTCCTGAGTTTGATAAACGAGTGATGCCCTCGAACGATGCATTGAAATAAATTAGTTTTGAACTAAAGTAGTAACTAAAGAGTTTATATTTTATGGAAAAAATATTTAATTAGCGTTTTGTGGTCAAATTAAACTTTTTGTTTTAAATTTATCAATTAGATACAAACTGAACGAAAACCAAACGAAATTTTTTGGCAACTTAAAAAATAATTAGTATTAATAATAATTGTAAAAAGTATCGATTAAAATATAAACAAACACATCTTGTTTATATCTTTATAATCATTTTCCTTAGTCCTATAGTCTTAGGAAATTTCCGTAGTTTGAATGAAATTAAATCATAACTCAACGGTAGGGTATACTTCAGAATGTTAAGAAATGACGGAAAAAAATATCTTTAACTCTCGAAAATGTTGCGATTGTAATGTTTATAAGAGAAATGAATGAGAAACTCTCTTTTCTTTCATCGAAAGACGGCTAAAATGCGGTCATGTATAGGGGTCCGTATGGCAGGATAAGAGCTTTTTACTGAATCATAGGAGAAAAAAGAAAACTTGGAGATATACAAACTTTCATTTCAATAAAACTAGCTGAAGTATCCGTTGATTATCAACAAAGAAGTTTAAGTAAGAAGTAATAGTGTAGTTTGGATTAAATATAAAAGACAAGAGAAGTACGCAGGGATAGAAAAATCCGATGAGGAATAGGGAAAAAAGACACTTTTTTATTGCGAGCTCTGAGAAAATACCCCTTGACTACTACAAAAGATGTATAAGTAATGAGAGCTTCTTGAGTTACCATTCCATTTCTCTGCCAGAGAGTGGATAGGTTCATAATGTTCCTTTACGTTGATTGTAAATTAAATGACGTCATGAAAATGGGAAAGAAATGTAGCTGTGCTTGGCTGGATTTAAGTAAGGATCTTGGGAGAATTAAATTAGTGAGCTATCTTGGTTTAAGAAGATAGCTCGATTCGGGATACCCTTTCTTAAGGGAATACTTCTATAATTGAAGTAAAATTTACCATGGGGTTCCTAATCGTAAAATTCGTATGAATGCTACCAAACACCGTTTTCCTGGCAAGCTAAAGTTGATGGTATGATTTGGTTAGGCCACTTTGGATTATTTTAAATTCAATTTTGCATGCGCGGAAATTTACCAAAACATAGAAATCTAATCCTTATTAATTCTAATTAGTAAGGATTCGGCTGATAATGTTTAGGTTAAAGAAAAATTTACTATTTAAGGCTAAATAAAAATTTATTTAATTTTTATTTTTTGAAATTTATTTATTACTAGAATTAGAAAAGAAATTTATTTATCTATTATTATACAATTAACAGGTAAATTTTTCGTTAGACTTAACATTCATCAGCTAGGTTATTCGTAAAGCCAAGTATCGCTATGACCTTCCGTTGTATACTTTACATCATAACCAAAGATAAAAAGAATATTTTCGAATCTGAAAGATAAGTCGCTCTCGGTTTTTAGAAGAAAATTATTTGTAAGTAAAGTTATTTGCTGAAAGAAAGCGGCCAAAATGATAAGCATCCGCAAATATCGTACTGAGAGGTGGAGGGTATCCCTAAATATGTTTGCGTCAGAACGTTTCCTTCGTAAATATGGATGGCATGACTATGGGATATGTGCGTGTTTCCACCGGAGAAATTGCGTTCGTATTCTCTTCCACGAACGACACAACAACGTGCGACGCCACGGCGAGAGAATATTGGGAGTGAAGCGTAACGAAATAATCTGCTTTTATAAACTGTCGTATTATCGAATGTTGGGTAAAGGATTTAAAGATATGTCCCTCATTTGCTTTTTTCTAAATATTGCTCTTGCTGTTGATGTAATGGTACGAAAGCCACTGGGTAAGAATGTTGCTCATACCCGATTCTAACATATTGAATGCATTAAAAAGTGTCTTTGTAGAGTAATTGTGCTGGAATAACGTGGAATTTTTCCACTCAGGGTATTCTGTCTCTATGTGGAAATCAAATGCCAACTTCCTAACTCTTCATCTTGTCTAATAGGTTTCATTTCCTCTACAAAGTTGTTCATACTTAATTGAGGAGGGAATAAGATTTTAACCGGCCTATGAGCTGTATATTTTATTGAAAGTCGGATATGAATTTAGTTCTTAGCTATAGTAGCCATATATAGATGTAGTAAGTGTGATGATTTATTTAATTAGTAGATTCACATTTGGCGATGCCACTATTTGAGAGTGAATACCAGAACAATAAAATATATCAAATTTACAGAAAATATTGGTAAAAGCATGAGGTAAAAAATCAAGAAATATTAATCAGAAAAATATATACAAAATATGGTTTAAGTACAAAATTATCAAATGGTATTGATGCAATCACTCTCTGAAATATGAGTACCGCAAAAGTTTGAAAGGGTCTGAAGAGGGAGTTAGAAAGTTAGTAATGATTGTTGAAAAATGTATTTAGAATAGTTACTCGAAGCAATCCTGAAAAGGTCAGAAATAAGTTGAATATGATATTTCTGTAAGATTTCGTGATAATACTCCGGGGCTTTTGGTGGCTAATGGTGGAAGCGTTTCAAACCTACCTATAGTCTAAATACGGTTCAGACTGACTCCAACTTGGCATAATGTCATTAATATACCATATAAAAAATTTTGAGCCATTAAAATACTCAAAGCATATAAAATACGAAAAACTATGAATTCAGCGTTGGAGGTACATCATGACTAATAAGCCACATGCTCTCACTAAAGCTTTCGATAGATTTTGGTTTCATAGCAGCTGATGGTCATGTAGTTGAGGAACAAGCCGGTCGCCGGGATGAATACAGTGCTTCCAAGCAGACAAACCGATTAGCTCAAATCCACGAGTGAATGAGCGTTCGAATTCGTGGGACGGAACTTTTTAAGAACGAATCCTATGTTTGGAAACGTAAGCGCATGCGGACACGAGGTTGGTTACGCTGCTCGGGCGAGTCTAAGGGAAAGGACGAGGCTATAAACAGAAGTGCGCTTGTACCCACCTTGTTATATGGTAGCGAAGCCAAGGGCGGAAACATGTGTAAATTGAACGTGGGCAAAGGGATAAAACGGAGGGAGAATGAGAAGCTTTGGTAATAGAATGGGTGCGGGATGAAAGAAACTCCGTGAGGTCAGTACGAAAGGGGTTTGCTGTGAATGATTTAGTCGTGGAGTTGAGGGATTGTTATGTGAAACGTGAGGAAGGGAAGATGAGGGATAAATCCGAGATATATTTGGAGGAAGCGAAAACAAGGAAGATGAGAAGGTTGAAGGATGATGTAAAAGGCTTGAAAGGAACTGTCAGTTGAGAACGAAGAATCATTGGGAGGAAATGTAAGAGGAGAACATGGCAAAATCGTCTGTAAGGAAAGAGAGGGAGATGACCTTTGTATTTTGACACCTGAGGCTGAAAAGGTTAAGGATAAACTGTAGTAAAACTACAGTCTGTCATGACTGTGAGGCAAAGGAAGGTATTCATGTTCCGGGAATGTGCTTAGCCAAGTATTTCCTATTGGTAGGAAAGAACTAGAGAGCTTACGAAGTAGTTTTCCTGATTTGTTTCTTGATTCACGTCAATTTTTTATTACTTTCATTATTAAGAGTAATTTTATTAATTTTATTCATCAGAATTTAGATAGATAAGTACAAGAAACAAGAGGGTCAAAGCGATCTTTTAACAAGAGGAAGAGTTAACCTGAGGATCCCATTCCATAGACTTAGTGGAACTGGGAGAAGCTTTGGAATGATGGCTTTATAAACTTATAACAAACAGCTTATAAAAATAGCATAAACATACAATTTAGTAAGAAATTAAAGAAATATATACCAGCGAAAACATATTATAGTATTGATATAGTGATACATTAGATTACATTGATATTATAGAGATTGATTTTATAGAGATGAATTATAGTGTTGATAAGTATGCAAATTATAGAAATGTTTAGTTAAATATTTTGTAAAGTATAATGTTAAGGATATGTAATTTATAATTGTAATGTAGTGTAATTTTTATTTATCCTTATCGGAATAGAATTTACCATATTTTAGTGCATTTATGTAACAGATGGGTATTGTGTAATTTTCGTAAGAGTGGTATGAAATGGTATAATTGAAATCAGTGAAATGTAGATTCAGTGACTTTTACACATGTTATTATTCTATATATTCTTTTATACGTACTTGAATAAATAAAATATTATTATTAATCACTTCTCACTCCTTTCTCATAAAAATGTCACTCGTATTCCTGGACGAACTAATTTCATGGTCACTAATCACAACTCTGATTAATATAAAAACGAGTAAATTTTGAACTATCAAACTTCCCTTTGCGCCTCGGGACTTGGCTATTCCGAAGAGAAATGTGGAACGCAAGAGCGAAACAGTTGGGACCACTGCTCTAATTAATCAAGCCATCACATATAATAGCCTCACTTTGTTTTTCGGGAATATCGTTTTATTCCCTTGTCAGAGAAAATCATAATTACGATGTATGCAGCCTAACGGTGTGGCAGGTTTGCCGTGGAATAATGGCGTGCCATTATTAAGCCCTTAATGACCCAGATTAGTCCCGAGGATACGCTAGAAATTTTGCGTTGTTCGCGCGTTTAAATTTGCAGTACATTTCATTGTTCTCCGAAGGTTCGCTATTACGATTAAAATATTCCATTCATCGTTTACTTCTCGCCTTTATTGCATTCTTCTATTATTAACACGTCCTGAAATCAGCAAACGTAAGATTTAAGTAGCTAGAAAGTTGAAACTGATAGAAATGAGGTGATATAAAAGAGGTCGAAAAGCTCTTTATTTTAATTACTAGAAGCCTGATTTCTTTTAGTTTAAGTTGAAAAATTAATTGAAACATCTCGGTAAATTGCGCTTTTAGACTAAAGTTAAACAGCAGACTTTGGGTTAGCACAGTAGAAGTTTGTTATCTCGATAGAATAACAGCATTCAGATGCAGGATTCATAGGTGCTGAAAATTTTACATTCCACAATTAAAGCCTTGACATGCAGCACTAAAAAATCGTATCAATTATTTGAATTTTCAGCAAATATTTACTTTTAATCGATTAAAAATTTTAATAATTTTCTCGTATAAGTCTCATCGAATTTGCTAAAGTTAACCGATTCATATAATACATATTATTTTTCTTTAAATCCCAAAATAAATCGGGTAAATTTTTCACAATAGTATTTTTTGTGAATACATTATTATTATTTAAATCCCTGTTTCCGTTTTCTTCAGACATATTGAACTTATGACTAATTAATTATCGATATCGACTATCTAGCATTGACAGAAAGTTTGAGAAAGGCCGTAAATTTAACTTTTATAGGAAACTCTAATTAAATTGTATGATATAGCAGTCAATCGTATCTTGTATGCTTTGACTGCTCTTATATATTTGATATAACCCTCATTCATATGAACAACTTGACAGTTTCAGTTCATTTCAGCTGAAACTTTCAGTATTTCCGCATCCGCTGACAGATTCGGATAGTTATTTGTGAATCACCTCATTGATTCGTTTTCGAAACCGTTGAACTCATCGTATGTGACGATCGACAGTGTAGAAGTCAACATGGATTGCCTACTTTCCACTTTATTTACGTGCGGCGGTTGAACGAACGGGGAAACGACGCGTTATTCGTATGCAGGTCAGGGGGATAGGCGTCGCAAGATTTTTCTAGCAATTTCAGCGACAGATATTAGTTCTTGAAACCGCCGTGAAACGACGGGGGTGGCGCCACGAGGGGGGGGAATTATGTTTTTTTCGATGCGGGCTCAGGCGTGGGAGTAGTTTCACGTCTCGCAAACACGTTTTGAGCAGATGTTGAGGAGATGGCGTTGGCTACGCCCAGAAGGTATTCTTCCGATCGATGGTCGCTTGGTAACGCGTTGCCTATGCGTGCGACTCGGAGTCTTCAAGGTATCGAGGGGGGAAATCAAAATTCCTTCACACGGACGTCAGCTGGCGCTCGCCTTTTGCACTGCAAACACATAAACAAAAGTGCACGATTGGGGCTTTTGTAGATGGATGAGATAGCGGCGAAAGATGGAATCGGATTGCCGATATGGAGAGGATTGGACGACGTCGCCTTGTGTTCCTCGATTTTTTTTCGTTTTCGACCGAAATGGAACCTAATCAACGTGGCCCTATCCGAGCCATTTTTTCGAGCTTTGCCTCGCAAAAAGCTGGAAGTACATCTGTCGGGTTTTTTGTTGGTTTTCGACTCTGAGGAGGGTCGATCGAGATCTCCTCTTTCACAATGCGATTAGGGAGGTTAACGTAGTAACCCTCAAGAGATATGCCGTTGCTTTCACGGGAAGAATATCTCTGGGAATATTATCTTTGAAATACTGAGAGCACTTTCTCGAACCGTGAGCTCTTAAAATTTGTTTCTAAAAGGTACAAAATAATCCTTAATACTTTTTTGAGGATGCCTCCTTGTAGATGAATAGACCCGAGAATTTTCTTCCATCGAAAAACACAGCTTGTTTCTCTTTTCGCACTAGTATTTATAACTTGACTTTTTATAGGAAGCATATACGATATAAATTCTCGTATTTTTATACCCTTTCTTTGCAGATGAACGTTAGGGTCTTCTAGTTTCAGTTAAGTTATTTAATGTTGACATTTTTAATTATAATACCAAAATACCAATGTAAATGCCCTTCATGTCAATTAGATTAGAAGAGTCAGATGTGATTTCCAAAGGGTCCATGCATTAAGACTTTGTTGTCCACACACAGTTTATTCATCTATAAGTCGAGATCTATCGTTTATCTTCACGCTTATCTACAATCTTTTTACCTTAATCTGTATCTAACTTTCATCTCTATTTTGTGCTCTATTTGTGGGTAATAATTGGGTAACTAATAATTAGCCAAAAATGAGCGGCGTTGTCGTTCTCTTTTACTAACTTTAGAGAGAATTGTTTCATATTAAATGGTAAACTTTAACCAAATTATGTATCCCTTAGTCATCAAGCCTTAAGATGGAAAGTTGTATGAAACAGTCAGGAAAGAATTAGTTTCTGGGCCTCGGGTCTACCATTGGTTAAGATGGAAATATACTCGTAGTCTTAAAATTGTATCAAAATGAAACTAAATACATAAAAAATCTGCTATGCAACAAAGTTATTTTTCTATTTAAACTAAACTACTCTTTTCTACTAAACCCTATTTTGTTGAAACGCCTTCGCAATGTTAACACCTCTTCTGACGTTTTGACCTCATCTTAATGTTTATATGATATTTAGATTCATACCAATGCACACCCCTCCAGCATCTAACAGTTTTACAGAACGCCAATCCTCACTTCACGTCAATCCTGCAAATCGAAAAATATGGACGGAGAGTGACAACCGCTTAAACTTAAGTCGATAGTAAAACGATAGGTGCTTTACGATCTCAAGCAGGGGTCTCCAGTACCAATTAGGACTGTCAAAAATCATATTAATATTGTTTTCTAATTTTATTTCTTTGTTTTTATAACACGATGATTTCAATATTTTGTTTACATAAAATTATTCTATTTCGTTATATTTAAATATAAAAAATATTAAAATATTATAAACAAATATTATTAAAACGAAGATTAAGACATTTTATTTTATACGTATGTGGTATATATTTATAAAGAAATAAATATATTCGCAGGGCAGGGCGGAGTATGTAGGCATGTAGGGAAAGTCTGAGTACTGGTGGTACTTTGGTCGTCAGTCCTTGAAGCGTCAATTGTTTCGCTCTCGACTATAGCACAGCTTTTCATTCCGCGACGAATCCGAAACAATTAGAATTTCGACGCCCCCAATCCTCGTTAAGCATCCCAAATCGCTACACGGAACCATTTCAATCGCCACCACTCCTACACGAGCACTCGAAATAGAACGAGAAGCAACGCATTCCTTTGACCATGGGAAAGATGGATGTCGATGCCGGAAGCTACAAATGGGTATGAATATCTCGAACTGATAAGCGTGAACAACGCGGAGGTCGCGACAATAAGTCTTCGTTTCGGGAAGGGAAAAAAGGCATTCGCATATGGAAAAAAACACGGGAAAAGGGTTGCATGAGTGTCAGTTCTGGGGATAAGAAAAAAGTCAGTCCCCGCGGGAGAGAGAGGACAGGAAAGCGAACGAAATGATGCCGCTGAGAGGTTTGATTGAGAGAGATTGTGAAGAAGAGGAATAAAAAGGGAGCTTTGTTCCCTGGAAATCTTCTCTGGAGGGAAAAAGACGGTTATAGTGGATGGAGAGAAATGCTATTCTCCCTCGATTGAGTCATTCTCCGAACTTGGAAGGATTAGTTTGGTATATCTCTTGTTACGCTACGGGGGGAGAAAATTGAATGAAGCGCAGCCATCAAACATTTTTATAAGCTCACATCTTGACCATCGCGCTGACCTATTTTCATCCAAGTACGGAACTCTATCGGTATCTGTCACACTTACGTTTTCTGGATCTCATTATTTATGTGTCTCGATAGATATTGAGGAAGACGTTTTAAAACATGAAGGTATCACTTAGGAAGGATATTGCGACAGTTATTTGTATAAAAAGTGTTGGTAGAAATATCTATGCAATTGTTAAATTTTAACTTTTATCATCAATGACACTTGTTACCAATTCGGAAAGTTATATGTTGATCTGGGATTGCTGATATATTAATCATTAATCGCATGTATAAAATTTTATATATTAAAATAACATTTTAAATTTTGAAATACATAACTATGCAATAGTCAAATATTAACTTTCATTATCAATGACACATTTTACCAATTTAAAAAGTTATTTGTTGATCTGGGATTGCTGATATATAAATCATTAACCGCATGCTTAAGTTATGCATATCTATTTTGAAATACATTGGAACTCGATTGCTTAAAAGTCCTCGAATAAAATTATGTGAATTTATATCTATTATTTACATCTGGAAAAGTAAGCATACTAAAACAAATGGATAGATCTTGATGAAATAGGAAGCCACTGACTTTATTAACCTTTTTGTTCCAGTATTGTTGATATAAATAAAAGTTATCATCTGCACTCTATTTTCATCTTAATTTTAAAGGTGATTGAAATTCCTTTGAAATTAAAGAAACATCATAGCCTATCGTTTCTATTCGCACAGTACTTCTAACAATTGATGGTGATATTCCAAAGTCTTCCCGGATATTTGTATTCATATATTTTATAAATTTACGAAATTTAAATAAATACTCTGGTAGGTACATAACGAAAGTTTATAGAAAGTTTTTGTGACCCAAGACCAGATTCGTGCCCTAAGGAAAATTTGTTAAAGAATTCCGATGTCCCAAAATAGTAAAGTACCTCTCTGAAACAGGAATAAAATATCTTAAGCTTGACCCTTTTAAAGTTATTGATAGAGTTTTGTTCTCTATACTGTACGTATGTAACTATAAATATATCTATAAATGATATAACTATAAATTGGTGATTTAAGTTCTCTTACAGATTGTGTTAAACATCATAACGAGCTGATGGTTTTGGGAGAGTTTTTCTAAACAGTTACATCAAAAATAATCACAACGATATTTTAGCAAGAAGTGCTAAATTATTGCGAGAACACCCTACTCTGAGAAAAATTCAATGAGTACTACGTTCCGTTATCTTGAGGTCCATATCTTGAGGTAAAATTTTTCCATGGAAAATGCGTATCTCGTAAAGTCAGCATAGAAAGTGGTTCATAATTCACGGCACTCCCATTAATGGATAACATTCCTTTCCGAATATATTTTGTTCCCACTTAAAGAACTTTTGCATTATTTTCACAATGGAGAGACTCTGACATAAAGTGAATGCTCCCTCGAGTTTTGATTAATTTGAATACACTCGTAAGCTTTTTCAAGCCTCCCACGTAGAGAGGATTTACCTCCTTAGAAAAGGAAGTTTGTGAATTCCATCGGTCCCACGTGACTTTTAGAGAATATATATGAGTTTTATGATCCCTCCCACGAAGAATCGGAGCCTTTCTCCGCCCATAGAAAAAGAGTTTTGGATCGATCGATGAATTTTAGATTAGTGGGTAAGAAGTTTGTTTTTGGACTCGCGACAGCTGTGCCCCGTGTTTGCAGGCAACGTGCATTACATGACTGTAGAAAACGTAGTCTAACTATCGGGCGTAATGGAAACTGCAAATTTTAACATGAGGATGTCGTTAGAGATTTATTATTAATAAATTATTAATTATTACATTATTAAAAAATTAAATTAATAATAATTATATTATTAATAATCGGGTGTGCTGGAATTCAGCAGCCATTTCAACACGACGACATTATTATATGAAGGCGTTATTTTTTAAATTATTTTATTGTTAATTACTTTTTCAATCTCTCCTTAGTATTTGAAGGTTTACCGCCTTAATCGGAATAAACTTGATTGTTTGAGATTTCATTGAAAAAAGATAACTTACACATTTCCCACGAGTGAGTCTATACTACAAGAGTACCACAAGATAATATACCTTTTAAATTCTTTTAAAGAAAGTTTTAAAAAACACGTGCGAGTATGTTACTTCAGTTACTCGCAATATGAGATATCTTTTTAAGGAGCGAGACCTTTTTTAATTTGCATGAATATTTATGTCATTAAAACACTCTGTCCGAGAATTATCGTGCTCTACGCAAATTTTTAGCATTTATTTTTCTCAAAAACTGTATTTTGTGTGCAAGATCAAGATGACGCCTATCGACACAAACGGTGATTTTGATTAAGCCGGTTTTAATTTTAATATTTTTTACTTCATGCATGTTCATATGCTTAATCTTTCCACATATTTAACAATTCCCTGACGACAAGAAATTCTTTTAAATGAGCTTTAGTTGGCTCTTTGATTTCCAGGATAAATGATTTTGATCGCATTTCCCTTTCCTGTAAGTTTTATTAGGAAAAATTCTCACCCACAAAAATATATTGGGATATATAAATATACTGGTAACCTTTTCTTTGTGCTTGGGTGAGTTTATAAATTGAGTAATAACATTATGTAGATTCCTCCGCCTAATGAGCCCCATGTAAAAATTGCAGTAATGGTGACAGGGAAGCTCGCCCACCGATAATTTACGTGATGGAATTGGAAAGAAAATCCACTTTGCTGGTTCTTCAGGTTTTTGGAGCGGAAATTCTTGGAGTTCTCGACCTCTTATTTACACACCTGGTTCCGAGACGTCCACAAAAAATGTCTTAAGTTAATCCGCATGCCATACGGTAGCACTTCAACAAGCAAGCGACGACGTTACATGCAATTAGCGTAGGCGTTCCTCGCTCCACCTCAACTGTAAATAAGGTCAGCGAATGCCTTACGGGCAACCATGTTACGAGAAGACACGTGTCTTTATACAGCAACTGGGCATCCGAGCATGACGTAACTCTCCAAAATTACGTACGAATGTATTTCTTAGAGGTTTATTATATGTGGAAGAGGCATTTTCAAAGGATGAGTGATAACCATATTCTCTTCATGGTGTAAATAACGGTTGAGTTAATTCCCTTTTCCGGGGTTGAATTAATTAGTTTTCTGTAGTTGTAGTAGTCCGTGCTACCATTTCTCGATGAAAAGAATGTTTTTGTTTTGTGGCAAAAGCATATGTATGTAAATGTATGTGTAAGTAAATACCAATGTATAAATTTGTTTATTTAAATAGAAATGTATCAGGTATTTGTCATCTTTGCCTCAGTTGTATCTATAGTTGTAATAGTTTGAAACTTACTTAGGTATGAGTAATGTTGAATAATGACATTTATTTTGCTCGTTCTTTGTTGCTTGCTAATAAATGTGTTATACAGGAGTTCGTCATATTTAACTTGTAATCTTTCCACTCATGCCAATCTGAATTAGTGGGGAAAGAATGGGATACTACTTCATTTCTCACCTTACCTAGCTTCATAAGTAAGCTTCATGTTCTTTCCAGGACTTATAGCCTACTATCTATAGGACTATTAGTGGAGGGTTTGATATTCACCCTTGTCTCCAGATTGAATATTGTGCAGGCAGATAGATGCCGGAAATATGATTTAACTTGGAGGTGGATGTCGGTTTTTGCAAAACAAAACCCTGATTGCTTTCCTAAGTTGTGGATGAAGACTCAATTCTTATTAATGAGAAAATGCATCCCTTAACGTATCATTACCCTACTCTCCCGACAAACTATAAAATTTAAAATTTCTAAATTTATCATAGCATTTATTAAGAGAGGGTCGGTGGCCATTGGGGATCGACGAAATTAAGCGATGATGACTGATTTACATACAATTCTTGCAATTTGTGGACGTTAAGTTTGGGTTAGGACCATTCGCATGTGAGATTAGAACGGAGCTATATCCATTACTTCAAATTTTATTTATCATTAAAATTAACCTTAACTGTACCGTGGGATGATAAAAGGGATTAGTTTGAAGGTTTTTTAGAATCTCTCTTTTTCCTCAATATGATAATTTCCTGAGTTGATCCCCAAAATCTATGATTTACCAATTTTGTGCTTTTGCAGAAATTTCTGCAAGACTTTGAAAATCATTAATTTACCAGCACCATTATTGGTTTACCAACCTACAGGTTGTAAAAGAATAATTTCGTATTTTTATTCTTGTATATTGACAAACAGTCAATGTAATGCAAATGTTTGATTGCTAACAGAAATTTAAATGTCTTAAGATTGGAGGTTCAGACATCGGTCATGAACATCCCAAACAACGGAAGGGACTTACTTTATTGATATAAAAAATTCTTTAATAAACCCAACAAGAGAGATCGTTTTATTACTAATAGAGGAACTTGATTTTTAACTTTTTAACGACATACACGCCAAGAAACAAAGTAAAATTTACAATAAAAGAATAAGTACAATTGCCAAGGCCGCTTCAGGTTTTTTAGAAGAATAAAAATTTATAAAAGGGGCAAATTAGGGCATCCCTGAGAAATTTTGGCTTCCTCTCCAGGCGGTCGTTCACTCGAACAAAGTACTGTTTATTAATTAATTAAATGGAATTTTGTTTGGTTGGAGAGGAAGCAAGAGGTGCGTAAACTCCGTCCAATTCAAAATAAAACATTGACGTTAAACAACTCGCAGGCGAGTGAGCTGTATCTGATTCAAAGTGAAACACTTCTCGGCAAAAGCGAAGTCAAGATTTCGACGCCTGAGGCAAGTTATGCCAGCTCTTTCCCTTCCAACGGTAACAGCTTTATCCTTCTATTGTTCGGGCTGCCCCTTTCACCGTGACGCCCTGGGCCGTCGTACTGCTCGCTCTCTATACTAAGAAGGTCTTTCGAACCTGTCTCTTTTCATAAAAGAAAGTTAATATCATTAGGCAAGGAAATATAATTTAATAAATTATGAAAAAAGATATCGGTTAGATGTATTCGCTGATGTAGTAATTGTATCATCAAATGTATACAATGAATAATAAAACGGCTCTCTTACATTGTATTTCAGCATGAACATTAGTGACGCCAAAACAAATAGTTTTTCTATACACAAACGCTTGCCTATAATGCGTTTTATATTTCATTACAAAAAATTGCTGGCGAATACTTTTGTGATTGCATTTGATTGCTATCATAATTTCACAAAATTTATATTTCAAGCAAAGATACAATTTCACCGATATGTATATTGACTTGAGATTATATGGAAGTGATGTGTAGATTACGATTAAGGTACTCTGGTTAAGTACTTGTAAATTGCTCAAACCTTTCATAAGGTTTTGTCGATTCTATTCTCCATAATTTATCCTCTATAATCCAGTTAGTTCCTACTTGTAGTGCCCTTCGTGATTAGGTACCACAAAATAGTAAATACGAATTATGTATTATATTTAAGAATTAATATAATTAAATGATATATTTATACGAGACTATGCGGTATATTGAGGCTTGCTGGAAACATAAATTAGCTCAATTAAGCATAATTATTACTAAATTCAAACTTTTTCAAGTAGTCTACAAACTTTCAAATTTAATTCTTATGAACAGTTCTGTCATTAAAATGGAAAAATGATCCTACCTGTAATATCCTACTCATAATTCACATCTTTACTCTATAAATGGAAAAATTAAATTTACACATTAATGCAAGCAGTTATATTCTCCAAATCTCCAAAAAAAACTTATACTCAAACAAAGCTTTATCTAATCAAGCCGGTAAAAAAATATCGAGGATACTTACGCGTGAAATGATTACAGTTTAAGATTCGTAGTCTTCCATCAAATTTAAAAAAAAACTCGGAATTTTTCCGAGTAAATTCTACTCAGTTCAGCGCAAGATTTCGTTTCGATTCCGATCGCGATCCGATAATTCAATCGCTTCGGATTAGAGGCGATGCTATTCACGTGTTGATTTCGTATGAATGAAACGATAGTTGGCGACCATTTTCATAATCCCCCTTTCGCAAATTAGCACTGTTTGTGAGCTGTTTATCCGTCCGGAAAATAATACCCCGGCTAATGAATGGATTACATTGAAACACCTCCAATTACTCGTAAATAACTTCATTGTTGAGGAACGCAAGACGCCATCGCATCACTCAGCCTGTACGTCAAAAAGGCTTTTCCATCCCTTATTACTGGGAATTCCTCGGCGAACTCCTGTGATAATGAGGACGACCAAATTATAGGCGAAAATTAATTAATCATTCATTATTCAAGTAGCGGTACCGAGAAATCGCATTTTCAGCGATATAAATTCGAGTTGGGATACTGCATTTATGAAGAATGTTAGATGACTCCAATGAAGTCAATTCCATTTGTTAACATTTTACTTATAATTCACTCTGTATCAATTATTTATCTTTTATCCTTATTAAGTCATAGTAATATTAGCAGAGATTGAGTACTGAATAGCAGTTAACATCTCATACTCTAAGACAATTCAGAACATTAGTATGTTTACTTTTACTTTTAAGTGCAGTATCCTTTGTTGTAGAAATCAACTTATCAACTCAACCTCTTCCCCTCAGCTCTCGAGTACGATTCCTCTGTGTTTCCTCACTCATTTCGTAGAAAAATTAACTAATACATGTTTCTTTTAAATGTCATCATGAGTGAGATAATTTTGATATTATAACTAGCCTATGATACATTACCCCTAGTGTGGTAATGTACTGATCCCCGCTTATTACTCGTAAGTAATCCAAATCGAAAGTTCATTTGTTTTGATAAATAGGGAGAATGATAATGGCATTATATACTTTTTTAACCATTCTCTCCAGTATAAACAGAAACCAATTTCTTTATTTTAGAAAATCCTGAAAAGAAACCTCTTAAGTCACGTCAGTATGTACAAAAACGAAACTTATATATAGTCCTTATCTATGCAGCAAAGAGCCGGTATGACATCAATAAGACTTGATTAAAAGAAAATTGGGCATTAAAAGTGCACAAATAGGGTAAAAACTCTTTGTTTTCAATAAATATAGGATGATAAAACAAAGAATTCTCTTTGAAATAATAATGCTATAGCATATTCTGGGGACTGAGATTAAGCGAAGGAAGTAGTGATTCTTAGAAACATTTCGTAAGTTTGGTGTTCGATGTATTTTAAAGGGCACTAAATTCTTTCTCGGAATTCTGTCAAGGGAAAATTAATAGTAGTATAAGCAGAGATCGAGTACTGAATAGCAGTTAACATCTCATACTTAAGACAATTCAGAACAATAATAAAATACTTTTACGTGCAGTATCCTTTGTTGTAGAAAATCAATTGAAGTTTTTACAAACTAATTAAGTTACATAAATATTAGAGCAATTGGCAATAAGAAAATGGTTATATCATTCCAAGAACTGCTTATTTTTTCAGAATTTATTTTAAATTTTAAATAGTCAAAAGATGGCCAAAGTTTTAATGCCTGCACCACCCCACATTTGACATCAACAATAAAAGCAACTTTTACTCTTAATTATTGTTATAATTATGTTCTGATAAGGACAACAAGATCATACTGAATCGAGAAACATATGCAGTATGTCGAAGACTAGTATTAAAGCCATCGTTTTACACTTCCTCCCTTCTTCCTGGAACCAGAGACCGCCGAAAGCCATAATTCATCGGTAATTAGAACAAAAGTAACAGAGAAACTCACCTCCTCTCCTTCTTGGTCCAATAGCCCAATTGTCATGACGCTAAAGAAGTAATTTCACAGCAGGCGACCACTGTTTCCTTCGTGTCCTCTCCTTGGTAACCACCTCCTTCCTTGGAACACACCGCCTTAACAACTCTCTAATCAACCGAGATTAATCCAATTCGACGCGAAGAATCCTCGTTTTCTCCCCCGCGGCTTTTCCACTTTTATCTTCCAATCGTCCCTCCTCTCCCTTCGGGGGGCGTGGTGAGCCCTCACGCCCCTGATGGTCCCCCCCTCGACCCTTCAACGCATTCTGCACGCATCCTAGATTCCCGCGCTTTCCGAACACACCGGCGTAAGGGGAACAGCTTTCGCAAAGTTCGAAATTTCCCTCTCCTGGGAAATCGGCGTCAATTTTGTCTGCACATTCCCTTCTGGTAGGTCCTCCGGAGGCTCTTGGTAGCTCCGGTCTTCATGTGGTGCTTCTCAATATTTTGAGTTTTCCAAAGGCTGTAGGATGTTACGATGTTCCTATGTTGCTATTTGGCATCCACCCTAGATAAGCGATTATGTCCGCGGAGTCTTTT
This sequence comes from Pachydiplax longipennis, assembly GCA_036926295.1. NCBI lineage: Eukaryota > Metazoa > Arthropoda > Insecta > Odonata > Libellulidae > Pachydiplax > Pachydiplax longipennis. The sequence goes on along the minus strand of JAVFKF010000001.1, from coordinate 19,661,133 downwards.
TGCTCTCAGCGGTGAAATACCCCCCTTTCGACAGCGGCAAAATCTCCTATCCCTCGCTCGAAGATGTAATCCCCTTGTAAGAAATTGACGGACTGGATGGCTTCGACGACTCTGAGGTGCTGCTGGCGACCGGTCCTCCTTCCTTCCTTTCGTGCTTGTGCGAGTTTTGTGTTTTTCTGCGGGAACTAATGGACTCTGAAAGGAGGACGACCGTGGCTTCCCGTCGGTAACGAAAACAAGCGACGGAGAGAGCAGGCTGAGGTGGTCGTCTGCGGTGTCGTTCACCCGGGGACGTAGACGCCGGCGCCCCGAGATGCCCCCGCCACACTAAGCGACGCTCAACACACTGCGCTCAGCCGCCCTCCTCCCTGGCACCACCATCCCGCCATGCGCACTACCTCAACCCCTCTCCTTCCCTCTTCCCGTTTCCCTTCCCGGATTCCCTCCCATCTTCCCGCCCCTATGCACTTTCACTTGTTTTCCTCCCCCCGCGCCCGCTGTTTATTCTTCTGTTTGCCCTCACTACTCTATGACGTTAAAAAAAAGCCCTCCTCCTATTCTTTCTCTATTCCCCTCAGTTAGCCCATTACCTCGCCAGCCTCTTTAAGTTCGTTTTATGGCGAAAACGTGCTAATGCGATGGCTCCAAGTCCCATTGTGTCTTTTCGCCGCGTCGGACTGTTTGGGGAGATATTTGAGTTGTCCTCCGAAGATTTTTATTGATTGTCACCACTCAGTCACTCCCTCCGCAGTTTTATGACATTCCTGGATTTCGAAATTGGAGTGACGGCGGGAATTCCTCCCCCTAGAGCAATGGGTGGGAGATATGATTCTGTCGCATGGCATGTCGCTTCTACACAATTTTTCCGGGAATTGAAGAGCGTAGATGATCGGGTGTCGTTTTTCATTACGCCGTTGGATGTTACCTGATGTAATATTGAATGTAGTGAATGCGGATAGCATCCCTTCTCCGTTGGAGGGAACGTATTTTCCAGATTTCTCTGGAAGGGTAGCGAACATCTCTCCCTCCTCCATGATGGTGGTAGGATTATATGGGGGTAAATATCCGGAACAAACAATATCCGAGGCACGATGTGGCTCTACGGCACAGTAGAGGGATTGATGAGTATAATCCCGTTTTTATACGTTCGTCGCAATGAAGAATAGGACTCGGGATAGCAAACAGCAAAGCTTTAAACAAGTGGCCGCAATTGGATTGGGAAACCTTTTCGAATTGCGTTGAAGACGCTGCTAACTTACACGACCTTTCTTTTTATTGCCGATTAGTTCCGTCCCTAATAGACATCTTATCTAGATTTTTATTCTAATCTCAAGTAATTTTTCATAGTCGAGACCGGTCGGCGATAAATAATATTGTGGTGACAATTAAAAGGATTTTAACTCATACTCTGTATCACTATCAGATATTTTTCTTTCGTAATCTCTAAAACTTACGTTCATTTTGCATCAGTCCAACATTCTGAGAGATTTGAATGAGAGTTGTATTATTCGTAATGGTTTATTTATAGTAATTATCTACTTAAACATTGAGGGTGATGAGTATATGTTTCTTATGGCTACGTTGTGTTCTGAGATCGCTTAGGCAAGTATCAGCAAGTAAAAGATGCCTTGCGAATAGCTTGGGTTGAGGGTTCGACCAGGCTTTGACCTTTTTACCTGAAGACGTCAAACAGCATACCTTGTGTACACGTTTCTGAGGCGATATTTATATTTTGGCTGGCTAAGTTTCTTGTTATTTGATAAGACCGATTCATTTTCTCATTTGAGAGCACGAAACTTCATTCGTGAGTACGGCACCTCATGATATATTCCGATTCTTTGCATGCAAAATGTGTGAAAGAGTTTGCGTGATTCAGTCGCTACGGAAGGCTGGAGTAATCGGACCGTTCTTATTTTTTGTAAAAATCAACGATAATTAGTAATCTCATCAACAGTGAAGTTATAATATTGGCGGACTACACGGAAATTTACAGAGAAATAGAAAGTGGACATGAAGGAAACGCAGTCGGATGATATAGATGGTGCGGTGTGACGGCTGGGAATTGGAGTCTACTTTATGTAGACATTGGTTCAGTTTTTAACTTCGAGAGAAAATTTTTTGGCAATGAGTATTCGTCTAGTCTACGAGAAAAACTTATAAACAATCGATTGGGTGAAATATTTTGAAGTAAAGCTCACGAATAGCTTAACATGAGGTATTCACAATACCTAACCAAATCAAATTACATTTCAAAATATTTACGAAAGACAAGTATGATTTTTTCCGGTTTTAATTAAAATATTTATTGAACTCATTTTGCAAGTTTAATTTTAAAATTTATCAAATCTACCCCCAAGAAGTCTGCGTTTGAATACTTCCGATTTCATCATATCTCTTTTACCTTGAAATGAATTACTTAGAGTATTACATACATTAAGAAGACAGTAATAATATTTTAATAAAACGTGATATTTATTTTCGTGATAATTAACGTGATACTCTTTTCGATATTTATCTGTACCATCATTTAATTTCTCAAATATATACTCTCTTTCTCTCATATCACTCCTCTAATATCTTTCAATTTAACATACCCTCAAATGTATCCAATCCCTTGAATCTCCAAAATCCCCAACCTCTCTATTCATAATTTCCTATTAATATATACGTACATAATTCTACTGAAGAATAATTTTTCTTCTAATCCATCTCTGAATACGCCCTCTGTTTGCACCGCATCCAAATCTCACCAACCATCTCTACCTTCCACAAAACCCACGCTTCTTATCCCCAAAGAATAAACTTTATACCAATTTCTTCCCATGATTCCTTTATTAAGATCCTAATTCATTAAGTCTCTCCTCGTAAAAAGCACTCCTTTTTTCTCTCAGCCTTCCCCCTTTAATATCCGCACCGCTCCCACCTCCGTGCGAAATAAAACCCTTCGGAAAACTTTCCCGAGGATTCGGGAGCAAAAAAAGGAACCCGTGATACGCCGATTACCTTCAAGATTTACTACTCGCCAAAGTGAGGGACTCAGAGCTTCAAAGAAGTTCAGTTTTCCGAAGGGAGGATCGTCATAGGGGTTTTCATTCATGGAAAATTCCGCGGAAAAAATTACGCTCCCGCCTAATTTTATATCACTCTTTCCTCTCCCTCACGATCTTCTTTTTTATGACTTCTCCAGCACGGCCCACCCTCGTGCCCGGAACATTAATCAGGGCTCCCTCAACTTTCATCTCCCCTCAGAATGCATTCCGTTCAAAATCCCTCCGCCATGTCCGTTTTCTTCCTGCCCTTTTCCCTTCATCTCCCTTTAACCTTTACTCCCAGGCCAGCAGTTTACCCTCCTTCGCTCCATCTTTTTCCCAAACTCATCCTCCCCTCAGGACGTTTCGCCCTCTGGCGAGCGGGGGCGCTGTTTGGGGGGGAAGTGGAGGAGAATTATGCCCACTGTTTGCGGACCTGCGTAATGAGACCCGCCCGACAGCAATAGCGGTTACAGTAGTCCAAATTTAATGCCGACTTCCGTCCATATTTTGCACGTGGGCCTCTCGCGATTCCGTTCGCCTTCGGACTGAGTTTCGCATTGGGTCCGTGATGAGGGACGTGAATTTCGAATCGGCCGCTAGCCTTCCGAGAGGTCGAGGCGTTGGGGGAGGGATATGACGAAGCGAAACCGAACCGAAAACAGAAAAAATGTCAATTTTCTCTAGTGAAACCGAAAAACGTCACTTTCTTCTGAGTGAAAACCGAAAAAATCTCACTTTTCTCTAGTGAATATCGAAAATCGTCACTTTTCTTGAAGTGAAAACCGAAAAAATGTCAATTTTCTCTGGTGAAAACCAAAAAAACGTCACTTTTCTCGGAGTGAAAACTTTATTTTCATATAAATACTGAGGTAATTCAGCAAGGGTTCACAACTTTGAGTACCCGTGTTCTTAGTTACCAGGTTGTGGGAAATATTAGATAAATAAGCATATTATCCTATTTAAGTAATCCAAAATTATTAGTTTCAGCAACACTTCCCTGCTATCCAATATTAGCGTTTCCATTTATTTAAAAATGTATTTCTTATTAGAGTGAATAAGGGACACAGAGTAATACTTATAAACTTCAATGCTGCAGTACGTTGTGTAACATGCTATCTGCTACGAGATCCCCGCTTTACAGGTAAAATACTTATGGACTTTCTTCAGGCACGAGTTTTAAATATTTCAAGCCACCTTTCCCAGAAATTAATAGAAATTACGATTAGAATGGAAATGATTTGATAAAGGTAAGGGAACGAACAAGAAAAGAAATGCGATTAAAGTCTATGGTGATGGCATTCCTGAATCTCTAATATGAGTTTGAATTTTGGGTATAGACGTCGAAAAAGACCATGAAAGAGTATAAACAGCATAAATGCGGTTCTTATTACTAATAAATTGTACTAAACGATACTATCAAATGAGATATCATGAAAAAACGATAAATCAAGACATTAATGATACAATAGAAGGAAGGACTTGAAGGCCCATACAGAGCTGATATAAACAGAAGCTTCCTAAGAAAGACCTACAATATAAACCAAGGGAAAAATAAGTATAGAAAAAACGAAGGAAGAGGTGAGAACCGCAGAAATCCTGAGGCTAGAAATAGCTAGTAGCCTAATCAGTGAAAGAAGGTGATGATATACTTCATCCGACGTTATGAAGAGGCCACGTAAATCTTATGGTCCCATATATTGCTTACGTGGAAATGGCACGAGCTTTTGTGACTTTGTATACAAATAATATGTTGATGATGATTGATTTTGAAGATATATAGCACTGACTAAAATTGACTTGTGGAACTGTACGGACAGCGAGCGCCATTCTCTCGTAAGAAATACACGGTGATGTAAGATTTATGTGGTCTCTTCATGACGTTGGACGAAGTATAATTATTTGAAAATACCTATTCCTTACTATTATAAGATTGCGATTTTCCGATGAAACTCGCTCGAAGATACTGATAAAATATATCAGATTAATATTATAATATATAAATAAATATATCAGATTATATTAATTATTACATAAGAGATAATCGTCAAAATTGAATAGTGATCAACTGGTACTGGAGAGCATAAATAAAATACGATGATTGAGTTCAAACGATAATGAACACGTACTTATAGAAGAAACATTGTTCACTTCATCTAAGAGTTAATTAACTGTGGGCCGGAATATTCTGACACGCATTTCCAAAAGAAACCGCTACCCTTATCAAACTTTTTTTTCCTCTGTCTTCAGCAGCTCCCTAATACCCTATTTTGATTAGAGAAAAATTGCCTTTTCACCCTTTAGATCAATAGAGTGCAAATATCTGCTTCCAGTTGGCCGTATCTGCTTCTAAACTTATTAAGCAGGTCGCGGGTGAAATTTGGTAGTAGTAGTTGTTTCAGGCGCGTCAACCTTAATGGTTATTTGCGCCTTGGTCAACGACAGCTCAGCTGGATATTAGTAACTCAAGTAAATTCAAATACAACCAGTCAATAACCTGACTGATTATAAGTACAAACAAGTCAATAGAAAAATTAAAAGTGTAAATAGATAAATAAGTGGATAAAATAAATAAATAAATAAAACCAAATGTTAAAAACAGTTGCATGACGGATAAAAATCCTGTCAAAAACTGAAAAGTGCTAAATTAAAATGTTTAAAATAACTTGTCAAATTTCCCAGGGTATTTTTCATATCTGGTTATATAAACCAGCTTCTTTAAAAAAAGTTTAAAACTCTATCTACACTTTCTGTGTCATTTCCTAAAATATCTCTAAGCTCACCCTTGATGGTTAACTGGTTCCTCAGGGCCTGATATTGCTACTGGTGAATTTTTTTCCACATATTTTAATATTAACAGTTCATCAATTATTGTTTCATTGCTTTATTAAAATACTCATCAAACGGTGTTTATTCTGTAATGTTGTAAGGTTTATGCCAAAAATATTTTCTTATTCATATTTTGAACAGAAAATAATACGAAATTTTCCGACCACTGCACGGATTAGGTCAAACGGCTGGTGGTGATTACCTTTGTTATAGATGAAATATTTGATCAAATGTTAGCTTGGGCTAATGTGAGTCACTTAAGCTGTATTTTGCCAGATGATTCATGTGATAGGGACCGGAAGTAAACCGCGTACTATGCAGGATAGCGTCTTAAGCAGGATTTTACCATACCTACCTACATTTCAAATGAGGAGTGACAAAATTGAAACAGCATAGCTCAATAACCTTTGTATCTCATCTAACCATAATGCCCTTCTCGAAGTGCTTTTGAATTACTTTACCGCGACTTTACGGATGCTCATGCTTCAGTCTAAAGTATTGATGAAATTTATGGAATATTACTTTGATGTCTATACTGATATCTGTAACTGCTTTGTCTCATTTCTCTATTCCTATTTATTAAATCTATCGTTAGAGATCTAAATCCCTCTCTCATTGATCAACGTCAATGTAATGGTGAAAGTAATGGAGTATTATTTTGATTTTTATACTTATTTCTGTAAATACTTTGTCTCATTTCTCTATTCCTATTTAGTAAACCTATCGTCAGAGATCTGATTTTTCTCTTTCAGTGATCAATGTCAATGTAGTGGTGACAGTAATGGAATATTATTTTGATGTCTATATTTTATCTTATTTCTCTATTCCTATTTAGTAAACCTATCGTTAGAGATCTGATTTCTCTCTCTCAGTGATCAACGTCAATGTAGTGGTGACAGTAATGGAATATTATTTTGATGTCTATATTTTATCTGATTTCTCTATTCCTATTTAGTAAACCTATCGTTAGAGGTCTCATTTCCCGCTCTCAGTGGCAGTCGTGCAACTCAGTGCTTCCCTACCAAAGCCTTCTCTACCAAAATGCGCTGCTATATCCACCGTTTTCCCGCTCCTTTCCCACCCCCAATCATCCTTCCGGACACGCCCTCCTCTTCCCATTTCCCTCACCCCCGATCCTCTCCCCTAAAATACCCATCTGAGCCCTCCCTTCGCCACTTCAACAGTATTTACTCACCAACGTTTTTCTTTCTCCCGAAAAATGCAGTCCCCGCCTCGATGAACCCACCGGGATGTAACGAAAAAAGTGATCATTCCAAATATGCCGTCAATCGATACCGCTGGTCGTGCGGACCGAGTTATAAAATAAAGGTTTTCCCTCCCAATCTCTCTCTCTTCCCCTATACCAATTCGACCGAAAATGGAGTTGGGCATCTCCATTATGTTTCTCGGAATGGGTTCAACTCGTTCGTGTCACGTGATATATTTTCCAAGGGAGAGCTCTTCGAATCAAATCCTCGTAAATTTCGGATATGAATTTGCGATTTCCGTGGTGTGGAAATCCTGTCGTCTGAAGCAGGCGTCTCCGCCGTACGGGAGGTTGAATTCGCGCCCTCCAAAGAATTCGTCTATAAAAAGTTCGGCTCAATGTCCCCACTGAATTACTGAAAGCTCTGGAGAGGAAATGATGCTGAACTATAAATGAGGATTGAAGTAATAATAATAATAGATTTTATTAATTTTTTTAAATACATATTACCAGAAATTACAACATAATTTATAGTTATTGCACTGGTGTTGCAGAGTCCAATGAAGGACTCATCTGCTGGTTTACATTAATAATACATCACTTGAATAATATAAAATTTCATTAATTGAATAGAATAAAATTACATCAATTGAATAAAGATAAAAATACTATATACAATAAAGTGCAATGAAATTTATTAACACCGTGGTCCTCCTGAGCCATATTGGATCATAAGGAGATTCCAAAAAATAATTGTCCCAATAAAAAAAGTTAAAAAATAATAAATCACCTTTAATAATAATAATAGATTTTATTGATCTAAGACAAATTCCTTAGGAACATGTTAACAATGAACAAAATTTACATATGCTCCGTGACAGAAGAAAGTAGATAAAAAAAAGAAAAGAAAAAATCATGAATACATGTGGTATTACAAATAAGACAATTCCAAATACATTTATACGTATAATGCAAGAAGATAGAAGAACAAAAAACACAAGAAATTAATAGTACTCATAATAAAGAAATGAAAACAATTTTATTTTGAATTGATGAACACCAATGGACTTTGTTATGTTTTCTGGAAGACTATTCCATACTTTTAAACCAACGTTAATGGTAGATGACTGACATACATTGGTTCGGCATTTAGGATTGTATTCCTTGCTTTGAGGTTTTAACCTCATTCTTTCCTTTATCAACTACCGCTACATTATTAAATTAGCTTCAGAGAGGGAATGAGGCTAAATTAGCAAAATGACGAGTGAAGTATTTATTCCTTTCTCTAAAGCTTGAACTTCATTCCCTTCATCATCATCTATCATTAGATTACTAAGTTAGCTCTGGTGAGGGAATGGGGCTAAATGGGTAAAATGAGAAATCAGGTAGTTATTCCTTTTATTTTAGATTTAGATTTTAACCTCATTATTTCCATTCTCGTCCGCTATTACATTACTAAATTAGCTTTGGATAGGGAGGCTGAATGAACAAGATAAGGAATGAGGTAGTTAGTTCTTCTCTTCATTGACCTATAATGCTATGAGCGAAAAAAACCTTTTAGTAAATGAATTTCATACAGCCCCTAGGCTTGCGATATTCAGTGTGTAATATTACACGTAATGGATGGGCGATTCACATCAGAACCTTATCAGAATCTATCGGTATCTTTTTAACTCCCCACTATTAGCAAAAGAGAGCATAGAAGAGGGAGTGAGGGTTACGAAAAAAGATGAATAGTTAGATAGTTTGATTTTGTTTTCCTCACTAAAAGAGAATTCTTAAAATCGGTGGTCACCGACCTGGTCCATACCGCCCACTAGAGGGATGTTCAAGTTTTCAGGTAGGCGACGAGTGTTTTCTAGATGATAAAACCTGCAGTCGAGGTCGAAAATGTGAGGAGATTCTTAATAAAGGGAATTTAAATGCATTCCGATAGGACGATGGACAAAAATGTTTCCGGTAGAAAATTGTTTTCGTAACATAACAAAACATCATAACATTTATGAGTTCTAGACGGACAAAGATATTAATACGTCGAAGTAAAAATTTTCTTATTTATTTTCTTCTGATATTGTAATTAATTTCGTATCGTATTTCAATGGAGGACTATAATCTAAAAAATAATTTTTATTTAATATTTTTATTGTATCGGACGAAGATAACATTGTACCACACAACCATGTTTGCTTGTACTATGACAACATACATTATACATAACATTATTATTATAAATACTTTTTGAATGATTGATTCCATAAGCGCTAAATTAAGGAACTGGGATATCGTTGGTTCGTAGGTAATTTTATTGTCAATAAGAGTATATGTATTGGCATTAGGGAAGTAAGGGTTGGCGACTACTGCTTCGGATGAGAAACGCTCCTCTAAGGAAGAAATAAGACGGAAACTAATAGGGGAAACTTGTCTCAAATGTATTAGAGATACAACTATGAAAACTATCACAGAGCATAGTCACTAAAGCACGACACGTTTCATCGCTTCGGCATTAGTTTAGAGAAACCCTATGAACGATAGCATTCAATGAGGTGTGACAAAGAATAATGCTATTATTCAGCATCATTCCTACCTCGGTAGCTTTCGTACCTTCACAGCACATATCATCACGAACAAGACTTACAATTAGACAAAGGTAAATGAAATTTTCTCTCTAAGATACCGAAAGAGAAATTAAACATATGCTAATAGAAACCCTCCAAAAAATCATTCTTCGAATTTTAATAGATGATAGAACGAAAGATAAACGCTACTTTTCGTAAATGATTAGGAGAAATTCTCTTGAATAAACATGTAATGATATTTCAATGCAGTTCTTCCTATAATGATATTCTTGCTGGGAATGATATTCACTATTCATTGTTTTGGGGGCTTTTGATTTTTCCCATAACTTACCACTCGGCACATTAACTAGATAAAGCCTTTTGGATTCATATTAACTATCCTTATTTCTACCTTCAGAACTCATACTAATAACTCAATATGTGTAACTACTCCGTGTTTTAAAATTATTGAACTTATTAAGGAAACTAGCTGTTGGTCAAGGCTTCGCCAGATTTTGCACTTACATCAACAATGGTATTTTTTCCAGTTAAAATCCTGAACTGAAATGAAACTCCGATCTATTTAAGAATTTTTTCACCAATTCGAGTCGTAAAATATAATTTATAACATTAGAATCAACAGCTTCGGCCGTGACTTCGTGGTAAGTCGCCATCAGGAACAAAAGTTCGACTTTTCATTTGTTATTTATAACATTAATGGGATTCTTCCTCTTTTACTACATATCCCGAGTCTATAAGTTAATTAATATATTTTTTAATTTTTTTTACTGGAAAGCTTCTAGAACATCTATGCGTTCCTGTAGCTTGCAGATCTTTTAATATTTTAAGAATGCTATGGATATTACATGCTACATGCAAACTTTCGTGGGATAGTGGTTCTACTCATTGTAGAAAGATTAGAGTACTCTGAGTACTTTGATTCAGAGAGTAGATTCTGAATGTTTATCTAATCTTCTTTGAAGTCTATTGGTCGCGTCTTTCATGCTGTCGTCAGTATCTAATTACACGCATTTGTTCTTAGTATCCCAAGTGATTTTTCACTTCATTTACGCTATTTGAAGTATACTTGAAGCCTGAGGAAGAAGGAAAAATAATGAATGCTCCAATTAAAATGCTGTTAGAAAAACTGCATTCACGGAAAATTACGTAGTTTCAGGTATTTGCTTAAAATCTAGTTACCTTTCCTTACACAAAATTGAAAGACAAATATGGCAGTAAAGTGAACCATGGCGCAACATCCCTTGGAGGGATAATGCCTAGCCAGGCTGCATTCACCGGGGGTGACACGTGGTTAGTGCATCGATTCCCAAGATTTCCCGAGATCGATCACCGAGATTTTCTGAGACCGAATCTGCCGATCCTTTCATTCAGATACCCATATTTATCACGATGCTGGGTGGACACTGATTAATGTTGGCCCCACCAGAAATAGCACATTATAACAATGAAAAAAATATCACATCAAACAAGCAACCAATTATTCTTTTCCGATATCCATATTTACTCCTTTTCATTATCATAATTGAGGAAGATATAATTTCTATTTTAAAACTAATTTCTATTGTTGTTGGATGTGTATAATACTCTACGATTACTAAAACATTATAATACTTTTCGTAATTTATCGCCAGTCCTCGTTATTGCCATCATATGCTTATTAAAAATTAGTTGGTACATTAAATATATATAGGTTTACTTAGATTCTTAGTAAAATTAGAAGATTTCTAAAATAACGATTTTTTTAGGGTTGATATGCGGTTATTATTCCACCCTTACAAAGACTTTGCTTAAATATATTTATTAAATAATGAACATTACATAGATTTCCTCAATTAACAGATGTGAAATGAAATAATGCAAGGAAAAAACACAGTAAATTCCACAGATATGTATTAATTAAATGAAATAAAGTGTTATAATGAAAGTAAATCAGACATTTTGTTCGCCTTTTATATTTAACCTGTTGCTGAGTATTTCATTTACGATTACGCTACTTAAATGAAAATTAAACTTGAAGCATCATGCATTTGAAGATCCTGGAAAAATGTGTCATTTTTCCGAATTTTTAAATTTTAAAATTAACATCTTCATGCTCTCATCCACGTTCTTTTATGCAAAATGGTTTCAACGAACTATTTTTCTAGATATTAGGTGTATAAATAAGGTTATAAAAAGCCTTTTTATAAGATTTAGCAATACTAATGAATTTCTAATAGTTTTTCTTTCGAGTATTTTAAACGAAAACGTAAGAATTTTTGGCTTTTGAGACGTGGTTTCTGCCATCTGGTGGCGAAAATAGTAAGATATATTTGTATCCGAGATACCCGACCTACTGTGCTCTGTAGTTATCATACCTCAGTCGTTGAAAACGATAGCATCGCCATCTTATGTTCGCGCTATTGTAGTGATACAGAAAAACAAGTATTCTCTAACAGAAATGAGTAAAAGAAGAAATCAACGGAATCAGTGGAACAATGATCCAGAGGGTGATTGGAAAAAATATGGAAAATACTTCCATGGTTAGGAATTAAGTATTAAATTCTGTTAATGTTCCATGGACCTTCTATATAGCATGCACAATTAACGTATTCACGTGTTATGAATTACCATTGATCCTTTCTACATTATCCTTGCTCCCTATAAATAAGTAAAATCGTGTTTTATTCTTTCTAATTCATAGTACAAAATTCTTGGCTCTGACCCTAGCGAAACGTTGATTTTCCCGTTTCAGATTTCATAAACACAACAAAAGATTTGTCATGGTTTTATGGAAAATTGGAACCCTTCAGTTTTTAGCCTATTAAGTTATCAATACTTCTATCATAATGTTGCGTACCATGGTGGTATTACTTTAGAAGCCTAATAACCAAAGACTTCAGTATTGCATAGGTTATTTGCAAGTCCTTTTTCTGCCTTAGGAATTTAATTTTGGAAATGTTTTGAATAGAGTTCTAAATGTGTAACTAAATGTAAAGAGACTAAATGGTCATACTTCCTTTTTTTTGGTAATTTTCAGAACATGATGATAGGGTGGAGAGCGTCAGACGAGTTTCTTTTAAGCCTAATAATAACAGAATAACCAAGCGTGAGAGGCATCAAGGGAGACGTCAGTTTTTTGGTAGACTCGATGAAGATGTGGAAATGGCAGGTACATCAGGAGGTGGTGGAAGGAATCCTAGCAGTCTGTAAGTGGAAGAGTTCTTGTAATTTTATCAAGTGTAACATCATCGATCGAAGTTTACCATTTTTATATGCTAATGAGTGAATTTAATCTGCTTCAGCATGACCTACGTACGCGGGAGAGGTGGTCGCAATAAAAGAGGAAGAAACTCGCCACCTCCACGTTTTCGGCACGATGGACCTGGCTGGTTTAAAGTTACTGTAAGTTGAATCAGTGTTGTGCTCATCTTGCAGATGCATTATGATGCTGAGACAAACCCCACGATTACAATGATTTAATTTCAAGAGTCGCCTCTTTAAATTGGAGTTTCTTTTGAGTTGTATTTTCCTCAAATTCGACTTTCTGAATGTTTACCTAACTCACCAACAAGTCCCTACTAAACGTCAGTCTTTTCTTTCACCAAACTTAAATGATCTGTTATCCCATATATTGTACACCCTTCTATAAACGATATGTGAAAACCATGGTATACCTTTAGTGAACAGCTTTCATAATGACATTTAATGAATGAAAGCTTAATATATGCTGGAATTTTCTAAAAGTAAAAAATACTACACATTTTAAAGTCAGAAATATTTGTGTGTAAAAATGTCAAATTGTTGAACATGAAATTGTATTTTACTTCCATGTATTTGTTCATGGTTACATCAATTTACATGTTGCATTTATGTTTACCTTTTTTCTCCATGAAAAATATTTTCGCTGTTGAGATTATTAATTTTCATAAGTTCTGCATGTTATTTTTGTTCTCTACCCTCTGTTAATTCAATGTTTATCTTTTATATTAGTAGTCAGCATGGATTTGCTGGTTGATTTTAATGAGTTTCATATTCCTTTCCTCTAGTAATATGTTTTATAGTAAAATGTGATAGAAGTTGTTATACAATGTAATTATTACCATATTTACTTAATATTTGACTTTCATATTTTAACTGGAACTTCTGTGTAGGTTTGAGTAACATTTAGCTCTTAGTGCTTTGGTGTTACTTTTTCTTAAATCAACTGCCATTTTCTCTTGGTTTTTAAAAAAGATAGAATACAAGTGTTGTTGGTAACTTAATATCCCTTTCCCTTTTCACATCCTGATTAGTGGTTTAATCTTTTTCTAGATACCTTATGGAGCCAAATATGAGAAGGATTACATTTTGAGACTTTTAATCAGCCACATCTCTCCCACAATTTTTATACCAATTGCTGTAAGTAATTCCATTCTTCATATGAGATTATCATGTTTTACAAAGTTGACTATGGTTCTAAAGAATGACTAAATTTGAAAATCGGTTACTCTCATGTTCTACCTGTTACAGTTTCGCACCCAAGGCAATGAAGTAACTTTTTATGTTGAGGACCTTGAATCAGCTAACAAATTATCTGCCGCTGATAGAAAAATGACAGCCAATGATGGCTTTAAGGTAATTTTACCATTTTCTGTACGTTTTGTAAATGTTTTCGTTTTGTGAAAATATCCTAGATTTTGTAAACGTTCTCTTTCCTTTTTAGATACAGATCAGAGTACAACCCGGTCAACCCAAGTTTGAATTAAATCAAACTCTGAAAGCCAAGATTACAGCTGTCATGAGCAAACGTTATAACTCTGAAACCAAAGCATTGGACCTTTCAAAGTTCCACATGGATCCAGGTATGTATTCATATTTGAAAATAAAATTCCATAACACTGGTTGTATGTTGTGGGTACCATTCATAAGGAAATGATATCCAATTCCCACAATTATCTCATGTGGTGAATCTATTGATATCATTGTAGAAGTATGTAATGGTTCGTACCCTATAAAAAAATTTTCCTCATTTTTTGGATCATTATTGAGAAATAGCATAATTAACGATATGGCACTAGTGTTTGAATGCAGAGGCAGTGAGCATGTTAAAATAATCTTACAATGTTGTTTCACTGAAGAAATGAGTATTTGTCAATTTGATGAAAAATTACTTTCCACCATCTGCATTGCACTTTCTATTTTTTCATATCCTTTTGATTGAGCTCAAAAATATGCTTGCTTTTCAGACTTGGTTCAGGATTCATTTTGCCCTCTATCTCGCACTAACTTAATGGGAGCTGTGATGGATATCATCTCTGAAAATATACCAGATATGATTGCGTTGAATCTGTCCGACAACAAATTGCAGTACATGGAACATATGAGCCCATTATCTAAGAAGGCACCCAATCTTAGAATCCTGCACCTAGGAAAAAATAAGGCAAGTAGTTTAAGTTGTCTATCACTTGCATCTAGTGTTATTTTTGGGTGATATACTATACTGGATTGCTTGTGAATTATGTATCAGTGTGATGCTATAATTACTACATAGACAGTAATCCTTAACAAAGGGTGCCGACAGTCATGGTGAATAGAGATGTTATCAACTATTAGTATTTGCATAGCATAGTTGTATATACCTTAAAATATAATTTTTCTTCTTGCAGGAAGAGAAATAAATTAAATTTTGCCTTTGTATTGTTTATTTGATTGTCCCGTAGGTGTTTAATACTTGTTTTCTTTGTTTTCAATTGTCTTTGTATTGAAGAATAAGAATTTATGAACATATGTTTGCATCGTAGATCCATGATATTCAACAGCTCAACTCTCTTCAAGGACTCCCTATAGTTGAGTTAGTGTTACTGGGGAATCCTTTGTGCAACAAATTCAAGGAGCAGTCCATGTATGTAAGGTAGGACAAGAGTTGAAACTTCATTCCTTATAACTGAGATTCTGGATTTGTGATTTTGAAGTCACGAGGCAAAATCCTGCATGGAAATTGCATGTTTTTGTTTGAGAAACAACTTGAGACTTATTTCTTTGATCAGTGACTCTTGCAAGAATTCAGCCCAGCTACAAAATAGTGAGTTGAAATTTAAATGATGCAAATTTCCTGCTCTGTATTATAATGATTTTAATGTCTACCTTGAAACGTTCATTGTTCAAGAAAGGCATTTCAGAATTCAGTTATGAAATCAACTTTTATCTTATGAAAGTAAGGTACTCTTTTATTCAGGATATTTCCTTTATATAAATCAACATTTATGGCACTACAATGCAAGTAATTGAAATGTAATACTATTAAGAGGTCAGGAAGTGATTTCCATGCTCATAGTTTCCAAAAGAATGTTTCAGCTGCTGAAAATGATTCATTCTCACCTAGATTCACCCACTGTGGTTTTTCAGCAGAGGAAATGAGATATTCCCCACCAGTTGTTGAGCTAATAACATCGCTGGAAATTGAGAGAGTGATCAAAGGCTTGTGGAAGTATCCACAAACTATGTCTTTTATTATCATTCCCCTCCATTACATTATGAGAGCCTTGTTTGGCTGAAGAAAAAGCATTTGTCGCACACGTTTCCTCCTTTGCAGTCCATGGCCTATGACGGTGTAGCACTCTAGACCCCATTTGGAGGGGGGGTCAGTGCCATCAGCAGGCATGGCTGAGGGAGGTAAAGCAGTTAATGTCAGTCACAAATTTTTTACCAAGAAAAGGTGAAATTCTGGTGTGGGAAATATTAGTTGACAAATCTTGAAGGATGTCTTCTTCGTTTATCTTTTACAGCAGCAGCTGCTTCGAGACCGCTTAATAACTGGCATGGGTATCAAATCTGACTTTTTAATAGCTCCAATGAAAGCAATTGTTTGGGGTGATGATGAAGAATGTTGTATTTGGAGGGGATTAAGGAAGTTGATTTCACGAGGTGAAAGTTGAAATGCTTTCTTTCAACCATGTAAAGATAAGGACTCATTCTTTCCCCGAACAATCGCGATAATAATAGGCTAAAGAAGTAGCTCAATCCTTCGGTGTGTACACCCCTGCCTCACGATGAAAGGCTGCTTGTAGGGTATTTACGTAGATGTAAAGATCCAAGTGGTTTGAACCAAGTACTGATTGGGATGATGTTTTTGCAAGTGAAACTGGTTTACTTACTTTGTGAACTACTTTACTTTTTACTTAGATTATAGATAATTTCGGAATTAATTATAACAATGACAAACTTCAAATTTACCTGGTTTAATCATATGTTACTCTACATTTTGCACAGAGAAGTGAGGAAGCGGTTTCCAAAGCTTTTAAAATTGGTAAGTCACCCTTTCATTTTCTCCACTTTCAGAATGCAATTATTTTGATTTTAATTTCTCTGCTTGCTTGCTTGTTTGTGTACTACTGATTCTGTGGGGGAAATTTATTTCTATGTTTTCAGGATGACATTGAACTTCCCCCTCCCATCACCTTCGATGTTGCTGATGAAACCAGCATTCCCCCTTCCAAAGGCAGCTTTCTATGCTTACCCGAAGGCCAACCCATTGTAAGGCAGTTTCTGGAGCAGTACTACAGCCTTTACGATGCTGAGAATCGACAGCCTTTACTGGATGCTTACCATCAAAATGCCCTCTTTTCACTGTCTACAGCATATCATGCAGGAGAGAATTCTGCTACTTCAGCTAGGTATTGTAATTTTTCAAATAGAGTAATTGATAGGAAGTGGTCCCTGCAGGAGTGTTACTGCTTTTAATGAGATAAAATATTAAAATGGCCCAGTGGTATGCAGTCAGAGCATGCAAAGCGAGAAAATGCTTTTATTTCAGCAGTATTTATGAGTTCTCATTACTGTAATCTAGTTTTTAAAGTTTTAATATCTACGGGGAAAATAAGTTACCCAGTGGAACATTTAGCAAGTCAGCAAATTTTTATTTGAGTTTTAATGAAAAGTTGTGTTGCTCTTTTACATAGAATTATATCCTTTTTCAGGCTATATGACTACCTATCTGAAAGCAGAAACCTTCGGAAAGTAAACAGTTGTGAAAAGAGGCATAAATTGCTCAGAAGTGGAAAACTAGCAATAGTTACTGCCCTTTCACAGTTGCCCAGCTCACAGCATGATCCATTGTCTTTTTCTGTGGATCTACCTATTTTCACCGTAAGTTTCAGCATAAAAAGCTTATAAGAAATACTCCTCTGCCATGTAAAATATGATTTTAGAGAATTCAGTTCGAATCATAAAGTTCCCAGTTATTAATTGGATTAAAAATGGCTTTATCTGTACTCTCTTAAAATTAATTTGATGCTGAAGAATGGAACTATGTTTCATAGGAACTTAGTTTTAAGTATGTCTAAGCTTTAATAATCTTGAGAATTTTAAGTATTCAATTTTATTGTGTACTTCTTGTCATTCAAGACTTCAAGAATTCAAGTTTTAAATGAAAGTAAGGCGTTTTTTCATTGATTTTTTTGTATAAAAACTTTCCATGTATTATTTAATTTGCTTAACCACTAGATTTTTTGCCTGAAATTTTCAGTGCTGTTTTAGGAAATTTTTTTTTTATATTTTTGGTAATGGATATAGTGTGAATTCGATTATTTATAATGTACATATTTATTGTATTACTTTTCTTCTCCTTCAGCCCCAACTTATTTACATATCCGTCAATGGGCTGTTTAAGGAGACCAAAACAGCTAAGCAGCCAATAAGAGCCTTCAATAGAGTGTTTGTGTTAGTTCCCGCTGGGAGTGGTTTTTGCATTGTCAATGAACAGTTTTTTGTTACAAATCCAACCCCAGAGCAAGAGAAGGTAAGGAAAACATTTTTGGCATCATATTGTTGAATGCAGAGAGAATTTTCCTCTCACATTTTTTGCTTTGTGTCATTTTTCAATTTACTAAGCATTATTCACAATACAACTTTGGTTAATGGCAGTAATCTGTCTGTATGTTCCTGTTTTTAAAACATGATTGCCCATCAGATATCATTGGAAATCAATCACATTCGGCTGGCACCATTGTTCTACCATATTATATTCAATTATTTAGATAGCATTATAAATGTTGTATATCATTATTCGTTCATATTGGCTATACTGAATTTAGATGTTTATTTTATAAATTAATTAGTGGATGGAAATGATTTATATGGTATTAGCTTTGGCGATAGTAAAATTTCATTTTACGAAAATATTTTCTGTATGAACATATGCTGTATGTCTTCTTTGACATCTTGCAGGCTGCTTTCAACGCAACTCCTGTGGTGGCTGTCAAACCGCCACCTCTAGTACCAGCAGTAGTTCCAGTACCTGTAGCCATGGGAGATGAGGCACTGCATGAACAAATGGTTCAAACTATGTCTCATCAGTCGGGAATGAATCAAGATTGGTCGAGAAAGTGAGTTATCTCAAACATTTCCTTAACAAGAAAGATGTCTTAATTTTTAAGCAATGTATTTGTGTTGTCCATCCTAAGGTTTTTTTTTCCATTTAAATCTAAATTACATGCGTGTTTTATTATATCATTTTTATCTGTTTTCTGAATATTTTTTATAAAGTAGATGAAACTATAAAGACATGCAATTATTTAAATTAGAAATCAATTCAAATCTGATATGGTCAAGCTCAACTTTTTGGAAAGGTGCAATATCCAGGAATAAAACAATCTTGTAATTTCCCCAGAAGACAGCCACTGGCCTAAAGATCTTGGACAAATAGACTTTAGAAGTCTCTGATGAAACTAGTCCCAATAAATGTATTCTGTGTAAATTATAAGGTTGTTTTTTTTTCTTGGGTATAAATCAAGTATTATTTTAATATTGATTTTGATTGGTGGTCAGAGATATCCAGGTTCATTTTTCAGTTACCTTTGAATTCTGTTGTGATATTTCTATCAATGGTCTGCTAGATCAGGAAAATTTTGTTCTTCAATTTTTTCTCGATTTTCTTCAAGTTTCATCATATTTATCCTGTTAAGTATATTATAGGTATATTAAATATTCAATCACTAAATCACTTGGTTTTGACATTAATCATTTGTCATAACTGCAGAAAAATTAGAATTTATTCTATTAGTTCATATTCTTATCAAAAGTGAGTTTAATTTATCTTTAAGAATCTTCTTTAAGAAGAAAGATAGAAGCAGCTGTAATTTTACTCATACAATTTCAAAATCCATTCTGAAATACTGAAAACTGCACATAAAGTTTACTTAAGAAAGAAAACCTGTGTTGAATACTCATTAAGTATGTCATATTACTTCCCAGATTTGCATAAGATGCTAAGATGCAAAGTAACTAGTCCAAAGTAAATTAAAATGGCTGATTTTTTTTAAATTTCAGTAGCATATGAGAATTTCATAATAAAAGCTGTTAGTTTTCCCTTACAGAATTAACTTTCCCTTGCTTAGTGTTGTTTTGTACTTGTAAATCTGAAACAAATATATTTTACTTGTCACTGGAGAAAATTCAAGTATACTTTAAAGAGGGCGTAACTAAATTTTCAAATAGAAGCGATATACATGAGAAAAGACCCCTGTGTTATCTGAATTTGAATAGAATATTTAAATAGAAATATTGCTCCATTCATCCAGGTGCCTGGCTGAAACTGATTGGAACTTCGAACGAGCTATGTTTGTATTTTCGGAACTTCACAAACAAGGCACGATTCCAGCTGAAGCTTTTATAAAATAAACTGTGATCATATGTTTAGTGAAGCATTTCCACTATTGGAATTAGTTACTTCATTAACTTTTGTCATTCCCAACCTTATGAACATAAAAGTGATGTCAAAATGCATATGTGGGTGAGTGTGTGAGTGCATAAATGTGATCTGGATCTTTTTAGACAAAATGGAGTGAAATGATTTGTGTAAGTTTGTTGATCAACATTGTTCGGTTGTGGTCTAAGAAGGTCCTGCGAATTATTTTTGTAGTAGCCGGCCTTACGCTGCGCCATAATGTGTTTCCTTGGAGAAAACAAGGTAATAAAATATAAAAAAAATCATCTCTGTATTGATACAATTGCTTGTGATAGAGAATGTCTCTCATTTGTCAATTACTTTAACAATTATTAACGTTATTATGTTTTAGTATATCGGGATTGTGTAAAGTAAGGAAGAGCCAGGAAATCACTTCTGCAAGATGTTTGAATATTTTTCATAGGCAGTTTATTATTCAAACAGATAAATTGATTATTTAAATTTTGGACTCTTTATTTAAATGAATTTCCTATTGTCTATACTCATACAAAAGTATTAATACTTAATTACATTCTGTAGCTCAGACTATCCTCTAAGGAATTTAGCAAGCGAAAAAGCTTTGATAAAAGATCTTAGAGTAATGAGTGCCAGATAACAATCGTCAGTGGTGTTATATTTCTTGTAATTGAAAATCCAAGGAAAATGAATTGTTTGTCATGTTAGAGTTGCAAACTTGCTCTACATCTTCTATAAAATATCATATTTATTTTAAAGCAACTGGTTTTGACCAAAGTGAATGTTAATTTCTTTCATTCAGTTGTATAATCAAACTTTTTTTCATTTTAGAGTTAATGCTCAGATATGTTTTATTAGTCACAGACATGAAGCAATTTCATACTCTTCAGTAATGAGAAAAGAATTTGTTACAGTTATAAAGCCAGCGGAATCAATGTTAATATATACACCATAATTGTAATGTTTAAATTACATGAATGTAATATGCAAAACTGTTTCTGTACAAATTTTGATGATTTCTGTTAAGTTGTATTAAATCCTGTAAAATATTTCATTTAAAATTGTTTCATCTATGGTATCATTATCACCAGTGATACCAGTAAGTTAACATCATGATAAGGCTATTATGATTTTATATCTGAGTATTTTTCTTGTATCTCATTTGTTTTGGAAAAAAATTTTAAATGTCTAAAAGCAAAAGATGTCTTAAAATAATGACTGTCAGTAATCTGATCCCTTTTTGTATGGAATTTGCTATGAAAACAATGAGAAACGTTAGTTACTTTTTATATTAAGTGGACTAATTGCGTATTTGGTTGACACATTGTCATGGATGGTTTATTTTTGTTAAATATTCTTGAAAGAAACGAGTTATTTAAATTCATTTGCAAAATTTGAGACTTCAATACTATCCAGATCGATTTCTTCCCCATTTTTGGCGGTGTAAAATTTTTTAGGTTACTTGATATTTTAATGCTACTAAGTTTGATTTTCATGAAGAGGTACTGAAAGTATGCTAAGAAAACTGAGTACTATTTGTAATCAAGTATCACTTCACCAAAGAATTATTTTTCTATTCATTGAGATTTTGAATTTTCCCTTATGCTGTGTCAATTATAAATACTGTGCGCCAAATTCTATGGAAGCCTATGGTTTGAATTCCTCTGCTTTGGCAAATGCATAAAGTTATAATCATTGTCATTATCAAACCATATTAAATGCAAGGAAGACTAAAAATGATTGATATTCCAAAGTCTGTCACATGTAGAACATTTAATTATTTTTAAATCTGATCTTTGAAACTCCTAGTTTGGTGATACCATCAGTTATCTGGAATTCTTTGATAATTCAACAGAATGTCGTCCAAAATGTAGTTATAATCTTCAAATTTTATAGAGATGTTCTCATGATTAAAGAAGGTTTTTAAACTTTAGTCTTTGTCTTGCAAAAAGCTGTTCCTGAAATTAAATTATTTTTTATTATTCTGAAGGGCTTTCTTTCTTAACTTTTTATAATCTAGTCCTGATATCCTCCAATTGTGACATTTTATTTAGGAGAAAATAAAAGCCGATCATGTTTTTCTGTTTGTCAAAGTACGGATCTTAATTCTCTTGAGCTACTTGAGATCTTCAAATGTATTGTCTTCGAACCCATAGAGTTAATGTCCCCCTGTGGTATATACTTATCAATACAACCTATTAATGATGACTGTTGCCTGTTTTTTATCGATATGTTTAGCATTGTGCCTAAAAATGATATCAGTCCTTGTAAAATCCAATTGAATGTTTTATAATTCTTGTGAGATCAATGTGCATGAGAATTGGAACTCAAGTGTTAGCTAGCAGAGAAATGTTTCTCATTGGCGAGAGTGATAAGAAACTCTAGCTCTGATCAATTCTCTATCCTTGGAAATTATTAAAATTGCTTTAAACTCCCTTCGTCACAAAACATTCATACGGTGCTGCTATGAATGAGGAATCTAAAGAGAATGTTCTATGTTGGCTTAAATCCTACAAGGTATATTGGTTGTTGAAATGTTTAAAAACCTCAAATTGTATACCTCTTTGAAAATATCAGTACAATTTCCCCTCAAACGATATCTGCTGTGAAAATAGCAGATATTATAACAATCATTGTCATTGAATTTTTCATTTCTGCATGCCTTTTGTTATTAACTGGATTATGCCATGAAGCTATCCCATGGTTATTCAGTTCTGTATTTTAGTTTTGTGTTTCTTATAATCAATATACAGGTATTAATATTAGTAAAAGCTGTCTTTTAATGAGATTAAAAATTTTTCTTTTTGTGAGAATCTTTATGCAAGTTTAACTTGTTAAACAAATTTGGTGATAACCATTTATGCATATTTCTATGAAAGAAGTTGTCTAAGTATAAATATTTAATCTACAAGAGAAATAGATTTCAGTTAATAGAAGTATCCTTATATGGTTCATTGAAGCCTTCATAGCATGAGACCATCATTATTTCTCTGTCAATAATAACGTTTTGTATCAGTCACTGCCCTGTTTTCTCTGAAGTACAACTTTTTACATAATTGTTATGCAGTTCTAATAGAAGAATGTGCTGTATATGAAAAATTTGTTAAGACTGGTAGCATTTTCTATCTTAGATTGTGATTAATTTGCCTTTGCTGAAATAAATATCTTTATTTTTAAAAGTTTGTTTTATTTCGCCCTTCAAGGATATATATCTTGAAAATTTGACATGTGTATATACTATATCATAAAATTTTGACATCAATGAATAAATTGTTTTAAGTGCAACAAACATGGTATCATGTGTGAAAAATTCATCCTAGGCACCAACGATACTAATTGAATCTATCTTTTTATTTAGAAATATTAGTCCAAGTGATAGTCTGTTAAAGAAGTTGGCCTTGCTTTAAAATATTATGCATTCCAAACTAATTTCTGAAGTCTAAAACTGGCCTAAGAAATATATTAATTGTGTAGTTGAATTCAAATGCAGATTTTTATTTAGATATATTGAAGAATGAATAACGAAAATATGCTGAAAAAGTACTATTCATGGTTAAATTAAAAAAGGATTAGCTATTTCATGAAGAAATCCTTTCAACGATAAGCACAATATTTGGATTATATTCCCCTCAAATACTGTGGGAGCAATATGCCAGTGATAGTTATGGAGCATAGACATGGTTTTCCAAGAATGCTAATTTATATTAATCTTTTAATCTATACAGGAAATACTACTCTTAAGTACCACCATGTTTCTGATACTGTACTTGGCCTAGTTTGGTGTGAGCTATCAAATGATTCCAATTGCTTTTCATTATTTAATAAATCTATTTCTATTCTGTTTTGATGTTTCCTATAGCCATTTGCTGACTTTGTGTAAAAGGAAGGTCATTTTAATGAAAGATTTATTCACTTTTCTAAAAATGAATCAGTAAATCCAGGGGTTTACAAAGTGGAGTTCATAATGTGAGGCATCCCTAAGAACGTACTTTTTCAGAATTTTTATTGATTGGTATGCCAGATTATTGCCAATATGCAGGTTGATTGATGAAGTAAACTGTGATTTGAAATTAATATTATTCAGCTGATCATCTGAAAATCCTGGCTTTAGTAAATCAAGAAATACAACATAATCATCATAATATTATCTTCCTTGATTCTTCAAAATTATAAAGATATATTTCAATTTCCACGTTTTTCTTTCTACATGAAGAGTAACTTAAAATGGTAGTGCAAATTATCTACCTAAAACTTCTCTTAATTGGACCAAGAAATACATTTATCATTTGGTGAATCTTTGAGCAAGATCATGCATAAATTCATTATTTAAAATCCCCAGTACTTAATAAGCTTTCTGTGGAATCACATGTGATAACCTTTTCCTCATCTATTCCAAAGCATTAGATGATTAATGTTCAATATATTGGAATTTTTCTATATTAAGCATTCCTTTGAAATATTTTACCTCAGATATTCACGTCTCTCATTCCCACATATTATGATCAAACAACAGAACACATTGACAAAAAGTTTTATCATAAGAATTCTTGTATATTTACTGCTACTGGCAGTAAATATGCAAGAATATAGCTAGAATAACATCTATAACTGGAACATGGAGGTTCAATGTCATATTTTATAGATCCCAGAGCTCTGGTGGGTCTGACATAAAAATACTATTAGTGAGAATTTTCAAAATAGTTTCCTCAAAGGGTCAGGTGTGAGATGCTTTTTGGTGGTCTAAAGCAACTCTTGTCCTGGCATCAAAATCTAAATTATGGTACCACATTTACAACATTACCAAAGTTACAGTACCATATGGCATATGGCGAAGACAATCCTCCAGTCTTAAGTTGTAATTCATAAACTTGAATTTTATCAAAGCTCTATAGGGTGATAGAAACTTCAATATTGCATAAGCGTCTACTAATGGAGTCTAATCAACCGTAAGAAATTTTAAAATTTACTTGAAACAAATGCTCACACTTCAAAAGATAGAAAGGAGATATCATTGCATACACACAAGGTTTTACGCAGGAAAGGACATGCA
This sequence comes from Pachydiplax longipennis, assembly GCA_036926295.1. Lineage (NCBI taxonomy): Eukaryota > Metazoa > Arthropoda > Insecta > Odonata > Libellulidae > Pachydiplax > Pachydiplax longipennis. The sequence goes on along the minus strand of JAVFKF010000001.1, from coordinate 19,635,785 downwards.
TGACGTGGACGGAAAGCCATATTTCTTTAATCTCGTGTATAAACAAGTAAAAGACTTCCCGGTTCCTAAATCTGTCAGATACTCTATGTTAACAGCAGAGGTACAAATGGTATTATGGAGCAAAGTTTTATTACGACGAGAGCATAGTTTAAGCATTTCGTCATGAAAAATTTCTTGTTCTTGTTTCATGTTAAAGTTTCGTAAACAAACTTTTAATTCATAATAATAAAGGGAAAATTCACCAGTCGGCTTGCAGAACAATAAGTAAAAAATTAAACAAGAGATGAGGATGGGCGGTAGTTTAAACTTGCGTCTGATACGGCAATGTCACAATCGCGGAAAATTATGGGAAAGGGAAAAAGTCGACCGATTCTTCACTAGAGCGCGGCTAGGATGCAAGGATTGAGGAAGAAGTATTCTTGCAGTACCTTAGATGTCCGAGCATCTTTAACTATATTGCAGAGAAATGCTGATAGGCTTTTGATTTCTTAAAAACCTTCGGAATTAACTTTTTCCAAACCTCATCCATGTAAGAGAGTTGGCTCCCCTTTCCATCGATAACCAGATTCTTGCATATCAGGTCTGCAGGGGTGTAAGTAGCGTTTTCAATTATAATTTTGCTGTAAGGAATAGGTAAGCCTAATGATATTCACGAACGTAACTGAAACGAAATACCTGCGTATAGTGGTATGAGTATCCTTATACGCATGACTTTGCCGATAATATCTACAGCAAAGACTGATACTTCTCTATCCAATGCGTTATTAATTTCTTCCCCTGATTATCACCGGTAAATGCGGAGCCTTTCATTGTAATTTCATAGCATTCTATTTACTTTTCATTTAAGTTGACACTAGAGTTAATTCGCGAGAACAGCTTAAGAACTGTGCGGCTATAATCTTACTATAGTGCGTTCCAGTCTTTCTGGTCAGTTCGATAGCTGAATACTGTACCTGAAATCCTCCGATGTTAACTACGATTCGTAATTTTAATAAGCAGATCGAAAAAAACCGCATAGAGGCTACTTGAAATAAGGCTATTCTTGCGATACGGAGAAAAAATAATAGAATTGAATTGTCATATAATCCATCATTACTGACTAGAAAAGCTGGAACGCCCTATAGAATATAATTTAGACGAACCAAATAAATTACCTAAATGGCTATTCATAAATATTTTTATTATATAATAGTACTATAAAAATAAGTAAAATACAGCTAATGAATCCCGAATTGCTTGAAATCACGTAAACGCGTTATAAAATATTTAATCGTTTTACTAAGTAATATTTTAAGTAATTGAAAAGGCTATATGTTTCTCGAAATTCAATTAAATCAAAAAAATTTCATCGTCAGTGAATTTCGTTTGTGTTTTTTACCCATGATACCATCTCTCTAACGCTATATAAGGCAGGTTTGTCAGTGAGCTCGTCCTTTTCTCGAGCCAATAGCTGACATGAGCTGACTAATTGAAGAGGTTACTGCATCGCCTTGCAACACCGGTGACTGTCGACGGCGTGCTTCCTGCTGAACTCTCGAAAAAGTCTGGCTGCATCGGCATTGCCTTCAGGTAAGGACAATACATCCCCGTTTTATGAGATTATTTTGTTTGAACGTTCGTGATTTAATTTCGCTAATACGCTTATTGCATATGATCGAGTTTCTATCTAAGATCGCTTTAGAGATTAGTATCGTGATTTCGTAGAAATCTTCCATTGACAAAGTATACGCAAATTTTTTCTCTCTTGTTGCAGGAAAGTTTGGCTAGGTGCATGGTAACTTTCAAGCAACGCTGGATGTCTTCCAAGCTCGAACCTACGGTACTTCATATTACTATCCATCACTTCACTGCCTTGTCAAATGGATTCAGATCGGAGTACACGTTGTAAGTTCTTCATTCTTTTCTCTTACCTGCTTGTACTTTAATTATAAACTAAATGCCTCATGCAATATCTTTGATTTATTTAAGGCATATCTGTCGTGTGACCAGTCATTGCATGTTGAACTGAAAATATCCTCCTGCTTTCACTGAATGCGGAATTCCCCAGAGTTAGTGCGAAGTTCGTTCCATTTGACGCATTATACTTCATCGATCGTTTGAATTAGGGATAAATATGCACTTTCACTAAGCTGAGGTGATTCCTCTCAACTCGTTCCTTTTTCGCAGTGCGACGTATTTTTTCAGTCGAATTATTCATTGAATTTAAGATTTTCGAGGGATCTGGTTATGATAACATTGAAAATTTCGGCTCAAAACTTGTTCACGTTAAATGCAAATTGGATTAAAATTACCGTCTTGGAGTAAGTTCGGAGCTAATACATGCTTTAACGAGCCCAGTATGGAGAATACTGCTTGAAAATGTCTTTGATGAAAGCTAACTGCGAAAAGTTGTTTCCCTTGGGATTGGCTTATAAGGTTAGATTTGTAAAAAAGTACTAATTTTGAGGGGTGTTATGCGCTTTAGTTCTAATTGGATAACCCGTTTTCATTCCTTGGGTTTTATAAAAGGTCCTTTTAGATTTACAATTTATCTCCGAAATTTCACCACTCCTAGTTAAAATTTATTAAACATTTGCTTTTTGAATTTATTTATATTCTCCTAGTGATGTCAAAATCGAAGCATGATTTAGGTTTCAGTTTATTGTTCGAATTTATATTCTAATGGGAATGGCATTTGACTTGACTAGGTCAGAGTCAGTTGACCATACCAGAATAGAAGTTCAAAACTCAATTTCTTGTCGTTAACTATATTTTACTCTATGAAGGAGTCTCCAGCAAAGGTCAAATTAATGGACAGGATACTTGAGCCTCTTGAACGGATTCCTTTTCCGGTTACCTGATTTAGGGAGGGGATTGCATGTGTAGTGAGACCTTCAATACCTAGTCATTCTTTCTCCCTGGCAGACAAATTCCCGAGCTCTCCTGGACGTGTTTTGGAAAGGCTTTAAATTTTAAAGATCTGGCTGCGATAGCTTACTTAAGCTCTCGAATTGTCTAAATTTAGCAATTTGACGCGAAATGTGGCGGAAGAGTTTGGGAAGTGCTGCATAAATCTTTGGCTGATAGCTTGGATCTGGACGAGAGCTATTCTGATTTTATTTTGTACTTGAGTGAATTCGTAAAATTAAACTCGCCAGTAAAATCTATTTTCAACAATTACCCTTTGTTCCCTACACGATTTCAAACTTCTGTTGCGGAGTTGGAGCTTGACGAGCCGTACTTCTACCTGAAATCGTGGAATTTAAAGTTTCTTTACCATTTTATTTATTCTCACTTTAAATTCACTTTAAGGATTTTTGGATGCGTGGTTTTGCTAAACTTTACCAAACCTTGATTTCTCTCCGATAAATTTCATTTAAAAAGTGCGCATATTAACAATAGTACCCTCTTGAGTTTCCGAATGCTTTAGCCTAAAATTCAACAAGTTTAAACTTTTTATATTTTATCTCTCCGGAATACTAAATGTTAACATAATCGGTTCCAATTATCTGCTTAAATTTGAATTTTATAAATCTAAGATCTTTAAATGATAAATCTAAACTCGAACCTTTGCTGGAGACCTCTCAGATTCAGAATCGTAAAATTGTGGTGGTATTCGTAATGTTAAATTAATTTTACAATATTTCAATGTAAAGGAAGCTATTCGTGAATAGTGATTGCTCTTTATAATATAAGTTTACATCCTGTCAGAGTATAAACTTTCTGATAAATAGTTAGAATTTAAATTTTTGAGCCATGCGGAATAAAAACTAATTTTTATTTGCTACAGTGGGCTAAATCTAGATGAAGTCTAATATAATCGTAAATGATGATTTGATCTTGCCATGGAGTATGTTATTTTAATCTAGTAATAGATTTTTCATTATCTGAAAAATTGCAGAAAATTCGTTTGTGCCCATGAATTTTCTGATTTTCTTAAAAATTTAACTCTCAATTGCAGAATAAAGTTAAACAGCTTCCTTTCATTGAATTATCTCAAGCTTGAAAATTAATTTTCCAAAGTAGTCTTTATGAGCGCCCATTTCTCATTGATTTTCTTTGTGTTTCTAACAGCAGGAGGAAGAAATGAAGACTTCAAGCAACTCCATTTCAATGTGATTTTATTGCATAATTTCTAAGTGTACATTTATTACAGGGGTAAAAAAAGAAAATTGTAAGCAGGACCTTTCCAAATTTCACTTAAAACCTGTCCTGGCCCCAACCTTCAAAAGTTCCTGGTATTGGAAGAGCCGGACTGGCCGAACCTATCTCGAAGATTTTGACGTGTCATTTGTTTTCTGCTGTTGCAGCATCCATCTGGACCATTTTTGCCTCCTGTACTTGCACTCTCAGTGGGCAGTGCTACTCAATGGCTGTTTTCAGAATAATTCTAAGTTATTCTGAACACAGCCATTGAGTAGTACTGCCCACTGAGAGTGCAAGTACAGGAGGTAAAAATTCAACTGAAAAAGAATGTATATTGAAAGTTTAATAAAATATATGATATGAGGAAAAAACATTGTATTTTTTAACCAAATGAATGACCTTGGGGACTTAGAATAATTTTCCCACTACTAGTAGTGTTTTGCGGGTTGCATACACTCAAGGCGCAAAGGATGCGTAGTGGGTTGCATATATTCAAGGCGTTTTCTGAAATTTCTAGAAGCTGCTAGAAAAAGTTCTTTGGATTATTTCTCGCAATTCATGGTGGAATTGTACAAGAAAGACAAATTTTAATTAATACAAAATACTAGTAGTGCCCAAAGGGTTAAAAAGGGCATTAAGGGTTGAAGAGGAAGTAAAGGGTTAAAAGAAGAAAGGGACATGAGAATTGTGGAAGGAAATCCTGAATTTTCTAGAACCATCCAGAAGCTGCTAGAAAAATTTCTTTAAATTATTTCTCACAATGGTGAGATGGACTTTTTCAAGAAAGATGATTATCCTAGTAAATGATGAAATAAGTGAGAGAAGCAGAAATTGACTAGAGAGACTTAAATTTTGATGAGTTTGATAGAAATAAAGACGAATTGAAAATGTTCAGGTCCAAATTCAAGGAGAAAACTTTAAGTCAAGAAAGAAGTATTTAAAATTTAGCATAATAAGCGATTAACTGGCAGTCCAAAATTAACCAACTCCTAATGAGAAATTCAAAGAACCATACTAACCAGCTCATAATAAAATTCTGTGGACGAATGCTAGACTGATTTGAATTGAATAATTTAAAAAAGGGAAGTGCTTTCTTATGAAATGAGTGACCCACTACTCAGAAATGATTTACTCTCACAAACTGGATTAGCGAAAAGGGCCATGTGTAAAGAAACTTCGATATCACTTCAAACACTGGAGGAAGAATTAATATTTTAGCATAACCCTGGAAAACTGCTATAGGTTTAAAGAAACCGAACATTTTGGAACTGCAGTGATTTCATTCTAAAACAAATTAAATATTTCTCTGAGTGATAAAACTGAAAAAAACATTTCCTGTTGCAGAAACAGTAAAACTTGTCTATACAGATGTCGAATGATGTTTTCAGAAGCAAAACATTACATTCAACATGTTACTTCAACTTGATAATGCCATCTGTCACTAACAAAGTATTACAAATGTTCATGATTAAGATGTTTCCTGTTACCTAATACTTTCAGTCAACCAATGGATCAAGGTTTTATATTTACATTCAAGCACTAAGTTAACATTGCCTCCAATGCTTTTAAAGAAATTGTGAAAATATACGAGCAAATGAATGAACACCTCAGAACTTTTAGTCAAAATACAACACATCAACTTGACAACAAAATATATCACTGCAAGTTCCAAAACATTAAAAAGAAAAGTAATGAAAGACTTTTAAAAAAATGAGGAACTAAAATACATCAGTAGCTCAATACAAATTTTAGCTCCCAGACTGGTGAAAGTCTATTTTCCAAATGATTAAAAGTCTAAACTGATTATCAGAATGTTCACACTTCCAAAAAGAATGCTCAACTAACCACGAACTGTTAAAATAACTACACCCATATCAACAACTTAAAAAATATTGAAAATAAAAACGACTTCAAACGAATAATTTTGGAAAAACCCATATAGGAATAACAGTAAATGCAAATTTTTGCGGCACAGAGCACTGAACTAAGTAAGTCATATGAAGGCCACAACATTTCATTGATAGTTTAATAGCAAAGTAAGCTACCAAATTGAAGTGAAGTTATTCTGAAAGATTATATTAAACTGAGAAGATAGTCATGTATGAATAACATCAGAAGGGATACTCTAAATAATTCCTAATCTTAAAAAAACGGGTAAAATTCTATGAAATGATGATAAAAAAATTTGAAAAAGAATTGGAGTTATACTTTCCTTGGAATAAAAATGAAGAAATATAAAACACGGAAGATGACACAATCAAACTTACTGGGAATTTCAATTATACAGAAATAAGAGATAATGCTAAAATACTAATTCCTGATTTATTAGTTGGATATAAGAAACATTTAAATTAAAAAGGAGTTCTCTGAATCAAATTTAATTTAAGCCAGAAATACAAATGAGCAACAGCTGTCTTTTCTACTTAATTTTTATTGAGCAACCCCCCATTTTCCTTACACTGTTTCATCCATTAACTCGCCCTATATTAGTAGAGTAAAAATAAAAACAATCATTTCCGATTAGAGAACACTTTTCCCATAGTAACATGAGGGAATTATTCAAATGAACCACCCTTACACTGAAATAACCCAAAAAAGCTACCGGATTTAACCCTCTATGACTATCAAGCCGAGTTTTGGGACCTAAGAATTTTAAGGTATTTAGCCTCGATCCTTAAGTTCTTAAACAGACACTGCTAAAAGTAAACCATCGTCAACGAATTATGGATTATGAACGGACAATATGAAATTAAATTTGAGTTGGTCAACTAATATCTTCATGTAAATATTAAAAGAAAGACGCACTCACCCACGAAGAGGACTACCTCCCTTGATGGAAGCAGTAATCAATCCTGTCTCCTAAATCGCCTCCTAGTGCCAGCCGCTTCTTTCACACTGAACGAGATGACTTGGATTTCACTACAACGATAAAGAGAAAGATTATGAACAAAAAGATCTGATAAGAAATTTTCACCTAAAACATTCACTGATCATACAGCTAGACATTATCATGATAAAGGATAGCCTCTTAGCCTTCATTTTATATGTAAAATATTAAGAAATTAAAAATTAATAAATAGTGAAATTATTAATATATGATTAAGTTTAATTACAAAAATCAAATGGTCGTACGGCAAGATATAAATTTAGACTGTGAGAAGCTTGGTAGAATAAATAAATATCGTTTATTCTAAGCATTCAACGGAAATAAAATACGTATTTACGACGCACTAAATATTCAAAGAGTTAACTGAACTCACAGAAATGGTCACAGTAATCATGGCAGTTGAAGAACTCCAAATTTACAATTCAAGGCACAAAGAGAAAAAGTTCGAACTACGATCAGGTGAAAATAATACTTCTCTGTACAGAAATAGCATTCTATTTCTACACAATTGCCTTAAATTAAACTTGTTTTCAAGGAACTTACATACACTTCTGAACGCTCAATTTTCTCTCAGCTTCTCAGTTGTTGGGTTGTTCGTTTTCACATTTCATTAAATATCGGAGACAAAAATTCCCTATGAATTTTCTTATTCAAGAAATTTATGACGTTAATCAACCGTAATTATTGGGAGAAGTTCTTAATTAAAGATAGCACTAAAGAAATATTTACCAACAAAGTAAGTCACTTGATATTCGAACATCACCAATTTCCCCTCCGACCAGAATTAGTCGATGCTCATGATGCGCATTCTCTGCGTGACAGTTGAGCGACGATAAATGAACCGCAGTGGGAAATACAGTCAATAATTCTCTGTGACTTTCCTTCGTGAGGCTGGTTAACTACATGAAATAAGCTACAAAAAAATAACCACATAAAGAAATCGAAATCTATTCACATAATTATATGGATCATTTTACAATAAAAATGACTGACCCATTTGATTCTGAATGAGAGAAGTAATTCTTGGAACTAAAGATCTCGGTTGTATTTCTGGAGCAACTTAGGTTTTATTTTCCGTGATTATATTTATTTATGTACATATATATACACACACGTACATATAATACCTATATATATCCTGTGTGCCACCTTTCCTTGTGCGGTAGGAATGAACCTAAGGAAATAAATCATGAACCATGATTGAATTTCCCAAATTGGCTAATATCACTTATCATGGTAGCATTTTGAGTAAATACTAATCTAATTAAACGTCTCATTTTTACACTGGCCTTCTTTTGTTTTCATGAGTCGAGTAAATCACATCAAAATTTGCTTTCGAATCAGAATATATCAGCTATTCTATATTATATTGAATGTGATCGTTTATGTTCGCCTAAAACTCAAGAAACAATACTAGCAAAACGGACGTTATTAAGTCTACGTCCAGTTGCTTTAATGAATATATTTTATCAATGGTTCGACTCCAGATGATGCAAGCAAAGTTCATCTTAATTGTTTGTTGGCTTTATTTCTACAGTAAAATTAAGTTAAAAAGAATCATCAGCTTGAGCCTAGATCAAAATAAAACAAGATTCTACAAAGTTTCATATTCTTATCCCCAATATTAGATTTTGGTTCAAATTATGAGAGCTTTGATACTATTCAAATATTTGTTTTGGATAAGCTGTCCTATTAACTAAAGCTAATATGAAAGATGTTCAATTCTCTTATTTAAAAATATTGGAAACTTAAGAATTACTGCCTACTTGTCTATTCTCCCTGTTGAAAAGAAACGGGAATATGGTATGGCGGTGTATGATAAATGAAAGTTCTATCTTTCTTTTACCTAGTATCCATCTCATCTCATTCACTCATTTGTAGCTTCAATTTTTTGTAACCATTGCTTATATTTGATGTGTACACCTTTACCTCAAATAGTTCACTCAATTTCATCAAATTCTTTAAATTTTTGCCTTCTTGTTAATAATTTTTTAAGGACTTAAGTTAACCATCATCGCTCATTACATTCATTTCACTGGAAAACTGATGATGTAATAACATATATAATAAAAAACCTTCATTCACCTAACATCCAGGTTTATTGACAATGGCTTTGAGAATTACAAATTGTACAAATTCCATAGTACTATTAATTATATACTCAAAATGAAAACAATGGAACTGCCCCAATATTTTAAATCCAAGATAATGAACAGATAGGACCAATACAGATGCCATTCCATTATATAAATTACTACAAATATGTAATTGTAGCAGATAAGTTGACTTTATCTCACACCAATGGCATCCACATTATACAATTAAAAACTTAGCGATAAGATTATAATATATCAATAACATGCTTTTGTAAGAGTTTTTAGAGGAAAAAAAGCCATCTCATATCAGGCAAGATTATGCCCGATGTGAGAAAATAGAAAAATGCTCATCAAATAGTCAATCATTTAAGTGATATATCTACATAAAATTAGGAAAGAAAGCCAAATTGGCGCCTAACAGCTCTCTGTGCCCCAAATGCTCCCCAAAGAGTTGTTTTATTTAGGGTATGTTCCTTCTAGTTCAACAAATGGTAAAATGTAAATATTCAGCCAAGGAGGTTTTGCTGGAATGACTCCAAAACTAATCAAAATGAGGCCAACATAGCAGGAAACATCAGTCTCTCAAGTACCAAATGTTGGTGTTAAATGATTCAGGCAAGCCATCACAATTTCCTAATTTCAACGACGAGCAACTCTCTTCCAGGAACCATCTTCTTCCTCTGCCCTAGATGGCCCTTCGTCAGTGGCAGCTGTAAAAAATAAAAATTTGGAGACCAATAATGATATGCCACTAAGCATGCATTGAATTACTATGTTTTGCAAGTAAATAGTACAAATATAAATACTTAAAAATAGAAAGCTTTTCGCAGCTGATGGTGGAGGAAATTGAATTATGATTAGCCCTTGGGCTGCTGATATTATAGCCAAATTGAAAGTACATAGCCAATACCTGCATAAAATGGAGGGGAAAGTCCCATAGGGAATAGGAAGCAAGGGGAGACGTAACATACCTATCCATACATTGATAAATGGACTCATTGGTCACTCAAAGCCCTTATTAATACAGTACTGGGAAGGTAGACTTGTCCTAGCCAAATATTACTTCTCCTTAGGGGCTATTAATTTTTGACCAGACAAAATCAGGTTTGAAGAGCATGCATTTTATTTGGAGAGCTAGTACTTTCATTCCTTACATCGAATAGCTTAGACAATTACTGCAAAGAAGTAGTAGGTTTCCTACAGTAATTTTAGAAAATGAAGTTCAAGAAACTGAAGAAATATTCTTCAGAATAAATTTAATAACTATGCTTGGGAACTGAACTAGACTTTCAACAGAAAAAAGGGGAATTACTGATCTTGTTCAGGTGGCTATCCTATTAGAATAACTTAGATTATTGCCGTGATATTGCCTGTTATTAATATTGTCAGTAAAATATATGTACCACTAGCAATCATCAATGATACCCATTCCATTGTAAGAGACTTCATGAATATCATTTTGAAGAATCATAAAACCATAGGAATGTCAAGTTATCTTAAAGAACAATGGGGAGGAATTCTACTGATTATACATAAATGCAACAAATTAATTTATGCATTATTGAATGAAATAAGAATAAAAAAACTACAATATCCTTTTCTACAGCTAACATGCTCTTTTGCTATGCAAATTAAAATACTAAAAACAGGCCTTATATATTTCATTAGCAAAACATAATCATATTCCAAGAAGAATTGAAATAATTAATACAAAGTTATTACTGCAATGTTACCTTGTTAGGTTATTCCTCATGTTTCTGATATTGGCAAGCATAAAAGAAAACAAAGTAATTAGGAAAACAACTTATATTTTAAGACAGTGTATCTTAAGTATTAACTTTATATTTATCTAAATTTGATGGAGACTAAGAGAGATTTATAATAGCACCATAAACATATGAAGCATATTTAAAATAGGCTATGAAGTTATCATTACAGCATCAGGTATACATTCACAACCAAATATTTACAACAAGTTTATAACCATAACCCACATCCACACAGATAAACTCATTTTTAAAAAATAACTTGGCAATACAATACAATAGAAAAAACTTTTGATTTACTTTAAGACATGGATTTGAAATTTCTTCTAATTTTAAAAATAAAAATTAGTCAAAAAAACCCTTCTAAAGCAGTAAGAGATGCATTTACTTAATAAAATTCATGTTTTAAAATTTTGTTTTCAAAACTCTTTCAAGAAGAATAAAGAATTTCACAAAAATTGGGGAAACATTGATAACTTTGGTGATGACTAGTTATCCTAAATTATCAGTGATTTAGGGAATTAACACCCAATAAATTATTAAACAGAACAATCCCAGCTATACCATACTATAAAGAACTTATTTCTGAATGCATAGATATGAGGGTATACATAAGCCTTGCATTACCATCATTCACTAGGCAGTATTTGTCAGAAGAATACCTTAATTTTACTCATTTAAGCAGGAGTTCTTTTTGATTTGCGGAATAAAAGAGTTTAAAAATACATTTTCATAGAATAATACCTAACTAATTAACAAAAATTTCTGTAATTAAAAGCAACTAACTGTCATTATAGATCAAATCTCAACTGTGAAATTGAACGTAACTAATATTGAATACTTAGTATTAGTTATTAGAAAATATATCTGCCATAATCTGCATAATCATAGATCAATCAGACAGACCTCATCATTCTTAACCAGAAGTTGAATAATCACAGAATGATCTTGTTCTACTAACGAACAGACAGATTAACGAATACATTGCAGTTATACTCACGCTTCTCATCAGCTTTCATTTCCATAGACTTGGAAGAGCCTAAGCGCTCCTCTGTAGAAATAACCCTCTTCTTATCATCCATTGGGGGTGGTCTGCGAGTTGGCGCTTCAGCAGTGCTGCTGTTTCTTGCAGCAGGTTGGTCTGTAGAGAGCCAAGGTAAATCTTTGCCACCATCCCTGAAGTCAGAGCCTGGACGACGATCCATTACCCTCCCACGAGACGAAGCTTCGGCTGAGGTGTTGTTTCTGGCAGGTTGATCTGAAGAGAGCCAAGATGCATCTCTGCCACCACCCTCCCTAAAATCAGAAGCTCCACGACGCTCCATACCCCTATCTGAGCCCCAGTCTGAGCGACCACGTTCACGATCTCTATCCATAGTTCTGGCCATTGGACGATCTGGCCCTCCACGTCTTGCACCCCAATGACTCTTTTCCTCAGGTTGGCTTTCTTCTTCAGCTTCAGGCGCACGTCTCCTCCAGCTTCTTTGATCCTGGTTCACAAATTTAAAATTTATTGCATACTAATTATCCACAGTTAAACAACAATAAAATGAAGCCAAAATCTCTAGCACCTTACCATTTACACTGCTGTGTTCCCAGTAATTTTGCAATTGTTTGTTCACAGGAAATAAAAACACACTACTCAGATTATAGTTACACAGCTTCACATTCAGCTAGATTTAAACAGACTTCTCTTTAACTTGGTCAGAAAACAATTTTTCATTACCTCTGAGTAATTATATTGCAATAAGTGGTAATATAATCATGATAGGATAATGATTGGTGGTTGTAATTACTTTAAGTATACCAATCAGAGCCAGTGCTAAGCCATTTCAAAGTATATACTGCATATTTTGTAAAACAATTATCAATGTTATCTCATTAAAATGTTAATATCATCAATGCTTTAATTTGTGAATGCTGAGCTCATAGAATTGAGGTACCTGAATACAGTGAATAAAATACAACAAGAAATACAAGGAAATTCAATTAAATTTTATATAACTGATTCCATTAATTAATTTATACATCTAGAATTGAAAGCTTGTTCTCACACAACAAAATCTAAGCTCCGTTTTAAAGTATCTAATTTCAAAGCAAACATTTTGATATTGACAAAGAAAAACTGCATGATACACAATATTTTGGAAATGAAAGGGTAATGCTTAAGAAAAGCATCAAAAGTTTTATAATGCTCCAGAGAGAATTCCCTGAAAATTATTCGGAAAACATATTTAAATATGAGGATCAAAAAAGGTTACTCACAGAATCTGCTGGACGTTCTCTTCCAAAATCTCTATCTCTTTCTCTGTCCATTCCCATTCGTGAGCGATCAAATGGTCGATCCCTATCTCTGTCACGATCAGAATCAAAGGCACTGCCCCTCTCTCTTTCCTTCTCTGGTGCCCTCTCTCTATCCATTGCAGGTCTACTATCTCTATCAAAAGCACTACCTCTGTCTCTACCACCATCCCTTTCCCTGTCAAACGCGCTACCCCTCTCCCTGTCAATTCCCCTATCCCTATCCATTCCTCCCCTCCTGTCTCCAAATGCGCTTCCCCTGTCTCTGTCTCGGCCAAAACTGCTGCCGCCTCCAAATGAAGATCCACCTCTTCCATCTCGATCGGAGAATGCTCGGCTGTCACGATCCCTCTCTCTATCGAATCCACGGCTCATGCCCCCCCTATCTCTATCTTCCCACCGGCTGGATCCACCACCTCCCCCCTCTCCTGCATCGCGATTTCGGACTGGAATATACAAAAAGAGTGTATTAGGAATGGAGACTTCCTCCCTAAGTATCAAGACATTTGAGTCCCTCTTTACCATAGAAATCATATTATTGAATCTTATTAAATGCTATAATATTATGATATTAAATATATATAATATATAATATTGAATTACTATAATATATGCTATTAATAGCTGAATTGATTAAAGAAGAATATAATATTTAGAATGTTTTTGGCAACATAATATAGATTTTGATCTTGTTAAATGGTAATCTGATAGCTGATTTAATTAAAGAAGAATAGAATATTTAGAATATTTTTGGCAACATAATATAGATTTCAGTAAATCATAAAAATATCTTCTTAGCGGGAAACCATAAAATATAGGCATCAATAAAGCATAACATACTTATGGTGAGGTCCGTGATTACAGTTTGAATTTATCATCAAAAATTAGATGAAATATTTGTATGAAAATCATTAAGAGGCAATCATCATCTATGATACATAGTAATAGATAAAAATAACACCATGATTTATTGAGCATATTGAGCTTACATGTTTCTCTTCAGGAATGAAATATGAAAAATATGCCTATTAAAGGCCAACATGAATATATGTTAAAAATTTCAAAGTGAACAAACAAGATTGGACTCTGAGAAGAAGCAACTTTTAATCAAAGCAACTCCACCAAATTACTGAATTGCAAGATATTATTATCAATTTTATTACAAAACAGGAACAATTATAAATGATAAATATTCTTACGGGATAATGGCCTCCAAGGTTCAGATGATTTTGGTGCTTCATCACCACCTCGCCTCCATGACAGCTCAGTCTCACGGTCCCGATCACGGTCGCGATCTCGCTCTCTCTCCACTCGCTCACGATCTACCTTTGTATCTCTTTCATCCTCTCTTGGAGCACGCCTCCATGAACTTTCGCGAGCCTTTTCTTCCACGAGTCTCTGGCGTCTTTCCTCCATAATCCTCCTGCTTAAGATTTACATCTAATGAGTCATATGTCACATGGTAACACAAAAATAAATTACATATCATGGTAATATCATAACATAGTCACCAATTTTTACCTTTTTATTTTTAATTACTTTTGACTCTTCCACAAAAAAATAGAAGATACCTGTTCCTTCAGATTTCTAGAGCTGTTTCTTTCGTAAAATACTTGCAATTTAGTCAATCAGAGAAAATTTTTCTACTTGTGTGAAATATTAAGTAAAAATCACCACAAATCCAGTAGATATTCATATATCTACTTTCACTACATGATCCAAATCCATCAAAATATTCTTGAATACATATGGAAAAGTTTTCCTATTAAAAGATTTTATTCTATACAAACAAAGACTCCAAAGGAATAAGTATCTGAGCCAATCAATTAAGACAAATTATAAATAGATTCCATACAAGGAGGGAAGAGCAATTTTTTATAGTAAAATTTTTTTTTTTAATCTTAAGATCATTTCCCTTGACATTTGGATCCCATAAATATTTATAACTTTGAGAGATTTTTCTATAAACAATAAACAAGCTGCATGCCTTAACTTATTTTAGGAAAAATATAATAATCTAAAAACAAGCTACCGATAGAAGGATCCACCATCACGAAGGACCACTGAAGTGGAATTTGCACGTGTAGCATTTGATATATTGTAAAAATAGTTAAAAAAGAAAAAACTGGAAACAGAAACAAGTGCAAAAAAGTGGGAAATGTAAGCAAAAGTCTGCTACCACTGTGTAATGTTATCAGAGCACGAAACCTTTAAACAGAGTATACATTATACATGGGGAGATATGGTAATCGTATAATCACATTATCATCTTCTTCAGACTTACCTCTCTTCTTCTTCCTCTTTCTGTCTCCTGAGAACTTCAGCAGCTTCTTCTTCCCTACGCTTCTTCTCCTCCTCTTCACGCTGCAATCGTTCAGCCTCTTCCTTCTCTTGTGCTTCTTTTTCCTTCTGCATCTTCCATCTGCGCTCCCTCTCTTCCTCACGCTCCCTCTTGCGCTCTGCAAGACGCTTGGCTTTCTCTTCCGTAAGCTTCTCCTCAAATTCCTTAAGTTTTTCCTGAAATTGGCAATACGATTGGCATGTAAAAGGAGTCATAAACATGTTTTACAGCTGCTATAAATTTATCTACCACTACAAAAGAATTCTTAACATTTTTGGTTAGCTTACACAGATAAGAAAAATGCTTAAGAAGATACAACAAATAAGTGTGTGAAATAAAATGGTGTAAACCATTTCATGGAGTTATTTCTAATTTAGCTAGGTCATTCTATAATCCTATGTTGTAATAGTAATCTATTCTAATGTGTACAAATTATTTTAGCAAAATAATTAACTATTAGATCAATGTGACGACAAGATATTCTTTGTATAAGGACTGTACAATACCTTAAGAAATTTTCATATTTGAAAAAGAAATACACTGTATGTGGAAGATGCGTAATGTGAGTTAGTGATTTACATTTTATCATGGATTTCCCCAAAATTAATCCTTCATCGATCGATTTTAACGACATCTTACACATCAGCACCTAAGCTACAGCTAAGTAGAGCATGTTGAAAGCAACCCGTGATTATAAATCTCAACCATTATGAATGTGGATAAGTTGGATATATAACTTTTCTGATCTTTTCTAACAACAATTACTAATAACAAGTGATATTTATTCAAATTACATCCCCACTGTATTTACTAACCAGATACTGGGTGCGACGCTCCATCTGCAGTTTTGCAAGGAATGCATCCTTGTCTTCAACCATCCTAGCAAGTCTCTCTCGATGTTGAACTGCTATCTGTCTTTCTTCAATTAATGCTTCTATGCGTTCCTTTTCCATCTGTTCCCATAGTTCCTTGTCTTTCACCTGTGAAATATCAAAACTATCAGATAAGAAATGGCTAAACAAGAATTTTACATGTTAATGTTTACAAGCTTCAAGATATCTAAAGCATAAGAATAGTTTCCTCCTATTTCCAAGGAATTAATTTTTTTCATATCTAAGGGGTTCCAGAAGGGAATTTTGCAAATTGGCACTTATCATGTATAAAGCAAACCCAAGAATGAATAATAATGTCTTCAATTTTTGATCTTACAGTACAGTAAATCAGTGTTAGTTTGGAAAAATCTAAAACAGTAGGTATAAACCTAAAAGAACACACTTCTAAGCCATTGAGGTAATTTCTGGAAATGGTAAGATAGCAAGAATATTCTGCACTACTGCACCTGTTTCTCTTCAAAAGCCTTTTCCAAGAGAGGTATCTCTTCTAGCCTCTTTGCTCTCTCAAAGTAATCAACTTTCTTCTCCTGCGATTTGAGCTTCTGCTGCAATTCCCTTCTCTCCTTCTGAAGTTCTTCTGCCTCTCTTGCAGCAATTTGGTCGGCATCAAGTTTCTTTATGTCCTGAAATTTAGTGATAATTTCAGAAAATTGCTTTTGGCATAGCAAATAACATGGCACATAGACAAACATAATAATGCAGTAATCTCTTCACAACAGTGATCTAAGTTGAAAGAGGTATAGAAAGAAACTGGTTTCTCAACAATCAAAAATAATACATTCCCACAACTATTATTTAAATTAAGGCATACTACAGCAGTTAATTTTAAACTCCAAATATGATTCCCTCAGAATATGCAAGGTATTAATTTCAGCATATAAATTATACATTATGTTCGAAAATGCTCTCTTCAGATCTTTTAAAGTCTCATAGCTTGTACTCCGAGAATTAAAGGAAGTACCACACTTACATCTTCTCCAAGTTTCTTGATCACACGCTGACCGTGAGCAGTGAGAGATATCTGCTGCATTTTCTCCTTGAGATGGCGATCCCTCATCTGCTGAATCTCATTTTCTTGTCTCTTACGTTCTCTTTCCTCTCGCTCAGCTTCCAATCTCTTCTGTTCAGCAATATGATGAGCACGCATTGCCTCTTCTTGTCTACGTGCTTCTTCCTCTTCCTAAATTATAATGGAATGATCAGTTCAATTGTTGATGCCCTTTAGTAAGTTGATACTTGCAAAATGGACATTCAAAGACATTTATGGATTGAAATGCATCGATACAAAATTTAAAACAACAATGATTACATGGGAATTTTACAATCAAGAATTCCACACAGAAACGAACTTAATGATGTTGTAGATAAAGACCAGGGTGCGGACAAATGGGGTGGTGAGGCAACCACCTCTTTAGGGGGCACCAAGTTGAATATTAGGGTCTTCATTTTCTTGATATTTGTAGTTTTCTTTAGGAAAAAATTATGAATTTCAGTAAAGGGAAATTTCTTGTTCTCTTTCCTTTTCTTATTCTTTTGACCAAGGGAAATGACCCTGGAGTGAAATTAAAGATGCGTCTGAGGCAGCCTAATGGCTCGGCACTCTGATTATGGATGACAAATTCAGCCTTTTGTGACAATAACTGCACATCATTCATAACAGAAAGTATAACTTAGATTGAAGTCATTTTCTGTTTTCTGAGAAATATCAATCATAGATGAAGATAGATGCTTTGGAAAGACAATGAAAAATTTCATACAAACATTACAAAATACAATTTTTAAGATTTTGCAATTAAATTACGTAATATAAAAATATAATTACTCGGACAGTGTTGAGGCGTTCCAAATATTCTTTGCGATCTTCAATTATCTTATGTCTCATCAAAATTCTCTGGTGCTCCATTATCTTAGTTTCTTCATATCGTTTCACCATTAGTGCTCTCAGTGCATCCCGTTTTTCCTGCGAGGTAAAGGAGGTAATTTCAGAATGATTTTCAAGATATTATTAACACAAGATATATATTATTTATAACACATAATTCACAATGAAATGAAAGAGCAATCAACAAGAAACAAGTAAGGCAAATTATTTTTTTAAATCTGCTGTAATTCAGGAAAATAATTATCTTTAGTACCATTATTCATATAAAATAACAAACATTCATTTTAAAATTTCAGAGATAATGGGGATTGATGTCCCCAATACATTGAAATTATCACCAATTCGTTATAATAAAGCAAAAATTTATTAAATTTTCTCAAAACTTATTCAATGACTTTCAAAGAATATCTATTATGTTTGTACTGCTATTAATCTACTTGGAATTGTAAATGTAACTCAACAGATAAAATTCATCTAACCATTACAAAAAACAATCCTACAGCATGTAAAATTCTTTGCCAAACGCCTTACCTTCCTTTGATGGGGATTGATGACTGCCATGGCTCTGTTGAGGACATTTGACATTGTCACTAGCTGGTTCCTAACTTGTTCAGAAGGCATGGATTGGAGAGTTGGTCCTTCAGGACGATCTTCCCTTTGAGATTCACTAAGATCCATTCCAAAGTGAACACAGTGCCGACCATGATCAATACGAATCTAAATAAGAGAAATGGGTGATAAGGCAAGGAAAAATAATGAAAAAACTGAACTCCAGCAAATGTTTATGTGACTTCATAATTTAAATAGAATATTGAGCATCTCAGCTGTTTCTGTTAATGAATAGAGCAGTTTTTCTAAATTTTAATGGTAAAATAAATAAATGATTAAAATAATGAAAGTAAGTAAAATAAGAAGTAATTATAAATTAAAATAAGGTAAATTTATTGGCAAATTCATGTTAAAATCATAGCTTAAATTCACGTTGGTAAAAAGATAAGAAAAGTAATATCATCACAATAATTAATCTTTAAGAAAACTTTTGGTTTCAATGTAATTCCTTATGAAATAATCTATATGAATTTCTACTACAGAATCTGAAAAATATCAGAAGGCACAAAAATAATTAAAGCTAGAAATATAATAACCAGTTACATACCTGCATGTCATTATGACGGACACATTCAACTAACAGTCTTTCCAAATAGAAGGGAGTTGTGAAACGAGCTAGGTCAAGCAGTCTGGAGAACTCTATGGTTTGATAAACCTGAGATACCTGAGAATCAAAATTTATCATTATTTACAGAGCCTTCAACAGTCTACATAAAATTAAATGCCCGGTAAAAAAGTGTGATTTCATCAGGCTTAAAGATGACCATGCTTTAAATACTACTACACATTTATATTATGTTATGTAATGTTCACTTGCAGAAGTATTTCCTTCTATACAATTTCCAACTTTCAGATGAGAAGGTACAAAATGTCTAGCAAAGCAATAGACACCACATGTATACTCTCTCCTTGCATTCGATGAATACAACTACATCAAGGCCAATGAGTATTAATTACTTAAGTATCAATGAGAATTTTTCTACTTAAAAATCATTTATTTGGACTGTAACTTTAACAGCAATTTATAATTGGAGGAAAGTAAACATTCATCCAGTTTGTCAAGAAAATCATATTCAGTAAAATCAATTCTTAAGTTCAAACATTCAACTACCTTTTAACACTATGAAGAGAATTTTGTAGAAAAATACTTGATAAAAATTCCTTTAACAAGTATAATCATGAACATAAAAAATCAGCCGATTCAGACAATGTCAGCATTATATGACAGTAGCTTTAAAACTAGCATGAGCTGAATTTTCAAAAGATTCAAAACTAACTAAATGATTTCAATCAAACCTGTATACAGAAAAATTCAAAACTGAACTGAAACTATAAGCAGTTGATTAAACACAGTGACTTACTTGACGGATTAGCCTCATCAGGGTGACGTCCTTCAGAGCAGGAACATACTGGTACAGTGTGAGGGCTGTAGTGCTGGATGGCAAAGGTACAGGAGCTGGAGGTGGTGGTGGAGGAGCAGCTGGTGCTGTCTGCTCTCCATCTTCAGTACCAGCTGCAGCTGCTGCAGCCGCAACCTTTTCCTGCATTTTGGCAGCAGCAGCAGCTTCCTCAATTGCCACTTGCTGCAAATGCTCTGCATGGAGAGCATCTATCACAGTTTGAACTCTGCTACAGAGGAGTAGAGGATGGAATTCAACCTCAAGCCAACGGTGTAGATCTTGAAGTTGAGGGGTTGCCAATATAACTACATTCAGGCGCACCTAAGTTATGAGAAGAAAAGCATACCAATCAGTTTATTGTAATATCGTGAACAACAGGGCTGTTATTGAAATTGAAAGATTTAATTTTATTTCTGGTTTCTAGTTTTAAAGAAACCACTTCAATTAAAATATTTACTCAATAATACTAGTTTGGAGCAAAATACTGAGGATCAAACTACACAGTAGAATTACCTTCAAGGATTAAAATCTCAACCTCAAATTTCATCAAACACGTTGCATTTTGAGTTAAGAAATGAGGTTGAACAACAAAATTAATTTAAACAAAGCAATATTTCTGTACATCTAGCATCTTAAAAAATTCAGCGCTGATGTATGATGATGGTCATCAATTTTTTTCTACTGTTCTTCAATCAATTGATTTTTCTGAATATAAAAGTAAGCATCTAAATGAAATATTATACATTTTAGTGCTAAGTAATACATGATGAATGCAAGAATGATAACTGATTTAGAACTGACCATATCTCGAAGTAATGTAGCCCTTGTGGGAGGCTGTGGAAGACCAAGCAATACAGCCAATCGTTGAGCCTTTTCCATTGGACTTTTATCAGTTTCAATGAAACGATCAAATTCAGGATGTGCAGATGGCAATGGTATGGATAAAGTTGCTAACAGTACTCTGCAAGCCATTCTGTTAGAAAGAAAAACATTTTCCGGTGGAATAATTGAGTATTAAGAGAATACGAATTCATCAGGATATTTGCAATGTGAGAAATCTAAATTATCAAAATTGGTGGAAGTATAATAAATTTAGTAGTTAAGTTAAAATGCGACAAAATGCCAAATTTTCTCTCATTCCTTACATAAAATTATTAAAGCTTAAATGAGTACAAAGACACCAAACGAAAATTAATTAAAACTAAATTAAAAGTGGATTGACAGGAACCAACTTTTGAATTTCCTCTTGGGTTATGTTCTTTTTCATTTCCCTAGAGAGTTGGAATAGTTTCAATAAGGCAGCAGCATGGAAGAGGTAATTTCCAGCCTTCCAAAAAACCATAGCCAGCTTCTGATAGTAGTTAGCCATAGTTTTAGGAACAGGCATCTTCTTGGACAGGTTCATTAATCCATGGATATCCTCAATTGCCTTGTATGCTTCCTAAAAATGAAATTTCAGAGCTTTAATAAAGGCAAATATACTAGAGAAATAATCACCCAAACAAAATTTTTATAACATATTTATATGGTTCATGAAAAATTGTAGCGATGCATGTTATAAATATACCCTAGTGTAAGCAATCAATTAAATAAATCAATAATATTATGAATTTATAAAGAGAATGAAGTTTTCCTTGTCCTCTACACTTATTCTTACATTATAAAGGTAAACTATTGCTTAAAAGTGTGAATAAACCATGATACATCGCATAGAAAACAAAATATTGGATGAAGTGATCAATTATAAAAGAAAATGAGAAACTAAATGACTGAAGAGTGAATGAAAAATCAAAAATCTTATTTTCACTTTCTGATGGAAATAAACTGGAGTTGATATGCTTTAGATGAATAAAATTACTTTACTTTCAACAGCTCTTAGAAGTACACCATTGAAAAAGCTAGGCAAGAAAAATAAAGATCAACTACTCAATCACTGATGCTTTAGAAGTGATTGCAATTACCTGCCACAATTCCATTTGAATGGCAGACTCAAGCTGAACTAGACGGGTATCCAAGTTCAACTGCTGAGTTTCTGGCTTGTTGATGCTGACATTGGTACCAGAAGATGGAAGCTTCACAATGTCTTCCAGATGCTTTCGAAGTTTGTCACACAACTTGCGGAATTCAGTTTTTCTGTTATATTTCAAACAGAATGCAAACGTCTGAAAAGGAGAACAGAAGCATTATTTTAGGATTGATATAACCTATGAAGATAATAATATTATTATAAATAATTAAAATTAAAAAGTTCTCAATTCTTAAATATTATCCTAAAATTTCTTAAATCATAATTAACTAATCAAACATAACGTACCATCCTTGCAATATCATGGTACAATGTCTCTACATGAGCATTTGTTCTCAGCAGTTCCAAGCACTGACAGTAGGATTCCCACAAGAACTTGACCCATGGTGTTAAAATAGTACGATCACTGCGATCTTGAGCATCCTCACCACTCACAGCACTACAAGATAACCATTAGCAACATTAGATAACAGTTCAAAAAAAAAAGAAAAAAAACAACATGAATACTAGATATCACAGAAAACAACACAAAATTTAATTTCAAAAGGGGAGTCATAAGAGTATTACAGTGAGCATGAGGATGACATTTCATAACAGTCACTAAGAAAGAATATCTAACTACAACCTTTATTCTTCAAATAAAAAAAAAGAAAGAACCCTTTACATATCAACAATGATTGATACTATTCCTACCAAATGACCCATGAATATTATTCTCAATTTTCTCTCAAATTTCTCCATAAGTATTACTACTTGAAAAAATGCTTCACAGTTAAAAGTATCCCATTCAAAACATTTTCGACAGATGTAAGTAAATTTAGCTGTAATGATGCTTTTGTTGTTCATGCTCCACTCCTATTCCAGAGCATTGTATCACCATTTACTAATGCGTGAATAAATTAAATGAATTTCAAAACTATTTAACTGCATCAAGGCAGAACTTGAAAAAAGATGATAAGCTCCCCATAAAAATCCAATACACATAATAAATATTTTGAATGACTGACTGACCTTAAGAGTATGCTTTCTGGAGTTGCTAAATTATCCAAATCGTCGATATCAACCACAGCCTGCTGAGATTGCTCTCGAGCAGCTTCAGTTCTCTCTTCAGCCGTTCGGAGGTAAAATCGGATAACATTCTCCAAGGACCCCACATTTACCTGAAAATACATTTATTGCAAGTTATTATTTAAGACTTGATGGGGAAATGTTCGCTAGAGATAGTTTTAGGGTGATTGCAGAAATAATTCGAAAACATACTGAGTTATCAGGGTAGTATATGAATGACCTCAAGGTTTATCAATGCTGTCATTTAATTTCAAAAATCTTGTACTTACAGATTGGAACATATTCCGGTACTGGAAAAGTCCTTCTTTCGCTACATGAGATTTCTTGAGCTCCACACATAGGTCCAAGTATTTGAACATAATAGGTTCTAAGACACTCTCGCTCCAACTGTACGCCCATTTTTTATTTCTAAATACTTCGTATAAAGTGTCTAGGGCCCTTGCTGGCTTCATCACCTCGATAAATTCTATAAAAAATGAACAAATTAATTATATATTGGCTCATTTCCTTCAGATCTTTCTCGATATGCATTCGTGTCCATTCTATTAGCAACAAAATTAATTTGCAGTCTGTTCTATTTGTTGAGTGACCTTTCCATCATCAGAAAAATAATAATATTTACTTTAAAAAAGTATCAGTGAAAATTCCATCAGGAATAACAAAAGTTTCTCCTTAATAAGGTTGCTAACATTTCCCGGCACATAACTTGGATATTGTGGGACATGCGATGCGAGTCAAGAGGGCAGTCTCAAAAAGTAATCTTATGGTTATTTATAAACTCCTACAGAAGAGCAAAGGAATGGTAGCAGTTTCTTCAAACATTTTATTCGATAAATTGGCATAATGAAGGAGAAAAAACATATTAATCAATGCTATTAAGTTCGCCATATGCATTGTCATGAAGCCCCATGCTCCAATGCGGACGTAGCATGCTACCTCTTTCACTTAATCTTTACAGAGTAAATTCTTACCATTTGCCCTTTTGAGGGCATTTTCAGGCCTCTGCCCGTATCTAGCCATTTTAGTGGTTCACTAGCACAATTCACATCAGCAATTTATTGACAATTAACACTGTGCACCGATACCACACGGCACACGACCAAAAGCCTCACGTTCTACCGACGGACATCAACCCAATGGCCAGCATTGGCTACGTTCAAAAAATTCATCTTCTTCGATTTCAAGAACTTATAATATTCAGTTATTAATAACTTCATAATTAATTATGGATTTTTTATTTTCATTTAATGTATATTTGATGCATTTTTATAAGGTTTAATACTGTAGCGTAAATTCGTCAGCGAAGGAAACGCATTTCATGTAAAGTGGGATGAAGAACAAATGAAAGTAGTCATGGCGGATAATGTGACTTTATTATCATTTTGTATCTTAGGTAATAAAATGTTATTCAGGAATATTTTTTCGAATTAATGACACAGATTCCCAAGAAATTGGTATCCTCTTATAACCAATAATTTGTTTTTTATCTCCTCCTCTTGTATCGTCGAAGGGTGGATGTAAACTCAGAGAATGCATACGGTTCTTTTCAGAACGCGATAGTAATGGGG
Organism: Pachydiplax longipennis; assembly: GCA_036926295.1. Classification (NCBI taxonomy): domain Eukaryota; kingdom Metazoa; phylum Arthropoda; class Insecta; order Odonata; family Libellulidae; genus Pachydiplax; species Pachydiplax longipennis. Next base: position 19,610,823 of record JAVFKF010000001.1, on the reverse strand, counting down.
ATGTGCTATGGACTTGGATATATCCTTCAATAACGACAGAACAGCGGTCGCTAGTGACAAGAAAATGTGGGTTGGAAGTTGATCAAAATCGTCTACAGCCTTTTCTTTACGGTCGGTTCAGAAATGCTTGGTATTACATCAATTCAACTGAGGTTTTTGAATCCGATAGTTTACCTAGGGTAAGAAGAAAGTAAGCTTATTGCCAAATATGTATGAGATATAAAATTTTACCCCAGAAATTTTTATTCTAGGTAAAACAATTTGCGCTTTCCCTATGGGCTAAGGATTTTAATCCAGAGAAATATGAAACATTATGTCGAATTCTAAGTAAGACATACTGTAAAACTGGTAGGTGATACTCTATTTTTATGGATTTATCTTCTTCAGGTTACATCACTCAAGTAAATCGATCCATTTTAGGCAATCCAACTGCTATGCTTCAACTGTATTTGTCTGTGCTAACCCGAGGAAGCTGTATGACTAAGGAAAATGGTACTTTTTTCGTTAAAGATTTTGATCAGCAGAAGAACTTAGTAAACACTAATGTAAAAGGTGAGGAATTTTTGAATTTGGCCACCGATCTTAACACAGAATCCATCATCTGTCTTTAGGAGTATATCTGTGAGGGTTTGATACAATTTAATTGTAGGATTGTCTGGTGATGTTGTTAGTCAATATGTTGAAGCAGTTCTGTAGGCTACTTTATCTTATACCTTCGTATAGCTTCATTATTTATATCTGTACAGTTCTCATGTCAAAAATATTATCAATTAATTATTAAGACATTCAATCATAGATCCCATTCTACTATTTTCTTCAAAAGTTAAATGAACCAATATGGAATATAACCATACACTACCTATCAGCCTATGCTTTACTTAGCCTATAATCTTTATTGGTATCTCTTCTCTCCAGTTACATTCAGTACTCTTCATTTCTTAAACCAACCCTCGATATGTTAGAATGGATTTTATAGTATGTGGCTAGCATAAATCTTTCTATTAAAATTGTTAGATTTATTTTAAAGAGAGACTTTCATGCAATAATGGAACAGCAGCCACATTTTATGCATTAACTCCAACAATTATATTTCTCTTGAAAAACTGAAGAGACTCATTTTCATTAGATCATCTATATCATTCTGTTAATTTTGATACTTTTACAGAACTCATTAAAACTTTTGGTTTGGAAACTATATTGATATACACAGCCTTGCTGCTCAAGAAAAGAATAATAGTGTACCATCACAGTATTGAAGTACTATTAAAGGTAAGTATCATGGTAGGTGAAGCTTTTTCCCTCTCCAAAAACTTCTTAATTCATTTATTTGTATCTGATTGTATTTTTTCAGTCTCTACGAACATTTCCAGCTTTAATGTGGCACAGGAAAACATGGGATATGTTATTCCCTTGGGTGGACATACATCCAGATGAACTGATGGATTTAAGGGTATTATTTTCCTTTTATTATGCATAATGAATATTATTATATTATGAATAAATACCTGGCAATAGCATGAGTATGGGTTAGGGAACTAATTTTCATCGGAAGCCACATTTACCACTTAGTTGCATAAGATAGACGTCATTGAAACCATAAGGCCACTCCTGAATAGTATGCTGCCTACATTCAAATGTTTAAACATTCAAATTGTGTATAAGATATTGAATTCATTCACTCAGCAAACTAATGTAGAATATTTCTTGCTTTGTTTATTTGTTTGGCGCCATTGACAAGACTGGGAAACCAAATTATTATAATATGGGCCTTTGATTCAGAAATTGACCAAGAGGCCATAGTGAATGATCAGAATGGAAATATTTGGCCTGAAGGACTGGTTTCTTTCCTCTGATATAGACCCTGTAAATATAATTCAGCAGTAAAAATAAATTATCTTTTGCATTAACTGATTCTAGAATTTAAAAAAGGCAGCCTCTCGTTTTCTGCATCCCGATGAAAATATTTCAATGAATTAGATTTTAAAAGCATCTATTTATTTGATAATTATTATTCTGTTTTCACAGTTCATGGCATCATTCTTAATTTCATGGATTTCTATTTGTATTTCCTTACAACCCTGGATTCATCTCTCTCAACCCAAACAAAATCAACTTTAGTATTATCTTAGTCCTTTCTTAAAATAAATAGTATCAAAATAAATCACTCACTTTATCATATTGTTTATATTGGAAACCACCTTTAAACTTCATGTTTTAGAAATTAGATGTATCTCATAAAACTATCCCAAATTCAATTCCAGTGCTTTAAAAAAATTTAAACTCTTCAATAATAATCTGCAGGGCCATCAGTACTATGTAGCTGGATGCCGAGATGCCAGCATCTGCTCTCGCAAAGATTTGTTTGATATCCTGATAAATCTTCCAGCAAAAGAAATCAACATAGCTCCTCGAGCTAAAGGTATAATTTTTATGACTTCATCTTTTATTTATTGCATCCAAACAGAGTAGTTCACTTCATATGGATAACAGTGTTCAAAGAATTAGAAATACGTAAATTGAAGAAAATGTATACTTAATGTGCAAAATTTGAGAGCAGTCAAGTGATCCTATTATATAGAAATGATGAAGAGGTATAAAAACTGCCAATTCAGATCAAGAAGTATCACTTTGTAATACATAAAATATGCTGTTTTAATGCAAGTGAAAGCCGAATGAAACCATTTGAATAATGACGGAAATTAATTGATGTTTCTTTCAGAAAGCATGATCATGACGAAAACCCACAAAGAAATAGCATTATTCATGATGCAGCTGGCAGAAAATACAACAATTTCTGAGCAACAGGTTATACATGAAATAGCAAAGAAGACTGGTGATCTGCTAGCTCATTTAAGGTATAGTTTAATCTAATCTCTGAATGTAAAATTGGAAAGTTATTAAAGAAGATGAGTGGTTTTTAAAATAGACCCCCTGAAGTATTGTTTAACTTTAAGTCAACCAAGAGTTTATCTTATAAAATCAAAAACATTTCTCTCTTCTATTCCTTGTTTTCATCAAGTCTGAATCAACTATCTGGTTTTAGAATGCAAAAGAGTATTTAAATCTTTGTAGATTTTAATATAATCTGTTGCTAGCCTAATGCCTGCTTCTTGTATTTTAGTTTTATTCACATTTACATTTTTGTTTTAGGTCCTTGGCTACTGTAAATACCAGTGATGGAAAACCAATGGTGTGCATAGAGACTTTACGTGAAAGAGCTCTCCCTCCAGCTCTCGAGAACTTTTTATTCAATTTAGCCATAGCTGAGAATATGATGATGCTTTAAAATATTTAATGTTTGGCTTGTAAAATCTTTTACAAGCTATGCCGAAAAGCATATAGATTCCAAAAGTAATCATTCCAGTTCATTTTGTAAATATTGTTTTTGTGGTGCATAAGCGTATAAATATTGTGAATATAATCATGAAAGATACTGAGAAATTTATATTTTATGAATTATAAATCTTTATATGTTAAACATGTGATTTTTATTTTATCATGGAATACTAGTCATGATGTGAAGCTCAAAGGATTCATTAGTAGTATGCTCCTTTCACGAAAGAATCTCAAAAAAGAAAAAATCTATTGCCATATCTCTTCAAATGCAAACAAAACTCAGAATGATGTCTGTTTAGAGGTATCCAAGTATGGAATTTCTCATATTTATTTGATGGACCAGTGATTGCCAAAGTCAGGAGCAGAACTGCCCTAATGGCCAAAGAAATTGTGCAACCTCACTAGATCCTTCCATATATGATCTTTATATTTTCCTATATATAAAATTGAATCATTTCATCGCCTGCTTTACTATCTCCTATTTTTGTCTTCAAATACATAATTTTTTGGCCCCACCAAAATGTTCAATGGCATTTTACAGTTATGAAGAGACTTGCCATTTTGGGCTGGCCCTTATTAATGACTTACTAAAAGTAATGACCTACACCACCATAGATCACAAATTATAGATGGACTGACAAGAATGGGGGGGGGAGAGGACTACATGAACATGGCTTACGACACTTTGGTTTATGAGATTAAATATAAGAAATGAAAAAGGGTCAAGGTTGTGAAAACTCAACCAGAAAATTGCAGAGGACAATGGCTACTAATTTATAATTGTCGATAATATTCAGGGAAAATTTTGAGATCCATAGCCACATAGAAAATCTTCCCTTTTCTCACTCCCCCAAAGCAAATGATGCCATCAATGTCATCTAACCTTGGCAATAACATTTCTCAGTCTACACAGACTACCTGTGGTAACATTCAATTGCTTTTGAAGGTGGGTTACTAAACTGACGAAAATAGGAAGCAAGATGGACATTGCCAAAACAATTGAATTTGTTTCCTCTAGTTCTGCAGTAAACAATTTCAACATCCCCAATCCTTCCCCATCTTAGCCTACTCATAAATTTCCTCAAATATGGGTAAAAATGGTTTAGTTCTGATGTTTTTTAGCTGAAGATGACTGCTCTGTAGGCCTAACCAGGATTAAAATAATATGTTGGTGAATATTAAAAAGTTCTTTGATCACAAACTTCCTAACCTTAAATACTTACTTTAAGGATAAGAGTTATCAACCTTTTTGATTCTTTTACCTCCTTTGGCTTTGAAATAAACCATCCTACAATCCAAGTTTCCAAGAAATAAATTTTTAAGTTGACCAGCATAGAAAAGCAGAGAGACATTACTGCAGTACTGACATGAAATAGCAGAGAAAAGTCTCTAAAACCAATACTTTCAGAATACTTAGGTAGCATGATATCTTGATTCAGCTGCTATCACATTCCCCTCAACTAACCTTTTGTACCTTTGAGGGGTAAGAGCATGCCAGATTAGGAGCTCCTGCTTTAGGGTGAGAAGTAGCAAAATTGGCTGGAGATCTGAAGTCAGAAATAGAGCCAAAAGAAAGATGAAGATTGATGTCTGAGGGAATGAATGAAGTAACCATGGACAATGGGAATTGGATTCGGCACACTAAGGCATGATAGTCTCCTAAAGAGAGTATTGGATGTAATGGTGGAATTCCTTATTTGTGATATATTGAAGTATCAAGGATGAGAGACATTTAATGGTAAGCATGGAAATGAGATATGACGGAATAAAACAAACTGGTATGAAATAAATTTTTTGGATGGCAGCACTTGTTGATTTTTATATCAATGACGCAGAGTAGTACTGGAAAGCAACTTTAAGTATCACTTAACATTATGGTTACAACAAATGATAAAGTGTGAACAGCACCTTTTACTGAAGTTGACTCAATTCTTTCCTCTATTCATTTCCTTGTAACTAATACAAAAATCCTTTGCAATTTGCAAACTTGGGAACAAGTATTTAACCAACTATAAAACTTTATGAAATCGAGATATGAATGAAGGGAATATAGCTCTCTCAATTCTGGAAAACAATCAGAGCAAAGATGTGCCCAACCCTTTCTTTGATAAAGACTACTATATTCCCTTCTGTATTAGGAATCCCTATTGTATTCTATCGAAAATATCTCAAGCCTGAATGATTTTGACTACCCAAAAGAAAGAAATGCATTTCTTTACGTATCCAAACATGTAGCCAAACCTGAAAAATGTCAGTCATTTAAGGACAATATATTTTATGGGTGAAAAATCGTTAACATGGATGTGACTAATGGAAACGGAAATTCTATCGACCAAACTTGCGCAACGGAGTTTTGCAAGGTTGGTCCATCGTATGAAGCCCTATGTGACATCCACTTCCCGTAATAGCATTTCAATAAAATGGGACCTTAAAGGTGACCATTCGTCAGAACAGAAAGAGGGCTTCACGCCGAAGATAAAAGAAGTGTATACAGTACAATACTGCATGGGAGGTGACACAAAAAGATGGAAAACGGCATATAGGCAAGTCCGATGCGCTATACGAAAACTAACCAATGAAAAAGAAATTTTATTAATTTTCGACTTAATCCGAATAAGATTTTTGTGCCATGAATATAGGAAAAAGTCAAGAATTTATGCTGCAATCGCAACATCTTTGGAAAGAGAAAGCGCAAAATTTTCGATGTGGTAACATCAACGCAAATATTAAAAGAGTTGATTATATTGGCGGATATTCCGTGTGCATACACTGCCTTTGAATTTTTTGTTGCTGAGTCGCGAAATGAGAAGAATTTCAACAAAAACATTCGATTTTAATGTTTTATTTATTATTTAACAGAATTCGGCGATTACAATGTCGTGCTTAAGTTACTTTCATTTCGAATAACTGTCGCATTAATTCATTTAAGATTCTGCTGCTTCCGTCACTGCAGATATACGTCGTTACTTCACTCTCTTAATTTCCTCATGGATTACGTAATTGTATTCCAGTAGCGGAGAATGGAGAGCGCGATTAATTATATGTCAGGACGTGATAACATCGCATTGGTCGATGTCGATCAGTTGAAATGGTTGAAATCAAAAGAAACTAGCATTACGGAGGTTTTAGTTTCCAGTTCAAAATTCGGGTTAACATAGAACAAATTTTAGCTCTCAATATGGAGATATTTAAGCATTGTCGTCAACATTAGGCTGCGATTAGTATTCTGAAATAGGTGTTTTAGACATTCCATATCAAAAATGAACAACTAAGTATGTAAGATTGAAAGGTTAAGTTGCTATCTTCATTCTTCCAATGTTAGAGAAACTTGTCTAAATTCCTTTCTTGCTGCTCTGGAAATACTTCGAGTACTTGCTGCATGGAATACTTCAGGATTCTAGCAGCATTTTCCTAACCTAGCATGTTCCAGCCATAACACAAAAATAATGAATCCTGTAGCAAATTTTACTATGATTTTACTAGTCAAGATGTCTGTTGCGTAGATTTTGCTATAGTAATAATTCTACAAAAATCTAGAGTTCAACATCGTTTACAATAAAACTAAATCTTGTTGTAAGGTTAATGTGGCTAGCCACATATCAATCAAGCTCTCCTATTTTGGGGGGAATGACATAATTTATTCACAACACACTCCTCCATACTTTCCAAAATCATATAAATTCCCTTCAATTCAGACACATCTATACCTCTCCTATAAGCATTTCACTTCAACTAAAGAGATTTTCAACATACATTCTTGTCGTTCTCTTTTTGTCTGCCAATTTCAACTGTCTAAACCAATGTAAATACCCATTTTGTTATTATTGCAGCCTTTCATATAGATTAATTCATTACCCTGTCTCTTGATATTACTATCCTTGTTCCTCAATCATACCACCAAACTGCATTTAGTTGACACATGTGCATCTGACACACCCAATTTTCGATGCCATACAACAAGGTGGGCAGAAACACTTATTTCAGCAATTTTAATCTCTTAGAAACTGATTGCATTTCAAATTAACTAAATATCATAAACTATAAATATAAATAAATGTGAAATTATTCTCTGATTACCTCTCAGGCATATAGAATAGATAAATGGCTTATTCCAGTAACATTTTCAGGGGCTACAAGACAAACCATGAAGTGAAGAATCTTGCTCCTGGATGTCATTACAACTTGAGGGTGGGTACGATCGACTGTGGTAAAGATGAAACAAGGTGGGGACCAGTGATTGTTGGCTGCACTAAAGGTTAGCCTCAATTCTTTCTTGCCTTGAATTTGTTTTAGACCCAAAAATACATAGCCCTTTCTTGAAAACTTGATTATAATGTGCCTGAAAAGAAGCCATATCATCAAATAGGCTTTCATTTTTCCCTATCAAATATATATTAAAGTATATAAAGTAAGTTTGTAAAGAAACTTACAAGGTAATGAATAAATTACCCACAGTTTTTGGATGATCAATATCAGATATGGTCCATATGATATGTTTCAATCGATGATTAATTCATTCAGTTACTCCAGTTATTAACACTGAAATTAATTAACTAAGAGACAAAGGTTCTCCAAGCGCCGACAGCGGCCACTGTCTAAGGGCGATTCCCGGGAAACGGATAATCGCTTAGCGGTCACCAGTTATTCAGAATCCCTAATGTGCATTGCTTTCGAAATGCACATTAGGGATTCTGAATAACTGGTGACCGCTAAGCGATTATCCGTTTCCCGGGAATCGCCCTTAGATGGTGGCCGCTGTCGGCGCTTGGAGAACCTTTGTCTCTTAGTTCATTGACCGCCGAGTTCCTTTTTTCTTCCTTCTACTGAAATTAATCCTATAAAACTGACATTGTCTATAAAGTATTCAGCCTGAAGGTTGGCTGGAACCTCATCACCTCTGCCATAAGCTGCTAAAACTTAGGAGGGGGAAATGAGGCTTATTATGAGTCTTAACTTTATCAAGGGCCTCTAGGCAAAATAAATCAGGGATCCCCATCTAAATCCACCCATGTATTTGCATCCAATAATCAAAGTACAAAGACCTCAGAAAGTAGGATGCACATTATTTTATATATAATCAATTATACTCAATAAAACCATATATACCATGAAAACATAACAAACCCAGATTCTCAGAATGTGTAATGAGTTTCTGGGCAAGGTTGATAGAGTTTAATTAATAACTAACAGTGGGAATCCTTGAGTAAACATGTGAAATTCGTTTAAATAATTAATATCCTGCCAATTCATTTCCCCCAATTCAGAAGAACCAGTACCAGTGAAAGATATACATACAGCCATTCAAAAAGGAAATCTTCAAGTTCTGCGGCAGCTGATTAATTCAAGGTTACTGATGATGATAAATACTGTATTTTCTGGTAGATGATATAAAAATTTTAGATGACAGAAATGATATACAGTTGAAATTGTTTACAATGAAATTGGAAAAATATTCAAACATCTTTGAAAACATAATCATGGAAGTTTTATCCCCCAATTAATTTTCCAGAGAAAGGAATTTCAAGATAATTTCACTGAGTTCTAAGAAATGCTTGTGAATTTTTATTGAAAGCATGTTAACACCTATTTCAAGAAATTTTTGCTGCTAAATATCTATACTGCATTCCAGTTTTTCTTGTCAGTTTGATAGCTGAAAACTAGTTGAAACCTATAATCAATGGAAGAAGCCGTCACTTTGTGAAATTCCATATCAATGGAAAAAGTAAAACTCAGTTTGTAAAATTTCACAATATATATTTCTCTAGTGCGACATGTTTCAACTCACAGAGTTATCATCAGACAACATGTCACAGTAGAGAAATATATATTGTGAAATTTTACAAACTGAGTTTTACTTTTTCCATTAGTTGAAATCTTCTAAAATAAGATATTAATCATACTTTTAACCATCAGATTGAGGATAAAAGAATAAAAACAACCAGGAATGAGGCTGTTCTTGCAATACAGAGAAAAATAGTACATTGGATTTTATTCCCATACAATCCTTACTGGCTAGAAAAACTGGAAGGCACTATATTAAATGTGCAATATTTTTATAGAAAGAGTTTTATAAAAAGAGGAATAAGGAATGTTATTTATTAGAAAAATTGACAATATTCTGTGTGATATTAGTTATACTCAGAAATTCCCCCTTGTATGTACCCTTGGTATGTATGTTCCATGGGCAGGATGACAGCCATAGATATATATAATGCTCAAGGTATGAGCCCCTTGATGGAAGCTTCAGCAAAGGGTGATATTGGGGCTATATCAATATTGTTGGGTGCTGGTTCTGATGTGGAACTTAAAAGTGCAGGAGTTGGAAAGACTGCATTAATGATTGCCCTACAACATGGATATATAAAAGCAGCAATGAAACTCATTGAGGCAGGAGCACAATGGGAAACCAAAGACAGGTATGTAAAAACAATAGGTTATTAATTGAAAAATATGATAATTGAAGAACGCAAGAATACAATTTCATTACAAGGATTTTAAAAATGCATTTCCTTTACATTGCATAGAGTTTGAAGTTTAAAATGAAAATTCCTATCATTTGTAAGATTTCAGTTTATATATATTAGAGAATAAGAGGAAAAGATTGTTATTATTTATCTATACAAGGAGGTTGGTTGGTTAGAGCTCTCCAAGCCACCTTATTCCATATCAATTAGTTAATTTCCTCATATTAATGTTTTATGGAGGGATGATTCTTCTATTGTTCATCACGGATCATTTCTTTGAATCCAAGCTTGTGTTATTGTTGTTGGATCGAAGATTTCCATGGCATAGATTGCAGTATGCTTCCCTAGGTTCTCACAGCAATGCAGAAATTTGGGTTGGAGATATTTCTCCAGATCCCTGCAAGCATCTTCAGTCAGAGAACCTGAAAATCCCAATGGAACCAATTTGTATTATTGCAGTTAAAATTAGTTTTCTTGCAGACAGAATCAATGCTTGGATATATCTGCCTACTAAAATCCATCTCGTTATATCCTGTGCTGGTGATATTGTCACCTAAACAGAAGAATTGTTCTGCACATTCATGTACATCCATCCCTAATTTTATGTGAATTTGTGTTTTCCTTTCCGTTTTGATCATGGACAAAGACTGGTTTTATTTAATTTGAGGCTAACTATCTTCATGCTCCTAATCACATAGAATAGAATTCCTCTCAAATTTTCTTCCTTTACTGCCAGAATTGCTAATTTATTTGCATGTTAGAGCAAGCTCATTCTTTCTTCTTGTAATAAAAAGACTTTGATAAACAAAAAAACTCAGTCCAATCAATCCATAAATCTGTTGATTCAGACGAGGTTGTACCCCGCTACATTATGCAGTGGAAGCATCTGAGGTAGAGGCGATTAATTTTGCCCTTGAGAATGGAGCAAACTTGGAAGCTAAGGACAACTATGGATGGACACCTGTCAAACGCGCTAGTATGTTTCACCAAAGAGTTTGATAAGCAACAAATATCAAACCATTCTACAATCTTTGATGTATTGTAAAAATCAATTCAAGATGGGTCCTTAACTGACAGAAATAATTTTTCTCTTCAAGTAATAGTCAAGAGTTCTCAGGAGACTTTGAATGAGTTATTAAAACATGGTGCAAATGTGAATCTACCTCCCACTATTCATGGAGAAACTGAAAAGCCAACACCACTCATGTGTGCAGTCATATCATACCATTCTCAAAATAACATGTTTAACAGAATCATTCCACTTCTTCTACAAAATGGAGCAGAAATGGCTAAAGCTAATGCTTATGGTCACACAGCAACAGACATGGCAGTGGCTTTAGCCAACAAGGTAAGCAGTTTAGTTTACGTTGATAGATGACAAATGGATGTGCTTCCCAACTTGTGTCTTCCACACCATGCTTCAGTGTTGACTCTAGCTTTGCAGCACACTAAACCATGCCTTTTTAAGTTCAATTCTAAATTAAAATTAAAAAAAAGTAAGCATAGAAAGGATATTTAAAACTCTCATTGTAACTCCAATTGAAGAAAAAATATCTAGCAAAATCAAGCACAAACATAATGTAAAAGTTGAAGAACCTTCAGATATACCACAGCTCTCCAAGAGCTCACTTATGGTACAGCTCTATGCTGTGGCACACTAGGTATGATGATAGACAAATAACAAGGTTATCATATAACAGAAAACTTCTATACTAAAAGATAAAGAATAACAAAAACTTCCTTGATGAAGATAACTTGAGGGAATGCATGGTAAGATCAATGAATCATTAGCATTAGATGCACTCAAGAATAGGAATAAATTAACAGCATAGTAAAAGTAGGAAGCCTTTGTAGTGGTATTCTTAACATGGAATAGGTCGTCCCTGATAGCCAAGATGGTAGTGCATTCATCTTTGGTTACTTGTTCATTTCGCCTTGAAAACAGTTCTGGGTTCAATTCCCTATAGGGGTCCACATCTGCAAAATGACCTCAGCTATTGAAGCACTTCTAATAATACTACTGCCACAGCATAATAGGTGAATATGTGTATAGATAAGTTCCAGCTGGATAAGGAACAGAAGAAATTTAATAGATAAAAAATTACAAGAATTGCCTCTTAATCAGAATGTTTCACTTCTCTTCACTCCACTCTCTCTTTCCTCTCTGCTTCAGCATCAAACAAGTACTTTCTGCATCCATATCTTATATTCTTTAAAGTTCAACTTCCTTCAACCCATTGCTGATTGTTCCCCTGCCAATTTCATTTCCTTGGCCACAAACTTTTCCTTCATGATTATTCTTAATATTTCCTTTTAGTTAGTTTTCCCTCCAAATCCAACGGAATTTCTGTAGTATATAAAATCCATAGTAGCGAGGATTCTGGTCTCTCTATTTCCGTCACTTTTTAAATTAGCATCCCCCACTCATAGACAAGTTCGGTTCAAAACAATGCTTTTAATATTCTCATCCCTTATCTTAGTCAGCGTTTCTTTATCAAACATCATATCCAGGTAAAGCTTTAATTATTTCCCTGCAGCCTTCATTTTCCAGATATAGTACCATCCAAGATCAGTTGCTCAAGCCAAACTTTTAGCATGGTTATTATAAATGATAAGCTATTTATAAATAAGGTAATAAATTTATTGTCTAGTATAATAATTTATCAATACTGAAGAAGTTTGAGTATTCATCTCAAACAAATACCTGTTATTCTAATTACAATAATCACATGCCTCTTCAGTGCAGTTTATCACAAATCCAGCTAGTAAATTATGAGTATTGAATCCAAGGCAAAAACAGAGCAATCTCTTCCAAAAATATACAGAAAAAGGGATTAAAAAAGTTGTGGAATCTCAAATACTATACATATGTAATTTAAGTAAGTGAAGCTTACACAGGATAAATTTAAAACAAGAGAAACAAAATCATTCATGTCTGAAACTCATTATAAAATTTTATTTACAGAGGATTTGAAACGCTATTCTTCATGATGCTGGGGAACGCCTGAATAAAATAAGAATGAAAGAATGATGAGCTACCTATAGTTTGAATTTTCAATGCCCAAGTGTTCCAGAGTCAAAAAAGATTTAACTATGGAATGATCCCTGAAGATGCTGTTGAGTTTGGAGACTAGGCTGCATAACAATAGGCTGGCTTGGTCCTTGGTTCTCTACCAAAGTGAGGAGGGCTAAATCTGACCATCTAGCTTCTTGCTCTCTGAGTGTGGCAACTGCTATTGAATCACCTCCAGCTCCACCACTTCCTCCATCAGCCTCCTATAGTTCAAGTAAAATCAGCATTAGGAACTAGCTTATCTTCAATTACATCTAGATTGAATTACCTTGCCCTCTAACTAATTTATAGACCATATAGATATACATAACATCTCCAATGAGATAGAACTTTGGATGCCACTACTCTAAATAATAATGAAACTTTAATGGGAGACTAATTCCAAAGGAAAAATATTAAAGATGATTAAATAATAATACAAATATTTTTATTTGATTCAATGATTAATTTGCAATGAAAATCAATTCTTCATTCCTTTCATGCATCACTTTTAAGGAAAACCTTGGAGTTTTAATCATAAAAAAGGTTCCTAAAACAAATATGACATATCTGTTGAAGTTGAGTTGGAGAAATAAAATATAACGAGATAATTCACTTTCATCATAAAACTTTAAATCTCTACATAAATACTGTACTTGAGTACACAGTATATAATCCCCGTTTTCAGTAAAATCATAATATTATATTATGGAAGTATTTACAGAAAATGTACATAAAATATTTGGTCAGCAATAAATATTTTATTAGCCAATCACAGTGAAGCATGTCTGAATTCACTGAACTTTTCCAGATTTAAATCCCTAAAATGATAAGGATATCTGAGACTACTTGATATGAATTACAGAAAAAGCTGTCTTTCTAGTTCAAGATTCACACTTGTAACGACCAATTAAAAATCTGTACAAGAAATCTGTAGTGTATTCAGAAGCCATTGTGAGGATTAAGCATGAGGACTCCATTTTTAAGTTTACATATCCTGTGTAAAGACCAAAGAAGTCTTATGCAAACATACAAAAAATGTGTAACTATTCTATAAATTAAATTTAGAAAATTAACTTTTAAAGAATTATTATCTGTTAAGCCAAAGGCCATATCAAGCAATAACAGTTAAAAGAATGGCTGCCTAAAGCGTTCTTAAGAATGCTTCATCCGTGTTTTACGTCCTACATTATATTTATAGCCTTCAGAATCACAACGAACAAAAATGATTATGATTAAAGCATATGGCAGTGCATGATAGTTTGTTGATTTAAGACTTGAAAGATTCAATAATAATGAAAAAAGATCAAATAATAATCGGTAAACGTGTATAAAATTTGAATCCTTGCTTAATTACCTCTGGATCAGGAAGCTCAGATGGAGGCACAGATATATTTTCGACAGGAAGAACTTCCTCTCTCCATCGATCATCAGCGACTTCTAAAAGGTGACCGTCACCTAGAACTTGACTGTCCATCTTCCGCTGTCACCTCTGAAGTAACCAAAGGAAATATGTAAACAAGTGAATATTCAAACAGTCAATCTTAACAGCTACGCTTTATTCATATAAAACCTTTCAAAATGACTTTGTTCGTAACCGAACTAGTGTCTTCTCAGAAGTGGCAATAATTATAAGCCATAAAATGCAACTATTTCAGTAGCAAGGGAAGAAATTACAAATACATTTATCATAAAAAATTTCTATTCTTCTTAGGGAATGCTTTGTTCCTTCAGTTTTTAATGGTTAACTGCTCAATGTAAATTAAGGTTATTACTCAACCTCTGCAATTATGAATTGAATCAATGGGACACGGTATAATTGGTCCATACGCGTGAAGAGGTGACATTAGATAATACTAAAATGATGATAATGACGAAAAATCCAGAATAAACCCAATATAAAACACGATGACTTAACTGTTCAATTTTGGAAATTCTATTGTTCCTCTGAACACACTGACAATATCTGTTTTTGAATTATCGAAAGGTTAGTAGCAAAGATGCAATACCCGAAATTACATAACAATAGCGCCAATCCGCCTTTATGAGGAAAATCCTTCAGAATATACCTCTAACCTAAACAGTATGCTTACATTTCATACATCATTTATGAAGATCACTAAAAGATATCAATAAATGCATTGACTTATTAATCACAAAACAATTTTCAACATCGAAAGGAAACGATAAATATCATTATGAATTCAAGCAACCGCACAACTATCGCAATTGAAAAATAATTGATACGTTCTTTCGTAATTTTTACCTGAATTACACCAGTTATAAATTAACCACAACCGGTTTTCCGCTGGAAATATTTTCCCCCTCAAAACAATTGAAAAGCAGAAGCCACAGTTGGCCTATATTGCTCGCAAGGGTCAGCTGTCCGCAGTATCATCTTATCTTTCTTTATAGCAGTAACCCTGACATATAACACACGCGGTCATAAGGATGGCGGCATTCGTTCGTAACTTCGCCATTAAGGTATTAAGAATTAAACACTTAAAATTATTGCCGTTAATCTAAAGAAATATTTTAGTTTCAAAAATCCTGAACTAATTTTTTTCAGACACTTCCAAGACTAGCCAACTTAGCGTCACCTTCTCATTTAAGACCAATTAGTACTGGTAAGTCTTGCACTAGAGCTAATACAGTCATTTTCCCTATTTAGCTTTCATGGCAATAATTATTTTTCGTTTTTCAGGCTGCATTCGCCTGGCCTCATTAGTTCAAAAACCAGCTCCAAATTTCGAAGCCACAGCTGTTGTAAATGGAGATTTTAAAACCATAAAATTGAGCGACTACAAAGGAAAATATGTGGTGCTACTCTTTTACCCTTTAGATTTGTAAGTCACTTCATAAATGGTAGTAATAGTAGCTGAAGTGCTTCGACAGCCGAGGTCATTTCGCACATGACTCCCCACCGGAATATGAATTTTACTGCTCCCTCTCGGCACGAATGAAATCCAAACGCTCCTTCTCTCTTTGCAGTACATTTGTATGTCCAACCGAGCTAGTTGCCTTCAACACCAGACTTAATGAATTCAAGGAACTTAACGCCGAAGTACTCGGCATATCAACTGACTCCCATTTCTCTCATCTGGCATGGGTCAACACTCCCATGAAGGTTTGGAAGTCTCCATAATAATGTCATCTCTCCCTTATTAATTGGGAACTTAATGTTAACTGTACTTGAAAATTAGAACCTCTTTAAGTTTCAATTTTGTTTGATTTCAAGCAAGGGGGATTGGAAGGACTCAAGTACCCTCTTGTAGCAGATTTTACAAAAAGTATATCAAAGGATTACGAGGTGCTGATACCAGAGGAAGGAGTAGCTTTAAGAGGACTTTTTATCATTGATCCTAAGGTTAGTAATTCAATAATTTATTGACTTTCAAATATACAAGAATCAGCTGGTGCATAACTATGCTCATTTTTGCAGGGTGTCATTCGTCAGATGACAGTGAATGATCTGCCTGTTGGACGATCAGTAGATGAAGCAATTAGACTAATCAAAGCATTCCAGTTTGTGGAGAAGCATGGAGAAGGTATGCACTTTTTACAGTATCAAAAATATAAGAAATGGGTTAATTTTTCAGAGGGGTCATAAATATTTGCTACGTAAAAGTACAAAACCACGTACCTTGACTGGGAGATATTATATTTGCATTGCGTCCTAATACTTCTGGTACCTTTCTTAGTGAATTAGTCTACAGTTAAGAGCCATTTTTTTTGGGGAAAGTGACTGAGAGACATTGAACTTGAAATGGGGTCACAAGGTTATCTATGTATTCAGGCACTTAATCTTGCAGCAAATAATTGAGCCATCCATGACAAGACTAATCCATTCAGTTAAAAAGTACTATTTTACAAATGGGCTATAATACTATTGGACTCAAATTTGAAAATATCTCTAGCAATTCAACATTCAAAGAACATTTCAGTGGTAATTTGGCAGAATTTTCACTCTGTAGACATAGCAGTTTTAAATGTCATCAGCTACTTCAACTGTAATTGTGCTAAATTTCTAAATTTGTAGATGTAGAATTGTTGATGCAGAATTTAAGAGAGTTCAAGATGAAGTTATTCGCGTCTAAGTATTTGAAGCGATATTTCAAAAATACTTTTTCAAAGAAAAAGTATCCAGAAATGGCTATCAGTTGAATTCATTTTGAAATGTCTCGTTTTCAGTTTGCCCTGCCAACTGGACTCCAGATAAACCAACAATGAAACCAGATCCTGTTGCTTCAAAGAAATACTTTGAAAAGATGCATTGAGAAGTACTAATTGTTTGTGGAATTGTGTAAAATGGAAACTTTTTTGTTATGTAAATGTATTGAATAAAACGTTGGCTCCATAGTGACCTTTTATAGTGATTCACAGTCTTATAACAATAATCACCAATTTCACATGCAATGTGAAGCACAATGAAAGACAACATAAAATCAAAATGCATTATGCAGTGATGTTCCTTTACATCGAAGGTGACTAAAAGACTGTTCCAAATAAGATCCGTTAAGATTACTCCAAAAGTAATAACAAGTTGTATCATAATGAAAGCAATTTGATTTTCCAATAAAATATAATTTACTATGGAAGCAAATAAAGGAAATTCTTCTTAAAGTTGACCAAGGATACAACTATTATATGACTCAATCCACCTTGCACAACTAGAAGACTTCAGTAAGGAAAAAATAAAGATCTTTCATAAGCCTCTTTTTCTTTTGTTATTGTAATTCAAATCAGATCATGGCAGTACTTAGATGAAGAGAATGCCACCACAAGACCTAATCACAGCCAGTTCTTTTTCTCAATGCTACACTGTAACACATTGTTGAACAAACATTTTCCATACGTGGACATTTTGTAAACAGGTGCTTACAACTTCATTACTCATATTAAATGGCCTGGTTAAAAAATCTTTCAGATGGAGTGAAACCTGTTGATGTGAAACGAAATATTGACAATATTTCTCAAATTAAAATGGATATGTTATCCTAGTGGATGAAAGATAACTCTGAAGATTAAAAAAAGGAGCAGAAAATTCTTTTCCACAGAATTTCAACTCTCAACAACACAGGATTTCATTCCCTGCCCATTTGACTTCACTATTTATATTACAGCCAAATCAGACCAATGGAGATGAAAATAAATGTCAGGTAACTTTTGCATATTATTTACACTATTCAACAGCTAAAAATGGGCATCTATTCATTAAGTGCGACCCTCACACCCTTGTTGCACTGTTCTTTTTGAACCAGGATTGGTCTCTGTATATTCCAGCCACAAAATCTCACTGGAGGCCTAAAATATTTATCGGGATGTTATATCTACACAATGTAAGGGAATGAAGGAGTGATAAAGAAAGTTGATGCCACAACACCTTTAGCAGTTCAGACTTTAAATTGGAGGACATTTCCTTCCAGAGGAAACATGTAATCATTCTTGTCCCCGTTCAGGCAACTGCCTTAAGGCTTGTGATCTCTCTCCTTAACTCCTTGTTCAGAGCAATCATATTCCATGGCTGTGGTTGTGCCAGCCAGCCAGCCAAAACCACAGATCCATGGGAAACCTGAAGGAACCACTAGATTGATTTCTTTATCACTCCTTGGACAACCCTAACTCTTTAAAAAGAAACTTTCTGTGGTAGCTCAACGGTGAGACATTGGAGCTTCCATAAGAGCGACTTTGCCCTCGCCGACAGAATTGAAAGCTAGAGCTCCATATACACCTCCACTAACGACACTGCTGCTACAGCTCCTCCCTCCCTGTTGGTCTGCACTGGTTCGCTCTCCTAACCTCTCATTCCCTATGCCCTCCCATCGGCTCCCACTACTTAACAGGTTTGATTGTACAGGTGGATTTGGTGGTGAAGAACTGTCCTCACTATTTTCTGATTTCCATTTTGCCATTGAGTACTTGAAGAATTCATACGTTGACCAACAAATTGCTGTTGATGGCACCTGGTACAAAACTCTGGCACGCAATCCTTGGAAGTAACCTCGGACTCCTCCAAGCCTATAAACAGTTCTTGCTGCCTATTGAAGCAAAGGAGAAAATGGTTAATTGAATTTTATCATACGATGAACATGTTGAAAGAATATTTTGGAGTGATGGAAGGCCAACTTCTCCCATGAATTCATAAATACATTCAAACAAATGTAAAATAATCATGACTGAATATAGTGTTCAAAATTTGGGAAATCACTTTAAAATGTACCGAATTAAATAGAATTTTGTCAACACAATATTGATATCCTTCAGAATTATTATTTTCAAGATACAGCAGTACTTGAGATATAGATAAATGAATTATGTTGGATGGAAGAAAAAGCAAAATCTCAAAGCATAACTTATTCAAGGGAAGCTTCAGTTTAAGCAGTAATATATATTTTTTTAAATAAGTAAATATTTAGTTTCAAAACTAACAAAACACATTCCTTGATTATTTTTCTCAATTTGTGTCTCCACTCAAAAATGAAGATGAATTTACCCCAAGATCACTTTTAAAATACACAGATTCATGAATTTCAATTTGTTTTACCTTACATACATGCCTAGTTTATCATAAACTCTTAACATTTCAGCCAACAAGCTTTTATGTCAGTACTTTGCACAAACAGGTACATTTTGATGTCTGCCATAGGCAGTAAATCATACTAAGTCTGTCAAAGGATGAGAAACACTTGAACTTAATGTATTCACAAAACTTGCTGGATAGCAGAACTGCCAGAACCAGGATATCTAAATTATCTTTCGCATGTTACATGGAACAAAGTAAGCAAAGTATAATTGTGGCTGAGGGAAAGCTATTTAAACTCTGGAAGGATAGCTGCGTGGCTGCAATCCAGAATAGAAAAAGATAAAAATATGTCTAAATGACTGGGAATCAAACTCAGGTTTCCTTTTTTCTAGGCAGGTGTTCTAATGACTAAACTATCATGCCTAGAGGTTTGAATACCTGATTGAAAAGTGGGAGACCTGGGTTTGAGCCCTAGCCATAATGATATCTTCACTTGTTTCTACTAGCTGTGAAGCTATTTTTAAATAGGTGGCAAAATACAAATTATACTATTTGAAGTGTAAAAAACTCAATAATACAGTAATAATTAAAAAGAAAGCCATTTTATAAAACTGATCATTTATTTTAAAATAAGTTAATTCATTTTCAAAGACTTCCATTTTACTTTCAAAATTGTAACAGTTTCACTTGAGTGGGTGAAAGAAATCTGATTTGGTCACAGCCAGTAAGATATTTATACTATCAGAACACTTAAGAATATTTTAATTTGCATATCTCTCAAATTGTTTAACAGAAATTTAGAAAAAAATCCAAGTATTAATTAGAATCTTCCACCAAGCTTCAGTTAGTGTTTCAACTTCAGCCTCTTGAAAATGCACTTATTAATATTTTATAAAAGAAGTACATCTTTGAAGAAATGAAAACAAGAATTTGCATGTAAATTCTAAAAGTTTCAGGAAGAGTACAATCTTTGGCCTTCTCTAGAGAACTAACAAGTATATTCCAAGGGGAAAAGAGATAAAACAAAACAATCAGTGAAAATCAATTTAGGTACAGTGGCTATAAAGGAGCAAAACAATCCATTTGTGTTTCACTGTGAATGTTCATTTTGAAAGAAAGATCCTGTTATCAATCCAAGTCAGATATTGTTATATATGACTTGATTCCAATGTTGGAAGCTCGTAGAATATTTTAATAATGAGACACACTTAGACATACCATGTAAAAACTTTGAAAATTGTGGTCATTCTACATATGTGGTCATATATCGGTAATTCTACTTACTTTTCAATGAATATCTTCTAAAATATTTTAGAAAATAGTCATTAAAATGTAAGTAGAATAACTGTTATGCTGATACTAACTGATCAGGGGTATAGCCAAGAATAAATTAAGATAATACCTCCAAAACCATAGAAAGATACATATATACCAATGAGAACAACCAAATACATAACTGCAGAGCATTTTATGTAGATATTCTACTAGAAAAAGAAAATAACTTCATATTAAGATGATTGGTAAGCCAGACTATGAGTTGAATGAAAGGGAGAACAAAAACCCTGCAAATTTAGCCGATTTTAGCCATTGCCATTCATAATAAATAGCTATTTCCTATAGCTATAGCTAATTTCATACTTAAGAAATAGCTATAGGTCAGAAACTAGGTCAACTTTGAATTTGCATTTCCACTGTACTTAGAATATATTCTGAGTGAAGGGATATTAAAATAGATGGAATTAGAAGAATATACGATATACAGAAATATGATTAAGGGAGAATTCTAGAATTCTTTGCATCCTGTTTTGAGAAAACAGCACACAAAGGATACAAAAAATATAAATAGTAGAAAAGTGAAGCTTTCAGCTGGCTTAAAGGCAAATTATGGATGAAAACATAACAAAGCTAAGTCAATGGAGAACATGCACAAAATATGGAAAATTAAGTACACCAGCAGAGGATTTATCAACATAACTGTATCTAATACAAAAAGCTATGGAAAAATTGAGGTTCACTCAACATTCTACCAATTAAATAAATTCTTAGTGCATCTAATAATTACTGATATGATCCACAGATAAATTCATATGTATAAGAGGCAACCTCTTACACATCAAATCAGCATAATCTCTACTAAACAATGAATCCAAAATCTAAGTGATCACCTGCCTTTTGTCAGTGCACCTATCATATTAGTATTGTGGCAACTTAGAAAAACAAACTAACACTGAGAGAGAAATGTGGACCAGGAAGATCTAAGGTTTTAATTTTATGATGGATCCTATAGCATAAATTACATATTTTGCAACATTATTCAGAAATTTATCTCAAAATAATAAGAATCTATAATCATTCAGGCAAGGTCATTAACATATGTACATAATAACATATAATAATAACACATTCTGCTCTCTCAAAATAGCAACTTGGTGATTGGAGCAAATCCATCAATAATCATTTAGGCATATGTATTTAGTTTAGATATTATAGGTTACAATTTTGTAAAATTATTGACCAAGGTTATTATCGGTGATGAAACTTTAAGTGCAATATCAAGAGTATCATTATTATTTCACTTTATAACAAAACAGTTTATTACAATAACAGTTTTCAAATTTCATTCACAAAATGAGGTGCAGATGAACCAAAAATTGAAGTCTAAAAGTGATTAACAACTGAACAGCAAAACTACAGATACAAAAGAACTTTCTTGAGCTAATAAGCTTAGATTTAAAATTTATGCACAGAAAAAGAAGAAAAATGATCTTTGAAATGTGAGTTCTCTTAAAACAGGGGCAAGATTCACACTGAACAACAATTCATAGAAAATTTTTCCATGCAAATTATTAGTTTATAAATGCCACGGTTTTCTTCACGTCCTTCATAAGCAATAATATTCCACAAGCTAGCACAGCAAATAGACTTTTAGAGCAAAGACTAAAGCAAAAATATAACAAAATGAGTTAACTATGATTTGGGAGCAATAAAATACCTGTATTAGTCCTGTGACACGTTCTTGGTGGGCACTTGAAAGTGCCCTTTCTTCCTGGGTGTTGAGCAAAGTTTTACAAACATCTAATGGAGTTGTTATAGCTGCTGCTGTTGCTCCTGCCACTGCCCCAGAAAATACATGTGCTATGGGCGAGTATGTGCGTGATTCATTTGTTACACCTTGCATAAACTCGTACATCATGAAATGAACTGATTGAAATGGTACGTTCATCGTCAGCTGTGTAGTGTAAGATCGGTAGAAAGCCCTCATTCCTTCCTTCCTGTAGATTCTTGATGTACATTCTAAACACGATTTGTAAGGGCTTGCATACATTTGTAATCTTTGTTTTACCACTGAAACATAAGATTAAGCCTTGTTTATTGCCTTCGTTTTCAATAAGTAGGTTAAATGATATGCATGTGCATAATAACAATACCTTCGGCTGGATTCATAACTGCATCATGAATAAGAGTCGAAACACAACCAGATGCACCTGTAAAATGAAAATTCATAGTTGAGAAACACCACGATACGGAAATTGTAGCGCCATTGAAGACTACTTCGTCAACGTAGAAAGTTTCGATTTCTACGAGGACGCTAAAGGAGTTATAGAGAATTGTAGAATGGTGAGGAAAAATCCATAAAATCCTCGCATTCGAGTACCGTCACCACACGCATTGGATATAAGATCAGCGTAACGTTAATATTAGCAGTTTATGTAATCTTGAAACAACAAACATCAATAATAAAAGGCGTAAAAAGCTCGATTGATGATAAAAAGTGTAAATGAAATGAGATACTGTTTTCGTTCTTTCTTATGATGACAATTAGAAGCACCGTAACAACAAAAACAATTCATAGAATGCACAAACACATGGATTCTTGAAACTGATATGAAGGCAATTACCTAATAATAATATGGCTGAATTAAAGTTAAAACTCACCGTACGCGAGTTGTGGGTGTAAAGACATTTTCGTGGTCAGAAACTCTTTTAAATACTCATATGTTGAAAAGTATAGAGCATGAGCAGGTCCAGCACCAGTAACTACAGCACACATTCCACGAACGGGTCGTAGTAATCCTTCTTGGGTAACCATGCGATATAGAGCTTCACCAACTCCTCTGTACGCAGCATTTGGTGATGGTGATAAACTCTGCATCCGAGTCTAATTAAAAGTATACAGCGAATGTATCCATGTTACCACATTACCATATATTAAATGAGCCTACAATGGCCAACGATCGCGGCTAGAATTATCATAAAATGATTGTGGGTGATCACTTAAACAATAATAAAGAGGAAATATGAATTTAAACCGAACGAGGTTAATGAATCTTATACAAAAAGCACTTGAAACTTAAATATATATTAAAATATGGCTCTAAATATATTTGGTGTCAGAAGTATGGTCACCGAGTAACAGAAAGAGTAAAAGCAACTTCCAATACAAATACCAGCTCATTAAATATGATAATAACAAACATAAAATAAAGATTTATATCAATATCAGAGAGAAAATAGCTGACATGAGCCACAAAATACACTTTAAAAATGTAGGTAACAGTGAAAGTTTCTTGGCAAAAAACAGCAGATTTCAACGGACAGTTGTATTTACATGGATTGTTCATTTACGAATATATCTTTGAAAGAAATCAACATAAAATTAATTCAATAATGGCATACCTTTACAGAGTCTAGAGGGTACATTACGCAATGCTCCATTATGCCCGCTATGGCACCCGCCGTCATATGGGTGGTAACGTTGCTGGTCGGTAGGGATTCATAGTCCTCAAAGTTCATATTAAAATCCAGTTTGGAAGGTTGACACTACACGTAGTGAGTTGATAATGATTAATCCAAATTCACTGATGCAGTTGTTTAGTGTAATCAGGTCTTAAAATGGTTTAAAAGAGTTAATCACGCAGGAGAATTAGGACGCGGCTACTCCGCGGTCCACCATGCTCGCCCGGCGGAAGGAAGACGATGTTCTGCTGGCGACTTAGCGTTTCGTTTCTTCGTGTCAGAGAAACAAACCATGCTGCCCCCAATGGTCGCTTCAGTGTACTATCAGCGTGAAGGAAAATTTCGTAAGCGGGATGGAGACGATATTGGTGCCCGAATATATGAATAATTTCAGATTTCTTCCTTTAATTTCGACTTACCTCGACCATGCAGTTATAACCTATTAATGATAATATCACTACGGTAGTAAGCGATCTGAAACATATATTTGAAGGCTTCTCCGCTCTAATGCTCCGATTTTCAACTCCGTTTTTTCAAGGAGTTTCTTTCAATTTTCTTTCTAAATCTTGTTCCACATGATTTGGTAAACTTACATTTTCTTTATGAATTTTTGTATTCAGCTGTTGAATGAATTTCTCCAGCTAGCAACAAGATTACTTCATTTTAATTATTTGCTGTTCTATTATAATGTATAATTGAGTATATTGATAGCTTACAATTCCAGGAATGTTCGAGCAAATGACGACAGTCATGTCAATAAACTACTGAAATTTCGTGACCATTCCATTAAAATCGCCTTGCTTAAGTGTAACCTTAAAAATGTGTTTAGTATCCACGGAAGCGGCTGTGTCTTATTTAAGTAAATAACGTGAGTTAGCAATAAACTCATGGATCCTTAATTCTGTGTGATTGACTATGCACTGAAGCTAAGTTCTTATAGCTTGATATATCGAGAATAATCATTTACTACTTAAAATGAATAAATAACGAACCATATAATCATGAAGAACATGAATTGCCAAGGTAAATCCTGAAATTGATCAATCTATAATTTCGTTGCCTGTATCAAAAAGCGTAACAGACATTCTTCCGATTGAAAAATAGAACAATGGTAGGGTTATAACTTGATACATTAAAATTCTGATAATAGGAAAAGAACAAAGTCTTCATGAGATACATTATAAATTTATACAGAAATGCATTATCACAGAATGTACATCTTAAATCAATCATAAAGATTTGGCAGTAGTTTTTCAGATCATTAACATAAAGACATCAAAAAGGCAAAATACAAATAAAATACTCTTAACATTTATTATTAATTTATAAAAGCTTAAATCTATTCTCTCTTGGGCGATGATTTCAAAGCAGTCTGCCCTGTTCTCTCCCCTCCACTGTACAGCACCAATTGCTCTGACTGGTAGTATGACACCATCTCTTCAACACTGCGAAAGCTCTATTCAGAAAATGAAAGAGTCAGTTGTAATGAGAAATTGATTGACATTGTCAATATTATTATAAAATGTACTTTTACTTTTTATTCAACAGAATCATTCATAACAGGTTGGGTAGAATATTTTGGACTGATTTATCTCTCTAGCATTGTATTTTCTCTGATGATTTCCATAGTAAAGACACAATTATTTCTGAGCATCAGACTTAATTTTCATAGCACAACAGGTTAGTCATCATAGTAAAGAAGATTGAATTATCTGGTTTAGAAATACAAGAATTCTTCCTTGTTCCTTTGACAAAACTCTTACAATTGAAACAGGTGTGGAGAGCAGTAAAATAGAAGAATAATTAAATGTTGCTTTTTGAAGGGAAAAAATAAAACCAAATACAGTGGCAACTAAAATTACAAACTTAATTTGTTCTAGTTTGAAGTTTGTATCTTGGAGCGCAGTTTTCCATGATATCTTTTTTGGTTTAATTCTCACAATTAAGTTGGTAACTAGAGGTCTATGTGGATTTAGAAAAAGTTTATAAGTTGAAATTTTTGTATGTAGAGTGATCGGTAAGTTAAGGTTTCACTGTAATTGATTCAACTTCCCAGAGAGTTGGCTGCAACTTGAATTATTTTAAAATCTGCTGGAATACGTTTGCATAAAATTATTTCAAGTGAACTGAAACAAACTAAAATAGATTGTAATAATATTGTTTTTGATGGCAAAGTAGTTAGAACTTATTTATTTGCAAACTTGCAGAATACAGAAAACATTCTCCTAATTATTGAGAAATGAGCGAAATAAAGGCCCCTAACCACAATAAAAGGCTCTTAAGACAGGTACAATAAATACTTAAGAAAAGTAGGAGAAAAGGCATATAATGTGAATTTTTAGAGTTATTTCATCACTATTAGGTTTATAAGTTAAGGGGTAAGAGTAGGGTTATAACCTTCAGAGAGATTTCTATTTCAGATGCAAAAAATTCCATAGAAATTTTTCTTTCAATTGATAAAATGGCCTTCATTTCATATCTAACTCAATGTATTCATTCAAGAATCCAGGAGAAGTGGCAGGCTAAGTAAGAGGTTCAAGTCATAGAAAACATCCTAACATTCTTAAAGGTGTATCGTATTTTCACCACAATATAAATGTCCTGAAGTCTAATTATTTGCCCAATTTATGAAGTAAAGTATTAAATTTAGTGAAAATCAGTATAAATGGCAGATGATTAATCATGGGAATCTTTATACAGCTCAGTTACCAAAATGATTTAGTTTCTCAGGATTTTCATATTTACACTAATATGTCAAGTTAATACAGTTATTCTGTTCATTCATAAAAGGCTACCATAGTATATGGTTATGATGAAAGAAGAAATTTACCAATGAATCAAGGATTAAGATTTACAGAATACCTATGATTTTTGTCATTACTGATTAACTTTTAAAAAATTCTGTTTTTTACGTTTTCCCTCATGTAGGCTGTTCTGGTTAAATAGTTTTTGCCTTTAGTTACCAGAAATGTAACATTCAATCCATATGGTTCTTAATTGTTTAAAGTTAAAACAAGGCTATCAATGCCATAGAATATATTTTATTTAAAGTGATAAGTAAATTTTGAAACAGTTAAAATATGTTGCATTGAGAGGTTAAGAAACATTAATTATAATGTTTCAGTAATGAATGAGTTCAAACATATATATCATACATATGTGATTAGTCCTTTTAACCTCATGACAGTTCAAGCAGTTCATTAAGATGAGAATATTTTTTAGTATAAAATGGTCAACATAACACAAACTGTTTTTCAAATTTTCAGGTAAACCGAGTATAATTTCTCTGGTTTGAGAACTTGTAACTATTTCATTTGCCAAATAATACCTAACGGACCCAAAAAATCTTACTGAATCATTCTGGGAATGATAACTTCATAGGATTTATAAATTTACCTTATCTTATAAATCAATCAAACAAATACAGAATAAAATAATCATGGCAATAGGACATTTGACATCTGAAATATATTATACTTTTCTGTAAATTGAAAATTTGAAAGCTCTTGCATGATGTTGATTCAAGAAGGGCTCAAAGTTAGGGGAAATATTTCTTGTATTTTTAGAGAATTATATGGAAAATTAATTTCTAAAAGTTGTTTTAAAAGCATAAAGAATTAAGGAATGTTTTTAAAGCTAGTAGAAATTAAAACACCCAGCTTTCTGCTTATATTATTAAGGCTTATATTATACCCAATTTACAAGTGACCATTATGGCATTCTATAGTCTGCAATGTTGCATGATTTTTTTTTGGGTTTCCAGCAAGGTTTTGCTATAGCATGGGTCAATGTTTTAGCATCATACTCTGAGGCAATCTTCAAGAATAGTGATGCTGTCAGAGTATGACTCCAAAATGTTTACCAATATAATGGCAGCCATCTGGCTGGAAACCTCAAAAAATTCATGCAGCAGTTAGGCCAGACACAGGATCTTTTTTAAGCTTCTACGTTTCTTCTGTGCTAGATGCATCAACAATTAAAAATGATTTACTGGAGAGCTATAATAGTTTTCAAAATGAACAAGCTAACAGCACTAACATCTACTTATAATATCAAGTTTATATAATATTATTACCTGCTCATTTTGTTTTTCTGTCCCTAGAGCATATTTTCCATCAGGTCGATGACGAACACCTATGTTGTACACTCTTTTACCAAACCAGATGGTTAAGGTGTATGGATTTTGAGATTGCGAAGATGGTCTAATCAGAAATGTACCATCCTCCCCTAAAGACAGAAAATATATCATAAATTAGGATTTACATTTAGAAATCAAGTATTCATATAACTAAAGATGTATTTCATCTACGAGGATAATTTTTCTTTAAAGAGGATAAGGATCAATTCATATGAATGAAACAAACTAAAGGGGATGAAGATCCATTGATAGGAATTATCATAATTTCATGATTGCTTACTTATGAGAATAAAAATCTAAAAATTACACAGAATTTATTAATATCTATTCATGAACTTATGAATTTTGAGAATCATCATTATTTATAGATTTTGCACTTACAGACTTTGAAAGCTGATTCTATTGAGGTTTATTCAATCCAATTAAATTTAAAGCACAGATGAGAAATTCAATTTATCCTCAATGGCCTTTAAAAATACCAAAAGACTTATTCTGAGGAAATATTTCATCCTTTAAATCTAATAATGAAAACACTTACCATGTTTAGGTATGGTAGTGAGACATAAAAATGGCTTTTTGCAAATGACAATGAGCATCTTTTAGGGAACTTATGGCAAGCCACTCATGAAATTAATCATTAGCAAAAAAAATAATCATTGGGGCCCTGAAATAACTGCAGAAATTTTTAAAGAAGAAAGAAAATCTGCCCATTAGCAATGAAGAGGGAAAATTTTAAGCAGAAGAGGTTTTGAATCAACTGAAAATTCATACTAGATGTGGATAATTTCAATGTTAGCAATACTACAAATAGGATCTCTAGAGAGCAACAGCTCAAAAAGTCTTGATTATCCATTTTTACTACTTCATGGAATATTATGTCTTGAAATTAATATTTATGTGATATTATCAATTTTCTATAATAATTAAAATCATTTGAATATACCTATATAAGACATATGAAAGAACCATGTAATGATTGAAAATAAAAAATAACATAATTGAAAAAAATCAGATAAAAGTTAAGATTCAAGAGAGTATCTTAAAATGAAGAAAAATTCATTTATGCAAGTATTTCGAAATCAAATGAGCATTAAAAGTTTTACTTTTCACAATTTTGTTAACATTGTCAAGTGTTTGTAAACAGGGTCATGTTGAGGTATTTTATTTTCAAGAAATTTTAATGGAATTAAAGCATATCCAGAACAGAAACTCCACATATAAAAATAGATAGAAAATAAATTTTTTTATATATATTGATAGATATGGAAGATATACCATTAAAAACCAGCTCCTCCCCTCTTTTCCGGTCAACATTGTGATACCAAGGAAACTGCAAACTTCCTGTTTTGGTGTTACTGATCTTCCTGATGGGTACAGGAAGGGTATTGCTGTTGTTAACTGGTCTGAATGAGCTAGTTCCAGGTGTAGGAGGTAGAGGTCGTAAGTTTGGGGGCAATCTTTGATCTGACAAGGATGTTGGTTGCCCAGAGGTTGTTTTGATTGAAGTCACTGAAGAAATTGATGATGTAGATGATGATGTTGATTTCTTTAGCTCTGTTGAACCAGTCACCTTTTCTGTTCATCCAAAAAAGAAAGGATAATGGAAACCATTAAGAAAGTTAGAATTTCAGTTTTTAAAATGACAAATGCATGAAAGTTGACTGCAATAATTGCAAAATTTTTCATCTTCTATCAAACTTCACATACTGAGAATTTTCAAAAACAAAAGAGCTTTGAATAAAATTTTATGCATTATCTATAAGCCTATCTATTCAGCCTTAGGGAAATATAACACATGATATTGTTTCTGAATGACAATAGAACATGTTCATGTTTGATCTAGAAACTTTAAACTTGGTGCATAAAATATACATACAAGTATATAACGCAACGAATATTCTTAAGAAAATTTGTAGAACATAAATATTGCCATGAATGATTTGTGCTTATTTTGAGTTAGTTTAAATACAAAAATATTTCCTGCTTTTTGCATTGGTGACTATAAGAGAGAAGAACAGTCATAGAATTAATCATATAAAGGCAAAATGACAAAATTTTATGCTGAAAATAAACGTATTGGTATTGTGATGAGAACCATAAAATACTGCAAAAGTACATGTAACATTATTTTAAGATATTTCTAATCATCTCAACAAGGAAGTGCAATTTGATTGATATAAATTACAGTTATACAAGAACAGATAGACTTTTCACAATTTAATATAGAGGCATAGACATATACATTAACATTAGTTAAAACAGCATCTATCATGAATAGTATATTAGGAGCAAATTCTATCATGGTTGATACTTAAATCTCAGAGAGAGATAATGCCAGCAAATTCCATTGATGACAATAAACGAAAAAAAATCAAACAAGCCAAACTTCAACAGAGGAAATGAATGGTTTAGGATATTTTTTATCACTATGCTAATAATAAAAAATATGATAATTTAATTTAATTAAGCCAATTTAAAGAAAGAAGTTGGTACATATCTTAATACTAAGACGTTTATTAATTCCGAAATTTCACTTAATTTAAAAATATAGTGCATGCCAATATACCAGTTTCTTCACTATAAGAGTCAAAAACTGCATACAAAAGGTGTTGATGCTTAAGTTGTAAGGGGAGTTTTTACATACCGAGAATATTTCTTGAATATTTTATATTGCTGTACATGCAGTAAGAATTAATTCAAAGAATCGGAAAAATGAGACAGCGAAAATTATTGAATAGTAAAATCGTTGAGAATATGCACGACTTCGTGAAAAGTTTCGACTAAGTGCATTAACAAACATTATAATTTCCACTGATATTACTCTCCCTTATTCCCCTATGAGGAATCATGGGACAATATTACAGTCCTCACAAATATAGCGATGAGGAGTGGATGCCACATTTCCCCCTTTAATCATTCATCTACTCTACCCGACCAGGATTTAAACCGGGGGCCTCAACGTTGCTAAAGAAGTTCATATATCACTATATCACTGTTAAATTTCGCATTAACTGAATGAAAGCTTCCGAGGGTAGACATGGATCACGGGATGCTGGCTAAACTTTTCTCTTACTCATCGTGAACTTGGATTGGGAATCCTGAGAGTTGAGACTGTGCTGTCTCTTGAGGGTGGCCACCAGCAATTGCTCTGCGAGGTGCGGAGGCATCACCGGAGGCTGTGGACGAGGAGGAACCACCCGGGTGCCGTGGTGCACGGGGGAGAAGGGCTGTGATGCCGAAGACGCCATCATTATCGCACGGAGGTAGAAACTTAAATGCCCAAACCATAAATATAGGGAGGCAAGGAGAACAGTCCCCTGCTGAGATTTTGGTGGTGGGGGAAAGGGGGCCGAAGAATTCTTCTTTTAAAAGAAACCCTTTCCCCCTTTCTCATAAAAGGGTAGCGGCAACTACACTGGAAATATTGGAAGAGGGGAAATACATTTTTCTCCACGTGGGGGCCGTAGGATGGGCTTCCTTTCGGAAATAAAAAAAGGAACGAATGGAAACATGCGGATTATTATTAGAATTGGAGTGGCACGTGCGATTTAAAGGGCCCGAAGACGAAATAGAATTTAAATGGCTTTCAATGAATTAAAGGGCACAATCGCTTTCGGATGTCACGTGGATTCGACATATCCGATGGTGGATCCATTCATGCTTTATATTTTCTGAATATAATTTTGATAGGAAAGCTTACAATGGGAGTACATATGCTTGTGGTTTGAAGGGAAGTATTTTTCTGGAACTTCCGGATAGCGAAGTAGGCAACACATTAGAATTCGGTGAAGGCGGTCTCGGGTTCGATTCCTGATGGGGCCTCATGTGCGAAAACTTTTTAAAAATTGCCACCACTCCTATCTTTCTTTAAAGACTTTCTTAGCCTAATTACCATTGTAATTGCCTCTGAAATTTTGTAAATAAAAACTGCTCCTCAGTTATAACAGTTATCCCGTGGTTTCGCACGATCAGCAGGACTAAGAAACTTCACCACCAATATGTAACTAGAAAATGCATATTTCAATCAAAATTCTGGTTGCTTTCTTTTTGAGCTTTGTTTCGATGTATCCCAGTTTTTTTTCATTTCATTTGAAAAATGTCTTTATGATTATTACCGAGTGAATTTTATTTTGTTTATAGCGGGGTTGTCCTAAAGCGAGAAAGGGTTCGACTGATCCAAAACCAATGTAATGGCGGTTAGCGGTGTGTGTGAAAATTCCAATCATATTGCGTGGAATATACACAGTATTTATGTAAACGCTATGCAGCTGCAAGTAGTTAAGATATCTGTCGTCGATCACCTCAAAGAAAAATGATTATTTAAATCGAAATTTGTCAAGGAAAGGATATCTCTGTTTTCTTTCCATTTTATATACTAATTGAAGGCGATGGAAAAGATTGATTGGCAAAATATAAACAAAAAAAAAAACGAAAAGTTCTTGCAACTAACTCATTTCTAAAGAATTATTTCCAGAAGTTTATCATGCAAGTCACAAATCATATGTCGGGGATGTAGGGCTAAATTTTCCCAACTCCTTGAAACTCCCCTCTAATAATCTAATAATTTCAATATGAGCTCTTTAGTCAGCACGCAAAACCCGAAAATCTCAGAAATTTCCAGAAGCTTTACAGAAATTTCTAGAAGCTTTAAAGAAATTTCTAGAAGCTTTACAGAAATTTCCAGAAGCTTTACAGAAATTTCTAGAAGCTTTATAGAAATTTCCAGTCATTTCGAGCTTAGCTTAGGAAAATTCTAGATCTTTCAATCGACAACTTATGTGAGAAAATAACCTTACTGGTGAAGCGAAATTCTATGAAACAATTAACAAAGATTTCCTTTGGCTGGTATACGTATGCATATTCGGTTAGATCTATAATCCTATCAAATGGGGGCGATTGAATGCAATTTCCTTATGATCTCATCTCCAGTAAACTCTTGAAATGTTATTTCGTCGTGATAAATGTAGTAGTGTTCGTGACAGAACTTCACGATCTGATCTAAATTCAAAATTCTTTTCTGGTCCCAGGTAAATTGCTAGTACAAGAGAGTCATGAAGAGGGGACGCTATCATCCCCTTCGCCCACTCCCCCCTGGGTTCGCCAATGTCTTCAGTAAGTACGTAGATGTTTGGTAGATACGCGGTTCATTGAGAACCATACAATGTCATATCTAGGGTTTGTTAGGTAAGACATGCCCACGGCGCCAACAAATGCATTTTTGTAGTGGCAATGTCTCACTGGGGGAGCACTCTGGATACTAAGTAAACTTACTTTAAGCACAATATAAGCCAGTTCGCACCGGTAAGTAAAAGTAAGAAAATCTTGTGTCGTGATTTTCTGAGTAAAGATCTGTTAATCCGATAATTTAACTCAAGTAATTTAATTTATAAAGAATTTAAAATTGTAATTTAGTTTAACTTTAAGTACTTAAAAGTAGACCCAAAATTGAGCAATGTCCAACGAAAATCACAAAAAATGTTCTGACCTTCCTGTCTTGGGCGCTAAAAATCCTAAGTAAAACCCTGGAACCAAATGATAATTTGATGAAGAATGACCATTAAAATTAAACAGAAAGCTTAAGAATAAGCAAGGCTTGCAAACAAGGCACAACGGAGATATATTAATTCAATGCGGAGCTTAAGAAACAGTAACCATCTACGTTGTAAGTACGATTTTTTCAGAGGGTGTTTAGTAAGCGCCTTGG
This sequence comes from Pachydiplax longipennis, assembly GCA_036926295.1. Taxonomy (NCBI): domain Eukaryota; kingdom Metazoa; phylum Arthropoda; class Insecta; order Odonata; family Libellulidae; genus Pachydiplax; species Pachydiplax longipennis. The sequence continues at coordinate 19,576,869 of JAVFKF010000001.1, read as the reverse complement.
CGTTGAGTAACCAACCATTCAAAACGGCTGACGAGGGATCACGAGCAGTGAAAAATGTTTCAATAACTTATTTGTTTGGTTACATAAAGTGATCTTTATTCACCGTAAAAAAATCTTTCCATTGCGATCGATGTGGAACATAAGTACGTAAATCACTGACTTACACAGCTAATAAAATAAAACTGCAAAGCTTTCATAACTCGATGGCACACCTAGATACTGCCAAGGGCTCCAGCTACTCTGGAGTTACATTTATATCATATTATTCATTTATATTTATATATAATATTGAAATATAATTTATTTATATATCATTTATATGTAATATATAAATATAATTATATTTATACATCATTTATATTTGCGACCATCTAGGCTGACTATTTTTATGAACATACGATCCTTCTGTTGAAATTATTTGACATAAATAAATAAAAATTGAAATAAATAACAATAACCAATAATTTTAAATAAGTAACAATTTTAATTTCGATGAAATGAGTCTTGTTTGTTACTTGTCGAAAGAAAATGAGTTGGACTTCCTATGAATTATTTTGTACAAGGGCTCTTGACGCTGTTAAGACATACCGGTAAATTGCAAAAATCTTTACCTATTCAAAAAAAACTCCAAAAGATCTTCTGCGTTTATTTTATAAAAATTCAAAATTCCGAGGCAAATAATGGAAGGCAAGGGATGGAAAAGCGAGGCATTTCACGAATGCTGCATCGACGCGAGGAAAATATTTATGACCATGAAGAGATGCAGAAAACGAAAAATGTTTGAGGTGACTCAGAGGCTTGCAAGGGAATTGAGAAATCAATGAAGCACAAAAAGCCTTCCAAGTATGATCGAAACTCGAGACTTCTTGAGCATTTGCTCAACTAAGGCGATTGTCTCTGATGCAGTCACAATCCTTAAGTTTATGAGAGCAATACAATAATGACCTAAATGAGCTCAGTGATTCGCCCATATGAAGGGTATTTATCCCGGAGATGATGTAGACGGAAGAATTGTTTTTTTTTAATGTTTAAAAAAATACTTTCGTATTTGATCAAGGAAACGTATTTATGTTATTTTCTCTTGAACGTAAGTAGAATTAATACAGTCTCTTGAAGTTAGTCTAGTAATAAGGTACTTTTTCAATATAGTTTCAGCTCCTCTACCAAGCTCTTTTGAAGATGTTAAAAGAATGTAAAACCTTAAAATAATGACACAAACAACTTAAATTAAACCGCTTTTCTTACAATTTTAGTTCTCGGTTTAAATCCTATAAGATCTAACAATATTTTCCTGAAAAATCGACGAATTATTTTACGAACTGAAGTTAGCAACGAGAAGAAATCCACAAAGGCAAGATTTATGCACCCTTGTTTTATATTTATGTGAACGGATTAAAAAAATTAACAATCCAAGGAAACAGTTAATATCGTAACTTTTTGCTGAGAATCATATACTTCTGTATCCGATCAAACCTTTGGTATCTAGGAATCATGGACAGAAATCGGATAAATATTCTCTTTCCTCCGTTTTCAAAGTTTTTATGGTATATTTATTGGTGCACGTTTTTATTGCCATCATCAGTGACTAAATGTTTACGATAACCATCATCACTGCCTAAAACAGAGTTACATTTAGGGAACTTAAGCGTTCAACCGATAAAATTCGCCTAGATTATCCAAAAAGCTAGTTACAACAATGGAAATGTAGTCGTAAGAGCTGTTGAGTATGTGGAAGAGCTGCCTTTTAAGTATACTTAATGTGGTCCTGCCAAATACTGATAATTTTTTGCAATACTTAAAATATTAAGAAAATAAACACAGTAAATGTAAGTCAAAAATTGTGGAAACCTATTAAAGGCAAGGCTTTGGTTATTTATTATCCGTGTTCCTTGATGGGCTTCCCTTAAATCAGGTCCGATTCTCTTTGCGAAGAGGCATCCTTAGAAAATTAAAAAAACAGAGAAAACTGAACATGCCAAACAATGTTTCCTTATCTATAAAAGGCTAAATATCCAAATTATTTGGACATCTCAAGATGTCGATAGCGGAAGGGTGAGATTAGGACTTCGATATCAATGATCAATTACTACAATAGACGAACGGTGTCATGTGAAATCTATCACCCTCCGGCAGTGTATCAAGCGAAATTTCAGTAAGTTTTTGTCAATACTGGACGCATGCTTGGAGTGCCCTCAACCGATTGCTCTAAAATTTCAAATATTTTTTGCGAAATACGATAGATGGTGACTGAAAGAAGTCATCTTCGTGTTTCAAACCCGAAGGTTCTGGACGAGACGCAGCGAGTGGTGTTGAATCATGGGACAATATGGAGAAGCCGCAACGAATCTTCACCATAGGCTCCACTGGCTTTTTGTGGTAAGCTTTTTAAGTCGTGGTAAGGTCGCCTAAAGCGGCAACGTCGCCTTCTAAACTGCACTCAGGGATCGTCCCTGTTCCGCAGACAATTATTTGGTTAAGAGGAAGGAGAAAGTCTCAACGGTCACGTCTCTCGCAAAGGGTGCGAGCGCCCAGTTATGCCAACTTCAAATTCACGGTCAAAACAATCGGAGTGGACGCGATGGAAGGATTCAATGGGCCGGAATCTAGGTCATTCTAACGCGAGAGTGGGTCGAATTATGTTACGTAAATGATTGGCCCTTGATTGCGAGGGATAATGCTTCATTTATGCCCATAGTTCAACGTCTATCCATGCATTAAACTCTCATCTTACGCGTAGACGTCGAAAACAATTTTTCTATATTATGCAAATAAAATACACACTTTGAAATTCCACAGAAATATATTGAATGCAACTAGTTTCGTGCCTGATGATGTCTGGCAGACGAAACTAGTTGCATTCAATATATTTCTGTGGAATTTAGTGTTTTTTTTCTTTGCATGATGGCACCATTCCACATAGTTAGGCTGGAGCATGTCAATTGTATAAATTGTAATTTCTCGATATGTTCAGATACCCCGCGAGCCCCCAGGTATGGGGTATATACACCATATACCGGTGTATGGCAGAGGGTGTAATTACACCATCACCGATACCTAATATAACCTATTAGCTTCTCTAATTGCCTGAAGAAATAATTACCAAAAGTAAGAATCCTTGTGATATTTTTTTAAAGTTTTGCCGATGTCTCTCGGAGATGGCGTTTGTTCATTACTGGAATTAAAATGTTACTCACTTCGTCTAAACGTTACCCCATCAAAGAGATACCCAATCATTAAACTAATTTTACGGCAATAATATTTTTAATAACATAAGTACGTTCATCCCTAATGTGAAAGTGAAAATAAAAGAATACGTGATAAGTTGTGAACCGATCTTTTAATAAAACTCAGCTGAAATAGAAGAATCAGGCTAATTTTTCCGCCGGAATATCTCTTAGTAGGTTTGCAGGAAAAGGTTTGGTTACAGGTTTGGTAGGTTTAATAGGAGAATATGTAAATGTTAACTCTGAAAAACCATATCAACTTTTCTGTCATAGGTCTTAAATCGACGGCTGTGAATTACTGCGCGCACCAGTATAGCGAGCGTCGCAGATGAATGTTAATAGGTCATACGTTGATTATTGCGGGAACTGAGTTCAGAAAGGGTTTACGGATGGGAAACTATGATGGCACGATGTAGATCATTGTGGCATTCCCGGCGGAGTTCCTATTTTTGCCGCGCAATTCCTGATATTCATCTTCAGTTCATCCGGCGCTATCACGATTGTCACAACAGAATGGCTCACCCATGACAATGATTCATTTGATAGTGTTCTTAACTACGTAATACTATTCTACAAAATTTATCTTTTGCGTTTGAGATGTAATATCACAGATTCCGTTTTCAGGGGACAGAGCGTTACTCGGTTTCCACAAAAGGATGGGATGGGACTTATCTCTTTACTGCTAAAAAATTCCTTTATCGAATCGGAAGCTATTCTCTGGGAAGTTGAGGGAAGAAGGGAAATTATAGCATTGCAATCTTGCAGCGTAATCTGTCTCGTGATATAATTCTCGGAATAATTCTTCCGGGGCAGAACGCTATGGTCTATTTAAAGAGCTTAACAGCATGGCAATACATACCCGGTGATGTTAGTTAACCGTTAATAAATTAATAAAGCGGTATTGCAAAATTCGACTGACGACACGTTGCCGCCATTACTAAATTTCTACGGAATGAAATTTTCCAGAAAAAAATTACAGTCCGTAGATAAGAGGTGCATAACTCTTGGTCCACCGCATGAGGTCCTCAAGGGGTTTGTATGCTGTCCAAGGGTGCTCTAGCGATTTTAGGTGAACTTATTCACGGAGATGAATACATCTATTTTACGAAATTAAATTTTATGTTCAAAATACGGAAGCTGTGAAAGAATTTTTAGCAGGCCCTCAGCATCACATTAGCAGAAAAGATGTAATGTAAAAAAATGTATAAAGATTAGCATTCTACCAACCTTTTAATCATTTAGAGTCATAGTTAAAAGAGTTTTGAATTAAGAAACTTAATTTTTGTTTAATTTAAATAAAATTAATTTCTGTTTCTTAGTTGCTTTTTATATCTGTCAACGTAATAATTTATTCAATTTCACGAGGTTATTTATTCATTTACTAATTTTTTCTAAGTGCAGACAGCAAGCATGAGAAAACTCTTGAGCGGCCCCTTCATGGGCAAACGTTGTGCATTATTGCCGTAGATATAATATACTATTTATGCAAATAGATCTCAGTAAATGTTTTGACGAGAAGAGATAAACAGCACGGCATTTCCATGAAATTAGCAGTGTATTCACCATGGGATGATAAAATATAGAGATAAATTTATCCTATGGAGTGAGTGACAGCTTTAAACGAGTTCTTTATAATTGTCAGTAGGCGTTGGATAGTTGTGAGGGTGTTTCGTGAATTTTTTACCCCGACCGCGAAACGTTCCGCTGACTGCCATCGGAGGAAAATCTCTATCCGTTTTCCTTCTTCTGGGGTTTATCATGCTCATTGCTGACTTTATTGTGTGTGCCATCCTATATCATTTCGGTGAATACCCGGCGGTTGCACTCTGAATCGTTGCGAAACCGGATCTCTCGACAGCGCGGTAATGCACCATTTTATACACTCATTACTATCAGTAAGTTTCCGCGGTTTTTATTTTCGGAAAATCCACTTTTTGAGCGCTTCCCTGTTGTGGAAATATTTCTATAAGTATTTTCTTTGCTTTGAAGCTCTCACTCTCATCTAATTTTTTCTAAGTTATCTTTTCGCAAACTATTTTGTGTTTATAGACGCCGACAACTATCAGACGTTAGATAGAAATTGAGGTTTTACATTCTCTATTTCGCCTGAATCATTACTACGTTATTTACTTATGAAGTTTAGGCTGATAATGATTTATTTATGGCTTAATTCAAAAGTCCTTTACTCTTGAGTCAACCCTTCATCCTATTTTTTATAGTAGCAAACCTATGGCACGCAAGCCCCAAGTGGTTTGTGTATTTGGCATGCAAAACTATTGCGTTACCCTTCCTCTTTATTCAAAATAATAAAGCTGCTAAGTTATCCTAACTATGAATTCAATGGTGAATCCTGTCAATTTATATCTGTTTTCGCGAATAACAACATCTTTGTCTTTGCTGGCATTCCATTAAAGTAGATTAATTTGTAAGGAGATAACTGAGGAAAAATAGATGAATTTGCAGATCGCTGACGTCATAATATAGATAACGTCGGAAACTCACGCTATTGGCATCATATTGACGCTCATAATAGTCAGACCATTTATAATATGACAGATAAAGAATATGGGATTATTCTGACAAAATGTTTGCCATCCCTGAATAAGATGGTTGATTTTTTTTTATTTTTGTAAGAAAAGGCGAAAAATAGACAAAGGGCGTATTCAGCAGATGGGGTACACCATCACTTAATAGTATACTATAAATAATATATAATATAAAAAACATAATTCCCGTAACACGTTTTATTCAAATGTTATAGCCCTTAGAAATGACCCTTGTTCGCCGTTCTTTGCAAAAATTTCGAGATTTTAAAAATTAATAAGTTTTCCAAAAAAATTTTTCTGAGCTGAAACTTCGGCACAAAGGTTTTACCATAGAAGTACGCTAGCAAAAAAAATTTCATCGATTTAAAAAAGTAGAGGTCAATTTCTGTCCGATTTCTCGTGGAATGGCCCGTATAAAAGATGCGAATTTTTTGCTTCGGCCACTGTAATATTATATCCTGAAAATCTGATTTTTCTTTCCTTCGTTCAAAAGTTACATTGTCTAGACTAAACTATAGTACAATATTATAGTACACAAAATTTTGAATGCATATTTAGTGATGCAATAGTTAGATGCAAGTAGAAGTTACACATCGTGAACCTCCCAACGATAACACATAAGTGAATAAAGCATTATTCGGAACCGAAAATCAGAAGGGCATAATTAGCGCTTTTCAATAATTAAGACTTTAGGTTTTTGGCTCGGTTTATAATTCGGAAAAAATTTCGGCAGAATATTCATAATTTTCCGAAGAACCGAATTACAGAGAGAATGAATTGCAGAATATTTTTTCCGACGCCAAAAGAATGCGAATGGAACTTTATATTGATGATCTGATACCATTAGTATTCAAAGATGAGATGGAGGAAGATGCAGAAAATATTGTAATATTAGCCTTAGATACATTGTCTCGGAATCACTGGGATTATTTCAATCAATGTTTAGAGTATTAGCTGATCAATCATGCGTGATCATTCCCACACAATCTGACGTACACGACTTTGTTTTCGCAAGTTCCAGTCATTGTTTATTATGCTAGAACATGTAGATGAAATAACCGTAAGAGAGCTCAAGTACGTGGTTAGTAGGTTCAATTCACAATAAGCGCAACGTTTAATTCCTCAAATGAGTCAGAATAGAGGAAGATACGGATGAATTCAGTATGGATGAACTGACTGAGTAAGGGGATTCCCATCCGTTTCATTGGAAGAAACAAATAAAGGTCACGCGTTTTTTTCCTCTGCCTGGAGGGTTATCTCTCTTTTTCGTCGGTTTTAAACCAGAAATACAGGTCAAACAAGCATTTTTTGACACAAAGAAAGAATTGCTGTTATATTCATCGTTGCATCGTTTAGTTTTGGGTCTGTGGAACTTATACGTATCTTCAAAGGCGGGCTAACATAAACGCAGAAAATTAGTAACTCATACAGTACGCTTATTAGCTTCAGTCCTGTTTTGCTCCTAAGGAAGGGAAATGTAGACAAAATTACACCCTAGTGGATTCCTAAAACTAAAAACATTATGTTGCAAATTGGAGCCTTCAAATGTATTGCAATAGTTGTTTTATTACCAACAGCTATTGAAAATCCTGTGGTAGTCTGAGGGCTGCGGCCCTACAGTTGAGAATATGTGCCACACACACAGCAAAGCTAGCGTAGGGCGAACTATTCAGCAAAGTAAAAGCAGGGGAAACCTAATTTTACTCTTAAAAGTTGCAAGGAATATTCAGGAGCGTGAAATCTGTATGTAACATGGAAATAAGCGCTAAAATAGAAAGTTATCATTTTTTTCCTAAAAGCATAGAGGGACGTTCAGACTGAATAAGTTACGGATGCTGCTTTTGAAAAATCCTGTTCCACACGCCTCAGGCGGCTTGCAGGAGAGAAATGCAAATGTAAATTTCGCATGGACTATTGTACTGGACAAAAATACACAGCGCTCGGTTACGCTGGCCATGACTACCGAATGGAATCCCTTGTTTTGATCGCTCTCTTACTAAGCCGTAGGGAATAATCTATACATTTATCAAGCGAGTTTTACTTAAATTTAACTTTAATTTTGAATCTAAATTTAACACCGTACCCATTTAAAAATCTGTATGATTGAGGGTGAATGTTTGGGAGGGGGCAGGGGTTAATTAATGTTGCCTGTGACTGAATGTGTATTGTTTCTGTGTTTTAACTTTTCAGAGAATAAGTGTTGTAGTAGTAGTAGAACATTTTTGCAAGGGAATTAGTAATGGTGTTGGGAATTATGTTATATTGGAGTTCTGTACCTTGTAAAGTGGTTGTATTTAAATGTTTAATCTTGTGAGAGTATTATATAGTTTGTTCTGAGTTGTTTAATTATGTTTGTGAAATTTAGTGTAGTTGTTTGTAATGTTGCCACCAGACTAGCAGTCTATCTGCAACAATTTACTTAATAATAATAAAGCGTAAAATGTCAGAAAATAGTAAAACACTTAAAAATTTTGAGTTATGCATTCATCCAATATTTTAGTCAAAGGGATGTGAAAGAAAAGAGCACCAAATCAGTACGTAAAAACTGAGGATGGGATCAGTTCCTTTCGACAAAGAATGGCCGGAATAAATAAAGACTTTTCTCTAGAATTACTTGCTCAGAAATCGATTTGATGGGCTAAAGGCAAACCGAGTAATGGATGACGAAGCAAAACCAATAAAAACGGCAAACAGCAAAACTGCAAGTAATCACGAGGAAATACAACCAAATCCTCCAGAAATGAAGGAAACAAAGTTGACATGAGTAAAATTAAAAACCTTCACGCGGAGAAATAGCGTGAAATCGATTTATTTACTGGATATTCATGGTATAATATCGATTAGTTACTCTTGGAATGGTTCAATGTTGCTGAAAGCACGGGTAGTAATATAATAGACCTCTGTCGACGTGTGGACGAGTTCAAATGAAAATAAGCTAGAAGATTAACTTTGTAAGAGGAATGAATAGATCAGAGGAAAAGATAAGGCGCAGTTAATTCTGTTTATAACCCATTTTTACCTCCACGTCTTCATTCGCGAATTAGAGGACAGCGGATAAATGTTACGTAAAGCACATTACATAACATCAATAATTTCCGAGGCGGAGTTTTTTCGTGTAATTTTCCACACGAGAGATCCTGCGCAGGAGAAAGCAAAATATAACATCCGTTATAATTCGATTCGACTACTTTACGTTATTTATTTTTCAAACCTAATCGATGACACGTTTCCTTCTCGAACAACTTGAGGTCGGAACGTCAAAGAGAAGAGAAATTTCACGTCAGCATATCAAACCAGTGGCGGATTTGCAATAAGGCGCATTGGACTCTTGGACTACGAAGGCCTTCTGAATGAATATGAATTTTTTAAAAAATTGTATACGTATAGGTGCCCGGCGCATTTACGGGTGCAAAAAGCAATTTTCAGATAAATTTTCTAAGTATAAAACACAAAAGACATCTTTTACTCATCATAAGCAGACTACTATTATTCTGTATTTTCTCTATTTTCATTGCCAATAAAATAAAATGTTTTTAACACATATCTTTTGAAGTAAAACATAAGTAGCTGGTTTATGGGGAAGGTTTCCATGTGTATATAAAATAAGCCAGCCGCTTTTCTTTCTCTTTCATTTATTTATCACAATCGACAGAATCATCATTACGTTGTATCCGATATATGTACAGTGAACTCTCGATTTTCCAGGCTAATGATGGAAAGGGGATACATAAATACTCAGGAAACACGGATAATCCGAATTTTCACTTTTGTTTCCTATAACGTGCATAATTTACGCAAATATACAATTTATTGTTATTTGCGCATATGGTCTGTTATTTTCCATTCTCTTCTGGATTTATGAAGAGTTCGATTCACCTGGATTATGATTTATTCATCGGATCTTCTGTCTGTCTGAATCTGTCATATTCTTACTACTACAAAGGAAAGGTCTTATACAAGACCTGCTTCTATTGGAACGTGAAAATACTCTGGTTTTCGAGTTCGAAATTTCTTTTTAAGAAAGCATTGGAAAATGTCGACGAAGAATAAAAAACATGCATGGATGATTCACACATAGATAATAGGAAGTTCACTTTATTTTGATATGTTCAATACTTTATTGACATTGTGCAGCAATTGGTTTCTGTGGATGCTTTTACACATGATATTTTTGTAACGTAGCGTTATTTTCCGCTACGTTCGACACTGCGTTTATTTCAAACGAGTCTTGGCCTGATCTTTGACCTTTTCAGGCCTCCGAAAATGCAAATTCGTCCCGTCTCGCACGCATTTTGAAAAGTTTTCCGTATTCGTCTGTGGAGTGACGAGGGGGCGTCCTTAGCCTTGACACGAGCCAGAGTCAGGCACGGCTTTTCTCGAATGAGGCCGTTCGAACGTGAAGATCAGGGAACGCTTTCTATCGCAAGGACGAACGGGGGATAAAAGGGGTGGCGCTCGAAAAAGCGACGTTTGATGTGTTTCCGGATTCCGAATCATAGCAAAATCGTATCCCATTGTAGTTTGGACTACCTTAGAAACACAAAGCTTTTCTCACGGAGATTCGACAGCCATGTTTCGGCTATGACAATGTCTCTCGGGTGGGATTCAGTTGAGGGTGGAAGAGGAGATTACCGACGGAAGGTGTTAGAGAAATTTATGCTAGTATCGTCGACGAGATTTCGTTATTCAAGTGAAAAACGCTGTTATTGTTTATACGCTGTTTACAAGTGTTGCAAGGATATGATCGCCACCTGCTTCAGTATTTTTTTATAGAATGAATAAGAGAACAGTCCTGCTACTATATTTTGAAGAACATATTTTTCATTTATCATTTGGCACAAGATGGAAAAATTGCATCTTTAATCTACTTTTGTCCCAGCTTAATTCATGACTTTGATAATATAAAAGCTATTGAGGTATGAGTGATGCTTAACTATGACATTGATTAAGGTCTCTCCTTATAAATGGTACAAATTAGTTACTCGTTGGGACACTGTGCTTCAAATGCGTTGACTTATACTGTTTATTGCATTCTGGCTTGGTGAGGAAAGTAAGGGCCTCACTCCTCATCTTGCCCAAGAAGCCTAATTCCCTTATCTTTACACTTGAATGCTTGTAGAGGGAAAGAGGTTTCAACAGGCCTTCGGGCTGAATACTTTACAGACTCAAGAAAAGCTAATCAGCAAAAAAGTTAGACAGGGATATCGGTGTTTGTATGTACACCGCCTACCACACGCCACTGGCGACTTGCAATGTTACAGTATTAAAAGTAAAACTTTGAGGTCGACAAACTGCTGATCGCGAGCCAAATGTGGCTTTTACAGTAAACGAAATTAAAATCATTTTAAAAATGTGTTTTTCACGAAATGTGTTTTTTTCTTAGGAGAACTAACAAATTTTTATGCCGTAGCTAAATTACTGGTTCCAACATGAAGTAGAATTTTAAATATGAATAGGTTGAAATCTCTGTGGAGATCGAGTGGCCGAGAACTTTGTTTGGAGAATTTGTGCGTATTACTTGAGACGTACTGTGCATAGGAGAATAAACTCGGAGTACACATTTACATCAGATAAATAGAAGAAATTTGGTTTTCCCTATGATCTCAGTGGTTCAAATGGAACGTGCATAAGAGCTCTGTTAAAGTGAAAGAAGTAGCAATGAGTACTTCTCCGAATAGATAACTAGATTAAATGGGCTATGTGGCTAGAAAATAGCGACACGCAATCGTTACGTCATTTCGGCATCTACCGCTTCGGTCCCATGCTCACGTACTTGACATTGAATATATTCCGTCGAAAGACGTTTGACAAAATTATTCTCTCTTGTGACACGTTTTAGGTACGTCGATGAAAATCTTTCATAGAGCTTATGTCCATAAAAAAGAATAAAAACTTAGGAGAGAAATTCGTCCTAAGGCCGACGCACGATAACAGTTTCGTTGGCAATAGAAATGAAAGAGAACCAACCATAATAATACTTCGTATTTTACACAACTTATATTTTGTTGACCGGTTTGGATCATAACGATCAATCACAGGGATTAGGGAATTCCCTAACCCCCAACTCGACCTCTTACCCCCTCCTTTCCCTACCACTGAAGCTACTGGACATGTATAAATTTTCTCATCTCCGATTGAAGTGTGCCTAATAATGCTCGTTATGATCTAAATCAAGAGTCAAAATAAAACTGATGGAGAATCCCTCCAATAATTTTTATTCTTTTTTATGAATATATACTCGATGAAAGATTTTCACCAAATTGCTTAAAAAGTTTCATAAGAGAGATTAAATGTGAGGAGAATAATTGTGGAGATTACGAAGTATAGTTCGTTGGTTCTAGATGGAGTTCCACAAAGTTCGGCAAAAGAGGACATGAAAATCATTGTCTTGTCATCTGTTCTGATCTGATTATCATAAACAAGTTTTCATGCTTCAGTGAATAATGCTCTACTGATTTTGACATAAATTCGCGTAAAAATGAGGATAATTGCAATTTTCCGCATTTAAAGTTTCTGGCGCCCTTTGCAAGTCTTGGTCCTATCGCATTTTATTTACGACAATTCATGGATTATTAATAATTAAATAGCAGACATATCATAAATTAATTGTATATTAGCATAAGTTGTGTAATTGTGAATGTATAAGCCTTAAGACCGTTGAATCGCATCATGCGACGCCTTTGGCAATTGAGCCAAATCCAACGAGTTGGTACGCTCGACTTCATGCAAGGATGATGAATTTCAATATATCATATTTTCCAATGCCGAATGAGTTGAAAAACATAAGCACCGCGACACATTTATGGGAATAATTAAGTTCTCTTCATCAAATGAAGATGGCAATGAAATACGTAGCGGGGAAAACCAGCCACGTATTTTCCAAAGCCCTCACTTGTTTCTACGAATTGGTGTTGTACTTTCCGCGTTCCTGTGTACAACTACGGCTTTTGGAGCATCTGAACTCTTAACATTATAAAGAGGTACAGAAGAAAGTTGCTGAGAACAGCCGTAGATAAGAGTACGTTTCTTTTCTCATGACACTTCGCGAGAACCGTTCGCTCCTAAATCTTCAACTCTTTTCAAGACCTCTCTTAGTTTTCCGAAGAAACGACCGCTGCGTTTGCTTTCTCTCACTCTCTCATTACAATACGTGTGTGCCAACGATCACGTTCATTCATGAGCGAGAGTTAAAGGCCAGGAGGAAGTGCACCGGATTGGTGAGATCCACGTGTTCTTCTCGGAAGAAGAGGAAGTGCATCACCTCAAACGAGGCAACTCACCTTCGTTTCCCTTTGAGGTCATCGCAAGATGGACGATTGCACGTCGCAGCATACATAAGAGTATGCTAACAAGGGATCACCAAAGCAGAGATTCAGTTTACATATTTGCGAGTAATCCGTCAACAGCTATCTCAGGCGACCACTATGAGGGCAATGACCACAAATGTGCCAAAACAACCCGAACCGGGATTCGAGCCCTGTGCTGCCATATTAGCATGCTAACCCAGCTATGGCGAAAATTTTTCCGGAAGGAGACCATATTTGTGATCACAAAGGGCTTGCATGCCAATACTGTATGTTGTCAGGCCAACGCGTGAGATGATGTCATTATATATGTCATTACGTCAATGATAGACAAGATGTTTCACGTAATTCTCGTAAGATTACACGTAATAAGTGTTAATTATCATATTTATTTAACGGAATCCACTTTTATTTACCTTTGATCTGAAAAGTAATAATGTGATGAATAAATGAAAAAGATTACACCGTTGAATTCGGCGAGCCAAAACAATTCTCTCGCCAACCCCATCCTAAACTATATATACCGGCGGAGAAATGTTAATTTTAATGTATTTTTGAAAAAGAAGAAAAGATATTGGAGCGTTCAATGGTATACGAAAAAACGCAACAGTTCACGTATAAAAAAGATGGCGCAAATAAAAAACTCAAAAATAAAAAATACGATTGTTATACACTACCAATTAAATGTGCAACGAATGATATGAACCAAAATATAGCAAAATAAAGCATTTAGTAATGCTCTGTGAAATTTAGAGTAAATTCAGAGAAAGATTAAAAGCAGAAATATAAAATATATACTATATGAGAACGATTAGTAATCACATTTTTCACAGCCGCAAATATTCACTCAATGTTCTCAATTAATTGACAGTCCTAATCAAAAACATTAGAGGCACAAGTAAAATCAAAATCGAAAATTACACTATTAGAATGATTTAAAAATATACAATTTAATAGTTAAAAAACACAAAAATCAGCCTTTGCTTTTCTCACCGGGCAAGATCTTTGGACAAAAACGTCCACGTGAAAACAGCACAATGACCATATGAATAACGTTTTAGCATTCAATTATTAGGGATCTAAAAGAATACCATCATTCCACTATAGCTTTTTTATTATGACAGCTACTTACGAGGCTGAGACAAAAAATAAAATATACATTATTCCCAATCCCGAAAGATAAATGCAAATGACTCTATCCATAGTCACAATAAAAATTATGTATTATATGGCGGTATGGCGGTTCCTTATCCAACGCTATAAAATCGAGAAGTAAATTTCGCATTTGTATCGTTAAAGGAAATAGGAAACCACAGGACGATACGCTTACTGTAATAAATATCATATCTTCCCTTCGTAAATCAAATTTTTCATTCGTGAACTACGCCTTCGTTATACTTTAAAACTTGACTGTAAACTCTCAAGTTCGGTTTAGGCCTTTGAAACAAGAGGGCGGACGAGTCTCGCTAATATTACGGCAATTACGGATAATCTGAAGGGAGGAAGACAGAAATAAATAGGCCACACAAACATGTCTGAGAACTGGAAATACGGCCGCGACATCGCGTCTCTTGTTCTTGCACCAAGAAAGTCGGGAGGAATGGCGCTGCCACATTCTTTTGTCGTTCCATTTAAATTATCTTTAGCATTGAAACTGTGATCAATCTCATTCTTTTAGTTTTATAAGGAAAACGGGAGGACTATGAGGAAAATTTCACTTTGAATATCACTATTTACTACAGGGAAAACAGGTGTCTGATACTATACGAGGGGAAATATCACGCGTTCATTTCTAGCTTCATCTTCTCATTGCCGCCACTTAATTCATCGCCACGTATCTCCCACCGTCTTACTGCATATACCGGGTGGAGCGAGTTGAAATTTTTAGGCGCGACGCAGTTGGATGATAAGGGGACGAATTATTGAAACTTGACAAGGCGGATTCCTAGAGAAAACGAAGATGCCTTATCCATATACATAATCGCCGAAAACATATCCAAACAGCAAATGATTTATTTCGTTTACAACAGGACGAGATTCTTAAACTGCCAATTGCATCCTACATATATAATATTTTCATTTTTTATACAATTTTTTATTTTTCTTGCACACGTCTTAATTAGTATTATCTCAGGTCGAGTAATTCCACTTCACTGCGAATTTCAACAATTACTTATATTTTTATTTCCTCAAGAGGAGCCAGTGTAATATTAATTTGATTTTAGCATTCATGGCTTCAATGTTTATATTTATATGTGTTACACCTGTATCGTTTGTTTCTCTTTTCAAATGTGTTTTAACCTGTCTTCTACAAAATTTAGTGAACGATCAGTAGCCTTCGCAGGTTTTCACACCCTTCTTTCTGCTTGTGTTTTTCTGCTATAGTGTAATTAAACAAAAAGAAAAAAAACACAGTTTAAGTTGAAACTTAGGTTTTTCAACTCACGAAGTAGCTATTTACCGTGTTTTTCCAATCTAGCTCTTCTTTTCAAAATTTTATATGAGGAAGGATTAGATGTAAGAATATGTAGGCTTACCAGTCTCAATCTTCTCCGAATAAAGTCGCCTATTATTTATATGAGAGAATAAAATAACCATTCTCCAGGTATACGAAAGGGATCACATTGCATAAAAAACTCCGAATCTCAGGTATAAAAAGATCGGCCAAGTATACATCGTACATGAGCATAAAAAGCGTAGGCTTTGGTAAAGAATGAATCTGATATATATGGGCTTTAAACTAAATGTTGGACCTATGGAGCAGAACAGTCATTTCTAGGAGATATTGAGTTGTAAATGCTATAGCAAGACCTTTATGTATTTCTCTATAAACCCTTTCAGAATTTTGCAGGACTGATTCTTAAAAGATTTCTTGGGTAAATATCATGTAAATAATTATCTACTTAAATCATGATTTATATATATATATAATTCTCTGCTTTAAAATTTTTTATTGTTTTTAGTTCATGTATTCATGAATATTTTCTGTAAATTCGCTGAGTCTTCGTCCACAAATTTTATTTTAAAAACACGACCGGTTTCGAGTTGAGTTAACGACGAAGACAAATTGTTTCTTTCATATTGAGTATGGAAATGTTCCACCAAGTATCGTCAGAAAGCATCAACTATATCGAAAAGCCCGTACCGAATTCCCAAACGGGCCGTATGGTTCCCCACCTTTGGTCCAAGTCAAGAAAGGGTTCGCTTGTGACATCACCGGCATATGAGATAATACAGCTTCTGTACTTCCAGAGATCTTCAACATCCCATTGAATCCTATGAGGGTTACGAAACGCACGCAGCATGTCGCTCCTTAAAAAACGGATTGCAATTTATAACTAATTCTGAGAATTGATATCTTCGCGCTTTCTCCGTCGCTCTAGGAGAGGGCGGAGGAAATTTCGCGGAATTCGAGAGCTATGCGCTATCCAAAGAGAGACTTCCTGCGGAGGAGTTGGAGTTCTGCCAGTATAAATGCACTCTATGTTCAGTGGGAACGTGTTTGAGGAGTCGAAATAGTGCTAGCGATTCTCGGCGACGAAAAGGGAAACTGTTAGAGATAAGGCTATTCATAGGGGAGATAAAATTGCGAGAGTTGTTTAGAAAATGGTTGATAATAAGAGGATCGAGGGTAGGCTATGCGCTCACTATAGAGCAGAAGATCGCTCTGGTAAGGGGAATTATGCATTCACAGTCTTCGACGGTGGAAAAAGACTCAGTATTTAGAATCAACAGTTTAGGCCGTGACTTGGGGGAATGTGAATGCCATCACGAAGAAAGTAAGCAGGAAAATTTTACTTTCCATAGGATTTATCAGAAAACGACCACGTTTTCCTCTCATGGAGTAATCTTCAGGTAATGGTAAATTTACAACAAGCAAACGAAATGTATATGAAGGGAAAGTAGGAGGGGGAGTTTTTTAGTAAAACTTGTGGAATGTAAAAGTATTCTGGTTACTTTGTTCGAGATTCAATATTTATATTACCCTTTCAGTAATTTTGATTGCGGAAAATGAGGGAACCGAAATATATAAATATTTTAGCCATGAGTTCTAAAATCAAAATAATAACACTGGTGGCCCCTCTTTATGAATGATATAAGCAAATGTTGAAATTCGTAGGGAAGTAGAGTTACTCGACCTGCTCGTTTATAAGGATTCGATTTTTATAGTAAAAATTTGTCTTCCTTGGACTACAGAAGCTACGGTCGGAGACAGCTTACCGGTGATAATGACTTAATTCGTCAATAACTTGATAGAGGTCGATGACCGTATGATAAATTCCGGGCGGAGTCAGTGGAATTGCAAGTTTTGAAACATTTTAATAAGATTAAAAAAACAGGAAATGTTGGTCAGCTCCGAGCTGCAGATAAAAAAAGATTAATTAGCTCAGGCGATATTCGGTGGAACTTATTTATGATTATACGAGAAAAAACCTCAATTTAACTATGTTCACAATTGAAACTGAGGATTGTGTTTTAATTAGATTGAGTTTTTTTTTTCTCGCCTGATTAAAAACTAAAAACCAGGCTTCAAAGAGAAAAACCGATGTACATAAATAACAGGACTAGCAAGTAGAACTCCTGCGCTTACCTTTACTTATTTTCTCGAAATTCTATAAAAGTGGTCGTTTTTCTGTCCGTCGACTAGAACTAGCTGATATAGACGATGGTTTCTTTATTCCTAATGTAACAAGTTTATCATGATTTTAAGATACTTTCTTACTGTTAGATATAAGCATTTTCAATTTTTACGTGGAACCTTTGAATCATTCTGCCTTACTTGAATCAGTAATTATATATGTGTGGTTCAGTATTTATTTTTCGTAGCATATTCTAACTGTATTTTGATCTGCACATCTAATTAAACTTTCTCACGGGAAAAGGTGGCACATTAATCAATTAGTTTTTCCGAAACCTGGTACAAAAATTTTCGAGGCAAATAAAACGAAGGTAAGGAAATAAATTTGATTGCATTTATTTCGAAAAATTCATACGGGCACAATGGAATTTAATTCTGTAATCTGCACATCTTTGAATGTGATCTAAAAGCTAATTAATCTGAAAACGATGCGGCAAACCTCGCTACCCTTTGACACTGAGGAGAACTTACAGAGAATCATTTGTTGAAGAAGGGCATTTCCTCATTTTCTTGAAGAATGTTTACTATCGATATAGTTAAAAATATAAAAACTCAATTGTTCAATTTAAAGCCGTTCGACTAAATGCAAAATTCACTAGACTTATGGCGTCTTCCGAATTATTTCTTTACGGTTTTCATTACAAGTCAGAAGCTAAGAATTTAATTATTTTGCATTAATATAAATATTCATAATCTTCTACCTATTACTCCACACGAAAGTTTGCACTCTAAATTCCTCGGAGGGCCACATTGCGGTTAAAAATAAGTAATACATGTCAGTGATAAAATTATCACGTATTTTTCGTGCAGGGCAAACGATTTTTTCCTTGATAAAATCTGTTTTGATATGGAAACTAGCAAACCCGTAGGACAAAGCTAGAAAGAATAGAATTTAAATTTACGTATCTGGAACAATATGGCATTATTCTTGGAAATCAAATTATAATCATAGAATTTAAGCTTTTTAACTCCACAACTCGTGGATAGACAACATCTTTAGCGATTTAACTCACAAGTTGATGAAAAGTCGAGTATTCTCCTTTACACAAGAGAACGAAGAAAGCGATGATTCCAAGGACAAACTGAGATTCCGTTATATGAAAGAAAGACGTGCAAATATTAATTCAAAGCAAAATCCTATTTGATGACATACAAAGAAAAACTCACTTGGTAGAATCCACGAAAGCTTTTTAATTAACGACCTAGGTTTCGTTACGGAGTAACATCATCAGGTGAAATTACCAGAAAAAGACCGCATTATATACATCTGGTTATTTCACTTGATGATGATACTCCGTAACGAAGCCTAGGTCATTTGATAAATAAGTTTTTGTGGACTATACCAAGAGAGTTTTTCTTTGCGTGTGATCATGAAGGAGTTCCACCATATCTCGACTAAATCCGTCATGAAGATGACTATGATGAAGATCCTATTTACTGGTGGATCACATGAGTACTAAAATGGCATATATTATTGGAATTATTCTTATCATAATCATCTCAAATTATCGAAAATTGCCAAGTAATGATATGCCAATGCGCTCGATTGTTGTGTTAAAGCACAGATAAGTACTAGGATAGGCTTTTGCGTGAACTGAAAGTTGTGAAAAGTATTGAATAGAGAGAATGAGCAGAAGAAATGCAGGAGAGACAGCAATGGCTGGGTTATAAACGAATGTATACTTTAAAGAGACATTCCAAGAACAGTTTGAAAGCGGAAAACAGATAGGAAGTTAGGGCACATGGTTAAGATGGATGATGGCATATAGGCGTCTGTAAATAGAAGGTGCTTCTAGTATCCTCAATGAAGGACTTTTGATTGTATTTAATAGAAAAAAACAGCATTTAAAAACGGATACTAATGCAAATTTTAATTGCGACAGAGGGAATTACAGCAGGAAATAAAAATGAGATGAGTAATCAAGAATGAGGAACTATACCTAGAAACCAGAAAGGGAGGAACTTACAGGAAATGTATTAAAGTTTAAGGCATCCAGTTTAGATAACAGCGAGTAAAAGAATGCACGATTTATAATCTGTGTAGTATAAAAAGACCGATGGATAGGAAACCGAATAAAATGTTTAGAATTATGTTGTAAATAAAGAACAAATTGGGGTTCAGGTGTATAATCACCAAGTTCCTGCATCATGATTTAAAAAGGGATTCTTAACCAGTCGTTTTTAATTTATTTCCTTTTGAAAAGGTCTGTGGGAGGTAATATCATCGTTCTGCCGAAGAAAGTTAACTGGAAAGCATGATTTGCCCCACCATTGACTACGCATTTCCTTCAATGACGCCTGAATGCCACGCTAGTAAAAGTTAGCATTAATAGGATGCAGTCACTGTTACACTGCTGTTTTGACGGCAAATGAGTCTGCGAGGGAATTGATTCAAATGCAATCCATCTTTCATCGGTACTACTGGGTGTAAGTATAGAAGTTGATCCGAATCAACATCAGTATCATCGTCATCATTACAAAGATTCGTTGCAGTTCGATACGGGTCATCTCTCACGTGCGTCTCTCCTTTTCATGTGCATAAATTAGTGAGAAATCGAGGAAAAATACAAATTTTGAAACTGAGTTTGACAACTGTCTCATAATACAGTGTGCCAGGTATGTTGAGTACAATTCAAATTCGTATTTTTAAGAGTGAGGCATTCTTATGCTAGGAACATGAGAAAATGCATCGGCACCGGTGTCAGCTACACGGGAA
Source organism: Pachydiplax longipennis (assembly GCA_036926295.1). NCBI lineage: Eukaryota > Metazoa > Arthropoda > Insecta > Odonata > Libellulidae > Pachydiplax > Pachydiplax longipennis. Next base: position 19,556,440 of record JAVFKF010000001.1, on the reverse strand, counting down.
AACAGTACATACTTTGTAGCAGAAACTTAGCTTTTGAAACAGCACTTCTAACTGTTCGTCATGAAAACTAATTTGAAGAATTAATACATATGCAATTCACATTATTGTAGCGAGCAGACCGTTGAAGATCTTGGCATAGCAACTGTCGATAGCATTGGCAGTATGGACAAGGTTAAATTAAAATTAAATTGTGAAGTTTTTCCACGATCATTGTACACCTACAAAATAGTAATTTCAAAGTTAATTTAACTTGAGTTTAATGGGAAATTGTCTTGATTCGCCTCCTGACAAGTTCCTAGATCCACCCCTGGCCTTACATATGTAATGATGATAACAGTGTCTTTAATAATATTAATTTTTTCTTCTCAGTTGCCAAAGAAGCAAATTTTTATGAAGGATACAGGAACTATAAGGGAATTTGGCAAACCACACGAATCTCTGACAAGTAGAAAGAGATGAAAGCGCATAATTAAGAAATTGCCTTACTCTATAGAGACCGAAAAGATTCTCGCCACCGCACATAAGATTTCTCTGTTCTTACTTCATGACCTCCATTATCTCTGTATCATGATTTCTCCGCTAAAACTGTTGTCTCGTGCCTTTGACCTTGATCCGTAGCGCTTTGTATCTCAGAGTCGAGCAATTATCAATGACTTTTACACCAGATCCCAACCTCATAATGTATTATTCGCTTACGTAAAATGTGTTAAAAATAACCTTTTAGTTTGAGGCCAACGTGCGATAACATTATAGAAAACGAGTAAGGATGAGCTCGAGAAGTAAATGAGGAACAAATACTCACAAGATTGTCGCACGTTCGATTTAATCAAAGACGTTCAACCTTTTTCCAAAGGGAAACCCTTTGGTAGCAATCCCAACTTGTCAGCTTCCAGAGCAAAACGTTGGTAATTTCCTGTTAGATTCGGTATTAAGAAGATAACGTTAATGGCAGGATGTAAAATTGTATCGCAAATTCCCCCAATATAAAAATATATAACAAGAATACTACGAGTGACATGTGAATCGTAGTTTATCAAATAGAATCAAATTTGAATCAAATTGAATAAATATTTGATGCGATAGACTATACTTTTTTCGTTTGCTTTGCGTAAATTTTCCAAAGTGGAACTCGCATTTTCCTCTTCTACTCATTGTAGTCATTCGCTATTTACATTTCAAATTTATTACAAGGAAATTTTTGATAATATATCATTTCGTAATCACTGTTTCATTGATTAGTAAATAAGTTTTGGTTAGAGGCACACTTACATAATATGTGCCATACAAAATTCATGTAGATAATTCATTGGAAAACGAAACAATAAAAGAGATGGAAAAATCATTTTTTTGCCGCTTAAATTCGTATTCGTTTTTGATAGTTTTGGTTCTAGTTCTGCAGATGTCGATTTGGTTCGAAATTCTTGTCGAACTAAAGTAATTCGTTTCGAAATTTCGGATAATCGCACATCTCTGATAGGCACTGTATGAATTAGCAATGTCATAATTGAGAGCCATTCAAAATTATGCGGTATAAAACCGGTGTTCCGCAAGGAAATTAAAATATAAAAGGGGTGGGAATTTGTACGTGCATCCATCTCTTCACCGAAGGGATTTAGCCACATAGGAAAGCATTAATTAAGCTATCGCAGATTCTATCATCAGGCCGTGGTGTATTGCTTACATTAAATTAGTTTAACATAGAAAGTCTTTGAAGAAAAACGAATTTAATCCTTCAGTGAACCTCAATTAGAATACGCTATTTCAGTGGAATTAATAGACTGGGGATACAAGATTACTTTTGTGCACTGATTACAGTAGGTGACTAAAAAATCCGCTTTTAAAGGCTAGAAAAGTCTGCAGGCTCCACATTTCAGGACTAAATAGATATCAAGTAGAAACTAAGAGATAAAGGTTCTCCAAGCGCCGAACGCGGCGACCGTCTAAGGGCGATTCCCGGGAAACGGATAATCGTTTAGCGGTCCCAGTTATTCAGAATCCCGAGCATTGTTTCCGAAATGTACAGCTAGTTCCAAAAAAAACTTACCACCTAAGCCGCAACCCGCATAACAGGCAGTGAATTTCCTCCGAGCGAGCCTTAAGAAGTGAGAGAGAGAGAGAGAGAGAGAGGAAAAACATGGCGGAGATGGTCTGCTTGAGTCATAACTCCGCCTGCAGAGTTGAAATGGATTTATTTGCTTTATTAATATTGCAAAGATTTATTAGTATCCTGAGTTTGGTGGCATTGGCCTAGCAGAATAGTATTATAACAATACGGATGTCGTAATGCAAGAATTCAGTTATTATAAAATGGTTATAACGAATCAGTATATATTCTAGCATTGCTTCTCGCACAGAGGGAAACGTCGCACAAAGGTCCCGTTATTCCTAGGAAACCGAGGCAAACCCCCTTCCCCTCATAAAATTCGAGTCTGAGGGCGAAAGGCACGAGCATGTCGAAGGAAATTTTCGCAAAATCTGCCTCTGAGCCGCTCTGAGCTTATGTTTAGGACTGGGATGGGAGGAAGAAAATTTCCGCGCAGTTTGAATCGGTGCCGGACCAAAAATGTATAGACCTCGAATTCGACGCCTTCGCTTGCAAAACTCTGCGGTTATAATGGGTGGCATTATATAATATAATAGTAGCTAATATTATGCATCGTTCAAGAGAGCAGTTATTAGCCGTTAAAATTATATACCAAAGGAGTCTACATCGATCACCAGTTTTATCACAGCCTGTGTGAATGCAATCTACACAAGTAAAGTAAGGCACACTCATGGCCATATCTAGGCTATTACATTAATATACTACATTAAAAAACAATAAGTAAATATATAGTATGAAGTCTTGAGGCATTCTCTGCGTATTTTAGATAAATTTTGTTTCATTTGATAAGCATCGAAATTAAAATTCGATCGGTAAAAAATCAGTAAATTTTATCATCTATGCAGTTGGAATTTTTACTATACCGTCCAAATAAATTGAAAGAAAATGTGCTAGGATCGATTTTCCTCAATGAATAAAGATGACGGATACGAGACTACCATCTTTCACATTAATTTTGAATTAATTAATTAATTTTTTCGGTGTCATTTAAGTGTGAATTGAATAAACTTGATTTCTTCTGTGGATTCCTCTTGAAATGGTTGCAGTCACAAACTATTACGTTCATAAACATTCTTCTCGCTATATTTATCACCTTTAAAAGTTCTAAAATACACAAAAAGATAGTGCGAATGAGGTTTGGTCATAATGCTCATTGAATGCTACTGTTAGCTATGAATGTAAAATTTTCAATTAATTTTGAATATATACGAAACTACCTACATTATTTATATTTCAATTGTTTATTATAACGTTTACAATTATTATAATGTAGAAAACGTAAAAAATACGCAAAATAATAGGGACTTGATGAAATAGTTTTTCCCAGGGCCTTTTTACCTGTAATTCCAACCCTGTAATATCACACAGGGAAGCGCATATGAGGCTCATGTTGAAATTTTGCTCCCCTCGGTTGATGGCTGGCCCTGCGTAACTCTCATATTTTTCGACAGAATTTTAATGATTGAGATGAATGGGTGATGGTTTGGTATGGCTAGTCTATCTACATATTTATCGCTTGGTGACATTGAAAATATTCCTTCGTATTTAAAATGTATTATGTATATATTGGCTATGAGAAACTTTTTATCTCTCCACATTCCATGACAAATTTGAAAAACAAGATACAGGAGTGATTGGAAGAAGTGAATAAAGCAATGAATTCACCAGGATTTCAAGAGGGGGACTGTTTTGATAGAGATAGGGAAGTGAGAAGCAACGGCAACAGTAATACATACACTCACATGACTTTAACAACCGAAAGTGTAAGAGGTATGTTAATTCCAAATTTTTGGTTGAATCATAATAGGTAATGGCATTTCTTGCGTTCCTCGTCGACCAATTGATTACTTTGAGTAGGAGCAACGACCTCTTTCAAAAGTATAACGCATTCACTCACCTCAATTTTCTCATCCAACATATATTTTTTCCGTTTATGACTGCCTCCAGAGAAACTACTCATTTATCCAATTTAAGTATTATCTCAGTCAAACATGGTTAACATTCAAATAAACAGGATATAACGTCGGTGGCTTACCATACTTTCAGAAATTTCCTTCTGATGCATCAGTTTATTCCCAGGATTCCGAAATTGTATACAATAGCGATGTTCAATGTTTTGTAGCAACCTTCTTTTAATTCTATAAGAAAGTTCGAGCAGTTCACTAAGCCAGTACCTAAATCATCTTCTTATCAGCAATTTATTTTGGAAAGAGATTCCGAGGTCTTTTCAAATAGAAATTGCTAACATTAGTATTACTATCTATGCAAGCCAATGGTTTATTCTAAATAACTTTAGAGATATAATTTATCGGTAATCGGCGTATAAACTTCAAGTTTCTGCGACGTTGAATATGCGGAGTGTCTACAATTCCGTATTTACATTTCAATTCATATTTTATTGACATTATAATAGAAACTTTAGTCGATCTAGTAAGATCATCTTCAACGCTCTATCATCTTTGTATCATAGATGTTGTAAGAGAAGTTAAACGGTTTGGTTCTCGTAAGCGTAAGGAATAGATATTAGATGGCATTTCTCTAGTCCACTGTTCATTTCTCAAGTTATTTCAAACTACGAAATTCTGAGCTCAATATAGAGACAAAATAAAGCATAAAAAATAATATTTATAAATAAAAAATCATTGACGAGGAGCTATTTTTTCATTTTTGTTGTTGAATTAGTTATTTAGTATAAGCTAATACAGTTTATGCCATTCACTTTAAAAGCAGAATATAGAGATACTATAATTCTGATATGATACACCCAAAAATTGTCAACTTTATGTTATCGTTCAGATTTTCCGAAGGTCCTATTTCAACTAGAATGATCTTCCTTGCATTACTATTTTAAAAAATTCGAAACATCTTCGCAAAGTTCGTAGAGAATTATGATGTGCCTAGGATGAAGGATGTTACGAAGGTCCTTGGAGTGAATGTTGTAATAATGGATTACATATAGAACCAAGAATATTTTGACAGCTAAGGTATGAATCATGAGAATTAGAGGAATATTCTCATGTAAGTCTGTTTACAATCCGTTGGTTTCTATTTTTTAAGGTATTCTTCCATGACTCCTTTTACCCATCATTCATAATTATTGACGGTGATTTTTCTTTTAATTATTATACATATTATGCACCATTCAAACAATTCGGGTTATATAGTTCACTTGAGGCATTCAGAAACCGAAGCAGCGATCATTAATCATTAGTCTCACTTTCACCTAGCGCATAGTCCTGAAAATCATTTCAGTATAACAATGGAAATCGTGTTGTGGGTGTTTTCACACCCCCTGACATACGTCATACGGCGGCTCGCCGGGTATAAATGAAAATGTAAATAAAGCAGGTGTTAACATGTAAACCTGCAATATGCAAGTATAGAAAACCTGGAATTTATACGCAATATACAAATCAGTCTTAAGGTTCTGATTTTCCATACTAACTGTTGTTTCTGAACCATCTTAAACTGTATTCCTTGCAAGAAGTCCTGAAAGGTCGTCTACCTCAAAAATAGAGTTGAATATCTTCATTCCCTAAGGGAATACCCGCGGCGAAGATTACAAATCGCGGATCCACCATTTCCCACCTTACTTGTGATCGGTCGCCGCCACCATACCCTAACCTTAGATACCTGCTCAGCGGGGGTGCGGTCGGGAATCCTCATTAGCGCTTTCAAATTCGCTACCCCGGATACATACGACCATCCACAATATGCCGAAAAGGGGGTTTTTCCTCTCAGAGTGGAGTTCACCTTCACCCATTGGCCGTTTTATGGTTCCTTTGAGAAAATAGACAATACCTTTCGATGGACGAAACAAAAGAAAAAGAAGCAACAAAGGAATGAATAGGGAATACTCCTAGGGCCAGTGTGGAGGGCCTCCCTTCTCTCTGAAAGACTTAGTAAAACCTCAGACGCGAATTTGTCAGAAACAGCCAAAGCTCATCTCAAAATCATAATGCTTCATCTGATACCATCATCACGAATGCCTGGTGGAGGAACAGAATGACGTGTTGACACATATATTCTAAAATACCTAATGCTCCGTTATTTGTCGTTTCAAGCAAATTTTATACTTCTCTGTATTGCAGAATAATTCAACAGCAAAGAAATCGAGTCAAAATTTGCACGACGGGGCAAGAAAGAGATTTAGCATCAGATAAAAGTTGGGACAGCATAATTTTGCAAGGAACATGAACCTGATTTAATTAAAGGGATAGTTTTTCTGGGACTGGCAATGAACAACATTTTCGGAAAAGTGTTACGAGATGCTGGCGTTAATTTCGTCGTAAACTAATTTTTTATTCGATACGTGAAAAAATTTTGTGGTCCTCAGTATTAAAATTAGGAGTGCTACTGTTCTAATATCTATGTTATTTTCTAAAATACTAAATTAGCAAGTTGAATTTTAAACAATTGCCTTAGAATGATGATAGCACACCAATTAATATTTTACTTTCTGTCAATTGATTTGGTGGTATTTAAAACTTTTATACTATTTGATGTGATTATCTGATGTAGTTGGTCGTAATTTACTTGGTTTACTTTATTGTAATGGGTTTTGGGTCTAATTTTCAGAGCTCTTTACCAGGTTGACTTAAAATGATTCTTCCTCAGTGTATTCGCCCAGATGAAGTTTCTTTTCATCTTTGCTTTCCTTAGTAGGTTTCGCAGTGTTTTCATGCTCCCCTTTTCGATAGCATTTTTCTGCAACATAAATTAGTTGAAATAAGGTTGATTGTGTTCTTATTCATAATTATTCTTTATCTCCTTACAGAGTTTTCGTTCATGTTTCTATTTGAGTGATAGTCGTGAATTTCCTCTAAATAAATTTAAAAGTTCGTCCTGTAGGCGACAAGAGCATAAAAAACGTAATAATATAATCCTTTTTAATCTTGCAATGACATAATTTTTTATTGGATAATTGAAGCAGCTAAAGTAAGTTTACCCGAAGCCTCCAGAGAAAGGTGAATTACGCAGAAATCTCTGGCCGAAATAAGGAAATCCGATTTTCATTCATTTTTTAATACTATGCTGCTGACATAGTAAAAAGTAACACTAAATCTAGTTAAACTAGATGCTAATAAAGACGGTACAAATACGTTCAACGCGTTTCACAACGGTTTAAAAAGGCGCCTTCCTTCCAAGAGCCAATAGAATGCGTGGAAAACTCTAGACTCGCTCTCATCGAGCTTCACGTCTGTTATGCGGGTTGCGGCTTAGGTGGTAAGTTTTTTTTGGAACTAGCTGTACATCGGGATTCTGAATAACTGGGACCGCTAAACGATTATCCGTTTCCCGGGAATCGCCCTTAGACGGTCGCCGCGTTCGGTGCTTGGAGAACCTTTATCTCTTAGTTCATTGACCGCCGAGTTCCTTTTTTCTCCTTTCAAGTAGAAACTACATTGATTTACACGCATAAGAGGTATGGATATTTCCTTAACTGTTGATTTCCAAAGGGCCAATTCAGTCGACCAATTAACAGTCAGATTTCACCGAATAAAAATACACCATAGGGAAGAGGTATCATTTTAGTTTGTCTAATTTCAAATGTTTCCTCTCGCAACTTTAAAATTTTAATGTTAAATTTTGAGGATATTTTAATGCAGAGGTATATGGACGAAAATCTCTGCCCATTCAAAAACTACAAATATGATAGCATGTTCGAAAAAAATTATAAACGTTTCCCCTCTTAAATAAGGAAAGCATAAATTGTGATTATGTGCGTTATGTACTAGCCTATTTGCTTTTTTCATCAAGTGATGAGTATGCGATTCGACGTACATTTTCTGCTCCGTCACCGCCACGTTATGAAGTTTAGCTCAATAAGAGACACATCAATTTAATTCTATCGCTTGTAAGTGGCCGGCGGTAGACCTTGAGCGAAATAAAATGTCGGTGTAATGAACGAGAAATTATAGCTACAGTTTGCCTAAAGCTTAATACGTATAATCTACATTGTGGATACGTGGGTGTGTATGTATGTCCCAGTAAAGCTCGAGAAATTAAGACAACACAGCTAGGAAACCTAAAGCATAACTGTCTGCCCCCGATGAGCTAATTTTTTAAAAATCGTTCCGGGTTCGAAACCATGTCATTCAGAGCGACACAAGAAATGCGCGAAAGTTTTTTCTCGACCATCAGGAATGTTAATTTCTTTCGCTAAAACAATGATAGCCACAAATAACAGTCATCGGAGATTCTATTTGATGTACCGGTACCGGTAGCGTATTCATAAGAAAATTGCAATTTTGTGGACATAGTCTAGTTTTGTGTTTTATTTCCTTTTTAAAGTATATCTTTCTTGAACTGTGTTTGTCTAAATAATAGAGAATGAAGTTTATTAGGTAAGATGAGGAGTGAGGTAGTTTTCCCTTTTCAACTGAGTCAGAATGCTGCAAGTGGAAAACCTTCATTCAATTCCAGCTTCCTAACCCTATGGATAACACATTTTTTACTGATTAATGATGACGATTACTATGATTAATATAAGGATATTGGTTAACATCATTTACATCTCAGTACCTTTCATATTATCATAGTTATGAACATGACCAGACAGAGAAATTAGAAATATTTCTTTATGAGACAGTCTAAATTTAACAAAGACGCATGTAGAATTATATTCACCTTTAAAGCCAAATATTAAGTATAGAAACGGAAAGAAACTAAGCAATCAAAGTAAAGGAAGCAGAGAAACTCAAAATCAAAATATATGCACTAAAACCCTACCTACGGCAAAGAACTCGACTAATATTTCTCCTACGCGATTCGGTTGCAATGACGAAGGTAATTAACTCATTATTCACTTTATGATAGCTCATTAAAGGATTAGAATTCATTTTTCTAATTTCCGGACCGCATTCATTCGTTTGAAATGCTTCGCGGAGTGCTTATGGGAGAATTCTCTTTCATTTTAACTTCTTTAATCTGGCAGCTCGGATGAAGATAGCTCGCAGTCATCGCGGGGATAAAGGAAGACCGTCGCTTCTCACTTATTCAGTTTTTTCCCCTTTCTCTATAAGAACTGTTTGAGTAAAAGGAGCGGTGCAAGTGCGTCCAGTAAAAAACGAAGTGCTCAAAAGCCTTCATCCCGTCTTTTTCCTCTAAAGTGAGCAATTCAATGCATGTCTTACAACTTCAGTTGCTGAAGTACTAATTCAATAAAACTCGGATCTGTGGCTATCGCAATATGTCTGTCTGTACATTAATGATTGCGCCGGTCAAAGAATCTTAAACCCTTGACCATTATCAACCGAAAGCTCTGGAGAGAGAATTTAGACTTGATAGGAAAGATGAGGAGTGAGATATTTTCCTAAATCGAGAATTTCCTCTCTGAAGATGTGAGAGGATGAAAAATCTGCGAAAAAACAGCGCAATGTCTCTTAGAATATTATTTTTTATAGTATCCAGTACGACTTAGGCTTCAATACGACTTTAATTGGGGCAAAATTGAGACTAGATAAGTAGTACTTTCTCATAACCACCCCAGTGTCATTTTAGTTTTAGAATCCTAGGAGAGAGAGGAAGATTAAAAATAAAATATAAAAAATATTTGATTAAAAGACCTAAGAGTAATGTTTTAGAAAAATTTCCACCGCAGGAAAACACCCACAAAACGCGCAAAATGGGGCGTGAAAAACTTGCGAAACCCACTGACAGTAACATCTAAATTTTAGATATAAAGGAAACAATTTAATGGAGTCTTAAAAAGGAAATATTAAATCATTAACAGGAGGATGACTAAATCAATACGTGAGGAGAAAATGAGTACCGTTGATCAATATCATTCACACATCAGTAGCCATATCATCACACCCATGAACAAGAGAGGCAAAAGTAAACGAAAAATATATATCTCTTACAGATATTAAAATTTTCCATTCATTAAGATACGGTAGATGGTAGGAATACGTTATGTATAGATACCATACCATAGGGCAATTCCCAAGGGAAGTTTCCAACAAATTCGTAACAATGAAACTATAAAATCTCTCCTGTAAAACGCGGGAATTGCCCCATACTTCAATTGCCTCTACTATCGGTGATGACTCTCCACAATTGGGAAATGAAGACTGAAAGAATACTTTATCTTTATGAATCGATATCATTCATAATAAAGAAAATGTAAACTTCCCGAGAAACGGTCATATATAGGCCAATAAAGATAACGATAGCGGATAATTTATCTTAAACTCATTGAAAATGACTGTATATATCTTCGTGGGCAGGAATTGAATACTCTAGGCAATGAAAATCAAGTTTTACAAACCAGTGAATTAGTTGCAGATTCTGAGGAGGAGCACTACCGCCATCGGGCGACTGTTATGAGAATGAGGAGGGCGTCAGAAGTTCGCTCTTTGATTGCAGAATTAACTTCCTTCGATTTCTATATCTTTCGTTGTTTATTACCATATCTGTCGATTTCATACGACCTTTATATCCCGTGACATACTTTTCCCCAAGTTACCAAGAGAAGAAATGATTAGAATAGCAAGTATTCAAATTTACCGAAAAGCAAGCTTAACACACTCGAAAAATACTGAAAAACTACTTCATCAATAAATATTACGACAACTTAAACTTAAAAACGTAGTTTCAAACAATGTTTTTCAAAACACAATTTCTACCTTCAAGCACATAGCCAAACACTCCTAGTGCCAAAAATCTAATGAATGACTATCAGTTACATTTCATTATGCGTTGAGTGAAACCAAGAATGGTTCATTAGGACAGAATAACTTCTCTCTGTTACATACACACATTCAGAAGATGTAAATTTTATTTGAGAGTTTCCCATGATATTTCTTCTCAGATGAAAATCAACAGCCCCGAACCCCACTAAAATCTGGAACTTCCACGAAAATCGAATAGATAACAGCTGCGTTCATGAAAGACGAAGGAAAAGAAATGTCTTATCTTTGGTAGACAAACCATCTCCTCGGATAACACAGCGGACTGATCACCCGATAGCGATCTTTTTGCAAATCATTCAAGAAACTTGCGTACTGCGTTTTTACTCCGGCATGAATCACTCCTTACCTGGAGACGCATCAGCAGCCAAGGAATCATCATTACGCGAGAGAAATCGTCTCACGGGAAAAAGCAACCGCTCTTTCATGGCGACGCCGATGTCCACGGTTTCCGCGGCGAACCTCTGGAGGAGGTTGGTGATCAGTGGTCCAGCCAGTCGCAAATAGAAACAGCAAGAGCAGCTCATGAAACCGCGCCCGTGGTTATGGACGATAGAACGAGTGCGAAAACCTCACGAATCACAGCCGTCGAAAACTTCGATCCCATCAAGTGACCGTTCAAAAGATCTTGAAACTCACTGGGAGACTCCTTCACGAGGATGTCATCCCCTTCCTTTCCTTCGCACCCACTGTCTCTTTCAAACACATGCTCCGCTGGCTGACATAGAAACCCTTTAGACACCGTGTACGAAAAAAATCGGTCTCGCTCCGAGTAGAAAAAATAGGTCTTTTGGGTAATGGACGCGGACAGCTGAAGCGGTTGGTGGATGCGCAGCTACCGTTACCATCAGCGGAAGGTCGCATGGCGGGCTTTTGTTCTTCGGATTGAAGGGCCGCTAAACTAGCTGCGGGCATCATCCGTGGAGTTTGCAGGTGGTCGTGTTTGCTTTAGCTGATATAGAGAAGGCATGCGTGTTTCTCTTGAGCTGTGCTTTGGACGAGAGTTGAAAGTGGTAAAAAAACAACGCGTTTTTCAGGAAGAAACATGGCGATGTTGTGTGAAATATGGGACCTTTCCGCCGGGTTTGGACAGCCGGTAAATGAAGAACCGGAATCAGGGTACAGCACTGTAAGGAGTATCCGTGATTGAACGTTAGGTAAAGCCATGAGCCCCATGAATAATGGAAATTGAAATATTCACCCACAGATTCGTTATATCATTAGTAAGCTGAATCGAGTTGCGTCAAATTTACTTAACAACGACTAACAGTTTACTTAACAACGACTAACAGTTTACTTAACAACGACTAACAGTTTACTTAACAACGACTAACAGTTTACTTAACAACGACTAACAGTTTACTTAACAACGAGTACATTTTGAATTTAATTGTGTTGTAATTTAAGCACGTGTGATAGTAGTAAGATATGTCGCACTTGAGATGAGTAAACTATTCACTAACATGCGTTTATGCGACAAATAATTACATTCAAGACGCTATGATTAAAGTTGAATAGAGACAAAAAGTCAACAATCGCCGATCATTAGGCGAGTTTATGATGCCTCAGGGCGAATACACAACCAAAGCCGATATTGAATGAGACAACTCATGGACGACATGCGTCACAATGTAAACTACGAGAATCCATTGAAGTTGGGCTAATGAGACAAGCTCATAACTATTCAATTGCATATGTTCTTGAAATAGGCCTACTTATATTCATTTTAGGTACTTGTATCTGGTAATATATACAATTTTATGCGCAAAATAACCAGAATAGATAATAATTTGAAACATCACGGGTTTTTAAGACCAAAGTTTTTGTACCCATTTCAAAGAAGCAAAATAGTTGAACGGATAAATTGTCCTTGATTATAATTTTTAAGTCGCTCAATTGAATGTCATCGAAGACTACATACGCGACATGAAGTTAAAAAACTAAATATTACAAAATAATTAGTATTACTGGAAACTGATATGATTTGAAAAATATAATATACATTTTAGAGTCGAAAGATCAGCAAAAGTAGTAGAAAATGAGTAAAAAAATGAATAAATGGTAAAAATGATGTAGAGAAAAGAATATGACTGGAAGTATCCCTCAGATATTAGATCGAATGAATGGATTATTTCACATTATAATTATAATAATACTCTCAAATTATTAATTAATATTTATATAGTTAATTAACCTCGAACGCAAAAGGTAGTACTAAGTAATAATAGATTGTTGATACAATTATATACACTGAGATTTCATTTCCCTCAAATTTTCTTTCACCCTTCATAGGGAAGGGGTTTTGCACAGTAGCTCTACCGACATACAGAATCTAACATGAATAAACTGAATCAAGGAAGCCCTTTTGGAGTAGTTGTTTTCCTCATTGGTTACCAAAAGATGGTGAGCCAAAACTCTAAAGTCTTACCTTGATTTCACGCAAAACAGAATATTGGTAATCAAAATGGTTGTTCTTCGTCATACTGATAAAAAGCAGGAGAACCCTTACGGGATATTATAACCGCCACAGATCTTTTTCGAGTAGTTAAAGAAATTTCACTTCAAACAACAGAGTTATTTTAATCATTCATTGGATTGAGGGTGAAAATTTTCAATCTCAATTCAGCGAGTTGTTTTCACACTATAGAAGGTTTTGAAAACTTTCTGAGATCTCACGGGATATTGACGCCCACGTGCTTCTCTTCGTTCACAGAGGGACGAGGTTCGACTTAGTCCTGGAGGAATTTTCAATGTCCTTGGTAAGTGCACACATCCAGAAATCGATGCAGATCGTGAACTAGGTTCACTCTTCGGGGCATGCGCAGATAGTGCGTCTCTTAAAGCCAATTTTCGCTCAAAATCTTTTTCTCAAGTATTCTTCCCTAAAAACGTATACAAAGTTGGAATCCCTCACCTGTGCAGCTCACGTAGGAAGAATGGAACTCTTCTTCTTTCGCCATGAATTTCAAACGATGCCTGTTGTTAAATTTAATGGCGAAACCTATTACAGAAAGCTTAGATTTTCTTGGTAAATCCTTGAGACGCAAGATCAAATTCTCGCCGAGACTTAGCTGATATGAACGGAAAATCAGGAATGTATTACTAAGAGATAAAAAGGGCTGCTATAGTCGGACAGATTCATTGTGACGTAGTTACAACTTGTAAAGAGAAAAGGTAGAGAAGAGCGGATAAGACGCAGTAATGCGTTTTTTTAAAACTAATTATTTTGATAGCAGTGAATATTTAATTATAGCATTGAAATATGGGTAAAATTTGTGATCCTATCAATGCTTAAGAATCCTAATTTATCTATTATGGTTATGTACCCTTTTCCAATATATACGAGACGATGAGTGTTAGCATTCTCTTCTTTACACAAATAATAAGTGAAATGAAACTAATGCCAGAAATATGCTTTTCCAAAAGTTTTAAGTGCTACAGGCGATAATCACCACAAATCCTTACAAGAGCAAATGCGAAAGTTTTTGCACTTGCTTCTTTAATTTTCTAAAAGGGACTGCATTTTTATCTATATAATTCATCTACCAATTCCCTTCTTTTTCCTCAGAAAAATATGCCGATATTTCAGGGTTAAAACTAATATAAATCAGAGTACACTTTCGATGATATTACTCTGGTTTCTTTTTCTTTACTGCACTATTTCTCAAACCTCAAACCATATATAACTATAGCATAAAATCAAGGAAACTGGTTACTTGATCTGGTGCCAGTGGACATGTATTACACAGCAGACATACTTACATTTGTACATATTCAGTACATAGTCATGCCACCATATGCTTACTTAAGATGATAGTCAAAGAATGTAAAAAATGACGAAATCTACATTTTAGAGATTATATACCCAAGATGGGGTCTGCATAAATCATCTTCGCTGTAATTATTAAAATTATCCGATTCATGACTGTTATTCACTTGAAAAGTGAAAGAGACTTCTTTTGTTTTATTCGGTCAACATGGAGATATTAGGGACTATAGAAGTAATTAGTAAATCTGAAATAAAGATTGGTTTTTGAAAGCATGAGGTACCTTTTTTGGGAAAAACCCCAGGAACTGGAGGAGGGCCGCTTATCACTTTCTTCAAAACGTATTCGATTCGTCCTGATCTGGCGTCGAAGCTGTCTCCTTCATCGTCTTCGACATGCACAGGCTATAAAAAGGATAATAATATTAAATTATTTATTATGCTCTCGGGGAATACTCATAAGAACAAACATGCAGCAAAATGTTACATCTCCTAAAAATGGTTACAATGCAGAACAGTAACGATACAGAAAAATCAAACAGGTTATATATGATTTCTGTTCTAATAGGGAATTTACACGATATGCAAAGAAAAATTACAGAAATCAGTTATAATTAAGAAAAATTAAGATTATTTCTTTAGCACATAATCTGATATAGCGTTTTATTTACGTTAGATATGCAAAAGTAAAGAGGGAAAGAAATTATTCATCTTAGAGCAATTACAAACAATCACTCGAGTTCACTATGTTTGAGGTCTGAAATAGTATGTAATGCAAAGATTATAAAAGATAAACATTTCAGGTGAAAACATAATTTTCATTTAGGAAATAGTTTACATAATTAGATATTTATTATATGCTGTTATAATTTATTTTATAATAATAAATAATTTTATTAGATATTTATATACCATCGATGAATTTGAACTCATATTCACGTTATATCCGCACATTTTATTCACATACTAAGCAGGATGACAAAGATATCTCACAACGTGTGACGCAATTACTTTTGAGCGGTCAAAATCCAATCGATTGATTGTTACGTAACGGACAATCCTCTATATTAACTCCGTAAGAAAATTTCTGGGATCAGTACAAACAGAAATAGTGGCAAACAAGTTTTGGGATATATTTTCTACGTAGGGAGTTGTTTTAGAGATGAATGTTGGTTTTTGCGAGGAATAAAATTGCGAAAGTAATACCTTACGTAATACGTAGATAGCTGAGAATTACCATTGTGCTGATTTTAATTTGTGCATTGACACTTTTCTTGAATTCTGACTTTCATTGACGTATTCTTCTGTTTCCCATTTATAAGAATAGCGAATCATTTCGTTCATTTTCAGATTGGGCGATCGATGAGATTGATCGATCATTTTCATTTGTTTTCTGCGAGACAGTGCGTGTCTACGAGTCTTGTGACCATGAAAACAATGTTACTCCCCACGGCACACGTTTTCCAGTTACAATTCCATTTTCCTCTTGTTTTCAGTCTTTCTGCAAAGCAAATATGTAACATTCTCTCATAAAGAGGATGATAAGAGAAGATCGACTAAAATCAAACCTACAAATTAAGCGTATTTTCATAAAGAGAAAAATGATTTTATGATATGTTGCACTAGTGAAGGTAGTAAATATATTCACCAGAATGGACAAAGGATGGAAGAAACTGGCAATATCGACGGAGAAAAAGCACAAGATATGGAAGAAGAAAAGAAAGTGGAGACAAGTTAATAAATGTAGGCGACTTCAAGGAAACCAGGCATGCTGATTCATGAAGAATTGATAGCCGGTAACATGATTTACTACGAAGCACCTATAAGATTGCTTTGGAGCTATGTATATAATGCTCCCATATGGGAGTAAATAATGGACGTTTTTACAAGAAAATTAGAGATACATGAGGTTCGGAGCATCAAGAGCTTTGACTTGAGTGAAAGATAAGATTTAAAAAGAGATAAAATCAGGAAAAGGCAATGAAAAAGGAGACATAACGATTGGTCGAATTTATAGGCATGAAAATGTTTTGTAAAAATAAAGATGAAAGGATGCAATTCAGTGGAGGAAATTATGGAATAAGGGAGTTAAGGAGAAGACCTAAGCTAAAACATATGAAACATGTCACGAATGGCATGGGGTGTACAGATATGATATACAGAAGAGATGAAAAGATAAAGCTACGAAATAGCTGGTGGGTGAAGCCAACTAGCAAAACGACCAAGGATATAAAAGGAATAATAATTGCTAATTTTAAGTAAAAAAATCCAGATCACCCAATTATTACGATCATTATACCCAGTGAGAACCAAATATTAATGCAATGGAAAATACAATAGAAGAGTTTAGTTTTCGATAAACATTGGAATTTCTCCCCCAATGGGTCGGTTCTTCACAACTTTCGTCGTGTGGCTAGCTTTAGACAAATTTCATTACAGCAAAATTATTTTCGCTCCGTGACTCAAACAAAACGCTGAAGCTGCGCGTGCGTTTTTGCGAATGGCGCATGCGCAGAGGGAAATTCGCATCGCGATCGGCAGAAATAACGCACGTCAATATTCGTAAGAAAATACGATAGCGCGTGCGCGATATGAAAATTGAATAGCGTCGGGCGAAAGCGGCATGCGAAGATATTGTATAATCACCGATAATGGGAAAATTCACATCTCTTGGGCAGGGCAGACAGCTGAGTACAAAAGAAATGGAGGGAATGGATAGTTTTACTCCTATGCCAAGACTTGTCATGAATGAAAACGGAAAAATAAGCTGAACCCTGTTAACTCTTCATTTGTTTTTGAGCTTAAGATACTCTTATTTTCATATAATGTCACTGTAAATCACCACCACGTGAATAACCACGTGCAGATTGTGAGTAACGTGGTTTGGCTGGGTCAATAGCTCACTTTGGACTCCAGTGGCCGAGGAGGAACCATAGATGGCGGCAATGTCGCACTGGTGTTCGATGTAAGTCCTGTAAGAGAGAAGCATATATAATTAAAGGAATGCAACTTTGAAGAGTGGTTTGTAATCAGTAAGCAAAATACATGCACAGTCGAATACGGCGACGCGTCTGAAACGTCTAACGTCCCGACGCGTCGCTTCCTGTAGCTGTTTTCGTCGTCGATACTCGAGGTAACCTAATTCTGGTAAAACATTCCCATTCTAACGTCACACAGCCCTTTCTACACCATAATCTAAGATTCTACGAGGCAGTAATTGTTTTGGCTTCTCCTTAGCGAAAATAAGCAAAATAGAATATTTTCAGAATTTTTCCAGAAACCAATCATTTAATAACTTCTTTCTCATACAACGGTACAAGGAGAATAGTGGATAAAACGAATTAAAATCTTTAAAATGAGCACAAAAAATTGATAGTGATAATTGCAGGTGATAAGCAAATAAATAGGAATTTAAAAATTCACCTAACCAAGTTAGATGCTCAACTCTTCGTTCTACGGGGTAGGTGAATGAAAAATAGATTTTGTGCCATGAATATTACACGCTTTTCGAAAAATATAGTACTTTATAATTCAAAATGTCACTCACTAATTCTAGAGTAATTCCAGTAATGAGTAATTTGGGCAGTACCTCAATATGGATTATCAGTAATGCTTACTTCTCGAAATGACAATAACATGTAATATAAGGTTTCAGGCTTTCCCGGTGTGTGAATTATAGCGGAAATTCTCAACGGATGATTAAGCGGGTGGTTTCGTGATCTTTTCTTCCTAGTGATAGCCGTCATCAGGGTTTAGAAATCTACGGAGTTTGCAGCCAAAATGTCGGTGTTTAACAGGAAACTAAGCGGTAAGTCATCCGCGAAGAATTCCTGCTACAATCACATGTAATGATTCTCAGGGCGTACATTAAAGGAGCTGTAACCACTATGCTTTTTTATCCTAAATGCTGCCTCGAACGGGCCCTGGTTGGAATCTTCTTGTAGATCAGGATTGACCAACTGATCGCCATTTGCTTTCTATGATACTAATCGCTCGACCGCGATCGCTTAGAGAAACAAAATTTGGATTTTACAAAGAACAAATTAATTAACAAGTGCACACATTAGCCTTTAATGTAAAGCTGATCGCGATCGACTTGTAGACCACCCCTGATATAGATGCATGATTTGGGGCATTTTCTAAAAAAATATCGGAAATATATTAATGGTATAATCGCACGTATTATTAAATTACATTGGCATTATTATATTTCCATCGTATGTGCACAAAATTCATTACCAGTAAGCTCTTCGACCGTAACTGAATCTTCAATCTGAGAATATATCACGCTTTAGAAGTGTACGGGACTTTCCTAAAATTCATTCAGTCAACAAATTATGATCAGCATGAGTCAAACTTTTTTCCCGCAGTTATCCAATGTCAATCTCACAGTATATTCACTAACTGTCTAGACTAGTCGAGTCTTCTTTAGGAGACTTTCGTGCTCAGCATTATTCAACACATAGAGAAGAAAACGTTCTTGCGAACTACGATACAAACATTTAAATATTGTCATCGAAGTTGGGGTCATGGGAAGTTGTTATGAAACAATAGCACCAGTGGTGTAGGACATACATGCATAAAGAAGAGGGAGTATGCGACAACATGAAATGAAGTTTACGAAGATAAAAAGGTTGATAAGAACCGGTTTGGGCAGTCAAGTTGGAATAAAATAGATATGGATAATATACCCTACCAAAACAAACATTGACCTGCCTTTTTCTTGATAGTTGAAACTATGTTTATATTCTCATAATATCGTATTTCCTTATATGTAGGACATTTTTTACTTTATTATCAAGAAAAGACAACTGACTGTATCAAATAGCACTAATCTAGTTACTACCAGAGAATTCTTTCACTTTCTTTACTTTATTTTCATTTTATTCTTTTATTGCTAATTTTCTAACTGACCTATTTTTTACCTAAATATTTTTCTTTCATATTCTTCTCTTTTTTCATTTTTTATGCAAACCGCTTATTTTTTACGCAGATATAACTAATGTTATTATCTATATACAGTTTATCTGTATTATTTATTTACCTTTAAGATCTGTCCTAACCTGCCTTCTCCTTATAATTTAGTAGTAAGCTATTTTAATATTTCACAAGTATTTCATAATCCCCCCTTCCTGAGGGTGTTTTCAAGCTGTAATTTCTCATAAGTTCAAAATGAGGTGTTTAAACCCAAAAGTGGTTTTCTTCTGTACGCTTTTTTCAAGCTACTTCTTTTTTAATTTTATATCACAAAAGCTTAGATGTAAGGAGACATTTACTATTAGTAATATAATTACGTACGATTACGAATTACGTAATTATAGTACGATTATTATTGGATAATAATTATTAATGTTTTTCGAAAAGATTATTGTATTATTATTGAGTATATTACATGTATTGATTATCGTTTTTTGGCATATTAAATAATATTTTTATTATAAAAAATAAAACATTTTTCTGGGCAAAAGTAGTAGTAGTACAAACACCCTCTAGGTTTCATCGAAAAAACCAGATGTGTTCGCGTGCAAAACTACCGAAATTTTAAGCGACAGATTCGAGGGGGAATTTCATATAGTAATTATACATTTGGGAACTCAAGGACATCGAGGCTATGCAAAAGCGCTCTGAAATTAGACGAATTAGACGAACCGTGATAATGTAGCCCAAGATGAACATGACTTCACTAGCCTCAACGGTCTAATTCCTCCACTTCGGCCAATTTACAACTTACATCAATTTTTCGGCTCTCTAATTTCCAGCCAACTTTCTCAAATCGTGGAAATCTAAGTCAGAGTAAGAGAGTAGAATGTAAATTCTTGTTTTCAGCCAGCATAGAAATCACCGGCTATATTTCCTGCGTTACCACTAAATCAGTGCCGGTGTGTCAGACACCACAGTCAAAAACATCTTGTGTATCTGATGGAAAACGTGTATTGTCCAGGCAAGAAACACTTAGCCGAGACTCACTTCCCGCAAGGAATTCTATAGGTAGTGTCTCTTCCTTTTTCTCGAGAAATTGTGAGAATGCATTTTTTGGGAGTCGTTCCTGGCTACTTTGTCAGCTCTAGGTACGCTGCCGCCCTGAGGCAACATTTAACGCCTCATAAATGTGTAATTCTCTCTTTATACTTGCTTTACACATTTTCAGCATCAATTAATGCTTCTTTTAGCTCTATTCGTTTCAAAGTTCCTCTCTTAATTGTTAAGTTTCTCTTTATGACGACAAAATAAACAACCCAGGTACCGATTATTGTCAGTAACTACGAAGGACTGTCTCTATCTTCTCACACCCCTGGCACCGCTAATGTAACGAAATATTATATGTGCGCTGTTTTCCTAGCAGGGAAAATCGTCGACTTCGCCTCCCCCAGGATCCACCAATATATAACAATATATACGTAACACGTCAATAGCTGCTACAATATTTGTTAATCCCTACTTTCTTACAACTATAGACATCTGGAAGAGAATTATAATATTTCAAAAGTACCACAAGATTTACAAATCAATTCAGTAATTTCGTCATTGTTGGGTACATGAAATGTTGTGTGTACTGTTTTCAAGATGGAATAAATTTACTTTGCTTTACAATGAACTTCTACATCTCCTAGTCTTCAAGCTTTAGGCATTCATAACTCTTCCTGGTGTTCAAGAAGGAACATTTGAATGATTGCTGAGTATGAAATCGGCTAAATCAACCTGCTAACTGCTTGAAGGCTCTGCTCCAAATAGTTATAATTCAAAAGCATATAAATTAAAAATTAATTTTCACTCATTAGAGGGCAGCCGCTGTTTGCAAAAGTAGTTGCTGAATTACCTTTAGGCTTTACCGGAGGAGCAGGAGCCTCTGGAAGTTCCCTCAGCTGATGCTTGGTCGTTTCCAGGGGAGGCTTAGGCGAGGTATCGACGGCACTTGGATGAAGGTAGTAGTCAACTCCGTTGGTTTCCTTTATGGACTCATATTCGGCGGAAAAATACTTCTCTTCGTACGGCTCTGCGGAGGAACTCCAAGGATCCTTCGACGGCTCCCAGCTCTCCAACGTCGATCCGGAAGTGTCATCAGGGTTTGGAATTTCGTACAGCTTTAAGAGGAAAGGCAGGAGATAAAATATGAAAGATATGGAGGTCTGACTGATTCTTCCACGAGTAATTTGTCCCTTAAAGAATAAATATTCAAAAATACAGAATGGGCCACACTACCGAAAGAAAGGTTATCATACAAACATAATTTAGACTGCGTCGAGGGATAAGAATTCAGGCGATATCATGTTAAGCAGAATAATAGACTAATTTGCGGGTTCCTAATGGAGTCCTAATTTTATTAAATTAAAAAATTCAATTTTATTCAATTAATATAGGAGATGGACTGAAAGGGAATTACAAAGAAAACCACAGACAGGAATATATTTTACTGATTTATCTTTTTTCACTGATTTCATTGAATAAAGTAAAAGTAGAGACGGCAGTTAGGATAATAAAAGAGGAACCTCCTCAAGCCGATATTACATTTTTTCTATATTTTTAACAAGGGAAAATATTGAGTCGTTCGCATTCTCTGACGAACTAAACATAAACTCCTATTAGGCGAATTTTTGTGTAGTTTATGGAAAAGATTCAACTGCTTTGGCCGGAATGCCATATATTAACATAATTACAGCTTACGGAAGTTGATCTTTCTCCATCATTCTAACAGCCGTCTCCACCTTGTACTTCATATATATGGCTATCCAACCAAAGCAGTTGAATCTTTTCCATAAACTACACAAAAATTCGCCTAATAGGAGTTGGCTTCTCAGAGAATGTAAACGACTAAATACTTTCCACAAAAAATACAAAAAATAATCACGACTTAAGAAGGTTGGTCTATCTTCTCATAGACTTTATTGTGATATATTACCATCATTTCATGCCTTGATACCGAATGTTTTTGCAGCCAAAAAATAAAATCCTGGCTTACTACGCAAATGATACGGAGTAAGAAACATGAGCAAGCAATGGTATTTACTGATTGATAATTTAGTAGCATTTGCTTCCAAAAAATAAGGAACGATTCTGAAAGAACCTCAAAAACCTTACCAAGAACAGAGATTTCATCATAGCATTGATGCTATGAGAGGGAAGTAATAGTATAGATCATTCCACGTCTTAAATACGAAGATACAAACCATGAACGTAGAGAGAATAATGAGTTCCAGATATGAAACCTCCGTCACTTTTGTCAATGCCAAGGTTACTGAACTTTGTACATCCTACTATGACGCCCGTGTTCCTTTAAATAAGAACTGCTGATACAGCTGAGAAGATTCGGGCTATAAATTATGTGGTCAAGGTCAAAAGAGTTATGCAGCCGAAATTATTTTAGATCACGTTTTGAGAGATATGAATAAGATATACTGTATCTATGAGACAAATCTATAGAGATTTATGAGAAATAATTTCGAAAAAAAATACGATAAGCAGATGATATATTGACAATAATATACAACAACAATATGGGAGTAGATGAATGTACCACATGATTCTCCTACAGTTCCCGAATGACTTGGGGAAAACCTCAAAGCTCAATTAACACAGAGGAAATGATAATTGATGACTGTTAGGACTAAATTAGTATAATTCAAAATATGGCCGTGTATATAAGTGTGAAACATCTAATAGTTAGTTACATAGGGAACTTACGAAGGATGAAAATCGACTTCCTGAAATTAATTATCACAATTGAATTTGGAGGAATTAAGTAAAAATGTATTGATTAGTACAAATGATACGTGAATGAGGAATGAAAAACTCAAGAGATACAAGCAGCACAGAGAAAAAAGAATAAGTATACTGGATATATTTCTGTGCTCCGGTAATCACTTCTCTTGCGAATACAAGTTACCTCGCATAAAGAGATCAGTTAATTTGGTTTTTAATGGCTATCCAGTGATCTACCCCTGGCCCTTGCAGTTTCTCATAAAAGGAAATTCGGATACATAGATATTAACAATTCAAGCGAGCCTAAATTTGTCCCTAGAAATACATTCCAGGGACGAAGGTCTATACTAGCAATAAAATATCCTCATTCTAAGCAGGTAACGGTTAGAATGCTTTTGAATATACGTTTGAAAATATCAGTATACAAAAAAAAGTCGGAGAGATTATTTTGTGAGGTAACCTACTCAATGTTGAAGGTTGATTATGGACATTGATCCGGACCGGAAGAACTGGAGACGTCACTATTCATTGATGAGTTCGTTTGCTTTAACATTTTAAGATCCTATTGTAAGAGTTCCCTTAAACATTCTCAGTGGTTTTATCGATAGGTATATCTCAAAGTTATTCTTACAATGATTAGGGACAAACACAAGGCCTTCAAAATTATATGACTAGGAATATTTCAGTGCCTGCAATTTAGTAATTTGTGATTCAGAATGTGGGATGACAAGGTAGGTAAAGTTGGTTGCATACGCAAAAGTTTAAAATGTAGGTCGTAAGTCGGGGACTATCTGTATGGCTTTTCGAACGAGATGACGGTAAGAAAGTGAGACTTTGCGGAACAAATATTTCGAGGATAAGTGGATGGATAAATCCATGAGAATGAAGGATAGACAAGAAAAAATAGAAGAAAACTGAAATGAAATCATGGATGGACAAAAATTTGTACTTGAAAAAAGCAATGCAAGGGAATATGATGAGGAAGGATCTCCGAAAAGGACATAGAATTCCACGAGAGCCAAACTTCTAGCAGAAAAAACTCTTCAATGATAATGATTACATCTATGAGACTATAAAACTGTTTCACATTTAGAAAACAAATTAATAACATAATATGATTATGAACTTACTTCACTGTCGCTGGGGTGATAGGAATCTTTCTCTTCCAATGAAGGAAGCTTTATGTAGCTGATAAACGTTTTCAAATGCTCGTTATCACTGAAAATAGAATAAATAAGATTTTAGTACGTAATGTGGAGGACAAGACAGTTTTCATCAACAACACTCGAAACAAACCTATTTAATTTCAAGAGAGAGTATCCAGATATTGCTCAGTTACAAACATAACGCGTTTTCTTTCATTATCTCCCTCTAAAAATAAGAGGAAAAGTTCCCTTCTCCCATGGATATGGACAGATGTTTTTACTTATTTTTATATAATTTTATTAATTGGCTTATCAGCTCTGATTATTAGCTGAGTAAATTCTGTGAGAGGGAAAGCACAGCAGAAAAATTCAGGAAAAAATTTTGAGCATTTATTAGGTAGATACGAAAGTTGACACAGAACTAACAAGCAGTCTGTCCCGTAATTTTATCTTTTTAATTTTATTCACAAAATGGTTATCATCATTATATTTTAGGAGCACTGAGATTTTCCAGTGAGAATAACTTTTTCATCCGCTAATTTAACTTTCCAGCGAACGTTTCAAAAGATACTAAAATTAATATAACATTTATGACTTGACCTTAATATATAACATACTTAATATTCTTATTATCATTATGTAAAAAAACTTTAGTTTTTTCTCTAACAACAAAAGTAGTTCTCTCAAATTCTTTAAGGAAACCGTTGTGAATTTGGTCGTGAGAGGTATGTTACTCCTTAACGGGATTATTATTGGAGTATATTATTTATTATTATTATAAATTCAATACGTAAGTAAAAAGGAAAAATAAGAAATGGAAATAAAAATAAGATGAAAAAATATACTAGCAAACAAGGCATTTATTACCTACATATACTAGCGGGACGTTACTTGCGGGGTTGCCTATACTCCGATTATTAATTTTCAATTAATTATTGCAGCGAAAATAACGCCCATCCAGCTGAACGTAGCCATACCTTTTAAATATTAACTTCTTGCTATACCACAAAAAATTTCATCAGAATTCTCAGACAAAAGTGACAGTCACTCCTTGTGAGAGTGCTGGTGTGTTAGTTACTGCGCTCTACATTATCAATGAGTATCTTATGCTTCTAATTTAAATTTACTTATGAGTTTTTCTATCGCGAAGTTTCATCGTTAAAGGGAGTTTCGTTGCGAAGAATTTTAAAAAATTCCGTTTCACAGAGAGTGTACTTTTCACCAGTTTGAATTTGGCTGCAATAAAAAACGTATGGTTTCGTGCGCAGCAAATTTTTATTTAATACGTTCGCGGGTATAAGTTTGAAAAAACATACTACATGCAATAACCCCCGATCTCGCCGCATTCCTTTTACTTCCGCTGGTTGATACATTTTTTCTAATATTTTAAAAGTTAACGTGATTCCGACGCATTTATAAAAACCTTCCTATCTTTCAAGCAAGTCAATAGATTCACATGTGTCATGCAAAGCCGCCGATTCGCACGTGTTTGTTTGTATTCAAATGCTGTTATCGCTCGCAATAGCCGTTTCTTTCCAATTTTTCTCGGCACGAACGGTGACGTTCAGGTACATGAGTGATCGGTTTATAGCAAGCCACGTCTCAGCAGAGGGAAATATTGTCGAATCGATCAATTTATCGCGTGGGAAAAACGATATAAATCGCAAGCTTGCAGGAGTTCGATGTCAATGTTTTTCATAACGGAAATTATGTCGTTCTTGTGCCGTAGAAGATATTTCTATAGCTTTCTGTCCGTCTTCTTTTCATTTATAGAGACCTTATTTTTGGTCAGGATATAACAATGAACTAGGAGACGAATCAGTTATCAATCAAAATAACCTTCCCATCTTTTTATATTCGCAAATCCTACAGCCACAGTCATACATTACAAAAATATTCTCAACAAATTTTGTTGAATCAAACATAAAGGGTAGTGTCCATGTATTATTCGCAAAAAGTGAACGAAAGCCCTCTTATATCGCAATTAATTTATTTCAAAATTAACATTCATTAAGTCAATTTTAGCGTCCGATATACCTTAACATAATTCAACTAGAATCCAATTCTGTCGCATCAAATTCGTGAAACAATGCGTTAGATTGCCAAAAAATTGAGCCAAAACTGTCTTAGATCGTAATTAATTTATTAATATCCGTAAACTCAATTTTAGCTTTGGTTTATTTTAACATCATTCAACTCATTTATTCCTGAACCCATCTGTTATCCATAGAGCGTCCCGAAAAGCAAATTTAGAGTACAAGAGGACCGAGGCGCGGAGACTAAATCCGCGTACCCACATGAAATTAGTACGGTAAATATTTCAAAAATACCTGTTTAGATATAAAATACGTAGAACCAAGAATCCATTTGGAGAGGGTAGTAGAATATTGAGCCGTAAATTGAATCACAATCACCGAATGAAATCGTTTAAATTTGGAAACAAATATCTCATTCACGCATAATTCCAAATAAAGTTCCTTTGTAAAATCTTTATCCAAGAACAGCTTTGGTAAGGCTGTTTATAGGAAGATTCCTGCTGATAGGGCTCCTAACTCCTAATATGAATCCGTCCCTGGAGAACCCCAAATTAAAATTAATAGAAGTGGGAAGGAGGTAGCTTTACCTTGATTCTGCAAGAACCCTTCCCATTCTTAAACTCCATCTTTCACAATAATAAATAAAGGAAAGATGATATTCGACCAAGCCACATATATAAAATGATAAGCGTACGTGCGTGCGGCATAATTCAGATGTTCGCCGAAAGATTACAAGTGAGCTCCTATATTATTATTAAATTTATTAATATCTGTACAGCAGGAAAATCATACTTAGTACATATCTATCAATATAACTTAAATTATCCTTACCAGCATAACTACTTTATAATATTTATCTTAATCTTCAAGGCCTGCATTACTTTAATCGCACTTTCGAAAGCTCTTTTTTCCGTCTACTCTTCTCCTTTTTTTCTTTTCAGGTAAATGACATCCGTAGTCTACCACCTACAAATTTACACGACTACAACTATGCAGCTAGTGATTTACCTGCTTTTATTTATTTACATCTGTATTTTCGCGGTTTTTTTCGCTCCCCTTCTTGTGTGAGCGTTTTCCCGCACAGTGGGTTTTTCTCTGAAAGCCTTCAGCCGAGGAGTTTTTCCCCACATCACAAATCTTTATTTTTACCTCTTTTTTATCTTCTTTTTATAGATATATTTGTATTTCATTTTTTTCTTTCTAACCTCGTTTGTAATTAACATATGTACCCATAATGGTTAGGTGTAAGAGAGGTCCTAATGGGCCTAACCTCGCCGAATAAAGAGTTTATTATTATTATTATATGCGTTCTCCGCTGACCGATAGCGGGAGTTTATGCATTTTACAGAATACGCGTATCATAAGAGTAAAATAAATAAATATTTTACTATACATAAAATATATTAGGTATGTTCGTGGAGACAGTCCAGTTCGGTAATGAGGAACATTTTGGTCGTTCGTGTAGACTTTAGAGTATAACTAGAGTAGTTATTAGTTGACAAGTTTCTTTTGCTCTGCAGACGTGGTACTATCCGTCAGATTTCGGTTAAAGTCTCCACGAAAGACCAGATTCATTCTGTTAATGTGCCACAATCCCAAACTGATTCTGATAGTCTCCGCGTACACAACTATGGTTTTCGTATAAGAAACATTAATTTCTATCTCCCGTGATATACCCGCAAAGTTTTTGGTACTCTGTACCTGATCTATCATATTAGATACCAAGGAATATCTATACCCTCCTACAAGACGAAACCTGCTAATTAACCTAAATATTTTTGCGAAAAAATAGGTCTTATACGCTGGAATAAATGTTATAACATTAAGTTATTTATTCTTTACGTTTTGAATATT
Organism: Pachydiplax longipennis; assembly: GCA_036926295.1. Taxonomy (NCBI): domain Eukaryota; kingdom Metazoa; phylum Arthropoda; class Insecta; order Odonata; family Libellulidae; genus Pachydiplax; species Pachydiplax longipennis. The sequence continues at coordinate 19,528,145 of JAVFKF010000001.1, read as the reverse complement.
TCGCCAACATTTCAGCCTGATTTCAATAGTCTATTCAACAAGTCAGTTACAATGGACCCATCGAGCAATGCGGCGTTTTTTCTCCAATAGTATGCGTGACGCAAGCTTAAGAAAGCGACGTCTTCCCCCTCCAAATGATTTCCTGTACATCCCTCATCACAACGAAGTAATCAACATGTCGCCACGCCTTCGTGTAATCGAGGGGCCATTAATACGTCTCCGGACGCAATAACTCGGACAATAAAGGAGGACCGCAGATGTAACGCATTGAAACGTCTTCGCTGTGACCAATTGTCACGCCTTTTTTCCCCGCCATTTCCTGCTGTACAAACGAGGAAATCCCCTTGTTCCGTCATTCTTCTGATGGGGTAGGAAGTTGTGGTAGACTTATCAGCTTTCTTGCAAGGTTGAATAATATAGTTAGCTATTTATGGAGGGTTTTCAATGGGTATTCACCCCAAGGAAATTCTTTCCAAATTTAACGGGAAATATATTAGTTATACAGAGAACCAGCGCGGAAATCCTTAAAGGTCTTTAGTTCTCGTCTTCAATTACCCTGAACATTGTATCTTAACATCGTAGAACAGATTAATTATAATTATACTTTAAAGGGATTAAGATTAATTATATAATATAAATATAAATATTAGATTAAATATTAAATATAATTTCCCTCCCCAAAAAGTCGTTGAATTAATCTAGGAGACTCTTGACGCAAGGTATTTTTCCTATTGCGGAACATTTTCTTTTTAGGTTTAAGGCCTCAAACATAATTGTTTATATAATCAATATGATTAGGGCTAATGTCGTGGAAAGCCATAACAATAACATTAAAAACAAACAATGCTTCTTAACTTCCACGTTTTTTTTATTTTATGACTGGTTGTGGCTCAAGGATGGCCATCATCAGGTAAATATGCACAGACGCATACATAAGAGTTCCGGTAAAATGTACCTGAAGATGGCCATACTTGGGCCGAAATTGGACGTAATATAAAAATAATTGTGGAGGCTACGAAGTATCGCTCGTTTCTTAAGTTATTTAAATTGTTTTGTTTTTAAAGTTATTTAAAGTGTTTTGTTTATACTTCATTTCAGAGGCGATCCAAAACATGAGCGGTTGCCAAGGGCAGCACAGTTTGTAGGTCCGCAGTTAGTCCGAGGTTTTATGATGCGCGATACTGTATATAAAAATGTTTGGGTTTTTCATTGCATAGATAATTTAATTAAGATTAAGATTAGATTAAGAGCTCTCTTAATAATTGATGTTTTATTGTTGACGAAAATTTAAAGCGACCACCAAAATGATGAATATTAAATGTGAGGAATTAAAGGAAGCGTTTCGGTCAACATTCTCATTATTGAGGGAAATAATAATGATTTTCTCCCTTAACTGAATTATATTGGTCATGGATAGAGACATTGTGGTAGAGAAAATTTGATGCTGAAAATAATATTTTCTTTAAATCTGCGAACCTTACGGAAGGTTTCACTCCGAGTTTTGCATGAACATCGTCGTAGGAAAAATCGACAAGACCACACAGACATGGAACCTATTCTAACTTTCATATCTCAAATTACATAATTTCGGCGTAGATTATGGACCATTTCAGTATTAAGTGGGTCAGCTATGATGAAACCATATATTTGAAGTAACACGAGGTATTCTCTTTGGAATCCAAATGAAGACGAATGTAGGGCTCATTAGGAGTGATAAATTTTGAGAGAACAAAATTCAGCGATTGCGTGATCATAAATGCCAATTCATTTCTTAAGATGTAGCTAGACAATAAGTAGAAAAAAGGCGCCAAAATGATAAAAAAATATCGCTAAAAAGTAAATAAAGATCTCATGACTTAAATTCGCTTTTCTAAATATATATCACTTCAGGAATTGCATAATTAAATATACAATATGGTTTTTTATTATCAAAACATTACATCATTATGATTATAAGGAAGTTAAGCTTTTTATATTATAAGTACTTTGTGGATGGTCTATATAATAGAGTACGCTAGACAAAGAGAAAAAATCACCAGATCTAGCGCAAAATCTTTGAATTGGCAACTGTGAATGGGAACTACTGGTATAATCGGGGTCGATTCTCAGTGAAAAATAAGAGAAATTATATCATTTGTAGATACACGGTGCAACGATATATTAAATGCTGCCATTCGAAATTCAATTAGCAAAGATAATTATTGTGGCAAGAACCTAATGGGAAGCAATTCTCCCATGTCCCTATTTTTCCCGCCTTTCTACATTCACTAGTATAATAGGTGTTCTTGATAATTCCATCGGACATATCGAAAGTCGTCAACTCAACAACGGAAGCTTTCACCAGCTTTTTCAACCATCGGCGGAACCAGTTATGGGGAAAGCTTTGGGAAAAGGCACGGCTTCCAAGAATACATGTGAGGTGTAGCTCTGGTCACTCACGGAAAGAAGACCGCTCACTTCTTAATATCCGCAAGTTCATTTTCTATACTTCGTCCAGCGTCATGAAGACACCGTGTAAATCTTACGGCCCCCGTGTATTTCTTACGGGGGAACGGCGCGAACTGCTGTAATTTCATGCATTGAATACGGAAGTTAGCGATAACTGATTTTGTAGATATTCAGCGTAGAACAAAATTGTTTTTTGATAGAACAGTACGAACAGAGCGTGCCATTCTTCCGTAAGTAATACAGTGTGCCATAAGATTTACGTGGTATCTTCATGACGTTGGACGACTATATAACACGTTTCCTTATCGCGGCTCCGAGAAAGATAAAAATTTTAAGACACTAGGTCACATTTTGTTTACATGCCGCGTTTGTAGGCAACAGGATAAGTCCTTCGGTTGGGTCGTTTCGTAAAAATATCGATCCAAATTGATTACGGACTAGTTCATGTTTCGAGGAGAGGTTCGAAGATTAGACAGCTTGGCTTATTGCTGAAAGACAGCGGGTAAATCCATAACTTTCAGCGGTCATCCATCACTATCCTCAAGATTCGCGATTGGAAAGAATACATCGCAGGAACATCCATCGTAAAATTTGTGTATAAAATCACGTTTGGCCCTTCAGCATCGAACGAGTTTTAGGTTTACAATTTCCATCGTAAAATGCCGTCGTGCCGAGAAAATCGACACAAACCCATTATCGATTAGGAATTTCTGATTCCACGGTTTCATGATAAAAATTTTCTCGCAATGAAGTAATTTTTGCAGAGATGAAAAACAACCACTTATTCTTTTCCGCATTTTGGTGATTTTAGTCGTGTTTGCCGTTAGTAATAACACGTTCCTTCGATATTCTTAAGAATGAATCCTATTTTACACCGAAAGTTATTGCAATCAATACGAAAACTTAAAGGAAAACGAGGATTTCTTCATTTTTCACTGGATGGCCAAGGCGAACATTTTTATGAGGATCGTAATAGGTATATTTTAACGCATTCACAAAGGAAACATAATAAGTTATAAAATATAATTAAAAAAAACAGTCAAGAACAAACAGGAAAAGGAAGTAAAGACAGCATATATTCACTTTTACAATGATAACATTATAACAGGTAAAGCATCTTATGGCGTGTATATGAGACAAAATATTTTTGAATCCTTATTATATTCTTCGTTATTACACTTGTCATAAATTTCAAATTATAAGTTAAATAATATATAAATTAATCAAATCAATAAATCCAATATTGGGCAATAAATAGATTTCGGAAATATACCCACTTCTTTATATTCATACCTTCTAGAGAGTGAATTTTTATAAACACAAATTTGTTTTCCTTTTCAATATTCTGTCTAAAATGAAACAGTAACAACCAAACAATTTGAGTCAATCAATTTAAACCACTGGTTATAAAGTTAATATATTCATTAGGTCAAAGCTGACCATTTTTAGCATACGCCACACAGGAATTTATAATTCATTTAAATGTCCTTCGACTGCTGAATGGGATTTAACTGTCATCCGTGCTTTGGGATTTAAATTCACGCCATGTGAAATGAATGCCGCTAATATCTCTAAGGGGCTTTAATGATAAGTACTTTTACTTACGCAAAATGAATAATATATATCCCTAAATGAATTCGCGAAAATAACTGAAAATAAGCGATAGATAAGATGAAATTATCGAATAAGCTATTCTCTCTCTTTAGCTATGCAGCATAGCTTATCAAAATATGAGCAATACTGAATTTTTGAGATTTGCGTCAATGTATAAATATTTTAGAAACTCTTTAGTAACAAAATAGCACATTTTTCATATTCTTTAACGTAAATTTCGAAGTGGTTTCACTCTACTTCAGTATAATTAGAACCAGGGTATATTTGCTCCATGCGCTGGCTAAGGGCCTCATCCGGGGTCTCAATGAAGAAATGCCGAGGAACTCGCAATATTTTCGATTGCATACAAGGTGCCCAGTTTATGTTAAGGAGTAAAAAGTTTCCCGACTTATATATCTGCATACCACGGACAGAAATCATTCTCATTCTAATTTTCTTAGTTTTCATAGCCAATGTTTTTAAGTTTTGTCAATGAATATGTACTTAATCTAGCCTGTAATTTAATGAAGAAAACTTGGGTAGCTTGTTTCAGGGATATATTATTACATGCATACAAAATCATCCAGCTGCGTTGGGTCTTTGGTATTTTTTCATAGTTTAGTAAATAGCTATGATTTAGAAGATAGGTAATAACTTTTCTTCCTCTTTCTTTTATGCATAGAAAACATTGGAATTAACATTTATTTAATCTAAATATTATAATGTATTGTGTTTTTCGGCATAGTGCATTGAATTTTCTGAGGAATCCACTTTTATTTATTATGTTTCAAATGGGTATTTTTTAAATAGTAACGAAACAGCAATAATTTTAAAGGGATCCTCAACCTGATCTTTGCGCCTTGGGCAAGCGATAATGATTATGCAATAAATTATGATAATAATAATTTTCTAAGAACATAATTTTTGATAGCGATATTCGTAATAGGAATTGAGCTAGGTTTTCTAGTTAAAGAGCGAATGATTTAATTCCACGAGATTCCTTAAACTGCTGGATTAACGGAAAAGTTCTTCGGGAATCAATCCGGATGAATTGCTTTCTGATGAGTGGCGGATGTAGTCCAGAAGGAGGAAAAATTGTACGTTTTTGAAAGCAGTGGTTTCCTGTTATTTCCTCAGAACAGATGTTAAACGATAACCACCACTATTTACCATACTATACCCACTTTTCGGGCAAATAATCATCAAAACAGCAAGATAAGCATGCTTAAAAAATCGAAAAATTTCCAGAAGAAATGTTTTAGAGAAGCTGTAGTAAGCTTAAATAGTCGTGATAAATTGGGAAGACGAATACGGAAGGGTAACATTACCAGGGAGGAAGCAATATGACGGGGATGTTTACAAGGGTACAACAAAGGTTGCCCTAAGGACTATCAGGAGCATGGAAATATGTTGCATGATCTTCAATATACAGTCGATTGGACCATAGTTTTATCGGAGAAGCCGCTTACATGGACCAAATCTCAAGAAAGGGACACCAAAATATTATATTAAAAAAATAATTTAGACGGTTAATTGGGACAGCATTCAGCTTAATCGGGAGGGTAATTCGTACAGTCAGTAAAGAACTAGGTTTAACTGAGTTTAAACCGTTTAACTGGTGTTAAATATTTACTCTGGGTACAGCTATATTTTATGCGGGAGGCGTTGAATGGAACGATACATCCTCATTGAATATGTTAGCTGATTTCGTAGAGAAACAATTACATAAATCAACCTACTCTCTCAAACTACATTTTTGGTGAAAAATTAGTACGTACGTAATTACATAGAATTTTAATAAACAATTTATTAATATTTTTATTTGCATTTCATATTATTTTAATATAATATAGACTTATGTTCAATAATTTATTTAACTTATTCACAGAAATTCCCTTTACCAGGGTAGCGAATTTAACCAAAATGCCCAGGTCCCAATGTGTTCCAAATAAGCAGCTTCGACTATATTTTGTAATTATACTAAGTTTAAATAATGATTTTGGCAATTTAGTTCTATAATGTATTTAATTCTAACCTATAGAGTACTGTGGATGACTAAGTAAAAAATAATCTAGATTTTACTTTAATTGTATATAGAGTTTACATCGCCGCTAAATTTAGAACTCATTTGCGAAAAAATAATAATGAATAATTAAATAAAAAAATTCCTCGATGCCTTCTTAAATCAGCTGTTGAAAGAATTTAATTATAATCCACAAATTCCCTTTCATTCTCAATTCAAAACAAATCTTTCGCAGGTGTCTTTCATTGTATTAGAAAAGATCTGAAAGCACCAAATTCCTGAAAAATTCAACCTACTCGTACAATCTTCGCTCGCTAGGAAGGTATTAAGATTTTTCCAAAGAAGAGGAATCTACGAAACCTTCCCAGTTCGCCTTCCTCAGCAACTTTTTTCACGCGCCAGTGTATTCAGTCATTCGCACGGAAGTTGTTCGTCTCAGGAAAAGTTCATCTCAAGCTTTGATATCGAGAGAGAATCATAGAGAGATAACCCAGGGAGATAAGGGCGATTCGAGGCAGGTGCCAAGCCTCTCTGGCTTTGGTGTCTGGCGAAGGGCCACTTCCTAACACCGGGCTTGCGACCTCTTTGCCCGAACAGCACGCTTGAGGAAGGCATTGCACTCTGTAGCCTATAAAGAAGCACTTTTCAGCTACCATTATAGACTTGCTGCGGTGCCTTCAATTGCGAACTCTTTTGTTTCCTAAATTAGTCAGATTCTTTGGTTGTCAACGCGGGAAGTTTCATGATTTCCTGTATCTATCTGGGCCTTAGCAACACGCTAATAAATTCAAAGGTTAATATAAGAATAGTTCAAGACAATTTGCCCTGAGTGAAAATTTCGCAGGATACTAATACTCAATTTCCCCACTCAAATACCATTCAGCAAGTAATGCTATCACAACAAACGAATACACAAACATAAAAAATACATAAAACACACCTTCATATTCCGTATCCGTATGTTTCTATATACTTCGTTTATATTTATATACATCGATATCTACACAAACAGTAGCAAACCTTTTGGGTTAATTCAAATTTAAACTAGATTTTTGTCTAAATAGTTCATTTTCATTTTTTTGCCTATTTTTAGCACGAAGCGGAAAATTAGCTTTAAAAAAAATATTTAAATGTGTCATTCATATGTTTTGATCGGAGGGAGAAAACCGCTGCCCACCGATAACGGATCTTTAGAAATAATACATAAGGATCGAGCAACTATTTTTGCTAGAATTATAAACTTAAAATTAATTTAAAAGGTATTCTTGTGCATAAATATTCCAGTGCATAGAAGCAAAAGATTGCTGCAATCAAGCTACAGGTAATTTCCTAACTATGTGATTTTATGCGTATCTCTTTAGTCGGCTGTATTTTCTTCGCGAGTAATTCATTGATATATCGTTCATAATCAAAACAAAGATGTATTGCCGCATTTAAACGTGGAAAATTTAGAGAGTGAAAACTGGATGTAGTAGGCAATGTTCTGTTTCTACCAAAGGTAAAATAAATAAATCATTTGAATATGTTACGACCTCAATAGCGGAAGTATAAATTACGGAAGTGACGACAACGGTCACTCATTACAAATTTCATGAGAAACCTTTTGCCTTAAGAATTTTCATTAAATCGAAAGTAAAATAAATTATGGTTATTAATTAGCTGAGGTCACGATTGAAGGTCCTTAACCGATTCAATCAAAAATTTTAAGAGAACACTTATACCTTTACCACCGATCTTTTACTGAGCTAACAGGTTTTCGACCTTTTGGGTCATCATCAGGCAACAAGACATAGCTTAGTGTTCTCTTATCATTTTTCATTATAACGGAGAGAGACCACAAAGTCGTCGAGGCCAAATTGATATATTCCTCTGAATTTTCTTTTCATTTTGGCAAAAACTAGCGCATTAAATAAAAGCTCCAATGTGGGACTTTCCTGGGACTCTTCATCATACGGGACAAAACATAAAACATCGAAATCCGGGACTGTCCCACCTAATGCGGGACGATTGGCAGCTCTATTCTTTCCCAAACTCTCTTTACGCCACAAAGCTCTGTTTCGGATTTTTCCCTCGGTAAATGAGTTGACTCGCCCCCAAAGTAAAGTGACGTCAGCCTAAAACTTGGAATACGATGAACTAAACTTAGCCTGTTAAAAAACCAGAAAAGGAGAGAGAGGAAGATTATCCTCGTAAACTGCAAGATTCCGTTTCCTATCCAGCTCTCGCTAATTTTTTAAACCCAGCTTAAAAAGGGCAAATTATATTCCAGCGAAGTCATCAAGTGCGAATGATTAGTCACGAAACAACTCTGATTTAGTAACTCATAATAAATTTAAGATTTGTATAAAGCAATTTCAATGAATTCATATCATATTCTGATTGTGTTCGTCGAAGATCTGTCAATATTTACTGAATATCTGCAATAGTAAATTCTATAAGTAACACAGAATCTATTTCACGACTCAAAATAACTATAGAAAAGAATAAAAATAATGAAATATAAACTATTCGATATAAACAAACAGATGAAATTGAACTAAAAAGATTATACAATGCAAAACAATGATAATAAAGATAAATGACATACCGTAGAATATTACGAGTGATTATTGATCAATACTCCAGAAGAAATAAATTTACAGCCAGTTAATGTCAAAGTAATGCTATTGCTCGCGAGTAACCCTGGATTCTACATTTCAATTCCATATTTTGATCTGAGGAAGACAACTGTTCATCTATATATATACTTCGCCTTTGTCTACTTTATATCGAATCACTCAGTCTCGGAATATTGGGCTAAGGTACCACGTTGTATCGACATGAATAAGCCAATCTCTTATACATACTGCGAGCATTCTAGGCTTCATTCTCAGAAGGATTGTGAGTGAGAGTGCGGAGCTTTGGACTCTCGCAATGAATGAACCATTTCCGATTGATATCGGCGCAATGAATGAGATAACCTTCGCTGCACGCACAGACGGCTGCTTAGAATGGGCGCTGAGCGGGACAAGGAGATTTCTAAGGCGAGTTGAACACGATATAGCATTAGAATACTATTCAGAACAATTAGATCAGCTACTAATAGAACTTTTCCCGTAGAAAGAATTTCGCGATGAATACACTATTGAGTACTGCCTAGTTAGTTCTCGTTAAAAATTTGACTAGATGGTCATGATTTATCGCGCTGAAATTACAGTTAATTAAAAGACGAGGTCAAACGATTAAATTTAAACATAACCGGTGATTTTCCTAGCTTAGTTGAAGTATAAATAGGATTAATAGGATTGATAAGATAGTAAAAGGCATACTATGCTGCTATAATTTAGTTTACTCCTAACAAAAATAAACAATTCCGGTATTTCATCAAACAAAGCAAACCCAAGTTTCAAAAGTAGCGGTATGGGAGAAGTACTTCTTGAGATCTTTACAATGTATTTTCGTGAGGAACCTGAGAAGTGAATTAACCCCAACATTCAGGTGGCTTAATTAGCCACGAGGGGTCAATATGACCCAGGAGATATATAATTTCTTGAATAAAACAGAAACTATTCAAGTTATTTCACCATGTTTTGGAGTATAACTTTCAGGATAGCAATAATAATTAGAGGATATCGTCAACTATGGTTGAGGTTACTATGTAATTTAAGCATATTAACAAATTTACAAAAATTAAATAGAAATATTATAAAAATGAATTTAAATATTTTCATTAAAAATGTTAATATTTTTAGTATCATTGTAAATAATGTCCCTTAAGTAAATGCCATATGCACAGTTAATATCGAAACACGCATACCGACGTGAAAAACAAGAAATATTGGATTCAACCGGTTGGTAGTGGAAACCGGAACTGGATCGGAATGTGGCATTTTCGTATTTCCGGAGCGAAAACCGGAAACCGAAAATAACTACGGTTCGTTACCATGGACCGTAGTGCATCATATCATGCATCGACCACTACAATGACCACATACCGAAAAAAGAAAAATCTAGATAAATCTAGTGAATCCAAATAAAAGACGTAAATACTTTTAATTTAGAGCAATTCAAGAAAGAATAGAAGTTAAACGATGGACAGGGTCTCAGCGTTAGGCCTTTTCACGGTCGATTTACGAAGATAATTGGTGCAGCAGATTACTGCGCGCGGGGTAAGAATCAGAAGAGTGGAAATGTTTACTCACTCCGGAATGGGAGGCACGGGCAGTGTGGAGGCGTGGATCAGTTTGGGGCGAGGCTTTATGGACGGGGGCCTCGCAGGAATCGGCGGCTTCGCAGGGACGCTTGGAATGTCTGGCTGGATGTCTCCATTAGCGGGACTCTTTTCTTCTATTTGGTTCTCGTACAAAGTGGCCGAATTTGTCTCGTCGAGGGAGTGCCTAGTGTGTGGATCGAGGTTTTGGTATTCGATGACGCTGTCGAATACCGTGTTCCACGAGCTGATCCGGTGCGAGGTGCGGCGTGCCGTCGGCTTGCTCCGAATCGTCACGCAATATTTATCCGGATCTCTCCTAAGGTCCTCGATGAAGTTTCCGATTTTCCTGTGTCGACGAAATTTTGAAGATTAGTTCCTTAGATGTTTTGACTGCGATTTCAAATGGCTAAGAAACTAACATCCAAATGATGAAATGTAAACAGGAACATCTCAAAACTTTTTCCAAGCTAACAAATTGATCATTTCTTAAAATATTAGCTATTATTTATTTATTAAAATTGAAATTTAAACACATGATATTAATTTTAGAGTAAATCATGATAATTTGGGAGATAAAATCTAACGATATAATAACATGAAAAGTATTTCCATTATTAACAAGTGAACATAAAATAAAGAAAAATGAACTTACTGATTTTAAGAAATTATAAAACTACAATCATATAAGAAAAGAATATTTAAGCGAGAGGGTAAATTTGCAACTAGCAACCCAGGAATTGGTTGGGCGTTGAACTATCATGTAGCAATCATAAATATATCGACAGTAACATTGATTAATATATTATGATAATAAAATAATAAAAATTCACGTGAATTCTCTATTACATAGTGGAGTGCAAGTACATACTCAAACACAGTAAATAATGCAAGTAAACAAGTCAACAATATGACATGATCTGCAAAACAATGCTAATTCAGTCACGCTAACTTGAGCGATGCAATTGATATGCAATAATTAATACAATGCAGATTCGATCATTTACACAGGTACAATTCGACAGAAGATCCCATAATCGCGTAACAAACACAATCACATATACACAAAAACAAGACAAGCTAGAAATAATATCCATCACGAACTACAAGGCGAAATATTTACCTTATGTTGGGAAGACTAAGCTCACGTTTCCATAACACGAGCATCCCTTCCGTAAGCGACTGAAACAGAGATTTAAACATTAACAATAATTCGACGGTTGCGGTGTTAAAACATAAGCAATCACGGCATGAAACTTACAAGCAGAGCATCTCCGTCGATGTTCCTTTTCTTGAAGGACTCCTCGAAGTCACCGAGCCCATTCTTGACAAAACAGGACGAAAAAAAAGTTAATCAATGAATACCAAGAAGTCCAAAAAGAAAAAAATGAGATAGTTCCGCGAATTCAGAGTAATCGGGCGATTTTTCTAAGCGAGGCCGATGCACCGATCGGCCTTGATCTATAACACTCTATGACCACACCTCATTCTAGCCTTGCTCAAATTGCAGATCAAACTCAGGCTAATGTCGATGACACAGACGGCAAATATGCATCGCCATGTAAAATTCAAAGGTCACTTTTTGCGAAACATCAAGTTCATGAACATTCGAAAACCGAATCGGCTTGGCATGAAAGAAATCATCGCGCAACTTTTATTTGGGGAACAAATACCTGTTGAAGCACGATTGCCACATCTTCGACGCTCCATCCACGAACTTCCAACAGCGCCGTATCCAACTTTTTACTTGACATTAGCTTCTTACAGAGGTAAACATGCGATACTGTTGTAATGAGATCACGTTATTGTAACCTGTAAACGTTATTCTGACGCCTTCTCCTTCACCACATCAATGAAACTTTGTTGTAAATCATTCAAAAAGTCTTATACGTTAATTGAGATTGTTGATAACGCTCTGATATAGTGTTGCAGTAGCATTTATCAAGCATTGTTTTGAGTATTGAACACGGTGCTCCTGCTATCTCTTCCGGCCTAAGAAGGCCTGTGCTGACAAGGACATCCGTGTCACGGATGCTGTTGCAGCCGTCACGAAGTGTACGGCGAGTCCACTAGGTGGCAGTAAACATCAAGGAAGTCCACGAGACTACGCGTCGAAATTCCTGTCTGCTTCGGATAGCGGTATCTTGAAGCGGAGTTGAGCGGCGCAATAGATAGACTGTTGTCTATGGGCAGTTTCAAACGAGCAAATATGAATTCCTAATGGGTGGAACGCGCAATTCCTCGTGCAGAATATCGTTCACCTCTCAATTTGATTCCTGTAAGGTTAAATATCTCGAATATGGAAGAAATCCCTGAAATTATCTGCTGAACTATGAACGTGATATTTAGACAAACGAGTCAAGGAAGTTAACCGGATTGTTCGGATTCAATTTCTTGATCATCATGCTGGATCCGACTATAACTCTAGGTCGGTTCGATCATCAAAAGAAAATTTATTTAGCCATCTTTTAACTTGGAGCCTGTCAGACTTTATTCATGTCCATTTTTACTTGAGAATTTTTCTAGGTGCAACCTTTTTTGTTCAAAGTAACCTTCTACCTTTTCCTCTTATGATAATTTTTTTTCCGTTAATTCGAGTCCGTCTCATTAGTACTAAGTATTCCAAATTTTCTTGTTTAGCTTATTATTTTTTTCTTGTTTACAATTTATTCAAGAAATCTATGAATTGATCAGCCTATGAATGGCTTATATTTATACGAATATTATTTGTAATTTTATTCTTTTTTCGCCAGAATTAAAAATAATTTAATGTATTTAAATAATACTCTGAGAGTAGTATATTTTGCAATTACTACTAAATCCATTGGATAAAAACAAGGGATAAATGTATCCAATATCGGAAATCTCATACTATATCTACTATACGAACCAATTCTTGTAAGGCTAACGCGGTGATTGCCTCGCGCCCGGAAATGCTTTCTTTTGTTTAATATTATACTACTTAAGATGATTTTATTAAAATTTCACTCACATTATCTCCCTTAAAGTCGAAGGAAAACAATGGAGATTCGTCATTTGTCGTGTCCGGGACCCACTTCCCGTAAGAATATAAGTGAGTGATTTATTAAATATAAGGGAAATGGAAATGAGAACAATCAATCATCAAAATTCTTCTCCAATAGTTCTACCATGCTCCCATAAACATCTTAACCAAATTAATCTTAAAACTACAAGACGTTTTCTTGCAAATTCAAAAGAAAAGATGAAAATTTTTAAAAACTATTCGCGTATTAATATATAAATAGTCGTTGAAAAATAAGATACTTAAATCTCTGTAAGATTTTCTATCATAATGCCAAATCTCTGTATTATGCTGATAATTATTTCTTTCTCACCTGAGTATGCCTAAAAGAATCAGTTCAATCATTCTATATTAATGGCAGGAGATAATTCAAATATTGCATCCAGGAGGTCCAATAATTCTGATCCAAAGAAATCCTTTTATCTACCAAAGCATTTTGTATTACTTTGTATTAACCAGATGACACTGAAAATTCTTTTCTCATGAGTGTTCCTATCAGGATATCGTAATTTTTGGCATTCTACTAGACTAAAAATTACAGCATCATGTGCGATTGGTACTGCATTTATCTTATCTTCCTCAGACAGTCAGCCGTACCTTTTATTTACTTATTTTATTTACTATTTCTTATCTTTCACTCACACTCCTTCAGAACTGGATTCAGCGCTGTATTCTTCATTACACATTCAATGAGAGGTAGAGTAATACTACCTAGAGTACCTAGAGTAATACTTAATGGTGGATTTCCTTCTCTAATTCTTCAAAGATCGTTGAAAACAGCTAAACTTCCACACTTTTTCAGCCCCTTTATTAAGGCAAATATGGATTTGCTGGCAATACGATTCATGTGTCGGAAAATCAAATTAGGATGAGGATTTTTTACTTGATTGCTTCAGTAGCGATGGTGACCAAGACCACCTTCCTTCGGAATAATTTAGGTTAATAGTAAATTATATGTGGCCGATAATATGACACCACTTTTTGACCATTTGAACCCAATCGACTCCCAATTTTCATGGGTATAATTAAGGGTAGATACAGATCTAATCGTTTAATTTACCAATCCTTTCTATTTAAAAATGATTATAAATCTTACTTCTCTACTTCTAGGTAAATCTTATCCGTTCTTTTATATTTCGTCTTCTTAAGTACGAGTTATGGTAATGTATCACCATTTCTATAACTTGATAATTTTTTATCTCTTGCTTTATTTTTAAATTAATTCCTGTTCTTCATTGATTCTTGCAGATCATGTAATTTTTCTTTGACCTTGTTGGTACATACCTTGTTAGTTTGGTGTTTGGTATTTATAAAGTTTGTCTAAAAAGTATCAGACATTAAATTTTGCTGGGCAAAGTAATGACAGTAGGGTGGATCCAATTTCCACAGCGGAAAGGGGTATCTCCATGAAAATGCATGAAAATTTTCGTCACAACCGTTTGCGTCGATCGTTGTTCGATAGTCATTAAGTAAGGTATTGTAAAACGTGTTCTTAGATTACCAGTTTGCTCGAGATGACAGAACTTCTAGAGATGCTGCATTTAATTTTGTCAGAAGCTTAGTGATTCTCAAGCCAAAATAACTGGCAGTTGCATTGCTCCGGCTGATTCGTTGCATATCATAAAGGCTTTATAGATAAATATCGAATTTTTGTTGTTTCCTAATCTTCAGATATAACCACTACTTAAGTCTTAATTAAGGTGAGATTGAGACTAAATAGTCTCTTCCTCCATCTAACCCGTCACCAATGTTATTAATAAAGGCATAAATTATGTATGTATGATTAGAAAGGATGGAAAAAAAATTAAATATAATAAAACCAGAGGTATTATCTTAGGAGAAAAGATCCACAGCAGGAAAACACTGTGAAATACCAGCGCAAACCTACAGATAGTACATACAATATATAAGATGTAACGGGAGACCGTATATGACATTGAAATTGCAAAAGTGAAAAACATGACAACAATGAAATAAAATGCGATCAATAAATACTTCTATATCCGACTTCTGGCTGTTTCCATATATAAATATGCATCTGAAAGGTCCCGATTTCAGAGTAGGGATGAGGTAATTTAGAATGCGATGGCAGAGCTGCTGGACATTCCAAAGGACGCCTTCCAGAAGTGTTTCCAGCACTGAAAAGATCGATGGGCTGCATGGAGTCGCGAGGTCGGATACATTATTATTATATACTCATTATTTGATATCATATCCAACGCAAGAACAATAAGTTGTTTTTTCATAGTAAATAAATAAATGCCCGATTCACAAAAAGTTGAAAGATGTGGATGTGGTAACTACAGGCGAAAATTAAGTGGACTGAAAATATTGTAAAATAGGAGGTACCTCAATGAGAGTATCTATTTAACAAGTTGGTTGGAATGACATATAGAAAAACTAGGATAGGTTAGTTTATTGTAATTTTCGAATAAATGGGGGATCGACGAAAAGTTGGAGAGTATTTGATAGAGAAAATTTTGCTGCTCATGTACGAGCTTAGCTGGAAAGCATATAAGATCTCAAGAGAGGAGATATATAAACAAAGGAATAAATAGAAATACACATTCAAATATATAAGTGAGAGGAGCAATGGGGAAATAATAAGCCAATGAGATTTCACATCTTCCTCGCATATTTTTTCTTCGAGACAATAAATTTTCAGTTTGACGAACACTTGTGAATAGAAATTGGTTCAGTTATTATTTAAATTCGACATTTATTTTTAAAACAAGTAAAAGTACATTGGAAAGGGGGTTTGGGAAACTAAATACTGAGAATTATTAAAAATAAAACGAGTGCAAGTGTTTAATCATCGATGGTCCTATTGACGATTTAAAAGTTATGTTATCCAAACGGTGCAAGTGCATTGCTGAAATAAACCACCTTTTAGAACTGTGAAAACACAACTATCGCTATGATATGAATTGAAAAATCCAAAATGGTGGGGGCTATCTACAAAAATAATCTTTATAAATTAAGGCAATTAATCAGTTTATCTTTTGAACAGATCTGGATAAACAGAACGTAATTTACCACTGGTAGCTCATTATGTATTTGAAAGTTAAACGAAAATTTTAATTGAGATAAAATTTTGCTCGGGCAATGTTTGTATCCTGAAGTGAGATTATTCTAAAATTTTGTTAGCTCTGAATAGTTTTCCAAAATAATTTTCATAAAAAGCATTCTCTTTGTATCACTTCATGTGTAGAAAAATGTACGAAAGACGAGCTCAGGTAAAATTCATCGCGCGATCGTTTCTTCACTGCATAATCTTTGGTACTAATTAATTGACTTTTATGATTTGACGCTATAATTCGGTCTGAGGTATAGTTTCACGAAAACATTCAGAAATGCAACGCTTAAGTTCATTCAGTACAAGAATGAAGGAAAGTTTTGAAGGAATACAAATTTAGGCCTTGGTAAAAAGAAAAGAATAGGATAACAAGAATCCGGCCTTTGCTGAACATTTCTTACGTAATGCCTTTTCCTAATTCACAAAAGGAAAACAAAGACGGAGTTCGAGTCGGAATGATCATCTAACGAGGGAAGCAAACTTCCTCAAAGGTTCCATCTCAGTACAAGAGATTCTCTTCGTATACTCCCTTAGATAAAATTTACTCTGGTAGATCCAGATGGTGGTCTTTAACAACTTTCGATAAATTTCGAACATATCCGAGGTTTTCCAGAGGGCTGTGACGAGAAGGACATCGCGATGTACGAGTAGTTGAGTCCCCCTTCCCTGAAGACGTCAATTTTGCGAGCGCACTCTCACAAATAGCGGTACACTCTCACGAATGTTTGCTATTGGTCTTCGCACCATTCTTAGGCACCGACAGCGTCCTCCTCCTCCACGTTTCTTTTTTCACCAACTCCCTTCCCCACGCCACCATTTTCTCCACCCTTTCGATCACCGGGTCGACTTTCTGCTGCAGCCATTCCTCAGCAGCCGAACTACTGACGTACTGGGAGAGAATCCTTCCAGTTTCTGCCCTATACCTCTTCAACTCCCTCTCCATCGCCGTCTCCCTCTGCAGAGCCTTGCTGACTCTCCAGGGACTGGAAAACCCCCTTCTGGCGTGCCACTCCGTCAGCCACCCCACTCTTTCAGCGGTGTCTTCAGCAATAGCCGCCTCCGCCATGAGCGTGGGCCACCTTCTGGTCGCCTCCAACGCATTGGCCCCTGGGAAGGAACACCCTTCAATGGCGGAAGCCCAGTAGTTTTCGTCCGCATAAAGAGTCTTGGGGGTCATCCTCCCGACACCATCGGGGCAGGATAGGAACCTCAGCCACGAGTCTAACGTGGATTGCTGGAGGGTTGGGGAAGAACCAGGAGGTGGAGTACGGAGAAGCAGAAGGTTGAGGAGCAAAGATGGGACGGAAGGTGGAAGAAGTTCGCAGAGAACTGCGAAGTGGTCGTAGCGGGACCAACCGGTGAGGACGAAACCTCTCAGGTTGTTCTGCTCGCTCAATAAGCGGGATTTGCCCAGACGCCTCAGGAGGGCAGTCCAAGAGAGGGTCGCACTAACTCTGCGGCTTAAGTCCGGAAGGTTGGCGTCCTCCCGGTATGCGCCTTTGAATGCCCCAGCGGCCCAGAGATGTCGGAATGGGGAGTACGCCCTCCAGAGACGGGGAGGGACTAGGGAAGAAGCGTCTTCGGCGTATGACCACACCATGACTTCGACGAGGTCGTCGCCCAGTCCGGAGGACCTGAGGGCGCCTGGTGGGGCTCTCCGAAGCATATCGTCCCATATTATGGGAGCCACCCTGTAAGAGGTCTCTTCCTTCACAAATTTGGCCACTCGTTTCACGTGCTCCACGAATACGTAGAGCTTTTCGTCCATTGCGGCCCACGCGGCCCATCCCGTGGCGACTTCTCCACTACGCAGAGTGTCCCGGACCATTTTCTCACATCTGGAGCACTCCGCCAAGTGGAACACTTCATCGCATCCGATGTGCAGCCATCTGACGGAAGTGTGTAACGCCAGAACCTAGCGAAATAGAAAATGTGTATCAAATCAATGAAATATTTTGAAATCATTATAGCTTGTGTGAATAAACCGTATTTATATAAATCTAAGAAGAGCTTAATCCTTTGGAACGCTAAAAAGGAAGTGACATATTTTTGAATAATAATCAGTGATTGTAAAAATATGAATAATTTCGTTTATTAACATTATTTGCATACATATATTAACTGTAAAAAATACTAAATGAAAAAATAGGAAGATAAATTTGCATTTCTGTCCCTGGTTATGAAACAATATAGAATTCAACAAGGTAAAATCTAACAGGAGAATGTTCAATGAATATACATTCGCTCTATAACTTTATTTACATGCTAGAATGTTTTGATAAAGATATGCTTCTCCAATTAATGCATATAAGTAGATTACGCGTTTCAATAAGAGTTCAAAGATTTTACTCACGTTAGTAAGAGGGAATCTCTTACTTTTGGAAGTCCAAAAGGTAAAATACATAGTCTTGGATTCGTATAAAGGCATACCTTTATCATAAATAACAATATATGGATATAAATATTTGAAATAATGTGTTTTAATGATTATTGTATAATTTTTTTAGCCTTACAGCACATTTTATCGTAGCTGAAGAGTATATAAATATGAGTTTCAATGCAGGGCCGAGTCTCTCTCTTTTAGAAACAATTAACAATATTTAATTAAATTTTTTATGATATGATCTCTTCAGAGAAACAATTGTAAGATATGATAGAATAGTTTTGGTGTTTGGCTTATTAGCGACAATTTTTATAATTATAATATTAAGAAAAGTCGCAAATGGGCCAGTTCATGGTGGCAGCATTTTCACACAGGTATATAAATTATACATATTTACAGTATTTCATACAGTCAGAAAACGTGGTACGTAATATTGCATGCTATGAAATAGTAATGCAGTTAAATTATTAATAAATCTTATTATCAAAAAAATAAGATTAACTGTTTTATCTCGAATTGGCTGTTTTAATGGTGTTATAAATGTACTCTTGCACATACAGCTGCTGATCACATTCTAACTACATTTATTTAATGCTAATTTCATAATTTTAAATAAAATAATCTTTTGACCTTGATTCCATGTTTTGTATTAAAGATGAGGATGCTCCATAATGAAATGTGGGCGGATCCAGAAGGCGGCAGGGGGGATATAAGAAGATTTTTAAGAAGTCATCTATAAAATTTTAAAATGCCACTTTGTCGTGATAAATACAATAGTGGTTGTGGAAAAATTCACAATGAGATTTTAATTCAAGTTCATTGTTAGATCCTACGCAAATTGCTGGTGCTACAAAGTCATCCAGGAGGGCTGTCTCCCCCGCTGGGTTCCGTCAATGATATGAAATATTCTATGTATGCTGTGTTTTCAATTAGTAAATCAAAGAAATATAGACATCCTCAAGGATACGTTGCCAGTTTGAAAAGACACTTACTCAGGATTCTAGGAGCTAAGGATAATGTAGGAAAAATAAGGAAAAGAAAATAAGGGAAGATATCTCTTAATTTATGCTAAGAAACACTGAATAGTTGTGGTCTGCATTTAATAATTTTAAAGAATAAAATTTTAAGATGAAATTGTATTTAGAAATGCCAAAAATGAACCAAGGGTCTGGGAGAGGATATTATTCAGTAAAATGAATATAATAGGGATTGATTTTACGCCAAATATTAAGTGAATATTCAAGAGAGATTTATCAGATAGGTATGGAAAAAGGATTTTAATTTAAAAAATAAACTCTTCGTTTCACCCAAAAGAACAAATGGGTATTAAAATATCGAGTCCACGATAAGAGAGCTTCATGAATTTTTTGGATATAAACTGAGAGTTGATGAAGTGAGATTAGTGAAACGTTTAGAGTCATGGAAATACATGTAGTTCAATAGGTGGATAAGGATTAAACAACGACGAATCAGATCGATCATGCACTAATGAGAAGAGAATAATTGGTTCATATATGAGACAAACAATAGGGTAATGATAAAAACATCATGTGGTGTAAAACCTGGATGGGGAATGAAACGCTGAGTGACTGTCAGAAGTGAAGGGCTCATATCAAGGATGAAACACAGAATCATTCTGAACTAAATAAAGTTATTATCTGAGTTAGAATTGAGGAGATATAAACAAATATGTATGAAAATATAAAATATTCTTTTAAAATATAGTCCACACTACATTATACATGTTTAAATGATGGTGATATGAGTGCTGCAATATAAGAAAAAGTGTGAGAAAAAATTGGCATTTACTTGAAATGTCGTTGATTTTCTATTATCTTCATGCTTGTAGCGATTTCTTCGTTATTATTATTCTATTACTTTCTACTGAATTTTTGAGCCCCTAAATGAATAGCTATAATTATTGTAAGATACAGTTACATTCCCTGCAGTGCATAAAATTATGTATTCTCATTATATATTGGTTCTAGTGCCATTTCTTTGGAGATAGCATAATTTGCAAAAATATCGTGACACGAAATACTAGGAATTTTATGATTACGCAACACATTATTTTAAACCGAATTTTCAGAGTTTTATTACCTGTCTAATGATTTCTTGAACTAAAGAGAAGGCATCGGGGTTCGAAGGGCATATCTCTTGCGGGAACGCGTCAAGCTCTCGAAGTTTTTTAAACTCTGGAAGTTTCAGGGCGTATTCAAGATGACCGAATGTTTGCACCAGGGGAATCACCTCCAGCCCAGCTCTCGCAGCTATCTGTAGGATCTCTCGTATCTGTCGGGAAACAAAAGAATTTTCAAAACTTCGAACTTTTCAATGGAAAAAATCGTGCGCGAATTTTATGTCTAAAACTTCTTTATAATGATTCAGAAAGAGAAGTTAATCAGTTGATCTATTTCTCTTTTTTGAATGTATACAAGAGTAGTATGATTATATACAGATAGATAATTATTACACATAATACTTAAATAAATACTTGAGATAAAATTGACACATTACTATACATTATTATCAAGTTTCACACCCACTTCTTTCTCAACAGTTTGAAACCGAGACTTGGTTCTCGAGATAGATATTTTACATAATTTTAATCCTGAAAATTAAGGTTTTGGTTTTGATTAAATTTGTGCTGATTTGAAAGTGGAGATGAATTTCTCTCTACCTATAGCAAATATATTTATTATCTGGTTCAAAACATTAGTTGTCTAAGTGATCACACATCTTTTTTGAAAAACTTCGTAAAGTGTGCGATAAACTCATACCCATGCAGGAGGCAGCTTTTTTTGTGATATACCTCAGAATCAATCAAACTACCCCAAAAAAATCAAGGAGTCTTCGGGTTTTTTTCTTCGTACACAACTCTGTACTTTTACTTACGTCTTCTCTACTATTTTGAATAAAAAGAAATAACACTCCCTTCCTTAATTGCGGAATTAGGACCACTTAGAGGAAGAGAGAAATTTTTATTCCTCCCTAATTACTCTTAAATGTTCTATAAAATAACAGACTTTCAGAAGGGACTTACAGAAGGGATTTTACCTGTCTCCACAACATACTAATAAGTTTTCTATTGAATTGATGACACGAATAGGTTCGTTAAGATTATGAATTGGACTGAAAAACGAATAGAGAACATAACGTTTCTAGTAAAAATAATTACCAACTACTCGGCAACTCTCATTAAGAAAAGGATTTGAAGAATTAATCCGCAAGAATTACATCGATAACAACATTCCATTTCTCATTTCCTTTAAATATCGAAGACAGATTATTAAAGTTATATTGCAGTCAAAAGAAAAAAACAGAACCTTCTACGATATCTCCTGCAACATACAACCGGACACTTCATCACAGTCATATCAACGACTGTGAAGATTTAACACGCCTATATTTCATGGAAGAAAATAAACCTTAGCGTCGTTGACACTTGGTTTATTAGTATTACTACTGTCATTTTTTCTTTCCTTCCACAAAACAGTAGGTTTCGTTTCTCTTCGCTGAATTTGATGATCCTAAATTTAGTGTAACTCTTTTACCACCTTCTCCAAATGCCATCAAGGCACTCGATGTTTGAATCAACCTCTTCCGCATTCCCGTCACGTTTCTTTTTCCCAGTTAGAGAGAAGTATGTCTCAGGATGCGATTTGATCATTGTTTTCCTCACCTCAGCCTCCGTGTAAGCGTCCTCAGAGGAGGCATTTGCCAGTATTCCATGGTAGGGGAAGGCATCCTCGTATTCTATTAGTAGTGCGTTTGCTCCTGCAGCCGCAATCAACGGGAACAATGCGCGCAGATAGCTTAACTTGGGCGGTGCACCCTGAAATCCAAGAAGGACACAAAATAAACTCAGGCGCATTTCCCAAGGAGTGTTTTCCTAGCCCACTTAAGTTCGGTGTATTTAACCTGGAAATAACGAAGTTATTAGCACTTAAAAATAAGAACTACTTACTATTGCCGAATGCATACAAAAATATACGAAACTAATAATACGACCACTAGGGTATCTCTTTGCATGCACAGTTTTAAGAGATCTTCTATTAACTTGATTGCATCATCAATGACCCCTGTTTCTTGTTCTATATTTAATACCTTTTTAACGTATATAAGGAGGTCGATCTTTTATTTACATTTTATAAATTTATATTATTCTGTTTAATGAGTTTACAATGAAATTGGAAAGCCATCTTCTTAATATTTAGCTCCAAAAATTATTCCAAAAAAATTATTAATAATAATTTCGTCTTCCTTTATTTCAAAATTATTTTTATCCAAGGCTTAATATTATGTATTTTTAGTTAAGGCTAACCAGGTTACAATTAAACCTTAACGAACACACACAACCGTTCATATGCCTTGACCAGTATTTAGACTTCGAGAAGATATAGGAAAAAATATGTTTCATACATACATTATCAAAAACATAAGAATGTTTTCTTCGGGGTCTCAAAAGATAAATAAATCTGGTATATGTAATTTACGTGGCTCACCATTTTCTGTATAGATGAATTTGGATTTATGATTTTTGAGAACTTTCTGTATGTAACTTACTTATGATAATCCAGTTGTGACGTAAATGATTCTGAGAACAGGCTATGTAAGAGTCCTGTCCTGACTTCTATTCATGATGAGGGCCCATATATGCGAAATGACCTCAGCTGTCGAAGCTCTGTTAACTTTTACTACCACAAAAACACATGCTCGGTACAGTTTTAGCAAATGTTGTGCCATTGAATTCATTATTACAAACCGTTTAACACGAGGTGGCTGTACTAAGAATAAATTAAATATGGAGTCTGAACGACAGCGATAAGTAGAAAGTCCAACTTTCGATGTTTTCGAGTCGATGGGATTCTGTTTTCTAATTTACCGGCACTTCCGCTTCGTGCATCACTTTCGGAAAGTTTATTTTATTTTACCATGGGAATGACACTTGATATGCGAGGCGAATTTTGATAGAAATTCGATTGGGTGGGATCATTGTCGTTTTAGGCACGTCATTTCCGTTACCGCACTGCTCTCTACCGGCCTCCATTGCTTTCTCCCCGTGTCGAAATAGCGTTGCGTGACCATCATTCGCCCGTGTATCCATTGTTGCGTACAGGAACGGGTAAATATGGTCGGATTTGCCCTAACTAACGGGTTCAAAGAGATTCTAACCAAGATATCTCTCAATTCCGCTTTCAATTTTCGCTGAAAACTGTTCGCGATTTTTTTTAGCATCAATTGGTTTCTCCAGCTTTTCTCTATGGGTCTAATTTTAGCCAACTTCCGCGTGAAATGTTTGTGAATTTTTTCTCATCATTTTACAGAAAGGTAGCCAATTTTGTTTTATCGAAAGATAATCGTTTTATCATTCAGTTTGCTTTCATGAACTAAACAAGTTTGTATATAATTTGTATAGTTTTATGTTTGTATAGTTTTATATAATATCTACAGTTAACTGATGTTAGGAGAATCTCTCCGTTGAGAACGAAAATGAGTTTCATTTGAAGTAATTTCGTTGAATCATAACAGATTTATGGATAAGAAATGGTTTCCAGGGATGAAATGGTATTAAAAAATCATTTTCGCCAAGATTTTATTAACTAATTGTATTGATACGAAAAAATTCTGAATTTCGTATTAGCAAATGAAAATCTTCTGCGTTTAAAATTAATTTAAAACTCGAAATAGGTAGTTAGTTCTGAAGTTATAACAATAATTAAATTGATATCATTATTACGTAAATATATTAGAAGTTGACTGTTCGGTGATGATATTACTGAGGTTAAGAGGTTAAAACATTCAAAGGTTGAGACAAACCTTCGTATACTTCCAGTCTATTCATAAAATAACATAACTCCCATTGTATCATACAAACAAACATTTTTCATGCAAAGCAGTTTTAGCTTAAAACAGAGTCGGCCATTAGTGATAGTCGCATGCCGTGACCAAAATGTTTTCAGGATAAGACAGGTTTCTATTTTCTATCCTTTAACTGAGGCACAAACTAAGAATATTATTACAATAACCTACCTATTATGTTGTTTCTACTGTAAATAATAGATATGTTGAGAGGCAGCTGAAATATATTATCCGAAAATTGTTCAATAAATATTGTGTACAGACTGATGTACATTATTTTAACAGTGCAAAAAGTGCAAGTGCCTTAAGAGAGTTAAATATGTTAGAAATATGCTGTTAGAAAGGGGACCTTTTTTCCAGTTGTTATATAGAAGTGGTTATATAATATTCTTTTAATTTAATGGCCGAGGAAATGTATTTTTTTAAATTCTTATGATTTGTTATTTTTTGTTTCTTTGTATTTAATAGATACAAGTTTTATATTTCGAGTCTGAGCTGTTTTCTTTTCTTTGGTTAACTTATGTATACTTTTTCATTAAATTTGCAATTTTATGTTCCGTCGTCAGGCTTTGCCTGATGGAACTTCGATGTTCTGTTGCTTAGAATAAATAAATAAAATAAATAAATAAATAAAACCGATGCTATTGACTTTTTGATATATTGCTTGACCTTTTTGAAATCTTAATTTAGTTAATTTTGTATTTTAAGGTAAATAATTGTGTTGCTTTAGATGCAGCGATTAAGAATACATACATATTTTGGTTTATTAATCTATCATTAAGCACTACAAATCTTCGCCTTCTATATCAGCAAATAACTTAATAAGTTTTGAAGTTTCTTCTTTAGAATAGCGCAAAATACATTAAGTTATTGATGTCATTGTATCAAGTCTGTACCGATCAAACTTGCTTTCTCACGTCATCCCGGTTCGACTTGAATGGTAGAAGACGGAGCGAAGAATACAATTGGGGTATCCAGGTTGACTCTTCAACACGATATATCCAACCAGCTGATGGAGGAAGCTTAATTGAATTAAAGTTCTATGACTTGAACGAAAGAAATGGAAAATGTGAACGGCTTCCTTTCTTTCGTCTCATTAAATTTTCTATTGAATGTATTCAATTCTGTAAGAATTTCAAGAAAATATTTTAAAATGCATGGAATTTTTTATTATTTAATAAATACTATGCAACAATTTTAATAACTTAAGAAGATATTGTTTTTCACTATCGTTGAAATTCTAAAATTTTATTTTTAATTTTTTAAAGATTGTATTACATTGATTTGTATTCTATTGTGACGCTCTGCCTTCGGGAGGTTTTGGGGGGTTTTCCTCTCGACTAATGTGAATACCAGGCAGGGTATTTATTTCATACATTTCCCTCCCCCAAATAATGACTACCATCTGGCCAGGTGCCTACACGTAGTCTTATCTACAAATAAGTAAATAAATGTTTATATTACGTTCGGAGAGCTACTAAAATTGCATTAATACGAGTGATAGTCGTTTGACGAATATTATCCTGGAGAGTCCACTCTTACTATTAATCATTAAATTACGAAGGCAAACAACTGTACCATAGACTTCGGTGTCACCCGCCTAGCACGCTTATACTTCAAAATGGTTTATCTTCAATTAGCATGTATTCTCCATTTTTCCACCTCTTACTGAACGGTGTGCAAAATATTCGATAAAATCTCAGAGGCCAGAGATACAATTATAATACTTCTTGTCAGATGAAACAGTAGTATTCAAGAAGATTGAGTATTCGGGCCATTCCACGGGAAATCGGACAGAAATTGACCTCTATTTTTTAAAATCGATGAAAATTTTTTAACTTGCGTACTTCTATTGTAAAACCTCTGTGTCAAGATTTCAGCTCAGAAAAAATTTTTTTGCAAAGTTATTAATTTTTAAAATTTCGAAATTTTTGCAAAAAACGGCGAACAAGGGTCGTTTCTAAGGGCTATAACATTTTAATAAAACGTGTTACGGGAATTATGTTTTCCGTTTTGGATAGCGATTAAATGTATCTTTGAAATGTTATCAATGAAAATTTCAAATATTGTTTATAAATTTGTTTAAATTAGCAACAAATTATTTAATGCAACGTTTAACCACAAACGCCCCCAAAGAGCGGATTTTAATATACACCATCAAATTTATCACTCTTTTTCCTGTAGAAAAACATTTTTTTTAAAGTGGGACAGCAATAAGAACATATTGAAAAAATTAAATACATTGAGCGGTGCTCGTCGCGCGCGCGCCTCAGCCTCACGCTTTCTATGGCTGTGCGCTCGCTTATGTTCGTAGTAAGCCTACTGGTAGCTTCGTAGACAGATTTACTCTACACTTAAGCTTAATTACAAGTCGCAGCAAGTGTAATGGTATTCTATAACAATAAATTATCACAAATAATTACAAATCTGAACTATACAAATTGGATATACGATAGAATATCACAGTGTATTTCATATTATTTTTGTAGTTGTACAGTTTTCAGAAATGTGAGTATAAATTACTAGCCATTCAATATTTAATGAAAAACACATATTATCATAACAGCAATGAACACATAAGAACAACAACAAAAAGTTCGCTTATTTAGGTTATTTATTACAAACTGCAGTTGTGTAGCTTTCTTTATTCAATGAATAAGTTTTAAATGAAGCTTTGTCTCTCGTAAAAGGGAAATGCATGCGTGTATAGTTAACGTCCCTTTTACTGGTCGCGCAGCGGTAAGCCTTACTTTCAGAAGCTCTTCTTGTTTTTGATGATCGTGATTGGAAAAATAATTCTCCGTTAATAGAAATATAGAACAAATGTCACATCATGCATTTCTGTTCTTCACACCTTCGAGCTGAACGGTATTTATCTCAACCAATTCTTACCTTAATCTCGAAAATATATCAGCAAGTAGCTACGCCTGAAAGTATCTTAATTTCACAAGTACCACAAAACTCTTTACCACTGTGATTTCGGTTAGGTTAGAACTGTGAGGAAACAAGAATTGAACTGACAAGGGTTCGTATCTTTCTCTGCTGTGGAAAATGAAGCATAATGTTTATGTGATAACTCATCTGTCGAGTAGCGCTTATACTGCTTTCATTCTAATTGGAGCAAAACTTAATATACCCTAAACCAAACAGTGTCGAGAGGCAATAAATTTTAGGTCATAGGTTCTGGCATTTCGTAATTAGGAGAATATTAATTCATTAAAAGTACTGTAAGCTAAGCAGTGACAGGAGAATGGGTGCATTGAAGTACTTCCCTTTGTCCAGAAAAGAGAGCGTTGATGAAAATGTATTAGGCTCTAGCTCTTAGTCGATGTTTACAAGAAAGCAAAGAAATATAAGCTTTACAATCGTGAAAACGTCAGAGAGGCGAGCTATGCTTATAGAGAAATCTTAAGCCTGAACTATCGGAATGAGACCAGTTTACAGGTTTGATTTCGAGACAATTATACATTATATGAATATATACATTATATGTATTTATACATTATAGGTATTTATACATTATATATACATATATAATTCAAGCGTTCCTGTGAAAAGATTATTTCGGAAACATATAAAACTTAGTCTTTCTTTTTCAACGTATATGATATTGAAATGAAAGAGGATTATTATATTGTAAATTGAATATTGAATGGCTAGTAATTTATAAAGTAAAATTTAGAAAGTCTGTTTCAAGTTTCTTCTAATAACATGTTTTTAGAATGGCTACGATATTCTATCGGATATCCAATTTATA
This sequence comes from Pachydiplax longipennis, assembly GCA_036926295.1. Classification (NCBI taxonomy): domain Eukaryota; kingdom Metazoa; phylum Arthropoda; class Insecta; order Odonata; family Libellulidae; genus Pachydiplax; species Pachydiplax longipennis. Next base: position 19,499,771 of record JAVFKF010000001.1, on the reverse strand, counting down.
TAGTTCAGATTTGTAATTATTTGTGATAATTTATTGTTATAGAATACCATTACACTTGCTGCGACTTGTAATTAAGCTTAAGTGTAGAGTAAATCTGTCTACGAAGCTACCAGTAGGCTTACTACGAACATAAGCGAGCGCACAGCCATAGAAAGCGTGAGGCTGAGGCGCGCGCGTGACGAGCACCGCTCAATGTATTTAATTTTTTCAATATGTTCTTATTGCTGTCCCACTTTAAAAAAAATGTTTTTCTACAGGAAAAAGAGTGATAAATTTGATGGTGTATATTAAAATCCGCTCTTTGGGGGCGTTTGTGGTTAAACGTTGCATTAAATAATTTTGTTGCTAATTTAAACAAATTTATGAACAATATTTGAAATTTTCATTGATAACATTTCAAAGATACATTTAATTGCTATCCAAAACGGAAAACATAATACCCGTAACACGTTTTATTAAAATGTTATAGCCCTTAGAAACGACCCTTGCTCGCCGTTTTTTGCAAAAATTTCGAAATTTTAAAAATTAATAACTTTGCAAAAAAATTTTTTCTGAGCTGAAATCTTGACACAGAGGTTTTACAATAGAAGTACGCAAGTTAAAAAATTTTCATCGATTTTAAAAAATAGAGGTCAATTTCTGTCCGATTTCCCGTGGAATGGCCCATTCTCTGTGCAATATGGAGGGCATGCGTTGCGGAATGTATAAGAATAAGGATGCATAATCACATCTCATAGCAGAAGCACAGTAACTCACTATTTTATCTCTACGTTTACATTTTTTCTGCCTTTATCAACAACTATACTTAGGAAAAGCTTTACGGCAGGAAATTTTGCCATTAAACATTTAATAGGAAAACCTGTGAAAAGGTTTTCCTAGGGACGATTTTGAGAGGAAATATACTGAATTGATTGTTCCTCCTTTGTTAATGAGAAGTTTGCAGCAGTCATTGACAGTACAATATATCGTGTATTAAATCTTCTACCATCTAGGTTATTCTTCTATCTTCTAGGTTCAATTAATTTCTAGGCGAGGCTTCCAGCAATTTCTAGGTTCTAGGCAAATTAATTGGTCCTACGAAAAGATTACCGCCATAAAGTAGAGTTTTATGAAGTCATTAGAGCGGTAAAAGTTTTAGGGCGAATGATTTGCTTCACTAAACAATATTCTTTTTTCTTCGCATTATATAATGTGTAAAGAACTCCAAGATATATGATTAATCACATATGTATAAAACAAAGTGAAAGAGGAACAGGAAGTTCATTGTTTCAGTGTTCATTGAAATCCTTGCAAAAATTTCACAATGGTCAGTTGTCAAAGTGAAGTTATGTTACAGAACGAGGTTTGTCCCTGAATTTAATTTTATACGAATTATCAGATCTTAATATATAATTATACAGTGTAAACAGAAAAAATATTATTAATTTTTACCAAACGAGACTGTTCAGGCTTCTGATGATTATACTTTGCTACCGAAACCGGTAAAGCATAAGGAATTTTTTGTGAAATTTTACAAATTTTCTCGTAATTTTTGAGTTAGTAAATACGAAATTCCACCAAATAACGCCGAAGAATATTAATTTGTTATTAGGATGGGTGTAATCTCCAAAAAGAACTGATCCAAGAGGATGTCCTGCCCAATTTTCAAAAGAGGATACATCCCATTGATCTCCCCTTGCTTACACCATTGGTGCAGGATTTTGGAATGTACAGGGCATTCGGACTGTCTTAAAATCTAGCATGTTACACCTGCGGTATGTATATGATAAACATGTATACATTGGATTGATACTAATGAAATCAATTAAATTAAATTAATAAAATGAATAAAATAAATATATAAAATACACAAATAAAATAAATAATATTGATTAAATAAATAAATAAACAATTGAATAAAATATATAAACAAATAAATAAAATAAATAAACAAAATACATGAATAAATTAATGAAATAAATAAAATCAGTGAGATAAAATGAATAAATCAAGTGATACCTTAAGATCCAAGTGGACAACCCTGAGCTGCGCAGGGAGTGGGTCTGACTTCTTTTCCTCATCATCCTCAGGGCTGTCGACGAGGGCATCATGGTGTGGATTCGAAGGCAATGACTTGAGTCCATGCGTCTTATAGGGCAACGAGGTGAGGACTGCGAGGGCGGCGAACAGGAGCAACACTGGGAAGAGCAGCAAGAGGACGAGGCGCCTTGGAGGACATTTTCTGCAGCATAAAATCGCCTTCATCTCTCCACTTAACAACATATCATCTGTCCTCCATATGAAAGCCGTTCTGGAAACATAGAAGAAACGGTGCCATGATAAACCACAGTTATAGCATATTTATTTGTTATTTGCTGCAATTTGACTGTTGTTAGGTGGCAGTCCCAAACATTCAATTAACATTTAATACACAAACTCTCTCCCTAATCCCTAACTCCTAATGCTAAAGGTCTTATATAAATTAACATTCCAAAATAACATCACTATCTATGCAAACAGAATCAAAACGACATTCAAAAACAAGACTTGATTTATGGAGGATCCCCCCGGTACCCTTTCTAATACAATTACACCGCACACCCGATTGTTAACTGTGACATAGTCACAGTTTACATCGTGTAGAAATCGTAATAACCATGAAATATTTTTCTTTGGTAGGCACCAATGAATAGCTTGCTGCGAAAAATAAATTTCGCAGATTAAATTTTCCATATTAAAAACTTTGTATGTTTGTTTTGATTGTCATCAAAATCCTCTCAAAGAGAATTTGAACCAACTTAAGCGTTACATCAAGTCACACGAAAGAAAACACAGCAATCACAGTTACCTCAATAATTATTTCTGATTAACCAGGATTTTTACATTTAAAATCACCATATTAGACGGTAGATAAGACTTAACCTCATCTCCGTAGGGGAAACTCAAGCTAACATTTTTAACAGTACAGTTGTTACAAGTTATATTTCCGTTTAATTTGAAAACTTTCATTTTCAGGCTACATGTTTAAGATTGAATACTCCAATCTATCAAGGTCGTTCGATATCTCGATCACATCTCCTTCGATATATTTAAGATATAAGCGAAACAATGAAGAAAGCCGAACCTTCACATACAGGACGCGGGGTCATTTTCAAGCCATTGTTTTGAAAAAAAGAGTTATGATTGCGTTCACACACGAAGAAAACTCACAATGTAGAGTCCACAAAAACTTTTATTATACGATCTAGGTTTCGTTACGGAGTAACATTATCACCTGATGATGTTACTCTGTAACGTAACCTAGGTCGTTATCTAAGGCTTTTGTGGACTCTACATTGTGAGTTTTCTTTGGGTGTGATCATGAGGGAGTTCCACCATGTCTCACCGAAATCTGTCATGTTTATATTTGCGTGTTTCAAATACGGTAATTTTATTTTAAAGACTTAAAAAAATCCTGATGGATCCCCTTAATGGATATTTTCATTACATTGTTAACCTTTAAATAAACTAGCGTAATTATAAGCGCTCCGTAGGTTCTGGATTAGCTACCGAAAAATCTTGAAATGTCCCGCACTGACATCCAAAAAATCTGTTTCGTCCTATAGTGGATTAAAATTATTCTCAATGAATATAACGGCAATCAAACAGCTATTCGAAGATTAGATCATGATAACTGCTAGACTAAGAACGCTAACAAATTAGAATTTCAATCTTCCACGAGGAATAGATAAGGCGGTTAATTGAGATGTGCGTAAGAGATAACCGGTGTTTGATCGCGGGAAATACAACGAATTATCTATTGGATAACAGTTTTCGTAATGACGCCATGACCCGATTTTCTCGATAAGAAGCACGTGCATCTAAGTGTGGTCGTGAGCCAGAACACCGAAAGTGAGTTTTTATCCCCGAAAGTGACTCAGCTCTTAAAAATACCGGAAGAACAAGTCGCTTACATGATAGCTCGGGTTAGCCATTTTGTCTGCGGTAGCTAAGATTGACACGGAAAAATAGGCAAATTAAGGCAAAATAGGTGCATTAAGTAAGGCGCAAAATTACAGGTGTCAAAATCTGAAGCTTAAGGTTATAATGTTTCAAAATGCACCGAAATTAAACTCTTGAAGCAACTTGTCTCAACGGTGCTGAAACGTGACTAAAATGTGACTATTTACTGCAATAAACTTTTAGGATATGTGATTAATGACGGTTTCGGTAACTTTTGGGAAAGTGGAGATTGGATTCGAATATTTTTTTTCGGAAATTTTTGTGATAAATGAAGGGCAAAAGCGATGCATATGTAGGAATTTCAAACAAACTGTCTACCAATGTATGATATCTTGTGGAAATATGCCATAATGAACAAGAACAATTTGTACTTTTTCCACAAATTTTTTTTATTATAAACAATAAAAGACAGTAAAATACACACGACTAGTTTCGGAGATGGATCTCCGTTTGAGACTTGATAATGGAGATCAATCTCCGAAACTAGTCGTGTGTGTTTTACTGTCTTTTATTGTTTTTAATAAAAAAATTGTGGAAAAAGTACAAATTATTCTTGTTAATTAAACTATCTACCATCTGACACTTCGTCACAAGAAATATAAAAGGAGATAGCATGAAATAAGTGTACAGAAGAAAAACAATTATGGATTAAAAATCCTAAGATAAGCACCCAATAAGAGAACTAAAACTTATGAAATATTAAAGATTAAGAGATACAAAAGAGCGGAAAATAGATTGCAGGATCGATAATATCAGTCGCTGATTGACTGTCAAAGAGAGCAGATATATCACAGACAATTGAGCGCTTTTCGAAGAACTTGGAATAAACAAAAAATGGAAAAAATGCTGCTTTGAAATTTCGTTTGGAACATGCCGTTCGGAAGTGATTGCTCACTCGTGACTCTTGTGATAGAGATGTCTTATCTATCTCTTTCTTTTTTACTTAAAAACGAGCGGAACTCATGGTGACGAAGCTTTAAATGTGTAACTCGTGTCTGCCTCACGTGATTAAAGTCTGGGAATTTCAGCGGAATTGTGACTCATTTTGCAGAGTTGTTGTTGAAGGAACTGATTGGTTGACCTTTAATTCCTCTTATAGGGAAAAATATTACCTCCCCTTTTGATGTAAATTGGTGAGAGCAAATAATTCTGGAACACATGCTGAACTTAAACGCTGAGTTTATGATTCTGTATCGCTACTACAAGTTGGGGGGCGGATTGATGTACGGAAGCGGCTACACACTCACATTATTACATAAATTATGAGGAGATAAATCTGATGCAGTGGATGAAGTTTAACTTTGTGGAAGGGAGACATACTAAAGAATTTTTTAAAAATTATAAATTCCACAGAAAATAAATTTATTCGCAGCGGCGATTCTCGTCTACAAGTAGACATGCCTGAAGATGACGCTATTCGCTACGAATAAATTTATTTTCTGTGGAAATTACAAAGATTTTTTGAATCTTTAGAATGAGAAGGTAATCGTTATTTTTCCCTTACTTAAGTTGGATTTGCACTTGCATGAATTATTTTTTTAATAAATACTTACTAAATACTTATACTTTTAAGAGTTATTTAACGAACTCCCTAAACATTATGTGGATGCGAGTAAATTACAAGTATAATTTGAGTATAATTAATTTTAAGTGTAGCTTCAGAAGTTTAGGTCGATCTGTTCTTTCATTCACTTATTTTATATCTACATAATCGTAGTAATCTAGATGCGAGAGAAATAAACGCACTTGTTTTACCCGTCACCTCAGTATGTTATTCAATCACGATCTACTATAGGATTTTTAATTCTATACCCCTGGAATTTGTGAATCTACTGCAATGCTTTGAACAAAATACAATAAAATAACCTTTACATAATTTTAATTTTATATTGCTTTGTGGTATTTTTCGGCGGCACACATGGAGAGCTTGAAAAAGATGTTTCAAACGATTGAAAAATATTTGTAAATTTTTCGGACATAAATTGTCACGAGAAGTTTATATCGAAGAGCGAATTTTCGGCCAGAAAAGTTATGATTCGTGAGCCACCTCGCGGCATACACGAGAACTACTTGAAACAGATCGAGAAGGAGAGGAAAGATTATATAGAGCTCTCTAATTCGAAATCGGGCTGCTTCAGAGGATTACTCATTATTCACCGAACAATCACACCTTGGGATAGTTTCATACCGAAAAGGCACTCAAATCGGCAACTCTGTATATCCTAAACTTCGTCGGAGTCTTAAAATTAATTCTTCGGGTGTGGGGAGCTTTTGGTCTGGTCGCGTTTTTGAGGATTCCCACCTCCCGTATCAGAGCGGCCACATGATTCTCATTAGGCGGGTGTTATTTTTAAACAAAATAGGCTCTCGAAGGGAAAACGTGAAGAGATACTCTTCTTTCCGGAGATATATAAGAGCCAATAAAGTAAACATGTGTCAGATTAAAACACCAAAACGATCTGTACAACACGGTCGCTCTAAGTTTACTATCACTGCAACTTTATTGCGACAATTTGTTGAAGAGAGTTGAAAATGTTGTAAATTAAGTAATTTCCATTAAATGGAAGTTATTAATTGGAATCTCGATTGATGAAAGGTCCATCACCACGTTTTATATTTCAATACGAGTTTCCTGTCGAATTAATTACAAGTGCATGTTAATATATTTACATGAGAGGTTTGCAAGCGGCTTAGGTGGAATAACAGATCATCTCTATGTAGATCCAGGCTGGGTTCGGGTCTGATTTACGTCATATCATCCCTAAATAAATATATAATATCGGGATGGATTGAGACTTCAACAAAATTTTATGACTTTGATTTTTACCTCCGTTTGATCAGGACATTTTGGTTTGATACTTTCTTGTCTTATCGGATTTTTAATTATAAATCGGGTTGGGCTCGGGTTCAGATATAAACAGGCCAGACTGAATCGAATGTGAAATTTCCGCCTGTGTGGATTTCTATTTTACATATTGGAGTAATAGAATAATTAAAGGATTAAAATATACGTTTGAGATAAACAATGACACGAAATAAAATATTTTTAATTTACATTTAGTCAAGATGGCCGAAATATTTTGATTATTCCCATACTAAAATATGCGAAAATATGCAGCATGATTCCTATATGCGTAAGAAGGTGATTAAAGGCTCGTAGGCCAAGTCTCTTGTAAACAATTGTTCAGAGATTAGAGATTTTTAACGATACATTTAGCCTATACACATAGATGTGTGTGCTGTGTCTTCATTCATCAAAATATAGACAGATACACAAAGCAAAAGGATCAACATGATCAGTTAACTAGAGGAAGAGGTAGCTTGGAGATTCCACAGGTTAATTGGGAGAGCCTTAAAAGTAATGGCACTAAAAATATACAGCAGATTTCTTGTCCCTATGAAAGACAATAATAATCTAAATTTTTGAAAAAATAATTTAAAATATCTATTGATCAAAACATACTGTGAATTAATTTCCTAACGAAAAAACTGTTCCTTTTTATCTTGCAGACGTGTTTTGATCAAAAAATGCCGGATACAAAAACCGAGCAGCGCATTTTCATCGAATTTCGCGTGAAACTTAATAAATAAGATAAATTCAATAATTTTATTACATTCGATAAGACATAAATATGAACTAAGAGGCTATTCATGCATTAGAAATCGCCATATTCCCCAAGAGCAAAAAATGCACTCGTTTCAAATTCAAAGTAACGTTAATTGTTTTTCTTGATACAGAGGGAATCGTTCAGGCAGAATGGATTCCCAGTGGTTAAACAGTTAACCAGGTGTAATATAAAAATATTTAGGAAAAATTGCGAGTGCAAGAGAGAAGAAAGAGAATTGAGTTGTGGAGGAACTAATATCTCTAGTAACAGAATTTCGCGCCAAATTCTTAGACAATTAAGCGATTTTTGATCAATAAAAACATCGCCATTCTTGAAAAATCTCCATATTTTTCCGATATTTTCAATTCCATAAAATAAAGTCGAGACTAAAAGGGTACTAGGTGATGTACGAGGTACAGACAAGAATGATGGAGCTCCGGAGAAGTCTGACAAAATTGAGTGGTAGAAATATTTAGAGCTTGTGTAAGAAACTTATGCAGGCGTGTGTGGGTTCAAATGGGTCCTATTCTGAAGGGGAATAATAATTGTATTCCTTTAGGTAATATACAGAATTATAGCATTGGTTACGTTATTTTTGTGTTATGCCTCGTACTCGGAGCTTCAGGGATGATATCGAGCAATTTCGTTTTACTAAGCGCATCTAGAAGCCAATATACCATATCGTGGCCGAAATTCAATATGAGTCGATTTCTCATCCTAAGCGTTTAATTAGTCGGAAACCCTTACTGAATTCGCCGTGATTTCTTCAAAAGAACAAATTCAGGTATTATATGCCTCAAAACGAAGTAGATGGCGAGATTTCTTCTTTCAAATGTGGAGGATCTCTTCTTTTTGAATATTTTATAAGTATTTCATACTATATTAATTAATGACCTTTGTTTACTCTCTATATTTTTTGTAGTTAAAAATGTAAATAGTAGTAATTTGTGTTATATATAATTTGTGTTAAATTATGAATTAATTATATAGGTGAAGAACCACCATTACGATGACTTTATTTAACACTGAAATTGTTTGTCTCATTAAAAAATATTTAGAACATTGTAAATTATCTTTATGTTGAGAATGGTAAGGATAATATATATTTTCCAAATGATCTATTTTGTCAAAAGATTGCTTTTCTTGTCAATGTTTTAAAGTATGAATCATGAATAAACTGTAAAAATTTGTCTTATGTGATGTTTATTCTTTGCTCATCTAATTATATTTTACTTTTTCTGATAACATTTTGAATCTTACATAGTAATTCGTAAAATTTTCTGTGTTCTTGAACGTCATATCTGTTCCTTTATTCTACTACATTATTCAATGTCAACTTTTATCTTTGCTGTCTGGATATATGTGCGCTTAATGTTTAGTTTTTATTTTTACCGAAATATCGTTCTTATCGGTTAAATAGAAGATAGGGAATAGGGACTTCCTAGCCTTAATTTAACCAAATAAAGTCCTTTTTCTGATTACTTATTGGTGCAGAATAGTCTCCGCAGTTAATTTGTAGCGTTCCGAGTTTTATTTTCGAAATTCCCATCATAAACAAGGTAAACCTTTATGTTCCGTTTTACGTACGAATAGTTTTAATTTGGCTGGTAACATCAGTCCCAATTCATCATCGGGAGACCAGGGAAAAAATCCTTGAAGATGAAACTAAAAATACGTCCGTTTCTTGTATGGCAACGTGATACAGCTTAAAAGCTATCTTGAGTTTCCGCGAAACCGGATGAAATTGAATTTCCGTGCGTGGATGCTAGAAATAAGAGAGAACAAATGTGGAGAAAAGAGCTTGAGTGCGAGGGTTTTTCTCTGGCAGAAGGTTATGAGATCTCAATGGCTTAAGTGCTGATACGTCACTGCATGCCATGCTTGATCTCAAGTTAATCGGTTTTATTTCATTGGCAGGGCCTTAAATTATCCTTATATTCTTACGAGGGGCGCTATTTTGGTAATAAGTACAAATTTAAAATTAAATTAAATTTTTCCGTGTAAAGGATATTCCATTTTGTAGATTATTACCGATAAACGTAGTTTATAAGGTGACCGATTTCGGCAAATTCGTATTCAGGTACATTGACGCATTATTTAAAGGATGATTCCCTAATAAGATATAGGTGTCACTCATTCTTTCAGTAAGTTTCCTTACCTTGAAAATCTTTAGATGGAGAGTTTAGTACGTACACCTGCATAGCTCGTACTACATATCGTCGAAAGATGAGGAGAAACGCATGGGTGACAGCGTTGAACGAGATCTCATTGTATACACCTGATTTAAAAGAATACGTCTAATAATCGAATACAGTGATACTTCGGAAGAGGAGGCTAATTGGTTCCGGAATAAGATAAGTGGGCGAATTGCGATATCATCAAATTTTAGAATGCATAAAATGATCAAAAACTATTAATTCGAGAAAATTTTTCAGTTGTATTTATATTATGAAATACGCGACACCGTGATTCTCGTACTCAGCGAACGCTGTTCTCGAGGCCAGAAGAGAAATTCCGCGAGTGAGAACAGATTGCTATGGCATACAGATAAGATAGCTAATTAGGAAGTTCGATGTTTTTACACCCCCTGCCAAACGCCATACACCCGCTCATGGGGTATTTACATAAATTCACATAGGTTGGTGGAATATAGAGTAATATTACATGATATGTAGCAGATGCCAGTTTTATAGAGAGTTGAGAGATTTAGGGGTCATGGGGACAATATTGGCAGAAATACGTATATCGGCATGATTGAATACGAGGAGGTATCAGAATAAGAGTAATAATCTCTCCAAAGCTATTAGTTTCTAATGGTGTATAGAAAATATGTTCACAGAAAATGCAGAAGAAGATATTATGCGGCCTCCTGGTTATATAGTCCGTTCGGTACTGCGAGAAAGACAAGAGAAATAGATGCTAGAACCAGTCGATTCAAGATTTCATTTTTTCCGCGAACAATACCCGAAAATAATCGGTTTAGGAAGAGGAATAATGGTGCATTAACCCTCAGCCAGACGCCGGAAGACGGCTTTCAGAGTACATATGCAGATGTAGATGAGTTGAAGACCCAATCAACCTCCTGGATGTTGACTTCAGAGAATGACGCTTATAAAATGAAAAATGAAATGGAAAACAGGGAATCATCACAAAAGAGACGGCATAAGTACCCTGGACAGTTTGAGAAATATTCTGGCCGAATTACATCAATAAAATAAAAAATGAAATGATCAACATGGAATCATCACAATAGAGACTTTCTAAGTACCATGAACGGTTTAAGAAAATTTTCTGCCCGGGTAGCTTAGTTGGATAAAACAGCCTCCTGAATAGAAGAAAGAGGATGACACTAATAAAATAGAAAATGAAATGGGCAACAGGGGCAACTATCAGAAAAGAAACGTTATAAGTACCCTGAACATTTTGAGAAAATGTTCTAGCTGGGAAGCTTAGTTGGATAAAGCAGCTTCCTGGATAGAGGAAGATCCGGGGTTCGTTTCCGGGCCCGTCCTTCAACTTCCTTCAAGTCGCTTTTCTTACCTTTGAACATTACGGCGTAAGGAGTACCTTATTTTGGATATTATACTAACAGCCGTGACTCTCTCTTTCTTTCTATTTCTTCAAGTGATTGAAGTAGAAGTAGAAACTGTGATTTTCCTTGGTGATTTGTGATTTTTCCTTGGTGCACATCCTTATGTGCAAATTAACCCTAACCCTCTTCCTTACAAGAGACGCTCTTTCGAGTTTTCCCACCCAGCAGTAAGAATTTCGTCATTTTTCTGTTTCCACGCGAAAAAGCGTCTTTTACACCACGCGCCTCGGGCCTTGTCGACCTCGTTCTTTTTTTGGTGCGGGTTATAATCGACATTTAATGGCGAGTGGATTGGAAGGGAAAAAAGGGTTCCAAATCCTCGAGGTTTTTCTGGTGACAGCATCCTTGAGGTGAGATCTCGACCGACACCTGGACGGGGCCAGACGCGGTGTGGTGACTAACACCAGTGACGCTCGCTTAAGGGGTCTGCTGACCAAAGGGTGGAAGGGAGTGTGCCTAGATGTATCACGTGAGCCCCCCTTCCACCCCTCTAAGACGTCATTAGGATGGCTGTGTGTGGGAGGGAGATGGTGGAAGGGGAGATAGGATGGAGATGGCGCTCTACAATCTTTAAAATGGAACCGAAATAACTCTCCCGTGGAATAAACAAGGAGATCGGCTGGATTTGTCGTTTAAAAAGGGCGGTGAGGATTGAAGATTAAGACTGCGGGGAAATAAAAGAAGTGCGACGATGCGTCGTTTGCGATTCTGATGGTGAAATGCGACTTGTATCCTCTTAACGTTTACCACACTATTATTTTTATATCAAGTTTGGCGATTGCGATGTATGTTTTCTTGGCACAGAATTAAGTTTTTAAACCCATAAAGTAGTTTTCTTCTAATAGTATCATATGTACTTGCTAAAAACATTAAAAGAGAATTTTAGACACCATCTACAATTTCACCTGATTCCACAACGTGCTAATAAGTTCCCTACATTCTATTGATGAATACTTTCATTACTATCGTAAACAAAAAAGGTTCTTTAAAATTATGAATGGGACTGAAATTCGAATTAATTACATGTCGTTTCCCGAAAAAAGTTACTGATTACTCCGCAAATCCCATTGAGAAAAGAGAACTTCGAAGAAAATTAATAAAAATTATAATACGTAAATATTAGTACTGCAGTAGTACTGTTTAAAGTGCTTCGACAGTTGAGGTCATTTCGCATATATGGGCTTCCACCAGGAATCGAATCTGGGACTGCTTTCACCACAGTCGACCTCGCTGTTCACTTGGCTATCCGAGACCTCTTGGTAGTTTTCTTCTGTGCACTTGTTTACAAGCTATATCTTTCTTTCAATTTTTATAGTACAAAGGGTTGGAAGTAAGAAGTCTAATTAGTCTTGTCCGTACAAAGTCGTCTTACTGTTATTATTATAACCTTCCAGATAAAATCAATTGGAAAATATAATCGAATCGAACTTCAGCCTTCACTTTGCATATCTAAGCTATATCATTCATCATGAGAGGAATTTTATAGAGAAACACCGATAAACTCTGGATAGAATTGCAGAAGTTTTGCTTGGTGGAAATACGCGACAAGAAATAGAGGATAAAATATAAAATGTACATATTTCCGACTATTTTATTCAAAATAAAAGGTTCGCAATCGTCGCATTTTAACTATCGATTATTATCTAATCTAAATTAATATCTGTTTTATCTTTATTATTCATAAAAATGAGCGTCGATCACTACTGGCAGGTTTAATCAAATCTTTCGGGAAGACGTTTCAAATATGAAGGGAGAAATCATCTATAAAACCGAAACTGCTCCATTTAGTTGGTTGGTCAAGTTGGGTGTCATATGGTAGAAAAATTCTATTCATTGCATACTTTCTTATATTTTTGAGAGTAAATTACGTATTAATTTAAATTCCGTCGTATTTTAGATATTAATACATGGGTGGTCTGAAAAGTTTCCGTCATTTCGCCATTTCTCGACATGTTTTCTGAAAATTTTTGAAAATTTTCTGAAGATTTCTGAAAAATCTGGGGTCGGATACTTTTCAGACCACCCTCTACAATGTACACAAAATTGTCTCCCGAGATTACTTTAAGATAAGAGTCCGTGAAAAACTCTTAAGTATTCAGTCCGAAAGCTTAGTATGTACTATTATATATTAATATTTATATACATAGTAGATCAATTTTCATACTTGAGCAGCCTTCCTGCTAAGGATGGAAGATGCTCAACAGAGATTAGGAAAAGGATAGCATTAGTGAAAGAAGCATTCCTGAAGCGAAGGGAATTGATGACAAAGGGAATTGATAAAGGAATCAGGAAAAGATTAGTAAATTCCTTGGTGTGGAGTGTAACGTTGTACGGGTGTGAATCGTGAACGTTAAGGAAAGAGGATGTTAAAAGATTAGAGGCTTTTGAGATGTGGGTATGGCGTAGAATGGAGAAAGTAAGTTGGGTCGATAGAAAAACGAACGAGGAGGTTCTAGAGATGGTTGGGAATAAAAGAGTAATGATTGAAGTAATTAAAAATAAACAAAAGAAATGGGTGGGTCAAATATTGAGAGGAGAGGCATTATTGAAGAAAGCGATGGAGGGAAGAATGCTAGGGAAAAGACAAAGGGGAAGACAAAGACAGAAGTTATTAGACGAATTAAGGGGTGGGATAAGTTACCGGGAATTGAAGGAGAGGGGACTGAATAGGGAATGTGGAGGCACATGAACCTACCGAAAGGTAGAACACTTATATATATATATATTCAGTCCGAAGACTGGTATGAATATTCTAGTAACATGAACCTAGTAGGTTATATTATTCAGTTATTAGACCTGAGTAGCAACTAGCTGAATAATAAAATTTTTCCCTAAAAATATGCTGGAAGGAGATAATTCTTACAACGTGCAAGACTGAAAATTGCGAATCTGAAAATCTAGATATGCATAAGCAACTCTAGATACACGGAAAAAATGGTCAGTCTTATAGCCGCTTGAATGTGTACAAACATTCTATAGGGAGAGGGGTGCTACTATACCACGCAAAGCACGCTCTGGAATCGAGATCAGTGTTGGCTTATTTGGTACGACGACCCTCCCCTCCGCAATCCATGGCATCGGCCCTGGTTCAAACCCTGATCGATGTAAACTCATTGCACATTTTCCAACTTCAGAAAGGAAGCAATTTATCTATAAAAGATCATAGTGGCAATTATTTAGAGAAATCCTCCGATTTCAACTTGCAGACAGCCAGTGAAGAAAGCAAGCCATATCAGACTGTATTCGGTAGCTTCACAGTTACCTTGAGTACGGTGAAGAAAACCAATGGCTCGAGAGCGATTAAAAAAACTTTCTGAGGCTGTCATTTTAATGCAAAAATTCCCTTGTATCAGAGAGTCATAAAGTTCATTATTTTCTCCTATGGAAATGCGAGATTGATGCAGTAACGGAGGCCCTTGACGATAAACTTAAGAGGATCTATTCTCCAAAGCTCCGAGGAGGATAATAGTGAAATAGAATGCAACGCCATAAAATCTCAGCTACTTATGTATCACTGAATATTGGTCTGTTTCATATTGGTGCTTATTTTGCACTTTTGCACTTCACAGTTTTGCACGCCATTGATGATTGACGTTTTTGGTTCTTGAAGCAATTACTGGATCAATAAATTTAGGAGAATTATTTTTTATAATGGTTGGAATACGGATCTCAGCTGAATGATAGGGCACTTAAGTAATAAAACACAGCTTGGTTTCTTTGCAAATCAAAGCAAAAATCCATATTAATGTTGGGATTTAACGTATTTGACTTGAGGACTAACACTAGGATAAACGGCAATTTACATACAATTCATTGTAAAAATATAGCTCCATAGAATTACAGTTGGGCAAATCTATTTGCTGATTTAATAAATGCTTTAGAGGCTCTTAAGGGAGAAAATAAACAGAGAATAGAAGTAAAACAAATGTAGGCGAAAGAAAGAGAGGTTGACTAATGGTTAAGAAGTCGGGTTTAAAGGGAAAAGAAAACATCAAACATTCAACTTCTTTTATTGTTGCGCCGAGCGGAAAAACAAGGTTAAGTTGATCTAAACAAGATAAATATAGAAGGGAGAATAGGCAAACTAATCAATAGCACCATTAATATCAAACGGTCGATTGAATGAAAACAAGAGTTAACGAAGCACTAAGACATTAAAATGGCGGTAAAAATGATTAAGGGTATAAGGATGATCAGGCAATAATAGAAAATTGATAGAGCTTCAACGATATTTATATTAAAAAATCCACGATAATTTATTTACTGTTCTACTAATATGATGTCAATTCTTTACTAAACAAATAATTTACATCAAGCAACACGTTTACCAAAATAATTGGTGAAGTACTATTTACGAAAGAAAATATATTTTATCGATGTTATTGGGGTAGAATTGCGTTATTGCGAATATTGCGTTTGCCTTTCAAATTTAGTAAGATCGTTTCTTTCTACAGTACCAAAAATAAAATTTTTGAATTCATAATTTGAAAAATACTGAAAGTGCGAAATGTTGACAGATATGTGATCATATTAACTTTATTTAAATTGATCTTCTCCTTTCAAACATGGAACACGTTTCCTTTTGTAGCATAAACAGCAAATCAATGTGATGCATGACTGATTTCTGTTTTCTCAGGGGAAGAATAATTTACATATTTAGTTTAAATAAGCTGCGTTTCATAATCATTTACCCGAGTGTCCAATATTTTAAAATAGTTTTTGAAATAGCTTTCTTATTTGTAAGTGATAACTCTGAATGCGAGTAGCAAGACTAATAAAACTTAATTTGGCGAAGACCTGTTTGAAGAGTGCGCCAGTTTCAAAAGAGACAAAAATTAGAGCCAACATCCAAGTGCAGACATTTTCATCAAAAATCAATAGCTATTAACGTACTCCATTCTACGCTGATTCGGAAGCAGTCGTATTTCAGGATCATCGTCGCATCGATACTACGGAATCCATGTTCTTGGAGTTCGACCAAAATTTTATTACCCGAGTAAGAATTATTATGTATGAAGTACCCGCGTGATAAAAATTTAGCATCAATTTTCGATTACTCGAGTACTTCGGGATCGATTGTCGAGCACCTAAATTCCAGTTCCTTATTCTCACTGAAAATTTTTCATAGATAGAGCCTTAAATGGAATAAAAAGAATACTGATAGCATTAGCGTGTAGAATATTATACTGAAAGGGAAAATTACCAGCATAACTATCATCAATGACGCAGCGATAGAGGTATTTCTAAAATCTGAAAACACTGTTTCAACCAGAAAAGTCATTGCAAGAATACATTCAATATCGATAGTTTAAATGTGTTCAAATATATATCTCATTATTTGTTCTTCGGCATTACATATTACGAAAGAAACTGTAATCCAACTTTATTACAAAGATTTAAACCCAAACTCAAAGCAATCCAAACTCAAATTCAGGGGGATCTTGGTTAACGACGACTTTAGTTAATCACGTACTTGGTTAACGACGAGTAATGTTATAAAATAATTTCTTTGGTACAACGAAAGATTTGGTTTACGATGCCTCATCGATGGTGGGCAGATTTCAATAAAACTTTCCATGAAGAGTTTAAGAGAGTTTTGTTCGCATATTTGACATGTCTGTGATTAGTATGATTGTGAGGAGGAACAGAAATAATTTATTACCGTTGTCATATTTAAAGGAAATAGCGCCTTGGATAACAACGGTGTTTCTGAACGACGATAGTCCTAAAATTGATTACCCAAGTTACCATCGCGCATTCAATTGCTTTGTTTTCTAAACAAATTATTTCATTAATGAAAGTAACCAATGTTTAAAATTACAGTCTACATTTTCCCTTTTCCCCCAACGAGGAGCATGATTGGTGTGAAGTTGATGCTAATATGTAACAGTTATATATTAATGTACTCGTGTAGTTGATGTACTTTTGTAGCATATTATTATGTAATTATGTATTGTTACAGTTATTTATTGTACTGCCTTCGGCAGATTTTAGAGATGTTTTCCTCCCGACCAGGGTGGATACCAGGCAGGTTATATTATATTTTCATTCTTTTCCCCTCATGAAAGGATGAAAATGACTACCACCTGACATGATGCCTATTAGTAGTCTATTTAATAAATAAATAAATGAAAATTACATCAAAAATGTTGTGTTCTTTAAAAGAATATTTTGAAGACCTGGAGTTTATAGGTAACCGTTTATTTCAGAAATGGTTACTCGATTATCAGGACACCTGAAAAACTTAGTATTTGGACTCATACATGCAGAAATACATGTAAAATAAGGAGGCCAACAAAAAAGGCGGACGTGTATAGGAGATGTTAACCGTGGGTAAAGGAATAGAGAAAGACACACATCCTGAAGGTACAAAATGTACGGAATAAGAGAAAGGATATTGATGAGAGAAGGGATCCAGGGTGCACGGCAAAGGAAAAGTCACAGAGGCAGAAAAATTTATTCGTAAAGAAAAGCGTGGAAGGAAACTACTGCGAAAGAGTATACGGAGTGTAGAGTAACAAAGGAAGTACTAAAAACATGAAACAGCAAATGACAAGTAGGAAGCAAGCAGGAAATGAAGTGTCGGAAGTGTCGGGGTTAGAATTACATTTTAAGACCACGCGTAGGTAAACATTGCAGAGAAAGAAATTATTGGAACCGGTGACAACAGGGGTGTCTTAAGATCGTAAACAAGTGAAGCAACCGCCCCAGGGTACAGGAATCACACATGCGTAGATGTTAGCAGAGTAGGTGCGCCTAATGTGGAATGTGCTGCTAATGTGGAATACCATAGTATCAGGTCAGACAATGCCTGTTGTCTGTCAGTTCCTTTTTGAAGTTGATGAAAATGTTCTTGTCAGTGTTCATTTGAATTTTCATTTGTACTGGGGGAATAAACATGCTTTGGCAACCTATTCAAGTGTATGTGTCTTAACGAGTTTTTGGCGAGATATTTTCAACCTATTAACATATAATTTAAGACGGTGATTATGGTATAAGGTACATTAACCATTTATAATGGTAAGTTTTCCTGAGCTTTATCGCAGAAAATGTATTGTCTAGACACACCCCAAAATAAATTTAATTAATCTATGAATTTCCTTTGTGATACGATGCCCAAGAAGCTAAAGACTTAGACAATATTTTCAAGATACGATTTTGAAGGTATTTTCTAAAAGTAATCCATATTAGGTGCCATTTGCCTGCATAGGAAAACAGCATAAATGCCTCGAACTAGAGAAATCCAAAATTTAGAGGCAGTTAATTTTTCGTACTATTTTAAGTAAGTAAAGTATTTAAAATATGAAACTGCAATGAATAGTTCGTCATATCAATTAAATAAACATTAGCGTATGAGTTTTGAAAATTATTAGCGTGAATCTAATTAAGACATTAATTGGGAAAATTATTTTTGATGTAGTTGTGATTGACATTTATCTATATTTAGATAGCAACGATTTAATGTTACGCAGCAACTGTCTGCCTACATTCCTGAAATGTTAGTAAAAATCCTTTAAAGACAGGAAGAAAACGGTGCAACTAAAGATATCACGTAGGAAAAATGAAACATCTTCCATAGCAACAGAAAATAACATTAAGTCAACGAACAAAACGCTCTAATGCAAAGATAAAAATGCGAATAAAGTGACCGAGGGATACAACATAATCTTATGCTAGAAGAGAAATAAGAAAGATAGAGGGAAATAGAGCTGGGGACGAGAATCTAGGACGAGGATTGTGATAGTAAAATAGAGAGAGAGAGGGATAACAAGGGTAGAAGTAAAAAATGCAAAGAATAAAAAGAGAAAGGAAGGACATGTGTAAATTCAAAGGAGCGCAGCGGGAATAAGAGGAATAAAGGGAATGAAAAGTAAGAGGACGGAGATACCGAGAAAGAGGGAGAATATGAAAAGAGATAAGCAAAGGATATGAGGAAAACAGGAGGCAATTACGTAAGTGGAACAGAGGAAAGAATAAGAACTAGATTCGCTTAAAGGAATAATAAATGGATTTACAAATGTTCAAACACGACATTTGTAGCAGAAGAGATGTAACAGTGTTTAATTTAACTGGTCATTACGGTATTGGGAATTCAATGTTATATATCATATGCTAAACTGTAATGCCATATAGGATTGTAGTACTACAGGGACCATAAGACAGATAAACAAACAATTTTAAACATAGAAGATGACATTGATTTCTGAGAGACTCTTTCTATGTCTGAGTGAATTCATGTTTTAATTAAACTTACAACAACTTACAACTTCAACTTATTAGATTCCCGATAAAGCTATAAATTCCGCTATATTTCGAGTTAGACAATTTAGATTCGATCCTGATAAAACTGATTTGAGTATTACGAATCAGATGTCAGATCTAATTTACTACGCTCAGGTCGAAATATGTCAATTATAACTATATTTACATCTCTGCGAATAGCCTTTAGGCGAGTTATTGTACGGAGTCTTTCTCTAACTTTCTCGCCTAATGTTCGTGGAAAAAATGAATCTTCGGAACGGCTTATTGAAGCATCTCTTTCCCCAATCTTTCTGGCGATATCTGATTGGTCTGTGTAACAGGGAATCTTGGTAACGCTTATTGATTTTTGTGAGTTATTTTTAACAAAACGTACGGATTTACGCTGTAGCTTTTCCGATTCATGAATACTAAACATACACAATGTATGTAATACTGATAATAATCAGAAAAGATGGGCTTTCCAAATTTTGTCTTTTAATTCGTCTAATGCTCATAATTTATGTAAATATAAAACGTATTATTATTTACGTTCATAGATCATTATTTTCGTTTCATGGATTCATTAGAGTTTCATATATATTTCTTTCTTTTCAGAGTATGAAGGACGTGCAATTTTCCTAACCCAATAATTTTAACCATTGAATCGACGTATATATGCGTACATTCAGACGGTTCTCGCAAACCTGTCCTTAGAATTTCCCGAGTTCGCCGAACCGGTTCCTAAATCCATCTAATACCAGAATCCATGTATCAGAATACGTAAAGATCCTACATTTTGCTCTTTACAAAAATAACATAATTGTAACTGTAGATCGTGAAATGCTTTATTCCTATAAAATCTTAACGTTTCGAAAACAAAATTTTAAAATAAGATAATAAGGGAAAACGCGCACATACTTTAGGCTGCAGGTAGTGCATACTTCATAGAATTAAGAACCTGTACCAAAAAGGATTTTATCAATAGATATACAGGGTCTTTTAAATGGATCAAGGAATGAATCGATTTCTAAGCTTAGTAAAACATAGTTTCGTGAAATATTAATTGTTGATGAGATATAGATTTCTAAGTGCTATTAAAGTATATCTTCGTGAAATCGATTGATTTTTCTGAAAGACCCCATATATAACTAAAGCCTCGAGTACTTGAATAGTTGCAGAGAAAAGCATAGTCGATAATGCCATAGCGTTCCTGTGTGATCAAATTTCTGATTTGAGTTGAATTATCATTAAACATTGGAGACTTGTGCGTTAAAACTATAGCCATTCGCATACTAAGTTGTGTGGAAGAAAAAGGAGAAATCTTACATCGATAAGACTGAAAGATCATACTTAGAAGATAAGATATAATCAACTGACTTGGCCGGATATCGTAGAAAGGCATTATGACAAAGTTGGAAATAAACTAAACAGTTCTTCGTAACTTCCACAAATGTTTATTGTTTTTGGTTTCGGACGAAGTACAGCCATCTTCAGGTACCGTACACAGGAAAAACAACCAAATTTACATCAAATTTATGCCTAACTAAGGGTTAATAAGAGGTTCGAAAACTCTTCAATCGCCGAATTCCGGTGACCGTCGGACGCCTATTCCTCAGCAGGGATTAATGCAAGCCGCGATTACCAGTTTTCTCATAAACTACGGTTTTCAACTATTGAAAGTGGTAGGGAGACGTTGAGGTGGAGAAGAAAAAGTTTCTCGGTTAAGTCTAAGAAGAGGGAAGGGTTTGGAAAGTCGAAATTGTTTACTAAGTGTTTCTATGGAAGCATTTAGCAAACAATTTCGTACTTCCAAAACCAGAAGTACATACAATAAACATTCGTAGAGGTTACGGAGCACTGTTGAGTTTATTTCTAGTGTCATAATTAAGATAAGTGATCCAAATCGCTGGGAAGCGTAACAGAGGAACAAAAGTGATACGGGAGAGAGCGCTAAGGGACCGAGAGAGAGAAGGAAAAACAGCTGGAGAGCGCGAAAAAGAAAGCAGCGAGAGAAAGAACAATGGAGAGAGGAGAAAAGGAACACGGAGAGATGGCGGAATTCAAAGAGGAGGAAAAAAGAGAAAGGGAGGAGGGAAATAAAGGCGTGAGGTTGTTGTGGGGTCCTCCCCCTACGCCCCCCCATTCCATCCGCGCGCGCAGGGCACAAGGTGTCTATTTCCACTCGGGGAGGGACATTTTCCAAGAGTCGCTGGCATTGACGGAAAGGCCGCGGCGGTGTTCCTTAAATGACGCTTGGCACAAAGTAGCGAGAAGAAATAGACTTTCCCCAAAATAAAAAACGGGGAAATAGAAGAGGAAAAGCGTGGTATCATTGCCGAAAAAAATCGGATCTCGAGAGGGGGCCCTTTCGCCCCTCGACGCCCCCTCCCGAGGGGAAACGGAAGGCGGGGCAGAGAGTCCAGTCAAAACACATCAGTAATGCGCACACGGGGATGATGAGGGGCGGAAGTGGGGCAGGAGGGGGGGCG
Source organism: Pachydiplax longipennis (assembly GCA_036926295.1). NCBI lineage: Eukaryota > Metazoa > Arthropoda > Insecta > Odonata > Libellulidae > Pachydiplax > Pachydiplax longipennis. The sequence goes on along the minus strand of JAVFKF010000001.1, from coordinate 19,477,860 downwards.
GGGGGCTGTTGTTGTTGTCTCGGTCTAGCTCGGAGGAAGCATTGCCACCTCTGTAGATAGGCGATCGGCGGGGAAGTTGCAAAAAATACGGAGATGCATTAATTAATGAGTTTCGCGAAGATGGGCTGCGTGGTGAGGGTAAGGATCTCGGAGGATTGTGGTGAAATGAGGTAATCGAGGAATTGCGCGGGGATTTTATCTTTAATCACTTTAAGTCACCTCGGTCTCGGTTTATTTCTCGTTTATTCACGTACATTTATTCCATCATTAAGGCGATGAAGCAAATATCTTCGAAGTCCAAGATTAATGATAATAATTATAATTATAACAGTTAATTGGTCCATAAAAACTAACACATGTAAGTATAGAACAAGTCAAACCATAGTTACAAATTTTCGAACAAGATACAGTCATAAATGAAGAAATTCGAGGGAGATTACAGAAGATTCTAGGACTGATACCCAAACCACGGCCTGCTGGCCAAATCCAGCCCGCAAAGTTATTTGTGGACTAAATCATCTATGATCAACGATATGATCTTTATTAATTACCCTTGATACATTAATGACCTTTCCCTACCTCAAGTGAAAGTCTTACACAAGGTAGGTACAAATAAGCCGAAAAGGAAAGAATTGTAGAGTGAAGAAGGAAATCTACGATTGGATTCACCTCTTTGGCTCTCCGACTCTCGTGTAGTGTGCTATTTGGGCAGAGAAAAACTTAGCACTATCAAGATTATCATCATCTAACAAAAATATTCTAACTGTGATACAAAGTAACAAGTAAAAATATAATAACAAGCTCTAATTTAGTTTTATTGTATTTAATATGCAAAAAAACAACATCTCAACCTCATTATTAGAAGAGGCAGAAAACGTTAGATACGTTTACGCATTCCAAAATTCAACACAATATCTTTCGCTGTTTTATATCATTCCCATCTTTTATAATATCCAGGACCTTTCTTTCTTGCCCATTTAAATTTCCCAACGTCTTCTCCTCTGTAAGCCTGACCCTACTAAGACTTCTTCTAATCTGATTTACCCAATTTTTCTTTTTCAATTCAAATAACAAAGAAAAATTTTCAGTTGGAGAAGGACACCTAAAAGAAGACCAAAATTCTGCGAAGAATTCAGCCTATGAGCGGCTTAAACCATAAAGCCTTCATCATTGGCTACTAAAAGCTTTTGAGAGGATATGAGTGGTACTAGACCAGATGAGGAGTGAAGTAGTTTGCCTTTTTCTTTCATCGCTGAGCCAGAAAGCTAAAAAAAAGTCCAAGTGCGTGCAGCACAATGACCCCATGAACGACGCTTTTCGTAACGCAATAATATAGGAGGAATGACCAGGATGAATGCTATTATTCTACATCATTCGTACCTCAGTATCTGCTGTACTATCACAAGCATGAACAAGGCGAGGTCGGCCAAAAGAATTGGAAAAGGTCATAAGAAAATAGCAGCGGAGGTAGTGACCTGGGGAGATTAAATAAACACACACGGAAATCCTGAACAAGCCCACAGGAAGCAAGGGTAGCGGACCGATACAAATCCACGGTAGAATAAAAATCATAACTCCAGTTTTCGTTCCAGATGGGAGATTCAAAATAGACAGGTGGAGAGAGATAAAAAGGTCACCAAGTTCAAGGTTCGTGCTTACGCGTCCGAATCAACCCAAGCGTTTCGTCACTCGCACGTCATATAAGAAATAGAAGAGCACCTGAGATTTGGAATAGGGCAGCTAAAATCGCGAGGGAAACGCGTGCTCTTGGTAAACACTTCAAGGTGACAGCGGTCTCCTCCGAGTCTAACCCCGAATAGATAACTCACTTGGAGCGAGGATGACGGAGGTAACACAAAATAAATCCCGGCGAGAATGGAATACGCACCTGGTCTCATCAACCAAATCTTCTTTTTCCTCCACCTTTGCACTTTCCCCCCCCTTTTTCTCCCGCGCTCCCCCCAGTTGCTTGCACCGCCGTCGGGGCGCTGGGGTCCACGGGCGGGAAACAAGCGAGCGGGAGAAAACCGAAAGATGTTGCGATCGCAGAGGGTTGAAAAGCGTCCTCTGAGCACGGAAAAAGCGTCGAAAAAGCCCCCCGGCCTCCCTCCGCTCCTTCCGGGAGAGAAATGCGGCGGTCTCGGAGTGTTGCGGTTATGTAGTGTGGTTTTTCGGGCGCGAAAGAGGGTGCAGTCGAGACGGCGCCGCTCTCAAGGGTTTCCCGTGAACTGAATCCGAGTCTGTATCTCAATCCACGAGAAAGGAGGGGAAAGGGATTGCGTGCGCCGGAAGATGGAGAAAGGGGAGAGATAGATCAGGTTGGAAGGGATATAAAAGGGGGGGCTTGGAATGAACATGGTAGCGATGTGTGGTGATAAGGGAGATCAAAGGAGGGAATGTGGGGGGAGAGATGATGGGAAGGGGTGCCAGAGGGGGGGTCAGTAAGTGGAGGAGATTTAGAGGATGCTGATGGTGTCGTATGATGGCCTCTGGAAGTCAGGTGGATGTGACACTTGAGGCGATGCAGCGGAGAATGGAAAAGGCGAATTTGAACCCGTATGCAAAGGAGGCCTTTTTAATTATTCGAGGTGGATGGAATAGTGAGCGCTGAAAACGGAATGAACGTTGGACTTTGGAGTGCGACCCCCTGAAGGAAGGGATCATGAAGAAGCTCGCAAACAATAGACGCCGTGTTTTGCATTTTCGTTTCGCAGTTCTCGCTGGAGAGTACTTTGTCTAATACAATAGCGAATGAAATAAATGTTTTTGGATTAATTTTTGTCCTTTACCCAAGAGCGTTTTATTTTTCAAAACTACAGCTCTAATGGAAGAGGTATGGACAAGGTGTCGCGGCAATTCTTTTATATGAGCGAGCGGTAAAAACTAACGTGACAACAATGGAATTTAAATTTTAATAGAAATGGTACAACGACTTAAATATTTTCAGGCTACAATAAATTGCAGGGTCTTGCTTTTTTGATGAGTAAAAGGCTTCTCAATATTGTTCTAAAAATTGCATACCATTGCAAATACGAGAGGTTATTTCACGAAAGTAGCAACATATCGACTGGAGGTCGATATGTTACCAGTTTCGTTTGCAAGTTGCTACTTTCGTGAAATAACCTTCAAAATCAAGTAAGTATATTAGAGGAATTATTAATTTTACTGAAAGAAAATAGATATTATATTACATGCTGTCCATATCAGTCTGCACCTTGTAGTAAAGAATAATGTCAAAACGAACAAAGATGGAGATATTTTAGTGATAGTGGAGTCAAAGATATTTTTCATTTGCTAAAAAATTGAAATCTATCAGGAATCCAATTTTGGTTTACGATATTCTTCACGAGCAGCTTGATGTTGAAATAACCGAGTTGTAAAGAATCAGCCCGAAATAAATTACACATTCATTTCAATATCCGCAATAGCCATGCAAAATATAAATTTATGGTTTTTTTATTATAGTACAATTTAACTGATTTTGAGCTGATCTTTTTCCTGATATTAAGTGATCAAATCTGTCATTTTTTCATAAAAACTATATCTTTGCAATTGTTGTTAATGTTGTAAGCTTAAGGAGGAATGCTTTCGATCAACGAGAGTAAAACAGCAGTAGATATTGTTACGTCTAATTAAATCAATAAAATGAGAATTATTCATTGAATAATTGATTGTGTAAGGAAATTCGAATTGTTCATTAACTAGGAATATTTAATCATCAAATCAAGGTTATCGAGCTGTAGATTCTTCCTTAATTCTGAATAGTTCCACTGATGGATCGGTTAGATGGGTACAAGGTTTGGGAAAGTATCATCCATAGAGTTTATTGCATGTAATCGAACTTAGCCATGAAAGTGTCATTGGATTTGTAATGATGAGAGGACCGCCATAGAGGCCTCGGGCTCTCTCCCAACTGTCTACAATTATTTGCCATCCCTGAAAGAGTTTTTGGCTCGCAATGCAAGGTTAAGCAGCTTTGATTCGTTTTAAGGGTCCCTTTGTGCGTCATCGTCTTTCTAATGCAGCACCAATTTCATTGGCGATCTGGATTCGACTTCTTTCCACTAAATCTTCCAATCGTAGGCTATTCTCCGGACTCTATTAGTGGATAGCTCGGGCGCAGCTCTCCATTCGCAATTTATGTGGAGGAAGCGTGTGTTTTGAGGCCTAGGCGGAAAGCTGTGCTTTCAGATTTAGGAGAGGAACAAGTCTATTGTTTCATTTAGTATTTTCTGGTAAATATGTATCTTCGTTTGCTGGCTGGCGTTCGTTGTCGTTTCCTTGGCGATTCTCATTAATAATTCACCATTCACGATCATAGGTGGGCAAATCCATCGCTAATTGTCATGAGTAGCGAATCGGGTTTAATAGTGTGGCGACTTTTTAACTAATATTCCTCGAAAAAATTACATCGAGAAAGCGAAATTGAATAATTGCAACCAAATTAGGAAACCATAATAATCCTCCTAAATTCAAGATTTTCCAAGAATAATTAATTTTCACGCACTGGTAAAAAATAAATCAATCATAAACACGTTTTTCTTCAAACCTTTGGATTTCAATTTTGTTTATTGTTCCATTTTAATTGCTAAAATTTAATGTATAGGGATTAAAAATTTTGCTTTTTTAATTTTTAAAATTTGAGTCTTCGTTAAATCTCTCTATTAAAGAATGGAATTCAAAATTTATAGGGTTTCCGTAATCTGTACTTGTGTTGGAATCTTCGAAAGTGACCCACTAGCCCTTTTCGAATGTCTGGCCATACGCAAATGTAGTCAATCCACCTATATTGTCATATGCTTTATTTTGATCTCGTATCGTTTGAGAAAAGATTTAGTATCTGTCTTTAAGTTATTGGAATCTAGTAGTAACTTTCACCATTTAATAAGTTCATCGATTGCTAAGGTCATTTCACACACAACGGTCCTCACGGAAACTGAACCTAGGACCGCTTTTATAAAAGTTGAACGCATTGCCCTCCTTGCTATCCGCGAGCCCTTATTATATTCTTTCTTATGAGATCGCAGTGGCGTATAATTTCCCCGATTTCTTTCGACAGAGTTCTCTTCCCCTGGGATATATAGTTTCCCGCGAGAGATACGTTACGAAAAACTCATGCAAAACGTATTGGTCTTAAAGTAATATTTAAAATCCTTATCTATCGTGTCTTTGGATCATGATACGAAATCGTATTAAAGCAGGAAATTCGTTCGTGATATGCGAATACGTTCACAAAGTGCTGCTCGTGGAAATGTAAATTTCATGTTAACTGAATTCGTGCTAATCGTGGATTACCTGTACTGATTGTGAGCATTCTATATGTATATCCAACATTTATGAACTGTTTCACCAGTACCACCATCATTTATTGCCTTTTTTCAGCAATTTCTGTAAGACTGAATTATCAAAATTAGGTAATATTAAAAAAAGAGAAGAATCGTACTTTTTCCACAGTATAGTGTGGGAAAATATACTGTATTATCCACAGTATACTAAGGTATGTTGACAATGATTCTCTTCTTTTTTAACATGACTTATTTTCACATAACATTGCCAAAGAATATGAATTTTGTATACAATTAGGTAAGCTTATATATTCAGATGTAAGTGATGAGAACAGGTGTAATACAAAATTATCGATCTTTTCAGGTGGGGAAAAGGAATGGCGTCTTTTCCTGCCGTTGGTATAGAAAGAAGATGGCGAAGAGCCATACGTTCTCTAAGGCACACTTCGCAAACACGCCGAATTTTTACGTTTGAAAATTATGTTTATTCATATCAGATGGATTCACAATAAACTACAGAGTGGCAAAGCTTTCGAGACGATGAAAAAGCAACGGAGAAATTATTTTTAAGTGGGAAAACATATGCAGCGTGCGTGCAGCTGCTTGCCTAAGTATACACGTAAGAAAATCGCGTGTGACGCACGCGGGATTAGAGCGCGTGATTGTAACCGAGTGAAGCAGGATCGCGAGTTCAATTTCCATTGGGCACGAGAACGTCTCGTACATTAGGAAGGCTGATAATAAGCCGTGCTTAAAAGAGCACGCAAGCGTTAAAAGTAATAGAGAGCGTTACCACTGATGAACTAATTCCTAGGACATTGTTTTCATGAATGCCGTTTCCGACTTCCTTGAATGTAGTGATGAAACTGGCTAACGAGGAAACCTCACTTGGTGTGACTAAATTCAGGTGGAACAAACATTTTCTGAAAGAGCGTGTTGGTCCTAGAAAATCGAAATTAACTTGATTCTTTTGTCAAAAATAAGAATGAATAAGAATCGAACAGCAGAAATTTTGAATATAAAATCATGAATTATAAGTGTTGAATCATCATCACTTCTAATTCTGATGGTTTCTATTTGAAAGGAAATTATTCTTGCTTTAAAATGACGCTTGATAATACATTTTTATTTTATCTGATGATTCGATACTCTCCGACGGTAGCGATATCTGCCGAAATTGAGGAGTATTAAACTGAATAAATTTAATTTTCGAACAAAATGACTTAAAAAAATATTGCTCAGTAAGAATTGAATATTTTGAAAAGGAAATCTTTCAACTTTTATAAAATATAGAGGTATTGACGAATCAACAGTAATAATAATTATTGATGATTATATATTAAACCTTACTATTACACACATGACATATTATTTTCATTTTTTGACAAAGGAATTGAGTTTTTATGGTAAATTTCGAATTTTTGGAAACAAAAATTGTGAAAGAATTGTAGAACAAAATACATCTATTTTGTTCTACAATTCTTTCACAATTTTTTCAAGAATTTTTTCGTTATGGGCTACCACCAAGTAAAGGCCAATACCATCAACGCTAAAAAATGTTGTTAGCTAAATTTCAGGATGCAAAAATACGGTACCTATTGATCAGTCTTTGCTAAGTTCATACGTTTCGAATGGGGGTGGACAGATGAGAGGTTATTGCATAAAAACCACAGGACAGGAAGTCGTGCAGGAAAAATCAATAATGATCTTATATTCCTATCTCAAATTTTATTTTTTTGTAAGAGCTTTTCGTTCCCATACGAAAACTACGGCTTCTAAAAAAGTATCTTCGAGAGGATAAAGTCGATAAATAAATCAAGAAATAAAAATCTGCAATGGCGCATTTGGAGAACGTACCTACTGTCATGAATATATCTCATGTACGGTATTATTTTTTTTTTGTATTCAGGGTTCTCTCACTGACAAGCAATGATGTGACGAAATAAAATGATAAAGATTTCTGAAATGAGTACAAATGATCATTCAACGAATTTCCCAGGCTAGAAACATAATTATTAGTTATTAGTTTATCTTAGTTAACATGTTATGATCATGTTATTTTGTTTGATGTAAAGTACAATAAGGTTTGGAGTATTATATTGATCGTAAAGTTTCTCCATTTTATAACATATTATTTTCTGCCTTTTTTTATTGGTGCATTTTGATTTTTCTTTTTCCATTTTTTTGTTCAATTTCATTTCCATTTTCTCTCAACATGGGCGTTTTCTTCGTCAGTGTTAAGTTGCAAAGTATTTTCCCGCACTTCCTTATTTCATTTTCTTATAAATTAATATTTGTAAATATTTTAACAACTTACGAGTTTAGAAGAGAGCCCTCATAGGTATAACTTCGGTAAGAAATGAACTATCTAAGTTCTGTGTCCACGAAGAAATTGAACTGTCATTACTAAGGAAGAATTTAATACTATCCATTTTGAGATAGATGTAATGATATGCTTTCTATACTGATTATATTCATAACCTAATGAATCCACTAATGTTTTAAATATTTTAGGAAATAAATGTTCGTTTAAGGGATATCAATGAGAATAAATAACAATTAACATTGTAAAAAAGTAGGCGAAATACGATTTATAACGACCATCAAATGACAAAATATGCAGCTTTACTCCTATTACATTATTATATCTTCAAACACCAAATTTGAATTCTAAATACTTAAGATTTTAATAACCTTATTTCTGGCGCTTTGCGTGAACGTAAAGTATTCACAATTCTGCTAAATAGGTGAAACAACTATAAACTTTATAAGTCCATATGATGTTATGTATAGTATACGATTACAAAGAAAACTAAACAGACTAAAATAATCGATCATTCGAAGGAAAAACGATTCTTTCTCAATGTGTTTACGAAACATTGCCCTGTACCTAGACCAACATTTACAGATTTTGATATGAAAATGAAGTGTTAGGTGAATTATCCCATTCTATATAATGCTGCTTTTTGTGCTAAATATCTATAAACGTCCGAGGCAGACTTGGAGATTAAACTCCGAAACTTAAAGATTGCTTTACTTGAGGAAATGGTTGTTTTGCGTTAAAGGAGAACCGGATGAGCCCATGAAAAGACGCCATTTCGTGAAAATGCTTTCTGAAGTTCATCCAGTTTCTTGTGCGTAAGCTTCCAATGACGTCATTCAGCAACAAGACTGCTATGAATACACTCTCTCCAGTTTCACGAGGATGAGCAAGATTATTATAAATATTTAATTTTTCAATGAGAAGTCATAAGCAAGAAGAATCTAAGGCGTTTGCTGATATTATTCTTTAAATTAATGCCATTAAGATGGCATATCTCGTGGTGAATACAAGATAAAATAACAAATAATTAAATGTAAAAATATACTTATAAATAAATATATATCTATATATTTAATAAAGCAATTCGAAATCGGTTATAGTATGAAAGCTTGTAAAGCAGAAAGACTTAACCGAGAGGCTATTTTCCTAATTATATTTTTGGATAAAAGAATAACAGTGTCATTTTTAAAAATTACGTAATGCTCAGCATGAGCTAAGTGTTTCCATCAACTGTTAGAATATCTGAAATCGAAGCGATAATATGTCTTCAATATGAAACTAAAATCTGCAAATAATATTAAACAGAAAAACTTACTATAAAATAATTAATACGAAATTATAAATGTACTTATTAACCTGTCGGATATCATACGAGACAAGTATTACATTTTTAAAGACGTTATAAAAAGAATAATAATATTGGGTAGTAATACTTTGGAACAACGAATTAGATATTAGATTTATAATTTAAGATATTTTTTCAATATTTAATGAGAAAATCGAACTGGCACGAACAAAATTAAGGTCCTGTTTCTCCCATAGGATTTCGTTTCAAATTTATTCAGATCAAATTTAGAATTAATTCAGAAGTTAAGTAAAACATGACGTTTGATGAATAGTTGAACATATCTCAAAACGTTTCAAACTTAATGTGCTCAGATAGAGTTGGAAGGAAGAAACACTAGGTTCCTGGACGATATCACCCCAGTCGCTACCGAATTCTTACCCTCACAAGCAGTTGAGGAGACTCGAATCACCCGATAAATGCATCATAATGTTCGACCCGCAATAAAACACCTCCGAAGAACCACCGCGTGGAAGAAATTAATCATTTAAGAGCGGACGAAAAATCGATCATCGATTTCCGCGAAGAACTATCCGAAAGCGTGGAAAAGGTGGCGGAGGGGCAAAGGAGAGCGGAAACATCTTCGTTAAATATTTAGATCATAAACATTGGAAAGCGTTCTGAGGTTCGCCGCGGTGGTCGCGCCCGAATCGCCTGCTTTTCTGAACCGCGATGTTAAGGCATTTAACGACAAGCGGAAGTATTTGGGAACCGTTCCCATTTGGCGTAAATAAAGTCATTGGTGCGCTAAGCGGTGATGAAGGCCAGTCTCAGATCCGATAAAGAAGATGAAGTTTCCGGGAAATTAAGGCAAGGTGGTTAGATGTTTCGAATTCACGATGGATATTCGAATTCGAAGAAGTTATTCTATTCAAACTAAAATGTAAAGTACTCCTAAAAACCATAAAGTAAAGAATAGCACAAATACTAGATGACCCAGTATGCATGAAAAGAGAAACCACAAGAGAAATGAGAAAGCTATTGAAGCTGTTTTAGCTTTTAAGCTATCGAATTTGGAATTTCGCATTTTAAGCTCTCGTTTGCGTAGGATAACTTAATGAACATATATGAGGCCACTGATGGCTAAAATTGCCAAACTAAAATATAAAGTACTCCTGAAAAACCATCAAATAAATTATTTGAAATTATTAAATTTACTTGATAGTTTTTCAGTACTTTATATATTAGTTTGACTATTGGGGCCATCAGTGGCCTTATATATATTCATTAAGTTATCCTATGCAAACGAGAGCTTAAAATTCGAAGTTTAAAATCCAATAGCTTAAAACTAAATTTAAGTAAATCGCCTCCTTAGCTCAGTGGTAGAGCACTGGTCTCGTAAACCAGGGGTCGTGAGTTCGAGTCTCACAGGAGGCAGAATTTTTTCACGGGAATAATTAGAAAAGTATTGAGTCAATGGAGATTGCCCTCTATTGCTCTATAGTTTCTTTACCGTCATTGGTTTTAATTAATGATTTATTTATGTCAATGGATGTATTTAAAGTAAAGTATTTAAGTATTATGCATATCAGGAAAATGTGAATACGTGCATTTTTATGTTATACATGGAAAATAATACTTCAGCTAAAGCTTAGAGTTCGGCGTACGAATGTGATCCCTGAACGACTTAAATTTGTCAGCCTACGTATTACTAAGTTTAAATCTCTCATATGCTTCAACTAACAAAAATATCGCTACATAAGTAGGAGAGATCCTGAAACTTGCCAAAAGGGAAAGATTTGAGATTGAGATATTTTCCTTTCGAACACATAAATATTTTGATTCTGGATAGAAAAATGTTAAAAATACTTCTAATTTACTTTCGTCTCAGTTTGTAAATGGTGATGCGAAAGATTCTGAGGTATTAATTGAGATAAATCATGCTGAACAATGGCATTCATTTGATCACATCTGATTGAAAACCAATAAAGAGATATTCATTTTGTCACTCCTCTGCACTTTTGATTGTAATAGGTAGATGTAAACTCAAAGTATTCCAGTTCTGTGAGGAATCAGAAATACTACTTCACTCCTCATCTGACGTAGAAAGTCTCATTCCTTTTTCAGGACCATTAATAGTAAATCGAGACGGATACCGTCTATTAGCTACCATCTACTGAGGTTTACACCTGCCTCCTGCCTGATTACTGTACAGATATACTTGTGTTTTCAACTTTGTCGTAAGGAAGTGAAGTACATGTACAATTGCGAAAGATAAAATTCGATATACAGGACTGATTTTCCTGATGTTAAACAGAGCGAAACAAAACGAGGCAGGAAAATATTGTGCTGAATTTGAAGGCATTCAGTAAATATATGATTTATTTTCTTTTATTTATTTCGTTTTGGTCACTGTTTTATTCACACTTATTTCTTTGAGGGACGTAGCCTATTAATAAATACAGAGCTGCGGTTCCATGTATACAATGTATGTGGGAAGCTGTTTTCGACATGGAAACCTATTTTGGTTCAAAGAACCACAATGAAAGAAGTTCCTGCTGTCACTCATTTGAATGCTCTGATGACAGATATTATCTTCATTTCTGCACCAATAAAATACAGTCGATGAATTCACGATGAAATACCAGAATCGCAGATATATTAATGTCACTAATTTGACTAAGAAAAGTGTTTCTCATTCTCTTTCATCATCGCAGGATTCGTTTTTAAGGTCAAATTGCGAAAACACTCCCGGAATCGAAGCTGAAAATTAGAATTTGAATAGATCCCAGTGAGATTAGCCGAGGAGATTTCGAAGGAGGAGAGCGACGATTGGATTAGTTTCCTTTGGGATGTCTTCCGCATTGCTGGAAAGAAGGAAACAAAGTGAGATGCGCTTTCGAAGGAGAAGGGAAAAATCGAGCGGTTTGCGGTCACCCTCGCATATGGCCAATGAAAGAGAGAAGGGAGGAAGTTTGTCTTTCTCTCTCTGCAGACCAGACAGCCGATCATTAACAGCTCCGTAAAACTTGGAAACGAATGCAAACGCATACACTCGGATCGATACTTTAACCACGACCTCATTTACATTTTAATACGGACGCACTTGCGAATTGTCGAGATATAGGTTGGAAAGCCAACGTTTACTTTTCTAGAGAGGAGAATATTATTATTAGTTCACTCTTTGGCAAAAATGACCTCTCTTCTATCTAACCTCTAACATTATTATTTGCGAAATTTAAAGAGTTAGATCGAAAATAATTGAATAGAAAAATATTTAATATTGAAAAGTAAATCAATATACGCAGGCAACAGACAAAATTCATGTGCTTATAGACACAAACAAACAAAGAAAGATTTGAACTTCCAGTAAAACTCCTCAACTGAATAAACTCGATGTGAGAAGGGGTCACGAGGAAGGGCAAAATATTAAAAAAAAGTCTTTTCGTACACTTCCACAGCAGGTTCAATGTGGGAACATGTTTCGCAAGCGGACTAAAATCATCAGGCAACTCCTTGCACTCTTCCTCTTACCTCACGTTCCCCCCTCCTTCTTTAACTTGAATTTGTTTATGATTTTGAATATTAAAACCTTGCCTGAAGTATTATATCAGTACCCTCCATGGGAAAGTTTACAGAGGATCCACGAATCTTTACGAATATAGTCTCTACATTAAAATTGGGCAGTGTAAATATACAAAGTTAATATTTTCCTTTCCCTTAAACATATAATTTGCAGTAACAGAATTAAGTGCTACCCTTTCTTTGTATTTTTTTGCATAATTATTTCTTGATTATTTTTAAAGCTAGAAACTAGCAGAAGTTCGGTATAGATAAGTGTTTAGCAACTGATGGGATGCGTATCACGAGTAAAATTTGTTTTTAGTTAGTTAAGTTAAGAATTGAGCATGCTGACTTTTATATATTTTATTCGCTTTTCACTCTTATTCGAAAAATTTTGATACATAGCAGTAAAATTTAAATCTCGTGCGAGATTCTTCGTATAGAATGGAAAAGAAGCATCAAAACCAGTAGTTGGATTCAATTATGGCTAACGAGATCATTCCAATGGATGTTTTCAAGAATGAGGGTTCATTAACAATTGGTCTGTATATATGCATAGACTAGGTGGAGGATAAATAGTACCTTTAAGTATATTTGGTTAAATCTGGAACTTGAATACTAAATTAAAATCAAAGAATGTACCTGATTTCGGGGGAAAGGAATAATTTGATAGGGAAAGATAGGTTTTTAAAAGAAAAACAAGAATTGATGCAAATGAAGGCTTATGACGGGAAGCTCTAATTCCCATAGCGTGAAACTAGTACGTAGCCTCCTTAGCTCAGTGGTAGAGCACTGGTCTCGTAAACCAGGGGTCGTGAGTTCAAACCTCACAGGAGGCAGAATTTTTTAATGGCCTTATAGGAAAGTTAAATGGAGTAAATAGTAAATGGAGTGTAAACTACGCTACTTTGATATCTTTGCTGTCAATAGCATTAAGTGGTGCTTAATCAAGCACTATCATAGACGGTAGGTATTTAAGTATTATGCAGATCAAGTAAATATGAAAACATACTTTTAAATATCCTTGTCGATATAATCATATAACCCATGGAAAATAACTCTTCTGGTAACGCGGTCTCGGCGTATGAATGTGATCCATTAACGAATTATCTTAGTCAACCGCCGTATAACTACGTTTGTGTCTCTTATAGGTATCATATTAAAACTTCACAATCGGATTTTAATCTACTTCATCACATTATAGGTAAATTCCTATACGTGATCCAGCGACGGGGAGAGACCATGTAATGATTATGGCTCAGTGTATTCTTTACGGTGGAATGGCGCGACTATTGAACAGAAAAAGAATGTTGACGGTAGTTTATTTGGAAGACATTCATCATAGAGTAAAATCCATTCCTCCCAGCTAAGTGTGGAACGTTAAAATATTGTCATAATTAGAGGGAGAATAAGAAAGTGATGCTTTCAAGAAAATTGGGGACAGATTATGATTTTCTATTATTTGGGTATTAGGCTCTATCCTTCAAGGAATACGGTTTTTCCTGGCATCAAAATTTCCCTCATTTCACCCACTTTACATGTGTAATTTTGCTGTTAAAAATATTGGGAAGAATGTCTTGGGAAAATCTATAAGAATGCCCTGAGTTTTGGGGAAAATGCGGGGAGAAATTCGTTTGTTCCTTTACGTTCTACATTCGATGGAAAAAATTTCCAGCGGTAAAGTTCCTGAAAAAATAATTCATTTTTGTACAAATCAAAATCCTTAACGTTTATCGACAACGTCAAAAAAATAATTTAAATTACGGAAGTAACTCAGACCTTGAATGCAGGTGCAATATGGGATTACCTTGAAAAGGCATTATCGATCCATGCAGCCTTTTTCAATTTTAAGGAGATAATAAGCGTTGGAGGAGGTGCAATAAAGGGTGAAGCGGGTGTGGAAGAGGAAGTTATTGGGAAGTGTGCCGTAAAGGATTGGAAGGGGTGAGGAAGACAAAAGGAGGCGTGGCCATTACCGAATGACAAGCTCGCTCATGAAGAGGAAGACTCAAGTCCATTGTTTGCAGGCGTCGGTTCCCCAAGAGCCGGTTAAGAGATAGCAGACAGTCAATCCATTGAACTGCTACTCCGTTAATCAGGGGAAAGGAGGGATTTGCAGAGAAGCCGTCAAAGTGCGAGGTCGAAATGATGGCAAATGCAAAAAACGCTTCGGAAGAATGTTGCCTTCGACACGATACTGAATACACTTTCGCCTATTTAGCGCTACCTTAGTGTTGGAGAAACTCCGAACAGCCTGCTTTAAAAGTTTGAGGACCGAGTTACCTTCATACTTTAAGCAATATTATTTTTGAAGACTTCATGAAGTAAATTTCGCGGAATAATTAAAATTCTTCGACTATTAAGTTCCATTACATTAGGAATGACTAGGATTAACTATCCGTCAAAAACGATGAGAATTCTAAAAATATTACACTATTACACTATTCAATATTATTTCAATATATATTATTCTCAGAAAAAATAAATGAAAGAAAGGTTGGAGTTAAGAAGAAGAAGACGACGTTTTTTTTGTTTCAGAATACTTTAATAAGAATATATTTTCTACTTTCTATGTCGAAAAATTCCACTGTTCTTTTTAAATCCTAAAAATTGTATATTTATGCCCTTAAGTAAAATAAATCATTTACGGATTTAGTGATAAATCAAGCTCAAAACATAACACTTTTCTTACAATGATACAACATTCCTTTGTCTGAATTGTTTGTTTTCTACCATGGACACGGATCATTTACGTTTCTTATGCTCGTTATTAACTATATAGATTCAATGAAAAATTAATCCTTTTATCAATTTATGGTATTTCAAGCAAAATTTAACCATTCAAATGCAACTTCGACCATCGATCGAGGCTCAGCAGGAGGAGCCGTTAATTAATAGAAATGATGAATCAAACATGAGCTGGCGGACAGCTGATACTGAGCCGAAATTTTTTAATGTTAATTTAAGAAACATGCCCCACTCTCTTTTTCCTTCACTCATTTTACTTAATATTATAACGACATAGGAAGTTAGCTGCAAGAGAGGACAAATATCGAATGGGCGTAACCTTCCGAATCAATCCATCGATCACCTGCGAATCTGACAGTAAAGGTATTCGTGTACGCACCAGCAGTAGTTGAGCATTTCTTGTTGAGTCGATTAAGAGGGTTTGTATTTTTCAAATGATTCCCTTATGAGGTTTCTTTCCTCATTTGTAAGGTTTGGCACAGACTACCACCCCCGTGAGAGCCTTACAAACATTCCCTCGTAAACACATGTACGCGATGATATTCACTCCGGTATTAGAACTTTGGGAAGTAATTTCAAATCAATCAGAACTATCCTTACTTTGTGCAAGGCAAAAATATTTAGAAGTCCTGTCGGAAGAATTTTTTTTGCATAAATAACGTCCTTGACATTGAACTCCTGTTTTGATGGTATATAGAAGCACATGCTATATCATTATGGCGTGTTGCAGTTAAATTTCCGATGGGAGAATATATTTATCATCTTCAATATAAATCACCTTTCTTAGATAAGCTGAAACTCTCACACGGTTTTAAAAAACAGCGACAATAATGTTGTTTCATCAAGTTGGAAAACCAAAAAATATAAGAAAAAACACAAAAATTATAGAAATTCACTAAAAATACAACTTAATTAAAATATAGTTAAGAATTATTGTTAATCATTGCAGTAAAAGATAGCAATTTAACCGAGTTATTAGAAATTGACCGGAAAAATAAATCACGAAACAGTGAAATGGTAATTATTAATAGAAAAAATTCTTCTCGTTATGCTTTTCAAATACAGGGCATGTCTTTTGAACTGTGATAAATGCGACATTGATTCACATTCACCGACTTATCCGAGAGGTTTTTTGATCAATCTTCCGTTTTTAATGCCTTTAGCGTCGGCAAGATAAGCTTAATTCAAGGCCACTTATTATTTAGTTAAGAAAATCAATAAGTTATGAATTTCCCGTGAAAAGATTCTGGGATTATCATTCCATGGAATTTTTTTCTCTGTCGGTGTATCTAACGAAAAAACATAGTCACTTTCTTTTCCGCAGATATAAAGTTAAAAAATCCAATTTCTCTTTATTCATCTGCTAATCATTCGGAGATAGTAAAACTACCGAAAGTATTAGAGAGGGAATTAGGCTCAGTGGGCAAGATGAAGAGTGATGTAGTTTGCTTTTGCTCTCCTCGCCGAGGCAGATTGCTACCAGTGGGAAAGTCCAGCTACAAAAACACCCTATTCCCCATTTAAATAAAAGTTATTGGTGTAGAGAAGTGTTACTCTTTCTCCGAAATAAAATTGTTTTCCTTTAAAAACATGACCAGGTTTCGATCCTGGTCATGTTTAGCGGCAGGAGAAAGAGATATATTGTTATGACCTAATAATTTATCCTGTAAACGTAAAAAATTTCGTAGAAATAGAGTGAATTGACGAATTAGATAGTGGCAAATGTTGTTACAGGACGGCTCAGAATCTGAAATTATTGAAATTTAATTTGAATAAATTTATTGAAAGTTATTTAATCGGAAGGTACAACCAAGATATGAATGCATCATCTCTGTTGTCTGCCATTGATCCTTGTTCAATACCTATTGAACTAGCAAATGTTTTTTTCTTTCGTCATCTTCGTTCTGACTGTGATAGAGTTAGTTTCATTTTCCCCCTACATCTCCCTAATTACAGTGCCTGTGCTTCAGTGTGTTTGCGTTAGACTCGGTCTCTTGCTGAATGACTAAAAAGGATAAGTTCCTCATCCGTTCTTCTGACATCAAGTTGACTGCAATTGATCGTTTTCACCGGTTTTCTTAATATTAAATTCTTATTTTCATTGGCATATCTGTCTCGTCAGAAATTAGAAAAAGGATAGCATTAGCAAAAGAAGCTTTCATGAAACGAAGGGAACTGATGACAAAGGGACTTGATAAAGGAATCAGGAAGAGATTGGTAAAATCCTTGGTGTGGAGTGTAATGTTGTACGGGTGTGAAACGTGGACGTTAAGAAAAGAGGATGTCAAAAGATTGGAGGCTTTTGAGATGTGGGTATGGCGTAGAATGGAGAAAGTAAGTTGGGTCGATAGAAAAACGAACGAGGAGGTTCTAGAGATGGTTGGGGAGAAAAGAGTAATGATTGATGTAATTAAGAATAGACAAAAGAAATGGGTGGGTCAAATATTGAGAGGGGAGGGATTGTTAAAGAAAGTGATCGAGGGAAGAATTCTAGGGAAAAGACAGAGGGGAAGACAAAGACAAAAGTTATTAGACGAATTAAGGGGTGGGATAAGTTATCGGGAATTGAAGGAGAGGGAATTAAATCGGAAATGTGGGGGCACATGAACCTACCGAAAGGTAGAACACTTTATATATATCTGTCTCGTATATTATTTTCCTTATTTTTGCATGATTATCCAGCAAATTTTACTTGACATATCACCAACATGATATACTTACGCCACAATCCTATTCGCGCATTTGGAAACGTGCGTTTCAACTTCCACCGGGTAAACACGGCCTCGGGGCTGTTTCGAAATCCAGGAATCGGTCTCCTTCAACTCAAATCCAATCCTCGTTTCGAAATCGAACGGCGAATCTCCGCGGGTCCCTTGCTTAAACACTCTCCTGTCGTTTCATTCCGGGCTCAAACTTGAGGGAGAACTCAATGAAACAGGGAGGGAGAATAAACACCCTTTGATTTACTGCCGGATTGAATCCCATCCCACGGTCTCCCCACCGCACCGATGCTAAAGCCGTAAGAATTCCTTCATAAAGCACTCTTTTAAGGAGGGGAGATTTCTTTTGCCACGTCGTAGAATTAAACTTCGCGGCACTTTTCCCCGTCCCGCTCTCAGTTGTTAAGGCTTAATGGCAATGATGATGCTCTCGTAATAAACTACGAATGAGTTGATGTGCCGCAAGTGACCTTGGCGGGGTTCCAACTCTCGACCACCTGATCCCAGATCCCCCATCTCTTTGAGTCGGAAAACCTCTATATAAACAGCGGTTTTTCCCTCAATGAAAAAATTATTTCCGGATGAGTGATCCGCGGTTTTCAATATGAAAATATATACGTTAACGTTCAACTAGATTCGTAAATATTTTTAGGTTTGGCCGACTCTCCTGATACATTTTGAGCGCTGTGCTCACGTCACGTTGCCTCCGAGAGGTCTTTTACAAGAGAAATTTATGGAAGACGGAGAGCGATTCTCGGATGTTTTCCTCGGTCCTCTAATAACCATTGTTTTAAGCCTTCTTTTTTGGCCTTGGCCACCTTGTCTGCACGCAAACGATTTGGCCATTATGATTTTACAAACTGGAGACTATTAAATTTTACCAGAATTGCCTGTTTTATTTCTTGTACCGCCTCTGTACCTTATTTAAGCACCGATCACTCTGCAAAGTGAAAGATTAGTCTTCCGAGAGGCTAATCAAACTTTGCAATAAGGATCTGCTAATGAATATTCATATCTATGCTGCGGATAAAACTACATTAATTAAATTTCGTATTTATTTATGTTTGCTTTTCAGGTAATATCTAAATCCTTTAACTATTACATACTTCCGTTTTCAACTCCAATAAAAACCATGCTCAGTTAAATTTTGAATTAAACTCTTTTCCATTAAACCAGGAATCAATCGTCAGAAATCACATATTATTCATTATAGTAAAGAGGAGTATATTAAATAAAATATTGATGTGTAATTGACAAAATAATAATGTAAATCTTTGATTATATATCGAAGGAAAGTAATAATAAAAAGGTGCTATTTACAACTTAAACCTCCACAACACTATTTAAAACATTTACAATTGTGAAATCAATTCCCGATTGACTTTAAGTGTATCTTTGTAAACGTATATTACGGAAAGAAAACTTGCAAAAAAGAAAAATACATTTTGCGGAATTTGGAGATCATTGAATTGTAACTTGAATCGATCTTTTTGGATTTACGAATACTAAGTTTTTCGAAAAAAGCAAATAATTACAACTATTACTTAATTTCAGTAAGTGCGTATTTTATATTAATTTTTGGTGCACATAGTGTCTTTTCACCTTATGCTTTGTTATACACATAATAGCCATATTTTTACAGTACACTAAACTCGACTCGACGATAGTTTTCTCGTTCTATGTTTTTAAATAGGCTCAGAAAACACCAAGACCTCAGAGTAGACAGTATTTCGATATGAGATATCCTCTGCAACGTTCAAGTTCAGAAAGTAGTACAAGCCAACTAGAGAAATTTATTTTCATAAAATTATATCATAAACTTACCAATCCTTCCTGCACATTCAATATATTCAGAAAAATTTAAAGCTTCGATCTATGGAATAGAACACTAGGAACCACATAAATCAATATGTTCAATTCTTATTTAGAGGACTTTCTTTCAAAATGGTAAGGCTTGGACTACAGCCTAAAGATATCTAAATACAGAAATTTTGTAGAATATATGATAGGAGGATGATACAGAAATGGTTCTGGATAGTAAGTATTTGGAGTAGAGATGTATTTTGTAGGCTGTTTAATGACAATAGCAGTACTTGGATCTTATTTGCTATGGACTATTTTTCTAATATGAATAATAAATGTAAAATTTGTGAAAAACTTCTTTGGAAACATGGCTTATAAAAAATGGAATGATTTTTCAACGCCACGATAAAGAAAAGCTTGCATATAGCGGATTGATGAATAAGATAGAAATAAATGTTGTTTAATAGAATGATATGTAACTACTAGTAGATGACAACAACATGTTCCTCCAAGCAGTTTCTGGCATACGGCGTTTTGAACTCAAGGAAGCGAGTCTCTCAACACTGGAAATATCAAAAGGAGGATATTTCTCCGCTTGAGTTTCACGTTAGCTGATATTTCGTGTAAAAGCTGCCCATGTTACGAGGTTTCCACGGTGTCTAACCACGTTACGCAGAGCTGACTCGAAAAATCCCTTCTGTCTCCATCTGCTTTCAACCAGCTTATAACAATTTCTACGGCAGTTAAAACTGGCTCGGCCAAATCCCATGCGAAACTCAAGCGAGGGAAAA
The DNA here is from genome assembly GCA_036926295.1 of Pachydiplax longipennis. NCBI lineage: Eukaryota > Metazoa > Arthropoda > Insecta > Odonata > Libellulidae > Pachydiplax > Pachydiplax longipennis. The sequence continues at coordinate 19,457,341 of JAVFKF010000001.1, read as the reverse complement.
CCGAGGAAATCTTCCTTCAGCGCGCCATTTTATTCGCGCCCACGAGGTAACGTATCCATTTTCCCGCGTCTCTGTTTAGAACGCCCCACTATGCGTCACTTCCCTTTTCGAAAACAGATAAAAACCACAAACCCTCTGGTGTAATAAAGAGGGAAGCCAAGTTCTCCCCCGTCCCACACCATGCGCCCTTAATCCTAGAAAAGACCTATCGCTCTAGGTCGAATTGGCTTTCCTGCTCGAGCGTCCGCTTGGTCGAACGGCGGACTATGGCTTCGCGGGAAGGCGGTAAAATGTGACGCACCACGGATGGTGGATGGGGTGGTGAATGGGGGAATGGAGGAGAGAAAAAGAGGTAGAAAAATAATGATATTAATGCGGGGTTTATTTGGCATGGGGCCATTTTTATGCTAAAACTTTCCAAAACGAAAAAATAAACAATCTAAGATAAGTTTCTTTCGTAGAGTAGAGATGTATTAGTAGGCTGTTTAATGACGATAGCAGTACTAGAATCTTATTTGTTATTGGTTATTTTTCTAGGAATGAAAGAAACTTTAGTAAACTTCCACAGACTTTATTTAGTGCGACATGTTTCGCTAGCATCATCAACTGATGATAAAAGAACTAAAGTGTCTTTCATTAATTGTAATGGCCTTCCACGAAGTAAGAGCTTCTCACATTGACTTTATTTTTCTAGTATGAACAATAATAAATCTAGAATTTGTGAATCTCTTCTTCAGAAATATGGGTTTTAAAAAAATAAAATGACTTTTCAACGCCAATATAAAGAAAAGCTTGATATTGTAGATGGATGAATAAGATATAAATAAATATTATACAATAGAATGGTATGTAACTACAAGTACCAGCGGACAACGTAAAAAATGAAAAGTCTAAGATAGAATTAAAACTACTTCTGATACAGGCAATTTTAGAGGGGAAAAGGAAGAGTTCGGGTTCAAACATACGAACGGGAGACGAGGACTGATATACCAGAGGCAAAGGGAGGAAAATGAAACTGAAGTCCAAAGGTTAAGTGCATAGATTAGGACAGACAACTGTACCAGAGGGGGAGAGAAATGGGAGTATTTATGGACAGACTGATTAGAGATGAGGAGTGCACTAGGGAGAGAAAAGGACGAGGGTGAGTACTACAGTGCAGGGTAAAATATGTAGAGAAAATTAGGATCAAATGGAATGTTTGCAGAAAAAATAAAAGCGTTAATTTCACCAACATTTTTAACAGCTTTATTTGATTATAGCAACGTTATATTAAAGAACTACTTCAGAAGAAACCGTTCTTCGTTATGGACTTCCATAGTATTTAAGCCACATCCGTGAACTATATTCCAGGAGCGGAAGGACAGGCGGAAAGGAAGGTGAAGAGTTGTGGAAACATTGGAATTAAGATATAGAACGGGAGAGAGAGGAGGAGAAGACCCAAAGGGATAAATAATAGAGAGAGAATAGAAAAGTATTCGTAGACAGACAGAGTGGAAGAGGAAATGGATAAGATAGAAAATATAGAAACCAAAATTCCATAATAAAAACTAAACAACTAAATAGTGGTATTTATTAGTATCATTTAGTGATGTAGCAAAGTTCTTTATAATTATATTCTTTAAAATTATAGAGTTTTGTATCTTTCCCTACCACCACCTTAACACTGAACTCATTGGTTAAAGACACTGAAAAGTAAGAGAGGAATGGAAAAGGAAAGATATGAACATAAGAGAACGCCTAAGAGTAATAGAGATGGAATCATACACATCACTTTGGAGTCGAATCGTTATGAAAGAGATAATAAATGCTCAGCAGGAATGGGTGGATACGAAAGTCGAGGAATGGGTGCGAGGTCGCCGGGTACACATACAGAAAGGCAGGCACGGCGAAGAGGGAGACAAGCAGGAGAGAAATAAAAAGATATAAACAAATAGGAGGAGTAGAGAGAGGAGGGAGAAATCAAGGGACAAGAGGGAGGGAAAGGAGATAGAGGAAATTGGCTTTCTCTCGGCAGCTTGAGAGTGGCGTAAGCAGCGAGAAAGGGGCAGTTTGTCCCCGGTTGGGCCACAAAGGGAGGCTCCCGATGGCACGAATAGGCATCCTGGTCTAATTACGTCACTTTAAGAGTCGGATGAAACCTAGAAACATCGTGTTACTCCTTGAGAGATTGTGATCTCGAGCCGACAGATACGAATAGCTGGGGGAATCAAAAGAGGAGACAGGTGTAGAGGGAGCGGGGGCGTGCGGCAGATGCGGAGAGGGGCGGAAAAGGAGAGAGAGAGAGAGAGCGAATGCGAATGAGTTTGGCGGAAGAGATTTTCTGAATCCAAACCCACAGATATCGAATAGACACAGCCGAAAAATTTATACATCTGAAACTGCTGATTACAATGTATGTGCAAAATCATCATCATCTAGCAGAATGAGTGAGCAGAATTTGTGCATATCATATAATAAAATAATAAGTTCAGTTTTAACTGTGTGGTAACGAGAGACACAAAACTCTATATTGAGAACTTAATTACATATAGAAATAATATTAATATCTATATTTAGTTGTAAAGTTATTAAAATGATATAATAAAATATTATGTATAACAAAATAATTCATAATGTAATTAAATAATAAGTCATAATTTAATAAAATAATAAGTTATGATATAATAAAATAATAAGCCCAGGCTTAACTTTGTAGTAATGAGAGAAGAAACTCTATGATAAGAACTTAATTACATCTCTAAATAATACTAATAAGCATCAATATATAGTTGTAAAGTTTCTATCATAGGATTTTGTGATTTCACATCTATTTTATCCATTTTCCATCCTTCTTGTCTGTCTCCGAATACTTCTCCATCTTCTCCCAACTATTGGTTCCTTCAAGTTACAATTTGGTCAAAATTTACGAAAAATACCAAAAATAAAACTGATAAAAATAAAAAATGATGACATAGCAAAACGGATTGCATTCGTTCAGAACAGGAGTTTTCCAAGCCTTTTGAGGGGCTGGCTGCAGAAGTTGACATAAAAAGCTAGGCGGGGCGGATCTAAATTAATTTCATCTAATAAGTTTCCAAATGTATCTTACTTAAAAAGTAATAGCTGAAGTATGCTCTGTTTTAGAATACATATTTATACATTTAAACACGTCAGAAATACTCGAAAATAAAAATGCAAAAATATTAAATGTCTATCACGAGGTTGTACTGAGTATAAAATCGACTTTGCTCGCAAGTCACATTGATACCTTCCGCGGGTTTTAGTTTGGAGACTCCTGGTTTTAGGTAAAAAATTTACAATTGTTAGACGGACGATTGTGTAAGAGGTGGAATAATTCTCCGTAAGGCGACTACGACAATGAAGCGTAGGGGCATCTTCCTCGAATAGAGAAAGAACCGGATTACCGACTTAAATAGGTCCTGAAGTGGTGGATTACTGATTTTCTAAGAAGGTCAGTAATCCACCAGTTCTTTCTCTATTAGAGGAAGATGCCCATTTCGCTTCATTGACGTAGTCGTCTTACGAACAGTTTTCCGACCTCTAATTCATTATAGCCGAGTTCCAATTTCTTTCCTTTAAACGACTGCCAACAGGAAGCTCGGATTGAGCAGAACGGAGTTATTGCTTAGGAGTTCTACTTATATCATCGTTGAATGCGTAAAATTAATGTATAAAACTTAACCGAAAGGGACAGATTAACCGAATTAAAAAGATAAGTAAATAATCAAGTAGCAGTCCATTTCCTAACCTTTCACAGCTTAGTTGGAATACAGAACAGTTCCAAATCTTCCCCTTATCAATATATATAACAAACCGATTTATTTTTCATTAAGATTAAATAACCAGAAACTATTTCATTCTTACATTAATATTATCGATGGCCATAATCGAGTATTGTAGCTATAAAGGAATTGCAATTACTAAAATATTTGTGGTAACATTTAAGGACGAAATGTGAGGGAAGCAAGAGACTGCCTGGTAGGGTGATGTGCGGTGGGGACTATGTGTGCCCCTGGATCGCCACGGAATCCGCGAAGGTCTACCAGAAAAACCCTGAAAAATCTTACATGAGTTACTAGGTTTTTATTTATTTATTTATTTTTTATGACGTAAATGAATTGGTGACGTGATAATGGCGGGTGAATTTTTCAAAATTCACAAAATTTTATGACGATGAGTTAATGATGCTCCATATTGTTTAAATTATTTTGTGCTGCATATTGTTTGACCATTGAGTAATTGTTTGTATCAATTTACATTCTAAATTTTATAATTGTCGTTAACGAATTTCATCTTAATGTCATTAATAAAATTTATGATAATGGTGTGTTATCATAATCGTATGTAAGTAAAATTGCATATATAACTGCACATTAATTGTAATTTTATGTTACGCTGCCCACCACCAGACTTGTGCCTGACTGCGGCGTAAATTCGTAATAACAAAAATAATAATTCCTGGAGCGACATTTTCGAAATGTCAAGAGTGAAAGAGAGAGGGAGAGAGAAATTCCATGTACTTGTTCCCCTCTGTTGTCCATGCATTCTACATGGATTGCTTTTATACTTCGTATAATTTAGTTTCCTTCCACTCTGTTTCATACATGCATGTCCTCCCTCTCTTAAATTTACAAACACTCGACAGGCCGCGCCTCTCAGAATCAATTCATCGAGGGCATCGGGTGCTCGTGAATCATTCCATTCCGAATTCCTCTCGTAAAAGATTCCATGCGATCCAACATCATCCCCTAACACATTCCGACTGTTTCAGATTGTTCAGCCGAGGGCTCGCTACAATATAAGTTCATGCACACTCTCTATATATTCGCCCTCGACTACTCATTCAACCGTTGACCAATTCATTCCCTTCAATTAGAACCTGACAATCTACTTTGAATATCCTTGGTGGTGTCGATTTTAAAATCAGTTTGGTCAATTTCAGCCTACGTAACTCGAAATAATTGAACGCAGGAGTCGGGATTTATTCTAATCTGGATTTTCTTAGGGCTCTGATTGGTATATTACCTTCATTATAAATATATTAATTATAACAACAACAATAATATCAATATAATAATAATAACCTACTTTATTTATGCCATTTTAACCAAAGGGCAACATTAATTGATTAACATTATTTAATAAAAGTTAAAAGATTCAAAAATCGCAGTCAGACCAAAGCAGGATTAAGGCTTTAAATATTTAAGACATAGGGAGCATAAATAATAATAGTAGTTTAAAGGCATCTACAGAGCGTATTTCCCTTACTGTAGTGAGAAGAGAATCCAAATTTATAGCAGTGATGATGAATATAAAACCTATGAACCTATGAAAAATAGCAGTTCTCTGAGAGGGTATTCACTTACTTAATATCTATTTCTAAAGTTCAACATGCATCTGCTATGAATGGAACAGATAACATTCTGGGCGATAGCATTAGTGATTTTATTTAATACGGAGCAACGAAAAAATTCATGGTTTGGATTTACATGCATTTCAGGTTCCAAATTCTCTATCTTCAGCGTATCATTAGCCCTTTCTGATAGATATTCGCATTTACTCAGATTTCCAATATTCTATATTTTTTTTTTTTGGAGGAAGTGTACCATAATTTCTCCACCCCTGATCTAAAAAGTTTGCAAAGCAGTTAAAATAAGGAGTATTACGAACCAACGAGGCCATTTGCTTTCTAACTCGGGAATTGAGTGCTTCGAGTGATACGTATGAAGGAATGATTTATTAGAATTTGCATAAACTCTCACTATAAAACTTCTGCAATTTTGAATTAATCTCGTAGTCTACTTAGTTTTTTTGCACAATATTCAGCTTGAATGCCATTTTGTATCTCAATCCCTTCACCATCAGATGACGATGGCTGTGGAGAAGGAATTAGGAAAAGATGTAGTGATTGCCTCTTGGGAAGATGAAGAGTGAGTTGGTTTGCCTTCGCTTTCCTTACTAAGAGAAAATAATAGCAGTGGAAAAAGTCTACGTAAGCGCAGCATAATTACTTTATGCATAAAAATTATTAAATTTTTCGATAAGAACCCATAATGAATTCCCTTAATAAGCATAATAACATCACCCATGCCTCAGCAGCTTCCATTTCATTACACTCATAAACAAGACTGAGATTGAAGTAAATGATTATCGCTGTATTGGACGTCATAGAGGACGCATCATTTTTTTCAAAATTATGGCTGAAAAAATGACTACGCGTCTTATTTGTGAAGGTTCGGCCTTTTATACAATAACAATGTAATATCGAAATCTGCCATCGAGATTTCGAACGATCTTGATATATTGGAATATATGATCTTTTAAAACTTAACCTGGAAGCGAAAATTTTAAAACTAAACTAACTATAACTTATGTTTCAATATTGTGTCTTTAAATAAAGCCAAACATTTTTCTTGAGTTTTCTTTACTGAAATAAGGATGTGTATTATATGCCGTCAGATATGGTGCTTTTTTCATCCTGTATTAGATAAATTTAAAATATTCCATTAATTAAGGTATGCTTGAATAAGGGTGAGTTAATAGAGATAAAATAAAATATCCTTCGGCCATAAAGTTTGTAAATGAATCAGTTACATCCGAATTGAGAAACGATGGACATAAATGGCATACCAGGAGCTTTCCTGCAGTAAACAAGTACTCCCTCTTAGCAGGAACGATAACACGTTATTTGAAGTACCTCATATTCGAAACTATTGCTATTCCGGACTTCGAGAGCGGTTCGTTCCCTTGCAGCGCCTATTTTATCACTTACCCATTGATGACGTGTTTTGTAAATTAAGGACTCTCTTGGACACAGGTGCAACTCTCCCTCCGCTTCCCCTCTCCCACTTTATTTCTCTCTCCCCACTTCCTCTTTTATCCCCTGCGACCAACTCGTGTCTTCGCCCCCCTTTTGTTTCAAGGGAAGAACTCGGGCAATCGGATACGTCCCTCAAATCTGCCGATAGACATGTCTGTGGGGCTTCCACTTTCTCCTTTTCCGTGCCCTTCTCCGCTAAGTCCAAAATCGATGCCACGAACAGGTGTATAGTCGCTCTTGTGCCGAGTTCTATTCTGGTACTCTTAAACAGTTACATGCTTTGATTAGTGCCCTACTTCATAGCGAAATCGGTCGACCATTTCCTCTGAGATATCCTCATATATTATATCTTCGCATATAGCGTCTCTTTACTATAAGATTGGGGTATCTTCGCGTCAGGACGGTATAAGGTAGAATTGATACGATTAGGAATAATGCGAAGCTATGATCTAAGGAGGAGGCGGTCGCATGACTTAGGATAGGGCATAGCGCTCTTACGCATTTATATCTCTTCGCAGAAGGGAAGATACCACCGTACTGCGATGAATGCGGCTGCTCAATCAGCACGGAATACTTCCTGCTAGTATGTGATAAATACTAAATGATACGTAGCTCGTTGGGCATAAGAGGGAGTATAGCTGAATGCACGGATAGCCATGATTCAATCTAGAGAACACAGGGCTTCCTTGGGAAAATTGAGCGCTTTAAGAAATTTTAAATTAGTTTATGAAATAGGTAATCTACTCATAGTATTCTTCTATTTTTTCTTTTAATAGTTACGAGCATCCTTTTTGCCTTATACTTATTATAGTTTATGTATTTATTATGGTAACTGTGGAAGCCTATCAAGAACACTAAAAAATCTTAAACGATTTGCAATATTAAAAAGTGGCACAAATTCTAATTTAAACTAATGTCAAATTTATTTGTAAATTTATACTACTTAACAGCGACATTTTTGAGTTACTGTAGTTATTTGACTATGTTATTTATGCATTGATATTCTGTATATGCATATTTAAAACTTTTGTGGAATATTTGATATAATTGTTAAATGTATATGCTGTTTGTAGAGGTTTTAGATTGATGTATGAATTATAGCTATTTAAATTTTAAATAATTGTAGCTAGTTGGCGGGATATATATTTACTAATGTTTTATATTCGTTAATGTAAACTTTGCAATAGTTGTATTTGTGAATGTTGTATAAGTTAACGTCGCTATATGAAATGGCGTCTCACTGCAGCGGAAATGTATCATAAAAACAATGAAAGAGTCTTTGAAGCACCATCTTAATAATATAAAAGATGTGTAAAAATCCTGCACAAAATACAATTTATAATTCCTCAAGCTGAATTCATAAATAAAATAAATTAGACAAATAAATCATAGAGTAGAAAACACTTCAAAGTAGGAGGAATACAACAAGAAATTATTGCAAAAGATAAAAAATACTCGATGACCAAAGCAAATTAAAATGAGATCTTCCAAAGTCAAAATGACAGAAAAAGGATTAAAGCATTGAAACATGTGTGGAAATAAAGACAAAAAGATTTGCAGCGAAAAATACTTTTCAGCTGCGAAAATCTTATACACGCTGTGATAAAGTGAGGAAATCGCCTTGGGGCCCAACATTTACTAGGAAACCAATTCTGAACATGGAAAAATATCAGCCAGCATTTTCAATCGATAGAAGTGTAAAATTCTTTTGTTTGGTTTTAAGGCACTCGCTTCTTCCTGCTAAGTTAATCACCTTTTCCTTATCACCAGGATAAGTTGCATTTCATTAAGTAAAGTGCGAGTAATTTAATTAGATTAAACTACTGCACTAGAGATTTATCGCATACTATCACACATATACTACTTTAGTAAATCATCGCGTTTTAACTGCTAATATATAAAATACATAGGGTTACGACTACACATTTGATTTCGATGTATTCGTGAATAGAGATAAAATATAAACAATAGACAGTCATCGAATGGGTTCATATAATGTACTCTCTAAGCATCAATATTTATTCGTAAAGTGTAAAGTTATAAAGTAAAGTTATAATCATCCGAATCCGTTAATTAGAACGAGGAAAGTAAAGGATAAATGAGAGACCGATAGAGGATAAACTTATCGTGAAATCCAAAATATCGCATTAATATAATGCTTTTTTACGTCTTTCAGTCATCTAGGTTTACTTTCAAGAGTTTATAAATCCACCGAATAAGGTTTCTGGATTCAAGCAAATTTTCTTCGTATTTTTTGTTAAATGTTGCCCATCAGGGATGATTTACACGCAGAGCGCATGCAAATGTTGGCGAGGTGGGGAATTTCAATAACACGCGACGCATTCTCCCATAAAAAATTATTTATTTTAACAAACTGGGTGAAATTTTCCTCTATTAGTAATAACCGCATACTTGGACGTATTAAAAAACGCGATGTCTTGATTTCAGCACAAACCAGCTCAGAACTGATTTCTAACTTTAACATTACTACTACTATACCTTTTCTAGAAACTAATGATTAATGCAAATTTTAAGGATGCTCTCCCGAGATATCTCTGGTTACACGTTTAACAGCTCATTATAAAACACTGAACATACTTATTCTTACGTAATATATGTCAAATTTTGAAAATTAGCATAGCATTGAAAAAAGTGCTACGACAAGTTTAGATCCTCCTTGAAGCAGAGGTTATTTACTAGAAACTCAATTCTTTTCTAATTCATTAATCTCACATATATAACGTATGAGAGTAATAAGTTTCTTCGGTAATCTTAACGGAAACACATAAGCAAAACCACAGAGATGAGAGCACTCTGACTATAATAGATTATAACGAGGAAGCCTGAGGTTTTTCTTCTTACATTCATCTTCTGAAAACAGGAAGAACAGTGGGCGAAATATCGAAGAAAAATTACGCGGATTTAATTCAATTATGGGTCTTAAGAATATATATTTTTTGTCTTAGAAATGGTGATGCTATTAAGGAAAGCCAATTCTTCATTTTAAACACATTACATGACAAACTATATAATTGGATATTCGCATATTTGTGACGGTTCAAAATTTTTCACGAGAGTTCCGTTTTAGCAATTTCGCATGCAATGTATGCAAAAATAACATTATTGTTAGAACCATTTAATTATTTATAACGACGGTTAATGATTTTAAAACTGTGTGATACTTTAGAAATAGACTCCCCGTCAAAATAAGAAACTGATTTTCGAAATATATATTTGGAAAATAAGGTGAATTTTTATAATTGTTTTCTATTTAGTTCCGATTTTTTTATGTGTTACAAAATACTTCATAGTATTACGAAACTTTACGATCGAGATGTTTACAACAAGCCAAGTAGGGTGAACTGGAGTCTGTAAATCATCGACCAAAGAGGATTATTCATTTGAAAAATGAAGGAAGTTAAAGTGGTCGCGTGGATGGACTACATAGGTGAGTCGACGCTATACGACGTTTTCTAAGGCTTGCACACATGGAGGAGGCTAAATTACCAAGGGGTTAAGGTTTTTCCATTTGAATGAATATCATTATTGAACCTAGAAGATAACAGTCGAAATTGAATAACTACTCGATATTATAGAAATTTATTATTGTGGTTAAAGTATCCAAATCGTTCGTTTGAATGTATTATAAATAATGAAAATTGTTATAATATAAAACCCTTTCCCTCATCCAAAGTTCACTGTCAACTTAAATTATTTTATTTGGCTACTCGAAAAGCCATTTTACAAACTACCTAAACGAGAAATGAATTTATAACTTAAATATGCAAGGTTACAGGAAACTTAAGTCCTCAATTTTGGGTCACTGGTACTGTAACGTTCAAAACAGAAAGTCTACGATCCTTTAACGCAAGAGCTACTACCTTGAGTTAGTATACTCTTACCGCATTAAACCCCTGACAAATGAACAATAAGGTCAAATGGAATTGACTTCGATGAACAAGTGCCTCTCAAAATTCACTGGCCGACATATCATTGAAAACATTGGAAAAGTAGAACATTGATCATAATTACTGATATTATCTTCCGATATGTATCTTCAGGGAACAAGGAGCAGTTAACAACAAATGACTTAAGAAACACGCATCCTATTATATGGGATAACTTAATCCTATTTGACTCCGTGTTTGACACCGTGAGGAATGAGCTCGTCAGGTTGAAATTAAGAAATTGCACTTACCAAGTGAAACTTCCGCAAATATTTCCCCTTACGTCAGAGGACCGCACTGCTATGCCTATATTACATCTCGGCGCTCACATTTCGAATCTTCAAGTGAAACAGCTTTTCGTAGGACTCTACCGCAGCTCTACCTAACGACGAAAGGGTGAACCAGCCTCCTGTTACGTTTTTTCCCCTTTTCCCTCCAAACTCCGCGCTACTATAGCGCCTCGGCACGTTTTTCCCGCGTACTTATGATACCGAATTATATTATAGGAGTCGAGAGAGAGAGAGAGACTTTCTAATTTTATATTTAGATAAAGTGTCGTCACATAAAAAATAGTCCGGTTTATTTTTGGCTTGTAAACAGCGGAGAAGTCCCTCGCCCGTTAACATCGAAGTTTATCTTTATTCCAAAATAAAGCGACCTTGTGTCCGAGAGCCCCATCCGAGTCCTTTGTTTCGTTGACCGCAGCCAAATAAACCGTTTGGTGGGCGTCATAGTCAATCGGATAAGTCTGTAATGTATCAGCGAGGCTATCGTATTGTTTTTAAGTTAAGAAATCGTTTCGTGAAGATAAGGACGGTCAGTTAAAAAGTTGGAACGGCGTTGAATAGATTTCCTTGAGATTAAATCTCTTTCATTGTGAAAAATTCGTAATTAAGATATTTTTTGCTTATTACTCCTTCTTTTTATAATATTATTATTGTCATTGAATCTTATAAAAGGATATCTTATAAAAGTTGAGATGCACATAATCCTCATTATTCCCATTTTTGTATCAGTATCAGTCTCTAACATGAATGATAAGCTTTTAAATATTAATAAATAAAACCTGAGTGTCCATTAATAGAAGGCAATATGGGTATATTCATTATTTCTATTCGGAAGGAGACTTGGAAACTTTGATTCGCCTGGGAGCTATTTGAATGAACGCGCTTTCCCGCAGTGAGGGACTAAGTTAATGCGTTTCACCGCTAGGTTGCATCATCATCGACCAGCTAAGAAGATCCATGCGGAGAGATCAGGAACTACCTGTATCGCGAGGAGAATAAGCGGATTTCGAATGTAACAAACGTTATTGCGGAGAAAATCTTCACAGTCTAACCCATTAGCATCAGGCATCAGAAAATGATTCCCTTTGATATTCGAGTTAAAAGTAGAGTAAGGACAAAAATAATACAGGGTGGATGCGAAATCCGACATGTCATGAGCTACACTTCGTACTGTTTGAAAGAGTTGTTTATAAATGATTCATTAAAACATTTGAAATGAATGTAAATTATAACTAAAACCATTTAAATTTGGCGATTTTCACTGTCAACTTCACTGATACTGTGTTTTAAGAGAAACTGTAGCATTTCTTTGGAATCATTACATTTATTCTTATTATATAACAAATTTTATTAATGATGTAGCAGGATTAAAACCATTCATAGTTAAATTTTAAATAAGTACCGGTTTAATGGTACCGGCTTTAGGTGATAGCATTTATATAATGATAGGGGTAGGGGGATCTCTGTTACAAGTTTACAAAACCATATTTATTCTTATTATATACTAAATTTTATTAATGATGTAGCAGGATTTATGGTTGAATTTTAAAGTACCGGTTTAATTCAGATGATATTATGCGTACAATGAAAAGGGTAGAGGAATCCTCTGTTACTGGTTTACAAAGGAATGGGACCAAAAGTTGCATTTCATTTCTGCGTTATGGTGGCTATCGTTTATTTTATGATAACAATATTCATAGTAGTAGGACATTATGTCATATTTTAATTTAAATGAGTGTTTTTGAATAAAGGAGAGAGAGGTAACCAAATAATGCTCACCGAATGTCTTTAATGACATCGATTCTGATTCAGTAGTTAGTTGACCATTGTTTTCAAGAGGATAACCAACCTGAAACATAGATTCCAAAAGAAAGAAGGGGAAATGAAACTCATTGCTTGCTTTTCACATTGTTTATTAAAATAATATTATTAAAAATCTTGCGTAAATCATCGGTAAAATTTATTACAACAATACACATCTGGGAGCCAAAAATCGGCTTCCTTTAAAAAAATACGAGAAAGGTGAGAGAGAATATCCCGAATATGACGGGGAAGGAGGAGACATGCTCGAGATTATTCTTCAACAACGACGGGTCTAAATCTAAGAGCAAGCGTACGTTTCCAGGATATCGTTTCAATCAGTTTAACGCATATAAGATAAATAAACGGGAGATAATACTTGAACGTAATACAACCGATCGCGAAATATTGCTTAGAGATACAAGACACCTAATAATACAGTCAAAGTGATATGTAAGAAAACGTTAACATTGACAACATATACGTTTTCAGACAGAGCCGAGGGGGAATGTATTTTTCAAACTCTACACTAACGGTTACATATTGTCTTTCCGAGATATAAAGCGCCATGTTTTTTACCACAGTATGCTATCTCAATGTAGATGAAAAAATATATCATCGTGTGTAAAAAGGAAAGTGGGCAGCTCGTCAAGATAAATTCCGTTAAAGAAAGGTTTCATTGGTCTGTGAGGACCGAACCCTCAATCTCGACAGCCATCGGGCAAAAGGAAGAGCGCAAACACGTAAATATTTCGTCTTCCTTATAATTAGACATTCAAGAGACAATGAGAGAGGGTCAGATATCTTATTATCTTATACAGATTCCTCAAATCTTCTTCCCAGAGCTTATCCAAAGGCGCGGTAAAGTTCTTTTTTTTAGCAAAGAGAGAGAACAAAATTCCTCCAAAAAAATAGCACCGATTTTACGTCAATCAGCTATCAACAGTCCAGCTCGATAACCTCGATGGGACCCTCAAACGTAGCTCTCCTCCCTCCTCAACGTAGGCCTTCTGGTGCTCCTACCGTTGGCCACCGACGAGGTCCTCGAAACCATTGGTCTTTCCCTCTCCGACCACTTCACCGGAGACCCTTTGGCATTGACGGCAATCCCAGCGTCGGAGACCGCGATCAGTTCCGGCGACCTCCTGGAGACCGACATCTCTGGAGACCTCCTGAAAGACGTTCCTTCCGGTGACCTTCTGGACGCCGCGAAGGACTCTGCCCTCCTGTGTCCGTTGGAGAAGGACCCGAAGGAAGAAGAAGTGGTGGAGGATCGGTGCCTTCTCCTCCTCCCGGAAGATGAGGAGGAGGTTGTGGAATACGACGGCACCCCGCGCCTCCTTCCGAAGGCCCACGAACCGGAGAAGGACCCTGAGGAATAGGTAGCGTAGTCGGACTGCCTCGCATCTCTATCATCAGCACCCCTCGAATTGAACGAAGTCCCTCCTCCCCCCTCCCTCCCCCTCCTCCTCCTCCACCATCCCCACCCACCTCCCCCCGACACCCTCCCCCCTCTCTTGTGCCTCCTCCGCCTCCTCTTGGAACAACACTCGCAGCAGAACAGCCTCCCAAAACCCCTCCGGAACTTAGAAGACATGAGGTTATATAAACAGGGATTGAGGGCCGAGTGGAGGTATATCAGCAGCCGGGATGCGAACAGGATGCTATAGTAAGCGTCCGCTCCGAGGGCACCCAGGGCCCCGGCCTCCCCCGCAATCACCATGATGGTGAGGATCCTGAAGGGCGTGAGGCAGACGAAGAAGGAAGCCACCACCGTTCCCAGCATCACCACCACCTGTCGACGGTGGCGGTAGTTGGCCGATGAGGATGCGGAGGAAGACGAGGCGTTGTTGGTTCCCCTGTTTAGAGGCACCCTTCTGCTTCCGTCCCTCAGCCTTGACATGGTTGATTCTTCGTCCGCTTCGCACCCTCCGGAGTGGCACTCGGGTGCGAGGGTGTGGGCCCTGTTCTTGGGACACCTGGCGAGGACCGCCGAGGAAGAGGAGACGGTGATCCCGGGGGCTGCCATGAGGTGTCTGGCGATGACGGAATATAAGACGACTAGGACGGCGAACGGGAGGATGAAGAATATGGAGACGGTCATGAGGAAGTAAGCGGCCGGCCAGAAGGTCTCCACCGGCATAAGGCAGAGGGCGGCGATGGAGCCGTCGGTTTCGGTGATGCTCTGGTACTCGGAGACCGCGAGTATGGGACTGAAATGGTAAGAAATGGAGACCCGTGGGGGTGAGGGGTGGCGAGAGACAAGAGAAACATTTAGGCAAGCAATGTGGGAGCGGGTTGCAGTGCAGGGGATGCAGTGATTGATAACTGTGAGATGAACGGGAGAGAGATAAACGCTTAACAATTCTTCGGTCCAATATATGCCATTCCTTCTTCTATTCAAATAATAGTCTTTATTTTTTCTATATAAGCCCTGGCAGCGATTTCTATAAACCTGAAGAAAAAAGAATACACATGGTTAAAAGAGAGAAAGGATCTATGAAGATACGTGGGTGAAAGAAAAGATATTGGAATTCGGTTGTTAATGAAAAAGAGACTGAAAAATTCTTCGTATACCATACTTCAATGAACCGTCAGGCTTGCTCCTCTATTAGAGAAAGATGGAACCAGCGGACTAATGACCTTCTAAGAATCACATCAATAGGTGTTTCGACCTCATATAGATATATGGGTATCTCAAGTGAAGAATGTATGAATAGGAAACTATGAAATGATATTGTGGATAAACCGAATTGATAACCTAATACCCCAATAGATGACAGCGTTAATGATATACGTGTAGAAGATGAAAACCTTAAAATAATAAGCTAGAGAAATACTACTTCTGTAAGGAAAACAGAGAACTAACAATGGATTCATAGAACCCAGAGGTTTCCAGAAGTAATTTGGTCAGAAGAACGCAGAAGGTTGATCTAGAAAATGCTGCAAAAATTATGGTGGGTGGCAAATAGAAACATTAAGAATGAGAAAGCAACATTGGTTATCATCTACGTAATAAGAGTTTATAATCTCAATTAGAAATTATTTTGGGAAATGTCTAAGCTAATAGGTGATGTTATTAGAGAATATATGAGTTATTCTTAGAGAGAGAATAATGATATTTAAATGTGCTATATCTACATTTCAAAAGAAGAAAAAAAGATAAGCAACAATGCAGAGATCGCTAGGACATATACAAGGGGAATCTATCTTACTGACATTTTTTTTCAAAAAGCATTGTGGAATGGGATAAAAAATCACTAAGAATTATTTTATATCTTAGATAGTTTACTCTTGAATAGAAGAATAGTCATATACTGATTGGGAATTTCCAGTTATTTGAAAGATGAAACATATATGCACTTTGGAAGAAGAAAATTGTTTGAAATAAAAATTAAAGCTCATCAAAATATAGTTAGCTACGACGCAAAGCAATAGTATATTCAAAATTAGACGGAGGCTGGACCAAACGTTTCTCTTAATATGACAGTTCAGACTAATAAAGTGCAGGAGGAACTAATGATACATTTTATAAATTCATAGCATTCAAAGATTTACCATAATTTATTAGTATCATAAATATGAATGCAATTCATAGCTAAAGCAGTTCGTTAATATTTTCAAGATTTCCCTCGTCGCACGAATTGCCGCCATACTTTGATTACAATTCAGTCTCTTTTCTTTGATGTAGATATTTAACGCTCGAAACTTGCACTTGTCAAAACATTTTTAACGTTATTTTCGTAAAACTATCTTACCTTTCACGAGGAGAAAATTCAAAGGACTTGTGATGTGAGATTTAGTTTCTATTCGCATAAATGCCATATCAATCAGCATCAGAGGTTAAAAATTAATGATCCATGAAGAATAGGAAATCATTAAACTTAATATGATCATGAACACCATTAAATTTAATATGATCATGAAAAACATTAAGTTTAATACGATTATGAAAACGATCTGATCACAATATAGTATTTTTACCATTTTTTTATTAATATTAGACAAAATGATGTCAATCTTCCATGAATTAACAACTACCTATCCAATTACGTTGGGTAGAGTGAATATGTGAATATGTACATTTGTGAATTATCATGCAAGCTATTTTTATGAATGTGAGATGTATAAATCCATAACTGGAATTATATTACAGTTATGGGTTGCAATTGCAGTACATCAAGGAAAAATTTCGGACTTGATCCTCGAAGAAAATGTTACAGAAATACATACCATATAAGACAATATCAGTTCATCGTTTTGTTACAATGGATCATACATGTCATCCTATCTAGTAGATACAATGGAATGTGAGGATAAAAAGATTGCAAACTCGAGAGATTTAAGAATTTCTTTATTCGTTTGACAAATGATGAAAACGTGTAGATTTGTAGGCAGCTACGCGCTCAATCCTGAAACATAGATTCTCGTCCAACCAAGGAGGATCGCTGTAACGATTCAGATCAGTATTTTCAAAGAAGTATATGGTTCAGTACTAGTAATGAAATGAAGTAATGGGTCATATATTGCGTTCTAGCGTTTCCGGTCAGTTTGATAGATGAAACCGTTGATGAAATTTTATAATGTACGCTTTGAATCAAACATTCGTCCGATCTAGGAGATTTACATTGAGACAACCTGGAACGAGGTTATTATAGCATTGCGGAGAAAAAATACATTGGATTTCATTCCCATGTAATCAATCATTACCGACTAGAAATATAAGAACGCACTATAGGTGAAAATTTAATTTCCTCTCCTCTCTTTCCAGGTCTATATCTGTAACGAAAAGAGAATTAATTACTCAGAAGTAAATAAGCAACAATGATAGAAAAATAGAAGATCAAGCATATTATTTGATGGAATTCCAACCCGACAAAGATGTATTGCTAATGACTAAAGAAGAGGATGATCAAATTATCTCAAAAACATTTCAGAATAAATAAGCATTGATTATGGCAATAGTTTTCATCAGTCATTCATGCTTGAGGAATGAAGCGTATATTGCAGGAAAGAGTGCAATAAAATGAATTGGAGTGTTTCTTTTTGATACAATAACAACTGATCTCCCAACGTTTAACCATAGGTAGTCCAAGAAATTAGCTAGGATCCTTAGGATTACGAGGGTGGTCTGAAAAGTTTCCAACTCCAGATTTTTCAGAAATCTTCAGAACATTTTCAGAAATTCTCAGAAAACATATCGAGAAATGGCGAAATGTCGGAAAATTTTCAGACCACCCATGTATATAACTACCTGGTGCGATATCTTTACATTTAACAAGAAAGTTACTCCTAAGAAAGTAAATATGATTTTCATTGAGTTCTTTACGTATTTATGGATAAGTAATATTAAAGAAAGTGAATAAATATATATGATATCATAAAGGTATTAATCACCATAAATACCCAAGTATATTCGATCTCAGTTTAAAGTCGAAGTAAAGTCAAATTTGGTGTCAGAAATTCTAGAATTGTTCACGTACCTCTAACTGTACGTACCTTAGATTTTTATGAGTTTCTTAACGTATCAAGCTAAGTACAGCATATCTTACATATACACATGTAAAACTTAACCCACACTTTACCCATCAAAAGTGTAAAGGCACTTTTGTCTTCACAAATCCAGAAAGAGCAGGAAGAACTAAGGAAAAGTTTAAGTTACAAAGACCTGAAAAATATATCCATATATGTCATTGCTGTAACTGAGATTTTCCCCTTCCCAGCAGCACCTCTTGTAAAATCTAACTAAAAACTAACGTATTTGCTCTTGCCTAATTTTCTTTTATCTTATTTTTTATACTGTTTATATTAATCAAAATTTCGATTCACACAAGACACTGATTTAAACAGCAGTATACACATAAAAGTCGACCTCTTATAATTCAGAACAAAAAATAGGAAGAAAATCTCGACTATTACTTGGATACTTACGGTAATTAGTTTTCATCGTTAATTTAAGAAATAAACAGATTTTATTGTTATCCTATTTGATATTTAAGCCAAAAAGGATACTATGAATACTTGTGATATATGTTCTTGTTATCTAGATAATTTTGCAGATAAGTAAATGATAAAGTATACTTCAGCCGTCGAAGTCATTCAGCGGCGGCTGAAGCAGGTAATTTTTTCATTTAGAATTATGATTTATTTTACCAGGAGATTAATTTATAAATAAAATCTTATGATTTATTTCATAGTTGTTTTATAAGTGACCCCGTTAATGTTACCAAGAAAATGCCAGTGAAAGATTACGCTGCATCATTAATCACTTTATTAATCATCTTAAATTCTATAAACAACGTCAAGGATGATTAAATAACATAAAATAACAAAAATTGTTATATACGTGAGATAAAGTACAATCAAACATTTGCAACACCGTTGATGCACACATTATAAAATAATTTATCAAAAGCTTACGTGCACACGTTTAAATTACAGTGATATACATAGCACTCTTGGGTGGAGAACTCACTATGTAAAATAATCTATTTTGGAATGAAGTAGTACCAAATGGATAGCATTGCAACCTCGAAGTCGACGCAGATTACGTAGAATTCTAATCAATCTCAGAGGGGAAATTTTAGGGGAAATTTTCACACCAGCTACTTAACGTTTACGAGCTTGATTTGCATTGAAATGCCAAATGATCAGGAACAGCGAAAGATATTAGAAGTTCGAACGATACTACATCCTCAACGAATACATTCACGGAATATTCATCGAACAGTTACAAATTCGAGACACCGAAGACTTTTAGTTTAATTAATCTAAAGGAAAGATCATTCTTTATTAAATACCACTATGATACACCGAATAGTTGAAATTTCTCGACAGGACTTCGGGTGTTGCTGAAAAAAAAATACTGTTTGAGTTTCGAGCTCACGCATTTTGAAATGCTTCTAAACCAATATGTATCTTCGGTTGTTGAAAACATTGAAACGAAATACTTCGCGAGAAAATCTTTGGAGAAGTGAGGTAGAATTTCACTCAGATGTACAACGTAGTGAAATGATTCACGAATATAAAAAGCATTGATTGAGCCTTTTAAGTTTTTTACAACTAAATAAAGCTTAACGTGATAATATAAAAGTGTGGAACATTATATGAATAGTTTGGCATTAAATATTTAACTAGGAAGAGAAATGAAAGGAGCTGAGAGGATTCATGCTAGCATAGAATTACGGAACCGAAATCGTTTTCATGGACGAAAATAATGGACAACATTTATTAATCAAGAGTAAGGCTATGAGAATCCTTGTCAAAGAAAAGGGTAAGAATATGACTAAATAAGTTGGCATGAGGAAACTAAGTACAGCAAACCTACTGAAGGAATAACACTTGGAAATTTATAAGTTGATTACGAAGCCCTAGTATTACCAACATCTCTTTGAATCTTCATACTAGGGAAAGTTTAACAAGATATTCAGATCCTTTAAATATAGGATGGATAATATTAATCCAAAATCCTTCGTGGTGTAATTTAAATTTGGGATAATAGAAAAAGGTGAACGGCAGTGAGTTGGAGTCAACATCTCATGAGTTTGAGAGTCAAGGGAACTTTTCAGATCTGGTTAAATGAAATGTAGTGAATGATGTTCTGAAGACTGAAAGCGGACAAAGGTACGCTAAGAGGTACTGAGGAAGAGGTAGAATCGAAGGGGCAGCGACTTTGGTCAGAAACTATGTAAAACAAGGAGAGATAGGAATGTGCCGAACCAGGGGTTTATCACGCAATGTCAAGGAAGCCCTTTTCTGAGGAACTCAATCAGTTTAATCCCGTAGGAAATCAATAAAGCACTTACGGATGGCCACACAGAAAGCTGAGCTATACTCGCTGAGTGCATGATGAGCAAATTTCACATTATAAAATAGGAAGTTTGCCTCCGATTCCCAGTTTACTCGTCGGTTGTAAATTATTGGCAGTATAGCGAATGGAGATCATATTACGCGAGATTATGTGATTAGGAGTCACGTAGCAGGTGAATAGAATTATGTGGAATCAAAAACCAGAAGGTAATATAAAAAACCGAAATTTGTGAAATACTTCTAGGTTCTAGGAATATGGAACTGCAGAAAAAGTTGAAATTAAAATTCTGAATTAAATATCATCAAGATAAAACTTATCTTTGAATATTGTGCTGGAAAGTATTCAACTAAAATTTTCAAGCCTGCTAACATTAGTTTAGGATGCATTTTTACTTCGGTTACGCGTTTCGTGAAGCTGGGAAATCTGTGCATCTCAATTATTTACTCCTCAATGCGCATTGACAGTAATTGGGGGATTCAATACTTCAAATGCCATTCAAGTCTCCTAATCCTAATTGCTGTTATCAAGAACGTTTTATGGTAGTATTTCTCAGACCAGTATTAACAGTCATCGTAAAATGAGACATACGCCATACTCCTACAGTTTACTTCCACATAGCGAGTAATTAACAACACGATTGCACTGCATGATACCCTAAATCAGGGCCAATTTCCTTCCTTTTAAAGTGGCTCCTACCCCTCTCAAATTTTCCAAGCATTTTCAAAGGCATCCCATCTGAGCGAAAGCCGAATACTCTGTCAAGAAATAGTCCCAAGCCCAAAGTGCCGTAACGGAATGGATAAAAATGTCTCGGCGATTGAAGCGTCTCTCATCCCTTGATGCACATGGCGTCCGCAGACCCCGCAATCGCCTGGATAACATATCCATATAAAAACAACACACGCACAGTAGCTCACCATTCCTAACTCGCATACCTGGTTCACAATTTACCCATGCGAACGAAACACCAAACGACGTAAATAATAAATTAATGTGCCTTAAAGCGATACGATTAAACACATCGGGCAGCGGATCTTAGAAATGGAGTTTCATTACACTTTGGTGTTCTTTTTTTGCGGGAACGCTTTGCTAGACGAGATCTGCCTCACAGAAATATTTCCCCTCCTGCCACCACCTGTTCTACCAGGAGGGCCGTCTTAGCCGCCTGAGGCTCTGCACGGAGAGCCCCGGCATCCTTCGCCTCCGAACTCCTCGCTTCGCAACCAGAAGCCCCCTCTTCCAACGTCGACAGCTTCGGAGGATCCCCCTTCACGCTCTTCCCCCTGCTACCCCTAAGGGTTCGCGAGAAGGAAGAGGTGCGCAGCGACCCGGTATGGGGCGAGGAGGCGGCCCCGTTACGTGTCGCTCCCATCTCCGACATCGCCTCTCCCGGGACCCTCATCCGGTAGCACCTCCGGAGTTTTCTACCCCTCCTCCAACCGCAGAAGATCCTCCCCAGACCCCTCCGGAACTTTGAGGACATTAGACTATAAAGGCAGGGGTCGAGGGCCGAGTGGAGGTAAATGAGTAGGCGAGACCCGTACATCACGGGGTAATACGTATCCGGGCCCAGGGTTCCCAGCGCCCCGAATTCATTCGTGATAGTCATCAGGATGACGATGCGGAAAGGAAAGAGGCAGACGAAGAAGGAGAACACCACGGTGCCCAACATCATCACCACCTGCCTCCTGGAGCGCCGTACCGCGGCACCGTCTCCACACCCGGTTCCGATACCCCTTCCGGATCCGCTGCCGCCCCTCAAGCTGTTGCTGCCGCTCCTGGTGTGGGTGGCCCCGCCGCGCACGGCTGTGCCTAAGGTGGCCCTCACCAGGGCCCTCACAGCGGCCCCGTCGCTGCTGCCGCTGGCCGCACAACCAGTCTCGCCCTCTCCGGTGCTCCGAGGGCCTGCCAGCATTAGATGGCGGGCGATGACAGAGTAAAGGACTAGCAGGAGGGCGAAGGGCAAGAGGAAGAAGAGGGAGATGGTGGTGAGGAAGAAGGCCATCTGGAGGGTCTCCCTGACGTCCGAGAAGCAGGTGGGTATGACGGTGCCGTCGTAGTACTTGGTGGCGCTGATGTACTCCGGGAAGAGGAGGATCGGACTGTTGAGGAAAGAGAAACAAAGTGGTGAAGAGGGTGTCGAAACAAGGCGGGGCTCTGGAAATAAGGACAGCTGAAGGTACTAATTGGACGCCACCCACGGGGATCAGTTTCGTCATTTTACTATGTACAGAATGTTTTAATTATTGGTGGGATTGAGGCCGGAAGATCTTGAGACATGGTTTGATTTAATGTACGTTCAAACATTCAAACGGAAATTAGTTTCATGAGAATGAAAAAATTAATTACGTACATATAATCAAGAAATGGGAATCAGCCAATAAGGAGATTAAATATTAAAAACTGAGAATCTATAATTTTATTTGTATCAGGAGAGAATATTTATTACAAAATAGAGAGTTTCCTACATTACTTATTACTCTGCTTGTTTATTCATTACCATTGCTATTGGAGTGTTTAATTCAAATAACAAAAGTTCGACTCCCATTCCAGTACAATAGTGAATATCAATGGTTGAAGGTTGCAATTTTATCAGATCACAAACAATCCAGAAGGATTCCTTCACTGTTTATATATGACTCAGTTTTGTTAGGAAATACTGATACTTGGAAAGAACTAAAATATCCTCTTTGCAGCGATTTTTTCCCTCAGTAATGAGGATGTGAATTAAATAATTCCGTTGTGGGTGTTTAATAGTATACTATACATTTCTGACGTAGATATAAGCCTGACAACAGCTGATACCCTTGTCACAGTTTGGTCAGACATGGATATTAACATGAGAATTTAGAACGTACGTACTTAACGTGAATTTCCAAAATAATGGTAGCAATAGAGTGGAACTTAAACCACATAATATACGAGGAAAATTAATTTCCAGTTGTTATACTCTCTTATGCCATAATCACTGAAAGATTAACTGTGACAAGTGTACAGAAACAGTTATTAGTTATTAAGTTGGGTTATACACACATAGTTTAACATGCCGTCTAAGTTGAGTTGCCTTTCTCAGATCTACGTCTGGTTTAATTTGTTGTTCGAATAAAGAGTAAGGAAATACCGATTGATCTCACTGCATACGAGGATATCGCACATTGTATTAGCTTACATTAAGACCTCTCATTCATATAGCAATTTAAAACAGTAAAAACGGGTCAATATACATAAAAAAATTAATCGCGAATGGGAAAAACCAACTCGTCGCAGGTGGCGTACACTTCGGAGACCTTAAGTATAAGAGACAGAGGAAAAAACATGTAACACAAATGTAGACATCGACACATGGGTTTTTTGGACGCAGAACGTAGAGAAACAAATAGAAAAAATCCAATATCCGCATTCTCAAGTGCCCATGCACATAAACGAGCAAAGACGACACACTCTAGCTCTGACATCATTAATTCTCTCTCTCTCTCCCCCTCCCCTCATTCTGAGGCACTATTTTCCGTATCTCTCTTCATCTTCCTTCTTTTTCACCCGGTTTTTGTAAGGAGAGGAAGAGAGAAAGAGCGTAAAAAAAGACGAGAGAAAGACGAAATTTTCAACATATATGTTTTCATGGCAGCGCGAATTCCCGCACTAGGACGATGGATGGTTACATACGAATCATGCCCTCATTGAATGCTAAAAACACCCCCTGCATTTGTCGATTGGGTGATTGAAAAAGAGAGAAAGAGAGAGAGACAGTAATGAGACAGAGACCAAGAGGAGAGGGATACTTACAGGTTTGTATACTTACAGGAGTGTGAAAAAGGAAATGTTGACTGGAAATGGAACGACAAGACGGACAGCTAAATACAAAAGAAATAAACAGTAAAATCTCGGAAAATTTTTATTTACGGTGATATTTGAATGCACGGTAATATTTTAATGCAAACACATCCCGCAGATGATTTTTCTTGAAAGTTAAGACGTTTTTTTAATTTAAGTTACACCTGAATCTCATCTTAATTTCGATAGTTGTATCATTTGGTTAGCACTACGGCTTGATAAAAATTATTTAATTTTTAGAATGAAAATATTTAGTACAAATTAATGTTTAACATCTTTCGTAATAATATTTATAAACTTCCCGAAAATAATGTTAATTTTAAGCTTGCTTAGCTTCACAAAGAGAAGTGGCACAAAACGTTACAACTTTGAACATGCTTGAAAAATTACTCGTTTAATAATTTCAACTTGTATTTAGGCATAATATTTGTAATTAGTATCGGAGTACTATATCTTAACTTTATGCAGGAGAATAATTTCACGAATTCTTCAACTTCTACTTGATAATAAGTCTCATTTACTAGGCTCCTTAATTATTTATTAAATTATTATTTAATCATTAATATGATTCACAAAGACCTTCTATACCGTCATGCTTTTTTAACCCTAAACCTGTCTTTTAACAAACGTTAAAGTTGAATTTGGTAAATTAATCGTAGATATAAACACATTATTTCACATCGTAAAGATAAAAAATTATTCATTTATTTTTAATTTTCAATCTCAATCCTTCTAGGCGCGAATTATTTTCATTATAAATGTGTGTAGGATAACAGTTACACATGACGAAACTCTTTCGAGATTTTAATGCTATGAGAAAGATTAAAAGTTTTTTTGAGATGAGAAAATTAAAATTATTCCCTTAAATTAGAGACAGATTGAAGAAGTGCTGTGATAAGAAACGAAAGAAAAATCTCTATTAAAAGAAAAGAAATGAGAGATAAAGAGTGAAGTCACCGTGCAGAGGGGCGCGTGCCAAGAATATGCATATGTAATATGTATATTTATATATAAACATCCATCCATCCCATGTCCCATCCATTACACTACAAAGCAAGCAGTTTGTGCATTTCCATTCATTAAAACAGAGGTAAAATTATGATATGCCGAGTGCGTTGCCTCTTAAAAGATCTTACCTGATTCACCTCTTCGTAACTCTCTGCTTTCCATCTCGCTATCAATCCTTGTTCACTTCAAACCTTCACCTTGGAAGTTTGCTCCAATCGAAATAAGTAAGGAAAAACGGACAGACAGGACGAAAAAGTCAAAAAAATACGCTTTATGAGCAGTTCAAGCAAAAAAATGGCTCTTAGGGAACACCTAGAAATTTCAGAACCTCATAGAGCACAAAAAATCGTTGAAAATGTATTGATGGTAAAAATCAGAAGGTATCTATTTAAATGTAGAGGAGACAAATAGAATAAGCCTTTGAGATAAAGGAAGTGGACCGGTGTTCAAAAAATTTTCAGAGTTATTCCTGTATTATAGCGATTGATTCTCTGAGAAAAAGATGCAAAATTCTAAGTCATAAAAAAAGATGTTCTTTGCTAGGTATTCTTAACGACAGTATTCAACAAATGTTAAAAAATCACAAAAAAACTGATGGGATTATTTTCAACACTTTCGAAAAACAGCAAAAACAAAATAACTAAAAGTCAGTACTTGGTTATGAGGAATATAATCGTCGCTGGAAGCAATAGTAAGTTTTGTCTGGTTAAGCTTATTTTATCGTAATCCCCTTTGAATGCAATCCCTAATAAAGGTTATCCTGAATGCGGCAACCAGAAACACATGTTTCATTGGACCTATACTATCCGCACAGCTTCTGCGCATATTCTTCATTAAATTTCAGTCATAGATTACTATTCGAGAGTCCCTAAATACGATGAAGTTGATAAAAGAGTTCACAATCAGATCCTCCTTAATTAACTCCTCAATATGCGACCAAAGTCTCCGGAGACGAGCGCCCAAAAACGTCCTGTATTTATCTCAAATGTCCCGTGCGAATAATCTTGCCTAACGTGACAGTACTCATTTTATCGTCGCCCTACGAGCATGGGAATCCAACAACCTCTATGTTTTACCTGCATATTTGTTATGTAATGCAACGTAAGCGAGATAAATAACAGTGCCATTCTATTGTGAATAAAAATGCATGAAAAGGTTTAGTTTTCTTGGAAAAACGAAAATGTGCGTATATTTTTGGGGCCTGGAAGGAATTAATGGGTTGTCATTATAAGATTCGATATACGAGAATTTCGAGCAACATTACCAAAAGAACTTGTTACTATACTATTGTACAAATTTCGCAATTTATCAATATTCATGTAATACATCTGCATATATCGTATGAGCTGACTTCTTTTCTTTTAAAACATGAGAACAGAAATAAATATATGACTAAGATCATTTTCACTTATAAGTTTAAACTGACTTTAATATTTATTCTCTTGGGAGAATCCTTTACCTTTACAATCACTCAAAATTCTCTTTTCTTCTTCACATTTTATTTTTATTTTCACCTATCTGTCTTAATGGAATAAATTTTCCTGCTCTATTCAAAACATTCGAACAAGATCAATCTTTTCCTACACTTTTTTCCAAACTCTCGCAGCTACTTGTTTTGAAGATATTCAAAATTATGGAATAATATTACGAGGTTAAGAACTTGTTTTTAAAACTAACTGAGATTCTTTTAAAATTTCCTTGACGGTAATTTTCGCACTTAATTAGAATTAATTCATTGAATTCGATACCGGCCTACGTTAGACTCGAAATAAGTACATGAATCAATATTACAAGTGAAACTCGTTAGCGATCCATCAAATTAAAGATATCATACGGTAATAAACCTAACCATTAGAGGATCATTTTCAGATTTACGAGAGAAAACCGTATTGTGCACATCCATTAATGCTCCTTAATCGATGGTGGTGCCGCGAGGAAAGGGGCGGTCTCCTTCCCAAGCATAATGCCGCACTTTCTCGAGAAGAGAGCAATTTACGAACGTAAAATCTCCGTATGCTTCGGCGCCAATAAACCTCACATCCTCAGGCATCAGGAGCTGTTACATCCCCTCTCAAGAGTTCCCATTTCAGAGGTAAAGAACACGACACAGTGGGGACCCAAGATGAATCCCTGTTAATAGCCTAAGGAGAGAGGTTATAAGTAGGCCAAACCATAATAAGGGTCACCACGCTTTTATGCGTCGACTGCCCGGCGAAAAGAAGTCTTTAAGGAGGTGATGATACCAGTTTTCTCTCGTCATAGCCATTCTTTCGCAACGGTTGCCGTAGTAATAAAACTGTAGCATAAATATCACAAAAATACTTACGATAAAAAATAAAAACTTCCTTTTTCGCAATACGTATATATTAGTGTATCACTGATTTAAATCTATAGAAAAGGAACAGACATTAACATTACCTAAACGAGAATCTGTGGTGTATGCAAAAGGTATTGAAGGAATGAAATATAGAAGAAAAGAAGACGATGACGCAAAAAGTACAAGATAAGTACAAGAAAGAAAAGGACGAGAAAAGAATAAGACAAGAAGAAACTTAGGTAATAACTTAGCATATCTGTGACGATATAAATGGCGAGATCTCACAACTGTTTGAAACCTAATTAAAATCATGAATTAAACACCATTTGAAATTATAAACCAGACAAAGCCAAATCACATATTACCCTACACTATCAATCATATAAGAATAAGTATGCCTATCATAAGTATATCCTACTATCTATATAAGAAGTTCATTTATATATGATAATTGACCACCATAATGCATGGTAATCACAACATCAGCGGAGTTTCCGCTCAACAGTTATTTAACACTGCAATGATTCATCAAAGTCGCAGAAAATACACCCATGAAAAGCAAACGATACAGAGTCCATAAAATACGCTGGAAATAAAATGTGTGAGCAGAATATCTTGTAGAAAATACGAAAGCGAGAAAATTAATCTCGCAATGGGGAAACATAGACAGGACAGGACGGCAAAAGGAAAACTGGAAAGAGAGACATTTGGTTTAGGATGTAACATCATTGTTATTACATCAAAACCAATATAATTAGTCAATTATTCAAACAAACAACTCGTTTAGTTAGTACCACACATCAATTAATACAAATAAAACAATTGTGACGACTATTAATCACTGATCTCTATACTTTTGTATAAAGACAATCGTAAATATTTATTTTATAACCGAAATCAATAAAATGAAAAGGATTTTCGTCCTTGATTAAGAATCAACCAAAATCAAACACAAATTTTCAGGATCCTCCTTTCGATGCATTCTGAAAAGATATCTAAAACATTAAGAGCACATTATGGTCACAAAATCATCCGTAAATAGCTCTCAGCGTTGATACCAACAAAAGGGAATTCAAAGCTCGCGGGGAAGTAGCGACATCTCTGAGAAGGGCTCAGAAACACTATGAGCCTGAGCGACTGGTGGTGCCCTCACCTCGTAAAAATAGCCGCTACGGCCCACGAGAGCAGGCAGAGGATGAATGCGCGTCCTTTGGTGCACACGTATCCCGCCTTCAGAGGCTCGCAGATGGCGTAGTAACGCTCGAAGGAGATGGCGAGGATGGTCAACACTGATGCATGCGCCACTGTCAGCTCCACGAAAGGAACGGCTTTGCCTGGAAAAGCGAAAAAATGACAATCACAAATTTGGACACGTATTCAAGAACGACAAGCCAAGTAAATGTCAAGTGCCAATCATAGGCAGAATCAGGATATAATTGGTCCAGGGAGCAAATATCATGTTATTTAAGGAATCATCAGAGATTTGCCAAATTTATCATGAACTACATAAAAATCCGATCAAACAGAATTTCAAGACTCAGCGAAAACCGCGTTATATATATGGGTAGTGTAATACTATTTGCCTTTTCGTCATAATTTTGAGATATTCCACGCTTTTTGAATAGTAAGAGTCTTTTTTTTACTTAATTTTGGTAATTTTCCACTCTCCGATTTTGCAAGATATACAATTAAGGAAGAATAACGAAAAATTTTACAGCAGTAGTGAGGGAATCGCCAAGAACGATCTCTCCAAGACTACGTTCAACAGCCTACTAAGCACTCCTTATCTGTCTTATTCCATATCGAAATGTGGAAATAGTAAAATGTATTCGGTAAAAAGTTATTGTTTAGTTATATTTTTTATATAAAAATACAACTAGACAATAATTTTTTACCGAATAAAGTTTTCGATTTTTACTTATAAATTTTAAACAAAAAGATAACTAATCACACTGTATAATCAAATAATATGTTCGAATAACCGATGAATGTCTTCTTGTTATTTTAAACAGCTTCCCATTAGTCATCAGGAATCTAATATGTAACATTATGTTATGTAAAATATTTTATATCTTAACTTTTGATTGAATTCCTTCGTCTATCGTGTTTTCTTACTGTCTTCAGTAAATTCAATATGGAGCTAATAGACGTAATTCTGTGATGAGAAACTGTTCTCAGGTTTCAATTATTATCTTTCCATAAGAAAAATTAGTGGAAGGTCAGGACTTTGGCAATCGAATACCGTTTTATCTCAGATTTTAATATGTCCATTACGAAGAATGGAATAGAAATAAAGTAAAAATGCGTTAATAAATACTTTGTTGCTAGGAAATAATACCACCGCGATCGGAAATCGACACCAATCCGAACGCACTAAGAGAAACACTACAGTGATGAGACAGATGTATGTACTATTAGAGATGTCACTCCAACGAGGGTGAACAAACTTCCAGCCCTAAAAAAGATCTCGATTCCATCCCAAACACTCCATTCGAAATCAGTAGGGACAGAGTCTTTCTCCTAAACTCCTGTTTCACCTCGAGCATCATTTGTTATTCCGTGATTGTACACAAATAAAACTGAAAGACGTCCCAAAACGCGGCTCGTTAAAGAGTTGTGTCTCTTCTCCGTGTAAAAGGGGAAGTTCTTCCGCTTGATTTTGACGCGCAGCAATCAACTTTGAAACACAATCCTGACAGATGACAAGATGACGCCTCCAAAGGTGGAAACCCTCGTTAACCAAGCTGCAGAGGAACACGATCTAAACTCACAGAAAGAATCCTATTTTCCCCCGCCCGATGCCACGGTTTTTTCTCCCCGGAATTATTTTTGGATTGCAGACATTAGGCGATATTTCACTGCGTTTATGAACCTTCAGCTGCAAGAATTCCTTTGGCTCATGCCAGACTCCCGACATGTTTGATGTAGTAATCGTATTTTTCCTAGACGTTCATATTTCTCCCTAACTTTATTGCTTCTCAGGTAATTAGTCGGAAGTGGAAGTGGGATGATAAATGACCGAGGGGTCGTTGCGCGCTTTCTGGCAATGCTTAGGATGCAGCTCATTTTTTGATTCGACAGAAAGGAAGCCATGCGTTTATAATTGGTGTGATATGTATAGTGACTACCTGAAGCCGTTGAGTTGGAACGCTTGCAAATGGATAAAGAGACGTAAATTACGGCGGCAACTAGATGCCGCTCGCTTCATTAGGATAGCTATAGCGACTACTAGCATTCTGTAGGCTTTAACGATTCCAATCTATTGAAAGACTGTTCTATTAATGCATACAGTTGCTCCGGGTCGAACGTGCAACCGGAAAATCGTCGGTTTTTAATCAACTTGCAACGTTGTGTTCCTCCATATATTATTTCTAAAATCCAGTTTCAGTGACCGGGGATTTTTTCCCTTCACGCTCCATCATATAAAACATATAAATGACTGACCATTTGAAAGAAATAGTTACCCGGTTACTGCTAAAATTAGACTGACGGATGAAAAATGCACCACAATGCGTTTGGTCAGAAAATCGAATTAAAATGTGAATTTTTGTTTCGTTACTGGATGTGTAGATACCGGCGTAGTCATTTTTGGAGATTTTTCTCATCGGACACTGATATTTATTCTTGGTCTTAAAATGATCGAAAGAGTTTTCGCAGTTAATATTATAGTCTTCATAAACAAAGACCCCTACGAAGCACGCAATCATAACAAAATTTCATTAAACCGTCCACCTTGCATAATTTTGGAACGACAACCACAGAAACATGAACATTGCCGTTTACGAAGGTGTGTGTCACACTTTAAGACACTTACACTGTCATTTCATAAAAACGACCGCTTACTTTTGATTAAGTTGCATACATCCCAGTGACCATTTGAGCGAAATTTTCGCAAGGGGTAACTAGATGATATTAGATGGAACATTTCTTGCATGATGATTATTGTATTCCATTAGTCTTGAATCTCAATCTCTTTAAGATCTGATAATAAACTACGGCATTAATGTAAGAGAAATAATGATGTAAAAGTACATACATTAATCTTAGGAAATAAACGAAATGGGTGTCATCTGTTTCGATAAGAATACAGATAGCAAATTTCATACAATTTATATCGAATGGCAATTAATTTTACAAAACGAAAATAATGGCAGCACCTAGGACAAACCATAGAATATCTTCAATACAGATCTTTTTCAATATCAAAATTATTCTATTTGCATTTAAAATATGATAAGGGATATATCTAACCAATACGCGGACATGTAGAAATGTTCGGATAAAAGCATTTGAAAAAGAAAGAACCGAAAGTAAAGTAGGACTTCCGAGAGTGTGGTTGAATTACTTCTCAAATTTATGGATCCTATCTTTCACTAGGAAAATAAACGTCTTCCCTTCATAAAGGCGAAAGTTTTCGAAGTTTCTTTTCGGTCCATGTCTATAGATAGATGAGCCTTGGGTCGGGAAATGTCTTTTTCGTTGTACTATATTTGTTTTTATTTCTTTTTTTCACTTTGCATTGCCCACATCTCTGCTGGGATTCCGTTAAGTAGGGTCATAAGCGAAAGTTATCGGGTTGACTTTAACTTCACTTTCACTCTCAAGCATTCTTCCCGTGAATCCATTTGCTTCCCGCCGTTACCTTCTCTCCATTAACTCTCCGAATGACTTCATCGTTTTTCTACAAATCTTCGGGAGGGCTAGAAAAGGAATCATCCATGCATTAAGAATTCAAAAATCTATGGAGTAGTTTCCAATGAATAACATCTCGTTTGAAGCTTCCTTTTCCAATCCAAAACCAAGATTTTAACCATGGTGATACCGTTTTGACTATAAAAGGTAAAGTTTAAATATACGTCGTGAATTAAAATCAATAAAATTATGCAATTAATCAAACGGATGGGACAATGTAGCGTTATCGTTCTTTAGACAAAAAAACACATCGAACCGCACCTATTATGTCTCTTTTCTATGAGCCAGCATTCCATAAGCTGATAAAGTCCACGTAAGTATATATAAGTAAAATAAAATGATTCTATGAACAACACTTTCCATAGCATTCGATAAAAAGTGACCAGAATTCAGTGTAATTCATACCTCAGCATATTTCATACGATCTCAACTCCAAAGATGATTGAGACATAGGTCAATTAGAAATGCCTTTACATACATCCTTTGCCAGAAACACGAATCGAAAAAATTCCATTCATAAGGATATGAAAGCTGAAACTAGAGAAAGTTGAAAGTTAATGGAGATAAAAGATATTTAGAGAAAATTAAGAAGATTACGAAGAAGAAAATATCTCATTCCACCTTAGTCTGCACACACACAAAAGACACTAATCTAGTTATAACTTCATATTTTGCAGTGATGTTTTCTCTCTTAACTTTTAAAAATTCTGAAAATTCCCAGTTATTCCGAAAAATATTTCCTCAAGAACGATCATTCCAGTCACACATTGGTATGACACGTTTGATTTAAATGGTTCATCCATTCGTCATTCCAACTAATACATCCTCTCAGACAGAATGTATTACTAGGCACCACCTTCCGGAAGACACTCGAAGCCCACACACTGAAATATAACCGCTTTGAGAAATTAGATTCCATACGTTGAGCAGACGGGAGGACACCTACCAGTGAGGTGTATTTTGCGAGCAATCCAATCCTAACACACTCTTCGTCCCAATAAAAATTACGTCATTCCCACGCGGAAGAACACGATTCCAAATGGCTGAGGAAGAGTACGAAAAAAAAATCCTATTCTCTCCACAGAGCTCAAGGGAGTGTTTATGAAAAGGTTAGTGATGCCGAAGGAGTGACAGCGAAGGAGAGCCAAGCGTGGGCGTGCTGAGACGTGACAGAGTGACTCTATATTTGTTCACTCCCTCTGCTCGAGTCCCTAACAACGTCAGCATCCGCACTCATCTCAATCCTCGCCTCTTCATTACGAGACTCGATCCATAATACTCCTTTTGCACGCACTGGTTTTGGCTCTAAATCCCTCTCTCGTTCTCCAATCCATTCTTCTCCCATACGTTACCTACTCTTCTCACACTTCATGGCCTCTATTACCAACTGTTTTCCTCATTATTTCCATTCTAACATCCGTGTCTTCCTCACTGCCCTCCACTCTTCTTACGAATTCATTTTTGTTGGTTTTCGGCAGTTTGTCACTTCCTCAATCTTGAGCAGATTTTATCTATCAGAGATAATCATAGCGAATTTTCATTTTTACCTGAAGATGTAAGAACTTCTCACGAAACCGGTCGTTCTATTAAAATCAGTGGAAAATTACCAAGAATCTTAATTTATTATAATCGTAGCGATTTCGAGTGGAACACAGACTTTGAGAATAATGAATGCTGTTTTACTAATTTATTTCCTCTATGCATAGCTGTAGTGGCAGACCTGTATCCTTTCGGGAAAGTATTAAAATATGATAAATCGCTACAGTGCATTTCTTAATAGAGATTTTCATAGCTGCCTGGCTTCAAACACAAGACTTTTAAGAATAATTAATGCCCATTTCCAATGAATATGCTCTATACTCAATTATAACTATAGCTCGAATCACAGGCCTATATACTTCAGGGAGAAGCATTTAACATTTTTAAAAGACTCCAAAACTTATCTCTTATGAGAGACATTCTTGAATTCACAGTTGTCTGGCGTCGAAATCTAGACTCATTCGGTAGGTGCCCTTACTGTAAATGTTACTCAGTCACGTCTTCAAACGATACTTCGGGGGGCTACTGGATAG
Source organism: Pachydiplax longipennis (assembly GCA_036926295.1). NCBI lineage: Eukaryota > Metazoa > Arthropoda > Insecta > Odonata > Libellulidae > Pachydiplax > Pachydiplax longipennis. Next base: position 19,422,757 of record JAVFKF010000001.1, on the reverse strand, counting down.
TCGTTTGTGCAGCGCGTTGGCTTTCGATGAAAGCTATTCCGATATTTTTTCTTTTCTACCATGTATTATTTATGAAAGATAGTAATAACGGCCTTGTGTCGAACTCAGGTATCCTAATTGTTAATTTTACCCATTCACGTCCTCTAGCGATACATTAGGGGCCCCTGTATAACCTTGTGGGCAGGACGTTCGTCTTTGGGGAAAGAGCTCCGGGGTTCGATTTCCGATGATAGCCGATATGCTTGAAATTAACTCAGATGTCGAAGCATTTTAACAGTACCTCGACGCTACATCTACATACGTACCTTGTAAGCCGCCTTTCGGCGTGTGGCAGAGGGTGCATACACCATGATTAGCGCTACCTTGCATTAGGATTTTATATCATTTCGGGAGATAGCCGTCAGATAATTCAGCTTTTTGCTTTGCTTTGTATGTCAAAACAATTCAAACAGATCTGTTACCATAGAAACGAACCATTAACGTTTCTTACACTCGTTAATAAGACTATATATTTTTACAGCATCGGTACCTTTGATATAATTTTCATCTTAATGTATGCATTGGCCGGTGTGTTCAACAAGTTAGAGACTTATGAAGAATGATGCGCACGAAAACATTTTGAGTCCTTTTTTGTCATTGCTACGGCACTTCACCAACTCCTTCCCCGATTTCCTTTTCCTTCCTCTTTTCCGACTTCCGACTCAACCCTTGGAATATTCTGGCACCGTTGCCAAAAGCAAGCAGAGGCGCCGTTCACCCGAAGCTAAAGTTTCCGCCACTCCAACGGCGCGTCTCATGAATCGGAACGATTTGGGCTCAATTATCGATGAGAGGACTTTAACGTCTCTGTTTCTTTATCCTTAATAATCAGTCTGTCTCTCTCTTACGTGAGCGTCTCAGAATTTCGATTCGAGAGTCGTTCTGTTATTCTTAAATATACTGAGTACACAGTCTTTGGAGATTTATTGGGTGAAATTCTTTGCTCTTCCGAGTATGCTTGAAGATGGAATGAAGTGGGAATATCTCCTTTAGGGACACGAAACACTGTCTCCTAGTCCGTTAGAAATGTCTGCTAGGAAGACAACTCGTCAATTCAACAGAGATAATAACATTTTTATCATTTTAAGCTTTTAAGTTTTGAACATACAATTCAAGAAGACTGTCTAAATGGAGTTATTTTTTCAGTAATATTTATATTAAATGAAGTGTATTCCATCTTCAAAGATTTAAAAGCGTAAACTATAATTTTTTAAAGTCTCAAATATTCGAACAATTTACCAATCATGATTTATAATTAATATATATACAGGAATAACTAATACAAAGAAAACATTAACTTAAACATTCAATCGGCATAAGATTCTACTTCACATTCAGTAACTAAAAACACTAAATACAATCGTAAATATGGTTGGTATAAATTACTGAATATACATGTACTATATACGTATTATGTTGCTATATCTATTATTTAGATAAAAATCTCAATATCCTTAAAATAATCACACATTTTTACGATACTTCGGTGGATACGTCGATTATAAAGGATATTTAACCAAACAAAAGAAATTTGACGAAATCTGACGAATTCATGTAAAATTGCTTTGTAAATTATAGAATGTACCGAAAAATGTCATTCATGCGAGAGAATTTATACATTCATAAAGATTTCTTAATACTATATTTTTAATCAACCGAATTCGCGAGAAAAATAACAAAACAAGGAAGTATTGTAAATATAACGAAATTAAGGAGAGAAAGAAATTTATATTTCCATATTTGATAATTACGGCAATCAATCAGATATACTTTTTGTGTTAAGAAATTAGGACCACATCTGTGATCAGTGTGAAATCACGGTCAGAGGTACCTACTAATGATTCATTCGATTGAATTGTCACTAAAATAAAAACGTTGGTACGACAAAGTCTATCACTCACTCTGTACTTCACTTGCGGCAAACCCATTCGTTTAACTCGACACATCCTAATTTCTTTTCCTCTTTTTGAGCCTCGTTAACACAGATTAAAGACTGACGTAAAAGAAAGCTTTCTCGATGGGAATGTACTTTTTATGTCCGCTGGCAATTTTCTGGCATTCTTTGAAATTTGGCTCTCTAAATTGCCATTTTATTGCCTCCTCTTTACTCACTCTTTTGCTGATCCGTCCTTTGGAGAGGAAATTTCCTCTCACCCTTTCAACGCAAAGAAGACCCATAAAATCAATCTCTGACAAAGTTGCTCTGAATTGCAATGTCTTTACGTCTTTTTAGACTCCATCATCGTTTTGTATTACATTTGCTGGATTAACTGGAACTGATTTTATATCCACTTCATTTAGCTGCTATCCTGAGATAATCTAATCCGACGAGAAAATATAACGCTTCGCAAATTACCTGTTTAGCATATATTAGATAAACAATTTGTTTTTCTAATGTTATTACTTATGTTTGGTATATATGTATTCTAACTTTCGGTAGGTTCATGTGCCTCCACATTCCCTATTTAATTCCCTCTCCTTCAATTTCTGGTAACTCATCCCACCCCTTAATTCGTCTAATAACTTTTGTCTTTGTCTTCCCCTCTGTCTTTTCCCTAGCATTTTTCCCTCGATCGCTTTCTTCAGTAATCCCTATCCTCTCAATATTTGACCAACCCATTTCTTTTGTCGATTTATGATTACTTCAATTATTACCCTTTATTCCCTAACCATTTTTAGCACCTCCTCGTTCGTTTTTTATCGACCCAGCTTACTTTCTCCATTTACGCCATACCCACATCTCAAAAGCCTCCTTTTTTCTTTTCTTCTCTTTTAATATTTTAACATTTCTTTTCTTAACGTCTATGTAATTATAGTCAAAACGCCCTGTGATTCATTAGCATTATTTCACATCAGCATTGTTTTGGATGGCATGGCAAACTTTTGATTTCGTTTTTAAAAATATTTACTACAGTTAATGATACACAAACCGATCCAATTTTCGAGAGACAACTGTTCAAGATAAGAAAACAGGAAGCTAGGCATTCGATAAGATTCTGCAAACACGCAAACGTCAATCCTACGCCGCCAGATTTGGAATTGGCTTGGTGGAGTAGAAAGTTCGTGACAGTTATCTAAGGTATTTGATTCGGGCGAATTTCGAAGGATTCCTGTGGCGAAAATACAACAGACCGACGGAAATGAAGAATAGTTTGTGAACGAATTTCAATCTGGCGATATCATTTTCCTCCCTTTGTAGAATCTTTGTTTGAGATTCTCAGAACACTTGACATTTCAAATCACATTCCTTCAAAAAAGTAACGAAAATGTAACCTATTTCTTGATATCCTCTTTTTCCTGAGTCGATTATATAGTAAGTTGAGGTACGATAATGTTTTGTAAGACAGTGGTGAATAATGCGTATGTAATGTAAATTATAAATTGATTTAGAGAGAGAAGTGTAAATTAAAAGAGAAGTAAAGGCTGAATAGTCACATATTTGTGCAGAATAATGAAATAAACGAAGCCTTTAACATAGAGCAAATAGGAATAAATAAAAATGCGGTACTCACAATATAAAAATTATTGATGAAGTCTAAATCATTTGCTTTGAAACGAATCTATAGCCTAGAATATGAATCTTAAGAATTTTCATTTGCTTCATTCATGTAAGTCTACAATACGATTAATTGATTTTTAATATCCAACTTACTCTTCATGCTTCATTAGCAACAAATTCATAAAAAGATGAAATTAACATTTCGTATTTAAACTAGAAAAATCTAAGAGACAAAGGTTCTCAAGCATTGGACCCCCTATGAAGATGGAAGCATTGTTTCCGAAATGCGCATCAGGGATTCTGAATAACTGGTGACCGCTAAGCGATTATCCGTTTCCCGGGAATCGCCCAAGACGGTTGTCGCTGTCGCCGCTCGGAGAACCTTTGTCTCTTAGTTCATTGAACGCCGAGTTCCTTTTTTCTTTCTTCTAGAAAAATCTACTTGATCTAAATTATAAATTTTCGTGAAAATGTGATTGTACGTCACCTATATTATCGTCACTTTATCGTGCCATTTAATCGACATATACTACTGTAAGATATAGGAAAAAAAATCCTTCAAATGATGTTAAATTCTTTTTCCAGGTTTCTGCTAAAAGTAGTGAGAGAGTAGCAAAACTGCTGAATAGCCTACAAATGAGATGTTAACTATGAGATAATCTGCAGTAGAATAGCCTCTGACGCAGTTAAGTTTCGGTAGTTAAATTGACGATCAGCAACCTCAATCTGTAACTGTGTTAATGGGTGCGTCGACGTTACCTTTGAACGTTCATTTGCTTAGCTTAACCGAAAGTTGGGCCGCATCTAGGACTTCCTCCTCGGAAATAAAGGGCTTCTAACTTTGAACGAAAATAAAAAAGAAGGGATCTCAGAGAGAGAAGATTTAGGAAATTTCGGTGGGCTGTCAGTTGGTGTGTGTATTCTAAATATATCTAAGGATTACTTGCTAAAATTTATGCCCGATGAATTGGAAGATAAAATTATTCGGTACATTTCAAAGAAAGGCACAACCTATCAACTACTCAGAATATTTATTTAATGATAATCAACTGGAGAGGTAAAGAAACTTCACGTTAATGGAGCAGGATTTTTACCCGAATTTTCTAACACAGGTTAACATAAAAAATTGCCTTAATTTTTTGGAGATTTCAGAAATATGAATCCAGGACGCAACTGTCTTCTGAATGAGCGGATTAACGCTATATTTATTATTCAAAGACTGATTTTCAAATATATATTTTAGAAGGATTATTTTGAATATTTCTTTCGGGAGTTAAGAAAATTAATTAAAATGAAATATCTTTGAAAAGGGACTTTCATTCTCTACCTTTGCTCAAAGAATGAGTACGAGATTTCATCTCTCTCTCCAGTTGATCAATCATATTATTAAACGTTTACAGCTTATAGTGAAGCGTAATCGTCGATGAAAAAAAATTCTTTCAATCTTACGAAAATCCTTAATTGGATAAAATAAATGTCTGCTAGGTACGATAAAATAAGCCTGAACATTTTACATACATCTGAATTTCCCTTACTGTGATTTCCATTATTAAGCCATTATAAAATCGCGTGTATAAGGAATATTTAAAAAAACCAATGAAAGATTTTGCCTCAATCACATTTTTCCCAAGACTTTATGTACTTATGAAGGGGAAGCGAGCGATTTGGAAGCAAAAATCTTTTATACTTCATCGATCTGTTAACAATGGAAGAGTACAAGAATAAACGTTCACAATTTCCGTGCTGAAGAGAGATAACACGCAGAATTTTAAAATACCTCCTCAATAGAATTGAAGTAGCTCTTCGTGATTTTTTTCGCAGGAATCACTTACAAACTAAACTTCTTAACGAAGTCAATTTGTCCACCGATAGATAACAAACGTACAAGAAAATGCGGGCAACGGAAAGCAAAACAGCTATCTTAACACATGTAAATCTAATGGCCTCCAAAGTAAAACCCACGCGCTGAACGGACAGCCAGAAGATCAAACAGCCCTTCCTCAAGAGAGACATTCCCCCCACATTTGGGGCGCTCAAAACAGCCGGGATTAAAGAGATGGAAAAAAAGTTCCCATGTTTTTCCACTTAGGGTCCCATACGCCTCGCAAAAATCTCTCAATGTTTTTCTCGGCCTTATTGTGACAGCTCTTCCCAAACTCTTTCGCCAGTGATCCTCTTTCCTCTATAACTCTCTTTGGGTTTCCCTTCGCTCCATTTCGCATCATCCGACTCCAATGAATTCGCGGAGGGCTGTTTGCATTCCATCAATGTCTTCGGACAACATTCCCTCCTTTCTTTCCATTCCCCTTATCCCTCCCTTCCCAAACTTTGTTCCCCTCTTTCCCTAGTATTAAATACCTCAACCTTTATTCACTCCTTCCCACACTCCTTTTATTGACTCTCTGCATTCCTATCACGTTCCCCCGCTTTTATCTTCTGCTTTTCTTCCCGCTCCTATTCCTTCCCGGTAAATATCTCTCTCCCGCTTCTATTTTAGGCTCTGGATTTTCTCGAATATTCACTCTTCGTCTCATGCGCCTCTTCGATTTCTACTCGGAAGTGCTAGGTTTTGAATTTCGCTTGCGGGAGAAGAGATGGTAAAAAGGACTCTATAATACCTTGTTTGGGAGTTAAATATGTACAGTTTTATGGGTATATTCTCTACGGCTATAGCCATGGAAATATCCTAGAGGCTGATACTTTTACCCAAAGGTATTTATGAGAAATTCGAGTAAAGGCTGCTGTTGCAATTCTGACTTAAGTTTAACTTCCTTATGATAAGTAGAAATATAAAAAACTTTAGTTGACAGGATTTTATGCTTCTAGAAGTGAGCAATCTTACGAGATGCATGAAAGATTTTTCCTCGAAACATTTTATTCACTTTACTATATGTTACATAATTAATTACATTTAAGAGACGACCCCCTTATGGATGAATTTCCGCAAAAGAACTCAACACTTATGATAATTTTATCGGATAAAAGAACTATGTGAAAATTCACTGTATTACGAAATAATTTCACCTTCCCTGATATTTAGTATGCTTTTGTGGTATTTTTTAAAAAATGCTTCGACGGCTGAGGACATTTTGCATGGTGGATTCCCATCGATATCGAACCTGTAACTGCTTTCACTTAAGTCGAACGTGCTGCCCACATGGCTATCCGGGAGCCCTACTTTAATTTAGAATAGTCTAATCAATCTAGAATTTAGTGGAACTTCTACATAGTAATTTTATATAATCTTTCATGAAATACTTACATAGTTAATAATTCCTCCAACTGTAAAATATTTTTTTAATTATAGTTGTAATCTGATATGATGTATAAAGATACAAGTACATGGAAGGATTTATAAAACTTTTCTTAAAGAATATAGACCAAGAATCATCTTTTCGATAAAATATTTGTATGCGTACATATACATTACATTTCCATAACACAGGTTAAAATTTCCATCAGCCGAAATTTTAAAATACAGTATTTTTTTAAAAAAGAACGAAGTACGAGGTTGGTCTGAGAAGTTTCCGACCCCAGATTTTCCAGAAATCTTCAGAAAATTTTCAGAAATCATGCCGAGAAAAGGCGAAATGTCGGAAACTTTTCAGACCACTCATGTATTTCTAATAATATTATAATAATTTCTAATAACATTCTAATAATAATATTTCTAATAATATCTTAATAATATATAACTTCGTGAAGTTCTAAGTATAATTGAAACATAGCTTTCTAAGTGATAGTAATATATAGTATAGCTTTATGAAATCATTCTTTCTCACTTTCTGAGCTCATTCTCTTTGTAAAGCTCCTGTTATATGATAGAACTGTCTATTAATGTCGACATGAAAAACTGAATGGAATAATGTTTCTCTCGAGCATGAAATATCTGAAAGTTTCAACGAGTTTAACGATTTTTTTTAACGATTTACATATATTTTATTTTAATATTCGACCAATAAAGGTTTTATAATATAAACCGAAGGAAGACTTCTCGATATCTGGACTTGAATGTGGACAATATAAGCTATCGAACATCACTAGAAAGCGATTCCAGAAAATCTCCGCGGAATTGCAAGGGTCATATAAGTCGCGACATGTTTTCCCTGAAGTGTGATGTACGTGATGTCAGTCTCAGGTTAATATTCAATGGAACTTCCACTCCTCGGGGTCATGCGTTGTTGACTAAGCGGCAATTACGAGTAGAGGAAGGTCAAAGGATTATGCAGCTGAGGAATGGTGTGGAAAGAGGAGAGTCGTCTTAAGGAAGGAGGGAAGCGATTTAATGGAAAGATACAATGGGTGTGTATGCAAATTTTTCCGTGCGATACGTTCCGTTGGGTATATTGTTAAAATTTCGTAAGTATGAAAAAACGAGAAAAAAATTGGCTACGATGTGGATGCGACATGGGTATAAATTATGCGATGACCAGCAAACGGAATGTAACAGGTTTGAAAAACGATTTGAAGGTTTTTTTTTTACCGTCATAGTCCAAAAGTGATTGTAATCTCAAAAATATTTAAATACCAAATAATACCACACAACGTTTGACAGCTGTGAAAAGATTAGTTTGCCGAATGAATATTTGAGATGTAAAAGATCTTTCTGAAGCAATAAATGAAATTATGAAAGACTAAATTTATTTCATAAATTTTTAAGAGAGTGTATCGTAGATGATAAAGCCGATATTGTGCACCTTCCTTGTTACATAGGCCGTTCTGATACTGCGAGGAAGATCAGAGAAATAGATGCTAGAACCAGTCGATTGAGGAATTATTTTTCTTTCTGCGAACCATTCGCGAAAGTGATCGATTCGGGAAGAAGAGTCATGGTGCATGTCATGCACCTTCCACACGTCGAAAGGTAGATTGCGGGGTAAACATATTTATGCATATGCTGATCAGTAAAATCCTGTGAGTGCGAAAAATACAATAAATAAATTTGAATCGAAGTACAAAGAGTAAGAGCACAAAGAGTTCCTACTTAAACGTTTAAAATAATAACTCACCCCTGATAATAGTTTAAATCGTAGACAGAAAAGCTGAATTCAATTATTCCATAATTTTAAATACGTTGAAGTGTAGAGGGTATAAGTTTTTATTTAGTTTTGATTTACTTGTGAATAAATATTTTAAAATATGTCAAATTTTCATTTCATTTGCCATTCGCTAATTTTATCGGACATATTTTCCTAAGAAAGCATGTGCATTTCTGTGTTGTGTGCATTCTATGCATTGTGTGCTTGTCTGTCTTCGATTTATGCTCACAAAAATCAATACAAAATATAATCAGCTTTATACACCGGCTTTGTTAGCTACCTCAAGCACATTCAAAGTATTGACTGATTGACACGGATTAAAAGTACTGAGGCATTATAATGCCTTTTATCCGTGAGAGAAGGATGGTCCGATGGAGAGCCAGATAAGGTAAAGAATGAAGTTTCGTTGATTTCCGCAGATATTTTGAGACGACTGGCTTTACGGCCGAGATAACATCTTCAGGTAAATACTTACTCGTGTCAAACTATGAAGTTTTATTTAATATTTTATTTTTACATCTTCCCAATTATATTAATGTCGGCAAAATATAGTGATATCATGCTGAACGACACACTTCTTTGTCATAAATGCAACTGGCGTCTGAATTTAACATCACAATAAAATTTTTATGGGTAATGTCATAAATGACTTTTTCACGGAGAGAATTCCAACATTTTCTTGGTAGGAAACAAACCTTCAACAAAAATTCCTCCTAAGTTGAAAAAACTCGAGACACCAAATATGGATGTTCAGTGTTTTCATTTACCTTTTCCCTTAGAGCATGCACGTTGGAGCAGAGAGCGAAGAATTCCGAATTACGTGCGAATGAAACGTACAAATGGACATTTTTGATGACACTTCATCTGGGAGCAGTAAAATTTACTCCGACCTCATAACCCTCCAAGTGTTATGCGCCATTGGAATACGTGCTTCCGTGACCACCTACATCGCTATGCACTTAGATCTTTATAAGTTTTTACGGCTTATTTTATTTGCAGAATCTCTGGAAGATCCACCGAGAGGACTTTTACAACCCAGTGAAGGAAAGTGAATATTCCCAACCTTGGCTAAAGCTGCGACCCTTGTGGTAGGAATCTAACGCTCTGACCTCGGTGGAACTTAGCGTTCGCTGCATATCTCACACAAAAAGAGACATTTCGAGATGGTGAAAGGGAATTTTTCCCAGGAGACGTTTGTGGTAAAACCCTGTCTCACCTCAGAAAGGAAAGGAGATGAGATCACGTCTGCATATCAATCTCTGGTGCGATGACCTCGACTAAGGACGAGTTTGCGTGGAAGAAGAATGCCCTTCACGGAAAAATCTTCCATTCCTGTGTCTGTTTAGAGGAATAGCGCACTGTAGGCGACGATAAAATGTTTTTTTTACGGAAGAGTGAGATTCTTGGCGACGGTTCTTCCGCGTGGGTCGTCATTCGCGCTCAAGCGGCGCTTTTACGAAGGGCTTTCCTGTATTAAACCTCCTTGTCAAGCAAGTGTTTTATTTGCGCAATTATCACAGGTTACTCGCGTTTATGGCATCGGCCTATGATGTCCATCAAGGGAGTGATTTTTCACGTACGGCTGTATACATTCCATTCATTCGTGATCCATTCGTGATATTGGGTACACTCATCATAAGCCTACAGCGCAGTAGAACATGGTCCAACTCAAGAATAGAGGAGGCAGAAGGAGAGGTTCTCAGGTGGAGTCGCGATTTTGAGACGAGGCCTGTTTAGTGTAAGAAAGAATTGAATAAAGATCAATAACAGTTTTTGTCCTAAGTTTTTCTCTCCGCTAGTGACCAAGATATGGTTGCTTAAATATATTTTCATAAGTAGCAAATTAAATACCTGCCGCTAAACTTCTTTGTAGCTAATCACTGGCAGCTATGACGTCGCGGCAACTCGCCGATCATTTTGGCTACTCGGGTTACGCACCGATCGCGAGATATCAATGTATTATTTTTCTCTTCCCTTGAGGTATTTTTAATGAATATATTTGCCTTTTATAAATGCACCGCATACCAATCGGAGTTTTATCAGCGTACGCTGGAGCGTTATCACAGATGAATCAAAGCTCCTAATCGAAGATGGCTAAATAAAATTGGTGCTGTAAGATATTATCTGTCGGTGTTCATACCCCATGCCATATGCCATTGGGCGGCTCGCGGGGTATTAAGGTACATGTAAATGTATATTTCATTATCTTGAGAGCGCATGCGGTCTAGTAGCCTACTTAACCTGCCTTACTGTGGAATTATCACCTACTCTTTAGTTTACCTTTGATAAACCGGTATTGTGAATCTACTCTTTTCTACCTCAAACGAGGTTTATGATTTCAGCGATAGATTTCCTTTCTTAACTTTTCATGACGATGCCATTCTCAAGTTGGACAGCACATGGAATCGAGCCTGGGACCACTTTCAACAAAAGTCTTACCTACTTTTGGCTCCTACGGGGTCTTGTTTTTATTGAAGACTCGTGGCGAAAAAATTTTATTTTAGAGTAAGCATATGTGCAAACCACGCCAGTAGGAAAAAGATATCGCAAATAAAATTATTGACACTGATTTGACGAGTGGAATCAAATCTGTGATGATGAAAAATGCGTAAAGACTCGGCAATTTAATACAGTAACTAGACATGGAGGATGTAATAAGAGTTGAGATTCTGCGTCTGTTGAAACGAGCAGATTTTTTCAACTTTGTTTACGAGGATGACCCCTTACTTTTTTAGCTGAAAAGTTTCTATTTTTGATGAAATAGAGCATAATTATTTGGGTAATATTCCCCAGGTTCAGCCTCTTATATTATAAAATGTTAGCGTGCTGATTACACCAGGACAAAAAGGTACTTCACGAAATGTTTGCGGTTTTTACGTGCTACTTCACCTTCCTTCTGCCCCATTTATCTCTTCCTAACTATTCGATATTTGTTTCTCTCTCCCTTACGACGCGGCAATTTGACTTTTTCACATGTTAACTTCCCATTTCCTCTCCCAAGCGTTCCATTCCATTCCTCGTGTAATGGCGCGCTGCTCCTTCTCCGCTGTCACTCCGCTTATCTCCTCAAGGTCTCTCTCTCTTGGATTTCGCTTCATTTTCTTCACCCTCTTTCCCTCCTGTTCGACCACTTCCGATTCCTCTCTCTACTTTTACTTCTTCTCATCAGTCTTCTTCCAGTATATCTCCAAGTATCAACAAGTATCTTTCTTAAAAATTTTATCGATCATTTTGTATTTCTACTTTCTCATTTTCTTTTTTCATCATTATTAATAGTTTTAATAATAAGTCTATTTACTTTTGTACTTATAATTGCCAGAAAACCCCGAAAAATCCAGCAGAAGTATTTAGTTACGTAAATTTTCGAATGAATTACTTAGTTGTATTATTTGTTTTTGTTTTATTGTATCAATGATGTTTATTACTGTGTGTAAATATGTACCTGCAGTTTAATAATAATAATAATAATAAAACTATGAGTGTGATTTTTGGTCCGATTTCTAATGAAAAAGTTCATTTTCAAAAATCAAAATGCATCTTCACATGATTAGAATCTGCAACCACAGAACCTACATTTCTTCCATCATTCTTTATAAAAATGTGATCGACATCTTCCGCCTAGATAATTTCAGGCTCATTGCTCCGATGCATTAAATATTTTTACATTAATTGAACGATTTCCAAATGTATCAGCACTCATTGATAATTTGAGTACTTGTCATTAATTGTCAATTAAATTCATCACGTATTTCAAAATATTCATATACAGTGAATAATTCTTCATTCAACTTCTTCTTGAACGTATTATTTTGGATGAAGAGAATTTCTTTCACCTTTTTCCGGACTCAAATAATGAATGTTTTTAAAAATGACAGATTTCGATGAAACATAGTGGAACTTGTACATGATCACACACAAAGAAAAACTCACTGTTATTTTTACTACACTAGGTGTAATAAAAAGTTTTTGTGGACTCTACCTAGTGAGTTTTTCTTTGTGTGCGGATGTTTTTGAGGATGCTCGATCACGTAAGCTAACTATTCACGTATTCACTCACCAATACAAAATATACACTGCCCGTTCCTACAAGTAATATAAAAATGTAGTTTTCTGGTTGAATTTACAAGTGTTCCGTATTTGGGAGCTTCAGGAAACGGCATTCTGGAACCCAATACCTTTGTTAGAAGTTATATCACCTTAGTGAATTTCTTTCATTGATGCACCATTTATGTTACCCGTACAGTCTTGATTAGCACAAAAACGGTTACAAATCCACTACATCCGGATTTATGTGAATGGTGAGCTTCCTGCCATATATTACGTTGATTTTCATGATTCATTTCATTTTATTCTTTTCCATCCCCTAACTCTATTTCTCTTTCATCTTATTGCTTTCCCTATGCATTTTCTCCGCGTTTACCTCCTCCTTTATTTCCATTCTTACTCACGCACGAATCTTTCTCTTTCCCTCTCATTTCCTCGTCCGTTTGTCCTCTTTTCATGTTCTCTTCCTTTATTGCTCCCTATTAAACTCCTTTCTTCCCCATAAGGGCTTGGATGCAACCCTCACAAAAAAGATGCCCCTCGTCTAACTTCATCCTCATTTTCCCTTCTTTGAATGTCCGCCCCGATTTTCCTCCTCTTCCTTTCTTTCTACGGACCTTTAAGTCTTGGACGTATTTTCTTATTTGCCCTTTTCCGTTTGGATCTCCAACGGCGTGGGAAGATATATCTTCCACTGTTTCTCTCTCATTTCTTCATTCCGGGCCCTTCACTAACCTGGCAAACAGCTCGAGAGTAAAAATCGAGAGTCTCAAGTAGTTCAGGCCGTTTAACCCTCTTTCTCCGTGGTTGTCGTAAAGTTGAAAGAATCTGCGCATCAGTGCTGGTGGGTGTATTATAACCTGTGTTATTGCATGCCGCGGTGTGTCTAATTAAACAAATGCGGCCAATGACCTTGGTATCGAACAGTAGTATTTTTTGTTCTGGTTTTATCTTCGGTTCAGCGAGAAAACCAAATTTCGTTTACATCTACATCTACATATGTACCCTGCATATATGACATTCATCTACCCTGCAAGCCTCCTTTCGGCGTGTGGCAGGGGGTGCAAGCACCATGACTCTATTTGCCTAGTCGATTATTTTCGCGTATTGTTCTCGGAAAAAAAGAATTCTTGAATCGACTGGCTCTAGCATCTATTTCTCTTATCTTTTTCACTGTATCAGGACGTCCTATATAATAAGGAGGGCGCATAATATCGGCTACATCTTCTATGAACGTGCTCTGTCTGAATTTATCAAGTGATTTAAATCTCTGATTGAGCCTTCTTTCTTCTAAAGATTCCCATCCTGCCTCCTGAAGCATCTGAGTTACACTGAGTTTAGGTACCGGTTAGAATAGTTATTCTCTCTCCAGCCATTGTAATATAAATTTCACATTCAAATTCATTTTTAAATGATTGGTTTATAATTTCTAGCTTTTCTATGTATATACACGGCATCACACTAGATTTATGGTTGTATTTCACATCTCATACCGATAATAAATATTTTACTACAATAAGTTCTTATGTGATCCGACGATTTCTTAGAAAACTCGAGTACGAACATTGCAGCGTAGAAAGCGAGTATGCAGAGGGATTGGAAAAGATGAAAACTAATATTTTCTACATCGTTAGTGCTGGTAAAACGTTTTATCCATCTTGAACTAGTAACAAACAAAAAGTACATCATCAAGATCACGAGGTTTGTATTAAAATCAATAATAGAGAGTTATTTTTAGATGAGAGTCTTCAATAATTAATAAATTTCAATTTTACTCAGGTAAATATGGCCAAAATCTGTTTTCTATATTTTCTCTCTTCTCTTCAGTATATCTTCTCAGTATTTTCATCCCTATTCTTCCTTTACTTAATTTCTCATTAATCTTTCGGGACACTAAGTTTTTCGTGTTAATTAATGTCGTTCCTCCTCGTTTACTTTTCATCCGTCCATTATTTAGCATTTCCTTTCTTTACTGACGACTTCTTAATGGACGACTATTTATTTTGGTCACAGTCTCACGCAAGTTTTCAGGAGATGCTTACTTCAGAGAGAGTAAACTGTTTTTAAACCGAGTAATAATATTAGTATGGAAAATTTAAATTTTATGCGAATATTATCGGTAAGACACTAGGTGACACTGTGAAATATTTTGGAACTAATTAACTATTGCAAAGATAAATGAACTTGATAATAATCCAGTCCTTAGGTAGAAGAATCTACCCGTTTAGTTTTGGTAAGTAAAATTGTTTCATTTCCACGATTAATTCTGAAGTGAATATACGAGTATATAGACAAAAGTTGCATCCATACGCGTCTTATGGTTCTCATAGTAATCACCTTTTAAACGGATTAGCGAAACCCGTAAGAACATGCATTATTAAATTCTGGAAGTTTAGAGGAAAGGAAAATGTAAATTTGAATAATGAGAAAAGAATTAATGTACCTCCTGAAAAGAAAAAATCTCCCTCCCTAAAGAAAACGTGGGTAACAGTTCGGAGAATATAACCAGTCGCCATCTAATTTGTTTTATTTTGTACATGTACAAATTAAATCTCCTCCATATCTGATAAATCTGTGAAAATTACATCTGTCCGTCTCAATACATTTTCACGTAGATTAGGTATTCATCTGCGGAATCCTTTTGAAATTTTCTTGGCAGAATATTTATGCAGGCTCAGTTTGCCACGAAAGGAGAAACGGATGTTATTTTGGAAATTTTGGATGCTATATTTATAAAAAGGTGTCACGATCTCAAACGAATATTCGCGATAGAAAAAGCATTAAAGCGTCAATAAAAGAGCGATGAATCTTCCCAATCCCATTTCTTCTGAAGGCATTAGAGAGATCGCTATCTTCCGCCTGCCACGTCATGTCAATCATGCATCCTTTTTTCTTCCATCAACTCCATTATCTTCCCCAGATCTTCTCTCTTCTCAGAACTTAAGCCGTCTAAGATAGGATGATTCTCTCGCTTTAGTACTTCTTGCCTACGATAGGCAGAGTTAATTTCTCTCATTCATCACCCAAAACCCTTGACATTAATGTCAGCAGCTTTTCTAATTTTAACCGCCAACATTAACAGCAGAATGCAATGTTTTCTATTTTCCGAGTATTTGGAATATAATTCTATGAAAAGAATATTTCTGGTTCTGAATGTTTGAATTAAATTTCAAATTTTTATTATTCAGATTCAATTTGCTCAAATAAAGATACAACGATCAATCTTTGTTTATTTTCAGTCTTAAAGATACCTCTCTGATCAAAACCAAAATATCAAACTGGTCGAATATTAATTGTAATGCGTACTTTCAATCAGCAACTAACTTCGCAGATATACATTGTATAGGTGTAAAAATCCTAGTTTTATCATATCACCAAAACATGCTAAAGAAATGCATCCTGCAATGATATCCGCAAACTAATTTGTACAAGTTTTGTATAGATGATGAATAAGTTACATGTTAATGAGTACATTTGGATACCCGCCTATAAGTTATGAATATTACTAGTTAACACATCAAGTAATTTGAGTAATCTACTTAGAATTAATTACGTAGGATAAAATTAAGAAGATTGTTCCATGAATTACCAATTAGCTCAAGATGGTGAATTTTTCGGAACATTAGTTAATTCGGAAACGAAAAAAAAATTTCCTCTCACAGAGGTGCTTCAAGCTGTGTTTTCAAGAGACAAGTAACAATCTTCCGTGATTTATAAATTGTAATTTTGTGTTATAGTACACCTTAGATTTTCGTGTAAAATAATCAGACTACAGTAACGTAGCTCTGACGACCTCCTAACCGGCCTTGATCTTTCCCTGCAACGAGACTTTATGCGGAACATAAGAACAAATGGAATATACAGCGAAAAACATCCTCCACCGAACAAGGTCCTTTTACGGCTGTACGAGCAAAAAACTTTCAGCGGAAAGGTCAGTGCAAGAAATTCAACGGAAGAATCACCCATAGAGAAAAAAAATGGAATGAAACGCGATGCCGAGAAAGGCATCGAGAGCACTGGAACAATCGGAAGAGACGCTGCAGTTGACGCTAATTCGATGCAAAAAAGGATGAGACTGTTATTTATTGGAGGCAAAAGCGAAGGAGGGAGGTCGTTACGGAGGAGAGGGTGGAGGAAGAGAAAGCAGGATAACGGAGTGAAAGAGTGTATGGAAGAGACAAGAAGATAGCAGTGAGCAAAATAAATGCCCACATTCGAACTCAACCAGGTCATGGTGAGGGCCATGAAATGGCTGATTGCTATGTTCAAGGAATCAAGGCTAAAGGATGAAATGGGAATGGATTATGGGAGTGGATAGAGCCAATCGTGAAAATGAGGGAAATCACGAACCGTTATAAAAGGACGTCGGTTAGAGAGAGAATGGCAGTCTCTAACCTGCGGATCTTTTAACAGTTCAATCACTTTTGAAAAATTTTACTGATTCTTTGCATTCCGTAGACGTTTAATCCAATGAAATCAACAGCTGGTCAGCGAAAGATATGTATATGAATCGATACCAATCAATCTAAAAAGAATTATGCACTATTACAAGATGCTATCGTAAAATAATATTCAATTGCGATGATATATGAGTAATGTATGAATCAGAAGATATTTGCGATGAAATTTTTGTTTGAGCAAGATTAAACAGGTCTGCGAAAACTTACTAAACGCTGTCTACCGTAGCGCGCTTACCTCTGATAAAAACCAGAAGTAAACTGACGTGGAGCGGACTATAATGGAGGAGATTATTAGCAATATTATGCTATTATTATTACTATACATTCAATACTTTAATTAAAAATAGAGTGTAAGGAACAAGAAAAATAACGATCTACGAAATTTGTTTTTAAATATACGCTTCTGTCCACAAATAAAGACAAAATTATATTTGGAATTATTTTTATAATACATTTTTGAGGATTTTAACTTTTGGTAGCATGCACTCCGTTACTAACTTCTTATATACATATGTTAGTAAATGAGCGAATATTATGGACAGTTACAAACCCTAAGGAGTGAAAAATATTAAAATCAAGCTTTAAAGTTGTGCATTTTAATATTAAATTAGCTACATTATGATCAAATATAGAAATTAGAAAACTTCTTTAACGATAATAAATCAACTGCAAGGGGGCATGATCATCATAAAAACACAGTAACTAATATATGATAGGAAAAATAAACCTATATCCAACAGTAAGAAAAGAAGATTTCCACCATTAGGGGAGAAAAGTAAGTTATAGTAAAAGAACTCTAGGTTTAAACAAAAATGAAAATTCAAGATCTTGATAGACCCAGCAACAACCGTTTCTACAAGTAAGCCATAAATAATTCCATTATGTTTTTGCAGAATCACTCGAGAATAACAGAGTTCTCGCTGTGAGTTGGGTGGGCCGCAGAAAAAATGTTTAAGTGGGCAAGTGGCATTCTTCTCCACTAGTTCACTAAGGAGTATTTTTGGTAGCCGTTCCATCTTCAGCTCTCTTGTGAAAGAAAGCTTGCCTTCGAACTCAGTTTCCCAATAATTCCCTACCCCTGGAATTCTGCATTAAATAAGAGCAAAAAATCATTTCCTCACATAGTCGAACACTCCCCATAATTCTCTCTTTAAGAAGCGTGGTAAATAGTCGTATTTACTATTCGTTTCCATTGAGATCTCGATTGGCGAGTATTGGAACGCTACTTTTTTCTCTCGAAAACTTGGTAATTTTGTCGCCTCCATGAATTTGTCCATAAACAGTAACTTCTACTGTTTCGTGTTGTATTAGCCTAAGATAATACTTAGTGTTTTATTATGTATGACTACAGTGTACGATAATGCATTTCTTTTAACGTGGGAGAGTGTGAGAGAATGGATCATTTACTTAATCTTAGTTTCTCCTTAAGTTTGTAGTGGGAGATAACTTTTCTCAATGATATATATGCAACATATCAGTTAAATTAGGTCAGGTACTCCAAATGAGACAAAAGAGGAAATACGAACCAAAACGTTCATTGAGCAAACAAAAAATGTATATAAAGCAGTTTGAGGTATATTACATTAAATACAATCGTCTAATTTTCTTGCATGATTTTACCGTAATATGTATTTTTTTCCGATAGAGAAGTGTAAATATCCTCACGAGTAAAGCATTGCATCGACTCAGTCGATATTTTATTTACCTAAAATCTTTAACGAATAAAATAATCGTTACAACAAATAATGAGGATATTGCACGGCGATTTTTTGCCATCTTTAGGATAAATCGCAGGAGGATGTCGTAACCTGAGTAAACCTTTTCTATAGAAGAAATACAATATCCTAAAGATGTAGATGTTAGATTACGTTAAGGTTAAAGTGGACTTTACATTATCAAGGCAGCATTGGTAAAAGGAAGTAATAATCTTTATTTTACAATAAGCATTATTTTCATGCCGACCCCAAGGTTTTCAGCAAATAATATTGTAATAAATTTATAGTAAATCACAGATTAAGTTTGTAGCAATTGAACAATTAAACGACTACTAACGGGGAAATTGCACACAGAAAATTGCAGGAAAGAGCATTAAGGTTGGCCAAACATTACCGTTGCAATCTCTCTTACTTCTAAAGCCAAGAGAATGTAGAGAGAGGTGAAATAGCCATGCGAAGTGAAAGAATAACAAAAAAGAAAGGGGAATTCCTTTTCTTATCCAAACTCCATTTCTGCGCCACCGAATGACTTTTTGGAACTAACACTGGACTCTTGTTAAGGCTTTCATTACCTGAGAAAGAGAGAGGATTGTCGGGAATTGTTTGCGGAGATGCAAGGTAGAAAACTCTTCCGATGGCACGGCTGCAAGGAGTGGAATGACCGAGACAACGCAGTGTAGGGTAACGTCTCAAACGTACCCATAATTCTCTATTTTCTCTCACTTTTCACAACTTCCTGGTTCTGCAAATCCCTCGACAGCAAAAGTTCCAAGTGCGAGTCCGCCTGTCCTTTCTATTTAATAATCCTCGCCAAATGAAGCAGAAATGTTGATATAAAACACGCGGAAATGAAAGGAAAACACCTGGATGCCACCACCAACATGGTGAATAGAGCATGGGAATTCAAAATCTTTTGTTGTGTACAATATCAATCACTACCGTAATGTACTCACAAGTCACAATCGAATGGATTCTTTGGAAGGAATTTAACTGTAGGAACAACATTTTTTGTAGGAACAAAAGTTAAAACGTTCAAAAGACATTGAAATAATAATAAAATTTTATTAAGCTTTAGGATATGGTTGAATTTAAGTCAGCAAAAGCTTTTTTGTCCACATCAACTTCTGCAACGCTCTAACACACCCATTAACTTCAATAACCCTGTCTTCTTGTTTGCTTGCAATGTGTCTGCATAGTTCAAGTCAGACGGAAATATATTTTTTTAATATTAAAAATACGAAATCGTTATTCATTATGAGTTTTCTAAGTTGCGGTTTCTGTGGATTAGGCTGGTTTACTGAGATATCATTCTAAGGTAAAGGAATATATAGTATATTATATATATATGGAGGTAATTAGAACCATTTCTTTTGTTCTCATGTATATACCTTATTATGGTTACTAAGCAAACAGTCTGATATATGAATCGTTCAAATTCAAAGCTCTTGCTAATGCAAAAACCAGGGGTAAGTTTTCCCTCAGTCGGAGAAATTTTATAAACCTTTTTGAAAATTTGTTGCAAATATTTATAAATATGCTTCTACAGCTGAGGTCATACCCCACATATGGGCCCTCACTGGGAATCGAACCCAGAGCAACTTTCACCAAAGGTGAACGCTCAACCGACTTGCATATCTGGGAGTTCCAAAATTGGTTTTCGTTTACGGAGTGAATTTGACTCTAAAAACAAACTAGTGGATGCTTGGTGTAAATACATGCATAAGATGGGGTAATAATTAACCCACTCAGGAAAGGTTTTAATATAAGGCACAGGAAAACGAAAACCTTATGTAAAAATACTAACTTTACTATCTTTCAAAGCAGTTATCATAGCTTGGAAATTTTGCCTCTATCTTTTCCCAGGGATAATTAAATTAATAACCTAATCACTATTACATTACTTATCCGCGTTACTTTCCGTATACACGCAAGCATTATTTTCAACTATTACAATGATTCTAGGAAAGAACGAGAAAAGGAATTACTATGAGTTTATGACGGAAGTTCCATCTCTCTTTCCAATTTAATCCTTCACTTTCCCAACCATTAAACCCTTTTCCTATTCCCTTATCATCTCATTCCACATTATTCTAATTTCAGTGCCATTTAGCATGATTGATGGTTCTATGAATCTACCCACTAATTCTCAATGAATTCTGCGCTGGACGCAAATTTCACCCATTTCCTAGATTGAATGCGATTATGAGAATGCCTCTCGATTTACGAGGAGAACGTTGAATAAATTGGAGCTCACAGAGGAAAGCAAGTCCGCAATCTGTAAACAAATAATGAGCTGAATTTTAATCGCGGAGTGGAATATATTTGTGAATCGACAAAAGAATTTGAGCAAAAAACAGCTTCCGCACGAAGAGGAAAATATCTCCCACAGCGTTCAACGATATATTTTACCATTTCATCTGAAAAAAGACGATTTATCTTTTGGCAAATGTGCTCTGATATTATGTGGACTCGGAAACCGAATTTGCGAATGAAATAACTTTGTGCATGATACAACTCCATTGGAGTCCCTGAGATCCATTGGAGGATTGTACAGTGAAAGAGTAATATTATTATGCGTTTAGAAATAAATTTGTTCGGAATATGCAGTAAAACCCATTTAAGACGCTCCCGGACGCGGTTTACCCACGGTCCCGGTCCCTTTCATACGAAACAAATGGTAAAATTACCACTTAAAACGTCCTGCATCCCGCTTAAGACGCGGTTTTTTTTACCGTCTCCAGATGCATTTCAGTCCAGTTTTGCCAATCGTTTACCTTATTCGACAGACCAATATTTTTGCATCATCCCTGTCGTTTTATCACGCTTCGCCTCACCTCTAGAATGGTTTCTTGCGAATTTCTCCTTACTAATGACCAATTTAGTGCTATGAAAGCTTTGCTATATCTCACCCTTAGCCGATACGATCTATGAGATAGAGTGCGATATTCTCTTTTAAACTTTTCATATCGATAAAACCAGAAAAGTAGTGTTTCGTGGGCTAATGAATGCAGAACTTTGACAGATCGTGATGCCCTCTCACCACTGCTATTAAAAATCGGTATTCTTCCCTAAATGTCTATTTGGTAAAAATTGCTTTATATAGAGTAAAATATGAGCAAAGTAACTGAGAGGCATATTTTTAAGAAAAGCAGACCATTCTTCAAAAAATGATGTAATTCAATTAGAATTATACAGCCCAGTAATCTATTTTATATTATATAATATCTATATTTTTCTAATATCAAAAACAGGCATAATACCCAATAAATGTTTACTCATAAACAATGCGATAAAAATTTGCTTGTCAGGTAGGATATTTTTTATACTTTTGCTGAATCTCATTATGAGAATCCTTTCCCTTCACTAATTTCTGCATTTCATCTTCAGAACAACAACTCAGTCTTTTCCTTTTCAACGATTGCATCGTTTATCCACGCCACAGCTCTCAAGGACGTACAAACAAGGAATTAATTTTTCATAAGCGAAAGACTTCAAACGGCGAAAAAACGTATTTTCACATCAACTTCATCGTCAACTCTAGACAGCTAAGTCAATACACACAGTTGAGAAAACATCGCGCCTTTGGCGTAGAAAACAAGAGATGCGCGGAAGATAAATTCAAGGAAATAGCAACCAACCGTCAGCGTTTCCACAAGAGCAAAGGTCACCGTTGTGATAATAACCTTAAGTGGAAGCTGTTTTGCGAGACATTGTTTGGACTTTCTGAATGATAAGGCACCTGATGACTACTCGTATTAGGTTTTCAAGTAATAAAATTCTTTCTAATTCAGGAACATTTCCTACTATTCACATGACGGCTCTCTTTTTAAATGCAGTACGGAGGTAATAGTAACCGAGTAAACGTATGATTTGCAGTGACGATAATCGAGGATTGTATCGGAACTTTCACAGACATCGGAATCTTAGAATTTTTATTCCAATTTTAAATTTTTAAACCTCATTTTTAATTAAATACACTGATTTATTGATTACTTTAATGATTCTTTTCACTTAAATTCACTTGTGGCTTATCTATTATATAGAAAATTAACTAAGCTCTTCACTGGATTAATACATACATAAGTATACTCTTTATTAACTTATATTTATTAATTTTTTAAAATTCAAGGGATAGCTCTCACTCGCTCATTTCCATGGATTTACAACATTGCTATTAACAGAAATAATATAAACAATTAATATTTGGTCGTTCTCTTTTCTTTTCTGCGGTTTCAGCGGTGGGACTCGAGAAAATGAATTTACAGGCAGAGGGGTTGTCAGCCTCTCGCACCTCAACCCTGTACCGCACTGTATTCCATAAGCACCGTAATCCTAAGAATAAGATTCCGAACTGTAAACTGGCAATTCATAGTAGCTAACGGGGAATGAGAAGTATAGTAGGTCAAATATAGTCGGCGACATTCAGTGAAGTAACCACATAGGATCGAAACAAGTCTTTCGGAAGGCAATGAGAAGAAATGCGTGATAAAAGCTTCCGATTCTCAACTCCTAAGGCCAAGTATTTAGTTCAGGTATTTGGCCATCGTAACCGCCTTCGCCAACCACCTTTTTCTCGCACCATTGCCTCCCTCTTCAGCTTTCGTTTCCGTTCCAAACCAAACTCCGAAAAACAAACGGCATTGCTTCCATCAGCGCTGAGGGGATCCGTGGGCGGAAGTCGGAGGAGGAATAATGGTCTGGGCTTTACTTAGCGCTCTCACCTCCACTCTCAACCTTTATCGCTCTGTGCATCTCCATTTCTCGTTTATAACACTCGTGACATCTACTTGAGGGGAACAGTAATCTTCCGTTTGACCTTTCAACTCCCTTGATGCTCATGCGACACTTCCTTGCTTGATCTCGCCTACTCTCTTCCTTCCTCCTGAAATACCCCCGTAACGATTGTTGAAATTTCATTTGTATCTGACGAGGATTAACTACCAGTCAGCAATGGTGAAAATACAGCATATATCTTACACTACCTAATTTTGTTTTGGCATATCATATTCGTAGATTGAAGGGGATTCAACATATATTTTACACCATCCAATTTTGTTTTGGTGTGTCATTTTGTAGATTCTCATTTTCTAAGGAACACTAAAACAAAGAAAAGATTGAAATAATTAAGTTTTTATTATAATTTGATGACTGTATGAAGTATAAAAGTGAAATATTCAGATTCGGTTGAAAAGAAACCAGCGATTTCCAAAATTTTAATGTATAAAGAGTTCCACTTTAAGGTAAAGTCATAATAGAGAGGGAGTAATCAATCCATTCTCAACACAAAGACAAACTGATATTAAGGAAGAAAATCTCTGCTTCCGAGAAAAGGTAGCTAAGAAGTGGGGTGCCCTGGAAGCTTTAATAAAATATATAGAGATAGATCTTCTAATGGTATTAAATGAATTTCGATTGTATAAATCTAATGTGACACTAATACATACAATTTCGGATTTTTACTGCGGCAAAAATGAGTAATACTCAACAACAGGAAAGGTACACTTGGAATAATTTGCCCTTTTTTAATTAACTGCTAAATTGCTCATATGTCATATTTGCATGTTTCATTCTCATAACAATTTTTATTTTTCAATGTTTTATTCTAATATTTTTTGTGATATTTCTTATTTTCTCATGATGTATTCCTGCAACTTCCTCTTTTTTAATTTAATTTTATTATTTTTGTATTTATTATCATATTTCTTATTTACTTTGTTAACTATTGCATTTTTTCTTTTTCTGATTTTATTTTATTATTGTTTTTGTAATTTCTTTATAGTACTGCTTTTGTAATTTTCTATTCATACACAGTTTCTATAATATCTTTTAGCATGTACTATCAGTAGGTTTGCGCAGGTTTTTCACACCCCCCTTCTTTGCGGGTGTTTTCCTGCAGTGGATCTTATTTCCTAAGATATCACCTTAGGTTTTTTTTAATTCCACTCCTTCTAAATTTTTCCTCTCCATTTCTCTATTCACCTACACAGAACTTTTTATGTATGTATTATTTTTGACGAAAGGTTATATGGAAGAAGAGACTATTCAGTCTCAATCTCGCCTAAAATAAAGACCTTAAAAATAAACAACCATATTCATTCCGAAGATGACTTCCATGAATAAATCAAGTATGTATAAAACAATTATTTGTTTCCTAAGTAATTGTTATTTGTAGGGATTTCACTCAAAATAAGACTATTCGAGATCGCTTCGAAGAAAGATTTCTTCTGTTGATACTTGAAATACTTTCGTCTGAATATCAACTCCGACTCGATAGAGAAGCGAATGTGCTTGTTCTTAGTTTTATTCCATTTCCTCTCCTCACTCCAAAACTCATCAGATATTTTTATACACATTTTCACTTTCCTCCGACCTTCAGCCCATTTTCTCTCCTCATGCATTCTCCATATCGATTTTATACACTCTTTGGTCTCATCCACTGAATATCTCCATTTCCTTTATACCGTCTCATTTCCTGCCGACATCCCACGTTTTCTTCCACTTCATTTTCAACCCGATAAGGATTACTTTCTTTTTTGTCTGGATGCAGGAACAAAAGACTTTTTTTCCAAGAAGCTCCCGCTTCCCAAATGTTATTCCGAATCGCTGGGGAAAAGTTTTCGAATGGAATGACTTTTCTGATAATAGGCTGATATCGAATCTGTATGAAAAATGAGGTGCTTAAAATTTCTTTCAAATTTTTCCGATTGTCTTCGTGGTTTAGGCGAGTTTTGAAGGCAAATGAGAGTTGAAATTGGAAAGCAATAAAGATTCTCCAATCGCTAATCAAAGTAATGCACCATTTACAGAGTCATGAAAGTGTGGAGGTTCTTTCACTTATAAAATTTGGGGCTGTTGTAATAAGGGAAAGAATGGCATCTTCGATAAAATCTCCAATATAAGAACACGAATGAAGATGAAAACACGAGTTCTTATTGTTGTAATCGAAAGTTATTTAGCCTTTTTTATCGTGCACTTTTATTGCAACTAGGATCATGTTTCGAATGGTGGGAAGCTTTAAGAACCTGGATTAGTTGTCTCTGTTTTTATATCAGTTAAATTACGACCAAACAAGGGATTCGTATTTTGATTGACGAAAGGAAAAACAGCAGGAATAAAACTTACTTACCGTACTTAATACAAACTTTATGCAAAAATCAATGAAATTGGGGGGCTCGATTGATTATTCAAGATTTTTTATCGTATATTTAGTGTTCTTTTCCTTTTAATACTGTTTTTAAGAGAAGCCCACGTTCCATAATAATACTTCAATGGCCTCTAAATCTTGAAATCACTTCCCTTTCCAAGTTATTTCCAAGCGAATATTTAGGAAGTTGTTGTTCTTATCAGCATTTCCAAACTACTACTTAAGAGGCTATTAGATACTTTTCTTAATTCTTTGGATATATACTTTGGAAGAAAGAAATCTTATTCCTGATCTTCATTGTCTCTATTCAATCTAGTTAATTAATACTAAATAAACTAAAGAAAATTCCGAATGCAGGTTAACAGGTAAAATGCAGTAAAAGTAGATGAGTTTATTTTATGACATGAGTTTGCGATTTAAGAATCGGAGGTGTAATGTTAGTTAACTTTCTACGTAATGGAAATGATGTAGCGCACGATGGTATACAACTTGGAATAACACATTTCAATTCTCAAAACACAAAATTATCATGAAATCAGTATATTTTTTTTTAGACCATATCTATACTCGAAAATAACCATCGAGATAAAAATGTTTTCTATATTTATATATTATTGTTTTCTATATTATCTACCCATAATATTTATCTACGTTATATTATACCTGAAAGAGCATCAGCCGATATAGCTCAGTTGGGAGAGCGTTAGACTGAAGATCTAAAGGTCCCTGGTTCAATCCCGGGTTTCGGCATATTTTTTTTCGGACGATGAACACAATATGGTGCTACGTGCAATAGAGCAGTAAATGTTGTAATACTCGGAGAGTTATGATGTCAGAAAAATTGAAACCTTTATTTTATAATAATCCTTATAAATTAATTAATATTATTATATCTATACAATGTGTAACGGAAGAACGCAAATTACGGTGTTAAAATCGTGAAAATCAATGTTATGAAATTAGCTTCAATAACTTAGAGACGAAAAAACTGATAGAGTGATTATGCAAGGAAAAATGTATAAATAAATCTACTTCGGAGTTACCAAATGTTTTAGATTTCTAAAATGGTTGCAATGAAACTCTACGAAATCACGATGAAATCCATTGTACTTAATCCGCAGACTAGTATTGCAGACTCGCTGAAACCGCAGCCCGGATAAACGGGAGTTAGTGCCAATACGAGATCCCCCACTACTTCGGCCGGTCCGACCGAGAAGAACTACTAGACAGAAAATCGTTAGCATACCCCATACTAGACTAAAGAAACTCATAATCTCTTAAGAATGTATTTCTCGATGGCAACTATTTTTGTCAACATGTTAGACATCATCAAGCCGGATGAGAATTTGCAGACGAAACTAGTATGTCCAGTACAGTGAGTTTCCACAAAGTTGAGCTTGAAATGTTGGATTTATTGTACATCCCATTTTTGCACGGTAAAACGGGATGTCAATAAGCAAGGTAAATAGGTTGCTCATGTGTAGTCCCTTCTTCAGGTTAATAGATACATTACTAGGGTTTAGTAGTATATACTGTTAAAAGTACTTCTACAAATGAGGTTATTTCGCCTGTATGGGCTCATACTGGGAAACGAACTAGGGACCAAAGGCGAACGCAGTGCCCCCTTACCTATTTGGGAGTCCGTTAAACGTCCGCAAAGATTGTTCCTTCTAGATTACAAAAAGACAAAAAATGACCGATTTTTGAAATACCATTTAGAAGAACATTTATTGATTGAAATATAAATTGAAGGAAATTAATTGGGAAAATAATTTTTGGAGAAACTGAATTTTGGGTGAAATGCGTCGAGGTAAAAGTCTGGACACTTAGTACTTTCTTATTTCGTTTGCAATTGTGTAATTTCGTAACCGACTTAGATGAATTCTATCACTGGCTCTACACCTTTAGATGTCCCTCATCCCAATTTATCCAGAAGAAAATAAATGTATCGCTAATGTGGAGCTATATTTCCCAAGCGATTCCCTGGAGAAATTTTTTCCTTTTCCATGGCAGAGTCTAATAGCGTCGCAGAAAGGAGCGATTAATCCCGGGGCAAAGCTAGGGCTTAATTCGGGAGAAAGACGTAGGAATGCCAATAAAGAACGGGTAAGTGATTTCCGTTACGCGCTCCGGAATGGCGTCCGCAGAATTCTGCAAAGAAATCACGTTTCGCGGATGGTCCTCGAGGAATTTCCATCTCCCGGGTTAATTCTGAGGAAGTGCTTCAAGGACGCTTAAAAAAGCGGTATTCTTTCCGTCGCGAGAGCGCTCGTCGTGGCATTTGGAAATGAAGAATGGGATCTGGAAATGGAAGTTTTTTTTTCCTCGAGAGAGAAAGTTTGCGGGGCTGAGGAAGTTAAAAATGGAGATGGAGGAAGTGGATGGGGCGCGTTTAAATAGCTTCTTCTGGGAGAAGAAGGCGAAAGTGACGCTCGACTTTTCGCCGCAAAAAATCGTTTTCGCGAGCTTTTTTTCTCCGCTGCGGCATTAAGTAAAGGAAGGTTCGCGATGCGCAAGTTTTTGTCGCCGAAGACATCGATCTTTGTATTATCAAAATCCACACTTTTGGCACGTTACATAGGTGAATTAAGGATGGAATTAAGCCATAGACAATGTTTGAAAAATTCGCAACTACGGACGACATCGATCTTCATATTATCAAAGTCCACAATTTTGTCACATTGAAAAGGTAAAAGAAGGATGGAATGAAGGCATAGACAATCTTTGAAAAACTTGCTAACGTAAGAACAGTATTATCTATTAATATGCCAATGTGTGATATCATTGAAAAAATAAATTTCAATCTCATCTTCACAATTGAATCCCAATCGAATATGTTGAGGATGGTGGAGAATTAGAAGAGAAGTTTAGAATTGAACCGGCGGGAAATTGCATACTTTGCCTTATTTGATTATCATCGCTTAAAGTCCTCCAGTTTTTACTTCGGAATAATTTGAGTTACGTAAGGGAATTAAATCAGCATTTTAAGGAGATCTTTCAAGAATTAAAAGCTATTGTATTTAATTCAAGCATATGTGTATATTATTTACATCCTTGAACCTAAATTAGGTTACTTATCACTGATAAATTATTTTGATAGTGATACCGGATCCCGAAGGTCTGCCATCGATTGAACTAAATACAGATGCATTTATATATAAAAAATTAATTGATAAATTTAATTTAGCCTTAATTAATGTAAAAGATTGAAGGTGCAAAGAGCATTTGCAAAAAAATCCGATGCAACCAAGCTCGACTTTGTGTACGTTTTTTTAAATCCTCTTGTGAACATTTGCAACGATTTTTACCATAATATCAATTTATATTAATTAAATTATTTTGCTATATTTCGCTTATTTAATTTTCGAATAATTAATAATTAAAAGTTTTAGATAAAATCTGCTCTGGAGACAATCGTAATCGCAATGACTAATATAGCTAAAATTAATTTATCAATTAATTAGACATCTTCGAGATGACAAAACATAATTTTTAGCATACTATATCAAATTGAGAGAAATTATTCTTTTTCTTTGACAAGAAGATGTTACCTTTTATATATTCAAAATTTCTTCAAACAATTATTTTAAGATTATTGTTGTTTTATTCAAATCGTATGCACTAAATATATGTATTTTTTAATAATTGGCATAAATTATTTATTTGCCAAAATATATAAATTATTTGAAAAAGTAATACATTTACAAGAATATTTGGTTTCTAACAATAACTTCAGATTCAACATACTCCATCATTCTTTCAATATTTAATCCTTGTTTGTATTAACATTTTCAGAAATCCTCGATTTATGTAAAAAAAGAAAGATGCTATCTAATTAGGTCAAAAATGTAAGTCTTGACTAGCAAAATTTATCTGATTCTACAATTTACGGTGGCTCCTAATATATCTGCTCCAGATATATTCATCCAAAAACTGAATATTTATGAAGTATGAATCAAGGTTTAGGGAATTACGAAGAATTACGAAATTTGATTAGTATTTCTAAATGTTAAATAGTTGTCATTACAAAGTAAAAAGCGAAGGATATAGAGAAGAATTAGGAAATCGAAGACTGTATCACAAACAGAGAAAAAAGAATGTTGTTCCGCCCTTACAGGAAAAGTGAAAATGTAAACAGACCCCGAATTCTACATTTATTTTCCGTTGGGTGGAAGTGGAACCAGGAACGCGGAAAGAATATATTAAGGCCATCATTTATTAAAATTCATTATAGCGGAAACGATAACTCTGTTGCTGAATAAAACTAAATGCATAGCTTTGCGAAGGACTTACATTTATCTATGAGTAAAAAGAGATGAGGAATTCACTGAAAAAGGAAGGAAGAAAGACACCGAGTGAAATTTAAAAATTATCGGAGCATGAAAAACAAATTTAATCATTAATAACTTGTTTTACTTTTCTCAATATTTATTTCGAAAACAGCTTGGAATTTTCGGTAAAGGAGCTTTTTCATCTCTATATATTTAAAGCGATGTTACGATATGTCACTGGTGGATTTACCTGACCTTACGTTTTAGAAATACGTATTTTTTAAGATTTTTAAATAGACTAAATAATATTAAAAAATTATTAAATGAAATAAAATAGATTAAGCCAATTATTCCTCTTGATTTCAAGACAGGAATGGAGACCGGATTCTCATAAAAGCTATACTTAGCGATTCGAACTTGAATCTAAATTAATTTCATATATATTTAAGGTAATCAATGATTATTTTTTAATTAATAATTTTCGCTATTTAAAGTTAGGAATTCTTTGAGCAAATTTGTTGGACCTGTATTTGAGGTGTAAAATTTTACTTGCGTATGCATTTATGGAGGCATAACTCATTTTCCTTATGATCTTTAGAAGTTTATTTTAACAATCCTAAAATCACGTGGTACCTATAATAATTACATTCTCTGAAAATGTATGAATATGATTGTAATTTATCGCGAACAGAATATTTTATATAATACCATTGACTTCATCGAGTGTTTTTTTCATTTTAAAGTATAAAAGAATACTTTGAAGCATTTGCGTGAGTATTAACTTCAGGAATAATTCAAAGCGGGAATTTACTGGGTAACGCTCTCTTACAGAGGAGTATGTCGGTAACAAGCATTCCTGCTAGGCAACTTGCAATCAGCTTATATCCTTAACCGGTTTTGTGAAGCGATATCTTTCCCTCGCATGTAAGCAACACTCGAAATTGGCGAGATATCAAAAACCTCAAACATGGAAAGTGTTTCCAACGATAACTTTATCTCCTGGCAGGATATCACGGCAGCTCATCCGCTTCTGCGGATAGTTTTCCTCTCTAAAATGAGAGTGCGGTAAAAATCGCAATGTTTGGCTGGCAGTTTAACTTTTGTTAGCTTGATGTAAAGGCCCTCTGACACCTGTCACTTTATGTATTCTTTTGGCTTCTTGTTACACCGTGACATAGTTCTCAGAAACGAGAACATATCTCTTGGATAAACATTGCGATAAGATAACTACTTAAAGTATTGCTATACGCCTGCCATAGCTGACTGTTCCATCTCAAAACAAAGTAACCTTTATAAATTTCCTAAAGTAAGCTCATAATTTTTTCATGTGTTTCTCTATAACGCTGTAGAAATTAAGAATAAAATATTTTTCGGCCTCAATTAAAATATTATTCAATAGCATCAAAAATGTTTAAGCTTCTGCGTTTGAAGCTTTATTGACTTAAAGAAATATTTACCATATGTAATCGAATTCATAGTTTTACCTATCGCCACAGTGATATATCCACTAAAATTAACGTCTCAATTTAATAAAATGAGCTGGCACATTATTTCATTAAACTTTTTTATATTCCTGGTTAG
The DNA here is from genome assembly GCA_036926295.1 of Pachydiplax longipennis. Lineage (NCBI taxonomy): Eukaryota > Metazoa > Arthropoda > Insecta > Odonata > Libellulidae > Pachydiplax > Pachydiplax longipennis. The sequence continues at coordinate 19,390,965 of JAVFKF010000001.1, read as the reverse complement.
TTTGACAAGAGGTTGGCACTACTATGAATTCTTAGGGCAAAGAATGAACATTCAGTATACTATTATAAAATTGTGTAACTTTTCTTAGTTGCCATCATTTACTTGAATATTTTTCGTATAGAAAAGAGAGGATAATTAAGTTAAAAGTTAACATTTCAGGATAGAAGGAAGTCCCTTTCTAAATGAACTTCGAAAAACCTATTGAGATCACTTAGAATACACCAAAACTAGCCCTTTGTCTTTCAGCTTTCGTTAATTAGATGAAGAACAATCTGTTACAAGGATTCACGGAAAATTATCCTTTATTAAGACTGCATAGTTAGAAATAATAATAAGCCATTCAAGGTTGTAGATAAGGTACTTGTGATGAGGGAAGGAATGAACTGAGACAAATGAGGCAAAGGAGAGGACGGACAAGGCAAGGGGTCGGTGAAAACAAACTACAGAAAAGTTTCGAGGAAGGGCGTAAGGAAGAAAACATTTGGAAAGGTTTTTTTTTCGAGGGGAAGGGAATTTCGATGAGAGATGCCGAAGGAAAGTGTCTGCGAGCGGGGAATAGAGATGAGTCTTCGATTCTCTAGAGGGATGGGGATATTTACAAAGAGACCGAGGGAAAGTAGCTCGCCACGAAATATATGGGGTAAACGAAAAAAAGGTATCTAAATCGCTTTTGAGTGATTTATCTCCGAATGGAATAAAGAAAAAAATCATACGCGGAAGACGGCTTTTACGTCTCAAAATATCGCCACGGCCACATTTTTAAAAGGAGACTGAAAATGAGATTTGCTGAAGGAGATTTCAACTTTAAAGATGAGTTACTTAAAAAATTTATTTCGCATACAATGGGATATTAATTGAACCTTTCTTCTTTAGCATATTTAGGATATTGAGATTTTTATTCTAAATAGAAAATTATATTTAAAATTTTGGGTAATTTTTACGAAATCCTAATTATATTTCCCCTTTCAGTGTGCTATCGACTGAATGTAACTTGATTTTGATTAAGTGACGGATGAATACCATTTAGTGGCTCTCTAGAACGGTCATTACGTATCAATACGTACTTCGTGCATCAAAAATTATATTTTTTTTTGGGAAATTAGAGCTAGTACTTACATTAGGAAGAGGTTATTGAAATTTTCTTTTACGCTAAGACAAAAAGTTTTCGTTTTTGTTAAAATATGTATTTAATTCAAATTTTTAGTGTAATATGTATGAAAAACATTTATGAAACGACGTGTCATATTTTGTTTGAGAAATTTAATGAAAATTTTCCCCCATGGACAAAAGTTCGGGATTCAGATTGAAAAGGCTCGCACAAAGTAGTTTTAAAAATGGAAAATAACGTAGTATAAAAAGCATCTGTGAAAAAATTGAATTGTTTTAACCATGAAAACTGGTGAAATAGTAATGTAATGCACAGAGAAGCAAAACTATTGTAATTTAGTGTAGACATCCAGGACTGTTGCATAAAATTTTCACTTTACGTAACTCATGTTCTTTCTTGCTACTTTGACTAGATATACAGTAATAACTACTTTATCCTAGACTTAAAGCATATGATAAGTTTACACAAATGGATTAAGGCCTAGATGAGGTGTACCAAATTACAAATTTGCCAAATAAATAGTAACATTTTTAAAGAGAATTGAGATTAAGGTACGTCCTCTTCCATGTAACCGATACCCTTTTACCATGATAAAAAACTCGGTATAGAACCTGAAATACGAAAACTTTCATGTTATCTTCAAAGCCGTAAATCCTAACGAATGAACGTCACATTAATGGACGACAGATAATAAGTATTCTTAATCCGATGAGATTCTGCCTGAATTCCGTTGCAGGCCATTATGGCATCATCTCGATCATCGATAGCTTTCCCTTAAATCGCCCAAGATCCCATTGACATTAATGAACAGCATCAGGACCCGTTTAGCCCTTTTCGATTTCCCTTAATCCCTCTTATCTTCCTTTCCTTCGCATCCTTCTCTTCAATCATTGCAGCTTCCCTGAAATCTTCACACTTCCTTTCCTCACACCGCACATCTTATTAAGAGGATTGTAGTTTGACATTTAGTGCTATTTCCAGATAATCCACCTCACCTTCACTTCACCTACAGACACAAGTTGATCCACACCTAACGATTCGACAATAAATCTACGGTATAAATTACCGTCGAGGATATATGATTTGATATACTATATACTAATCTGAAACCACCTATGATTTAAGCATTGAGAAACTTTCAAAAAATTAATTTACAGCACATAGATTTATGACATTATGCGATTATAAAGAGCCTAATTGATTATCGAAATTCGTAGCTACTTTTAATAAAATTGTGCCATTGTTACTGTTTACAAATACATAGCTAGATCGGGTTAGATGTTTGTGGTTTTCATTTTATTCTAGCTACTACTTGTACCCAAAAATACAGCAAAATCACCTGAGGCAATTCGTACCGTTTTTTATTGAATTATAGCGACTTTTCATTAGAATAATATCATGTTCCTGAAAGTTTTTTCTTACATCTCACGGTATGTTAAGCTCCTATTTTATAAAATACTGATGGCTTGAAGTGGATGAATAGGTTTTTCTGTTTTCTATGTTGGTAAGTTTTATTTTATCGAATAGATACATATGGATATTTTAAGATGCCATAAATATTATGGAATAAAATTATTTTCGAATGACCAATGCTCAACACAAAACAATTCATTAAATCATACGATACCCTCTTAGAAACGTATTTCGCTTACTGGTACTAAGTATCGAGAGAGAATGCGTAAAGAAGCATTCACGTACTATCAGCGATATTGTGATAATCATTTATGTCTTACATGCAGAGAGTTATAAAACATTGCAATCGTAACCAGCAATAAACCCGTGGATGATCCCACCTTAAGCCAATCTTTAATTCATCCATCCGTGCACAGGGGCAATCAAAATGTCGGACCTACATCACACCGACTTTCATCTGACGTCGTATCTTTCTTTCATCACTCATTGCTCCTCTCTCTTTTTTCCGATCTACTTCCGAATCCCATCTCCTTACGAATCATTAGAACCTCTTCCGTGGTCAGGACGTCCACGCAAGGGATAGAGAGAACTGATCTGACATAAAAGAAATAGATTCGCGAAAGTGAGCAGTGATGCGTCCCCCTCACCTTCATTAACTGCCATAGCGCTCAATCTTATCCCTCCCAAACGAGATCCGACGGGAAGACGCCCGAGAAATTGCTACCTTTCTCCGCCTCGCCCTGTCTAGTAACGAGTAAGCTATTTCCCTCGGGTTTCCTTTCTGGTCATCCGCTGATATCACGTTCCTCCATTTCCAAGTCCCTTGCTACCTACGATATGAGATTCACCCATTCATCGCAAATCACCGGAGATTCGTTCATCAAAAGGCGCGCTGGGTTGGTTAGTTTCCTCTCCTCACTCGTGGAAGAAGTATTCTCCCTTGGTTTGGAGAAATATTTGCCGATTCTTCACTGTGGTACTTTACGATCGAGCTACAATTCTCATCGGAGCAATTTGGCACAAAAATGATTCATATTGAAATAAATTCTATCGAATTGTACTCTCTAGAACTCTGAAGAAGCAGTGAAGGATTTAATTTCCCAATTCAGAGATAAATTTTGTTAAAGATGTCCGTATTTTCACACATTTTATTAATTTTTAATCACGATAAGTTATACATGTATAATGATGATAGCAACAACCGTCTTTATATCAGAGCGAAATTAGATCATACGGAGACGAATAAAGTTATTTATTTTGAAATAAAGTCAGTCGTATAGTGCGTTGACACTCTAATGTAACTCTAAGGAAGCAATAAAGGATTTCATTTCCCAATTCAGAGATATATTTTGTTTAAGTTGTCCTTGTTCACTTATTTGATAAAGTTTTAATCACGATAAATTATATATTTATAATAATAATAGTAATAACCGTCTTTATTTTAGAGCGAGATTGAGACTTATAAGTCTCTTCTTACATCTAAAACTATTCTTTATAGATTATAAACTAAAAAAGAGAATATTAAGAGAAAGAAAAGCAAAGAAAGAGAATGCTTTTCTGGTTCACAAAAAACTAAGTAATTTTTTAGGAAACGCAAAATCTATACATCAGAAGGCTTACGAGATGAAGATCCTTTAGATCTGGCTCGCCTAGTTTCTTCTGTAATTTTATGTGGCCCGCCTTTGATGAAGTATGGAGACCCCCTAAGTTTAAATAACGATAATGTCAGCAGTAACTGATAGCGAATAGTCAGAGATCAGAAGTGGCATTTTCGGCACCTTTGGCAATGACAAACAAAAAAAAAAAAAAAACGGGCATTGCCAAATGGCACGTGGGCTTAGTGCTCAACCGTTATAGTGCAGTCATTTCCTTTCCCAATACTTTTCACATGTTCTTTCGCTTTAAAAAACACCCTTGAAGACGAGAGCTAATGTTGATTCGATGGGGAAAGGACCAGTTGACTTCCACTTCCCTAATCTTAACTAGTTTGGGGCCTTTCTCCTCTGCCTTTGTATCAGCTGTGCGATTTCGTGGTAAAACAGGCCTCTTGATAAAGCGATGAAGATGTTTGGAGAAGGAAAGAAGAAGAGCAATTTGCGGAGTGGTCTCGAGAAGACCGAGCGAAGCAGATTGCTAAGAATGGTATAGTCTTGTAATTAGTCGTGTGGGTGTGTCATTTACGATAGAACGAGGTCGTGGCTGATTATTTATTTCTCTTTCTTGAAGATTAGCTCGGAGTAGGTGCAGAGATTGAACGTGGTCGTTTTATACACCTGAAGAGAATTATGATCATGTTTGACCGATGTTAAGGAAATAATGCCCCTATCAAATTCAGTTGTTCGCTAATAAGTTTGCTTTGTGGTTGTAAAGGAATTAGTACCCATAACATACTTTTAAACTCGAATCTATTCAATTATTTGAACTGAGGTACAAGGAACATAGCAGAAAGATAAAAATATACAAAAGACTAGTCTACTTTAAACGAGGTTTACTAAACCAATAATACGGTAGTAGCTGCTATTACAACAGCCTCCAACTTGGAGAGTCTCATGCACAATTCTGGGACTTAAAGCACTAGCTGATTATAATATCTGTCAAAAACCTTTTGTCTTCTCGCAAGAAAAGTACATGGCGACAACCATTTCAAAATAAGAAAAAGAATAAAAACCCCGTTTTGGCTTATTTAATGAAGTTACTGTGAATCAAACAGTAGCAGATGTAACCTTATCAGATGATCAATGAACCAAAATTCATCCTAAATGGCAAAAAAATGAGCAATGGTTTATTTCAAAAAGTTTTTTTTGGAGAAAAGTTTCTGGAAATTAAAAGAAAATACAATTATCTGAAAATTTAAAGTTTAATAAATTAAATTAACTAAGAATTGAATTATAGAGATTCAACGTTAATTATTTTAAATTAAATTAAGGTAAATGACGAAAATTTGCAGATACGTACGCCAATACTTGTAAACACAAATACATAAGTAAAAGTATACATGTGTAAATAAAAGTATACCATACTTATGTGAATGGATTGGAAATGTACATTTTATGTATGACGTAAATCTTATCACTTCATAAATTTCAGTCGGTGGGGTCGAGTTACTGCAGCAGTTTATTGCCTACCCAACATCCGTAACATCTTTGTATATTTGGCGTTTTTTGGCAAATTTTGGCGAACTAAGAAATCAATTTTCCTCATTCAAACTCAGTAAATTGTTAATCACTACGCAACATACAAGCAATACATGTAATATTTTGCCATTAAATAACTTCAGAAACATCGAAAAATCATCAGAAAAAATTGCGAATTTTTTACATTTTTTCACAAAAATTGAAAATTTTGACTAAATTTCGCAGCCTCAGGACATATTCCGATCTAGCTGAAATTTCTTATGGTTTATAAGGACCACCAGCCACAAACTTTAAGCACTAGCCGCATATGGATTTCGAAAAAAAAGTTTTCTCGATCCACCCTAATGTACATACCATACACATATGTAAATGAATTAGTTCATGTAGCTGGATGAGGTTCCACAAGCCTAATTTAATCCTCCGCCAGAAATTGTTTACGCGAATTTCCCTAAGTCTAGACGAACGACTTGACGTGGAAAACTGAGGAAGTCCGAATGAATGAAAAAAATCAGTAACTTCAACTCTTGGCGAATAAAATCCGTAAAAAGAGTCTCAGTCTAGGCTAAATCGAGCGATGGAGATTGGGAGAGAAAACAAGATAATCGCGATTAAAGAACCCACGCGGGAAAAAGCGATAAATTAGTGCAAGGATCGTTAGAGAGGGCAATAGGGTAGCTTAAAGGGAGGGAAGATGAAGATAATGTTTTTGTAGAGAAGCTGTGGGACGGATTAAGAGATGTGAAAGATTTCCTGTCACTCGTTCGGACGCTGAGCTTAATTCCGTCATCAGAAACACAAACGGCACATTCTTTGAGTAGAAGCGACTCTTTTGCCTTCTGCACCGAGCTCGGATCTTAATGGACTGCTAAAGTAGTTTCTTTAAACGCTCTCAAATGTTCGCAATCAATCTACATCCCTCTTCTCCCCCTTGCTCCCAACATTTTGCGGAATCTGGAGGTGTTCATTTCAGAGGAAAAGAGGGGAAGAAGAATAGAAACGAGTTAGAAGAGCAAACAGTATTTAAGGAAAGGAAAGTGAAATCTTTGGCGAAGAATGTCCGTAGCATCATTTTACAACTGCAAGTTACTATGGGAGATTTAATACAATGAAGTACATACGCCTTTATTGGCAAATCTGGGATTAGATAGTCTTTATATCCCCTCTAAAATGGGGCATTTTCCATTTAAACATTCTGAGGTTGTCGCACAACATAAATAAAATAGACTGATATCCTAAAAAATATAGAACATAATAAATACAGAAAAATGTATGAAGGATTGGTTTTACTAAGAGAAAGAAGCTGATATTTTTATCACAGAAAAGATACTACGCAAAAACATCCATGAGGTAAAGATGGTTTAAGAAAACAGCGAAGTTTTTAGGAAAGAATAAAGGATGAGAGAGATATATTACACCATAGTAGACAATAGACTAAAAAAGTAATTAACATATACAACATGTATCAGAACGAAAACATCCTTTTACGTTAAAAGCTAAACATAAGAACGTTCCTATTACAACATGAGATTTTATTTAAAAATTGCACTCTTCCCCATTCCTGTTACTCGCTCGAATAGCATTTAATTTAGTATGAATTACGTGAAAAGAAGTATTATGAATTACTGCGAAATCATAACTAAATAAACAATGCTGAAATATTTCATAATTAACTACCGGTTTAAAACTTTTTTAAAAATGACAAATTGGTAAGTGACGGAAATGAATGTTTTACGGAGAAAAGCCTATGATTTGCCAATAATTACTTTGCTCTGTTATGAATCAATAAATTTAATGTCGATTTCTTAATATGGTGTTGAAACAAAAGTCGCAATGAAAAGAATAAAGTTATTTTAAGCTTTAATAAGTATGGCAAGTTATTTTAGGCATTTTATAAGGCGTATCCCACTATGTAGGCAACCCGCCTCACAGGCCTGTCATCGCGGGTTGCCGCATACACGGCGCAAAATGATTAAAATGAGGGGTATGCCACCTTTTTGAGGGTCAGTGCCAAAATTAGCCGAATATCCGTCAAAAAATTTTCCACGTGCCAACCAGAAATTTTGAGCTCTTGATTTTTGATTATTTAAATCAAGAAAAACACGACACAGGTTTCTTACGCAAAAGATAGAAAATAAATTTAGCATGGAATTATTTCATGTGAAAAAATCGTTGGCGTGCCATGCTTGCCAAGGATTGCCTTCCTCTTTGCCAAAGCATTAGTGGGAAACCTGTGACCTTCAGGCCTCATGCGATCTTTATAACTCATGGAATACTTGACCGTTGTAAAATTATTTTGTTGGTGACGCGAATTGAAAATAAATTGGAAAATTTCCTTTTAATTTCACCCATTGGAAACTTTGTTTTTTTATCAATATTTCAATTTGTAACTAATTTAATGTAAGCAACAAGGAGCTCAAAAGCAGCCAGAGGATTTTGCATACTGTCATTCTTTAGCGATCTGAGGGTTACTGCGGTCTTTCGAAGGAAAAGGGGCGCGAAGCTGTCCAAATCCCAGTTATTACTTTCAATTTTACGCGAATCAGTAGCTAGTTTTTTCTGGTTGATAATAAACAAGGTTTTTTAACTAAAGTGAGAAAATGTAGAAGTTTCCTTAAAAGTGAATCATAATGCTCTACTAAAACTCAAATTTAAGAAATATATAAAAGCAAACTTGTTATGAATAACATCGACCTTGTAGAAATGTTTCATAATCCAAGGAGAAACCTCTATATTTCCAAAGAAATTAAGAATTATAAAAATTGTTTCTCGTTCATCATTTAGTAAAAATATTTCTCATATTTTGATTTTGTATTACTTATTTCATTTGAATGCACATGAAGTACATTATCTCTGTTTCACAAAGTCAATGTCGGGGCAAATAATACACACTGCCGGTAACTAACTTTGGAAACTATCATCCTAAATAAAAAGCCAGCGCTACTAAAAATGGAATATTTCCCAGGATACCTGAAATTATCTGTCACGTAATAAGAATGGAATTCAAACCTAAATGGAAACCTAATTATAGATTAGAAGGAATGTCATTTGAAAACATGTCGAGTCGAATACGCTTTCGCTTTAGTGATGAAAGGTAATTATATGGAGCTTAATATATTTCTGCGTTCTCACCAGCTCTTCAACTCCGTCCGGAAGCCGCATATTTCAACGCTATGATTGACGTCTTGGCAGATGTATACATTCTTAAGACAGAAGAATTCAAAGTATATTGTTTTTCCAAGTTGTATTATTTTTATACACCCTAATTTCTATATTAGTTTCCAGTGTAGGGTTCCTCTGCCGTTATATTTAGAATCTCCAATAAAATAAAACACCTTCAGCAACATGGATAGTAGTGGTAATTGTATTTCAAAGTCTTTGAAAGATAGCTTGATATGTGCTATCATACATCTTGGCCCCTTTCAAGCTAATCATACTGTAAAGTGCTGAAATGACATTTTCTGTTGTATTTTATTTCACATACCTATCAAATTAATGGAAAGAGCTTTCAAAGTACAAAACTCGATGTAGAACAAAGCATATCGATGTATGGAATGAATTCCAATGGATGCCAGAAGGAAAATATTTTTGAAGATTATTTCAATAATTGAAAAAAGTTGTTGCAAAATTTTTAATATAATCCTCCGTATCTTAAAACAATTATCTATTCTGGTGCAAACTTGCTACTCACCAAACTGATTATTAATTAATCCCAGAATAGGAAAAGATATTAGCTTTTCATTTAGATGTTTTATTCCGGAAGAAATAAAATAATAACCATGAAATAGCCATTTACACCATCTATACCATTGGTCTAATATTTTTAAATATCCTGAGATATATTTGGAATGAATTAAATTTCAGGTTCCAGAATCAGAAAATCGCAAATTTGATTTCTTTAATTTCGATTTGATTGGAAGACCTTGTAAGGTACTTTGTCACCTTACGGCAAATTCACAAGAATGTTAAAAAGTGAATTCACAAGTGTAACTAATTATTTCTCAGCTTCTTGTTTAGCTTTCTAGCAATTACACATACCACTAGGATTCTTTTGAAGTGGCATAGGGATAGTATTGTACATATCCAAATGGGTAATGAAAACCCCTGAAAACATTTCTAAAAAAATATCTTTGTTTCAAACGTGAAATAAAGGGAGCAAGGGTTGAGGTAGAAAAAGTGAGGAATCCATGACAGAGAAAAAGAGAGGACGCAAGTTTGTGTAGTGTTGGGGAAGGGCGATTTTGGAAGCTGAAGGGTGCAAAATGAACAGAAATAGAGAGAGAATGAAGAAGAAATGGAACGGTTGAGTCCGACGAGGTATTCTGGGGAATGAGGAAGGAGAAAAAGAATGTTTGACAATAAAGCAGAACGAAAGGATAACGCAACAAAGAAGTAATTGGAGGGAAGATGTTGAAAAAAGAGGATCGAATTCAAGAGGGAAGGGATATGAAAATTAAGAGACAGTAAATTATATCCAAAGAGTAAATTATATGATTTTTCAAAATAATTGAAGAGAAATCTGTACATAATAATATTTTATACGTATTTCTTCACGCTGTATCAATATTTTCTGAGCAATTTTTTGTAGAACTCCATCATATAGTATGATAAGGAGACCCTGTGCCTCGTGATTTTATATTCCTTGATCTTTCCTATGTTTGATATGTTTCTGATACCGAGAAATAAAGTCTTAGCTACCTTTGGAGGAATTAGAACTTAAAAATTGAGGCAAGAGTGTATCCTTCCATGGAATTTGGATCTTGCTGCTAACAAAAGATATGAAATCAGCCTTAGGCCGTACATTTGAGCAAGATGTGTTACGGATGATTACCTCACATCAGAATGAAACCCAATTCGGAGAAAATAAAACAGAGCTAATGAGACAGTCGGAAACTGATTACAAAAAATTATCCAAGCGAAAGGTAGTTAAGGGCCATCTTACGGGACTTAAACGTTTCCAGAGTGCTCCAGTAGAAACGGCTAATAAAGTAAATTTTAAGGGACTACCCGAGTCAGAAGATCCTTAGCTTCTCTCACGTAAATAAGATCCTGGTCGGACTGTTTTTCCGCGACGCACGTCGAGAATACCTCGTAACGATACCGTTTGAAGGATAAGGGAGAAGTCCGCGTTGATTTATCTCCTCCCTCATTCTTCCCTTCCTTCCTCGGAGTTTATTGTTTCTCCGGGGAGATCCCCACAAGGACTCGGGCACTATCGGAAGCCGTGGACAAGGTGATTGAAAGTGATCCATCTGGGAACATTCGTGGCAGGGAGAAAGCCAACGCGTTGGGACAGTAATTTATGAACCCCGTATTTTTTACAGAGGGTAAGGTCGGGCGACATTGGAAAGGAAGAGCTGAGCGTATGAGAGGGAAGACAGAGAAAAAGAGGAAAGGGAAAATTGAATGTGGTAAAAACAAAAGCCTCGCGAAGGCCGTTAAACTAACGCTCTCTTTAAAGGCGCTCGAAGGACAAAGTGCCGTGCCTCCTGTGACGTAGCCTTCGGTAGTTTAACGCGTCAGATACTCGTGTGTCGTCGAGAAAAACGATGTGCGGTCGCTGCTGTGTTTCCGAAGGGGTCGTTATGGTCTAATCGAAGGGTTTTCGCTAAATAAGGTCTCTCTCTTACGGGGATTTATAACCGGGGAGGTTCTGTTTTCGCTAAATTACTCCCTGGATGTTGAAAATTAAGGGAGCGGACTGCATGCAGGTAAGCCGCTATTTATAGCAGGGATACATCGGTGAGGGCATTTATAAAACTGTTAAATAGGAGGAAATTTCAGTGTGTCGGTAGATTTTTTGAAGTATGTTGAGCGTAATTCTCGAAGGATAATAGGTAATTTTTAAAGTGCTTCGAGAGCTGAGGTCGCATATAAATCTTCAACGAAAAAAATAGTTCTCATGCAAGAAATCTTGCAATACCTGTCATGCTTTATTAAATTAAAGCAAGTTTTAAAATTCAACACCTTATCATCACCTTTCTCTTGTTTTTTATGTTTTTGTTAACAATAGTAATGTGTATTAGTATTTATTTTTTCACTATCAAAATACTATTACCAATCAGTTTTAATCTTAGAAAGTGTAATTGAAAAAACATCAATTTAATACTAAAATAACGGGGGTCTATCCATTAGCAACAATACGGTCGTAGTAAGTCTTAGTGAGAAAGTAAAGGAGAAAGAGGAAGAGATTAATTTTTCTTTTTATAGGAAAAGATCCTTATTTAAATTTAATTGCGGTAATCGTAAATCGGAAAATAAATCATTTCAAGAATTCATAATATACTAATACTTAAAATGTTAGTGATTTCAATAGTACAATAATATCTTATCTTAATTGAAACTGCTGATGACTTGTGTTACCTCGACAGTATATCTACCATATATGCTCCGCATAAATAAAATATTCTAAATAACTAAGCTTTCCACACACGTCAATAATTATGAAACATCTAAATAAAAACAGAATTTACGTGGAAAATAGGACTAAATAAACACTTAAGATTCAGAATTCTTATATTATGAAGCTTTGTGCAAGATAAGGTAGGGTTATATAAAAGAAAAAGCGTGCCTGAGAAAATAGTTGGTTGAAAGAACTGAAGAGAAAGAAGAAAATTTCCTTTTGAGGGTTGTTTCATTTGAATAATTCAAAATTGGAGTTAGAAACATCTTTACATATTTATAACTTGGTTGGATTCGGATTGGAGTAATCACGGAGACGGAAACTCAAATCGCAGATTATTTCAAAAGAAAGGCAGCATTTGCATGTTTCTAAATTAATAGAATAAAGAGCTTATATTTTTGGTAAGAAAAGTATCAGTGACAAAGAATAATGAAGCAATAAATAATATGACATTAACATAGAATAAAACACGTAATTTACATAGACAAAATACGTAATTCACAAATAAATAAATATGTGATTTACAAAGAAATAAAGATCATAGCGACTGAGCATAAATAGCTAAGAGATAAAGAAATAAAAAGTAGAGACTAAAGTGGTGAAATCAACCTCCGCAGTCGGGAAGACTTCGAGATAATTTCGTCATAGACAAAAACCTCCCGCGATCTTCCTCAAAAATACACAACGAAGACTCGGAAAATCAAACACTCCCGAATGGGTATCGCATATCAAACGTCCACATTTCAGAGAAAAGGGTAGCGTAGGAATCCCTCCCCATCTGAGGCTGAAAAAAGGCATAATTGATTTCCGGAGGCGGTCTGATTTGTGTGCGAACGAGGAAAGGGAATTCCATTAAACTCTCCTCACCGTCATCCCTGAAGATTCGAATGATGTCCCACAGAACAAAGAAAAGTACCCCTCTCTTTCCAGAAGTTGACTTTCTACATCCGACCAAAATCAATACCCACGGTTCCTCTCTTTCGGATCGTTGACCGAGATTAATCTCTTCAAGTGCGGAAAGGAAATATAAACGGAATGCGCAAGAGGAGACATGCAGGAAACTGACGCCAAGATTTTTAATCAAAGTTCTGAGAAACAGTATTCCCCCTTTCTCATCAAAACGAAATTGCACCGGGGAAATGTGACCCTAGGGCTCAAGAGGATGAGTGGAAATGAGCGACGTCTTCCCGAGAATTGCATTACTGCTCAATGTGAACTAATGCGAGTCGTTAAAAAATATTCTGGTGGTGGTCGGAATAGATTGCAGCGCTAGAAAGGTCGTGATTCAATGAATTGTTATGAATGTGGTGAGAGTCGAACCATGTAAGACTAATTTAGGGATATTTAGGAATATGAATAACAATTCATTATGGTATGATATTGATATTGAAATGAGAGTCGAACCATGTAAGACTAATTAAGAGATATTTAGGGATATGAATAACAATTCATTATGGTATGATATTGAAATTTTCTGCGGAAAACTTAAAGCAATTGAGTCTTAAAATTAGCAATGAAAAAAATTGCGACAATATATACATATTATTTTAAAAATATAATAATAAAATTAATTTAAATTATAATATAATTAATAATAAAAACAAATAATTATAATAAAACTTATAGCAAATGAATCTTAAAATGATGACAGATAGCAATGAAAACATTTGCGACAGTATAAACGTATTATTTTAAAAAACTCTAAGTATATAAAAATATTTGAGAAGTTTCTAAGGTAAAGGACTAAAATAAATTGTTTCCACCGCTCATTTCCCTATATGCTAGATTGTCACCTTACCGCAAGCGCAGTAAACGTTCCTATTCGAATGTGTTGCTTAAGACATGTTCCTCTACTCGATTGTGATCTCACTGTGAAATAATACCTAGGTAGCGTATATTTTTACATTCTATCAAACCATTAAAACCCATTATTGAAGTTATGCCGAGCTCTAAACGCTCTTTCTAAATTGATATCACTTTTGAGACGATATAATAACTCATCAGTTTACTAGGTAAAAACCGTGCATCCGTGCATCTTGTTCGTTAATTAATTGGCAAAAAAATCGAACGATAAAACCAGAAAATACGGCAGGAAATTTCGTAATACGTCAGGTATCACTGGACTATCTTCATTGTTATAACATTCCAGATTACATGGGTGGTCTGAAAAGTTTCCGTCATTTCGCCATTTCTCAACGTATTCTGAACATTTTCTGAATATTTCTGAAAAATCCGGGGTCGGAAACTTTTCAGACCACCCTCGTATGTCTAAATTCTAATTATTTAGTTAAAAAATCTAAATTTTTTCAGCTTAAACTTCTGTTGATCGCTTAGCAGTAAAGATTCTTTAAAATTGTCATTAATCACCTGGCTAGAAATATTTTTGCCTTACTTCTTTGTATCTTCAAAAATATTATAGTTACAGTATATTAATTCATATCTTCTTTTTCCGTGAAAATAGGTAAATTCATCCTCCAGCCGCCATCACAACACCATGAATAAATTTCTGCCAACCACGTTATTCATCGCTTTTCCTTTGACTACCTTCACCATCTCCTCCTACGCGTCCTTTCATTTTCCATCGTATTTGACCTACCCCTTTCAGCCCGTCTTCTCCCCTATCTTGCACGCACAGTCCTTTTCGCAATTCCCTCCTTTAGCCGATATCTCACCCTTCCATTAACCATCTAATTTGTCCTTACCCTATGCCAACCTGTCATCCTCTTTCCTTGAAAGCGGCTTCCCTTAATCCCGCTCCTATTCATATTAAACCCTCCACCCATTATGCAGTCTTTCATCGATAAATCTTGCAGATAGTTCTGTTTTATTCTTCCGCGACGTATCCGCTCGGGCGACCCGGTATTATGGCCTTTATCCCCATAGAGATGACTCTTATTAACCACGATTTAGGTCCAATGTGGTCGATTTTTATTTTTTTATGTCAGCCGAAGTAGAGAACCGATGAAAAAGTCCTTGATGACATAACCAGAAAAATTTTAAAAGAATAATACGTAATTCTGCATTTTCTATAGAAATTAACGTCAGTTTTGACGTTCTCAGCTATCAACAGGTCATAATTAAAAGTATTGTAGACTTTATCTACTTTGCGCTAGTTACGCCTCACCTCGAGTATGCATGCAGTGTACTATATGGGACCCTGCTGAAAAGTGTTGTATTCGCGAGATAAAAAAGATGCAACGAAAGGCAATACGCTTTGTAAAAAACTGCTATGATAAATCGGTAAGTGTTACTCAGATGCTTCAGGAGGCAGGATGGGAATCTTTAGCAGAAGGAAGGCTCAATCAGAGATCTAAATTACTAGATAAATTCAGACAGAGCACGTTCATAGAAGATGTAGCCGATATTATGCGCCCTCCTTGTTATATAGGCCGTTCTGATACCGCGAGCAAGATCAGAGAAATAGATGCTAGAACCAGTCGATTCATGAATTCATTTCTTGCGAGAACAATACACGAAAATAATCGAATAGGAAAATAGAGTAATGGTGCTTGCACCCCCTGCCACACGCCGAAAGGCGGCTTGCAGGGTACATATGTAGGTGTAGATGAGATCATTTCTTTCCTCGTAGTCCGGTTGTTGAAATCCTAGTCTGTAAGGATTTGTTGTAAGGATGTGACCATGGATTATTAACATACATGTATTGATCAGAATGGAACACGTGACATGATTTTATCAAAAGAGCCACCCCAGAATTGTTGGAAATGGTGAGAGGAGAAAATAATTAATAGAAGTAATAGTAAGAGGCTCAGGCAAAGGTTAGATAATTGCTCGAAGAAGATGAATTGCCGAAGAAAGTAATTGAATATAGAATGCAAGCAAAAAATAGACCATAATTCAAGGGAAAGGTTATTAAATTATAGGTGGAAGTTACAAAGGAGGGAAGGAAAGAATTTTCAATAAGAAATAGGGGAAAATTAACCTGTAGAGGGGTAAAAGTTTTGAGAAACTCCCTTAGCCGAATAAGTCAGAAAATCTTCAGGCCTCTTCCCCGAATGGGGAAAGAAGCTGTGGGTTTTCTATGTTCTTCTAAGAATCACCCAATTCGCATTTTGGTGGCTATGCCTCATTGGGTCTCTTCCTATAAAGGGAAGAGACTCAATGATTATCTAATGTTATCGGCTAAGAAAGAAATTCTCGAACATCATGCTTATTAATAGCCGAGTTTCGATTTCATTTCTTTCTATAAAGAGGTAGTATATGGCCATGTATAGCCCAAGCAGCTAGGCGGTAAAATAAATCAAAAAAATTTAAAAACCATACCATTTACTCAGCTTTTTCTGGCTTATTTCACTCAGGGTATTCTTGAACCCCTGCATTCACTAAATCATTTCTCCGAGGCGGGATCATCCCGTAATAATCGGTGTGCGGAGGCACCTGAATAAACGAGAGTTTTTGAGCTCACTGCTTTCAACCACCTCTTTGCATTCCGCGAATTTACGACGGCGTTTGAAGTTCTTTCCCCTGCGATTCGTCCCATCGCCCTCACGCTCAAAGGGTGTCAGCGTCTAATCGGAAGCAAGTGGAACGGACGACGATATCATCCAAGAAAGTTAAAAAAAGCATTCATTGGAACAATACGGCGGCTTAGAAACATAGCGTGAGAGTTACTGCCATGGGAAAGACAATCGAAATTTAATGGGGGTATCTAAATGACCAATGAGCAATGCATAAAAATTTTCATAAACTGACTTGATTTCCAATAGATATAAATCTATGAGAATACACTTCTTGTTCATCAGTCATACTAAACTGTTCAATGATAAACATTTATTAAACCACTAGAAAACCCAGCTTTCGTAGCAAAGCTACATTATCAGGTGAGAATAATATATAAAAAGAGCAATGTAAACAAATATGAAACATTTTAATAGACTTCTTAACTTTGTAATTAACTCTACCTTCATTGATTTCGTTTTTGTAAATATTGTTTGTTTTTGGAAGGTGTTTTCACTCTGTGATATAGCTTTGCTACAAAACCTGTGTTGTATTGTATGTTTTCCTGTGGTTTAGTAAATACTTAAATTCTGATTTTATTAGTAATTGAAGGTTGCATACCTCACGAGTTATTGTTATTCATTACTCATTATCCATATGATTTCATCTTGTTATTACACCAAAATCCAGGACGAAACTTTAAAAACGTCTTTCCAGTTTATAACAGACAAAACGATGGACAACAATTATAAATATATGAAATACTTAATTAAAAATCACCTTGTCAGGGAAATCGCCTCATTCCCCAAAGACTGTTTGAGTCTTATAGAAGGTTGGGGATACAGAATCAAAATATCAACCAACCCAACCACTAAACATACAATCTATCATGTGTTACATTGCATCCTCTCAAATGCCACACATCGATCCTAATGGAAAACACTTCTAAGCGCCGCTTTCCTAAATCGTGAGCCTTAGGTAAGAACGTGTATCGCATGAGCGAGGTATATGAACTAGATCGCATGCATGGAAGGTCCCCTTTAAGAATGCCAGCAGATTCAAATCAGCATAGGCAAATTTAAAAATATCACTCACAAAATAACTGCTAGAAATCATACCAATAGTATGCTCGGATGTATTCGAAATTGACGGAAAGGATCGGAAATAGGCTATCAAAAGTACAGCGGCTGTTAACAGATTATAGGAAAAGGTAATAAAAAGTATTTCAAATGCGCATGACCTATTGAAACTGGAATGCTTTCCCAGTGTAATTCTATAAAGGACCTTGAATAACAGCTTTCTCTTGCTTCCGATTCGCAAGAACCGAATATATATCGCTTGATTCTAAATTGACGAGTGTAGTTTATGGTATGCTACGTGAGAGATGACGTAAGGGCGCTCGTGAGCGATTTATTCAAGGAGAGTTAGCTTCTGCGTATTTACTGTGGAGATGAATTGGAGCAGGAAGAGAGAGTGTCGTCCCTCAGTCGTACGGAAATAGACTGACATGACCACTCTCCTTTTCAGTCCCATTGATGACTTTGGCTAGAGCTGAAAGGAAGGCGGGGAAGTTAAGAGGAGAACCAGGAAGCGAGAGAGGATGGTAATGAGACGGACGAAAGGGTAACGCGAATTTTTGCCAACGGAATTTGCACATCAACCTCTAACATTCCATCATGAGTCGCTTAGTTGGAAACCTGTCACTGAATTAAAAGCGCGGGGAAATCGGAGGAAGAAATACACCCACGTCGTGTAGGTTGAGGAATGTTATCCAGTGAATGATAAATAAAATAAAAATCATAAAAATGAAAAAAATCACCCCATTATCCGGGGGAAATGTTTCTTATAACTTAAGAAACATCTCAATAGGGTTAGATAAATTCTTACTTAGAAATTAAGGATGATAATCAATTGAATTACCCCATGTACGTGCATATAGGAGAGCTTTTGGGACTATATTCTCCATCTATCATAATAAATACGATAAAATTCTTTTACCTCCTATAAGACGCGCCCTCCTATTTTTAACCTTGAATTTTGAAGAAGAAATGCGACCTAAATAAGGAGATATGCAGTAATTCCTTTCATCCTCTAAGAAATTTATATATCAGTAAATTTCCTATGAAGTACTACAAAGATTAACAACTCATGACACTCTTAAACTTAAATGACATTATTAACGGAAAATTAATATAAAAATAGTTTTCAATTTCTTAGAACTGAGGAATATCGCTAAAAGTTATTTCAATTTATGTTATGAAGCAGGAAAACCTCAGATTTATACAATCATTACAAAAATGGTGACCCGCAAAAACTCACAACGCCTAAACTGCAAAAAATTTACCAAAAAAAATTAAATCCTTTAAATTAATAATTAAATAATTAAATAGAGAGAAATATAATGCGATAGAAAATAAACGACCTATGATTTCTACTACATTTAGAATTTAGCCATTAAAGTTCAAGTCGTCATAAGTCTTTACCGGGTTGGCAGCGCCTTTTCGCAGTAGAAACTCTAAAGAGTAAGATTAAGTTTGTCATTAAAAGAATACGTTGCCGCATACATGCTCTAAAGACGCAAAATGTATAAAGAATTAAGTATCATTTGAAGAAAAATGATCAGAATTTACACTCGAGAAGCAATAAATCTGACAACGGTCATAATTACTCTAAAGGACGTTTGCGCAGAAAATAACTAGATCCGCGAAGTTTGAATACCCAAGTCTTCATTCATGAAAACAATTTGCCTCGGGGGAAAGTAAACAAAACTACAACTAAGAGAAACAACCGAAAAAACTGGAAGTCTAAATACGCCGACAGAATCGCTAAATTGGCAAACTTGATGGGGAAGAAAGAAGTCGGAAAACAAAAACAGTAACGACGGAGTGGATGGGAGACGAGCAAACATGAGGTTGAAGAAGAGGAAAGTGGAGATAAAGAGAAGGGAGAGAAGTCAAAAATAGAGGGGAACAAAACAGATGGAGGATGAAAGGAGAACATCAAAAGCTTCGAGTCACATGGATGGCATTAGAAGGGAAAGAGGGGAAAATTATAGAGTTATGAAAGGCAATGAAAGGAGAGTGTGAAGCACATGGTGACATGTTTGCGACTGCCCACTGTCAAAGTAAGGGCGGCGACTCATAAGCCCTATGCTCTTCTGGAATTGGCTGATTAAAATTTTTCCTTTCCACCTTGAACGTTTCTTTATGTCCCTGGTACGTTGCGAGCTTTTACGCAAGAAAAGGACAGCATCCAACGGTATGTAGAACCTAGTGTTCCGAAACATTTTCAGCATGTGTTAAAGTTATTAGCCGTCAAGTCCTTTTCCTTTATTAAAGAAATGGAATTAAAAGGGCTATTCGTAATGTTTTTGTATAATTAATCTATAAAAACATATCCACTTTCCAATATTCTCATTTCTAAGCTTTGATAAAGCTCTTTATCAATACAGAAGCTGTTATACAAAAATTAATACCGTTTTATACCGATATACGATATTTCATAGAACGTAATAAGAACGTAAGAATTTAATATGTTATGTATTAGTAGATATAAAGTAATCAAGGGATAATGTATATTATAAAGAAAAATTATAAATCGTGTTCTTTCATTGTTTCAACTGTCTTTTGAGGAAAAATATGTATAATACGTTTTGCAATTTACTGTTTGGCATATTAAAGATAACTGAAATTCTACATTTAAAACGTTCAAGTCCTTCAGCAAAATATCTTTACTGAATATGCGCAACTCTACAATCAGGAGTTATCCAAATTTTGTTTAAATATGTAAATAAATAGCTGAGCTAATCGAATTTCCAACTATCAAGAAATGAAAAATAGTGAGATATATGCGAATCGGTAGCCGAAAAAGCCAACAGAAGAAAAATATCTCCGGCGGAAAAAAAACTCTCTGGAAAGATGTCCTTGCGGAAAGAAGCGCCCGGAGGAAATATATAAGATTATTTAATTAGCTTGTCTAGTGGGTTGGGTGAGGGGTATTCCTTAAATATAATAAAACCATTTGTGTTTATGAAGTTAAGTGAATACAAGATAGTAATTAGCTGAGTTTGTTGCGTTTAGGACGATAATATTTTTTATACTTTTAATTATTTTTTTATGTATTAATAGAGTATTCTATTCCAAATCGTTTTCATTTTAATTCTATTTTTGCCTTGAGGATTTATCTTCTTTGACTTTTTTCCACTATGTTTTTTTCCTGAGGTCTTTTTCCCTACATTGATACGAATCATGCGGGAAAGTACCCCAAGGTTGTTTCCGCCGGAGCAATATTGAAAGTGTTGGGAAAGGGAATAAAAGCAATGCGGAAAGGGGAAAATGCTTTGGTACGTTCATGTGGGGATGATACAATGAGGCGATGAAGTGAGGAACGGATGAGTGCAAAGGTGAACGATGCTGAAAAAGATGGAATATGTGTGAGAGCAGAAGGTGGAAAAGTGAATTGGACGAAGGACTCTTGTTCGTGGGATATGAATAGAAATAGAGAAAGATGAAAGGAAAAAATAAGAAAGTGGGCGTCGAGAGAAGCAAAACAGAAAAATTAAGAATGGGAGTGAGGGTACATTGAGGAGGCAGATGAATGGGTTTTGAAAGTCTGCACAATAGGAGAAAAATGGCGAAGTGTGAATGGGAAAGGACGCTCAGCATTCCGAGCTAATGGCTGACTCTGAATCAAAATTAATTTCGTTTGTTTTCTCCGAGGAAAATTTCCTAAAAATGAAAAACAAAAATCTTAATGTTATAATTATGTTGGTGATTAATTGATGATTCTTCTCATACATTGTGTATTCAACAGCAAAATGATTATTGCGGAATCAACTTCTTTGTTTATTTTTCTGCTTTGTCGTGAAATTACCCACGGTCAATTGTATAAAATAGAAAATAAAGATCGTAGCATTGTCTGCAATATCATTAAAAAAATCTACCAGCTTGATTTCCTTATAAAATTGATACCCTATATCTCCCATGTTTCTCCATATTAAAACAATAACTTTATCTCAAAACTTTAAAGTCCGTTTTTATCGTAGATAGAACTAAGATATTTATATGTAAGCAAATATTATTGGTTGCAATTTTAAATTTGATTCTTATTCTAAATACAAATCATCGATAATAACATATGAACAGACAAATCAATGTTTTTAACTAGTCGTGCCAGAATAGCAAATATTAAGCTTTAGATTTAAAAGAAAGACACGACAGGGCACTTTCACTTAATTGCCGAGGGATGATTCATCGATTCTTACGGGTTTATTCATAGGAGAATTGAATGCTCTCTATTTTTTCTTACTTTCTTTATCGCCTATTATTCATCTACAACAGTAACTGATTTTTATGGGCTTTTAAGGTTCCTCACTTAAAATCCACATCATGCTGTTTAATATCATGAAACCTAATGGAAAGGTTCTTAAACTCTTAATTTTATATTACCGTATTCATTCATTCTTATTAATCGTTATCTTTGAGTGGATTTATTACTGAAGTTCTGACGAAGAATGTTATAGGAAAAATTTCACTGGAGATAACATAATAGAACATAGCTGTTTTAAAGACTACAATAAATAATTTGGGATTAAAATATTATCAATGGAATTCAAATATTCATTAATTGCTTATCACGATTCATTATGGAAGCGTACTTTCTTTAAAAAATCCCCAATATCATTTCACCAGTATCTGAAGTTAGTAGCATCAAACGCTACATATACTTCATCAGTATCCTTTCTCAAACTGACAACCACATCTCAAAAGATGAAAAAACAGATGAATTTTGCTCTTCTCCCAAACTTATTTCTATCGCATCTTCCCTTCCAGAATCCGTCTCATTTGCTCTGGACCACCCCGTCGCAGCATCCCACGGTCATCTTCAGAAATGAAACATCTTCGAACGTCTCCTTACGCACACACGCACGCACCACCGAAATATTTGCGCCTCATTTAGCTGCAAAGATCATCATTCTTCTTATCTTTTTTCCCTCTTCCGTCATTCTCCCCCAATCTGTCACCTCTTACACCCTTTACCTCTCCTCTTTCTCCCGTCCGGCACCTTTCTCATCCTTCTCCTTCACCCCGTCCTCTCCAACTTATTTCTTCTTGGCAGGTTTTCTCATACAATGCGTGCCGGTGCGATTACAGAATCGATGTTTTGGCCCCTCTCTCTATCGGCCCTGGAATCTGAGATTTCTCACGTAGCTCTCTTCTGGAAGGTCTATTTCTGTGATTTATGAGAAATCCTTTCGTCTTCGCGTCGAACGAATATTGTCGTACGCGAAACACTATGAATATCTCGGTCGCATTCATGATCATCCTTCATTTCCTGTCGGGGTTTCCGGAGAATGGCGATATTAAAGTTGGGGAGGTTTGCGGCATATGTTGAAGATGGTGAAAGTTGGGTCTGCATATGACGGTAGAAAATCTAGTTTATGTCATTTTATGTGTTTTGGAAGTTGAAATTATCGAGATTTTTGGAAATTTTCACAGCATTTTTCACTGTCTGTTGGATTTCGCTAATTCTTTGACTTATTTCTGAAGTGATTTCCTCATTGCATTATTTACTTGTACAACCCTGATGTCATCTTCCAATATTGAATATCATCCATAATGTAACATTGCTGCTTTAAATTTCTGACTCGTAAGTAATTAAGGAAACAAGCTTGGGGAGTGAGTAATATCTTGCTATCGGTTTTTAATCGCTTACTTTCATCCAATAGTGTTGAAATTTACATCTTGATTAATTTAAAGAACGTGAAATCAGTTTAGCCTTTGCGCAAACCAAACGTTCATTCATATTGTTTTTCTTTTAGATAATTTTACGATTAATTTTTTTTTGTTTTTTCACCTCGGTTTTTTCTGTTTGTAATTTTTTTATAATAACAGTTAATAAGCATTACTAACAAATATGATTAATAAACATTCCTAATAAATAAATAGTTAGAAAATCACGATGAAGGAAAACAACAACAAGAGCAGGCAAAAACTAGTTCATTTCCTCTTGTTCATCTGATTTTAATTTATTAGACATCACTAAAAACAAATTTTAAAATTTGTAAAATTACAGGGAAGGAAAATAAACAGACAAAAAGCTAGAATTGCCGGGAATCTAACCCGAGATCCTCGGCGATGGTAGAACACATGTTAATCATTCCTCTGCCGAAGTCGACATACTTCCTACTTAGTTTGAGTAATATTCACTATATTGATTTTAAATCTCTATGTAACAGCAAGTCCTTTCTATTTCTGAACTCAATGGAAAAATAGAAGAATAGTAGACGAAAACAGGGAAACATGGGCATGGAAACGGTCATGGGCATCCTTAGGGCTCGACCACTGCATTTAATAACTTGTTATGACTGCTCAAATAAAATATTAAATGAAAGTTGCGTTACAATATGGTTTACAGAAGGAAAACAGATTCTATTGCAAGTCATAAATTCAATCAAAATCCTAGGCTTTTTTTAAGATTCCAAACTACCTCCTGGAATATCTTTGTTTCCATCTGGCGACAAATTTTTACGATCTCACCCTCTTAAACAGATATCTTCCGTTATCCTTTTCCTTCTCACGTTCCTTCCATAACCTCTTATTTCGGTCCATTCCTATCTCTCCATCCTGCAGCACATTGGCCGGACGCCCTTTGCTCTCATTTTATTTCCACTTGGACAAATAGCACGTCCCAGTCCGTTTCACGGCCAACAATAATTCAAGCATGAAGAATCCATAAAGGCAACCTTTTCTTTTTCACCTACGCTCTCCTAGCTTTTCTTTCCTCGCACTGTACCTCTAGCGCTCATCACTCAAACTCTCTTTTTCCCCGCCGTTTCGTCCTTCCGCATGCTTGGCGTGAAAAATCCAATATGCGCCGTTCTCTATAAGTCACCCAGATTGACGGATCCGCTAACGGTATGCATGCAACAGTTGTGCAAACACTAACGAATATTGTTTTAGTTGGGGTCTTTTGAGCTTCGGTGAAAAACATGCAGGGGTATTCTAAAAGGTATGGGTTTTAAAATGCGGTATGAGAAGCGACTGGTTCCGCAAAATATTGATTTCACACTGAATTTTGTAAACTGCAAAGTTAGCCAAGTCGGCTGAAATAACGTGATGATCTATCCTAAGCAAATAGGTAGATAGATGGATAATTTTTTAAACAAGGATTCAAAATTATAATAATAGAGAAGAGTATCAAGCTTTCTATTCACGTATATAGTTATTCTTGAAATTTTTCGGAATTATATACTCTGTAGATTTAATTTCACCCATGAAAGATATGTTATTTTTGGCAAGAGTGGGCACTTCCAGCATTACATTTCAGTTCAAATAGGTATGTCCGGCGCTTTTGAGATGTTTATGAAATAATAGTTTACTTCTTGAAATTTAAAACAGTGTGACATCGGTTAACGACTAAACTCCATTTCAGTATCACCAAAACCATCATTATACAAGACACGATTTCTCACAAATATATAATAATTATCAATAAATTACTTCCGGCTCCTCCACAAAACCATTGTACGAATCAAATATGCAGATAAATGTCATTAAAATGTCTTGCTAAAAGCTTTAATGAAATCCAGGCGTCAACCCTCGATGAGACATCATAAACGAAAGCCTGCGTCATCACGCATATTTTGATTACAGTCGCTCGTCGTTCACTAAGGACGCCTTTAACCAAGGTACGTATGAGAAATGAAATATTTTATAGCCGTGGATAGCGAAATAATCTTATGAAACTGATATATCTTTCTTGCAGTCCAAATTCTCCTCAAGTTCGTTCATCAGTCCGGTGAAGTTTCTTAAACGTAAAACTCTATTCATTTGTGCTTGAAGCTGCATTAAATGAGATATTTTTCAATAACTTTTAGAGAATCTATTAAATATGTATCGGCAAAATCGAGTTCATACATTGCGGATAATTAGGACAAGTAGTTGAAAATTTCGATGTAACATTTTTCTCGTAAAATTAAAGGGTCGGAACAAGAAGCGAAACAAAGCATCCTGTTAACAGAGTGTAATTGAGTTGGCACGGTAGATAATTGGTTAAAAACCCTGTAAGAAAAGTAAAAAAACTGAGTTCCAAGACGTCGATATTTTTCATTTCTGTCTTTCTTTGAGTGTTAAACCACATGGCTATCCATGAGAAGTTACTTCCTTTCCTTACTCCTGTAATTAAATCGAATATTATACTTCCTATATCCAAAAAACCTGAATATTATCATTTTCAGGCACTTTTATCGATAGCGTGATGATTTATTGCGTAGTTAAATCTTTTGGATAAAACAGAAGATCCGAGTCATCCAGTTTAAAAGTGTAAGTCTTGGCTTACTTTACGTCTCCTTATTAACGGCTTTCAAATGAAAATCACGCGGAATCGAAGCGAACAAAGAAGCTAATGCCGCGGAAAAGGGAAAGTAATGATGATGTAGCATTTGACGTTGTCACCTTCCATAAGAGGTTGGAGCTTAATAAAGGAGTCTTGACGCGAAGAAAGATTGCCGAACATTACCGAGCAATAACGAATCTTTCAATGGTCCTTAACAACCATTATTAGATTGCGAATATCCTCTCGCGAATAATATCTCTTCCTTTGGCCAGTCTCCGAGTCAAGAGGTGCATTGGGATCATTTGTCAATGGCATCTCTCCCATGGTGACGTCGTTTATCACTATTTTATTCCCTTGACGCCTGCCTCGTGACGTGGAATTAGATGCGAACTCTGCCAAGAAATTCGTAAGAGGTTAGAGGCCAGAGTTTATTAGAATGGTCGCTGCTCCACCTCGTTAATTAAAGGTTTCAGAGTGGTAGACATGCATGAGGAGAAATGAAAGCATGAATAATACCGTATCACTTTTGAAAGGGAGATGCACTAGATTTCTTTCTCTAATGTTAGTTCACTTTACGCTCTCGTAAAATTCAACATTATTTAATGCTTGAGAAATGTTTATATTTCAGTTTTATATACTACTGTAATTACAATTGATATATAAAAGATAGATAAATGTATAAATATAATATTTGTAAATATACAAGAAAAAACGAAATAAAATAAATTATTTTCATATATTTTTATTAATCCATTATTATTTACCATATCTCATGCAATTGTTTTTTGTAATGATTGTGATGAATAAATTATTATTATTATTTCTATAAGATATAGATTAAAGAAATTTAGATAATAAAACCGACTGAAAATGGTTAACTATTGAATTTTCTAAAAACTATACTGATATTAATAAGAAGAAATAAAAATATTCCCATTGGGACGTAGAGAAAGTAACTTAATCTTCTTGTTAGAAACTTTAAGGGACGTAAAATTACGAAAAAACGCGTAAAAATTGTTAGAGATGATTTCTAATTCAAATATTAAAAACCTGTAAAAACGATAGGAACTTCCTTCACCTGATAGACATATCATAATGAATACTAATGATTATATCATCATATCCTGAGCCTCCCCAAACTTAAAATTTACGTGCCAAACTGCGGCTGTCTACGGCCCATGCATTTTCAAGAAAGTCGTAGCGAGGGTTATAAAACGAGGGTCAAACGTTGTACGGGGATGTAGGGGTGAAATGTAGGGCATTTCCAAGGCGGAGAAGGTAACAGATGGCAATGCCGAGGCTCTTTTGATGCATTACCCAGATTTTCTCGCGGAACGGTAGGAGGACGCATGGCAGCAACTTACCAAAACGTGTAGAAGGTGGGAAATTATCCAACAACTAAGGAAGGCATGGACCTCAATAGAGATGGGAAAGAAATTGCAAACTACCGCCGGAATGAATGTAAAAAATAGTAAGAACATTAGCGAGTTGGTATGGAAATTGCAAAATACCACAATAATTATAGTAAAAAATGAGAGGAATATTAGAAAAAATTATGTGCAAAAATCTTTCTTCTTTTATTTTCAAGAGGTGTGAATTGGTACTGAAATCGTCTTAACTCTTCTAACAGAAGATGATGAAAACCAGATGGGTAGTGAAGACGCAGATGGAAATTGAGTTGGGGTTCGAGAGAAAAAGATGATGAATATGTTAGAGAAGAATTTAATCTATCGCTGGTAGTTGTAGACCATTCGAGACATACAAGGTTGTTGATATCGTAAATTAGACAAATAAGGCTGACAAATGTACCGCCGCTAGAGAAGTGCGGAATAGAAATGAAATCAAACGGCCACGGAATATTTATTCGCCTACGAATGCGTTGAAAACTTCCTCTGTAAGAAGAATTTATTCGATGTTCTGAAATTTATGAATTGATGATCCTTAAGCTAACAAAATTTATAAAAACGTAAGCATAATACTGTGAAATATTGATTGTGAAATACTGTTAGGTGTGTAAAATGTAAAATTTTTACCCCTGAAAATTCACCATGTCGATATAGGCATTTTCTCTGTCTCAAAAAATTTTGATCTCTAAATATCACTAGTCATTTTCGTTTTTTTGGCAACTATTTAATTTTTTGTGTCGATAATAAATATCATTCTATTAAGAAGTGAATATTTACACGTATTTATGAATCATTGGTGATCATCTGATCATCTCCGCTTACGTTCTTAGTGGATGCTGCAATAATGTTGCTCTACTATCTATTGTATTGTATCATAGATAGAAGTTATTTGAACCATTGCTGGAATGTGCTACAATAAATTTGGTAACAATTTTAATCACAATCAGTATGCCAGACACAACGCATACAGAATTCATTCAATACTCGACCGAGAATTGCATCATTAATGGTATATTAATAGTGGTAATGTAATAAAATGCTCAAAAATTCTAAAGCTGAGTTCATTTTGCACGTGGGCCCCCAACGGGCACCGAACCCGTGACCGCTTCCGCCAAACTCGAACGCACTGCCCACTTGCCTATCCGGAAGCCTTTCATAACATCATGTCAACATGAGTTGGTTTCATACGCGGAGAAAATTCCAGTGGATTCTTATTTAGATTCATTGTATTACTTAATCAGAAATGTATTTGTTTCGGCATTAAATTTCGTTTCTAAATATTCTATCTTGTTTTTGCTTCCCTAACTACTATTTATTGGCCGAGATAAAATATAAATTATCCCCTGAAGTTCGTTCGATATATTACCAAGCGAATAGTAACAATAATAATAATAATAATAATAATAATAATAATTTTTTTTTTTTTTAATGCTTTATAATCTTTATTCTTCTTTGTCACAAAATACAATAATTTTCTCTCCATTGAGAACTTTAAGGTCCCCCTGAGCCAGAGAAAGGCTCGTCAGGAGGTTCCATGTTTAGCATAGAAAATAACACACAATAAAAGATACAAGAAAATAACCATATACATTTATATCTAAACAACCAATCAAATCACTCAACTATTTCAATACTACAATACAAAATCTTTATCACAGTTACAATAGCAATAAAATTACAATTAATAATAGTGCAATATGCAATAATGTTACAATAGTATTATAATAATATTACATAATATTAAAATAAAGTCACAATATAAAAATATACAGGCAGACAGAATGTAATATTTAAGATTGATGAAGCCAGGTTTTAATTTCCTTTTTCAAGGTAGACAGTTTTTCAATAAATTGCAAATTAACTGGTAAGCTATTTAGGAGCCTAGGAACAGTTACAATGAGTTGATTTTTACCACATGTATTGAAGTATGTAGGAACTAAATATCTTTTTCTGCTTCTTTGTACCATTGAGTGGGTATTTACCTGTATTGTTTTATATTTGTTTGAGTAGTAATTTTCCAATAACAGGATGTATATGAAAAGTTTTTTTTACTGGTAATAGATCCAGCTTTGCGTAGAGTAAATCCGTATTCGTAATATTTCTCAGAAATTGTGATCCTATGTATTTGATGATTTTATTTTGTGTGGAGATTATGGGTTTTAATTCACTATTTGTTGCATTTCCCCATACACTTAGACCATAGCGTAGGATTGATTCTGCCAGAGACATATATAAAATTCTTTTGGTGGATACAGGAAGCATGTGCTGTAAGTAATACATTTGGTAAGAGACTTTCTTTAGTTTATTATTTATATATTTCACATGATGATTAAATTTCATGTCAATAAACACCCCTAAATACTTATATGTAGAGACTTGCTCTAAAGCTTCACATCCACAGCTCTTATGGTTTAAGTGGAGACACAAATGTCTATGTATTTTCACATTAACATCTTGTCTCTTACCCACCCTATTATTGATATTCATTACTTTTGTTTTATTAACATTGAGTAGTAGTTCATTATCATGGCACCATTTGCTTACATTATTGAGATCTTCTTGCATATTTTTTACAGCAATCTTAAAATTACTGTGAACTGATACAAGAACAGCATCATCAGCATATAGATATAATTTACAATGCTTAATTACAGAAAAGATGTCGTTTATATACATTATAAATAACAATGGTCCTAAGACAGACTCTTGTGGCACACCACTAGTGATTTGACAGCTATCACTACAGATATTATTTAGTTTGACAATGAGTTTTCTATTCTTTAGATAGCTTTCAAACCATTTGTGCGTTATTCCACGGATCCCCATACTGAACAATTTTGACAAAAGTAAATCGGTTTTAATTACATCAAAAGCCTTTTGAAAATCAAGAAAACCCACTATAATATTGTTGTTGTAGTTTAGGTTGCAGTTTACAATTTCTCCAAAGTTTTCAAGTATATTTCTGGTGCCTTTATTTTTTTGAAAGCCATACTGAAGTGGGGATATGAGATTATACTTTTGAGCAAAGTCCATAAGGTATTTTGAGACATATTTCTCCATCACTTTGTCGATCACTGGTAGGATTGAGATTGGCCTATAATTACTGTAGTCTTTTGTTGCTTTGCTTTTTGGGATGGGTTTGACAATGGCAAGCTTGAGTCCATCTGGAACTAATCCTTGCTTTATGCTACAGTTGATAAGTTTTGTAACCAGTTCTTGCAACACAGAATGATTTTTTATTTCTTTGGTTCTTATTTTATCATGTCCAGGTGCTTTATTGTTTAATTCTTTTATGATTTTTTGTATGTCACTGATAGAGGCTTCTGGTATATACATGCTATTTTCATTTTGTTGCATTAAGATGTTTTTTCCCCAGAATTTATTGTTGCAATTTATTCTTAGCCTTTGAATTTCTTCAGTAAAAGTTTTACCAAAATTTTTGCAAACTTGAGGTATGTCATCTCTAAGTCCATTAGATCCTAGGATTCTTATGATGGCATCATCTGAAGTAGAATTTCTCCCCCTTCCTGTCAGATTGTTGATTTCTCTCCACATGCTTTTGCCATCTTTTATTTCACTGAATAATTTATTATAGTATTTATATTTACATTTTTTAATTTCTTTTGTTGTTTTATTTCTTAGAGCTACATAATGTTTTCTATATTCAGTATTATTTGGGCAATTTTTCATCTTTCTAAATGCAGAATCTCTTTCCTTGATTAAGTTCAACACACTGCTTGTAATCCACTCCTTGTTTCCTTTTCTTTTGGGTTTAGTACAATTATATACAGATGATTCTTTGTAAATTTTGCTCATGGATTCACAGATGTTTGAATAAATAATATTAGGATTTTCTTCATCTAAGATTTTCTCCCATTTATGCTCTCTGATTTTCTTATTTATTTTACTTTCGTTAAGATAAACTGTAGTTTTAATTTCATTATGATGATTCAACTGTGACTTAACATCATTAATGATCTTTACACCCACAATATAGTGATCAGAGATTTTAGTTTTTATTATCAGCCCTTCCAGTTTATGAAGTGTTGATCGAACAAAAATATGGTCAATGCAGCTACTATTGAAATTGTTTCCCTTTAATTCTTCTCTGGTAAAATCACTAATAACTTTATCATACCCATTTACAGTTAAAAGGTTTTTATACTCCAGTGTAATTGGATCAAACTTATTTTTTATATCAATATTCATATCACCTAGAATTATGGTATTATCAGAACCAAAGTTGTTCATAACTTCTTCTAATTCTTTAATAAATATAGATTTACTATTATTTGTTGGCCTATAGCAGGTAAGAAAATGATACAGGACACCATGTATTTTTAATTTGCCCAGAATTCCTTCAAATGAATGAAAAGTTATATTTTCTTCTTCTGTAAAGTTAACAGTGTCTTTTACAAAGAGAAATATTCCTCCTCCTCTTTTATTTCCTCGAAGTTTTTGATACTTTCTAAAACCATGTATGTGGAAACATTCACTTTCACCATCCTGTACATTCACCTCAGTAATTGCAAATGCCAAAATATTTACATGTCTTTGTAATTCAGCCAAACATATCTTGAATTCATCGGCATGTTTCCGAAATGAGCGAATGTTTACATGAAATATATATAATTCTGATATTTTATCTAAAGACCTTACCTCACAACAAGATTTGTAAATATTACAGTAGATTTTGTTAATTTTTATGTACTCCAGAACATCCATAATGTAAAAGATATAGATTATAACACAAACAAGATTTTAGTTAAAGGAAAATCCAATATAAAAACTTTATGAACTAAGCGATTTTTAAAATATCCTTCTCTTCCTTGACTCTTATTAGTATGGTATTAGAATGACTATTCCTATTCAGTGATTAAATACACACTATAGTACATCAATTAAAGGAATATAGGTACCATATAAGTGAAAATCATTTGCTTTACCGACTTTTCAAGTTTATCAAATTACTAAAAAAAAAACAATATTTGTAGAACTCAAACTTAACTAAACTATGACCATGTATCTTGACAGATAACTACTACTTTATACTACAATTAATTCAACTTATCATAACACTATGATTAAATCAACTTATCATCGCATTTAATGCCCAGCATCGTCCGCAATGTTAACTTGCTACAGAGAGTGACAACATTCTAGTAATTAGCATCACTAAACGACCGGCGGCACCACGTCGCGATACACGTAACACATCGCACGAGTAAAAACACTCAAAGCCGCAAACTTCGTATGTAAAAGGTGAGGGCAGCGTGGGAAGGGCTGTTGAAATGAGGTCATGGCGACATCGAGGTACTTTAGTGGACTAAGAAGCTGCCCGCCCTTCCCTTAATAGAGTGGGCAGAA
Organism: Pachydiplax longipennis; assembly: GCA_036926295.1. Taxonomy (NCBI): domain Eukaryota; kingdom Metazoa; phylum Arthropoda; class Insecta; order Odonata; family Libellulidae; genus Pachydiplax; species Pachydiplax longipennis. The sequence continues at coordinate 19,358,346 of JAVFKF010000001.1, read as the reverse complement.
AACCAGTTGAAGAAGAGTCTGTTTTCCGAGCGCTTGCGGCTTCGTTAGTGGCATAGGCAGTTCGTTAGGAACGTTCATGTGACTCGCCCACGTCCTCTAAAACGTTTCTCCAGCTTCATGCTTTGCCGACACGAGAATAAACTGCACGAGACTATCTTCTCATGACCCCATACCAGAGGCTAAAGAGATTTTTCCACGAGAAGGAGGACGGTCAGAACCGCCAAAAGAGTGTCACAAGGCACCTATTTGGTGCCGCCTCTCTCGTCACTTTTCGCTCCGCTCGCCACGCCCCCTTTCGCCATCTAAAGCGAAGGAATCTGTGAAGTAAATGCTTTTGACTCCGAGAGTTGACCGCGTGAGTTTGAGTCCACTAATTTTCGTATTCAATAAGGTGGCTCGGTAGTGTTTTGAGTGAGGCTGTAATTAGCTCAGAGTTGAAAGCGAGGGATTGGCTGCGCGAAAGGTCTCGTGGTTATTTGGAGATAATTGCTCCTTCTGAGCTTACTCATTAATGGAATCTGATGTGGGTGTAATCTCCCACAATGTCGCAAATGTAGCGGTTCCAGACTGCGTCTGCGGGGACGTTGACAGAGTGATGGAAATTATATGTCCAAGCTGCGGATGCGAGAGGAATAGGCGACTGAAAGGGTTACTGCTGATTGAAAATCCGGTCTACTAAGGAAGATCCGAAACGGAAATTCTCAAAATTAATTAGCGGTTATGCTGCAAACATGGGTATCTTACGAGTGTTCGTGGATATATACATCGAGATATTTCTGACTTATTGCTCTCAATATTTTCTATAAAATAGAACTAAGGAATAATTTTTATACATCGAAACATTTTTACGTTATTGCTCTAGATATTTAAAAAAATCAAACTTATCTAAGTGATAAAGTATATTTAAATGAAGATTAAAGCCGTTTATCGTAGTTATCTCTTGCTTGAAAGAGATCAAGGAGCCATCAAAATTTGAGAAAATACTGGAGAGAAAAACAGCATATTTTAGTATGTAATACAAGTTGATTCTTGTACTATAAATAAAAGAAATTCTTGATTTGTTGAATATGCATCACCTAGGATCTCGACGGATGACCTGATTATGACACTATATCTTAAAGAATTTTATTAAAAATGTGACGACGTTAAATCACATAAGCTCACATTCATCCACTCTTTTCTAACCTCTGATCCCCTGAAGATACTTGGCTAACTGTTTAAAATGAAAACAGCACAACACGCAACAATCAAAGACTATGTTAAAAGCACTTAAATCAACGTTTATCTAATCCGGAAAATTAGACAAGAGCAACGATCAATATTGTACAAGTAAACAAGCAAAATGAGGATAAATTACTTAAAGTTGCTTTCCCTGAAGTCAATTTTTTATTAGTCCTTTCTAAAATTGGCATCTTCTTTGCCTTTCCCTACTTTTTCTAAGTTCCTCCGCATCCTTCCTCGCCACTAGAGTTCTTTAACCTCAGAACTTTTTTTGCCCATGTACATACGTCTCAATGATGCTCTTGGTGAGAACGGGTGGTTAAAAGGCGGAATGAGGTGCGGAGGGAGACTCGATATCCGGCCGAAGACGCATTACTCACACAGCAGTCGAAAGGAGGCACTCCGTCTCTGCGGATGTATCGTCTTGCGGAATGAAACAAACGAATGCCATCCGGAGAAAAGCGCCGATAGAGCGACAAATGACTTTATCCGGGAGAAATAGAAACTGCATTGTCTCCTCGGCAGCCTTTCTCATAGTCCAAGAAATCATCTGCTATTATCCGTTAGATGGTAAATTGACTGGAAGAATGAAAGATGAATTGAGCCGCATAGCCCTGAGGTAAGGAAATCGATTACGAAAATATTTCATTTTCCAAGGAATTTGGTACAGAGAAAGACATAGTCTGCAGTTCTCCTCATACTCCTGTCGTAGTTATTTTCCATTGTTTCTTAGGTCAACGTACTCCGTAATTCCATCGACTGTTTTAATTTATATGCTAAAAATGTTTTTAGATGTGCTTTGCACCCTAAAGAATCATATGTTAGATTATTGTCATAAATTATATCCTTTCATCATAATAAAATAACCGTCAATAATTAAGTTACGTTAACATAAAGGATCACGATTAAAACTAAAAAGAATAATATATTACGAGCTTTTCTTTGTTAATTCTGTCTTATATATCTCTCAATTAAAAGAATCATTCAAATTGACAAATATGCTTCAGTGAGCTAAATGAGCTTCCTTTAAATCTATGAATTGCAGATTTTTTTAACAAACTAAAGAAGAAGATGCGGATTATAGATTAAAAGATTTCTTGCAAACTTTTGATACTTTTCATTCCTAATGATAGAATCAAAGATCATTTTAATTACAATCCACCTCTTCCTACAAAATTTGTAGCATTAAAACTTCAAAATGATATTTAAAGACTATGCTCGCAATAGCAGTGGTTGATTAAATCAATTTTAGAATTTTTAATTTGTGATTTCTCATTCTCTATTTTTAAAATTTTAAACTTCTTTTCGGATACGTGATTTATATCTTCACATCCTTTGGTTTTCTAATTTTTACTTCGTTTTTTATTTCTTCCTTTTTATTTCTTCCTTAAAGGAATTGTTTTTTATTTATTCCTTAAAGGAATTGTTTAACAAAGGACCTATCTTTACCGAGAATGCAAATTTAAAGAACGGAGCAGGGAGGTTACATGGAACAAATACTTACGTAATACCGTGACTCTCATCCATTATGAGGAGAAAGAGCGCTGGAAAGGGAAGGATTGAGGGGAATATTGGAATGGAATAAGAAAACGAAGCTGAGTCTGAGCACTTGATCAAGGAGACATGGGGAAAAGCGGCAGCGGAGACGCGATTCATCAAACGAGACGGAAAGTTTAATTCGCCTAAAAGAAGTCGGGATCGATCGCTCGTCTCCTATAAAGAACTCGTTATGTCCACTATGGATAGGGTCAAATGGAGCGGAATTCGGCGGCGGAAGATCTTCTTTAAAAAGCGATTTCCGTACGGCAGCGAAAAAATCCCCAGTCGCATCTTTTTGAAGTGAGCGGTTGGAAGAATTTCAGATTGTTACGTTAGGATAATGAGTCATACGATTACGGCTCTTACTCTTTTCCATTGACTTTGGGGCATGCGCTGGGTTCAAGGAGAAGAGATTAAAGATTCTGAGCTTGTATAATTTATGGGCGCCGCATTACATCATTCGATCGTTGCGGAATCGCATCTTCCTAAAGGGGAAGTATCTGTTTCAAAGGTGCGGGAAAATAACGAGGTATCCTAGGTTTTGAGTCCCTCTCGAATGGTTTACATGCTGCTCTGAAATTGCGATGCGTGACTTTAGAAACTTGTTATTTGGTTATAGGTTTGGGCATCCTTTCATAGTCCCTTGAAGCTCATCACTATGGTATGGTAACATATGAATCTTGACATTGACGAAATTATAAATCATGTCTTGTGTAAAATCGATGAGAGTATGTAGTCTATATATTTGCAGTTGAATTAAAGTAGGAAAGATAAATATATTTTGATAAAATGCCTAGGAATCGTTGAATTGATTTTATTTCAACGAATTCAATTATATTATTCTGAATTTATCATCTATCTAATTTGCATTTTTGTCGTCATAAGGGTCCTTTCACTACACCTCAAAAACTATTTGATCTCTCCGAAAATCAATCAAGGGATTTTTATAATCTGAGGCGTGGTCCGAGTATCGTATTTTCCACATACGTCTAAGTCATTCTTTGAAGGATATTGAGATAAAAGAATATATTATATATTTTCATCTCTATTAATAGAGAATATTAAAAATAGTACGCATTTCCTTTTTTCCTCATATCCTTACTCTCTTTCTTACTTTCCTAGAACCTTAAAATTAAATTGAATTAGAGTTAAGAGGAAAATCTCATCACAATGGAAGGAAAAAGAAACTTCGCAGTCACTTTTCTCCTCTGCTAATTACCAGTTTGGCAGTGGTCCATCCAATTCTTCTCATTTTGTGGTTCAAAATATAGAGGCGGGTCAAGTCTATTAGAATGGAATGTGTGTATTTTCAATTACGGCGAAAAAACCTTTGGTAACCAACCGATTACGACACTTGGTGAAATATTCTGGAGAAAGTCTCACATAAAATTTATCATGGGGTACCCATACCAGTAATATATGTCGACAGGCACTAAAAAACGCATCTTCATCAGGTTGGTAAGAGGGATGGAAAACATCCGCAAGCGATGTTTCATTGAGCTGGTTAGACCCCATACGTACAGAATACGCAGGTAGTATATGGGACTTGTGAACAAGCATTTCATGTGAATTAGTTATTTTTCACCATTGATACCTGCGTGTTGTATGAACTTGCTGAGAAAAATCGAAGATTGTTACCATGAAGATCCCTGGAACACTACAAGAAAATAGATTATATTTTAGCTTAATCCTGTTCAAGGAATTAAGAAATTACATCTTTTTTGGGAATGTAGCAATTCCGTTATATAGGTTGATAAGACGATGAAAAATTAACCGCTAAATTAGGGAGATGCTTGGAGTATCAACATTAAAGTTTGTCTTGCGGATGATTATTAACATTAACATATTATACACACTGAATTATGGTGCCTTCACTTCCTGTCCCACACTGAAAGGTGTTTCATATGGTAAACGAGTATATAGATATTGATAGTTATCGAATTCATTAGCAAATCCATGTTATTCTACGTATCAGGAGATATTTATACCATTTTAATTATTCAGTCATTTATTCCCTCGGTAATCATTCATCGATCAATGTTGCAGTTCATTCCGAGTTTACTTATCAGCCGAGTTCTTTCCCCAACCCATTTGGATTAAAAAATAATTAAAATCCATATCTAAAATTAATTCTCAACTGATATCAATGGAAAACTTCATACTTCAACGTATCTAATAAAACCGTCCTCTCCTAGCGAACGCCGTATTTCATCACCCTCTCATAAGAGCTTTCCAAACCCTCGTGGTATTCAAAATGAAAAAGGGGAACAATCTATCGTGGCGCTAAGCCTCTCACAAGCATATCATCTTAAGGAAAGGTGAGCCATCTTCTTACATTCCTTAATCTCGTGCGAGGGTAAACAGACAACACCGAGAGAAAGAGGAAGGGACAGTCATTGTTTCAGCTACAGGTGCATTTGTGAGTGACAAATGACATGCGTTGGCAGTATCGCGCATCGGGATCTCCGGAATGCATGAGCCCCCTTCAGCTGTCCTCCGGCGTGCCAAATTGAAAGGATGAAGGAGAACTAGGAATGCCGGCAAGGGATGAGGTATTAGAGTTTCAATGAAAGAGTGGCACGGTGAAAAGAGAAGAAAAATGATGGTTAAAGGGATGAAGAAAGGAATGGAGGGTATGAAGATTCGCAAAGACGGAGGGGAGAAAGAAGAGAGAAAAACTCGATGGATGATGGAAATAAATTTGAAAGGAGTTACTCAACGGAAGGCTATTACGATAATGAAAGTGAAAACAATTCGTACGTTACCACAGAACGAATTTAGGGCAATGCGATTCTATATCCTCTCCTCTTTCCCTTTTTACATTCGAGGTTAAATGTATTTATTTTCTTTTCATCTACATCTACATGAATACCCTTTTTGGCGTGTGGCAGGAGGTGTAATCACAGAAGGTTCGAGCTACTTCTTTAGCTTACATAGGATGAGTCCTTAAAACTAGCTCTCTTATTTTACGCGATTACTGAGGAAGTGTAACAATTGTTTCTATTTTAATTATTGAGAATGATATCAAATTTGCATACAAAAATGGCTGAGAAATTATTGGGCAGGTAGATATAATATTCGTACATTTCTTGCACTTTCAAGATCAATAATACATTCTTAATCAAATATAAGTCTATTAACTTTAAAAATCGAGTGGATGAATCAATCGATTGGATCCTAAAGCTTTTAATCAGAAGAACAGATCAACCGATTAACTGTTGGGCATATTCGTAGAAGAATATCATTAAAAGAGATATAACAATATATATTCATCTGCGCGAAGAAATATTTGTAGCAAAAGTATTAAGAGGCCAGTAATGGTTTCATTACTTATCCTGTTGCCATAGCTAATATTCGCTCTGAAAATTTTGCAAGCTTTACCCAAAAATCTTGGAGAGTCAGCGATTTGGGCATTCAGAAGAAAATCACCCTCTTAATAAACAACGCAACTCTAGAGGGAAACTTTAGGATGAAATAATAGATATGTCCCTTTTTATTACTTAAGAGATACATCGCTTTGCTGCGAATTAACATCCGCTATTCAGCCAATCGCTCCCAGAAATATCGTCGTCTGAGTTGAATAATTAAAAAGAGGGCAATGAAGATAAGAAGGGGAATATCATTCTTGCGATTTATGGGCAAAGGCAGTAACGCTTTCCCTTCAGCCGTAATCTCATCTAAGATTTATTCAGACAAAGCCCACTGTAGGCCAAATGGCCTGCTAGTACTAGTAATGATTTAGAGAGAATGAACGTGTCCAATTAAGAGATAAATAGACACACATTCTCGTTTGTACGCTTTCTCAAAACCAGCCCAATTTGCAAGTAATTTGGAAGATTTCCATCAGATCTCACAGTCGGTATATATGTAACTGGACGTTAAAATAACTTGTCTTCTCTGCAAATCTTACTTCATACTACTGTCAGCGAAAATATTTCATTTCTTACTCAGTTACGTAATGGATTAGAATATTGCGTCTAAAAATAAGATTATAATCTAAGAATTATTTTCATTGTTTTTAATCATAAATAAAAATCCTCCACTCAAAAATTTCGTTTTACGCCGAATTACCCTTTTCATTAAAATCATCATTTTCTTCCTTCTTAGCCTTATTCCTATCGGATCGGATGATTTGTTATGATGATGAATTTAGCTTTGGCAATGCTTTTTAAGGGTGAATGCTTTTACTGCTGCCAACCCTTATCGGATACATCTATGAAACCATTCCCAAATCAGAAAAATCCAGCCACCCGGCATTCGAACCCTGGAGCGTTAGCACGCTAACCACTCCTCCACCGCTTCCGATACAAATAATCGGGTAATACCATAAGTAAATATCCAAAAATGTTGAGATTTACCATAGTAGAGTTTCTTCAACTTTTAAATAATTCGAAAAGCAATTATACGGACACGTATTTCATTTCCTAAGAACTAGGATATCACGAAAAATATTCAAGACTCATGGGGATTTCAATTAGTCTATGGGTTCCGTGACGGAGTTATAAGGTCATTAAAAGGTTTACGAACTCCCTTTACCATTTTTCTCTCTGCAGGTTTCCTCTTTTGCTCGTTTGATTCACTGAAATTTTTTTTCCAGTCATCGACGAAAAATTTTCAAGGTTCCGTCTCATTCTAATCAATTTTTAATTAACCTACAAGCATACAGACGAGGAATTGCTTACAGAAACCGAAATCTTTAGTAAATGCTATCTTCTAGATATTATAAATACCTTTTTACTTGCAATGAAGTTACATCTTATATCCTCTCTCAACTTAACCTACAGAAACTTTAAGAGATCCCCTACGAGGATAATGTTTTCTGTATCTTCCGTTTTCCGGATTGATTATAATTAACTCGCAGTAAACGACATTGAGCGATAAAGTTAAAATCTTATCTTATCTTAATTCATTAGTTTTCGAGCAGAATCTGACCTGTAACAATAATATGGTAAGTCGCTGGATCGTCAAGTAAGAAAAATTACTTGAACATTTTAATGACAGTAATTTCCATATTATGCGGATTATCCTTTGGTGATATTTTAATATTCGTCAATATTTTCTACTATCTTTGAAATATTCAATCAGAAAAACAGAAAAGTATCTTTGCGTTCAAATACAAGTAGGAATTATGTTAACCTACACAATGGAGCAGAGGGAATACGACTATTATTCCATTATCGCTGTTATAAAGATTCATGTAAAATAAATGGAAAATAAATCCCTTAATGAATCCAAGAAAATCGGAATAACGGGCTGTGTTCGCAAATTATAATGCATTTCCCATTTACGTAAATTTTGAACATTATAAGGATTGAAAGTGAAAGGTCGGATCAGCCCGGATAATCAAGATCACACTGTATTAATGGATGCGCGCATAATTATCATCTCTGGCACTGATATAACCACTGCGGATATTTTGTGACATGAGGATACATTTATATACGCTAATGCTCGCAGAGAAAATAATCTCCAAAACAATTAGGTTTGTATTTTAATTTATCTCCTCCTTTGTCGCATAACTCGGAGAGATAATCCCCGTATAGTCTAAGTTAGAAACCATTAAGTTGAGTGAATCGTGGTAAAAGAAGCAATGCGGTGGGCTGTACATGGACAAAGCGAGCCGATCTCATCTGCTTCACTTCCCGTCGCGAAACCCTCTTATTAATGAGATCGCGATGAGATGGCCGACGCAGAATGGGAAACGTAATGGTTTCGTCACGCGAGCTGCCGCAGGAGTCACGAGATCGCATCCTATTCGAGGATGATAAAATTAAATCGTAACGCAAACAGAGCCCCAACAGCCGATTGACAGCTACTCCGTCACGGTCCAGACTGAGATCTCTATTTTGTAACTCCTCCTCGTCATGGGGCTTTAAATTTTTTCGAGGCCTAAATAAATGGAGACGTTTCATTTCTGAGCATCTATTTTGGAGAGGATACACATCGAGTTCGAGGTTCAACCACTGGGGAAGAATTTGAAATTTTCCTTTACTGAGGATTTGAGGAAGCTATGTGAGGGCAACTTTCTGGAATATGACTCTACGTGCTCGACCAACAAAAATAATTACTTCGAATTCGCATTTTGTAAAAATGGGATTTTGAGATCTGCGAAATATTTCAGTTTAAGTACGCCTACTCGAATTAATCCCCAACGTTTCTACTCATCAATTAAGATCGGCATACATACGTACATCTTTAAATGTTCCTCTTCCATAATTTCTTTTCCATAAGTTCGTTATTTCCTTAGATCAGGGCTGGAGAATCTTTTCCCATCGGAAGACCATATTTTCCATTTTGTCGCATATGAGAACGTGAAGTCATCAGGCCACTCTTGTGCTGCGTGTCGCATTTATTCAAATACTTTAGCTACAAAATTAAACATACAATAGAATACAAATTCAATCGCTGAGTGAAATAGAAGAGAACAATTTCTACTTAAGTTTCCCTTGGTAAAAGTAGCAATATTGGGAAACAAAATTCTTTGAATAATTGCTTCAGGAAATGACTGAAAGGTCGCACTGAACGACCAGAAAGGCAGCATATTGATTGACCTGTTGACCCCAGGTTCCCCACCCCTACCTTAGGTTATGCGCATCTCCTTAAATTTTTTATAATTTTTTTATACTGAGTAAACGATAAGAGACTTACTTATTACTGATAGCCTATCTTATGTATTTTTTATATTTTAGTAATAAATGTAATCAATAAATTTAGCTATTTTTTAACCAAAAGACCGCGGGTAGCTGGTATGTTATGTGGATAATTAGATCATTTTGCTTGTGTTATAATCAGTTTTACAAAATTTTGTCACAATTTTTGAACCAAAAGTACCCATTTATTTTAACGTCTTCTGCGGAAGTTTTCATCACATAACAACATATAATTTGTCAATGCTTTTTAGCAATTACTTAACATTCATCTTACTTTATCAAAATTATTTGTAAATAAAAACATCTAAATTAGATCTATCAACACTAAAGTTAAGGGTTAGATCGAGTTTCATTTAGTAGCAAGGCCTAATTAGGTAAAAGAACAATTATTAAATTAATTTCTTATTCAGTTATTTTATGCATACAGGATACCGGAATCTAAACTCATTTGGACAAACACTGTTAATATTATGGAAAATATTTGCATTTTCTCATATTTACAATATTTATTCATCAGAGAATTAGTTTAGACAGCACATGGGGTGTTATAAAATTCATCCCTTCTTAATTGGCTTCCTTCCTATATACTCAAACGCCCAATTTACAACTCGGCAAGGGAATATTGCCACCAAATACACAGTCCGTGCCAATCCGCTCGTATGATCTGGAATTTACTGTGCTTTAACAAGTGCCGGCTGCGGAAACGTTAACCCAGCGTCCATGTCGTCACTATCGCGTTTGCCAAGCCGTCTGCGGCATTTCTCAATGCCTTCACCACAATATGAGATAAGATCATCTCTATGAGGATAAAAAGTGGCTAGAGCACCCACGCGAGGGCCAGACGCAAGTGTGAAATAGTAGCTGGACTCATCGCCCGCTAGTTTCCTCAAGAAAGCGGAGGATATTTTCTGCAAGACTATTTTAACTCGCACATTTATTTGCTTTTAAAGCTTGGGATTAGGATCCTGACTCTATGGTTGCGTTCTATTAACATCCTCCAACTTTTAAGTGGGAAATAACCATGAAACTCCGCCAATCTCCAAGTATAATTGGTATATGGAAAGCAGAGTTCTTGGCACTTGTTGCATAGTTATAGATGAGCATTGAGCCTGATTCTTGAACTTTGTGAAAAGCATCTATATATACATAAACCAGCATACGGTAAAACCTGCTTCAATTGAGCTATGCTAGAAGTTATACTTCTTAAGATTTAAAATGAATATTCACATTATGAAGGTGGAAACTAATTTATATTTTTATGCTTTTGATGTAGTGTTAGCTAAAGATGTCTTCGTAGTTTGCCCTCTGGGTATATTTTATGAAAGATTACTATTTTTCTCATTTCATCTCATCAAAACATATCAACAAAAACAAATCGTATATTGAATAATGATATATAAGTTTTTAACTCAAAAAAGAATGGGCCAAGGCGTAAGATTTCATGAAAATAACGCGACACGGTAAAATCTACCTTGCAAGGAATATAAACACGAAACTCCGGACTCTCGGGCTACTCTAATCATACTCCTTGATAAACTATCGAATATAATAGACTTTTTTAATGCATCTTTCCATCAACAATTACCTGAGAAGTTTAGAAAAGGGTCGCATAAATGTTTATAAAGCAGCATTTGGATAACAAGTTGCATACATCACTCCGTATATTCGGGCATTTCGAATAATTTAACATCAATATCGTGCCTCTGAAAACGAACGAAATAGCTAAATGAACCAAAAAATATTTTTCATGTATATTCTCTTGAACGGATATATTAGGACAAAAAAATAATTTACGAGTCAAGGAAGAGAAGGGAAGGTCGCATAACTTCAGGAGGTTCCCACCTGTGGTCTAGATATATCTAAAAGTAGACAAAACTTGTGCTCGAACAGCATTTTCGCCGGCCTCTTGGATAAGTCAACTTGGTTAAATTAGTTCCGTTAAATATAATCCATTGTTCGAGAGTCTCCGCATCCCGTATTCTTAATTTCTCCGGCCCAAATATCCTCAAGACGATCCATCTCACCCCCTGGAACATACGTCCGCATCTGCATACCTCAGCCACCTCCACCGCGTTGCTGGAATTTTTTTCCACCCACTCTAAAGTCCTGCTCCATTTATCCGATTCAAAGCCCCATTACCGTGCGACAACCAGGAACAAATTTCCGCACATTTCCTATGGATCGTGGCCAAGGGAGAGAGAAGGCGAAAATCCTAGGGCTATTTCCGGTATCAAAGGAAGCATTTGCGATCAGAAATAAATAAACCGGTTCTGAGTGCGGTTGTGACGGCTTAGTGAATTATTCGGTGAGCACGTGGTCCTAACCTTGGCAATGGGAAAGCTACGGTCCTTTCCCTTTCGTTTAATCCAGCGCTGTGAATCATAGAGAGATCTCGCGATTGGCGAGATAAGGTAGGGTGTGAGAAGGAACAATCCGTCTCTTTTTTCCCGAGATCTCGTATTTTGATTCTCCTGATGAATGCCTCCTCTCTAATTCGCAAAGTAGGAAGACGCCATTAGCATGAAATGGGCAAATAAGATTAAAACAACAAATATGCTCCGGGCGCGCGATTGACCGTGAGTCAGACGATATTTACTGCGAGGCGGAAGCGATTTTCGTCCGCTATAACTTTCCCGTTTGCGTCACCGCCCGAGGCAAACATATTCGCGAGATCTATTCTCGAGCTGTTGATCGTATTTATACTTTGAACTAATGGGGAAAACGAAAGTTTAAACGTTATCATATGCTGCAAAAATCGTTCAGCTACAACGTGTTACTGGACATGAAGTTTATGGACGCAGAAAGTTGAGTACATTGAATTGAAATGAGTTCTTTGCTTTTTAGTGAGCAATGAATCAGGTATTAAGTTCACAAGAAAAGCTGTACTTTTCTACCATAGCCGAACATGTATCCATATAGTATATGTTGAGCCAATGCTCGAAAACTTCTCATGATCTTAAAGAGTAGAAGTAGTAGGGTATAATTTAGGGGTGATAGAAGATAATTTCATTTCCACCCATCGATGTCTCAAGAAGGTAACCTAGAACTCATGAAAATTATTACACAAAAGTGAATTTGATGAAATAAAATAATATTAATTTACGATATAAAATTACACAGTGTGGCCAAACATGGTTTTGTAAATTCCTCGAATACAATATAAAAACCAAAATAAATATCAGAAATTTTGTCTTCTAATCGCAAGACAAAAACAATTACAATATAATGGGAGAATACTTTGAAAATATTTTCACGTTATTAAATTACTATTCTTATACTTAAGTCGGTCTCGACTATCGAATTTACATATGAATCTAGGAAAGACTCATCATCTGCTTGAAAAGTAAGAAAACGCCCTCTGGACAGAGAAGGTTGGCACTAGGCTATATCATGCAACAGTTTTCACAATAAATAATTCCCAAGATTAAGTATTTCCTGAGGAGAAACGGAATGGTAACGAAAATTGACGTCATCAACAGTTATCATACTCTGTTATTATATAACAATCTGATTCGATGGTACTTTCTTAAATAAGAGCAGATTTTACACGATTACCTCAGCTGTGAAAATTTAGGAAAATCACGAACAATATATTCAACGTCATTCTATGTGATTTCATGGATAGAAATTAGTAAATAAATTAACTACCTTTATGATTTCCTTGAAATAGAAAATTATAGTCATAACAAACTTGAGTATAGTGAGAATTATGACTATCATAATGGAATTCCAACTCAGCTTAACGTTATCGGAGCAGAAGAGATTTTCTAATTAAATTAAATTAAATGGATACTGTCTTACAAAGGATGCCTCCAATTGATCAAACATTTAAATGCTCATTAGCATCTGTAATTTTATAATAATCAATGCCTTTATTTCGTTAAGAGCGTTCTGTTGGATAGTTTCCAGATATATTCATCGCAAAAATAATCTTATTAGATGAGGGTTCAAAAATATAACACTCTAATACATAAACTTCTTCGAAGCGTTCCACTTTATAAAAAAGTCATTCCAAATCATCCCGATGAAAACTAAGCGCTGTTATGAAGGAAAACGAGGTTTTTTTCTCGGACTAACTCTATTTCATATTCCAAACAGGCCGGCCTACTATTTTTTGTCACCTCTCCGTCGTATATTGGGATAAACCGCCATTTAACCATCTCCGCCTCTCCTAGGGTTTTTATCCATTTCAACTGCGGAATAAATCGAATCGCTGCTATCCGACCGCTGAAAAACATGTGAGGATCTCTCTCCGTCTCTTTCAGTCCTCTAGACAAAGTTATTTAACCTCTTCAGCGCGCGCTTTGGGAGCCAATCGACGTCTTTCTCATCCAATTACCCATAAACACGTCGTGGATGCGGCTAAGAAGTGCGAATCATAAAGAGCAAAGGATGCCAGACTCATGCATGCTGCCCGCGTATGGGTAGGGAGGAAGCGAGATATTACGCAGCTGTGTTCTTCATGAAGATGATCGGTTCAAGAATAACTTCTAAGTTACTTTGATCACACCGTCAAAACACCATTAAACCTTGCAGATGTTAACTGTACACATTTTTCGTTCTGACTATGCGAGAAATTTCAATATCTGGATAAAATGCATAACAATTTTGGGAGAATATAATACTTTTTTGAGATTTTTCCTCATAGTACAAAATTATCGCTCATGATATTCCGGCCAAAAATTACCCACACTAAATTCAAATTTACAGTAAAATATAAGATAATTCAGTAGCATTTAACACCCTATTCTTTTATGGAGAGATTCTTCCCTATATGTGATTCGGTGTTTCTTCCGTTCGTCATCAATTGACTAGTAGCAATTTATCTTTTCCCAATAACTATACATTATAAACTATTATTATAGTCGTCAAATATGTGCCTGGGTGCTACCTGATATTTCCATAAATGTTGATAAGTCAATCAATTAATTAGTTGAGAAACATACGCAATTTAATTTTTCGATTAATCCTCTGTAGTAATATTCGTTGAGAAATTTGAGACTTCGACTGTATTTTTCCCTAAATAATACTGAGACATTGCACTTTAAGAATATAATTAAAGAACTGTTAGAATATTTGATTTTTGTCTTCATAATCCAAGCGCTCTGGAGATTTAATTTGGACAAAATATGGAAAAAATGAAATGAACTATATTAGATTATCCTTCAGAGTGCGTTTAAGACAATGAACCCTAACACTCACAAAAGGGCGTTCTAAGTTTTCGGGTGGGCGCTGAATATTATGTGATGAAATCGGAGTCGTGGCCTGAAATGTGTGTAGATTCAAAATTAAGGAAATTGACTAAATGCACTTTGAAGGGAAGATGGCCTAAAATGTCTCCGATGGAAAAAATATATTATAGGATTAATGATTATTTTAATGGAAAAAGAAATTAACGCATCAAATTTAAATCGAATGCACTCTCATAGTGTACTTGCATTTATACTGTGTTTCATTGGAAGATGATATTTGTAAAAAGTTAATTTGCGTTTCAAACTGTAATCGACGTTAACACCAATCCACTCAACTATTTAAGGTTCTATCATGCCAACGAACGTTAAACTTTACATTACTATAATAAATATTTTATTGCATAATTATTTCTATAAGCGCTTAATTAATTTATATCATGATGGGAGGTGGAGAAATTACATCGTATAGTGATGGGGTATAATGGTCGATGGAACAATAGGCGAATTTCAGCAATCAAAGTCCCTAGGCACGAGGGCCCACTAAGAGATAATTTATCTCAGAAAAGTCCTTCTTTGGGCCCCCTTAATGGCGAATCCCTCATCTTGTACCCCTAATGACAAATCCATCTCTGGGCAAAAAAGAATGGCGACCACCGTTTTAAGTTATATCTCATGGGTGGGCTCCAAAGCATGAATGAATCTCTATACAGCGTGAGATTAGGACACTCCATTAGTACTCCTCGCGAAGGGTTCCGTAGCGATATGCAAAGATGCTGCATTGATAGGCCGGAGTTTACAGAGGTTTATTCACACTTGATCGCGCGGACAGTTTTGGCGGGAAGGATGTCACACGCCGTCCGTTGCATGGCGGGAAGGCTTTCTTCTTCGGCGGAAGGCGGGGCGGTCGAATGCGCCCGCAGAGCGGCTTTATGAGAGTTATGTAGGGCGCGAAAGGAGCCTTTTTTATGATCCGGAAAAACGGCGCTCTTATTCCCCGTGACGTCGTGAATAAACCATCGACAAAACTCTCCTGGGAAGTGCACTTGCGAAAAAAAAGCCGGCCTTCCTTCCTCCTTTTTCGCGAGAAATTGTAATTGATTGCGCGAGGAAATTTTCATGCAAGATTGAAAAATGGGTAACGGAATGGGAAGGGGTGGCGAACGACACTCATGCGAATTGAATTCGAATGCGTCCCGTTATTCATGAGTTAGGAGTTCGGAATGGTTTTTAAAGGGAGATGCAGCGGCGTGTAGAGGAAGCGACTAGCACGTCTCCCATATATATACAGCGTTTAAGGCTTTACTGGGGTTTTTATTCATAGGAGAGGGTTATTTTATGCTCTTTTTTGCGGAGTCTCCTATTGTAGAGTTGACTGGCGCGATAAACGGGGAGGACACGGAAGAGGAAGTAATTCATGAGGTAAACCTACCTAGTAAATAGTGTCATGCTTGTAAAAGAGTGGGTATGAAAGCCCGCTGCATGTATTATGGTAGAATAGTAAAAAGGAATCCTGGCGCAAAATTTATGTAATTATTCTAGACGAGACGATTTAAATCGCAAATAACGTTGTAAGATAGGAATTAAAAAATTTGGGAACTTTATTGATCTTAAATTTCAACTGTACCATTGTTTATATTTTTATTCATGAGAAAATTCCTCGCATACTATCATTAATATTTTTAAGCATAAAGAGGCATTGTGATGCTCTATTTTGAAAATTTTTTATGGAATGTCTTGCAATAATTTAATGTATGCATGATTTGATAACAAAGACGGAACGAAAGGAAAATAAAGGTGAATAATTGTTAAAAGAATGTCTCAGTCATTATTTTTATCTATCTTATAATATGTGCATTCGTATTTGAGTTTGATACACATCTAGATATTTTAATACACAAGAAAATTTATGTTTCACTCTTTCATACTTAAATTCTTTTTCTCCATCCAACAGAATTTACGCGCTATTTCTTTCGTGTGCAAGGTCTTATCTTGCGTACATAAACAGAATTATTTTGCGATAAGAGAGTTAAGTAAACTGTTTGTTCATATCGAGAACACTAAGATGAGTCCAAGCAGGAACATAGGGACTGAAAATATAGACTTTTTTTAGCTTATTTTGTTCAGACTAAATTAGTCTTTCTTATTGGGCCATTAGAAAGAAATTAAAATATTAGTTTTAATGTTTCAAAATTGTTATTTTCAGTCACATTTTTTCAAAACAATTCTTCAAGATTTCATAGCTGGAGGAAGTTGAAACGAGGGAAATCAGCGGTCAAAAATATTTAAACCATAAACAAAGTGAGAGAGGGAAGAAAGTAAATTTTCATCTAAGAAAAAAAGGTTAAAATTGAAGAAATTATCATTTGAAAAATTAATTAACTTACAAAGCTGAAGATGCGATAAAAACTATGTTGGACGGTGTTAAATTGAAAAATTGATATCAGAAAAGGAAAAATGCGTATTTTTACTGAATGGATGATGACGAATAGTGGAGAAAGATCCTTCTTTTGTAAAAAGTACTACGGAATCAGTAACCGGATAAGGATTTTTTCTCGGGATGAAAATTAATGAAATCACTAATCGGCAGCGATGATAGAGATTATAGCAATATATTCCATGCACTGAGTAAAAACAAGTAGGCGAATATTTAACTCCTAAATTTTCCTTTGAAAACGCTTCAATACCGCGATGTTCCGCGTCTTTTCCTGGGGAGAATCAGACAGCCAATAAACATGATCAACAGCCAAGGCTCAAGCTGCCATAATTCGGCTGAATATCGAACATAAAGGCAGCCCATCTATAAATATCTTCGTAATAAAAGGAAAGCCCTTTATCTTTTAAAATGATGCTTCCGAAAGAGCGTAAAAGAGATTTATGACTTGGATCGCGTCACTTGGCCAACTTGCACGCATATGTACGTGGCGCTCGTACGATTAACGCCACTGCACAAATTTCCTTTCTGCGTCACTAATAACTCTCTTTACATGGCCTCTCAAGTTTCAGCGATCTTATCTTTCTCACCGGTTTATGCCTTTGCGTACCTCTCTTCTACCGATTGTTCTGATTTGTAGTTGAAATGAACGCACAAGTGTAAAATGCTTTGAATCACTCTTTCACCACTTTATTGGCGACGTCGCTGGAATTTTAAGAGGAAGACATCAAAATTTCAAAACAATGTCGTTGTACTGTTTTCCTTCCTGAAGAATATTTTAAAAAGGTTATTTTACAGCTCTACCAATCTTTTTTTTCTCTCTCTTTATGATTTAGGATAAGGGTTGTTCCGAGTATGTTTGGATTTCTTCCACATTCACTGAAGCTGTGAAAGTTATTACTGCTGACTAATTACCATTTGTTATAGTTATTTGGGGCGAGATTCATCGTATTTCAGGAACACATCTCACGTCATGTGAATATATGTACCCTTCTAATAATCTAATAAATCAACGTGATTTAGTTCTATTATGATCCCCATCTAAAGGTATAACACCCTATATAAAATATGGTAACAAAATTCTTAAAATTATTTTCCCCTTCAGAGTGAAGGAATGAATTCCCTTTAATTAAGCTAATAATTTTAACAAAAATGCTCATAATGCAGTCACATTACGAGCATTTTTTTCCGAAGAAAAACATCAAATTTATCTGTATAAGTTTGTGTTTTATCATCCATATAATTACAAAGAAGCTAATAATAAAGTACACAAATACAGAGCCTTAAGGGAAAGGAGAGATAACTTGCTTTACTGAACAAGCGTAGGTTATGAATTATATCCATTCTAATTTCTACCTTCCAAATTACATATTCCTATTAAGAGGTTCTAAAGACTTTCTAATCGCCGAATACGCCGGTGACCATCGGGCCATTACCTTAAAGATGAAGGAATCCGCGGATTGCCGACATTCTGGTAAACTACCAATGCACATTTCAGAGATTATCCCCTTGAGAATCGTGGCATAACTTCCAAAATGTGCATTGGGTTCTTCGCAGAAGGTCGGTAATCCGCGGATTCCATCTATTTCGAGGAATTGGCCGGCATATATAGTATGACGATTGAAGAGTCTTCCGAACCTTTTATCCATTAACAGCCGATTTCCAATATCATTTTTTTATATATTCCTGCGACGTTTCATAGTGATGCAAGAATCTGAATACTTAACTGGATAGCACTTTGAAGTATATTCTTTCTCGAACATATTCTAGAATAAACATTACACGATAGCTGGTACTAGATAATTGCCTGATACCTGACAATTGCAGTCCACTCACCATCATGCAATGCAAAGAGTTTAGGAAATACTTTAAGTTAACCTTTATCCTTGCATTAGCTTATTTTTTACACAAGCCAAAAAATTAGAAATCATATTATTATTGGAGAAATCAATAAATACACCACAATTAATACGTAAAATAAAATATACCAAAAATATTACGTTCATGATAGATAAATAATACATTTATATTGCATTAGGAGTGATGATACATTGCTATGAAAGTGTACAGAATATAAATTAATAGAATTACTATCAAACGGATAGTAAAATCAGGATCAAGATTATAAAACCCTGCATATTATCTTGAAGTGAAGAGGGATGCAAACCATTTGAATGGCAAAAAATTTCTTGAAAATCTTGAGAAAAATCCAATGTATCAAAAATGTAATATGCCACCAAAGTTACGAACTGCAACTTCATCCCTCTTTACTGTGGTCTAAAACTATCTTCCTAGAAGCATCGATTCTTTCAAATTACGAGAAAAGAACTTTCATTGCGTAGGCAGCATTCTCCTTTCGATACCATTTTTCATCCGATCCTCTCTCTTTAGGATTCCCTTCCAATAGTCACTCGAGGTCTTCTTTTTCAACTTTTATTCCCAGACTTATTGAATTTGGAATCACGAAGACGTCGTCTATCTGATTACTTGATTGTGAATTCATTCCCTGCCGATTCAGGCGAGTTTTCGGCAGAGAGATTCGTAAAATGATAAAGGACCGGATCGCATTTCTCGAGAATATTAAATTTATTCTAGATTAACTCTTTGAAGAGGCTAGGAGGGCAAAATCGTCGCGTTGATATTTTACTATAAGGTCAATTAAGCTTTTAAAAGGAATACCAAAATAGCAAAACATTTCATCTGCTGCTGTAGAATGATATTATTGAAGAGTTTGTAATTCTGACAGATACCGCCATACTCCCGATTTCTAGAAATAATTTTCAAACTTAAACCTGCCAAAGTTGAAATTATTCCACTTTGTTAATATCTGCAATACCTGGGACTACTTACATATCGTATACCTTTGTTGAAAATAATATCAAATGTTGACAATTTACAAAGAAAATATTAATAGACCGGTTTCGTGATTCCACCTCATCATCAATTAACTGTAGCAAGTATTTATACAAATTTATACATAAGAATAATTACAATTATTTTGATGCCTGATGATGAGATCGAATTCTCATAGCCATAAAATATTTTCTATGAAAGTTGTCAGTTTCTATAGTTCTTTAAAATGAAAGTTTGAAATTTGCTCTGTTATTTTTAAGTTATCTTAATATTAGTTAAAAAATCACACATATTGATAAGAGAGTTTTCATGGTGAATGGAAATATGTCAATTAGTCAATTATTATAAACCTCTCTCTGTTTGGATGAAAACAGCTACATCTCAATATCTTTTCCGAAAAGTAAAACTTTTTCCAAAATTATGCGTATTAAGCACACAAATCTTGCTTAAAAACTTTTCTTTGGGTCTTGAGACACTATTATATTCATGAAGATCAGTTAGGCACTACATAATCATACCCAAAAAGACAAGGTGTTCGCTCTGTATCTATTATCGGGGAAATCTGGGGCGTCCACTACGCAGGCATTTCCTTTCATCTCCCAAAGTTGTTTTCCAAACATATATTCCATTTAGCCAGACCCTCTTCCCGACACATTTTCCCATCAATCTATATCATACCTTCCTCTCTTCCAATATCCCATTCTCCTGCACCTCTTCTTCGAATTCTCTTCCTCGCAATGTTCTTTGGAACGCAGCCTGATGCCATTCCTCATCTTCCATTGTCATTTTTCCAAAGGATCGTCGCGCTCGACCTCAACCGACCTAATTTTTGGTTCCAAGAAAAATTATTTCGGGCAAGTTCCAACGCACCGTTCGTTCTCCCAGGCAGACGCCATAACACGCTTCGGACGCCTATCCCTTTCTCTTCTGTATATCTATTGCTTCAAATTCCGCGTCATATTTTTCCATAGAGGACGACGCATTCTTCCTATCCTATCTATCCACCCGCGTTTCATTTAGCCGTAATTTATCACTCTTCACTATCGAATGAATGACTGTTGAGAATGTGTATCAAACATGTTTGTTGAGTTTGCGTATCAAACATGTTTTTAAAAATTCAATCTTTTGATAGATTCATGCATTTAAATTTTTCATTAAAGTTTTTATTAATCTATTGGTGTCGAACTCCATTGATGAATTGAGAAAGAAATAACGTTACCATATGAGTACATTATTATACACATGTGTATAATTTGTATTTAGATGAAATATATTTTACTAAAAAATATTCCTTATATATGATTATGAAAATTAAATTATACATATTTTCTTAATATTTATTATTTCATTACATTCATATCATAGCTAGTTAATTTAACCTGTTATTTATGGGAAGGAAGATTGCGGAGAAATTGTTTTAGCATAAAAGATTTTAAAAATTATTTTGGGTACAATTAATGCAATGCATTTATAAAAGTTTGAAATATAATTTAATGAATAACTCTTTTTGAAATTCCATTTCGTCGATATAGTCAGGTAAAAATATAAATTATATTACAAACAGAAAGGATATTAATGATATTAAACCGAATAAATAAGTTAAATTTAAATTTTTAGCGCTTAAAATGTACGCAAAGAAAATTACCGTAGTTGCAAGCCATGAGCAGTTTCCGATTATTCGGGTGATAATAATATGCACTGAAAAAATAATGAATGGCATCTGCTGATGACTACTTCATTCCTGATTTTATCTTAAAGCTAGTAAGTTTTACCATGTACTCCATCATAAATGGTACAGAATCCCGTAGTGGAAAATATTAATGCAGAATAAATTTCTACTTTCGATAGCTTCTAATCCTAGCTCTTTCCCCTATTTTTCTTACCGATCCCCTCTCTCTCTTTGGAACCCTGAACCCTTCATCTCCCCTATCCTTTATTTTCGGTTAATTTGTTATTCTCAAGGAGGCTCCATGGATCATCTCTCTCACATAGATCACTCGTCTGGCGCTGTAATCTCTTACCCTCATCTGCTTCTTCCCTCTAAAATCTCTCTCCGCTTCCCTAACTTGTCGTCATAATATTTCCTTATTCTTTTCCCTCCCATACCTTTCTCCCCTTTTCTATTGGCTGATTTGAAAAACATCTCCCAGATCCGTCCATTTTCCTGTATATAATTAGCTTTATAGGAAGGTCCGATTTTCCTTTCACCCGTCCTTTGTCGTTGCTTATAATTTCTTTATTTGCATACTTAAGTTCTAATTCCTTTTAAAAGAAAAATTTTCTAAATTGAAACCATGTCTCAGACGCGATTTCTTTTTGTAACAGCTGATATCTGAGAATCATTACTCACTCTATATGATTCCTGATGTAGGCGATATCATTTTAAGCCATTCCTAGTAATAATCGCCGAATTTTATTATATGGTATATATTTTATTCTATGGTATGGTAGCATTCTGGTTCATTGAATTAGTGGATCTGATTAGAAGTGTACTTAGAAAAAATAGTAATTTAAATGGTGCATCCATATTTTGTTGTAAACGCATGGTTACTTATTTTTCATAAGAATTTTATTAATTTAAGAATTTTCATATAAGAATTATTTTTAGAAACTTAACATTTTAAGATTTGCTCATAAAATGATAGTTTCTGAAATCGGTTTCAATTAAAGATTAGGTAGAAGGAAGTTATAAACTATTGGTCCTATAGCTCCCAAAATTTATGCAAATCCGCGTTTCATTTTCGATTTCATCATTCTTCCCTACGATTTACTGATAACATAATTCTTCTTTACGATTTACTTTTCGTTTCTTCAACTTCAACATCGTGCAGTGTAAGAAAATGCAACTCGTATTATACCTCAGAAGTCGAAACATGAACAGAGGGGAACTCATTCAATTTTCAATGTTGAAATGCGCTTCAGTTTTGGCTGTTTGTATATATGACAACTTAATATAAGAAAACCAAAATTACTGCTCTATTTTCCCACTATGCGATGCAGAGCACTCCATGGGTTTCCTTCGCCATCCTCACGTCATATCTTTTCTCTCACGCACCGTCCATAAATTCTAGTTCACTTTTGACCCTTTCACTTTTTTCTTTTTAATTGACGTCGCTTTATCACATTTACATTGGATTTCTGTGATGCATGCCCTTCTTTGAAAAATTTTCATCTCTCCCTTCAACTTTTTCCACGCCCTTCTTCCATACATCTACCTATTCCCATCGACATATCAGGCTCACAAAATAAGTGATTTACTGGTCTCATACGGTGCGTAATTGGAGAATGAATTCGGTTTCACTTTCCGCCACAAATTTCAGTGAATTTTGCATAGTCGAGCTGAGCTGAAATGGGTGACGAATGCGGCTCTGGGAAACGAAATTGAAATTACGTATTGGCTCATGAATTCAATCACTCTTACGCGTAATTTGAAAGTGGATTTCAGCAAATCTTATCACAGGTAACGATTGATGGATTTGAATTCGGTGTGACGATTTTTAATACGTTCCTTGACAATCTCTGAAATATGCATGTCGTAAATTTAGGATATAATTCTTAGATATATTTATGACTGAGGAAAAGGTGAACTCTCCAAAGATTCTTATAACCTTAAATTGAAAGTAGTAAATAAACTTGGATCAAAGATTTTTGGTTAAATTTCTGATCACTACGGTAATTGAACCAAATTATTTACATCTATCATCTACATCTACATATGTACCCTGCAAGCCGCCTTTCGGCGTGTGGCAGGGGGATTCTATCGTAATACTGAATTCGCTAACTATCGTAATATTTAATTCGAAAACGAAAACTTGTACGATAATAAAATTTCATATTTAGAATATATTTTACATTTTCAAGTATTTCAAAAATTTTGCGCGATTAAAAATTTTTACAATCTTTATCAAAATCATACTTCGTTCTATATTATCCCGCCCAAATAAAGACGTTAATTATTATTATATTTTCTAAAAATGTTCCATGACTCTCATAAATGGATTTTCATGGCCTGAAAGAGTTCTTTCCCTGATAAATTAAGTTCATTTTCTACGGTGTGAAGTCTCTAAAAATTATCTTTTGAATTAAATGCACAATTTAATTAACATTTTTGCTATTGTATTTCTAATTCTTAAGAACAGAATTCGAAAAAAACAAAAATGAACGATCTATCAGATTTTCTAATATATCCATATTTATATATGTTAGGATTATATCAATAATTTATTAAGAATATTAAGAATATTTTAAGAATATATCAAGAATATTAAGAATATATTAAGAATATTAAGAATATATCAAGAATATTAAGAATAATTGGCTAAGGATCAAATACTAATAAATGTGCACGGGTTGGCTGGTAAGAGTAGGCTACTTATTCCACACGTTTTGACCATAAATGAAGTTTACGAACAATTTTACCAAGCGAACCCTCACCACAAGGATCGTCAATCAAGGAGTGCCATTTTAATCGTCGGTAGATATGACATTATACTACAACACTGCAAAACACTTGCGAAATACTTGTTCGTCGTAAGAGCTCCCCCGCAAGGAAATAGTACGCGCTATCACTTCGGGAAACGCCGCTTCTCCTTGTTTACGTAATTCGTACCTCATATCGCACACGATAATTCTCTATATTTCTTCCTCGTTTGAAAGAGAGGGGCTTCGCTGGGTGTTTATGATAAGTTATAGGCGGAAAACCTGTTCTTTAATTCGATGCATACACTTTACCTCTCATCCTGAGCGTACGTTCCTCCGGCGGCAGAAATTATACGAAACGGACGGGGAAATAAATACCGATCGCCACGAAGCCAACCGCAGAAATGCCAGAGGTCGCGACAAACTGCGAATGACGGGAACAAATTTCCCTCTCTCGGTAAAGATAGGTTTGTTTTGAGGTCTAAATCCACGGGATTTATTGTCCGTTCGATGGATCGGATGGAGATTCTCTCGATAGAGTGGAATTAATTGGGTGAGGTTAGTTCGAGAGCGTGTTTTAAAATTTATGGATTTCCCGGCTTCGCGAAGACGCCGGAGATCCTTAGAGATATTACAATTTCGAACAGGTGCAGCCGTTTAATGGATTGGGAGGGAAGTTAATTACGCCCCGGGAGCTGAGGTTTTAATTTCCTCATTCATTTAAGGGTCGTTGGCTGATGCTGTAAAGTAAATGCTGGATAAAATGTGTGACGTGGGGAAATGCTAATGGGTTTCGTGTATCGGACGTCGTATGTTCGAGGCGGATGCTGATAGCCATGAGTACAATCATAGGGATAATAACTTTCCGACTTAGATATTTTATAATCTACAAGTACGCATGCTATTCACTTCTCTCCTCAAATTTATGATACACTTTCTGATAATTGATGCACAACTCTGGGAAATGTTCTACAACTATACTCACAGATAAAGATTCTACATGATGAGCTATAGTGTAGTCGTTTGTTCTGGTCAGCGTTTTTTAAATGATGTTTCACGATACCCTAGGGGGATTAGATTCCACGAGAAAACCAAGATAACAACGAATTCGCCTTCAGATAGGGAAACAGTCAAATAGTACCCTTATTCTAAGAAAATGTTCGGTTACCAATGATGGGAATGTTGAATGCACTTTTACTATTATCTTTCTTTGTACATACTTCAATCTTAAACTTTCTTAACATAACGAATGTCTGTGAAATAAATTTGGACAAGTTTATTTAGGTATTTTTATGTCTCCGTATAAATCCTTTAGGGATTTCTTCTCCAAACGTTTGTTGAATATTAACCGGAATTATAGTATGTATAATAGCACTGGATTTGTTTGCTGGTGGCACATGATAATTGAAGAAAGAGGATTTTTTCTAAAATATATTTATTTATTTATTTATGAGTAGTATCAACATACAGCTCGAGACCAATTACAGCTGACGATAAAAAAATGAAAAACAAAATTATAATTTAAATTCAATAAATGAAATTAATAAAATTAACAATGAGAAAAACAACGAGAATAAATAAATAATAATCGATATATGTTTTTTTTACAATCGTTAGTAACTTAATGTTCTTACTTAATTAGTGATTGGTAGTAAATACAATCAATCGTATGAAGAGCTAATTGCATTCCTATTCAGATATTATCATATCGAAAAGAGCCATCAACGCTATTCGCCTCGTAAACCAGTCAATGATATAGATTCCATGAACTATAAAGACAATCGGCCCTTAAGTTCCAGTACACAATCTCCGATAAATACCCAGCGGCGGGTTCTCCGGACATTTTTTCCCTCTTTATCGCATTGAGCAACAACGGTGAGATATATTCTGAATCCCTCTCCAGGTATTTGTAGTACCCGAAAGAAGCAAACTAACCAACCGAGTCTCATGAGCGTCAGTAAGGATTCCATGAGTTATTTCGACGTATAAGTCTTGCTAGCCAAGTGGCAATTCATTCTCGGCAACAAGTTCTTTGATTATTTTTCTCTTTATAGTGTTGAGCCTCTGTCTAATCCGTTTCTCTTTTAGCAGTAGCTATACCTTTCTGTAGGAAGTGTTTAGACTATAAATTAGAGCTTGATAATCCTGTGGGAGGATAGCGAAAACTGAAGGTTCCTTAAAGATAAGGCTGGGAGAGGAAAAATCTTAAATATATTCCTTCAAGTATATGGAAAATATAGGTTCACAGAATGACATTTGTACTGAAAAGAAGATAAAAGTAGAATTACTAAAGGGAAAGCTTCACTTAGCTAGATAAAGGAGCTGGTGACCGCAATGAATATCAAGGTGGATATTAGGAAAATACTTGTATATTTAAAATGCTTCATATAGAACATTGGGTTGTATGTATGCGATGCATGGACTTTAAAGAAGAAAAGAACTTGGAAAGCTTCTAACAATGTGTGGCTGTGGCGATGGCGTCGAATGGAGAAGATTGGATGGAAAGATAAAATTAGGAATGAAGAAGTGCAGGGAGGATTGGAGAAGAGAGAAGTATGCTGAGAGAAATTAAATGGAGGAAGGAAATATGGATTGGACATATTATAAGGAAGAGTGGTGTACTTATACTAATAATGGAAGCAAAGAGAAGAGGAGAAAGGAGAAGACAGGGAATTCTTACGGATATCATAAAACGAAGGAATTATGGATAGATGAGGAGGCCCAAGGCAAAATGCTGTGGAGGCAACATCACCGTTGAAAGCTGTAATGACAGAAGCACCAAAGAAGACGAAGAATGCCAATAATGTACAATGAGAATAAAAAATTTTTCCATTCTTCTAGCATATGATCCACCTAACCTGATAATGACTGTGAATAAATGTTGATTTGAAATCGATGTTCTTGAGCGATGGTATTGCAAATTATCTTACCAAAATATCTATTTGATCATAAAACGTAGCGTATATGGTATATTGAAGCCATTATTAAATTAATCGCATTCAAATATTTGATTCTTCAAATGTTAGGATATGGGATTTCCTATAAATGATGATATAAGAGGAAAATATCTCAGGAATCTTATTCCGTTAATGACTGATATCAAGATTCAAGAGCAAATAACTTAGTCAGAGCTGTATTGAAACTGTCCTTTTACAGTCTCGGCATGCTGAGAAAATAGCCTTTATAAACACCTGAATTTACAACATAAACGAAGTGTGGGGTTATTAACTTCGCTTCATGATACCAGGGCTACAAATTCTTGGTGCTAATCTTCTGGTTTGTCCATTACCTTCTTGGTGCATTAGTGGAATAAGACGACCCATAGCGGATAATAAAAGGAAGAGAGACTGTTATTTACACCGCATATTTTATGGCAACCAGTTATTACAGTCAAAGATGCGAGTTAAATAAAACCGAAGATAACAGATTCTGTTTATTACTAAAGACGCGCAAAGTTCGATGAATCACCTTCTAAATCTACGAATAAAATAACTGAATACTGTAATTTGCACCAGTAAATTTGCAATAATTTCCTTCTAAGTACTCAATCCATGGAACTGACTATCCCCTGATACTGATATATTCTCTTTGGTTTAAGTCTTTGTAACCCTTCTTACGATTTAAAAATTTCATTCATAATATTCATTTCATATTTCATAACCTGAAAATATAATTGGCAAGTTACCATATATCTTTGAAGCGTTATTATGCACGAATTAAAGAGATAATATGCTTATCAAAAATATGTACAAAAAATACTCTATTCCTAATATTTGTCTCCAATCCATTTGAAGAGAAAGCTAAGAATTGAAATTTGATGTGATTTGTTTTATATGCATCGATTAGATTTAATCAGTTTTGATCTATATGCGTTTCTATGGATAATATAAAAGAAAAAGTAGCAAATACTTCATTACTTGTTGGTGATGGATTTATATTATAATGCAGCCGTTCTCATCACATAGCATAGTTGTTTTCTAAGAGCTTTAATTTCCCCAAGAACCCAAATACGACGAAAATTGAAAATAAAAACAATTTATCACAATTTTAGTCATATCAGATACGACCAAACCTAACTGGCGTGAAGAATCGACCTTCTTAGCATCACAGAAAAAAACTCTCTTCTTATTTAATAATAAGAAACGAGAATAATTTCTGAGAAAAAAATTCCTATCATCGGTTATTAGCTGGAAGCACTAAATGAAACAGGTCTCTTCTACTCGTAGGAATTTACTTGGAAACTTGCTATCGAGGCAATCAATCTCTGAAAAACGAGTCATGGGAGGGTTGTCAGATGCACAATTTAAGATGGTCTATGATAATGAATCACGGATGATGATTGCATTAGGAAAAGAAAGTCGTCGTGAAAAACGCTGATAGCCTTATTTATTACGGAGGAAGATTTATTTTGTTGTGGCATGCACGGTCAAGTATAAGAATGCATTAAAAGTTCGTTTAGCGATTATGGCTCCTATGAAAGCTTTTCCTGGCGAACGCGAAAACGATGCCGTGGGAGTGTGAAAACAGCTCATCTTCAGGTGAATGCATCTTTTCCTGCGGAAGGAAACCTGTTGAAGGATTCGATCGATGCTTCGGAAAAACTTCCTCCTTAGCGTAAATGGCTTCGGAAAAAGCCGTTAAAGCCATAAATAGGGAAACCCTTCCAAGTGTACGTGAAGAATATGGGGTTTTTCTCTCTTTTTTCTGTTCACGGGACAGCTCCGAGATGATAAATAGCGAACTTCAATACAGACCATCGTATTCTTTTCGGAAGGAGTCTCGGAATAAATTTTCAATGCATTTCCTCAAACACCTCATTAGCAAGACGTAAACAAACGGTAATGGTTGGTCACTCACTTGTGAATTACATAGTTACAGCATGATTACTACTGCAGATGTCGATGATATTTTCGCTCGCATCGTTAATTCTTTTGAAACGTCAATGAAAGACGAAATTTATCTGATCGTGCTTCATGAAGAATTGTGTTTTTATCACATCAGGCTCGGGTCAGTCAAACTAGAATCTAAGAATGGAATAACTACTATTTCAAACATGTTTATTAGTTATCAGAAATTCTGAGGGGAATGAAATTAAAACATTAATATTTTGAAATCAAGGAAACCTGTTTATTCAAAGTGACAGAACGTTGGCTCACAATGCAAAGCTGGAAATTAATTCTAAATTCTGCATTCTAAATTTTATAATACCTGAAAAAACGCTTCAAATGAAAAATACCTGAATTGGCCTTATCAAAGATGTTTACCCTGCAAGTTTTTTTACTTCTATGGTTACAATATTGGCTTGTACATAAATCTCTATATTCTTGTATTATTGAAAATTTCCCAGTATCATTACTTCTACTGGAGTAATTATTTATTTTCCATTGTATTAATTGTGAAATAGTATTTATTATTCGTTGGTGTTGATATTTTTTGCTTATTCGTTTTATGAATTTAACTTAAATCAGTCTAATTATCATGATGGAATCCAGTAACCCTCTTACCGGTTATGGAATAATGCACTTGTCTCCCGGACAAAAATGTAATGTATAATAATAATAAACAATAAATTTTAAATGTATAATTCTACTAATGATTACCTTATTTCTTAACTATAATATACTTTTCAATATATTTTCGCCGACGATAACTTACAATAGGTGACAACCATTTGTTTACATTACCCAAGTATTTATTCCCGCAGTACTCAATTTACGGAGCAACACTGACAGAAAGGATCTATACTTAAATAATTACATATTTACCTCATGAACAAGTAAGGAGAGCGAGACTTTGTATGTTTCACAATTTATGTAATAGTGGCGTTGTAAATGGAGTTTTACGAAGTACAGCCATGCAAGATTAACTTTATTTACCTCATCGTGATCACTGAATAAACGAGATAATATCCAATCTGCATAGCGATTATCAGCCTTAAATATGGTCACGAAAGCGATAAAAATACCGTTACGAAACTAGACCGATTGAATTAATTTTTAATGAAAAATTAAGGTGATGAAATTGGAACATATTTTATATGAGAGAGCGACCTTAATCGAGGACGGTCTCTTTAAGTCCCCGCCGATGCAATTTGGCGATCCATTTGACTCCTCCTTGCAATCCTTCACGAGCGCAAGTTTCATTAATCGCCGCTGAACGACATATGGCGTCTTCTGGCACTGCTCCCGTCACCCCACTAAACGGCACATTCTATAGACCCATTAAAATCCAAACATATTTCGATCCCAAATCCTGCAGCGGACGAAAATTATTTCTTCGGGACTTTTAATCAAGAGGCACCTCTTTAAGAGGCGGTTTATTTAATACGTGACCTCGTGATGGAGAAGAACGGTGGGCCCAAATTATGCCGGGCTTCCTAGGAAATGGAGAGATGTTAAAACGGACTAGTATGGAGCGCCTTTTATCAAGCTGCTTTAATGGCGTCGTTAGATGGGAGGAATGGAAACGCAGTAACGTTTTACGTGAGAAGCTTGATGAGTTTCCTTACGACTTTTACACCTTTATTTTAAGGTAAACTTTCTCTTCCGCGGCCCTCCTAACGTATCCGTTAGAAAGTTTCACTAATACGATGATTTTCGGTACATCTTGGGGAATTGAGTGGTGAATGAATACTTGAGGCATCCTATCCTACAATGATCAACAACTTGCGGCCTGACGAAATGCCTTGATAAATTTTTATTTCGCTATTTAGTATTTTGAATTATAACTTCGACGGAGATAGAGAAGTTTTATTTTTATAACGTAAAATTTAACTCAGCTTCACATGCATATGCATATTAATAAATATTCAGCAATAAATGCTCAAAAAAGACATTTATCTAAAATTTTGAAGGTAGTGCAGGAATTTGCAAAGTAATGGGTTTTGGAGGATGGATTTTGAAAGTTGAAAATAAATCAGCAAAGAAATTTAAGATAACTTCTACTTATGTCTACAATTTCTGTAATTTATTTCCTATGTTGAAGAATAACGTACCAAAAGAAGATACCTGTATTATATTAATAAAAATAATAGTAATATTACTGAAAGAAGATACCTATTGATAAAAGACACGTGAGATAAAGAATCATTTTCTTCATATAACGTAGTATTGTCATGTTTTGCAATGTGTGTATTATAATATAGCCACAGCGATAGCAGCCACAGTAATATTTATGTTTGCATATCTCACATATATTTATTTCTTGAATATTTATCTTCTAGTGCCAATAAAATCACGGAACTGAATGGCAATATAGCTTTAAATTTTGAAAATTTCTATGGAATATACCAGAATAGAATTTTTTGCATTCGTCATTCGATATAGCCCATTAATGTTTTAAATTGTATATTCTTTTAGCTTTTCAACTCATTTCATTTTAAGGATTAAGATTTATCTTTGAACGACAAAAGTCCCTATTACGATAAATATTTCTTTTTTCTATGATAGATTAATGCAATGACCTTATAGTGACCGTCCAAGTAGAAAATTGGGTTTCAATAAAACCCCAAAAATCCATTCTAAAACTGCTTATCTCTGTCTGTTTATCATCTCCACAATTCTTACCTCTTCTTCAAAAAATCTCTTTAAAATTTCCCTTCCCTCTGATATTTTTCCCAATCCCTTCCTTTTATCCCTTTCCTCATGACAGTCCGACTTAAAGTATTCCTTAAAGAAGAGAGCTTTTCCTTCTCTGAACCCATCTCTCCCAGCTCGACCCTCAGCTCTTTCGTCTCTCTCCTATGGGACACCACTCTTCCCATCTTAATTACCTTTCCCTTTTCCACATATGCTTGCATTTCCTTCTTGCTCCAGACGTTCTTTCCCTGGACTACGACTCACTTCCGACACCTTTCCCAGAAGAGTATACTTCCTCCTTATAAACTTCGTCTTTTTCTATCTTTCCCTCCTAATTTTTTTCTTAATGTAAGATTTTCTTACACAATGACTCTCATAGCATAGGCTGTCTTATCAATAGAGCGGTGATTGTTATCTCCACAGATAAAAACATCTAAGACGACGTTAAAGGTAATGAAAATCTTCAAAAAATTCAATTAATCTATTAAGAGGTTTTAAATTAATATAGAGATAATATATGTTCATCAACATCCAACTTTTGATGTGATGGTGCGAAAAGAAACACCGTTAATCAGGGCACAATTCATGAGAATATTCCTGGCAGGTTTATCTTTAGACGGGATTTTGATTAGGGTTAGGGTTTTTGTGTGGAAAAATTTCCTTTTTCGCGGAATCAAATCAGAGATAATTTTTATCTTCCGTTGACTAATAGGTTGGTTCCTTTAAAGCTAGAGGAGATGAAGGATTTAAATAGAATTTTATGTTAAAATAGATTTACGTTAGTAATATTAGCAGTCTCTATATGTTTTTTATACTGCATAAAATTATAGGAAAATTGAAAATAATGCATGATCGGTTGAGGATTTGCGATAACATAATTTCAACGTAGCAATAAAATTGTAATGACAGCTGCTGTGTGAGACCACTTCTAGGTCTCCAGAAAAGCTGGCCATATAAGGTAGTTAAATCTCTTTCCCTACTATACGCAATTTGATATTCCGTGAATTTTAGAGCGGAGAATGTCTTGTGGAAAGAAAAATAATAAGACTCCGGTACACATGTTTCGTGAGTCTGTTATCGCGAGGCTAAAATCATCACGTTCACGAAGCAACCAACAGCGGACTTACGGGTTTTTAAAACGAATCCTTATCTCATCAAAGACACCGCATTTCTCCCTAAAGAAATACTTTCTTGCTTCTCTTTTTACGGTTGCAAATAGTGAATTACGAATCCAAATCGTAAAGGTAATCAGGTTATGAATAAATGTGAAAGAATTATACCTTTATATAAGGAATTTAGTGTGACTGGTTTCAGAAAAATCTACGAACTAAAAGGGAAAATGTAATTATAATTTCAAAACTGCTCTCCCAAACTTTACCTACGAAAAGTAGCCTGAAAGCAGATAAAAATATACAAAATATTAAGAACAGACGTGAGTGGCTTGGCTTCTGTTTATGTGGCTATCTCACGTTTAATTTATTTTGCTTGTCTTTTCAATAAGGATAATTTATAATCAATTGAAGACTTATAATATAACTAAGTGAATCAATGGTCTTTGGATATTGATCCATTGTCTGATCTGAAGTGTCTGTTTAAAGCTGTGTAATCAATTCTGATACTGCCCTTAGTTTGTTCTTTTTTATAACTTACACAATTGTTTAATTTTCATTTTATTTATTCGCCCTTGTTTATCGTCAGTTATAACTGGCCTCGTGATGTATGTTCATGCTTGTTTAATAAATAAATATATAAACTCCATAATAGTGACGAGAAAAATACTATATTTCCACAAGGAGATTATTCTGCGGCCAGATTCAACTAAGTTCTAACCATCATTAGTCTCAGACATAGTTATCCTTTTATCCTCGCCATGACATATTTCTCATCTCCCAGATGTTTTCCAACCAGTTGAATTTGACCCAACCGATAATCTCATTTTATAAGTTACAGGATCAAAAACCCTTGTACACGACGACACAAGTTTTATAATAACTTCGGAAGGAAAATTTCCGCTCCAGTTACCACAAACAAGGCTGACAAGACGCGGTCTACCCTCCAAAACAGAAATACCGAGAAGAAAACTTACGCTCCTCGAATTTAATAAAAACGTTTTCGTGTGATGTAAGGTTCGGTTTCTCTCAATTTCCTCTTCCCTCCGGCCCCACCAAACAACCCAATCTTCCACCATCTCTTACCGCACTTCATCAGCAGCCCCTGCTCTTATACACTTATCTCCAATTCTACATCACTTTTTCTCTTTCTGCTTCATCTGGCATCCAGCTCCTTAATATCCCCCGCGTCCTTTTCTCCTATCATCTCCTCTTCTCCATTAACCTTTCCCTTTTGCCAACTTTTGCCGACCTCTCGGATCCTAAGGGAGCAAACCTCAACTTCTCGCCTTTTCTCCCGCGCGGCCACCCTACAACATCGCACTCATCTGGAAGGAGAAAGACAATTTGCCCGGGGAGCTGTGTTAGGGATGAAGATGCGATAGGGGTCCGGAGAGATAGAGAAGGGTCTGCTGAGAGGATATCGGGCGGGATGAACGCCAAGAATTGAGGCGATTACTGAGCCAGTGTAGCCAACATAAATTCAGGACTGAAGCCGTGTCTTCAAGAGGGAGAATGTTGAAATAATAAACCCTAAAGCTATTATGTAGTTGACTGAAGATGAATATGAGATATAAATATTTTAATCGTTATCGTCAAGTGGGCTTGATGATTTTAAAATTATGTACGGACTCCATTGTAGGACTGGTACATATGGTACCTATATTCCTTCAATTGCTATAGTTGATATACTACAGTATGTATCTTATCACTAAAAGTAATAAACATTATTAATATTATTTTAAGCATGGTAGCATATCGAATGGATTTCAGGGGATGATTTAAATTCTATCTCAACTAATAAATAGTAGTTAGCGACGTAAAAACAAGATGAAATATTTAAAAATGAAAATAATTACCGAAAAATGTAAGATTTCTGAGAATAAATACAATGATTCTAAATAAAAATTCACTGGAATTATTTCCGCGTATGAAACTAGCTCATGTTGACATGATGTTATCAACGGCTTCCGGATAGCCATGTGGACAGCGCGTTCGACTTTGGTGAAAGCGGTACCGGGTTCGATTCCCGGTGGGAGCTCACGTGCTAAACGACCTCAGATATCGAACCTCTTTTAATAATAATATTCTAAAATTGTATAAAAATCAACTGAAGAATATGTTTTCGTCCGAATAAAAATAAAAGAACAAGTGCACGACCGAGTTAGTAAAGTATATATATAATTATATTATATATATAATTACGTCAGTATACTTAGAGACTTTAAATGAATTTAAATACAAAGAAGAGTGAAATAACCAACTAATGATGGATGGACTAAAGTTGTCACAGGAAACAAACACTAAGACCGTGAAAAATTGATATAAAACTCTGTCAAAGAATAAAACCTGATACGTATTCCGACAGCCACACTGTCATTATCAGAGACGGAACAGAAATTCACCCGAAGCTGTTATGTACATCTGATGATGACGCTTGGTTCTTGAAATACGTATCAGGTTTTATTCTTTGATCTGATCTTGATTTCCACTGTTTTGCAGTTTTATGAGCATCATTTTTTTCTCTTGGGGCAACTCTTGTCCATCCATCATTACTCGATTTTCTACGGGCGACCTTTTCGCATTTACATTCGCTGTAGTTTTTATCTCCCTCATTTTTTACACCAAGAGAGGAAAAAACACGCATTCTATTCCACAAATTGTGGATTTTAAAAAGAGGATTTTTTTCCTTCCTGACTAAAGACATGACTCTAAGTGTAGCCATACGAACAAATAGATAAAGATGCAATTATGAATATTGAGATCCGTAGAAATATTTTGAGTATTAATTCATAAGGATTATATAAAATCAATTTTAGCAATGTGGGATTCTTGAAATAAAAGAATTAAAAAGAAACAAAAATAGGTATTTCGTAGAGTTACTCATAAAGTAGTTATTGTATAGCAGATTTTTCTCAAAACTTTATAGGATTTTCTAATACCCATTTTATTGAAAAAATCTTGCAGCTGTCAGCTAAAATTCACACAACTAAATTTGTAAACAAAACCATTTGTACAACAACTTATATAGTTAGTGTACATTTTGATATCAGTCGTTACAAATTGAAATAAGAAAACGGTCTGTAAAAAATCAAAAACTCTGGTTAGGAAGAAAGGCCAGTGTATTTTAACTCCTTTAATATATTCCTAATTGAAATCCATTAAAATTACTACACTTGATCGGGACATAAAAAGCAAAGGAAGAAATTTGACAAAGACGTTCATATAAATCTTTTCCTCTTAATTTGAAGCACCTCTGCTTTTGAAGAAATCAATGGCCACGATAGACAATAACTTAGAAGCCTAGTATCGAACGGATCCGCCGAAAGAACATCCATTTCTTTAAATCAAGCCTCTGACTTTGGCAACCTCAGAGGAGGGTCGATAGTGGATCACGTAAGAGTAGAGGGAATCGAGAGGATGTATTGGAGAACTCAAAGGTGAATTTGGAGCCCAAAGGATTGGGGATTCTAAAAGAGGAAAGCTGCTCAGTGGCGTGAAAACGGGTATAAGCTTGGTTTATCTCGAGGGTACATTCGCTTTCTGAAGGGAATGCGCCTTGTTACAGATATTCACTCTTTCTCAATAGAGGATAGTGCTGACTAAGATATTATCTTAGGAATGATGCTATGAGGATCAAAGAAGTAGTTATTCGATTTTCCATTTAACTCTTTTTTAAAGACATCACGATATTGCTAGATATAATGACGAAAAAGGCTTATTAATTTTCTCTCTTCCGTACGTTTTTCCGAATTCGATTAGAGACTGAAAGGTTTCTGCTTCAAGAATGCATATATTGGTTACCACCGAGTCCAATGGACATATTAAACTAGTTAATTTTAGCAACAATATTTGTAAACTTAGAACTTACTACTTAGTCGACGTATTGCGTACAATTACTGTTACACTGAAGGCGAAAATTAATCCAAGTTATAAAAAATAAATAAGTTCTGATATTTATCTTCTCATTTAGTTATTACCGGTGATATTCAGACACAAGCGTTTTATACATTCATAATCTACATTTATGTAATCAAATGCTAACAGTAAACATCATCCTGTATTAGAATATATCTGTCTGTTTTAGAAACCGAGTTTATCTTAGTGACTTCAAATTTGTAAGAGCTTATACTACAAGTTCGTAAAATATGAAAATGGACAACAATGAGGGAACAGAAAACAATTTACTAACAGTTAGATTTCTATTAAAAAATTGGTAAGCAATTTAAAACTTTTAAACAAGTTTTTAAATTATGCAGAGAGTTTCAGCTAGCAATAGCTGGTGTGAAATTGGTCAATATCAATTTTGTATCTGATAGTAGCAAGTAATAGCCGAAACTTTTAGTATTATTAAAATATTTTATAAAACTACATACATCGTTTACCCATTTTCTAATTTACAATGGAATTTTAAAAAATCTCGACCTTCGCTGTCTATTACAGCTTATTAACTTTCACAATTCTCCGGAAAAGGCATTTTATTTGGTATTTCACAAGTTAACAGTCCAATCTCCGTTTTATAACGCGTGATTTATTCTACAATTTCTGAAGTTTTACTCGCCAACTGTATAACGAGTACCAGAAACAAATATATGAATAAATATGTGTATGAACTGAATTAAATCAGTCTGAGATGGCTTAAATTCACTCAATTTCCTTTCCATAAAAGCGGATTGAATTGGAAGCCACCCAATAGAGCGAATAGCACCTTAGTCACTGCAAGAATTTCAAGAAAGAAAGAGTACGAGAGAAGTAGCAAGCGTTAAGGAATTCCTCCTGATTGCGGGCTTACTCTTGTACACCTGGCTGCAGAATGCATGTAAGACTGAATAAAAGGTGAAATGCGTTGGCCATTGTTGAAAAGGCGGAAAAATAAAACACTTCTCAGATGGATATCGCACTCTGGAAGAGGGGCGTGTATGTACAGGTTCTCGGGAATGTAGAAAACTTGGAACAGGAATGCGTGGTCGGGACCCTCAGCAGGGAACAAAAGAGTTGCAAGGGGTGGATAGTGGAGTGGAAAGAAAGATGGAGAGAGAGAGTTGCCAAGGGAGAGAAAAAGAGACAGCTGATACTGCGGAAATTCTGAATGAAGAACAGAAGAGAGGAGGAATTGAGATACCTAAGAATTTGAATAGCATAGAATATAAAATATGGGTATTTCTAGAGGGAAATTTGTTAGAAATGGCAAGAGGCATAGAGGAAGGTTGAAGAATGTTAACTTACGTTTCAGATTTGATGCTTTATTTTCTCATTCCATTCCAGAAAAACAATAGAATAAATTAAATAAAAGCTCTAAAGAACCGATTCACGAGCACACATTCAATTTTCCATTCTCATTAAATAATACTCTCTAAATTTTAGTAAATATAAACGAAAATATAACCTCACTACTTGTATTTTACTATTTCATATTACGTAAGTTTATATTTACTACATTGTGATTAATAATCTAGAAATAAATCATCATATACACACGGTATTGAAGGTAGATAAATCAATTTTGTTTGAAAGAGAACCACGTGTTTACGGATTAAAAATCAGAAAAAAAAAACAAAAAATAATGGGTCTTTGATTTAAAACCTCTAAACCTAGGCTGTAAAAGATCACGAGGAATAAATAATGCTAGTTCATTATACTTCCTTGAAAGAAAGTTATTTATTTTCCGAAGGCTAAGAGAAACTGGATAAGTTTTGAGTTAGTTCTGATTTCGGAGTCACCCATGCTCCATAGCCCGCATTCATTTCATTTCCATCATATTTAACGAATTATTATTTGCATGAACATATCTCGAGCAATTACAATCCCTCAAATTCTTCAAGCACTTACTTTGAAAAGTTGAGGTATCACAAATTTCAATGTTTTTTTATCGTCTCTTGTTCAAATTAATCAGAGAGAGGAAATAGTGAGCGAAAAAAATTCCAATGATGTCATTTAAAAGACTAAATAAATTTACATTAATTCTCAAAAATAAACTCGCCCATGATGATAATTTATTAATATATTAGTGAATATATTATATTCTTGATAACAGCATTAAATATCCCTTAAAATAATGTACCTCTAACAGTCACTACAAGAGTTTTCCTGTTACATGCTAGTTGAGATAGACTGCCTTAAAAGCCAAAAATTAATATTAAGCTTTGAATATATCTTCTCAAAATATAGGTATAAAATTACGGCAATTCTTTATGTATGAGGCGGAACAACTTAATTTTTCTCAAAAGAGAAGGAATGGAGGAATAATAAAGAAGATGGACGAAGAGAAAAAGGAAAAAAGGCGGGCTTGATAGGGCGTTAGTACAAGAGTGAGAAACAGATAAAGATTCCACCGCGAGGAATTTTTCTCCACCACATTTGTAAGTGCATTCAGAGAGACTTTTTCCATTAAAACGGTAATTAGTTTGCGGGAATGAAGGTGTTGAGAGGAGCTTAAACATTACCAGGTGCAGTTTCTTCTCTTTATTACTGGTTTCCCCTAGGTAACCGACTCTGCCACCTTGAAATTGCTTTGAAGAAACGTAGAATTGTATCTTTAGAGCTAAATCGCTTCAAATTAAGGAAATAAAGAGAGACAAACCAAAGAAAATTACAACTCGAAGATCGTCAATCTTTGGGTATATTTTCTTCGTGAAAAGAGGAAAAACACGCGATTTCGGTTATTATCTCCCTAAAAGATTAGCCGTAAAATCTTCATACATCCTAATTCTTGACTCGGACTTTTTTTGAACTAAAATTCCCTCGATAAAGCCGTGATTACTGATACTATTAGCAATGATAAAAAATGAAAATAATTATATTGTGATACTCAATCAGTTATGTATTGAATGAGGGAAGTTCAAATAATCTGCATTAATTTTTAATCACATAAATTACAGTAAGTAGACTGAGTTACTTATTATATTTTAAATTTACGACAAAGTTAAATCAAGAAATTCGATAACATACTACTTAAACGGAAAGAGTAAAAATGCTCTCAGAATAATGACATTGATGTTTTGCGGATTCTGTGGCTAGCTTCTTAAAATTTCAACGTTCATCATCATTTAGGATGGAATAAAAAGTGAAACTGTGTAACCGATAACTATTTTTGTAATGCTTAGCTATTAAATATATGAAAAAAGAGAATGAAATATTTGCAGTGGATAAATTAAAAATTATTTGAAGTCGGTGGCTTACAAAGATAGTAAACAAGATTACAAAAAGGCAAAGATATACAAAGATAGTGAATCATAGATGCTGAATGATGAAGTGTTTATGGGTTTCATTTTACCGCATTTTAAATTTTGGCATCATTTAATCCTCCAAGCTTAGATATATACTAACGTATACTTCATTAAACTGCGAATAACAGTCGTTGAAGATGAACGATACTTAATAAAATGCCATAAATTTCAATTTCATTGGAGAATTTCCAACTTGCAATAAACGAGTTCCACGAATGCTAATAATCAACATAAATCACAAAATATAATAAACAACAAGGAATCGGTGGTGAAAAAATATTCCTTGAAAGGCTTATGAAAAAGAATCAGATACGCCAGTATGGTAAACAGGCCTTATTACGATCCCAGAAAATAAACCCTCACAAACGTAAGGAACAGAAGAAATCTGCACGTGAAAAGATAATTGCTCGTTGAATTAATACGCCAGATAAGGATCTCAACGTTCTTGCACCTCCTTAGGACGTGTTTCCTCTCCAACGCCTAATTATACCTCTTGCCTTGGTATAGAAGAGTGAAAAGGACCTCAACCACTGCAGTCATCTGGACAGGCACGAAATAAAGGTAACAATTCAAAACGTACGTGCGATCCGCAGTTATGATTAATATCGTTGCGTTCTAGGGTTGCTACCTTCCTCCGCAAAGAGCGTTACAAGGCATTCGCATGCAGAAAAGAAGCCTTCCGCGTTTCGTGGACCCAAAGGTGTTTGCGCGGGAGATAAGATCTGAGAGGCGTACAAGTGGCGCCCCTCGTTCTCCCCTGGGTGGGGTCGGAACTAAGATCTCTCGCATTTGCCGTCTGACGGAAGAGCAGCATAAATCACGAAAAGAAAAAGGAAAGGGTGGAGGAGCGAAAGGGGATGTTGAAATGCAAGTAAGGAGAAGGGCGGGTGATGGATGGAGATTTAAAGGATGAGGGTTAAAAGAATGCCGGAGACGTACGGTGGACACCAGGTGCACGACGGGAAAATGTTAATTTTCGGCTTTGCTTTTAAAAAGTTAATTCGGGACATTCTTTACATGCAAGGAATTTGGAGGATAATGGTCCATTAAGTTAAAATGTATTCTACAATTCACATAAATAAAAGCATGCTAAAAATTTTAATAAAATTTTTATTATGTCAACTACTAGATTTGAACAAAATTCTATTGTGAGAGAAAAATTTAAAATAAATATTAGTCCTAAATTTGACGGTTTAAATGTGAAAAAATCTTACTGTTCTTGGAGATATCATATGATAAACAACAAGGAAACGTAATAAATCTTCTACAGAATAAGAAGAGGTGTCATGGAATTATATAGCGGAAAAGGAAACATTGAATTAAAGAATTTTCCATAAAATTATTTTTATCAAGAATATTTTAGAATAGGTGTCACTCAAAAAGTTTCCTTCCCATGTAATAAAAGCGATTTTAATATGGAATATTAATGGAAAAGGATGCATTCCTACGGAAGCTAAAAGAAAATAATATTAGAGGTGCTAAAAACATTCTTAAGTTTCTTAACTCATCCTTACGGTGCCGTAAAGAATGGACGACGTTTTTGAAAACTGGTGGTTAATCTAGGTTATTTCAAAAGTCTGCCTTTTCCTCATAGTATACCATGACATATCTACGAGAACCAGAAGTATGCGTTCTTTCTCTGATGCAAATTCAAAAATACAGCTCTCGATCTATTCCTTTCCGTGAGGCCAAGGAGAACCAAAATGGCTATACTTGCATAATTTGGACATCAAACCTTCGAGTTAGGATGCGGAAGTAACATCGCGATCGAAAAATGTGCGAGCTCTGTTTAGATTCTCGGTTCGAATACGTAATGTTAAGTTTTGGTTTCCAATACATTATCCGATGAAAATAGTAATAACGGTTGCATACCTCACATCCTGAAAATTTATCGTTGACTTGCGCCTGCATAGAATTTTACTCTACATATTGCATGAAACAGCTTCTAAAGTTCACACTAGGGAATCAGGAACCTTATTCCTATGAATGCAAGTGTGTCTTAAAATCTGAATGCAGAAAAAGTTTCCAAAAGAGCCTTATACCTTTATCTAGCAAACAACGTCTTTAGATATTGTTCTGCAAACGACCTTAATCATCATAGCCAATCCTCCCGAATCAGTCGGGAGACTCCCGGAAGTTATTAAAAATAA
Source organism: Pachydiplax longipennis (assembly GCA_036926295.1). Lineage (NCBI taxonomy): Eukaryota > Metazoa > Arthropoda > Insecta > Odonata > Libellulidae > Pachydiplax > Pachydiplax longipennis. The sequence goes on along the minus strand of JAVFKF010000001.1, from coordinate 19,315,979 downwards.
TTTTTTAAAATCTCCTGCCTCCTGGATTGTTTTTCTCCCGCTTTTACTAAACTACATTCATCTAAGATTTCATACACCAATTCACCGCCTTTCTTAAATTTTGCGATTTATTATCTTCTAAAGTGATAACAGTAGTCCTCCTGTGTAATATAAAATATGCATCTGTTTTACATATTCTTATATTCTCTTATTAATAGATCTTCTCGGGATATTAGGAAATATTTTGGAGGTTTCTCGGAGTAATGACGCTACAGATAATTTCTATGACTCTATACTTACTCAAAAATGCATGAGAGCTCGTATAAATTTGATCAAACTGCTTATTTTCGGCATTCAATAGCAAATGATACATATTCTACGGTGGCTGAAGTTATGCTTCAAATAGCCCCTCGGAAACCCCGGAAATTATTTCTCTTGGAATGAGGAACTCCCAAAATCAATTCTCCGGGAGTTGGCTACCCAAGGCAAATCCCCCCTCACTGCAGGAGGATTAGTTGTATTAATAGCAAACCTTATTCAGAATTAAGAGAGGTATACATTATGCAGAAACATTAAGGAAAAAAAACACTAAAAGACTCAACGCACCTCAGCTTTACATTACCACCAGGCGCAACAAGCCCCAATCTTGCATTAACTCCAGGCTTTAAAATCCGCGAGCAAGATTCCCAAATTCATTCGCAGCACACACTTAACCCGCGCGTTAGCACCGAGGAAACGCGGAACTTGCCCGGAATATTCCACATTGAATTTTTCCAAATCCCAGAAAAAATCGCCGCGGAATAAATTCCGACCAGAGGAAGAACTCGTAAAACACCCGCTCAAAAGTTTTCTCTTTAAAAAGCCACAAATCTACATATCAAGGAGAACTGTAAATTGGGGCAAACTCCTTAAAAAGGCCGCGAAGAGAATGCTCCCAGCCTGCGGAAGATTGGACAGAGTCAAAATGGGGGATGAAAGAAGAAGATATCGAATCGCCCGTTTATACGGAGCGAAGAAAAGGCTAAGGGAAAACCATAAGTGCTTCGAAGATGCAACGGGGAGTACGTTTCAGAGATAATGAAGAGGAGGATGAAAGTGGAAGTCGAGGCAAGAGAGGATGAAAATGGATGGGAAAAATACGGAATACTAAAAGGGGCAAGAGTATGGGAGAGTAGAAAAGGATAAAGTTGAAAAAGGAATAGAGGAAGCTTTCGGGAAGAGGTTGCAAAGGAGTGAAGAAAGAGATTCTCCGAGGAAAACTCGGAAAGAAGAGCATAAGATGATATGGAGTGGAACGTGAGGAAGAGGAGATTAAAGATAATGGATAAAGGGAAATGTGAGCTAAGAAGGAGACGTCGGAAAGGCGTCTGGAAATGGAAAATGTTTTCGCAAATATTTGGGAAACGTAAGATAAAACGACGGAGATAAAAGATCCTTGCGGAAATGTGCAGCACATTATGTTCGAATTAAAAATTATCTCAGTGTATCGTTACGCGAATTTCATTAATCCGTAATCGCTATTCATTCACGGAATTATATCGAATAGAATAATCAATGCTTCTATGCCTCGATCACAAACTGCTTCACGTGTTTCCATCATTTCGTTTGGATTCAAGGTTTGGGTTATAAAATTTCATAGCATTTTAATGAAGTCCCGCAACAGCAGTGTATCAGTTTAAAATCCGTGGAGTAACAGTGATGCTAAATATTTCTCTACAGAAAGAAAATTTTTGTTACTATTTTTGCCGTCATAAGTAATGATATTTCACATCTAGTATAGGATCTTATCAAATTTGCGTGTTCAGTTGAACATGAATATTTATTAATATATTGAATATATATATTAATATGCTGAAATTGTAACCATAAGACAGTAAATCTGACTGTAAATCAGATAAATTCTATTTTAACAAAATATCTAATTTCATGGCCTTGGAGTTGCAAACAGTATGTTCACGTATCTTGATCTTTAATTCGCTTTAATTATAATTAGGATGAATTAGATGATAATTATTGCGCATAAATGACAATTGAATGACAACTCCATCCATCTAGTTTAAGCAGTTACTTAAAAATAGCTTCCATATTTCAGAATACATATTCCAGCGAATTTCCAAAAGACAGCAATAATCACAAAAAAGTGAAGATTTATGATTCGTCGAGAGAAAATTTTCAAAGAAACTCCAAGAAAAATTCCCTTCGTAAATATTCTTCGTTATTTACATTCATCAAAACAGAAACATCTGTATGCCCCGTATCGCGTTACAAAACAACACTTTTAGATGCAGTATAGTATGAAACATTATATTAAATTCACTCGTAATGAACTCAGAGGCTGGCGTCATAGCTCGCTTTCCTGCTGTTTTCAGAGCCGATAATTCACTTTCTCTGCAGTGTTCTTGCCAATTTCGAGCGTCTTCTGTTTGCGTAAATCATCACTGGGAAAGGAGCAATCCCTTTCCGCTGCAATACTCAACTTCCTCCGACTCATTTGCTTGCTTTCTCTGTCCTCGCCATCATTTCTAAGCGATTCTCTGACTCACCTCCTAAGTGAGGCAGGAATGTTACCGCGGCTAAATCAGATCGTCCGCGAAGAACAATCTCTCAGACCACCAAGAAATTATGTATCCTCCTGCGATTTAACCACCGCGTATATGTGTCTTTCGAATTCAGTCTCGGTTGTTCCGTTTGAGCGTGTCTGAGATGCGTTTTCATAGGGGAGTTATGGCAGCAGTTGAAAATCTAGTGAGTAATAGCTGTATATACACGATGTTTAGAACGTGATTTTTTCATGCAAAATTTTTAGTTTTTAATGTTGTTTTTTTTATCGGAATTAGTGTGCATAGATTTCTACTGCGCAAGAAAAAGGAAACTTCTTCCGTCACTTCCAGAATATTTTTCATTATTTTGAATATCAATTAATAGTCTTGAAATGAAAAAAAACTTTAGCATAATGAGAACAAAATTGTATAGCAAAAATAATTTTTGAATAGTAAATAAAAGACATGTAACGTGTCTGGTATAATCATGAATTTCAAGAATTCTTTCTTCTACAGAATTTATAAAGAGTGACCTTGATTAGTAATTATAACATTAATTAGTTTATCATCTAAAATATTAGTTTATTTAATATTAAGGAAACGATTAATATCTTATATTTAAGCTATATATCGTTTTTTACAAAACAGTAGGTCCTCATTGGGTGTGACACCTGAAATTAATAGACTTAGTTCTTTCGAGCACTTGTTTCCAGGAAAAGAAATAAAAAAACATCTGATATCTTCGTTATTTGGAAGAAATGGCTTTTTCATACATATAATTAATACTCGAGTATGAGAAATACTAACCTTATCTTTTGGTAAATTTAAGTTAATTTAAAACGTCCCTACTTTTAAGTATCTTTCCCAAAATTTCGACTAATCCATTTGGCTTAAGGAAGAGAAAATTTTATTTGGTGATTCTCAGTTCATCATCAATACTACTATACTTCTGTATAAGGCTGTTTAACATTAACATTTATTCTTTCTGACTTTCGATTTATTCTTCAAAGCGTACTAAAAGTGACCTCTTCTTCTTACTTCCGTTTAAAAAATATGCATATTTGTTTGAAGCAGTATTATTCAGTGACCGTAACAAAGTATATTTAATATTTCCTTTTTATTTATTCTTCAACATCCTTCATCCTGGCAGCTTTCAACTCTCTCCCGACTTTTCTTCCAGTTCTCCCCTCCCTTCCTCCTCACCATTAGCTTTCCATCCCTGTATTTCTACATATTCATCTCTCCCCCTGAACTCTCCTTACTCTAGTATATCATTTCCATTTCGACCTCCCCATTGTTTCCCTACAGGTGGCGCGCGGTTCACGCTTCCAAGTGATCCCTGCAGTGCGTGTAGCGTGGCGATTCTCTCCACTGTCATTTCCCTCGAATTAGAGATCGCTAAAAAGGAGCGGAGGAAAGTAGGGCTACAGTTGGCAAATGAACTCACTCCTATACGTAGCAACAAATTTATTTGTTTGCACTAGCTGCGCGGGGTAACAAAACGGAAGGAAGCACAAAGGTGTGTTTCCGCTTCGTTGGAAATTAATTCCGGGAGGGATTACTTTATCTCCTTGACTTGGATGTCGCTAAAAAGTAGTTGTACTTTAGCATTGTAAAAGAATGTCAGTTAATCATTAAAAGTAATAATAGCTTACCGCTGATGGTTACAGTAGATTAAGAGTCACAGTTCCAAACCATCAAACAGAGAAATATTAAATATTATTCTATTATCTCTGTTTGATGGTTTGGAAATGTGACTCTCAATCATTAAAAGGTTCTCTGTACTCTTTTACTAATCGGATCGATTTTATTCTTTAATTTAAATTATGACGATATCTAAAAATTGCACCGTAAAATATTTCGACTAAAAGAAATATTTCACCGTAAAATATTTTATAATTTGTAATTCTCATCATTTAAGTTATTGGCCGTATTTTTACAATATTTTAAACAAAAACAATAAATGTGAAATAAAATATGACTACCGGGGGAACTGATATTTAGAAAATACGAGGGTAGTCTGAAAAGTTTCCGACCCCAAATTTTTCCGAAATCCTCAGAAAATTTTCAGAAAACATGTCGAGAAACGGCGAAATGTCGGAAAATTTTCAGACCGCCCATGTATTTCATCCAAAAGTTCCCTTTTGTCCACCGTCCACTTTTTTTCAGTAATTAACTTTTAGAAGGTATGAATATTAGAATATGCTCGTATGTATTAGGATACATTTAAATGGAAAAGCTCTATCAAAATATTAGCCAACGAGTCGCAAGGATTTGATTACGGAGCTGCGAATTGGTCACCCCTGATCTAAACTATAGTCAGTATACAAGATAAATTTGGGTTAGTTGATCGACTTTTAAATAAAGGCAGATATACTCGTATATATCAAAAGAGAGTATATGTGAATCCGGATAATAATTTCAAAATATAAATGTACGTATATTTATATATAAATATACGATATGAATAACTTTTCAATCATTTATAATTCATCCATTTTTTAGATTCAGTATTAAATGGTTTATTTTTTAATCTTTTCATTGCTTCCTCATTACCAGATAATTTATATTAACGACTATTTGATTGAATTTTGGCAAGGAAGCTTTAATCAGCGAGGTAAACTCCTTACGGACATGAAACATTCTCCTCACGAAGCCGTGGGACGTTTAATTAGCAAAATCCGCAAACTTGGCAAGAGAGAGGATGCAATGAGAGAACTACCATCTGTTTCTACTCGGGAGAAGATTGGTTACATTTCCTGCCAACCGCTGCGAGGTCCCAGAAAATCATTAAGGAAATCGGCTCGACGAGCTGGACTAAGCTACGACTCACTCTGAGAGCTATTAGCAAGGAAACAAAGTAGTCTCTCCCAGTTCGAAGCATGGGATCTAAATGCTCAAATCCTCACTTGTAGTTAGGATTGAATTGATCTGTGTCTCCGAAATGCTTGTTTACTTCGTTAAGTTCAAATATGCACGATGATAGCTAAAAATTATTTGCTTTTGAAGAGAGATGAAAGGGCATTCAACGGAACTATAGGATAGCCAAGTTGTGTTTGTGTATGGTCCGGAGTGCTTTTCTCAAAAAGGATTCTCAGGGTCAAAAAAATATGTGATGCGGCTTCAGTTGTCGAGGATCTTTTACCATAGTACTACTACAACATTCAAAATAAAATAAATTTTACTTCAGACAGTGAGACAGTTGCAGTCAAATTCTCCACAATCTACTGTTACGCTATTTACTGTATATATATATATATATATATATATATATATATATATATATATATATATATAAATTTGAAAATTAGGGATCCTAATAGAATAAATTCCGCGAAACCTCTAATTGGAGATTAATATTTTTCTCGAATTTATAAATCATTGAATATTTATTTATGAGTGGTAATGATTCCGTAAATTATATGACGTTGTATTACTGAAAATAAAGAGTAAATAATACTGTAATACAGATTCCGTATTTTATCTTCCTTAGAATTAAAATGTTACTAATTGCAATTTTAAAGCCATTTCGAATACCTCTAGCCCAAACCGCTCTTTAGTTCTCTCATAAACTGTGCAGTACTTTCAAAGCATACACTTCCTCATTAGTTTTAGCTCGTCTTAGCATTTATGAAATGCATATGATAATGAAGTGTATTAGAAATAGACCGAAGACTTTGAAAACTTACGGGCAAAATGGTTATGCATGTACTTTGAATATTGTTGTGCATAAAGGAGAAAAAGGTTTAAAATTTTACATGCTCAAGAGCAAAATTACACGAACCGCCGTAGGTTATTTTCCTTCATCCCGTGAAGAGATATCAGCGTTTTAGCGAATGATTTTACCAGCGAAATCATCAGTGAAAAATAAATGAATAGGAACCTTATAAATTTTACTATTTGTAAATACCTTAAATTCTCGCAAAGCATTCCGTCAACAGAGTGGAATTAATTCGGCATGGTAATTTAGTGATTAGAATACCTGTCCGGAAATTGAGAGAGCTGAACTTGAGCATGAGAGTTGAGTAGAAACTTTATATTTATGATCCTTTCTCCCGAGATACTATGGGTTGTTAACTCTACTTAATCTTCAGGGTAGGTTTTCCTCAATCAGTTTTACATATATTCCCTAGCCCTTTCGTATAACATAAGATGTAAATAAATTAGTATAGTTGGAAAGCGTAGTAGTATAGCATATACTTGGGTGGTCTGAAAATTTTCCGACATTTCGCCATTTATCAACATGTTTTCTGAAAATTTTCCGAAGATTTCAGAAAAATCTGGGGTCGAAAATTTTTCAGACCACCCTTCTTCGGAAATACTAAAAACAAATACAATTACAATCTTATGATAACATGAAAGACGCGATGAATAAATGTGGATGAAGATTCGATAAGTATTGGAGGTAAGCGTAAGCTTTGAAGACCTCTTCCAGGAAAAGAAGCGTGAAAAAAACAGAAAATCGACAATCGTATGTTACCCTGGACTCGACTTTATTTCCATAGGTTAAACCCCAAAATCACGACGAAACAAATAAAGGAAACATCGATAAGACTCATCCTTCTCCGTCTCATCCCGAGATAGGAAACCAAACTATTCCGCGGATAATCTCAATCCCCCACAAAATAACGCAGGGAAAAATACGGGTCCATTATCGGTGATTTACCGAACCCCTTCCGTTTCGTATGCGTCAATGCGGCGACCACTCCGCAATCGTTCTCACAACGCTCACGATAAATCGCATTCAGCGCTTTGTTTCTCTGGGGAGAGAAAGAGACGAGGGGTTGGGCAAAAATATCTCTGTTGTGTAAGGGTGTGTTGAACACGCGCAACCCTTTCCGATCCCTTCGGCTACCTTTTTCCTGACCTTTTCCCCCACGCCCTTTCTTGACGCTCCGGCTCTACAGATCCAATCTGCTCCCTCAACACGAGGGTTCAGGGGATAAGGGTTAATAATTTAGCTCACGTGATGTGATTCCGGGACGCTATGAGGATGGATGAGGAGAGGAGTTGCAGGAGACGTAACACGTGATCAAAGGTGCAACGAAATGGCTCTCTCTCTAACCGTTTTAAATCGGATCTGGGAGGAAACGTGAATGAACGTGCTTCTTTCTGGCGGATCACGATTAGGTTAATCGCTGAATGTCTTTTCGTTGACAGCGATGGGAAAGAATTCCTTTCTAAACCAACTCGAGCGGATGTTAATTAGTAGTGTCCACGAAGTTTAAATGATGACTATTATACAATCTGTAAAGATCTCAGGGAATTTAGGGCTCAAAGGCAGAAGAACTATCTTTTATAATAGAAGTTAAGGATGAAAATTCGTACCTTAAATTTGAAGATTTTTCTAAAACCAACTCAAGCGAAATGTTATGGATGTTAATTAGTATTTTTCCTTCATGTTAAAATGATGACCATTATCTTCTTCGTTTTTTTTTTTTTGGTCTCAAATGATTTAGAAAAAATGGAAAACTATCTACTAGAGTCAACGATTAAAATTCGTATCTAAAGCTTGAAGTGCTTTCCGAAACTTTAATTTTTACCAAGGATTTAGATTCTTAAAATTGGAAAGAAGAGATAGATCATTGGATAACCAAATCTTTCCATATCACAGAATCGATCTAACATACTCCATTTCACATCCTTAATTAAATCACATCTTTAATCTCTTTTAAGAAGGGGATTTTAACCTTTCCACATGATAGGCAATCAACAGTTTTATCTTAATCAGAAGCTCTGCTAAAAGATGTATAAGATGATATCAAGGCTTCTTGTACTTTTATAGTGCGTAAATAATCAATTTAACTTTAATTAAGGGTAAGAAAAGTATCTAGCTGAAGGTAAAGTATTTCAATCTATTATTCCAAATTAAAGCATTGCATCCACTCGATGACTCTGATTTATAATTAGGTTCAATGTGATAAATTTACTAAGCTCAAAATTTAAGAAGAACTTCAAAATAACCATATTTAAGTTGATGCTGATCAGAAATGATTGGAAGTGTTCCATGTAATTCATTAGTAAGCTAAATGATAAAACAAACGAAATATCCAATTATACCAAAATATTTAGGTTTTACATTTATATACTGCTCCATTCATTCATTCATTCTCATTTTCATGAAGACACAAATTTATAAATATTTGAACTAATTAAGTAATTAACCAACTTGTACAAATATTCTCAGTAAATTCAGTCTAATCGCTGTTTATAGTAAAGTAAGGTAATATCAATTAAAATACGTAAAATGATTTTAATCCGAGCGAAAATAAACTTTCATGTCCATTCCGTGTCTTCTTATCTAAGTAATAATTCCAGGAAACATTATCCAAAAGAATGAAAACCGGCAAAAAATCATTTCAAAAAAAGATTCAAAACTGATACGAGGTAAACTCTCAAGTTTTCGCCCGCTTTACACCTCACAGATCCACACCGGATACACATCTCAGTGTCAGAATCGTTTTGGAAATTTGAGCGAAAATTCCCGCAAAAAGCACAGTGATGGAAATGAAAGAAGTCACGTGCCGACTTCTCCCCTTTGTCGGCGGAGCTATTATTCAAATCTCCGAAAATATCGCCCAAGCGGAGGATCGCCTCTTTGAGTTACCATGGAGAAAAAAATGAAGCGATCAAAGGAATTCCGAAAGCGATTCTACGTCAAAGAGCCTCGAGGACAGATGGGGAACGAAAACCGAATTGAAAGAAAAAAATCCGCACGCAGATACTTTGCGTATATTACAGTCGTGAGAATTGGCGTGAAATGTCTTCCTTTATGACCTGCAAAACACTCATCGGCAGAAGCAGAAAAGGAGAAATGTGAGTGCATAACCATCCGAATTTCCGTTGATATCCAGGCTCCGTGAAAAGATAGCATCGCTTTAATCTTTCCCTTTCTGTTCCTTTAGAATCCCTTTCGCTTGAAGCACACGCCCCTTCTCCATTCCTTACGACGACTCAGTCCTTTTCCAACCCTTTTTTATCATCTCAAACCTCGTAGAAGCCCCGAAGGAGAGATTCAGTCCTTCACTCACTTAAACCGAGTCACGATAACTTCTCGTTCTTCACTCCTTCAAGTACAATTCTTTGCTATCGCATTCCTTACATAAATACGTACGTGTAAATTGCAATATTGATCTGATGCTTCCTTCAACTACATTTTCTCTCTGTCATACATGTATTGACATTTAATTCTGAAGTATTATTTATTTGACAAGTGATATCTTCCTTTTTAAATAAATTCATCGGATGACACATTTTTTAAATACATAATTAAAAATATAAGCAGTAATTTAATTAAAAAATGAGACATTTTTCCATCGTCAGTCATTCATTTGAAAGGCTACGCTTAACTGATTTCTGCAGCTGATATCTCGAATAAAGTCATTCAGAGTCGAACGGCAAAATTATTACACTCGTATTTCATCGAATAACTTTATTAATCGTGAAAAATAAGAACCAACTGAATTTTAATTCAGTGTGTTATACCTAAGATACGACATTCTAGCTCTAAAAGTACAATATATTGATATGTAGGTAACATATAGCATTCCTGTTCTTTCCAAGAAGAAACCTACCATCGATATTTAGGAATAAATTATAACGTTCATTTTCTCGACTGAAAGTTGTTATATGGATTCGAAATCTAGTTTTTCTTGATTATGAATCGTTATAGAGAACGGATAAACATCGTAACCTACTACAAATGAACTTATAATGGAATCTTTAAATAAAATTTTAGTTTTGATTTTTAATTGACTCGCATATAAAAATATACGAATACAAAATACAATACAATTACCAGAATATAGTCAAGACGAATTACTCGTTTCCCACATTTTTTAATTTACTTTTTCGCCTTTGCCTTGTGAAGAATTGAACTATATACGACCGACTTAATATAATATTCAAGTTCAAAGACCTGCGCTTTCCATTGAGAAAAAGCTCAGGGCGGGGCATTAGGGGAAGGAAGAAATACTACCGGCAAAACTTTTTCGTACATTTCATTTATCTCCAGAAATAGACCTCTATATTTCGGCCGAAGAGTCTCGGAAAGCGGAAGAAATAGATACAACAAACAAGCCAAGAGTGAAACTGATACAACGCTATCACTCTTGTCTTCTGGGATTTTCTCTCAATAGCTCTCTTTCTCCACTTCTCCCTTAGGCTCCATTTCTACCTCTGACACTTTCCTTCTCTCGACCCCTTTCTCTCTTCCCGCCCATCCTTTCTTTTTTTCGCTTCATTTTTTTCGGTAGCACTCCGTCCGATTCCATATCAGTCTTTTTTCCCTTCATTTCCTCCTCTTTCGCATTTACGTTTCCATCTCCTGTTTCTTTTCCGTTCGTATCTTATTCCCGCCCACTTTTCCACGGAAACTTCCAAATCATCTCTTTCCACCATCGGTGCCCCATCAAGACACCAGTTCGAGCTCTTTAGTCTCAATGGAGCATTTTCAAGATTGCTTTAACTCGTTCACGCGGTTCTGCCTCTTTAATTGGAATTTTCTGGTTAAACGAAGGTGATTAGAATGCGACTTTGTATTGAGAGGTTGAGAAATTTTTCTAAGGAATAAACAGAAGTGATACATATAGACGTGACTGGGACTCGAACCCAGGTCTCTCGATTAAAAGGCGTGTAATCACGTAAGAGAGCAGAATGGACTCGGAATAGTAGTGTTGAGCATACAATACCTTGTTGGGGAGGAGGAAGGTAATTGGGGAGACCTGGGTTCGAGTCCCGGATATTTTTCACTTCTATTTATCCTCACGCCTCTAAGCGCGTTGTATAACACGTCTCCCTAATTTTTGAGATTTTTCTCGATGAATAAATTTTCAGAATTTCTTCCATTATTGCTTATTTCCTGTAATTCATATTCGACATCTGTTCTTATCTGTATTTTTAAATATTTATACTGTTTTTCTGCTGCTATCACAACGATCTATTTCTGTTTATTTTTTGTGCAAACATTCTAGTTGTTTTATCTTTGCGATAGTGTACCTATTTTGTTAGTTTCCGTTAACCTACTTTCTCCTAAAAAATTAGTTAGCCTTCTGTAGGTTTTGCAGGTTTTCTATTCCCCCTTCTTGCGGGTATTTTTCTGCCGAAATGTATTTTTCTTAAGTGCAAACTTCGGTTTTTAAATTTAGAAAGTAGTTTCCTTCCACGCACTTCTTTAGAAGCTTTCTGTATCCTTTTTTCACATGATAAAAGGTTAGATGTACGAAGGAACTCATTAAATATGAAGTTAAGAAAACATAAATGCCTGTCAAGGAAACATGATTTTTAAGTGTACACTGTGTAACTATGAATTTATTGATAAGTTTAAATATGTATTAATAAGTTATTAAAAGTGTAATAAAATGAATTAATTCTATGTAAAAGCCTGTTATCGTTTAAGTATTAGAAGATGAGAACAAACGTGCAGACAAGCGTGCAGTTTATGAAAAATCATTTCTTGAAGGAGTATAAGATATAATAAGAATACCCATTATGGTTACGATTAATAAAGTATGGATTTTCAAAGTATGTAAAAATTCACGTAATATCATATATGTTTAAGAGTGTATTAAACATGAAATCTTCGCAAAGCTTTTATCTTAATACTCGCATCGTTGTACTTGTAACGACTACTTCTTAAAGCTAGTATTAATGATCTTATGTTTAGACTAAAATTATTTATCTCGTCATGGCACAATCAAACCATTTGTTATTGAAAGGATTTCCGTTTTTAAAAGACAGTTTCGACAGATCACTTATGCTTAGAAGAAAAATTTACACATACTTGAAATATTTCCTAAATATTAGCTTCAATTCATGTCATTAGCAAACCATTGAGGGCTAATCTTTAATGCAGAGTAAAATATAAGTACATGCATATATATCGATCAGTCACTTTCAAAATATTTTCGTGCATTCATCTGCACCGTATCAAAAAAAAAAAATTCCTAACTCTGGGTTGAACAAGCATCAGTCTCGACGGCTGCGTAAATTAAAAATGTAAAGAGAAAGGACATTTTCATTTCCATCCGGTTACTCATAATCGATGATATATTTATCTCGTGGTCATCGACTCCGACGAAGAATAACGAATAGCCATGTTCACTTCAGATTCTCAATGCACAAAGGGCTCGCTCACTGGGAAAACTGTCAATTTTTTAAGGGTTACGAGGAAAGCGTGTGTAAAAAATGAATCTCCAGTGACGCAATCGCCTTTTTATTCAATTGATGGGTTTCACGTTAAGACCCAAAATCGAATGTGGGCGGAGAGGAAGTGATTGACGGATACAGGAAAGCACTCGCCGACGAAGAATAATGGTTTACATATATGCGTGTGGAAGAAGATAAATAAAAATCAAAGACTAAAATAAAATTGATGGTGTTTTTTTAAAAAGATGTGTCTTCTGAAGATAATGATTGACAAGACTATACTTTTTTCAGCTACTGAGTTGAAACAATGAGAGATGAGAATGAACAATGCTTTCAGCCATTATTTCGCGAAACTCTATTATATAAGGTATAAATAATCCTTGTTGATTTTTCGTACAGTAAATGGGATGAAACCAAGCGCATCCAATATCTTTACTACAAAACTTTTCAATGTACTTTTACTGCGATAAATATATTAATTTCTGTGACACCAACAAGAGCGTATGATTAATCTAGTTGAAATTCATCTTTTATTTTTTGTATTTCACATTAATTTTCACTATCTTCATATATATGAATTAAACAAAATTTACAATATTTGCCAGTCCTACCAACAATTTTCCCATTTAATGTAATGCATTGATTATCGTCTGGAATATTTTATATATAGAGGAACAAAACAATTTAACGTGCTCGTAAAACAATAGGGTGTGATCTGTGATTTTGTATAAGTAAAACTAGATACGTTTAACATTTCATCCGTTTTGCGTGCGGTATTTCAACCTTAACAAGGTTAATAAGGCAGAATTGCCAAGGGAATGCTTGATAAGCTACGATTTTAGAAGCAGTGCATATGACTCTATAGTATCCTGAATTCTAATACATAATCTTACCATAACTCCATAACTTATACGAATAAGGTATACGTTATCGCAATATTACTTGATTTCTTTTCACAATCAGTTACATTTATCTGGAATATCATTACTTGGATTTTTGTGAAAACTTTAGTCCTAAATTTTCAAAGTGATCTGGTTTTGAAATTCAATTAAAGCTAATGTAGTTAAGGTGAGAGGCAATCAAATATTCAGTATAATTTGATTAAATAGTTTAACACATAAATTTTATATATGTTTAGCATATAAATTCTAGAGGAAATTGGAAACAACATTTAAGAATGATTATTCACAATAATCAATGATAGAGCGAGATTAGGAAGAAGATACATCAAGAATGCCAAGGTGCCCCTAGAAAAACTCTTCAAGCAAAGATATGGTCTAAGATAATTTAATCATGAATCACATTGGAATTCGAAGAAGAGATTTGTGACTGTCCCAAAATCTCCCGAAAAACTCGATGGTACGTGAACAGCGTTCGGGCTGCGCGGGGATATGAATATACGATTCTTCATTAGGATTCAGCAATGCACATAAACACCACCAGGTCCTGCATTATCCATTCATTTCCCCTCGAGCACGGGAAGCATTCCTTCCGGGTACGTACAATTTTATCGCCGTGTCTTAGGCTCAGGATATCCATTTCAAAGGTTCCAGTTCGCATCTCGACGCATTCGGATTGATTATATTCCCGCCGCGTGTTGCAAGAGTTGGAAGGCGAGCGAGTTTGAACTTCGGAACCGAATGGTGCCTTTCGCAAGCTGCATGCAAATGCATCCCAGTTTTCATTCCTCCTAGAATGCCGACTCACAAATCTGGGACCGAGTACATATCTATAAAATCCAATGATAAAAAAACATGAGTTCGGATGCAAAATTTAAAGAAATAACCACTTCTCCGATTCTAATCTTAGATTATCGACGACTCGGAGTCGTACCCTAAATTCTCGACCTCTTTCCAGACATCGGAGATCGCGAGAAACGCCAGGGTTTAATGAAAATGCTTTGAGCAAAGCTTTTAAGATCCCTTTTCAAAAGTTCAAAGTCTACTGTTCCGTCATTCTAAACCATGGGCAGATGGAGATTATAAACAAGGGAATGCCGGTGCATTGCGAAAGAGGAGAGAGGAATTCATAGGGGAGTTATCCCCATCAATCACGCTTTTTAAATACGGCACGACAAGATGTTTACTCCTTAGGACATGTAGAAATGATTGCTCATCCAGTTATCAAAAACTGAATTAATATCACGCCATCAGCTGTAAATAAAGAGTGATTTTATTCCGAATCTTCTGAAATGAACGTCAGAATGCCATTAAAAAAGAAATTAAAAATATGATAATTTATAGATTCGAATGATTCTTAAGTTGTAACATATATTTAAATTTCTGTGATTTTATACCTATAATTAGCATTCCTAGCTTGTTCTAGACTCACTAAGAATTTTACAAATTACTAACCAGATTCCAAATTAAATTTATTATAAAAAAGTTTGTCAGATTAAAAAATAATACGAGTATTTATTAGTAGGTACAAATTATGTATTATCCTTATGGTAATTAAAGTAGAATTTACCTTTTCGGTAGTACATTCTACCTGTTTTGTTTTCATGGAACGATTTATAGATTTGAAAGCACCGCGTTACTCGTTTGTCGGATTAACGCATTCAAGGTACTAGATGCACCGAAAAGGGCAGGATTACCAACTCCTAGGAATCACCCAACTTTCGATAACCATTCATCCTGCGTTGAGCCCCTATGGATGATAGCATAGTTATCAAAATACACATCGGGTGATTCCCAAAAGTCTGTAATCCAGGATTTCCCGGTGCTTACAGTGCCTTGAAGACGAATGGAATGGAATGGCTTATGGAATGTTTTCAAAACTCTAATTCATTAATACCTATGTTCCAATTTTCTTTTCTTTCATATTGAGAACGTTGATTGATTAACTGATTCCTCAGTCTGGTTCAGTTTTAAAACATCTTCCAAGCAATACCTATTTATATCATGCGAGAATTTCCTTATTATTAAATAAATTTAATTTACATATCTTCACACAAATTGTATTTAAAGGCTCAATTTATCACTGGCTAAAGCTAAAAATATCTCCCGTTCCATTCCCTCACCAGTTTATCGGAATCGTAATCGGAAACAAAGGGCGCGAGGAATCAAATTAAACCGACTGTATGATTCGATTGTTCGTTCACACCAGGTAAACAAAGCAACACGTACGATTTTGCCGCCTCTCTATTCGTCAGCGTATGAACGTACGGAGAAAGTCATTGGCCGTCATCATTGCTTTTCTGTCTCATCGTAATCAACCGAAAGAAACTGTTCATTCATTTCTCTTTGTGATGCTACCGAAAATCTTTCGCGAAAGGGAACCAAAGAAAACATTTCCCTAAAATTGGAAATCTTATATAAATTTCTTAACAACCTGTTAAACATTACATTACGTGTACATCTCTAATTCCTTTCTTTATCTGTACTTGTTATCTTCTAAAAAGGCGCTGAATGAAATTGAGTCGAAAATAAACCTAAATTTAATTTCATAGCTTTCTGTCAAACATGAAAAATATGTTGTTTAAATGAACGAACTTAAGCTAATACCATGGATTAATTGGCGTTAATTTTTAGAGGATTATATTTACAATTTCCGGCACATAAAATTTTCTGGGGATGAAATTCCAATCGTTTACTTATAACAATATCGAAGTAAATAGAAAAGGGAATCGATGATTGAAGTAAAATAAAATTTCACCATAACCGACACTTGAGTCATTGCTACTAATTGTATCGGAATAATATATGGATTTTCCTAACCATTCTCTCATCTCAACTGTTGCATAGAAATGTTAACATTCCAATAACCACTGACCCATCCCAGAAGATTAGGAAGAATATTTCACGATTTATGACACATGCTACTGCCTTGACAAAAAATCGCACCTAATCTTCTCTCTTTTTATCTTTTCTTTCACTCCTGTTTCCATGCTTTAATTCTATCCGCAGACCCAACTCTATTCTCCTATAACATTCTGTTTCTCCATCCCACCAATCCCTTCCTATTATCTGCCTCTGTTCACATTCCTCGAACGTTCTCTCTTAAGCATGTTTCTTCCTTTCTTCTTTGCTCCGCTTTAGTTCTTTTATTCTCTTCCTGATTCCGTTAAATTTCTTCATATCTCGCTTACTGAACCCGAATCTACTTCAATGTCTCTACAGTCTCTCCTTCCTCATTTTGGCTCTTCACCGTGATCCTCTATTGACTTCGACTGCCTCTTTGCTCTTTTGGTACCACCTAATGTCCCAGAAATTAAGTGATCTTCGAAACCGAAGGAAACCGGGAAAAGTTTTGCAATATCGCGTTGGATTCAACCCTTTGAATCTTCTTCACTAATTACTTTACGCATTTTCTGCTGCTTCTTAAAAGAGCCCTTGGCTTCGTTTAGAAGAGTAATATTAATCATACCCGAGATTAATTTTTTCGCATTAATTAACAGGCATTTGTACATTTCAGGCCCTTGATATAATCTTCCTTTTTAAAGTAAGCTGAGGAATTTTAAGGAAAATGTTAAATCGCCCTTATTAAGATTTAATTGGTATTTATTGCGATTAGCTATTGTTCGTGAAAGGCAGACATTAATCTTCCGACTCATTTTCATTTTGAATCATTAGCGAGGTAATTTTGTGGGATGTTTTGATAAAGAAGACATCTTAATCAAAATCCTGCATTTAAGCTCCACGAAAAGACGCATATCTCAAAAGTCACATCTCAATTGATAACAGTCATATTGCGGCACCCTTACTATAAAAACGTTCGAGTGAAAGGGAAAATTATCATAAATCCCATTGCTGTAATTTACGATCACTATCCTTTCAGTCTTTCTAATGTTTTCATAGCGTAAATTTTCGCTGAATACTTATTTTTACATATTTACTTAAAGCAAAGAAAATGCTTGTGCATATTGCTCAACGGTTCGTACGTTTAAAATAGTTGTATTACATTAACACTATAAAATATCACCGCAAGTGAGATTTATGATATATCGCCCATTTAAAGGTTGTATAAACCACGTAGATGAAAGTCTATAATAAAGAAATTTCTTCTATGAATAATTCAACACCTTTGTAGTATTAAGGAGTAATTTTTAAAGTGCTTCACCAGCAGAGATAATTTTGCACGTGAGCTGCCACTGAGATTCGAACTCGGTGCCGCTTACATCAAGATTCAATACCAATTGGTAGAAGTCTTTCTTGTAACTTATCAGAAAATTACCTTTAGAATTTTTTCTAGATACAGAACTAGTGTGCTATTTACATTCAGATTGTCTACATTATGAACAGAGCATTTATATCGAATATGGTGGTAAATATTTCCGTAATTTATAATTTTTCCATTCCCTTTTTCATCTTCACCACAAAAATTGCGAAAGCTGACTATTACTTGATAATTCTATGTAATAATTATTTACACCGTTGTAGATCAATCGATTCTCAATCTTTTCAGCTCGAAAACCTCGAATATTATACATAATTTCTGGAGATAGCGCACTGAAACCAGTCACAACTCATGGCTCAGCCATTTTTCACCATCACCATTCAAAACTTTCCGTATAACTGATGAGGCAATGCACTCAATAATGAACGCCGTAACGTATGTTATGAAGATCCCTCGCAGGGGAAGCGCGTTACCTTAAATTTAATAAATTCCTTTTCCTTCTCCACGGCACATTTTCTTCTCCTTTCCGTATATATTTCACCCTCTCTCCTGCTTTTCTCGCATTTTCTCCTCCTCAACCGCATCTCTCCTGTGCGTAAACAGCGAAGAAATATCGCATTACCTTCTCTTTGCACATCCCTCCTTAACTGATCCTCCTCCTTCTCCTCGTTTTTTAAAGAAGAAGGGATCAAAAACACGCCCTTTGCGGAGGAAATTGCGGTGAAAAAGGGAGAAAAAAGGGGAATCGAGGACGATAGAGGAAGATAAGCGGAAGAATTGGCTGTAGTGTCCTAAAGGGGTGTGTTTCTTCCTCTGCTCTTTTTACGATTTGTTTACGCCTCGCTACGTGGATGCGTAATGATCGAAGAAGAGCTTTATTCCATCCAGTGGTTCTAGCCTAAGAACTTGGGCAACATTTTCCACTCTTCCAACTTCTCGTGTTATTACCATGGCGTCTCCATTTGTATCTGTCTGCCCGTATGTGGGAGCGTTTACGTTTTCATACTCCACGTCTTGCTGGGCGGACGAATATTAGCTGAAATGTGTTTATGTCATAAATGACGTTAACTTTGCATTCTTTCCACTTTACTTAATCAACAGCCGGAATACACATGCTAAGGACGAAAACTTTAATTTACGTAATGAATTCATTGCTTCCAAATGTGAAGGTCCTCGCACGACATTTAAAGGATTGGGCTAGCCAAGCCTAGTCATGATCTAAGCTTAAAAAATATTTCATATGAATCTTTCTACGTCATTAATCTAAAAATCTAATGCTAGTAAACTTTGAATATCCTGAATCTTGCCCGAGGAATCGATTGAACTTTAATTTCATCGGTAACGTCGTCCTCATAACGTCCCTCACACAATCATGACTATTATATAGAATATAAGAGTTTCCGGCATATAATGACAGATTCATAGTTTATAAAAGTTATTTCTATGTAATAATGTGTTTCATTCCCGCTTTTTAATTTCTTACCATAGAATATCGACCACTTTCCAAAAAACTTCACACATTTCATGAATACTGAGAATTCGGGATATGCTGCTAGTTAGTTCCTAGTTAATCAATTTTTGTTCTATTATGATGCCAATTGGAGGAAATCAGTGCAATAAATAATTTTACAGATTATCGTATAGATAATTGTAGAGATAATTTTATAAACATTTCTATGAATTATTGCATAGATAAGGTATAGTTGCGTAAGAAAAATAACCATGAGATGTTGTCAAGTCAAATTACGAATACGAAATAGTCTATCGAGATTTTTACTGTTTATACGTAATTTTTAATTCTAGAAGCCGAATCGAAACCAATTGAAGAGATAGTAAACGTACATAAGAAAGATAAACTGCGAAAACCCTGCTCGGTGTCGAACACCCAATATGAGAAAGGTACAGAGGTGAGGGTCCCTTTAGGAAAGGGGGGAAAAGCGTGTTCTCGCCTCCTCAATTGAGTGAGATGATACGATTGTGTCTGAATGGGAGTTTTTAAAGCGAGGCGAAGCGTGGGAGAAATGGAAAACCGGTTACATAGATGGCGTGACGATCGAAGGGGTTAGTGATTAATGGTGGAAGAATCGACTCCCAGTTGGGGTCCCGTCGAAGATAAAGCGAAAGTTAAACACAGAGAGCGAAAGGGGAAAGAATGATGGATCTCTTCCATGTCAATGTCTCTGAAGCTATTTCCCCCACATCATCTAGCTTTCCTTGCCTATTTCCTATTCAGCTGCGAGCAAATATGAATAAATTCTCCTGCACGAAAGTAACCCCTTTATATTCGAAGGTTTTACTCGTCTTTGGATTCTGACTTTTTGATGCGTTTCAAAATTATCTAGCGGCTCCTAGTACGCAAAGTTTTGGTAACAAAAGAAAATTACAGTTGGTGATATAAGGAAAACCTCTACTTCCAACCATTAGTTAAAATTTTGGATACTGTAAACGTTTTTAAGGTTGTTATATTCCACCATACTATACAAATGAACAATTATCTTACTAGCATTGCTTCTCAGACGTCGGTGTTCGAAATATTTTTATATACCTACATAATAAATGGGTTAGCTCTATTTTTTAACCATGATTAAAACATGATTGCGGATAGTTTCATCGTTTTTAAGGTTTTTCCATATTCCACAAAAATATTCCAAAAATAACCACACCAATATTATTCAGAAGTTAGCGATCTTCATTTACCAATATTTTTCACAGATAGTACATTCTTTCTATATTTGAAATATAAATATAATATTAGCGGAAATTAGAATTTCGAAGACTTTTACGGAGTAACGAACATATGGAAATAAGCGATAATGTTTTATCATCGAGTACTAATAATGTCAGACAGACATTTCTTCTTAAACATATTTTTAAAAAATTATTCACTCCCCATGTTCCTCATGAATTAATACCACTAAAAGCTCCTTTATAAATATACCCTAAGCAAGCCAAACAGTAAATAACGATTCAAACGCTTATAAAATTACCGTGGCAACCTTATCTAATAAGAAGATTCTCTCTCCTCTTTTTTGACATGGACTGCATCTTTTATAATCCAACTTTTGCACAGAATGTGCTTCTCTCTCTCTGTCATTCTCTTTTGTTCTCTCTCCTATACCCGCCCCTGCGTTCAACGGCGCCTGGACTTGGCCCGGGGCCACGTATCCGAATTCTGCAAAATGGCGAAGATCCATTCTTTTTCTGCCTCGTTTACTTTTTTTCGCGGAGAGATGGCGTTTTATTTCAGGACTCGAAGGCCCATGGATCTTCGACCATCAAAACCCTTCACTCGAGGATCTTGGTCCGCTTTTCCTTTTTACCACACTCTCCTATCCAACACGATTTTCCTCAAAATTCCTATTTTGGAGATCCATCGCCGGTGAGTAGTTTACTTTGGCAGGCTGCGAAGTGGCCGGCGGATTTTTCCAAAATTCCTCTTTTATACCACATTGTAATAAAGTTTCGTATCATTTTGATTATAAAAAGTGGGAGGACCAGTTATTCAGTCCGCTGAATATCACATGAGTTGGTTGTATTGTAATTTCTTTATAGTACTGCTTTTGTAATTTTCTATTCATACACAGTTTTCTTTCATAACTTTTAGCTTGTTTGTTTTTTTTTTGATCCACTCCTAAATTTTTCCTCTCTATTTCGCTATTCACATACACATAACTTTTTATGTATGTAATATTATTGACGAAAGGTTAGATGGAAGAAGAGACTTTTCAGTCTCAATCTCGCCTTAATAAAGACCTTATAGACCTTATAGTTGGTTACTTAGGTAAAATTAAAGAGATTAGAATCCCCGTACCCTTTGTTTCGACTTAGGCAAGGGCTGTTTCATAATGTAACATACATAATTGAGATGCAAAGTCATGGTGATAGACGAATGCAATTATAGACACACATCAAGAGGAAATGATAGCTATAACGGTATAATTTCTAAGTACTAGAGCTATTAGAATGGATTGGATTCGATTATTTCAACGGCCAGCAACGTTCGAGAGTCAATCATTTGTCTCATATCTACTATTTGAATTATTTTGAGAACCTTCAACTTATTTTTATAAATAAGGTGTTTAACATAATATTACAAGATTCTTAATCACATTTACTTACAAAAGGAAGTTTACCTGCCGATATTAAGAAAAAGATGTTGCTCGAAACATTTTTATGGTTCACACGAACAGATCTAGGCAAGAGTGCTCCGTAAATATTTATCGACAATAATTGAATTTTTAGATATTTCAAATTTTATCATATGAAAATGCTATCAGGGTTGGTCATATAATGAAGAAGAAGCAGCGATAATAACAGCGGAGCCTTACCATCTTGACGAATTCTAATTATTTTATTTTAATAACGAAAATAATTTACTTATTTTGATAAAGTAAATTTGAAGTTTATGTAGCCTTGCGCATGTTAATATTAAAGCTATTGAAGTAGGAGTGGTAAGGAATAAAACTATTCGTTTAGATATCTCCATACTGAATATTATGAAAAGTGTGATTCATAAGATCATTGTGTAGCATATTCCTCTTATAACGTTCTGTCTCAGGATTAAAAGAAAAGCAATTCCAACTCTAGTATAGTATGTACATTCCCTCTACAAACCTATTAGTAGGTGGAGGGAATGTGGTTCAAACCGGTTTCCTGACTAAATGCTATGCAGACACAAACAATAGAAAAAGGGCTAGGATGCTAGGGTACAAAACTCCAAACAGTAATATCCATTACTTGGGAATTTAATTCAAACACATTTCATTTTCGTTGCTGAAGCTCCGTGAAGAGCAAGCGGCAAACTTCCGCGATTCCCAAATTAATAAAACCGCTGGTCTTATCTAGAAGTGACAACACGCCGAATACAAGCGTTTTATTATCACGGCTCCATTTGCTGCGAAATTGCAAAACTCATTAAAAGGTCTGCGTTTGTCGAGAAACAAAACGCCTTTTCTTCGCGGATTGAATCGCAAGCGCGTAAAGCGATTTCGAGTTCAGTGCATCTGGAATGGGAACTTGAAACGAATTAGAAATTTCCTCCGAGACAAATTGCTTCTTTCAGACCCATTCCTCCATCCTCTCAATTAGGTTCTCGCGGCTTCTTATTTCACATTTCGTATTCAATCTCCTTCTTTCCCTTTCGCGCTCTTATTGCACGGGAGACCCCAAATCTAACGGTTTCTTCATTACTTTACGCGTTTCGCAATATTGGGCGTTATCTGCCAGGTCTTAACTAATTAATTTCATTTCCTTTCATTCAGAATTCGAATATAAGACCTGTCTGAAAATCGGAAAGCTCTTCCGGAATCCATGTTCCGTGAGAACTAACGACTGTTTCCCTTCAATTCTGATATGTAATAGAAAATCAGAAAGTTTACCGTGGTAAATTTTTGATTAAAATCGAAGTATAATCCACATCTTTACATTAAATTTATATTATATAAATTCAATAATTATTTTAAAGTATTATTACAGTATTATTAGTTAAAGTATTACTATCAAAAGTAAGAAATGAGGTCAATTTTTTAAATAGCTGATGTTTAATGGTAAATTCTTTCTGTGAAAAATATCAATTAAATTTTAAATAAAAGTGGATATTAATATTTCTGTAATCAGTATTTGACATGTAAACACTCACTGTCTACTGTTCTCTTTACTCCGCTTGCTATCCTTGTTCACATGCGACGGGATAATTGAAATCGGAAACCACGAGGCTAAAAATTTTAACAGAGTAGCAAAATATTGCTAATACGAAGTCCAATGAACGAAAAAGGAACGTCAATAAATAAAACTCTATAATTTAAAATTTAGGTAACATTGGTTATTTTTCAATCGGTGACTCTTCTTATCTCCAGCAAGCCCAACTGGGAAACGTTAAACTTTAGCGAATTACTTTTTCCGTCTTTGTAATGGCCTTCCACCTTTCCATATTGAGTTTAAAATGAAATTCATAATTTCGCTTAAAATGTGAACGAATCTCCAATATTCATCCACGATATAATTACTAAAGAGGCACTTGATTATGGATATATCATCTTTAAAAAAGGTCAAGAATTTCAGCCCTGAAAATTTCCGAAATTTGATTTACGTGGAAATCCAATAACTCCGAGCGAAACATAGCCGCCAAAGTTTGTGGTCATCCTAATTCCCACTCTTCCGAGCGTATCGTAGAGCTAAATTCTCGGCTGAATTCATCAAAAGAGAATTAAAATTCTAATCACAATCCAAATATCACAAAAAATCTCTTTCATTTTGTGATTCTTCGGATTTTCAGCAGGAAAATCATACTTAATACATATCTATCAATATAACTTAAATTATCCTTACCAGCATAACTACTTTATTATATTTATCTTAATCTTCAAGGCCTGCATTACTTAAATCGCACTTTCGAAAGCTCTTTATTTTCCGTCTACTCTTCTCCTTTTTTCTTTTCAGGTAAATGACATCCATAGTCTACCACCTACAAATTTACACGACTACAACTATGCAGCTAGTGATTTACCTGCTTTTATTTATTTACATCTGTGTTTTCGCGGGTTTTTTTTCGCTCCCCTTCTTGTGTGAGCGTTTTCCCGCACAGTGGGTTTTTCTCTGAAAGCCTTCAGCCGAGGAGTTTTTCCCCACATCACAAATCTTTATTTTTACCTCTTTTTTTATCTTCTTTTTATAGATATATTTGTATTTCATTTTTTTTCTTTCTAACCTCGTTTGTAATTAACATATGTACCCATAATGGTTAGGTGTAAGAGAGGTCCTAATAGGCCTAACCTCGCCGAATAAAGAGTTTATTATTATTATTATTATTATTATTTTCAGATTTAGCATTTTCCCTTCAGTTCTTATCTTTCGATATTTACTTCCATTCTTTCCGAAACCCATCTCTCTCTGGGGCTATACATCCGATTTTCTTTATTCTTCATCTCATTTGGACCCCTTTTCAAACATTTAACGCAATTAAATCCGCATATCTCCGTCCCATTAATCTTGGACTCATCTCGCCCACGCACTTAATCGCGGTGCACTCGCTGGCATCTTAGTCGGACCGTTTTCACTAATTTGATTTAACCCAGTCCCTTGGCAGCCAAATCACGAAATCCCTCTATCTCTGCCCACTCTCGAATCTTTCAACGGTCGAAATATTTCCCTTATTTTCGCCCTGGGATATCTTGGGATTTCGCCTAATTAATTTCGTTCGAATAATATTGGGTCTTAATTTCTTACACAATCCTTCATAATGCTGTTTATCAAATAAAAAGACGTAAGATTTATAATAGAATTTACTATCATACGATCAACAAACACATTCATAGCTTAAATTACAGGAAAATTTTGAAGTATCCTTAAGAGAAGGAAAAGCAAGATACTGAAAATAGGGGTTATGCAAAGAAATCTGAAATAACTTACGAGTAAATTCTATTCGTTTTGATCGGATAACTCATTAGCTAGAGCCACCGATCAGCCTTTGGGAGACCCGGGTTCTAGTCCCGGTTCCTTGAGATTTTATTCATGTTCGATTCTCCTTGGGAATTTTCATAGTCGTACACCTTTATGTCCAAAGTCACCTTCTTTTCCTTGTCTATAAATTCTCTATAGCATTAACTGTCTGAGATAAATGATATTAAAAAATTGAGACGTTCTGGAAAAGTTCAAGGAAAAGATCGAGAAAATACCTTCAGTTGAAATTACTATTAGTTATATGATACTATCTTTCATCAGGAAATTGCCGAAATCTTAGAGACGTTTATTATTCAAAACGAATTATAAGATGTCTCCCTAACATGTTCGTGTGGCAGGGGGAAAATGAACAACAACATCGAACGTTTGGACTACTTCTTTAGCTGGCTGTTATAGTTTATCGTTCGCCGAAAGAATGAGTTCTTAAACTATTTGTCTTAGCCTTTACATATTTCTCTTATTTTACGCTCATTGTCGGATCGGCTGAAGCAGCAGGGGGTCACAATACTGATTACGTCCACTGCAAACGTACCGTCTCTAAATTTATCAAGCAATCACAACCTAGCTTCAAGGGTTTTTCTTCCTTTCATGCGAGGATTCCAACCTGTGTCTGAAAACATCTTCGTATCACTTGCTTTTTTATCGTAGCGATAAAAAAATAATCGCTTTGGGCTGCACTGCCACTAGTTCATCCTCTGGATCCCATGTAATTGCTGCATATTCCAGATGGGGCCTGACCAAGGTGAAATTACATCACTCTCTAACCTCTTCATCGCATCTACCGACAACGCGCTTTAAAGCCGAGATTTTTACTTGCTTTACCGCAGATTTTTATAATATGATACGAAACTCTTACTTGAATCTTTGAGACACTCATGTACCCTCTAACGCGACAAAATAAAGTAAGATGAAAAATGGTAACGGACTTTCCGCCATACTATATATCATACCTGCGTACTTTCCTTCTGAAGTGGGCAATTACACCGAACTTAAGAATACCCCGCAAAACAGCTATGGCTCAGGTTGTCTATGCAAAGAAAACGTGGACCTATTCCAACAGAAAACCAGCTGTACGCACGTGTTCGAGACGATTTCCTCTCGGTATCAAAATGGAGAATGCTAATATTTGTCGAGTTTTTCTCCCACACCGCTGGGTTTTCGGAAGATTCCTCCGCAAGCAGATTACCATTCGGTAGGAGTGGTTTTATGTGTGCTCTGAGAGGGTTCAACATCAGGATGCGTGGAAAGAAGAGGAGTGTGCGATTTTTTTGCGAGGGAAGTAAGAAATGGAAATGGAAGAGGAAGCGAAGGGGCATAAAGGAAAGGAAGAGAGGAGAGATGGGGATAAACATCTGAAAGGGGACATTGGAGTGGCCGATGAGATTGAAAGGAGTCTAAATATAAAAGATGTGAAGTAAGATTCCGCATTCCTTGAGTGGGGATCAAAACGTTTTGTGCGATGCGATTTATGGGAAGACGAGGAGAAATTCATTTCTGATGCGTGGAATCCATGTGAGCCTTTTCCTGCATTCCTGCAATTCGTTGATGTGAGTGGAGGCAAGATTGGAAATACAAATTGCAAAACTTTACACTTATGTTGTATGATTCTTGACCTGAGTTTTGCTCTTGGGAGAACGTTATTTTAAACTATTAGAGCAACATGTCAAATAAGAAATTTACATAGTCTAAGGCAATAGAATAACAATCCTGAGTTTTTTTTGCATGGATATGAAAATTATATATGCAAATAAAAATACGAAAAACCGATAAACATACTTCATGCCTATGGGTCACGCACTGTTTGATTATCAGTTCTACAACATGCGGCATATTTTATGACATACTATGCAGTATATTATGTTAGTGTGCTTATGAATGATGTAATGCTTATTGTTATATATCGATATATTACAGCCATTGTTATCGAAATTATTATGGGTAATATTATCGATAAATTACATTTAGTATAATACGCGGTACTGATACACCCACATAGTATGTAACCTTAACTTTATCTCCTGAAATTAAGTCAAACAACGGTGTAAACCCGTGCTATGATATTAAGTATTACCCTACAAGTAATAGTGCTTTACTATTAAATATTACTATATATATTACTACATATTACTATATAATTACCGCTCAATAGAGTTTCACTGAAAGTTTAATTGAATATTTACTTACTACTTCTAACAATTTCGAAACAAACTAGGGATAGAAAATAATTTACTGAATGTTTACCGAAGTATATCGTAACATTTTTATCTCAACATCCTGAAATGAAATAATTCAACGAAAAAGAAGATATTCCAGCTATGACCTGGCTGAGACCCCAATTTTTGTGTCATTCTACAATTCTAGAGCTTGGGAGAGGAATAAAACTGAACGATCATTCGTTCAGATACATGGGTAAATATATCATTAATTTATTCCTTACGACCTGAGTGTGTATTTTACAGCTCTTTGTGAGTACACAGTGTAATGCTAGGATCATCTATCATTCCTGGTTTACGGGCGATGAACGTGAATGCAAGATGCACGATAAGAAGCATGACGCTTTGAGTTTAGACAAGAGAGCGATTGAAGCGGCACTTGATGTCGATGCAGCGGGTGAATTATAGCGCAGCTATTGAAAGTTAGAATTCCACGGTCAAACATTCATTGAAGCATTGGATTCCGTTGCTGATAAACGGAGTACGTCAGAATCACTTAGAGGAAGATGATTTAATTTAAAAAGCAACGTCGTACTTGATGATTAGGGAAAGTATATTCGCATTATGATCGATAAGATCTATACCTCTAATATACACCAATCAAATTAGTGACAAACCTTAGAATGTATGTTTTGTCGGGAATTAAGCCAAAAGAGTGAGGATAATTTACAATTTATAATACATCATGATAATACTTTATGTATATAAACATAGACACTTAACTGAACATCATGATAATAATTTAATGTAGGCATTTTCTTGTATGTACTAGGCCACATAATGAGTTTCACTTTTTCTTGTTCGAATTTAGAAGTATTAGTTCACCGACATTATCATAGGAAGCTCAAATTATGTTTTAGATCGTCACTGCCTCATATCAGTAGGAAAAATGACTGTATTCGTAGGTTAATGAAGACTCAGAAAGTCAAAAATTCCTATTCTTAAAACATTCATTTTCCTATCATACTTCGTATTTATTTTGCGACAACAGGGACAAGTATATTACTTACCAAGTTTTTGTACATGGAAATTCGGACCACTGCATTAACAGACGGAATACTCACCTGAAATGAAAAGATAAGAACATTATTAATCTGTCAGATTATTACATGAAACCCATCTTAAGATTCTCAATAAAATTTACCTATAATTGATATTAAAAGATAATACTGAACTATACATTATCTTAAAGGTGCCACATATACAATAACTTTATTATTGAAACTTCTCTCTCAGTATTTTGAAGAATTGCACACCTAAATTAATAATATTATTTTATGAGATTTATTTTCAGATTATTTATTAAGGGTACACCTATTTTCTCTATACAAAGACTATATACAAATATATAGATTTCGGATTTTCTCAATCGTTGGTGCGCGTTTCACATTCAGTCTTTGGGAAAAGTAGTATAACAAAAAAATAGGAGCGTTATGTGAATAAAAAATAATCTAGAAACAATGGTTGTAAAAGATGAACTCGACGAACAAAGTGTAAATTGCAGAAATAAAAGGGAATTGACTGCTTAGAGAGAAGGGTAAACAGAAATCAAATATTTCTAATCGGTAGCACCAAATATTTTTCATTTTCGTATTTGATCATTTCGTGTTGGAAAATTCCAGATGCCAATTCGAGAATACATGAAGACATCAAATGTGGAAGACAGAAATATCAAAGTATACCTTAAACAAGTGATGGAAATGGAGAATAACTGAGTACAAGAAGGTGTGCTTCTTCACACCTAAAACCTCGAAATATATAACTTGAACCTACTAACAGAATACTAAGCAAACCTTCAGCAGGAATCGTCAGAAAACCAAAACATCACGGCAAAATGACTGTCCCATAATTCACAGATGGAAAGGTCAAAGGATTCCGGTAAGATATAATGCGAAATCGTAACCAATGTATAGGAAACGTCAAGAAAAAAAGTCAAGCGTAAAGGCATGAGAAAGCTACCCCGAGGTCGTGGATGGGGTTGATATGAAAAGTCATTTCTTCTACCTTTGGGAAAAAATGACACTCGTTCTCATGGATGGAGGTGCGTTGTCGATACGTATCGCATTTTCTTAGGTCGCAGTCGTGGGTGACGCCGTTTATGAGGAGTTCTCATGACCAGACGTCACGCAGTTCGCGGTCTACACGCTCCCATACCAGCACTCATACTTCTTAACTCTTTCCCATGATTTTTCCCTGCCTCTTTTCACATCACGTCTCTCTCATTATTATGTAAATTAGCAAAGCCGTCCTATCTTTCGGGTCCTTTCCTTATTTGAAGGAAAAATTTGATTTTTTTCGAGTTCCATTTTAGATATAGTTTGGTTCTGCCAACCTAGAAAATAGTTTTTCGCCCTTGAATAGTCGAGGGTATTCGGTTTAAGTTGTACAATAACATAAGTTTGACAATTTTTATATATTAGATAGATAGATACTCGTATTTTATTTACTATGCTGTTTTATTGACGTCAGAGGAATTAATTTTTCAAAATTTATGGATATTTTCAGAATGAGTTTCCCAAACCCGAAGCCGCGCTACTTGTCTAAACGGTTTCATCGCATGTCAACAACCATTTATGATTGGCAGGTATGAAGTCTTCAAATTACATAGACGTAAGGTGAATTTCCGATTTGCCTGTTTCCTGCTCTGCATTAAGAGGATTTGATTCGAGGAAATTTTTTCATCTATATTGTATACTTAAACCTAATTAAATTAATGCAATCGAGTATTCCTACGTTTAATTTAAATAATTACATAATTTAGTTTCTTTTGAGCATTTCGAAAAACTAATTCCCTCAAGACCTGGATGAATAGGAGAGAACTAACACGGAATCAAGGATGGGATTTTACTATGTCATCTGATTCAGGACTTGTAAATAATTAATGGTTACAAGGTCAAAAATTTTAGAAATTTCAGTGTCAAATTATCTAACATTTTTAACGATAACGTCTTAAAAAAACTGACTTGTTTACACTATTCATCCGAAAAAGAATTGTATCAATGCCAATTCGCATACGTTGCATGCATACGTCTCATTGAAAATAATTTTTTATCGAAAATTATCTACGAAGATTAATAAAAATCAGCTAACCTATACTACACTCAATCGCTTTCTATAAAGTAAAATTCCCGTGGAAGGCACAAAAAGCACGACCTAGCGGATTGAGAATCGTGATAGATGAAGTATAATCAGCCACTATCGAAATAAGAAATTTCTTGTAAATCACAGGTACAGATAGACATTGTGAGCTATTTTCAACCATTTGTGCCACGAGGTATTTCTTCCTTTAGATTTACGAGTTTCTTTGAAGTCTCCCCTGACTTTAACACCCACGCCCTTCATAAATGTGTCATTCAAATAGGAGGTAGTCCGTGGAATCGGATATCGGAGTTTCATTTTAACTTTGACGAGAGTTATATCTGAAGTCCTTAGAGTATGAACTCCAGAAGTGGAAACCAAAAATTGGAAAGAAGTCTAAATAAAGATTATACTTTCGTCATATCACGTTGAATTTGGAACCGAGCCGAGCGCTGATACACAATACAGCAAGAAAATGGAAAATACTGGAGGGAATTGCTTGTGGGTACAACGGATTGAATTGTATTTCATTGAGTATCAAATGGATTTTGAGAAAAATTTCCTATCAAATGAGAGAAACAGTTCCGAGAAATGACAGGAATTTTTGATGTGTTTATGCCTTCGTATCCAAAGTAACAGCTCACTTATATGGGGCAGAGAAAAACTTCCCTCTGTCCTTAGGTGCATCTTAGCGTATGTGAATGAATGTGTTTATATGAGTACAAGTATATGTACAGGAAGGAATGTATATATTAGAGTATTCAAAATTTCGAATTAAAATACATTTTTCTGTTCGACACAAATACCAAACACTTACATATTACAACATCAGCAAAACCTCAAATCTAATATGGATTTAAGTTGTGGAAAATGAAGCTTTCGTTACTCTTTGTATTTTTTTCGTTCCTAATTTGTTCATGAAATTTGTTAGGCACATTTTATCTTACACAAGTACACTTCTAAGCACTAATTTACTAAGAAAAATGACTATCATCACGAAATTATATTTAATGTAAAAAATTTCTCATTATGAGCTTGCAGTGCTGTTTTAGTGCATGAAGACGTGCATGAAGATGATAAGCAGTATACGAAGAAAATGCGAGTTCCAGTTTGCCGATATTACGAAGAAAAAACGGTCAATGCATAGTGTATCGAATCGAATATTTCGTCAATTTGATTCGTAGTGAATTAGTACGATTACACATAATTTGTCTGTATATATATGCACACCTATATATACAAATATATGCAATCTGAGAAGCAAAGAGGTATAAGCTCAGATTTTCTTCTCCCCCTTCTTCCTTTCATCCTTTCCTTCCTTAATCTCAACTTTTCTTAATTTCGAAGTTTTCTAATATCTTCTACCTCCTCTTCCCTCTCATTTCCTTCAGTTCACTTCTTCTACAGAATCATTTTTCTCAAAAGGTTTTAACATCAGACCTTTAACGTTCCCAATGGTATTAGCCCCCGATATTGCTAATTCATGAATTCGTGAGAAATGATTCTAACTCCCAATTTTTTCGAAAATTAGGAGAAAATTGCGAAAAAGTTGTCCATCCGATATAACTCCCGAGAAAGCCCACGTCTTGATTTAAAATTCACTTTCTGCTCAATTAATGTCACGCTCAAAATGTAGTACATGAAAATGAAATCATAAAAACTTCTGAGGCGATCTTATTTAATTTATTTCACTCAGAAGGGTTATGAGAAATTTTGTATGAAGTAAACAAGTTAGAGATAAATTAGAAATAATAAAAATAAGGTATTGAAGACAGGAAGGAATGTTTGTGTATCTCTTTCAAGTCAGTCAAAAATTAATTCAACTAAATAGGACTTACAAAAAGCTGAATAAAAGAATCTCAAGACTTCTATTTTCGAATATGAATAATTCAATGCGGATTTCATCTCTTTTCCACTAAATTTACTCTGATCTTAAGGTATAAGTCTACGTAAAAATATTGCTGGTCTAATCCTCCATTAGACGAAAAAAATCATGCAAGGAGATGTCCTAAGATATTATCATTCTTTGAAAAGTGATTTTGCGATATCGATAGTAAATTATAAAAAATCACACTTGATACTTTCTAAACTACTAGTGCTTTAAGAATCGAAGGGATACCTTTAAGACGTAAAGTGCTAATAAAAAGGACTGTGTAGAATTCGTTGATTTGATAGGAGTTAACTTAGATGCAAGGATGACTACATCGATGAAAGAAAAACAAAAAACTAAATAAATAAGGGATGCATGATATAATAAGATTAAAAAGGAGACGGGTGAAAAAGAGCATGGAAAGGCAATGGAGATGAAGTGTCAGGAACAGGAACGACCCGAGGTATATTGGTGCCCATGGCAGTTTGTCAAGCAGGCGTGCCTTTCGTAAATATGCTTTTAAAATATTCATTACTTGGCAACTCGTTTATTTTATTTAAAATGCATTCCTACTATGAAAATTTATGACATTTAAATTTACTTCTTGTTAGTACAACTTCGGATGATTTTTTTATTGAAGAAACAAAAGTTGATGCGTACGCATAGGATTTGGAAGGTTCAAAGGGTGAATTTAAGAAGGTTATAACTGAATTTAAGTGCAGCGAAAGTCTTCTCACAAGATTATTACTGATGATTACCATATTAAACAGATACTTTAATAAAAACCCTTACGGTATTAGGCCGTTTGTGAGTTATAAATAAATCTGGTTTGGTCATCGTTCATGGATCGCCGCATAACTAAATCTACCGCATAACTAATCTGACTGATTGCTAGAGAGGA
This sequence comes from Pachydiplax longipennis, assembly GCA_036926295.1. Classification (NCBI taxonomy): domain Eukaryota; kingdom Metazoa; phylum Arthropoda; class Insecta; order Odonata; family Libellulidae; genus Pachydiplax; species Pachydiplax longipennis. Next base: position 19,282,676 of record JAVFKF010000001.1, on the reverse strand, counting down.
AATCTATAGAAAACTCATAAATAATTATTTTAGCTAGGAGAAAAAGCAGGTAAAAGCAGAAGGGTTAATGATTTTTACAGATTATTTAAGAACCTTTTCGTGTTGTTAAGCTATACGATAACTGCAATACCTTATTTACCTTAGGTTATTCAGTAAACTTTATTTGTTTTCATTATTTTGGAACGCAAATTGTTATATAATAGTCGTTACACATTATTCCGAACGGTAATGAGGAGCGAAAAATGCGGATTGATTAGTGACATCTAAGAAATTCTTGCGAAACAAAATCAGACAATGCTCCCTTCGAAGCAAACGACGTCCGAACCAAACAACAATGGTTTTCCTAAAGACAAACACCTCGAGATCGTTCCTTTGTGGCGCCAATAAATGGAAGACATGATGGGCGCGGTGAAAAGGTGACGATGCGAGACTCACAAAAGTATTCCCAGTGGAGGAGGAAGCTATTGTATCGGTGGAAAGCCGAAGAACAAGCTATTGGAAAGATACGTGGGAAAAAATGAGACGGATGGCACGAGGAGGAAGAAAATACAAAAAGAGAAGAATGAGATAGCTGAAGGAGTGGAACCGACAACAATCAAGATCGAATAAAGATAAACACATACAATTGAAAATCGATAAATACAAATCTTGGCTACACATGAATACTGTTTAGTATTCCATCGGAAATACATCGAACAGTCAGAGGATGTTATAATTTAGTTATAAAAAGGAGACAATCTGTCCTTATATATCCTGCAATCTTTGCTAGGATAGTTTGGTTTTTATTGGTTTATAAATTTGGACACTTAAATCGGGATGAGCCGTAATTTCCATTTAACTTCATTATCATGCGAGTATTTAGCAAATATTTAATATATTCTATCCCATAATTAGATAAGGGGTGCCCCTCTCTCTTAGACGCTTATGTTCAGAATATTACGTACGCCGTCTTCTGCATGGTTGTTATGGAGAAGCATATTTCAGTTTCCTTACGATCTGTTTAATTTGCAGAGAGAAAAATTTTGGATTCGTCAATTAGAGAAGCCAAAAATGTTTTTGCATAAATAGCTGATATAAAAAAGATGTAACTGCTCTTGGGATAGGTAATTAAATCCAATTAATTTTTACGATACACTAAATTTCAAATAGATATGGACGTTAATAGAAATTCATAATAGATATACTGATAACTTTCGTTCATCAAAATGTAATTATTATTTATAATATTCAGAGGAAGTGAAATAACATTATATCTAGAGGAAGTTCAATGCGATTATATATTATACTTTATAGCATGTTTGGCCCAGTCCTATCCTTCAATTTTTATTCTCCACATAAATTATAGTAAATGAAAAATGCCACAAAATAGTTTCGAATTTAAAACTCTCCGATACGAAAATCCATATCCGAAATTCGACGAACACTTAGAAAAACGAACTTTAAAGTACATCACTTAGAGCGAAGCATTTCTTTAAGCGGGTAAATGAACGAGAATCTATTAAGTCATTCAGACGATATGAAAAGTCGACGTTGAGATGAAAAGAGGAAACTCGGTTACGCGTACCAAATTTTGGAAAAACGAGTTGGGATACTCTCCTGAAAAAAAATCCCATCGGGAGCGAAAAAAAGAAGCGTGGATTTATAAAACAATTTATCGAGAGAGTGCTCGTACGCCTGAGGGAAAAAGCATGATTTTAGACCCGAATGGCGGCAGAGCAAGGATGAAAAGCAATTTATCTCTACCGTAGAAGTGCAGCAGACGGAGATAAGTCAGGTGCGATGTACCACTTTGCTTTTGCAGATGAATGCACAAATACTCCTCTGGGCTTAATATGCATCGTAATTAATTAATCATAACCAAATCGCACGGCAAATTTCAGATTATCCTATTGATTAACCAAACATGTTCGTGCTAATAAACGGAAGGAGACATAACACTCAGACGAGTTTACTTGGAGGGTATACCGCAGGCACCTTTGCCAAAGGCATCCCTTTCCATTTAACACTTTCCTAATTCCCAATGGAGCCAACTCCTTGCGATTCCCTTTGATCTTATCGCTGCTTCCAATTCTAGACGAACGCGTCCAATGCACACTTGAACTCTTTCGAGCCTCACAGTCTGTAGAGCCGGATACCTATTCTTTTTCTTTAATCGCATGAATGGAGATATATATGCATTAAACCCCTTTTAGCGAGCTATTTTAGCAGTTATAACCAAATACGAGTCGCACGTAAGTAGAAATCGCTAAAGATAGATGCACATCACGGTTTTAATTTTTTATATTATTCGTAAGTTTGCGGCTTGTTCGTTTGTCACTCCTTGTAATAATGATTAAATTAATTGAACAGCCAGATTTCTTTGTTCGGTGTAAGTTGTCTACATAGTAAAGTGAGAAAATAGTTTAAAAAATTAGGCTAAGAAATTACGATTAATGTAATGATGTACAATTACAATATAATGATGCACACTGATTCATTAATAATGATATAAGGATGATAATAATAATAAGATGATGATGTAAGGATGTAAAATTTATTCATTAATAGCAGAAATAACTTAATTATTTCAAATACAAATTATTTAAGTTTTTCGTAATGAGTCATGAAATAGAAATATGCTTTAAAACGTAAACGAAAAATAATTAGTTTGTTGGGAAATCACCCAGATATATCAAAAGTAAATAATGCCTTTCATGAGACTGATCTTCTGAGGTTATAACAAGACAAACCTGACAAACTTTCCGGAAGAAATTCAACTTACCCAGAATCATTTCTCGCAATACTAGGAAAATTAAATGTAATTAATTGATGTCTATTAAAACAGCTTGTGTTTGCACTTTGTTCCTTAAGTAATAAGTCCGTAATTATGAAATGTAAATATACCTTCGATGGAACTCTAAGCCAGATCATAATAATCATACTTTTGCTTTTCGATGTGTTTGTTATCCTTATTGACTAAAATGATCAAGTGAAGACTCTAATTGAAAAATACGGCGAAAATGAGGAAACAAAATTACCAAAGAGACCTTCACCCATAAAGATCGAAGAAACTTCAATTTGATAATATCAAGTATTAAGGGAAGTTTACCCAGGAAAATATTTAATCAAATATTAATTAAACTAATTGAACAAGTCCACTAGTTTTGTTTACAGTACACCCATGGTTTTCCGGCGATCGTCATGAATGTATGATAAATTCGTAGAGTTGTAATATATTCATTGTTCAGTTTTCCTTCTTGGCTTCATTCTCATAACCTATGGGGTGGGCTGATGACTTTTTTTTAAAGTTAGGTAGCGATGCTGAATTTGGTTTTGGCGCTGAGTTTGGTTTCGGTACTGAGTGTTACGGCCGGATGCTTTTCCTGTCGCCAAAGCTTATCGGAAAAATCGAGAAAACCCATTCATCGGTTCCCTTGCCAGATAAGTCCGATTATCCGGGATTCGAACCCGAAACGCTAACACACTAACCATTCCGCCATCGCGGCCGGTTTACTCATTCTTCAATCATCCCGCATACTTAGGAAATGATCACATGACTCTTTTCTATCACTTTCACTTTTGAATGTAAAAGAAAAAATTATATCTCTGTAAGATGCTATCTTTAAAGCTTTAAAGCTTCAAGAGAAACAAAAAATATCACGTAATATGTAAATGCGCTTTTTTTGAGGAGTAATGTCCAAATGAAGATATGTCATCTCATTTCAAATATTTATTTCATATTCACAAAAGAAGTTGGAGCTCTCATCCCAAACTAGTTTACTCATAGTTTTTCATTACCTTTTCCCAGAATTAAACCTGAATGCCAGGAAAATGATTCAGTTTGAGTCCTAAAATTACCGGTTTATCTATTATGGATATATATATCGCCAGTCGTAATAATTTAAATAACAAAGTATTTCTTAGTACCTAAGTTTAAATTTTCAGCACAGTTTTCGAATTCGTCCGTTTCCAATTCAGATATCTGGTACAATTCAGAAAGCTGGAAAAGCAAAAATCGTTCACCGTATACGATTACATTAAACGTTATAAACTACTACTTTCGGCGGGTTGAGTTTATGTTATTTTAGCAAACTGTTTTGCAGATCTGTCAACAAATACGCACCGCATCCTCGTATATCTTGCAGCCATAAGAAGGAACACATTGACATTGACGGGAAGGTAAATAAGCCTTATTGAATGTTCTCTTCCTCCTTTGAAGCAGTAATATCCTTGAAAGAAAATCTTCTTCAAAGCGTGTGATCCTTTCGTGGGTTCAGAATATTTTGAGCGAAAGTTGGTAATAGACTTGCACCGACAGTCACACTCTCTGATATGACAAATTTATATCCATGTTTTTTCTTATAATCTATTTTCTCCGCCTTAATTTTTTCTTTACTTTTTTCCGTTCTACTCAGCAATTATTTTTGCCATCAAGCATATCGTTCATGCCACTTTCATTTAATTTCACTTCTAATCTATAACCTCGGCCGAGATGTGGTGGAAATAATAACTGAATACAGATTTTTACTTTTCCACAGAAGGTTTTATTTAAGAACTACCGGTTCCGGTGTATAACCATCTTCAGGTTCGAATCTTCAGACTGAATCCTCAAAACGCCGAGACTTACATTGTAATTTGGTTAATTGTAGACTAAAACACAATGTAGAAGAGTTAACTTCTACAGTTAACATTCTACATTGTGTTTTAGTCTACAATTAACCAAATTACAATGTAAGTCTCGGCGTTTTGAGGATTCAGTCTGTTCGAACCTGAAGATGGATATATACCGAAACCGGTAGTTCTTTAATAAAACCTTCTGTGGAAAAGTAAAAATCTGTATTCAGTAATTCCACTTCACTAAGCTGATTCTACTAATACTCCTATTGCCTTGTAAGACTACTCTCATTATCTCGAACTTTGCTTATATTTGTATACTTTTGTATTGGTTAAAAGGAATATGGGACTTGATAGACTAGATTTCAGCTAATAATGTTAAAGAAAATTAAAACATACATTTTGGAGCTTCTTTTGCTTAAAGAGAGCTCTAATTATATTATAAAGCGTTATTAAGGTAATCCATTTGTAATATATAAGAATGTAGATTGGTAAATGCGTATACAACACGTTAACAGGGGATAAATACAGCTGATTGAGTATCGATAGGTTAATCAAATCGATATTAGCTCCAACTCAAAGATTAAATTATTAATCTCCGATCGTAATTAGCCTTACTATGAAAGGTGTTATTCACAGGCACATTGTGTAGCATCTATTAAATATTTATAAATTCATCGTGCCTAATCGCCTCATCCTCCTTCCAAAGCTGTTTGCAGGTAATTGTGGAGGGAAATGCAACCATTACTCTTGTTGATAATTTTACCGACGGAAAAATTTTCATTGTTAAGGAATGTAGCTGATATAGATTCATTCGTTATTGTTGATTTTATAAATTATAAATGTTCGAAACGAGCCGTTATAATTGGTGATAAACAAGTGCATACAATACATATTTTCCCTTTAAGTAAAAATTCATTACAGGTCTCATTTATAGCAGAAATTACCTCATTATAAGGTTTTAGTCCCATTTTTACTTATCTCTCCATACTTCTTCCTCTTTAAGCACATCAATTTATAAATTCTGATTGATTATTTAAGCTTCGTTTATCTCTATTCTTCTAGATGAGGGCGTGGAAAGATTGAAATTCATGTTGCGAGAAAAGGGGGTTTCAACTTCCAAATTTTTTCATAACTTTCCATAAGTGTTGGTAACATCAAAAAAGAAGGATTATTCAGCCTTGGGAATTTGATTCTTGCGTCATTATTAAAATATGTGACGGAGTGAGGAACCATCACAGAACTGCAAATTCCAGTGGGGCACACATGAAACCATCAGGTCGCTGATTAGGTTGTATCTGACTGGAAAATTGCACAGATTATGAAAACCCGACATCGAAATTGTATTTTTGTGAAAGAGAACACCCGTTTACCATTAGAGGACATTTTCTTTTTTATTTTCACTGGGTGTCATTAGTTAAACTGAGTAATAAAATATCTATATCCGACTTAGTTTAAAGGAAAGAAGAAGAGGCCGCAGCTTCCACACCTGTGATCTATAACCTTCCTATTTCCTAAATTTTAAGACCTCAAATCCCTAGAGGAATAGAGGAATCACGGTACATTTCTACACTAAGAAAATCCTACTTGAACAAGCAAGAGAGATGAATTTTGAAGGGTGAACTAACTTAACTGAAGGTTGAACGACCGAATTAGCTCTCTACATCCACCAACTGCCGCTTTGCATTTAACGCACCGCATTTATTTCCAAATTGGACGCTTGCGAAAGAGTGATCGGATTTATTCCTCCAAGGGAAAAAAGACTCCCACGGCGAAAGAGACACTTAAAAGAGATCAACGTGGCTGTTCCCATTGTCCGATCGGGGATTTGGGAAATGCGTAGTGGAACTGGAAGAGGAAAGAAAGAGGAAGAGAGCAAAAGGAAGGGGATGAATAAGGGGAAAGAATGTGCGAAGGGTCAGGAGGTCAGGAGGGACCGGTTGCAGCGGAGGGCGGTGACTCGATTCTCATCGGCAATACGAAGGAAAGGTGACGGGACAAGGCGTCTCAATGGGCCCAGTGTCACACCCTCTGAGAGGATATTGAGGATGGGAAATTGGTGAGGAGAGATTGAAAAGGCAGCTGAGAAGAAACGCCCTCGTGAATGGACGGAGGAGAGTTAATCGAGAAGTGATGCGGGAATTACATCGGAGGAACATGATAGAGGACGAGGATGGCAAACGGAGACTTTTATCGCATTTGAGCTAATAAAGATTGGGATGAATGTGGTGAATTTGAAGATAATCGCATGCGAGGGAAAAGATTGACGATGTATCTATCTGAATCAGCAATCTATTGAAGTTTTCTGGATGGCGATGACTTCATCCTGGTGAAAGGGATAAGAATGCAACAAACAAGCAATTAAGCTATTAACTCGTTCATTCAAAATCCACCAAAGAGGGCGTTTTATTGTGAATGTATATTACGAGAAGTGGGAGTTTCCTCGGCCAAAGCGAGTAATCGCCATTATCAGGTAACGGCATGCTAAATAAAATCGCTAAGACTGGCGTTATGGTATTGTACATGCGGGAAAAGTGCAAAAAAAAAATTTTTACCTTTAATTTTTTGTATTCATAATCAAATTATTATTGCATTGGATGTTGCAAAGGGAAAACAATTATAATCGCCAAGTTCACCTAGGTAGTACATGTACATTTTTATCTCCACTCGAAGTAACAACTCGGAGACTCTGCGTGCATAAGTTATTATGCATTACTTCTGTGCGTTAGTTTGAGAAAGTGAAAGTAAAGACCGCAGTAGACGCCCAACTTCTGTATCAGAACAAACAAACCAAGGTCTAGTTCACACGTGTGGCCCCCCTGAGGCGGGAGGTTTTAGACCGTACTCGACCACGCCAACTCTCCGTTATGCTATGAGGCTTACCTTCCTGGAACACTCACTTATAAAACTACCACTTAATATTTGCCGATTATTAAGTTTAAATTCGATAAATGTAATTGACAGGAAGAGAAAAAAATCTCTAATCTCAATTGTTTGGAAAACATAGCTCTTCCCTTCCCTTCGTAGACATAATGGTTGGAAAAGGCTATTTTTTTCTTTGTTTAGTACTGAATTATATTTAGGTAATATGAAAATTTACGATGATAAAAAAGATGAAAATTCTAAAATCGATGAGAAACTAGTACGTTATTCTGGTCACATATAACTATTGGCTTAACTCTGGTATGACCTAGGGCGTCCGCCTCACTTGCTAGTCTCCCTGCCGGATTTCATTCGTTAATTTGTAATTAATTTCCAGGTTTAAATCCCAGCGTTAAACCCACCAATTAATTATTCTCTCGGATCACCGAATGATGAAATAAGATCCTTTATAATATTCCCCAACCTTCCCCTCATAATTCAAACCCAAATCCGGTAGCACGCGCCAGGAAAAACAACATTCATCCCCCGTTTCCGGAAACCGCTCAAAACGAGGATTTCATCGGAGAAAATAATCGAAAGTGGGATAAAGAAACACGGCGGAGGGGAGAAAGAGTTAAGAGAAGAAAGGAATCGACGTCGTAGATGTAGTGGGGAAGGGCATTGGAAAGGATTGCGTGGGAGGCATGGGATATTAGAGGAAATTGGTAGACTGAGGAGAAAGGAACTGAAGAAATGAGAATGGGAAAGAGAAAAGGGGTCGGCAGAGGCATGGTGCCATCGGGTATGGATCCGATGGAGTTAACGAGGTTGGAACCACTCGGCAGTGGCCCAAATAAATTAAAAGGGCATGAACATCGGAGGGGTTTAAAAAACAAAGGAACCCTTTTTCTCCAAACAACATCTCTTTCTCCTCTTGGAGAGGAACCCTTATCCTTTGCACTTTTCGCGCCCCTTTTCCAATGACCCTTGAAACCTCCCATCCTAACCCTTTTGGGATTCTCCTACCATTTCCTGTACCTTTGCTTTCTCATTCCCAAAGAGCTCTCTTTATCATACTACTCTTGTAAATTTTTTGTCGCCATCGCATGCTGTAAAGATACCGATGGCATCGATGGCAGACTGAAAGGAAGGATGAGTTTACGGAAAGGAAGTTGTTGAAAATAATAAAATTACTCTTATCAGTTGTATTACGCGATTAATGGTATTTTGTGTGTTTTGGAAAGGTGCTTATCAGCCTTTTATCGTGTTTCAGAATGAAAAAACTATTGCTCTATATGCTACTGTCGTTAGGACATGAGAATTCAGGCAGATTCTGGCCGAGAATGTTTGCTCCTTTAAATTACAGTGAGAGGAAGATAAACTTCATGAAAATCTGAATAAATGAAGCTTCAGTCACTCCCCGACCTACTAACGGGTTATGTTCGGAGCCCATGTTCGTATCCCGAATTGGCCATCAGTCGGATATAGATTGTGAGATCTTGAATTACCCCTTATTATAGGTCATGCAATAACTCACAATATAATATAAACCCAAAAAATAAGGAATATTATAAGACTATCGTCACTAAATTAATTTTACTGAGCCACTAGAACATTGTATAATGAAAAGTCGCTGCAAAATAGTTTTTAGAAAAAAGGAAAGCGACACTGATATCGGAACTCTGTGTATGGTTAATCAAGCGTCCGGATTTCTCTGTAGGAGCATGGATATATTAAGGAAAAACACATTTTGCACTGAGAAACAATTGCTCAGTCTTTTCCTAAAATATTAGAAAGGAGGCTCTACCAAATATCTGAAAAAGTCTTATCACCAGACGACCTTTCAATTAAAAATATCACCTTATGAATATTTAGTGTTTTTCCCAGAAAATCCCACTTTAGCCTCCCTTTCTACAAACAGCTCATGTCATTTGCTTTAAAATGCCTCTAACACGTATTGGATATCTATTTATTTAATTAATTTCTTAGGAAAACGAATTCAAATAAATATTTAAAATGAGAAAAAATGGAATGCGAGCGCCCGGGTACTTAGAAAAGTAGCTGAAGTTGGTTGCACACACAAGGGTTAATGAGTAATAAGTAATTTGAAACCATACAGTTTTTCGTGCACCTTTTATGTAGTCCATCCCAAATTCATCTTTACATTGTCGCAATTAGACTTTGTTAAGAATAATTACGTAGACTTATAAATTCAAACTAAATAACATTTTCGTATTCAAACTAAATAGAAAGGAACGTTATTCGTGCCCTTCTCATTCAATCCACCGTCACCGACTCCTTCGAAAGAACAAAAAATAATTTACGCGGTCGTTGAAATTTATGATAATGACCGTGAGAGACTAATAAAATTAAGAAAACATTTTCGGATAGCGAAGGAATGTTTGCGTCAGCCTCAGTGCTAATAAAAGCTTGAAAATAGCCTTCGATGGTGGCGGATCGATTGGGTAGGGGAATCGTCCTATCTGCTTTAAGACTCTTGCAGTCAGGTCAGGATCTCGAGACCTTGATAACTCACACCCCCAGGTATCCCTTTTGTCGAAAAGGTCTTCTTCCCCCCTTTCGGCTTTATTAATGGAAAAATTCACGGTAATCTTTTCCCCTGATCCAACATGCTACGGTTTCTTTTTATTCATATAGCTTCCTTGTAGCGGTCCTTAAACAGGCAGCAACAGACGCGTATCTTAAATTGGCGTTAATTCACAGGAGCTCGAAAACTACTGTAATTGTGTGAGAGGAAATACCTTTAATTTTCCTTACCTCTTCTCATGCCCATCACGTACCTTCCAGACGGTACGTGGGTAAATTACGACTTTAACTGCAATCTTAAGACACTTCTCTTACTCCTCTCACTTATTACGAGAAGAGATTAACAGAAGATTAAAAGTTCTTCCTCTTCTTTGGTATTAGGCTCGAAGAATGAATACTCCATTGCTACCAAGAGACATATTTACAGAATTAATACGATAAAAGTTTCTGGCAGGATCACCCGAAGTTACCTAGGTCTCTAATCTAGTTACTTTGTACTATTGCTATCTTGAGGAAATATTGTATATCCCTAATGGAAGCAAAAAACGTCGTACGTGACTGGGACTCGAATTTGTAGGGATCGTCATATCCATTTACACCCTGGCTTATTTCCTGACGCACAGCACCTCATAGTAAAACGTTATCCGTAATTCCTGACCTCGTAAAGACTGTCATTAAATTACCAAAGCATTCTTTACTTCAGGATAACACCTATGCAAAAAGTAAGATCACCAAAGAAATTTAGTCATGTTAACTGGAAAACTATTAAGAAAATTTTACTCTAGTAACATCTACGCAGGAAACGATGATAACCAGGTTCTTTCATGAATTTTACTTCTAATTAATTTGAGGCAATTCTTTTACGAATATAAATATCAAACGATTTATAACATCATACCACATACTACAAGAGATACTATAAGTACTATTAGTAAGAGAAAAGCTATAATGGAATTATAACCTAATTATAATAAACTGTATTTAGAAATATTAAGTAAACTACTTAAGAAATCAAAAACAATGATGCTTATCCTTTAAGGAGCATTTTCTAGTCCACGCTAAGGTAATTATTTGCTAGTATTTATTTAATATTTTAAATCAATTGAGCTATCCATATTTATCCACTCACGGTAGAACTCTATGTTACACCCGCCGGACACCTAAGTTCAGAAAAGACAGTGATTAGGTGACGATTCTTTTTTCCTCATGATTATACGAGGTATAATGATCTCGTATACTCAACGGCTGTGTTCGAAACACTCATCACCATTTCTCTGGAGGGATATATTCATTGGAATCAATTTTAAATACATCTTATCCCACGCTAGATACATGCCAAATCGGTCATTGAATTTCGAGCGCTCGTTACATCAAAGATGACGCGTGCGTACCCTGTTCCTTGCTATAGCCACGGCCCGCCAATAAATACCACCTCCGCTTCCGGAATTAGACCCCACGCCTCCTTCGGAACCTTAAGAGTGGGCGTAACGTGTGTTTTGTCTGCTCTATAGTACGTGTTCAAGCCGTTCTGGGGCGCTTCGGGAGCTATCAGCCTGAAGGGGTGGCTAAATTCGGTAACAGCATTGTCTCATCTCGAAGATGAAAGGGGAGAATTGAAATTCGTCCTTTCCCACTTCAATAATTATTACACTGGAATCCTAAATTAGAATAATCCTTTTATAGACCTCAAATACTTCAGTCATTAACCTCTTGGCAAACATTACAATATATAATGTGAAGTCAAAAATTACTAAAGAAACTCAAAATGAATTTGATAATATAAACCTTCTGTAAAGACATAGAATTCTACGTAAATGCATTTGAATAATTCTATCTTTTAATAGTTGAATTTTAAACGGGGGTTACTTTTAATAACCCCTTATAGAAGAAAGAAAAAAGAACTCGGGTTCAACATTCAGCATTGGACCCCCAATGAAGATGGAAGCATTGTTTCCGAAATGCGCATCGGGATTCTGAATAACTGGTGACCGCTGAGCGATTATCCGTTTCCTGGGAATCGCCCAAGACGGTTGCCGCAGTCGGCGCTTGGAGAACCTTTGTCTCTTAACCCCCTTTAAGTCTCATTGAATTATAGTGTTATCAGTTTTCATCTATAACCGTCGCATAATTTGCGTGGAGAGTGAAATGTAAAACGTCTTTAGGCAAGATCAGGTGAGAAGCTTAATGTAATATTCAGTTCAGCAAAGGGTAACAAGACCATACATGAAATATACAAAATTATTTCACCCAAACCCTGCCAATATATGCGTGCCCCAGTTTATGTTGCTCGTGAACATTAACCCGAGGTATTTACTCGAATCGACTACATTCGTCATTATTTCATGAATTTTGTACGGGTGATTCTGTTGCAAAGGTTTCCTTTCCAAGTAAATCAGAGTATTTTCTTAGATCCACTTAATTTTGCTGCTTTTCTCTCAATTACTCTAAAATTCTTTTTTTATTATTTAACGTTATTTTTATTCTTAATTGATAAGGCTTGAATTACAACTTACAGCGGATTGGCAGAAAATAATAATTGATTTAAAGACGGTTATTGTATTATAAAAGAAAAAATGCAACGAAATGACAAATTTTGAAAAATTTGCAAGGATATCATTACAGTATAACAATATAACGCTGAAGAAATTACATTTCTGAATATTTGTTTCTAACTGGGTGAATTTGTTTTGTGAAAGGGTGAACTTGGACTACCAAAACTGTACATGATATATTTTATTGAGTTTATAAAATGTTAAATCTGATGAAAATATTCAGTTATTGAAGCACCTTAGTGTCCCCCAGCGGGAATCGAACCCAAGATATCTTCCTCTGTAAAGGTGAACACGATGTTCATCCGGAGGCCCAGAAAAATACCTAAATCCTCTGAATATGGGTCGCTATGATAGAAATATAAAGGTTCTATGGTCCGTGAAATTGGCAATGAAGCGATGTTATCGAATGAACGGAAAACTAACAGGAGGAAGTAAATATAGAAAATAATCAAGAAAAAATATGAAACGTTCTGTAACAAAGTTACTTGGGAAAATAAATAAATAAAGAAATTGATGAGCGAAAGAAGTTTAAATATTCCCAGGAAAGAATAAACATGAAAAATTATTAATACGCTTATTGTGTAACGAACCGGGAAGTGATAGGAAAAAACATCGATTTCAGAACGAGGAAGCGTAAGTCAAGTAAATATCACCGTACGCTCAATTATATTCCTCAAGTAATATACATAAATTGAGAGGCATGATTTTCCAGAAGAACTCAAGTTTCTCCACCATTTCCATCCATGCTATCCTCTGACTCTGTAACTTTTGTTCCATAAGTACCACGTGTGAAATTCTCTTCCTTTTGTCCTTCTAAGGCCATTGTCTCTCCCTCTACGCCCAAAACGTCGGGCATTTGTTTCCGTGGAATTGCTTCAGTTTTGCGATTTTCCCTTCGAGTTCAGTCCCATAAGAATCGAATTCTTCTATAGAAGTTGGACGGCGAGTGAAAGAGAACGCCATAGACTTTGGACTCTATAGTAGAAGACATTCCCTCCAAGGTAAAGGGAAGAGACTTTGGATGCAATAGGGAAGATTACAGGTAAGATATCGTGGCTCTATATTAGTCTGAGGAATTTATTAACGTGTGAAAGTTTGGAGGAACTGGAGAGGAGGGTAGGATGAGACAAAAGTAATAGAGAAGGATAGAGAAATCTCTGCTATTTTCGGAAATAATTACAAATCTCATTTTAAATCAATCCTCTCACCCGTTAAAGTAAGGATTATTTCTTTGCGAAGTAAAGGTGAAATTGAAATGATGTTTGCTTAAAAATAGCCGTATTATACATAGCAACGCACCAAAATCTCTGCTATTTAAGACTTCAGTTTGATGACGCGTTGGAAGCTTCTTAGTGATCAAATGACTTAAATATACCTTTCATGTAGATATATATGCCATACTTTGCATGAACACACTAGGCTAATTATTATCAATTTCTTAAAATAGAGGTAGCTGTACTCGCTCTTTTTAAAGGTATATATTAACCAATATAATAACTACACAATTAAGACATATAGAATTTACTTAGTTTCTCTATATGTTTTTCCGTAAATTTAAATTCACGGAGCATTCCTCCTTAACCACTCAATAGATTTAAACCAAATTTTATAAAATATATTTTCGATACACAGGAAATAAGGCAATGTAGTTCCCGCAATAGTTACATAACAGTGCTGGGTTCGACTTCTGAATGTTTAGAATGGCTTCCATGAGAAACGCACGTAAATTTTGTTTTCCTCTCTTGCAGGATTAATTTCGCAAAAGTTAATCAGAAATATTTAACGAAATAGAGCTAAGAATCGAAAGAAGGAAAGACGAATAAATTTTCTTATTTTTGTGGTGAAAATATTGGTTTCCATATGGAATTGGTAAGAACTTTGATAACTTTTTTAAAATGTTGTCGTTATAAGGAACTCCGCCCTACAATATAATAGAGAAATCGACGTATTGATTCAGAAGCTGCAGAATGATAAACTAGTGCAAACTTTTACATTCAAAATGGAGCTGCTTTACTTTTCTACCTATCGATAGAATCTTTCTAAAATCACCCACTCAATGAGATATCCTATAAAATGGATTTCATACAATTTTTCTGACTTTGACTAATGCTTGGAAGGAAATCAACTCTCAGAACCAGTCAGCTACAAATATATCCTAGAAGGGAGAATAGTAAATCAGAGAATAAAAAAATCTTTATCAAAACATATCGAGATCAACCCATGACGTAGAATCCAGAGAGCCTATGCCTAGTTCCGCGATCTTTCGAACATCTCGGATTTACATTTTGGGAGTTCGCATAATTTGGAGGCCGGCCATCGACGTAATCGTGATCGGATGAAAGCTCTACCAAAATATTTATTCGAACGCCTCCATCTATCTCACGCAAATAAAGGATGAAGCAAATACGAAATCGTGAACTCCTATGAACTCTCAAGATACAGAATCCAGGAAGACTCTGAATTTTGGCTGAGCTTCGGAAATTCTCTTCTCTTTCTCGTCTAGATTCTAAGCTTTCAGCTCTCGACAGATGTATTTATTAAACAATCTGAGTGCAAACAGTTTGTTTATTAAAGAAAGCTGACCCGATTTAACTTTGCGGTATTCATTTATGCCTTCCATGGATTTTAAAATGATAGCTTGTTAATGTTCATTACATTAGTGCAGAATTGGGGAGCTTGCAGACTGTAGACCACATGTGACTTTTTCGGGCGTTCAATGAGGCTTTTTAGTCACTCTGTGATATCAAGTCCCGTATTTAAACAATTTTATAACCTTGATTATGACGATATGTGAGAAATGAGGTACAAAATTTTCTCTTTCAGTCTCTCATATAATTCCCGATACCCATATAATGTTCGTTACTGACTAGAAAAAACCGGAAGACACTTTAGACAATGTGATTTCCCCAGAAATGTAGGCAACTCGCAGTGTTCATCGACTGAAATAGGTTCAGTTTGCTCACATAAAAGTTATAGATAACACAAAAAACTTCTAAGAAAGCACCAATATCATTGAGTTGGTGACATTCCATACAAAATTATTCTTTACATTCAATATTAATAGGAAATGAGCGATGGTAGCTCCGACACCACGATGACGACTTAGCGAAACAACCGTCAATGGAGATTGCTACAATATGTTTACATTCCCTTCGATAGAATTAGAGAAATAGAATAATATTTCTAAACCTCTAGAATCTATACTTATAAAAGAATAATGATTCTTCTACTCCTGAAAATGAGAGCTTAGTTATTTAAATACGCAAGAGGTTCTTCTAAAAATACAGGTATTTCCTTGATTGATGCTGTATGATGATGAGGTCAAAATTAGATGCCGTATGATAAACATATATGAAGTAAAGTTCTCATGGGAGAGTGAGTAGGGTGGCAATCATTTTTTTTTATTCGAGTCCCACGGTTTTCTTTGAACTGACCTAATGTAACTCTCGTACCTGCCGGAAGGCTTAAGGAGTATTTTACAACTCTATTTTAAGAACAGGCATTTGGAAAATCCTCTCTTACAGCAGTACTCCAATTTTCTCTCCGTGACCAAAGATAGCCGGACCAAATCGCTAGGCTGAAAAGGCAGTTTAAAGCGACTTCAATTTGAGAAAAAAGGACTTCGATGTGTAAAACAAAGGAACTTCAATATCGATAAGCTTGGTCACCATGAGTAAACTGGAGATTTCCAGATGATAATCTGCCGTATAATAAAGAAATACGGAATAAAATTTTTGGGGGGAGAGACCCTTACTTTCGTAGTGTCTATTATCAGAAAAGGAAACTTCAGACTTTATAGACGGTTTACAAAATTGCTGGAGATAATAATCTGCCTGTTAGTTGATTTTAAAGCTGCATATTTCTGTTTTGATATAACCATATGGAAGAAAGTGAAACTAAAAGAGGCAGTAAAATACAGTTACATGAATCGGAATAGCATTTTCGGTTCCACTCTTGCAAGCACAGGAGGAAAACCACGGAGAAATGAGAGCGTTAGGGAGGAATGATGCAAGTAAACTCGCCATTCGTCATCGCTCTTGAATATTTGGGACCAAATGGGAGTTTTGCGGGCCTGGGAGATGAAAAATATCCGCGATAAGGCAAATAGCAAAGTTTCCCGACTTTCCAATTTAGTTCCCCGTGATAAATCGCACAGGCCCAAGTGACTCCGGAACTGCTCGGGAATAAGGTCTGGACCGCAAATCCCGCCATATTACCCTTGTATTTTTAGTCTTTGAGTAAAGATATCAGTCGGGTCCGTGAAAGCTCGCGAATCGGAGTAGGAAAAATAAGCGGAAGACGGTTTGTCTCAATTCGAGAGAAATATTTTACTAGGAAAAATCAACTCGTAACTCTCGCGATGCCTCTGAAATGGAGTGCGGCGATTTCAAAGAATATTCGGCAATATCTTAGGCCTATAAAGAAGAAATATTGGGTACCAGATATTCTCATGGAAGAGAAATTTCCTAAGAGTTTCACATTACATGAAGTCCCTGCTAATACAAAGTTTTACGCATATAATGTCGAATATAATGACCTAATCTGGAAAAAGAATTAATAAACATTATCAATATAAAGCTACATCATAGAATTTATAAAAACCTAATTATAATTACCCTCTCTTTTACCTGAAATGTTCAATAACCATGTTACATGGCCAGGTAAGTTTTTATCTTAAAATTTATATGATAAATCGTGAATTCTTGGAATTTCACGACAACCTTCTTGAAATGAAAGACACTTAGTAACTTCCACAGCACATTTTAACTTGGAATCGAATTGAAGAATTAAAATCGAATCGAATTGAAGTTTCATCAACGAGTTGATATCTTCAGTTGGTCACCTAAGATATCAACACTTAATGTAGAATGATATGCGATAAGAAGACGCACTTTTCTTACGTAATATATGTATAAAAGTAAAAAGGCTAAGATATCTTAACACACAAACCTAGGAGATGCCTGAAAAGTCTCCCAATGGCATAGATGAAAGTTCTGAAGAAACATTGGGTACCAGATATTCTCATGGAAGAGAAATTTCCTAAGAGTTTCACATTATGAACTTCTTGCTAATATATAGTTTTACATAGATAATGCCGAATATGAAGATATATTTTGGAAGAATGATTACTAAAAACTATCAATATAAGGATACTTAATAGAAGTTATAAAAAACCGAAATATAGTTTCCCTTTCACTGAAATATTTAGTAACTGTGGCACATAACCCGGCAAGTTTTTATCTTAAAATTAATATGATAAATCGTGAATTTGTGGAATTACCAACTTACATTGAAAGACGCTTAGTAACTAGTAACTTCCGCAGCATATGATCAATTCGACAATTTTCTTAAACGAGTTGAGATCTCCAGGTATAATAACATCACTTCATATAAAGTGATATGCAATGCAGGGACGCGGTTTTTTTGCTTAATATATTTATGAAAGGATAACGGATAAGGTAACTTAACTTAAAAAGATATGTACCAAGAAAATACCTACAAAGTCTCCCAAAGGCATGGATAAAAGTTCTGACCGGATAGCTCAGAGGCTGGAGCAGCAGACGGGCACTTGAACGACAGAGTCCAATTATCTCCCAAAGATACATAAATATTGAGAATTCTCAAATAAGCTTTCTCTGAAGCCTTCTGCCAAATTTATTATATTTGATGTTTTTTTAATATTTGGACTGTATCATCATTACGGATAGAATTATTAAAATTCTCAAGACGAATTCTAGAGTTCAACTGCTACATGAACACTTGGCTACTCACTTTATTTAGATAGAAAAGGTACTCGGCCAATTGCACCTGATTATTTCAGATTATTCAAGCGGCACGTCATTGAATCTCTCTTGAGTTTTGTTTCAGCATATCGTAATATTATCAATCGTTAAGATAGATAAACTTCGATGGCTTTCAATATCTAATTTTTTAAAAAAATCTATCAATTACAGGAGAAACGAATAACGAATAACGATGGAAATAACATATTTATCCATCTAAGAAAATAGTTGCGGTCGGACTTCGCTAGACCTCATGCCTTTCCATCAACAACAAAGATCTTTCCTTACAAACGTCGCTATTGTAGCGAAACTGACAGTAATTCCGCATTTAACTTCATTAGCATCCATTGATAAAGACTCACGCAAACAATTTCTTGCATCGGAGCCTTGCTTTCCTCGTCGAAACATTAAACACCCAATTACTTCGCGGTCTCACCGCGAAAGCTGGAGGTAAACGTTCGCATTGTCTGACGCACCGTAAGCAACATAACAGACCGGAGAATGAACGCTGTCTTGCCGAAGACACTTCAAGAGTTTCACGCGTAAAAGCTTTGAACGCGAGCAAGCGGTAATGTGCTTTGAAGTCAGTTTTCCTCAAAGCCGTACACCGTCGTCGACGTTTCTTATTCCAGAATCTCGTATAGAATCCACAAGTTGGCGACTGAAAGTTGGAGGTGCAACAAATAATTTCATCCGTAGATTTCACTTCGTTAAGAGAAAGACCGCTCCGAGCGGAAACTCGCGGGAGGAAGATGAGTTAACCGCGCGAATACGCGGTCGTATTTAACTCCAATTCTTCCTTAAATACAACCTGTTTGCGAAAGGGAAATTGTGGGTTTGGGCTCCGATCTATTTAATCCGTCTGGATTTATGCGTTTCCCCGCAGGTATTCTCAGCCCTTGAGGGAGCATCGAGTTTATAGTTTAACTGAACGTAGGGGAAAGAGAGCTTTCAGCTCCTTTCTTGCTGAACTTCCTGCTGAAGTTCGGCAGACTATGAATGGAAGCAGTCTCACGAATGCTATCTTTTGGATGGTGCAGAAGTAGTATTCTATTTCGCCCAAATTACGACAGAAGAGCGTCTGTAATTGTGTACGACAAGTTCGATAAATAAACAACAAAGGCTTGTTTGTATGCATAGTGCGATGTCTTTGAAACTTCCGCCTTAGCAAACACGAATATCTTGGGGAAATTAATTTCAGAAAGAGGAGTTTTTCGGATTTGGGCCCTTGCATGGAGAACTCGTGTATTATTTACAAAATAAAACACGAGTTATCAATGCAAACATAAATAGAATAAAAGTTATAGCTATAGAAAAGATTTCATAAGCGCGACGCAATGGAAAATAATTGCTTCAACGTAAATACAGCGGAGGAGTAAAATGAAAACAGTCTAAAAATCATGTTTGCTAAAGATAGAAGGACTGACAGGACCGGAAAGTGAACCCGGGTCTTCCACTTACCGGGTTCTTTAAAGCTAAGTAAAGTTACGAGTTTGATTTTCGATCCTGTCAGACTTATTTCGTGTCAACTATTTGTATATTCGTAAATTTGATGATTGAAAGATAAAGTGATAAGTAGCTTGTTAAAGGAACGTTCTAAACTGTGACTATGTAGTAGCTGTAATCAAAGGATGTATGTTGTGTACATGTACGAGAAATATTCGTATTAGAAAGGGTACCAGGGGATTGTATTCTAAATTGAGTCTTATTTTTAAACTGTATTCTAATTCTGTTTGTAATTATAATGAAGTTATTTCGAAATTTTAATCTATATAAGACATCTAGAATAAAGGCCTGTGGAGTGTGCTAGTGTATTGTGTTTACAATATTTGGGGCTGCCAGCTGACGACTGTCAAATCGTAGTAAATATTAAATAAGTAATGGATCATTGACCTGATTATAGCAAGGCAAGAAAATAAACATTCATTTAAATTTTCAAATAATTAAAGTTGAAATGGGTTAATATGTATCAACATTATAATTCCTGCCTTTCCCCACACCATTTCAAACGAAAACGATTAGATACATAACTCTACTATACGTCATCTTTGAGCAACTTTAAGCTTCAAAAATTCCCGATAATAAATTTTCGGAGAAAATCCAAATTCTTTCGCAATCTTATGAGGAAACACCAAAATCGACGACAGCGGTCAGTCGTAGAGTTTACAAAAACAGACTCTCTCCTAGATTTCTCGTTACATTGGAACTATCTCAACAAAAACTTAGAAACTCGGTTGACAAATCATCCGTGCATATGCAAATATATTTAGGAAATTTGAGAAAAACTGGAAGAACCAACGCTTGAATGACTGGCACCGACTCCTGCTTCTGGCCCGACGCCCAGACAGCGTGAAATATACGACCGGACTTAGTTTTTCGAGAGCCCACCGAGTCTTAAAGTGAGGAAATTGATGAGGATTGTAAAAATCATACGTATAAATATAAATGTGTACGGAAAGTAGTCACGGAAATGTAAGCTCTGGCTTCTGGCGGATGGAGATTAAAAGGGGTGCTTGAGGATGCAGGAGTGAAATAAGGGGCGCAAGGAAAACATGCTTTGGGGACACCAGACACACCCACCGACCTTTTCTTCCTTCCTCTTTCATCAATTCTCAAAAGCCCGTTCCTTACCACACCCGCTCTTAAGTCTTCGCTAATTTCTCTCCTCGTACTATATCACACCATTCTTCCGCCCTCGCGCTCTCCTAATAGGTCCTCTTTTCGCCATTATCAACTCCCTTTCCGAACTCAAAGGCGATGGAAAAGTTTTGAGGTGCTGGTTTATAAGTGTGAGCTGACGTCTGGGATGGTCTCATTCGCGCCTTTTCCCCTTACGGAACTCTTTAACTTAAATTCCGGAGTGTTAAATTTCTCAAGTCGCTTTAAAGATCTCGCGATTTATACGTTTTAAACGTGAAGGAAAGGGGGAGAAAATTCATTGAAATGTAGTTCTTAAAAATAACTAGAAGTAAGGTCTAGGAATTTCAAGGAAAAATATATTTATGTAGCGTAACCTAGTGGAATCAATAAGAGTGGTCAAAGTATTGATTGGGATTAAATGGAAGATAAAGTAACAAATGATTGTTTGAAATTTAAATAATTCATTTGGACCGCAAAAACAAATATCCGAATTATTTTTATCGGAATTCAAACAGGCAGAAAGTCTAATATTGATGCATCGATGGATTGACAACCTTGAGAGTGATATTTAGAGTTTTAGTGGACTAATAATGTGCCTGACCGTATTGTTTGACTACACATTGCGGCGCATCGTGAGCGCCAGCACTATACGGCAACAGCGGAGAATTCAGTTGTCCATAGGTTCTCCACAGCGGCCGCTGTCATGGGAAATTATGGTTCACTATAATAGAATCAAAACCTAAGGTAACTTTTGAGAAGATATCTATTCCAAATATCTTCCCGAAACAAAATTGAATGAAAATATAAATATTTCTGTGAATAATGTTGCCATATTTAGATCGTTATCCTGAAGGAAAATAAGGACTTGAGGCTAATAAATTGTGCTACACGACAAAAATTTTCAAACGTAGCGTTCTGCGTCGATAATTTTATCAAAACGTTCGTATTAGTGCAATGAAAACGATTCAGTTATTTGTGATTTTACTTCATGCTAAATACATGAAAAATAATCGAAAAACTAAAATTTTTCATTTTCAAATGGAAGCGAATAAATGCAATTTAAAATATTTTACAGCTGAAAACGCTAACTCTATATTTATTTTCAGTTTTGGCAATGTCAATGATGATATGAAAATATGATTTTTTTATTGTTTAATGTTTCCTTCTAAATAGGCTTAAAAATTCAGTTATCGGAGCTACTTTACTTAAAAGGAAGGTAAAGGCAAAGGAAGGTCTTTAAGATCTTCCATTCAAATATAAAAACGCAACAGTGTTCTTTAGGTAAACATAAAACGATTGATATCGTTGAAATAAATAAAACGTAAAATATATCTTAAGGGATCTTATAAGAGAAGACGATAGAATTAATCTACCAAAATCCTACGAAATTCCTACAAAATCCAACGGAAACTAAAGTGCAGCTAAGAGTAGAATCTTTGTAATCTTGGTGTTACTCAGGAAAATAGGCCATAGAAAAAGGTAAAACGTAAACTAACTAATTGCTGACGTGCTTTTGCACAGCGGAGCTGGAAAAGAATTCCTGCAGAGTATAATGCTCGGGCTTTTAGGCAGATTAAATTAAATGGATCGTTTCTCTGGTCGTTTATCGGTCTCCAAAAAGTTGAATTTCCAGGGATTCGTCCGTAAAAAGAGTTTTTCTTCTCAATTCCGATGGTAACCGAAATGGTTCTGCATTTCTGGATCCGAATTCTGGAAGTTATATTAGCCAAGTTGTAATATAATACAAATGGGATATACAAAAGAGATAACATGCTCTTACATCGATTTCGTCGAGGATTTGGAAAGCCTATGAGTCAAACCCGTTTGTAACGCCCCCGCTTAAGACACTGTCCCGCTTTGATCCCGGTCCCAACACACTAAATACATGTTAAAAATGCCGCTTAAGATGCTCCAATACCCGCTGGTAAGGCGGATTTTCCCCGTCATTCATTGCAACCTGCTATAACCACCCTCTTAACAGTAGATTGACTGAAAATCGCTTACATTATTCTTTCCTCAGTGTATCTTTGGCAAAATTGCGTAATTAAAGAGTGAAAAATTACCAAAAATAAATAACAAAGGCAAAAGCTTTCATGGTAGGGAAAGAAGACCATTCTTACAATACGACGAAGAGGAAAATAGTATTCTATTCAATAGTTTGATGGTTCCAAATACCTACAGCTGTGGCAAGTAAAGCAAATTAAAAAAGATTAATTCTCATTCTTATGATGTAAAGAACTTATTAATAAATCAAGACTTCCCTTCCCTTCTGTTTTCTGATGTAAAAGAAATAAAGATTTGTAATAACCCGGTTATAACGCTCTCATGCTTATAACCCTGTTTTCACTTGGTCCCCTGAAAAGCATCTTAACCGGGTAAATGCTAAATCTGCGACGTCTAAAACTAATGGATTTCATACCCAAAAATAAACGAAAGAACGTTACTCATTTCCTATCGCAATCGCGAAATATTATCATCGCATAAACACAAACTTGAACAAAATACTTTTACTATACTGTAGCTCTTATATCTTGTTGCAATTAGTGCCGTTATTCAGCAGTCAGACGTTGAGGAGAGAGAGAGAGAGAGGGAGCGTCTTTCTTTTTGCAATTTCGCGTCGAGATCTCGGGACGTTAAGATGTAATGTAAGCAACGGAATGAAATGGTTCATTCCGGCGGAATTCTAGATCTGAAATAGAATCGCATCCCGAATGCCGTGGAATAAAATTCGCGGAAGCTGCGTAAATGGATTAGGCCGGCGGACGGAATTCAATTTCCTCCGATGATGACGTTCGAAACCAAACGTCCCGCTCGGTCGAGCGCTTCTCTTTAATTAAGACGTTAAGATCGGATGAAACGTTTACTTCACAACATCTCGATACGAGAGAAAAACGCCTTGGGACCAGAATGTCTGGGACTGCTGACGGGCGATCTAGTTAGCGAAACCAAAGTGCTCTACCATTTGCGTCATGACACAGCTTTGAGAATAAGCATCGCATTTCATCAGCCCGCCATTCCCTTTTTTTATCCCTGCTTAGGTCCTTGTACTCATTCCTACGCTATTTTGTGAAATATATGCTATGGATAGCATGGTGCGCTTCATATAATGGCTCTGATTTTCCTTCCTCCGTATTTTGCGTATAGAATTTGCCTATATCTTTCCGTTAACTTCTATTGATATTTTTATTCCATGATTTGACATAACGTTAGGTCTACTAACGAACTCAAACGAAAGCTCTGTTGGATCTTCTATGCATTTCATCAAAGAATATAATGAATATAACCTGGCCTACCGACCATGCTATATTCTCAAATATTTTGAATAAATAAATATCACTCTTCAATAAAAGAACACTTTGAAGATGTTGATGCAAACATATAATATGATGGATGGTTCTGCTTGGATGATGATATTTACGAGTCCACTTTATGCATTATGCCACATTGATTTTGTGTATATTCTACACTTAATAGTATGCTGCCTATTTCTAATGCTATGTATATTTTCCAATATCTAAATTCATAACGCAAATTTGTAATCTTGAAATTGTGTTGTAATGTAAACATTAGTTTTAAACAAGCAAAATAAGACGAGATACAGACCTGAGATTCTTCCGTGATTTTTTAGTATTGTAAGAGTTAGATATTAATAAAAATTCCATTTTGTTAAAACTATCGAAATAAAAAGATGCGTGAATCACAGAGGTCAATTAATCTTACATGACTTTGCGGAATTCCACCTTTGAATTTTTAGTCGATAAAAATTTTTAAAAAATTTAAAATTTGTCACATTCTTTTCGTTTTGCTGTTAAGTTTACCTCATGTAATAATGTAAGAGCATCCGTTTCACATTCCTCATTTTTGTGGATTGATTTTTCAATTGTACTTTTCTCTGATTGATTTTCAACTCTATATTCTATATAACCTTCTACTGAACCAAAATTCGAAGTTACCCTATCAAAATAGCTCAACGTCCATTAAACTTTGATTTTCGTCGAATCATCTCAAAACGTTTACTTTACGAAAGTTACGATCCGAGAAAGAAAACAATAGTTCTGCTCCTCCTCTGAGGGTGCTTAATCTGTAAGTCATAAAAGATCACCATTTTCCCACTAGAAATTTGAAAAGGAAATAGCTGGTACGCAAATGAGTTTAGTAGAATAAAATCTCCTTCTACATTCGTTAGACGAGCAGGTGAATGTATACATAGTCTTTGCGCAGAAGTATCTTTTCAGTTGAGTTACAGAAGTTTCCTCGTAAAATACTGCTGTCTTGAAAGTAATTTAAGTTAATACGAATAAAATACATTCGCTCCAAAGATCTCTTATCTTATATCGGTATGACAAAAAGCGAAGGTTTCCCCCATCCTCCCTAAACCTCCTATAATAATTTGTAAGACATTAATTTTACAAAATTTTTTAAATGGATGAGAAATGTCACAAAAATGAAAGACATTTCATGGCTGTAAGACTGATGATATCTTGATATTAAATATATAGCGGGTCGTATTTCGGCCTCTTTAAGATATTATTATATTTATTCCCGTCCTATCTTGATGTTCCAACACGAGAAGCTCTCATTTGTTTTACTTCGTATTTTCCTCGTAAGTTTATAATGCCCTTATGCCTTCTTTAATTATCTTGAGATCATAGAGTACGTGCAAGTACAAGAATAAAGCCGTGTCGAGAAAGGAAAACTTTGTGTAATCTTTATAAGTCAGAAAATTTTGAAAATATTCCATTTTCTACTTCTTTGGCGGAAAAATCACCGGTCCTCCTAATCTATTCCCTTACATTAAATAAAATCGGAAAATCCATTTTCTATACAATAAAATTAAAATAAAAGTGTGAATTTATTGGACTTATCTTCTTCTTCCTTTTTCTTGCGTAATGTATCGTCTATTAATAAATATATTTGAACCTTAAATATTTTTGGAATCGTTTTCACTCCGGTTCAATAAACACCAAATTTTGATTCGGTTCCCATTTCTCTCCAACAGGAAACTTCGAATCAATTATAATATCTTCGCAGTAAATGACAATAAAATAATCAAGGCAAGGTATCTTGATTACCAAGCACCTTGACTAGATCATTAAAAAAAAAAGTTCAATTACCGAAATTTAAATGCTAACAAGTGATTTTTATGTCACCGCTGCATATGCTTATTAAATACAGCTGCTGTGGAACTTGATGAGCATGCGTACCAATAATGGAAATGGAATAAAATAGTTTCCAGCTTCGGTTCAGGCTTAAGGATATTAATCTTTTGTTAGGGTTCGGTTTTCACTCCGTAAAAAAATAACTTTTTTTCTGTTTCGGTTGTTGATTCAGCTCCGGTTCGGTGTCCTGTTCATAAATAATACAATTCTTTCT
The DNA here is from genome assembly GCA_036926295.1 of Pachydiplax longipennis. NCBI lineage: Eukaryota > Metazoa > Arthropoda > Insecta > Odonata > Libellulidae > Pachydiplax > Pachydiplax longipennis. The sequence continues at coordinate 19,256,326 of JAVFKF010000001.1, read as the reverse complement.
ATTTTCATTCACTTTCATTTTTCACGAAATAGTCCTTCTCCCTCCTGGTATCTCATCCCTCACCAATTACATTTTGCTCTTCTCTTTCATTCCAGTTTCACCTCATACCCGTTTTCTTTTATTTCTCTATTCAATAAATCACACTCCTGCATATTATTATCTTTAATTTCACCAAGAAGTCTCTTTCTCTGTGATTTATTTATCCTTTTAATTATTTTAATTCGAGGTATTTCATATGTTAGCGTTGGAAAGGATTTTTGTAGTGCTGCTTCAATTGCTTAAGTTAGGCTTGTTTAGTTACTGCTTTGCATAATTTTTCTCTTGGATCGTTATCCCTTTATGAATTTCTCCAAATCACTTCATTGAGGTTCGTTTTCTGTTTTGCTTTTAGTATCTCGCCCACTTCGAATATTTCTTTCGATTCATACTCAATTTTCATTCAATATTTTAATAAGTGTTACTCGTAGGTTCATTGCGCATCCCTTACGTATAATTTTGCGCTTTCAGCATTCAAGTTCAGTGATGAAAGCAAGAATAAAGCACCTCACTCCTCATCTTGTCTACTTATTCTCATTCCCTTTCCTAGCTAATGATAGAGGATGAGATTTCCATCAGCCTTCAGGAAGAATATTTTACAGACATTTTTATTCTTGAATAATTTTACTCCATTTTTTGTGTGACGACGGGGTATGATTTTTCTCCTTATAGGTCCTCTATCCAGCACCAAAGCCATCCTGCAACTATTCAATCCTCCCACAAGATTAAATAAAACTTCCTTCCACGACTCCTGGTTATCCTACTGCAATAAAGCCTCTCTCATCTGTTTGCTATGCCTTTCAGAGACCCAAAGAAACTCCCTTCTAGATATTTCTCATTTCTGTTTGTGAGACGGCGGATAAGTATTCCATTTTCTGTTGCTAAACCAATTCCAAACGTTCCTCTCCAGGAGTCTTCACCTGATTCAGTTTACATAGACCTGACCCACATTTCGCTACCATTTCCTTATGGCAATAACTTTTCTCATTTCGATTCTAATCTATTCTCTCCTTGCAGCCCTTATTGCAGCTGCTAGAGGAGATTTAATCCGTTTGGTTACTCATCTCCGTTTGTTTTTTCGTCGGATCGAGCGGTAAGAGCTTCCTGGATTCGGAAGCGCGTTAAGTAAAGGCCTAAAAATAGGGGGTTTCCATTCCACTAAGCGATTAATGCAATTAACGCGGGATGGGAATGGAGCCGTCGGGATTTGTCTGCATCTCCGGAACGACGTGAGTTTTCGGCGTTACCCGAATTTTTTTGATGGGTAAATAATGAACTTAAATGGAGGAGCATTCCATTTGCCGCTCTCTAGTAATGTTATAAGAGGATGATCGTTGAAGGCGGAGGAATTTCAAGGGAAATGTAGTGATGGATTCGGGAGGATACGTAGGAGAATGAGTATTCGGCTCGGATGATCTTAGAAGCGGCGTTTTTCCGGCGATTTCCTGCGGCGAAAATTATTTGAGTGAATTAAGGCTTGTCATAACTTGAATGCCTAAAATTGTTTCCTCGGAAGGAAGTGCATTATGACTATCTGAAACTATTTCTCCTCTTGAGAGATTTTCATTTATACTCCGATTTGCTACTTGATGTTTATCTTACTTAAATTAGCTCTGAGAAATAGCATGTTACATGCATGGTACAAGTGACTAGCATCTGTATTAATATGGAAAATAGCTAAATCATAACCAATTCTATCGAGTCAATTCATAATTAGAATAAAAATTGTGAGCAAAATTACGCAATGAAAATATCGAATAATACAAAAAACTAAACTTTGAATGCATCATAAATATCTGAACTTTCATTTCAAAATCCAATAGTATAAAATATTTGTACGCTAGCATGATTTAAATTTATTAATACTTACTACAACAAAATATAAAAACCGTTGGTTAGTATATAGATACTAAAGGTAATGCGTTGTTATTCATTTTCTATTTTTATCATAGAAATGATCTACACTAGCCAAGCCCATTCAAAACTTTTCAAAATGGCAGGAAAAAGATATTTCAGGATTATACATTAATTAAGTCCATTCCACTGAGTTAGGATGAGATTGATGAACAAATACCTTGCGTAACAAATTATTAATTAAGAGTATCGAATTTGGCTTGGCTGGAGTATGATATTTATTCACGCCTACTTTACCTCATGAATACTCTATCCATCTTAATTGATGTGCAGTCAGTGATGGGATGTGTTTGTCGTAAATTCATACTTAAATTGGCTCTGAGAAATAGCATATAAAATAGCATATTGCATCACTGCATTTGTTAACGAGGGAATACACGAAAACATGTTTCCTGTTGATTGCAGAGCCGTAATTTTTCAGATGTTTAACACGTGTTTAAAGCGGCGCTTACGCAAAAACAAGTCCACGAGTTCTGAATTCCTTATTTTTTGAGATTGCACCAAAGGACAGCAATAAAAAGTTAGAGATTTCCAAAGGGTTTCCATTTTGCATATTGCCTCAGATAACATGGCCATTATCCGCACGAAATCTTCGCGGACCTATATATAGAGGAGTCCTCCCACTGATCGAATTCTTTCCTAATTACAAAATGGCACAGGAACTGAACAGAAATCTACGATATACGTCTTATCAAAAGCATCTAGATGGATCTATTATTGTTTATATTATATCAGTTATTTATCTACATTAGCAATATACCTTCAGACCCATTTAATTTATTATCACCTAATAGATGTTTCAATTTAATAAAGGGTTGGCCATGTGCCGGTTTATTTTTAAATTACGTCTTTAAAGAAAATTATTACTAAATAGAATATTGTTTATATTTTTATAGTATTTATATTAAATTTTATGATTTACACAATAAATAACTTTTGAATAGCCCATCTATATTAAAAAATTTGGTAAATTTTGGGGTTTAATCTCGCGAAATAATTTAAGTGTGTAAGTAAGACTGGTTTCAGGAAAAATTAAGTAAGTTTTTGATTTCATACATTCAATCGATCCGATAATATGATGTCAAATCTGATTTCCCGTATTTCAATGATAATGCGAATCCGCATAGCTTGCCTGATTCCGAGCTATTTGAATTTTCCACTTACGCAAACTGAAAGGAAATTCATGCATGCATCCATTTCGATTGCGGGTTACTTTAATGCCTGCATTAGTTATTCGTTCCTCGGGAGTGGTATCGTGCTACTGAATGCCACTTTCACTCGGTTTCCGGGTTTCTATATTTAGAAAACGACCTTTTCACTTTCAGGAAACAATTCGGCGAACGATTTCGGGGAAGGGAAATTGTTGTTTTTTATGTTAAAAGGGATCAGGGAATAAATAAGTTATTTCGACATATTTGATAAAAACGTTGAAATAATTGGTGTTTGAAATAGCTGCGGTGATAAGAAATCTGTTAAGCTGAGAAAATTGACTATCTCTCCTGTATATCTGTTTCCCGACCTTATTCAACAAAATCTTTTGGCTTTATTTTTTAATGTTTTTTAGGTTATCAGTCAATCCTATCTTTCCGCTACTTAAATTGTTGAATAAATTAATGGATTTTTGGGTGCTAATTTAAGAAATTCAGGTTTATAACCCAACATCTAATAACGGATTTATTGCAATATTTAAAAGACTGCTAGCCGCGCTTAGTAAGGGTTTAAATTGAGCTCCTGTTAGAATGTAAATTTTTGGTGAGAGTAAGAAAGGACCCAAATATTTTCAAGATTGATATTTTTTATTCCTTTTCCGATCAATGAGATATTTCTCTTTAATCTGCAGCAAAGAATACCATAATAGAAACAAATTATTTGTTTTAAAAGATTCAGTTCAAAGCAATTATTGCGAGGATAAAATTAAATGAAGTCATCTAAGAGATGTCATAAAACTACTTACGCTTTGAACTCATCATGAAGATTTTTTACCTCAAACAGACGGGTAAAAATGATAATGAAGGTAGGCAAATTAAAATCGCTATGTTACTCCAAGATTTAAGCCGGAAGTAATAATAGTCTTTTTTAAAGCACCGTATTAGAAAATCTTCCTACGTTTGATTTCGAGTACATTTTTTAATTTTTTCCAATTTAAAAACTTATTTTCATTTCCTTGCGGATCAGTTTCCTTTGAAAATAGAATTCAGTCTTTTGCACTGAGACTTCATTTGATGAGGTAGAAAATACGACCAAGTGAATATTACTCTTTAAATTTTACGACGATGCCAGTGGATTACTTGGAGTGGAATGATTTATGAATGCGAAATTTGAAGATCCCATACGATGCTGGCAGTTTAATCATTTTCATGGAAAGAAACTAGTAATATGCACTCACAGGAAAGGAAGGTAGATCTTACTTATATAAAATAAATAAATTTTCGCATGGTATCATCAAAATATTTATTAATTTAATTAAGCTATCAACTTCACTGATTTTAAAGAAAATAATTCAATACTGAAATTTTCACCTTTATGTGATTGCCGATTTTTTTATTATAGTACGAGTTTTGACGCTGTAAGATGATCCTCAGGTAGTATCGAAATAGTTTTAAAATAAAATTTCTTTGCGCTACGGAATGAAGGTATAGGTATGTGGCTATATGTGTAAATTCACTAAATTTCTTTCAAGATGATAGTCAGTATCTCAGTTACTCTTTAGTATACCATTTAAAATAAAAGAGCTCTGAAATAAATTTCAAGCGTTTTAATCAACGAACACATACCGTCTTACGCAACATCGAGTACACGATTTGAAGATACAGCGAATGCAATCGAGAGGGCAATTTTTAAATTGAGAATGCTTCTGGAATTTTTATCTCGAAAGAATCCAATGAAAGGAACGTATGGATAAGGCGCTGTTAGCCTCTATTCCAAAGAAGCAATCTACGAACAGGAATTCCATTGTATTCGGGCGGGTTTAAGGCGGAGGGATTGGGGAAGCAACTTCCAGTTCGATATGGCAGCTGATTAAATCGAAAAGCGTTTCCGAGAAGAGAGAAAAGCAAAAAGATGCAGCGATGCTGACACTACAAAAGTACTGCGATTTCTCTGATCTTTATCAAAGATAACTCAGTGATTCAAGTAGGAGACGCGACGATACTTGGGAAGAAGTTCTGAAGACGAGAATGAAGAGATTTAAAAAAATACTTTTATAGGAAAATAGACAGGAATAATGCAAATAATACTAACCATTGCAGGTGCAAAACTGGATGAATATTTTCGTACAAACAAATTTTAGTGATTAATTAATAACGTTGAGTTAGTAAATATTGAAAATACGAGTAGGATTACACTTGTAGTTACGTTTCCATGGTCCAGGGCTTGATTGCAATCCAAAGCTCAAAGGTAGATTACTCTGACCGTCGACACAAATATGATAATATGAGGAGAGTAATACCCCAGTTATTCAGCAATAACCTTCTTTTACTTCTTTACTCCGCATACTTTTCTAGTTACTCAGCATTAACCCGCGAAGTTCACGACAAGTTTTAAGCAAAAGCAAGAATATATGATTCTAACAATAAATTCAATCTCTTCTAGTAAAGAGAAAAATAAATAGCATAAAGAAGTATTATTTACCTTTTGCAGAGAATCTTTATCCCTAAAACCAAAAATCATCCCATTCCCTTAAAGGAACAGTTTAGGGAAAAGTAGGTAACTATAATTCTCATTCAAATCTTAACAGATTCTATTATAACAATGCGATGAAGCACAAACAAATTTATTAGCTTACGTCTTGATCTAGACCCAAGATCTGAGTTCTGTTATCTCTTGGCTTGGATTCTCGTGTATTTCGAATTATATCGGAGATAGAAGGTAGAATAATAAAGTAAGTTATACTCTCTTGCAATTTAATAAGAAGATAATAGTTTAAAATCAAATTCATTAATGTCACACAATCGTTTCAGGGTATCATGTATAATAAGCCTGCTTCGTTTAAATAAAGCGCCTGTCTCTTTTCACACAATATATCGCAAAAATACAGCTCAGGAGTGATAATATATTTAAAAGCTTCCCTTAAATCCATCAATGAACATCAACAGGAACTTTGCGGGCTTTCATATAACCAGAAACATAATGATGGGCGATAGAGGAAATGACCACGAAGAGAAGACGTAACAGGGAATGGAGCGATCGAAAAGGAAAAAGCGGTCGAATCTGACATGACAAGAACTTCGGTTAAACAATCGGGGAAGACAAAAAAAAACTGGTGAACGATATCCCGGACGGGAAACGCAGAATCTGGCCCCGGTCGAAAGAGGCGAAGTAAGAAAGTGAAACCGATGGTTGAGTAGAGACAGATAAAGGCGTAGGCGTTGGATTTAAAGCAGCGGGGTTGGTCTTCCCGTAGGCGGGACCTCTCCTTCCATCCTCAGAGCGAAAGAACATGGCTTGGGGCCAACCACAAATCAGGGCCTACGGGTTCGTCGCGATGAAAAAATAAAAGGACAGCGGATAGAACAAAAAGAAGGAAAATATAAAGAAGAAAAACTAACGGGAAAAATACTGCGCCGTTCGGTTTCCAAGCACGTACTGCGAAATTAATTCTCCAAATAAATCCGGAGAAAGGAGAAATTGTCAGGGCCGGTTCTAGGGAGCTAGAGGGATAAGGAAATGTTTCCCAATTTGTGTGCCGAGAAGTATCCGTAAAAAATAAAGAAGCATAAAATAAAGAAATAAAATATATTTCAAATAAATTATAATAAGTAAAATATGCTTCAATTTTGCATTACGCATATGATTTATTTTTGAGATATTTGTGCGTTTAATGGAGTCTTTACAGAGAGCTTTAAGAGATTCTATTGCCTCACCCTTTCCGTCAAGGGTTAAGTTTTTTCAAAGTTTACGTTTCCCACTGTCATTGTCCGGTTATGTTTGTGAGAATAAAAATACATGCAAAGGTGATTTAAAAGACAAAATTTTGGGTAATGTTAAGCCACGTTTACATATTCGCACGGATTTCGAGCCGATTCTCACAGTCAGTGTCGGGACAAATGCATTCTCGGTTCACTCGTCATTCGCCTCACCACTTGCCTTGCTCGTGGCGATCGCCATGAAGTGCATTTTAGGGACGAGTCAAAGAACGTAGTGTTTACGTCATTAAACGGAAAAGAACTGAACGGCTTATGTGTAAACGGCGTTGTGGGAACGAACGTGCGAATGCCGCTCGCGAGTGTCTACGAATGACGAGGCGAATGACGAGGCGAAGCACGAGCGCGATGCGTAAATGTGTCATCAGAGTAAGTATCGCGGAGGCTTTTGAGTGTAGAGGGCCAGCAATCGTTTACTTTAACTACTGATGCAGAAAATATAAACGAAGGCGCCTGGTTAAGATTTCGTATCGCAGCTCCTGTGCACCAAGAGGTGTCCCAGGAAACAGCCGTAGGAATACAAGAACGGATTCCTTGATTCAGCTGAAAATTTCCCGCTCATCTCATATTTTGGGGGAAGAATGAATGCCTTTGTGAGCGTTTATATTCACCATTTGATGCAGTGCGTGGCTGTTAGCGGCGTGGAAGAGGATGATCCCTTCAGCACGCGCGACCCCCAACGGAGACTCGCCCCCGAGTGGCGGAAACGTTTAGCTTCGAAGCCCTCCTCCCGAGCGATGACGCAGTGACCTCCCTTTTTCCTTCACTTCTCGTCACACAGGCTGCCAACTGCGTGCTTGAAGCCGATTCCAGGAGATTTTCACCCCTTAATTCTTGAGGATTTAGGAAGAATGCGCCCGAAGACCAACACGGAAGGTGACTTTGAGGATACTGTTTAGATACATTTGAGAAACTCCAGAATTAGGGAGTAATTTATTGCAGTCCAAGGGTGACTCGGGATTGATTAATTGGTTCTCTAAATACAGGGTAATCCTCGTGATTTTTCAACATTCTTCTTCACGACCGAAATGGATTTATTTGACGTAACTCTTTCTTTTCGTAAGAATAGAGTTATAAATACCCGCAAATCATTCTAGCAGTAATTCTGTCAATCGTGAAATCGTCGAACATCATACTCATATAACAAACTAGTTCAATGTTCTGAAAAGGGAATACACATTGTTGTGCATGATCTATCCCCTAATATATATTACTATTTTTGGGTTATTTTCAAAGACTAATCTCTGTGGCTAGCTTCTGTATTAATAGGGAAAATAGCTAATAACACCGATTCTATCGAGTCAATTAATTATTATAATAAAATTTGTGAGCAAAATTACGCAATGGAAATATCGAAAAATACAAAAAACTAAATTTTGAATTAATTATAAATTACTAAATTATCCTGTCAAAAGCCAATAGTATATATTATTCGTATATCAGGATTTGATTTAAAATTATTTATACTTACAACAACAAAATATACAAATCGATAGTTATTATGTAATAAAAGTAATACGTTCTTACTCATTTCCTAATTTTATCATAGAATAGATCCATATTAGCCAGGCCCATTCAATACCATTGGCAGGAAAAAATATTTCAGGATTATACACTGAGTCCATCCCGCTGAGTTAGAATGAGATTGATGAATATCTCCCTTGCATAACAAATGATTAACTAAGAGATCTTTGTCGTATTTAGTTTGACAGAAGAGTGATTTTTATTCGCAGCTTCTTTACCTAATGAATACTCTATGCATCTTAATGGTTGCACATTCAGTGATGAGATGTGCTTTTCGTAAATCCATGTTATTCTTTTCTTAGAAGGTATACGAGGGATTGTCAGGAAAAGCCTTAAACTGTATTGTGTTGGCAACCCTTCCTCATGGTTCCACCCTCTTTCATTCTTACCACCCCTTGCTAAGTCTTGAAGTAAGGCGTCGCAGTAGGGAGGCGCCCCAGGGTTATTATTGTGTGCAGGGTATAGAAAAGGAAAATACGTTTTATATATAGCTGAAATGGTTGGGAGAAGAAGATGAATGAAACGTGGAGATGAATGCCCCCGTTTTATATCTGGTCCCAGTCGCTGTGACGTAGGAAACAAGTCCGAATAAAGGAGAAATCCTAAAATGGTATTTCGATAATTGCTACAGAAAACTCCGGTGTGAAAATGTTGGTACGGATCAAGGTAGAGATGACTGAGGCGTTCCATATATGTAGGTTCAATTCGTGAGGAGAAAACAGTATTGAAGTAGTTGTGAATAAAAATCATTCCTCTGTCAAGCCAAATACGACAAAGATCTCTTAATTAATCATTTGTTATATAAGCTATTTATCCTCAATATCATTCTAATTAAGTAGGATGGAGTCAATTTTCAGAGAACTTCCAGTAGTGTGGAAACTAACTAATCGTCTCCGAATAACATTAGATTCTTTGAAAAGAGTTGGATTTCAAAACATCTTTCTTTAAAGCGTTTTGTCTATTTAAGATAATCATATGGGAAGGATAAATTTCATTCTACATGAAATATAAAGTAAAAGTTATTCATTTGACAGTATCGTATCCTTAGAGCAATTTCGCTGCTATTTCATTAAATAAGGGTTAATTCTCCGTTGGAGATTTTTTCACATTAAGTTTTGGTAAATGGAGCAATCTCGACGAAGAAAAAATTAATTCTATTCTCTGAAGAAAAGAAAACCTCAAAATTGAAAAGAATTTTAATGAAAGAAGTATTACCAGATGACCAGTTAACTGGTCATAGCAAACGTAAGTACCGGTCGTACATTCAACCAAAGCGAGGTAAAGAAAGCATCAGTCAGCTATTAGTTTTTGTTGAACCGTAGAGAAAACAGAGACTAAAAATACGAGTATTATGCTTCGATTTCCTGGTATAGTTATAATTTTAATCTCACTGATCCTACTCAAAAATAAATTCCTTGCCAAAGATAGACCGCAAGATTGTTCCGAAAACGTGGAAGAGGAACGCCTGCGGAGTTAAGAGAGCGCGATCACGGCATGCATTTCTTCCGGCCGAAAAGGGAAGTCGCTTGGGGCGATTGAGGAAAATTTTAAGGGCGTGCGATTCAAGGCGTCGACTTTACGACTCTCGCGATGTGCGGTATTCTCACACCATCCGAGAGGCATTCGAGTGGCGCTAAGAGGGAAGGAAGAAGGTATTGATGAGCGTGAAAGACAAAAAGAGGACCTTCCGTCACTTTACGACGTGAGTTCCATTTTTTGGATCGATCGCGAAAATAAAAGTTATCGAAGACGGAGAGAGAGTATGGGAGAGGAAGAGAGGTTAAAAATGGCACGGGATGAAATACGAGGAAATTCAGACGGCGAATGATCAAAAGGCTTTTTTTATACGGAGGAAGTGCTTTTTTATGCGAATTGTTTTGCTTTCATCCGAAGAGAGCTGTCATTTATATATTGATATTAATGCTATTGATAGATTAACCGCGACGCCGAGATGGCTGTTTTATGCGAGTTGCTTTAAAGGGCTTCGGAGTTGCATGTTACCTGTCACGTGAATAGATATATTCTAATATTTCAAAAACGGCGGTGACAAAGGCATTGGATATGACAAAAACATTCGCATGTCTAACTCTTTTGAGGTTTCTTCGACGGGAAACAAGGCTATTCATGGCCATCAACTTCAATTGGGAGAAATATTAATAAGCTCAAATTTATGAGTTCCCGAGTCATTCAAAGAAAATCTTTTAAGGATTGAAAATTTTCAGCCTTTAATTTCTTTCTAGCGTAAATTCGTAAAAGCAATTTACTGTTATCTAATATTTTTGAATTATTGTTTTAATATCATAAATTTTACTAAATATATCAATTATTAATGAATGTACTTTTAATAATTGACTATTTAGTTTAATATTTTGTAGATGCATATAAAAAATTTCCGCAGGGAGTAGTAGTATTCAGAAGGAATAGTAAATGATTTAGACACATATTTGGATGAGAACATATTGAAGAATACAATTTAGTTCAATTATTGGCTTGATCTGTAATCGAATTTTCAGTCATTGAGAGTTTTTTTCAACAAGAATTTCACTACCTATGCACGGGTCAATCCTCATTTCCTCTAATGGCACACTATTTCTCAAACACAGAAACTCTACCTCACAGACAACGGTCGAATTAAGAGCTTGTCTTTAAATGGATATTTAAATTTAACTATCACGAATTTCAAATAAATTCTATTTTGGAGTAAATTCTTTTTCATATCTGAATATAATACGCAAAAATTTATAGCAAATGAAAATATTTCTTAAAAATAAGAAATAATTTAATTAACTAATAAAAATTGCTCAAAAAGACCTCTACAACGTAAAATATTTACCCAAGTCTGTTATTATGTTTTAAAGTAAAAGCTTGCCATTGCCTTTTGACCCACCGTTGTTGCTGATCTTGAGAGGTAAATGAAGAGGTATTTTAAAGATTTAAAAGATACCTAATTGCAAAAAATTAATTTTAGAAAACATTCCCTCCCTTAAATAGTAATTTATCAAATATTTTTTAAGAGCTCCTTTAATATTGAAATCCACTTTAACTGAGACGCGTAACATTTTCATAAACAAAAATTAGAAGCGATATAAATAAGCCCCTCACTCCACTGCAGATTAACTTGCTTTTATGTACTGAGAGAAAGAAGGAATGATTTACAAATAATTATAAATGAAACATTAATTACGAAGAAATAGCCTCAAAAGACTTTGAGAAGATAGAAAATGCTCCATTCCATTACAGATTAAAGTTAGCCGCAGAAGTGTGCTCAGTTTATCGGATTACAATCTTTGAAAGCCGAGAAAGCTTAAAGGAGGCAGCCCAAGGCTATGGACAGAATAAAGAAGGAAAATATGTTCAAAAGAAAGCTGTAAATGTGAGATATGGAGAAGGAGATGTGGAGTTACGGAAAAGAGAAAAAAGTGTGCGATTTTATCCTCTCAAAGTCCTCAAAAGCACATGGTCGATAAGAAGACGTTGTTAGTATCAAAAGATGCTTAACGACTCTTGGGAAACTAAAATTGGTTTACCCATCGAGAAAATAAACCAAGTTCGGTTACGCTCCACGAAAGAAATTTCCGATTTTTTAAGCGGTCTTTTGACGGGAAGTTAGTCTCTTTAAAAATAAAGGTGACGAAGAAAGCAGATGAAGGTGGGAAATAGCGAGAAACTCCATTTCCTACTATTTTTCCTGGTATGTTCGTGCTTGGCTGCGGTAAATTTCCAATGAGATTTTTTTATGAGGAAAATGATTTTTATGCCCGACTCTTATCTCCCGCAGCGTTTTATTCGCAAGGACATTTTGGGAAGTGAATGCCTCTTGAAATATTGCGCCAATGGAGATGTGACGAAATGTTGGTTCCTTCAAGCCATATTGGGTTCGTGGATTATTTAAGACGATCTTAGCGTTACGCAGAACGTACTTCAGAACGTTTGGACGATAAAGAATGCATGAAATGGAAATTATCAGCGCGGAAATATTATGGCAAATAATTATCGTAGAACTTTCTTCCGTTTCACTGTTTTCTGGGTATAAATCCTGACTCCGATGAATTTATCTTCATGATTCTTACCTGAAAAATGGGTCGTCATACCATAAATACCTTCATCGGGTCTCAGTTCTCACATTTGAAAAAGCAACGGACATTCACCGACTAATTTCAAGCGAGTCTTAATCGCCGATAACGTTCCAATCCCTTCTGAAGCCCCGGTATTTCTCAAATATCACGGTTAGGGAGAATTTTTTTTTATCTTTTCATGGAAAAGCATCAGGATTACGAACTCTTCCACCATGAGCTCCAGCGATTTAAGAGTTTTTTTTTGGAATGTCGCTACTCGTTAAGTGATTAGCCAAGCAAATCTCTTTCAGAACTAGAGAACTATATGGAAAAGGAAATAAAAATACATCGAAGTTTCCACAAAAAGTTTTCCAAAACTGTCTGTGGAAACTAAGAGCTAAATATATATTTCCTTCTCTATGGCCTTCCACCAAGGCTAAGTCATCGATTATGTATGACGATTGTCTTATTCTATCATCTTTACACGAGCAAATATCAAGTGAACTTCCCAATTTATTGGAAATAAATAATATATATATATATATAATAAAATTTATTAAAATGATATAAAGTTATTGTAAACAGAACATCAGATGCCTTATTTTAGAATTACATAACCGGAACTTAAAAGAACTTACTTTCAAAATGTGTATTTAAAATTTTTATATTAAATACATCTTCCGAAGCAGAGTTATAAACCGAATAACCGTCGAATAATTCAAATTCCAGCAAATAGATCAATATATTCTACATTCATTCTTTCGTAGCTTCTAATAAATTCAGTAAAACGACAGCGAAATCATTCCTAGATACATTTCAGATCGCTTTTTTTGTTTGATTTTTATCTTACATTGGCTGGCTAGTTCACACCTAAAATACACCTCAGATTTGTATTTAACATGAAATATGTATAATATTTGAAATCAAGATTTAAACCTCATACATACTCAAATGAAAAAAAAATGCATGGATGAAAAAATAAGCATCCGTTATCAACGTAATCCTTCCCTAAGTTATCAAGTGTACGAGTGCAAACTCGTTTATAGTCATCATAAAATCTAATTTGAAAAAATCGAGTAAGAATTATAATTTCCTAGTATGTATTTGTACTGAGTTCAACATCATCTATGATTTTAATCGTAAATATTGACAGTTTTCATTACTATACGGGATTACCTAATGATAAGTATTTACTCAGACAGCAATGACAAAGATGGGATTTAATCCTCAAAAGGAGCAGAATATAAGATAAGCTTAATCTGACGTTTTTTGCGAAATTTAGATATCAAATTAATTTCAAAACGATCATCTTCATCCAAAATTCTCAAGCGAAAAACTCCGCAATCCTTAGAGTAGAGGAATCAGCATTCTTTAACTTCCATATAATTACACACAGTTACCCCCTGGTCCCCCATCTAATACATTTATACCACATATATTCCATGATTGCAGTTGCTAAATTTAAATAAGGGCGGTTTCGAAGATAGCATGATGAATTTACCAATGAAAGAAATATATTTCCCCTGTGATCATGGAACATAAATATATAAATAAAAAAGGATATTATTCAAGACATTAATTTGAGTATCTTTTTGAAATTCTCTTGCGATTACTCAATTTAGCAATACAATTTTAGCTTGATGGAGTGACCGCAGCATTTTCATTCTATTTAATTCCACCACTTCAAAAATCCTCCCAGCAAAAAGGCGGGTGCATGGCGTGAAATTGTCCTGAAGTGAATCCATTGTATTTCTCTTACTGTGTGATCGGGATGAGCTTCTTGAATAAGATGGACTGAGAGTGTCAAAATAGCAGAATCAGTGAGAGAAGCGAGATGGAATGACGAAGCGGTCTGAGGTGAAGCAGACCTTTCCGACGTCAGATTGAGTTAGATTTCGAGGAGAGGGAATGCGTCACTCTTTAGATTGGAAGCAGAGGTTGCGGAGGATAACTGAGGGACGAATGAATGAATGAGACGAAAGATCTGTTGAGGAAGAGACTGATACTTGTTTCAAGGTCTCCGTTTGCTACTAAATTATTCGTATGTTAAAGTAGAATTAAGGTTATAAATCGTCTCCTACATTACTCCTATGCTCAAATATTATTATTATTTTTATTATTATCATTATTTTTATTATTATTGTTTTTATTATTATTATTATTATTTTATTATTATTTTTATTGTTATTATTTTTATTGTTATTAATTTTATTGTTATTATTTTACTCTTTATTAGGCGAGGTTAGGCCCGAGTGGGCCTCTCTTCCACCTAACCTTGAGTGATAATCTTACATGGTAATTAATAAAAGAAAAATATAACATAAAACTAAGAAAAGAGAAGAGGAAAAAATGAAAAAGGACAGATTTGGTTTGTGAGAAAAAATATTGACAACTGAATAGCCAAAGCATTCGATCCTATCCAAATACTTCGATCGACTTCAGTGCTAACTTTGCGACCACAATCGACTTAAGATAGACAAAGTTATGTAAAAAAATGAAGCATATACCATTCGTATTTGTTCAACGCGTCGTATTTTGCATTTTATTATTATCATTAAGATTATTATTTACAACACAATCATTAATAATCTGGTGGCAGTGGGCAGAATTTTCATACATAAATTCTTACATAGTCAACCAGTCCTGATAACGTATACATTCTTATAAATGTAGCTCATGAATAAAAAAGTTAATGAATTACCATGGAATAAACCGAAACTATGAGGATTTTCGGGAGCCAAAATGCAGGTCACGCATCATTTCATGTAAAAACCATCATAACAGGAAAATTAATTTCGCACAATTCTGTTAAAATGATGATTTTAACGTGTAAGAAGCTACGAGGATGAAAGGAAGATGATAGGCGATATCCAATACATATAGATAGGATATCATAACACAGGAGTCTCTTGAGATGAACCCTGTTCCGCAGGGTCGATGGGTTTCTCTTAGATACAAGAAAGGCGTGAGCAATTTATCGCTGGAAATTCAAAGCAGAGAATCAAAGAGAAAGAGGGGAACCTCAGTTTCAAGTGGATACATTTCGAGATAAGACACACGAAAACTGTCATCATACAAATGGGGAAGAGTTGATTGAAAGGAAGAATGAGATGAGCCTAAACTTATCCTACGGAACAAAAAAAAAGAGGCTCTTAATTTTAGCACTCGGCATTCAATACTACGAAATACGAATTCCTTACTGCGATTAATGATATCATAAAATTTATTGGATTAATATAAACTCATTGTAAACAAAACATCAGATGATTTATTTTAGAATTAAATAACCTGAATGGAAAGGAGTTTTCTTCCAATATTTGTATCAATACGAAAATCTCTAATGGAGGCCATAAGTTTCTTTTTCAATATAACTGCTTCTTTGTGCATATTTTGTAAATCGTAAATTGATATTTCGGAATTTATATTGCACATTTGATAAAGATAATTACAAACATACGTAGAACATACTGAAATCTTGATATTTTTTGAGTAATTATATGAGTGGATTCTTTCTCAAAGCTTGATTTTCATTGAAATTTAGTTAGTATCCGAGTATGAGCCTTTTCCTTGCACGATATCCTCAAATATCTTTTAGGTACGAATTAGCTAATTGTTTTGAGTGTTTCAGAAAGAATTCTGTCAGAAACACATGTTTATATATAAATTTATTGAGGTGAAAATATTTTTATGAGTCCTTAAACTTAGAATTTGGTTCTAGAAGAGGAATTTTTGCGAAATGACGGCCGTTACAGATGCTAGCAAGTGTATTCTAAGATAATAGCACTGTTGATTTATTATTTCGGGTTGGGGATAGTTTGTTAAGGAGTGTAAAAATACTCAGCTAAATCCAAGCTCATATTATTAAGACACAGGTTAAAATTTGCGGTAAGAGAATAAATATGCTAGTAAGTGCTTTTATTTCTGCTATATACTGAATTTGAAAGTATAGTTGAACAAATTTAATGGGAGAAACTCCGTGAGTTGTAAAATAGATAATGTAAGATTAAGCTTTAATTAAAAATTTTAATTGCTCATATAACTTTTCCTTACTCTCAATAAATACGAGGAAGTTAATAACAGAGAGACAGAGTACAACTGAGAAAATAATGCAAAAATAAATAAAGAGAAAATGTTAGAGAAAAGTTTTTGCTATAAAAGGTTAAAGTAAATATTCCTGCAGAAATTTTGTATCTACAAAGTGTAGTAAATAATTCAGTAACACATAATGGAGGATACAATTTAGCTCAATTATTGGCTTGATCCGTTACCGAATTTTCGGTAATTGAGAGATTTTTCAACCAGAAATTCAATATCTATATACGAGTCAACCCCCATTTTCTCTCACGGGAAACTATTTGTCAAACTCAGAAACTCTACCTCGCAGACAACAGTCGAATTAAGTGCTCGTCTTTAAATGGAAATTTAAATTTAGCTGTCATGAATTTGAAACAAATTTTGGTGCGAATTCTTCTCCATATCTGAATAATATATGCAATAATTTATAACATATGAAATGATTTCTGAAAATGGAATGGTATGCAGTAGTGGCACTGATTCTCTGGTGTGCCATAAGGATAATATTTATTTAATCTCGGAATGAAATATTGGGGAAAAACAAAGTTAAAACTATAAAATGGAAGATAAAGCCTTCAAAAAATACATGCTTGAAACATTCATTAGACAGCAGAAATATGGCTAAAACAGATCATTAATAAATAGGAAAATATTTGGCACGTCAAAATAAATTTAACATTTTGTCAATGCGAACTTAGGGCAGGATAGTCTGTCGGTAAGAAGAGCTCAAGAAAACCATAACTTTCGTCCTACGTTAAAGAAAGAAGAAACGACATTCATGGTAACGTAAATTTAGGATATGAAAGTTACGGGAGTGATAACTTTCCCCTTGGGCAGGATAGGAGGAGGAGCCGATATTCGTGCAAACATAAATATGGGTACGAAAATGTGAAAAGTGTGCGAACCACTTATGTTAAGTTCCTCCAAGACGCATTGGGGAGCAATTGAATGCGACGTCCGAAAACAGTAAAAACAAATAAAGCGGAAGAGGCGGCGAAGTGGATATAGGCTTTAAATGATTTATAACTTACTGAGAAGTAAGAGTGTTTTCCTGGGAAAGAACGACGAGCTAGGGATTCGAAGAAATGTAGAAAAACTGGAGGATATCTTTCCTGATGCGGATGTATTTTCTAAAATAGCGAACGGCCACTGGGAATGGTGAGAGAGACATTTTGCAGAAATATTGATGGTGACTTGATAAAACTATGCGGAAGAGTGTTGGAGAGGAATAATTAATTGGTGTGCTTCTTGTAAAAGATTGCAGCTAAAAATCTAATAATTAGATGAGTACAGAAATTCCAAAAAACAATTATTAAACACAATGAATCTGAATGAAAATTGACTTATAGGATAAAAGAATAAGTTAACTTCGAATTGCGATAGTAAAACGCACTTTAAAGACCATAATGTTTTCTCTCTTATGTTTTGTATATTTTACTTCGTTACCAGTGAATAAAAAATCACCAGTAAAATGAATAATTTCTTAGACTGTAACCATTTCCTCTAGAATATAATATAATACATTATTCGGCATTTACATTTCCATAGTTTAACCATCTTAAGTGATCCCTTTTACCTTCATGTTCGTGATGTGTTTTGCGTAATGTATTACTTCAACCTAGGAATATAGCGAAATTCTAATTTCATCTTTTGTAATTAGTAGTACCGTCTAGAAAATTCAGAGAATTCACTGTCTCTCAAGAATTATATCCATGCTTTCCAGCTATTTTAGTCATCTATAAGTACTTGGAACAATAAAAATCACAGGTAGCGAATCATTTTTAATAAAGCTTTTTATCATAGAGTAAAAAATTAGGCAATTTTTCCTTTTCCTTTCAATATACTACCAATAATTTGTGACCAAAAATAATATATTCACCAAACTTTGCAGGCACTAAAACGTTTTACTTTGTTACTTTTCTTCGTCTTCCTCAATTTCTAACAATTCATTGAGAAATTTGGCTGAACTCTATCGTGAAATAAATTAACGGAAGTAGAAAACATCATTTCCAAATATTTATTCAGGCGATCATGGTTTTTATATATTTATATCTGGATCAGGATGAAAATACAAATTATTCCAATTCCTCCTATAAATCCCGAAAAGGGTACGAAATATAGTAGTTCCATAACACCGAGCTTATTTAAAACGTGGACTGTCAATCGCAAGCGAAAGTGTGAGGTTTAGATGTATCCGTTTTTAACGCACAAATAATAATTTCTAATTTTTTTATGCTTTATAACGTCACTATCTATTTCCTCTGGATGCGAAGGCGGAAGTAAACCGTGAATCTACCTGAATACTCTAGTTACATAATAAAACTGATAAGAGATCCATTGCGTAAAACTCTCCAAATCTCAAAATAATTTTGATTCCAGCCTTTTCTATAAATTTCAGTTTCTTATCTATCTGTAGGTTTCGCAAGTTTTTCACACTCCCTTCTGGGGTGTTTTCCTGCTGTGGGCTATTTTTCTTATCCTAGGTTTTTAAGCCCACAATATAAATTTCTTCCGTGCACTTTTTTTCTGCTATCTCTTTCTTACAAATTGACGAAGGGTTAGATGTAAGGAGAGACTATTCAGTCTCAATCTCGCCCGAATAAAGACGTTTTATTATTATTATTATTATTATTAAAATAACCCCATCCTTCAGTCACCCTTACAAACAGCGATCGAGATGGCAGATTACTTTGAGGAAATCTGAAATTGATTGAAGTCGGCACGAAAAAAGGAGGAAGTTTAAACGAGAGAAACCGCAGGACAAGCGTGCTGGTGAAGGAAAATTGTTAAAGGGATTGATGCGGGGTAAAGGAACGAAGGCATACGAGTTCATGAAGAGAAAGATTGTTGCGGATGTGTGTGAGAGAAATTGAGCGAAGAAGTGGGAAAAGAAAAGGAGGAAGAGATATCGCAGAAGGTGAGTTGGCGAGAGAGTTATAGATATCTTGAGAGGAGAGAGATATTTATAATGCAGTCTGAGCTATTCGGTAAGGCCTCGGTGAAAAGGGGAACTCGAAAAAAAGGAAGGTGTTGCTAAGGAAGTTCGAAATGCAGAGAAAGTGGAGGGTTAAGAAATGGCGAAGTGAAAATGTATAACGAGGCATGAAATAGTGGAAGAGATGAAAAGATATGTGGCTGAGGACGGGATGGATAAATAGAGGACTATGGAGGTGGTGAATTAAGGAGAGATAACTAAGGTATAACGAGCGATATCCAAGAAGACTCCATTAATGTTTACTGCATAAATTTTGATAGCACAATAAACTTAGGACGCGGAGTTTGCTTTTACCTTCTCAAACTTTTCGTGAAGTTGCCATTTAGTAAATAGCAGTTAATATCCTTCGATTTCGAACCGAAAGACATCTTTAATGAGTGTACCAGTAAGCTATCTCGATAAAAGGGATGGACGGCCCTCAGAGGCGTGAAGTACATAAAATGTACATATGATGTATGAAATGAATGTACATATAATGACCATATTGACGCACCTTCGATATCATCATAATCATTCAAAAACATGCCCTATTTGTTGGAAATTACATTGAAATACACATACGATACTATAGAATTTTCATTCGATTCGCAGAGGCAAGAATAAACGAAAAAATTAATCATACGTAGTATTTATACAAATTAAAATGAATGATGTATTGAGTTTATATCAAATAGAGACATTTTTGACATTTTGACAATTGAGACATTTTAGACATTCGATTCTTTGCCAAAAATGCCATTTTTAAAGTAAGTTGACATTTAATTGTTATTTTAAATCTTAAAGTTAATAAATAATTAACGTCTTTCTTTTGGGCGAGAATGAAACATTAAGGACTTTTCTTCCTTTAAATCATCATTAACGTAAAATAAATCTGATTAATAAGTGACAATAAAAGGTAAATTAAGGTAATAGAAAATAGGAGAAATGAATCTTTGGGTTAAAAAATACCTATGTGAAGTTTAGGAAAAAGTATTCACTCTAGAAAACACTCACAATAAACTGACATAAGCACTGAAATTAGCAAATTGTCTATCATCAAAGATGCATAAAAAGCAATGATATCAATCGACAATGCAATAGAAACTCTCCTCTTTCTCTTCGCCACACTAACTTATTTGGTCTATCTATTAATTACAAAAAGCCACAGGAAGAAACCTTTCAAACTTCATACTGAATTACTGACCGAATATATGACTTCTATTACGAGAGGACAAGGAGCGATTCATCCAAGGACACAAGCCAAAGAAAACCTAAGGAACAAAATTTTTCACTTCAATCAGGATGAAAGAAAAGGAGGATAAGACGACGGCCTTAATAAGGGCCAGAGGACCATTCTTCAATCCGCAAGCGATGGAAAAAGTGAAAGGAATAAAGAGGTAGCGGCGTTGGAAAAACTGATAAGAAAGAAGTCATCCCGAGGGAGTCGGTGAAACGGAAGGGGGAATGGAAGCTATATTGGTATCGGGAATGAAGCGTTCTCTTCGAGTAGATGGAAGTATTCAATGAAATGGCTGGAACAAAGATAAGGGAAAGAATGGAAATAAAGGGGATTTAAGAATTTGGAGGGGGGAAATAGGGATAGAATCAAATGGAAGATGAAGAAGAAAATTCGACAAGAGACTCGGACATTAGGGCGAAAAAATGTAGTTCAACTACAGAGGAATCGGTACTTTGGATTCTTGGCAAGGAAAAACTTCAAAATTTTTAGGAAGAGATTCGAAATGAGGAGGGCCTTGTGATCATAAATGTTCTTTACGATAGACCCGGAAAGAGTTATCAATTTATCGCCGGAGGATTTTTATGTTTGAAGAGAAGTTGAAACTAGGGAGAGAAGGAAATCATTACAAAGTTTTTAATTAAGCTTCTTCAGCGCGAACTAAAATTATCGATCAACAGTCCACACTTTGAAAACACTAACATAGGCGTAATTATATTAGCTAACATTTACAACTGATCAACTAAAAGTTATTCTCAGTCATATTTAATTCTGATCCTAGTAAGGAAATTAATGTTTGAAGTTTCAGACTGCGCTATCAAAATTAATATCAACAAAAGCTTTTTTTGCCTATGGTAGTGTTTAGAGTGCGCTGTGTTTTGCGTCTTAAACGATTCAAGAAAGCGAGTAAATTTCACAAAATTTAACAGCAAATGAAATTATTTTTTAGAAAGAATAAATAATCATTCTCATTTTTCAACGTTGATGCTTAAAATATTCTTTATTCTCAGATTGGAATACGGCAGTTAAACTCATTTTAGTCATCTTTCGAGTGGAAAATAGCGACTGTAGAGAAGGTAGGTCAATATTTGTTAGAATTTAGGAATGAATTAATAATTCCTCTCTTCTGTTTCTAAAAAATAACCTTCACTCTACTCTGTACATATTTCCTGGTGCTAAGAAAAGACCAGGTTGGAGAATGTCTTTTAATCTTCGGCTTAATATCAAAGGGCGTAGACCTACTGCTTCTCCTAAAGTTTTCTTCCTCACTATAGAGATTTCTTCCTTGAAACAGCCATACAAGGAACACATTCGAGCCGCTTTCTTGTTATAAGCTATCATCAAGATTACGTTGAAGCACTCTTTTGATCTGAGGAGATTTCAGGTAGCGATACGCGGCAGTGAAACAGCATAGCTTTTCATGATTGCAGTTACGCAAAACTTGCTGAAATTAGAGTTCCTTGAATATATACATTTTTAATACGTGGAAAAAAGTGGTAAAGAAGAAGGATATAAGAGATTTCGCCGAAATTAGAATTCTGGAGAGCATGGTCACCAATAATTTTAGAAAAAAATGTAAAATGTTAATAAAGGTTGGTAAGGTAAGAGTAAAATACTACATGGAACAATTCAGGGAGTAACATCAACTTTACGTATCCCAAAAAGCGCATAATTTTTTCTATTTTTCCTTTAATCTTAATGGAAATGGTTTCACAACGCTATTTTTCGAAAAGGAGATGCAGGAAGGCTGTGAGAAATGAGATTTTATCCGAGATGATGAGGATCAAAGTTAAATAATTTATTTGGAGAAATAGGGAAAATTCTGTGGTGCCAACTTTAATTTAATCGGATATCGCTCAATGTGTCTCAATGGGTGACTTTCCAATATCCGAAAACAGTGTCTGTCAAAATATTTTATCCAATGGCACACTGAGGGTTAGGAATTCGTTTGACAAGTCAAGGAAAGAGTCAAGTCCAATTTTAGGTCGGCAAATAAACGAAATCCAATAAGTACGTGAAATGTTAAATTTGAAATCACAATCATACTAAAATATTCATTCTCAAATTTTCGACAATAGCGAAGTTATTGGGAACGTGTTCCTTGCAAAGGTTATGGCGAATTCGTTCGAGAATCCATGCGAGCAGAGAACCAAAAGTTATCGATCATTTTTTGCTCGATCTACTCGTGATTTATTTACTCTATAGATCAATCACAAAAGCTCACAACTGAATAATAAATAATGGTAGAAAATGAGAAATTTTGCCAAGATTATAGTTCTGTAGTGAACTATTTTATCTTTTCGTAAACTTATGGCGCATAATATTTACAGAAACTTCGCCAGTATTGCATCGACACTATCTTTTTGTATTTTGCGTCACACTAACTACATATTGTTTATATATTCTACATCGTATTTTCGAATATTTCTAAGTTTGTACTAATTATTTTATCAATGATAGCTGACAAATTCGGTAACTGCAAGTCAGTTTTTAATTTTAGTTTTATATCCATCCTTTTTTTAATACAATTCTTCCTCTCTTTTATATTTTGTAGCAAATATTTTTTAATTCGCAGTATTCATTTTCCACTAATTATTATCATTTATTTTTATGCTCACGTATTTCCTTTTTTAAGTGCATTGTTTCTTGCTTTTAGATGCCTGCCTTTTCCGATAAAGATGAGTTTCTCTCTATCTAAGGGTTTCGCAGATTTTTCGCCATTCGAGTGGGTTTTTATCCTGCTGTGGGATATTTCTCCCAAGCATTAGCTTTGGTTTTTAAACCCACAAATTAGTTTTCTTGTGATTACTTTTTATGCCATCTATTTCTTTTATGCTTTGATTGATGGAGAGTGAGATGTAAGAAGAGACTTACTAGTCTCAATCTCGCCCAAGTAAAGACGTTTTATTATTATTATTGTATATTATCGCGGAATACAAACTTTCGAAGCACGTTTCTGTGCACAGTACACTGTATGGGATACTCCGAATAGAAAGGAAGAGCTTCTTAACGCAGAAGTAACGGAGAGAGTATAGTTCGAAAGTGACAAGTGGAGAGGCGAGACATTAGGTGCGAACGCTGTCAAAGAGGACCAGTTGGGGCAAACTTACACTCTGCCTGAATTTCCATATTCTTCCACCTTCGCCTTAACCACAAATTCACTCTGACGTAGGTGGCGACAGTTGTAGCGACAGAGGGTATCGTATTACGCATGACCCATCGCATAAAATAAAACAATGAGCGCATAAAATGCATACATTATGGGAAAAAATCTACGATGCCTCTGGTGTGCGAGTAAGATATTCTTGTGAGCTTTCGCATAAATATGAGTACAGAGAATCAAGCACAAAGAGGAAAATGATGTAGATATAAAACCATGTGCAGGGACCTCTGATCTTATGGATGAATTGATAAATAAATGAGGAATAGACTTAGAAAAAATTTCAGATAAATTTGGCCAAAACGATCGAAAAATGGAAAAAATCGCATATATACAGGAATTGATGAATATGGAACATGAAAGAAATGAAGAAAATGTAGTGGACATCATTTCACTAGTCTGTATTTTGAATCATCAGCTCGAAGGCTGGTTTTGGAGAAGGAATGAGGTTTTAGGCAAAACGGTCAGTAAGGTAGTTTGCCGTTACTTTCCTCACCGTGCCAGAATATTATGACAGGGACAAGTCACGTTTATGCATCACAATGACCCCACGAGTAACAATTTTTATAGCATTCAGTAAAGAGTGACCAGAATGACGGATATAATTCAGTATCACTCATGCCTTGGTAGCCTTCATATCATTTCAGCCATGATCAAAAACCTGCCGCACTGCTATTATATAAAGTTTAATACCTTCCTCTCATCCTTGAAAAATATTACGTTCACTCTCACTACATGAACCAGATCAAATCCAAGACTTAAGTGCCCAGACCTAGGAGAGAGGGTAATGCATATGCATGGGCTTAAGTAGTCAGCGTACCGTCTCCCACGCCGCTTCATTGACATTGTCTTGTCTAGACCAAAATAGATATGCTACCTATTAATTCGAGTATCTCCTTGACTTCTCACGGTGCTTTGTGATTAGCATAACTTCCACAAGGAATCGAACCTGGAAGCGCTTTCACCATAAACGAGCGCGCCACCTACACTTACAACTACCCATGACAAACAATACAAATTATATATACATGACTGGATACGAACCTATTACTCTAGCATTCTCATAACAAGTACGCTATATATTTTACTACTAAAATACAGTATCGTAGAGAACAGTACAGGGGCTAACATACAGTGTCGTTAAAAAACTGGATATATTATAACTGATATTCTTTCTTGACTGCTGATTCATTCATTTTATGTAAGTTGTATTCGGACAAGGTTTAAATGAACGACGGATCCTTCTAGTTCCAATTTCGCTCAATTAAGACGTTTGTATTATAATTATAAGATATTCTTCTATTTCATTCTTTTCACCATCAATACGCTCATATACCGAAGTATAATCTAATAGTGTAGGTATACTATAAATTGTTCCATTTAATCAGTTTACTCAGTTTACAGTGTTGTCTCTATATCGATTATGAATGAGTAGTGACTAAAATTGTATTGTAATTCAATGAATTAGTAAGCCAGCGGAAATATTTTCCATTTTATTTTCATATGACGAGGTAAGTGAGACAAGGGAGCAATATATTAAAGTCTGACCTTTAGAGAGAAGAGAAAATGTCTGATTCCTAAAAGTACTATAGAAATAAAGTGTTAATTTACGTGTTTCGAAAAATATATTTAAAACACTACCGGTTTCCGCAAATCTCGGCCATCATGAAGAAGACAGATCTAAATATTTTTTAATGTTTGTATTTGTTTAAAGGAAGGACGGTAAAGCTGAATGCCGCAAAGACTGCAGATTCCCCTCCCAGTCAGTCCAAGAAAAGGAACTTGCAAAGAACGAGAGCCATGCGAAATGTATGAGCATCCGCATCATGCAAACTCGATCGGGCTAGCGGACGAGAAATCATTTTCGGAACGCAGTAAATCTCGGGCAGATCTATATGAATGAACTTGCAAAGAGAAAGGGAAAGGAATCGGGGAAATTTGTCACGAAACGTGCATGCGTGGGCGTCTGGAGAGGCGAACTGATCTCTCCTCTGAAGGCATCCTAAGTAATTCGCACGCATCAAAGGCAGACTATTTTAAAAAAGCCCCGGAGAGAGGGAAAAAGAAGAAGAAATTCCTTTGCGATGGTTCCTCCGGACGAACGTTTTGCGCATAAAGAGGTAGTTTATATATTCGTTGATTTCCCCGAGAAAACACAATTTGCCTCGGGCGAAAGGGTCTCGAGGAGATTCCTGTATAAGACCATTGGGCGCCGAAAGGAATGGAACATAAATATATATGTCGCTGCCTCTTTTCGTTCCGTCCGGAGTTAAATTTACGTGAGATCCGCAATTCAATTAGGAAGCGTCTTAAAAGGAAGGACGTGCTACGGTTGAAAATTTAAAAGGATTGTCCCGCTGAAATCGGTTGACGTGGAATATAAGAGACCCATTCATACATTCCGTGTTAACCGAATTCCTTGCTAACACACCATGCCAATTTGAGTGCTATAGATGGAAGTGTTTAACGTCTCATAACGAAAAGCTTCGTAAGTTAACAGTTATTAAACGAATTAAATTTTACCAATTAACTAAAAAAAATAATTACGTAAACTGAGCTGTTAACAACATAACTAGCAAACTCTCCTGTCAAAAATGACGAAACTAAATTTAACTTATAAAAAAATTATACGAATAAATCTTGTTACAACTCTCATGTGCATTCTTCTGAATAATTAACAATACAAATATTGGACCTGAAATAACAGTTCGATTTCATATATTATAAATTAAAGACCAGATTTTTTTTATTCTGAAGTTTCCTACTATTATATCTCCTGTGAAGTTGATGTAAAGCTTCCACACAAAACATCGATGTGGATATCACGAATTTATTTGGTTTATAAAATAACATCGCGTTTTATTCCACTGCTGTCTTTGAAACCATGAAAACGGAAAACTACTCCATGATTTTGAGGACGAAAAAATTGATTAGTTGAAATGTACTCATGAAGTTAAATTTTAAGCCATCTAAATTATATTGGGTGATGTTATTTGAAAAATACATCGCTGAATTTTGATTTCCAAAGTTTTCTGATACTTACTTTTCCCGCCATAAACGAATTCACATATTTTAAAAGTTACAGAAGGAACCGAACTAGACAACTCTTCGTGTTATCCGTTTTCATGCTAACCAATACCGATTCTTTATGCAGAGAACGTGATGTTTCACCTCGTATACGAGCCGTTATTAGTTCCTCAACGTGGGATTCTTACCGTGGCGGAATTCCGAAAGAATCCGGGCATAACAAGGTATTTCCTCCCTTCGAGTACGTCTACGGGAGCTATTTTCGCCGTGGTTTGCCTTCGTTCATTTTTTCCCTCGGGTCAGGACCGAGTTTGCTTCCTCCCTCATCCGCCCGAAATGCCATAACCACACACCTGTCCTATTTGCTAGGGAGAGCCTGGGAATCACGGGGCGAATGGATATTGGGACTGAGGATAACGGATGCGGAATCTAAGGGAAGGAGCGCAGGCGCTGGAAGAGTGCGTAAAAGTGGCTCCTAGGAATTGATAAGGGCTCGGAAGGAATGGGAATCGAAAGGATGTGAAAGTGCAGTAAAAAGAGGTGGAAAACAAGGGGAGGGAATGAGGATTGAAAAGTGAAATGAGTTGGGTTCCCACTCTTACTTTTCAAGATGACGCAGAGGGAGTTTGTTAGCGGGAGAACGAAGTATGTGGAAATAATAGATAAAAAGAGATATGGAGTTTTGCATAGATGTCGCCTCAAAATTAGGGCTTTATTAAGCATAGGTATATAAATATTTAAAAAAAGTGGTAGTTAACTTTAGAGGCATTGCAATTTGTACGGGGGAGAATTGTTAAAAAATTTATAAAGAACAGAATAATATGATTATGATTAGAATAATAAATATATGAAATAACAGAAAACGAAAAGTTTAGAAAAATTACAATTTTGCACGGTGAAATTTTACACCGACCCTGTATGTAAAACTGGCACTTGCAGACGAGTTCTCCTCAGGACTCTGCAAGACCCTAATGATTTATATGTAAAATTGAAATATGTATCTTTGGTATGCATTTCTTTGTAACTTTTTTCTTCAATCAAAATTTCAAAATCAATATTATTAATCATTAAAAAAAATGTAGTTACGGAACAGAAATACTGATAGGACGGGGGTTATTGGGGTAATTGTTAACAAATTTTCCAAAATAAGAATAATAGTTATCTTCTGTAGTCTTCTGTCGTAGGCTCTGGGTGTTTTTCCATCCATTCTTACCCTGTACTCTTCTCTACATTTCTGCATTTCCTTTTCCTTCCTTTAAATTGTCTATCACTCTCACTTTTCACCTCCTTCTTTTAACTCTACCTTCTACTGTTCCTACTAACACATTTTCTGGCAAGAACGTCCTCCTAAATGTGTCCAATGCAGTTTCTTTTCATTTGATTAATTTTTTCAATATTCTTTCCTCTTCCACTACTCTTAGAGCCTCCTCATTTTTGACTTTGTCTTTCCACTTTATTAAAGAAAGAAACTCCACTGTTAATGAATAAGAGACTTGAAAAAAAATCCAATTGCCGATTTGCTGGTGGCTGTCGGGCCCTCCCTGCGAAAGGAAAAAGTAAACAGTGGATGACCGACCTTCTAGGAAGCTCCCAATGCGCATTTCGGAGGTTTTACCTTTTTCTTCATCATTAAATAGTTAAGAAAATACTCTCACCCTGAGGGGAAAATAAATCTGTGGAAAAGGTACTACTCCGTCTCTCTTCCCTCATCTAAGATTAATATTTTACCACATTTTCATTTCTCCTTTTTCAATATTTTAAGGTAATTCCAGTACCATAAAGTTTATACGCTCTCCTATTTTGTTTTAATATTTATCATTTATTGATAATACAAGTCTCAGTCTTCCGCTTTCCTTAATCTATCGTCTTTTCCCTCGTTCTCAACAAAAACGATAATTCAAGATTATATATGGGTGGTCTGAAGAGTTTCCGACATTTCGCCATTTCTCGACATGTTTTCTGAAAATTTCTGAAAATTATCTGAAGATTTCTGAAAAATCTGGGGTCGGAAACTTTTCAGACCACCCTCGTACTAAACCTAAAAAGGGTATAGGATAACTTCACACAAGAAGGTGAAAGAAAATCTAAGAAAAATCCTAAGGAAATATGGACATGTAGCGGACTTGAGTTTAACTGCTCTAAAATATCTCAGAAATAAAAATCAGTTCAGTTCACCAAGCTGACAGTAAAATCACAAAGTAGACATGGAAAAATGAACGAGATAAAAATGCGAGATGAGGGGGATATAAAAATTTGGAGAGGAATAAGATACCGAGAATAGATGCGGAAGTATACGGAAATGTGAGTGCACGATTGAAAACTCCAAAGAGTTGATATAGTGGAAGAGATGGACGAAAAAGAAAATGGACTTAAGGGACTCGGATTCCTCAAAACAAATACGAGCGAAAAATTCTCTTCTCTCCGGATCGGATCTGCGATCTAAGCCTTTCCTTTTGGAATCTCGAGTTCCGTGTTTTCTCTGAGCCGAGTAAACAAAATGGAACGCCCGAGGGGAACTTTTTCATCCCACTTCCGCTATCAAACAATTTTTCGAGGGAGGATTTCCCACCCAACTCCTTGGCCTTGAAAGTGATCGACAAGCTTCTAATATACACAAATACAACTCCCAGATATAACCGCCAAACAGGAAGAGAGAGATTCGGAATCGATCGAAAATGAACCGCATCTATAATGAGCCTGAAAGACGAAGTTTTGAAGTGGTGTTAAACAACAGTAAAGCTGTTTTCCTGGAGAAGACTGAGACTAAGATATTTCCATCTAAATTTTTGTCAGTGTTATTGAATAGTAACCTGTGTAGTAATGGTTTAAACGGAAATAGACAGAAAAAAATAAAAATTTTTGTATGAAAATATCTAACCGTATAATTTTCGAGAAATATGCACTCCAGAAAAAACATCCATATATAAGGGGTATGCACAAATTTGACTATTGTTAGTAATAGAGAGAGGGATAAAAGAAAATTGCGTTTAATCACAGGAGATTGCTCAAAGAAGACTAATGGAGAAAACAGAAAACAACTGCTACTTAAATGCGCAATCTAAAATAATGTAGTAATTCATAAAAATTAATAGAGTTTAACAAATATTATACAGCATTAAAATAAAGGAATCTTTACATAAAAAATAATATAATGGTGGAATACTTAAAAAAATAAAAACAAAAAGAATATTTTGAACGATATTGAGATTTCACAGTCTCCTTTTCCAATTAATCCATTTTCAATTTGAAATAGATGTAATTAGTAAAGAGAAAAAAATTAATGCTTATTAATGGAGAATAGGAAACTTTTATTTATGGATTGCAAAACCTTGGCGAAGCTTAGAAAAAAGCAAAAGGTTAGTAAAATTTTTCATATAGCGTTTTCACTGGTGAGTAAAATATGTCGAGATATTTCATTACATTCGGGTGCAGGATAAGGAAACCCCATTTTGCAAAATTAATGTTAAAATATTTTTTTGTCAGCCATAATCTGTCTGTTGGGTCATAAAGCAAAGTAAAATAATAGACGGAAGAGCTGGCAGCTACAATAACTAAACTAAATCAAATGGAAAGTCCAAGATCAGAAGATGCAAATTCTTCCAGCATAGGCTGACCCAAGGTAAGAGTTCACGCAAAAGATGCAGACACGAATACACTTTCTTAGAATACCTTCCTCAGAGATATGGAAGATGTTTTTTCTAAAACAGCCAAGAACTCTGATTGGAGAAACAATTTAAAAATCTATGAATAACTTAAGAGATAAACAGATTTCCCAAAATTTCCTAACACGTAAAAATTAATATTATCGCTAACCTCAGATATTAAAAAAAAAAATTCCCCTGAATCGAGTGCGCACATCCCTCCTGTCATCGACTATATATAAATCACGAATATATTAATATAAATTCAAGGGAAATATACCCCGAGACGTATCCTGCCAAAAATATGAAAGGAGCAATACTTTCTTTCCATTCCTCCGAACCAGCAAAGTAAATTTTCCTCTCCGCTCTGCAGCAGTGGGGCAATTTCGCGAAAAACTAAAAGCCACGTTTCCTGGAGATGTTTTTTCAGCCCTCTCAATATATCTCTTCCTTCTTCTTATTGCGTTCTGCACGCATCAAAACTTCTCCCATACGTGCACTCTCTTCCTTCCTTATCCAAACTTCCTCCGGCCCTCATTCGTGGTGTCCGCAATGGTTGGGATGCAAAGCGATTCATTCCGATGGACCAAAACACTTTCACGCATGCCGGAACAAGCACACGCGATTCGCCCTCTCTTGAAAGCTCGGAATTCCTCCGCTGCCCACATCCGCGTGCTCTGAATATACGGAGAATTCGTGACGTGGTCTTATTCCCCTTTCCTTCAGGACCTATTGTATCTCTAATATAGTTCTCTCTTTGGATGTCTTTTTCTCTCTCTCTGGACTCGTGCGTGGAGAATTAAGTCTTTAGCTGCATTTTACGATTAATAACTGGGATGGAGAGGCTACTATATCTGACGGTATATATGACGCACCTCAGCAGGGAAAACTCAAGAATAAAGTTTTGAAAACGCCTACTAAGTCGCTTCAAATACCTAAGTTATATTTCCGTTGAATTTTCAAGTTTCAGTTTTACGCAAAATTTTTATAATAGTAAATTTGAATCGATAAATATCGTTAGAAATCTCGATTACACCTCCTTCGATATCGAAGAAATGAGCAGACAGATTAGAATACCTGAACCTTCACACCTAAGACCCGAGGGTAATCATTCTCATAAAATAGTCTATATCATTTAAGGATATTTCAGACTTCTATACAAATGGTAAACATATAGACAAAGACTCATATAGATACATCTAAATTTATATAAATACTCTGCAAGCCGTCTTTCGGTGAGTGGCAGGGGATGTAAACACCGAACGATTGAGAAAATTTTTAGCCTGTTATTATCGCGTACTAAAACTACCGAACTACTGCTAACTGCTAATATTATAGATACTACCGGAGGACATGAAAACCCTGATTAAGCAGTTATTTTAAGATCTGTCACAGTGTCTCGAATTTATTGCATGGCGCTAATATTTCAAAGTAAATGTTTTTAATAACGTCCTAATTTACATAAGTCATTTATTGAAAACATTGCTCAAGAAGTAGTGGGAGAATTCCATCTTAAATCAACCTAATTTCAATTGGAGCGTAAATTATATCACATTTTCTCTTCATTGGTGGCAATATATAGTTATCGAATTATTATATGTAATATAAATCATACGTGGGAACATTAAATAGAGTTAATTATCTTCGAGTTCAATGCTTACAGTTCGACAGCAATGTCAATTTTTGATACGATGAAATCATTTTACAAGATCTTCATGAGATTATCAGAATGACATTTTGAAGGGTTCGAGAGATTATGTTATCCCCAATGATGAATGACTCTCTTTCCGGGAGATTTCATTTCAGAAATGCTCTGAGTCATCAAATTCTTTATTATGAATTGGTCCGTCGAATTGCACTGCTGGTGGAGTGAAAGTGAGATATAATCCGCTGATCGACAAGAAGTCTATTTCCATTTTGAATCTAGCCTTCGGTTCTAATTTCGAAATTCACCTTAAAGAGTGTCAGTATAAGAAAAGATATAAAACTGTTTTAACTGTACACCTCTTTAACAATCGAATTTATTGTGTGATAAAGTTGGATTTTGCCAATGCAAGACTTAATTTAGTAATCAAAATCTCCATCAGTTTACAGTACTATCTCTAGCTCCGTCTCTATTCTAGGCCTTAAGAATCCCAACTGTAATTACGGTAGCAGAATTCAGAACTTATCTCTCAGTGACTAATCCTCAGCTAGCCTTTCCATTCACTTTTACTTACGCTGAATCTTTATTTTATCTCGGAGCACGTTCCGTTTCCTTCTCGAACCTAATTATAATCATATTCCCATTTAGGGAGCAGTCGTATCCACTCATTTTTCCATCTTATCTTTCCGCCATGCTGCAACATATTTCGCATCTTAATGTCACCCTCCAGTAAATGCCAAACATCATTAAGGGGAAGGCTAACTCTTGGTCGGTTTCCAGCCCTACTCGGTTTCCGTGAGTCAGGTAGCTCATCCTTCTCTCCAAGCAGTACCGGTTCTCGCTGCATTTTATTCCTGCATAAATTAAATCTTTCTCTCTCTCTTGCCGTGCTTTACCTTTTGCGGTCTATATCTTGCCGCTCCTCTGCTTTCACTCCTTAAGTTACTGAATAAAAGGCGCTTTTAATAACGAGAGCGGAATGTGTTTAATCCTGCTTTCTCTCCCCGCTGATACATTAGGTGCCTTAATGGTTTCTAATTGCCTCGAAAGATGACAAGATGATACAGTTATTTTATAACTTTCTCCATAACCCGAGATGTTTATAGCGTAAAGGTTTAGAGTTAAGATCGCTTGGGAATACTTAAGAGATGATTTTCATACGCGGTGAAGAGAAATTCCACCGGGATGTCATTCTCTTAGAATCGTTACAAAAATAGGTAGCAATACAAAACGTAGTCATCTAAATATTTCTACCTTGTTAATTAAAGATATGTCTTTAAATATTCATAATAACAATTTCTAAAATTTCAAATATTAAACATTATATATGATAATATTTTTTGTATCCAATACAATAATTTTTAAACTAATTTTTTTTTCATCTCCAAAAGTTGTGGTCTACTCTAAAAGTTGATTTAATGACGGAGTTTCTTCAAGTTTCAGCAGTGATAATTATTTAATGAAACGAAAAATGAGTCGTACTGGGCATCAATGTAATAATCATCACTAAAGCTGGGGATTTACTCAACAGATATGTCCTTTCTTAATACTTTTAAAGCTCTGACAAAATAGAAAATTAAAATTTTTATTAGTCAACTATGATACGTCGTTATCTCACCATAAAGTTCGTTGAATAATTCGTAAATTACATTTTGATATAATATATGCAATTCATCGTTAACACCTTACTCAAACATATAAGTTTATAAAATGGAGGGAAATGTTATAGCATATACTAAAATATACTCTATGGTTATACTTATCCATTAGAAAACTGTTCACATTCAACACGTGAAAAATATCTACTGACATTTTTTGATATCTCAAAAAAAAACTATGAGCGGGAGATATAAAATAGAGAGAATAAATGCGGGGATGATATAAATGACGAAGATTAATGATCAAGTTTAAAGCGAATATTTCAAAAGTAAAAATAGAACTAAATTTTTACTGATATACCGCGCTTTTCGAAGTTACATGGGCGAGGGATCTCAGATTTAGTGATGGGTTCAAATTCGGGGGAGATAAGCACTATATTAAATTCATCATAACCAAGTTGTATTAATTTAAGTGGATTAATTTAATGAAGAACTTTCTTACTTAAGGATTTTCTAATGTCTCTAATTCCCTAGGTTCTGACCTAATTAGGACTACGAGAGAATTAGTTGGCAGCTTGCCCAGTGTAAACTGCCGTTACTAACAGAAACTAAGTGATGCATTTTTAATTCAATTTCGTAAGGGTAGAGCAAAAATATGAGAAGCCGATCCGATGGTGAACGTCAAATCCAGTGGGGAGCGAAGCACGATATGCAAATGGATTGGGAGCTACGCTATCAGGTAAATTATGAATGCGGGGCCCTATCGTCTTGGAATCCCGTAAATTCAAACTAATAAAAACGCTGATATCTCTCGCGGACAAACTGTTTTTTTATTTTTCTGGTCTAAAACATGACGAACTCACTTAGACATATACAGAACTCAACGGCGTACATCACGACATAATATCAAGGAAGCAGGATGTGTAACTAAGTTGAAAATTTTCCGTGCTCATAATAAATTAAAAATCTTAAAATGTTATTTTAGGTGAAGAACATCTTCGAATTATTTTTAAGTAATAAAGGCATGGTTAATGGTCTGATCGTGACTCTAGTATTCACTATAGGATATGAATGAACAGCTTTCTATATTAAATTTTGAATAATTTCGTCGAGTAATTTAATTAATTTTATTACTTTTAAGTATCTTGTACATGATAAATATAGATCCCACCGACATCTTCTATTAAAACTACAAACTATATAGACCTCCGAATCTCAAAGTGGGAACGAGAACGAATTTGAAAAGGTCCGCGGTTCGAACCACAGTTTGGTCTTACGGGCGAAAGGAGCTTAGCTATCATAGCATTTAAAGTAGTAACTTAGA
The DNA here is from genome assembly GCA_036926295.1 of Pachydiplax longipennis. Lineage (NCBI taxonomy): Eukaryota > Metazoa > Arthropoda > Insecta > Odonata > Libellulidae > Pachydiplax > Pachydiplax longipennis. Next base: position 19,221,195 of record JAVFKF010000001.1, on the reverse strand, counting down.
AGTTGTAGGCATGCACTTGGTATACATATATTGCAATTGAATGCTAGCATTAGAGATGAACTGTCCATAATCTTACCGTGTTCACTGAATTTTATTATTTAAGAAATATTTTCATTCCGTCTATGCAATATCTCAGAATAATATTCCATAGCAATTGGGCAATTGAAAAAGGTTATACTCTGATAGTAAAGAGATTAGTAGTTTCCTAAGCTTACGAAAATTGATAAACAAAGCGATGAAGGTCATTCGTATGCAATTTTAATTCTTTTGAATGTAATTAAAGTAATTATTGGCCCATAATTAAGATTTACTTGAAATATGTGCCTGTTTATGATACAGGATTTAGATGGATTTAGATTTTATGTGCCTATCTATGATATATTACAGCGCCTTTGAAAGTAACGAAGCGTATTTCAACTAATTTTTAACAATTTCTTTGGATTTCAATCAATTCTTTTCCTTTCATCAATTCAATTTTCAATCAATTTCAAGAACCGAATCAGGAATTATTCTTTTATTATAAAATAATCTATTTATTTATTACTATGAATTCGTCAGGAACACCAACCGTCCTATTCCAAGATTCAGGAAAACGGGAATATTTGACATAAAGCACTTAAATAATCTCGAAAAAAAATCACTTACTATCTATATGGAATTTATTAAGTTAGATTTCTCTTCTTTCAGTTCAGTTAGCAACAAAAAAAGAAACAGGAATGATGAATTAAAAAAAAATTTTGAATTACTTCCGTAAACTACTAAAAATAGCTACTCTAACTTAAATCTAAAAGTCTCTAATCTCTATTTGAAGCATTTTTGTCCCATTGAGTCCTTTTTAAGTTTCTAAAATATAATTGCTCTACAACAAAAGAAGGTATACTCAACACAGTCATTCACCTCAACACCATCGGTTTTCAATTGAGACATCCCAAGGAATAATAGACTTGAAAAACTGAAATATACAGAATAGACAGAAAACTGGGTGCACGCCCTTACGTGCAAAACCACCCATTACCCATTCCTTGTAATTGAGACATCATCAAAACTATCATATAAGCTAAATATAGCTAAATTTCGTTTCGGAGCTCTATTTGAAGCGTTTCTTTCCCCATAATCGAACCCATTTTTTAAAGTTCCCGATTGCAATTTCTCTACAACAAAGCAAGGTACACACAACAAAATTATTCACCTCAACACCATCGGTTTTCCATTGGGTCATCACCAAAACTACAAGCGAAACGGGCACATAAATATATGGGCGGAGGGATGGCACGACATGACGAAAACATCAAACCGCAAAAAGGGGACCGGAAGATAAAAAAGGAGCGCAAAAGGGAGAAAATAAAGATAAGAGAGAGGGACAGCGGCGGGGAAAATAAGAGGGAAGAACAAAGGAAGTCGGGTAAGAAGCTTTGAAGAGACGGAACGGCTGATGAAGGGGATAAAAGGAAGGTGGAAGGTCGGAGATTGGGGTCGGAGGGATTGCGGGGCGATTTGTCAACGGGAATACGTGCGGCGAGAATCTTTTTTTTCGGCGGAGAAGAAGGGAGCGTAATTTTGTGACGAATTTCGAGAGCATAAACAAGAATTAAAGTGTCGAGGCGATGACTGGCTCCTTGGTGCGAGGCTATATTTCCGCGTCGCCCGTAAATAAAGTTACGAGTTAAATGAAAAATAAAAAACAACGAAAAATCTCCCCTCCACATCTCTCCGGGCCCATTATTATTTTACAAATTTATTGCGCCGTTCGGTAAAGTCGCTGGGGCGTAACCCGTTTATGAGCGATTAATTTCTACGTTTGGACTTGAAAACGTTGATGCGTGATGAACTTGTTCTGCGAAGAATTTTGCGAATTGCCGTGAAAAAGCCTGTGTTTCTTTCCGGCACTCGTCGAACGATAAATGTCGCATTATGAAAATGCTGGATGAAATTACCCACGTTGCTCAGGTGAGGAATTCAAATAATTTCTCATGAAAAATTTATTATTAAGCCAAAGAAACTTCGGAGGACAAGATAAAATTAACTTTTAATTAAATAATTCCAGTGATATTAAGAGAAACCTATCCATGTTTAAATAGAATAAAAAATAAAATTTGACTAATTCCCCAGAATTTATATTTACATTAAAAGTCCTTTAATTAGTAGTATTCTGTAAAATTAGTCAACCTATGATTATTATGTTAATGAAACTTGACTTTAATATTTTTACCGATTTAAAAATCCCTAGGGTCAAATGGGGAACTGTTATTAATACAAAAAGATATCTGTAATCAGTGAATGCAGTTGGTAGTTTCAGGAGTTTCAATTCTTTTTGAAGATTTAATTTGCATAATTTATGAAGTAAAGATTGGCCCCAAAATTTTTAAACCTCAAATTTAGAGAATAATTTCAAATAATATAATTTTTCATTTCTGATTCCTCCATTTTTCATGAAAACTTGCGGGGACAGGAAACATGCCGAAAAAGAGTTGTCGCCAATTGACATATTTCATGGAACCCAATAAGTGGTCACAGGATAAATAGCAATATTCAACTTCGCCCATGCGTCAATTGCTTTCATATCATCGCATCTATAAGCCAGACAAGAGTAAATGAAAGATATCTCTATCCGCTGCTGAAAGACAAATGAAAAAATTTCCATTCATCAATATCTTGTTATAGGAACAGAGATATGGTAAAGATGATTGAATTAAGAAATACTACAGTTGTATCCTTTCTTTCTTTGCAATATTGCAGTAATCCTATCCCAGATCTGTAAATGGATTACTTACGAGAACTACCCGACTCATATCAAAGATTTAGGTCAAAATGCGGTATCATAGCCCTTAATGGGGATCTCTAGATATTAACTCGTGCATCTTAGAAGAAGAAATATACCGAGTAAATAGAAGGTATATCACGAAATTTACAGCCAGCCCTATAAGATAACGAATACCGGTAAGTCTACACACTTTTAATGCATATCGTCATATTTTTTGGATAGCTTCATGAGCAGTTGCCCCATAAAACTTGTATGAAGACAAGAAATTTTGCATGCACGTGAAACATAAAGAGAGGAGGTAGTAAATAACTTTTCAGGCAAATCCACTTCTTATCTTCAAAACTCCTCCATTATTTTCAATGACAATATTTTTTTAATATTCAACCCTTTCCATTGCATCTAATATTCGTTTTGGCATTCTTCACATATTTTTCGGGCTGCAATCAAAGTTAATAATTTTTCTAATGGATTCATAAATTAGGGACTTTCATCAAATATAATTTGAAACACGGACGGCATTTGCCACGTATCTTAAATTTTTCTTTCTTCATTTTGTTTGATTCAGTTTTCGTAAGTTATTAAAAATTGGTACACTAAATCATATATATATATATATATATATATATATATATATATATATATATATATATATATATATATATATATATATATATATATATCAAATTTTAAGTTTCTAAATTGTTACTGCTCTACGACAAAGGAAGGTATATGCAACACAGTTATTTAGCTCAACACCATCGGTTTGCTATTAGGACATCATCAACACTGAGCAAAATGGGTACGTAAGTAGATATAGTAGGTTCTTTATTTGGGCGAGACTATTGCTAAAAAGTCTCCTATTCTATCGTCATTTTAATATAGGAAGTAATTGGAGAGATATAGTGTAAACAATTAGGTACAAATACCTAAGAGTTACTAAGGACATAATGATTCGCCGTAGAAAACATACTATGAAAGGAATTTGATAACCCTGACGATATTCATGGCTTCAAGATAAAAAAACGTCGAAAGAACATACATACGACGCAATAGATCGAAATATGTTGTTGATTAAGCATTCAAAAGTACAAAGGCGATGAAATAAATAAAAAGATACACTTAAATAAAAATTAAAGAAAATATATTACGAAAAAATATTGTAAATAAAATGTATGGTGATATAAAATTAATAAAACAGCGAAAAATAAGTATTCAGGTACCAAAACACGCAAAATACACAGTCAAGAAATTCGTGGGATATAAAATAGCTAAAACTGTCATATGAATAGGTAGCGCTAACGAGTAAGATTAACATTAACTGGGTCAAACTTTATACTTTTAATTAAACGTATAAATAGGTACGAAAAGGGGTTGGAATCCAATCTCTCCTTTTCTCGGGTAAATCCGCGCCTTCCTTAATTTCTTCAGTGTCGTTACCTCGCGCAAAGAGGATCCAACTTCGTTTTGGAAAATAATCTTCCCCAGATATCTCTTTCGTACTTTTTACTCACCCTGCTTTTATTTCCCCCGTATCCACCAAATCCCGTAATTCAGAAACAAGGTTTAAACAGAACGTACGATCTCCTTGCCGGCCGCACCCATGGACGTTTGTGTCTCCCTTATTAAAAACCTCGCCTTGATAAGCAAAACTTGAAGATCCTCATATTTTCGCACGATCGACCATAATTAAGTTTGCTAGAAAACTCCTTCGGGAAGCAAACACCTTTGTCTCGGGATTCCTCCTTACGTGCCGGTGGAGCTTCCTTAACCAATGGAAATAATTTCCGGGGAAGGAAGGCTCGGTCGAGGGAACGGCCTCACAACCGAGATGCAAGAGAAGGGCTATGAAGCGAGCGACCAATTATCCCGAATGAGAAGGGATATGGGACAGGAAAGAGGAGAGATGGAAGCGCGGTTTCCGGAATAAATGGCCACGGGATACGATAAAGGACTCCCTGAATGGAATCTCTCACTGCTAGAGTCCGGAAGGGAAATGAATATCGTTCGCGGTAACCCCTGCAAAGTGGTCGCAGGAGTCGATCCAAAATGGAAAGCCGTGTGTGCAGAGGTTTGACTGGGGATGGACCCCAGGACAGGATTTGAGGCAGAGATTACGGGGAGATGCCTCCTTAGAGCAGGAGGTCTATTGACGTCTTAATCACAGTTCCCTGTTTGTTCCTTGCCCTTAGAGGACGAGTCTTCCAAGTCAGTATCCCTCGCATTCGATATGTCGTGTCTTGTGGGTGTAATACTAGTCCTCAAATACGGAAGTTCAATTAATCCAATCGCGGAATCACGGATGTTAAGCATTTCAAGTCGTTCTGATATAGTGGGACCAGGATGAGAGAATGTCTTTGCCTTATACGGTGATTAATTCTAATCTTATATCCTAGTACTTCCCGACCTCCGTAGCCCATTACTACTATGTATCTGACTACATTCTTGATAACAGTGGTCACACTCTAAGGATGCGCATGACCTTTTTCGTCTACAACGAGTCTATCCTTAACTATAATACAGAAATAGGGGGTGCGGAGTGGAGTATAGGGTGGTGCGGAGATGAATTTACCGTATCTGTTAAAAGTCCTGGAAAATTCGTCGGATAGCGACCCCATCGTATTTCCCCTAACCCTAACTTCTGCCCATATGGGCGCATTCTCAAGATGCAATTACTATATTAACTTCGCGGAACACCAAACCAGAAACTTACCAACCCCTCGGAAATGGAGTAGTAGCTAAGGGGTCGTGCTTAGGTAATTTAGCTGATATAATGCTAATGAAATGAAAAACTTGTTTTCTGCTATATAACGCATTAGAATTATAGTAAAACATTGCTGCGGTTTAACATTTACCTATCACAATAATTGACGCGATAAAAAAGTACGAGAAAGTGGATTTTATTTGTGAAATCTTAGCTCGATATTGCATTTTATTATTCATTTTTCTAAAATTAACTAATGCGTTCATTATTCTAAAATTAATATATCCAGTCGTGATTTCGAGGAATTCAACAGCAACCATCCCAGAAAGAAAGAAACATTTGATTTCTCCCACAGTTTTCAGGTGAAGATGTCAATTCGTCTAGGAAACAAAGGAAAAAAGTCTGTGGCAGTAATCAAGCGTTTTCTTTTTTCTTTTTAAGATGATTAATTTTTCTGCTTAATTCGGATCCAGTTTCAATTAGAATAGATCGTTATTTGTAGAATGGAACATCAGTATTTTAAAACTTAATCGCTGATAGATATCATATTATAGAAAATAAAATTCACATATAAGGTAATATTGGAAGCATATAGATATTATTTATATACATGGGTGGTCTGAAACGTTTCCGACATTTTGGCATTTCTCGACATGTTTTCTGAAGATTTCTGAAAAATCTGGAGTCGGAAACTTTTCAGACCACCATCGTATGTGGATGTAAACTTCCACATGTTATACGACACACTAGGATACCACTGTACCGCGGTATGTCATTTGGGAAGCTATCCTGAGCCCTTTTGGAATCCCATCTATCGGCTTTTGTTCATTCGTTACTTTGTTCCCTTTGCCATCCTGCCTGCTTCTCTTCCTTACCTCTTCCTTTGGCTTCCCTTTTCCAACCCATAATGCGCTCTCCATCCTTTGGTGTTCTCTTAAGGCATTTCGTTTTGCAATCCCTCTGCAACCCCTCAATTCTGCTTCCCAAAAATGAACTCAATATTCGGGATGAGATAGAAGGTACAGAACAATCCAATCTTCAGGGGCGGAAACCAGTGCTCCCGTGTTTTTTACTCTTAAAGGCAAATAGGATGGGTGAGAGCATTACGGATTCAATCCACAAAAACATAAGCTGTTTTTCACCTAATGTTTTACGACATTCTGCTCCTATTTTGGGACAATATCACCAGTGACTGATATGCTCGACAATTATAGGGCAAGTTTCGGATAGTTATGTTGGCATTGCGTTCGACTTTAATGAAAGCGGTCTATAGGGTTCGATTCTTGGTAGGAGCTCACGCGCGAAATGACCTCAGGTGTTGAAGGACTTCTAGCAATCCTACTACCACTACTGTTGCTAATGATTAGGGAATTACTTTCGATAAAATGTAGCGTAAAGATACCAATAAAATTGGAGCAAATGGAAGTCATGGGCGAGGATGGATAACTGATGATTCCTTCTTTATCAACTCTTATCTATCACGTTTAAGATACGTGAAGGTAACAACAGACATGACAACAGACAACAGTCTTTTATTTTATTGTAAAGTGTTTAAGAAAAAATAGTCGATGCATTTAATCTAATATTATTATATATTACATTACAAGAATACCAATTAAGAATATCACTCTTGATCTCGAATTCTCTTTTCCATTTGCTTCTTCCAGATTCCCCCTTTTAGTATCCTCGCCTCGTTACATACATATTCCATTCTGTTTCTTTTTCCTCTGTTGCTGATTAAGTCACCAAAACGGAGCCATACCGAAAAATCGTTATCTTTTCTGGAGTGGAAACTGAGTCCGAGCCTAAAATATGAAATTCCTAATCTTGAACCAAAAATAAGAGCCGCTTTTTAGCCCATTCTGATTTCCGGTGCACACCAATGCGCATTTTACTTGAGTTCAATAGGTTTATTGAACATATCTAACGAAGACTCGCAACTAACTATTACTGAAAATAGATAATTTTATTCCAAAATTTTGTGTGATGTAATGTGAAAGGAAACAGCTATAAATAATGAAACGAATTTCCTCCAAAAAGCTGTCACCCTGTCAGGTTTTCTCCAACCCACAACTATTTTTGTGTCTCTTATAAAACGCTGGGGATGATAAGCATATCGCGGTCTTTTCGTCACTTCCACAAGGAATTATGTTGAGAAAAATCTTCCTGTCGAAACTAAATTACCTCGAACAAGGTGTTAGTTTACGTGCACGTACACGTAAGAGGGTTATATAAATCCATTGAGAGGATCGTATCAATATTATTAATCACAAGGTTAATCTCTCATATCCATATTTGGACAGTCACCAACCAGAGCGCTGGTTAGTTCCTCAATTACTCCACCATTAGATTCTAAATGTTTTGGAGAGGGGATGAGGTTAAGGGGCAAAATGAGGAGTGAGACAGTTTTATATAGCTTTTCTCCTTAATTCAGAATGCTATAAGCACTCGTATGCCATGAATAAGGCTAACAATGAGACAAAAGAATTTGAGGGTTACCTTTTTCTTACTCTGGACCAAGAAATAAATAAGCTTTCATGAAGATAAAGTAGAAGAAACTTTTTTATAGGTAAGCGTCAAGCGGGAAAGCAAGTAGTACATTACAATGCCAAATAATGGCTATAAATGTTGAGTGAACTAGACTGCAACTTAGTGATCAAATTTTACATAAAACTTTCTTCGCTCATTATTATGTAACAGGAAGAATTCTCTTCTAAGTAAAAAGCTCAGAAATACGATAAAAAGCGGAAGAGAAAACTTTCCATAGGCAATAATTGCTATTCGACCGCGCCTTTTATAATGCTAATCTTATCACGTTAGTACCCGAGAGTTCTCATGTGTTCTGACAACTACAGTTCATCAATAGGGCATCATAGGATGTTAAAGTGATGTAATCGTTTTAAAATAATCGTTTTAAAATATTAATAAAATAAAATAAAAAATTTATTTAATCGAAAATCTTCCGTGTCTCTCTGCTTGTTTGGTATAGATTCAACCACTAAAATAGAGCATCTATCTCCCATATTTTTCTATAAAGATATTTGCTGCGTCATTAGGTCCTCCTCATTAATTTTATTCTAAAGATTTTACAGCATTATTAATTGTATCGATGTTTTTATTTCCCATTAGTAAGCTGCTTTACTGAATTCTCATAGGCTTAAAAAACCAGCCAATATACCAACCTACTCACTTTTCGGCAGCATCATTCCTTGGAAGATTTCCAATCGAGAATTTAATCCGTCCCGATGGCCCTATCGTTTATTCGCGATGTCAAGAAAAGATTGCTTTTGTATAGGTTAAATTCTGGATCAAGTTCCTCATCAATACTGCATACATAATTATTTAGAAAGTCTCACCTTCCCAGAAAAAGGAAACGGGCTGAAAAAAACTTAAACGATCTTACTAAATGCTTTTCAACTTCATATTAATGACAAGATTTCTTTTCCATTAAAACCGACAACAAATTTGATTAATTAAATATTTTTTCGAGCTCAATTCTACATTCCTTTCGATGAAATTAATACAGAGAAGTGGAATTAATTGGAATAAATCGTCGGAAAAGACATTTCCTCCATCCTTTCAAGCGGGAAGGAATTGGAATTTCTAAATTTCAGAAGAAGGAAAATTCAGCTTTTCCCTGGCAAGAAACATGTCACAGAAGTAACAAAGTGTATCAACGCTTAATTCCCTCTAATTAGGAGAAAGAGAGGAAGGTGAATTGAGAAAATTGGCTCACGCTTCACGATATTCGTTTCTCCTACTCAACTTTTAATTATCTCGCCTCTGATTAGCTCCTCGTCGACGTTTTCCTTCTATGAACTACTTCGACACTCATGTAATTGAAAGAGCTAAATTGATTTCACAGTTTGGAGACAGCGATCAATTGTATAACTTTTAAGTTGATGATCAATATAACCAATTCAGCCCACGTTAGGGAAAAGTAGAAAGGGATTAAGTAACCAATATTCTATCGACAGTATAAATTAGGGGCCGCCAATCTTGTCCCTTTCGCCCACGTATAAACGATCTAAAGTTTTCAGATAGGTAATTTTAGTTTTTATTCAATTTTATTCATGTATATTAATTAATATAGCTTTATATGATTTGATTAAGTATTTATCAATATATGGGCGGTATCTTGATAAATATGGACGATAAAAGGATTATGAGATTAATTTAACAATACAAAATATCTTCGAATGGCAGTGTTATGAAAATTAGTTATACGTAAAATAAACATTGCCACCTAAATATATATACTAAAATTGTTTCCATGAGCGCTAAATGAAGTTATCGATACGGTAGGGAAATTATCCAGCACAACGATTGGTGAAAGGTAAAGAAAGGTTGGCAAACTCTGGTATTTAGTTTTCGAGGCAAATAAGATATCCAAAATTATATTAGTTCCGAAACTTCATTGAGTAAATTCTAGAGGTGTACTTAATGATCTGCGTCAAATTATACATTGAACGCAGAAATTCTAAAGTTAAACTCTCTGAAACAATACTTTATTAATTTTTTCTATGTTGTAAATGTTACTTTAGCGAGTCACGGGTATTGTCTTAAAATTTTGCACCCAAATTTTTGCCCCAAGCGTGGCTTGGTCCACTTATGTCGTTCTCCCGCCTCTGGTCACGTCACATCCATGCTAAGTGCAGATGGATCCTCTGACGGATTGGGAACGCCTGCATTAAGCGATTCGGAAATAAGCGTGTACTCCCAAGGATCAAAGATAAATAGCTTCAAATTCAACACTTTTTTTAATAAAGGGAGATATCAGAATCTTAAATCGTACTATAAAAAACGAAAGGTAAAATAATATACGAATACAAAACGAAATGGCTTAAACGAAGAGAAACAAACTTGGCTGAGTCCACAAAACATAATTTCTTTAAAACGCCTCCGGTTTTGAGAATATCATTTTAATCATCAGACAACCAGTGAATGAGTCAGTGAGTCAGAGTCCACTAATATTTTGGTAGCCAGATGATTAGGTGATATCCTAATAAACGGGAGTGTTAAAGAAATTATATTTGATGGACCAAGTTAAGTTTTTTTATTTCATTAAAACATAGATAAGTTCACTAGATATCGCGAGAGTTTTTTTAAACATAAAATGACAGTATTATTAGCTTCTCCTAAGGACAAATGGTCACTTTACACTGTCTAGAGATGCCCATGTGTTAATAATTACCCTGGACCTACCCCACCTTACATCTCTATGTATAAGGTACCGGCCATTTCAAAGAGGCTTAGATACTTCTACATAATCGAATTACTAAATTATAATTAATCACCATCTTAATCTAATCCTTCTTTCATAGAACATACATTCCTCCTAGCGAAAAATCCTTTCCGGAGGCAAATTTTCCCATCCGCATAAAAAAACATAATTCCGACGTTAATGCATAATTTCTAAGGCTCGATTTAATTCATCCTTTATCTCGCGACTTAGACACTAGTTATTAATGGAAGATCTCAAGGCGATATCAACTGCTTCACCATGGACTACGTAGATCGACTTTCTTCATACTCACTGCCTCCCGCGATCTTTTTTGTGCCCTTCATTTAAAGTAACTGGAAAATGGCTTAGATCAAATGAGATATCCGCTTTTCTAAAGCTAGCACTTAGAGAGAGAGAGAGAGATGTTTATCTTTTTTGCTCCGCCTTCCCATCATCTTCAGACGCCTTTATATTCTCCCTCCAAGAAGCGCTCCCCTGGCGCATTGCTCGCATTCCATCCACCGTCTCCTTTCTCCCATTTTTATCCATGCTGCGGGATAAACTCAATAACTAAGGCCTCGGAGAAAGGGAAGAATAAGTTTGATTTGTTGTGCGTTCCGGTTATTGGACTCTCTTCTCCGGGTTATGAATGCACGAGAGACAAAACAAGCGCTCGAGAAAGGCGCGCCTCCCAACTGCGGAAGCTGTTATTTTAAACCACTGAGTACTCATTCATTGTAAATCGATATCAAGTTTGTTTGGCTCGTGAGGAATTTGTTATAAGCTGAGATTGGGTCTTCTACGTCATTTGCAGCGATTGTGCGATAACTATAGGGCCACATAGGCCGGATAACGCTGGCAGTTTAGTGTAAGAAATGGAGGAAAGAATTTACATGCTACACTTCTTAGGTCGTTGCATTATTTTTTCAGCTATCGGCTCAGCCTTAACTGTATTTCAATGCTATCTCTTTTTTTTCAGGGTCATTTTTGATTATGTACAAACATTCTTATTTATATTTATTCAATATAATTATGTGATAAATATTACATGTAATATAGGGCCAAATGAGCCGGGTAAGACTGGCATTTTATTGTAAAAAATAAAAGAAAAAATTTACATGCTACACTCCTTAGGTTGTTGCATTATTTTTTGAGCTGTCCGTTCAGCTTTGACAGTATTTCAATGCTTTCTCTTTTTCAGGGACATTTTTGATTATGTTTTGAACGCTGTTATTCATATTTCTTCAAAATAATTATTTAAGTAAAATAAAAACAAACAAACATTTAAACAAAAATTTTTTCTAAGTAGAAGTCTATCGTCTTGTATTAATCTTTGTAAATTTTGAAGATATTTTTGTTTCAAAGAATTAACTATATTATTATATCAAAAATTAATTCTTGAATCGATTTCTTCCAGAATATATTTCTCTGATCTTTCTCGCAATAACAGAACGGCCTATGAATATATTTTACTCCTTAAATTGAAAGTATGATGGTATTTTTCAAATAAAGAGGGAAACTTGCTTATCCCGAAAGGAACCGTTGTCTGCAAGTTATTTGAATATTTTATCATTATTCGGTCATTGACATGCATACTGCAAACCACCGAACACGCAAAAGTATACCTATTTTGGTCGATGAATTTTCTTTTTGATTCTAACAAGCACGGCAGTGATTTGATTTTCATTTACTAGAGACTTAATTTGGAGTACTGAGGAGGTCATTGACCTGGTTTCCATTATCACCTCTCTTTGTGCACTTCACTAAAAATAAGAGCTCATTACGTGATTCATTTTTATTAATTGGTTATGACAATACATTTTCTTGAAATTGATCCATTAAGCTAATTGGAAATTAATATTATGAGTCAATGAATATTATGATTCAGATTTCTAATGCACAAAAAATAAAATATCTGAATTGAAAAATATCAGAGTATATATATAAATCACTCCAAGTTTACTCCTTGACGTCACCTTTATCGCACAAATTATTTCTAAAATCAAATACGGTTCAACTACAGGTCATTAAATTACACTAAACAATATGAATCTTTTTTCTAAGTGAATATCCATTCAACATTTCTGCTTTCAGCTCCCTAAATACACGCTGAAAAATGAACAAGCGCTTTTCATGACGTTTTTCTACGAGCACGACCAGAACAATCATCCTGTTTCAATTACTTTAAATTTTGTGTGTACAAAAATAAACTCTTTGTACATACTTTATGGCAAGTTCCACCAATGATCGATCTACATGGTCAATTTAAATGAGAGGTTTGCATTTTTCATTCATTTCCGTATAAACATATACAGACCATCGTTTATTTGTGGGACTTATAACTCCTAGTTATCATGGATACCTAGGACTTATAATTAGCATTTCAATTTAAATTACTGAGAACAACAAGAACAAAAATAAAACCTTTAGGACACGGAGCACGCTACAGGGTTTACGTAATGGACTCGATGTTATTTATTTTTTATGTTTTATGTTAATTTTATTACTTCCCTGGCTTTTTTAAATCTTCTTTGTCCAAATAAACCTATAGTGATTAAAACAATTTCAGAGTGTTGGATTAACATCTATGTATCCTACGTACTGAAACAAGATCCGGGAAAATCCAACGTAAATATAAGCATTCATTCTTTATTTTTCATGACATTGGGTGTCATCTGTGATCAAACAGAATAATAAATCAGTATTACATTAACAATCTCATTCGAATTTAGATCAATAAGATAGCTGTACCAAATACCATTAAAATCTTGTAGTTATACATCCCGTATTACACGTCACTCATTCATTAAAACCTAATACTGGAAATATCCGTCCCCCTCGGTATCTCACCAAACACTCCGCCAACCCCTCGACGGAGACTGGAAGAGTGGCAAACACTTCCCAGCATCTCAACCCTTTCTCCCCTCTTAGCCAATCCTCGATCTGTCCCTGAGCGACTCCAAGGATATACAACGCCTCGGAACACGCGGTGATTAGCTGTCGAAGGGAACGCGGATCTTAATTACTGTTCGAGTGAAGGACACTGGCAGAGACGATGGCAATTTGAGAGCTCTCATACTGATAACGCAACAGATTCCCTGCGACAGCGTATGAGATTGCCGTTCGCAGAGGTCCGCAGAGATTAAATTCTTGGCGGCACGCACCTCCTCCAGAGGTAGGATGAGCGTATAGTTTTAGGGAAACTGGAACATTTCTTAATGATGAAAGTGGCAAAAACTAGGACATTTTTCTTCTTTATTAATACAATATGTATAGTACAGTCCATGGCGTGACATCCCTATGTAGGATGTGGCCTAAACCAAAGTGGTGACATGTGGTCAGCGACTCTCACACCGCCGTAATTCCTTTTTTCTAGTCGTGGACCCGCTCCTCCTACTCTACCTCTTAAATTAGATAGCTTTCCAATTGTTTTAATGCTGGATAAACATCTTCACCCCCCCGGGGATTCGAACCTGGGATCGATTTCACCCAAAGAGAATGCATTACGAACATGAGAGCGCAATAGAATATATACAATAATTAATATTACCGAAGATAAATATATTTTTGATACTCCGATGTTAAAGATTTATGGATGTTTATCAGCGATAATAAGTAATCACCATCGATGGGTACGACTAACACTAGATTTTACGTTATTTTATTTTAGAAGTTCTGTAACCCGTTCGGCTTTCGTTTTCCATTCAGAGAACTGACCCAACGTTCACCGACGTATTCGGCTAACAGTTTTCAAATCTCTTAGTACTAAGAGATTTGAAAACTCTTATCACTTAATAAGAATTTTTCAAGTTTGGTTACCTATCGATATAATCATATACTTTTTTGATATAATCACCAATACTGCTGTGTTATCCATCAGTGGCCGCTCAAACTATAATGTCTCTAATGACGTAGTGATAATATTCCTGCAGGCTATTTTGTAAATAAATAAATTATATAATAATATTTTATAAAATTCCGACCCAACTATACCCAACCCATCTAAATATGAGCTCATGCTCGTACCGTAATCGGTTTGGGTATCATTAACGATCTTACATATAATGCTTAAATTAATTACAGAGGGTGTAAAGATGTAGAATAGGAGATCTAGGGCATAGGAGGACAAATTTTAAAAACCATCGAAGGGAAACATTAATAAAAGGAGGACCTGTCCTCGGAAATCCGGACTCACAGTCACCCTATCCTGAGGTCAAAGAGCTCGCAGAAAAAACGTTTTTATTCCGTTCTCGCTCAGGTGCACATTCTCGTAAAAATCGCGCCAAATAATAGAGAATTGTTTTTTCTTTGCGGATCAGCGGCGTTGGAGGAAGAGAGTAATTTACCGTGGCGCAGTAATTGCAGGCTACTGTTTACGAGACTTCTAAGAGTGGTTTTTGGGTTCGTTAATTCAAAGACTGCAGCGCGACCTGATTGCGGTGCGAGAAGTTATTAAGGCTTTAGCGAGATTAGGAGAATTAAACGGAATCGCTGATCGCCGGAAAATTATGAATGCGAGATAATGAAGCTGTGTTGCGAAGTTTTTTTTTTCGTTTTTGCTCCAGGAATAGGATGAAGTTTCGTGCGATGGAGGTCGGAGCAACTTTTTCACACATATGTATTATTAAAATTTTAATTTAATAAAAGGAAGTACATTGGCTTAAATCTATTCCTTACTACTTTAGAAAAACGCATTTTATCTATTTAAAAAATGAATTTTCAATGTTGACGTAATTCAACATTAACCAATGAAAAATTTAAATGATTATAAAAAGTCATTACCAATGAAAAGATACGCAAGAAAAGATGGAAGGGAAAATTAAAAAATATTTTTATTTAAACCATTATTTGATCTTTAAGTATCTCTCCTTTCTCAATTCTTGGCACTTGATCATAAGTTGGCGCTCGCAAAACAGGCGATAAACAGATGAAAATAAAATTTGGAAATTTTCCGAATTTTAACTACGCGATCGGTTTCGCTACGCATTATCATAGTACTTTCAGAGGATCATCATCACCTGATGATGCTACTATTGTAGTTAAACCAGTGAAAACGGCATGATTAAAATCTTTATGGAACATTCATTACCTCTCTCTTCTTATGTGCTATAGCCTTTCAGAAAGTAACACCTGTTAATTTCATAAACTTAGAGAAAATCCTTTTCTGAAAACCATTCCATTGGAAAAATTCGTACTTATAAATATTGATGACTTTCTCACTGGATATTTGAAATTTTAAAGAATTACATTGAAATTATAATCGTGATGAAAATACAGATGCAATGAAATAACATTATAAAGGCGACGCATATGAAAATCATATCGAAATATAAACATTTTATACGAAACGTTTAATAACGGAATAATCCAAACATACGCAAAAATTTAAAGGTGAGATAGATTTCGTGCGATGAGAGGAGTTAAAAAAGGAATTTAAACTAAGATATTTACGCTTATTGCTTAAATCCCTTAAAATACTCTGATAAAATGGATAAAGTTTAGAGGAAGCAAAAGATTGGAAGTGATTTCAAGTGAATGTCAAAAAAGTCTCGAATTTTTTTTGTAAGAGCACGAAAACATTTCCCTGAAGTAAAAAAAACGGAAACATCGCAAGGATAACAGACAACCTAGAAAATTAGCTTCACCTTAAAATTAGGGCAGCAATCAATTCCGCGCGAAAACACAAGAAAACTTCAATACAGTAGCGAGACGCAAGCTGCAACAGGATGAAAAATAGCTCCTAATTACTCGAAGTCACAAGAATGATATAATGAACGTGTATATCAGTTATCTCCTGCCAATTGCAAGCCTTCCGTTCTAGCGGTTGGGGCGGAAACAAGCGCCCGATCACTTTGATCACACCCGTTTCTTGCGGACAAACTCAAAGAACCCCGTAGTTGAAACTTTTTTTCTGTGAGCTAACAGCAATCTCTCGCCTTGATTGAAAAGGGTCGCGCTCGCTATAAAAGAAACTGCGGTTGATCCCGCCGACGTAGTGGGGCTAATAGGATGTCAGTCTAAGGACATTGATGCACGCTCTTTCCCTTCTCGAGAGACGCCGGTATCAATTTCCCCCGCGTCTGCGGGTGGCAGAACGGAAAAGTTAATTTAAATTAGCGAAGAAAGCGCGAATCCCGTGTACTTTTATCGCGGGGCTCCTTTTTAATGGAAATTTTCATTCGCTCCGGAAAGCTCGGAATGTCTCTATACTAGGAAGCCGTAATTTTGAGAAAATCCGCGAGAAAATTAAACTGTCTACTTTCCGCTATCGTTTGGTTGAATTTCTCTTGAACGTCGGTGCACTATTTGCGAGACGAAAATGTAATTTTCCTCAAGTTACTCTGTGTCTCAGGAAGGTGAAGGAGGTGAACTAATTTGATTTCGTATCAGTTCTATTGTTGCGCTTGATTACTGTACGGCTCTGCAGAATTCGTGAGCAACATCTATGCATTCAACAATTTCCTTCTCAAAGTCACCAAACTTGTTATCGGAAGATTGGTGCTGAAGTTCGTCCTTTGCAAGCAATGGTTGACAAATTACAAATAAAATGAACTAAGAGTGAATGCTGAGTTAACTTAGTGGCCCATTAATACTAGCTAACGTTGATCCTGTGAGATACGATATATCAGCATCACAAAAATATTAAATACATGGGTGGTCTGAAAAGTTTCCGACATTTCGCCATTTCTCGACATGTTTTCTGAAGATTTCTGAAAAATCTGGGGTCGGAATCTTTTCAGACCACCCTCGTATAACGTTTTATAATGATAATATAAATAAATTCCTGAGATACATCTGCCCTAGCAGCCGAAAATCCTTGTGCTGATAGTTCATTCACCTTGTGAAATTTCGACATATCGGTAAAAAATGTTGACGGTTTTATCAAAAGGAGTTTGATACCTTTTACTGACCCACCTAGTTAATAATTTTTCATTTTTATCGCTCACCGATAAAAATGAAAAATACAATACAATACGCGACACCGCGTATTGTATCATGTATATATTTAGAGTTTCTGTTTTAGATAACCTTTGCTAGATTCTTTTTACTTCCAAATTCAATCACATGATAATACGACATTGCTATATTATCAAGCCATTTTACATAGATCATAGCTGTAAGTAGGAAATACAGGGAAAGAGAAGCTATATCCTCGAATACATCTCCTTATGTGATTACAGTTCTTACCTTGACTGGTTGAAGACGGTTCAAAGGGATGATAGGAAACGATTCGAAGAAAGAAATACAGATGGTACTCACCTGAAAGAAATGAAAGAACTTTGGTTAGCGAACTAGCAAAAATCACGAGATAACATATGCTAGTGTTTTACTCTAGGACATTTTATTTCTAGAAATACGGGCATAGAATAGATTCTACACATAGATAATACCTTCAAAAGTTTAGAAAGAAATCTACAGAATAATTTTACAATATATGAAACTTTCAACATTTTTACAGTCATCACCGTAGAAGCAAGAATATGGTAATATTAAACTTTTAAAAGTAGCGATAAAATTACTCTCTTATACATGGCATTTATTTATTCAATGTAAATTATTTCCTTGATTTAAAAGTTAGTTCAAATTCAGTTATCAAAATGGTTCCTATTTTTCTCCTCGTCTCGTGAATTTAAACATGTTTTTCCAGTATAGTGGTTTCTGTAAAATCTCTAAAAATTAAATCATGAAAGAAGAAGAGAAATCTTTTGAGACTATTAAGGAAAGGTTATTTTAAATCTCCGTCAGCTGAAATGATTTGATTCGAACGTTAAATCTAAGATTCTTCTCAAAGAAAATCGCAACGATTAACCGAACTGTCTTGGATAATCGTAGGAGAATACATCACTACAATTCTTCAACGAGCCTCCGAAGAAAGGACTCCTTGAAACTGATAAATAGCTACATCAAGAACACTTCCTCATAATTGTCAAAAATCTGCAGGATTTTCCTTTCTCGTGGCCTCGATTCCCAACACGTATCAAGAACTTTTCCGAAAGGATTAGCGCTTTTATTGGCCAGCGTCAACCTCCCCATTCCCTTCCACGAGGGGCTGATTGGGGTCGTGTGGAGAGACGTGCCCCAGAAGTTGTCTTTTTCACAGATCGCAGGGGTGGCAGCCCTCTTTCTAACTTGTCTTCCGTCTCTTTTCCAAGGTCGCTAAAGGACCTGCGATTAATTCTCGTCGCCTCTCGCAATTTTTTTCCACTCGTTGAAAAAAACCGGAAGGGATGGTCAGGGAATCTCTGCTTTTAATAATATCCGCCTGAGAAGAAGGATGAAAAACACGACGCGGGGAACGAAACCTTCTTATGAAACTTATACCTCGGGATTAAATTTAAAACTGCTTCCTTGTGTTATTTCACGGCTTGAGGGAGATGTTAGAAAACCGTCAAGTGCACCAAAACAGCTGGTTTCGGGAATCCCGCAAGTGTTATTGTCTGTTATTCTGCCCCTGACACTCGCCGATCGGAGGCTTGAAGGGTGGGTATCATATTGGAGGGCTTGTCAGAGTGGAGATGAGGACTGAAGGCTCCGGATTTGAACCCAAAGATCTTCCAAGAGCGACAAGAAAGAGCTATGAGTGATATTATCGATGTCTTATTTGTATATCAGTGGGATAATTTGGGTGTTGCTACTATATCTTGATGAATGAAAACCCGAACGGCATGTACGAATGATATAACCGGATACCTCATAGGACAAGCAATTGGGAGACCCAGGTTTGTGTCCCGATCCCGTGAGATTTATTTCATATTTGTTTCTTCTTGGGTATTTTTCTTTTTCGTTTGGTACCGGATATAGAAAATACATCATCTTACATAAATATTTGGTTTACTTTTGCCTCATTCTTATTTGTGGTTGTATAGACATGAATGCTACCTTATCGAATGATTCGAATATTACTATATAGAATGCTAGGAAATTTGTAACTCGTAGAGTCAGTAGTCAGCATTGGAACAAGTTCACTAACGTGGACTTGTTCCAATTATAGAATTCTGGTTCGGTGAGGAAAGATAAAACTACCTCACACTTCATTTTGCTTATTAAGTCTTGATATCCTATCCTAGCTCTTGATACCTAACGATAGAGGGCATAAGGTTCCAATTGGCCTTTGGTCTGAATACTTTAAAGAGAGGCAGGATGCTTCGATTACGCTGAGGATTTCAAGAGGGAGACGTAAAAATATTGAACTTGTGAAGGTATACAATTACATATAAAAATCAAGTTTTGTATGTTCGATCGTGCTTAAACAGATATTAGAAAAGGAATTAATTTTCCAGCTAATGATATGAACTTCTCAAAAAGGATTCAGGGAGACTAGTAAAAGATAAATTATTTTATTTAAAATATTTCCTCTTAGATTAAAACCATTGTGATAATGTACTAGTAATAATCTTTTTCTCCTGGAAATCGACAGCTTTTGCTACTTGCAAACTTAAGCAAAAAATAAATAAAGGAAATAAGAAGGGGCATGGAAAAATTCGACCAATAACGATCAGTTATACATAGGAACAGATGCTCAGAACATAACCTGGTCGTAATTCGGAGAGTGACTGTAATTAGAAAACGAACGGATTCATATAATCGCGTCTCGAACAATATTCTTCCCATATCCACTAGAGAGAGTTGGCTCATCCTATGATTCTCTACTTCATCTAGCGCGGCAAATTCGATCCGGGACCTCCTGTCCTGACATAGAAGGCTCTTTGCCAGCTTGAAGGCGAGGAGAATCACAGGAAAGAGGAACACCTTCATAAACACAGGACTAAATCCCACGGGATTTACTTAAGAGGAATCCTCGTGTTAACTTTCACTACCGAGGAAGAGGATCGAGTGAAAGCCATAATGCGAATCGGAGATTAGGAGGATAGAGATGGATAAAGAACAGGTGAGTGCGATGAAGACTCATAATGGAGTGAATGGCAAAATAGAGAAACATATAATAATCTATGCGTAGGTAAATGAGGTAACGCAGAACGAAATCATGGTACGGAATAGAGGTTATTTATAGGAATAATAATAAATTATTTATTCTATTCTGGAAGATACCCATAAGAGAGAAAAAGTAGCAAACAAAAATGATACAGCTCTCACATTTAAATACAAAGTATAGTAAGGTTAAAAAAAAACAGCAAAAAACGATCATGGCGATAGTAATAACAGGCTATAAACTCAATTAGCTCAGGCTTTACTTCGTGGAATTTCACATTTCAATGATTATTAACGATTCAATTAGATTGAAAAGCCGTTGAAAAGGTTCTTCATTAAAATCTGACATTGATGGAAATGATTTTAAATGAATCGAATAATATTTCCAATATATTTTTAATGTTTTCAGAGGTGAATATACCGTAGGGTCGATAGTTTCGGCCCCGAAGGTGAAGAAGTATACTTATACTTGGTGGTATAATAAAATAAATTAAGTTAGTGAGCTTTCACAGTTTTAATTTATTCATAACCACAAACACCAGCATACATACCACCTGGTTTCAAACGCATAGCATCATCATCAGGAAATTATAAATTGATATTGCATTGAAACCCGGGTGTAGTATATTCTCTTGTTTGTGGTGGTTTATAGATAGAAATTATTAGCCCATACTGTCTATCATCATACCGTAAGCCACTTTTCATTAAGTGATGTACTGTTTGTTCATAAAGTCTAACATAAATATACAGTCAATTCTCAATGGACATCTCGATAGTTAAGCCTGAAAAGCTGACATTTTTTGGAAATAATATTTCTATCTCCTAGAGACATTTCTAAAAACTTTCTAAATATAAATCTCAAAATTAATAACGAATATAGAGAAAAATTTATTGAGTGGTATAATAGTGGGTTCAAATGTAGTAGTCAGATGTAGTACTATATGCTTTAGATCGATCCATCGGCTAATGGATGTGTTAAATAGTGGATTCAGATTAAATTAACATACTCTTTTGATCCCACGAACTGATTCTAGAATCAAACACTCCTATTTTGCCCTCAAGCGAAAATCAAAACCATCTCCCATGATACAGCGATAAACGGAGACGGAAAAAAGGAACGAAAAAGAAAGAAAGAGTAGGTGGAATCGAGAAAATAAAATTGAGAATGACCCGAGTTTAAACGTGAGAATGGCGATGATAAAAGAGGAGGAAGTGTGAGCATCTTACGTTGAATTTCAGTGAAGAGAGGGCGGCGAGAGTAAGAGACAAGACCAGCGATGGACAGATGTGAAAATAAAGGAGCAGAAGACGGCGTCTGGACTTTGCTATCCTTGGAACGTTTCCACGAGTAAGAAAACGGGCGCTAGTTCTATGATTACAAGAGCTCTCATTGCTAGTCTCGAGTAGGATTTTTAATGACTGACCCTTTCATAAACATTCCTGAGGAAGATAAATGCGGTGAGGGGGCGGAAAATTTGATATTCACATTTATCTTTAGCTCTTCTCTCACCCATGCTGCAACTCATCATCTGAGCCGGTATTGTACCGAATATAAACATTTTACGCCGCTGTTGAGCTGAGTGATTTTTTCCGCTCTCCGAACCGGAAATACTTCATTCTCGCACTGAAAATCTTTTGTACCTCTCGAAACGGATGCTTGCGTTTAAATTCTTCGTGAAAGGGCTCTATTTAAGAAGAAGACTCGGAGATTTATTTTTACACTTATTATCAAGAAAGCTCTTCTGGGAAAAGAAATGCTAAGGATTTAATCGACATCGATGGATATGACAAACAGTAGATTTTACGTAAATGTTTTCAAAAGGACGATAATCCGTGGCTTCCATTATTCATTCAGGGAACCGACGTTCACCGACATATATTAATAATGTAAATATTAAGACGTCTTTATTGCGGGGCGAGATTGAGACAAGGTTGTCTCTTCTTTCATCTAATCCTTATATTCGGTTATCGGAGAGTAATTCAAAGCTATTAATTACTGGAATATTTTAAGTTTCGTTACCTATCTATACAAACATATACTGATCAGCAATAACTGTCGAATGCCTAACTAGTGATTAAAAACGAAATAGCAAAATTATACCACTTAAATCTGACTATGAGCCAAGATCTTCTTCGACTTCGGCTTCCATTATTTATTATCGACAATAAAAATTCACTTCGGCAGCGATTTATGAATGTAATAATTTTTTATACTCTGTATTCTATAATAATATAATAATAAAAATTACAATCTGCAATAATTTTAATAAAATCTATATATATATATATATATATATATATATATATATATATATATATATATATATATATATATATATATATATATAAAAATTTAAAATACTAATTTCTTAACTTTTAGTGCATATTCACTTAACTTTTCGGTAAGTTTCCAAGAGCTTTCTTTGCATCTATGAACAAAAATGAAGAAAGCAGCGATATTTTCCCCATGATCAGTACGAGGGAGAATGCCACGTGTTTATTTCGAATTCAATAGGACTGAATGACTCAATTAAATTTAAAACTCCGAGTTTAGGTTTAATGCCAACATTATTCTTTTAGATTAAGGCTTAGAGTTAGTTGGTGCTTCAGAAGAGGGCAAATTAATTGAAAGATATCAAAGAAATTTCACGAGAGTCTAACGAGGATTTATTAAATGCTAATGAGAACGTTTTTACAGATCCACGTAAGTCATGGAAGAGGATTAATGCATTCGTTACGCCCCCACGTAAAATCTTTATGGCACGTCATCAATTACTTCTCGCCGCCTTAATCGTTTTACGATCGACTCCTTCGCACATTCACTCCTTACCTAAGCACCGATAATTAAAGAAAAAGCGATTCGACAGCAGATGGGTTTCTTTTCATGGAAATCTTCACTTATTCCTCAATAGCATTGTCGCAAACTTTTTAATTTTTATTCCAAAGATAAAAACCAAGTGGAAGATTGCCGTTTTAATGATGATGTCACATTATTCCTCTTGTAATGTTCTTTATGAGAGAATATAATATATTTTCTTTTTTATTATGAATATTTATCTTATATTTTGTTTTATCGTATCTTTCTTATGAGCTGCCTTCCTTCTTTAGCTTTGTTTCGCCATATATTTATTTCAGTTCCCATCCGTGACTTTTTTCTGATTTATCTCAGCCTCAGAATTTCGATCAATAATGTAATTACCAGAGTATTCCTCCTTAAATATATTGGAGTATTTTCATTTTCGTCACTATAGTCAATTAGTAGTGGTACTGTTAAAATTGCTTGGACAGCTGAGGTCATTTGCACATAGGTTCCTACCAGGAATCGAATCAGGGACGCTAACAACGAAGTCGAACGCGCTGCCCACATGGCCATTCGTGATCCCTTAAGTTGATTGTATTTTCAATTTTTCGAGCCCTTCGTTAACAAGCTAGGTATTTGCTCTAACCCCGATAAAAATTTTCCTTATCCTCTAAATTGCTTATTCAAATGGTTTATTTCTCCTTAATCTGGTATCAATCTTTGTTACTTATCCCATTATTTGTAATCCAGATCACGTTCTTCTCCCCCAACGTCTCTCGCAGTTCTCTTATACATTCATCATCGTGAGTTTATTTCCTTGAGGTTTTATTACCTAGGCGTTTGCAAACCCAGAACGAGATCGCAGACGGTCTTGATAGTGTCAATGCTTGAGATAGGTACAACACCTGCTTCGCAGTTACGGATTCATTACATGACATCATGTTTCTGCTCTTACCCCATCATGTCAGCTATGAGAAAATCTGGTAAATCTCTGCCTACCTTCCCATTTGCTTAAACAGAGTTATGTCTTCTGCTCATTTCACGCTTATGCATGTTATCCTTTTGAAGAGGGATCATCCAGATCAGACCTTGATCTTTGCTCGCAACATAAACAGTAAGTGATACAATCCCATCAGAGGCTATCTATCAGATCTCTTCCGCTCACATGCTTTTAAGAAAGCCAAGACTTCTAGTATTAAAATAGCGGCAGGAAAACATGCATAAAAAGCGGTAAATAATCTTTGTAAAGAAGAGCATACTGGTATTTTGATGAATCGGAACTAAAATGCGCATAATCTGTTTTGGTGAAAAATTCTTCACGATTGGATGCATGGAGTAAACCAATTCAATACTTAGGGAGATTCTTTTGAATTACTTTCAGTTGTATTGAATTTTTATTAGTTTTCGTCAATGAATAACCTCTTATTTTTTAGAAAAACTCGAAAATTTCTCGAAGTCAGATAAACGATCCTGTTAAGTTACGAATTTCTATCTTGGTATGAGTTAACAACTTGAAATCATCAGTAAATTTTTTAATATAAACTTAGATGAAGTATAACAAACTCAAGAAGTTCTCGATATGGAAAATGAATGATTGCCATTAATATTATATATAAATAAAGTAAAATTAACTGTATCAACCAAGCATTTTTCGTGTTACATTCATAGACTTTGATAAATATCCCTGTCACTTAGCGAATATCACCAAAACCTGGAATTTTTCTTCACGAATAACCTCAAAATCGATCGAACCATTAGATGAAAGAAAACTCGGCATTACATGTCGTAAGGGAGCAACAACAGAAACACTGACATTGTACTCTCCATTACGGTTGAACTTTTGGATTTATAAAAATTGGTATTGCTTAATTTTGGGTATAATTTCAAGTCTTGAGTACTACTGAAAACGGGAAGGAAGGGAAGGAGGAAGTACGACCTCTTCCTTCCGTACTACGTGATATGTATTGAATATCGATTGTATTTTCGACACAGCCGTAAGGGAGAAAACAACAACCCACCTTTTTATTCCATTGATGATGACGCCATGCCTCGAAACTAAGGCCGTCCATTAAATGTTGTGTAACACAAGGAGGTCGTATTTTGTCGTATTTTTCTTCCCTTATCGAATGCTTTTACGAAGTCATGAGCCAAAGAAATCCATTCCATTTCGTAAGAATGTTGTTTATTAAGAAGTCTCTCCTTTTGGTGCGCTCTAATAAGCATCAGTGTCCCTATAAAGTCTTTACTGCGGAGGCCGGTTTGAACTATGAACCTTCATCAGCTATGCATAGCCCCGGAAAGGGAATGAGGCTTATTAAATAAGAATAGGATTGAGGTAATTTACCTTTAATTTTTTTTAGTTAGCTAAATTTCCACGTACTAACTGAAGCTCAATCAGCTTTGAACGATAATTCTCATATCGTAGGAGCGACCAAAATTAATGCCATTATTCACCATCACTTATGAGTTATACTTCAGCGATTATTAGGTAGGATCCCTGATAGAAATGTTCGGCAGCGCGTTCGACTTTGGTGAAAGGGTTCCCGGCGTCGATTCCCGGTGGGAGACCACGTGCGAAATGATCTCAGCTGTAGAAGCACTTTTAATACCCCTACGACTATGATATTATCATAGCAATGAAAAAGATTGAAACAAAAGTAAACGGATAATACATTTTCTCTATCCTGTATCAAAAGATAAATATTATAACAAATATTCCAGCTATTCCATCCAATCAACCATTTTAACAGAAATATCATCTTAATTAAGAGAAAATCTTATCCCATAGGACAAAAAAATACGTTAATTCCCTAAACATGGGAGAGGACACAAGTGAATTGGAAATGGAGAATCCAACACTTCACAAATCATTCTGAGAACTAGGATAATGGTTTGCGGATGAGTACCAAATTAAGTAAAAGACCGCAGTCTTCCCATTTCTAACAGCCAAATTTCCTCTTTCATTGAGAAGCTTTCCCAAATAATCGCATTAGGGAGACATTTTGCGAGGCGTTTTGCTCCTTCCGACGCATTTGCGGTGGTGACCCCGTTCGGTGCGGAGATCGCTTTAGCTTAAGTGAGGGTCTTTCGTTTACCGCAAGTGCCGTATTTGTCGGACTAGTGTGACGGAATATTCTTTGTAAGCACCCCTACGAACTCTAATTCGCCATCTCGCAAACTTCCGAACTTTTCCTCTTCTCTTCCGTGCTTGCCGAGAGGCATTTAACTAAATGAGTTCGCACCCTTTTCTGAAATCAGCGCCTCTGCAATTCCTCGCCAGTAATTAACCTCTCCTTCCGCTTCTTCTCGTCTATATTTGATTTTCCGGGCAAAATACACATACTTTGGATGATTTTCTTCAGATTTAAATATTGGTTGATCCTAAATCTGGAAGATAGGGTGATAAGATACCCATTTAAACCTAATAGTTATGTTGTAAAAATAAATATTAACTCAGTTAACTCATTTAATAACTAATTTTAGTAATAATATTTTAAAATATAATATTTGAGTTCTTTATAAAAATTATTAACTCCGTTAACTTTTTTATTGACTAATTTTAGTGAACTTGTAAATAGTGAAATTTTATTATTAGCATCAATGTAATTGAACTGTAGGTTATTTTGTAATCAATTTATGAATCTTTTAAAAACAAATATTACGGATGACTTGTAGGTAGTTAATTCGTTCCATGCAACGCTAAGTCGGACGAGAGGGTCCCATATCACTTGAGTTTGACGGAATGTAATATTTATTAACAATTTTCCCAAGGAAGAATAGACTTCTCAGTCCCATGGGACCTTTTTCAAGTCTAATCTTCCTTGGGTTTTTTCTTAGGAGCACGCCATCTTGTGCAAAGTCACCATAACCTATTCCTTGATTGATAATTTTTGCTACCAAAGCTTATATCCTCTGCTAATGTACAACACTTTCAGGTTAGTACCCCTAGCGGAAACTTTATCTTCATTTTACCCCTCGAGTGGGTAGCATAGTAAGTGAACTCTAATAACAGAGGATTAATAAAGTTTTAAAGCGAAAGAGCGTCATTTTTGGAAGCTAACGTTTTTCACCGCGGTCTCAATATAGAGTTTTAATTGATTCCTTACTCTTTGTGATGATGAAATTTACAGAAAAAATGTTTGACTAATTATTATATCTTAATTTTCCATATAGTTTATGTCTCACTAAACCAAAAATTTTAATTTCTCTGTATATTGCTCTTGAATTTCATCAAAAAATCACAGTTTTTAGAAGTTTTCACTTTAAAAATCACTAATAGAGGCTTTAAGAATAATTTTATGACGATATGGACGGGATGAAGGGTCCGGTACGGGACTGTCCCAACGAACACGGGATGTATGGTCGTCTATGTATCGGTAACTGAAAACGAATTGAAATTTGCTTTATTAGGACTAATAGTGCCTTATCCCCACTTCCATGGTAACTGCTCATCTTCAACCCATCACTTCTATTTATCTCTAGCTTTGTTCTATCCCGTGTATTTCTGTAATTACATTTAGACCTCACTCCCTTTAAGCTTTTCCCTTATTCCGTTTCCATTGCTCATCCCTCCGATTAGGAAACCTCCCGTTCTATCCTTAAAGTCCATTGCGGTCCATAATTGCAGAAGCTCAATCTTCTCTAATGATTAACCCAGACCGTCGTAATTCACGTCGGTTTGAGGTCTCGAATGCTGATTCGCCTTCTTGTCCCTTTCTTATCCTCCCACCGACGCATGCTCTTGAAAGAAGACGAGGCAGACCCCGAGAGCAAATCCACACCTACTTAATGATTCAATTTACGGAAAAGAAATCTCCCGCCAGATGCGTTTCCATTGCGGCGAAAGGACCTACTCTTAAAAATCCGATGGGGAATATTTTTTCGAAGAATGAAAGGACCCAAGATGATGTTTCCTTTCTGGGAGTGGATGGCTTGAATGGATCCTCCCGAGTTCCAGACCTTAATTGGGCGTTCCGGAAAAGCATTCCTGTGACGATACACACGCCGAGACGTTTTTTTCTCTTTTCTGTTTGAGCCTCGTTTTAGCGCGGGCGTAAAACCTCTTTTCGGAAATAAATTCTCCATTCTTCGATTTGAGTTTTTGTCTTGAGGACAATTCGCGGAGGACTTTCACGGTGCCGCTAATTGGAATGTAAACGGACTCGAAATTTGACGGACGAAAAAAAATTGTTTGGGGAGCGAAAAGGAAAGCGGAAACAAGGGGGTTGTGGAAGTGATGCTTTCTCACTTTTCCGTGCTTCAAAGGCACGTATGCGCCATTAGCGCTTTTTATTTCTGCCATTGTCTCGGGTGTTCGGAAACAAGTAATCGAATTCCTGACTAATCTTCTGTGTAGATTGTTAATTATGTTGTTTGAAAGTGTATTATGAATTATGGAATGACAAACTTTCATTACTCTGGCGCTCTGTTATGCTCTGCTGACCAGTTGGCTCTTCGGGATCTCTTATTTTAATAACGCATGAAATAACTTAGTTATAAATGTTAGGCAAGTGTAAAGATATATTTTTAGTGATTCTAAGTGAAGAGATTTCATAATAAGAAACATATTAATTACGTAATGAGGCTTTTGAAATTGCTTTTATTTAGCCAAACTTAAGATGTTCTCACAGTTACATAAAGCACAGTTTCTCAAATTTTATTCAGTCAATCGCAAACTCCATTTTTATTCATAGATTACACTGATATAGATATAATCACAGTTTATGTCTACGGTAGTATGAAATATGACAGCTTATCAGGTCCCGATATGTTTATACATATCATTATCAGCCGTGTACAGTTTGATGTCCGATGAAGACCTCCCCAAGTGTTCTCTAATTAATTGTAGTTTGAACTTCCCTTGGCCCGATTTATGCATGTAAATCGGTCGAATTTTAATGGCAAATATAAATATCGTATGGATTTATGCTAGAACCAGTGTGCTACTTCTAATCCAACTATGAGTCATAGATTCCCCAGTGTAAATAAACATCAAACAATAAGAGTTAATCCTTAAGTTACTTCGGTCGTAGCATTTTTTTAAATGAACCTTTAGAAGTTGAATGGTTTTAGAGTATGAACTCCTTATTACTTAATATATTTTGCTGTTAGGGTTATTTTTATTTTTTCTGACAATTTTTTCATTGTAAGCAACAATAACTTTGCTTCTAGCGAAAGATATTAATGCTAAAGAGTCATTTGCGTAGATAATTAGTGAAATAATGTTAATAAATCGTACTACCTTACTAAATTAATTAAGTAATTACTCCGGATGAATTTACGGGAAATTCTCTGCTAAGCTAATTCAGGGCTGTATAACGCTTCAGAGATAGCATGAAGCTAAAAGCATATTAAAAGTTAAGTCCATGGCGCGAAAACCCTTTCAAAGATAAGCTCTAGCCAGGCGTCATTCTTGGGTCAGGGCGTCGATTCCCATGCCGCCGTATTTAGCTTTCCGTAACCTGACCTGATACCTCTTTATTTAGATAGCTATCATCATATATCCATACTGGGTGAACTGCGATAAACAGGGAATCGAACCAGTGATATCTTCCAATCGAAGACGAACACATTGCCCAATAGGCAATACAGAGGCCCAAAGGCTAAGTAGCTAAAACTTATTCGATAAATTTACGTTAAGATAGTGCTTAAAATTCTCCGAAACAGCTATTCCATGCGTAACTCAAACACTAGATAATGATAATACTAAAATAGTTCATTGCAGCTCATGGTCGTTTCATATTTTCGAGAATGAGTTTCCTTGAAAAGAATTATTCTAAAAATAAATTATTATGTTCCAATAGCTATCCTATAGCAATTATAATAGATCCCAGAGAAGATTAAGAAATATAGTAAGCATCAAGTAAGAAGAGCAAGACTTGGTAGATGTACTTGACTTGGTAGATTAAATCCCAAGGAAGAATAGACTTGAAAAAAGTCCGACGGGACCGGCAATCGGGAGACCCGGGTTCGATTCCCGGTCCCGTCGGACTTTTTTCATGTCTATTCTTCCTTGGGATTTTTCCTGGGTGCACGCCCTTGCGTGCAAAACCACCCATTACCCATTCCTTGTTGGTAGATTAACTTTATATTAAGATCTAGATTAACTTTATCTATTAGATATACTAAGATTAACTTTATAGTAAGCATCCTTAAAAGCCTGAACAAGGAAAAACCCAGGAAGCTTTTTTCTCCTACTATATCACAATAGCAGAATTCTTTACAACTGAAAAATCGCACACGTTAAACCAAAATCTCTCCAAAAAACCCAATATCTGACACCTCACATTTTAGATACATAGGATTACTTGTATTCCCGGACATATTTTCGTCATTAGGGTCGAGCGAACTTCAAATTCGGGAATTTTTTAGGAGAGTATCGGAGGAACACACCGGTGTAGTCGGACCCCCCATGTAGCTGACCCTGGTTTCATCTTATTATTCTTCCATTTACAGCGTATATCACTCGGGAGTTCGCCCCAATTTCGAAACATGAGATCCCTTACCAGATGGTCTCTCTTCCTCCTTCCACAGGCCGTGTCCTGCACGACATTGATCACCGTGCATCCACTGGTTGCGGCAAACAGGGACGCAGGCGATTCCCGGAAATGGAATCGGCCTTTTTGCGAGGGAGATAGGAAAACACGGGCAAATTGGGAAGGCGAAATGGGAGCGGAAGAAAGAAGTTTGGAGAAGCAGGTGGAAGGTGCGAGAATGGTCTCCGAAACAAGTGGAGACAGCTGTAGGAAACGAAGGAAGGAAGAATCACGAGATAATATGACGTAATACAAAGGGAGTGATCCAAAATGATATGAAACAATTGTATCTGTAGTTGTAATATGAAGATAATAGTAAATTCTTATCCTTACGATGACCACTAAGTTTATCAACCTGCCTTCAATCGGTTACTTCAAAAATTTCCTTCTACAAATTTATGAGTAGTAGTTTGGTTTTAAAATTAGGGATAGTAATTTTAAAAAGCTCTTCGAAAGCTGAGGTCATTTTGCACCTAAGCCTCCACCCGTGGAGCATGGAGCCCGTGGCTGTTTTCCCAAGAGAACGATATTATTTCTGAGGATGTTTTAGCCATTTATTGTTGACTTCATTTGCTTTATCTTTCAATCCTCGACTTAGAATTTTTAAGAAATTAATATTTAATAAAAATTTAACAATGAAAATGCGATAACAATAAATAATTCTACACAAATTAATTTCATAAAAGAGTAGCTTTCGAGAATTTCAGTTCATTTTATGTATTTTGATATTTTATAATTGACACGGGTTAAGTATGGGGGAATATATTTTACAACTTTCCGAAGCACGTTCAAGTTTTCTAGTCAGTATTAATGGGTTACATAAGAATTATTTCCTATGTATTTTTCTCCGAGATACAAGAATAGTCTCATTCCAAGCCATTTCTACACTACTATAGCTATCAAGCTTACTAGGAAAGCTAGAACGCAATATAGTCAGTTTATGCCTAAAATTATTATTAAAATATACTCAAAAATTACTAATACGACAACTAGAGACTCACAATGCTACGAGAATTGCTACCTTTACATGCTGTTATTCATTATGAATCCTTAATTTGCGATATTCATATAGGGGTGTAATTAAGCTCAACACTAATAATAAAATCAACTGATTGGCGGGTCACTTTGTGGTATTCCATGACAATATGGAAGAAATAAAAAGGAACCACTTTTCGAAAATGAACCTAGTTCCTAATTTATTTAATAAACTATGCAAAATAATACTTGAGGATGACGCTTACGCGTCGAAACATGTCGTGAATTTTAATAATTTGTATTCTGTGTGTGGTATTTTGCATAGTTTTTTAAATAAATTAGGAACTAGGTTCATTTTCGAAAAGTGGTTCCTTTTTATTTCTTCCATAAGCTCAACACCATGTCAGCTACCAATTCTCAATCATATCATTTGCGTTAATGTAGAAATCATCAACTTTTTAATTACAAATATTCTACATAAAGTACACGATTCTGCACGATGTTCCATGGCAATAAACTTTCACCCAACTCAATCGCGAAAATCAAAGAAAATTATAAATGGTACTATAGTAACTGAGCTCGGAAATATTTTATATCCTTTCGAATAGTGATCAACGTGATAACAAACAACGAAATGAAGACGATTTCGAATCGCGTCTGCCTAATTTGGGCGCATTTATCGCTTGGAAAAGAGTGCAGCTCGGCAGCTTAAACTCTTAAGTATGCAAACATTTGGTAACGAGTTTGACTGCACACGCCTTGCTGCATGCGTGCACCAGCCTCTAAATCGGGTCGAATATAACGTGATGTAAATTTGGATAAGCTCCTCTGGCTGTGGAATAGACAGAACGGAGGAAAGATGCAGATTCAGAGAAAGAGAGAGAGAGAGGCATTATGCAACAGCGTCCCAGTGGATTGGAAGAAAATCTGCGGCTGGAAATGCGGTGCGATCCCAAAGGACATGTTTTGCGCTAAATTAGTTTCCGCAGAGTTCAGTGGACACAAGCCGCAAAGGGAAGAGAAAAAACGTTTCGCGCTCTCAAAAGGGACGCGAGAATTTAAAGTTTTAAAGAGCTTTCCTCGCGTTTCCACGAAATTTAAAGTTGATTCATCACATAAATGGTAATGGCTACTAAAGTGAAATTTTTAACACCCGTTGTTTCTTTATGTTCTTTTATTTAGATAGAAAATGAGGTCTGAAGTCATACTTTCGGGTTCGTTTTTTTGTTAGAATGTGAAAACAGAGTGATTTAAATGTTTAGCGAGGATGCAATTCAATTTGCATTAGCATCAAATGTAAAATGGACATATTCGCAACGTAAGGTTTTATATTTTCTCTCTCCAGGGAGGTGAAATTTCGCTAATGATTTTTGCCGACCAATACTACTGAAAACATACTCCATTCCTCACCAGATCAATACCTAGATACCAGAAAATACCTTTTATTTTCAATTCCAATGGATATTGTTTTAGCGCACGCGGTCATAGCTGTTATATCTCTTGAAATTATATGAAACCGAAAAATGAGAGTAATTGCCAAGAACTGTATTTGGGGTAATAAAAAGATAAAGTTACTGTAAATAAAGGCAATCATACTACGTAAATGTTATCTATAACATCTTAAGTGAAATAGTTAGAGGGGGAGTATTTGAATTAAATTTTTTAAGTTTAAAGATAAACATAGTAAAAATATTTAAATTCGAGGAGGAAATTACCAAAATCTTCATCCAAGGAATGCCTTCACTGGAGCCATGATATTAAATAATATCTTAACAATCCATCACGTCGATGCATTGACTATATCGTACTTGTTGCAAACTTGTAAGCTACGTTGCTATGTGTTTCCTATTATATTTTACTGCGTGGAACATTAGCCGTAGCTAATATTTTGTATTTTTTATTTCTCCATTTGATTTTTCAGTTTTTCACGTTCTTTTTAATTTTTTTTCGCTTCTGTTCGGATCATCATTTTTTACTGTGTTTCTGCGGTTTTCTTTCCTTTTCTGTGAGTGTTTTCCAACAACATGGGTTTTTTTAACTGAACCTGATGTTTCAAAGTTTTCCCACATCCCAACCCTTCACTCCTCCATCAATCACAATAAACATTAAATGACCCAAATGGTTAGGTGGAAGTGCCCAAAACAAATGAAGGATTCTATTAATCTATTCGAATTCTAATCCTTCGAATTAAGCAAATCCTAAAGAGGTAGCGGTACCTCATTACTTAATATTTTGGAAGGGACCGAATACGCTAAAACCTAAAATCTTTAATCACTGTAAAAGCCCATGAACATGTTGAGTGTCCGTAATAGACAAAGCGAACAATAGTGGATCACCTTCATGGAACTGCACATCCTCAACTAGTAAAACCCTTGTCAGAAACTTTTTTATGGGAAGGTATCAGAAAGAATACTGGGTATTTACTGAACAAACATCGCGTGTTCATGTCACAGAATCGAAATTTTTTCCTGTCATGCTCGTTCTCTCTTCTCTTATATCGGCCGAATGGAACAGGAGATAGAGGCGCCTTTGTTACGTGAGGCAGCCACTAAATACGATCCTGAGAAAAAACACGCGAGAGCAGTTGCATCAATGGAAAAAGAGGCTGCAGCCGAGAAGACAGGCGTCAGAGCGAATCTTCTTGCCCCTGGAAGTAGTCCAACACTCCCGAGAATAAGAAGGCACACCCGTCGGTAAACTGTGGACAAGGCATAAGAACTCAGGAAGAGGGATGGAGAAATGCTTTAAATTTGGAGGGTAATGAAATTGAAGGACGGTGAAGAGGTCGGTTAACTAATTACTAGATTTCCTAGAGACCTATCGATTCCCTACAATGGTAGGCAATGATTATTTCATCTATCTATATATTATTTTAAAACATGGTTTTTTGGTGATCGGGACTTTTCTCCCTTATTACTCCATCAATATAAATAAATGAATGAACGTTTGATGGCAAAAGTTGTCAGGTTCCTGCGAAAAATAGTCAGACAAATCAAAAATGCACCATTTGTTAAAGAAATTGAAATAAAATTTTAATCGTCCCATTTTCTACTGGACGAAAAAAGGCCCGGGTTACTATATACAGATTCAATTTGTTTACTTAGTGACGAGTGTAAACAAATTTTTAAATCGGATAATGCATCTATTCTCGGGCATAAAATGATTCGCAATTAACATTACAGTCTCCATGAACGAAAACTTCGACGTCGTACGCAACCATAACAGTTGAATAAGCAAGCCACATTGCATTTTGCGGGAGCAGAACGACAGCCAAAAACATGCCATTGCCGAATATGAAAGTTTGCGTCACGGTTTTATCATGTGGTATGTTTGAATAATTTTGCATCATATTACTTCCCGGTTTCGTATGTTGCAAATTTTCTATATATCTAAACCTGATATCAAATGATTTTTATTGTTTATATTTCACTCATTGAATAGATAATATTCTACATTTAATCATATTTCTGAGTAAAGAAAAGGATGTCCTGCGATTTCAGAAAACTCAGCAGCATGTAGTACAAGCTTAACGATAGCCCAAGCTTAAATTCCAAATCGCTATCTCCGAAGCACAAAAATGTATTATTTTGCCACATTAACGATGTAAGAGACTTTCAATGCGGGGAGAATGCTATGCGCTTTGACAATGTAACACAATGTATTCGTATGAAAGTGTGACATTTAGCTTCCCCTCTAGCTCTCCTCTCCCAGATCAGATCACTGCAGACGAGTAGTAGTTATTTTTGTATTTCATGTATGAAGAGAAGAACATAGAAAATAAATAAATAACGTGGATGCAGAAGGTATGTTTCGTTCTTTTATCTTGGTTATTTAAGTGACACTTCATTGCCGGTATAAAAGGAAGTGGTTTTTATAACGACAGATTTAGGTAAAGCTGGCAGTGATATTTTGTATCTTTACCATAATTCATTTAGTCATAAATGCATTGAGTGAATTGAGGTATTCGGTGTAGGATAAGATACATGTACAGTGATACCTCGAGATACGAGTTTAATTCGTTCCGTAACCTTGCTACATACTCTTTCAATAGCAAAAATTCTGTAGTAAGTTGTCAGGTTCCTGCGAAAAATAGTCAGACAAATAAAAAATGCACCATTTGTTAAACAAATTGAAATAATATTTTAATCATCCCGTTGTGTACTGGACGAAAAAAGGCCCGGGTTGCTATATACAGATTCAATTTGTTTACTTAGTGACGAGTGTAAACAAGTTTTAAAATCGGATAAAGCACTCATTCTCGGTCATAAAGTGACTGAAGCAGTCTCGCAATTATTATTATAGTCTCCATGAACGAAAACTTCAACGTCGTACGCAACCACAGTTTTATAAGTAAGCCATATTACATCTTGCTGGAGCAGAACGACAGCCAAAGAAACATGAACATTGACGAATATGAAAGTTTGCGTCACGGTTTTACCGTGTGGTATGTTTGAAAAATTTTACATCATATTACTTCCCGGTAGTTTTAATTTAAGATCGACCATATCACAATTAGATTTTGGAGTATTTATAGAAAAATTAGAGATTTTAATTACGAGTCATGCGATCAAAATAATTAAGTCGTTTTCCGAGTATTCAAATTTATTTTGGGGAAACTTTCATCTGCTGAAAATTTTTTATATACCCTATCAAATGATTTTTAGTGTTTCTATTTTACTCACAGAATAAATAATATACAACATTTATTCATATCTAAGAGTAAATAATAGGATATCATACCTGCGATTCAAGAAAACTCACCTCTATGGAATGCAAGCGTAACGAAAGCCCAAGCTTGCATTTCCATTCGCTATGCCCGGAGTATAGTACAAAAAGATGCTCAACCAATTTAATAGTATGAGTAGTAGTAGACGGGGTTCTCTACTAAGAGTAGTATTTTGAAATCTAAGTTTTGTGAATTGGTTAAAATACCATGATTGACTACAATATTTGTGTGAGAGACATTCAAAAAATGCGGGCAATGGGTTTGCTACATTTGCTGTACTTTACTTAGCACTTTTACAATGTATCACAATGTATGGTCTTATGAAAGTGAGACTCACGCCGCAGATGCTTCCCCCTCTTGCTTCCCTCTCCCAAATTAGTAACTGTTAGTAACATTTTCTCTCATTCTACGCCGGCAGGATAACAAGCTTTCAACTAATTATTGCTGACTATATATCTTTCAGTAATTGAATAAATCTGATTCAGTGAATTTATGAGATGCAATTTCACTGCAGACGAGTAGTAGTTATTTTTATATTTAGTGTACGAAGAGAAAAAATAGAAAATAAATAAGGAGGTATATTTGTTGCTTTATCTTGGTTATGTATGTTAAACAGGAAGCCCTCGTGACACATCATAAAAGGAAGTGGTATTTAGAAAAGAACAGTTTACCAAAATGTGATGGTGGCAATGTGGTAGTGAAGTTTGTATTTTTGTCTAAATTCGTGATGTAAAAATACATTAAGTGAATTGAAGTATTCGGTTTAGGATGAATAATATATATATAAAGTGTTCTGCCTTTCGGTACGTTCATGTGCCCCCACATTCCCTATTTAATTCCTTCTCCTTCAATTCCAGGTAACATACATCGTTATACTGACGCGTACTATTCGTGATTATAGTGCTAAAAGAAAATTTTTAAAACATTCTATAACATTTACATTCTCACACTCTCTAAGATATTAGGGACTTCGTTAAGGTTCAAGTGGTAAGGGATTAGAAAACGCAAGAGTTTGAATTTGCCCATAGATTTTCGTTACTGGATGTGTAGATACCGATACCTATCGCTACTAACGAGGTACGTCGAAACTGACACTGACATGAAATTTCTTGGTACGATGTTTTTGGCATGTCTTATTGTTTTTGTATTCGTCTGTTGTGATTAGAGTAGTTGCTGTAATGTATTTGGTAGGGGAAATTGAGTATTACTGATCGTCTGCGAAATTTTCGCACGGGGCAACTAGTTTTAATTATTTCATTTCATATTATTTCATTAAACGATTTTCAATTTAAACCTCCAGAATTTCAGTTTATCACAGCGACAAAAGTACGATGAATTATGAAGTAAAATTTTTAAATGAAAGACCAGCTTATGAAGTTTTTATTTAATGACTTTAAAGTTGCCCCTTTGCTCATAGTTGCAAGCAAAATGGCGACTGTACAGCCAGAGGCGCAAATACGTGGTGTGCAATGTGTAGAAGTTTGTATGAAACACTCAGCATATAAATGAGTGAGTCCCTTTAATAGTAAGTTTCCGATTCGAGTTATTATTGACTAACCATACACGACCACCTTTTATTATACTGAAGATGATAATCGAGGACTTAGTAAACTATTAACCACTAGAAATGGTGAAATAATATCTACTCGGTAAAGATAGAGTATTCGACAGCTAAATGTTAAAACTTTTCTGTGCATACAAGTATAAAATTTTAAGCGATGTAACTTATAAGCCAAACGAAAAATCATTTACCACTTCTTACTGGTATCATTCCTTCGCATCAACAAAAACGATAGACGAACAGAGACGAACGTAAAGAGACGAACAGCCACAAATTGAAATATAGAAAAAATTAAAGAAAAACAAAGAATAACTGGCAAGTGAAAAATTAGTCTGCAGAATAGTTTTACCTACGTATGTCATCGCTGAAATTTCTTTTCGAAAATATTCCTCGTGATATTCTCCGTAATTTATAAGACTCTCGCTTTATAAGAAGTATCGCTTTAAGAATGCAGTACGTGGAGAAAAAATATTTTCTGATAATGCTTACTGAAAATGGTTGTTAAGTTTGTAACAGCGCACACGGAATCAAGGAGAAATATTGGAATATACAACAGCGGAAGAGGCAGTGGAAAAATAAATACGGTTCCATGGGAAATGAAATTGTGATGAGATGGTGATGGGTACAAAATATGAAGGGATCTAAGGAAAGGCTCGGATTTCATGCTGGAAGAAGAAATAGCTTGTGAGCGACTGATTCGAAGAAAAAGGAAACTCTCTTTAGGAATAAGAAATGAAAGTTTCGGGTGGCTTACTTACGAGTACGTTTATTTGAAACGAATTGCCTTCACCATCAATCATCGTTAGTGAATTTCTTTGAATATACATACGAAGCATTGTATTTAGAATATATAGTACACATTCTGCAATTTACAAAAGAAATTGAACTGGAATTATTAATAAATCATATGAAAATTCAGTGTTATTTTAGATATCTTCAAACAGAGATTGGGGAATAAGTCCAACACTACTTTAGCTAAACAAATTTCATCGGGAAATTTCATAAATATTGGTCAAATCAAATCAAAAACAAATCGCTCTTTTGGTTGTTATTTTGCTGAACTTCTTAGAGAATAAAATTTATAAAATTTTTACCTCCCAACTCTAACGACAGATGAACTTCGTAAAGCATTAGAATAAATGCATCGTAAAACAATGTGTAATAAATCTTAATGTGTAGGTAAGATGAAAATCTCATCTTCAATGATCTTCTTATTATTGCGACTTTAAAGTGAGTTCGACTCCAAGAAATATATATGCTAGAACATTCTCCCATTATGAATAAATCAATAAAGCGAATAGAACGACATTGACGGTTAGGTATGAATATTCCTTTGTTATTAAAAACAAAGATCAAAGTTTAAGGAAAATCGAATGCGCTATATCCTTTAGCATTGATTACCATTAAAAATTCATCATTAGTTTAGCATTTCATTACGATGGATTAAACCAGAAATCCCCTCATTTCCCTCCCTCACAATGGTAACATAACGAGGGATGGATTTGGAAATTCATTACGTGCGATGGAATTCCATGAAAATTACGTTAACCCCTCTGGAGTCGCGAGCATCTCGTTTCTGAAATTCATACGTTAAATGAAGAATGAGAGAGAGGGCGAAACGGATGGTGGTTCCAGTTGTGCTGTGTTGCGCGGGTATTCAGCTCTTACCAGAGGGAGCGGATGCTGCATCCGTTCCGGGAGCAGCGCTCTCAGTCAAAAGAGACTCTCTTCCTAGGAGTATAAAGCAGATTCCGTGTTTCGCACAGGAGAGAATAAGAAGAGAGACATAAGCGGCCGTATGCCTAAAGCAAAAGGTTGTTCCGCTCACTATTTCCTATTATAGGCAGGAATGGCGTAAAAACTCATCCACTGTGATACTACGGATTGTTTTTCTTTTTAAGGCGAAAAGATGTCGAGGAAAGGATGTTGTTAATGACTCTGGAATCTTGAGTGAGGAGAAGGAACGTCCTCTTTATCGCTTACTTCCGCATCTTCACTTCGCGCCTTGATTAAAGCTCTCATCCCTTTCCGATCATAAGATAAAATTACACTCGGAATCGCAACCCAAATTCACTGCCGAAATCCGTAATATAGGGTGCTAAACCACCATTTCTCGAATCGTTAAAGCTGGAAATTCTTCTCTTTCACTCCAAGACAATTTCGAATGAACTTTGAAGCGTCAACTTAGGCATTATTGATAACATTCTGACTTGATTAAATAGGAGCACGTCCAACTACCAGTTAAAAACTCGATAAGTTCAGGCTTAACTAGGTGGCAGTTCATTTCCATGATCAAATTATTTCTATTTGTAAAAATAAAAATAATTTGACTATCAGTTGTAAGTAAACAAGTCGAGCAATTTTCTTTTTAACGCAAAAGTTAGAAACGTGGCCTATGATTAGGCTTATCATATACCGTCTAATCGGAAGCGGGTCCATCATTTAAATGGGACAGTTTTTTTCACCCTTTTTTTCTTGACAGAAAACTTACATTACTTCAATGCAAACATTATTTGAAAGAATTATTGGCATATTTGTTGTTTGAAAATTTCTCTTAAGCGAAGACAAAGTACATCTTCGTGTAAATTGATGGTCCGTTCAACATTATGTCTCATAAGAGAGATCTCATGTGAAACTATATTGCCACTTTCATTTTGTGTGCTGCTTACATGCGAAGAGCTAAGCATCCAAATTTTTTTACGAGAAAACGAATTCATTCGCCGAGTAAACTGAAAGAAAGCATATTTTACTTTATTTTTGCACTTGGAATCACTGGCAAGAATGGAAAAATATTTATGAGAGGAATATTTGTTTCACGAAGTGACTAAAAGACCTCAATGAATGCCTAAAAAGGATACACGTGGCCCGAAGACTGTAAGTTCCTCATTTCTGATCTAGATGAACCATGATGATGATACTAAATTAAAAATTATCGCCTAGGTAAGTACTCGTGATACCAAGGATTCGGTTGGGGTGTGAACTCTGAAATGATCATTTCAAGTTTAAGCTCAAATTACTATCGAATCCCGCGTTTCGCTCATGGAAATGAGCTCTCCTTTAGCTCCCTTAATGGAGAGGATTTACGCTTCTTCATTTAATGAATTTACGGTGTAAATTAAAATGCCTCGACGAGTGGCGGTATTGAAGCGTTGATGCACAAACGATGATGACGCTCTAACGATGGAAATTCATGCCTTTATTAGTAGTATAGGGAAAGAGGTCCTGAAAGTAAAGCACTCGGAACCTAACTGTGACATCATCGCACAATCTACATCTACATCTACATCTGTACCCTGCAAGCCGCCTTTCGGGGGTGCAAGCACCAGCACAATGAACTGTCATACGGTATCGAAAAGGAAATAAATTACCTCGAGATGCGTGCATGAAAATTAAAATGTAAAATATGCACTTCTTTCAATAAATTTTCTTTTGATTGGATGTTAATCAAATGTTGTATTAATGATTTAATTAGCGTGATATCTTGTTCATAAACAGGCAAAAGCTACTTTTATGGATAATTCTTTTCTAGAAGAGTGCTTCACAATAAATAAATGTTGCGTCATATAGGAAACATATGCAAAGAAATTTTGAAATATGTTTACAATTATGGTTTTCATGGTGCGTTGTCCTATATATTTATATAGAATATAATGCGACCTAATCTGAAAATGGATATATTTTTCTAAATACACGTATAAGGAGCGTAATTAAAATTAAAATTATTTCTTCATATAAAACCCTCCACAATTATTATTAATCCTCTATATCATAGATTTACCTTCGAAAATTAATCAAATTTTTAAATATTCTACTTCCACTCAAGTAATCATGTATCGTTTAACAACAATTGGATGATAACTCTGCAGCATGTCCTACCATATCCCTTTTCCACTGTATGAAATTTTATTT
The DNA here is from genome assembly GCA_036926295.1 of Pachydiplax longipennis. Lineage (NCBI taxonomy): Eukaryota > Metazoa > Arthropoda > Insecta > Odonata > Libellulidae > Pachydiplax > Pachydiplax longipennis. The sequence goes on along the minus strand of JAVFKF010000001.1, from coordinate 19,179,073 downwards.
AACTCAGTATTTTGGCGTTTATTTCTCATAAACAGACTCGGTACTTAATCATTACCATTCATTCGTCGAGAACACAAGAGAAAACGACATAGCCTCTGATTTATCGAACCGTTTAACCCAAACATTTGAGCACGTTAGCTTCCGCGTCCGGGAATTGAGCGACTGCGGTTGCTTGCGGAGTGTGTGGAGCCAAGAGAATCCCAAATAGGAAGAAAATGAGCGTGCATTGGTTTCTCTGAAAGGCAGGCATGTCCAGAGGTGTGGTTTGGGGGATTGGCGAAGACTTGGGAAAGAGAGAGTATGGGGAAGGAAAGGGGTGGCCCAAAGAAAGTGAAGATATAACAAGGGGAAGGGAATACAAGCGAGTCTCTGATTGGAACTGAATGAATTCTCTACACAAGAGAAAGGGTAAATACCCAGACGATTGTATACGTGATAGATGAATCAAATTAATGTGAAAAATGCGAAATAAAAATTCTATAAACTATTATATGAACGTTAATAAAAAAGTTCAACTTAATTTTATACATGCTGAAAAGACAGCAATTAAATGGTAGTGGACCAACATTTTGAAGTCATATTGCATTTCAGGGAAAAATAATTATTAGAATTTGAAAAAACTCCGTTAATCGTTTTTCGGAGTCAGAGACTTTTAGGTACCGACGAAGGCCAGTATTAAATTTCTAGAAGTTGGTACTCTCAGTTATTCCTGGTCTTTTGGTAAATAAACGATTTTGGCTACGATGAAAATTTTTCTCCGACAAACCTCTAATAATACACTCAACCTCTAATAATTTAACAGTCCTGTTCCAATTTTCTTAAAGATGTAAATTTTATCTAAAAGCGATGAAAAGAATAGAGACATAAAATGTTAATGCATAAAAAAATTATATGGAAATGACATAAAGCTTGGTAGAGAATATAATCAGGATTTAAATAAAATAATTCTTGCGTGATGGGGTTACTGGTAGGTTCTAACTTCAAAATTTTAAATTAAAAATTGTATTTCCGATGCAAATGCGTAATACTAGGAGTAGCAAATAATCACTCTTTCTCAAATTCTGATAATCAGGAAACCGAAATAATACCTTCTATTGTGACAAGGAAAAGATACCTATCTATTCATTTAATATTGCTTTTTCATCAAAGCGGATGATAAGTTAGGAAATACCGTGTCGAGAGGGTAGTGAAGATGAGAAATAAACAAAGGAAAATCTGTGATCGAAGGGAAGGAAAGATCCCTTTCACTTTCAACACGCCCCTTTCCTTCACCTCTCCTTTGAAGGCCTCTCCTTTTCTTGGGTATCGAAACACATTTCTTTCATTCGGTACCGCCTCATTCCTCTCTCTTCACGGAAAGGAAAATCTCTGCCGACCTTCCTTATTTTTTTACAAGGGGTTATCAAAATATAACCTTTCTCAAGTCAACTACCGTGATTTCCAACAGCCTAATAAAATATCATTTCCTGTCGAGAGAGTTTCCTCTCGACTACCTCTCTATGATATCTGTAAAGAGCCAATAACAGAACTTTCGATGGAGAGGTAAATATTTAACAGGGTGTAAAACAGTCTTCCGAAACGAGAACAAGGGTTAACATCGCTATATGAATTGACTTCCATTCCCTAAAAAATTATTTTAGAAGTCATATGAAAAGAAAAAAAAATCACTTAAAACATCGTAATATTTCCTAAATATATCATTAACTGCTAATAAGAAACGTAGCATTGTCCGAATGAAAAAAGGTACCCAAAGGTATTTCTGCAAATGAATTGTTGGGAATTTGTGAATAAACTTGATGTAGCATTAAACAAAGTTAAGTATTAAGGAAATCTGCAAGTAAGTTTAACTTGAATGATTGCTATTATCGAATAAGCCATTATAAAGGTATCTATTGAACGATAATAACAATCGAAAATTAAAAATCTGAGCACGTTTGTCTGTAATTTAGTTATAAAAGAACTACAGGGCACAAAAATTAATAATAACAGTGTGGTTAAAAGGCATTAAATCACTTCTTGTGAATCTATGGTAATGGAGCATGAAAATAAACTCACCAAAATTCAACTTTCATTTAATCTATGACTTGATATTTTCATCACAGTAACTTATAAAATTCTTAAAGTTCCTGCTAAAATTCTGAAAATTCCTGAACAGATTTTACATGAATCCTCATTGTTATCAAATCCTCTCCGAAAAGAATTCACTGCGTAATGTTGCCCAAATCTTTCCATCTATCGCTTAAATTTTCAACAATTATATAAAACGTCCCCTAAATACCTGCTCTCCAGCCATTTTCAAACCAATCCAGAGCAGATATCCTCAACAGATAGAGAATCGTAAACAAACTTACAAACACGAAAAGTACTTGGATACAACCATTCGGAGTGGATCAAAGCACAAATCCCCACGGAGGCACACGCTAAGCAGGAAATTTCAATTCTATGGGAACGCGCTTAATAGGACGCCAGACTCAATAAATGCGAATGCAGACATGAAAAGTGGGTCAGTTGTTTCCACCTAAACAATTTTGAGTGCGTCCCGTATTAGACTTTCCGATCTCGGGAAGAATTCCCGTTCTTTCATTACCATTCGAGGGGCTGCACAATCTGAAAGACTTGGCAAATTGCGCGCAACGCCGGAGTACTTTTGGCACGGCATCAAAACCAAAAGGAGAATCCCGACCGTGTTTCGACGGAGCGTTTTCGGGTGCAATCCATTCTCTTGGGGGCGTTGCATTCCGGGCGCAATTTGGGAGAATACAGGCGAATAATAAAACACGTGTCTAGGGATTTCAACTCCCGAAAAAAGGCTCCTCTTCCGGATTTATTGCACTTCGGTTCGCACTCCGAAATGATGAACGACCGCTTTCGATATTTTTTGCCGCGATGGCGATGCTTGTAAATCATCCTCCGGATGTTCCGCGTCTTTTAATTCGACTCGTCCTTCTCTTTTTTTAATCACTTCTCAAATTGGCTTTTAGTCTTCCGTGCATCTCCCGCCCTTTAAAACCTCTGATCATGACAAATTTTCTTGTCGGTATGAAAAACTCCGTCGTCCACAAATCACCTTTAAAAGTGAATTGTTCTCCGCTACGTGTAAATTCGGGATTTCGGTTACGTGATTCTACCTTTCTACTTTCATAAATAAGTGCGAACTGTACTTGGAGACAAGCTTAATTTGCTAACATACGATTTGATTTTCCTTCCAATTTTATTGAGGACATAAATATTAGCATGGTTACGCTATAACGAATAAAAAATAAATAAACAGCGATATTTGATGGAGCTTATGCAGACTTCTATATCTGATTTTTACATTGAACTAGGTAGGAATAATTTTTGTGGGCGTAATCATTTGTTATTTGTCCTGTTGAATTAAAGTATTTAGATTTACAGATAAATAAAACAGGACCAGATTAGTGCTTTTTCCACCATTTTATTAAGACATGACCAGTTACACCGAATAATCGCCATCATTATCACCAGATCATCGATCATTCGTTGAGACCGGTCGTGTCTTAATAGAAGTGTGAAAAAAGTACTCACCTCTTCCTGTTTTCGTTATGTGTATATGGAATTGCACAAAACAACCCCTTTCCCTATGAATTTTATTTTAGGGTTTAGATTATTTCTTCCGATACCCTACAGGTAATAACTTGAAAATGAGTGAAGAATTGCTATCTATTAAGTATGCAGCATTTATATTGCAAATAAAAGTAACATGAAACACTTGAACACGACGTAAATTAAATTAGGAATTCAGAATTCAAAGCAATTTTCAATTACATCTGCATCTACGTTTGAAATGCATAGCGCACAGCATTAAGGAGAATCAATCTTTGAACTCAGCTGATACCTAGCACGTTATTCGCTTGACCTTTCATACGTTTATATTTCGGTAGATGCGAAACTTGCTGCTTCCATAGAAGTGAAGAATAACTTTGAATCTTCCAGAATATTAAAACTATAATGTGGAGTTTATAAAGTTATTGTATTCTCCTTGAACTTCGTTCGCTTCACCTGTCGCTCCACGATGTCTGACCTATCATGCTAAATTATACTGCTTTCCTTAGTTGACTACCAACCGCTGCATCAATTTTCCTCCAAAATAAGCTTTTAATGAGAGATCGTTTTAAAAAATTAAAATTTAAATCATTCTAAATCGAAGATGATATATCACCGTAATAACATTCCAGCATATAGTGATATAAAATTCTTATCTTTTTAACGTAGACTTCATCCGATGTTCCTTGCGTCTCATACCTGTCTCCTAAAGCCTAAAAATATTAAGAATAATTTTCAGTTTGTGATTGACATTTTACGATGCAATTAGTTTTATGAGATAATCTTTTTCTTTGATGGAATTCCCAAAGACAGCTGAAATTTTCATTCCGATCTCAGAATATATTTTGAATTCGAATCAGATAAATTCAAACTAGGGACACCTTCGCAACCTCAAATAGAAAAGGAGCCCAAGATTTTAAAGACATTAAAGCGAGCCTTCGCAGAGCCCTAGGGTCCTGCACTTGGTGGGGAAGGGCATTAAGATATGGCCATATCCCTGAATTCCTTTAGTACGTCCTGAAATCCGGGATAGCTAACTTAGTGTGGAAAGGAGGATAAAAGGTTCACAAAAAATGTGCGATGTGCCATCTGCCGAATTCAAAATAAAATACACCCTTTAAAGAGGATCCCGACCCTTCATTACCCTTAATGAACCACTCTTGGGTTAATCATCTTGGGTGAGAATTCTTTAATACAAGTGACCCTTTTAGTAAAACACCCCGAAGCGCTCTTAAAGCTTCCGCCACATCCCAAGAGAAGTGGCGAGGATTTCCTATTATCCCTTGCGTTAATTTCCTAAATCTGCCCATCCGTTTTATTCGGACATATCTTTCTTTATATAATCCACCTCCCTCCGAACCACTGCGTTTATTTCTTGGAATGTCGCCTAACATAGAAAGTCTTTGCTGGTGATTCTGAGAGAGAAGGAAGAGGGTGGCTAGCTTAAGAGGGATTCCTTCGTAGAGGAAGATTGAAAAAAAAGAGTTTGGGAGAAAAGGAAGTTGGTAGACACAGAAAATATGAAAAAAATACAGAAAAGAGAAGTTGGAGGGATGATTCAGATGGAATCGAATGAAATTAAATTGTTTTATAGCGAAAGGAACTGGAAAGCATCTCCTGATATTAAGTATTAAGTGACGTAGAAGGAAAAGATAAGGGATAAATTTATAATAAACAAACGTTTGAGTATATTGGAAATGGAATCTGTGAGGGTGATAAGGAAGAACGTAACATGCATTTCATATTGCTCTCTAAATGACGTTGTGTCGAGACTGGGACGGTTAGGAAGAAAATAAGTAGCTCACCAACCAAAGAATTTTTAGATTTTAGAATGAATATATGAGGGTTTTTCTGATAGCCTTTCAGATAGGGCTATTCCACTACAAAATGTTTCTAAAATATCCTTTGGAGAAATATTCAATGAGTGAATTACAGAGTAAAATATGTATTCTGTAAGCCGAATTGGGATTAACAATTCCAGAAGAAAAATCTTGGGCAAAATACATTTGGGTAAAAACTTGTCTGGGCAAACTCTCCTAAGGATCAGGACATTTAATATTTCTATATACAGAATAAAAATTGCTGCTTACTAAACGATTTCTTTTCTGAGGATCTGTGCATATTATCGCTATTAATTCTTATGCTAACACGCTACTCCTCCACTCAAGGAAATTTGATGAAACTAAGCTAATGTTTAACAAAAATATCTTTTGCATATCAATTCTGATTAGAAAGGCTATTACGTTCAAATTAAGGCCAAATCCTCTGCTCTGATACCTCTTGCATGCATAATAAACTCTCGACTTACGTAAAGTGATTGTACTCGTAAAGTGATGGCTAACTTCAAAACATTCCCTTCTAATAAGACTATTTTTCAGCATTTCTGTATACCACCTCCTTAAATTACGTTCTTATAACCAATATCTCGGGTAATCTTGAATTTTCGTGACACGAATATCATTGTTGTAGCTTATATATCATTTGAGCGTAAACCTTTTTTATAGAGCTCGCAGATTCATAGCGGTGCTATACGTCTCATTCAATTTTTCTTCGGATCTTATGAATAGATTCCGAATTTATTACGCATCCAACGACTGGCATTTGTTATGAGCACCAAGGTGTCTGCTTCGTAATGACGGCAATATGACAGAGGGATTTATGAACACACCGGGGATATATTCCATTGAAATTTAGAGCCAGAAGTCATACGTCCATCTGTTCTCTATCACGACTCCGAAGTTTAAAACCGGAAAAACCCGAAGTTTGCCTCCGTGCGTCACCGCCGCTCATTCTCCTATCTTTTTCCTTCTTTTCCATAATATTTATCTAAACGCTCCCAATTTTTTGTGCCACGGTCATAAAAATGATATACCGCAAGCCGCGCTGCAAGAAGGGAATTTACAGGAAAAGTGTGACCCACTGTCGGAGTGCCTTTGTGGTTTTTTTTGGACGTACGGAGATGTTGCGAACGCTGTTGACGGAAATTATGGCACGGCGGCAAAACGGAAAGGGCAGGAAGTGAAGCATTCTGAACGTGACAAAGATTTTTTCGCACAACTTCGCGAAGCAATTAGTGCATAAATACGGCTGGTTCGGCGGAAGCGACTTTTTGGTCGGACAGCCGAAGGTTTTGTAGCTGGAGGAACTATGAATGTCTGCAGCAGGAGGCGTGTGTTTAAAGGAAGGAAGGCTTTTTTCCGGGGAGGGAACATAATAACTCAGGAGGCGGACGTAAGAAAGAAACGGCGCGAAAGAAATAAATTAGGGAGTGGAAAAGTATCTGACGAAGGGATGGGGAAAGGGGCCAATGACGTGAGTTCTGGAGCTCCTAAAATAAAGAGTTGCGCTTCGCGATTCGGAGCGAGGATTCCGTAAGGACTGCGGCGAATTCGAGCTAAAATTTTAAGCAGAGATAGAATATGTTTTTTACGTAAACATGAAAACATTTCAATAATTTCAACCACCGAAATTGAGGTATTTACTTATTTATCATTCTACTGTTAAGTTTTAGGTTTATTGTTCTATCTAGGTTTTTGTTCTCATTATTCTACTTTATTTATTATATCATTTTTGGAATTCGAACTTCCATATAAACGCACCCATGGATGAATAAAAATAACATTTAACCATAAGACAAATTTTAAGATATGAAAAACTGGATTTAAACGTATGATAAAACTGCGAGAGACAAAAAAGATAGGATATTTGTATCATTTCGGAACTCGAATGAACGAACTGGTGTACATAATTTTGTGATCTGTACGTCCAAAGAAGAGGCAACGAGAAATCTGAGTTCAATAAATTAGGAATTGAATAATTTATTATTGATTATTATTGTTATTTTTCTTTCAGAAGATCAGTTGGCAGAGGAAATGGACCAAGCCGGAACTATTTTTAAAATGGCCTAAGAAGAAAGTGCTGCAAGGAGTAATTTTAAAAAAATTTCTAGTCGACAAAACAGTTCTCCGCCATTATAAATGGGCAGATACATTCCGCACATTGATGCGAAAATGTCTTATTACCTCAGCAAAACACTCTTGTTGAAGATTCCTTTAAGTTAAAGTCAATCAACTCTGCTTGGATAGGAGATTTTGCACGGGATAGCTTCCAGTGAAGGGATATCCTTCAAAGACCCACACGAAAAAAATTTCAATGTTCACAACGATCGAGATAACTTGGGATAACTCTGGTGATCAAAATCGCTGAGGATTCATTAGAATAAAATGAGATGCCGATGGGGTTGAAAAATCACTGCACAAGTGACCATACGTTTCAGCGTAAAGACGAAGTGAGGCATATGAGCACAGGAGAGTGAAACGAGAAGAAAAAACGGGGATATATGTTTTGAGACGGCAAAAGGAAAAAAAGGGCTAAAAGAGATGAGAGCTTAGAGGGACGGAGACGACTCGCGCAAGTGAACATGGAGGAATGAGGGGATGGGAAAATGAAAAAGAGAGGGAGTGCGTGATTCCGTGCGAAAGAGGGGATGCATCAAGACAGATGTAAGAGATTGGACTAAGCGCCTGAGAGGGTGAGACGTCCGGAAAGTCGCAAGATGAGATACGAGTCGACCAGAGATATAATCATGAGGAACGGGAGAAAAAGACTGAGAGGGGGACGTGAGGAAGATGGCCGCCGATCGCAGGTCGAGCACGCGGTCGTCGAATGGGGCAATGTGGTCAAATGGGGAAGATGGTCGAATGTATCTCCGAGATGAGCCACGCAAGTGACGTCTTGTGGCGAGTCTGGTGGTTTACCGTGGAAAAGGGTTGGGAGATGGACGATGGGATATTCCCACTGAGCTACTGACCCATTTTCTTGATGGCCAAAGGGAGGGAGGGAATTGGGTAAAACAGGAGGGAAGAGTTTTGAGGAATAGCGTATGAAGAGGAGATGGTGACGGCGCCTGAGGGGGATGTAAAGATGCGGGCTATTAAGGGGGTTCCACACCATCCGAGGTAGTGTATTAAGAGTACAAAGTGAGGAGGGAAAGAGATGGATGAAGAGGAGTGTATACAGCATCCAGTCTCCTAAACGACAGCTCTTGTAAAGAGAGGAAGAGTGTGCGAGATTACTTGATAAGTTACTTGATGTGTTGGAAGTTTAACGAAAAGTATCTGGGCGAAGAGAGGTAAACTACTCGAGATAACTTAGGAAAGTGAATATATACATTGCACGCATAGGCGTATGCTCTACAATCCAAGGGTAAACTAGGTGAAAAGTATCAACGATATTGGGACACGAATCCAGGTCTTCTGTAAGTCTTTTTGCTTATTCATGATCTTTGGGTGATTCCTTAGGAGAGAATTCCTCTTACTCCACTTTGCAAGCAGGCTCTGGTAGGACCTCTGGCAGTAGTTGGAGTCAGTACTATTCAATTTGCTTACAAAGCAATCCCAAAAACATTATGGATTTCATTGAGCGCGGTAGTTTAATATTCATACATATACTCAGAACTGCCTAGTAAGTGGAAAACCTTGGTTCTGGTCCCGGTCTCATCTATATCATTCACTTCTGCTTATTCTTCATAAAGCTAGGATAACATAACCATACCTAGATTTGCAAATACAGAAGGTTGTGTTTCCCTCCACATATAAAAAGGTCATGAATATACTCCTATTCCTCGAGTATTTAGGCCTCAATCCAATAGACTGCGCTACAGATTCATAACAAGAAGCTGTTAAAGAGAAAGGTTCAACGCTCGATCGCATTACCACTTCTTAAAGCATAGAAGACACGTTTTGATGGAAACAAAAATCTGCGATATTTCCAGAAAACTAAAAAGGATTTTACGATTTAACGAGACACTTCCTGGCAGCTCAAAAGTCTTCATCTGTGTGAAATTGAAACTCTGCGATCGCTTTTCACGTTTAAGAAAGATGGAACTGCCAAGGAAACGGTCGCGATATATTTAGAATCCTGCAAAAGAAACATGTCATTATTCATGTATGGCTAGAAAATGTGTTTTAAAGATCAGTTGAAGGGATGGAAGTTCAGAATTCGTATGTTTGAAAGTCTCACTATTTTGATAAAATATCATGTTCAAAAATTTTTATTGTTCGAAAAGATACATGAATACTTCTATTTTTGTCCTCTTATACATCTTTTACCGACTTATGCTTGAAATATGCTTATGAAATCGATATTTTGTGTTCTTTGGCATACCCTCTGCTCCTTTTTCTCTTCTTCCAAAAAATATTATGAGGTAAGGGTAGAAACATGCATGTAAAAAGTTATATCTTTCCTATAAATTAACTACGAACAAGATCTGCTGCTAGTAAAACACCAGTTGGAAATGCATGAATGTCTCGGAAAACTAAGGGTTTAAGAAATAAGGATGGCATCGTTAGGCTAAAGAAAAATCCCAAAATGTTTGTTCTGAAACAAGGAAAATATACTAGACTAATATAATCGCGGCACTTTCACCAAAGCATAAAAAGTTATGCAATACAAGGTGACATAGATATCTCATAGAGCTATCAACTTTAATTTAATAAAACATTGCCAGGGCGGGTCCCCTATTACTCTAGGGAGCAACACGTTTGTGTTCGGTTCCAGGTTCAATTCCCGGTGTTTCAACATTTATCGGCTCTCACCCTGCTATTCCTGCTGTTATGCATGTTAGATAGTTGCAAGTCTGCAAAAAGAGGACCATTGGTGATGTATTGTTCAATGTGATAGTGCAACAATGTAATTACTACATTACTTAAGCACTTAAACTACTTGCATGATAAGGTTAGCTTTAGGGTTTGAGCTCATTTGCATGAATGTTTACTCGAGGAAACTTCTCCTCTACACTTATATCAGCATCGCTGAATCCTGTATCTTTACAAATGATGGAAATAAAATTTGATTTAGCATATTAAGTTGTGCGACTAAACCCAAGCTTGTACAAGAAGTGAAAATTCGTGAATTGCGAGGCGTGGCTTGATAGTTCAGTTGGTCAGAATACCTGCCCAGAAAGTGGGAGACCTGGGTTCGAGTCCCAGTCAAGACAAAATTTTTCACTTCTTTCATACAACCCTGTATCTTTAGTTGGAACAAAAACTGAGATAGCACTAAACCTTTCAGCTTTTTATTTAACCCCATCGCACCGTATTGTGCCTATCGTCGGCAGAAATGAAAGAACGACTCAATCGCAAGAAAATTTCCGAGCACGACGCACATGCGGACAGTGAACTATGGATGGATAGCTGGGGGTAATCGGATGGCGGGATCACTTATCCTCAAATGAGATAAGGAGGAAATAGGAATAATGGGAATGGCGAGATGAATGATGAAGACTCCGGCGATTGGGAGAAAATCATCCGAAATTGGGAGTTGAACGAGCATCGGAGTTTCTCCGTGTAATAGAAGGGGAATGAATGAGTGGGAAGAGAAAATTGAAGAGGGAGAGGATATCGGGAAGGCATAGATTATAACGTGGGGATGGGAGGCGATAACGTAAGAGTTAGGAGTTGCGATGAAGATGAGGGGGAGGAATTGAGATGTATTCTCCGTTTCAAGATTCCAGCCAGTATGGAGGGCTTACGGGGGAAAAACTCAATGTAATTTGCCGTAAGCGAACAAGTTAGCCTCGCGCCGGGTCGTCTTTACGCGGAGCTACGGATTCGGACGGGTATAATTAAGATTCGTAGTTTACATTGACCGATTCATACTTAAGTTCTGATGAAATTTGAATGAAAATAACTCTATCAACACAAAAGTAAAAATTTTATGCAGAAACAACAAAGTTAAAAGCGAAAATTGAATGAATTGCCGAGTTTTCACCCGTGAACATTTTTGAAACTGCCATTACTCTCTTACGATACAACATAAAATGCTGTTTTTTTCTTCCATTGCTCATTGCATCATCTGAATGCATAAAAGTTACATGAGATTAATTTTAGAGCAACCAAATCTTAGTAAAAAATTATTTAGTTGGAGCGTAACTCGAGAAAAAATTCGTCGTGTAGTCCAATTTATACGTCGCCTAAAACTTTTTGGTTCGTAAGGCGAGGTGCTCAAAGAGAAAAATAAGGGAGGATTCCCTCCCCTTTATCTTGGCACTGCGAAGGATGGGAGAGATAGGAGATGCGTTTGGGGTAAGCACGGAGTCTGCAGAAGGGGAGAAAAGCAACGAACCTTGCCACATCCTCCACGCTTCGTCTCCTTTTGAAAGGCACGAGATACGCAGATTGCGTCCGAGCCAAGAAAATGGTTACGGAAGATTGGCCGAAGTGCGTACGGATGGAGTTTTATGTTTCGTTGGATGCAGGCGAAGGAGAGTTGATTGTTTATCCCAGAGTCAATCATGTGTTTACGCGACAAGTTGAGAAATTGCTTTCCCCGAGCTTTATGACCTACGGAATAAGAGACTTTGAGTAAAACAACAGATGGTTATGGAGAGAAATAGCCTCAAAAGATTATTTAAATAATAAAGTTTAAACTAAGGGAAATGTGTCTTTTATACAATTTTTGGGTTTCTTAAATTTGCTCAAGATTAGGAAAAATTTGTCGCATGAATTTCACACAAGTGATACGCAATTTTTTTTCTTTGAATGGAAGAAATAAAATACTACTAGCATTACTGTAGCAGTTGGCACCTACTGAAGATATTGGCTCAGTAGAACCATAATGAATTTCTTCTATTAAATTCAAATACTCGTATATTAACTCTTTTGGTTCAACTCTCCTGGGATGAACTGAAACGATGAATATAAAAATTATTGTAGTATATATAATTATTTTAAATATATTGATTTTAATTTAGTAACAGAAAATTAATAACGTTGGATGCTATAATGTGATGTACATGTATGCGTTATAAATTGTTCAAAATCATAGTTAAATTTCTGCAATTCAATGATTGTGGTGGATTACTATGATTGTACACGAATACACCTTCTCTGCATAAAGTACCAAGAGAAATATTAATAACTTTTTTCAATGGAAAAAGAGGATAATTATCCGAATTGCATCCTTTTTAATATTTTTAGTGACGATTAATCGCAACCATTTGCTAACCAGTAAAATATGATCAGTCGGAAATCGAGTCAGAGATCTAAGGGATTGAAAGTAAGAACCGTACCCACTCCGCCGCTGCAGCCGGATATAGACTAGAAATTTTTAATAAGCTACATAAAGTTATCTCAAATTTTCACCCCATAAGGAGAGTCGTTTTGATCCTCAGGGTTAAGCTATAGCTGGTTTTCTACCATTTAAGCATCGCACCTAACTTACGCATCCTTTTGCTCACGATGATGATTTTAGGATAACGAAAAATGTTATTATTGGCGTTTTTTAAGATCTCTTACAGTTTATCTTCGACATTCAGCATTTCTTCAAGTTCCCTTTTCTCCACCTCTGCACAACACAATCTTTTTTATTTCTGTCCTTTCATTTGGAGGGCCGGAGATCGCATCCGATAGCACCACTCTCTCGACCACTCTTCTCATCCATTGTGTGGTCACTTCCAAAGCTTTCGGCCTTGAACGAATAAATAGAATGCCTCCGCGAGTACCTTAAAAGAGGGAGCGGAGAATGATGGGGAGGAATGTTTGTTCCAGGCTGTGTTTTGGTGTCATTTCGGTTAAAGAAGCCCTATCGTGCCTCTCTCCATTATCGTAATTCTCCTCTAACAGAGACGGGGATCTCGAAGGTTAATAAAGACGGGAACATAAAGGGAAAAGGAATAGAGATGAAGGCGAAAGAAGAATCGGTTGCTTACCGGGATGGAAAAAAGAAAGGGCTGATGAGAAAAAGTTGAAGAGCTTCCTTTTTTTGAGTTTAATTTTTCCATTTTAAAAATATCGAGGAAGTATTTACGTGGACTTTTCTGCTTATGGCAACCTGTCTCCTGATAAGGAAAGTGAAGGCAAACTACCTCACTCCTCATCTTTCCTGTTAGGTCTTAAGCTCTCTCAAGTACTTTTGGTAGCTAACAGTGGAGAAGTTTATAACCCAACCACTGTTAAGGCTAAAGACTTTATAGACAACAAAGTAAGGGATTAAATTAATTGTCCCTCCTCATTTGGTCGATCATTAAGAGTTTTTATACAAAATATCCTCAGATTGAAACAAGATAATCATATAACTAAATACTATATAATCATACAACTATATAACATACTTTAGAAGGAAAAATGATTATTATTGAACTAAATCTCTCTTCGTTTTATCACACATCTTATTTTGGCTAAGCTTTATTCCCTAATTTCCTTCAAACATTTAACGAAATATGTAATAGTCCTAGAAAAGAATTATTCGACAACGATAGGTAATGATGGGAATATTTTTTAAATCTATGAAGTCGAGTAATGTGTATGTGTGATTATTGCCTTTATCAAGTTTTAGTTTCTTGTTGTAATTCTTAACTGAAGTTGATCAATTTTCTGAACGTAAATACTCTATATAATGTCGTACCATTGAATCGCTTAAAACCATTCCGAGGATTAGATGAATCTGAAAACCAATCTAATATCCCTCGGCGATCGATAGTTTAATCGCGACCTGGAGACTACTTCGCCCTGGGAAGAAGTCAACGGTCTCAGTACATGCAGAATAAATAAATCAAACTCTACGGAAAGGCCTTCGAATGCAGCCTGTCTGGACTCACGTGTTCTCTCATTCGCAGATGAACACGAAAATCTTTACCAAACTCAATTACGCTGAGAGTTTCGGTTCCCATTGAATTACCTTCGGAATCCTTTACGTTAAAAGGTTTCGATGAAAAAGGCGCCGTCTCGAATCCTCACTGAGAGCGATACATCGATCGTAACTTCCGGCTCCATTCGACCAATCCTCTAAAGCGATACGAGGCCAATTAAGAGAATCGACATCTCGGAGATTTCGCGTTCGAGGAAGTTTGTATTCCGCTAACCACAATGTGTCTTTATGCCCGCCGTTCCGTAATGATCCTGGCTCGCCGCCAATAGAGCAAGGCCTTAGTCATAGAGGCGATTCTCTTCTGTTTACGCGCGTAGATCGCAGGACGTGGACGGCATAGCGGAGTAATGGCTTCCATTGTTCGCCAGTTCCCGCGCGCCGTAAAAAGAAGACGATTGAACCGATATGCGATTTGTTTCGCGGCCCGAAATAGAAGCAAATCGAGAGAGCAACAGATTTTCACCTCTATTTATGGCTCTGATTCTTTCGAGGCAAAAAACCAAAAGGGCAAGGATTGCTCGGTGATGCTGTTTTGCTTGATTTTCGCGAAGGAAAAGAGAGCCGAAGTGACTGTTCTGTTTGCGTGTTTAAGGCTAGGTTTCGAGTGCCAAAGTGATAAAAAGGAAATGTCTGTGGATTACGTTCTTCCAAAAGTGCCCTCAAAGAAAAGACAACGGCGCTGCATTACCTTTCACCTTGCTATATTCTTGTAAAGTGTTGAAGTTCTACTATATCACTGCATTTCATGGTTACTGGAATAAACCTTGGATGGCCTCTATGAAAAAGCTCGAAAAGCGGAATGAAATACCTTTTTTTTTGGAAAGAGAAGAATATCACTAGAAAACCCAAGTAGATTTAAAACAGAAAGTGATAAAAAATTAATGTGTCCTTTTGGAGAATTACAATGGTAGAAAATCATTATAAATGATTGCCAATAAGGCATAACTTATAAGGTTAATTCCACAGCTATTTCAGAATGGTATTTTCATTCACATAGAAGTGCGTTTGTCGAAAGAATTTTAATTTATTTTTTAGTTGATGGATGGTGATTTGATGGTATCAACATAGGATGACAATCACTGATAGAACGTCAATTCATACTATAAACGACAAAAAAACTCCAGGAAAATGAAGCAAAGATTTTATTTCGAACTTAATATCCCTTGAAAGTAAAAAAACTATTTTTATGAACTGTGATTTCATAAAAGATTGAATAATTAATGTAGTTAAGATTAATCACTGCAATCAATGTTAGCTGTCAGAAAATCTGGAGCCCATAATGTGTATAATTTACACCAAAGTTATAAAGAGGAGATGTCTGAAGATTACGTTCTTCTAGAAGTGTCCCCAATTAAAAGTCAACGGTGTTTATCTCACAACTCAAATTTCTCAGACTAAGTGTTCATCAAATATTACAACAATTATGTATATCTAATGGATTTAATAATCTGACAAACAAGAAAGATGAAACACTATTTGTTAATGCTTGCATATCACCTGATGCCAACAGGGAGACATTCGTTATTAATAGCGCTTACCCCTCATTTCAGAGATGTAAAAACTTTTACGACCCTCCCAGGCAGACAAAAGTTTCCCGGACCCTTGCAAACGTCATGCCGCTCTTATCTTTATAAATATTTCTCCTCTAGTTTTCTTTTATTACTACTATTTCCTACGCCTTCCGAAATCTTCCTTCCGCTGTTCTATGTTTGAATAGAAGCATCTTGCCTCGTTAAAGGACTAAAAATCTCCATTCCTCTTAGCCTCCTCTATGGATCTCAGAAACTCTTTTCAAACTTCCCTTATCGTCCCTTCAACTTTCTACTTTGCTTATTCATTCTAACTTCCCCTGCGAAGCAAAGATTTGGAACTCTACCAGAATAATCCAAGCCTTACGTTTACGTCTTGGTTGGAAAGCGCATAAAACCTGGAGAGGGAAGCCAGGCATGGAAGATTCTTGAGCGATCGAAAATTTAAGAAAGGGAGAAGTGCAGCAGATATCGCCATAAAATTTGGCGATTTGGAGTCTTTCTCACGACTGCCTTATTTCCGTGTTTCCAACAAGTACACGTCTGCCCACTTTTAGCTGCCGTTCCCGAACACGCATCGCATGCTAACTAGAGTTTCTCTCATTCCGATTTTCTCCAGCTTGCTCGAACAAGAGGTAATATAAGATTATGAGGTCTGTTTAGAACGGACGTAATGTAAAGAAATGAAACGTCATCATCTTCATGATCTAAATGTATGATTGAATGTCAATGCTCAAGTCCATTTAAGTTGCATCAGGAAAATGCTGAGAGAAAAGATAAGGTGATAATCTTAGGATTTAGATCCAGAATGAATTTTCATTGTATACATATCGTATTCAAGACTATATAAGTCATATCGCTTACCTAACAATGAATTAAAAATTGACGAAAGTCTATCGGACAAGAGTGGAGTTGAGGGGTTTTTCGAATAAATGAAGGTTCTCCAAATGGACGATTCTCTTTTTCCATAGCTTAAAATTCAAATTTTGAGTTACTTTAGATGAATAACGCTTTAAAGAAAGTGATTCGAAACATGGAAATAAAAATCTAGCTTTATGGAGGAACAAACCCCATGACTACCCTCTCAAATTGTGGATCTGGATGTTGAATTTACGTGCATTATTTTTTTTTGGATTTCATACATTACTCTTCACTGCTTCATTTGATTTTTAGAATTTTTTCTCTCTCCCTTCCACAGTATCTCTTTAAGCCCGTTACACTCCACTGAAATCTCAAGGAATCTTTCATTCTTTGTTGGCTGAACATTGAAATTTTAACAACGTTAATAATGTTTGCAATTCTGTTAGCTACCGTTTGCGTAACTCATGTCTTCTTTAAAACTTACTGAATTATACAAATAATGTTTCCTCTCTTTCAAATATCTCTGATGATATCACAACTTCTTCTTGCTAATGCTTTTCTCAAAATAATCCGATTTGGTGGTGGTGATTTCAATTTCAACATGAAGCTCTTGCTTATATTAGTTCGCATTTACAATGAAAGAAGCTCACAGTTTCAAGTTCAGTGGCTTTCAATGATTAAGGTATAATTAATTTACGAAGAGTCCTGAGATTGACATTATTATTAACTTTGATCGACAGAGAAATGTCAATTTTTGAAAAACCTGGAATCCTCAATATTTTCTCTGCATGATTAAATGCTCTTTTATACACTTGAGCGACGTCAAAATCTTGCGCAACATTTCGGAGAAATGTCAATTTATCCGTAAAATCAAACATATATTAATCACATTACAGATTAGCTATAAAACCAGTAACGTAAAACAGAATCCTTTCATAGTTCAGTCCCTAAGATAAAATTTCAAATCAAATCATACACAGAAATACTCATTTTGAAAGGACCGATATTTTCAAAACATTCACAATAATTACGATAAGACGGAATTTTCGAAATATAATGAGATGAATTCCATAAATTTTGCACAAACTTCATCTTATCTAACAGAAAAAGTTTCCATAATATTACTCGCTATCCTAGCGGTTGTCCGTGCTCTTTCTCAATTTCAATGCACAGGCCAAAAGCACGCTCTTGGGAGAGTAAATTAAATGCGTTAGAAACTTCTTTCGTTGGCTAGACATTCCCATCCTATGATATTATTTCTTAGTGCGTTTCAAATTCCAAAGGAATCATAAATCAGTGATATCGCAAAGTTCTTGCACCGGCTGATAGGAAGAACTAGCTCTGAACTATCGATGTGAGGAAGTAAAATTTTTTCTAATGGAAATAATATTTTATCCACAGCTTATTGATTCTCTTGTAAAAGAGGCTCCTGGATTCTGACTTCGTCTGATTTGTAGTTCCAGTTTGCTCAAGTTATCGCACTGTAGAAGCCTTTCCCTGATAAAAAATGGAACATGTTTTAAAGTTGCATCGGACGATCGAGTAAAGAGACAGTATGTCGTAATATGAGTAAAGTTATCATCTCTGGAGCGATATGCTTAAAATAAAAGCTCGTAGATTCATAAAGGATACATATTTGAATACCCCCTAAACTAAAATGTCTACGAACCATACAAATTTTATTTATTTTACACTAGAAAACAAAATGGAAGAGTATTTTGTCTCTTTAATATTTAAATATGTGCCTTAAACCTTAAAAAAGAAAAAGAACCTTCTTTAGCTTAGTTTACTTTCCACAGCTGTAAATATATAGAGAGAATCTGCGACTATTGTTATGTAATACTTGCGTCGTTCCATTTTTTTAAGAGCTTTTCGTTGTTACTTGATGTTGGTTCCCTTGTTACTTAATGTTGGTAAATTTTTATCCAACAATAAGCTAATTTGTGTCAAATTGACAATTAGACAGTAATGTAAACAATTTATGGTCTATAGACTAAGGCGAAGGATAGGCTATAGGGGGTTGCAGAGCGTTTTAAGCGTAATGTTTACTATTTGTTTACTGTGGTGGGGAGGAGGACTGACAAATTGCCGTGTATTAAATGGGATAGCGTCTTAATCGGGAGCGTTTTAAACGGGTTTTACTCTATGTGATTACTCTACCTCCGGTTAATTTTGTGAATTATTTATTTATTTAATTATCCGAAATATTATCACCGATTACATTTTGTGCTTCTGAATAGAAATCCATCAAAGTTTTACATGAATAAACCATCTTAACTTTTCCATCTACCTCAGAAAATCGCGTGTAAGCATTGAGGGAAAAGGCAACCCGTTTCACTCAAGATTGAAGTATTCTACGAAAAGCATATGCCAAAAATCATACTATAATGCGTACGATCTCTCAGCGGATAATAACAATTTCCCTTAAAGTCGATCGAGGGAAAAGAAAGAGAATGGGCATACGATAATCAAGCCGCGGTTTTAGTACCATGACCGCCTTTTGGAAATTTCGCATGTAGCACGGGAGCCGAACTGTTACTTCCTCTCTTTCAACTCCATCAAAACGTAATTCCTTCTCCCCCATTGAAAGCGACCTCGGTAAAACAGCTAATCTAAATTTCCATCAGCTCCTAACCCGCAGACTTTTTTGTTTTCTCAACTTTTCCCGCTTCAAAAATTTTTTTTTTTCTCTCGATCCAAAACTTTTGCTTTCCGCCCCCTTTCACACCTCTGCCGCCCCATAAAGTTTGCATTATCTTCCACGCCTCCATGGCCAAAAAGCGGTCTTTTAATGGATAATCAATTGCGTTCGAGGAGGCGGCGAGAAATGAAGCGATGACAAGGAAGGGGAGATAAAGGGAAAAGTTTAAAAGAAAGGACGCGAGGGAATATGATAAATGGGAGAATGCGTGGAAAAGCAAAAAAATATCCTTAGGATGAGAGAGGAAGATCTGAGCTCACGAGATGAAAGGGAAAAGAAGAAATGGATTGCTTAGGATGCTCGGATGTGACAAAAAAGTGGCTAGAGAAACTAGAAATGGCGGGAGAAATGTAAATGATCGTTCCTCAAGGGCGCATAAGCGAATGAGTAGTAGGCAAAGGCTTGAACTCTATTACGACCCGGAATTTTCAAAACAGCATACGTTTTAGAAATTAATCCGCAGTAGCCGAAAAGACTGTTACTTCTTATTTTGCCTTTAAGAAACTGAAATCTTATCGAGTTGATCTAGGATTTACGTCGAATACACAGAACGTTGCTTAATATTCATTAAAATTTTATAAATATACTACTTTAGCCTGGCTGTAACAACTTATTGGCATGCCGTGCTACACCACTATATATAAAAAAAATTGAGTTCTACAGCAAAAGATCGACAATCAGAGGTCAATTTCTGTAATATACATACACTACATTAGCCATGCACAACTTATTAAAGAATTCATTTCACGAAGTAGTAGTAGTAGTGGTCACGAAAATATAGCAAACAGCAGCCAGTTATAACTGATTGTTCTCTTTATATACGGTTTTGCTATGAAAAGATTAAAATAAATTTTATTGGAAACTTTTTCAGGGTAAAAACTTATTCCTCAATGTAAGCAATAAATATAGATAAAATTGCGTTTGTTTAGCGATTTAAAAAACCATAATTTCACTTATTAGCATTTTAGTACATTAGTGGCATTTAAAATTCTTGATTGTAAAATTCTCTGAACCAATTTTCATACTCCTACAAGAAACGAGCATGGTCTACGGGAATAGGTATAATCTTGATACGAATGGGCTAACCTTCTTTTCTCAGCTATCTACTTGATAGACGTATGCACAACTAACGGCACTCAATGTAAACAGAAATGATAAGTCGATTTAAACTTGAAATGGAGTAATGGACTGAAGAAAAAATCCCTTACGGACCTGCGTAAAATTATTTCATCATTTTCTTAGAAAATTTAATGTTGGAGTTTTCGAATTGGATCGAGTTTTCTCGATCGAATACTTAATAATTACTAAAATTAATTTGTACGATGAAATTAATACAATGCTGACTGTGGATTGAATAACCTGAATTTGAATGATTATGACTTTAATCTCGTATTCCTCCAAAATCACCCACAATATTAAAAAATAATAAAAAGGGCAGCGTTGCATAATTTTAAAATAGGATTGTGCGACAAACTAATGTTCAGAGAAATTATGGAAAAATATTATCTAATATTAACAGAGCCTCCTGAAAAATTATTCCATCTATAAAAGTTTTAATCCTGGAAAAGAATTACCTTCTTTCCTTGCGTTAAAAAAATTCAGTATCTCATGATAAATAGCCTGTTTGTTTGAATAAAAAACACAGTGCACCATACAAGCTCATCTTGGATTTCTTTAAATGCTGAATATTCATAGAAGAACTCAGTGTGACGGAAAAATCTCTTTATTATGCAGCATTACGACGTTGACAACCATAGCCGAACGGATGACTGACAGGAGAGAAATTTCACGGGCAAATTACGACATCGTGAGCATTTGCATAAATTTCCAATCTTGCCTTCTTGACACGGATGCCATGTTTCTTAAATAAATGCATTACGTTAAAGGACAATTAGCGGGATCATTGCAGAGATGAGTTAAAGATCCGTGATATCCTTAATCAGTTTGATCCGAACTAAAGAGCAAAGTCATTATCCGACTTACTGAAGTCTTCTTCCACAGCGGTAAGAAAAGTCTGCTTCGGAGTCTGATGTCATAGAGGATTAAATCTTCCCGCGTTTCCTTTAATGGTACATAGACTAATCATAGATCAATCTAGACCATGAGTACACTAGTACTGTTGCTAAAAGATCTTTAACAGCTGAGATCATTTCGAACATACGGCATTTCATTGGGAATCAAACCCAGGACTGATATAACCAAAGGCGAACGCGCTGCCCACTAAGGTATTTGGGAGTCATCGAGTACAGGTATGTAGAAGTATCCCATAGCTTTATGCGTCTCGTTTGGGTTTGAGAATCTGAGGTTTAAAGCCAGAAGTACACACTCATATCATTTCCACATTTATTATCACTTGTCATAAGGAAACGCAATACCTTAGCAATCCCGCACCTTACGTTTAAGAGAAACCATAAGAAGTATGCATACATACCGTGAAGTATACATTCCTCTCGTAAATACGGTAATTCATGGGTCATATCTTACATGTACTGGTGTTGCCGTTAAGTATACGTCATCGACCAAGAATTGTTTCTTACGTGATAATATGCGAGTCTTTCGATAATCCTTTAGCAAAGCAAGTTCTCAGAAGGAGTTATTTTACGTAGCGTATCGGCAAACCGATGATAGACCATTCCATTGTTAATGGTTGCTTACGAGAAGGACTTTTACTAGCACGAATGACTGAAATATAACTTTAAACGTAATTAAAGAAGCTTTTCTCTGCGACAACTGCTTAAACTTTTAGAACATAAAACATTAAACAAAAATTTAAATTATGACACGATAAAACATTTTAGATTACGAATCTAAGATAGACCCGATGTTTATATATTATAATTTTAATATTATATAAATCTGATGTATAATAAGGTCTGGAATCACCCAGATTTATGGTAAACTGAACGCTCTGACATTTCCACTACTGTACTGTAGATTCTTAAGTCAGGAGTAGGTGAATAGGTACATTTTTCATACCTGCCTCGTTAGGGCAAAGCTCTAATAACGGCATCTTCAATCAGCAGAAATTGGATGCGAAAGAATCTAGGATAAATGCCGCCATTAGGCAGTCTGCAGAAATTCCAGAAACAAAACAGCCGAGCAGATCGGGAAAAATGAGATCCGCGATGCAGTCGATGGAATGTGACCGCGAATACGAAGTGAAAACTGCTTGCTCCCCAGCGCCTCCTCCGGAGAAAGCGGATGCAGACGGAATCATTCGATTACTGCCTCAATCGCATACATTATTCCCCCCGCAGCGAATCGTCGCATTCCATCCCTCTATTTACTTCCAAACAACGCGTATTATGGGCCCAAATGAGAAAAGCTATTGCTGAAGAAAAGTGGATTAGAGAGGATGGAAAAGAAAATTCACGTCGAGAACTAGGTTTTTAAGCTGTTGAATCGTGAGGGAGTTTGAATACAATCGAGGGTATTCCGGAGCCATGTGTAAACACTAAATAATATGCTTACATTACGAGAGGGAGTAGGAAAGGGAACACGTTCGCAGATGCCGTCATGCATAATCAAATAAACCAAGCGCTAATGTAATGAGAGGTTTTTACCATGCGCCCGATTGCTTGAAACTGTGTTTGAATCGCAAGATTGCCCGTTTTTCATTTTCACCCTTCTGCGCGGTGTTATTTTCAACGATGTAAAGACAGAGCAGTGTTTCTCGGCAAGGGGAAATAATTTTTGTGTTTCTAACGTAGTATTTGTTTATACTTATTCAGAAAGGACGAAGAATAGGAAAGATTTTGAGATAAATTTTTCGCTAAAATTATCGCCTTTATAAACTTAATATAAAAATTTTCAAAGAGAGAAGGTACTGCTATTTTCTGTAATACAGAAAATATAGAGGATTCAACTTTCGCTACCTTCCATAAATTTCTGATATCGTATACAATTATTTGTGGCTTAAAAATGTTTTGATAAACCTTCGACGGTCATCATTGGTGATTCAATTTGTAGACTGGTTGACTGAAGTCCTCCATAACTGATTAATCGAAATAGTAAAGAGATAATACTGTACAAGAGCCTCTTGTAACTATTTCGTTCAGATAAAAATAATACATTTATATACTACACTTAGGGTGTACAAGGAACAATTCTACAAGGTAAAATTCTTGATAGATTTAAGTAATAGTCGCTATTGGTTTATTTAAATGTAGAAATAGCTTATATGGGACTGCAGCTTTTCTTGGTAAATACATAACGGTTCCAGTAATCCGTCTCACGATCTGCAACTCGGAAACATCTGCTAAACAGCAAAGCCAGCAAATACTTATGCACTTTCCTCTCACAACTTTCCTTCGCTCATTCACTATTCGTCACTACAGCAACTCTATACAAACAAGACCTCCAGTCACATAGGACGGACTCCCATAAGGGATTCTCATTTCCGACAGAGAATTTTCTGCGAGTTCATTGACATGTGACCACAACGTAAGGGAGTTTAAAGGCGTTTGCTGCCTATGATTTACCGAGTTTTAAACATAGTAAATATACATGAAAACCGTGCAAGTGAAATTCTGAGCTTTCCTGCTTAGTAGTTTATCTAACTATAAATAAACCATATTCTGGTCCTACACAAAAACTTCAATCAATTTTATTTATTTTTTGTTTGAGGATCTCCCATGATCTTACGAAACATATGGCTTCATAACTTTTCAAACATTCTGTAGAAAAGACTTTTCGCTTCGGAAAATTACTCCAAACCTCAGCTGAATACTAAGTGTCATACACCGACATACTATGATAAATTGTTTTGAATTAAATTTTTAACTGAGATCGTTGGGAGGTAATAATTTATGGAATTTTTATCGAATTATTCTTACTTTTTGCTTACTATATACGAAAAATGAACGCTACTTCAAACTAATCCTTGCTGATCTTTATTTGAGGATATTTCTATAATCTTTAACTTTCATTATTTTCACAGCATACTTTGACCTTTCAGTTATGTTGACTCAGAAGTTTCATGTTCATAGCCATAGCTACAATTGAAATTCCCAACGCTTCAGCATTGACGAATTTTTAGGTAAGACTTTGAGATACAAAATGAATGCTGAATTCACGCAGGGAGATTTTATAATTTGAGGTTAGATGGAAAAGATGTACACCTAGGTCTAACTTCTTCAATAATGGCTCAAGTAATAATAACTTGGAATGTGAAGTAATCTAAGAAACAAAATACAAGTTTTACAAACGGATTATTCAATTTCCGCGAAGTAATTCCTCCATCAGTTTCTCACAAATGCATAAATAAGAAAATCCTTTGAATGAGACGGATCCAAATATGTTTTCCTAGCAAAACCAAATTCCGTGCTCAACTGCCAGCTGTGATTCGCAGAATCTCTTTCTGGTAGTCAGCGTCATCTTCCTCGGGAAAAACGGAAACCGCGATTAGTTTTTGATGACCCAATTCGTCCAAAAGGCGAAATTCGTCTTTCCGTAGTCACACTAAGCGCAGCAGAAACTGCGGACCAACTCTTCTCTCCTCCCACGACTGTCATGAATTGCATGAAGATGGGGAAAAAAGCGGGGCCTACTTCGTATCTCATGAGTAAGAACTCATGCGAGCTTTGGTAGTCTACTTTTAATCTCTGCCAGAAATCCGAAAGAAATAGGGTCAAGGAATCTCCAGCAAAAATAGATTCGGCGCATCAATATTATCATTTCCAGTCGAATTGATTTCTTCAATCTTCTGTTCCGTCAGCTGTGAATGAAAAATGCATCGCGATGCATTTCGACTGGAGAAAGACGAAAGTCAAAATCTTACGGGCAATATGGTTTGATTTATTCCTATTTTTAACGGTTATTCTTTTGTATAGAACACATGATGTTCCATGCTGTTACCAGAAATCATGCAGCTAATTAAATGGAAACATTCCAGAAAGATTTTTATCCTTTGCTAATCTAATTATTTTATTTCAAACAGCAAGGAAAGTAGATGTGGATGAAAGTACGGATGAAAACTACAATTATATATAAGTAAAAATGAAAAGTACCATTTTTAGAGCATTTAATTTGTGAAAAACCCCGAAAAATCCTATCAGTATAGTTTCATGCTATCCTATCATAAATAAAATACTGAATCCGTAAAGTGAAATACTGCTAGTTAAAATTTAACGTGATCGATCGTGACTGCGTGGAATTTCATATCAACCATCTTACAAATAAAAACTGGAAAATAACTCTCACAGCATATTTTGAATTTCACATGTTTACATCTTCAACATGATGGCAACACGTTGACGAAACATGTGAAATTAAAAAATCTGCCGTGGGAGTTACGAAGTGTTTATCTTTTCAAGATGTTTTCTATTAATATGTTTACCAATGGAATATCCTCATATCAAAGGCAAAAGAAACATTCCGTAAGAAAACTGTAAAAATTATAGATTTGTAGATAAGTGTATGCATTGTAGATATACAATGAATTTCTAGAAGCGTTCTTACCGGTTCGAACACTCATTTGTTATGGTTGATCTTTAATCCAAATCTGCAATGCTATCAAATTCTAGGTATTTTGCTCCATATATTCCCTCCAATGGACCGAGAATAGACAAGTGCGAGTTCTAGGAACTACCAATATATGAAAAGACGGCCTATCAAATGGCATGGGACCGTTCGAACTGTTTTCACTAGCAATTGCTACCGGCGATAAAGAAGGAAACTTGGGCTCTATGGACGCGCAATAAAACACGATTTTAATTTATAGCGGCATTAATCGCTCTCTAAGGAATAACCTTTGCCCTTAAATAAAAGTGAAAGTCGATTTGCGATCAACAAAAGTTCTCTTCATTCAGGATGGATGTTTACAACAGGACTTTCAAAACATTACCGAATTTTTCACTGTTGATAACTGAGTTTAGGCATTCTTTCTTCATCCTCACAAGCAATTTAATTTCCTGCCCATGATTAACTTAAAAATTCATACTTTTTAAGTTCCTCGACAGTTTTTCCTCCTCTTTCATCAATTAAACGCTTTGCTTGGTGAACAATTTCTTTTCTTGTTTTTAAAGTAAGTTAACTCAACGTATCCTGAAGATGTTTTAAAAATGGGCAATTGTTTGGGAACAAGTAACTTCCAAAATAGAGGACTTTAAAAGGAAGTCGAGGAAATTAATATTCAGGCGATGAGAAGTTTAAATGTAACAGATAACAGCTGAAAGAACACAAAAATACTCTTAATTCAAGGAAAGAAACTTCTTCGGATCAATTAAACTCCATCTTGAGTAAAAGATGAGCGAAAGGCTATTTGAGAATGCCTCATTTCGTTAATGAAATTCTTGGGGGATAACAGAAATTTTCTAGTATCATTCTTATGAATTATGAGAGAAATAAAAATTTCACACAAAAGGAAAGGCTATTTATTCTAGAAATAATAAAATGAGCTTTTACTGACATGTTTGAAAAATTATCTCAATGTGCTATACCTAAGATTAAAAATCGATGCGGCTAATCGTTGATTCAGGTCATAAATTTTTTTTGGCCAATAAATTTGAAAAGAGTTCTACGGGAATGAATGAAATTCGTTTAACTTCCCAAAAATAGTAAATCTCCTAATTCCATTGAAAAAAAATTCTCTCAAATAAATTAGAATTCAATTGGATACTTATCGGCCTTGGCTCAGGAGTTGGATTATTGACCGCAATTTACCTTCGATAAGCTGAAATTCTCTATCTAAAGGATTACATTTGCAATTATGATGGATTTAAATACTAAGTGTTTCTTAAACCCAAAATAATTAGCAAAATGTTCTTGATTGGGAAAGAGAAATCTGAGCAATTACTCTCTGATCTTTTCACTGAGGTAGGAGTAAGGTAAGAGCATATCCAAGCATCATCTTAGGGGTGGGAATGAGGAATTTTAGATTTTGTAATCCATATAAAAGACGGATAAGTTCCACTAAATATCGCTTGAATTATTTAATTATATTAGTAGATTTTTTATGTAGGCAAACCCGTGAGGATTACTTCGGAAATTGACCTCATTGAAATTATTTTTATTTGACTAAAAGTCTGATCTTTAAAAGTTTTCATTAGATCCGGTTTCTCCTATAAGTGATATCATTATTTTTATTGGATATCAATTCTAATATTAAGACTTCTATGAGTGGATGTTGGAAAATTCTTTGATTTATTCTCAATTTATTCCTGTTTTTCACATGAAATCGAAGTAAAAAATAAGGATACTTAAAAGTAAAAACTTAGCTCCATCTTTTTAATTTTAAATTTTTCATCTATACCATCTCAGTATGTAGAGGAGGCAAAATTCTTTTGCCAAAGCTCACAAGAAGATCATACCTAATATTTTTCTAGGTACCAAATTTCTAAGAGACCAGACTTTCTGCTTAAATGCAATGACCTTGCACAGTTGTTATATTTGCTTAGGAAATAGTAATGCTTGGTGTACCCTTGTTACATGCCCAATAATATTTTGAAAGCTTTAAAATTACCGCAAGTTTGCAATTGATGATATTTATACTTGGCCTCCAAAAGTGTGTTGTAAATCATAGTCCCATGCTATAAGAATAATAGCACCGGACTATGATTCTTAATCCTCGATCGCTACTGAAGGCCATCCATCGAGTTTTCCACCAACGACCTCCTTTTCCGCGACAAAACTAGTGGAAAAGGGTTTCGTTACGTTAAAGCCTGAAGGCATCGGTCTATCACAGAAAGCTATCAAATAAGCACGAGGACCTCGTAAACTCCTTCACTTCATTTGAACCCTTTCGAGTGCCTTTCCAGGCAAATAGCGCAGCGAGAAACTTTCAAAGAGCAAACAAAGCGATACGCTTGCTAAATACATGGAGGGAAACATTCCGTCGCGGAAGTTCAGTACGGAGACACGCGTGTAAAGAGTAATCAGCCACCCATGTCTACGCGAATGCTACAGTTTGGTGCCTCGGAGAAGACCCTGCTCTGCGGATGTGGTGGAAGATTGATGGAACCGCAGCGGGGAAGGAAGGACACATTGGTTTCGGTTTCTGTTCTGCCTTCCGTTCAGAGGCCAATTAAGATGCCGGTATCGCATCTGCGATTGTCCCACTTTCAATCTGTCACTTTCGTTTTCGGAAATGGACGGATGTATTTTAATTCAGAGAAGTATTATGCAATAGTCTCACACTTTGGACTTGCTTTGCTCTGGAATTGCTTGCTCAAGTACTTAAATTTTTCAACGATGAAAACATGGCTTTGTGTGCTTCCACAGAATGATTTAAAACGCTTAGTCTCTCTGGCAAACTATCACCAAGCAAAGAACTACAAAAATCCAAAATAAAAGTAAGAAATTTTAAAGAGATTCCTTTATTAAGGAGAATATATTTGCGACGGAATGAATGAATTGATGAATGAGTATATATGCACAACAGGGTCCAAATCGAAAGGAAGATTTATTAAAATGAATACGCAAGGTACAAACAATTTATAATACTATTTAAATCAATAACGCTACAGAAGAAGGATATCTAATGATAATATATGCAAATTATGGTGGATAATTAAATGAAAATATTTATACGAAAGAAAGCGAAGTTTCATGTGGAAATTGGCGATAAAGACTTACAAATGTCAAGAATCAGAATAAACAATATCAATAGACTTTTATTGCAATGATTACGTTTTCAATAAATGGTTAATGGTCTCTTGTTCGTACTCTTTTATAAGTATTCACTGCAGTTCAAACAGCACAACATTATACCGAGGATTTATCTTACACACCTGAATCTATTCACCTGTCAATCTTAGAGTAGTCACGTTAATCATAATTCTTGTCGTCTGCGGAATATAAGAAATCTATCTAATGTTTTTGTCATTCAGCCCTCAACGTAACCTTCTCAATGCCTTTTCTCCGTTTTTTACTAACAATTTCCTGGAAGAAAAGTTTGATATTCATTCTCTCCCGAAGTGGTAACAACGAAAAGATCGAAAAGATTTTCTTTAAACTATCATCTAGAATTGCCCGAAAGCTCCATTTCAAATTTCCAATGCCTCATACCATGAAATATAAATTTATTAAAAAACAACTTTCATAAAATAAATATTCATAACAAAGCACTGAAGTTGAAGCCTCTTACCTTAAACTATACTTAAATGAATGAGAAACGATTAGAAGTTTCGAAAGGCAACGGAAAAGAATGAATCAGTGACAAAATAGCGGTTGGAAAAAGTTCGCGTGTATGATGCTTTTCTTAAAAAATTCTCATCTTAAAATATGCCGTGGAAAGACTTTTGATGAATGCGTCTTCAGCAATTTCACTTTCCTTGTATTCTTAATTTCATCGGGAGACTTGTCACACATTTCATTTCTAAGCCATTCACCACGCCTTCCTAAGCCAATATCTCCTCCCACAGCACCTGTCTTCCTCTATCCTCTATTCATAGCCAAGATGTGATTGGATCATTTCTCCCTACCTAGCCGTGGCACTTAGGGATGTGCAGTAGTACTGATATTACACTCCGTATTTCTTCGCAGTTTGCTTTATACGCCTCACAGAGCGGACAACTTGATTCCAAATTAGATAATTTATTTATTTATTTTTAGTAGATATGCTACTAGTAGAATTACTTCTTGTTGCAGCCCCAATATAAGCAACATAATTTAAACCCTAGATCCCTACACCAGACGTTACACAGATAAATATTCCACAATTGACGTTACTACCCACACAATACAGTATTCAAACACCACAGAACTACATCAAGACTCAGTCTACACAAACCTCCTTGTCACTCCAACCAAAATATTTACACCACAGTTCACTGTCACAGTCTATAATGTTACTTTTCAGTCCTAATTGTCACTTAATCGTTTTCACATTGACACTTTTACAAATATCCAAATAGTCCAAAACATAACAATTATTACTCCACTTATTTTATTAGACTACAACATCTAATTTTGAAGTCTTTTCTATTTTTATAGTCATTTCTGAAATTGTGTACGTGTCTGTTTTACGTCTTATTGTGACTTCGCATATTACCTTACCCATGAATGTTATTCGCAAAACAATCGGAATAAATGACTTTAAGACACCTGTGGAAAGAAAATGCAAGCTAGGAATATGACTTCAATGCCTGGAAACCTCTCAGATATATCAATATTTATCTAATCACGACCATTACTCCGAGCTTCTTAGAGCTGTATCGCCCCAGTTAACATTTCTTATATTTCTGAGGCACTTTTTACGGTTATAAGCATGTTTTTTATTTTAGTTAGAGTTTGAACTTGCCTATTCCGTTTCTGAAATCTGCCGTTATTTTGCTGTCGACTCCTATGTTGATAGATATACATTCGACGAAATAATTACACTTAAGTTATTATATTCGATGAAAAATTTAACATTTACGTTTCCCCAGGTTCTTCAGAAGCTCAGGCAGAGTAACTGTAATTTATAAATATTTTATTCTCTCCTCTAAAGATCTATTGTTAGGCTCTCATCAAGAATTTATGATAATATTCATTGAAAATAACGCATGAAAATAAATTGCTTAAAGCTCATGCCATGGAAGGCCAAACTGAGGCTCTATATCCAACCAATTTATTGATATTCATCCAAAGAATTCCATAAGACTAGGCATCTATCCCAAATTGAACACAAAACCGTGGCCCATATCAGGCTACGAAAAAAACCCAGGTGAAATTTACATTCTATGATTGGTTATCAGCTCATCGAATCCTACTCCACATTATTAGCTTTTCATTCCGCACCTCAATCCCCATAGCTTTTTTTCATTTCGTTTTCATTTTCATGATGTTGCTTTATAAATATCCTGGTTATCAAATGCAGGATAGCCACTCGTTTGGCTGGTTAGGAGAACTAAAAATAGTGAATATTTCTAATATCGCTTAAAAATAAGTAAAAAAAAAGATTCCGCTTTCTACTCCACCTTTAGATATAATCTGGTTCTTTAATCAGATAAACGTGCAGATAATTACTTTTAGAGTTTTGTTTAATGTCAAACACTTGCTCCTGTTTTCAACTTTCATGTTTACGTAATCTTGTGCCAAAAGTCGTAAAATGTATCCACTGCCATTATTATTTTATTTGAAGTATGTATTTTCCATTATAATTTGAACTGTTCTAATTGATTTATATGATTTTTAAATTTTTTTTTCCGCTCTTTCCAATCTGAACATTTCCTGATAAGTAACCATATGATAAGATCCAAGTGGTTTTTTCTGAGTGTGATATATTGGATTTGTATGAATAACTCAAAAAAATTATTGATAAGAGCTACGACATTATATCAGCACATAACCGGCATCAACCTGATGTCATGCATCTTTGAAACTCTCCTAAAATTCAATCCCTTGAACTCTAGTTGAGTATTCATTTGTTTACTACATGATCACTGCAGAACATCTATTAAAGTGGACATTGGTGCATATGTCCACCTAGAGCTTTCTTATGGATATATCATTTATTATCCGCGAAATTTAAAATTACCATTGTAAGATGGAGTATTCAAACTTGGGGTTCAGATGCCATATGCTCCACAGAACTCTCCTTTTTACTGTATAGAATATTTACAGTCTTCTTAGAGTTCCATTAAGCGTTTAGATATGTGGTGGAACTTCTCCATGTTTGAATTAAATAAAAAAAGACTTGTCTAATTCCATTGATATTCCACTATATTATTAGCGGAATTAGTGTCATCTTGTTTTTCATTTCACTCATACAAACTATTCAAGTTCACATTTTTGCAATATATAAGTATTGTCATTAATTTATGTATTGATTTATGTTATGTGGTTATTAGCCTCATACTCCTTTCCAACCTGACGGTGAAAAAACGAGGCTACCGAAAACGGCTTCCGTAAATTCCTCTTCTGATTCCAATTGATTATCGGTTATTCTCGGAGAAATTTCCTCGCCAATCACAGCCTCGCGAAATCATCTCAATTCCCCTTATCTCCAGATTCCAGATTCGCTTTGTATCGGCGGATTGTTACGAGTTATCGCGATGGCGTAATGATTACAGGGTGCTGCGGTCGTTTTCGAGGAAAACTTATGGAATCGTATTATCTTTCCGTAAGGATAAACGAAACCACACACAAATAGTAGATAAAAGCGAGAAATGAGGGCAGGCGAAGAGATTTCTACGAACTACGGAACGGTCGCCTAGATAGTCCATAGAAATTTTTATCTGACCTCTGAACTTATTGCATAAAAGTTTTCCGCTGGGGAAACACGTGTCCTTTATTCCGAAATACGAATGAAAAATCCAGAAAGAAGGAAAAATGATGAAGCCATTAGCTAAGTTAGCTCAATGGAGATACGAAAGAAAGTGTTTGTGCCCATTCTTTCGGGTAAGTTTCTTATCAGAGAATCCTGATATTGTACGGAGTTGCGGAATTGTTCCTCTACAGCGTTTCCTATCTAGAAGCTAAATGAAAATACTTTACGTAATTTAGAGCTGAAAAATACACCTGACTTAATCAGAATATTCATTTCTTTCTAATCTGGAGCATAGTCTCTTTCAGTACTTTTATAAACCCATTCCCTGGCGTCCAAATAGGTTCTGAAGCGACGGACGGACGGATCAACCATTAATAATAAATTAAAAAGAAAAGTTTGGAGTGAATATTGAAAATAGATTTAAAAGAAAGGGGTTGGATATATATTTCTATATTCGTTAAGGTATTAATAGAATTAAATAAAATAGGACATTTTTAATGAAATTGGTCAGCAAAGGAGTTGAAAACCCATGATGACACTATATTTAAGCTGAAATTTAACTTATCCGGAAAAATACACAATGATCAGCGGTTTTGGATGAAAATGGCAATAGTGAATGAATAAAACTTTCCGCAAGCCTTTTGATATGAAATAAGGGTTAATTACGGTACGATTATGAGCGTGCATTACTATAGATTTACATATAAAGTAGAAAATACTGCTTTAAAGAACCCTATAAAGTAATAAGTTATACGATCCAAATCTGAACTATCTATTGGAACCAATGTACGAGACAGTATAATACCACTGAAGAAATTGATGGTGATCGGTTTCGACATGACTTAATCATCATATTGGGCCGATGTAAAAGCTATATAAATTTTGTGTAACTGTAATTAACAATATGATAGGATGAGTAGAGAACCTTAATTCTCGAAAATTTATGTATCCTGCAGATGAATTACCTTGGTAATTCAACGAACGTCCTTTTTACCAAAAATATTTTTTCGTTCATAATAAGCTGTGTTTGTGTAATGGCATTGAAAATTATTAGCTTGTTCAAACTGAACTCAAAGGACAAAGAAATCCAAATTCTTAGCTGTTGTGTTTTAGAGTAACATCATACTATACACTCAATCAATCTGAAAAGGACGATTATGCGTTAAAATAATATATTTATTAGTAGAAACGATGAATTTCGGCTATCAGTTTCAATTTCAGCATAATGAATGTTGATGATGAAATATGGTCTCGATATTTCAAATGATTCATTCAGTGAGACGGAACCAAATCACGTAATTTATTACGGTTGATTACTCTCAGGTATGGAAAATGAAAGTTGACTAGCAATTTAAAGGATTACTAAAGTAGCAATTGAAAAAAGATTAAGTTTTTCAGAAACAAAGAAAACTTACCTTAGGAAGGCCATATTGCAGCGTAAATACTAATAAGATAAATAAAAGAATTCTTCTGTCTTTTATCAAGCATAACAAAGAATTTGAATTATATTGATTGATTAGGTCCTTTGGTTCAAATTATTTAAAATAGTTATTTGAATTATGTTGTCGTTGAAATGTTAATTATATAAGATTTTAAATAGTTTATTAACTTTATATTAGGAAATTACATTCAAGCGTAGAAATAATTCAAATACGGTAGAAATAGGCAATTGTTTTATTATGCTCAGTTTGTAAAGGTAAAAAGATACAATCTCATAGGCAACCGAAATCATTTCATATCAGCAATTATAAAGCAATAGCTCAAAATAGGAACCAACGAAAGAAACCAACACATCCAATTTATTTCTCAAGGAAATCGATACCTGTTTTGGTTCTACTGGAACGCGAACGTCCCCTTTTGCGATAGCGTTATCTCTTAGTAATGTCCAAAAATTTCGGCCAATTTTCGATATCTACGTTCGCGAAAAGCACCCAAAGAAGAACTTATCAGTAGAAACTGCGCTGCTAATTATTTGATCTCTTTTTCAAGTATAGATGACGTGTTTCGAAAACTGGAAACGTAGGAAATGCCGATGTGAAATCAATAAAGAGATAAGAATAATCGAAATGCCGGCATATTAAAAGCCCAGAAAAATGGTACTAAACATATATTGAATCGCTCTTCAACGAACTATATCAAGGGTGATGGTAGAATGCAAAAAAATAAGAGAAACGAGAAACGAAAATGGCGGGAGATAGGAAAACTAGGGATATAGATGGTATTTCAATGAAACAATTTATATTCGCCAAGTGCAGTAGATTATATCTTCCGATACTATCACACCGAATGCCTTTTAAATTACGGGATAAAAATCAATTTCCTGTGGGAAACGCTTTAAGTGATCGACACGGCAATTTTCCTCACTTGCTAACTTATTGTTTTAAAATGTTTTGAGACTTCCGGGTATAAGAAAATATCGCAAGAATATATTCCCTTTAAATGAGAGGAGTAGTTCCCTTTATCGGATCCTGGAAGCGCTACCTTTGTCACGAAAATTTGGCTACGATTTTTGGGAAACCTTTAAGGCTTTCAGCTTAAATTTATCTAGAGAAGACACTTTAGAAATATTTCTATAATTCATTGCCCTGAATGCAATAAACCTACTTTGGTGTTATTTAAATTATGATTAAACTGAATTGAAGGAAATAATTTTTGAAACGATACTTTTCTTCTGTAATTAATCAACAGCAATGCATATGCGTATTATATTTAACGGATATAAGATTAAAACCGATTAGTTTACTTCAACGTGAATTCTATATAAATGCCGTGAGTGTTTCTCTTAACATTCAAAAAGTAATTGAATAGCAGTCGAAAACTAATAGCAGGGAATAAATGAAAGTGATTGAAAACCTACGATCCAAAATCGTCCGCTTGATTGCTTATATGTCAAAACAGGCCAATCTAAGATATAAGAAAAATTCATTTCTTGTGTTCATCGCCACAAAAAATATGAAATAAGGTATGTTTAAGGCAAATTCTCTTAAAAAGGTAAATTCATACCAAAGAATTTAACGGACAATTTTTGAGTTTTCCGCGCAACTTGAACCAGTCCCCTACAATAATCGAAACTATTCGATCATAGGCGTACACAATTTTAATGTATGATATCTTTTCATAAAAATATAATATATCACATCAAAAAATACTAAATAACGTCATTGAGCGGCATGGAAGATTTAATTCTTCATTCAAAAAATTTCAATTAAATCACATTAAATATTTTCATGCTAATTTAGTTTATCAATGCCAAAAACGCAGCAGTAAATTATCTATTACTTCAGAAGCTCGTATATCTTTATGCAAATTCTTTACCATGGACATTTAAATATCAGTACTTATATTTTAATCGAAATCAGTCAATGAACTGAGCACAAGAGCACAAATCCCTATCTAGATATTACCAAATTAAATTATTCCGCTCTGTGTTTCGAGAAAAATGGCTTGACCTACTTGACTCGTTTCACGCCATTGTACACAAACGATACATTTTTCATCCACTCTTTACACATAGTCAAACTGGCATTGTGTCTCGAATGCTACCTTTTGTCCGTCGACAATCATTTCGGAAGCTGTAATTCATCTCTAACGACCGCAGTGGGACATGGATCGCACCTGGACCGTGAGATACTGCCAATGAAATTAGGTCGAATGGGCGGGAATCGCTCTTTGTATTTCAAGTCAATGCTCCCGAAGCGTGCATCAATTTTTTCTAATTATTGAAACAAAACGTGTATTACGCCCAAAATACGATCGGGTGACATGAGAAACGAGGGTGTAAGAGGGAGATTACATAGGGAGCGGAGTTTACACAAGAGGAAGTGCATACATCTTAATGAACGTTGCCGGAAGGAAATTTCTGAGAAGAGAATTTCTTTCACCAACATTTTTAGGGATAATTAAGCTGTATTAAATCAAACTTTGCCAATATTTTTACTGGAGATTAAAGGAGAAATTCACAAACAAATTGTGTGGATGTTTCGAGAGATATTTCAATATTTTATATTTTTATCGAAATAAATCTAAATGTGTATATTTAAATTATTAATAAATATCTTACTATTAACGAAATAAAAAAGGCGCTTCAAGATCACTGGCAAGTAGGGGGCCTCATTTCCGACCAGAATTAGAAATAATATATTCCCCTCATACTACACCGCCCATATGAACTGTCAAACATTACATTATAATTGTTTTATAATTAAGCGCGTGTTGTTTGGCTCTCGACTCGATTATTACATTTGGAAATTTGTGTCAATTCATTCAATTTTTCCTTACTGATAATACCAACTGTACTAATTATTGGTATACACTTGTGGTTTCATAAAATTCTTTTCTACAATGTACGTGTGTATTACGACCGTGGGAGTCTCTCATATGTTTCAAAGTTCGTCTTGAACAACTTAAATCTTGTATGAGGTATTTGAAGCCGGCCAATATTTCTGAAGAATACCAGAAGGGATCAGCAACAAAGGGAACAAGTAAAATTCCTCATCTTCCTATATGTTTCAGTAATAAATCTTCCCAATTATATGGTGTCAATAGGTGTAACGAGGTACATGAAACAGCGCGCATGGTGATAATTTGCTCAATGAGGTAAAACATGCGCTCCCTTTGGAGCGGAACCCCACTCTTTCCGTAATTTATGCATTTAGCACTTCCCAGGAACGCCAACGGCAAGATCTCGATGATCTACTCGTAAATATCGTTGGCATTTTCGCAGGCATGAAATTTGCATCCGAACTGATGTTAAAGCCCAAGGTATATCTCAATAACGTATGGAATAAGTTTCTTCGCTTATTACAGTTCGAAATAAGGCTCCCTCCAATAGTAAACAACTTCATCCAGTGAGAAACAAATTAGAAAAGCGAGAAAAAAAAACAAAGTGAGAAAGGTTGCCAAATTATGGCTATTTAATAGACGCTAACCTACCTATTATTATACGAATAAGAATAGCTAGTTCTAATTTATCTAAATTTACGAAAGTAAATTAGATTTCTTAATTAGTGAGAGCCGCTATCGACGGTTGGTCTCTAACTCAAAAACCAGTTGAATATTTCTACATCCAAGGGAAATTTTCTCCTAGTAGACTAATTTTGAAAATTACACAGCCATTACTAAACTGGTTCGTTCTTCGGGATTTAGAATTGAATGATGAATCTGTAGATTACAGCCTTACCCTGTTTTCGGCAATTATAGAACTGAGAAGATAATTCCTAATATCTAGGAAAAACAAGAAACGACTAAAAAAAATTGCTCTCAATCCATTAGCAATTTAAGAATAAAATAAACAGTGCTACTTAGGAAATTAATGTTATAAAAGTGACATATGTTATCCGCAGGAGGATCTTTGGAGTTGCTTAATCAGTACCTTAATCCTTTAGCTGGACGATATCTTCCATATTTTAGGCGGAAAATAAATATTGCTATTACTGTTTAGGCGTTAAAATTTCTTCGAAAGGGGTTCAGTTCGCAAGAATACCTTTCTTACGTTACGGCTTTCTTATATATTTTCATTTTAACTTTTATATGTTTTTCATACCAAATTTACGACTCCACCAACACCTTTTACCCCTTAATTTATCCCAATTACCAATTTACTTATGAGATTCAGACAACACTAGCGAGAATTTAATTATTAAAGACAGTATGTAAGCCAGCTGATCCGAAAAGCTACCTTAAAACAGCTGTAAGAAGATCTGTAAGCGAATCAGGATTTATTTCCTAAGAGAAATCGAAAGGTCAAAATGCTTTTACTCAAAGTAATAGGGAAGATATCATCGGGTAAGTCAAAGTCATCTTTTGTGCAAAAATCTATACCTCGAGCTCACCTTCGATAAGATCAAACATTCTCCTTCCTTCCAAACTATCCATCATTTTCTTGTTTGTGGCTGAAGGAGAATAAGACCAAAATCAATTCTTAGAAAAGGAAATAGAATGAAACGGCATAGAGACGTCTGCCGATTATCTCTCTCCGAAGTTTACGAGGCATTCGAGATATGCATTGACTTGTGAATGGAAACATGAATTTCATAAGAAACGCTTGCGTCATTCGGCGTGGGAAAATATTTTCTTACGTTTCTCTATATGACCTTTCGCGTCATCTATCACTCTTTGTTTATGCATCTATATAAATCCTAAATACTATTTTCCTCTATTCTTCTCAACCATCGACATCCTACCTCTTAACTCATCCCTATTAATAAGGATAATTTAACTCTGAGTAATATTTTTTATTTGATATTATACTACTCAACGGGACAACATGGGAACAAATATTTTTCCTTTTTATACCAATCTACCTGCAACCATATATTGATGAATTGTTTTTTCTTTATTTTTGGACATTATATAGAAGAAATTGTACTCTTAATTTTCTTTTTTCTTAATCTTGCTCTTGGTGTGATAATCTGAATTTTACTGAGGTATGTGTGACGCTGATTAGTGACATTCGCCTGGGTCTCTTCTTACCAAAGTATCAAAATGGTAACTCTTACATATAAATAGTTATTATGCTGCACTGGCGTGGGCTTTCTTTATTATTGCGGCATTCTAGCTCGGAAAGTAAGTGCTCTGGGGTAAAATACCTCATTCCTCATCTTGCATAGTAAGCCTCATTCCGTCTCTAGGGCTTTTGATAGCCAATGGTTGAGGAGTTGGGGATCAAGCAAATCTTCGGGGTGCAAACATTACTGCCGACATACACATGGGGGGTCTGAAATGTTTCCGACATTTCGCCATTTCTCGATATGTTTTCTGAAAATTTTCTGAAGATTTCTGAAAAATCTAGGGTCGGAAACTTTTCAGACCACCCTCGTACATCTTCTCAACGTATGCTTGAATCACCTTAACATAACGAGCATCGCATATCGATTCATCAAATTCCATTTACATTAACTTCGAAATTTTTCAATGAAAGGAAGATGGAAAATTAAATTTTACCAATATTAACGCACATTTTTCATGCCTCCTTTCCTCAATTTGCGTGTACGAAGTCTGCATTTAGCACGTGCCTGATACTCATTCTTTACTCGCACCTATTCAACACACATCGTACATTATGGGGCTTATTCGCACCTTCTATATTACGGGCGGGGTCTCCTCGAGAGTAAACTTTCAAACTGCGATATCAAGTGCAGTATACTACGAGAGAACTGTGTCAGGAAATATGCAAGGATTCCTGTTTATGGCGAGCAATAAATCTTCTGAACCCCACCCTGAGGTCAAAGATACGCTTCAAAAAGAAAATTCGTCCCTTGAAAGAAACCCTCTGGTAAGAGAATAAAAACATAGGAATTGAAACTGAGAGCACTTTCACGTATTCATACACCGGGGAAATTCTCCTTGACATGTTTTGATTCGATTGTTTGCCAAAACCGCCTCCCTTTCCTCAAATTCCTTTCCCGCCACATACCGCTGTTTATTGCAAACATTTTTACGAGATAGAAAGCAATATAACGCCGCTCTTCGGCCGAGAAAGGCCTTATGCGAGAAGAATTTTCTGTCAATATCACTGAGCTTAGACATGGAAATATCGACTCGTGTGAAAGGATAACCGAAACGGTCTCCTGGCTTCCTGCATCAAATATCTCTTCCAATTCTCCTTTCTCATACCATTTTCGTCTCGTTTTATCACGAATATCTCACTGCTTCCTTCCTTTTTTTTTCTTTCGTTGCTCTTTTTCCCGAATTTATTATTTGAATCTCCCTGCCACTTTTATCCAGTTTCCCTTCAGACATAGCAAAGGCACGATAAATCAGAGATATGGAAGACGGAAAAAAATGGGTGTGGAATTATCCGGAGAGAGTTTACCTTTGTTGGGTCGTAATGAGAAACGAATACCAGAGCAGAGGTAAGAAAAAATTGCCGAAAATTGATGGAATGAGATCAAGCCAGGAAGGTATACGAAAACGAAGATTTGGAGAGAAAAAGAGAAAGTAATATGAGCAATGATAAGAGAAATTCGTCGTAATATTATTTGTGGCGATGGATAACTTACTCTACCTATTGGATCTTTGGTCAGAGGATCCTTCTTCATTTCATCCTAGGATAATTTTTTCAAATATGTTCTCACTTTCGATTTCTGACATCGCTTGATGTCTTGTTTTTAACACGCTCGGAAATTTTTGTTGCTCCTTTTACGACCTCTTTCCCTGAAGAGAGGTATTTTATACTATTGCATTACTATGAAGATTGAAAGTTATCGTAAAATTAGAAGAAAGAGGATTGAAAGCAAAATTATGAGTCATCGATGAATTTTGGCAACTATACACATAATTAAAAGTGTAAAAAAAGTAAAAAACACGAAGGAGATGCATTGAGAAAATAAAAATATAATGATATACTACCCTTCCCGGTAAAAAAGAAAAACTTACAGGATTCATAAGTAGGCCAAATTAACTAGGAAAAATCTTTACTTTCACAAAAGTATCCTGGATTCGTCTTTGAAAATGCACGTAAAATTCGTTATCACCTCTAGCAGACTTCAGCTCTTTTACAAATTAAATTATAATTTTCGGTACAACGAAATCTACGAAGGTACCGAAAGAAGGGAAACTGAATAAAGATTTCTTTTATGACCGCAGAATATATTTTCCGATTGAAATTCGCCCGAATTGAGATGAAATAGACGAAAACTTTGTTTGTAAAGAAGCCGTCTCCTTGACGAGCAAGGTAATCTTTGAATCTCAATGCATCTTTCCATAAGAATGTATATGGAATGTACGCCCATATCACGAATACATTAACGTGTTTTAGCCCTATAACTCACGCATTCTGACTCAGAAGGATTACATGTATGCAGTAATATATGTACATTCAGAAAAAAGATAAATTAAGTTCCACTATCTTTCTCAGAGCAGTTCACTAGTATCCGCAGTATTTATAACCCATTAAATAAAATTCAGACCACAACGAAAAACGTCAACTCCACAAAAAGTAAGTGAATGGAAATTATAATCTAACAATAAGTTATTACCAAAACAAGTTCTATGTAGATTAGATACGCGCTGCTTCCATAATTCCATCTACTCAGACCATCCATTAGGGGGCATTGCAATCCATTGCTGCAGAGAAATCTATAGAACGAGTGCCGAAGCGCCCGCAGGAACTTTGAAGATAGATTTTTGAAGTTTGGGCGCGTTTGTCCCATTTGTTTTTCTTACTTTATCTAAAAAACTGGCCGAAAAATCTGTCCGCCATTTTGTCATGTAAAATGAGCAAATCATCTTTAAACTCAAAACACATGACTAATCTAAAGAAAAGAAATAGGAGAAAAAGCATAATATTAGCATCGTAATTTTCCCAACAGTTTCCATTAAAATCCTTTACATCTCAGCAAACTTCAATGCTTCTCCAAAAATTGGACACCCATTTATTTTGAAAATGGGCACATTTTACGCCCTGTATCATACTAAGTCGTGAAAATAACGAAACAAAAAATACGGAGACTTGAAATAAAATCATTTTTAATACTTATGCGAGGTTTTAAGTCTTGCACTCAAAAAGACTTAAGTTTCAAGTCCCGCACTAAAAAATAAATATTTGCCCTCTTGGCTAGCTTTTTCGACTCTAGCCCGCTATGTGACATAACAAGATGATGATGTAAATGATGGAAACGAAATTTAACATAGCACATGAAGTTGTGCGACTAAATCCAAAAGAGTATAAAAGTGAAAATTTGCGACTTGACTGGGACAATTTGTTCACAATTTTTCACCTCTTGCACACCTTTGGGTTTAGTCGCACAACTTAATGTGCCACGTTAAATTTCATTT
The DNA here is from genome assembly GCA_036926295.1 of Pachydiplax longipennis. NCBI lineage: Eukaryota > Metazoa > Arthropoda > Insecta > Odonata > Libellulidae > Pachydiplax > Pachydiplax longipennis. Next base: position 19,136,805 of record JAVFKF010000001.1, on the reverse strand, counting down.
CCATCATTTGCATAATCATCTTGTTATGTCCCATATTGAGCTAGTCAAAAAAAAAAATCTGGCCAAGAGGGCATATATTTTTTTAGTGCGGATCTTGAAACTTAGGTCTTAGATTTTTCACTTTTTGTACACCTTCAAGATGATGATGCTTTATATTCGAAAAATTCCACGCAAAAATTTTTCTCAATCATCGGATAAAAGTCAATAATAATATTCAATAATAGGAGATCCAAATAATGCCAGAAACTTCGAAGCTTGAAGTATCGCATAGACTAATCGCCGGTAAGAAAAAAAAATTAGGAAAAATTTTACGGAAACGTGAAAATTCCTCCGGGAGACCCGCGTGTTAACAGGTGAATCGCTATCAAGGCAACACTCGGCGACTTTCCTTCTGCTTGTCATACCTTCCTGCCCTTCCTCCCCGACCGCTCGCTTAATTGCATCTGCCTCCGCTTATCTCTCGTGGAAAGGGAAACTCCCCGCTTAAAAGCAGACTCTCGATTGATAAAACGACCTCTTTCAAACGGGATAATGCGCGTTCCGTTAATGCTCTACTGAGAGATTTCTTTCCCCATTCACGACAGCCTTCTCTTCCGGGCGTCATCATTGCTTATCTGCCGAATGGTTGGAGAGAGTGGTCACAAGGAAAGGGACGGGCACGAGGAAATGGTTCCGACGATGAAACCAAGAACAGGTGGAATGAATCGGCCCCTAAAACTAATTATAGGAGCCGAAGGACGTGACGATTCCGACTGTAATCGCCTAATCGAGCTTAATTTGTAGTTGAGGTGCCATGGAGAGGTGCTACGCGGCGAATGTCCGTGAAATGGACTTTGGGAGAGAGAAAGTTAATGAATTTCCGTCCGTTTCGTTTCGCTGCCTAATGCGGGAGGTCATAAGGTGAGCGCGGTGGTGTGAAATGTCTTAATTTCTACTTGATGTTAAGCTATTAAGTTCGTGAGGATGATTCGTCGACACCTTTACGGAATCGAAACTGAAGTTCCAAGCGTAATGGATCTTTCGGCGCTGTGGATTAAAACATCTCACACCGTGTCATAAGCGATGGTCAAATCTCATTACTGAAATCGTGGCCAACCACGAAACCTTCCGCTTTCGTGGGACACGTGTAAATGATTTGAAGAACCTCTATCCGAGGTATTTTTACCCAAGGATTTTTTTGTTAAAACATAAACACATATAATTATCAGAATGATATCTCTTTTTAATTACTGAGTTAAATTAAAATCAACAAATAATGTATAATGTCGGTGGTTATTGAAAAAAGGTGGACCGAGGCAAGAAAGTTTCCCTTTGTCACATAATGTTTTTCACGCATTATAACGTAATATTACATAAACTCAGTAAACACTCATACATAAAAGCGCCAAAGTAACCTATTATGCTTAAATACTTCTTAATCTCTTCAATATAATTATATACTCCCCTGGCCGATGAAATTTTCCTTTATAAAATTTCCTTATTTTATATTCGGATAGTTCGTCTAGTTAACGCGAAAAAAATATTTACCTACTTAATTAATTTAGCGATATTCTTTGGCGGTATTGAAACTAATTTATTATAGAATAATTAATGAAACTATTTGCCTTTTGAATTCAATAAAAAGAGGAAAACATAAAATGGAATTCAATGGAAAATTATTTGTGAAAAAGAGAACTGATTAACATTTCAAAATTTCGAAACAACATTCGACCTCTAATCAATATGAAAGAAACAATTTGTCTTCGTCCACAAATTTTATTTGAAAAAACACGACCGGTTTCGAGGTTAACTCATCTTCAGACCTGAAGATGAGTTAACCTCGAAACCGGTCGTGTTTTTTCAAATAAAATTTGTGGACGAAGACAAATTGTTTCTTTCATATTGATTATGGAAATGTTCCACCAAATATCGTCTGAAAGCATCAACTATATTCGACCTCTATTTAAGACACGCAGGTGTCTGCGTCTGTGTAGTGTAGCCTGTCTGTGCAGTTCATCGTTTCATCTCAGATCTACGAAATTAAGTTCCAGTTATACTAGGAATCGCCCTGGGTCTTTAATGGGATGATTGATCATCATCGCCATATGTTTAATTTTATCTATTTTCTAATTCCATTTGCCTGGATGGTATTTTAGGTAACTCCAGATTTACTTATAGCCTCTCTATGACCTATGACCGCGTGAAAATTTTGAAGTCTAAGAAGATAAATCGGTATTATATTTGTCAACGTACTAAATATCCGTAACAATTCATTTTTGTAAATGCATGGATATTCAGTGATATTTTATAGACATAGATTTGTAATATACGACCTGTTCAATACAGGAAAAATCGTCCGAAAAATTACTTAATACATGTTCCATGATGTTGTCAACAGATTTTGAATTTTGATTATGCCGATTGTTGCAGAGGCATAAATATACGATCCTGTACCTTATGAAATGCAGCTATCTAATCGTCGTTTCTTGTAATCTAATCTTATTCAATGGAATGGGTACTTTACCAATACGTGACCTACCCAGCGCAACCGTCGACTGGAGAACTAGATAACTGCTTTGTTAATGCTAACTCTTCATTGTTTTTTTAACTTGATAACTTATAAAAGAAATTTCAGTCAATCCACCTACCAAACCCTACCCAACGCATAGTACGACAGCAGATCACTTACTGGTGATACCATATGGAGAATTATCATTGAGAAAGATACTAACCGGTAGTGTACATGTTGGAAGAGTTCCTGATTTGATTCCACTGAAGCCCCAAAATTCTTTTCATCTCTTGTGGGCAACCGAATGTCCTGATTCCTATATTTCAATCACCGAGAATAGTATTTCAACAGATAATGGATCTTTTGCAAGGAAAGCCCATTTTAGTTAGGCTAATAGGCTATATGCCCATTTTCTAGTCAGGAATGATGAATTTTATTGGAGTGAAATACTTTGTTTCTCCGTATTGTAAAAATAGCACCATTTCAGGTCCTTTCTGTACGGTGTTTCTAGATAAGACGATTAAAATTACCATTCGCAACTTATAATGAAAGATTCCAACTACAGTTTTCTACTATCAAACCGACTAGAAAAACTGGAACGCAGCATATCAGGCTGACGCTCGGTCAAACATCAAGAAATCACAACCAAGACTTGTTAGCAGAAGGTAAATAACACTTTATGGCCTAATAAACCCCGGATTCGGAGGTGTCATTTGGAAATGAAACATGAAACGTCGACGCCACTGTTTTGAAGCCTCGAGAGAATGAGGGTTCGGCAAGTCATGCGGGACTCGAAATTACGCATGTGCGACGCGTTATTGCCAAAATTTCGAGTGCGTGGGTGCGTCTCAGGCCCAACCCACTCGACGAGAATGACCGCCCGACTTCGACGCCCCTATGCCATCGATATTCAGCACTCGCGCTAATAAAAAAATCCAAATAACAGTATTGTAACCCGTTGTGGCGGAGGAGGCCGTGGCAGATTAGGAACGTCAGTACCTCCACCTTTGAGCGATAACCCCTGCATAAGATCACTCGAGAAGGCAACTCTACGGCTGCTATCTCGCTTGATAAGAGAGCGGGGTCTGGCTGAGGGGGCGGTGCGTGTGCAAGTGGTCCGCATACTTCGATTGCTTCCATTTGTATCGAGCCCACGTCAGCAGCTCTTCCGGGATCCACTAGCAAAAGAGGGACTCTTGTCTAGAAACAGATGGAGCGGAAGGGAGATTCGATCAAGGCAAAGATAGAAAACCGAAAGGTGATGTATGCGGGAGAAGATGCTGGAGGATTCTCAGGGAATCTCGTAAAAAGCGGTGTTCCAAACGCCTCTCTGTCACGCGCCGTTTGCAAGGTTAAAATATCTCTCCGCAAACAGCAACGGAGAGTTACACATGGCTCTACAGTACTCTGAGTCGAAAACCTGTTTCAGTTTTATCATTATGCGAGAAGCTACTTCCTCCGACATTGGAAACGCTTTGAGGTTATACCTCTGTTTCACCACCCCGCGGAAAGTTATTTTGTGTGATTCCTACCAGCATTACTCTGATAGAGCATGAATCCAAACAAAGATTTTCGAATATAAAACATTCGAAAGAGAATTACATCAATAATCTACTTTTAATTAAAATGGGTGTGATACCTATGGGTATTAATAAAGCCATAAATCTAGAAACACTAAAACAATTTCCAGAATTTTTTCGAAAGAAAACTTATCCGATTCAAACCAATCAAATATCACAATCATTTCCAAATCTCTGAATCATTACACGATCATGATCCATGCGGGACACATTTTGACTAATTAAGGTATTAAAATCGACTGTATTAGAGAAATCTCAGATAAGAAACAATGCAAAGGGAAAGCAAAGATTATAACTGTAGTATTGTGCTGTATATGAGGTTGCACAGGCGAACAAAAGATTGAAACAAAGAAACAAAAATAATCGTAGCAGGAACCATGCTATTCATTCATTCACAAACTAAATACAATGCCTTTTAGACGCAACCATTCTTTTCTTTATTCCGCTGTAGTTTTAATCCTGTTTTGAGTGGCACATTCTTTATATTCAGTGAGAAATGCAAAATTAAATCAAATATGAATTTCACAGGCAATAGTGTAAGGTTACTCAACGAAATATTCCTTTCATTAAATTTCGTCTTGATAGAGAAGCTTGAATTTTTCTTTAGTTACGGATAGATTACTATTGGAGTGATTAATCGAATTGTTTCAAAATTTAACCATTGTGAATTACCAGAGCAATATTAGAAGCAATGTCGTCCTTATGACACAAGGAGTAATACTGATTAGTTTAGTAGAGAATTTTAAAAGAAAAGAGACAAGAGAAAACTTGAGAGGGAGTTGAAACGTGGGACGAAAGAGTTGGAATGATATGACTTAAATAATATAAGCTCTGCATTAAATTAGCGGGAAAAGAGCCTCCTTCCCACGACAAAAGTAAAACATGTAAAAACAAGACGACTGAACTACCTAAGAAATCAGTATTTTTACTGAGGAATCAGTAGATTTTAATGGGCTCTTTGACCTTTAAATTTATTGCGTGACGAGGTACAAAAAATGATTCAATATCAGATAAGTATTACTTATTGCCCTGAAATGATTTATATAAGTTTGGGCTTAAACGAGAAATAACAAGAGAGATAAAAATAAGCCGATAAAGTCATGGACGTGAAACGCAAACAAATAAGTTGAATTTCTCCAAATGAATAATGTAAAAATTTAGATTTTGAACATTTTTTGCATGATCTTGGCTTTTGAGGAGGAGGAAGATAAGTCCGTAGTATTAACAACTTGTTTTAGATATGACGAGGTTGAATTAAAGTCTGACAGTGAAATTTTTTCACGATCACTATAATATGGCATATGGAAGATACTTGGGAAAGAATTCAGAATAAAGTTGACTTTAATCGCCTCACTTGGCAAGATTTTAATTCCGCCCCTGGCTCATGATGTCATCTAGTTAATAAAAGTAAAAGACAAAAATTATATTTATTAAATTTTCCTGACGGTTAATTGCCATAAATAATCACGTGAGATATGCCAAGGAAATCACCGGAACCAAAAGTGAGTCGCTTCGTTTCATAATTTAGAAAAAGGAACGTTTCATAATTAATAATAATAAAATTAAAGTTTCATAATTAATAATAATAAAATTAAAGTTTCATAATTTATTAAAGTTCACTCTTATTTCGAGATAAAAATGAAATTCGTAAATATGTGGATAATTCGATATTTTGGGAATTTTTCTGCCAAACTGATATTGAAGTTAATATAAGCCATTGTTCTCTGAAGTACTAAGTGATCAAACGAAACAAACATATTCGAGTAGATAAACACAGCAGAACAAAATGAAGGTAGGAGACAGAGAGGGAAGAAGATAAGGGAACAATAACTCCAAATGATGCGGGAGAAAGCAGAAAGAAGCGAATTCCCAAGATAGCGTGGGCGAGTATACATAGGCGAGTAATAGTTGTTTATAAAAGGCGCGTATTCTTGAGAACATTTTCTTATTGCGAGCTAAACAGATAAGGCAACGGACCAATGCTCTATCAAGGCCTTGATAACAAAGGAGAATACGGCAAACAACACGAAAAGAGAAAGGATTACTTTCCAAGAAATATGAAAAAAGTCGAAGAAATGTAAAGATGGAGGAAGTAGTACGAGTTACTTAAAGAGTTAAATTTAGTAGCAAGTATATTACTTCGCTGATAAGATATCTGATTTTCCGCAGTACAAGTATTTTAGTGAAATACGACAGGAGTTGACCCAGTAAAATGCATATCTGCTATTCTTTGATGATAATTCTGTGGTTATTCCAACAAAAACTGGCCATTTCAAATAAAGATAAGGAAAATTTATTTACAGTTTAGTATTCTATCTAAGTCATGATAGTTCGGCTGGATAATTAAAATATACATGGAGTTACTTTATCTTGCGGTGGAATGTTGCGTTATAGATCTTTTATTCACAATTATTTATTAATTTCTTATTTTTTTCATTCATAATAGGAAGAGAGCTCAGATATGTTCCTCATTTGTATTCTTATGACATCAATGACAGTAAACACAAGAGGATCATCAATATTACTGCCATTAATATGTTCAGCTGGCAGTCATATGCCATTAATACATGGAAAATACTCCTGCTATATAAAAAATAAATATTTGCCATTCCTTTCCTACCGTCTTTATATATTATCTATCTACCTAGTAGTAGTATGAGTACGATAAATACAACCTACAGTAGTATGAGTACAATAAATAGGAAAACCAGATACTATCTATTCCCAGGAAATTTCTATTATCTTAATTACAGGTTTCCCTTGGCTTTATCTCTTCTAATTATCGTGTCCGATAGAAGTAAATACTAGGTTAACCGAAAGAAACCGAGTAAAAATGCGTTCATTAACTTCCTTATCTTAATTCTGCTAAATGATAAGTGTTATCACTATTCTAATTTTTCTTCCAGTTCTGCAGAACGTAAATAATATCGTTACTGCTCAACCTAATTTTTATTTCAAAACCTACCTGGGGACCTCTTATAGCCGTGTAGGCAGTGCGTTCTACTTCGGTGAAAGAGACTTCGGTGAAAGAGATCCCGGGTTCGATTCCCGATGAGAGCCCTCGTGCAAAATGACCTAAGTTGTGGAATAACTTGAAACAATACTAATACCAAAACCTACCGAGGTAAATTTTATGATTTTTTATGAATTTGAATTTATGAATGATGATGAATCAATGAATGATGATGAATCAATGAATGATGATGAATCAATGAATGATGATGAATCAATGAATTAAATAAATATTTATTTAAAAAGCTACCTAGCTAGGTATAAATAAAAATCCATTTGCGTAAAATTTATGATAAAAATATAAATAGCAATTTAAATTATAATAACATAAATAAAATCTTCAGGTTGGTAACAACCATAATATTTTTCCGTGTTTCGCCGATGATTTTTCTAAACATACAAATCTCCTTCATTAGATTCTTTTTATATCACCTACGATTTTTCTCAGGGGAAAATTTTGCGTGTGATATCTCCTTTTATAGTAAGAGAAGCACTTCACCGCCATATCACATAATCTCGAATTCATCGCAACGAATATCTCCTTTGTATAAATTATGGAACTCCAATAAGAAGAGAATCCTTCAAAAGTTAGTGGGAATGAACTCCAAGAGGACGAAAGATGCATCTCTTCGATAGGCGTTTCCACTCATCCTATCTGAATATCCTGCAAGAATTCTCCACGTCAGTCGCTCCTTTTTCTTGACAGATTTTCTTGAAAACTAATATTTGTCGGAAGAGTCTCATCGATGCAAATGTCGAATCTATGGCGATGAAAAAGCGTCCCAGTACGCGATTCCAAGGTGCGACGTCCCCTTGTGCTGACGCGTGTCGATATGTAGGTCGCGAGTGACTTCGCGAAAATGGAAACGTAATCTACGAAAATCGCGTATTCGGCTAAATTTTACATCCCTCTGATAGAGTCTCCCTAAGCAGTTTCAATTCATCATTGATTAAAGAATATGAATGAGGAATGAAGAATGAATAAGGAATTTCCGAAATTATTTTTTAACTCCGTTGCCTCTTATCACCATGCAGATAACAGAGTGCACTGACTGCTAACATGAATAACTCGTCATGCTCATCGTATATCCCTAATGCCTGAAATAAGCGGACGACCAAATTAATTAACAACTACATTTTACATGTAAGAATAACTATATTCAGCCCAGTGAAAGAAGGAACTAATGAAAAGAACAAGAAAATATACATTGTAAACTTTGATTGAACAGCAATGCTCAGATGTATGCGTCATCGACTAAATAGATCACAAAAATTACCCCGAAGGAAATGTCTTGTTGAAGGAGATGAGGTTGTTTAGCTTTAATAGATCATGTTGGACATGAAAACATTAGAAAAAGATAGAATTAGAAAACAAAATTATGGACACAAAAAACAAAAGAAACATAAAACGTCGTAAAGAAGGATACCGTTAAAAGTTCGGAATTGGAATCTATTCTAAAAGAATAAATATATAAGGCATTCGGTAAGGGGTATCCAAATTGAATGACGTCGTTCAGCATCATCCTAATAAAATTGAATGAAAGATTCATCTATCCTCTGCCAAAGCGCGTGTGTTTATATAAAATTCATAAAATTTTAAAAGATGACCAAATACAACTGCAACAGCCTGACCTCAAAACTCTAACCGCTATAAGAAAAAGAGTTTTAGACAGTGTTTTGGTATATTTACAGATAAGAAGTCTATTCTGTAAAAGTATTTCGGCTAGCTAAAGTTTCGGTAATCAAATGTGATTAAGGATCGAATAATTCCCTTTAAAAATGTTGTCTTCCCCTATAAAGACCACTGTAAACACAAAAAGAGTCACCACTATATGGCCCATCATGAAAATGCGTTTTTAAAACGACGCATAAACTTATCTCTTTAGGCATGTAAAAAAAAGGGTGACGAAACCTCGATAAAAGAAACATAACGCTTCCTTATCGCAGCCTCGTATCCCGACATCTGCTTATTATCGGATGAGGATAATCCACACACTTGCGCACTCAACTACTTACTTTCCAACCCCACTTGAGAGCAATCATGCCGCAAGTGAAGGAAAGAGGGGAGGGCAATGAGATATTGGATCATGTGGAAGAGGCACATCCTCGGCCACTCGTCTCCCCGTGGCGGGAATTGCTCCAGAAGGCACTCCGATAACGAGGGGGCGTTGACGAAGCATAAATATACTCCTCATAGAAAGAGGCCGTCGCTCTAGGCGTCTACGCAGCACACTCAGTTGCAGAGGTCGAGAGGATGGCTTCACTGAAAATTCGGATCAATTTTGCTAAAAGGATCCGGAATTAATCGAGAGCTGATTTACATTTTCCGCAGGAATTTAGCGGCTTTGAGAACTACTGGCCGTTTTAGGGCATATGCATCACCGGGAAGGTCAAAGACTTCCGTGGCGTGTTAGGGCTTTATATATCTTGAGGGAAAGAGAGGGATCGATTCCAACTTATGAATTTCAATATCCGCTTCATACTCATGCACTGGAGTAAAAAAAACAGATTATAGTTATTCGCTGAGTACGCTTCAACGTACTAGATTGATTTTTAGCAATTAGTAAAATGCTTTCCTGAGTAAACTAACCTTTAAAGTGATATACATGAAAATTATTCCTTAATACATGATTATGCTAGTTTGATTCCATTTAATAACATTAATGCAAATAAAGAATAGTGAAATTATTCAAATTAAGGATTTATAATAGTGCTATGTATCACAAATGTTTTGCTCAGCGTTTAAGCTGACGGAACTACTTAATTAATTACACGATTCATTAATTTTATTATTGAATATCTTCCTCATAATTACAAGGTAAATACAACATGATTAGTACTTGTTTGTATGTTACTTGATTTAACACGTTTTTGACATTGTTAGACTAGTTAGCATACGTTGCATCAATTGCATTTTAACCAAATATTAACCTTCGATCGACTAAAAATCATCAGTCGCTTCATTTCCGAATCGAAAAATGTTTTCATAAATTTTAGTTACTGATAAAGAATTTTACTTGAATGGGTGTCTTTATGTATGGTTCGACATGTTTTCGAAAAATTGCTAAACATGTAAACTGTTAGTTTCTTTTGGAGGTTCTTAAAATCTAACTTCCAGCTGAACTCGAAATGGGAGGTAGAGAGCAAATTTCGATCGTTATTTCAAATCAGTCGGTGAATTTTCCAATAATTTTGGTTTTAATCAGGTTTTTTAATTAAAGTAAAGGAAATACTACCAACAGAAGTTTGTATTATTATTCCATTAAAATTTAGGGCATAACATCAAAGTTTAACTTTGGAATCGAAGCTAAAAAGTTACTTCAGTATGCAAGAACAATACATTAATATTTCCTCCCTCCTTACAGAAAAGCTATGAAAGAATCATTTGCTAGCCCTCCAATTCCTTTAAAATTGCGTAAAGCACATTAGTCAAAGAGAAAAAAATCTTTAAAGTAAAGATAGAATATAGTGTCCACTTAGCGATTACGGTAATACAGATTTGCCCATAAACTTTGAAATTGCTCGAATAATAATAAAGGTATCATTGCGCTCGTTTAAGCAATTTATGTCACTGAAATAATCGCTCGTGTCCGTGGAAATATATGCATCATAATTTCTCAGAACGTACTATCCTACCATAATGGAATATAAATGAGGAACCTCATTTCTACCTCTTAAAGAACTGAAGGATATACTGCAGGACGCTATCGAGCATCATCGTAATTTCTATTATCGGAATGCCTCAGTTCACATTCCTATATCCCTTACTTAACTTCTCTACTTAGAAAACATTTATTCTTTCATCATTTTCCCTGGGCATAAATTCTTTTCAATGATTCGGACAAAAACTAAAGATATTTGAGCAGCATGTTGGCACCAATCCCCCCCGTAAATCTCATATTATTATTTATTACTTGAGAATCTTAACAGTCATAAAACTAATATGGGATGTCAAATAATGCATATTTATGTTACGGTTAACAATAATCCATCGCGGATAATCCATTTCCAAGATAAATCTATTCCATTGATAAAAGAGTACTTCATATATCATTCACGGCATTCAAAATGTTTAAATTTATTGAAAACATAAAAAGTTTGAAGGAGATACCAAAGAAGGGCCAGTTTCAAAAGAGGAATACTTGACTCAGCTGTACAATTGAATCCTAAAATTTATCATTCACTATGTTACGGCATCCATTTGCTAGAAGTTGGAGGAAATGAAAAAAGCCATCAGCAAAATAAAACCAACTGATAATTCCGAGATATTTTAATAGACGGAGGAAAAAGATACGAAATGACGCTGTCGCAGCAGATCAGAACAGAAGCAAGCTGGAGAAGATCGCATGCAGTTAAAATTCTCCCCTGCGTAAAAAAGGGCGCACTTTGAACCCCAATGTGCTCCCTTATTCAACCCCTATTTCATTTCCCCTTTTACTTATCCAATTTCCCGTTGTCGGTAAAATCACTCGCTCCCGTCATATACCCTCGACTAATTTGTTTCCCCCTGAAGGTAGAGTTCCTTTCAATTCAAGATACATTACACCCCTCTCGATCTCGCATTACCACACCTTTCCTTTTCAAACTCTCTTCCTTCTTTCAAAAAATAAACTATAACATAAGATGAAAAATAGTGGCATGTTCCGCTGTTTCTGACAATATTTTCTATATTTTTGGGAAGGGGACATATAGTTTTCTAGCATTAATCATGAAAACTTTCTGACGGTGAATTTTAATAATATGATGACTGATAATCATTTCTAAATAAAACGGAAACAGTTGTCATTCCCTTAATTTATCTACTATGTACGTTCTCTAAAGAGGGAAGGTTATGATATCCAACTCTTTACCTATAAAGCCTAATTAATAAATACAGCTATAGAGTAAGTATATCTTACTCTATGGAGCAAATTTACAAAAGTAAAAAGCGGTCTAAAAACGCAAAACTTATGATTCTATACTATGTAGGCACTAATAGGAATTACGTTTTCATTATATCTTATTGATTCATTTTCCAAAACTAATCACCTCGTTTTCACGAACTTTCATCTTCGATAAAATTATTTCGTTTTAGAGGGAAAATCTTTTGCGATTGAAACATGCATATTATTCAATTGAGCCTTTTCAGGGAAATTAAACACGTCTGAAATAATTCTTCAGATTAATAATATCAAATATGGTGAGGAATGGAAACTTTCTACACATTTACTGAATGGAGGCCAAAAACTTGACAGCAGTAGTTGTAGTAATTAGATGCTTCGACAACAAAGGTCGTTTCGCTGCAGATTTAAATTACAACCTGCATGATAATTAAATCGTAGTTACCATACTGTCAAACTAGGAGCAATTACCAGAGTAGGATCAATAAGTGTTACAACTTCATATGGTCATATTAAGTTAGGTAAATTTAAAATTTATATTTTTAAACAAGTAGTAAATAAGAATACTTATCACTATTAAAACATAAATTGAACCGAAATTTCCTACTTCAGGTACATATTTAAATGGTGCACGGTAAAATCGCAAACATTAATTGATTTTTAGGAGCTATCGGATAGCCAAGTAGCGCGTTCGAATTTGGTGACTGCGGTTTCGGGTTTGATTCCCGATAGGGTTCCATATATTTGTAATGATATCAAATGTCAAAACACTTTTAACAACACTGCTACTACGACACTGCATACAAAAAATTGAATTCTGGCTAAACATGAAAAGAATCACTCGTTAGAAACAATTCTAAGAAGTAAGTGTAAGTAAGATACCTGATAGCGGTATTTTCACGATGATTTATTACACACAATGAGAGAAAATAGAAAATAGAAATATTATATATAAGTGTTCTTTCGTATAATTGCTTCACACCAAATAAAAAATACTGCAACCGAAATTTTTCACATTTCACAAAATGAATTCGCGAACCGATTCACCAATCGTCTAGTAGCCCTATTATTAGACCGCTGAACCAAACATCACCTGGTAATCCCCGTAATTTGGACTTCTCGGAAAAACTACTCTCGTAACCGCTGATCTCTTTGGACAAGCATACGCTCCGAAACCCACGCCCGCCCACGGAAGATTTTCGGGAGAAAATTATCGTGAAGGGCGAGAAAAGGCACGGGAATACAGACGGGGAAATTTGCGAGGGTGTGTTCCCTTTTTCGAGACGCTTCCAATTCCGGCACTTCCTCGTTCTCCGAAAAAGCCCCGAGGCATTCGCGTGCTTGTATTCGGATGGAAAGACAGAGTTTCCGTGCAGGCTAGATGGGGTGATCGGCCCCAACTCTTTCCTTTTATTTTCCTCCGTAAATTTCCACCGCTCTCTCTAAGTGGCGGAATCAGCGAAAGGGTTCCTTTTTTCGTAAAATAGCTCGCGGTTTCGAAGAGGGGATAATTTATGGTCCAGGCATAATAATTGGGAGGAAGCAACCATTACTCAGGATTGACGACTTGGCTATAATTCTTAGTGTTTTCACTCTTGTTTCTGTGGGTCTTTTGGCGGTTTCGACTTGGAGAAATTAACAAGCCGAAATCTTCCGAACTGAATTCACGCGTTTCAAAAATAAGCGCGCGTTTTGACCAATCTCGAAGGTCATGACATTTTAGTTGCTTAAATACTAAGGCCATTGGATACGGAGTTTTCTATCTAAACGAAGTATTGGTATCATCTGATTAACACGAATTTAGTTAAAATAAAATTTCTTCTTCTTATTCTTCTTAAACGAAATTTCCATTAAAATAAATGAATTCGTGAACGTATTTGCAATACAAGAACAAATTTATAGCACGAATTCGTATCCAATGGCAGGATATAAACGGACTTCATATATTCGTCAATCACGAATATATAAATGGACTTTATATATTCGTTTATCACGAATTTGTTTTGCATGAAAGTTTTTCACAACGTATCTCTCGTGTTCATCGGGGAAACCTACATTTCCTTCACATTCAGAACTCTTATCGTTTAAGTTCTAAAAGCACCTTTAGTTAAAATGCGTAGTGAAAAGAAATAACGATCTGAAAGTTTTTAAGCGATTCCTCAAAGTCGATCACTTTGACTATGATGATACAAACTAAATTGAGGAAATACAAGATTTTAATGCACGGAAATTGAATCTTGAAAAAATATCAATCATTAATTAAGTATTATTAATGTCTGTACCGTACGAATACCCCGTAGAAATATGGATGGTATTACCATATGGTACACGATAAGAAGATATATTTAAAATAAAGAAAGAAGCAATCATATATAAATATATTTAACGCAAATTTTAATGTATGTCATAATCTCCTCGAATCATCATCTAATTCTTGAAATTCTTTTCCATCATACCTATAGCCATCAGCAAATCTTGCCATTGTGTGTACTTTTCCCAACCCTTCATAAGGAATAGCAGTTGAGTGAAAATATTTTATCTCAAAAAACTCTCGTCAGCGCTAATACATGAAGTAAACTGTCACTTCAAACAGTATTTACCCTCTAAAAAATTAACTTCGGAAGACATAATCAATAAGTATTACAAGTATCTCAGAACTCCTGAAGCCGTTCTGTGCCTCAATCCCTTGATCATTGGCTACCAAGAACTTTGGAGAAGAAATGAGGCTTAAAAGAAAAAGGAACGTATGAGTATAAGGGAAAGTATATAAGTATGAGGGAATCTATGAATAATAATGTTTATAGTATTCAATAATGCCTTTACTAGGCATCGTTTACATCTTATTGTCATATTATCCATGAACAGTACTGAGACAAAAATAAGTCGATAAATAGTTTTCTTCCTCCTGTATCAAAAAGCGAATGAAAAAATTCCATTACTCAAGGTCTGGTAGCAAGAACCTTTTCTGAACAAGTCAAACAAGATATACTCGTATATCATAATACACTAAGATGCCGAAATTCCTTAATGCGAAATTTAATCAAAATCCATAACTTCCACACTGAAATAGTGCCATATTCCAGCGAACCCAAAATGATTCGGTTAAGAAATCATGAGGCATCTTAATGAGAGTGGGTGATCAGAGTGAGTCTGTAGACGGTATTTCGCGAACAGAATCGTTACGCACGTCATCCCCCTGCCCTTATCTCACCTGACTCTGACTCTATCCTCGCATCTCGGTATGAATTCTCGTGTTTCCAACTCCAGTAGCAACGGATTCCCATATTTGATTCTTATCAAAGGAAATGGGTTTTCTCGGGCAAAAGAGCGCATCTCATTTCCCGTCCCTTGAAAAATAAAACCGGCAGATTCACGTTGCGCGATATCCTGTGTTCGAAGTGATGATGACTTTTCGTCTAAGAGATATGAAGGTTCTGAAATGTGACTCGTGGGCGCATAAAGAAATCGCTGTTGGTTTTCTTTAAGATGTTACTCTGCATCATTACATGCGATCCCGATAGGATTTCGTGAGATTATGACGGAAAAGAGTTTCACAGACGGTGGCGATGAAGATTATTTATTCCAGCAGCGAAAATTGGAGAGCATGAAGGATACGCGGAAATTTCAAAGATTACCACAAAAAATTCCTTTCATATTAGACTTCATATGTAGAGATATACTGGGATGATGAATAATCCACTGGGAATTCCCAACCTACCATCGGATTTTTAATTGTATGCTCCTGGACTTTCATCTCCTATACTCGTAATAGATATCCATTTAAAATTCATTACTCGATATGATATGGCAATGCGAATTGTAGAATAATTAAAAATTGTTTTTAGTTTTAATTTTAGATATTTCAAATGGTGGAAATCTTACACTAGTTACCGTGTTGAAAAAGATTTTCATCACCTGGAACGTCATAAATCTAAAATGTCATTTTACATAACATATCCTCATATTTTAGTTACGAAAGACGTTCTCCAGAATCCTGTGGATATAAATAAATCCCTTGGCCGCTTAGAACTTTCCGCATCTTGGCGATTTGAAGCCATTGACAGTTTAATGGGTGAGAATCTATTAATAACGATATAATAATCCTGTTTTCTGCATTCTTTAGATATTTAGCTTCTCGACTTTTGCATCCAAGTTATTTTCTGTTCCACATATAATCCAGTTTATTATTATAGACATATAAAGGAAAAACGTAGGATATTACAGAAATCTTTACAGTACCTATTGTCGTAGTAACGTAAGAAAATAACTCCACAGAAGAGGTCATTCCGCAGCTTTGAGCTCCCACCAGGGATCGAACTCAGGACTGCTTTCAAGAAAGACGAACGCCCTATCCACTTGGCTACTTGGGAGGCCTTTACGGTATTTATCTTAGAATTTTCTCTCATACTTAATAAGTTAATGAACATGATTACTTATCCTAAATTTGATAGAATCGTTGATGATTAATTAAGTTTTCAATACCACTTATCCATATCGGAACATAATGAACATAAAACAATCAAGAATGATCCCAGAATTTCCATTTCTTTCCATTACCAGAAAAGATAAAAGTTTTAGAAAGAAGAAACAGGCGATAAAAGATACGCGAGTCCGAATGCATCTAATTTTCGATAAATGATGCAATCAACCATCAATGCTAATCTTCCACGGGGATAAAACAACCTTTTTCTTATGCAACTGATGAGATGTAAAGCACGCAACGAATTCCGGATACCCAAAAGCACCATCAGCATTGCCGAAAAATCATCTCTAGATTCAAAAGATACCGATACGTCCGACTTGCTGATTCGCAAGTCAATTTTTATCTCTCGCGATCTAAAAATCCTCTATTTGAAAATTCTGCTTGTATTCTACATCGACTTTTCAATCTGAATCCCATGATAAAGATAGGGAGCCGTGCAGTAAATATTTTACCTTACGAGAACCGAGGGACAAGCCCGTAAATATAAAACCCGGAGAGAGCTATCTGGCGAGGTAACCTCTTCCATTCTAGATGAGGCGCCGGTGGTTTGCTCCCAGCATTCTTTAAAGGCGGCAGGGGTCCTCGAGTTTAACTCGGGACCTAGAGTTTCGAGAGAAGTGCCAAGATGAAATATTTCATGGTGTCGTCAGCACGCGCTAAGGGCGGTGGGAAATCACGCGTGTCGGGATGTGATTTCTGACGAGGCGGCGAGTGCACTGAATTTCAAATCAATTAGCAAAAGCCGAGGGGAATGCTTTCCTTTTTAGCTCCGTGGTGTAAGGGTTATGAGGGCAACAGGCTTATAGGATAAGCAAGTAATCGCCTAATTCAACTTCAATGTGAAGTAGCTAAGATTTCTTTCCAACTAACTTTTCATCCAAAAGTGTTACATGCTTCCTTATTTTTCATTGTATAAACAATTTGATCATTCTCCGAGATCAAGCAAAACGGATGTTGAATTTAATCGAATAAAAAGATTTCCTCTATATTTTAAGAAGAAAAGGAAACTGAACATGATAACACATAAATTTCAAAATATGTAATTTTGATCTAACTATAACTCGGCTTGAGCGTTTTCAATATTTTTTATTTTTGGTTTTTGAACTAACTATTAAGCACCATGGAAAAAGAAAACAGAAACTGGGTCGATATTTATAAGTTAATATATTATGAGTTATGAATGAGTTATAAGAAATTTAACGTGACAAAAATGTATATAATAATACTAAAAATTTTATGTTGATATAGACCATTGGGTCTTAGCCTCTTTAGCTAAGGGCGTTCCTTCCTTTCCCTTGGAGAAATGTAAAATTGTGTTTGATATGGGAGTAAATAAACTGCGCTCTTTTTTACGTAAATTTATTAATGTAAGTCGTAATTATTAGTTGAATATAAAGGTACTTGAGAAACTACAAAGAAGTATGCACGTACATACAAATAATCCATTAACAGTTTGTATGTACTACTTCATGCGTAATATCGTAAGCTACACATTTTGACCATAAATATTGCTAAAGAAAGAAGAAGCTTTCTTTCGAATAAGCTTCTTATACCCTCAAGTGCAACATTCTGGATTAAGTAACAGGGATTGTTGTTTAACGCAAGAAATGATGTATGAAAGCAAAATGACAGCGAATAAACTGAATTATGTAAGAATCGATGGTGGTTTGAGGATATGCATGACAATCAAGACATCTGGCTGAATGTCGTGAATGAAAACCTAAAAAATATAGGTTCACCTCCAAAGAAAATATGTGGAAAGATGCAACAAAGAAAGCAAAGTAAGCAGTACGAAAGATCCGGGAAACATGATGATTGTAAACCAAACTAATGATTAGATGGACGAAAGTATATCAAATAATTTATCTCTGCTTAACTATTTAATAAGTATATATGAATTTCGATACTTAATATTAAAATAATTAACGAGATGAAATGTATATTTACAATCATTTCACATTCATGTTTCTTTCTAAAAATGTACTCGCTTTCCACCTTGGAAAAAATACACAGGTTTATTTTCTCCTCTTAACTATTTTCAGACTGCTTAAAGGAAGATTATTCATTGATGCAACGACAAACCTCACATTACGTTTCAAAGGAATTCTTGATCTCTGTCGCTTTTATAAATGGAATTAACCTGCGGCGCACACAAGGACGCTGGTTATGGTATTACCGGAATTTCTCGATATGCTTTTTAAGGAGAATTTCACTCCTTAAAGGGAGAGACTTTTTATATGGTGATGAGAACTGGATTCACTCGACCTCAATACCTAAGTGATGGAGAGATTCGAACCAGAGAATCATTCGCATGGGTACTGACCTCACCTTCGCTGGCACCACTCTCACAATGGCGCTTTCGCATAGAAGATTACTCGGAAAAAGAAAGGCGACATAAAAAAATGAATGTAAGTTCATTCCTTTACGGTGTGTTACCTTTCATTCTTCAGGTCGAAGAGCTACCTAACAATTTACTACGTATAAGTCAATGGTTTTTCGATCTATTTTTCTTTCACAGTAAAAGATAATGGATAACATTATATCCAAAGTATATTTATAAATATTCTAACATCCAAAGTGACTATAGTTTCCTAATACGTGATCCCTTATTAAGCAAAAGCTGCTGCGTTTTGGGTATGCGATAGGATTTGATGAATAGTTGGTCTAAAGTGGATTAGATGAAAGAAAAAATGATAGAAACCTTGAGGAAGGCCAAGAACAAATTGAATAAAGAAAGGAAACTTGGGGTACGAAAGACTGGTCTAGATAGTACGGTGAATAACCGGTGAATTAGAATATATTTCTATTGAAGTGTTACAAATTGACTTTTTCAGGTTTGCCTCTGATATTTCATATAATTGTTGCTCTGCAACATTTGCCTTGTTTTTCTTGTTGGTGTTGAAGATAATTTTAAAATTTTTGTCTGATTTTGCCGTAGGTAATTGGAGGTATGATATGTTTTTCTTTAATGCCAAATATGATTGAATAACCAATAATTTGAGAACATTTAACTTTAAATGAAAAAGATGGTTATTTGGAGAAATGGAGTAAATAGCTTTAGAAATTACGAGAGATAGAAAGGTAAGTCAAGTTTTTTACCCACGAAAAAACAACTATTAGCGATTATCATCATACAATCCAAATTATAAACCGGAATGAATTGTATGCGTATATATTTGCCCTGCGGAAAATTGCGAGAGCAGTCTTTGTAATCTACAAATCGGATAATTAAAGTGAACACGGATGTTATCTTTACTCTTTAAGCATTTTATGGACGACCATTTCAATTCATGAAAAGACCTGTTGCTTTATCCGCGATGCATTTTGCACAACAACGCGATGCAGTAACATGCAGTATATCAACCCTTATTTCTAAATTTCGGATAAATTGTTCTATTCTCACAATATGCGATTGAGTTGTCCAAAGGAACCTGCAGCTTTCAAGGAAATGAATACTCAAATCACTACGGAACCCAACATACAGTAAAATGAGGTTGAATAGTTAATCAAACGGAGAGTTTCGGAATCAAACACTTCAAAGTGTATATTTCATACTGAACTGAAACAAGGGGAATAGACCTAGAATTCCAATTCCTTGATTTTCATCAAGGAGTTGGAATTCTAGGGCTTATTCCTGTACATGATAAGAGTATTAAAGTGACAAAAATAATGATCCATTAAAACTTATTAACAAACTCATTATGTTTACCTCTCGAAGAACTCCATAGTGATTAACTTCCAAGATGTTTCTAATTAGACCTAGGGACTATTTCAAAAAAAATTAATTCGATAAATAATTAATAGACTTGTACTGTTCTTTGATAAGGCATTCGGCGAAAGGCAAAAACAAACTACGCATCACGTTTTGAATTCCTTCAACCTTAAATCCAAAGGAAAGCTGAGTTAATGCTAAAAAAGCATTTCTTACTTTGCTATCATTGTTTTCTAGTTCTCTAATTGAGGAAAAAGGTTGTGTCATTTAAGGATGGAAGGAGTCAAAGAAATTTGAATGCGATTAAACGTTCGCGAAAGGTCGGAATTATGCCATTTTTTGGAGAAATATTTTAGAAAGGGATTCGGGCCTTCTCTCTTAGATCTCCCCTCTTTGCATACATTCTTGGAAGCAAAAATATCCTCTAATGAAGACAATTGCTAAAGTATTTAAAGTATTTCCTCCTGCCCTTTGAGATTAAGCTATAGTTTGAACTGCATGGAATCATTTGATCTCCTGATTACAAACTTTTTATTATTTCGTATAAAAATATTTACTCAATAACGAGTGCAATAGAATTTTATAATCCAAATCCTACATTTACCGGGGACCAGTAAGACCATTAAGCTCCGTCATTGTTACGATTTCATTTTGAAAAAAATTGGGTGATTGACTGATAAAGTTTGCAATTGTGTATTTTGTTCTGAAAATAGATTGTATTTTGAACAATAAAGAATCAATCATCATATCGTTAACTATGAAAATAAAAAATTAAAATCATAGAAAATGCGAAGGATGATGGAAGTGAAGAATCGGACGACACCGAAAATCGTACCCCAACTTTCTGGGGAGAGTGCACTTGCCAAAAAAAAAGTGAGACTGTGAGATCAATTAGTAATTCCTTTTACCCGAAAAAACATAAATTAGGGTTCGGATCCTGGTTTCCTTCCGGAATCCTTTCAATTGGAATCATTTGCTTTAGAAAATCTATGTCTTAATGTAACCCAAAGATTTTCCAGTATTAGCAAAGGCAAGCTCCTTCCTTTTTCTTGATAATTGGGAAAATTAAATGTAACATATCTAACTCAAGGGGTTGGAACGCCTGTGAACTATAAAGCAAAATCTCTTCGGAGTTCATTGATATTCTTATGTCTTCAACGCATTTCCTAATTAATGAAAATATTCTGCAGCCTGAACTCTTCTATTTCATAAAATTTTAGTACTGAAAAAACTGAAAAAATTCTTATAGTTTTAAGTTTTCCACCGTAAAAGGAACTCGTAGATTGTTTCATTTTCCTACTTTTATGAAAAAGAAGACTCTAAAATACTATAAAGGCACAAGACGCATGTTAATTACCTCCTCTAAGTCTTCCTAATAGGAATAATTCAATGGGAGCAAAATAAGTTGGCAAAGACTGGTAAAATAGCAAAAATTCTCTGACACGCTCGTTCTTGAGAGGCTTAAGTCTTCAAAAGGCACTCGAGAGAGCCACCTTAAGGTTTTCGGTGTAAACGAGAAATAAGGCCAATTTCCGTTAATTGGTTCCGCTCGCCAAGTCAAAGGGATTTGGAAAGAAATCTCTCTTTCTCTGCAAAGAAAGGAGCAAGAAACTAACCAGCTGTTGGAGATGGAGAGTATGAATATTATCTCAGCTATGTAAGCAAGCCTTCAGACAAAATAAACGTCAACAAGCGAGCAGAAAATCGTTCTTGACTATCCTCTCGGAAAACGTTTACTTTTAATTACCAAAGGAAATTATTCGTCCTTTGTGAGTAAAAGTTAAAATGAACGTTACTAATATAATAAAAATGTAAGCTGTCTTTTCAGAGGCTATTTAACATATCGAGCTTCTTATTAAGACTGTGAGGATAGTCGAGGAGTACTAAAGATGATATTTTACTATTCATTTCAGCGCGTTTGTAGACATTATATTTTATTACCTAAGGAAATAGGCTTATCGTTTTAACTTTATATGAACATCGTATACTTTACATTTAGCCGAAAGGATAAAGCAAAACGGAAGAACAAATTGAGACAGCAATTCTTCGAAGTTTGATATAAACAAAGAGTTTACAAACAAGAAAGAGGAATAATAGATTTTTGTTAAAGCTCGAGAAATTACGTAAGAGGTAGTTGAAAATAAATTTTGTTTATATCTACGAGATATATCTCTATATTTATGAGATAAGTCAATACACAAGAAAAACTGTTCTTTGCGATAACGCCCCCACATTTAAAATATTACCGCACCTTTTTAATATTAAATAGGAATATTTCTCACTCAATTGATTCTCTCACAATTCATCTAAAAGAACCCTCATATGCTTACGTAATACAAGAAATATTTTGGCAGAGTAAATAAGCTGGTGATAGCGGTATTTTTTTTTAGCTCAAAGTAATTTAAATTCCTCTCTAGCTGATTGATTTCCTGGCCACTTTTGCCCCTCCTTCTTTGACCTAATCTTATAACAAACTCTAAGACCCCGCGAAGAAATTTGCAAGAAATTTAACTATTCACGAAAGCTGAAAATTCGAGAAAAAGATTTCCGATTATGGGACAGCTTGAAGGAGAAGATTCCTTCCTTAGACGAAAGCCTTCCCTCGGGCAATGCGATGGATCTCATATTCAAGCATTTAGCATTTTTATGAGATATAAACACCACCGTAGGATTTATCGCTATAATTACAGTTTTTAAGAGGCGATGAAAATAGTCATTTGCGTCATATGACGTCAGTGTCAAATTTGTCGTATTTACATTTTATCATCTGCGATATTTTATGGTTTCCTGTTTATGAGAGGACCGAATCGATCGATCTATATTAAATAAATTCTGCACGATTAAAACTGTTTTATAGATCGACCCAATGCATGCCAACGAGGGATCGGAAGAATTTCCCGTAGGGTCCTAAATTCCAGTTTGCTGAATTAATAACAATAACTTCTGTGATGAAAACAGGAAAACCCCAAATATATTAAATATAATAATTTTTTATTATTGAAGAACACACTACCATTCCATAACCAGAAAAATCCGTTAATTCGGTCTCCAACTAGGAACATTGTTTGTACGCTAGCACTCCAAGGTCCCGGGTTCGAAACCTGATTCAGATTTTTTCCGTAAGTGAATAGTTGTATATGGGTGTCCAATATTTCCACAGGTTCGTAAAAACCAGTGTCAATAGCTAAATTCATTATCATCATCACGAATTATCATCAGCAGACCTCATAAGTGATGGGAATAAAGAGGGAAAAAAAGAAGAAAGAACCCCATTAATAATCAATTTCTACTCTATTAATAAATATTCCCTGTATATTCTGAATTTAAAATAAAGTAACAACTAATACCAAACATATAATTGATTTTCAACGTTTCCCTTAAACAGTATGAACAATTTTTATGTATATCAATGAACTGTAGTACTATTTTTCAAGTATCAATACTTAAAAGAAAGGAAAAAGGAACTCGGCTTTCAATGAACTAAGAGACAAAGGTTCTCCAAGCGCCGACAGCGGCAACCGTCTAAGGCGATTCCCTATTCAGCATTGGACCCCCTGTGATAATGAAAGCATTGCTTTCGAAATGCGCATTAGGGATTCTGAATAACTGGTGACCGTTAAGCGATTATCAGTTTCCCGGGAATCGCCCTAGACGGTTGCCGCTGTCGGCGCTTGGAGAACCTTTGTCCCTTACCAATACTTAGATAAGCATTTATTTGCATACAGGTGGAAATAGCTATTTGTAAATGTAGTAATGATCACTTGTAACTATAACTTTAAGCACAGCATTTGTGTTTCGTAGCGGCGGAGTTAGAGTTGTAGTTACAACTACAATAATAACCATACATTCCTCGAGAAGGTCCTAAACATAAGTGTCTAGAAGCGTCCGCTACTCTTACATTAACTTAAATAACACATCAAAACAAATTAATGCAGCCAGTTTCGTCTCATTCTACTGGCTCAATTCATACAATACACAGTCCTCTTTGTAAAAAAAACACTATCCATCCCATCTGTAACCAAAAACTCCACCGATTCGTTCCATCGTTCCTTAGATCTCGTTAATGCATTGCGTAATCCACTCCCCTCCGCAATTAACTTCCAACCTTCCTTTTATCAACCGCTGAATTCCCTTCGCATCGCCTCAGGCTGTTTTTTCTCCGGCGTCATTAACCACAGACTTATTAGCTCCATTGTTTAGAATAAGAGAAGATGTGCCGCCTGACGAGGTGTTATTTTCACCGCCATTAACGGAATCCCTTTTATTCGACACGAGTTTTCACTTAGCCCGGCTCATTTCCCTTACCAACGCTTTGCGAAATAAAAAAGGATGTCAGGGGAAGACGGCAAACTCTCAAATTACTTTCCGAACAATAAAGCAACCTGTTGATGAAGCGAAGATACCCATGGATGACTGGAGGTGGTTGATTTTTCTTGACAAGGTAGATGAATCGTCGTGTGGATGTATTTGGGGTCAAATTAAGGAAAAGAATGCGCAAATAGCTAAGAGTGAATTGATTTGAGCGGTAGCAGAGAATGGGTAAGTCGGAGAGTGATAGTAAAATAGCAGGAAGTCACTGGCACACATAGAGCAAGATTAATGCATTTACAATTGGAATAATGTAACGTATCTCCTTCTTAAGAAAAGTTATTTCATTTTTTTTCCTGCTGTGGATCTTTTTGTCTAAGATAAAATAACCTTGCGTTTTTTGCGTCCACTTCTTCTTAAGTTTCCCACACCATTTCCATACTATTTTTGTTTTTATTAATATCACTGACGCCAGGTTATATGGTAGAAGAGACTTTTTAGTCTCAATCTCGCCTGAATAAGAACCTTTAAGAGCTTAAAGATGGCTACCCTGTCAGAGGCCTTTGTATACTTAACATACTTTGTTTCTGCTTTACACACGTAATGCGAAAATAATATAACATATGTAAGCCTTAATGTTTAATTATATTAACTTATCACTGAGTTTCAAAGGAAAAAGCTATTAAACCAAATGACAAGACTCTCAGATCCTTACGTGTCCTCAGTTATCTTATACTTTGCAATAATTTTTCTTTATGCTTTTCAGAGGGAAGAGTAGAGACAAAACTTCGTAAACATACATTTTCTTTCTTACGCTATAAGTTGATAATATCAAAGGACAAAAATGAAATACTCTTCAAAATTTCCATATGTAGTATCTAATATGAGAACGGCTTGTTCCCTAAACATTCACTGGCACGCTCCCCCACCAACCTGTCACTTTTTCAAAGAA
This sequence comes from Pachydiplax longipennis, assembly GCA_036926295.1. Lineage (NCBI taxonomy): Eukaryota > Metazoa > Arthropoda > Insecta > Odonata > Libellulidae > Pachydiplax > Pachydiplax longipennis. The sequence goes on along the minus strand of JAVFKF010000001.1, from coordinate 19,111,390 downwards.
ATAAACCTCGAGCATCTCCTTCAATTTAAGGATATTGCAAGCACTGAAGTTTAGAAAGTAATTTAAACTGTCTTTTATGAAAGGAAAGCAAATGGAATATGAAAAATGAATAAATTTGTCTTCTCGTATGAATATGAAAAGAAAGAAGAAAGGGAACATAACGCAAATGCAAGTGATAGGAAAGATTGTGAGAGCAAAACATTTCCTTCCAGTAGTAAACAAATAGTCTTATTAAATAATGGATATGAACTTTTCTGCTTTGATCATTTCTGAGATTTCTGTGTATGAGTGCATGCCCGAGTCTTCTCGAAAACATTCGTTACCATCATCCATATTTGTTTAAATATTTGTTTGCCGAAATGATAAATCAGATCATTAAACAAGCAGGGAGTTTGTAATTTGTAATTAACGCTGGCTGAGGGTCACACCCATTTCGAGGCCTCAATAACAAAATTCATGAATTCTCAATATACGTATATTACAATAGTTTTAAATTAAAAAAAAAACTACGTGATGAAGAGTGCCTTTTCTCGCTTCAGGAAAGAATTTACCCTGAGTAAGTGTATGTAATAAGTTTATAGAATATTCTACATACTTAATGTCGCTATACAACGTAAAGTCTATCCATGATTCATAATAAATTAATAAAAATACTACTTATAATTCAACCATTTGTTTATTCTTGCCTTAGAGAAGCAATTCATAGTGTTTTTATGTATTACATCTAAAAAATCGAAATTTAATTCCAATAATTCATAGTGGGGAAATCGGTCTGATCTTTGTGCTTATGGCCTCTGATAACTCAACTCTTTCCCTTCTCACAAGAATAATAATATTTAATTTAACTTAAGACTTAAATATGAAAGAATAAACGAACTCGTGTAGTCCCTTCACCGGAGAAGAAATATAGTGCGCATTCGCTTTCGTGAGAGAAATACCTAGGGAAATACCTTCCAGGGTATGTCACCATCACGAACCATCGGAGCAAAATCACGACATCGCGGAAATGAAAGTATACAATTAAAAATTGGGGACGAGCGCTGCGGGAGAGGGGGCGTCATCTGCGGTGATTAATAGAGAGACGATGAGCTATGTAAAAAGCGATAACTGACACGCATCGGATGGGCAAACGGCTCTGGGAACAAACGCTTTGATGAGAGAAAATCCTCGGCGGGGTTAATATGCCACAATTCGAGAGTTATGCCATAGTTGCAGAGGAATTATCGAAGGTCGCGAGAGGCACGGAGTTAAACGGAATAAAACAAACGGTGGGGAAAGGAAGGGGATGCGACGGCTTTTACTTTCAGATATTAGTAGCAGATGACGATTTTAGAGAAGCGAAATGAGTTATACTCTCGGGGTTGTAAAAGATCGTGATTCCCTTAAGAGAAAGGCAGCGATTTCGTGAAAATTCTAAAATTTGTCACGCTATGAATGGTGTCTTCCCAGACGGAATTATAGCGACAGTTGTTGCGTGCTGGCATTTCAGTTTTGGTATTATCCTTGGATAATGTGTCTCAAAATGGATAGCATTATCGTCACCATCAAACAAAATTCATGTAATATATTATGGCTGAATTCAGTGGGGACAAAAAGGAAATGAAACTCGCAAGGTATACGCCATTGAGAAACGAAAGCATTTCGTTGCATTTAAACCTTGCTTAAAAACATTACATGGATACGAAACATCTGGTTAAATACGTAAAAGAATCTTACCATCGCCATCCTCTCTTTATGAGAAGATTCATACTTTCAATTTTCATAGTTACTTCGGCAGATAAAAAGGAAATAGACGAAATTTTTTAAATTTATGCCTTTTTAAAGTTTTAAACAAAGTAAAAACCGAGAATAATAGCGAGATGAAGATGAGAAACTTTCCAGAATGATGCACCTTGAGCAATATTGTAGAATACGTTTCCCCAACTTTTCTTCTGACAGAAAACATCACAAAATCTGAGATATCAACGGAACACATAGGTTACTTCTTAGTTAAGATAGATATCATTTGGACGCTAATGCAAGTAATAGTCAAGGGTTAAACGTTAACACATTAAATTCGACAAGTGAGAAGTCCCAGTTTCAAACGATTCAACCTCATCCCGCATCGAAATTAATTCAAGACTTTTATTCATTTTTTATCAGTTTTTGCAGAACACCAGTGAACCAGAGAAACAGAAACGTTGTAGAAAATTATATAGAAGCTATTATCGAATAGTCAAAAGAAAAATTAAACCTTAGATATCCTTTTTACAATTTATTACTTTGAAAAAGGTGCTCTCTTTTGCTTTTAAGTTCAGTATAACATGTTAAACCCATAAAAAAGTATAGAGGACCTTAAGTACGCTCAAAAAGTATATAAAAGCCTGAATGCTCACAGTATGAGAGCACTTGCTTCCTGAAAAAGGTTTACTGGTTTCACTTAATGCATAGTTACAAAAGAAAAGGAATGCAATGAAATCTAGGGAAGACAAAGTGCGAGCAAAGGTACGAGAAAAACTAATTTTTCTCTCGCTATTACCGTAAGACTCGTGGAGGATGGAATGTTAGGGGTGAGTAAGTGAGGGATAGCAGATTACGAAGGGAGAGAAGGAAAGCATGATGAAGTATTTAATCCTCCCAGAAGACACGGAAGATAAACGGAATTATGCGTTGGACCTCGTACATGCATCAAGAATGCGGATTATCTCTCAAAGCCCATAATTTTCCATTTCGCGTCGAGGGTAAATTTTATCCAAAAGAATGGTGTTACACTCCCTTTAGTGATTCTTTATCAAATAAAGAAAAATTTTAAATTTAATTACTATTCGTGAATAACGCGACTTTTTACTTTGAATGAGTGGATTCAATAAAGTGCAACCTTACAGAACTAAGGAGAAAATATCAAAGAAATTTTTGCATGCAATGAAAGAGGAGAGGGGAAATTCTAACTAGATCTGAATGAGATCGACTTCGTGCATTTCAGAATTCATTGAACTTTTATTTTTCACAATCAAAAAATGGTTAGAAGTTGTATTTGTGAATAAGTTAGCTAAATTCATAACCTCAAGTGATAAAGGGAACAATTTTTTGAGGAAATTTTATATAATTTATTCGAATTAAAGGAAAATTTCTGTTTTTCTATGTATAATTTAGCCAAGGGAGTTCCATATAATTTAGCCATCAGTTCCATTAGTTACAGTTAGCCTCTCCAATTTCGATAAAATTTGGTAGTATAGTACCCAAACACCGTACTGGAATTCCTCCCCCATTTCATATGGAAATTTTATGGTTTTGGCGTAAATACAATTATAAACCTAAAAATGCCGATTGAAAAAGTTTTCTGCCCAAAGCAGCACCACAGTCTGGCCAAGACCAAAATGGTTAACATAGTATAACTAACATGTAAGTATAAATTATGAGCAAGTAATACACATTTGAGAAATGTATTTTAGAACAAGTCGATTTAAGAACTCATTCTTTCCGCGAACAATACGCGATAGTAATAGGTTAAAAAAGTAGCTCAATCAATTGGTGTTTACACCCCCTGCCACACGCCGAAAGGCGGCTTGCAGGGTATTCATGTAGATGTAGATGTAGATGTATTTCCTCAAAAGGGGAGTAATTCGTGAACGGTATTTTGCGTCATCATTCCACCTACTTCTGAAAAAAAAAAGTTCCTCCACATTCCCCTTGCGTGGTCCGTCACAATCGACGCATGTCTACTCTGGAATGAGCGACGAATACGCTGGGCATTCCAATTTCCAATTTCTCGCAGCATGACGAGTCGCGCTAATTGGAATGCCAAAGATAAATCGGAAGCTCTGATCGACATTGGTGGTTTCAATCCCAATCGAAGCTCGTCATAACAAGGGAAAATCATCTACCACGTGCCTCCATTCTGCCACGTGTCTTCGATTTCTCCGATGAAATTGAGTTTCGGTGGCATGATTCGATGCAGTGGATAGAAACAGGAATAAGAATTGTCAGCAATCCTAGAGATGCTGTTTGCTCTTGTCTAACAATTCGCAGACAAATGTAGTCTTGAATATCAAACGGATGATAAATATTTATTGCTGGCCGTTTGTTATTTTAAAACAGGTAATTTTTCAATTCATGATTTCGGTGCAGTGAATCAGATAATAAACTGAATCCGTAATTTTTCATATAAGTTGGTTTCTTCGAGTTTCTTCAAAGTCAACTTAATAACACTGCAATCATATTTAGTTGAATTTACATTTCAAGTGTTATGGAGGAACACATCAATCGCTCATATGACATTCCTATGATATTAGCGATGAAAATACTGTCTAACATTGCCAAAAATTTAGGTTGATGACCACAAATTCCCCAATATTATCACACTCTTCCGCTTGGATATTTTCCAATGACGTGTGTATTTCTTTGTCAACATGAACCTGAGAAAATTTTTCCTCATACGCTTTCCTTACTACCATTGCCTTTTCTGAAAACGGCAGCTTTCCGAATTTTAATATTTTATATAGACTAGCGTGGATAGTAAGAAGTGGCCTAAACTAGCCTAACCTTGCCGATTAAAGGAAAATCTGATGGAGAACAGTTTTTTTTTGTTTTAAGACGGGTAATTGAAGAATTTTTGAGGATTTTACACTATTTTAAGCTGAGCATGAAAAGATCGAGTATTTTTATCTCCACGTATACATTTCATTTTATAATTTATTTTACTCTCAAGAGTTGATAGATGATAATAATAATTATGACAATACCTGCCCAAGTGGTTAACGTGCTAGTTCCAACCTCATGGTCCTGGGTTCGAGTCCCGGCTGGTCAGATATTCCTAGTTGGGGAATAGTTGTGAGTTGGCCAATAATAATTATAATTACTAAAATGGATGTAATTGGACTCTTCCTGTTTCTATTATTGAATTAGTTGTTGTTTTATTATTATTGTTATTTTTAATATTAAATTTTAATAAATATTACTGTTATTATTAAATATATATAAATGTAATAAAAAATAATATTATTTATTATTTTTAAGAATATAACAGCGTCTCTCAGGAGTCACGTGTTTTATTTAGAGGGAAAAAATACAAGTTCTACCAAATAACTTCTCTAAATAAGAACGCAAGAAGCCAAATTCTCTCGTAAACCACAGCCCTTTTGGATGCCTTGCGCTGCACTTTTCCCATTAAATGCGAGAAGCCATTTCCTTGGCTCCTTGGGTCACCGAATCCGGACGCAGAGATTAATTTAGGGATGAAGGCCGCGCTATTTGTCTCTACTTTTCTCGCCTCCTCAGCGTATCGCCATCTGCAGTAATGGGCCGTCGCGCGAAACGCATCCCATCGCCCGACCACTTTATTTTTACACGGTAAGAAAAAGCCGCGTATTATTCTTCACGCGAGATGGGATGGGAGAAAGAACTAAGTAAGATGCATTCGCGAGATTTCTGAAGACGTCCAAAAGGGATCGCTCCTGCCACCGAATTTCTGCACCCAGAATGAGGAAAGAATGGGGGACGTAGTAAGGGCACTGACCCGAGATGTTCCTCTGGCGCTAATCTGACGGAATGTGAGGGAGAAGGGGATGGGTAAAACAGTCGGCTGTCGTGGTTTATTCTTACTCGTTTCTTCCCGCTGTTGTTACAGTTCAAAATCCGCATGCTCTGCCGAAATTCACTTTTTATCGCCTCTAATTTGACTCTTAGTGTTAAGTAATGGTTCCCTACCTCGAAATGTTTATTCGATCGATCGCGAGAGAACGATATGGTGGGATGAATTTACGAATTAATAAGTTCTAAAAATGTCTGCGAGCTTGGATTCGTGATTCACCGGGCTTACTTGAAGAGGAATAAATTTTCGTAAAATTAGACATTTATTCGCTACATCAATATGGGAATATTTTTATGTAGCCTGTAAAATAACATGATATGGTCAAGCGACGCTTTTTACTTTTAACATTCCCTATTATTTCTGGGTTAGCATTTTCTGTAAATAATCAACAGACTTTGAAAAAGGCACGTTATGTAAATGAGTATTTGCTATAAAATGATAAGTTGTGAGTAGCCGTGAGTAAGCAAATGGAGTACTCATTTTGTAATCCTATTTTCAATTTAATAATTATTTATTATATAATAATAATCTATCAGAACCGTGGTTTCAGGGAAAAATAAATATATATCGAAAGTTATTTTGGTACGAAATATGAAAAGGTATACTCTACAATGTGTTACAGAGAAGTTTAGACAAATTTTTAGAGAAATGAGCTATTACAAAGGTATAATTAGCCTCTTACCAAAGAATTCTCCTCTGATTTTCTCAGATGAATTTACATTTTTGTCGCATGATAGGAGGAATTTTATTTCACCGCTGGAAGCGATATTTATATTTTTAAGTCGATTGCAATCGACCTATCTATCTTTCACTGATATCCGATTCATAACAAATTGTTTAATTAATTTAATTTGAAAATGTGTAAAAGTTTCTAAACTATTGTATGGTTTGTATTCCAGTACTTCAAACTTTAAGCATTGTCCTGCAAGATTATGGCTATTGATTGAGGACTGCTCGAAGGCTTTGAGGCACTCAGAAAGTTTAGCAATGAATCATCTTCGTCTCGGAAGATATCATTTATCACAATGCCTAGGGTTGTTGACTACGGTCAAAATATTACGATGGATGTCTATTTCCCTCCTAGGATAGAGGATCATACCCCAAGTTCTGCATGATGAAATATGCAGGCAAAGTTTTCAAAGAGACGCGTTCGTGCGTATGCCCACCTTATTAAATTCCACCAGCGTCAAACCCAGGATACTTTCCTTTTAGGCGACCGCTATACGCCAGTCTCCTAATCACTCTTTCGCAATAGCTATGATATTGAATATTTTATTCGCAGCCACTCTTCAATAGCTCCTAATCTACGAAGCGTCCCACTTCCATCTCGAACATCTTCTCACTCACTCTCTAAATGGACACTAATCTGGAAGGGCGGTGAGAATAACCTCATCTCCCTTTAAACTCATATTCCCGACATCCCTTCACACCTCTGCAGTGCCGCTCCTTTCTTCTATCGCCGTGGAAGACGTCTCCGTAGGCGCACACGTTCTGGTTACGAGACCACGACCGGATGAAAATCGAAATGAGGCTTAATTTGGAGATGGCGTTGAATGAACGACGGGTTCCTAACATGAGAAGGGAAAACGGATATGCCCTTTACCATACACGCCGACGCCCGCTGAACGATTTACTTTCATGTCTAGCCTGCTGCTTACATATAGTAATTATATTCCCACGCCTAATATGGACCAAAGATGTCAAATCCTTCTGTTGCTTACAATCGCCAGATACGTAGCTCACATCACCGGGAACGCACTTGGACAAGTAAGAGATTTTTTTTGTAAAAACGGAGATCGCTTGCAAGAAAATCAAAACTAATATTTCAGATCATCCAATAATTTTTGATTAATCGTATATTTTATATATCTATAGAAAGACGTTAAAATTTAAGATAACCCAATCATTTTTCCTCAATTGTATATTTTCATTTCTGTATAGAATAGAATGGAGTATTTTTCGTATGCATGGACTGAGTATGGAAACATGTATATTTAATTAGCTTTTGTCTCGCTCTTGTTCATAGCTCCGATGATCTAAAACCTCTAAGGTGGTAAATATGACTAAATTGTCATTTATTAATATCTCTCCTTATTTAATGTCACATAAGGAACCATTCATAGGCTTGCTTGGTGTTAAAGTGTTATTCATAGGCATACTCTGTTGAAATTACGTGTATATTTTTAATTCATATATTTTTATATTAAGTTTTCACCCACAGCATTCGAGCTCGGTGAAGAGAGCAGTAGAATGGTGAAGAAAATATGAACTAATTCTACAGAAATCCTTAATTGGTTTTTAGCTACTAAAGGGACTTTTTCGCACTCTAGAATTATATTCTGATTTGGAAAAATGGGACTGAAACTAGGAAGTGAGAAATGTTTTTTTTTTCACTCTGGATTTTTAATGGGCGTAAGGCATGCGAATGCATTCATAAATTCTGTCGAAAAGTAGGCGGAACTTTCGATCATTCATATTGAGGCGGCGGCAGTTTCACGCGATGACAGTCATTTGAATGATATTGAGTAACCAATTCATTCTAATAGATGCTCAGATTTATTTCACTAATTTCGTAAGAGCAGAATGACTTCTGTTTCTTTAAATTCATTTCAGGAAATGTCATTTACAGTTAAATCTCTGTTACAGAAAAAACAAGGCAACAGCCTCCCGCACCGGGAAACCTATGTAATAGTACTTTTTCTAAAGCTAACGACGGCGTTTCTCAAGTTTTTCATCTAAGGGAAATTCTGAAATCATATCCATGCCCTAGAATCCCGTGCATAATAATAAATCAATTAAGAGTGTTGGTTAGGTATTTATCATAGAAATCAATAAATATGGTCATATGCAACAACGCGAAATTTATTCTTATCCATTGTTAGTTTCTCTCATTCCTAAATTTCCATTATTCGTCAACGTTGTGCCTCGAGGTCTCTACCGGAACACTATTACAATTTCCAGCAAATCAAGAATTTTTACTTTTTCCCTTTTCATAAGCCTTTTCTTCAAACTGAGAAAGAGCACTGTAATTTTCGCCAATCTTATGATAATGAAGGTGAAAAAAACTTCCCCAACTGTTAAGCAGTATCGTAGGTATAGCTTTTAAGGGAAGTATGTGAAAAGTATACTGGCGTTAAAAAACCTGCCAATATTATTTAATCCAAAAACTTTCGAGGAAAAAAGGTCGCTTTTAAATTCCTGAACTATTATTTCGAATGTTGATTTTGAATGTTTTCTGACAAAAGAGGAGGTAATTGGCCATTTTATCGCATTTCAGAGGTCGTTACCCTCAGGTACCTTAATCACTGCTAGAAGACCAACGAGTCTCCAAGCGAATTCATAACTGTACCTTTCTCTTTGGCTTTAAAATGATGCAAGACCCATTAATCACTCAATTTAAGCAGAGGGCTCTTCGTATTGTTTACCTTATTACCCTTAATGGACCAATAATATCCCTAATTACCCTATTCCAATAAATTTCATACTTGACATACCTTCAATGTGTCGATAAATTTATCTCCTGCGGAAAGGAATATCAACATTAACGTGAATGGGAAGCTGAAATTCCTCCCAAAGGAATTTTATGAAAGCCAGAATTTTATTGAACTGAAAAATACGCTTTATTATATATCTTTGTCGAATATCGATGTCGAATCGATTCTGAAAGTGATGATAGTCTATGCATGATAAATCGTATATGTGAAATCGGATGGATGGTAAATAAATTTTTAGTCTTTAACTAATGAGCTAATATTGATTTTGTTACATATGAGAATTTTGGTCTAGAAGTTAGTAAAATAATATCTAATAACAAAGTCATCTTCATATTAGTTACAAACGCTATTTTCAATTTACCACTACAATCCTCTCAAAGTCCAAGAAAACAAGTGGCATCCTCCTATCGTTTGTATACATTGGTTTTCTTTTGTTATCAAAGTAAATGAATTTGCCTGATTTATTCAAAGCAGCTCCCTTAGAAACACTATATCGAGTATGGTGGCAAAAATATTTTTCTAACTGAAACCCAGAACTAACCTCCTGAAATCAGTACACTCGAAAAATTTAACTGCGTCAGTTTCTGATTCAAATATCACAACCATGTTTCTTTAGGACGAAAACAAAGCAAACGTTTCCAATGAGTGGGAAAAGAAAAATTTTCTTTTTCTTCGCCACATTTTCTTTCTACTAAAATACATTTCAAATTTCTATTATAGAAATTTGGCCTATGGGTGTCTCGAAAGATCAAAACATTCGAAAGTCGATAATAAAACATATTTTTCGAAGGCCGAGTTTATTATTGAATGGACCAAAAGTTAAACGAAAATTCCAGTTTCCAAAAATATGTTAGTTGTATTTTAAAGTAGCAGCATACTCATAAAGTATAGGAATAAATCAAGTTGTCATTTTTAATATTAATCCTAAAAAACGCTACTTATCGTAAGCCAGGAGACGGAAAAAATTAACGAAACAACCCTTGTTAAGAATTTCGTGAAAATCCCGGTACTTAATCTTTCGCGATCAGATTTATTTCTTCTACCTTACACCTGTACATTACAGAATTTAAAGTACTCCTTTTCAATAAAAAATCTCTTACACAGCACCTTTCCGGTCATCAAGAAACGGCACGATTTCATAAAATTCAATGATGAACTCGGTCGTTCCACTTTCATCGAAGCCACCATATCTGCTCTAACGACTGCCCGACTCAGCTAATCTGCAGGGACCGCTGCGTTAATCTCTCATTCCACCATAACGATGCCCACCTCTCTCTCTTTCCCCAGATTGTTCCCTTCGCTAATCCGACCCAATCGATTCACGATTCGCCCCGTCGCGTATCCCAACGACTCGCCACAACGAGATCTCCAACTTAATTAATTTCCTCTAACCTATTTTTAAGCGACAGAAGCCGTACAGGGACCCAGGAAATAGAATTCAATCCTGTCAGGAAAGCGGAACGAATTTTCGAACGAATATTTGACCAGATTTATAACGAAATTTGGAGGAGTTAAAATAAGATTTAACGAGACGCAGGATCCCCCGGGGAGTATTCTATATCTACATTCATTCACTGCAAGCTGCCTTTTGGCGTTTGGCTGGGAGATTCTACTTCTAGGACATGATTCTTTTTCCCTGATTGATTACTTGAGCGTATAATTCAAAATTTGAATTCTTGAATCGACTTTTCGAGCAGAGTATTCTGTAAAAGAATATCTCCCTCAGCTGGGAGTAGTCCAATCCTATTTTTCAAGTGATTATCTTTTGGTATTCAGTTTAAGTTAATTTCAACGGCAACATTTATTAAAACACCAATATTAATACTCTGAGTATTATTATTTCAGCAATAAAAATAAGAGAATACATTGATTAACATAATTGAAATGCGGTGATCATTACTATTTGCGTTCGAATACTTCATGGAACCGCTGATTCTATGAAAGAATTGCCAGAAAATTTCAAACAAGAATCATTTTTATCATTGCATAATAATTAATATACGAAAAAGAAGGATATAAATTATTAAAATTATAGAATTGATAATTGTAATAAATTATTGTACAAATTATACCTTCGTATTTATCATTTCTAAAATATGTATTAAAAGTCATAATTGATTCGAAATTCGTATAATATAATATTAAATATATAATTTCAAGTATAAGAAATATATCAAATAAAAATAAGTACATCAGAATATGTTTAATTGAAATTCTAGCATCAAGTAACCAGCGGAATTGCGCAAGAGGTTTTCGACCCCAGGTTTACAGACCTCCCGGTTTTAAACTCTTGCTCCACTTTTAAAATAGTATTCTGCCCATCGTAGGGAAAAGAGCAAGAGAAATGAGTATAAGCGAAATCCAAGAAACATATCCGCATAGTCGTGAAATTTTCAGAGGGTGATTCTTCGTCGAGAAAATAAGAATGAGCCTTGTCTCATCTTGCAACCCCACCATTTATCCCAACAAAGCAAAACTTCAACGCCCCATTTTACGCCGCTCCTCCTCTTCATTTGGATCTCTTTCCTTCTGTCCGACTTTACGCCGTAAGAAAATCATCTTACAAAGCTCCTCCACTGAAGGGTCCTTTGTGGATCTATTGGGATGAGTGCATCAAAGGCCGGACTGCAATCTCATGAATTTAACAGCGGAAAAGGGATACTGGAGCCCAAAGGAGGCGGAAATAGACATTCCTGCATCCGTGGTTTCCTAGACAATCAATCGCCTGAGAGCTCTTCAGACCTCTCACTCGAACGTGCTTACGTATGTTCCGCGGGGTGTGCAATATCCGAGATCGAACCCGAGTTGTGCAGCAAGTGCTTTTCACTGCATCTTTAAAGAGTCCGAAATAGCCGAGTTGGCGCACCTGACGTATGGGTGGTCAGTGTGTGTGGTCATACGCGTGACAAGGATATCAATTCCGCCCAAAGTGGCAAAGTTTTATTACCGAAAGCTCGCTTTGAAATGCGGTGAAGTGCTGAGAAGTTGTGCCATTCAAATCTTAAAGGATGACGCACCGGCGGTGCTGCAGCGCCAAAAGTTCCTCCTTGGTATGCCCAAGTTGGATTGCGGACAACTTGATCTGTTTGACGGTACAGTACAAGAAACTAAGAAATGATAATGACAAGTAAATGCGAGAAAAAAAATGGAAGACAGTATGGCGAAAAATTACGCGATTTGTAAACGAACATACTATCTTAATAAAACTTGCTCGGAAAAACTTATTTACGATACATCTTACAACATACATAGTCTTGAGTTGTCGAAAGATTCGGAACTTATTTAGACAAAGGTTTATAAGGAATTTTCATGCACTGCAATAATATTGTCAAATCACGTCCTTAAAATATTTAAAAGATTTTTTAAACTATGACAAACGATACATCTGATGATATTATACGAGAATTGTAAATGAAATCATTGATACACAGATTTATGTTTTACGACTGATAAGCCTTATTTCTCTTCTATTGTTGAGATTTTCAGTTCAAACGAAACATTCGATATTTTATCGAACCTATTTCGCGCTCATCTACGCATTTTACTTTCTAATTACATAGTAATAATTGCCCGTTCCAACACGCCAAAAGGCTTTTGGGGTTTACATGTAGATGTAGACAAAATTCAAATATTTTAAATACTCTTCACTCGAAGTCAGTACATAACTATTATTTTTTCAATAAAATGATAGAAAGAAATTATCTACACGCATGTGTCCAACATAATGAAATACGCTGTGCATCGTTAAAAGCGTCACTTTATGGAAAACGCACGTGTATTTTTTCTATTTCCGCCTTTTAGGGACCGATTTCAACTAATAAAAATCCTCTACAGTTTGAATTGAATATGAGTTTCGAATCTCTTTCCGTGTAGGGCTTCACTGGTAACTGACAGATGTTAAAATGATGCACATAATATATCTCAGAGAATATTTATTCCTTGCAAAGCTCAAATGAGGAAATGTTCCCTTAAAAGAAACGAAATACATCGTCAGAATATTAAAATTCCGGAGAAAAATCAGGGCGAAGTCTGACGTAAAGGTAAGTCCCAAATATAGAGTGAGAAACTGAGTGGAACTTCATCATAAATGTCTGAAGGAAGTAAAACTTTATTATAAAAACGGTAAAGAAAAGCACGCTAGTGAGATATAGCAAGTATCCATCCATTATTTTACCCGTTGTCTTTGAATACCAATCACCCCGCGGTTATTTCGTCTTAGTAGATACTATTTAAAAAAGCTACCCTCCTTGAAATATTTACCTCGCAGCTCGAACGCAGGATGCATTTGTCATAATCAACGCCTATGTTTCTCACCTTTGGTCACGCAACTCACGGAACAGCTCTGATTTAACTGCCAATTATACCGCCGCAATGGGGATGCGCCCGACAAAAAGAATGAATACGTTTTCAGCCAGCCGCTGACTGAGGATTAGGATGATGACTCGGCAAGTCATAACAAAGAACGATTTGCTTAAAGACAAAAAGGGAAAGCGGCGTCTAGTGGGCCGGGATGCTGCGGACGAGTCGCTTTGCTTAATGCGGAAGGTTACTCAATCAGTGTCGCTCAATTAATCCATCCGGGAATCAGGATTGAATAATGAATCCCATACAAGTATAAGCGTGATTTGTGTCGTTGTTGGACGTGGATTTTGATTTGTGCTTCAAGGGCGAGGAAAATCACTGAATAATTCTCGTCTGAGAGATCGAGTTGGATACATATTTATGCGTACTTAGGCTTAGGCGATGGTATGGGAGCATTAATGAAATGATTACCGTAGTCATCATTCATTATGAGCGAGGATGATGACCAAATCAATTTTCGATAAGTTCGCTATTATGAAATCATCCTCCTTAACAGAGAGTTCTTGAAGATCGAAAAGTTTCGGTAAGATGTAAAGGCTCTCCGGTGTTTTCCATACCTTGACAGTACGAAAGAAAAGTTACCGCGATCATTAAAAAGCTTAAAATTTTAATATAAAAATGACATTTTTTATTCATATCTTTTATTTTTGTTGTCTCACTTCTATTTAGTCATTCCTAGATTGATTCGCGAAGTGAAATATCACAATATTAAACCAATATAAATTTCTTCTGTGCACTTTTTTTCTGCTATCTCTTTCTTTCAAATTGACGAAGGGTTAGATGTAAGAAGAGACTTTTCAGTCTCAATCTCGCCCGAATAAAGACGATTTATTATTATTATTATTATATCTTATATCACACAGGTAATTCATGTCTTATTAAAGAACTCCAACTTAAGACAACTGCTTACAGATATAAATATCATCATAGTTTTACTACTCCCAGAAAGAGAAGAAATCATTCTTAATCAAATTTATGTATTTTTCAACCGATTACATTATATATTCGATATTATTATAGGTTCAACTATTTTATTTGAAGACTGTTTCGAGTCAATTCTAATATACTTTTATATTTTAAAATTTATAAGGACGTAGACTCCTTTAATATGATATCCTTTTTCTTTCAATTCATTTCACATTATTCTTGCCCATGAATAAACCTAACCACAAGTTTTCATGAAAAAATCCTCAAAATATTATCTACCTTGAGAAAATTCGGGAGAAATCGGTAAGCAACGTAAAACAATGCCAATTCTGCGATAAATTTTCATGGTTCCGATTCGGTTAGGAAAAGATTCAATACATCCATTGAAAAGTATGAATTTCTGGGAGTGATTTTCTGGAAATGGACCGCGTACGAAGATAAGGAAATTCGATTCTAGGAAAACATCTGCCTTATTTAATACGCTTCCTTCCTTTCTTCCGAAGGTGTGAAAGCTCCGTTGAGAATTCGCTCAAAATTGAATCGGTATCTCGCGAGAGTTTCTATTGGTATAGGTGCCATTTTCTCGCGATGCTCTGGAGAACTGAGACTTTTAAGACCATTAACTCGCGAGGCACTCACGGTCGTACTGAAGCCAACAGATGCAATAGCGTTCACGACTCAACTTTCTATGGGTAGTGGAAAAGCTGGAGAAAAACTTCAGAGTGCGAATCTTACGACGTACTCGTTTGATCACCTCGGAATTTTCTTGGCCTATAGAAAAAATTTATCTTACAAAAATCGAGTTGGGTTCCATCGAAGTATATAGATGTGTACGGGATTAATTGTTCAATCAGCAGCAAGAAATAGACGTCTCCGAAACGGATATTTTTATTCTATTGCTCTATTTTCCCAATGTGTTTCAGAATACAATATCTAAAGATAATTTGACAATTTGGTCTGGTTTAAGGGCCAGATTTCATTGGCCACATAAAATCTTTTCAAGTCACGACTGTGTTGAAAGATGCCTAAATATAATAATCCGACTAAAAATAGTACACTAAAGAAGGCGAATTTAGGTAAACGAAATATATAAATTGCAATATATATAGATATATATATAAATATACACACTTCAATTTTATACAACGGATATATATTATAGAAAAAGAGAAAATATTTTTGAAAGTTTGGGCATAAGTCGACCACAGAAAATTGGTCATTTTCCATTGGTAAAACGCGAAAAATGTTTCGTCCCATTTTTCTAGAGATTTCTTCAATACTTCAATTCATATATTATTTGAAAAAATTCTTGGCAGTTTGCCTTTGGAAAATTTAACTTAACCAATAATGTGTCCCTAGTTCATTGGTGAACCATATATCACAGGGAATTGATAAATTTTAAAGGTGAAATGGCGTCAAGTTAGATAGCTGATGTTTTTCACCGTGACTTCAAAATAGTTTTAATTAAAATCATTAGGATGATAAAATTTACAACAAACATCTTTCATTATTTGTTGGTTTAAAATTAAGTACATATGTATCGCTTATTCGAAACGAAAATTTTAATTCTCTGTAATTTGCTATTGAATTTAATGAACAATCTCAATTTTCGGCGGAGGCTTTAACAAAACAAGGTGAATATATTTTTTGACGATATGGACAGGACTGTCCGTAAATGGAACGTATGGCCAGTTTAATTAAGGGAGGGAAGAACATGCTGTGGCCCAGAAGGTCGAAGGTTCTCCACATCTCAATAAGACCATTAATAGCTCGAATTAAAATAACTCTACACGTTAAAAAATTTTAATTTGAGAATATCATATTTTTCTGTCATCACTGTAGAGCAAATAGAGCTAAAGCTTCAAATTTACGAACTGTACGAGATCTACACAACGATATATTTAGTTGTGATCCCAACCACGTAAAACTTCAGAGAGCTTCACAGCTGAATCGCTTACTTTAACGCAACTTTATGAATGAAATTATCCATAAATTAACTATAGTATAACGTATGGAGCGGCTCTAAATTATCTTTTGTAATACTACTCGTACACTTCCGAGGCAATACTCCGCAGCTTGAGGGTCAAAGAAACAGGAAACTCAACTCTCAAACACGCGAAAGATGAAAAAACTGGGAATACGTCGGGATATCAACGCCTTTATAACCATCGTCTCTTTTTACAACGAGAAAAACCTCATTCCGCAAAAAAGTCGAACTTTTTTCCTCCATCTCCCCTTATGGTTGATTGAGGCTGTAAGATTTAAGTGTAGCTTCCCTCAGCTGCATTTCTCCTGAAAATGGGTTAAAACAAGAAACTTCCATAACGTCGATGTCAGTGAGACGACGTCGCGGCAATGCAAAGGAAAACTATCGCGCAATAAAATGGAGATCTCGACCGGGGTCACGACCAATCGTGCAGACGGTTGATGCCTCGGGTACCGCCGCTCTGCAGAACCGCAGAAGCCGTCGTAGACTTCACGTCGCTGTTTACCGTGGAGAAGTTGGGGGCGCTTTTGTGAGCACTTTCATGGATATCAGTTGTGCGTCTTTATTCTGACGTTCAATTTCTCCTTCGGACATGTTTATCGTGCGGGGACTTCTAGTCTCGGAGGATACGCCCTCAAGTTCTTTGCGAACTTTGCGAGAGGGAAGTCAATAGAACGACAAAGGGGTTGCCGAAGAAATGTGCCTATTCCTAGCAGCTACGCAAAGAATGAATGAGAAACTAGTCTAATTAGAACATCTAGACTGGGTGTTTAAACTTCGTGTCGTTGGGAGTACGCGCACGGGATTCTCAATATTAGGGGCCTAAAAAATGTTTTCAGTAACAATAATTTCACTTTAATGATATTGGTGGAAAGAACGTAATTTAAGGAGGTAGTATACAGAAATGCTGGAAAACAGTCTTATTAGAAGGAAATGTTTTGAAGTTAGCCATCACTTTACGTAAGTCAAGAGTTTATTATGCATGCAAGAGGTATCAGAGCAGAGGATTTTGCCTTAATTTGAACTTAATAACCTTTCTAATCAGAATGGATACGCAAAAGATATTTTTTGTTAAACATTCGCTTAGTTTCATCCAATTTCCTTGAGTGGGGGAGTAGCGTATTAGCATAAGAATTAATAGCGATAATGTGCACAGATCCTCAGAAAAGAAATCGTTTAGTAAGTAGCAATTTTTATTCATCATCATTTCACTGAATATTCATAGCAAAAATTAGATGTATTAATTTACACAAATTCAGCGAAAATAAACGGTATATACCAGCGTGCAAGAGAAAACAACCGTGTGAGTTCCTTTAGATATAATGATTAGGTTGTTACTCTACGAGAAATGTGACTATTGGCAAATATCATACTTGCTATTGCAGGAGCTATAAAATCATCACCGTATTTGCTAGTGGGATAAAGCACAAGTGGACACCTGATACCGTAAGAATTGTTCTCTCTCTGGCTGATAGAGAAAGCTTACTCCATTTTTGATAAAATATTATTTTACGGAGATTGGTTGCCCGAAAGAAAACGGAAAGAGGAAAAATTTATAGAATCGTATTTCAGATAAATAAGAAAGGAAGAATATTGATATTTTTAATAACTTTAAAATATCTCAGGTTTTGAAAAAAAATTTCTGTTATCAAAATAACGAATATTATAAAAAAATCAGTAACAGCCGTACTAATTACTAACTGCTGATGGTAAGGAGTTGCATCCAATAGAGTTTAAAGCCGCATGCGGATCACGAACCGCGATTTGGCCATTCTCAGAATGCAATTAACCAACGTTTCTTTTAAAATATAAGTAACATTGAAGATTTTCATTTACCATGAACGCATATTGTTATCCATCGACATCGACCAAATTGTGTGCACTGTAGAGTTAAACTAAAGCTATAATGATTGGGCACCTCTTCTTATAAAAAATCTACGTACGGTCACATTGCACAGACTTTAAGCATGGCGCTACATATATTTCAATACTCTATTTTCGTTGTTCTACTTGGAAGACGAATTTTTATCTCTTAAGGGGGATAACGTCTAATTTATCGTGACTTTTAAGAGTATATTAATAAAATCAAGAAAGACCCGAATAACTGGGAAAATTTTGTCTTCTTTAGGCGAATCAACTCCTTAAATTCCATTCACATTTTATAGTTTATATATTGGACCCATATAGGTAAGTATATAGTGTTAGAATTATATATAGAATGGATTCAAGAAAAATACCAGAAAAAAAAACAGAATATGATTTAACGTAGTGATTTAATTTTAATCTATTATGGAATTTCACGTAATTGAATACTCATCCATCAAATGTATGTGTTTGTTTTAAGTGCTAAAGGTAAGGCCGCAATGAACCCTAACACAGGCTACATCCAACGTCGGCAAATGCAACTGACTCCCTATATCTAACTTATCGTTAGACCGTGGACATCACCCAAGAGAAGGAATCAAATTATTTTAAACGATTAAAAATTATTTTCCGCTCATTTCTCATGCATAATACAGCTAACCACCTCGCCTCAGAATGTTCATCAAATCTGGTTTAGATTCAACAGACCAGTTCCTTTGACGTCACCACTTCAAAAAGTCTTATCAGTTTTGAATTTATTTTTCCGGGCATACAAAATAAGAGAGGAAAACCGACCAAAATATCAGTCTCCTTTGAAATTGATAACGGACTGTAAGCAAGTGCTTTTCGTACTCGATTTAGACATAAGGAGCAGAAATTGAAAATATAAATTACATTTATCATACATTATCACTCATTATACATTACAATTATCTGGTGTAAAAATCCGACCTGAATATCAGTCTCCTTTGAAATTGATAACCGACTAAGCAACTGATTTTCGTACTCGATTTAGAAATAAGGAGCAGAGTGTGAAAAAGAAAATAAATTACACCCAACAATTAGAATTATCAGGTGTAAAAATTGTTTAAGGAAACTCAAGCAAGTGGTGAGAAAATATCCCCTGGCAACAGATTCTGCGAGGATTTTCAAGTGATTGCGGCGCTCAAAACACAGAGCAAACTTTGAAGTGAGCTTCAAGCGATTTTTTGCTCGGGAACTTCCTCTACCATAGGAATTCCATACGCCTAGTGATAATGCCGCATTCCAAGCTGAAAGATATAAAAGCATAGCTTCTAGACCTTATCTTCTCCTTTAATCGGGATCGCGAATTGAAAACTTTAAAAAGTTAATGGACCGATCCGTCACGCGTTTCTCTCCCTTTTTTATACAAACAATCGATTAACTCCACCTGATTTCCTCAGAAAAAATGACGTCGTAGTTATCATAAATTGCTAAGGCTCTATTACAAGGTCGCTAACCTTCCCTTCTCAATCAGGAGACGAACCCAATTAAGCTTTGCGAATCCCGACTCATCTCCTTTTAGTAAACAGTTTTTGAAGGATTAAATTCCTGTCCTTGGCAGCTTCTCTCTTTTTTGAGTTTCAAAAAGACTTATGCTTCTTTGTTTTCGGGATATAAGAAGTGGGTCACGCCTGATTAAACCACTTTAGAATCGCTTCAAAAATTATATTTTCGCCAAAATTAATACTCCGCTTTTCTCTCGTCAAGTCGCGATTAGAGCAGATTTCTTTTATTATAAATTATGATCGAATAAAATGCTTTTTATCATGAGGTGGACAAAAAAGCCGAAAAATATTACACTCAGCGGTCAAATTCAAAAGAAGTCAAAGAAAAGAGATAATCCGGTATATATATCCAAACAATAGAGCACAAATAATCATGACACGAAGGGATTATGACCATAATCTATCACATTTCGAAATCTATCTTTCCCTTACGTCTCCACCTCAACAGATGTCAGATCGAACTCCTTAAAGCCAAACGTCCTTAGAGACTTTTGCAAAAACCTCTTCGTCATTCAGAGATGTATTAACTACAAACAATTATGTAGGATATGCGAAATAATGATTTAAACCATTAAATTGCTGCAAATTTTTACGATATACGAGAGAAGATTAACTTCGAATGGCTGAAACTAAAGTTACGATTTCATGCATAGAACAGTTATTACGTTCTACATATGTTTGCGACATAAATATTTTACTACAAGTAATAGCTCACCTAACACCTACTAAGAAATATGAAAGATGGAGGGGAGACAATTAAGATTGAATTTTGAATTGAATTGACCTAGAATTTGCCAATGAGGAGTTACCGTTTTCCTATGTATATATGACGCACTCTGAATCCTATAGTTTGGGGTCTAAAAACGGTGTGCGTCTTATATAACGGTACAAGATTTTTCAAACTATTGTTACGCATACCTATGCAGTCCATCACGCTACTGATATTTATATAAATAATTTTCTTTTTTCGTGTACTTTGTCTCAAACTGTTTACATTTCATTTACGCAGGTATTTACGTAAACTTCACTTAAACGTAACTTCTCCCAAATTTTGAAATCCAAAATGAATAAGAGTCTTTTACACTGGGAAATTCGAATACATCGTATTTCATTCGCAAAATAATCTATCAATGCCATCTCGATGAATATTGAGTACAAAAATGTTCAAATAGTAATTGAAATTTGCTTGCAATACAGTAAATCTGCCAGGATCCGAATGACCCAGAAATAGAACGACTTACAACGTAAAATTCGACTAAATTTTGCCTCGGAATCCGGACACCTGAGAACACGGAGGCGAAATATGTTTTGAATAAGGAAATAGACACTTGCTAATATTTCATGTAAAAATCCAGTATATTTAGTCTCAGAATAATTTTAAATTTGAGCTCGTGGGACCCAGGGATGAATTATTCCTGTTTTTATTATTTTTAAGAGAAAACTTGTCTTGTAACTTGAACGATTTCGAGCTCGAACGGGATTCCGGAACATATTAAGCTCGGCTTCAAAGATGTGTCCAAAATTTTGTTTCAAAATTTCAGCTATGAAATCTTCGCTAACTTAAAATTACATCCGCGAAGACGATAATCCGCTAATCAATAGTTGGAATTATATAAAGTCAGAGAACAACACCGATGAATCTCAGCATCTTAACATCTCCGCCAAGGGTAATTGGATGATTTAAACAACCATAAAAGCATGCCAATTTTCATCCCGATACCGATACCTCACTTCCCTTCTCTTCCCGCCGGAAAACCCTCAAACCCACCCGAAAACATTTTCAAAACCCCGAGAATCCTCCAGATAGACAACAATCATCTCGCCGCAAAAAGACACCGGGAGAAATCAAACAGAAGGGACATATGGCCAATCGCGCCTCGAGTGCCACGTGATCTCCTTTTATTTTTACGGGCCATAATGCGCGGAAATAACCAACCCTAGGAATGTATCTCGGTCCCGCATCGTAAAGATAAATCATCGGGCGGCTATTTTTAAAGCGCGCCTTCATAACACAGGGATTTAATCCGGGATCCCACTGGAGCGAGAGAGACTGCAACAACAGGTCTCTTGCCCTCGCCGCAAAGTGATTCACGACCGCCGCGGTCGACTCCTCTCCTTCCATCCGCGGAAAAGAAACAAGAGGACGGCCTTTTCGCGCCGCGGTCACTCTCGCGTGACGATCCCGCCACCTATTCTGCGATTGGAAACGAAGGAAAAAGAAATGAAGACGTCTCTGGAGGGACTTAACGCGAATCGACGGCTAAAGCGCTAACGGTGTCTGCCTCGTTTGTTGGGTCTTCCCCGCAAGTTTCCGAACTCATGCTGTACGTCTTTTCAGAGGAAAAACTAGTGGGAAATGGGGCGGATGGAAGGCTAACGAAATGGGTTATTTTCGGAGGCCCTTTACCTAAGGGAACCGAGATAATCCTCGGATGACAGAGGGAGTTATTCGACCAGATACGTTTTCCTCTCCTATGAGACAGAGAAAACGGTTCCCCTCTTTTTGAGTTCCGAAAAATAAATCAGCAGATGATTGGCGCGGCTTCTTTGAGGAGTTAGGACCTCGATGGCTCATGCATAGATAAAATTCCGTTGGTTGGAAAACAAGCACACACTTAAGGACTTATCATCCTAATCAACTTCTTTGTTAACACCTTATCCTTGATTTCATTAGTAAAACGCTAAAAATAATGGTACTTATACTCGCTGATAAAACTTCATTAGTGTTATCTTTCCGTAATGATAAACTGAGATAATTTTCCAGATTTTCACTCCACGTATGACGCAAATTTTGTTAAAATTTATAAGTTTCATCAACAGCTGAATGAGCACTTCATAACTAAAAGATAGACTCATTTATCAGCGGCTGAGCAGAAAATTATAAGAAATGTATAAATTTGAAACACTTCTGGATTACTTTATTCAGTTTAGAATAATAATACGAATAATATTAGGATAGTATTACGAATGATGAACTCTACGCCTAATGGTAGCTTTAAAATACATACACTTTTCAAGGATTTCCTGAAAACGTCTTTGCTCTAGTGCCACCAACACAACTCGGAAATAGACTCGGAAGAACTTAGATAGTTAGTAACAATACATACGTACATCTCGTAAAATAATAATTCCCTTGGATTTCTCGCGACAAAATTTCATACGCAACCAACGTAAACGTCACCTCAAAATTGAGAGACAACTCGCATCGACGAACATATGAAAATGCGACCTCGAGAAAAACAGATGCCAGCAAGCAACGATTTGACTGATGCCAATCCCCGTGGAGAACAAGTAAAAAAACAACTCCAAACCAGTCGTCCACGAAAGGACAGATACAACACCCCCTATCTCGCGGCCATATCTCGCCCGAAACCGGCATTCAACAGTCGGTCCCACTCTAACCGTGGATAAGGAATTCTACTTACACATATGCGGTCCCAAGATCCACTCCTCCGGCCTCGAATACACCTCCACCAAGAGCGTCGGGGCGCACACTAGAAGCACCAGAAGGTCCGCCACGGATAGATTCACCAGGAACACGTTGGTGGAGTTCCTCATGTCCCGCGACCTTAGGATCACCAACGGGACCATCACGTTCCCCGCCACGCCCACTCCCAATATGATGGCACACAGCAACGTGGACGTCGTCCTAATGTAAGCGGGGAACACATTCCACGAAGCCATTCCCTCCTCCGACCCTCCCTCGCCACCACCGGCAACCTCCGCTGCCCCATCTGAGTCCACCGAGGCCGCCACTGTGTATTGCCTCGGCGGAGGAACTTCTGGAATCGGGGTCGCGGGCGCGAACGCCGCCGCCCCCAAGGAAAGCGCCGCCCCCGCGCACTCCACCCCCGTGCACCCCGCCTCCTTCTCGCCCCCGGGGGACGTTCCCGGCGCGGGAGGCCCCCGGGGGAGAGTCCGCGGCTCCCCCTCGCCGTAACCGCAGCACCGAACTGTTTCCGAGGCCGCTATCGAGATGGTGACGAGGGCGGAGATCATGACCTGCAGGAGCAAGTGGGGCGGTTGGGGCGACGTCGTCGCGGGGCGTCGATCCCGAGGTGCGCGAGGGTGTCTGCTGCCCCTACCCCAGAGGGGCGGAGGGGCGGGAAAAATCTGGTGAATTTAAGGATCACCGGGAGCCTAAAGAGCCCACCGGTCCCTTCCGCGAGTACCCAAAAAATTAACTTATCACAGATCGAGGATTGGTTACATCCGTCATGAAAGGCGATCGAGGACCACTGAGGGCACTGATCAATCGTCGGCGAACCGTTTGGTCGGGACCGAGTGCTATTGTCGGAGGGTCGTCCGTCTTAGGGCATCCGTCTCTCCGCGGACTCCGACCCTCATCTCTCGCAACACGAAAGATCTCTGCCTCACTTGACTTGACCACGTTCGTAGGAGGGAGGAGGAAGGACGAGCACGGGGCGTCGCATGCGCCCTTGCTCGGACCGCCGACGCTGGTGGGGGTCGGAGACACTCGTAAAAGAAGGAAGGGGGGGCGTCCTCGAAGGCGTCTCTCACACTTCCCTCGCCGATGCACTCGAGAGCGCCGCTCCGGCCGTCATCCTCTTCGGAAGACTATCCCGCGAATGGAAAGAAGTCCTGCCGGGGGGAGGGGAAGTCTTCTCCCCCCTCTTCCCCCCAACACCTCCCGCGAACCGGACTTCCCTTCCGTCCGGTGTGAGGAACTCCTTCGGAACGGAGTCCTCGCGGAGATACGCGCGATTCAAACCTTCTCGGGCCGCTTACGAGTCGGCAATAACCGAACTCGTCTGTTTTCTCGGGTAGAGTTTCAACTCTTCCCCTCGCCCACTCCCCTCTCTCTCGTGGCGCCTCCCGATCCAACCCCTTTCGACTTTCCAACCGTTCGATCCCGACTCTCGCTCTAAAGACTTAAGTCTTTCGGAAAGGGGCTCGAACCCGCGACCTCCCGCGCGCGGGTCCCGGTGGACTTCCGGCCTTTTTGAAGGCGTCGCCTTTTCCATTCCTTTCGTAAACTCTTTCGCACGCGCGTCCACCCTCACTTCTCTTCGCAAAACCGGGAAACTTTTCTGCGCATGCTCGGAAAGAGCGCGGATTTTTTATTTGACGTCATGCTCTGTAGGGAGCCGTTCTTTTGGCTGGCGCGAATCTTTCTATCTTTCGGAGCCATAAGAGCGGTGAGAAGAGGAGGTGAGAAGTGAGATGCTAAGAGGAAGCGACAAGTAGCATAAAGGAAAGGTTGATAAAAGATCGGAGCGATGCTCGGAACAAAGGGAGAGAAAAGGAGTTGTTGACGACTGGGAGGGCGGGAACGGAAGGTAATTGATGCAAGAATGGCAGGAACTGAGGGGGAATCCGCGGTGATCTTCTAAGGAATGACGGAAAGATTTCTAAAAGGGAGCGTATAAACGGAGCGTTAAAAGGAAAAAGCGTATACACAGAACGGCTCAACCGGTGATCTAGAAGAAAGATTTTGGAGTGCCGTTTGGCTTACAATAGCCCTGCATGTCGGCAGTGTTTATATAATTCGTGATTTTTCATTTAAGCGACATTTTGTGATAATCTTTTTCCTATTTAGCGTTTTTTCACAATTGAGATTCCAGACCAAAACTATAAGCATAACTGAAATATATTAATGACTGGGACTCGAACCCAGGTCTTCCACTTCCCGGGTAGATATACCATATCATATTAGTTTAGTGGTTTTAATACCTAAAGTCGATATTTTTCACTACTCTTTATAAGTGATGAGATCAGGCTTAAATTTATGGTGATATACAACGAGAATAATTGCTGAATAACTTTTATAGCATAGTATATACGACTCATATAGTAGTGGTGGAGTAAAAAAAGTT
The DNA here is from genome assembly GCA_036926295.1 of Pachydiplax longipennis. NCBI lineage: Eukaryota > Metazoa > Arthropoda > Insecta > Odonata > Libellulidae > Pachydiplax > Pachydiplax longipennis. Next base: position 19,085,822 of record JAVFKF010000001.1, on the reverse strand, counting down.
ATTCAACAATGAGTCTCGTTACTACTCTTTATCCTTGGGTTTCCAGGTGCAGACCTCTATATGCGAAGCTTGATATATATTTCCCTTACCATAAACATGTATTTTAATAGCAAATATATTGTTTTATGCACTTTTCTGTTCACCCTCTTAATATAATAATAAAATAATATGTACTTCTTACTTACACGGAACTCCGCATCCTATCGAAAATTATAATTTCACATCCAGCTTAGATTAAATCTTGACATCATCCACTAAGAGTAACTGGTTAACATTTCATCCGGATCGCTTAACGCTCTAAAGATTTTGGAGTTGAAGTCTTGATTAAGTAAACAGAGTTCACAGAAGGTGAGCACGAATTAATTTGATTCGCTACGGAATCACTTCTCCAATTTAACATTTATATCCTTGGCAAACCTGCAGCTTTACACATCCGAATACGCGTCACTCATTACGGAGATTCGGATTCCTCATGCCTTTCTTGTTCACGTTCCTATTAACTGAAGCAGAGAAACGTACGACAAAAAAGCCATTTCAGTTGGCAACACGGTGGGAGAAAATTTTATGACGTGCTCTCACACGAAGTCGTGACTGAATGGACGTATGATATCCTCATACTTGTTGTGACGGCGTGCATGAAGCGGACATATGCTTGCATGCTGAAGGAGATTTAAAGGTATTTAAGCTTGGTGAACAACATCAATAGCACGTATACCTACAGCGATTAGGAAATAAGCAAAAGCGAAGCTGGTTAAGAGGGTACAGTTTCTGAAAATATCTAAAATGAAACAAAATTCCGTCGATTTTTTCTACGGAAACAAACCGTTGTACACATAAAGTAGATGCTTTAGTTTCATGAATTAAATGGAGTGAATATTATTATTTTAGTATTATCTGAATATTTTTAAACATGACAAAGATAGAACGATGAAGTTTGTACTGAATTGTACGATTATTTTTACTGTAAAGTAACATTATAAACTGTGATTGTGAACTGTAGTTTTTGCGATTCTAGGATATATGTGTAGTATATGTTTTGGCGGGGATACTAAGGTGGTGTCCGTAAATTGAGTCTTGATGTAGCATTGTGGTTTCCGAATACTGTTTGAATATAGTCAATATTGTGGGTGGTAATGTTATTTTTGGAATATTTAACTGTGTAACATTTGGTGTGAGGGATTGGAATTTGAATTATGTTGTTTATAATCAATAGTTGGGACTGCCACCGGAAGAAATTGTACTTGCAGTATGTTTAATAATAAATAAATAACAAGTGAACAAGCCGGTTAATTCGACACCGGTTAAAGTAAGAAAATTTCGAAGAAAGGAATTTCAGAAAATAGAATATGTAAATTTAAACCTTACTGCGTCGAGCGTTGCTATGTAAACACGCCATTAAAAACATGCATAGTAAAACATAAAAGAGTACAGAAAAGGAAACGGAAGAAAACTAACTTTTTTTCATAGAACAATCGAGGACGAAATTATAAATGGGAAGTTATAAATGGAAGATTGAGGCGAGAGAGGAATAAAAAGGAACGACTGGAGAGGTGTTGGAAGCGTTAAATTTGTCCAGGACATAGCACTCGGAGAGTAGAAGCGGGTGAGAGTTTCTTGATGCTGTCAGCCACAACGCCAAGACTTCCCCTGTGGTCCCGCCACCTGGAATTTAAATGTTCCAAACTTCCCTTTAAAACCCACGTGAATCTTTCAAGATGATTCGCACAAGACGTTCTGACAGGTGTAATTCATATACATCGATGCCATTATAGTCCAACAGGACCAATTTACAATTGCCACCTCTTCCAAAATAACATACATTGTCACGAGATTACGGAATTTCGTAGAAACCAAAGCCATAAATCACGATTTCGGGATGATTCCAAGAAAGCACCGTAAACGCACAACACCTGGGGGTCCATTTTATTGGCGGCCAAACGGAAAGAGCTTTCCCCGAATCTTATTTTTCGTAAATAGCACGTCCTTATTGCGAACTGTGGGCGAAAACAGCAAATACATCAATCTTCGACGTCTCTAAAGCGGTGCTTAATTTATTCATCGGAAAATCCTACGTGTGAATTCTCCACTTCCCGTGCTTCCTCTGCCCTTCTCGTGTGAAATATTTCTCGTGGGCTAGAGAAGGGTAGGATCAAAGCTTAGTTCGTCGATACCGATGTTCGAAATTAATTTGTGTCCGCGTGCGATTTACGTGTGCCCAAAGCTGAGCAATTTTCGCGAATTATAGTGACAAATGATTCGAAATTCTGCCCTTAGGAGTTCTTGATCACCGGTAACGGTTGCTTCTATCCTACGGACCACGGGTTGAATTTGGACGTCATGAGGAAACTTGTTCCGCCGACTAATACCACGAGTCATTTATAGAAACATTTTCACTGCTTTATTGAGATTCATGTACTTATTTGAAAATATCAAAATACTCGATTCATACGAGGAATAAAATTCATCAAATGTATAATCTATAGCTTCGGCCGAGATGTGGTGGAAATACATAACTGAAAACAGATTTTTACTTTTCCTTCTTCCTCTTCCACATTCTGTGGAAAAGTAAAAATCTGTTTTCAGTTCATCAAAAGTAGGTAATATTACACAATTTTGAACAAAAAATCCATTCCAAATAATTTAATAAAAGTCTCATGAGACTTTTTTCGATCAATTAAGAGATTTAACCTTCGATTCAAACCAAAGGATTTATCAGCTCATACGAAGTCTCGAGGTAATGCTGATATTCTACTGCAGTTTGAAATTTTGATGGGAAGATAATGCTAATATTTTACGGTAGTTCGAAATTTTGAAGGGAAGTATAAATTTAAGGGCATTAAATCAACTACTGATAAAGGAAAGTTTGACTATTGTATCCATCATTTTCCAAGTAGTGACTTTACACAGAAAAATTAACGCTGAGGACGGCAAAAAATAATCTGTAGCTCAATTTTGCTGATTCGATGATGTTTTGAAAAACATACTCATCGTAATGAGCTACCTATTGCGACATGTCGTCGGTATGATATATATTACTTAATTACGCCTGATATTTTCAAGTAAGCAATGCGTATCACATAGTTAGAACATCCGCCTGACATTTGGGAGGCACGAGTTCGAGTCCTGAATACGATGATTTTTCAACTTTGATTATTTCGCTACACCAGACAGTAAGTTATATATTCTAAGGAAACCAAAAGAGACTAAACCAACGACAAGAAAGTCGACCAAGAACCAAGCGAACACTTATCCCAAGACCGTACTAAAATTGAACATTACAGCCATTGAAGTTAAAAAAAAAACTTTCTTAAAAAAGGACTAATTCGATCTTCCACTTTTCACTTTCCAGCACGTGAAAATTCTGAGAACCCAGAGAGAGAGAGTAACTTATCAAAACCTCAAAAAGTGCGAATTCCCGTAAACAGCGAAAGTCTGAAAATAAAAACTCCCCGAGCAAATAAAAAAGCAATTACAAAATACCCACTAACGCATAAAATTATCCAAGGTTAAAAACCCGCATCGGGCGCTAATGTCAGAATAAAGCGACGCGGTGTTGGCGAAAGGAATTTCCATTGCCGATTCGTGCGCGTATGTTAATTTCCCGCCATTTTTCTGCATTACGTCCGAAGGCCGTCCATAAGGCCGCGTAATATCCATCCTCCAAGAATTCCCAAAAACCCTCCCAGTAATCCGCCCCTTCGGCCCGCGATTTTTCACGCATTCCTCCGCAAATGTGACAACGCGAAGACTTGTCATCGAACGGAAAAATACATGGACGCACCCAAACGGGTATTAAGTTGCCTAAATGGACATCATGTCCGCCTTAAGTTTTCCGCAATTTTTTCCCCTCAACATATGCACGTCACATGCACCGGGTGACGCCAAAAGTTTAATGATCCCTCCCTCTTTTCCACTCGTTTTCCTGACACTCGCTCCATAGCGCCCCCTTTTCTCTTTCCACTTGGGAGCCCCTTTCCATCTCTCTCGGAGCCAAATTCTTCGCGACGCAGATGAAGAACGCTCTTGGCAGTCCGCAGCCTCTTGGCTTCACCGTCAATTACGTCGCCGTATCCATCCATCAGTACCTTGAAGTGGTGACTCCCATCAATGGCCTTCTTTCTCATCTCATTCGCGGACCTTCCCCCCACATCTCCTTTATCACTTTCCATCTCGGTCTCCCATTATTTCCACCGCGCGATATTTTCCTCCGCCTTCAGAAACAGATATTTTCCTAAAATACCGAGCCTGTTTTCATGATTGATTGCATCGCGAACCCGCGACGTTACGGTTGAGAGTTTTGCGGGAAAAGTTGTTTGCAGTGGATACAAACTGGAGGGTTGAGACCGCCGCGAAGAGAAGCGCATAAAAAACTGTAACTTTACGATCTTTTTCCTCCCAAACAAAAGCCGTCGATATTTGGCTGTGATTTTTGATATGCGAGAGCTTGTCGATAAAAACTGAAAAGGATTTGTTTTATTATCACGTAGAGAAGGGGCGGAGTTGAAACAATTTTTCATGATAACAGCAGGTCTCGCGTGGTCGCTGAGTGTACAGGACCCTGCAATTCGTCAGTCGCAAAATGAAGCCACTGCCTTATGCCACTTAAATTTTTACAGTCTTTTGCATAGATTTGGTATGAAAGCATACGAAATGTTACAGCAGACCCGAACTAATATTTACAGATATGAAACATGTTCCTGTTTGCCTTCCGGAAATAATTTGCCCGTGAAATTGGCTTTCGGCGAAATTTTATTATTAAAATGAGAGATTAGTTTGGAATTGCATCTTTCACGCGCTCTGTTTTACCGAATTTACATTTACATCCGCAATGACTCCATCCGTGGGTAAGAGTAGAATTAATTTCAAAGTTTCATATCATGAAAGTATGCAACTCATTACACTTTCATTCGGGAATTGTGCCAATATACGTTTCTCAAATAGACATTAGGTAATCTAACTTATCCTGGAAATTTTCCATATGCTTCCATCTAACATAAGATGTACCTTTAATACCATGATATGCATAATCACTAATGGCTTGAATTAATAGTTTTTACTGTTGTTCATAAATTCTCTGGTATGCTTTGTAATTAAGAAGTATACTTGGTGACTTTCCATAAGAATAATTAATCGAGTACATCCGAGTATTTACTTTAAAATTTAATATTCCATCAAAATGGTCCAGTTTAAAAAATCCTCCTGAATTATGTTTTACCGAGTGCGTTTTTCTGAATAACCGGGCAATAGCATTGAGATGCTCGGTAACTGCAGGAAATTAGTTCATTGAAATGCTGTGATTCTCAAAGCTCCGAGTATCGAAACCAAGCTTTGGACCATAAGTTGGTAATCGTAACTCAAGAATACGAAAGAAGGAAGTTTGGATGAATATATAAACTATTTGTCCGATACGTATCGGGTTAAAATAAAACGTGTGAAATTTTACTGTGCATAAATTTCACGACAGGTAAGTCCTTGAACATTTCTAATGTGCGTCAAGGACTTTTACTTCAAGAGAAGCTGAATGAGATTGGAGATTGGAAGTTGGTCAGACTAATCGACTAATCTTAGTACTTCTGATTTTCCTGAGATCCAAAAGCAACGCAATGTTAGCCGCGAATATATGAAACTACGGGTCGAGATGTATGCTTCCGAAGTATCGCATTATTCAAATTGTTCACCGTTCCTCGTTTCGTTTCTTTTCAGATTTCTCAATATAAATCATTTAAACAGTTCTCAAAACTACATCAGATAATTCTCCATCCATGCCCTTCCCCTTCCACGCCCGCTCCGAAGGCAATGTCCTTTGGGTGAATTATCATAAGGAAGAGACCTCATAATGATCCACTCCATTCGCAGGAGAATGTTCTCCGTTTAAATTTGACATCCGTGGCGGAGAAAGAATGAGTGAGGCGAGGAGGTAAATGACGATGACGGAAGGCGCAAAGGAAAACCTTTATGGAAAAGGAAAATGAAGGCCGAAGTAACCGTGAATAGGTCCTGTCGACGGGACCGTCCTTCTCCACCGCTGGCTCTTGAAATAATACATTCGGTGTTCGTAAATGCGAGGGAGAAAATATTTTTGTTGGTTATTTCGCTTATAAATAACTTCACGCTCAACTTGATGATAAAAATGGCTTCTAGTGTTTATCAAGACTGCAATTATTAAATCATATTACCATAATTCAAACTTCTACGTCGTAATTTTGACTCTAAGGGTATTTTCAGATGATGATACTTGACAGGTTTGTAGACAAGAAGGAACAAATTTATGAGAGATATGCAAGAATCGAATACCTGACTATCTAAAAGCTGAATATATCCACGCTCAAAGAAGGATTTACGCTTTAAGTAATAAAATAATCATAATTTTTCATTAACTTGTTCCTCTATTCCAATTTTTAAGTTTTATCATTACACAATTCTCAAAACTGGAACACTAATATCATTTTATTTAAATAGCCAAATAGCTTGGATACTATAAATTTTATAATAATGGACTCCGAAGTTTCTACTGCGTTAGCAGCAGTGATGCTATATTTTAATTTGCTTCTTCACTGAGGCGTATTTGACATACGTATCAATTACGTTCATGAGAATATTTAGAAATAATCAGTTGAAATTGAGGATCGACGGAATGTTTTCGCAAGAAGTAACTTATTTTCAAAATAAACAATAAAAAATAAAAATTAACTGTTCTAAAAATAAGTTAGCTTAAATTAACTAATAACGTAACTTAGCAAACATAACTTTCAATCGGTAAACATAATAATGCCATTCCAATAAAAAGTACCATTTCTAAACTTTCAAAATCGCCACTTTTCACGTCCTAGCCAAAAGCCTGAAACGAAATTTTCCTCACCTATCATTCATTATTATATCATATTTAGATCAGGGCATGGTATTTATGAACGACTCTCTTGTGTGCTCAACCTAGATCACCGAAATATTCTCCGATAAATTGCGTTATCGAACCCATCTCAGATTCCTTCTCTCCCCTATTGCTTCACCTAACTGCGAGCTTGAAATTTTATAATACTCCAACGCAGCGGAAACCACGGAAATGACACGATTTACGAGTGAGATCACATCGTTCTATATCTCCGCTGACGTAGACGGGCGTCTTTTGTTTCTCTTGGAATCCTCCTTTCTAATCGTGGGTTCACGTTGATTACCAAGCCATTAAAATCCGAGATCCTGAACGTTTTGGGAGTAGAACAAGTGGAGGAGAGAACTTCTGGCGACTCCGTAGACATCTCGAGAAATCTTTAAGTTCCATCCTGCTGGGTGACATTCTCCGCCATCCATTGGTTGCCATCCAAATGACTTCGACGTATATCAAAATAAAATTTGGCGTTTAGCACCTCACCGCAGGAAACGTGAAGCTCTCCCTTTATAAATCTTCCGTCGTTCGGTAATTTTTATCGCTCGAGAATGCATTCCAAAATAATCAAAATCTACGTATTATTAGTCAATTAACTGTGTTGTTCAACCGTCGGATCAATAAACTGAGACGCTGACTCTACGAGAAAAGAGGTTACGTTTTACCAATGTGTTAGGATCCGTAATGATGGCACACGAACTGCAAGAGAGCTTTAACTTTGAAAAGTGATGCAGTATCTTTTGCTGCCTAGATATTTCACGCCGTCATCATTAAAGGGTTTTAATGAGACTGAGAGGTACAGAATGCTAAATGGAGAGAGGCAAAGTTTGGTTGAATACAGGGAGAGAAATTTTAGTGGATGGGATACACGGAGTCTAAGATGTCTGGCTGATAACATTGAAATAAACTTATTATATTCATAATTTTATAGCATTAAAAATTAAAAGTTAATTAATTATTTATAAATTTTTAGAGTTAAATTTTCAAGCAAGAACTATCGAAAACCACAAGTTTTGGTGAAAATTAGCCATCATCAAAAAATATGCTATACCTTAAAATATGAGGAAGGAGAAAGAAAGTATAAATGCGGATTTCAGGATACATATTTTTGGACCATAAAACATTAGATTTATAGATAACGATGAGGACTACGATGCGAACCACGGATGAAGAAAGTTAGATAACCCCACAGAACTTTCGAAGAATTTGTAATTCTGTCACTGCTGATATCAAACTAATACAATAATAATAACAACATAGGATCTCAAAAGTATTTTGTATTGTTTAAGGATCTAATTTTTTGTTAATGTTGAACTTCTCTTCAAGCTCTAACCATTTATGCTGAATTCATCAATTTTTACTCACATAAATATGGCATCTGGTATCACAACTGATTGAACCTCAACCAGTAAAACTACGTCCACAGCTACCAAAAGCCGTGGAACGGGAATCGGGCGTACTTGGCAAGATGTGAAATGGGGTAGTTGGCTGTTGCTTTCCTCACTTTTTTCTAGAATACTCTTAAACAGGAAAATTTAGTGCAGCATATTGAATCTATGAAAAACAGCCTTCACAGCCTTCCATAAAAACCTATCTAAATGAATACCATTATTTAGCATCACTCATACCTCAGTAGCTTCCATATGATCACGGCTATGATCAAGACAGACAATGAGACCAAAGTAAATAAAGGAATGTATATCTCTATCGTGTGTAAAAAGGCTAACTAAAATATTAAATTCATCAAAAATTATATTATGTAAAAAAAATAAGAAACATCCCTCCCTTGAAAGAAAACCAATAATGAGAATTTCCACACCAGCCCAAATTCTCAATGTAACTTTCTGTCTTTTTTTCTAAAAATTTTTCTGAATTCTATATTTCTCCTTATATATTTTGCATATTCTATTTTTCCCTTCTATTTGATTTCTCTAGTGTTGCAAATTTTTGACCCCCTTTTCTGGTGTCTTCCTACAAAGTAGGTTTTTTCTTTTTCACCTTAAAGTTGTAAAGATTTTTCCCACACTGTAATCTCTTTCTTTTTTTAATTACTATTTGTAAATATGATAACGACCTTCGCAGTTAGGTGGAACAGGGGTCACGAATAGGGCCTGACCTCCCCAATAAATGGTCCATCTATGCATCTATCTTTCTTATTCCATAACAACAACGCCCATCCTCTTCATCACGCTTCTCGTTAACTTCCTATTTCCCGATTCACCTCTATTCAACGCGCGGCTTCATTCTGTCTACTTCTGAATCGTTTCATCGCCCTCACTTTCGGGGTTATTTATAGCAACAAAAATGTCTGTCCGCCAAGAAATTTTTTCTCCCCTTTATTTGTTCACCTCCACGTTTTTTCCCCTCTCTTTAGCATACCCCGAAACCTAAATTCAGATACAGCTTAAAGCGCTATCTCCTGACGTGCGTAACGAACCGCAAAGGGAGACCAAAGAGATAACATAGGAGTCGACGGGTGATTTATACGGCGCAATTGATTGGTGAAAAAATTCGTTCGAAGAGAATACATGATTGTATCGTCTTTAGAGGGGCGTTTTCGGTTATCAAGATTCTTCTGCGTAGTCAGCTGATGGGAATACCGTGGATAATCAATGAAAGATGACTTTTATCGTTTTATTGGATGCATCAGCGAAGTATAATTATTTAAACGAAGAGTTTCTTATAATTAATTGCTCCAAATCACAATAAAAGTATACATAATCATAATTATGTGATAATCATTAGTATAATAATGCACGATATAAAAGGTGCAAGTAAAATAATCATAAGTATAACAACGAAGATATATACATATAGATATAGACATATAGATATAGACATATACATATATACATAGATACAAATAATAAAATAATACGAAGATTTTCTTATAATTAAATACTCCGGCGTTCCAAATCACAAAGAAAGTATACATTATAATAAGTATATGATAATCATAAGTATAATAACGAAGATATATACATATAGACATACACATATACATAGATATAGATAATATAATGATACGAAGGGTTTCTTATAATTAAGTACTCCGGCGTTCCAAATGGTAATAAAAGTATACATAATCATAAGTATGTTACAATCATAGGTATTATAATACACGATATAAAAGGTGCAAGTATTATAATCATCAGTATAATAATACACGATATAGAAGGTGCAAGTATAAACGATTTCAATTTCTTTTTACAGAAAAGTTAAAGATTCATACAATTTACATAATTAATCATGCATTAGAAGAGATAACCTGGCAAAAGAATTTTTTGGCTGGCAAAGATATTTTCACTCTTTTTCTGGACACGTCTAACGAATATGGATTCGGCTGTTGGTTGTTTTAAATGAGGCGCGCAGGTTTGGGAACAACCGAATGAAAACAATCGAATGGTTCCATCGTTTCTTACCATCGGATGATTCAGATATAACGCTTCGATTTTACAATGTAACTTCGCCCGCCGAACAACCGACTGATTCTATTTTTTCTGGCTCAGAACTGTTTTCATTGACTGTTTCATTAGCATCGAGTGAACCATTTGATGGATTCGATGTTTCGCTCGCTCCACGCCCAGGAATGAACTACTTGGTGTTTAATTCGTTTACCCTCTACTCCATTCTTTCACTCTACCTTTATATAGTTGACAGAATCCAGAACGAATAAAAGGACTTTTAATGGAACCCCACGGAAAATCACGTTTCAGCTAACCAAGATTTCGGATAACGACTTTGATTCCGGGACGAATTATCATATATTTTTCGGGTTATCACAGTAATTAAATTAATTCAGACAAAACTAAAATAATAAAGAATAAGATAAAACTAAAATACCGACTGATTGGAATGGATTATTTGAGTTTTTTTTAATTTTCGCGTTTATTTCCAAAACCTGGGCTCGGTTAAAACTATAAAATCACTTCGTCTTCGAAAGACTGAAGGAATCAAGGACTTCGAATGTGAAATCATTTCTCCAAGATATAGTTTTCAGAAATACTCAACAAAAAACTTTCGAGTAACTGTAAAGTAATTTTCTCCGATTGTTATTCAGCCTTCAAGTTTCTGAAAGATTTAACTGTGTCGAGATTTTTCATTTCTCAATACGTCAAATCATATTTTATACGCATCTGGTAGATTTGTTTATATTAAAAGGTTTCCTTGCACATAACTCCTTATGCTTCAAATTCAATTATAACGAAGAAAATGTACGTAGGCCTTACGTAACAAGATGATTTAAGTAACAACTCATAAACGTAATTAAACTTCAAAATATCGCTAACTGGACTCAAATGATGAAGCAAACAATATGAATTGATACATGCATAATAAACACGCATGAATTTCCTTGAATTCGTGTGCGTCTATTGCGAGGTCATTGCGCGCTAAAATCCCTTGCCTAAAGCCCTTTAGATCACCCAAAAGCTTTAATCTCTGTCATTCTCCTGATCATTCCCCTAGCATTCTCCCTACAGTTGCTTTCTTTAGCTATCTCCTCCCTCAAAATCAAGGCTAATAGGGAGGGATTCCGTAATGGTATCCCGGCCTCCATTTCGAGGGGCTGCATATTACAAAGGCAACTTTTTCAGATGACAATCAGCATATATTTACGAAATTTTGGTACGACCAACATTTTGCTTCATTGATTTAAAATTACTCGTCGTACAGTCGGAGGGGTTGGAAGAGGGTGGAAATTTGTACCCGGGCCCCCTTTGTTAGACTTCCGGCTCTACTCAAAATCTTTGATCCATCCATTTTTTGCCTCCAATAAATTAAAACTCTATCTTCTTCCGGATACTCTCACACATCTTCATTTTTTGCTCATCCCAATTCAATCATCACATCTACATATGTACCTTGATTTCGGCGTGTGGTAAGCGGTGCATGCACCATGACTCTACTTTCCTAATCGATTACTTTCGCGTATTTTTCTCGATGAACATTATTCTACGCCAATTCCCGATTTCCCTTCAATTATTTTATGTCCTCTTTCCTAGAGTCCTCAAATCCACGTAAAAATCATTCTATAGCTTAAAATATACCTAAACGTACATACATACATAAAAGATCTTAACAATCCTTTCTTGATTCTCTCATCAAGGCCTTCCGTCATCTATTCCCTCGAAAGTTTCTTGGTTATACGAGGATGGTCTGAAAAATTTCAGACCCCAGATTCTTCAAAAATCTTCAGAAAATTTTCAAAAAACAGGTCGAGAAATGGCGAAATGTCGAAAATTTTCAGACTACCCATGTACATTTTGTAGACTCTTTCGTGACCCAAGTAGTACTGCAATTATTCCAATATAGTTAGTAGAATGATTATTTTCTAGTAGTACTATACTATACTAATAATCAATTCCTATAGTACTACAATTAATTTTTTAGATAATGGCGGATTTTTTTCTCCTTCGTTCGTCTATATTTAAGCGAGTTTCATCGTATATATCCGTTTCTATTGATTGTTAACTAAGATATGTTTCCGTAGATAGAATTACTCTCTATCTCTTAACATGAATTCTTCTAGGTTTCATTTACATCACAAAAGTAGCACCGAACTGGTGATGAATTATCAATCATCGAATATTAAATAAATAAATTTATTTTTATTATTATTATTATTATTATTATCCCAATACGAGGTGTGATCTCTTTGATGTTATAACCAGGGATCAGTAGACGCCATCGACATGCGTGCGATTAACCTGTCCAAAATTAAGCTGGAGTGAGTTTAATACGGAGCTGCCAGAGTACATCTGGTCGAGACTTTACGATCGCCCCGTGGAAAGTAAGCAAAGGGATTTCACCTACGGATGAGTGGCCATATGACTTTGAATCGTTTGGAAAAACCTTCCCACACACGCATCTCCTCTGAGGTGCCATAAACATCGGCGCTACTTTTCACTGCACCCTAATCCCGGTCAGGAAATAAACGATCCCGATGTGATGGCCCCTGCGATGATGCGCCAAGCACTTTTGATGTTGGGAAAAGTAATACAGCTTCATCTTTGTATACGACTATTTAAAAGCCGAACGCCATATTTCTTATGAAGGATAGGGAAAGAGGGTAAATATGAAGAAAAAATGGATGAGGAGCACGAAAGAAAAGATGAAATATGACATGCTCTCCAGTTCGTTTCGGCGGGATAAATCGCTTTTCTGTTCGATGAATTTATCGCCGATCAAACTTTAAAACTACGCTTTTAGTGCCTGAGTCTCGGTAGATCATGAGTTTAAAATAGAAAATTAACTCCTGAGTAAAATAAGGCGAGTGTGATAGGGAAAGAATTAAAGAGTCGAATTTAGTACTTATATATCTGAATATTTCAATGAAACTAAAAAATGTCTTATGTGCTAGTTGATGAGGAGTTGAATACATCCAGCACATGCTTCAAATGTATTAATTTAGGACATTGAAAATTTTGATTTATGCACAGTAATACCTATGAAATCAAAGGATAATCATAGATGAAATGTTCCGTACTATGTAAATCCATGCTATTATTAGGATTAGTTTTAACGTAAAGGGTACCAGATACATGACATACCTTTTCGACATTCCGTACTATGTAAATCCATGCTATTTTTAGGATTAGTTTTAACGTAAAGGGTACCAGATACCTGACATACCTCTTCGAAAATAACCATCTTACATTAAAAAATGGTAATTAAATAGAAAATTAAAGGAAATATTACTTTTGAAATATTATTTACGTATAATGAAATAATTTACATCTCTCAACGTAGTCAACTTCCGCCCATTTCGTTTAACAGCTTTATGACCCTTTCTTATAAAACGAAAAGTTATGAAAATAAAATTGTACATTTAAAATTTAAAAATTCCATAATCGATGTGGTATCACGATTGTTGCCGTGCAATAATGCACTATAAACTACTGGTGTAAAATAATCGCAGGAGATCGCATTTTGATCCTCATGAAGCCTAAAAAAGGTTTGTTTAATAGTTATAGATATCAGAGTACCAACAAAATTAGGCAAGGTTTTTGTGTATGAAAAATATTATTATCTGAGAAAGAAGAATATTTTCCGTAGGGTTTCGTAGGAGCTTTATAAGAAAGAATATTAAATTTTATATTAAACTTGGTCGATAAACTCGGAAGTAATACGTTATCGGAAAGCAGTGGATATCATGCATCCGGCTATGTGCGTCGATCAGATACCGCAGAAGGCAAAGGAATTAGATGCTGCTTTAAAGATTTGCCAAACGTCGAAAGGCAGCTCTACATATAGATTCTTTTCCCTTACGAGATATTTTCACTCTATAGATGTGTTGAAAATACTTATCACCCAATTGACACCCTGATTCCCTTTTTTTTGAGATTACGGAGGGTATTCAGTAAAAATAAATATTAAATTACAACAATTTATTATTATATAAATATTGCAAATGATTTTAAAACATAACGTTCAAATTTTAATCGAAGCGCATTGAATGAAGGGCTCCATTAAAAGCTAAACGGATCAAATCTATAAAAAAGAGTGACTGTGACATAGAGGACACAAATTTTCATTTATTTCAATTTATTATTCAATAACCTGTATATAGAGAACCTATCTCTCGCACAGACAAAAGATAGAATGTCGGGAAATATCCATATTCTCGAGAGCAGTAAGGCATGTATAGAGGAGTTACTCTCAAAATTTATTTGAATGTAAAGTAAACGTTTGCTCAGCATCACCCTGATTTTGGAGCGAATCTTGGGCCAAGTAAAAGCAAAATGTATCCGAAGAGATTGGAAAAACAATAGCGGGAAGAACGACGGTAGCAGAAGTGGCCTGGAAACTGAATTAAAGATTGGAGCGAGTGGCGTGCGGAAAGACGCAGTATTGGATTTGGAACATGGCCCGCCTTTTTACATCGGAGCGAGAGGCTGGAGGAAAATAAAAACTCGCATGAGTTACTGGTGGCGAATTTCAGAGATGCTGCGACGGGTAGAGACGTCGCTCGAGGAAGTCGTCAAGTAAAAGGTTGCGGAAAGCTAAGACTTCGAGAAGAGGGTTGTAGGAACATAGTGGGTAAATTGAGTAGGTAAAGATTTGACTTCGTTCTTATGTTTACACCGTTATTTAAGGTATTGTGCTCATTATTTGAGGTATAGTAGTAGTAGTATTAAGAGACAAAGGTTCTCCAAGCGCCGACAGCGGCGACCGTATAAGGGCGATTCCCGGGAAGCGGATAATCGTTTAGCGGTCACCAGTTATTCAGAATCCCGATGCGCATTTCGGAAACAATGCTTTCATCTTCATGGGGGGTCCAATGCGCTGTCAGCGCTTGGAAAACCTTTGTCTCTTAGTTCATTGACCGCCGAGTTCCTTTTTCTTTCTTCTAGTAGTAGTATTGTCCTAAGTGCTTCGACATCTAAGGCGATTTCGCATTTAAGGGCCAACACTGGGAATCGAACCTGGGATCGTTTTCACCCTAGTCGAACGCCCCCTTGGCTATCAAGGAGCCCTCTTGAAGAACGTTTTGATTCGTAAATAAAATATACCACCAAATTTAAAATTATATTTAAAATATATAGAGGAAGCCTTCATTTAGTGAAATTTTATTACTGGAAAATAAATTCACTATGTAAATTTCCTCTAAATAATTTTATTTTACATAAAAATTCTGAATATTTTCATCAACTTACACTAAAAATATTCAAATATTATATATTGGACAACAGATTATACGATCTTAAATTGAATTATATTTTTGTATATGCATATCCCAATGTATATACGAAATATTTGTCATATTTATCTATCTATTTCTAGAATCCGCTATATTCCGATCTAATCACACAATCAACAGAACTATCAAAAAAATAAGAAAATAAACAGTAGATAGAGATAAATTATAGATTCATTAACAGCCGATAATTTTTTTCCATTTAAAGTGTTAAAAATCGTCATCTATCAATAGTTTTCTAATCTACAAATCCCTTAGTACGGAGATGCATAAACAATGCGATAAATACTCCAGGTGATGCGATTAAGTGCTTAATGAGGAGAGGGAATTTCTACATAAATGCCTACCTAAACGATAAAAGCCTGTCAGGAGTAAGTGACAGATGAAAAGATGGTCAAGCTGATCCCGCATTCACTTCAAGAAAACACGCGGCTAAACAAAAGAAAACGGATGGAAATCAACGGAAAAGGGAATGAATGAAGCAGTGACGTGCTGGTTTCCGGACAACTGGAGGATAATCAGCCCCATATAGAATGGGAGACAATACTGAAGGGAATAAAGGAATGAGAGAGTACGAAAAACCAAAGAAAATCGCAAGAGAGAGTCCCTCACTAGAAAGAAGAATGAGGAAAGTTCTGAGAGAAAGGTCGAGGTTCAGTTCCAAGGTTAAGGAAGGAGGAGGATCTGAAAGAAAAGGATAGGGACAAGAGAAGGGGTAATGCGAGTTAAGAATTCTCGGGAGAGAGAAGCAAAATGATGAGAGATGAAAAGGCGGAGGGAATAAGTGGCGGGGAAATGACGTAAAATAGTTCTCCGCGAAGATAAGAGTTATCGAAGAGGGAGATAAATCGCTGTTGTGTCCGAACCGTAAAGATTACACGCATCGATCGGAATTCATCGAAGACGCCGTAAACCATATGTGGGGAAATTCGCCGGTCCGTCCTTGGAATCTGGGCGTGAGTGGAATTATAAGGTCGAATTCCCTTCCGAATTTCTGACCGCAGTGTTTGTCTTAGGACATGGACCCCTGCGAATCCGGATGCCCTTTTTTATATAATCGTTGATCGGTATTCCACGCCGTATTTCGTTGTTCATATGAAATTGCTACTGTGCGCTTAGGTACGGACGTACGTTAACGGAAGAGGTGCATTAAGGCATCAACCTCGTTCTTTGGATCTTCTACATCTGCGGTATAAACACCCCAAGGGGAAGTTTTTCTTTAATTTGCCATTTAGGAGTTTTGAAGTGCCTCGTTAAGTGGCTTCGTAGCTGGAGGCATTTCGAACGAAACTATGCCTGTCTATCCAACTGAAATGTTAGGAGCGGTAACAGCCGGATACGAATCTAAACTACTTATTAGCAAATACCTTTTTTTAAATTTTTTATAGATTGTACGTGAATTGTGCCTTTATCGTATCTTTCCATTCTAATTGTAAGACAGACTAACTGTGGTCAGCGAACGCAGCGTTTTCAAATTCGATAAAAATATGTAAAAATAAACTAATCAGGTATACAAGAAGTGAAAAATTGTGGCTTGGCTGGGACTCGAACCCAGGTCTCTCACTTTTCTGGCAGGTATGCTAGCCATTGAACTACCGAGCCACTCAAATTTTTCACTTCTTGCATAACTTTGGGTTTAGTCGCACAACTTCACGTGCTAAGTTAAATTTCATTTCCATCGTTTAATCAGGTATATAAGTATGATATCAAATACTTTTCAATAACAAATACCTAGCACTTTTGAAATAATAAATACTTTTCCACTGATCACCAAACTTACAAAGACTGTTATTGAGGTATGCATGATTATCCCTGATATTTAAATATTTGAATTACTAGTATTCATCAATGTATAGCGAAATTCATGCTAACTGAAACTCGTAGCTCGGAACTGATAATCTTGTTAGTTTTTCTTCAAGAGTGAACAAAATTTAAGGATAAACAGAAGAAAAGAAGAAAATAAAAATAAAATAAGTATTTTAAAAGTTTGGTTTCCACTAAATTGACTGTAAGAGGGTACGACAATAATCCAAATGCGGTTCTGTAGTCAAAGTGTCACGTGTTTTCACTTCAAGAGATAATTATAGATTATATGAGCTATACGTATATAGCTATGTATGCTTTTATATATTATATTATAGCTTCGTGAGCATTAAATTGGCAACTCCGAAATCTTAGCACCAATTTCTTAAAAGAAACGTAAGGCGAAAGATCTGAAAGTATCTTCTTTAACGTATTTAAAGTTTGACTTGTGAACTATGGTATTCCGCAACTTAGGATTAAGGTCGAGAGACTTGTTAATATTATGAACCCTCCTATACAATACTATTTTCTCGAGCAGAAATATGATTCAACAAGGTAAAAAATTCGATGAGTTAAAAGAAATCGATTTAACAGTGACGTTTAAAGATCGAAATATTGTGGCAATATCATAAACAATCAGTTTCCACTAACATGTATTGGTTACATATACGTCTTCGAGGTTAGAGGACCTAAATACATTAAATATTTATTCTCCTTGCTAGCAAATGAAGGGTTTGAGATCACAGTATATGAAGATCAGATTCCCATCCACATTCACCAACAGGTGAATACATCCGTTCAGCGTGGAAATACGTGCCGTGCAAGACGCATCTCCTTGAGGTGAATGACTTCAGTCAAAGGATTCGAACATATTCTCATCTTCATGTCCCAACCTTGAATCGAAATTTTATTACCTTTACGCTAATCAAATTAAAAGTATAGACTGCCTTGGTGTTCTGAATACGTTAGTACTCATATCAATACCCTGTTGGTGGACAAAATGATATGGTATCTCCGAAGTTGGAAAGAGCTACGTCGTATATTTCTTTAAAGTGTACGCCTAAATAAAATCATCCTATAGGAATATGAGGAAAAAATAAATCCGCCGGAGACTCCTAAATTAAAGTCGAAGAAGCTTCCAGTAAAAAACCGACGTCCCATTCCAGGGAAGTTCACTGATTGATAAAGTAAACATTTGGGAAATAATCAAATTGGAGGGGTCTCAGACTTCGATTTTTGATCAATCAGTAGATTAAAATCTGAATACCTCATACCGAAAGAGCAGAGGTCTTCGTTTCGGAAATTTGAAGTTTTTGAAATGTTATATGACCACTACTTGACATCCTTTAACCTTTATCTTTAATTAATCCCTGATCTTTAGCTTATTAGTCGTTATGTTCGTTTGTTATTTTATCTCTGCCATACCATCTTTCCTCGCTAATATTCATTTCTTCATTTCTGTCACGATTCTTTGTAATTGGCCGAATACTGTTCTGAATTACATTAAATAAATTAATAACCCCTTTTCAAGAACTCTTCTATTATAAACCTAATCTCAAATTGTGAACATGTGGTTGAAAATTCTGAAATATTGCTAATATGTAGTTATTTTAATATAAACATCTACAAAGAAAATTTCATTGCTTTGTTTTTTTATTATTTTGTTATGGATGACTTTGAATGCAATTTTCATAGTTAAGTTTTAACGTAAGGGACTAATCTATGATTTTCTAAATGTATTTGTCCTAAATGCCTAATATTCAGCGACGTGTTGCGTAATGCAGTTTAACCCTCCTATTATCTTGAATGCGGATGACTTAATATTAGAAAATATTGCATAAGCAGCCTCAGTAGATGGTAGTGATAGAGAAAGGACTAAGAATGATTATTTTGGTGATGGTTTAACCTAAATTAAAGTAAATACAGATCTTTTGCATGTTACTGAACCCAGTAAGTATATTGAGCCAACTTGAGGTAGTGAGCACCCCCGCTCAAAGTCGAAGGGCATACGGCTTCAATATTTGACTTTAGATTTAGATTAGTACCCCGCAAGCCGCCAGTGGCGTACGGCAGGGGGTGGCTTGAATGTTGATGGAAAATTTTATGGCTGCTTTCATTGAAAAAAATAAAATATATAGTTGTTCTGTGTACATAGCAATCACGAAATAATAAGTCCAACTCCAACTAAGTATTTCAGAGATGAAATGGATGGTTTTGAGACGAATGAACAACAAATTATCATTGTGACTAATTTTGCCTTATATCAGTCAGTTGCACCGAGATTAGTGAATTTTAAGTTAAAACATCAAGTTATATCTCCCTCCCCGCCCCACACGTAATTCTAATCTCCTTCTCATACCTCCTTTCCGACTTTCCATCTCACGAAGGTCTATTTTCTATAAATACTGAAACTTTTAATTCCCTATTGTCTATCAACCCATCTCTTGAACTATTATATCTCCCATAAATACACTTCTTTCTTCCATTAAATAATAATCAGTTTTGACTACTTGCTTTGTTGTTGTTTGTTATATTTCTTTCCTTTTTTCTGTGTTTTTTTAAATTTTGCTTATTATATTTGATATTAATGTATTTTCTTTATTATGATTCAATGTAAAAGGTCACTTGACCGTTTTTGAGTCTCGAAACAAAATAAATTAATTAAATTGCTAGATGAGAGCAGTCACACATCTGTAACCGGTACTATAAGTATGAATGATTTTTATTCTTTAAAACATCAAAACAAAATATATAGCAACACAATCAACACATCCGCAACCTGGGTGATGCAATCAAACAGATATATAACGCCAGAACTTAGCGTCTTTCTCCAGACTTAAACTATGAACGCAATAACCTTAAACTAATTATTCGAGGAACGCTCTCCGCACGTGATCATTTCATAATTTGGATTATCCCATACAAATGGAGGCTAGAGCGATAAAATTCAGCGAGAGTTTTATCATCAATGCGGGTCGAGCGTATGTTACAGACCCTGGAAGGTTGAACCATCATGTTTCAGGAGAGAACGATAAAAAATATCGGAACTGCGTACCGCAAATTCAGAGCGGAAGCCTACCGTCGCACAGTGGGCTAGAATCGAAAAAAGCTGGCCAAGAGGCCAAAAATGGTTTTTTTGAGTACGGGTTTTGAAACTTCGCATAGTTATTATAAAATGATTGAACTTTATGTTCCCGTTTGTATTTTTTCGATATCTTAATGCGTTAAAAAGATACATGGCGGCAAACTTGAACAATTTTCACAGAAATGGGCAGTCTCGGATTTTTCGGATAAACGTTCAAGTTTGTATTTTTGTGGAGGGTTTAAATTGATACTTTTGGATGAAACAACGATGCAATGATCTACAACAATTCTTTTTCTTTTGACTGGTTGCAATTACTGCTTACAAAAATGAGTTTTTGCTCACTTAAAGCAACAAAATGGCGGACACGTTTTTCGGATAATTTTCGAGATAAAGTAAGGAATATAAATAGGAAAACGGCCCTAATGCATCGAGTCTCTTATACCACGTCATAGTAAGAAGTGTCTAGATGTGGAATCAGAAGAGACTGTTTCAATTCAGGTGCTACTTTGGGAATTAAGTCGATTTTTCGTAAGCGCGGCGCGTTCCGACTCACCGCCGTGGAATCCCCGAATGCAGTTTCGCTGTCTTTTTGGTGGTATGAAGTCTAACGATTGGCCTATTTCGTGTTAAACTCTAGCTAATTATCCTTAAAACATATGTGAAGACAGTTTAAGAGAGGAATTAGATACCTCTAATTTACACAACGGACGTGGAATTAAGGAAAGTTTAACATTCAGGTAAAATGCGTCTGCTTTTAAAGTAAAATAATGAAAACAAATGTTAATGCGGATCTAAATTCTACAACTCTTACCTCTATGACAATAATGTCTATTTATAACATAAATATTTATACTACTTGATATATATCGTTACCTTATTGCAGCTATCGTCTTATTCATCAGAAGATGAATCGTCCGAATCCTCATCACCAATTATTTCACCCTCTCAGTCGTCGATGATGAGGACATTTCTCAATTCTTTCGACATTATCTGTTTTTTTTTGTATCAGAATACTGCCGTCATAGAAAATTTTTGGTTCTGAGGTAAGCGAAAGTCTTTTAAAGAGATCCTCGGTTGTGGCAACACTCGAGTGTTTTCTTGTGAATCTTTCACGAAACCTCCTAATATCTTTGTTTCTTGCCTCCTTCCTCTTCCGAGTGTTCTCCTAAAGGAAGGACTGCATTTTATGCAATTTATGTTCTATGAACAAATACCTCATGTACTGTCAGAGGCACGTAGTACCAAGGATACAAACTTATACATAGAGAGTTAGTATCCCAGCAGTAATTTCTCGAATGCCCCATCATCAAGAGGTAAACAACAAGTGTCATCAGTATATTTCCGAATCTTTTTATTAGCTCTCAGTTAATTCCTCGGAAATAAATGGTATTGAGTTATTTTGATTATCCAAACAACTCTGAAACTGGTTACATGCATAATAAGCGCAACAGAAAGTCATTTCCGCGATTTATTTTACGGTCTTCTAGATAATTTACTCTAACAAATATTCCGGGTTCTAACAATTATTCCGGTAAGTTCTAATTTTTTCCGTCAATCTTCGCTTACATCATTCACTAAACCTATTTTAATGCGTTTCCAGACTCCTCAAAGCTTAAATGAGAATTTAAATATTCATATTAAAGGGAAAAGATTATAATTACAAGTAATTTAGTTCATATTTGTATATTAATACCTAAGGGCGTCGAAGAACTCGGTAAGCATGGGAGAATATTTTCAGGAAGCTTCATATGAATATTTAACCAAGTACGATTACGATTAAGAAATAATTCGTTACTTCGCTTGCTTTCTCTCCATTTTCTGAAGTCTCGGTTAAAGAAAAATTTAGTAAGGCAACATCTAAGAGGATCTCTCACAGCAGAGTAAACTTCCAAGTTCAATCTGCTTATCAAAAACATTAGCAGGAAATTCTTTCGATGTATTACTGATTTAGTTTCTTTCACTTTCCTAATTTCCTGATGCAACACCAATCGACTAATTTCAGATAGATCCATTATACGAAAGACGAATCTGCGTTTAGACAAACGTCATGTAAAGACTTGCTGGAAGGGCTCTATGTTGAAAAATAGAAATAAAGAATACCGTATGTTAAATGATGAATCTAATTCACTAATTCGGTAAAACAATATGTAACGTGAGCATATAAGATTCCTTTCAAATGCACTTCAAAATTTCGCAGCACTTCTAAAAATATTATTTACTCTCTTTTAGAGATATATAATCTTTATTTTAATAATATATCATTACTTTAAGTGGTAAATCAGCTCAAGATCAGCTCAAATCAGCTCAAGACACAAAAGACTCTCCAAACTGGCGTTATATCTCGTTGAACGGTGAAAAATACTGCTGCTGCAATAACACATAAGGAAGCACAGTAAAATGAAAAAACTTCCCGTCTTCATAGATGGATAAAAACTGAAACTACAAAAATATCTTCCTTTTTCCTAACAATCCAAGAGATATGTATGGAATAACCCGAGCCAGTGATCGGATACGTAAAAGTGTTTGCGTAGCGCAGGAGTGGCATAAAGCGTACTTCAAAACTCCAAACCCGTGACACAAGGGTCGGTAAAAATTTCCAGATGTGAAGATTTCTCAAAGTAAATTCTGTCAAGCATATTTTTCACGAATATCGAGGCTGAAAACATAGCTGTAAATATTTTCACGGTTAAAATTAAAATGTAGACGCATTTTACCTGGATGTTAAACTTTCCTTAATTCCGCGTCCGTTGTGTAAATTAGAGGTATCTAATTCCTCTCTTAAACTGTCTTCACATATGTTTTAAGGATAATTAGCTAGAATTTAACACGAAATAGGCCAATCGTTAGACTTCATACCACCAAAAAGACAGCGAAACTGCATTCGGGGATTCCACGGCGGTGAGTCGGAACGCGCCGCGCTTACGAAAAATCGACTTAATTCCCAAAGTAGCACCTGAATTGAAACAGTCTCTTCTGATTCCACATCTAGACACTTCTTACTATGACGTGGTATAAGAGACTCGATGCATTAGGGCCGTTTTCCTATTTATATTCCTTACTTTATCTCGAAAATTATCCGAAAAACGTGTCCGCCATTTTGTTGCTTTAAGTGAGCAAAAACTCATTTTTGTAAGCAGTAATTGCAACCAGTCAAAAGAAAAAGAATTGTTGTAGATCATTGCATCGTTGTTTCATCCAAAAGTATCAATTTAAACCCTCCACAAAAATGCAAACTTGAACGTTTATCCGAAAAATCCGAGACTGCCCATTTCTGTGAAAATTGTTCAAGTTTGCCGCCATGTATCTTTTTAACGCATTAAGATATCGAAAAAATACAAACGGGAACATAAAGTTCAATCATTTTACAATAACTATGCGAAGTTTCAAAACCCGTACTCAAAAAAACCATTTTTGGCCTCTTGGCCAGCTTTTTTCGATTCTAGCCCACTGTGCGTCGCTTGCACCACCTTGGCGACGTAATTACCGGGTAAACGAAAGACAAATAATACCTGCATTCACTCTTCCACGATCCTCATTAAAGACCATCGCTACCTGCTTCCGCGCAAAGAATTAACGCCCCCATCTTCTTTAAGTAAAGACATCGTTCACTGCAGAAGTCATACTCGTCCCTCTTAAGTCTCGATTAATCGCGCCGTTTTACATCCTTACCGCGCACGAACACCGATTAAACGTTCCCGCTAAGAGTGTATCCCTCCGCCGTTTAATGGGCAAACACTTCCATTCTTCCCCTCACGCGCGGCATTACGCGGGAAGATGTCACCACAAGGGATTCCAGAAGGATTAACAAAAAGGGGCGAATGAATGAAGGCTCCGCGACTCAGGGATCCCCTTAAAGCTCTATTCATGAAGCGGAGAGCGGATTGAGAACGACGCGAATGAATATATGAATGAACGAGTGAATGAGTGAAAGCCTCGGGAGGCATGCGCAAAAGGCGGGAAGGAGAGCAGGCCAATTTGAATCCCCTGCGAGCGACCCCATCGATCCCAAGGCGGAGGCAGTTAACTTGACAAAAGTCCACAAACAAACAAACATGGGCTAGAGAATGGCGTAGACTGGGAAGCACGGACACTGAAAGGAGTCGACCAACTCCAAAGGGAATGGAAAAATATTGGGGGATTATCAAAAGGGAGAAAGGAAGGATAAATAAGGAGCTGAGGAAGAGGAGGTTAAAGGATGGAAGATGTGTACCAATTTATTCGGAGGAAAATTAGTTTTATGGAGAAGAGGATGTGACGCAAAGGGAGGAAAAGGGGATGAATGGATCAAAAGATGAATTGGATTAAAGGGGTAAATTTGGCGTGCCCTAAGCGTGCTTCTATTTACCTTCCGAAAAGGAAGTGCTAGTGCTCATCAAAACGGATTATAGAACTTGAAAGTAAGTGTTCTTTGAGGTAAAAAATAACGAAATTATCAAAAGAAATTTGACACTAAATATACGTGATATAAGATACTGATTTTAAAAAAAATCGCAGGTAATCACATTTTAATCTTCGGGAAGCCCAGGAAGAAATTATGTAAGGATAGATTCATGGATATATACATCAGCGTGCATACAAGACTGGGCAAGATTTTTCTATATGTACAACATTTTTATTAGAGAAAGAAAAATATTCGGGTGGTGTAATTTTAGAGATTAATAGAGCGGATTGAGAACATAGAGAATGAATTGACGCTATATATTTACAATATTCATTTCCGACAAAAACTCAGCTGTAATTATACGATCTATGATCCTAATATCGGGACAGAAACTATAAAGTGTTTATGCTGTTATAAATACATAACTATCGCAATGCTGGTAATGCAAACAAGAATAGCAGTTGTATCTGAAAAAAACCTTTGGTGTTTCTTAAATCGTTAATAAATAATGTTAAAATACTACATACATAAAAACATATTATTTATATACATAATATAATGTAGTTATTTGTCAATAAATGTGACCCTCTGAATAAATTAAAAATCTTTAATAAGGCATCTTAAATATTGCTCGTTGCAGATGAAGTTTTCTTCCTTTTTGAAATCACTACGATAAATCAGGAATAAATTAATATCTGCAAAAATGTTCGATTGATTACAGCTGAGATATTCAGGAATATTGGAGAAGAACTTAAAAAGGTTTGTACTTTTACCACAGTTTACAGTTAAAAACTGTGGTAAAAGTACAAACCTTCTTAAGTTCTTCTCCATCAAGGATTACCACAATACCTCGCCTGATTCTGTGAAATTTATGTAGGAATATTATTTGCTAAAAGCGCTCAGCTACTTAAGTAAGCTTAAAAGAAAAAGGCACCCGCTAAAAGTTACTTTGGTCAAGCAAAACTTGTTTGAGAGTCAATACAAAATAATTAAGACATTACTTGGAGTTTTTCATAGCTTTTACTTCGGGGACCGGTAATACCACCCTGTTATTATCATCACGATATCTTTGTTTTTGCTTGACCAGACGAAAATATCACTGACACGAAACCGGTCCTAGTATTAACTCAGCCGAAAAATGCACGTAATACTTTATTTATATTGTTTGGGGACCGGTTATTAACATAGAGTCTTAGTATGAAAGTTTCTTCTTACGTCACAGCAATCATGTATGTTCTCAACCAGGGGCATTTTTACGGAGTAAAAACTGAATTATGTAAAGAATTACACTGAAATAACAGTATTGCGACTAGATGAAAAGCATTCTTCGGCAGAAAAGCAAAAAAAATAATTCTTTCAAAGTTTGTAAAGCTACTTAACTCTAAATTTTGATGATCGCCGATTTGTAAATAAGAAACTACCGTTTTTTATTCCAAATGGATAAGAATCTATTTTCTCAAGGCATGTGAAAACAACGATCTTTAAAGTTATACTACAGATAAAATGCTGAACTATGTATACGAGTATCCGTGATCCTCCGAAATTAATCTAATCGACTTCGATATCGTGCGCAAAGGGCAACATCTCAGCTAAAGGTTCATCGAAACTCATCTTAATCACAGGCCTCGACCTCGAATGCTCTCCTAAACAAACTTTGACGAATGTTTACCGTCTCGCAAGAATAGCTACCGCGCTAAGGAAGAATTATGAGTTACGGAATGGGCGGACAAATTGCGCATCGATAGTAATTCTGCGGAAATTGTGGCCTACGACGCTCTAATTCAGCAATGACACCTACGGATTTTGCCCTCAATGAACTCCTTTGCGTCACCGATGACGCAGTTCTCCATCTAATCCATAAGACCTTCCATCGTTGGCTGAGAAAATGGGTTTCCGTAACAAATTACTTCGTCTAGAGACAGGAAAAGTTACTCAGCCCTGTACTCATGATGCTTCAGTAGCTCCCGATTCTCATCCTTGCTTGAAGTTCGAATATCCTTAAAGGATACGGTCATTCCTTCGGCGACGAACCCTATCGAAAATCTAATGTACAGCTAGTTCCAAAAAAAACTTACCACCTAAGCCGCAACCCGCATAACATGCAGTGAATTTCCTCCGAGCGAGCCTTAAGAAGTGACAGAGAGAGAGAGAGGAAAAACATGGCGGAGATGGTCTGCTTGAGTCATAACTCCGCCTGCAGAGTTGAAATGGATTTATTTGCTTTATTAATATTGCAAAGATTTATTAGTATCCTGAGTTTGGTGGCATTGGCCTAGCAGAATAGTATTATAACAATACGGATGTCGTAATGCAAGAATTCAGTTATTATAAAAGGGTTATAACGAATCAGTATATATTCTAGCATTGCTTCTCGCACAGAGGGAAGCGTCGCACACGAGGTCCCGTTATTCCGAGGATACCGAGGCAAACCCCCTTCCCTTCCCTTCCTGTCATAAAATTCGAGTCTGAGACGAAAGGCACGAGCAGGCTGAAGGAAATTTTCGCAAACCCTGCCTCTGAGCCGCTCTGAGCTTATGTTTAGCACTGAAATGGGAGAAAGAAAATTTCCGCGCTGTTTGAATCAGTGTCGGACCAAAAATATATAGACCTCGAATTTGACGCCTTCGCTTCCAAAACTCTGCGTTTATAATGGGTTATATTATATAATATAATAGTAAGTAATATTATACATCGTTCAAGAGAGCAGTTATTAGCCTTTAAAATTATATACGTAAGGAGTCCATATCGATCACCTGTTTTATCACAGCCTGTGTGAATGCAATCTACACAAGTAAAGTAAGGCAAACTCATGGCCATATATAGGCTATTACTTTAAATACATTAAAAAATCTATAAGTAAATATGTAGTATGAAGTCTCGAGGCATTCTCTGTGTATTTTAGATAAATTTTGTTTCATTTGATAAGCATCGAAATTAAAACTCGATCGGTAAAAAATCAGTAAATTTTATCATCTATGCAGTTGGAATTTTTACTATACCGTCCAAATCAATTGAGAGAAAATGTGCTAGGATCGATTTTCCTAAATGAATAAAGATGACGGATACGAGACTACCATCTTTCACATTAATTTTGAATTCATTAATTAATTATTTTCGGTGTCATTGAAGTGTGAATCGAATAAACTTAATTTCTTCTGTGGATTCCTCTTGAAATGGTTGCAGTCACAAACCATTACGTTCTTAAACATTCTTCTCGCTATATTTATCACCTTAAAAAGTTCTAAAATACACAAAAAGATAGTGCGAATGAGGTTTGGTCATAATGCTCATTGAATGCTACTGTTAGCTATGAATGTAAAATTTTCAATTAATTTTGAATGTATACAAAACTACCTACATTATTTATATTTCAATTGTTTATTATAACGTTTACAATTATTATAATGTAGAAAACGTTAAAAATACGCAAAATAATAGGGACTTGGTGAAATAGTTTTTCCCAGGGCCTTTATCTGTAATTCCAACCCTGTAATAACACATGGGGAAGCGCATATGAGGCTCATGTTGAAATTTTGCTTCCCTCGGTTGATGGCTGACCCTGCGTAACTCTCATATTTTTATGACAGAATTTTAATGATTGAGATGAATGGGTGGTGGTTTGATATGGCTAGTCTATCTACATATATACCGCTTGGTGATATTGAAAATATTCCTTCGTATTTAAAATGTATTGGCTATGAGAAACTTTTCATCTCTCCACATTCCATGACAAATTTGAAAAGCAAGATAGAGGAGTGATTGGAAGAAGTGAATAAAGCAATGAATTCACCAGGACTTCAAGAGGGAGACTGTTTTGATAGAGATAGGGAAGTGAGAAGCGACGGCAAGAGTAATACATACACTCACATTGATTTAACAACCTAAAGTGTAAGAGGTATGTTAATTCCAGATTTTTGAATGAATCACAATAGGTAATGGCATTTCTTGCGTTCCTCCTCGACCAACTGATTATTTTGAGTAGGAGCAACGACCTCTTTTAAAAGTATAACGCACTCACTCATCTCAATTTTCTCATCCAACATATATTTTTTCCGTTTATGACAGCCTCCAGAGAAACTACTCATTTATCCAATTTAAGTAATTTCTTAGTCAAACATGGTTAACATTCAAATATGCAAGATATAACGCCCATGGCTTATCATACTTTCAGAAATTTCCTTCTGATGCATAAG
Organism: Pachydiplax longipennis; assembly: GCA_036926295.1. NCBI lineage: Eukaryota > Metazoa > Arthropoda > Insecta > Odonata > Libellulidae > Pachydiplax > Pachydiplax longipennis. The sequence continues at coordinate 19,056,782 of JAVFKF010000001.1, read as the reverse complement.
TAATTCCCAGGATCTCCGAAATTGTATACAATTGCGATGTTCAATGTATCGTACCAATCTTTTAATTCTATAAGAAAGTTCGAGTAGTTTACTAAGCCAGAACCAAAACCATCTTCTTATCAGCAATTTATTTTGGAAAGAGAGTTCGGTTTTTTCAAACCGATAAAAATTGCTAACATTGGTATTACTATCTATGCAAGCCAATGGTTTATTCTAAATAACTTTAGAGATATAATTTATCGGCAATGGGCGTATAAACTTCAAGTTTCTGCGACGTTGAATATGCGGAGTGTCTACAATTCCGTATTTACGTTTCAATTCATATTTTAGTGACATTATAATAGAAACTTTAGTCGATCTAGTAAGATCATCTTCAACGCTCTATCAACTTTGTAACATAGATGTTGTAAGAGAAGTTAAACGATTTGGTTCTCGTAAGCGCAAGGAATAAATATTAGATGGCATTTCTCTAGTTCATTGTTCATTTCTCAAGTTATTTCAAACTACGAAATTTTGAGCTCAATATAGAGACAAAATGAAGCATAAAAAACAATATTTATAAATAAACAATCATTGACGAGGAGCTTGATTCATATAAATTGACGATAGGCAGCATTACTTACTTCTTCATTTTTGTTGTTGAATTAGTTATTTAGTATAAGCTAATACAGTTTATGCCATTCACTTTCAAAGACGAATATAGAGATACTATAATTCTGATATGATACACCCAAACATTGTCAACTTTATGTTATCGTTCAGATTTTCCGAAGGTCCTATTTCCAACTGGAATGATCTTCCTTGCATTACTATTTTTAAAAATTCGAAACATCTTCCCAAAGTTCGTAGAGAATTATGATGTGCTTAGGATGAAGGATGTTACGAAGGTCCTTGGAGTGAATGTTGGAATAATGGATTACATGTGGAACCAAGAATATTTTAACAGCTAAGGTATGAATCATGAGAATTAGAGGAATATTCTCATGTAAGTCTGTTTACAATCCGTTGGTTTCTATTTTTAACGTATTCTTCCATGACTCATATTACTCATCATTCATAATTATTGGCGGTGATTTTTCTTTTAATCATTATACATATTATGCACCATTCAAACAATTCGGGTTATATACTTTACTTGAGGCATTCAGAAACCGAAGCAGCGATCATTAATTTCACCTAGCGCATAGTTCTGAAAATCATTTCAGTATAACAATGGAAATCGTGGTGTGGGTGTTTTCACACCCCCTGACATACGTCATACGGCGGCTCGCGGGGTATTAATGAAAATGTAAATAAACCAGGTGTTAACGTGTATTTCTATACCTGCAATATGCAAGTATAGAAAACCTGGAATTTATATGCAATATGAAAATCAGTCTTAAGGTTCTGATTTTCCATACTAACTGTTGTTTCTTAACCATCTTAAACTGTATTCCTTGCAAGAAGTCCTGAAAGGTCGTCTACCTCAAAAATAGTGTTGAATATCTTCATTCCCTAAGGGAATACCCGCGGCGAAGATTACTAATCGTGGATCCACCATTTCCCACCTTACTTGTGATCGGTCGCCGCCACCATACCCTAACCTTAGATACCTGCTCAGCAGGGGTGCGGTCGGGAATCCTCATTAGCGCTTTCAAATTCGCTACCCCGCATACATACGACCATCCACAATATGCCGAAAAGGGGGTTTTTCTTCTCAGAGCGGAGTTCACCTTCACCCATCGGCCGTTTTATGGTTCCTTTGAGAAAATAGACAATACCTTCCGATGGACGAAACAAAAGAAAAAGAAACAACAAAGGAATGAATAGGGGATACTCCTAGGGCCAGGGTGGAGGGCCTCCCCTCTCTCTGAAAGACTTAGTAAAACCTCAGACGCGAATTTGTCAGAAACAGCCAAATCTCATCTCAATATCATAATGCTTCATCTGATACCGTCATCACGAATGCCTGGTGGAGGAACAGAATGACGTGTTGACACATATATTCTAAAATACCTAATGCTCCGTTATTTGTCGTATCAAGCAAATTATACTTCTCTGTATTGCAGAATAATTCAACAGCAAAGAAATAGAGTCAAAATTTGGGGAAAAAACAACGGGGCAAGAAAGAGATTTAGCATCAGGTAAAAGTTGGGACAGCATAATTTTGCAAGGAACATGAACTTGATTTAATTAAAGGGATAGTTTTTCTGGGACTGGCAATGAACAATATTTTCGGAAAAGTGTTACGAGATGCTGGCATTAATTTCGTCGTAAACAATTTCTTTTATTCCATACGCGAAAAAATTTTGTAGTTCTCAGTATTTAAATTAAGAGTGCTACTATTCTAATATCTATGTTATTTTCTTAAATACTAAACTAGCAAGTTGAATTTTAAACAATTGCCTTAGAAAATGATGATAGCACACCAATTGATATTTTACTTTCTATCAGTTGATTTGGTGGTATTTAAAATTTTTATAATATTCGATGTAATTATCTGATTTAGTTGATCGTAATTTACTTGGTTTACTTTATTGTAATACGTTTTGGGTCTAATTTTCAGAGCTCATTACCAGGTCGACTTAAAATGATTCTTTCTCAGTGTATTCGCCCAGATAGTTTCTTTTCATCTTTGCTTTCCTTGGTAGGTTTCGCAGTTTTTTCATGCTCCCCTTCTCGATAGCATTTTTCTGCAACAAAAATCAGTTGATTGTGTTCTTATTCATAATTATTCTTTATCTCCTTACATAGTTTTCTTCCTGTTTCTATTTGAGTCATAGTCGTGAATTTCCTCTAAATAAATTTAAAAGTTCGTCCTGTAGGCGTCAAGAGCATTAAAAACGTAATAATATAATCCTTTTTAATCTTGCAATGACATATTTTTGATTTGATAATAGAAGCAGCTAAAGTAAGTTTAACCGATGCCTCCAGAAAAAGGTGAATTACGCAGAAATCTCTGGCCGAAATGAGGAAATCCGATTTTCATTCATTTTTTAATACTATGCTGCTGACATATTGAAAAGTAACACTAAATTTAAACTAGATTTCGTGCTAATAAAGACGGTACAAATACTTTCAACGCTTTTCAAAACGGTTTAAAAAGGCGCCGTCAGAATGATCCTCCTTCCAAGAGCCAATAGAATGCGTGGAAAACTCTAGACTCGCTCTCATAGAGCTTCACGTCTGTTATGCGGGTTGCGGCTTAGGTGGTAAGTTTTTTTTGGAACTAGCTGTACTAACACAGTGATTCCGAACATACCGGTGGATGTTACGAGCCTACATGGTGGAACTCGAGTAGATGTAGTTATATCTTACTTTCTTTTCATTTCTTAGTATTCTGCTTTGTTGCAGACAAATTTTGCTCTATATTCTCTGCTATACTATTTATATTCTGCTATTATTTGTAAAATAATGAATTAAATCAGTCAATAAAACGAACTCATTGTATATTGGTGAAACTTTTCGAGCGGACACGGGATTTGGGACTTGAGAACTTAAGGTTGGGAATCACTGCAGTAGTGGACCATCTGAAACCGCGAAGACTTCTTATTTATGAATAATAATCAATATAGTTTATTAATTAAATAATTAAATTTGAGCCGACATAAGACGATCATTTAATAGGATTTTGGAGTACAAATAATGAGTTAAACAAAAGACCAGAATCCAGAAGATGCGCCTTCCACGTGTTTTTGTCAACGTTAGTCATCTAGGGTAGCGGTTAAATTTTAAGTTTATGGTTTTACAGTCACAATATGATGGCTTATATAATCTATTGGTATTATTTGGTCGTAGCTGCTTTCTAAATAAGGCGTAATAAGTACCTCGTCAAGGAGTAAACGCTGCAGGCCAAAAAATAAAACTCAGCATAAAGTTAGTCGAAACATAGGTAATTTATAATTTTTTCACAGAATATCCAGGTACTATTTTAAATTTAATAGATCCCTTTGGATTTAGGATGAGGATGCACATACTTCAGGCTTAATAAAGATAGCGGAAGGATTAAACTTGGACGGGACACTTTCAGATGGAACGTGCACATCGTGCAGTCCAAAATGTCCATAGTCATTGAAAGTAAAATCTTCAAGAAATGCATAAAAGGCGTTGATACAGAAACCCTAGATTGTCCCAGAAGTCCTAGATTAAATAAATGAGGCTTACGTGCTACATTTCAAATACTCAACGACCTCAAACAATGAAAAGAAGTACGGAACTGTATCTTCTGGATCGTTACGAGAGACAGAAAACAGAACACCTGGCTGCGGATTGTGTCAGGATTAGCAGTCATTATAAAGAAATATCAATAAAATGGATGTGATTCGGGATTTGGAAGAAAGAAAAATGTTGGATGTAAATAGCTCAAATCTTGATATCGAGATAAAAGCAAATCTCAAAGAAAAATGGAACAAAAGCACCATCAAGGATCTAAACTTAACCTGACAAAGACAAAGAAAGGTCTAAAGAAAGAGAATTGGGAAGAAAATCCAAGAAATCAACCCCCAAATCCTTAAACAAGCATTCAAACAAGAAATCGCAGACAAAACAAGAGGTTATATTGGTAACGGCAATCAATGAAAGACCCGCAAGCCCTTTTTCAGAAAAATATGCGGCGATAAGCTGCCCACACTTCGTGGGTAACAGAGGAATCAAGAAACAATGAAAAGGAAATGGGTGATTGAACGCCAAAGGGCGAAAGAAACGGAAGTAGACGACTGCGGACAATGAATGAAACTCAAAAAAAGGGCATAAAAAGAACAAAAATGCGGGCGGAATGTCGATGAAGGGGAAAGAGGCGGTGTCTAAAAGGACTCCTACTGTTAAAAGATTAGGATTTATAAGACCGCTTTTGAAGAAGAGATGGGAGTGTCCCCCAGCTATTATTATCTGCCGATCCAATCACCTCCTCTGCACATTAGAGGCATCTCTCCGTGTTCTAGCTCGTAAATTATGCCTCATCAAAGCGATACAACGCTCTCTCCACTCGCAATGAGTGACGTGGTCGAAAACGTTTTGTTTCGTTGGCAAAGATTAGAAAGTGAGCTTACCTTCCTTTGTGTTGCGCTCTTTCTAGAATCAACCCGTAATAATCCTCTCGCTCACTCCATTTCTCCCTCTGCTTATTTCCTTAGGCCAGTACTTCGTGATTTGTCTTTCCTATTGCATGTTTTATTTAACTATGAGGAGAATCTGAGGCAAAAATGTTTGGGTGAGAAAGAAATACTAGGTTGATTTATGGTGGGCACAGTCAATTGCTAAATTAAGCAACATTTGTTGAAGTGTATCACTATGTAGTAGTAGTATATTTAAGTGCATAGAAAGCTAAGGTTCTTTCGTATCTGTAGGAGTCTACCGGGATTCGACCCCGGGACCGCTTTCAGTAAAGTTACCCACTTGGGTATTAGGGAGATCTAATATATTATAATGTTAAATATCTATTCACTTAAAATAACTCGAATTTCTCGAGTACTGTATTACTCTTTACTGTATTACCCATTGATCGATTTAATAGATAAAACAAGTAGCAGAACAATATTGCGTATTGTTTTAAATAACTTATGAGATTAAGCCACACGCGTAATTCTTTCTCGTCATCTGTTACTAATAAATTTTAATCCGTTCATAGTTATGATTATTGATAATATTTCACTGTAATTAATATTATTTATTGTTTAGTTCCGTGTTTTTATTATTATGTATTAGGATTCTTTATTACTTACGATGGATTATTATTTATAATAGATTATTTAGAATTTTATTTCTTATAATTTTCATTAAAAATACTTGAATTACGGTACTCATTTTACCCTTATTTTAAGGATTTGAAATTATGGCCTAATATGGTTTAAGTCTTCCACATAGTTTTATTAACTGTATTTATGAATGTAATATTTTATGTCCTGCTATTTACATGAATGTAAACTTTGACCTATTAAATCATTCATTATCATTTATTCAGTTAACGAAAATCTCCAACTTCATCTCCACTGCTTTCATTAGTATGTGCATAAACATTAACCTCAATTTTGAAAGCTATAAAATAGTCCACTTCGAGTTCTCCGTATTTCTGACAACGAAAAGAAACTTCCTCCGTATCAAAACAGATGCTCTTGGAAATTGGCATAAATCTAGCAAATCATATTATTCATTCCGGTCCTCATTTCCTGTTAATATTAAGATACTCCATATTTCCGCTCTAAAAGCAGGAAGTTCAGCTGAGTTCCGAGAAGTTGTCGTTTCCTCCAACGCAGGATGATACTTCTTAAACTCGTGATAGCTTTCTTCTCGCTCGAACAATTCCGCGAAAGTTTTTATTGTCCGATTGGGGACGAAAGAAGGGAAATTCCGAGTTATTCGTCTTCCCTTGGAATCTGGCCATATCGATCCTTAAATGTTTCCTAGAAGCCTCGCCATTTTCCGTGGGCTAGAACCCACCGCGAACGTCTTCTGAAGAGTCTTCTAAAAGAATTGCGGGAAGATACATCTAGGTCAGTGACAAATGAAGCATTTCTTGTAGCTATGATTAGCGATTTCGCGGAGACGAGGAACGGTCCGGAATGATGCGAAAGAGCTAGAGCGGAGAGACATACCGTGTCCAAAGGTTCTTAGAATACTACGCTTTTCTTTTGAATGTCAGGATATTCTAAGGAGTGGATTCGTTCTTAAAATTATACTTTACCTAAAGCATGCATGTATTGCTCTAGAAGAAAAGGGTTCTCGTTTTATTTATAGTATTAGTGTAACAGTAATGTTTAACATTAACAGTAATATTTAACATTATTTAAAAATAATATTTAACATTATCATTCGCTATTTTTCCTGAGCGTTTTACCTACCCACTCCAAAAAAACGTGAAAAGACAAATATGATAATATATACACTCACGTAAGTCGAGTACAATTTTTTTTATTTAAAAATCTAAAGTTGACACATACAAATGCTAATCGAAGCCTCAGTCATTATTTTACAAATTATCAGTAAGTGCTATCACTTAATTTTCGAGATACTGAATTTTTCGGATATTTAAAACTGAATAAATACCATAGTTTATTAGGTTAATCATCATAGCGCAATCATAATCTCTAGTAAATCATAAAATCATTCTCTAAAGCTGAAGTCCGAGGAATTACCTTTATGATTATAATCAAATAATATTTTGTAATTAATAAACTGAGTTTTGAGACGCAAAGTTTTTTAATAATAATCAAGATTTAGGCTAATTCTATATATTCTTAATACGCAATTATTTAGTATTTTTATAAAATTATCAACCCGAGCTCGTGCCGATTTACGGAATTTTCTTTTATTAGATAAATTTATTTTCATTTTATAAGATAAAGATAATCATTCTTGGATACTTATTTTTTAAGTATATCTACCTTCAGTTTCCATTAAATGAAATTTCACATTAATTTCAACACAGTATACAATTTGCAATAAGTTTAACCCCCAATTCTTCTACGGCAAAATTATGAAAAAGATCCTGTCTACTAGATGATACTGATCAACAATAAAACCTTGGACGGTTAAATTTTTAAGAATTCATGTGGAAATTTCACGGAAGTAATTCCATTGATAACGAAATGTTTTATGAAATCACACCTGAAATTCATTTTTTCGACTCATAACAGACATCCACAGCTATATAGCCAATTACCATTCGTACATGGCGTTCATATTTCACAGCTGAAAAAACCTACATACTGCAGATCGATATTCACTGCTTACTAGTGCAATGACAGCAAAAGTTGCCTAAAAAATTCCACTATAGATTCGGTACCTAGATCTTTTATTTCCTATAACACGACCATTCAAACATACGGATGCCGTAGTTGTTTTACAAATTCGGCTCTCGCTCACCTTGTCCCACAGCTCCCACTGCCGCTCCACGAGTAGGAAAATAATTCTGGAGCGATGCCAGGAAAAACTGTCCCAGTAACGAATGTGAATGGATACCAACACGTTACAAGTGACTCGTAGAGAGCGAAAAGGGACGAAAATGCAAGGGAAGCAAAAACAAAAAGAATCTACCTGTCCTGCAAGGACCTCTAAGAAAACATTGCGTTTAAAATTACTGCTTCCAAATGCTATTTTAGAAACAGAATTCTGAGAACTGAAAACAGGAAATACATGCAGCTAGGTTTTAGCTATGGAGCTCATAAGATCAAAGGATGGGTAAGAAGGTAGCAGAATTTTTCGAGCCTTTTTCGACTTTGAAGAAGAGAATTATAACATCAGCACTCTAAATCTATCGATATAGTTGAAACACCCCGGTTTTATTGTGCTTTTGAGAACATTTTGAATTTTTCTTTTCACAAATCATCCTACGCAAACGGGTAAAGCAATTAAGTCCCAACCAGTGCAATTTATTTTCTTTTACGGGATACGATAAAAGAGACGTACGTGTCAGTTTCACGGATAATTCTTTATCGTTCATTCTTTATCACTTACTCGTGCAAGCGAAATTCTTTCATAAACATATTTTTTCATACCGGTTGTCTATTTATTCTGAGGTCTCAGCCGAAGATTTAGGCAACAGCTTATAGCTCACATTTTATATATAGGCTACTATAGAAGCCTATTTTCTATTAAATAAATGCACAATGATTTAATCCTGATTCTCATCAAAGTTATTAAAATAAAAGAAAATTATAAATGAAGAAAAACGCCTTTCAAACCAATCATATTTCGTGAGTTGAACTTAAATTTAAATCAAGAAATGCTTAAATTTTTGCGAATTCGTTCAAACTCAATTGGAAGAATCTGTAAATGTATTGTAAAAAGAAGAGCCATATGCCACGATAGTCAAATTTTTTATTAGATTATTATGATGTACGACAGAGATGTAGTGAGAGAGAGAAAGATGTAGGAGATAGGATAATGGGATCGAGCGTAAGTGGCGGTGCGAAAAGCTATCCTGAAAAATAGGGAAGGGTAAAAAAAGATAAGCGATAAATAGGTATCCTCGAGGTCGATTTCGAGAGGCTAAGGTGAAGGAAGACATTATCGGGGTCGTAGAAAACTATCCTTAAGTCAAGGTCCCATTAGGAAAGAGCACAAACCAAGTTTTGCTGCAACAGGTGGACTATCGGAGAAGGGATAAAAAGTCGATACTTCTCTGAAATCTCCCGAATAGAGGGTTTGATCCCCTTTTCTCGCATTCATTCCATCTGGTGACATTTTGCGATGCAAATACTAAAGGAGGGCAGATTCTTTTAATATTGAAATCAATTTCAATATCTAAATGTGATTAGACATAATGAATTTTACATCTTTCCTGAAGAAACTATATTATCTAAGAAAATATAGAAGGGAAAGAAAATACGAAAATTGTGATTATAAAATGGCTCTTATGGGAGAGTGAAGAAAATTAGGTTAAATAGGTAAATGTAATATGAGAATAAAGCTAACGAGAGGTAAAAGTTCAAAAATATTAATATTATCAACCTCGAGATAAAGGAGCGTCTAAATGATACATAGTAAATCTTTCAATTATTATCACACACAAAAAACAAACACTTGGTAGAGTCCACAAAATCTTTTCTATCAAATCGACCTAGGTTTCGTTACAGAGTAACATCATCAGGTGCTCTGATGATGTTACTTTTAATGATAAGTTGGTCGAACACTATCAAGCTTTTATCCCAAAGTGATGTGCGAGAGGGTCTCCGGATAGCCAAGTGGTTAATGCGTTTGACTTTGGTGTAAGCAGTCCCAGACTCTATCCCTAGTGGAGGCCCACAGTAGTAAAAAAAATCTCAGTGGTCGAAGAGCATTCACAAATGGACTACCACAGTAAAATTCATTCATAAATTGACTACTGCAATATAGAAGAAAACAATCTTCATTAAGAACTATTCATTACTTTGGACTGATTTTGAGATTCACGTTTTCTAAATCAGAAAGAAGCGCGGGGAGAGATCGATGAGATTTTCAACTAAATCCCTCTTTCCAGACGAGTAAGCGAACAACACTCTTCGATCTAATTACCTCATTATGATGAATCACACCCTCAAACACGATCACTTCACGATAACGTCGCGCGGAAAATAGTTGGTGAAGGAGTGAGATGTGAGAATACAGATGGTGGAGAAGACCTAACAGATTTGGAAGGACGGGCAATGGGAAAGAGAGAGTTGAATCTCAAAGGGAGTCGAAAAACTGAGTGAGAGGGACAGAGATAGAAATGCGAGGCGTAAAATCGTGAGAAGAGGGAGTGACGGAACGGAGACCGCACCGCTTTTGGATCTTTATTGTGTTTAAATGGGCGTCCCTCCATCACCTGATCTTTTATGCAGCCGCGCGGTCAGTTTTAGAGGACGGAATGTTTCACATTTCTTTTCACTTCCTCTCCTCTGAAGAGAGATGTTGTTTAATTCGTGCATGTTTCTTAACTGGATAAATTTACTTAATTGTTCCTAACCAACTTAATTTTTTTATTCCAATGCGATTGTTTCATGATTTTCGATTACGGAAGCCAAAAAGGGATATCTACAAAACGTAACTTTCTCTGTGTTTTTTCGAAATGAGTGGCAGATGTTTAGAAGTATTAGACGGAGCCTCAACCTATGCTCGAGTCCTTGGTATTTCATCGATGGAAATAGAAGTGGATTCACGGATTGAGCAGGTGTCTCAACTGCCACGAGAAATCGGAAAACTGCGCTCGTTCTTTTCTTAACCCGAGACTCCGTATGACTTTATTCTTGAAACTCGTCTTTCTATAAGTCTATTTGCATAGTTACCAAAGTTATCATTGATTCGACTCTGTATTTTTCCTTACATTTTCCTTTGAATTTGATCCAAGATAAAATGATTTCCTTTTAGTTATAAGCGTGTCACTAGGTTTCGTCCGGCTTTTCCTAAAATGCAAAACATACAAAGTTTGCCGTAATGTGCTATACCTAAGAATAAGGTTCTATTATTTGGAAATTGAACATTAGCCATTTATTAAATGTTATTCAAATTAAAAACATAACAGAATATTTCATTAATTTTAATGCGCTTTTTAGAGAAGTTTCTCGTAATAAATGTAGCCCTCGCGAAATATTAAGGCCAAATACGAGAAACCTAAGCAATCTGAATCAGTCCCTGTGACAATATTTTTCTGTTTATATTTTACAACTTTAATGATTTCCTTAAGATATTTGGGAATTGACAGCGAGACTACCTGGATTATAAAAGATCGTCTAAATCAGTTAATCCTTCACGCAGCGTTTAATTAGAAATGCTCGAGAATTTATTGGAATTAAATGCTAGTCATTCGATTATTCGGCATGCTGCAGAATGATACGTAAATACTGAGTTGTCATTCATTCGATAGGTTTTTCAGAAGTGCTTTAGGTCCAAACCTTGAAATTTTTATAAAAAACCTCTTCCATTAAAAGCACATCGATTCATTCAATTAATTAATTAACTGCGTATTTTACATTGGAGGCGAAACCTGTTGCATGATTGTACCATTGATCTTATCTCTGGAAAATAGCAGTAAATAATCCCTCACTACTCAGGCATTCGTGTACAATTACCGCAGCAATTAAACTCCACTGAATATCTCAGCAAAGAAAATTTAGAGGTAAGAATCCTTACACCAAATCTCTCTTAACAACTTATGAGATATAAAAAAAGAATATAGAGCGGAGAGGAATAAAAGGCTATCTTGGCGATGTGGATTTCTTTCTGAAATCAGTCAATACTCTTAAAATTAAAAAGGTTCTCACAAGGAGCCGTGGAGTCAAATTAATCGGCATAGTTCGTATTTTTACTATCTCCTCAAATATTCGATGGTAAATGGAAATGAGAATTTATGTGTCTTAAGTATATTGTGTTCTATATATTTCTATATTGTTCTCTGCCTTTTCCGTGAGCTAATGGTAGGTTTTCCCATACTTCCTGTGTCGCATCCTGCGTAGGACAAATTACGCACTGTGGTGGGGAAAATTCGGTCGAAAATAGAGCGCCGCGCTGCGGATGGCCCTTGACACAAATTTCGTTCTGAATTTGCGCTTCTAAGAACTTATTCTGTAGGGTATTTTCTAAAGTTAAGGATACTCATACCCGAGTATATAGGTCTACTAAAATATAACGTTAAAGTACTAGGAAGATTCCGAATTATCTTCCGCGTGTTACCATTTACAGGTGATTCATCTCACGGCATTTCTTAAAACTGTATTTTTACGGTTTCCCCGTTCAGTTTCAATTTGAGGAAGACCTGGCTGGAGATGAGGGCAAGCAGGGTTGTCGCCCGGAGCGCTGATTTGAGGAAATATTTCGACATGAGATTTATTGTATTGGACTTTTTTCACTGCCATATTATCTTCTGTACTACATAAGATATATGAGGGTTTCATCAATTTTTTATGATAAACCTAACCAAAATATTTTTCTTAAAATTTTTGTTAAAAGTGCTGCGACAGCTGAGGTTATTTCGCACGTGTGGGGCCCCACCGGGATTCGAATCCGGGACCGCTTTCGCCGAAGTCGGCTAGCCGGGAACCCAAACAGTTTTCTCAAAGGTCATAAAAACTATTTTTCTTTGTGAAGTTGAGTCCTAGATAAGATTTTTCTTCATTGATAATTAATACGTAGTAAATAGAATTCTTGCAATAATTAAAACACTGAGTATCTAAAGGTTTGTGAGTATAATATATGTGTAAGAAACGATAAGGAAAAACGAACTTGTATAAATCTATAAAGCAGATGCAAAATATTCATCTTAAATTCAAATTTCAGTGCACAACAGATAATTACAAATATTTCAGGTAATTCTTCAAGGCTGACTAAACTTTCGAATAGTATATGACCAAGGTAAGACGATGCGTCATGACGTTGATCTTGATCAACATCACAGCTATACTGTGATTATTGCATAACATTTGAATTAACTATGGTTTTCATATGTAACATATTATGGTATTCATATATGTTCATAATATTTACTATCAGCGTAAAAGTAATTTTCGAACGCGCATTCAACGGCATAAACCAGCAATTGAACCGAGAACTGAGTAGCGGAAGCGCTGTAAACCACAGGTATACAACATCATGATAAATATTTAAGAATAAACGGTATAACTGACGTTTTATGCGCGGCAGTGAAGTTTTGTTGCTTCGCATTCACCCGAATGAATTATGAAATCCCTCGAAGAGATCGTCGCGTGCCAGCAAAGGACGAGGGGATAGAAATAAAGGTTTCAAGAGAAGAGTGACGCCATATTCCGCGTGTATTCCACGGCTAATTATACGCGATGACTATCGGAGCGAAGCGAAGGAAATACTCTTTTTCTCCTTTTTTTATTTTTACACCTCACCGCTCAGTTCGCATTAAACGCCGGCGCCGAGTGCCCACGCCAAATGAGTCACATTTATTATTATAGTGACGAGAATTCCCGACAACCTACTTTTTGGGTAAAGTAAACCGTGACAAGTGCCAAAAGCTCTAAATAAATATTGAGAATTTTTTTTATTTTATATGCCGCTCTTTACCGAAATACAAGCATAATTAGCTGTACGTAAAAAGAGATGTGGCCTTAAAATTTATTAATGGTCTTCATCACGCCTTTGGACATTCCTCTTGGATTGCTTGAACATTGCTGCGTCGATTTTCGTTAAAGAGCTCAAGAAATAATCATTAAATCATGTATGATCTTGCCCTTGATTTATCGAGGTGAGGGTGGCGGAAGGTTTAGTTTAATTTTAATTTAATCTAATTAGTTGTAAATTTTGCTGAAAGCTCAGTATCGTAAAGGAAAATGTATAACAAAATTACTGTGATATTCGGAGATGTATCGTCTTAGCAATTTGGGTGTTTTGCGATATTTTTTTCTTCTTTGTGTCTCGGTTGAAGAAACTTTTAGTGCCTTTCATCTACACCTAAAGGAGTTATTTTCAATTAATTCAATATTTAATTGCAAAATCACTTCTCTTCGTATTTTTTCTCGCTTTTTTACCTTAGAGTTATAATTCAGGGATAATCTTTATTCCATCGAAAGATATATTCTTAAATCAAAAAATCTCGCATACGTAAATTTTACCTGGATTTTATTAGATAAAAGCGGCAATCTCTTAATCCTAAGCAAGAATTTGCAGAATCGTTTGGTATCGTTTTCGACTTTTATGAATAGCTTGATCTCCTTTCCAGCTTACTTTAGTATCCACAGTACTTAAGGGTACTATGAATCTTGGCTCTACTATATTATGTATTCAAATTGTCAGTATTCTATGGTATACGTGGGATCAAATATTTAGAATTAATATTAACTATAAGTTTAAGATAGTTATCAAAATTATTTAGATCCGAGTATAAAATAACAAATCAAGCCTTTTTCAAACTTTTTGAATTTTTGGATACCGAACTATATTTTCGCTGTTCAACACTCGCGAGAAAAAGTTTTCCAGAAAATATTTTCATAAATATTTACTTAATTTAACCGCTATAGTCACACGCTTTCGCAAAATTATGCCTAATAAAATAACCATGCGTCTTATATGCGTAGATTTGGCTGTCTTTACAGTTTTTCTCGTTTTTGCAATATAGAAGGAGAACGGGATATCTTGATAGATTGTAATGAATGATCCCAAAAAACGTAACTTAAAAACGGAAATTTAAAAATTAAACTTAACTTTAACATAAGTTTCAAAAGTACTGTTAAAACTTTTTTCTTGATATGCCTCTGATGAAAGGAGGGCGCGTCTTACATGCCGTCAAATACTGTAAACATGACTCCTGATACAGTAAATTATTCACGTAAATAAATAATAAATACATAAACTATTATCTATTTAGTTAAGTAGCCAAGAAAACGCGGTGGTTTTATACATCCTAGTATTCTCATTCCAGCTTAATATATATTTTCGCTCGAAATCTCATCTCCGGCGAAAATAAAACGGGCCCTGAGAACGTATAATGGCAAATTACACGCCTCCGCTTGTCTTTGACTCCTGAAAACTCAGAAATCGCGCGCTGTTGTTGTTTTTGGCTTTCTTCTCGGCATCACTCCCCTTTTTGTGTCCGTGTCGCGGATGAGCGATGGCAAAAGAGACCACACACGTTCTTCGCTTGCTTTAATGATTCATCTCCGTATGCGACCTCTCGGGGGTAACGTGCTAACGAGAGAGCGGTGGGAAGTTCATTTCCACCGAATGTGACTTGGGTACTTGTGCTTGGGAACGATTCATTGTCTGCAATGAAGGAGATTTTGATGGGTCCCCAGAGGGAGCACTTAGGAGGAATGGTTAGGTTTACAAGGGGGCATAATGCATGGATATGAGGCAGGTTAAGAAGATTAGTGGAAGAGGTTAAGAAGAAGGGAATGGATTCAAGGAAGATGGAGGTGTGGAGAGAAAACAATCAAAGAAGAGAAGGGACAGGAAAATAAAATAGAGATTAAGAATGGAATGAGGGGCGGTAAAGAAAGTAGAGCAAGGGAAAAAAGCGGAAAAGATAATATACCCGTACTAACGAGACATAAAACGAAGATCCTCTCTAGTTAATCCCTCAAGCCAGGTAATACTGAGCCTAAGATTTTCAACTTTTTTCAATTTTTTTTGGTATAAAAAATTAATTTAAATTTAAGCATTGGTTTATGAGTTCCCTTTTATACCTAGATAAACATATTTAATTCCTCTGATTAAAAGTCTTTATTCTTCAAACTTGACTTTACCAAAGTTTACCAAAATGAGCGAGCATTAATTAAATATCATAGCGAAGAATTCAAGGAAAAATACGGAAGGTATCTGGTTCGTGAAGTATTTATGAATGAATGGGAATGAGTTCGAAGTAATTAGGACAAATTACGATCAGTACTTTAATTAAACCATGCATGGAGAATAATCATGCTTTTCATAAGGAATTAAGTAGAATTTTGAATTTTAGAATATTGATTAATAAAAAACAACTTAGTTCTAGATATCCATCACGAATTACCAGCGATTAGTAAAGGGTAGTTTTGTTTCTTGCAACCGAAACACCGTAATTCATTGACTTAACCACAAGTATTGAGTACTAATTTTATGATAAAAGAAGGTGAATATGTATTATGCATCGAAAGACGCTGAAAATGGCGAATTCAATAGTATGTATTCACAGACAAACCAAAAAGTGAAATATAAGTCCATTAGAATAATTGAATTTGATTGAAGTTGAGTTAAAATTTTCAAGACCTGATCTGATTATTCTCCTAGAGGCTTAACTGAAAATTAATCAAGGTAAATTTAAAATTCTCCCGACAAAATTATCAGACAAAGATTTTCCGAATAATCCTAACAGAGAGATATCACGGTTAAATGAAATAATTAGTTCCAGACACGTACTTCTCAGCTGAATACGCAAATTTTGAAAAATTTATGAATACATCAAGTAATAAGTAATATTAATATAAGCAATTAGTGCATGTTCTCTTCACCCTCCCTTATTTTTCGCAGATATTCTGCTATGAATACATTTTTTCCTGTTTGGACTAAATATTCAGTTTTCAATCCAACAAACTTCTTTTTCTCTAATTCAATCTTCTAAGTATATATTGCTGGTATAGCATTTTTGGTTAAAATAAAGAAAATAAATTGGAACTCGGTTGCTAACGAATAAGAGCTTCGAATAACTCTCCAATCGCTGAAAAACCCGGTGACCGTCGGGCCAATTCCTAGAAAGAAGGTCGCGGATTACCGATCTTCTGGGAATCCGCGGCTTCCTTTCCTTATTCGAGGAATTGGCTCAACAGTCACCGGCATATTCGGCTATCGGAGAATCTTTCAAACTCTTGCTATTTTTGATGTTTATGTATCTCTGTATTGCAACCAAACTTTGTACTTTACGATACACTTGTATTCATTCTTAATAGTTAACAGTATTACTCTAATGTATTACTCCAATTTCCTCACCAGTACAGTTGGTTTAACATAAGACGGAACTTTCAAGTCTCAATTTTCCCCGAAACAGAGGCTTAGAAAGTATGAAAAATCCTTCGATAACCTAAGTAATCGCGGATACACTCATTGTCAGAGGCACACTTATACCAACACCAATTATATCCAAGAACGCACAAAAATTTAACACGGACGAGTCAAGAAGACGTATAAATTTAAGTAAAAGGGACAGTAGCTCGTAAATCTTGGGTGAAAGCATCTCTTGAAACGCCGCATTCTTATGAAGTTGAGACAGGGAGGATCTGCGAGTTGCGTGAACTGCTTTCGAGAGGGATGAAAGGATGGGGATGTGTGGAAACAAGGCTTATCCGGCGCGGGAGGTGATTAATAGAGGGGTTTGGGTGCAGAAGGAAGTGCCCGCAGGACCCTTGTCTACCGATAGAGCCCGCGGCGGGCGGCGAAGCACACTTCCACGTCCAGAGTACGTGGGGAAACGATCGCAGCCACCATTACCGACTCCTTCTTTTCTCTCCATTATTCTCGCTATTCATCCCTCTCTTACGCCCTCCACGTGCTCTCCTAAAGAGGATAATACTTTATACTTGACCCACAGAGGGTCCTTAGATCTTCAAAGACTCTAACGAATTAATTTTTTTCTCGCCGGAAAAGTTAAAAAGAGGAAAACCCCTTCTTCTAAGCGAAAATAGCTGCAGAACGACCACTTCCCCATGGGTTTATTTATTTCTGTTCCACATACAGATTTAAAGTGAAAGCCAAAAGAAAGAAAAACAATAGTAGTAGTTTTATTGTTAATAGTGCTTCGGCATCTGTGGTCAATTCGCACATGAGCCTCGACCGGGAATTGAACCCGGGACGGCTTCCTTTAGAATCGAATGCGTTGCTAACTTGGCTATTTGTAGGGTCAGGAAAACAAGAATAAACGAAAAATAAAGTGCTATAAAGTGAGGTAATAATAACAAAATAAAACATTAAGCAAAGTAATCACAACAGTGAGTGAAAGGGAGAAAATATAGTTTTACCTAGTGCCCATACAAATAAATGTCCCTTGGTTATTGATTAAAGATCAACAGAAAGTGATAAAGAATTAAGTAAAGAAGGGAATCGAAAGAAAAGGAAACGTTTGACAAGTGACAGTCTAGGAGTAGAATAGTGAAGCGAAGAGGCCGACCGAGTAAATCTGTTAGGTAAATGAGTTTTAAAGATGAAGGTAAGATAGCTATATCTTTCAAATATAAAGAAATTGCATGCCAATATGCCATGCAAATAATAGAATGAGTTGCTGATATTATGTATTTATTCCGTCAAAGTATAGATTAAGATGAAACAATTACGTAAATAACCATTACTAGTGAACAGAATCTACATTTATTTAATCAGGGGCAACACTTTTCAAGTAAATAGTAACGTTTACAGATTTCCGCATGCTAAAAATATTCTCTTGTGTGTCATTTTAAGCACGCGTATTATAGGTTCGCTACACTTACTGTATAATATTATGAACCTAATGAAAAATCTTTTCGTGAATCCGAAAAACAAGTAATTGAATGAAATCTCTATTTTTTAATAATTATCATTACAATATAATTTATTATATTGTCACATAAAATATGAAAATCAGTTATACTATTGAATATAAATGAACTAATACTATGAGATACGTGGCCTACAAGGAATTCTCATGAATATATATGCAGCATACGATAATACAGTCCACCCAGCAGAGATTTTTCTTTTCCATACCATTTATCTTTCAAATTTCTTTTTCTCGCTTCTTTTCTCTCCCTTTTCTACCCCATATCCCCCTCAGTTTTCTTTTCCCCCTCAGTCTTTCTTCATTTCCAACACCCATTCTCGCTTCACATATATTTATATGCACATTTGCCTCCCGTTCTCATAGCAATCAGGCGAAAAGAAAATTTCAGATTGTTAGCTGCAAAATTGCCGAATTAGAGGCTATTTTTTGCTTTCGGTGAAATATGATTTTCGACTTTGTTCCCCCTTTATTCCTCCCGAATATTTTCTTCCGCTATTCATTCTTATCTCCGCTTCCCATCTTCCGCAGGGCTTTACTCGTGAGGGAACGCCACCGCATTCTTATTACCTTTTCGTTCTCTTTCGTCAAAACACTGCCCATTTTCCGGCATTCAGGAACAGGTTAATTAAATGAGCAAGATAAATATGCCAATATCCATCCGACGTTCAAATAAGGTGGAAAGAGAGAGAAACCACGCAAAACCAACATTATTTACGAGTATATCAAGCAAGGAGGTTGCTGGGGCATAAAATCAATGAGAAATGTCCTGATTAGGACCTCAGTCTCATCCGATTTTACTTTTGATTCGTTAGAATTAGTGAGAAGACAGAACTGAAAAGTGGGAAAAATTTATTGCGTGCTCTTCAATTTTTTACAAACTTTGTTGTCAGACTGTTAGAAAATTGATAGATGATATTGAATTTTTACTGACATCGAATTGAATGTATATTCTAAATAATATAGATAAATAAGAATACAAATACCTCCGTCTACCTTTTTCATTTAAGACAAATGAATGTGTAGCATTTTAGGGTGGATTTTTAAAGCTTGGCTTATATTTTTTCTCAAAATTACAATTCCGCAGTCTTTTTCTGTTTTCGTGTTGCGGTCAAGTGTTGTTGACCCGCTTGACTCGAGGTTTTACTTTTTCTTATCTTCCTAAAAATTGCTCAGTTTTCTCCTTACTTGCCACTTAGGGAACGGTAAGAAGGAAAATTATCAGATATAATTGTATTTCCCTCTAAAGTAATAGAATAATTCAAACTCTTCAATTTTTTTAGATTTAATTTTGTAATACGTTTCTGCGTAATGCCTTTACTGCGTTTTTAAAGCGAATAAAAATAGGATTCAATATTAAGTACTAAGATCTAAACCCACCGTAAGCTACTGACCATTTGTAAATCATACGAATCCCAGATTCGAGAAGAGCTTTATCATGACTCTAAGTAATATAAACGAAATTGAAGGAAAGACGGTATTATCATTCCAACCCCATTACCTACAGAAAGCTTAGGAGATAAGATGAGTCTTAATATACAATGTCAGATTAACTTTATTTATTTATTATTTATTTATTTATTGTAAAAACGCTGCAATTTGGTCTTTGGACCAGGTGGCAACGGTGGAGGGGAAGAAAGGAATTACAATGACATGACTGTCTGGCATTCGCCCTTAGGCGGGAGGAAAAACCCTCCAAAAACCTCCCGCAGACAGTATAAATAAAACAGTATACAATACAGAGATACAGTCAGTATGTACAGAAGACATTAATAGATATCAAAATTACATTAAGGTTACATTACTAGTTATAAATACAATTAAAGTTACATTAATAGATATAAGCAAAAATTTATAAGCGTTTAAGCTTCTTTTTAAAAATTTTTATGTTTCTAGGCATTGGAGAGAGAACTTCTCCAGGTAATGCATTCGATTCCCTTATACCTCTATTAATAAATGAATATTTCGCTACATCGGATTTCTGTTCACGTTCCTTAATTTTTAACTCATGGTTTTTAATTTAATGAGAATCTAGATACTTTGCCACTGTTTTCATCACTGAGCCAGATTGCTATGAGTGGAAAACGTCAACCTAAATTCAGCACGAGTAACAGTGAGCGACCTTGACAAATATCATCATTCAGCCAATCATACATCAAGTATTATTGTATCACAGAAATGAAGAATACTAACAATTTTGAAAGGAAAAACAGTAAATTTTTCATTAGACTTTCTTCGTCAACGAGTTTACATCCTCAGGTGTCCTGCGACACATTTAGTCAAGATTGAACAAATTAACTTTAATGAAAGTTACTGCGTAAAAAGTAAATTAAAGATAAATTGGTCTCTATCCTACACTAAAAGAAAAATCATAAAATCTGTAGCTTCAGAGAGTGCCTTTTTATACACCTAAGATCAATATCTTATGGTATAATAAAAATCGTTAGATAGTCCGTTCAGTTATTAGATAGTTGCCTAATGATTGGATGAAAATAATTTATTCATCCACCGTAATGCTGTACTCTGCAAGCTGGAAACATCTCTAACCAGAGCACAAGAATAGCTTGAATTTCCCTGATTACTACGGACTCCGTCTCCAATCTCAATTAACAACATTAATTTCCCTCATCTCTTCAGAATCCCCCCCTCTCGCACCTTTATATCATTTTTCCTCTTTCTTCCACCCCATATTTCTTACCCTTTTAACACCCCTTTTCTCCTCCTTTTCCGGGGTTTCTCACCACTCGACCTACTTCATAGCCCTTCTCAAACCATCTTTCTCTCTCTCTCTCTTTCTCTTTGAAAGCCCCCGCATCGCTTCTCACAGTGGCGCCGCCACCCGCGGGGAGTCTGAATTGCCTTAGAACGCGGGCGACATCTCTTATGAGGGACGCCAATTACTCGCCCAGGCGTTCTCGCAGCGCCTAAGAAAATTAGGATTGGATTAAAGGGTTGGGGTGGAAAGGTGCACCTGAGGCTTGAGAGTGGTGATGGAAGACGTGTATGGAGCTACGGAGGCGTATTATTTCGAGTGACGTAATGGAAAAAACTCAAAACGAGAGTTTTATCGTGAGACCCTCGAAATTGAAGAAATATGGACTGGAGTAATATTTCTGCTGCCCTGTTTTGAATTGAGAAGTTTGAGTTGATGTCCATGCGGGAGCAGAGATATACAAATGTTCATAGCATGACCTTCAAGTCAGGAAAAGTATGAATAACATCGACCATTCAGTGATCTAAAAGTATACGATGAAGTATAGCTATAAATTTTACTAACTTCACACAAAGAAAATACATTACACATTGCTACTTCACTACGGAGGTGTCAAATTTTTAACTCCCTCATATTCGCCGCCGAAGTAAATACGGAAGTTATCAAAATTCGATTGAGTCCTACGTCCTAACGCTTTACGAGGAGTAATTGTTTTCGAAAACACCTCTAAAATTTTGTTCGATCTTATTCTTACAAAACCACATTTTCACTAACATCACAGAGAAAGTCACTGGTTTCTACTCTGGTTGCAAAGTGATTACGATTTAAATGGTTCTAATGCTATTAAATTCTTAATTAAATTTATTAAATTATTTTCATACTAAATATTTTATGCAAATTCTTTTTTTGTATTCTTCATTAAGGAAATAGTTTCTTAAAAATTGAATGTAATTTAAGAAACGTATTTTTTAAGCTTGGAATGATTTTTCGTTTAACATGAAACGTGAAAACAGAAGGGACGCCAAGTATAGTATTTTTCGATGCCAGAAGTTGGTTACCTTGTATTGTTTTTGTATGCTTTTATGCCATAATCTTCATATTGAATTACTGCGTTATGGGAATCGATAATCTACCAATAATTTATCATACCATCAGTCATATTATCTCGAGAAAAATCTAAATAATAGTTCTATTTTTTCCTTGATTACACCATGAGAAGTTCTGAAAAACTCTAGTCAAAATAGTAAAGGGAATCAACACTCTTCGTTAAAGTGTCTCTCCCTGGAGAGATTATTATGCCATCCTTCTGGGACCCTTATTCATCATCGCTCTTTTAAGTTATAAAATTTCTCTCAAAGAATGGATCATTGTTTAATTTCAGCTACCGACTGTCCATTCACAAGAATAAAGACTAGAGTAGTTGGAGACGGAGACTATTACAACTACTGCGGGCTCCTGCAGAAATCTTACAGAAAAAGAAAGACCGAAGGGTCATGAGCCGAGAAGCCCGCAGATCTCTTCCCCTTTTATCCAATTACGATTTGGAAGCATCCTTGGTGATCATTGGAAAGGCTAAACACAGACTTGGAGCTCTCTTCCTATCTTATGTGATTATAAACAACGTCGTACAAGGAGAAGGATGAAAGGAAGAAGCGGTTTTGAAGGAAAGGTTTGCCGTGGCAGTAAAGGAGGAACCAGCGATTCCTGTTGGGTCGATGCTATAGGCATTATGAAGGCACATCATGAGTGGAAATAGGAGCCATGGTACCGCACCCTTATGGGAAGGAAGATTAAGGTTAAATGCCATGTGTTGAATTGAGAGATGCTCCTACGAAACATGCTCCACTTCCAGACTAAAACAAGGCTTCATTTATTGCTTTACCGAAACCACTATACCTCAGGCGACTTTACAAGATTTCATTCTCCGAAATTGAATCCCTGACTGAAAAAACGATTTGGTATAAATTGCATGCTTTTATTTGTTAAAATTACTATGGGTTTACTTTTCCGTACACTTGACATGGAATAACTTCGCAAATTTTTCACCAAGGCAAAGATTAAGAATGAAGTTACGAATAGTTAAGAGCGCTGAAGTTACAAAATTTCCTATATTAATGTTTGATCCACAAATTTCTCCTAATCTGGATGCAAACGAACATTCTGATTCAAAATTAAAACTTGATTACGAATCAGTTTTAAGTGAAATTTGAAATAATTATTCTGATGTATTTATTCTCACATTATTATATGCAAGAGGTTTTGGAAATCATCATAACTAAGGAATTTTTATGGAAATGATTATGGGAGATAGAATTCTATTAAAATTTAATTCTAATCGTGATACTTCTTAGGTGAAGAATGCTATACATACAAAAATCCTACTATGAATATCTCCAAGACAATTTTTGAGAGAGGAGGGTCACCACTCCCAAAAAATAACAATTTTTGGAGCCTTTTACTCATAAATCTACAATCTACATTTATGAGGTACTTCTGTCAAGTAATTATTAGGCAATTATTATTAAAAATTCGCATAATAAGGCATGCGAATTTTTGCAAATATCTTTTATTAGATTCAAAAAATAGTAAGTTTGAAGTCATAGTCTAAAAAAAGGTTCAGAGATTGATTTATAAACCCGGAGATGAACCAAAAAAATCGGAGTCTATAGGCAAACACTTGAAAGATGGAAACCCTTTGAGTTAGTGTGGATCCGTAGATCCAAAAGAGGAAAATACTAATAGCAACTCTTTCGTGCTTAAATTATAGGCATTCATCTATAATAAATATATTCCGGCAATTTTCGTGAAAAATGGACTCCCCTCCGTCAAAATTTCCGCACATAAAATTCTCCAAAGTTCCGAGAACTTTGGCGCGGCCCACGAGTCGAATACCTCAAGTAGTGACCGAACTTATTGTGTTAATGTCCTTCCTCGCCAATAATGATGCAGATTCCTTCAAGGGAAATGGCATAGATCTCTGTTAGCGAGGGAACCTCTATCCCATCCCATATAGCATTCATCTCTCACTCTTCGAATACCGCATCATCTTCCTCTCCCCATTCACTCCTAATCTTTCCTCTTTCCTTATTCGCCGACTTCTCTGTTCCGAGTGTCCGTCGCGCATCTATCATCTTTCCATAACAACTCTCGCATCCCTTCGGCGGGTAATATTTCGTCCCGTGATCGTTATCGTAATCGGTGACCGCGGTAACTGTCCTTCGAAGACACGGCGATTGGCTGATCATCTCTCTCATGTGTTCTCTTCTTCCGAATCACTACTTCTGAATCACTCTCAAATGATTGGAAACCAAATATCGGAATGCCTTTTGTATTACTCATATTAAAAATTCAATGCTGACCTCTACAAAATGGTTGGCATATTAAGGTTCCGTTCGCGAAACTAATATCAGCTCTTTATCAGTAACAGTTATTTCATTTTAGACTAAATGTCACCGAATTATCTATAAGATCCAAATAATGTGATTTCGTTCGTATCTTTCAAGCCAAACGAATGAAGAGTATACAAGGGTGGTCTGAAAAGTTTCCGATCCCAGATTTTTTCAGAAATCTTCAGAAATTTTTCAGAAAACATGTCGAGAAATGGCGAAATGTCGGAAACTTTTCAGACCACCCATGTATTTAACTTTTAAGTTTAACATAATTTTATTTGACTGTAAAGTGTGAAAGTCCATGAATTTCAAGACACAACACGGATACGGAAGTGTTATCCTGTGATTAAATTAAAATATCAGAATAATGAAAAGAACACCCAAATGGTGTGCGAACGAAGAATGCTGAATTTGTATTCCTGCCAACCGCTAGGAAGAACGGAAGTACAGGCAAAAGATAGCACGAGCAGTATGAGAGAACCGTTACAGGCGGAACGTAATGTTTGATCAGAAGAATGAATTTTAACGAAGGATTCCCAATTACAGCCGTTTGTCTCTCTTCTCTATTCCATACCATCTTAGTTATCTCTCATCAGCCTCAGTTTGTGAGCACTACGTTATTCGGGATCTCGTTAGGAGTTGCTATTTACTCGAATCGTAGTGAGTTTGCTTGGCAGAATTCGAGGATTACACTCTGAGAAACTTGGAAGACGTGTACGTAGAACCAACGGGAGATGAGCAATACGGAGAAGAAAACAGGATTTTTATGCCTCTCGCTTAGTATCAAATCTTGATGCTGTATCATTAAGGAGGCATTCATACTTTCCGTTGAAACTGGATGACATCATAATTCTCCAATCAGCTATGTGTACTTGATGCAGAATATCTTTGATTGGCATGTTTTCCGTCGATGCCTCAGTGATAAATCAGATGAGAGTTTTTGTAGTCAAATATTCTATAATTTAAGGAGATAATCTATGTGAGTTCTATTGCCGCTGCTTTCAAACGAGAACGTTGAAACCCTTTCAGACTAGAATTGTTTATTTCGAGTAACGTATATATTTAAATTTTCGATTAAGAATTATAAATAATTAAAATTTTGCGTAAATATTCCAGGAGTCATCAACTTTTGATTTACAAACCTCAGGAATAAAGGTTATGATAAAAATTCAGGCTAATACTAAATAGCATATTTATTACATTTAATGATACTTCATGAAGTATAGCGATAAAGAAATTATGTATGTTAAAAAATGCACATTTACATTTACATTTAGACCCTGCAAACCGCCACTGGCGCATGGCAAGGGGTGTAAAACACCGAAAACCCTATCTACATTATTTCCTTATAATGCGGAATTTCAAGTCTTAAACCTGTATTACTGATTTAATTCGATCTCGTCAAACAACCTGCGAAACTAATCGCTTTCTATAATTTATTCTTCGCGGAAGTGTATATCAAGATGATTTTGCGCCATGTTCTCATTCCCTTATTTTCTATTCCTATAAAATCGAAATAATGGTATTTCAGCACCTTTGAGTCACCGATCGAAATGTCAAAGAACGCTTGCGAAATAATATTACAATGAGACCGTATAATAGCATTGTACCCCATCAACGGCAGATGAGAGGGAGTATTATACCGAATGGCAAATCACTTGATAGGCCTGAAATTTAAGATGGAGAAAGCGCTGGAGCTAAAAAGTCGAGGAGAACCATAACTGGATAGGAGCCAAGTTATTTCAGAAAGGAAAGCGATTACCTAGAACAGAATCGAGGAATTGAGCAATTCGAGGATAATAATACAATTTTCGATGTTTTCTATTCAAGAAAACCAATTATGGTTGCAAATCTTTTCCATTCTATTCACACATCACCAGATTATTCGTCTCCTCCATTGCGAAACGAATTGTCAACGCATCCTTAGTACTGATTATTCAGGATAGATGATTTTCGGTGAGAAACTTATTGGAAATAAGCGGTTATACATGGAATTGCATGGGGGAATGCTCACACCGGATAGTTCAGAGGTTAAAACAACCGACCTGCAAACAGGAGATTTGTTCGAGTCCCACCAGACTTTCTTCATGTACGTTTCTCCTTGCGATTTTTTCCAGGAGCACAACTTTATGAACTAAGAAACCTAAACCCTATTCTTTAAACAGTTGAATACAATGTAGCCCACCACGTATATGATTTTAATTACATAATTGGCGATTTTAGACAAGATATTTTGAAAAGATATAGAAACTATATTTCAAGTTGTCAATGATGCCCAAAAATGTTCTTGGCGTATTCAGGAGGGCACTATAGATTGAGAATGTTGCATTTGGTATTTTTTGATTTATTAATGCTAACTTTGTCAAATTATTGGCGAAACATTTGATTCCAAAGAGTAAAAAAGAAAATATTCATATGTTCAATCGTGAAATTCCGTTCCGAGGATTTTTCAGAAATCATCTTAAAAAGGAAAATAAATACCGCAGCAGATACTTACTCAGCCGGTTTCGTTAACGTATTGACATCTTGAGGATGAAGATTTTCCTTATAAAGAAGGAATAAAAAGAAAAATGTTGAAAAATTAAGGGAATTTTAACGAACGACGGATATCATTTTTCAGTTTATCCACAAATTTGAGTAATAGCAATTGTCTACTACTGCATTACGTTAAACATAAAAGAAATTTCACTTATAATGAAAATCGCAATGATCAATAATATTGAATAGTTATA
The DNA here is from genome assembly GCA_036926295.1 of Pachydiplax longipennis. Classification (NCBI taxonomy): domain Eukaryota; kingdom Metazoa; phylum Arthropoda; class Insecta; order Odonata; family Libellulidae; genus Pachydiplax; species Pachydiplax longipennis. The sequence goes on along the minus strand of JAVFKF010000001.1, from coordinate 19,029,557 downwards.
ATAATAGTTGCTAATGATAAGTATTGAGTTTCGCGGTATTTATTGGTAATTGGCCACTGTTTCCTTATACTTCTCTCATGATCTCTCACAATGTGAATGTCACAAATATATAAAACCTCCAAATAAGAATTATGCAAAATAATTATTCTCAATTTTAATGTTTTTTTACATTCAAACCTTAGAAAATTTTTCAATCTATTAACTAGATCTAATCTAATCACCACAAGAAGCCATTGTAAAATGATATTGAGGAATTTAAAATAGTAAAATTTAATTTCCTTACAAAACCGATCTGACATAGATTCACTAAGTCCTTATTGTTAGACATCCACCCTCGCACCACGAAACGAGCAATTCGGAATTCCTCCATCTTATACGGATAAATTCCAGCAGTAGAATCGTACTTAATACTCAGTGTCCCATAAAATGCATCCCATTCCCTTTAATCTCCATGTCTTTCCTCGTTCGGAGGAACATCTATTATATTGTATCTTCGTCCGAGTGAGGTCAAAAAAGAAAGAAAGGTTACGTTGGCACCTGTTCGGAGAACGTGACTTTATGGTGGAAAGAATCGCTTAGACTCAGCAAAGGAAAGAAGGGAAGGGAGCCAATGGGTCGCATACGGACGATTCCCTGCGAACTGTTGCTCATCGGACAATTCCTCTCCATACAAATGTAATGCCGTGTAAATTTTTATGATAATATATGTAATATTTTATGCATTGCTTTTGTGCAATATTCTTTTGGCTATTTCTGGTTGTGATTAAATTTAATAAAAATCTAAAATTGACAGTTAGCAAATGCAAAGTTAGTAAAATTTAATAAAAAATTAAAAGTTAAAGTGAATTATATTCATATTCGATTTTTAACCCTAATCCTGTTTATTTTGCTTGTTTATTGCTATTTTTTATATAATTTAACTCTTGTTCCGTTTTATGTGCTGTCCATTTATTATAGATCAAGTAATTGGGGCCTCCTGTACGGGCTTAATAAATTATTATGATTATTATTATTAAATTAAGTCAAAATATTGTGGTTTTTATAGTTGGCTCTGCTGTGATACATTTTTCGTACGTGAGTTTTCATTACCCTCATCTGTCTGTATGTCTTCGTCTTCAAGTGGTGAACTACTACGTTTTGAGCGTGAATAAGTTCTGTACAAAGAAATTCCATACGATTTTATTATTTACAATGGTATAAATAATCTTAGGCGAGCAACTGTTTCGGCGAGGATTTTCCTGCGAGCATTTGTTCGCCGCAAACTCCAAGGGCTGCATCTAAGGTTTCACTGGAAGAAGAACCGAACTTTGAGTGTAGAAGTCGATAAGAGAAAGAAAGTAGGAACACGAGAAAGGGGGAAAATTCGAGAAGAAAATGAAATTAAAATGAAAAAGGAAGGACTGAAAGAGTAATATAGGAAATGAAGTATGGACTCAAAATGAGAAAAGGGTGAAACTTAGAAAGGGAGTGTTAAAAATGTGAAAAATGAACAGGAATAGAGAATGGAACTTAAGAAGAATTAATATATCGAATTTAAGGAAAAGAGACAGTCGTAAATCGAGCGTATGGCTTCTACTTTCTAAAACTTTAATGATTAAACTTGAAAACTTTGCATATTATTTCATTTAATAAATTTGCGTTGAAACATTTAGAGATGAATAATGTCAGATATATATATATATATATATATATATATATATATATATATATATATATATATATATATATATATATATATATATTGCTAACAGTTTTTAAATCAAATTACAAGTAGAAAGAATTCCGGGACGATCGCGTGATTGAAATGTATGTTGTGTATGTATGTAGGGAAGTAGAATAAAAAGATGTATCATCGAGAGAAGGAATTTTGTATTAAATTTGTTATAAAATATCTTATTCACGAGGAAAATTAATTATGAGAATCTATGGGAATATGTTAAGAGAATAAACTATGAGAATCCTCCAAATAGTGTATTCAATTACAGCAAAAAAGAAGGATATTAAATTTTATCGATTAGAAGTATTCTATCTATGATCGTATTCATTTTTTTCATTTTTTGTTTTGGGGCTCTTCTTAAATATTTTGCGTAAAATATGCCGAAGACGCTACAATTTGCATATATTATAAACAAAAAATATCCTGGCTAAATGCAAATAGTAATGGTATGATATTATTTCTTAACGTTAAGAGTTGAAGTTAAGGGATTGAGGCTGCCACCTGACTTTTTTCATACTACAGCAATATTTAAATAAAATGAATTTTGATAGTAAAACTAACAATTTTAGTATGATAGTATTAAATCTTGCGTAAAGTATTAAATATTGCGTAAGGCCACATGTAAGAGTTCTGAATCGATTAAAGGATGTTAAAGCCACTTATTTAATTGAATTTACGGAAAAGAAACAACTTGGTGAAACAAAATAAGTAAACGAATAATATCACCACGTAATATAGCTTTTTGATAGTCAAATGCAAGATTGAAAAGCAAAGTGGGAGCAGAAATTATTGAAATTCACGATTTAAATAATTTTCTAACAAAAGGAGGGCTAACTGAAGTTCGATAAATTGAAGAAATCCATAGAAAATCTTTGGCAAGCAGAAATACTGACGGAAACAAATGAAAGGCAACATTCCAAATGGCAATAGAAGAAAAAGTGGAAGATAACAGCAACAAAGAAACTATTGAAGAGAAACGGAAAATAACGAAGAAGGGAACACTGAAATCTGCCAAATAGGTGTCCCAGAAAATGTTTGATAAGGAAACCATAGGTCACATACGAATTACTATCTTAACAGCAGGGAGAAGAAAGCAGAAAATTCCCAACTCAGAATGCCATAAGGTATTGAGGAATGATATCAGCCGAAGTGCAAGATATGATTGAGGAGAACGGATGAAATACCGAGGTGATGAACTGCAACTTAATCTTGTGCAAGCAAAGCTGATGTGCCACATGCTGCACTTTCAGACACCAATTCAGTGAACGCCAAAAAAAGATTACGCTGTTTGAGTTAGCAGGGTTAAAACCTTTAAGAAGGCTTAGTAAAAGCATGTAGTGTCAGGAGACCAATTGCTGAAAAATCGAAGGGAGTCATAGCAAGGATGAAGGTAAGTGTGAAGATTCTTCTCGGTGCAGAATTTAAAGCCACTCGGATTCCCTTGAGTATAAGAAAGATCGTAGGACTCGAGGGAACTCAAAAAAATAAAAAATGACGAGAAATTTGGAAAATAAAGAGCTTTAATTTTTTATAATCTAATCTCTTAAAACCGTAAATTCAATTAGGGTATGCTAAGAGGTACGCTTCTTTAGAAAATAGTACTGAAAAGAATTAAAATATTGCTAGGGGACGGTTTGGAGAATTAAGAGGTAGGTGAGGGGTAGGAGAGTTGTAGAAAATCAATCCCCGGATCATTAATCGCTGATGATGATTGCAATTGTGCAATTCTGTTAAACTAGGAGCAATAACAGTATTTTGGGACCCCAAGCGAGCAGCCTTTCGGGCGCCCATTCTGGGAATATAGTTTTGAGAATAATACCACACTAATTGTTTACTATAGATGACCGTGTAATACACTTGAAAATTATTTCAAAATCAGTGATGCAATAATATCATCAGCCGCAAATTTGTTTAAATTATCTGGGAAAAAGATCGTTAACTGGATGTATTATTTTATCATACAACAATAAAGTTAAGACTTAACTTCTTCGTAGTGAGAGAAAATAAAGAGATCTTTACGTAACCAGTGATTAAAACCGTGACGATGTGTGATACACAGCAACGCTGCATGATCACCTGATGATGACGTATTACTGCAAAATTTTGGCCGTCATTGTGTTATATAATGGTTAATTAATGTTCTCATCATAGAGTTTATCATTTTATCCTAAATTTCCCCTCTTCGTCTATTTTCGTTCAATGACTGCTCATTTGTAGTACCATAATGAGGTAAGCACACCCACTAATTTTTTCCGCTCCAAGGAATGCTTGGATCGCTTAAACTGTCGACCGGCCTTCGCTGTGAGCCTGCCTCGATTACACAATAAGCTATTAGGTTCAACTTAAAAGTACAGCTATCCTGCCTAAACCTCATCTGAATTTGTGCTTAATGATAAAGTTGAAATTAACGCTTTAACTTTAACAATACTGACAACAGTTATCACCTTCTGATATCGTCACCAGATTCTAAAATAACTTACATAATAAATAAAGATGTCATATCATTAAACTGCATTAATCATAATCATTGCACCAATACTACATGAATCGCTGTTAGATAATAGTAAAAATTTGTTAGTAGTCTGCACAAGTCGTCCTCTTACCTTTCGTTGAGGTATGGCTTTCTTATCCCTCCGGTGGGTGCGCCATCTGCGTGGAGTAATTATTGACCTTAAGATTAATTAATCCATCGGCGATCCTCTTGTAAATCTCGGTCTTTATTGGTCCAGCGATGGGATGATCCGTCACCTCATCCATTGGCGTCGGTTCCGCCTCCGGTATGACCTACAAAAAAAGCCAAAAAGGAAATTCAGTGAAATTTCAAACATAAGAAATACTATATTGCTGATGGTTCCTAACACCTCCTGACTCCTGAAGAGCGATTTCTTCTAGAAGAAATTTTAAAAACTCCTTTTAGAAACAGGAATGTATTTTCCAAACCTGTAGAGTGTGACGATACTTTCAGAGCAGAATAGTTGACGTAAATAAAATATACTTTAGATGTTTTTCCAATCCATAATAGTGACTATTTTGATGTCGTACCGAACTCAATAAAATTTGCTTTCATTTCCCCTTCACTTATTGTACGAAATTCCTAACGACAGGTTATTGATCACCAGATTTTAATAACTGATGAATTCAACAATATTATTTATTGGTCGATAACTGCTTTTTTCAATATTAAAAAAAATTTAATCCTACTAAATCTGACCTTTCGGTTTATAAATGAAAATTTAAGCAACGGAAAGATGTAATGTTAATATATGGAATTAACTTAACTTTTGAATAATATAATTTTGATACTTTCATAAGAGAGTCCAGATTATCCATCTATTAAGTTTCTTTATCACATTAGAAATTCGTTCTCTGGCAAAGTTATTGTGTCCAAATTACAGGATAATTATTATAAACACATGAACCTGATGTTTTCTGTGCAAGCAATCACAAATTCATTGTACATTAATTGAATTCAGTGCATTATTCATCTTTATATATTACAGTAAACAGAGATCAAGAAGCGGAAGGATTAACCATGAATCTAGCTATAAATAGAAGAGTAACGTGAGGAGTTAACTAAGTAAACAGAGAGGATGCCCACGCAAATTTAGTGCATTGAGATTAGGATGCCGGACCAGTAACATTTTAATTGAACGGGAATTTGAACACATGACGATGTATTTCGCTTGAGTTATTTTTCTGTTGCTGTGTTGGAGGACTACAACTATCTTTTGATATTTTTACTTTTGCCCTGCTAGACTGAGAAAAAAGAGCTGAATTTAAAATAAACGGGCAGTTTAGTCATTATATATTATAATTCTGAGTGTTAGTTAATATGTTCGCATAAGACTCCAAAAGTTGCAAAGCAGCCAAACTAGCATATTATTAACAGCCATTCTATTATAATTCTGAGCGTGGGTGTGTGTATTCGCCTAAACCTCGTGAACTAGGAGTTGCTAAAGCATGCAAACTAGCGTATTATCAGCAGTAGATGCCCCACAGGTAATGGAGTTCTTTCTGTGTATACATTGCTCTTCAGTTGTATTTAAAGTTGTATTACATTTATTAACTAAAACGACTCATGGTACGAAAGTAAGGGATGTCTCTGAAGAAAGTGATTCAATAAATATTTTATTCTTAATGTTGATTCAAATTATTTGAATTCGCTTCGATGTCGAAATAGGCTCCAAATCAACATAATCTTAATTAGATTGAAGATTTTCATATTCTGGAGTAGAGAAATGAACTACGCACTCCGCGTATTGGTTATTTTCATTTTCGCAATACTGGAATAAGACTTTCATTTCAGCCATTGAAAGAGGCAATAGCGACGTGTATTTCAGACATCCTTTACATCTTTAAAATTATCTTCACGGTTGAGGAGGAAAAACATCTGTTACAGCGTGGCGAGGAAGAAAAATCGAAGTTGAGTAAATTAAAGTATTTTCGTATCAATTAAAATATTTTACGTAATAAGTTTCGCCGTTCTCTCTCCTCTCTAATAGGTTCCTTGTGATTCTTCTCTTTTGAATCACTAATTTGGTGAGAATAAATGAAGATATTGCGAAACAGAGCAGTCCATATCCCATCGTCGGAGCCGATATGAACTTTGACATATAGTGAGATCTTCTTTATTGCTTTTTCTCAGAGCAGAGCGTAGATTAAAATGTGGATTTTATATTTTTCCTTTCATCACAATCTAATAAGTAATACATCGTTAACACCAGAAAATAATTATTTGCAGTTAAGAAGTTCGTTTTCTGACCCAAAATTGTTTAGCTGTAGAGTAAAAAATGACCAAAATTAAGTAACTGAGACACTATGTTTGTGCGAAAAGCAGAAAAATGTGACAAATTGCAATCAGTATTACCAATCCCGATTGTTACGCCATCCCGCTAAAGACGCTGTTTTCACTGTGTCTCCTAAAAAACATAAATTTAACGGGTTTTCCTGTAGTAAGTAATGGTATACAAATTTTCAGGACGCAACTGACCCTTAGCAGGGGATAAGTGGGTTTCATTCCATTCCACCATCAAGGTCAACAGATTTCTCCAAAGGACAATCCGTAACTTATTGTACCCCTCACTTAGCTACCTCCACCCAAAGCAGAATAAGGAGCTCGGGTATTTTAGGGGAGCGTTGCGCGATAGAAGAATGGAAAGAGAGCGTTCATCAAGACCACCGAAATTGGCCATTGAGCCTCCTCCGACTTGATCCCCGCATTCGATTCCACAACACTTCCTCCGATACACTTTCACTCCATCGGCTGAAAAACTCATCTCCTTTCGAAATGAACGATTCCCGTCTACAATCCGACTTAATTCCGTTAACGAATTCTTCGGCGGGTGAAAGATCGCGCGGGATCGATTAATCCCAAAGAAGGGAAAGTTATCCTTGGGAATGAAAATTCAATCAACGGCGGAATCCATCATCGGCGCGAAAACAGCAGCCGCGGACGTCCTTATCGCGCCACTTTTCTCACGTACGGATTCGAGAAGTTAATAGTCTCCTCAACCCGTTTCTCTTTGACCGTGGGGTGGAATGAGAATTGGAACTAATGAGTAGAGAGGAGGGATGAAGGGTGGAAATTGGGTATGGCGAAAATGATGGGCAACGAGGAAAAGAGAAGGCTGCGGAAACTTAATCCTCCTTCCACTTAACGAGGATTTTATCTGCGGATTGTTTAGCATGTTGCCTCCCTTTCCTCCGGAGAATAAAAATCGTCCGTTTTGGAGTCGTTCTTTATTAAAAGCGGAAAAATGAATGGGGCGCCTAATGGTTAGGTCGTGCACGTCCGCATCCCAACAGTTGTGCTCTAGCATTGAAATAAGACTGGAAAAAAGGAAGGAAGTTAGGGGTCAGAGAGGAAAACTTGAGGCTTATGTTTTTAAGTTTAAATGGCAAAAATGAAATTAGCATTGGTATTTGAAGGTGAAAAATGTTTCCCCATAAGACAAAAGCGTTACTGCTACAACGGTCCGATAGATGGAACATTTATTCCACTTATAATTACTATTTGGATAATAACAATAATCAATACGCGTTGGTCGGATATTGTGGAAAACCATCGCAAAATTTGAAATAAACTAAACAGCTCTAATAAGTTAAAACGGACTTGATAAAAGGCCGACAGGACCGGGATTCGAGTCCCAGTTTTTTGTTTTCCTTGTGAATTTTCCTTAGTGCAAGCCTATTAGGGCAAATTTCTACAAACACTTTTCTTAAACAGTTCTTCGTAACTTCGACCAAATACGACCAGGTTGACCTGAGGGTGCCCATATCCTGGGCTGAAATATTCCGTAAGATTAATTTTTGGTGGAAGTTACGAAGAACTGCTTAGTACATTTCGAACTGTACCTACTGGTGTGTATAAATATTAACGAAATAGAAGCCGGGATTTTACGGTAGGGAAGCTGTTAAAAGAGGATCATGTTCGTTTACATCTTTAATTGAGCTTTCGTGAAAGTCCTCTTTCGATAGCGTCAATTTAAATTAATACACATTATTTATGAATCGAACCAATTAACCAATCAACATTTGCAACACTCATGATTATACGTTGTTCAGCATCATTTACGATTTAAATTATTGAGGATGATGAGAAAAATAATAGCAGAATGAATAATATCCTAATTTTTGAAATAGGATCTCCGACAACGATTACGTATCTAAGAACATAAAATTTAGAATGTAAAACGTTAAGCATTTATTTGTTACCTTTAGATATTGTGCCACATATCAAATCAAATCTGGAATCAAAATAATTCTAGAGTTGAATTTCTCAGTGAAACAGTAACTCAGGAAAATGCTACAAAAATTACAAAAAAATGAACGGAAAATATTTTGGAATACCATGTGATTCCCAATATATTTAAAAAAAAAGGACGTAAAGAACCCTACCAAATCACGTCGAATAATTACGGAAAATACTAATGTAGAGAAAGAAAAACAAATAGAAATAGAAAAATATGAAAAGAGGATAGAAGATTTGTACTGTAAGAGACTGGTCTCTGTTGGTATACGACTCTCATTTGAATCTAAATTAGTCCATGATAGCAATAAGCCCCTGCCGAAATCTAGCTATCAAAAGAGCTTTGAAACTACCCTCAGAGTCTAACAGTTACTGCTCCATTCTAACCAACTTCGTAGTATGAGCTAAATAAAGATTACTATGACGGTAGAGATAATTGTTGGAGTACTGAGTCTGGCATCAGGCATAAAAAATCTTGGTAATGAGATACAATACCAACGCCAGTTGGCCATAATGAAGAAAGTAATCCTAGTGTGGTTTTTGAAATAAAATTAAAATATAATAACTTCATAAGATAAAAGCCCCTTTTTCGTAGCATATCTGGTTCGCGGTGAAGTTCTCCGAAAACGAGGAGAAAATATGACAGAAAAAGCAAAACTAGCATTTAGTCGAATTCGTCATGAACAGGAAACTATTTTTGATATTTATTGTTTCCAATATAAGTCTTATAGATATATATGAGTTAAATATTTTAGTTCTAGTGAATTAAATTAAACTAAATATGCTTCAATAACTTCGAATAGTGCTCGCGAGTTGGTGAAAATAAAATGTTAAAACTCATCAAAAGCAAAAAAATCATTATTTGCTAACACAACCTTTAAAGGAGGATTTAATATTCCATTAGAACTGTATCAACAATCTTAATTAAACATCTATCAAAAAAATATGTTCACAATTTCAAGTTTAACAGGAAACACTCTCCGGTGAATGATCGTATATTTATTAAAGTAAAATATGTTTAACTTTCACTTCGTAGAGCTTCTGAAAGCCTCCTCATGCATGGATGTTTCTGTTGAGAGAGTAAATCTCGGTTAAGTCGCTTTTCAGGGAACCGAATGAAAACCACGCAATAAGCGGGATAGCGTTTAACCGGGATAATACAAATTTTTACTTCTATTGCATCAGAAAACAAAACGGAAGGTTTCTTTTGGGCTCTTTAATTTTTCAATAAGGGTTTTACACCTCAAAAACGAAAAGGAATTTTTTTCAGTTTTCTTTACTTGCCACAGTTGTACGTAGTTATTTGAGAGTTTACGATCTATTCCTGTATAACACTGGTTTCCTTATATTCATATTTTTTAAGAAAAGTCATTTTTCGTAGACAGAGAGCGCCCTCCCATACAATTTAATTTTGATCATTTCTCATTCCACAATGAAGCAATTCGTGATAGATAATATAAACGATTTTCTTGGTATCGACTGAAGTGGAGGATTGCCTATAGCTGATTACAGTGCATTTGGGGCAAAAGAATCGCCTTAAAAGCTTGCAGCAGCAGTTAGTCTTACGCAGTATTTTTAATACATACTTCCTGTTAAAGGGAACGGAAACTATAGAAAACCTCGTATTAAGCAGGATAGTGTCTTAAACGGGATTCATTGCAAGTTTATTCGAACGCATGCAGGATTGATAAGCACGATTGCCAGAAATCAGATTAAAAATAGTGTTAACGTCCTCGTATAAGATCTCCCAACCATATCTGTTACGCTTCAAGCTTTGCATCCCCTTCACAGTCAAGCGAGCCCTCTCGAATTCATCTCGAATACAACGCGGAGAACGGTACAGCCATTTCAATTAAGTTCGGAAGGTATGTCGTCGAGCAGTTGTACTCGTATTTGGTGCCCATTGTCTTCCTTTGCATGTACCTGTTCTTTCTTTATCTTCTTAAAATCCTACTCAGCACTCCCTATCACTGCATACAGCTCTTTCGTATTCAATCACCACCTATCTGCTTAGGACTTCATCGAAATTCCTAAAGAATATATTGGGACATTAAAATATATGGGCGTCATAGAAGTAAATTCAGTGCATCTAAATCGCATTCTGAACTGTTATTCTTGGTTATTGTATAGCTAACACTTAAAAGAATTCGCAGCAAGGTACTTGTTTTGAAATATACACCGAGGATACAGATAGAGCGAAAGTGCTTTCCAGAAGAATTGGAAAACAAATGGTTGTTATTATGTAAGTATTTGCACAGAAGATAAAAATTAGTAACTTTTTACGTCAATTGTTACAATGCATTTAAGCCTCACTTTCTAATTTATTAATATATTAATGGCTCTACAGGGTTGATCGCCAACAATGGAAATTATTGCTGTCATTTTGACACCTCACGATTATAGGCGAAGGTTTTTCGTGATAGTCTTCAATTCAAAAGTCTGTTTTACAATTAATCCAAGAATTTCTAATTTTAGCTATATTTGCTTCCCCTCTTTTATTAAAATATAACTGAAACTATATAATTAAGCCGGCCGGCCATAATTCTTGGAGAATTAAGAGATAAGTATAATAAGATTGGTGTTTACACCCCCTGCCACACGCCAAAAGGCGGCTTGCAGGGTATTCATGTAGATGTAGATGTAGATATGATAAGTATACAACAGAAAAGTAGGGATTTCTAAGTTTCTTCTGGAAAGAACAAATAGCTAGAAATTCAAATAAAATTGGGAATGGTATCCACAAAGTCTCCCTGTCCTTAAGAAAATTCAAATTCAGTTATAAAAAATATTCACCGCCTTACATAATGAATCATCTGTAAATCAACGATTCTCTTTTTATCTGGACGATCCATGCGAGTGATCGTGCGTTAAATTTTTATTTAAATGATGATTATATACTGTTGTTGTTTTTTATGCGTGGTAAGATTTGTCCAAGGAGACAGAGTATTAATGGGGATATTTTTATTTAAGAAAACTGTGTTTTATTTTACGCATAGTAACACTCGGGCAATTACAGTCAAAAATTTTATATTTGAGTAAAGGAGCAGTGATGAAACTCGTGGCAAGATATACCAGATATAGGAAGAGGAAGCTATGGAAGACTTAAAGAGAGGGCAGCTTACGAGAGGAAGGGTTGAGTGTCCTCATATGACGAAACGTTACGGAATAGGAATTCCATGGCCTGCCATAGCGAAACAAGAGCGAATGGCTGCCCTTGCTTTAGATCTAATACTGGACTGCACAACGAGCGGCTGGAGAAGAAAGGAATACCAAAATATCCCTCCTAAAACGGTTTATTGCATCCGAGGCTGCGGCGTTGGAATGGGGCATCATTTGGTTGAAACTTCGGAACGAACAAGAACAGTCCATGTCGAATCCAAGGGGATATCCCACGTTACGACACTTTAACGATGAATAGAAGCTTATTATACCCGGAAGTATAATAAGAGCTGCGCCGCTTTAATTGCTATTCTAATTTCATTTTTAACTATCAGTAAAATGTTGCAGAAAATACGTATTGTGTGCCTTCTACTGTTTTTATTCCTCTAATATTATAAAATAATTTTATGGAAGAAGATATTTAAAACGAACAAATGCACTGTATAAATGAGATCTATAGTTTTGGTATTTGTAATTTTCCGGATCTCTCGTTCCTATTCTATAGTCCCTTATACATAAGTATAATTCTTAAGTGTTTATTCATTTAAATTATGAAATAATTCCGCATACATCGTTGAAGCAGAAGATGCTTTAGAAAAATTAAAAATCCTTTTTCTACGCACATAATATTGAAGAAAGTGGCAAGTATAACCTGCTAAGTATAGGATACTAATTTAAAACGAAAATCTTCAAGAAAGCAGCTGACCATCAACAGTTTTTCAAGAATAAAGACATCTTAAAGGTAATTATTTTAATTTTTTACGTGACAGTTAAAAGACGGTAGTATGAAAAAGTATGGAAAGCACCAAATTAAGGTAAGAATATAAGCTTTTTCCTGCATTATTGAGAAATGAAGCATTACGATTCAATCACTCTCTTCATAACGTAGAGGTGATATTGGTGCTGATTATTAATTCGAGAATTTTATAATGATAAAATGATATTAGAATGCCAGCCAGCTGAAAATTTCCCAATCGGGATAAAGTTTGTATCATTATATGGTAATTGAATTAATTCATTGTTTTCACCCAAATTATCCGGATACGTAGGCTGTTCGATTGAGCGGTATCTATATTTGGATTGGCTGCTCAGCTTTACTTGAATGATTTAAGTCACATAATCCTAGGTCATCTGATATCCCGCCCGAGGCTTCATTAAAGCTCAACATGCCTACGTGAGATTGGGGAACCTCTCTATCTGACCCTAAGTCAACAGTCTCCTACGCGCTAAGGGAAAGCCTAAGGGACCAGACATCCGAATTATGGAATGAGGAATTGTTTGTCCATAAACAATTCAAAATAATCTGAGAATATGTGGTGAACAAACAAGAAACGGTAAAAAACCAAACGATATCATGTTTGGCTACATTCCATTGCGAAATGAAAATGGTGTTTTTATTTGAAAAACAAAAGACAGAGCAGATTGATATGTAAATAAAATTATGTATGCTATTCAAAAAGTTATACTCCTAGAGCTAAATAAAATATTTTTACTTAAATGTTAACTCTGTATCATTATTTGTATTTTATACATCGTAATATTTGTTCGTGGAGATGGGAAGTGTTCTTTCAGAGGCAATTGTTTAATTTTAAATACATTCGATTGATAATATGAATATTTAAAATTTTTAATAATCGATTTAATTGGTATTCTTGTCCAAAAATATCTGTACTACTAAGGATCCATATGCTAACAGACTATTTATATAAATTTATATTTAATTTGAAAGATAAATACATCTGGAAAATGTTTCACTGGGAGACTGTCCTATTTTATAACTTTGTAAAATACTACTCAGTATTTAAGAACACACCACACGACTAGTTTTGATAATCAAGCAACATCTTCGAGTTCATTTTATCATGTCAGGGAATATTACAAAATTACTCGCGAATATGTGGAATTTGTTTTTCATACCAGCGATAATGTAATGATTCCGACTCATAAGGGAAGTGGGTCGTTTGGAGAAGCAACAGACTGGAAAATTTATTTTTATTTTAATATTTCCATTATTTATTTAAAGGTTCGTGTCTCTGTGCTTATATGCTTAAGATTGCGCGATGTTCGGCATGTGACATTCCTCTATTTTGTCACATCAAATTTAAATATATCTAGCTGAAAATTTAACAATAATTTTAACAATGATTTTAACAATAATTTTAACAATAATTTTAACAATAATTTTAACAATAATTTTAACAATAATTTTAACAATAATTTTAACAATAATTTTAACAATAATTTTAACAATAATTTTAACAATAATTTTAACAATAATTTTAACAATAATTTTAACAATAATTTTAACAATAATTTTAACAATAATTTTAACAATAATTTTAACAATAATTTTAACAATAATTTTAACAATAATTTTAACAATAATTTTAACAATAATTTTAACAATAATTTTAACAATAATTTTAACAATAATTTTAACAATAATTTTAACAATAATTTTAACAATAATTTTAACAATAATTTTAACAATAATTTTAACAATAATTTTAACAATAATTTAATGAATAATTTTAAACCGTTGTAGTAATAGTTGCAAAGAATATTTCACCGCTTGGCGGAATAAGGCTTTAATCAAAAATAAAATACTACATCGAGTCCACTGTATTTGCGCTCAGCAGAAAATATTGTGAATAAAACTAAGTTTACAACCCACAATGAAGAAAGAAATGCAAAGGAAATCATAAAAGTAAGTAATCTTAGCCATGTCTTCTCATCTCTCATTCCTTTTTAAATAAACATTTCGTGTCTTTTTTACCTCTTGTCTTCTCAACTTAAGATCACTAATTTATATGAAACGTTTATCGGCTATCACTGTGAGCACTAATTTATGAACCTTCCCATACTCGCGTAGATAAATGATTAGCATCTCACAGTAGAGTGTTAATTTGGACCTAAACCAACGTCTTATCAACGACAGCTTGCCATTTTTCACCCTTATTTGTAGACGCTGTCCTATTTGGAGCATAATTATTAACTGAAGGAGACAAGGAATCTAAGGCCTTGCATTTAAGGCGTTTTGTTATATATCCCCCTCTAAGTAGGTTAATTGCTTAGATCCCTTTCCCAGCTTGCATCCATCCATTTGCGAGCTCTTGGTTCTAAGAGTGTAGGCCGTGGCAAAAAAAGAACGATACAACGTTTTCTAGGAGTTAAATGCCCGGAGAGTCCAAACTTTGAGAACGTTGATACCGAAGGCGTGGAAGGAACCCTGTTAACATGAAAATGTATTCCACCCTCTCGGTGAGAGCCTAAATCTATTTAGTGATCCGCTCGTAATGCCAACTTGAACTGAAGTTTTGCCAGAAATAATCCTCGCTCCTTGAAATTAAAGGACAAGTCTCGTAAGCTACTCATGAGGAATTATTTCAATAGACAAGAAATAACTCTTCCAAAATATATTTAAAAAATTAATTATAATTATAGTAAAATTGATGCTATATAGTATCTTCTTTCATATAACTTCCAGTTAATAATTTTTTTATAACCTACAGTCAATATAATAGTTTTGTCAACAACGATATAACAAGTTACGAGTTTTGCAACTTACTTGCAATGTAAGTGTTAATGTAAAGGAAAACCTTAGAAGTTGTGAATGTGAAATAACTAAAATGGATGCCTTTGGAAAATAAGATCTGCAACAAAGAAAAACGAAGAGAGCTGAGAAAACTTTGACAAAACTACGGAATGTGGAAGTAAAAAGGTATGAAAGAAGATGGTGCATAATATAACAAAATCATAAAGTCAGAAGAAGAAAATGTATATATTTTTGGTAAAAATATAAATATCCATTCTCCCCTTTAACTATGCAACTTATCATAACGAAGCATTGCAAAATCAACCGAAAAGATTTTTCGTCAGTTTGCTCAGCTTTTAAATAATATACCTAAGTTTATCTAGAAATAAATCAAATGGAAGTTTTGCTTATAGTCACAATAGCTTGATAATTATTGATCGTAACTAACAAAATTGAGAAAAAATTCTACTCTTCCCTTCGGATTTTTTCCGAAATTTCATGAAAAAAAATTAATTATTTACTCTTGACTCAGAAATTCGCGCGAAGGCAGATTCAGCCGAAGTGTTGAAATCAGGGTACCAAAACAGCGATTTCCGAATAAACTTTTCAAGTGTTTTCTTGCTTCTTTGTTTTCGGACGTTGATTCTCTCATTCATGAGTAAGAACGTCAGACCGGTTTATTTACCTCTAAAACTTTTGAGAAAATCTTACTCTCCATCGTGGAAAACAAGAGTAAAAGAGCTATGTTTAGGTTCTATAAATACATATTTGCGCAATCCAAGAGATTTAAAATTAGCAAGAAGGAAAACACGACTTAAGATAATTATGGGTATGCTATCACACTTCCACGAAATAGATTGAATATTTACAAAACAAGGATTTCCAGGATTTAATTTTAAAATAAAGATACCAAATTACAACTAAATTTTTCGTCGTTTAATAATTTTTAATGTTAAACCAAACTGAATTTCAATCAAAACTTGAATTAGATTTTATTGAAAAGCCATTTCTTCATATTGACAGAAATCAGTAATAAATTTCAAAAGTATTTGCTTATATTTTCCGCAATCCGCTCAGTATTTTACTGTTATTTCAACAATATTGTTATTCAAATGATGGAATTGAAATTTAACTTTCAAATTTCACCCAAGCTCTATTCTATAATATCTGAGTAATGATTCATTATTTTCAATCTTGATTATTTATTTAAAACTGTAAGCTATTTTAAAAATATTAAATAGCTTGTAATGCTCTATTATATTCAGTTAAATATGCTAGGATTGAAGTTATGGTGCATCATAGTAAAATAATAATAGAGAATCCTTCCCCTTTTTTCTCAATTAGACTAATCTTTACCCGATCTTTACCTTTATGCTACTTTTTACAGTTGTTTCTTACACTCGCAACTTCCTTAACTTTCAATTTCTAAAATAAAATTTTTTTATATCTTCTTAGAATCAACTTAAACTCGGTCATGACATGTTTCAAAATCGCCATACAGGACAGTAAAAAACATCAATGAGGAAAATAACATACAGATCATGGAAAAAATGGAAATCAAGTATCGTTTTTAATGGTTTTAAAAATGGTTGCAAAGCTGAGGTAATTAAGTATGTACATGAGGACCACCCGAGACCTCCTCCTCAGAAGGGAAATTGCCCGGTTGGCTATCCAGGAGTCAATGTTTTCCCATCATCTGTGTTTTTTTCTTTTGCAACAGGGCCGCAGTATATGTAATTTTATATCTATTTATCATGGTAAATATTCTGGTGGGAGGAGCGGAAAGATGTTTTCTCACTTTGATTGATTAGGAAAATCAGCTGGATATTTTGGGGCTACTGACGCGGTTCTCTTTTTGAACAATCTTGGAATCATCCTACGCTATATTTTCTCCTTTGTCCAGTCAAGGGTTGCCTTAAATATTTGCTCATTCTAACGGGCGTGTTGAATAAACACCTCAATTAAGCTTCCCACGCACTATTTACAAGACTCGAGGAGATCAACAGAACTTACGCGTTTTTTACGACGATGGACAAGGTTAGTCAATTCAAAAGCAAACTTATTGAAGGGGTTAAACTTAGCATAATCAGAAGCTCTGGCAGGTCAAAAAACACTCGTAACAACAGGTATTTTAAAGAATTCTGCGCAAGGAGTCGAATGTTTTGCAAACGGAATGGGTTCTTATAAATGACTCGTCCTTTTTTAAAATCGCATCAATCCAAATGGAACAAAAAAACTGTAAAACGAAAAGATCTACGCTTCGATCGAGGTAAACAAAGACAAAAAGAGCGACGGCTTTGAGAAATACGCTATATAAATAGAAGGAAGGACGCAAAAACTTCAAGAGTTTTAGTCTACAGTGTTTGAATCTCCTATTTATCCGCGCGCAAGAGTCTTTGAAATAAACGCTAAATGAAGGATATGTGGACTCACAACTAATAACGACATCCAAACTTCTTATTTCTAAATTATATGTTCTATTTGAGCTCAAGCGAGTTATTTACATTGTGCGGTTTGATATCCTTCGGAAGTCAGAGGTTAGAAAATGAGGAAGTTGTATAAATTATGAACTTGAGAAGCTACAAAATTTTATTCTGTACCAGGGAAAGAAATTAGGTTCTATCGTGATGGAGAAAAATTGGCTCATAAAATGAGTAAGCCGTACGTACGTTTGTGACCTTTCTAGTTTTAAACTCTCTTTAACTCTGTAGTTAAAAACTTTCTAGTTAAAACAAGTTTTTTTTCAAGTTCTATTTTTAAAATAATTCTGATATTCCTCATATCTATATCAATAATGATTCCTCATATCAATGAACTATCTCCTTATCTATGAGATATTGTCTCATATTAGCATATTTCTTTGCTTTCGATAGAAGTTTTTGTTTATCTCTATCTCATTTCATTGATATGTTCTGTAAATAATTAAGCGCATCATATAATATAGAAAGTTGAATTCATAAATATCTGCCGGAGCGTTAATAACTAATGCCGTGAAGATTAATTTTGATTTAACATCTACTTATGTAATATGTGCCAGGGTTATGGATATCATAGCAGAGTATATTAATTTATAAAAAATTCGCATTTCTTATAAATAAGTGGGAGACTCCAGAAAACCAAATCGCATATTTTGCGAAATGAATCATTCTTCGGTGTTCGTTATCGCTAACTAGTAAATCGATAAATGACAATCATTAGTTTAAATTGAGGAATTTTTTCATTAAGATTCACTCCGTATTCATTTTTTAGGCAAGCAATTCTCATTCATTAGGTTTGAAGCCAAGGAATTCCTAAGATGCCCTCAACATCGCACCATATGGATTCCCGGGTGATTACTATCTGATAATTACATTAATAGTGTTTGCACTACTACTTCGAGCGATTTGGTCTCCGTCGGTCACTCATCTGGCTTATTAGAACATTTGGAAAAAAAGAGTGAACTTATTTACGAACGAGGAAATGAGATTCAATTAACATCAAGGAAACGCCAAACGGTTTCACCTCTTTTAAACTATAGCTACGTTTCTTTTCAGAAAATTATCGGACATCTTTGGTAATGTAATCTTTAGCTTTGTCTATTTTTGCCACCAATTAAAGATAATCTGTTGCATTCTAATAGATAACTATTTCAAAATAGTAAAAATTGGACAGCTTCAGAAAAGGTTTTCACTCAACGATAAAATTGTGGTTCGCAAAAAGATCTACAGATAAGTTAAATTAATCCTTCCAAGAAATATCCATCACATTTAAAAGGAGAAGATGAATCCTGACGGTTAATCGAGATTTAATGCATGCATGTCACAACTGCATGAATGAGGCCCAATATTTGTGAGAAGCGAAAAGAATTGATTGCTCGATCTACTTGCTTTGCTCCTGTAGTATCCTTGCTGTCAACTATACTCCCAGTAAATACTATAGCAGTAAATCCCTCTTATAACATCAACATTAATACTTCTTGCGATGGATACCATATTAGATATGGTATCGATCTTACTCTCTTACAATCTTTTTACCACCAAAACTAAAACTACTATTTTACTATAAAATGCATTCAGCTGTAGAAGCTATTCGAGGCAGCTCGTAAAAACTAACTCTTCCTTCAAATAAGTGTTCCAGCTAAAAATCTCCTCGAAAACTATTCATAGCGCGGTATTCCATCGAGTTCGCGTGAGGAAAAAAGGAAGAAAAATTAGCGGGCGTGAAAAATAGCCGAGTCTGGCAAAATGCTCTTCACCGAAGGGCGGGAAAGGAGTGCTGTGTTACCACTTAAGCTCTTGAAGTGGCAACAGTCATTTACGATATTTCTACCTCAAAAATAAAGAATTTCGTCTAGTTTTAACATCCTCGAGAAATATGATTCAGATAGTATCTTTGTTTCAGAAAGAAATTTCCAAGTGCTGCAATATC
Organism: Pachydiplax longipennis; assembly: GCA_036926295.1. Lineage (NCBI taxonomy): Eukaryota > Metazoa > Arthropoda > Insecta > Odonata > Libellulidae > Pachydiplax > Pachydiplax longipennis. The sequence goes on along the minus strand of JAVFKF010000001.1, from coordinate 19,009,991 downwards.
TACGGGATTCCGTATAACAGAATAGAGTATTTTAATAGCAAACTCAGTTAGCTAACTAAAGCTCTAGCTAATGAGCCACCGTTGATTTTATTACTAATAACATATTCTAACAACATGAAAAACATAAGAAATTTGTAAAATAGATTAATTTCATTCGATCACAATTAATGCTATACCAGTGGTAAACAAATCGCGGCTCTTTGTTGTCTTGCATGTGGGTCTATACCATCACAAGTTACTAATTAGTACATGGGGGTGATTATGGTTTAAGCTTTGATTAAAATATAGCTCTAAATGAGAGATATTTTAGATGTGTAAAAATATTGATAGTTAATCTTCCCCTCTTATATTTCCAAAAAAACTAAATCAATGTTTTTTCGACTTTCCATAACCTACTAGATTTTCATTCTCAATAAAGAAACGTTTTCGAAAAATTAGACGTAGTAAAGTAATAAGAGTTTGTTATTTTAACCGCCCTTGATAACTTTCTAGAACTAGCACCTGCCAAGGATCTGAGGAGTTAGATGAATTAAAATCAGATTTTGAAGTTTTTCCATAAGCCCTATAAATTTGCTACATTAACACAAGAAAATTGCATGTTAAGAGTTAGGAAAATATTTACTAAATAAATCGTCTTAAATCGTCCCCTCCCCACCTCCGCGGCAGATTCCTAGATCCGCCTTAGCCTTCCAAAATCTATCCATGTGATCTAGTGATGTGAGATTTCTTCGAACTTTCAAAAATTAAATCTTATTCCGGCAAAAATTTATTTACCTAATAGGAAACTGCGAAAATATGTAGACATTTTGAAATTTATCTAAATTATCCAAAGAAGCACTACGCAGCTCTTCCCAACTTTTTTCTTCTTTTTGACGGAAAATAAAGGTCCCGGAACGAGCTAGATCAGATTCCATTTTTCATCTTCATCCGTTCGCCATATTTGACCCCAAAATGTCTAAATGCCACGGTGAGAAATATACTGCACTATAAAAGGATGAAACTCGATCGGAAACTTAGAGGACGGCAAATGCCATTTAACCTTCTCCGATTCTCTTCAATCAACCCGAAGATAAGAATCGAAAATTTATATTCATTCATATCTAGGTATAAAATTGTTCAAAGGAAGTGGAAGCAACAGATCTGTATTTTTTCATAATAATATGCAATGATCAATCACGAAATGTACGCCAAAGGTTCAATTAAGAATAATATCCAGTATAATATTATAAAGTATTTTAAATAATTAACACTTTAATGTTTACAAATATTACAATGATGTGTACAATAGAATATAGTATAAATTGAAAAACAAAAGAAATATTAATTTAGAATTTATATGATAATTTTGGTCCTCCTGAGCCAGTTTAATTTTGCTACTTGTAATAGTTAAGATAAAAGACACGATTTTCAAATACAATCACTAAGATTAAAAATTTGACAGTGCGTCCCTACCATTAAAAACTATATATCAATTAAAATCATATTATTATATATTATAATCGTTGGAGTTTATTTACTATGATTTGAACTTAGAATGTGAAAAGCTGCATTTCTTTTGTCCATCAAAATGTTTGCTGCCCTTCTTAAATTGTTCCCAAATCATTTCCTGAATTTTCTCACATAATCAGTCACTATAAACGATACTATTGAAATAAATATCTTGAGACCATAAAACTTTTTGAGATTGTGTCCTAAAACAGTTTGCAAAGAAGTGAAGACGCTTAAAGAGAAAGAGGTGTAAAAATATTCCACTTTACACGATGAAAAAATATTTCCGGCAGCTATAAAAAGTGGAGTTGCCGAGAGTAAAGTGGTGTAACGCCTTGAACAGATTTTAGACGGAGAAGTACTTGAGAAGCAGTTCATATCGAATCCATAAAGATGAAAAGATGGGTCGAACTAGGCCATGCGTCGAATGTAAAGAAGTGGAAGCAGGAACACTTTATGTGAACATTAAAAGTCTACATCTCTACTCTATGTACTCTGAGATCGTGTCCGCCTTGAGGGAAGGAGAGCATACACCGTAAGTCTATTTCTCTGTTCTGCTGGACCCAGGTTCGATTCCCGGTGGAGTCCATACGTGCGAAATAACTTTAGCTGTCGAATCAATTTTTAAAATGCTACTATTACTCCTCTCGTATATAATTATCACGTATCTTTAGCAGAAATATTATTATCTTTGATAAAACTACATTAGAGATATCTTAGGTAAAGCTAGTATCTATTTTCCTAATTTATCTCGTAGTATTTGATCGAACTATGGATGCGCCACATCTACTACTTCTTCCGAGAACTTATGTGCTAGCTTTAAATTCCGTGTTATGTTGCAGGTGTAGGCAACACCCGAAAAATAAATTCTCAAAGTAAACAGTCTTACGCTTGGCGAAAGGTAAAAAATACATACTTTCAAACATAGAACATGGAGACGCAATCAAAATTAATCATAAATTAATATTACTATTACAGAAAAAGATACGTTTTCTCATTAATAAATTTCCACATGTTTCACATATCAATTATTAATTTCTTTATTCGAAATATCGTGGAAATGGAAGGTAATAAATGAGCTTAGTAAAAGAAAATATGAAGGAAAATTAGCTGACTGATAGAATTCGTCATCGTGAAAGCATGTATCGTAATTCGAAATTAAAATATTCAACTTGATAATCATTGATGATAATAAACTAGAAGCTCTGTAGTCTAGAATTAAAAAAAATTAATTCAAATAATTTATGATGCATAAATATGCGTAGTAATTTATGTTATTATAATATAATGCATTAAACTATGTAATGTCAGCCATTTCACAACTCAGTGCAGCCGCTCATAATTTTTTCGTGGCATTTTTCCTCATGAAAATTACAAGGCGGGTAACTGAAATTTATTTCTCCGAAGAAGCATGTTACAACTAATGAAGATGAAAATTATGCTTATCGTAAAAATAATTATTTTATTAGATTATATTAAAAATGCCGGCCGTGGTGGCGGAGTGGTTAGCGTGCCAGCGCGTTAACGCTCCAACCACACGGTCCCGGGTTCGAATCCCGGCTAATCGGATTTTTCCGGTTAGGGAATGGTTGTCTGTGATTGTCTCATACGCCGATAAGCCAGGCTAGTAACCTACTTAAAGGCGTTAAAAGTTATTACTCAGAGTACCAGTACCAAGCCTCGATTTGGGCGTGGTACTGAAGGAAACAGGCATAAGCCTAGGAGGAAAGAAGGAAGAAGAAGAAGAAGATATTAAAAATGAGTAGTATAGCCATTTAAATGGAAAAACATGAGTCCCACTGCAGCTAAGCACCTGATTGATTGCTTATGTAGATGTTGTAGAAGATGTGAAAAATGTGAATCGGGCCACGGCAACAAATATCTTTTTAAAGATATCTTTAATGGACCATCCAGTAGGCCAGCGTTTCCCGATCTCTTTGTTTTTGAAAGTTATTAATAGAAAACTTCGAAACTTCTTAAACATAGAATTATTCTGGGGGACCTCTTCATAATGGTAATGCGTTCCAAAATCATAAAGTCAGCTTATTAAATATGGAACAGTTTCTTTCATATTTCGACCCTAATTTCGAACGCAGGTTACGCGAAAACTATGATAATAGGATCCTTATAAACCTCACGGACACACAGGGTTCTGGGGTACCCCAGCAAAGGTCACAACAGAAATTCATTTCTCAAGGATAATTGAAAGTGATAAGTATTGACGTGACCATGACTCTAATACTGCAGATTGAATTTGTTCTACTAAAATTACAGTCAAAGATAGTGTTTGCTGGATGCTTTGGGTCCGAGTCCCAGTAAAATAAATATTGTTCATTTCTTTGACCTTTGTAATTGATGGTGTATGACTATAAATGCAAAGTATTTAACTTTGCCGATCCTTGCTGAAGGTCATGTATTTCTAGTACACCACCCTTTGTTTATGAAAAGGATTACTTAGATACAATATAATGAAATATGTTATGGACAATTAACCGCTGCTACTTCGCCGCGAGGTACGATTCGCCGCATGTATTATGTACAGCAATTTTATCGATAAATATGATCCCATACGGAATTAATGGGGATTTATATGCGCCTTTTGGTCTAACTAAGCCTAAAAATTACCTCCCTCCAACCCAACCTATCTAAACCCAACCCGACTTAAGAATTAACCCATCTTTTTAAAACAAAATATTATCACGGTATCATCAGGTGGTATCCTTCTTCTAGAATATAACTATATATAGAATAGAATATTTTTATAGGATATTACTAAAATAATGTTGGTATGCAATTTGAAGAAAATTTCTCAAATAAGGCCTACCAGGAACCCTGAAGGAACTTGTGCGACTGAGGGGGAATGTTTGGTGGGAAGATGCATTTTATCAATGTAAATTGTTTTGTTTGTGAGAAAATATGTATTGTTTTGTGGGGATTGCCAATATGATTGGGTTGTATTTGGTTATTGTAAATTTTAAGGTAATTGGTATTGTGACAATGTTGTGTTTGAGTGTTGTAACTTTTTGGGGACTAGCGTTGTTGTTGTACAGTAGTTAAGTGTTGCCATTTGTAAGATAATTAGTATTGTAATTGTGTTGTTGAGTGAATGAGTTTTGTATTTTTAATTTAAAGTTGTTATCTTGGTGTTTGTTTAATTTAGTATGTTGTTGCCACCAGACTAGAAGTCTAACTGTAAGAAGTTAATTAATAATAATCTATATAATATAATGTATTGATAGAATATTAATTCCTCCAAAATTGTGGCGGAGAAACAGGTTCTTCGAAAAGTACCTCGCGGTTAAGTGGCAGCTGCTGAAAAACGTCCAACATCCGAAATTTTCCAAATATTTTTATGTAACTGCTCCGCGCAATGACTCACTTTCCGCGTGGATGAACTTGTCTTCGAAGCTATTGGATTATCCAAATTTAAAGAAAATCACAAAATTATAGCCCACAACATTTCCTCTCCATAGAATCCTCTTATTACTTGTGCTACAATATCATTTTCCCATCGCTGTCGAGGGAGAAAGATGCTGCTTATACAGACGAAAGAGAGAGTAAATAAATTAAGCGATAGGGATAGCTAAAGATACAGCTCGGGAGGAAGGAAAATGAACAATGATTGATGGAGAAAGGCACGTAGGGACAGCAACAATAGGAGAGAGAGAGTGTCGCGCAGGAAACGGGAAGATGGAATGAGTGGGAACGGGTGCAGAAGCCAAGTTTCCGATGGACAGCGTGGGCGGTCGGGAAGTGGTCGGGAGCCAGATTGGGCTCCTGGAGACGGATGTGAGAATGTGGGCGGGAAAAATGATATCGCCGGAAAATAAAGGAACGGGGAGTCAAAATATTGGTTCCCTTCTGGGACGAGATTCCCCAAAGTCCCATGCGGAATGAAAGGGTAAACAAAGCGGACACCAAGGGCGTCGGGAGAAATGAAAGTGGGGAGATGAAAAAGAAGTTGCGGGAGGTTGGGTCTCCCTTGGATGATAAACACCAGCGGGTGTGTGCGGGGAATAGCTTCGTGGAGAGAGTTTTTCCTGCGGAAGAAAGCCCTTCTCTCAAGGGCGAGAGATCTGGAATTCTTCGCGATCCTTCCATCCATTTTATTTCCTACTTTTTTAAAAGGTATAGAGCACGGCCATCCTAGCTCCGGGGAAATGGCTGAAGATAGGGTGGCGCAAGAGAAATAGAGTTTTGTGTAAGGAATGGAGTTAAAGAGTAAGGCATGGGAATCTGAGGGTTTGATAGACGAAATATGAGGAAAGGAGTCGGGGAATCGTGGGAAAAGAGAAATGGTTTGGTCTAGGCTTGATTTTTGGAAAGGGCTGTTAGTCCTTATTGAGGGAACTCCGAAGGATATCGAGAAGGTTAGAAATATGAGGGGTTGAGGGAGGCATGAGAGAAAAGGAAACACGATAGAGCGGTTCCGAGTGGAAAGCCGAAGAAAATACGGCTGACGTATGAGAGCTAATGTTTGACGGTGAAGTTAGTAAAGTGGTAGATGCGTAGGAAAAATTAGGCGGAAATCATACCCCGGAAGAACAGAAGATTTTTATAGAAGTGAGGACACTGGATAGCAACGGATATTTGTAGATGTCGCGACGAGCTCAGCTTATCGAAAAGTTAAGTTACAAAATTCGTTCTTATAATATTAGTATTATTTTTTAAAGTTCTTCTACAGCTAGGGTCATAAGGTCATTTCGAACATTTAGACCCACTGAGAATCGAACGCTAACATCAAACTTAAATAGTTGCGCACTTGGCCACCCGGCAGTCCCAATTCTAAAAATTCGAAATCCGAGTAAATTCTTACTCTGCTTTCGAGGTATGTAGTAATTAATAAATAATTCTAGAGATTAACTAACGAAAGAAAAATGAGATTATCCCAATCTCGAAATATGCGAAAGATATGCAAATATATTTTGGCTAAGGAATAGACTTAAATTTATTCTTGGATCCTTTTAAATCACCAAATAATATCACTCAAAATTCCGTTAACTACAAAAGTAATGATAGATGGATTTATATTCCAAACTAAAGATTATGTATTTCCAATACGAATACCGTATATGTATTATATGTGATAAAAAGCGACTAGTAGTGAATTATAGTCTCGATATTTGTTGAAGAAAGCAAATGGAAAAAAAACATTTCATATTTTTACATACTATAAGTTTATTAATAAAATTAATTTCCATATTGACATTGACCAATTACTAGGAAAATTTAATTTACAACTCGTTCCGTAATGTTTAATTTATGTTTCTCAGTTGTCTACCCCACCGTGTGTAAATTCTTCGTCTTGAATAATGAAAAGATACACAGGACATAAAAACAATCAGTGTGCGATGATTCACTGATAAACCACTGTCAACAGGTACCACAAATCTAAAGTAATTAGAGATTGACACTCCAATAATTGTCGCCTGTAAAAGCTATTGAGGTAGATTTTAAGTTAAACAAGTTCAGAGTAATATTCCTTCCAACTTTGGTACGAATCTCCACACCCTATTTTTCGGTTGGTCAATGAACCTAAATTTGCAGCTACCTTACCCACTGTGTTTTAAAAATTTGGCACCCCATCTCAGCGGTCTTCCACGATAAAAAAGCAGCCGAGAAAAATATTCGAAATTCGACGCTTGAAGTAACGGAAATGAGAGGTCAAAAGGAAAAATGAAAGGCGAATTTAGGGCGATGAGGTGCAAGAGATAGGGGAGTGCGTGGGAGGGAGGATACTTTCCCAAGAGAGTAGCGATCGTCTTTTATTTCCAGTCCCGAAACCACTCTCACTCTATCTCTTTTCAACAGCCACGCTCCAAAAATTTCCACCATATAATCTCTCCTTCTCACTTTAACTATCTCTCTATTTCTCTCCCTGTCTTTGCGTATTTCTTCACCAGTTTATCTTCCGCTATTTTTCTCATTTACATTTCATTTTTGCGTTTATTTGGTATGTTTTCCTTTTATAAGTACTCTCATTTATCCATGTCTTTTCATTTACATTTTATTTTTGCTTTTATTTGGTTTGTTTCCCTCTTATAAATACTCTCATTTCTCCAACTCTTTCCACATAGCTTAACGATTTACCTTTGACCTCTGTATCTGTACTCAAATCTTTCCCTCTTTTGCCCACTCCCCATTTCTTTCATCTTTATCCACAATCCCTAATATATATTCCCCTTTTTCATATTCTGTTTTATATGGGTTTGTGACGCGCCTTTCGGTATCTTCATAGCGCCTTAGTGCCATCTACATAGAGAAAAACAAATACGGAAATATCCCCCTAAATTTAAAATGAATAATAAAAATGATTCCTTATTTTATATTCAGGTATAAAATATTACGCAGCACTCCGAGATGTTTGGTATTTGTGATGCTTATGAGTTGAAAAGATATTTATATTGTTTTGCGTTGTTTTTTCATATCAACTCAGCAAGATTTGAGCAGATTTGTATTTCTCATCGACTTTATTGATCTTCCACTAATGTGGGTTTCATACATTGGCCGGCTGTGATATTAATGATTTAGATATACTTAATACTTCGTCAACATTCTTTGGATCACATTCAAGAGGATTTATTAAAACCTGTCCATTCTCGCTTTTACCACGCCTCCGACTGTTAAAACGCAAAAATAGATATCTCTCATGTGGAATAAGGAACAAGTTACCTCGTATAACGATATCTTCTGTTTTCAGTACCTGTTTTATGGCTAAATTCAGCCCTTCCTAACCTTCTGTCTTCCACGTACTTACGTATTAAAATCTAACTTCTCGGCACGTTAATCAACACATTTGTTACTTCTGAATTTTTGTCAATTTTAATTTAAATATTGGGAATACTACTCTTGGAATGCCATATTTTAATATTATTACTAAGAACTCCCTTTAAAGAGCAGAATATATCACCAAATGAAGCGAATGCTGAGCGAAAACTGAAAAGTTACCCTCCGATATTACGCGACACCAAAAGATAGCTCTCGGCACAGTTGTGGTGGTAACCCGATAGAAAAGAACAAAGCTAATTATTAAACCACAAAATTTCCCAGATTTTTAATCCCATCCCTCTCGTTCTCTTCCCCCTCCCATTCAAATTCTTTTACTTTGATCACCATGTCTCCTTTTTCATTTTATTCTCTCACTTTACCTCTCAATTCATATTCGCTGTATATTATCTCAATTCATATTCTCTCTCGCACATTTCTTTACTTCTTTCTTCTTTACTTCGCCCACTACTCGCTAAATTCTTTCCTTTACCCTCTTCTTGTTATTTGCACTGTCTCTCAACGTCCTTGTCCCCTCTCCACCGCTCTATGCCTTCATCTATCTTTCTCCCACGACTTAAATATCTATTTTTATCTTCCCCGTATATTTTCCCACTCATCACTTGTCAGCACCCTCATTCTATGTCATCTCTCTTGCTACTTTCCACTCGCTTCTCTGCTCGATCTAGCTCTCTTCTTTGGAAGAGTTTGTTTCTTCGACCAGTCCATACAATTCGAATTTAAGTTATTTCTGAAGCAGTCTAGACAACCGTTGGGAATTTTCTTCCCTTTCAGAAGAAAATTTTACTTTCCCCCGATGAGTCGATTTCTTATTTGTTACATCATGAATTTTTACCATAATCTCCAAAAATCAGAATTCTTTAGTAGGAATTTTGAGATGATATACTCGCTGATTTCTCCTCCGCAAAACAACATGGTTCCTCCAAAAATTTTGGAGATTAATTAAGTATCTAATAAGAAATGATAAAACAATATCTAGAACACGTTTAATTAAAAAGTTATAGCCCTTTGAAATGACCCATGTTTTTGATTTTTGCCAATTTTTGAAATGTCAAAAATTAATAACTTCGCAATAAAAGTTTTCTGAATTGAAACTTTGTCATAATCTCATGAAATTGCACAAGTATAAAAATTTTCATAATCTTTAAAATATAGAGTTCAATCTCTGTCCGATTTCCCGGGAATGGCCCGCACACAAAAATTCACATCATATGGAAAGCGTCTGTGCGGATTTATAATAACTCTCCACGCTGATATCTTTTGTATCTTTTCACATCAGATAAGGATATTGTAAAATTTGACATTGTTCATTTCATATGAATGTACGACATTTCCTAGATAGTCACATCTGATAAAATAGTGAAATGCCAATTCTGGAAATATAAATAAAATAGCAGTATGATGTTCATATCGTAAAAGAAGGCCTATCGCTTGGCCTAACTACTAGCGAGTCCATTTTAGGTAGAAGTGGTCCCGTGGGTGGTGGGTGGGATCCCAAGTTTTCTGATAATGTTGATGACAGTAGGATAGTTAATCGGTTGTAAAAATTAATGAGGAAACCAAATCAAGCATTAAACATTCTCATCATAATCATCAGCCAAACCCATTTATGATAGGAAGAAAAGTGCTACGAAATTTACAAAGTCCGAAAATTTTACAAATTTACTTCGAAGATAAACTTAAAATCCCCTGGTTACCTAGTCCGAGTAGAAAACATTCAAATCACAATCCTCAATTCGCTCTCGCAAAACCGACATAAGTACCGCAGACCCGAAGATACAAATACATATACGTCCTCTTCTCCTACCTACCCAATCCCGTCCTTGCTTCATGCTCCATTTACTCCACCCTATCCTTTACCTGACCTTCGCACTGTCTTGACATCTCATCATCCCCTCGGTCCATTTCTTTTTCTCTTGGGCCCTCCTATCTGGGGAAGAATGCGACGCCGCCCGTGGATATGAAGTGTTGATGGAAGAAATCCTCCGGTTATTTTTTTAGTGGGGATGGAAGTATAAGATATGGATGGGGGGTCAGTAGGGAGGAGAGAAAGATGTGATAGAGAGAAAGGGTGGTGGAAGTTCCCTCAGGGGCTTGGCTTGTGGTCATTGGGCTGGATGACATCCACAGGACGGCCAGAGCTTGTGACAACCTCGAGATGGGATTCGCATGGCAAATGTCATTTCAAAGTTTTATCGCGCCTTGCAAGCCTCTTTCGCTTCTCGAATCATAATTCTCGTCTTTAATACATGTTCCTTGCGGTGACCCGTATGAAAGGTTGAGACGGAAACAGATGAGTTAACCTATTTGTTCCCCCTTGTATGTCACACTTGTTTCTGATTTTGTCCTTACATGCATCCCCAGCGTATAGAATAAATTAAGAATTCTCAGCGTAGAAATGATAATAAATAAATCCAGACATCTAACAGGGATACCATTGTGGTTCGCATTATTTTTTTAATTTTGAAATTAAATCACCCAATAGAGATGGTTAGAGCGGGAACGCTTGTTTCCATGTGGTATTTATTTATGTTGCAGGAAATGAAATTCAACCAAAGTGTGTGGCTAGGATAACAGGCCTTTTTTGTGCTGAAATGACCAATTCTAGTTCAGTCAACTCCCGCAATCAAGAATCCACATTCACAATATTCTGACACAAGAATGAAGTTTCCAACTGGAGAACATTGGAGAATAGAAATTCCAACTGGAATTCAGTGCTGATTCCAAACAACTATTCAACAATGTATGTTCATAAGATATCAATTTTCCGTCTAAGAAAGCCTAAGGACTGATCTAATGACGTCTTTGTTAACTTTCATCTCCTACGCCAAAAAGCATCTGTATTTAAACAGGCAAAGCATCCGAAGCGATCCTTTCTTCTTAGTTGGAAAAACAAAATTATTTGAAAGTTGTAAACAAAAACTACTTTGTTCGGTTCCTTCACCGTTGATCGAATTAGAAAATTAGAAAAATGGGATATTTCCAATAATTTGTAATACATTTATATCGAGTATGATGTGTAGAGTAAAATATTTTAAGAATTTTTCAATTTTAAATTATTACAAATATAAAATATCACGAAAATTAAAGGAAGAAATAACTTGAAATTGTAAGCTTGTAATTGCGGACATCACACTGCACCCCAAGAGCTTACTTATGTCAGACTAGCGAACCGCGGCTATCGGTTGGGAATCACTGGACCATAAAGCACTCCGATAAAAATATTAAAACCTCACGGAGATGCTCAGGTTTTCAGCTATAGAAAACCAACCTCAATTACACCGAACCAGTTAAAAGAAAACCTTATAGAACATTATGAGATTTGCTCTGCAGCGAAACCTTTAGCTTCCGGGTCAGACGCAACTCAAGCAATCCAATTGGCAAATGCATTTGAGCCGACGCCGAAGGCGATTTAGCCAACGACGTACACTGCACTCAGCGATCAAGAGGGGAAACAGAGCGGAAGAAGTGAGGAGTATAAGATTTGAAGGTGCGGAAACATCCGTGGGAGATCTTTGGCAGTGCTCGCCAAAAGAGAAGTACAAGAAGTTCAGGAAACAGAGAAACGTGGGCAAAAGCTAATCTGGTTAGAGAGGAAGAAACATTTGGTAGATTTGAACGCTTCTGTAGATAAGAGGTTGGGGAAGAAATTTCTGAGGGTTTAATAGTGGTGAGGTATGACCTAATTCGCAAACGAATGTCGCTTCAAAAATTTACAGAACGATGGCATATTATAGGAAATTTTGATTGAACAGGGTGATCAAGGAAAATTATTAATAAAAGATTCCATTCATAATTCTTTGATAAACTTCTACGTTGATTTCTGAAGAATATATTTTTAACTAAGAAAAGAAAACCTATTTCTTTATTCAGAGCCAAATGAAACAGTAGATATTCTTACTTCTTACCTTGAGCTAATTACAGGAACGATCATCACTTACCGGAATATTGTAAATCATCCTGAGACAATCATTGGTGTATTTGTAACATTCCAAGTATATATAACTTCAATTCGTCATTATTGTATATCTTAAAGTATCGAAGTTATAGAGCAATGATTATTATTTCTAAAGATATATTTTTCACACGTTCCATATCTATAAGCATGTAATAAGGAATGAAAAAATATTCACTATCGTATGCTACAATTATCATCATCACTAACTATATAAATATTCAAATATCGAGTCTCAAAACTGCAATTGGGCTATTTGTTATCTTCGCAGCGACCGAAATCCAACTTCTGAATTCCAGTGTTTGTCTATTTTCATTGATGCCATTCCAAATTTTTCAATTTTCTAAGCAACCTTAGTTTTTAGGAATGAAATCATGATCGACGGATGACCATATTCTGGAGTATACAAAAATCAAAAAATTATATCTAATATAAACATTTTTATCATAAATTTGAAAATATATGTAGCAGATGATGACGATGAACAAAAGACGAGAAGAATTCAAACTCCTGTTTAACCATCAATAAAATGACAAAGCTTATCTTGTTTCGGATCTGATATTAGTCAATAAGACTAAATTTCCATTAATTTCATTCCAGAAGTGAAAAACACGGTAAAATTATCCGGTATAAACAACGGTACATTCACATCCCCAACTGTTGATTTGCGCACCCTCTGCAGCATTTAAAAGAGCTTTATAAATGATAAGCAAACGAATTTAGGTAATACACAAGGAATGGTTCATGCACAGACAGAAAGAGAAATGACTATGGCAATATATATAATATTTACCTTGTTTGCTTACAGAAATCAGAAGGATCATGAACAGCAGAATAGACACGAAGGTAAGGGAAAAAGTAACCATTTGGGTTGCTATCTTATCAGTGAAAGCAACGGATAGCGATCTGACCTTGGAACAATAGCCATGCCGTTATCCAAAATTACTAATGTGCACTTCACTATCCTCCCATTTTCATCGAACGCAAACAAAGACAAAAGAAAGTGCCCCACGTCTAATAGTAAGTGAATGTGTTGTGAAAAGTGACTGGCAGGAGATACCAAAAAGCGATCAACTCTCGAAAAACGAGAGGAAAGTCAAATTTAAACCAACACACTTGTAGCGTTTAAAAAAGAGAAAAATTTTTAATTGCTTACCCCTTGCGGTTCTCCTGGTAGCCTTGGCCCTGCATATACCTCTTCAGTGACCTTCCACGATCACATAGGTGAAACTCCCAAGTCAGAGAAGTGTCGAGAAGGGTAAGATGTCACAATCTGGAAAAATAGAAACAACGAATTAATTCCTTGCTGCATTGCTTAAATAATCTGTGGATATATTGTAAAGAATAAGAGTGAGTGATTGCCAATGATGATGATTCAAAATAAACCCTTGGTTACGATTATATTCAACAACATTCCATTCTTAATTGTATAAATTATAGTGGAATTATTTCATTATTTTATTCAATTGATTTACATCAACACTAAAAGTAAAGAAAAAAGGTAGTACTCTTAATTAAAACTACATACATCAAGAAGAACGAAGGGCTAGATCTAGGCTGAATAAATAGGTACTACTTGTAAAATAAGGACTGAAATTACTTAGAAAATGAACATCTATTGCGACAATTGTGAATTTTTATCTAAAATTCATTAAAAATTTCGTTGAACATTTCTACTAAGTAGCGATTACAAAGAAATAATTTCTAGGATTTATTCAAATTTCAGTTTAATTCAGCAAACGAGCAACTTTCATGAACTATATTCTGATAGCCAAACTTTGAAAACGAAGCTAAAAAACCCTCATAATTCATATTAGTAGGAATTCGAAATTTACGAATCAGATGCATGTTATACTTGAACCGATAATCAAAATAAGGGTAAAAGTAAATGACGAAGGGTCATGTCCAGAAATGGGATAAATTTGACTTACATAACTGGATACCAACGGAAAATAGTAATTATAAGGAAAGATAGTAGAAATTCACTTTAAAGAATCATCCAGACGTCGGTTTAGAGTCAGTCATAAGAGTCTTACATCACGAAAAAATATATTCAGCCAGGAATATCAAATAAACAACAACCAAGAACATCAAAGATTGCCTTTAAACTCAGGAGTAACTCATGTAACTTAAAGACTATCAACTTATTTTACTTACCATAACTGAAGAAATCACAAAGACATGCCACGGATGTCTCAACGCCATAATTGGACTTACTTTCCGTTAAGTTACTTAATAATCATGTTATGATTCAAACAAATTGTAAATTTATTACGTTAATCTCAAACTACACTTCAAGATTAGTCAATTTCGAAGCTACCGCACTTCAAAGAACTCAAATTCGAATATCTAAAAAGGATCATTCAATACGTCATTACAAGGCGATGTTTCCAAGATAACTCAAGATTTTCCCTCCAAAATCAATGGTTGAACAAAATGGAGAAATCTGATTGGCTGCCGCCGTTACTTTTTCAGTCACTCCCCCTCTCGTCCCCCTATCGTAGAAATTTGTAATTTCTCTCGTAATTATTAGTAAGCATTAAATTAAAGTTTTAGTGATCAGAAATAATTTTAATCAAATTTTTAAATTCATAAGAGAATCAATCACGTTAACGCTTCTTATTATTTCGCGGATCCCCAGTTACGATATGACTTCCAGTAAGACTCTCGTCTCATAACAAAAGCATAACGAAGTACCTTGAATTTACACTTAAATTTTTATTAGGAAATTTTAAGGATTAAATAATAAATGCATTATGTACGTCTACGTTACGTACGTTGTATATTTTTTGAGTTACGGAGATCCTTAACGTAACAAGAATAAAGTACGAACGAGAATAAGGAATTTGGTATTTAAGTTATTACGTCACATGGCGAGAAAAAACTAAAATCAAAGATGTGAACATTCTTAAATGCAAGCTATTACACCAATTATTTCTATTAATTATATTCCAGTTAAGCAACGAATCTTTATATTTATTTTAGATATTTTATGGCATAATTCCTATCCGAAGCTTTGAAAATTCATTATGCGTCGTGACTGTAGCAAACAAATTATTTTCTCTAAGTATAAAAACAAAAACGTATAACACTTTTCCCCATTAAATGCTACAAAATACAAATGCATATTATTTACTTTTTTATTTCAAACGTTGAAAAAAATCCCACATATTTAATAATGAAGACGCCTTATGTGTGGAGACTTAAAATTATTTTCTAAGTAGATTATTCCCTTCCCTCACATCTCTCTTGGTCTTATAAGTATTCAGAGAAAGGCTCATTTGAAAATAAAATTCTTACAAGTAATTAGGAGGGAGGTATCTTTCGGTCTTTCATCAGTGAGCCGGAAAACGTCCATGTTACAACCTTATGAAACATGTCTACAAAAATACACCGAAAGCCGCCTTATGGCATCTGGTATAGAATGTCCGCTATTTCTTAAAAAAAAATTATTCACAGGAATTTTGCCCATTTAGAATAAAAGGCATAAAAACGGCATGCTTTCTTGATATAATTTAACACAATTCAGAATGTAACTACAGGTTATTCTTGACACGATACATGGATGAATTAAGGATTTGTCAGTTATCTATTGGTACAGATATAATCAAATTATATCTCCAAAGTTTTCTTCGTGGTAGTGACAGTATGATATATACTGAGGGATAAATGTGCCTTGATCATTATAATGATCTCACCCCCTTATCAATGGACATTAAAATGGTTAAAAACATTTTTGCGATAGTCCACTTTCATAGACACCTCCCGTCCATAGCGTTCTGGCTCAGTGAGGAAATGAACAGTAAGATACCACATCTCTCATCTCCGCAGGTAAGTTTTGTTTGCTATTCAAAAAATTTCGTAGCTTCAGGTGGAAGTTATACCCAGTGTTTAAACAAATGAAGTTATGGTGGGACCTCAATTCTATTCATTGAGCATTAAGGTGAGAGAAACATGATATCAAAAGATTCACAAATCACCATTCATTCCTCTATGCCTTTAAAATTTTATCACAACTATAGAAATAACGATTTCAGAGCTGAAGTTGAAGAGCTGAGATTTTGTAATAAATCAAATGGTTCACAATTAAATTCATATCGACATACTCTGAAGATTACCGTGCATTGCCCAACTCAGATTGCAAGTGAAATAAATCAAAAGACTCTTATATCTTGTTAGAATAATTATACTTAAGTTTCTATTCTATTTGATGCAGGCTTGATATGTGGAAATACACGAAGAACCTCATATCCATTTACCTCCAATCGGAAATCCATCCATTTTGGTTGCGATGGCTGTTAACACTGTTGAGTTGCAGACTTAGAATTCAGCGGAAATAGAGCAGATTCGTGTTAACATATACCTTGACAAGAGCTTCACGTAAAGAAATAAGTATTCAGCCGAAGACTATTCTCACTGCTACACCTTGACACACTCTTCGAAGAATCACCGATCGTAAATCTAAGTTTCTAATGCACAAACACACCTTTATCATATGATATTCCACATACACTCACAGCACATGCTTAACATACTGCGGTTGAGTTTCCACGAGATATCATTGAACTTCTAAAACAACTCTCTGACAACAAATAACTAAGATTTGAAGTTCATAGAAGCATGGACGATCCTTCCTTGACGTTTTCACGAGGTCTTAACGTGTTTCCGCACTTTTACAAAGAATTATGGTATAGAAAATTTTGACTAACGAATTCTTCTCCACGCGACCTTCGCAATTCTCAGTTGTTTGTCTCGCTAAATGGATTGCGTTCAAGATGACCATTTACATTTCACTGAGGATTTCAAATATAACCAACAGGGAAAAGGAGTTTGTGTTGTGTTAATTATAAGTTACATTCCTTGTGATTCCCTGAAAATCCCTGATTTCCTTGAATAAATCGTAAGTTTTCTGTAGTGTCAATACCTTTTCCGAGAATGGAGCACGTTAATGGCGATGGTGACACGAAATTCTTTTTCGTGTCACCATTTCGTGTCAATTCTGAAATAGTTTGTAAGAAACTAATAAGTCTGAGGAAGGTCTCAAGAGGTATGGAGAAGCTTTGAAAGGAAATTCTTCGCAGTTTGGCAATTGACTTCAGCTTTACGAGCATGTGAAGGTGAGTTAGAAAGTATTCAAAGTTTGTCGAGACGCAATATTCCGAATATGAGAAATAAACATGAGAATTTCCAATTGTTAGAAATATATTTCCATATTCCTGGGAAATTTTGTTGAAACACTATCGTATGGCTAGTAAACAAGAACATGACGAAAAGCGCTTTGAGCACACCGTGTAAGGAATTGAATTCAATTCGACAATTGACGTATGAAAAATTGTCGAGTAAACCGTTAGAAATTTGAATTTATAGTAGTTAACTAGATCCGAAATTCCGTAATCGCGAAGTATAATTTAAGTTTAATATAATGAATTTGCAAGATTCATACACCTAGTATGACTTTGAATTAATTAAAAGGGTAGAAAGACATGGGACTTCTTGAGGATATTTTAGTTTTGGTAAGTGACATAAATTAATCTCATATAAATTACTTGGTAGTTATTCAGCATTTTGACGATTTAGTTAATATAGTGAACATTTGCTTCTTATATATACAACAATTATCAGGGCGTGATCTTAGTGAATATATTTATTCGTGACGTATGATATTTTATTTATTCTTCGTAAATGTATTGCATCAAGTTTCCATACTGATTTCAGCTACAAAAACTTTGCTAACTGTAGCATGTATGACAAGTATTACCATTCTTTTTTATTCCTTTTGTGCATATTAATCGATTGAAGAATTCTACTGTAATATTAACAGTGTGAGATAGGTAATGTTCTTTATTGTACGATCGTAAACTAAATCCTAATTTGAATCATCATCATTGACAACTTCTTGCTCTTATATATGTATGTACACCAAAATATCACACCAATTTATATACACTATTCAACAACGAATTAAATTTGTGTGCTTTTTTCCAGATTGTGTCTTCCTTCCTTTCTCGGCACTATTACACCAGAGAGCTTCTCCTGTATGATCGCGAAGGGAAAAGAAGAGGTCAAGCATGACCGGAACAGCAAGTGGTTAGTTTTTCAAAAACAATTAATAATATATAGTTTAACAATCAGTAATCTCTTTTCTAAGTACCTTTTATGAAAATTAGAAAATATGAGTACCTTGGATGAAGTTTGACATTAAATCGGATATAACAAAGCCATGTATTGGTCCTTTCTGTTTCCTATAAATTTCAACGTATGTTAACTCGAAGTTGACGAAATGATAACGACGAGTGAGCGGTCAATCAAAAAATAGTTTCCTGACAAGTAGGGAAACACTCCTAAATTATTTAGTTATTGAAATTGATTACTTTATACTGACTTCCCTCTACAATAATCTAAGGCCTTCTTGGTGGATATTAATCAACAAGAAATTCATCTTTCCGTATCTAAATGGCGTTGATTTTTTCCCAATCATTTTATAAATGTCAACTATTTGAAGTTGATACGTTGAATCCTAAAATTTTTTTCCGTTGCTGGGCTTATGTTGCCACATTTGCTCAAGACTTCCTGAGCCAACAGAACTCATGAAGAGGTGCTAAAGCAAGGAAACTTATTCCAACTTAAAGTCCTCAAATCGCGACATCAAGTTATCAGCTTAATAAGGAATTCGGATACTGCGATATTAGAAATCAAAATTTGTAAGCAATCTAAACATTCCCTAAACTTTGTCTTCGAAAATCGGTAACTTTTATCTTTCATTTATTTTATCATTATCCTTTTGATCTGAAATAAAGCTCCTGGATATAAATCAAGATTTGAATAGATTTTCCGCTAGACATGGCACTCTCCTGATTTCACAGGACTTGGATGGATATATCTAACGATTTTTAGAAGTATCAATAAAATTGAAAAGGTAATCGTTAGAAAAGATAAATACATATTTCTCGGGAATTTGGAACTTCCTCCCCTTTTTTTATCTCCTGCCAGTCACTTGTCCTCTTATTCACATGCCCTTAGTAAAGGGGCACTTTCCTTTTCATCTTTGTTTACTTTCAATGAAAATGAGAGGATAGTAAACTGAAATTGGTAATTTAGGATGACGGCTTAGCTATTGTCCCAAGGTCAGTTGGCTCTCCCTTTCTTTCATTTTTAAGATAATAGCAACTTATATGGTAATTTTTTCCTGACCTTCGAGTCTATACTGCAGCTCAAGTGCCTTTTAATTTTCGTAAACAAGTAAAGTAAACATTATATTTATTATCATATTCCTCCAGTCTGTCCATGAATCATTGATTGTGTATCAACCTAATTTCCTTGGTTTATCATTTGTAAAACGCTAGACCAAAATCAATATTAAACGATGTGAATGTTTGATAAAAGTAAATGAGCCAAGCTTAAACCGGATTTTTTACTGTGATTTTTCACTTCGAATAGAATTCGACTCTGACATATCCGATTCAAAAGGCGATGTGCTTTTACCGCTTGTTCCTGATAAAATTCATTAACAGGAGTTTGGATTTCCTCGTTTCTTGCTTATTGTCATCATCTGAACATATATTTTCAAATTTAAGATGAGAATATTTTTAATTAGATAAAATCTCGTATTTGCAGTCATTTTCATGAGTAAGTGAGTTTATTGCCAAATGAAATTATATTTAAGAAAACATCACATTTTTACAGATTAAGATAAGAATTGAATGGATTTCTGAGTTTGTAATGGGATCTCTATCTAATAAGGAATTTGTTCTTTCCCCACAGGAAAATTCATCATCATCAACTCCTGAATTAGACGTGAGTACTCAGTCTTTCTTTGTTCAGACGACGAAAGCCTTAATTTCATCTAGTTCATCAAACAAAACTAGTTAAGAGTATATTCACCCAAGCCTATAGCAGATACTTCTAACCGTAATCCTAATCGCTATTGTGTAACTTCTTATAATTATTATATCTTCGTTTTATAAGAACACATGAATTAAACTATCGAAGAGAGTAATAATTTTTAACTTCAATAATGTCACTTTCAACACGAACGGTGGATTATTTCAGCCAGATCAAAATTAAATGCTGTAGTAAGTTTGTAAACAATTGGCAGTAGTTTATTTATTTATCACATACAGCATACAAATGCCTTTTTATAGCGATAATTTAACGTAACAATGGACAACACACACAACTATTCCTTGATCAGAGAAAAACCGATCAGCCGAGATTCGAACCCGGGACCTTAGGGCCAGAGCGATAGCGCAGCTAGAACGCTCGGACTCGGCCACCAAGGCCGACTAGTAAGTTTTCTTAAATGCACTAAAATGCAACAAAAAAACTAGAAACCCAGATAGTCCACATGATATCGGGAACACTTTTTCGTGATACAGAAATAGACCTCACTTTTTTCTTCTTGCTTCCTCAGATTGCCAATTAACTTAATTAAAATTGTTCCTGTTTCTTGCGAGAAAATCTTACTTCTATTGCGCGCTGATCATGAAAATGTGACTTTCTGGCAATGGATTTTTGAGAATCTTTTTTTCAGTTAGAATTACAATTGGTGATGTATTTTTATCTCAAACGCATCAAAATGTAACAACAAACCTAGAAAACCAGATTGCGCACGAATAGACACCGCGCATTCCCACCGTGAATATGAAAAATATAAATTATAATAATATAATTCACAAAATGTGAATGGTGAAGTGTGAATGAAGGATCATTGTATATTTAACTGCCAAAAATGTATCACCTAACGAGAGGTTCCACGAAATTTTGCTCCAATTTCCTGCATGCGATGTATTCCAACGTATTACCTTATGACGCATTCTAAGAAGACAAATTAGCGTTCGTGAGCTGGATAACACACTATCGCCATACGGTTTTATCATTCTCGTATACCTTTAGTATCATAGATCAGTCGCGCTAACTATTCTTGCGGAAGGCTTAAGACAGCACACCTACACCACTCTCCTTCTAGCTCAGGTGCATGAGCAATAAAAAGTTGGTGAGCGATGGTTAGAGATCGTAAGCAAAATGATCCTGAGAATAAGGGTCTTTAGAAGCTGGATTAATACCTTAACGCTAGCTTCAAGGGTGAACGCCCTCATTGCAATGCAATGGGCTGAATTACTGCTAACCATATAAGAATTATCATGGATTATTAAAGTTTATACACCGAAAACAAAAAGACACGGATCGTATTAGTTTCCCTACTTCTTTATAAAGTTTGAAATTTTTAAAACCCGCCTTTTCCGTGGTATAGGACTCCTCCAAAATCAGCTATAATAATAAGGATTAAACATTTTTATTTTCGACCCCAATTTTGTGTATATATTTAATAAAAGAGCATTTTCCTTATTGGGATACGATGTAAAATTGGTTAAGAGACAAAGGTTCTCCAAGCGCCAAGCGATAATCGTTTAGAGGTCACCAGTTATTCAGAATCCCGATGCGCATTTCGGAATCAATGCTTCCATCTTCATGGGGGGTCCAATGCTGAATTCAGCATTGGACCCCTCATTCTGGCCCTTAGACGGTCGCCGCTGTCGGCGCTTGGAGAACCTTTGTCTCTTAGTTCATTGACCGCCGAGTTCCTTTTTTCTTTCTTCTAGTAAAATTGGTTGATGAAAAAAGTTTTGTATTAAGCCTCCGAAAATTTTCGTTATTAGGATTCGTTTATAACGACTATAGCAGAAAATTTAAATTAATATAACCCCTCAGCCCTATTAAAACGCTAAGTCAAAACTCACCCACTGTAATCCCTAAAATGCAGTTTCTGAGAAAATGCTGTTTAAATATCCAAGGTAAGTCTTGACAGTCCCTTAAGTAGCACTTGAATTAAATGTATTTGTGTCATGGTGATTGCATAAGTAATTTTTATTTAAGTAATTTTTATCTGAGAAATTAATTTTTAAATTAGAAAACTTTTGTAATGCGATCCTCCGCAATGAATTGCCTGAAGAGTTGAAAATGGGTAGCATCGGCGCCCAAAACAAGAATTTTTTAATAAAGCTCTCCGAATCTATTAGTGAGGTTTTGGCGGTTATGAATGTTTGGATATGATTGCGCCTCACCTCGTAGAATAAAAGTGAAACACAATGAAAGTGACACTTCATTGATTTTTAGTTGTCAGGTTAAGTTGACGGATGACATAATTTCTGGATAACCCGGAAAGCTCACGAATAAATGTTCAACCTGATCTTTCCGTAAACCTCACCTCATCATTGGCGATGTTTATTTTCTATCGTCTATCTTGCCCTCTAATAATTCCCAACCTTCTCCTGGAATAGGAAACTTTCCATTCTCAATCTTTCCTTAATAAGACGCCTATCCATCCATCTCTCCTTCTATTTCCTCTTCCTCCTCCCATTTCTCTCTTTTCTCGTTATCGCAATTCCTATTTCTTCCTCTCGAGTTTCCTATTTCCCATTTCGCAACTTCCGGCAGCCTGAGATTCCAAATTACCTTAGCTTTATGACGTGCAATAATAGGAAGATATATCTTTCTGTAACATAAAGACTTTGGTGGTAAAAAGGTACAGATTAGATCCCCGTTGTCTAACAGGTAATTTATAGAAATTTAATTGAATCGTGATAGACAATTCGCATTATCTCAACGATTTTCAGTGAGATAGCTTCCTAAATCTCAATCCAATTATAATGGAAGAAATCCTTTGTTTTTTACTCAAAAAACTCAAAAGTTTAGAGGGAATTGATTGACGTTCGTATGCGAGTTAATATATACGCTCCTTCCCAGTTAGAACGCGGCTGGTTAATCTAAATTTTACGATAAATCGTATGTCCTCGTATTTTTGTATATGAAATTCCTTTTGTGTTTACATCATGTTGTCTACTAAGAAAATATCTACAATATTTCTAAATTACTCTAATACTAGTTTTACTAAAATTTCGCAGATCGACACCGATACTATTTCCCCACCCAAATACATTAACTCGTCATACGTCAACAAACATTCCAATCACTATAAACGACTACAAAAATATTAAAACATACCTAAAGAACACACCTTTGCGTATAAATCAATTACTTTCAATTTATTCGGGAGAAATTTTCGCATGCGGGCAACTAGTATATACTATTGCAATACTCGTAAATTAACCGTGTAACTGTACTCTAGGGATATCATAATTTTAGGGTTCATAATACAATTAGATATTGCTATTCTCAACACCGTAAAAGTTTATGTCTTTCCTAATTTTTAACTTATTTTTCATCGGTGATAGTTGGTTCATATCTCTCGAAAAGAACATTTTTCTCCAAAAGCTTAAATTAATGAAAACAATTACGTCACCAGAATGGGAATTGGAAAATGGCAGTGAAAAACTTAAAGTATCCTTAATCCCTGATTTTATTAGATTGAGCACGGATATCGGTACAAATTCCTCAAATCCGTATCTTCAAAAGCCATAATATCCCTCGCGGGCAGGAAATCCGAAATTTCACTTCCTCATTAACTCAACAACGAAAAGTTTCTTCTCAAAGGCCATTTCGCGCCTTCATCAAATTCTCACCTAATAAATCCTTAACAGATTCTCCCTTTCTCTTTTAATTCCTTTCTTTCTCAATTTCACCCCGAGTGAGAAGAAGTCTTCGAGGACTTCCAAACTTGGCCCGTAAAGAGCATCCCATCATATTCTCCAACAACATCAAACAGACAAATCCGCCTCCCATTAGTTAGGTACGCCCGAAGGCATCTCAAAGACAAGTTAGTGATGGGATTTCTAATGGGATCTAGAGCAATTAAAGTTCGGAAGGTGGGTCTGTGTGCGCGTGAATAATGTCGCTTCGAGAGCGGAGATTGATTAGGTGGGGAAGTGCCGCAATATACACTCCTCTCACTTTCTAAGAAATTCCATCCCTTTCATCTCACTCATACTGTCAACAATGACTGTTTCGGTGAGGACTTTTTTGTATATATCCACTTTTACTCGTTATTTACACCACTCCTTCATTTAAACAACTTTTTGACGGAAAACGTCTTACACCGCGGTTCCAATATCAATAGGGGAACCTATGCGAAAGTCAATGCTACGATTTTGTTTATTTATTTATTTATTAACAAGCATCAACATACAGCACGAAGCCATTTACTGCTAACGAGTAACAATAATAATAAAGAACAACAATGTCAATAAAATCGTGAAAAATCAACAAATATAACAAATGAATTTAATCAAACGAAAAATCAAACAAAAAAAAGCAAACAAACGAAAAATCATAGAAAATTGTATTTTTTCACGTCAAACACTCGTAACCATGGTAGAAGAAAGAAAATAATAACTGAATAACTAGTGACCGCTAAGCGATTATCCGTTTCCCGGGAATCGCCCTAGACGGTTGCCGCTGTCGGCGCTTGGAGAACCTTTGTCTCTTAATTAATCTCGTAACCATATTCTGGATAGATTTCGGAGATAAGAAGAAAGGATCGAAATGAGTATTGGAGGAAAGGGAATTGAAAATTGATGGAATACGGAAGAAGAGTGGTCGCTTTATCATTGATAAACGAGGAGTAATCAAAGAGAAGGTATCGGATAGGCGTGTTGTTCTTGAGGGAACTCGGAAATAGAAAACGTCGAGTAAGAATGGGGAATCAATTTTGCTACTTGTAATATTATATAAGAAGGAAATGTCGGAGAAAGTATGAGAGGCTTTGATTGGGGTAAGATTGAGGTGATTGAGAAGATGATCTTTTGGCATATTTCTATAAGACGGCACTCGAAAACAGACTATTTTTAAGAAGAATTTTAAGATACGGTTGAGAGAAGAGAGGTTTGATTCGAGTATCAAACTAATACTAATAACTTTATAACTATGGCTCACATGGAAAAAAGGAAATAAATGCTGCTGTTAATGAATAAGCTCCCAGCTCTCAAAAAACTCTCAATCGCCGAATATGCTGGTGAATATCGGGCCAATTCTTTGAAAGATGAAAGGAAGCTGAAGATTACAGACCTTCTGGGAAAAAACTATACGCATTTCGGTGACTATGCCGCCATCCTTAAGGGGGAAATATATTAAGCAATTCGCATTGGGAGTTTCTTAGAAGTCGGTAATCCGAGGCTTCCCTTCTCCTTTTGAGGAATAGGCCCGATGTTCACCGGGAGGTTATAGGGTACATATCTTCCATGAGAACTGAAGAGTTTGACGATACAAGGGAGAGTAAGACATTTCGAAAGGGATTTTCCTAAGGAATTTGAATAAAAACTACGACCCAAATAAATCACTAACAAGTGAGCTACTACTAGCATCGAATTTTAAGTCATAAAATGTAATTATGTTTTCTCCGAGCAAATGATAAGTTTGACTATTGCAACCGTCTATCTGGTTCCATTTAAATTTTGGATGTAAAATATCTCGCCCCTATAAAATAGGCAAATTTATGTACTCTCGCTTGCTCTAAACTCCTCTCATAGACAAACCCCGTCTACGCCCCTTGGAAGGAGTGTCAGTTTTTTAAAGTTAATTTTGGGTAGAATATTTTCCCCTACATTTTCCTGCATCTAGGGAATTTCTTCTTCTTACCCTCTAACTCAACAGCTATTCCAAACAATTTTAATCAAATTATCTTTTAAATTACGAAGTTATACCTAATAGAGTTTCTTAAATATTCAATTAGAACCTTCTTTTGAAAACTACAAACTACTTTTGAACTAGAAATCCTTCTTTTGAAAAGTGAGCTACATCCCTAAGCATATAAAATGAAAAATGTGTTCCTTAAATATGGAAATTAATGAATCTATGAGGCAAAAATTCCTCATTAGTATGGCAATCAGTTCTAATGTAAACAAGATGATATGTAAGATATGCAAAGCGTCTTGGATAACGGGAAAAAAATTTACTCTAAATGGCTTAATCTTGTAAACATTATACATAAGAAAGACATGATTCTAATTCAGTTCATTTTCCTGTTATTTGATACGCTTCCCAATGCTATTCCATATTTAGATAACTTAATCACGTTTGATCACTGAAATGGAAATGAAATCTCGCGGTGGAGTGCTTCATCAAATCATACTTTCTGATAATTAGTTACGTATCAACGCTTATCCAAACCGATAAATTACGGAAATCTTTGGCCATATATAAATTAATTAAAGGAAATATAAGGAGCAAGCGAAACTTATCCACACCAAACAAAAAATCATTCAATAGACAGACATAACGTTAAATAAAAAATGAATAATTGATGATAATAATCAGAATAGTCCTTCAAATCTTATAAAAAGTTATGATCACATTACATTCATCCCTTAATTTGGTTTAGCATTAGAAGGATGCTGAATCGTTTGCATTTATCAGAGTTTAAGATCTATTTACATATTTCGATCTTAGAAGCCTGCCGAAAATTTGGGCATCAAAATCATATTTTCCTAATGATTAATTCAAGTTTACTTTTATCTCGGGAATAATACAACATATTTTTCTTATATTGAAGTACATAAATTAACGTCCACCGTTGGGAATTTTTGTACAAGCATTATATTACTTTTTTCGTTTTTTGAGTTTTTAAGTGCTATATTCTTTATAGGAAACATAAGATCGTGATATAAGTCATGCCTTTCAATAGGTTCATCTACCCTGAATCTTTCTATTTAACGCTCTTTCCCTTAACTATTTTGTTATTTTTTGATAAATTATTCCGTCCTTTATTTGATCTAACATCTGCTGCTTTCGTATTCCCCTCCGTCTTTTCCTTTGCAACCATTCTTCAATTTATTTCTTTATCGACCCCTCTCTTCTCAGTATTTTAGCCATCAATACATTCTGCTGTCGCTTTTAGAGGCTCGAATTCCTTCGAGAAACTAATTAAAACTTACGTATCAGTCAATAATTCAAACCTATCGGTAATCTAATTTAAAAGAGGTGGATCAATATTCCTCGAAATAGTGGTTTTTTAATAATGACATGCTCCCGTTGCCATTAGAATTTAAGCTCCCTTAACCACCTCAAAGGTAGTGTATTTAACTTTATACGCGATACTTCAATGCGGAACTGCAGTAAAACCCGGTTAAGATGTTTTCAGGGGATCTAGCGAAAACCGCGTCTTAAACGGGATGGCATTATAACCGGGATTTGTAACGTTAGTCGCCTTACATCATATATTTGAAGAATGGTCCGCATTTCACACAAAGAGAGGGTCTTAGTTACGAAATTTTTGACATTTCTCACTCTAAAAGAATATTTACCAGATAGATAATCAAGGAAGAATAACGAATTTTCGAACAGGAGTAGTGAGACGGAATCATAGTATACGATCTCTCCCAGACTACGCTCTAAAGCCTACAGAACACTCTCTGGTTCATCCATATGCTTTCAACTTGAGATTGAGAGGAAAGGAAACACCGCCAAGCGAATTTTTTACTTAATTCTATGCTTTGATCATGAGACACAAGTGATAAAGAAGATCTAACTCTATCTCAGAGTTTGTGTAAGCTGCTATAGCGGGATGTAGTAGATTGTTCTGCTTCTCAGTATCTTAATTTTACTCCCACAAAATTAGTCATTCGAAAGAACAAATTCACAACGAACCATTCTAGAAAATAGGTGAAGGGTGAGAGGATAATACAGATGAGGTAAAAAAATTTGTTTTATAGAATGAGGTTGTCGGTTGACTATAGTGGGTTGCAGTATATCTGGGTACGGGAAAAGCTAGCAGGTCGTCTTAAGCGGTATTTTTACCATGTGTTTCGTACTAAGAGGCAAAGGTTCTCCAAGCGCCGATAACGGCAACCGTCGAGGGCAATTCCTGGGAAAAGGATAATCGCTCGGCGGTCACTAGTTATTCAGAATCCCGAAGCGCATTTCGGAATCAATGCTGCCATCTTCATAGGGGGTCCAATGCTGATCTCCAACCACATTCAGTTGCCGCTATCGGCGCTTGGAGAATCTTTCTCTCTTACTTCATTGAACGCCGAGTTCCTTTTTCTTTCCTTCAGCAACATGTGTTTCGTGTGAAAGAGACCGGGAGAAAACTGTTTATTAAGCAGGATAACGTCATAAGGGGGAGCGTATTCGATAACGATATCTGTATATCTCCACTCAAGAAAATCAAGAAACTGAATGTCAAAAATTGTTCAGGAACCTTTTAGGTAACGTGATATATGTCATTCAATAAGGTTCTGGCCCGTTGTGCATGTGGACTAGTAACGCAGGTATCTGCCATATGAATATGTCAGTATGAGAAAATATGATTGTATTTTATTGTGGTTGGTTACCATATACGTTCCTTGGTCGTCAATAACTCTCTCCTCTCGAACGTAGGAAACAGTGTTGAAAGCAGCGGAGTTACTTAAATCCGAGCAAGTGCATAAATTCCTCTCCGCCGAGAGGGCGGTTACTCCCGGAAACAAGAGCAAGGAACTTTTAACGAAGTAATTTATTGCAAAACACTGTTAGGGAGTTCAGACATCTCTTGCGAATCCCTAAAAATTTCCTTTCGAGTTCAATTGCTTGGCGTCTCAAAGGGTTGCGCACCTTCCAAAAACCGCAGACTTTTCAGTCAGAGTTTATAATGGCGATTCGAATGAAAATCATAATGGTACCAACTTCCTAGAAATCTCATTAATTTATTCAAGAGAAGAAATACGTCGTCAAAGTCAAGAGACAATATCATCACGAGCGACCAGTTATGAGGATTCTACCTTATCATCAAGCAAAAATTAAGATAATGAGGAAGAGGTAGATCACCTGAAACCCGTCGCCTGCATTATCATTTTCTGATTGTCAATTTACATAATCAATTTTCAATTATTCATTCCAATAAGGATATGAATAAAACTATAACAAAAATAACTAGAGTAAATTAGTTTAGGTATCCTTTCTTATACAACAGTAATTTTAGTTACAACTAAGCAAGAAAATTTGAAATATTTCTTTAATCTGTAGAGAGGAATATTTTTCATAATAGTATACTCAATATTAACCTAATTGATTCTTAATTTTAAAAATACTTAAAAATTCGATTGTAAATATTTAATCTACCGTTTACGGTCAAAAAATTTACTATCATGCTATAGGGTCATCTTCCTATCTCATGTTACATATATTTTTCTACTAAATCCCATAACTTGGCCAGTGGTCTTCCAGTAGAAGCTCATGCAGAATAATACCTCTCAATGATGGACCACCGTGTCGTCTATCACTGCTTCTCATTCATGCCTCAAAATGAAAATAATCATTTGCAATCGTAAGTTTGAAAATTATAAACAAAAGTCAGCTCTACGTTACTAGCAAAGTGAGCCTATTTTTTAAAAAGGTGTCATTAAACAATAACATTATTCATAAGGTTACTCATTCTCCTTCATATACTACAATTTCTTAACTTATTTAGCCACCGTATAGCACATAACTGGCCGATTACATTCACAGCATTCTGAATCTGAGGAAAGAAAGAGAAAACTACCTCAATCCTTCTTTGAGCTAATGAGTATCATTTCCTTTCCAAAGCT
Source organism: Pachydiplax longipennis (assembly GCA_036926295.1). Classification (NCBI taxonomy): domain Eukaryota; kingdom Metazoa; phylum Arthropoda; class Insecta; order Odonata; family Libellulidae; genus Pachydiplax; species Pachydiplax longipennis. The sequence goes on along the minus strand of JAVFKF010000001.1, from coordinate 18,980,306 downwards.
ATCGTTAGCTGAGAATAGAGAGATTAAGGTTCAAACTGACCTTCCAGCTGTTATCTCATATTACTTTGCATGCGGTAGATTAAGATCTAAAAAGAGAAATGTAAGATTCAAATTAACACGCGAGTAGTAAATACTGCTCTAAAATCAGATAGAAATGCCGAATCAGGGCAAAACTATTCTTTTCGGCAATAAGTACTTTTAGACTAACTACTAGATCCTCAATCGATATAACAAATATTCGATTTCTCCAAATCTGACGCATATTTCTCTCGCAGGATATAGCACGATTCTGCGAGAGCAGCCAAAACCATCCGTGCGTATATGGATATCTCACACATATTTCATCAACTTCCATCGCGACCGGATTTTATTCAGTGTGCCGTATTTTTCCCTGATTAGCTATTTCCTCCCGTCGGGGATTTATAGCGAGCGTTGTTTACGCCCGACTAAAGTAACCGTAAATTTCCTTCGGGGGAAGATAGAAGTTCTCTCTCCGCCCACGGGAGCGCGTTAAAATCGGAAAGCCGCTAAGTTTTTTAACGTTCATAGGGATGAAGACTCATACTCTAAACAAACACGTGTTTCATGCTCTTTTCTATTTACCCATAGCTAGAACCGTCCCTGGACAAGTGGGGCTTGCTATCAGGATATCGAAGCGAAATATTTTTCGCTCCGGTTCTCACTCCGGTCCAACAAACAATAAATTTTCAATTACAGTGTCGCTCCTTTTGCCAACATGGAATCGTTTTAAACAGTAGGTTTTCGCTCAAACTATTTTATTATTACATCATTCTGAAAGTATTTTATTTTGTCTAACTTTTATCAAACACAGTGAATTATAGTAAGTTATAAATGAAAATTATTAAGAGTTAGTTACAAGTACACGTGTTACACGTGTGTTGGTTTGGTGTTTGGTTACACGTGTTTAGTAAATCTTCCACCACTAAGAATTTGTTTTTAGGCAATATTTAGGTGCTATTTTTCTCACATATAGATCTTATGATAAATAAGTTTTAAGTCAAATAACTATTACGAACGTAAAAGATGAGTTATGAATTAATTAATTGAACAATAATAATGAGGTATTAATTAGGAAATTGAGACAGCGAATTAAAAGTTGATCATATGACATTCTGTACTTAGCATAGACTTCATCGCTCCAGTCAAAGGAGGGATGTTGACTAAGTTTTTATTGAATAACATAATACGCAAGAATATGCGCGAATAATTCACGTATTCGCTATTTTATATAAAATTTGTATTTCCAAAGTATCACGAATTGAGCTTAAATATATCAAAACCATTTTTACTGAAAATATCTTATTCGTGTTCCACATGCTAGTTAATTTGCTTCAGTCTCCAAAACATCATCATAAAAAGACGATTATACACTTCTAGTAATCCATTTAAATTGGAATCAATAAAACTTAGAAGAAGAATTTTAATCTTTCTTTCGAAACACTTCATCATTACTATGAACATTCCTTTGGGTCTATTTGTCTTACCCCTTCATCTGATACAAAAGCCTCTGCTCTTGGAAAGGAATACAAACAGTGAATTCGTTTCAGTTTTTACAATAGAATCGCGATCCTAGATACACTCAACGAAGGAAAGTGCTAAGGCTAGTTATAAGTGATTATTCATTCAGGGAGACGGACTACTCCTGGAAAAGGAGTAAAAATGCTCTGAAGTTTACAGTCCAAACATCCGCTATAAAGGAAGGATAAAAACGAAGCTGTCTCAACGAAAACGTTTTTAAAATTGAAATTCTTCCAAGTTCGATCCATCACCATTTTTCGGTCTCTTTAAAGATTTCCTTTTTATACATCAATCGCTCAGGAATCGATTCAAAATTTCTACCCCAAGAAAACCGTCTGCTTAGAATTTCATCAGCTGAGCGTCTCTGATTGAAAAGTACGATAACCCTAATCTTTCTTACTCAAAGTAATTTGGCATTTCCATTTGAGAAAGACCACTTTTCGCTCCTCTCTAATTTACAATTAGTGTGCGGCGTTAAGCGTAGCCTTCAAGTGCTTCTGTTCTGAAATTAGGAGACCTGGGCTCAGGCACTAGTATATACGATGAAGTGTTGAGAAATTTCTAAAGGGATCTACCGTCAAAAAAATTTTGAAAAAACCCGATATAGTGAAGGAAAAATATTTTACTATCCTTTCTTGTGCGTCTAAACATCATGTTGGTTTTGAACCGCTTGACGAAAGGAAATTACCAGCATCTTAAGTTTTCGTCTTTTTTTTTTGGTCAACCTGTCGTATTATTCAGTGTCCGCAATTTCTTTTAGATCATTTTAACTCACATCCTCGCTTGGATTGTTCAGTTATTATTACTTATCCTCCATATATCACTGTAATAAAGCTAATAATCAAAAGAAATGAATACGTACTAGAAATACTCTAACAAACTGCAACTAAAGATGCATATGACAGTCAGATTTTCTATCGAAAAAATTGATTTATTTATCAATTGTTTATTCCCGCAACTCTGTTACATTTTCATTTTGATTCATAAAAAGATGAAATTTATCTCTTCAACAACACTGATTTAAAAACATCGTATTTTCGAAAAATGAGAAATTTATAGGGGCAATATAAACTGATAAATTAAATATAGCAGGCAATAAATCAGCTAGCAACATCAATATACAAAATAATCCGGTATGAATTACTCAAATTGGTCTATAGAATAAATTAATTATGAAATTTTGTTATGCGTTATCGAGTGTCGGAACTCCCTTACTCGAAGAATCATTCACATGGAGGAAACACGTGGGATTAGCAACTATTGGGACCCATTAGACATTCTGCGCTGACGGGAAATTGCATTAGCAACGCAGATAATCAAGTGATTAATTTAGCTTTGGTAGAGAATCGCTTTAACACGAGCGCAGTGGCGTGCAAATGACGGATTGTAAGATAGGTTACCAGGTCAGCGGATCGGAAACGCTAATTCAATCCTAATAACCTTAATACCATTCATTTTCTTGGATTAATTTTACCAGCGACAAATAAGAATGTCGGATGAAATTCACTCTTGATATATTTCTGCAACAGAGTTCGGTAAGCTAATCTATGTCATAGCCTAATGAGATCTGTCGGAGTATGAATGAATTCTAAAAAATCGTGGAAATTAGCGGAATATTAAAAACAGAAAAACTTTATACTTAACGCCTCAGAAAATTTCATTACTATATCGAAAATAATCTAGGAAGGGCTTCCATGATCGATGTTTAAGAGATGTTTAAAATTTTTAACTGAAAAATGTTCTCCTTTTTCGGTAGCTTACGGTTTACTTATTGGTTAAAACTCGATGACAATAAACTGAGATATTCGTATTTAGAAATTGGTAACTTCCATAGTAGATTTTTAATTTGACATGTTTCGTCAACGGGTTGACATCTTCAGGTGGAAAGATGAAGATAAAGATATCAACTCGTTGACGAAACTTGTCGAGTTCAAAATCCACTTAGTAAACATTGACAGTATTAATTCTATCGAATCTATGTTTATAAACCTCTTTGATACAATCCGATGCAATTTAAAGCAATCCCACTAAAATTTAGTAACTATACTTAACTTGTATTTATCCCCCAAAAATCATTCACGAACTCGCATGTATTGCTTATTGATTTGAGTTCCCAATTGATCTAGCCTCGATTGAATGTTAACTTCATATTATTACCATCGGCAATGATAACTGAAAACTTTTCTTCCAGTCGAGCACCAGGAAATACCTTTATTTGCATGCAAAGCAAAAAAAGCCAGATCGATTTATCATCCGTCTTTCTACTGCTAAATTCCTATACATCATCAGAAATTATTCTCCTGTATATCCACGATACTAATTCTTATTTCGCAGCGTTACCTATTCAGCCCTTTTCATCAAATGAAACCTCCCTCTTCCTCATCTATAACCACTCGCAATTTGAGGATCGAGCCTTCCTCTCCCCATTTGTTACTCATCTCAACTTTAATCAAATGATTACCAGCTTCTTCCTCCTCAACTCATTTCTCCATCAAATTCTTCCGCAGCTGAGCAGAATTTCTTCCGAAAAGCGATTGTGCCCAAAGTTATTTAAGCGACACTTCCTCCCGTACTTTTTCTCTCCGTTTGATCTCCCCTCTGAAGGAATCCGCTTTAAATATAATTGCATCTTCCCCCGAGTTTTCTTCGTGCCGGTATTTAATTAAATTGTTTAATTAAAAAATTCCCTCCCCTCTCTCGCTTATTTTCTAAGCTGTGAATCTTTTTTGAAAGTTTCTCACGCTACCGTCCCTCCCTAACAAATAAGATGGCTACATCTGAATATGTACCCTGGATGCCGCCTTTATGCGAAGTATGTTTCGCGGAAAAAATGAATTATTCGATAGACTGGTTCTAGCATCTTTTTCTCTAAACTTCCTCACAGTATCAGAACAACCTATATTATACGTAGGAAGCAAAATATTAGCTACATTTTCTATGAAAGTATTCTCTCTTTCTTTATTAAGTTATATTTTTTGAATTTTAGAATTTCTTCTACAGATTCCCATCGGGCCTCATGAAGTATCTGATTAACGCTCACAGATTTGCCATAGCAATTCTTTTAAAACTGTAATGCCTTTCGTTGCACCGTAATACCTTTTCAAATGAACATGACTCATCAACATGAAAGTTTTCGGGATGGTTCTATATGCTATTAAAAATAAGGCCTAACTTCGTCAAAGTAACTTCGCTCGGAGTCTTTCATCGCTCCTACCGACTATTCTTTTGACGATACCGAATATTTTAAGTGCCCGTCCACATAAACTACTAAACGCTGAAAAGTGACGGATTGATAGGCCTTTGCCAAGTTATTTTGTGAACTATATTTCTATACACCGGTTAAAGTTAAAATAATCTTCAACTTTATACATGACAGCATAGATCAAGGCATCAAATCGTAACCAAAGATAACCCTATAAAACGGTTATTTAAGCCGGAATGAAAATCGAACTTGAGCCGAACAAAAATAAAAAACACTTTTATTTATTTCGTTCCATTTTTCTGCTGCTAGCTATATTGTTCTGTTTATTAATATAATATTATTTTACCTTTATTACATTACCAATTTGACAATAGGGGATATATGACACTATAAAACACCAATTTGAAACAAGGGGAAATAGTTGCATTTACATTAATCTGGTCTATTGTTATATGATATTTTTTTAATATCACGATTTTTATTATAGAATTTACTTCAAACGCTAAAATCAAATAAAAGGTATTTGTTACAGCAGAATAAAAATCTAGCTCATCCGATTTATCACGGAATCTATCATAAACATTCATAAGCATTGTAACTTGGTGGAAGCATCAGTTGGAACATGAAAGCGAAGATATATCTATTTCATCCTTGTCATATGTAAGAAAAAATATTCAATTAATTAATAATAGATTAACTTCATTCATTCAAAATATAATTTCCGTTATAATAAATTTTATGTACATACTTCAGTATCATTGTATATATACGTCTTCCTCCATCTATTATTTGATTTCGCGCATTCTAATTTTAAAATAAAAGGTATTAAGTTCATAAATCACTATAAGTCTATCTATCAATAGAATGAATGTGTTTGGATGTTCGAAAAACGATTCCATTAAGAAGCGAAATTTTTAGAAAAAAAATCTTCAATAGAGTCAGTTTCGAGCCAAATATCAATAAAATTTTACCTTGATCAAAATCTAAAAGTTCGCCATCTTTTTTCTCTTTCTTCTTTTATATAAATTTGTTTTTAGTCGTCTTTCCCTGCTCTTTGACCATTTTATGATATTTTCAACTTCCTCCTAATTTTCCACCTCAAATCTCAAGCTCTTCTTCCTTTAAAAATTCGAAAGCACTCCTTCCCGCATTATTTCCCGCAAAAAGTGAGGAAACGTTTATTCTGCATTCTCAGCATGTATATATCTATTCATTAATCTCCCTCTAAATATTCCCGATTTCCATTTAGTCTTTTTTTCATAAAGTTTACAAAACGCTCGTACGCTCTGCTTATCACAGGGATGTTTTTGTTCGCTCGTCAGTGATGTGTAGGCTGAGAGAGATGAACTAATTCTGAATGAAATGCTTTATGACTTTCGTCCTATAGCGATGAAAAGGTTAATGTATTGCTTTTTTCATTATATTCATAAATCAGACGGGGAGCAATATAAATTTCCGAGTGACTGTTTTGAAAAGTGAATAATTCATGATTATGATAAATGCGAGTACGCGGTTAAATAATGATGTGTTTTCATAGATTTAGCCTCTACAGATTACTTGCTTTAAAAAAAGAATCGAATAACAAATAGTAAATCCCTGTAGATCTAAGGAATCCCAAAGAAAAATATTTTCATAGCCAATAAGAACCGTCCTTTTCAAAATTATACAGATATGTATCGTAAATAATAATCTTCAATCATATAAGAAAATAAATTCCTCTAATAACCTACTGTTGCGACTTTCCAGCAACTTTTTAATTACTTTCATTATTACTTTTTACGTATGCAGTCCCACCAAATAAAGTAAGCCATCATTCCGCCAAACTATCTATTCTACAAAAAAACCCGCAAGACTTCGAATTTAAAAGAAGAGGAATAAGAGCCACGTACAATTTTCAAATGAAATTCAAACAACATTAGGATTAATACCATGCGTACACATCAATAATGCTATGCGTACTATTCGATTCTATCCATTTTAAAAATCATCAGAATTCACCCAGAATAAATTATTCCTAAATAACTACAGCCACAGAAAGAGTTATCCTCTCTTATCTCTCACTTATAATGGCGGAAAATATTTTTCACCTTTTATGATGAAAATTCTTAAACTAATGTGAAGAGAGGCTTCGATTCAATCTCACGTTGCTGCAGAACGAATAAAATTTCTGCTAGAATAATATAATTTCACCATTGATATAAGAGTACTTAAAGTCTAATTATAAGATAGTTTTGGTGATTTATCATTTGTATATAAGTACAAAAAGGCTTGTTCAAACAATGACTCATTTTCCCCCAGCATCGCTTTTACAGAATTAATCCAACTATAAATATCATCTAAGAGTTAATCGCGAATTTTCTTTCTAAAATATCACCGCGCGATAACTTATTTCCATTTTAAAATTTACGGAGCGCATATATTCAATTTGAGCTATAATATTATCCTGAATGACGCATTCAGTTAATCTTTAACAATTATTATCGTTATAATAAGAAATTAACGTAGTCCTTTCAATGACTGATTTGAAAGATTACATTCTTATCGAATTTATTAAAGTTCCTGGTCAACCTTTAAAATTTCCTTGGGATTTTTCCTGGTTGCACGCCATCTCGTACAAATTCACCCAATAACTCATTCCATCTTTAAAATCTCCTAACACAGAAATATAAACCCATAATTTATAGAGCTATAACTTTAGGATGAATTTTTAAAATCTCATCCTGAGGAGTTCTCACCCTTTAAGACGCTTCCTTTGTCTTCTGCGGAAAGGGGAGTCAACGAAGATCCACGGAAGGCCGTTAACCCATCCATCAAACGAATTTCTGAGAGAAATAGCGATTGGGCATACGTATCAAACAGCCCCACTCCGTCATAGGCTATTCAAACAGTTTCCCATCAGTGTTCCGCAGAATGTCGGCAATAATCAAACTTCTCCCAGCATCAAGAGAAGCGTGTTTGAGGAGACATCTTTAAGGGCGGGGGTTGGGTCCGTGTGAGCGGGTGCAAGTGTGGATAAGAGTGTGCTTTTGGAGAAAGACCTGACCTCATTCTCACCGAGGCCATTCCATTCAGTCCAGTGCACCTTATGGGATTGAGGTGGTGCACCGAATCAGACAAGGTGGCATAGAGGACGCAATTTCGACCAATGGTCATACGGGTCTCCGCCGCTATCTCTTTCTTATATTTAAAATATGCTGAATACGGCCTTAACCTCAAGAAATTTTATCGTAACGGAAGAACTATTGATATCTGCGATCATCTACTAGAGAAAGGATGAGGAAAAATGCTACATAATGCCAAATATTTTATGAACGAGTAATTTAGACGTATTTGTTTACTTATGGTTTTTCTCATCTATTGGCTGGTAGATAACTTAGCAAGGCAACTGAGCAACAGTCTTGCTCAATGATTGATAATTTTATTTACAGATACTTTATCTTCTATCTTTGACCTTATTTCATAGAGTATATGAATATTGTAAGAAAGACTGCTATTCTTTTGTATATACTATATTGTAGTAGAACACACAGTATCGTAAATTATGAATCCCCAAATTAGAAGTTTCATTAAACTCGCGGGCTAATGAAATTAGCTAGCATAACTATTTACTCGAACAAGCATTTCGTAATTTCGCGTAACTTTTTGTGCACATTTATTTCACGCCAAGAAACACGTCCGAGTCAGTAAATATGTAATTATATTATCAACAATATGCACACAGCTAGCTATTAGGTAAACAACCGAAGATTAGTTTGCGTCAATAAAAGAGTAATGCTGACGAATTATTATGTAAGATTTTCGATAAGCTGCGCTTTTTATTGAATGATACAAGCCTCTGAGATCGAAAATTAATTGCCAAGCTTCAAAAAGATTAGAAGGCCCGTTTTTGCCTTTTTAATGACTTTACGACGGATTAACTTTATGCAACAATTCATAAGCATAAGAAATATGCATAAGAAGTGTCTGGAAAGGAGGAAGTTACCGACGGATTCCTGTGTTTGGATTGAAAATTTATAGGTTTTAGGGAATGAAAATGGAAAAATCCGCTAGTAAACCGCACGTAGGAATGTTTGGCTACAAATGCACCTTCAGTATAAATTTTCTTACGCATACCTGCGTTGAGGAATAACTCACTGGTTACGTTCGTTTTGAGAAATGACTCACGAGTGCCTCAAGAGGTGAGGCGACGAGAACCTGATTTGGAGGATGCGCTTCCCGTTTCAAGCTTCCGTCATAGTGTCGTTTTCATTCTGCGTTTCAGTCCATAAATAAGAAGAAGTGAACAGCGTACGAAATTATGATTAAGCATTCCCTCTAATTTACTACGAAATATCACGACCATGGTAAATTTGATTAAAATAAAATTCGGTATCAAGATCATTGGCCAGCAAAGATATCATTCCGCTCGAAATCTTTAAACGTTCTGCTTTTTTAAGAGTTAACGGGATCACTTTCTACTTTTACGAGTTTATTTAATCCAGTTTATTTACTAGTCTTTAATAAATAAATAATTATCTCAGATTCATTCCTGAATACCATTCCAAAATTATTGTAAATACCCGATTAACTAAGTGCTAAACACCTCTAGTATTTCAGTATTTTTCTTATAACCCCCGCCTTGTTCTACACCTCGTTTCTCGCAATTTTTATACAAGACGACACAGTACTTCGTTAGAGAATAAATCTTAAAGGTTAAGGAGTTCTATTAATTTTACTCTGTGGACATAAAACAGAAACACTAAATTGACCCTAATTATTACTGATTATGCAAATATTATTACTGATTATGCAAATATTAATACTGATTATGCAAATAATATTACTGATCATGCAAATAATATTACTGATTATGCAAATATATGTTTTTAACAATAATCTTACAGTTTTACCACACTTATGCTGATGTTAGTTGCCATGTTGAGTTTCACTCACATTATTTCTGATTATTAACGGTTGGGCCTAGTCATCTGATCCGAGATAAGCATGTAATTCCTTATCATAATGATCATAATATGATACGACTTAAGAGTAACCAGCCAAACAAGGTATAGGTGTCTAACATTCCGCCATTCATCTCTTCACACATGCTATGCATCCCACTTTCACCCAACCTTCATTTGATTCCTGAATATAGCATTTCTCTCCACTTGAATTCCTCCCACATTCTATGTTTATCATTTTATTTTTAAAGTTCATGTGACGTTCCCCTTCAATTTTCAACTAAGCTCAGTTCCCGAGATGGCGCCCTTGGGGCTACATGCTACCTTTTTGTACGTTCAATGCGTCCTTCGAATCACTGTCTGAAACAGATTCATGTATCAAAATAATTTTGTCATGTAAATCTTGCTAAGGATTCCAAGTGAAAATAAAATGGAATATTTTCTCTTTTATTTCACTCGCCGAATAATTCCGCTTGTTCATAAGTAAACACCATTTCACAAAAACTCTTACAACTAAAGTTTAATAAGTATTATCTCTTTTAAAAATGGTTTCAAACGATATTAAATAGCGATCCCGGATAGCCTTATCAATCAAAGAAAGAGTCGCTGTAAGAATGTATCTGGAGATGCATAAAAAATTCACTATAAGATTCATATAATTACATTATATTTCCATATTATATTCTTCCTTACGGTTCCTTGATAACCAAGTGTTCATTTTGATTTCGATTACCGATGGGAGGCTAGGTGCGCAATGACCTCAGCTGTCAAAGCACTTATAGCAATGCAACTACCACTACTAATATGAAATAGAATGGAGGTTGGCAAGGTGATAAGAACGAAGGGAATATTCTCATGCGAGTACTAGAAAGAAGCATCGGGTAATGCGAAGGCGTCCACTTTACTCTAGAAGTATTTGGAAGAAGAGACCCAATCTGAGGAAGGCAGTTTTCAAATGGGAGAATAGACACACCTCGACCCTATTTCCTTGGAAATGAAATGGTCGAGTAGAATGATACCGTGAGGGGTAAATAAAGAACGGAAATGACGAGAGAGAAGTCCTCCCCGGTCCATTTCCAAGCCCCGAATCCCATCCGCCCATCCCGCTGCGAGAGCTAGCTGCCGACTGATGGAGAGAGAGAAAAATGGGTAGGAAATAGAAGATATCGAATGGAAAAATGATGAGAAAGAGAGATGGACGGAGAATAAAAATGGAAGGAAATACTGAAATGAGCAGAACGGTTATGACATTGTGGTTTTGATAGAGTAAATCATTGTGTTTTTTGAAGCGAAAGTCCTATCTTCGAGCGCGATTTGTAAGGTTATCTCCCTTATCGTTTCTACATTACTTTAGTCCCTATTAAATCTTGTAACAAAGCAGAAATTATCAGAGAAGATACGTTTCGAGTCTCATCAAATTCTCTTATTTTTTGTTGCTTTAATGAAGGAATATCGTCATTGGTTTGTGAAGAGAATCCTATATTACCTAAACTTGAAATATAAACTTGGTCTTGATTATTACCAATAAATTACAGAAATCACCATCCGTGGGTGTTTGTATAGTGGGTATGTGTAAGAGAGCCATGTAGGAATCTCGAACAGCCAAGTGGGCAGCGCGTTCGACGTGGTGTGGTCATGGGTTCGATTCCCGGCGAAATGACCTCAGCTTTCCAATAACTATTAACAATAACTGCTAAGAGAGCAATACTCAGTCAAGAAAAGGTAACAAATAAAATTAAATGCTAAATAAAATTAAGGAGAAAATTAACAACAATTAATAAGAACGATATCAAAAAGAAATGCTGAATCAATCTCTACAGACATTGCAAACAGAGCCTAACACATTAAACGACGCAAAATAAATTTCCAAATACGTCGATAGAACACATGGATCCAATACGGGACCTTCGGTCAGCTTACCTTACTTTAAGAAGAAAGAAACGGCAATTGTTTTTATTTAATTCTATCGGTTACGTATGAATACATAATGACATCAAAATATGTGTTTGGCTCTTTCAAATAATACTATCAGTATGCGTATCATGACACAAGTCTTTCCGTAAAGTTTTCAAAGCAAAGTTCTCGTATCAAGGAGGAGTATGAAATGGAAGCAACAGATAAAAGGATGTTCACTTAAAAAAGGAACGGAAAATGCAACCAGCCCAGCGTTCTTCATAAAGATAGGAATGCTATCGAAGTGAGTTTTCTCAGGAAATTTCATAATTTATGATGATTGAGATTCCGATGGAGATTATTTCAGCTGTAGTGAGCAAATCTTTATTAAGTAAAGACAAAAAAAGAAACGGATTACACAAAGTTAATGAAAAAGTGGATGGATTCGTGAACAGAAGAAAAAAGAAAGATGAAAGATGAATACTCAACGGTGAACCGATTCGCTTTCCTCTTTTCGAAGGAATGAAGATACAGAGTTGAGTGCACTTTTATCGGACTTCAAACTGGAATCGACTGCGGTGAAATGAATGTAAGAGATATCTAAAAATTCTGATCACGTCGTAAAACATTAAAATAGAAAATAACACTAAATACCTCTTTTATTCAAAAAGAGAGATAATCGAATTAACGCGAATCCTGTGTAGAATTGTTCTTGCGGACGATAAACTTTTAGATTCACTCCTGTAAACAAATGTTTATTTAATGACTAAAAATTGTATAATACTAGAACGTCACTAAGAATCGGTAGAATTTATAGTCTAGTTTGCTTCTTTTAAATTTTAATGAATCAAAAGCAATATTAAATTAGCCCTGACATTCATAAATTTAAATTATGCACGGACCTTCTCCTCACTGCTTTCCTAGATTACAGTTAATCATTCATAACCACAGAATCATTCTACATAAATACCGTGGTAATCAAGAATAAACTTGATCTTTTAAGGACGTTGTTCTTAAATAATTTGAGTTCTTGTTCCACGATAAGGAAAGTCATTAATTTTTGGTTACGCTTCTTTACGGAATGTAACTTAAGTTATACTGCTAAAAATCAACAAAACTGTAGAAACAGAGTATTTGAAAGTATTAGCAGGTCCGAGAGAATGGCGAAGGGGCGACCTCCCCTCTTGATGACTTTTTCGTCCTAATAATTTGCGTGGGATATGACGAAGAGCTTGAATTTCGATCTGATTATGAAGTTTAACAACGAACACTATGTAAGAAACACATCAAAATATATTTTAATGTTAACTGTAGATGAATTCATAAGAAAATAACTAAAATCGCCCCTTCCTCCCCCCGCACCACTCCTTCACAAACTTCTAGATCCTGCGAGGGCTATCATTATTATGGCCATATATCCACACAAAAAATATAACGAGAAGCTTAAATTTGTTTGGATGGGATGCATTTCGCATATGCTGAGGTTAGCTTCTACTCCAAAGGTACGTATTTCAATTAATAGTAAGTGATTCTTCATGAATAACAAATCAAGGCCTAATCTCCAACTACAATTCAGAGGTAATAATAATTTTAGAGTTAAGAACCCTATAATAATGGTATAAGTATAGTTTTCTTAACCTGTTTGAGAGCGCAACTTTGTAACTACGCAGATAGCCGTCGTAAAAACCAAATGATGAACCAATTAGCCGCCCGTGTTATTTCGTTTAATTTACTTCATTCGCAAGAGATGTTTTAAAGCTATTCATCCTCGCACGCCATACGCCTTAAATCTCTCACATTTTTACTCTCGTCATCATACTACTAAGATAACAGTGGGTCTTATCTGGATTACTCGTAGTAATTATGTCTTGGAAGAAAGTTCTCCTTCCAAAAATTATCTAAACGGTTTATTCGCTGCTTTCAGTAATTCACCATAAGGCATAGTTAATGAAATTATACCCAAATAAATGTTTGTCATTCTCTGCATCACACACTAATCAGGATGCTCAGCACGACAGGAATGCTGCGAGGGTATCTATCATACCTTATCGTGTATGTAAATAAATTAAAATGAGAAAGTTAAAGGTGCTTGCGCGGGATGCATCTCGCATACGAAAAGACAAGCTCGCTCGTCCACAAATGGCATGCATTTCAATAAATGGTGAACGAATAAACATGGACCTCGAATTAAGGTTTAAACCCTTACTATCATTCAAAGATTAGGATAATTTTGGTAAAAAGACTATATTGTAATATTAAACAAAGATAGTTGATCTTTTCTCAAAAGGTCGCGTTTATGGTTAGTTAATGATGCGAAGTCGTCTACTAAACCCAGGATTCTTAGAAGTACTTACTACGGGCAATATTAGGCCCGAAAAAAGCTTTTATGAGGACTACAAATGCCTTGGATAGTAAGCTTAATGAAATTAATAAGTTAATAAGAAATTAAATAAGCTGAATCCTGCGAGATGCCTGCTGTTTCTCTTCCATGGTATTTCCGAAAATTTCATAATCTGCATTTTTGATTTCTTACCATTCAAAACTTCTTAACGTATTCTTTTCTAGATAAGCTGCCCATTAAGTAAGAGTAAATTTCTCATTTAAATCCGTCCTGCTGAACATTTAATGTGCTAAAAGGTTTAAAAAATTTGAAGACCTCTGGATTAACTTAATCCACCCTCTGACACTCACCAATTGAGTCGGATTTCAGTTGAGTTCACCGTCTTAATTGATGTTCCGTAAACATTTAAGAGATCGACCGTAACGACAGGACGTAAAATCGAATCGGAATCAGAAATCGTGAAACGAAGCTTAGATTGACACTTGGAAGCTACTCGTAGGCTCTCTTATCTCTTTTATTTCTTAGTGGAAATAAAATTATATGAGCGCTTAAATTACGGAAATCCGTACGATTGCTAAAGAATAGGAACTGCAAAAGTCTGGTTTTATACTTTTAAATGACAAAATGAACTAGTTGATCCTATCCTATACTTCGTCCAACGTCATGAATAGACCACATAAATCTTATGGCACCGTGTATTCCTCACGGGAGAATGGCGCGCGCTGTTCACATTTTTCATCAGAAATCAATTTTACTCTGTGCTAAATCACTTCAAAATCAATTATCTCCAACTTTCCATTCCTATGCAAAAGTCGAAACATCTCGCGCCATTCTCGCGTAAGAAATGCAAGGGGCCATATGATTTACGCGGTCTCTTAATGACGTTGGGCGAAGTATAAAATTCAAAATAAACAACAACATCGAGGAATATCTAAAAATCATCTATTATATTTTAAGTATTTTTTCTCGAAAAGTATAATGTGCGGAATTCGGAAAAGCATTAAACGGCCGCTTACATACGTAGGCATAAGGGGACCTAACAGAACACTGGTCGAAGGGCAGGACTTGGACGGAGTGTGACTGGATTGTAATACATACCGTGGAGTGAGGGAGGAGAAAGGTTAGGGAGGTCAGTGAAAAAGCGGGATTGACGTTGGCGACTCCTCGCTGCGCCATTTGGACATCCATTTTGACCTTCTGCTCCTCCACCCCACACTCCAGTTTACGCACCTAAGCGGACAGAATGAAATGGCCTCTATTGGCAGTGAAGTGAGGGAGGGAATCTTTGGCAAAGCGATGGAGCGTGATCTGCTTTGGCACCTCAATTCACGCGTCACGCAATGTCGACGCTCGTGCGCGCGAAACAATGTTTACAATGACGACAAAGGTGTTTATGGAGTGGCTTCGAACCGTTTTAATAGAGTGGAGGGTTTTCACAAAGTTGAGGGTGGATATACTCCGAAAATTTTAAGAATTTCTCTCGCCTTTTCTGATGCGAGTTTGCACATATGGGCTGTAAATTTAGTGCTATTGAGTGACCACTTTAAGAAAACTCTCGGTTCGAAGTGGTGACATCTCGTTCGAAGCGATACATCACCTTAATACCCTAATAACGCCCCAACAAGTGATATATTTTGCAAGCACATTTAATATTAGATGAAATATCACACTTCTATGATATTACATCCACTAAAATAAAATCTGCTAAAAATACCATTCTAAATTGCTTACTCCCTTAGCTTATTCAGGGCAATTTATTATATCGTAGATAAGGATTTCACCTCAGGATATAATTCAATCAACATACCATACCATAAGGCACTAAGATTCGTGTAGTAGTGTTTTTAAAAGCGCTGCGACAGCTAAAGCCATTTCGTAAATATGGGCTCCCTCCTGGAATCGAACCCAGGTCCGTTTTCAGTAAAGACGCACTCGCTACGAACTTGGTTATCCGGAAGCCACAGGATTCCATTTTTATCTAAATAAAAACAATTATGAAAGGGTAAGGATGGATGGATATAGCTGTAATGGATGAGGAAATATTAAAATTCATTCTTTGAAGTCTGTAAGCGCTAAAGACTAATTATCTTCCACTGAATGACTAATAAGACTACAACATGCACATCTGTCCAGCTGTATGCAGATGCAGGTGATGTTTACGACTAAGATTCTGTATTTGATATTCTTCATCCAAAATCGAATTTGAAATTGATTTTTACAATTCCTTAATATTCCATGATTATTATGCAAATTAAGTCTCTATTATGGCTAGTATAGTTTAAAGTACTTTATCTATTTTCCATCCCTACGAAGCTGAACCGTCAATAAAAACAAATGAGATCCGATGTACCAGTGGTGGTCAACAGGTCGATCGAAGGACGTTGGGTCGAGCGCGACTGGATATCGAAAAATTCTCATCCTCGAATAATTTTAATTATTCCATGTATCATACGTCAACGTTCAATTAATTTGACTAAAAAGTTCCAAAGCAGCGATAAATGCCACATGGGATGCGAAAACACAACTATTGGTATTTATTTCAGCAAATGCCAAATTTGGTTTCTCGTAGTAAATGTAAGGAGATTAGAATCAAAGCCTAGAGATCGATATCAAAGTCGATCGCAGCCCGCAATAAGTTGACCACCCCTGCGATACACAATGATTCATTGCCCGATTAAAGGGGACTGAGTAGGAGTTATACACCTCTATAACATCCTCTCTCTTTTTGCGAATAAAAATATCAGAAACGGCTGGTTGCTTCGAACTTAGGCCTCGACTTATGGCGCAACTTTTCTTCTCTCGATTTCGTCTGAAATATTAGCCGACTCTGCATAATTTGCCACTGAGATCAATGGAGCGCCATTCAAAGCCGGCCCATATTTTAGTTTAGGCCAATAAACTAAATTTTTAAAATCGGATTTATGCTATCCTCGGTTGTAATTCAGCCAATAAAAATGTAAACCCTGGACATTCTTACGTAAAGCGAGGTTCTACGTTTTGGAAAAGTTTATATCATAGGATTATATAAAAAATCTTCACATAATTCTTCTTCTCTATCGTCATATAATTTAAGAGCTATATATAAAAAGATTGTATTCCTGGCAACAGAAATAAGAATTCATTAAAGATCTTCGGTAAAATGTTAATATTTCATATTGCTGTCCAAAGAAGGGTGAAGTCAGGCAATCTTAACTACTCAGTATCGTGGAAAAATTGGAAAGATACCTGAATTAACAACTACCTAAAGGATCAAATGGTCTACAATAGTGTTTTCCCACCGTTTGAATTCTACAGGAAGCTTCTACATATACATATGTATTCGAACTTCACAGATAAATAAACCAAACGTTTTAGTTTGTATAAATTCAAATTGAAAAGAAGCAAACGACAAGATAAAAACAAAGTATATCAATCCTCTATTACGAGCTTTTCTAAACCTAAATACTATTCTGCAAAATGGTGAGCATATATAATGCGGCATTCGAAAAATATATTCGGCTCGAATATTACGCATCAAACTAGGCAACCAGCTTACTCATGGTACTACTGTGCCGCGGAGCAACGGTTGGGAAGCGCTGGTCAAGAAGAGCCTATAAAGCGGCTTAGAAACTGATTTGCTCACCACATGTCATCTACTAAATACCACATGGAGAGATCATAACCCTACATCAGTGTCGACTAAACAATTTTCCCCCACGGCACACTGGGGTTGGGAATTTTTTGGCGACACACCTACAAAATTAAATTTAATACTTAATAGCAAATCTGCAGTTAAGTATAAAGCAGTCTGTGCGAATGTTAAATCTTTGGATTGTAGTTAAAGTAAAATTTCTCTCTTCTCCTCCTTCTCTCAAAATTTCAACATTCGCTGAGTAATTGGCAATGTATTCTTTACTAGATCAGAGAACGAAAACGACAAGATACTCGAAAATTTTCTACTCAATTATCGAGTAATTCTTCTATACATCTGTTAAAACAGCAAAAAAACTTGAATCATCCATAAATATATCTACAAAACTGTTGAAATTCGCAATCACCAATACTTCTGTGCTGAAATAATCCTATTTACATTATCACAAAAAATGATGAATAAAAATTCACAAACACTGCAAAATATCGAAGTTTCGCATCGCCACTGCCGTCAAAATTTTTGCGGCACACTTATCATCTCTCGCGGCAAGTTTGATTCGGAATACAATACTCTACGTGGGCTATTTAATATTATTTTATTTTATAAAACATCATCCTACCGAATCGCAAAATTTTTCGTTAAAAATTCTATAACGAGAGAGGTTTAAGAAGCCATTAATAGTTACTGAGCCCGTTCCAAAATGCCTTAACTCTCCAATGCTTAATACATAGGCGGTTAATCGAATCATAAAACCTTTTCCAACGAACGTACTCGACGAATTAACTGGACACTTCCTACCGGAGGTCCGATTACTTAGCTTTAGCCTCTGACCGCATCCTCCGACTCCACAGACCTTTCCGCAAACTCCCCTTTCTAAGCAGCCCAATACTCGGCAGACCTGCGTCATCCATTTCCCGCAACAAAAAGCGGTGCTTTTGCATAGGTCGTCTCCCATCTGATATATCGCACTCCGGGTCGATGACAAATGCGAGCCTCCCGCCGAGAGGGCAGAGGGTCAGGGTAAACGGCGTGGGCTGCGAAGGTTACCGAGGCCTGATTGGAAGAGGGTGTTACCGCAGGAAATAATGGGACAGAAGCGGGAAGACGGAGATAAAAAGAATGGAATGAGGGAAGATGATTATGGGGTAAGGGTGATCGGGTAGGGGGATAAATCAAGTTATGCGTGAAATCAGGGGCGAAAGAAGAAAATTAAGGAGGCCGATTAGACACATGATACCGGAAAAACCTTGGAAAAGATTACGAGAATGGGAGGTCGATCGCCGTATTTAAGGGTCCAATTTAGGGCGAATTTATCGATGGCACATATAGAAATTTTACCACCGATCGATGAGTTAGTTACGCGATGGCCTATATACTCACCAAGCACTCGGAAGAAGCAGAAGAGTAGATGTGGTAGTCAAATTTAATTGGAGAGCTTCGATAACTAAGGTAAATTTGTATATGAGATCCCAACGGGAATCGAACTCGGTACCGCTTTCACCAAAGGCGAATCCACTTGCTATCCGGTAGCCCACAGTAGAAACGCAGTAGAATGAATGTATATGAACAGTGTATGTATACGTATAACGGACGACTTTATAGGATGCTAGCTGAAGTTGATTCTAAACGAGTAAATAAAAATTGATAAAAAAACCTTATTAATTGGGACTACGAATAAAACAATAGGTAGTAATTGTAACAAATGAGACTCCAAAAAAACCTATTTACTCTACGAAAAGTATATCTAGTCGCTTTATCATTTTGAGATCGTGTTGAGATGGTTCTTTTCCGATCGTATATGAATAAGTTGACATAGTTCCCATTTTAATTTAGCTTCGATACGAAATCCAATATATTATTTTATCGTGTTGTTTAGTAATAGTTTTTAATGGAGCAGTGTTCTTTCACACCTGATGGTTAATAGAGAAAAGAATTATGTAGCTGGAAAGGGGGAGGGAAAGGCTGGGAAAATAGGTGAAATAAGATAAGAAACGCAAGTTAATAGAACATACACAACAAACTGAAATAAATCTAATTAATAATCAAAAGATTTACGAGACTAAAAACATATTTTCACAAGTTTGGAATAACCTACAAATTATCAAGTTTTACAATAGAATGCTAACTTTAATTAAAAATGAATCTAAGAATTAAAGATGAATCTAAGCTCATTGATACGTTGGCTGACAAGTAACCCTTCGAAAAAATGTTTTGACAAGCAAAAATTTTTCTCCAATCTTCGGACTCGGCAAACGAATGGATTTCCTAATGAGGCTCTTGGGTAAACCGACTTAAAAATTAAAAGATGACCAATACATATCGGCTGCTATCCATTCAACTTTGCTGATAAAAGTGATGTAGTTTATATTATAGAAATGTAAACATCGGCCAAAGAAAGCGATCAGCGCATAAGGAATACTATAGCCTTGCTAAAACTAGCCTTCTTATAGTATTTAAAGTCACTTTTGTAAACTAAACAAATCCTATTGGAAAATGGCTGTTAGTAATTTCAGCTAATACATCCGATGGTTGAAAGTAAAAACCACGATCCAAAAGACGCTTGATACAAAATTATGATAAAAAAGTAATTACTGGCGATAGCCAATAAGGTGTGGCGAATATGATTAACATACAACAGAAATATCATAATAACAGAATTAAAAGAATATTCGAGAAATCTCATGGTATAAAATAGAAGAGATGGAATGAGCGGAAGAGGCGAACAAAAAAAAAGATAAAGAAAGGGTCCGGGAGATTCTTTGATAAGGAAAAAGAGTTAACCTCGTTACAAAAATTAATGGAGGGTTTGGAAATCGTGAGAATTATCGAAAGAAGAGAGAAGTTATATTTGCGTAAAGGAATAAAGGGAAAATGGCGGGAAAAGCCCGTTCTTAAGTCATTAGAGCTTGAGGAAGGGCAAACAGAGTGTTTTAAAGGAGATGGAACGAGAGAAGGAAGGGAACACAATAGAGATTGGCGCTTCGCCTGAAACGACCGGAGTTAATTTAAAACATTTATTACAATGGCATCCGGGTACTATTTATTGTATCCTCCCGCCGGATATTTTCTTTGGGGTATAGAAATGTTTTAACAGTTGATTTGGATAACAAAACTGTAATAATTATCTTTCAAGATTGGTCTATAATTTAGAGAAAACTTCCAAAATAGAAAGCGGAAAACGTCTTTCTTTTAAGCAGCATTATAAGGTTGATTGTTTCAGATTATAATAGAGCTATTTAGAGCGGATTGTAATGAAACATCCTTTTATTAAGCCTTTTGGAATATCATTTTAAGAAAGATTTTTCTTTATTCTTATCTTTTGATCATTTCATCTTATATTTTCATTCCTCATCATCTCTCGAATTGGTTACAAGACACCCTAAATTTTTTTTTTATTTTATGTTACTCTAAGATTTAATGAAACGTTTTGATATTTCTTATGATGTGACATATTTCATTTTCATAAATTTCATGTAAAATCTTCATTTGTTACTCTCATAAAGTACGTAGTATCATCAACCATTCAAGAAATTAAGATGATAGTAAATCAAGGGACATGTTAAATATTTTGTATGACGTAAAATACTATAAATACTTGAAGGTTTTGACAAAAATAATATTAAGTTTACGGAAAGAAACTATGATTACTATGTTATTTTAGGGAAAAACTGGTGGAAATCCATGCTGCGAGACGATAATCCATATTTCAATATGACTTGGTAAACGATAACTATTCTATTGCAGCAATTCTTTAAAATATTATTAATCGCAATCAAGATTCTTTTATGGGTGCTGAAGAGCTTTTCCTTCCACTTTAAAGCTGAGAAAATATTCTAGAAAATCAAGATTCTATTGAGTTAGAGGAACTTCTAATCGGACGTTAGATTTGAGATTACTGAATAAGGATAAGGGTAAGATTTTAGAGTTATAATAGATATTTACCAACTAATATTAGGAAAGACCTTGGAAATATTCAAAGTGCGGAATTTTTCTCTACAAGTTAAATCTGCCATATCAGAGCAAAATATCCAGCAAGTTTCATCGCTTAAATTCCTAAAATTTAGATAATCGCATATATGAATAGAGGCAACAGCTAGGCACACCAGTGTGTTGCGACACACTGGTTTGGGACCTAGACCGAATAGGACATCATAGGAATTTATTGCGCGACGTTTCCGCTCACTCCACACTTGGTCAAATTCCCACACTCCGCGGGAGCCGGGAAGTGTAAGTGCAGAGACCGTTCAATGTCAACATTCAAACTTCCGAAATACAACGAAACACACGTCTGAAAGAAAGTCTATGCGTAGGAGTAAGAGGAAGTGAGATGTTAGCAGCGATCCCTCATGTTTGCATCGGAATCTCCATTCCTACAAACACGTCAAGGGCCTCGTTCGAACCCCGCTGGGACCTTGGGGGTGTCCGAGCGTGGAAAGGCAAGTCTCTTTTCCCCGTCATCGATCAATCAGCCGATTACAGAAAGGGATTCGGACAGGTGAGGGATGGGGCACTTCCATTGAGGAAGAGGGATTGGGGTGAGGATGTTGGTGCAGCAACACCGGAGGAACTAGAGTTAGCTTAGCGGATGTGCGAGGCGTCCCGCGGAGTTGTTTGCAAGCGGAAGGAGGCGGATGCCTTTTCTTTCTCTCCGTAGGCGAGACACCCGCGGAGAAGTCGCAGGCCTTCAATGGCACCCCATGCTCCCATTCGGTAGTTAGATGCCCGGCTACCGGTTTCCCGAAATGCTGAGAACGAGGGTTCGGCCCATTCAGTTTCTTCCGCGAAACTTTTTCCCCCTTTCACTCGCTTCCCAACTGGCTTTTCCACGATCCCATTCAAAATTTAACCTCCCTTTTCCCATCCCTTTAACCTTTATCTTCCTTTCCTCGGTTTAGTATTGATTGCGAATACAGGGCCGAAAATAGAATGGTTCTTTGTTCTGATATTTACGTCGGTGACAAGTGAAAGTGGTGTTGGTGTGGGTTAGGGTTTTGCGTGGTGGGAAACTAAGGCTAAACTCCACAATGTGCGAAAATTCGGAGAAAGTATGTAGAAAGAATGATTTTAAGATATTCCATGGTGTTAAAGATGTATTCTCCACTATTAAAATACCAATATCATTTTCAATTTCTCTATTCGGTAAGGATGTATCATATGGGAATGTGATCCTATGTATTTTCCTACAGGTTAAAAGAATAGCCTCATTTCCCGTCGTCTCTATATGGCATTAGTCGATCTGAAGATCTAAAATTACGATTCGTAGTTCCAAAAAAAAGATTTCAACTACAGTTCACAGCTCATCACTGTGACTACATAACTGGATGGATGTACAAATATTAGACGAAGTAAGTGAAATTTTAGTTCCAGTAAAGAACGAACGCGATATCAGAGATGCATCGGCAAAACGTTACAAGGAAGAAATGGCAAGGACGAATAGTTATTTTTGACCGTTCTTTCCCCGGCTGTCAGAGAAGCTAATAGGGAAGATTAAGTATTGATGATGTTTATACCACTGTAACCACTGTTATTTGATACTGGCGGCTCGCGGGATATAAATCTAAATCTATATGTTAGTGATCTTTTTACAAGAGACAGATCAAGTAAAATATCTAAAGAGTTTATTAACACTTCAAGATTCCACAAATTTTCAGAATCCCAAAATCTTCCAAATAAAATAATTAATATTATTAAGTACTCTCGTGTAATATTTTTAACTGTGCTTTTAGTGCATACTGAAAAAACATCCCTGATCTTGTATACGAGCATTCACTGTTCAGAACAGGTCTAAATGGGAGGTTTCCCTTCCCTGTTCCATATTCAAACCTAAGGTGAAGGATTTGCATAATCAAACAGAAGGTGGCCATATTCATAAGTTTATGCCAGAGTGTCTTTAATTTGCTCTTCTTTAAGCTAAAAAGCTTTCATGAAAATCAACTCAATTAAAATCCTCTCAAATCCCCTCATATTTCTCGTTACTCTTTCTTATTTTTCATAGAGAAAACATTGGCTGGAGCATAATTTTGTATTCTTTCAAGTTATGCGAAACCTCTCAATCGACAAGTTACTTGATTTTAAACATTTCTTCATTCATTATGCTTATTCAATATGTGCGATCATTTTCTCTCACTGGATATAGGCTAAAGATGCAATGTCACTGTTTTATGCAAGGATTATTTCACTTATACCGAGATGCAAAACGGAGTAATACAGCAAAGGGCGAAACAAGACTTCCTAACGGAAGAATTACGAGATAATTGAAACGATTGGGAAAAATGATAGATAGGCACTTTCGTAAACCATAGAAAACTTCATTTTTTGACAAATGAAAAAGTAAATTTTATTTTTTGTTTTCGATGCTTTCTAGATGCATAACGTATTCATTTAGAATTATGGTGATTGATTATATTTCATGATGAAATGAAAAATTGAGTGTTATGACTTCTAGATGACTTCATCGGATGATATTAAAACGCATAAGCTTTGTAGTTGGCATTCATAGTCAAAACATAAGTCATAAAATAACCATAATAGGTTAGGGATCTTGACATGAAGTTGACACTAATTCGTTGTAGCATGTTAACAATTACTCTTCAGTGATAGCCTTAATACCTGTTCTTTTAAATAATTTTGGATCAAAAGATCCTACATTGAAGAAGTGAATACGGATTACATAAATAGAAACAAGAAGACGGATTTGTGACGGTTTATCTCACAATCCAGGCCATGTATTCTCCACCCTTATTTTAAATTCAACATAAATGCCATACATCCCAGGGATTTTTTAGGGTCCCCCCCAAAAACTCAGAGGTCGTGCACAAAACATATTCCCCCTATGATGCAGTCTCTATTAGCTTTAAGCCCCAGCATAGGAAAAAAAATTCCGCGCCACACCCACGACCGCAAGTTATGGTGCTTCTGATATACGAATATCTGTCGCAGAAATCTGGCGAGAAGGGAGAAAAATGTACGGAAAAGGTCGGGAGAAATGAAAAAAAGAATCCCACGTGCGCGCGCTATCGTTCCGAGGAATGTCACCGGCATTCGGGACAGAATGAACGGTCAGCGTCCATTGTCCGCATTCCCCACGCATTTGCGTTCATTTCCCTCTTACCCAAACACCTCTTCATTCTTACTTACACAGTCGCGCTCTAACACTGGGCATCCATCTATCACGGCTACAACACTTCCATGCTTTTCTCCCACGCCCACACTCACTCCTCCTGACCCCCTCAATGCGTGACCTGAAACTCTCTCCCAAAATCTCACGCAATTCATCCCTTCTTTATGCTTCTATTTTCACGTTTCTTCTATGCGCTATTTCCTTTCAACCTCTCGCTCCTTGTGGTATTTTCTTTCCTACCCACTTCTCGAAACTCAAGTATAGAGAGGTTCGTGGAGTATGCTGAACAATTGGTATATATTTGGACGTATCGGAGGTATTTCCTCTCTCACTGACATTTGAAGAAAAGGGGGTTCTTTTTAGAAAAATTACGTAAAATAGTAGTGGTAGTAATTATAATTTCAAAAGTGTTTCGACAGCTGAGGCCGATTCGCAAGTGAGCTCCCATTGAGAATCGAATCCGGGACTGTTTTCAGCAAAGTCGAGCGTGTTGCCCACTGGGCTATCCGGAAGTCCCGTACCAAGATATCATTATTAAAATCATTCTTCATAATCTAGATATTTATTTGATAAATTATTTTGAGCATATCAATTAAGTTATCTAGTGAAAGCATTTTCAACACAAATTCTTATTTTGTAGTTTATCTCGTTGTCTTTTTATAGCTTTCCAACTTAGTAACGAGCTGTCAATAAATATTAATGTATGAGCTTTAACTATTTGTCATACTTTATGTATGCACCATTCTATAGTATGTAATCTTATTACTGTCGTCAAAATATATTCATTCCTTGTCTCCCGCATAGCTAAGTGGGCAGCGCGTTCAACTCTAGTGAGAGGTCCCGGGTTCGATTCCCAATGGAAAAGACCCGAAATGACCTCAATTGTTGATGAACTTTAAGCAATACTAATTCTACTACTAATAATAATTTATTCCTCTTATGAGATCCAAAACAATGCTCGCCTAGGTTTTTCTTACAAGATTCGTACCAATATGGTATACTCGCTATGTAAATAGACAAATAATTATTGATGATCGAATAGTAGAAATGAAAATATTAAAAGGCTGGTGATTTATGGAATGAGGAATTGGCGATGAATAGAAACAAAGAAAGAGTCGAAGGGAAGGAGGACGTGAACGGAATGTCTAAACGAAGCGATTGAGACCGCGGGAAGAGAAGTTTTGAATGAATGAATCAGAGGCTCTCAACCATTTGACCTCCGCGACTCTCTTAGGTAACTCAAACTTGTATGCCATATGCCTACCGATCTCTTGGAGTCGAGCCAATAGCCAAGGGCGTTGAAATGATGCTATTGATCTGGTTTAGTACGTGAACTCAAAAATTAAAACTCTTGCGCTACAACAACAATTATCACTATTGGTCAAAACGAGTTTTATTTTTATCCATTAGTACAATAATGAAAATACTCGGAGATATGGATTTGCTTCGGGCGCTTGAAAACTCTTCTCCCACTATTGCAGAAACCACGTGTTCTTGATAAGGCGATACCAGGACGAGCAAACATAATAAGTTACTTAAGAAATGGAATATTAACATTTTTGCAGAGAAATCCAGTAATGGGTAACATATCACTAAAAATAAAAGCATATGGTAAAAGTATGCGGTACACCAAAAGCTGACACGACACACTCAGGGGATGAACTGCAATAGATAAAACGCTGGTAACAGAAAGTAATATTGGGTTCCAAAAACCAAGAAATGAGAGGTTACTAATGATGACCGTTCATTTATTACAGAAATTAATAAAATATTTCTAAATTTTAAGCGTAATGGATAAAAGCAAGTTCCTAATCGAGGGACTCTGATTTATTATAAACGTTTATTAAAGGGAAAAACATTCGTTTCTCATCGAGGAATATTTCCTTCGTTATTCCAAATATTAAGTCAACAAGATAACTTGGATCGCGTGATTTGGTCACAAAGGATCTTCTTTTCGAGAGTTTTATAACTCCTCTCCGAAAATAAATAAAATTCCTAACCTACAATTAGTTCGACTCATGCTGGGAATGAGAGATGTGAAAATGAAAAGGAAGGAAACTAAAATTAAAAAAGAAGGTAAATTAACGCTTCCGTGGGCCATATTTAAATGAATGAATTCATCATCCATTTACCATCTTTCTGGAAATGTTCCCTTCTTCCGAACCAAAATCCTATTAACATATTGCTGATATGATTACCTAAATATCTTCGTGCTATCTAAATCCTAAGCTTGACTTCTTTGAACCATATATTTTATCCCGAAGGATAAAATATTGTGCTTCATATAGCAGCAATATGAACGATGATTCATACCATTATATACATTTTTATATTACATCTAACTTTGGCTAGAGACCAAATAACCGAAAAATAAAGTAGCCAATTACGGACATCCCCAAGGTCGGATTGCTTGGTCTACGGAATTAAGTCTTGCAAATTTTCATCTTATCAGCCATACATTTACCCATATGATCATAAAAGATAAAGAGTAAGAAATATGATCATAAGTAAAAGGATCAAAAGGAACTAATTTTAAAATTTAAACACTCTTACCGGTATACAAATGCTCACGAAATGAGACACAAGTTATATTCATTTTCTCTTTATAATTTTATAGAAAATACTCAGAGACACTGTACTATAAACTTCTATAATTCTAAAAGACAACCTCCTCTTCAGTTTTATTATCTTAAGACTAACATAGGTTCACCTCTAGCTCAGCTTTTTATGCTACGAACAATTCGAGTATATCTTAATCAAAATCTCTTCCAATATTTAATCATTAAAATTTAACCCATTCATTTTAATAAAAAGCATTAACTAGGCACAGATTATTCAATCTTCCTCATTTTCACGACTTACGCTATATTTTTTCTAGCATATATGCATACGCGGCAAAATTTTCGCTTTGAGTGAAGCTGTAATTTATGCGGGAGAGAGAGTTTTTATAAAAATTTGTCGCTGTAAATGAAGAAAGTGAAGGTCAAAGAGGACGGCTGAGTCTCATTTTCTGACACCTACATTTCTTTCTGTATTAACATCATCTCTGAATTGTATTCGGCTTAATGTTTTTTCTCTCGTGTAAAGGTGAGAAAACATCATTGTAAAAACTACTTTCGCTGCATTCCCCTCTCTACCCCTCCGTACCTAAACCTACTATTTATCCTTTCACGTGAGCACGAGCACTCCCACGCCATTACACATCTCTCATAACCCTAATACATCTCCCGCTTTTTTCCTTTCCCTCTTCTGACACGAGCCATTATTTCCGCGGAAACAAAAATTAAACCTTGATTAATTTAGCGGGATTAATTACAGGCGAATTTCGCTTTTTCTCTGCCTCGGGTCTAGGACCATTTGCGACTTACATTTCCCCGCGAGGTACGTTTCGCCGCCGCCGTTTTTCCGTGTGTATTACGTATCATTTTATCGATTAATTAAATCTTATTATTATTATTAATTAAATTGTTACAATTAGACTTCTAGTCTGGTGGCAACAACATACTAAATTAAACAAACACCAAGAACAACAACTTTAAATTAAAAATACAAAACTCAATCACTCAAAAACACAATTACAATACTAATTATCTTACAAATGGCTTCAGTTAACTATAGTACAACAACAACGCTAGTCCCCAAAAAGTTACAACACTCAAACACAGTATTGTCACCATACCAATTACCTTAAAATTTACAATAACCAAATACAACCCAATCATATTGGCAATCCCCACAAAACAATACATATTTTCTCACAAACAAAACAATTTACATTGATAAAATACATCTTCCCACCAAACATTCCCCCTCAGTCGCACAAGTTTTTTCAGGGTTCCTAAAAATAGAACTATATAGAATTAATGGAGGATTATAAGTGTCTTTTAATCTACTTTCTTCTAGCACAATCCAATTTAAGAATGGACAAGAGACGGGGAACTAGAGGCCTTCAGCCTACATTGGGACTTTTAGGGCGTTCGACACGACCTTTTAATCACCTTTCGAAATGAATTCCAGTGATTTAATAACTTTGTTTCTCGACATGCCCATGACGCCAAGTGAAAATAAAATGGAAAGTATTTGATTAAATAAATAACCATATTAAACAAATATTAAAAAAAACGAATAAATATGAGAAATTTCATTCCTCAAAATTGTATGTTTGCGAAACGGTGTCGCAGCTACGTGTCGGTGGCGGAATGTCCCATAGATCACTTCAGACGCATCAAATGTATTGCTAATTAAGGCGAATATGTACTGATAATAAGCTATGAATCAAAAAGATGGACATTTATTGAAGAATGAACTATTATTCATTTGGAACGAGCTAAAATCGTTCGTTGAAAAATTCCTGCCTTTTTAATTGCAAGGGATTCATTCAGAGGAACCTGAGGGTAATTTAAGTACGTTTCCGATGTATGTATGTTCAAATTGAGAAAGCATTCAAGTATAGCTCATAAGGATTCATAATTTGATAGGTTAGAGGAAAAATTGCATTGCGTAAATTATTGCAAGAGACTATTTTAAAATGTTAATTTTGAAGTTAACATCGGGAGTGTTAAATTAATTTCAATAAAAATTAAAAGCGTAAGAACGCTCTCCATTCGCAATTTTGTATTGAATCACTTGAAAAATCTCACAAGAGACTTTTAGAATCGGTCGACATACAAAATCAAAAAAACGTATAAATCAATAAATAACAGGTATTAAATAAACTTATTCGAAATATGGATTTATCTTTTATTAAGGGAAAAATTATAAGTTCTAATCTATGAAGGGGTGAAAGGGTCTTGGGCTGGTTAAGAAATAATGAAATTTCGTTCAAACGGTGATTTTATGAAATTCAAGTTATGAGATCCTTTTTCCAACAATAAACATACTCGTAAAATACACAAATCCAAAAAATGAATCGAATAAGTTAAATTATGCAAATGTATGTAGTAGAACCTTTTTAAGCGAAAACTCCTACTACTTTCGTATCTATCTGTGTATAAAGTGCCGAGGAAGCATTTCCGTCTTTGAGATTTTAATTTTAAGAATATCTAAGAAAGAAACACATAAGAGCCCGTCCGATATCTATAACACGAGTATTCCGCTAGGAATAAGTCTTACGAGTACAAATTCTAATGTTTTTCCGAAACTAAGATTCGCATTGGGAAGATATAACTTAGCGTTCAGTAGTACGGAAGATTCTTTGAGTCAGGAACTTGTACAGCATGTTGTACACTCGCTCATTACAGAAAATTAAATTTCTTCGTAAGGTGCAGTTAACTTGAAGCACTAAGCGGCAGAAGCACTATTAATGCCAGCTGCGCCCGCCTGCTAAAGACAGATAAAGCACTAAGTGGAGGAAGGCTCTTTTCTTGCATGAATACGAGATGAACTTGAGCGTCTCAAGTCCTTATCTGCGGCAATTTTAGTTTATAAGTTCCACTTTGAATTCCCTGGAAGTTTAGCTGAACGGATACAGAGAATACTATCTTAATTTTATCTTAGGTTTCTTTCGATTAATCATAGAATTATAAAGTTTCCAGATTATTAAAATGGCACTGTCCGTGAGAATCGCAAATAAAAGAGAGTGTCTTGTTGGTTACCTGGTAGCTTATTTATCTCTTCTTAAAGTATAAGAAGAACAGTTAAACTAGCGTAACTGCATTCCTCCTCACTATCATTGTGAATGAACAATATTCTTCTTCAAACTTTCAAACAAGGATTATTTATGCGAAGAGTTACGCACTTAATTCTTTTTAAAATTCCTCCTATTCCATTTAGGCAGTATAAATGCTTCCAGTTTTGGAGAAGAATTTTCGTAAGCTTCGTCACGATCAAGGATACTCCACCAACAAATTATTGAAAGAGACATGATGCACGTACTCTCTTTTGTCGAACCATCTGACCGTTCAGTCAACCCGAGTTTTAAATGACCGGAGACAGATAGTATTTTATATGAGCCAATGAGTCAGCAGGAAATTGAAATTCTCTTGAGCAAACCTGATAGACAAGGGATGCTAAATCAGATGACGATAAAAAAACTAAATCAAACATATCATCATCACTAAATGCGAGCAAAATTATCATCCTCTTTCTGCAAACTCCGTAGCTTGTTTTCATCAATAGGATTAAAATATATTTATCCTCATGTATAGCTAAAGAGTCAATGGGTCTACATTTTCCAACTTTGCTCATAGATAAATATTCTTTTACACTTATTCAAGAACAGCGTTTCGAAACCTTTATGGTCTCTAGTCCCACTTTCCATCTCCTCAAGATAGGTCCAGGTCTCACCAAGTTACAAAGAATTTGTTTTTAAATTTAAAAAATAAATGTAAAACTATGGATTAAAATCTAAATCAAAAGTTAAACTATTTTAGGAGTCTACCGAAGACTACGAACAAAGATACCTGATTAAAAGAGACGTCATATGAGTAAAGGCTTCGCTAATGCTCACGAATGCAGGGCAGGTAGTCCTTTCTTGAGAGATATGACTTCGTAAGAAGCTATAAAATGAAAGGAAGAAAACGATTTGGTAAGTTAAGGAGTATTAGGAGTTAAACTATTCTATCGTCCACATTGAGCACTTTAACATCAACAATTCTGTATCCATTCACTAATTGAACTGAGAATGTATTCCATTTAATTTCTCTAAATGTCACTAGCGAGATAGGGAAATGAAATGACTTATATAAAGGCATTAGTTAAGGAAATGAGAAAAACTGAAGATTTAGGTTCCCACCTTTGTCCTAAAGATCATATACTTGTTCTATCTAACTTTCCTTGGATTGGACCTTCTGTGATCGCACACAACATTTTCAGCACTTGATTAATAATAATGTTATAGATTGCCGGGTGATAATAAAGTAAAAAATAAAGTAAACAAATACGTTGAATCGTAATCCAATCGTGGTAATCCATAACAAACATGAAAGAATACCATGGCGTGAAGAATAAATTAACTTAATGATTAAAAAATTTAAGGATACTTAAGATACTTCCCACTTTAAATCAAACTATAACAAAAGAAGGATATAAACGAATACCTGGTTCGCGTGAAGGGAGAATCGCGTGAAATCTTCACAGGATTTTCCCCACATCAAATAACTATAAGGTGATTTTTCGAAATTTAAAAAACCACTGCCATTTTCTTCAGGGAAATCATTATTCGGTTTTCAGGTTTGCAACATTATTTTACTATTGAAATCATTTAACATCGTGATATTAGTTATTATTTAACTTAAAACAACTGGTTTTAATTATGACTAAGAATATGACCTAACAGAATCCCGCGAAGATTTCGCTCATGTAACAAGCGCAGAAGCACTAAAACCTTCAGAATCAATCATACTTGATGGGGCTGAATTTGAAGAGTAATACTTAAAATGATGAAAAATATTATCACGCCCGATACTTTTTTCCTTTGGAAATGTAATATTTTTCAAGAAAACCCTTTCAGAGGTCTCAATCGCATTTTTAATTACGAAGCGAATGTACCCTGGTGGAATTTCATTCCGTTCCGGTAGTTACGTCGACATACATCCGCAGGAATCGCGTCGTTTTCCCACCGCGGAAGCTATGAAAACTCATCAGTAGAAATTCAAATGAAAAGAAAAACTTCCGCTTTCGGGAAATAAAACCCTCTCGTTTCCTAGAATCAAAAACGATAACCATATTTTTAAAGTACCAAATTTTCGAAGACAAACTGTCTTCTAAAGAAACTATACACCTTCTCTAGCTCTGTGTGATACATTAACTAAGTTTTTCCATAGCTCTGGTCTTTTCGGCTTCACCCGGAAGGCTTTTATTTCCGCCGATAGACTCTGTGACGTCCGAGACAAAGTAATAACGGGTTCCAGGAACTGTTTATTTTGAGATAGTTAAGAGTGCGATTATCACCTCTTTTTCAATAAACTTTGGAAGCGGAAGGCGCCCCAAACTACGCCCAAGGGATCGCGAAACGTTCCCATTAAAAATGATCGTAATATCGTCAGAGATTAAAGGGGATGTATCGTGATCCTGAACTGGAAGAAACGATTTGAATGAGAACGGATGAGGAGATTCAAACACGATAGGTAGATGCATTTTTTATCTTGAGTTGATGAATAACGAGATTATGAAGAAATTAACGCCAAATGTGAAAGCTGACGCCTAAAGATTATCTCTAACAAGAAATGGTTATTTTGATTGCATTCTTTGAATGCACGATTTGTATTGTAAATGATATTTCATGTTTGATACTAGACTTTAAGTATTGAGTGAAACATGAATATTCCGAGTGCATAGATCTTTGAAATTTATTTGAGAATGGGAATACAAACTTTGAATTTGAGACCTAACAGCTATTACAGAAGTCTGTGGTTATTTTACGGGGGACACATAAGGTGACTTTTGATAATTCAGGTAACTCAGGTACTTCTTTAAGATAACCTTAAGTGATAACATAAAAATATTTGGACCTATAATAGGTATCCAACAACACAAACGATGTGTTATATCTAGTTATATATCAAAGCCAGTTAACATATACCAATTGCGGAATCCTGATTGAAGCTGGAAATAAAATCAACGTTGATGTTTTCGTTTGTTAATCATAGCGATTTATTGATGTACAAATTCATGCTTAAAAACCACAAATATACTCTTAATATATACACATATGATTTTATAAAAATATACAGAGTTATTTTACATATTAACAGTTTCGTATTCTTACAGCTATATTTCTCGCTTAATAATAAATATTTTTAATCTTTGGAATATTTCAGCCGTCTATGATCTTCTAATAAAAGAATTCGCAGGAAACGGTGATTTAATCGGTTAAAAATAGGGTTCGATAGGCAACAAAAATATTATGGAGGTGAAGATATGTTTTCTTGAATATTCGAATTGATCTGAAAATACTGTATTTGCCATTTTTGTCCCAAAAACTACTGTATAAGACAACTAGCAATAAGGCGTTACTACAGAAAGGCACTTCCCTTTTTTTAAGATATCACTGATTTTCGTTAAGAAATTTCCAATGTTAACCCGGAAATCGCATTGAGAGTTTACACCCCTGAAAAATGTTATGAGGCAAGAGGCTGAAAACTTACTACTTTTATTTTCAGCTCTGAGGCAATGTGAGCAGTTAAAGCGCTATATCTTACGCTTCTCATTTACACGTCCCTTGTAATATATGCATTTAATTGCTCCGTGGTAAAAATATAAATTTTGTCTCAATTCAAATTCACCCCTAAATCCTTGCAAAAATACTTCATTTAAAATATTTTGAATAATTTAAACCGCTTGAAAAATTATAATGCAGTATTCTTTCAAGTACGAAAGTTAGTTTTGATATACTCATATCAAAGTTACTTTAAATGACCGATATATAACCAAACATGTTAATACCTCGAACTGTGTTCCAAAATGAAAAACTTCATTTCCCCCTAGAGATAATGATTGCTACCCCAGTCTGAAAGTGGACTAAAATCTTCCCTTCAGTAGCAGGAACTTGTGATTCGTGAAAGAAAGACCTAAGAAATTGTGAGATTGCTGCAACTCATAAAATTGCAACCTTGCGACCAGGAACAAAATGATGCGTGAGAGGACAATTTCAATGTGAATTTCAATATGAACTTAATCCTGCACATAAGGAGGCACCGCTGAACAAGCTTTCGATACACAACTAAATCCCTCACACAATCAGAATAACAGCATGGCGAGTAAGAGTGTCCAAAAATTGAAACGTAACTAAATACAGTTTATATGAAAATACCGACTCTCAAGCCGCTCCATTTTCCGCAGTTCGATCACCCTGAGTGATATATACGGGAATTTCCCGCAACAGTCTATATTCGTTAAAGCTCTAAATCGCAGGAAAAATATTGAAACTGCACAACCACTTCCGTCATACTTTGGCCACACGCTCACTGCAGAAGTCCGGAGTGTTAGTATCCGTAAAGGTAAGGAAATCCTGATAGCGCAGCCATTTCCATCATCCGTTGGGAATGTGGGAGTCCCGCGGGATCAGCGCCCCCCAGCAGATACGACTGTGATGGCGCGAAAACCCCTCCGGCGGGGGGCGGCGCGAGAAGGAAGCGCGGGTCGGAGTGGGGCTGCAGAAAATATTGGTGTGCGGAAGGGGGAGGCGCGTGGGTGCGGGCGTGCTTCTTTAAGTGGTCCTTTCTCCCGAATCTCTTATCGCAAAGTG
Organism: Pachydiplax longipennis; assembly: GCA_036926295.1. Lineage (NCBI taxonomy): Eukaryota > Metazoa > Arthropoda > Insecta > Odonata > Libellulidae > Pachydiplax > Pachydiplax longipennis. Next base: position 18,945,454 of record JAVFKF010000001.1, on the reverse strand, counting down.
GACAGGCGAAAGGCCGCTGTCCGGAATGTATCCTCCGATGACGGGTGAGCTCCTCATTGCGCGTGAACGCCTTACCACAGCCTTCATATTCGCAGTGAAATGGACGCTCTCCTGCAATAAAGAGATGAGATCATTAGCAAAGAGTCCAGACAGTTCCTTACAAAGATATGTTTAAGAATTTCAACCTAGTCTAAAAAAATTGATTTTGTAAATATGTGATTAAGTACACGACTCCTTAAAATTTGAGTCATGGAATATGAATATAAATTATAAAATCAAGTACATTTTATACATCTACTCTTTTTCGTTCTATTAATAATATATCTGTATCTAGGCAGGGATATCATTGAAATCCAAACACATGAATAAGCATTTTAAACTAAATTGATTCAATACAGCAGTATCTTAAGCAAGAAGTAAACTAAAGTGAAAGCGAAAAATTATACAGAAGTTACATAAAATTATAAATTAATCGAAGGGAGAACAATTGTAATAATGATTCTATCCTTCACTGATCATATCACATATTTTTGCAAGAGAAAGGAAAACATTCAACGAAAAGAACGAGAGAGTTTTTGGTTTAATTGTTAAATTTTACGTTTAGAATGATACCATACATTTTTTAAATACTGTTAAGGAAAGTAAACAATATCAATTGCGGGAAAACCAACCGTATCCTCTTTATCAAAACAATGACAATATTTATATTTGATTCTCATTCGGCGAGTACTTCAAAAAATTTAAAAGAAAGAGTAATCATGTAAAATTATATTTCAACCATATTTAAAAAGCAAGGTTGGCATTTAAAAACACGAAGATAAATTAGCTTAGATCTGGACTTTCCTACATGATATTTACTATTTTATATATAATATTTTCTATTCAATGGCTATTTATAAAGTCTCCAAATTATTTTACTGCAAACACTCACCAGTATGTATCCTGATGTGTCCTTTCAGCTGTCCGTTGTTGCTGAACGCCACTTGACAATGCGGACAGCGGTACTTCTTAGGCCTCTGCTTCTTCGCCGCCCCTGCGGACATTACAGATCCCGACGACGCCCCAATAACCCCCGCGACGTCTCCAACACCGCACCCCAAAAGACCCATTCTCTCCAGCTCTGCCTCTGTCATTTCCGCCAGAAGCACAGGATCCAGATTTGGCGGAACGTGAGGAAGTTGCGAGAGGTGGATGAATGATGAGGACGGGCTTTGCATGAGGTGAGACGTCGCAGGATGCGGGGGACAGTGCGGGTACATGCCGGGAGGTGCGATGGCAGTTCCGCAAACAGACGTCATCGAATAATCCACCTCCGTCGGAAGCATCCCGCTACCCGGAAGTGGTAAGCGTCCTGACGGTGATCTCAACGCCTCCGTCGGCGTAGGGACAACAGGCGTCGGAGTCGCCGATTTCTTATCGCTTTCCTGAGTAATTTTCCCCCTGGACGTCTCCCTATTTCCCTTCCTCGTAATCCCGTCTCTCCTCCTCTTCCTTAAAGACGATGAGCCGACCTCCTGGACAACATCCTTCCGCTCTTCGGACGCACCCTCATCCGACGCCTGTCCCCACGGACGGAAAAGTTTCGCGTTCGCGGAACTCGACGAGGACGGACTTGGCGGAGTTTGGGAACACGGGGAAGAGGAGGAATTGGGAGAAGCGCGGGTTACGGAGACTGTGGCCATCGTGGGTGCAACGTCTTGAGCCAGAGGCGTCATCTCCAGAAGAGACGTCGAGCACCTCTTCTAAACTGCGGACCCGGTAGAGTATCCTTCGCGAGACCGGCGTATCCTAGAAGTCGGATTTTTCTCACGGTCACCACTGCACCTGAGAGCTTCCAGTCGTGAAATATTCGCCCCCGCGCCCTCCACTTCTGTTATATACGCACCCCAGAAGCCCTTGACCTGTTCCCTTCCTCCCCTTTGGACCCGCCTTCCCTTTTTTCCGCCGTGTATACGTTTTTCTTCGGGTGCACTACTAATAATGAGAGCGAGCGTAGAAGGGGGAGGGGTGTGAAGCGTAGGGGCGGGCTGGGGGACTTGCCCTTTGTCGTACGGGGCCCGAGGGGGGCGGAGGCAGAGCGGTGGCTAGTGTTGCGTTGAGAAGGTCCCGAAAAGAGGGTGAAGAGGGTATGGGGGAGAGGGAGGAGCCAAAATAGGGGATGGGAAAGGGGCTGGAATAGATGAGAGGGGAGCTATGGGTACAGGGTCGGGATGCTGTATCGGATGGTTTCTAATGCCAATGAGCAACCCCCTTTCAATCCTGGAGTCATGAGGCGATTAAATACGGCAGAAAATTCTTTAAATTCATGATAGTCAAACCCTTTTTCGAACTACCAAGAAATATATTTTATAAGCAATATAATCGGTTTTACCATTCGTTTTGAGAAAAAGTACAGCATTTTAAAATCTGATTTAAGATACTTAAGGTCACTAAAAATCAGGATCGGCCCGACAATACAACAGAACCAAGTGTCGTATCGGACGGCCATATACTGGGGATGAAGGCCTGAAATCGCAAGACAATTCCGTAATTTTAAAGCATTGGCAAGTGATATAAATTAAGGATTATATCAAATCAAGATAGGGCTTAATATCTTTGGGATATCTGTTGTAAATACAACTCTCTAAAATGAAGCGAACGGGGTGGGGAAATTCCTCTTTCATTCTGCAGTCTTGCAAACATCTCACGACGGTCACTTAACAAATTGAAGGTAAACAGTATTTTCAAGACTTTCCCTTTCGTAATTCCTTAAAATGTAGTGAAAAATCCTTTATAGATACTTTAATATTACTTTAAATTGTATTATTTTCATTTAGTCAAGCAATACTGCTACATCTCTTATTAGGACAGTTGCAGTCCCAAAATGATTATGGACGAGGGTGGCCAAAACACTTCTCACTTGGGAAGCCAAAGTATTTTGGGCCATTACTGCTAATAGTATCTATTTAAAATCAGTCATGAGCTTAAAAATAGAGGCAGGCAAAATAAAAAATATTAAAGCAATAACATAAAGATAAAGAAATTTAAATAGCCATAAAGTAATTGTAGAATTTTCAGCATAGTCGTAGAAATTGACAAATACAAAAGAAAAATCTATAAAAGAAAAAACTATTTCCAAAAAAAAGCCGTATTATTTAGTTGTTTGTTGTTGAATTTGCTAAATTGAAAGAATGAGAACTTCTTTTCATTAAAATTGTTTACTCATTATATATTGTTAATTTATGATGCTGAAATTCATTTTATTCCATCATATGAAAGCTTGAATGAAAAATGCAGCTTAAACTTCTAAATAGCTTCTTCAAAGACCGCATCCGGATCCTGTTAAATACTTTTATTATTGAAATATCGTAATAATAATACAATCTTGGCGTTTTCAGTAGGAAATGAGCCTCTTACATGCAGTCTGAAATATAATCATAAACAAACGAGACTTCAATTATTGGAAATTTTTTACGTTTTAATTCTTTTGATACTGACACGAATTATAGGCGCCTCTAATTACGGACCTATAGTAATTATTCCGATAAACATTACTGAAACATTGAAAAAAAAATTGATGAAATACTTTAAGGCACTTCCTCAACTTCACTATATCTAAAATTAATTAATTAACATCTATTAAATTTACCTGTCCTTATTAAGCACTTTTTATGTGTATTCCAATATTAAAAATCTAAGTAAATATCCCAATCGAGGCATTCATATTTGTGATCGTATCTTTAAGTGCTCTTGAGGTGTTTTTGCCATTCATTCCATTGAAATTAATTAATGATGGCTTTCAATGATGAATCGACGCGTAAGTTAATTTTCATGATTATATTGATAATTGCAATGTATGTATATGTACTTCTTCATTTCATACTCATCCTTTAACTGCAAGCACTAATATTAAGTATTATAGGAGCGATAACTTTGTACCATCACCAAATTCCATCGTGAAAATCTTTCACCGAATTCATCCCCATGAAAATTTCACCGAGATAGATTTAAAAGCCGCCCTAAGATCGTCTTTGGGGGCATATTTCACCGCAGTTAATTTCAACCGCGCTCCTCAAGCTGCATCCATAAAATACCCCCCATAATTCCAACAATCGCCGAACTCGTCATCTTCAGATCCCTTTAGAGTTTTATCCTTTTTCTGGAAAAGCTTACAATGCCCCTCTCACACCTTTGCCCCCTAAACGGTGGACGTGGTCCGGCGAAAACGCTTCAAATTCATTCCAACCATATTCTTCACGTGTATTCTTTTCCTCCCTTTCTCATATCGCCCATGCCATTCTCCCTTGCCGTCCCCTCAATGAAAGATTGATAGTGTGAGTCGAGTGGAGTGGAAAAGAGTGGTTGGAGAATGGGAAGGAGGGGGCGTTCCGGGGGGGAGTGAATGCGACTTGCGTTATTTCTTCCCCAATGCATCCATCTCCCCCTTTTCCCAGTCGTCCGGCGGGGAAAGCTTGCGAGGAAAGATGGAGAGGGTTGCGTTTTATTTTTTCCTCATCAAATTATACGGGAAATCTCTGCGGGAGAAAGTATTTACAGTAAAATTCTTAAGACGTTATCCCGCGGTTTTATCCCGGTCCCTTTCAAACTAAACACATAGTAAAAATACCGCTTAAGACGCTATGCTTCCCGCTTAAGACGCGGATTATTCCCGTCCGCTGATTCACTGCTAGCCGCTGTAGTCTATCCACCACCACATTCGATAGGCCGAAATTAATATTAAATTATAAATGATGGACATGAAATTTGTTATAACACATTAAGTAGTGCGACTAAACCCAAGGTTGTACGAGAAGTGAAAAATTGTTACTTGACTGAGACTTATTAATATTAAGTTAATTAATAGATGTTAGGAAGCAGAACAATCTTCATCTTACTGTCGGAGCTAATGCAAACTCTGAATTAGAGTGAGTTCTTCTTTATCACTTTTGCGTAAGGATTAAAGGAGAGTATTAGATTAAAAGTTCGCTTGAGGGCTTTTCCCATCGCCACAATCTCAAGTTGTAAATATAACGAAATTCAGACAGGAATTATTATTAATTAAAAAATGCATTAATCTATCAAATACCTGCTTCATTGTAAAGACCAAACTTAAGCAACTATTTTCTCTCTTTGAGCGAAAAGCAGACAAATCCTCAAAAATATTATGTAAGACAATCAGAATTATGCAACCCGGTTATGACGCTACTAAACGGAGGGTTGTGGTAAAATTTTATAATGAGGATCAAGCCCAGTTGATAACATCTAATACATATAGCCTCAAATCGGCGGCTCGCATATGACGGATTAACGGTAAGCAATTTCAAAAATATTTTAGCGACCAAGAAATATCACAGCATGAAACCATCTGCAGATAACATGTAGGATTTAAACAATGGCCTTATTCCTTTGTATCCAGTCAAACAGACATGTATATAAATTACTTTAAATAATACACAGGTTAAAATTAAGTACAGGCAAAAGGAATAAAATCAAAAAAACATAATAAAATCAACAATCGACAAAAATCTAGTCGACAATAAAATTAACCGATCAATAAATAAACTCAATCAAAATTAATCAATAAACTCAATAACGAGTGAAAGTCACAAGCCAAGGAGCGAAGGAGTGTTACAAAAATATTTCTTAAAAACCTTAGAAAAGAGCAATAATTAACACCAATTAAGCCATGCTTTATACCATAAACGAAGGAATTTTCCAATTTCCACTTTAATTTAAAGAGTGTATTTTGTAATTAAAGGGAACGCCTTCTTAAACCCTTACGCTGGAAATTCATTCATGCAATTCTAATGAAATAAATATTCACGTAGAACCATAGTTACGAAATGTAAATTCCGACATAATCTCTGGGGAAGAAGCTTTACGATCCAAGGAACGGTGGCATAGGATAGGAGATAGGTTTGGAGATGAGATATAGAAAGATCTCCCCTTTATTGAATCCGTCCCCTCCTGGATGCGTTTCATCCCACAATCCCTTCCCCAAAATATGCGACCCCTCGGATTGCGGATGAAAAGGATGATGGCCGCGCTATCCTATAGTCGTAAACATTGCGCGTGTGCAGGAAATATGAACGCCGCCATCCACGCGACACCTTCTTCAGGGGCGATAAGGGCCATCCTTGACCAAGGAAAAATTCTCTCCTTTATGAATACTTTGCGGTCCTTCCCTCTCCCAGCAAAATATCTCAACCTCCACGACCTTCCTCATCCAGGGGAAAAGGGGCAAGAAAATTCTTTACCTTAACACCCTCTGACCGCTATTCTAGGCGGGCCTTTCTTCCGCGAGAAAAGTCAGAAAGGGAAAGAAAAAAAATCCCATCTCTCGAGGCAAGAATGGAGTGAAAGGGAGAATGGACATGAATGGGAGAAATGGTTGCCCGCCTTAACCCCAGCCACCTTAAGCTATCACACTTCCTTTGGCAGGGTATACCTGGCTACTTTGCACCTCCCCCGCCACTCTCGGGCAAAGCCAAACTTCGGATCAAAAGCGACCGTTCGGTGGTCAAGGAATATTGAATTCGCTCGTGCTCTTTCAATTTTCTCTTCGCGAAATCGTCATTGTTTTATCGGTGGTGAAACGCTGAAATCGTTTTTAGAGACAACTATCTTGAAGTTTCATTTTAAGTCGGTATCGGAGCCGCAGGGGCTCTTGCGTGCTAGCATATTAACAGTAAAGCTCCTAGTTCGAATCCTTGATAAGCAATGGGGCGTCGAGAAAAGGTTAATTATAAGAGCGGTTGTTACTTTACGACTCGCCTATTGAAGAATTGATTATTATTATTCTAATATTCTTGATAAAATTAAAACATATCAACATCGAACATAAAAAATAAAATAATCACGAATTTCCAATTGCAGTAATGTTCTAGGGTGTTGATCTTCAATTTGCTAGGTTTAATTCCTCCCAGTGCGGTAGAAAAAGAATCGATTATATACTTTCCTCGTATGTAGTTCATATAGTAATATGAGACTTATGTTGTGATAGACCTAAATTTAAATTATCCGGTCAAATTTACTCAGAAATTCGTCATCCAGCTTTCTATATGTATTTTATCTTTTATATTTATATATTTCTTTTATTTTATTTATATTTCTTTCTTTTGTATTTTATATATTTTATCAAACAAATCAATTTTTTGAAATAAATTCACCAAAGTAGATTTTATGATATTTTAATATATCAATTACCCGAGCGGAGTTTCGGCGTCTTCATGACAGCTTCAAAATTTATTTTATGTCCGAGTTATTTATTGATGAACGCTGGTAATTTTTCTTCATTACATCAGTTTTACAAAATCACTCTTCTCACCAATCAATTCCTTACAAAAGCTTTTCAATTTTGTTGCTAAATTCTACAATGAGAAATGTTCACACATTCCATAAATCTAAAATAAATTTGCTGATTCATTTGAATGGTTTATAGTAAAATAAAATTATATTTGGTTATCAGAAATAAAGTTGACGTAGATTACCCTAAGCGGACAGAATGATAGACTAAATCATTTTGTATAAAATCGTTCTCTGACTTCAAAATTTTGTCAGCATCTGTTACTGCACTTACGGAAAATTAATAAATAGCAATATTATTCAAATAAGTTCACAGTTTTCTGAAAATCATGTAGAAATAATTTATTTAATTATTACGTCTTCTATGTTCTTATACCAAGCTATGGGATTTATAATAAAGACAACTACCTCAAAATTGGTAGGTTACTTTATTTACAGTCTATCATTGCTTAAAATTTAAGACTGATTATAACTGCAGAGCTACCGCACAATACGGGGATACATCGCATTATTTCTCTGTCAATTTTCAAGTAATTTTTGATTTAATACCACCTTGCTCATCTTCAAAACCTAGCTATTAATATTTCCCGAGACAATACAATACATTCCATGTTTCACGTAGTGTATGACGACACCGTATGCCGCTATCTTTGCTCCTGAGATAACACCGACACTGAACATTGCATAGAATCTTGAAGGCGGCGAGCTGTCTAGCTCTGGGTTCCTTTTCTACCGACTCCTTCTCTCTTTTCAACTCTCTCTGAAGTCGGGGATTAGCCCACTTCAAAAGAAGCCGCTCAGTGCATGCGGGAGCCTCCCTTTAAGTGACTCTTCCCCAGCGGCACGCTCTCTCTCTATCGCTCCATTTCTATACCTACTTAACTTCTGTAGACACCTCTTTTCCAGAGATCGTTGAGAATTCTCTGAAGGCTTTGAGAGGTTTGAGATGACTCTTTTAGCCACCAAAAAAGAGCTTAGGGATTAACTTTAATGGATATGTTCCCGAAGTAAACAGCTAAAGTAAAGAAGTTAAATCCGAAAAGAACTCGGTTAAAATGCATTTACGATTCGTCTTTTGAGCTGCCGTTTTTGAATGATACTTTTTCCCACGCATCTCGCTCTAAGGCTGAAACTGAGTGAATAAATTGGAAAAGAATTCGCGCATTTTTTCAGAGTAGACAATTTCATCCGCAATTCTTTATTTGGAATGCAATAATAAGAGTGTGTTCGCATTTTCCCATACGTCACATTCGTATAAAAATTAATGTAAAGCTACGGCTAAAAGCGCATCCGAATGGCTTAGAATTGGTAATTATGTTTTGAGACAAATTCTATAAAATTAATTCAGTGCAACATTATCGAAGATTACTGTCCAAGAATCATATTGTAGCAAACTTTTGAGGAATAATAGATTTCAAAGTTTATTTACTTCCGAACTTCATTTCTAAAGATATTGCTTAAATTTAAGTACTTTGAGTAGAAGTATTAATTCTTAGTTGTATTAAGGTTTATATTATTGGTTAGATTATTATTATGATGACTAGGGGTTTATAAAACGGTTTTAGCCTTACGTCGCCATATTTTCTTGATATTTTCTCGTACATTGTTACTTTTTACATTTAGAATTTTGCATCACCTAACTTTACTCCTCATAACATTTATTATCTTATTTTTAACTATAATTTATAACTAAAATAAATAACTACCACGTTCAGATTGAATGATTGGAAATTGAAATTCATACATATGAAATACTCTTTCCATAGAATAGATTGAAAGTATATTCTGTTTCCGTAATTTTGTTTCCGATGACAGCAATCTCTCCAATTAAATAAATCGTCCATAGAATGAAAATCGGAAAGGAACTTAGGGTAAAATCGCATTTACTTCATTTCTTCCGTATATTATGAAGAGTTGCTTACTGAAGGAAACATAAGTAGGGTCATATGGCTACCTCAATTGAGGAAGTGGTGGACCCTAAAATCGATCAGAATCCGATTACTGCGAACATAGGGAAACAGGAAGGATAAATGTAGGCGATAGAAGGAGAGGACCACCTGAGAGAAGATACCGGAGGAAGATTAACGGGCGACCGACCTTGGACCGATGCGCAAGAGGTCGAGAACCTTATGCTCATAACTCATTCGCCAAAACTAATTCCATACGATTTCCCGCTCCTATATATGTCATTGGAGTCCGAAATGTCGACAGTAATCAAGTTAAATAATGGTTCTCATCAGGTCTTAGAAACATGGCCGTCAGCGGATACTTTTCTGGTGACCACTTGCTGCTAGATGATTTTCTAAGTCCTTGCGGCCAATCTTAAGGGGAAAGTTGACGATGTATTTTCATTTCCGCATACTTATTGGCTCATTATATTTATGAATTGTCTGTATCTTATTCCTGATACCATATATCGAAGAACAGAACAATTTCCATTTTCCTATCTGGATAAAGATAACTTTACTTTTATGTTTGTTTTTTCTATCGTAATCAGGAAGCTGCTGAGGTAAAAGTAATGCTGAATAAGTATTAGCTTTCATCCTTGCTGAATGCTGCAATAGGTTTATTCAAAAGAAACTTAAATAGCAATTTAGTGTTTTCCCAATTTACAAAGTTGTGTCGTTAAAATGTTGTTAAAAGGTAAATATGATATGTATTCAAACTAGCGTAAGCGGAAGTTGTAAAGTGCTCTAAATATGGGCTTTCCAACCTTTTCTTCCGCGGAGCACTTTTAAATTAAATAAAAATTCGTGACATATTAAATAAATATAAATCTATAAAATATATACTAAAATCATTTAATATATAAAACCCTTCACCGTCTAGAAAACTTATTCTGAATTCTGATACGTTACTTCACTTGTGAAAAAATAAGATAAATAGCAATATAATAATAATATTTTTAGACAAATATTTTTAATAAGCTATTCCCTGATTGAAATGGAATAATAAGAAAATGTGCGTATTTTCCCATACTGCTTCACTCCTATAAAGATGAGTACACATTTTTCTAGTTTTTACCATACAGAATCCCTATGTAAGGATAAATACGAGTATATCGCATAATACAGTGTATCTGTAATGCAAAATCAGAAATATTTGTCTCTTTTGGATATAACGCGTTACATTAATTGTTGATTGATCAAATATTATTTTACAAACGCATTCGTAATACATCGCCCAGTTAAAAAATGTAAAATATGGAAAAAATAATCTATCACAATAATTGTGACCATTACGGCCTATTTTTGAAAAATTAAGGATTGTTAGTGGAGAAATTTACAGATAATACGCGATAAAAATATTTTTCCTTTTTCCTCTCTCGAACTCGAACCTAAGGGAATAAAATTCGCTTCGAATATTTCTCTCTGTCTACCTTCAAATAAAATATGTTTAAATACAAATTCTCATCATCTATATGGCGGTGACTCATTGCTAGTCACAGCACAGCGGTTGGAATGAACTCCACAAATGATGCTCCGCTTACACCGCCGAAAATTTAGTCTTCTAGGATATCACCCCGTCATTTTCCGGTCAATAGAAAACACCCGTTTCCAGGATGCATTATGAACCCACCGCCGAACTCCAGCGCCTCTCATCCTATGCACACAACATGTAAATCTACGCCGATTTTATTAGTACATTTGTACGCCCGATAACAAGTCCCTTCCCTCCCCTTAGAAGTAGAACGATTCAATGCAAACTATCCGTGGCTGACCTCCGAAAGTGACACAAACGCGTAACAGCCAAAAAGGTATCGGGTTAGAGGGAAACCGAGGGGGGCAGAGGTGAGGACTGGGGTGGCACCGCGTCGGATTGAAACTGTTATCCCATTGTGAATGGAGGCAAACGTTGAGTGGTTTACCGAGATTGATGACGTCACGGTTCGTTGCTACAGGGATTTGCGAGAATGAGTTGGAGGGAGAATGAAATAGTAGATGAGAAGTTAAAAGAAGGGTGATGGAGATTTAGAGCGGGCTAAACACAATGGATTTAAGTTAAGGCTCTATCTAAAGAGCCTCAATGAATACCAGTTCCATCCACATCTACCTCTTTCTACATCAGATCTGAGGTAAAAGATCGCGCAGCTCGCTTCTTTTCCTAGAACTTTATCACCGCTCCTTGAAACGGTAAAAAAACATATAAAAGCCGCTCTTGTATTTTCCAGATTAGAAAGCAACGAGTTAGCTCATAATCATTAAATTTGAATGCACAAGGAAAGAAAAATTTTAATGGAGTATAGCTAAAAGTGCCTCGACATTCATTTCGCACAGAAAAATCCCGCCGAAAATCAAGCACCAGAGGCGAAAGCGCTACCCACTTGGCTCTTCGAGAGCCCAAATATTCTCATTTTTACTAACATTAGATTCATGTAACATTTCGAATGTATGTGAGGAAACATTGATCAAATAATATATACATTCATAAAACCTTGATAAGAATGAACCTATCATAGCAAAGATTCTCGTTAAAGAAAGAAATTTCCGCCTGATAACGGATGATCACGTAGGAGTATCTCCTGGTGCCAAATTGTGAGCACGAATTACTTACAATAATAATTATTATATTATAAAATATCTTACGTGAACAACTTTATATTAGTTAATTTAATAGCGTTACATATATTATATTATAGAAAAACTTGTCTTAAGCGGAACCTGTATGAAGGATAAACCTGGAAAAAAATTCACCCCTGCCATACGCCCCTGGGGGTATAAATCTAAATACAAAATTTTGGTCCAGGCGTGCGTCCACTACTAACGGCTGGCCCTGTATTAAGCGGAAAACTGTCTTATCTGAAAAAAATCGTACTCTCTATAGATTCCGATAAAGACATGTTCCACGGTATCATATGAATGAACAACACCACGTAGGAGGTTAAACAGAATGGGAAGAAGACAACCGAGGATGGAAATACTTGACGGAAGGCAATCTCACGCTCAGACATGTAAGAATCAGATTCAGATGTGGAGAAACATGACGTGAGTTATAACCACAGAAGGTAATTAAGATGATGGAGGAGGACTGTCAGAGTCAGAATTGTGTAGCTCCCTCCATTCTAAAGTTTATCTATTAAATCATCTCATCAGTGAGATATAGATTCAATATCATGCTCCTAGCACTTTTCAAAATTTGAGATTAATAAGGAAACCTCAAACAGGAGAAGGAACCCGAAATTGAACGTAAAGTTAATTAACATTGATGCATTTAGAAAATTCTTCCTTCTCGTGTTTTCCATGAACGACATTAACATACGAAAATTGTAGATATAATAACTATAAAAACTGCGCTAATATAAGATATAAAGCTACATTCCACGATTTTTATTGTAGGCGAAGAATATTGATTTTTATTATCGATCTAATCGTTCAGCGTGGACTCTTTTACACCTAACCTCTAAAGATAATGCATACTAGCATTGACTTAGAACAAAAGCAACTAAATAAAACTAACTTACATGCAGCAAACTTATGTCAGAGCATACAAACAAAAGCGGAAATATTTGGGTTAAGGGTAAAAAGTCCTAAACTTAACGAAACTTAACGATAAAATCCTCATTTGGGTATATAGCGGTAATACAAAATGATAACGAAAGAAAAATCGCGAAAACACGAAGGTAAAATAATCTTTAGAAAACGCATGTAACAAATGTTTTTATAATACTTTACCTATGGAAGATACTGACAAGAATTAATGAATTAATTTCGCATTTGAAGATAATAATGATTCAATAGTATCCGTAATACGCCTCGTTTAACGGTATACCTACTATTAAGTAAGGAGTTTCTTCGAAAAAGTAAGCAAAAGAGTAGCAGAACGGTAGTTTGAAATATGATGTATTCATAAGACAAACCAAGATGGTTGTTTATAAACACACTTAAGAAAGTCGGGAAGAAAGGAAAATGAAGATGATGATGATAAGGATAGTAATTTTTTTAGAATGACAATGAACGATGAGTAGTACTCCGGGAAAAATAAATGAGATTGATAACAGCGACTTTTTTATCAAGAGGGCGCTTGTTTGTGAAATTTTTAAAAGAATATTAAGCACAATTTCATCTGAAAAAAAACAATGGAGGAGAATAGGGAGGAGCACGGCTGAATTAAGATTAGATATACAGAATTAACTACCCCTTTGCAATAATTACAATTATGGTTAATGAGTTCTGTTTATTTAATGGAAGGATGGCAAACATTAGTATATTAGTGAGAAGATTAAAATAAACCAACGGAATACGTTTTCCGCCCCGTACTTCCACAGTTGGTTCCGCAAAGGGTCGCGAAAGCAGGAATTGAACGCAAAACCGGTCTCTAGGCAACTATCGATATTTATCGAGTCCACTTCATCGCTCCAGTATTTCAAACCGTCGAATAAATGATTATGGGTTCACCACTCCGGGGATATCTCAACTTCCGGCTACCGCACGATGGAAAAAGTCATTTATGAGACTGCAAGATGGCGGATCACCCGGGGGTGTCGCTAACGAGTCCATATATTAAATTATCCAATGACAGTAACGTATTCTCTTTTCGCTATCTATATTTTGACCTTTCAGTTGCTGTGAGAGGTGCTGCTACCTCCCTTAGGCTCTTCTTTTTTGTCAATTAATTGAAATATGTTATTATTAACAGGGCAAGTTACCCTTTGATAAAATGAGACTTTGTACCAAATAATACTTGGAAACAGGGCTGAACCGTGGCATTTCGGCGCCTCGTACAGAAAGATCACCTCCTACACTTCGCTATTATAAGAATACTATGCTTATGCTTAAATAATTTTTAATTAATTTGATTCTAAACACCTAAAATATATCAATTTACTGAATTATATCCGACATATATACGACATCATAATTCAGGCACATTTTTTACAATAAGAACTACACGAATTGGTACATAATAATTAATAGTAATGAAGTATATTCCATATGAACACGCTCTAAAAGGTAACAAAATAATACAAAGCGTAGGGTAAACCATTTTATTTATCATTTGAATTAGAATCCTGGTAATAGAAACATTCAGCAACGTTTTAGATAGATCCCCGCACATTAAAAAAAAACTCGATTCTAGCGTCTCAATTCAGTTATGTGATAAAATCGTCTGTTAACGTGGAAATAATTTTAAATCTTTAGGAAATAAAGAAAGTTTACATACCTGACTATCAATCATTCAACCATAAGATTTCCAAAATCATTCCCTGCGTTCGACTTATACTTTTCCCACGTGTTTATAATTTATTCTCTGAAGATTAAATATAATTATGGGTATTTGCGGATTACCTACTTTAAAGTAACCGATATACTCTCAAAAATCCGCTTTTTGTTATGATATGCAATTCTCTTAAAAATATATAATCGTGCAATTTTACATGAGATATCAAATAGGCGTACTCAAAAGTTCAAAAGTACTATCTATTATCAATACTTGCAATTTCCTTTGAAGCAGCTACTACAATGTGGTACAGAAATACAACGGTATTTTCTATATTTTCTAAATTATCATACTTTTCTATATTTATATTTCTGCATATAATCTACCTCGTTATCGTATTTTTAGTTAATCGACTCAGTTAACAAAAAATGACAAGTAAGACAAATATAATGTATTATTGAACCTCTAATCTCTTTATCATTCGTTTTAATTGAATCATAAATATGAAACATACAGTTTCACAGCTCAAAATAACATGTAGTTGATAGCGTTTAGAAGCCGAAAAGCATTTTGAAATAGTAGCTTTTGACCGAATATCTATCAGTGACCGATTGATCTATCAATTGTTAGTAAAGCCTTAAGTATTTCAATTCTCATTGAAGTTAGGTGATACTGAATGTTTTCTTTCATATAATTAAGATTGATAGCAGAGTTTTGTTCGGTTTAAAATTAAACTCCTTTTACTTAATTCCGAATAATTATACCTCATCCGTGAATATTGATCACCTATTCTGTAAGGGATACTTATTGCTACATTTTACAGATGTATCCTTCCCTTTTTATCCCCATTTCTCAAAACACCCATTCATTATAACCTCATAAATCTTTCCCAAAGCGGCGTGATTTTTCTATTTAAACCGTGAATAAGTCAACGTCAAGGTTATGAAGCTAATGGCTAGATATCACTGAGATGTTTCCGACGGCAACCTTTTGGATATTAGAGCGGTTCAAATCCCAAAAAAAATATGGGCCGGCGGTGTGAAACCCCTTTCTCTCATCACTGCCAACAGCCTCAGTATGAGCTTCTCTGGTATCCATTCCCTTTACTGCCAACAACCCTTTATATCCAAGAGGCTTGACTCGACAAATCGTGATGGATCGCTGAGAAAAAAGCTCTAGCCCCTCGAAAAAGACTAAGAAACCTCCTCTTCCCATCAATCTTCTTTTTATAATAAATTTTGACGTAACCCTATCAATTCTGAGCTGGATCCACTGCAAAAACTTGGTGGAACGAAAATGACCTATTCATTGCTTGAGGTTTAAATCTCTGAAAATGTATCTTTACTTTTCATTGCCTTTGAAGCGGTGAAATATTGAGAGTTTTTTATTCACGTCTTGATGTGATGTTTTTGTATCACCAGCGTACATAAATTTCATGAAATTGTTGCGTTCTAAATATCTGATCAAGCGTCAATCAAAGCTGTAATATGGAATTACACACCTATGCAATAATTTCCATCCTCATCATCGACACTTCTTTAACCATGGTGCACTTGTAGACTAATTCAGACTTCGCTTACTGTTAAATTATGTTGGATAGTTTCAACATGAATTCTAATTTTTGTAGCGGAAAAATTGGGTATAAACGAATCTTTGGTAGAATTATCGTTACCTCCTTCGGTATTTCAAAAACAAGCGAAACGATAAAGAAGGCGAACCTTCGCATATTGGACTAGGGGTCATTTTTAGCCATAATTTCGAAAAAAAATCTTGTATGCCATCAAATACAGTAATTAACGAATCATTTTCAACAACCATGTAAAGGAAAGGAAAATAAAAATGAATTTCGTAAAATTATAAACAACTCCCAAAAGCGCGGTAAATCCCTAAGTACGCCGAAACAATACACTGCACATTGAAGTTTCAGAAATTTCGCGGTGCATCGCGTCGCGAACTTCCTAGTGTATGAAGCCGGTTGGAAGGATCTATATCACATGGTTATCAAAAAATTTCAACGATTCTATTTCGAAGTACCTTATACTGCTTGCTTCTGAATGAGTATAATTTTAACTAAAAAATCAATCGATCTTCCTTTAAAACCACCGAATGCTGTATTTTATGCGTGTACTTTGACGACACCCAGTAAATGATCTGAAAGCAGCGTTTAAGCACTCTCGCGTCTCATATTTTACATTTAATAGATTTAAATTATACGAAAAAATGAGATTAATTCACAAAAACCATGAATTTCTAACAAGTTACGAGCCTTTAAATTCGTTGACTTGATAGAGAGAAAGGGCAGTATTAGCCAATCTTTTCATTCGTAAGTATTATTCCCAATAATTTCCATGATTTGATGAATTTTCTATTGATTATTTTTTAATTATTAATTACGTGATTAAACGGTATTTTATGTTTTACTCGATATAGTCATTTTTTCCATTTCTAAATTTTTAAGCTCCATCGTGCATAAACAGAGGCAAGTATTACATTTAGCTGGGTTCAGTGTGTATATTTCACGAGATTCTAATGAGAAAAATTCCTAAGGTCGCCAAACATTTTTTACCGTGGCTATCCTTTTTCCTACATCATCGTAGTCGTATCACTTCAGCTCTCTTTTCTTTTCTGTCATTCTCAACCGGTCACTCCCTTTTCTTTCGTCAATTTCCGGTGAATACGGTTCGATCACTGAGACCCATACCGGATCTCCAAGAGGATAACAGCGTGTGTCAGGAAATGGACGGAAGTGACGGAGGAAATGGTCGCAAGTGGATTTAAGTAAGCCGAAGCCGCAAAATAAAAAGAATGGCCGGTAATAAGAAGATATCAACTTCACAGGGCGGCCAGTGAATGGGGCCGAAGATCTCATAAGTGAATGTTATGAGCTACATTCCATTGCCTATAAAGATAAGGTATAATCTTGCAGAATCTCCTAAAAAAATCCTCTAAATATTCCTGCTTTCGTAAAGTGTCAGATGTACTGCATTGCTGAGATTCCCCAATAGCTCCAATAAAAATAAGAGGAAAAAGATCACCTTTGGGCGATGATTTTCGTTACTTTTCACCAGGAGTGGGTAAAGTTTCGAAATAATATCATATAATGGCAGATAATCCACACGATGGTTTCGGCCTTATTTTTTCTGGTAATCCGTAGTCAAACGTGTATTCGTTGAATTATTTGCGGATAGCAAAAATGAGTGAATGATCTTTCTTCAAACTGAACCGATTAAAATGCCAGTAAAACGAAAAGTATATATTGACAACCACTCCTGAGCATCCACCATTGCTTTGGATTGTGATAAATTAAAATTGAATAAAATACTGGCATCTATGCTTCCACTTTAATTTTCACGTTTGTGTAATTATCCGATTATTCTTGTTTTTATAGCTTTGAGTAAAGCTTTGCCCTCTTCTAAGTCAATTTTCGGTTCTGATATAATGCTTATTACATGATTTACTTAATTTCATTTAATTGTTGTTAATAAAACTTGAGATTAATTACTCACTAGTTTTAGTAGTTTTTCAAAACCATCTATTGCGAAGAAATGGGCATTATTATCATAACTCGAAGCAACAATTCTCTACAGAAACAGCGCCATCTAAACTATATCAAAAATGAAAAGTTGAATTCGTTATACTCCGGGTCGCAACGATTTGAAGCATATCTATATCAAAAGTAAGCGAGGAAAGCACAAGAAGCTTTTATTATCTATTCTATTCTAACTTCTTCTTCATAACTAACATTCATGATCTGTCATAGCATACCAGTATACCTTTAAGAACGGTTCTTACAAACATTCGAAGTCATTAAAATAAGCACTGTTCAAAACCCACACAAAAGATACACAACCCGGGCCTTATAGGTCATTTTATGACCACAATTGAATATTTACTCCTTCAAAAGTTTACAGAATCTCGTATTCAAAGTAGCCTGCCAAGGACTACGAACGCTATTAACAGTCAGGGATGACCATTGAAGAGTTTAGGCAGACGAAGGCAGATTAGGCCTAACTGTGAGATGCTTTTGTATTCGACAGGCGGAAAAATAGCAAATGATTGACTGCCAGTTGAGTTTAGAGGTCCTCTGGTCAGGTGGATAGCTCCCAGGGTAAAAACGGTAAACGTCTCTGGTGTCCAGGCTGCATTCCGAACAAAAAACACCTCGGAAGAAATATCCGCATTCTTTTCCAACCATTTCACCTCATTTTCGCTCATTCAGAAGCAATAGATTCCACTCAAAGTGATACTCTGCTTTTACGCTGAAGTATCACAAATCTCTCAAATTTATGACTTTCTTTTTTATTCAGCGACTTCGAAGTCAATTTTGCGTCAAAAGCATAATTCAACTCAATAACTGTAAATAAAAATTCTTTAGAAAGAGAAGATTTGAGGACCGGAGTACTAGTTCATATCCCGACCTCCCTTTCATTTACCTGAAAGATTACCATTGGTTGGGAGTGGAATACAGTTTTTAGATTTCCTGAGGTTTCTTAGATGTAATGTAGTCCATTATAGTATCCTCAAGGATATGAATGGAAATGACCCTATCGTTTACATAGGCATTTAGAGTCGTTTTACTAAATACTACTAAATCCCACTCAATTTCTGTTGAGAGAGGGACAAAGGCAACCGTCCGATTAAAATTTCTGCGATCTTATGTTTTCTTCAATCTTTTAGAGCGTAAGTACATTTCTCTTCAGACAACCCTCTATTTATCTTTCCGAAAGTATGACAACAGATAAGAAAACTGACAAAAATTACAAACAGGCGTTTAATAATTTTTTTTAATATTACTTTTAAAAATTCCTACTATATTTTTTTAATCTTTTTTTCCAAATATATGAAGTTAGAGGCAAGAATTGTAAATACAGTAATAAGTCATATCATCATATGCTGCATGAGTTAGATGAAGGTTAACTCATCCAAAAATATATTCCTTTGAAGGAAAAGCATACATGTGAGTAGTATCTTATAACTTAGTCTTCCTCTGTGTGATATATTCATCTACTGAATAATAGAAATATTCCACAGCTTCATAAAATTTGTTTAAGCGTAATCATGGAAATAAATGAACCAGGTATGAACAAGTTCTACGGTAAAATAGCTCGTAAACTTAAAAACTGTTTACATAAGCATCTACAATTTATGCGGCCTTACACATAAAAACCTACGGTCATAAAACTATTTGCAAAATTACGATGCCTTTTATCACTCCAAGGAATAGAGCGTACACAAAAACCCAATGAAAATTATTTTTCTACCGTAAAGAAGTCTTGCCCCGCAAACTCTTATCGCCTGAGAAAATACGACCACTTACATCCTCTTGAGGCCGTAAAGTTCTTGTGAAAACTATCGTAAAAAGAAATATCTGACCACACCATCGCTAAGCTTAACAGATCCCGGGAAGACAGGCGTTAACTGCCTACGATCTCTTTTCCCTCCGAAGAGATGAATTTGCGCAAGTTTCTTCTCTTTATACACATGAATGCTGGCTGAAAATGGAACTTAATTTGTAATCGCCGTTACTCCAGCGTGAGAAGTGCTACAATACCGAATAAAATGCATTGACGCGGTCACTCGTGCTTTATAAGGTCCCTTTTCAGGATGAATATTCTTGCGCCTGAATTTTATTTCCGCAATTCTACAAAAATTCTTTCTCAGAAAGACGTCTGTATAAAATGGGCGAAAATTCCTAGAGAGGATTCTATCCTTTGACTTTCTTTTCTTGTAATTTAAATGTTATCTGGAACGATTCTATGAAGTTACTAAACGGTCAACCTACGTATTTGAAAATAATAATTTCGCGGTATTTTATTGCGCACTAAATGAATCATTCAGAATCACTCATTCTCAATAGCTTCATTTCATCACAGCGATATACAATATTGAGACTAAAGTAAATGACTGAAATATTTTTCTATGTCAAGCTGAGAGCCAAATGATATCACTCCCTTCTTATAGCTTATAGCCAAATGATATCACTCCCTTCTTAATGCTCTTCTTCAACAGCATACGTTAATCCTTCAACACTTCGTATTCAGCAGTTTATAATTAATATAAAATCATAGTCAGTAAACAAATTTTCTAAATTTCGGCTTCACGAAATTTTTATTATGTGAAAAAGATTCAGTTGATGAAGGTTCCGAATTCCATTTAGTGGCAATAAAAATACTGGAAGTGATATATATAAAGAGTGAAATATAATCGCCAGAGTAGCGAAATTTCAGAACTTTTACGAAAAAATAACGAAAACATTGAAAGTATCTACGCTTTAATATGTATCACCAACAATATTAACTACCGAATAATTGATGAAAGTATTAACTATTAGTGACCAAAAACAGCACCGTCTCCTACTTAAAACTATAACATTCAAATCATCAATAAAATGTAACACAAAGATGCAAGGCACACGACTTTGAACATAAAAATGTCCTAAAATTCATTTTCCTAAACGCATCAAAGCGCCCAGTAACGTATACGTTGAGGGGTGATCCTTAAACTCCATTCACAAGTTAAGAATTACTTCTTCCATTCTAAAACCGTGACGACCTTGCCAAATGCCTATCCGTGACTGCATGAAGACGCATAGCATGACAACTACATCGCCATTCCAAAAAACGAAATAGATGTCCTTAAAAGGAGAAAAAACTCGGAGAATACGTTTTTGAAGGAGCGGTTCGAAGAAGCAAAGGGAGGAGTCGGTAGCTGCAAAAGCATTGAAGGGAAGGCAGCGCGTCTAATTGCTGAGACGCTTCCCACGCAAAGAAATACGTAAGAGAGCCGAGGTTCTTGGAGAATTCGAAAAAGCGTCTTTTCTCCTATATTTCCACTATTATTCCTTCTTCTCTTCACCTTACATTCTTACCCTGCACTTTCTCCGCTTCGTCATCTCTTTCACTAATTCCGAGATATTTCACTCGCAGTCGGTTCCGTGACGGGCAATTTCCAATTTTCTCTAATTCTTTCCATTTTTTCCTTCGCCCCTTTTCTCTGATCTACCTTCGAATACATCATTTATTCTTTACATTCTATGCGCCGATACCTTCTTTTTGAAATACTGAGTTTTTTTATCAACAAATGACTCTTTCATAAGTGTCACGGTGTACCTCAGCGGTGTTACCTCATTCTTGCTGGTTTCTCATACTCTAATTTGCCAGTATTCCTTTTAACATTCCAGAAATTTGGAATATTGTCAAATTATTGTTTACATATGTTCCTGTTATCATCTGCAAAGTGATATTAAATGAGGAAAATTTCTGTTTTCCTGTGATCATTTATTTTGAGGGAAATCCGCGATATATTGTGATTTTCCAGGAACAAAAAAGAAAAATATTTTCCGACTATATCTTTTGTAATATGCATGTATATGGTAAATCTATCTTCCGAGTGACTGGTAAGCACCTTTCTGTAATTCGTGCATTTTCGCGTCCTCAAGGTATGATATTAGCAGAATCACTATCCTTCGTGACCTTGTTACCCTATATCAACATATACAATTCTTGAGTTCTGAAGGAACTTATGTGATACAACGAGAGCAATTAGAAACGCTACGTAATGTCATAGTTTTTAGATCATGACGTGAGAATAATGATCCTAGTAAAACTCAATATGGGAAGGCGTTACCTCGCGGAAGGCCATTATAAGGAAAAAAAGAACATAGAAATGTATGAAAATTGGAGGCGTACCAAAAGTTCTTTCTCTCTTTGATCCTAGTAAAGGTCATAATATGTTTTCTCAAAAGGTCATAAAATTAGACTTCATGAGTCCACACTCTGCAATGCCTCCGGAGAAGATTTTGTTTCTTTAGCCACCTGTGAAAGGAGGAAAGATGTTGACACTTTCATTGTGGTCATGTTATGCGAATAGCATTAAATTCTTATTACTTTAAACTGAAAATTAATAAAATGTCAGCCAACGTTATTTTATACCATTCTCAATTATAGCCAACACTTTTACTGCTACATAAGGATTTAGTTACGTCATGAAATTCTCATCTTGGGATAATCGTTATTATTGTGCCAGAAATACCTGACACGGGATAAATGAAGCTTATGATTTTACTTTATAGATTGTATGCTGTTTCTGCCAACTTATTAGAACTGATACCCAGCTTTTTGTTTTCGTCCCTTGATATTAGTCTGGAAACCCTCAAAGAAAACATATTATCGCTCTTCAACTCTGAAAATTCTAGTTTTTATCATTATCCATTTCTTATTTGACCAAATTGCAAAGCTCACTTCAGATGGACACAAATGGAACCCTTGCTTCTGTGCGGTCAACTTTTGGGACATTGGAAAACCGTTTTCAACCGTTTCTTGTCTTTTAGGGCGTATAGGGAGGACTAGTCAAAGGTAATTAGATTGAAAGAACTTATTTTTCTTATAAATTCGGAGACCTTTATCATCTCCGTAGACTTACAGGAGAAATCAATCCCTCTCGACACATTTAACATGATGCTTAATTCTCTCTTTGTGCTGTGCAAGTCAATTTGAATTTACAGGTATCCATCGACCTCCAATCAACTACCGACCTTGAATCGACTTCTAACTGTATGATTTAGACTAATGGAGGTCGATATCGTTAAAAAACAGTAGCTACAGGTGGTAACAAAGGGTTTAGGGAGATTTCTCATGTAAACATATGGTTTATAAGATCGTCTCCGAGATTTCCGATAAGTCACTTTAAGTTCCTCATCTTTGATTAGTCCTCCCTCCGTACCCTAAAAGGCGCCATTTTTCTTGCTCCTCCTCAGCCGAGAAGATAAATTAAAAGAGGTGTAGTCGTCAAGTCCCCTAAATGAATCACTTATGAACATAATTCTTAGGTGTTTATTTTATTTAAACACACAGCTATGTTAACAGATGTAGTTACTGCTTCCGGAAGTGGGGTCCGCCTCCTTGTCTTCATCTATCTGTTGTTTCTATCCATAAACACTCCCACTCCCTCTCCAAATTCTCTTCAGTGGCCTCACCTGCTCAACCAAATCCAGAGATAAGGAGGGCGTTTTTGCAACCACATTTTCGAACCGATTCCTCAGCCCGATTCCTTGGCACGCTTCGGCGATTCGAATGATCGTTCACGTTGAGTACGTGCGATAAAGATGAAGGAATCTCCCTTTGAAGGTAAGCGAGCGTGTCCGTTTTATTAGATCGTAAACAGACGCTTACGCGTAACATTTACGCAAAATCAACATGCCAACCCTTAATGCGAAGTTTCGCGATAAATTTCACGTGAATATCTTCTGGAAGGTTTTATTCTGTTAAAGGGATGTAATCGCTTGCTTAAGGCGAAGCTTAAGGTGTGAATAATAACACTCTGAGTAGAATATAGAGCCTTATAGTTGAATAAAATTTACATGATAATGCATTGATTTCATAGAGGAGTGTAGTTTATTTTACCGATATAATGAAGTTTTATTTTATAATTTTTTCTAATATTAATGTCAATATGGTATTTTATCTCTTCATAGATCACATTTTCAATTTCATGATAGTAGAATCAATCAATACGCACTACGAGAACGCAAAGAACGAATGTAATGATAAAATCATTGGCCCCAGGATGACAGAATACTCTTCTCCTGATGCATAAATATGATTGACAAAAATTGAATCTACCTTAGTTTACATTTTAGGTTCTCCTCTGTTTCTTTACCGTTAACTTCTTGTGACAGGATTCTACTTCTTATCAGTTTTTTTATTTCAAACGTTTCCCTTGTCCATACATAGGAAAGTTTGACCAGAAAAAACTAAATAGTCCAAATTTTCACATTATTATTCACAGCTCATAGCGTTGCACATTGCGCGAGTACTCTGCTTAATTGAGATACGTAACTATTTCAATCTAATATATAAATAATCTTATGAAATAAGTACATTAATAACCAAATGGGTCAAGTATTGAATTTAGAGGGATTGCTATTGTTTTAAATGCAGTAATACGGATTGGCCTTCACTTGGTGGTACTCTTTGAAAAACATAGTTGTCTGAAATTTTTTATGTGTGCTGTACCAAAAACTATTAAGAAACCAGCTTGGCTTACTCTAAGGCAAAGGTTCGAAATCTGGGTCGTTTATCTGTAAAGTTTGGTGTGGGAGTTAACAAGAAATTCAAACATCTTTCAGCAATTGAAGGTAAGATGCAAGGGAAGATACAGAGGGCAAAAAAGATGAAAAAGATCATATAAATGGTTATTAGTTATTAGTAGTTATTTATTAGTAAGTTACTAAGGAATTAGGTAGGGGTTCAGTAGGAAATGTTAAGGCACATGAACCTACCGAAAGGTAGGACACTTATGATAAACTGTAAGAAGTACCAAGGGAGTTCAGACTAAATTCAGCATACTTCAGGAGAAAAAGACAAAAATCCTCCAAAAGAAAGCACTAAAAGTCAATTCGTTGATGAGAAAATGGTGAAGTGCGTATACAATACACGCATTCCGCATCCCATTCATCCCTTCGTGTTCGCTTTCCTTCCATTCACACCAACTCTCCGCTATCTTTTTTTTACCGCCTTTCCCTTTTTAGCCTCACATTCTTCGCCTTTGGACAGATTTGCGCTCAAGTGGGAGTAAAAAACCTTGTCCCGTCCGGAATATTTGACCAGATTCCGAAAGATCGATCCATCATCCCGAATAGAGAACGAGATGTCTCCCTCCCTCGGGACACTGTCCCTCCCGCCCCTTGTTGGACTCCAGAAGTAGTCGGACCACCCTTGCGACCTCTCCCACCAGAGGAGATAGCGATCTTCGGAAGAATGAGGATCTGCGGCGTAAATAGCGAAATATTCAGCGTCGAATTCATGGAATGCAGCGGCAGATTCTGGGAGGTATGCTCGTATAAAAGCATCGAGGAGACGGATTTAGGTCTTCTATTAACTTTAAATGAAAAGCTAATTTAGTTCTGCACATGTAAATACCTGATAATTCTCTTTGAGAAGTTTATCATTTTTAATGTACAGAAAATTACTCGAACATTTAAGTCATCCATTATGTTTACGATAGGTATGTATCATCAGAAAATAAAGTCCTCATCCCCTTCCTTTGTGGCTTCTGAATACGCTAATGGTGGAATAAAGCGCTTAATATTACGCAGAGAAAATATTATTGCCTATTAAAGACTTGATTTTCTGATCTCTTCCTGCAAATAGCTTCTATCGTTTTAAAATTTTAAATATGCTTCTTCATTTACGTTAAGATTTCCACAAATAACTATAAATCCTGAATCTTTCACAAATTTACGATTCATTAAAAATTTACCAAACATTTTTTAATCTTCTAATAACATAAACAGTGAATTCTACGGAAATTAAATTACGCAAATATGAGCTTAAGAGATGCTTAAGTTCAAACGCATACCCCTCGAAAAATATCCCTTCTATTAGAACTGGTAGGCATCTAGCAGTTTCATAAAACGCTATCTTATATTGCAAACGATAATTATTTTTATTGCAAACAACACGCAAATAAACGTAGTGCAATCAAGAAGTTTAAGTTTTGAAATGTATGTAGTAATTAATAAAACACAAAGGTAATGTGCTGTTTTTTACTATTTAAGTGTTTTCTTTAAAATCTATGAAATTGTACTAACAAATATTTCAGGGATCACAATAATTAACGTAACTCATCAAACGTATGAGAAGAAGGTTTACCTAAAAGTAAATGTTTACAATTTATTTGGCCAGTATCCCCAGAAAACAATTACATCGGAGCGACGAAAGAAGTTTGCGCAATTTAAAGCGCGAAAGATGCCTGAAAACATCGCTCACAGGGACAAGGTAAAGGTAAATGCAACAAAGTAACGCGAAATCTGAAAGCGAAGAAGGCCACCTTTGGCAGCGCGAGACTACCCACGAGGAAGCCGGCAACGTGTTCTGCGGTCGCCCATGAATGGAAAAAGGCAAGTCAATCCACTTCGTAAAAGACGCAGAAAAGAAAGGAGCAAAACGTTAAAGATGTCGCGGTTGTCCAAATACGGGCCCACACACAGGCTGATGGAAGAAGTCCTCCCACGCCAAACCCCGAAAGGGTCACCCAGAGCTCCATTCACAGTAAACTTAGGGAGACCATCGCGGTCCCGAATGGGAGGCCCTCGAGCGTGGAGGGCCCGGTTGATTCTCTCGCCCCGTGACCAATCATTGTCTCGTAATTCATTCCCTCGATAGACCATTATTCCCTCAGATCCTCCATTCAAGCTCATTCGTTTCCATTCGCTCACGATTCCACTCGAGCGCTGGCCACTTTTCTTTCGCTACCAGCAGACTTCTACCTTATATTTCATTCCCGATGCGACTGTAAACGCGCCACCCACACATGTCGGAGACCGCCCACCACTCGGGTCGAGTCCAACGCGGACATTTGAGAATTTAGTGGATTTTTCCGCAGGTAATTCCCTCCGCTACCTATATAAGCCATTCAGTCCGAATGGGGAGCCTAGAGGGTGGGAGTTGATGATCAAATGGACTTTTAGGGACACGAAATAGTATTAAAACAGATGCTCTCTTCAGAGGTGAAGTGGCCGCCCTCGCCGTCTATTCACTGATCGTACAAAAGGGAGGTATAAATTTTTACGGAATCTGGTTTCAGGGTGTGGGGATGGAGCGCTTAAAGGTTGGGTTACGAGTAAATCAGCGAATTTGCGGATTGGGCGACACTTTCAAGGTAAAGGAGACTCGTTCAATTGAATCCAAATATGGATTCGAGGAAATTTTCAATCTTGAATGTGGAATCACGCTAAATACATGTCAGAGACAGGCTTTTATTATAGCTACTGTCGAAGATGGAGAATTTTCGGAAGGGGAAATTGATTTAAGGAATCCACATTAAGTTACCTTGAATGTAAATTATTTCACCTGAAAAATATGTAACAATTACAGCAACGTCTGAGTTCGGTGTACCAAAAATTTCTCTCGCGCTCCACCTTGGGCGTCATAGCCACAGCCTCGCATTTCTCGTTAACTAACTCTCGTTAACCGTGTAATTCATGGTTTCCAAACCTTATTGTTGCCTAATACTCTCCGCCTTAAATAAATAAATCATCAATTGCCCCCTATTTATCATCTTAAGAAATAAATTTTGCATTTACCACTCTATTTAGCATCGAGTAAATCAAGTTGATAGTAACTAGATATAACCACAGGTAGTGTTGCCAAAGCAAATACTTAAATATCGCACTCATTTGCCTACTTTCTTACTACTACTGAAATTGTAAGAATCTAAAATGTTTTTAAATTAATCTAAATATTCCATTCTGAACTATCGAAGAGAAGAAATTTCATCTTACTAACGTAAGCAAAATCCTATACTTCCTTTAGATTGCATTATCTCCCTAATTACGGATATTAATGAGCCTTCTTAATTTCTTTGGTTAATTTGAGCATAAAAATTATGTTCATCTAGCAAAAGTGTTTTTAGTGATAAAATTAATTTAAATATGACCTTTATACTTTTATAGTTTTCCAACCCGGTAACAAATCATGAATAATATATCTTAATAAGTTTGCGTTTTCCCACATTTGTTCTTTTCCACATATATTAGCCACGAAACGTCAATAATCTACTTTCAATATTAATTTATTTCCATTGAAGAGTTCCAGGGATAGTTTTAGAATTAGTTTTAGAATTGAGCTAACCTTCGATATTCGATAACTACGGTATTTATCCAATCCTGATCAAGCTTTCCTATCCCTGGTGGGGCTCTGGTTTCTCGTGTTGGAAACCGATTGTCTATTTCGATCTTATGAGTGATCTCCATCAAATAGCTTAGGAATTAGCGCACCTGATAGCTTACATAATATGAAATACGTGTATAGTAATAGTTGAAGTCTTCATCCATTTGGTGAACCCGTGGAAATATCAATAATTCGAAAGCGTATCATATATGACATTCATTTGGTTGAGAACAAACTCCATGCGCATTTGTTCTTGGTGCTTCTTTCGATAATGCACGATGCTGTGTCTATATTCGGCCATGGCGTTGAATATTGTATTAAGTTGCATTCCTTACGACTCTTTATTGGACAATCACTGCATTGAATACCATACTACTTTGGGTACCGAACAAATGACGATGAAACACACTCATTCAAAAAGAATGAATCGAGATTCGACCGGCAGAATATTGATGATTTTCCTTCTTACCACAAACCCCATAATTAAATTTATGGATTCTTCCTCAAGCCGCCCCATTAGTAGGGAGATAACGAGGTTATTGCGCTGGCTAAACGAAGAGATAGTAAATTTGAGCGCACGATGCTGAAAATTATTAAAAATCTATCGTTATAATTGGCATAAATTTGTTTCCATTCATTATTATCACATGCGATTTTAATGACAAGCCTATCGGTAAAACTAATGAGTTGTTTAAAGATTCGCTTCACAGAGTCTCGATTTTCTTTATTAAGTTTTATTATCTAACATTTTTATTAAATGAGCTCATAATCTGGAATTAATAGCACGCTTCAAAAAAAATTAAGTTCATACTTATAGTGTAACACGATTTTCTAAGCTGCGGGACATGTAAGGACAAAATATATATAAGAGGAAGAATGGAATTTATCGACCTCAATTTAGTGGTATTCTATTATAAAAAAATTTCGGGGAGAATTAATTATAAATACAAAATTAGCCTGCCCCGATTAAATAACTCCATGAGATTCAAGACTAATACAACCGACATCTGGAAAGTTTGTACTCTGATAACGAAGCGCTAAAAGTCAACTTCCATCCCCGTTCAAAATGGCAAATCGTTTTTTTTCAGAGCTGTAATCTTTTTGCTCGTGAAGACATCACCGATGCCACTTGCGTACTTCCCGGTTATGCCTCTTCATCGTCCTCATCCATACCTCATTTATCATTTACGCTCTTCAACAGAGCCCATACCCAAACATCCGCCGAATGTTGCTTCGGCATCCCAATCCGACGCGCCGTCGTGACGTCAAGAAGAGGTTCGAAGTAACGATTCAATTGCCATTCCACGTACAAATATTTTCTCCCGAGCGTCACCTACAGCCCCACCCTTGGCCTTCTCTGCATGGTTCCATCTATTCCGACTCATCCTCCTCTCATATCTCACTGTTCGACACCTTTCCGCTGAGGTCTCATAGATAAACCTATTCCTCCTCACCTATTATTTCCTTTCACCCATCTGCTGGTGGTCTCCCATCGACGAGATTTATCTGTCTGCCTATTCTTCTCCGCGCCCTTTTGCGGTGACGCAATTTTTGGTGTCTCTTTGGGAAGATGACCGAGAGCCTCTTCTTTTCCGTCCTATCTGCGAGGATTACCGCGACCGCACTCAGACCCCCAGGAACTCCCTCTTTGTCTGAAGTCATCGCCGTCGCTGTTTATTTTCGTGCGGTTTCGAAGACTCTGTTGTAACTTACTTTAACAAAAGTCCGTTGGTTCGGTAAGGATGAGTTTTATGGAAGCATATCGCTTGGTGCGATGCTTAACGCAAGAAATGGCAAGTTTTAATGTTACGAAAAGTAGGGATCGAAGAATTCGCTAATACAGTGCCTTCCCGATCTTGCTATAATATCTTCAGGATGGAATAAATTAAATTATAACCGGGAAATGGGGAAAAAATTAGTCTGCATCTTTCTAAGAAGAAAAATACTCTTCCGTGGGGCAGAAGATGGGGAATTGAATATCTTTCATTCACCTTTCGATAAAAGATATTTAAAACTTTAAGTAAGTTATACGACTTGCTATTGACTACTTGCGAATATTTTTTACCATTAGGAGATATACATATTTTAATAAAAATTACGGCGATGATTAATATGTATGATAATAATAATGAGTTGATATAGTGAGATTTCAGAAGAGGAGAGGTATTTGGGATGGTGTTATACTCCACTTAAAAATTAAAATGTATCATCATTGTAGGCAAAGCTAAAATTCAAGCTCTAAATAACGATACTTTCAAAATGAAACCTATATATCGTATCTCAGACACATAAGCGCAATGGGCATTTTAATATTTTAATTCTCATATCATCACGAGAAGATTAAGGAAACGAACTCATGTTTCACACACAATCCTGAGTTTTTCAGTGATATGCAAAGCAGCCCGAATCGTTGATTAAATGCATCATCGAAATATTTCTTCCCTGTTCAGATCAGAATTCTACAACGTAAAAAGTACATGCATACATAACAGATGATAAAGTATAACCATAGTATATTGCCTTTTATGGAGTATATACTACATATTACTTATTCATATCTCCAGTAATACGAAATTTTTCTTAATATTTAAAGAATAAATATGAAGCCGCTAAACCCACTGTTTATAGCGGTAGTGCTTAAATAATTTTCAAATGATTTTTTCTTAGCATACAGCAGTTTGTTTTCTGCTGAAATAGCTTCCAAATTCTCGAAAATACGATTTTTTAAAAAAGAGAGAGATGCTTCTTATAAAAAACCTTGAAAAAAATCCAACCACCAATCTTCCCGAGAACATCCTAAAAAGGACTTCGAATCACTCCTCCATTTACCGCGAAATCACGAAGAGCCTTCGAGATAACAAATTTGTAGCTCCCAACCACCGAAATCGAAAACGCGCAAAAAGGAAAAATAAATCGCGGGGAATTCTTTCATCCGTCCGACAAAAGGCCAATGGCCTTTGTCCGCCTCTCGACTATCAATCATTGGGCAGAGAAGCTGTCGACTTCCGCGGCTGTATCTCACTTAATAGGGATTCGGAAAGGGACAAATACCTCCGATGGAACCGATCGTGGATTTTTTGGACGTCCCAGCGAGAAACCGAAAGCGATTTAGCCTTCTTCCATAAAAGGGGAGGACTTGTCTGCATGGTTGATGCATCGGTTGAGTCGGCGTGTGCTAACGGTCTGATCCCGGAGACAAATGACTGCGTTGGGGGCGCAACGCGACGCCACAGAGAGCGTGGGTTATGCGTGTCTTTCTTCGCCATGACGGATAGGGCTTCGCCTCCGCAAGATGGCCTCGCAAGGTCTTTGTTCCTCCAGCTCTTCCATCATACGTGATTAAGCTCTTATGGCTTCCCTTAATTCTCTCGATTGTGAGGGATAACTGCGCCGTCTTATGACCGGATTATCGTTCCAGAATTATGAACTGTCGAGAGAATCGCCTCCCTCTCATCCACTCGATTATACGTGACTCCATTCCGCGCTTTTTTCCGTTTGCGGAAGGTCCTTTTTGAGGGAAAAAGTAGCTTTTTCGAAGGTGGCATTCTAAAAACGTTGTCTGAATGAAGATCATTAACGAAGCTTTCATCGGAAATGAATACGGTCGGATGAATTCAGTCTGCATGACGACGATAGTTTCTTGTTGCGCAAAAAGATTTGTAAATGTTCCCTTGTACAAATAATGCAGTTAAATCTACCTCAACAGTCCGAATAAAAGAAATGCGGTATATGTTACTTTTCGATTAAAGACATCAGATATTCAGTAGTATTCAGAAATATATCATCTTCCTACGGTTACTGTGCCCAGACTTCAATAACTTGTATATAAAATTTGTGCAAATATCTTAAACGAAAAAATAATGAAAACACAGTACACCAAATTTGGTGGAAATTACTAAGGATCTTTCATTTCAACACAGTACTGATATGCAAAAGGCAGGATAATGAGGAGAGGATATATAAAGTTGTTTTATGTGACGTGTCTGACATATTAAACAACTCACCACCACAGGATGAATAATTATCAGTTAAATTAACCATCAGTTAAATATAATTTGTAATTGATATTTATGACAAATTTAGTATGAAATTACGATAATTGACGCTGAGATTGCTTAACATATATACAGAGAAACAATCAAGAATTGAGAGAGTAGATTTTGTTGTAATTCAAGTGCGAAAACTCGTTTGTAGCTGATACTACAATACGAGTTAACAGTTTAAATAGATTATTTGCCTGGCTAAAGACTTCACTCAGAAGGTTGGTTTCAAACTAGCAACCAATAGCTTCCGAGAGGGTATGATGCATACAAGCCAAGATGAAAATTGAGATAGTTGGCTATCTCAGTGAGCCAGAATGCTTTGGAGAAAGTCCACTGAAGTGCAGCAGAAAGACCTTATGAATAACACTTTTCATAGCATTCGAAGAGTGACTAAAATGAATAATATTAATGAACATCAATCATACCGCAGTAGCCGCATTGGAAAAAATTGGCCTTAATTTTTTGGTAGCTTTGCATCTCTTTATTACTAAAGAGGGATAAAATACAACTTTTAGATAAATAAATTCAAAATGTTTCGGCGTTACTTCGTGGAAAGCCAAAGTGTATACTTATAAATGGAGGAAAAGAAAAGAAATCTTGCGGAAAATTACAAAGTTTTCTTTTCCTCCATTTATACAACTTTTAGATGTTAAAAGTTCTGTTTTTATTCCTCTCTAAGCTTTCAGATTTTTACAGCCATCAACAAGATTAAGACAAAGGTAAATGACGTATGCATTTTCTCTATCTGGTAGCAAGGGACAAATATTCAATCCAAAAATATATAGTAGCAAGAACGATATTGTCCAGTAATAACAAGGAGACCTCTCTCTAATAAAGCCGCAGAGCATTTTAGCAGTTTTCGCACAAATGGGCCCCCACTGGGAATTGAACCCTGGAACGTTTTCACCAAAGTTGAACGCGCTACCCACTTGGCTATCCGGGAACCTCAGAGCGATATTATAGGGCTATTGAGGGCTCCCGGATAGCCAAGTGGGCAACGCGTTCAGCTTCGGCGAAAGCAGTCCCGGGTTCGATTTCCGGTGGGAGGATACATGCGCGAAATAACCTTCGCTGCCGAAGCACTTTTAAAAATTCTACATTATTATTACAGCATCAGGACAAGAGAAGTCTAACAAGGGACGAGATACGAGTCACTATTGCGTCCCTGACGCGACTGCACTTCATCCACTCGAAGGAAACAATCCCTTGGATCGAAGCGCCTTTGAAATGGGCAAAGGAAACTCAACCATCCAAGACTGCAGAAGCGGGATTCCTCGCTGGGAAGCAATCAAGAGTTGCAATTAATCCCATTTCGGAATGCAAAGTGAGGAGAGGGAAGGGAGTAATTTACGAGGGAATTATATCTCGGGCTGAATCAAGCCCCTGAGGGAGAGGAGAAGACGGGGAAGAGTGGGCGTGGCGGGAGACTTGGGTGAAGGGAGCGGAAGGAGAGAATCTGTAAGCACGCTTCCTCCTATCAATTCCTTTGGGACTACATGTCGGAGGCCACAAAAGGAGATGCCACGCTCGGCCGCCTCTGCACTTCCCCGGAAGGTCTCCGACCAACCGCAGACTGTCATCTACGCCGCGGTTTTTTCTCGTCGTTGGAGATCGAAGGGTGAATGTAGAAGGGGAAATGGGAACTTTGCAGATGGAAGGAAGAGGATGACTCGCTGAGACGGGGGTGGGTAACCTGCTTCTCTGGAGCAACTGGAGGTTTTTCTAAGGGATGACTTGCTATTATTTTGCGGTGCACTCAGTCATAGACTTAATGGGTATCGGTCTTTGATTTAATTGCTAGATTAATTACTGCTATCCTTAAAGTTCGTATCACTTGGTGGCAGTTTCTGACATGTAATTTTACTTCAAAGAACTTTTGCGAGAAAACCGCCATGATTCTCCAGGTGGCACATGAGCCTTGTAGTGCATTAAAAGCTCTTTAAATGAAACTTCTCCTAACATTCTTAATATTACCAATAATCATATTATTTCATCACGACCAAAAAATATCAGTATATGATGGACAAAATCTTTGTTAATAATTCTATTATTTTATCATGATTTCTTTATTAGTCTTTCAAAACATTAAAATATAGTACCGTATGAATTGAATACCTTCTCTAATTAAAAATTTTATTGTAATGTGTAAGGTTCTATTAACTATTAAATGATGGATTCATCTACGGTAAGAATGGTAAATATATATAGAACACTAAAGAAAGGGGGAATTTAACTAGAGTTCGAAAGCAAAGACCTTTCAAAAATATTTTAAGCGGACTTTATCCCAAAAAATTTACAACTAAGACTGCGAAAGAATCTCCAATTCAGACGAAAATTTATTTAGAAATAATCAAACCATTAGGTAAACCCAAGTGATTTCTAATAGAATTCTCAGATAAATCTCTATTTCAATAATTGTATTATCATCGAACACTCGCAAAGATAGTAAAATAACGAAATCGAGCTTTGAATCACACAAAATTGAAAATATGTTGGATGAAGCAGATGAAAAAATTGTAAAGGAGTGAAAGGAGATAGGAGCAGAACAAAAGAATAGACTGATATATAGTAGAGACATAACAGGAAGAAGTGGGCGTACTATTCAGAGAACGAATAAAAGTCTATTGAAAAATTGGGAGAAAGAATGATGGATTGATGATGAAAAAAAGTAGGAGAACTTCGACATTTAAAAGTGAAAGTAGAAGAGAGGACGATTATACTGAAGGTATGAAATAGGAAATGGAAAAGCTTAACAACATTTCCGGCGTGCATGAAATACAAAAGATATGCAACATTCGATGAATATTGTTATATATTTCGCTGAATTAAGCAACGTCCAATTTAATTCGGTTGGGTTCATAATCAATCGGTTAGAAACAGGAAAAGGGGTACAAACGGTTCGCGGATTGAAAGAGGAAGAGAATTAGGAAGGGATACGACGAAGTGAGGGCAGAAAGGCCAAGGAGGAAGATAAGGGAAGGACGAAAGAGAAGGGATAACAAGGAAGTACGAGGCGGGTAGGTGTTTTCCTTCTCCATGACCAGATGCTGACCTCTCCCACACGGGAAGATTAGGCGATTTGTAGAAAGGGAAGATAAAGGGAAGGGAGTGCCACTCCGAATCTCTTCACGCATAACGTAGGCTGCTGCCACATTCAGAGATCTGTGGGTTTTAAGGAACTGCCTTTTCGTTTCGGTTTTTGAAATCACTTCTAAGTCGTTCCAGCACGTTCCCTCCGATTTCGGGCTGAGCTCCGCTCCGATACGGTCTGCCATATGGGGAAAGAGATGCATTTATTATGAAGTGATGGGGCACGGGCTCTAGTCTGGCACTAGAACGGATAGGAGAAGGATACCTTACTGACCACATAACATGGCTTAAACTTGGCAGCTTTCGGCACCGTTATAGCTCGGCAAGACTATTCAATATCAGAGCTTTGAAGTCAGAATGATTCTCGTTGAAAATAAAATGCGGCCGTTCTCTGAAATATTTTATATCACCTTCTAAGCCAGCAATACCTAGTATTATTACATTTGTAACATGCAATACGCAACCATAACCTAGTTTTCACTAGGTTAGCAAAAACCTCACCAGAACCGTGAGAAGTGTTATTTAAACTCTATTCAAAAAGTAAGCATTTAAAAAACCTGACTCCACTATTTTATACTCCGTCAAAGTAGTTAACCATATACATTGCTATGTTTACCAATTAGGAACTTTACCACACGTTAAACTCTCCAAGTTGTGAGGTGATAATGCATCAATTACTAATCAAGGAGGACTATCACATTCGGAATATAATAATAAATAAATTACATAAAATAATCTACGCCCACAAAATAACTCTTTCATGCTCATTTAGGATACGTATATAACATCCGACTTTGATTCACCCGCTCGTTGAATTTTTAGCCTTTTTAAGTCAATGACTATTATTCTTTGTAGATACTTCCAAACTTTCTCCCAAGGAAACAACTCGATAGCTAAAAAGTTATAAGATCCCTCAATAACAATAAGATTTAGGTTAAAAATATCAAATTTCAAGATAATTAAACATCTCTCTACTTTTTTTTCTAAATCACAATAAAATTAATGTAGTAGACTCTTTAAGGGAAAAATTTAATACCATTATATTGAAATAAACAGACAAGGTTAAATTATTAGGAAACATTCATTCTATAAGGATCCCCACATACTCTGAAGTCTACTCTACCGCCAGACACCTAAGGGAACAAGAGAATAATCGCGCGTGCTCAATCCCACCCACAACCGTCACCTACCTCCAGACGAAATTCCCGTAAAATAGATTTCCTCCACGGAGTCGCACATAAATTTCTCAACCTCAATTAACCTCCTTATTAAACCACCGCGTCACAAAAACCAACCCAACCCCTCCAGAATCACTCATTCCTCACTACCACTTTTTTCTTCTCACAGCATCCTCCCTGATGCGATAAAAACACTAACGCGGTCCCCGTACTCTCTCAACGAATTAGATTAATCAATTACGGCACCACCGACCCCTCCTCTCACCACCGCAACCCTTGACGATGAATAAGGATGAGTCACAAGATGGAACCAAAAGCGGTTTCAAGAATAGATTTATTTTCGGGCCGGAGTTCTTCCGCATGATGTCACCCAGAAACTCTCCGCAAAACCCCCAGTCGGGTCCATTGTGCATCTCCCTACCACCACGGGAAACAAGGGAACAACTTCTAGCGCTGGGGTATGAGGAAGTAACGCGCGGAAACACTGTGGGGGAAGGGTACGAAGAAACCAGGAGATGCGAGAAGGGGGACGGGAGGGGACGACGAAAATGTTATTTGGAATCGGCGCTTTTGTGGGCAATATAATACCCTCCAGAGAGAGCTCTGGAGTATGGGGGCATAAGACGACGTGGGGATGGAGGGAGTTGCCCACGAAGGGTGGAATATCCAACGCCGTGGCTGTGCTATCGCCCCGTTCATGCCCTCCGGCGTGAGGGGGCACGGGAAGGGGTGAGACCGATGGAAGGGAGCCCCTTGTAGATAACAAACGGTCCCTCCTCAATTCCCCCTAACAATGACAGGCGGATGCAAATGGTAGAGGCGGGCGAGGAGGGGGGAGAGGAACGGAGATTGGCGAGGGAGAAAGGGGTCTGCAGATGTGGGGCGAGAGAGCTGGTCTCCCCCATCGGATTGATTCCCCTATCCCGCACGCTGTTGGCCATTGCACCGAAGAAGGCCTCACGCCCATTGGCGGCCGATCGGCCATTGGGGATGCACGGATTGATCCCCTTCTTCGTTCTGCCCCCCGCGGGCCTCTTCGGATCCTGTGAAAATCATACCGGGGGAAGTCATACAATTACATACATATAGCGGGCACTATGGCGGACGAGACCGCAGAAACTCGCGGGATACGCTAGGGTCGATTAGAATACAAATGCTGAGTTTCCAGAAATGGATCATTTGTATGGACCGGATGATACCCTCGTTGAAGTTTCCAGCTGATGTGCTCCGATACAGATTTTGCCCTACGCCGCCCTTAGGGGATCCGCAACAGAGGTCCGAGTACCGTGACTCTCTATTTCTTAAATGCTGAACCACACAAAATGGTTACGTATTCTGTGGGGAACTTTAAGTTAACAATTTATGTGATTAAACTTATATTTCTGATACATATACGATCGAGGCCGTTTATTTTTGGAGGAGTTTAGATTTGTATAGAAGATGTCATCCTACTGCAAAATGAAGAATCGCTATGTAGCAGTAATGTGTTGTTAATTAATTTCAGTTAATTATTTTTATTTTCATAATAAGGAAGGGGAATTAGAAAAAAATACTATTAAGTGAACATAATTAAACATGTTAACTTAAACTCTTACATAAATTTTTGATTCAGCGTAATTGCCCGAATTTCAAGAACAAAATTCGTGGATATTTATAAGATGATTCGAACAAAAATGTATCGATGCAGGATTACAACTTTATAATTTATACTTCTAGGATTAAACGTTACCGATGGTAATACGATATGTAATTTTGAAGAATTCTTAGTATTTTCGGTCTCTCAATGTCCAGTTTAATCTCTGAGAGAAGAATTAGTAATAGCTCTCATCGACTTCTTGAGAATAAAGATATCTTCCAGCATTAATGATCCTGGCAAAGCTAACCTTCACAAATCATTTATTGGGTACGAGATATGAAGGAAGAAATTTTCTCTAAACTACTCACAAATAACCTTTGCCATAATGGTGAAAAATATATTAATAAACAAATTCTGCAGATACATCTCTCTTCTAGGGCAATATATGCCAGTTTTTAGCATCCTCTTAAGAATAATTTCATTCTAAGGTCCAAATTTAAAATAAACCAAATTAAAATATGTAAGGGATGGTAACGATTTCCTTAATCCTTATCGAATAATGAAAATTCATCCATCTCTTTACCTCCTGCCTACTCTCGATAAGATCTTCTAAATCCCACAGCCAAGCTTTCATGCCTTTATTAAAATAATACGCTCCCAAGAGTTTGTTTCTCCTGCAACACCCATCTTAGATCTGCTTTCGCGGAAACTTGTGTTTCTCGAGCATTAATTAACACGTTCCTCCTTTCTCTACGCTATGAATTCAAATGTATTACCACAGGAAAATCAATAACCTTTCCCTCTCTTCAGCTACTAGCTGAGTTTAAACTACGTTCGACTCTATTCGGCTAACTTGAAAACTCATATGCCAAGGCTAATTTTGTTCCGTAAGCTAATCCAAGGAAAGTGAACCGTACTCGAATACGCCATTTTAGTAGATAAAATTTTCTACTAAAGTTTTAAAGTAGAATCGTTGATATAGAAGCAAAAAGGAGACGAAAGAGATGAAAAATAAATTTAACAAAACTGTGGTTATTCATTGCTTATTACTGCAATGGAATATATTACACTTTAAAAAAGAAAAATAACATATGTATAAAATCTATGCATTGATAAATAATAATAAAATCACTGTATTTCTGAAAATGAATTCTCCCTTTCGAGCTCTTTCTCACAAATTTTATATAACTGATGGTTAGATGTAATAAGAGACTATTCAGTTTCAATCTCGCTTGAATAAAAACGTAGTATTATTATTATGATAAACTTCTTTGTGTAAAATAACGAGACAAAAATCTTTGTTTGCTTTGGACGCAATCAGATCGAACTGCTTAATGTTTCTTGAATTATGGCAAAGTTCGATTTCACTATGGGTAGGATTAACGGAGGAGCATACGTAAGAAATAGGTATGCGGTAGCAAATATTAGCAATGAAATATTATTGCACTATTATAGAATTTATGAAGCGGGATAGTGAAATAAGCCAGAGGTATCCTACTTAAATAAATACACTCAATTAAAAGTCAACATCAGAGCGTTCATATGGTCTTCATAGGTCACTTAAAGAATCTATGCTTACTGGAATTAATCGCAATATGAAAGGATTCTAAGGAAATTTTAGAGACTTCGAAAATACTAGCACATACTTAGTCAAATTCTGTAGGTTCTTGTGCCCTAAAAGCTCCTACTTTACGCCCTTACCTTTAATTATAACTAACTCTTTCATCAACAGCGGCTACTTTCACTTTCGTCTCCATACTTCTAACTACTCTGAACCATTTTCCAACAAACTAACTAACAGATAACTCTTTCCTTCCAACGTTTGATTCCCCATATCTTCTGCTACCGTGTTATCTCTCAAAACCGTTTCTTCTCCCTTAATTTCTAGCGTTTTTTTCGATTATTTTCCTATCAAGCAAACATACTTTTTCACAGTTTCTCCCGCAGCCATTTCTTCAAGACGTCTCCGGTTGATAAATGGAGAGTTCTTTAATGTTTGGTTAACTTGTCACTAATTTTTTCACCAACTCCGAGTTAAAATTTCGAGCACTCTCTTTAGATCCCTTCACATCTATACATAATCATAATTAACATCGCCAAGGACGGAAAATAGTGTGTTTTAATTTAACCACAGAAATTTTTATATAGACGATGAGAACCTCAAGAGTTCTTCAAGAGGTCGACAAGCTTATAAATGAAAAGAATGTCTCCTTAATTTCAGTCCTCTGATCTCTCCAATGAGATCCTAGTGAAAGGACGCAACAAAACTCCCCTTATTAGTCCAAAGCCGGCCGATAGTAAAATTCTTCTGTGGCGATGTCACCAGAGGAGGGCTTGTGAAATACAGACTCGCATGGGACT
The DNA here is from genome assembly GCA_036926295.1 of Pachydiplax longipennis. Lineage (NCBI taxonomy): Eukaryota > Metazoa > Arthropoda > Insecta > Odonata > Libellulidae > Pachydiplax > Pachydiplax longipennis. The sequence continues at coordinate 18,905,094 of JAVFKF010000001.1, read as the reverse complement.
CTTGAGAGTTTACCTAAAGAGGAGAGGTTACGCTCGAACCGCAGGGAATATCAAATTGTCAAGTGGGCGGAAGACGTTGAGAAATTCGTTCTTCCTACACGCATGGAAGCTGGGAGAGGTAATAGCGAAGTGACCGAGGAAATGGGATCGATGTCTACGGGTTTTCCTTTCCAATTGCGGAATCGCCCCAAGTCTGAATGTTGAGAAGATTTGTTCCACTTCCATTCGCGGGAGATCCCCACCGAATCGGCATTTGTCTCCGGAATATTGCGCCGTTCCCAAATGTCTTCTCCTGATTATGTCTATTCCTTTATTCTCTTCCGGTTCACTTTTTCAAGATGCCCACTCAAGATTGTGGTCCAGGTGAAAGGAAAGAGAAAAGCCTAATCTCTTACCCTTGAAAGAGGACCCATATATCATGAGTTAAATTACACCAACTTTTTTATTATATGAGGAGGGAAATGTGAATCCGAAACTTTCGGGACGAAACATGTCAGCTCTTTCTTGTAAATCGGAAAACTGACAACGACGGTTGCAGATTGTTGAAAACAATTTTTGAATGATTTCAATTTTAATATATAATTGCTGTAACTATAATTTTGACATTCAAAACAATAACTGTTAGCTGTACAGTATAGTTTTTATAAAGTTAAGAATGACATAAAAACTGATTTTTCGCAAGTTAATCATTCCTTTCTATTCCAAACATATATTATTCTGTGTCCTATATTTTTTGTGGTGTATATTGAATTTTTCTGTCTTTTGTATTATAATTTTTATATTGAATTCTACCATTTATATTTTACTTTGTTTTCACGGTTCACGGTTTTGTTTCACCCCTTCATTTTGGGTCTTTTCCTTCAACTTTTCCTTATTCGTTCTTTGGAAGCCTTAACTTGCAAATATATTTTTCAACACCGTAAACCTTCTTTCTTTCTTATTAATCTTTGTAACTATGATAACTATATATGGGGTAAGATGGAAGAGAGGCCCAAATAAGCTTGATCTAACTTATCCATCCATTCTTTCCTGTGGGTTTTTCCCATAACGTTGGTTCTATTCGATCAACTTCCACCGAGGAGATAATTCATCTTAAATCATACCTATTGGATGCTTTTCTTGTGACGCTTATGGAAATCATCATTAAAAAAATATAACAGTGATAAGATGGAAGGAAGGACTAACCTTACTTATCAAAGCGTGATTGATGATAATATTGTAGGATGGAAAAGTTGGGTCAGTAGGAATAACAAACCCGGAGATGCTAGAGGAGGACGAGAGGGTTTTGAATGAAGTAATTAAGTGACGGTAGAAGAACCTTACAAAAGAGAGAGGCAACTTTTATTCAAAATTCTGTGCGCTATCTAATCAAGTCCACTGATTATGTAGACGAGGAAATGGAAATGCAGAGAGAAAAAACGAGGTGAAAACAGAAATACAAGCAATGCGTTAAAATTTCAATCTCATGTTTCTGTTATGATTGATATCTGCTCTTTTTAGCTACATGTTAGCAGACTAAAATATTGAAAATAATGAAATCGAAAGACTGGACGTAAAAAACACTAATATTCTCACAGATAACAATGATTTATGACATATATCGTATATCTCAAAAACAAGACGTTAAGAAACAAGGAAAAGGCATTCTCTTTCCTATATCTCAACAGTAAAGGAAGGTCTCAACAAGAAAATGTTTCTCTGACGTTTATTTTTCTTATATCTTTTTTTCGCCTGTCATTAATCATTATTTATTGAATTTCTTGCTATATAAACATGTCTTTCGTTTCTCTCTCGAGAAAGCTTAAAAAAAACACCGGAACGTGGTACTGAATATCTAATGAGATCCAACTTCTCGATCAAATTTTTTTATCGCTTTATTATTCTCGCTCAGCTATGAGGATATCCTCCCATTTAAGTAGCGTCACCCTTATTAATAGCATTTCCAAAATAATGCTTTTTCATAGCTGAAAGTGATCGGTAGTTAAAAAACTGATATTTGGGTATGAGAGAAGATGAATATTGCTACGCACTTAGGGGCTTCTATCTTTTACGTCGCTTAACATCATCTATTTCCATCTAGAGAAAAGCAAATCTTACTTTCCCTCCATCTACATCAAATCCCACCGAGATAAGACATTTCTCCGACACAAAACGAAAGCTGGAGCGTCGACGAATAAAAATCCAACTTTTTTGTACAGAAACATCCAGCAGCATATCTCTTTTTCGGAGTCAAATTTCGAAAAGAAAATGAATAAGCGACGGCAGAGCAGTGCGGGTTTGTAGAGTGAACGAAGACGAGAAGGCATAAGAGCGCTCCATTGCTACCGAAGATTGGCGCGGAGAAAAAAAACAGTTGAATATTTATGAGTGGCGACGCACCACGTGCGGACCGGTGCTACAAATGGGAGAGATGACTGCTGGGAAAAATGATACTGGGATGGGTAACCATCTGCAATGGTGAGCTTCTGGTTGGCGGTCGGCACATCCCTCAAATGGGGGTGGGAAAGAAGAGGTGGAGCTTAAGAGGTTCGAGGAGTTTGGCGTGTTATACGTGGGGAGAAGTGGGTAGTCGGCTTCTGGCATTGAGGTTAAATTAACCGCAAGGGTAACCGAGAGAGGGGTTGCGGGGAGGGTATTATATATGTATACAAGGGATGAGGGATCATGGCGGGTGGATGCGCTCTTGGGAAAGGGGAGGGCTCTGCAGTCAGTTAGGGGAGGGAGAAGAACGAGAGAATGGAAGAAATATGGAATGAAAAATGGAAGAAAGGAAATGTACAGCTGTAAGATGGAATTTCTGACGGAAGATATACGACGTTGAAATTGAAATTTTGGAAATTTTTTAGTTTAGAAAATTTCCTTTTGTTATTTGTAATATATTCTGAGCGTTTGTTGCGTGTTTGTAAAATTTTGGGTGTGCGTTTCATTTCAATTAACGACAAATACCAAATTTCAATATTAATAATTACGAATAAATCTTTATACTTCTTTTAGCTAGACGGAAATTCGGAAAAATTTTATCTATTGGAATATTATTCCAATGGCCACTATAAATTTTATTTTCCTGTCCAGTTCGAAAAATAATTTAAGATATGAAACACGTGGATTCTATCATATGAGCTCTATTGGATTATCCGTGTTCATAGATGAAAAAAGTTAAGTATTAACCTCGATTAGATAAATAGTAATATAATAATCTTAAATAATATTATTTATATCGTATTTAATAAAATTACACGAAAATATTTAAAGAAATAGAAGTATCTCGGGTCAATTGAAGATTATTTCATTGACTTAGAATCAAGGATCAACAACCGCATTATTGCAATGCTTACTCTGTTTGCTCGAGGAAATATTTTTAAAAAGGTAGAAAAAATGTCAAATCAGAAATATGAATTTCATCCACTTTTGCAGCGATCCCTTTTTGTACACTCTTCTTATGTAAAATCAATCAATAAAATCAAGTGTAGCATCTCTAAAGCATCGAAATTTTTAAAAAAATAAATTAAAAAGAAATCGCTTAAAAGATATGTCCTACATGGAAAGCAGAAATCGAAAATTACGGAAATAAGACTAGCATTTCTTTAAATAATTATATATATAAATTAATTCATAGGAAAAAATAGTTGTCCCTCTTTCAAGACACCTTCCTTTGACGACAAAGTAATTAAGTAAGCAAAGTATAAAATTGTGTTGAACTTTAAAAACAATTGTAATAAAATGTCATAAAATTCAAGAAAATAATTTACAATTCATTAGTTGGCAGAGAAAGTCATTAAAATAAAAAGCATGAAACAGGATACCCATCGTCACGCAATCTTCTTTAACAGCGTTGTCGTAAGTGGGAGAAGGAAAAAGGTGAGTAGCTACAGAAATATTTAACGAAAGGAGAGAAAGGCGAAAGACACAGAAGCTGAAGAAAGGAATGAAATTTTAGAAGGTTAAAGAATGGCCCTCTGTCATTCCTGTTCGCCTGCGGTCTTCCCCCGTATAACATCCTCTCTGGCGAACTCTTTGTCATCCCTCTTGTCACTTTCTTCTTCCTCTTCACACTCTTTATTATTCTCTCGAATCTCTCTCACCACCAATCCACCCTTTACCCCCACTCTCCTTCTCCTGAATATCGGTTACTTTCGGAGGTTCGGCCATTCGGCGGCCTCTTCATGGGTCTTCTAAATGGACGACTCCCGCAGAGTGTTGCATTGAATCCCGGCCCCGATAAAAACCTCGGAGAAAGAATCCACGAAACTAAAACCGCACGAACGCTCAGGTTTCCATTGATAAAAGTTGAAATATACCATCGAATTGTGAGGAATGCCAAATTGTCGGAAGGATGAAAGCTTTAAAACGGTCGTAAGTTGGATCCGAACTGACATTCCGTTTTCCGTCAACGGTCTAACTTGATGAGTCGCTATGTGGATAAATAGAGTGATATATATCAACAACGGAACGCTTCCACCTTGTTTTATCATTGATATGTGTTTAATGGGTAGTTATTATTGGATAGTAATTTTAAACATGGATCAAGCGATAAATGAATCTTATTCTTCGTCTCTGAAACTCGTACATAGAAAGTAATTCCTTTTCATCAAAAAACTAGCACCCTTAAAGAACCACTAATATGTATTTTGGTATCCGGCATATTCTACTACTCTTGAAAATGTTAATCGCCGGGAATATAAAAAAATTGTCATTCGAAATGAAATGAAACTATGGAAAACATTTCTACTTTTACAATTTTCATAAAATTCTTAAAAACTTTTCATTTAATTCTTAAAATTGCTTTAATTAATTTTCATTTCTACTTTTCATTTTATTTCATTACATCCTTTAAAAACCATCATTTGGATAAATATGTACTCGTGATTTAGTACTAAATGATAACTACTCATTATTTTAAAAGAAAATATTGGCAGACGAGTCTATCCCCGTTTCTACTACTTCTTGTTGCGAGTATAGTTTATTACAAAAATATTTATAAATATCGTAACAGCTCAAAAGATGTTATAAAAGCACAGAATATTTTTCAAATCGGAAAATACAGATGAAATAAAAGATATTACTGTAGAAATAAGAAAAAAGAGTGAAATATTAGTTCATCCATTTACCAGAGAATGTTTTAAGAATACAATTATCTTATGATTTAAGAGGTGAACGAACTGTACAAGATCCTTCAAAGTCAGTTAATACCAGAATGTTGAATTAATAGCTGATAACAGTTTTGGGAGGAAACTAGACACGCATGTCTTCCTGTCGAATAACCAAATTAAAGCAAATCAGATTAAATGAATGAAAACAATATCTGCTGGAACCGTAATCCTTGAAAATGACTCACGTTTGTAATTAGACTCCTCAAAATTCAGGTAATTATCGCGATTCGATCCGTTCCATTAAAATGCATGAGGGATTCGAAGTGCATCTCTCGCGAGGTGAGTTTTTGCGAGTTGGGCCAAAGTTCTTTGGGTAGACTTTCATCATCTAAACTTGGAAGGTGAGGAAAATTTCACCATGTGTACTCTCCATTCGTGTTTTGGGCCGCTAAAGTCGGATCTTTATTGTCAGCCACAGAGTTGGGATGCGGTTTTGAAGAAGTTCTGAGAGATTTACATCTGTGACAACAACGAAGACTTTTATAACTGATTTCCAAGTCTCCTCTGCCGTGTTTCCGCATATGATTTCCTTAAAGAAGCAAAACTTTCGTGAGGAATTGATGAACGAGAGCCATTAAGTATTACATGACACTGGAAAAGTTTAAAATCTCCGTAAACATCTGAATGTTTCATTAAACTTGCGCGTTAAAATTGTAATTTTCCAATCTCCGTGTAAGTTAGAAAACATCTAACGGTTCAAAATAATTATCAGTACTAAATATTCTGGAAAACATGGTATCTAATATTGCCTAGCAAAATCTTGTTTATGGGAGGATATAAGACGAAATGAACTAAACAATTTCTTTAAGTGCAATATTGTAACGGAAGTAAGCAAACTTTATCAACAATGAACAATTATATCTATTTTCTAAAATAAATCACGCTGAACTATCCTCAGTATTATTGGCCACACGAAAATTGTAAAATATCTAGTACGAGAGTGGTCTGAAAAGTTTTCGACCTCAGATTTTTCAGAAATCTTCAGAAAACATGTCGAGAAATGGCGAAATGTCAGAAACTTTTCAGACCGCCCATGTATTAAACCAACCGCCCATATATTATACTGGATAGATTATATATGTGATGATGATAGAGGCTTCTTTGCCAATCGGGTTGAACTACATAGGGTAAAAAAGATAGGTTGGGAAAGCTCAAAATAGCCTAAATTTCTAAATTAAATATCTTTTTAATGACTCAGTTTATCACATATTAAAGTCAAAATGTTCGTTAAAAGTAATAAGTAGATGTAATACCCAAAAGAAACTCTTCCCGTTGCTAAAACAAAAATATCTATCATTTCATTAAACTGCTCAAATGATATTTGTGGAGCTTCATCATAGAAAATCATTTATTGTAAGCAGTTTGCGATAAATGATTTTGTATCAGTCATTTCAATTCATCGCGCTTCAATTATATGTAATTCTTTTTATACACACCATTTAATATATAAAAATAAAATTACTTCTTCAATCACTCTCTTGATAATGAGCTTATGTTTAACCATATTTTAATCGCGGCAATTCAAATCTCGTATCGATTCCATTGAGCCAATGTCATACGCTATGAAGGAAAGCTAAAACACATTCCTCCCTTTTCCTAATTCCGAGCATCCGTTTTCTCCTTTAATAATCCTTCATCTTCCCCAGAACGTAACAACCACCTGTTCAATGCTCCGCTCCTACCCATATCAATCTTCTCTTCCTTCCATCTCTCATCAGTCTCTTCGCAGTGTCCCTTCCGCAACCCTATCTTTCCTTTACATCTCCGTTTACCCTTATTCTTAAGTAAACTTCGTGTTCGTGGTTTTGGTGGATACACTCCTTACGTAAGCCACTCATTCTTTATTGCAGTAATGGTATATTACTCTACGAAACTACTAACAAGGAAGTGCACCTCCGCAAATTTGCTTCTAGCTATGCAAGCCTTTCTTCGTTATCTCCCGTGAGTTTTTATGACTGGTGAAAGAAAGACTTAAAATTCTCAAGCTTTATGAAAATTAATTTCGAAAATTTTACATTATTAAGCATTTCTCTTCAGAATCATTCGCATCATTATTTTTGTATCATTACCCTCAAGGGTAAAAAGGAAAGAAACATCAAGTTATCTATAGATTATGAATCACCATAAGGGAATCATATTGCTCCTTGAAATGTAATGGAATATCCCAGAAATTTATTTCCTTCAACATTGCTTGTCTACATCATGGTGGATGCCCTTAAATTTTATTTACATGAAAAAATTTTTAACCGAGAAAAGATGAGTAACCAATGAATTTTTGTAAACCCCTTAACACCTCTCTCTTTGTTGCTATATCTCTATAGCTTAGTGATGTGTTTATAACTTTCGTAATCTGTCATGGATTCAACCTCAAAATCTCAACGAATGAACAGAAATATTTCAGGGTTTGTCGCTGCATCATATACCAAAGCATAACTTCTTCGATTAATAATAGTTCAGTATCGAATTATCCTCGATAAAGGAATGGATGTGAAAGAAACGCGTTTCATAACACAGATATATCTTAATCCGATTTGAAAAAGATGATTAACAAGGAGGATGAATACAAACTAATTCGACTCAAACTCAATATTGATGGATTAAAATCATGTCTCTATAGGACATCAGAGATTTGGAGGTAAATGTTCATTATACGCGTAAGTAGAAAGAAAGAAAATGTACTTTATTACTGAGATAAAGGAAATGATAGTCTTTTGCCCATATATAAATGTAACGTGGAAGGATATATCATATTAAGCTCTATATAATGAACGATTCTCAAAGCGAGATTCCATTTCGTTTCATGAAATATCAAAATACAATGTAATTATTCTATTTTATTGTTATTCCGTTCCGTTTATGAAAGATTCGATGCATCTCTATTTCGTTAAATAAAATCCTTATAACTCATTCATTAACTGCTGTTTAATACGAGATTATTTAGAGATTATAAGATCGTTAAAATTATCTCTCTCGATCCATAAAATAACACTTGAAAAATTCAATAGACTGAAGTGTGTCTCCATGACTACAGTAGCTTTATAGCTCTCAATGTCTATTCCGTTAAAGCCGTAACTCTGCATGCGTTACGTCCACCTCATTATCATTTTAATGCACTTAATCTTTCAAGTGTACTTGAAGCTCCCATCTGCCACATCCCTTTAGCGGACTCTTGTGGTGATTCCCAGCATGCATCTCTCCACTTGCCCTTAGGTACTCGGGGTCAACGTTCCGTAAGCTTTCACTAAAACCATACCAATGTAAGAAAGCCTTTTCCCCTGGTAGAATGAAGAACATATTCCCAACATGTACCACATTAGTTAGGGAGTTAATTTATCAAAGATAGGTTATTTTTTTCTTTAGTAATTAATATTTAATTCGTTCTTGAGAATACTCGATTGTGATTTTTAAATTTTAAAGGCTGACCGAGTTCGTTTCTACATTTCTTCCAAATACCTTTGCAAGAATCATACTAAGGGAGAGAGAATAATAAGCGTCGAGTATCGATGCGGTATTAATTTTCAACAAAAAAGTGAAATCAGTGAAACTGTTTTATTTCTAAGCAAAATTTCCTCAGTAAAAACATTGCGAATTTGGTGCAAATCACTTCCAAGCGAATCCAGCCCCTGCAACTAAACTTTTAATACTCATTTATTCGATATCCCCTGTTCTTAAGAGATGAAGTAATTTCCTAGAAATATTTCTAAAAATGTAATATTTCTGAGTCACTTTTCTGATGATACAACATCTCAAATCAGAAAATACCCTTGGTTTATATCACGATTCCGTCGACTGCCATTAGGCTAACGATATTGATTTTTATACTCGGGCGTAATTACTTAGAGTCTAAAAAAATTATTTATTATTCAATAAGATTACGACGAAAAGTATATTACTTTCCCTTTCATTTTGTTCAAATCTGAAAATCAAAATAACTACTCCAATCTAGGGATAACCGACTTCTTCCGACATGCCACCACATGTTCTAGATGCTTTTCATAACAAATAAAAGTAATTATTAATCGTTTGAACGAAATATTATTTTCTACAAATATTGTAAAGACAGAAATACACGACAATGGACAGAACTTCTATGGTCATACTATATTAGAATTTGAAACGAAATATTACAATCTCCTCCTTAGCCTTTTAGCAAAGGCTAAGGAGGTATAAGAGGATCTACGAAACGATTCATCATTTTGCTGCATTCACTGTAAAATAAACGAGAATTTGATGGGAGATAAATTAGTAGGTATCGCATTATCTCTTTCGGAAAAAAATTTCAAATACGGAAATGAGTGAAATATAAGTTGAACGTGTGGATTCATAGAGCAATCTGTCCTGAAAGGAATTCACCGAAATCTAGGCTACTATGTTTTTTTATCCGAAGTGTCATGTAAAACCATTTTGATTACACTTGCGAGTGGCGCATTTTCTATATCTGAGGAATCCAACATCAAAATAGTATGTACGTACGTACTTAGAGAGAATAATTTAACCATTTACCGAACTAAAGCCAAAGATTTTCCATATTAACTCCACTTGACACGACAAGCAAGAGAAACATAATTACTATAATATCCAAACTTTAGTAATGGAGTGAAGAAAAGACTTCCCCAGAAAAGTAAGTAGGTTCCCACTCTTCTCTAGCACTATGGCAATACTTCGCCGGATTATCACGCTCCCTAATAGACCTCTGCAGAAAATACGCTCATCCAAGCCCAGGAACCCTGATGAGGAAATAAAATGCAAGGTAGGGGAGACGGGGTGAATAAAACCATCAAACAGGCAGCTGACGCAGCGGGGGCGGGACACTCACGCCAAGTACCGAATAACGCGAAGAACAACGCTACGAAATGGGGTCCGATATTTCACTTTCTCGCATTTTAAATTCCCTTCGCATCCCTTGGGAATCGCAAATGCCACTCTTTATCCCGCCCACGATTTATCTGTGGCTTCAAACGTTTTTTCTTCCCCAAGTGCGGAACAGGAAATTGTTTTCCCGAGCTATCCGACGCCGAAGACATGGATTTATCCGTGTTTTTCTAAAAACGCCGGCGTCTGAATTACTTGCGCCACCGACACATATATCCTGGTTCGCCTTCGGTGCTTTCGAAGAAAACCCTCAGGCGTGCCGAGAGCATTCTAATACGAAAATCTCCGCTCTGAAGAGAGTTCCCGCGAGGAAGAAACGGCTATGAATTTCCAATGCCTTTTATGCACCTCCCACGCTGGAGAAAATATACAGGATTAAAAAAGGCTGGAATTGCCTGAGCGTTGCGGTATTTTGGTCTAATCTCTGTGTGCCATTTATCACCTTGTACTGTTTCGAGTAACTGCCGTAGAATAGCGTAAAAGAAAAGAACTTCTTATTGAAAAACAATATCCGGATATCTTACGTCAATCAATTTCGTTCATCTCTTTCTATGTAAGTCAATCTGCAAACAAATCTGCAGCATTATTATCACCGACCCCTTCCTTTTTCCATCTGAATTGCATACTCGGAAATGTAATATTATTATCTACCTCCTTACCCTAAAAATTTCTCTTTTCGCTCCTACTTTTATTTTTTAAATTTAAATCAGTCCTGAATTTTCTATCCAATTCCTTTCATTCTTTACTTTTTGATTGTAAGAGGTTTCTATGAAAAAGCGATAGGCTTTACGAAAACAATTAACAGTATTAAAATCGTCTTACAGTTCAATTCAATTTCAATTCAACAATTTTTACAATAAAGATGCTTTGTAATTAATATATTTCTCCGACTAAAATCATTTTGTAGAGGCCCCTCCTGAGTTACAAACCAGACACAAAGTCAAGCAGACCGAAGTGACTGAAAAGCTCATTACACATAATATTTTGATGTCCATCAATCAATTCCTAGGATAGCTGTCATCCGTAAAATTTTCCCATGTGCTTTAGAACCGCACTGCCCCCAAAAAGTCTGCTCTCTCATACACATCAGAGAGTCGATACGTACGTATTTGGTGCAAAATCTTTTGCATGTTAGTAAAGTAAAAAGTAAACGTGATGTCATTCAGAGGGTAAGAATAACGAGCAAAAAATACTGTATCGGTAGCTATCAGGAACGCTGAGGATGGAGAGGACAATCTAAAGCCGAAAACCTCATCCAGGAGAGTAGGGAAGGCCCATAAAAGACATCGTCGGTTGAGAGTCGACAGCCGCATCGAATCACAAAACTCGAAGGACAGCCTTCGCCTCCGAGACGAATCTCTTTCAAAGCATTACGCAAAATGCCTCTAGAGGGTGCATTCGCCCCGTAAGTGAGTTGCACTGAAATGAGACATTTCTGGTTGACTCTTTTCTGAACCACGGCTTTATCCAAGACCGTCAGAAACTTCATCGGAGGAACAGGCGTTAAACTCGGGCTAACCTTTATACAAGATTCGACTCTCCATTTTCCTGATATTAATGGTCGTTTGACCGTAAAAACATGGTTCTCTTTATTAACAAGAATTCCATCAAGAGCTTGAGATTGTCTTTCAGTATTTAATTGAAGGATCGAAGAAAAGTTTACGGAGAGAAATTTATTGTTTTACTAATCCTAATACTATTACTCGGGCTTAGCTTGATAAAATTTTCAGACTTTCAATTTATTCTTAACAAACATTCAGATTAACAGCTCTTCCGTAGCATACTCATACTACATACATTTGGTAGTATTATATTGTAGAAAAACTCCAGAAAAGTACGATCTTTAATCTTTCATTATCCAGATCATGTATGGTATAAATGTAGAAAAACATAGAAAGATAAAAAAGAAAACCAAAACGGATACGAATATAACAGAAACAAAAGAGGAATAAAAAATTGTAAGAATGAATAAGTAGAATCATTAATTAGTATTATAATTAGCTATTGTATAATTTAGTCAATAAGTAGAATAATTAGTATAATCACAGGACGAATGACAGAAAAGGGGATGTACGTGTTACACTAACAATCGAAAACTGAGGAAATTTGCGGGAGATGATATAGTTATATAGTATAGTATAGTGGAAGTAGTTGATAGAGAGATAATAAGCTGGAAAGATTCTCATGTATTATATTGCATGCGAAAATCAACATGAGATATGGTTTTACTTTACAAAAAGCAACAATAATGGGTAATAGACCTATTTATTCCGGGATTTTATAATAAGCTTGGCTGCAACAACCCCTCTCATTTACTGAATCAAATCTTTAAAGAAAGCAAATGAGTTATAATTTAGGTGATCCATCTGGCTAAAATCATTTTTAAAATGTGAAAAGTATAGTGAGAGGCTTTTAAATCTGAAAATTATATTTCAAAAAGCCATAGAACTTTCGGATCAAATAAGAATAATATAAAATAAAATCCAACGAAAACCTCAAAACTATTATTTCTATATAACACTTAATATTGATATTATTAACGTTCAAGGGAGAAGTCAAAATAAAAATGAGACCCCTGAAAGTAAGCCCAAGGTCGTCTACAGTACCATATTTTGGTATAGACCCGGTATAACCTCTGGTTTAACGCTATATATACTTCTTTTACTCACTGAGCTAATTACACTTAAGCTAACATCCTCGCAATGCTATTAATCGTTTTCCTTAAGTCATTGATGACTTCGTATCAGTGCAATGTCGCTTAACTTTGGATTACTCAACTGCAACCACACCTTTGATTCCTCGATGATCCTTAATTTATAAACTTTTCGTCCAACTTGTTTTCGTCCTGAATGTTCTCCATGGAAAATGTTCAGGTAAAATTTTATTATACTCTCCTGCAGGAACCTGAATTATTTATTACCGCATCGCCGGTAACATTCGTAGATAGTATTTCACATAAAATTTTTAACTCTCATATAAACCAAAACATCGTCAGCTGCCCATACTTCCGATCAAACAAAAAATTTAGAGAAGAAAGAGGTAGAAAGGTGAAAGGACTACAAAAAGTAGTCGAAAAAATACTTTCTCAACTCTACCATTCTATTTCACTACAGTCACCGCTATAAAATCCGATCATAAAAGTGTTCTATTTCGAAACTATTTCGTAACTTAAAAGTAAACACCACTATGCTTTCCCTCTTATAAATTATAGTCTATTTAATGGCATAATTCTTATTCCTGCAGATGTTTTAAGAAAGATTTACTTGAAAAGTAGAATGGGTAATGGAGACCTCAACATGACGGCATTCCATCATGAAGGAATTTTAGTATATTACGTGTCTTTTCTGTGATCATTTAAATAAATGTTAATTGCTCATTTTTAAAATAAGTGTGTAATACTTCATGCTTCTTTGTTAACTCCTTTATAAAGGCGTTAACACATAAAGGATTGTGGCAGTTCTGCATGATAGGGGAATAAAGCCACAACTTTTAGTTTAGTGGGTAAAAATTTTTGTGGGTAAAAATATCTATATTTCTATCTCATAAAGAGTGAACTATTTAAAAACTGTTTAAATTAATTTTTATTTTTCGCCAAAATTATAGCCCGAATTCCAGTGAATCGTTTCCTACGTCTACGTATCCATTATAGGAAATACAAAACCGATTTACATACCTAAAATTAAGTCGAAAAAGAAATAAAACTATCAGAAACTACGCCTGAGAGTCCCAGCTGCGATAATGAAGCTATAAAAAGTAACCACTGCAGCTGATGGCTAAAGAGGCATGCTTCAAAACATCCTTTCCTCCGAGCATTAATTACCGACCGGTATTCGGAATCCTCGTACAATATTTACGACACGGATTACCGAAATTTCGGGGCACCGTAAACGCCGAACCCTCACTTAACCTGCTCACTCGATCGAAATAAGCGGCTCGCGTGGACGCTCCTACTCCATTGATTCCACAGCCACTTTGGGTTGGACTTAAAGGAACATTTTAATGCCGGTCAGAGTGGCCTTTTTGAAGGGAAGGTGCGAACGATCCCTTTGACAAGCCGATTCGCCTCGTCTTCTGAAGACACCGCTGCAAAACGATGGAGAATGGATACGCCGACAGAGGGACCAAGGTGTCACTCGGCCAATAATTATCACGACACCCTTCTCAAGCATTCTTTTTCTGGCACGTCGAGCACGAGAGTGAGGTTTGGCACGCCCCCACCCTTTGCCCACCCCCGCCCCAACCAACCCTTCTCCTGAAGGCATCTGGTCCTCCGGAGTTTCTTACTTTGAGAACCGCGAATAATTCGACTACCGGTCCTCCGATGCCTTTTCTTATGGACGTTCCACGGTTAGCCGAATGCGCAAATAAGTTATTGTAGGCTGGTCTCGTTAACAAAGATAGTGTGTTGTGAATGAGGAAGTATTGAACTATCAGGTAAGAATGTTGTAATTTCGAGTTTTTTTACCGGGAGTTCCGGACTGGGATGATACCGATACAGTAATGGCCAAGACTATTTATCATTCTCATGGCACATTTAGTCACCTATAAAAGTATATAGCATACGGATAAATATACCCAAATATAATATGATTATAATCAATGTTTTCTCACGAACAGTCCCGCTTCCAAGCCTTCTTCCCGAGGAATTTCCTATAAAAGCAGCGTTTATATCTTTTTAAAGCGTTACAATTTTTACATTTGTGTCATTTAGTTGTTATTACATACAATAGTTACATTTGAGTTTTTCGATATTTTATTAACGCATTCCGAAAAGGAAGCATGCATTGACGATGAAGATACTTTTGAAATACATTATTTTGTTTCTACTACATCATATCTAGTTACATCTTTGTATACGTGCTATTTAGAAACGTATCTTAAAAATAAAGTCCGAGGAACCAACATAGTCTCCATTATCTCTCTGATTAAGATAAATTTAATACAAATAATTTTATTATATCTGATAACATTATCTGCTTATGCATATCTTCATTTCGTTGCAAGTCATGTGGACTGAAATTTTGGTTTTCACGACTAGATTCCTATTCTATCACCCATCATCTGATCTTTGAGAATTTCTGGTTTCTCTACCTACATTATACTGAAGCTTCCTCTGCGTTGTAATAAAAATTATAAATTATCAATAAAACTATTAACTAACCATCTTTTCTTCTAATCAAATTAATCCTGACTGGGTGAGTTCAAATACTCCGTAACCATTCCTTAGCTAGCCCTCTCCTCAATGAACTATTTGATTTCATGCAATTTACAGTCATACAAACACGCAGAACTTCTGCATCCAAGCAATTACCGGGTGGGGACTGTCGACGACGTTAAGTGGTCCAAACAAACCGAGCATGACCGAAACAGCCGAATTCGCCGTAGAGAGCAATCTCGGAAATGAACCCCAAAGCACCGAAAGGGGCACCGCTCGAGAGTGGGTGAAAAGCTTTAGAACTGCGGACACCGATGTGGTGACACATCATTTAGATTTCTTCCCCTTGGGGAAATTCATTCCTTTCGGAGGGCGCCCTAGGAGATGTTATTGCAAAACAGGCCCCAGTTTCCCTTTTCGGTATCTGGTGCTCGGCAGGGGATGCCCAGGCGGTGAAATCCTACGTCACGGTGGCTGGGAAGAAATAATACAGGGGAAGCCGCCAAAGGACAACTTTCAAAGCTCACTTCTCATTACCATCCTCTCCTCCTTGCCAACCAATTCCTCGTCTTTCCTTCCCAAGTTTCCCCGCCGTTGCTTGCATTGTTCTCTCACTCCCCTACGCGCTCTCCACTGCCACATTTCACGCCTATCACCGTGTTTCTTGTCCCCGAGTTACTTGGAAGAAGCAGATTCCTCTTGTATGCGGAGCTGAGGAACATGTTTTCGTTGGAGGGGTGGAGAAAGTGGCGAAGGAATGGAACAAACTGCTTAAAATGTGTATCGGGAAAGGAGTGGTGCTTAGGAGAACGTCAGAAGAAGGTCGGTAATGCAAGCAAGCCGAGTATCACTTAGCGAAAAAACTTTGATTCGGAAGACTATATGCTCATCTTTTGTAGGGACAAAATTGAGGAATTTTGTAAAATTGAGAGAACTTGAGAAATACTTAAATAATATATGCTTTAAGATAAATATCTAAAACGATGGGAAGGAAAAATTCATTCCTTTATCCTGGAATTCCAAGAAACATTGTAAAACGTTCATTAGTGTAAGTTCTGCTATGTAGCAGAACTAGGATTTTTGTGTTTCCTGAACACTGCATAACTAGATAATAAATTATCTGATAATACATCATTTTATCAATTATTTTTCATTTTGCTCTTCTTTAATAACACCGTTTTATGACTAATTAGGATGATTATTATTATATCAATCTGAAAATGATAGCGATGAAGGCGTCCGAAACACTATGCGCTGAGGGTGTCAAAATACGTTGAGCCTGTACTACGTTAGCAGGAGGATTATCAAAACAAATTTTAAATTTCCTGAATAAATATAGAGATGCATAGTAAATATAGACATGCAAGGAACTGATTATGCGACCCCATTTTAGGTTGTACGACTGAGTAACGCTAAAAAATCAGGAAAATAGATCAAGATTCAACCGTTTAGGGAGTTTTTCTGCGGACGAGACGCGATGATAACGAAGGTATGGGGTGTCACACAAGAACTCAGAAACCGATGCAACTGAACGAGAACATTTGCTGCGTCGAGAAAGGGAAATTCGTCACCATAAACGGAGAGAATGCATGCCCAGCTCTTACCGTAATAGAATTTTTTAAATGTTTAAAGGCAACATAAATAAGTCGAAGTTTCTTATTCTTATTTACAGAATTCACAATCACTCCTTTTGTTATTATTTATAAAAATCTCTATCAACCATTCAACCAATCTCTATCTAATCATTACTATACACAATTACTTGAAATTGAACTATTGAAAACACAATGAAAAAATATAAATGTCACGAATAATTAGCTATCTAATAGGAAGAGTAACGATTCTTAACTTTGAAAATTTCTGTCGATTGTTGACATTACGAGTGCTCAATTAACGACTACAAGTACTTTGTGAGTTTTTGATCCATTTGTTTTAAAAAATAATTATTGATTTCAGAATTAAGGAATGGATTTCTTTCCTGAGGGGCTATAACTTGGAAAAATAAAGCATCGCATTAATAAATTCTCAAAAATATTTCTAAAATGAGGGGCAAGAAAGCATAGCTTTACTACAACATGAGCTTCAAAATGTTATAATAGGAGATACAAAAGATTTTCGTGGAAAACAAAAGCCCACTTCTGAGAGAAATTGCTGACCGTACCACGAGGATGTATTTCTGCATCCAGAGATTCGAGTAGAATAAAGGAATATAGAAGAAGAAATATAGAATATTTCTCTAACAATGTAATAAACTAGGATTTGACATACATCACAGTAATTCATACTTTAAAATTACATCTTGAATACATAATTTTTACTAATTTCATCAAACATAGCACCAGAAAAGTTACTTTTATTTTCTCATCCGATTATGATACCTCTTTAAAAGTTTAGGGTCGTTTCAATTTGTTCCTTACACTGCCATTGGGCTGATATATCGACCCTCGGAGTACACGCCTGTCATGGGCCGATGTATCTGCCCCCTTTTTACACACTCAGACGCTCTCGTCTATGAAAATGAATTATCGATCGAAACCCTTATCCCTCATTTACCGCCGAAAATTCACATTTATTAAAGAAAAAAGCTCACGATAGTCACATTACTCTTTAAGTTTTCTAATAGAGAAAGAGAACTTCATATTCTGAAGTAGCTCTTTTAAAACTTGGCAGTTTTCGCATTCATGTACCGCCAAAATATGAGGCTGGCAGTGAGAGGGTTAAAACTCTATTTGATCTGCAAATGAAAAATGTTTTTTATTTGAAATGTAAAAGATGGGATTCACGGTAACTCAACATGAAAAGGCGTGCATCCATAAAAAAATCCGAAGGCTAAACGTATAAAATACACGAGGAGAGTCGAATCTGGTTCACCCACTTACCATCCCTAACCATTAAGCTATCCCGCACATCAGACTTACGCTATTCTTGCGAGATTTTGAGGGCAAGGCAAGTAGTTTGATGAATATATGAGACATTAGTTTTTTAAGGAGCCCATACTTTCAACCATGGGAACCAGGGATAGGAAAAGAAAAATTCTAATGTGACCAAAAGAAAAAAATACAGCAGCGGTTATGTAAAGCTATTTCCCTTCAGACTCATGCATTGTGTCATGTATTTCCAGACTAGCCATCTCACCATTTATACTAACCGCACTGCTATTACATTGGGCTTAGTAAATCGGGAATCGAGAGAAATAATTCCCCTATAACACCCTATCCACTTCAGTGACGAGCAATAAAAAACTCCTCATTCCCATTTTATTTGGCACCCGTGGCAAAATACTTATTTCTGTCGATACGCTGCTTCTTTCAGCCTTGGGGATACTTTTTTCTCCACCTTACATATACGCTAAAACCGCTGCAGCTTCTCTTATCTCCCCTTTTTACGTCCCTTGGTAACATTTTCCGGGGACCCTCTCCGTCGAACACTCCCCTCACTATCTCGATACCATTCCTTCGTCATCACCGCAGTCATCACTTGCCCCACACCACATTCCTCGGGCATTTTTTATCTCCCCACTGCCCACACCGCAAGCTTCTTTCCCCCTTCGTTCAATCTGTCAATGGCTTGAGCCCGGCATCTTTTCTTCCGCCTAACTTCTCCAATGATTCACTCAAGTGTGTGCGCACGGCGATTAGCGGTCGGGACTGGAAAAGGAGCGGCAGCTGCGGGGTGCGGTTCTCGAAAGAGTGGGGTGCGCACAAAGAAAAAAGGGACGTGAGATGAGCGCCCTCAAAAGTAGAGAAATTTCAATGGGTGGAGAGGGAAATGGTAATGGATATTGGTAAGGATAATTGGTTAGCGATGACGTAGGGCGAATATCTCCGGAAGAAAAGAAGATTAAAACTTGGATGAATTCCCTTGATAATTTTTTTTGAGTAAACGTTGTCGAAAGATGCAGCAGATTTTATATGCCTGTCTTGCTGCATGTCAGTTGAATATTGGTAAAATTTTCAGTGAAAGATAATACAATAGGTTGCTGAAGTAATTTATCTTTCCAAGAGCTATGTGCAACAGTAATATACGGGCAAATTTGCATTTAGGCGCTTTACGCGGTAGCTGAGGGCCTCGTCCTATGGGATGTCTTAATGAAGATAGTACTGAAGCGCTCTCAATAATATTTTATGGATAGTATGTAGATACTTGGCACATTAGGCAATGAAAAAAGTAATCGGATCTATGTATTTGTTGAATATGAATCGCGAAAAGATATCCTATGCTGCCCAAAGATTCTTCTTATTCCACATTTTTTAAATTTTTATGCCAATATTTTCACGATTATTCAATGAAATAAAATCTCTTATGACATGTAACTTTCGAAGGAAAACATGGGTAGCTAAATTTAGGGGCGTATTGCTAAATGAAATATTTTAGAAATCGCAACTTTGCTTAAGTCTCATACTTAAAAACACATTTATCACTAAAATGTATCAGCAGAAAATAAGACAAATTTCATTTCAAAAATTTACTTTACGCTGAACTACATAACCTTTGATTAGCTACCCTATGATATGTGAGCAACAAGAAAAAACAAGGAGAAAAAATACTAGGATAAGAATGACTGACAACAGGACGAATGAAGTCTCTGTCAAGAACATAAACCGGAAACTGATGTATAGGAAATAAAGAAACGCTTTCCCGTTTAGGCTGAACCTTAAAGAGATACCCCATAGTGATATCATTTCATTTTCTTTAAGATCCTGTTATAAGACTCAAGATTCAAGGTTCTTCCGATGTATATTCCCAGTTCGTTCACTATTAGTTTCCGATATCAATGACAGTTAAGGATATAAAAATTGAATATACATATAAATTGATGAAACGCTAAACAAGGTAACTATAACATTAGCATTGAAAGGAATAAAAAATTTATTTTCTTAGATTGAAGTGGTAAAGATCAAAAGCTAAAGATAACTTGATAAGCTTGCACTGGGAGTAACTGCATGTATAGTTTAAACAGAAAAAATGCTAGCTAACACTGTTTTAGTGATACTCCTAAGCGATTTCACGCTGATCGACAGAGATGATAAATTCACTGGCTAGGTAACAAAGATTTATATATGATCCTCGCCTCGCTGTGGCTAGACATACTGCTAATTTTAATAATATACTATTATTATTCTTACCACCTAAATTATCAGGCCGATGCATTTAATATGGATGCAGAAGAATAAAACTAGCTTCTACAAATATGTAGCTGAATAGCCAATCAGGAACGATTGATGCATACTCAAAAAAAGAATTGACTCATCATTTTGTATAGAACGATAATTTTTCCTGCTAAATGACCTCGCCTTCTATGGTGTATATTAATTAATATTACGGATGGGCCGATGATAATGACCTGAAGGGCGGCATCCCTAAAGTATATAGAAATCATTAAATCCCCCTTCATATTTACTATTCGTCGTGGTGTAGCTGAAGCGAGTAGCTATATAATCTCCTCCTAACAAACAACCATCCTCAAACCTCTCTTTTCAAACCGCAAACACAACAACCATCAAATGGGCGGAATACCGTTTCGAATCCATTTCCAGACCCTCAAAAGGTAATCATTATTGGCACGATGCTGAACGTTTTTCGCGCAAGACAAACAATGCGATGAAGTCATGTTCCGCCTGATCCGAGTCCCGAGAGAGCCAAACCCCGATTTCGCACGCTGGAAGGGCGTGATTAGTGAAGGAACCACTTGGACACCGAGCCTTTCTACCTTAAGTTGTCCGAGGAAGCCTCCAAAGCCTCTTAAACCGCCTTCGAGGACCTTCTCCCAATCCGTAAGAATGGATCAAGAAGTCGGCTCTTTTACGAAGTCGAGTGGAAAGAAATACTTTGATGGTGTTGTTGCCCTTTTGGGTCCTTGAGAGGTGCGGAGGGACAGGTACCTTGGTTTCGCAGATTAGAAGTTGATGCCGACAGAGCCTGTTTGGCACTTTTTGTAATCTCCCTCTTTGCCTTGTCAACTCATTCTGCACGCACTTGACGTGCCGCCCACTTTCGTCCCCTATCGACACCGACGTCTTCCATAGTTTTTCAACAGAAAGCGAGCCGTCGAGAAAGCAGATGGCATTTTGTCCCATAAGTCCTCAAAGGCCTTTTCTACAAGCTGAAGGACTTGTAGGCGCAGCGCTTTGATTGAGATAGAAATTTTAAGGACTGCTAGGGTTCAAAGAATTATGCACAAGTTTACAATTTTCTTACTCTTAACAATCACGATTTATATATAACAATAACGATGTTTTTATTATAATAATATGATTATTTATATCATTGTGTCTTCGAGGGAAGAATACTAGGGAAAAGGTAGAGGGGAATACAAAGACAAAAGATGTAAGATGAATTAAGGGGTGAGATGAGTTAACAGTAAGTGAAGGAGAGGGTATTGAATGGGGAATGTGGAGGCACATGAATCTATCGAAATGCAGAACACTCTTATATATTACATCATTTTATAATTTTCATTGCTATAAAAAATTATAGATTTAAAAATTAATAAAATATAAATTCGAACTCGCTCTTAGTTAAGGATTTTACGAATTAGATCTATTGCAAACCAGTACTAGTCTGAATATTTGCCGTGCCTGAATTGAAGCTTGAAGCTACATAGATTCTAGCTCTAGAATTTGATTGTGAAAAGTGTGAAATCTGAGAATTTTCAGACGTGTACAACATAAATCGCAGATGACACCGAAGCCTGCTACAGTCTTTTCTAACCTCGAAGTAGTCACCCCAGGGTGGTATGGTATGGGAAGCATAATCATCAGTCAAAACACCGTTTTCTGCTTAACATCAGCAGCGGGTGGGCCCGAAGTCATTAAGCCTGTTTCTCTGATATAAAGGGACGAGCTTTAACGACTCATTAATTATCATCGGTGCAGTTTTAAATTCGAAATAAATTATCGACGAAAGTCATCATACCATTAATACCATCCATCTCCCAGCTTAATCAACTGGCCTACTTGATATCGGATATTATAACAGGTAAGCGACAAGCTATTTCATTATGAATCCTAAATAAAAGAGTTAATATATTTTCCTAATATTCTAATTTCCATATTTCTCGATGTCTCGCATACGAAACAGCAATTTTAGACAAATTACCATTCCTTGTGAGCAATGTCTCAGAATTCTTGGTCTCCAAATCCCTAGAATCGCCAATTACTATATACTAAATATTATATATAAAAATTATAAGTTACGTAGCTTATTAAGGTGGAACACTAAAAGATCTAGTAGACAGTATTTCGAAGGATTTTCTCATCTTTCCTAAACAAAAAAGCGTCAAACATATCAATAATGATTGAAAGATCTACTTCAGAAGGATATTACTCAAACTATAATTACTTAAATACATACTTAAAATCCACACGTCGAAACAAAAGTAAAAGTCGCTGAACTCCTTAATGATCGATTCCACGAGATCGATGAATCTAACAAGAAGACCTATCGATCCGACTAACAAATCAACTTCCCCATTTTAATACTTTCGCATTAAATTACGTCCTCGCTCGAGAGCTTTATTTCCATAGCAACGGACGTCTGTTTTCCTCCGGACTCCGGCGCGTGCTCCTCGAGAAAGAATTCGCTCCTTTTCGGGCATTCCCATCACGAACATCTCCTATCCATCCGAATCAGACGAGGGACAAAGACCGGAAGCGAAAATTCGTCCGAAATGAAAACGCACCGCCAGCCTACACCGTCCTCCATATTTCCTCCTTTCACGCTTCAATCCTACGGAAACGCGGCTATTTTCGAATCAATTACTCCCGCGATTCTTCTCTTTCTCCCCGCAGAAGATCCCGCCACCCTCGAAAAAGACGCCGATCTCCGCTTTAACTCACTCTGCCGCAACGAGACATGAATTTCGATGAAAGAGGGAAAAAAACCGGGGAGGGAAAAATAGTGGAAGAAAACGGAGGGAAGACAGAGGGGGGAGGGCTTCGCGTTGGAATCTCGGCCACGTTAAATGAGAATTTACCCAGCACGTGGCTGACCCACAAAAGAAGGGACAGTAGCTCCATGGGGTGCTCCGAGGGAGAGCTGCGGGGGTGGTTTGATGCGAGTTCGGATGTGACAGGAAGAATGGGAGGCTTAAGCGGTGTGGGGGAGGGGTGAACTCCCCCACCCGCGCAAACCTATTCCATGACAATGATATATCTTCCGGTGTCTTAAGCCTCGCTGGAGACTACTTCACTTTTCACGCAGCCAAACTCTAGCCGCAAAAAAGTTCTACGACTAAATCTTAGGATGGTCGCCGGATCTCCGTAATGTTAGCACGTACCCCTCCTCCTTATCTACTTAGTAAAATCCTCCCTTCCCTTTCCTTCCCATTTTCTAAGTTAATTGTTTTAGTCCCTAAACTGCGGCCATCTATATAAGCGATTTTGGTCCTTTATTTCTAACTCTTTTACAGCCTTTTCTAGGCATCAGTGTACGATTAGAATGCTAGACTTGACTAAAAGTTATATCTTAATATTGCCACTAGTGAACTCCCCATCAAAACGATAGAATTAAATTTTGCTTACTTAAAAAAGTAAAACAATTACTGTGTACATCTGATCCGTCTGAGTAATGAAAGACACTACTTCTCCGGCATTACTTACAACGGGATTAAAAGAGCAGCTGATCTGAGAGATGAATGGTTGCACCGACAAGGCATATCCTTTAGTTTGTGAATGAACGAATACTTCTCCTCTATAAATATCTATAATGATAGAATCTGAAGCTAGAAATATAAAGGGAACGTTATATTGAATACTATACTATACATGTGCTCTCATCACATAAACTTATTTTTAAATCTACGTTTATTAACGCAAGAAATCTTCCAAAAGTTTTCCCTCTTCACTCTACTCTGATAAATATCTTGATCTTTCTTCTCCGTCCACGACCGTGACAAAGCTATGACTCTCCTTCGACATCTCGAATGATTAAAAATACTCATATGTCGTCTTAAGCTCGTCTCAATCTTTTGTTTGTCGCCATTTTAAACGAGGGAACTATGTACAAAGAATTACTTCTACTTCAAACAGACTATCATTTCCTTGCCATTAAATTTTCATTGGCCTAAATTCTTCGTGTATTCTTACGGAAAAATACTTAAAATCAGATTCAACAAGCGCCTAGATCATTTTGTACAGATTAGGAATCAAAATTTTATTGGTCGGATTTTATTTTATCAGATCTCAAAATCATGAGTCGAAACAATATTACGCGACCAGAATAAAAAACGTTTTTCCTTCTTTTACATCTGTTTCGATTATGTAGGATCATTATTTCAAACTAAATTCTGCACTAAAAACATGCAATCGATCAAAATGAATTTCACGTGTATTTCTTCATTCTGAATCCATAATCCGGACTTTCTTAGCGACAGAAATAGTTCTCCTAGGGATTTTAACCTCTAAGGAACTCAATGCAGTTTGTTCCATATCTCTATGTGAAACTGTTTCTGAAACAGAGGCGGGCGGACGGACGAGCACTACGTAAATTATGTATAAGGATTAATGGTATTCACCATGATAATCACCGTCGTGTATACATTTATAAATTTATACATAAAGTTAATGTTCTTGCAGAGAAAACACCTACCTCATTAAATAATGATGAGATGATAAACTGTTTAGTTTGGAAAATTGTAAACTTTTGCACTGTTTAAAAAGCTGGTATCTCATCCTGGCATAAAATAGCAAGTTTTTCAAAGACCAGCATCTCTTAAACTTAATAAATAACAGCAAATGAAGCATTACAATAACATGAAAATATGGAACACAGAATTATAACTCAATACAAGAGGTTTTTGAAAATGAGCATCTTCTGCAGCGTTTAAAAAATTAACATCACAACTCAAAATCATACTCAAAAGAATATGCTCATATCAGGGCGAAAAGTACATACATTCAGTACTAAAATACAAAAGTACTACTATTACTAGTACATGTACTATTCAGAAAATTTTATGGCAACCCAGTCAACAAATTCTCAGAATAACTACTTCTAAATATTCAACAGCATAAAAGAATTAACTACCAATAACTTCACTTAGAGATTTGTGTATTGTATTCATAAAATAAGATTGCCTAAGCCATGAGTATATCTTTTTATTATCTACTGGTTCCCAGATTCACATTATTTTGATCTGATTTCTAGTTTAGCTGATATCTTACCTGAACGTTGTCACTAGCCGTTGTTCTGGAGATAATATTTCTCTGTAGTTGGTTCCTATGCCTCCAAGGTGAGACTCCAATTTCCTCAAAAGAATGTCAAATGCATCAGCAGTCATTCACAGGTATTCATGAAATTTACGTGGATGAAGTATTGCATCCCTGTATATACACCTAATATAATATAATAGTTTAGAATATAATAATGTAATAGTATAGCGTATAATAATATAAGGGCATACTATATAATAATACAATAGTAAAGTATATAATTGATACAACATACAAATGATAAAACTCTCTCAACTTGTTTCTCTCTACTATACATTAAGTCATAAACCCGTTGACGTTTCTTCATTTTGATTTAAATATTGAAAGAAAACTCTCTTGCAAAAACATTTTTCTTGCAACTCTTATGAGTTGTATATTAGAACTCCAACTTCAGGCTTTCGGTATGAACATCTACTGTGCGCTTCGCAAGCTGCTTCAGGTAAAGTGTAACACGGAATGCGAAGCGCGCTCAGTATGCACGAGGCATAGGGGATTACATTGGGCTTTTCTCAACCGCTATGAAAACTTTTACACTGTCATGTTCTTCGAATCAATGAAAGCATGAAATATATATAAGTGATTACTTGTTACATCATTTTGTCAGAAATATTACCAAAATCGTATTCCTTGTCGAAAACCAGACGCTAGGAATAAGCTAACTGGTAAAACAAGCAAAGATTGGCTTCATGATGCGCAAAAACACAGCTTTCCATGCAATAAAAAATCTCCTTAAAACTTCTGGTTGCAAGAGTTTCTGGCATTCAGTCATGATCTATGGATGAACCAATTGTTTACTAAAGTAATAATTATTCTCTCACCGTTTCTATCTTTCAATCCTACCACGATTACGCTTCACTATTTAATCATTCCTAAACTAGCTCAAATTCTGGCTAAAACAGATTAAATTGTCGATGAAATAGCCAAAAGGTAATGAATTAAAAAGTTTACAAGAAAATAGTGGGTGCTCTTTTAATTTTAGTAGAAACGATCTTCGTAACGATGGCAAACAAATTTAGTCACTTTCCGAAAAAAGATATGTACAAAGTCTGTCCGACAAACACTTACTACTTTGAAAACTACATACGCCAGTACTATCCGTCAATGAGTTCAGAACGTATATGGGGCTTCACTTGCGATATTTTGTTGCAAATCTAAATAATACGTACTTACCTAAGCGTAGCATTTTCTGTAGTAGATTCGTCCACTTTTTTCCACCTTATACTCTTTCATCAGTCTTTTACTCTTTCGCATCTCCTCCTCTTTTCACATTTTCCTCTCTCCCTTCTTACTTCTTCCTCCATCTTTCCCTTTTCTCCTGCCTCGCTTTTACTCCTTATCTTCCCTCTCCAACCCTTTATTTCCTCATCCAAAAGCCATCCTCTTTTTCTTTCCCCTTCGTCATTCCCAGTCATCCTCTCTCATTGTCATCATTCTGGTAAGGAAGCCCTTCCATCGTCCCCTTTTCCACTTCACTGGTACCTTCTTTTCCCCCATTCTTCACGCAATTCTTTCGCTCTTATTCCTTCCCTCATCTCTACCCTAGAGCACGTCCTCTCGAAAGCATTTCAATTCAGAGATGTCTCAAATCGGTCCTTCTACATCTGTGTCGCTGTTCACTCATCTTTTCCCTCTTTTCGGACAATTCAGACACAGCAGTTTTAGAAACTACAGTCATATCCTGCAAACCGCTTATCGGCGTGTGTCAGGCAGTGGAAGACCCAGAGAATAGCGATCTTCCCCCTTGGATTACTTCTTAGAACGAACGTCTTGTCAGGCCTACGAGGAGCTCAAAGTAAAAAGTGATAGCGAAGCCACTTCTACGATACCTAAATATCTATCCTATGATTCTCAAATATCTATAAAATTCAACGACACGAAATAGGAATTTTGATAGTAAAAGTGTGGGATTAAGGCAAAGATTGCTGTAATAAAAAAGGAAAATATTCTAAATCGGCCCTGAAAATTTCTAGATCTATGATGACAGAGGTTGTAATTTCCAAGCTATAAAAGTATTATACTATTTTCAATTTCATTTATTTTTGTAGTATTACTTATTATTTCGAGTTCAGGGAGTGAATTGCAAAACCCTTAGAATTTAGAAGACAATGTAAGATAAGATGAGATACAAACCCGAAAGAGATAGGGGGTGGGCGAGTTCGGCTATTTTATCGTATTTATTGTGATAAAATAATGCTATGAATCGCTCCTTAGAAAATGAGATTTTAACATTGTTATAAAATATAGGGTAATTACGGGTCTGAATACTTCCTTACAGCAATACTTTCGTTGTCACAATTTATACTTAACGTAGACAAGAATGAACTTAATTCGAAAGTTGCATCTTTATTATGTAGGATATATTTCCGTTTTGTATAGGGGTTCTGGGTCTTGAAAGTATCAACAGAGAAGTCTCAAAGTTTTAAAGAAATGTTGGAAATTTATGGGTAAAACATTACTATTTCATGATCTAAAATCTTACACTTCATACAATAACTACATAAACAGCAGTTCATAGCCTCATTTTCTAGTACGGCATCTATTTCATGTCATCTTAAAAAAGTTAAACAATAAACAGAATGATTTATTTGCGAAATGAATATCTCAAAAATTACTTTAAACAAGGAAAATAAATTGGCAAATTATGCAATCATCGTCGTTTCTTGAGGACAGCATTAATTTTCAGGAAGTTAGTCGTCAAGAGTTAAACCTTTCCTCATTCCTCTCTTAACTCCGCCAATCCACCATAACCACGTATTCTTCACCTCCTTTTATGCCTCCCAACATTTTCTTCTCCCGAAATTCAAGAAATGCGTGCCTTTTTCTTTTACGGGATAGCATCGGAAAGACCCTAACAGCGCCATCGTCGCAACAACGTGGAACTAATACGATTTATTCCGCAACAAGTGTATAGAAAACAAACAGAAACGTCACTCGTACCCAAGCGCAGATACCACGAAATAAATATTCATGAATTTAATAATAATTACTAATGCAAACAATTCTCGTTAAACAACCTACTATCAGAATCAGTGACGATCCACAACTTGCGGCTAATCATCATCTGTATCTGTAGTTAGGTCTGTTCTTTGAAAAATGTTAAATCATGGACCTAACATTATACCACATTCATAAAACTCCTTTTCCCCTTCAATGGGAAGTATACATGTATATTGATTTATTTTTTCTTTAACCAGCTACATTAGGTGTATTTTAAATTCAAATCAGGTATTGTTGCTACATCGAAGGTCACATTACCTTATTACCCTTGTATAATTTAAACGTACCTTGTAAAACCCTATTGGCTCTGAGAGAACTGGTATTCATTAAACCATAACTAACAGTCATGATACAAATAAAATTAAGATCACTAATATTAAATTTTACTGTTAATAAATTTATACAGTCACAATTTTTGTCATTTTCATAAGGCTAAGGGAAACTAATAATCAAGAAAAAAGTAATTCCACCAACTAATCTTAAATGAAATCAAAGTAAATAATTACTAAAAATTTTATAACCCAGCAAGAATGTTCTTCTGAAAATTTCATGCTCTAAAATTCTCTGTCACACAATATAATAATAATGTTTAACCTTAAACAGTAATTGCAGATAGTTCATTCAGGTAATATAGAAGATTTCAAGGAAATTGGAAATTGTTTTCTTTTATTATCATCATATTTAAAAAAATCCACTTAATTATTATTCAGAATTAAATGATTCTTTCTACTTAAAAAGAGATGTAACATACAGAATACTCATGATGCCAAACATTACATACAACAAGTTAATGAAAGTAAGGCAACTATTTCTGTTGCATAATGGAAACTTTAATAAGGTAGAATTTTAATGTATCATATGTATTTTTCCATCAATCATAGAATGTGATCAATTGTATTCTCAGTAAAATTAATACTTCACTCAACAGTAGAATTCTGTAAAAGGTTATCATTTGACTATAACAACATGAAGATCAATAATCCTTAATCAAATGTAAATCACCTTATTGTTTACATTTTTATTTGGGCATAAAAAGTATTACTATAAACTTCTGGAGATTAAAACTTGTGAGGCAACACTTAATCCTCAATCATTGATGGATGCTTTTCAAAATGTATAATTATTACATTCACTTTCCTTGACTAGATTTTAATTAGACTCATTTTATTCTCAACAAAAACAAATCTGCAACCTTTCAGGGCTAAGGCACCTTGGCATTGACATGGAAATAAAAAATTCCTACATCCTTTCAATCAAATTTGCATGAAATGGAAGCAGAAGAATACTGACTATAAAAAAGTTATAATAAATTACCTCAACCTTCACTTTGTGGAACATGGATGTATCATTCAACATGAAAAAAAAAAAAATCCACCAAAGAAGTATAGTTTCCACAAATTATTGTGATTATGGAAATGGAAATATTCAGGTAGATTTTTTTCCTGTAATGAATTATGTGAAAGAAGTAACAACTTCAGAGCTTTCAGTTATAAAGAAATAGATGAATATAACATATTAATACGTAGTTTTACAAATCATGAAACAGAAGATTAAATGAAATTAATGGGAAGGAGGAGAATGCTCTGTTGCAACATAAACAGGTAAGAAAATATTTCCTCAAAAATAAACACCTTTTATAATAGTCCATGCTATTCATATATAATTGATAATCATTCATATATGCATACAACTGATTCTTATATTAAAACTTCATACAGAGTGTTAACACATATAGAAGTATCCCTTTCTTAGGATGATTGTGATAAAATTATGGATACCCAAAAAACAAAAATAGAGACTTGAATTAGTATTGCCAAAAGTGCTTCAAAAGCTGGGATTGCAGATGACCTAATGGATTCATCTTCAGTGAAAGCAGTCCCTTGTTTGATCTCCAATGGGAGCCAATATATGCCAAATGATTTCAGAATTTTGAAGACTTTTAACAATACTATTAACAAAAAATAGATACAAATTTTGACAGAGTATTGCAATACACTAAACAAGAACCGTACTTAATAAATACAGTTGAGATAGCTGTTACAAAATAGCTTTCATTGCCTAAAATTTGAAATAAATAAATAAATGTCTCTGGGCAGGTACGAAAAGGTAAACTAACCAGTACAAACAACGTAACACTTAACGAAACTAAAATAAGGCTCACATAATATATCATTAGTTCTATGTTTGTGAAGAAACAAACGTGTCATTTGAACAGTGCAAATTAAGGCCCAAATTACTTTATTTGACAGTATATAAAATGCAACATTTTTCAAAATTATGCCTAAAATATGACTGCAATTTATAAACAAGGGTTCTCTCTTCTCCATTTTGCTTGTTTCTGCAATATTGAAGGAAGTGTGACAGATCAAAGATAGATTAAAATGTATATTAATGGGAAACCTGATAACGGACATTTTAAAATTATGCAGAAATATGACTTTCAACAAGTTCCAACAGTTCTGTTATTTTTTTATTTTTCTCCCTGAAATGAGGGTACGTCTTTTATGCCATAAAATAGGGTTGTTTGTAATTTGCCATTTTCAGACAAATCTTGTCACTACATTCAGACATCTCATTCAACTCTTTCTATCACTTCAGGTAACACTTCTGAGAGTCACTGAAAGTGCGGGATTCCATAAACTATAATCAGATTTTTCCAGTATAAATCTTATTTGATTGTCTTCACTAATGAACCTCAGTATTTCTCTGACTACTCTCAAGTTCTTTTTCATAATTAATCAAATTTATGGTGTTGCCGGGAAACTTGCATTAAATTGAATAAGGAATGACTGATGATTGTGTATTCTTACCAATAGCAATTAGCCCACATAAATTAAAATCTTTAGTGATCAATCTTCCAATTGGAGAGGTAGCTGTGAGAGAAATTGCATGAAAAATTTCCATACAATTCTTTAGAAAGCTGCATTATAAACAAATAGAGACTAGGGATCAAACCTAGTATTTTCTATCACTATATTTTATCAAGAGGTGGTGATTCTTCTTTTTCCATCTTTTCAACTATATCCAGTTCATTCAAAAAAAGTTTTTTCACCTCCGTATTATTGAAAGAGGTGATATTACCTGCAAGCTTTTGAAAGCATTCTTCACCACTGCTATCCTTTGCTGCTTTCTCACCCAAGGCACTGCCCGCACAAGATTGCTTAGGCAATATTAAGTCACTTGATTTATTGCTATCATTCAAGTCAGTGATTATTTCATTTCTAATCTTCGAAGCACTGCTTTGTGTTCTCTGCTGCATACCAGCAACAATATTTGACTTTCCAACTTCACTCACAGAAACACTCTGGGAGACAGGAGCTAGTTGCTCCTGTTTCCTTAATTCAGTCTGGTTCTCCTTTGATCTTTCGAGGTTGTCTTCTCTAAGTAAACGTTGCCTCTGAATCAAAAGAATCTGCAAGAAAAATAATGATAATGTCTTAAAAACAGTCAAAATGATACTTGTGTGATTCAAAGATAATCAATTCTTTGAATTGTAGTTTCAATGCTAAAAATAACAAAAATAATGACTTCAAGCTTTCAAGAAGGAATGAAAAATTTCAAGTTCATGATCATTATATTATTGCTATATCATTACTGACAAAGTGTTAGTTAGAGAAATATAGAAATAATTATAGAAAAAATAATTAAGAAGTCAATTAGGCAGATAATAGTAACTGATTTCTTAAAATGGAGGTGAAAAAATCAATAAATATATAAGTTTATATATAAATTGGGACAATGCATGCATCACATTGAGCCAAGGTGATAGGTACCCTATATTGAAAAAAAAAATATGTTTCACATCTCCAATTATGTATGAAAAGTGAACAAAATGGGAGCAGCTAAAGGGTAAAAAATTGAACTATATAGAATATTCTATCTATGATATTCAAAAGATTTTTCCAACTATATTACATTTTATCACATAATAGATGAATAAAGGTAGTATAGATATGTAAACATTCACTTTGCATTCGTTAAATTTATTTTTAGCAATGTTAATAAAATATTATGAACCTTATATTAAGTTAAAAGTATAGTTTTTTTGATTTTCACAAAAGCACAACTTCAAGAGAATCTACAATAACGTGAGGAACTCATCCTGGTTACCACAGAGTTGTCATATTTATCTTCATTCTCTTAAAGACTGAATGCAAAGATAACCTGATACAGTCAATGGTGAAGATTAACAAGAATTCTTTTGACTTACAGGTAAGCCATATTCTTTATATTGAAGGGTGAGAAAATTTACAAGATGATTCAAATTAATTCCAGCAAACATTAAATGTCAGAATAGAATGCAGTTCATAGGAAAGTCTAATATAGAGGTTTCTTAAAAATATAGAAATAAACGTTCTTTTATCAGACCTGGTAAGAGCTTTGGGAAAATGAGTTATTTATAAGTTCCTAAAGTATGGATTTGTTGCTGAAGTCATAAAATGGTTTCAAAATTAATACTACAAAAGAAGGTCTCTCTAAAGAAAGAAAAGCTACTAGCAGGCCTGCTATTTAGCTAAGCTAAATAGCAGGCTACCAATGCCTTTCTCCTTCTTAATATACATAAACAATTTTGCTAAATAGTTCAAGAACTTAGGTACTAGTAATTAGTTAGTACTTCACCTATAAGCACGGCCTTTTTTTTGAAAGATATGTTGTTTCACTAGTGTAGGAAATACCAATGAACTGATAAAAATTTTAAAGTGGACTTGGTCATATTGAATCAACTGTTTGTATTCAGTGATTTAAATCAAGGCAACTGCCTAAACTGTCTTTTTCTAATCATCAAGACTTAATGAAAGCAAAACTACATGGATATTAAATGAAAGGCAGGTACAAAAATTCACCTCGGGCAGCTAAATGGCTTGGCACAACCCTAGTCGTAATGCATTTTAAACAGCTTACATCCGAACTGACCAGAAACATTACCATTCAGTTCTCTATTTTATTCTTATGAATGATTTTACATAATGAAAGTGAAACTACTTCCTCCATGTATAAGATCATAAGAGCAAATAGAAGAGGAAGGAAACAATGAGATGTCTTATAAGCTTAACAGAAGAAACAGACCATGTGCATTAGTCATATTGTGTGTTGGATCCCAGATAAATCTGACACAAAATTAGTAGGCTCAATACAATACTAAGGAGTAATAATTAATAAAAAGCTACTATTAGCCGAAAATTTCTATTACATCTGTCACAAAAGCGAAACAAAAAAAAGTTTACTCTACTAATAGGAAATTTCTATCTGTAGAAGCATGCATTCAATTGCAATTGCCACTTTTGAAACATTTCAATGATAGAACAAGGTTGTATATAACTAACCAATATGAGAAGAACAGACCGATAATTTTACAGAATAAGGTCATTAGAATGGCATAAAATTGTGATGTTTTTTCAAAAGTACAGCTTGCTGTCATAAAAAAGCCCTTGGTGATATCCTTTAAAGATAAGTATGGTTATGCCTATAGAATAAAATAATAACCAAAAGAAAAAGTGATGTGCTCAGACCTAACAAATGAAGCATGGGGAGTTTTACATAACAATTATTCATAAAATAATTATGCAGTCCCCATCTTTTTGGGAATAAATGATGAAAAAATCTCTTTATGTGATTAAAATTGCATAGGAACTGAATATTTTATAAGAAACTAAGAACAACCTTGACTATCAGTAGTTTGCTTCACTTTATCTATTCTGTACTCTTGTACTTATGTTTGGGGCAACCTAGATAATTACATTTGCTTTATTCTACCTATTTTCTTCCATGTAGAAAGTAAGGCTGTGACAAATTTTATAAGTTCACAATTTATCTTTCATATTCACTGCATTAGCTTTAGACTATGGAAAAATTCCATTCATATTTTTTCACATTTATTACATAAAAGGTATCACACATCATCTCCCCAAAATATATCAATTAGATACATTAATCCTAAATGATCATTGGTGAGGAAAAAAAATACTGTGTATTAGCATAAACAGACAGACTACTATTACTCTTTGATTCACACATCACAAAATCCTAGCACTATGCCACTAAATGTGAAATTGAGTACTTTAAATATTATGCTCATCCTTTATCCCCAACAATACCCAAACACCCTTTTCAAAACACTTACCTCCTTTTCGAGAGCTAACTTTTCCCTCTCCTCACGGATTAATCCTATTTCTTGGCGTAACTTCTCCATTTCCAGAAGCATCTTTTCAACTTCAAGTTTAGACCTTTCTCCACTTTCTTCGCCATTTTCAACACTCACAGTATCTACATCAAGTATTCTTAATCCTCTCTTCAATCTTTTTCTATCTGTTAAATGTGTGTAGAAATTGCTCACATCCTCTTCTTCGTCAGATGATACACATTTTCCCAGCTCTGCTTGACAGACATTCATTGGAACACTTGTAAAAGATCAAGCAAGCAAACGTTTTAGTAATTATCTTTCGTTATTTACTTATATCTACTGAAATTGCATTTAATCTCAAATTATGTAAAACTTGCGTAATTTTATAAAAAAACAAATACAATTTCGATCAAACTATAGAAGCGGTAAATACGATGATAAACCAATCTCCAACATTCATTCAAACATTCTAGAAGAATAATATCACAAAGCAACCATTAAAATTCATCTTAAATTACAGAGATAACATGACGTTTGGTCTTACCTTTCATGATCGATAACAGCACTCGTGAATGAATTATTTCCAAGGATTCTATCCAATTCATGGAAAAAATGACACGTTTTTTTGCCACTTCCAGTTTTGTTACTGTCAACTACCTCCTTGTAATCTCGCTTTAGCCTTTTCATTCTATCTCTAATCTGAGCAGTAGTGCGATGAAATCCCCGTTTCTCGAGTTTTTTGGCGAATTTCTCGTACACTTTTGCATTGTTCGTCGTGCCATCCGTTACATTAAGGATCTTATTCTCACTCCATAGACTTATGAGAAGCTGCGTTTCTGCCACACTCCAAGCCAAACCGCGATTTTTTGTAGCCATAACGAAATAATGTCGATTTCAAGAAAATAAAGCAGCGATACAGATATTAATCACAAAAAACATATGGTTGACCTCATATCAAACTACACCACAATAAATCAAGATATTCAGTATGCTTTCGTCACAAAAGAAAACCAAAAGAGTACGTAGAACGCTAAAACAATTTCGTTCAACGGTTTGAATCTTCCACTAGCCAGGACGAATACACAGATGTATGAAGCTTGACGTTAAGTAGATGGGAATTAGCGAGATTTACAATAAGAAAGGAATCTTGCTATATAATAGTATTGGTTATAGTAAAAAGTACGAAATTTATACATATGCCGGTAAAAGTAAAGACAGAGAATATTATGTTCATTACATACAGCAAAAGTCTAGAGGATTAGTAGCGATATTATGAGTTATCGTATTGCTAAACCCAACGACTCATGACATCTCCAAAAAAGTGGTTCAATTAGCAAGTAGATGTTTTCCAGAAGACTATTCCCCTAAGAAAAACTGTCACTTAGGAGTTGGCTCGACTTTACCCATTCTTCCTGATGTAGATGTTTAGTTAGCAGTAACTTGCATCGAATCATCCCAGAAAATATTTCGATACTCATTCAATAGATGGCAGCACCGCTAGAGTCAGGTATACAGCTTAACATTGTTTACATTGCTCACCTGAGAACGGCTAACCCTTTCAACCCAATCATCAATTTTGAAGCGGATTGCGGAAAATAAAATCATAGATAGCATTTACGCCATGAAAAAATAATTGAATTTTGCGAATTTTCTGAAAATAATTTCTTTTAATAAAACTACCCGAGATATTTTCGGTTTTCTTGTATACTATTCTTTTTGAGGATTTTTTATTTAAAATTAGAAGTGTTTCGATCTAAAGCGGTAATAAAAAAATTCTGCTGCGAGGCCAAACCTCTCGATCACTATGAACCTTATACATAACGATATAAATGTTCTGCAGCCTTCTGCCGCCTGCACAGAAGACTATCAAGTGTCAGCCAGCTTTACCTACCTTCGAAGGGTCTGTGATAATTGAAATGGAATTGGTAATTGACCAATTTTTTATCCAACTTAAATCTGTTACCATTTCTCTGTGTAGAAAGTAACAAATGCTGAGTGGGCAAGAGAGTTGTTGGTGCTAACCTGCATTGGTTTTTTCCATAGTTAAGATAGAGCAGAGGTGGGGAACCTAGGCCTTCAGGAAACATGCAGCCTTTTGGACATTAACAGTAGCCTTTAAGTCATTCCCAACCTGATATCCATACTCTTGAGTGTTAATGGTAGAGCTTCTTTACTATCCTACTTCATATTGAATGAGCCGCTTAAGCAAGTGAGAAAAAGTATTGAGATCCATGTAAAATCATATTACAGTCTATCTTCTCCGGGATCAACTTCAAATACTATATAATCAGTTAGCTGGAGTGTAAAAAAAGGACTTAAGTCCTGGAACAAACTCATTTCACACTAACGGTTACACCACTTAGAACAGCATTCTCACAAGCAGAACAAGCAACTGATGCATTGATATAAACAATACGGGAACAATATAAATGCTACAAATCTGTATGTTGCCTTATGCTGATTTATTTGCTTGGTGGGGGGTCCAATGGAAAATTTAATAAAAACAATTTTAAGCTTTAAATTTTATTAGTTATTCATTAGAATGATGTACAAATCAGGACAAAAATCAGAATTATTAAAAGTATGTTAAAGCCAATTTTATGAAACTGTCCATTGCACAGTTGACTTATAGTCACAATAATTAAACTATTTACTTCCCAACTAAGAAAATTTATTATTAAAGGTGCTTAAAAAGGCACTCATTTACATCAGGTACTATTAATAAATAGAGGCAAGCAAAAAGGTAATCAAAGATTACTTGATTGTCTATCAATTCTCTATGAATAGTTATAACTAAAAGATATATCTAGAAAAATAAACATATAGAGCTTTCTTTTATTAACAATCTACACTCCCTTCTTCTGTCCTCTTGTAACCCTTCCAACAACCTTCTCTTCCTTTCCCTTTTTCTTCAGAGGAATCTCTTTCTTAAGAGATTTTATCTTAGAATCTCCGCTTTCTTCGTCAACTGATGTCTTTCTCGTTGTCCTCTTTCCTTCACTTTCACTCACCAATTTTTTGTTTGACTTTGATTTCTGAACCTGAATTTTATCGTTGTCTTCTGTTTTAGCTGATTTGGCATCAGTGTTCTCCCCATTTTCTTTTACAATGGGAGAAGCAGTGCGTTTGCTTCTTTTAGATGAATTTTTCTTTGGCTCCTCTTCTTTCACAGCAGCACTACTGTAACAAAAATAGGTTCTCATGAGAGATCTTGAATCAAGGGACACCTACAAAAATATAGACCCTAAGAGTCTATGAAGCTTATTAGTGGCATCAATATGGATTTGTGCAGAAGTGTTAATACAAATGTGATATAAAATTGTATTCTGTGGATACTCAAAGAATTAATCAATGATTACATTAGGAAGGAGATAGGGAAAGGCAAACTCTATATATTGTAAACTGATTGCATGTATCTAAGAGATAATTTTAAATACTTTTTGCTATTGTTAGATATCAGATTTTAAAAAATACTTGAAAAGTTGTGACTTACTGGTGCTAATATTTGCAATGAAGCTAAATGAAGGTCTTAAGATACTGCACGATTTCAAAATTTAGAATACATTATTAAACTTTAAATTCTAACAAGTTAACGCTCACTTGTGACAATTTTGAATATAATTTTTAATAAAATCGACGGAGTGGCAATTCAAATTGTAGTATTCCATTTACAGGAAATGAAAAAATAACCACTTTCTAGAGAAGTTCTCCTCTAGAAAGTGGTTATTTTTTCATTTCCTTCATAATTTTTGCCTGAACTACAGGCCCCAACAAAAGTAAAGTGTGGCAACAACCTAGCGTTTGATGTGTCTGATACAATTTATCATAATTAAAGGTATTTCCAACAATAACATGACAGAATTTCCACATCCTTACCTGGTAGATTTATTCTCTCTCAAGGCTACCCTCCCTCTCCTTCTTGTGCTAGGCAAATCCTCAGTTACTTCAGGGTTCAGATCTTTCTCCTTAGATTTTGATTTCTGCACTGAAATGCTTTCCTTTGCCTGAGATGACTTGATTTCCTCACTAGAAGTGTCACTGACTGAAGAGGATTTTTTCGTTCTCTTGGGTAATGGCTCACTTTCTTCTGGCACAGAAAGGCTACAAAGAGAAAACGAAACATTCCCTTATTAACATTTACCTATATGGCAGAATGAAATGTCAAAAATTAGAATGAGTTTATGATGAATTTCTCGAGTACAGAATCAACATAATGGCAGTCAGATACTCCCTAGTCTACTGTTTATCTACATTCAAAGGAAATGATGAAACTGAAAGTGCATAGCAGAATAACTAATGTATTACAATATCAAGCTCATCTATGAAATTATCCTCTGGAAACTAGGAATTCTCTTAGATATTGATGTGTATTATAATTAAATATTTAAGTATTACATTATAAAATGATGAGGCTTTCATTTTTATAATAGTTTCCTTGAATGAATAATTCACCAACTTGCTTTTTCAGAGCAAAATGCAATTCTTTAAGAAATAATCCATTGTTATAAACAGAGAAATATCTTTTACTTGTACATCTTGCATGTACTATACTCATAATTTCAACTTTTCACTCATTCATTTTTCTTCCCTTACTATGAATTTTGTAAAGATTTTCAATAGTTTTGTTTATAAATAGGATAGCTTGCCTCTTCTTAAATCTAACCAGCTTTCATTCTTTTAAAATATTTGCTAACAGATTCAATCAACATCACACAAGCAAATTCTTGAAAACATGAAGCATTAGAGATAAATTGATAAAACAAACTAATTATAACAGTTCCAAAATACTGAGTTATGGTTAACTCAAGAATAAGCAAGCATGATTAAGCAATGAAATAGTGAATGTTAACCATCTAGACTTGGAAAAAAAGACCATAGGCAGAGCCATATAATTTCCCAATATATTCCTCCTCTAACAACATACTTATTAAGTAAGTTAAATAGCAATAAGCTCATCTCTAGAAAAAAATTGTCTCTATGAATCTTACAGAACAAATGAGTAAATGAACAAAATATAAGAGCAGATGATAAATAACATGAAGCATATTTAGGTTATCAGTATGCTAATAAAATAAAGTGGAATTTTTTGCAATAATGTTTACCATTTAGTCCTCTTTTGCTGCAAACTGCGGCTCTCATCACTACTGACCAAACCAGAGACTTCTACCTTCTTGCCCAATCTCTTCTTAGCATCTGTTTCTATTGTATCACTATAGTGGAGAAAATGAGAGTAATATTAAAAAAGCCATAATATGGATTTTAAGCATTTCTGAATTCTGAATTTTCTATTCCAAACATAATGAGATAGAATTTCACCATCTTTACCTGGTTGATTTATTCCCTCTCAAGGCACGTCTACTTGAACTAGAGGAATCCTCAGGTTGTGCAAGGTTCAGATCTTTCTCCTTAGATTTTGATTGCTTCGTTCTACCTCTTCCACTTGCTTGAGAAGGTTTGCTTTCCTCATTAATAGTTTCACTTACTGAAGAAGTTTGTGCTTTCTCAACTATTGGCTCAACTTCTTCCGTCACAGTTTGGCTATAAAAGGACATTAAAAAAAATTTCATGAGGAATTTCAAGAGTGATAAAAAGTGATATTAAATACATTGTCCAGTATCATGAAGAGACCACGTTCAGTATATGACTCTATGTATTCCTAACAGGATTGGTGCACACTATTGTGACTTTAGAGCAGAAAAAGAAAGTTCAACATAGAGAAAGTATAGTAATAACAAATTAACACACCCATTATTATGACAGTGCCATATTTCATATTAAAGACAAACTTCTGAGATTATTCAAGAAAAATTATTACATATTCTTTACTTTGTTCCTATTCCTATATTTTAAATTAATAATATAGAATATTAAATATCAAAGTAAAATAATTAGAATAGTTCAATGGAGTCTGAGTTTTGTTATTAGTACTCAAGGGACCTCCAAACATAACATGACGAAATTTCATCATCCTTACCTAGTAGATTTATTTCCTCTCAGGGCACGTCTGCTTGTGCTAGATGAATCCTCAGTTCCAGCAAGGTTCTGAGCTTTCTCCTTAGATTTTGATTTCTGCTGTCTACTTCTTCCATTGGCCTGAGATGACTTACTTTCCTCACTAACAGTGTCACTGATTGAAGAGGATTTTGCTTTCTTAGACAATGGCTTAGTTTCTTCTGACTCAGAAAGGCTAAAAAATCACAATTAGGAATTCCCTTATTAGTATTGGTCTCTAAAGACTTCAAAATAATAGTTATATAATTACAGATTTTTCATTCACTGATAGGTCTAAAGGTGAACATCTACACATGATGATTACCTTGCTGTCTTTGGCTGCAAGTTGGACAACTCATCACTACTGTCCACACTGGAGATTTCCATCTTCTTGTTTACTTTCTCCTTTGCATCAGGTTCCTTTCTTACGCTGTAGAAGAAATGGACCCAGAAGGCAAAGTTTTAGTATATTAAAAATTGGAGTTAAATAAATACATGTTCAATAGTAACAATGTTGAAAATTTACATTTCTAAAGTTAAATTAATAAGAATGCATATGCTTCTTGCAATCATAAAAATACCTTTGATGACTGCCAAGACATTGATTAAACCAAAGAAAAGAAATAACCATATCAGAAATGGTAGGGTTCTCCAAATGATAAAATCAACAAAAGAAGCCATGCAACTTAAAGGAACATGTATTTCATGCATCATATTTTGTATGATTCACAGGACAAAAATAGTAAGAAATGTGAAAGATTTTACGGGGAAAAATGTAAATGAAGTTTTGAAATAGGGTCAATCAATTAGTAGACCTTGAAATGAAAAAATCAGTTGATAACCTTCTAATGGATCATCTATATACATTGATACATGTTTTATCGTTCCTAGTGATTTTTGCAAATCGGTTCACTCACAGTGCATTGAGGGATGAAATCCCTATCCACACTGCTATACGCTAATGGCGGATATTATTTTGATTAAGGCAACCAAAATTGAAATTGAATGACAGTGCCTTATAATGTCTGTCATAATTAAAAAGACTTCCAAACATAATGTGACAGAATTTCTACATCCTTACCTCGTATATTTATTTTCTCTCAAGGCTACCCTCCCCCTCCTTCTTGTGCTAGGTAACTCCTCAATTCCTTCAGAGTTTAGATCTTTCTCCGTAGATTTTGATTTCTGCACTGAAATGCTTTCATTTGCCTGAGATGACTTGATCACCTCACTAGAAGTGTCACTGACAGAAGAGGACTTTTTCGTTCTCTTGGGTAATGGTTCACTTTTTTCTGACACAGCAAGGCTAAAAAGGCAGAAGATTCCCTTATTAATACTTAGCTATACGGCAGGATAAATTGTCGAAAATTAGAACAAATTCATGATGAATTTCAAAGTGTGTTTGAAGGTTCAAAATTGAAGGCAAAAATATTTGTCTACCCTTGATGTGAGTAGGGAAACGTGAATGTTGAAGGACAATAAACAAAGACTGATAATTACTTTAATACATTTTAGTGCTATCTTATACTTGAAACTATTTACCATTTCTTTATATAATGCTATTCACTTCTGAGCCTCAGCTTTGCATCTTCCATCCCTAGAAAGAATTCCCAAGTAAGGAAATTGATCCCACCTGTTCATGTCTTTCCCTATCAATCCTAATTGGTAACTCAGCTTCCTTAACCATAACAAAACCTAGGTCATTTAATAAAAGTTTTGTGGACTCTACATAGTGAGTTTTCTTTGTGTGTGCTCTTTACAGTAGTTATTTTTTTCACTCAGAAATTCATTGCTTTATCCCTCAGTGCATTTAATAGAATTGCCTGCATATCTTATATACTTCACTACTTCCCCAGCAACTATTATTCCTTGAATATTAACCTTTCAATAAAATACCATAAATTAGAATGCAACATGTACCTCATATTCTCTGGACTCCTACCTCAGTTTTTTCCAATACAACTTGGCATAGTAAGGCAATGGAGTATTTTTAAGGCTTTGCTGTGATGGATAAATGATATCAAGGCAAGTGGATGGTTTCAATTCTTGCTGATTACAATTTGTTTGGGAGTGGAGATATTCCTGATAAGATGTAGAAGTAACAAGTAAAGAAAAGGAGCAAGAGGTTGAATAGCTTATTATAAGGGCCTTCAACATTTGTAGGAAGTAATTATAAAAATCTACTTTCTTTTAATTGATCTCATTACGTAGATCAACATGAAAAGGAGGAAAAAATTGAGAAAAAAATGAAAGAATTTTCATCGTTCATGATTTAAAGTTCTGTTATCAAATTGATGTAAGATAAAACGAATGATATCTGAGAAATCAGAGCTAATGAAAACTTTTAAAGGCTAGATTTCTGTTTTTCAACCCAAAATTAGCAGCTCATTGTTACAATATTTTGGGAAATAACAGTAACTTACTTTTTGAATACCCCTCGTACTAAGTTATAAATTTTTGCCTTAACTGATAGTTGCAAAGGAGAACAATGTTGCAATATTATTACCTTTTAGTCCTCTTTTGTCGAGAAGTGCTCACTTCACCACTGTCTGATCCAGATATTTCTGCCTTCTTGACGTCCAATTCAAATGTTACACTACAGTAAGAAAAATCACAAAATAATATCAAAAATGTATCCTCAGTATGCAAATAATTTTGTTCCTCAATTTGTTAATGAAGAACAATTTTCAATATATTGTACAAATTTAGTGCATAACATTTTTCATGAATGAATGAGAACCTTGCTGATCATCGTTTCTGAGAGATTCTTTATAATTACAGGATCTGATAGTTACAGATGAATTCTAGTTCTTGAATAAACAAGAAAACACAGATTTTACTAAGCTAATACTCAAATCTGACAATATAGAAAAATCTGGTATTTACAGTTAAATTAGTTTATGACTCTAATTCTTTAAGCTCTCAGGGGATATTTAATTTTGGTAATATGACCCTGCTTCACAAGCATAAGTCAAAGGTTTGGATAGCTGTAGAAATCTTTGATATCGTAAAAAAAATGATAGAATATTCAACAACAGGAAAGATGCTCAAATTATGGGAAACTCAAGAATATACTGCATAACTTATAGGAACATGGTTAATGCTGTGATTTGTAGAGTAATTATAAATTTTTATGAACATGAAAAGTCTTCCTGGTAGGAATAAATTTGAAGCTTTGAAAGATGGTAAATACATCAGTAGGCCGTAAGTGTAAAAATCTGCTGATAAGCTTCTTTTAGATCATCTATGTGCTTATAGAATATTATGGAAAATTTTCACAATGATATTTACTTCTTCTTTGTCGGCAAGTTAAGCAACTTGCCACTATCCAAATCAGAGACCACAGCCTTCTCACCAACCCTCTTGTCAGCATCTTCTTCGGTTGGTACACTGTAGTAAGAAAAATGACAAAATGAATATGAATATAAAAATTTTTGTCCTTAATATGAGTATAGTTATGTACCTCCATTCTAAAATACAAAACCTACCCCATTTACAGAAAAAATATAGACAAATGAAAGTATACATGATTAATATTACATGTAAAAACAACCTCTCCAATATATTTTCCAGGAAGATTCTTTCTGATCAAAGGATCTTATCTACATGAATCCAAGGCTCCTGAGCCAATTTTAAAAACTTAGATTCGAGCAATGTTTTTTTAAGGTTGTTCTTTTCCATTGTGACAATAATGACAAACTTTGAATTTCTAATCCAAATTTAGCAGCTAGTTAATGATAGTTGAATTGGTACATGAAGATTATTCTTCACACTATTAAGAGAAAGCTGGGAACATGGAATTGCTACACACGGAAATTCAAAATGCCTAACATAATTGTGGAGATACTTATTAAAAACAATAACAAATTATCTATGAAGTGGAAGGTTGATTCAAATAAGAAAATCTATAGAAAGGGTTACGTTACTTAAATGAGCATATTTAATGTTGTGATTTGCAGAATAATTATAGTGTTATGAATGAAACATGAATGATTTTGGAAATTTTTTAAAAATTCTTAGTCTTAATGTTATCCCATTAATTCATAAAATATTTTAACTGATGTAATATTCATAAAAGAAGATTCAAGCCTTAGTAATTTAAACTAATTTAAAGCAACATTTTTATAAAAACAGGTTTAGTGAATTTTTTGAAATTTTAGTGAAAACTTAGAATTTCAGATCAGTTTCAGTTACACTCCAACAATAACCTACAAACTAGTTTACATCCCTCTGATCAAATATTCCCTAT
The DNA here is from genome assembly GCA_036926295.1 of Pachydiplax longipennis. Classification (NCBI taxonomy): domain Eukaryota; kingdom Metazoa; phylum Arthropoda; class Insecta; order Odonata; family Libellulidae; genus Pachydiplax; species Pachydiplax longipennis. Next base: position 18,860,348 of record JAVFKF010000001.1, on the reverse strand, counting down.
GTGAGAAATATATGAGACATGAATGGAATTTCATTTAATTAAATAGTAGAATACTATTATTTATACAAAATGATCAAGGAGTAAGTTCAGCTATTGATATTTATATATTAATAACCGAATTGCAATTCAATTACATGATATTGATAAATAAAACTGTTATAGAAGACACAAAGATTAAAAATTGCAACATCTGGGTTCAGTTTTCATTCCTACAAAATTAGTTTCATTTGGTTATGCTGTGGTTTTTGTTCAATGATTTTAGCTACTTATTTTGGTTATATCTAGCAACATTCACTTAATTAAATAGGTAGATACACCAGGAATAAAGTTAGTTACACAATAAGAGCATATAGGAATTGTGAAAAAAGCTATATCCATATTCAAGGGACATAACAAATTTACTTGAAAAAAATCCATATCATTACCTGTTAGATCTATTCCTTCTCAATGCACGTCTTCCAGTGCTAGATGAATCCTTTCCTTCAATTTCCTTCAGATCGCTCTCCTTTGTTTTTGACTTCTGTGATCTACCCCTTCTGTTTGTCTCCCTTGGCTTGCTTTCCTCAGCAACCGCTGATTCATCACTGATGGATGAGGGGAGGGAGGTTGTTGTAGGTAAAGGCTCACTTTCCTCTGATCCAGTTAGACTAAAAACAGCAAAAAATTCCCAATTAATATTTTGCAACATATCAGAAGTAAATATTAACATTAAAATATCTTAAATGGAAAATTTCTTGAGTCACAGCAATTTTATGGGAATTTTCTAGAGTGATAATTTCCTCTCTTCTTTCCTACCTTGCAGATCTTTTTCCTCTTAAGGCACGTCTTTCTGCGCTGGATGAATCCTTAGTTTCTTCATGCTTCATATCTTTATCCTTTGTTTTTGACTTCTGCTGACCACTTTTTGCATTTACTCTACTTGGCTTGCTTTCCTCAGCAACCACTGATTCATGACTGATGGTAGAGGGGACAGTGGTTGGTAATGGCTCACTTTCCCCTACTAGAGTGAGACTAAAAACAGAAGAACAAATCCCTGATTAATATTTGCAGTATAGAAGAAGCAATTGTTAACATTAGAATGACTTAAATGGAAAATTTCATAAGTGATAGTAGCCTACAGACCAGTATTTATCCCTCTGACCAAATATTCTCTGTGCAACATTTATGTTATGCGAGACATGCATAAAACTTCGTTTAATTATATGATAGAAAACAACTATTCCTACTAAATAATCAAGAGGTAAGTTCAACTATAGATATTCAATAGTAATTTTATAGGACTTTTTTAGAAAAATAGTTTCATCATCATTACCTGGTAGATCTATTCCTTCTCAAAGCACGTCTTCCTGTGCTAGATGAATCTTTCTCTCCAAGCTTCAGATCGCTCTCCTTTGCTTTTGATTTCTGAAGTTTACCTTTCACATTCACTTTACTTGGCTTGCTTTCCACAGCAATCACTGATCCATCACTGACGGTAGAGGTGGTTGTCTTAGGCAATGGCTCACCCTCTTCTACTACAGTAAGACTAAAACAACATTTACAATTCCATGATTAATATTTTGCAATATAGCAAAGTGAATGTTAAAAATAAAACAATTTTAAGGGAATACTTCATAAGAGATAGCAATTTTATCAGTTTTCTAGAGTGATAGTTCCACCATTACCTGTTAGATCTATTCCTCCTCAAGGCACGCCTTTCTGTGGTAGACGACTCCTTTACTTCAAACTTCAGATCGTTCTCCTTTGTTTTTGACTTCTGCAGTTTACCTTTTGCATTCACTTTACTTAACTTGTTTTCCTCAGCAACCACTGATTCTTCACTGAAGGCAGAGGGAAGGTTGGTTGCCTTGGGCTCACTTTCTTCTGCCACAGTGAGACTAAAACAATATAAACAAATCCCTGATAAATATTTTGCAATATAGCAGAATGCTAAAACCAGAACAATATTAATGGCAAATCTCACGCAAGATAGTAAGTACAATTTTATCAGTTTCCTAGAATGATAGTTCCATCTGCCCTTACCTGTTAGATCTATTCTTTCTCAAGGCACGTCTTTCTGTGCTAGATGAATCCTTCTTTCCTTCAATCTTCAGATCGCTTTCTTCTGTTTCTGACTTCTTTAGTCTACCTCTTCTGTTTGTATTACTTGACTTGCTTTCCTCAGCAACCACTGATTTATCACTGTTGGTAGAGGAGAGGGTGGTTGCCTTAGGTAATGGCTCACTTTCTTCTGATACAGTAAGACTAAAAACAGCAAAACAAATTCCTCTTTAATACTTTGCAATATAGTAAAGTAAATGTTGAAATTAGATTAGTTTCAATGGAAAATTACATGAGTGACAGGATGTGCAATATTATAAGTTTCCTAGAGTCATAATTCCATTATCCCTACCTTGTAGATCTGTTTCTTCTCAAGGCTCGTCTTTCTGTGCTAGATGTATCCTTAGTTTCTTCAATCTTCTCATCTTTCTCCTTTGTTTTTGACTTCTGCTGTTTACCTTTTGCACTCTTTTTACTTGACTTGCTTTCCTCATCAACAACCGATTCATCACTGTTGAAAGAAAGGAGAGTTTTTGTCTTAGCTCATTTCCTTCTGATACAATAAGACTTAAACAACATTTACAAATCCCTGATTAATATTTTGCAATGCAGAAGTAAATGCCGAAATCAGAATTATATTAATGGAAATTTTAATGAGAGATGGAATGGTCCATTTTTTGCAAAAGCAAAAGGGTTAAGCTGATGTAATACAACCCATCAATAAGTACCTTTGACAGGGGTATATAAGTTTTTAACTCTGTATTGCAGAAGAATCATCATAAATAATGTATAGCTGTAGAGTTATTGTGTAATACATTAACAATAGTAAAGGGCTTCATGTTCTTGAATAATTTCAAAAAACAGGTTTCTTGTTTTCATTCCTGTGACAGTGCTGACAAGCTTTTATATCTAATTTAAATGTGTTAATAATTATTATGGATTTAGGAGAAAAGATTGGTTTGGAGATGATACTTCAAACTTAAGATTTGGGTTTTGTAGGTTCGGATGACTGCAGAGATATTACTGAAATTTAAGGAATAAAATAAAGAACTTAAGAATAGAAGGATGCCCCACACACAAAATAACTACTTAATGAATTGAACAATTTGCATGGAAAATAGATAAAAGTGATTGTATTTTTTCCTGCAATCCTACCAAGTAACGGCTAACTCAATTGATCATATACATTTCAGAACTAAGATACCATATTTATGGGTGTATAACAAGTACCTTCTTCAAAGGGCTGAAAATCTGACTTATGTTATAGACATATACTACTTTTTCATTTCAATTTCATTTCATATTTTGTTTCAGAATTTAACGTTAAATCTAAATTGAAACACTGTGATTGAAAATTAGTATCAATAGATTAGGGTCATGAATTATGCAAAAAGTTCAGAGTTCTAATCTTTTTATGTTAAATTTAATGGTTTTGTCAAAGAAAGATAGGAGAAGAGAGTTCTCAGGATTACTGATTAAGGAAAATTAAAAATTAACTACAACTCCTCTGTCCAATATTTGGATTTCCAAAAAGGAAGTCCAACTTAAAGGTACCCTTATTTAAAGTAATCCCTTAAAACATGATTACTGAATATAAATTCAAACAGAAAATCAAGTAGGATGAAAATAAAAGGTTTCACTGCATGCTACAATGAAATTTCTGAGCACTACATACATTGGAGTTACTAAAATCAAATGAGATAAAAATTTAGCAATAAATTCACTAAATGAAATTTCCAATTGCCAGAAATCTCAATCTTGATATACACTTATGCTGAATATTTACTAATAAGGAAAAATGAATTAAACTAGAGGAATTGTACCTTAGGTTGGACAACAAAATTCAAGGGACATATATACCAGGCAGGCCACATTTAGCCTTCATGGGCATTCATTGCAGCCTCTTGGTTATTTCCTGAAGCAAATACTCCTATTTAAACACTTTTCTAATTCTGCTGATGTGGCCAAGAGTAAAATTAAGAGGAAAATGTTTCCTTTGAGTTAATTCAGCGAATGAATTAGTTTACTCATATAAAATCTCAATGTTTAACTACTAGAAAGTAGGCAACATGTAACACAAGAGAAGCTTGTTTCAAGTGGCTTTTCTTACGACACTGAGTGCTAAATGGGATGGAATGCTGATGGAAAAAGCTTCCACGCTCCTATATTAGGCAAAAATTCATTAACCTTACCTGGTAGATCTATTTCTTCTCAAGGCACGCCTTCCTTTGCCAGATAAATCCTCAGTGTCAGATTTCCGAGAGGATGACTCATCAGCACCTTCCTCGTTGGACCCTCCTTCAACTTGCTCGGATTCCTGATTCACTATATCTAAATTTTCTTTCTCCAAGACTTGCTTTAATGACTGAATATTCAATCTCTGAAGGAGGACAACAGCATTGGAATTTAGTGCCTTCATACGATGTATGTTAGGAGTACTTTTTCTTGGACTTTTATTTGAAAACTCAGAGCTAGTATTTACAACTGCCATCAGTTTATCACTTGACTCTGAGGAGACATTGAATAAATCTTCAACCCCACTAACATTTTCGTAGTTACATACTGGACTCTGTGCACTAAATAACCTCTGTACCCCTTGCAAATCTGAGTACCTTGATTTAGGACTTTTGCGTCTCATAATTTCCTTCACCCCACTAACATTCTCATAACTGCACAATGGACTTTTTGCAATGAACATTTCTTTTACTCCTAGGAAACCAGAATACCTTGATAATGGACTTCGACGAGTCATCAACTCTTTTACCCCTCTGACATCTTCATAACTTGAATCTGCTTGAAGTGTCTTGTCATCAGAGCTTTGATGACTTTTTTCACCTATTGCACTATTTTCTGGTTTCTTCTTCTTTTTGGAAGAATCTGGAGATCTCACAAAGCTGAAAGTTGAAGAGGTAACCCAAGAGCAATCAATGTCTCCCAAAACAGCACTTTCATTGTTTTTATTACAGGCTTCTGTTAGCTCTGTACCCACTGGTTTGCTGATAATATCACCATCACTAGAATTCATCATTACTACATTTTCAACATTACTTGATAAACTAAGACTTTTCTTTGATGGCTTAACTAATGGCGTCGAAGAAAATGCTAGGCTCCCTGATCTACCATTACTCTTTCTTGTTTTCTTCTCCAGTTCTTGAGAGCTCACATTTGTTGCAGGAGACTGTACCATCTCTCCTTCTTCAATGAAACAAAGATAAGGCTCATCAGCAACCTCGATATGTTCCTTCGAAATATCCTCCACAGCAAAGGAAACATTGAATTTCTTCTTGGATGATTTAATGACTGGGGTTTGCATAAGATTAGTTATTCCATCCAAAAGATTAGAATCATTAATTTGCTCCTTTTCTCCCTTTCTATTTTTTGGTGTTTTCTTGAATGATTTAACTGAACTTGGAGCACTCAAAGGAGGGTGTACTATGAGAGATTCATTGTATATCTCTTCAGATTCATTGAGATCATTTTCATCAATGCTTCTCAAGTCTGGAATGCTTCCTTCTGCAGCCAATTCTTCCATATTACTCTCTGTTTCAGATCTTGAACGGCGAAGGCTCTTCCTTGATACAGCTGGAGTCTGGATCAAGTTACTAACTCCATCCAGATAGCTGGATTCATTACCTTGTTCTATTTCCAATCCACTAGGTTTGGTGACTTTCTTAACAGATTTCTTGGAGCTTGAGGATACTGTTGATGGAGTGTTAATTAGATCATCTTGGCATTCATCAACAGTATCTGCATCACCTTTACTATCACCTTGAAATTCTGCAATGCTATCCTCAAATTTTGAATTTTCCACCTCACATTCAACTCTAGATATTCTAGTTTTCCGAATACTCCTTGTACATTTTACAGCAGGAGTCTGCATCAGATTACTAACTCCTTCAAGAATATCAGATTCATTCATATGCTGCTGTTCTGTCTTCCTCAGTTTAGGTGTTTTCATTATTGATTTCACTGAGCAGGGGGCCCAGGTTGAAGGACTATAAACAGAATCTTGGTCTTCTATTTCGACAGTATGAACAACAGTCTCAGAAATTCTTTGTAATTCAGTAACGTTCTCCACACTCCATGTACTCTTGATTCCAGATCTTCTAGTTTTTCGAAGACTTTTTGCAGACTTAACTGTTGGGGTCAGCATCAGATTACTAATACCTTCCAGACAAATGGAAACATTAGATTGTTCCCTTTCACCCTTTCTCTGCCTGGGCGTTTTCTTCATTGATTTTACTGAGCTTGGAGCACTTAATGGAGGATGAACTATTAGAGATTCATTGTCAATCTCTTCAACAGCAATGTCATCCTCATCTGTTCTATCTCTTACATCTGCAGTGCTCTCTGTAGTATTTACCCCTGGAGTCTTCATGAGATCATTTACTCCATCAAGGCAAATGGAATCATTCACTTCCTTTACCTTTTTATGCTTTGGTGTTTTCTTAGAAGATTTCACTGAAGTTGGAGCACATAATGATGAACTACTAATTGGTGATTCTTGGCCATGGTATTCACCAGTAAATGTATCACTTCCATCAGCACCTTGCAATTCTGAAACAGTATCTTCAGTTACCGTAACTTCCATCCTGCTATTCCTTTCAGATCTTCTAGATTTCTGAAGACCTTCTGCAGATTTAACTGCAGGGGTCTGCATCATGCTACTAACTCCCTCCAGGGATATGGATTCATTCACAAGCTCACTGTCTCTATTCAACTGCTTGGGAGTTTTCTTTGCTGATTTTACTAAGCTTGAGGTACATTTTGGACTGCTTATTATTGATTCTTGGCTTACACCATCAATAGTACCTAGATCAGATTCATTATCACCTAGCAATCCTACCACGTCTTCTGTGCGCAATTCCTCCATGCTACTTTCCATAACAGATGTCCTAGTTTTCCGCACACTCCTTGGTGACTTAACTGCAGGTGTCTTCATCATATTGTTAACTCCTTCCAGGCAGTCAGATACATTCATATCCTCTTCTTCTGTCTTAACAACACTGGGAGTTTTCTCAACTGATTTTTCTGTGGAAGCTAAGGATGGACTACTAACTGGAGCATCTTGGCTTTTGTCAGCAGCAGAACCTGGATAATTTTCCTCCTCATTCTTAACTTCTTCAGTGATTTCTTCAGTTGCTGAATCTTCCATCATGCTCTCCATTTCAGATCTCCTTGTTTTCCGAAGACTTCTTGCAGATATAACTGCAGGAGTCTGCATCAAATTACTTACTCCTTCCAAACAAATGGAATCATTTGCATGTTCCTTGTCTCCCTTCTTCTGCCTGGGTGTTTTCTTAATTGATTTCACTGAACTAGGAGCACTTGAAAGAGGTTGAATAATTAAAGACTCATTTGCTTTTTCTTCCGTGTTTATGTCTTTTTCATTAACATCAACTCTTAAATCTCCATATTCTTTATTGTTGATTAGAACCTCTGTAGTATTTACCCCTGGACTCTGCATAAGATTATTTACTCCTTCAAGACAAATGGAATCATTCACCTCTTTTACCTTTTTATGCTTTGGTGTTTTCTTTCCTGAATTTACTGAACTAGGAGCACATGATGATGGACTACAAATGGGTGATTCTTGTTTTATGTTATCTGCAGTATCCGGTTCATTATCATTATCAGTCTTCAAGTCTTTACTGATTTCCTCTGTTTGTGATTCCTCCATGCTACTTTCATTAACAGATCTCCTAGTTTTCCGCACACTCCTTGGTGGTTGAACTGCTGGTGTCTTCATCAGATTGTTAACTCCTTCCAGGCAGTCAGATACATTCAAATCCTCTTCTACTGTCTTACCACGATTGGAGGTTTTCTCAACTAATTTCTCAATGGATGGAGAACACAATACCAGACTACTAATTGGGGCTTCCTGGCTAATGTCAGCAGAACCGGGATAATTTTCCTTATCATTCTTCACCTCTTCAGTGATTTCTTCAGGCGATGAATCTTCCATCATGCTCTTCATTTCGGATCTTCTAGTTTTCCGAACACTTCCTGCAGACTTAACAGCAGGGGTCTGCATTAGATTGCTAACTCCTTCTAGACAAATGGAATCATTAGATTGTTCCCTCTCTCGCTTCCTCTGCCTGGGTGTTTTCTTGATGGATTTGACTGACCTTGGAGCACTTAATGGAGGATGAACTATCAGAGACTCATTTTCAATCTCTTCAACAGTACTGGCATCCTCATCAGTTCTATCTCTTACATCTGCAGAGCTATCCTCAAAATTCAATTTTTCACCCTTTTCCACCGTTCCAGATTGTTTAGTGTTGCATAGCTCCTTTGTAGTATTTACCCTTGGAGTCTGCATGAGATAAGTTACTCCTTCCAGGCAGATGGAATCATTCACTTCCTTTACCTTTTTATGCTTTGGTGTTTTCTTCACTGATTTTACTGAACTTGGAGCACATAATGATGGACTACTAATCTGTGATTCTTGGCTTATGTCATCTGCAGTAACTGGTTCATTACCATTATCAGTCTTCATTTCTTTATTGATTTCCTCTGTATGTGATTCCTCCATGCTACTTTCCATTACAGATCTTCTAGTTTTTCTCATACTCCTTGGTGGCTGAACTGCAGGCGTCTTCATCATATTGTTAACTCCTTCCAGGCAGTCAGATACATTCATATCCTCTTCTTCTGTCTTAACAACACTGGGAGTTTTCTCAACTGATTTTTCTGTGGATGGAGCAAAGGATGGACTACTAACTGGAGCATCTTGGCTTTTGTCAGCAGCAGAACCTGGATAATGTTCCTCATCATTCTTAACTTCTTCAGTTGCTGAATCTTCCATCATGCTCTCCATTTCAGATCTTCTAGTTTTCCGAACACTTCTTGCAGACTTAACAGCAGGGGTCTGCATCAGATTACTAATACCTTCCAGACAAATGGAATCATTAGATTGTCCCCTTTCTCCCTTCTTCAGCCTGGGCGTTTTCTTGATGGATTTGACTGACCTTGGAGCACTTAATGGAGGATGAACTATCAGAGACTCATTTTCAATCCCTTCAACAGCACTGTCATCCTCATCTGTTCTATCTCTTACATCTGCAGTGCTCTCTGTAGTATTTACCCCTGGAGTCTGCATGAGATAAGTTACTCCTTCCAGGCAGATGGAATCATTCACTTCCTTTACCTTTCTATGCTTGGGTGTTTTCTTCACTGACTTAACTGAACTTGGAGCACATGATGATGGAGTATTTACTGGTAAATTATGGCTTTTGTCATCAGCAGTACCTGGCTCATTATTAATATTAGTCAACAGTTCTGCACTACTTGTTTCAGTTTGAATATCCTCCATTGTATTTTCCATTTCTGATTTCCTTGTTTTGCGAATACTCTTTGCTGATTTTACTGCAGGGGTCTGCATCAGGTTATCAATTCCTTCAAGGCAGACAGAATCATTAATTTCTTTTTTGTCCACCTTTTTTTGCTTGGGTGTTTTCTTAACTGATTTTACTGAGGCTGTGATGAATGATGATGGACTTATAACTAATGATTCTTGGCTTGCATCATCAGCAGTACCGTGTTCATATTCACTGTCACCTTGCAGTGCCAGAATGCTATCTTCAACATGCAAATCTTCCAGCGTACCCTCCAGTTCAGATCTCCTGGTTTTCCGAAGACTTCTTGCTGATCTTGCTGCAGGGGTCTGCATCAAATCATTTACTCCTTCCAAACAGTCAGAATCATCCATGTGTTCAGTCTCTAAGTTTCTTGGTTTAGGTGTTCTTTTGATTGAATTTGCTGTGATTGGTCCACTTAATGATTCATTATTTCCCAACGAATCTTTGCTTTCTTTCATTGCTTCAATATTATCTTGCAACTCCACTTCATTGTTCTCAGGGCTCATATTTTCCACTTTAAACTCCAATTTAGATCTTCTAGCTTTCTGGATACTTTTTGCTGATTTAACAACGGATGTTTGCAACAGGTTATTTTCTTCTTTCAGACAACTGGAATCATTCACCTGATCTTTACACAATTTTTTCTGTTTTGGTGTTTTCTTTATTGATTTCACTAACTTTGGAGTGCTTGTTGTCTGCTGCATTATCTGAGATTCATTACACACATTATCCTGAGGTATACCAGCCAGATTCATATCTTCACTTCCATCTTCTACAGAGTTCTCCATGGCTAATAATACATCTATTGTTTTTCCTGGCTTAGAGTCACGTTTCTTTTTATTGCTCCTCAGTGATTTATTATTTTCTTGAACATCTATAGTGATAGGCGTTTTCATTAGATGCTTAAGCTCATCTTCTAAGTTTGCCCTATCATGCCTTTGGTTGCTGTAGTCCAAATTAGGACCACCACTAGCAGACAATCTATTTCTTAGAATCTTCTTATCAGAATTTATCATGCTTGATCCATCCAATACTTGAAGTTCCACCAAAGTGGTATCCTCTTCCAACAGTGAACTTCTTTCCTCACTGTTTCCTGTAACATTTTCTTCAAAAACTGAAGAATTCTCTGAAGGTGCTACTTTACGATTTACCTTTCGATTCTCATTCACTTCCTTATCAGCATGAGCTGAAGGAATTTTGACCAATTCACTCACTGCATCTTCATAATAGGAGGAACCACTCACACTACGATTAAGAGAGAGACCTAGTGATGAAGAAGCCAAAAGAGAATCAACTGTCTCCGATTTTCTGCTTCTTGGTGTTCTTCTGTTGGACTTCACGGAACTTAATGCACTCAAAAGAGATTTACTAGAAGTTCCTTCTTCAACTTCAGTGGTAACATTAGATTCCAGGTCATGGGGCATTTTCTCACTTTCAGATGCCTCATGTATAGTATTAGATGATTCTTCTAAACTATCAAAATTATTGCTCCTTGCTTCAAAAGGACTAACTGCAATATCAGCTGCTTCCTCTTCAGTGATAGGACTATGGACTGCCTTCAAATCCACACCTAAAGTAGGATTCTTAGATAAATTAAATTTTCTTGATGTGTTTGATATAGGAGTGGATGAAAATGTGTGCATGCCCTTGCATTTTCCACTTGAAGATCTTAATTTACCAAAACTGGTTAAGCTTGAATCTAGAGATTTAATCAAAGATTCCTCACATTCATCCTCAATCAGGCTAGAGGCCATTTCATCTGCAGGGTCTTTGATGCTTATTAATGTATTGTCAAGATTAAATGACACATTTTTTGATTTCATTCCAGACCTCTTTTCTTTCTTTGAAGATTTTCCACTTTCATAGGTGTTTTTGCTGGCTGGAGTCTTAAGTAAATCTCCCATTAAACCTTCAAAACAAGAATCCATTTCTTCTTGGTTGGAGAGAGTACCCAAGTCTGAGATACGCTTCGCTAACTTTATCTTTCCTGGAGTTCTAGAGGATTTATTAGAGACTGATAAATTACACACCAATGAGCTTTCTTCTTTACTAACACCACAGGAATCTATGCCATCCACTATCTTTACAATTCCTGCTCTATTGCCAATAATGGAAACACCATCCTTGAGAGCTACTTCAGATTGCCTCGTTTTACGAATGCTCCTAGCTGATTTATTTTCAGCCCTTTGCTCTTTTATGTTAGTAATTGGAGTCTTAGAGCAACTTACCCCATCTTGTATAAAAGCCATAATGCTTTGACCTAAACCATTGGAATCGTCCAAATCTAAACCTCTTGATTTACTGTATCTTAGAGATTTCCTGTTAGATTTCACTGCATTAGTTTCGGTAAGGCTAAGATCTCCAAGTGATTTCCTGGCCTTTGGAGTTTTCTTGCCTGACTTTGCAGCGCTTGTTGTACTTACTTCCAAGATGTTTGACTTTGATAAGTTCTTTCTATCTTCTTCGATACTTTTCTCCACCTCCTTTCCATATACTTCTTCCACATCTGTGATAATGGGAACATTCTCCTGTTCAATAACAGACTTCCGCGTTTTACGCTTGCTCTTGACAGATTCATCCATTACAGATAAGTCAGTTATATTACTGACTGGAGTCATAAGATTTACATTTTCAAGCACTGAGTCAGTGACTTCCTGATTTGGGATATTTTGCAAAGATTTTCTTAAAGAACTTCTAGTTGACCTTTGTGAACTCAACAAACTTGATTCTGTCAAACTCAATTCAGATATGTCCTCCATTTCCTCACTAGATAGCCCCAATGACAATTCATCCAAATTTTCTTTGTCATTTTCCACAATCTCATCTTTACTTACTGAAATATTGCCTCTAGATTCAATACCAGATTTCCTCCCTCTAAGTTTTTTCTTCTTGGTATTACTTCCAAAGCATTCCAATGATCCATCAAGTGATGGGTTATGTACTATTTCCCTTGATTCACTAGTGCCTACCTCAGCAGAAGCCAGATCCTCTGGTGATGATGAAGTAACAATGGAGATGAAACTTTCAGATGGTACACTCTGGAATGTTCTATTGGTTGCATTTGCAGTGCTTGCAACAGAGGATGATAGAAAAGATTCAACTTCTTCTTCGCTAACAACTTCATCCTCAGTACTCAAAGCCAAGGTAAATTCATCTTGAGAGTCAGCTTTGCGTCTTGATTTCCTTGAACTCTTTGCTGATTTTTGATCTTCCTCCTCCCCCATGAATTTCTTATCTGGAGTCTTCCCATGAAATTTTCTTGATTTTACAGAAGTTGGAGAATTGAGGGCTTTACTTTGGGGTAGGGACTGAACTATTATGGGGTGGTCACCATCACTCCTTTTCATATCCTGTGCCATATGGTGTGACTGAGCTGGAATTTTTATAGATGTCCCACATTGACTTTTTCCAGGCATCACATTATGTCCAGCATCTTCAAAAGTGTTCAGAGACAACTTCAATTCACCTGAGCTTAAACCTGAAACTTCTGAAGATCTTCTTACATTTCTCTTCAGTTGCTTTGATACAGCAGGAGTCACAAACGGAGAGCTACTACTATTTTTACATCTACGAGTTACCCTGACATTCACAAAAGCTCTTGACATAGACTCTTCATTTTCTTCTTCACTAGTAATATGAGACTGACTTTCATTCACACTTTCATCACCACATCCTGTAGTATCACTCAGGTTGCTGCTGATCAAACTTGACTCATCTGTAGCTGCTGTTCTACTTTCACAACTGACTGAATTCTCTAATTCAACAAGATTCCCATTGACTGAATCAATTATACTCCCAACTGAATTAGATGATTGGCATTTACTTTTATTAAAGGGCCTTTTCAATAGAGCAGGTGTTACAAATGGAATCTTATCACTGGAAAACCTTCTACCCCTCGTTCTTCCCACAGTTACGTGTGATGTTAAGTTTTCTTCAACCGCAGGAGAATCAACAAAAGATCCACTTTCCTTAGCTTTGAATACAGAATCATTGAGAGTTTCATAACTGTCCTCAGTTAAATCACTTACTTCAAGATTGGATTTCTCCAAGGAACTCAATGGAGATGCAGAAATAAGTACATTTTTATTTTCCAGCATTTTAGATGAGCTGTCACCAGGTTTCTTTGCAGATTTCAATAGCTTAGGGGTAGAAGAATATCGTCTATCATTAGATTTTCTTAGGTTTTTCTTCAGAACATTTACAGAGCCTCTCTGCTTCTTAGCAGACCCGACAAACTCCTCCTCAAGGTAGCTTCTTACACTATCTTCAAAGTCGATTAGATCAAAAGTTGAGTTATTTGTGGGATTTACAGGACTTTGCAAGACATTGTCTGCATTAGGATTTTTTTCACTTCTGTCACTTATATCAAAAACAGACCAACCTCCAACATTAGTTGCTGTTTCAATGATGCTTCTCCTGTTAGATTTCCTACCTGGAGTGTGCAATGCTGGACTTCCAACTTGCTTTATAGCTCCTTTCTGTATCTTATCCTTCTTTATAACTTCACTAGGAGCTCCAACACTTTGTGATGAGTTATCTTCAATCATGCTGTAACAGGAATTTATAAAGATTTTAGGCAAACAGCTGTATTTTATGCAAAACTAGTAACAAACCCACTTAATGCCAGTCCCCACAGATATAGGAGAAAACCCTCCGTAGAAAATTTGAAAATATTTTGGATATAATTATCATGAGATTCTTTGGTAAATTCACATTATAAACAGAGATATGGGGTAAGTGTTCCAAAAACAAACTTATTCTCATAGACCCATGATTCTTAAACTAGGGCCAGCAAAATTATCCAAAGGGGCCCATGTTTTTCTTAAGCAATGCAGTGTTCAACCTCATCATTATCTGTCATTTTGTTACAATTGCCTGATGATAAAATCAACTAAAATCAATGGGTGGTGGCTTTCACCAAAACTTTCAATTAAGACATTTCAATGAGTTTTATTGGTATATCTGCTATGTACTATGGTTGTGGAAAGGAGCCAGAAGTAATTATACAAGGATAATATTGTGGGTTACCTTGAATAACAACAGTTTTGGTTCTTAATTCAGTGGTTAATGGTTCCATTTATGGCAGTTAAGGGGTTAAGACCAATATCCAAAATAAAATGGAATGAATTCTACAGGTGAATCATAAAAAAAGATGAATTCAGATGAACCACAGATACAAATAGTTCAACAAGCATGAGTGACAAGATAATGGCATGAAGGAACATCTGCTATTGCAGTGCCCTAAAAAAATTTGGAAGATCTTTCTCTTGTTATTAATATGATCCTTCCCTACCATTCATTTTTTATGGCAATACTATTGAACTCCTCCCTCAAAAATGACAGAACTTAATTCATTATATTCATTATGTATGTTTAGTTTTGTATACATTTGATTCTTATAAGCCAGATTGCGTGAACTGCTAGCCTACAGAAATTTAGTACATTTCTTATTTATAGTAATACTATGAATGGATTCTGGCAACATTATCAATATCCCTCAAATCGAACAATACCCACATGATCATCAAACTTTATCATTGAGAAGATTTGAATCTTCAAAAAATCTGGGTTTCAACTCTCATGGCATAGATACATTAATGAGCAACTGATTGTTTACAATGAATCAGATGCTGCCTTTAGTAATAACAAATTAATCTTGGTGAAATTCTTAATCATAAGGAATTCTGTAGTTTTTTTCTGTTAATCACTGTAAAGATTGTAACTGGTCTACT
This sequence comes from Pachydiplax longipennis, assembly GCA_036926295.1. NCBI lineage: Eukaryota > Metazoa > Arthropoda > Insecta > Odonata > Libellulidae > Pachydiplax > Pachydiplax longipennis. The sequence goes on along the minus strand of JAVFKF010000001.1, from coordinate 18,845,215 downwards.
CAAATTTCTAGGGTTTTCACCAAAACTTCACAAAATTTAAATAATCCTCATCAATCCCTTGATTGGGAACTATTTTTTTAATCAAATAGTAGCAATAAAACTTATCTTCAATTTTTTAAAAACTTCTTGTAAATCATAATCATTGAAATTTGTTGTCTGAAGACCATAATTTTTCCAGTCCTGAATTTTTAATTAACATTTTCCCTGCAGCATGAACATCCTAGGGACGCACTTCAAAATATTTACTAAGGTGTTAAAGACTTACCAATAAAATTTGCTTCCAGGCATATATTCCCATCGGAAAGCACGATCTGACACTACAAAGATATCCTTGTGCTTCAAAGCAGCCCCTTCATTTGATATGGGTACACCATTCAGTAGAGTCTGGTTATGTGTTAAATTCCGAATCCACACCTAAAAACAAAACCAAAAATCAAAAAAAGAAAAAGAGCAAGAATGAGAATGGTTATCTAAAACATTAGTAGCCACATGAGTAAGATATTTTTACTAATTCCCTTCTTGTATAACTTTCCTTCTTGCATAAAAATCATTACTCCAAACCTTAAGACAGATACTTCAGTAAGGTTAATTTCCTAGGATGATTCAATTAGTCATTGCAATAATAAGTCATAATAAAAAATGGGTAATTTAAGAGTTGAAGACAATAGTGTAAGCAACCTTGTTAAAGAGATTTTATGAAAAATATCTTTCAGAATCTTTAAAAATGAGTAAATTAAAGGTATATCAGAGTTAAAAATAGATGCAACACTCAGTGGCATTTATGAGTATCTACTGAGTGCTGCCAATTTGCATCTTAATACACTAGATCTGACAAAATTTTCTGTCAATTAGCAGATTATGGCAAGAATTACAGGTGTATAGTAAAAAGAAACAATAACAAATATTAAAAAGTCAATAATATTCTTTATCTATCATAAATTATAAAAAAACATTATAAAAACATCTAACGAAGAAAAGAATGAAGTTTTGAATGAAATAATGTAAGTACACATTTCGCAAACCCCATTTTTAATTTATTTCATAATACAGCCCTACATTTTAAAGTTTTTGAGCCTTAGGAAAATCCACTCACAAGAAAGGGAAAAAACTTGCAAAGACAGGGAGAATAAAAGTGAATCATAAATAAATAATTTAAGATATTGTTTGTCAAAGATCCTCGGACACTCACAGGTTAATGAACAAGAATTTCAAGGCTACAGGAAACCAAGTCCATAAGTCAAGAGGAAGTATGCCATGAAAACATGACTCTTGAAGTGATTGGAGATCAAAGCAAAACTATCACACAATAATTATTATCATATTATTGGTTTGGATTATATAAATGGATTATGTTGAAAAATATTTTATTGATCAACTAGCTGCTGTATGATTTTTGGAGTTTGTATATTTATTAGCCAAAAGATACTTGTAAATAAAGGAATAAGTAAAGGAGAGCAATGATGGAATGGAATTTTGAATTCCTAAAATAGATATAGTATTGGGAACTAACAAAATTGGAAAATGTTTTTTCAAATACACAATGGGGTTTTTCAGCCTTCAGCTATAAGCCTTTTTAGCCAGAGAATACACTCTTCTTGACTATACATCAGATACGCATAGAAAAGAAGAGATGCAAATTAACACAAATGCAAGGATGTTAGAAAAAGAGGGGAAAATGGGCGATGAATTCAAAGAGGTGAGATTGTTGAGAAAACCTGAGCAGAATTTCAGAATATGTTTTAAAAGACTAATGCCAAATTGACTATGATGAAATGGGAAGCTCTTCCAAGCCAAAATTTTTGTGAGATACTGAACAAGCGCATTATATCAATTTTTAGATAACCATGAAACATTGCTCCGGATTCTTTAAATTTGAACTACCAAATGTCGTTAGCAAGACTTTCTTATCAAACGTAATGGAAAGTCATAATAACTAATTACCAAATGCAGCTGAGAAAATAGATGGACATAAAAAAACGGAAGAATTAAGAAAAGAATATTTATGGAGTAGATTGATAAAATTAATATTGCAGTAAATAAATATCTTACTTATTGGAAACAAGGAAACTACCGATTTTTAATATGGAAACGGGATTAAGAAGCATGATTAACAAAAACGCCAGCATGAATATCTGCAAAAATGTTTTGGACGCGATACCTGAGGTATGCGATTATGCCTAATTCTTGAAATAAAATGCTATCACTACATTACACCCTAAAAATCCCTTACTAAGAGATAACTCGATAACGCTGTAGTTTAGATTATAACACTTGCACCAAGGGAAATAATATTTTTTCTTAATTTTAAATTACAGAATAATACTTTACCTGTGCATCAGTCCTAGTTTCAATAATACACTGTTCGTCAGAAACACCATCCCTCTGCACTCGGATGTCACACACATTACCACGTCCTATTTTACAAGTTTTTGTTAAGACAGGAAAACAAGATCCATCTTCTCCTGTCCTTTTGATAATTACAATTTGACCGTATGCTGACATCTTTAGAACTTGCTGTTTGGCATAGCGAAAGAAGCCAGATTCCTTGAATCAACATCAAATCAAGAATAAAACATCAAATAATCTTTTTAAGATCACAGTATTTACAACTTTATTTTCAATAAATTTGAAATGACTTCTGATCTTCACACACTTACCGGAGAGGAAACTCAAATTCCGGAATTTATATTGACACAGACAATGTAATTGCACACGAAACCATAACAACTTGGTACACGAAATATAACTGACACTAACTCACTCTGACAACTAGCAGTTTCTTCATAACCGCCGTTTCAACGTAAGGCGGGAACTGGTAAAAGTAACTTTTATCAGCAGCGCCCCTTCATCATTAAATTTACTGCTTTAATGAATTTTAAAGCTTAAAATAAAATTATAAGGTGAAATCCTTCTGTTTTATATATTTTTAGTTTCATTTTTACTAAACCTTGAAATAATTAAGTACAGTAACCTCGGTGCAAATTGAAACTTCTATTCTTCCGCGGTAAGCATAGATCTTGTCAAAGCAGAATATTTCATTCCTGTAAGCTATTTATGAAATACACATCACATTTTGAGTATAAACATAAGCTACGCATTCAAATTTACTTCAATTATATTTATTATTGCAGGAGATAACAAATTTAGACCGCATTTAAATTAAATATATTCTGGCGTAGAGATACAGTAGACGAATTCAAATCCTTATAAGAATTTTGATTGGTTGACACGGTCACCCTTATTTGGGTTAGACGCTTTATTTCAAAACAAGTAAACATCGCAAGTTACTTCGTCTCTCAATTTAGTAAACAGCCATCTTTGACATCAAGATTCTAAGACGAGGTGCCGGTTCGTCCATTTGTTAGCAGTAGTACCTTGAAGGTAAATAGTAATTAACCATAATTTTACAGGTTAGCGTGTATCTTCAATTTTTGAAAGATATGAGGTAAATTTTTCGATTGAAAGTGCTAAGCCATGGTCACGTTGTATTGAGTTCCTACCAGAAAAAATCGACACAAACATATATTCAATATCTTGAATCATTTTCCCCTTCTATTCGTGGGCAGTTTTAGTCATAAAATCACTAGCAGTTCACTTGACATTTCTCAGAATGGGGAAAACGCCGAAGTCTAAGAATGACAACTACCGAAGTAAATATCACCTCCAGCCGAAGGTTACCCAGCATAGACCTAAGAATTATGGAACAGAAAAGCTGCCATTCCCTGGTAAATCTGAGCAATTTGTGGCTACTCAAAGGTAATAAATATTTATTTTCATGGTCATTCAAAGAGCGAAGAGCATCTCCGGTGCGTAGAAATGTTTTGATACTCTTCATTTAAGTAATTGTTCTGACTGCTGGACTTGCATTTTCATTGTTTCTAGACGGATGAAGTTGAGTGGCTCCTTGTCCCGTAAATCATCTAAAGCGAAGGGCTTTAGCATCAAGGTCTGAAAAACTTATCTCATATTTTTATGTTGGTGTTAACTAAGGTAATTCTGATGTTATGTTTTTTACATTATTTTTGTACCTTTAGGTTGATAAGCGATTGGTAGCTGTCAGCGAAGAAGAGCAAAACTCCAAAGAAATGTCTGCTGTGAGCGTCGAAGTTTCTGAATCGGTTAAATATGACACAATGCCTGTCATTTACGAGAATGGAAAAGAAAGTAACCAAGAAAAGGAAGAAAAAGAATCGCCTTCGATGTCGAATGGTTCGGAAGTTGATGAAGTGAATGAAGAAGCTAAATCGGAAGAGAATGAAAAGGGAAATGAGCAACCACCCGACGAAAACACTGTGAAAGATACCGAAGCTAGTGTAGAGAATACCTCTTCGAATTCTCTGAAGGATGAGGAAGTGGAAATGAAAAAGCAAAGATCTAGTACCCCTCAGAGTACTTCTAGATCTTCCACCCCCCAGAGAAAGTCTGGAAGAATCAGGACAAAACAATTATCTCCCAGTAAGAGCACTCCAGCTACCAATTCTGTTCCCTCATTGAAGATACTGAAAATAAATCTTACACCTTGTAAGGCCTCCACAAATGGAACGGTTTCAAATGAAAAACCCCCGAAGTCCTCCAGTGGGGATAGTGCAAAGCCAAAGAAGAAAGATGCCGAAGACAAGGAAACAATTGAACCAGCCGTTATCGAAGAAAAGGAAGTGGTGGAAATTCAAGCCAGTGATAAAGAAGTAGACAACCAATTAACGGCAGAGGAGGTGAGAGAACAATGTCTATCATAATTACTGCATGCATCTTATTTTCGATAAAAATCACCCTATCTATTAGCTTACCTATTTTTAATTAAGTATTATTTTCAATTCATGGCCTATACCCATTGTTTTCCTTCAGCTCTTGGATATTGGCTCAGTGGCTAAAAAGATCACCACGTAGTAAATACTAAGACTTTCCTGACTCACATTATCTATTGAAACTTCTTGAGATCTTTAGTCAGTAATCATGAATCTGTGTGTTGTAAAATTAAATAGTAGTAGTACTCATTCAGTGGATAGGGTGTATCTAATGTCCAGCTGATCAGGTGAATTTCCTGTTGGGATTGAGAAATATTTTTCAGTCCAGTTGTTTGCCTGCTCCAATAGATATCGCATATTTGTATCCATTATATCACTGTTAGATTTCCAAATTCCACCTATGTAGTCTAGGAAATGAAAGTAGAACGTGAGATTCTCTCATCTACTTTCAATTGGCTCACTACCATAAGGGGATGTTGTTTTGAGTTGTATCAAGACATAAAACTTCTTTGTGCAGCTTCCTATCCATGTCCTTCTCTTATTGACTAATAATGCTCTGAGGAATGTTTGCTATTGTCAGCTATGTGTGGCACACTGATCATTGCTATCATTTTCATCATACTTTAGCTTCATACCCTAAGTTGTATTGTAATCCTTTGGTATATTTTACAATCTGTGAAATATCTTTATAGCATGTGGTTAGGACCGTTTCTCATTTTGTGAATTCTTATTGCAAATAATATTGAGAAGTAGACTTAAGTATTCAGAAAACTTTTTATAAAGGTTATTATTTGGTGAATTTTCAGCATATTAAGTGATAATTTTAAGTATTTAATTTTAACGCAGCTATTTTCTCTCCCCAGTGTAACATCTTTTATGTTCATTCTGTTCACTAACTAAATTTAAGAACCAATCCTTGTATAAATAATTTGCTTCTTATAGCACCTGTCTGATAGGATATTTTCCTTCAAGCACCTCCAATATGAATGCAAATATGTAAACAGCAATACCCTGTGTCCATCTAGCTATCATGGCAGAGATTCCCTTTTAGTTGTAGGTAATGAATATTTTATCATGTTGTTTACAGAGTTTTGATAATCTCTCTCTTTCGAAAATTTTTAGGAAAAGCCCAAGACAGATGCAGATTTGCCTTATTTGAGATCTTTGAGATTAATATCTGGCAGGCGCTCTCTTTCACGCTCTCCATTTAGTCCTTCTGAAAGCAATGTTTCTTTAAGCCAATCAAAGAAGAAGCTTAGTCGCAGGAAGGATGCTCTCTCAAAAGATGACTCTGAGGCTGATGTACAAGGTTGGTGATTTATGGCCCTTTACTGATTACTATCTAATGTTTACTCTTGTGTTTGTTATGGAATCTCAGGTTATTTCTCCTAGTGTTATGGAGTAATATGATTTAATCCAGATTGTGGTGACTGTTTCTGTGAGCATTCTTATAGTTTTGTACTTTCATAATTTTATGACCATGTTATTATCTGTAACTAGATCCGTTTTTGCTAAATATTGGTGATGGAATAATATTCATAGTCACTTAAATGATTTTGCCAGTTGCCTCCTCTTCTAAATTAAATGTCTCTCTAGCATTCTTGTTAACTATAGTTTAGAATGGTGCCATCCCTCTTCTCTCTAAGTCAACTGAATGAGTTACCAACTGATAGCTAACACCTAAGTGTTTGCTTGTATGTATGTTGATGCATTAACCTAGGATTAGTTTCATTCAGTTCTTTGCATGTTATAGAGTACAAAGGATCTGGAGAAGCAAGGCTCTCTAACAGTTCTTAACTTGTTTTACAGATGATAATCAGCTATGCTTAATCCTTTGCATTAAATTTTTAAAATCATAGTTAGAACTTGTGAAGATAATTAATACAAATTAATTTAGTTTGTAGAATCCTTCCAATTATATGTGACGAAGTAAATTTATAATCCAATAATCAGATGTATGTAGCCTATCACATCTCTGGTAAAGTAGAGGAAAAGATTATTTCAGTTTTAACTTGACAGATATTCGTGATCTGTCATGTTTTTTTTTTTATTTCCATGATAACGGCCCGAAATATTAAGTCTCTCAGTCAAAAATCTGGTCAGCATCTAAATTGGCCAAGCTCAACTTTGTTGAAGAAAGCCACATAGAGGATTCAAATTAAAAAAATCTTCATAATTTCCGCAGACAATGAATTAATGTAATATCTTTGGGGGTAACCAAGTTTTTTTAATCCTTAAATCTGGTTAGAATTTTCAGGGTATTTCGTACTAGGTAATTTAGGAGCATTCAGCAAATGTACAGGATGTAGGTGTTGGGAAATGCTAGTCGTGTTTGAACATAAACAAAGGAGGAAGTTTTCAAGGTATTAGTAAAAGAAAGTTTGTTATTACATAGATGAAAAGGTGGAAGAAGTAGGCAAACACTGAGGAGATAAAGTAAAATGATGTAATTGAGGGTTGTTTGCCTGGAGAAAATGAAGGCAGAATTTGTTGAATGATACAAATAAATAGGCTGGGCCATTTTATTTGCATTTAGTAGTGACAAACATTTTACTGCTAACCAAAATTTATGTTTATTTCAAAGATGATTTTATTTTCAACAAAAAAGTAGATATTTTGAAAAGTGGAGTGATTTTCATTTATGTACTAAGATAAATTGATTGTCCCATCTGCTTTAAAAGGGTTAGCAACAATAAATATTATATAAATTTTGTTATTATCCTAAAATTATCTCTTGAATAGATGATTTTAAATAGCTTTTAGCTGAGGAAATGTTCAAGTTAATCTGTTCATAATAACTTAAAACTGTTGACAGTTGACACCCTCTTTAAAAAATTTCAGCTTATTATTTTCATGTAATGTTTGCCTTATTTAGTTTTTCGTGTTAGAAACAAATACAGTCAGAGTTTACTTTTCTTCTTTTCAGTAGTTGAGATTTACTAAAGCATTCATTTCCTTCTGTGAAAGGCAATTGGTCATGGTCTTTAATTGTCAGATTTATGAAAACCACCATTTATATAATTATGATTTTGAATTGAGTTGTATTTGAACCTGATATCTTTCCCCAGAATCACTTTTTATTGAACATAAAAGAAAGATCCTCAAAATATTAAACAAAGAAGTAGAAGTTGTGAAATTGGATTGAAAGAAAATTTTATCCAATGTCTTCATAAAAATATGAAATGTTTGGCCAAGTACATCTTTACATGTAGATCAAATGTCAATCAAATGATGAGTAGTATCTTTCAGTCACAATTATGCATATGGGAAAAAACTGAAGATAATAATAATGCTTTATACTTCAATTAATTGATTTTTGTACTTATTTTAGCTCTTTCATAGATGTCACGACTGTAGGAAGTATTTGAGTGACTTTCTGTTGCAAGATTTGAATCACTTCCTGCGTTAACAGATATAGAAGTTGAAGATACACATTAAATGAATGTTTTTCAAAGCAATCTTCTATCAATTTTTGATGAAGCACAATTTTCATGTTGAGTGTTCAGGTAATGAATTTACATCTCTGGTCACTGAATTTCCCTTGTTAAAATCTGGTATATTATGACTGATTTAAGTTGGGAGATATTCCAGCAATATTTACAAAGTATAGTGAATATTAAGGTGATAGTGCAGTTATTAATTATTTGTTCCACTTAAAGAATGATTTTTACTGTTGTGATTGTGAATTTTTTTATTTATAAGAAAGAGGTTTGGAAATGACCAAAGGCCTGATGCAGAATGTCACAGACATGAAAATAAAATATAGAACATCAAGGAAAAAGAAAATAAATATTTATGGAGTTTGAAGATGATGAGGTATTATACTAAAACTTCTACTTCAGGTACACTCACTGACAATGTAATACCATGGTAGTATTGGTATTTATGAAAGTGCTTTGACAGCTAGGGTAATTTTACATGTATGGCATTCCACCCAGGGCCGATTTCTCCAACGCCAAAGGCTAACAGCTACCCACTTGATTATCTGGGAGCTGTGTAATACCATATCATATACTCTATTCCCATACCAATTTTCCTTTCTCATTTGTACTTTCACCTTACTTTTTTTAATTCCTTATTATTAGATTATTTCAGTTTGTTATGTTTAAATCTGGTCTTAGGTGGTTTTCTTTTTGTCTAGTCTTAATAGCATCCCATTTACCTTTTCATTTTAGTATAAGTTAGTTTTTCATTCCATTTTGTTCGTATTATATCCTGCCTTTTTCATATGGCATCTTTTGGACCCTAAATCTTTTCATCTCGTTACTCTTTTCTTTTTCAACTTTTAATTTGTATTCCACTACTGTATTGAAATCTAATTGTTTCATCCTTAACTCCAACTCAGTTTGCCAATATGCTAGAGGTTTCATGGTCAGGAAGTTCCTGAGAAATCATTTAATCATCAAACTATAGCCTCAAACACATACCACTATAACGTATCTGATGAGGATAAACATTTAAAGGAACATTTACATTTTAATGTTCAAACATGGAATAGTTTTATTAAAAACTAAAAATCTGTCATCAAAAATAGCTTTGGGGAGATGCAATTTGTTCATGTTGGCTATACAGTGGAATTTATTAGTTGTGTCTATAGTAAATGAGATCAATAAAATATTTTTATTTACTTTTTCTTTTTAATGGCTGATATTATATGAGAAATGCTGAGGTACTGATGGTACTGAAAAATGTTATACTTTATGATCACATCTCAATTACTCCTATGAAGAGTGTTATTCAAAATGTTATCGTGCTGCTTTTACGTGAAACATCTGGCTCACTGAAGAAAGGTCTATTACCTCTCTTCTTTTCTTGGCAAATAAGCTTCCTTCCTCTCAAAGGCATTTGGTAGCGAATGGTAAAGGAGAGGCCCCAAAAGCCTTCAGGCTGATGAGTTCTTCATGGTCAGTAAGACATCATGATTAAAGAATCACATTGGAAAATTATAATTCCAAGATTGTTCCTGATTCCTTCAACTCTCATTGCTTGGTTGTACAAGACAAGATATCCCTTATTGTAGTGATTCCTTGCCATTATATTTGAGGTGGCATTTGCTATGAAAGTTGTAAATGTCCTCGCATCGAATCACATTGTTGTTCATACCATTTTTACATAGCTTTTTAAGCTTTGACAATGTCTTAAAATCTAAATCAGATACTGCTGTCAAATAGGGAATGCATTTATTTGGCTATTTTTCGGTGATAATCTTTCAATCTTTTTGTGAATCTCCATAAATATGATGCAGCATGACTGAATGTTATCTTGGTATTTGCTTGTATGCATGAGAACATAGATTTTTGTATATCAAGTAGAAATAAGAAAAAGGAATCCAACATTGTGCCATACCAGAGTGAGCAATGCATGATGCTGAGGCTACGTATGAGCTGGTATATTATGGGTTAAATACAAACGGGTCTCAGAAAGATTTCAGTTTTTGAGAATGGGTGTTTGTCATACTGTAGTATTTGCATGATACAAAATAAAGATATGTGGCTATTATGCTGCATGATGAAAATTATATAATAGGTTTGTTATGTACCTCATGTTTTTCATTTTCTTCTCATTATTTGGAGTTTTTTTACCCTTATTTTTCATTCACAAGTTTTTTTTTTCATTTCAACAACTATTAAGATTTCTTTGGATGGTATGAAACTGAAGAATATTTGAATACACAGGATTACCTTGCTTAAAAACTCAAATATCTGTATGAATATCTACAATTGAAAATCATCTACATTTTACATTTACCTATGACTAATAAGGTAAAGCATCAAAAGAATTTGGCAACATATTTTCAGTTTACTTGATGGTGGCATACAATCAGCTTCTTTCGATTTTGGCACTCGCACATCTGCTGGACTATATCCAAATACTTAGGCTCTTACAGTGATTCATCACTGATAGTGATGGTATCCGATACATTAAAAATGCAATGGGATGACATTGATTTGTCAGAAATATTTTTAATGTCATCCTGCCTCCTCTCCTCAGTTATCACTGCCATGTGTTTATTAATAGCATTTTCAGTGGTGATGAGATTTTTTTATTATACCTTTCCATCGTTAATCAGTTAATATATATTTCCTTCAGTGGCCTATATACAGTTATATAATGAATACTGAGCATTGTATAATTATTCCACGTTCTTTTTCAAAGATTATATTTGGTAATTTAGTATCAGATTGCAAGTTTTTATAATGCGTTGCTTTCACAATTAGTTTATCTCTATACAGAAGCATATTTTTGAACACCCGTGTGGTATGGAAGTATTTATTGAGTGAGTTATACCTGTACCATCATACCATTTTGAATTTTTCTGTAAAAACCTGTGATTTGGGAAGAATTTCAAGCATTTAAATGGAAAATACACCAATAATTTTAAATTCTTTGGGATGATGAATTATTCTGAAATTCATCATATAAATTCTTAAATAGAACCCACGCTCATCAAAAGAATCCTGTTGTACCACTATTATTCAGTTATACTTTGATAGCTAATTTCTATGGCCTTTCACACCTGTTGTTTTGATTATCAGTGCATGATGAGAATTTTAATATACTCTTTCAAAGGTGACAAGTTTTGGTGGCTTAAGTGTGCCTAGGATGGAATTTAATTTGAACATCTTTCATTTTATACATTTTTATAATAGTTTTCCTGAAAATATGTTTTTTTTAATATGGGTCATTGCATATACATCAGTTACTCTTACCAGCTTCCTATTACTTTTTAGGGATAAGCTGAAATTGTCTTACCATTAGTGGTTTTTATAGCTGTTTTAAATGGCTTTGTTCCTTTCTTTCCCTATTAGATTCAGTCAATTACATAAATCATAAATTTTATACATGAACCCTATTTATTCCTGTCATTGTTATTTTATTGTTGGAATATTGTAACATTTTAGGCAGTGTTTATTAACCTCTGTGTATATTAGCACTATTAGGCACATTTTGCCTTGATGCTGATTATCTTCCTTTATGTTCTTCCTAATGTGAGAAGCATCATTGTCAACCATGCTACTTTTCTTTCCATGCTCTCGGTGCAACTTCTTGAAAAATCATACGGTCGCATTCAGTAACCGAATATGAGTTTCACACCTCCACAATTTCTGGGAAAAGGAAGGCAGACAGATTTGATGACCAGGCTAGCTCAGTTGCAGAAAGTAGCGTGAAGAAACCCAAGAATGAAGAAGATGATATCCATCTATATCTCATGGATGAAGGAGAGGATAAACATAGTTTCGACAAGGATTTAAATGTTTCTGGATTAGTAGATGATTCTCAAAAGAGCAGTTCATCCAAGCTGTATAGCTCAGCAGATGAGGAGATCGAAGAATCAAAATTGTTAGAGAAGGATTACATGCTTGTTGATGAATCGATGGAGGTTGGTTGCGAAGCAAAAGAAGGCTACTTAAATTCTCCCGAGAGTCCAACACCAAGCAACCGAAGCGGTAAAAGAAAATGGTGTGTTCTCATGTAATTTCATTGGATTTTACTGAAGGATATGATTTCTGTTGCTTTAATTTTGAAATGATACAAATAGATTTGCTCTTTGTTTGCCATGGTTTAGTTAATTAAATCTCTGTGGCTGTTCAGTGAAGAAATTCAGATGTTCAGAGGGTGAGATTAATTTTACAGTATATCAATTTATTCCCTTTACATGATTTTATCGTTCAAAGTTTGCTGTAGACATTAGGAACTTTTGCAATTTTGTCGAGGAAAGGGCTGTTGATATTTTTATGAAACTTTTGCCCCTCTCCTATCATAATAATGGCAATGTACAACTTATCATTCTAATATAGCAAGGTATTAAATTTCGTACATGTGTGTGGGAGTGTGTGAGAGAGTATTTTAGGGCAATCAGTTCTGAAATGTTTTATATTTGTGATCCGTGTACAGGTATATTAAAGAAAGATCTGTTCTTATGAGAATTAAACAATCATAGGCTGTTTTAATTAGTCGTCACTTACTGGGAATGATAATACATCACATTGTATTTTTTTCCTGGCCTATTTCATGTATGTAAGGATGATGTAGATATTTTATTATTTTATGTTAGTCACCATGTAAAGACCCTCTAAATCTGTCATAGGCTTTGATGTTGAGCATCAAACTATAATTACTTATACTGATAAGAGCTGACATTGTAATATGTAAAGATGGAAAAACTGAAAAAGATAAGCATTAAGTGATTTATTGTATTTCCATTGTCAATTCTTCCATTTATAGTAAAAAGTTGTCATTTAAATGTTATTTTTTCTCTTTACTTTTGATTTCATCTGCTATTATTTCCCTCACCCCATCAGTAATTTTCATTTTATGCTTCACTCTATGTTTTCACAGTCAAAGATGAAAATGACTAACACTTGCTTGTTGTCATCTTCACAAAAATATCATTCCAAATTTTAATGCCTTGAAAATCAGCTATAGCTCAATCATTCCTCATAGTATTACTGTCACCTGAAAATATCGCTATTCAAGCACATGTGAAGGGAATTCTGTGATATTAATAACTAAATTTTACTCAATTGCTTGTTTTCCTTAATATTTTTTTATTATTATTTACCAGATATGGTTAATTTTCTGTTTTAATACATCCTTAATGTTACTTTATTTTTACGTTTTTCTTTAGTCTATCACCAAAGTAGCAATTCATATTTTTAAAGAGTATTTATCACTTTTGCTTATTAAAATTTTGATGGTTTTACACGAGTTTTCATTAAAGAGAAATTTTCTTTGCCGAAGTAACACTGTAACATAATCTTTATGTTAATACACATTCTTTTGTATAGCTACATCCCATGATGAAGGCACTGATAGTAAAGGAGATGAACATTATATATGATATCTAAAACTAATTTGTCATTAATTCAGTGTTAGGCTAAGCATATAATATTAAAATTTTAATGAAAGAGTACAAAATATGCTTAAAATAGATACATCAAATAAACTAAGTGAAGTACAAAAATTCATCCTTCTCCTAAGTATTAGAAAATTCAAGGCAAAATACCCATTTTCCTGAAAATTACTAAGAATTACTCATTTCATCCAATAGTTGGTTACATCTTTTTCCTCATTGAGTATCAATTCGTCAAAATGTGTGACATCATCTTAAGTCTGTTTTATATCAATCATTTATTATTCTGGATTATACATCTTGTTAATCGTGCTCAAGCTCCTTATCATTGTATTTTTTTATCCTGCCAATTAAATCTAACTCATTAATTTAACAACTTAATTTTAACCTACTTCAAGTAAGAGAAATCATTGAAAACCAATTCTTTCCAGAAAAAAAGAGAATCAGCCTGCAATGAACAGGCATCTTTTTGAATATGTATTTTCTGATGCAGCAATAACCTGCTCATGGGAACAATGCAATAAAAAATTAAGAACATCTGCTGGCAATGCTTCATGACTCATCAGTATTTAATGCTTTTGTATTTACCAGGTTTCTCTTTTTATATTATACTGAATGTATGTTTTGTCTTTGTAATCAATGTCTTCTTTTAAAGCAGAATATACTTAGAGATACAAATTTAGTAACTTTGTTTCATCATAATCAATTCATTACTCTTACCCAATGTCACTGAATGGCCTCAGGAAAATTCTGTTGAATAAATTTTATCTTTATCTTAAGGGTAGTTATCATTATGGGCTCTCTTTCAAAAGGAATTTTTTTATCAGGAGTATATGAGTGCTATTCAGGTTTATGCTGACCGAAAAATGTTGATTTTGGATTCGGAACTTTCATTCATGTTATATGACATCATAATATGATTCATGTTCATGACGTATGCTGCCCACAGCCTTAATTTCAATTCAGACGCAAGCCTACAATGCATTGTAAATTAAGGCTTCTTGAAAAATTGACTTCGAATCGCTAACAGAGGTATTAGAGTAATTTTATTTAAATTTAACCTGTTTTCAAAACTCTCTTGAAATTGATTTCTCAATTTCCCTAGACTTATCCTCTTAAATGGGTTATTCCTCGATATTTTGCTTTAGGGGCTGAAGAATTTGCTGTATTTCACCAGAAATGATCTTAAGTTTAGAAATGTACACAAATAAGTTTTCTTCTCTTCACACACATAATTTGTCAACACTATCAGCCATAACTTTGAACTAGCACAAAGCTGTTCAGATCCATATTAGTAGCTTCATTTCATCTTCTTTTGACATCAAAGCTTGCATGCAAGGAGGAATTTTGTGTGAAGGTATAGATATTTGTCCGGTCAAGTCTGTGTATGGAAATAGCATAGCATGATTGTGCTAAAAGGGGGAAGAGAAAATTCCCAAGGAAAAGTAAGAAAGAAAATCCAAGACTTGATACAAGATCTTCCACTTTTTTAGCAGCTCCTCTAATCAGTTCAGCTATTGTTTGAGCAAGAGCTAGGCAAGTGGAAGTTCTGGGCTCAAATCTTGATCTGGTTAAAGTTTCATTTCCAGTGAAAGGAAACTACTAAAGCCACCTTCTGGCCTTTCCCTTGTGAAAAGAAATGTTTCTAATTAACTATACCCCCTGTGCCGTATTTCATGTTATGTGAAAGTTTTTAGTCTTTGTTCAGTGAATGAGCAAATATCCAATGGTATCTGTTTATCAGATATGAAGTATGTGTGGGGAGAAGTGTTGCCGTTTTTCAGCATCTCTTGTACTCCTTTATTCTAATTTTAAAGTTGTGTATTGTTGGGCCAATAAACAATGTCATAGTTGGAGCAATACAGCATGTATATCTCAGGTTAATTGAGGGATCAGCTTGACTGTTACCATTGCATACTTGGTTCTTTCGATATATCTGATTTTAAAAGGTTCACAATACTTTTTACACATTTCTTTTATGCCATCATTTTCTGTAGATCCAACTTCTTTACCTTCCCTATCAATCCCATGAAATTTAATATATACCTGAAGATTATGTAAGGAAAATAAAACCAGTCTTGTCATTTTCTTAATTTTGTGAAATAAATCCAAACTTTTGTTTTTGTGAGTAATCTTAATTCTTTTTATTTAAGAAATAACTGTTTTTCTTGTATAATAATAAATCCAAAAATGAAACACCTCTCCTAGTTGTGACATGTCCTTTCTAGCTAGGATTCTCCCAGCTACATCATTTTGTTATTACAAATTAATGAGTTTAAAGGATGGCCGAAATATGTATGAAAAATTGATCAGTACAAACCAGTCCCTCTAATCCAAAGGTACTGAGATTAAAATTAGATATTTTTGTTTTGAAGTGATTAAACTTATGTGAGGTTTTTTCAGAAGCTGCAATGAGTATTTAAGAATCAGATTACTGCTTAAATTGATTTTTTCCTTTACTCTTATGTATGACAAGGTGCTTCTGCAGTCCATTTTATCCCATGCAAAAATAGCTTACTCATAATCCTCTTTTGTAGTAATTATTTGAACAATTGTTGCATTGGATACACAAATCTTTCCACTTTTATACTAAGAAATATATTGGTTTGGGTGTCGTGGGCCATTGTCATGGCTTTTCATCAGTTTATGGA
Organism: Pachydiplax longipennis; assembly: GCA_036926295.1. NCBI lineage: Eukaryota > Metazoa > Arthropoda > Insecta > Odonata > Libellulidae > Pachydiplax > Pachydiplax longipennis. Next base: position 18,828,965 of record JAVFKF010000001.1, on the reverse strand, counting down.
TGCTATTGTAGTACATTTTGATCTAAAGACTTATTGGTTTTTAGAAAAGTAAATATTAACAAATAATACCTGCTGCTTTTACTAATGTGTATTTGGAAATAAATGTATTAAAATTTCACATTGTAATGGTTACAGTTTCATTGTTAAATTGTTTTATGTCAATATTCTGTGAATTAATTATCATTAACATTATTCATTTTATACCCAATGATACATTTAATGTCGTTACTATTCATTAGTCCATAATCTCCAATGTTGTTGAAATTTTATTCAGTCTGTTTTATTTTATAGGTGAAAAAGAAGTAATAATTAAATTTTACATTCACTATCCTCAGTTGATTTTTGCCCAGGATGGCCATAAGTAATGTATATGAGTACTTGTGGCTTGTAACTTCATATACTTTCACTTCCTCAGTATCTCTTGTTTTTTATATCATCAAGTACATGTTTGTCCTGTGTATTTATGCTATTTTTATCTTTCAGCAGATGGTGATTGCTAGTGTTGCTTTCATTATTGCTACTTGAATTTCATTCTCAGCCCCCATGAATTAATGGTAGTCTGTATCTTTTAGTGAAGAATGGTGGATTTTTTTGGCGAGAAAGTAATCAGATCACATGTGAAGGGAATGAATAGTAATTTCAATGGATAAGCAGTATAAAAAGAAATCTTTGATTAAATAGAGATCTGCTGTCTTAAATTTTCTACTCATTATCTCTTGATTTTTAATTATGAAATATATTCTTGTATATTTGTGTATCTACATAACTGGGACAATGTTTTCAGGTGTTTGTTTATAGATGAGTGTTCCCTGTAAATTTCTCTTTTCTTATTATTTACTGTAGTTCACTATTTCCTTGTAGCATGATCTTGAATTTATTGTTTAAGCCTTATTAGACATCAAAATATCTCTAAGTTTTGCCTCTGTGGGTTATGTTTGACTGCTGCACGTTGCTTCAGTCTTGGGTGTTGTGGGGTGCAACATAGATGCCAATTCAGGGATTTTTGAGCTGATTATATCAACTTTTCAATGACACTTTGCTCCCCATCCAGCATGCTCTATTACATATACATTCCACTATGTTCTCATAGCATAATATGTTAAGCTGATATATAAAACAACAAATAGCATTTTCACATGATCAAAGTCTTAGAGTTCATCATTCTCTTCGAAAATTTGAACCAATGTAATATTTGTAAAAGTAAATTCAATTTTTACCAACATCTTTTATGAGATTAGCCACCTTTTATGATGCATCATGTGGCATTATCATAACTAAATTGGCATCTCTGGGTGCAAATCTCTGTGTACTAGATGATTGTTGGTCAGTATCCTACTATTTCCTGCTCCTTAAAAATTGTCTTATTTATTGTAATTTACTTGTTGATTATTATGTACCTTATTATTGCTTTTACACTCCTAAATGAGCTTGTACAGAAATATTTTACAGGATCCTGATTTTTAAAAGTAGGTGGAAGATGTATTTCTCTTTGTAACCCTTGCTAATTTATATATATTTTACATTGCCTAAACTTTATTTAAGATCATGAGTCTCTTTTTAAATGAATTGGTGATGGAGTTCCAAGTGATATTTTACCTGAGACAAAAATGTGCAACTTCTGAAAAAAGGTTCAATCTCTAGTAGACAGGTGTTTAGCCTAATCTAATGTAGATTCTCAGAACCTCTTTCAGGGATAGACCCTCTATGTTTGAGATATATTTTTAAAAATTTCATGTTTAACTTCAAATTGATAGTACTACATATAACGATACTGGCCATGTTCACTTATGCCCTCTGACATTCTCAGCTTGGATCAGACGGATAAAAGTTGAATGAAGTAAAGAATTTTACATCTGCACAAAAATAATAATTTTTCCAGAAAACAGTTAACAGGTAAGGAATAGCAGCATCTCATGAACTTTTAGTCAGGGTATGATAATGTGCATTAAATAATTTTTTCCTGTATTTTCAGCTGTCTGTTTGCCATAGGATTCTGATTTTTCTATTAAACCAAAAATTCATAGTTGGAATGTATATAAAAGTCATTTTATACTTTTCCTATATTAAATATGCTCTGGTAAAATTTAAATGAAAATGTTATTTATATAAAGTTTTTATTGTATATTTAGTAAAGTCAAAGTATATATCCATTGTGTACCACCCAAAAATTTTTGTAAAGTATGTAACTAATTGTAAGTTAGAATCTTGTAATTTGGTCCCAATTTTCCAGTGGTTCTCCATTCTAAAGAAAAGTGAAAAGAACTTCTTCCTTAACTACAGAATATTTCTAAGCTTTCATTCTGAGAATTGTAAGGTGGAAGATTCATTGCTAGTTACTCAAATATGTTTCAAAGGAAAAGAAACAGTACATAATAATAATATGATCATATAGCCAATGAAATTCCATATAAGTCATGTTGGTTGCAGAAAATTTTGTTTGTGGATCCGGAGTGTAGATATTTTTATATGATGATTCTTTATCATAGGTGAAACCCAGTAACATCTGGTCCCCAAACTATGAGCTCTAGTCAAGTGTGGACTGTGCAAAGCTTTCTTTTTAATTCCTAGTTATGTTGTACTATGTGAGAAATACCCATTTCTAGCTCCAATTTTATGCTTAAGAAAATTTAATTGATTACTTCAAAATGTTGACTGAGGTAAATCTTTGCAAATCACTGCTGTGAAAGTTTGGAAATGAGTATGGATCATAGGTTGAACAACCGACTAGCAGAAAGTTAAGTAAATTTACTTAAGGTTTATGATAATAACATAAAACCTTGTCAAGGCTGTATCAAGAATGAAAAGGTAGTATGTAAAATAAGATAAAAAAGGTAAGTAATGCCTCTCCACTTTGGTTTCATGGAAAAGTTAGATTTTGGGAAGCATTTGCTTCTATTTGCAGTATGTAGCTAACTGTTTTTATTGCAGATATGCTAACTTGAATCCTTTAGTCTTTGGATCCGAAGAAAGGATGAAACATTGTGTAGCTTAAGAAGACCCTGGCCAAATCTTGGAAGTTAATGGTGAGCATAGCTGATTATTGTTGACGTTTAATTACTCAAGTCAGAGCTACGGGGGTTGTTAAACAAAATTTCACGTACAAGCAATTAGATATATATCTAAATGTATGATAATATAAATTTCTCTTTTCTTAATAAATCATTTTCATAAATTGACTGAATTTATTGCTCTAAATTTAATTTTCTGTAGTTTGTATGTTCTTCCACTAATTCCTTTCCCAGAATTTTTGTGTGTAATGCAACGTCCAGCATTCTTGTGCAAGCCTAGCAATGATCCATTGTAATTGCCTGAATTAATGTCATGAGGCAATGTGAACCACCACGTCTAGAGCTTTCTTAGTAGAGAGTACTTAACGCCCCTAACACTTCCTATATGGCTTATTCCGATTATTGCGAGCGTTTGAGGACAATACTTAACAAGAATTATCATACTTATGGCGCATTTATTATGTTAAGAAGGCATAATTAGCTTTCTTAATAATATAATCAGCGTTTAGTTATGAAGAGCACGAACGCCTCTATCAATGGTATCCTCTGTTAAAATTAAGTTATCGATACGTAGGATGGACAGCAAATGAAATATCTTGAAAAAATTAGTGGATACGTCATTACAACATTAGTTGATTTCTCCACTCTTACTTTTGTGTAAGGGATAAATCCATGGATTTCCGGTAAAGTTAGTAAATTCGGTGTCATTGTAGATGTAGAGAGGAACATATTTAACGAATTTTGCAACTAATAAGTTTTATGAAAAGACAGGGCCGTGCTGATAAAAAGCATTCAAAAATTACTCTAACAGGTTTCGAACATCCTCCGATTTATAATTACAAATTCAGCGTTTAAAAGCCGGAAACAAAACGTCCGCCTTAATTGGGTCAATGAACAAAGCAGCACGTGCGAAGGTTGTCAATATTTCGGTATGACCTGCAGCGCCACAAAATATGCGCGCTCGATATGAATCGTGAGTCACACCCTTCACTTAATCTGTTCTTAGAAACTTAAGAAAGTTGTCTCCTACTTAGCTTAGATAATTTTTCTATTCCATTCAATATTTCATGCGGGAAATCTTATAGGAAAAATGTAAATACATAAATGCGAAGAGGAATACAAATTACTCTTCCAAAAACAATAAGAGTGCGCAAAAAATTACTTTCACCGCTTAAGGACGACCTGATTCCGACCAGACTTCGCGCATCTGACCTAAAGGAACAGGTATACGGTCGCAATTTAGGGAGATTATATATAAGCCCCTCCAGTTCCCTCACACTTCATTTTACGTGGAGGAACGGCCTTAAGCATACTCCGATCTTTTTCCTGAACGAGGCTATCGCGCTGAGCGCAGTTTTCCCCGCCGACAACGGACTACACACCATCTCACAATGCGGGTAAGAGTACGCTCTTTTCTTTTCCCTAATCAGGGAAGAATAGTTTTACAATCCTCTTCACATCCATCTTCTTATACAGCTACTTTTCCGCGTGTGGTAATAGTTATACAATTACTGATATTAGAGTAAAATTCTTTCGGGATTCACAGGGTGTCTCTTATTTGAAATAAAAAACCTTGTTTCGTCAACATTACCGTTGACTTCTTCAGGCTAAGCCTGTGTCTAAGGGAGTCTGAGCCTGAAGAAATCGACGAAACGTTGCTTTTTATAAACAAGAGAGACTCGCTGTGAATCCCGAAAGAATTTTAATTCAAATGGAATAGACACACAGCGAAAGCCATCGTACCAAAATTACTGATATTCCCTTAAAATGGCAGACGAGATGGTTGTCGGAACTTTCCAATACCCTTACCCCCTCGGCTAAATACCCGCAAATACTTCATCAGGAGCATATACCGTAAAAGCATTGCTTCAGTTATGCAGTTAGTAGATCAACCAAATATTTGCCAGTATCAAGCAAGTTTATTGCTATTGGGTAGGTTGAGCGTTGTAAATGGATTTTGAAACTTTGTCCTCGTACCCTACTCCCATATGTCTCTTTCGATTAGGTCAATAGAAGTAATAGGAGGTCGCACAATACCTGTTGCAACGACTCCCATCTGAATGCATTGTTTAGATAGATTACATTGATGTTTTTTCGGTAGTAGTAAATTCTCCAGGCTTACAGTGAGTAATGATGAGCCATATAATCATTAATCTCAAATATAGAAGTCGTTTCCTAATAGCAAAGAATATTTTAATTCGAAATGAAGATGTATAGTAATAACTGATCAGGAAACAAACATATGCAGATTGACTTTATTAGCTAACCGGAGAGCATAATTAAAGCACTTCGCTTTCTATTTATACCATGGCTCACTCTGACCTTAGGTAAGTAGGTGTGCTATATTCGATAGCTAAAGTAACTCTCTTATAATCATGAATATGATGATACTTTTATGCAAACAGAAAGTAATTTAATTATAAAACGGCTAAATACTGAAACCCAATCGAAGTAACGAAATACGTCTACGCAAATCAGAGCGAGTGTGAAGTATTTAGAGCAATGCGGTGACATTTCCAAATCCTGCTGTAGAAACAGTTCAAAATCCCCGAACGAATTTAAAACTTGCAGTTTAACAGTTGTGTCATAGAGATGGCATGTGCTCTACCATTGCGATAACTTCCTAAATTTTTTATCAGTTTTGACAATCTCGGAAAAGGTAATCGAATTAGGACCGATAAAAGCTGAAGTGTTTTCACATTGAAGTGATTGGATGATATTTTCGTTTTTAATTTATATTTGATGTTTTGTAAAATGATTATACTTTGTTTCTAGCGTCTTTCGCTTCTCATATAGTAATTTTACCCTTGATCTAAACTCAATAGCTCAAAAGCTGATTGTACCCAAACAAATCTCCATCATTGGCTATGAACGCCTTGATGACTTTATGCTTAGTCAGAAACCCTTGGTTTTGCGGAAACCATTTGGTGGAGAACTCTCTGATAAAAATGTACCTCTCGAAAAATAGCAGTCGCTTAAAAATTGGACACTATTAAGTAGCTATAAAGCGACTCTATAACTAATCAGCTCGGAAAGTAATATCCTTCTATCCGCCCATATTCTATTTATTTACTTCCTATGCATTTCCTTCTAAAATTTTTCAAGTCTTGTTATTGCTATCATACGTCTGAATAGATACAACCATCTCATGATCCCTATCTAGTACCAGTCTCGTCATCCTCGCATCGAATTTGCATTGTAAATATATATCCTGATGTGATATTCACCTGTTATGACCTTATATACAGTAAAATTTTGTTGATTAAGTCGCTAAAATTTTATTTCATCATGATGAAGTTGTCTAATGAATTAAATTGAATAAAACCGGTTGACACCTGTTCATACATTTACGTTCTTGCCCTGCGAAACGGAAATGTATGCTATTTCTCCATTAATTGATTGTTTACTATTTCGTAAATGATCCTTAAAAATATAGAATGCAACTTGGTTTTAATACCCTTTCCCCGGTGACCTCTTTAAATCATAATCCTTTGTTTGTCATCTTTCGAAGATTCTTAAGAGAGATTATCGCAATTTTTACTAAGGGAGTGCTCGATCACCAGAACGGAGTGCTACTTCTGATCGTTTTTTTCGCGGGGAATATGAAAATCTAATAGCAATTAGAGTTAGGTATGGATTTGTGTTTACATCCCCTACCACACGTCTCAAGCGGCTTGATCGATTAAAAAGTTAAATGTGCCATAAAACCGGAGATTGACCTTGTCACGATTGCGAAAGATTAGCGGGGCATTAAAACTACATTGCGCAACCGTATAAAGCATGCTATTTAAATAAGATATCGAATAGATTATCCTAAGCGAATGCAGCGGGGATGCAATTTGTTAAAGAGGGAGATAACGAGTGAATATATTATAAAAAGAAAATTACATTTACCGTAAATAATCGTGGAGTTAACTCACTGAATAATTCTGTTTTACATGACAGGCGTATTTTTACAATGTTCGTTCAGTAGATTTAAAGAGCGTACTCGCTGTTGGAAAGAATTGTCTTAAAACGATCAGTAATGGTAGTTTAGATGAAAAACTGGGTACCCAAGCTGAACCACGAAAGCCGGAGAAGTTGCAACCGTACATATGAACCCAATACTTCCGTCTTACGTAAAATAAATCCACCCCGAATATCTCAATGGTAAGATATACCCTAGAAGAAAACTCTCCTTTTGGCAAATTGCGATGTAATGATATCTTCCTTCCAATTCAGCTTGGCAACTTTCCATTTGTGACCCTGCATGCCCACTTGACCTTTTACATTCCTCGCTAACGTCAGATTTCAAAGACATCTATTTTCCCTTTCTGTGCAGCTTATGGTCCAGGCCTTCCATTTAAATTCACATGGAGAATGAAAATCTTCAGGAATGCCCTCCTGATATTAAAGGTTGTGGGCGTTTACGAAATTACTAGAATTTAGGTACATTGTACATTTTCATAGATATAATTTTGCTCTGCGTTTTTGAGACGCAAGTAAATAGTATTTCCCGCCAGGATTCGAGCTCCAACGATGTAAACGAGACATATTCTACCAAATAAAGAAACTCCAAATTATCTTCCAAATACAAATTTTACTCTTTTATGAGCGCATATATTTGTACATAGATTAGACGAGATTAAAGTATTGTCGACCCTTATTCGTTAACACGAAATTTTATCATATGGACTCTGGATTATGAGGCTCTACCGGGTGTACGCAGGGCAGTGCTGATGCGTTAGGCGACAGGGGAACCGCATCTGGAGTCTGTAGGTGGTGTCAAGTTGAATTTTAAGTTCTTAATTTCTTTTATATTCGATGTTTTTTTTAAGAAAAACACATAAATTTCAGGAAAGAGATGCTTATTTCTCCTTGATTTCTCTAAAAATTACGACGAAAACAAGGAATATGACTTCGGAGTAAAATGAAAGGCGGCGTACTACATCTCGCCTTAGGTGGCAAATTAGCTCGGCACGACGGTCTTATATACGGATTTAAGCGTCCCATTTATGGATGTATAAAACTGATGTCATGTCACTATCCGCGTGAGTCTCACTGCATTTTTAAAACAGACGAATTATCAGCTGCAAACAAATAAGCATCATCCGTAATCGATTACCAGTTCACAATGGCAGTCATGAAAATTTTCCACGAAGGATGAGAATTCGTGCGAGGTCACTTTGAGTTACATGATCATCTATTCTCGGAAACAACACAATTGGCCCTTGCGCAAGATGTCAATGTTTTGTCGAGCAAAAAACAACAAACCCCTCCCTCCAAGTTATCGCGTTCCAACCCCTCCGAATTATCACGCTGTTATTTCATCTCGTGCGGCGATCCATCCGTCAATTTCCCTCACTGTTACAGCGATCTTCCGCAATTATTTTTTTTCATTAGCACTCGGGACTCTCTCTCCCTCTCCCTCACACTAGGCCTCTATCTCTCCATCCATCACCGCATACCCCTCTCAGACGCGCTCGACGTGTCATCCTCGTCTTTCTTTCTTGGATAGTTCCGACTCAACGCCGCACTCATGGGCACCCGCGTCGAAGAAGTCAAAGGCGGGTCCCTACCCAACGACTTACTCCTGAGGGACTTCACCTCTCCTCATCGCCGGGGATACGTCCGTGTCTTCCCCGAATCGGAGGATGACGCCCCGAAGAACCGAAAGGGTTATTTGCTTCCAAGACATTACTGTGATTTCGAGAAGAGGATTCGGGAGTTCGAGGTCCGGGAAGATGACATCGTCGTGGCGTCCTATCCTAAGACTGGTGAGTATTAGTTTTAGGCTCTTGTTCAGAAATTAAAATACAGTGAAAACCTATCACCATTGCAGCATTGAGTCGTTCCGTCTCCTACATTTTTCAAAGAATAGTAATTCGTTCGACGCGAAACGTCCACTACGAAACAACGGTGAACACGTAAAAATTTTATAGTCTATTGGGAAAATATCCCCAGAAAATTATTCGGATAACTCGAAATTAAATATTTTCTGAGTGCAATAGTTAAATTTTTATTATTTTATAATGGTAAACTTATGAAATTTTCAATGAACAATGATTGCTGGAAGTTCAGTAAGTTCCGTTCTACCATGTGATTTGTCTTGAATATTTATGCAACCGATTTTTTAGCATTTTGTTGATTATTTTGGATTCCTTCATAGTGCACTCACTAAATAAAACTTACAATTAATCCTAATTTTAAATGAGCTTATTTACATGCCAGTACTAAGGAAGAGGAGTATTATGAAAATTCTGAATGATATTATTATGAATTCCCGCTAATCACTAAGGTATATAAGAGTCTACAGGACAAAAAATTCCCAGCAATAAGAACAGTTGGAAACTATAAGGCAATTTTCTAGCGGCCCAACAGTTCACCGAGACGAGTCGACTGAGAGGCTTAAGCAAATTTCACATTATAAATGCAAATTGTTATTTACCCTTATGTTAAATGCAGGTCGTCATTTTCTAGAGCGTCTATCCTGTGCAAAATATCTATTCCGTTGATCAGCTCATGCGACAAGTTAGAGCGTTTAAAGAACTGGGTCATCGAGTTACAGACCTAAATTCTTCTTCCATAGTTTTCGATCAGACATTACTTTTCTTTGCGAAGTAGTTTCTAGCTGTGCTACAAAACGTTCTCAAGGAAAGAGAAACATCGTTAAGAGTAATATTTCACCACATTTTCAACGAGCAGACTTCCTCTAACGTGGTTCTTACCGCCTTGATTCCGTCAATTCAACTACAATTCTTCGCTACGTTTCCAAGAAAGAATTGAAATGAATCGCATGAATGAGGCCTTATCGTCGAATTTCTAGAATTTCGGGCGGGTATCTGCTAAAATAAGTATTTATAAAATTTACAGATAAGCCGAAAAATCGGGCGACTTCACTCCGACGTAGAAGCATGTGATTCGAGCATTAAAGTTTCTGTCCTAAATACAGGAAAACAATTCAATAAATCGTTTATTTGGAAAATTCGGGGGAAATTTATTGATAGATCGATTCTTCGTTATAATTTTTGATTCTCCGTTATAGAAATAGTTTACTCCATCTTCGCTTATTTTCAGTGTTAAAGGAAAAAATCCTTTTCAGTTAGATTAAATTTATACCCCGCAAAGAATTAATTACCAGTTAAAAACAAATGACTAGACTATCATCTCACCAATGGACGTATTTCATTCCATTTTAATCTCAGTCCAGTGACTCCTGTATGTATGAGTTCCTGTTTTTTACATCTGGATTCCTCTTATCAGCCTGAAAGCCTAGCTTGGTATGATAGCTTTGTGGCCGCAACGAGGCACTTAATTTTGATTTTTTGATAGGCAGAACAGACTTGACCCGCATATCCCAATGACCCTCATCTTCCTGATTATTTCTGACTCCCTCCGGCAGCCATTGGGGGGAACATACTTGGATGAGGCATGATTTCCATGCTGCAGTCGACTTTGGGGTGACTTGTTTCTCATCATTGCCACGACTGTTGTGTTCCTCCGTCTAGAGTGGGGTTGCGCAACTATTTTTGTGCTCGAATAGTTATGTATACAACACGTAGAACACGCTCATTTCGAAATGAAGAAATGACGCATTATCAGCCTCGAGGATCGACAAAATAAAAAGTAAAGTCGGGAAACATCTCTTCCTTGAAATAAATGCATCTTCTTTCCTGATTTCTTACAATCGCGATCATCCCGTTGAATCATCTTCTGTCTTTCACCCGGAAAACTACGTTGATGGTGATTATTTAAGTTTTCAATTCAATTTCTAGCGATCTTTACCTCCGGATGTTCTGAGGGGAAGTTTTTATAGTGTTGAAACAAGCCGAAACTTACATGTAATACATTCTGACGAAGCTTTGAAAGTCAAGTTCGGCTGGTCTTTCAATCGGCAACCGGCACAGCCATGTGAGGAACTAGTTTAGTGAAACTAAATTCTGTTTATTTTGTAAAATGTCGTTAATTTTATGGTTTGGAAATTAAAAGCTTCGACTCGACTGCAAAATGCGTTGGAAACATAACGCAACACAAATCCCTTCGGTTTATTCTATAGAAATTATCACCTGTGTATCGGGAAAGAAATTTCCGAATTGAAATATGAAATATCGACGGAAATGCTAATTTCGGTGGCAATCTCAGTATTTTATTAAGATTCCATCCGAGATTAAAAATTTGTACTTATAACTTATGAATTCGAATTGCTTTTTATTGCTATGAGGAAAGTTAAAATATCCTCTATTAAAATTGAACTAGGGATAGGGATAATTAAAGTCTAAATCTCCGCAACTCATCGTCTTCAAGGATTCGATAAGTAAGAAGTGGCGGAAAGTAGTGTAAAGAACGAAAATACTTTGTGGGCATAAGAAACGTGTACTTTGGAAAGAAAACCCCTCTGCAGAAAAACACACACGAGAAGGAACATATAGGGTATAAATTAAATTTTGATGAATTTCATCCGAGAATAACTGGCTATCTTCCACTGAAAGGGTAGTTCTGCGACGTTTCGGGAACATGAAGAAGTAATACAGATAATAGTTAGAAGAGTAACTGGTAAATGCTTCAAATATTTTGATGCAACGAAGTTATGAGACCCTAAGCGAATGCTCTATTCTCCAGAAATCTCCAAGAAAGTCTTTATATCTCTCCTTCGTCGTTACCCACACATTTGATGGACAATAATTACATCTGCCTATATTTATCCCACGTATTTTTATTCGTCATTTTTATTTGCGGTCTGAATCGCGGTTAAGTCGTTGCGCCTGCACGGCCTTCCGATACCTGCACTTTCGTTATCTGCTAAGGGTTGCAGAAGAGCAAGGAGATATCGAGGTAACATCAACATCCCACTTACGGAATCGTTCATGCGCCCATTCACCCTGATATAATGTTTGTTTTCACTCGAAGGTCGTCCCCACCGCTTGGATTCTTACACCAAAATAGGACACTGATGAAGAGAACGCTGATAAAGTGATAACTACATTTGAGCGTTCATGTGGAAAATACCTCATAAGAATCTCGAGAGATAAGTTATCGTGGAAGGACCAAAGCGGGAGTCGGAATGTTGGTTGGGAAACTTTTTTTTCCATTGAGGGCGTAATAACAGTGCCTTGATGGGAGAGGATTCGTGCAAGTCACGGTTGACAGTCACACAGTCCTAAATGCCACCTTTGGTGTATTATTTCCCTCAATTGACTCGAAGATACAGTGACTACAGCCAGTGAGGGTTGCTATAGATTTATAGCAGTATTTACTAACAGGAAACATCTGTTGCGAAATCTTGGGGAATCGATGAGTTGATGTCAAACGTATGCTTAAGCACACCTGTTATTACCTCAACTCAGCTCTAATAGATGAAATTTTCCGGCTACACTGTTTTGTGTCGATTATGTCCCAATGAAATGCAGTTTGTGGGAACGATGTGCCGAATCATGACCTTCTACATCGTTCACATGGCCATCAAACATTAGATGATGATATTTTGTCTCACCTTTTTCAGGTCCTCAAAGAAAGTGCGAAATTGGTAATCATTATGGGTGACTTTGGATTTAGTTTTGAAACGGCTCTTTTCATTGCATTATTATGAAATAAATTATGAAATCCACGCAATACTTATGCACGTTAGAGCAGAAATTACCTTCGCGTTTCTAGACGTATAATATACGACACGAAAGTATGCTTTCAAGGAACGAGCTTTGAAAAATATATAGCCAGCATAGTTCTCCGGAATACGTTTTCCATATGTTATCATTGATGCTTGAATGAATTATAAATTCAGATTTTCCAGTCTCTCTCATTTTTTAATGGCTACAGATTAGCAGCAGTTCACCTTCACTGATTGGTTTACTCGACAAACATTTCTAAATATGATTACTACGATGCTATCTTAGCACTTCAAAATTATATTTTCACGAGTTAGAAACATTTTTCTCGTCGATTATTTCTCAGTAATCACTATCCTGCTGTTTCAGTTTTCACTGAATAATCCTTGAATATTTCTTCGGGAACCATTATTGGGTAAAGTAATATTCATACTTAAGGAAGGAATAGTTCTGAGTAGGACGTTCATCCATTTTCCATTGACGCATCTGCGATAAAATTTACTATATCCTGAGGGAGTTAAGAAGTTAAAATTTCTAGCGCGGTAATATCACATATATAAAATTTTAGCCGAAATATTAACTCATTTATGAAAGCAATTTCTTCCAATAATCACGAAAAAAACTTCACAGCTTTTGCATTCTCAATTCAAGCGTGGGAGTTTCTTGCTTTCTCTCAATAAGTGTACCACATTAAATATGTCACGCCAACAGCTGTTTTCGCAGATCTCTTGGTAAAATGTTCACCTCTGGAGAAAATTTTAGTGAAATCGGAAGTAAGCATGTTTCAGCTTCCAACGTGATTACCGTAAACCATTAACAGTTAGAGAGTGAAAATTTTATCTGTACACCCTTTGCCGGAATTAACACTTCTCTGTACTTGTTTCACTTGATAATTTGATTAATCCACAGTTTTTATAGTATACTTAGCCACTCTTTCTCCCGTGAAACAACTCAAGAGTATTGTTTATTTATTCTAATAAGTGTATTATTTTTTGCTAGTGTTGCTATGAGGATGGCAAAAATGGTAAGTGCGGCTTAGTCAGCAAAACAACTTTCGTTTGACCCAAATGTAGGTAAAGAGGGAAATTTTATAACGCAGTAAGCAATGGTCGGGAGAGTAATAGCCGTTCGCACTCTTTCGCAGCATTATTTTAGCAAAAAGAGGGAAATTGTATCGTCGTAACACTTTTTATTCCCTTCAGGCGTTTCTTTCTTACTCATTTCTTTTCCAATTTCCTCCCGTTGAACTTAATGAGTATTCGAAGTAAGCGCTGGGAAAGGGACCGTCACCTCCAGTTAATTCGTCGAATCGGATCTAGGTCAAAATTTCTGTCCATTTTTCCTCCTATAAGGGAAGTCCTTGAGGATTTATGAATGTGCAATGATATTTTCTCTCTCTTCTTAAGGCTTCCTTTCAACTTATTTACCATGCTAGAGATGCTGGTATGCGCACATTTTAATTGCCAAGTACCGAGAATGTTGCGGAAGCCTTCGCATCTGTCTCTTAGGATTAAAGTCGTTGATTCATTTATTTTTCATTTCCTAGTCCATGTGATGGAGGAGGAAGAAGTTTGATCTAGTAGAGCTACTACCTTGAGATTCCTGATGGATGGTAGTCCCTGCCAATGTTTATTATTGTCTCCTCTATCGAACGCAAAAGAAACTCTGACCTTTATCATAGTTTTTGAACGTTTCCGAGGTCGAACTTTTCCATCATTTTTGGGGACCTTGTACTGCTTCGTCAAACAAAGTGTGGACTTTCATTTGCTGCAATCTTCTAGGGCCTTCCGGATGATCTTGCACTTTAGCAGTAAACAAATCACAGCGTCACTGTGATGTGTTGTTCCATGCGAGTCCCTCAAATATACCCAAAGAGTGGCTCCAACTTTTGTTGAATCGATTCTTGAAGGAGGGGGTTGATATCATCCCAAACCAAACAACTGTTAATGTTTCGAGTCCTTGAATACTTGAAATTTATGGAGTAATAAGGTCGTTTCGTATCTAAGGGCAGTGAATTAAAAGGGGGCATGTTTACAATTTTATTTTATATTTTAGATAAGCTATGACACACTATGTCTGGAGTATGAATTGAAATATGGATATACGATATATCTCGTGAGAATTGCAGCAAGTCGCGCCAGTCTCGCCAGTCAGTCCAGAAGGTTACTAGTTACTATACGAAGAAAATTTTCCAGCTCAAAAATTTAAAAGAAACTTGATAAATAAAAGAAAATTAAAAAAGAGAAATATCTAGGTGAGGTTATCTAGTAAGCTGAAAATAGTCCATCACAAAACTTAGGTTGCATCAAATTACACCAGAAAATCATCGCTAAATTAATGGATTTATTATTATTTCAATCCTTTCGGTTTTCATTACTTTATAACTGTAATTTATACAGGTATTGTTTTTATTTATCAAATCTTAGTTATTAAATACATTCAGTTCAGTCGAAATTGTCCGTAAATGGTACCAGGTTCCATGATAATTAATTAATATAAAATAAGATTTTAATTCGTAGAGTTTTATTTATGCGTCCCACCAGTTAAATGACTGCCAAATGAAAGTACGTTCATCTTCCATAAAATCTCCAAGATTAAATAATCCTTGAATAGCAATCACTACCCAGCGATTGTCAATCGCCTCTCATAGGAAGCATCGTTGTTTTCTAAGTAATAATTAAAATGATACTAATTTAATCAGCTAATAATCCTGTTCATTTGCTTCATATTCCTTAGTTCATAATTTTCTGCCGAAATCAAAATAAAATTTGATAAAATTAAATGCGCGCATGTAATAGCAACGTGCATCAAATGCCAATATATATAGAAAAGATACGAGTCAGAGCAGCACTCGCATGTAATACCATTGTAACTTAAACTGGATATGTTACATTGAACGTAAAGTATTTTATAATTCTTCTTACTTTTGTAGTTTTAGAATTTAATCAATATTTATAAATTTTATTTAAAGTTTAATTTAAATATCCACTGGTTCAATTCTATTCATAAATGAGGTTCTTGTCTTTGAATATAGAAACATCTATGTAATTCAACTCGGATTTCGGAGTACTTTATGCTATTCGGAGAACTTAATGCTCTCTTAATCGACTGTGCGTGAAATAAGTTGCCCTTTTGTTACAGGAACCACATGGACTCAGGAGATGGTATGGTGCATTGGAAATGACTTAGACTTCGAGAAAGCCATGGCAACTGTGCTTCCAGTGAGATTCCCATTCCTCGAGTGAGTTTCAATTTTATAATGTCTCATCGATTTTATCAAATTAATTTTAAGTAAAACTCAATCTCCTAAAACTTCCATATTGCGATCGATGTTTAAATTTACTTATATTTTTTACCATAGATATGCAATTGATCTATTTACAAATTATGCTCATAGATAATCATGCAATCCATATTTTCGGAATAATTTATCACCATCCCATAACATTTTGATCACTAAATGTATTATCCATTCCACATTCAGTTGACAGTACAGCGTTCTTACGGAGAATCGTTTCCCGTGTATTTCCCCGTAAGAAGCAAGGCTCGATGTCGTCAAACGTTGCGAAAAATTGCTTTTTTTATTTAAAAATCCTCTACTGATGCAGAAATAAAGAATGCATGGTTTGGTGAAATTCATTTCTCGATATTTCATAAAAAAATTGATACAAATTATTTCTCTGCATTTTCGCGTAGAAAGACGAATTTCTTATTTTATCTTTATCACGCTGTTGTGAGAAAAGTGTTCTTTCATTCGACACAAAATTAACATAGAGATATCTTCATACCTTACTTTCTGTATCGGTAAACTTATAATTTTATATTACTTCGTTTGAACGCCTCTTATAAAATGTAAAAGATTCTTTGAACCAAAATTTTCGAATTATGCAAGCCAAAAATCCATCGCCAGCTAAATCTAGTTAAACATTCTGCGTAAGAATGTTATAGTAGCCATTCTGCAGAAGGAGCGGTTTTTCCAGGGAGATTTCCGATCCTCAATTTTCGTGTTACTGCTTACGACAGCGACTCACGAATTAGAATTTGGATTATATAAGCATTTCCCCAAACGTATGCGTCGTCGCCAATCGGTATCGACGTGCTGAATGTAAACACAGAGTAATTCATTCGTTGCTGAGCCAAGAAATCTTAATCTGCCGTGACGCCCGCGCACGTAGGGTTTTACCTTGAACGACTAGTGCGCACGGAATACATTTGCTGTTCCACGAAATCCTCCGAAATGATACATCAGCCGAATTTTTCGCTAAGTCTTCCGCTTTGGTTTCAAAAGCACCCTTACAGTCCAGAGGTGTTCCGACGCTAGTAGATGATACGTTTCAAAGAATTTGAAGATTCCTCCGGAAATAAATATTTGCAGAATTTCATCTTGTCTCATTTTTCGGGAACAATGTTTACCATTGCTTTCACAACTTGACTCTCCTTTTCCTGTGCTATTTGCATTTCCGTTTTCTTTGCTGAATTTCATCTTGCCTCACTTCTCGTGGATAATTTTTACCATTGCTTGCATAATTGGACCCTCTTTTTCCTGTGCTATTCGCAGTCTCTTTTTTCGATGAAAATCATCTTATCTCGCTTTCCCATTGCTCGCACAATTTGATTTTCCTTTTCCTGTGCTATTTGCATTTCCTTTTATCTATGAAGATTTATGTTTTAGAATAACGCTTTTTCAATCCTTTCTGAGTCAACTCTTTTTTACCTGTTCGCATGACTTGTGTAATTCATAATTGAGGTAAATCTACTTCTATGATTGCAGTTTGTGTTCGTGTAAAAAAAAACTTAATCACGAATAAGACTCCGAATTAGAATATATGAAAATACAAAAGTGACATTTATCGGCTTATAATTTGTCCGTCTATCACTGCAGTGATGTTCTTAAAGTCATTGCTGTATTCTGTCTCAAGACTGATATTGTCTATATTGAATCCAACAATTTAGTCTGTACGTAAGATTTTTGTGATGGTTGAAAAATAATAACAGAAGATATATAAATATCACATTTCATAGGAGATTGCATGCTACTTATGACGTAAAAGAAGGCGAAGCGTAAATATGTGAAATTTTCTGTTTCTCGAAAGCCTCAAGATTATGCATGTACATATTGAAAATGATTCGGCAAATAACGAAATATACATATTCTAAATAACTATTTCTTAGTCAAAGTAATTTAACCTAATCTAATAGTTAATTGTTATTCGTGATGATGCTCTTATCCACCCTAAAATTAATTTTTCTAATTATGAATTCCTAATTGAGGACAGTTACATCTACTTCAACCATAGAAAAAAAATCATAATTTTTATCCAATTACTGAAGTGCATTTACTCTTAATTTTCATCTAATTACGACACTGACTGAAAGTTTTATATCGCTTCAAAGAAAAAGAATAAATTTTTGGCAGTAACTGTACGCAATTTAATGAAGCATTGGCCCAAAAGCCCCCGATATTACCAGTAGTAATATTTTCTCAATTTTTTTCCAGACTGACTACTTTGTTTGAATTCCCGAAAGCTGAGAATGAGGGAGAAGGAGATTCACTCAAGGAATTTTTGAAAGATTCCGTGAAATATACTGCTGAATTGGAATCACCAAGATACATCAAAACGCACCTTCCTTGGGAGCTTCTTCCAGATCAAATGAAATCGAAGCAAACTAAGGTATTCTTCTATGGAACGTATAATATTAAATCGCATTACTTTTATGAAACCTAGATATCGATTCTAAGACTTTTGTAAAAAGATAATTGTAATGAATATTCCCTTATATATTCCCTTGTTATAATATTCCCTTCTTTTAATAGTAATTTAAATGTTTAAATGAATAACTGTATATAATGTAAAAGATTTCTGATGCATGTTTTTAACTCGATGCAATATTTTTCCTTCGCGCTTAAGTCATGCTTATGCTTAATCAATCGAGATGTCGATTATATACAATAACACAAAAAAGTTGAATTTCTGATTAACTCAAATCGTGCTATTTCTTGAGCAACCCTTATTTTATTTCAAAAAATATAAAAGTGGATAGTTCGCAGAGCAAGCGAGATGTCCGTAAAATATTAATGTTATATCAGTTGATATTTTGAAGTTGAAGTCTTTATCTGCACACCAGTGCAATTTTCGTCGTTTTTTCATTCTTGAGGCGATAAAATTACTAATCCATTTCAGTAACTCGAACGAAAAATGTTTTAAACACGTTTGTTGGAATTTAAAGCAGGCTTATTGTTAATTAAAAATAATTCAGCGCGGTATATTACGTTTTGTTCATAGCCTCCGTTTTCTAATGCGAATTAAATTGCATTTATTCTTTTCTATGTTTCCCGTTTCAGATGGTGTACGTAGCAAGAAACCCAAAAGATACCTGTGTTTCGTACTATCATCATTCAAGACTCATTGAAGGGTACAAAGGAAATTTGGAAGATTTTGTGGAACTTTTCTTGCAAGATACTGGTAAGGATAACTAAACTGCGATTCATTTTACTAGATTAATGGAATGTATGAAAAGAGCGGGTCAACTGCTCTTTTACAACGCTCAACAGTTCTTTTTTATATTTAGCTATTGGTTAGAGAATCAACTCCTCTTCGTTGGATTGATTCTATGTTTGAAATAAGGTAGCCTCTGTAAAGTTTTGGAATTAAAAAAACAGTTTTGGATGATATATGTTGCAGCTCTGTAAAAATCGCGTAAAAGTTGTCGTTACTTCTATCTTTTTGGTTAGATCATAGAATAAGTATTAATATATTAAATACTCATAGTATATCTTACTCTATACTTGGATATAGGAATAATTCCAATACCATTAGGGGGCTAATTTGAGAATTAACTATAGGTGGGATGTCCAAACTATGCGCCTGATGTGTAGAAGAATTTTATTCCACTAATCCCACTCAACTTTTATTTCCAGTTTCGTACAGCTCTTACTGGGAGCATTTACTTTCCTACTGGGAGCATCGGGATGATCCTAATGTTCTTTTCATAAAATACGAGGACATGAAAAGGGTACGTATATCATTGTTCATCTTCATTCCATTCAAATGATTCTAAATCTTTCCTCTCATTCAAAAGTTTTGGGTCCAAAATGCTAAGATTTTCCAGATGTTATCCCATCAGTTTCTGCTACATTGAGATATTCTTCCTCATATTTACAGATAACTTATTATAAAAGTGGTTTATGTATGCAAGTCAACAAGACAGAAAAAGTATCAATAGTCATTCTGACGATTTTGTTTTGATTGAAAATATTTGATGTTTAGTATCAGCAATCTATTGATATAATGTATTCATATATATTTTTATCATGAAGAGCGAAAGTAAATTAATTATATTAATTGATTATAACAAATAAATTAACATTTTTACTCATAGTTTAACATATTCTCCCCAATTATATGTATATACACATATTACTTATTTTTAAACTAAATTATGTACATTACAGAACACTAATATTGTAACATTAATGTACAAGATTGCACCTTTATTCTTAAAAGGAACGAAGATGATTTTTCCTTGATTTTCCTCCTTTTGTTGCTAGTTGCTAAAATTTTTATTTTTTCGTTAATTTTTTCATTTCATTTCATTTTTCATACATTTTTTCTCTGATAACTGCATCAAGTTTAACCTCAGAGATTGCTACATTTCCTTCACGGGTTTGCTTCGTTTTTAATCCACAACCTCAAATGAGTAACGGAGTTGATTTAATTCCTTTATCATTTCAACAGGATCTTCCCTCAGTGGTAAAGAAAGTCGTCGAGTTCATGGGAAAGAGGGAACTGAATGAAGATGAGCTATCCAAGCTATGCACTCACCTCTGCTTCGCGTCAATGAAAAACAACCTTTCTGTCAACTATGAATATGTGATAGACCAGAATAAGGCAGCCGATTTACCTGAGGAATCCCGACACTTCATGCGCAAGGGGAAGGTTAATGGATGGAAAGAAGAAATTAGTGAAGGTCTAGCCCGTCGTTTTGACGAATGGACCGAGAGTAACCTTAATGGCACTGGATTCAGGTTTGACTAATGCTGAAATCTGCCATTTCATGATCTAAAGCTGACTGACACTCGGGATCAATTGGTGCAGCAAACTAGGATGCACAATCCGCTTGCTGTGATTAAGGAATGAGAATTTTTTGAAATGTTCATATATTTATATACTCTATATTTTTAAGGTTTTATAATCATGCATTTGAGGAAGGCTGACGAATACGTTATTTTTTTGTTTGTTTAATTGACGAAAATATTCCTAATTCTATGATATTTACAATGGCATGAAAAGAAAGAAGTAATCTACAATAATAAGATAATAGTTCCATTGCAGATAAAAATATTCTTATAAGAGTGAAGTTACCTCGAGACCACAAATTTGTGCAGGAGAAGTAACTTATTCGACTGGTACAAACATATATTTATTAAAATGTACGTTAAACCAAAGGCTTATGGTTATACCACAAAAATTTATAGTGTATTACTTTCATTCGTAATGTAAAATTTCCCTTAGATATGACCAGTCAATGGGTGCTAATTAAAAAAGGTGATCAACTAATCACCTTCAACTCAAGGATGATGCATATATTTTTATATTAAAATCAGAGATGCCTATGCTATAAAATGGAATTCAATGCCAGACAAAATTGAGAAGTGGAAGCTTACATTAGTGAAAGTATGTTTACTATCTCTATGTCTCACACCTCTCGATCATTAGAATTATATATTTTTATATCTGTTGAATATTGTTTCGTTACATTCAAAGGGAATTCAATGTCTCTTAAAATTTAATTTGTTTTTCGGATCTATGAATTTTTAATAAGTATCAAATAAATGTTGATAACACAAATATTTGCAGTATTCATGCTATCACTGCCATGCATCTACCATTGGTATTCTTTCAAAATGGATTTGATATGTAATATTATGAAATTAATATTAACCAGATTACTCTCTTATCTCAACGTCTCTAATGTACAAAATACCAAAGTGAAATAAAAGACGTTTCCTTCAATACTGTACTCGATAATTATTTGCGAGTAATAAATTGATAAATTGCTTTACTATTTATTATACTGAATTATAATACTAGATAGTAAGCCAAATGTTTCTTCTGATTTTTTTTACTTACTTCCTAAATTTTCACGAAGAAGAACGAAATCCTACGACACACTGAAGCACATGAATCTGAAGTATTTTAATGAAAATACATAGAAATTACCGGGCGGGCCTATGCCGTATACCCGTCTTATTTTCCCATAATTTATATTCACCCATGACGTACTCAGAAAGGAATAAGAGAAGAATATTTCATTTGTTAGAAAACGAAGAAGTTAGAAGAGTTCAACAGGTGCGGGCGATCACATAGACGTTATAAAAGTCTTGTGATGAAGGATACTTATGCAAAGTGCATAATTATTGTGTTCACATGTCACGGAGACCTTTCGCAGACCATATTTGTACATTGAAAAGTAATTATGGTTTTTTCTAATTCTTCATCTGAGATCGTGGAGTTGAGGATTATGGAGTCCTCATGGCACTTCTGTGTAAGATATCCTACCCTTATTTCAGTTTATGCTCATTTCATAAAAAATTATTTCTGGATCTACCCATCACCGGAATTAGAAAATGAGTTCCATTCGGGTGTTACTCTGTGGAAATGCATCTGAATGAAAATACCACTTTTGATAAAACACGCACAGTTTGTCAAGGATGGAGGATCTGAATAAATGCAGCACGAGATACAAATTAACCTGATGTTCTCTCGTCTGACTTCAAGGGCGGAAGGTTGCCCACCTTCGTCCTAGACCTCTTTTTTCTGAGAATCATTTTATTGAACTGTTTCCAACTGGGTCTTCCTTTTAACATACGACGGGTTTTATCTACCGCAATACTCAAGGAAGTTGAGTTATTCTTGTTCTTTGTTTGGGAAAATATTCCCTGCATTCAACACGAATGTTACACGATCGCGAAGATGTATAAATTTTTCGCAACCCGTTGTCAAACCTTGATCTCATATGATTGTTTTGAAAAATTCTAGCAACTTTATTCCACTAACCTTAAATTAGTGCAAAGGTGTGTCAAATTTCGTGAGATAAACTACCGAAAAACTTCTCTTCCAGGGGGGTAACTACAAAAAATGCTCATCCTTATTTATGCGGACAAAAGAATGATGATTGACGTATAATCGCTTATTTCCCCAATTTCCTTGACAATTGTCTCAAATTCTCAATTGTCCCAAAAAGTGGTTCCTTCTTCCGCAACTTGCATTTTTTTATTCACCGTAATCGCGAAAATTGTCGCACGAATTTACTTTTTTATCTCTGGAGAAGTTCGACCTTGCTTAGGAAACATCTCATCCAAAGATTTTTTTCCTATTTCCTTTGTGAAAATTTCGCAAAGCAATGAGTTCTTCGAGCATATTAAATATATAAATCGCTCCTTTCTCCTTGACATCTGTGGAGCAATGTTTTACTCATTAAAGTTAAAATTATTACCATCCACAGATAAAATACCATAAAATACGTATATGGTGATACCATCTACATCTCGATCTAAATTACCCCTCTGTACGTTCTGTTTACGAAAGGAGGAAAAAGATTTTTCGAAAGGCAAATCCAATGATGCAACAGGCACCTTCTCCTGTCGTCAGATCAAGGGTCTCCACGAGCGACGTCAAGGTTGGATTAGCTCGTCTGCGTTCCATTCGGTCTTTATCGCTTCCAGAAACCGCTAATGACCAAAAAAATACCTCGCAATTTCAAGAATGCATCAATCTTCCTTTCAATTTATTCTACCACTACTTTCGTCTACTATTCGGAGTTCGTCTTTTCCATTATATTGCCACTTCTATCATTTACTTCATTCACAATCCAGAGATCTCTGCTCATCTTTGTTACTGAACTGTATCCACGTGTCATATCGAGAACGCCCTCAGAAAAAGAGCAGGAAGGCTCGGTCAAGGATGGAAATTCGGCGGGATTCCCTGGAGGACGTCCGAAATTCAAGGTAGAGGTCTCCGAAGTTTACGTATGAATATTTATGATAGTCCTTCGCCTAAGCTGAGACGCGTTAACACCGATTCACTCCGTAGACGATCCAAGGGCATCTTTTCTTCGAGAGGGAAATTCGCGGGTGCTAACTTAAATTTTAAGATACGGAAATGACTTCGTAATATCAATTCTTAATTCTTCTATACTCTGTTGCAAGAGTGTCGTCAGCTTTTACCCTAAAAGAATTCGACTGTAAAACTGTGTTTTTCAGCCTTGGAATACTCAAGAGGGCAAGGAAAAATATCTGATGATGAGAATATGCGCTTTAAAAGCCTTAAATACATTGCAAGAGGTGTGAATCAGTTGGATGTCAATGAAATTGAATTAGTTGTTTAGCCTCATTCACGTCTTCGATGCTTAAAGAATCGGCGCATTTCCTCGTCTCTCTGGATGTATTTACTTCATTGAATTAGAATGTATGCTCAGATCGATGAACTGAAGAAAATTCAGAGAGAAATGCCTGGCTTGTTATGCTGATATTGTTCTTTTTCTGATTAAATCTGAGTGAGTTCTAATATTAGTTGAAAAAATTTATTCTTCTAAAACAGCATTTGAAACATCTCGAATTTAACCGAAAAAGGAATAACTGATTTATTTCCTGTTGCCCTTACAAATATTTATTGGACAATTACAGGAGAGAAGCAAATAGTAACAATGGACGAACACATACAACCATACTTTGGGAAGTCCTTTTAGCCCGGGCCAACTTTTCTGGTTTAGTATGTTAACAACTCCGCCACTGAAGTCGGTAAGCATAAAAAGTAATAAAAGCAAGTGCATTGTTGACGCTTATAATTTCTGAAGAATGCATCAATCATAAGAAAATTCCTTGTAAAATTTTGAGTGAATATTTTAGCGAAGGATATCTCACTCGTCTCTCTTATTCCTTTAGGTGGATTAAAAAAATTTTCTTGTAACTATATTGAAAAAGTGGAAGAGAGTAAAATCTGCGGACGATTTTCATCGAAAAATCCAGTTTTTTCATCGCAAAAAATACTGAAAGTTACTAGACTGAAGTAAACAGAAACATCTTACCTTTCCTTCAGAAGCGAGAGTGATTCTCGGATAATCGTTATCCTTCCAAGAATATCCATCCGATAGCTATAAAAATGCGCGCTGAGAGTAATTACTCTTTGAGGTCGACCACTTCATTTTCGAGAAAGGAAAAATACCGCCTGAAATGAGAAGCATGCTCCTACTCCTTCGCCTGGAGATATCTTTCTATTTTTCTCTTTAATCTTCTTAAGATGCTATCGAACGAGATTTTTCATATCCCTGAGACAGAAGGTAATCAGCATTACGCATATTAGTGCCAATTTCCGTTACTAGTTATTACGGTGTATCGGTAATCCTTATGCGTCCACTCTGCTAAGTAGGCCGATCTGATACCGTGACGAAACTCAAGGAAATAGATGTCAGAACTGGTCGATTCAGCAATTCATTATTCCGTGAACGATAAGCGACAGTAACCTACTAGGATTATGTGGAACATATAGCCACTACCTTTCACCGAAATTCGACTTACTCAGAGTTGTAGATGTAGATATATAGCTCAGCTTTAAATCGCGATTGAATTTAATCTGTTTTCACGCTAATAAATCCTCCTGATCTGAAGTAAATAGATCAGAATTGAAAATAATTTTCTCCTCGGCTGGAAAATGTAGTCAGCTCTAACACAAAGGAAAGTAATGCATTCTATAATCTATAGCTTCGGCCGAGATGTGGTGGAAATACATAACTGAATACAGATTGCGGAAAAGTAAAAATCTGTATTCAGTAATGCATTCTGTTTTCAAAATTATAATCATAGCCATCTTTGCTTTGTGTTTTCTAATGATGGATGATTCCACGAAGTGGAACCAAGTTGTCATGTGTGTATGCAATGCTATGCATACACGTATGTATGTATGATGTTTTTGGTCAGCACTGCTCTACCAATCAGTTGGCACCGGGACTCGTACTCATGGCGTTGCCGACGGGGGGTACATTTAGTTCTACAAAAACATATAAAATAATACACACGTCATTATTTCGCAATAATCAAAAGTGGCTCAATGGAAAGGCGCGGAGAAATCGATCAGCAAAGAGCGTGAGAAACCAAAGTACGTTTCTATTATTTTAGTAACTTCCTGATTTGCTTACAGAGTCTGGCATTGTCCAGTCTTTTCCACTCCTTTCATAAAAACTCATAAATCCTCTCTGATACTACCTATACAATCACTTAGATGATGTTTTTCCTTTTACGTTGTTTCTACTATCATACCATCTAAGCTGCTCCCAATCACTTCTTTGATCATGCACTCAATGTAGCTACGTTAGAAAGGATCATTATCAATTAAATCAATCGATCTTGGTTGCATTCAAATTAAGCGCATCGGAACACGCGTTTAATTTAAAAGGGAAATCCCTTCTCTGATTCCAATCAAATTCAATCGATTTCCATTGGGATGCTAAATGATCAAGTAGTTGTGGGATTGCCGCACGCTTTCAATTAATTCGTTGAACAGGTATGCCATTGGAATTAACTTCGTTTTATCTAAGCTGATGGATGAAGCTATTTTTACACTAAGGAAGGAAAGATGAAGTGAGAATCAGGTAATAACTGTGAAACCCTAAGCGGCAATGACCTTTAGGATGTCCAGCATAAAATATTTTCTTTGCTTTTGTAATTCACACGAAAAGCTTTCTCTTCGCCACATCCTAGACCCGAAAAAGAGTGGTTCTGTCGGAACTTGTTGTCTTTGTGAATAATTTCGGTGAAATCTGAAAAGCGAATGGAATAGCTGCATTACACACTGCGTTTCCTCCATATTTTTTGAGTTATCTCTAAGTTTTTGGTACAGCTTGCTATTGACGAATAGTCTAACGTGAGAGAAATTATCAATAGCTCTCCTAGTTTTGCTCATTACCGTAAATGTAAGCTAAAATATATCATAGTCGCTCACTGCGTTATAAATCTAATCAAGTATGCACGAGGAAAATTGCAGAGAGGATGTAAAAGCAGTGTTTCTCCTCTATAAAATGAATGGTTAAATTAAATAAAAGTTTGTTTGAGTGAATGATGTCGTACCTTGCCAACTGATGCGGCGTCGTTTTAATCCCTATTTAGATGCATGGCCTTGGATTAGTGGCATTTAAAACACCTTCATCCAGTTTGTGAAAACGCCTATGAAAATCGACACGATGATCAAGATTCCCATGAGCAAATGGGACATGGACGGAAAGGTCAAGAAGCATTGAAGGTGCAGTGATGAAGCGAATGGGTCCAGAGATAAAGAATGCCAAGAGCATGTCACGAGGTAGAGCCTTGCGAGAGTACAACGAACAAGCAACCGAGTACCAATATGTGATAGAAATATGAAAGATTAACATGGAGGAATCAGGTCACTCTCATGTTTCTATTTAGAGGGATATATTATCCGCAAGATTTTTCAAGCTTGACTATACAGAAAGTCGAGATTAGGAAAAACTTTCTGGGATTCTCGTATATTCTGCCGAATGCTTTGCTTCAAGGAAGATTCCTAAATATTGAAGGAGTAAAGCATGAGGTAGAAATTGCTGATCTGTTGATCTATTTTGGCCACCTTTCTTCAATAATGACTCGTGAATTTTGTATTTAAACGCATAGCTGTGAATGAAAAAATAATAAATATATAGTATTTAGCAAATTTCAGAAAAAATTCTTATCAAAAATTAATGTACTGTATGTATTAAAATAAAAAATACAAGCGTTAAGAATAAGTGAAGAGTTAATAAAAGTGTAAGAAATATTTCGTCAAAGTAGAATGCATTTTGGTGAACAAATTATACAAATGATGTATTTACTCCAAAATGGAATATCGTGAGTGATCCGTAAAGTCAGAAATACAATTTAGTTGGGTAGAGTATGAAAACTCCCTAACAAAATCCCCCCTAACTTCAACTAACTTTCGGTGGATTTTTAAGAGAAACTTGCTGTAACATATTCTAGTCGATGGTATAATCTGCAATGATTGATTATTCCTACGTCTGGTTTCTCTTAAATGAGAACAGTTTCTTTGAGAATTCTATACGAGATAGTCATTGGGCATAATTTTTTTTTCTAGCAAACATTCAGTTACAACTATGTTCGTCTGAATAAAGAAGGGTAAAATGCGATAAAATCTTTGGAAGAACATAACCGTATAGGGAATATCGTTTGTATTTATATAAAAATAATCGTATTCCTCAGGGTTATGTTCCTGAGAGTGAAGATAGGTAGAATTAGATTTCTGGGTTTGGGTTTTAGTTAATTAGTTGAACTACAGGTCATCTGAAATTGTTAACGTAAAACAAGATATAGTTTTACTACATAATATATCGATTTCAAGCATTTCATATAATTTAAACGACTTTAAAAAGTATGCGCAGAGACATAATTATACATGACTCTAAACATATCTTATGTGATCACAGTAAAATTGGTTGTATCAACCTTTCCTTTCTTACAAACCTTCATTAATACAAGAGATTGACTATAAATAATATGAAAGTAGGATGTAGTCCAATAACTATTTAGAGACGGCATATCCTCTTAAGATGGAAAGTTTTATGGCTTGAAACAATCTTTTAAACGACAGGAAATTCAAGTTAATGGACATCGTAAATGCGGCATATTCGAATCTGAGTCCAGTTCTTCGGTGTTCACTAAAGAGGAGGAAGCGACTTTCCCGAAACGTAGTATATCCTACGATAGGAAGTCAAAAGAGGAAAAGAGATAAATAATAAAAAAGAGATAAACCCGGACATTAAGAAAAGACAGAAATGTATTTTTAAAAATCAAGGACGAGTGGAAAAAGGAAGAACCGATATCTAAGGAAAATCTACGCAAGATGATTGGCAGCTACTAATCTAGCTAATATTTTTTAACCAAAACTTCCGCATTGGATAGCGGAAAAGTTCCCAACATCCTTATCTAGGACGTAAATTTTTTAAACCTTCTCGGAAACTACCATTTTCTTTATCAGAGATTTCTAAGTTTGATTTTTATTGGTGAAATTACGAATTTATATGGACAAGAGATAGGTACTTCTTTCAACTATTCAGTGTAAATGAATTCAAAAAACGTCAAGTGCGCGATTTCTTACACCGATGTTATAAAGCAACGTACAATTCTTCAATTTTTTTATTTCAATTCTTTAATAAAATATTTTTAGGTTAAATCGATTCTTTCCTTCAAGTTTGAAAAACATCAAATCTTTTTTTTAACCCAAACCTTTGAAATCTGATTCACCATATTTTTAACGCTTCGGAAAAGATCCAGTTTTTTTTTTAGAAACGTCCATTAAAAGAACTAAAATTCACAATCAAGGGCAATGTCTTGTGGGAATCCATCATGTTAATTAAGACGTACTTTTCCGCAGCAATTTTTAATAAAAACACTAAATACACCATTAGTTACAACGAATAATAACTTTGATGTTCGATCGATGAATAATCAATTTGATGATGGCGATTATTCGTATATTATTTATGTTTATCAAGAACTATTGTTTAAAAGTAAGTTTTCTCTTAATTCTGGAGTATAGAAAACTATCTTTGAGAGCCAGCTATTTTCTGTTTAATGTTCTTTATTTATTTTAATTTTCTGTATATTTAAATCTATACTTCAAAGTTATTGTAATTTATATATAAGGCACATCATCACCTCAGAATGAAAGCTTCAAATCTATGAAAAATAAGAAAATTTTTCATTCGTTATTTCATATGGAATAACTCGTATCTCAAGTATTAATCTGCCGATAATGAGAGAAGTGCAGCACAGTGCAAATGACATCTTCACAGCTGATTAATAGATGAGATGCCAGTTATTCCTCTAAAAATGCATTTAAATTTTTTTTAATTACGAGTTTTTCTTTCTAAGGAGACAACATACGCTTCTCCAAGCTTATTTAAATAGGAATACATGAAAATGAATCATATAATCACAGCATCAATGAATACTCGATGCGAATATTACTGTCGAGAGAATTTAATTGTACTGCCATAATTTTACCTTCCAGCTTATCGCTCATTACTCCGAGCCATCTGCATTAGCAGCGAATCCTTGGATCAACAATTGTCACGTGATTACCAAAGCTTCATTACAACGCCAACCGCCTGGTACTGTATATACATGCATAGAAAGGTCAGGAATTTTCGAGTTTGTTCAAATACGACATAAAATGTGGTTTTATGGCTGTCATCTGGAAAAAGATAACAGATGAGCCTCATAAATTTTGCTGTCTTCATAAAAAACAAGCCTCGAGAATAACTTAGTGTATCTTAATGGAAATGCTTTTAACGGACTTTCCTTGATATATTTACGTTTTCAATTATTAATAAATTCGTATAATTTTACCAATTAACGCCTGGTGAGATCATATTGACACGGAAAAATGTGGCTGTACAATATTCAAAGAAACTGAACATTATTCAAAGAGACTGGTTGGATCCTCAAATCCTCCATCATTAGTTAAGATAACTTTTAGGAAATGAAGTGAATGGGTAAGAAGAGGAGTATTTTGCCATTGCTTTCCTCACTGACCCAGAATTATATGTGTAGAAAACGTCCACGCAAGTGCAGCATAATGATCCAATGAGTACTTCCTTTCAAAGCATCCACTAGGATAAATGCCATTACTGTGATACTGAATTAATAATACGGAATGGTATCACCAGCACCAAGGTTTTTCCCGTATTATAATAGCCACGAACAAGACTGAAATAAAAGTAAATGAGAGTCATATCTTTCTCTATCCTGTACCAAAGTAATTACAGAAAAAATGGAACTCATTCCATCGAACAACAGAAAGTAGCAAGAACGAGCAAATTTTTAAGTACACCGAATTTATATTTCAGATATTCGATCACTACAACGGACATTATTTTAAATAACAGATGAGAGCCGGTAAAGAAAATCTTGCTTGCTCAATAGTTTCTATCCAATATAGTTTTAGTTTTTGAAATATATAGTTTATACGAAAATATTAGGCCATTTTTACT
This sequence comes from Pachydiplax longipennis, assembly GCA_036926295.1. Taxonomy (NCBI): domain Eukaryota; kingdom Metazoa; phylum Arthropoda; class Insecta; order Odonata; family Libellulidae; genus Pachydiplax; species Pachydiplax longipennis. The sequence goes on along the minus strand of JAVFKF010000001.1, from coordinate 18,798,322 downwards.
CATCGATGAATACTGGCTCAAGCATTAAAGGTTTAATGATAGGCATATAAGTACAATTTATTGTATTTTTTCTGATGATTTTAGCAATGTTTTGCTTACCTCGCCCTCCGTGAAAATTTCTAAAAAGCTGTTTAACGCCAAAGAGTACAGTTTTTCCATCATCTTCCAAACGCAAATCTTTTTTGCAAAGTAAGACTTGCAGTTAAGTAGAACGGACGTGAATGTGCATAAGCAAACTTTCGTAAATTTTATCCTTGATGGCCTCTTGCACTCTAAAAGTGGAAAAAAGCATTTCCTTGAATTCATGTTTGAAGATTGAAAAGTAAGATGCAGGACGGAGTAGCCCGAATCGAAGGAGGAAATCCGACCCATATTCTTCTAAGAAAATTCATACCTTCGAATTATTAATTGTGTCCATTTATTTTCCTCATCCCAAAGACGCTAATTCCGAGGAGATATTTCTCCTTGATTTACATGGAAACTCTGCAACCCATCCTGAAATCATTTTTCTTTGAACCTAACCTTTGAACAACCTAAATTAGATATTCAAGTGACCGATAAGGGCTTATGAATATGATAATAGTAGATTTTCCCTCGATAACCTAAAAAATGAGTGATATATTGTGGAGCAAGCTTAATTTTTTGTGGTAGTCTTTTCAAATGAAATTTCATACAGTTTTTAGATTTCCATAATTCAAAATTCTCAAATTCCCTTAGATTTACTTAATTTTCAAGGATGTATGTTTCTGAACATTTTTTCATGCGATTCGTCTTCCCTTCTTCGATTGTATATTATATATAATATAATTATGAAATTATATAAAAGAGAATTACATATAAAATAGAATCATAAAATTATAGAAAATAGGATTATAAAAATAATACACAAAATAGAATTATAAAACATCAGGCAGGTTCAATATACTACTCTAATTTAAGGAAACGGTGAAAATATCCACAAATTTTGCCAGAAAAATAAGTAACTTAAAGCGTAGATGACCGCTAGTATTCTTTCATTCCTAAATGAACGAATGATTTTTAATGAAAGATACGGTATCTTTAATCTTTCCGAGAGACACAGCAAAGATGAAAGACTGACTTAACGTTTCAGGAAAAATTCCATTCGTGTTGCCTAAAAATTGAAACAGATTTCATTTTCATAATTATCGTCTCGTTATCTTTTCGAGTGAACTTCACTTCAAAGGGGTCATCTACTTAGGAAATGGGTTTTATATATCAGCGACCTCTACTCAAAGGCTATCAATGACTCGAAGAAGCATCCATAGAGATGTTGTAAGTGAAAGCGTTTGTGGAAATAAAACATCTGCTTTTACTATCTAGAATCCTGATTGTGAATGTAATCTAGAGGCATTTCCTAATATAACATAAGAAACGTGAGAATATTTGTTGACGATGCGGCAAATTCTCTCTTGTATAACAAAAAAATGATTACTCGGCTATGCGACTTATCGTGAGATAAAATCGCAAAAAAAATCAATTTTCCCGTCTTGTCGAGCTTTGATGCATTAAAACGGACATGAAAAAACTCTCGGTCCCGTCACTTTTTCATATGCGTTTTTCCTCGGGATTTTTCCCAGATACACGCCTTTATGTATGAAGACATATAAATCCTTTCCCTTTTAATGCACCGACTACTTAATATTTTTTTCTGAGTGAAAGTATCGGTACCGTTTGTACATTTTTAATCTCTCTATTTTTACTCTTTAATGATAGTTTGACTATCTTTACTTCTAGGATTTTGAAGAAAATTTATAGGTCATAGCTTGTTCGTAGACCTTGCATTTCCCAATGTAATATCGAGAATAATGTGAGATCCTGTTGATTATGGACTTCACCGAGTCCTATTTTTTGAGTGTTTTTTAGTCTTTCCGGGAAATCATTACAGGATTTTCCAACACGTTTTCGATTGATCTTAAACGCGTCTTAAATAAAAAAGATATTAATAACGATGTTTCCACTATTGCTTCCAACCTCTATCGTTATGATGCATATTTTCAAATACAAAATATACGTAGGTACAAAGTGAAAATATCTAAAATTATAATCGCTTGCTTCGTATATTACCCTCATATTGATACGAATGCTAGTTAATATTATTCGCTATGCATTATGCTTAATCATTCATTGCAGGAACCTCTTGGTAAATTTCAACTTCATTCCCAAATATCATTAAACCATAATTTGCTGTCATTAGCAGGATTTTTAGGGTCTTTTTTACTTGATTTCTCTTTCTTCATACAGGATGAAAAGAAAGAGAAATTTCTGTTTTTGTGTATTTACGGAGAAATTCACAAACATTTGGACGTTCGCTGACCCTAATTGAAATACGTTTCACGATTCCAGTGAACAGCTTGAGTGAGATGAATGCCAATGGAGTCCATTGGCATTCAACAAAACGTATGTTATTTAGCGGTGTAAGGTTTTAATGTAGAAAAAAAACTCAAAAGAGGGAACGATTAGTCGGTGGTTCGATTATTGTAACGAAAGCAGGTAAAGTAAAGTGATTGACAGAGAAATGTTTATATTTGAGAGAGAAAGCAAACATAATCGGAAAAATAAAAGGGACGTCGTATACTATAGAGTTTTATAAATAAATAACTTTAGGGAAATACTGATAGGGATTAGGGATACTGATTAGATACTGATACTGATTAGGGATACTGCATTAGGGAAAAATATCAGAAAAATACTCTTTGCACCATGAGTCAATACATAAAAATATTGTAAAGGAGCTATTTGCAATAAAGTAAAACGGATTTTACTTAGAAATATAAACTGAACATTTAATAAGGTGAAGCTGGACAAGATGGTATGAACATTGAAATTTCCTCCATCTACAAAAAAAAGGCGTTTCATTCCTATATTTATATCGTAAAAATTAGTACTTTAAAGAATTTAAATTTGAAATTGAGAAGTATAATTTCAAAATTTATACGTCGCTCGAGAAATAGCAGGAAATTCAGATGTATATAACATCGGAGTAACACTTGCTAAGTCCATCATCATTCCAAAAGAATCGGTCTACAGGCCAAACTGCGAAGCGTTCGAATCTCTCTTACGTAACTCAAAGAGATTCACTGTCTTATTATCTGCGTATCCAATCGTGACGGTATTCGCTCACATACGCTAGAATGTTTGCTCGATCAGCAAAGCGTGTTTACTGACAAAATAAGCGCAAGAACCCTCTTAACACAATCGAGAATTCCTCACACCTGACATTACTTACTAAATTTCGAGACTTGAGCATACTTAAGACTTCCTGCTGCTCTTATATCTATTACGTGACAAACAGAGGCGTCATAAATTAACAGTCTGTTTTCATTTACTTGTTCACTTTGAGTTTATAGTATGACATAATTCATGGTTTTCCAATAATACGTTTCTAAAGATAATTTGTAAGGGGAATGGGCTTCTCCCATCGCCCTCATAAACACGCTATCTAATCTATATTAAAGCAAAATGAAACGAAAGCAATTAATGGAATACTGCCATATCAAATGTTTTTCCCTCGGAAGATCATGTTCATGAAATTTCCGGGTTGAAATCATAATAAGATTTTTCCGTAGTATCATACCTAAATTAGAATCGACTAATTAAAAACCAGGAAAAATTAATTTCCACTAGAATGTGAGGTCATTACTCAAAGATATCGCTGTAAAGGCAAATCTTACGCGATTTCAATGCTTTTGAGCTAATATAATGAAGAAATTATTAGAATTGCATATTATTTTAAATGTTAAGTTTGTTTCTGTAATTGTATTATTGGCTCTCCTATTATTATTAACTTGTTGTGGTAAACCGATTCGACTCTTTAGTTTCGAGATATTTCCGATCCCTGATCTAATTGAAATTAATTCATAACCAAGTGACCAAAGAAGAATCAGCCGCATCAAAACCCGAATTTCCTTAAAAATAACAGGCTTTCGATGAGGTTATACTTAGAATGAGACATTAGTTCGATTCTATTTCAGCCCTAAAGTAATCAGCTAATAAATTAAAGGTGAAAAAATTAAACTCGTTCCTGGAATACAATTTGAAACGTTTTTGTGTAGTTATATAACCCCCGCCATTCATAGCTTGATTGTCAGTTAAATTTTCATCACAAGGATAACCCATAATTTCGTTTCTTTTTCCGCATTCGTGGAGGAGAAGCGGTCAATGGACCAAGTAGAACGCCTCTTTGGAAGGAAGAGTTGAACTTTGAAATGAGATATCGTAGTGCATAAAATAACGAGCCATATCTGATTAATTATAAATTACATCTGATCGGAAATTCTCCGATTTCATAACATTTTGGCGAAATCGACAAAGAGGAGAAATAGATGACAAACAGACTGAGTAACTGGCCTGCCCTGACTAACGCCTTTTCCAAGTCTGCAGTGGGGTGAGTGATTGAATTAGCCATTTGCCATCTGCTAATTGCTGCAATAGAGTGTGAATCTGAAAGAATTTCAACCCTCCCAGTAATTGAACGGATCAATTTGTAGTTCGAAAGGCTAAAAATAAACGAATGACTCTCTTCAATAAAAGTAGAACGAAACTTCCCCGAAAATGGGAAACAAACGCGAAAAAACTTTTTTAATTCTTTGTAAGTTTTTTTTTAATTCTTTAACTCTTAAATCCTAAAATACACCAGACAGTATAGAAATATTTTGTCATTATTAGAGTTCATTTCAGTCAGTCAGAATTATATTCTTAAAGGGGAACATATACGCAGTATTTGAGAAGTTTAAGCAAACTTTATTTCCAATACCTGAGCATTGACTTTCTATCTTCTAGATTCAATTCATTTTAAGAATATGTGAGCCTTGAGGTTTACACTAGATAGTCGATAACAAGTAAATCTAACCGTTGGATTGAGTAAATTAAAACATATCGAGTCTTTGATCAGTTCTTAACTCGCTTGAAGGAAATATAGCTTATGTATAGTAATGAAATTTCGCGTAACATATATAGTGTTTGAATGCAAAAGTTTTCACTACGTCACAGTACTAACTCTCAATGTTATTGAAAATTACCACTTGTATGTTACTGATATTATCTAAGATTACAATGAACTTTTAAACCACTGAATAAACACTCCACTGTAAAATATTCCAATGTTTGGAAATTAAATGTGAGCATAAAGATATTGAGGATAAATAAATTAAATTTAAAAACATTTACTGTACACGTATTCTTTATGATAGTCGTCCTTTTAGAAAGACATTTGGCGAAACGTGACAGGAAAAGCAGAATACTCAGTTTATGACCTAATAGCATGGTTAATGAGATTACAGAAGCGAAAACGGTTAACAAGGGTACATAGTGTGGCCATTGTTCATAATTGCTACACCAGCTGGGGATATCCAGTCGCTGGTGGAAACTTCTTTTCTGTAACCAATACTAAAAACATCCACGCCCATTCAGCCTATAGAATTCACACTTTCGGGGCGTTAGGTCCACACAATCAACTATTCCTCAGGCAATGAACTCTGCTTCTGACGAAACAGCAACCGTGGAAGTTAGAACGGCCCGTTCTTGTTTGCGATTTTTTCATTCCCACTCTCCCGTCGCTCCCGAGAATTCCGAAGGTGGCAGTTCAAGGCGAAGACTACGAGAAAGACATTGGCCTATCGAAAATGTAAACCAGGAAAACTGGTGGAAATATGTCCACGACTGGGCGTTACCCGAATCCACTCAGGGATCTCCCAGCCGATTACTTAGCGTTGTTGTCAAAAGTTTGCGATTTCTGAGAATAGCCTGATTTTTCTTTGAATCGCACCTGAGAGGAGTGAATAGTTCGCCACTTCTGGGAAGTTTAGAAGGAAACGACACTGAACGCTGGAAATTATACTTGGAAACACTAACAAGGAAAACCGTGTGGTTTCAACCAAAATATTATTATTTACGTAATCTTACGATTCATCTCGTCACGCTTTTCATGGATTTTTTCGGCTTAGAATGATTCAATCATCCATGAAAACATTCCCCGAAGGATTCTTCATATTTATTATCATGCAAATTCAGCAATCAAAACAGCTTTCACCGAACAAGAATCAAACTGTGGCTTTGGCTCTGTGTGAATTAAAAGAATGGTTCATTAGAGTTTACGATCAAGCTATACAGCTATTGAAGTCCCAATTTCATATTGTCCTCAATTGTAAATTGACCGCTGTTCATGCTATTTAAATATACGTACACAATACAATTCTTATAGTAGTATATGTGATAATTATATAGGAAAAAATTCATTCATCTCAAGCGATTAAGAAAATTTCACTATTGGAAAATGGATCATTGGAAATTAAATTATTTCTCGATAAACGTCACTCTTGATTTCAATACGTATTCAATCTTTTAGGTGATGAAAAATTTTAATTAACAAATAATTGATAAAATTATTCAAATTTTATTTCACTCTGGTTAGAATTTTTCCACATTGTTATTGCATTTCAACGTTTCAATCCCAATTAGTTTTATTTTACTTATTTTTATTGTGAATCAATGAATTATTAATTACTTATACATGTATAAATGTTGAATTAATGATAAGTATTAATTGTATATGGATAAATAATAAATTAGATATTACTTTATTTATTTCATAGCGTCACCTATCTCCAGAGTTATTATAATACTTCGGGTAGTCCAGCTTGGGCTATCGTAATGTTTCTTAAGCCAAAGTTTTATAAGTTTCTATAACTTCAAGTTGGTTGGTTCTTCGATCCTTCCAAGATTGGTCGTCAAATCTTTGAAAAGGGAATGAGACTTACTATTATAGACAAGATGAGGAGTGAGGTAAATATTACGCAAGTTTTCTTTATGTAAATGTTTTCATTGTTTCTGAATGTGACAATACGCAAAATATTACCAACGTGGTTTATGTATGGAATAAACGTTTCTTACTAATCTAAAAATGTATAAAGATGCGGGGTTCGAATTAACCGCTTGGGTCCCTACCGCTGAGTATATCACGCTCACTATCAGAGTGATGACACGGCTTTCCCTTGTCTCCCCCAACATCGTTAAATACCCCCGTTCTTACTTCGTCGCAGCTTCAGTCCAACGTCGATCTCTACGTAGCACACAACTCCTCCTCCACAAAGGGGAGCGGAATCGAGCTATCGTCAACGCCGCTTCCTACGCGACGGTCCCCACTTGCGGCCAGCACTCCGACGGACATGGAACCCTTAATCGAAGACGTGGTCAACGGAAGCAAGTTGAACGACATGCTTCTGAAGGACTTCACTTCGATGTTTCGTCGCGGTTACGTGAGGGTGGGCGGCCAGGAGAAGGAAGGCGGTAAAAAGGGATTCGTGATGCCCGAATACTACAAGAAATTCGAGCGGAGGGTCCGGAAGATGGAGATCAGGGAAGATGACGTGTGGGTCCTTTCTTTCCCAAAGACAGGTAAGGTCGAGATTTTTTCATCGGTTGCCACGGACGACTTCGGTTTTGGAAGGGTCCTTTAAGCGCATGTTGCTCTTTTGCCCGTGAATCCATGAGGATTTCGAGACACGTGGAGACAAGGACGATATTTACGTGACGCACGGAGGCTACCAACAGGTGTGTGTTTGATGACCTTAGGAAGTTTGTGTCAACGTGTGAGTCGAGGGTTAGAAATTGGTGCGCTGGACGAATTTGGTCTAAAATGAGACAAGTGGGTATGATTTGGGTTTTGAGGAATGCGGCTTCCTTGATAATTGACGTTGATGCCATCCTATTTCCTTCGTCCGGTTGTGAAAATTTTTTTCGCCGTAATACCAACGCTTTTGCAATACGTCTGGGGTTTCATAACTCTGGAGGGTGATCTGCAAATAAAGGCCAATTATCAAAACATGAACATCATCAAGAAGCTAATACTTTCCGCGTTTTGCAACTTATTTACGGTTGGTCAATGTACTCTTGGAACCTTATTAAGGAGAAGGAATGAGAGCAGGAAAAGGAAGCATTCCCTGCTAAAAATATTTATGTAAACCACAAGTGTTATCATTAACCACATAATAATTTATACCAAATACTGCATGCATTTACTTGCATAACAGCTCATCCGCCGTTTGAGCCTCCAAAATTTTCTGATTTTTAAAAATTTACTATATTATTTAATTAAAGTAAATTATTTCATTTACAGTACACTTTGACTAGAAAATGAAGAGAATAATTTGTATGAAAATATGATTTTAATGAACGATGAACATATATGAATTCCATGAAATTCTCCTGTGAAGTCTAGCGATAGATTTATTATGAATACTGAGAAATTATTCATTTGGAAGAGGTAAATGGTACTTCAATCGAAGCGAGATAATTTGAAAGTATAATTTCAGTATATGAAAGCGTAATTCATTATTTTGTATACTGGAAAATTTATACGTGAATATGGGAAATTTATTTAGGAAATGTAACCAATACTGGTTAATTGCCACTTACAGAAAATTACATTTCCTTCAGTGATGTAAAACAAACAGCCACGAATAGCAAATTTGGTAAAAATCGAATCGCAAATTCTACGTCAAATTTTAAAATATACCTCAACAGGAACCAGTTTAGTCAGTCGACGTATAGATTTCTAGTAATCATTCGTTATTTTTCCATCTGCCTCCTTATCATAGGTGGATGGGGGTGTACAAACAGTGTGAAAGAGCAATGGCCACAGTTCCAGGAAGTGAACTTGCAAACCCAATCAGATAATAATGTGCTTTAGAATTTTGCGAGTTTGTCTAGCGGTATCTATAATCGCGAGTTAAATCATCTCACGGATAAATAAAAGTTTGGTCACGGTCACCATCCCGATGACGTCCCAGTTATTCGAGGTAATGATCTCTCAAGATTCAAGACGCAAGATTCGCCTATGTATGTCATACGATCATAGTTTCGTACGATCGCGGAATAAAGCTACATTTTAAATCTATGGGAAAGCCTGCGTTTTCCTTCACCCCTTTCAAATCCTTCGCTTGCAGTACCAGTGTGTAACAAGATCGAGCATCTGGAGCACTTTCTATTGTTCCTAAAATTTCCAAAGAATTTTTCCCGAGTGGAGCAGAGCTGACGGGATTAACTTAGCATTATTCAACATTTATTTACTCTCGTTGAATTATAATCGTTTCTTTCTCTGAACTGTTGTACTGGAAATGAAATTATAGTTCTATTATCACCTTTCTACACGGTTAATTTATCCGAAGTTATTTCTTGTATTAGATGTGTCTGGAATGATTTTTCGTTTTTCTAAGTTGACTTGTCAAGGTCAAAAGGATAAAAAAATGTTCCCAATCAAAACTTGGAAGAAGAAGAATATAAAGTAGGTGAGCCAGCGATAGAGAGTACAATAGACTGCCACAGATACTTCACTTAAGTCTCCAAAAAAGGCAACAAGAATAAGAAAAAGAAACGAGAATAAAGCTTTCTAGAAGACTTTACCGTTAGAGATTAAACGGACAGGGTTTTCGAGCAAAAAAATACAATTATCGGACCAAACACGTCTGGTAATTAATGCTTACGGATGATACGAACCATGACATGCACCTCTCTCTTCGGTTTCGGGTAGAATTGGCTTTTTATAACACGGGCATACAATTACAACTGTGAAAAGTAAACTTTCTTTAAACTTCCTTACTTTCCTTGGAATGACCCAATATCCTAAAACATATCTCGCCCATTGCTTTTAACATATGAATATAAAATGTTTACCAGTGCACAAATTAAATCTCTCACGAAGAACGCCTGACTTACTAAAAGCGTCATCGCTCTTTTCCTCTTGTTGATCTTATATTTAAATTTACTTCGATGAATTCTTAGAATTTTATTTCACTAAACGGACAAAATATCTCAACAGCAAGTGACCGTCGAAAATCAAGCTAAAAACCTGGCAATGGAAAGTGGTGGACAGTTTCGAACCGACTCACAGTGAATCTCTTTACAAAAATATATACAGTGATAAGAAAGACAAAAATACATACTTCTCATATCTCCCTCGCCGCGCGTGAAATTTCTGTAATCTCGAGGATTCGTTATCGGGTCACAGTTGCGAACTCTTTCGTAACTCTCCTGATTGATTTCCGAAGAACGCGCATTAATGGAATGATTTTCTGTCAATCGTTGAAAAAAGATTTTCGTCCTGTTTGCGTGAATTTGTATTTATTTATATATTTATTTAAAGATTCGCATTCAGAGTTGATACCATTTTATAATGAATACAACCAAAAAACAAAGAATATAAATAATTTTATAGAAGAAGTAAATATATATGATTGCATGAAATAAGTTAATCAACAAAAACATCACATTTAAATATAAGCAAAATACGATCTAAGCAGGCAATTATTTACAAGAATCCGTATCCAGAGATTCCTTTAAGAATGCGTCAAGCGACACTGTGAAAGGGTCCATGGAGAAAGGTTAGGAATTTACATCGCAACTCTCTGTTAAGGTTTCCATTTCTCCAATAAGATAGGGTGTAGGAAAAACCACCAAAACCACAATCTTAGCTGTCATTTCCAAAACGCGCATGCGAGCATCTCAAAACATTTCTATTTTTAGCCCATGCTGAGCGTTTTCATTAGTTGGTACTGCAACAAATTTTTCGCACACGTTTGTTGCATTTTCTTTTGTGATGAACCCTTACACAATGATATTTGATGGCCCTTGTATCTGAAGCAAATTTTAATTTCAGAACTGCTTGGACTAACAATAAGATGAAGGGCTCATATATTAGCAATACTGCTGGTTCTGTCGTGGCTCATAAAAAAAGACCATAATTAACATGGCTCAGAGAGTTTTATGATGATAAAGTACGATAGACTGGAGGGGCTTAAATGCTCAAGGATTTAAATCGATAAAAAATCTGTATATGCACTTAAACATCTGTAAAAATATAAATAAGAAATATATCTACGAAAGATATCAATATTTCCTAACAAATTAGATCTATTTTGGGCGGAGTCAGTATTTTTCTAATTCAACTTGAATTTTTTATTACATTTTAAATTATAATTACTCTTTCTATTCATAGGCTTCCAGTTAATTATGCTGTTCTATGTTTAGAATTGCGCTTAACAAAAGGGTTTCATTGAGCAAAACGGGTGCGTAGAACTAGAGCATTAAAATTCCTATGTCGTAATGTGGTATGGTTCGTGTGACCGGATCTTCGCTGTTACCATGCGAAAGAAGAGCATAAATAACAATGCGACGAGTGTGCCCCCGCCCGAGTCAACGAGAATTCTCCGTATGCATTTCAGGTCCAGATGTGTTCACTTCTATTTCCCTTCCGTTTCTATTTGAATACATCGCCCAGCGAGCTATACTGCTATCCAAGTCGAAAACGATGACGCAGCTTTTTCATTCACGAAAAAAAACTGCGTCGGAATTCCTATGTGACCCACAGAACAATGCCGAATTTCTTAGAAGTGCGTTCAGTGGAACGGAAAATCAATAAGGAAGAAATACTTATTTATTCTCTGAGTAATAAATGAGTTGAATTAGGAAGAGGCATACAAATGAAGAAAAGTTGAGACATTCCGTCAATTAATAAAGATTCATCGTGCTGAATGAAGAGAGATGGATACTCTTCCACACAATTTTAGTACGCGGAACACCGGTTTCAACAGGATGTTATCATAAGATATCAAACAAACTTAGAAACATCAAGCAATGTATAGTCGTGGAAGAGAAGGGGTAAATGGTGGAGATGAGGGGGTGGAGAGGGGCAAGGGTTAAGGTAGTGTAGGTACAGAGGTCTGAGAATCGGTATGGGGTAAGGCGAGGGCCGCTTGTAGGATGGGGGAGGAATAAGGGAAAGGTGTTCGTTATATATTCGTTAGGAGAAAATTCGGGGAACTGGAATGACGGATAATTTCGAGCAACTGTAAAGCATTCAAGCGGGCGCCTTTGGTTTCGAAATGGAAGACTTCAGGACAAAAGATGCTGGAATGCTGTCTTTCAAGCAAATGGTTAGCAAAATGCGAAGAGAAGGATTTCTTCTTGAAGGCTCTAAGATGTTATTGCGAACGTATTAAAAATTCCTTGAAGTCTTCTCAATGTAAATAGCATTGCAATCGTTACAATTTAATATGTAAATGCCAGACTTCTTTGGGTGGTCTAAATTATCGTTCTGGTTACAAAAATATTTACATGGTTTGTTTTTATTTCAGAAAACGGGAATAATATTATGTTTTTAAGTTAGTTAGCCAGCTTATAGGAAATATTTCCATAAAAGGAGAAGACAACGCAAAGCGGTATATTCCTAGCGACTGATGGTCGCGAGAGAAGAGATTATTAGTTATTATTTCATTTCGTTCATTAGAATGATTGCAAAAATCATTTATACACGCTTGAGAATTTTGTCAACCAGGGAAGAGGGGTAGTCATCGGAGTAGGCGATTTGCTTAATAATCTTTGGTAAAATTTTTAGGGGATAGGATAAGGAGCAAGAGGTGGATAAGGCAATGGAAAAAGGCATTTTTGTGGGAATGTTGGTGGAATAAGATAGAGGGAATGATATTTTTGGTATAGGAAGGTTTTCAGTATATACTGAAGTAAACAATTCAGCTTTTTCGGGATATGGCAAGATCGAGGTAATTCAGGGAGCTGTATTCAATTTCATGTGAGAAGGAAGTATTTGGGTGGAAAAATTGAGGGTGGAGAGGAAGGATAAAAGTTGTCAGAGGGTACCATTCCACATTCAGATTATATCATCGACTTAACGGAAAGAGCAAACGATGTTCCTTAGCAAAATATTATTGAATTTAAATAGTGTATCCTCTAATGCATCCATAAATATGTCAGCCGGGAATAATGATAGGGGTGAACCCAGTTCCTACAGTTCCTTCCAAAGTCCTTCAGATTGTCCACAGAATTTGCCATTAAATAGAAAATAATTGATTTAGGCAAAATTCACTAAGATGATAATAATAGGTCAATAATCACTGAAACACAAACTTTTTTTGTTTAAGGAGATCTTCAAGAGCTTTTATACAGTTAACAGGTGGTACACTGATAAATAAATTAATCACATTGAAAGAGACAAGTTTGAAAATAGCTGGTAAACACAATATTTTGGTCTTATGGGCAAAATCAATGGAGTTTAGTATGGCATACTTTGGAGTGAAGCCAAATTGTTCAACAGGCTGGCTAATTGACAAGGAGAGTATCCTGGCCACCGATAAATTTATTGGCCCAACGGATTTATTATTATTATTTATGGTATTAGTACCAAGATAAGGAAAAACATTTGTGGGCTGCATGTTTTATGTTTTAAAATATGCAAATCTATCTTACTAGCTCCTTCCATTTACTGATCCATTGATGAAATTCTCAGGAAGAGTTTTTACAATTGCAATTATGTAATTTGTCATTAAATGTGAATATTGCTATAGAATTTGTAATCAATTCTTTATTTTAAATTAAAAATTTCAGTATCCTATTTGAATCTTATCTAGAGAGTCAAAGAAATGACAGAGATGAATAAATTTATGATCCTTAATAAGCTTAGCGCATAGAAGATTTCAATGAATTACAACTCTATGGTCCTTTGATTCTTTTCTCTGAAATTGATCAACAGTATATATTACTAAGTATGGAGTTCCTGAACACAAATCTGAGCCAAAATAATTCATCTTTGAGTTGGACATTATCTCTAAACTTTTCGGAAAATATTTCAATTAACATTCTCCTCTAAATAATTATTTTCAAGTGACATGTCAACATTTTAAAGGAGACTTAATGAAAATCAGGAGGGCAATTAGTGAAAGATACTAAAATTTATTTTCAACTAAGAACTCCAATGATAATCTAGCATTGTAACAGACTAAAGAGCAGCCTGAATTCATATATAGCAGTTACGGTGTAATCCAGGATTGATATTTTGCATGGGAGTCAATATTTTGACCATGTTTTACATTTTCATTCTGCACTTTTGGTTTGTAGTAAATATTTCAAATGACAACTCTAATAAAAGGGTAAATGATAAGTTTAATTCGAGGTGAACCTGCATTATTGAAAATGTTTGGCTCTATGAACTTCTGAATTCTCCCACTCGGCCCTACCCAATAAATGCCTTAAAGACATAATAATATTCTCATGAGTTAAGGTAGACAGCATTTAAGTTTTATAGGGAGTTCCAAAGAAATCATCTTACAAATATGAACCATAGTAATTTGTAGCTGCATAAATAAAGTGTGAATTGATAAAGTGCTCAAGTTGTACTGTTCAAACCATGAAATTAATTCTGGCAGAAATTTCTTAAGCTACCAGGTTAATTGCAGACATAAAAATAATGATTTCTTTAATCCCAACATCCTTTCAAGCAATGTAAATGTATGCAATGTAATGCCAGTAAACAATTAATGCTAATATTGAAATCTTCCATTAAAAATTTTATAACTAATTATATTTAAGTATCCTAAATAATGATAGTAGAATTCCTATATTCTAAATCTCATCTTTTGATTATATATTCCAGGAACAACATGGACGCAAGAAATGGTGTGGTTAATTGCTAATGACTTGAATTTTGAAGAAGCAAAATCAGTTATAATACCAGAAAGATTTCCTTTCCTTGAGTAAGTAACCAATAATATTATATTTCTTTCCTTGAGTGTCAAAGTAGAGCTAATTAGAAATTTTCAAATTGCTAGTATCTTCAGTTAAAATAATTTTTATTAATAATTGTTAGCACTCTTACAAAGTTGCACTTTATGAGTCTATTTTACTTGAAAAACTGATATTATCATATGATTTCATAGATTTTTAAGTAGTGCCAAGGAAATAATATATATTATCTTCAGTTACAATTGTTCTTATTAATTAGATGAAAAAATCATTTGTAAAATTTCATTCATTATCATTAGCATATGATAATAGTAGTGATATCTATTTTAGACATGCACCTTTGTTCAACTATGAAGAATTTCTGCAAGAAAGACCAGACTTTCCACTTCCTTCATTTGCTTTAGATTCTGTAAAATACATAAATGAATTGAAGTCTCCAAGATTCATCAAAAGCCATTTGCCATGGAGTTTATTGCCAGAGCAAATGAAAACAAAGAAACCAAAGGTAAGAAACCTTTTATATGAATTTGATATTATATACCTTAAAAAGTTTCCAACACAGATGAAAAGAGACATGTACTAGCACTTGTACAATTTTCTATAATGGGTTTCTATTTTTGAAACCAGTTTAATCAATAATTGTCATCTTTGTATGTATAAAATAGGAGCTTAGGTGATAATTAATAGAAAGCACTTAGAAAATATTCAGAGGCATTCATCCCTTTAATATTTGCTTTATTTCACTCTGTCTTTACTTTGACACCCATACAGTGACCATTAGTTTCTTTTGAAAAAGTTTGTTGAAAAAGTCACAGGTTTCATATCCCTTCGAGGGATATGTTTCCTAGTTATTTAGGCCTTCCCTGTATTTTCTAAAATATGCACACTGAGTGATTGGAGCAAAGATAAACTTTTTGATCAATTACATAGAAAAATCATAGAAACATTTTTGGGTTGTTGAATTGTACTTTTATAAAGGTTGTTAAGAGCAATCCATCAACAATACAGACATCTTGTTCATGTCATTTGTAAATTTCAACCCTATATCTTGTCCCATCAAATCTGTTGAGTCCTTGATTGTTGACTCTCTCTTTATGGTAAATTTTCAATTATATGATGAGGGGAAACTATCCTATTAGTCAAAGTTATTTAATTTTTTTAAGATCTTAACATATTTTGTATTACATAATGATAATAATTGGGCACTTTGTTGGATTTCTCCATGTATCTATATCCATCCTGACAATATTTTTCAGTAATTGTTCTTATCATATTTTTTTACAAATAGAAGGAAGGAGCATCATCAATGCACAATTATTTTCAATTATAATCAACATCTTCATGGAAGGCTAATCAAAAGCTCTTCAGACCAAGAAGATGAGTTATAAATATAGACAATACTTTTGCAATAAGGCCCCATTGCATGGAGATACTAATCAAAATCATTGAATATCAAAATTTACCACAGAGTAATTTAACTAACAAGAAGTTTTCAGCAGAAGCATTCATGTTATATTTAGAAAAACTGTTTGTTAAACCAGGTCATTATATGAATTGCACAATAATGTAATAGTGATTTTCTTTTATATTTCAAGATTATTTATGTGGCAAGGAACCCTAAAGACACTTGTGTGTCATATTATCATCACTGCCAATTGATGGAAGGCTACAATGGAGATTTTCAAGATTTCTGTGAGCTCTTCCTTGGTGATACCTGTGAGTATCTATCTTAATATACATTTACTTGTCTTCTTCACTACCACAAATGTGATAGGCTATGGTCAAAAACCTTAATTGTCTTTGTCATACTCATACTGTTAGATGAAGGAATCTTCTTTCTAAATCATGAATGGTCTGCCTGGCTGCCATGATATTAATAAAATTTTAGTGAATAAATTTTATAATCTAAAAGAAAGAGTAATATCTTTCCTCTGATCAAAATCATGAGTGATTAATTGAGAAGCATGAACATCAAGCTAATAGCATACCACACATACCCCTGTAGAAGTCCACCCCAAAAATTTCACAGAAATTTTTCATTCCTTACCAGTAGTAATTTTACACCCTTTGAATATTAATGTTGCTATTAAGCTTTATATGATCCATATTTGTATTATTTCCACATATTGACTATTTTCATCTGTAAATCAAATTTTGTAGTGGTATTACTTGAACCTGAAATAATATCCTCTATTTGACTTACTATATCATTATTCACTCATGTAATAGGTTGATTTAATTATATTTCATCAACATTTCATATTTAAAGGTCAGTCAAAATATCATTTTCGAATATTTTTTATACTTAGCTGTATCTCATGATTCATGAAATATTTCTGAATCAATATTTGAATACAATATGTTCTTGAAAGCCAAATAATGTTTTCTCTTTTATGATTTTAGTATGCTTCGCCCCTTACTGGGATCACGTTCTTGGATTCTGGGAACATAGGAATGATAAAAATGTATTATTTATAACTTATGAAAGGATGAAGAAGGTAATTGTAAATTTCTTAAACATACCATAAAATAAGCATCATGATAGGGACATACAGTAGTAGGGTTGTCCATGCTTGTGTGAAGCAGTATTGACATTTAATTTAAACTATATCATTTTAGAAGAAACAAAGTAATAATGGTATCCTAACCTAAATGCATCATTCTTCTAAATGAAACATTTAACATTAGAAAATGCATACTTAAAATCATTTTGGTACTCCTTCTGAAAAGTGTTTCTGATGGCTGCCTTGTCACATCAACTATTAACACAGCCCTGCTCTTGTTTTAAATTTTATTAAAAGTAACCTTTTGATTAATTTTAATGTTTCTAAGTATTTATACCTGAACATATTCAAAAATATTTTATATAAGACTTCATCTTAGATTAATAACATTTTCAATTTTTTTTCTTAGGATTTGCCATCTGTTGTGTCAGAAGTTGTTTCTTTCCTGGGAAAGGAAGCCCTTGGATCAGATGATATGTCAGCTCTTTGTTCCCACCTCAGCTTTGAGTCAATGAAATCAAACAAAGCTGTGAACTATGAATTTGCAGTGGAAGTGAATAGATCAGCAAATCTTATCAACAGAGAAGGAGATTTCCTGAGGCAAGGAAAGGTGGGAGGTTGGAAGGCAATCATGAGTCCTGAGACATCAAATGAATTTGATGATTGGACAGAAAAGAATTTAAGAAATACTGGTCTTACATTTTGAAGGAGGATTTCCAAATGCATCAGTATTTTATGTCATCAAAAATTTAAATCAATAATTTTGATTTAAACCAAATGAAATCTAAACAATATATTCTTCGGTAAAAAACATTTTAATCATTTGATGAATGAAAAATATAACATGCATTTCTGTACATAATTTTCTTGCAACCATTTTGAACTATATTTACAATTCATGTATACAAAATAGTTTTGGAATACATCCATGAGAATAACTTCTTATAGAAGTTTAACACAAAATATAACTTTATAAAAAGTGAATAAGCTGAATTTAGATACATTTGCCTCTTACTTCCTATATTCTTTATAAATATTTCATTTTTTTGTTATCCTTTTATTACAATGATTTTTTGTTAAAAATTAATATATCACATGGGCAACAAACTTAAAAAGGAAGATAAAAAATTACAAAATCGTATACCTAATCAAAAGAAAGATCTGTACCATGTAAATTGTCTGCTGTCCACTTATCAAATCTACTCACAAGTTCTGGACTCATATAATTTTTCCAGTCACCAACTACTCCCTTACGGATAAAGTTGGATCTGTTTTCATGCCCCATATAATTTTCACCTCTTAACGTATCCATAAGTGGTTTTAAATTCACTGCAGGGTTTTTCTGCATATTCTTAAAACTCAAATACTCTTCCAGTTTGATCATTTCTTCCTCTGAAGGATTCTTGCCCAGGAATTTTGCCACTTGCTTAATTACAGCCGTAAAGTCCTATGAAAGATGAGTTGATAGTTAAATTATGAGTAGACAAAAATTTGTGATTGTGAATAAGCCTGTGTATAAGTGACAACTTTATATCAGAAATGTGAGCATCAATCAAAGTATGTAAGCAAAATTTTGTGAAAAGAAATTCATTTCCATATATCAAAGTCTCTAACATCTACAATTACTAGCTTGTATACACATTTATCATTAAATCATCTCAGATAAGTTACAAATTTTAAAATATACTTCTTACGTATTAATGTGTGGCACAGGTTTCAACCTTTACCCTATAAGCCAAAAGATGTTAAATTAATTACCTTTTTCATATCTTCATACTTGAGAAATAAGATATTTGGCTCATGCCTTCTTCTCCAGAAACCAAAAATATGGTCCCATATGTTTCCCATTGCAGCTAAATTAAAATAGAATTAGAAAGGTCAATTTTTTTGCATATCTACATATAATAATGACAACAGTTAATTGTATATTTGTATACTTCTGAATATGAATAAACTCTTTGCATTATTTTTTCTATTTAAGGTGCTATAAATTCTCTATAAAATCTCACTGCCTAATCATTTTAGATATATATCAAATCATATCAGCAGATTATTAGAAACTTCTGTTTCTGTACATGTGAATTATAAATATGCAAATGAGGTTTACCAATTTTCTTTATGAATATTATGTATTTACGTTCTCCTTAATATACAATAGTTCTTTCTGCAGTAACTTCTAGTTAGAAATCAATGAAATAAGAAATCACAAAACCTAAGTTCATATTTTCTGCTATAAAAATAAGAGAAATTATAAGCACAGTTAACATAAAATTTCCTTGTATTTATGGAAAATATAATCAGCACTAGCTGAGTATGCTAATCAACCACATAATTTCAAATATGATGCAGAATCAAATATCAATTTCTGAATAGTATATCAATAAATATTCTAAGAGGTCATTATTTATAAAAATCTCATTAGCAATATTTATCATTTGTTTTAAAATGTATTGATATTATTTTTGAGTTCATCTATTAAAATTTTTCCATCTGCTGAATTCAGTATTAGTTCATGACACCACCATGATGTCAGCAGGAATCAATATGTTAATACAGAATGAAAGGCAAATATGTTTTAATTATCATAATGATCAACATAATCAACTGTGAATAAATACATAAGAATAATTGATTTCAATCCTTGCTAAATATATTCAAGTTATAATAACAATACATACTTCTGCCTTTGAGGAAAAGATCACAGAATTCTTCAAAAGTGTCTGGTTTCATTTTATGAACAAGAATGCAGTAATGGTAATAGGAGACACACATATCTTTGGGATTTCTCGCAACGTAAATAATCTGTTGAAAATAAAATGAGGCATTAAACAACTGTGAATCTAATTACATGAATGCGCATGCAGGAAAGTTAATTAATGTAAACATAATCCTAGCCAAGGAGATAAAGCTGGCTTACACCCTTAACTTGACAACCCAAAGAAAAGAAAAAATATCTCCAAAAAATTAGAATTACAGAAGTAAATATTATATATTCTTATCAATACTTTGCTTTACAACTATACCAAGCAAGAACTAGCTTAAGGCCACCAAGCTATATTCCAGCCAGTCTAATTTTTTTCTCTCTCTCTCTCTCTCTCTCTTCAAAATTTAAGTCAACTAGGAAGATTGAATGCATTCCAAGTAAACATTTTTGAGTAAAGAACAAGCTGGCCTAAACTTGGAAATCAGGGCAAAAGAATATAAAATGTCACCCATTCAATTGACAATGACAGAGATTATGCTTGGAATGCTCTATAGCCAAAGTGCCAAAGGCACAGAAAGCAGCACTTTATTTCACATGGTTTTTGCTTTGGCTTGAAAAACTTAAAATGTTTAAATGTAATTAAGAATCTGTTAGGGGGAACAACAACAAACATGGCTTGAGGTAGAGGTCTTCCCTTGAGCCAGCCCTGTCATTATTGACATACTTTTTATGTAAATATTTATAAAATATCTTAAATGTATATTTTGATATTGTTATAATTCTACCAGGAATTCTTACCATGTACTCTGTACAGTCAAAAATGTTTCATAGTATTAATTGTTTAGCATTATTCATTCCACTGTGAAATGGAAACAAATTGTATTGTTTTGTAGGATGTTAAATAAAATGTTCTTACCTTTGGTTTCGCTGTTTCTATCTGTTTTGGAAGCAAATGCCACATCAAATGGCTTTTCAGAAAGCGGGGAGAAGGAGCATATTTAATCAACTCAAGTAAATCTCCATTCTGATTCATCCAACCCAAAATGTCTTCATCATTTGATAATACTGCAGCCATTCTGAAAGAAAATTTCTGTTTCGTGAAAAATATTCATCTCATAATCTTAGCCATACTGTAATATATTTTGAATTTCATTAATTTATTTCCTTTCTGCATCAAATTAATCTTGCTACATTTTCTCTATGAAAAAATCCTTGTTAGTGAACTTATGTGATAGATACAATTTTAAGGAAAATTAAAAGTGTGAAAAATACTTTCATAGCCAGGTAAAGTTCATGGTAGATCTTTTATAAAAATTGAGGTTGGGCTTCATCAGAACTACTTAATCCTTGAGTGGACTTACTCTATCAATGGAGCTCGAAGTTGCTGAGGATGCTTGGCTCCTTCATAATCCAAATCATTACCCAGCAACCACACCAATTCTTGAGTCCAGGTGCTGCCTGTTCAAAAAAAGTGACTCTTTCAGAAAAGTGGATTTAATAATGAAAGGGGGAGATTTAATTTTAAAATTTTGATTTAACTGTTATAACTGTGAATACAAATACTTGAAAAGTACACTTGAGTTAATAATTTCTCAATAGTATGTATTCAAATCTTTTACAAGGATTAACAAATATTTTTTGCAGTTTAGGAAAGTGATTTGCTTGCTTACTAGAACTTCTCCTTACAATCAGTTATTCTACACAACACTATTTTACTCAAGAGATGAATGAAAGTTATTTTCAATCATAAATTTAATGTGTTTCACAGTTGAATCCCACTTTACATTATTATATAAATACATGAATATGTATCAGTAAATTCATCTTCTTACTTAAATGTACAAGATGCAATTTTTAGTGCTTGTTTAAAACAAATCAATTTGAAAGAGTACCATGCCAGCCTTTTTACCCACTTAATTTACATCCGATCGGTTTCAACTTGTTAAACTCAAGATGGAAGGCATTCTATTGTATAAACAAAAACAATTAATCCTATTAAGAATTCTAATTGATCAAGAAAACATTTTGTGCGCTATTTTATATTCATAGTTTTATGTAATGATAGTTCTAAATACCTGTTCTTGGAAAGGAGACAACAATCACATCATCTGGTCTAATTTCTAGGTCAAGGATGCGTTCTCCAAAATTCTTATATCCTGGAGGAATGCAAACACATCCTGGATGCACTTCAATTAAGGCACCTTTCCGATTGAAAAGTCTGTCCATAATTTCTCCATCCTCTCCTTCCATAGCTTTGTAAGTCAATCGCCTTGGCTTCTCTTCCTTATCCTCTTGTGAGGAAAACTTCTCCACTGCATTGGTTTTTATCTCCGATGCCATGGTTAATTCCTTATCGCTCCAGCAGCTCTGTAAGATGGACAGATTGGAATGTAAAATATGGTAACTCATGGAATGTTCTTTACATATGAAAGTTTGTGGAGTAACATCTGTTTTTTCAGAATTTATCAAAATAAATGCCTTGATTGACTATCAACTGAGAGAATAAGCTTTTAGTATATATAATTCCAAACTTTTCCCTGATGTTATGCTGATGCTTAAATTTTCTAGGGAATAAATTAAGTGAAAATGTCACACATGACTGATACTTGAACCCATGTCTTCCACTTTCCATGCAGTTGCTCTTTCTACCCCAAATATCTTTCCATTTATGAAATAAATTTGGAAGTGGGAATCAATGATAAGTTTTTACATCAGCAATTGATAAAAGTTTCACAAGAATAAAAACTTTTGAAATAAGACATTTTAACTAAATTGCTTTACTATCGCTATTTTCTTACGTTTTTCTATTGTAATAGATTCTAATGGGGAAACATTTATTCTCAGGCCAAAATTAAATTGACAATATATCGAAACAAAATATAGTAGTAGGATGTGTGAAGGTATTAAAATTTTAAGATTATTCCTTTCTTTTAAAAAAGTGATTTTACCCATCATATAATGTATTGAAAGGGGGCATTTAATTTTAAAAATGTGACTTAACCGTTGGTTCTGAGAATAACAGGTATAAACTTTGAAATAATCGTATGAATCGATGATTTCACGACGAAATTTTAATGAATAAAGAAGTTCGAATAAATCTTGAATTGGAATGCAGATCAAAAGGTGCGTAGAATAAATCCTTCGAGATTCCGAAACACTGTGCGAGGTAAATTATTTCCCAGTCACTTCAGCTTCCACAGTAGAAAATAAACTCACGTGCGCGAGAATTCTGTCAAAATTCTGCATAAACGAATTCTCCGAATTAAGAAACATCAACGAAGCACAGGGGGGCACCAAAGTATCCGAGAACGAAAATATCAAAGAAAGACTCACCTTCTATTATGGTCCAGGAGGATCTATTGGGATACAACCTTTGTAGGAGACGGATGTCCGCAGAATGGAGGTGCGAGCAATGTTGCCCCCTAACATAAACCTTTTTCCGGGCACTCCCATTTCGTAAGGCGATAGGACGAGAGAAAGAGGATGAAGAAAGAAAGTTCTTCCGCCAATCTCGCGGAGAGTGATTTTACTTTCTTAAGGGAGGAATTCGAAAAGACTAGATCAGATCTACCCTATCGACCTACTTCCTCTCACCACTTTCTCAAGAGGGAGAGAAAGTTGTTGCGGACGCTGCGATGGGTAACCAAAATGATGCAGAGATGGGATATGGAGTTGCTACCATCGTTTCGTCGGATGATTTTAGCTGCCACTGGGGTATATCGTGACCGACCATCTACAAGATGTTGAAATGTGGAAGTCACGAATGGGAAGAATGAATTAAGTCGGTGGCAACCACGTAGGATTTCCGTTGTAATGATTTAAAGAATATCTAAGCAGGAGAAATTCATTTCGTATTTTTAGCCGGGTATGTTCTCTGGAAACCGACGTTTCGACCGCCGATACGGTAGCCATCCTCCGAGATCTTGATAGACTACCGAACTTGCCCCGTTGATCACCTGAGAGGGATTTCTCCATGATTTTTGCCTGAAAAAATTCAATTTTTTTAATACAGGAAGGATTCTTTCAACTACATTTTAACTTTGCATAGCCCATGGAATATTCAATACGATCGATATCAATGCTATATAGATGTTATTGGTAAAAATTTACGTCTATATATTGATATACAAACAAAACTATTACCTCCTGCTGAAGAAAAATCTTATTATTGAACACCGAAAAGAAATTAGTGACAGGTAATAAAGCTACTTGCTTTTGAATCGGAAATTCACACAGGCAAAGTTCTAAGCATAAATTAAGCTTTAAGTAAGCTTCTTTAATGCCGATGACGTCCTTTGTGATTCAGTTTCGTAACATTTTTGGAATTTAACATTGACATTTATTCTCACAGATAATGTTTTCCGGTATGATTAGAAAGTTCAAGTTAATTCCAGCGCACACGTTGAGACAGGCTTCACGTAAACGCTGTTCATTTACATGCTAAAGGTCAAAGTTGTGGAAATGAAATATAATGAAATTTATTGAATAGCGTCACGTTTGCTGCTAAATTGAGCAAGGGAAATGCTCTCACAATCAGCAATAAAGATCTCGGTAATACGGAAGGTCATTGCAAACGAGAAGGTGGCCGTCAGAGAGAGAAAATTTTGCCCAGCCTCCCTTGTTTTTCCCCACGGTGCTTCAAAACGATGATGAAATAAAAATTTCCTTGAATTATAAATCATCTTACATGGCATTAGAGATAATCCACTTGACTTCCGATTCTTGTTATCTCACTTTCTCTTTCATTCGTTTACTCACCGAGTCATGCTTCTGATCTATAGAGAACGCTGATATTTTTAGATACTAGTTTCAGAAGAGGGTGCAACATTTTCCGAAAGATTTTAGCTTCCTAGAGTTGAACTGACTCTGTCGGAATAATCGACTTACTAAAACAAAATTTCAACTCGATACCGAATCAAACAAACCTATTTTTGCCTTCGGGGATATTGACGTTGATTGATGAAGCCAAATGGGCTTTTGAAAGCTAAATAGACGTCACAAAAATGAGAAAGAAATTTTGTCGAAGATTTCTTTGCGGTTTGACTAGGCGTCGACTTTTATGCAAACGCATTTTGACTGGGAGTCGAAGTGTGTTAGCATAGAAGAATATATAGGAAGGCGTATTTCATGAAAAAGACTTCTAGGTTGTTGATTGTATACCGCGAGTATTTTAAAGTTATCATCTGCAATGGAACGCCTCCAGAGGTTGCGTCCGTTTTCGCTTATTACTGAGCAGCGTGGGATTTTTTCACCAGGATACAGAACAGGTTTTCTTTCTTCGTTCTGAAATGTAGGAGACCTCTTCGCCTTCCGTTCCTTCCTCATAGGCACTCCTTTTTCTTTATAATGGTGTTTCGACTGTTGGATGTCCAAAAAATAATACAGGCGCCTTCCACTTCCTTCCTCTTTTACGCCTCCGCTTTCGCACAGCGCTGATCATGAAATCTTTTTTCCTCGGGAATGAATAATTTTCCGTCACCCCGATTCCTTCGCAAAATTCGAGAAAGAGGGATGTTCACTGGGGAAATAAAGTTTCAGGGACCGGAATTGGAAATGACACTCAAAAACTTCATTTAATTGAAATCCTATACGTGCCAAAAGCCTACTGTCATTTGGGGTGTACCTGTTATTTTTCCTGGATTTTTTTTACGACGGATCTAAAAGTTGTGCAAAAACAGCGCTGCTAATCTCGCGGAAGTATTAGCTTTAAAAGAGGCCACTTTCATAAGGGCTCCGACCTCTAATTTTACGGCAAAAGAAATCACAAAAATTCTGTCGATGTTCTCCGATATGATGAAGATATGAAGCTTCCGGATTCTTATACAATCTATGTATGAGAAGAGAAGAGACATGATATGTTTAAAAAGAGGAACCGACCATTAAGAAATAATAGAATTTAAAATTCAAAGATGTGTTACCTGGTGTAGATTTGACAAATATAAAATGTCCTAGGCTTCAATAACTTATTTTAAGGACTATTAAGCTGACCATGAGAATCGCTTGGGGATATTGATGTGGATGCAAGGGCGAAGTGTTAATTTATAAAATAAATCACGTTCAAATGATGCAGTTCGTTGAAATGTATCCCGAAAGGGAAAGTCCGTGGAATATGAACTCTCCACAAATAAAAGACCGTGATGTGCGTGATACAAAACGGAAAGAAGAGCCTGCTTAGATAATATTTAATGTTAGCATTAAATTGTTTTTTATCCGGAAACGCTTGGTTTTCTCAAGTTATAACTAACTGCATACTTCGGCTGTTGAAATTTCACAAACGATAGAGAGTCCCTCCAGTAATTGCAAGATTTTAGTAAACGCTACCGGAACTTATTGGAACAATGTCGTGTGAGCTACGTGAGTCCTGCACGACAACAGTTTACCCTTCTAGTAGAGGAAGCAAGCCGAGTTGACGGTCGTGAACTCATCCCACGAGAATCCGTCTTTAGAAACAATCCGAGACAAAATGACTATTAATGAGTACTTGATAATTTAGAATTGAATAGCGAAGCAAGAATATCGTATGGTCTTTCTACATTTGCTTGCTGTAATGAAATCACCGAGAAGCAGGTACCATTTTTCGTTTATTTCCGATATATCACGATTTCAACCGCATAGTTTGCAACTATCTATCCAGTTAACAAAAACCCGTTTCTTATTTTAACATCCTTTATGCGTCCGATTAACTGTTATTCCATAAAACTACTACTACTGATGATAGAAGGGACTTACTCAACCTTTTGTTCAAGTAGTAAGAATAACGGCCTTGATTTTGTGTGACGCATTTCGTGAACGTGTATTTCTTAAACGACTTCAGAACCAGCATACCCATAGATCCCAGTTTATTCTAATTTTCAGATCACGCGAAATCCCATGAGCAATTGAGTCTACATCATACATGAGGTCAACGGGGAGAGACGTAGCCCGCAGCTTGCGAAATATTTAGAATTCAAAAAAAGCCCACTTTTCAATTTTTAAATGCCATTGGAAGATCTCCTATGTCACAGATGTGGGAGAAAGCTATCGCGCTTTCTCAAGTAAACAATTTCCAATTTATTGGATTTTCAGGATTCTTTCTCCTAGACAAAGAATGCGTCAATCATTCCAAGTCAGGTTTCGTGCAGCGTAACATTAAAACCCAATCTATCCTTTGCTTACCTCATTTTCTGTCCGAAGAGACGGGATGTTTTGTTTTGGTGTTTATACCTGTGCTCCTGAAAATCTTCAACCAAAGAAACTTTCACTCGTACGTCGGTATTGGAGAGGTTGGTGGATGAATGCAATTAAGCGAAGGCTGAATCAGGAAACTGGTTTCATTCCAGATTCGACGTACGTACATACGTGAAGAAAATCTTACGCAGTAAAATGGAATCCCCAGAAAAGTTGGAAAATTACATGTCAATTATGCTATCGAGGAAGTGGGAGATGTACAGCTAGTTCCAAAAAAAACTTACCACCTAAGCCGCAACCCGCACAACAGACGTGAAGCTCGATGAGAGCGAGTCTAGAGTTTTCCACGCATTCTATTGGCTCTTGGAAGGAGGAGCATTCTGACGGCGCCTTTTTAAACCGTTGTGAAACGCGTTGAACGTATTTGTACCGTCTTTATTAGCACGAAATCTACTTTAAATTTAGTGTTACATTTTACTATTATGTCAGCAGCATAGTATTAAAAAATGAATGAAAATCGGATCTCCTTATTTCGGCCTCAAATTTCTGCGTAATTCACCTTTTTCTGGAGGCATCGGGTAAACTTACTTTAGCTGCTTCAATTATCCAATAAAAAATTATGTCATTGCAAGATTAGAAAGGGATTATATTATTACGTTTTTTATGCTCTTGACGCCTACAGGACGATCGTTTAAATTTATTTAGAGGAAATTCACGACTATGACTCAAATAGAAAGATGAACGAAAACTCTGCAAGGAGATAAGGAATAATTAGGAATAAGAACACAATCAACTGTATTTCAACTAATTTATATTGCAGAAAAATGCCTTCGAGAAGGGGAGTATGAAAAAACTGCGAATCCTACTGAGGAAAGCAAAGATGAAAAGAAACTTTATCTGGGCGAATACACCGAGAAAGAATAATTTTAAGTCAACCTGGTAGAGAGCTCTGAAAATTAGACCCAAAACATATTACAATAAAGTAAACCAAGTAAATTACGATCAACTACATCAGATAATTACATCAAATATTATAAAAATTTTATATACCATCAAATCATATGATAGAAAGTAAAATATTAATTGGTGTGCTATCATCATTTTCTAAGGTAATTGTTTAAAATTTAAATTGCTAATTTAATATTTTAGAAAATAACATAGATATTAGAATAGTAGCACTCTTAATTTAAATACTGAGGGCTACAAAATGTTTTCACGTATCGAATAAAAAATTAATTTACCACGAAATTAACGCCAGCATCTCGTAACACTTTTCCGAAAATATTGTTCATTGCCAGTCCCAGAAAAACTATCCCTTTAATTAAATCAAGTTAATGTTCCTTGCAAAATTATGCTGTCCAAAATTTTATATGATGCTAAATCTCTTTCTTGCCCCGTGGTGCAAATTTTGACTCGATTTCTTCGCAGTTGAATTATTCTGCAATACAGAGAAGCAAATAATTTCAGCATTAGGTATTTCAGAATGTATGCATCAACATGCCACTCTGTTCTTAATTCCACCAGGCATTCGTGATGACGATATCAGATGAAGCATTATGATTTTGAGATGAGATTTGGCTGTTTCTGACAAATTCGCGTCTGAGGTTTCACTAATTCTTCCATAGAGAATGAAGGTCTTTCCTTCCCTCCACCCTGGCCCTAGGAGTATCCCCTATTCATTCCTTTGTTGTTTCTTTTCCTTTTGTTTTGTCCATCGAAAGGTATTGTCTATTTTCTCAAAGGAACCATAAAACGGCCGATGGGTGAAGGTGAACTCAGCTCTGAGAAGAAAAACCCCTTTTCGGCATATTGTGGATGGTCGTATGTATCCGGGGTAGCGAATAGGAAAGCGCTAATGAGGGTTCCCGACCGCACCCCTACTGAGCAGGTATCTAAGGTTAGGGTATGGTGGCGGCGACCGATCACAAGTAAGGTGGGAAATGGTGGATCCGCGATTTGTAATCTTCGCCGCGGGTATTCCCTTAGGGAATGAAGATATTCAACTCTATTTTTGAGGTAGACGACCTTTCAGGACTTCTTGCAAGGAATACAGTTTAAGAGGGTTAAGAAACAACAGTTAGTGTGGCAAATCAGAACCCTAAGACTGATTTGCATATTGCATAAAAATTCCAGGTTTTTTTATACTTGTATATTGCAGGTTTACACGTTAACACCTAGTTTATTTATATTTACATTAATGCCCCGCGATCTGCCGTATGACGTATGTCAGGGGGTGTGAAAACACCCACAACACGATTTCCAATGTTATACTGAAATGATTTTCAGAACTATGCGCTAGGTGAAAGTTAGACTAATGATTAATGATCGCTGCTTTGGTTTCTGAATGCCTCAAGTAAGCTATATAACCCGAATTGTTTGAATGGTGCATAATATGTATAATAATTAATAGAAAAATCACTATCAATAATTATGAATGATGGGTAAAAGGAGTCATGGAAGAATAACTTGAGAAATGAACAATGAACTAGAGAAATGCCATCTAATATTTATTCCTTACGCTTACGAGAACCAAATCGTTTAACTTCTCTTATAGCATCTATGATACAAAGTTGATAGAGCGTTGAAGATGATCTAACTAGATCGACTAATGTTTCTATTATAATGTCACTAAAATATGAATTGAAACGTAAATACGGAATTGTAGACACTCCGCATATTCAATGTCAAGAAACTTGAAGATTATACGCCGATTACCGATAAATTACATCTCTTAAGTTAGGTAAGATTTAGAATAAACCATTGGCTTGCATAGATAGTAATACTAATGTTAGCAATTTTTATCGGTTTGAAAAGACCGAAATCTCTTTCCAAAATAAATTGCTGATAAGAAGATGATTTAGGTACTGGCTTAGTGAACTACTCGAACTTTCTTATAGAACTAAAAGGAGGTTGCTATAAAATATTGAACATCGCTATTGTATACAATTTCGGAGATCCTGGGAATAAACTGATGCATCAGAAGGAAATTTCTGAAAGTATGATAAGCCATTGACGTTATATCCTGTATATTTGAATGTTAACCATGTTTGACTAAGATATTACTTAAATTGGATAAATGAGTAGTTTCTCTGGAGGCAGTCATAAACGGAAAAAATATATGTTCGATGAGAAAATTGAGAAGGTGAGTGAGTGGGTTATATTTTTAAAAGAGGTCGTTGCTCCTACTCAAAGTAACCAATTGGTCGACGAGGAACGCAAGAATTGCCATTACCTATTGTGATTTATCCAAAAATCTGGAATTAACATACCTCTTACACTTTCGGTTGTTAAATTCATGTGAGTGTATGTATTACTGTTGCCGTCGCT
Organism: Pachydiplax longipennis; assembly: GCA_036926295.1. Classification (NCBI taxonomy): domain Eukaryota; kingdom Metazoa; phylum Arthropoda; class Insecta; order Odonata; family Libellulidae; genus Pachydiplax; species Pachydiplax longipennis. The sequence goes on along the minus strand of JAVFKF010000001.1, from coordinate 18,768,073 downwards.
TCTCACTTCCCTATCTCTATCAAAACAGTCCCCCTCTTGAATTCCTGGTGAATTCATTGCTTTATTCACTTCTTCCAATCACTCCTGTATCTTGCTTTTCAAATTTGTCATGGAATGTGGAGAGATAAAAAGTTTCTCATAGCCAATACATTTTAAATACGAAGGAATATTTTCAATATCACCAAGCGATAAACATGTCGATAGACTAGCCATACCAAACCACCACCCATTCGACTCAATCATTAAAATTCTGTCGAAAAATATGAGAGTTACGCAGGGCCAGCCATAAACCGAGGGGAGCAAAATTTCAACATGAGCCTCATATGCGCTTCCCCATGTGATATTACAGGGTTGGAATTACAGGTAAAAAGGCCCTGGGAAAAACTATTTCACCGTCCCTATTATTTTGCGTATTTTTAACGTTTTCTACATTATAATAATTGTAAACGTTATAATAAACAATTGAAATATAAATAATGTAGGTTGTTTTGTATACATTCAAAATTAATTGAAAATTTTACATTCATAGCTAACAGTAGCATTCAATGAGCATTATGACCAAACCTCATTCGCACTATCTTTTTGTGTATTTTAGAACTTTTAAAGGTGATAAATATAGCGAGAAGAATGTTTAAGAACGTAATGGTTTGTGACTTCAACCATTTCAAGAGGAATCCACAGGAGAAATCAAGTTTATTTGATTCACACTTCAATGACACCGAAAAAATTAATTAATGAATTCAAAATTAATGTGAAAGATGGTAGTCTTGTATCCGTCATCTTTATTCGTTCAGGAAAATCTATCCTTGCACATTTTCTCTCGATTGATTTGGACGGTATAGTAAATATTCCAACTGCATAGATGATAAAATTTACTGATTTTTTACCGATCGAGTTTTAATTTCGATGCTTATCAAATGAAACAAAATTTATCTAAAATACACAGAGAATGCCTCGAGACTTCATACTACATATTTACTTATAGTATTTTTAAATGTATTTAAAGTAATAGCCTAGATATGGCAATGAGTTTGCCTTACTTTACTTGTGTAGATTGCATTCACACAGGCTGTGATAAAACAGGTGATCGATATGGACTCCTTACGTATATAATTTTAAAGGCTAATAACTGCTCTCTTGAACGATGTATAGTATTATCTACTATTATATTATGTAATATAACCCATTATAACCGCAGAGTTTTGCAAGCGAAGGCGTCAAATTCGAGGTCTATATAATTTTGGTCCGACAATGATTCAAACTGCGCGGAAATTTTCATTCTCCCATCTCAGTCCAAAACATAAGCTCAGAGCGGCTCAAAGGCAGGGTTTGCGAAAATTTCCTTCCTCCTGCTTGTGCCTTTCGTCTCAGACTCGAATTTTATGACAGGAAGGGAAGGGAAGGGGGTTTGCCTCGGTATCCTCGGGATAACGGGACCTCGTGTGCTACGGTTCCCTCTTTGCGAGAAGCAAAGCTAGAATATATACTGATTCGTATTAACCATTTTATAATAACTCAATTCTTGCATTACAACATCCATATCATTATAATACTATTCTGCTACGCCAATGCCACCAAACTAAGGATACTAGTAAATCATTGCAATATCAATAACGCAAATAAATCCATTTCAACTCTGCAAGCGGAGCCAGGACAGAAGCAGACTATCTCCTCCATGTTTTCCCTCTCTCTCTCTCTCTCACTTCTTAAGGCTCGCTTGCAGGAAACTCACTGCCTGTTATGCGGGTTGCGGCTTAGGTGGTAAGTTTTTTTTGGAACTAGCTGTACATAATTTGTGGGAAAGTTCGAAGCGGTTTCTGTTCCATCTCGTGGAACATGAAAAAATGAATGAGTAAGAAACTGATCCACAGCCGATTAATGACGGGCATTAAACAATGAAATTACGTATTGATTTCAGAAAATGATTGCAATAATGAAGAACTGATTGCGATATGTCAAGAATGAGAGGTTTAAGTAGGGAATATTTGGAGCATGAAATGATTAATTTGAAGTTAGAAATGGGGAACAATTGAGTTCTTGAATACTGAAGATATTCCAAGGCATTATACGGTATTCTTTTAATTTACAGCTCGCAATTAAAATCAAGTTCCGGTGGAATCTGGAATCATTTCTTTTAATTGAATGAAGAGATGTTACGGAATCTACTGTAGAAACAGACGTATCGCGTTTGCGTAGAACTTGCCATAGTACGTGAACCGAAGAAACGACCGTCAAATTCCAATATGGAGTAATTAATCATAGACGTCATCTTGCCTTGTCATTCCCTCTTCCAAGCTTTTCGCAGCAAACAATGGAACAGCAATGGGAAGTGGACAGAACCAGCATTCGGGTTGATAATTATACCGACAGATAACTAAAACCTCCGATGTTTCGTTTCCGGAATATTTGGCTGAGAGATAGTGGTCTTCGAAAAACCAAAAGGAATATTTTTGCGGAATGAGAAAATAATTAAATTAAAAATACAATGGAGCTTACATTTTTTAATATTGGGCTTATTAAATGTTTCCGACCCGTAACGATTTTCATTTTATTGTTATATATTTTACGTATTTTTATATTATATGGTAATAGATATTGTTGATTCATGTTATTACCATTCTTTTATCAAGATACACCGATACACATTATCGGTGACTCTTAACATCCATGGAACTGTATGCTAATACGGAATAATTGAATATCGATTGCATTTGGGCAGGAGTGTATGATTTGAGTTCTGAACTATTAATACAAACATTTATCACAAACTGAATAAAACGAGACTAAATGCAGGAAGCCTCATAAATTGTCCTTCGAATGGGTGAATCGAATACTCTGTGATTCACAGCATTGGTAATGAAACACCCTTCTCCCCGCGAAGGACAACTACCTCGGCTGTCTCAACGAAGAATTTCATCTACGACCGCTCGACGCAAGTGAAGCTATTTGCACATAACAATCTCGCAAGAAGCTGTTGGATTAATCATTTCAGGAGAAAAGATCGAATAAATGTGAATTCACATGAGAAATAAAAGCGGAAAAGAACAATTTTCTTGCTACCTCTTCACGCTTGAAACTTACCTCTTCGTATATGCTGAGACAAAAGCGATGTATTTTTCCACTTCATATTTGTCTTTGATACAATTTTTTCTTCTTCTTCTAAAAACTATAAAATGATGGAAATGGTCTATACGGCTACTACTTTTATATATCCAACCATCATGTGTTTTTTTTTAATAGTGACATTTTATCTTCTTCTTATAATCAGATCTTCGAGATGGAAATGAAATTTTGTTAATTTTTCACAAAAAAATTAATTACGAAAACATATGCGGAAAGTCACTACGTTCCTCATTTCCGTAGTGTCTTTCCACAGAGACACGCTTTCAAATATTCAATCCATAAGACAATGATAACGGACAAATTTGTGAAGTTGCTTCACCGAAATCTTAATAAATGCATCTAAAACATTTGGGCTAGAATTTCGCCAACTTTCCCACAGAGCAGCAGCGTTTTTTGCTGTGTCAAGTTCGGAAAACGCACCAAAGGCGTCAACCCGTCCTCCCATAGTAAGAGGAATGACGCCAATTGGCGTAATCCTTAATATATGTGTTAAGTAGTACGTGTGTGTACATGATCGCCTGACACTCAAGAATTACATTATTACATGCTGAAAGCTTCAGGATATTATGGATTGAGATCCAAGACAAGTAAATAATGCTAAACTTTATATACTAAAATGACCAAAATTGTTATTTACGTCGAACCGCATGAAAAGAACTTTCAGAGATTTTCTTTCGAAAATAGGACAGTAAAAGGATGGAATGAATTAAGTGAAGACATCATTAATATCTTTTCAAGAACGTATAAGTATCTTAGAAAAATTATTGACGAATTCCATTTATGTATTTGATTTTATTATTAACTTTTCAAATTTTTGCTGTTTTACTATCTTCGATATTTTCATTTAACACCGTAAATAATTCTAATATAATAATGGTGATTCTAAGATAATGTTTTCATTGATCAACTTGAAGCCTTTTAGAAGGTATAAGTCATAAAAAATTATAAGCTTCGATTTTACAGCAAGTAGAATTAATTTCTTTTTTTAATTGGTTACGAATAATGACCGAAGAGATCGAGATAGGCGCCAAAGGAAAGGTAATTTATTCAAGATTTTTATCTTTGTCGGCAAAAATCGTTTTGGGTATTAAATCACGCACACTTAAATAAAATGCTTGGATAATTCGCCACTTTCAAATACTGTCCTCATGACCACCTTTGCAATTGTCAAAGCTATGTTGGTGTTTACTTCCTCGTCGTTCCCATTAAGTGTAATAGGAGAAAATAGGCAGGTAAGAATAAGAAATATATAATCGATATGAGAATAATAACAAGAATCAAACAACTTTCATTGCTGAACGTACAAATTAGGTGAAAAATAATGTACCAGTTAGTTATAGCCATTGCTCAATTACATTCCTTTGTTAGGAAACACAAAAAGACAGTTTTAACTTTCGCTAAACATCACATATTCTCCATTCACAGGAGATAGAAAGATTGTGCATGAAGAATAGTTCAAAACACCCAACTGGGAAATCGTATTTTGCTTTCAGAGAAATTTTATTCTAACGAGTGCAATGAAGATGACGCACAATGTCTGTGCCGTTTAAGAATGTGAAACTTAACAGTTCATTTAAATTTTTAAACAATCTTTCATTTGAAATCATAGGCAAATTTCATATTTATTTTTTTGTCTAACAGAAGTCAGACTATCTGGATAATGTTATACACAAACATGAACACAGAACGTATACTTAGAAAAGAATGTAGAAAACTACACGTTTGTAATTCAACAGGATAACTACCACCAAATATCACATCAATCATTTTATCTTGAAAACATTCTGAAAAACCAGTTCCAGCTACAAAATAGATTTTTTACAACAATAAAGTATTTTTTTACGCTTCACAAAGATTCAAAAAGGATAGAAGTAAAAACAAAAAAATACTTTAAGACGACTTTTATTTTACATTCGTACAATGCTGGCTGTTTTAAGTACTTTCATTTATGAGTAACCGTGAGTTCGCGTTTTAGATTTGAATTTTCTAGGTCTTGGATGTAACTTCATATTCTTCATTTCAGATCAAGCTTTGACACAGATACAGCTTCTTAGTATCTAATCCGAATTGCTTCGGATCAAGGCTGTCTCGGAATTTGGATTTTTCCGGATTTTGAAATACTCGATACGAAGGAGTTGAAGTTGAGAAATATCCTGGCTCAGAATAATCATTTTTTACAGAAAAAATGGATAATAATGTATATAAAAAACACGAATGTAAAGCAGCAAGAAAAGAATGCACACGTATATTTATTTATCATCTTGAAAAAAGAACATCAGATGTGTTTAACGGACCAAGAACCGAATCCTCTACGGATAAGGAAGAGATGAGTTTGGTGGCTGTTTTTCCTCTAACACCTTTTACCTCATCACCAAAAAAAATAATTGCCATCTCTTTAGACACAGTGAAAGTGATTCTCTTCCTTCCAATCTTCCTTACAATCTCTTCCCTAATCTACAAGTTTCTAACGGAAACGTTTTTCAAAGCATTTCGTAGATAGTTCGCAATTCGTACTGGATATACTAAACCTCCATTTGCGTGATAAAGGACGCACTTCCAGTTAGCTCCTCCGTACGAAAAACAAATGTCATAGTCCTGATGTATTTGTGAGAAATAATGAATAACTATCCATAGTGTGATGACGAATGCTTGCAGTAGTGCTCGATGTAGGTCGAACGTAATCTAATTAAACCAGGAATTGTAGAAATTTCATGCTGAAAAACAAGTATCGGATCACTATATTGCAATCCTCCTCAGAGCGTTACAGAAAAATCTTGATTTCTTATCAGCGGCTAAAGGAATTGGCAAATTTTTCGGAAGCGCGGATTATTCCCTTTCACCGTGACTTCTTGTAAGATTTCAAGTTAACCTCAGTAAAAAAACGTAGGCCGTTCTCCCGAAAGAAACCGCTGTGGAAGCTTCTTGCTACAATTGTGTATTTAGTTAAGGATCATTTCTGGAGGGTAGCTGTGCGTTTCCACGACAGCGCCGTGCATACTTGAAAGTTAGCTAACCGACCGAGACTGAATTTCACATATCACCTGTCCAAAGTGTAGAAAGTTGTGTTAACATTCCGGTGACCTTATCTTTCACTTTTTGATGTGCCGCTTGATATGATAAACCCGCAAGAATAAGGATCGCTGCGCATCCACCGACCAAATCCACAAATGGAGGGGATAGCTCACGAGAGATTTTAAAGACAGCATCGTTTTTTTTTCAAAAAGACTGAAAACGACAATGCAATTGTGGCGGAAGTCTACATCATTGCTACCAGAATATAAGTTATGGAATCATCACATACAAACGAGTATTATTTTTCGAGAAAAATGTTATTATGATCAGTAATTAAGAAAATCATAGTTAGTATTTCATGGTCAATTGGATAAACATTCACGTTCATCCATAAACCGAGAACCTGATATATTTAAAACATTTTTACATTGTTGATTTCGTACAGAAAACCATTTTTATACTTATTTGGGGCAGATTTGATTGAAAGTGACCCCTGAGTAATCGCTATGAAAAATGCGTTTCAGTTATTTTTCCGGTTACGGTCTATTTCTTTTTCCTATTAAAATTAAAAAGATGACTGTATGAAATTGAGACAAGAACCACAAGGATATAACTTAGTACTCTTAATAATAAATCTTACCCGTCAACATTTTTTAAATTTTCACGTTTTGAGAAACCGTTCTCATGATCAACTCAACTATTACTAACAATAAGACTATTGCTCTAAGTCAAGCAATATTTTCTTTTTCGGACAAAACCGGGAACGACTAAGAGGCATGTTAGACAATGAAAACTCTCCTAAACCTATAAAAAATTATTTAGTGTACTTCCGAGAAAAGAAATCTGTCAATCGAATAGTAAAAAGGCTTCCAAGAAGAAATATTTCTTTGATTTGCAGAACTATTTCTCTAGATAACACCCTGTTAGGAATAACCAGTTTTAACTGCTGGGGATGAATGAATTTTCTTTTCAGAAATGTTCACTGTAATACGTCAACTTCAAATAAAATTAAAATTCTAGAGCTCCACCGTATATTTTGGTTTCTTTAAAAATATCAATCATTACAAAACCATTAGTAAAAATAATTATCTCTTATTTCTGATATCCGAATTAATCTGTTTCTGTTATTTATTATCTCATAGAACTTTTTATTTATCTCTTCAGCTGAAAAATATCCGATGACGAACTGAAAGTGATAGAGCGTACATCTGTTTATAACGTTAAAGTATAGTGAATGGAATAAGTTATCGTACCCACGCACCGATATTTATCTTCAGTATTTAAATCAACGAGAGAGGATCTTACAAATTAATTATTTTGTAACCGATAAAGCAACAGAGCCGTATATATAGTTCGATTTTTATCAACATGTCTACAACCCGTGCCACTTTTGGTATTTTATTGCATAAGTGAATCTACTTAGCAGTTTCAAGTTTCCTTGATTGACTTTTTCCAGCAGCTTTTTTTACAAAACACTTTCGCTGGATATTTAATTGAGGATTAGAAAGTTTTCAAAACTTCAGATGGCTCCGAAAGTCCGAAAAAGATTTAAAGCGCAGAATGACGAGGAATAAATAATTATGGACTATAGACCTTAATTTGATTATTGTAATCAAAACCCTTTTATCTCTTTCATCACCACTAAAATCAGAAGTAAAGAGTGAGCAGTAGCATCGGAGTCATTAAATAATAGAATATGAGCCACCGTTTACTTTCGATTTTTTGGGATAATTGAATTCCTGGAGTATCTAGATCAATTCCAGAAGGGAAATTTGAACCTTTATTGAATAATGAATTTATTTAAAAGAGGAATGATATAATGAATATTTTCACCTCTGTATTTCATATACTTCTACTCAAGATTTTTATGGACAATTCCCCTCCGTAAACATAAAAACTTCGGTATAAGAATATTATCCGAAATAATATTTTTTCAGGGTTTTAGATTGGTATAAATATATTGCTAATTAGAACGAAGCAGATTAGCAAACAATGATTATTAAAATAAGAAAATCTTTAATTTCAGATTTCATAGGTGTACAAAATAATATTTTTATATCGAAAACAAACTAAAAGTAGTTTAGAGGGATTCACTGAAAAGTAATTCAGAGATTTTCTCGAAGATGATGGCTAAAGTATAGGTTTGAAAAATGAGTTCACTTCGATAACAGGGATGAAATGATGTTATAAACATTTATTTTGCCACAGCAACATACAAGTTATCACAGCTGTCCTAAAGTTTACTCAGCTTCCTTTTAAGAGAATGGAAGATAAGTAACAACGGTTTGAGTAGATTTCAGTCCAAAGGACAATTTGAACTTCCCTCATTAGCGATGGAGAGGGAATGAGGCTTAGTTGAAAAGATGAGGAGTGAGGTCATTGGTTTCTAGATGAGTAGCGTGTTTGCATCTTGTGAGTCAAAGCATTTCAAAACAATACAAAATAAGTAATTTAAACTTATTCTCTTCATTTAGCTGTAGTCTATGAGCAGAAAACGTCAACGTCTGTACACCAGTGCCCCAATAATATCACTTTTCGTAGCATTAAATGAAGAGTGACCCAATTGAATTCCATAATTCTGCATCATTCACACTTCAGCAGTGTGAATATAACCAATGACAAGGAAAAGACAGAAAAAGTGAACGAAAGATAAATTTTTCTCCATTGGTCTCCAAAAGATAAGTTTAAAATTATTCTATCCATTGAGATGTGATAGCACTTATTTATTTACCAATAAATTTATTAAATTTAAAACTATTGTCTTTAACAACATGTAACCTCTTAACGATTTCAAATGAAACAGTAGCGTAGAACTACTGAGAAAATTGCAAAATTCTTAGAAACCATTCATTCCTGAATACTAACTGTCTCATTTTTATCGACTCACCTAATAACGTACCCAGTATTTAAAAATTATGTTACATAGTGGACCTTAGTAGTAATTGAATGAAAAAACATCTGCCTTAGAAATTGACTGCAAGCCAATGTAGTTTTCACGACAGCTCAATGGAAATTTCACTCTCCATGAAAGCAATCACATTAACTTATTTTCTTAGCAATCTCTAACGTATTTTCATTTATTAACTCGAATTACTTAATTAGAGTTACTAAACAGTCTATGACATCGGATTACACCCACCTTAGATCTTCATCGTTATGCGCCAAGTTCCATTACGAGATATGCGGAAGCCATTACGAACATGAGCGTATTCGCCAATCTCTTTCGTTCTTGCAACAAAGGTCAGCCAATCAGAGAGAAGTAAGTACAGTCGTGTGTCAGCTGCTGAAAGTTGTGTTGAAAGAAGTTGTTCTTAAAGTTATTGACATGGAATGGGACTTGGTTTACTTTGCTGTAGCGATTGATACAGTGTCCATTCGTCTATGTTCTTTATAATAACAAGGAGGGTAGAATTCATCGAGCCTATGGCCGGCGAGGATCGAAAATCTATACGTCTTGACATTTATACACAGTAGATTAAATGAGACTGGACGTTCTTCGTGAATTCATAGCATTGTGTGTGGAGAGAAGTTTTGGTCCTTCTGTTAAATTGAAACAATTACAATCACTTATGAGTCGAGGTGGACTGAGCAAACGGCTTGATATGTGGATTACGGGAAAGGTCGATACAGCCATACAAAAGGATATTTTGTTTAACGATTTATTCGCTGAATGTAAACACGCTGCCCCAGGTGCACGACTTACTTATCAACTTCGAACACGGTTGGAAAAATTACCCCGAGAAGACAGGCGGGAGGTAGTCTGTCGAACTAAAGATGGTTGTGCTCCATTGTTTCTTGCTTGTAAACGAGGGCATGCGGAGATCGTGGAGTATCTCATAACGGTTTGTGATGCAGATGTCGAACAAAGAGGTGAGTACACTTGTAGCTGCTAATATTTAATCTTATTATGGTTGTAGGTGCGTATAAACTGTCTTTAACTTACTTAATTAACATATTCAGCAAATTGAACCCAGTTAAGAGTGTATTGTTGTTTTCTGTTTGAAATCATTATTAATTCGTGAAATCTAGCCCTAAGTTTTCTGAGAACCCAAATATAAAATCGTATTCACTTTTCAGGCCTCTATGAAGTACAAGACGACCGATCTGTGCATTGTGTCACACCTCTTTGGTGCGCAGCTGTGTCTGGACGTCTTGTTGTTGTCAAATCTTTAATTGAGCATGGAGCCCAAGTTGATGCAGTTTCGGACACTGGGTCAACTCCTGTTAGGTCTGCTTGCTTCATGACACATTTAGATGTTGTAGCTTATTTGGTTGTAGAAGGAGGAGCTGATGTACTTCGACCCAACTATAATGGAGGTACCTGCCTTATCAACTCGGTGCAGAGTGTTCAGTTATGTCTCTTTCTTTTGGAGGTGAATATATTTTATTACATTTATTAGTGTAAGACTGCAACTTTTTATAAAATTCATTCTTATTCTTGTACAAGTTTTATGTAATACAGTGACAGTGATCAAGACCTATGATTTGTTTATTGATGCATTGTTGTATATCCGTATTTACTTTAACCATATGAAAACTAAATAACCATTATAGACTGGTAAGATTCATTTTTTGATAAATTATTTGTTTATAAACATTTTACTGTATCATTAATACATGTTGATTGATTTTTTAGCATGGCGCCAAGGTAAATGCTCGTGACATTCAAAATAAAACAGCACTTCACTATGCAATTCAAGAGCATCGACTGGAAACAACGCGCCTCCTTTTAGAGCATGGTGCAGACCCGCATCTCTGCTCCCGATATGGAGATGATGCTCTGCAGACAGCATGCTTAAAGGTGAAGAAGTGCTCTTGTGTGCCATGAATATACACGTGAACTATTATTTTATATCTTCTCTATAAAATGGTGCAGCAGACTATTTCTAACAAATAACCTATCAAAAATTGAAAAAAAAATAATCAAAATAGCTCAAAATGCTGCTTGGGTAAGTTTTTAAATGTTCCTTTGAAATCTCTTCTTCTGTTTCAAAACTTATGTATTTTAATTATTACCTCATTCCTTCCACAAGTATGTATAAGTTTATAATTTCCTGTGGTCCTGTTTAGGCATGTGTTAGTTATTCATCTAAAAGAAAGTTATATTGAAACCTTAGATACAAATGTACTAATACCTAATATCTGGGTTACATGGTCTTACAGATCTATTCAGGTATAATTATTGGTATTTGATTGGTTTTCTGTGATGCCTAGTAGTCTTCCTTCCCTTCTGTTTAAGTGAACACTGGTTCACCTTATAGTTATATGACATTTAACCATCATATTTACTCTAGTCATCTAAAAGAAAACTCAAAATCAAAAAGTGGAAGAATCGGTTAAATTTATCAATTAGATGTAATATCAAAACATGAAATTGCCATCTCTCCCTTCATTTTGCTTCCCTAATTTCATAAACTAGCCTGAATTATCAAAGTTTTCCGGAGCGAAAAAGAATGAATGCTTCTTATTTAATGTATTAATCTGTTTATTTGGCCAACCATTAGCTTTTATTCTTTACTGCAAGTGGAGTTATTAAAGATTTCAAAAATTAAAAGGATTCTTTTGCATATTTCAGGGTGCTGTTCAGATATTTGAACACCTTTGTCAGATAGTGGGATACTGTCCACATCGCATTGCAGATGCTCATGACTTGCTTGGATCCACGTTTCTCGATGAGCATGGGGATGCAGCATCAGCCCTACACCACTGGCGCACAGCAGAGGAAATTAGAAAAAAGGCCGAACAGCTGAAAGAGGAATGTGAGGCTGGAAACAGTGAGGATCATCCTATGGATGAAGAGGAACCCTATGAGCCATCAGAATATGAACTAAGTAGAGCAGCTCTCTCTGAAGATACAGAATGTATAGGTTCAGGAATGACACTAGAAGAAGAAATGAGCCTTGGGGAAGAGGCTGCAGAAGAAATCACTGCCCTCATGGATGATAGCCTTAAGAGTCATTTGCCAGCTGTGAATCCACCATTAGCCCAGGCTGATGTTGGTGACCTAGATGCCTTGAGACTATATTCTCTTCAGGTTGGTTCATTTATTTTTTCATCTGTCGTTCAAAGGAAAATTTAAAGTTTGCTGAAATACTTGGAATGTATACGTATGGTATTGATCTGAGATTCAATAATATCAATCAAGAGGCAATTTTCATCTAACTTCCCAGAAGATAATAATAATAAAAGACTTTATTTAGGGCGAGATTGAGACTATAAAGTCTCCTCTTACATCTAACCCTTGTGTAGATAAGTACAATTGAAAGTTATGCCTGACTAGGACTTGAGCTAGAATAGAATCTTCTACTTCCTCTAAGGATGGTCAAACCAATTTAGTGATTAATCATCGCTTTCCCTCTGGTTTCTGGGTTTTTATTTGTTTGCCATAATTTTTGTATTCATTGGATGTTTAGAACTTTTTTATAATCTCTATGATGAGATCTACTGATGCTGATTATTCTAGCCTTATATTCTGTGATTGGGGTAAAAATCATAGGAGAATGGAAAGGATCAGCTTTTTTTCTCTAGTTTGGTGTTGAAAGAACTAGCAACTTATTTATAGGAACCTAAACATCAGTGGGCAGTTATTGCCAGATTTGAGAAGAAAATATATATTAGGATAAGATAAAATTAATGAAGTTAAAACATACATATTACTGTCAAAGTATCCTTGATCATGAATAAACATGGCTGAGTAAAAATGTAAATATTGGAAAGTGCTTTAAAATCATCTAGGCAAAGCAAGTGCCCCAGTCCTGGCCAAATTTATCCCTTCAATTTTTCAGTTGGATCTTAATGTCCATATCTCTAGTTATAGAGTTAAATTATTCTGATATTCTTCTACAAACTTCTTCTGTAGGATAGATCAATTTGCAACTTTATATTTTAAGTCAAAGTAAACTCAATCAGCTGTAAGGGCAAAAATTTGCCATAAGGATATAAATTTTGACTTGCGTAGATGAGTTCATCAAATTGATTCTTTTCTGTAAGTTTTGAATTCTTCCTTTAATATCTAGAAAGTTTCAGTAAAAATATTTGATATATTTTGCTCAATTGTGAAAATTGTTACTGCTGTTAAATCACAAACATGCCAGGATGGGCTATAAAATTTAAATAGCTTCTTATAAAATTGACTCTCTGATTCTCTTGAAACAGCATAATTTTCATGGGAGTCATAATTTAATTTAATAATTTATACTATTCTTTTTCTGTAATCCGACATTTTCATTTTTATATTTATTTCTGTGAAGAATTCAATGTTTTACTTATTTGTGAATACTCTATAATATTTTAAAATTCATAGAGATATTTTCATACTCAGCCAAGAAATTTTTGCTCGAACCACATGTATGCATATAGAAGGGAAACTTGGGAATGTAAGTGCTCTTGTTTCCTGTACAGAATGAGGAGCATCAACAAAGCCACAGATTTCCATCTGTAAGTAAAACTGGAAGCAAGCAAAGTATTCCAATAAATTTCAAAAAGCATGATGCAATCATACAACAAATACTTTAAAAATGTTTGTTATGGTGTTTGTAACAATTCTCTTCACCATTTATCACAATTAAATTCCTTAGAAAGTGAGTGAGATAAAACCATTACTTTATCGACAATTATAGTCATGTTTTTAACACCACTTCATGAATCTACATTCTCACATTGTGAAAAGAGGTTTTCTTCACTCTCAAAGAGATTTTTGAATCCCAGTGTATCTCGTAATTTTAACTTCTCTTTCGTACAGTCAACTCCCATTGACACCCATGAAGCAATCATTAATGAAACAATTTATTTTCTGTAATTAATTATGTTACTATCACTTGACTACCATCATAAACACATAATTAACTATAAAATTCCTAGAAGAAGGCATAATGAGTAAATATATTGTATGAAGTGAACAAGTGGGTGTGCTTTTTCAAATTTGTTCTCCATTTCTTAAGAGTATTATATGAAATCTTACCTAATTTTGACAATCAGGCCCTTGAAGTAACTATAGATTAATGCTCCTTAATTTCATACAATTAATGCCTTAATAATAATAATTATAATTTTTACTTGGACATGATTGAGACTATTAAGTCTTTTCTTACCCTTAAATTGATTTTTGATGACCATGGAATATATATTATTTACATAACACTTTGTATTTTCACATATATATGAAGTTGTATTTTAATTTTCATTTGAAATTGAACTGAAATCATTCACCTGGGCTAAGAAAATATTTGGGTTAAAAATGGCTATTTGCTTGTTATTTTTCTAATGACCTATAGTGGAGCTACTTGAGGAGTGTGCAGCATATCCATTCTGAGTAAATCCTGAGATTCACTCACATGCTAGATCAATACTGTTATAAAGAATTGTTAGTTTTTGGTAGTAATTGCACCGACTTAATGTTGTATTATGTTAATAATGCTTAGTTCATCATTTATCTGTGAATTTGCATGTGTGGGTTAAAATTTTAAACTGAAAAAGTCATATACTCCTAGAAACATATGTTACCGCAAGGGATGTATTTTTAGATATTGCTAGCACAGTTATTAATTTAGCTCCTGATTTATAGTAAATAGATAAGTAAATTCTATCTCGATCATCAAAATTTTTAATATTATTAACAATAATGGATTAATTTTCTCTTATATTGCTGAAACCTTACATCTACTGCCTCTAGTAAGTCCCTGTTGTTCCCTTTGCCCAATTCTCAAAGGGAATTCATCAGAGAACCCTTTATGGATACTATTTTGGTACATTTTCTAGTAATCTTGAAAATCCTTAAAATGTATTATAATTAATTTTGCAGAAGTCACCTGCTCCTAGATGTTTCTCTATATGTAAATATAAAGATTAAATTATAGTATTATTAAGCCCTATTAGGCTTATTTGGTAAATTCTAAAGTTCCTCGGCCAATACCATAGATAGCTATCTATTTTACTGCTCCAATTGTCTTTTGTAAAAAATATTGCAAGTAATATAGCTGTAGCATCTTCAAACAATGTAATTTAGGTCACAATATTTTTTATTGATGAGTTCATCATATATCTCTCTTTTTGGCCTTGGCCCAAAAATGTCAGATAATTTTAGTTTCTGGATTTCTGGGTGAAGGGTGCCAAATTTTGAAGAATTGCTTGGAGGATATCATTACGGTCCATTCGTGATATCTTTACGGCTGAAATAATTGGAAAAATATTGTGAATGGAATTTAGTAATCAGTAACCTAACTATTGTAGCTTAAGCTTAGCAAATTGAAACATGGCTCAAGGCATAGAAATTCCCACTCTGTATTTCAATTTTATGTTGCTAAAATGTTACTATTTTATTGTGTAGGTCATAAACCATACATAGTTCTCAGAACAAAAGGTGATTTAAGTCTATGAGTTTCATATATCTAAACCAAAATTTACATAGCATAGTAAAAGAAAAAACTTTTAAAGGGTAACAAATTCATAATAGGATGCTTCCCATAAGTAGTACTCAACAGAAAATTCTTTTTTCTGGAAAATTTTCACTCGTTTAAATTTAGGTAATCTGTGATCTCAAAAAATCTACCTATTGATTGCTAACTAATTTTGTTTCAACAAAACTCAGCAAGCAGTGCCCACCAGGCTAGTAATATACTTGAAGTTATATGCAATCATTAAACTTCTACTTTATATAAATATAATTAAATAATAGTATAAGCATATGTAAAATAATTCATCTACATCTACAATAATACCCTACGGGTCTCCTTTTTATTAAATTGTAAATCTGATATATGAAAGTTATTAAAGTCATCAATAGTTTTTAAAGTAGTCATAAGTAGAACTGGGATTAGAGAAAAAATACAAATTCTTCTATTTCTTATGCATGACAGAGAAGATGATTTTCTCTTTTGCATTTTTGTAGAGTTGGTCAATTCGGAAGCAACTAATCTAGGAAACATTTATTGTAGGTTTGTGAAAGAGTATTAGGTCCAGCACATAAGGATACTGTGTTCAGACTGATGTATCGAGGAGCAGCATATGCTGATGCTTTGCAGTACCAGAGGTGCATTGACTTGTGGAGACATGCACTTGAAATAAGAGTCACCAAAGATTCCATCCTCTATGGTGATACGTGTTTCACAGCCCAAGCACTTGTAAGACTGTTCCTCGTTCTTCATGAAAGACAGGTAACATTACAAATTTCAGGGTTTAATTTTTAAATGATATTATTTTCGATCTCTTCTTAGTATTCCCTATCTTTCATCTAATTAATTCTAATACCATCTTCTTTTTTAAGAATTGTCTGATTTTATCAATTTTAAAATAAGTAATAACACCTTTTAAAATGTATTTATGCAATGAAAATCCTTGTCTTTGCTCATTGTAACAGGCATAGGAATTGGCTCTTACTGTCATTTAGGCTCTTATATTTGTGCTCGATATAAAGTTTTTGTTTTGAGGTGAGATTATTTCTACATAAAAGACTGTTTTTAGTTACTAATAACATTCTTTTCTCCTAGTTTAATTTCCAGCCTTTCCTAAGTTATTTTCATTCAAAGATTAGTAAAGCCCATCCGCCATTTGATTTTGAACCTAACATTTTTCTGGTATATGAAACTGCTCAAACTGTGGCTGAATTATAATTTTGGTGTGACAAGATCTTTGGTTTGGAATCTGGTCATTAAATCACCTTTCATTTCTTAATTTTAAAATTATTAATTTCACCCTTGGAAATACAACATTTTTTATCTCCAGTTATTTTGTTTTAATCATAAGCACCTTCTTCATTTTGATTTTACTTAATGTATTCATGTTTCATAATCCAGCTTGAGTTAGAAAATTTAAAAGAATTCTATTTCCTTAAATACCTCTGAAAAATCTCCTTTGAGTTTATTAAGTTCTGCTGAATCTTTTATGCAATGAATTCTGATAATTATTCTAATCTCATATCACATGTCAGTCAGAGTACTTTATGTATTGAATAAGTTTTCCTTCAGTATCCTTTTCTTTATTTCTTTATTCCTTTTTTAGAACCATTTGTTCACTCTTGAAGATTGAGCATTGCTTTCATAGATCATTGACGGATGAGTTTTGTAGAAACACTTCTTGTATGATTCCAATTAAGTGCTGTTAAAATTTGACTATCAATTAGCCTGCTCCATTATCTGCTGTCAACTGTATTTCTCTGAAATATAAGCAACTGAAGTATATATTCAACTTTTTTTCAGAAAGATTGGTGTTATTGATGGTTTTATTTATTATGTATCATTTTTTGTAAAATTTATATTTATACAATTATTCTCATTTTATTTTTATTAATTATATCTGGGATCACATGGATATTTTACATTATTTTTGAAGCACATTCTTGAGCAGCCTTAAAAAGTCTTTCTTTTTTATTTCATTTTGGTGCTGTTTATATATATATATTTAAAGGAAAGAGGTTTTGTTTCAAAATTTTATTTATCCAATTCCTTTTATTTTCAACTTTTTAGACATTTATTTTAATTTTCTTATGTTTTGGGAGGTTATTACAAGGAAGCGTCTTATGTTTCAGCTGGTCTCCAGAGATCGGGGAGATAATATGCATGTTGAGGGCCGAAACGATGGTGGAATTTTTTCTCAGGATCGGCTGCGGTACGAAGATGCCCTTGGTACACTGTGGCTGTTGGCAAGGCACCTTCGGGAAGGACGTGCTCTCTTGTCTGTCCATCCGATCCACAGGCGGCAACAGGAAGCCATGGACCGCACGTTACGCTGTGTGACACATCTCATTTACTTAGCTTTGGAAACTGCCCCACCTGGACCACGTGGGAAGCCTCTGGTCTCACGTGCCGTCAAAGTGGCTGTGGCATCTAATGCTCGCACTTCCTCCGGAGACACGCTGTTGCATTTAGCTGTATCACGAGTTAATGCTATGCGCGGTGGTTACTTTGCTGGAGCAGGTGGAGGTGGACCTGCTGCATATCCAGACGAAGGTGACATTGCAGGTTTCGAAAATCATAAATGTTATCATCCCATGAAAAGTTTGATCTCTGTATGGAATTCCCTAGAATGCTTGTTTTAGTCAATAACCGCATGGTAGTTGAAAAATGGGGTTAACTTTTACCTGAATAATCATTTGACGTGATGCTTCAGATAAAACTAGCTCAGTCACTGAAGTACATGACTTAAATTTATAAGAGACAATATTTTTTTGTCATTGATTTTTAAAAAATCTGTAAAAATTAGTTTTCTTCTTGAAACTTCTCTATTCTGCCTTGAATGGGTCTGATTTTTTTTATTCATCATTTGGTGGAGAAAAATCTTTCTCATATGTTTTCTAAGTACTTAATCCTATTATCAAATTTAAAATCATATCCCCCAGACTTAATGGATGCTTTGCAAACTTAGTATACAGCACTAGAGAACATAATTAAAATGTATGTATTTCTGATGTTTTCATCCCAAGTGCTCTCTGTGGCTTCGTGGGTAGATACCATTCCAACTTTTACCCCAGTGAACAAGAGTATAATCTCTGTTTGGAAATTTTTAAATCCTTATCTTGCTGAAACAGTTTACATGCAACTCAGTCCAAATTAGCTGCTGTAACTTGCAGCATTTCTTTGCAGTTAAATATGATGGATAGTGGTTAAGCTGTAGCCTAAAAAAGTGCCAAGTTTGGGGTTCCTTAGTTTCAATCTTTATTTGTGGAAAAATTAACTCTCAATGTGAAATATAAAATATACTGTATACAGTAAAACAAATAATTATCTTCAGTTTGATGTAAATATTATGTCATGCTTGAAGTAAATTCATTAATTTCAGGGATAAGCAAAGTTAAATCTAACAGTAGTCTGTTTTTCTTTAATTTTCCTTTGATCCAGTGCAGAATTTTATTCTAGCCTTTTAATTATGTAACTATGTTAACACTAACTGTTAAATCTACCTAATCAGGAGGGCAAATCCTCATGTTTAGGAATGAAAATTTTGAGTATGACTTTTGAACTGTATTGTAACTTTGTTTTTTAAGTTATTTTTTGTTATTCCTTATTTTTTGTTCTTCATTTTGATCCAATAGTTTATTTAATTTTGTTTCAATTCTCCCTGTTTTACTTTGCTTCAAAATTGCAATTCCAAGTGCTTGATTTTATCACTTGTGTTTCATAGTTAGTTTTTTGTTTATAAAAATGTTTTGCTATTTCCTATATCCCTCAACATTTTCTTTTTCTCTTTGATTAGCTGGAATGGGAGGCACACAGGGATTGTTTCCATGCTTGCCTGTAGTGAAGATTCTTTTAGAGTGTGGAGCTCCTGTAAATGTTCGAAATGATTCTTACTCCACTCCTTTGCACATTGCTGCTGAGCCAGGAAATTACAACCGTGAGGTATGGAATTTATCATGCATAAATATATTATAAAACATTAATCTTAGTTATGATCAAGATTTCATGCTGATCATTGAGTCTAGCTTTCTAGGGTTATTTTACTTTTCTGTTTGTTAAATTCTTCTAACTAATAACACGACTCATTGTGAATATGAGAATAGTTGTCTCCACAAGATTTTTCTTGGTAAGTAATATCACTTATCAATATAAACAGCCCAAAGATATCAGTACCATTTTCTTATTGAAAGAGAGTCATGTGGGCTGTATAATGGTTTATTCAGTACAGTGTGTGAATAAATTTGAAAAGTTCTGTAACTAATATCACCTCTATTCTCAGTTCTGGGAAATGAATTCTAATGAAATTTAATTGGCGGAAGTTTTTTCTGTTGTCATTTTATCACTTTTTAGTTTTTGTAGTATGCTAACTGGGTCTTCCTTGTTGTATAAAAATTTTGAAACTTTTCACATGTGCACAGCACCAATTTAATCTTAAGATTATTTGGACTGAATTGAATTTGTGCCTTTTTGCAGTTTATAATGTTTCAATTTTGACTGCATGCTAAACAAAGGTTTGGCATTCTGTCAAAATTGAGATGAGAATATTTGGAAGGGTATAGGATGCATTTAGGGAAGAGTTTATTGGCATAGAAGAAAAGACTTTCCAAGAAAGAATCAGGTATAACCTATGCTTTTATTCTCTTTAAGGTGTTTTCACTTCTGCTTGAGTATGGGGCTCATCTGGATCAGCCAAATCGCACTGGGCTGGAGCCAGTTGTAATGCTACGTGCAATACCAGAGGCTGAAAAGTTTCACCTTCTTCAGTATTCATCTCTTAGGTGCTTGGCAGCTAAAGTGGTGGTTCGTCAGTGCATTCCCTATTGGGGTGGGCGCATACCAAAGACTCTGGAGTGCTTTGTTAGGATGCATGAATGGTACTGAGGGGAAAAGGTAACATTAGTATACACAAAGAACAGTAAGAGTGAAGATTGAGTCGTATCCATTCTCTGTTTTTAATCTCTCTAAATTAGAGAAGCTTAGGTGTATTTTCCTATTTTTGGAATTAGATGATCTGAAAGAGCAAAATACTCCAAAATTGAAGAATTTAATTTAAATTTTTGTACAAATGTAATTTTGTTTATACCATGGAAATTCTGGTTTTGCGATTGTTGAGAAGTGAAAAAGCTCTTATTTTCATTACAGTGATGAAAGTTTATTTAATTTGTTTTTTTTATTTGTATAATACTCAATGGTTGCCTGTTGTTGAAGTTGCCTGCTAAAGTTATGTATTTTTGAGTATAATTCATTAGATGTAAAAAGTAATGTTATTGAAAGTAATTGTAAATTATCCACAGAAATTAAGTTGTATAGCTTAAACATCCAGGAAAGCATGACTCCTATTAGCATATTGTATAGTTGTCCTCTGCTGTTGTCATTTTGTTGCTGTTGAGAAATATTTTTGATATCCTATGATGATAAGCTGTTAAGAATTGGAACTTTGCAATAAAGTTGCAAATGAAATTCTAAATGCTTACAAATATGCCTAACAAGATTTGTCCATGGAATGATTCCAAAGTTACCGTAATGTATATAAATATGCATGAAACGTAGGTGTAAATAATTGTTAACGTTGAAATATTATTCAGAGTTTAATACTCTTGGAAATAAAAAAGTCCAGCTTGCAGTTTCTTCATAGTTCTTGAGGTTATGTTTTTATAACTTGAGTATACCATTAATCTTTCATGTTGAGTTGAATGGCTGTTTATGTACGAAAGAGGGTGTTCTCAATCAATATATTTTCCTAAAGGAGGATACAAATTTTCTAGAATTGAAAATTGTCTTGTGAAAATAATATACCCTTCCAGTATTCTAATGAGGGTCTGATAATTCCTCTCATTATTTAAATTTCTTTGTCCTAAACAATGCAACAAAGGATGAAGTTGATTCATCAGGTTTATAGCCTTCATTTATTCATTCTACACATTTTATCATATTTTAATTAGAGTTTTACATTATTCCTTTTCAGCTCTCATTTCACTAATATTGTATAAGAATCACTCTCTGCGTATTAGTTGAATTTGTGAATGTCATCATTTTGAAACTCTCTGCGAGAAATGTTGTATAATGGTTAAAATTTCAGTATTTTAACATTGTTCAGGAAATGGATAAACTTACTTATTTCTGTACATTTTCAGAGGATCTCATTTTCTTTCACTATGCATCTTGTGATAAAGCTTCTGTAACATAGTTAAAAATGTATTTAGCCTTAACTCTCTTATTTGTTGACTTATTTTCTTCCCATTTAAATGGACATTTGTATGTTACTCAAGCTATACCTGTGAAAAAAAAGTTAAAATATATGCAAAGTGATATCACAGCTTCATTTTTATGGCATTTTTGCTAATATTTAATAAAGGAGATTTTAATTTAGAGTACAAATGGATTTGATTTTATTTAAATTGTTTTTTGCAGTTGATATCAAGTGATACTTCCCTTAAACCTCTTATAAAATGAATTCATAGTTTTCTTTTTGGTGAAGCTCTACGATCTTCCTAAAATAATATGTAGCCATTTCAATATCTCATCAAATTATTGTCATCTCAATTGTTATATTGTTATGAAATGTCACATTTCTATTTCTCTCATTGCAATTTTCCCATTAATTTCCAAGATAACATTTTGATTCTTATCACTTCATCATTGGTTTTTGAACTTTTCATTTAAATTTTCATGATGTGCCAGACAACCTTAGCATTGAAAATGTTTGTCTGGTATTGCAGAACAAATATTTGTTAAAATACATAATATAGCTGTGAAAGAGCACTGCATGAAAGAATTGCCTGCAATTTAATGCTTGTTTAGATATATCTCTCACTTTGTATACCTTCCCTGTGAACATTTCTTTTGCATTCCATTATGAGGAAGGAAAGACAATAAGTTTCTTTGGTTTCATTTAAGAAAATCTCTTTCATGTGTGCCAACTAATTTACATGATAGATATGATTTATCTGATCTCTGAAACTATGTTGAGATTGTAAATATAGTTTTGTCTCTAGTCTTCCTCTGTTAATAATACTCTAATTTTGCTAAAGCCAACATTCTTATATATTTTCTCTTAAACTCCTCCTCTTTTCATTAAAGATCAATTTTTGTATTGAGCTGTACTCTGTAGATGCTTGCAATAATATTCATAGAATTGAAAATTTTTAGGAAGTATTTGAGTTATCTCATACTGTTATGTAAGAGAAATTACAACTGCAGATATGCCACACTTTATGCATGAGTATATTATAAAAAATTGTCTTGTAAATTCAGTGGTTTAAGTGAGAATTTTCTCTGATGTAAAGGTATCATTGTGAGATTTTTTTAGAAAGAATGAAAAATTGCCCAAATGGTTATTCTAATCATTAAAGGGAAAAGATACACTACACTCAAAAAGATTAATTTTCATGATGATGTTTTCAATCATTCTCCTCTGCTACCACTTTCTGTTCGAGCTGTGTTTTGGTTTTTGGATTGGGTTCTGAGAATAAGCCGATTCCCTTTTGGAGATTTCATAATTTAAATCTCTAAATTTGAAAAATCTAAAATTCCTTGAAACATTAGGAAGGCCTTAGATTGATTGATTGATAATGGAAGTCCTGCATATATTATGTAGTTATAATATGACCATCATCTTCCTTTTTTTAAATGCTGTATTTCCATCAGTTGTTTGTAACTTTTCTCTGATCAGTATTAAGCAACAGCAACTTATTGTTGTTGTCGTTGAAGACTTGATTATTTGGAACCTCTTCATTAATTGATAGAGTAGCGTTTGAGGCAGTGGATTGGTCTGAATTAGAAGCAGTGATGCAAACAAATTATAGGAAAATTGGGGTAATTTTGATCGTTTACTTCTATGTAATTGAATGAATAAAAAATTTCCAGATTTACTTCCTTATGATCCACAATTGTTTAAGGCTCTAAATAATTTCATCCATACAAACACCCTTAGATGGGTATCTTTAAAAAATTAGCATGATGATGACTATACTGCATAATTTGATTTTAAATGCCGCAAACCTTGTTTTTTAATGTTTTTCTATGATGTCAGTGAAAAGGTCAGACAAGAGGGGTCTATATGGATGCCTAGTATCCAGGCCCTTGTTCACATGGGTAATTTTTTTATTTTGCATCACTAAGTATATGTATATGAGGAGTCGTGGGATACATTTGCACCAAGACCCTATTTGGTAGATGCCTATCCCTGTTCAATGGTGTTTGTTCCTTCTTAAAGAACCTTCATTTACCTTAATCCTTTTGAGAAACATTTGTAGTGCTCTTTTTATTTGGACCATGAGCATAATTTTTCAGCTGAATTTGTAGTTTTGGTAAGCTATAGATATGGTACTAAAAGTTCTTGGTAGGAAAAATTTATTATTGTTACTTGATTTTGAAATTCATGTTATTCTTTTCTACAAGGTGTTCAATTTAGTAATGATGGGTTGTATAGAAATTCAATCTTATTTTTCCCTGTATTAATAGCCTCACTTCAGGTCAGCTCTAAAAGGAGTTCCTCAATCTGACAAGTAAAAGACTAAGAGATAATGGAATTCTCCAAGTGCCGTTTCCTTCTTGCTACCTTGAGAATTATTATAAGAAAAGAGAATTGACGTAGCTGACTGTCACTTGAAGACTTCTTTAAAAGAAAAGCAGTTCTTTGGAAGAGGATGCATGATCATTATGAGAAGGAAAAACTTTGTACGTTTATTTTTTATATAATTATTTTCTTTGTTTTAGAAATGTATATTACTTTCAGAGTTTATTATTCCTTCTTTGAACATTTTATAAAAGAAGTTTTATCAGGAAGTAACTTCATTAAATGCTTTGTTTTCTAGGTTTAGTTATGCCTCACTTTGTTTGCCTCTTTGGACAAAATATTTTATTGAGAGATATTTTCTTTAAGTGATTATCATTTCATGGACTTATGAATTCACAGTCTGCATCTATTTAAAAATATATGCTTGCATTACTTCAATTACTCTAATGTTTATTTTAGTAGAGGTTGAAAAACAATACTAAAGTGTTCACAGGGTTAAATCCTGATTACAGATTTAGGCAGTGTATTTATTCACAGGTGGATACAATTTTCTCAATTATTCTCAGACAAAATAATCTTAGAGTATAAAAGTATATGACATATATAATACAAAAAGAAATGGCAAAGAGATTGAGCATTGAGTTTGGATAGCACCACCTATTGCTGTTGCTGAAGCAAAACTATCTACAATGTGAATCTTCCATCCAACATTGGAATGAGTAAAACTGTTGTAATAGACAGTATCAGGCCAGGAAGAATTGGGGGTGATCTCCAAATAAACAGGTTCCTTCACTAGAAAACAGAATGAAACAAGATTAATTTGGAGGGCAATAGAGATGTTACAACTCAGAAGTTGAAGAGGAGATACAAGTAAGCAAATCAGGGAGATTTTCACATTTTGAAGATTTTTTAACATATTATTTGCGTTTGAATCAATTATACAGCTCTTTTCTCACAGGATTTATTCTAATTACTAAGAATTTCATTAATTTTTCTATGATTAGAATGTTTACATTGCTAATACATCATTTAGTTGGAGGACAATTTTACTTTAACATACCTTCATCACATTTATAAATTAGAGAGCGATTAAACTTCTTGAAATCCACAAATTCATCATCTACTCTTCTATCTCTTTCAGTGCTATGCCTTGCAAGGCATAGTGGTCCAGCTGCAAAGAATAAAAGTTATGCATAAATTTCATTTGGTAAATATTACACAGTTTCACAATTTTAAATTCAAATATAACCACAAGTTTCTTAAGAATGTGACTATTGTTCAACCATTGAGTTTTATTGATACCTTAATCTATTAAATTGCATCTTGGTGAATATTTTATGATTTCATATATATAGACAGCATTTAAATATAATTCAAAAATGAATAAACTCATTCATACCAGCTGTGGGCCTTGCTTGACCTCTGGTGGAGAACTGAACTCCTGCAAGAACTCTAGGTGGCTTCCTATTACTATTCCCAATGGTGTGATACCTATCAATTCCACCATGTGGTTCATCAGTTATTATCATTGGATGGTAGGCCTCTGGACTATGGGGATCATTCCCACCTCTAACATCAAATGCATAAGTGAGTCCTCGTCTTAGATATAATTCTGGAGCTAGGTATCCATTGATATACCATGCAAACCCAGGAGAAGCCATTCCTGTAAGTAAAGGTGTACATGTAAAATAAATTAGGTTCTTTTTTTAGATGCTATGGATCGCTACAGTTACTTGAGGACTTCTGGATGATATAGAGGTAAAGAAATATAAAAATGAGAAAAAAGGTCTTGGAAAGTTACCAGATGACAGAGCAATGGATGATCAAGGATCAGAGTAAAATAAAGTTAAAGGGTAAATGATTATAATAATTTGTTTTGTTTTCAAAGAGCTATTTTTAGGATAGGAGGAAGGATGGTCAACACAGTTAAGCTTGAGACAATAAATTTTTTAATATATAACAGAAGATACCAATGATGTATGCCGGGGAACAGAATTGAAGGAACAGGGTAACATATTTATTATTCCTTACCTGTCATTCCCTGATATCCACGTTTTCCTCCTGAAGGACCAAGAGTAGCCTTAAATGTACGTATGTTGCGATCCAGTATATGTGCTATATCCCATGGCTCACTATAACAATATTAAATTTGGTGTGAGCGAATGAAAATTAAAACTCTAATCCTGATTCTCAGAGCTTCACTATAATTGAAGTACTATAAAAAAAACATAACTTACAGAGGTTCTGTAACCTGAGTCCTTGAGAAAGCAAAACAGTTGCTTTCCGCTTCTTTCCTTCCTAGATTTACTGACAAACTTCCACGTGGATAAAGATCATGGAATGATGGCTCTTTATCCTCGTTTAATAATCCCAAAGCCCAAATTAACTGCACATCTCCCTCACTTGGAATCTCTTTGTCACCAGGGTCTGAAGCTGGAAAAGTTCATACATTTGATAATTGGTATTACAAAAATTTGATAGGAATTAATTAACTGTATGCTATGTTTTCTAAAATGTTTTTAAAGGAACCATTGAAATGCTTAGAATTCTGATCTAATAGCAAATACATTTTAGTTAATAAACATAGCAACTTTCAATTCTTTATTTGGATCTGGTTAAGTTTAAAAAAAAAAGTTGACTAAATATAAGTTCCTATGCTTTCAAGAGAAAATTGTTAAAATAAGAGTTATACTGTTTTTTGGTGAATCATACTATAAACAATATACACCACAGTTTGAAATAAAATAATAGAGTTATTGGAGGAATTAGATTATTAACTCACTTGGTATTAAGTTTCTTCTGTACGTAATGGTATTTATACCATCTTGTCTAACTGCATTATGCATCTGGTTGTCATCCAAACCACCAAGTAACGCATCTTTACATACACCTCTGTACTGTCCAAGTACTTTTATGCACTGTAAAGAATAACATGGATATTTATTTTGGAGGCATATTCTAAATAATATCCCAGCTTATAATTAGATCAATACAAGATTTACATTTTGGTATCGAGTACAGACAATTTTGAGCTATCGCGAGACCAAAAATTGAGTATTGTAAGTGAGATTTAATGAAGTGTGAGTGATTATTTAGATTTAAACAAGTAATGAGAGACAAATGTCATTAATATGTGATTAATATATTATAAGAGCAAATTTTTAAAGGTGTGCTTACTGGAGATTTGGCAGTGACGTTATAGTCCTTTGCATATCCAAGATGACCATCAATATATGCAACTGCAACGTCAGCTCCAATCATTTGTGCTCTTGTTGGTGAGCCGCTAATACCAAAAGCCATGTATTCATTTTCACCTGTCGAAAATTTTATTTTTAACACCACCAGTAAGTTACCAACTGACTAAACAACCTCATATGAGCCTTTAGAATGAACTGTATGATATATTAATTAGGATATAATTTACCATATCTTAGAGGTTAATAATTATTTTTAAGCAACAAATTTCTTGAGAATATTCTATGGAGCTCATGATACTTAATTTAACAGGCTGTTTAATCTGATATTGCAGTCAACACCAAGTAGTCAAAAGAAATACAATTAATAAATACATATCGCTTGATAAATACATGAAATTTCTATAAAAATAAGTGATTGCAAAACCACTAACAAATTTTTCATCACATTACAATTTCTCCTCCATAAAAATTGAAAAGTGATAACTAACAATAAACTTACCAACTTGGGCAGCCAATTCTATTGTTATCTGAGGCCCAAATACTTCCCAGCTGACCCGAAATTCTTTATGTAACTGAACACAATTTGGTAACGTATTCTTATGTGGCTACAACGAGAACAGAATTATGATCAATCATAAAAATGCACAACATTAAATGAAAATGCAGTTTCTTCTAAAATGTAACTATGAAACGTATATATAATCTATTCCCACCAAAAGTGAGATAAAAAAACTTACCACAATTTTAACCAGTGAGGGTGGTACATTAAGTCCATCAGGGACAGCTACCGACCCATAATTTTCTTTGGTTTCAAGATCAAAGATGCTGAACCAATCAATATCAAATATTGTTAGCTCTCCAGGTAGCTCCAGCTTAACATTTTCTCTTAGGTAAGGCCTAATGGGATCCAAACTAAAAAGAAACGTTCCAGCATATAAAAAGGAAAATAAGTATTCTATGATTACTAATGATAACTAACTGCTAGGGACTTACTATCCATATTCATCTGGAACTTTGAATCCCTTGGATGATGGTTGTGGTCCAACCCCAACCCAAAAGAAAGCCCCTATAATAAAAGAATGATAAAATTATTTAATGCATATCATTCATTGACAGTTAAAAGAGATGTTTAAGCAAAATATACTCACTTTTTCCACCTCCATCATAGGAGAATTCTGGCAGAAGTAAGGTCTTTGCATCTAAAACTTGTATAGGACCAGCAGTTACTCCATGCGCTTTCCCTGACAACTGTGAAATCCTTTGCGTTGCCGGTGGTTCAAACTCATCTGGGATGTATATGTCTCCAAAGGTATTCTGATTAAAATCATAAAAATCAAATGGTTTTTATAAATTTATGACTATAATAACTTAGTTAATCATTCACATATTTGCATTAATGAAGCTAGTGTGTACTATAATTAGAATTTATTATTCACATGTGAGTGAAGTTAAGTATTCATTGACCCTTATACTTTGTATTTGTAGAAAAATACCTTGCAACTGATATTGTTTATAAAAACCATAATATCTTTTACATACATTTATTTAAGTTTATCATAGATATACATTAGTATTTCATGCAGTTAATTCCTAAATGAATTTATCGTTTAGGAATTCACCATTTTCACTAAAGTGACTGCTATGTGATGTCACTGCTTTAATAAACTAAGCACACCTTTGCAGGACATGATTGATTTCATATGAATTAAATTTTTAATCAGATCAAAAATCATAAATGCATTTAGCTACAATACTTCAAGAATTGTACTAATGACATTCACATCCTCACATTCTTCTCAGAAGATAACCCTTTTAATTTTGAATAATGCTGAAGCAATAAATATTATTCATCATGTATAGATCTATCACCAAGTACTAGAATATTATTCAACTGAATAAAGAATTCTTTCATGGTTCTGGCAAACAGCAAACAATATGAATCTTCTGAAAACAAACACCAGAACAGAAAAAAGTTTCTCAATTCCTAATTCTTATTTATTTAGTTGAATTACCATAATTTGATTTTAACAAGATTATAAATTTGTGACAAATCAACTATAGGCAAGTAATTCTGAACTTTTAGTAGTAATCATATAATAATCTGAATTTTAGAGATTTCTTTTACCTATAGAGATACTTTGATATGATAATAATCTTCAGAAAATGAGAATGGACAATTTCAAAAGAAAATACAACTAAAATGTTTTCATTTCTTTTATATTTTGGTGACATCCTTTAATTGCCCCAAGCACAACTTCCATAGAGAGACTATTCAATCTAAAAATCTACATTTATGGAATGGATTGATGAAAAAAAAAACTTTAATAAAAAATGGAACAGAAGAATGAAGTTTCTAAGCTGCAAACAGTAGACGGAAAGTGAAAGACAGCAAAGTTACAGTTCCACAGCAGGTATACTTTCTTTAGATACAGAAAGAGTGTTAATTGAAGGATATATTATTTTAATAGTTGTGTTACTTCATCATAAATTGCACAGAAGCAAAAGAGAAGTAAGAATTTAACTTGCCTGACTAGAAAGGTCATACACAGCCAACCATTTAATTTCTGTAATTTTCTTTCCGTCTGGAAGCTTCAATGTGAACTCTTTATTATAATATCGGCTCAAAATATTGGTTCTACATTGAGAAATAAGGAACAAAGATTAGACAGGTGTTAATGATATGTCCTATCTGCAATTCATGGTTATTGAGAAACGAAAATATTTTAGTAACATATAGGGAAATCATTTGCTTACTACTCAAAAGGAAAATAAATGCACATACCTTCCATATTCATTCGGTACAATAAAGCCAAGAGGCCCTGGACGATTTGAAGCCCCAGCCCAAAAGAATGTGTCGGCTCCATTTCCGTCATAATTGAAATTTGTCAATAAAAATGTCGTGTCGTCTACAGCATATACTTCTCCTGACACTTGATGGTGATACGAATTCATTTTCCCAATATATTTGCCTTGATAAGGTCCCCCATCTTGGGGACCAACAGCGTCTTGAGCACAGACATATGCTGAGAAATATACTGTAAACAATTCACAAATTAAGTTTCATCACTTCCTCATTTCCGTAGAATAATAATAATTTAATACTTAACGAAAAGGTTTCGATAAATTTTGCAGTGTTTTGATTAAACTGGACACAACTTAAAGATATTTAATCTCTTGCCCCCGTACTGATAACACGAAGTTATCAGTACGAAGGCGAGAGATTTCAACTCTCGATACAAACAGTTCGTTATAAACAGTATAAATCGTAAATTATATCAAACTTGATTAACTAGCAACTACGAGGAGAATGATTCATTTTAAACTCTGAGAATTCACAAGAGTTCGGATTAGTTTAGTGACACATTGAGTCACATATGGTTCTTAATGTTCACAACTTACGAACTCTAAGAATAGTCCATATCTTCAGACGAGTATTGGATGTTATTAGCATAATATATATGCTTTCAATCCCTTCTTCAGACCGAGAATCACAGAAATATATCTTCCGCTTCGGTCTGACGTGGTATACTCCGCGTATAACGGACCTCCGTCCTTCCGGGCAAGATATTTTTTTCTTAGGCGGTACTTCAGTTACAGGTCAGTCCACCTCCAAGCCTTTCACCCACCTACTGGAAGAGCGCAGGAAATTTTCAGTGCCCTTAAGAATATAAACTGGTCGGCATTGAAAACAAGAGCTGATGAGGAAATTTGAAATATTGTTCGCTCTCCATCTAAATATTTTGGCATACTGAACTTATTAAAACTTTTCCTCTAGATTCCGATTTTAAATATACTTAAGTTTTATTCATTACTAAGAATTCGGGTTGACTATTAATCAGCGTCATCGGCGTCATATTGGGAAATCCATTCGAGCATCTTGTAATCTCGCGTTAATGGTAGAAAAAAACTCTTGCAATCACCCATGTGTAAAAGTCCTATTAAATTCTACCTTCTTCAAGTACGCTGCAGAGAAATATTTTCCTGTGTTTTGGGAAATTTGAAGATATTCCTCCCTTATAATGGGGCGGTTAATACTCTTTCAGTTGCTCTTGTTATTAGATCCATCGTTATTTACAATATTTTTGTAAGGAAATGGAATGATTTTTCGTATAAGAATGCTATAAACGCAGTGTGCGAATCAACGGGAGTAGGGGGGAATTCCCCGGCTCGTAAAACTGTTTTCCCCCTCCCTTACATCTAGCAACTACTGGTTACTTGTATAGTGTTCATCCAGTGTAGCGGGATTTCCATGCAATAAAAGTTTCATTACTGAAAGTTTAACAAAGCAAAAGTTTTCAAAATGGATTGAAAAACAAAAATACCAATCAGTATTTTTGAAAATACCGCAAAGTACCATAGGATTTAAAAAAATAGTAGTCAATCGATTTTATAATTTTACAATATATCATCTAATTAGTTATATAAAAAGTTTTAAAAATTTTAAAATCGGAATTTTCATTATAATAAAAAATTGTAGTGAAGGGGAGGGGCGAATCCCATTAAATTGAAGTCTTTCGCGCGACCTTTCCTTATCGTAACTGAAATATTTATTTTGCTGTAGGTGCTCGAAGCAGATTGGTTAAATATTTCCCCCCCCCAACAAGAAGCTTGATTCGCACTCTGCATAAACGTAAACTGTAATTTGATATATAATTTATAGTTTTATGATGATCGCTTAAAGTTATGTTCATATAAGCTTAATTTTACTTGTATCATCCATGACCGCTGATTGTAGAAGAGCCATTATCATCCAGCAATTGAGAAAACGAAACATTTTCTTTAAATTCAAACGATTTAAAAAATTTTACTGATGCGTGTTAAACATCAGTCAGTTACTGTAATTCTCTTTTGTGTTGATGTATACATATTTCCTTTTGTTCGAAAAATTTACGGGACAATTATTTAAATTCAACATGCTCTTAACTAATTAGGTCCTTCGGCGGGATTATGCTGTATTACTTTAGTGATTTCGTTTCGTAAGGATTAAACATAAACAGTTATTTCCTGTACCTAAACTTATTCTATCCCCATTTCTTTCATATGAAAAGATACAATTGTACTAATTGCACAGTCACGATGAATAAAAATAATTGCAACCGACGATGAAAATTTAGTGTTATCTTATATGGAATTATAGATGGAATAAGAAGATAGAAAGATTTTTTATCAAACTTATATTATCATTCCTTACATTTATTATTTTTAATGGGTAAATATTCATTGACTAGCTAACATTGAAATAAGCAGACAAGTCATTTACCATTTATCTTTTAGAACATTTGAACTCTTGAATATCTGAAAATCTCTGAAATAATCTGAATATATTGGTAATAATCGTATGAATAAATTAATAAGATAAATAATTACATTGATAATGATATTATCATGCTAGATTTCATGTATCCATGTAATTTGTATTTTGAATTGTTGCATTTATTTCTCTAACCTAAATTACATTTTGTGAAGGATATTGATGTAATGATATTATGATTGAGTGAATTAAGTCTTATAACTTTATGGAGCTTTATATGTTTTGTGTAGTAAAATATCAAAGGAATGTCATGCCAAGGCAAAATAAAAGAATTTGGTTAGAAAATGAACCATACATTTAATGTTTCCAATCTCTTACTACGTAGATCTATTACATGGCAGATCTCCACCTAAATCATACTACTATGTACTATTTTGAAAGCAAATGTAAACTGCCTTCAATTTGCAAGCACTTGAATTTGCACATTTGAAAATAGCAAACAAATTTTTGTAGTTTGAATAAAAATGTTCTTGAGTTACATCATTCATAATGGCAAGAGATGTTAGTACATCACATTGTATACAAAATAGCAACATTAAAAAAATTGTTTACCTGTTAGAAATTTGATTTGGAATTAAGATGGGAACAGCATTTTTCCGTCAATGATGATTTAAGTTAGATATGGATGAATTTGGAATGAACATGAAATTCACAGCTATATGATCTTTCAATTAGATATCCATTTCTAAATAGGAGATTAGCTTAGGGGTCCTGATCATTCTTTTTACCCTTAACTGCTGCCAGTCGTATACATTTTAAGCAGTGAAGGAAATTTCAACCTATTTTTCTTGGTTAAACTATTACTCTGAAAATAATTTTTTTGGCAGGCAAGCAGTACGAAGGGTGGCTCTAAACCAGAGGGTAAGAGGGATGGGGTAACAAGTTTGTGTTCTTACTTAACAACTGTTCAGTGTGCTTATTGTTTTCTTTGATCATGAAATAGTGTTATGTTGCTTTACTGCATTTCTTGTACTGAAAATGATACTCCTATTTAGCTTAAAAATCATGTCTGCCATTAAACTCTGAACCAACCAACACATTAAAAATAATTTAGGCTTTTAGTATTAGGTCTACAGAAAAATAAATAAAATACCCCAGGTTTTGTGGGGGGTTTTTTTGTTTTTTTTTTAATTGTCCTTACTGCCCCCTTGCAGCTACCAATGAGCAGTATAGCCTTCACTTATTAATACGCCTAATTTCAATTGAAATTATTGTTAACTTACAACTATTCCAAAGAAGTTATGTTATAATCTGAGTAGCCTTTCTTAATATTATTTACAATAATTCTTTTTATACAATTATCATTTTGCTTGCTGGCACATTCTTAAAAGAAGTACATTTCTATTAACCAGGAATTACCATATAAAGATTTAAGTTTAATGTAATATTTCTACTATTCATATGGATGATTTATGCCAGGAACATGCTCCACTTCAAAATTCTTTAAAATTTCCTCTTATAAATTACTTTAACGGGAAACAGATGTTCTATTGATTGCCTCATGCTGGACAATTTTATATTTTGGCAGATTACAGTATGTAAGGATTATGACTCTTACAGAGTCTATCTTTCAGACCTTGCTCTTTTCATTTCCATAGCAATGAAATAACTGTATTAATAAACTCCTGCGAAACTATCTGAAAAGCAAT
This sequence comes from Pachydiplax longipennis, assembly GCA_036926295.1. Classification (NCBI taxonomy): domain Eukaryota; kingdom Metazoa; phylum Arthropoda; class Insecta; order Odonata; family Libellulidae; genus Pachydiplax; species Pachydiplax longipennis. The sequence goes on along the minus strand of JAVFKF010000001.1, from coordinate 18,733,874 downwards.
TAAACTGATTCTTGTGGTATGATAAACTATATTCTCAGCACATTTATGTTCCTAATATAAACAAAAATGCTGCGTTGACACTTATCACTAATGTTAAAAAATATAGCATAAAAATTCACAGAATAACCACTAATGATTAAGAAAAGATAAAAATAAAATAGATCATAAAAAATTCCACTTAATCACAAACAGTTATTAATAAAAAACAACAGCCAACTTTTAAGCAGATTCTAACTTACGAAAATTCTAATTTTAATACGTCCGATGTGTATGCTTTTAATAATTCCTAAAACTAAAATAAAAAGGAAATTACTCTGAAAATGGTCGGCAAAATTAAAACGAGTTTTATTTGTGGTCTAAACAAGTAGTAATTGTCATTTATGAGCGCTATCTTTAAGTAATTCTCACATGTTTCAATAAAACCCGCCCTTCTCGCCTAATGCTAGGCTAAAAACTTCTAATCGGGAATCGATGAATACTGACCAACTCTCGAAACTTTTTTCCTGGATGAACGAAGTTTTGGTTGGGAGTCCTTTCCGAATAAGGTCGTCAAATTCTTTTTGGAAAGATCATATTAGGCAATGAACATTGTTTGAAGATGTTAAAATAACAATTTTGAAGTGAATTGCACGCAGAAGATATTTTATTCATTAAATAATGTCATGGAAAGTGTTGCATATTCAAGGAAAGTGCTATATTTTACTTATATCATGAGTCGGTTTTGAATCTGAATTCCCGCCAAGGCTTACTTGAGCAAACGGTCACGGGTGTCGCTAGCTGGTGAACAAGTCTCTTCATTTCCCGTCCGCTCTTCAGTTACCCAGAGAAAATGGCAAAGGAAAGGTGGTGGTTAGTGTTGTGCTGTGTTTACTTTACGATAATTCGCATTATAAGAAGCGATTTTGTACAGCTAGACAAATCAGGTGAGTTTTAAGAATTTCATATATTTGCCTAGTCTTTATTGTTCAAGTGTTTATGATTTTGCCTTCATAGTCATGTCTTCGAGCTAACGTCATTTTGTAAACACGTACACATGAAAGCGATGCAGAGTCAATTTAATGCTTGTGTTGACGTTCGGATTGTTTTTCCCAATAAGTATCTTTTCCGTGAATAGTGTCTGAAGCGTAATCAGATTGATAAACATTGAAATCTCTCATCATAACATGTGGATGATTGTAGCAGCAATGCCATGAGTATGTTCTGTGTTGTTAATCTTGTGTAGATGAGAAGTTTGAATTGAGATTGAAACTTTTTTGTAGTTATTGAACAAAAGCTTGAGTTAGGGTTGCTAAGGACGCCGCAAGTATGGTCACGCCCTATTTTGAAAAGATGTTTTTATTTCGATTGCTATACTTTTTCGTTATTGTTTATGATAAATTCTATTTGATTTACTTTTTGAGTTGGGAATCCCTGAAAGTAGCCCTTCGTTTTGTCCTTGCAACAGCTGTTCTATCATACGTCGCGGATTCTGGATGATTTGTTGACGAATTAAGGATTGATTATTCCATACCCAGTTACTTTTTACCATGCTTGAGTGTTTGCGTGTAATTGAATGTCAGATTTTAACGTCTTGAATACATCTCGTTGTATCCCCAGCTGCTGCATTTGTAAACGGCTCTATCGTTAGGGCAGTTTAAAATGTGAAACGTAGCCGACCCTTTGATGTTAGAGTATCTCTCTTTGTTTTATCTCGAACTTGTCAGCTTGAAAATTCAAAGTAAAGATTTTTAGAGAATCAACACAAAAAATACGAAAACTTAAAGGTTGAACGGAGCCAAGTTATCGTACGTTATAGCATTCTGACCCAATTAAATGTTGGTATTACTCAATCGCGTTTTTAATACGATCTACTACTGAACAATAATTCTTAACTTTCTCGTGAGTAAATGCCGTATTGCTTGTTGCTAATGATATTGACGTATCATTTATATGTTAAGTGCCTAATGTGTTTTCGTCGATTGTTTGGGTATGTTAGCCTGAAACCGTTGTGTATCGTGCGTAGTTTTATCTTCATTCATTATGTAGATTTTGATACTGTTGTTTCCAGTTTTAATTTCGACGTTGAATCTTTTTTATCTATTATATTGTGCTTCTCCTGTGTGTCTTATTTCAATGTTCCCACGCGCAGGCAAATGTTTGCGCTAAATTCAATATCTTTACGCGAAAACATGAGTCTTGCAACTAAATTGCTATGAATATCTAAGCTGTGAATAGATGTATGTAGTCCTTGCATGTCATATTTCTTACCGCTGGTAGTTTTGACGAGAAGCGATTTTTTATAGCTGTTTTTTTGTTTCTCAAGTATTCTTGTGTATAATTCAGTATATCCTGCTTCGATTTTTTGTGTGGGTATTGTTTTCGAACACTTTCTCTGTGAGGACACGGCTTTTTAGATGATAACTTCGAGGTAAAATCTTAACCACAATTCTGGGGAATAAGACTCGGAAGATGGGTGAGTCAGGGCTGGGTCCTTAACAATGGGCAGGCTCCGCCTTCATCCTGAGAAGTCGAGAAAAGCTTCATCTACTGCCCTCATCTGAAGTCGAAATAGGTTATCAATGGTGGTCTTTTCTTGGAGGGTATCTCATGGAGTTTCGTGACACAGTCCACAATCGTAGAAAATCTCAGTTATATCTCAAGATTCTTTGGCGTCTCTAACGTCTCCTTCCTCTCGAGTTAAGCCACCCGTGATTATCATTTATTATCCTTGTTAAGCAAGTTCTTGAACTGTTAGTTCAAGTTGAGTAAAGATAGTTTGATCGCTCCTTGGCCGGTCTCTCAGCATGTGAAGACGTTATCCTCAATATTGTGTCGAGTGTTTGGTCGCACCAACCCCTTGGAAACTGACAATTCCAAAGAGTGCCTTAGACGGTAGAGTGTCGAGGGGAGGCAAAGGAACTGATTTAGAGCCCATGAATTCACATCTTGTCGTATTTAAATATTTTAAAATTATTATAATATTTTGATGCATGACACTATTTTTCCTGTATGCAAAATTGACTCTAGTTTTAGTATCGTTCGCACGTTTGGATGGTTGAGTAATGGGTTAGATTTTATTCTTGCCTAACTCCATTTCAGATTTTTGTTTGTGGTTATGCAAACGAGTAAAATTTGTGTCAAAACTAGCATAATAAGATACAGTTTTAAGGGTACCTAACCTAATTAGAAGCATGCACAACTCAGTTTTGATTAGCATCACTCCTATGCTATTTTGCGAATTTTTTCATTAGTTCTGGCCTCCAGCCACCCTTCAGCGTGGAGGTGCAGCATACAACTTTTCATTCTTTTAGGGAGTTTTATGCCGCTGAAGCTCAACATAAAGGTTAATTAATCGTTTGCGGTACTCACCGTTTCGTACTTAATTATATGTCTGTTTCGGTAAACGTCTATTTTCAGCCATGTGTGAACTCTGCCAGGTTTATTTCCGCTTGAATTGAGAGAAAACAATTCTGAAATGTTTGAAATTTCGTGGAAATAATCGGTGCGATCAATTTTTACGGTTAGATATATCACCGGAATTTTTATAAGAAAAAACTTCGATTTTTTCTTCAGTAAGGTTCTCTGAACTCACTTTAAGATCGTGTCGGGTAATCTTGGAAGAAAACAATCTGTACGTGATGCTATTCTATTTCAATGAATTAATTTATTTCTTTGGTTTTTCCCGTACATCGGATGTTGTCATTATCAATCTTTTGGGTTTTTTCCTTTGAAATCAGTATCAGTTGTTTTCCGAAGTAATAAATTTCAAGGCGTCCGTGTACGCTTCTTTAAAGGGAGTTATTTGCAAGTGACCGAATGATTGTTGTAATAAAACAAATTAAATGAACTTAGGATGTCAGGGAGGACTAATTTTTTAGCAAGTTTTTTTTTCAAAAAACTATCATCGTGCGGAATTTCGTAGGAAAAGATTCTTGGAAAAGCTCAGTGATTGAATACATAGTAAAGAAAATAGATGGTTCATTTTGGCCAGAATCGAAATTTATTATTAAGTAAAATTTGAAATATAGATGGATAGGATGTGTTGTATAATTTTAAGCCACTTTAGTCTTTCCTAATCTTTCCGATCATCATGTGAAATTAATGTAATTTTATTTACTTAATGAGATATATCTTTATTCCAATATCACCGTGATTGTTTGTCTCTATTCATTGCCGTTCTTAATCTTTATACCTTTAAATTGAAATAATTATCAGTGCTCATTGTATTTTACTCATTACTTTGTATTCTTGAGGTGCCTTTACTTTGTTATCTTTTCTGATCGAGATAATGTCAAATCAAATCATTCAAATTGATTAATATCCTTTCTTCTGAATTTTATACACGCACCGTTCGCATCTCAAAGGTTCAATGTATTACTTCGAGTATTCGTCACAGTCGCCTAAACGCATGCGAACTACCTCAACTGGTATTTCCTTATATTCCTTTGTTATTGTAAAAAATATGCTGTTTTCGACTATTCTGTGTTTTTACCCTCCGCACTCCACGGATTATATCTCCAGAATACTGATTTATGACCAGAGGATTCCTAGCTATTTCTTTCGCTTGTATTTCATGGAGATTATTCTATAAATTTCGCCAGGTTCGGCTTAGGACTCGCGTACCTAAAAAGAGGTAAAGAAAACGAAAATACATCGCAATGCAGCTGACGTATATACTCTGCCCAAAAACCTCCGTAAAATTTCCCGAGACTAACGTTAGCTGGCAAATGGACGGAAAATATACCGTATGATACGATATAACGGTGCATCTGCCCTCTTTCTCGGTTTCGAAATCCGTAACAATCTGCAATCGGTAACATTAATTCCCTCCGCCGTTCTATTCGTTATGGACATGGAATTTTAAAACCTCGACGAAAATCTGCTTAATCTTTCCTTACAGTTCTACAGTGTTGGCCGTTGTTATCCGGACACGAAATTCGAATCTTTCCCAACGTGGAGCAAGTGTGTTAGTCGGTTGGAATTTTCTCCGAAAGCGGCTTCTCTCCGTGGCTTTAGTCGAAATTTGTTCGGGCAATCAATGTATGACAAGGCTCTCAAGTTATATTTCTAATTTTATGGGTGGGAAAGGGTACTTGAGTGATAGTAAAATCCGCCCCGGAGATTTTTTCCTCGCGGTCATGTCTTTGTATTTATAAAACTCTTAAAAATATAGTCGATCTTTACATCGCTCCTTTTGACGACCGGTTTCGCGTTTTTTATAGAGATTATATTTTTATGTTTGAAAAGGAGGCTCAGAGAGTCGTTGCTCTGAGGGTTTAATATCCTATCAAGAAATCCGAAGATCGTCTCAGTTCACGCCGCTGTAATTCCCTTAGTGTTTTAAGGGGCCCGAGAATCCCAATTTCCTATACAATGGGCAGAGGCTAATGAGGATCCAAATGAAACCTTTTTAGGATTGAGGAGCTCGTTTCCTCACTAAGTCCCTGAATTTTCCTTATTCCGATGCCGGCAATCAGCGTCAAAGTTAAATTACGTCCGCGACGCTTGTGTTTTTTTTGTAAAATTTGAGTTAATGGGCGTATTTTTATTGAACTAGTTACTCGTGAGAAATGAAGAAGAAATCGGGCGTATTTACTATCGTGTGTTGCATTTAGTACTAATTTTTATGGTCGAAAACATTGCGTAGTGTTATTGTTAATGACAGTTAATTACTTATTAGAACAATGAAATTTTTTCTCGTTGATTCTATTTGTCCAAGATAAATTTTATCCCCCTTTTAGTGTCAGAGAAATTTATTGATCGAAGGATATTTTAATTTAAGAATGAAAGTTTCTCCCAAATTTTATGAATCAGAATACTTTCCTTGATTTCCCTGGACCAATTAATTTTTTCGAGGGTGCATCAGGCGAAAAAAAATAATCTAGAAATTCGTTACTTTCTGAAGCAGAGTATAAGAGAACAATACTAAGTTTTCTAAATTCCAAAGTCGAGCCAAAAGTACGTTTTATAGAAGTTTGTCATTTGACCATTCTGAGTGTCCCAGAGCTATGCAGATCTGTAAGGAAATTAGTGGGTGGTCCTATTCACGAAATGTTGCCAGATTTTGTTAAATGATTGTTGGGACCATAGCGATTTATGAAATCTCTCGCTGTATATCTTATATATATCCCCAGCTATTTTGGTCTGTGTTGCGTGATTCTGTTAGGTATATTTTCGTTAGATTTCTGACATCAGATGAATTATTCCGTAGACTCAGATTATAACTGTCATAAGAATATTTTTAGAACAGTTTTTTAATAGGTTCATAAGTGTAGTTTTGTGGGGTTTTATTGCGAATTCGAAGTCGAATCCATCCCATTAAGGTGTAGTATATAACTGATAACATGTTTGCCTATGTATTATTATAATGCGGCTGTTCTTTACTCCTTTAATTAATGCTGCGAAGATAAACCTCAGAGGAGGAAGCTGCATGAACGTCATTTTTATTTGCGTCCGCGTCCTTGTTCCTGGTTGTTTTCTAAGCTCGGCCTTTTGTTATGTCAACATAGCTCCCAGCAGTTTTATCAAGCAACATTTCGTTTTTTGCCACCGCTGGACGGACCACGATGTTTCATGTCTCTCATCTTTTATCTTATCCGCATATTTAAAAATTCAGGGACGACGGAGGAGAAGAACTTCAAAGGATATCTCACGCCAGGGGAATGCCGTCACTGTTTCTGAAGACGTATAATACGTCCGCGGAGCCCTCAGCTCTCCCCGGGATTTATTAAAGCGGAATTAGTCTTGGTGTCGAATTTACAGAAACCTTACCTTTACGCTGCGAATGTTAATGGTGCCATTAGCGCAGGCTATCGCAGAGTCTGTCGCAACAAGAGCGTCTCCATGAAGGACAGACAAAGACGGAAGCACTCCGGAGACATAATTATAATAGTACCCGAGGCTTTGGGTGAGTAGCTTCGTGATTTTCATCCAGTCACATCCCGGGATGGCAGAGGGACGTCGTCGGGCGGACGTCTTTCTTAATTAGCGTACGTTTTGCTGGGAAAAAGGTCTTTCGCTGGGACAGCTTGATGGAAGCATCTGAGAGGGATCACGAGGGTTTTGTCTCTGCAAAGGAAAGTAGCTAAAGGAGGACGCGCAAAAGGAAAATAGGCTTAATTGGAAAGGGTTTCTTCTTTCCGACAGATGTCGTTATTCGTTTCAAAAATGCGTTTCCGCGGGAATGTTGCGACGGACTTGGGGTAATGATTTTGCAGCGATAGCTGAATCTGCCAATTTCCTCGGAGTAATTTAGATATGTATAGTATTGAGAGGAATTCAAGTTGGTGAAGTATTCGGCCCAAAGTCCGGCTTGGACTTCAACCTCTCTACCATTAGATAGTAAAAGCCATGTAGGGAAAAATATAATCCTTTTGAGTTCCTGAAATATTACATGATTTTGCCTTATGCACTGTTAGCACGTCTTATGAAAAACGGCGATTTGGGTATTATTAGTCTCCGCTTCCTTTAAATGCCAGGGTATTGTATTTTGCAGTTTCGGAGGATCTTGACGGAAAAGTTTCTTATTAGGATGACTATTTTATTTCCGAGGTGGGCTTGAAATTGAGGAATGTAGACATATATATCCCCAAAATCAATTCTATAGCTGCCCATTCGCCTTTGGGAAATTTGTTTTTGGTAATTTCAAGCTCAAAAAGGATGATTTCGTATGTTTAGATTTTTGGTAATATTAATTTAATCGACATTTGAGGAAACTTCTGGGACCAACCCAAACTCAATTTTAATTATTTAAATAAAAAGAATATAACAGTACTTTCATTTGATTAAATCGATTGAAATCAATTTATACTGTCATTATTTTTAAAGAGGTTTAACTCTAATTATACGTGTCCCACAAGCTGAGTATTGCCGAAGTAAATAAGAGTGAAAACCTGAATCATAAAAATCCTTAAAAGTAAGATTTTCCTCTCATTTTCCAATAAGTATGAAAGACTTTCTGTTTTCTCCTGTTGGAGATATCTGTACGGATGGTGCGGGGTTTTAATCACCTAGAGGACATGCGTATCTACCCAAATTTACGTAGGAAAAGTCTCAATTTCTCGCAGATGAATGACATAGTTAATAGCATCGCCCTTCACTTCCTGCTCTCCAAAAAGAGAGAAATGCTCATCCTACCAATTCCAGAACGCTTTCAAAGGGAACTCATTAGCGGAATGCGATAATTATCATCGGCGATCTGATAAAAAGCCGAGGGCCGACTTTAACGGAGGACATATATTTTTCAACATCAGACCTAATCTCGTAGTTTTCTCTTATGTTTATTCCGCAAAAACGTTTCCTGCCTCGGTGGGTTTTCCCATTCGGGGAAATATTCACCGGAGGAACAATAACACGGCGTCGGTGAGGAAGGCGTAATTCACTCCTCGCCGCCGTAACTCTTTCCTTCCCCCAGATCCCCTTCGATAACACGGGCACGAAATCGAGTTATCGTCGTGGGCGGGATTAGCGAATGTGGCCGAAAGAAGCCATTTCGAGGGCGGAAGATAGGTGGCGGTGCCTGGTGCGAGGAACCCTCTCCTCGCCCTTATTTACGACCGCCCAACCCTTTTCGATTTTTGCGTGGAAGACCCCCCGCGTACCGTGACTCAACCTCCCCCCCGATCCACGCCCAGCCCTCCCAATCCTCACTCTTCATCAATTCAGAGTTGTGTTTTTATATTTACGCATTTTAAGCCTTCGATGGTGTTTCCAAGAGGGGATTCGGTGCTGAATGGAGGGTAAGGGCGTTTCCCCCGCTTTTCGTAAGTAGCGGTGAGGGAAAAGACGCGAATCGACACGTTTAATAAGTTTGGATTTTGGTTTATGTGAGAGTAATGAAAGTTTTGGTGGGTGGCTGTGCAGATTCACTCTGTTGGAGGGTTTACTACCGAGATTCACAACCTGCGGGTTTAATTCGATTCCGGTTGCTAATTCATTCCAATTGATGGAATTTTAAGAAACTTTGCACATGAAGTTGTGCGACTGACCCAAAGTTATGCGAGAAGTGAAAAATTATGACTTGGCTGGAACTCGAGCCCAGGTCTCCAACTTTCCGGGCAGATGTACAAACCACTAAACTACCGAGCCATTCAATCTCATTTCTGTAATCGTTCAGTGTGTGGTTAGAACACCTGCCCGGAAAGTGGGAGACCTGGGTTCGAGTCCCAGCCAAGTCACGATTTTTCACTTCTCATATAACTTAAATTCTTTTCAGAAAATTTGGTTCAGCTCTCTAACCTAAAGCTTGGTAACTGAAGGGGAGTAAACGAGTTATGGTAATCATGAATAATTAGTTTTGAAAAAGAAACACTATACAGTGTATACCCCGATTTAAGAGCAGGTTAAGTTCTTAGTACTCAGTTCTCAGAACGTAATCTGTGAGTTTTTGACCGAAAGTTGGACATATGTTGTGAAGTACTGCATAACACGCCCACAAATAGGTTTCAAAAAAGTTGTTTCATCCGTAAGGGTTAAAGATTGTTGGTCGTAACTTCGGATGGTCGAATGTCGGACGTTCCTAAGTCAGGTATCGTCTGTACTCACTTTGAGATAATTGAGAGGAAGCAGTTTAACCAGAGACTTAGAATAAATTTTCGATATTTAACTATAGTAATAACCCTAATACTGCCAGTCGGCAGATGTATGGTCATTGGAGTGTGCGTGACGATTGCCACGGATCGTTGTATTTCTTTTCGCACTCAAATCAGATGCTCTCGCTAAAATCAGTCGCCTTTTGGAACAGTTATCCCTTATCTCAATTGACAATTCGCATTTAACAAATAAAGGCTCGCGATAATCATCTTATCTTTTTAGTTCTACCGCAGAAAGGTATTTTTTAGGTTAGATTAGCCATTCCGAATTTTCTGTGTTATCCGAACTTCTGTCAGTTTTAACAGAGACCTCTTGATGGAGGCTGACAGCTGAAGGGATATGATCAACTTTGAATTTGTGCCTTAGAGAATTGTTTATAAAAAAATTTATTTAAAAATGTATAAGATTTTAATTCTTTAATAACATCTAATTTATTATATTTTATAATGTATCATATCGACAAATCGAACTTTTAGAGTAGGGTTTCTCAATGTTTGAAAGGCGAGTACCTCCAAAATCGAGTGGGGGAAATCGAGAATTTCTGAGTGTTTTATTATCCTCGAACCGTTACTATGGAGCCAGGTGAAAGGTTTTGAAAAGTGAAAAATTATGAAGATAGTGAGTAGAAGTGAGAGTGAAAATATCTTCCTTAATTTTTTCAACCAAAATTTCACCAACCGTTTATTCACGTCCTACTAAATGTATTTTCGAGTACCATCAGTGGTGTATGCACCGCTTGAGAAGCATTGCTCTAAAATAAAGAATATTCCGGAAAAATAGCGTAAAATTAATCCGGGAATGTCAAAAACGACCATCAACTCATTCTGCTCGACGTATGAAAATTCAATTACACAAATCTCCGAAAGATTTTCGTTATTTGAAGTTTTCCTTGCCCTTTCACAATAACTTCATTTATTTGGATTTATGCGCCAGCGTCCTCTCTAACACATCCTTTCGTCGTTTCCTGTTTTTCATTTTTTATTTTCTGGTTCAGCTACGGTAACATTAAGGTCGCCTTTAGGTTTCTGTACACCGGTGAATTTATCTAATCAACGAAGTTTTCCATTTTAAAACTGTAAATATACCGGATAAATATACTGGCCGTGAGCGTACAAACGCCATTGATTAAACGTAAGTTATTGAATATCAGAAGTCTTAAAACGGTGACTTGAATTCCTTTAGGAAGTAAACTAAATAAGTTTCATTAAAACGAAGTTAAGGAAATTTCACTTAAAGAAAATATAACGATTTAGCTGCTTTAAAAGTATTGAAAGACAAAAGTGCGAAAAATTGTAAATAAAAAAAATCATTCTAAAATGAAGTTGAGTATATTGTTTGTATCTCCCATTATTTCCCGTATTCCCTACTAATTTTCATCTCGTTTAAAAGAAAAGGAAAACTCATGCAAGAGGAATCATTACTTTGAGGTGTGCTGTATAACGGAAGGAGCTGCAACTATTTGATGAATAGCTGTAGAAATACTGGAATACTTTTCCGTAATAGGGAAAGCAATGCAGTTGTATGGCGCGCTCATCTAAGCGGATGAAGTTCGTGATAAAATTTCGCTAGTATAGTGATATTTTGATGTAGGAATCCGTACGATCTCCGGGGAAGGATCAGCACCAAACGAAGTCCAACGAATGGTCTTGGGGTAGTTGCACGCAGGGACAGATGTTAGGAGACAGTTTTTCTCCTTCGATTTCCTGCTTTTTTTAAAATTATGAGACAGTCTCACACAATTATTCATGAAATGATAGCAAATTTAGTTCTGCGAAATGTTTCTCGAGAAAAGTGGAAATTGAGTTTTACTATATATCAATTAATGCCATGGAATAGCTTTTAATTTGTGACCAATACAACATATGGCATTTATATCCAAGTAAACGAGAGTGAGATGTTAGTAAGTGTCAATTAAAAGAAACAAATGGTGGTCAACTTATACGAATTTTGCCTCCGAAATACTGGAGATGCGAAAACAATATTTTTCCGAACCTCTGAAAAGGAAACAACAATTGTTTTTATTATCCTGGAAGAAATTTTTTACATTATATTATTAACTATTTTTAATTTTTATGAATTTTGATATTCATGAAACATAATAAATGAACTTAGCTTAGTTTCCACTGACTATGAAAACACATTTGGAAGTAATTTATACTTTCCGGAGTCCTTCATCTGGAGCATTTCATTCACTTTATAAATAGTAGTTGGTACGTAGTAGGAAGTGAATGTAGTGAATTTTTAAGTAAGTTTTGCAATGAGAAACAAATCTGTTCGAGGAAACTTAAGTAGTTTACTTCTTCAGCGTTAATAAGCTAGTGTGGCTTCCAATGATTCATCACGTGTACTTTGACGTTTCATCGTGTATTCTTACCCCTTCGGGAAGATCATGTTTTCATTTTCGTCGTGGCGTGAATCGGAAACAATATCCAGGGTATGCACACTTCCTCTCAAGACGCGCTAACGAATTTCGCACCCCTCGGGAGGCGGTGGACTAATACGGAAGCCAAGCACTGTATCATTACCGCCCACATCATCCGCAAATTAAAGGATCATGAAGTTTCCCTCTCATCGAGGTTCATCTCCCATGCCGAAGCCGTTGAACCGCACTCCCATCAATTTCGCATCGTCGTTTAACGAAAAATCCCCCTCGGAAAGTGTATATATTCGCGAACGAATTAAAGGGTTCCGGAAAGGAATCCGAAAGTTTATGTCCCTTTCCAATTTCGGCCGCGTATGCTCCATTTGAATAAAAATCCCTTCGCAAATTTGTCTCCGTGGAAATTGGATCGAGGTGAAGCGGACCGAGCGATGGGTTTTCCTCCATCGAAATGATTTCCGATCGATTTGGCGTAACGCATTCCTCTTCCCGCCGCAGGGGGCGATCTTCCCCAGCATCCCCCCGCTTTCCCCATGGATCACCTTTACCCCGGGAAATCGTCTAGGAATCGCCGGAAGGGACCGCCGGCGGGTCCGTGCCGTGCATTCTGCCGCCGGGGCGGCGACGTGGAAGGCTTTTACCCTCCCATCATACCTTCCTCCCTACCTGCCTGACTCATTCTCCACGTGACCCACCGCCCTTCAAGGTCTTTTCTGCTCCCTTCTCATTGTCTTTGGTGAATTACTCTTCCGACCAGTCAGGGCCGGTTGTGGTGTATTGACGCCCCAAGCAGGCTGTATCACCAGACGACCTCGTTGATAATTTATTTTCAGGTCGCAAATATTTTAATTACTGATTGAACAGTATTTTTAGTATTAAATATTAGGCACATTGATGTTCCGTGCCAAAGAATTTTTTCGTGGAGGAAGGAAACCGTGGAGTTGGCGGAACGTTGTCAATCAAAAGACTTCGTTGCTGAATGTCGAAAAATTTCATTGTCATTCAATATTTTTTTTCTGATAATAACAAAGTAATAAAATTTTCTGGCAAAGGATTGTAGTTGCGTAGGCTTTACTATTTAATCATACTGGATTAAACCCCGGATTTCCGAGTGGCTAACGCGTTCTCTTGTGGAGAAAGGGCCCTGGCTTTGATTTCTGCTTGTGGCTGACATTTATAAGTATTCATTCAGTATTATAATGAACGTGGGTTGCTATCTGAATTAAGAGGTAGTGAGTCCGGTGGAATCGATGCGCTAACCACGTGTCCCAACATTAATGGTCCTAGTTGCCGCAGGCGCGCATCCACGGTTTTCGCTTGAAGGCTAAACTGAAGGAAGGTTACCAATAATATTCATGTATTTTAATGTATTCATGTATAATATTATCATGTTACAATTACATTTGGCAGACTTTATAACTCTCGCGATAAAAATGAAGAAGAAGCGTACATTTACTACTAGTTACTTAGTGTACGTATTACTGTCTTACTGTAAGCTTGAATACAGTCATGATAATGTTGTGCAAATTATATACAGAATTAAAAAAGTGAAAATCTCTGTTCAGCGACATAGCTGCTCTTTGACAGTGGACCGTTGTGAATATTTTTGCAAGAATTCCAAGATATCGGGAGGAATTTTCTGCCCTCCTCCCTACCTAGGTTAAGACCGTGATCTTTTAAGCGTATTCCCTCGTGCCTTTAAAGCGCTTTTCAACTTTTGTCTTTGTTTAATACTATTCCTGATAATACCTCCACTATCACTGACAAAGAAGGATGTTGCTAAGCGAACCAAAGTCTTGACCCCCAAAATTTTTTCGCCCCAAGAGATGCTTGGTACGCTTACATTGTCGGGACGACCCTTCTTCCTTCCTCCTCATCATTACCGACAGCTGAGGGAGATCGAAAGGTCTGAACGACACGCACCCCTTATTAAACGATGAAGCTCGTTAGATTCGCACATCCCCAGTTTTTTAGGTCCGGTCTCTTTTTTTCAATGTCGGGGCTTAAAATTTCGCCGACTCCGGTGGTTTCTCGGTTGATTCGGTTTCGTGCTCTTCCCCGTCGGATGTGGGGTTGCGTCGGGATGGGAAATGACGCGGGTGGAATTAATTAAGTTTGGTGGGTTACCGGTGCGGATGTGGGGGTGGCGGGATTTTTCTAGGGAGCGTGGCTAATGTGGTAGAATTTTAAACGACGTCGCATGACTTCCTGATTGACGTTTTATTTTTCATCTTTACCGTCTGCGGTGTAATCCTTTCTGGAGATAACGATGGTTACGGTTTTGTCTACGTTTGAGGGTAATTCATTCTGACAGTCCGCCTTTGTTTTGATAGATTGATCCTTGAATGGTGAAGATAGTTGTTATGGATGTTTTACAGTAATCTCTTCACCTAAGATTTGAATGCTTATAATTAGGAATATAAATATGCGGAATTTTTAAATTGCGGAACGTAGAGGTGAAATTTTTGGAGCCGGCGATCGAGGGAAAAAGAAAATATTTTTTAGTTATCTTTTGATTGTGAGCATCCATATTTTTCCGAACTCTGTGTTGAGGTCATTGTTTATGTTTGTTTGCGAACTTCACTGAATTGAAAAGCATTAACACATAAATGTTCAGTAAATTTACGTTCTAATATGCATCCTCGTTCGATATACCTTTTTGGCCTCCGGAATTTCTCTCGGATTTATCAAATGCTTAACTAATTGTCCTTTTCAATTGCTATGGCGAAAATTTCATTGGAAAATTATTATTATGTTATCGGTAACGACTGCTCCCAGCAAATTTCCCATTCAATTTTTCCTTATTATTCTTTATTATTCAATCATCCCATATTATACGCTGGATTAATAAATGTCATTAAAATAATGCTGTTTTAGGGAATTCATCATTTATGAAGCTTAAATGTATTTCATCGTGAATGAGAATTATTTTATTTCTAATGATTGACGTCATGCTTCAATAAATGTTTTCATATGCTTTATTGGTTAATCGTATCATTTTTCTGGAAAACGTATGTCATCAGGGAAGTGTATATCCTAATTTTATTAAGGAAAGGAATCGAGTCAGCGAGTCTTAAGTGAATGTTTCTCCTAATTTCTAAAGTGAGACATATTTCCTGTTTGATTGCATAGTTTCAGGCAGCAAAAAACTCTGAAACAGTTTATAGAAAATTTTGTGACGTGGGTGACAACTTTCGCAAAGTAGCGTTGATTTCCAGTTAGGTATGAGACACATAATGGAAATAGCGATAGAATGTTATCAATGATAGTATCATTTTATATTTCGGATTGTTAAGTAGTCATGTTGTCGTTTTCGTCATGATTTTAATATTCAGTAAGTTGAAAATATCTTGCACCAAGGATGATCAGAAAGACAGCAGATTATATTCTAATTTTTAAATCAATTATTCATCACTATTCATGTAACTATTTTTTATATTTAGTTATTGTTTCTAGTGCATGCATTCCCTTAAAATATGCTGTACATTTGTTATATTTTTTGTTGTAGATTCACTCTAAAATGGATGCATATTGTTGAATAAATTCCACGTTAACTCGGACCCAATACACGATTTAATCCCGTGATTAATTCGTGGTTGAGATTGAATAATTTTAAGGATTTAGAACATTTCTTTTGGATGATTCAAGCTATTGCTGCCCAATATCAATCGCGAAATATAAAAACGGAATTTTGTTGTAACACGCAGCAGCAACTATTTTCATATTATTTAACTTTATGATTTTTTCAGATTTTTTCACTTGAATGGTTTCTAGGGCTGATCTCATTCATCCACGACTCGTCCAATACTGCTCGCTGCCATAATGACATGGGTTCGGACGAACAGAGTACTCTATAGTTAATTCATAGGCGAATACTTGTCGCTTCCGGCGCCCAAATTAGAATCGACTTCCGACGTTAATTAGCGCGGAAACCAATCACCGGCCTCATCTTGAAGGACGGTGGAACAACTTCGCGTCATATCACTCATCTCTCGCGTTTAAATATTGGATGGAGGCCTTTGGAAGCGAGAATTTCAGAGATGGCACTGCAGGGACGTCTATTAGTTCGTCTTCTTTGACAGGGAGCGATGAATCCAGCGACGGCCTTCAGGCTCACTTGCGCCCACTTTCGAATCTCTCTCTCTCCTGCTTGATATCGTAATTATATTCCTCTCGCGTAGTGCGGCGGTGCGTGGTGCTGCCGCTATGCTTACGCTTTCTTTACGGGCCTTGGCACCAAGGGAAGCATTCCGATATCATGGGGAAGTGCCATTTACGTTGGCTAGCGTTGCGTTGGATGGTTAACTTTCAGCGCTCGCGTTGTCCCTCCGTTAGCACGGTTCATGGCGGTTTTAAGTGGTCTTCGCTTTCGGTAGAGGAGGCTGTGAAGTTTCGGTACGTGATCCCATCAGCACTTTCGATGTCGGAGTGCAGATCGATTTTCCTTTACGGTGATGAAAGCGTGAGGCCGGGGTGTCGTTACGTGGGCGTACGTCTTTTATTTTAAATGTCGGTCCTTTATTTTGCAGTCGTGTTCGTTGGATTATTTTCTTTAGTTTTCTCCCTTTATTCATTGGAGCGATATTTCGCCATTTATGTGACTAGTCGTTGGGGCGAAGGTTATTAGATATCAAAAATTAGGCAGTGGAATTAATCAATCAAATTTAAAATCAAACTTCTTGTTTCTTCTCCATATTTGGATCTATTTAGTCATAAAATTCCCTAAAATTCATATTGTTAGGAAAGACGATCTCTCACAAATATTCATCTAAAAGATATTCCGTTTATAATAAAATGAAACTTGGAGTCGTTCTTAGAAATATTTTTTAGTTATGTAGATTGTTGTCTATATTCTTATCAACTTGGTATTAAGTGATCACAATAAATCTTGTTCACAGCCTTTTGTCTCTCATGACACAAGTATTGGCAAAACTAAAAGGGCTCGCTATAGCACACGAATGTTAGTTGGCCGAAATTCAAATTGAAAAAGTAGGGAAGCTTGGAATACAATTTTTAATTTCCAGTTCACAGTGAAAGACAACGTGTATCGCACGATAAAGCACATATATCATGCTAAATTTAAGGAACATGTTACCCTTGTGCAATATCAGGAATTCAATAACTTTCTCATTGTACACAGTTAGCAAGCGCTTACCTTTCGAAGTAAATTCTCAAAATTTATAACTTCATTTATAAAAATACAATTACAGGCATTTCTAAGCGAGGCTAGACTTGCGTGAATCTTTTACGCATTCTTTGCAATCGCCTACCTCTATCAGCAATTCGATTAGTAATTTGATAATGACTTCAATTAAAAGTTGCCTTGATTTGCCTTAATTTAATAATCTTTCAAAATCAAAGGCTACGTCTGGAGACTTGTATAATAAGCTTTGTTCTCAAAGTATAAAAAAATCAGGAAAGTCTTAATTGTTATCCACATTCTCTAAATTCTCTTTAGGAAATAAATCAGGAATTATTTTGATTCATTGGAAAACTTATGAAAGTAATCATGTTTTTCATCGATTTGATGTGTATAATTTCTGCCTTCTCTTAATTATGTAAGAATTGTGTTATTTTGCTTGAATTTTCTTGACATTTGTGGATCATTACCTCGGAAGTTATTTTATAGTGGAGTTAACATGCTCGCTTAACTGCGCTCGACCATTTTATGAACAATTTGAACCCTTATCTATTATACATTCGTAGCATTACAGTGTAATATAAATCATATTAGCATGAAACATGGTGTGAGATGTTTCAGCGAAATAGCCATTAATAATTTGATAAAATCGAGTTGCATAGAGCTTTTACTACGGTTATTAAGAGCGGTAAATAAGTCCTGCTGTATGCTTTTCAGAGGAAGTGTACGCTTAGTTACGCGAATTTATTCACGCAGAGAGTTCGAATATTGTCACGGACGACTAGAGCAAGCTGTATTTAATCAAAAACAAGGTTATTCGAAAAGGTTAAACTATATTTCTCGTTTTTTTTCATCGATAGTGTACCCAAAAAAGTTAATTCGTGATCCTGTATGTTCATTTGTCATTCGTAGCTTATCTTTCGTATCTTTTCTTTAGATAGGTTTTGTGTTTCAAAAACTAACTACGATTCTTAACAGGATATAATTATACTTTTTCCTTTTTGCTAAATCTTTCAAATTTACGAATTCATCACGGCATTTGCCAGGAAATCTAACAAACAGCGAGCGTTAAGAATCTCTCTCCCCCAACAAACTAATGGGGTCATTTACAAGAATAATGTGTTTACGATAGTTAATTTAAAGTGAAGGAGAACTCCTCTTTAATGACGTTCATCCTTCTCCCGCGAAGATAGACAAATGTCCGTAAGTTTCTTGCGACCATTTGCATGAAAACACTCTCCCTAAGGAGATTAGCTCTCGTCAACAATTTTTCTTTTTCCCTCAGTATCAGAGACGACCTTGATGTGGTGCATGCACCCGTCTGCTATCCCTTTGCTGCCATTAATAATCCTCTCCCCTTTATTAACGTGGACTTTTTCTCCTGTGACCTTCCCATGATTCTTCCTCAGTTTGTGCTATGAAGATGGATATCTTCGGAAGATCGTTAGTTAGCCTTTTTTGTGTCCCAAGTGTTTCCGGGCATCATATCTATGGTTTCCTTGTTTTTGCTTAAAGAGGCATGGATTTTATTTTTATGCTAGAAAGGTTGTAACTCGGTATTGATTAGGCCGATTATGGTGTGCGTGGAAGGAAGTTCTATAGAGTATTTGCTGAAGGGAAGGTATTTTGCGCAGAGGTGGCGATTATATTTTAAAAACAAGCCTATTATGCGCCTATGAATATTCTTTTTGCACATTTTGAATATAACGCGAATTACGTCAAGGTATAATATTATCCAATGGAATCTATTTACAATTCGTTAGGATATTTATCCTAATTATCCTATGAATTCCTTTGGATTGTACTTCAGAATGACATGTTAATATATTTTAGTTACGATTATGTGGATTCAGCCTTGTAATTAAGCAGTAAGCTTTGTAATAGGTTACAAAATCCTTTTTGTGATTCTCGCAGTACATTCCTGTATTCATAGAACGTTCTCTCGTGATGAAATTCATTACCATTTGTTCGACCTTAGTGTGGCGGAAAGAAATTTGATTGCAAAGCAGGTGTTTAGTCCCTATTCTGTTTAAATTGTGATTTTAATCAGACATTAGGACGAAAGACTTAAATTTATTTAACCGTGTAATCATATGTATTGTAACTATATTTGTGAGTCTGTGTATGTTTGTTATTAGCATTTGCAGAGTTGGAATTTCCATTTTCGCAATATTTCATTCGCCCATTTTCCGAATAAAGTAGTTTAGAATAACATATATATCTATCTATAAGCACTCACACAAATTCATACATACCCATATGCATTGCATATACGATATATCGAATCGAATCGTACAAAGTTTCTTATTTTCAATTCCAAACTTTTTTTGATTTGGTCAGCATTAAATTAAATGATGGAGAGTAATAAGCATTGAAGTTCATCGCTTCTCACGAGTCTGTTTTATAAAATAAAAAGGTAATAATTCAGTGCTCGTTGGGTTTTCCATTCCAGAGGGCATATAAGGAGTAGGTTATTACCTGCCTCGAATTTTCATATGAGGTGTAACCGGATTTCTCTCTACGGAAAAGGTTCCTGGAAGCATTCGATTCATAATACAACTTTCTTCATTACGTATTATTCGCCAGCTTCTCATGCGGCAGTTTCTTCATCTGTATGGCCAACTTTTCTCCTTATACTTCCAAATTTCAGTCGGATCCGTTCACCTGGATAAAAAGTTCGACAGAAGGTGACGTCGCTTGTACCGGTGTTCTTCGACTGGATATCTCGCTTCGCTTCCGCGTTTCGGGAAGTGTCGCATCGAGGAATTGAAATTCCGATTGCACTCGCAAACTTTGGCTTCAAACCAGTTTTCGCGAAGTTCGCCCAAAAAACTCGACATGAAAGGTTAAGGAACCTTACGGGCCGAGAGAAATGCCTCGAATTATTTCCACCGAAGGAAATTTCCCGAAATTACGGTCACACTAGCGGTGGAAGTTTTCGCGCCTCGGGTCGATACAAGGGAAAAGGCCGTCGTCACTAAGTGTGACTTTTTAAGAGCGAAAGGTATTCAAATGAGCCGATTGTACGCGAAATTATGGAAAGGTTCCAAACGACATCCCTTTTTCGGCGAGAGGTGCCGTAAATAAATCGCGGCTATCGATCGAAGTTCGTTTTCACTTTTCTCCGAGAAAGTTTAGCAATTACAATCAGTTCAGCGTCCCGGAAAAATAGGCGCTCATCTGAAATCGGATGGCGTTTTTACTTTTCGCGCTAAATAGATACGATTCGCGGGCTTTATTTATGGAAAATTTGTTCTCCCTCGCTCATCCAAACTCCGGTATTTTTAAAAAATTTTTCCCGTCAAATGCACGTCATCCGTAAAATTTTGGATGAATAAATCCCTAACTAATACACAGTTGTTGTTTGAATAAGAATAAATGCTGGCTAATGTTCTCCGTACGAGTACAAGAGTTTTCTGATTAGATTGAAATTTCTCCGACAGGCACTGTTGAGGTATGTACTTCATGGTGAAATTTTACAGTGATTCCTGTTTCTCTAATTCTTCGCTTTCGTTTTTCATTAAATGAATAACTTTCTTCGAATCGTCATTTATGGAAGTAATTTATCGTAAAAAAACAGTGATTTGCCGTTTCTATATGTGAGCGATGCAGATTCAAAGTTCAGGATGCGTGAAAGTACACAGGACATGGATTCCGCACATTTTAAGATATCACAAAGTAGTAAGCATTATCGTTGCTCTCGGAGTATTGCTGTGGAATTCTGAAGTCACACACAACGGTTACGAGCATGATTGGAAGCTATAAACATAAGCATGAAATTATGATTAAATACACAGAGCCGTTTGCATTTCGGTGATTATTACGTTACGCGTTATTAGCGAGCTTCCCAATCGCCCTAGTTTACGGTAATGATTTCCATTCTTCGATTAAGCACTAACGTTACCGTTGTATGATTGAATCCCTAGCTGTATTTTCTAGGGAAGGTCGTTTGTGAGTGCATCACTAAAGCAATGGACTATTGCATGCTGAAATAGGAAATGTATAATTATTTTTCAGATAAATATACACTAAACAGTATTGACGTTACATTAGAAAATTCGAGTTCAAATTCATTAAGCCTTGAGCTGAGTTTCATTGGCTGCTTCAAGGAATGGCTTGGTTTTTTAGCGCAGACTCACGAGGTGGATAATCTTACTTAAATTTTTACGATTTTGTAGGATAATCTCGTTTTGGCGGAGAATTTTTTGTGAATGTATGGCAATTGATCATAATTTTTTTGCTAGTTTTCATTAGGTTCTCCATCTCAGAGCAGTGACTTCGCATTCTTTTTGTGTTTTCACGGCACCTGGAACCAGTATGTTTCTGTCGTTGTGTGAAATAATTATGGCTTAAGAAATAGTTTTTCTTTTATAGACCCGTTGCTCCTTGAGAGAATCATCTTTCTTAAGTGTTTTAGGTCTGCCAATGTTTGTGTTCCTTGACTTCTGACGAAGGAAGTACCCAAATCCGGCCCTGTTATAAAAGTTCATGTCTGTAGGAAGCGGTGTTATCGCAGATGTCGGGGAGTTTATTGTCGGAAGTGGTGGCTCCCACGCTTTAAATCGCTGTGATAAGCAAGCTCGATCTGGTTTGTACCACTCAGTGGTCATTTACCCCACAAAAATGCGGAAATAGGACTTGAATTTCAGCCTTATGGTTCGTTAGCGACTTTCTACCACAAAGGATGGTGTAGATTGATGTTCTCATTGAGGATTTTCTCTTTGTTGCGGGTGAAAAAAACAGATTTTTTGAGTGTATCAGAAGACTGCGCGGAATATTTCGGCGTAAAGCCAATAATCTAACAGAGTACTAAAGGATGAAAGGAGATTTTTTATCGTTGAATTATCCGTTGAAATTTTAAATTTAAAAACCTTTGTTTGACCGAATATCAGAGGCTTATTAATGAGGATTGTGACATCTGTTTCATGATTACTTTTCATGGAAGCATCTTTTACATTTGTACTCCATTTGTTCGGACTATGAAGTTGAATGCACAGCTTGAGGCAATGAAAACAAATAAATTTGAAGGATTTAATGGCATTGTGACGTTCGAATCACGTTATAATTAAAGGAGCGACGCATAAATTTCATGTGCGATGAATTGATGATGCATATAAAAGATACAAGGGATAAAGTTGTTGTATCAGAACGTGCGGAACGGATAACATACGTGTATTTGCAGTGTTCAAAGTAACACATAATCGTAGGTTTGTCGAATGACGGGTAACACACGTAGGCAAGATATCATCCTGTGTTTATTCATCGGATGATTTAACGTCCCATTTTAAAAAGGATGCAATTTACGCAATAACATACGGGGTCACATTCTGACAAAGCCCTCTGTATTATATGCTGTCCAGGGTCGATATATTTGCCGGCATTCTCTTATCTGAAATGGACATAAAGGATAATATTCATTGGCTTTACCGTGCGGTATCGCTCCCTCACACCACGGATAAGCGGTGGCTAATCTATGGAACTCATCGCACGATGACTTTGGGGTGCGTCTGTTGCGCCACCTACGGTGATTTCGCCCCCAATTAAAGGATTACGTCCCTTAATAAATCGGAGATTTTAACGCAAAATTTTTGATGAAGAGATAATCTTTCGGCGCGCGAATTTGAGCAAGAGGGTTTGACGGGGCGATAATTGATCGGCACGCCCATAAAACACCGCGAATTAAATATCTCTCGCAGCGCGGATTCAGTGGGTGTAAATCGTTGCGCGATAGGAACGCAATTAATACAGGGTATCGTTATCGGCGTCTTCGTCGGTCGCGGATCGTCCATTAATCATCCATCCGCGAGGGCTAACATTTGGATAATTGCGGTGTCGATTCCATTCCATCATTTCCGCGTGATTAATCCCTTCTCGCCTCCTCCCGGCGTTTAATTTTCCAAAATGTTTGATTCATCCTCGCTCTGTTTGTTCATCAAACCTCGTGGAAGTGACGCGCTCGTTGGCTAGATATCGCCGGTTTTTTTCCTCTTCCCGTGCCGATTTCATAAGCGGAGTGTAACCAGGTTAACTGGTTGTCGCCGAAATCCGTGTGCCGGAGTTTCGATTGAGCTGTGCTTTGCCCTGGGGTTCTCAAAGGGGTTTAGGTGGACTAGGGGTCGATTACGATGTGCAGGGTTCTACGTAAGGAATGGTGGGATTAAAAGAATGGGGAACAGAATCTTATCCTAAGGACTGCCAGAAGGACAAGTAAACAAAAACCATAAGGTCGAGTTTTATGTTAATTTTCCCTGATTCTTAAAATTTGAGATTGAATCGGAATGAACTATTTCACTATTCAACACTGAAAATATATTCTAGTTTTAACGAGCGGATTGTAATACTTCTACTTATACATTCTACTATTATTGTATCAGATTTGTTTACCGGTTCGGCTAAATCCCCTCGATGCGCAATAAAGAATATAAATAAATACAAATATATTATTAATAATAATATATATATAAAATTAAAGAATATAAATAAGTCGATTTTAGAAAGTTCGAATCTACTACAAAGGCTAATTCGTGTACACCGTTTACTTAAGCGAAAATTCAGAGAATGAAATAAAGAATCACTTGGTAATTTCCACAGAATATTTCAGGACGACTAGTTTCGGCTGAACACCATCATCAGGATGATGAAATATATTATATTATACATCCTGAAGTATATTCTGTGGAAATTACCAAGTGATTCTTTATTTCATTCAATGAAATGGCTTTCCACGAAGTACGGCCAAAAACGATTGAAAATTCAGAGGTCTATTCCTTGAACCATGATCCTGAAGTTTATCGTATATTTAAACAAATTCATAGATATTGAACATACACATAATAAATTAATACCGCGCAAAAATTAAAACAATTTGCTTGGATGAATTCCTTGGAATTAATTACCGAAAAAGTGACATTTTTCGTTCTCGTTAGAGTGGCTTACCCCTTTAAGAATCCAAGATAATAATAAATTAATAATTTAAATACGTTTAATGTAACAAATTGAAGTAAAACTGAAATTGTATGCCAAAAATGCGAGAAGAATATCGATTTGAAAACCAGTTTCTTATCGGCGGTTGATCTTGGCCCTTTTTCCTCCTAACTTAAACTTCGCGGCAAACGATGCCATATGTTCACTAAATTCTGCTCAAAATCGTATTTATAAGAATGAAAGCATAGAGAACGAAAATTTTCATTAGTACTATCGGAAATTCTCTTTCACAATGATTTAATACTCAAACAATGGTATTTAACTAGTAACATCGAGAACGATCAGTACTCAAGCGGCTTTCCAAAAGCGTCCTTCCGGATACCCGGTGGAGCTACACTCTCTTATGGGCAGAACGACTGATATCGCATATTTATATTTTCATTTTATAGGATTAGTTATGACTGTTTGATTCCTGCTTCCGTAGTTGATAGATCGACTATCATTCACTTTTCTTGTGGTGCAGAAATGGGAAAAATGTTCATCTTTACATTTAATTTAATTTACATCGGTCTTAGTCCTGTTCATGACTGTACTACGTAATATCTAAGTTACTGTGATACGACTGTGCACCAATAAAAGTTGTTATTATTGTGAGTAATGCAGATTAATGGCATTCATCTTCCTAAGTCCCTATTGCATTCGAAGATTCACTCTGCTGCACCTTTGTGAGCTCGTTTTATTTACAGCATGGCTCTTTAATGAAAGCAAAGGCAAATTAACTCATTCCTTATCTTCTTTAGCAAGCCTCATTCCATCTCCAAGGCTTTTAGCAGCTTATGGTGGGAGGTTTGGTATTCATATTGTCCTTTATGTGGAATAATATATATACAGGACTTATTAAGTGTGCGAAGGCATTATTGTTTCCCTAGGCGTATAATATAGGATTAAGTCGGGGTCATCTCATGCGCGTATCTCGAAAAACTACGCGTGACCCTCGCGCCTTTTCGACCTCGCTTCCGTTTCGCCCCTTTTTTCCACGATCTCTTCCCAGCGTCTGCTTTCTTTCCCCTCATCCATTCCCCTTCTCGGGTATCCTTCGCACAGGTCCCTGATCCTCGCTATATTTAGATCTACGCAGCATCCCTCCCCCGACTAGTCTACCCTCCTCGCAGACGGGTTCTCACTCTCCCACAAGCGTTCGCATACTTATAGGATCCGTCTCGATCCGCCGCTCTGTTTCGCTTTTTCAGAAGTTCGCAATGTTCCGAAGCAAGAGAACATATGCGGATGCTGAACGGACTGGCGTGACGTATCTAACCGGAACATTAACGAAAATTGATCCGAAAACCCGAAACGGACCGAAAATGGAAACCGAATGGCGTTATTTTTCCGGATTGAAACCCGATGCGGAACCGGTAACCGTTTTTTATTCCGGTCGGATTTTTTATTTCAGTAGATTTTCAGTAGAAAATTTTACCTATGTGTAAACAAAGGAAGCTATACTTACGCATACCAAACTTTCAATAAATTGTCCTTATATATTGTTTCTAAGCATCCGTTTTCAATGACCAGCTCTTTTCTCTCTTTATATTCTATCAAAACGTACAAATGACACACTATTTTAAAGTGAAAGTTTTCCGCTTCCTACTAAAAATTTAATGAAATGAAATGGAAAAGCAAATGAAAACTGTACCATTTGGTAAACAAATCGAGGTAAAATTTGAATTTGCCCATGAAGATCCGTTACTGGATGTGTAATTATCGATATCTACCGATACCAACGAGGTACCTCGAAACAGACACAGATATATTAAGAAGAAGTTTAGTTTAGAGATTGTGGTGTTTGTTGAACTGAATTTCGGTGGGAAATGGAGTATCACTGTCCTGCAAAATTTTCACACGAGGCAGCTAGTAATGAATGGTTGACATTTGCGTTAACCTCTTCAATTCTTTCGATAGTTGGTTTTTAATTTAGAAATTTATATTCTAGTATTAAATCTTACCAAAGAAACTACTTAAGATGTATAATATAATAATAAATGGATAAAAGAGACGGGTAAACGAATTTTAATACTCTGAGGAAAAGAAACCGGTTAGAACCAATACGATGTAGAAAGTCGGAACAAAAACCGAAATATGTTTTCTCATTGAACCGGAGTACAAATAGTAGAGAAAGATAATACAGTTCGATGCCCTTGTGAGGAGGATTTAGCAAGCGGGGGAGGGATTCCGCATTTGTTTCTTATACGCGCGCGAATTTCGCTTCGATTGAATTTCGCGGCGTGACTTTGGCGGCTTTGTCTTGGAATGAGGATTCCGCATCCAGAATAATGAAAAGAGGGAAAAGAAACGTATCCATGAACGAATCGCTCCAAAGATGGAACTTGTTACGTGCTTCGAGTTGAGAACCATCGGTTGGTTTTTGACCGATACAATAAGGGCTTGTTGGAAGATTGATGGGGTTCAATGATTTTAACAAGGAAAACGACTGTTGGGATTTCAAATTTCCGGTAGGAGTGAGCAGTAGGAATGCTGTAATTCGGCTTCATTCATTCTTCAGTAGCTTTTAAATTATCACAGTAATGAAGACGAGGGACAAATTTAAAGTTCTCGAGCAATACTAGGTGGAATCTCATGAGTCGAAGATTAGATTATATACTGTGTCTGTACCAAAGTTTAACAAAATAAATTACAGTAAAATACATATAGTGCACCGGCTGACGCCATCATAAGAAATAAATGCTATACGAAGTTCAAGACACAAAAAACCCGGTTAAGACGCGTTTCAGAGGACCGAAGGAAAACCGGGCTATAAACGGAATAGCGTTTTAACCTGTTTAAAAACTAACATTTATTATTTCTTTTGTGTTGGAAATAAGGTAAAGGGAAGGTTTTTCGGCTCTTTATTTTTTAAGTAAGCCCTTTACACCTCAAAACGGAAAAGAATCTTCCTTAATTGTTCTATATTCTATAGATATAAATTAGTTTATTTGTTTCTAAAACTCCAGACCCAAAGAAAATAAATTTGAGGAATAAGCAATGACCCACGAAGTACCTGGACTCCTCCATCTGCAAATGATGTCATTTCCCTTACTGTGCAGGGTTGTTGTGACTTAACACTACGACTCTGAGTATGAAAAAATTGTGATCGGTTTCTAAAAGCTTTATTAATTCCTTAGTTCGAATATCAGGAATATGCTTAGCGTTTATAATTATTTAGAGTAGACGTCTAAATCGTGATAAATGTTAACTCGCCGGAAGCAAGGATAAGTATCTTCTCCTAATCCTTGGAAAAGTTTTTAATCATTTACTGAGTTCTCTCATCATGTACCGAAACTAAAAAAGATTTCGCGATTTATCCTTTTCAGTCATTCATGTAATTCCTTTTTTCGTATAATCTCATCGGCAAAAAGCGCGCCTCATTACTCTATCCGATCAATTTCGGTAATTGAGTAATTTAAACCCATATTAATCAAATATGGTAACGCAGTTTTTTCTTCCCCTACTGTTTTATTTTTTTCATAAATATGTAGTACCATAATTGGTTGTCTCGAATCTTGTTTCCTCATATTTCATATTTTTTCCAAGCAGCCGGAGGATATCTTAGGTCAATAAATGAATCCTTGTGAATCAGACGCACGCAGAATGAGCCTCTTTGTAGCGGTCTTGCGTTTTTCACAGCTGATTTCTCAAATTACTGAGTAATCGAAAAAAATCCCCCGAGTGGATCTCTCATTAATTATCCTTTCCCGAAGCTAGTTATTGTAATTGCAATTTCGTTTTTGCGCTGAAATGTTAATTGCCGAAGCCGTGGCTTAATTTATTAGCGCCAAAAGATATGTCGGCGGCAGTTCATCGTGGAAGGGCGCCAGGAAATGAAATAGCTTGTGGCGCCACTACACCTTGAGTCCGAAGGTGATTGTTGACTACTAGATCATTTAATGGATACGAGGAGTTAACTCAAGGTGGGGAAAGTGAGAGTTAAAAATAATGTTACTCAGCCTTTCAAGTTGGATCCGGTTCTTTTTTCACGAGGTTATCCTTTCGTTTCTTTTCCATGTCTTAATCTACATGCAAATTGTGCTATCTATATATTATTCCGTTGAAAGTGATTAGGTTATGGTAATTTATCTCGTCTGATTTCATCCCTAACAGAGACATGCAAATTGCGTATTTATTGTAGAGGTGAATCTTAATTAGGATCGAATGAGGAGTGTGTATCAACTTACCGTCCTTATCGCTCTAATTGCTTAGTTTCATATTTTAATGTGTATCTTGTCACGCATAAAAATTCTTTGCTAAATGTTGGAATAACTGCTTACAGTCCTTGCTAACGGTGTTGGTGTTCATTTACATTGTGAGTCTTCATTTATATCATGAGTTCAACCTGCATATCTATGACGAAAAATTCCTGATTTTTATTTAGATTAAGATGGAATTATATGTATTATATCGGTATGAAAATTTGAAAATGGTATCTATCCCTAGAAAAAAGAAAAGGAACTTATTTATCCTTAGAAAAAAGAAATGAAGAACAATATTGCGAATCTGTGTATTATTGCTGAGTTGCTTCTCAACTTTTTAACCTGTTTATTGTAGTCGATTTTCCTTGAGTCAACATTGTGGATATGCTCCAGTTTAGCGTTTTTTGTTGTTAAGTTATCCCTCACCCTTCACTCATAACATTTCGCATAATACACTTCATATTTCACATTGTGAAGTTGATCGAAGCAATGAACGTGGAAGCTATTTTTGCCTCTCATGATTAGCCTTCTATCGTTGGAAACTCTTTGGTTCTTGATTGACGTGCAAGCACCGAAAATGAAATTTTTCTGTTCGGATTTTCTTTCTCAAAGCACATCTTTCGTTGCGACTTTTAAAAAGGTACTTGGCTCTATGGGTGTTCTTTCGTCAACCCCTTCCTCAATCCTCACACGCGTATTTGTGTTTCCCTCCCTCAAGTACTCTCGTGCATCTCGAGGGTTGGCAGCAGAGAGGAAACCAAACGCGAATTTTTCGGGAATTCCGAAATCTAGGTTAAAAATGGATCGCGCGCTCATGGAAAACATTTTTGGGTCACCAACCGGAGGACTTCTTCTGAGAAAAATACCGGGGTTATCAACCACCCGGATAATCGAGTAACCACATTTTATTTACCAGGAAATTCCTCTGAAAATTCAACAGCTGCTGATGGGATTTTCCTATATATGTAAATTATTAAATAAATATAAACTAAATGATAATATTTTGTATGATATCCGTTTTGATATAGGTAATTTTAAAAAATATAATATTTAATATAATAATTAATATTTTTTAATAGTTCTCGTTCACTACTATTTGATTAATTTCGTTTGATTTTGGGTTTTGTCATCAATTGTTTGTTGTTTGTTGATATTTTATTCGAATTTTATTTATTGATTTATTACAACAAATGTGAGTGGAGTATTACCTATGTGTGTCAATGAAAAGGACTGTTAAATTATAATTTTAAACAAATTACATCGAAGGATAATATTTTTTAAAAAGACTAAGCAATTTGTTGTGTTTGGGTTTAATTTTTTAAATGTAATAAAGTCAGAATGGATTGAAAATACTCTTTCGCGTCAAGTAAGGTGGAGAAAAACTTTGTTGACGTGTACTAATAAGATATATGATTTAAATATCTCGGCACAATCTACGAGGAAACCACTTCCTTTGTTATTTTTTTGAAAGCGTTGTGGGTTGACACAATCTTTATCTTTGCGTCACTGATGTAGATATTGTTTTATCGGCACAGTAATATTTAATATTTACCTCAATATAATTTGTAAAATGCAACTAATCTTGTTCTTCTCCTATAAATATTGCTATGATGTTTACTTAAAAAGCGCAGCTAATACCCATTTATTTGAAAAATTTCTCTGTAGAATGTTGAACTCAATTTTCGGTAGTCAATATTCAGTAAAATAGTCTGAGTAGACGAAAAGTTATTATAAATCTCGAGTACTGGAGTACTCGTACTGTGATTCCCTATATGAGACCCTCACGAGGTTTTCATGCCGCCGAGCGAACGCGGAAAATCGGCGTTTTGAGTCACGATGTAAAAGTGTCATCCTCAGCGGAAGGGCAACCGGAAAATCCTGCACAGCACTTGTTACGCCGAAGAAGACATGAGTCGGATGGTCAGAAGAAGCCTTCCGGCGAAGTGTTGAAACTGATCGCTCACTTCGACCTCATCTCATAAAGTAAACAAGCGTCCCACTGTTTTCAGTCTTATCGACTCCCCGAGCCAAAGAAATAATTATGTCCTAAGCCGTGAGTCAACTCCACGGAGAACAAGGGTGTCTCTCTTGATTCTATTAATCTCGTTGTTCGCGGCATAAGGTTAGCGCAATCTTGTGTGTCATTTTTCATGCTTCTTTCCCTCGGTGACCTCACCACTCCCATCATGCGGTTTAACGGATGGCCTTCTCCCTCGATTTTGCCCGTTTTTTTGCGCCACTTTCTTCTCCCTCGTCGGTTCCGTTTTCCTCGAGCGTCCGTTAAATTCGCGTTAACTCGAAAATTTCGTGCTAGGTGCCCGTGGCGGTGATGAGATGCGTTGGGTCACAACGAAAAAATACGGTAATAATCTTACTCGGTTTATATGCAGTAACGTCTTTAATGTCCAAGCAAGAGGAATCTTCGGACAGGCACATAAATTTATGTTGAAATTCGGAAATCATTTGCGAGGTCCCTCATCTGGAGTACATTGCTTTAAGGAAATGAGAGTTGCACTCTGAGAAAGAGGAAAAAAGATTGTTTGGAAGGAATGGTGATGCGGATCTGGAGAAGGATGCTGAAGATTCAAAGTTGGGTTCAAAGAAAAAATGAAGTTCTAAATGAAATAAATGAGATGAGAAATCTCTCAAGAACAATTGACAACAGGAAAATAAAATTTTTGGGTCTCCTTTTTCGACACAATAAATTTATTATTAATGTTATGGAGGTGAAAGTTGTGGGGAAGAAAGGAAGAGGAAGGCCAAGACTACACTATTTGAACAGGACACAAGAACTGATGAAGCCCAATATCTACGTACAACTCAAGAGAACAGCAGAAAATAGGACCATTTGGTTGCAGCGAAAAGCCTTTAGTTGAAGAAGAACGTCTTTAAAATCACCGGTGGGAAAATTCCTTACAAGTATCATAGCAGATTTTAATTGTTTGCGCATCTCTTGGGAGAGATTCTATGAAAATGGTGCGAATCTACTCAAGGATTTGCGCGATGAGTAGAGAAATGTCAAAGTGCAAATCTTATCCCAAGGAATTAACCTCTTTTCCCAAAAGGTTTATTTTCTTCTTGCGACATTTCTTAAAGCTTTTGTCTTCTCTGGAAGATGTGAAAAAAGCCTCTTTCAGATTACAATCTTTCTTGACTCCTTATGAATGTTACCTTTGCACGATGTGATTGTAAGGGAGTCAATGTACCAAAGAATTATCTTTTAACATGTTCCAATCGAATGTGGGGATTTTTGCGGCGATTTCGTAATAAAATGAAATTGAAGGACAAGATTAGCTCAATGAATTTCCGCTGGGCTTAAAGAGATTTTCCAGTGATACCTTCATCTGTCATTGTTATTTTGGAAGATCACTTCTCTGTCATGCATTTCCCAGACATAAAGTATTGTATCTGTAAGTGGATCGTTACAAAGTCTTCATTGGTTATCTCTCCTTGATTTACATAAAAAAATGCTATATTGCTTGGTATTATAGGTGGTAGGTACTAATGTACGCTAATGTGTCATCGCGTCGTTATTTTGATTCTCTTTTGCATGAACTGAATAAAAACCCCGATATTCCCTCCTAGCTTCAAATCTTTTCATTTTTCATTTCATTCATTCATCATTTCACAATTGATGGACATCTTTGCATATATTAATATTTTGCATCTTTGCATATATTAATGTAGCAAAGGATTTCAAATTTCTCTTCCAGATAAATCTTCTCTCTAAATGCGTGAAGCAATGCAGAATTCTCATTTTCCAGTGCATTTTAGCGGCTGAATCAGCTGGTGTAGAGTTATCGTTTAGCAGTTGATATAACGCAATGGAAAATGTCCATGTACGTGCAGCTTGTAACCATATGAATAAACTTTGTTGTATTCTGTAAGGAGTGGCCAAAATGAATACCACATTTAGGATTATTCATACCTCAATAGCTTCCATACCATCATCATCATCTGGTAGTCTGCTTGCGCAGGTCTTAGTGGTCATGGTTCCATCTTTCTCTATCCTCCATCTTCTCTTCAGTTCTGCATATCCTTTATCATTCTATCGATCATTTTAATTCTTCTCCTTCGTCTTTTATCTTTCTCTCTACTGTTCCGTCAATCATTTCACAGCCATGAATAAGACTGAACGTGCGGCTAAAGAAAAAGAAAAATATATTTTTCTATATCTTTATCTGTAAGTAGAAAAGTATTCCATCTATAAAATCACGGAGCAGGAAAGAACTATGTGGTTAGGAAGAATTGATATTTATTCCAACTTAAATAATTCGTTTCTTTAGAGCCGTGTGATGAAACGTCCGGTGGATTCACCTCGTTTGGCGCAATCCTCACGGCTTCCTTTTCCTCGTTCCGCATTAGTTTCCTTGTCCTAAATTTCCAGATCGAATATGTAAACATATGCCTCGCGTGAATCTCCTCCGCGATTTTCGGAATTCAAAGCTTGCGATTCTCCGTTCGCGAACGATTCCTTCGTGCAGCCTTTCATAACGGTGGCTTCGTAACTCTCTCAGCACTCGTCTCAAGCAGTCACGAAGGAGAGAAGGGAAAGATGGGAGATGCATCTTGAGGTCGCGGCCTTGAGTCATACCTAGCCTATCAATTGCCCAGAGGTCGTGGGGAGAGTAGTCGAGGTCATACCTCATTGCTCGTGTCGCGGTCATTCTCGTAATTTCCTTTTCGCTCTCTTTGTGAAGTCGGTTGATGAGGAAGATGAACGTCTTCTTAAGGGCGATTCAAGCTGCTAGAAGCGTCTCGGTTTCCGTCTAGTTTTTCTGCTTTGATCCGAGTAGGCGTTGCTTTTTTGCGAGTGTTTTCAGCCGGATTTATTGTGTTATATTGGAGATAAATTTTCAGCCGGATTCAACGTGCGTGTTGAGGAAGATTTTTTAATCTTTTGAACGTCGTGATAGAGAGCATTATCTTTTGGTTGATGATTTCGTGAGGTTGTATCTGAAGCTACGAAACTTTGGTTTTTTGGGCCAAAGTGAACAGGTGTCAAACTAAAAGTCGTGACCGAAGAAATCGTTATTTTTGCCGGAGTGAGAAACCGTTCTCAGAACGAATAATCAAAATTCTTCATTTTGAGCCAAACCGAAACCGTTATTTATTTATTCTGTTATTTTTTGTTTATTTTCGTTTCGCATGCTAATTACGCTTAACAGTAGATATGTTTTATATTTATTTATTCATCATATATTTTAATGACTGACCTCCCGCTATACTTCTTTTATGTCACGAGTTTCATTTTTATACTTTTTATATATTATTCTACATAACATATACGCTATAAAAGCTTCTAATACTGAAGTATCATAAAATAACATTGGAAATCCAATGTGAAATATCTATTTAAGGGATTTTGAAAATTCTCCCGTTTTGCTTCGTTTATTTTTATCTAGCATTTTTTCTTTACTGTTTGAAATTTAATTATTCGGAGGAGGCGACCAAATTACGGCATTAGAATTCTACGTAGAAAATATATTTGTCTAAACAAGGGTTCAGTAAGTCATAAATTTCGTCATGAGATATTAATCAAGTCATGAAGAGGCTCTAAGTAAGTTTATCATGTAATTTTCAGTTAATTTATTGCAATGTATCGCCCTCTGCTGCGATTATGTTCGTGTTCTTTTTAGATTGTGAGATATATTTCAAATGAGTACGCAACAAAAATTAAATTTAAGAAAATTGTAATAGACGGTTGCATCAGATGCTCGATTAGTAGAAAATAGTAAATCTAAGAGAAAAGTTATCATGAAACGTAAACCTTATCTGCCAAACCCTGGGAATATAGACGAACCTATTTAAAACCATCAGTGGTCAGCATAGTGGCACTTGAGACGTACGAGAGCACCGCAGCTCTAGAGTACGGAATGGTCACAGTTTCAATTGCGAGTAATGATTGCATCGCTAGACTCTGCGTCGCCCCGGGCACACACGATAAACATACAGTCGGACAAAGATACCCCACCGCCCCCCCCCAAGCTACGCAAGTGAATAGTTGTCGGGTCACCAACCCGAAATCTCTCTATTAGCTCCTCCGCTGTTTTGCTTACTCCCCTTTTTTCTTCCTCCGCTCTTCACTTCCCACCTTGCATAATCCTGACACTCGGCCTTCCTTGTCGCTCTTCATTCCTCGCGCAATGCCGGTTTAATTAGGATGGTCGATGAGAATTAAAACCCGCACAGTTTCTTCAGTTATTCCTCAACTACTGCAGCGTTTGTCATCTTTATCCGTGGCTCTCCTTATCTCGTGACAATCCACTCGAGAGAGTCGCTTTTAAACTCACGCCCGCACTCATTTTTCCCGTCCACTCCATCCAGCGTCCTCTTTACTGCAAGAATAATCCCACCTCATTACAGGCCGCGCTTTCCTCGACGGCGCTTGACGTCCCTCCTCCGTGAGGAGTTTCGCCCGTAATTTCCATAAACCTTTTCTCTCCCCACGTTCGGAAACTCTCCCTCTTCCCGACTTTCTCCCTTTTCCGATCCTTACGAATTCCCCCCAAGACGTTCCTTCTCTTTCAGGCCTCTTTTTTATTCACCTTTCTGCTCCACTCCGGTCCCCGGACGTCTCAGAATCTCTCCGTCATATCCGCCGCCCAACCCCCCGTTTTTATCTTTTTTACATTTCTAGTTTCTCGGAGTGTATAGAGAATGTATTGTGTCGGAAGGTTCGACCTCCCTGGATTTTTTTTAAATGGGTGTTTCGAGTGTGGGCTCGTGTCCTCGCGAGGGGTTTTGCCACGTTGTCTATCAGTGCGTCTATATGTGTCTATCCTCCGTGTCCGTCGGTGGATTTGGGGTTCTTTCGTGAATGTTGTGGGGGTGTGACCGGAGAAAGTAAGATTTGTTACCGTAAACTATGGCGTCGATTATTTCATTTTATTGAAATTCGCGGTACGGACTGCAATACAGCGCCATTAACTATGATAATATGGTTAAGGTTTGATAAATCCTCTCTCTTTAATTAATCGGCATTTTATGTTGTGTTCATTTGTGTATTTACATTTAGAAAAATTGTTTTAGACGTTTATTTTTTTCCGATCGCCACATCTAATCTTGGAATGCGGTAATTTTGGCAGATAAGGTGCCATCTTTACCGTAAGCCATCGTAGTCATCGTACTCATATCTCGCAAAATTAAGCAAACACAAGCAAAATGATGGGAATAAATCAAAAGCTCGCTTCCTTTTCCTTATTGTTATAGTTTTTCACGGTCTTTCGCATCGAGTTTACTCACAAACATGTTGAAAGAGAGGAAATTATGTGGAACACAGACTTCTTCGTGTAAAATATTTAGAATATGTTACCAAAACCATATTTTCTCGAATTCTTTCAAAATGTCAAAATCGTTTAAAATAAAAGGATTAGTCAGTGGAAATTGCGATGAATAACGTTTTCACGTGCTTGGGGTCATGTGTTCGATTCTCGTCGGTTCTACGTAAGGGAATGGGTCTATGAGTCTTAAGTCTATGAGAAGTCATTTTAATTATCGGTTTATGTCGTCATATTTCTACTTATTATCTTCTGGTAATTATTTGTTTGCACCTTAATTAACATATATTTTACTTATTGAATTCATTGTTATCTTTGCATTATAAATAAAAAAAACGTAAAATTTCCAGATGACATAACCTGCCATTTCATTCCTGGAAAATTTTCAGTTACTCCAAAGTACTCTCAGTATTAATAGTGTATCTCATCTTTAAATATATAATATTATCCAATTCGCTAAACTTAATAAAGTTTTCTGTAACAATGGGTAGCTTTATAGGGCAAGATATTATTTCTCTCTTTTAATTACCCTTATAATTTTCATTATTTTTCTATCATTCCTATTATTTCCACTTCGTTTCAGCTTTGTCTGCTCCCTTGATTACAAGAGAATCCTTTCTTCATTAAGCGTTAATGTTTTTAAGCAATCTGAATTCAAAAACTCTTTCTGCTCCTATGGAACCTCTTTGTGTCCAATATATTACGGAAATGAAAGAGATTAAAAAGTTATTTTTTCGGTATTTCATTAAAAGAGATGCGTACCCGTAATATGGGAAGATTAACAAAAAATGAGCGCGGAACCGGTTTCTGAATGAAATTTTAATTAATGTCTCGCTCTTTACTTATTTAATCTGTTCTTAATGCAAAAATTCATCTCCTAGTGGGCCTATTCAACTATAACGTTTCAGCTACCGGTAATATAACTTTTACGTTCTTCACCAGGAATTCTTAGTGCAAAGAGGCAATTAAGCTGTAGATTATTCAGAGATGCATTCACTTTCACTCGATCTCATTCGATTGAAATGCATGGAAAGTGCTTCTTAGATTTTTATACGTAATATCTAAAATTACATTTATGATTTTGATTACTTAATTGCGTGTTAATTCATTTTTGTGTCACTTGATAAAAGTAAGGTAGTGCTTATACTGAAAGATTTTCAAAATATTGCAAAATAATGAAATGATAAATAAATATAATAACAATAAATAATAAATAACAATAAAATAATGGCTTCAAAATTTCCAAGTATACTTTTTAAATATTTTCGACTATCATCTTTACTAATACTTTAAACTTAGCCCTGCTCAGTTCAGATTAGTTCATAGGGTAAAATTTTCCAGTAATTTCTAGTCGTCGAGAAAGTTTTCTAACTTGTAGAAATTCTTTGAGAAACTTCTTAGTATTTGTATATTCCGGTCGCTACTTGCGGTTTCCTGGCCAAATGGCCATCATTATTTCTAGCGGTGATCGTATGTTGTTGTAACTCCTCACATGATTATTTATGACCACGGATAATTGATTCACGAAAATCACGCCACACATTCCAGACAATGGTGGTGAGCAATGTGAAATTCGTCGTGACTTTGAAGATTATTATAAATAAAAATATATAGCGTTTTTATTTGTGTCTTTATTTTCTTTACAATTATACTTAATTATGATTTTTATAAATGTGGTAAGAATTACCTTGAAGAAGGTAAAGCATCGTAGGAAAGAACCGTCTAGTAAAAAATGTTCTTCAGTAGTAATGAGTTTGGGGCTACCTTTCGTTTACTAAGTAAATAGACTTCACTCATGGAAAAGAGAACAAGCTAAAGAGAAAGCGCCTGACGTAGCCGGGACTTGAACCCTGATCTTTTACTGTCAGACAAAGCCTCCTTTTTGGCTGCCCATTTTGGGTCATTCGTTTTACAAGGCGTTTCGTATTTGATGGACGTGAGAGTATTTGAGCTACTGCTGCACGAACATTACTGCAAGGAATCTTGCATTAAAAAAGAAAACTTAAGTATTCCATCTCGCCGCCTTTTTACATTTTCTCCTCTTCAGTATATTTATTGAAAATTTAGGAATCTTAAAGTAATAACGCATACACATAATGGCGCCAATTAACAATAAAATTCCTCTTAAAAATGTATTTTAACTAAAATAGATTACTTTTAGGAGCTTTTTTGCGGTTTTTAGGTAAAAAGTCTCATGTATATTACATAATATATTTCGTAAAATCATGTTTACCTAGGCAAAATAACTCGTCGACTTTTCATTACTAAACGATCCTTCATTTTCCGCTTATCTCATCTCTACATTAGTGTACTATGTCTTTCTTCAGATACTTTTGTTAAGTAATACTCAACTTTAGCTTTTATTATTACTATCAGTTGTTTTCTTTTACTGTTTTAGTAGTATAGCTTTTATACATAAGTATTTTTGTTCTTTTTTGTGCATTATATTTTTATTATTTTATGTAAATTTTGACTTTCTACTGTAATTGTATGCTCGCTGTTGTATGTTTTAATTTGTTACCGTTTGTTACTGTTTGTAATTTTAAGCATTGAAACATATCGTGTGTAATGTGTTTTGTTGTGGAAGTGCTAAGTTTTTAAAATCGGAAACAGTTTCAATTGAAAAGTGTTTCCCGTTTTCTTATCTTCCTCGTCATGAACCTCCACAAAGTTACTCGCCATTCCGTCGACTTTAATGTAATAAATATATTATTTGTATCTTCGGTAACAGATGCCTCGTTACGTAAGTGCGTTGATTACGAAAGAGAAGTAGTAATAAAGGTCACCGTGAGGTGTTTTCCAAGGGAGGGAGCAGCCTGTTATGCGAGTTCTTCGCAACATCCATCCCACTCTCTTTCGGACGCCCCAGCATCTTCTTCCTCCCAATCCCATGAACATTCTCAGAGAGTGCCAGGCGAAACGGAAGTGGTACCCTCCCCCCTCTTTTGAGGGGGAGGGAAAAAAGGAGCTCCTTTGGGTCACGTCCTCTCTTTTTTTTCTCCCTCGGGACGTACTCCCTCGCATCCACTGCTTTCCATCTCGTCGACAGGAGAGTCTGAGACGAGTTGACGCGCCAATCACGGCGAATATTTTGGCGTTCGTAGCAGAGAGTCGATCTGGGTCGACGTGGTGCATAGGTGATTGTATCCACGTGTCGGGAAAGCGAAGTTTAAACCTCGGTAGCCGTATTTTGTGGAAATTCAGGTCGGATATGGAATAGGATCGCTTGCTTTTGTCTTCGACTTGCGTGTTTACTCAGCTTCGTGGCGTGCCAAACCACACAGCTTTCTTCCTTTCGTATTGAATTCGAATTGAATCAGAAGAAATGTCATTTATATGTGTTTTGAAGCTCTGGTTACGCACTCCTATAAAACGAAAAATTTTATTTCTATTTAATATTTTATTTTGTGTTTGTATTTATTTATTTTAGATAGATCAACCATTTACAAGATATATAAATTTGACATGTAAGACATATAGTATTCGTGTGATAGCCAAAAGTTTATATAATCTTGTCCGGCTATCAATTTTAAGTTTAAGAATCACATAAAATGACTGACAATGCATATGCCAATTATCACAGATAAATGGATTGAAAATAAAGACCTAAGTAAGAAAAACAAGAATATATGTATACAGGTTATTCTTAACAATTGTATGAAATTAGAAATTTTGCATATTACTTGCATATAATATGATAATTTTATTAACTATTCAGTTTTTTCTAATAAATGCAAAATTTGAAGATGTTGCTCTTGAATCATCCATGGTACACCAATATGCCGCGGTACACAGTTTGGGAAGTACTGCGAGAGTAAAGGTCAATCTTTCTTTAGAGTGCTCATCCCGGAAGCCGATTTGATCCGCTCCCACTCCACTATTTATACTTGTTGTTTATAAAAGCTCTTGAGAGAAAATGAGACTCCCCAGGCAAGGTGAGGAGTGAGGTAATTACCTTGCTTTCCTCCCTCAGTTAGATTGCTTTGAATGGAAAACGCCCACGCCAGTTTAGTACGGTGAAACTAGGCGTTATACTTTTCGTAGCAGTGAAAAAATTGGTTTGCAGGAAGAATGATATTACTCTGAATCTTGTATATCTTTTCACTGTAAAAAATAATATATAAAATTTAAGTATGTTATAGGAAATTAATGAAATGTTATCCCTGGTGATTAATATTTTAATTTTCTCTATTTTCAGGTCAGTATCACAACATATCTGAATTATTGGTGAAAGGTCTAAACAGACACTGCCCTGGTGAAAACGGTATGTACAGTCTATCTGTATAGTATTCAGCCCGAAGTGGGTTTAAACGTTAATCTCTCTGCAATTAGCTACCGAAAGCTATTGAGAGCTTATCAGGTTTGCTAATAAAGGTGGGGATTCAGGAAGTTTGCATTTTCTTTCCTCGCCTTCTGAGAAAGTTTTGAGTAGAAAACGTCCTTTAAAGTTCAGCGAAACGATCTTACGAATGACACTTTTCATTAAATTCAATGAAAGTGATCAAAATGAACACCAAAATATATTTTGGTATGATTTGATGACAAATATGAAATAAGAGCTTAAGGGCGAATTTGGAATTATAAGAGTAATTGACATTTTATTGCAATGAAATCTATAGGGCAACAGTTATTTATTCATATATTTAGATTCACGATTGTACAACCAACTATTAGGAAGTTCGGCGGTTTTTTCTTTGTGTTGTAAGTTACAAGATCTCCACTCACATAATAAAAGTCTGCGTGACTTGATTGTACAATGACGTCATCTGAAGCATCCCCGTCTCTACGGGATTCAAACCCGCTACCTCAGCTGCGAAATCCAAGTGCATGAGTCATTACACTTCCGTAGTTGCTTCTGACATACTTTCATCTCTGAAGCTCGTCGATGGATTCTCAAGTTAGGTGCCGTTTGGGATTCGCCGCTTTCAAAATTCGTGGAAGAAGCAAAAAATGAAATTTCTTCAGCGAAATTGAGACAGAGGATACGGAAGTAATATTGTATAGACAGAATTTTTGAAGTCGTGTTCTTAATCAAAAATTACTTCCTGGTTTTCCGTCAATCTTTGCTTGAACTTGACTTCAAAAACGGTCTAAAAAACCTTTGTAATCAACTTCGTGACTACTGCTTCTAGTTGTTCTACGGAAGGAAATAACTGAAATGTTTCATTCGAAGTTCATTAACTTTGTAATCAAGGTTAAATTCGGAGGAATATGATTCATAAGTTGTTTCAAAAGCAGGATACTCCGCAACCTTTTTCTCCACAGGAATTAGCTTCCACTCGCCTAGTTTTATATGTAGGTCATTTTGGTAATAAAAGAAAGATTCTCCCGCGCGATACACGTGGAAATTCCTCGTACAATACTGACTGAAGCGACAGTCAAGCCATTCAGTCAGCGCCGTACTTTTTAAATTTCCGTAATAATGCATACGGAACGTATTCCGACCGGCGCTGAAAAAATAAAAGTCCTCGAGTTCGTAAATTTAAACTGGCCAGTAAACCCATAAAACTATTCTCTATCCCGGAAAATGGGCGTGGAAGCGAGGCAATATTACCTTTAGCAACTCCCGCATTTGCGTCTACGAATGCACTTGCGCGCGAAATGGGCGAATAAAATAACAACGAGAATGCAGCGCCATATAGCAGCGGTCGTTAAAGGGAGTGAAAGAAGCGTTAAAAAATCCCGCCGCTTGATAAAAATGTAGTCGTTGTAGCAGGGTTGCGGGGAAGTCGGCGTGACCGGTCCCGAAAACATGTGGAAGGGCAATAACAGTACGTCTTTATGAGGCAGCGTAAAGGGGACGGACGCCTTTAGTCGTGCGTTTATTTTGGATTTCAAATAACGTGAAGGCAGAGGTGTCGGAGAGGAGTGGCCTGAGAAGAGCTTCTCCTTCGCTGCCCATGTTTATCAAGCTAATATGAATATTTTTGAAAGCGGGAAAAGAGGTACAAAAAGCGGAATACTCCAGAGCTGTATTTGAATAGCAATCTCCTCGTCGCAAAGTGAAATTTTCCGGTGTTTCCTTTTCTTCGGCTTCGGAAGGAATTTTCGCGAAAAGGGTTTGGTTTCGCGACGAAACTCTCTTTCATCTCGGTTGCTTCTCAAGTCCGCCTCGGCGCCTTTTGGGGTTAAACAATTCTTGATTGAAGTGAAAAGGCTGAGTAAAGGAGTTCTCTCGGAGGAAGATTATGTATATTACCTTCGGAAAGGAGGTAGAGCAGCAAATTTTCTCCGTGGAAATGGATGCGAGGATGGAAAATTTTTCTCGCGGCAGTATTTTGCAGCACAAATAAGTAAAATTTTATCTCAAAAGGGCTTCGTTTTAGTAAAATTTTAATTGAGACGCTAAGTGGATTATATTTTTTTGCGTTATATCTTAACAGTCAGTTGCAGTAACGCTTGGGGTAAGCAATTTTTAAGAAAATTATTTCGTTACACTACGACGTACGTTTACTCTCTTTGGGTTTGGAAAGAGATTTTTATTTATTTGAGTTTAAATTACATTTTCCGCAGTGTATTTTTCGTTTTTAAACGTAAATTTATGTATAGTTACCACGAAAAATTTGATTTCAGTATTCAAGTATTTAATGCTGTCAATACATTACTGTTTGAGTTAATAGGGCAAGTAACGAATATAAAATGATCGAAATTTAGATTAATATTAAGATATACATAGATGAATCAATCAATTAGATTTCAATCAAAAAATTTTTGTAAATTATAATAGAAATTGGTAAAAAAATAGGTTATAATTTGTATACATACATTTTCTTTCTAGGACTGTGAGAGACGGTTCTGCTCTCAAATGTAACACTTTAAGTACATAAATGACATGAAACCATGATTCATTTCAGCAAAATATATATTCGACCATTGGAAAATAGTACTATAAATCAGTTGGTAAAATCTGTACCACAAGAATTTTCCCAAACTTTTTTTTTCGCTCATGTTAACCAGAATTAAGTAAGTTAAATCGCTTTCTTTTCCTCCTATAAGAATAGGCTCGGACGGGGTAGTTTGAAAGACCATCGGGAAGGAAATTGAATTTTTGCCGGAATTTTTCCCTAAAACTATAAGCCCTCCGCTGTCGAGAAACAGAGATTCCTAAGGGAGCAGAGGGCTCCTTATTTTATCCCCCACGAAATCAGTCACGTACTCCAGCACGCCAGAAAATAGAAAACGTGTCGCGGGAGAGGTCCAATTGTATATTCAAGGATTCTCCTATCATTGGTTATCTGGAGACCCCCCTTTTCGCGTAGCGCTTTAGCACGTTCAAGAAGTTATTTTTGCGTGAGCGCGTGAAGCCCACCCACTCACTCCCGGAGAGTCGTTCCCGACGCTCAGGTCGAAAATGACGTCTGAATAAATGATGCATTCCCGCCGGAGTCATTTTCCTCTCTCGAGGTGTTTGTTGGCGTAATGTACTCGCAGCTGTTTTTGATTAATGCATTAATAGGGAGTAGTGCTCCCGGAATTCATCCGAAGGAGACATTCGCGCGGAGTTAAAAGAGTTGAAGAAACGTGACGAAATGGAATCCCCTCAGATATGCGCGGAGCTTCCTTGGGCATAATAAGGTGCGATGGAAGGATGGATGTGTCTGTGAATGGGATGAATGAAAGTGTTGGGAGGAGTGTGAAGGATTAGACTGCGTGCCATTGAAGGTGGGACTTCTCGGATGTTATGTAATTCTTGTTTGTGAGCTGGGGCAACTTTTGATCCATGTCTGTCTGGTATATACGGATCCGTAACTAGCCATTTGTGCGATCCTGCCAGAATTTCCTGTGAAAAGGACTGTATCTAAAAATCAACGAACTATATTATGTTAAATCTAGTGAAGTTTTTAAACGCCCTTGTAATATACATCCTCGTACAAATTTTATTGACAATTTTTGCTCTCCTATTTGGGTGTAGTTAAGGAGTTTCGCCCCTTTACGGTCTTAGTAGGTGCAACATGCTTATAGTCGTAATCTACTAGCATAATGGCAAAAGTAAAAATACACTTTTTGTTTATCTTGTATGAAGTTATCCGTAGGTATTTGGGATTTCCGAGTTACCGCGCGGATTGGTATTGGGTCTCCGAATTGCGATATGAGTATTCTCTGAAAATTAAGGAGTATTAATAAGGGTTTCAGACACCCTACGGCGGAAAGTTTCTAGCCGTCCCTTCCCTGCTCAAGAGGTCCACTTTTCTGAGCCATTGAAACTCTATAGATAAGAAGGGAAGGAAACGAGCTTTGCTCTTACAGATGGGCGAACTAGAATAAACGCTAATGATACATGGATGCGAAAAAGTCTGCCGACACCGAGAATCGAACCACGGATCTCCCACTTTTCCGGCGGTTGCTCTTCCCCCAAGATATTTATAGATTTGTTTTGACTTGTTTGATAATTAATTTTT
Organism: Pachydiplax longipennis; assembly: GCA_036926295.1. Lineage (NCBI taxonomy): Eukaryota > Metazoa > Arthropoda > Insecta > Odonata > Libellulidae > Pachydiplax > Pachydiplax longipennis. Next base: position 18,689,937 of record JAVFKF010000001.1, on the reverse strand, counting down.
TATGATTTGAGTACTAATAACTACTAAACTTGTTTGCGAAAAGTAACTTAGAAAAAATATTGTTTCGTCAGATTAAATCTACGTTAAGAATTCCCATAGCTTGGGAATTTCGCTTTTCCCCTTTATTCAGAACAGACCTTCGCTTACCTGATAATTATTGCGCTCGTAGTGAATAGCGCGTAATTGCTCTTTTTTTTCAAATATTTCCCCGCAAATGGCTGATTTTCTGCTAGATTTAAATTGACGGGAAAGAGATACTCTACTATAGTCTCTATAAATTCATTCTTCCCGAATTTTTTTTCCCTCATCGAATAATTTCACGTTACTTCTGAATATTATCTAATTCCTTGTTAGCTTATAATTATGTAAAGAAATATATAAATACGAGGGAATTCGAATGAAGGATCAGCTATCCAGTGCTCAATAAGAGGTAATGATGAAATTTATTGCGTTACATTTGAAATGAATACCTTATTTAATGTCCGTAAGCACTTTAATCGATATTACTGAAGCCCAAGAATTTTTAGCTGTTTGTCAGACTCGGTGGAGTCACACCACAATCAACATCGAAATGAACATTCTTTCCTGTTTCCGTTTTAAAATATTTTGAGCTATACTGCAATGAGGACGGAAAGGTTTAATCGTACGATTAAATTCGTGGAAACTATGTAGAGCTAAACCGGGTTATGACTCGTTTAAAACCAACCACGTCAGCATTCAAGGCGAGTAATTTGAAAAAGGGCGTGGCAGAGATCTTCATAATGTATCTTTCCGTCCAAAACGGGAAATTGCCCGTAGCTGCTGAGTAGTATTCATCTTCAAAAGAGCTTTTCGAGTTGATAAAAAAAGAGGAAAGTCTGCGCGGTGCTAAAATCAAAAGTCACCATGCACACCGCAAAAACGGTTCATTTTTGGCCGAAACGGTGAATAACGCTTCGTATTTTTGCACATCGATGGGCATTTCGGCGTGATGCTCGGTTCTTAGATGAGAATTTTTAGGGATTCGTAAAATTTTATCTTTGGGAGGTTTGGAAAAATCAAAACGTGGACCTCGCGCACGTCCGATCGGCAGTTGTGATTAAATTCGCGGCATTCATGGAAAGGGCAAAGCGTCGCAATATGAGTACGTCACTGAAATGATCAAGTGGCCCATCTTGCCGTTCGATCGGACCGAACACACAAAGCGATTCAGCCGTCGTTTTTACGCAGACCTCCGCCGATCCCACATGGGAATCCACTTCGCGCTAATTCCATAATTTGTCGGGAGGCGGATGAAATTTCGCGTCACAAGGGTTTTTCAAATTTTTTTTTTTTTTTCATTTCAATTTCGAATTCCCCAAAGAGCAGTCGGCGTCCCGTTTACAGCCGATAACATCAGCCGTTTTTATTTTTCGCCGCCGAATCATCAAAGTCCGCTTACTCAGCTTTGCACACACGGAATCGCCGGTTATTTTTTTTGTCCCTTATCGCCGAAACTACATCGATGCTTTTAACTAGACCTGTTTGCACGCCGAGGAAGGAAGGGAACGGCGACGGAGGTGAAGTGCAAATTTACTCGCGCGCGAAGGCAAATTTGAACATTAGCTGGAATGAGGTACATAATTTAATCAGCTTTTCATTTCCTCCTCCGCGACCGACACTGCTCCGCGTTTCGAGAAACGAAAATGCAGGGGAGTCTCGCACCTTTTTCCCGCCCCGCCCACCCATTTGCGAGATTCCAGTAATTTAGATCTAAAAAAAAATAATAAAATGAAATCCTCGGAAGTCCCTCAGCCGCTTTGTGTTTCCGGACGGCCCGAAGGTACGGTTTAATGGAATGTTTTGTTCAAAGGACTGCTGATGAACTTCTTATGTCATTCACCCCGAACACGATGTTCTTCTAGTCGGGGATTCCGCCGCGAAATGAATTAATCGGGAGATGAAGCTTCGAAGCAGTGCGTTCCCTAACTCTGGGTCGTCGTAGTTGAGAAAGTTTTTTTTTCTCTTTTTAGCGTGAAATTCAAAGAAAGCCTTTATAAACTGTATACAAGTCTAGTGAATTGCTAAGTTGCTACCTTAAGGATGCCTTCCTGGCATAGGTGTCAATTTAGCGATATTGTCGCTAGATTTAGCGACTTATTTTTCTGTTTTGCCGACATTTCGCGCTGTATGAAGAATTCCTCGTGAAAATTTTCCCTGATTTATTTCTCCTGTCTTGGTATACTACGAAGTTACCAGAAAATCTGTGGAATTTATTCTTATTATTGTTGATTTTTTTGCTAATCTGACCCTTCTGTACATCCTAATAGCATAACACAATTCACTTATTTAAAATAAATAAACCACTTTATTTATAAAATGGTATCACTTTCAGTTGATAAAAGATTTAAAGTTTGTATTATACATTTAATGTCTGTATTTTCTGAAGTTATATTTATTTATAAATGCGAATTAAAGCTATTTTACTTTTTTTTAAGCATATCATTCTTAGCAATATTTTTTTCGTAGTTAGCTCCTTTTTATCCACTTTTCTATGTGCATGTAGCGACATTTTCGAATAGCGATTGCTTACTTGTACCATCCACAGCGATCGTATCTCAGAAACTGCGTGTGCATCTCAGAAACTGTGCCATCAATTCCTATGCTAGGCTCAAATAACCCCAGGGAAAATCAACATTTAGTTTCCTCTTCTGTGTTTTCTCAAGCGCTATGTTTTCGGTACAGGAACTACAAGTGCGGAATTTCAATTTATAGCCCCACCTCTCTTTCCTGCGTGCTTTGTGTAGGCTTAACCGATACACCTCGGTTTCCTAAAGAATATATTAGGCGTGATCTGTTTCGTAAACTTTGAGCACGGCTGTTCTGAACGCTCGACTATGGGTTTGGAGAAACGGTGCGTGCCCAAAAAAACTTTTGTTCAATTTAACCCGTTTTGTTCACGTAAAATAGTCTGTTTGCGTGATTTGTGGAGAAGGGAAGGATTCGTGAACGACTGCTTCCTGAATGGACGCGGCTCGTTAAAACTCAAGGAACGATCTCGCAGTTTTGTGAAAATCGTTTCGGTTCATTTCGTATACATAAGTCACACAAAGGCTGAGACTAAAAACATTGTGCGTTTCAAAAGTGCGGAAGAGAATTCATATTCATAAACTGCGTGCGTGAGTTAGCATTGGTACGCTGATGGCGCGGACTGGTAGAACTCGGGACTGTATGGGTTAAATTAAGTTTTATTTATTTTAGGAGAAACGATCGAAATTGAGTGTATCGGTAGAATTCAACGGAAATAACGAGTAATTACTATCTCTCAAATATTACGCCTCTGAAATTACCGTATAAAGAATTGTGGTAGTGGATTTTCTGATGTTTCCGCTAGTTAATAATGATGAGGATTTCATTAGGTGAAGTTTATTTTTAAGAGTCCACTCTTACAATCAAACTTCAAGTCGAGGAGGAACAAGGAAAAGAACTTTTATCAACCACAAAATATTTTTAATTTAATCGAGCATGGTTTCGTCTCATTAAGTCATCATCAGATTTTAAGTCCATGAGTGAAAATGATCGTCATTTCAAATACAGATTGTGGTTGTTAAAATTTCCCCCCTTGTTTCGCTTGTTTCCTTTCGCCTTTTCCTTGTCATTTCATGGATTCTTACCACGAAATCATGGCCCAGGCAGTGTATTCCTTTAATTCACGCGTTAACTAACCATTGTCACTGGTAAACTGACTGGAATTCGATGATAATACCTTTATCAAGAGAAAGATGAGCAAAAGAATTAGGAGAAGAATAGTTGTAACTAAAATACTTAAATTAAGCGGATGCCGAGGAACCTTGAGAAATGTATTAGAAGGGATTCTTAAAAAAAATAACTTTGGAGAGCATGGTTATCAGGGAGTGAAAATTTTATTGGAAAGGATGTTTAAGGATTGAGTGCCGCTTAAACTATAAAAAGGTAGCTGGATTGATAGTTAAACTATATAAAAGGGCGAAAATGTATCAATTCTTTTTGTGAGTTATACAATTAGAGAGAGAAGTATTGACTGAAAGATTTAATTGTAGAAGATCTCTCTGCAAAATAAAATTCCGCATTTACTCGAAAATTACCGCCCCTTTTTTCCGAATTTTTCGTCGTAAAAACAGAGGGGGCGGTTATATTCGAGTAATTCACTTTTCACGCGCAGTTAACATTGACCGAGAAGAGAGAAATTACGAGGTTGTACGTGAAAATATAATTCCGTTATGTATTTATTTATTAAATTGAATGCATTGTATCAATTTTATCCGTATCCTAACCGCCGTGAGACCGCATAGTGACCGTCCGTAAAGTGAGATACAGATTTTACGGTACTTCAGAAGGATTGCTTACTAATTTTTTTTCCTTTATTTTTGAGCCCAAAGCAAAGGGTGCGGTTATTTAAGAGTAAATACGATTGTTGAAATTACTTAGATTGTAAGTAAAATGTTGAGAAAATGTTAGCGAATGAGTTAGATGTTAGCGAAGTGAGTGAAGACGAAAGAGGTTGTATAGTGTGAAGGAGCTTAGTTTGTGAAATTTAGAGCTAAGAAAATTGCGTGAAGTAATAAATTTGAGCGTAGAGGAAATGACAAAATAATAGAATGTTTTCGTAAATGTTCGTAAACCCAATGGAAGTTTTCGCGTGGAATCCAAGAGAAAAGCACAAGGAAATGGCGATTTATGCCCTAGCAGCTGTGATGTATACTTTCGGCATGAGCTTCCAACTGGAGAATTGCGGAACGAGAGCCTGAGGGACCCTCGGGATTTCCGTGCGTGGGTGGATATTGTTCAGGGGATGGGGTGCTTGGGAAAGGAAGGGTTCTCTAGCCGCTTGGTAAAAGCGTACGGGAAAAAACGCGAAGTTCCCATATGCAGTGTTTCCCGCCCAGCTGGATCCCTCCGCCCCCTCTCCGATCTTACCCGCTGACGGAACTTTCTTCGCCCCCACGACGGGGGCGTCGCCGAGGGGTCATCAAATCCCCTCTCGCCGGGATAAAAGTCGTACTACATTTACGCCATTGCTTACGTGTTTGCAAGCCTTTCTTTTTTCCTCCCATCGCCGGAGCTTTGTTATTTGTTTTCATTTTTTTTTAGAGAGAGGCCGGTTCCATTTGGCGGGCCCCCTCTCGCGATTGCCTCCCGGCGTTTGCGCTTGTCCCTCCGCGTAACGAGTTTTTGAAGCTTTGCCGGCGAATTTTTGAGTCGAATGGGGCCGAAAGTTAAATGGGTTTTAAGGCACGGCCGGACGGGGGAGCGCTGTTATGCCTTCCAATCACTCCCTCTTTGTGTTTTTTTTTACGTCCGCGACTTTTCGGGCTTTTGTGTTTTTTCTAATCCTGATGGCCTCGCAAAATTTTACGGCGGACGGGTGGCGATTTTGAGGGTTTTTTTCTTTTGGAGGACGGATGATTATGTATATGGAACGGTTCGTCGTTTGGGATGTTTCGCGGTGTTTGTTTCCTCGGAGTGCGAATGGGTGGATTCGGCGGTCGCGGATTTATGGGGGATCGATCGGAAATTCGGGGAAAGTGAAGGCGTAGCCGTTTGCGGAATTGTTTCGCGTTAAATGGAAGTCGTCTCGGATCGGTCGTTTTCATTTTTCGGGTATGAATGAACTATTCATGTATTCAGGGGTTTGGAATTGCTATCTTTCTTTCTAACCGTGACTTTCTCAATGCAAGTTTCAATCGAATCTGATATTCATAATATACAAGCGGTCCAAGTTTCTATATTATTAGGTTTATGCCCTTGTAACGAAATTACTTGGTCTTACCGTCACATATTGAATAGTTAAATTATCAGCTAATTTTAATAGTAATTAATATTGATTTTTCTAGAATAAAAATTTATTGACATATTTTATTCGCTCGAATGTATATTAAGTTCACACTATGATGTAATGATTGCCCTAACGATAGAAAATTCGCTAAATAGTGATTCTTGCCAATTACCAAGGATATCGTTCAGTAATTTGCAAAAAATGCACGTTCTTTTACCACTTCCCGTGTCCGTTTTTTCTTTCAATTTCCCTCACAGAAAGAATAATCTCGGTCTTGCTGCGGATTTAATTCGTAAAAAAACTCTCAATTCCAATTTTGGTCTCAGTTTATTTTAATTCTTTGCCGTTTCCTTATTTTAACGCATGAATCATTAAATAAATCAAGATTCAAAAATTAGCGACTTGCTGATAGTCTGGGGAGAAATATCAAAGATGGCTTAGAGTTAGCTCCGTTAAGAATGATGGAGATGTGCTGTTTACAATTTTAAGGCATCGTGTTAATAAGTGATTCCAGGGAAATGCGATTGTATTCAAGTGAAAGGGAAAGGAAGTTTTCGGTTGATATGAAAGAGAGAGAATGTCATAATGGGGCGAAAGGATGGGTCCTGGATAAATATGGCCAGAGATGTCCAAATGTTTGGAGGAAATGAATACCAAACCAGGATATACGAGCTATTGCGAATTTAACGTCATAGCCGTAAATGGGTGACTGTTTCGGTTCTATTCGCATAATTTACTTTTCATCTTCTGCCTTGAAATGTATTATGTCTTTGTCTCAGCATTCGGCATACATTCACAGTGTGACCTAGAAGTCAAGATACCGCTAAAAGAATTGGAAAAATTAATGAGTGTGCAGTTGAAAGCCATCCTTCATTTCTCTGCGGGTGTCTATTTCAGCGACACGCAACCCCAACCTACTTCAGATCCCTAATTTCCGTTTCTCCATTTCAAGAAGATCAATGTTAGGCCGAATACCACAGACATTCAATAACACACTCTCCTTTCTCTTTCAAATCCTGTCTTGACCTTTTGTCTCGGAAGGCATTCATCATAGCCATTCCGAGGTAGATATACGTCCATTTCTTCGTCCTTCATTTTATATTCATTTGATTTTCATTCAGTTTTATTATTGCTATTTTTGTGTGTCGATTGGAAATTTATTTCATCGTTTTTATAGCTCAGGCTTCATGTTTCCTTATTTATCTATTTGAGTCCTCAGGAATGTAATTTATGGCACTTGTCGTGTACCGATATCTACTCCTCCATCAGCTCTTATTATCGGCGTATGTGTTTAATTCAAATGAAAATAACCAGCTTTCCTGTTCTGTTTTATATCTGGTTCTTAGCGCATAAATCATGTCAAATTCGAGCAAATATCGTGCCTCGTAATGCTGAATCATTCAAATTTACGCGCTATGATATCTGAACCTAATATCGCGTAAGAAACTCAAGATGCTAACTAAACAAATAATGACTGTAATGGTGCTTTTTTCGTTTTTCGTGAATGATCGAAATACTTGATGAATTCAAGATGTCGGATCGATGGTAAACGAGTCCTCATTACATATTTACCCTCTTTCCTTAAATTTCCCTACATCTCCTTACATTTTCATCGGCCCTGTTTACTTTCCGCTTAAATTTATACGTAATTATCCCGTTTATCCATTTTCGTCCGAGAGGACAAACACGATTCTTTCCGGTTTCGCTGGCAAAATTCGAAACCGAGTTCCTTTGCTGTTAGCCCACGCGTAGCTTTGTCGAGACCGGCGATTATTATTTTTTTCTGCCCGGGACTATTGACTCAAATGTAATAAATAAAAACTGCTTCGTTAGCGGCGTATCAAAATAGCGCGCGATCATTCTTTTCGCCAATCACTTCTTCCCTTCCCTTGTTCTTTCCCTCTTTTATCCTCATCAAATAAAAGACCCTTCCGCCTTTCCTTTCTCGCCAAGTAGAGCTTTTTATTCCTAATTTCGGGCCTTCGCCAAGTTTGAATATTTACAAGGAAAGTTTTGGGAAGAGCCAGCGGGTTTTATTATTTCCCTCTTAAATATTTAATTTCCATAACAAAGGAAACAACATAATGACAGAGTAAAACGTTACAGTTCAGTTCTTCATTTTGCTTTTGTTTACTGGGTTGAGATCCGTTGCGTTTGAATGCATTTGTTTAATATTCTATCCACAGTTAAAATTGAATAAAAAAGGGAATATTCTCCGTGCGCTTTGGTTGAATAAAGTGCTGCAGGAATACTTTTACTTTTGATATATTAAGTGCTCAAAATATTTCTCTATTCAAAATACTATTGATTGTGCTCTATATATTTTACACGTTATTTTGTGATAGAATTTATTCTATTCTATCGAATTCTAGTCTATTGAATTTTTCAATGTCGTGAAACCGCTCAAATAGCAGCACTTGATTCAAACAGTTAAATGTTGAAAATACCTAATTTATTTTTATGTGTGGGCTTAAATTTATTGCTCTTCGGTACCCTTTTTATAATTTTTTCGATTTATAATGATTTATAATTATTATATCTATCTGTAAATATAATGAACTATTCCAATTCATTTATATAAGAATATAATATATTTTTATTATAGATAATATTAATTTATAATTCATAAATCAAATTAAGAGTGACTCATCAATTTCATAATTAAAAATATTAATTAATCATTTGGCAGTAACCGCTGAATCTGTGAGTTTGGTGTATTGTTTATAATGAGGCATCATGAAATACGATACAAGAACCACGTAAAACCTTTAGTTATGCCGCAAATAATTAAAACCATCAGAAATATCTTATTTCGTATGATTTTTCATTATTTACATGTGTATCCCTTATGCTGATGGATAAAAGTAAAATTAGAGATGGTGATTTATCATATGATATCCCTATGAACCATAAGATCTCTAATAATCGTATGAATTATGTAATCGAACATATTAAGTTTAAAAACTACCTCAATAATGTGTTTGTATTTGCTCACAAGGAGTCATTTGCTTTTTACGGTATGATTTATTGCCTCGGTGTAGTCCTATGTCTTGATAAAAACTTGATATAGAGAAACAGTTATTCTCAACTTAAAATCCAAATAGACCCTATCATTTCCATACGGTTTGTTCTTGATCCTAGTCATAGATTTACGTGGAAGTGAAGGATTCGGCTACAAAGTTTGCGGAAGCTGGATATTTTATAAAACCAGACATCAGATTGAGCGAGAAGAAACACATAAACTAGGACACATACATGCATAAAATGTTAGGAACCTTCCGGGATTTTGCATTAAGAATTCCGAGAGCTTCCTCCTTACGAATTCGTCGTTTGTTAGAGTTCTTCGCTCCTTCAGTTTTACTGCCACCGAATTTTATGAAAGGTCAGTATTTCACGCCTTTGACCAGGAGCTGTTTACGATACGTCATCTTCCGCGCCTTCCGTATAATCCAGTAGCCCCGAATCCCGTTTATTTTCTTTCCCAGCCTTAAAACTCCGCATTAACATGTCTAACACGGCGCAGATCGCGTATTTCCCACACTTTATTCCGTTTATTTCCGTCTCATTTCCTCCATCTCGCGGTATCTTCTTCCACGATTCTATTTATTCCGCAAAACCCAATCTTCCGAAAATGTTCGCCTTTCCGGCATTCTTTCTTCGATCCGTCCGACACATCCTTCACCCTTATTTAGTCTACTACTCGGGTGGGGATGGAGCTATACACCGGTGTGAATATAGATCTATGGATTTGATTTGCGAATATAGGTCGGGTAATGGCCATTCATGTCATCTGCGGTGTACGTGTAATTGGTAGTAATGACGGATGCAATCTGGAATCGGGAAGGTAGTAATTATTACCTGAGGAATCACTGGATGTATAATTATCTAGATGTATAATCATTGAATGTCTGTCTATAACTACATTGTAAGTTAATGCGTTTCATAGATATATGTGTCATACGCTAGGAGGGGTACTCATGTTATGATAGTATATATTACTATATTGTAATAGTTCATTGCGTTTGTATCTGTGTAGTGTACTGTAGATATCTATACTGTATATTTATAAGTATTACAGCTTATTATTTATTACCTAAGGACTGCATATCAACATACTGCATAATCAACATACCTAACATATTCGTCTGGACTGAATTTAATCATATAATTGGCTCTAAAATGAGAAGAGATTTATATTTACCCTCCCCGAACAGCATTATTACTATGACGTGGAATTAAAGGGAATAAATTCCTCGTATAGTTCTTCCGTATCTTGATATTGGCAGCATATGACGACGAGTACTATGCCATGTTTATCATCAGGAAATCGTCCATAACAATTACGCTCGAGTCTTTTTCTTCAATGTGTACTTGATTGGAGACACAAGGAACATTTTCATAGTTAAAAAAACATTCGTTTATTGCATAAAATTTGCGAAATCGATCCGTGTAGAATGCTACTCTATGTTAATGTTTCCTCTGGCTCGAGGGCGCACGGAGGAAATGGCCTGGCTGGAGTGTAATAGGGTTTTAGTGTAGAAAATGAATTATGAGTTGTATTCTATGAATAATTTACACAATCTAATTCCCTTATCGCTGGTATGACGCAGACCATGAGTAGTGGCTTATTTACTGTTGCCAATTTAAGAATGATTTATGAGATATAATTCCTTGTTCTTAACAACGAATAACAAGCGAATGAGGAGCAATATTTATTCTCATGTTTCATTCATTTATTTGTAATTTTAATGAAAAAGCGAAAATTATTCTTCTCAAAAGGAGAGAAGTTTTCAAACTTAGAACTTTATTTCGCATCTTGTTTTCTGAATCGTTCTTGAAGATCAGTTTTAAGCGAAAGTCATAGAATCAGTTACCAGCTATTTCATTCTGTGTGTGATATTTTATTTCTTTTCTCACGAGTTGTGTTAATTAGGATTCAGTTATTCAATTCTTTATGGATGCCAGGCTTTTCGCGTTGGTAAAATGTAAAGGGTCACTCGAAAATTTTTCTGAATTTCGCAGAATTTAATTTTTTCGATTTAAGTAATTTATTCAAGTAAGTTTATGTTAGCGTTATGAGGATGAACATAGTTCGTAGTTTGAAGGATAGCTTTAACAATAGATGTGTGAATTTATTCGAATAATATTGTTTTGAACTTTAGAATCTCTAATTTCATCGACTTTAAAAAATTTCTTAAAGTTAAGATCCATTACCTCACTTAAAATTCTCTTTGGCACTAGCGATAGAGGGCTCTTGCCTTGTAGATTTTGGCAAAGGCGCTAGCCTTTTTTGTTACATGCCTCTCGCCGCTTTGCTCTCGGTAACAGTATTTTCCAACCGTCTCAATAACTTAATTTATCGCTCGTGAATTAATTTGAGAGACTTTATTTATAACAAAAATATTTATCGGTACATTTCAATTACGTAAAATAGCAATTCGAAATTTTTTCATATCGTTACATCAAAATCATTATCTCTTAATCATCCTTTCGTATCATCTAGGAGATACTCACCATCTACATGAATACTTGAATCGCCCTCGCAAAAACTTCAAATCGCTCTCCAGTGGGTGGTCGGTACCAGGTTGGCGAACCCTGGCCCGTGGTATCAACTCGGAATTTTAAACTGTACTTCCCAACCAACCGGGCGCAGTAAAACCTATAAGGCATCCTGTTTGAACATTCCGTCGGTCTACGAAAACATTTGCCTTCGGTGCTTGTAAATCTCATGGAGCACGAGCTCTCATCTCTCTGCAGATTCCGTATTTGCAGACCTTCGCCTTTAGTTATCTCTTCTCAAGGAGAACACGTCTCGACGATGGCTACCGAAGATAAGTGGCGAGTATTTCCTACTCCCCATTTCATTCGCGCCTTCCTTTTTTAAACTTATCACGTACTGAAGTGATAACAAAAACTTTTAATGCTGGTCCGCGTCGGGAAGTGCTGTTCAAGAGTGCGCTTACGATTACAGGCGTTTCTTCTCCACCACTTGACTTTGATGGGTGGTAAATTTGCATCCTAAGCGTACGTTTATATTTACTCGCCGTACACGTTCTTAGTTGCTGTAGCTCGAGCCTTACGGTGTTGTATTTTTGTCCGGAAGCCGTTAAATTGGTTTTTAGCGCCTGGCCATGGTGTCTTTCCCAGCATTCTGACACTGCCTGCGTTGTGAGGATGGAGCTCTCAGACTTATGATTCCTTTATTGGGTTACAATGTATGAGTTAATTTACTTAACTATGTTCCCCCTAATAATCCATTTGGATAGTTGTGATGTAGGATGTATTTTTGTGGGTTGGCAACAGTTCACCTGTAAAATATTCAACTTAAAGGCTGGTTTCAATCTTAAACCTTCAACCATTTTCTACTAGAAGCCCTGGAATGAGGTTTTCTAGAGAAGATGAGGAGTGAGGTACCCAGAGATCTTGATCTCTTGACCCTAACAAAGCAAGAAATTTATTAATATTGTTTGTATTTAGTGGTTGTTTTTAATTGTTTAGTTCATATTTATTTTGTAGTTTTACTCCTAAAATGTAGAGAAAAATATGGAAAACACCAAAGTGCAGCTACAGGCACCTTTTTTCGACATAGAAGAATTTTCGTGAAGTAGAATTTTTAAGTATACATTAACAAACCTTAGAGCTGACTGTGCATTTTAAAAATGATTTTGGGCTGTCAATTTATATAAAGTAGTGATTTACCGCGTGATTTTCTCGTATTTCGATCCAGGAATGCGTGCTGCATACCAATGATATAGATAGAAAGCGTTTTCGATCTTTTTGAGGGGAACCTAATTCCCTTTCTACAAGAATCTATTATTGGATTTGGATAACAACGGCTGATTTAATTTGCTTATACTGAGACCTTTTCATATGTTTCATATTTTTCTTCATCTCCTGTTGAGAGTAAAAATATTCCAGCATTACTATTACTTAAGCATAACTACTTTAATTGCTGAAGTGTCAAAATGATGGTTTTCTATTAACGATCCAACGAAAATATTGGAATAAATGTCTATTTCAAAGTTTTCATAGAAAAAAATTTCATTTCATACCGTAAATTAACGGTATTATAATCATTTTACCGTTGTTTGCTTAGCGAATCATCCGGATTGATAGGATCAACCTACTTTCTAATGCTTAAGAACCAGGAAAGGCTGTTGAATTAACAATCGTTGGTTGATACGTCGGCGGTTTCCTACAAAGAATAAATAGAGGATTTAAAAAATACCATCTCTCTATTTTTCTGCGTGCTCGATTAAATGAAATCGATAAATTCACGTAATTAGATTTATCTATGCCACATTCTCTGGCAGCAAGGGATTTGCAGATCCGAAGAAGGTCGAGTGAAGCTCGTTCATTCCCTTACACAGTGTACTTCAGCCGCTGCCGGCAGATAATTATTAAAAATTCCATTCAGTCCCGGAGCGTCGTGAAGCAATAGTGCAACTTTAATGTTGTTTCCCAAGCGAATTACCATAGAGAGACGAGTGACATAATGAAGGCTTCGCCCTTTGGCGCACCTCCATTGGGTAATGTTGAGTGGCAATGTCAATTCAGGAAGTGCAAAAACTAGACGCCTTTCTTAAAGGGTCTTAAGTTCACTAGTCCAGTGCCTTTCAACCTTTCATCCGCCGCTTTTTAGCATTATTATACGTTTAAAGTATTGAGGAAATAGCATTCCTATTAACCTTTTACATCCTATGTAGTATGTTCTTTAACTACAGTAAAACGGGGCTAGAAGACTTTTCAGGAATCCGAGTGAGAATCGCATAATAGGTGGGATAGTGTTATAACCGGGGTATTGTAAAATTTTATTTCTTTTACATAAAAAACAAAAGGGAACGGTTTCTGGCTCATTAATATTTAGGTAACAACTTTACACCTTTATGAGAAGGAATTTTCTCTAGAAAAGAATGAAGACTATAATATTAATAATAAAAACTTTTTCTGTTACCTGTAACGAGTGGGATTACTTCTTAGAACGTGGAGAGTGAAATAATTACATATCTTAGAATCGTTATCCTGTGGATTTTTGCGAACTGAAAATCAGAACAGAATAAATTACGGTTTTCGTTTTCAGTTCGAATTAAAGAATTCCATGTTTTCGGTTCGGGTATTCCGACTTAAAATAACGTTTTTTCGATTTTTGTCCGGTTCCTATTCAATACTTTAAATTAAGGACAATTTGAGATTATTCGGTATACCCAAACCTTACGGAGCGCCATGAATATTCCTGAAGCACTCTTAGAAACTTTTGCGGTACATAAGGAACCTTTATTGGGGCACACCAAGAGCTTTTAGCGGAATACCGAGGGATTTTTTCGTGGAACGCTGTTCTGTGACACACTCTTTGAGAACCTTTGCGCTAGTCTTTTCCCTCATGCAGAATAGGGCGTGTGCAAATAGTATGCGTTCGTGCGGGGAAGTAGTTTGACCGTGAGACAGTCGGCATTGCGTGACCGTCGACTGACACTGTCCAGTTCACGCGACCCTTGCGCCCCGAGACAGGGTCGCCAACGGAGTGCCAGGATGAATGGCACGAGGAGCGATTTTTCTCAACCCCTTATCTCCAGTGCGAATTAGACGGATCTGACGCAAATACAGTTTCCCTCTCGAAAATTATGCCGCAAAATCAAATAATAATCTCGGAACTCTCTCAGAGGCTGTATCATCAAATATATCACGTTTGACTCGGGGGCTCGCTTTTTTTCTCGTTTTAATTTACTTCCCCGAAGGAGAATAACGTTTCCAACCCATCTTCGCTCTTCCATCGCATTTTTCATTCCTTAGCGTCCTCCTCTGTTCTTATTTACCCCTTTTTTCGACGCACTCCTCTTAATCTTCCTTCTCTCTTGTTTTTCCTTATCTTTCTTTTGAACCTTACGTTTCGTTTCATTCCCCTCACGCCTTCTTCCTCCGCCCACCTTTCCAACTCTTGCATCTCATTATCGATTCTCTTTAAATTCCATCCTCTCTCAGTTCTTTCTCCTGTTATTACGCAAATCTGTCTGTACTGAATTCAGCCCGGAGGTCGATTTAAACCTCAAACCCTCCACCATTAGCTGCCGAAAGCGATAGAGAGGGGATGAGGCTTACTAGGTAAGGTGTGAGGTAATTTGCATTTAATTCACGCACTCACTACTAATTAACTAACTACACGAATACTTAATTAAAATTTTGCACTTAAGATCAGGATGAGCGTTGTAGACTATCCTAAGAGTACAAAAGGTTTACGTTGGTACAGCACAATGACCTTACAAGTTTTCTCTGTTTTCTTTAAAGAGTGACGAGGATGAATGCTATTATCAAGCATATACCCTAATTCATCAGCTTTAATTAAATCACAGCCAGGAATGTCCAAGAAAGACAGCGAGACTGTCTGGAGTTCAGGACTGATTGTAAGAAAAGAATTAACCAAAGACAGTTTTTCTTTATCCTGATCCAAATGACATAGTAACGGATAATACCACATTGTATTCTCTATTTTTTTGTTTACTTTTTTCCTTCTCATCATTATATTTCCTCGTTACTTGTTGGTCAAATCGTATTTTTCAAAAGTAGGCCACTAAAGTCCGCGGGGATTTACTAGTTCGCATTCTTATAGATACTGGTAAATGCATCCTCAATTTAGAGATGTTGTGACTAGAAAGTTTTTTCTTCCGCTTTCTTTTCTTAAGCTTCGATTTCAGAAAGATTAGTGAATTAAGCCGTCCAAACTATGGAAATTATATCGTACTGTTATTATGAGAGCTCATCTTATTTTATACAAATAATCAGGTAATTCGGCCGGTTGGCTCTCTGCATAAAGATATAACACCGACTATATCTGGAAAGGAAGTTTGCTCCAAGAGAGCGATTAAAGCAAATTACTTCATGGTATATTTTTCCAAGCAGTTTATGAATGAAAAGACATTACAGCATCATCAACTCTAGGTTCTATTTTTGAATCGATAAGCAGTGCACTCATCTGAGGAAGGATCGACTTCCAGAGATCAATCAATGCTAGTCCATCGTATCGAATTGCATAATAAGGGATCTTCCAAGAAATATGTGTAGGCGTCTATACTATCTCGTTTTGATAACCTCTGCCAATGCCTCTTCGGTAATTCACTTTTATTCGCATAACTCATCTAAATAGGTTACATCCGCGATGCCTCTATTGATTTATGAATCGATTGATATCAAAGCGGAGAACTGTTATCGAGGAATTGTGTTACCGTGTATTATCTTCCACGAATATTCCTTAACATTCTCGCTATTCCTCACCCACTTCATACTTCCCACCTTTTTTCTTCACCTCTTTTTACCTTTCTCTTTCCTCTCTTACCCCCCGCGACTCTCAAGCTAAGACTTCCTCGTATTTCTCCCGAGGCACGGCCGTAACGCCCTCTCAAACTCTTCTTCTTTCTTCCTATTTTAAGAACTCACTCCAAGAACTCTTTTCTCGGAAAAAAATACGAGCTGGGGCGTTTTATTTTTTATCATTCCCGTTCTCCCCCCGCCGCTTCGTTTTTCATAATTCGCTCAAGTTATTGCGAATTTTTTTGAAATTTCTCTCGATTTTTTTACGTCATCGCGAAGAGGAATTTCTTCCTCGAGGAGGTGAAAAAATATCGGGGGATCGATCTATTTCGAGATGATTAAAAGCTCGAGCGGGCTCTTAGTTTTTTCTTTTGTATTTTTTAATTTTTTTTTGGGTTTTTATATTTTTGGGGGTTTGATATTTTTCGGCTGTTAAATTTAGAGATGATAGAAAACTCAATCGGGTTTTCATGCATATTTTTTGCTGGGTTTTCTTATTTTATTTTCATTATTTTTTGGAATTACATAATTTTGGGGGTTTAATTTTTTTCGGCTGTTAAATTTAGACATGATTGAAAACTCAATCGGGTTCTCATGAATATTTTTGCTGGGTTTTCGTATTTTTCGGGCATAAATCGACGGCTTTTGGGAAACAGTTACCCCATCCGGATCGCCGTTAGTCACTCACGCAGACGGGGTCACTTTTACGGTTAAATCTTTATCGGATGGAGAAGTGCGTGGCCGTTCTTTCTCCTTACTCCTCTCCCTTTAAAAAAAAAGAAAGAAGATAATTCTTCGGCTCCGAAGATTCCAAGAAGACTCGTTTGGTAGGGCTTTCTCCCTCTCTCGCATCCAAACCTTTCTTACCTTTCTCGTACATATATCTCTTCGAAAAGGGCCCTTTCTCCTCTCCTTTCTCATCTTTGCTTTAACTTTTCATTAGGTATCTCAGGATTTTCCTCCTGTTCTCCCCCCCGTTCCCCATTATATCACACCGCAATCCTTTGAGCGTAACGCTCTCTTCCTCAGCCTTTGTGCGTAATTCTCTAATCCTCTATTTCTGCCTTTACTCGTCTCCTACCCCTCCACTTCTCTTTCCATCCCCCCTATTCTCCGAACCCCTTTTTTCTTCCCTCTTCGCCGAAATCAACCAAGAGTTTATTCGTGTTTACTTTGTATTAGGTTTTTGAGTAATGGGGAACACGTGTACGGCGCTCATTAATCCGTGCAGAGTGTGACTTTCGCTACCAGTCCTCTTCGGAGGGCAATCAAGAAGGGAGGTTTACGTCGCTCGCTGACTCTCTCAGTATTTCTCAGGGTTTTTTTAAATGGCAACATTGTCGGATTAAGGTTACGAGCCTTATTTTTAATAATGCCGCTCCGAGTCGCAATTATATGTTTTTTTTTCGTAAGAGAAGGGTTTCGTTAGTGGCGCTGATCTTCTCTGAAGGAGTATCCTCGTTTTTTTAGTTGTTTATCTTCTGGATGTCTCGTGATAACACCTGTTAGGAAAAGAAAAAAAGAAGCACTTATTTGCTACGGTCCTTCGAAAAAATTTGCGAACATGGTGTTGGTACTGGGGCCACGGTGCTCTTTACAGCGTTTATTCTCTACGTCCTTTTTGTCATCCCCGGGGAGTAACGGAACGTTTTAATTGTGATTTCTCCAGGACAGAACCGAAAAAAATACTGTTTTTTTCCAGGATGAAAACCGTACCTGAATCAAAAATAAAAAATTCTTGAGCCCGAACTGGGATCAAAAACCGAATTCCGTTCCGATTTTTTCGTTCCTAACATTTATTTAAGTTTCCTAACATTTTATTTAAGTGTAATTGGCGAAAGGTTTTCTAAAGTTATATAACTAGGACTTCTAATTCACTTTTGCTAACTTTTATTTTAAAATTTGAGATGTAATGTTGTGCAAAAGATGGAAAAGCTAGGTATAATTTTAGCAATTCGTGAGAATATAATATTACAATGTTCTTGCTCCCTTTTCTTTAGTCTTCCTTTTTTAATGAGCTTAATTCCTCCTTCCATTTATCCTTTCTCCCTATCTGAAAGCAAATTTTTAAACCTGAGCTTATCTCACACCAGATCCCTATAATTGTTAAATCTACCTTAATGCTTGTTTTTTTTTGCTGTATTTTCTGTCACGTTTTCGATGTTTTTGTTTGTTACTTTTCTATATGTTAAATTGTTATATTTCAGTGTAAATTGGTATTGTTATGCTGTATGTGAGGAACGAATAAATAAATAAATGGTCAGAGCGAAAAAAACTGGCCTAACCAGTTAAACGCTGGCAGAGCAAAACACCAACTGAAACGATGTTTATATTTAACGAAAATATTAGGTTTTGATTCCCTGGATTTCGCATTAAGAGAAATACGTGTCTTTTGTTCAACGTCGTTGTCTTCGACTATTCCTTGGATCGAGACAAAATAAGGATGTACAGGATTCGCTTTTTATACGTCAAAATGTTTCCGCGTGATTTGCGAAATGGTCGGTCTCGTTCGTTTTGGAGTGAGTTTTTTTTCCCGCGAAACGTAAACTAATTTCCTTGAAATGATTGGAAACTTAGAGCATTTTCCAGATGTTAAGGAGTCGCTGGATGATGAAACGGAAATAAAGGAAATTGAGTATCTGTCGAATCGGCACGAGATGAATGGAAGAAAGTCGAGTCCGTAATGATGTCACGTTTCAGTTTTCTTAAGGATACGATTATGTGTATTTTGATATCCTTGGATGCGTCATTATTCAGGCCGCCTTCTGGAATGCATTCAATCTTCTATTCAGTGTCGATTCGTACGTCGTTCTAAGGCTTCAGTTCGGAAACCCTAATAAATTTGGCCTCGCTCTGCGGAATTTATTTCATTAAAGCCCATGGCTCATTAGGAGAGAAACCTTCAGTGTCTTTTAGTTTCCGATCTTATTGCGACTTTAATCTGAATTGAACTGGATTGGGGTGAATTGTCTTAGCCTAAGTTGTGTCTCGTATTTTAGTAGAAATTTATAAGAATCATTTAAACAAAAAAGGATGATTTAAATATGCCTCTTTATCTCATGTTGATCTCTGCTGATCTGGCAGAATGTCTATTCTTAATAATGGAAACATAAACAAACACATCAGTAGAAATCAGTATTTTTCTATGCCTAGTTTTAGTAAGTTGCTTCAGATGTTAAAATCGCTCTTTATCGTTGATTGAAATGCTAGTCTAAAGGAGATTAATCCAAATTCGTGCTCATTTTTTTTATAAAATGAGAATAATACCTTAATATAAGTATAAATTGGTTTATGGGTGTAAAGAAACGTTCACTAACATTTGACAATGATTGGCCGGACTTTCTAATGAGATATTAACTGTAAAGTATAGGACTCCTGTATATTTAACTAAACGATCGAATCAGTAACTTAGTTTAAGTGTAAATTTTATTATGCTGTGTTACACTCAGCTACCGTGAACGAGACTGAGTAAAAAAGGAAATGAAAGATGCATTCTTCTTTATCCTGTATCCAAAGACAAAGGGAAGATATTCTATACATCATATGATAGCTGAACAACTTCTAACTGACTGATATTAAGAGCGTTATTGTATAGCGTTGTGCTGCACTTCCGTGTTCTCTATCCAAATATAGCATTTTGGCTCTTTTTGAGAAGCAAAAGCGAACGACCCCACTCCTCATTTTGCATAGAAAGCCTCATTCCCTCCCCGGACTGTTGGTACGTAACGGTGGAACGTTTGAGGCTTAAACCGGACTCCGGACTGAATACTCCGACGAGAGTTAAAAGAAAGCTAAAATATTAAGCATGTTCATTCTACAAAAAAACTGCAGTTTTCAATCTTTCTAGAGCTTGGTGATTTTTTACAATCCAAAAATTTCAGTCGGCATTTGTTATCTCGCAAGATGAAACAGGAGTAAATGTGGATCGCGCGAGAAATCCTCCAGAGGGAGCTTCCGCCCACCTTTTTCATTTGTTTTTCGGCCTCTGGGAGTGAGAGTTTGGGCTCCAGCATGCGGGGAATTCGGTTGGTCAAAGGCATCAAAGGGTCTCGCGCCATAATCTCTCTGTCTTTGAAGGCATCTTCTAGTTACGCGATTCCTCAACGGGCGGCCATTGTGGATGTATTTAGGGATGCGTGTAAACTCGACGTCTGTTGGAATAACCTGGCTGCGGAATTCAGTCGGAGATATTTTTGTCCACCGAGCGAGTTGAACGGAGTTTTTTTTTGCGCGGATTTGAGAACGCTCTGCGGGAGAAGAATGGGTTTTTTTATTTTTTTGTATCGTTTCATTAATTAACGCCACGATCGACGCTTTAAAAATCGCCCCTACGGACTGTTAACTGGCGACGACGCGGAAATTATTTTATTCGCTAATGGATAAGCAGGTTGTGTGGCAATCTTAATGGAAAAGAAAGTTGGCGATTCAGACAGAAGCGCTTAACCTTCTCCCAGGTTGGCCTACATATATTATTACTCATTCTCGACGTTTCTTCTTGGTTGTCTCTAAGTAAATGTTTCTGCGAAAAGTTTCCGCAATCATATTTCTTAGAGAGTCACTTCGATAATCGAAAATCACGAACGGATTGCAATGTTCGATTTGTAGTGAAATCGGCTATGATAATCGTTGAAGGGGAAAAATTGCAATCCAAAGAGTGTAACATATGAATAACCTTCAGAAATCACTCACCGTATTTTTCCATGTTTCACGCGCACATTTTTCCCCCTTTATAAGTGACAAATGGGGTGCGTGTCATATCAGAGGATGCGCGGCTCAATCGAGGATTTCCATTTGCAATTGTATCCCAAATAAAATTGACGACCAAAGGCTTAATATTCATTTTCAAGTTCATGACTTTACATCTAAATTGAGAACCGGCACACCAGATATTGATACTAACAAAAATGTCAGTACAAAGTGAACATTTACCTTGAGATGGATCCACATTACATGGAAACAAAAAACGGAATCAGCAAATTTCGGGCAGTATTACTTTGTTGCCTTTCCATGTTTCGTTTGTTACTTTACACAACGTTTATATCCACCTGCATAGGTCTTTTTAGTTAATACCGTCTCCTATAACTGTTCCATTTTATTCTGAATGTGCTGTTACTTTCCTTTAAGAAATATGCATTATTTTTAATCGATTTATCGTATATTATCATTTTTCAAAATTCAGTGTCTGAAAAAGTGTGCTTTATCCGGGGACGCGTGGTACACGGGAATACTCGTTATTGTAATTTCAATTTCAGAATGTTAGAAAATTAAAGATTTAATATCTATTGTATATTTAGGGGTCTTTTGAACGCGGAATTAATTACGTGAACTAGAGGAATAAAAAATAATTTCTTCTACTCATCCGTGAAAATCTTTAATTGATTGATTAATATTCTCCGCAGTTTTTCCTCTTTTGCTGATTTACTTTTTGGGCGCCATATCGAAGTTATGATCTAATCAAAGATTGTAGTGAATCTAGAATTTATTGGTCGAAAAATTTTCGTATTGCAGCAGAAAGTATAATCAACTATTTAAAATATTCTGCCGAGGTATGACTGAAATCCATCGTATCATAAGAAAATATAAATAAGTAATAAATTTAATAATTAGTAGTATAAATATTGTAAAAACTATCTTAATTATTATTCCTATTGCTTATAGAACTCTTATATATAACCTTAATATTTATTAACATTATTGTTTACGAAAATTATATCTGATGGGAGCACGAATAGTGTTTGGTGGCATGAAGGGCTATAAAATTTGATGCCAAATTCATCTTCATCACTAATTATCATCTTAATCATCAGCGCTCCCCATAAATTAGGGGAATAACAAGACTGAGGAAGAATAAATGTTGCCGTGGAATTAGCATACGCTAGTTCAGTTCGAAAACACGACTCTAATAGAGGCACCTAAAGAGATGAATATTTATCCGCATGTCGGGATGCGCATCTCAGCTGGAAACAGCCTGCAAGAATTTCCTCGGAGATAAGAAATTGCACCCCTCGCGCCAACCAAATGATGCATTGAAAGCCATCGAAGCAGCGTATCCAAGCGGAGAAACATTTATCCGTCCAAGTGGAAAAATGGTTCTCGACGGACGTTTACTCATTCGCTCGCAAACAGCGCAGAGCAACTAAAAGAAAGATTCATTAGTATTCCGATTCCGTTTTTTAATTTCCGTTCGACTTTAGACACCCATCTTCTCGTTTATGCTGAATGATAATAGTCGCGCTTTCTAACCGTCTATCTCTCAGCATTTGCGCTTCCTTCGTTGGGATGCGAATCCCTATGCGACCGGAGAAAGGACCGGAAATATTTTTCAGGCGTGGCAGTCGACGTTATCGCACATGCCTTCGATGATTTCCACCCTTAGACGCGGCGGTTAATTTCATCGCGATACAGTCACCGTGTTCGGCGGATTTATGTAACTCTCTTTCTCGAGAAGTTCTCAGAAGTGAGTCCTTATTGCTTTCCTTTTAGGCTCTCAGAAATAGCTTCTGAGTCTTCGCATTCAATAACCGTTTATTGCTTTTCTCTGGTCGCCCTTGGAGTGTCTAATCCTACGTTGCCCGTGTACTTCCTCTCGAGAGTAATTTATCCGCCGTGTTTTGTTTGAAAGGGGTACAAGACGGCTGCGCTAAGATGTTCGGAACTTCATTAGCGCGTAATTGTAATTGTGAGGAGAAGGGACATGTGTAAGAATCGCTCGGTCCATGCGATTAAAATGTAAAGTGACTGCTCGAAAAACTTTCGACGAAGTTTTTATTGAGGGAATAGCGTATCGATAATTTTTTTTCTGCTGGAGTCGGAAAGGATTATTGGAAATAGACAGTTATTTTTCCAGTGATATATTCATCCTTAGTTACAAAGTCCTGATTCTCTTACTACATCACTGTATTTCTCGTTCTATATGCAATGTGATTACTAATACATTATTGCCTCACTTCTTTGTGAATTGAATAAAAGTAAATACAGTCGAAGTATATATTTGATAAATAATTATATAATCCTTAAATTCAGGGCTCCTGGATAGTCAAGTGGAGTCGGTCCTAGGTTCGATTTCTGGTGCGGGCTTATATGTGCGAAATGACCTTAGCTGTTGAAGCACATTTAAAAATACTACTAAAATTGAACTCGTTATTAAAATTAATTATATAATAAGTTAGTTGAGGTGATAAATCAGTTCTAGATAAGGTTTTCCATAGGTGATAATGCATGTCTTATCAGACTCTCAGATATATGTATTTACTGATATATGTATCGTATGTAATGATATTGATGCTTAAACCAGGCTTTGCCTTTCATTCATTACCTTTGGTGCTTTGCCATGTTAGAGTATGCTACTTGCTGTATTACTTCATAGTAATGCTGAGATCCATTTTGTATAGCTCCATTCAATGAATAGGAAACGTATTTGGAACCTTGAATTTCGGCCGAATTCTGGTACAAATCGAGCTCTACGCTCTTACCACCGAAATGAATTCCAGCGTTAAGTTTCCAAGGAGCTAGACTATCCCTAGAATCGCTCTAATTGGTCTCTTCAAATGTATAGTCTCTTTTGGTCGCGATAAGAAGCTTATTAACTATTTTTTGCTTAATAGAGACCCATTTCCCTTCGATAAAATCCGATTTTGCCGCAGAAAGTTGGGAGACGTGTAGTTCGAGGAAAGCCGTGTTCATGCGCGGAATCTGTTGCTTTCGCGACTCATTTTATCATTTACAACGCTCTGTATTACTCCTTGATATTCATCTGCACCGTGTTGTGGTACTTACTCTTCACAGCATCCTGCGATGTAGTTGATTATGTAATTCAATGAGAGTCATAAGGCTTCCCATAACTCATTGTCAAGTTTGGGTCGTTTTTAATGACGGTATTCATAGTCGCGCCAGTAACCGTTTATAAAAGAGATCTTAGGGATAGTGCCACTCTGCTATTTCTGGGCTCCTCTACGATACTCCGGTTTCATCCCTTTGTTATTCGGAAAGAGTCGTTGAAGTGGCTTCTGCTTCGTTAACAAATTTACTCGTTTTGATTTTTATTTCACTGCCATCAGTTTCGATGATGGGATAGAATGGCTTCGGAACCTTGAAAGTTGAATATAGAGGAGTCGTTCTCGAAGTTTCCGTTTAGATGGAGAACGATTTTGCTGAAAGTTTTAGAATGTGACGAAGTTATTTAATATCGTCTCTTTTGGAATTGTTGGGGCTGTATCTCTCACAATTCTGTCTCTGCCTTTATTTTTTTATAGATAATCAGAAACATTCTAATTTTGTATATTAATCATTGAGGAGCTATCTCACATCCTTCCGTTGACTCTAGATTAATGAGGAATATTCGAAAGAAATTTGTGAAGGTTTCTTTATCGAATACTCTTTGTAACGCGTGTTTGGCTTTGAATACATTTTTCCACGTCTTTGCTAATGGAGTTTTCCTTTGGAGGTAAAGATCCTGATCTTTTTTATTGCGCAGTCTGAATCGATTTTTCCAAAATCATTTGATTCATTTGGTTTCTGTAAGTTTAACGTCCAAAATCAAAATTTCACAAAATGAACCGGTGTCACTGTTTGAAGGTACTCATCTTTATGACTTGATGTTCATATTTATAGTACAGAATATACCATAAATAATGATCATAAATAATATTACGAATATAACATAAATATTAATCATAAATAGTATTACGGCGAAACAATGAATCCTTCTTATAGATTTCTGTAGCTGGCTCCAAATTTCTGAAAGTTTTCCGTTCAAAAGCAAAATTTCTCATTGGAATGAACCGTTGTTGCTGTTTCATCAGTTTTAAGGTACTCACATTCTGAACTTGATGATTATATTTGCGCTGAAATAAAGCGTTTTATTATTGTTATTATTATCTTCATCAAATTTACAGAAAATGACGTCATAATAAACAAAATTACGGTGAAACAACAGAATCGAATTCTTTATCGTTTTTAAATTTAAAAAATAATCTTATTTATGTTTTTTTCCCTTCTTGTGTGGGCGTTTTCCCGCATCGTGAGTTTTTTCCTATCAACCTTCAGTTGTGGAGATTTTTTCCCACAAATCTATTCTTTCCTTTTTCGTTTTTTATTCTTTTCTCGCTTATTAGTTTTATTTTATGAATTTGCTTATTTAATTCTCATGTAAGATAATCATACGAGGTTTGGTGGATAGAGGCCCACTCGGGCAAATAACCTCGCCTAATAAAGGGTCAATAATAATAATAATAACCTAATCGATAATGCTAATCGATTACCTCAATAATTCGATTACCTTAATTTTACCTCGATTAACCTAAATAACAACCTTCTAATCGATTTCCGTAATAGGCTCCAAATTCCGGGGAATTATTACAATTCTTCCGGGCGATATTAAATAGCTCGATAAAAAAACGGATGAGATCATTTCGATTAGGAAATTCGACAATCGATTACGCACTCGCTGGTTTTTCGAGTCGAACAATACGTGCTTGACGTCATTCATAGCGCTCTATTGTCTTCTCCATTCGGGTCGCGCTCGAATAATGCGGGCACGGCGTTTAAGTTTCTCTTAACGCAACGATCAACGATACTTCTTACGAGTCGGGCACGTAGTATCCTTCCTCACCGACTTCATGAGTCGACTCTTCGAGGATCGATTCAGGGGGAGAAAGGGAGCGATTGTATCTCGTCCCCTCCCGCCTTCCCTTTGTTACTTTTCCCTTTATATATCCCTCTCTCTGCTCAGTTCTGTCGCGGTCCCGAAATTACATTCTCTCGCTAAGAAAGTGATTTGTTTGGTATTCTGTTCTCCTTCAAAGCGACCCTCTGTGCTCGGGTGTAAAATTAGCGCCGTTTATCACGTCCTTTCCTTCGCTGGTCCCTCCTCCGCGGAAAAAAATCGTTCGAAAGTTGGGGACGAAAAAGAAATTCATTCAGACTTCCCGCTGGAGACAATTCGAGGTTTGCCTTTGTTTTGCGCATCGCGTGCTTTTTTTTGTTTTTTGGAGTCTCGAATGGAAAACACGGCCTCGGTGGTTCTTTTGTCCGCGTTTTTGACCGGTCGTGTTCTTGTGTCTATTCTCTCCACGGGTTTCTTAGGAGTCAAGGGGCTATGTTTTTGTATTTTGTTGGCTGTGTTTATTTCTTTTTGGGTCGTCTCTCCGGATGTTCGCTTTAGCTGATTCCACGAAGGATTTTTTCGGAGGTAATAAAACTGGATGATGATTCTAGGCAGTAATTAAACAACTATATTGAATTTGTATTACATTTTCGTTTGCCGTATACATCAGAATGTATATACGACATGGTGAAGTATGTTTGCTTAGCAAAGTTTTTTATGGCCATTTGGTTAGAAGCTATGTATTTCATATCACTTATTACAACTTTTTGCATAGACATTTTATCCTAACCTGGTGGCAACCACGCAGTACATGACATCTCAAGCAATATGTGGAAAAATAAAATACATGCAATATTTACGTATTGACACTATATACGCTTCGTACAACCGCATGGAACTTATGGCAGATTACATTACGTCTTACAGTATATAGTATATATCGTACAGTACAGATATTTATCTTATAATACTTATCATGACATAACATGAGGCATTATTTTCCGATCGTCTTGTCCAGAAGATAATTAGATTTAATTAACAAATACATACAATATTTGTTGGGCAATATAAGCGCATTTAATTTTCATAGATGCTTATGTAAACGTCTTCAAGATCATTTAGTGCAAACGATAGTTTTATTTCCGGTCATAATATGATATCGCAATTATTTAGCTGTTTGAAATAATATGAACATGTGTCTTGACCGATTGTACAGATTTCCGAAGCTTCACAATCCTCAGTTAAAACCAGTACCTCTATTGGAGCATTAGAAAAATCCAAGTTCGCTTTCTGTTACTAAATTTCATCCCGTAATTAACTTCATCGGTCGCGAATCTTTAATCGTCCTCTATTAAAGATTCTTTAAGTGACTCAAGGTGACGCTAGCGCCCTTCCCCTCCCGTTTTAAGCATCGGGTATTTTTTACTCCGTCCACTCGTTAATGCCTCTCCTCCCACGCTTTAATCTCCTCTCCCTTCGTAATCGCTGCACACGTTTGCATTCGAGGCGATGTCCTCGACCTTGAGCGATTCTTCGATCAAATCCTCCTTTTGAACAATCTGAATCACGGTTTCGCGTCCCCGTTTTAAATTCCAGGGGTTTCCCATGAATATGCACTCCGCCGTGTGTTTCAGTCGTCACCGTTCTTGATTGTCACCGGAGATTAAACGTGGAAATTTCGGATTACTGAGTTTTCTGGTTATAATCCCGGGGAAAGTGGAGCGTATGGAGAAATTATAGTAGAGTTGGGTGAAGTTTTAGCGGAGGAACTAGAACGGTTGCTGTGGATACTCGTGCACGACCTTAAATGCGATTTTCAGGGAAGGAATGTGGGGTAGTCCCATGCCTGGAAGGTGTATAGTCTTTATGTTAGTATCTCACTGTATAAATTTCTTATTATTTGTCCAAAGTTGTATTAATTTAGTGTGTAACAGATCGTTGCGATCTTTCAAAGTCATAAGTTCGTAGTGCTTAAAGCTTGCATTACAGGTAGGCCCTGTCTCTCACGGTTTTATCTGCCTTGTGTTTTCTTTTCCGTGGTTTATCATTTGCAAACATTTACTCTCCCCGTAATGCTTTCTGATTTAATTGCGGTCGAGGTCGCGAAAGGTCACTTGCTTTTTTTTGACGGTGTCACAAAGACGAAATTGATTCCTTTAAAACAATTCAGAATATTTGCATGCTTTATGGTAATCAATCTGCGTTGAAATTCTATATTATAACACAGTTCTATAGTCTTGATTTAAACAACACTAGAACTCTAACTTGCAATCGTTTTATCGATTGAAGGCGGAGCTACTATAAAATTTTATTTTATTGAACTTTTTCCGGTATTTTATCTCATCTGATTCTTCGTTCATAAATTAATTTGCTCTTTCTCTCACAATTTTCGGCTATCACCAATGTAAAGGAAAATAAATCTTGATCCGTTTCCACAAGGATTGGAACCAAACCATGCATTTCCTACTACCCAAATAACTTCTCTCTCTCTCTCTCTCGTGATTTTGTCTTACGCGGGATTTTTAGGAAAGTCCCCCTCGTGAAAGACGATGTTTGCCTTTATACCTTACCTTATGTGAACTCGCTGCTTACGATTTATTTTACAATCATACAATTTATACAATTAGAATTGCTTAACACAATTAGAAGTAGTATATTTAAAAATTTTCATGATATCTCGTCCTATTGTTATTACTGAAGTGAATTATTGTAAAAAAATCCAAAATTTGTAATCATTCACAATCCTATCGAATTATCTCAACAATTTTCATAGACAAGGATAACCTAGCCTCATGCCAGGTATTTGTAGATTATTAATTTTACACTATAATCCATTATGGCGAACTGATTTACTTCTCGTCCAATCAATTTCGTTGCAGCCTATTACTCGACTCTTCTAATAAACATATTGAATTTTATGGCTTGTTATATTAATGGAGAAGTGGCGATGTTAATATTACTAAAGCATATCCTTCCCCTATATTCGATGTCTCGAATCTACGATATTTCCTCTCAAAGATAGGAAATTAAAATCTATGAATTTGCCTTAAGTCTCGTTGAATATTTCGAGAAATTTTGGGTGTATCTCGATGCACTTAAATTTCCGTTATAAGTTGTGCAATTCCTTAGCAAGCATATGTCTCTCTCGTGGAAGAAAGCAAGATTGTGGAGTCACACTAGTTTATAAATGCTTCCTACGGATATGGTTACTTTAAGCCGTTTACTTTGTGAAAGTCTTATTCCTTTTTGTGCAATTTCCTTAGAATGAAAACGTGACTGGACGAGCGTTATTTCTTAGCAATAGCAAACGATTCTCGAGAATTCTATCAATTTAAAAGTGAGATCAACTCTTAATGTGTCATTAAGGAAGGAATATGAAAGGAAATTTCCCGTATGGAGTTCCTCGTATCGTAAATTATCCCAAGAAGATAGTTTACTTTCATGTAGAGCAACAACTTATGAGTAAGCCGAGCCTTAATAGTAATAATAGAGCCTTAGCCGAGCCGAGGATGTTTTGCCAATGATCAAGTGCCATTTATATTAAGGTCAGTGTATCATTGTTACTCCGACTGCGAATTGATGCTAATGGTTGCTATATAGACTAATATGGAACACCACCGCGAAGACTAGAGACCTCCTCAGAGCTGTACATTATTTCCTGCTTATCATCAGAGCCTGGGGGGCCATACTCGCTGAGATGCGCCAATGTGTATTTAGGATGCCAAACATTTTCGAGTGGTTCTAAGGAACATATTTACTTCAAGAAACCTCTCAGCCGTGTCATTTAAAGTTTCATCTCAGTCTGATCAAAGCCATCCAGAAGTTTTGAAGAAGAGAACTGTTTCATTAATTTCTTTTTGGAGGAAAGGGGAGTTTTCTGAAGTACTTCCTTATATTGCTTAATCATTTTGAGAGAATGACTCCTCTATGTAAAAGACCGTAGGCACTAAGACGTAGTACCTTCCTTTATTTGCTTAAAAAGTGATATTTGACGGACGTTTGTCATAAAGTAAATGCCGATTCATCATGAATGTTTTTGGGAAGGTCATCTGGGCCATTTTGATACATTTCATAAGGATATCATAATACCAGCTGATATTCTATTTCAGAGATCTATGAAGTATAATTTTTATGTAAAATTATTTTTTGTACGCATCCCTGAAATTAGTTCATTCTATCTATCTATTATATTCGTGGCACAAAATTCTAGAAAAGAATTTTACTATATTTTTTCCGCTATTAAATAAAGTTAAAGGATGAAGAGAAGCATTGTGATTTTCCAAATGCATTTTTCTCTTATATAACACGACCAGGTTTCGATGAGCAATATTCATTATCACTTGAAAGATCGACCTGAATTTCGACGAATATCGTAACCTGGTCCTGCATTATCAAAAATGATGTAAATTTTTGTGGAGAAGATACAACGCTTCTCTTCATCATGCTTAATAGAATTTCACAACACCCTGTATTTTACTGTAAGTGTTAGAGTATTCTTAACTACTCAAATCGTATTTATTAAGATAGTCCCTAAAATTCGTTTTTCGAACAATGCATTCATATGTTTCGAGCTCTATGTTCAGCTGTCCGTCTTTAGAGTATATATTCCATTATGTATATGTTCTTTAATCCCTCTCCCATAAGCTACTAAAAGCGAATAAAGCTTACTTAGCAAAACAGGGAGTGAGGTAATTTGCTCATGCATTTCTCACTGAGTGGAACTCTTTCAGCATAATGATTCTCTGGATAACATTTTTATGCCATTCGTTCAGAAATAAAAACGATGAGTGCCATTATTCGGCTTCATCATACTCGTACCTCCGAAGCTTTAAGATTATCCTTCATGAACAATACTTAGGCAAAAGTCTAAAGTAAATGCAAGATTCAATATCTCCATCCCGTACCAAAAAATTCCATCCATCAAATATGGTAGCAGGATCATTTTTCGCCATACATCGAGTTCTTCAAGCCCCTTGGCACACTCTACAATCCGATCGTTCGTCCCAATTTCGTTCCGTATTTATTGGAACATCGAACCCTCACCGGAGAGATACTCGAAGAGATCTCGAATGTATCCCGCGCATTTTTTCTCCATTCTCCTCGTTAAATTTTCAATTTTTGAGAGCTGGATGAGTGTGGCAATCTGCCCAGTATCTCCCTTCTAAACCATTCCGATTCCTCCCATTTTTAGGCTATGCTGCGGAAGCGACGTTTATTTCCGCCATCCCTTCTCCTCCTTCTAAGCCCGCTTTTGATGTACTCATGATCACTGCCTTGAAATTTTCATCAAATTCGCTCTTTAGTAGAAGTCAGGCCATTTTATGTTCCGGATTCCGCTACTTTCCAACGAAGAAGTAATTTCGGTTCAGTTCCGGTTTCGCTCACGCCAAGTTCGAACCGTCCTTTTTAGATCCGATCCTTGCAATATTATTGATTTTTAAAATTTTGTCATATTTTTTCTAGCCTTTTTCGTTTATTTTAAATTGCAATAATTTTCAGATTCTAACAGTATTAAATAGTAATCCTAGTAACCCATATTTTGTAAACCTTCCTTCATTTACACATAGTTGAAATGGTTGTTTTGAACCGAAAATCGGAATGGCATAATGATTGCATTCGCTTCGGATTCAATAATTTAATTCTTTTCAGTTCGTATTCGGTTTTTATTCCCATGAAAATAGCGTTTATTCGGTCTTGATTTTCAGTAACGTACCGATTTATGCTAATAAATGCACTATTTACTAACGATTATTCTCTACAAAATAATAAAATGTTAAATTGTGAAAGACTTACTTTATCTATCAAGATTTCCTCTTCAGTTAACCCTCTTTGATTGTCTCTATCAGAACTGAAACCGCATTCCAACTGCCAGTACCTATCTTATCTGAAGATCTTAAAATACATAATCAATAGATCAAATCTTCAAAAGATCCTAAGTCTGTGTTTACTTTTAAATTACTTCTATCATAATATCATGAGGTAAGGGAAGGTAAAAAAATTGTGATCGAACTTTTCACAATAACTTGTAATGATTTTCATTTACAAGAATCACTTTAGGATGTTCCTGCCATTTATCGTACTGCGGAGCAAGGCATATTCTAAATAAAGTGTCAAATTCATCTTTATGCATATTATATAACTAGTAATATCATATGGCATCTCATAATACATTATAATATATAACGATAGTATTTTACATTATATGTATTTATATCAATTTAATAATAGAAGAGTAAAATCATCGTTTTCAGGGCATATTATTCTATTGAATTTTATAAGCAGGTGTGAGAGATGTAGTTTTATCGTAACATTGATTTATTAACATTAACCACATTGAGTAATCACAGAGCAAAAACAGAGCTCGATTAGTATAACATAGTTGTTTAATATTGTGTTACCGCACGAATTGTTATGCATAGACTGTTTTAGCTGAAATGCTTCAACGAAACTTATATAAGGTTTTTAAGTTCGAACGTTGTTAATTCACATCTGAAATTAATTCAGCTTGTCGTGATCATTCCGACTAGTCATACGCGAAACCAGTTAATGATATGTTAATTAATATTCAAACTGCAGCATTGGAAAACCTATTACTGCAGATACGATTTCCAAAATAGTGCTGCTTCGTTGGAGCAGTCAATGAACGTGTATGTCTAGTGAAATTGCGTGAGTTGGTGACACAATTTGGATTCAGATCGATCAACCGTAACGAGACAAATAAACACCTACAATTTACCAATTAATTGAAAAACGAGTGAGATTAAACTAACTAACTGTGGCGCAATCAATTTGGGTAACGAATTGCTATTAGATTAAGTAAATTACCCACCCAGAGTACTTTGAACGTGTTATTCGTATTCTTCCAAAGGGTTAATTCACCGAATCGTAATTCGCCGATCAATTATTCATTAAATACATAAAAACAATTGCTGGAAAGAAAAAATAGCAATATTCCTTTCATGTATTCGCCTTCAATTTCGCAAAGTATTTTATATGGATGCGTTAAATAATACTCGGGAGCAACACAAATGCGGCGAATTGCTT
This sequence comes from Pachydiplax longipennis, assembly GCA_036926295.1. NCBI lineage: Eukaryota > Metazoa > Arthropoda > Insecta > Odonata > Libellulidae > Pachydiplax > Pachydiplax longipennis. The sequence goes on along the minus strand of JAVFKF010000001.1, from coordinate 18,657,214 downwards.
TTCAACGATGTGTCCGAATATCCCTTGTTACTCCATGTTACGCATTAGTGTAGTACGCATGTACATTAAATAAAACGATTAATCACAAGGCTAGTTTCGGAATGTTCAATTAAGGAACACATCTAACCGCTGCTGACTCCAGGTCAAATGTATCACCTATTCAAAAACTCGGGATCCCTTGTACCGGACCTGATACCCATTGTCAGTGGTCTTAAAAGCGGCCATGCCAATCTCTTCTCTCCGAAAATCGGAACCTTTTATCAATGCCTTCCCTTTGCTTTTCTCTCCACTTCTCCTAATTCGTCATTCCTATTCATTCCGATTCCATTTCCTCCTCTCTCCGCTTTGATGCGAATCGAATTCGCCAAAGGACGGAAAACGTCCCCGTTTTAGTTTCCCGGCTTAATAAAATTTAAACCCTTATCCCCCTCGAATTCTGGAAACGTCGTTACGGAGAAGGAATAATTAAATTTCATTCGCCTGCGAATCCAAACCGATGAAAGGGCCAGTTTTGTTTTGGCAGATACTCGTTCGCTCGCCTTCTTTTTCTCTCCTTATCTTTCGCCCCTCTTTTTTTTCTCGGGCCCCTCCATTCATTCCCTCTAATGACCTTTTTCTCCCGCTCCTTCTTATTTAGTCGCTTTCTTTGTGACTGACCCCCATTCATTCCCTTCGCGCCTTTGATCTCTTTCCATCCGTCTTTTCGAATCGTGCCGAGATGTATTATATGTAATATATTCCGAGTTGGATGCTACATCTCTCGTAAGTATCGTTTTCGGTAGAAAATAATAATTTTGACGGTACCCGATTTATGACTATTGGAAGTTTCCACCAACGTTTTTCACGTATGTGTATGTAAGCAATTCTTGAATTTACTTAAATTATTACGTACCCGGGTTCATAGTCCAGTTTTAACTTGGTGAAATAATGTAGAGGATCCCTGATTTACGACCATCGTTTTGTATGTAAGCAATTCTTGAATTTACTTACGTACCAGGGTACATAGTTCATACAATTTTCACTTATTTTTAATATTCAGGTATTTGAAACCGTTTCTCCGACAAATTAATTCAATACACATCAAATAGGAGTGTTAGAGACATTTTCAAAGCAAACGACCTGTGGTTGTTCGTAGAAAAGAAGGCAAAAGCGGGATTTTCCGGAATAAGAGCTGGTAACGAGCGGTTGCTTTCGTATTGAAAGTTTGCCTGATTCTACGATTTATTTTAATATGTGGTTGGGCCTTCCCTTTGATATTTTATGAAGAGCTGAATCGTTAAGTTTCGGTGCCAATTGTGTTTTTCATTTTTATAGTCATGCTATAGAAAAAACCAAAGGCTTGACTAGTGGATACAGAATAAATGCCGGTATTGCAGTGTCGCTTCTTTTCGGTCTTATAACTACTTTTGTTGTTTTTTCATATTCAATGTTGTAGAGGTTTAATAATATTTTTTTAGTTGAGATAGTCTTCTAATATCCCTTATATTTTTGGTTTTTATTATACTGTGAGGTTTTTCATTACCCATTACTATGGGATTTCATATTTAATAAAAGAGTTTTTTATTTAGATGTCTACGCAAATTCTTATTATGGAAACAAATTCAGACGATTGGAGTCCCCATACGTCAACATGTAATGTTTAATTATCGAGTGCTTAGATTAGAAAGCTTAGCTCAGCTTAGGGTAGGGTGCAAATATCGAGAAAATAAAAAACACACTTAAAAAATACGTAAGGAAACGTCTAATACGAGGTATAACGGACATAATAAGATAAGCTATCGAAAATAACACATATCCCCTTTAAAAATTATAATGTCCACAAATCTGAGTATTTAGAAACAGTATTTCATGCATGTCTCACACTTTTATACATTCGAAGAAATATACCAATTAAAAATGACAGAACCACAAACAAATTAGTTCATTCCTAAAAAGTCATTATTAATTTTGCAATCAAAGTATAATTAAAATCATAAAATTAGTAAGCATTTGTTAGTTCATGCAAGTTATTAACATGGGATAGGTTTAAAAATCGTAGCGAGTGCTTACTGCCTCTATCTCACCGAGGTAATTTAAATGTTGGAGATCTTTTCTCCGACGCCGGGAAAACCCTCGTTTTCTCCCGTTTTGCCGCATCGGCCGCCTCTAGGATGTTAATTTCCCAAATTATCACTTCTCCAATGCCCTTATTCCGATTACTCCAGATGGCTTAATTAATCTAATGTTCCCTTGGCTGCTGCTTTCTATTCAAGCCCAGAAGCACTTTCACTCAATACTTTTCCCCGTTAAATGTTTTGGCTTTGTTTCCTTTCTCTCGATTCCCCGAAAGTCTCCCAACTGATTGTTTTCAGAGAAATTTCCGAAGAAACGGAGAAAGCATCTTCCCGTAAAGTGATATCAGGCGATAAGGTCAACAGAATTTGGTTACCATTCGGGTATTACTTGGGAACTTTTTCCCGAGTCGGATGTGTTGATTTGGAAGTTGTTCCAGGTTTTTAAAGGAAAATTGTAAAAAAATTAATTGTAGGATTTATATTAAAATTATGTATTAATTATTATTATAAAATAAATTTGAGATCGCTACTAATAACATTAAAAAGTTCGTACTGAATAATTTTATTCATTATTGTCTACTATTGAAATTTTGATAGGTATTTTTATTTTAATTTGTTTCTAATATTTAACATAATATTAAAGAAGAAGAGTTAGTTTCTTTCTTAAAAAAATACAATACGACTCTACCAGTTTCGACTCATTCACACTCTTCGAAAGTATATTGGTAAAAAAGTCAGCACAAAGAAGAAAATGTTGTCTCTGATCTCGTGTATAAGGAGAACTCAATGAAGGCCAAACCAGTTAATTAATTCTAACTCTCTTAATTGTCATCTGGTTTTTGGGAATTTTTACATTGAGTGTTATAATATATAACTTTTAATGCATCTTTTCTTTCGAAATTTTTAATGTTATTTTCTCTATTTTGCAGGTATGTACCCGGATAAGAGGATATTAGAGACTTCAAAGGTTAATCCTGATTTCTCAATTAGCAAAGGTAATGTAACTTTATGTAGGTCTTTTGGGAAAACCTCGAGAGAGTATGTAATTAGAGGGAAAGATATTTGATGAATACGTACTAAACCGTTATGCTATTTCCGATGAAGCTCTTAAAAGCAATTTCATTTTTAGTTTGATGATTCAATTTAAAATCCTTTTTTAATTTCTCAACGTAACAGTTAGAGGGGAATTCAGGTCATATGAGAGTTAATGGGAAGAAAATCGATTCCATCATTATAATACGTTGAGCGTATCATGCTCAGTCTATTCTCAAGAAGTACTTTGGAAGATCGGTTACCCCATTGTATGCCGTGCTTCCATATCTTTACAGTAGTTAACGGAAAGTTAACACACCCAAAAACGATAGGGAATGATTTACTCGCATGCATCCGTAAGCACGGAAAGAAATTTTCAATCATGTCGTATCATTCATGAGGAAAGAATTCCGTGAATTGGTGAATCACTAAATCCTTTCTTACCGTTTGATTATTACAGTTTGTAGCGTAATGTCTTCTATAGCATGATTCGCTCGAACTAAACTTAAAGAAATTTCACCGTAAGTCACACGAAGAGGTTTCGTTACCCATTTATGCATTTTGTGTCCAGTAGTGTTTCAATCCACATGGCCAGATACTCAAGATTTCAGAGACCTAATCAAAGTCTTCTCTTGTCATTCATTACTTCGGCTCTCCCCAGAACTTAGCACGTCCCTACATTTGCTTATTACGACTCTGACTTCCCGAATGACTCACGATGAATATCTAAAGTGGCAATGGATTTCGTCGTCGTAACAGTTTTTGGCTGGAAGGAATCGTGTCATCGAGAGCACGCGGCTATCCTGTTCTCAATTGCAATTCATGTTTTGATGGGGGATTCTCAGAAAGGAAGGTCTGCACGATTTTCATCAACCACTTGTGAATCAGATGTGAGTCACCTTGTATGACTGTCAAGCCTTGTTAACTTAAAATAAATTGTGAACAAGATAGTGCTGGTTATTTGGCTTTCTATAATATATAGACTAGATTTGCGGAATTTGTTTTTTTTCTGCGGAAAAGTTATCTAACGCATCTCAGTTTGTTTGGCATCTATAAGTGGGAACAAACGCTGTAATTAAGAAATACAAGAAGATTCTAGTGTTGTGATTATGCACTTTTACCAGGCTGAAGATTGAACTGTTGAACTGATTGACTGAACGAGTCTGTCAATATGTATATTTTTTAAAACATAAAAATATTGCGAACCATAATTGTTTTTAGCTTCGTTTAATTAGTGAAGTATTCTAAGGAATTTTGAAAAGGTCATAATGCAAAATGAATTTGAAGTATCAACACTGCGGACATTTTTCTTTTGGCGAAGTATTTGGCTGTATCTAGTGATCTTATGGACAACTTATCGACGTATTTTTGAGTTATTACACCCATTATGATGAAATGAAAGGATTCAAAAATTTACCGTACCACTGGATTTTATTTATCACAACCTAGGTTTCGGCCCCTTAGGCCATCTTCAGGTGAATAAACCAGAAAACAATTTCAGTCAGTATATGAAGGAGAGGAGGGGAGGGGGAGGGGAGGGTCCAAGAAAGGTTAGGTGTGGGAGGGTTGGGAAGGAGGAGAGGTTGAACATAGAAACTTTGTAGTTGCGGAAAGGATAGGGGAGGGGAAGGGGAAGAGGTTGTCGTTGATGGTAAGGACGTTGGGACGGGAAAGTGATTTTAAAATTTCCAATTGTTCCGCCGAGTCCAAGCAATGTCCTTTCTTGTGGAAGTGGAGGTATTTCATGTCCCACGAGGATTGGTGCCCGGTCTCAAGGAGGTGTTTGGCCATTTGGGATACTTCCGGATGGTTGTTCCGGAACGCTGCTTGGTGTTCTTTCCTCCTGGTGGTGTATCGGCGGCCCGTCTGACCCGTGTATATGCCGTCACAATTAAGGCATGTTAATTGATAAACACCACTCCTCGCGGACGGATCAAGCTTGTCTTTGCCATTCCTCACCAGGTCTTCTATTTTCAAGGAGGGCCGGAAGGCTACTTTAAGTCTCTCTTTAGGGAAGTGCCGCGCTACCTGTATAACCTCTGCCTTACAGCTAATTATTTCACATTCAGAGGAAATTTTTATAAACAAAATGACGGCCTTGCCATGGGTTCCCCGCTCTCCCCCATCCTAGCGGAAATTTTCCTGGACAAATTAGAGGAGAGGCTCTTCTCCTCATCGAACCCTCTCACCCGCTCAGTTATTTATTGGCATAGGTATGTAGATGATGTGATTTGCGCATGGAGTGGCACAGACAGACAATTAGATAGTTTTCTAAGGATCCTTAACAATATGCATCCAAGAATTTCATTTACTGTGGAAGTGGCAAAAGAAGGAGTACTCAACTATCTGGACCTCAAAATCGGCATAGAAAAGAATTCCCATCATTTTGCCATATTTAGGAAGGACACTTACACGGATCACTTCATTCCCGCGGACTCGCGTCATCACCCCTCACAAAAGTTAGCCCCCTTCCATTCCCTCATACATAGACTCTTGGAAATTCCCCTATCGGCAAAGAATTTTTTCGAGGAAGTGGCTACAATTAAGCAAATGGCCACAGCCAACGGCTTCCCGACCACATTAGTGGATAGACTGATCGCTAAGCACGAGCAGAAGAAAGGCTGCAAACTCATTTACGGGAGTAAGGACAAGGAAGAACCCCCGCGACGCTGCTCTCTCCGGTTCCTCGGAAAGGGATCCATACAGGTAGCGCGGCACTTCCCTAAAGAGAGACTTAAAGTAGCCTTCCGGCCCTCCTTGAAAATAGAAGACCTGGTGAGGAATGGCAAAGACAAGCTTGATCCGTCCGCGAGGAGTGGTGTTTATCAATTAACATGCCTTAATTGTGACGGCATATACACGGGTCAGACGGGCCGCCGATACACCACCAGGAGGAAAGAACACCAAGCAGCGTTCCGGAACAACCATCCGGAAGTATCCCAAATGGCCAAACACCTCCTTGAGACCGGGCACCAATCCTCGTGGGACATGAAATACCTCCACTTCCACAAGAAAGGACATTGCTTGGACTCGGCGGAACAATTGGAAATTTTAAAATCACTTTCCCGTCCCAACGTCCTTACCATCAACGACAACCTCTTCCCCTTCCCCTCCCCTATCCTTTCCGCAACTACAAAGTTTCTATGTTCAACCTCTCCTCCTTCCCAACCCTCCCACACCTAACCTTTCTTGGACCCTCCCCTCCCCCTCCCCTCCTCTCCTTCATATACTGACTGAAATTGTTTTCTGGTTTATTCACCTGAAGATGGCCTAAGGGGCCGAAACCTAGGTTGTGATAAATAAAATCCAGTGGTACGGTAAATTTTTGAATCCTTTCATTTCATCATAATGGAAGCCTACCACAAAGTCAAGGCCAACATAGTAAATTCTATTATTACACCCAATAATGAGTAGAAGCTTCTCAACCTATACCCCATTGAATCCCTTGCCAATAAAACAGATCATGGTAACGATACATTTTAGTATACCATTCTGGAACACACGCAAGTAATTTCAAGTGTAAGTAAATCATTTACAGTCAATCTTTTCAGTTGACTGCTGTTCGGGCATGTTCTTTCGAATGATCGAACTACTCTTCGCCATAGCTATAGATGTAGACGTTTATATCTCCAGGGCCAAGTCCATTGGCCCGTTTGTTTCATTAGAGTCAGAGGTCCCAATGATTTATAGCAATTCCTGGAAGTTATGTAACTCTAGACGGTTTTTCCGGGATCCTCCTAATTTTCTCTCATATCTCCATTAAGGTATTGGGTTAAAAATCATTTGATTGTGTGTCGTTTTTGGTTATTCCTATTCAGAAAACTTGGTACATTTTTTGGAAGGTCAAGCAGAATTAATTAATTCAATCCTCCGTCATTGTTTAAAATTATATTTAACTACACACGTTATTAAACCATATTGATTTTAATGCTTTATTTAAAATGAGCCTGCGAGTGTAATTTCATAATGTGTCAGCACAGTATTTGGATCACAGTATATGAATCTTTTAAATACATAAATAATGTCATCGTTTCCTTTTTTCATACTTTACGCTACGCATGTCTCTTCTCTTGAGCATCTCATTCACAATGTGCAACCCGTTCTTTCTCGGTCTGTTTCCCCCTTAAGTTTCACTTACGTCAGTGTCATACTCTATCTCAGTCGTTATGTTTATGTTCTTCCTTTCTGTGCATCCAAACGAACTCATAATACTCCTTTTATATTGGTCATGCGGTTGAGACTCTGTTTGCCCTTTGAAAGAAATCTGTTTAATTAAAAACTTTTTGCCGATACCCTCACAAATTTTCTATGTTAGATATCTTAGACAATTATAGGAGAGACTTAAACGGTAACAGTAGATGACCCTTATTCATCCATTTCCTAATAAGAAAAACCCGATTAGCCGGGACTCGAACTCGAGACCTTGGCATTGGGAGCTAGCGTTCCATTAGTATAAGTATTGTTAAATTTACTTCGACAGTTGAGGTAATTTCGTACGTGGACTCCCACCGGGAATCGAACCCTGGACCGCTTTCTCCGAAGTCGAACGCGCTACCCACATGGCTATTCGGAAGCCCGCTAGCATTCTAATCGTTCTGCAAAATAGCTTTACTTGTTATGATTATTCATATCCGTTCTTAGTTTTCTATTAGTTTTTGGATTGGCAATGAAATTTTGGCCTAAAAATATCCTTATATGCACCTCGCTCAAAATCGTTCTTGAATAATACCTTACGCCAGAGTTATAAGAGCGTGAAATATAGGTGGCGGAAACTCCGTTGGAATGCTTCCAATCCATCATTGCCTTTGATATGACCATAAATAGATCCAACTTCAAACTTAGCGTTGTAGTTCAAGGTCGTCACAGTTGATGACCATCCGCAATCCGATCGGTGATAATTCTTCACCTTGGACACGCCCTGTTTCAGCCAGCATCCCTCCCGTTTCAAGGGTCAGCTCCAATCTTTATGGCGAGCAGCGAATAGAAGCAAAGTTCGTGCTAATTGGGAGAGTAATCTGGGTTCCAGATTGCCTTCTTTTTTCCACCCCCGTCCAGCGGAAATGGTGTAACTCCGCAATATCTGTTGACGTCACGGCGCATCGCCGGATTCCTTTATCGAGAGGTCATGTTCCCTTCCACACTTTGGACGATTTCTAGGGCTCATCGGATGGAGCAGACTTAGAAAAAGCGAATGGATGTTGCGAGGTCCTTTCAGTGATAGTATGAAGAAAATATATATATGATTAAATATAGCGTACCACAGTAGTGTGAATTACTCGGATGTATTAATGCCTAAAATGTGGAAGATTAATTTCTAAGTGCGATATGAGCCTAAATTATTTAGGGGCAGGCCTTATCATTTGCCAAGGACGCGTTCATAAATAACTTTTCAGAGAGATTAGTCTGCTGTATTCCTTGAAACATCAACGTGTTTATAATATTTTTCTACTCTTTATGTGCCAAATTCCGCTGTCAATTCAAAATAATCCACCGGTTGATTTCCTTATATTTTTTGATTAAATTGCTTTTTAATTTTGATTAAATTGCTACTTGCCACACAGAAAAAGTTTGAATTGATATTGGAATCATTGCTGTCTTTACGAAGCTTATGTTTTGATTGCGAGATACATTCTAAATTTCCGGTATCCTAAGCCTACGATTTTTAAGGAGCTTGAGCGCTTCCGTTACATTATTGTATAATAGATTTGTAATTAAGCTCTTTTTTCACCGCTTTTCTGTGGTCGTTTTCCCGCGGACGTAGGTTTTTTCTTAGTAAACCCTAAGTAGCAAAATTTTTGCACTATTCTTTCTTTTTGTTTCAGTATTTTTTCGTTTCTATCTAACGGTATACTACGAGATTAGGTGGAAGAGACCCACACGAGCCTAACGTTCCCAATAAGGAGTTTATCTATCTATCGTTGGTCTAGGCCAGGGCACGCGTGCCCAAAGCGGCACGCGAGAGGATGTTTTTGGACCCGGAACTTAGGCGGTACTATCCGTAGTATCTTTTTTAGCCGAAATGATGAAGTTCTCGTAAAATATTAATGACCTACAAAGAATCTAAAAGATCGATGAAGACTAAACAATAAAATTCTTAAGATAAAACAGGAAGGAACGATATACCTAATAGACATCTCAATTCCAAGAATAGCATACATGGAAACCTAACATACAAAAAATCAGGAATATATACAAAAAAAAATCAGGAATACATACTATCCGAAGAAGTAAAATAAATCTGGAACCAAAACATTGTCAGAATCGTCCTAGTACTTATTTCAGCGACCGGAGTAATACCAAAAAATCTTTCATAAAAATCTGGAAAATTGGTATAGATGACCATATTGATATAAAAGTAATTTATAGAAACACCTTTTTTATACTTATTAAATTATAAAGTTAGAAAAATTGTAGTCAAAAAAATTAATTAGCCTAAGCCTTTTGGTACTTAAAAATCCTGGATAGGTGAATATTTTCAAGCCCTATTTCTGATAAGAGAAAAAATTCGATAATAATAAACGTGATCCATGAATGAATGAACCTGAATGGACGACGTAAGTTTCTTAGTGAGAATTTTTACATTTTTAGGCATTGAAATGAAAAGTTCTCCAGATAAGTCATTCCATTCCCTTATACCTATAAATCATTTCATTTACTTGAAATTTCTCTTACAATTCGTAAATTAATTTCAGTAGTAAAGGAGTAACTCTTATGTTTATCAAATATGGCACGAGAAGATCGCTATACCTGCCCTAGGCGGTCTCTTAGCTCTCCTTCCCCTAAACCCCCCACTGCTTATCGGGGGGAGAGAAAAAAACCCTTGTCTTGGTGGCAGATTCCTCGCGCGAGGAAAACCATCGATCGGCCGTCGAGGGCGTCGATATCTCCGATGCGGGAGATGAATAGATTGGCAATTAATCGGGCGCCTGCGGAACAGAGCGGCCGTAACGGAGACATCTTGGTGGCCGCTGGAGCGAGTCGGATGCGGAATGCTGCAGGACCAGCGGTCGGAAAATATGCAATATCCGTTTCGGTCGAAGTGGTCCAACTGGAGCGAAGATCGATTCGGTTTGTAGAAGATCGCGGCCGGAATGCGAGGAAGTAGTTATTCGTGTTCGGAATCTTGTGGATCGGGGTATTCTACAGTTCATTGCATTCCCCATCCTCCGTGTTTTTACGTCTGTTAAGTCATCTGCCCGTAGGCTGAATGGATCCTCAACCCTTCCTCCACTGGTTACCTAAAGGAGGAATGAGGCTTATTGTGCTAGATGGGGAGTGAGGGAGGCATTTTGTCCTTGATTTCCTCACTGGTCTAAAATGCGTTAATGGAAAAAGCACTCGAAATTGCGATGACATGATTCCGTGCGTAAGACTTTTTGTAGCATTCAGTAACTAATGAATGCCATTATTCAGTGTCACTCATGCCTCAGTAGCTTTCACATTATCACAGCAGTGAAATAGAGTAAGACAAAAGTGTATGAAAGCTACATATCCTGTAACATGAGACAAATGAAAAATATTCCAACAGGATGTGGTAGCTGCAATTTAGTTTGACGTCTAAGTAATTGGATACGCATTACTATATATCAGAGAATATAAAAATTAGGGGAATAGTCTAATTTGTGAGTTACAATATTTTTAATACTCTTAGAGCTTTATTTAAAATTTGTAAGTGCATGATAATGACATGCAATTATTTATCGATTTATTTATTTTTCATTTAAACTTTGCTCGGCGATTTGGTCTTCTGGCCAGCGAGCGACATTAATTACAAAGATCTGAAATTAAAAACAAATTATGATGTAAAATAATGTTTATCTGTGAATCGAGAAATAAATAAGGATCGTGGCAGAATTTTTCTGAATCGTTTATGATTCCTCTTCATTTTTAGTCGAAAAATTTTCCCTCGCGGTGCTCTGGTATTATCTAAGCGTGGCAGAATGTTAGCCAAGTATTACGTGAAACCTTGCGGCATAGTTAACTACATGTTTGGTAATTTTGCTGAATTCAAATTATCCTTGCGGAGTTGAAACACTCTAAACAATCAAACTCTTCTATTATTCGTATTGAAAAGAACAGTTTAGCTAGCTTTAGATGAATGGAAAAATTTTGAGGATTCAAATTTAAAAAATTACTTAAAAAATCGTATGTTATGCATTACATTGTAAAATAAAAGAGTTGTTTTTCAAAATGTGTGACGGTGTTTTCTCTATATAAATGGTACAGAATCAAGAAATCAATGCATGGTCATAAATTATCCTTCAGGAGTAGATCGTCGAATCTAAAAGTATTAATACTGAACAATACCAACTTGAGCTTTAAGAGTTGATTTTTGGTTGAATATGCATCTATACTCATTTGAACGTAAATGTAGGTCTGCTATGTTGTTCACGTTCCGGTCAGGGAAAGTATTCCTCATGTTTTACCGCTCCAAATTTAGCGAACTCGTGCGAATTTTATCGCTTGCGTAATTGGGTAACGGTTAAAGAAAATTTTTCGGGTATTTTCCCTCGAAGAAGTTTACGGAAATGTTTTCCTAGAGGTTAAGTGTTTCTTCTCTGGAGGAGCATCATTATTTTTAAGGAGTGCCTTCGATTCCGCGGAAGTTTCTTTTTATCAATGCGGGGCTTCTGTCTTCGCACCAATGGTCCCTTTTTGTATTCGAGCTTTTTCTGCAAATTTTCCGCTCTCGTTTCCAATTAAAAAGAACGCAAATTCCGTTCGAAGAGCCTAAACCATCGGCTCTCGAAACTTTTTAAGAATAATGGTGTTTTGAATGCCGTAGAAGTATCCTTCGTATTTCTCTACAGTTGCGAATGCCTTATTTCTGGTTATCGCCACAATAACTCCAAAATAATAATTTGTGAAAGGAGTGGAGGAGATTATTGTAGAATGTCTGTTGATGGATTAAATGTTCGATTTTTTCAGTTTTCGGAAGAATGGTGGTATTCTTTGCCTTGATACTGATGCAAGAAAGTTTTTAACGGCACTCAGTCCAAATGATCGCGGATAATGGATGCTCGACGGGGACGAATATCAGTGTAGAATGCTAGGATATTGCCTACGCCGCAGTTTTCTTGGAATTTCTGTCTCCTTCTTGCGGAGAAAATAAAAATGAGGGTATTAAAAAACTTATTTCAATTTATCAGATGAATATGGTGTTTTACGTAATGAATAAAAGGACTTGGTAATTTCCTCGAGATAATAGTAATATGGGGAGGGAAGCTAAAGGGTGGCCACCCCTCCTGTCTTTGCCTAGGATGTGACGAGGAGAATTAACATTTGATTACGAAGGGTTTCTAAGATCTATAGAAGATACCATTACTATGTTTATAACATATCATAGATCGTTAATTTATTTTGCGTTTCTAAATCCACATCTGCTTAAGACTGCATTTTAAAAGGTTAGCTGAAGTTTTTTTGAGAGAATTTTGGTTTAACTTACGCCTTGTTATAAATAACCTTCCTTTCGGTGAAAGCGACAGCATGGTGATAACTCTTGAAGTTAGAATTCTTTAGATTGATACAAATAATGTTTATGAAAACACTAGAATAGAGGCAAAAAATGATAATGTAGTCCTCTTATTTATCTATTCATTTGAAATTGATAGTAGTTAGTTTTGCTTGAAGAGCTCGTGTTTATTTTTCGAATTATTTTTGTTTAATTTTACTTTTTACTGAAAGTTTATTTTCTGAATGTCAGTCCCGTATGATTTTAGTTAAATTATATTAATGTTTAGCACGAAGTTATCATCGATTCTGGATGGATATTGATTTTATTAATAAATTTTTGTCCTTAATTAGCAAGTTTTTTACTCCGGGTTATTCCCTCGTTGGTATTTATTAAAGTATGCAGCGGTTAAAGGAAAAAATGCCTGTTGTGGAAGTAACAGTACGGAGATATACCGTTGAAAATTCATCTTTGATGAAGAAATCACGAACGACCTCGACCATTATTCCCAACAGTCATCCTATTCTAGCCTTCTCTGACTCAACTAAAATGCCTAGTGCGCAGTGATCGGCGATGCATCGGGCGTCAGGGAAACTATTTTACTATCATTTTATGTATTTTTTATGTAGCGGAAGTCGTACCTGAGATTTCGTCCACGACAAGAACTTCATGCTAATGCGTCCGTCAAACGCTCTCAGTCATCTTCGACAATTCTCTTCCAAACTTTTACGTCTCGGTGAAAAAGAAATCAAAGACCGCCAGTATTCCGTAGTGTCGAACCGGAAGAATTCCCGAGTGGAACGCGCCTCTTCTTTTTAATATTCCAGAAACAGCGGAATTATGAATATCCCATCCGAAGACTCCCTGTCGAAAAAAAAGACGAATTCGTGCCTCCACATCCCTCGTTAATGGTCTTCGCTCCTCCCACACCCCCTTTCATTCTTCCCCACACCCGTGACGTCACTTCCGGCGTTCCCTCCCTTTATGCCCGCCGTTCATCCTGTGGCGCCATATCCGATTGTGTCCGAGGATCGCGAGTGGAATACTCCATGTACTCCTTATGAGATTAATGAGACCGCGGCGACAAATGGGTCACGTGACACCCACAAGGGGGGCGTGGCCCTCCTTTGGAGGATGGATTGATGACCACCGGCCAAGTGCCCGAAATTTCCCTTGGAGTGTGTGTGTCTGCGTGTGCAGATCGATTCGCTAGAGGTTTTCGTGAGGCACTTTGGTGTCTTTTTGTGCATGCTATCACGGTTTCCCGAGATGAGGTTATGAGCGAGTGTGGAAGAAATATGGACATTTATGAGCTCCACCGTAGCGACCTATGCTTCGCGAAATGGGGAATATGAACGCGCGCTAAATTGGAGTCTTATATCCCCCGGAATGCTCCGGAAACTGGGTTTCTCTCGCTCTTTTTTATTTTCGCCTATAAATTCGGGATTATTAAAAGCTTCTCGTGTCGTTGGAGGCTATTTCCCGCAGTACCCATTTCCCCATTTCTCTCGCATTCGGAGAACGGAAAAATTAGGCTACTGTGCATTTTTCTCGCGCGGAAATTTGAATTCAATTCGAGGTCTAAGAGAGGATTTACGTGTTTTTTTTATTTGTACTCAAAAGGTTTTATTTTTCTCTCTTTTACGTAACCCAATTTTCCATTTATAATAAATGTGATGCTTAAACAATAACAACTCGGAATAAGAGTTCTGTGAATACGGATTACAAGGAAGGAATCTTTTTTTATACTCATTTTTTTACATTTTTATTTATTTTTTATTTTGTTTTCACATCTCCAGTTATTATTAGCATTTTCGTTAATTTATGTCTCACAAGTTCCTTATTTCCATGGAAAACTCGCGAAGGAGATTTTAAAAAGTATAATATCTCGGTGTTTCATTTACGGCTCCTTTAAATAGCATCTGAATACAGAATTCCTTCTCTTGGACGAATAAATTCTTTCAATTTTCCGTTGCTCATTTTCTCAATGTTCATTGTTTGTTTTGTCCCGTTTTCCTCTTTCGTAAGGCCAAGTTCTTTAAAAATTTCGTTCGCAAGTAATTAAACCGGAGACGTTATCGATCCGATTCTCTTTTCGATTTGCATCGATAAATGTGCGAAATATCGTTTTAAAGCGAATTCTCGGGAAGCAATTTTGCATCAGCATTCCTTTCTCGGCTTTTTGTGTTTTTATACTCTTTTGTCAAAGTTTCCAATAGTTTTAAAAGCTCTTTCTGGAGTAATTAAACCGAGACCAAGTTATGCATTCCGTTTTGCTTCGATTAATTCATGAAGTTCTGGCTCATTTAGGTAGCGAACTTTGTTGATTGCTTTTTTACTCGTACTTGTATTTTTATTGCCTATAATAGCTGATAGCGGACGTTCCTCTCTCGAGTTTTATTAAATAAGATATCCGGTACTAAAATGAAATAAAGGAGCGAAAAGAAGATAGTATTCAAAGGAAAAATACTTGCATAACTTCCGGAGCTTTATGTAATTTATCCTTCGAGATTCTATCTACTATATTCTTCGGTTCACCCTCTATTCTTCCGCTCATTGCGTTGTTTCTTTTCATTAGTTTTATCTTTCAACCAAAAGTGTTTCATAACGTTATTATATTATTGCATACTCCTGACTTTCGCAGCTGCTTATTAGAAACTGCTCGAAACTAATTTTGCGACTTTTGATACTTCATTTAGATCACTTAAAAATGTTTGATGGTATAAGTTGTCATGTTAAGACGATCCCAGCAAAAGTAGCGAATAAAAATCAGTACTCCCTTCCCGATCATAGAATAAATGTTTGTAATGTTTGAAAACGGGGTGGACTCTAAGACAAACATATATACTTACCAAGGAACCTAAGAAATTTCTGCTTCATATTTACAGTAAATATCGGAGAAAAAAGTCTTTTAATATTTAAAAAATTAATAAAATAATATTTATATAATTTATGCATATTCTACATTAGCAATTTTAAGGCTTAATGTTTTTTTATCAATCTTAAAGAATGTAATTGGGGCATTTATTTTTCCCGTCCTTTATTTTATTCAAGCAATTGAAGTAATATGAGAGTTTTAATTCGTAGTGTTTTTATTAATAAAATTGTTCTTTGGGTATTAAAGACATCGCTAGAGATCTCATCTTGAGTGCACATGCAGTTTATGGTGCCCTGCAGGCAAGCCTTGAACTCGTGAGTACTAAGAGATTTTGCTTTAATCCGTGCGGTTTATTCAAAATTGCGACTACAAATCCATGAGCGTTCCCGAGGAGCTCCATGATGTAGATTCAATTTTAAGGTTAAACTCGCTCGATAAATTCAAAGAGAATAATCTTCCCTACGGAAGAGGCAGTTGATTTTGCCTCTCCTCTCTGTTTCATAGACCGATCAGATACGGCAAGAACGGGTACTTCGAGATAAATATTTGAGTACCCCGCTTCGCATTCACAGAGTTAAAAGTCCGTTTAATTTTTATCGTTCGAGCCGAAATAATCCGATCGAGAGTAATATAACCACTCAAGTTCGAATCTGCGAACCCATTATTCCCTCTCATTGCTCGGAAGCGAATTTCCCTCATAAATCTCCGAAATTTTGGCTCGCCGCTCCGCGTCACATCCGCTTACTTCCCCGTCCCGCAATCCGACAAACAGCGTTATGAATTCGCTCTAATATATGTTTTTATCGAGATATTTTCGCGATGTCGAGCGCGATATTCGCGACTCCGCTATCGCATTCACTCCGTGCATCTCTGCTGGAACGGTAATTGAGTTATTCGGCAGAGATGCGCCGGATCATTTATCGCCCCGCAATTTTCGGACCACGCACCGACAGATGCGCAGCGCTATTGTCCGTGAAATGCTAACAACGGAAGCACGTTCCGCGCATATCGGTTTCGAAATCTCCTCCGCACGTTGCAGCGGAGGCTGTAATTTTGATTGAAAAGACTGCGCGGCAGTTTTGAGTGTCATCCCCGTGTGCATTAAGGGGATTAATGCGCCTGCACGGCGCTGAAAGTACGTACTTATCAACCGACCGATCTTCCTCATCCGGAGCACACTCTCCAGAGTTGGGAGCATAAAGGAAATTCGCTTTTGAGTCTCCCCGCGCACCTCTACATTTAATTAAATTCTCCCCCGAGGAAAATCGCATTTAGTCCCTTTCGTCACGTGCATCGAGCGCAGTCGGAGTGTTAAGTAAACGGATCTGCTCTTCGCGATTAGAGCTACGTTCTGTTTTCGTTCGGGATTTCTTTTTTAACGATATTTGTCTCGCGCGTGACGTTCGCCGGTTGTTTGCGAGCGACGCCGTTCACTTTTCTCGCGGAAGTTAATCGAAAACAAATGACTTGCTTTTCATCGTCGAGTGGGCCGGTCGTATGGGGCGGCGTGTTTTGAACCCCTTTCCGTTACTTTTCCCGTTTCGAAAACGCCGGAGGATGTATGTAATTATGGAATGGCACTTGAGGAGATCATTGCATCTGAAAGTTTTTCAAAGTGTCTGCACTCGGATATGGAACGGGGAAGTGAGAAGGATCGGGAGTCTGGGTTCCTTTTGTAGCAATGCAGAGATATGTGTGCCATGACATAACCACAATGTTAAATTGTGCGAAACGCAATGAGGCACCGAATGCAATTTTATTCGCTTTTGGGTCGGGATGGATCTAAGCATCAGCTGTTTCGTTTAATATCCTCCGGAGTAGAAAAGCGTCTCTGCTCATGGTCTTCTTTTTCTCATCTAATTACGGAATGACAAGGCCCCATTTCTTTGTAAATATTGCGTTGCATCGCTGCGGAAGTGATGCTTCCTATATTTGCGGGAAATAAAAGCGGAAACATCCGGTGAACTCTCTATATAAAGACAAGGAAATTCCTTCCGCGTCGAAAATTTCTTTCACTGCTGCTGTAGCTGATTCTATTCTGATATGACAAGTAAAGAGGAAGTACAATTCTTTGTATTACCACAAAAATAATAATAGAGTTAATCGTGTAAATAGAGGTTATCTCTTGTTCCTACTGGATGTCGTAAGATAATCTGTGTAGCGGTCTGTTTTAAATGAGATGGTATTCTCAATGTGAAGTCATATATCTACTTCTTTTTGTATTCTAAGCATAAAAACCGAAAATATAGAATAAAACATGTAATAAAATTTCACGTTTTTGTTCCGATTATTTTCAGCATTAAACATTTTTACTAGAAAGTGATTGATATTCCTTACTTCTCCGTGGTCATTGATGACTTGAAAAGAAATGAAGGATAATCTCCAGTGATTCTGTTTTAACGGAATTTAATGCAATTAAATTGCTATTGTATCTCGATTCCATATTCATTCATCAATCATTTTTGCACTATGGGATTAAATTCGGAAGATCATTGAAACGAGCTAATTAATTCTAGATCATTAAAATTCATCATGTTCTTGTATTATTTTTTCTTTCTTATTTAGCATTGGAACGGTTACTCACAGAACTACGCATTTATAAATATATTAAAACATTTCTGCCGTGGTTCACAGTTTTTAATAAATACTTTTCCCAACTGAACTATTCGAAGATGTTATTGTCAAAGACATATTAAAATATCACTAATTCTTTCAAAAAGGGTAATTTTAGCTTAAGGTAAGCGATAAGTTATGTAGAGATTTACTTTCCGAGGATTAATGGTATTCTAAATGATTTTGCCACATTTCCAACTGTCTAATTCACTAAATACGGAATAAATTTTATATTTTTACCAAGAACGATCTTTTGAGATGGAATTTTTTTATCTCAGAACGCCTTCTTGAAAATTACGGAGTTGCCTTAAAATTTTATCCTATTATTTTTAATATTTCTTTTAGGTTAAACACTTGGGAAATGTAGGAAGCAATACTGGCATAATTTAGACTAAAGGGAAAATACAAACTCAAGAGTTTATTTTCCCTGTAGGAAACTATAGAATTGTTGGCGCAATAAATTAATTCTGAAATTCTACTTAGAACCGCTTGAGGACATTTATTTATTCTTTAGTATTTTAGCGTTCTTTTAACATGATGCATAATTTACATTGGAAAGGAAATTTGGTCAGTTGAAAGTAACTCGCTTTTAAGTCTTTTAATCATTAAGGCCGTAAAATATTTTGATTAATGTTTCAATCATAATAAAATTTTTGTTTTTTTCTTTCAGGTGAGTCCATGATTTTTCCATACAACCCTCGCTTTATTATACAAGATGTTTGAAATTCAAAGGTACGTTCGTAACAATCGTAAGATTGGTTCGTTTTATTTTTAATTATTTCTCCACTTCACCAGGAGATAAGTATCAACGAAAGATCATTTTTCCTGATATTAACGTTTTGTATTGTAAAATGGAGTCACTGATTACTTGGGTGCAGATAAGGGTGAAGAATCGCTCGTAATTATAGCGATACAAAGATCTAAGAAATAATTTTCTCGCTTTCGTCTCGGCACCATTTTCACTAGTTGGAATATGTATTTCATTGGTGATTACAGGGGTGATTTTACATTGTCAGAAGCCTCAGGCACACCCAGATCGAAACCTCTCATTTGTAATTATCTTAGTGCCTTAAATACCCGTCGATCAAAAAATAAATAGGAATGCATTGATCGGAAAGTTGTCGTTTGTCGAGAAAAAATATAGCACATCTATACTAGTTGCTCAGCTAGCGTCTATTGTTCGGTATCGCAAATGCGTCGGTGGTGATTGACAACTCCACTATGATGGTGACGCTAATTTGAATACCCTTTCATTCTGTCTGAGTAATTATTATGTTATTTAAGCTCCTAAAATACATTAATGGATCATTCAGTGCTAATATTTCCTCTTTAAGGCAGAATATGGGGTATTCACTTCCTGCGCTTGACGTTTGGTGTTGCTCGCAGCGGAAATATTAATTTCGAATTTCAGTTTCCTTCTATTCACCTAATTATGACGCTTCGACCCGATTCTCCGTTAGTTTCCATCGAAAGCGTATGCGTAAAAATGCATTCGTAGTATTTCTAACTTTTTGTGTTTAAGCAAGACATCGCGAGTTAGCTGCACGGAGATAAGTAGTCCTTGGGGAGAAAAAGTAGTTCAACCGGTGTGGCAACCGTTTTGTAAGGGGAAGTAGAAAAACCTTCGTTACATTCAGTCGGTGCTTCCGGAATGAAAATTGCCGGTAATTAATTTAGGTTGATAGATTGCCGTTTAATTGATCGAATCTTTATTTACATTGTAATTCGGTATATTTTTTTCCTTTTTGATTTGAGGCAAAGTATCATGATAAATGTATCCATGTTACGTGGAGCAAAATGCTCTTATATTTAATATTTCAATTTGTATTCATAATGGAAATATTTCATTAATGCCTTGCTAATTCTGTATTAATATCGTATGGATGTACTCAATATAACTATGTATTTCTAGTTCTTAGTTAATTGTATTCTTAAAAGCATTCCTAGCTAGTATGTACTTGAATTGGTTGTCTTCTTTTACTATTAAGTATTATTATTATATTTACTTTTCTTATTTAGTATTTTGATTGACGTTGATTTAAGATATTAGCTTTCGAGCTGGTTTCAAAGAAATTCTCCTGATTTTAATTTGATATGCAATGATTCTCGAAGGCAAAAATATCCGTTTTCTTTTAATCTGGACAGTTCATCATTAATATCAAACTTAATTTAAAGCTATTTACTCAATTTCATGGTAACAGATTCTTTATTTTACTCAAGAACTTAATTATAACAATATTTTTAAATGGGCAATGAAATTACCTCATCAATATTATTTTATCCGACGTTCCAATGCCCAGAATGTCATAACTTTCTGTAATATAGGGGCAATTAACCCAATTCATCACTCTATTAAAATCCGCCCCCGTTCTCTAAATGTTTTCCAATCGTTTTGTGGAAGCAATTACGGCCATCTCTCGACTCGAAACGGGGATCTCATCAGAAATACTCCGTGGGCAAGCAGCGGTGTCGCCGCATTCCACCGGCGGGCGGAAGAAATTCGCTGTCGCTTACATCTCGAACAGGAATTTTCATCATTTCGAGGCGGAATCTCTCATTCGAGGCTAAATAACCGGATAACCGCATCCTCCGTTATCGGCGAAAGAGGGAATCTACCCCACCGCAGGTCTCCATTCCCCCCCGGGGCACGTCAGTGTTGCCCTCATATTCATCAGCCGCGAGTAAGAAGGATGCATTGTATCTGCGGTGCGCAGGAGGCATGCATTGCCTGGAACGGTGGTAATTAGGAGGAGCTTCGCATCTGTTGTTATGGTCCCTGAGCTGGTAAGGAGGGCAGATAGCAAAGAGGAAACGGCGACCTCGGTCCTTCCTTGCGTGCCACTCCAGTTTGCGGCTTCTTCGCCCCCTTTCTCTCTCTCTCTCCGCTGACTCTACATCTTCTTTAAACAACTGCTCTTCTAAGCGTGATTGCTGTACCATCCGAAACTCGGCCGCAAATGGGAGGCTGCGAGATGGAGTCTTCCCGTTCTTGGAACTAGTGACCTATTACGCGGGAATTGCGGCTCTCGAAATCCATCTTAGCCTTAAAATGCTTGTATGTAAAATAGAAAACAAAGCCATGTTTACCCAAAAGCATAAGGAGTACAAGGACGAAAGATTAATGGTTTTAATGTCTTAGCGAGTTTTTGTATTTTTCTGTGCTTAAGTACAATT
This sequence comes from Pachydiplax longipennis, assembly GCA_036926295.1. NCBI lineage: Eukaryota > Metazoa > Arthropoda > Insecta > Odonata > Libellulidae > Pachydiplax > Pachydiplax longipennis. The sequence goes on along the minus strand of JAVFKF010000001.1, from coordinate 18,636,012 downwards.
CTTAGTTTTTTTTTCGTCGGAGTGTCGTCAGGGAGAGAAATGAGTTTGAAGGAGAGAACTGTTTTCAAAAAGATTCCACGAACAGTTTCCTTTACGGTGGTTTTTTAGGGTAAATGAAAATAACGTTTCCAATGTAAACCCACTGCTAAATTTTTCCCCGATGAAATGTAGAATTTCGTTGAAGCATATAGCATCATTTTAAATTAAGTTTAAGGTTCATTATTTTGTGCATTGGGCCACATCTAGAATTAATGAGCCGGGATGGAATGTAATAAAAATGTATGGGTCAATGTATTATAATTACAGATCAAACAGTTTTTATCGTGCTGCTGGCATTTGATAGTAAAATTACTTTCTCCAAAGTTTCGATTTAATTTCACTTGTATATCAAGTCTCTCTTATAAAATCAGTTGCGTAAGAGTTCACAAAAGAATCGAGATTTTTGGTTTATTTTCGATTGTCCTAAATAAGCTTATAATCTCATTTAATCGTATAATAATAAAATATCTCATGGTTGAGAAATATTAGTTTGAGTTCGAAAAAGATTATTCCGGAACAATTATCCGATGAATACCATATTTCGTTGGATTCAATAAAAAGACACCACGATGAAAAGAATTATTTAGGATCCTTAATACCTCAGTGGCTCAGATATTATCACATCCATGACCGAGATCGAGACAATAGTTAACGAAAAGTAAATGTTCACTGCTCCGAAACACTAATGAAAATTCTCCAATTCATCAAGATAAGTTGCGAGGAGAATTTTGAGTGATGCCCGCCTAAAAATCTTAGTGCGTGGAGGAAGTTTCTTCGCTCCGAAAATTCTAACCCAATTTCAGAGCGAAGGGCTCTGCAAAGTTTCCGTGTAAAACGCTGGAGGCAATTAGAATTCCAAGTGATTCTTAAAAATTTTTCATCCCTCTCAGGAAATTTAATCTTTTTAGTCAGAAATTTATTTCAACCGTGGTGTGAGGATGAGTTTCGAATGCTCAGCTTCTATTCCCAGCAACATATTGCACGGAAGCAGATGAGAATTTCATGGCGTTCCTGAAATCCGTTTACAGTAATCTTAATTGGATTCTGTCCTGCATCGGATAGTTCAGCGCTCGGATTATACGAATGAAAACGAGCATATATAAACGAGCTCTCGTTTCCAGGGCTCTCATTGTACTCTCTCGCTCATTATTCATCGCAATACAAGGAAGTATGCCCCGCGATACAGATCCTTACTACAGTTGGCAACCTTGATTAATCCAGATTAGCAGAAGGTCTTTTGTATCTCAAAAGATTGTCTAATTGTGAAGTTTTCTTCCACGATCGCGACTGCCCTTGTGGAAGATTCTGAGTGATTGGCGAAGCAATTCCGGACACAATGGATTTCCGTATTCCTCGTTTACGAAATCGTTCTCTGACGCATCTTCTCGCTGTATTTTTGAGTTTGATATTCTGGGTCCGTAGAGTTCTCCTTCAGACTTTTATGCTCTTTTGTATCGTGGTAATGATACAGACTTTGTTTCTTCCTGCTTGTCGTAGTTGCAGCAGTCAGACTCCAATACGATATCTATTTTAGTACGCTCTTCATTATTCGAAGGAGAAAATTGAGCTCATGATTCAAAACGACCTTCGTATTACAATACGCATATTTAAGGAAGGAAGGGTATTCAAGTCTTAGCTTACAGTTGTCCTGTAGCAAACGAAACTAGGCGCTTCAAATTTTTATTCATTCATTAACTTGGAGTTCAGGAGATAATCTCTCACATGCTTCTTCTAAAATAGCAAAATTAGGAGTGGGCAGAACTCACATTTTATCGGTGTGCAATGATCATGATTAATTATTGACAAACTAATTGCGTTCCTTTGCCTTTATCCTTTGATCATGAAATTTATACAAGTTTAGATAGCTTTTCGTATTATTTTCTTTTCTGCGGTCATGCAGAAGCACATACGTTTCTAAACGTATTCATTGCTATGCATTCATTTCTTTACAAATGTATTCAAGGGTATCCAATAAATTGATTTTCACGAATCTATTCGAAAAACGATTATCTCGCGTCTACGCTTAAATAGTCAAATATTTCAGTCAAATTTAGTTTTACACTCATCGCACATGGATTATTTTTTTTAGCTATATGTGTAAATTTATTGAGTCCTAAAAGGCCCATCTATGGGATTTTCAATTAGCTTTTTGATAGGTAATCTTTAACAATTTGATACTTCGATATTTCCGTTTGCTATTTATATGCGAGCATTTATGTGATAAATATTTATATATTTCGTTGGGAATATTTTATTTTATTATCTAATTGTTTTAACTGGTTTTTAAATAAACAATTAGATCGAAGTAGCGATTTCCTACTCGCGTCTCTTCTATCAGTCCCAATGCAATTCCTTCCGGGCTTTAAACATTTAAACTCCCATGCATTAAATATCGATTTGGCAGGCATGCTCTCCTCCTCAGCGGCACTTTATGGTTGAACCTTTCTCTAAAAGTTCCTTTATCGACCTCTTGGTTGCGTGAGCTAGCTTTTCAGAGGACGTAGATTTTCCAACCTCTTCATTGATCGAGAAAGAGCCTTTCTCTTATTTTTCCCTCTCCTCAGCAGCCTTTTTTTATCGCTTTTCGACCAAGCTATTTTTTTAACGGGGCCAAACGCGTTAAGCTAGATGTTTTATTATTTTTTTGGGTGTGACTACATTAGCGAGATGGAACTGAGTACGCTGTCGCTGATGTATTGCTTGTCGGCAGTTTTTATTGATTTCCTCTCTGCAGTGACAATGGTTTTATTCTTTGCGAAACGCTCAGTATAGTACTCAATTCTCAGTTACGGATACAACGGTATCGGAAATTTTCGACAATGGCTATTTTTTCGAACGATGAATTTACTAAATGCAGTGAAGTAAAAAAGCAAAAAGGTATACGACGACATGAACACTAGCCTCTCTCCTGTGCAGGGTTCAGCCAGTAGGTCGATTTTGAACCTCTTCCCACCATCATTAACTCTTTGGACCAGGGATAAGGTTTACTATACAAGATGAGGAGTTAATTTGCCTTACTTTTCTTGCTTTTTAGTATTCTTCTTCAAGAATACTATGAGCTGTAATGTCAATTAAAAACAGCTTAATATCTCTATATATGACTCTTTTAGTTTGATGAGAACTACGAAAAACCATTAATGTCCCTAAAAGATGGAACAACTACTCAATTAACCATAAGACACATTAAAATTCGTTGGGAAAACGAGCATTATTTCAAATGATGCAATTTAAAGCGCATTTACTCTCTCTTTCGGTATCAGTTGTACGAAACACTTCTATTATTACGGTTTCCAAAATACGAATTCCCCAAAAATATAAATGAATAGCCATAAAATTTTATCAATAAACGTTGATAAATAGTTGATTTCAATATATCGACTCCAATGTATTTGAATTTGCTACTGAGTGTAGCAAATGTAATTGTTAGTACCCGTATGTTCTAAATGGTCAACTTTCATTGTTTACATTATTTAATATGTCATTATTTAGAGATTAGTGAGCTCAACGTTTGTGGAGCTCCTTTCATTCTAAATCATCTACCGACTTAAATTCATAGAGGAGCATGGAGATAGAAAATGTTATTACGTTAAGCGTTAACCATTCTTCAAGACTAGTGCTCGTCGTTTTTCCCCCAGGTCGAAATTAACTCTTAATGCATCGTGTTTACATAAGAAAGTTACGAATATACCCCGTAAAGGACTTTTTTGTTACCCTAGAAGTGCTGTCTTTAAAAAATCGATAAGAGGATTATTATGGAGACCCGTGGAAACCTTTAACAGGATAGGAAAGAATGTAAAGAAAGTGAGTTAGTTCCAAATATTTATGAGATGATTCAAAGTCCCTTTTTTCGACTCTGGGTGATTTATACCCTAAAAATCTGTTTATGCATCAGGGTTTTTTCACGTCCCTATCTGCATGCGCAATATTCCAAAATCTGTAGAAATAGATGAGCGTTTTTTGTGAAAGAACTCCGCCTGTCATGTTTTTCATGTAGGAGTGACTTTATCGGGTTTGAACTTAGAATAAAATTTTTTTAATCAGTCCAGCATGAATGATCTTGAACTCTTTTTTACGAATAAAATGTTCTGCTGAAAAATTTAACTGATTCTCTTTGCTCCTTATTGTGTTTCGTTAATCAAGTTTCCGGGAATATCCCTATTTTGACGTAATTTCTTAACCTTAATTATGTTTTGAATTTTTAAATTTCTCTTTGTTTACCCCGGTAATCCAATTTAGGATATGTAGGCTTGTGTATGCCCGATGGCATTGGATGAAGGGGCGGATCCCTGAACGTCCCTCTTTGGATGATTTTGTAAAACAAGCAATTTGCTCTGGGCATATCGAGGAACTCAAACTTATAACATATAACTAATTAAGATTATTGTAAAAGTATTATTAATTACAATAATCACAAAAGGTTTCTACAATAAGGTAAATACAGTAACCACAAATGAAGCATTAATTATACTTGAAATCTGTTAGATTTTTCATGGCATAATGATGTGTTCTCAGATACTCGAAGATAGTAATTTTGTTAAAATTAATCGTACTAGTATTGTTCCACTAATAGCGATATTATACTTAAGAAAATTGGATGGGTATCTCTGGAGGATTGGAAACTAAGGCTTAATTTACTTATTGAATTCATATAAAATAGGTTCTTGGAAAATGTTGCAGTCAGAACTCTACAATCCGCGAGAGGTTTATAGCGAGGTTCGACTTAAAAATCAAATATTAATTTCAATATTTCATTTTTTGTCAACATTATTTTATTAAAACGCAGTAAATGTTTTTATACTATTTTTCAGGTCTATGATAGATTTATAGCAACTAAATAATATGACCGTTGGAACTTTAATTTTTTAGCTATAATACACGCAACTTTTTCGATGATTTTTGCTTTATTAATCTCATAAAACTCCTCATAATCATTTACAAAGGATCCTTTGGATTCTTATTCAATACTCTCTTGTACCTTAGGATAATCCTTTTTTCTTTTTCCTCTTTTTTTTCAAAAAGATTATATCGAAGAGAATATCCACCGGAGATTCTCAAATGATCCAACATCCATAAATACGCGGGTCTCTTAGCGTTCTATGAATCCCCTTCAGAGGGGTTTGGTTATACAGTTATAATGCGTCCTTCGTTCTGGCAATCGGAGTAAAATCATGAAAATAGTCTAAATTTTGTTACCTCTAGAATTAATTTTTTTCTGTGAACGACGTGTGGAATTTAATCGATTGTGTAAATTGAGTCATGCTAAATTCACCTCCTGCCGCTGTAGATAACCGCTTTAACTGTCCACTGGGCAAGTTTCTAGATCCACCCCTACAAGGATCATCCTATGAAGGGATCTTCTTATGATCTTCCTTTTATAATCTAAATAACGTTTCGATCACATGTCAGCTCATAGGACCAACTCATTGTTTGTAAGTTTCTTTTTGTCTCCAATTTACTGGCTGTTATAAAAACGGCTTTAAAAAAACGATGTAATCCTTTACGAAATTTGCATTGTTGACGCGTCGAAATTTAATTTTCAATATTGCGTAAAATTACGAGTAGTTTTATTTTAATTTAACCTATTTTAGCTACATTATGTTCTGCGTTGCATTGCTTGCAAATACTGAGCTTTATAATTTTTCCTCCTAATTTTAGATATTAAAACTGTTAAGCTGTTCTATTCTTACAAGTAATTATTTCTTTACATTACCGTATCCTGTTCTTCTATCTGATAATGAACTCGTTAAGAACTTCGGTTGGGATTGAAACAACTCGGCGGGGGGATTTCTGGTCGAAGAATTTTAATTTCTTCTTCGGGAAGAGTTGATTCCCCAAAAGAAGTACTCCACTCTTACTTTACCGCTTTATAACGCAATCGTCTTTCGCAATTTTTTCGTAAATTTCCACCGTCGGCTTCAAGGACGAATAAAACAGGAAGTCGCTTCTATTTTTCGAGCCCAAAATACTTTTTCCTCATTTATGAAGAAAGCTCCTCATTTAATCGCGTAATATTCTTCCCCAGCTTTGTTTGCTTTCGGAAGGAATGGCAGGGCGAATGTATTTCTTCTCGGAGTCGAGACTGCCGTAAAAATAAACACGGCGAATCGAAACGACTGTTTTGATATTAACAACTGCGCCCCGAAGTCCTCGCACAAGGATGCGAATTAATCTTTGCCCAGAAACAAGCGGAAAAAAGGAGGATCTCAAACACTGCGGCAAGTTTTAAGGAACGTCTTATTTATTCGGACGCCATGGTGACTTAAATATTTGATCGCTTATCATTCGATGTTTGCGAGATGTTGGCGTCTTTATCTTCCGCTGTTCGCCGTTTAGAAATTACCCCGCCGAAGGGATGCCCGTAAGAGGGGGGTGGAGCCATTTATCATTTCTTCCTCTAAATTCCGTATCCGAAAGTTGAAGGAATCTCTCGCCCTTTATCATTGGTTAAGTCGACGCAAAACCCCGGGGCTAAGGATTCCAAATGAAATTCCCGTCGATTCCGACGCGAAGGAAACGCAGATAATGGTTTGATTCACTGCCTCTTGTACATTTTGTTGTGGAGGAAAAAATGCCTACTCCGGAGCCTTATCCGATGATGAGGCTTCATTCGTAAATGTAAGTTTCCTGCAATAAGCCTTGCTCCGTTATTTAGTCGGTCTTTTCATTGGGGATTGAGTACGGCTAGATTCGATTTGAGGTACCTCTTAGGATTCCAGGACTACGGTGAGAAAACGTTTCGTAAACTCCTACGAAATGATTTAGTGCGTCTAGTTTCATTATAGCATCATAAGACCCAATAGAATTGAAGGGACATTCGAGGATAACTTGATTTTGGTTATTGCGGGCATATGTTGTTTTCCGACGTTATTCAATGTGAAGAATCTAAAATTGTTGTCTATAAGCTTTCGTTTCTCACTGAACTTGTCGGAAGGTAGCAGGTGGCATGAGATATCAACTTGTCATTTTTATGGCTTCTTTGGAAAGTGCTAATATCTGACGCACGTCACCGGAATCCGAATTTTTTTCTTATAGATGCCTGGAAAATATTCGCCGTATCTTTTAAACCTTTCGTCAGTGCTTTTTGGCCGTGTTGCATCCGCAAATTATTCGTGTTATTACTCAAATACCGCGGTGCTTCAAGCCTAAAGTATTCTAATTTCCTTCGGGATTCTAACTTACAAAGAACCTATAGTTAAATTAGTGGATTATCAAAAGTAACATATAAAAAGTGAAATAAATCGCTAAGTAACGGTGTCTGCAAGTGTCTGTGTATGATCCGGTGTCTGGTGTATGATCAAGCATAAATTTGGAACAGTCGAATATTATATGGCACTCTAAAAGGTTTTTATGTTTGTAAAAATTGATTCAGTTTGAAGAAATTTTTTGGAGTTTAGCACTGGAAGTCCTTTGGTTGACAAGGCTTCGCCAACTTAACTGTTGGCTTCTTCAGGACATCATGCTCGTCCATTATTTAGTTATTTATTTAAAATTTAAGGAACTGTTTAAATTGTGAACAAGCGCTTCGACCTGGAGAGGCTGAAAATATAATTAAGAAAATGTTATAAATCGAAAGACTTCCGCTGCCAAATCCTCTGAAAGAGCCAAATGAACTAAAATGGGGTAGAAGAGTTGGGTTTTTTACTAAACACATATAAGAACAGTTTCATGCATGTTTACTATAGATTAATATCTAGGGTTAAATCCTTCAGGCTGCTATTTATTTTCTCCTCAAAGCCTGATAACAAAATGATGGTCTTACGTTGTTATGTTTATCTCTTTCTGTTGTCGCATTTCTGCAATTGAGGTAATTTAAGGCCCCTGATATTTAAATATCGGTATCTACATTACCAAAACTTGCATGAAAACGTCAGATTATCCATTTCGTTCTGTTCCTTCAGTAGCGTTGGATTTGAGCATTCTTTGTAAGCATATTATTTTCTAACTACTTGATTTATATGATTTCAAAAAGGACTTATGGAAAGTTGTAACTACTATACTCTGGCATATTCATCCAAAATTCCACTTTCAACTTTTCGTTTTTATAATTTTAAGGTAATGAACGAATCAATTTCTCTTTAGCAGCAAAGGCATTAGAAAGTGGTAGAAAATCAGTAAAATCACTCAAAATCGCGTATTTCACGGCGTGGCTTCTCGACCAGTTCAATCAAAAATTTCGCCGAAACCGAAAGCAATCAATTAGGCGCCTACGTCGTCACTTCCGTCCCGATCATCTCCTTTCGTATTGTTATTCTTCGGCGAGAGAATTAATTCGGCGCCGGATATATTTTTTCCGCCATCCGTTTCCGGCGGCAGTGAAAGCAATGCGCCAAATATAGGACGGGATGAAATATTTTCGCGATTGACCGTCTTCCCCCTTATGGGACGCGCTTTTCGAAAGCGAGATGGCGACACATTCGCTCCTTCCGCTGGATTCTCTACGGTCACCGCAGGACACGGAGGAAATTTCCACCGAGGCGTACGTCCCCACGTAAAAACGAACGCCCCTCGCTTTTCATACAGCGTCCAGCTTCATTTTACTACATTTTTTTCTGTGAGAGAAACCCCTCGCCGACCATGACCTTTCAGTCGATAAAAGAAGAGTCCTCTTCCGGATCACATCAATCATAATTTGACATCCGGTCCATGTGCAGCGGTCCTAAGAGCACGGGTTTCTCGTGCGTGTGCTGCATTGCGGGAACGGGGACGTAATGAGTGGATCGGGTGAAAGGGAAAGGACATTTACCGCACCCTGTGAAGCCTTGCCAGAGTCTTTTGTGTAGCTGCGCTATGAGGGAGAAGCTTTCAGAAAGAATGGGACGTTGAGAGTTATGGGTTGGTGGACTTTGATGGGCACCAATCGAAGGGCCCGATCTCTCGTGTACGGAAGTTTTTTTTAATGTTTTCGGCCCTTTCAGAGGGTTTTTTGGGCGATGAATTTGGCTAATTACCCCCCACCCGGGTGTTGAGAGGATTTTTAATTTTGGGCTCGTGTCGTAAACTCCCGCATGCAATGCATGTGTCATTTTGGCTCGAATGAAATGAAAACTACCGTCGAAGGGCATTCACACGCCGTGAGATATTGGATGGCGTAGAATTTTTTGCTTTTCGAGCTTTGATTTTGCCTGAAAAGTTTTTCGTGAAAGGATCCAACGCATACGAACGCATTCATTTTGCCATAAATATTTCCGCGGAGAATTATGTTTTCGGAGTAATGTGCCTCATCGTGATCATTTGATAAATATTGGAATTCCGTAGCCCTCCATGCTGTTTTGTACCCTACCAATCGCTTTATCTCCTCATTATTCATCTCCTATTTGCTCAAATATATATCTTCTAAAATCATAGCTCGTATTTTTCATACCTTATATATTTTGAAAGTATAACAATTCACTTTGAGAAAAAATTTTGGCGGTTTCCCCAAAAATATCTACAAAAAGTAAGTTGATTATATATTTATACATTAATATACAACTGTTTTTGTATTAATATATTAATATACTAGCAGGAAGAAAAGGAAAACCTTCATCTACTACTTTGATGTTTGTCATACCATTTACTTTTCGTACACATTTTTGTACGTACATATTTGTTCGTCTTATCGAATTCTTTGATCATGTTTCCTCAATATAGGTCTCTTGTCTTTCTTTTCTGAGGAACAATGTTCGCATTCCTCTTGAAATATTTGAGTCGTTTTATCTAACTGGGTACAATTTTCCCCATTACATAAATTATTCTATAAATTTTCGTCGACTATCTGGAGTACTTTCAGATTTTTTTTGCTTTGTGTAGCTGTTTTCTAGAGGTGCAGTTTCAATGCCTCCAACGAAGAATCGCCGAGGAGTCCCATAATTTTGGCATCTTTTCGCTCTTTCTTCGATTACCGGAATCATTGAGGTCATGTATTCGATGTTTGCTGTACAAAGTATCTAGTGTTTTAGATTTTGAGGTATTGCCGGTCGATGAATAACGGAGTAAAATATTCAGCTTTATCTTCCATTAGCCTAATATCCTTTTAGAGTTCCATATTCTCGACCCAGATTTGTTGAAAATTGAAGCTTTAATCCTCTGATTGGAATTCGTTGGCGTTCGTGAACCCCTTTCCTTCATTCTTGCATCACAATGTTTAATCCTTGATTTGGGAGGTTATATGATAAGCTTTCCTTTGTTTGTAGTTTACTGGATAAGTTTTTTTATTAATAGTAATTACAAGTTTTACTTGTAATGTTATATATTTTACTTATGCTTCTTTACAAGGATCTTCATTCTGTTGTTATTATCAGATGGGCACATTCTTTCTACAGGATCGAATAATTACCTCCTGTATCGATTAATGGTAGCCATAGAGTGCAGACTTTAAACTTTGCTGTTTCTCGTAGGCAATCGTTGAAAAGGAGACTAAAAATATATATTTCTAATTAAAAATTTGGTTAAAATATTTCGACGCTTTAATAACTAAAATATTTGGTTCTTATTGATGGTCCAGTCGTAAGTTATTTTTCTTGGAACCTTCTCTAAGTTATTATATATTTTCATATCATTCATATAGTTCATATATATTGTCATATTCTCTTGGAACTGTTTTCGTAGATAATTAATAATTGGAAGACATTTTGATGCCAGTTAGGATATATATGAATATTATTTTCGGTGGTTGTTATTATTTTACGAATGTCAACGAAGAAATGTATGGATATTAATTTCCTTACCATCTAAAGCAAGCATAAAAGTTGAGCACGCGCATTCTTTAATCCCCCATAAATTATCTCATATTTTTAGTCCGTTATCTTTCTACTCTTCCTTGCAGTTATATGCCCTTCAATCCCAACCGCCCAGGGCAATCTCCCGAGTTTTCCCCCGTGAATAGACCAACCCTGAGCGAAAGTTGCTAAGTCCCCGAGAGATAATAGAAACGGCGATCTCTCGAACAAGAGAAGGAACGATTGCATGGGATTCCGTAGAAAAGCACGGAATGGGTGTGTGCGAGAGTAGGACGGAAGGGAATGGGTTATAGTATAGCAATGGCAGAAAGGAGAGCAAGGGCTGCTATGGGACTCGTATCTCGTGCCAAGGATATGAGGTCGCCGAGTCTCGCCTCGACTGCGGATGCATTTTGTGGCCAATACCCTACTTCGGGAAAGGGTTTGTTTCCACTCGGAGCACCGCTTCCATTGCTGCCGTTTTGGATGGCGGATCCTCTTTTTTCGCCTAGTTCCAACTATGAAAAAAGGGCCCGTGAAGGCCGAAATTCTCTTGTACCTTATGGGTCAGTGTTTTTTTCTGTTTCTTCGAGCGGAATTCGTGTCGGGAATTTGCTTTCGATTCCTCTTGCGCAAGTCTTTTATCAATTCGACCGCCGAGTTCGAATGTATCGGAGGGTTGAAGAGTTAAACTTCGATTGCCCCCTTTGTGTTACCAAAGTTTTTTTTCTCTTGTTTGTTGCGCGTTTATACTTTGTTTTCGTTTGAATTTTTCTGATGTTTTCGCAGGTTGGGCTTATGAAACGTTTTTGCATCATTTATGATTAGGTTCTGCTAGATTTTCTCGGAATTCATTGCGCTGATCCAGAATTTGGAGTTATAAACTCATTATCTTTGGATGTAATTTTAGGGGTCACCGGATCAACGTTCTGCTAAAGGCTATCTTTGCAAATAATGCACTATCTGCTGAACAGTAGTTTGATCAATTTTATCAGTGGAATTTAGTAAACTAGTCTAATATAAGTTCTTTGGTGCAATTAATTTTTAATTCCCCCTTTTAAGTATACTAGCTGAAATGATATTGTAAATTTTTAGGAGAGAATATAGCAGAGAGAAAGCGCTATTCTGAGTCTCAAGAGGAAATTAAGATAATGTTTTCCTGCTGTTTCTTTATTTGAAAATTAATTGCAAGTATTTTGAGTTAGATTTAATAATTGGAGGTTCATTCTTTGAAAATTTTCTGGATTGTTGATTTTATCCGCAACAGCTCTATGAATGATGATGTATCTCCTGGAATGATTAATAATATTTCCAGTGCCACAGTTAGATAATGTTTATACATAGTAAGTATTATTGATGGTCTCGTAAAATCGAATTTTATTTACATGAGAAATTGATTGGAGAAAGCAAATTCGTTTTAGCTAAATCGTAGCATTTATGAAACAATCCTTAATGTATTTAACGCTCGATACTTTATGGCAACTACAATTTATCAGCGCGCTTTGACCTCGTGTTATGTTTTGTTTGCCGTTTGAGGTTGACGTACTTATCTACATCATGTCGCATTCACAATGAGGACCAAAGACTGTTAGCAAGGAAACAAAAACTTTATGGATTGGTTTTGTAGTCGTTCATCGATTTTATTGGAGGAACACGAAGGACACAGAGGACAGGAAATTTATGCCGTTTTTCTCTCCCCTTGTGCTTCTTGCGGAGGTCAACCATGTTTATCAGTCGTTCAACCCCTTCCCATCGGCCTATCTCCATCTGTGTCTGTCACACCGACTCGATCGCTAAGGTTCGATAGATACATGCCTATCCGAGCGAATGAAGACGATACGACCTCATAAATGACAGACGAATTAATGCTCGACCTTCTTTATCGACGCTCGCATATTTCCTTACGATGTCGTATTTTTTTATTGGGTTAGCGTTGTGTATTCTGGCTAACACACTGCCACGCATCCTTCGATCACAGTTTTTGACTAGATGCAATCTTAAAGCGTATACTGGACGGTCATCTTTGCGGGACGTATTCGGATAATGAGATGATTGAGTGGAGTGTGCGGTGAGTTTTCGAAAGGTACCAAGGAATAATAATAATAATTTATTCCTCCCTTTTACATAGTTAGTACAACATTTATTACTTCAACCACATGTAAAAGAAAGAAACAATATCAGGAAGAGAAAAACGAAAAAGAAGTGAGCAATACAGGTAGCCCATTGGACTAATTCCTATTGATTTTACTTCTAAAGATAGCATCGAAACAGTATTAACAGTTTCTGTTCTTTTCGGTCGTTAATTATGATGTGCATAAATATTCATCTAATGCCTTGTTTTAATTGTTATGAATTAAGTGAATAAATCTAATTGTTTCGTGATGATTAAGACAGGGTAATTAAATATGCGAAAATGTTTAATGTAGTAATAACAATACCGTATATTTTTACAGTATTTTCCCTTCTTTCTCTCTCTTCTTTTTCGTATGATACGTATAACCTTGACTCATTATGATCTTTTAACATATTATGATCTCTTGACTTATTGTAAATTAGTCAAAATATGGTCAGATTCATAATTAAGAAACAGGCATGACTTTCGATCTACGGTCAGTTTATTCTAGCATCGATCGTAGCAAAAGTTGCTCACTTGATATATTGTTCGGTATCTTTAATACCTCGGTAAACCTTGAAAAGAGATTTATGATACACCGAAATACCTATCCCTCCGATTAATTTCCGCGTCCGTAGTTTTGGACCGATAGTTTCGCTTATTTAAATTAGTGCTGCCTATTTTCATTTCCTATTTTCATTTGGCGATAATTATTCTTCCTCTCGGTTGACTGCGCCCGATTCGGCCGATGTCTTTGCAACGGCGTTTTACCATTTTAATTAATTCGCCCCAAACGAATATTCAGACACGTAAAACTGCTCTGTTTTATCCTCTGACGTTAATGTACTCTTTTGCTTTTCTACCCTTTTAGATTCTCGATTAATGAATTCCCATCATTTTTTGTGATCAAAGTACTCCCGCATTCAACGGATCGTGATACAGCCAATATTTTTCGTATTCATTTGCATTTATGGTAAAAAATAATTCTAGAAAGGTTTCGGCCGATTGGTATTATTTATTTTGGCAGTTCGTTTTGATGGAGATCCTTTATTATTTATGTTTCATTTATCGATGAATAGGAGAGAAGATTAATTGCCTCTCTCTCTCTCATTCTTCTTTTATTTTTGAAGAGTCTGTAGTATATGATTCGAACAAATAACAGAATGTTAATAGAATTTCTTATGGATTACCGTGAGTTATTTCTAGAACAAGAAATATAAATAATACAATTACTCTTAAATCTCTTCTTGTTTAATTTAAGGAATTGGTTTATCTATTATATTCATTTAAATAATCATCCTGGATTCTGATGAAATTCTACTAATTTTCTGCTCTTTTAATTGCGGATTCTTTTATTCTTTACCTCTGAGCTCTCTTTTATCTATTTACCTTTGAGCAGCTGTATAAAGAGAAATTCACCAATGTGATTTGAGCATATTTTTTTCGTTTTTTAATCATGTAAATTTTGTCAGAGGGCCAAATATTGGCAATATTGATACTCAAAATTAAGTTTTGCATTCTTGTTTCTTTTTATTTATTTAATGATGCATTTACCACACGAACCAAATAATCTCCATGTTATAGAAACTTATAAAGATGCTATAAAATAGCCATGAGAATATGATTTCTAATTATAATCTCATAGCTTTTAATACCTATTTAATGATTGATCCACGAGTATACCAGCAAATAGAAATCATCATCTTTTCTCATATATGTGTTCTCATTGTTTCGGTACCAGAATGAATATCTTCTTGAATTCTGTAATTAATGTGATTGATTCCACTTAAAGATCGCCTGGCAAAAGTTATTGAGATCTTATAAATTATTTTTTTTCTGCTAAGTAATAGCAGACATCAAACCGGATTTTGCCATCGGCAGCTCAATTCAGAGAACAAGTTGATAATCTCTTTCTTTACTCATGCGTAATTCACGAGACTTTCGCATTCAAGCCCCCGTCCAAATTCCGGGCCCTCTCGAATCAGACTCTCCATCTCGATATTTCCAGCCTTTATTCCATCGTCCCAAGTAAGAGACCTCAGAAGAAACGTGTAAATATTGTCTCGGTTTCCATGCCGAGTTAATTCTCCTTCTGTCGTACCCTCCGTTCTCTTCTCGTGACACCTCTCCCTCAACCTTAATCTATCCTCGTCCCTATCTCCCTAGCTGTCTCGCACGGTGAGAATGATACGCCCATTGCATCTTTTGTCCCTCACTGTATCTCTCTCTCTCTCTCCTCAGCCGCCTTCGACTGTCACAGGCATAATTCGAGCGAATGTCTTACATGGGAACGTTCGCAAGAAAGAGGTTCCGCCCGCCTCTTTGTGAGTCGCTTTGAAGCCGTCATTTTAGCAGAAACCGAGTTAAGCAACGCAAACAAGAAAATCGGACCGCATTGCCGGAGAGGAGTTCGAGTCGCATTCGAGCTTCCTCGAAGATCTGGTTTTGGAATGAATTTATCTGGATAAGCCGCCAGTATCTACCTCCGCTTCTCCAGCTATGTGCGCTTCTCGTTTTGTCACGTTTATTTTTCCTTTCGCTGTGCTTTGGGAGTTCGAAGTACTCGGGTTTTCAACAAGAGTGTAGGCTAATAATTTTTGGGGACTCAAGTTCTCCATGAAACGCTTTAAAGAAGTCGACAACTTCTTTTGGAAAGTTCTCTGTATAGCTAAGTGGGTAACACGTTCACCTTCAGTTGTGTTGGACGGGGTTTGATTCCCGGTACAACACAACTGCAGTACAATCCCATGCTAAAAGTACCTCAGCTGTCGAAGCATCATCGTGACAAGTATAAATATAATTTTCCTCTTAAGCGTTTATGTTTATATGAATCATAAAATGAATAGCATAAACTACACAATGTTAAACATGAATCACATTTAAAAAAACTTTAATCTCCGGTAACACCAAAATGGTGCCATGAACTACTGGAATTTGAATTTTACCAAACGGAAAAGTGTCAATAAAGTGATATTTCTAAAATACATGGATATTTACCGTATTCTGGTCTAATTGACATCGCATCTCAATAATTAAGTGCTAATAAAATGAAGATACTTTTTACAACAACTTATGCGACATGAAATAATTAAGTATGATATTAAGCAATTTAAAACAATCCACGGTGAACCTGTATTTTACATGATTATTCTTGGTAACATAGCGCTTTTTTTATTAAAGTTATCTTCCTCTTTACCTCTCTGAAGAAGAAAAAAATTCATCCGATTTCATCCAACTTAACGAATCTGGAAAATCTTTAAAAATTCGACGAATCCCAAGCAAAACGAAACACAATCAGTGCGGGACAAAAATGAAAGAGAGAAAAGAAGAGAGAATCGATCGCAATTGATTTTGCCACTCATTGTGTTGGGAAAGAAAATTCTGCAAAAATACTCGATACTCGGTCAAAGCTCGCGAATAGTCCGAAAAATCCGTTAAATTTCCAGCCTCCAATATTCGCATTTTGATTCCATAGAAGCGCTCCGTCGAAGTCGCGATCTCAACTTTAAGGTAATGCGTATAGAGTATAGATTGTCAATCTAGGAAGTCTTTCGAATCACGTGCATTCAGATGAGGCTGTAATTGAGACTCGCGCTTTAAAATAGCCGCCAGTCGATGCTTATTTACGATTTTTAGGAATAAATAAATGCGGATTCGCTGATGTCTGGTCTCGTCGTCTCGCGCCAACTCGATTCAAGAGTGGTAATTATCGCATTTGGGATCTGTCCTGGCGTGCGCTCCCGGATGGTATCTGCCATTTCCAATGTTTCCCTGTTTATCACATGCTTACGCGCCTTGTATTATTCCCTCTATTCAATTTGCAGCCGTTTATCTCAGATGATGTCCTTCACTGCGTTTTGAGGAAAACAATTCAACATCATTCCTTTTCGTTTTTGAGGAAGTTTTCCTTGTATTCGATTATTTTCCTTCTTTTTACGAACGAGAAGCGGATGATAAACCACGTACACCAGTTCAGAGCAGGAGCCCGAGTGCTCCCCCTTCCCAAAAAAATGAAATATAAGACATTCGTGCATCTTTTATCATTGCATTTCTATTCAAATTTTAATTAATTCATATAATAATAAGAAGAAATAGACATAGGAACGTCATTCATACATAGCTGTTAATTTTTTGCTAGATATTCTTATTTTGGGAGGAATTTAGCCTTCCCCTGAACAATATTGCGTTTTCTATTTGGTTCTAAGCCTTCTGCAGATGCATTTTCGTGCAAACACCTGGTCCAGAGGGTATATATAAGACTGACTGACTTATTTTTTAGAAACGTCAATTTAAATATAATTGGAAACATTTAGCCATGAATTATTTGTATGATCTTTCTTGTTGAACTGTCGTAGGCAAATATTGATGATGACAGTCTGAGAAACTAATATCGAAGTAGAATTTTCTTCTGTCTTGACGTATTTTGAAAGTTTTCTCAATGTTTTCTCTTTCTTTCGTGTCAAGACGAAGATCGACATGATTTGCGGTAATGTTATAAGCGGAATAATTCTCCGTTTGTGCAACAAAGTTATTCTATGATTAACATGTCTAGTGACATTCACCAAGGGGAACCTCATTGAATGCAATTTCTCGGAATCGCTCACACTTCAGTAGCTTTCTTATTACCACAGAACAAGACTGAGACAAAAGTGACGATGCATTTCTTTAATCCTCCACCCAAAGGAAAATGAGGAGTACTAAATCAATCTAGATTTGACGGCAGAAATATGATGAATAACGATAACGCGTAATTTCCAACGCAATTGCTGAATATATCCCCTCTAGGGGCTCCTCAATGAAATGATTGAAGCTCCCAGATTTCTTTTAATCGAAAGGAATGTCGTCTCGTGATGACATCTCAAACCCGTTCCACGTGTGTCCCACGCGCTCCATCAGAGGCGTAGGTGCCGTTTCCTTTCCCTTGGAAGTGTTGGCGTAGTCTTCATTCTGCCGCGTGGGAGAAGCAGAAAAAAAGGCGAATAATCATCCGCACATCTCCCTTGTTTCTAGCCGTCTCAGTTTCGCGAGGCAAATTGTCGTCGCTGGCGAATAACAAGATATTTCCTCAGTTGCGGGCGCTAGCAATGCGGTATTTGCGATCGGGAGCACTTCTTGGCTCCCTTTCCTCGGCGAAAATTTTCCTCCCAAAGCGGGATGTCGCTGAGAACGTTTTTCCCTTCTCTCCCGGGGATCGATAGCTTCTCCAGGGACGTTTCCAATGTTAGAGTTTAAATGGTCCAAAAGATGTAGAAGTAGGTAGCTGAGAAGAGAACTGGTACTGTACTTGGGTGCAGAATCCTTTTGGATACGCGTATATTTACGAGTGTATTTTCATTCTGTATTCATACTAGTTTTTTTTTGCCATTTTCATTTATGACATTCTGTATTTTCAGTGTATTTTTATCTCTTATCTCATGTTATCCTTTTTACAAACTGTTATTCTTTTATGGATTATTTCTATATGCAGTTTGAAGTGTAAATATGTTCCTTGCTTTTTGATTCCAGCCTTTTCTATAAATTTCAGTTTCTTATCTATCTGTAGGTTTCGCAGGTTTTTCACACCCTCTTCTGGGGTGTTTTCCTGCTGTGGGCTATTTTTCCTTTCCTAGGTTTTTAAGCCCACAATATAAATTTCTTCCGTGCACTTTTTTTCTGCTATCTCTTTCTTACAAATTGACGAAGGGTTAGATGTAAGAAGAGACTATCCAGTAGGGCGTACCGAAAAACAAAAATTTTTTGTAGCGGGAACGTAATAGGTTGGAAAAGTTGCCTTTTAGGCTCAATAAGAAATGTGCAAAATATGGGCTCTAACAAAGTTCGTCTTGGGCCTGACCAAAGAGCTCGAAAATTCGAAATTTTAGTGAAAATTGCGTTTTTATAGGTAAGTTAAATTTTCGACGGAGCATACATACATTTGATTAAATGGCTGTTTTAATTCGTTTTGATCGAGGAATAATTAAATTAAGCCATTAAAACCGAATATGACGAGATATCATACTTTTAAAATTTTTGGAAACACCATGAAAAGTGGCAGTTCATCGCTGGTTCAGCTGCATTGAGCTACCCAGCACTCGTCATGAGGTAGAGCCTGCTAATCGAGTCCCACCCGCCTAAACACCCGTGGAAGCATACCAGACAACTAGTTGATGTCTTTGAAGGCTGATTTTGATCCAGTTTTTGGTATTCGCGAGAGGATCATCTCTCTATGAACCCGTCTCTTGCATCGTGGCCGGAGACTAAACATGAGGCCTCTGTGACTTCTTTTACGTTTCGTTCGACTGCTTGAGAATCATTTGGGAGGGCAAATAATGCAGTAAGCTGCTTTATAGGTTCCTTTGCATTACCTTTAATGTTTTGAAGATCCTCGGGAGAAAGACTGACAGTAAGTGGTGACTTGGTGACAGTGACTTTACCCCAATCTATCAATTCTTCATAAGAAGGCACGTCGAACTTCTGTTGCGGGATGATGAACTGACAAATCAACTCCGTTTGATGGTTTCCTGTGTTGATGAATCTATGTCCTACCTGTGTTCTTATTTTAGGTCGCTCATCTGTAAACATAGCAATCATAACCAGAAGTTTATCATGCATGTCTACATTCCTATATGGTATGTCATTAAGAGAAATCACACAGTGAAAAAGCCGTAGAACTCCATGGCTGATACACCATACCTTCCTTTGCAAACATGAAAACTTCTTTTATGCTCGCCCAGAAATCGTTTTTGTTGTCACGATCGCTTATGAGAGAGTATGATAAATTATCGAGATGAATAATGTGATAACTTCGAAGTGGAGTACCATGATCTGTACCGCAATAATATTTTTATGTTTAAAAACGCTTTATAGATGAGCGTATAAGGTGTTATGTTGAATTAACCATCAAACGGAGTAGGTTTGCAAGTTCATCATCCCACAACAGAAGTTCGACGTGCCATCTTATGAAGAATTGATAGATTGGGGTAAAGTCACTGTCACCAAGTCACCACTTACTGTCAGTCTTTCTCCCGAGGATCTTCAAAACATTAAAGGTAATGCAAAGGAACCTATAAAGCAGCTTACTGCATTATTTGCCCTCCCAAATGATTCTCAAGCAGTCGAACGAAACGTAAAAGAAGTCACAGAGGCCTCATGTTTAGTCTCCGGCCACGATGCAAGAGACGGGTTCATAGAGAGATGATCCTCTCGCGAATACCAAAAACTGGATCAAAATCAGCCTTCAAAGACATCAACTAGTTGTCTGGTATGCTTCCACGGGTGTTTAGGCGGGTGGGACTCGATTAGCAGGCTCTACCTCATGACGAGTGCTGGGTAGCTCAATGCAGCTGAACCAGCGATGAACTGCCACTTTTCATGGTGTTTCCAAAAATTTTAAAAGTATGATATCTCGTCATATTCGGTTTTAATGGCTTAATTTAATTATTCCTCGATCAAAACGAATTAAAACAGCCATTTAATCAAATGTATGTATGCTCCGTCGAAAATTTAACTTACCTATAAAAACGCAATTTTCACTAAAATTTCGAATTTTCGAGCTCTTTGGTCAGGCCCAAGACGAACTTTGTTAGAGCCCATATTTTGCACATTTCTTATTGAGCCTAAAAGGCAACTTTTCCAACCTATTACGTTCCCGCTACAAAAAATTTTTGTTTTTCGGTACGCCCTACTATCCAGTCTCAATCTCGCCCGAATAAAGACGTTTTATTATTATATTTTTAAGCGTCATTAAATTTGCGCACTGTATGAGGTAGAGATTACTTCTTCGAAAGCCAAATATAAATGCAAGAATTCTTTAAAATTCACTTTTAACAAGTGCTTGTGCATAATTTCAGAATACACAAAGAATACGACAATGCAAACAAAATGCTATGAAAGAAGTATTGTTTCGCCTTTCTCAACATTATCTAGTAGGAAGGGAAAGAAAAGATTTGGGAGGCATAGAGCATAATAGTATCTCTTTTTCGACTATCTTGCTGAGCGGATAGAATTCTCAAATGGACTGGAGTTCGAAGATTGTGAACCTATTGGCAGGGTTGGAGAACCTTTTCCTATCGGTAGGCCACATTTAGCTTTCTATCCCATAAGAAAGGCTGCATGTGAAACCATTGAGCTATTCTTGTGTTGCATGTTGCCTACTTCCTAAACATCGTGCTTTATATGAGAGAACGGATTACGCTGAGTAAAATAAAAAAGAAAATCTTCCACTTTATTTTCCATTCGGCGTCACTAGCATGATTAGAGAGCGAAATTATTTAAACAAGAGCATGCCAGGAAGTTGCTAAAAGGCAGGAATGAAGGCCCAAATTTCCCAAGACCGCAGGTTCCCCAACTCAGGTCTATTGCATGAGTGGCCAAATCGCGGCTCGCGAGCTTCATGCGGATCTTTGATCTCCGTACCATCCGCAGTTAATAATTAGTATGAGATAGTGCTTCTGGTATAAGAACTAATTTTTCTCTTGAAATAGACGAACTTTAGCTAGAGGATAAGGAACGTTGAGACGTTAATGCATCCGGAAGGCTCAGTACTCCAAGGAATTACTTCTTACTTACTTACTTACTCGAAGAACCCTGCTTGTTTGAGAAGGAGGCTCGTTAGTATTTCAGCGGATTAGCGACGGCTGCAGCAGGATTTTAAGGGATTGTCGTAGTCGAAATCGGTCATGTCGTTCTTGTTATTCATTACGTGTTTTCGGTCGGGGAAAAGCCTTATGTAATGGAAACTGGTTCGAGAAAAACTGCCATTGTAGTTTATTCCTTATACGTGAACGGGATCTAAAGTAAAAGGTTTCGTAATCATCCGAATTCCATCCTGGAGCAGTGCATTTCCTGATCAGAATTTGGGATTTTAACTCTTCGGTCTTCCTGTATTTTGTTCTCCCGCGGAATGTGCCCCCGAGCAAAGACAATTACCTGAGCGCATTTCGTTAGTCCTAGATAAGGAGAGATGCGACAGTTGAAGTTCCTTCTGATTAGAGTATGTCATTTCCTGGAATTAATGTGATTTAGAGGTTTCCGTCTATGCTGAAAATACCACGAGCAGAGGAACGGAGGTTGTTAAGTTCAAGATGTAATAGTGTTAGCGGCTTATTAAGATGAGCCTTGGGAATATTTATGAAATCATCCCTTTTAATTTATTTGACACAATTACATGATTTTTCGAAACGTTTTCAGTATTTATATATTGAATATTTTTAGACTTCCGACGCTTTAACATGATTGAAGATGTGCAAGAATAAGAAAAAATTATAAATTTGTATGCTATGACCAAAAAAGAATAAAACATGATACGATCCGATTAAATGGTTTTACCTGAGGTATGACAATCTGTTGAATTACTTGTTAAATTTTACTCTTGGATCGATCAAACTCAGAAAATCACAAAAACCATTCTTTGCGTATATTCTAGAAATTCAAACTTGTCAACAATATTTTATCCCTCATATCATTTTATAGGGGTTCTCCTTTCCACCACTTTATGGGATAAATCACTGTATGGCCGATGGCTCTATAAGACTTTTGGCAGAGAAAGAAATTCACACGCCCCAAACAAAATCTCCCTAAAGGTTGACTGTTTTTCCTAGGTAGCTTAGTTGGCTAAAATATGCGCCCGGAATGAAAGATCTGGGTTCGAGTCACTATCATGTCAGACCTTTTCATCTGTGTTTTTCTAAGGGATTTTTCCTTTGTGCAAACTTTTGTCCTAAATCACCTAAACTCTGTTCCTTCTATGGTTGGTTGCTTTACTAATTTTGTTTACTTATCAATCCTTATTAATTTTGATTTACTTCTTTTAGAAGACTGTGGTATTATATTTTAAGGATGGTCATGATATATAGTTACTCAGTAATTGGGATAGATTTTCAACATCGAATAACCCCTGTATTGTCGCTTTTCTAAATAAAAATTCATTGCAAGATTTTCGTTTCTCTCTGCTTGCGTTTTGTTGTGAATGTGTCATCGACGTAGTTAAATTCTTCGATGTCTTTCGCTGGCTTATTTTGATTCAGTTGCTTTCGGAATTTGCCTTGAGTCACCACTCAAGTCGTCATGGCGCATGCGCTTATGGAGAAAGTAATGCGCAGCTGAAGGCAGACTTTGGGAAATGGGAGGGGAAGGATAAGTAGTAATAGGACTATTATGATTTTTGCTCCGTACTTATTATTATATGTATTTTATTGCTTTCTGGGTTCCCAAGATTGTCTTTTTTCCTCATGCATCGATCACCGTAGTACCCGAGAGTATTATGTCCAGATAGATCTAGTTTGCCATTTGTGGCTCGGTCTTTAATTTGGGCCAGAGCTCGTTTTATTATTTTCCCTTCAAACTCCGTTTGCGTCGATTGAACCCTTTTGGTTTCGGGAACCCTAAAAGGGTCTAGTCATGCATCGAAAAGGCAGGATCGCAAATGAGAAATGTTTCGCGAGGCAAAGGCGAGTTTATCCAGAGGAGGAATTAAAGGGGCCGTGGATGTGACGTGCGGGACTCAAAAGAAAATAGATTTTGATAAGTGGGGCGTGGCGGGGAGGAGTCAAATCGGATGGCGAATCAAACAGATGACGGTGTTTAAAGCGGGATTTTGGGGATGAGGGAGGATGGTCACACAGTGGTTCCGTGTGTTTGTGTGTGGCCGTGAAAAGATCGATGGAATGCTAAGTAGGCGGCGAAAGATATGAGTGGGGACACGTCCAAGGGCTGCGTTGGTTGCCAGGGTCGGTAAACAAAGGAGCGAGATAAAACCCTCTGTTGCGTGCCGCCACCAGGGTTCGATTCGGCTCGGGGAATTAGTCGGTGATTTTCTCAACTTTATTCAATTCGCATTTCGGGAATAAAAACCGCGGATTGAATTGATTCCTGCTATGGGATCCAGTTTCGCCATAAATTGAAAATTACCCTAGTAAATGAGTGTGCTTAACATATCTTTCCGATCATTTTTACAGTCCCGCTCTACTGATATTCTACTTCATCGCTACATATTACTATCATTAAGGATATTCTGTTTGAAGCGATCCTTTTCTTTTCCTTGCTTAATCCCCGTGTTTCCACGAAATTAAAGCGGAATCAATTAGTATTACGTACCAATTTTTATAGTCAGTTTGGTAGCTGTAAACAATGGATAATATTTTCTAATGTAAGATAGGAATCGTTGTTTTAATTGTGGTGAGGAGCACCGCATATACGAAGCGTCCTATTCGTGCAATACGAAGAAAAATATGCAGGGCTTCAATCCAAAATGACCAACATTACTGACTAGAAAAACTGGAACATGCTATAATACGATTCTTTTTCTTTGGGATTTCACAAAGGAATAGAGTCTATTAATTCGGTCTCGAATTTGTGATAGGTCTCCATTATAATGAAAAATATATAAATGCTGTCTTATCATTTTTCACTATTCAGGAAATTAAATAACTTTAATTAATGGAATGGAGATAAAATTATAATTCATTATAACGCTGTTTATCGATGTTTTGTAAATAATAGGTCTTATAACAGTGATTTTAGTGTATATTTAAAGAGTAGAAAGAAAATATGGATGTAAACGAATTTAAATGTTTTAATATCTGTTACAAGGAGGAGAGTAAAATGATAAATTTTATTTAATATGTTATAATAGAAATTCCATCGCGGGATAACTTTTTTTCGTGCTCTAAATAGTTCAATTAATAAATGTAGATACTAAGATTATGGAATGCAATTTAAGTCCGGGATTTTACCTGCGTCTCTTAGACGAGCTTCGTTATCTGTGGAATTCCTGGAGGAAGTAAATCATTGTGCTAGATTCTTACAGATACTTGCTCCCCCCACTCTCTTGATACCCATTCCTATTTAAGACTACTTCTTTCCTATTTAATTACTTCGTAGACGACTCAAGCCAACGTGTCCTTATAGATTTTGGAAACGTTTAAGTTAGATAAATAAAATTGTTGGTTTTACTCCTTTCCTGGATTTATTTTCCCGTTTTCCACCTCCGCGAGGATAAATTGATCAGCCGTTATTTTCGATTCGGATCCGTGAATTAAAATTCGCGGTAATGGAGACTTTCACTTTTTGACGATTTTTTTATGAAATTCACTCCTCCGGAGTTTTTAATTTTTCCGCGGACTCGTCGTTTATTTCCGACGTTGAATATGCGGAGCTATATAAAAATAATTCGGGTGCTGAAAGAGGTGGAGAAGTGCGCGTTGAAACGGCGGAAAAAATGTCGCGCTTTATAATATTTTGTTGTTTGAATTGTTACTCTGCGAGGAGTCGTTGGCGGCGTCTATATAATAAATGTATATTTTCACGAATGGTTAACAAGTCGAAAGGGTTATTAGGAGGAGAATTCGTGCGCAAGTGTGAATTCATTTGGTTAGAACTTTTGTGGCGAATGAATCGTGTAAAGTTGAACCGATAGCGGTTAAGGTTCTATCGCAGGTCTTTTGGTTTCTGTATCACGGGGTATTCCAAATTGTACCGCGGTAAAATTTCGCGCCACGAATGGTGGTAAGTGTACCGCGAATAATTTGGTGGTAATTTTGATGCGAAACGAGTAGTTGCGAATTATTTTGCTAATTTTTGTTCGCCATAAGTTTGTGTGAATGGAAAATGTTCACTACGGAATTGTTGAAGCTCGCTGATTTCAGGTTCTGTAGAGGTTAAAACAATATGGAGCATCATCCGGAAAAGAAAAACTAGATGTATTGGACATATCTTGAGACACAATGGATTTGTCAGGAATGTACTTGAGGGCAATATAGAAGGAAAAGTACCGAGAGGAAGACCAAGGGATGAATATAGAGCCAAATAAAGAGAGATATAGGAAAGAAGATATATCAGGATGTAGTAAAGGTAGCACTGAGAGAGGAATGGAGAGCTGCAGTCAACCTATCTTTGGATTGAATGACCTATGATGATGATCATTGATTGATAGACTAGTGCGCTGTTTTAATTGATGTACAGAATGAATAGTTACTCGTAGATTTTTAGTGGAAGCTTTTGGGGCTTCTGTTGGTGCACTTGGAATTTATCACCTTAACCTTGGTAAGGAACACTACCCGGTAACTTGAAGAGTGGCGAAATTTTAAGAATAAGCATGCAAATATGACTACGACTCCAAAATTATCGTTGGGCGTACACATTGCCGTCTTTTTAACAGCAAACCTAATATTTAAATTCGTTGGTGGGCCGTAAAACAAATTTCATACCCACAGTGTGCCGTAGGGTAATAAAATCTGGGGAGAGTTGGCTGTATCAGGATTGCCAAGCCTTATTGAAGAGATCCTCGTCAGAAATTTCATCAAATACTCCGACCTGCAAATACTGAAATTCGACCATCCCTCTGTCATGTTCCTCTGTAAAGCTATCAGCCCAAAGGTTGGGTTTATTCTAATTCCATCTGCCACAAGCTACAAAAACTCTGGAAAGGGAATGAGGCTTATAAGCTAGATGAGGAGTGAGGTAGTTAGCCTTTGCTTTATTCACTAAGACAATATGCTGAATTTGAAACAAGTCTACGAAAGTGCTACATAATCACCATTTGAATGATGTTCCACGTCTTTCAGTAATGAATTAAATGAATGCCATTTTCATCCTCTCCTCTGCAGATTTTATTTCATCACAACCAGGAGCAAGAATGACGTTAATGTTACAAATTAAAGATATATTATCCTCTACCTATACTAAACCTGTTTCATATACCTGAGGATGTATTTATAGAGATATCTGTATGCATAGCGTGGACGTCAACTAGCTCAATAATGTAAATAACTTCCTAACCACATTAATGAAAACTATTTATGCAGACAGATTAATTAACCATTCAAATCGCTTGGAAAAAATTGTAATCGAAATATGGACAATTTAAACCTGGTTAATGAGTTGTAACCATTTACCCACAGATGAAAACCGTGGCCAAAATTTATTTGGAATACTTATGGAATATTGGTGAGCAGGTTTAAAATTTCGTTGGGTAGCATTCCGACCAGTGGGCCATTTTCCACTAACTCGATCTGTGTAATCGGATTTTCTCTTTGATCGCCACGTAGAATCTAAAGGACGCTTGTTTGAAAGTTAATCAGAAATGAATCGTCAGCCCAAATCAATAATTTCCTCATCCTATTCGGAGAAAGGAGATTGCTGTCATGTGTACAGTATTTTTCATTTTAAAAAATTCGCGCATTTACGATACGGCTTGTTTTATTATTTCATTCCATAGCATAAATAGTGTAGATATTGATGAGAGTAGAAATTTTGGCTAGAAAAGTTAATGGACACGGTATTCAAGGGGCCGAAATGTGTTTCAAAACGTATCTCGGTCGAACTTATTCCGTATTTCTATCCAAAGTGATTTATCGCGACCAATTAACCTTGGGGCTCTTATTTTTCTATCAAAATGTTCCGCGCATCATTAAAACGCGGCGGATATTTTTTCATAAACGGTCATCCATTAAAAACGACTCGTACTTTATCCAATTAGAGAGCTTTATCGGATTAACACATAGCCTCTTAAGCCGGATGACTGCATGAAAAAGCGGCGCGACGTTTGCTGGAATGTATATTCATGGAATAAAGCGAATTAATGATCCATTTTACCTATTCATTCCATTCCTTTTTCTTCTTTTAATTGATAACACTTGCGCGCAACTTGTATTTCCAGAGGGTAACGGCATCGCCTGGTATCAGAAACAGTTGTATTTATTTGGTCCTGAATTTTTACTAGTGGTAATACGTATCACTAGCTGTTAGTGTCAAACTGATTTTATAAACTAATTGTCAAAGGTATTATGCGTTGATTTTATCTACGTGATTGTATCTAAAATATTTATATTGG
The DNA here is from genome assembly GCA_036926295.1 of Pachydiplax longipennis. NCBI lineage: Eukaryota > Metazoa > Arthropoda > Insecta > Odonata > Libellulidae > Pachydiplax > Pachydiplax longipennis. The sequence goes on along the minus strand of JAVFKF010000001.1, from coordinate 18,608,354 downwards.
TTTGTTTTGTTTGCTAATTTAACATTAAGATTTTTAAATGGCGGTTTACGAAATCCGTTTGTGCCCCTTTATAGATGAACGCAATGTTTTTTTGCTAAAAAATGCATAACCTTGGCATTGAAAAGTAAATCGTCTTCTTCATTATTTATAAATAGAGGCAATATCGAGAAGAAATGAATCGGCTTCAACTAAAATCAGACTTAGTGTCATATAGCAGGTGGAGACTTCAAAGGAAATTCTCCAAAATCCTCCGTGAGTTAAAAACAGTATGCTCCTACTTCATTTAATGATCATGCTCTGTGGAAATGATAATATTGATTGCGAAACATTCTTCAATTGGATTCCTTATGTAAAGTTTTGTCATTCTGCGGAAGATTTTCTGTTGTTGTCGGGCGAAGTGGCGCGTGAAAAGGTCTCCCTATCTATCGAGTAGTAGCAAAGGTCGAGGGAACCACGAGTTTGAGGATGAGGACGATTCCACTGCAGAGGGAAGGAAGTCGATCCAAAGTCTGCATATCTGAAACAATTAAGATCCTTTGAAGGATTTACTTATATTCCAACGTCATGAAGAGACCACGTAAATCTTACAGTACTGCATATTCCTTACGGGAGAGTGGCGCGCGGTGTTCGCAGTATTCTACCAGAAGTCTGTTTTGCTCTATGCTGAATGTCTTCAAATCAATTACAGCTAAGATTCTTTTTCTGTGCAGAAGTAGTGACAGTTCACGCCATTCCCCCATAAGTAACACATGGGGACACATGATTTACGTGGTCTCTTCATGACGTTGGGCGAAGTATAAGGAAGACACTAACAGTGTCCTAAACTTTGGTTTGAAATCTAACTTTGAATAGTTAGCTTACTTTTAATGAGTTTCTTCCCTTACTTTGCACATGTATCGAAATCTTGTTGGGTTGGTAATACCATCCTCTCTTCAATTTCACCTACAGTAGGAAGTGTGTTGAATGCCACTTTGCCTACTGCTCCCGATGTTGCTGTCATCCGGTCCTTCAATTGAAAGGTCAATCGCATCTCGGACATTTGCGTCGCTGGACGTTTGCCTCCATTCTCAATTGCTCATTAAGGACTTGCCCTTTTTTGGCACCCTTCGAATCCTTCCCGTGTAGGTGGAGTTACGTTAGGGCATCGGATTTCAGCAGCCTTTCCCAAAGCGTGGTCCGCGACCCGGTTACTCGTCTTCGATGAAAATATATCGGTCCTAAGATAAATAACCTTGCGATCTAGCCCATAAAAATACAGCTCTCAAAAATTTAAATGTATCCTCACGTGTTTTTGTCGGGCTGATCGTTCGTCCACAATGTATTTTCAATGAAAACAAATACATCTTTCCCCTTGGGAATATCAGCGAGATCTCAATTCTCTGTCCAGCATCGTGGTGAAGCAATGTATTTCTTATGGCCGTGTACGGGAGAATACACTGTTGCAACAGCTTCGCCAAAAGGAAGACCGACTAAAACTTATTTAGAAACTTTCGGCACATGGTAACAGTAATGCCGTATATTACAGAGCGGTTTAATCCGGGTTAAATTCTAACATAACCGAATGAATATCAGGAGTGATTTTTCCTATGAAATCCGGAATTTGGTGCGATTGTTTTGCAGTGTTACGTATGGATCCTTATTATATGAAGGGCAGTATTAATCGGTGTTAGAATATCATTAAAATTATCCGATTCTGATTACCATCAATGGCAAATGCTGCTAAAAATTTGGAGAAAATTGCTTTCGGAAAATCTATGGTAATGCTTGTTTTCACAAAAATTTTCAATTGCTCTTTTTAGGGAAATCTGTCTTATTAATAGTATACGATATGTAATTATGTGTATGTATGTGTACGTAAACAATAGATACTATTAACAATAATTGAAGCACCCTTAAAGTCTCATCAACTTGATTCACAGCCTCACTTCTAGCATTGGCTGAGTTTCATTCGCGCGAGTTTTCTGAGGGTGATCCGTTTTATAATTCTTTCCGTAGAAAAACAGATCTAGAAGTTCCTCTGTGGACTTCCATGGCATTGGTTTCTGATCCTGCAGAAAACTGCAGGTTGATTCTCAAAAGTCATATTTTTCGTGAATATATTCTTCCGAAGCGCATTTTTCACCCCGAGCCTGAAGATGAGCCTAGCTGTGTCGCGTCGGAGTCGGCGGTGTCGTTGATTATCATTTGAAATATTCGCTCTTTTTCAAAACTTTCTTATAACTTCTTTGTATGTGAGAGGTGAAAGGCATCTGTTTGTGACATCGCGTTCTTTTTTCTCGCGGAAGATAAGCAAAAACTTCGTTTCCCTGTGACGTCCCTACTAAGGACTAAGTGTCTACGGACGCTTATGTCCTGGAGGCATTTTCGTCGGCTTTGTATTACTTTTACTAATGTTCTTGTCGTAAAAATTAATGAATGTTTAATTCATGTCTTTTCAAGCTTTCCTTCGAAAGTAATTAATGTCTGAGATAGCGACGGAAAGGTCAAATTCCATTTGAATATTTTATTGTTTATTTCTCGAATTTGAGTGCTCGTAGAAGCTTGGGAGATCTCTCTTGACACCGTAATGTGAGTGCATTTGTACCCCTTCCCTTGTAATAAATTAAGTAAAACAGTTCAAGTGTTGCAAAGAGTGACTTCTTTAAACAACGAGAGAACCAAATGGTTCGATTTTCATTGGTGAAGTAGGTGGCCCACACAGTTATTTTAGGCTCTTAGGCACAAAATTAGAAAGCTTCGAATTTCTATCATATAGTCGTATTTAGGCGTCTTCATAAGTTTTGGTAGTCGGATGTGAGGTAGAGCTATGATCTTTTAAGGGTTAATTCCTATTTTCAATGATAACTTTAGATATATAAGATAGAGTTTTATAAATTTCCATCATCTATTGTAAATCGAGCTACATATATTGTAACATGACATATATGAATAAGTAGACTTGCTTACGTCTCGTTTTTACCGGGACTGTCCCAGTTGAAAGGATGTTTTTATGGAAAATTTGTGAGAAATAATATAAAGTAAGAAAGGAAAATTTCGTCAACAGAAATCATTTGAATGCAAATTTTTATGAGGCAGTGTCGCTTTACAAAAGTAAAGGTTTTTAAAAGCTCATTAAATTTAACTCAGTCTGTTTTATGGCAACATCCCGGTTTTGCCGGCTTCATTATTTTATAAGTCGCGATTCCTTACCCTCAGAATATATAGTACACGGTAATGCTATGGTAATATGGTAACACTTTGAATAAGAATTTCAGAAAAACATGGGAATTTGATGGTATCCTTCCATCATATTTTATTTAGACAATCGTTTATCATCTGTACTTATTTTATAAAATTTAAATCTAATGGAAAACTTTATGATATCTTCTCTCTTGAAAACTGTCGTCGTATCCAGGTATTTTTATGACTATAATAGAGTCGAAGAAGCTTCTTTGCAAGATATAAGTTTCAGGATGTCAAACATATCTTTCGGCCCGGTATGCCTTGCATCTTCTCGAAAAAAATTCGACTGCAGCACAGTATCTGAGAAGCACCACCGACCGGAAACGTGCTCCTTCGATTGGGGTTTTCGGTTCAATCCCTGTTGTGCGACCCGTTATCATCATATGCCACTCGTATGAGTACGTGGTCGCTGCAGCGAGGGAAGTAATCAGCTGGAACGCGATCGAGATGGGAATCCTAGGCATAGGAATCGAGGTTAGTAGTATTCCTAGCTGGTTTCTGCACGTGTTCGCCTATTCATCAAACATGAGGAGATCCCCTCGAGGGAATGGAGGAGTTGGAAGTGGCAGTTGGTGGTGGAGGCGTCGGTGGTCTGGTTCTGAGGTCACCATCCCTATGGGTCACCGTGGGCGTGGTGGTTGCTTGTTTTAGGAGGGCGTTCGGTAGTGAATTCGTGACTTGGCAACGATGGTCGAGAGGGAGGCTAAAACCCCTCCGCACCAAGATGGAGGATGGACCAAATAGCCTCCCCCCCCCAAAGACATGCATTCCCCCCTAACGTCCTATCCTTCGTCTTGCGAGCCTGCAGATGACTGTTGCTCTTTTGTTTTGCCCGAGCGAAATGGTCTTATGGGCGGGGAGCAGGAAGGTGCGCGATGTGAATGGCGAGAACAATGGATGATGATGGGGAGAAATGCATCGCATGAAGATTTTCTCCCTTTTGGGAGGTGCGATTTTGAGAATAAAACCGTCTTCAGCCTATGTGTCATGGGTGGGGCGGAGTTGGTTGATTGCTTAAGTTGAGCGAAACCTTGGGATGAGTGGAGTCTCTCGGGAATGGCGCTTTTGTTGCGTCTTCTGTCCTTCTCTTGGGAGTAAAGTTTTTGTTGTCTTTGTTCGAAGTAGAAAATTCAGCATTTTTCTGCATTTTAAGTGGTTTTTTCTGGGTTTAGCGAACTGCTGCACCAACGTTTTCGTTCATAACGTTTTTTCCGAATTACGAGTTCCTGCTCACGCAAATGTCATTATCTTTCTTTCCCGTTCTTCTCTTTCGCGTTGATTTTCTCTGGTTATTTGCTAAATTTGTGTGTATAAGTTACTTTTTTGCTTTGCAATACTCACTACGTATTATACTAAAAGGTTTTATGAAGTACCGTAATACTCGTATTACGCTTCTATATAATACAAATACAGGGTGTATTTACGGGATTTTGAATTTCTATCGCACTATGCTTGTAGTTAATTAAGCCTTTTTTCCTTGATATAGAGCATAAGACTTCTGGGTAAACACAAAAAAGGAGAATATTATATAGAATGAAAACTTGAATGTATAGGATGAAAGAAATCCTGATACGCTGTTATTGACATTGATTTTTATTAATATTAACATTGGTTTTAATATTAATCTGCGCCTTTACATGATATTAGTTTACCTAAAGTATATAAACACTTCGGAAAAGAAAAATTGTGTAAACATTTTTAATATTAAAGTTTATTGAGACGAAATGAGATCAGTAAAAGTTTGATTTTATTCTCTAAAATCACTTGAGGTGGTCACACTGGTAGATATTCTAGTAGTCTCTGAACATTTATCAGTACGATAAACTTCAAGGTGAGTTGCCTTGGTCAAATTTTCCATTGAGATATCACGCATTTGTAACATTTGTAATTGTCTTGAAGCAAATTATCCGCTATATTTGACAATTCCTGTAATTGCAGAGGCAAAGAAAACTAGCATTAATTTCATGAAATCTCAATAAATTTTAGATTGGATTAATACAACATTTCATTCTATTGAACCGTGCATATGTATTTATTTAATGAGTTTAGTTAAAATTTACAATTTTCGGAATAATTATAATATACTAATGTTATAAGAGAAACAATAACTAACTATTCTTAGTTTCTAATTATTGACGTGGACTGTAAGCTTTGAATACTTTGTGGCTGCATATTCGTATTGTTCATTCAAACTTTAGAAATACACATTCTGTAATTGGCAAATCTTTTTCATTGAACAACTTTGCCGAGACAAGAATAGGGATATTAGCATTAAATATGAATAAAAATATATTTTCTACTATTTATTTATATTGCGGATTATGTATAGTTTACATAACATACACTCACTTTAAAGAATAATTTTCTGCGTAATTTTACCTTTTTACCCTTATGAGAAATCGAACTAATTCGTCAAGCAAATTGTCCCTTTGTGCTGAACTGGAATTGGATCTGGAAAATGGATCGATGATCATTTGGAGAGTCCATTGGGGTCGCTTCAAGATTTTTGCTCCTCCGGTTATACATTCTTCCCACCGCGTTTCCCGTTTCACCAAAACACGAAGGACAATAATAAATGGGCGTCCATCCGCGGTTCCATAAGTTACACAGAAGAGAACGTTCGTTTAATCAGGTCACAGAAGCATCCCAAGTTTGGGGGGGAAAATAAGTCGTGCGGCGACTCCCTCCAGGATTCCGATCACTCGAAAATAGCGCTGGATCCGACTCCACTTATCCACCCACTACAACCCTTTCCGATGCATACTTAATTAGGAATCGAAAGAAAATCGTTTTAATCACGTCCGCAATTTTTTTTGTCGAATTATAATCACGACTTTTTCAGCGTCGAGTCCCGCGCGGCGGTTTTGTTTTGTTTAAAAAATATATATTTCCCGACCCCTCGCTCGAAACGGCGTCCTTTGTTATGCAAATGCCTCGAATTTAATTTGGGCAAAAAACTCAAAAAACAAAAAAAAATTCTCTCGAATCCCGATTCGTTTCGCTCGCGTTTGTTTCGTTTGGAAAAACCACAAAGCATTTTCTCGAAAATGGTAACTTATTACGTAAATATATTAAAAAAAGAGATCTAATATGAAAGAGTGATGGGAGAGGCAGTTGATGAAAAGATTATGAAGGGTAATGAAATGAAGGGTGGGTGGGGGTACGGGAGAGGACTAAAATGATGAAAAAATATGAACCGGAAACATTTTTATCTCGCACAAAAGATGCTTCTTAATTAGTGCTCTTTCCTTGAGCCGTTAACGAATATCCCTTTGAAGTCGTTGATGTACGTGAAAAACAATGGTCGGCCACTTTGAAATTCCTCTTGTTTCACGGTTTATTTCCTGAAAGAATCAGTATTCTACCGAAATTCACTGGGTACGGACATTACGTCACCGTGTTCGTTGCATGGATCTTGATGAGTCGGTTATGCGCTAAATTAGGCTGTGTGGCAAAAGGAGCCTCATAGCGTCTCGTTACTCATTACTGTGTTTCTAGTGTTATTTTATAATGAAAAATTAACTCGTTTAGGGGTTTGAAGAAAATTATGAATGCCTCGAATGAATGAACACGAAAGAAGTTGTATAAAGGGGTCTTTAATTTCGTAATGATTCTAATTACATTCAAGAGGATACATGGAAGAAAGTTTTTTTGCACAGCCTAATTTCATTGAAGAATTAATTTGATTATACCTAAATTCCTCTGCTTAGAAGTAATAATATAATGTCTAGGGATATTGTTGTTTTTAATGTTGAATATAACAATTGAATTATAGTATTGAAGTTTAAAATAATTGAATCGAAAACTCAAAGACTAAGATATCCCAATAATATATTTATTAATTTTAAATAATTTGCCCTCGGTCTGTGTACTATTCAGTCCAGGGATCAGTTTGAACTTTAAGCCATCCATCATTTGCAACCGAAAGCCCTTGAGGCGATTGAGGCTTACTAGAGAGAAGGTATCTTTACATTTCTTTTCCTCTCTGAGCCAAAATGCTATGAATACTAAACATCTACGAAAGTTCAGTTGAGTGACTCTAAATATTATAATTTTTATAATAGTTAATAAGGATTAATCAAAATGAAAGCTGTTTTTAGCATCGCATATACCACAATAGTACCATAAATTGTGTTAAAGTAGCAAATAGTATATCAAGTTAAAAAATACATTTTTAATAGAGTTTAATGTTGTGATTCTCTTTATTTTGCAGGTCAGTATCATCAAATAACTCAATCAGTAGATATAAGACGGACTGTCCTGGTGAAAGCGGTATGTATGTACTATCTGTCTGTTAAGTATTCCCCTCTGAGGACTCTTTGAAATTCAATCCCTTCATCAGTAGCTACCAAAAGCTCTTAAGAGGAAATGAGGCTTACATGGCAAAAGAATGTGTGAGGTAGCTTCCCCTTGGTTTCCTCATATTGCCAAAATATTTTGAATATAACCAGTCCGCGTAAGAGCAACCCTTTTCATACCATTCAGTCTGGATGTACCAAATCGACTGTCGTCGTTCAGCATAATTTATTTCTTATTAGAGGGTTTCTTATTATCATACCAAATAAGTAAAATCATCTTTTCTATCCTGCGAAAAGAAAACAATTGTTATTTATTATTTAAAGTAAAATTTAAGTTAAAATATCTAAATGTAGAATATGCTATAAATTCACCAGATTATTATATTAATCTACTTTATGTTCGTGTAACTAAAAGAGCGCTGTTTAAATTTATTTCGCTAGTTAAATTTTACTTCTTAACTTCCGGGAACGCGCGTGTTGAGCTCCGATGATTAAGCATTCGAATATTTTTCTCTTGAAAAACATTAATAATTACAAGGCATAATAACGTCGAGGGCTTGCTTTTATTTATGGAAACCAACGATAAAATCTCGCCCGAAGCGGTCGCCCAAACCCCTCGCTGAATGTAGAACTATACGCTGTCCCGACCATACGTTAGCCATGTATCTTCCCTAATTCATGGGAATATTTGCAAAAGTGGACGCTTATAAATGGTTCAGCATGGCCAGGAGTTAAAAATCCTCCGTAAATCATTGTTTCTAAGACGGTCATTTGTTTTGCAGGAAACGTAAGGAGACTAGTTCCCTCTTGCAGTATTTTTCGCTCACCCATATTTCAAAACTCTGGTAAGAGGTCATAAGTAGATGCTAGAGCCAGATGGAGCGATCGCTTGTAACTTCCCTGGTCGTGTGATACAATAGTTCCTTTGATTATCACTTAGCGGTGCTAGACCTGGTAAAATGTTAAGGGGGATCAATAGCAGTGGCCCGAGGAGGAATCGGCTGCATTCCATAGCCTCGATTCAAAAGGAGAAATGGATGCTCCATCCGGTCCCTCGCAATTTATTAGAGGAAAGATCGAGCCGTAACGCGAACCATAAACTCTATTCATCAGGAAGGAGAACACTCTGCTTTTCAAAGGACGATGAATCCTCATAATTTCTCAATAGACTTTGATTTCCTCTTCTGCGACGGAGCGTTTCGCCGCATATCGGTGGAATTAGCGTTTTGCCTTCTGGAAAAGTTTCGAAATTCCGTCCGATGTGAGCAGTCCATTTTCGCAAGCTGCAGAAGCAATTTTCTTAGTCATAGGGGTTATGAGGTGGCCGGTTTACTTTCCAGTAGTGACTGACTTCTTTTGATTCGAACTTATTGAATGATTCAGGAAATTGAATCTACCGATTATACAGCGATGATACTCAGGATTTTTATTAATTTAATTAATTCCGGGACGACTTCAAGAACAGAAGTGACGAAGATTTTTTTTAATTATTTTTATTCATCGATTAAATATTTCAAAATTACATTACGAATATCGGCTCAGTTTCAGCTGGAATACTTTGAACGGTTATTATCGTATGGGACATCAATAGTATTTGATTCATTATAAAAGTTTTCATAGGGTAAACAAAATTATATCCTTCAAATCCTAATTAAATAAAAACCAAGGATAAATGTCGACGTGATTGGGACTCGAACTCAGGTCTTCCAATTCAAAATGTTTCCGGTCGGAGGCTCTGACCACTGATGCAATCAAAGAAAATTTTCCGAGAATGTATTCGAAAATTGGATTCCAAGTAGTTTCAGCCTTTTATTACTTATATATCGAGTAATATTTCTATTTCGACTTCATTTTCGCAATTTTTGCGGTGTAAATTAAACTTTCCGGAAATCGAATTATAGGAAAAATTTAGGATATATATATATAAATAGGGCGTGCTCTGCATCAAAGGATCGTATAACAATCCACAGATATTATTACATTATACAGATTATAAAATGGTAGATAATTTTAAGTATGTGTGTTTAGGAGTATTATAATAGACGATTCGCTGCATTTGAAGTTGGAATTAGGGCCAAGACTGTAGATCACAATCGAAAAAGACCAATCCTAGTTGTCAACCTATGAGTAACTCAGGTAAAGTCGCAATAAGGTGGATGAAATCGAAGTGGCGTTGCGTAAAGCCATCCCTTCCCTCTACCATTATGCATATTATGTTTACATTTCTCCTGAGCCTACCTTCTCGCGGTCGTAAAAAGTAAATAAACATTCATGATTACAATAGCGTGTGGGAGACATAAAGGAAGAAATGAATTGTGGCTTGTGACGCAGAGCACATCGCCGGAGGGACCCTCGCATTATTTCCTGCTCCATATCCATGGTCGTGCTATCATGTCAGGTTCGTATCGCGTTATTTCGGTCGAATGCGCGATTTTTTAAAAATTCGGAATCCCCCTCCACTCGTGCGTACGCTAGGAATGCACGTAAGGGTGGATCGAAGAAAAACTTTGTTTTCGAAATCGGTCTGCGGCTAATGCTTAAAGTTTTTGGTTGGTGGTCCTTATAAACCATAATAAATTTCAGCTCGATCGGACTATGTCCTGAGGCTGCGATTTTTAGTCAGAATTTGAAATTTTTGTGAAAAAATGTCAAAAATTTGCAATTGTTGCAATTGTTTTTCGATGTTTTCGAAGTGATTTAATAGCAAATATTACATATATTGCTTGTATGTTGCTTAATGATTAATAATTTACTGAGTTTGAATGAGGAAAAATGGTTTCCTAGTTCGCCAAAATTCGTCAAAAAACGCCAAATATACAGATGTAACATATGTAAGTACAGGCAATAACCTGCTACAATAACTCGGATCCACCGACTTTAATTTATCAACAATGATTAGATAGTTGGAAAAGAAGTAAACTGCAGCTCTTATTTCATGGAACAATCAAATACTAGGAGGTGGTTGCAATATTGCGAGTACCAGCATTACGAGGGTGGTCTGAAAAGTTTCCGACCCCAGATTTTTCAGAAATCTTCAGAAAATATGCCAAGAAATGGCGAAATGTCGGAAACTTTTCAGACCACCCATGTACATACTTGCATTGCACGTACTCCAAAAGCGCTCTTGATTCAGCGCGAGGTTCTTCCGATGTGTATCTGAAAAAGGATGCGTTCCTTCGCTTCTCGTTTGTATGTTTAGACGGGACGGTCAAAAAGAAGATGCGTTCGAGATAAGATCGTGAAAAAAATGTTTTCCTAGTTTGTATTTGTAGTAGGTGATGCGGAGGAAGTCGTAAAAAAGGTGTCGAAACTTGTTTACGGGGGTTTTATTTTCCTTTTCCGGCCTTCGTCTTCACGTTTGATCAAGTGTAAGGTCGCGGACTGCGGCGCGTCGAAAATATGTCAATTACGGCAGATCGATATTGGTCGGCCGATTGCGATTAACGTTATCAAAAGTTGCTTTGAAGTCTTAGATTACGGTGCCCATTTGCGGAGTTACTTAACCGCGAGCTAGCGGGAAAAAAAACGACGCTGCGAATTCCAGTGGCTCGTGAAATGAAATCTCTTGACCATTGATGTAAACCGCGCATGGTCCAAGCTGCGGTTCGTGAGTCGCATGTGGTTCATTTGTGTACTTGTTATGGGTCCCTACTATCGGTGTAACTGTGACGTGAATGGATCTATAAATAAATTGAACGATATCCAGTTATTTTGGGATGGCTATAAATATCCTATCCCTTTGTTATTATCCTTATTTTTCCGATAAGTGGGTACTGAATTTAGATTTATCTTATTTTCTGGAAGTTTTTCGTTGAGTTGTTCCTACTCGAGCTTTTTTGTATATAGTACCAATATAGAAGCAAGAGATTTCGAATTTTATGTTCCTCATAATATTTTAATTGTAAATAAACCTAAAATTTAAACTGTGAATGTATGGATTTCTCGATGGAAAATGATTGAAACCCATTCATTTTTCTTTATTCATTATTATTATGTGACTTCTTTCTTTATAGTATGCGTTGAGTAATATTATAAGATGAATTTAAGCACACACTGAAGATTAGCAGTTAATCCTCGCTTTCAAGCTGTTTCTTACACATTTGTCCTTATTTTCTAATATTTTTCCCAGCGGAGTAAATACTGGTATCTCCATTTATAAATCCATGTAAAGTTAATTTTTATCACCTATTTATAAATTTTCTTCTATTGAATTTACTCCAATCAACTGCTATACGTATATTTAAACAATTCATTCTATTGCGTCCCTGCTGCTATGTTTGTCTTAGGACTTGTAGGAGAGGTTTTAAAATCAAAATTAGTTGAGTATTAAATTAAATAAACTGGTGGCAGAAGGGAAGAGTTTGCCAAGGGAGATGATTTCATACTGTCCATCGGCATAGGAAACTCTTGAATTTGAGAAAGCATGTAGCAGTTAGAGGGTTATTCATGCGGGTTAGTCATCGCCGTTATAGTGTTGCCGTTGAATATTTTCAGTCTATAGATTCCGTGAGAAACACTCAGCCCCACTCTATGTTTTTGTACGAGCGTTATAAATTTCCGGAAGCAATCTATATCGCGGGCCATATTTGTCAGCGGTCTTTTTTCATGTAATTAACATGTCAAACTCGGGACGGGACTCGATATTTTTAACTAACGACCCGAAAACATCGGTTGACACAAAACTTTGTTGCCATTCCAATTTCGGCTTCGGCGCCATCCTCCATCATCGCGCATAACGACGTTTCGCGATTAGAAAAATAACCTTAATTACCTCTGCAACAGATGCGGAGGAGAAAAAACGGTCCTTCGTTTGATATACAGAAAAAGGGGTCCGTTCTTTCTTTCGAACCTCAAGTAGCGGTCCAAAGAGGGCGATGACGAAAAGCAGTTCTTTGTCTCTCACAGTCTCCTTATGTTTTCGCTTTTGGGTCTTTCGGTGGTTTGTGTGCCTGCGTGTGGGAGGAAAAAAGGGTTGGTGTGTGTGGACCACCGCCGCAGATGCAGACGATGGAAAGGGCGAAGCAGTTTTATGCCCTCGGTGGAAGGGTCCCTCGAGGGAGCAGATAAGATGGGTCTAATATATTCGCCTCTCTGTGGCTTCGGCGGATTGGGATGTGAGAAGAGGCTGCGGCCGTTAGTTTGCGGTCCGAGCCATGATCACGACCCAAGCGAGGGTGAATATTTTTTTTCGCAAGGTTAGAGATAGCGATCGAGGCTTTTTGAGGAAATTTTTGGATTTTTTTCCGTATCGCTGGTGGGTATCTGAAAGGATGGGTAAAAAGATGAGAGGGTTCCAGAAGCTTTTTTGCCCTGCTACCTGTACCTGTTTTTTATGCTTACGAAATGCGATTCCTTAAGTTATTTGAATGGGCTTTAAAGTAGCTACATTCATTCCTTTGGAGTTTGCGCTGATGGATACATCTCGAATGGGATTTGGTCGTTTATTATTTTTATTTTTTGGGGAATGATCTTGTCAGTTCGTTTGCTCCGCTGTATATATTTTGTATTGCCCAAGTTCAAGTACAGAGTAAAGCTCAAGTATTACAAGTGCTGTATGTATTGATATTTTTTGCTTCAAGACTTATTTATGACAGTGCAAATATTTATTTTATAAATTTTAACGTAAATATAATTAATTATATTATCGCAGAATATTTCACAAATGCTGTGATAACGGTCATAGATTTTAGGCTGCAATGCATTTCTTGAAAATAAACATAAAGGTAAGATTTGGATTTCAAAAAGTATTTCATGATTACGGTTTCCATTATATCTGAGATTAGATGCATTCCTGACTTAGACCATCCAATAGAAACTAGGTGAGGTCGTACAACTTCTAAAATGATTGAAGCTTTGGTATGATTTTCATCTCTAATGTTGATACTCCATACTTTTTACTTGATTTTTATATTTCATCTTCCTTCCTTGATAAACTACAGTATATTTCGTATGTTCAGAAATTAGCGAATTCACGCTAAGTATTACTATATGTTTTTCAAGTGAAATATATTCAGATTCGGCACTGAAATATCAGTTCAAGGGTTGAATCTTGGATATCCAAAGTTGTAAAATTAATGTGGGAGGCACTTTGATCTTCTAGATGCTTTATCTCGCTTTTAAATTTTTTGTAACTTCCGCCAACTCTCCCAACCGCCGAAGATCAAGCAATATTCCGTTTCAAACACACTACACATATTTGCGTGAATATAAAATACGTCAAAAACGAAATTTCGCTACTTGTTATGAGATGAGTATTTCAGCGCCTGGCCTTCAGAAGTGATCATTGTTAATTCGACAGCTGTCTGAGCGCGGTGAAAATCAATACCGCGATATTGTGGCGATAAGTTCTCCTTTCTCCGGAGAAAAGACGTCCGAAATAATTTTGCGGAGAATGGATATTTTCGCTGAGAGAATATGGAAGTTTTTGACAGTTATGAACCGCATATTAAATCTCACGCTCTTATTTGTGGAGATCTTTTCGTCTGACGTAATCTATGAATTCATTGGATTTGTGGTGACGAAACCTTCATGCGTGATATGGGTAACCCATTGTGGTTCACGAAAGAATTCGGGTTGTTATCCGAACCTCTACGAATGCCTATAAATGGATCTCTTGGGAGAATCTTCGTTCATTCGTTGAAAGTATTTTTGCCCTTGAGCTACTGTTGAGTTCTGGTCTTTTATTGATTTAAAAATCGTAAATGTTGGCATCATATCCTATATCTCTGACTCAACTAATAACTATATGGTTTTAATGGACGAAAAATGCAGAAGGATCAAGAACTAATTACCTGTTGACAATCTAAAAGAAAACAAAGGAGATGAAATCCGTCATCTGTTGAAATTTAACTAAGACTTAAGGGATGGATATATACCTTCAGAGGCACGAAGCAAAAGATCAGATCGAGGTTCTCATTAGGATCCATCCTAGTATGAAGTACTCATTTCATCATGAAATACACAGAAGTGCGTACTACAGACAATTCAGTGGCTTCGACTTGGCTAGAATTAAAAAAATATTGTAGTACTATTTCTATCAATTACAATGAACGATGATTACGTTTCATATGTCATGGGAAAATGAATCGTGTGATATATTCGAAAACAATATTATGTAAATTCACTATACATATAAGAAGTTCTATCTTGAAGTTGAAAATTACCCGCGAACCCGCTGTGCCTTTATAAAGTTATACCCTACCGTGCCTCAGTCAACAGACCGGGAATTGTTTACAGTATTCCTCCCCAAATTTCTGTTAAGTAAAAATGGCTTCAATGTTGAGAGAAAATGACCGAAATTAAGTAACTTTGAAAGACACTCTTTTTGTCCGAAAAACTGATCCTTAAAATATGACGAGAAGGCAACCAGTAGTGCATATAAATTTTTCGCGGACTATATATATCTACTGCTATGGCAAGTAAAGCGAGCTAAAGAAGATCCCTTTTCTTTGTTTGGTTTAAATCCTTGATTGAAAAATGAAAGATCCCAAAACTATTCCATTTTGTTTTCTCATGCAGAATAAATACAGATTTGTTATATTTGGTTATTACTCTTTCTCTCTTATAATACAGTTCTTTTTCGGTTCACTGAAAAACTTCTTCACCGGGTATCACTGTATTTCCCAAAGAGAATATATATGTACGAGTATGTAGTCTGTATAACTTTTACTTTGTTTCGACTATAAAGAAAAAACTGTTGCAGACATCCGCTTCATTATTCAAACTTCCCCGAAACCGTCAAGTCCGCACCCCGTCGCGTTATTCTGAAAATCATCAGGGACGGAATTCACCTTGCGTATTATTCATCGTGAAATCTTTACGCCTTCATTCCATTCTCCCCCTTCAGCGACGTACGAACGAAAATTAACGGGTCCTCCCGAACCTCGTTTCTTTCTCACCCATCGTCGGGATACGAGGCGAGGAAACCATTTTTTTACGCCCTCCAACTGTTTTTATTATTGGCTGAGAGAAGAAAGTGGTGCGGGGAAAGCACCGTATGAAAAGAGGTCTGTTTGAGGGGGGAAAGGCCGTGAAGCACCCGCGGAGGGTGACGTACGCTTTGAGTGTCGGTGACGCACTCCCGGGGTTCCGCCCTCTCTCTTTCGGCATATGGTCCACACACACAGTTTCTCGCACATATCCGCCCCGCCGGCACACCCACCGTTTGTCCTTGGAAATGGAAGGAAAAAGAGCGATAAATACTTAGCGAGAACGGGTCCGAAGACGGAGTCCCTCTAGTTTTTCTTGTTTTGTTTGTGGAATGCGTAGACATAACTTGGATCGTGAAAAGTAAATAGATGGTTCATTGAGGAGTGCTCGAAATTTGGTTACATTGGGGATGTGTGATCCAGGATTGGGGTTATTTTCATTTGGAGGTCTAATGAAAACAAAAAGAAATTTAAATGTGGATGTTTTTTGTAAAAGATTGATGTGAACGGGACGCTTTTGTAAATTCTTTTATGAATTATGAGTTGCAGTACCAGAAATGAAGCACCCGAACTCTTTAAATTTTATTTCACTTCCGTTGTAATCCCGGTCTTTTCTTATTGCTTTCCTATCTGGTCCATGTCAGCCAATACTAATATCGCCATCTCAATCAAATCTTCAAATTTTTTTTTTGCTTATATTGTAAAATCTCGAATTCCCATCTACGGAATATCTCTACAGAATCTGTGTTAAATATCTTTCCTTAGGATCCCTAATAGAAATCTTAATTAAAGCTTATATTTCCTTCATCTATAACATAATAAACGCCCATATTGATTCTCCTGAATTAGTTTCATTATTTAATGATCATGTTCCATGTAGAGCAACTAGACTGACTCCACTTCTCCATGTTCCTACATTTAGATTATTGCTTGCGCAACATACTCTACTATATTGCCTTCCAAACCTTCTGAATTCGCTTCCTCCCTCCATGTTATTTATGTGTATATTGCGAAACTATTAAGCCCTCTACGGAACCTCATCATGCAGCGCTTAAATCGAGTATTGCCCAAAGTCGGATTGTGAAACAGGGACTGTTCGAAGAAAAGGAATCCAACAGCCAGGGAATCCAGAAAGAATATTTTCCATTTTTTCTTCATTTGAAGCTGTAAAATATCCAGTACACTAAATTATTTTAATCGGCGAATTTTTGTTAGGAAGAAAAGGGAAAGACTCCTTTGTAAGTCCGAATTGGCCGCATGTTGTGTATAAGCCGCAGAATCCCGCTTTTGTTCTTACCCGCAGATATAGTGAGGGAGGAGAAATAAGCTCAGTTTTTTTTATTCTTTAAATAAAATGTTTCCTCGGGTAATGAAGATGGATCGTTCAGGAATCATCTTCTTTTGCTGAAAAGCGTTTGCCCAAGATGAGTGTAAACTGTCTTGTCCTTGGAGTCAGCCAATTTATTTCATTGAGGAGTTGAGTTTATTCAATGAAAATTTGATTCTTCTCGTCAATTATGAAGAAGTAGTAGTTTATTAAGGTAATGTATCTCAGTAATAATGATGTTAGATTGAGGACGATAATCGCTGGGAAATGAGAGTAAGCGAGAATCTCAAATAATGAATTTATATATAATAATCTATAGCGTAACTGAAGTGATTTAATGTAATTTATAAATTACGTAAAAGAGATAATGCATTTTTTGCGTCCACAAAACATAAAATATAAATTTTTGGGGGTTACTAGGGGGTTTCACTTTCGTGAAAAGCCATCGAAATAGAGAAAACCGCAAAACATGCTGATGAAGATTTAAGGAGAGATATTGATTAAAAAATACATTCACGAAATTAAAAATAGAGCTCTTAAAGTGGATGTTTAATAGCCTTATTTCACTTTTATGAACATAATTTATTACCCATAAGTCACGAAGTTACGTCAAAGGAAGCCCGCTGTGACTGATTATGCAAGAGAGGAATTTTTCCGCCAGTAGATTTTCTATCGTAAAATTTCCCATTAGGTTTGCTACTGTTTTGTAATATTTTACTTTTCTCATGAATTAGAAGCTATTTTCTTTTTTATATTTCTTTCGTATGAAAGCATTTTATTTTCGTAACGAATTGATATTGATTGCATTGAGACCGGTGAAGCGGTTGTGACCTTCTTCCTCCAAATCCCTTCTGTTTCTCTTCATTTCTGCTTGTTTTCCTTGTCGATAATTGGGCGAGGTCAGGCAGGTGGACCCTTCTGCAAAACGAAAAAGAAACGTATGAGTGATGTCCCATTGATGGATATTGTTGTAGAGGAGATGGATTCAGGAATGGATGGGAGTCGGGAATCGCATCGAGCCCTACATTTTCGGTCCAAGGAACACGTCGAACTTACACGAAGTGTACGATGTTGCGTAATTAATTATCTCCCGTAACAGGAAAAACGAAGTCTCGGAGGGTTCGCGGAGTATAGGCGTAGGGCAATGGCTAATTGATCCGCAGTGGTCCTTCCCTTTCTTTGGGTCATGCGCTTGTTTGTGCCTGGAATTACTGCGGAGTTATGGCTGAGATTCCGAGGCATGTTGCAATCCCATTCTCAGAACCAGCCTCCTAATTAAGCCGAGAGAATGCGGTGCCCCAGGTGACGAAGGGAAAAACTAGCTCACGTCGCACATACGTGCATGTTAATTCCTTCATTTTTGCGTTTTATTTTTAAGAAAAAATTTCGGCGCTACGTTGTGAATATCCAGTAGGTCTCGCATAAAAATGTTGCTCGCGGATTGCACGCAGAATGTTTATTATTAAATTCAACAGAGGTAACGTTTCGCCTCTAGGGATTTCCTAAATTTTTACCATCTCTATCCCTTCGGGAAACTTTTCGTTCCCGGAATCTTATGAATAATGTTGGTTAATACCTTTCTAGATGATTAGTAGAGTAATCTGGGCGGGAGGTCGGAGTATTATGAATATTCCCTTTTCTATCGACTTTTGGTGAATTTTGGCTTTAGACCTCGTATCGGACTTGCTAATAGAATCGATGTGGACCGGCTCCAGCACGCCGTACTCAAGTGGAACACACTCTGCCGCTATTTTGGCGCAAAAAATCACATTTTCAATGCATCGGTTTATGGATTTATTCCGTTTTCTAGAAAGGGCAGGAATATTCTTCTCTACAGATTTCGGATTCGGCTGAAATGTAAACAAAAAGGGAGTACTTTTAACGGCGAAATTCGGAAATGTTCGAAATTTTGGGCGGCGCGAAGTGTGGCGAAAATGGAAAACACCGTTGCCCCCGTTTAGTCGTTTTTTCCGCACTGCTTGCATTAGGACGAATCTCGGTGAAAATAACGGAGGGTTTATTTTCTCCTAACCGTGAAATTCCTTTGCGAGGAAATACCGAAGAGTTTTACTCGATACTTCACGATTTTGATTTCTGTACTCCAATCGCTGGATTTAAGCTTAAGAGGGTTTTATGAATTTCAATGTGGTTGAATCTGGACAAATCCGTATTTTCAATCCATCCCAATGCGGGATTTTCATAATAGGAAGGTATTAAGGACAGTAGTTAATTATGAACTAATGTTATGAATTCGAATATGAAACGAAATGTTTCCATATTCCGCTATTGTTGTCAAAACTGCTCATTAATATTGTGAATTTTAACTTTATATGTGTGCCAGCTACTGTGGTTAAATTAATATGCATCTATAACGAAAAAACAATGCAAAACCGTTACATTACATTGCATAGTTTTACCATACGTCGCTGAAGAAAACATTGTTAAACAATAAAATTATTCATGATGATTCATAAAACAAGATATAGTTCACGATAAGCTTGATTATAATTAACAATAAAATAACATTCAGAAGAGAGTATTGACTAATGTATCAACTACCTACAACTCAGGTCAAAACTACTCCATTGTGTATTTTTAGTTCAATATTTTTGTAAACTATTACGTTGGAATTCACGTAGAAAGTATTAGCTTCGGCCATATCATGTAGTTACTAAAAAACTTTTCTAGCGATAATATATTATAGTGGATAATCTTGAGTAAATATCAGTCCTATCCTTCGAAAGCGTGCTGCTTTACATTCTTCGGCAGTCAAATCATATTCATCCCATTTATCTCGAATAGGGACCCTTTGAAATTCGAACCGTTCGTCATCAATCATTCTGATAGAAGTAAAACAGCAGCTCCATTATTTCGGCCCATAGTTTTTCCCTTTGTCCTCGGGAATCTATGATCGCAACTTTGGCAGGGTCCATTTGCGTTTCCGGAAGCGCCGGCCGTCAGATCCGAAAGCTCCGTAAAAATGTAGAAGCCCTTTGATGCGTTTACATTGCAGCCGAATAAAAACATTCTTTGAGAGCGCACCGTTACGTAATGCTCTCCTCGTTTGACGCAGCCCGACACTTCCACGGCAAACGCAGCAACACACGTAACGAAAAGAAATTGAAAAAAATCCCCCGATCCTTGGCATATATTTCATCTCCCCCCTAGCATGCCCGTCCCGTATATCACTCTCCTGACCCATTAAAATTCCCTTCGTCTTGAAAAGGTATACGGGTTGGAAACAGTGGCGCCTTACGGTTTCCATCTCTCGCTGTGTGCATCATTGCGAATCGGAGATTGGTTTCTGCTCGATATTTGGGACTGCGGCAGAACGGAGAAAAAGGAAATGGAGGTTTTTCGGGGGTGGGGTTAAGACGTCTTGAGTTCTTCAGAATGGACCAGCAAATTGCCTTAATGCGAACGACCCGGTTGGACGTTCCCAATCGCTCCACCCTTTTTTCTTTCTTCTCTTTGCCCTCCTTTCCTCGTAGTTTAACTCTCTTTCTTTGCTTTTTCCCTTTTCCGACCTAAGTGTAAGGATTCGGGATACGGCACCGCAAATGAAGCCCATTTTCGCCACTGATCGCTGCCGCGTATTTCTCCTTTCTTTCTTTCCTCTACTATTGGGGCGATTTCGATAGTAAGTCGATAGGAGAGTATTGCCGTTTAGCTAATTATTCTGTTTGTTTTTCTCTCCACGTTGCTCTTATCGGAACTTACCTGGTAAATTGAATTCCATTCGATCTTAAGCTGATTTATTACCCGGATAGGAGAGTGATTCGTGAGAATTTTTCGAAGGATATTTCATTAAAATAAAAGATTAATGGACATTTGTCAATTCAGATGGATTCGGATCATTATAATTTATTATTGATCATATGAATCCTACAGTGGCTGTATTCACGCCGTTTTCACTCCTAACGCGTTACCTCATTTTTATAGAAAATTGAAGCGACGCAAATTTATAATTCCACATTTTTAGAAATTGCATTTTCGCAATCTTGAATCAGATCCCTCGTTATCCCCCGAAAAGCGTTAAAGCCTCAATTCCTGAGAATCGTTTATTATTTCTTCACATAAAAATTATTATTATTTCTTTAGCACAAACAGGCATTTTAGCCCACTAAGTTGTGCGGTAATATAGAGACAGCACACACAACCATTCTCTGATCAGGGAAATCTGATCAGCAGGAATTCGAACCCGGGACCTTGGGGTCCAAGAAGCTAGAACGCTAACCAATCGGTCACCGAGGTCGGTATAAAAATAACAATAATAATAAATAAAAAATGGTAATAAAATAAATTTTATTTAAGAATCAGCCGTGAAAAATTCCTTAGTTCTTCATATATATGAGAGAATACTTTTATTTGCATTTTTTATTGTCTTTCATTTTATTTTCATTTGTATTTATACTTTACTTGCATTATTGGTTAAATGCAAGATGGGACTGTCCAGTCCCAATTTTCGCCAATAAAGAAGTTTGTATGTATGTTTGTATGAGAAAGATTATTCTGTGAGGTTTAAGGAAGATTTAATCAGGGCGGTAAAGTAATTTTGGTAATGATTTCAAAATTTGTGCGCAATTATAAATGAAAACCTACATCGTTCCTCAGCTTCTATTTATCTTTCCCATAGTTTTCCCATGGTATCGTACCCCTCTCTTTCTTCCTATTAATCTGGACGTGGACGTCGGGCAGGAAAGCTACGATATCGGATTGGCATGAGAAGGGCTAGTTCTCCTCGAAAGGGCAATTTTCTGCCTTCTTTCGCCTCCGTTTAATTTCCAGTTTTATGGCGTTCGATTGCTTAACGATACGTTACGTGTTGATAACACGTCTTAGGGGCAGTTATGAGCGCTACGTGGGTAATGCATCGATCCGTGGGGAAATTGCGAGGAAAAAATCTCTGTCCTCTCCTTAATTTCATTTCCCGAATTGGCTTGCAGTGTGTGCTGGGAGGAATGGCAAGGGATAGCAATGCTCGGTCTCTAGGTACGCTTCCGAGATTTCTTTATCGTATTTTTTTAATTAGTTGGAGTTCATCCCAGTTTAAATTGGAAATTCCGGGCGAATTTAATTTCCTTCCTGGGGAGATGGTCTTATCTTGCCATATTTCTTTAACCCAGAGCGAAAAATTGTTCGGGTTTTTTGTATTAAATTTCGCGCCGAGTTGCGGATTATGTGTCATGCGATAATTTTGTCGGTGATTTCTCACTTTTATCGCTTTCCGTTGATGAATGTCGTTGAAATGCATTAGATTGTCCCATAATGCAGTCATGCGAAAAATTAACGGTCTTCTTTGAGTATCCATCTGTTTTTAATATTTAATTTTCGTAGGTTGTATTGTATCATTGATTCATTTTTCAATATCGTCTTCCAATTTACAGTATTATTTTCTGATGCTACAATCGTTCGCCGCTGTCAGAAGTCATTTAATTAATTTTTATTACGCGTTTGTAATTGGAAGTGTGGGAATAAAGAATTATGAATACAGCCAAAAGTGATATACATTAAGTGAAATATCAGCTCTACTATCATTAGGGCATTTTATAATACATTCTTATTTCATAAAAGTTAAATGATCCTTTAAAAACTCATGTAGCCTTTCTATGTGTTATTCCAACTGTAGGAGAGGTATAAATAATCTATTAATATGTAGATATTTATAATAATAAAACGTCTTTATTGCGTGGCGAGATTGAGACAAGGTTGTCTCTTCTTCCATCTAATTAACTAATCTAAAAATTTACATTTATAATATGAATTGCCTTTAATTACGCGATTACTCGACGTACAAAAAAGATCCATGAAGATTCGTCTTTTATTCCTACGTAAACATTGCAAATTTTAAGTTATTCCACTGAGGAAATACAGCTGTGGAGACATTCATTAATTACCGTCAGATTTGCAGGGCGAATGGCTCACATATCCTAAACGACGAATTCCTCTTGCATTCGACGGTTTTATCGCTACGGTACCTTATTCGGACGCGAAAATTTTCACCGTTTGGCTCTCCTCTCGCAATCTTACCGCTCCCGGTGATTTTATGACGTAACCTTCGTTGATCGCTTTCGAAGGAAGCGTAAAATTTGATCCCAAATCCAACGGCCTCGTGTTCCCCTATCCATCCCTATTAACATCATTTAGTGCGAGAATCCGCTTCGACATCAGTTTTTCCCCAATCCCTTCCGAGAGTAGATCGCGCATCAAATTTATTCGCGGTAATTCCACGGGTTTTTACCACGCGCTAAAAGTAACACATCTCGAACCGTAGTAAATTTCTTCGCAGCCGCGCTGTTTGTCTCAACCGTCCCATCTCCTTCGCTCCTAATTCTTCACCGGGTAAACTTCCACCTAGTTTCGCTCTCTCTCCTTCTTCCTTCCGATTCTCCCCTCTTCTTTTCCCCGGGAAACTTTTCTTTTTAGCCCCGTTTTATTCTTCAGCCCCACAATGGCTCTCCCCCAAATCCCATTCTGCCTTAATGCCTATCCAACCAACCCTTTCCGATGCTCTCCATACCTCTCTCTCTCTCCCCTCCACTTCCATTTATATCCGTCCCTCTTCTGTTTAAGCATTCGCTTTTATTTTCCAAATCTCTCTCTCTCTCTCTCTCTCACCCTTTCCACTTCCGCGGGCATGCACTCTGAGCTCATGTTTATTTATTTTATTCCCGAGCGAAGGGGGCGTGCCGCCACGTATGTGTGGTCGAAGGTGGAATCGGGTGCATAGCTTCGTGGCTGAGCAGTGCGTTTGAGGACTTAGGAATATGACCGTATGCATGCATAAGTGGTCCGCTCTTGAGCGTTTTATTGTCTGCGATTCATTGTGATTTCTAATGTATTCGTCGCTGAAATTTATTTGTTTAAATTTTTTAACTTTTCCTATTCTAATTCTGTCTCCATATGTTTATCATCACCACCCGAAGGATTCTTTATGAATGTGGAATCTCAACTATCCTGGTGAGAAAATTAACGATAATAGAAACTTGTTGAACGAACACTGTTTATTTCATATAAATTGTGATTTTTTTTACAAAATTTAACTCAAAAATGTGTCTCCTGTATTTTTTTCGAATTCTTATTTCCTTTTGTATATCCTTTTTAATTGGAATTTTTATTTTTTACCGTTTTTTCGCGATTTTTCTCCCCTTATTCTGCGGGTGTTTTCCCCCTTCCGTTGGGGGTTTTCTTTGTCAACCGCGAGTTACGAAGGGTTTTTCCCACTCCAATCTTTCGTTTTTTCATTTATTTTTTTTAACGACTTAAGAGGTTAGGGGCAAGAGAAATCCTACAGGGAGTAACCTCACCATATAAAGGACCATTCTGATCTGTTCAGATAGTGATTGTATACTCGTATCATTCAATTAAGTTCTCGGCATTATGTGATTTATATTATAGATATCGGACTTTGGTGATGTCAATAGTCATTTAATATTTAAACGAATGTGTTGTACTTATATTTGATGCGTTAAGTGTTAAGAATCTCATACAAAGGTATGTGAGAATGTTGTATTTTGACAAGAAGTGAATTTCTTAATAACTCAGAAACGCGTTTTATACGAATGCACTAAACATCTTGGGGTGCATATTTTATCTTAAATTAAATTTACATGACCTTACATCTGTAGTGTCAAATATAAGAAGAAAAAGTGGCATTAAGTAAATCGTAAAATTCCTCAACATTTACGTGATTAATTATAAAATCGAGGGTTTAAAGCTAATCAAAAATCGCATTTGAGATAGGCAATGCGGATCTTTAATGTGTCTTTAATAAAGCCTAATAGGCACATTAAAACGAGCAGCTTCCTTTTGGAGTCGAAATAGATATTTTCTCATTAGCTCAAATACTTCGGAAGATTGCTTGGAATCCCGTTATCCCGGATCTTAGAAAAGAGAGGAATTCCGAAGAAATTCCACAATATCGGCAATTGAAATTTTAGCGTGCGTTGAACGCTGTGGGAGTAGTGGATGAGTGGGTATCCCAAAATCTCTTTCTCCTCAATCTCTCCATGTTTAGAATAGTGAAGGAGTTTTCCGGAAGGGTAGACAGTAGGAACTCTTGATAGCGCCTTAAACGTCTCTCTTCTCTCTTTGACAGTGACGCGAACAGAATGGTTGTTCGATTTATATATGTGTATATACGTACGGCCACAGTAAGCACGCTGTCGGAAATATATAGCCCGCCTTAATGCTCCCAATTTGATCCCGGAGCTAGGGCGTAACGACTTATCAAAGGGTTTCCGAGGAGAATTTATCGCTCCTTGAGCGCGATTTTAGGGATCGTCGGTTAAGGGTTTGAGGGAGGAAATTTTTAGGGTTATTTCGCCCGATAATCCTCAAGAAATTGCTCGTAATAGGGGACGATGGAATTTGACGTTAACTTTTACTTTCGGTAAAATTCTTGTCCCGCAGATATTCCCATCATTGCGAAATATAAAGATGGGTAAGTAACGGAATTAATAAAGTAAATAGGAATAAAAATAAATGGTTTGAGGAAATGATTACAATTTTCGTGGACACATATCCATGCATTTTCGTATAATTAAGCTTCCCAAAAATTTCATGGGTATGAATTATAGGCATTTTGTATTACAGGTATTTTGGTGTATTTTAAGCAAATTATTACCGAAGTTCCTTATAAAAATCGTCATCCATGTAAAAGGAAAAACAATAAGAAATTAAAATCTTCTACGTGATAAGAGCTTAAAATCATATGGGTGCAAATTTTTATTGAATACGTTTATTTTACGATGAACGCAGGACATAAGATCTTCTGTTTCTATTGGAGTGTTAGAAATCTTAAGTATCCTCCGAAATATTTTTACGATTCGTTCGCTTTCAGTCACACATCCATAAGCGTGGAAACTATGTGATGCCTTTACAGCGAAAATTTACTATTGAAGCGAAATTTCCGGGAAATATCATTTCAGCGTTGAGACCGAAGAAGTTTTATCTTTCGTGTTCGAAGGAAATTGCCGTGGCTGGAATCGATGAACGAGCTATCTCTTTAAGCTATAAAGGGCTGTTTAAGCGATTGATTTCATAATTTATTCAACTCCCCAGTAGGTGAGTTCCGTAAGCCATTGATGATTTCATAAACCTTGAATTATTCATCTCCGGATCTCGTTGTTATGCAACTCATGCTCCGCAGAATTAGCGTTTGTTTTTAGGAGTGCGGAGATTTCCTAGAAATGCTGAATCCTTAATCGTTCCTTAAACTTTATCATCATTGCAAGAGTTTCTGATTCTTATACTATTTCGTTCATACTTACTTATAGGTATATATTAGGCGTTCAGTTTTCTCCTATTCCCTATGTCTTTGTACGCTGTCTACATACGATGTCTAAAAAAGAATACCTTAATAGTTTTGCACTGCTGAATATACACGTATAATGAATAGATACTATGAATAAATATACATACTTTTAATTATCGATGTACTTGATTCGCGGAATCAATCGTACCAATAATCATTGAACATAAAGTGCTGTCATTGAGTATTTGCATCGTAATAGTTTGTATTTTGGGATTTAACTTCGAATCAATAATTTATTAACTACTACTCTACGTATTGCACGTAATTATATTGCTGAAACAATGTTAACTTAGAACGATTTATCAAATATGTCTACTAATTATATTCAATAATAAGAATATTAAAGATAATGCGTTTAAATTGCTTTAAATCTTGCTCTATTTTGAGCAACAAAAATCATTATGTATCATTATGCATGTCATTTCAATTTATTTCTTTTATATTTATGATAATCTACTCGCATCCATTCTGCGAAAGAATTGCATTCTGTAAATTGAATGCACTATGCAGAATATATTCATTTACAGAATGTATTCATGAAGAAATGCATTCTGTAAATTTCGCCATTAATGACTAGAAGGTAACGGTACGAATCAATGATATTTTCACATTGAATCAGTACAGTATGAATTGTAAGAAATTATTCAGAATTAAAATTTTGTTTGTCGTAAATATAGGGATCAGCTCTTTATTAATCGTTTCAGTAATAATTTTTCATTATATAGTTAAAATTGTAATCTCTTTTATTTTATGCATATATTTCTTTGTAATTTTACGATTTCCTCTCAGTTCATTTAATGGCTGCATTTAAAAAGCGCTCAGATATTCTTTCCTCGCTCCATTGATACTTCATCTCGAGGTCGCACAAAACAAAAGTCCGCAAATCAAATCGATGGGAAACTTTTATTCTCGCGCTTTCATACAAGTTCCCCCGGTTCGAAAAATAAGAGCGGCTAATTCCCGTATCCTGTCCAACGGAGGCGGGATTATCAGCTTTCCAACTGCTCCTCTCTCAACCTCCTTTTAGCCCGCTAACCCCTCGCTTTCCTGCGGTCCGCTCCCTCACCCACCGACCTCTTGGTCGCATCCTTTGTTTACCCAGTTTGATCTATCCCAGGCCTGTGTTCGGGCACCTCTCCTTCCCACCTACTCTCGGAAAACCATTGTTTCAAACCCCACAAATCGGAGATCCTCTCCCACACAAGACCCCCCCGCTTCCGCACCTCATCCCGTTCTTTTTTGTAAACCTAATTTCCAGCGGGGTAAATGGCTTGTTAGTTTCGTAATTTTATCTCTCCTGCCGCATCTGTCACGCTGTTGAGCTCTTGTAGCGCCGGCGCTCCGTGCACTGATATTTATGCCGTCTGGCGAAAAAATTGTTCGGCGATCCGAGTCGCCGGAAGATTGTATTTATCTCGATGCTTGGCCGTTCAGAGCTCGGGTATTGTCTCGTTCTGCGTTGTCTCCGCGTTCCATCCAATGGTTAGTATTATAAGGTTTTATGGTCTGTTTTTTTATTTTTTATCGTAGCTGAACCGTTTAGTTTAGATCGTTCTCTTTATTCTTCGTATTCTGTATGATATCATTGTATGACTATCAGATTAGACTCAGCAGAAGGGGTTAAAAACCAAGTGGCGGTGTGTTGAAACGGAATTTGTTGGTAATTAAATTCGGAACCACAGTAATAATTGCATTGATAGTAAAAAGCGTTAAAAATGTGCTATTTGCAGTTTAAGATCATTTGTTGTTAATATAAAAGAACTAAACCAGCAACTACTCAATCTTCAATTTACTACAACATTGTATTACGTGTGAACCTATTATAATAATATTTTAAATATAAGAACACTGGCAATTTCTAGCATAAGTTACCTAGTTATATTTGCTCCGAGACACTCTTTGTATCAGTAGTATTATTTAAATATTAAAATCGCTTCTTAAGTTTGCTAATCATATCATAGATAGTTTGCGAGAATATCTTTTGGTAGGACCGGTGACCTTTTTTTTTACTTTATCTATACATTTTTGTATATTGTAATCCATTTGGCAACTGGTGCGTTGTTCGTGATAATGTTTAAATCAGCCCTACATCGATTTTAAATTGAAGACAGTTTTGTTTTCAATCTTGTGATTTTAGTACAATTTTGTTGTCTTCTAAATATAAATTTGTTAATTTCCTAATCTAATCTTCAGTTAACTCAATGCGAAATAAGTTGCTTATAATAAACGTATTAAAATTTGGGGATGTGTTCTTACAAGAATTAATGCGATATGAATTGGGGGAAGTTCGTACTGATTGGCAAAAGAGACCGCGCGGGGCCTGAAAACTACTGGTTTCCTGTCCTCAGCCTGTAAAGAACTTATCCGTCACTCTTTTATTACCTTAATTTGAATATTTCGATCGTTAGGGATTTATAAAAATGTTCGTATAAAATTTCTTTTTTAACATTTACTGTTTATGATTTTGAGGTTAAGGAGGGAATAATTTTTCTTAAGCTGTTGTCAACTCAAAGGCAGGCGAATTAAATTTACTAGATCTAAATCCTCAAGGGAACTCATTGGATTTCATGTTTAGAGCTCTACGAGATTATTAAGAATACTCGCTCACCCGATTAAATATGTTTCCCGAGCATTACACGGGATTTAGCAGCGATACCTAAATGCAGAAATTCGTTCGCCTCAGCTCTAGCGTATTATTCCTAAAGCAGCAGGAACGTAATATCGTAAGTAGTCATTATGCGAGGATCAGCTCAAAGAGTTAAAGCGTGCATTAATAATCTGCGGGAGAATTAGGCATCCGTTCACAATACCCAGGCGCACTCTCCAGAAGGCCATTGTCTCAAGCCCCTAATCGGAAATCCCGATCCATCACAAGCCTCCATTCGCTTCCCCAGCTTCAAAAAAAAACCCTCTTTTTACACCACCCTCGTTTTTACCCCTTTTTTCAAGTTCCCTTTTAATCGTTCCCTGCAACCGCCGGGAGGGTGCTCTTTGGGCCAGGGAAATTGCGGTTAATGATGTCGAATATTCATGCCGCGTATTCCGTCTCACCCGGTGCTCCTGTTTGTCTCTTTATTTGGCTCCGTGTGGAGGAGACCGTTTGGGAGAGCGTGTGGTTTCGACGCCCCCGATTCGACGATTTGGGCCGAGTTAGCGTCGCGGACCCCCCTAACGATATGCGATTATCCGTGGGCGCGCGAGCTGTCACCCTCTCAAAGTGGAGGGTTGAGTCGAGCGTCCTTGTTAATTCCGACGTTTGTGTGTTTGTCTGTTTGCGGGTGGTCTTTTGTCTCTTTCGGTGTTAAGAAGCTGCTTGGAATAACTGCCCCCCTTTTGGGGTCTGCTTCGGTGTGCAGCGTGCTCACCTTTGATGGTATTTCTTTGTGATTTTTGTGAATTATCATTGTTGGAATCTTTATTCTTGTATAGTTGAATAGTTGTGTGAATATTCATCAAAGTCTTACATGATGGCCAATGACTAGATTAGGTTGAAACTTTCTAATATGTATATGTGTATCTTTATTAATAGAAACAGCGAATGCACACAGGGTAATAAAAGCAAATCTCCTATGTTTAAGTAGGGCATCGAACTATAATATATAATTTCGTTCCGTAGTATATCGTCCCGATTTTCGCTTCGGTTCAACGAAAAAATTATTGGTTCAATTCCGGTTGCGCTCCGTCCTACTTCGAACCAATTCAGACTGTTTTTGCTCCGAACATTGTAATATTTTTAATTTTGCTGTCGTAAACCGCCGATAAATGAAGTGGGTCGAACTCGAGAACGTTTTTCTCGCTGATTTTCCATCTGAAAATATGGATATCAATACAACTACTAACAGGATATATTTTTATATTCGACCTTAGTAATCCGAATCCAAAGCAAATGCTTATCATTGTGGTTTTTTTGCTTCATGCGAATCTTCATTTTATTTACTTAAAACAGGCATTTGTTGTATTTTTGCTGATTATTCAGCCTTCTTCTTTACTCATATTCCCAACGATTCTCTCGAGAGGCTGGCTGTCTGCGCGCATGCTGCATTTTTTGGTATTTGCTACTACTCACATAGAACGCCTCGGATAGAAAGTATATTATTTAGTAAAGCAAATATTAAATGGTTAATAACTCTTGATTGAGAAGATACATAATTTATCGAGTATTATAGCGACGAAATCATTGCCAAATGAAATTATTAATCCCGCTTGATGTCATGTTAGGCCATTAGTGTGTTAATGAAGTGCTTATCTATCTATATTGATTCCAATTCAATTGATTGCCTTTTGCATCCTAACTCAACAGTTTTCAATTTCAAAGTAACATTCCGAAAGAGAATTCCGTAAAAGGAGTGAAAGTTTCCATTCAGTCGTGCAAACCGTTTAATTTAAATATCCTTTACTCGAGAAAGATTTATTTTAACTGTACATTTTGATATTATTATTATTAATATTAATTTAATGAACTGGTTCCGGGCTTCCGAATAGAAAATATTCTTACAACTGTTGAATACCGGTGGCATCAGGTTTGATTGCCCGTGATTTTATTATCTCACTTAAATAGGAAAGTTCTAGATATCTCCATAATTAAGAGTCACACTATGAACCTCAGCACGACCCATAGGTCAGGAATCTCCAAGTTAGAGCATTGAAGTCAAAAGTTAAAATTTTTATGGGTTTAAAATCATGTGTTAAACGATTCTCCTTTTCTCCATCGTATTTATTCCGTCCTTTGATTGCCCCTATTTTTTCACAAAAAGCTCATTGAAAATTTTAGTCTCATTATTTTATCATAATGAAACCTTTTCGTCCGCGAATGTAACTGCTGGCAATTCACGTTCCTCAATTTTGAATTTTCGATGAGAATATGGGAGTCTTTAATTTTGCAAATTTCCTCATTATTTATTATTATCATTGGTATTTAATGAGATGTGTTGCAATTGAACGTGGTACGTTGACTGGTGACCAGTTGATCGTTGAATGTGGTTGAAACCTTTCTTTTACTGGATTATTATCACATTTCAACCGTAAATTCGTATTATAATATTAATGTTGGCGAAAGGTTTATCCATTGCAGATGGAATATTTTTATGGTAAAAATTTATATAACTGTCGTAATTAGTGAATATTTAGAAGTCGTATATTGATGAATGATGTGAAAGTTACGAATCGGATTAAAATTAACGATACATATTTATCATTCCTGCAATTACCTTTTTAAATAGTTTCTCGTGTTTATGATTCGCGTCCATTATTGACTAAATTCGCCCGTTAGGCAATTCATGGCGCCGATATAATCCCATCAAAATTCCATCCAACCTCTTTCGCACAACCGGCTAAAGATTATTCACGGCGATAGCATCATCAGTGAATTAAATGCTTATCTCTCGACTTTGAGTCTCCATTTCCTCCTTTGTTCCGCCTCATTTTCCCGCATCTCGGAAACAGGGCAGCGATATAAAAGAGTAGGCAAATTCACGAAAGAGAGATAATCGCTTAAGTAGATAATGGAGTCGTTACGATAAAGAAAATCCCGTCGGCGGAGCTTCATTTTCTCCATTCGATACCGCCATAACGGCAATCCAGGGAGCACTTACTATTCCGTGATTTCGCATCGAAGGAAAATTTTATCGTGCACGTATGTTCCTCATCGCTTGCATACTGATCGCGGACCTCGTCTATGCATTCGTGTCGTCCTTTAGAATGCCCGTTTTAGAATTTTGCTCATCTCAATTTCCCCTTCAAACAATTACGGAACGTTTGACAAGAAGTGAAATGGAATCGGCGGTCCCTCCCGCACGGACCAGCGACGTCATTAAAAGTTTTCCGACGCTCAGAATGTGTATCTTTCCATCAATTGCCGCCCGAGGAAGGGGAGAATAAAGTTGTATTTCTTATAAGTTTTAATAAAGGAGGACTCCCCCCCAGGGGTCTGAATTGTTTGGAAAAAATACGTCGGTGGAAAGTTATTCGAGATATATTTGCGTGGGCATGCTGGGATGGCGGGGGATCGATTTTTGAATTAATGGGAATTGCCCGAAAACATTTGCAGTGAAAGCCATGATTGGTGGGGAAGTCGATTGAATTTCCATTCTGTTTCCATTTCCCTTTTACTCTTTGTGTGCTGAGCGTTCAGTTGATATTGTTTGTAACCTGGTCATCCCCCTGCGCTGAGTTATTTCCGGATTCAGAATACAGGAATGCGCTACAGGCGTCTTGTAAATACAACGTTACAGAACCCCTCAGGTGGAGAGGGTACAAAAGCTATATAGATATTGCTCGAAAGGGAGGATTCTTTTTCCGAGAAAATAAATTTTAAACGGTATTTTTTTACCCCTTTAGTTTCCCTCAGTGGCGGGTAAATTATTGTGGTATCTTATATTACCCTTTTGCATGCATCCATATTAGGTCCAATGCATGGAGAAATGCAGCACCTCTTCCTCCTCTTGCAAGGAAATAATAACTCGAATTTTGCACTGAAACTCAAGAAATAAAATAAGATTTTATTTGTTGGAAATAAAAGTCGCGGAAATCGCTTCATTTTCTTATTACTGAGTTACACTTACGCGTGTCCTTTGAAGATATAAACTACAAGAAACAAATCTTTTTATTGCGTTGCATGACCTTTACTGTCTCGTTCAGTCATTATGCGAGATATTATGGTATTCCTATAGCAAACTTTCCATCAATGAAAGATCATTTCCTTTCAAGTGACCTTCCACCATGTTATTTCTGACATTATGCCTGTTGAATTTATTATTCAGATGAATTAATTCCTTGCTAGCGTATTTAGTGCATGATTTAATATCACAGTCATTTTATTCGATAATTTTGAAGAATATCAGACTTTTCGCTATCTAGTGGAAAGAGTCCAGTGACCGAAACGTCCTCTTTCCGTTATTGGCTCTGATTTGTCATTCGGGTTATCCCTTCCGACAGGTTCTGCATTGCGTGAGAAGTCAAATTTAATGCTACGAAAATCATCGCGGACGTCAACTCTCAGTTAAGAAAGGAAAAGTTCCGATTTTTCTCAAAAAATGAGGACTACGCTATCTTGTCACATGCTTAATACTTTCGTTAAACTGTTTCCACCTTTTATGTGATCCGTCGCATGATCTCTCGGATTGGCTTAGGCGAATTCCCTCGCCGGCGATTCACTTTTAGGGAAGCTCACTCGATAGACTCCTCTCAACTTGATAGGTTATCAGACCAATCGACTGTCAATATCGGATATTAGCTCTCTCCCACCGGTTTCGAGATGCCTCTCTCAAACTTCTTTTTTATATCCCCTTACAAACTCGCCGGCTTTTCATTGGATCCAGCGACTATCGAGTTCCGTGGATATTTTCGAATATGTTTCCACGGATTGTGCAAATTGCAGCGAGATTGAATCGTAAGAATGGTCGCCGTGATGCGAGAACTTTTCACTTTACGTGCTCTTTTCTTCGCTTCGGCGGGATACTTTTCGGACGGACAACTTTTTGGGTTTTTATATTTTCCGTGAGGGAGCCTCGAATGGAAACTTTTTATGGTCGCTTAAAGTTTTTGCTGCGAGATTTTACTTTCACGTCTTCATGCCGATTTTAGACTTCATTAATTTGAGATTTTTTTTTATCTCGAACGGAGTTTTATTTTGAAATTTTATTGGAGATGATGGTGACTGTCTTTTAAAACGATTGGTTCGGCGTTATAGTTGATTGAACGTTATCTTTGTATTAATTTTATGAGGAGTTGATATGTCGAAAGTGACTAATATGTACTTTTTAGTAGCTTTTTTATTTCGTCAATCCTCTGACTGTAAAGTAAACCCTTAGCTTTTTCGGTGGATCAATAGCAATATTATTAATTAATAATAGCAATAATAGTAATTAATATTAGTAATAGCACATTAAGTGACTCAATCTGGTAAACTTTAATTTGTTACTCACCGACTTTTAAATTAATTTTACGTTCAGATTTTTTATATAATCTACTTTTCTTTATTCAATTAAAAAACATTTGTTCTGAGAAAACGTCTTTTGTTCGTTTTCCGTCCGTATAAGTGTAGAATCTCTCGACTTTTGATCTATCTGTAAGAGGTTATGATTGCAAGAAATGAATTCTTGGTAAAATTCGTTTAGTCTCATTAAAGTAAGATAATGCGAATACGTAATGCTCCTGTGTCTTCGGATATTAAATCAGCATAATGATTCCAGTTTCTACTCAAGTTTACCACATTTACCATACGGTATTTGTCATTCATAAAATTACGCTTTGAGAAAGGTGTCCGATAAAAACGATGGCGAGATATTTACCATGCCAATGAAAAAATATTCCATGCATGACTTTTACAAGTGTAGGATCCAGACACTTTGGTTGTCACGTATTTAAGTACATATCTCTACAAGCTACTCGACCGTCATACTAAAAAAAAGTCATTTCTTATGACTACACTGAGCCGAAATTTCTCTGATTTTACGAAATAGGTGTCAACTATAATCATATCACACTCGATTTTTTCGTAAATACCTGTCACGATTCTTTTTGATCAGTCAATTTTACTTGACTTACAAATCAAGTATTAAATATTCTGTCATCAACAGAATTTCGATGGCGCGTAGAAAAATTGTGTCAGAGATTTGTCTAATTATGGCTCACCTCTCAAAAATGTTGTCCAACGCTCTTCTGTTCCCTGGATTCAGATACTTCAATTGCACCCTTTCTGAAGCGAGTCCTGTCTGTGACATTCATAATTATACGACTATTTGCTACCTGTATTTACCCGGAATGACTTCTCACTTAAGTCTTCCATCGGACGCGAATGTAGGCGTTCAAATGCGAATTAGTATTTTAAGGGAATAGTCATCCTGTCCTCCGAAATCAGTAATCGAAGCTAATGGCGACAACATCGCTTTTCTTCTCCCTTAATTAAGACCGTCGTTATGCGGGGCGGCGCGTTTATTCACGTCGCAAAAGATTCGCAAAAGCGCGTTCCTCATCTGTCATCGTTAATCGGGGGTTTATCTTTTCCACGAAACGAGGTCCGCCGTGCAATAATTGGATGGAGCTCTCCTACCATCATATTCCTCTCGGACCCTATGTTTTTACATTCCGTCCTCCGGGGAAACCCTACCCAATTCGGAGGGATTTATCGTAAAGCGCTTTTCTTGCGTCCATCTCTATCTTGCCGACCCTAGCTCACCTCTCTCCCTCAGCCTCCATCGTAAATTCGCCATCTGTGTCTCCACCCTGCTTCCATTTCTCTCCTTTTCCATCAACATCCACTCCTCTCCTTTCCCCGGTCTTCCCAATCTCCTCCTACGCCGAGGATTCACTCCCCTCCCTCCAGGGCCGCATCAACAAACGGGATAACAGGGTCGTGGTCCCGGGATCAGAAGGTCTCCGATTGACTATGTGGAGCTAAAAATCATTGCGTTAACGTTTTTCGTGCCGATAGCGGCGTATTTTGTAAGTTTTCCGGAGTCAGGGGTCTAGCTTTGATGGAATGCTTTCCGACTGCGGTGGTCGGGCTTTCATTTAGGGAAAAGAATCCGTGGGTGATTTTGTTCGGGTATGTTTGTGTAGTTTCAATCATCTAGTTTCTCATTAGATGCTTTATTTGGCGAACCAGGCGTTTTCTGTTTCTGTTTGATATCTTTGTGAGGTTTTGCGTGTGTAGACGAAGAGTTCTTCGCCTTAATTATCATATTCCGCATCTATTTTTTCTTAAATTAATCTGTATATACAAACCCTTAATACACGACATTCAGGAAAGCAATTTTCTCTATATATATACTTTGTTTTTATTGGGACCCAACTTCGGCTTGCTTAGAGGTACCCTTAATTTACAGTGTGGTACCTTAGTATATATATATATATATATATATATATATATATATATATATATATATATAAAGGTATACCTTAATATTTAAAGTCTATTATTATTAAATTCAACTAATATCGACCCATTATTTATAATATGGTTTTCACATGAACATATTCGGTCATCCGGAAAGTTCTGCGGTTTTTCTTATTCGATTGAGAAATACGTTTCTTATTGAACAACGCTGTTAATATCTTCTTGGATGAGTTATTTTTTCCAATTACAGTCACCTGAGCAATGAAAAAATGTGGTCGATAAATATAGCGAATACTTACAGAATAAATTTTTAGACCTTACCAAAATTTTTTTTATCATATTTCTCATTTAAGTACCAGCAACATTTTTCCGGAGGACCTAATGAATTTAATGTATTCATATTCATATATTTTTATGCCAAACAGTAAACGTCTACTATTTCCAAATTTACACCTTTTATGTTCTTCCTTGTGTTTAACATGAATAAGCTCTTCCAAGTATATGTGGAAAGCTTTCAGTTTTTATTTAATGACTTTAATAGCTTAATTACTCTTGTTGCATGATTTATACACACTTTCTTTACATATTTAACATACATTCCAGTATATTTTCGTTAGAATAAACTCAATGCGTATTACACATCCTTGAATCTTAGTTAGTCATTTGTGAGCAACCAGCATTATTATATAGACACCCACAATTATGGCATAAATTTCGAACAACTTAAATGTGAGTTGCTGAACCTCGGTGTGTTCCTTATGTTACCGTTACTTACCTATCCGTTCCTTATAGAGCATATGCTCCTGTTAAAAGAACAAAAATTATCTATACGCTGAGTCGATTGCTTAAGTTGGAAGTGTCTCGCAACCCATAGGATTCGACCTGTTTATTCCCCCTTGTTTTCCACTGTGGGCAAGCAAATGACCCGCAGAGTCTTGGGAAACTTGTGCCCCACGCATTTCTTCCCCTTGCACCTCTCTTTCGTGCCTTCTTCCCAGGAGACTTTCAGAAATATTCCTTCGCATTGATCGCTACGATTCCCTCGCTACACTCCAATGCTCTCCCCGAAGTTTCCTCCCCAAAGCAACTTTCATTCCTCTCTCTCACCGCCTTGTTCTTTTCCAGAGCCATCTATCAGCTTATATTCTGTCTGCTCTAGGAGGTTGTTACCCCAAGAAGAGGCATTTTTCTTTCCCCGAAATTTCTAAGCGAAAGTGCGTCGCATCCATAACCCCGTAATGAGAAGGGGAGATATGGAATGCGTCTTTATTACTGAGAAACGGACTGAAAGTCTACGTCTGCCATTTAACGCTTTGTCATAATATATCATTGGGGTGCGCCGAGAAATTTATCGGTATAGAGTCAGGTTGGGAAACAACTGCGGAATAGGTTTTGCTAGATGTGAGAAATGGAATGGGTGCGGGAAATAGGAAAATGTTCCGCATTGGAAAATGTTCTCGAGGAGATATGAGCGGAAGAATTGTGATAAGACGTTGGTGCGAGATTGATGAATTATTCGCGATAAATGTTCAACCTTAAAACTTGTATATGATTCGAAATGAATGAATGACATTTATATTGTCCTTGTAGGATGAGAATTAGGGTGTAAGTAATAGGACGGAAGCCTAAAAAATAGCATTGGCAAAGGAAGAAATATATACTTGCTGCAGATTCTGGAAGTCTAAGCATTTTCTTTCCAGGAGAAATTTATGGGAATATTCAAAGATAATACAATACTTCTACGTTAAATTCAGGTGGGAATTCATCCTCAATAGTTATAAATTAAGTACGGTATGGATATTACCATTTATTTCCGAAATTGTTAAACAAAGGTAATCCATTTATTTCAGTAGCCAGGTTTTCTTCCATTTCCGAAAATATTATGTGAGTAAATTTATGTAAAAGTGAAATTTTATGCATTAGATTTCACGATTTTTTAAGTTTGTAATATTTTTTCTTTGGGTTAGTTTCCTATATTAACACATCACCTATCGTATGCATAATTTGAGCAGGTAACCATCTCAATCCCTTGGATTACACAATAAGAAAAATATGGGATGCTGAAAATTATGGGAAATCGTATTGGAATCAAAGTGCATATCTTTATATTGCTTGAAAAATCTCGAGTTTAACTAGAATCAAAAATATTGCGCAACATGTATGAATACCTACTCGTGAATGTATAAATGATTACATAGTATACGAAACGAAGAATTCGTACCGTATGCCGCTTTTATTAAAATCTGAAGCACTTTGGTAGTAACATATGTAAGTAAATTATTTTGTGATTCAAAACAAAATTTTGCGTGACTACAATAGATTCAACCTCTAACAATCTTCATGCATCATTCCGGTGGATTCTAGACGTTTATTCTTGTAGCATAATACATTTTTCCACCCCTATGAGACACGGCTACCAATTGGGCTCCAATATAAAAGCACGTTGATATTCATCCCCGCGAGCAGTTTAAGACTGATATTTTTTGCGGACATATAACAGAGATGTACTGGAGAAGGATTGGCCGCTGCAAATATTTCTTTCCATCCCCAGCGAAATGAAATAAGGGATCTCCTCACCGATATTGTTTCCTTCCGGCGAAATCCGAATGATATCCACTGCGTTCTTTCTCCTCATGCTTTCCCGTGCATTCACGTCAAGTGTAGTACGTTCACAATGAGAACTTCGCATTCCATGCGTAAGGGACCTTTAGCTCGAGGGATGTTACGTATTTTTATATCTCAAGAAAGAAGATCCTTTCGCTCTGCCCGTTCTTTTCATTGCGAAGACCCCGCGCTTCCCAAATACGTTTTTCAAGGGAAATACGGCTCGAGTATTATAAATTTTTTAAAGGCTCTGTTTCCTGTTGTTTTTTTTTACGAGTACGTCAAATTTTCGAGACTGAAGGAATGTCTCCGGAGAAGGCTTTTCGCGGAAGGACCCTAACTCGATTCCACCGGAGACATTGTGAATTTCGGGATCTTTTCGCGAATCGCCAAAAATTAACGATTTTCCGTCACTGGGAGAAAGGGTTGCGTAATTAAGGGGCGGAAGCGTATCCGTTTAATACCCTTGCGCCGGAGATACATTTGTTTTTAATTGGATGCAGTCTTCCTTTTGTGCGAATCATCTGTCTCTTCAACAGTTCCCTTTCATCGGAAGTCTTGTTATCTTTTTAAAGGACTTCACCTCCTTTCTTATGGCGTATCTCATTTGTAAAAACGCCGTCTCGGAAGTTTATTAAGAAGTACGATTCGAAAGGATTGAGTGACGTGTTGGCTTTTTAATAGCGTTTAGTCGCTTCCTCCCAAAAGGAAATACTTTTTGAGTCCGCGGAGTTTTTAAATTATGTCTTAAGTCTGGATTGATTCGCTGATTCTTAATGATGCTAATTCTCATTAAGATGAGGAATTTCCTTTCTCAATTAAGAGTGTATATCGTTTCACGGAACCCTTTCTTTGAATTTGCCTCGAGGAGTCTTTTTTTAGCGTCAAAGCTTAAGTATGATTTACATTATATAATATGGGAGTATACAAATCCTTTGAATACCAATTCTTTGAAATGTCAATTCTTTGAATGACAGATCTTCGGAAGTCAACCGCTCTAAAAATCTGAAGCTATGCAAAGCTTATGTTGAATTAACTAATTTGGAGTTTAATTCCATTCACCTACTAACACGCTTACTAAATTAGATGATTTCAATTCTTCGAATGATCTATTCTCGATTGACAATTTGTTTAAAGATTTATGGCATTCTGAAGTTGAAAAAACTGAAATTCTAAAAATTTATTTGAAATTCACGAGACAAAACAAAATTCAATGAAAGAAATGTTTAATATAATAAATAAAAATATATATTATCAAGTTCAAATTTTAATTTATTATTTGTAAGAAATTTTTTCAATCTAATATTGATACTTTTATTGATAGCCCTTGTCATCGATAAATATTTGAGAAAGAATTTGTTTTCGAAAAATTTGCATGAAACTATATAATATGTAAGACCTTCCTCGTATAGTGCAAAATACCTTCTGATTTGTTTCTCATAACTTTGTTTTTCCTCTTTAAAAGGGAAAATTGTAGGTGGGAGAATAGGTTTTTATCGAAAAGCAGTTTAAAGGAAGCATTTGTTACTTTTCCTGAGTATTTTCTTCTTAATACTCTAAAAATGGCTGCTTACCTGCGATAACACTCAGGACATACCTGTTTTTATTGTGGAGTTTGTTTTTTAAAAAAGAGTAATTTTCTCTTAAACAGGTTGAGTTTATCAGTCAGCTTCTCCAAGAAATAGATCGACTAATCTGATTGTACTGCTCGTGCACTCTTGATGAGACTGGAAAATTTTAATCCCTGTTTGATACGGCAAAACTTCCGTTATTGTTACCATTACTGAAACGTATTCTTGAGTTTATCAGTTTGAAGTAGTTTACCGTTTGAAGTATCGGTTTCTCGGTAAACAGCCCAATTTTCTTTTCCAATTTCGTTCTTTCTGAAGATCGGGCTCCGCATTTCGATTTGCGAAAATTTTCATTATCATTTCAATGCACTCCTGGCTGATAACATCCCGTTTAGCTTATTTGTGCGTGCTTCCATTATTGCTCCGCCTTTTCAAGGAATACCTTGTTTCAAAATCGCCGCGGTGCATTGACCCGCACTTCGGTCGCGTGTTCTTATTGAAGAGGTCGGATAGATTTATTTTTAGAAGTCTCCGCGCGTAATCAAACCGCTCTAGCATAGATTCTCGTGCATTTTCCGTTCGTTGTAAGGATATTTCATCTCTCGCCGCGGGTCAATGGACTCTATGATGAAATGAATCACGGCGTCGTGACCGGACAGGCGGTTTGTTTGCCAAAAACGTAGGAAATCCGTCTGATTCAGCAGATAAAAATGCATAATGTGACGATTCGGCCTTGTTTGCGAAACGTGTCGGATTATGCGGGAAATATTTTTCAAAATGTTTTCGTACGGGATCTCGGGCGGTTTTATCTCTTTAATTATTCCGGTCGTTACTATCTTGTTTAGTAGCGTATTCAGGTGGGACCACAAGGGACATGTGGCTCCCGTAAATATACATATATGGGAAACTTTAGTCTTCCTTTGGGAAACATATAACGTTATATGTATTCACACGCATGCTTTATTATATGTGAATATTTTGCATTACGCATCAGGTTAGCATTAGTTAGTATGAAAGTGAAGAAGTTGGCCAAGAGTTCGAAGAGAAATGAAATAAATTTTAAAAGTTTTTCTCTCTCCGTATTGAATGATCCATATTAAAAATCATTGCGGTGTAAGTTAATCTCGTTCAGGGTAGGCACGGGATGTATTGGCGCTCTTTCTACTTTCCTCCATGCTTTAAAATCTCGATTTCTTGAAGTTCTCTTGCTTTTTCAAGATTTTTCTTATTCATCAAAATATTTTTCAGCGTTAATATTTATTTAGACAATAGAAATATTATTAATCTAATTACTGTCAATAGTTTAATAAAAAGAAAGAAAATGGTTCGTTCAATATAAATCAAATGCAGTGAAATAATCGGTACTTATTATTGGTTACTGATGTTTAACTCATGAAAGTCTTTATTTATTAAAAAATCTTAAAATTGGTTTTCCAAGATTTTACCAGAAAACTTCCTATTGCACATTATTTTTACGAGTAATATTTCTCTGAAAATGAAAAATAATTTCTTCGAATACCTCTCAACCAACTATCATTCAACTGTATAGGAGAAACTCTCCATAGATTTTTTCCTAAATGATTTGTCAAAGAATGTTTCAAAGGCATCTGCACCTTATCTTAGCTTCAAGATAAGAACTTATATTTTTAGATAAAGCTCATGATGATATAATTCTGTAATTTTATTAATTACTTATCAGGTATTATGCACTTTGTTTCAGATACGATCTGTAACATTAATATCTCAGTGATGAATTTCTATAGTAGCTTTCATATCCGCTAAAACATTAATCGAGGAATGAAACTCATGCCAAGTCAAGGAACTCAAGTTTCAATCCATCTGAATGCGGTGATTAATGTCGTTGCACCTCAGTACCTTAATGTTTAAAACCCACGCTTTTATATCATTTACCCCGCCCTTCAGATCTCGGACCCTTCAAACTTTCCCTCGCCCCGTCCGAACCTCTAATTACGGCACCCTTCTTACAATGGCTACCCAAAAAAAGATACACCATGAAACTTCCCAGCGGAGATTCGCGCCAGATGATGGAAGCTTGCCGAAAATACGCCCCCCCGCGTTCGGACGGCCTGCGAATGAAGGCTGGAATCTCGTTAAGAGGTGAACGTCAACCCTTCTCAGCAACCCTTATATTATAACGTCTCGGGCGAGGGCCAAGGTCGTAAAGGGTAAAAAATGCGTTGCTTATTAAGGAGATTTCGCCTCATTTTTCCCCGGGGAATGAATAGTCGACGGCGCTGATTTCTGGAGGTAAAGGGGGACGAAGGGATGTAACATTTCGAGAGAGTTTACGTTGCAGAAGTGAGGGAGAATCTCCCGTTAGCGGGAGTGGATAGCGGCACTTGGCGGCTGCCCGTTGCGCGAATACCTCATACTCTTTCCGGTCGTCTCCCTTCCAAACCGCATTTCCTTTCGCTGAGTACGTCTAGTGTACGTACACCTTTGGAGAAGCGAGTTTTATAAGTCCATCCAAGTGGCGGTTTCAGAGGTGGAGTCGTCGTTGGGCGAAAAGGATGGTGGAAACCTTGATCTTGAGTGCGTTCCAGTACGTGTGCAACCTTAGCGAGAGGTGCCAAGCGTATGAATTCTTAGTGTGATACGATTAGGGAGATGGTGGAGGGTTAACTGTGAAATTTATGAAGTGAGGAAGGTAGTTCATGACCGTTTTCCAGTTAAATGCTTACGTGTGTATTGAATAAAATTTTTAATTAAAAATAAGGATGAATATGATTGAAGTAACGGTACAGGTAGAGCTGTGTATTATAATACCATTTTGACATCACTATACCTACTTGTGTTATTAATATCAATGTCGCCAGATTTCAGGTTATCAGAGTTCCTTTGAGATATTCTTAAAGACTTGTGAACGAGAAATTTTTTCTTTTTAATCTTCAGAGAAAGTATCGATGCGCGATTACCGTCATTATTTACATTATTATTCTACGCAGTTTACATTAATATTATTTATTAAAATATTTCTCCACATTTTACAGAAAAGAACCGTTTTGTGAGTCCCTGAGTTCTGTGATTTCTTATACTTCTATCTTAGTGTATAATACATCCAGAGTTGACTCTTCATGTTATGACTGAAAGAGTTTAAAATATATGTTTTAAGCAGTTAAAACATGCTCAACTTAAGCTTTTTTTCAATTTCCAGTCGAATTTATCAAAAATAGGATATTATTTCCATTTAATTGTTATTTGTAATTTGGATGTTTTAATCATGATTTTCATTTGCAACGGAACTTAATATTTTGTCCTTTTTTCTTTATCTTTTACTTTGAATAATCGCAATTGATTTTCAGCCCAATATTAGGATGATTGTATTCGAAACGTTCCCTCCGAAAGAACATCAAACATAGCCAATTCAGTTTAAAAGAAAAGGGCCACAGACTTAGCTGGGGAATACATGGAAATCAAGAGGATTATATGGCTAAGACAATTTGAGCAAAGAACCCTATTCAGGCTTATAAAGAAGGGAATAAAGGCAATGAAAAAGCCTTTAGAGGGAAATAGAAAAGGAGAACAGTCATCAGGATGCAAAAGTAACCCCAGATAATAGTTTGTTTCAGAGCGTCTGTTTACATCGCAAGGGAGAATAATGCTGTGAACTGCGGCACTGAGTCGCACGGAATTGTAATTGCAGTTAGCGCTAGTCAAACACGTTGCGTGGCCGTATGCATGCATACTAAGTAATCTCGGATCGCAGTATTTGTTTAAAAATTGGTGCATTGATACCCATATGAGCGCGATGCACGCTTACTTCATCTACATAATACACGCGAATTCTGCTAGCAAGGTAATTACATAGACGCAGTCTGCAACAGACACGGCAAATAGGATAAACACGCTCAAATAGTTTGGGATGACCACTCAATCAATTTCAGATCGCGTCTTTGGTGTTGCAGTTTTAGGCACGATCTGTTTCAAACTGAGGGAAAGATTCTGCAGAGGTGATGTTGCAAAATATCTATCTAATCACCTGTGTATTGGAAACGTATCGCAGCGTTCCTGAGAGATACGTTTCTCTCACTAATGTTTAATTAAGCTAATAAGAGTTTTACTTTATTAGTAGCGCCCAAACATTCATTTTCCTTCAAGGACGACTCAAACCGAGATTCTACGAATTTAAACCAGCTAGAAAATATTAAGAAGAAAATAAAAGCACGTATGAAAGAAAATTATCGTTAGAGGAAAATTAGCTATTTATATAAATTTAACATCTCTGATACAATATAAAAGATTCATGTTGTATCAAAATGCTTGCTAATCAGTCCACTCACTTAACCATAACCAACCATAATTTAACATCCACATGCCTTCCTTACTATTATTACTCACGCTGTTTTCTTCATCCATGCAAGTGGAATCTGTATATCTAGTCGGAGTATATCTACGGTATTGACACAGCTGTATGAATCACAGTGGTAATTAATGTTGCATGTGCGTATACAGAAGTCTACGTGAAGGTTCAATA
The DNA here is from genome assembly GCA_036926295.1 of Pachydiplax longipennis. Lineage (NCBI taxonomy): Eukaryota > Metazoa > Arthropoda > Insecta > Odonata > Libellulidae > Pachydiplax > Pachydiplax longipennis. The sequence goes on along the minus strand of JAVFKF010000001.1, from coordinate 18,563,758 downwards.
AACTATGCCAAATAAATTACGTAAATCTCTATTTAGCTGCACTATTTGGTACAACTTTATATTGTATCTATCTAAATTTGACGAATCTGAATCGGCCAATATCCGCTAATATTTTTCTTCCTAAAGTAAGTAAAACTAGTTAAACTTTCGACTTACTGCGTGTACGCCAATGCGACCACATGAAAACCAAAACATCAGCTTCAGCCGAATGTAAATTTCATGATAATTCCTCCATAATTTATTTGCCAGCATTCATACTCGGAGCATAAGCATTTAAGAATATTTTTCTTCCTCCGAGAGCCCTCAAAACGTGCCTTTTAGCTGATTTGCGGACTACTTCTCCCGAATGAATCATGCATAAACATGAAGTGCGAAGTACGTAGGTCATTTCATTCCGCACCGGGATTTCTGGAAAAGTTAAACGAAAAAAAAGCGTGCGCACGCATTTGTAATCACCCGAGTGCGCCAGTTATTCCCATTCGACGTTTCGCCATCTTTCCCGCGCTTTTCGCATTGCCCCATTCGATCAAAGCGGTGCGAAATATTGCGCGCGCCACTTTATGATTATTGTTAAGCATTAACAAAGAGGCATTGTTCTTGTACGCTCCTCTTTTATTTTGTCGCACAGTTATTATTCCTCGCTATATTTTCGACTGGAACGATTTTTCACGTCCCTCTGATCACATCCGCCCGCCCTATGTATTTATTTTACTCCATCCCTCAGGGTGGGTCTCTTTGCCTTTTTCCGCCGCGAATGGTCCCATTGTTTCCGAAATTAAATGAGAGGGTCGCTTAATTCCATATCGGATGTACCCTGACCACTTTTCCCGCTCTTTTTTCCGTCCCGTGCCTCAAAGCAATCCCATTTTTTTATTCATTAGTGGTATAGCTTGTCGGATTATTCCTGGTTCCTTCAAAATATCGTGCAGGGAAAAATGTATTTACATCGGTGTCATTGGCGGATTTTTCACGCACATTTAGCTTTTATCCGAGGCGCATTTGGAAGGGTCCCGTTGTGCGCTTTGTAGTATTTTTTTTTTCAAAATCCGGAGCTCGGTAATTTTCGCATCGAGTGCACGTTTTGCGATTTTGTGGGATTTTCAGAACCGCAGTGCCCCTCTCTCTCTGCATTCAGCCGTGCTTCATTTTATTCCCTGGAGAAGGGGTGCGGTTGGGATTTGGGATGGAAAGTGCGTTTGAATGCCATTTTGCCATGTCTAGGTTTGGCCTTAGGGTTGGATATTGTGGGCAGAGTTCCAGAACCTATCACCGGGGCGTTATTGGAACACGACAGTGATAGCTATCTAGGTACCAAGACTCGGGCCGTCTGCGGTCTTTTCCTGCTCTCAATGCGACGTCCTTCGCTCGTAAATAAGCTTTAAATATAGTGTGGTATCCTAGTTTTCAATCTCGTATATCTCGACGGTTGAAGATTGAAAATACTTTCGATTTACGTGACTTTTTATTTATGAAAGTCATTGGATTCTCTTTCATTGTCAAAAGTTCCATTTTGGCCCTCGTGTATGTAATATATGTATGTTATGCACGTTTTGTAAGTAACGGTAGCATAAGTGCAGAGTGACGAGTATTTCACCTGGTGGAGGATGTCAGTCTGTGCTGTCAGTCATTATAATCGGCCATCCGATTATCAGGCTGAATCAGGCCAGTAAGGATCTGCGGATGCCCATCATCCTAGCCTCCATTTTGAGGGGGTCCATTTTCCTATTTATTTATTCATCAGAATTTAACGTACATCAGTTACTGCCAATTACAGTGGAATAAGTAAAAAGAACAAGCTCATACGACCTTTCTCTAACAAAGTAATCCAATTAGCCAGGACTCGCACCTGGGAGCCTGGGGCTAGAACGTTAGCATACCTACACGCCAACTGACCACTCTGCAACCGCAGGTAACTTTTTATTTTTCAGATGGCAAAAAATATATCTGCTAGAAATTACTTTACGTTGAATATCTCTCCTTATGTATTAAACATTACTTATAGTCAGAGGAAGCGGATAAGTATGTATAGTGATCAATCCTACTCGGAGCTCTTTGTTGGTTTCCGGCCCTAGGTATAGGTTTTCTATTTCTTACTGAATCCAACTTTTGCGATTACGTTTCAGTTGAATCCCATCTTTTCCTTCACCAACCACATCAATCTCACTGTACATTAAGCAATCTAAACTGAAGTCCTCGCAGGAATGTCTCACTTCCCAAGAATCCGTCGATTATTAGGGTAGCTAAGTTTAGTGAGCACTCCCAAGAATCTTACTCCATTTCTTAAAGCACTCTTTCTCTCAAATTCACAGCAGGGATGTACGAATCTTAGCTCGCTCATTACGTATGCATTGTGATCCGATTTACAGAGACGAAGCCTTGCGAATGGACAGGGAAATGACGCGAGGAAAATCCATTAGCAGTAGCACAAGGTGCGCTTTCATTCTTCAGACACAGTGCTGCTTAGAGTTCGCGAGACATCGTGTCGTCACTTCCACTCCCTTAATGCATTTCAGATGGCAGTGATTTCGACGGAAGGATGCATTGTGTTCTACGTTGCGCGCACATTGTTCGTGCAAGTTGTCTGAGTGCAATGTCTCTGAACTCAGTCATGCCTCCTTCGCATGCATGGAATTTATATTAATTGGATTCATTGACCTTCTTATCTGTGACGAGAATGGGTTGCCGAATGTGTGCTGGAATTTCGTGACCCTGATGCATATCGTAAATGGGTCCTTAATATTTTCGTTTTTTATTTGACCATTCCGATTACATTTGATTCAATGAATTTGGATTTATAATATTCGATATATATTTTTTCTGTGGATAGTTCAAAACATTTTCAACCATAATCAGTTAAACGCACGTTTTTTTACTCCAGAATTTTTCGGAATGTTTGTAGAATAGATGGATGATTTTCCATCCTGTGCATGATAGTTCGTATAAATATCAATCTGTAAATATTCCATCAAAGTTAGCTAGCTAGCGATGTTTCGATCCGAGGGTAATGGATTAATCATTCTGGAAATGGCTGCATATTCTCATCAATTAAGGCGAATTCGCATAAAAAATAAAGAGAAAAAGATTCTCTATCGTGGCTTTACGCTAATTCTTGCCTTTTCATAATGTTTTCATTTGTTTGGAGTTAGTATAAAACGTTACTTGTAATCCTTTATGTTCTACTCTAGAAGATTTAATTCAAAATAAGAAGGATAGCTATGTGAGGAGTACGTTTATCTTTGGCAAAAGCGGACCCCGCTTCGATTCCCTGTGGTGTCCCATGAGTGCAAAATGACCTCATCTTCCGAAACACTTTTATAAACACTTCTACGCTATGATGGCTCTGAATCTCTAGGTCCATCGCATTGTGGGACCCATCAGTAACCCGCTGTTCACATGATTGATTATCCAGCTTTTTTTCTTTTGCCGGAGAAGGTCACATTTTTCTCGACGAAAGGGATCTTGGAAACTGAACTCTCAACCGCCAAACAAACCGCATCCGTATACTTTAATGCAGTTTAAATAGTATAGGTCGATTTTTGTTAATATGATACTAAGTCATCTGTGCGCACTTGAGAAGGTAAACATTATCTTCGCCTCATGGTTAGGGAGAGACGTGAAGGAAATCAAGATGCCGTGTGTTGTTTAGTATCGCGCCCTCGTCTACAGTTATCAGGAAGCGACCCAATGGGGAAACACGCACTCCCACATCGGGATTCGAAATGGGACTCCCGGACATAACTGAATATCAACAAGATGAGTGGGGTGGATCAAGATGAAGGACAACGGTGAAGAAGCTTTTTTTAATATGATGAATAACCTAAATACACTCTTCATTGAAAATTATAGCTACTTTTTGAGAATATCCGGAGACTGCTTGTTATTTCGTGCGGTACTCAAACATGATGCGTGCGATAATAAAATATGAAAATGTTTTAGCTTATTTCTTTGCTAATTAGGTAGGAGGAACTTTGGAAAACTCTCATTGTGAGCTTGTTAGTTTTAAGACACCTTTCTAAGGTTCGGCTACTTACTTGTAAAGTGATACTGCAGTAAATATTTCAAGAGTTTTTAACTTAAAAAAATTATTCAACGGTAGAAAGGATATTAGCGAAATTATATATATTTAATGGAATGTCATTAATTTATCCTGATACTTTTCTAAGTTTGATTACTGATACATTTATAGTGTCTCCTTTATTTATAATCATTCTAAATCCTTCTTTTCTGATGTTTTTCGTATCCTAATAGAAAATTCTGTCATCCAAGTCATGCAATCATTAAGATTTGGAATTTCAGTAATGAAGTTTTCTTGCATCACCCAGTTGCAGCTTTGTTTCCTTCCTTATTCTCATGGAAAATATTGAATAAATGGTTATTATACAATACTAATTTTCTCTTCAAACCCTTTCATTGGGTATTACATTAATATTTTAAAATAGATCTTTATATTCAGATGAATACTTCAGAAGAAGAATAGTAAGATTTACGTTGAATGCCTCAATAGCTCTTTTTAATAGGTATTCAGTCGTAAATTCCTCTGGTTGAAATAGTTGAAAATATATAAATCATATATAAGTCGTCCTTTCCTGCGAGAATAACCTCAATATCTGATACAATAAATCACGGAGCATGACGCAGCCATTTCCATTCCATAATTTTCTTTCAGAAACAGCAGCTGTCTAGACCGCGAGCGTAATAGATTTCGTTTCAAATAGATGTTCCGCAAACTTCAGCCTAACCGTGGTGAAACATCATCAATAAGATGCCGTTCCCGTATTTATAACTTCTGCAAGCCGAGATCAATACTTAATATTCGCTAATATTCATAGCCTTCTCGTTATTTAGCAGTGGAAATCATTTAGCATACTCATATTTGATAGGAATAGGTTACTTATTTAATATTGTCGTATTTAATTTAAATGTGTAAGGGTTTCGGATGCTCACACGTGTATATGTAAGTCAGGAAGTGTATTTTAGAATTATATGCTTAGTTGTTGTGATGATTGGATGACTACGATAATATATCACGTTCTATCAATTAGACTAGGACGGGGATGAAAACAAATCACAGAGATGTCCCAAGAAATAGACTGTAAAACGTGGATAATAATAATTTATTAATCACAAACAGGTTAGAAGTTATTCAATTAAATGTGATTAAATAAATAAAAATAAAAGGAGGAGAAATTAATAAGATTAACAGTAATATATATTTGCAACTTACAACGAAGAGAAGAGAAAAATAAAAGGGATCACAATTGGAACAATTTACTGTCCAGCTTATGTTTCAGGGATTTAATCATTCGTTAAAAAAGTCTTTACAGTTATTCATCTTCAGAGCGTCATTGGCTTCCCTCATCGTCCGTGTGAGTGGATCAAATCCACAAATATCGACCATCCCAAAAATTCTCGGAGATAAGGGGGTGTGTCTGGATCTTCTAATAGAAATAAAGCTCAGTCAGTTAATAAACCTGATACATATTTCGACGAACATCGCATCATCCGAGATGAAGCCGAATTACAACTCTATGAAAGGGATGGTGAACATTTTACGTTAGCAGTGACGTATATGACAAAGGACTAGCGTGCTAATGTGACGACAAACATAGCGTGATATTCTGACATTACCCGCGATGTTACTTCAGTGATGGGCTTAAGATGTTACTGTTTACAAAATTAATTATTAATGAACAGAATCCTTAATTATTCACCGTGGAGCTTTAATGTTTTAATTAAAGTATGTGTAACAAGTATAGCGCCATCAGAGTTCCGCGTGGCAAAAACAGTATCTAAGGTCCAACTTCAGGCACATGTGCCATAGATTCACCTCCCCCGGACTAGGATAATATCCTTTTGTGAGTTATTAAGTGAGGGTGATTAAATACTCCGTTCTTTGAATCCGATTCAATATTCGATCGGATTTCATAGAAAAACAGCGATGTCTACTAATAAGATAACATCAGTTGCTCAACCGAATTTTGCAATGGAGATTGAAGTCTCCAATTTTCGTAATCTTAAGACAGTCTTCGAGGGGAAATGTTTTCACTGCTGCCGTCCGTCGATTCGATACAGATGAATGAAAAAGACAGCTATGGAACTATGAGTCTATTCGAATGGAAGGATTTCATTATTTCCAGGTGACCGTCAAGGTGAGGGCGAGGTACGATAGAAATGAAGTGGAACCCCCTTTACTCGAAGCCATAATTTTCCATTACACGATGGCAGCATAACATCCCCACCCATGCGGCGATTATGATAAAATGACCTCTTATACCTCCAAGTTTCCGTATACTTTGCTCCCCCAAAGCTTCGACTTTCGAAAGTTTGGGTATATATCAATGTTCAGGGAAGTATGTTGTCAGAAACAAATACAGGTAATCCTTGTCGTTTTAATTCATCATGATTTATCGAGAGAGACGTGTCATACGTGCAGGATTCAAGTAAGTAGTGTGTAAGTAGTGAAAGTGCTCGAGTTGGTTCCTGATTTCCGAATTTTATTATGACGGATTGGCTATGGTTTATCGGTAATGCAATCTGACAGCTTTTCTCAGCCCTTTCTCGGTGGTGGTTTACCTTCATATTAAGCAGTCGTTTTTACGCATCTTCTTTAATGGAAGATTACAGATAAAGGGGTGAAGTAAGTTGTGTAAAGAGGAAATAAAAGGGCGGAATGATAAATGCCGGAGAATCAAAAGTTTTTCAGAGAATCGCTCGTACTTGACGTAGGCCTTGAATTAGCGCTTGTATTGCGTGTTGCATACATATAAACAGTCCAGCTTTGAAATTCTTCCCATCAAATGTAATAACCAATTACATTACTCTACTACTTTTTTTTATTCGGTGGATGTCCCAGAGAGAAATATCTACAAAATTATTTTGTATATGTTAATTGAAATTTGAAGCAGGCCTCGTTTACAACCGCTAAAAGCCTCCTGAGGCTAGAGGGTGAGTGCCAAAGTGAATGCAGCTCTAACCGAAAAAGGTTATTTCTTTTTCTTTCAATTATAGTTAAAAAGGAGACTTCAGTATTGGGCAAAATTCATTTCAACACATTTTAAATATCAGCCTTAAAAGAGAAAGACGGGTTCGAATCACAGTGACGTCTCATATTTTTCTCTTCCGCTTATACTTAGATTTTCGCGCCTAAATGAGCAAAATCGAAACAAACCTTTCACTTATTCTTTTAATTATTTGTTGAATTTGAGTAAAAAACAGCCAATTTGACCAATTACAATGAATAGTAACAGAAAAGGAGAGAAAAAATAGAAATTTACTAGGAAACATGGTGATGCAACAATGAACGAAACAAAAAAATGAAAACATTGGAAAAAACAAACTAGAAAACTAAATAAGCCAAAGACCAGAGATAAATTAATGGAAGATAGGAGTAAATTGATAGGGGAGAACAGTTCAAGAGGGTTGAGAGACAAAAGAGAATTAAAATGTTTTTGGATGTTATAGAAAATGGATCTTTGAGAGATTCATTGTAGAATTATCATTTTAAAATATAGGAATATTGTTCAAAGTGAGAAATAAACTGCGTGTGACTTGAAAGTGAGCTATACTGAAAATCTTACCAAGAGTTTCTGCTTTCTATTTCCTTTGCAATCGAAGCGAAAAGAGAGAGCACAGTACTGCATTTAAAAATGGATCTGAATATGACCAAAAAGTGAGGGATTATTACCGTAGAAGGCCGCGTGCGGTTTCAATGCATCCCACCCCTTCTCTAGGCAGAAATAGAATCGGAAGAAGCGAGGGGAGGTTGCGGGGGTGGATGCGATGGGGTGAGGGAACCCACACGCAACCGTTAGCAAGTGAGGCGACAGCAACAGCCCCGTGTTCCCACGATCAAAACGAGGACGGAATCGACAAAGCGAGGCTATTGAGAAGAGACAATGGCTCTCTTGTGCTATGCGAGATCGGAATAGAGATGGGTGATTCCGTTTCCACCCATTTAGGGATGCAATATTTTTAATTCCAGCAATCGAATCTTTCAGCTCCAGCCATTTAATCCGGCTCGATATTCGGTTCGATAATGTCCCCCCTCGATACCGTTAATACTTCCATTGTATTTGGGAAGAATTGGAAGTATAGATCTTCTATAAATGAGGATTGCTATCAATGTGCATTCTATTGTGTGATAGAAAAGTTGGCATTGTTTATTTTGTTTTTTCCACCGCACCGAAGTATTGGTGCTTTTAGAACATCAATAAAGCATTACAGACAGATTATTCTGGTGCCAACGTTATTGATAAAAGTAGCTAGAATATGTATATTTCTCATTTATTGCGGGTTAAATATTCAGTGAATGAAAATTATCATCAAATAATGTTTGAAATTCGTTTTATAAGTATTAATTAATATAATAATTAATTAAATAATATGAAATTATGCTTATGATTTCCCATAGTAGTTACGTGTTTTATCAAATAACTTGTCTTGAATGCACTTTTTACGTATGATGAAGACTTTTTGTCTGACTGTATCCTTCAAATCTAACGCGTGGAGACAATTAACTTGGCAGTCTTTCTACTACATTGTCATTCTCCCCTACATTTTCCGAAAGAAATCAGGGCGGGGAATATCGAAAATTATTTTTTTATCGGCTTCATTAGTAGTTCCCGAGAAACGTTGAGGAAATTTATATTTTATATTCATCGTTAATCCGCTTCTTAGCGGTGTCGCTTGTGTTTATAGAAAATTTTGTAAAAGGTCAGTGGTCAAAGATACCTGAGTGTGAAAGGTCATCGCTCCGTGTTTATCTGTAGTGGACGTTGATAGTTTGGAATCAAAAAAAGGAAAACGGTCTCTTTTCTTATAAGTAATTAGTCTGCTTGCCTAGAATTTTCGATCCCTATCAGATGATTGCTTCTATTTAATCGTATTTAAGAAAAGGGAGGAAATGAACTTGGAAAAAAGTAGTGGAGCTATTAAGTAATCTGCATGATCCCAGATTCTTTATATTTAGTAGCTAGATATCGTCTTATAATTTCACTTTTCATTTTTAGAAGCCATATAAATTTTTAAATTGACGCTCGCAAGTAGAATGGAGGTAAAGGTATCAATAACTCTCTCAAATGAACATTACTTAATCGTAGGGGTCACACGAATCGGTCTTGAAAGATTTAAGAATTAAAATATTTTTAATTGGTTTAATCTTACCTCCTGTTATAAATAATGCTTATGACTATTTGTATGGGGAAACAATTTTGGCGAAAAATTGAAATGAAAAAGTCTTACCCAGAAACCTCATTTAGATCCATTCGTGTGGTTCAGGTAGAGGTGATGTCTATTTGAAGTAACTACTAATATTAATAACACAAGCTAAGTTAGTGATAATGGCGATTTTTAGGACTACTTGGGTGGATTCCTCCGCAGATGAAGTAGCACTAATGGCAACGCCCACTTATTTTGCGTAAAGCGGAAAGATAAGGCATAAATATATCGTCTATCGGGGATAAAAGTAAGCAGTGGAGTTACGGCACCCCTTCTTCCTGTTTTTAACAATTCGCATTGAGCCCTGGTCCGAATTCGATATTAGTGGGGTCAATTCCTCTATTGAAGTCCGATATCAGGGTCGCGGAATACTCCCAATCGACTTCCTCATCGAAATCGCTTATCTCTCGATCGGAATATCGCTGACGATTGTTTACAGCGAGATTGCTCGGCGATATCAGTAATTTTTTCCCCCGAATAACTCCGTTCGCATTAAAAGGAAGGCGCGTTTTTTATCCCGCGCCCTTCTCTTAATCCCGCTCGTATTCCCCTTTTCCAGCAAACGAGTCGAAAGAGAGGATCGCTCCAATAAAGTCTAACGACTGGCATTATAATGGGTTTTTCGGATGATGCCGGAGTCACGCGGGGAAGGAATGGTCGGGAGATCGGAATTATATTTTTTTCGCAATTTCTGGGAGAGTCGCGTAGCCGTTTGAATAATTTCAATTCCAGAGACGCTAAGAGTTTTCACGGCCGTTAAACTTTATGCGCGGCGCAGATACAAAGTGCGAAAGTGGGATGTTTTGGAGAAGAACGCGTTTGAGTCACGAATGAGTGTGCCGCGGCCTTTTGCTCAATATTAGGCGCCTGAGGGTGACGCCGAGGGCGCCTCTGTGTGTGCTCTCTGATGTTCTTCCGCTCCTTTTCCGAAGCACTTTAAGGGTGGAATACCGTGGGCATCGCAAATAGAGAAGGGATTTTAGGGAATTTCCAGAGGATGTAATTATGAGGGATTCTTCGCTCGTCTCATCCAGAAAATTACTCTTTCGATTGATCCTTTTGGTGTTGCGGTGTTTGCTCTAGTGACTCTAGTCTTTATGGTTTCTCTCGTCTTTCACTCTAAAGAGCATGCTTTTTCGGGTTTACCATTTGTTTTTCATAATTCAAAGGACGAAGTATTCAGACGTATTTGTTAATATTAAAAATTATTACGTGATTGCAAGCTGCACTTTCTCGGAGGGGTTGTTAAAGCTAAAAAAAAACCAATTTCTCGCAACTTTAATTTAGGTTTTTCAAATTATTTTACGTGTCCATGATACTTTCATAAATTCACTGCAGTCTCGTTGCATTATGAACGGCTTCATTTCAGCACGAATGTGTCTTTCATTTACGTTTTACTCATTTGTCCATGATTAAATGAAAGCTTTGCTGGCTACATGCATTCACGTCTCCCTTTAGTGAATGCTGTAATAGGCGTTATTCATAAGGTCATCGTGCTGCAGTTATTTGGACGTTTTCCACTTCTATAATTCTAGCCTATATAGGAAAGGAAAGGGCAACAACCTCATTTTTCTAGCATGTCTCTTTCCCTCTCCAGAGCTTCTTGTTGCGAATGGTGGAGGATTTGAGACCGGCCTCCGCATTGAATGCTTTGTATTCATTTACAAATGTATCTATTCAGATTTGAATTGGTATTTGCCAGTCCTCCTTCCCTGTTTCATGGAATTTATTCATTACACAGTATTTTGAGGTTGGAAACTCAAGCGATTTTAGATACCCTCGTCACTAAAGAAACTTTTTCGAGCAAAATACTGAGATTGAAATTTTACATTAGTTTCTTTACTGTAATTAGATAGTAATGAATTATTTGGAAAACATACATAAGGATGGTTGGATAATTTAATCTTTATAATTCAAATATATTACAATTAATCCTAATCATTTATATCTATCTAATCAAGTAGTAGTAGTTCACGATGGTTAATATAGTACGTTAATTTCTATGGTGCAAACATAATGTATGCACCATAGAATCATAATATATCATAATATACACCATCGATGTACTCTCATTTTCGGAGTATAATTATAGCATCCTTTTCTACAAAAATTTAAACTGGCGATTGAACTGTTAGGTCTTAAAGTTCGCTCCAAAATAGAGACGCCTGCATTCATCTGTGTATATCACGCTAGAAAATATCACAAGGCGGGACATTTTTTCGCCTTCTTTTACTCCGATGAACTCATGTAATAGCTCTCCTCCTAAAAGTAAGTAAAAGAGGCGATTCGGTCATAAGGGACGAGTCGCTTTGTTTTGGATATTCGTCTTTTTTTGTTAGTCTTTTCCTTCTCCACTTCCTTTATTCCTCCCTCCCCCTCGCCCTTTTTACATGTGCTCCCTTCTCTTTCTTCTCAGAGCACTTTTTCCCATCTGCATCTTTTCCCCCGTCTTTTCACACCCTACTAACGCTTGCTTTTTTTTCTTTTTTCCTCCCTTGCTCCCCTTCCTCATTCCATTATTCTTTCCTTTCCGTCATCGTCCCCGTCCTTTACTTTTTAGACTCTCCTTTTTCCTTCCCTTCGCCCATTGAAAGTAAAACAAAGCTGTTGTTAAAGTTTCATTTTTGAATTCCTTTCACTCGTTCGGGAAAAGTGTAAGATAGGCGCTACCGAGTTGTATTAAAGTGCACGCATTATCCTATTCTTTGTTATATTTTTTCCGTGCTCTTTCCTCTAGGGATCTTTTCTTTACTATTAAATAACTTTAAATGTTTCTACCGAGAATTTCCGTATCCGGTGCAGGAAACAAGTGAAATTCTGTGTTCTGAGAATCATGAATTTCTCCATTAATGCTGATGTTGTTAGTTTTTCCAAGGAATCACAATACTCCCTTAAGTGAAGTTGTGTAAAGTGAAGGAAGCATTGCGAAGGACCAACTGCAAATAATACTTAGGAAATATTCAAAGGGCAGTCAAACAACTTTGGAAAGTGTATGTTCTAAGAATCATGGATTTCTTTTTTATCCTGATGTTTTTATATTTTGCAAGAATTCTGAAATCTCTTAAGAGAAGCAATGAAAAGGACTGACTGCAAGCAATAATTAGCAGAATAGTCAGAAAGTAGAAAAATTCTTAGAAATACAATAGCATAGCAATTGATAGAAATAATTAAGTCTCATAATGCACAATTCTGTTTTTTTTCTTACTAGCCTTACTTTATTTACTTTCAAAGGTAGCCTTTGAAATCCTCATGATGTGAATTTCTAAGCATTTTAAAAGAAAACAGGAATTTTCCGATCTGTTTCTTGTCAAAACTTGAAAGTAAAGTTTACATCAGTGAAAGTGAAATCCTTACGTCTCCAGCTGCGCAGTGACCAATCCTTATCCAAGTTTTACTTCAACCCAGAGTCATTGTTTAAATCAACGGCTGCGTACGCGCAGACAAAATCGGTCCAGGATCTCGACAGCTGTTTCACAGTTCAATGGACAATGCGTAAACGCTCGCGATGGAAAGTGGACGAGCGGCCCTCGGTTTCTTCGGACTGTCACTCCAACAATGGGTAATGGGGGCTAATTTATCATAATTATTTCATCCAGAATCTCTTCCTCAATGGCGCCATCCAATCTAAGCGGGGTTACTTCTGAGAGGGAAAAAGTGTCCCCAATCAACCGATTAATATGGACCTCTTTCTCTCTCCCCATTCTCGGCCTTTCTTTCCACTCTCTTCCTGCGTCTCCGGCCAAGACATGCTCACATCCCGTTGTCTCGGACGCAAAAAAGACCAAAGGAACTCCACTGGAAAGCCAGACGGCGTTTTCCCCGAGGGACAGAGAAAGAGAGAGCGATCCACACCCATTTTCCCCCGTTTCGTTCGGCCCTCCTTTTTAGAAAAACCTTCCCTTTTTTCCCCTTCATTACGCCACGAATTTTATGGCAGTGCCTCCGTGCCGATACCCTTAATTATTCCCGATTTTGAATCGATTCCTCCCCTTTCCGCATCAGCGGTTGCCATGTGCAAATCGCCCGATTGCGCACGCGCGATTCGTTCCAGGATCCCGTAGTTCAATACGGTCGCGTAGTTGAAATAAAAAGGGAGGCACGTACTCGAATTCGGGGGGATGTGTCCGCGCGGTGATTTTTCCAACTCTGGAATATTTTTGGGGTCCCGATTTTTTTTTCGGTGGAGAGAGATGTTCCTGAATTATTCAGCGTCGTCCAAGCGATCTTCGAAGTCGTTCGGGAGGATATTTTTGATCTAGCGGTGTTCTATTCCGGTCCGTCGGGGTGATTAGTCATTATTGACCTCTTGGCTTGAGTAAACCTGTAGAAGAGGAGGGCTTCCGAGAGATTAATTGCCGTGGCGATCCGGAGTTTTTTTTCTGAGCGGTGGATTTTTCTCCGAGAGTGAGAGAGATGGGAAATTGTTGGAGGTCCAAAATGGTTTTTGAATTTGAAATTCCGTGTTTCGCTTTCGAGTCGTGCTCTCTCTTTCCTCGGATTCGTTTCATTAATATCCGGATGTTGTAAAAATTGAGCGAGACGGGATGGTCTGGAAGAAATTGCGTTAGCGTGCTCGTAGGCTGCCCGCTTTTTTTTACCGAGTGATTCAATCGCGATGTGAATGTAGCTTAATTGTTAATTAAGGAGGACGTTTCGTGCAAACATTTTGAATTTTTGGTAACTCGCTCAAATCATCGTTCTTTGCTGAGTGAGGTTTAATTTTTAGCTGTAGCCGCTCAAGTGCCGCTGGATGATTTCATATGCGGCCTTCTCATGGAAAATGTTTCCCAGTGCAGGAATACATGGGTGGTCTGAAAAGTTTCCGACAATTCGCCATTTCATGACATGTTATCTGAAGATTTCTGTAAAAATCTGGGGTCGGAAACTTTTCAGATCACCCTCGTATATACTCTAAGACTGGGTTTCCCCCCAATGAAGCACTCGTATTGCCAAGGTGTTGTAGAATGTTATCCATGGGTAGCTAAAGAACATGATAATGAATATAAATTATTCTATCGAAGTATTCCAGGAAGTGTTGTCTTGACAGTGTATCTGGGCTATTTCATGGTTGATTTTAGATTTTTAGATGTAGATTTATAATTTGAAAGTAGCCAGTGGCGTGTATTTACCTCAGTATCCTTACCCAGTCTACAGTATTTATAAGCTTCTCCATATTCTGTAGCTACTTCGTCTTCCTCTAGTGTTGACACTATCCGTCATCCAAACTGATGAATGTTCTTGCTAATTTTCTCATTTATTTCTCAATGTGTTGGATAGAGGGTGCGTGATAGGAGTACTTTATTCCAAGTGTTTAAGGAGACTGAAGAGATTGGGAACTCCTGCTCTAGGAGAATTCACCGTCCTAAGGATAATCCTGGAACTTTCTTCTTTATGTTATAAATTTTGCTGGGCAGCTAATCAGTATTGGTTTATCTGTTTTCATCGTATAATTTGGTATAAAAATCTTGCTAAAAATTACATTCTTTCCGTCGTGTTTCATGGATCAACGAAAATGAATCAGGAATCCAAAATAAAAACATAGCGGCGTTTTCCGGAATCAAGCTCCGCACGCAGACGTTGTTTCTCTTGCTAGCATCGAGAAGTGAGTCATGGATTGTAACGATATCGAACCAGAAGATGAAACGCCTCCGCTCTTCCTTTTGTTTACCATTGCCCGTTTTACGACTCATACTCAATCGTTTATCCGATTGGTATCAAATTTTCAGTCAGCCTTCCCCAACGCCGCCTACATGATCGCATGCGAAATCCATTCGCACTCCCGATTCTTTTTTCTCGTCTCGAAGACGTAAACCATCAACGCGTGCCTCCTCTCAGTAAATTCGATTGACGGAGTAATTGCACTCCGTCGCCCGCCAAGATGCTTACATTCGTGTTAACCCCGAGCGATCGAGGTTTAATTGCACGGAGTCGTCCGTTGTGTTTAGTCTGCGAATCGCGTTTGTTTTTCCTTCCCTTCCGGATAAAACGTGCTTTCTTGCCGCAGAAATGGGGGTATATCGGGTTCTTAGAGGATGTTTACCGAGACATCGATGTGGGGATGTATTCTTTTTATAGTCCGAATTGTATGTACATTGCTAAGTTTTATAGTCTTACTTATTTGTTACTTTTATCTTGTACGCACCGATGGGTGGCTTGCTGGGTTCATGAACTGCGGTATGGTTCTTGCTTTGTCCAATTCATAAGATTCTCGCTAACAGTTGGGTGTTTCATTCTATACTTTGATACTAAATGAGCCTACAATCGTTTCTATTATGCAGGTGGAATATCCCGAATTTTTCATTCCGTAACAGCCAAAGGCTCTTTGAATTCATCACAATATAAAATAATGGGATATAATAAATAAAAGAAGGCTTTAATTAACCAGTAATGAGGAAAATCACGCACACAGGAAATGTAATTAAGACCATCCTATGTGACATCATTTTCTTCTCCCTAGGAAATTCGTCTCTTGGTTCGCCAACCTCATTCTTTCTCAAAATAATTCATAAATATGTTCGAACTTTGTGTTTAATCCGAAAACTTCGTAGTGCGGTCGCGCCCGTAAAGTTTAGGAGATAAAACATCACTATAGGAAATAAATTAATCGTGGAAAATTTTTCTTGTATCTTGTTGCATGTTTGGAGTAAATCATTAAGATTTCCATGATTGAATTACTTAGCCGAAACCACAAATTTTTCCTGAATTTAATGAACTCCATATGAAATGGACGATCAAAGTAGGACGAACTAGAGGAAGTGGAAAGTTATAAAAGATCTATAGAGTGACTTTATGCCTCTACCTCCTCTTTGATTTTAAGGAATACATATATATGTTTAGAAATAAATATTCGTATCAATCCCCTGTCGACGTATGTCGGTTAATTATCATGTTCATTTCCAGTACTTCTCCCTTCTTTCTCGTTCTTGTAACTTCCTTCCCCAGGTCGAATATTCTGAAAACCCTCTAGGTCCTCAGGCCCCCTCTTAAGATGATTCCTCGATACACTACTGCATAGGTTGAAAGATATTTCGTTTTTTATAAAGGATGCCCCCTCTGGTTCTGCGAACGTCTCGAAATAGAATGTCGTCCGACTTTCCGTGTTACAGCATGAGGTAAATAGGGTCGCTTGTGGAACCGCAGTGGAATGTTCTCTCATAAAATCGCATTCAGCCCCCAAAAAATGCCTCGCGGGTGACCTTTTCAAATGCTGCGGGACAATGGTCCTCAAACATTTTCACTGGCGTAAAGGGATTATGAAAAACCGCTTTCATCCTGCAGTATTTTGTATCAAACGCCCTACATTTCCACGGCTTGGTACGCATACACGTATTTTGTGTTTCATCTCCTATTTTATTTACCTTTTCGTGGGATTTTGTTTTCAATCGTAGGTAAAAACTACGCTTCGGGCTCCAATTCATAGTCTGCTATTATTGCGTGGCTAAAAATGCTGTAATGTTGAGTTGATGCCAGAGGCACATTCTAGCGGTTGGATTTTACCCGTTGACAAATTTGGGGAAGAGAGAATTTAGAGAAAAAATTATGTTAAGGTCTTTTGCATTTGTTTTCAGAAAACTTTACTCCTTTTAATGTTTCGTTGTGTATTATGTAAATTATTATCTTATGATGTATTTAAGGGTTAATCAGTTATTAATTTAGCATACTCATGATAATTGCAAGTAAGGAGATGATCATTGGTTTAGTGCATACAATATATACAACTCCATATCTACATTTTTATATACATTTAATATTGTACCACCATTTGCCAACAGTGGGCCGCGTTAACTCCTTTAAATGAAGATGTAGAACTAGACGGATTGTTAGGAAATACAGAAGTATTTTCCATACGCTTTATGTCCTTTGAGTCCACATTTGTAATCACTTAGGAGAACTTAAGAATACCGTTCCATTTTTATTATATGAGTATTCATCATTCATTCATTCTATGCTTGAGCCAATGATCGTTTTATTCATCATTAGTCATCTATCATAAAAATACAACTACTTGTAAGAAGTCAAAGGAAATGTCCTAGTTAATTTTAGTAGAATTAGTCCGTATTTTACTGCCTTGCATCAGCGTACATATTTATTGTGAAATATCAGCTTATCAAAATGAGACATGCTGTAAGATTTTAGTCACTCCTTTAGCAGATCGCTCGTCCTAATGACGAACAGTGGCGATTGAGAAAGGATCACTCAAGGTTTCTGGTAAGTAGGCCGATTCAAGGATAATGGATTTATTTCCTAATGAATAAAACATAAAACAAAGGCTCTGTCGATGAAGGTCGTGGTTATAAAAATTGATCGCTTTTGCCAGGCTTTTGGTTATCTGGGGTAAGTCATGCATTCTAAAGAAGATATCATAATTAAAAGAAGAAACATTTTATGATTTCACAGTTTTGATGAATATCTACTGTATTTTCTGGCCTCCAATGGAATTTACCTATTTCAAATTACTTCTGTGTATTTTAATGTTAACTTAAGATAGCTAAGGAGAGTAGAACATTTCCCGAGCTCTATTTGTTTAATACTTTACTGATTACTTTCATTTCGCCATAAAGATTTAGTGATTTAGTATTCGAATTCAGTCTCTTGAGTTGATTTTAATAATTTTATTCCCATATTTTATTTTATACTCTGATTAAATTTTTATGCTCCTTTAATTAAGGAATCATTGGATGAATGCTTTAGAGTACCAATTTTACTGAAAATAATGTATAATACTAATTTATAATTGATTATAATCATTTACTGTAGCTGTTTAATCCGTAGTTTTCACGTATATTTCTTTTTCTACTTCCAGGTGAGTTCACAGTTTCATCGCCAGTTTCGAGTTTCGGCCAAGGTATTAATTAATTATACGGTAAAGGTGACTGGAAACAATTCTTCCGATTTCTAATTGGAGATTGTATTTCCCGGAATGCGTACGTGATACAATCAAGTTATGACATTCAAGTTGTCTCAATTCGAGCAATTCACTATGGTGAGATTGGAGTAAAATCGGAATCTCTTATTCCCATGTTATTCTCTCGAGGATGCCTAAATCGAAAAATATGTAAACAATAGTTTTTCTACCATTCCATAGAATCGGCTCTATTCATGTTTGCATCTCGAGAGAAATGAAGAAGCAACAGTTTCTTATAACCAAGCATCTTTTATTATTGGAAGTTTAATATCCCTGTGTGGGTGTATTTCTTCCTGATCCCATAATTAATATTGATAGATCCCTCATATTCCCCTGGGAGATGAATTTACCATCCATTTAACTTCCGGATCGCCGCCAAATATTAAAGTAAACGCTGCCGACAAAGGGAGCAAATTACATCTTGTTAAAACCGGTAGTGTACGTAATTTTCCCCAATTGGGGCTTCTCTATTTTTGATTATGGGGAATTTCATTTTAATTTGACGGGCTTTTAATGCTCGCTCGCACCCGACCCCCGTTTCCCCCTTTCCTGCGGTGCGTTTAATGAATGCTTCGCCTCCCGTATTTGTGGATTCGATAAGTTCAGAGGAAGCAACGGCGGTTGCCTGTCTCGTTTTCTCGCTTCTAAATAGTTTTCACTCGCAACTTGGAAGGAAAGGTGAAATTCTCAATGAGAAGGAAGTGATGTGATACAGTGATGAATTGCTTCTCAGGTCGACGAATATGATGACGAAATACACGGAAATTTGTGGTCATTTTAACAAACACCGGTATTTTCCGAACCTCGAAAACACGTTTTCCTGATGCGCTTTCTCGGTAATATGCGAAGGACAATATAATTATAATATAATTATATAGAAAAATGTAAGATTGTTTTCCTCAGCTATTTATAGGATTTATTTAGAACTATATAATTACTGTAAAATGTGTTCATCGAAATATTTTCTATTCATCTTTGCTAATGAACCTCCTGAACGAAAGAAATAAATTGGTAAATATTTCACTCTTTTATTCACAAATACGACAGGCAAATACAACGTGACATTGTCATTTTCGGCGAAGAAGTCGTGACAAGGAAACCGGTTGTATTTGTGAATAACAAGTGGAAAATTCAGTTTATTTTTTCCTTTACATACGACACTCCTTGGAAAGTGCCTCAACAATTCACTGTACCTCTTTACCTTAATATTGTGCGTAATATTTTATATGTCTATGGAACTGTTTTTGGGAAATCGTGCTATCGGAAGGGATTGTCGCAATCTGTTCACAACGTTGAGATTTCAAGTGTCCTTTCTTATTTCCTTGAGTTTCTCCTCAGTGTGACCTATCGTAAATAACGCTAATTATTGGTTGAAATTCCAAAACAGACACAACCGCTCCAACGTTATTTATTGGTCTCATAGTTTGTTTTTCTACGATGAAGATTCTTTTAGATAGATGTTATACCCACGTCTTCACTCTGTACTCAGGTTCTCCTTCAAGTTATGCTTAAAACTTACAAACTTACATACCTCGAAATTTGCACCTTTTAATCGCTTTATGTATTTATTAGCTGCTCCGTGCGAAAATTCGCCCAACTAAATGGGAAGTAAATTATTTGTATCCGAAGTTGCGTGTTTTAGGTATGGTTTAGTGTTTGTTTATTCGTTTGTGGTCATTGAAGAGTTAGTTGAAACGTATTTGGGTGGGAAAATATTTACCGTTTCGATGTACCTCGTTTGTATCGATAGATATCAATATCTGCACATCCAGTAATGAAACTCTATGGGAAAATTTAGATTTTAACACGATGTTTTGACCAAATAGTGGATTTTTCATTTTTAGTCTATTTTTAGCAGGAAGCGGGAAATTTTCTATTTAAAATGGTGTGTATATTTTGATGGAGTGTGAAGGGAGAAAGACGCTGGCCACCAAAAACGGATGTTTAGAAATAATATATAAAGATTACGAAACAATTTCATACACTACAATTACTGCCAATGTTCTGTGTAGCAAAGACAACCTCAACCATTCCCTAAACAGAAAAATCTGATTAGCTGGTACTTGGGGTTGAAGAGTTGGGATTAGCGCGCTAACCACTCCGCAATCATTGCCCATGATAACGCATTCATAAAAAAATATGTCTTTGTGTCATAGTTTGTGCGACGACGAATGCCATTTTTCTCTTTCTTCGATCGAAACTTTTTGCGATAAAATCCGGATCCACATTCGGTAATTGCGCTTCTACATTTAGTTCGCCCCCTTTGTCGGGTTCCAGTCCTCTTTATCTCCAGAGCACAATTGTTCGCTTCGGGTCGTGAGATCCGAACCCAATTATGCAGAAAAAAAGAGCGTCGCTTTGTTTTTCGGAATGGTGCGGAAAGCAGCTTCGGATCCGAAATTTTCGGATCGCCGAGATTCTCTTTCCCTTTTCCGCTCCTCTAAACTCGGCTTCGGAAGAAGAGTATTCCAGAAGTGACTTCCCCCAAAACATCTGGGATTGGCGAAATACTCTTCGGTCCGGGAACTTACGACATTCTATTTATTATGTCTGGGGGTGGAGGTCAGTGGTGTGGGAGGGTCAGGCACGGGAAGTTGGGAAGAAGGGAATACAGTCCCCCTGAGGAGGGCTTTGTTCTGTATGGGGTCCCGGCCAACTGTAATAGCTTCGAGGAAAGAGTGGGAGGAAAATTAGAGCAGTCCGTTCGACTTGACTACGCGTGCTCGAGATGCTACGAGGGTGCGCCTAGTACAGCATGCCTTCCCCAAGTAAGCAGTAATGTTGAAAGGCGTTTGTATCGACATCAACATATTTCTGCGATTTCTATGGGATCGACGACTGAGTGGATTGAAGTGAGAATTGAGGGAGTCTTAGCTAGTGTGATTCAATTGCGCGGTAGTCTTTCATAGCGATTACTGCTAATATCGTTAAAAGTAAAATAACATCAAAAGGAAAAATATATACCATACGTAAACGTGGAATAAAAACCTCCTACCCAAATTCGAAACCTACTCTATGTAGTATATTATTGATTAATTATTGCTTACTTTTTGGCTCGAAAGATTGTAAAGTTGACGCAATTACAACAAAAATAATTATATTTTTATTTGTTTATTCATAAAATACCCCTTGCTAATAGGTTACTAGCCAAGTGGCAACGTCCAATGCAGTATACATTCTTGCGTTGGAAATCTGTCATCGTTATTAAACATTAACTTATAATATAATCACAGTAAAATTAAAAACAATGTTACAATCATCCTAACCAGGAATACAAAAAGGACTAAATGTAACACAAGACCAAGAAATTAGTTCCAATCACTTCATTTCCCTTTAATTATCAGGAAAGGGCTTATTGTAAATAGTTCCTTAAGAAGCCAATTATCGCTTAATTGTTTCACCGTTCAAGACTCTTTTACGTATCGGTATGATATTACTTGAAAATGCTCGATCAGTAATCGGTACAGAGGAATAACGATGAATTGTAACATCGCCGAATAAGACAAATTCTCAATCACCACTTCGCTTCGTTGCCGGGCTATCACTGTCACCCGCAACGCTGTCGATCAAATCGTCGACTGGAATCGATTTCGAATGCTTTTAATGATGGACGGACTGAACTCAATGTCTCCTACAGTTTATATTTCATCCTTTACATCAAAAGATTGGATTTATGGTGAATATGAGATTTTTCGTGTCCAGGAACTGCTTAGAAGGATCACAACCATAGTTTTCTTTGTTTTTTCCATCTTCTGATATCAAGATAATGTAAGGGCGCTTCGTTGATGAAGCCTCTGCTCTTTTTGCGAGGAATAATTATATGTTGTTAAAATTTCCGATTTTCTTAATTTAAACTAAAAAATGAACCATGTAATCCCACTATACAATTCGTAACATTCATTAATGCGTTTGTGAAGAATGAAGCGAAACGATTTCAAAGTTTTTTATAAATAGTGGGTGCTCGAATTATTTGGGTAGCTCTTAGAAAAGTATGGCTATCAAGGAATGCAGCTTTAAGAGAACCCTGCTCATAACCATCCTCGAAATTACTTTGCCCCCTCAGCCCTCCCTCTTATACTCGCTCACAGACGATGTCTTTCATTTCTTTAATTTTTTTCATCACTTTCATGCGCTCTCTCTTCCCACTGTATCCGTATCTTTTCCTATGGAGGGGAAAACGTAAAATTTTCGCATAAGTAAAATCGACTTGACTCTTCGATTTAAAATTATCCTACTTGCCTCTTTAATGAAAAAGACTAATTATGTTCCTATTTATATCAATTTTAAATGTTATTTATGTATTTATAATATTGTAGTTTAGATTTAGTTGTATAATAGTGTATATAAAAGTGGTATAATATAATAGAAATAGTCTAATTCAGTAGTGTATGAGTATTTAAGCGGGGTATTATGATTCTTTGTGTATAGCGTTCTATTTGTATAATTTTAAAGGGGAAAAGTGAAATAGCGTCGCATGTTATTCCAGAAGGAATATTAGAATTTTTCCGCATATATTTCCTCTTTTTCATGTTGATGCATCTCTTAGTATTAAGTGAAGTTGAATTTGATTGAGAATTCCTTTGAAGCTGTTCTTTTTTGGAAAATGGAATGATGATGAAAATTAGTCACAATCTAGTTTTCCATCCCTTGCTATCTAGTCTGCAGTTTCACAGCATCTGTAACTATTCATCACAGCTCCTATCTCCGGCCACCACTCAGCGGTTAAAACGCGAAATTGCTTTCTCCCACCGTTCGACACGTGGCCATAAGTCCGATTTACGTAAACAAGCACCCCATCATTCATTCGATTGCAAATTTCCGGGATGCGATCGGACGCCAATTTCCAGGATTTCATCCCTCCGCGACGTCCGCACGTGGCCGCAATCCGAAAGAATAGCCCCAATTCATCATCTTTAACGTTCGCCATCAAAGTCTTCCTTTGACTCCGCAACGAGATACGGTAACGAGCCGACTTCGGCGAAACTGCCGGACCGTTCCGAGAAGAAGGGTGTGTGCGAAACCTCCTTATCGCTTCATCTGCCTCGTTTCTTCCTCATCCAACACCTCCTTCCCACGAGTATCGCCGGAGACGTACGATTTCCCGGAGTTCGGAACCCTTTCTCCAAGGAGGGAGTCAGACGCTATGGACGGTAGGGTACATACAACTCCCTAAGGAATTGACCGTAAGACGTAAGGGCACGTAGGGGAGCGTCCCCCCTTGGGAGGTGAAGAGAGTTCTCAGAAGAAACCCACGCTTCCCAGAGTCCTGTGCGGCGAGCAACATTATTACTCCAAGCCCGAGGAAGAGGCACGAGAATTTTCGAGGGCTCCTCCATAACATACCAACGTCTTTCATATTTTCATCGTCCCAACGAGTGCGCCCGGGCGAGTTTCATTTGTTTTTGCCATTCATTTTTCCGTTCGCCCTCGTGTTTTTTTCCCGAGAGTATCCTCGAGGCCGCTTTTCAGGTCCGAGTCCTCTCGCTCCTATCATTTTGTTCCGTAATTTTCCCCCCTCTCGGCCTTATTAAAAATGCATGTTTCGCGCGCAGGATATACTCCGCGAAACTGCTTTCACGGATTCGTCGGTGCCAAACTGGGCGTGAATTCGCGGCGGGGTCGCTAAAGAATATCAGGACTCGTTTATTCGGGGTCGCCGTGCGTGGTGGTGGCGTTGAACTCGCGGGAGGGCATTAGGGTTCGCCGGCTCTGCCCTCTCCCGGTGAATGGCCTTGTCTCTCTCCCCGGAGACACGCTCAGCTAAGTCCCCGCCTCCGCCCCTAGGAGTCAGAAGATTAAGTGCACCTATCGTATATGCCCTTCTCCGAAAATCCCTCCAGCTGTCATCGTCCGAAACGCAGGCGTCAGAAGTTTTGGGCACGGTCCATTTAATTAGTTAATTGGCGGGGAATGTGGACTTGCACTGCGCTCCGAGGAGAGGTTCTCCATTGCACGCAAGGTCGGTTTAATTTGCTCGTGATGGCGAAAGGGAAGAGACCGCTCTTGTTAGGTTCGTTTTAATCACTCCTTTTGGCAGTACAGAAGTGGTGTTGTGGTGGAGAAATGGGAATTTTATGTGAGAGTCGTGCCGGTCATCGTAAACCAAGGGTTTGGGCACACACTTCACAATGCGTAGGGAAAACAATGCAAGCCACGGTGTAAGATTTGCTTGCGAGGTGGGTTTTTGAGTCGAATCTGCGTTTTCCCACTATTGTCCGTTAATGAGGATGCTTGCTGGAAGCGGAATGTGCTTAATTGGGGAGGTCTGCGTCATCCGACCTCTTGTTCCAGTTTTTTCCGTTGGGAATTTCGCCACCATTTGTATGTAGAATTTCTGTGTATGTTCGTTGGCGAATAAGGTTTTTCTGTCGTAGTTGGTTGAATTGCGAGCTGAACCTTATTATTTTCATTGTCGAGATGGAGATTTGTGTCTCGACATCATTTAATTCTATTATAAACTTTTTTTTACTATTTTTCAGTTGAACTTGAACTCAGAAATTCGAGTAGCTATTCATTTAATTTAAAATAGATCGGCGAAGTAAATTTTTGCGGGTAAAGTTCCAAAGAAAATTTTTTGACTAATAATAATAATAATAATTTATTAAACACATACAGGATACATTCCCACTCAGTTGTGTTATATTAAACATAAATAAAATTGAAGAAATCGAAAGGAAAAAAAAAGAAACTGTGATATTATATACAAAAAGAGGGATAAGATGAAATTAAAGAAGGAGCCGTAAACGGGTGACAAAGAAAATAAAGGAGGAGGAAAGGGAGGATAATAAAAAACTTAAAATTAGCAAATCGAATTCTGCAGTTTCTTGCGAATCTGCGTTATTGAATCACAGAAGAAGTCAGAGTTCGTTCTGGACACATCTTACAGGACTAATTTATCTTACAGGTTAGCGTTGCTATGAACACAAAACAGACGTGTTTTTTACACAAAATTACTCTCTATAACTAGTCATTTAACGTCTATGAACGTTAATCATATTGACTTTCATTCATAGTGCTCAGTTCATCTCGGCGGAACAAATAAATTAATCAAATTCCTTTCGGTAGACATGTCGGAATGTTCATAAACATTCTCATTCATATTACTCTGCTCATCACCGCAGTACAATTTAATGAATCCACGTATTTCAGCAGACGTATCGGAGGCAATATTTTCCCGGAAATCACAATCGCCAGCCAATCATTTTAAGCAATAAAGCGGCGTGGCTGGAGCGAGAGGAATCCTCACGATATTTACCATTCCTTCATTATCCCAGCAGACTAGAACGGCACGATTGTTTGCTCGTTTCTCCTTTTGCTTCTTTCATCGTTCAGCGGTCGAACTAAAACACGGTTTTAAGTTTCCTCCCCGAGAAAGATTGCTCAATCGCGTGGCGCGATAAATCGCGAGTAGTCATAAAGATTTCAAAATGCAGTTACGGTTACGAATAAAGACGGGCACTCAAAGAAATGGGATACGGACTGCCGAAGTTGGCTTGAATTATTCCTCGGGCGTTTTCTTCTGCATCGATCTCGCCAATAACACGCCAAAAGGGACGATTCGAGCCGACGGCTTCCTCAGCCGCCGAGGAAACGTCTGTTTTGCTCCAGTTTCTGTCTGTCGGTTCGTGGATTATCTCGGGGTTTTGACAGCATCGAAATGGTTACGCGAATTGGGTGGGAGTGGATTTTGAGAGGGGTTTTACGACAGCGAGGGCTTCTGGAGATAGCGGGTTGGAGGAAATTGCACGTGCATGTTTCCTAAGGATAAGGATGTTTAGTTTTGGGAAACTGGCGCACCTCTCGCCGGGCTGAATAAGAGGAGTCTGGTCATTAAAAATTCCGATGAGTTTTTGGATGGAAATAGTAGCTGCAGCCCAGCGCAGTTTTCGGAGCGGAATTTTTTGAGCTCGAACAAGTTATCGACCCAGTATTGCTCGTATCCAAGTTTCGTCAAATTTTGGCTTGCATATAGGAAGTTTTAATTTAAATTATTAAAGTGAAGCTTGTCAAATTTTTGCTGGCTTTTAGTTTGTACAGCTAAATCTAATATTAAGAGATAAATTTAATAAGATGATTCGCTATGAATAATATATTTTTTTCTTAACTTCCTTTTTGCACCATTAATCCTGTAACTCTATTCCAATTAAAGTACGTTAAAAAAATTCACACAGCGCATATTTCATTTTTAGGGGTTTGGTCAGTACAAGATCGTTCCCTATATGATGAACATCTCACTATGTGAGATTTAAAATACTTGTCATTGTAAAACGTTGGATTTAAAAATATTATTTTTTTAAGTTTCCATGTTTTCCTTGATAAAGCACTAGAAACTTTGGTGCTTAAAGATGTAATTGTAGAACTTACTTAAAGCTCATTTTCCAGCTCTGTTATGCACATAACTATTCCTGTACTATGGTTCCATATGAGCTATTTGAGAATTATTCTTCAGAGTTTATCCTATGAAGCTGTGATCGCGGGTTCCAATCTAGATCAGAAACGGAAAATTTTTCTTCTGAAAGACATTGAAACTAATGGAATCCGCTCAAGTTTCTCTTTTTAGTACGGAAATCGGAATTCATTATTTTAATTGCCTATGAGATATATTAGACTATTAGAACACGCTGGGAAACACAGCGATTCGTTTCTTATGCAAATTTGCCTTTTTAATGTAAATCGCTTCCTCATTCAACACGACTCCTCTGCCATAGTTCTAGTTCCCAAATATTGGAGTTAATTGAATTACATTGGAAACGGTATTAATAGAAAATTCATGCGGTGGGAAAATGTATTCCATTACTTAATGAAATTTGAGAATAAAAATTATCCGGTCTGATTATCTCTGATAGTTGAATTCATTAGCGTAGATTAAGTTTGATGGTTCAGCCTTCTTGTCGGCTGTAAAATGTTTAATGATGGTGGAATCATATCTCAACCAAAACGCAGACTTCCTTCGTTTTATATCTCTTAGGAAGATATAAAGATTTTACCGGATAAAATTTTATAATAACTCCCTCATATGTCATAAAAGTATAAAGTTAGTCTACCGTGATACACTTGTGAAATTTTTAAGATGCTTAACGTACTATAAGATCAGTTATTTCCGTATCGAGGCCAAACAATCTCATCTTTTTCTTATCATTATAAATTAACAGTGCTCGAATATGGTTTCAAATGGAAAAAACCGTGGCTGAGAATGTTGCCGTAAATTTATCGCTATTAAAGCATCTGAATAATCTAGGATGCTAAGTTTAACGTCCTGAGGAATAAAATATGTTTAAATGAATATAAATCTCGAGTTGTTTGTCGCGTTGCCTTAAATCCATCCCTTTGAAACATTCGTAACATTCTTTACCTCCAGCGAACGCTCTGAAATCACACTTACAAAAACTACGGAGACCTCCATTAATTTCAAAAGATTTTTCCTATATTTTTGCAGTCGTCGCCGCGAAATTAATGTCTCGCCAAAAATATCCGACGCATGTATTCCTGACTTCACGAAGGAAGAGAATCCGCAGCTGATTTAAATAATTCACTTTCATTCTTAACAAATTCCTTTGTCGGTGACGGTTCTTTCTCGACCTCGGTAAATACAGCGGAATCCTAGAGAACAAAAGATTCCTAAGGTCTTAGCATGTATTTTATTTCCAGCGGATTTCGGAATTGTGGTTTTACTTGGCTCGCCGAGAGCTTTGAGTCTTACTTAAAGCGAGTGCTTGAGTCACCCGTTTTGAGCCCGCGGCTCTCCTTTGCGCTTCAAAAGCCCCGATTGATTCCACTTAATCAAGTATCGCTTCCTTTTATTTAGTTTTGTAATGTAATTCCCTCTTCTTCGTCCTATTTTCTGTATCACTTTTTCGATTCCAAAGAGCTCTTTCTAGAAACCTCACATCACGAAATTTTTTACGTCAATTCCTTCCCTCTAAAAGATCCATTCTTCGTCGAAGCGACTGACAGCGAGATTGAATAATTTCATCGACGTACCCAGTGTATTTTTATTCGTATTTACGAGAAATTGATAATATGCAAATTTTCTTAGAAAAGTACTCTCCTATTTCTTGAGTTCCAAAATTGTTCTTCGTTTCTATCACTATTGGTTTTAGTTTTGCGGAAACATCTTCAGGTGAATATACATAATTTTGGAACCAATCTTAAGCCCTTTTTCCCTATAAACCCATCCACCTTCATTCTTTCTCCATTTTCTCTATAATTTGGTTTGAAGTTTGAAGCTGAGGTTGCGTACTTGGAAGTGAAACCTGTCGTGATTGCAAAAAAACCTGTGGAAAATTATCTTTTTAACCTTAATCATACTATCTGTATTTAAAAAATTATTTTGACAGCTCATTTCACCCACTTAGGCCCCCATCGGGAATCGTACTCGGATCAGTCTTCACCGAAAGCGAACATGCTATCCACTTGTTAATCAAACCATTCCATCTTTCATACCAAATTTTATCATCTGTGCCATAATGATTTTCCAGCAAGTTTCTTACGCCTTCAAACATTTATTTCATGTAATTTTATGCGAATCTCTTCCAACAGTTTTTGAGCGACAGCACGATGATGATTTTCGAGTTGTCAATCACGCGCCTTGCCAAAATCAACCCGGATTTCGTTATGAATATTTTCTCGCCGCCATCCTCTCAGTGATCGCTTGACAAGTATTTCCCTTCTCTTCCCGTCCTTCATCACGCGATGAACTGTTTGGCACGTCAAAACATTTAAATTTCACTTTTGTGCGGGTGAGCTGATGGACGCAGTTCGGACGATCCCACTTTTTAACGACCTGGAACGAAAACAATTTCGCCGATAATCGAGTTACTTTATCTAGCGAATCTACTGCTAAAGGCATATTATCGTTGTCAGTCCGAAATCAAGGCCTTTGCCGCATCTATTGTCGTGCATAACATGCGGAAGCAAGGAGATCCCGCGGGATTGCGTTGGGTAATGAGGGATTCCATTCGAATTACCATCCGGCGGAAGGGAAGTGTTTGCCGAAACCAGCATCGATTAATCCTTTGCTCAAACAATGGCCGGAATTAAAATCAGAAACACTCTCGATAACGAGTTTTGGCGTGGGGATGAAGGAACTTTCGGAATTCGCCCAGGAGAGTTCGCTGCCTAAATCTGCGACTCTCAGCCTTTTTCGGTTCCGGTACGGTTGGGTACCAGCTAAATCTGCGGTCCAATACATTAAAAGCTCTTTCGAACTGGTCCTAAGTGAAGCAATGAGGAAGATAGAGGTTAGGTCTATTAGTTCAGCATCAATCCTTAGTGCCCATTGTGTGTTTGCCGTTTTCAATAAGTTCGCAGTCAGAAATTTGGATTGATTATTATGTACAGGCTAATGAAGTGACGTTAGGTTAAAGACAGATTTATTACTAGGTTTACTAAGGTAAAGTCCTAATTCATATTTGAGACCTTAACAGGATTGTACTCAAGGATCCTCAGTAACATATTTTCTAATTTGTAACTAACCCTTGCTTTCCTCACCTAGTTACCTAAATCTTTTAATGGGAACGTTTATCGTAATTGTTCCACAATAACCCGGTGACATATTCTATAGATTTTAATATGTAGTCAACAAGGTGAATCAGCATCACTTAAACCTCAGTGCTTTCATATTATCACAGCCATGAATAAGACTGAGTGAAACAAAATTAAATGGTGGCTACGCTTTTTATCCTGAACCAAAAGAAAAATAAAAAATATTCCATCTTTCTACGTATGGTAGCTGGAACTATAATGATTTGGTACTCCGTATGATACATATATGTTTTTCTACATGAATTACAATCGACGTTATGCATAAATGGAAATCTTGCGTTAGCTCCCCCAGAGCTTTCTTGCGGGGTATCAAAATCAGTGGTTCACCAGTCGGTAAGTTATATCGTCGGCAATTGAGTGGTAATGAATTAAAAGCTGAGAATCGTACGGTTAGAATCATTAAAGGATTTAATACTCAAGGTATCCTCTCTCCACGAAATCAGAGTGGCGAGGTCGCGAGCTCCGTTATCCACATGAATTAATGAAACATCCCTCCATCATCCGACCCTTTTAACGGGCTCTACAATAGTAGACATTTTAATTCCGATGTCTTTTGTGCTCATCCCTGCCTGGGTTTCGCTCTCTTTCTCTCTGCACTAGCGGTGTCTCAACAAAATAATTTAGGAGCACCACTGACAGGATTGTGACGGCCAGGCATTATTCATAAAGAAGGGGGAGTGGTGGTTTTAATTATTCAACACAGCTGTGTCCCCGGTCGATATAGAACGATGGTAGACTCACTCTCGAAATGCCAAGTGAAAGCGCCTCCGATTTTAAAGACGCTCATGAGTTGTCTTTACGCCGCCAAGTCCTTCCCGGACGAAGTTCTTCGAGAGTTTCGCTCGAGTTCTTTTCATTTTCAACAGCGATGTTTTCCTCTACCGCGGGATTAATCTCTCCGAGTATTGGATTTTCAGGGAGTGGCATTTTCTCTCGACACTTTGTTTCAGTGGAGGGTGTGGCAATAAAAACACCATAACCAAGAGCCTTTATGTAATGGTTTTCCGGAATAAATTTCTCAATGTTGCGTTTTCACATTTGAATGATATACAGGCCAGCTCCATTCAAGTTTATCACTCTCAATTATTGACTTTGAGATGCTAATTTTATTAGCTTAGCTTATATGCTCTGTAAAGTAAAAATTAAGTAACAATTTCACCAATTAAAAGTAGATTAGTTTTAAATTAAGGTAAAGCGGTCAATGCATGTGCTTATATATACTTATGATTCAGTATACGCATTCAGTTTACATATCTTTCATACGTGCATAGTTGTATCTCTATAAAATACGAAATTAATCGCAGCGTACAATGCGGATAAATTCCTGATTTTCATAGACTTCAGTCTAAGTAAATATTCAGTTGTGATTACGAAATACGATTTCAGTAGATCGCCTATGAGTTTTGAACAACGTAAAGAACTGCTATTTAAGGTTATTCAACCAAGTATCATAGTACTCCTTTTGCAACTATTGAGTTTTTGCAGAGATTTATACTATCAAAATAGAGGCGCAGAATCCAGTCACATAAACACAGTTTTTCGTTTTGTACTTCTCGTTTCAATTGAGCGAAAATAATTTGACTTAGCTAGGGCTAAAATGCCGTCTTTTAAGTCCGTTTAAGTATCTTACGTGTTCAATGGTAGTACTGAAAGATTGTTTCTTCGTATCATTTTCTCAAAAATAAAGCTTTTTCTTGGAGGGAGAATAAAAATGAATAAGAAGATATCATATATTTCTTACAGCATTCAGAGATATTCATAAATATGGTATTATTTCAATTTTATTTACATATTTTTATACTATGTATCATCATAATTTGTTCACTACTGTAAGTGAAGGATTTGGTTAAATTAGTGATCAATAACTATTAGGTTCGGTTAAAATATTAAGCAGCTTATTATTTTCCACCATCTATCAAAAATTCCTGAACGTATTGCAAAGATTTTCAATTTACTAATTCCCTTCGCAAGGTTTCCATGATTTTATTTTCGATACTTCATCAGTGTAAAAAATATGTGTACGAAATGGAATCGTTCCGATAATATGTATTAATTGCTCTGCTGATATTGCAAAAATTTAAAATGAGACCTTCAATCTAAATTTATGGCGGTCTGCAAATATTGGAGAACGTATGGAGTGGGAGGTCTTGAATGACTATTTTCGGTGGAGAGCGATGAATACTATCTTCTAATGAATGCATAAATCGGGTTTACTCCAACCTGCGTTAATCTAGCAAAACTGGAGATTTATGGTAATCGTGAATAAACTATAGGGCGTGCATTGCAAATACCTCCCTCATGCCTCTTTCGAATTGGCCAACCCTGACCTGCGCTTTCGCTTATCAGGTACCTTCGCGCCTCATAAGCGCTCTAACTCACGGGATATTCGGCGTTTATTGGCCATTAGTAAACTTGGCAAGCTCTCCAGAGTATGGATGTCTTTCATTAAGGCCATCCATTCAATGAGTGACGAGAACCACTTTTATTAAGCCGGCTAAATCCCTATTCGCATGTATATGCTTAGGATAGAGGTCGCCGACCATGAGGGAATAAGGTATTGCAGTTAACCCCATGAAGTTAGTAAATCAAACGCTTTCATGTCTGGGAAAAGATATGAAAGAATGAATGTGGATGAATTGATGCTCTGCCAGGATCCGTTTGAATCCGTCAGTGATGATTTTGTGTTATGATGTGTTGGTAGGTCGTATATCTTTGTAATGTCCGTTTAATTATTCTTGGGGCTTCCTTGCCTACACAGGTGCAGAGAATGGCGGCAGAGATATGGAACATTACTGTTTATTAATGCCTACTCTTCTTTAGTTGGTCTCCTTCCGGTTAGGCCCCATCATTTCTCTTAATTTCTTTTTTTCACGTAATATTTGGAATGTATCGAATCTCAAAATTGTATGGCTTTATTCCTGGTTTTCCTTTCGTGAATTTGGAGTTGGTGTAGTAAATAAATATTGTGGCGAAAAAAAGCATTTCAGATTATTTTCGGGAAGATTACATCAAAAACTTACGATGAATTTAGGATGATTCTTTTATATATTCCATGCTTGTAAGCTTAGATGTTCATTCCGTCCTCTTTTATAGAAATACTGTTAGATTTATAGGAATACTGTTAGATAAGTATTACATACGGGTATTAATTTCGATTTGTTTGCTGAAAATAAAAATTTATTGATTGATACTTGATAAAGTTAATTCTCCAGGGTCGTTCTACAGTTCATCACTGGTCAGCTTTTTGTTATCCTTGCGGTCTATTAGGTATTGGAAGGTAGGTGCTTACAATTTGTTGCAAAGTCTCTCGAAACGTCCTTATTGTTTTAAAAGCAGCTTTTCTTTCATTTTACCTATTGGTATTCCAAATTTGGGTATGGAACAGCTATAGTACTTCTTTTATGATATAAAGAATTTATTTAAGGAAATTTCTAACTGTGTTGATCTTCTTTTCATTCCATAAATTTCATCAAAATTTTATAGGAGGGCTTATAAATTGAGAACTCCTGAGAAATGTCGGTATAAGTTTCGGTATATCCACATCTACATCTACAGGTGTACCCTGCAAGCCGCCTTTGGCATGCGGCTCAGGGTGCATGCACTCTACTTTCCTAATCGATTACTTTCGCGTATCGTGATCGGAAAAAAAATGAATATTTGATCCGACTGGTTCTAGCATCTATTTTTCTCATCTCTATCCCAGTATCAGAACGGCCCATATAACAAGGAGGACGCATAACATCGGCTACATCTTCTGTTTGATAAATCGCCGAAATTACCAAATTCATATTTTCGTTTCATATTTTTTCCCCCAGGACAGACCTGCATTTCCAATTTCATATCAATCGTTACGTCTTAGTTCTCGTTTCAATGGCCTTTATCCGCGGGAATGCTTTCAGTATCACCCAGTGACGTCGATCGAAAAAAGTACGAGAAGAATAGTATCTCTCACGTAATCCCTTCGTATTTGAATGTCGCATCGGCACAAGGGGCATTCGGTAATCCTCACCTCTATTTTTTCTTCGGAAGAGAAATATACATCCCTTTCCTAATGTTTTCTGTTTAACATACATATTGCAAAGTTCCGAGCGGCGTCGCATCTGAGAAATTGAAGACGATCCTTGAATACGTAAACGCTCCTACCTTCCTGAGCGTGCGGTCCGCCGTCGTTATTTTGGGATGGAAGAGCAGATCCACCTCGGATTCGTGTCTTTTCTTTCCCCTGAAAAGAATGCTTTGCCAGAAAATGCAGTTATCCTCGGCGACCTACACAAGAAAAAGTTGGGTATCCTTATTTACCTTTTTAATCGAGTTACCAATATATACCAGAGCTGACTTTGATTCTCGATTTTTAGGCGTAAGAGGATGTTTGGAAGCATCTGGAAACACCGGTTTAACTCTTGAGTTGATTCCAAGATTCTCTTTGATTGGATATCAGCATATACTTTTAGCAACACTGTTAAGTGATCCAAAGTTTTGTTTACTTTTCTCTGTTTATTTCTTCACGTAGGTGTTTTCCAGATAATCCTTTTTTCATTTGCTTTTCGATGAACTTCGTAATTTGTAACTCTTTCTGTCCAATTTATTTTCAGCATTATTATCTAGTAAATCTTCATTGTTTCTTAATCTTCTCTTTTCTTTAGTCATTTAAGTTTTTGGGCACTCTATTTGTTGGCTTTTATTTAACGTTCCCAAATATTTGCAAGCTTGTATTGTTTGCTGTACGTAATCATTCTTCTGTCAGTATGCCCTTTTTGCTCAGGCTACTCCACTCACTATTTTTCTGTGACCAATACCATTATTGGTGATTTCGCAACTGGAATAGCAGAATTTTTCGAAGCGGTCAAACATGTCCACACTTATATTTATCTCAAAAATTTTTCTTCTATTTTAATTGCAGACCATTATTTACTGGAAAATTACCTATTATTACTTGTATGCCGACGTGGAAGGATTTATAAAATCGATTTCGATTAATATTTTGAATGTAATCACTTTTGATATTTGCTCAATTAATCAGTTTTCCGCATAATTACTGTAAGATTATACATTATGTAGCTTATTTACAATGATATGTTATGAATAGTTGATGCTTTGATTTTAATTTAATAAAGCGGTTGTAACTTTCGGCTCAACCTCTGGAGCCCCATTTGAATTTCTAAACGGTATCAAACAGTATAATTTACGATACATCTCATAATTTATAGATCAGAGTTCCACTCATGGAGCCATTATCATAATCATATTACGTATTTTAAATTACAGGTTTGTATCTCCATCGTAAATTATGCATGCACTGTAATTCTTGCATAATAAATCTGGTGTATTTCATGTTATATTTTATAAAATTTTGTTTCATTCCGTGCAGTGGTAGGGGGAAAACAAAGCTTCCAGACTAACAAACGAGTCAATAAAACGGTGACAATTGGATCTAATAGATTATTCAACGATTATCGAACGTTAATGGGCAGTTTTTTGCTTTCTGTGTTTTGAAATATTTACAAATTTGTGGTTTGGATTTGTTCGGGTCACTTTGTCCTACTTATTATTTATTCGGTCGGAAAGTAGAACTGCGTTAGTATTTGCCTTATTTTCTGGAAATATTCTGGATTTGTTACATTTTCGGGTTGTGATATGTAATTTTTATGGGAGATATAGTTAAGAGAAATGCATGAATGGTCCTGGCTGAATTAGGAAAGCAAAGGCAAGCTACCTCACTCCTCATTTTACGTAGTAAGCCTCATCATCTCTCCAGATTTAAGAATTTTAGGGTCTAGGGATTTTGGTATGTATGGTTTGGAGAGAAGACCCAACCGGCCTTCAGACGAATGCTTCACAGAAAGACCCATGGTTGAAAGCATCTAAATTTTCTGCGTTTAAACTATTTCTCAAACTTTGGTTTGTTAAAGGTTTATATAGATATGTGTTGATCAAAATTATTCGCCGGGTGGGCACATTTGGGTGCGGGGGAATTTCAACAACCATGCTAGAAACCTTCAGATTAGGTAACGTCTCTTGTAAAAGTATATCGTCTTGTCGCATTGCTATTTTTACCCAGATTGGTTTCGCCAACAAGCTCGTATTTTTAAAGAGAATCTAATTATATCCTTGAAACTACACAGGCAACATTTACGATCTATTTTGGGCTCCAGGGAAATGAAGTTTAAGTCAAAACTCGAATGATTTTTATGAATATTTAAGAAATATTCACAATTAATTATAATGGATTAATTATGAGTAGTATGTGAACGAATAAGAGTTTCTGACAGATATTTCTTTTTAAAAATTCGAGAATATTTGTGGATCGGTGCAAATAATCTGCGGGCCGCATTTTGCTTCGCTTTGGAATATATGTATCAATATATCTCTCGGTTAACTCGAAGACCCTTGTGTCATGTGTCCCTATAATCAACAAGCATTACCCCCTCGTAAGTTGGTAATGAAGAGGCAAACACAATTCCGCTTCACCGCCAATCGCGCAAGTTATTCTTATTCGCGCATTTCGAATTCAAGAACCGCACGCACTCCATTATTAAACTGATT
Organism: Pachydiplax longipennis; assembly: GCA_036926295.1. Lineage (NCBI taxonomy): Eukaryota > Metazoa > Arthropoda > Insecta > Odonata > Libellulidae > Pachydiplax > Pachydiplax longipennis. Next base: position 18,527,550 of record JAVFKF010000001.1, on the reverse strand, counting down.
ACTCGGAAATCGATTGGGTCAAAATAATTAATTCCGTTAATGGGAAAGTCTCCGCCACTTTTCTCTCCCACAAAGTAATGGATGCGAGTCGTTCTTCTGTATCGCACGAAACGCGTTGATCTGTCTAAACATTTCTCCCGTAGCATAGTCGAATTGGCTGGCATTTACCCCGCCTGCATCCCAGAGGGAATGCGTCAACGAAAACTGCATCACCGGTAATCCATTTACGCGTTTTTCCGCGCCTCAGGGCTGAAATTTTTTCCGTCGTGCTTGCATTGTGTTCCTCAAATGCCACGGAATGCTCCGACCAGTATTTCCACTTGCATCCGTCAGAAAATTCCAGCAGTTTCTTCATGTCACGGAAAAGAGTTTCAATGGCTCTAATTATGGTCGGTTTGCCGCGGATAAACTTTTCTGGAAAATTCCACTCGCGGACTGCCGCTTTACTTTACAGTCGAAGCTGGGATGATTAATAACTGGAGGAATTTTTCGGAGAGGAAATTCGATGATACTCTTTATTCAGATCATCCCTCATTTCTTTATTCGTGTAACGGAAAACGTTTATTGCCGAAGTTCTCGATTTTTGAATTTTTAATCCTATCCAGTCACCAAACAAATGTATGATATATATGAATATGAAGTTCTGAAATAGAATTCCCGTTAGAAAAATCTGGAGAAATTTGTTTGGAATATATAAATTGCTCTTCATTAAAATATAATTAATACTATCAAAAATAAATATGAAATAGTATGAAAAAATATATAATATTATCATTATATATCACAAAAGATATATAAGTAATACAATATTTTAAAATTTATATTACTAATTTATCTTATAAATATAATATAAGTGATGTTATCAATATTATAAATTCATTTTCAACATTTATGTCACATTAAACTTCTATGTTAAGCGTCATAAACGTTTTGGTAATACTTTAATGGATATAAGTAACCAGTCGCGTAGTTTATTAGGGTATCTAATTCATCTTTAATTGGAAAAGATTAAACGCAGTGAAGTATTTATCGTTTTTCTCCATTACCCATCGTTTAGGATCTCTTTGCTAAGCTATGAATAACTGCGAACATAAATTATAAGATTGGCTGAAAATTCCGTTGGGAAAGCTGCTCTGTCAAGGATTTTGCTTGGTTTTTCTAAACCTTTTTCCCTCTCTATTCGGACTTAATTATAGAATCCCAGTTTTAATATCTAGGATTAGGGTCAAAATATTCAAATTAATACGGGCATATATGATGGGCAGCGAGAGATTTTTCAGTTATAATTCGTCGAATTTAATGGAATTTGGAGATCATCTCTTCGGTATCATTAAGTAAATAAATACACGAGATAAGGTATTCCATTCCGTTTAATTTCGTAAATAAATACGAGGGAAGATATAATTTCGTTTAAAATATTTTTATCCACACATTTTGTCGTTTAATGTGCAGCGTAAAAAAGGATGCCCTTCGCAGCATAGCGTATTCCGGCACGAAGTTCAAATGACCATACAGAGGATTATGCGACTTGCGAATTTGGGCAAACAAAAAGACTCGATTATCTCCTCGGAAATTCGCCTTTGAATAATAATCGTTTTGTTTTTCATCGCCCCGAATTATCCATCGCGAAATTAAATTAGTGGATCCGGTCCAAAATCCCGTCATTATTAATGGAACGCAAATACGCACGTTGAGCGTTGCCAGGCGACACACGGCGTTTGCGTTGTGTATTCGCATTCCGATGGCGACATATGTGAACGAAACACCTCTCTCCTTTTTTTCCCTCGTTTTTCCGAATCATATCAGCCCACGCTATACTTTAGTCGCTGAGAAGATAATAGGATCAGGGGCTTTTATTTTCCTTTGGTGCCGAAATTCACGGGCGCGAATTTATCTCGTAAAGTTTTTTCCATAGTTTTTTTTCATTGCCCTCCACAGTTCGACGTCCTACGAAACGCACTTCGGTAATGCAATCGGACTTTCGTTATTCCTATTGTTTTCGGTCGCCTCGAATACGCATTATGTCCCGAACGTCCACATTATTTATTCTCTCGGAATTTCGGTCATTAATCGGTGGGCTAGAAATAACGGAGAAAAATTCAATGACAAATGCGAAGACTCGGGATACGCCCGGTAATAAACGTGGATGAATTGCGCTTTTAATGAGGTTTCGTTGTCCGATGTAATTATTTCTGTGCAGGATGAAGCACTTGTCATATTTCGGTCCGAGACCGAATTGGATGCGATACATAAATTAGCTCGAAAGAGGTGGTTCTTTCCGCGTGGCTCGAATCTATATTGTTCCGCGTTTTCTGAAAGAGTACATCGGAATCCACTCCGGAAAACGGGCCTCCGAAACAAAGGGATCGGATTCGCGTTTTGATAAATCGCTCCCGATTCTTTGCATCGTTTCTCTATCCCCGCGTATGAGGAAGTTTTCGCGGAAGAATTTCCGCCATCTGCGAGATGAAATCGCAGTACGATATTCGAACGTAGGGAAATAAACTTTTTCATTCGGAAACTTGCGATTTTATGAGAAGAAATTCAACCCTGATAAAGTCATTCATTCGGAAGAGAAATCCTCGAGGCTTTTTTTCATTTTTTTCTGCACCTGTTCGCGGATGTCGTAACACATCTGGGGGACAGGTTCTCGCTCTCTCATGCTGCGGAGTAAAGGTAGGCAAGACTGCGCAGTTTCTCGATTAGCTATTGATGGATGTTGCAGTTGTGGTTTGCGATGATATAATCGGCTGTTTAAATCATTCTCCTCTTCATTTTAAACCACGTATCACTGCATTGGTTTTAAAATATTCGGGATGATTTTAGAAGTAAGTTTTATATGCTGATCCTTTAGCTAACGAGACGGTTTCAGTGGTATTCTGGAAATATTGAATTTAAAGTATAACATTATGCTTTCATACCTTATAAAATAGTCGCAAACAACTTTTTTCTTATCTCTTTCTTCCCAGCATAGCATATTTCTTATAATATAATCATATTCTCTTACAGGAGTAACAAACTTTATCTGATGCAGGATGATTATCAGATTATGTAATTATATGAGTTTGAGTTGCAAATTTGCTTCCTCCCCAGCTTACTACATACTTTACAAATGCTGAGTTTTCTTGTTCCGGTATAACCTTCGGCCGTTAAGTTTTTCCTTATGTTAAGTAACGTATTTCCATTTCTGTTCTCTGAAATTTATTCTTTATCTTCCCTAACATGGTTTTATTTCCGCGACTTCCTCCAGGCTCATACCTCCCTAGACCCCCGGATAGCCAATTCGTTAAAGCATTCTACTTTGGTGAAAGCCGTCCCGGATTCGATTCTATGTTATCCCGCACCAGACAAATGGTCAGCTCTGGAAGCGCCTTCCTAAAAAGTTCTACTACAACAAAAACCAATCATCGAACTCACTAGTATATTGTGTGATGTGTAGTCGCGAACACAATGAGAAGCATGTTACTTGCACGGGTGCCTCAAGGATAAAGCGGCACGAGACTTTGTACTGCGAAACAACTGGAAGCCGTCGTCCCTTTACCTGAACCCGCTACCGCGCGAAAAGGAACGCTTGATAACGCTGTGCGGCTCCATCTCGAGCCTAGAAAGCGATTCAAGGCATGTCTCTCGGACAAAAAGGTGGCCGCCGACGTCTAAAGGTCCATCAGCCTCTTTCCCGTCGGCGCATTTTTCTCTCTCCGCGAAGTCGGTCGAACGAAAGGGCAAACGGTCATAATGAATGGCCGAGAGGAAGGGGAAAAAAAGGCATAAAAGCGGCGGCAGACGTGTCCCGCGGCCCTCCGCGAAAAAGTCAGCGAAACGCCCCCCGAATGAATAACAAAGACGCAGCGATTTGCGTAGCGCGTCTCTCTCTACGGAACGGATTTCTTTGATGGTCCATAAAAAACGTGTTTCGTGCTCATTTTATGAAGTATGCCCGGTCGTTTATATACTTCCGGGAGGTCCTAAAAAAATCCCCAGTCCATACCCTCCGCTGACAGTGCGTCTGTGATTAAGCTCCTGTTTTCTTTCCGCCGCTATTCATTCCTCCGTTCCGCTCCCCCCGTCCGCATCCCTTCGATCGTGAGAATATTGGCCAATCTCCACGGTTCTGCAGAAAGAGAGGAAGTGGGAGGCTGAGGCAATGGATTCTTTTTCCCCACGACACCCTTCTAAGGCTTTCCCTCGATCCTATATCCTTTTTTCCCCTCCGCCACCTTGCCTCCTGCTCTTCTTCCCTCTGTATTCTCTTTCATTACTTTTACTTCCTCTTTCGGTGTCTCAATTTCGTTCCCATGTTGTTCCCTTTATGCTTTGGTGCTATACATGTTTTTAATTTGCTGCGTTCGCCATGAAGGGCGTGCCGAAGTGATTATTGTAATATTGAGATTATTAAGACTCGTTTTTTTATTTCAGATATTTTATGTAGAAATAATGAATTTCAGCGAAAATTTTTTTAAGAAACGAAGGCTGAGAAAAATAACTCGTACAATTCCACGACACAAAAAAGCAAGGGTTAACCAAGCTAGGATCTGAGGATGGTGTTTGGTCGCCGAAATTGGCAAACCCTTGCTTTTTGAGTTGTTGTGTTATACGAGTTACAAGTTATTTTTCTCCGACTATTTTATCAAAACTTTTGAAAATGAAATTTGACCAGGTAACGCTGACTAACATCTATCTAGTTCAGTGAAGGTATATAGGTATTTATTAAGGTATATCTTTCATCAATTGTCATTCGGCTTAGTCCGTCAATTAATAAATTATTTAATAAAATGCAGATGCTTGGAAATCTTACCCCTTTCGAGTGATTTCGATTAAATTATAGAAATTGTCTTGGGAAAAATGTGTGGGGTGACATATTTGAGATATCTCGCCACAGGAAGGACCAAAGGCGCGGCACGGATCTTTGTGTACGCACGTGTTATTGAATACGAAGTTAATTATATAATAGAATTATCCTCGTAACACTTATCTATTTCTTAAGTATGTTCATATTCTCTTACGCATATTTGGTTTCTTATAATTTAATTCTCTCCGTCGTCAGGTTATTGCTAAATTCATCTTAAGTTTCTACCATGACAACACGTTTCTCATCTCAAAGTAATCACTGTAATCAAAACTTCTCTATCCCTAACATTTCTTTTTTCGGGCAAGAATCTTTAAGTATTGTCTTGCTTTCGCCTATTACTCATCTTTAATTGGGAATTTATAACTTTCTTTACAAGCGTTTCATTTAAGTACTTTCCATTCTCAACCTCGTAGAACTTCCATTATTTCTATCTCCAGCTCACAAATAACAGAAAAGTAGCCAGAAGTAATCTTTGTCTACTCCGCTACCCGTGACCTTTATGCAGCCTCTGAGAATATTTAAAACTTCTGTTTCCTATTTCTCGTAAAGGAACTAGGAAATAGGTTCTTTTACTCAAATTTTGCAGAGGAGCAATTTTCCAGCTCTGCAAGCTTTATAGGCTTTTACAATCTTCGCTTACTGTTTTTGAAGTCAAAGAATCAACTTTTTTACTCATCTTTGCAAATACTCGGAAAAATCTACAACTTTTTTAAATTAACCGTCGCAGGCTGTAATCTTTATGAGAATCATGACTTTTCTATTTTTATTTTTTTTCATCTTTGCTTATATGTTATTCGGCACTAATTTCGATTTAGTAACTATTTCTCCGCTTACTCGGTTATATGATGATGTATCCTTTCTGTCACGTTTCCTGCCCAAATCTTCGAATGCTGATAGCTTCTCCGCTTTACCTTCAAGGACATCCTGTTATTGGAAATCTTTCCTCTCTCTTCTCAAATTTCTTTCGATCTTTGACCATGCCTTCGGAGATGACATCCTATCCAAATCACTTTTCTCTTACATATCGTTCCAATAAGTTTCTCTCTTCTTCTTTATATCTTCTCAGTATCTCCTCTAGCTTCGCCGCTTTTCTTAAGGAAAATCCGTTAGCTCAGCATGCCTTTGGATGCTTTATCCATTTCATCATATTCCGTTCTGGAATTTGGATGAAATAAGAGCATGAACAGGACGAACACATCGTTGTTTTTCTGTTTGACAATAATTGTAGATACATACATACATTTTCGGCTCGATTAGATGGGTTTTGTCTTTACCTTTGTATCAAAAGCCCATACTTTCCCATGTCTACTGATTCTCGGAATCGTATGCATGCATCGGGAATGCAAATTGTTTATAATCGAGCATTTAATCTACTCATCTGGAAGGCTGTATTGAGTGAGTTAGCTTGTATATGAATATTTATTATTTGCCATGGAGATATCACTATTGAAATAGTGTATTGCTGCATTTAGGAGTCAGCTGTATTATAATACTGTACTGTTCTAGCTCGTAGATATTTCTATTGTAAAAATATATAGTTGTAGCTGGATGATATAAGCTAGATGGTCTGGATAGTGGAGTTAGATGTTCTGTAATAGGCAGTAGTGCTGTGTTGTTGCTATAAGTACCGTATGGAGAACTGTACCATTGTAATAGTGTCAAGTAATATTCTAATAACTTTGTCGCCGGACTGTTAGTCCATATAAAATGAACGGATTAATTATAACAGTAATATATTAGAAAGATCGCAGCATACTACTTCCGGGGAAATGTTTTCTTCTACGTAATAATTATTTTTCCATTTGACCTTCCATTTTCTCTCTTATGGTAACACCGCCTCTCGTATGAGGTTACTTTGCTAGTTTAGCAGATGAGGGACAACCTGAGGATTAAATATTTGATGGAATTTTAATAACTCATTTAATATTTCACCTGGCTCGCATTAAAGTGCGCCGGCAGTTCATCTGCCTTGGCGAATTTCAGCCTTACCTTTTTCGCATTACGCTTTCATAATCCATTTTCGCACTCCTTCCTTTCTTTTTTTCCCTTATTCTTCATTTCGCCCATTTTCCCATCTCGTTCTTTCCGAAGTCGCTCATCCCTCATTCCATCTCTTTTTCCCTCAAACACTTTTAATAAGGAATCCCATCTTCTTCTCCGAGGGGTTTAAACAGGGCCCCTTCGGAAAGTGCTCTTCCGCTGTTTTTTCTACTCCCCCTTCCCCTGCCGCAAATCCATCGGACGAATTAAAAAAAAATCAAAAATTTAATATTCCCGTCCTCTGCGAAGTTTTCATATTTTATTACTTTGTCTCGAATCCATTTTGGGAGCACCTGTGCCGTGCGTTAGGCGCCAATAATTTCGCCGGAGAAGGTTTGATTAAATTTTTCTAATCATACAAATAGGATGTGCCCGCGAGATTCCTCGTTTTTCATCCCAACTCCTTTGTGTATCGACTTGATTGTGCCGGCAAACAGAAAGCAGGATCTGCGAAAAGTTTGGGCGCGAGGAATTTACGTCCCCAGACTGCAAACACAAGCGTTCCTTCGCAAATGTTTCCCCGCTTAAATTCCCGGTTTATTCATTTCCGTTCCGTCTTTTTGCAAGGGTTGCGTAGGTAATCATCGCTGTAAATATTTCAGTTTGCGCTTTTATGTCTCTCTCTCCGTAAGTAACTCGCGGAACTGTTTAGGAGCGCTGTTTCCTTAGGGGAAGGAGTATATTCGGGTGGAATTGAATTCCGAGCCTCGAAATGTAGTACCAGACGTATATATCAAGGCGTAAAGTACGCTTGGGAACGGGTTGGGAAACAGTGCTACGACTGTTTTCTGACGAGGATTAAGCTTTTACCTGGAATTGAACAAGTTTGGGAAGTACTTCGTCGACAAGGCGTAGTTTGCCGGTGTAAAAAATTGGCTACCGGAGACCCTTAATGGTCATAAGAAAAGAAGCCAATAAAACCTCAAGGCTTCATTATTCTTTAGTATATACATGAAACGCATTTCGGAGGGTATACTTTGGAAAAGTTTAGGGAATTTGCTAATGGATTTAAGGTGTTCGATAGATTGTTAAGGTAAGGTGGGTAGAAATTCGATGGGGATTAAGTCTTAAGAGACTTTCCTCTCATACGCCCCATTGCAAAATACCGTAACAATACAGAAGAGGCAAGAACGGCAAGTTGCGAAAGTGACTGAAACTTTATTGAAAGGATGGGATTGAGTCTAGAGAGAGACTTGTAAAACAAATAGAAGTATAAATACGCTGGAATCCTTTGGGGCAGGGATTACCGAGGCTTAAAAGGATAGCGGTGGCAACATAAAAGTCCATTGGAAGTAGAAAATTCAATTTCTTTCGACAACTTACTCATTGCTGTAGCTTTATATTTCTTCGTTCAGAAGAACCTAACCTAATGTCCAAAATAATAGTCCATCTGGAATCAAAATAAGGGCCATATAATTCTCAGCAGATGACAGTGTATTGCTAGAAATTATTTATTAGATATTGGTAGTGATTGTGTTTTATTTTTTTCTGTTTATACCAATGAGATCATGGGTTTAAACCCCATTTGAGATATGGGTATTTGTGAGCCATCTTATTCATCTTGAAACTGATCAAAGTTGGCAATAAAGTGAGAAATGTAAAGAATTAATTATCGTTCTTAAAGAACTTTCATTATCTATTTCTAAGTTTTGGTTTGACGTCTCCAGTAAAGAATAAATTTTGTGATTTTCGGTCAAGAATTACAGTTTTAGTGTCTCAGTGCATAATTTAAAGCACGAAAGTAATTCAATAATAAAGAATCGCGGAAAGAATGCTCAAATTATTCACTATTTCTGGCGATTTTTTTGTCTTACAAGGCCACTTAAAAGGTAAATTCCTTTGAATATCATGGTACAAAATACCATGCCGTAACCAGGATTCGAACCCGAGACTGGGTGTTGTTGGTAACTTCACGTAACCCCTTCGCCATATAGACCGGAGACGTAGGCATATATTCATAGACCAAGCAAAGAATTTCAAGTGATGCTTAATTTAGAAAGCAGTGATGGAGGCAGTACCTCCACTTTCATGAAAAATCACTTTTCATAAAATAAATAAATGATCACCTCATAATAATAAAATTCGCTGGGGTACGTTACTTTCTTCTAAGCCTTTATTATTGAGATTTGAATCTTTTCGTAACAGAACTGTCTAAGCGACTAAATTTACTCCTTCCCTATTACTTTCTATATCCCTACTCATCTGAATTTATACCTCATGCATAAAGCGTACGCGATGTCCTTTGAGGTAATTAAATATAAATTCAGAGCCGCTGTAAAGTTGGGGATTTAGATGTCGTCTTATATTAAGTAAGATTGCTGGAGCCGAGGAAAGTGTATTAAGCCGAGATATTCCTCGCATTTAGGTTTCTAAGAAAGAAGAATTTGATGAGCGGAATCTCTGAGAGAAGGATTAAGCGAAGAGGGTGGATTTCGGGGAAGATTTCGCCGAAGCATTTAAGCTAATCGAGGGAGGCATTTGGGAAGGCATCTTCAAGTGGAAGTTCAAAAATTCGCCTTCTGAAGATTAGGAAATCTCAATAAGGCTTCGTGTGTGGAGATCTAACTCAGCGCTTCCCCCACCGCAAGCTTTGATTATCCCCTCTTCAAGGTCATGGTTTACTAATTCCAAAATCAATTCCAAGTTAGGATTGAAATTAGTATTAGATTTGATGTTTTCTCTGTCTTTAGAAGGTAAAGCCGTAAACTTTGGTTAATTCCTGCGGTAAAGTGGAAAAGTAAAGCACCTTCCAAAATGCTTGTACGTTCTCTACTTCATGGTTTTGGGGATGGTCTGAGCTCCTGTTACAGCCAGCTAGTATATACGGTGGCAGTTGCGCCTTCCACTTCCGTCCTTGCCCTTTTATGACAGGGTTCATGTGGGGATTTTCTTTCAGCCCCTGCCAAGGGCTCGGTAAGGCACGAATTGCGCTTTTCCTCACACTAAAGTTATCCCAGCAGGTTTTTGAAATGGGTTACTCAACTATTTTCAAAGGATAGCATTTTCTTATCGTTCCATTTTAAAGATTCGAGTATTTTCCGCAAGTCTTTATCGGCTTCTTTCTGCTACTTTGCAAAGTAATTTGAGGTTCAGGTTTTTGAATATGGTTCTCTTGGGCCGATCCTAGGAATATTGGCTCACCGTGTTGAGAATCATGCTAGGGTCTCTTTCATATAGATACTTAAAAAATCCATTTATTACTTACCCATGATGAATTAGTTTTTAAAGAAATAACTTTATTAGTGTCAATTGAAACTAATTTCATCGATAACATTATTTTTTATTATTATTCTGATTATTATGATATTAAATATATGTTTTTAAAGAATTTAAAGAAAACTTTTTCGTAATAGCGCCCATGATGTTGTTTTTGAAATCCAATGTGTTTCCGCGAATCGTTAATTAGTTTACAAGATGGGAGTATTTCTTGAGGATTGAACAAATTTTCTCGCCTGAAGAACGTAGCTTGAGAAAACAATTTAGAACATGAAATGGATTGCAGCTTGTTGTAGAAACTTTCCATGCTTCGTAAAGTTTTACGTAACGACCACCACACTTAGGTAAATCATGATTTACAATTTGCGAATTCTTCGTATTATTAATTTGTAATTAACTCATATTCCAAGAAATGCAGAATATTCAGTGCCCTCAGGGCTACTCGAAAGAATTTGTTAATTAAATGAATATGTGAGTGAAGTAACGTATTATGTTATTCCTCTACTTACTTTGCGTCGAAGCTCTCTTGAAAGGTAGATTGTGCCTAGTGCGGCAAATTAGATTTCCGGCCCTGAGATTGTGCTAGTATCTCTTTCCAGACATCTTATGGATTCGGGATATCCCGAATTCTTTAAAATTCACATACGTTGAAATAGGTCTTCTGGAGGAGATAATCAAGGAATACGTTTTCGGTTAATACATTTTTTTGGTGAGATTGGGCTCATGTAGGCCTCTCTTCCACCTAACCTATAATGCTATTTCATACATTATACTTGCGAAGAAAAATGAAAAAAGGAGAAAAAGGAAAAAGTAGAGTGAAGGGAAAATATCTTTGCAACTTAAGGTCGTTGAAGTAAAAAAATTACGTTGTAGGAAAACTCCCACAGAAAGGGAGTTAAAAAACCAATCTATAGTACAATATAATTACACCACAAAGATAGACAAACCAAATTAAGGGTAAGTATACGATAATTCGAATCACGCATGTAGAAAATGCAAAAATTATGAATGGAAAACATCCGGAAAATCACAAATAAACTTTGCATTATGGGACATTCATAGTATCATAGAGACTATGTGGTACTATGAACGTGAACCAGATAACATAACCAAATTCATATACATCAAGACTATCAAATATCTAATGATTATTCCCGCCTGATGCGACCAGTTGAAGAGTATCAGTTCCCGCTATTGTTCCCTTCGTACCCCAAAATATTCAGCTCTTTTTCCGCAACTCCGCTTAAGAATGCACCCACCGGGAACGTTAGACTTCAAACGGTAAACACTAAGCGTTCAGCTCGAGCGCTGCAAGCTCATCAAGGTATCGCTTCTCAAGAAAAGGGTCCATCGTTTGGTAGGATCCAGCGTAATGGGATACGAAATCCAGTCCTCGAATCCCTCCTTTCTTTCTCCCGATATATATCCACCTTTTTTACGGGATTCCTTATCGTAACAATAATAATTATCCCGGCATCGTCGCCAGGAACGTGCGCTGCTGAATTAAAGTGGTTCGGTCCTTTCGGAGCCTCTTTCGCTAATCGATTCCCAGGGCTCATTAATCGAGAGAGCATCCGAGGGGAATAGGCAGTTAGGAGGTCTCCAACCACTCCCTCAAGAGGGCGGAGGAAAATTTTTCGGTCCGAGGAAGAGAGTGGGCGAGGCCGGAAGGGGGTTGTGCAGAGGGAGAAGAAGGCGTATGGCGGGAGATTAGTCCGAGTGGGAAGGATAAGTGCCACCGTTGAGGGAATAGTCGTGATTAAACACCTGACTGGGGCATCTTTCAATTTTTTTGCTCGCTCCGGATTGGACGGAACGACTTGCTCTTAGCGCTAAGGATTTCCGGTTGGATTATTACGGGCGGAAGGATCCGTCGTCAGACGCAGTTGCGTGCTTCGTTTTTGCCCAGCTCGTGCATTAATTTTACGGCACCCTCTTCCCGAAGGGTGCGTGAAGTATGTGTGCTCGTAGGTTCTGGTGAAGGTGGAGATTTTTAGAAATTTTAGATTCAGGGGTTTATGTAGATGTGGTATACATCGGGAGCTGAACATTTGCTAGGTTCTCATTCGCGAATTAAGCTATTCTTTGGAGTATTAGTAGCATTATTAATACATCTACATCTACATGAATACCCTGCAAGCCGCCTTTCGACGTGTGGCAGGGGGTGTAAACACCAATCGATTGAGAATCGATTAATAGTTCTTCGACAGCTGAGGGCATCTCGTATAAGGGTTCCCACCGGGAATCGAACCCGGGATCCCTTTCGCCAAAGTCAAACGCGCTGCCCACATGACTATCCGGGAGCTCTATATTCTTTGTTTTTAGATTTACTTTCGGTTAAAAAAATGTACGTTATTTACTTGCATGTCTGATGATTGAAGTGAGAGAAATCACTTAATCATGGTAAACTGTTTTAACTTAGGACAAACAGGAGTGAAAAATGTGTGCGTGTCTGGGAGACACCATCGCCAGGGGTTCTTCTTGCTCTCTCAGTCGGCCTTGAGGACCTATGGAAGTGGCATCCACCATTGTCGCTAAACGAAGTTCTCGTCTTGCTTACTAAGCATCACGAAATCCCGGCGCGGTTACTGTGGCCAGAGAATCCGCCCATAAGTTTAGGATTGGATTCGGGTCCCAGTAACGCCATCACTTTTCTATTGCGTTAATCGTTGGGTTTAAGGGGCACATCTGATTGTGCTGAGTACTTTCACTCCCCATCCCTGCTGTCGGTGCTTCACCACGTAAAATAGATCAGATTTTTTATTTTACGAAGGAACAGGAAGCATGTTGAATAACTTAGCAACATTTTTACGAGAAGTAGCTAAGTTTGTACATACATCTTAAGTTATTTAACATGCTGTATTGTAACATGCTGCTATTTAACTCCTATAACGGAGTTCCACGAAGTGAAGGATTCTAGGATTGCTTTTATTTATGAAGAAAATTATTATTCGTAAGATTTTTTACTTCATTAATTTTGTACACCTTAGGAGGAATCAGAGGATGGCATCTATTTTTCTATTGGTGCAAATGATACCGTACCGTAGTTTTAGGTATCGCAATCAAAGTCATGTACTCCTCCCCAACTTTCAACTTGCCGAGAATAGTAACGCCTTGATAGTCAATTCGGAGAGAGTGGTAATAGTTTTATTGTCTTCCAAACAGTTTACGAGAACATTTTAGAAAAATATAAATTTCTAGCAGAACACATTTGTTGCCAAGATGATGCTTGTTTAGATACCTCTATCGCGAAATTGGTTTTCTAACATTTTTTGTTTGAGTTAGACTGCAGAAGAACTGATACGTAAAACTTCGGCTTTTTGTTTTATTTTTTTCGGCCTCAATTTATGAAATGTGCAAGTGCTCTACTGCGGAGCGGAAAAATGACAACGGAGTTGAGATATACCATTTGTCGTGCAACGGAAAATTATCAAAGATATTAATTTCCAACGGGAAGCGTGGAAATGTTCCGGAACCTCGAAGGAAACTTAATATCTAGCTCAGAAAGTTATTAAATTATGAATTTTAATTTCTCTTTCCCGTGATTCACGGCCTTAGCCACTAACCCAGATAATGCAAAACTATTGTGATAAAGCTATAATTTCCGTTCATTATTTAATATCACTGGAAAATTATTTTCCATTAAAATTTTCTTAAGATACTTAATTTAATAAACTCATATTCTGTCTGCCCCTAATCTCAAATCACTCTCCTTGTAAGTCCATTTGCGTCCTCTTTTGGCTCTATACTACTTTCTTAAACTACTCAGAGAACCGCAAAAAAAGTAAGAAATATAAAATGAAGTATGACTGGTGTCGTTACGACTTGTCTCCCTGAAATAATAGCTGTCTCTCAAAGAACAGAAGAGAAATTCAGCTAAATCTTATTAATATAATGGCCTGCAGTCAATTGGCGCAGACATGTAGAGCTAATCTTAACGATATTGCCAAAAGGTTTTTGGCAGTAGCCTTATGTCATTTTCACCTCTAACGTATTTGACTAATAGCTATCAAAAGTGTGGAGGGAAAATGAGGCTTACTACGCGAGATGAGGAGTGAGGTGGTCTGTCCTAACTTCCCTCGCTGAGCTAGCGTGATGTGTATGGAACGCAATCCCCGAACGTGCTGTTTAATTACTCTACGAGTAACATTATTTTATTCAACGAATAAAAAATTCAAGGAATGTCATTATTCAGTATCATTCATTCCTTGGTATTTAAATTATCAGTAATATTTATACACCTGAGGCCATTTCTCACGTATTTACTTCTAACGGGAATCAAACCCTGAGCCGCTTTCATCAAAGGCGAAACCGGTAATGGAGAACTTTATATTGAAAACTATTCCATTCAACAAGATATGGTGGAATGAAGATAACCTAATGATGATACGGTTAAGAGGAGCCACGAATTCGATAAGCCACTTCGACACATCATTCGATAATTCTTTGGAGCGATATGAAGAATGATGAGGCTCTTCAGATCTAATTGAGAACTTTGGAAATTATTCCATTCATCAAGGTATGGAAGAAGGATCATAACCTAATGATAATATGATTAAGAGGATCCAAGAGTTTGGTATATCGATAAAAAATCGGCATATCAAAGGACCCCGCGCGTGTCCCACGAGGGACGAAGCGATTTGTGCCTTTGGAAAATGAAGTAATTTGGAGCGAATGAATGAATCGGCGGAGCGTGTTAGAGAAAGCGAAGGTTATGAGGGGAGGGGAGAGATAATCGTGAGGAGTGGGCGTCAAGGCAAGAGCGGAAGTAATCGACGGGGAGAGGGTATTTCCAAGGATGGCTCGAGTGCGTTTTTTTTTTAAGGAAGAGGATGAGGAGATTCGATCGGTAGGATGTGATGCGGCAAAGGGGAAGTGATGTAAGTGTTGAAGGAAGTAAATAGGCTGCATTTACATGAGGAGATGCCTTGGGTCCTCGTGAGGGAAACGCCGGATGGCGTAATTCGGCGCGTTCTTTTTTTTGCGAAGAGAGAGAGCGTTTTTTTTTCGACGGCTTTTTTCTCTTTTTTATCCCGGAGATTACCTAACTTTTTATGTCCCTCGTAAGGTTTAATTGTCTCAACTTTCGCCCGCGCTGGCTTTTTTTACCTCGCCCCGAACGGTGTTTGTTTTTTAAGGTCGCGGGGTTGGGGGTAATTACGGGGTGTATTTACGGTATTGTGAGGGTTTTTGTATGAAAATAAAAAATCTCTTACCGGTCGTTTCACGTGGTTATATTTCTGTTTTTCTGGCGGGTATAACGAAATACAGTATTTGTGTTTGGTTTCTCGAGGGGGTGGACGCGTATGTTTTCTGACTTCTTCACTAAATTACACGATAAATCACTTATAAGGAGAGGTATACGAGCTCAGCTTGTTAGTTTGGGTATTGAACCTTTCCCTCTTAAGTTAAGTATAGTTCAATATTTTCACTAAGAACTCAATCTGTTCATAGTAGTTCCGATGTATGTATGTAAGATTTTCCTAAATCGCAAGCATAAACGTAATTGAAAAATATCGTCGTGCTGATACTCAAATAAAATATATAGCCTAAGTAAATACTTCTACCCTATTTTTTTAAATCCCTGATCCGTTTTATTCGTGTTATTTATAGAGAAGTCAATGCTAGATAATACATAGTAAAATTTACGGCAATTTGAGTATTTTTTAAGAATTAATTGATATAATAAATATGATAATTATACTCTGTACCACGCCTTAACTTACCTGGGTTTACTAAGGTTGAAAATTTCTTCTTCCATCTAATTCAGTCCGTAAGGGAAATACTGCAGCCCATTTGTGCTTTTTATTCCTAAATCCAAGTAGAAAAAATTGAAATATTTATTGGCATTTGAGATTTGGTGAAAGAAAGTTCGATTCGGACCTATCCTCACCTTGATAGTTCATCCATTTCCATGAGATATTATTTCAGTGGGAAATTTTTTGAAAGAGAATGGAAAGAGAACACATTCTTTACCGCAGTTAAACCAATTTCGCGGGGGTTAGCTCATGAATTCCCCTTTAATCCATTTCGCCTCATAATTTCAAGGGAAATGCCGAATTCGTCGAGTGTAATTTTACGGCACGGTGCTGAATTGACTTCCAATGCCGCAGAGGATGTTCTGTCTGGCCGGATATGGCCCCCAGGTTGTGGCCCCCCGCATCTGTTCCAGAGAATAGGTTTTAATACAAGTCGAGTGGTACCCAACCCCTTCGGATCCGCCATTGCATTTGGGGAAATGTCTCCCGCTGTTTTTTTCCACGAACCGAAAGGCAGGGCAACGGTAACAATTCCGTTTCACGTTTTCCGATAATGCCTCGCCAGCGGGGTCTCGGGAAGGAACTAATAGGAAAATTATTAAATGTCAATAGCAGATTTTTAACCGAGGGCTATCCGGCACAAAAGAACTTTTATTCCTCATTCCGAAATCTCTCTCAAGATGGAAAACCCCTACGGGTCGGACTGTGAAAAAAGGGGAATTTTTTTATAAAACGTGTTAAGTGCGATCTTGGATTTCTTCGAAAGGCAGAAATATCCGTAAGGTTCAACATTCCCTGGAGAACTCGGGGCAATCGCTTTTTTTCCGCAGAGCAGCGAGAAATTCGAGCGCGGAGAACGTAGAAATAAAACATTATTTGAGATTTTCAGCGGAAAGTTGGAGGAAAGGTGGCGTAACGCGCCCCATAAATGAGCGCTAGCACTTCTCGATGAATGCGGACGAAGATTCTTGGAACTACTTCGCACTCGGAATCCAACCTCTCCTAAGGAAACTCTAAATATACAAAAACGAGGAAATTTCCTGACGTCTAGGGAATGGCGAAGTTTTTAAGAAGAGTGCTTCGACTCCCCTCCCCCGACTTCGTTATTCAATTTTTCATCCAGGAGTTTGCTTTTGTTCGTTTCTTTCGAGGAGGCTAATGGATCTTTTATTTCCGGACTCCGTTAGCGACGTTTCACTCAACGAGGTCTTTGTTTAATTCGCGAGGTACGCCATCGTACACTTTGGCGTCAAAGTTTTATTAGTTGGCGAAGCTTTTGTGTGACAACTTCACGTCAGTGGAGCAATGCTCGATGAATGTTGCCTCTTGAGCTGCGCACTTCTTCGGCTTGAATTACTCCTCTCGCTTCCGAAACTTTTTTCCACGCGAATATTGCTATCGTGGAAAGCAATATTTGAAAAAGTTTTGCTGAAGTGGGCTCTCCAACACCTGAGCTCTTATTTCGATAGGATTTTGGTTACATTACGAATGGAATACATACGGAAGGAATTAAAACTATTCGTATTATTGAATTTCTGGATTATTCATCGAATTAATTTTCGAAAATATAACTCTACTACCACCCTCTCTACTTATGATTATTCTATTCCATATTTATGCATATATTTATTCATGTATGCAGAACTGTTTAGATTAGTATACTCATTGCAAGGGTCTTCAGGAAGTAACAGAAACAGTTCTTAATTTAAATTATTTTATTCGGAATAACTGATGAGCTTCACGTGTTCACTAGTTCCCGTTTTTTCGACTAACTTGAAGTAAAATGATTGCGTAGTAAAAAAATACGCCGTATTATATTCCGTCTGAGTTAGTGAATTGAAAAAGGTATATAATTAAAGAGGACTTAATTAGTTTTGAATGACTCCGTTTGAATGTGGCCAACCAACCAGATGGCTGTTGAGTTATGTTTTACGATATCATAAGCAGTGTAACTGGTATAAAAATTTTATATTTTTCGCTAAGAGGTTACATAGATGTATTGTAATATTCCTTCAAATTGCTGTAATAGAAAACTTACTGGTATAGTCATTGAGATTATGCGGACCTCGGTTACTTGGATAACTTGTTCTTATACGAAAGGGAATATGATATTCTGTATTAAAATAAAACCAAAATTTTACATCGAAGTAACAGCAATGTTAATATGCTTACGGAAACTATATCCTTTAGTTAATGTTTACGTAGTTAAAATCCTCTTAACGGGAAAACAGTGAAACGCCAAAGCTTTCAGAATGAAAAATATCCCTTAAAACTCGGCCCCTATTTATTACATTTATATTTAAATTCGATGACGCAGAGATTAATGGATATCGGCTAAGCATTCTCCCCGGCATGTTATCAGATGATAAAGCCGGAAAACGCGCAAGATGAAGAAGGATTTTCGATATTGTTTTATCGGATTTTAGCTCTCATTTATATGTAAATAGGAAAACAATGTCTGTAGCTGAAAGGTCATCTTTCAAGCAACAGCTGCGACCCCCATTTTCAACTAGCTTATCCCCACTCCATCACTCGAAAAGTCCCCTTCTCTGTGTAATTAAACGCTTTACTTTTCAACGAATATTCCAAATTCAGTAATGCGTGAAATTTTTAATCACTTAATCTTTCCGAGAATTTTATTCTCAGCGTTTTATTTGGCAATCTGAGTTAAACGTTTTTGGAATTGTTCTCGTTTTCCGTCCAAGAGCAAATATTTAACGAGTTTTCCGAATCTTACGTAATTTTCGGTTCCTGATTTTCATCATTTGGACGTGATTAAATGGCATCACATTCATGAATTCGCATTTCAATTTACCCTTTTTTTGACAATGTTGCATATGTATTGGTGAAGATATCTTAAGATATTCTAAAGATGGTATATCAGCTTCACTGAGTTTGATATGAATGTTATTCTAGGAGAATTCCATTATTAGTGTGCTCTTGACTTGAGAAACAATTGTGTTCTCCGGTACTAAGTCAATTGTATGTTTTCACTTCAACATACGTTTCTTTCATACTTTTTACACAAGCAAGCAATTAGAAAGTGCATATACAAGTGGACAGAGAATGAGTGTCACACGAGTGTAAACGACTCATCAACAATGCAAAATTAATTGCTTAAAATTTAAGCTAGAATTAATTTTCACCAATTCCCCAATACCATTCACTCTGTTAGATCATGATATCATATTTCTCCGGTCGGAATTTTTTCAAATTGGCTTCAATTTTACCGTGGTTGGTTTTTTGATTGCCGATCACGAATTCCGGTAGCCAGAATTTTCACATTTCAAATTAAATACGTGCTTTTTGGTTATATATATCTCAAGTTTCAAAGAAAAGAGCCTTGGGTTAAATCATCAAATATTGTCAGACTTTATGTCCTTTTATCATCCATTATAATATAATTTCAGTGCTAAAATCAAAGTCGCGGTTCACGTAGAATGACAACGAAAAGTTGGTCAGTCTGCAATCGCCATTCTGAGAAGCGTTAGTTAGGCTTAGGAGATTAGCTGTGCCTTTTTCAAATATTTTTTAATAGTGGAATTATTTAAATCAGCCCTTGATTTTCATCCCTCGAGTCTTTAATTAAACCCTCATATACAGTCATAGAATTCGCACTGGTCATTCCCGAATTTATTTCACGGGTGCGCATCACCTTTAACTTTCACCAGCCGAATCCGAATTCCACTCCTTCCGAGTGTGGAAAACAGCAAAAATATGAGTCGAAAATCTCATTAGCAGAGATCTCACTCAATTTCATTCATTCGAAATTAGCGTAAATGCATCCCCTCCTTCCCTCAAATCCTTTCTTCCGCTTGATACCAATGCATCGGCGAAGGTCGACTTCATCTCCCCAACGAGTCTTTCATGCGCCACTTCCAGTCGAATCAGCGCTGAATTACATCCTTATCAACGTCCGCCGCTGTCCACTTTGGCGGGGTCACTCACTCCGCGGCCCTCGGATCCGCCCACGGCCAACATTAGGAAGCCGCGTACGTGTTTCCACGTGAGATAGGTGTACCCCAGGATATCCATTTCGGTCTCCTTTTCTTACCTCTCCAAATGACGTCGGCCACTTCCTCGCAACTTCCCCGCTCTTCTTAACTAGCCATCTCCAACCGTCACTTTCCACTCAAGGGTTTCTGTTTTCTTTCCGAGAAAAACTTCTATTTACTCTTATCTCTTCCTCCCATCTCTCTCCTCCTTATCCATCTTAGTTTTTTTTATCGCCGGACCTAAACGAAAGGGATCTCTTGATGTTAGCTGATACTTTTCCTATTTCGGCAAATGACTTTCAACTCGGCTGTCGGACTTTTTTTTCCTCCTCTCTCTCTCTCATCTTCTTTCCGTCTTCATTTAGCCCCTTTCCGCCCGTTTCTTGTTCCTCTCTCTCTCTCTAACTCACCCGCGCCACTTCTCGCAATTCCTAGTATACGTAGGCTTCCCACCTTTTTTTCTCCATCTGCTCGTTTTCCTCCGCTAAGGCTTCCGTCGTTCCCGAGCGGATTGGTCTACGTATGGGGAAATCTCTTGTTTTTTGGCCAAGGGGATTTTTATCCCCGCGTCTTTTGCAGACGTAAGTCATTAGCTTAGGCGATTCGAAATTCGCGGAATGGGGCGATTTAACGAATGTAGTTGAGGGATTCGAGCGATAAAATCGATGGTGGATGCTGCAACTTTGTGGAAATCGGGCTATATCCGAAGAGACAATAAAAATCTCTGGTATGGCTGTATCTCGTTTTGCGAATTAAGTTTTATCGAGCGTTATCAGTTTTGACTTGCATTAAAACGAATATTGGCGAATTTTGCCCAGCGATACTGAAGTTATCCCATGATTTAGTGATAAATGGAGTAGAGACTTGGATGTAAAAGAAAATGTTTATACCTACTGAATTCTACATTTCCTATTTCCATACAACGGACATTTCGAAGCCGTTTCAAGTACCATGAAAGGAATATTTGCTTGATGAATGGATTATTTTTATTTGGTTTTTGGTACGTCTAAGAAAATATATTTAGGAAAATGTTAATGTTTTGTTAATAACTTACATCTGTCTTGCTCATGGCTATGATGATATCTGTCAAATGAGAGTTACTGAATAATGAAATTCATTTAAAATAAATTTTTATTGAATTTTACGAAAAGTATCTTATATTTTCATTGCTTTTCACTTACATGCTATTTTTTACTCATAAGATTCTGGCTGAGTAATGAATGCAAAAGAAAGCTTCTTCACCCCCTTTCTGCCTAGTAAGCCTCATTCCCACTTCAAAGCTTTAAGGTAACTGATGAACTGTAACTGATGAACTGTAACTGATGATGGAAGGGTTGAGGATCCAACCAGCTTATCTGCTCTTGCTAATGACTCATGCTAATTTAAGTAACAAGTTGAGTCACCTTTGAATGCCTAAAATCGTTCAAATATTGAAATTTTTAGAATTCAGCTAAACAAATATTTTAATATTCTATTAATTAAATGGCAAGTGTAGGGCGAAATGTTTCTATCTTAAATTAATTTCTTACCTTACTTATTGAAGCAAATGTTTTGGAGAAGTCGTTTCAAATCGAAATATTCCATCTTTCCCATCATTTTTATCTTTAAAACCAGTCCTTAAGACTGCGATACTGAAAGATCAATCGTTTCCTAATCCTGGTCCACCACCCGTCTTTATGCATTCTCTAAAACTCAAAGAAATTCTCAAGAGAAAGACCGATCTAGATCAAGAAGAAAGCGAAGTGATTAAAGAACAAGCAGAATAGGTCAACGCTTACATACGTAACAGCATGTCGGAATGACACTGATCCCTTCCGTTCCAGATAATAAATAGGAAGTACTCCATATCCGCCCTCTCACCACTTGCCGGCTTTGAACGTCCGCTAAGCTACCGCATTCGAGTTTGGCGGGCATTAAAATATGACTTAATTGCTCGTTTTGCCAGCACGAAGTGTATTTCTCGGGGATGAGGAAGGGGGCGTGTATTTTTGAAACCTGTGGACTTCGAGAAAGGGAAAAATCCTCGTAGTTGGGCACATGCATGCGAAGCGAAGGCCTTTCATGAGCTCAACAATCCCTATTCATAATGAAGGGAACGAAGTACGCCAACTCCGCGGGTCTGTTTTGCGGAATATAAGTACTTGGTTCGTTTCATTATGAATAGAATAGTAACTTCCACGCAGCGAAGGCGGAATTATTCGAGTAAATCCTCTTAGTCGTCGAGGGTCCGGGAGAATTTCAATACATACGGAGAATTCGGAGGTAATTTCCAGTTGTAGACCACAATGCGGGGAATACAAAGGATGAAAATACCAACTTTTCTTTTTTTTCTTTTTGGAATCGTTCATGTGGAAATGGTAAGGGAATCTGCTCGGAATAAATTTTTCGAAAAATACTTTTATAATTGTGGACAGTTTAAAATAGTTCTACAGGATTATATTGTGTATCATTGTAGACTGAATTCGCTTATATATGACGGAATATTCCAATGAAATGTATAAAAAGTACTTTGTTTTATGAAAAAGCCTTATTTGGATTTGTATAATTCTTTTGCTTTCTCCTTTTAAGTACATTTTTTAAATCTACAATGAAAACAGTCAGACGATTAGAAAATTTTTCAATGATGATTTACAAGATTAGTATACCAGTTAAGAGTGAAAGAAAGTAAACTCTCGATACATTTCAGAATGAGTTAACAGTGTTTATAATGAAGTCGTATACTTCTTTAATACATATCATAGTATCTTAGATAGTTTCCCCCTTGATTCACTTATACTTATAATAGAAACTGCTTGTGAATATAAGAAAACTCTCACCATTCGATAGTTAATCTTAAATCGTAACGATCGTATCTTAACTTTCTTTTTGAGTATATATATATAAAATTTTCACTAAGGTTTGTAACGAGAGATCTCCGTCTATTTGGGCTGTGAGAAAGAAGGCAGGATGAGTTTGCTGTCAAGTTTTAGGACGTGATCCTTAATTTTGCCATTGTTATTTTCATCAAATCGTCATGCATCTAAAATTGTTTACAATAATTGATTATCTTCAATTAAGTGACTTAAAAGTGTTGTAAGAATTTCATTTTGTCAATGTTTTTATCTTCATATGGATTTAGATTAATATCGGAATAATTAAAAATCGGAATATGCTTAAATTTGTATTTAATTATCAGTTTCCCTTCTTTTATTTTTAAACTTGTTTCTGTAGTCAGTCTTTTTTATAGTATCGAAAAATATATAGTAATAGTAAAATCTATTTATAATGTAATGACAATGACTTCCACCTGGCTTGTTGCCTACTTGTAGTCTTCTTATGTATAAAGAATAAAGTACTCAAACAGCATTTTAACGAGGATATTTTGGAAGTAATTAGAAGGTAATTATGGTAATGATTCGCGACTCAGCCGAGTTGCAAAAACGTCGGCACCCTGCCGCAAGTCGCAGGGAACGTGTAAAAATGCGATCCCTGATGCTTCTCTTTAAAGTCATCTTTTCCCACCAATTTCCCCCCTTATTCCAGCTCCCAAAAGACTTTTTTATATCTTTCGTACTTTATCTATTTCTCGTTTTCATCTTTCCTCCCTCTTTTATCCGTTTTGCTCGTCCAAGTCCGTTTATCATCGCTCTCAAGTTCCCTCTATTTCTCCACCAGCCTTCTCACCTGTCTCCCAATCCCTACCATTTTTCATTCCTCGCACGCTGGCTTCTTCTTTCCCTCTTTCTCTCCATAACTTTTTCCCTTTTCCGGAATCCAATCCTTTTTTCCTCCTCTTCTTATTCTCATTTTTCTCACCTCGCCACCCTCTCCACCCCAGAGCTTCCTTATATACGCGATCCAGCGAAAGTATTTTATCCGTAAAATATTCCATGTGGAGATTTCGATGGAAATATAACTTTTTTTAGATGTCCGAAAAGACGTTTCGCCGTTCGCTTTCTTTACGCGCTCTTTCTCCCATCAGGTGCCTCTATGTCCCAAGCGAAAATCTCGTATTGGATTTTTTTTCTCTGCAGCGTGGTATTCTGATAATTTATGGCTATAGTTGATTCTCTTTGATGATGATTTTTTTTCGGTAGTGAAATTTTTGGAAGAACGGGGATGATTTTTCCTTCCTTTTAAGTTCATTGAAATCATGTCATTATCAAAGAAATAGTTCTTGTAGGCTCACATGAACTGTCTTAGATTTGTGAATGCCGTTATTTTTGTGTGCGAAGCGTAATCGAAGTTCTTTAGCTACTAACCCATTTATCAATTTTCTTGAACTATGGGCATGGAGCTTGAGAAATACATTTAATATTTGGTTAATAACATGTAATTTGTATGCTTTTGACTGAACTACGAAAATCATTATAACATGAATAGCCATTCCCTTTGGCAAATTTTAAGATATTTTCACCTTACCTTTTCTTTTTCATAAAACTTTATTCTAACCAGTTCTTATACTGTTCCACTGGGTAAGATACTCGCATTTCTATCCGGTATTCTTCATAACGTGTGAAAATTTCAATTCTGAAGATTTAAGTTTCATCGAGGTGATTTCGCTCAAATAACTCTCATCTAACTATTTCTGTTTATAGTATTTTTAAATCGCATTTAAGTTTGAATTATATTTCCTGGCGTTAGGATAGTTTTCTATATCTGGTCCTTTTCCGTTGCTCAAGTTCAATGAAAGATGTTTCATCTTCTTTGTGTATACGTTTCCATTTCCTATTCTTTCTAGTAGGTTGTATTTAAATTCATTTTATTTCTGAAAACACCCAAGTCATACATATATAAGTATAAAAATGTCTTAGAATGTTTGCAATTTATGCTAGAGGGAATCTTTATGGAAGAAAAAAATCTGGAGAACGGTTTTACTTTCATTCCAATCTAGCTCGACATTGCGGATGTTTGACCTTTGGAGCTATGTAAGGGCTCAGTCTAATAAAAATCATCTTCTCCAAATAGATCCACATGATTTCATCTCATTTCACGTCAGCGGAGGTTATAAATGCCTAAAGAAACTCACTCTTACGCGTCAGCAAATCCCCTTTTGTAGGCCAAACACGACTCATGGACCCGTCTCTCCCAAGCTCTGAGGATTCTCATCATTATTACTTATTCCGCAGATTTCTAAGCGTAAACACCCTCGCGGCCCAGAATTAATAGATCCTTTAAAATAGGCAACTCACAATACAATCTCCGCTCCGCCAAGTCATAAAAGTTGTCCGCCCTAATCAAGATGTATCGCTCCCGAGGATATCTGGGGAACCCTTTTATTTCCTCACGTGTATCCCTCCACTCTCTCCGAAATGATTTTCCCTCAAACATCCTTCCTTCCCTTCACCTCTCAATATCTTAGCCCTCATTCCTTCCTCTTTATCATCGCCCTCCACCTTTCTCCATCCAGGCTCTTTCATGTTTTATCGGGCCGCGCATCCATCATCCGCGGTTATTATCCATTCCGCTCCCGTCCTCCTTTTTGTTTGCCTTCGCCGGAATCCTCCGCCACATCCATCTCTCCTCAAACACTTTAAAATTCGGAGCCTTATCGATTGGCCTCCCACCGACCCTCCTTTCCGGGCAATTATCAAATTTTCTCCATCGGGAATGACTAATGAAATCCCCCGCCAAGATATATTCGACCGTTATAAATGTCGAAGCGTGTTTTTGTCTCTCCGGCTAATTACAACCCCCAAGTAATTCGCTGATTGCTTCAGACGATGGCTTGTTTGCTCTCGGCCAAGGCTTCGGAAGCTCCATTACGTATTCGCGAGTTGTTTTCCGAAAGACTTGTTTATTTCTGCTGCAGCGAGCGGAGAGGTTGCGTTTTAAATTATACAAGTTTGCATTTGTTTGATGGCCGGAGATTTCGATGCGGAATTCATTTCGGATGAGGTTCTTGACCTCCCCCATCATTTCCCCGTTTGGCAATCAATTTTGTAGCTTGATTCTGGACATAGAGAGCCTTGGGCTAGTACGCCGTCTATGCTCGCGTAATATTTCATGCAAAACGGTGCGAAACTTGCGGCGGTCCCATAAAAAGCAGCGCAAAGCCACCGCCCGTCCGGTCCTAATAAATCGCCGCCGAATTTATATTCATAATTAGGTTTTCGGCGCGTATTTATCGCCGCGTCGTCCGCCGAGATTTACGATGCGATTTTATTGGCAGGACTCGGTCGCCTTATTTCTTTGCCCTAATTGGTTTAATCCCTATTCTCTGTACGGATATCGGGAGGCGAATCGTCGCCGACGTTGGATTATTCCCTACAGATGCGAGTTTTTTTCGATTCGCTCGTATTCGATTCGGACGATCTTCCTTCAACTCGGCGTCCTTTGAGGGCATTAACCATGTCCCAAAGGTATTGTCTGATGGCCTCGATCCCTATAGAAGGTTAAGCAATTAAGAATAAAATACGGCAGTAATTTCTGGATGAATCTTAGTTTGAAGAATTCGGTGTTAATCGCGTTAAGTTTCGACATGGAATGCTGGTGGGATATCCAGCTGGCAGGTTCCTTTTATATCTTCAACGTTTAAAATTGTGTCGAAATGGCTTAAGAATTCTGTTTTGAACTAAGTGATGGAAATAGATACGCACAATTTTATCGGTAACTTATCAAAGTACTTTATAGATATTTCTCTTTATTTAGTTTTGAATTATTTTTCAGTTATTGGAAATAAGTCTTCTGAATGACCTCGTTTTTCGGCTATTTTCTTATTGAAATTCTCATAGTTCAATGTTGGTATTTTTGAGAAAAGAACGAGAGAAACTGTTAAGGATGGTTTTTAAGCAACAAGAATATTGAATGGAGATCAAATTGCAAAATCGAGTAGGGATTAGTTTGTATTTTATGCATTTATAAGATATTTGATTTTTCCGGCGAAAGTAAAATTATTTATCCAGGATAAAATAAGAAATATTCAGAATGCAGTAGTTAGTACAGTTCTATGGAGCCTGAAGAGTGATTTAAATAAATCCTTTCTTTGTAAATGCCGCATTTCTTTGAATCTCGGGCTGTCACGGACGTTTGACATTAAAACAGAAAACGCTTGACACATAAAGAACATAATTCCAAATCGCCGTACCTCTATTACTCAGAAGCGTTAAGGGATCTTGTGGTATTTTTCCCCTGTATAAAGCCGTCATAAAAATTAAAAGGATATATTCGAAGGTGAGAGGAATCCCGACTCGTTATTTACACGGACATCTCTAATCTAATGGCACATTTCGCTTCCGCAATGATTGTTTCCCCCACATTAATCCATCATCTATATCTGATAGTCGGCAAAAAACTCCCTCCCCTTTATTTTCCGCGATTAGTAGCAGGATTAAGCGACACCGTATCCTCTCAGGCGTACGTGTGGGTCTTATTTAGGATTCGTGCACAAAAGCCCTGAAGCGCCATTTCGATTAATCCCCTTTCCAGACTAGCAGATTACTTCGTTCACCTCCCACTCTAGAGCGCCTCACTGATATTTCCTCCTTCCCTCTTTCCAATTTCCCATTACCCTCTTACGTCCACAGCGTCAACCGACCCAATCCAGAAGTCTTTGCTTCGGTCGTCAGCTTCAATGGCCATTAATATGTCGCCCGCTTTTGTGCTCTCGAGGATTGCTTTCGGGCGCTTAAGCGGTGGCCGTCGTTATGGCCGATGCATCGACGGCTATCCTTGTGTCTGTTGCGGTGCAGCGAAATCCGTTCTCCGGTATTGTCCTTTTGGACGCTTGTGGTCTGCCGAAGCGGAGGTGGGGTGGACGTCTCGATACCCTTCGGCTCGACATCTTGTCTTTTTGCCGCCGAGCCAATCGAGTCTTTTGGTGGAGCAATTTAGGTTCGTTATCCCTGTAGGACCGCTGAAAAATGATCGTTTTCCCTACTAGTGTGCCCCGAGAAAGCTTTTGGTTTACCGTAAGATTGTTCATGGCTATTACTCTTGATTATTGCCTTGATTTGATGACCTCGCTGGCGAAATAGGTAGGGTGCTAGTCTTCCGAGACTTAGGTCCTAGGGTTTAGTGCCGATTAACTGGGTATTACCTGGTAGGGGAATGGATGTCTGTTTTTCATATGTTTTTTTATTAAAGGATATAATTGGGAAAAACTTATTTTAGTCACAGGAATAATAATAATTAATATCAAATGCAAGATAATCGTAATTGTGATTATTTCATCTCTTATTTACCGAAATATGTGACGTTCTTTATTATTCGGAAATATTTAGTTATAGTTACATTCAAAGTAAATACATAATAATAAGTATGTTATATTCAAGGACTCAATTCTTCTATTTCTTAATCATTTCTTTTCCTAATTTTACTATTTCTTATTCGTAAATCTCTTAATATAGATTAATTCGTGTAAAATCTAAAAAGCATTTTATGTTGCGTTCCGCGAAGTGATTGGTCGCATCTATTGCCTTGTCATTATTTCGATCAAATAAGCAGTAAAATTTTATATCCATTCGCAAGAACCATTCGCAGTCAACTTTTAATTACGAATTCTCCTCTCCATACATCCAAGGGAGTTCAAATATTTATTAATTAAAATTTTCGAATAATACGAATTTTGCGGAAAAGAGTTTTGCAATGTTTGCAGTCGTACCTGTATATTCGTGATTACAGCATTCAGTTATTTACCAATAAAGAAATCTGTCCAAAAATCATTCAATTTCAATCACTTAATGTTTATACAATAAGGGTAACGGTGCTTCTATTTTCCGCACAAAATTGTTAAGTAATACGTCAGCAGTACCAAATACAAAATTAAGTCCAAATATTCGTTCATCCTTTTTAATTCACGTGAAATGAATGTATGAGGTCACATTGATCAAGCAAAGGTTAAAAACAGTTTACTTTTCATTTCGCTTGGTTGCATTGCTTCCAGGGGTCTCTTTTATGCTTAGCTCTCGGTATGGGGTTCCTTTTCCGCGAGGTTAAAGCACTCTGTTATCGGAGTGACGCACGTTCAAAAATTAGGCACGCGTCCGGTTCGTGCAGGAGTTTTTATTGCGGAAAGACTCAAAGGGAAGGAATTGATTTCTTTTGTTTTCGACGGATATTGTGTTGGTCGGAAGAAATCATTTGATCGGAAGGAAGTCTCCCTCTAAATATTGGTGGTAACGTTTTCGGGCATCCTTTTGTCGATAAGATGTATATTTGTGTGTCTTCCGTCTGGCTGCGAGTTATTTTAAAGGAATGAATAATGCACTTTCCTTTTAAAATGTCAACTCCAGGCACTGGATAACATGTATTAGCTAATTCAGCGTTAAATTTCCTGCGGAATATTTGTTTTATGAAGTATATCCTCTAGGAAGGTATGTGGACTGGAAGAGGGGAAATTCCGAGGCCTTCGGGCTACATGCGGCCTTCTGAGGCGGTCAGTGCGGCCTGTTTTCACTTTTTTCAACAACCCCTGACATTTAATTTGTTTTGTTCTTGTCTATCGTGTTACATTATGAGAGAGTAAACGGAAAAATATTCTCCTTTAGTTTGCTCAGCGATAAATTTTATGATTTCTGAACTACTCAACTGCAGCCTGATTGTTTTGTATACGACGAAAGTTTGCTTACCCTTTCGAAAACTTTAATTTCTAACCAGTGAGCCGCATTTATTTCTCTGATGAATTTGCTTTGGTGTTTGGCTTTCTTTCTCTATCTTTCCCGTCTCACAGAATCACCAGAGAAAGGATATGAAATTTAGATATAGATTAGAGTAAGTTTGAGGTTCTCTGCACAATTTAAATTAAAAAGTTCTGCAATTAGTTGATTTTACGGACATTATACACGGAAAGATTTTACCCTTTCTACACATTCAGTTTCATTAGTAGCGTAGCATTCTCGTAAGAATATTAGTACATCTTAGCACTAATTATCCCGTAAAAATTTGCACTATAATGTACAGCAATACAAAGACAGGCAAGTCCACTTTTAAAACGTGATTATCTTCGCCCACGTGAGCGTAGATATTATTTCCTTTCTGCGTTTTCTTTATCAATGGAAATTTTTCTTTTTTCGACGGACGATAGAAGTGGAAACGGCATGGGGATAATTTCTCATTACCCGCTGTTAGTGGAGGTACGACATGACGGCAGATATGGCAGTTATTTCCTGTCTATGACGTATATCCACCGCATGCCCGCTGAATAATTAATTGTAAGGTAACAAGCGTCCCTCTCCACGAATTAAGCCTGCAAATGTAGTTAATGCTTGAAAATTGACCTCACTCAAGTGGCTTTAAAAACAGACGTCCGGAGTTTGGCTGAGTCGAGAGCGTACGGGAAGCGAGTAGCACTTGTTTGCCATTCCTCCTATTCCCCTCAGAAGCCACATCCATCGAATGGATTGCCTTTTGCGAAAGATGACATTTTTTCCAACTATTGCGTAATATTTAGTGTGGCCAACCTTGTCTCATTACCTTTCTTTCTATTGAAACAAATTCTTCCCAAGATTTGGGAAGAATTGATTTACGATTGGTATCCAAATATTTCTATGAGTTATTTTTAAAGGAAAATATACTGTAAAAAGGATGGAACACTAGTTCCATGGGATTTATCTCGAGATCCCTGTAACTATTCTTGAGGAAATTAAATGTTTATTAAATAAAAAAGTGAGAAAGCTTCTTTATGGAGCTAAACTATTGTAGTCGATGCTAAAAAATAGGTTTCTTATAAAAGATAGCAATCCCAATTAAAAATTTGATTAACATTCACAATTAAAAATTTAAGTTACTACGAAAATGTATAATTATGTATTATGTATTATTAAATGTTTAATTAACATTCCCAATTAAAAATTTAAGTTACTACGAAAACGTATTATTATCTTCTGTAATTATAATTGTTATTCATCATCACTTTTATTTAATATTTTTATTTTCTTTACTTTGCAGGTCAGTATCATCTCAAATCTCAATTAATGAAGGGTCAAAAGCAATACAGTCCCGGTAAAAACGGTATGTATATTCTACCTGTAAAATTGCACCTGGAGGGCAATTTTGATCTCAATCCTACAGCAATTAATTACAAAAAAAGGAAATGAGGCTTTCTTATTCGACCAGAGTGGTAAAAGATCCGTTTAAGTCCAGCGCAAGGACGCTATGAATTACTATACAATTGAATAACTTTTACTTATGAATACACTTTCCGTATCATTCGATAATGGGTGACCAGTATGAAAGTTATATATAATTTAAAAGTATAATATATCCCAATAGCTCTCATGCTCTCTCTGGTGTAAGGCTGATAAAAAGATGTTTTTACACATACTGTAACTCAAGGCAATGGAATACCATTCCATTCTTCAAGATACGGTCGTAATGGTACGTGTAGTAAGTCGAGTGACATTGCATTTCGGTTGCAAATCCCTTCCTTTACCAAATGTTAATCGATGAGGAAGTCCTCCCGCATCCCAGAAATTTCGCCGGTGAGCATGAGAGATCGGAGTAAATCTCTTTCATCCCCCACGTTTAAATGGGTTTGATTAGTTTGGTGCGAATGCCGTCTTCATTGCGCCCCCCGCAGCGAAAGCCTCCGCCCCCTCCATTTCGCCAAACAGTATAAATTATTTCGTAAAGGACGCACGTCCGGTTGAACAAATTTCAGTTCCGTTTCGGATGTTTACCTCGCGATGTTTTCGTGGGCGTTCGTCGCTTTCCCTGGAATCCGAATGGTTAAAATTCCATTTGCGACGCGATTACCCCGGTAGGCATGTTTCTCTCCAAACCGAAAGATGACACGAGTTTTCGGGCTCTAAATAGTTTCCTTTTCATTATTCTCTGCTCACCTGTGACCGACCCGTTCCGGTAATTTTTCCGTGTCTTGTTGTTTCTGCCTTCTCTTTAGTGTCTAATTTTTTCTCAATCTACATCTATAATTTGTCTTAGGAGCCGACTTTTGGCGTGCTACAGAAGGCATCTGCAACATAAGTCTCTTATCTGCCTCTG
The DNA here is from genome assembly GCA_036926295.1 of Pachydiplax longipennis. Taxonomy (NCBI): domain Eukaryota; kingdom Metazoa; phylum Arthropoda; class Insecta; order Odonata; family Libellulidae; genus Pachydiplax; species Pachydiplax longipennis. Next base: position 18,495,772 of record JAVFKF010000001.1, on the reverse strand, counting down.
TTGCGTATGCTTCACGGAAAATGAATCTCTGAAGCTGCTCATCCTAGCGTCTAATCCCATGATTTCTCTTTAGTATGTGATTGACCGAAGTAACAGTGTAGATGCATTAGATTTACCACCTTCTTAGTCCACATTTCATACCTGTGCATTGCTAAAATCAAAGCTAAGGAGATCAAATTCACAAGGGCATAAAAGCTTGCCTAAGTAATCCTCTATTAATACAATTTAACGTTTCATAGAATAAAACGGAGCATGGATAGCCATAGGAAACCGGTATTCGAAGCTCGATATTCTACTTTCCGGCTGTATATTCTAAGCGTATGAGCTATCGGATAACCTTTTCGGTATAATTTTATTTCTAAGTTACTAAAATTTTGTTTTAAATAATTTCGTAACTTCAAGAGCACATATCACTTTCTGTAAGTCCAGGAAATCTTCCAGTCCACCACTACATTACTTGCGAGCTATATTGAACCTCGGTAATGGATACTTATGCAAAAGTGGCATGAAAAGACTATCGATTTGTAGGGGAAAAATGCTGTTTATATTTTCTGTTCTAGATGTGGAACTCATATTCGTAGTATTCGATAATGTAAGCCCTGGTAACTCCTCGAAACTATTACGCCACCTAGCTGTGAGTGTGCTTTTATTAAACTCGTGACTTGCTCCAGGAGTGGTAGTTGTTAAAGTTGATTCCAGTTTAATATCGTAAGCGACAATTTCGCTGGGAAACCTTGTTCGTTTTATTTGGGTCGTGCGCTCTTGAATTACATGATGGCCTCTTAATTTCTTTAGTGATTAATTAATCTCTCTAGTAATTAAAAACTGGGAGCTCCGCCTCCGGCGCCTTACTTAAAAAGTCTGCGAGGCAGACGTTATACCTAGAGTTTAATTAAATCTGCTACGTGTTGTCCGCATTATATGTTTTCCGAGTGCTTATGCCAGAGTCGTCTGCCATGTATGTACATATGTACACGGTCTCTTGTACTAGCTTTCGCCGCTGAATTCGCGACCGGCGATCTTCTAGGGCGAGTTTTTTTTCAATTAAGAAGCGTTTAAGATAGAAATTCGAAGATTGATGAGAGAGATTACGAGACAGAGGGTTGTTTGGTGAATAGATATGAAGAATAGATAGTTCCGTTGGAGTTAAACGGATGAACCAGGAAATGAAATAATAGGATGTAATTGTGCATCAAGAACCTTCTCGCCAAAAGAGCTCTCTAAGCTGAGATTGAAAAAAAAATTATTTCATATAAGATAATTATTTTATTACCGAAAATTTAATTCTATTACTATTTTATTGTTTACTATTCTATTATTTACTATTCTATAATTTACTATTCTATTATTCTTATCATGCAAACAACTGGGTAATTATATTAACTGGTAGGTTTAAATTAGCTCAAAATATTTGTTCGTCATCAAATTTAGAATCTAATATATGAGTATCTTATGACAGAGATCCTTACGAATAAAACTTCATTTCCCGCAGAAAACGTCTCCCAAGGAAAGGTAAGGATATTAATTTTGCATATCGGTGTACGTCTAAAAAATACAAAAGGATTTATGGAAATTAAATTTTGAGCCGGTTGCTTCTATGAGAATTATGGTGGTGGTAGAAATAGTCGGAGCCACCACTCATTTTGCCTAAGATGTATCCAGAAAGAGACTGTTCTTCGGAATAACTCAATTAGTTTATATCTTAGGATAATGGTCACTAACTTTATCTCTACCGTCAAATACTTGGCTGTTGTAATATTTCAGGTGTGTGTTTCCTACTTGATAAAAAGGGATAATGGCATAGATGTGAAAAAAATTTCGAATAGCTGTATTACGTAAATAAAATCAATAAACATTATTATTACAAATAAATTTACAACAAATTGTTTCCATTAAGCAATTAAGCAGTTGATACGGTAAAGAGATTAAACTGTTTAAAACGCTACAATGATGGGCGGTGGCTAAAAAATGATTTGCGTACATTGGTTCGGAGAATCCGCCCGGAAAGTGGAAGATCCTGGACTGTGTCCCGACTTGTCCGCCTTTACGCTCCATTCGTCGATGGGAAAGCGTTTCCTGTTCACAAAGAAAACTGTTAAAGCCAGCGGTACTTTTATCTAACTTCGTTGATTTGTTTTGGATGACGTATTCCCGATCGAAGAAATTTTTGTGACTCAGAATACATACTACTATCTTTTTCCCAATGTGGGTGACCTATCAGCCTCTATTATTTGTGAATATCGTGTTTATTTCTATGCAACCCTTTAGCTTCATAGGCATCAGATCTTTTCATCAATGAAAATTAATTCACAAGATTCATTTTTCCTGATGCTGGGTTGAATGTAAGTTGAGACTTAAGTTTTCTTCAAGTGGGTAAAGTTTCTTCGGCCAATGTAACAATTCGCATTGTATCGTTTATCCATTCTCAGCGGTATCTCTCCGATATGGCTTTGAGATTTTCTCATTCATAATTAAGGAATAATTTTACTCTGGCTCTCTGTATCTTTTAAACTTCTTTAGTTTTGAAGTGGGTTAATATCCGCCTGGGGTATAAAATTAAGAGAATAACTTTGGTTATATATAATCACATAATGTTGTACTTTGGTGAAATATAATCTCTGGCTCCTCTCGCCGTAAATCGAATTACGGTCTATTTTCGAACTCCGGAAAAAGAAATTAAGAGGTGTTTTCGAGAACTCCTATCGCGAATTTCGAGGCGCAGTGCGATTTTTATTCAGGCGAATGATTTCCAAAGATTACGGCCATAATTCTGCTCCCCAACGAAGCTCCAGTAACTGTATTCAGCTTTATCATTCGGATTACTCCTCCGACGCTATCTGCGAAATTAATATCCGGCCGGGGCAAAGGGAACGTCTTCTTCGAGCCACTTAAATCGCACCTCCTTATTCCCGACGTATCTCTCCGTACGTGGGAGCACTAAGCTTCGCATCCCGAGCACGTCTCTCTCTCTTTCTCGCTGAACTTCGTGGCGAGAATCCACGGGAGATGGGGAAAGATTTTTTTTTCTTCTTTCGCTTTGCATACGGAAACAATTCCAGTCTAAAGATGGACGGGAGGAGATAAGGGGTTATGGAGGCTTGTTTGCTTAATTTCAATCAGGGAAATGAAGCGAGGAAAAAAGTTGCAAAGTGACGCAGTTAACCCAATTTTCTGCAAAAGCGGGCGCGACTCCCGCGCTTTATCGGAAATAAAACTTGCGCTCGTTTTGAGTTAGCGAGGATTTCTTCCTTCCCACTGTTGAATTAATGCTCCGCCGTGGCACCTCCGTCGAGGAAGACGCCGTCGGATTGCTTTTCCTTTTTTAATCCGTGAGATATGCAAATTACGAGGATTGGTGCGTCTCCGCTGGCGTCATTATCGGTGAGCATCGCGCGGAATTCATTCATTGCTGCAGGGCAGCGATGTCCAAGGTTTTACCTCCAGTGAGATTAATCAGCTCTTACACAGTCTCTTGGAAGCTTTCTGCATCCCAGATAATGGTTATATACGAGGGTGGTCTGAAAAGTTTCCGACCCCAGAGTTTACAAAATCTTCAGAAATTTTCAGAAAACATGTCGAGGAATGGCGAAATGTCGGAAACGTTTCAGACCATCCATGTATACTTGGCTGTATATATCGGTCATAATAATTTATCAGTTGATAATAATGCTATATATACGAGTAATAGTACATAGTTGCGTTTGAGTTTTTAATAAAATGATATATTTGATAAATGCTTTCCTAAATTTCCAAATTTTTAAACAGTATGCGAGAGTAAGTTGGGGGTTCGCCCTAAACTTACTCTTTCATAGAGTAAGTTTTTATATAAGTTTTTGGGTAAGTAACCCAATCATCTCTTGTTGGAGGGACGCCGTGTCCGACGCTGTTTCCGAGATAATCTCCGTCACCACCACAGGAAGAGAATTTCAACAAAATAATTTAGTAAATATTTGTATTATATAGGATATAATACAAGCAGAATTGACTTTTTTCACTTCAATCAGCAAGCTTTTGTTTAGAAATAACTCTGCATCGATTTAAGAGCCTTTGGATTTGAAACCTTTGATCTAGTTGAAAGTAGTTAAATAAGTAAAAATACTAGCTTAAATATTTAATTAAGATTATTTTATCCAGTCACTTAACTGTTTTAAAATAAAGCAGCATGAGAGTTAAAACGCCAAAAATATAATTTTATCGTGAAGCTTTATTAAGTGAAAGAAATGTCAATATTACTTCGTAGAATTCCTACGGTACGGTGACGACTTCATGTAAATAATTTTTATTATTATTACCTATTTAAGCCAAAGTGAATAGGCTTATCTTGTAAATCCTATAATTCCTAGTTTTCTGCCACATTCTTGATCTTTTCTAATATCTTAACAATTTTTCTAATTAACTAGGAAATTTTATACATAAACGTAATTGTAATTGAGGTAGCTCTTAAGAAAGCACGTTTCCTGGTTAGCCTTAAAGAACTTGCGACGGAATTTTTAAATCAATTTCTTACTCCAGAACAGATAAAGTTCGCCGAGAAAATTTACTCCGAGCCTTCTAAACAGAGTTTTCCAAACTTTTCCTCCGGCTCTTCAGAAATTCAGAAACTTAAGTGGATCAACCAGGTTATTTTGTATGCCAGGTTTATATTGATAATAAATAAACTAAGCAAGTTAGTTAGAGTTCTGTGATAACACAGCCCCTCGCAAAATGAGGTGCGCTAGAAGTTCAAACAAATTTAAACTTGGCGCAGCATTTAAATACGTACGAGACTTAAGTCAACTTTCATAATTTCTCTGGGAATATTTATTAACTTTTCTCGTTAGAGCACAAGCGTCCGCGGAATATTGTAAACATTGCTTTAATGCATAAATAATGTATTTATATCCATATTTGTAATATATTTATCCTGTACATGGGAGGTCTGAAAAATTCCCGACATTTCGCCATTTCTCGACATGTTTTCTGAAAATTTTCTGAAGATTTCTGAAAAAATCTGGGGTCGGAAACTTTTCAGACCACCCTCGTACATGGATGGAATACAGTTAATTTATTAAATGTTCAAAATATAGCAACTTTCATAATTTCTCACCAAATATTTATTAACTTTTCTTGTTAAAACACAAGCGTCCCGCTGAAGAGTTTTGTAAACATTGCTTGAAGTATGAATATTGTACCGTGTCATTGTATTTATATTCATATTTTTACATATTTATCCTGTACGTGAATGGAATGCAATTAATTTCTTACTTGTCCTTAAAATTGCAAGTTCTAATACTGTAGTTCAAAAGCCTTTAGTCCCCCTAAAATTGCGTCGTAACTTTAATTATTGTCATTTTTTCTCCGTCTGTTGGTTTTATCGTACTGTTCTCGAGCAGTCGTGATGAAGCATTGACGTCCTTCTCGCGTGTCATTTGATGACGTACGAAACGAATGAGAAATGCAAAAAAACAGGAAGGTCACCATATGCGACCCTTGTGGGACGTTCGAAAAATTTCTCCTTTTTCCCCTTGAAGCCATGCGAGGTCGACGCGTGGAGAGCTTCGTCCTTAAAAAGGTTAATCATTGCGCTCGGCCGTCGTAATTTTTCCCATCGCAATTGTCTCGAAGGGAAGTGCTTTCATGTACGGAGAGCGTGCGATTCAACGCGCGATTCGCACGGGAATCGAAACTTCCCGAACGATTTGAGAGGATCGAATATGAGATTCAAAATCAAAGGTTGATCGTCCATCTGTTCCCGCCGGATTTCCTTCTTATATTCCGGGATACGGGAGATGTTCCGCTTGCTCGGAAATAAAGAAGCTTTTCCCTTCGTTACAAGGTGTTTTGACGAGTGGAAAAAATTATATCACCCAGTTATTTATTCAGATCAAATGGCTTTTTCTGAACTAAAGAAAAACAATTTTATAACTATATGTTTCCCTAAATAGGAGCTTTTAAAACACGTTTTAAATACTTTTTCTTCAACTTTTCATTCGGAAAAGTTACAGTCGAAAGATGGGCTAAAGAAACTAACTGAATCTGATCTGAATTTATTGAATCTCGAAGAAAGTACTTGGTACTTCCCATTCCTATTCTATTTAACATAATCTTAAAATCTATGCAATGACACATATACATGCACATACATATAGCGGTGGCGCTCAAAATTAGGGATCCTGTGAGAGAGCCAGAAAGTTGATCTTCCACCCACTCCCCTATGTCTGCAGGATGGTTGACGAAAACGTTCATGACATCTTTAGAGCTGGACATCTAGAGCTTAACTAATATATATCAGAAGACTTTATTTAATATTTGTATTTTTGTGAAGTCCACTTCATCTGTCTTATTTCCCCTGGTTAACCTCAATTATTTCCATTATGTTTGAATTATTATATTTATTTTTATATTGATTAATTTCGAAATTAACTTTCCAATATGCTATTTTTTTACAAGAGATGATGTGAATATCCTGATTCGATTTTTTAATCCTAGCATTTAAGGATGCTGTATAGTATATTACTTTTCGAAAATTTGGAATATAATAATAATAATAATAAAAAGACTTTATTTAGGGCGAGATTGAGACTATAAAGTCTCCTCTTACATCTAACCCTTGTATATGTATCGTATCTAACAATAGGTATCGCTTGAGTATATTTAAGGGAAAATTTTATGAATTCTTTAGAGGTTAGGTGCGAAATCATTCAGCGTAGTGGTCCACTTCGAATCTTATCCGAAGAGATCGAGACGTGGAAACTCTTAGTATGTCAGTGGAATAATATGGACAGGAATGAAGTTTTCAAGGATTCATCGGATGACAAGCACTATCGCCCAACTTTTTTACACCACGTCATTTCTTTTCTCATCTCCTCCAGTAAGAACTGTTTCCTCTCTTTCGGAACGACATGCTCCGCGAACATCTCGCGTTCCTCTTTTTGACAATTTGCCATTCCGAAAAAGGTTAGTGGCGGAAAAAATTGGGTGAGAATGGTGCTGTATGAGAGGGAGCTATGGCCGACTTGGTGGCGTTGAGTCGTGGCCAAGGACGAAGAGATAAGTCCTGCGTGATAATTCACTGGAAGAGTGCCAGAATATTAAGGTGTAAGGAGTCTACCGCGGGAGCGTCTGCGGCGTCGGGATTGCCGCTCTGAGTGAATATACAATACACACACCCGTTGTAAACCCGTGCAGTGCCGCGGATTTTTTAATCTCGCTTTCACGTCGCCAAGTTCTGCGATCGTCGCGGACCTTAAGGTCAACAGATGTGGGGCGTTAGTTTCAAATTCGATTGAGATACGTATGCCCTCGCATGAAAATGTGCGGATTGAAATGGTGCGAAGAAAATTGTTTGCTCTTTTTGGTTCTGAAGATGGCGTAGAGCGCCGGAACCGGTCAACACTCGTGTTAATTAATTATGTGGAATTTGTATAAGTTTTTAGTTTCTTTGAATTATTTCGGTATGAATTTCTGCCCTGTATCGGTCTCCTAGATTCGATTTAACGTGTGTTGTTCTATATTGAATCCAAAGAACGACTGATGTACTGTTCAGGTTTGCATTATGCTTCGAAAAAGGATAATTGAGGTAGCAGTAATGCCGAAGCGGGTCATACAGCCCCGGGCAGCAGTTATGTTAGGGTGACACATTTCGTCAACTGCAGTGGGTGGAAAACCGGTTATTTTTCAAAATAAGGGACAAGAATGGAAATAATTGATGCAATGAAAGCTAAATAAATGTAAGAATCTGATTTTTTATAAAAAAGATTCAATTCGAGTTCCCTTTCTCTTTTTTTTCTTCAAAATGGAATTACAGAAAGTAACGATCTTACCAATAAAACTCCTGATGAAATACTGTGAAAACATAGCTTTTCTAATTGTAGTAAAAATTATGGAGATAGAAACGAAAAATACTATTTCTTATTAAGCAAATAACAAGGTGTCATCCTGCCGTAGATTTTTTTGGATGAGTTATGATAATAGCAATGCTAATCGAGAATGAGCATGCTACAAATTTTGTGGAGCTGCCACGTATCGCAACCAAGCTCTTTTGGCACTTAGCTTTGGCAGCCATTTGGATTACGAAGTCTTAATAACCTTGCACTCAGTTGCCTATGTAAACAAGGTAAACATAGTGTAGCTTTCGTAAGACGTTTTTCCATTCTTCTTCGACAAATTCTCTATTTATACACGGGGGCGTACAGGTATGCCAGGCAGCCATCGCAATTGAGGCAACTCCCAGAGAAGTAGGGCCCCTATTTGCTATCCATAGGGAAATCCCTTGTTATTTACTGCGTAGGCCCCCAGATTCACGCTTTAACCACTGTTTACATATCCATACGTGTAAGGCAAGCTTTCATTTTCAAAGTAATTTCGCTGTTTCCCTTCTCTATTTTCGGTATTCACAACTTGATATAAGTTATTATGGTGCATTGTGTAGTGATTGAATAAAGAACTCGAAGAAATAGATATTATTCTAACATTTAACTTGGTGATAGGGTTCTATTACATGATTTATGGGTTTTGCTCTTAAAAGTCTTAAAGGATTTCGTGTTCATCCCGTTTCTATCCTGTATAAAGCTGAAGCAGGATTAATGAATTGGCTTCACTTTTTATCTAGGATCCGTAAATTAAATCTTTCTCTCGGAAGTTTAAATTCTTTATTAATTGCACGTTAAGCAGACTACTCAATTATCGGAATGTATCCTTTGAGATGTATCCTCGAGAATTGAGTCTCCATCTAGAATTAGAATTCAAGAGATAAATTCCGAAATTTTATGCTAGAAAACTCTTCTTTCGCGACACTTATCCCTGCGATTGATGAATGAGGATATATGAATGAAACATCGCGCTGTCCTAATTCCAATGCTTTAGCTTTGCTGTTTAGCTCGTGAAATAATGGGGTTTAATCCGTTTTGGCTTACATTTCCCTATCTTTGAGCCTTTTCTCGAGAACCCAATTTGAGCTGCTTTTTCGAGGAAAAGATAGTCGATAATGATCGAGGCGAATAACAGAGACTGGGACGCAGTTGGAGGAATGGATATATTCATTCTCTCGGCGGCATTTCCACGAAATTGTGGGGTTTTTCTTCAGTTTATCGGATGATTTAATGAGGAGCAAAAGAAATTGCTATCTTTCAGTGACTTAAAAAACGGCGAGTAAATCTAATAGCTGTGAATGTCTTATTGTCTGTAGCCTCGTAAACTCCCATGAATCTATATTTTAATTATCGTTCGTTTAACTTTTTTTGAAAATATTTTATTTATTTTTATGTCTTCATTGCTGCGTCAGCGCTACTTTAATTGAATTAATTCAATAAATTAATACTACTAATGTATTGATTTAATTAATATTACTAATGGCATTCATTTCGGTCATTCCTAATCTAATGCTATGAAAAGTGTTATTTATTGAGTCATAATTCTGTATATACATGAACTCATTCCAGTTATATCAATTTGGATCAGTGAGTAAAATCCAAGACAAACTACCTCACTCCTCATCTTTCCTGGCCACCTCATTCCCCTCAAAAGCATTTCTAGTTAATGATAGAAAAATGAAGATCCAATCAGCATTCTGGCTAATCATTCTATAGATCCTACAGAGAAACGTTTTTAAACAGTTTTCCTGTGCTGCAGTAGCGGATGGCTACCACTTAGCGAATGAGACAGTTCCCACTTGGATGAAATTCCATTTAACCCAGGTTTATCCTGCAGATAAATTATTTATCTCACTTCTCTTCACCCCAGATAACGATTCCCGAAGTCAGCCCTCCCTTTCGAGTCCTCTTTGCTCTCCAAACCGTTCACTGCGCCCAGCTGCGTTTTAAGATGCGTGAATCGATCTAAAACTGATAGTTTGTTTTGCACTCAGCATCCCTTTCCGATTCGGTCGTTAGCGGGCCTCCAAACGAATAACGTTCCCCTCGCATTTGCACTATCATCAAGTGTAAACATTATCCGCCACCGCTTTGTCCATGGCGGGCTTCCGTTTGTTTGTGGGTAATGAGATGATGGTCGTCCTACCCCATTTGCTCCCTCCGTCGCTTGTTCCTCCCCTCTGTACTATAACAAGAGCTGAGGAGAACGTTGAACGCTGCAGCATAGAGAGGCAAGGGATTGTCTTATTGGTTGAGAAGTGGAATAGGTCTCAGGAGTAGGCTCAGTTTACGATCCCCCGCCGTAACTTCCAAGTGCAGAATGTAGTTCTGATGTTGTTATGTCGAAAGGGCTAACAGTATCGAGAAGAGCGTTCATTTATGGTGCGAAAGTTCTAGTGGAAGCAGTCTCAGTAGGTGTAAAGTCTACGATAATTTATCTTTGCACATACATGGTACATATTTTAGCCATGATATTTTTATAATACGTTCTCTTTTATGAGGCTTTACATTTCCCTTTGATGATAGTCTACTCAATAGACCGATTGCGAAAGAAATGTCTCTGGAATATTACGACAGAATTTTCTGTTATTTACTTAACTGTATATTCGGCGTACTATGATATACTTATACATTTTTTTCATTTTTTTGCAAGGGAATTAGTAATGGATTGGGAATTGTGTTATATTGGAGTTTTGTATCACGTAAAGTAGTTGTATGTAAGTGTTTAATCTTGTGAGGGTATTATATAGTTTATTCTGAGTTGTTTAATCATGTTTGTGAAAATTAGTGTAGTTGTTTGTAATGTTGCCACCAGACTAGCAGTCTATCTGCAACAATGTACTTAATAATAAAAATACTTATCGAATCTTACAACAAATTGGAAAACAATTATTACACCGCGGAAAATTCAGTATCTCTGACAAACACTGTTGATGGTATCAAATTTTACGTGGTTAAAGCACGCTAGTAATTGAAATTTCGGTGATAATTGGACTTCTCTTGAACATCGTGATATTTAATCTTCAATTCTCAAATTCATCGGCAAATATTGGCGCTATTCCAGCGAAGGAAATGCGAGATGGATTCATTTAATTAGATTTTGTTACGATTAAAAGCCTCTGATTTTTACTTTCTTCAGTTGGATTCTTAGACTGTTGTTTAAGGAATCTATTTGAATTTTTAAATCTTTCTACAGAGAGATGAAAGCTATTTTATTTGAATCTTTTAGAACACCATCCTTTCTGGGGGGTATGATCCGATGCAACGAAGTGAATCACTTTGGCCATACAGTTTATATTTTCGCGTAAATAGAGGATATATTATCTCAAGTTTATCTAGCTTATCATAGCATGTTGATCTGCGATCGTATTTAAATCTCTTCTCAAGTAGCATTTCATCCGATTCGATAGGAATAAAGTCCCTCATTTATAAGAAGATTTCGATTTAAAAATCTCTTCGAGAGGCATCAATGGTGAGAAGCGTGTTTAGAAAACGGCGACGCTATCGCTTCCCAACTGGGGATGCCGGGTTCGACCACAGATGCGCTCGAGAGGGGCACTGTCCTCTTCTCGAATCAGCGCGTGCTCTTATTCCCCCTCGCTGACAAAGAAACCTCGCCGTGCTTTGCATCCCCACGACCCTAACCCGTTCATTTCCGCACCCTCAAGTCTCTCGAGCGACCCCAGTAAAAAAAAACCCCTTCCTCCGTCACTTCCTCCGTTTGATTGCCCCACTATTTCTCTCCCCTACTGCACTCTCCCCCATTCGTTATTCCACTCTCTCCCTCCATATCCTCCCTTACCTCTTCTCTTCTCCCCCTTTGTTTCTTTATCATCTTACCCTTCCCGGTCGTTCCGGAGCGGGGCTCACGTCAGGGGACTTATTCGGTGTTTGTTTCCATTAATGGATGGAATTGTTGCTTCGTGACACACCGCCGACTTTCTCCCTTTTCTTATTGCATTTCGGTCCTCGATCCTGCCCAATTTTGAAGCAGGGCGTCGAACCGGAACCCGACCGAACAGTGAAACCGAAAAATACGGTTTTGCCGGACAGAGAACCTAAGCGAAAATTCTTGGGCTCGAACCGAAATCGATAAACGTTATAGATTCCGCTCAGATTTCTTCTTCAGAATATTACCATTTTCGGTACTAAACCCTGAGGATGGCTGCGGAGTCAGTGGCCGAAACGTCGGGGTTTCGGACGACGAAATCACCCGATTACCATTTTACTTGCGTAAATCGAGAGAACTTTGCCAAATATATGAGTATTAGTGGCTTTCAACGAGCTAAAATGAATTCTTTGACATCTACATAAATACTTTTCCTGCCGCCCTTCGGCATACGAAAGGGGCTTAAACACTGTAAAATTAAACTATTTTTCAGTGTGTTATTATCGCGTGTCGTTTGTGGAAAGAATGAGTCTTAAACACGACTTGTTCTAGCGTCCATTTCTCTTGCTCAATGCTCATTGTCGGATCAGCCGAAGTAGCAGGGGGGGGTGGGGTTGCATAATATCGATTACGTCCTCTGTATACGCGTCGTCTGTAAAAATCATTTAATCTTATCTAATATTTAGCCATTCTATACTGTCATTAATTAATTAAAATTAAAATCAATTTTATTATGCAAGTTGTATTCTAGAATTTGATTTAATCTCATGTTATTGAGAAAAGCTACGAACACTAAAATTACCTTCCGAAGGATGTAAAATGTTAATTTTCTCAGGGAAGAAACCGGTTCAGTGTTGATAGAGCAAAACCGGAACTGAAATTGGTTGCTTTCATTGAACCGGAGTGAAAACTGGAACGAAAAATATCATGGGTCCACGCCTCTTTTTGAAGGGTGAATGGATTCTTTGCGGTTCCGTCGTCACCTTCCGCAGCAGTCTTTCGAAGGGATGCATAAGGAAGAGACCGTGCGAAAGATGTAACAGGCGACCGTAATTCGCCGAATCTGCTTTTAAAATTCACGCGACCGCACCAAAGGTTGCGTAACGCGCGCGTCTTTGAGGTTTGGCCGTGAAAATTTTAAGCAAGAGCGTTACGCACGCAGAGGTTGGATATCTCTGTTGCGTGCCCTTTCTGCTTGGGTTTAATCTCCTCCACGCGGCCTCTTTTGATCTGCATATAGAGACCAACGTACGAGGTGTCCGTGCTTAAGTATGCGTTCCAGTAGCTGTGAGTTCCTCTGTGATTCATGAGCTCTTGTGCGTGAATGTGTTCTTAGTACGTATGCCGAAGAAAAAGCTCTGCTTTTATTCTTGAAAATTTCGAGTTATTTTTTGGTTCATTGAATAAATAAATCTGTTAAGACCTTTGGTTGATTCTCTAATATGAGAGACATCAACATCTCGGACTTGGGGAACGCCCTTATATTAAATCTTGATGTTCTTTGAGTAGGATGAAAATTTTAATCGAATGTTTTTCATTCACTAAACATACCTTACCTTATGTAATAGATATTGGAACAGGAATTATCGAAGTTTTCAGCTCAGAATGAAATTAACGCTGATCCTCTGAGTTTAATATTGTTATAATTGAAGATTCAAACGTCGAAACAGTTCTTACACATAGTATTGATAGAATTAGCCGTCGCTGTGTGGGACTTCATCAAAGTAGATATAATAATATAAAAATACGTTTTTGTACGTATAAGTACGTTTTTGTATAGTTTTATAGTATAACTGAATTAATATAAGTGACCAATGACGTATTCACAGTAGACCGATTGAGGTTTCTACCCTACTCTTCTCTATCATAAAAACGTAGAAATTGCAAATTTTGTTACCCGCACTCGTCTCATCTTGCTCATACCAACAATTATAATTATCATTTTCAATAGATTTTACACTTTAAGTAGGTTTACGAGTAGATGAAAGGGTGACATATCATGAAAAATGCCTTAACAAAAATATTTTATTGAGAGATTGTAAAAGAGTTTGAAATAGGATGTTTTTAAAAAATATATGCTATCTTTAGTAGCTTAGGTTATTTTGCTGTTCCTCCTGTGCGAAGGAATAACTCAGAGAAAGAAAATAATGGTTACAGAGATTTCAACGATAGAAATCATTCAAAGCAGTTTTTCAGTTATACCACATACACTTAAAGGAAGTTTTAAAATTGTATGTGAAATTAACTCCATGTTTTGAGGCAACGGTCCGGGATCGTCAGGGTTTTCCAAACTTCAAACTTTCCATTCAAGTCCTACTTTCATTCCAAGGATATGCTAACCCTATTGATCTGTAGTATTTCCTCTAACACCAATTTAAGTTACTTAATTTATGCTCGAAACCGGTCGCCGCAATAAAATATTCCCTGTGGAACTTCTTGCTTAGTAATTTTCATATTCACCTAGTATGGACTTCCACCAAGTTAAGGCTTCATCCATCGATTTTATACTTAATTTATATTTATATATATTTTCTATATTTAATATTATTTTTTATCGATAGCATCAGTCGCTGGTTGTGCGAAAGATATTATCTTCTTTTCCTAAAAGCTTTCACTTGTCATTCCTATTATTATGCGAATTTATTATCTGTCAAAGAAGAAGATAAAAGGTCTGTCACTGGAAGTCTTGTCCGAGGTCTGAGCTTATGTTCCCGAGGAAGTAACACAAGAATGTCGTGGGTGTTGCTCCGATCTTTCCTAGCTTAACTACAAGGAAAAGATGACTGTTGACTGTTCAGTCCTTGGAGAGATAAAGATAATCGCTGCGGTTTGGAGAAGTGGAAAAAAATAAACGCCGCGGTTAGGCGGGTGATATTTTTTTATCGGAGAGAATGATTGAGCAGTGGCTGCTAGAAGAGACGGGGAATGGATTATGGTCGGAAGACAGCTTGAAGGATGGGAATAGAAACTCGAAGAGGAAAAAATAAGCGTAAAAATATAAAGTTCGGATGACAAGGACGCATTTTAAAACCCGATTGTGTCAAAGCTAATAGTTGATTTATCTCAGATGAAGGATTCTTTAATTGGATCTCATGGCAGATGTCTTGTTTAGCATCTTGGTTTTTGAATGCTGAAAAGAGTCTGTATTACCATTTTTTTTGTCATTACTTTTAAGGCGGGAGTGGTTTAGTAATTTCAAGTGACCAATGTCATCGTGAGCTTTAGTCCTTGTCTTCTGGATTCACCCGCATAGCTTGAAAATGTCATATTTTTTATGTAATTTTTATATGATTTTTAGCTCTTATGCTCCCAAGTAAGATGACATGGGAATGGTTTCAGAATTACGTCCAGTCTAGCTTCGTATCTAATTTAAAATGTCCCTATGGTATTTAATTATGGGTAAAATCGAAGATGAGACTATAGTCTCGATTTCTTCCAAAATAAAGACGAAATTTATTTATTTAATTATCGAAGTCTTTTAGTGCCAATCAGGAGAATAGGTTATTTGCTGCGATTGCACTAAACTATTTGTAAATTTCACTTAATATATCGGAAAACCTTATTATCTAAGTGCGATACGAGCTATCTAATGTTTGTACTCAATAGCTTGTCGTAAAGTTTGAGTCAGTAACTGTGTTGTGGAGGAAAGATGATTGAAAATATTAGAAATGCTTGGCCATGAAAATCATACCAATTTTCTCTTCTTCCTAGCATTGTTTCCTATTTTTTGATTGTTAGTAAGTGGCAAGTATTATACCTGGCCAGGGAAATTGGAGAGCTGAAATTTCAGGCCCATCTCACACTAATGATGCACAATTGTCTGTCTGTCTCTTAAGTCATTAGTCCGAAGGTTGGTTGAATCCTCGACCCCTATACCGTTACCTCTCACGAAGGAAAAGGCACAGTGGGCAAGATTAGAAGTGGGATTTCTTACCACTGCTTCCCTCACCAATTATGAGCGAAAACGCAATCAAGCCCTCGTAAGTGCTTCCCCATGATCCTATGAGTATAATTCTTAACACTATTCACCTATTCAACCTATCACTCATACCTTAGTAGTGATCTAAGAAACAAAAATTCACTAATACATACACAAAATGTTTTTATGTGTGTATATATGTGTATATATACTGTGGAAAAAAGTACCTGTGAATGTTTTATTTCTTACATTACTTGTTATGGATTTCCACGTTGTAAAGACTTCCACAATTGATTATATTTCAGTATTTTTTATATTTTCTATGAACAAGGCAGGTAATATTTATGTAAGACTTCTCCTTCCTGTATCCGGAGGTATGCAATTCAGTATTTTTGAAGTGTTGGTATGGAGAATGATTATAATTATAAGTCTTTATTTGGGCGAGATGTATAATTAAAGTCTCCTCTATCATCTAAACTATGGATGCTGAACGTAAAATATTGTGGTGAAGGCAAGAATAAGGAGATGCTGAAGAGAAATGATTAAGCGAAGGTGTTAATTTAAATCATCAATGACACGGTAAAAAAATTAATTGGCCATATATTAAGAAGGATATGCGGTTATAATTTGAGATGGAGGGAACGTGGGAGCGAAGAATAGAGGAAAGAGAAGTGTCGATGGTCGATGAAGGGTAAAATATTTGCAGAACTGAAGAGAAGGGTAGGGGATAAGGGAGTAATGACATTTAGAACCTGCGCAAGCAGATTGCCATTGATGATCGTGCACCCAGACTAAAGAAAAACCTGCATTCGTATTGAAACGGAGAAGTGCTTTCGAAATCTCACCCATTCATTCGTCATGTATTGCGTCTCGGAGAGTCTTTTACTCGTTCCGTGTGTTTTCCCCATCGAAAACCCGTTCTCCGCCCCCATATCTTTCTCACTCTCTTGGTGTCCTTTGCAGTCATTCCGCGGGACTCCTGACCCAACGGTGACCAACTGGTTTTTCTCTCCTTGCGCCAGAGCGTGCGTCACGTGCCGTCTGCTTCCCCGGATGCACGGGTTATACAACTCCCGACGCACCCTCTCTCAGTTGGCGCAATCTTTTAAGAGGCCCGAGATGGTTAAATGGGTTCCTTCAACTCGTTCGTTTAAATCGTCTGAAGCTCACTCTATAAGCGCGTCAGTTGTCCGAGGCCTTTCACTCTCTTTATTCTCGTGCTTGAGCCATTTTTCTTGATTGATCGCTGGCGGAGTTGTTAAGTGACTGCGAAGGGATGTTTACGTTTTGTTCACCGTATGTTGTTATATGTGCATCGCGTAATAGTGAGGCTAGTTGAGTCGAGGGGGTACTGACAAATCCACAGTGCGGGGAGGCCCCGGGGATCTAGGGATCTCATAAGTTTACCACGGAGGGTTCACATGTTATTTGCTGTGGAAGGGCCCCAGATCTTCCGTTGCACCAATAGTTGAACCCATCTCTAGGGAAATTGATGAACTCCTCCCCCTTATTTTTTTTATTTATGGGCAAGTTCTATTTCCTGAGATCAATATTTCCAATAACAGTGGATTAAGTTTGCTGATGACGAAATATTTTTATACCTTGGTTTATGTATGTACGTTTTAGAAACCGGCGCATTTAATATCAAATCTTATCTCGTTTTCCAGAGGCACTCAGTGTGATGCAGTTCCCTTTTATAGAATTCCTTGTAGATCCCTTCCGCAGTAAATAATCTCATCTCCATTGTTTTTCGGGGTTTCGGACCTTATCAACCTGTGTTTTGATTTGAATCATCCTAGTCTAATTACTCAGTCATGAATTACCTTAGCTTCAGATACACCTAGATGACTCTCCATTAGGTGCTCGTTTTTTGTGGCGTAACATTCTTTCATTTTATGCTGTGTGATTAATTGAAAACTGATCTTTCTCCTGCTGCAAAGTACTTCTAATAATAGTTCTCGTAGTTGCACTTGTAGTACTTTTTATGAAGATCTATTGAAAATTGAGATAATTCTTGTACTTTTTTTAAATATTGGTTCCCTAAAAGTCTAGCTCGGGACTGCTTTCACCAAAGGCAATATTTTTAGAAACCCCTTTCACACTTGGCTTTTAAGGGGCCATTCTTTACTATAGTCTTTGAGGACAGCAAATTTAGCTTATTATCGTGAAAATATTAAAGGTTAATTTTATTAGCAGAACGTGATTTACTTGGTCTTATATTCTATGAAAATTATTATTAATTCTGTCGTATATAACTTTCATAAAGTTTTTTTAAAAAAATGTGGAAAAACTGTATTGCTGCACAAAAGTGGTTCTTTTAGCCATTTTCAAATGCAAGCACGTTGAGGATGTATACAACGAATGGGAAGTTAGTTAAGAAAGTTACATAAATCCGACTCTAGTTTCAACGGCGCGGAAGTTCTTTCTTATCTCAGTCTGGACGTCTGGAATGATACGATTATGAAACTCAGAGAAGTGTCTCGGATGTTCTTACACAGAGAATACAATACAACGGTTATCTGTTCCACAATATTGTCTTAGTTAATATCTGGGATGGTAGATTTTGTTTTCTTCGTAACGTTTACATGAAGTTATGTAATCATGAAAAGATCAAGCTTATATAAATGCTTCTTTCGGCTACAAGTTATTATCGATTGCTCCAATTATGAATATTAAGAAGCTCTTTCAGCTCGTAATTATTTTGCCATACATTTTACCTATTCGTTAAGAAAATAATGACTAGATTATTCCTCTGCACCTGTTTGATCCGTTAATCCTAACAAGATTACCATTTTTTCCTTTGGAATACGTTACGTAGAACAATTTCCGGTCGAAAAGTTTTTACCGTACCGTAATTTCGGATGCACTTTTTTACTATGACATATGTTACCCAACTAGCTAACCATAACCGGAGCTAGACAGATGCTTCGTTAACTTCGGATGAAACTTCCAAATCTAATTAAGGAAACTTAATCGGAGCATTTTATGGGAATTTGCCTTCCTCTTCGCGCATTTATTACTAATTTTCTTTTTTCAACTGTCATTGTAAAGCGATTATTTTCGGCTATATCCTTTTTCGCTCAAGATTATTTTGTTCATGCTCTCGGGCACATTGTGAAAATTCTCTTCCTCTGATCTTATTTCCTATTTAATACTTAAGAAGTTTGCCTGATGTGTGAATTCCTTGATATCTGAATCAGCTTAATGGAATCTGTACTCTAATCAGGTTCATAATGTATGATGGCTTCTTCTTATCGTGCATACTGAAGGGTGAGAATCATTGTAACAAATATTTAGCCACTCGATTCATACGTGAATAATTTTCGAGGTTCGTAAAATATCCTTTGACGCGAATGCATTTATGCATTGATCCCACAAAAAATTTGATGATAACCTTAAGTAATGTTTCTATCTTTGTCTTTGTCCCTTAGTTTTCTAAAATATTTATCTCGTTAACTTTAACTTTATACGTCTATGTCAAATAAAAATGGAATACATACCTCAAAAGATGCGGCATTCCTGGTCTTCACCAAATGTTAAGTTTTATTTCGCGCATTATAAGTATGATGGCGGTGGTGAATTTTCTGTGAAATTATATTGCCTATTCGAAAATTCAAATTCAAGTAGAAAACAGGATCGACCAGAGAGTCCAATCATCTTTGGCGAGAAAGAGTTTCTAGGGCGAAGATATTGATTCAGAAAAAAATTTCCAACACTGTTGCATTGGAAGTTGACGGTGATTGGGAATAATACCAGATATAGCTTTTGAAGGGAAGGGTGGGTGGAGGTGCCTCTTGAAGTGATAAGCACAAAAGAGACGGAAGAAAATTGGAAAAAGGGAATTATCGAATCGGGAATCGGAATACCCTAGTCTTGTGATCTTACAATACAATATACAATAAATCAATTGATATATAGACAATGGTGTTTATTAATTAAAATTTTAGAAATCAATCGCTATTTATGAATGTGGAATCCTAAATTACTTGAATGCAAGCTCCTTTTACGTTCTTAGGATAGTCTTTAACTACCTTAAATGGAAAAATATCGCTTACGAAGGTTACTTAACGGGATTACTAATTGAGCATACTATTTATTATTATTAATAAGTCAAAGAATAAGTATCAAGGAAAGAATTTAACGAACGAAAAAAAATTAATGACAAATATACCAGAGAACATCGCATTCTTTCATGCATACTCGGCTAGCATGGGCGTGTATTGCGGGGTTGCCTATACTCCGATTATTAATTTTCAATTATTTATTGCAGCGAAACTAAGACCCATTCAGAGAAACGCCGTTACTATTTTTCATTACTCTACTTCCTGCACCACTGCAAAATGTTTCATCAAAATCCCCTGACAAAAGTGAGAGTCTCTCCTTGTTGGTAAATACTTCACGCTCGTCTCCTTTGGAAGTGGATTCGTAAATTATTTTTATTAGATTCGTTTATTTTTGTGATAAAACCTTCTACGCACTTATTAAGTATAAAATATCTAGAAATTTCATATTTTTAATTGCAAAAACTCAGACCTAATTTTTTAAATTGCATATTGCACTTCTTGATTTTAAATTTTTTCCTATAACATCACTGCCCTATTTCGCTCGGGCGGTAGCAATCTCCAGAATAAAAGTTTCACCATCGAGGACGCCTGAAAGGTCGTTCGCCAGAAGAGCGCCAAAGGGCGCCTAAGTGCAGCGGACCGTTAATGGTAGCAACGAGGTTTTTTTGGCGGCCCAATTGTCCACGGTGTTAAGAGTGCAGTCGTCGAGCCGTGTGCGAAAGAGGGATGAATGCCCATGTACGTCCCCCCAAAAGAGAAATTCCAGCCGCTCGTAAGTTACCTCTTTGTTCGCGCAGCAACATCTCTTCTCCCGAGCTTTCAACGCTTCTATTTTTGCTAATTTCCTGCGAACTCGTTTCAGCGGATGTTTGATCGAAGTCGCGCCATCTGGCGCACAGGTGCACGTTGCAACGAGAGCGTGCCGTATATGGAGAGGAACGGGTCGCGAACCGACCCCGGCTAATATTTTTGAATTTCCTTCTCTGCGGTGGCCATTTTAAGAGACGGCCGATATGGAAGAAAAGTTCTCGCCCGCTTTTCCTCGTGGGGTAATTTTACCGCGCGGCCGTGTTTGTTTTCTCGGAACGTGATTTTCTCCAGATATTGCGGAGAACGGTGTCCAGATAAGTGGTATTTGTTGAGGTCGGGAGGGTCCTTCGTCGTTGTTTATGAATTGGAAGGGCACTAAAGACGGAGAAATGTTAACGTTTTTAGAGTGAAGTGCTCTGCGTTTGTATCGCGTGAGCTATTACGTTACATCGCGATTTTGTCGTTGATTGCTTTTCTGCTAATGTTATTTTTTGTCGGGCGAAGCTTTCCTTTGATGATTACTTTGGAAGATGGAGGAGATTGTAGTTGAATCATGGCCTATTTCTGAGAAAAGTGCTTTCAGGAAGGGTAATTCGAGAGAGATGACTACGGTGATGAGTACAAACCTCGATTCCAGAAATGCGCTAATGGTAGTGGTTACTTAAATATCTCGTTTGAATTCGAGCAAAGGAGGCATTCTTGTTCTCTACTAGATAATTCGATGTTTAAAGTAATTTTGCTAGTTTCGTGCGTCTTGCATCACAATTTTAATGAAGTTCTCTGTCGGAAATTTTCAAATTACCCTCTATAGAAGGGTCGGAATATGTTGTTAATTGTATGTTGTATGAATCGTTATTCGAACTTGAAAACTCTAGCACGCGATTGTAGAATTTAAATTCTGTAGGTCAAATAGTAATATTTATTTGGTTATCACGAATTTTCATTCTTTTCCTTTTTTGCGCAATATTGTAGATCGAAATTTTTTTATATGAAGTTGATCGATATCTATTTCTTACGTGCAAATTATCTCAAGTTTAAGGGTTTAATTATAATTGCAAAATAGAAACATATGGAACGAAATTTGTCACACTGTTAACTCAAAATAGGGTAAATGCAATAGATTATGATCATAATCAGAGTTGTATTTATTCTTTAAATGTTTCTTTAGTTTTAAAAACTATTAATTATTTATTATAAATATTGTTTAACGTATTATTTTTCTGTATTCTACAGGTCAGTATCATCAAAAATCTCAATTGACGGAAAAGAGTCGAAAGCGGGACTGTCCCGGTGAAAACGGTTTGTACAAACTGTCTGTTATGTATTCAGACCAAAATCTTGTTTGAAATCCAACCCTATCCAGCATTATCCAACTAAAGGATTGGAGAGGAAATGAAATTTAGTAAACAAGATGAGCATTTATGCATACGTTAGCTCTTAAAAAAAAGGCTCCACTATGAGCGAAAAGGTTCATGTAAGGGCAGCCCAATGGGCCTAAGAATAGCCTTTTTCATAGCATTCAATGAGGAGTAACCAAAGTGAATAGCATCATTTACCGTAATTCATACCTCTTTTCTTTCCGTATTATCACAGGCACGAAAAAGACTGAAACGAAAGCAAATTAGAAGTAAATATTTCCCTTTCACGTCTCGACATAAAAGTTTTCCATTCATCAAGGTATAGTGGCAGGAATAAATGAGCCATTACGATTATGGCCGTATCCACCTTATAGCTTAAAACTTTTCTTTGCAATTCAAACTGCATTCGGCTGGAATATCCAAGGGAGTTCTGAATTCAGTGCAGCTCAAGCGCTTTCCAAATGCGTCTTTCTTTTCAAAATCCACCTTACGTGTCCGTGCAGCACGTACACGGAAGTACGCGTCGAAAACTCACGCAATTTATTCAGCGTGAAACGCGAGAAAGGGCTCTCCAGCAAAGAGTTGGACCCTCTCCCTGAATCAGCGTTAAACGTCTGGGAAATAAAACTTGCTGTCCGAGACGTGAACTCGCGATTTTGTTTCCGCTCTCTTGCCGGACATAAACCTGCTACTGCCAGTTCAACAGCGTGCTAAGGGCATCCGGTAGTCTGCTTAGCTGTTCTTTCATGAAGTGGAAGAATCATCCTGTCGCCCCCGCATCCCCCTTTCGCATTTTACGAGGGTGATGCAGAAGCGGATTTAGGACCAGCAAGCTAGGAAACCGCCTAAGTAAGGGGTGGGGAACTTTTTTCAATTGAAGGGTTATATTTAGCTTTTGGTCTCATAAGAAAGGCCGCATGTATAACCGTCATGTCTCTCATGTTGCGTGTTGCCTATATTCAATATTAATAATATTGAAATACTGAAATTTTGTGTAAGAAAACGAATTCAATCGCACAGTGAACTGAAACATATAATTTTACTTTATTTTTCACTTGGTGTTATTAGCAAGATTAGAAAAACATTTGCAGAGAGCTTTTGTTTCATGGAATGAATAAAGGCCCAAAAAGGCACTGAAAACGCCATGTGAAATCAAAAATATCAGAAATTTAATCTCAAATTCAAATTCTTAGCGTCGGAAAAAGAAATAATTCAAATCTCAATCAAATCCCTCTTAAATTTGCCTTAGGAAAGTGAGAATTAAGTGAATTGTAATTTTATCCACGGAAGGTTAGTAAATTTAGTTGGGATTATTTTTAATAAATGGAAAAATTTACTACACTGTAGAGTTGTAAAGCAATATTATGGACAAGTTGGTGTTTCGAGAAATCATCACAGACTTATCTTTGTGAGGTACCGTTTGTGAATAAGTATCCTGTAGAAAGTATAAAGCCCACCTCGAATAATTTACTGACTTAGCTGAGATCGATCTTAAAAATTGATCTCATATTTCATGCCTTAATATAATAATAGTGTTCTACCTTTCGGTAGGTTCATGTGCCCCCACATTCCTCATTTAATTCCTTCTCCTTCCATTCCAGGTAACTTATCCCATTCCTTAATTCGTCTAACAACTTCTGTGTCTTGCCCTCTATCTTTTCCCTAGCATTCTTCCCTCGATAGTTTTCATGCCTTAATACATTTGTTTAGTTAAGACCGCTATGGTATGGTTTAATAACACGTCTACATTTTCTCCTCATTGTATCAGCCATAGGACCTCGCATTTTCGAAACTCGCGCCCGGGATGACGGTCTGCTTTTTGTCTTGATGCAGCACCGCGGCATAATCCACGCCCCCCCGCGACTGCCCGGACTTTCATTCCGAGCACGAGCATATCGCCCTCCAGAGACCTCCCACTCTCATTCTCTCACGCGCTTAAGTCTCGGGAAGCCGTCACGTCTGGCTGGAAGTCTAGTCTCCTTTTTTTTCGGAAACTTTCGGAAAATAAACAGCGGAAGCTGGTGAAATTTTTCCCTTCCTCTCTCCCCCGTTCGATTTGGAAAGGTTAGGGAAGGAGTTCTTTGAGCGCGGCTTTTGTTCAGGTTATTTCGAGGTGACGGACGCGGTTGTTTTTGCTCAATTTTCGATCTTATGCGGGGGAAGGGAGTGGTGCTTTTCTCTCCTTGGATTTTCCGCGGAAATTATTTGTTGCTTTTGTCGGTGTGTCTCCTTCAGTTGACGTATATCTATTTATTGTGTGCGACTTTTAATGGTTTTTCTCCGACCCGAGCAGCAGTTCATGGAGTTGAGACATTGACGTTTTAACTCCTTTCGCTCAGGGTTCGATATTTGGGAAATTGGAAGTGCTAAAGGGGAAATAGGCATATAAATATACACATATATAGAAGTTTGAGTGTAATAGCGACATTATTTTTCTTTGGGGATGTGCGTAAAAATTTAGAAGCGTTAGATGTAAGAAGAGACTTTTTCAGTCTCAATCTCGCCCGAATAAAGACGTTTTATTATTATTATTATTATTAAAAATTTGGACCCCACTCTAAAGGCAGTTCTGACTTTGCCACTTCATTCTGATTATCATTCAAGAAGTATTGCGTATTGTAAGTTCGGAGAAATGGCTACTAAAATTCCCTAACAATAAGTATCCTTTTTTCATAGTCTATTACTTAAGATGACATCTTCTCATAATATTTTATGTTACTACTTTCCACTATGAAAATTGATGTCTTTTACTCTTTAGAAATTGTTAACAAATTTATGATATGTCTTCTTAGCAGTAATGGTGACAAGTTAGATCTTCGTCTTAGATTTTTTACTGATGTATTCACCCAGATTCTAAAATAATTGAATTTGCGAATGTTTCATTACGTGAAATTGATGATTGATAAAAAAAAGCAAAACGTCTCGTTCTTGGCTGTGGAGAAAAACAGAAAATTAACTACTTCTCCGAATTTTAGTCGTAGACGGTTCATGAGTAAAAGAAATTAAAATAATTATTTCGAAAAACGGTTAATTTTGTTTCGTATTTCATAGTGAAATACAAAATTTATGTAAAGTACGGACAAAATCCTATAGCTACCGGTAGCAGCCGTAATATTCGGATGGTTCATCATCTCCTTTAAAGCATTTATCTTTTCAAGAACAGAATTTCGGATACTCCAGCGGATAATCGCAGTTCGCGCAATTAATCATAGCGCGCTGAAGTCGTCGAAGAATTTCCCTTCGAAACCACGCATCTATAAAGTTCTCTCCATTCAGAATCCTTCCTTGTCACCGTAATTGAAATCAGTTTCGAAATTTAAACGAGTCTAAAATTCGACTTCCAGCTTTCGAGAGCAATTTTAAAGGGACGTTTTCATCTTCTCCGTTAGAAGTTTTAAGTCCTCTCGAAAAAGATTCGCGGATTGGATCTCATTGCGATTCTCTCGGCGTGCGGATTAATTTGGTCGGATTGATTGAATTTCAAAGAGCGTGCGGGGAAAAGGAGGATGGGAAAGCTGGATGACGCCACCGCACTTTCTAGGCATTCTTTGAGACAGTTTCCATTCACCTGAATCGAGCGATAATTCGGGGGAAGTTCGCCCTAAGTATGCATAATCGAGATGGAGTGGAGAGGAATATGCCGAATCATCGACTTCGGACGGAATCAAGTTTTACCTTCGGGATATTTTTGGGAAAATGCGGCCGAAACGTCGGCCTAACGAAGATTTATCGATGTCGGGAAATCAATGTGGAAAACAATGGAAGTGGACCCTCGTCAGGATATAAGGCGGTTCTGAGGGGTTGTTTCTATCCAAACGAGAACTTTCACGAAAGAGAAACCCACAGGGGTGAAAACAACTCCTGGGACCGTGAAGTTAAATATATATTCTAAAGATTCTCTTTCATACTCTAACCCCTCAACCTCATAACTCGGATAGGTTAGAGCATTCCCCATTAACTGGTAATTATTTTAAGGGAAGACTTAATATTTTTGTGATTGTGTAGGTGATTTTAAAATAACTTAGCTTAAGTTACTCTGCCTCAATTTCGTATAGAAATGAGAATTTTTAGTAGTATTTTCTTTTTTACAATTTTGAATGTTAACAGGAAAGCACACTAACTCACTCCTCATCTTTCCTAATCGCCTCATTCCCTCCCCAAAGCTATTTGTGACTAATGCCTGAGGAGTTGACGATCTAGACTTCGGGATGATGACTGGAAAGGATGACATAAAATGTGAATCACAATCTAATGAATCACAAGGATAACGGATTAAGAAAATGAATGTGATACATTAAAATACTCTTTAATTGACTCTTGAGGAGGCATTAGGGCATAATGATAAAGTCTTAAAAACAAAATACTTTTATTACCATATAAATATTGTATATACAAAATATTTTATGAAATAATTAGTCATTACTTTTCTACCTTATCACTTAATTTGGCCAGTAAGTGTTCTGAATGATTATTATGAAATATATTTACCGCAATTTTTTCTTGTTATCAAAAATCTTATGTAAGGTTCGCAAGCATTATTGTTCTCTTTCCCTGATAGCGTCTTTGTCATGTTTATCTATTTATTAGGGAACATTTTTTTTTTTTTCATTTTTAGTCATTATCATCATCCACCTTGAAAATCAAATAGCTAATTTCGTTTAGTTGATAAATTTTGAAATGTGTGGATAAGGGCGCTTTTGTTCCTTTGGTACTATTCTAGTTTCATTTCCTCAAATTTATGATATTTTGTTAAAATTTTCGTTGCTTTTGGTTCCTGCAACGAAAGGAAACATCACGAACGTGGCTTGTGGCTCGCATACAAAGTAGGAAGATTTTTCCCTTACTAAAATATGCTCAAATTTAATTTGAGCATATTTTGTATTAGAATCCGCACCGTTTCTATGTATCAACTTTTAGACCGAATTCTGACATAAATTTGAAATTACTTAATAAACTAAACTAAACTACTTAATTACTCCCACAGGTATTGTTATTTAGTGTTTATTATTTTAAGATTATTAATTGTGCATTTTTTCATTAATTTTCGCTCCCTTCCACAAAGTTGAGCTTGAACACATATTTAGTACTAATTAGTAATCCAGGTAATTAGATCTCCAGTTTATGTATTCGTTGCTGTATTTCGTTTACCTATTAGATTTCCTTTACCTGTTTCGAGTTCCCGAGGAAAGGTTATTCGGATGAAATTTTCTATATTTTTTCCGCCACTCCATCAATCACCCTTAATTTCCCATCGTGGGGAAAGAGCTTTGGAGTGGTTTGAAATAAAGGTCTCTTCCATGAAATACTTTTCCAGGGTATCGCTGTTTGCCCACCCCGTGTTTCATTGTGTGATTTTTCGCAACTTTGAAAAAATTGGCGCAACTCCTTCCCGAAACCTGTATGTCAGTTCTGTTTTGCGTTACCACTTCCGTTCTCTCCACCCCTCATTTCACTTTTCTCCCCTTCACCATTTTCCCATCCACCTTCACCACTCCTCTCTCCGCCAGACCTCTCTTCGTTCTCGAAATTCGCTGTTACAGGAATCTCCACTCCTTTTCCTGAGGGACCTTTCACTCGGAATCCGTGGTTCGGACTCAGAATTTCGCTCCGACCGCACTGGGTTGAAGGAATTCTGCGGCTTCTTGTCGCCGTTGTGGTTCATTGCGGCGCTTTCCAAGTACCTTTCGGATGGAATTTTTTAAATCTCGCGTTTTTGTCGCGAGGGAAATGTATGAGGTCTCTCGTAGTGAAATTCTAATGAAAGGGATGCGAATGAACAGAGAAAATGAATGAAACTACGCCGAAGAAAGTAAGTGATGAAACTATAAAAGATGAAAATTTTAGGTAAAAATCATAATTAGACAGGGAATATAGAGTCCGTTGACAGACTTGCCACCACCACCACAAGTTTAGCAACGAAAAGCTATGTGGAGCGTCCCTACCAACTCCGCTATCACATCTAATGATATACTTCATCCAACGTTATGGAAAGACCACGTAAATCTTATGGTCCCTACTGTTATTACTTACATGGGAATGACGCGAGCTGTCGCGACGCTTGCATAGTAAAAGAGAATTGGCGATAATTGATTTTGAGGACATTCACCATAGAGAGAATTGATTTCTGATGAAACGGTGCGAACAGCGCGCGGAATTCTCCCGTAAGGAATACACGTTTTCATACTATTTACGTGGTCTTTTCATGACGTTGGACGGAGTATAATAGACGCGCTAAGATAAGTAGATATAGAGGATATTGGGGATTTTTGGCGGAAA
The DNA here is from genome assembly GCA_036926295.1 of Pachydiplax longipennis. Classification (NCBI taxonomy): domain Eukaryota; kingdom Metazoa; phylum Arthropoda; class Insecta; order Odonata; family Libellulidae; genus Pachydiplax; species Pachydiplax longipennis. The sequence goes on along the minus strand of JAVFKF010000001.1, from coordinate 18,467,606 downwards.
ATTCAAAAAAACGTTTCATATTTAAACGGTTATATAGCTTAAGCGGGTGGAGAAAACACATATATAAAAAATGGCATCTCTTAATTTTGATTCTCTATCACTCTCAACTAGTCTCGTTACAAAATCGCGAGACACGCTTAGTATCACTCTTGTAAGTCTAAATTCATATTAACAAAGAAAGGAACAAAATTAGAAGACTTTCCTTCAGTATTTTACTTACAAGCAGCCATTAAAAGACATAATAGAACTCAAAATATAGGGTTTATGTCTGTAAAGTCATCCTCCTCTGCCATTAGCTACGAAATCTTTGAAGAGGATATGAGGATTACCAGCGAAGATGAGAAGCGTTGAAGTTTGACCTTCCTCGAATATCATACAGCACACCTTGACCCTACGTAAAATATACCTCTAAGGTTGTAAAAATACTAGTAAAAAAAGGTAAGATATAAGATCGAATATTTTCTAGAATCCCCTCATGTATTTATCCGATCATTTTTTTATGTGGGCAGCATAATGTACTTCTGACATAGAATACCCGTTGCAAGCTTCATGATTACCTTAAGCGCATCCGTGAGTAAATTTAGGAACAAGAAAGTTCTTATTCAATTTCAAGTTTGACTTGATGTTTTTGCATAATGTACACGGTATATTATCTTTTGACAAATTTTGAGGTATCCTTTACCTTAGTAATCATTACATCCATTAGCGTTTCCTCGGCCCATTCAGCCATAGTTTAGACTCATTATTAAATTCTGATGTATTATCCACGCAGTCGATTTCGTGCACCCATGGAATCGCATGTTTTTTGTGATAAGGCTTTTGAACAATAAAACTACCCACGAATATGTGGCCTTTGAAAAACTTCCGTTATCAGCTGAGACATCCGAATTTTGGGCAAATAAAACTCCTATTGGAAATTGAGAAGGAGGTTAACGAACTACTTTTGTGTTAACCTTTGCCACGAAAGTTTCACCCCGGAAAGAGTTATTTCAAAAAGGTGGGCACACGGAGAACTTTCGGAACTTTACTAAAGTTTTTATCAATGCGGGCTCTAATGCATTTAACGATTAACTCTCATTGTACGTTGCATGCTGCCAGTGCAAGAAAATTGTCAGACTGCCAGTTTGGTTAGCAGTTTCTCTGTAGAAAGGCTATGCCCTACATGAACATTTGCTTAGTGAATTTTTAAATGCATTGAGTTTCAATATTATTATTGTTTAGCGTATCGTCTGCATATATAATGCATATAGCCTTGTGATATGATATCAATTAACAGTATTAGTAATGTAACAAGATAAAAAGATATATTTTCAAAATATCATGCGCATCTGTTAGAAATTAGCAAAGTAGGTATAAGAAATAAGGTGACATTGTGTATAAGTACATTAAGTACCAAATTTTGGTATCTATTGAATGTTTGTGGGCGAGGCATTGAGGAAGTTAGTTTGGTTTCCTGGTATGCTCTCGTCTCTGATTCAAGATCATTCTCATTTCCCCCATACATTTCTTGAATTGTAGCTATGTCAACATTCATTCGAGCAATATTTTCGGAAGTGATTCGTATTTTTATTTGCTTAGTCCCTCGTTAACCAGTACGCAAATTTAGCGGTAAGATTTGTCCGACAACTAACGTGAGATTTAAAATACCCAAGCAGGTATTTCCTCTTTCATTTTAATCTTAGATCTAATTTCTACTCAAGTTTCTCCTTCTTTCGTCATTGCCACTTTCATTTTTTTGACTGATATATATTGTGACGATTGGCTAACGAAACATTAAAAAATATCTTAAGCAGTAGTGTTTACTCAGTTCATTGTGGAATGATCAGTAGAGATGACTCTCTTGAAAGGAATTTCCAATGAAAAAGGATATTTCCTATGTGTATCTTTATCATTTCCTTGGTGTTTGTTCAAGTATTCGAATTGAAGAATCGATTATTCACGCCGGAAGTGAAAAGAATCGTGAGTGTACTCAGTGGGTGACTGAGTATGTACCAAGTGAATCAAACTACGTTTTTTCCATACCCGTCAAAGCGGAAAGAGAAACGTGTGTGTAGAATTTCGCAACTACTGCACCAACCTCGAAACTTTTCTCCATCGATCACGCTCTCTACTTCAGCTCTCCGCCGTTGCGTATTTAGGAAGCCAACGGGATTATGGAACTTTTGAGGCGATAGTTATTTCGGCATGTATCGAAAGTAGTACATAACTGCGGAAACGGTTACCAGAAATCCAGCCTGCTTCGGCGCTCACGTTTGATAATTCTGGAGGAATGGCTTTTTGAGGTTCCTCGGCGAAGGAGAGGTTCGAACAAGCTTCGACGCCTCCCTCCAGTGGAAACTTGTGAGGAATTCGAGCAATTAGCTCACGGACGCCCACTTGGTAATCCCTGAGGCGATTCAGGGAAAACGCCACTTTTCATCAAACTCCCATCATTTTCGAAGGTTTACTCTGAGCTCCCGGCGACGATACATCGTTGACGGGGTCTGTGTTTATAGTTGCAACTTGTTCGGTGGCGGACTTAGAGGACGAACTTCCCCGTTGATAAAATTCGGCGGTCAGAGTTTCGGAAAGTTTATCACGAAATGATTCCTAAGCCAGCATTACCAGTTGCGGTAATGTGCCGCTCTGAAGGGTCATTGGCGCTTCGGAACTAGCGTGAAATACTGAAAGGCCCACGAGCGATTTGTAAACTTATCTACGATTAGAGGGAGTTGCGAAATTGTTGTTTTAATAACAAGACCGCTCGCAAATCATTAGCGCGCGACGAGGTTTATGGGGGATGTTTTAAAGTTTGAGTACAATGTGCATTTAGTTAACGTACTACTTTGGGGCAATAAAAGAAAATTGTCTCTTTCTTGTGTATAATGGAAAACTCTCAAGTTAGTTCAAATTGTGGTAATTTTGTATATTATTTACGTAAAAGTAAGTTTCAAATAGATGATGGTGAATAATGTCGAAAATTCAAACAGTCTTAAAGAGAATAAAAACATCTTAATAGAATGAATTTTATATTTAATCTCTGGTATATTTTAATAGGTTTTACTCATTAATGATTATTCAATATTAATATTTTCTTATTTTATCATAATGATAATAGATAATATTTTTGAACTGTCGACCTAATTTTGAAAAGGAAAAGAAATTTTTCCACGCAATTTAACTGTCTTTAATTGATTTTAATTTTATCTTATGAATTAAAAAGTCTACCTCATAAATAATTCAGCTGAACTTTATGTAAAAATTTTATAAATATTAATTTTAAAAATATTATTAAATCAAAAAATCGGTTAATCTTGAATTACTAATCGTAAAATATTGTGAAACCTCGTACTGGGATGCAACCCCGACAACGAATTCTTCGGCTAGTGATATTTTATCGGACTCGGTTCCTAAAAATTTAGGCATTTGAGCGCAAAATCTCGGATACTGCTTATTCTTAATCTTTTTTATCATCGAATTTATTTTCAGAGACACCATTATAAACTCTGTGACAATGAGTTACGCTTTTGATTCTTGATTAATGTCTTTTGGTAATTCCATCGAAGAAGACAAATCCAGGACGTTTTCTCCATCATTCTCAAACAAATTGTTTTAAAATCTGTAACTAATGAGATGTCTCTATGAATGATCTAGAGCAGGGTGTTCTTCCCGCATCCTTTTAAGCGACTCTTCGCGACCGAGTAAGTTGTAATTAGCTGAATAGGTTTCATAACACTTTCTATGCTAACTTAATGACTTAAGCAGAAAGAAGGCAATCAACGTTTATAATTTTCTCGGGAAGCGAACCTTTTTACTCACTCTGCCTACTGTAATAAAAGAATAAAATTAACGTATTTCATTGAATAGTTTATAATTTGAGTGGAGGGGTTTCCAAATTATTTAGTTCCTGTATCCCCTTAGGTTTTAAGTGATTTTTCTTGCACTTATTATTTGCCATAGTAAGAAATATGATTTTTAAATAAAATTTTTAATGTTAGTCACAATAATAGCGAGGAATATTATGGGATATTTTTCAGAAGAGTGCTATCATGACATACTTTGGAAATGTACCTGAGACTGCGCATTTTGGAATAATTTAATAACATGACATAATTATTCACCTACCACCTGAAAAAACTTTGCTTACCCAGGAGGTAAGTGTACCCTTGGCCGGGAACCGATGCTCTAGAGCAGTGGTTCCCAAAGTGGGCGCTACCGCCCCCTGGGGGGCGGTGCTCTAGTTTATGGGGGCGAAAAGAGCCAAGTATTACCTAAGTATTATTCCTTTTGCATAAATGTGCTATGAAAACTATACCTTTATTGGATTATAAATAAACATTTGATTAGTCATTGTTTTTAATGTAATTATTACAATGTTCCTCGTCTGATTATTTAGCCTATGATTCTGATTATTATTTTAAAGTTACCGCTTGGGGGGCGTTGAGTATTGTTTTATGGATCCGAGGGGGCGGTGGCTCGAAAAAGTTTGGGAATCACTGCTCTAGAGGGAATCTTGAGAATAAATACGCATTTATATTAAACTCCATGTTTTGATATTCGACGAAATCCTCGTGAATCATCGCCGCAGTGCATCCTTAGTCTCACGCATCCCGGATGCCTTCGTTCCGCTTCCACCTCCGCGCTTTTCTTTTCCTCAGTAAATCTTCTTCTGAAGACAGGAAGCAATCCCCCGCCTTCTGCCAAGGGAACGGAAACCGCGCTGATATGGATGAAGCAGTGACGGATAGACTCGTGTCGATTGTCTTTATCTCTTTCTGAGCCGTCGCCTCTCCTCACGTTCTTTTGTTTCGGCTTTCTTCAGACACTGCGATTTCCATCTTCCCTCCTCGAGACCATGAGGCGTTTTTTGTGCTCTTATGGGAAATCCATAGAAAGTTCAAAGCATGCCGGATTTTTTTCCGAGATTTCTTGGCTGTTTTCTTTGTTGAGTATCTATGGCGACGTGTAATTGTTATTGAAATGTTAATATAGTTATTATTAATTAATAATAATAATAATAAATTTATTGATACAAGGACATACAAAATATGTATAGGCCATCATTAATTGCGTTGCAATTAATCAAAACTATACGTAAACTAATCGCAAAATACATTAAAAAATATACATCTCATTACGATAACCACATATGCATTTTACAACCATTATTCTTTATAAAACAATACCAAAAATCCTACCATACAATTTATTACTTTATCTATTTTTATTAATTTTTTACATTACTGCTTAAATAAGCAAATCACCTGACCTAAGTCTCATATTCCTTTCAAAAAATTCATCTCCACTACAAATAACGTATTAAAATGATAATGCACCGCACCGCAGTGTGATAAGGAATGGAAACCCAATAAGGCATTAAATGGAGGTGAAAAATTCCATCGAGTCTGGAATCGAACCATGGATTTCTTACTTTCCAATTGAGCCAGCTCGCAGAACAGTGATGATTCTTCGGTGAACTTGAAATTAGTTTAATTGACGTGTAATAGAAAATTTTAAAAAATCATCTACAAAGAACAGCGTAATTATCCCAGGTAGTTATTTTATACTTAATATAACTATTTTGAATAAAATTAAGACTATTAGAAAATGATAATGTAATAAATAAAAAAGGGAAGAAGTCTATAGTCATCAACAGATATCTCTTAACTACAACGCAAGTACGAATGAAATAAAGAATCATTCGAAGTGATCACTTTTATTCCAAATAACTAAATAGTATGTACAAGAGTTAAGATTCTATGCTATATTTGTATGTTAGTTGGTACCGTTGGTATTTCTGTCGATATAGTCGCCAAATTGACGGTTTAGTCCAATTTGTAGTATATATGTACCATGTTAGCCCATTTACGTCTGGTCCCATATATTGTAAGAGCCTATCCATAAAAGAGGAGATAAAGCCACATTTACGTTCCTTCACTGTTTATTTAGTAACGTTACTTGCATATGTCTGATAGTGAGTGTACGTTTTTCGCCCGTAGTTGTTTTGCGTTTAATTCATACGAATATAAATGTGCCCAGGGGCACATTTTACCCGTGGAGTAGTGAGATGTCTAGCACAGTTTGCATAAATTGAGCCCTGCGGCAAGATTTTACGATGATACTAAGCGTAGCAAGGTATTAATTTTAACAGTATTAGTTTGACTTTAGTTATCATTTACGTTTACTCCTGGCATTAATTTGACAATTATCAACTCCCTAAGTATTAGCATAACTGCCGAGATACTAAGGTATTTTATTATTAGAATACTTATATTAGAAATGGTAATTAAATTCTGGTATATTCGAATGTGCCTTTGTCCTCATTCATGCCTAGCTTTTTGCAGAACAGGAAGCTTTTGTGTATATATCTATGAAATTTCAATCAAAAATTAAATTAATTTAGTACAGTGAAATTCCAGAAAATACAGTTTCCTCGTTTTCTTACTTATTAATTTTTGGGTAAATTAAATTAACAAAAATGGCTCTTTAATCTGATTATAGGTTTAACAATGATTGAAATCCGTGATATAAGAATATGGTTGATTTTTGTAAAGTATATTTAATTTAGTTATTGAATTTACTATAAATATAAATTCACAGTTGTTATTTATTATCGATGTACTTATATAGAGATGTTAATAAAATTATTATAAATAGGAACATTGGTGAGTAGTGATTCCGAATAGTAGATTAATCCTTAAAAATCCCGGAATTCCGCATTTCGCAGATATTTATCGTGAATTAATTCAATTTAAAAGAACTCTTTACTCGCGATTGCTGGATTTGAAAAAGGTCCTCGCACTCGGCCTCATTGAATTCATATTTTACGTAACGCTAGCTTTTAAATTAAAATCCCGCTCTCTCTCTCTCTATGGATGCGACCCATCGATTTCTTTATTTACGCCAAAGCAATCCGAACTTTAACTCATCTCCGATTTCCGTTCCGACCCCGTTAGAGGAGCATTGTCTTCTGCATTGAATGCGGCACCGTGGCATTTTATTGTCCATCTAGTTGCGTTTTTATCCGTCGGTGGCGGTAAAGGAGTCGGCGGAAGTCTCATTGTTGACTCGCTCCTTCATTTCGCGCAAAAAAGGGATTGGACGAAGCAAATGGCCTGTGATGGCAACTCCACCACCCCTTTTTCATCCACACCTACATTTATTTCGTTCTCTCGTTCCCACTTAGCTTATGATTTCCGCCTTTTTTCACGTTCGGCCATTTTTCTCTCTCTCTCCGGCCATTTTGTCCGTGGGCTATCTCACGATTTCTTTCACGCCTTTCTCACCTCTAATTTTTCATTCTTTTCTTCGGATCTTTTTATCCACTCCGGTCCACTGATTGTCTCTCCCCCATTCTCTCCATCTGACTCTAATTTTCGAATTCTAACGGTCCAGCTTCTTGTATCTGTTTCTTTTTCCCACGATGTGCTTCTCGATCTTTCCCTGGGGATTTTTCGAAACGCTCGAATCGTTCGATTTTCCGGTTGTTTTCCCTCGCCAAAAACATTGGATTTCCGAGTATTGCTTTTTTTTCATCCGGATGATATTTATTCTGTTATTTCAAATAAATTGTATCGTGATGCATCGGACAGGAAAGCTTTTTCTTATAATGTAGAGCATCGTTCTCCGAAGTTTATCATCATAACATAAATCCAAAATAATATCCCAGTAAATCAAACCCTTAATCTTTGTGTTTTTTATGTTTTGAAATATTTCATCTAATTTTATGCCTTCAATTATTTTTCTATGACTTCAGAGGTTTGGCATAGCCTTCCGAGATTAGATTTGTGTATGTAAGGTGTGGTGAGAGTTTAATAATTATATACTCAAGGGTATTATCGGTTTGCAGTGGAAAAAACTCGATTAAAAATTCCAGTTTTAACGTTGTTAATGTGTCATATCCCTCAGAAAAGGTCTTTTCCTGCCTGTAATTGATGTGAATATTATTTTTAAAATATGGGGCAGGTCTATCAAATTGAGATGAATGATTTTCAGCCGACATATATTTATTTTTCCTCCATTGAAATTTAATGAAATGGATATTATTGGTAATGGGCGGAAATTAAAAATTTTCCTTCTATTGTGATTAAAATTTTCGATTGATCACTAATTGTAATGAAATTGTGGAATATTTTTTGTTTCCTCCGATAAAATCTAAATTATCTTTAATTTTGTAATTTTATGTTTCCTTTGTTATTCACCGGCTTCCTGTCATGTATTAGCTTTTTCAAAAAAATTTTCATTTCACATATTTCATAGGGCCCAGTAGCAGATTTGAACAATTTTCCACTAGCCGAAGTGAAAAATTCAATTTCTATTTGGAAAAAGTTAGTGATATTTAAATATCATCGTGATGAAAATTTCGACCAATAACTAGTGATTGTTTTTACCATTTAATAATACAAAAGTACATCGTCTGCTGCCCGCAAGGTCTTCATGGTGGAAAATACGACCCACATAAAAATCTAACTTTTAATAATCCTAATCTGAAAGTATTTTCCGAAGGGGTGGAAAGGATATTCAAATACAATAATGATCGTAAGAAACTCTTAATAGAGTAATTCGTCACCAAGGAGGAAAGTTTTCTCTGATTGACGTAAAAGTCAATTTTAGCCTTTGATATACCCTCCGTCAACCCGCATATTCCGGAACATTACTTCGCCTCCATCCGGGCCAAAGAAATCCTTTATCATCGCCATTTGCCATCAAATTTTCCAACGCTGCGTACCAGTTACACTTTTACAGAGCGGATTCTTTTTCGACTGAATTTTCAGATTTTTCATTCCGACCGGATTTTTTTTTCACCCGGAATGGGTCATCTGTTTTTTTACGAATCAATTCCCACGTCCTCCATCCGAATGATATCCTCGTCATCGGGATGCTGACGAGTACATCGAAGCCCTCCGCGTTCTCTCCGCCATTATCGCGAATGACGGCGAAAAAAACGCCAAACCCTTATCAAGTGACGAAAGGGGGAGCACGTTCGTCCGATGGATGAACGTTTAAACAGGAAAACCTGTCAACTAAAACACATAAGCGCGCAAGGAAAAAAGACGCGGTTTGGCGGGAAAATCACCGCAGCGCAAACATCACGCCAGGGGAGATGGGTGGAATGAATAGCGGATTCTTTCTGCGTCCCCGAAACACGAGTCCCATTCTCTATCGGATGAATGAAGGGTGCGCTCGCGCGATCCCGAATAGAATGAAATGACCTCTCTTTTTCTCTCTTTCGGAAAAAAAGAGTAACGGGGTGCGTGACGAGCTCTCTCTCCGCCATTGCGTCTGCGAATCCTATTCAGAGGTGCACAATGAGGGTCGGAGGACTGGTAAAGGGGCAACGCCCATCAGGATGGACTTATTTCGCCCTTCAGAGTGGGACGCATCGGAGAGCAATTTCCGGAGGGATACCTCGAGCACAAATGAAGCGAATTATATCCGTCAGAATTGCGGCAATGTGCCCACCTCTTCGCAGAATTATTTCCGTCGAATTTGTGCGCGTTTACCTCCGTTCCAGGAGAGTATGGTGTTTTTCGAATAAATGATACTCAATTAAATTCCGGTAGGGTGCACTTATTTTTTGTTGGTTCGTAATGATAAGAAGTTTGATGAGGGAATGACGCGGATTTAAATTCAGTGGAACATGTCAGACTGTAATTTAATTTATTTTGGGACTACTTTATTTTGAATGTTGGTTTTTTCTTTAGAAATATGCTAGACCTTTTATTTTCCTTCTACAAAATCGTCAAATTTCAATTAAAATTATAAGAATTTGATAAGGGAATGACGCGGAGTTAAAAATCTAATAGAAAATGTCAGAACTTTTATTAAATTTATTTTAACGTTACTTCATTTTTAATATTAATTTTTATGAAGTTGCTGTGAAAATATGCTACTCTTTTCATTTGCCATTTACATACATTTTCTATTTGAATTTCAATTGTGTAACATAATTAAAACATTTTTGCTTTAGTTTTATGGTAAATGATGTACTGGGAGATAGCCGTCTGAATATTTCAAATACGTCAGGTACTTTAAAAGTCCTAGACAAATCCATTTACGACCATTTGTTATCAGGAGTACATAACACATCATTTAGGTAAATGTAAGTAGGACTCATGATGCGCACAGAATCATGCTTAACTCATTCCCTATCCCATATCAGACTTGTGCGTTATTGTATTTCTCTGTAGTTTTCCCTCTATTATCTCTGTTTTATTCCATTTAGATCGGTTTAATTGGAATGAAGTATCCGAAATGAGCATATCAAAAAATGAGTTAGAAGTGTAAAAAAAGTGTGTGAAAATATGTCCTAAATTGGATCGGAAGTAAAGATAAAAGTTTGCGAGCGTTTGCCCAAAATGTGTGCGAATTATTTGCATTTCTTCTATATTTGGCCTCTTTGTCTGCTCACAAATTCCCAGCCGTTCATTTATGAAAGTAAAAGATAAAACTTCTTTGGTGCAGAAAACAGACATCGCATTTTGAGCCCATTTTCATCCATATCTTCTCTAAATAACGTTTTAGTGAGGTTGACAAGTTGATTGTGGTGCAAACAAAATAATTGCTCGAAGCGTCGCGTCGTAGGAACTGTTTCCTGAAGCTCGGCGAGGTGGCAATAATTGATTAATTCAGCATTATGTCACTCATTTAGATGGAAGGAGTAATTGAGTGAAGTTGTTTTCTAAACGCAGAGGAGGATAGAAACCTCGAATATTATTTATTCTGTAAAGTATAAAATGAGTGATCAAAGATACGGTAACAGCGAGAAATTTTCATGTTTTCTCTTCATATGATATACTGAGTTCAAGTTGGAAAACTAATGAGGGTAATGGATACGATACGAAGCTCTTTTAATGAAGAAGGATTTGAAGAGAGTTGTAAATGTTTAATGTAGTGGTTACCAAAAATACACTCGTAACTTACAAGGAGACTACACACCGTCGGACGCGATTTAAGTGGTAAGACTCGGTAATTTGATAGATATCGAGTCAAGATTGACGAATCACCCCCAAAGTTGGGTTTTATGAGCGATAGTTTTCACGGAAAATGAACTCAAAGTTTACGAAAAATTGTCAGGTAGGCTATTAAGCTAAGCGTAGCGACCTTCGTCATTCGTCATTTCCCTGGAAAGGCAACACAGCCTAAAGCAGGGGAACTTCTCAATGTAATGTATAATGACCAAAAGACCAATAAACGCTTTTCAAAACAACAACTTCGTCATTCGAACGTTTGGCGCTGTGGTATGGTATCCGCTTCCAAAGTCCTTTTGGTCGGGTTCGAGCCCTCATGCGGGAAAATTTCTTTTCTCTTTTTTTCTTTTACGTACTCTGTCATAATCTTAATCTATATCTGTTTTCTTCTTTATTAAGGAATTCTGAATTCTGAATGCGCGAAATAAAAATCTTTACTTTACTCAAACAGTTGTCGGCTTCTATATTAAACCAATGTGTTCAGAGTTCAGAATTGGTAAATGTAAGTCGGGTATTGCAATGAATGTTGCCGTTAGAGCGAGCAGCTGGATGTAGGAGAGATTTGAAATAGTCCTCTGCGTTACCTCTCTAGTATTGTAGTTTTCAGATAATAAATGCGGACATAAGTATTTGCGCATAATTTGAAGAAACGGGTGACTCACAGCGGAAAAATACTCTAACTTTTGGAAAATAAGTTCAAAATCCACCAAAAGAAGAAAACAGATATAGATTAAGATTATGACAGAGTACGTAAAAGAAAAAAAGAGAAAAGAAATTTTCCCGTATGAGGGCTCGAACCCGACCAAAAGGACTTTGGTAGCGGATACCATACCACAGCGCCAAACGTTCGAATGACGAAGTTGTTGTTTTGAAAAGCGTTTATTGGTCTTTTGGTCATTATACATTACATTGAGAAGTTCCCCTGCTTTAGGCTGTGTTGCCTTTCCAGGGAAATGACGAATGACGAAGGTCGCTACGCTTAGCTTTATAGCCTACCTGACAATTTTTCGTAAACTTTGAGTTCATTTTCCGTGAAAACTATCGCTCATAAAACCCAACTTTGGGGGTGATTCGTCAATCTTGACTCGATATCTATCAAATTACCGAGTCTTACCACTGAAATCGCGTCCGACGGTGTGTAGTCTCCTTGTTAGATATAAAGCGTTACCTATAGCATAGAATATTTATTTAAATCTTTTATAAATTATGCATGTATATATGAAGTATCGGAAATTAAATAATTTATGCTTATATTATAAACATAAAATTAACTAGTTCTACCTAAAAATCGTCCTGAATAATTTGTTTTGAATCTCATCACCCGAGTGGATGAAATTTGAAAGCTCAAGTAAAAAAGACGCTACCTTCTCAATTTTTGGTACATGGTGAATTTAATTAGCTTTCATTACTCTTAATGTATCTATATCAGAGTTTAAAAGCATCTCTGTTATAAATTCAGAACTTCTTCAACATAAAAAAATGAAAATCGCATAGCTTAAAGTAATTATCTGTCCCGTTTTTATCAGTTCCATGTATAATATTGCGCTTCTGATTAATTTTCAATGCTGGAGAAGTAACATCTAATTCATCTAAGTCATCGTAAAGAAGCAACACAAGGAAATTCAACCAGTAAAGAAAATTACGGGTGCTTTCTGATGACACAATCCGCATATCGGCGGCATAAATTGGAAGGGAGGCGTATTCACGGAAAAAGTGGCTGACAGCTCGACTTATTCATCATCGACATATCTTCGTCGCATTCACCACCGCTTCAAAGAGAACGAAAAAATAATAATAAAAATAACTCTTTAAATCATCCCTTTGGAGGACTTCCTTTGGGGAGAGCGCTTCATCCCCGTTTTTTAACGATTTCAATTCCCCCCAAAATCCATCTCCTCCATTATCCTCTCCAGATATCTTCAATTAACTTTTTTCGCTCGCGAAAAGGATCAAGGGGGAGGAAAAAGAGACCGGAAAACGAGTTTTCTCCGATTGGAAGGGCGAAACAAAAGGGCGCTGAAAATGGGATGGATTCCCAAAGTTACCCATAGCTCCCGAAACACATGAAAGAGATTTTGTTTTTTTTTCTCTCTTTTGAAGTTGTTGCGCGGGGAACGCGGATTAGGGGGGGAAACACGTCATGGCGAGAATAAGACAAATGAGCGAGATTTTGAGGCATTTGGAGGATGGTTTGGAGGGTCTATCGGAGCGATTAGGAGTGAAAGCGGCGGTGAAAGAGGAGGAGAAGGATTGTAAAAGAGTATTGAGTCATCATTAGGGCGGCCAGAAAGGTGAGAGTGGAGGAATAAGAGGAGAGATCGAAGGAAAAAGAGATTCCCATTGAGGTGGTGAGTAATGGGTTTGGCCGTGGGGAAGATGGTGCCCTTGCGGGAGTGAAGAGGGTGTTTCTTTTCTCTTTGGTGGGCGAAAAGTTTTGCCATGCGAAGATCCTCGAGGCACCTCCTAACCTTGGTCGGCTTATCGGTTCCGATGGAATTGAAAAATATCGGGAAAGCAAATAGTGTCCGACCTTCGTCTTTGAGGACCTCTCGGTCTTTTTTCCCGGTCAAGGAAGTTTCTACCGCTTTTCTCGGATTTGGTCTTATTTTATTGCTCCCTTAATGTCCCGATCTGGGTGGTTTACTCGAGTGGGGAGTCTTCTTTGTGTTTCTGCGTCTTCTAACTTTATGTCGAGTTTCTGATGGTTAACGAGACTTTTTAGTTAAGATTACGATTTTGCTTAAGTGGAATTGCTCAGTTGATTTAAGTAAGCTTTTTTATGATCTATTGTCGGATTTGATTGTGCTCGAATATTTCCCGATAGCTCCAGTAGATGTCAATACATTATGATAGTTCAATATTATGGCGAAATTTTAGCGTTAGTGAATTATTTTAAATAACTTATTTCTACTTTTTATTGAATTTTCAGTATCGGCTTATAGAATATTATATAAATCCTTTCAATCTCCAAATTAATTTTTATCCAATCCTTTCTGTATTGTTTTACAAATTCTGAAAGGAGTGTATGGCATCTAAAATTATGGGCGTGTCAAGCCCTAGCTTTAATGCTGAAGGACAATCATTTTTACTTTAAGAACTTTTAATATTAATCTAGAATTAATTGCTAATAGTAGTAACAATAGAAGTAAGGAAGCAGATCAAAGGTTCTCGTTAAGGTTAGCAATCACCTTTCGCCTACTAGAATATACTTGTATGTGAAATTGATTTGGAATAATGTGATGGTTTTAATCTATTGAATTAGTATAATGCACTTACTTATCCAGTAGTAATTTAAAATGTTTATTCGTTTAATTACCGTACCCTCTTTTCATTGCATTTCGAGAACATAAAGTGATAAATTTAAAGTTCTATGTCTCTTTTGACTTTATCTGCCTCATTTTGTCAGGAAATGTGCGAATTTCTATGGAAGACTGGGATTTGGTGGGGAAAGTTTTTTATATCCTTGTTTTCATCATCAAATATGATTAGGTAGACATTTCCGTGACGGTACGGCATGTATCATATCCTCAGGTATTTTGCGACCATCTTCATTTCCTAATAAAATTCCTTGCCCTTTAGGTCACTTGTGAGGCTTCTTCAACAGTCGCTTAAACCTTACCTCTTCTCCTTTGTCATTCTATCGTTGCGTATTCTACTTGTGTCTGAAGTGGATTCAAGCTTGATGTCACACGACTTTGGCATTTGAATCGTTTTTAATTATACCCTTGATGTGTATTTTCTTGGTCCACACCCACTCCTTGTAGGCGTTTTACGAAAAAAATCGTCGTCACCGCTGTAATCGTCGGCTTAATTTATTCGACGTTGAGTTTCGAGTTTTGTGAAAGACTTTTTGAAAGAAGAAAGTTGTAAATAAAAATTATGAATACAGTAAACCGATTACGTCCCTGGTTTTGAACTGCTATGGTCTCCAAAGGAAAATTAAGTATCAATTTACCAATTATTTTTAATTACAATTTCACTTTTCACTTAATTTTATTTTAATTGGTGGCCCGCGATGTTGAAATGCCTTATCTCTCTTCCTGGTATATAATTATATCTATAGTAGAAATCAGTTTTATGTAGCGGAGGAATTTAAACTTTAACGATTTCAAATGGTAAAAGCTAACATTCCTAACCTAAATATCAGAGCAACGCACCGTAGTCTTTTTCGTCCCGATTTTCTCTTTACAAATTATAATCCTCATTTTCGACTTCGGTTTCTCTCAATCAGCCATAATTAGTTCGATTCAATTCTTTTTTCAAGTTCTGAATATGTTAATCCCCCTGGAAAGTTTTTGTCCGTAATAATTTTGATAAAATCACATATATACGTCCGTTTTCATTAAAAAATTAAGTTTTAATGACATTAAATTTAATTTTATAATAAGTGCCAAAATGATGACGAAGTATAATAAAGAATTATCAATTAAATAATCAAAATTAAATGTAAATAGTATAGTATTGTGTTACTCGTGAATTGCAAGTAACTGTTTCGATTATTACGTATGTCAAATGAAATGCAAATAGTGGCAATTATATCCGGAAATTAGAACAATACCGGAACAATATCCGTTTTCAGTTACAAGAATATCACATCTCAGTTTCGTTTCCAGTGAACAAAGTAATGTTGAATTCGGTTTGGGTTCGCTGCCCAGCTTAGCACTTACCATTACCCAATTACCATAATTCGTCGAATAAAAGCTGCGAACGTGGCCTTAAACACATGGACATCCGATGCGAAGCGTCCGGAAGAACCGTTTTACTTTCTAACAGCATTCACTCATTGAATCACGATGGAATGACGCACCCTCTCGTCTAATTGTTAGTCACTGGGTGCCCTCACACTTTCGCATCGCTCTCTCACTTCCCGTCACCGTTCCGCAATAGTATTAGCGCCCTCGTGAATTATTCACGTACTTAGCGCAACCTGAAAGGGGTAAAGTAAACCACGGCGTAAGTCTCCTGCCTGTTAATTCCATTCACCCGGGTGCAAAGGGAATGAATCTCCCTTATGCATCACGCAGCGCTTTATTCGACTCATAGGGGTTCTTACGTTGGCGAAAAAGCCTTCTTGGATTCGGGATGTTGAATGTCTTCTTTACTCTATGGTGCTGGGAAAAGTTTCCATGCCCAAGGGAAAAATTAGGAAATAAAATTTTCTCTCGATTATAGTTTTATTTATCTCGGGTGTGCAAGTGCTTCTGGTGTGATCGATGTTTCCTAGCCTCAATTGGTGGAATGCCGTGCAGAGGGAAATAAGAATGTATTATAATCTACTAAACTAGGGCGGACTTCGCGGAACGACATTGTAAAGGAATGCAGAATAATGTTTTAATCTACAATATTTTTTACTAGGACGACCGCTTTCTATTATAGCGGATACAGCACAGTGGAACGGAGATATATTGACAATCTTTGTTATAGAACTTTCTTGTTACGTTGTTACTTAGCTTATTTGAGAGTTTCGGTACCAGCGAAGTCGCTGGGTGAATTTCTTAATTATTCTACCTTAGGTTAGAATTAGTACTAGATAAAGAAAAATGTGTTTTTAGTTATTTTTACCTCAGAATTTTCGAGGCTTTGATAATACGAAAGCTACTAGGTAAGAGTGTTACTGATCAATTGCAATCAGCTTGGTCAATATGAAATGCTTTGAAGTATGTTAGTTATAGGGATACTATGCTTGCACAAAAATTTTCAACTCATAGCCATCTGGCTCAGTGAGAAAATCAAGGGAACTATCTCTCTCCTCATATTGTTGGTAAGCCTAATTCCTTCTCGATGCTTCTGAGCTGACAATCAGTAATTTACAGGCAGGCTATATAAAAATCTCTGAATCTTTTCTCCACACTCTTTTATGTGGCTGATTTCTGTCTTTTTATGGGCAATATTTTTGCTATTCTTCGAAATCAGAATAATTTTGGGTAATTTTATGTATGAAATATAGTGACGGCAGGAAGTATTTAGGTTCTGGTTGATTGGTATCTAATAATAGTGTATCTAATACTATAAACTAAATTTAAAGAAACTGCTATAGGCTTAGATGTATAACGTTTACATCTATTTTATTTACATTTAGAAGACATGGAAATCTAGATACACTTCGTACCTACGAGCTGAACTTAAACCCGAGAAGCGCATCATGTTTCTGCCGTGACAGGAATAACAAAGGATGAAAAAGAGCAAGCTTTATCAGCGTAGAGATTGTATTGCGCGGCAGAGAGCACGTTTAATGTTCTGATAAGATGCTCCAGAACCCTCAGCATGGAAGACCTGAGAGAGCGTTGCATATGACACTGAGTGTGACAGTATGGCCAGTGATAAAACCGTGTCAAAGCTATTCTTCGTCCTAATGGTTTTCTAAGTGAAAATAAACGCAGAAAACTTTCCGACTCCAACGGAAAAATACAAAACAGTAGTAGCTATTAAGCTGCGATAAATACCTCTCATTGTTTTGAAACTTCCCAGAGCTTTTAGTTTTAAAAATCGTTCGTTTTGAAATATTTAATTGGCGTGAGAGCGCGGGATATTGAATCGAAACAATCGAATTACAAAAATTTCTGCTTCCGAAGCTGTAAAAATGGTGGAAAAATAATCATTCGAGATAAAATTCAATGTTTCACTTCGCTCAACAAACTCATCACGTAGTTAATTTGTGTTTTTGTTGCCATTGTTGTTTTTAACGCATCTTTTGGTAATCCATGCGTGGCGTAAAGTTAAAAATTCGATTTCATAATCGTATTATTCGTATTCCACGGAAAGAGTGCTTACTAATGATCATACCGCGGGACATTCCAGTTCACAGTTCCATGAGTACTAACAGATTCGTCATCGAAATAAAAAATTCTGAAGAAACATAGTTGATGAATCCCAAATTGCTTTTAAACGATTTTGATTCTGGTTACCAAGAAATCTAATTGCGCGTTATCTAATGGACTTCTTAGAAAGTGATCTAGTTACAACTAACAATGGATGTATTAGAATCGGTCGAAATACTTAATAGTTTATTTTATTTCAACTTTCTCTCCAGATATATAAATTATAACTCTCCTCAGTATTTACTATCCCATTTCAGTTATAAATCTCCTAATTTTTCGTAATAACTTTTACTGCTATTATTTCGTAATTTTGGTATATTTATTGCATAAAAATGTTATCCTGTTTATTTCTTATTCCCACATTGATATTTATGCACAAAGTAGTTATATTATTAACATTAAATTGCATGCTTGGAGGTTCATTTATTTAAATTTAATTTTTTCGTAATTTAGTTTCAAAATCCTTGGTAGAAGGAGGAAATATTCAAGGTACTGAAGATTAGTATCTGATTCATTATATAAAAGAAGTGTAATTGGAACTTGTGTTTAGGAAAAAGCCAAATCCTGTACGAGAGAGATTTAAAGCATTTTCTCGGGTTTTTAAAGACGGGATTAGAAGATTTATCATTCAATGTCACCCTCTTAATTAGACTCCATTTCGCAATTTTTACTCAAACCCCGTGATCAATCAAACATCATCGAAATGTTTTCCCCAATATCACCACTGAATTTTTGGACTACAGCTACATTGATCTGCCATCCGTTTCAATAGGTTTTATTGCGAGTATCAACTCGCTTATTTTTCATCGCCTTTGTTCCACCCAAACCAGCGAATATGCGCAACTATGCTCGCTCCTGCAGTCCTCTCTTTCAATAATATCCATCTGATCAGAATAGATTCGGCCGGTTGTTTTGGTTACGTCGTCGCTTCATCCGATATTATCCGTTTGCTGCATCGAAGGTAATGCCCGTCGACAAACAAAAGGGTAACTAGCGCGTGGGGTATAAAAACCGTCCCAATTCGTTCCCAATAACTGTCCTCATTTTATACTCCCATGTCTCTCAAACATACCAATGAAGGCGTGACGAGTATACATGTCAATAATCCTCACTCTTTTTTTTCGGCACCCTCGAATGCAGCGGACATGGTTCCACTCCGATTCGTTATAATGCAGTAACGTTTTAGGCCCCATTTTCTCCACCTGCATGCGTAATCAATTTGGTAGCCCCTCGGAATTAAAGCGTAACAGTTTACGGCCGTCGATTAATAAAAAGGTTTGACATTAGAGGGAGTTGCTCGCAGTCCGCAATTGGAAGGCTTTTAAATCCAAATGTGAATAATTGCCTCGGGCCACGTGAAAATGCTTTGATTAATCAATATGCGCGATTGAATTCTATGGTGTTTTCTCACGGTTTGGAAACTCGTGTAGGGGGTTAGGGCTGCTGTGTTTTTCGAAACTATGCCTTTTATCAATCCATTGTTCCGTTGTCCAAGGAACGTACTATAGGGCATGAAAAATGTACTGTGTTTTTATGAGAATAGTCAGAAAATTAGTCTTCAGAGTACACTCTTTCGCATTTTGCTTTTTCTCTTCATGTATTGTTAAACTCAGTGTATCAAAACGTAATATTTTTCGTTCCGATTTTCCGGTTTAAGTTAAAAAGGTTCTGGTTTTGTTCCTCCTAACGTCGAACGGTTTTTTCACTCCGACCATTAAAATGATGTAACCTTCGGAAAGTTATTTTTAAATATGTTGCTGTTTTCGAGTACATATGATGGAATAAGAATTTATAACGTAACTTTCGAAATTAAAGAAATGAAGACCAAAATATTAGATCGGATGAATTTGAATGTGTTGTTTCATTATTGTTAGCTGCAAGACCCTGTTACATATATTTGGGTTTTCATTTACATTTAATTAAAATGGTTTTGTTTGGAAACGAAATAAATTACCGCGGTTTCGCTTTAGATATTTTAATTTTTGGGTTGTAAGGTTTTCACGCCAGATAAAAAAGCGGTTTTATACGGTTTTTGTTTCGGTTAAACTACGAGGCATGCAACTTCTAATAAAGGATATTTTTGCAAAAAGTACTTGAGAAAATGATATTAATTATAATTATCAGCGATCGCGGAGTGGTTAGCATGTTTGTACGATGACCACTCCTCCAAAACACTCCAACAACGGTTTCGAATTTCGACTAACCAGATTTCTCTGTTTAGGGAATGGTCTAAGTGTTCGTCTATAATAGCTCTCACCTTAAATTGGCGTCTTGCTCTATATGAAGCGTATATAAATAAATCAAAAATAAGATTATCAATTCTATAATCGAATTTTTAAAATTATATTTTAACTCTATAATTATAATATTTTTAACGGGAATGGCGTGTATGAATAATGGCGACATAAATGCTGATACGCTTATGGTATTTCAGATCGTTGAACATCCAGTATACTTGACAGAGAAATCTGGCGCACTTGTTCGTACGTGATCTTTGGATCACGTGGATTTTACGTCGAAAGATAGTTTTCCGTTCTGTACCATCATGAAATAGTGGATAGCGATAGGAATTCGTACGTGCCATCTCCTCATCCATCATGTTTTCCCCCTGACGACGGAGAGTTATTAACTGTCATCACTAGACCAGGTGTCGCGGAGTTCCTCAGTGGCTTACACCTTACCGACTGCTCTAACAAGATAATCCTATCTCACGCTATTGCCTTGATTCGGCGAAAATCGGAGAGGAATTTCGGATTTCATTCGAGATAAATTCGAAAGTTACAATGGCGTGAACGTGAGTGGGGAGAAGTTATAGCTTCGCTCCAAGACGAGGAATTTCGGAATGTTCATCGATTTTCGGGTACCCTCTTCGAAAGATGTGATTTAAGGTTCTCCTTAGAGGCAAAGTGAATTTCTCGGAATTGTGGAATGCGGAGTTAATGTTTCCTGTTATTTGTCGTGTATACGGACGCGTGAGTATGGCGCTTTGAGAAACTTCGAATAATGACGAGGACGGAGTGGATGCGTTGAATATTGAGATGTTGATCATCTTAAGTATATGTGAAATATTGCATTTAAAATAGCACGACACGATTGAGCGGAGTAATCTATCTATTTAATCCTTTATTAAACTGCATACATAGCTAACCTCTTAATCCTTTAATGAATGTGTTTCACGTAGGATTGGAATGTCTTCTTAATCATGATACGTCATGAAATATTTTTCGACAGTTATAATGTAATGATGTTTTACAGGCATTCGCTCATCTCAGGACTTCTTTTTAATGTTTCCAGTAAACTTTTCTCCGGCGATTTTCCAATCGGGAATTGACTCACTAAGTTTTTTCCATATCTCTTCCCGAAAAGCGATTTTTAAAATCTCTCCGCGGAATTTTCCTCGGCGTGTTTTTTATCTTAATGAACACGAAAGAATTTTCATTAATGAGTTACAAAAAGTAACTGAAGTTTTGCGAGGAAAGCTTATGGAATGAAACTAAAAAATTATTTTTAGAGAAGTTTTTGTATTCTTAAATTATATCAGCATGCTGTCGATGTTTTATTTCATCCGGTAAGAAGAAAGGCATTGAGGAAGATGAAGAAAGAACTCCATCTAAAAGTTCGTAACATATTTGATGAAAAATTATGTCTGTTTCAACTTCTTAAAAACACCTTGTAACGATATCAAAAACCACTTCTTGAAAAGGATGGTGCTTTAATGGAATATTTTAGTGGTTTTTTACATGGTATTTTCTATTTGTGTCTCGATATATAATTCCACGTACTAGAGATGCCCTAATTTAACTATACGAAGCATAAATTTTCCTGTTCTCGAGGAAATGTCTATTTCAAAGGACGTGATTCATTATTTAGACATATTAAAGGCCCTCTTTTACCCCCATTGAAGAGGGTAATGTACAAGTCACTTTTATTAAGGTGACTGGCCCTCGATCCATCATTTTAGAACCCGAATTACGTCCACAGCAAAGGCCGGAATGAAATTTTTCGTAGTAGAGGTTCCTGCGGAAAGATGCTCATGGAAAATGATGAAATTCAACCTTTTTGTTGGGAGCATGGCCAAGGAAATTTAATATATTGTGAGCTTTCCTTATTTTGTGGATATGATGGTT
The DNA here is from genome assembly GCA_036926295.1 of Pachydiplax longipennis. Taxonomy (NCBI): domain Eukaryota; kingdom Metazoa; phylum Arthropoda; class Insecta; order Odonata; family Libellulidae; genus Pachydiplax; species Pachydiplax longipennis. The sequence goes on along the minus strand of JAVFKF010000001.1, from coordinate 18,445,712 downwards.
ACAAATCAGACGGTTGTAAATCGTTGCGTAGAGGATGTATTATTAGTTTAATTTGATGTATTGTTTGTTTACCAAAGAAGCTCAAACTTCATCATCTCATTCCAGTACTCTAAGATTCAGATCTGAATTTCAGTCTGTTTATTAAAAGTGAATAGTTACTCATAATTCCTATCATTCGGTGTAATAGTTTCCAGGATATGGTTAATTTCATGTATCGGTTAGGGTTTCAGAAAATACTAAAAATGTGTGTGTAATATATTGTGTATCCTTACTTTAACTACGTATTTATTTAATATTTCTGCTATCTTACTTTGATAAATGCCAAATTTTTCATTCATGTCATGTTCATAGGAAAATTGTATCTTTGACTTACCCTTGTCTCCTTCCAGCCCAAAGCTAATCTGAAGGCTACTGGGGTAATGACAATCGTTTTAGTCCTTACTGAATGCTGTCAAAAATGTTACATAGAGTATTTCCTTCATGAAATTCTGGCTCTTTGATAAATGAAGGGGCTAATATACCTCACTCCTGTTCTCCAGCAAGCATTATCCCCTCTCCATAATTTTTGCAGCTGATGGCGAAGTGGCTGCGGATCCAACCAACCTTTTGTCTGATGTCCATAGACAGTATATCAGTCATAAAGTATTACTCTACTCACACCTACGTTTCATTCTTTTTTCCCTGTTGTAGTTATCTCTGGTATTTAATTTTTCGTTTAGACTAGTACATTACTGCCTTTTTCTATTTTTCTATTTTGATATTCCGGTGATCTTTTTGCTCCAAGATATCAGTTCAGTTCCAGTTTATACATAAGCGAAGGTGAATTTCGGTTTTTCAAATATTTTCTGAAACTGTATCGAAAGACATGTTGCTCTGTTTACGGAAGTATAAATCATCAGTCGAGAGATATAGAGAGAACGTGCTTGGCAAAGGTGAATGACTCCTGCATGAAATACCAATTACCGAAATTAAGTCTCCCTGACGAGATAGTCACAGAATTCAAAACAATGGAAAAACTGAGGTAGGAATCGCCCTCTGACGTAAATCCGAGTGACTCCTCCTCCATTCAGTGGCTTAGACGTAATTTCACCTCTCGTTCGATGGTTAATTATCAGAAGTAGCGAATCGCTTGGCGTATGTTGATGTTACCAAAGCACTTAAGCGTCATCCCCGCAATAATCGAGCAAGACGCTACTTGTTCCCGCTCCGTAGTTTGCATTCAAAGCAATTAATATTTCCGGGATTGTGTTTATTCAGTCTCTAATGACATATGAGTCCCCCCTAATACAAACGGTGCGAATATTGATTCCGAGAGGAATTCTAGAGAGCTTCCGCGTTTGGGATTCCTTATGAATAAATTTAACGAAGTCGGCTGCGGACTCGGTTCATGTATGGGAATTGAAAGAGCAAACGGAAATGAGAAGACAAACGGAGGCAAAAAGAGAGGAAGTTGAGGTAAACCGAAGGATTCCTTCCAATTGTTCGGATGTTTCAGGAGTGAACTGAAATGTCGTGGAATACGAAAGATCTATCTCACATATTATTATCTCTATTTTTGTGAAAAGACCAATTAGCCTTAGTTTATTTAGATCAATGGATGACTGTAGCCCCTTGAATCTCTTTTTAAGATGAATATTTTTTAAGTACCGGTGTAATTTAGGGCCTATTCAGTTACCTTCTGCTTGGGAACAAATTGCTGGGATTTAAGCTGGTTACTCGAGAAATGAGTTGAAAAAGTAAATTTGAATCATTGCTAAAAGAGAGAAACGTACGTTTCGGTAGAGAAATCCTCATAGATCGGGGGATTCAAAACTAGAGTTCCTATAACCCTGGTTATCAGGGTATTGAAAACTTGTTCAGGGGATTAGGAAAGACCTAAATGACTGCCATTACTTAGCATAATTTATGCATCGCTAGCCATCATTTTGGTCATAGTTAAGGGTAATACCGGGAAAAAAGTAATTGAAAGATACATTTTCTCCTTTCTGTGCCGAATAAAAAATTAAAAATATTCTATTCATTGAGCTAGCGGTTACCCTTGATATGTATAAAATTTTACTGTTCTACGTTTTCATTTTCATTTTTTTTATTTTTCCTCCTTCCAAGTTTATAAAGTTCAAGTGCTGAAGATGATAATAGTGCTTATAAATGGCCTGTGGCAGGTCACCTCAGGTTAAATAAAAACGAAAGGAGATAGAAGTCACAAAATAATCTAAAACAACAGTTCACACATTAAGGCGGACAAAAGACGTGTACCTTTCCACAATTTAAGAAATTGCAAAAATTGTGGAAAAGTGTACTTTTTGTGTTTCCCCTTCTTTAGCATGGACATATTCCACCGTATATCATGATAATCATTTTAATAATGTAAAAAAAATTTATAATTGTATATAATATAAAAAATTAAAAACATGTATGTACAATTCGTGGAAAAAGGGGGAAGGTAATAAGCGTTTAACAAAGAGGTTACGTAAACTCATTAAAATCATGCTCAATGAGACCCGATGCTTCGCTTAACTATTATACCGTTTTAGAATTAATGTCGACAAGTTAAATTTTGTGGACCACAATGCACCCCGTCGTTCCCACCCTAACAAACTCGTCTAAATTTATCAGCAATTAACGATCATCGAGTGCGTTATGAAAATTCCCCACTCTGACGTATTTACGACTGCGTATTCCTCCCGACTGATCAAATCCCGCTTTTTTCATCACCACCGCGATGTCGGCGCGCACAGCAATGCATTTCGTAGTGATCCATCCTCTCGTTCCGACACGGTAAGGGCGGAATACGGAAACGCGCGGGATAAAAAAACGAATCCTCTCCATTCGCGTATTCATTGGAAAGAACAATCGGGGACAACACAGAAAAAAACGGTGTCTCTCGCGAGAGAAGGGTGCGGACAAACGCGATGCGAAGCACTTTATCGGAGGGCGTGGGAGTGAAAAGCCCTTAATAAATGCGTGGATAACCTCGTTCGGGACAGATGGCTCGGGTGCCAAACGCAGGCGGCGATAATGTATGTGGCTATGGGGCGATGTCCGATGGAACATGCGGATTTTTTTGCGGAAGCGAGGGGATTTTTTCCGGTGAGGGCATTTGTAAGTTTTCCGCTAAGTTCCCGGCTCGTAAAGTTGTCCGAGGAAGCTCAGAATGGTGACGCAACGTATGATCCCCGGGAAAGAATTGAGTACGGGATTGATCACTTCGCTCTCTGTTCGCATTGGCTGTATGTATCGGGACGGGTGTATCTTTGCTGGAATCGTGATCGATGATAATTGCGGGAAGATTGGAAACCACTTCCGCGCAAACCGTTGTTTGCTTTTTTTTCAGTGGGTTTTGAAGTGCTCACCGGATGGAGTTATGGTTTTTGAAGGATCGAACATACGCGAAACATTCGCTAAGTTGTCGATGGTATTCTTTGGAAGATTGCGCTACAATAAATATGTTCAAAAAATCCGGTGTTATGTATGTTATGCAAGGTTTTGATTATTTTAGTTTTAGTTTTAATTTCTTCACGTGTTGTCTCCATTTTGATCAGGATCGGAATCCTAGGCTACCTCGTGGGAAGTATTGGAAGATAATGTACTCAAAGTCTTATCAAGGTTGCTTAAGGGGAGTTAATTCGATTTTTCTTTGTGGAATCGGAAAATTACTTATTTTTGATTCGGCAGAGGGAAATTTAGACGTACCATTCACATTTTCCACTTCAGAGGGCATTTTGCTCCATTATTCGGGTTTATTATCTTTATAAGCCGTTATTTTGGTATCGCCAAATCGAAATTTTACATTATTTGCTAGTGAGAAATCCTGGGGGTAATCTATTTAACTCCTAAGCATTCTCGGTAAGCTTCATTCGCTCTTCAAAGTTTTCAGGTAGCAAGTATATTAAAGCGTCATGGCCCAATCAGCCTTGAGTTGATGTTTTTATAAACCTTACTTAGTATTCAAATGCCTTTTTATCTACTATTAAATGGTAATTAAGAATGTGATTCTACTACTCACTAGAATACGTCAAAAAACACGTGTTAACTTGTTAAACAACTAACGTTTTCTGAATAAATCTACGCTTTGAAAAGCTGCATTTTTCAAAATCCAGCCCTAAACCTATTCATGGATTTCCGTTCGTCTTTTCGTTAGAATTAAAATATGTTAATTTCATCTAAAATTTGAGTTTACCGCCAATTTCTCTTATTTTTTGATCCCTGAAGGGAGAGGATCTTACGATCAGTCGATAGAGTAAAATTCCAGATGTTCCCGTTTAAAGTAATATTTTCGATAGCCTCTCCTCCTAAGTTACTTGCATCACTTCTGGCTATATACGTTTCCGTTCGCCCATCAAAGAATTTCGTATATCTATTTCGGCGTATCCTTCCTGAAGCCTTGAAGCGAAGTGCGTTGGCCGCTGTCTCCCACTTAGTATACATCCCTTCGCTCCCGTACAGGATATTTGGAATTCCTTAAGGCTACTCTCAAAGGTTCGGCATATTTCACCGAGAAATATACGCCTTCTACCTCTTTTCGAGTAACGGAAATGCCCTCGGGGACCGAAATTCACTCGCACTTACTTGATTATATGTCCCTCCGTTGGGGACTCTTTGGAAAAACATACATAACCTCCGGGGCTTCTTCAGTCATATATAGGGCGCGTTATTGAAATTGTATGTAACTTTATTATCGGGAAAGAAAATAGTGTTCCATATTAGCGCACCACTATTTAAGTTATGCTTAAACTTTTTGCTTCCCTCTCTCTTTCAGCATGCCTAATTCGTTCTCAACTACAACAGTTTGACATTTAATTCGGCTAATGAAAATTATGTTAATTCAGGAAAAACTTGTGTTAACTCATGTACACGAGAGATATTCATTTATAATACCGTTATTCAAATATAACGACTTTATTTATTTTCAATCAAGGTCGCGAATAAAGATCTAATATGCCGCCCGAGGTGAGGTGTCATACGCCTCAGTATATTGTTCCCAAGCCAATTTACTGCAATTCAGTGTGAAAGAAAAAGTATTCCGAAGCTTATGCTCGCTGAGATGAACCTTCTTTCAATAAAATGTCGAAAATCAGTCGATAGAACAAGATGTAGTTTTATGAAAATCCACCGTATATATGACATAAAAAGTACGAAATTTTCCTACTCATTTTTTGGTTCGAATGTTGGGAAAATGAAGACTTCGCTATTCAAAAAAGCTCCTTCCATGAAAGGCGCCTGTTGTGATCTCACCGCCACACCCATCGGCATGGACGTTACGTTTTAATGAGTTAATTAACGTACGTCTTTATCGGGTGGTATTGAAGAATTTTACTTAATACTGGACCCTGTTGCCATACCCTCAAAACCCGTTAAATTTTCTCGTGTTAATTTCCGTTTTACGAATGAAGTATTTGGAAAATTAAATTAAAATTAGATTCAAAATCTCGTATGCTGAGATGTTGTGAATTAAAAAGTGAAATTTAAATCGTATAAAATTACCTTTTGCTGACATTAGTCTTTAGGGTTTAGAATCGCTTTAAAGCTCATAAGGTGTATTACAAATGCTTTTAAATAGTCACAAGTTCATTTTCTGAAACCTTCTAAATCTTGACGTTTAAAGATCGTTTTTTGATAGCGTTTGAAGATGTATCTAATAATTCATCAGGGTAATTGTATCGCTTATCGCAGGTAATTATTCCTCACTGTTTTGCTATCTTTGGAACCCATGTTCTAACAAAATGTGTGTCAGTTTGATGTGAGCGAAAAACCTTAGGCACTGCGGCTAAGGAAGATATTTACATTCGTGGGCGTCGTTTTAGTTTATATTCATGGGCACGCCACCCGCACGTGCTTTGTGTGCAGCGGATACGGACAACCAATTCATCACTGAAAGTTTTTGCTGGCAACACGCAATTATCCTAATCCACTGCATATACCTCGCTGTTTCCTTGAGTTGATCCTAAGTTTTCTGTGGGAAACACGCGACCATTTCCATTTCTAGTTTCTCTGTTTTCCACGAAGTTAATTCAGAGAATTCCAATCGTCCATTCTAAGTTATTAGCCGTAAAATTTGCCTTAATGATTTTATATACATAACTCTGCTATGAGTGCATGTATTGTTAAATTATTTCATCGTTTTGGGTCAGCAAATATACGAGTCTAAGAACAGTTCTGACAGCGAACCAATAAGACAGCAATTACATCGCCCTCTCAGTATTCTACGCTTCGAATTTCTTTTTACTCACAACGGTAATGATGACAGTATCTGTGTAATGTGTGTATCTACAGGTGCTAATATAGAAACTAGTCAAGGAAGGGTTGGTTTATTACAATATCTTTCTTAAATCATCTCCAATGAATTAAAAATGCCATTTTGATTTTGTAAACGAGGTAGACGTTCAGTGGAATTTGTAGTGATCATTGAACACTTTTTTGTAAGATTTTAGTTAAAGTTACTTGTCACATCCGAAGCAAATTACTAGTACTACAAAGTCAACACGGAGGCGGTTGTCCCTTCGTTCTTGGATTACCCAATGCATGTCTCTTTTACATACATACTCATACCTCTAATCAGCTATTCACAAGAAATTATACTACATTTTTATTAATTTCTTTGTATTCCTAGAGAAAATTGATTGAATTTCGTCAAACATTAATAGTAAATTAGTGATCAGCTAACGAACAGCTATCGGTAGAGAACATATTCGTTAACCAAATACCCTTTTTATACAGACCGGTGTCTCGTAATACGTATTTTTTATTCCGTTTAAAGTATTACGATTTTTTTTCTTCCAAATTCTGAGTTTGTCCATTGCAACTTCATCCATATGTGAAGCTTCCCTCAATTGTCTCAATGATAATTATGTAGGTGCATTATTTAATTTTACATTTTCACACGTTTCTTTTATCAGTAAATCGATGACAGGATTCACCGATCTCCTGTTATACGTGTTGTTTTATTCCATTTTTAAAGTTATTTTATCTCTCTTTCTTGTAAATTCTGAATTTCTCCATTGCAACTTCATCCGCATGTGAAGCTTTCCTCAACCGTCACGGTGACAATTGTGGAGGTGCATTATTTAATTTTACATCCTCACGCGTTTCTTTCGCCAATAAATCGATGCCAGGATTCACCCGAGGATGAAATGAATAACGAAATCGACCTTGCTGAAGTTTGCAGTTATTTTAAACGTACTTTGAGTCGCTTTTCACCTGTCAAGTGTTAACCATATGATTTTTTTGTTCTTTGCAGCAGCCGAGGCGGACGTAAAATATCTCGGAGTTCCTCCCGCCCCCGAGTTCACTCGCCACACCACCTTTAAGCCCCGTTTCATCCACGGGCGGGAGAAGAGGTCCATCTCGGGATCCAAACAGCATGGAGAAGAGGTAATTATCTCGCATCTTCAAATATCTTCATGAGCACGCTGAACTTTTTGCATCTTTGTCCATTACTCCCGCGCGGTTTTCAAGCAGTTTTTTTCAAGGAAGAAATGGGACTGTTTCAGGGTTTTGTGGATCTTATTGCATATAATGATTTAGCATTTGATCCATTTGGATGCTGTGAAGTTTATATTCCTCTGATATTTCATCTGAAGCTTTTAAATATTTTTTTGGGAACTTAAATCTATGAAATAGTCTCTTAAAGCATATTAAATAAGTTTCTTTCTAGTTTACTTTGCGTAAATCTCATTATCTTGTTGCGTTTGATTCCTTTGCCTCCTAAACAAAAGTTATATTTTTTTAAGTTAGTTCTTTCAATAAGTGGGAAAGTCTAAACATGTGCTGTCAATCAGATCATCAACTTTAATGCATACATATTTCCATAATTTCTTACTTTAGCTTCATATGATTCCCTTGTGGGATATTTTTCGTAAATATTGTGCTATCGTTTAGAATCATAATAACGAATAAGAAATACTCTTGAGAACTTAGCTAAACTAAAGAAGATTATTCGTTCTGGAATCTTCTTCGGTAGACGTAGTGCTATTTTTTAATTGGCCCCAACCTTAAATTGTGTATAAAATAGGCAAAGCGTTAAATTATTTAAAATGATGGAGCAATAATGGGTATTATTATAGGTTATTTCGTGTTTTTTTGTTTTTTTGTGAGGCGTTACCGGATAGGTAGTATTAGTAATTTTAAAAAACATATAGCTGAGGTCATTTCGCACGAACTCCCTCCGGGGATCGAACCCAGTACCCCTTTTACCAAAGTCGAACGCGTTGCCCACCGGAGGCCCGCTTTACGGAAAAATTCACAGGCCTTAACCGTTTTCGGTAGAATCTATTACTTACATTAAGCTCTTTTTGCTATTTCCTGCACCAACTTAGTTAATAAGTCGTTCGATACAGAAATTCTCATCTATGAAATACGGAAATATTCTTCGTTTGTCTGAAAAAGTATTAGACGTCCAAGGTCTGCTTCATTCCGACGCGAGTGAATCACCTGCTTATGGGTGGTCGACCTTAGAGGCAGAGGGAAAACATTTTTTCTTAAATTTGATTAGGATTTTAAGCAGTTTTCAACCGTTAAGAATGGTAGTGTCATAAGGTTTACCAACAAAATAATGTTTTTGTGATTATTTTATTTTTGTTCTCCCTTAATTTATTGTTAATTAGGACGGCAATTTTTCATATCGATTTCTGGCGGCCAATAGTTCAAAAGAGGGGACAACGTCATTCTGTAGCGGAGTACAAGTATAACCAGCAGTTTGTTTTCGCGAAAGTGACAAGCTATATATCTGTTGGCATAAATCTTCTTTACTCAAATTGTAGGTCACATATAGCATTATTCACGGCGAAAAAATATTCGCTCGTTGGTGTTTTCGACTATTCTCGCTATCTGCTCTGACATTAGCAATTTAAAGGTATTCATAAAGCAAAACAGGTCTTCCGCTCAGTATTCCGGTTTCGAATAGATATGCTCCAGCCGAATATCACAGAGCGCTAACCTTCTTTTTCGATTTTGCCGCAGCAAATTCGTTTCTCGTGTGCAGTAGGACTCTTGGCATATTCGTCTCGATCCAAGTGATGAATATCCATGTTCATCCAACTTGCTCCGCATGCGCTCCCTCGTTCATCATTGCAGTTCCCCGATGAACGTTGTGGCGGCTGCATAAGATCAAGGGTTTGACGCAAAATGCGGACTATCCGGAGTTAGCTGTGAAAACATGCTCACGAAGTTGGGTACAAACACGCCGTATTAGAGTTGGTATTGTTCCTATCACAACTTCTATTTCAACTTTTCTTAGTTCTATCAAAAATTTATATCATCTTATATATATATTATACTTGGTGTAGTGTATATAGTACATGTATATTATACGCCTTTTGGTGTGTTCAAAGGTAATTTCCTATCTGTTGTTATACTGGGAAATAAGATACCATCATATAAATTTTAAATTAAAGAAATTTGATGGCGTGTTTGTCTTCTTTATCATTCTTCCATTTATTAGAATTTTAAATTTTTTATTGATAAAGTCAGTGTAATAATAAAAATAAACGTTAGATCAATGTAGGCATTTCATTGACTTTGCTGAGCCAGCGTTACGTTGTGGTACCATAGAAAGAAAAACGCTTTTTTATTATTAATTCAGAATGGTAATTGAACTATTTTTACATTATCTCATATGATTGAAAAAATTTAGTTTGTTGTGCTTAATTTAAAAGCAAATAGTATCATCGGTTAATAAATTTCTTTCAATTATTAATTTTTATAGTCTAGTCAATTAGTCATGTAATTGATGAATTATTGAAGAAAATTAATGAGGAATTATTTAATTGCAATTCATAAATAGTCACTTACGCACAAAACCTTAAATTTATCCGTGAATTTTGATGAAAGGTTGAGTGAATGAAGTAGTGAAGTAATATTACGTTATTATCAGGTACCACATTTCAGAAAACATGAACTTATAGTGGTTGATATCAAATGAATCTTTTTTCAAGACTATAACAACATTAAATTTATTGAACATTTAGTTTTAGGCTCTCCAACAGATACTTCGACAGCAACTAGTTGCTTCACGTAATCGGTGATATAAATACCAAGTATAAATTGTGTCATAACGGAACTGCGAATTGAATTTCATTAGCGCAAGAAATAAGTAGCGTGGGAAAAGGAGGGGAAGAAGAGTGAGTCGATCTAATCCTTTTTAAATAGTTAGCAGAAGAATGACTCAGGCTGAGAAAGAGGTCAATAGTTCTGTTAGTTTGGCCGGGATAATTATCCATCCGTGAAAGGGAGAGATTAAAACTGCAGACTGTAAATCCGCTCGATTTTCGATCGAAGAAAGTCAATGATAAATTTTATATTAATTATTAGAAATGATACTATTATTGATATTATCGATGATGAATTGGATAAATCGATAGAAGGAGCGGGAATTACCCTCCCAATACTCTTGGAAATATTGACTTTTTTCTTTTCTCTATAGACTTAAAACTTGGAGAATATTAATCTCTTTCTCTACAAGTTCTAGCCATTTTTAGTTGATATGAAGTTCGGAATTTCTTCGTAACTTTTGCTGTGAGATTTAAATCGATAAAAAAGAACCGCATCTTTCGATCCACAAACAGCATTAGGCAGTTCCCTTTGGTGTGATCCCTGAGGCGACTAACCCACTTGCTTACCCTCTGAATTCTGGTTGCGGTGACTACAGCGGAAGAGCACCAAGAAAAAAAATCTCGGAGGACTCGATCCATGAAACTGAATTCATCGGGAGGACCGTAGGAAAATCGTAAAGTTTACTCCTGCGCCAGTAGCATCCCAGTCGATTTGCATCGGAAAAGATTTTCCATTCGCTCGTGAGATCGTCTCCTCTTCCGATCGCCGAGATTTGGTTCCTTTGAAGATTCGAGCTCGATATCTCATCCGGACCTTTAATTTCGCAATGGGAACGCATTGGCATACGTATCGCCTTTTTTTTTATTTCGGACCATTTTTTCGCTCTGCATTTCGCTTCATTAATCCGGCGTGCGGTCGATTAACCCTTCTCAAATTCGAGAGAGAGATGGAAATCGGAACGCGATCCGACCCAGAAAAGGAGCCTCAGCGGTCACGGACCCCTGCAATGAAAAATGCAGCGTCCAGATTAATCCCAGACGGATGCCTTCCTCATCTGCTATCCTATTAGCACCTGAAACTGCGATCCGGCGCAACCGCTAACAAGGACGGATCCAGTTATGCTTCCGAGCCGGAGATGTTTCCTGCAGAAGTGCAAAAATTGGGAAATTTTGCGAGAATGACCCCCGAGCATGGGTTGACGTAGTGTGTTTTTAAACGTACGAAGTAGATGAATCTATGGATATACATGTATCCTCACTCCGGTGCCGCAGGGGTTAGCGTGCCTAGGTGTGCGTGCGTAGCGTTGGGTTGGCCAACTATTACTTCCCACAGGTTTCTGATTAGAGTAGAGGTAGAGAACCTACGGCATTTTCCTCGCTTCCCAAATGAAATTCACGTTTTAAAATAATTTTATTTCCGTTTCGTGGATGACTTCAAGTGAAAATAAAATGGAAAGCATTCAGCTTAGGTTAACTTGACCATAGTGTTATTTTTATAATAATATATAATGTGAGTGTTTAACAATAAGATTATGAATGTATTTGAACGTGCACAATACCGACCGCAACAATAAAGAAGTGAAAAAAGCTAGATTACGAAACATTATCGTTGATTATTAAAACGATTTTGTTAGACTAAACAGATATTAAGAATGCAATAAACACAAAAAAGATAAATAGACTCATTTTTAAAGTAGTAAATTAAAATTTATCTTTAGCAAACAGAAAATTTAATCGTTTATGATTGGTAAATCTTTACTATTAACTCGGGAAAAGAAGTAAAGAATCAAAATCGAAGAATGCAGTGGGAAAAGAGTAAAATTAGACCATTGTTAGATGCTAGAGAATAATTCTGTGCATGATTCCCTTTCTGTTACCGAATGTTCTGTTAAGAATTATCTACAATACTAGTAGTACAATAGATAGTATAATTAACGGTGAAGAACAGATAGTATAGTAGAGGTTTTATTCTCAACATAATCACTGAATAAAATAGCGACGTGATGTTTCGTTATTACTTAATGCTGTCATGTTATCTTGGTGATCAGTGACGTACATTATCCGTGATGGACATTGCTACGTATCCACCCAAGCGGTTAAATAACTGGAAACAAGTACGGCAACCTCCTCATGACGCGATGTCATGAAACAACAAGAAACGAAATATGGCATTACCAGAGAAACGTGTCCGGAAATCAAAAGCAAACGTTGGTCGGCTAATGAAAATTCATGTTCCATGGAAGATCACTCTCTACGTATTGGGCGGATCGTTGTTATTCCGTATGATGCGCATGGAGCATTGTTTCACGTACTGCTTTGAGTCGATTTGTTTCCTTTGTAAAGCTTATTTCACGAGGCAATGCCCTTCCCTTCAGTTCGTGTAAAGAGAATCTTATAAAAAGTGATTCATCCATGGCTTTTATCATCGGATCAGCTGCTCGCTTGTACTTTTCTTTCCTCTCCATGATCAAAGCTGATATATATCGCTCATTTATAATCCTTTTATGGCTATTGTTTTTTAATCGAGGCTCATTTACTTGGCGTTGATAGCAACTGCACAGAAGGAACGTGAAATTTATCGTGCTTTCGAGTTGGAATTTTTATGCGTTTTGTCGGCGTTTTTCAGCGAATTAGAAAGGCCGGGAACGAATGCATGTGGCAGCATTCAGAGTATTTTGAACTTACGATCCTTCTGCTTCCGACGTGAAGTGCATCTAAAGCATTGACAGATCTCGGGGGGTGAAGGAGTCACTACCCTCCCTCGATGGCTTAGCAGGGCTAGCGATTTACCTATGGTATCATTTTTATTATTTAATAGTTTTCTCAGCAGTTAGCCACAATTCTGGAAGCAGCATTGATGAACTTGAATTAAATCGATTTTGAAGTTCTTCTAGGATCACTATACATCTACTAAATTTAACCTGACCGAATGTCTTTTTTTAAGTTGGAGATGAGTTCTTAAGGAAATTGTCATAAATCCTTATCCTCTGGCAGGTATCTAAATCTGCACTTGATCCATAATTAAGTTTGGAGTAACAGAAAAACTTGGACTCTCGAATGTTTTTGTAAGGCAAAAATGATATACTATATTTTCCGTGGATTTTATACAACCGAATTGAAAGCTACTTACAGTAATAATGGTAATACCTTGTGAGTTAACTTAAGAATAAAAATCATGAATTATGAACGTAAAACTCGCCCTTTTCCAAATAATCTATTGCCAAATAATTAATTTCGCATGTGTTATTACTTCAGTTTTGATAGCCAACCAATTTCTCACTCGTAAGGCATAAAGTACACTGATTAAGGTATTGCCTCTTTGACTGATTTATTCAGTATCATTAAATCATCATTCAGATATTTAATCGTATTACTTGTTGTTGCATTTATTATTAAATCGCTTTTTTGGTTCTCATAAGCGGGTCAGAGGCTAAAAATCTCCTGTCTAAGGATCAAATTAATCAAGGCATTGCGGCGCTGTTATAGCTTCGCGTTTGAAAAATTTCACTCTTGACCCGTTAGCTATAATCGCGCGGAAGTTAAGCGTGGGTTTAAATTTTCTCCATCCTTTCCTCGCACTCGGTACAAATTATATTTTCAAACTTTTCGGGGAATCCAGGAAAATTAAATGCCCGGCCTATATCGTTCGGGGAAACTTAGATCATCCAGAAACTTCTAGTGAATAGTTTAACTGTATCTCATTAAGTTCTCGGCGCAACTTTCCTTGTTAAGGACTTGCCTGCGCACCAGAAGCTTTAACTGATGTTTGCGGAGCGAACTTGGATATTTCTGCGTCGCGCTCGTTTTATTCGAGCATTTCTTTGCCGTCGGATTGCTAAGCAGAGGCAAGCCAAGCGGAGCGCGGAAAATATCATAAGTTGGCGACAGTATTCCCTCGCTCTAATTAAGCTTCGGGGAAGTTGTTCGCCAGACATCGGTCCGAAGAATCGCGATACCGTATTCATTTACATGAGTGATTCGCTAAGTTAGCGGAGCGGAGGAACTGCCGCCTCTCCGAATGCTACTTATCCCTCCGTCCCAAATGGTTCCTAAACTTTCGCAAGTAAAATCGAGTTTTTGTGAGTTAGCCGAACCATTGCGCGCTTGCAAGGCATCGGAGTGTTTACAATAATAATAAGGAAAAAGAGAACAGAGGAAGTTACTGCGAAGGAGTGGTGATCACTCTTAACCGTAAGCCATAAGTTATATATTCGACCAAAATTGATAAATATTCATACCTTGCAATTTTAATACGGGGGAGAAAGGAATAAATATAAGTAATATAAAGATATAATATAAGATAAATTATATATGGGATAAGGAATATATATTAATATAGGGGGAAAATAAAGAAATAAATATAAATAATATGAGGATATAATAAAGGATAAAGCTAAAATTAAGCCAGTAGTAGGATTAACAACTGGAAGAATTAAAATATCAAGCCTCTGAAGCCAGGACAAATTGATCTTGACGATCTGTAAGCCATGAATACAAAGATCAGTAATTATTTCATCTCGTAGATTTTTAAAGATATCTATGACATAAATGAAGAAATAAACCAAAGGAATGACTTCACCCTGGTCTCTTTCTATCTTCTTGTTTCTAGTTGTTTTAGCTAAATAAAAACGAAAATAGATAATAATTAAATTAAAGTAAATAATAATAAGTCTTTTATATATAAGGAGATTATAAGTAAAGATTATGATAATACCGAGAGGGAATATTCCTTTGCAGATTTCTGCCCGCTGTTTGAATAATTTTAATTAGAAGGATCATGGAACAAAATTCCATCTTTCTCTCATTTTCTTCATAATGAACTCCCCTATTGATCCTCCTGAATTAGTTACGCTATTCAAATATCACGTTCCACCCAGGTCAATGAGGGCTCCTCCTCCGTGTCCCAACCCTAGAATGTCCCTTGCTCAACGATCCCTTCTCCATCGAACTGTGGCGTATTCTGAAGCAGTCCTGAGGGCACAAGGACCTCATTTTTGAAGATAAATATCCCGGTTACTGACTTAGCAATACTTTATCAACTCAAGAATTGTTAGATTAAATTTTCTGACCGTGAAGTTCAGAAAATTGTCCAAAGAAGAATTTCTGCCTGATTATCGAATTAAAATTTTAATTAACTAATTAATATTTTAGATGGTGGATAATTAAAACTGATATAACTTACAATCAAAATTATATTAATTGGTAATAGAAAATTGTTATATCAAAGTTTAATATTCTCTATCATCGATTCTTGGTATTCCCCAATATTACTTTAATATTTATTATTTCATAATTATTATAATATAGAGAAATGTTAAATTTCTGTCCTTACAAATTGCCTATCTCAGCACTATTGCGATGTTGACGAAGGGATACTCACTGATAAATACCATTTCTTCCTTTATTTATAACTTGGCAAAGATAACTCTTAAATTGTGTAAACGCTTTATGGGAACGTTTACAAACAAACGTCTTCTTGACCTCTGCTTGGTTACATAGATAGCAAAGGGCAGTAGCAACGTCTCCTGCCATGAATCCTCACAATTATGCATGCAAGGAATTCCTAACTTTAACGAAAGTAAGGCTTCCTTGCTGTGCTGCGGAAACTTGACTGTTTTATCCTAGATTTATTCTCTATGCACCCCAACTTTTCTTATCCTGTTTCGTTCATGTCGTTGCTCTTTCTTTTCTAATGCATAAACTTTATTTCTGAAATTTTTCCTATTTTGTGGTATCCTGTAGGTTATTAACTATTATAATTTATTTTCCTTTACCATGTCATCATTTTAATAATAATGTCTCCTTGCTCAAGAAAGGGATTTTGAGTTAATATTACTCTAGCCAATAGGTTGTTTTTGTAGGACTAATGCAACTGTTAAACTTCTAATGTATATCGTAAATATTCGTGAACTATTTCTCAAATCGTTCTTCTTTATCTCATTATTCAAAAATTTTCTTTTCTCAGGCTAGAATTTAAATATGCTTAAACTCAGAAAATGCTATCGATTCCATCATTTCAGTGTAAGGTTGGATAATTTCATAATTCATCCATTTATCGTAATTGCAATAGGGTTTTTTATTATCTTTCTTTCTGATTCGCTGTTACGAGTTATTACTCTCGTACAATCTATGAAAGTCAAATACGATTACAATATCGGGAAAAAATGTATTCTATTTAAATTTCACGTAAAGTATTGTCTGCGATCCATAGGCTGTACTTCCGGGAATGCCACAATAATGAGAATAATACGCGAATGATCTTCCGTTTGTCTCTCCGTCCATCACGCGAATGGGTATTCGCCGATAATTTCATCTAATTTTCCTTCTCGAACTCAAAAGATCTAGCTATTAAACGAGTTTTCCGGTCAGTCAAGCGCTTTAATCCCTCGATCGACGCTGGATTAAGTGCAGCGATCGTGGCATGCCCGTTTTCGCCAGTTTTTTTGTCGTTTCATCCTTCAAAAGCATTGTATTCGTGACGGCGCCATCGCTTCTTCCGTTATTAGCCCTCTGTTGCTGCACGATCATTTTCCAAGGACGGTGGCTTTGTTGCACCCTTCGTGTCCTCAGCGGCACGCGATGTGAAATCTCGGCATTCCGGTCGAGAGCACGTAAGAAAAGGCGTCCAAACGATAAGAGATTCCTTTTAATTTCTTCCTCCGGGTTTTTCGGGCGCTCCCCTTACGGTTATATTTTAAGTATCGGCGATCTTGGCACGGGTGCAAGAGTTGCACGCGCCATGCCAAAAACAAAATTAGGTTACGCGGGAATTCGGGCTTAGAGAGGGGGTTTTATCCTTCTATCTAAGAGATTCCAGATCCCGCTGCATTTCGCGGAATTTTCCGCATGTCGAATAAATACCTCTCCTGGAGAGAGGCCTTTTGTTTGGTAGTTTTCTGCTGTGTAATGCATCGCTTACCATGGCCGTTTGAACGTTCGATCTCCTTTGGAATCCAGCTTTGTTTTCCCTCGACAAACGACGGCTGGATGTTGCGCGCATTAATTTAAAGATCTTTTGAGTTTTTTGTTCCGATTAAATTCCAGTACGAGGTGAATTATCCGGTTTTTCTTTCATTAGCGTAATGCCTAATGATAAAGTGGATTAAAAAGCTCCCGATTCTTACCTGAGTGGTTTGTGATTAACGGAAATGATAGATCTAGCGCATTTGAGAAATTGATTGAATTATTACTTTCTTTAGCGGCATGAATAGCATTATCAGGCTTCTCTCTGTGAGCGATAGTTTTTCGAAAGAGTACTCTAAAACTTGGGAGCTCTTTAGAAACGTATTTTTGATTTTTAACATTATTTCGATTATAAAATAGATATTTGTTGCTTTCTATTATATAACCTTTAGCCGTATTAGTTAATTGTTATTAATTGATGTTATATCTAGTGTTAAATTGTTTTACTTACCTGGAAGTTCAGACATACAACATCATCACAATGCTTTTGCCAGGGTGTCATTATTGAGTCATATTCAATTTACCAGTATATACGGTTATTATTAATTATATATATTATGCGGTTATTATAAGTATGTTATATGGTACGGTTATCACCAAGTTGTAAATAAACGATATTTATTTAGATTATCTCAGAATTTTCATTCGAATGTTGTACATGGAGTTTGACTGTTTCCCTCTTTCGTGCCACTGAATGCTAATTTATTCCAGGACGAAATCAAATTTAACACTTAATTAATTGCATTTTATTTGGTAAAACGGAAGTTATCAATTATTTTAATCTTTTACTATCATCATCATTTAAAATAGGGAAACATCGCTAATCACAGCGCTTATTTTTTCCTAATTTATGCGGTAAGGCGATGAGGTTGCGGCACTCAAGGATTGATGAACATGGGATGAAATCAAGATAACTCAAATCCGTCGACGTATTTTTATAACTTTGAGCGGGATCGAAGCAATCTTGTGATTCTTCCGATAGTCGGCGAACCGAAAAATTAGATCTCGGTTAAGACTCCGAAGGAAATACGATCGCGTTAAATCGCCATTTTGATGCCCATAGCTCAGCCGCAAATCCTATTTTGGCAAGCTTTTAACGGCAGATGAAAATGCAATTTATTTCACGCCCTTGCGATTTCAGTCGGTCGTGACCGATTTAACTGGTGACCTTATAACTCCTAACTACTCGACTGCTGCTTATGGTTCCATTTACAATTACCGGCAGGTAGTGATCGAAGGGAATTGTTCGATTCTTATTTGAGGTCAGAATTTGTTTTACGCTTGGAAGGGAAAGGGGATATTTCATGCCTCAAAGGTGCCCACTAATTTTGCTGACAACGTCCTAATGAGTGAGCATATATGTCGGTGTAATTCCAGGAGATATTGATGCACAAATAATGAGCTGGCGATACTGAAAGATGGTCCATAATGTTGATAATGAATTGGGTTATATTAAAGAATGGAATAAGGTCGTCTTTTCTTGGTATTAATATTTTAGCACTTCTAAAAAGCATAAATCTTTTGAAGGGAACAAAAGAGAATTTTTGTTTTCATTACTCCAGTATTTTCCACTATATCTTGCCAGTGATTAAATCCAGCACGGTTTCTTTGAGAAAAATATTCATCGCGAATATCGGTTTTATTAGTTATTTATTGCCTCGTATATAGCGTGGTGGGTGTACTGTATAAAATTAAATTGGAGAATAGACCTTTATTGTAATAGTAATTTTATCGCATAAATATTTAGAAAGAAAGATGATCGTTATTTAACAAAGAAGCTATCGTGTCTTTATTCTCAAGGTATTAATATCTCTACATATAAAACAAAAATAGGAAATTTAATGAGATTTTTCAAAGGGTATCTTAATTGAGATATATTATTCCTTTGACGTAGATATTTTATCGGCAATTTGTACATGATAGTAAGAATTTTCAATATATCTTTGTTATTAAAACAATAGAATCACATCGACATTGAGTCTAAAATTCTGATGATCTCTTTAATTTCTTAGAACAGTTTGAGATAATTTCCCATATAAATTCCAAACAATGTAATGTGGTTAATGAGCACCTCTTCCCTTCCCATTCCCCATTAATTCAATGCATTCTATCATCCACTGACAATGTTGCTCTACCTCCAGTTCCGTCCCCTCCCCCCTGACTCACCTCTCTGTCCATTGTTTATATAATGCTTAACGGTTTTGCGAAGTCACTTGATGATGGAGATCATTCTCCGCAACTAGTCGTGCTTTACAGTCTTTTGTTTACAATAAAATTTATTGTGGAAAAAGTACAAAGTTTTCTTACTAATGATGGAATATTTCCACAAAACAACGCCTGAAACTGTGAATTTTATGGACCTTCTATTTTAATAAAAGGACTCTTATTTCCATCCTCGATCTAATACAGTAGATACATCCCCAATCTTGAGAAAAAACGTTCCCTACGCTGTAGAATCTTGTTGTATTTTTCCACCTGATCTGCTGCTTTTAGAGATGCGTGTAGAGATCTCGAAAATTCAGTCGCAAGCTGTTACGATTTTTGGAAGTGGTCCTATACTCTTTTCTCCATATGCCTTCTGTCTTCGAATTTATCATCGCCTCCCTCTTCTCGATTTCTGGCAGTGTGTTCAACCCTGTCTCATATATCTGCGCGTCATGGAGATTTTGTACCATGCATATCATAGTGCTCAGGAAGTATTTAGATATTTAAATAATGATGGAAGACAATTAGGAGTGAATTACAATAGAAACCTCATTGTAATTATATTCGTCGATTTTTTATTTTTGAAAAGTTGCTGATTTGGCGGCATAGCACTTAAGATCCTCATTTGCCTTAAGAACGCCTTATATTCATTCCAAGCTATAGCAGTTTATCTGCCGACGTCTTTCGGGGTTTTGAATCCAAAGGTGGACTCAGCAATTTAAAAATGAGAACCAGAAGTTTAAATATGGTTATAATAGGCGGTTAAAGCGTTTCACTGGGCATAATATATTCATTCTCGCCATTAGACTTAAGTTTTAGTAGAGGTAATCTGCAAACTTTTTTCGGAAAAAGATTTTCGGATATCTAGGGAATATCGCATCCCAATACACCCGGATAATCGGGAGATTACTGTGTGTAAAATCTTATCCTGAATCATCAGCAGCATTCGTGGATTTCTCTACAGTTAATTCAAAACCATATTCTATTTTGTTTGACTCGATAAACATGTCCCAATCGAAGAAAAATTTCTCTGGTAGTAATCACATAAACGTACTTGTATTGAAAATTGGTAGAGGACATGGACACACCCCTCTGACTCCACCCACTCCAGGACATCCGCAATATTTCCATCCATACCCCCACTTCATTTGCTTATTTCACGTCAGTTTTCGCCCAATGTGGAATCAATTGGATCGAAGCCCCCTGCGGCATCTCCGCGGGGGGGCGTACACTCAGGTGATTTTTCAAGCCAAACCCCCTTTTTCCGGCGTTTCCAGCTCAACACTTCGCGTGAGGCACATGTCGTTCGCTCCGTCTGTTCACTTTGCGAAACTTAAAGCCCGCACGTCTCATGGATCTTCGCCGTCCTGGCTCAGGATCATTTTTCGGTAAATCCATCCTTGTCTGGGAGGCAATTATTCGACCGCCCGGTGGGCCCGCCATCTGTCTGCAGAGGGACGACTCGCTTTGGTCGTTGGAACGCTTTGTGCGCGGTCACTCACCCCTCAAACCCCGACTAACGATTTTCTTAAGGCGCCTGCTTAGGTAGCACTTACGTATATCTCTCTCCTCATAAAAATATGCGTGTCTTTCTTAGGCTGCGTCATTTCTCTTCGCCGGAAGGAAGGTGGCGAAGAAACGGCGGAGGTATTTGTCATAAAATTAAATGAACCTCTGTGGTGCAATTTTCTCCGCCCCGATAAAAAGATGTTTCTCTTATCTCTTTTTCGCGAGCTCCACTTTTCCGTATTCGATCATCAGGGGGCACTCATTTCAATTCCCGAGACGTTCCTCGGAAGCAAAGTTTTGCATTCGTTTCGTGGGCGTCTTTTATGCGGCGAGAAACTTTTGCGCATAATTGTCTCCCGCGAAAGAGGATGTATGGGTTTAATTTAGGGAAATTAGGGCGACTGCGGAAGTTCTTTTTATTTAATAGGGAATTTCGGCGGGGGTTTTAAGAGGTACTTTTCGGGATCATTAGCGGCGATGCGCCGGGGAAATTAAATAAATTGTCTCCCTAACGAGTCCCCGTGGATTGGTTTATCATTCGAAATTTTTGTTGTTCTTTGCGGCTCTCCTTTTGAAGAATGACTCTGTCGAGCTGTTATCAAAGTCTGTGTCGCAGTTCGTATTTCCTTTGAAATTCGACTATCTTCTCAACATTCGTTTTTAAGTGGTTGAACATTTAGGAATAGTTTTTATCCATAGATAGCTCTTAATTTTTTCTCTTTAATTTTTATTGGGAGAAGGCATACTCTTCGATTGATATTGTTGGGTCGAAATATTCTTTCCAGCGCATGTATCTGATTAATTTCCATGCAACATTTACGTAGTTAATAGTGATCAAGGAATGTTCCTCTTTAACTATTCCCTTCTGAAAGTAAAATTTTTCGGTGGTCGCGGAGTGTGCTTATTAGATTCAATTTCAGATGGAGCAAGAAATCAGGAATAATTAATTTAAAGGAGACCGTTTTAACTTCGGTGGAATCGTTCCCGGGTTCGATTCCCGGTGGAGGCCTACGAAACTACGTTAGCTTCAGAAGCCTAAAAAATACTAATTCCTTTAGATTTCAAAATAAATTCTTTGTGATAAGAAAGCTAAGTAAGTCTATTTCCCGTTGCGTTTTCATCTTGCTTAGTTATTTTCTCTTTTATTTCTTTACTTTTGGATTAAAGACGCTAAGGACTTCAATGAGGAATCAGACTTAAGTTTATCTGCAATAGTAAAAGAGTAGAGTTACTATCGATATCAACATTTAGTAAGGGATATTACGACCACCCATGTACTTAAATCCGGAAATCGATTCGCAATCATATCATCCGTTGATTTTCTTCATATCCCGTTCATATTTAATGATGATGTAAATCTGATAGGTAAAAAATTACGTTGTAGCTATCAAACTAAAGAGTCATTTGCCGGGGATGATCTTGTGAGGAGAAACGTAGCTTTGTGGCTTCCAAGATTCATATCTTACCGATGCTTCGCTGAAGCCGCATAAGTTTCGTAATACCTAATAAAACGGTTACCTAAATTTTAGAGCCATCATCCATCAGGCAAAGATTCCCACGAGGGCGTAACGTAGGTCATGAAACGGTCGGGAATAAAAGCGATCTTGTCTGAGAACACATTCGCGGCTCGAAATTGCTTTTCGCACCTTTCGAAAAAATTCAAGCTCGAAGTGATGAAAATCCGATCATAAAACCCTGGGGATCGCAGATCATTACCTCGACCTTGGTTCTCCTCCGTATCCCTAATCTCCAGCGTAAGTTCTGGCGGAAGGAGAAAAAAAAATACCGAGGAAGTGGAACATCTCTAGGTCGCGAGTAAAAAAAAATGCCTCGGGAAATGACTTGTGGGATTTCGCAACACGTGTACTTTTTGCGCTGTTTACTCGATTGCGAAAGAAAATAAATTCGTTTGTTTGATTCCGAAGTGCATCAAGGCTTCCTGGAGTAATCCATCGAGGGAGAAACTTAGGAAAGGACGTGTTCGATAAACTCGGACACTCTTTGGAGGTGAAAAATTTAGTGGCGGAAGATGGAGCCCTCATTCTTTTGTGGGGAGTTTTTGTCAACACACCCTTTCTTTTCCCCGTACTCACTTTTCTTCCCTGCTTGGCTCCTCTGGCAACCTCTTCCCCCACTCTTTAGGCCCATTCCTGTCACCCCTGAACCCTCTCTTCCCTTTTATGTATTAATCCTGGTGACTCCCCATTTTCCGGCTCGAAAATTTTCATAGGTTGACTACTTGTGTATACTATAAACGCTAATTCACCTTCCGGGTTTTTCTGTTGGAGATATTAAATAACAAACAAACAGAGGCTAAATTTGACTACGATTTATTATCCGCAACACAGAAAATTCTCCAGGTGATAAATAGTAGTTTACTGTCATTTTTCGCTCTCGAATTCCTCTTAGATCTGATCACATCTAGTAAATTTTGATAGGAATTCGTATTTAACGTAATGAATTTCCCTAAGAAATGAAAACTGTTCACAGGCATTGTATGGATACTATATACACGTATTTCTTAATGATTCATGTTCTATGTGATTCATCACGTTAAGTTCCCTTCAGTTCTCACATCTTTCCTATGGCCGGATTCAGGCGGAAAACAAGTGAGGCAGACCTCTCTTGATTGGGTCTCTATTATCCTGCTTGTTGCTAGAATGGCAACTTTTTTCTTAACGAATATTAGCTTCTCAGCCATAATAGCCTCTTGTGTAATTCTAAAAAAGGCTCATGGTCATTATTTATCAGATTAATGATTACTCTTCATCCACTTGTATGACCAATCCATATCCTACTTTCATTTTCAGTTTTTCTACTATCACTTTTTTACCTTGAATTCTTCCACTCTTAACAGTTGTAACAGACGGAAGACGTAAGTGAATTGATTAAAAAACATATAATTTCAAAATTTGAAAGGTAAGATTTCGGGCAAAAATTAGTCAAACATTAAGTTCCCTTGTTAACTCTGCTCTTACTGTATCTCGTTACAGAATTCTGGTTAAATATGGACTAGATTTCCAGGAAAAAGATTTTTTATTTGCAAGCTCTTCGGGAAGGTCGTTGTATAAAAAATGACGATGTAGTGATAATATTTTTAAAAGAAGCATTTTTCGTAAAATTTCTTTTTAATCTCGTTCTTGTTGACATTATATTACACGAAAAAAATGGGACGTTACTCTAAACGGTGTTTTCTAACCGTGAGCGACATAAAAACCAATGACACAAATGTTGTTCAGCGTAAAATATATATTTACGCATAGCAAGGAATGTTTCATTATGGGGAAAGTTACCCTTAGAATGTTGAGCCACCTATTAATTTTCGAAAATTAGAGATCGAGAGCTCATTAATACTGTCCAACAAGGTGTCATTTCGAGTTGAAGCATATTAAAGAAAAATCTCTAAACCCATTGAAAAGTTGTTGATATCACCTGATATTTCTGCTTTATGGGCGTGTTTATCTTGCTTAAAACCTACTCTATTCCTACTTGACTATCATCAGAAATATTTTGCGTATCTGTATCATCATGTTTTCTTATGAAACCTCTTTTTAATTATAACCTCTTGGATTATCAATGTCGGTATAATTTAATTATATAATTTAAAAGCAATAAAGAATCAATTGTGGAAACCCCGAACGCTTAGTCTAGTTTCAAATGTGTTTGATGAAATTTTTATATGTCCGTCCGTCCGATAGAATAGGACAAACCTACTCTCTAGGAATGTGGTTTCTTCATCGAAGCGTCGAATCTACTGTCTCCTCTTTACATTTTGAAGAGAATTTACTGTATTTTGGTAAGGCAGGTTAGCGGCCCAATGATGTTAGCGGTACATTATAGGTTGTGTCTGCTGTATATACATTTTCGTTTGCGTAAACCGGAATTAAAATGTATACACGGCTCTGCAATTTACCTATGATCCGGATAGTATCACATCCCGCATTACTGCCTTCAATTCTGGTCGCCCAAGATTGATACTGAGAACCTTTAGGTTAAATAGTCCATTCCAACAATCCACACTTACATCCTTAAAAATCGCTCATGTGGACAACTACCTAAATTTCACTTCCTCCGACCAACCCTCTCCTTTTTCACCATCCATTTCCTCCTCCGATACTTCCCAAACCCGTGAGTTCCGCCCATCTGTTTACTTCCTTTCTCCATTACTCTCTCCGCAGCCGTCAGACCGGTCACACGCCAAAACCCGCTGTTTACGCGTCCACACGCGAAAAGCCTCTGCGACTCCGATGACCCGTGCAGACGGCGGCGGCCGTAAATATTATTTCGGAGGCCCGTATCGGCGTCGAGCTTATTTGCGTACCGGTTACCATGGCAATAAATCTGGGGCCAAATTCCTCACTCCCGGTGGGCCGCTATCTTTAAAAAAGTTTAAAAAATGAAGGGGCGTTAAAAAATGGTGGAAAACATTTTTACCTCTTGGGCCGTCTCGTTAGCGAACAAAAGCGGAATGTCCTTGCGGAGGAAAAAAATCTCCGGGCTCGTGTTGACCTCCAACTTCTCTGCCGTCTCAAAGGACTCGAAGCACAAGGTTTTTGGAATCAAAAAGGCTCCCTTCCTTTGGGGTGCCAGTGAACGGTTTGCGAATCTCCAAAGAAAGAATTCCCCTTTGGAGTTCACAGGCGTGTGTTACGTGCGATGCTCGGGCGAAAATTTCTTCCCTATCGAGCGATCTGCTCTTTCTGCATCATGATCCGCGATGATAAGATATTCGGAGGGGTAGTGAATGTGGTGTTTTTTAGGTGAACTGTAAGTAGGGTGTGTTTAATGTATTTATCAATTGAGACAATCTTGATGTGGGCAGTAGTACGCGAAATTTGTAAATCGAGTGTGGTGTTTTCTTAAAATTTAAAGTTATCGCGTTCATGAGCGTGTTTAACCCTTGGATTTATATCGTGCGCTGTAATTTTAGGAAGAAAGGTGAATTGAAAAGGCTGAAATTAAAAATATCTCAAGCTTTGAACAAACATGGGAAAAAAGGAATAATAACCAAAATCGTTTACATGCCTCACACAAAAGAACTTATTTTTGAATCGGATATTTTTGTGGGTTTTGTTGACCTTAACTGCTACGGCAATTAGGAAGCATCATCAGGTTTGATTAAAGCCTTTCGTGGATATTTATTCTGTATAGTCGATACTCGTTTTAAACCTTTGAAAAAGCGGGAAAGCTTATTTTGGAATGCTTGAATCTACTTTACTGATAAAAGGTGTAATATTGCATTTGCTTGATTACTGTCAAATAAAAAGTCGTGTGGAGGCCGTCCGTAAAAAATTTCAGTTTTAAATTATTTGGAATAAATGCATGTTTTTTGTTAATGTATACCATTTTCTTTATTTGTCGTTCACCTGGACATTATAGTTCATAAGGACAAACAAAAAGAGAACGTAAAGAGTGTAAATTACGCAAGCGCTTAACACGAACGCTATGTCAAACTTTTTGCATTACTATTATTCCGAAGTACATACATTTATTATAGTGCCATAAAGTTTACAAATAACCATATAATAGGAAGAGAAAAAGACATAAATTTATGTACATATATACAAAGAATTAGAGAAAAAAGAAATATTGTAAGGATTGCATATCACAGAGGAATTACTCGCAAGAATCAAATCGTATCTTCTTACCTACAGCTTGTCTTTTAAAAGGGATCGGCGGTAAAGTTCACAAAAGGTGTTTGCACGGCAACTCATCCTTTTTAGTATGAACCCCACATGATTCACCTCCACCGAATTTCCTTGCGGAAACACACCGTTTGCCGCAAATTTAATAACACACGGCTCAATTTTTTTTCCTTCTGTATCGAGTTTAAGTCTTATTTACCCTCGTTTTAGGCACTCCATCTGGGACACCCCCTTAATGTTAATAAACGCAATAAAAAGCGGGCGAGTGGAGCGATCCGAGATATAGGCTTACAGGAAATTGCGTGAAATTAGCAAGGGAAAGAAGGGAGCGTGTGTATGGCTGCAGGTGGGGTTGGAAACAAGGGTGGTCCCCGGGGGCGGCGGCCGAAAGTGTTGCCTAGGTGGCGGGCGAACCCAACCCAAGCACCTTCCCCATGGCAGGCCGATCAATACTGTAACGCTTCTGATGTCCCTCTATCCACCCCCGAAACCGAGAAAGCAAATCTCATTTTTTTCGGAAGGTTACTCGAACTTTTTTTCCCTTTCGTCTCGTCCTTTGGTTGAGTTTGTTGAGGAAGGTTGTCGATATGACGTCCTCCGGGTGTCCGAGTTCCGGATGTCCCCTCCCCGCCCAGCCCTCTATCGGAGAAGGCGAAGATGTTGCGATATTAGCACGCTGTTGACACTTTCTTTCCGATACCTGAGCATTTTGGAGGTGTGTGTTTTCTTCCTGTATCCTTGGTGATACCGTTGTCATTATGTCACATGTGGCTAGGGTGGGCAAGTGTACCCCTTTCTTCAGGGTTTATTAATGATCAAGGTATTATATTATTTAAACAATCCAGTAATGATAAAATTAATTAGATAAAATTCAAACATTTAACGGACCCATTTTGTAACGGACCCATGTTTTAGTATTCTGTACTTAATGAATGAATATTAAAACTTACTTTTACTGCAGATCCCACCAGATAAACCAAATATAAAACACCGGGAATCATATGTTACCATTTTAGGTGATTGTGTTATGGAAATTATTTGCTGTTAATTGTTAAAGAATCAGTAACTATCATTCTACTTTTATATATCTTCATATGTGTTAATTAGCTTAAACCGGCAAACAATCAGCACCAACTCGTAGAAAAATTGACTATGCTCATCAAGGAAATAATCGCTAAAACTTTCTTAAATGGAGTTTTTTAAATTTGAATATTGACAGGAAACGGATAGGCTTATCAGAGTTTTTATGATTATAAGCGAATATTATTGAATATTACGGCGGTGAAACAGTTCATTTGTGCCTGCCTACATTATTTGTTTGTTATGATTTTTGTTACCAACGAATATTTTCTGTTTATATCAAATTTTTTACTAATTTATGCATTAACTTAATGGCCTTGCGTTTCAAAAATATTTCATTTCATTAATTAATATCTAATGATATTGTTTGCATTGTCTCTTTTCCTGTTTATATAATTAAGAAAATTTTATAAGTAGCCGTTGACTTTTAGAAAACCATTTCTTGGAGAACTCGAGTCCCCGATTATTTCATAAATAATTTCTCCATCGGCTGGGTTGTTGAAAATCTGAGTATTTTGGTTTCCCTAGTTGTCCTTCTCTCGATCCATTTTAGCTGCATCATCTGACTTGAATTTCGTATACAGTATATCTCTGTCAACTTCGACACCAGTATATTTTCATTTGTAGTCAGATTGTCTAGACTAGCCTCGCTTGTGATAAATGCGGAGATAGTAATTGCCGAAACTTCCTTTCGGGTCCTAGGCATTATTCTCTCCCTTTATTTCTTTTCCTCCCTCCCTCGGTAAGATAGCATCGTAGGGTGGCTCCCTGGACCAATGAATGGGTGTCTAACAGCAAGGAGCTCTCCCTTCTTTCCACCCTAAGGCCCATCCCCAACTTCGTCCGGTCTTCACTTTTCCAGACCCATCATACGATTCGAGTTTAACAGGCTGAGCTGTGCGGGCGGGCTGTCCAAGTTGAAAGAAATCCCGAGGAGTTAATTTGGAGGTTTCCCTGGACCATTTCATCGAGGGGAATATTTAAGGGAAGGGCCGGTTAGAGAGTGAGAGGAAACCACCGCTTGAAGGCGTAGTCATCGGAGGGTCGTTAATACACCAATGTGGGATAGTTATGTTAATTTACACGACGACGATGACACGAATCGTAAAAGCTGTAATTAGTGAGTTATTAAAGACTTTTATGCTGTGCTTAAGATTAAAAGGGAAACGAAAACGACTGACTGTTGCAGATAATGCAGCAATGCATGCATCAAGCAATAATAGCCTTTTAATTAATCATTAATTAATTGCTGCAATAATCAACGCGGAGTTTAGCCGTCAGCTGTTGACAAGCTCTGCAACAAGGCTTACAAAAAGGTCGCCTAAATTGTTTAAATGGTTGTCCAAAGAGAAAAAGTCAACGATTGAAACAGAGATTTGCTAATTAGGCTGGCTACACATGCTGCTGATTGAAGTAGATCTTAATCTTCTGTTCCTCTGTGCAATGAAAAGAGCAGTTTCGTTCATCATAAAACGACCATAATGGTGTACTGTAGGTCAAATTAAGAACATTTTACAGTACTAAAAATGAACACATTTATTCTCAAATGATATCTCAAACTTTTCCTCACGGTTCTTTCTGGGCTTGTTTGTAGTTGAAATTTTATGCAAGCTGCGAACTCGAAAGAAATTATTTATTAATTAATGATAAATGGAGCAATTAGATAGTTGACTCATCAGTCCGTACTCTACGATGAATATTTGCGTTTCAGATCTTTCGCTGAAAACGTCATTCAGACTGGCAACTGTTGGAGAGTAGTTGACGGGGAAGTTCTTTCTTTTAAATTATTAACGAATGAGTGCACATTTTGAACCCAAAGGATTAGCGAAAATAAAAATATCTGGTCCTATGTCGGTGATTAAAAAGTTAGGACTGAAAACAAGAACCAGTATATTTCCTTCTGCTGGAAGTTGTTTTTTAAACCTTATTCAGCATTTCTGTTTTACTTTCTACTCGTTTATCGCCTTCGCTGTCATGTTTGGCATTGATAGAGACCATATACGACAGCAAATAGCTTCATTTCTGTAATGTATACGTAAATGCCTAAAGTTGTTTGTGTTCATCAACCTTGGCATTATACTTTTAGTTATACTTTCATAGCTCAAATACTGCGGCTTCAGGTGCACTTCTCTCGTATGTCGTAATGCTGTAATCCCGCCGTATACTTCCTTGAAGAGCTTGAGATCTCGGGTGCTAGTATTGGTTTACTTGTTCCTTTGTTTATGCTTATAATCAGTCGGAACAATTTTCAATTGAATTTAAATGCTACGGAAAGTTTGGGGGGTTTAAATGAAAAATATAATGGCAGTTTCAGCACGAAGCATATGCCGAAATAGAAAAAAGTTATTACAAAATCTTAGAATCAAAGTTAAGGGATTCTCACCTGATATTTGTAAAATATGGAAGATATTTTTTTCCCATCCGATCTAACCCATTTATAGTGTCTCTACTTATCTGACTTTCGTGAAATTTGCTATATAATGAATTTTTCGTAGAAATAGGAAGACCCCAATTGCATCAATTTTAACAATTTTTATTATTGTTGAACACACGAAAACATTCCCAAACCAGAAAGATCTCATTATGCAGAACTCGGACCTTGAGATTGTAGCGCAATCATGCTTACTTCGTGACCACAGTCGATGTATTTGATTTGAAAGCCAAGGATTTATCTTTCTAATACGGCATGCTTGCATTTTACATTCACTAAACAACAAATTACGATCTCAAAAGTCCTTGAAAAGCGATTCTGTATAAAGAATTTCCTGCTGATTTTTGGTACAAGAGATGCGCCACTTTTATGCATGAAATGCATTTTTCAAAACCCCATGTCTTTATAGTTTACATGCGGAATAATTTGAAGTTTTTTAGCCGTATTTAATCAGATATTTGTACTGTTTGAGTTTATACCTGAATTGTTACTGTAACCAGGAAAATTGGCTGTATTATAATTTTAATAATAGTATACGATCTCTTTGATCAACCTTCCTCTTTATGAATTTTTGCTGCACGTGTGCAGTCAGTATTCGTGCATCTTTCCACAGGTAACTTTCTAAATAAAACCATAACCGGGTATGACACAGCGAGGTAAAAGTGGACGGCCTCGTAAATGCTTATATAGCATAGAAATTTCGTTTCATCTCAGAGCGCGCTTGCAACAGCTTCTTAGTTGATTTTTCACGTCACTCTTCCTATGCTAATCAGCTCTATATTCTTTTGAGAATAGCTTTTTTTCAAAATTTTAGCTTTTCGTGAAGTTTACCTTTAGCCCGTAAGGGAGCTCATTCGATATTGTTTCACATAACTTTGCAAATTGCGAAAAAACTTTTTAAAACATTTTTTCAATCCAATTTAGTTGATTCTCTTACATGATCTATTCCTCTGAGTATTAGTAGCCTGTAGATCGGGAAGAAATTAAAAAAAGGTGTTCTTAAATTTTCCCTTTATAAATAATTGATTTAGATTGATTCTCGCCGAATAAAGGATGGCTAAATTATAATTAAAATTACAGCGAACTCTCCATTTAACGATTTTCGAGGGACCAAGAAAGAACTTGTATGAAACGTTTGCTTTTTTAATTTGTGAAATGGAATTGCTCTGGTAGATGTAGCTTGGACCGATGAATTTCTTGTTAAGATTCGAAAACTATTATATTATGTATTTATAACTCAGGATAAATTGTGTGAGAGGCTGACGAAGATAAATTTGTAGTCCAAAATTTATGGAAAGAACTGAAATGCCGATAAAAGTGTAGACATTACTTCCCCGTAAAACATCGCTGTGAAACCTCTAAAAGTGAGAACATGATGTTTCTCTTTCATGATGTGAACAAAGACTGTGTCATTAAATTTAAGTGCAACTCAGAGGAAAATTTCAAATTATCAAGAGATCTCTCTCATCTGACAGACATTTTCCAATTGTTGGCTTCCGGTAACATTTTCATTAAAACTATGATCATTTCCTGGCGTAGCTTCCTTCTTTGCTAGAATCAGATAAGTAACGGGCTCTGCATGATCCTGATCGTTTTGGAATTCATTTTTCTCTATTGTTTGGAGTTCTGGGAAATAGATGTGCGCATGAATATTTATGGAGGCTGAAATAAGCTTAACATGTCTGACGTGTGATTCACCATTAAAATGGGAACTCATCTCTGCTAGTTTCTCCGCTATCTACTCGGCATTTCTGCTCGCTTTGTCGAGTTATGAGTCCAGAAGAGCAAAAAAAAGCCGCCAAGCTGCATTCAGACCATTTGGGCGTTATTTCAGTCTATTCAAGGGCTTCATTTTCAAAGTATATATTTATTCCTGCTTTTTCACTTTCAATTTTAATCAAGTGGCCTTTTCATTTCCATGTCGTAATATCTCTTCATAGCGTGATCAGAAATGTATCGAAAACGCCAATTGGAATTTATTTGGATAGTAAAATCATAGGGAGTTTTCCCGTAATGTATTTTAAGAGGGAGTTCATAAAACAGACGGCACTCGTTTCTAGGACAGTTTTTCCTGTAAAGTTTTAGTTTTGTGTATATTTTTGGTTCACCTTTGTCTTT
The DNA here is from genome assembly GCA_036926295.1 of Pachydiplax longipennis. NCBI lineage: Eukaryota > Metazoa > Arthropoda > Insecta > Odonata > Libellulidae > Pachydiplax > Pachydiplax longipennis. The sequence continues at coordinate 18,413,712 of JAVFKF010000001.1, read as the reverse complement.
TACTTGCGCCTTTTGTGGTTTTGCTGATGAAATTTCGAGAGTACCGTTTATGAAGTATTGATCAGGTATTTTTTGCTTTGAAAGTTCCATAAACTTAACAAATCTATATATTGAAACTCATCCACAAAGGCTTTCATACTGTTTCGGAGGAATATATTCAACCTGAAACTCATTGATCACTTTTATTCAGTTTCATTCACTTAATTATTCACTTTTACTATGAAATGTATTATATCATTAACAAGAAATAGAAAATTCATGTCCATTTTGTCTCCATTATTAGCGATAGAATTTCCTATTTCATTTCACCATGTTCATTTTCTCGAGTTGCTTTTGCTAACCTAATAATTACAGCGTTATTCTTAGTAACGGACTCCTAAGCAAAATAAAGAAAGGAGTGATCATATTATAAAGTACTATAGTAAACAATTATTTGGCTCTGTATACAAACTTTTCATTGCATATGAACATACTACGTACAAACTTTTTTCTTACTCCATTCCGACCTCTTGATACGAACTTAAGTTCGAGAAATGAATCAAAAAACCGAAAAGATATAATACGAAACTGGGATTGAGGTAGAAACTTTCCTCCTTGCGAACTTCTGACTGGAAATATTAAGTTCACAAGTCTAGGTACCACTGTACTTATAAAACACCTCCATTTGATGAATCATAATCGTTCCGTTCCAGTAACCCTGAGTAATTTAATAATCTCAAAGCACAGAGCGTCGAATGTCAGGTATTTTAGAGTGTGTTTTGGTCCATCTTTAATTTTAAATCAACTTTTGATGGAGAATGCGGCTATCAACCCGTTCAAGTGACGGTTTTGATACCTTCTTCTTGTGCTCACTTTCGGATTAAATGCGGAGATGATGCATTCAGGTGATAGCTCAACCTCCCATTCGTAATGAAACGTCATTCTTGAGTCATCCTTTTAACATAGAGGAAAGATTTCGTTCGTCCGCGAGTTTTAATGAGAGGGCTCTCGAGTTTTCCCGCCCGGTGTACTAATCTCGAATGAAAGGGTTGTTGCCTTTTGTGTTGCCTATCGCTAGGATCACGATCACACACCTGCAGCGGATACTGACTGCGAGCACAGGTGCACATGTGACCTTGGTTCCCGATAGAGATGACCGCGGTAAAAACGACGCCTTTGAAAAATTAAAGTAACTCCATACGCCCAGTAGATCCCCTTCTCCCACTCACTTCACCCACACGTCTTCTGATTCCTCCATGTCCTTCGAAGATCTTCCATCCACTCTAAATGGGTCTCGTTATGAAAACGCCATAACAGTCGCTTCTCGCTCCTCATGTGCAATTTCATATTTAATATTTCGTGCATTTTACACCAAGAGTATTTAAATAAATTGTGTCGATTTGGCCTTGTTATTGTGTACGATGATGGAGCTATTTAATTATATATCTCCTGTGAAAATATCTTGCATGTGTTTTATTAATATGCGTGATCGTGGTAAGATTTTTAAAATGGTCAAATCAAAGGGTTCACCACGTATCATTACTATAATCCGTGCAACGTCATGAAGAGACCACGTAAATCTTATGGCCCCTTGCATTACTTAAGGGGAATGGCGCAAGCTGTTGCGACTTTTGCATAGAAAACAGCGCGCGCCGTTCTCCCGTAAGGAGTAAACGGTGCCATAAGATTTACGTGGTCTCTTCATTAGTTGGACGAAGTATACCACGTACTAAATTACCATTCATAATATGTTTCAAAGTTTAATGCTTCGTTTCTATGAGGAAAGTTGTACTCTTTGGAAATATAGCGTAAACGAAATTAAGTTATTTATGAAAAATTTTAGATTAAAGGATAGGAAATATTCTTGAAAAGTAGTTCTTACGTTTTGGGGTGTAACTTTACACAAGTTTTTTCCTATTTAGTAAATCACGACCCTAAATAACCTGGAAATGATCTAGTAAAAGATTGGATCTGTATTAAGATTTTTTGTGAAATTCAATTTTAAATTTTTAAATACTTAGTCTCCTTGAAATTGAAATTTTATGTCACTTATTCTGTTGAATAGTTTAATTATATTTTCCGCAAATATTATTCATGACTCTTTCTGTTTCTTTTCAGGGAGGGCATATTCACCACCTGTCAGTTGGATTTGATGTGGATGGGAAAGATTATTTGTTGGATCTCCAGCTGAATAGGTGAGTCAGCAGAATTATTTTTATCTCTTTACTTCAATGAATAATACCTTTTTAAAATAATAATACTTTTTATTGTCGTTTTTATCTTCTTTACTCTGTTTTTATTTATGATTCCTTCTCAAGGGTAACCATATTCAATTATTAATTTTTTATTATTCTACTTACAGGGAACTAATCCCAAAGTCGTATTTTCAGAGGCACCAAAAGAATGGTACTCACGTCGTTCATAGACCTACAAAAGAGGTAAGTGTAGCTTATCTAAGTGAAGCTCCCTAATTTACTGATTAACGTTCATTTCTGTTTCAGAAGATATGCTTTGGATATGAAGAATGATTCATCAGAAATGTTATTATTTTTATGATTTTATTTGAAGGAATCTAAACTTCAAGCAGCAATACTGATGAAATATCTATTTTGTGTGATTCTAGGAGGTGGAGCTTTGTCATTACAAAGGGGTACTTCGTGGTGTGGAGGGTTCTTGGGCTGCAGTCTCAACTTGCAACGGTCTAAGGTTTGTATTTCCTTTAATTTTCTGTCTTTTGGATGTAAAATTCAGAGGAAAACTATTCATCTATATTACATTCAAGCTCATTATTATTTTGTGTATTAATTAAGAAATAATTTAAATGGAATTATTACTGAAAATGTTTAAAAGCTTGTCTTGGAACAATTCTATTTACAAATTGAGTTGGATTTTTTCATTATTAAACTATCCACAACTTATAAAAGAAATGTGATTTTCTTTAAATTTATTATTAAAAATTCCTCATGTTATTATGAGTAACCTTATGTATTTAATTTTGAGCCGTGATCTAAGCAAAGTCAATACTTTTATCCATACAGAGGTGTAGTTTACGATGGGCGTGAATTGCACTACCTGGAGCCAGTTTCTCAAGTAGGATACACGGAAGAAGATGGAGAAAACATGGAGGAAGAATATAACAATGCTCATTTTCTGTATAAGCATTCCGATTTGATAGCAAATCACACTTGTGGTAAGATAGATCCTTTAGTTTAATCCATTTTGTGATCCTTCAATGATTGCTTTCATTCATCTCACTGTATTAATAACACCTATTTGTATTTTCAGGATACTCAGGGACACCTTATCATATCTTTCATAATCAGGAATTCAATAGGATTCTCAGGGTAAGCTTATATTTCTTTTTGTTGTGTTTGATAGTTTAATCATATGAGTAAAATGGTTTTCCTAGAATTAATATGAATTTTCTTGCAGTATAAACGAAGTGCAAAGGAAGACAGTTCATCTGAAACGATCAGAGGACCGTACAATGCTAATCGACAATCTAGATATGTGGAGCTAGTTTTAGTGGTGGACAAGAGGGAATACAAAGAATTGGGGGAATCATTGCCAAAGGTCTACAAACATTGCAAAGATATTGCCAACATCATCAATGCTGTAAGTTTCCATTGTTTAATTTTTCCCTTACACAGAAAAAGTTCCTAACACATTTTGACCCTACACTCTTTATGATGTGTTGATTTCCTTCTTTTGTATGTGATATTGTTTCTAGAAGCCTTTTCTAGTGTTAAATAGTAAAAATTTAGTAAATTTCTGTAGTAAAAAAGTACAAATTTAGCTCCTTTCTCGTTGAATTACTTCATGTTATAATCAGTTATTAACATGCATTGGATCAATATGCCTTAAATTTTATATCAAATCTATACTCATGTAAATTAACTAAAAAGAGAGAATAATACCTGAACATAGTGTATTAATTACTTCACCCTCCTGTTACTTAGACTTAATAATAATTCATGAATATTTTCTGTATAAATATTAAGATATTAAACATGTACATATAAAACTTATTTGATGGAATGGAAAGGTAATTTGTGAATTAATCTCCCTACTTGTTTTGTGATTGTTTAATTCACCATAGTCAAACTAATTGTCTTTTTATATTTTTGCATGAGGTAATTTCTCTTCCACAGTCTTTTTTAGCATTTGAATGAAATTCCCTAAAATGTAAGAATATTCAACATCTTTTTAACCTTAAAACTAGAAATTCTTTTACTCTCATTTATTGGCTTAAACCTCAGAATGCCTTACTTCAGTTACGAATTGACAAAAGATCAACCAAACATCAAATTGTCATTTATTGCAGCTGTATGTACCACTCAACATATTCGTGGCATTGGTTGGTGTTGTCGTTTGGACAGAGTTTGATGAGATTTCATTGAATGAAAATGGAGACACCACTCTCACCAATTTCCTCCACTATCGTCGAGGACGTCTTGTCAAGGAGCATCCGAATGATAATGCTCAACTGCTTACGTGAGTCTTTCTCATTTGTTATTCTCTATGGATATGTTTATAAATGATTTTCATGTTTTGATTTATCAACAGTTTGAATTATTAATTCATCTCTTTGGAAATTAAACAACTATAAGATTTTAAAGCTTTTATTATAGGAGTAACTGTGATGATTATTTTGACAAATTCAAGCACAGATTTTTACTCCTCTGGCTTTTGTGGGAAGCCACTGACAAAAATAAAGAAAATCTCATTTTTATTCCTCTAATTTTACCCTTTTCTTCAGATGTCTTTTTGGTTATAAGATCTCATGAATTTGAACTATACTATTGTGATACCCAAGTAATCTGTCTACACTTTCTTAATATCTATCCTTCATTATTTAATGAGATAAAAGACTCAGCCACTTTCAGGAAATTTTTATTTATCTGGTAGTCTTTTGTCGTTTTGCCATCTTATAACATTTTTTAATCTCTTGAAACCTAAGAAAAGTTTACATTATAATTGTTCAATAATGTTACCTGTGTTTCATATACAAATTTTGGCTAAAGATTATATTTTTTCTTCAGACGCATCCAGTTCAAAGGAGGTGTTGTGGGTAAAGCTCTCAAAGGTCCAATATGTACATATGAATTTTCTGGAGGAGTAAGCATGGATCACAGCAGCGTGGTTGGATTAGTTGCTACAACTGTTGCCCACGAAATGGGTCACAATTTTGGTATGGAGCATGACAGTGCAGAATGTGTTTGCCCATCAGAAAGATGCATAATGGCACCATCCTCAAGGTGACAAAGAAACTTCTGGAAAAGTTCAAATCCGTGCATAAGTTACATTTAAAATTTGATAGTAATTTTGTCATTTTTCTCCCTCAGTGCAATGAGTCCAATACATTGGAGTTCCTGTAGTCTTGATTACTTGGCCTTAGCATTTGAGCACGGGATGGATTACTGCCTTCGAAATAAGCCTGAAAAGTTAGTACATCTTTTACCACTAGTTATATTTTGGATAATATCTTATGATGTTGCAAGAATCACTAAAATTGAACCTCTATTTTTCCATCTAACAATAGATCAATAAATATCTGTAACATTTACAATTCAAGTATAAGCTATCAGTGGCTGTTGAATGTAATTTAATTGGTTTTAAATTAATTGGATCACTATTACTATTAAATTAACCTTACATACAATGCTCCTAGTATCCATTGTGTATTCTGTTTATCAGGATGATGAAAACTTGATTTCCAAAGAACTTTAATTTCTTTAATGATTTCTGATCTGGAAGGTTTTTACCAGGTTTTCTTCAATCTATTAATATTAATTGTAAATATTAATGGTACATTTAAGGATATGAATGCAATTAAAGCATCAAATCCTGTACTTTTATCATGAAAATTTAATGTTTTGAAATAATTCCAAATATTTTTGAGTGTTGCTCACAAGGAATATTAAAAAACAAGTAAAATGAGTTCAATGAAACATTAATGAAATAAATTAATTTCCCTCTTAATATAAAATATGTGAAGAAAATTATTGAAAGATTGGAATTTTGCTTTGAATTCTTTTCTCTTATTTATATTTGTATTTTCAATGATTTTCACCCAAATACTTGTATCTTTCTAGACTGTTTGAGAGTCCAGTTTGTGGAAATGGTTTTGTCGAGGCTGGAGAACAATGCGATTGTGGCCTTCCTCAACATTGTGATAATCCATGTTGTGTTGCTGAGACATGCATGCTCGTTCCAAACACTTCTTGTGCAACCGGTCAATGCTGTGACCTAAAGGTGTATTTTCTTCTAATCCTTATGTATATCTGAAATATGGATTTAATTCCATTTTCAAGGAGAAATAATGTCATTTTGGGAATATTTTACTCATTAGAATGAACTCCAATTTCATGATTAACGTTAAATTTCTTAAATTCAGTTCCATCCCTCTCATTACTTTTTTAAGTGGATGAATATTTATGGAGATTTGGATCTTCAAAACTTGGAGAACTGTAAAATCATTCATTGACTGCAAACTCAGTGCTTACTAAAAGGAATTATTCCAAAAAATTGCTGATCTTCACAATTGATAAGAGATTCAAAGACTTTAATCTTCTTTAAATGTGAGTCCTTTTGTCCGAAATTCATTTTTACTCATCTTCCTCTTTTTCTCTTAACACAAGACATGTAAACCTAAGTCTGCGGGAACCATGTGCAGATCAGCCAATCACGAATGTGACTTACCTGAGTACTGCACAGGACAGTCTGAATATTGTCCCTCAGATGTCTTTAAGATGGATGGAGAAACTTGCAATCATGGGAAGGTAAGATAATCACACTCTCATATCTAGACTTTTGTCTCTCTTTATTTTTACAGAACTTATTGAATATCTTGAACTAAAATTAAAAATAAAATCTGATGTTTTTATGAGCAGAACCTATATTCCCTCTCTAATCCCATATTCCTAATTTTTCATGCAGGCATTTTGTTATCAAGGATCATGTCGAACACATAGTGATCAATGCCGTCTGCTTTGGGGTCCTTCAGGAAGTAGCTCCGATGAACAGTGTTACAATATGAACACCAAAGGAAGCAGACATGGAAATTGTGGTTATAATAGATTGAATCAGTCCTATAACAAGTGTAGAGAGGAGTGAGTATCATTCACAACCTATAGCCACCTGTACTAATGATTGTATACAGTGATCAGACACAATGTTGATGAATCTAATTCTCTCTTCATATGTAACAAAGTATTTTAAAGTTCATCTCATGTCATCTGTGTACATTCATTCATGATGTGCGCATTCATTCATATCATCTGTATGCATTCAATAATAAGGGGATATTTAATTTTGTTATGTTTGATTTTTATGTTGATATATGAAGACACTAGACTGTTTACTCTCTGTTTACTCTGATATCTAAGATACTATACTGTTTTGGTGTTGCAAATCTCAAAATAGAAAGTAAATATATGCTTGCTTTTCAATTAATAAAGAAAAGTCAAGAAGATAGTACTGGAGTCAATACAATGATCAAACCTTAAAGTTCTACTTGGCTTGGTCATTACCTTAAATGAGCTTTAGTTCATAATTTGAAATTTTCTAAGGAAAATCATCATTATTAGAATTATTTTTAGCACCTTCTAGTATTTTTCACCCTCATAAAATATTGAAGACTCTTGTATCTTAATGATCTTGGTACATTTTTGTTTCCTTTAGGAATGTAATGTGCGGAATGCTTCACTGTAAACATTACAATGAACGATTGGAGTTTGGTATGGAATCGGTATCCATATTATCTCACTCATTCATCAACAATGGAGGATCAATAATACCATGTCGCACAGCAATTGTTGATTTAGGTCTCAATGAAGTAGATCCTGGATTAGCTCCTGATGGAGCTAAATGTGGACCAGGAAAGGTAAGTCACTTATGAAATCACTACTTATTCTCATTTTGTAATAAAAAGAGGTGTATTCTCTTCTTCACAGAATTGCAATCTGTTGCTTGATATGATTCCTTTGATAACTCCACTGTAGTATATTCACTTCATATTATACTATAATTTCCATTTAATATTTTAAATCTTTTTTGAAAAATTTAATGAGCCCCACTTATATGTTTAATATTCATTATGAGATTTTGTTTAGTGTATAATTCTCAAATATCCTTTTAAGGATACTCAATCTAATTGCAAATTGATGAAGTCAGTCTGTCTAAATCTTACAGTGAAATGGATTTAATCTGGATGTATCCAATGTCAACAGGTGCCATAAATTTATTTTATATTTTAATTAATTGACTCTTGAATTAATTTTGCTACAAAATCTATATTATGAAGGTCTTCTTCTGAATCTTTGGAGTATTTAGATTGTTGTTTAAGATTTGCACACAATCTCCTAAAATTACTCTAATTTATTAAACCACCAGTATGTGTCATCTTTATGAGTACATTAATTTTTCATTTAATTAGAACCATTTAATTTTCTAGACTTTTTAAGAGAAACAATTTTCATTCTTCCATTTCAGATGTGTGTGAATCAAAAGTGCCTTCCGGTCGAGTCATTGGTTATGGGTGGAGCAAATGGCAAAGGTTGTCCAAGAGGTTGCAGTGGAAATGGTGTATGTAATAGCAAAAATCACTGCCATTGTAAGAAAGGATTTGCTCCTCCCTATTGCGACTACCCTGGTCCTGGAGGAAGTGAAGATAGTGGGCCGGCTTCAGATCCAAATGGTGAGTCATTTAATTTGACAAATTTGTGGCATTGGAGATCTTTGTGAATTGATGCAGTCAGTAAGATAAACTTTCATGCTACATCAAATTAATAAGCACCATAAGAACATAGGGAAAACAATAGTATCTCATCATGAAAATGTATAAGTTATTTCTAGAAAAGTTTTAAAATGTTTGCAGTAGTAGCAGTATTGTGAGTGAATCAATTAGAGTAATTTGTGATAATTATGAATGGAGACTTTTTCAGTTACTTTTAATGCTCAATGCCTGATCAGGCAGCGCAATAATAATCAGTAATGGAGTAGTTTGCTGATATTTTCCATTCGATAATCACATTTTGAGTATTTTGAGTAAAAACTTGATCTTGATCCATATTCAAAATAATACAATATTAAACATTTAAAAAGTCAAGAATAATGTATACCTATTGTCTTCTGATAGTATTTGTGTAAATTTTACTGTATGAGATTTAGGATTGATTGTTAAAAGGTTGATACCAGCTGATATCATAATTCCAAATCTTCTCTATCATTTCAGCTGGCCGAAAGATGATGACAGCCCTTTATGTGATTTTCTTTGGCATTGTACCAGTGCTAGCTATTTTAGCAACCATGCTTTATTACACTCGTCCACGAATCAAGAGTTGGTGGGAAAAGGGAGGTGCATTTGGTTTTGGAGAGAGAAGAGTTGGAGACGGCTTGGGACAGTATGTAAAATTTAACTTATGCCGATGGAATTGCTCTTGGTTTAAATCGGCTAGTAGATTATGTGCCTCAAAGACTGGTAGATTGCATGCTGTTTGCAGTACTCCAAAGGGTATCAAAGGATTTCGTTCTAGTAGCTTCTGTGTGAAAATCAGGAAGTGTTTTCATTGCATTAAATTAAATTCTTTAAATAATGCAAGAAGAGAAACTGATAATATTAAAACTAATAATACGATCTCAAAATCTTTGGAGATTTCGGCACCTTTGGTGAAACCGCCTACTTTAGTAGAAGAAAAGAAATTGGACGTTGCTGTGATAAATGTACACAAATCTCCAGAGAACCTAAATAAAAATTTTGCTTTAGTAAATAATACAGATCTATGCAGGAATTTAACCAAAGAGGTGTCATCAAATGACACAGTAGTGGTGAAGGGTCCTTCAACCAGCCTTAGAGGAAATAATCCTTCTTTATCTATTGATAAAAATAATCCTAACAACTTTATTACAAAGAAAAAAGTCCCTCCTGTTCCAAATAAATCCAACTTACCAGCCACACACCAGTTTCCCCATATTAATCAAGTCAAAGCTTATCATGATATAGAACATATCCCACCTAGTTTGGGTTATCAGCCTTCTTCCCTTGGTGCTGGGAAAAATCTGTCTCAACATTCTGAAGATAGAAAATATCCTCAGCCATTACCAAATAAACCACCCCCTGTTCCTGTAAACAAGCCTCATTTTGTGCCTACGCAACCAAACACCTCGAGGAAACACAACCTCACCAAAGTTAAAGATCATTCCTCATCAGAAAGATCTTCTAGTCTTAAAGGGGCACCCTCAAAAAATGTAGGGGAATCCTCCAGTACTTCTGAGCCTAACCATCCCAGGCCTGTTCCATCAAAATTTCCTATACTTAAAGTGATAAAGAAACCTTCAGACTTTTCTGAAGAAACACCTAAGTCACCAATAGATGACTATGATCTAGATCATATATATGACCTTCCTGACAATGAACATTTGTATGAAGAACCAGCTCTAGTCAGAATGAGAAATAAACTTCCCAGACCTCCTCCCCCTCCACCACCTCATTAGATCCATTGTGATTTAATATTTGTGATGTAATTTAATTTGTGCTTTAATTTTCATTGTAACTTGAATTTTATTGTGTGATATCTCAAATTTTATTGTTTCTGTTTTATTTGTAACAATGTTAGTTTTTAATTAATAAAAGAACTAATTTTACTATACATCTTTGGTTTTCTTCCTAAAGATGTGAATATTGTAAATAAAAACCTTAGAATAATGATAATAATAATGGACTTTATTTATGGGGAAGATTGAGACTAGAAAGTCTCTTCTTACATCTAACCCTAGAATAAGTGCATGCAACATCTGATTCATCTGTTCTGCTTGCTTTGTTTGTGTGTATATTTGCTTTGTGGAGTCTTTTCTGTGTCATTGCTTTATTTTTCCTCTTGCTTGTATATATCTTCTGCTTGCTGATTTTTGTGATTGGTTTGCAGGGAGAAGAACAAGAGAGGTGGTGCTGGAGGGGTCAGAGTGTTGGTGGAACCCTCCTCTCCAATGTCTCCAGGCAGTGGCAGTGGAGATGGTGCAACTACCACACTCCTGCCTCCTGGTCCTACGTCATTACAGAGTAACTTATTTGGTCAACACAAAGGGTTTACAATTACTCCCTTGGCTGCACCAAAGCTCCCTTCACCTCCTGATGACATTTTACCCAAAAACCCTGCCCCACCAATTCCCATTTCACCAGCAGGCGCTTCCAGTAATGCAGATCCAAAAGTTCACCCTCACCGCATGGCACCTCCACCTCCTGTTGCCACAAGCTCTACACCGGCATCGTCAGCAGTGGCAGCCCCAGTGACATCCACCTCCATTGTAACAGCAAATAAAAGACCCGTCATAAGCAATCCCATCCTTAATAGGTCCTCTAGCACTGCCAAAGAGCTTATTTCCAGCGCTATGGGAGAAGAGGCCAAGGTTCCCATGGTGGATGTTTTGAAACCTCAGCGCAGAGCTCCAGAGGCTCCACCAGTGCAGCCAAGACCTATGTCCTCTCCTGTTGAGCTCAAACCTATTGAGACAACTGTAACCTCCCATGACACAGTTGCACCCCTGAGTGGGCCTGGAGGTTCATCGGCTCTCTCACGTATTGCATCCATGTTAAGACCAGTCCAAGTGGGAAGAAGTCAGTCAGTCAATCATCAAGTGGGACCCAAACCCAATGCTCCAGTTAAGGCAGCCAAAGTGTTGGATAGACAAGCCCTAAGAAATTTGAGCATTTCTAATCCTATTCCTCAACAAGAGATTGAAATTCCACAAAAGGTAAAAATATTAGAGTTTTAAAGGAAATGTTTTGGAAGCAATTTTATCAGTTTCCTGTCCTCTTTTTTTTTAAATCTCTCTTACGCTTAAAAAATGGGGTGAATAAGGATAGAGAAGTAGATGTTTTTTCCAATCCAAAATCGATACAATATGTCACATTCTGTGAGATTTTTTATGGGTTCATCCCATTGTTATTTTCATGGTAATCTTTTATTTATATTTTCAGTTATTTTTTCCTGGAGTTCTTTTTTCGCTAAAATAATGCAGGAACTTTGGAAACTATCATTACATGCGTTCACTGGTTAGGTTCAAGTTCATCTCTTTCCTCATAGGTTTAATTATTTAATTCACTAGCTGAATTTCTATAATATTATGCAAATTTGGGATAAATAGGGCCTGCATACCTGGGTTCGCAGCGTGCCTCAGAACCGGTGACGATTTCTGGAAAATGGACATAAAGACCAATTGCAATATCAGGTAATCTATAAAGGTTCTACAATTATAAAATGACTTAATGATGCAATAATTAAAGTTGGACATAACTTGAAAAATTTCTGCAGATATTAATAATTTCTTCCGATGATTCTTCTGCTTTCTTATTAACTCACTTTTCATTGCTTACTCATTAAAATCCAGAGACTGGAAGGAAATGTATCATTTAAGATCATCAGTGAAAGTTTCTGATTTACTAACATATTTATTTTTAATGCATAATTTCAAGTGATGGAATCACAACCTTTCGCAAGTGGATTACTCTCTAGGACATCTTTAGCTGAAGGAAAAGAGAATTTTTTTAATGGCCGAAAAACTTTTATCTGAAACTTTAAGTTAGTAAACGTGAGTTGGTCAGTAAACAATGTCTAGTTTTCAGTTTTCACGTTTGTTTCAAGTTGCTTATTGTGAATATAAAAAGCATTTTTATTTCTGCTTTCCCTTTAACTTTATCCAGCACTTGATCAAGAAGGAGATTATTATGAGGTTTCAGATCTAGAAACATGAGATAAATGAGAATTTAATATGCATATATAGGGACATATATGTTTTTTATAAAAACATTTTGTTTAAATGTATATGAGGCTGAACATGACTAAAGAAAATTGCAAAATGCAGCCATTTTAATGTAGACATTCTTAATAATGCACATTTGCAATTTTCCAAGTATACTTAGCATGTCTGGTAGTGATCAAAATTTTAGGAGGGAATTCAGTGCAGTGATATTTTGAAGAAAACTTAATAAATGAACAAGACTATCTCCATTCTAACATTTTAATATAACAATATCGATGGCAGATCACAAGTAAATTATTGCTACTGTAAGTTTCCTGCTAAAATCTTTTATAAGAATTGTATTCATCTTAAATATATTATTATTAGAGAATTAGTGTCAGCTATAATTTTTTGTCATTATTTAGACTTCCTTTCAATATATATTAATCATGATTTGTTAACTTGTTGTTGCTTTTGATGAAAACTTTATATCCATAACTGAGGTTTGATCTTGAAAGAAAAATAACATGGGATTTGGGTTCTTACAGATTTTTCATTGGGTAAGTGTACCTGAGTATATTTTGGAAAAACATTTAATCCAAATTCACCCCATTTTAATTTTATATTTATACACTATTTAATTCTATATTTATTAATATTTCATCATCAACCCTATCCAAAGTTTTTCATATTTTTGTTATTGGTGTTATTTTTAGCATATCAAATCATACTTAAATATTTTAAGCCATTCTAATATTTTTAACTATATTACAGATTCATATCACTAAAGATTAAAATTTGGGTCTCAAATTATTCAATAGAAATTATTTGTGCCTGAAAGTAATTTTACTTGTGTCCTTGTTCAAGGTACAAGTATAAGCTTCACAAATTTTTGCTATGAATTTTGTCCTTGAATAATGTAGAATGAGCTTCACACATAATGGAGGTGTTTATCATTAAATCACTATTACCTTCAAATGTTTTCCTTGTGTGTATTGCTTGTACAATTTAGATCAGCTTACATGAATCTTTATATCAGTATATCTGAAGCTATACTTGCTGTTTTTTTTTAACAAAACCTTCTTAGAAGTTTTTGGCAAAATTTATCCATCTATATTGTAGTAAAAGGAGATACCTTTGTTCTAAGATCGTGTTGTATCTGCTATTTGCAATTTCAGAATTAGTGCATTGCCCAAAATTTTTACTCATTCTATGGATTGTGAATTTGCTTGTAAGCAATCCTCAAATTCAGTGTATATATTTTGGTCAAGAGGCAAAAGAAATGCCCTGAATGCTGAGTGGGTGTTTCATTTTGCCCATTGCTCAAAATTTTTACTTGATCTGCAGATTGCTTAAATGCTAATTTGCACTCTGCAAGGTGAGTAAATATTTCAGTCAATGCCCGAATTCAGAAGTTGGGAATAATAAATCAAAATAATTTCACATACCAATGAGGTGAAAGCATTCCATATATGCAATATGACTTGGATAACATATACAACTAGAGGAAGTGATAATCATCTCCATTCTCACCTTAAACTTCTTAGGAGATAAAAACTTCTAGATGTTGAGGGTAAATTGTAGTTGCCTAGGGTTCCTTATTAATGAACTTTTAAAAAAAATAGTTGAGTTTTGTATGGAAAACTTTTGATCTTAATGGCTTATGCTGTGGTAAAGGATGAGAATGGTTACCTAAATTAATAAGTACTCTAATGGCTTGGAGAGTGCTTATATTTAATTCAGTCATTTTATAATTTTATCTCCTATGTTTGTTGAATGACATGTTTCTACCACAGGTACTTCCTGTAAGTGAAGCAGCAGCAAATCTGGCAGGAGGTAAACCTACAGTCACAAGAGCACGGAGCATGAGAGACGGCAATGTAACCAATCGCCCAGCCATCCATTCATTTGGGTCAATGCGAGGTGCTAGACCAGCCAGTATTCCATCAGCAATGAGCATAGGAACAAGACCAACTTCACCCCCTCCTAGGCCCCCTCCCCCAAACATGTCATCCATTGAACCAACAGATCCATCTCACTCTATTCCTGGTTTGCCAGGTTATCAAAATCCACCTTCATCCAAAAATGAACATGCTTATGATGACTGCATGAGTCTCAAACCAGCTGAAGAAAGAAGCAAGGCTCCTGCACCCACTGCCCCACTTGCACACATTGAAGAAGAAGATTCTGTGTCATCTCCAACCAGTGCAGACAACATTTATGCTGTCATACAAGAAGTTGATGATGTCAGCGACAGTGCAAAATCTCCAACAAATATCAATAGTGGATATACATCACCCACTGCCAATGAATATCAGTCTCCAAGACCATTGGAGGGAAGCTGTGAATCAGTCGGTTTGCTGTCTGAGATAGTATCTGAGATACAAGCTAGAAATATAGAATCAATATACACATCCACTTTGGGACGGAAAAAGAAGCAGGAAGAGAGAGAAAGAAAAGAGAGGGAAGAAGCCGAAATGAAAGCAAAGGCAGCTGGTGCAGCAGGGAAAGCTGGATCAAATAAACCTGAAAAATCTGTTACTTTCAAAACTGATAAAGTTGATGATAACCTTCAGGGAATGTATGTAAATACCCCCTCATCTTCTGCACCATTTCAACCTAATGGTTTTTACTCAAATGTTGATGGTCCTGAGCCATTGATTGCCAATGCTCCAGCTGCATTACCACCCAAAACTTTACGTTCACCACCAGCACTATCTTCCTCTATCTCTAATAGGGTAACTCCCATTTCCTTGAATCTAACAAAAGATGAAACAAAAAGTTCTGATAAATCTTCAGTGACCATGTCTAAGCCAAATAATCCAATATCAACCATTAACCCTCCTCCTCTACCTGCACCTAATGCTTCAAAGATTACATCAGCATCAGCAGCTCCTATAAAGGCAGGCTTCCCTCAGAGACCTCAACAGCTGACAAGTAAACCTCTAACCAGTACTGCACCTGCAGTATCATCATCGGCAACTAGCAACCCTCTTGGTAAAGATAAAATCGTCAGTGGATCAACTAATAAAGTTTTATCTCCTCAGTCAAATGATGCATCCAAAACTAGCAGTGGGTTAACCAATAAAATATTATCCCCTCAATCAAATGATACATCCAAAATCAGCAGTGGGTTAACCAATAAAATATTATCCCCTCAATCAAATGATACATCCAAAATCAGCAGTGGATCAACAAATAAAATTTTATCTCCTCAATCCACTGATGCATCCAGTAAAGGGGTCAATTCCTCTCCAAATTCTGTTAAAGATTCTTCAAACGAAGAAAGTGCAAATAAAAATGGAGAAGCTCCATTTAGCACATTTAAGGGTCCTCTCAGAACTCTAGGGTCTCCTACACCTCCTACAACTACTCTGACATCTGCCAATACCTACAAGCCTTACAGTTCCTCATTGCAGAGGTCAGGTGGCACCGTAGCCAGCTATCGATCAGCCTCAAACCCTTCATCTACAGCAGCTGTCCCTTCCAGGCCAGCACCAGCTGTTACTTCTCCTCCCAAGGCATCGCCCCCTTCAATATCATCCACAACTCCAAAGTCTCCATCAGAGACCAATTCAGAAAATACAAATAGTAGTGTTAATGGTGGGTTTGGCTCATCTTCAGGGAGCAAAGGTCCAGATCTAGTAACATCCAACACTTGTACTCCAAATTCTGCCTCAAACATTGGTAAATCCCCTGATGTAGTATTAGGAGCAGCTGGTAAGGGAACAGTGCCAACGAGACAGCAGCAGCCAAGACCAGCCCCAAAGCCAACATTACCAGCAACCGGAAGAGGAATTAGGACAGCAGCTGAGAGCACTAAAGGAGCCACTGCCAAAGGTCCTACTTCTGGATCAACTGTTAAGCCTGGAGTAACCACCAAATCAAACGCTTCAAACCGCCCATCTCACGTCGCATCATTGCAGCAAAAGTTTGAATCAGGGACAGATTCTGGTTCAGGGGGTAAAATCACTCCCAAATCTGAGGTAATGCCTCATAGGACGGCCCCTTCCCTGAGTAGTGCATCTCAAAAGTCTAGATCCTCACTACCAACAGTGACATCAAAACCTGAAACTGTAGGCAGGGGTGGTGGTTTTAAAAAGTGATTTAGCTTGGATGTTCTTAAATGAGCTTGATTAGAACAATTGCTTGGCTATGATATTTTGCCGTAAAAATCACCTAATTTTACTGTTCTGTGATATTTCTCTGCTCTACTATTGCTACAGAAAATGAAAAATGGAATATCTTTATGAAGTTTGGCATTCTTTTTGGTAAAGTTGATCTGCTTCTAACTTGGTCATTGTATTGTGTCTTTTCCTACATTAATTGTCAGTGGTATAAATTTTACTCATTCTTTCTCTTGTTTTGACCATAAAATCATCAGGCTGTGATTATCCTTTTTGTCAACAATTTATGTATCACTATACATATTTTTATTAATGTATTGTAGTCTTATTTTTCATATTATACCTAATTTGTTGTAAATTTTTGTAAATAATATTGCTTGAGTGCATTTTTCATTTATAGATTGAATACTCAGTTGACTGAAGGGATTCATTTCATATGATGAAAACTTATTTATATCCTTTTTCTTCATATGCAATCAAGGCAGTGCAATCAGGAAATATTTTTTTAGAATTGGTTATATTAAACTCCTTTTAGTATTAGTCTCATGTTGGCTGTAAATTTGAGAAACCTATTTCTTATTATGTTATTACACCATACACTTTGACTAATTTCCAGTCGAGCATTGCTGTTAATTTGACTAGAAATGCTTATTTTTTGAGATTTTATTGTGTAGCTGAGCAGGAATTTACATCATGTTTTGACGGAAAGATAAGAGAAATTTTATAATTTTATCCCTTTTCAAATTACTGTTCTGTTCCAGTATGAAGTTATGTATCCTTCAGATAGTAATCATTTTTATTTTGATGACAAAAAGCAGTTGATTTTTCTAATATATAAGTTGTAACATTGATTTTTTATTTAGCCATAAAGCAATAACATCATGGATATAAAAAGATGATGTACAGTAGAAACTGAGGAATTACTCATAATCAGAGCAAATGAGATATGTTGAAGAGAAAATTGATGTGGAAAACTTACAGGATTGATGTATAACATAGACATGAATATGTAATTTTGTGTTATTTAAAATGTTGACCATTTAATATGGTGCAATGCACTACCAAAGATGTGTAAGAATGGCATATAAGGAGAATAAGGTGAAATGCTAATCCTATTGACCATAATTTTTCTGTCAGAATGAGGGATTGTTTGGTAATTATTGCTGTATCTGGTTCATCCATATCCGTATAAACTAATGTTCATTGCTTACTGTGTTTCATTGGCATCTTCTTAGGGCTTTTCAAAGGTATAGGAAGATGTGAAATATCCAAATTATTTTACTCAAAAATAATACATCGCATTTTAGGCTGAGACGTTAAAAAATAGATGTAAAATAGTACCTCATTCAAATAGCTGTAATTATTTTTTCAAATTATAAAACTGAGTAATGGCCATATAGCTGGTATTCAAACTTTTGTAAAGAAAATAAAGAAATAAAATTCAAGAATTATGAAAAATAATCTAATGTTATGTAATTAATTTGGTTTCTATTGGTTTCAAAACAAAGGATGTAATTTCTGTGAGATCACTTTTGTTTAAGTGACGCAGAAGTGATGTACATAAGATAAATAATCAACCTAGTCTCCTTTATTATTTTCAATAAAATATTATTCTAAGTGAAGTGGAACATATTGTGCTAATCATATCTGAACTGCAATTAATTTACATGATATGAACATAAGATTGCAGATGATCTTTTGACTGCCTTTATTAAATGATGCTATTGTCCTCAGGAAGGCACAAATGCATTGGCATGATAACTGAGAAAGTGTTGCATATTATTGAATGTGGAAGTGTAACCTGTGCTTTTTCTGAGCAAAATTTCCTAAAATGTACTAATTTTTTACTACTGAAACTGCTTCCTTTTCTTCAATTTCATGTTGCACTTTCAATAGCATATGAAATTAAATTGTTAGCTGTAGAACTAAATCACATGTAAATAGTCATAAAATGCAATGATGCCACAATAAATATTTATATTGGAAATTTTCAGAGAGTAGTCTTTCATCATATTTAGAGAAATATTTTCAAGTTTTTAATTGAAATTGGAGGTTGTGCAATGGCTGCAGTTTAATTGAGGGGATTTTGTGACTTCACCTTCTACCCATTTTGTTCCCCCTGGTCAAAATTTGTTTAAAGATAGAAGAAACAGAAATATTATTCTACAGATGTTTCATACAATTCATCACATCAACCTTGTCTGTGATAGACATAATTAGGGTTGAAGGATCCAGTGCTATCCTGGCAAATAGTATGAATAAAGTATTCTTGGATTCCGATCCAGGGGGTTGCTTTGAAAACAATCGACCTCTCTCTGGAGCCATCTTCAGGATTGAAGGACTTCAGAATATTTTATTCATAGCCAGGTTTATCAGCACCTTGGGTTAAAGTCAGTTTTTGCTTACGGTGGGACTGAAATTTTTCATGATCTGCTTCTTTATCTACTTATCCTAAATAGTATGCAACCATGCGCGTCATTCACACGTTCTACTTCTGGTTCCAGAATAGTTACCACCTCAGATACAACCCGCATTACCGGCAAAAAGCTCTTCGAGAGCGAGTTTATGCGAATTTCTGGTGTGAGCGCGTAATTTGCCTTTCTCTTTTGCTAGGGACATTTTGAAGGCTTTTCTGACGTTCACATTATCATAAGCATTAGCCACGAATTATTCCCTTTGGACACTATATTATAGTATAATAACGTAAAGGAATAGAAGTCGGATTTCCTTAATTCGTCCCGAATTCATTCATTTTCAAAACATTCACTTTGTATAAGTTCCACAGAATATCTTCTCTGGAAATTATACCAAGTGATTGTTTTTCTGTCCTGTAATGGAGATCTAGAAAGTTACGGCTGCATCAATTGGTTACAAAAGTATTGAGTATTTGTAATTGAGTATAAGTACTGCTTTAGTTACTCAAATTATCCCCTTATATAAGAATTTCTATTATTGCAAGATTGAAAGGTACTTGATTATTGCCTTATTTCCCTCTATTTCCAAAAAAACGACTCTCCTCAACGAGAAGTCCACGCTCTTAAAATGTGTTCATTAAGAGTAGATTCACTACCAAGATTTGAGCTGCAAGAGAAAGTGAAAATCACAGAAAAAATAGTAAGAACACGAATGGTATTGTAGAAAAAGTTTGAATATAAGAACCATGGATGATAACCGTCTTTGAGTGAAAAAACGGAGAATTCTGTAAATTTGTATATTATACTATAATTTATGCTTTTCAAGTTCTTCGCTCAAATATTCCTTCAAGATTACTTTTCTCGCTGTAATTTCTCTCAAAAGGTTATGCGATGTATCATTCAACTTCTAATTGTAAGTTTTATTTCCGATAATGGTTTAACTTTAAATGTTTATCCTATGTGGACATTTTGAGATAGAATAAGGAACACAACTGTAAAAGAAGCTAATCATACATGTTGAAAAAGTAAGTAATAGAAAAATGAATACCTGTAATAAATATATATTATACAGCTCTTTTAGTAGATCGTTTTACGATTACAGATGCTATAACGATTAATTAATATTTTAAATATTTGAAAAGGGCCGTAATTTTCTCGAAATTCAATTAAAACCAAATACATTTCGTTATCAGTTGTTTTCGTCTGTCCTTTTTACCCATGGTACCTTCTCCTCCCTAACGTTATATAAGGCTGGTTTGCCAAAGAGCTCGTCATTTTCTCCAGTCATGCTTTGCAATGGTAGTCACGGCGTACTTAAAGCTGACTTCAGGAAAAAGTTTGGTCGAATCGGCATTGCCTTGAGGTAAGATCAATACATACACGTTGTGTGAGATTATTTTGTGCTTCAGTTTGGCTAATACGATTAAAGCATCGGATATCTTAAGATTAAAGTCACTTTAGAAATTTGTAACGTGGTTTTGCTATGGAAATATTCCGTTGACAAAGATTGCACGAAGAATTTCTCTTCAATTGCAAGTTTGGCTAGGTGCAACGTTTCTTTCGTGAAACGCTGGATGTCTTCCAAAACAACCAAAGATGCCTTGCTATCCCTCAATCCACCACCTTGTCAAATGGATTCCAATCAGAATGTAAATTGTAAGTTCTCCACTTTCTTCTCATGGTTTGTGCTTTTACATAATATGATATTTATTATAAATATCATAAGATTGCATTTGAAAAGTATCTGCCATAAGATGACATAGAGTGGTCGTGCTCTAAGGATGCACCGAAATGCACAGAAGTTGGGGAGATGGAAGGAGTAGGGGAGGAGATGCCAGCACAGGGTTTTTCGCCGAGAATTCTTTCTACCCCATTTCTGCAGGATGGATTCGTCGAGGATTTTTTATGATTATGATTTTGTTTTACTTTCATCTGTTTTCAGGATGAGCTGCAGATTTTGATGCACATCCATAAAATGTCTGTTTTCATTTCGAAGATGAAAAACCTTTCAGCAAGTCAAAGAGGTTCAAATGAAGAAGAATTTGAATTCATTATTAATTTGTGATATATTTGTTGAGTGATTCTATTGCTCTGTATCAATTTATTGAAATAAAGAATGAAATGCTTTCTCAATGTTTCCTTATCATTTTGTTATGCACCCATAATCCTGTTAGTCTTATAGTAATGAAATTTCAGAATATTAGCTGAAAGAAAATTTAAGTTTATAGTAAAGTTTTTTACAAAACAAACAATTTTTTTTATAACTGTCTTTACTCTTTCCCATACTAATTTCAGGAAATAATTTTTTATTCATAAAATTTCACTCAACCGTCTCTTTAAAACTTGCATAAGTAATTAGTATCTTATTCTTAAATGACTATTATTGAGATATAGGTTATGGATGATGAATGTAATAAATGTGGATAATGCCTATTCATGGGATAAAGTCGAAAAAGTGAAGGAAAAAACGTCTATTGGAACTTGGAGAAGTAATTAAAGAAAGATAATTGCGAAATTACATGTGAAAATAAGAAATGAGTACGGATAGAAATAAGTTTCATGTTCTCCATCCCGATAGATCAGAAAAAATAAATTTCCTTTAAAACGACCGAAAAATACGAAAAATATCAAAGTATCATTTAAATCTTTCAAAAGCGGCGGTGGGATCGCGCTCGATGCATTATGGGTAATATGGTGCGTTTCCATGGGCTGAGAGGAAGGAGAGATAAGTTCCAAAATGGCCAAGTATTTCGCGGAAATTAAAATATATTTTCGAGCGATTCAAATAGGCGGTCGAGGCGCGCGCAGTGAATTGTGGGTAGTGACGTGTATATAGAAAGAGTTAAGGGATAAAAGGGTTGACCACTCTCACTTTCACTCACAAAACTTGAGCTAGAATAGCAAAAATTGGCCAAAAATGCCCGTTAATTAGCTGTTTGACCTCTAAAAGTCCTAACCCTTTCGGTGGTCGTCCTTCAAAAAACGCCGGAAAATTCCGCACCCTTTCTGAGGGCGCTGATAGTACTTTACTATCGTACCCTATATTTAAATTTGACATGATGGGTATCAAATTGTGAGTTGGTGTAGTGGTTACAGTATGTACCCGTTATAACTGGAAAGAACCGTGGTACAAACCCAGCGAATGTCATTTTTTTTCATTGCGTCTGTTTCTAATATCATTTAAAAATATTTTAAAATTTCTTCGGGCTCCTTTTTTAATTAGCGTTTTATTAAGATCGGAATTTGATGCAATAATTTATTCGCTCACCAGAATCAAACCTTTACGGAACCCTTACATTTTTCGTGATCTTAATGACATCAAGCTCTCGTGAATTATTCTCTGTTATTCGAATTTAATTTCATATAAAATCGTCTTAATTTCAAATTTATGCGTTAATAAGAATCCAAGCAATTGATTATAGTTGAGCTTGATTAAATTAATAAAACTAAATATACAATGGACAATGTGATACACAATAGCAATATTAAAAATAAAGTAAAATGCAATTAGCGAACCCCGATTTTAAATCACGTAAAAGTGTTCTAATCATATCTTTAATCTTTTTACCATGTAATATTTTAAACGTTTGAAAAGACCCTAATTTTCACGAAATTCAATTAAACCTAAACACATTTTATAATCAGTGGTTTTCGTTTGTCATTTTTACCCAGGGTACCTTCTCCCTGACGCTATATAAGGCAGGTTTACCGAAGATCTCGTTCTTTTCTCGAGCAAACTGCTAACCGGAGCTGACCAATTCACAAGTATAATTTATTAATCGCTCCGTAACAGCGTTGAAGTTCGACGGAGTACTTCCAGCTGCATTCTGAAAGAAGTCTGGTTGCATCGGCATTGCCTTTAGGTAAGAACAATACTCGTTGCGTGAGATTTTGTTTAAAATTTTGGCTTCAACTTTGGCTAAAACGCTTGAAGCACAAAGTATCTTAAGAGTAAAGTCACTCTAGAAATTCGTATTGTGGTTTTGCTAAAGAAATCTTCCATTGACAAAGATTACACGAATTTTCTCTCTGATTGCAAGTTTGGCTCCGTACGAGGTTTGTTTCGTGCAACGCTGTATGTCTTTCAAATCAACTAAAGATGCTTCGTCTCTATACACCACCTAGTCAAATAGATTCTGATCCGTATGTAAGTCGCAAGTTCTCCATTCTTTTCTCATAGTTTCTTGTGCTTAAATTATAAGCGAAGTATCTCCTGTAATAGTTATCTTTTTGATTTAGTTACGGATTATGTTGTGAGGCCACCTGTATACTTAGTGCTTTAGAGGTCCTACTTAGATTGAATTTGGAATTTTCCCAGAGTTAGCACGTGGTTTATTCCATTTGACGTATTATACTTCATCGGTCGTTTGGAGTATGGATGAATTCGCTCTTTCCATTAAGAATTTCGTTCTGAGAGAACTCTTTTGCAGTGCGACGCATTTTTTACAGTCCAATTACACTCCTTTAATTTCAGTTTTCGAGGGCACTTGTTATGACTGCATTAAAAATTTTAATTCAAAGCTTGATCACAGTAAATGAAGAATAGACTAAATTTACGGGAAGTCATCGATGAAAGCTAAGCGCTCTACTTTGCTTCTGTTGGGATTGACTTTTGAGGTTAGATTTGTAGAAAAAAATTAATTTAAGGGGTAACCGCCTGCTTTTAATTTTGATTCTATAACGTATTTTCTCTGTTTAGGTTTGTTTAAAAAGTTCCATTTGGACTTGGGAATTTAAAATTTATCTCCGAAATTTCACCATTCCTGGATTAAATTTAGTAAAGATTAACTGTTTTCATTTATTTATATTTGCCTAAGTGCATCAAACGCGAAATTGAAAGAGGATTTGGGTTTCAATTTATTGTTCGAACTTAAATTATAATGAGAATGACCCAGCAAGGCTTGATTAGGTCTGAAGTAGAGGTAGAACCATTCTAGTCATACCTGAATGGGAATCCCGAACATGTTATCAAATCAAAAATGAATTTTCAATTCTGTCATAAGCGGTATGTTACTATGTGGAGAAATCGCCAGCGAAGATAAATTTCATGGACAGGATATTGGAGCCTCCTTAACAGATTCCTTTTCCGGTTACCTGATTTAGGGAGAGGATCGTCCTGCATAAAGATCTTCAAAACATAGTCAGTTTCTCCCTCGCAGTCGTTTTCCCAAGTCGTCCTGGTAATATACTGAAAAAGGTTTTAACACTTAAATATCCGTCTGTGATGATTACGTCAAAACTTCCGAATTTAATATAAATTTCGCGATTTGACGCAAAATTTGATGAGAGAGTTAAGAAAGTAGTGCGTAGATCTTCGACTATTAACTTTGATCCGGACGAGAGTTATTCTGATTTTATTTTGCATCTAAAGTGACGCAAAATTAAGCTCTGTTACCTCTGTCCCTCTACCAGAAATAGATGAAATTTAAATTTTCTTAACCATTTCATTCATTCTGACTTTAAATTCGTAAGGATTTTCAGATTCGCGGATGTGTTAAACATTATCAAACATTTCTTTCCGATAAGTTTCATAGATGTAGGTTGATGTTTCAATAAATGCTCTGCTTGGAAACTCGCGAGTTTTCCAATCGAACTCAAAATTTAATGGCTTAACTTAATTTTTTTTACCTTTTTTCCCCCAGAATACACAATGTTAATGTAATCGGTTCCAATTACAATAAATCTAGTGTAAAAGCTTTTCAGAGGATCAAGAGAGAACCGCGTTATATGCGAGTCAAAAACCGGGCGGTGTAATGCTAGTTGCTTAATTATATTTTTACAATAAAATAAATGTTACCAGCTTTTGTGTTTAACTCTATATGCTTTAGATGGCGACGAAAGGAAACACCAAGGATTTTTAATTAAAGGTGCTGCCCTGAGAAAAAGTGACACACAATATCTTACTTTATTACAGAATTCGTAAAACCTCCGAAATGAGGGTGGAGATTGTTTTTCGCAACATCTTAATTTTATTCCCACAAATTTAGTCATTCCAAAGAATAAATGCAAAGGGAATCGTGCGAGAGAAAAGGCATAAGAGGTCGAAATTCATTAAAAAAAGATTGACTATCGGATGAGGCAAAAGATTGACTATCGGATGAGGCAAAAGATTGACTATCGGATGAGGCAAAAGATTAGATAAAACTGGTAGTACATTTGGGGAATTGTAAAATCCACGGCAATCTTATGCGGTATTTTTACTATGTATTTCTTGTGAACACTGGATAGCGACTTAAGCGAGAACACCTTAAATGTATCTGCACAGAATAGACGTAATAAGGTTGTAATGACTTCCGAAGGTAGAATAAACCCATTTGGGGGATAGCAAAATATAAATCAAAGATCTTTAAACTGAATATTTAAATATTAATCGTTGCCGTAATCCTTTCAAATTCATTGTTAGGAATTCAGTTTAGTGTGTGCAACTGTGTTGTTATTCGTAGCATTGTCAATTTTCCAATATTTTAATGTAAAGGAAGCTGTTTGTGTATAATATTTGCATATTACCATTAAAATCGAATGATTAGTTTGTACCAGGCAAATTTTCCAATTTCTGTTAAATTATTTTAATTTTAGTTTATGAAGTTTGTGGAAAAAATTTTTCATCATTTGCAGTAGGCTAAATTTGGAGATTTTTAATTTAATCTGGCCATAAATGAGTTTGTTGCCATATAATTTTTCTTTTAATTTGAACTCAATTTTTCATTACCTTAGAACTTTAAAAATGATCTACAATTCATGTTTGTACATGAAAATTTTCAATTTCTTTTAAAATTCAAAAATTAACTCTCACTTGTTCTAAAATTGCGACTTCCTTTCATTAAATTTCCTCAAGTATCTAAGTGAAAATAACTTTTCTCACGTAGTATTTAAAAGTTTTCATGCATGTTAATTTTTGTGATTTCCAACAGGAGGAGGAAGAAATGAAGACTTCAAGCAACTCCTTTGCATATGATTTTATGGCATAATTTCTAAGTGTACATATTATAGTGCTCAATAAAGAAAATTGCTAGCGGGACCTTTTCAAATTTCATTCAAAACATGTCCTGGCCCTAACCCTCAAAAGTTCCTGGTATTGGAAGAGCCGGACTGGCCGAACCTATCTCGAAGATTTTGACGTGTCATTTGTTTTCTCCTGCTGCAGCATCCATCTGGACCATTTCTGCCTACTGTCCTTGCACTCTCAGTGCGCTGAGCTACTTCAATGGCTGTATTCAGAATAATTCGAAGTTACTCTGAACACAGCTATTGAGTAGTATAGAACACCGAGAGCACAAAGAGTACAGAAGGCGAAATATTATCTGAAAAGAGAATGTATATTGAATTTCAATAAATAATATCAAATGAGAAAACATCTTATTTTTTTAACCAACTGAATGACCTTGGGGACTTAGAATAATTTTTCAATACTAGGAGTGCATAAAGAATTAAAAGAAAATTTTCTAGAAACATCCTGATGCTACTAGAAAAAGATTTTGAAGTATTCCACACAATGATGAAATTGACTTTTTCAAGAAAGGTGATTACATCAAACTCATACAAAATGAAGTGAAGGAAGCAGCAATTTATTAAACTGCCATAGAGACAAATTGCAATGAATAGAAATACTCAGCCATCAATTAAAGGTAAAAACATGAATTTCCAAATTGAAGAAGAAAACTACGCTAACTAAAGAGATGGATTTTAAAATTTAGCAAAAGAAGCAATGAACTGGAAGTCCAAAAGTAATCAACTCCTAACTTATAAGAAATTCAAAGGGTAGTGTTATCCAGCTCATAACAAAATTCTGTGGGCAAGTTCTTGACTGATTATAAAATAAATAGAGGTGGTGCCGTCTTGTGAAAAGAGTGATCCACTACTCAGAAACTATTTGAGCAAAAATTGTAAAGGATTCTATAAACAACTGATATTAAAAAACAAAACAAAGAGCCATGTTTAATAAAAGACTTCAAAAAGGAGGAAAAATTAATGTTTCAGCCTGATAACCCTGAAAAATTTGCTATTTAAAAAAAAAATGAAAAGCTTAGGGACTGCAGTGTCTTCTTTGAAAGAAAGATTAAGCATTAGCTCTGAATGGTACAATTGAAAAAAGGTTGCATATTGTTTAACAGCAAAATTTGTTTCTAATACTAGTGCATTAAAATCCTCTTTTTAATGCAGATGTTGAATGATGTGATCATGAGCAAAACATCAGATTCAACAAATTGCTTTTACTTGACAGTGCCACCTGTCACTAACAAAGTATTACATATATTCATGATCAGGGTGTTTCCTGCCACATAATACCTTCAATTAGCCCATGGATCAAGGTTTTATTTTTAAATCTACTATTGTCTCCAATGCATGTAAACAAAAATATTTGACAATATATATATAAGCAAAATAATCCAAACCTTCCGAACTTTTAGTAAAAATGTAATATATACATGTTTCAGAACTTATAGGAGGAGTAGGTTGCTCTCTGATGACTTGGAATCACATAGCAATGCAGGGTCAGAAATGCTTTCTTTTTGCAGTAGTGCACACAAAAATATCAGATGGTAGATGGTCTGAGCATCCTTGTAGGCAATTGTCACCTCGTCTGACCCTACATTGCTATATGATTTCAAGTTATTAGGGTGCACCCTATCCCTCCCAGAAGTTCTGAAACGTAATACTGAGACACCCTGTAAAATGGCATCAAACACATCAAGGAGACATTGGACGGTGTTAAGTAAATGACAATGAATGCAACTTGGAAAAAAGGGCATGAGTATTTTATATTAACATACTGATATCTCAAGTAAAGATTCACCAAACCATAATAAAGGAAGTTATGGACCTTAGGGGGAGTTTCAAAATATGCAAGAAAGTATTAGTAGGTTACAACAGAGTTGTCTGAGGAAATTTTCTATTCCAAAACACACATGATGGGAGGGGAAAAAAATGATGCTGAAAAAATTAATTTGTAGGAGCTTTTTTATTAAGCTATTTTATTAGAGGGCTGTTTACCCCGCCGGAAGTTTTTTATTTATCCTAACTTCAGAAAATAAATTCAAGCCTGTACTTTAGTGTTGCAGGTGCCCTAGACCCATACATCAGCCCTAGAACCTGATTGGCAGCCAAATCATTTATTGATGATATTTTTCTCAATTGCTTTTTTGAGTGCAAAACTTTTAATTTGAAGTATTTTCACATTGACACTTTCAAAAACATTGCATTGCTGGGCTCAGAGTTTAGCAAAATAATTTTAGAATCCAGACAACTAATATATAATAACATTAGAGTGGGTTGTCTGTACTTATGAAATAATTTTCAAGGCTGTGCTCAGCAGTGCAATGTTTTGAAAGGGAAAAAGCAAAAAGGAATTATACATTTTCTATCAGCATAATTTGAATCGCAATAACGGCAAAGCAAAATGTTAAAAGGACCTGACATGGTGTCTTTGAATTTAGAACAATGAAAAAGATGAACCAAGTTTTCCCATATGCTATATGAAACCATATAGTTAAGAATTGAAGGTGGTGTGATTACTTTTCAACTTGTAGTTGATTAGGGGTGAATAAGAAAACAATAGGGAAAATTCTAAAGTACATATTACACATATAACAATTACTCCCAAAAATTTAAATAATGAATCAAGTAATCATTATTTCCACTGGATAGACAATTATTCTAACTGAGAAACCATGGTCCTATTTGATCAAAAATCTAAATTTACAGATTCATAGCAGAATTTTTCTCATTGGCTAAATAAGTGTCTTAAGAAATCTAAATAACTACAAGAAATAAGAAAACCTAATAGAGATTCTTTTATTATGGCTGAATGTTGCTTACAACCTGAAATCACGAAAACCTAGTGAATATATCTAATTTTGTAAAGATTACAAACCAATTTCAAATTAGTAAATGTTGATATTGTTATCAGTCAAACAACAGTTGTTTCGAGCAGGATTTAGGTTTGTAGAGGCCCTAAGCTATAGGAGGCATTGGGGCCCTTTATATGTTCAGCTTTCAGTCACAAATTGTCACTGATTTTAGTGTTGAAATATGCTATAAGGTAATTTACAGGCCCAAAAGGTATTTAAAGCCATTCGCACATGAAAAATCCAGTTTTTGTCTTTAAATCTAGTGGATGCACAAGGAGTGTGAGGTCCTGAGGTATAACTTGTTTAACTTATAATTAACCTTACACGGAGCTGTTCCATGTTTATACTATTCTGGAGTTTATTTAAATCAGTTACTAAATCAGCACCTGATACAATTGCAGTCCCCCCTGTAATTACAGAGAACTGAAATATCCCATGAAATTATGCATAAATGATAAATTGTTATCATCTCTCTTAAGTTACGTGAATATGGAAACATGAATAGTAAAGCTATATTAGCTGTTTCTGATGATAAAATCAATTTTTGATGGTAATACTTCCAATGACCTCTCAATTCAATGTTTCTTTTACCGAATATGCCTTAATTCCTAGAAAAAGATTTTTCCAGTCACCTTAGGCACTTGAAAGATTAAAATATACTAATTTAGCCTCTATTACATTCTCTACATTATTTATTTAATTTTGTATAAAAATTACAGTTCTACCAATTCAATTATTGCTGGAAATTAAAAAGGAAATTTGGTGGAGCTGCAAGTAACTTGAACTTTGAGGCATAATTAGTCTGGCAAGAGGTTCAACATGATTTAAGTTGGCTAATGATGAATTTTATGAAAATCGAAAAGTGGCTAAGGATAGTTTGATTGTCAAAGCTAATATTTACATAACTTAAATTCCATTACCTATAAACAGAGGTTTCACTGCTTTCACAACACTTAACATCAAAAGATATATCAAATACCAAAGCAGATTCAGTCATCTTCACCAAAAATTGTATCAAACTCCTCTAAAGCAACAAAATGTATTACTGCAAGATCCAAAACATTTTAAAGAAAATTATTCAAAGATTCTAAACAAAATTGATGATTGAAAAACTTTAGTAGTTCAACAGAAGTAATATTTCCCAAACCACTTCTACTAAAGTGAGTCTACTTCCAAAGTATTTAAAGTCTAAAGTGATTTACTAAATATTCATACTTCCAGGAAGGATGCATATTTATCCACAAAATGTTAAATATAACTAATCCCACATCAATGTCTTCAAAGATATTGAAAATAAAGTACAACAACTTCCAATAAATATTCCACAAGAGCCCTGTCAGTATAACAGTAAATGCAAATTTTGCTGCAAAGAGCACTGAACTGAGTAACTCATACTTTAGAGAAAGTATATTCTATGGTCATGAAGGGCACAACATTTGATTCATTGTTTCATGGCAAAGTAAGTTAACAAATGAAAGTAAGTATTCTGTTAATAAGTTATTCTGAAAAATAAAATTGAGAAGAAAGTGGTAGTCCTGTTAGAATAGCATTCAGGCAGATAGTCAAAATGATTCCCCATCTTATAAACTTCCATGAAATGATGATGAATGATTTTCAAAAATAATTTTTGATACACTTCCTTTGAAACATGAATGAAGAAAAATAAAACTTGGTATATGACATGACTAAACTTCAATTCCAATTAAATGGAGATCATAGATTTTGCTAAAATATTAATTTATCAATTTTTCTTATTTTTGATTTGATTGCAAGAAGTGTTTAAATTAAAATGGTATTCCTTTTCTAAATACATTTTCACGTAAGCCAGAAATATAATTAAGCATTGACTCCTTTCTACTTATATTTGATTAAGCATCTACCATTTTCCTTGCACAATTTCATTAAATAACTCGTCCTATATTAGGATAGAGTAAAATAACAACTATCGTTTCCGTTAATGGAACAAGACCCTTCCCACAGTTACAACAGGGAATTATATAAATGAACCGCTCATACACTGAAATTATCTAAAAAAAAAAGGTACCGACGCCTAGTATTCCTTCTAAGGTTTGTGAAGGATTGAACCGAGTTTTGAC
This sequence comes from Pachydiplax longipennis, assembly GCA_036926295.1. Taxonomy (NCBI): domain Eukaryota; kingdom Metazoa; phylum Arthropoda; class Insecta; order Odonata; family Libellulidae; genus Pachydiplax; species Pachydiplax longipennis. Next base: position 18,382,510 of record JAVFKF010000001.1, on the reverse strand, counting down.
ACTAATAATGTTTAATAGCTATTTATACAGGAACCTTAATTTCATAAATTCACACAGCTAAAAGAAAGCAATTGTCAACGAATAATGAACGGTGTAGATTAAATTAATTTTGAATAGGTCAACCGATTCTTTCGTGAAAGTATTAAAATAGAGACGCACTCACCCATGAGGAGGACTACCTCCCTTCATGGAAGCAGTATATTATCAATTAATCGATACTTTTTAAGGCAATCAATCTTTTCTTCTTAGTCACCTCCTAGAGCCAGGCGCTTCCTTCGCACTGAATTAGATGAGTAGGATTTCACTGCTACGATATCGGAAAAAAAGAATTACGAGCATTAAAAACTGAAAAAAAATATTTCTACCTTATTTCTAACACTGACAGTATAGCAAGACAGTATCATGAAGGAACCAATAGATGATACTTTCCGTTCATTGAAGTTTTAATTAAAGACACCACAAAAATAATTAATTACCAACAACATAAGCCCCTTTTCTATACGGACATCTCGAAGGTAATTCTAATCCGATCAGAATTAGACACAGTTAACGCTGCTAACCCTGCCCGGCCACTTCAAATAGTTTTCGTACGTCTTGTTTTTCTTATCACCCGTTTGAGTCGTATGAGTCATTTGTTGCATGTTTTGTATTGCTCCTCGTTTACCTGTGTTTTCAGTGTTGTAACCCTCTCAACATATGTTTCTAGGATTATATACACGAAGTAAGATTTCAAGATTAATTGATTTGAAACAATAGAAATGAGAGTGACATGTTACTGCATAAATATTAATATATTCTGATAAGTTCATTTCATTATGTGCAAATTTCATTCAAATTTTAGATGGCTAAACATTTCCAGTGTATCGCATGTGACTCGTTATCTCTCGATTGATTCCGGTAATGTCATCGAAGAATAGCTGTGACATCAACGAATGTTTTGGGAAATAAGTTTACTTCTACTAGAAGTCTTTCTTTAAAGCAGTTTGTGGACTATTAACTCATAATTATGGAGGATATAGTGATTGGTATAGGAGGAAGAGCCAACATCAGAGCTGCTGGTGGGGATTACCAAGGAGCAGTAACAATCTTGAACGCTGGAATTGAAAAATATCCTATGGAAGCTCGGTTTTGGAACAACAGATGTTATTTCTATTGCAAAATGAAAGAATACAAAAAGTATGTACCTGTTTTCATTTAATATATTTATATGTCAGCTATGAAAACTTACGAGAACCGGTTTTTAAGGTTTTCGTATTATTTCACTGTTTATAGATGGTTATATTATGCAAAGTATGTGCAAAAATTTGGCGTAATTGATATTATTGGGTCATTATGACATCCTCTTATGTGTTTAAATGACAAGATAATAGTCGATGACCTGACTTAAAATATTTTCCATCCAGCGAAGCCTGATAACATCGATTTTATTCTTTGTATTAAAGTTAATTTAAGATTTTGAAATTGTCATTTATGATACACTTTCAGAGCTTTGGAAGATGCTAATGAGATGGTAAAAAAATTTCCTAATAACTTAAAATCTTACTACCGGAAAGGTGAAGCTTTACTGGGTCTTAAGGTAAAAAATAAATGTTCACTTTCTGTTTATAGAGATTGGGATAAAGATTTACAGTAAATATTATCTTCGTTTAGATGTATAAAGAAGCTGAGCAGGCATTCAATCAAGTCCTCGAGAGAAGCCGGGTCTGTCAGGAAGCCACTGAGCAGATCCTAGAAATTAAAGTTTTGCAGGTTATGGAATTAGGTTATTCAAGAATGCAAGCACAAGAAGCATTGGCATGTAGTGCTAACCTTGAGGTAAGGATCAAATTGTGAGATCTTTTCAAATCATTCTAGATAATTACCTGCAAAAAAAAAACCTTTTCAAATCATTCTAGATAATTACCTGCCTATAATAAGTGGTTGTATAAAATCAGTCATTACTGATTTTTCAGAGATAACTCTAGGAATTTACTGGTAATTATTTAATTATCTTGGTTAGAAAAACATTTTAATGTCATCTTATCTTCCTAAAAATTAATTAAACTGGAATTAAAAATTAAAACTTGTGAGATTAGTTACAAAAAGAGAAGTCTTTATAGGATCATTTCCCGTGTTCTGATTAGCCATGAATGGTACTTCAACTTCCTATTCTATGTGATAATTTTAGGACTGTTTTCATTTTATTTTCAGTTTCTTGTTTATTATCTTATGTTGTAACACAAAGTCTGGTATATATGTGGTCTAATGATATTCATATTTTCTTGTAGGAAGCCATGCAATTTGTGAAAGATAATGAATTATCTTGTGGAGCATATGGTGATGAAATATATCATTCCGATGGTGAATTTGATGAAGATTATGATGATGAGTACTATTCAACAGATGGAAGATCGAGATATACTGACAAGTTTATGGAGTAGGTTCATAGTTTGAGTATTTTCCATTTTTCAGTCATAAAGCAATCCAATTTATTTGTGTGTTAATAATTACAGCCCATCTAATCCGAGAGGTATCCAGTCACTCTGGGTAGGAAATGTGGAAAACATCTCAGAAGAGAAGCTAAGGAAATTATTTTCAGGGTGAGAAACTTCTTTTATTATTGTCTTATAGTATTTGTATGGAAAGAACATCTATCCAAATGTGCCAACCAGGATTTACTCCTAAGATTTTTATATATTGGGGTAATTTATGGTAACTGTCGTAATTAATGGGTAATTTATTTGAGAGTGAGATATTCTTTATCATTAAATGAAATATTTACAGTTAACAATTTCCCTGGTCACACTTATTAGTAACACATGTTTGCATAGTTTTTATGCACAGAATTGTGTAGATAATGCACAGTTACATGAAAATAAGCTTTTCAAAATGAATAATAATAATTTCACAATATTTATTTGATATTAATGTTTTCATTTGATTCCCAGCATTATATATCCTGATAACATCTTTCCATGATTAATACATGATTAATTATATATATCTTATAACTTTTAATAGTAGTCCATTTCCCCTTTGTATCAAAGTATAACACATTTTTAAATTTCATTCTGAAGACTAATCCTTATCATTATATTAAAACGTTCAGTATTTTTTAATGACAGAATATTATTTAAATGAATTTGGATATAAAATTTGAATGAGTGCTTCGAAATAATTTATTGTCTACCCAGAAACAGATAGAGGTTGTGATCATACACCTACTCATTGATTGTCCCCTATTCTGTGCTAATGCAAATACATTGCAAGTTGAGAAATTGCATATAGAATAATATGTTGCAGAATAAAAATATTTTATACTGATATTTTGAAATTTTTCTAGATATGGAAAGATTGTAAGTGTATACATGTTGGAAGCTAAGAGATGTGCCTTTATTAACTTTACTGATGCCAAAGCAGCAGGAGCAGCAATGAAAGCATTGCAGGGTAAACCAATAGGAAACTCAACTTTAATCCTAAAATATCCAAATAATACTTTTGGAAGGGAAACCTTTTAATATATTTTTATTTGTACTTTCTTTTTTCAACTATTTATATATACAGTAAAACACATTTAAGATGCTCCCATGTAATACATGGTTTTCTTTTGGTCCTGGTCTATTTCAGTCAAAGTGTATAATAGAATACCTATGAACATGCTTTGATAACTGCTTGTTAGGCAAATATTTCCCATTCCTAGATGCACTACAACCTGCTTTAAACAATCCTCATGTTAGACCAAAAATAGTTTATATTGCCATCCTCTCCTACCCAGTTTATTCAATTTATACTTCAAATATGATGAGAAGGCTCTCAATCTTACTCTACAATAATTCATAGACTCTTTAGACATACCATCTAAAGTTATGTCTGAAAAGCAATTTAAAGATCCTGTTTTGGTTTTAAGCATTCATTCAAAATGATCAAGTCTAAATACCCTTGTTTTTTCCAATGTGCACAAAATGAAAAGTTGCCATATCTCAGTTAAAAAGCAGTCCTGCTTATAGAATGATTTTCACTTGGTCCTCCTGTAACACATCTTATGTGGGTTTTACTGTATTATTTTAAGCAATGTTTGTTCCAAGTTTAAATTTTGTTAAAATTGTCTTTAGAGAGTGCAATTATTTAAAAATTTATTTTTTGTGATGTCGACAAAATATATTGTGTACAAACATGTATGTTTATCATTAAAATTATTTTTGTAATATTGATTTATTCTTAACTTGGAAACTTTCATCTTCTCTCAATTAACCCTCTGTTCTCCAGTAATGAAGTAGGAATGGGAATTATATTAAATCAGAACAAAAAATCGTCTTTATCTTCTATGAGATGATCTAAGTTTGCAATCATGAAGTTTAAAATTGCAAACTATGTATGGTAAATGACTGAAGAAATGAGGCATAACCAAGACGATAATAAAGCAACTCAAAATTTAGAAGTAATACAGATTTATGAAATCTTGGTAAAAAATTCTTGTTTCACAGCAGCTCAAATTAAAACTAGTCCATTTCAATCTCCTCTGACCATGGAGTAAGGTTATATATCATCACTGAGAGGTTGAAAAGAAAAATACATGTGACTCAACTGAGACATTTATCAGTATTACACTATTGCAAAGATGATGACTCAATATTTTATTATGACATGTAAAGAGGACCCTCATTCATGAAGCAAAGGGAACTAATGACAAAGGGACTTGATAAAGGAATCAGGAAGAGCTTGGTAAAATCCTTGGTGTGGAGTGTAATGTTGTATGGGTGTGAAACGTGGACATTAAGAAAAGAGGATGTCAAAAGATTGGAGGCTTTTGAGATGTGGGTATGGCATAGAATGGAGAAAGTAAGTTGGGTCGATAGAAAAACAAACGAGGAGGTTCTAGAGATGGTTGGGGAGAAAAGAGTAATGATTGAAGTAATTAAAAATAGACAAAAGAAATGGGTGGGTCAAATATTGAGAGGAGAGGGATTATTGAAGAAAGCGATCGAGGGAAGAATGCTAGGGAAAAGACAGAGGGGAAGACAAAGACAGAAGTTGTTAGACGAATTAAGGGGTGGGTTAAGTTACAGGGAATTAAAATAGGGAATGTGGGGGTACATGAGCCTACCGAAAGGTAGAACACTATATATAAAGAGGATCCTAATAACCATATTTTAATAACAGTCATTGTGCTATGTTTCTTTAACTTTAATTGGATCTATCTTAAATCAAAAATATAAATGAACCTAAAATAAATCTAATCTTCCAATCAGGAATTTACCAGTGCTGTATTTACTCGATCAGTAAATTAAGTAAAATTCTATTCTTTTCTATTTTTCTTCGAAGAGGAAAATTGAAAAGAGCAAACATTGAAGGTTATTGCAGTTGTAGTCTATTAGGCTGGCTGTGATTAAATTGAAACACTTATTATGTTAATAAACAAAATTAATGTTAAAACATAAACTATGATTCGTTAATAAATTAACTACATTCTTAGAATGCCATGTGATGAAAATTGTGGGTGTCATAATCCAGTGATTCTCAACAGTTCCAATTGTTTCCTGCCTCATACTAGAGAGATATAAAACCATAAAAAAGTAGCTGTTAAATGCTACTTTGATAATTTTATCTGCTTGTTTATTCATCCACTGATTTCTGATGTTGTATAAACATTGTAATTTTTCTGGCATGGCTATTGGCTGCAATCAAGGTATAACAAAGTATTATAGCATATACCAATTATAAGTACCCCAAGTATAAAAAGATCTAGATTTAACCTGCCAAGGGGGACCAATAAAGTCTTATACATCTACCTTTCAAGTAAAGATTAATTAATGTTAGTGCCTAGATTTTGAGTTTTGCTGCATAGTCAGATGAAACCACACATCCTTACCCTCAAAGTCTCCCAAACAGCATAGAAGAATGTTCTGGCAAGATAGCTTAGTTGAATAAAGCAGCTTCCCAGAAAAAAAGAAGATCCAGGGTCCCATATCTCCATGGGAATTGCCTTATAACTTGATCTGGGTTAATTTAAAAGTCAATTCAAATTTTCTGTCCCCTTCTCTCTGAATAACTGAAAGTAATGGTGATTTAGATGAATTCGATTTCTTTATTGGATGTTGGAAAGCTGCCTTTCACCATGCCATTGTAAACACTAGGTATAAATAACCCACAAAACGTTTTCCCTGCTTCCTCCTGTTCAGATTATGCCAACTTACTTTTATTAACTATTAATTGAACTAACAAGTTGTGAGAACTGAAATAAGAGGTTAAGAAACTACTTGGGGTATCAGAGGATTGCACAAAAAAGGAAAGTGGAAGCTGGGTAATGGTTAAAGAATACTTCAGAAATAAGAGGGACAATGAATTTCCCCTGTGTTTTATGCATCCTTGGAGCATAACCACTTTAAGATATTGTTCTAGAGGACATGATGGATATAAAACAAGAGAGTTCTGAAGTGGTGGATACCAAATTAAATTGTATAGTGATGTCTGGGCAAGGGATTGATTGAGGCTACCAGTTAGCCAAGTGTGTAAAACATTCACTTGAAGCAAAAGTGGTCTTGCATTTCGATTCCTGGTTAGGGCCTATGTGCAAATGACCTCAGATGTCAAAGCACATTTATAAAACACTGGAGCTGTTTAATTTGACTCCATAGCTTAAAAACATACATACATATGCATAGCAAAGAGAACTGTAAATGGGGATGATTGACTTAGTTCTTCCGGAAAAGAAGACTGAGCCACTTAGTGACGGATGGAAGATTGATGAGAAGGTCTGAATGTGGGTATGATCATTATTTGTTCTTAATTAAAGTAGCCATTGGAAGTATAAATTCCAGTTGATTCATTTGGCCTAAGTTTGAGGAATGCCAGCTGAAATAACACAAAGACAGTTCATATTATTTTGGACTTTGGAAGAAAGTGGACATGGAGGATGAGTAAATGCATGAAACCTAAAAGAATGAAAGTAAAGAAGTTACAGAAAGGTTAAAGTAAAAATGGATTACAGAAAAGAGGTGGAATGCAAGTTGAAGAAGGGCGATTGTAATGAAGATATGAGAAACAAAAATGTGAAAAGAGCCTGGAATAGAATGAAAGGCATTGTAAATGAATCTGCATTGTAGGTATTAACAATTGTAGTTTGGAGGATGTTTGGTAAAATAAACTGTAAAACAAGCTGTATATGTTGATGAGACAAAAGGAACTCAAAGAAGAAGAAACTAAAAGAAAAGAAAGAGGTTAAGTGCTTCTAAGAAAGAGGACGAAAGGAAGAATATCAAATCAATTGAGTTATGGGCAACTGAGTGCTTGCTAACTGAAAAATATAATAATCAACTGAGTAAGTATTGTTCCATTACTTTTGAATGGGTGACATTTTTCAAAATAGAAAACATCAAAAGTACAGTAAAACCTGTTTAAGATGCTCCTGCTGATGCCATTATCCCACTTAATACGCATCACGTAATGATTTGCAAGATTAACAAGATTTAGATTAGAATAGTAGGTTTGATTTTATGTATTCTTAAATATTCATCTTGCTACTCATGGAGATGATAGTGCTAACTGTAATTTTCACTACTGCTCCTCAGCACCAGCAATATTGAGAATTTCTAAGCTTTTAAGATTTACAGGTTATTACTAGAAATTGTCTTAAAAGTAATATTGTGCATTAAACAGAATAAGTCACTCAATTATTTATTACATTCGCTAAGAAGCAGATAATGCTCAATTTAAACACTATTGAATGAGACTATTCCTAAATTGCGTCTTCTCTAAAAAGGCAGGAACTCAGTTGCTATTTGATTAAAAGGAGACTTGTGTGAGCAGAGAAGAAATAGAGATGCTGCAGTAATGATAACTAAGGTAATTAACACTAAATTATGTTTAATGTTACTTTCAATGCAAGGCTTAAGTAACATTCTTTTAAAAATCACGAGTGCTTCTGTCATTTAAGATAACTTCGAAGATGAAATTTCCACATTACAATCAAAGGCCTAGAGATTATAAACAATCAAAGTTTAAAAATTCCGATTCCTTATAGACACGATAAATACGAAGAGGGCTGTCATCGATTAACATTCATTGCTAAACTTATAACTCCGTTGAAAGTTGTATGAGCAACTTTATCGTTTATTTGACATGCCTCAAGATAAACTAGAAATACAAAAAAGTCTATTCTATTAAGGAATAAAATCGTTGTATTAAATTTCAAATTATTAATTCACTAAGATCCACTAATTCACTTACACTTCACATGCACGTAACTTCTATATAAGTGCGCACGCTTGTAGTCAACTGTTTGTCATGTTTTACCATCGAAATCGTGAGTAGACGTTAGCGAAACGGAAAATAATTCTGAACATGTAGTTACTAAATTGTGGAATTAGAGAATTCTATAATAAGAAATGGATGCTACAAATCTTTGAATGTTCATCCTCAAGTAGATAAAAAAAATGCGAAGGACCAACGATTGATTTTTCAATTGTATTTTGTGGACCAATTATCTGTGACAAAATTTACAAGAAAAAGACTCTGGTTTTACGAAAAAATTAATAATTTTGTCTTCGTTTAGAAATACTCATTGAAATGGCCAATACAGAGAATTCGAAGTTGAACTCGAGCGAGAAAAGTATTCCTAACAATGAAGAGGTTGTGGATGAGCTTGCAAAGTCATTAGAAAAATCAGCCTTGCAGGTGGACGATGAGGATGATTGCAGTAATAGTCATCTTGATGAGGATCAAGAAAGTGAAACCAGCGGAAGCCCTTCCCAAAATAATGAAGAGAGTGACCTGATAGACGAAGATGCATTAAGAGACGCAGAGATTTCTTATACTGAAGAAGAGAAAGAGGTAAATGAAATCCAATAATTATTTTAAACATTGATTGGCTGGTTTTAATCATAGTATACAAAGTTATCTCTTGCTTGCGTATGATTTCGTGGATCTACATCAGTCATTGAGTTGTTATTCTTTCTTTGCATTTCTATTTTTTAGTATGATACTTTAGTCATCTTTCTCATAAAACGAACACAATGTACAGAAAATAAAATACATAACATTTATTCCATCTTGAGTGTAGGAGAGGAGAATGTTTCATGAGAGTGTCTCGAAAGCCCTATATTATTTCTTCACACGATAAAACATTATTTACCCTTATAGTTACACTTTTTCTAATAGAAATAATTTTGTCTTTTTACATCAAGAAACTCAGAGAGGAAGCGCAAGAACATAAATCTAAAGGGAATGACCTATTCAAGGCTGGAAATTACCTGGAATCTGCTGAAAGCTACACTCTTGCTCTTCGTTTGTGCCCTTTAAAATATTCTAAAGAGAGGGCTATTATGTATGCAAACAGAGCTGCTGCAAAAATTAAACTGGTAAGTAAAATCCGTTTGTTTTTTTATGAACACTGTGCGGTGTTTTAAATAGTACGCTCTTTTATAGGAACGGTATGAAACCGCATTAGATGATTGTTCTAAAGCAGTTGAATTGGATGGCAGCTATGTGAAGGCTTGGACTAGAAAGGCCCAAACATTAGAAAAACTGGATAAGCTTGATGAGGCATTGGAGGATTATAAGAAAATTTTGGCAATGGATCCTAATCACCGAGAGGCTGCAGAAGCAATTCATGTAAGTTGTATGCTGTTTTAATTGTGGGATTTTCACAATTAGTTTCTCAAAAATATATTTACATTTCTAAGCTGTATGCATATGTCCAGGCTGAATGACATTTTTTTATCTTTTCATTGTTGAGAGTAGTTAATTATGAGGGTCAGTGAATGTCTAGATAGAATTACTTCAACACCATAAAATTTGTTGGAGATAGTTCCATCTAAATCATCAAGGTCAAACTTTGAGTGATGATGTCAATCTTCATGATATAATTAAAATCAATTTCTGTATTTATATTAGAATTTTAGTAAGGTTCTACAACTCAAACAAATTGAAAATATCTCATTACCATTTTAAGACCTCTCTTTTCCAGTAACCTTTATAGCATCTGAGGATGCTTAGGTATTGCTATCATGTTTCCCTAAAAACTCATTTTATCTGATTATGCCCAAGTTTTGCTCCTGCATTCCCCTCTCTTGCTAATATTTTGTGATTTTTTCCCCTTTTGCCTCACCTATGTCCTAAATGTACGATTAGTTTTGATAGAATTCTTTAATAATTATGTATCACCAGAGAATGAAATTTATCTTACTTTCTAACATCATTTCAGAGGTTACCTCAGCAAATCCAAGAAAGAAATGAAAAGCTAAAGGAAGAGATGCTTGGTAAGTGATGAATTTTAATTCCCCTAAATCAGTAGTCAAAATTGTTCTCTTTAATATGCAGAATTTTTAATTTCAGGTAAATTGAAGGATCTAGGAAATATGATTCTGCGCCCATTTGGTCTTTCAACTGAAAACTTCCAAATGACTAAGGATCCCAATAGTGGCGGATATTCTGTGAACTTTAAAAGCAATCCAAATTGACAAAGTGAATATGTTTGTTATTGAATTACATATATTCTTAACCATTAGTATCTCTAATTTAATATCCTCAGTATGTGATATAAAGGGTAATTATGATGAATTAAACTTTGTTATGTAAATAGACATGGCATTTTATCAGATGTTTAACCTCAAACTCTTGTTTTGTATGTTCTGAATCTGAGAGAAGAATTATTTATTAATGATCCACACAAGCTGAAGTATGTCAATATTTGATTATTTTATAAGTAACTTATTTTCACCAAAAATAATGGGTTAAATTGAGGTCATATTTATGACCAGCAGTATAATTTTCACTGTGAATATGTGTGAAATGTATTGCAGTAGTTCCTGCATTCCTTGTTTGTCTTGTCAGTTTAGTTAATTACTACAAGAAATGCTATAAAATTGTGATAATGTGGTTATATGTTTTGCATAGTTGGTTGAAATCTAACACTATAGGTAATAGTTATCTGTTCTGTGAAAACTTCAGAAATTTCAATGCATTTTTATTAAAATGAAAGAAGTGACGCTGTCAGTAAGTGAATACACATTGCTACCCAAGATTGGGATCTTCTTGACATATTTAGAGAAGGAGTAGTATTGTGAAAGTTTGAATCAGATCACTCATGGCAGCCTGTTTATCGACTCTAGAAGAAAAGTTTTTTGTTTTTTTATGAACATTAACATTTTTTATGATTCTCCTTATCTGAGACCAAGAAAAGTTGTTACCAACTTAACACAATTCATCCTGTACTTTTATTTTTGGTGTAATAAATTTTATAAAATATCCAGGATAATTTTATGCATATATCTACATTTTAAACATCTTTGTGACGATTTTTGAACATTTATGTATTGATGCATTGATTTTATTGGAATTCATTTAAGAAAATGCAAGTTTTGTAGTAAAATATGTAGTATATTATATAATGTACTACACCATATACAGTATGCAGTACGATAGTTCACTGGGAAACAGTAAACTGCCACAAGTGCACTTTAATAACCTGGTATTCCAGAGTTTTCAGTAAGGCAAAGAAATCCTGTCTACAATGGAGCAGTTTGTATGCTAAAGCTCTCCCTTAACCAAGTCACAGGTGTGAACAAAGTTTTAATTGCCCCTAGTAATGTAAATAATTGCCCATTTCTTTAATTAAGTCTTTAGAATTGAAGTAATTATCTCATTCCAAAAGCGCAAGATTCTCACCTGGCAATCTCAACAAAAGCTATTGGTCTATCATGCAATTTCTTAATATCTCTGCATTTTTATTATTACCTTCTATCTATTTAATTTAAAATATTTTGAAGTTAAGATGAAATTATGGATAGCCAAATTTGCCTTTAATGAAACCAGTCCTTCCCTGGGCCATGTTGACCTAGTATAATGACATGCATCACTGGTACATACAGTAACATCACTGGAAAGCTATCGAAATCAATAGATTCTTTTGGTTATGAGTACTAACTGGGGAAGTGTTCCATCTAGAAGGTTTCTAATATCTAAGAAGTTCTTTGGGACTTTCTTGCTGGCAAAAGCCATCCATTCAATTTTATGATATTACAACTGACATTTTTCAAACAGCAAACAACATTTTTCCGTAATCTTCATGTACAATAACATTTCAACTTTAATCTCTCATTCCAAAATGATTTCATGATGAGAACCATTATTTGTATTGAATCAAAAATTATACGAAAGATTTGAAATAAAATTTACATCACTTATTAAGGTGGGTAAATGTAAATTAATTCACATTGAATTTATTCAAAATATGATTAGGCCCTGTGTGATGAATTATAGTGATAAAGTAATTAAAAAGGATATTCTAGTGGGGAATGCACTTGATTTTGATGAAAGCAGTCCAGGGTTAAAATCCCACAGGGGTCTCAAGTGAAATTATCTCGGTGGTTTAAGCATTTTGAAAATTAATTTTAATGATAAGGAATTCATTTATTTAGTTTAAAATAAGACTATGAATTTATTTCCATGGCCTCTAGAATACAGGCATTGCAAATTGCAGAAAAATTATAACAAAATTTATGACTAGATAGATTCAAATCAATCTTAGACTACATTGAGTGTGAACTTTAATTAGGAGGATGAAGATTAATCAATACTGATGGGAGATTTCAACCTGCCATTGGAAGAAAGTAGTGACATTTCAGGAGAGACATAATCCTGTGTTCTAGAAAGAAGATGTGACAATTATGAGTCATCTGGCTGGCCACTTGTCCCACTGTAAATGCTATTTGTCTAGGTCATGGCTCTTTAATGCCACATTCTATAGATTTATCTTAATTATTTTCAAGCATTAATTTTACAAATAAGTTTTTTCCTCCTCATCAATTCAAGTTTGATGTAGTACACCAATTAGTTTAGATTAGTGAAAGAGCATGCAAATGGTCAAGGAAAGGCCATGGAGAGCTAGAATGATATCACTGACTTCAAATATGAATATTTTGTAGTTATTTTATAATTCATGAGTCCTTTTTATTCCAGCATTAATTTTGTCCATGAACATTCCAAAAAGGGGATATTTTTTTGTAAGTTTCAGTTATTTTAATTTGCTATATCCATCAAATATCCTATGTTTCATCATTCTAATTTTTGGTTACATAATTTGTTACTGAAAATCAATCTTTTATTATTCATGATACTTCTAACTAACAACCTGTTATAGCACCTATTGAAAAAATTTTCTATGATTAAAATGTATTAAATTGGCTGAAATGTTTGCATCCTAACTTTTTCTTATCACCTGATAATTTGCTATGCATAAATGTATTACTTTTCTTCTTTGATGGTTTAGTTTCACTTTTTATGCTGAATTTATCAAAGGAGCATAAGAAGGACTCGAAGAAAAATTAAGCACATTGTCATAATCTGTAAAACACTCTTTCAGTAAAGGCATTCCTAAAATGTGCTGAAAATGAATTGTTTTATTTTTAATTACTACGCTATCTTTTCCTTCCCTCATTTTTTTCTCTTTGACATATTCCATCCGCAGACTGCATAATCACTCTACATACTGTAGAGTTATAGGGTTTTGTATCTTTCAAAGTATCGACATATTTCAAAAATAAAACAATAAAAACTTTGAAATCAACTGAGACGTCCCAATAATAGACCTATAGTCTGCAATAACTCAGTCATTTATCCTTTTTGCTGATGGCATCAAATGAGATTTGGCAAATATGCCAGGAATTTTGTTATTGTATAAAAGAGTTATAATGTGGGACGTACATAATTCATTTCTGTCGAATAAAGTTTCGACATAGTTATATACGCTAAAGTAGGTTACAGATCAGGATTTGGAAAACGAAAAAAATGCTATAGATTTTTGAAATTCTAAAAAGTTAGTCATCTCTTGCCATTATTTTAAGATCACTCAAGATTTTTTATAGCATGTCAATTATTAATTTACTTATTTTCCTTTGATTAGGGCCTTAAGAGTTATGTCTGCAGGATATAACAACAGAATTAAGATTCCGTCAGATTCATTGCATGAAAAGAGGTTAAATAGCAGTCAGAAATATCAATATTGACTCATTATTATTATTATTATTACACACTCAGTAGAATTAAATCCATAATATTTTTCTATGCAAGATAAAAACATGGAAGGAAAAGTAGAAAATATTTACAAGTATGCTAAATTTTATGGTGGCAGTAGTAACAGAAATGAGTGAATATTGAAAGAACCATTGAAGAAAGAAATAAAATACAGAAGAAAATAGAAAGTTATGAAGCAATGCCATTGTATACAAAAAAATTACCTGTCATTTGAGAAGTGTTAAATAATACAAAGTTTAATGGATGTCACACATCTATGAAATAAATAGCAATAACAAAAAATGTGTACTTTTTCCGAGACCCATTTGACTATGGCATATTTTTAAGCCTCAACATATGGTAAAGTGGAATATGAATTTCTTAATCGGCTGAAATCCATGAAAGTCCTGCTTATCATAAAAATTTCGCCGATTTCTGACTCTGCATATATCTTGCATATTATCTTTCTTCTAAGCAAAATAAGCACCTCAAATCTTTCTACTTTTATAACTTCTAACTCTTTACACACTTTTATTATTTCATTTGTATTATTGGGTAGCGTGTAAATGCATATCTGAAGGTCTATATTTTTCTGTTATATTTGGATACAGTATTCTCCCATTTGACAATTCCAGCGTATTAATTTCGCTTCAGCGTCGGCGGTAATTTCTATTTGATCATTTACAACTCCTGTGAGTGATTTCCGACACCTCATCATCATTTCGAACAGAAAAATATACGGGTGACGCCCACGGATAGCTCGTTTAATTGTCGCTGATTCTTGTTTTGCCAAAACGTCCGCGCCATCTCACATACAGTATCGGAATCAGTCCACAACCGTTCCTAGTGGGCGGAAGAAAGGACGTTTCAGTAACAGTGAAGAGCTCTACGGTGATAAGAGGTGGGCCCCTGAGTGTGGGAAAGGTGAGAATCATTACTAAAATTCAGATTTCTTGATCGTGAATTTCTTAGAATTTTACTAATTGATCTCATTACCTGGAGCCAACGAAATTCTCTCCCCTTCCCCAAAGACCTAAAATTTTAAGCCTCGATAGAGCGGCTAGGGTATTTGAGGAGGCCTTTCTTTCAAGGAACTCTTGAGAAATGATCTCTACTTATTCCTAATCTTCGTGCTGCTGACAGCCTATCTGTAAAATCCATTCTCTCCATCATTTCTACGGAAGTGGCTCTTCACGTCAGAGCTAGATCGCAAGAAAGAGCGAGAGGCAATATGTAGCTGTCACGTGCAGGACAAGAAATTCCTCTTAAACGTTGGGAAAGACGTTAATAAGATTCCGGATTCGGATAATTATTTCCTCGCGTACGTATACCCTTGAAATAAAATGATCGAAAGCTGCTTCCATTCAAAGAAATGAAGGCCTGCGTTCGAAGTTATTTTTCCATTTATATTTTATCACATTCATTTATTCGAAATAATTGTTGCATAAAGTGAACCATTTAGAAGAATACGTATCAACTTCTAATGTTCGAAGAATTATAACTTGCTTAATCTGCATTAAACAGCGTAATTTTGTATAGCAAGGATAACGCGGTATGGGGTTTTTTATAGTAAATTGCGCGCACCAATTGCATAAAAGACCATATGGATATACGCTTCTCCTATTCTGTTTTCGTTTATTTCAGTAAATTATGTCTCTTAGAAACTTTCAAATTCCCTTGTTTTCTCTCAGCTGCTCTTACCTGGATAAAATCGATAGATGATAAGTTTTAAGCGTATCTCTTGGCCCACTTCTCTTGTTTTCCTAAAGAACAATCTTGTTAAGAATTCAGAATTTAAATAATTTTTACGTTTAGCATTTGTTATCCATCTTAAATTGATTCAAAACATTGCGAAATGTATTATTAAGGTTCGCATATGATGAGCGGATGGAAGCGTAATAAGCTCTCCCTGTTTTTCTATGAGGTCGCTCGGCCAGAAGTGCAATAGCTAACACCTGGCACAGAGCATAGAAGATGCAAGATATCAGTCTTATTGAAGCATTTTGCAACGAAGTTTTGCAATAAAACCCTTGAAATCACGTAGCCATGTTGCCAGCTCTATTGACCCCCTAATATTGATCTTTTTCGTCCATTCACTTTGCCGCTGCTACAGTGTTGCCGATTCCCCTCCCACTCCACCCCATTTGGCAAAAGTTACTCCCCTTCCACATCGTCTCCGTACCTTCCTTTTCGATAGCGTATTAACTCGTAAGTTTATCCTCCGCACCTGTTTTACTCATCTACTGCACGAGGCTCACTGCACTTCTACATCTCTCATCAGCCTCAACGGCCAGCGATGGTGGCCGTCCGGGGAGCTGAGGGCGACCTGCAATCGCCTAGGCGACGTACACGCCTCCGAATCCTCGCTCGCTGTGTCGCATTAGTCGCGCTGGTAATCATCCAGCTTTCTACTGCGGTGTCCGTCCCTTCGACCCTTGAGCCCATCAATACCCACACCGGAACGCCTCATCCCCACAGCGGAGCTAAAGCGGCGACATCCCCTGGACCCAAAGTCCACACCACCGGCTCTCCGAATGCTCTGCCCACTCACCCGTCGCCTACGACTCCCGCGAGCAACGCAACCAATGGGTTAGTCTCACCAAATATACATTTATATCTCGTAATTTACGCTCTTAATTTTTAAACAGACTTACTGCGGATGATGCATATCATCTACTGGAAGCACTTACTTCGCAAATACTTTTCTTAAAGTCCTTACAAATTCCACAAAATGGATTTTTTCTTTGTTAAATTTAAGCTGCAAAGATTTTTTCCCACACTATTCTCTTTTTATCTATTTTCAATTAGTATCGCAAAAATTATAACGATATGAAATTGGATTGAAGAGAACATAACCCACATCAGCCAAATCTTGCCAGTAAAGGGCCCTTCTATCGTAAAATGTATGTAGTTATCGTGTGCGAAGGAAAATTTCTAATTCCGCAATAACGATCGGTTTCCATTTCGCTATCGATAATTATATTGCTTCGTAAAACTACATTTTTTCGTTCTTCGTTTTAATTTTCTGGAATAACACCATCAAAAAAATCCCAGGCCATTGTAAATGGAAATCTAATTTAATTGGCATTATTTTCCGTAAACGATGTGCGAAAATTTAAATTCGCTGTAATAAAATATTCATGTAATGCATTTCAAAAGACTAGCGAAGCAAGTAAAATATACTCTTTCTCAAATCATATCTGGGTTTCGGGACTATGAAAGCTTGCATGCCGTAGCTCTGACTTGTAATGCTGCTATTTTTGAAAAGCCGTGGCGTCTTCGTAGTAATTTTGATGGAGAGTCGATAATTAACTTTCAAATGAATCGGAGCACGTGTTCCACGAGGCTTTGAGAATCACTCTATCGATTCCTCATCATCCATTGTTAAAAGGAAAGAACGACGCAAAATTCTACAAAGTCGTTAGTAAATCAGATAAGAGAATCGATGACGTCGAATTTTACCCTTGATTTGGAATCACTCAGAATAAGAACTTTTATTTTACGTAGAAGATGAGAAAAAAGAATTTATCTTTAATAACGACTAGTTCTGAATGGTTTCTACCAAAAATTTTTTAACGGTATAGTTTTTATCATTTTCACGTAATATATCCGATACTTCATTCATACAATCATGAAAAAATTTCATTCATCAATAAAAATAGAATTAATTGCCATACGGTAATTATAAACATCAATTTCGCCTGCACTAGAAAAATTGCATCTTCCAATCTGCTGGATTCCTCTAAAAATAATCAAAAGCACCCTTTTCAAAACCCGTGAGACATAGTGAAATTGACCTCAATGTCACTTAAAGTGAAGCAGGGGTTTATAATAAGTTGGAATTAATTAATGATGAAATATATTTAATGCTTAAATTTGCAATATAGCGTTCATAAGTACGATTAAAAAAATATAATTAACGTAAATTTTCTTTTTCGTTTGAATGTAACAATAGTTAAGGCGAAAGTGAACCATTCTCTAGGTTAAATATGATTTAAGGCTTTCGTGATGGATTGATTTTTAGAGGAGCATTTCATAGGATTTCAAACTGAAATTTCGAGCCAAAACGTCGGCCTCACTACACGAAGTAACCCGGTTGAAATCCCGTGAAATACTCCTCCAACCATTCTCTAGGTTGTGGAAAGAATATATAAATTAAAATTTTTTGGCTTAAAAATTTAGCTAAAGTCCTAAGAAGCTGGTTATATTTCATATCATAAAATGGCACTGGCATTTAAATTATCACAGTGGGTTATTGATTTAGTTAAAAGAAGTTTTGGCAAAGAAATGGATATATAAGTTGAATAAATAGCACTCAATTTTAAAATCACAGTATATGTAATTACTGAGATTATCCGATTAGCTTTAAAAAACTTTAAACTTAATCTCTGACTTGGCAATCCAATATTTTTTACCATTTTTTTATTCTAAAATATACTCAACAGCCATGGAGGGAAAGCTCATCCCACATGGAGACCCAGGAGGCTGAACTGCACTGCTCCAGCTATTGAGCAGTTTCCACGGCCAATAATGGGCCCACATGCAAGACGTTCTGGTGGACTGATAATTCATTTTGCTGCAGCTTTCTACACCTTTTTGGGCCTAGCAATTGTTTGCGACTACTACTTTGTGGCATCTTTAGATAGAATCTGTGAAGGTGAGATTTTGTAATTTTTATGACTTTACTGAAATATTTTCCAATATATTAAAGTTCACATGGAGACCAATGATCTACAGGGTGGGGCATAGGAACTTCTTTTTCTTAAAGGAAACTTCCATAAAAAATGTTCCCACGCTCCACACTGTTCTACTGTTACAAATTGGCTTCTAATATTTAGGAATTCAGTCTTGCTAGTTTGTCTACTTCTATCTATTTAAAAATAACAACCTGCATTTGATTTTCTGCGTAAAGCTTTTATAAATATCCATAATAACTAATCCTTAACTTTGCAATCTCTCATCAGTAATTATACATTTCTAACATAAATACGAATATTTTTACAATCTCTTCCATATCTTAATCAAGAGCTACCATTTTTCTTGTCTGAATTTTATTTTTTAATCTATGACGTCTCCTGATGTTTGGAATCATAGTTAGCAAAAATGGACAATAAATTGAATAATACAACTTTATATTATATTTAATTTTAAAATATAAATAAATATGAATTCATCAATAGGAATAAGAAGTTTAAATGACAATGTTTAAATTATTTAACCAACTAATGACTAATTAGATACATTGATTTCCTCTAAATAATTACAGAAAGAGAAAATTTTGTGTTTATGATGACATTATAAATGTACGTCGGAACTTCAGTCAGCCAGATTACTTTCCCAAAATTACATTATATACAGATACACAAACTCAAACTTCTGTGTACCCTGCTTAATTTCCAAAACACACAATATATCTCTAGGTAATCGAGGATTCTGCTGTCCTACCTATTTTTACCCACAACCCACTTTTTCAACTTAAGAAGATTTCCTGACTAACAAAATGATTTACGGTTCTTAAAAATGGTCTCTGCCTTTTCTTCCAGCACAAACAGGAATATTTATTATATTAAAACATGGCAGTGGATTGAATTATATCATATGGCATCTAATCTAAAGCTGCTCAGACACCAACCATTCTTATATTCTTAAAAGAAATAAAATTAGAGAGCTTACCATCTACTGCCCCCATAATGGAATTATTTCCACTTGCTCTTACTACATTAAATATCTTTAGGCATCTGGAAACAGATATCTTCCTTCCCAATATAATCCTGTGAATAACACTTTAAATAGAATTTTTCAAGGACTAACAAGGATAAAAGTACTCAGTGTCACTTATACATAAGCATATTTCATGTTACTAAGATAAAAATAAATGTAAGACACATTTTTCCATACCAACATAAAATAAAAAGATATTTCATATCCTTAAAGATATCTGCAAGAAAATATTCGGTCTTTGGAAAGTTAAAAAGTTGTAGTTTCAAACTGACTTAGGTGCCCAGTCCTTATTAATTTTTTTAGCTAAATCTTAATTTAAATAAGTATCCTTTTAGACTCATGTATTTTGCAGACAAACTGACCTTTACATCTAATTTATTTTTGTATTCCTAAGAAATCTTATTTCCTGTGATACCTTTCTGTTTTTTCTTTCATCAATTATTTTCTTTCAAAAATCTTTCATCTAATTTCTACATATTACTGCGTAAGTTACTAAAAGATTTGAAGAGAGGCTGATACATATGGTATTTGGTGGCGTGATAGCCAGTTAAATTTACTATGATATTTCATTTTGAGATCAAGTTCCAAGTAATCTTATAGGTTTCAGTTCCCTGTATAGTATTCTAGTGTAGGTTTCTCACATTATGCTTTGATAAAAACCATAAACTGTTACTTACTGAGAATCGATAACTCCTCCTTGATTTCTTATTCTCAAACTAACATCCTTTCTAGAGCTGCATTTGTCTCCTGATGTGGCTGGTGCTACTTTCATGGCAGCTGGTTCATCTGCCCCAGAGCTTGCAACTGTTGTAATCGGTGTATTCTTTGCTAAAGTAAGTTAAAATTTGGCATTAAAAATATAAATGCTTTATACTTTCTCATTAATTTAAAATTTTATCTCAAAATTATTCCTTATATATTAAAAGGTATATTATTTTTCTATTCTTTCTTCACACATTGAGGCCCGTATTAAAAAGTAAACATCTTTCCTTCTGTCTGAATATTGATGTGTCACCTTTTAAAAAACTCTAACTTAATTATTCTGGATAGAATGTTTTCGATAAAATAGAATGTGTACATTTTGTGAAAACTAGTGGTAGAGATATCATGAAATAAATCAATAAAGGATGATTTATGAAAAGAGTAAAATCAGTTTACACTCGGGAACCAGGAACCAACTTAATTGAAATATCACTTTCCTAATGATTTATCTTGAGGATTATTTTTGAAGAGTCACAAATGAATGTTACTCAAAATATTAATCTTACAATAATATTGTTTTATAATATGATACAATAATTATGACTTTCATAATTTAAAGTATATTTTCCCTTACCTGAGTGTAAGGACAAGATCTAACGATTGGTAAATTATTCAACTAAAGTAAACTAATAAATGTAAAGAAAAGTGGTATTTAATCACTTTAATTAAAATAGATTTCCATTATTTGTCTCTGAGGCATGACTTTTGTAGATGAATTTTTCTTTGTGTGACTTGGTTAAGTTAAATATATCAAGATATACATAGGCACTATGAAACTGAATTTGACTAAAACTATCCATCATCTTATATATATATTTAGCATTGTAAGATTAAAGGTTTCACTTGATCTTCTTTTTTCTCTTTGCTTCTTTTCTTAACCAGGGTTCCCTCTAAGCTGAGCAATACTTTTATAACTGCCACTGATTCTTGTGCAGTACTTTTATGTGTTGCCCATCTAATTTGTGAAGCTTCCACTATTTATTGAAAAATTCAGTAGCCTTTAGTTTTCACAAACGCAATTAATTAATTATACCTGGGTGGTCTGAAAAGTTTCCGACATTTTGCCATTTCTCGACATGTTTTCTGAAAATTTTCTGAAAAATCTAGGGTTGGAAACTTTTCAGACCACCCTCGTATATTGGTCTTACATGATTTATTTTGTCAGCTAAATGGAGAAAATCAGATATATTTCTACCTAAAACTCTTCCTTGGCAATAGTGGCACAGCTTGATAAACTATGCAACCACAGTGATTTTCACGCACAAAGATGGAAAAGACCAGAGAAGACTATGCTCACAAATCCACTGAATTCTTTTAAAATCATTCATTCTTCTTCCTTTTTCTTCAACACTTTGTCATATGGTGACACCGATGTGCTGTCATTCACTTTCAGACCTTTAGCTTAAGTGGATGTCAAAGTATTAATCTATGACCTTCAAACAATATTTTCAAATAGTTGATCATTCATTCTCTTTTCAGGTATTACAACAAGAAATTTTCTTATCTTATTATTCTGATAAATTTCTTTCTCTCTTCAAATCTTCTTATTACCTTCTCATTTCTGTTTTGTAAGTCTGTGTTTTCTTTCTCTTTATAATTTGCTCCTAGGCTTACAAGTTCCTCATCACCCTAGCTCTGTCTTATAGTAGTACATAAATACCCTGCAAGTTACATTTTGATAATTTTTCCCTTATGATTTCAAAAACTTTCTTTATAGGCTAGTTCTGGGTGCTGTTGTTTCAGCAACACTACAAATTGAAAAGCTGTAACTTTCTTTGGTTTCCTGTTTAATAATTTGATAAGTTAGCCTGTGTATATTAATTTTTTTGCGTTACTATTTATAAGCTATTCCCTTTCTGAATCAGCTGTTTCATAGTCATTAGAATATGTAGTTAAATTGATGATGTTCTGGCTAGTCTTGAAATTATTAGAATCTTCTTCTATAAATTTATGTTCTGTTGACTGTAAGTACTATAAGTTTTGAATAGCTCTTGTGATTTAAATCAGTTATGTTACTCTAATTGTTATGTTGTTATATTACTGTAATTTTTTATTTTTCATCTCTCTTCTCATTTACCATTATTATTATTATTTATATTCACATGCAGATTCTTACTATCCACCATTCTATTAATCTGACTGCAATAATAGGCTGTGTGCCAGCTAGATTTCTCTGCTTCAGTCAATTGAATACCCAAAGAAAGTAAATGAAACGCTACGTTCCGATTCTTCTACATATTCATGATTCATTGCCTTTCTAGATTCTTTATCTTAGATAATGTTTTGGTCTTTTATATTTCATGAAATTTTGTTTAGAA
This sequence comes from Pachydiplax longipennis, assembly GCA_036926295.1. Taxonomy (NCBI): domain Eukaryota; kingdom Metazoa; phylum Arthropoda; class Insecta; order Odonata; family Libellulidae; genus Pachydiplax; species Pachydiplax longipennis. Next base: position 18,359,720 of record JAVFKF010000001.1, on the reverse strand, counting down.
TGTAATGAATAGTAATAATGATATTTGGTCACATTGGTAACGTAAGAAATATGTACATAATCAATTACAATTATAGATATATTATAATGGTAAATTAATATTAACAGTACTGCATATTTGGGTGATTAGCTTAGCATCCCTGAAAGGATAATATAATTGATTTGAAAATATAGATGGCCTATTCCTAAATATTTCAAAATATTTCAATGCCGTTCTACATCTGTTGCTTCCAATTTTTAAAATCTATTCTATATTGCCTCCAAAGAAATCTTTTGGCAGTTCTCTAAAATCATACATTATATTCAAGACAGTTTCTACTAGAATGTCTAGTTATTTTTAAACTGGAAAACATGCTAAAACTTCATTAATTGCCATAATGTTTTACTTATTTTCAATGGATATACTGATTATCCCTTATTTGAACACAGATTTATCCCTTAATGGCTATATGTATGTTAGATTTCAGTTACATAATATGTATCATATTCCTCAATTCCATATTTGAAAATATAAATTCATCTCCTCTATTTCAGGATGACATAGGAGTTAGTGGAGTCATAGGCTCTGCTGTTTTTAACATAATGTTTGTCATCAGTGTATGTGCCCTTTGCTCTGGAACTGTTGCCTACTTAAGCTGGTGGCCCCTAGTGAGGGACTGCTTTTTCTACATGGTGGCCATTCTTGCTATGCTTTGCACTATCTATGATGAACATATATCTTGGTAAGATATTTTACAACATAAAATGTTCTATTATATTACTCCATTATTATTATCATTATAATCTTATCATGCAGTAATTTATTATATAATATAGAAATGTGCTCTCAAAAAAAGTTTTTTTATCTTATATTTTGCCTTTTTTACTTAGGATGGAATCATCTGTGATGCTGTTGCTCTATGTTGTTTATTGCATAGCACTTCATAACAATGCACTTTTGGAGGCATGGGTTAGAACTTTACCATTGCCAGCCTCCCTCCTATTGGCTCCATCCTCAACTGCCAAACCAGCTCCCCCTGCTGGGTCAACAGGGCTGGGTATTGTAGGAGGGGGGGCTCGGCCACCAGGAGAAGATTCAGCATTGGTTTCATATGGACAGCTTCAGGAAGAGATGGCCTCAACTAATCCATTCATCACTACACCTGCAACTGGAGCAATGCCAGGAGCTGTGTACACTGAAGAAAGGGGAGGAATCGGTCAAACTCCAGGATTTGGGCAAACTCCAGGATTTGGGCAAACTCCAGGAATGGGACAAACTCCAGGAATGGGACAAACTCCAGGAATGGGGCAAACTTTTGAGGGTAAACAAAAAAATAAATCTTCTTTCTTTCTCAAAATTTCCTTTATGGTCATGTGAAACTAATTTTACAACAATCATACTATTCTGATTTAAGTTATGTTTGACTCATCAGTTTTGTTTCAGTATCTGTTTCTAATTCTTATACTTTTGACATCACATTTCTATAAAAAATTGAAAGAAGACAGCAACTGTTATTTCACAACTGAAGCTGATACTGAGGGAACTTGATGTTCTTACACATCAATGTATTTTTTGCTTCAATTTTCATTTTGACTCACTCAAAACTGAATCTAAATCAGTGTACAATCATAGCATTGGTTAAGGTTTAGCTTCTTTCCTGCAAGAAAGATTGATTGAATTTCTTGAAACATTTTCCCAGGGATTCCATCTGACCCTTCTGCCTTTCTTGGCTTCCAATCCTTCAAGGCTTTGTCAAATTCTTCTCTAGTTATGTAAGACCCTATTTTATCCCTGTTGGCTTGTTCTAGAAATTGAATATCATTGCTTGTTACACAACTTCCTAGCAGTACTTTTTTCTAAGTATGTTTGAATTACTTAGGAGTTTCTATGTTTTGTCACCCTTTTGTGAGTTATCTCCTACTTCAATGCATTTAAATTATTCCATATTTCTTTGACTTTTTCTGTATCTCTGTTCACTATGCCTCTCTAAATTTTACACAATCCTTTGTCATCATCATTTTTGAGTTCCAATAGCTCTATCTTTACTCTATGAATCTTACTTGTTCACTTAATTTACCCAGCAGTTCCTTAGTGGATTAAGATGTTCTTTTGCAGCTTCTAAAATTATTGTTTTAAAAATATTTATTTTTCATTTACATCATTTCAACCTTTTACTTCCTCAGTAGCGTTTACGTCTTGCACCCTTAAGGAGGGGGACAACTTATACTGGCAGACATTCAGCCTCCATAGCCACTTTAGTAGAAAAATTCTTTACTACACAGAGGCATGACTGAATGCTTCCCTTTCATTGAATAGTGAGACCGAAAGGCATTTCCCACATTCTCCAGTACTTTGAAGGATTACTTCTTCCATGGGTAGTGTTTATTCTTTTGTTTTTCATTCATTAATCTGATGCATTGATCATTTTTTCTACTGCACTTTGTTTTCTTTCAATTTCACTTTCTCAGAATTTTTCATAGACAATTTGAGCTCCATCACTGACACAGCTTGCAACATTATTTGGTCTTTCCTAAATAGTGCATTCTTCATCTCTACTCCAAAGAATGTTAATAAGAATCTCTCAAAACTCTTTCGCTGCTTTATCCCCAATAGGAATCCCAAATTGTACGCAGGTGACCTTTTGGTTTATTATTTAACTATGGTCAGAATATAGATCAAACACAGGATAAATTCACAAGTTTATAGCGTTAATTCTAATCCTCTTCATGGTCATAATGTAATCACTTTGATACATGTATTCTTGGATTTTCTCATGTTTATCTCCATCTGTATCAGTATTAAAATCCAATACAAAGTTTTTTTCTCTTTTATCAACTGTCATTTCTCACATCTGATTCCGCTTCCTAATTCTCCAGCTTCCTCCTCATCTTTAACTTGCACAAGAACTTCATTTCAATACCCTAAGACTATTAGATTTTATTTTTACTTTAACCTTAGCAATCACTTCTTATTGTCATTTAACACAGAAAAGTAAGTTAGTTCAACATCTATGAAACCACTGTTGGGCAGATACATCTGAACAATCACAATGTCAACTGGCTCAGCTTATTTCCACTACCATAGTTTGTCCCCATATTAGCTAGAAGGCTAACATGGCTTGGTTCACTTTTTGCTCTAATACCAATGTAGCCCTACAATTTAGAGATGACTATAAAATCATTACTAAAAAGAAATCCCCATCCTTCCAATATACTTCACATAGCTGTAATGTATTTATTACCTCTCTAAGTTATGAAAACAAGTCAATCTTTTGACTACATCTAACAATAAGTTGCAATCAAGAGTAAAGGTATGGCAATACAAGAGTATGAAAGCAAGAACAAAAAAAGGTTGAGAAACACTAGCTTGGTACATGCAAGCTTTCACCTTAATTCATAATCCTCAAAATTTAGTAACTATGTAAGGTAGCATTTGAAATGAATTTCATAACCTGTTATTGAATATCTGTTGCAATTGTGTTGAGAGAGTTACCTTTACAGAAATATTTTAGATCAACATGTTTCATCTCTTCATTACACTGACTATTATTTCAGGGACTGGGCCAATGGATGCAACTGGTGACTACCAAAAAGCCAACCATGGGATGCCTGAGGGACCAGAAATGATGGGGGCTAAACCAGCCCCTGATACAGGAGTGGAGCCAAGGCCACTATCAAAGGAGATTGATCACGGATTTCCTAAAGAAATGCCCGGCCCTGAAGAGGGATTATGGGCTAGAGTATGGTGGTGTTTGTGTTGGCCAATCCACAAAGTATGTCGCACAACTACTCCAGATTGTAGGGAAGCAAAATGGCGTCACTGGTACCCTTTGACTTTCTTGGTCTCAATGTTTTGGATATCTTTCTTCTCTTACATCATGGTTTGGATGATCACTGTTATTGGTAAGTAACTGGACAATTTTTATTAAGCAAAAATTACTAAATATATAACAAGAGGTAATTCTTAAATAATCCACAAAAAAATTTAAAAAATTAAAATTTTGAATAAAATTATTTTTATAAACTTACAGATGAATTAAATGTACAGCTCTATGCATTTTCAAGATATATGCAATAATAATTGCATTTTATTAAGCAGAATTTACTTTCCATCTCCAGCAGTTAAAACTTTGTTTTGGATAGCCGCATGCAGTAATTATCAGCTCCTATTCTATCTTATAGCATTCAAGAAAATTAAGAACATGATTTGACAATATTTTTTTGCCTACTGGGATAATTTTCACAAAAAATTCATCTTTCCTCTGAGCAATTGAAATATTTTTGCAGCCATTATTCTTCTAATTTTGTTTCTGTTGTAGATATGTTCCCCTAAATACTAACCTGAGTTCTTTGTTTCATTTCTCTAATTTTTATTGAATATATTTTTATAAATATAGATAAAATTAGTGTAAATATTCTATTTGATTGATTATTTATTGATCACCACATTTGTGCTGTGAGAACTTAAATGATAATAAGAATAGCTTTTACGATAAAATTTGGATTAATTTCATTGCTATAAAGTCTAAATAAATAAGCAATTGAGAATTTTTGTGATTTTCTGCATTTTTGGATAAAGAAAACAGGCTCAAGGAGTTAATTTGATAGAGAGATGTAAAAGTATAACGTCAAAACTTTTGGAATTGATGAACAGAAGTGCCTTGGTTAATGATGTCCTTAATTAACAACATATGTGGTTAATGATGAGTAGCTCTGGTACTAAATGTATTCAGTAACAATGTGGCCTTTGGTTTACAATGCCTCATTGATTGGTGGCAGATTTCAACAGAACTTTCAGATAGGCATTAAATGAGTTTTATCTTCAAATATGATACGTAATGTGGTTGTTGAAATGAGCCAAAAGAAATTAATCGATAATTATATTTTGGGAAATTGTGCCTAAGATACTGACAATTTTAGTTAACAATGGTAATTCTTGAAAGGATTACTCTTACCACATTATATCTTACATTTTATAAAAGCTGCATAACATCTGTAATATGAAAATAATCATGCAAAACCTGGAGGGATTCCTTCATTACAGCATAAATTAAACTCTGCAATAAATCTCACTTAAACATCTGTACCTGATAATATCACAGTGATGAAACTTGATGTATGGATTAAAGTTTATGTAGGATTACTATAGAATATTTTTACTATCTACTCTGTGCTCAGACTACCCATCACTTTATATCTTTTCACAGAATTATAGAGGTCAATCTAAATTTATATTAGCATGAGTTTTACTGCTTTTTGTATCAACAATTTTTGCTATCAATTCTAGGGAGCACTCTTGGAATTCCTGATACTGTGATGGGCCTAACATTTGTAGCTGCTGGAGTCAGTGTCCCAGATGCATTATCAAGTCTTGCTGTTATCAAAGAAGGTATTTATGCAGTGCTTTTTTTGTTTTCTCAAGCACTTATTTAGTTTCAAAAATTGCTCCAGAATAATTTTATCTTCACCTGAGAAAAGATAGTAATTTTTATTGTTCGATCTCTATCCTTAAATAATTTTTACCCCAATTTGGTACTATAATTACATTCCTTTCAAGGTTTTGAAGAAAATCTATTTAAAATTAAAATATGTGAACATAAATCATGTATTGCTATATTTTGAATTAAAATCGTAACTTGGAAGAAGAGTCAAATGCACCTTTTCTAATCCATCCTCTCCCTTTACATCTTTATTCAAGTATGTTTTTCCAAGGGTTTTTTCCAGGGTGCACACCCTAAAGTGCAAAATCACCCTAATCCTTTAGGTTCTTACTCTATTCCTTTATGATCCACAATTACTTCCTTCTTGTCTATTTAAGACTTCAACATTCTTCTCTATGTATGAACATAGATATCTTGCATTAATTTTGAAATTTACTTAAATTTAGTTTTATCAGGGTCTTTTTCATCTCTTAGTATCTCGTAAAAAAAATACAAACTAGAGTGCCAATGAAGATTTTTCATTAATATCAAATATATAATGGTCTAAAAATTTTAAGTCACTCAAAAGAATGCAATGAATAAATTTCCCCCAATGTTATTACACAATTTTTATCAGATAGCTCTTAACAAAACAAATCAATTGATTTACCAGGTTACGGAGACATGGCTGTGTCCAACGCTGTTGGAAGTAATGTTTTTGACATTCTCATCTGTTTGGGCTTGCCTTGGTTTATTCAAACAGCTCTCATCAAACCTGGAAGTCATGTTAATGTCATCAGTAAAGGTAAAGTTGCATTTTCAGATTGGTGATTCTACATATAGATGAAAAACAAAATATCATGCACTGCTGATTCAATTATTATTTTGAAGAACATTAATATCTATAATTTTTATAAGAGTAAATTTATAATTTTAATAATAATATAGTTTCCATATTTAGAAGCAAAGGCTCTGTATCCTATTCTACATCACAGTTTTTGATCAATTCATAAATTTAGCTTTCTTACTAAAGTAATCAAAAATGAATTGCATGATTTTGGATTCTTAAACAACAGATCAAAAGCCATACGTATTGTAGTTCACTAATCCATCTTAGATTATGTTCAACTCCTTTTAATGCAATAAAAATTATTTCATACGTCTTTGTCTGTTCTTTCAGGTCTCACCTACTCAACACTTTCCCTTCTTTCAACTGTTGCATTCTTACTTGTGGCCACCCATCTCAATGGCTGGAAACTTGACAGGAGGTATGGGATGGTGCTCATGGCTTGGTACTTATTTTTTATATTGTTTGCTAGTCTTTACGAGCTGAATGTATTTGGTGACTTGAACCCACCAGAGTGTATAAGTGATTTTTAAGCGAATCAAATTTTTCCCAACCCAGACTTTTCATAAAGCCTCTTAAAATGAAGAATTTTTGAAGCTAGCATCTGCCATTAAGATGGTTATAACGCCAGCTAATATATTGAGCGGTGTTGTCTTTGAAACCAATTTATCCCATAGCAGATGGTGCATGTTTTTGGCTATTAGCTTCTCTCAGCCACTTGAATTAAATTTTCCTTCGTATACCTTTTACATCATATTAAAATTTTAATGGAATTTTCCAAAATCATTTAATCTATTGGCAAATAATGGCAATGTTTGGGTAATTTTCTTACTTATAACTATGATAAGTAATCACATATAACCATAATGATTACTATAACTCTTCTGCTTGCTTATTTGCAACTGTTGAGTCTGCATACTATAATTGTATGCAACATGAAACATTATAAGCTTTCAGCTATTTATCATCAACAATTATGTTGATAATTTTATATTCATTTGAAATATGAATATTTTACGAGAATATTTTCAGTGATATTTTAGCTACATGGAATTAGTGGCATGAACCAGAATGTAAATTGTTTATGAAATACTTTTAAGCATGACACATGTGTAATGCTTAAAATCGAAGGTTTAACAAACTAGGTACGATATTAAATTAGTATGGAAATTTGTTGGATTTTCGGTCATATTTATGCTTATATTGATTATATTTTTTTAAAAGAATAAGTTGATGGTTCCATTAACCATGGGAGTGCATCCACTTTGTAGATCTTCAATGAACCAAGAGACACAAAGTTAAGAAATCTATGAAAGCTAAACGTATGTTATGGTTCAACCTAAAGTGTATGGGCAAATGAATTCGTTTCAGGCCTAGAAACACATTTGACAATAATAATTATGCTGAATCAGGGCTTAATTTTTGAAATGATATAATTCTAGAGCAGGATGAATATGGTAATTTGTATGAATGTCATATATGAGGCATCTTAAGAATAAAAGTGATAAAGAAGAAAAAAATGAACTTAAAAAAGGTAATAGTTACATGAATGAATTAATGAGAAAATATAAGATGTTGCTGGATGTGAAGTTTGAGGCAGAACTTAGTTGGCTAAAATATTTTTAATTCACTTTATCTGCTATTTGGTTGCTGAATATCAATTCTTTTGACGGGTTCCTTGATGTCCATAACCTTTCCTATTGAAGTTGATAAACTACAGTTTTATTATCCAGATTTGGATAGAATAAATAATTCAAATGTCAGACATATTCATATAATTGCATTTAATTTCGTGAATTGCATTGATTTTTTGAGGATAACCTTAAGCATTAGTTCAGTAGTTAAATTCCTATAGAAATATATTTATATAAAATAAAATAAAATAAATGTTTTCTCTAGATTACTCCTGCACTTAAATATATTACATCAGTGTAATATTTTCTAAGTGTTCCCAACATATTATTTTTGTTTTAATTTTGTTGAATCCTTTAAATGAATGGCATTAAATATAACTGCAAATAATTCTAAATCATCCATTAATTGACATGCTAAGAAAATTTTTGAACCCATTCTAAAAAATTCTTTCCTTGGATTTGTACTGGTTTGGCTTGAAAGAAATTATAGAAAAGAGACACTGCATAAACCTGTGTTTCAATATCAGGAACTCATACATGCCTTACATGATGAATGCCAGTTAAGATTTACTGAGCAAGAGTGAGGAATTATTTTACGATCCACATTAAAATAACAGTTAAGAAAAACCGATACATTCTCTGTTTTCAAATTTGGATACATATAGTAATTTTTTAAAGCAGAAAAAGCCTCATCAAGTCAGAAGCTAATTATATTTCATGTAAGATAACTAGTAATATTTAAAAATGATAATAATATAATTATTTTGAACCTGAAAAATAATTATCAATATTTATGTGAATCATTAGATATGTTCCATTATTGCTACTAAGTTTGCTGCCTCAAATCTATCACTTCTGGTGACATCAATTGTTCTTATCCTGAATTATTGGATATGAAGCCTTTAATATTGCTACCTCTTCCCAGAATTTTCATCCTAGAGGCATATTTGGAGGCTTCATCATAATTACTGATTGATGTTATTTTCTAATTAACTGTAGTTTAAATGATTAGTAATTTGCAGAATTCTAGCAAAGTGATAGAAATTTGACTAGTAGTAGGATTTATCAGAGTATATGGGATGTAAATATACTATATGGAATTTTTGTAATGAAAACAATGACTTGCCAAGAAGATCCAGTTCCCAACAAAAATATTCATTTCTTAATATGATCTTCTATCATAAGTAATGACTTTAATTTATTTTAATAATTATTTCAAAAGGATATGATTGACAAAATGAAATGAACATGGGCTGAATTCGTAATATTAATGCTAGGGGAAGAAAAGATTTTTTTGAGCAAATATTTCATATTAGTAAGTGTTTATACATGGTATTCAATGCAATATTATTTTAAATAATCTTATCTTTTTAAAATGTTAAGAATAAAATTCAGGGAAAAATTTCCCTGAACTTTTTGTTCGCTTTTGTAATTGTAATTGTGGCTGGACTATCTGTTTCAAAATATTCAAGAACATTTATCATATAACAATAAATACTTAAGATGAATCCTTGATGCTATCTATATGCTGTTTTGTGGGAAATTTAATGATATTATGACTCCGAATTTTCCAGAAAACAGCAAACTCTTGTTTCCATTAATATTGATTGTCAGCTAAAGTAGGCTATAGTTTTGTAGAACCTAACAAACTATGTCTTGCCATTTTCTATGTTGATGCTTTTGTTAAATATAGTTCTTTTACTGTCATAGAATTACTGAAAATGTCTACTCTTGTCTATGTCTAATACTTTATAAGATACATTAAGAATGGAACAGACTGTAAGCAGACATAAAAGTACCAAGCCATTGGTCCAGTTTTAAGCGAATGAATAATATTGTACTGGTCCTGAATTCAATTTATTTATACAAACATTTATTCAATTTATTATGTCATACAACTTGGGATGTTGTTTACAAAAATAATTATATCTCATATTTTTAAGCTCTGCAGTGCAATTAGCTATGTCAATTTATTAGATTACCAAATGGAATAGCTTAATTGGTAGTGAAGGGGCAATGTTATTTTATAAAATTGCCATTCAAGATGCCATTTTGGAGCCATTTACAATGTCATTCCAACATTTGAGGGATTAGATGACTTTAGAGAAGGTACTGCATTTACAACTAAGTATTGGGTCATGGACAACACTCAAGGTATACCTGATCTGCTTCATACTTGGCTCATAGTGAAACTAGTCAATTAGAAAATGTTGTAGATATTTTTAGGTTATATATGAATAAAGAGTTTGTATTTTTTGTGAATGTTTTAAAGATTGTGAATGCACATACTTGTTTGCCAACCTGTCTAGGAAAGACGTGCATTTTGGAGTTGTTGCCATTTGAAGAAATTTGATAGAATTAGTTGAATAAGAATTTTTGATTAATGGGATTCAGTTGTAATGGTCTTTTTTAGACATTTGTTGTGATTGATACTAATATGAATCCATTCGGTTATAATACAAATGGAGAATTGAAATGTCTTCATCTGTTTGAAATTATAGTAATGTTCAGGTAGCTTAAGGAAGCTATGCTTTTCCTTCATGTTTGAGAAAATTAATAATGATCTATATTTGTTTTTGCTTTTAAATTGTTAATCTAATATGTTTAATATATGTTTCTGTGATAGTCTATGAATTCTTCAGATGAGTCTGAAGCAAATATTGTTACTATGATTGAGAATAAGAAATAGATTGATAGATGGGGTATGTGGCAGTTGACAACGTAAGACAATAATTAAAGCCTTATGGATCGTGTGTCCCTATATTACCTTAAAGATAAAATAACATGATAAGATCAAAGTTATTTGGATTTAATGTATATATCTACTATAGTATCAGGTGCAGCTGATATTTTTGGGTGAATGATGCTTTTGTTATTAGAGAAAATGTTGTTGGAAAAATATATTGATCTCAGTTAAATATAATTTATAATGGAATTGTAATGTAACAAAAATTATGATGTTTGTTTATATAGTAGAAGTCTTTTGAAGCTGGTAATATAATCTTCCTACTATTAGTGAAAGAAGTAGCTATTAATGTGTATATACAATATAAAATTCATATGATTGTTAGAGAAATCAAGCTCTTCTAGAGGCAAAAAATATGATGCCTCGAAAAATATCCCGTTTCTTGCTATTGATGACTGTTTAAAAGCTGAGCACATTAATTGTTTGCTCTTGCTTAAACAGTTCTGACATATCTTGGTCTCTCAGAACTGATTATTGAAATTAGTGTTTGGTGTTATTCATGTCTAAAGAAGAAATATTCTTGAAATGAATAAAAATTGTTGATTGAACCTAGAATTTTAAATTTTTAGCATGGAGGATTGCTTCCCTCTTTGAATGTATAATCCTTTTAAAGGTAAAGTAAGGATCAGCATGTAATTCTGGAGTAAAGGACTTATTCCTACAGTGAAAATTCACATCATGGAATTTCACTGGGTAAATTTATGTGAATGTTACTAAAAATGATGAGATATCCTATCTAGGTCCTTGCCTTTATAACTGTTTGTCATAATTGCTGCAATCCTTTATTGTGAATGTTTAAATTCAGGATGTTACTGGTAAAGTTTGCTCTTATAATTGGTTTCCCTCATTTGACCGGCTGCTTCATTTATGTACAGACATTGTTCTTAAGCAATATGAAATGTAAAAGTATAGTTTATTGTTCTGTTTGATTAATAGATTAATGTTACTGATAGAGAAAGCAATGATATTGGCTCAAGATTACAAAGCAAATAAAACTATGAAATATTGATTACTGTCTATTATTTTCTTTTACATTTTACAGTAACACCAATCACTGCATCGAAAAAGTGTAAATGAAAAACTTTTTTTAGTTCACTTGACAAAAATCATTCATTTTCTTTAAGACAATTTTCCATTCAGCCATTTGAATGCAGGTAACATGCTACTCAAGGTTGTTCCAGCAGTTTGTTCCATATGGCCTATTTTATGCAGCTGAGAGGTTAATTTGGCCTTTCGAAGGCAATAGATTCCCCACCACTGCTCCATACCAAGGAGGACAGAATCCCTTCCATGAGATGAAAAAGAAGAAACTTTCTGTGATTCCTCTCACATCCTATTTGCCTCTTTTAATTATTACAGATTGCGCTGAAGTAATTCAACACACGGAAGAATGCGACTGGTGGTGTAATACAAAGAAATTAAAATGTCTTTACCTTATGGTACAAATTACCTTAAGTTACAAAAATGCGATAATCTCTTAACTACCTATTTTATAAGTAACTTTTGAGTAGGTGGATTAAGGAAGACTATTTCAGTGAACTATTCATCACATTTAATAAAAATATATTATCATTGGATTTGATGAATAGAAGTAGGTAAGTCAGTACATCATAATTTACAGGTTTACCAACTTCCATCCATAATAAGCCTGTAAGTTACAATGTACACGCTTACCTACTTCAAGATTAGCGCGTAGAGAAATGATTTACATTTAAGCATTTACTTACAAAGACTTTTCGAGGTAGATCAGAATCTCTGCTGGATTAATTGCTGGAATCATGTGATTGTGCCCTCTTGTCACCGACGGCCTTACAGCTTTTCAAACTCACCATAATTTATTCCATGAAGTGACTGATAATAGAAGGTACATCTACATACATTTTCGGTCTGTAGCTTACGAAATGATGTTTAGTGAATAGGTATAGACAGATTTACACAGAGACTCCATAGAGAGCCTCCTGCTTCTCAATCAGAAATTCTCAAAATTTCATTACTAAACCGCGAGCTGCAGAAACATTCCATTCTCTATATAATCTGCTTAGAATATTTCCTCGAAGCATAACTAGCATTTTGATTCCGCCAAATTTTTACATGTATATCATGATAGCAGACTGCCATTACTACCGAATGCAATTAATGATCATTTGCTAAGCTGCAAAAATATCTTAAATTTCTCTCATTTGGCTTATATGCATTATTTAGGAAACATACGCGTTAGTTTATATTATTGTTATCATTGATGTAATAATCCATAAGTAATATTTTTTTACCGCCATTCCCACTCCCAAGATGCATTCTATATTCAACAACGGCGGTAAAAACTCTTTAAAACCAATGAAAGCTCAGCAATGATTGGTTGATGCTTTAGGCACTTTGATTTGAATTAGGCACTTTGATTTGAATTTTAGTAACACAACATAACATAATTTCATAACTGTTACTTCATTGCAGTGTGAAATTGCTATACACATCAATTGAATTAATCGAAAATTAAGATTTTGATCACGTTTTTACATTATTCTTATTCATTACATACAGTTTTTACGGAGTAACTATAGTTTCAGTTCAGCTGAAGCTGTTAAGAGATGCTATGGTTAAGTAAAAGACGGTTGCTAAGACGTTGTTTGTGCATTCTGTCTTGATATCCAGCATCCGGAGTAAACTTAGTTATTTTGAATTCTTATGCTTTTGAACTGAAAGTCATACGCATCCCTGACCTGCTAGGCTTAGTTCAATTTAAAAAAATATTGAAATTTATCTTTTGATAATTATTGTTCAAAATACCCATTTGGAAATCGTTAAAGCCACTGTAAAATGTCTCGTTCAAGTAGTGTAATTAGCCCTATGCATGTAGCTGATAATGACCATCTTTTGAACGCTTTATCGCGTGTTATAATGCGTTTTTGTTCAAGAAAAGGAGTCATAATTTCAAAAAAATGTGTTGATTATTTGGTAAGAAAATCGAACTTTAATTATATAATGTCTACTATTCATTACTGATGAGCAAAATCAATTACTTTACAGACAAACTTAATGGTCCAACATCCAGATATAGCTGATGAATACGGTTCTCCTTTTCTCAAGGATACTAACATTAACAAATTAGAGGAACTGTGCATTGAAAAATGTACTTACGCAGGCCCTATTGAAACAATACAAATGCAAATTTATTTCAACGAAGAAGTTTTATCTCGAGGTAATTAATGTCACAGCTCCATTTACCTCCTGATAACATTTCTCAGATTAATTCGTACAGTCATTATAAGTCATACTTTTCCAGACGAAATGATTACAGAGAATCTTGAAAAAATGAAAAATTTCATCGAGCCAATTAAGAAAGATTTTTTACGCCAAATGCCTCAAAGTAGTGAAGATGTTGAGAAAGCATACCACATGCTGGTGACACTCATGATCCTGGGTTCCGGAATAGGGACTTTGTCAAATTCCTTAGCATTGAAGGAAACTACTGGTGAATAGAAAACCTGAATATTTACCTCGTAATTTGTGTAATATATTTTGTAAACTCATACCCTATGCTTATCATCAATATAATTAGTGGCCTTGCAGAGTGTTTTTCCTGTAACTGAACTCAGCAGCTTTCTATCAAAACCTCTTCAAGAAAAAGAAAAACATTTTGAGGAGTTGGTAGCAATTGTAGCAGGGATAAGACTTTTTAATCGTGATTGCCAAAAAGGAGGTCAATATATTGAAGACTGTATGTATCATTCAATAGTTTCTTGCTCTATTTATAAGTGATGATTATTCCCTTAATATTGTCTAAAAATTTGTTTTCTCATTGATATCTCATAACATTTAGAGTTAGTTATTAATCTAATAGTTACTAATCTAATAATAATAAAACTTATGAAATATAAAATAATACAAAGAGAAAAGTAAAATATATATCTTGCATATCACAGAACTATCAATACCAAGTAAAAATTCAAATTAACTTATGTTAACCATATGACTGAATTGATATTAATGCAAGAACTTGTAGTTTTGCCATTAAGTATAAGTAAGGTTGAATTCCTGTGAAAATTCTGGGTATTCATTCTAAAATAATTAATATTTTAGTACCAGAAATATTAACTAGAGACATAAAAACTATGACTGAAACTCTTCATGGTCTCATGGAGAAGAATGGCTTCAAAATCCAATTCTTAAGTCGAGCAGTGGAAAATTACTTCTGCAGACAAAAAGAGCCCAATTATAAGACATCATCAAATCAAGATTCATCAAAGGCTCAACATAAATCTAAGGCCTCTAGTGCTTCAGAAGATGTTTCCGACCAAAGAAAAGCTGTAGAGATGAAGGACTGTCTTATTGCAGCATATCAATTTAAGTTCTTCATTAGGTAAGCCGAAAATTGGCAACTATCTGAACTGAGATGTCATCGAGACAAAAAGGAAATCCTCCGTAATTTATTTATGAAAACTTTATGCAACATACAATTGGTGTGGGTTGCCTATCAAGGCTAGGATTGAGGACCTGGTTTTTATCTCATCCACCTCCTGTTTATTTTTTATATGGCTATCCCTAGAGAATTAAAAATTTCATAGTATATATATTCTATTTTTAAAATATTGTAAAGGCAGAAGGCATTATAATTAAAACTACCATAGTTATACTAAGGGTTGTGATTTGTTAGATTCTAGTTCTTCCCTTTTAAATCAGGAAAATATGGATATGGTGAGTATTAATAGAAAATATAACCAAATATTTTTACCTCCCATTATCTTCTCAAGAATAAAATAATCATGATTATGACATTATATATGGTAAACAGTTATTCCTTTAATGTTTTTACAGGTCTATTTCTCAAGAGATATCGAAAATGGAATCATTTTTAAAAGTTCTGAAAGGAAAACTAGGCTCTTGTCTTTCAAAAATTCACAACATTGTTCTCTATAGAACTGCAATTCCAACTGCTGAAATTTACGTAAGTGGATGTATGTTTTATAATCCCATCCACTTCAAATATATCTCTAATTTGGGATTATTTTCATTTTGCTACTTTCTGTACTCCTGAGCTATTCATGTAATTCTAAATAAAAATTTTATGATAAAGTAGTGGAGGTAGCAAGAAATGAGGAAGATAATATATTTTTAAGACTATGAGGAAGGTAGGAAGAGGAGAAAGTTTATTTTTAAGACTAATATTAGAGCTCTCTGTGGGATCTGTAAGGCCCTAATTAAGGAAAAACTAGTTTCTCAGTCACTTTGCAGATTATTTTAGTTTCCACAAATATTAACCGAGGGACTACTTGTGTATTTTTTCATGATGGGTGATATAGCTAAGTACCAATAAGTGATATCTGAGGTAATCAATTATATTCGGAACTAATTTCGTGTTTAGTTCCAATTTTTCCTTCCCCATGAAGTGTTAGTATTATTTTTCAAAGCCCCCAAGGGGTAACTTTATAATAATAATCAGAATCATAGGCTAAATAACCAGACGAGGAACATTGTAATAATTAAATTAAAAACAATAACTAATCAAATGTTTATTTATAATCCAATAAATGTATAGTTTACATAGCACATTTATGCAAAAGGAATAATACTTAGGTAATACTTGGCTCTTTTCGCCCCCATAAACTAGAGCACTGTCCCCCAGGGGGCGGTAGCGCCCACTTTGGGAACCACTGGACAAGAGGCTGGAGGTTCTCCAGGGAGATTCAGAGAAAAATATCAGGACCATTGGAATTTAAAATTTATTTTTTCTAGCTGTAATACATGTAAATTTGTAATAATTTCTGATTTAACAATCTCATCAACTTCCTTAAGTATGCTGACTAAATTCAGGAAAAATTACATTAACCTCCAGGACTGTTAGCTCACATTTCTTCATTGCAATTTTTCCAGTTTGGTATGATTTTATGAGTGACAATATGAAAAGAGCTTGAATTTTAAAAAGTTGTTTACCTTTACCCACTCAAATATATTTCTAAATTTCTTTAGCTATAGATCTTGCGACGTTTCAGAGATTATTTCTTTAATATATTTAAAACAAGGGGTACAGATTTCCTCAATAAATTTTTATTTAAATAGCTTTTTCAGCCAGAGTTACATTTTTGTAGTAGTAGTAATTTAAAGAAAAAGCTTCAGCAGCTAGGGTCATTTTGCACTGGAACCCCTACCAGGAATCAAAGCAGAGACCACTTTCACCTTTAATTATTACAATGTTCCTCGTCTGGTTATTTCACTTTTTTAACAATATTGATTATGCTTAACCCTCCTTTAATGTGATAGATTGACGTCTAACTTAAATTTATTGTTTTACTTTTCAGCCTCTATTCACTGATCTTTTCAACTTATGGTTTGAATTTCAAAATGAAATATCTGTGGTAAATTATCTCAACAATGTTACATGGAATCTCCATTCCCACATTCAGGTAAATCTTAATGCAAGTTATCTAAGAGGAAGAGAGTAATATAGTATGAGAAGCATCATCATGAAAGAATAGAAATATCCTTATATAAATTTGTGAAATTTTAATCTGAAAATTTAGATTCAATTCTTCTGACTCGAAACCTTTTTCAAGAAGTATTTTTAATTTCCAAAATAAAACTTTGTAATTGGAGTACTTCATGTTTTAGATTTTGGACCACCTTGATAGTGCATTTCTGGAGCAAATGATTGGGGAGGATCCTGATAGTAGGCAGAGAACTTTGGTTGGAAAGGAAACTGTTAAATTAGATGAAATTGTTTGCAATTTCATTGGAGAAGAAAATATCCAAAATGTCAAGGACTTTCCTCTTGAGGTGAAAAAAGCTATGCTCTCTATTGCTGCAGTAGAATTTGTCCTAGTTGTGGAAAATAGTAAACATGATCAAAAATATTAATTCATTTTTATTGTTGGTTTTTTAAACAAAGATAACTTAAATACACTAATGTTAATGAAAATTAACAGAAGCAAGATTGATCATTTAAGTATGATTAATCAAGTTAAGGCAGCCTTAAATAAGCTCATAAAGCTTTTCATTTGTACAATGACTAATGAGTGCCTTGATCTCATGATGCATTTAAATCATTATTCAACATTTAATAGAATTCATAGGTAGAGAGGAGGTTTTACATAAGATATCACCATAATTTTACAGAATGAGAAGTAATCCTTTACTCAAGGTCTTTAATATGACCAATTCTACAAAGTCAAATATTTCTTATGATTTTGGATTACATTTTCCTTTTATTAATAAGCTGTGAAACATTTTTGTCAGGAAATTTTATTCCATACAAATGTTATTGTAATATTTTAGATAAAGTAACATTAGTGATCAATGAACTCTTATGTTAAATAAATAAAATACTGATCTGAAGAAAATTCATCTGGAGGCACTGCCAATTCAATATGTTTGCACTAATATTTTAAAAAACTGTACTCAAAGAGCTCCTTATTTCCTTAAACTTTGTTTATCCTGTTCACTCCTTATAACCGTCCCTGATTTTTGAATAATTAAATTATCTGATATTTATGCATTACATCAAGTTAAGTTATGGGTGTTATAAGTACCCATATTAGTTAGAGAACATATAATTATATCAAACTACTTATTTCTTCCTGAAGATCTAATTGGTTAAATTATTAAAAATTCTTCATCAGTTAAGTGGTTTCTGCATTTGGTGTTTGGTTCATGGAGATGGAGCATTAATTCCTGGTAATCCCAAACTTGGATTATGTGAATACAACGGATACTACTATAGTTTTGTGGACTTGAATGCATTGATGGACTTTGGAAGAAATCCCTCTGGGTATGTGCCAGGTTATGTTAAATCAAGCAGTAAACAGCAATTGAGTCAATGATGTACAGTATTTAGTTAGGTGAAAGGATGTAAAATTTAATTTGAACTTAATTTTTTTCCTACAAAACCATCTTTTGTTACCTAAGGTTGCAAAAGTACTCTATGCTATTACCCACCACTGTGCTTAACAGTCCCTACCATCTCAATAATTTAATTCTCAAGGATATAATTTCAGTATATTTACTTATAATGATACCCCTGATTTAGAATAATGAATCTCATTTAAAAGATGTTATGATTTTAATTTTAAAGTAGTTCTCACCTTAGTTTGTAATTTCTTTTTACATTTGGAGTAGTTCGGAGTTAATAGTATCCATCCAGTGAATTGATTTCCATTAAATCAATTCCTATAACATAATAATTAAATAAGAATCCCATTTTGAAATGAAAGACTGTATGAATTCCACACCAAATTAACATCAAGCCATGGTTTTGTGTATCTGTGCTTATGGCCTTATCATATATGATATAATTGTATTTATTAATTTATATCATCATGTATAATAGATGTTATTATTAGAAATGATGTTTGTGCTAGTATGGTAAGCTTTCAGTTGTACCAATTAATTAATAACCTGAACTTGCTGAAAAGACTACTCAAAATTCTTGATATGCTGATTACCCATAGTCTTGTGAGAATATTACTAATAAAAAAAACCATACAGCTACCTAGAGTAAGATTTATAATCTCATGTACTTAGTGATGAGTCAGAAATTTATGTTATCTAGCCAGATATCTCAAAAATTTAATCTTCAAATTATATTTACAGTTGAATAATCTTTATGAACCAGTCCTTTATTTGAATGGCAACCTTTTTGAGGCAGAAGGACTTGTGTTTTTCCATGACTTGAATAGCTAAACTGGCTAGACTTTTATCCTGAAAGGGTTATCTGAAGTAATAAAGTAAATAAAGAGTCTGAGGAATTGGGCTTGTCAAATATTGAGAGATGAGTTCCTAAAGAAAGTAATTGAAGGTAGTATATTAGGGAAAAAGAAATGAAAAAAAAATAGTTAAAAGGTACAAAGTATAACATGAGACATCAAAAAGTAAAGATATGGAGTAATTATAGGGTTAGGGAATTTTAGAGTGCATGAAGATCCTGAGAGATAGGAGATTTGTATTGCATCAGTACATTTTATTAAATATGTTCTCCTAAATGGATAAAGCAAGAAAATCATTATATCAGAAGTAAATTGAAAGCTTATAGTCTTACTCAAAACAGAGGTGAAGGTACTTTGGGAGTGAAAAGCAAGAGGGGAAGTTATAGGAGCACTTCTTATGTTTAGTGATATATGTTAAATTTAAATGTTTATTGAAGATTATTAAGTACTTTCTTCTTTCAATTGTTTTGATTGCAGTTATATTTTCGAGGCTAGTTTAGTGATACGAAGAAAACCAGAACTGGCCAGTCTCATTAAAATCAAGGATAAAATTGAAATCAGCAGAGAAGAGTAAGTTCTTTGGAAAATGACAATTCAAGTTTTAAAAATAATTTTATGATTAACAGTAAGATTTTAGCCACCCCCAGAAGGGAGAGACAAGGAGTGATGCTGAGATTCAAACAGAACTTCATCCAGTAGAATCATACATCGACAGAAATTACTCTTGGAATGAATGGGATCATAGAAGAAGAGCTCTACAGCTGGTAATCTTTTTGCCAGAAAATTCATGACATAACTTTCACAAAATAAAAAAAAGGATTTATAAATACGTCACTGCTAATAAAATTAACATTAGAAACACATTTTAATATTGATAGCTACTCTCATAGATGCTTTTATTGCACAGGCTTACATAAGAAAATGTCAAACCAGATCAGTGCAGACTGGGATAAGCCACTGGCATCAAGATGCATGGATGTATGTTTCTTTACCTCACAGAGAAAAGCATTCCCAAACAAAAAAAGAAGAAGCCACCAATGTCCCTCGACCACAAAGATTTCCCTATGGTTTAAGAGGAAGATATTGCATTGATAACTTTCACATAATTGACCTCACTAGGCCAGTTGATGAATAACTAACAAAGGCAGGTACATAATAATTCTATTGGAGCTTGGTATTCAATCCTTTTTCTTTCTTAATTTAAAGTTCTAAAATACAGGATAACTGACATTCAAGATGCAATCAGTTGACTTCTTATGATGCTAATAACTCAATCTTATCATTTATGCTCTAATTTTATGCAATAAGTTTTTTCATTACTAGTAGCTTAAGTGAAAACTAAAAATGAGATTAGCTCAAAATGCTATTAACATTTCCATGTATTACTAATCCCAAACTATGAAAGGATAGAATTTCTGTTTCTTATTGAAATTTTGCTAAACTATGACCTGCTATTATTTTTGAAAGAGATTGACACCGTAAAACATTCATTCTAAGATATTTTTGCAACAATTCTTCCTTTACATTATTAGATGAAAAGGCATAAAAATCTAATATGTGAGGTATACTCGGTACATGTTATATTGTGAAAGATACACTGTGCTATCACCAGATCTCATTAGGTAGAAAATTACCAGAAAGTTGTTAGAAATTAACATGGTAATAATCAAGCCTATCACAAAATCAATAGCAAAATTTCATTAAAAATTTGCATGTAATGTTATAAATTTCGAATATCAAAAGGTTAGTAACTACCTGCCTGATTTACAAAGAAATTATTAAAATCAGATAGATAACTGAACCTCAAAGCAAAGGATAATATTATTAAAATTTCAAAAATTACCTCTCTAAGCTTCTCCAACATAATAAGCATTCAATAATTTTTAAAGGATCCAATCCTTAATCCTAAAAGCAGCTTTCTTTTTAAGCATCCCATTTTGCATGAAGTACAATTTTTGGATGGTTAAAAAAAAAAGTTACAAGATAAATTCATGCTACTGATGAAGGGTAAACAAAGTACTTTTTCTTTACTCTCAAAGACACATCTATGGAGATATATTTTTTTCAAAACATCATTAAATTTTAAAAGTGAAGTTCTAGAAATCATTTGATGTTCTTGAATTATAATTCCCCCTAGAATAATAATAGAAAATTAAGGATATAAGCTACCTCAATTCTTTTCAAGTGTTACTACTTGTTATTGTAAACATGTTTCTCTCAAATGGAACTGAATTCTTGCTCTATCATCCACCATTATCCTTGACCCAGAGACAGTGTTTCTGCTTCTGCTGAATCTTGTTTCCTCTTTACAAAAATTAGCCCAAAATTTTATTACTCTGGTATATTTACTCAGAATTTTCATGTGTGAAAGAAACTCGTGCATAAAGCTTAAAGCCAACAGGGTCATCAAAAATAGAGAATGAAGAAAATCCTACATACAGAGGCAACATCTTAATTCAACTAAGTATCCACAAGTCATGTCATTTCAAATTTACCTAACAAAAACTTACTGATGTAGGAATAATTTATGGCTTATGAATCTTAAATTGTTTAATCATAATGCCCTTATAAATCAATTTAATTGAACAATTTACAGTGATGCCAGATAGATTTCTAGTGCTTGTGACTAAAGCCTTGCCTGTAAAAGCAAAGGTGTTGCAAGAATTTGATATTGGCGAGAAAGATTCCATTCCAATGGAACCTTATACTAAGGTACATGGTCCTTTAAAGTTGATAGTGGAGATTTTAATCTGTATTCATAGAAGACAATAAATGTACATGTATTACAAAGCCCTCTATTCAAAACTCAAAGCTAATTGCTATTACATCTATTTAATAGGGATTGTGCCATCCTAACCACAGCTAAAGATTGATTGGACATGAATTTATAAAGAAACTATTCTTTGAATGCAACTGTCTTATTGAAACATCACAATCTCTAAGGAAATCAATGGGCTTAGATAGTATCTTAGCTAACACCTCCAATGGGTCAAATCAGGGATTAATTTCCAGGTCATAGGCAATTTTACACTAGCAATATTCATTGCATATAGTTTCTGATTTACTCATTGTATTCAATAAAATTCAGACTCCAGAGACACCAAAAATATATATAAAATTAAGGAAAAGAAAATCTTTTATAAATATTTCAGTATCAAGTTTATTAGACTTCACGAGATCAATACAAGTTACCCTTGTTTTATATAATTACATTAAATGCCTAACATCTTGGCTACTTATTTCAAGACAATTATAGATATGACAAATACAAGCTATCCCAATGGACAATTTGATCACACCACAGTAACTCATACAGCTTTGTTGTAATCATACATGCCCCTGAAGCTAATTACCAGTCATCTTGAGAACTTCTTTTGGAGGATAAAAATCAACTTTTATTGATCTCATGTTGTCTTAATAAATTTAATGAAGTGCATATAATTTTTTTTAGCTCTTTCAGGTTAGATTCTAAATAACTATGAATCAAGGAAAAAATAAAAATTTTCTTTCCTTGATTCATATAATAAGAAACACCTTGAAAATCTTTAGTGTTCAGGAGTTGTTAGAGCATACATGGTTAGATTTGGAACCCCCTCAGTAAGTAGAAATACAACAGTGAGATATAGACCTTGCTGCTCTTTACACAAACCTACATTTACAAGACCATTGCACATACTTAGTTTTAGAGATGAAATCATGAAACATTGGCAATTGAGAACATTCATTGGTAGCAAATTATTGTGAGCAGTACTATCATTAGTATGATGCATATTTTCCCTCTATCATGAAAGTAGAGAAACCTTCGGCTGTGTTGGTATGTAAATAAAGTCATTTCACCATCTTAAGATCTTCAGACTATTCTCTGGTTAGACAGTGTTCTCCTAATGTGTCATCTACCAGTAACCTTATATAGGAAAGCTAAAGTGCTGTTTTGTTAAGTTGTTGTTTACTCAACTTTGATTTGATTACCTACTTAAGTAAGTTTAAAAATAGTTAAGCCTTTCCAATGCTCAACCATGCGATTTTGTGAGGACTGTAGTATGCAGTGAAGAGCTGGCTACAGTTTATCTACATGATCGTAATCTACTGGTAACTTAGAAAACTCAGCCCATAGTATGAAAGCATTTAACTGATAGGAAGTAGCAATTAAAATGATGGCAGTAGAACACATATTTGGGGAATATCAACTTATCACTCTCCTCAAACAATTCCTTGCCTACACTGGCTAAGATGACCTATTAACAGTAGGTCACTGACAATCAAACTTTTTCATAACTTCATCTTTTCATAATGCAACACATTCTTTGTAAAGTAACAAAATCATTGATGTCTGGAATTGTTTCTTATTCTGGTGTACAGTATTACATCAATCATGTAACCAAATAATTCTAAACATTCTTCATGTTTCTGCAATTCTGTTAATGGTCTAATATAAAACAATTCAAGACAAAATCACAAATAGGTTATTAACTCCATTCTTTAGGCATAGAATTGTCTTGAAATAGTCTGAGAAATATTACATTTTGGGAATACCCTTAAGTACCCTAGATTGTTTACTACTACAAAGTGTCAAACAGATTCATATATAGTTCAAGAAAATAAACTCTAAATCATCTATCTTTTGTGCAATGAATGTTAAAAGTCAAATCAAAATTGAAACCTTTATTTTAAAAGTCTCGAGGTGAAAAACTGATACAACATTTAACACAAGGTGCATTTTTATTGGCTTCATTCACTTATTAGACTTCCAATTAGAAATAAGTACAAACTTTTATAAAAAAACTAAAAATACCATCGAACCCAAAATTTGGATTTACTTATCCAGGGATAAATGAATTTATTGCCAAAGTAGGGGGTAAACATTATTTACAATCACTGCGTTTTGGTCAAATCTTAACTTTAATCAATTCACTTAAATTTCATTCAAAATGCACTGAAAAAATATTTCCCTCATGTCTGTAAATAAAGCATTCATATCAGACAAACAAGATGGATATAGGCAAATTTCCAGTGTAGAGATTAACCAGTTTAAATACTTCTCATTTATTCTTCTACACCTTTACTTACCTATTCTTGGCTGATACTTTTTAGCACTAGGTAGCTTTATCACTAGACATGACCTACAATGTTCATTGTATTTCCACTTTAGAAAATGACTGATGATTTAAAATGAACTTGATATAATGGAGGGAACAATTTCAGAGTCAACCTGCTTGGTTTACTCCAAAGTAAGAGACTGTTCCCTTTTTTTCACTGTTCGAGGCTTGAGGTAACACTTTCTATTAAAAAATGATGGCCTCTAGAAAATGGATAACTTTTCCATTGAAAATAATTTCAATTCAAAAGCAAATGATTGTTCCACAACAGAAATAAAAATAATTAATGAATCACAAATAGGTGAATAACAATAGCCGATTTTTCTAGAGAATTCTTTGAGTTCAAAATGGTTCTTACTAGCCACTTCTGGATTTAACTTTGTGAATAACACACATGTAATAAAAATTGTCAGTATTCTTATTGAAAACTATGTTGCAGTGCAGGAATCATAGAATAATATAAGCTGCCTGCTCCTTACCTAATACAGAACACACACACACAAAACTTTTGGCATCTAAATACAGCAAGTATTCAGCATGAAAATGAAAATTTTACTTTCAGCAAAAAGCAGAAAAATAAAAAATTTAAAAATGACATACATTCACACAAAGCTATTTCTTAACAAAATTCTAACTGTAACTATTGACATTTTTAAAAGACAGTTTGACACATCACTACAGATGCCATCGTTTCTCAAAGTTGAAATCGTTTCATGGGACAAGTTTTTTTTTAACAATTACACAGCATACATTTATTGGAAAAAATATTAAGGGTTCAATCATAGGAGGTCATTTTATCCCCAGAGGTTTATGTACCTCGCATTTCCTGCATTCTTAATGTTCCAAACAGAATGTAGGTGCAGACAAAGGAAGGCAGTGATTCTTTTCATTGTGCCCATTTGCCTCACTTTAGTCGATGAAGTGGTTCTTCAGGTACTTCATCATTCCAAAGGTTCGGAAGCGTTTGACTCCTGCAACACATGACAGATTCATCATAAGTTAGATGTACAGAATTAGCAAAACAGAAAAATTTTCCAGTGGTTAGGAGAACTTACCAAAAACCTTAAGAAGTTCATCATCACATATAGCAAACTGTTTGTTCTTGGGATCCTATGATACAACAAATATTTTTCATTAATATATTGACAAAAAGAATATAAATCAGATTACGCTTGTAACTGATTCATCAATATCCAGTTGAAATAGTTATATTTTTACAAATATGTTAAGTACACATGCTAAATTAAATTCTTAAAAAACACTTACAAACAAGTTCCTTCCCTTGATGATGGCCCAAATTTTCTTTACTACTTCATGGCGTGCCATTGATTCGCACCCAACAAGAGCAGCTAATTCAGGTGTGAGATTAAGTGCTCGTGTGTATCCACCTCCGCCACCTCCTCTCTTAGCCTTTGAAAAATGAGAAATCACATTACAATCTCGTCACTTTCAAACATATTCAATATATTCATCAAAAGATCATGACAGTAAATGGGGACCAAAGTTACAATTTATTCTCAAAATATTCTTGTCACAGAGTTAGGACCCTAGACTAAGTAAATGACTTGACTGAAATATCACATGGCCAAAATACTTACAGCAGAGGCTTTCTTAGCAGGGGTTGAATTACCACCACCTCCGCGCCTACTCTTTGCCCAGTCTTCATCTGAGCCTTCGTCACTATCACTACCCTTTGCCTTCTTCTTGCCCTTCCCTCCCTTTTTGGCTCCACCACCTTTACCTTTCTTGCCGCCAGGATTATATTCCTCATCACTGGCATTGTCCTACAAAGAGATTTTGGATAACATAGATTTTGAATCAACAAATGTATCATACATCTACAAGATATCATTAACCTTTTCCGCCCATGAAAATTCAAAATTTTAGGTCATCTCACTTAAAATAATCTCATAATTAACTCATCAATGTCAACATAAAATAGGATGAGCATATAAATTCTTTGAATGATGTTGATATTCCAATAAAGTAAAATGTAAGCATAGAGAAATGTGATGCATCAAGAAAACTGCAAATAAGAAAACCTTTCCCATATGGAGTTAGTTGACTAATAAAATCCAACTTACATCTGAGCCTTCATCACTCTCATCACTACTGCCTTTCTTTTGCTTTTTGGGAGGAGGCTTCTTCTTAGCTGCTGTTCTCTTTCCTTTCTTTTCCTCCTCGTCTTCTTCTTCCTCCTCATCCTCTTCGTCATCATCATCTGCATCCTTCCTCTTTTTGCTTTCTTTAGGACTTTTTCCAACTCTTTTCTGTTCCAAACATTCCATCATTATTTCGTCAACTTCCTTTTTCCTGTTTAACAACGGGACATGAATCATATCAGATAAAAGTGTAAAACAAATACAAACATTCCGTTTTTACTTATTATGGAAAAAGTAAATACCTGTCGGATAAGTCCACGTCTAATTTTTTCTCTAGTTGTTGTCTTAATTTTTTCGCAGACATGGATGAAAGGTCTGCATCCTTGAAAATAGCTATAAAATAATTTTAGCGTTAGGTAATGGCGAATCCTCAAGTTTGTAACGGTTACATACTTTATTATGAATTACCGATTATATGTTCGTTAAATTGCGATAAATTAATAGTAATTAAAAAGCCTTTATCTAATTATAATTTCTACAACTTGAACCATATGCATAGCCCAACACATACAGAAATAAGAAATGCATCACTCAACTCCTAGTGTGACATCAGTGACAACCTCGAAATTGCCAGATAACGCCGAAATTTCACCAAAATTATCTAATCGTTTAATAGACTGCAAAAATAAACATTTATTAATGCAAATCTTTCATCACCATTCAGTTAAAATGGATTTCTCATAATAAATCATCCTATGGTGATGCTTGGGTGCATTTTGGTAAGCGTCCCGAAGCCATTTGGGCTACACAGGCAAGACGCATATCCTATTCAAAATACGTTTCACAAGCCGAGTTTTCATCAGTGAATTACGAGAAAATGTCCTGTGAACTGCCCGATTTTATTATCTAAATCGTTCGTAAATATTTTTTAAAACTTATGTTGCTACTTATTTACCCTTAGTTAACCATAATTCAATAAATATAACTATTTACCGGTTATTTCTCTCCGCAGATCTTCCTTCGTGATACCTGCCATCTTCCTTTGTCGTATTGGCTGGTATTGGCTAGTGGGGGGTAGCCAACGTTTGAACTTCAGTATAGTTATGCATTACTATGATTAAAAAAAATAATTTCGAGCTTTTAAAAAAATTCCAGCTCATTATTTATCTTCATACTTTTAAATATTTTCATAAATTTTGCTAGAGGTATCTTGTTAAGGGGGTTTTATGTAAACAGACATCATAATTTCAAATAAAATAAAAACGATAATTCTTGAATTTATGAATAGAAGGCATGAATACTAATCATGAAATAATTAAGAAAGGAAAATTTGTGCTTGACTATTAATCATTAAGTATTTATTTGTTGTAAATTAATAGCTTCGCGGACGCGCGAAATTTCATCTGCCCACTCTAAAAAAAACAAGGAAGTTGGATGGACTTTTATTGAAACTCTTGTTAATACATGGCCATTGTTTCATTATGTTGGTAATAACACCATTGGCATGTCTTTTAACTTAAGGGATTAATTTTTCATTGGATTATCAGCAATCATATGTTTTTATTTTTAATCATTTGCCTCCTTAAGGTTTATATAGCAATTTATTAGTAATACAAATAGGAGCTTACAATGTAAACATGAGTCAACGATGACATTACTTTGTATTTAAGAAGCAAACTCCATTGAGAGAAGGTAGAACTTGGGGATCTATTTTCCATTTTTAATATTATATTATTAATACATATGACTAAAACAGATATGATAACCCTGAAAACACGTCAGAGACATGGTAACTTACGCGAAATTACTGAACTACCTGAGGGTGATTCCAGGGTTGCATGGTCTCGTCTGACATCTCGTAACCAAGTCTTGCACCTGTTGTTAGTACCGAGTTTGAGAAATATACGCTAGATGGCAGGCGCATGGATGATTTCTTCCCTTTTCGAAATGTTTACCCTGACCTGCTTTCATGCAAAATACGCGCATAAAATATTGCACACGGACTTCGGCTTAGTTATGACGCCTAGTTATTCCGAATGAAAATGCGGATTCGGTGATCAAATCTGAATTTTCGCGATGAATGAAAACTCGAAGGAGCCGGAGAAATACTCGTTTTCTTTAAGGGAAACTGCTGGGAAGAGTTGCTTTTCTTCGACTTAAAAAGCTAAATGCGAATAAGTAATCATCAGACCAATTCTGTTGGCATTTACTATGTTTCCCAAAGTTAGCCGGGCTCTGCACAAGGTTCTTGTAATCTTCTGGTTGTTACATGTTACGAAATCTGTCTCAGCATAACGATACGCTGTAGAAACATACTATGGATGATCACAGGAATCTAAAATTGAATTAACCTTCATTGTAATTCAATGAAGTAATAATCATTTTCATTTCGCTCTTAGTGGGTACTTTCGAGCGTAAGCGCGCTTTGCGAGCTTCACCTTCCTGCTGACTTTGTTTATAAACGTAACTGCTGCCAAGGAGATGTTTACATTTGCGAGGCGCTAGTTCAAACCGGAGTTTCTCACGAGGAGCAAAATTTTAGCGTATTACCCTATCAATTCAGTACCTTCCGTTATCATTTCCTGCTAATGTAGCCGGCAGAAGTATTGATGAATGAAAATCATCTGCCATTTCTGTTTCCCTCTGCGCAGAGGCAGCAGAATTTCGGTCTTTTTTGTTTTGAATCCCACCGTGGTGGTGTCGTGTGCAAAATCGGCCCCGGGTCCCTTCACCCCTTCCCACATGAATATCTTAGAGAGAGGGGTGGCAAGAAAGGGCTAAGAAAAAGATGGGGGAAGTCAGCTTTGTGTGTGGGAGAGGTGGTTAAGGATCCGATGCATGAAAACTGTGGAGTTTGTAATCGGGTCCGAGGATGCCATTTGCCTAGAAGAAACACCAAAAAATGACTGATGGAAAGTATAAGGGGAAAGAGGACAGAAAGGAGTGGAAAAGGAAGATGTTGAGGAAATTATCATATGGGAGAAATTTTCACTATGTTGGATTGAGAAGGATTTGAATTTTGAAAGCTAAAGAGTTTAGTGAGGTTTCTTTGTTTTGAAAACTGACCGAAGAACATAGCGGATCAGTGAAATTCTAAGTTTACGAAACTAAATGTATGTGATAATGTGATTTACTCTCAATAAAATAGATGGATTGGAATGACATTTTTACGCGTGCTGAAGAAAATTAAATATGAACGAGAGAAAAAATTAAAGGAGAGTCATATAAGTTCGAAATATAACTACGCCTGTGTATAACTTTTTAGTAAGGCTATTGTAAGAGTGTCCATCAAAGTATGGTTAGATTATCATAGTTAATGAAACAAAGGAACCATCCATTTTTAGATCACAAGCGGATCCAAGAGGGAAGAAGGGTGACTATCCCCCTTGATTTAAAATTTGAATACGAAGCATCTCTACGATCACTGTACGTCTTCAGCATTTTGTACCTCAGAATCTTATTTCAAAAGTCAATTGGAGAGGAGTTCATCAGAAAACAGTGATAAACTGCCCCTTTCCCTTGACAAGTTTCCAAAAAACCACCTTGTTTTAGAGTGATAATTTGATTTCTCCTCATAACATGGACTTTCACTGATGCAGCCATTCTTCTATTTGCAGCCGCATTGGAATCGACAAAAATGCATTTCTTTGAGTTCACTGTTGATTTCAGGGAGTAAAAGAAATGGATTCAAGCAGGGAAATTCAGGGCACATGAATCTACGAAGAAGTATAAGATCTAAGTATGATTTACACGAAACAGCTCTGGATTGAAAATGATCTGTATTTTCATATTTCATTCAGTAATTTTTCAGAGACTAGAAATGTACTGATATAAAACGGTAGATGAAATAGAAATTTTAGGATTTAAGGCTCTGGGGTGGACAGAATACTTTTTACATCCATCAATCATTGGCGGGTGTCAGGAATAGTTCCTGGAAGGATGTATATTGGTATCTCAGTGATTCAGATTAGCATAATATGAAGAAAGGATATGATCATAGTAATTCTCCCGTCTCTTTTCGTAAGACTGACTTCTTCGAAACCTCGGTTTTAATACGGATTTCTTTGTCTAAGGCAGAGTTAAAGCAACATAATTCCACTCCAATCTAAAATAGGCCCTTATGATTATTTGAAGGACATGAAGGGGTGGTGACATTATCATGGCAAACCTCACTCAAATATTTTTGGACATCCACTTTGAACTAACATACTTTACTATCAACTCATTTTGTCTTAAAGATACCACAATTTTTAAGACAAATCATTTCTTAATTAAACTATTAAACTTTGGCGGAACTTATCTTCTGTTAAAATCAAAATGGAATAGAATTCTTCAACTTTTAGTTTTTAAAATAAGAGAAGTTCTACAAAATATTAATTGGAAGGTGGCAATGTTCCTTATCAAGCCATTTCGCAGAATCTCAAATCATCCATTGTATAGGAGCACAAGGTTTAGAATCGGTGGAGTTATGTACTCCTGGTTGTATCAAAATATATAATACTCTGCAATTATAATGTTGCTGGTATTATATTCTGTATTTTAGTACTACAGTTGTGGTCTAATCTTTTCACGCTTAAAACTTTTGAGGTTATTTTGTCTCGTTTGTTGCATAATTTATTCGTCTTATTGCTGAAGTTATATAAAATCACAAGGCGTGTTAACGACAGCGCGGCTATTCCTTCGATATTTTTTGCTTGGTGAAAGTGTTTTAATTTTCAGTACTACCAGGCCATTGAGCCATATTTACCATACACATTGGGTAAATAGGAGGACATTTACGTACCAGAATAAAGGTACACAAACTAGGTTTCCTTAAAATTTCTCGCATTTCACCTGATTGAAAAACGACTCGGTTTAGATATATCTACTCGGTTTTTTACTGTCATAAGAATTAGGGGACTCAAACACGGACGTAATTCGCGGTAAAATTAGCTTTTGTAGTACAATTAAAATAACACATCTCACATAAGTAATAAGTACCCTTTTCTGTGAGAAGATAGAATACACGCCAATAAACGAATCGACGAAAAATAACAGAGCTGTACTTTTTTTCGCTCCTTTTTAACGAAAAAATAAATTCGGTTCAGTTCCGGCTTTCTCCTTTTGCCAACCTTGAATCAGTTTGAACCGGTCTTTTCGCTTGGACCATTACAATATTGTATCATTCCGAAAGTTTATTTTATCATTTCCAGCTTTTTTTATTTCCATACAAGCTTGTGATATACACAACGATCAGATTATTAAATCAGATAAATGTCAAGCATTCGTTTTAGTTGGATACAAGTGGTGGTTGAACATGTTTAGTAAACACACTCAAGGAACATGCATATTGTTTGGAACCGAAAATCGGAACTGAGGAATAGCGGCTTTCGATTTCGGTCTAACAATTTAAATCATTTCATTACGTGTTCGGTTTGCATTGCGAAAAAATAACCTCTTTCGATTTCGTTTATCGGTTCGATGCCCTTATAAATAACAAAGGGAAGATTAAGAAGGCGTGTGGTGAAAAAAGGAAGGGATGGCACGAAGGTGTGAAGTGAGTGTCCTTGATAACTGACCGGGGTAAAACGCCTCGAAAGTGTGTGTGGAGGTGGAGGTTCGAGAAGAATACTTCTTGCTCCTGGCGTTGAGTCGAGGATGTTGGGTCTAAAAGGAGGGGAAGGGCGGTGGGACGAATCGAGACCAAAAGGATTGGCGCGAAGAAGTTGGTTGGCGACCTCTCCCCATCTCAGTCAGGTTGCGGTGGTTAGGGACGGCGGGAAAGGAGTAATGATTGATAAAAAGGGGTTTGGCGAGGGAGATGAAGATGGATAAGAGCCTGGATGCGATCGAGGAAAAACGCTCGGACTCGTGGGCGTTTTCAGGGGCTTAAATTCGAATAAAATTTTATGGACGGCTCATGATAGTCGAATAAGGATACCTCAGATTACCGTGGCGTGAAGGACTTCTGATTTATTCCCTATTCACGCTCACTTAATTTTGCCGGAAAGGCATCTGTTTCTTGTCGTCGGGCTTTATCTCTCGGACAGTAGTCAGAAACGCCGTGGTTAAACTTTTGGGGACCTCGTTACACTTCCCGGGTAAACTTTGCCGTGTAGTATTTTTATTTCTCTTTCGGTGCAGAATAGAGGAAAATTAATTTAATTTTCTCTCTGTCTTGTCTGTATCTATGATAATATGAAAGTTTATGAGGTATGAATAATGCTAAATAGTAGAATTAACTTTCTGTCTATTTCGTAGCTGCGATGATATGAATGCTTATGAGGTGTGAATGGTGC
Source organism: Pachydiplax longipennis (assembly GCA_036926295.1). Lineage (NCBI taxonomy): Eukaryota > Metazoa > Arthropoda > Insecta > Odonata > Libellulidae > Pachydiplax > Pachydiplax longipennis. The sequence goes on along the minus strand of JAVFKF010000001.1, from coordinate 18,326,926 downwards.
TGAATAATGGTATTAACTTTCCTTACCTCTTATTGCTAAGAAAGTGATATTTTTCAGTACTTACGTAGATCTTCTCCATTCATAGCATACAGGCTCATTCAATGAGGAAGGTAACAGCAAAGTAGTTCATTCCTTACCTTGCATAATAAGCCTCATTCTCACTCCAAGGTGTTTGGTGGCTAATGTTGGAGAGGTTGAGGTCCAAACAGGACCTCGGAATTGATACTTATAGATCTTTGTAATAGCAAGCGATTGAATGACTCATATAACATACGTGTTTAATTCCATTCTTTCTTTTTGTTGTCAATTCTACCAGTGATTGACAGCAAAGTTCCTCCCCTATCGCTTTCTAAATTATGTAGACATTTCCGTATAGAGAAGGTGCAGGTTGAATATATGCTCCATTTTTGAATCTTCAGCCTATGAAATTCAGAATCCCAAACTTCAGAAATATGTGAATAATATTATATTTTACTCGGGGTTTATTTAATGTATGAATGTGCCAACTCGTTGTTATCTTACGGGATAGGAGTCATAGATACTATTGGTATAAATTTACCTTTTTATAACGAATGAATAATTTAGTTAAATTTGTGTCACTTTATTATTTATAGACGCCTTCAAACTGTTCAAGGTCGAGCCAATAACGTCGTTGCAAACTTTTTCTTCTCAAAATATAATAATGATTTAGATCTGTTCCAGATTCTTTCACTTGATGTTTGGATTGAAGTGATAAAAACTTCTTAGGATAATTGTGCGATAAACTTGCCCGCTTTACTGATAGAACACCTGTTTTTGGCTTAGAATCTGGTCGGTATACTATTGTGTCTGTGCATCTTCCAGTGCTGTAAGAACTGATCATTTCATCTTCATCAAAAATCTTCCTTCACGATCAAAGAAGCGCCTTAAATCTAATAATATTCGCCAAGTAAAAATTATAGCTACACAACTCTGAGCTGGATTCCCCCAATGCTAAGCTCATGGACGGCCCCACAATACTTTTTTAGCTGCCACTCAACTGATTTGTTGAACGCCCCCTACCACATGAGAAATTTGAAAGCCTTCGAGATTATAGATAAATAACAGCTTTTACAACTTGTACTCGATACCTCAAATTTAATATTGTGGTATTGAGTAAGACTTGTGCTTTTATTCCTCTATTATGGAAAGCTACCTCCAAGTGAAGGCCGAAGAATTTTTCCTTCAGCTTAGGTGTCCATAATTACAATTTTAAAACATTTCTCACTTTAAATTATGTAGTTAAATAAAATAAATAATACTGTCATTTGAGTAATTATGAATATTGTAAGTATAGGTAATTACATTCATAATTACTAAATCCATTTGACAAGGAAGGAAATAGACAAACTATTTCCTAACTTGGCAAGACTGGCGCTGCTCCATTATCTAAGCGTCCACATTAATTTTCTCCCGACCAGATGTAGAACAACAATCTAGGTAAAATAAGTTTTAATTAGTGAAATAAAATTTATGTTTCAATTATTACTTTGATTCCCAACGCTTACCCTCTATCAATGCGTAATTTTTTGATAGAAGAAGGGCTATGGGGGCTTGAAGATGGCAATCACTAGCCGAAACTAGCGGTCAGCGATACCTTGTAATTCGGGATTAATAAATTAAAAGTTATTAAGCTCCTTGTTGAATTAAAGCTGTTAATTCAACATTTTTTCGTAAATTTACCATATGTTTTAGGCGTTCCATGTCTCAGAAATTTCATGATACAACAAATTCTGCGGCTTTCCTTTTTTTTGCGAAATAACCTTATTTACCCACTCGATGAAGAATCTTTTTTGTATACATTGATGCATTTTATTTTATGGAAAATAATTTTATTTTTGGTATCACATTAATTTGAGTTGAATAACAGAAATTTCTTCACACAAATTTCATCGGTATCGCCACTATAAAAAAATCTTTTCATCATAGGATTAAATATATATTGATCTATTTCATAGAATTAATTCCCTTGTATTAAATATTATGGCGATATTGGTGGTGATTCGTGATTTTTCGCAGGCTTAGGACGCCAGTCCATATATTTTCGTATCGCACATGCGGTAACCCCAATACACAAGTTTTGAAAATACCAAGTATACTATTTATTCATGTTACTCCATTGCCATTCGCATTGATGCCAAGACCATCCCCTTCACCTGTTTCTCCACTCAAACCTGCCCATGTCAACCATACCAAGCCATTCCACCTATGCCCTGCGATACCATGCACACCTACCAATGGCACTTATCTCCTCCCATTCCTAAGCCTAACCAATCATTCCTAGGCCACACCCACATCGTAATCATTACCCAGGAATCGATAAGAGATCGATTCGATTTTTGGTCACGTGACAAAATGGTCAACAATCCTGCGAATATGGGGACAGCGGTCAAGCGACATAAATATTACACTTGTGGTCATATTTTATGATCGCATGGTCTTTTCCACCTTTGCAATTTTTATCTGTGCCATAAATTATCTGAAGATTATAAATTACCATACTTTACTGCCAACTTACTGAAAGCACTGACTAGGTTACATATTAGGAGTTATTATAGAGAATACATTACTTGCTGAATGAAAAGAGAGGTTAAAAGAACTTGATGAAGTTGGATTCGTTTATACAGGTTTTTATGGTCCAAAATATTTTCAAATTTTGAAATAAATATAATTTATTTTCTAAAGAAATTCTTTGTTACTTTAGCTTAACAATAATTAGCCGCAGTTCGTCCATCTATTAAAGCTCAATGGTCAGAAATTTATGTCGGTGACATCTTAAAAATCGCAAGATGAAAAATTCAGATGTAATGGAAAAATAAATTTCATAAATCTTATTTCTTGCATGGAAATTTAGAATTATAGGTTTAGAAGACAATCCCCTCAATTAGCAGGTAACATTTTATTCCAGGCAACATTTTATCGCAGGGAGCGATCCATAGCTAAAAATGGCTCATTACTTAAATTCGTCAACGATCATGATCAAGAAATAGAGCCAAAAATAATTTACAATCGGCAAATTAGTCTCTTATTTTATCTGCACTAAAAGCGTATTTAATAATAATTAAAAGATTTTGAAAAAAATCGGAATTTTTGTCACGAAAATGAGCGAAACTTCGTTGTTACAGTTCATTAACATTTATTAATATTTAATCATGAAATTATTTGTAAGAGGGCACAGGAAAGTCAAGTCAAGAAACTGATAAGCTAAAGAATTTTTTTTAAGAACATGACCGAGCTGATGATAAAATTCTTATATTTGAAGCAAATCAATTATTAATGCTGTTGCGATTTCCACGTGAAATGGACAGAGGTATTCTATTAAGTGTTGGATTGGTAAATTTATTCTTGGAAATTTACTCAAGTTTAAAATAAACTTCATCTATATTTGAGCTAATAAACCGGACATTTTCTTTATCAAATACTTAGATGGTTGTAAAATTTATAGGCATATAATACCTTCAACATTTATCAACGATAGGTAACAAAATCCTATGAAAAGAAAGCCCCAAAAAATAGTCTCTAGAAAAACTTGGTGTACCTTCGTATAGAAAAGTATTCCTTAAGTATAGCATACCTAAATATAGTGACCTCTAATAAATTATAGATCGGTTACAGTAAAATAAGGTTAACTATCAGACGCGGTTCTAAGAGTTTACTGCAAGAGGAAAAAATCCTCATTGAACTCATATTTTTAAGGTAAATTTTAGGTTGAAGCATTGAGGTGTAGATAATATAGATGTAGTAATATAGATTTGTTTCAACTTGTCATTCCAAAGGATAATTATCCTTTTATATCCTTAATTGTAATTAGAGGTAACGAATAAATGAAAACTCCAGAGAGTAACAGAGAGTTCTTGCTAGAATAAATTTATTCTCGGATATCATCCTCATTGGCTGAGGTCAGTGTCGCAAGGATTAAGCTTTTATTCGTCCTTGGAATAATCAAGTCAAATGTCCTATCAAGTCATTGCTTCTTGGGGGAAATTATCGCAATATTTGGCCTTGTATCATGCGATGTTGTTGTCTTAAAAAAACCACCCGACCTTGAATTTTGGTCTCGAGAAAATCGAACTTTCCGTTTATCTTCCCAATCCAATAATCCGCAATGGGTCCGGACATTGAGAGGGGGAAGTTTTAGGAGTCGAGGAGGAAGTTTAGGAATGGGAAGGAAGCGCGTATCTGGAAGAAAGGAATTATCGTAGGTCTCTAAAAGTGAGGGAAGTAAGGGAGGTCAGGGAGGAGGAGGTCCGACTTTTAACGATAGCTCCGCGAGACAAGGTAGCCCGAGTTCTTTCTTCTATTCCGCTTTCCCCCGTTCACTTTTTATTTTTCGTATCTTACCTCAGCGCGCTGTTCCCTGCCACGGACAATGGGGCAGGTGCAATGTTCACGGACCCTCTGTCTCTCTAAAGCTTTCCTTTTCCTCTTCTTGCACACACAAACACACCCCTCTTCTCTTTCTCCCTCAGCATTCTCTTTCCTCTTCTTCTTCGGAGTCAGCGGCGGCACAAACATTCCCCCCTTTTCCCGTCGCTTTCTTTTCTTCTTGCCCTTTTCTCTTCATCTCCTCCGGTTGATGGAGCAACGCATCCTGACTGGGGATTCTGAAAGTTTGGGAAAGAGAGGATAGGCCAATGAGGAGAGATGGAGAGAAAGTTCAGGAAACAGAGTTGAGGGTCAGGACACCCTTGACTTTGGGACTCTCAACAAACTTTCAAAATGGATCATCTAGTACGTGGTTCTCTGTACTTGATTTGGGATGTCTTCGAGTAGCTTAGGAACACGAGTATCAAGACTTAACTCAAGTAGAGGAGATTTTTTAGGTGATGCATCTGAAAGGATTGCAGAAAAAAGTCCGACGTTGGCATTGAGAAGTTGTCTGGGACGTAGGTGAAAATTTCTCGTGCAAATAAAGAATGCGGTGAGTGGCCGGAAGAAAAATACAAAGGGTATTATATCTCGCGTTTAAAATAAAAAAAATTGTAGATGGGAATAATGCGTTTGCGATGAGTGTGAATTATGTGTTCCTTACTTATTGCGACTTATTGAGAATCTGATTTCTAAGTTGCTGTATCAATCACAGGATGTAGGCACTACAACATTTGCTTAATGAAGATGGTATTGCAACACCAAATATAGCTAAGGATTTACAGCTACTCGTATGTGGCTCTGTTTGATAAGTGCCGGTGTGTCTTCTTGGTTATGTACAATTATGTTTTTCCGTGGGAAACTTCGGTTAACGACAAAAACATCAGAAGATCAGACGTCTAAGAACTCTGTGATCAACTATCTAGTCGTACACCTAAGGTTTTGTATTGTCCGTGTTTAGAATTGTACTTCTACTTTTCTAGTGGAGGAATCTGTTTGTACAAGGAATCCGGGAATAATAGTCGAGACAACACGACACCGCATAATATGTTTGAGGGGAAAGGTGTTTTGGAGAAATGAGGCAAAAATGAAGCTTGGATCCAAAGGAGAAAGAATATTGGATAACTATAATTGCACGGAATGAATTTCTAATGTAAGTAAGCAATGAATGGTGAGGGTTGAAAAGCGGCGATTCGGTAAGGGAAGAAGGAGAAAGAGCAAGGAGACAGAAAGTGAAGAAAACGAAAGCTCGAGAAGGGAGGCGGATATTTTTGCGTGTCTGTGATAATATCTCACACGCAACTTTAACCACTTAAACCACTGTGCGCCTTGGTCAACGCCCCCTCCCCTCCCCCTTTCTCCTCTCCTCTGCCTTTTATCTCCTTGGTCTACCTCACACCACACATCTAAACTCACCTTTTCGACTTTCCATTGTTCGACCGTTTTCTGTTGAGACAGACCGCAAGCATTGCGATTCTCTCGAGTCCATCTCATCTTCCCCCATCTCGGCAGTTGCACTTTTCCGCTCTGCTGCATTAATTATATATGAATTAACTACTTTGAAAGCGCTCCCTCCGATACCCTTGAAATAATTGTTGATTGCGTGTGCCCCTGGCGGGTGGGCTATCGTGTAGTGTTATGCACTGATATGTGACGGGGAGGAATTTGTAATCTTCTACATCAACCGTGTCATTGCAGATGTATGTAAAACGTGCTACAGAGGTTGCGTCTGATTTTGATCTAGCGTTAGTCTGCAGTGGATGGATAAGTTCTTAAGTTGCATACCTCTCTGTATGGTTTTGCCTGAAGTAATTGAGGGACTCGATATGCGAATGTTTGACTACGTGGAAGGCCATCATAATAATGGAAAGGAATCAATTGTACATTCCCACAGAGTGTTATTCGTACGACATGATTCGCTAGGGAACAAGCGTCATCACCTTTCTATTATTAATTGAGGGACGGCAAACGAAATGGGTGGGTCAAATATTGACAGAGGAGGGATTGATAACGAAAATATTTTAGGGTGACAGATAAGAGAAAAGATTGGGGGAGGCAAAGGCAAAAGATTGAAGGATAAGTTATTAATGAGTGGGAAATTTTAGGAACCTATCGAGTGATGAAACTCGATAAATAAATAAATTCACTTAAGTATGTACCTATGTCTCCCTACATCAGGAAAAGATCATACCAAAAACTGTATTATACTTGAGAAATGATTGGAACCTCTAATCTGCTTTTAGTTGATTGAATTTGATCTTTTAATTTCATTATTTTTCTAGTACCGATTGATGTTGACGTTTCTCTTTATTATTTTGCAGTTAATTTGCAAACTAAAATCATTCCCTGTAGAGTACTGCACTACCTTATCAATACCCTTAAATCCAATGGGGGAGCTAAAACTACTATTAGGATAGAGTTCTCTGAAATAGCGTTAACTACTCTTTGAGTAAAATGTGAGGTGAACGTGAAGCCTACTTCATGAATTGATAACTAGAGCTAGTTACTGATACAACGTCCGAAAGAAATATTACATCCCACATTAGGATAGGTCAACGACTTATGAAATATTTTTGGTTTACGTCCGAGAAACTTAAGTATGCCATGGTTATGATAGCCTCAAGTATGTTGAGGATCATTAATTTGAGATGACTCATGCAAACTGTTTGTTCTTTTTAGTAGATGGGAGAAGCAAGATATCATAGACCTTGAAAAGAAAGGAATAATTATCAGTTATAAAAATCTTATTCAGGAAATACGAAAAAATAGGATTACACACACATCACCGCAAGATAGAACTTTCAGACGGGAAATGTGGATAAGTGCGAAATTAAGTAATTTTCCCACTTTCAATTCCATTTGAAGAAATTTACCGCTTACTTAAGAAAAATTAGGAACTAATGTTATAAGACAGGAAATTTACTTTTGAGCGTGCAGTGGATTAATAGTGGAGTGCAAGGATTAATAAAAGCAAACAGTTCTTGATGGTTGTTATTTTTCTTTGCAATTATCAATTTACATTTATCCGAAACTCAATACAGTTTTATATAACCAGATTATCTTTATAGCTCATATTTCATCATTGTCTTGAGTGTTGAAATTTTATGTTAACTTACAATTTATTGTATAAATGTAATTTCGAATCTATTCGTGCTATCTTCCATTTGTTTCTGTTTGCTCTTACATATTTATTGGTACCAAAAGAATTATCTCGAGTTTAACTTTAAGTTTTCTTCATCGTCGCGAATATCGCACGTTTAATAACAATCGTTGTAAAATAATGTTGGCAGGAAAGCTTGTTAGAGATACAATAAGTTTAAGTGAAGGGGTTCTATAGATGTAACAATATTCCCTACGCTTTCACGATTCTTCTAGTTTCCTGTAATAAAGATCGACGGGCAGAAACGAAAAATGAGCTATTAAAACTTCACGGGATCTCCTTATTGGGCGCTGAGCCATTGGCAAAGTTTATGGCTCCAACGCTCGTAAACGCAGGTACCATTACGCTAAAGAATTTCAAGCATTGCGAATTCTATCTAAGGTTCGGAGAATCGTTCTCACAGTCATCGGGTGATATTCAACTGTTCCGTCGAAATTTGTTTTCTCATGGAGAAATCGAAAACACATCGCTAACAGTAAAATAAATTTGTCTACAAGACGTAACTGATGCAAGAATGTTTGTGGCAGATTGAGTATTTATACAATGTTTGAAGTCTTGGAGATATTGAAGAATTTAACCTTTTGGCGCTGTCTTGCGAACGGTTTATCAGATTATTCTCCTTCGGTGAAATTTTTCATTGAAATTTCATAGCTACTTTGAAAAGTTGAGATGCAGCAACATCAGTTTGATATTTCCTAAGTATAAAGAATATAATTAAAAATATAATAGAATTAAAACGTTTGAGGATTTGTTTATTCTTAAAAACTTACGCTATTTAAGCGTTGAAAAACTTGAAAATTTACGTTTGTTCATTTTATTAATAATGATATACATTCTTAAAAATGTTTTACTCATTATTTCATTTGGAAACCCATAAGATAAAGAGCATAAAGGCTTCAAGGTACATACTTTATAAGTACATGCATGCATAAGCTTGTTTGTGAGAAAGAAAGCAATTTGTTTCTCACAAGCAAAATCCGTAACAAAGAGCTTTTTTGCTTTTTATTTAGGAAAGAAAAGTTTTCCTTATATCCATATCACATTACGATTTGTTTGTGTGATTCGTTAAAAGGATTATTTTTGAGTTTAGATTAGGATTTTCAAACAGGATTTTATGATTTGATGAAAATTACTTTTCTAACTTTATTATGAATGAATAATTTAAGTTCCTTTCAGTTGAATGCTATGATATTATGATATATAAATGCTACTGTTAACATCATGTTACTGGAGAAGTAACATGTAAGTACTTAATTGATCAGCTTGTTGGAAATTCATAGTATCAGCATTATTATTATATTATTTGTTACTGATTTGTGTACTACCTCAATAATCGCTCTCAACAATTCGTTCTATCTTCTTAAACTACTTTTTCGTTTAAGAGATACATGTAAATCTCAAAGGGTAGATTTACCTGTTTTATCAGGAGCAAACTTAGGATATGTAATGTTCGTCATAAAGTTTGTTGGGTGCCTCATTTTGAGATGTATGTGGTAGACCCATAGAAGAAGGCGACAATATATTTTGTATTTCTATTCTTTATGGGCTTCTCATAGTTTTAAACGTAAAACTTCCTTCTATACTAATGCCAAAAAGGGAACGCAGTAGAGCTACGAAGTCGCCTCTGTTTCTTGTTTTTCTAATGTTGTATTATAATTTTTTATATGAAGCTTTTGTTTATGCCGTCCTTTAAATTCTTGCAGCAATTTTATCCGTTATTATGTAAATAAACAAAACAATCTGAATTCCCCCTGAAATAAATAGTATGTCTAATACAGTTTGACATTATCACTGAAAATACAGAAGAAAAGCATAATTAAGATTTCGGTTCCACTTCTAGTTCATTTTGCAGTTTTAATCTGCAAAGCTTTGAACAAATTATCTTAAATTAAAATTACTTTTTGTGTTTGTGGAAAGCGATTATCTGTAATCTATATTACAAACAGAATAAACCTTAGCGCCGACTGTTATGCACCGAACTTCATGAATGTCAAATTGTCGATTGCAAATTGTCTGTATTCCATCCCATCCATAAAAAGGTAGAATATTTTAGTGTTGGGAGGTTACTAATGGTTTTTCGGTGGTTTTAAATGAATCGCATAAAAATAACTATTGGAATTTTCTTTAATATAAAATATTTCTGACATCTTCTCATTCTGATTTTCTTAAAATATACGCTTCTTTATAATAGGAGTTCTCTTAACCCTATCTTCTCGAGGATTTGATGGAGAACCATTCTGGAAATTATTGCAGAGAAAGGAATCTATTGGAGTACAATTGGATTGGAAAAGAGAATATCGAATTCCATGGAAAAGAGGACTTCGGAGGACGCCGGATGAGGATGGTATGAGGATCGCCGATGGATTTATTAATCTTAAGGTCAGTAATTACTCTTCGCAGATGGCGCACCCACCGGAGGGATAAAAGGCCTTTGGGCTATTCCTCAACGAAAGGTGCGAGGACGACTTTTGCAGACTAACAATTCTTATACTAATATCCAGCAGTGTCTCACTCGCCGTCGCCATCACGGTTGTGCATTATGAGATATGTTTCCTGCTTGTTCAGGAATCCTTCTCTTACAAATTTCTGAACCGATAACCTATAAATCCGTTATATTAATTTATTATATATATATATATATATATATATATATATTATTTATCTTTAATTATAACAAGGCAGCACTGAGGTACGTGATTTTCGCTCAGCCTCTTTTTCTATCTGTTTACTCCCAGATCAATGCTTATGTGTTTTTCAATATTTGTATTCTCATTCTTTTGAAGCATAAGATATCTTTGATCCCCATAAAAGAATCAATCTCCAAGTAAAGGCTCAATTTAAAATCTAATGATGGCGAAAAGGTGAGACTACTGTATTAAATTATTTCAATATATAGGTTTAAATGTTTTTCATGCTAGGCGCGCATCTTCGTAGGGAAACAGATTCTTTAGGCTAAAGCTAATTCTTTTTTGAGTTGTGGAAACATGCTTGTATGAATGCTTATCAGGTCGGAAGCACAATTTGCCAGCATGTTTCCCCCCGTAATATAGATTGGTACTAACATTTCACTAATTGGTAGTTTGATCATTCTGATGTTTCTTCCTTTGGAAAAATTTTCATCTAAGGTATGAAGCTTCTAAGGAAGAAGATGGATTCATCATTGAAAAGGTGATTAAATGCAATGCCTTACTCCGATAATTTGTAGACATTATGATCTGAAATTAATTTTGTGTCTTTCCAGGTGGGAGTAGCTGCATTCACTTCCTTGGCAAATTTGAATCTATGAGCACAAAGAATCGATTTTTCAAAGGTAAGAACTATGGATTAAATAGATTATTTGTGAATCAAGAGTTCTTTTAATGTTGTATCATATTGATGGAAATGCATCAGAGGATAGAAGTAGAGGAGCTATTTTAGAGATGACTGTTCAGATTTCACCACCCTCACACTATTTAGAAATGTAGACGAAATGTTCTAAATAAGAGTTGAGTTGGGTGGAAGAGAGGGCATATTGGCCTAACCCCGCCAAAAGTGGCTAATAATAATAATAAATAATAATAAAATTGACACCAAAATACTTCATGGTTTTTAATCCAATTGTCATTGTAAAACGTTGCAGCAAAACAATGATGAGAGCCTCCTGAGAAATATCCTCGGTGCGGGTAAAAGCTTACGTGGGAGCAAAATAAAATATCCGCGAAATTATAGAGAGAATTGGAACCAAATACTAGCGATATTAATTAAAATATCAGTTCTGTGAATCGATGCATTATAAAATGTAAGATAACATATAATCCAAGTGAGCAGCGCGTTCGTCTTAATTGAAAGCGGTCCTCGGTTCGATTCCTAGTAGGGGCCCATGTATGCAAAATAATCTCAGCTATCGTAGCACTTTTAACAATACTACAACTAACAATAATAAACTATTATATTTGAAGATGACGATTGAATTTTATAAGTTCAGGCCGATAGATGTTCTGATCTGAAGGAAAAATCGGGGATATAGCTGTGAGCTATTGTAGATTAAAATTTAAAAGTTCACTGGAATAAAACATTTATTCCAGTGAACTAAACGCGAATAAAAAATAGACTGAATGATGCATGCATCCCCTGCTATACACCGAACGGCGGTAAATATGCCATGAGGACATGTAAATGTTGATGCAGCACGTGAGAGCTCCCGGATACCCAAGTGGGCAGGCAGTGAAAGCGGTCCCGGGTTTGATTTCTAGCGAGGATCCTTATGAGAAATGACCTTAGCTGATATTACAACTTTTGATATTACAACTACTGCTGATGCAGCACGCTAGCTAACCGAAGAAGTGCAAGTTTTCATTTGTTTATTAAGCCTAAACTGTGAGTTGGGGACAGGGAATCGAACCGGAACCGAGAACAGAATCCGAGAGAACCCTTTTTTGATTAAAATTTAAATTCTCAAATACGAACAGAAACCGGGTACCCTGATTTTTTCCCTTTCTAATTTCGTTTAAAAATAATACCGCTTTACTTAAGTGGAAATGAATGTGGCTATACTAAATACGTGTGACAATGATTTTCAGCTAACAAAAATAATTTATTTACATTTAATTTTTTATGTGATAACATTTTGGTACATATTACGTACGTATTTCGTATTACGTATTTCTTTCTTTTTCTTTATGTCACAAGTTATACTCTAAACTTTATTGTAATCATAGAATAGAACTACACATTAAATTCTATAGTTAAATGTATATTAATATTATATATTATATAATATTAATATATATTTAACTATAAAATGGGTACAATATTTTAATAGTCTGAGAAAAAATAAGGTTCGAACCGGTTTGGGATGCGGAAACCGGAACGGTTTCGAAATTCGGTATTTTCATTGAACAGGATCGAAAGCCGGAATGAAAAATATTCCGGCTCGATGCCCTGGTTTGGAGAATTAATTTTCTCCTTCGCTCTCAAATCTAGGAAGGACGAACGTCGCGGACACATATGTTTACATGAATTCGTCTTCCAACCGATGCACGAAATTAATCTTCCTCCGAAATGATGACCTTCGCATTCTTCGGATGCACCGTCATCTCGTCAACTCATCCAACCCCTTTGGGCGTGATTTTTTTTCTCTTGGCTCGTGTCCTCCTCGTAAACTTCTTTTCACACCTTCCACCTTGCCTCTTTCCCCTTCCTTTTTCCATGCCTTTTGGGAGGGCATGCATGCACTCTGAAGGCTGGAATGCAGGCGGAGAGGCGCGGACTGCACGAGTACGTAATTGATTGCAGACAGGTCGTTGTCCTGTGCTTGCCCAAGTGGTTGGTTCGGCAGCGTTATCGGAACGTCCGTGACCAATGATGGGGATATGAATATCATAAGGTCTCTTACTTTCGTTTTGATTCGCTCGATTCGCCCAACCTTCCATTTCTACGTTGCACGAGTTCTGCAAAAAAGCTGCACAGATTGGGGTAGAGACTAATACCTGTATGTGAAATAGGAGGCTAGGTTCCCGAAATGTTTGCAAGATGATGAAGTTATCTTTATAATCTCTCTTGTAAAATAGGATGATCTAGTGGGCAAGTGAAGAGATCTGAACTTACAATAATATGAACGAAAACGATAATTAACGCTGTTCATTTTTTGTCTTTATCACTTGCTATTATAGACCGTATTGTATTTTTGTCGGATCTGTATATTTTTATCACTGTCGCTGCCGTTTTCTTGGATATGATGACTGTTTTCAACTTATTTTTACATTTCTCTAACAAATTGATAAAAGAGCGGTTTACCAGACACAAGGAGTGAAAAAGAGTGTATGTCAATTTTTTTACACTCATGCATCAAATTGAACCGTGCACATCGAAACCTCATCATCGTGCTAAACATCGCCATAATTTGTTGGCCGTACTCAAACGGAGCCGTACAAATAAAGAACCGTGCAAATAAAGACTTAGATGTACTCATTTCTCATCCCATTTTGTGCAATGGGCTTGCTCAAAACCTCGCTTCCTATGGTTCTCCGCATTCGATATAGTTTAGTTGTCCAAGAACTAATAACTTCAAATACCTACCGCACTTAATGCACTCAAAGATCGAGAGGCAATCTATTTTGCTACTAAATAAGACGTAATAAGGAATACAGTCAATTGTATGTTTGTTTTTTAAATCGATTTCGGTTCTATCAACGAAACAGATCGAGGTATAGCTGTGGAAAATTAAATTAAGTCTAGGATTTTAGAAGGCTAAGGGTGCTAAAATATCCAATAATTAAAAAAAGTTGAATTTTAATGTTTTTCCTTAAGTAAATATGGAAGAGTGAAGGGATATATTAGAGAATTTTAGTCATTCAACAGTTAATTTTCATAAAGTTCTCAAATCAGTTCATCTTTCCCTGGCGTTCAAACCGTATTCTTCCAGTGCAGTTTAAAAGTTCATGCGGGCAGTCCTTTCTATTCTGAATAGATGAATTTGTCTCTATAAAATATGATAATAATGGCTCAGATGATGTTATGTCATGTAACTAACATTCATTTCTAACAGTGATAGTTGTTGAAGGTTATTTTCCTTAAAAAGGCTTGGAATGAATCTCTGTTGTCCTCAATATCTCCTTGAACTTATAAATTCATGACTTTCCAATCAAGATATTGTTTCTTTTACTTAAGATCGGATTCTTCCTCCTGAGAAAAGAGCTGAAAGTTGTAATTGTAATTGACGCTTTCGGCATAATTGGAAACTTTTATGAGGGTATAACTTGATTGACCACATTTGTGAATTTAAAGTCGAGATTTTTCCCTTATTTACATTTAAAAGCAATTTTCATCTGTCGAATGATAAAGTATTCGGTGAAGTATTAATATCAAGAATTATTATCTCTGAGAGAAGCTAAAATTCAATAGAGAATTTGTCATTTTTACAAGGTTAATATAGTCTTCTATCAACAGTCTTTACTATAAATAAATTCAACCTTTCATTGATTGACCTTTACTCTAGGATATGAAATTTTATTCTTGACTTGTCTCTACAATTGCAGAGAGCTAATATAAATGAAGAAAAATTCTTATTGCCATGAGAAATATAAAATTTTCTTTAAATTTTGAAAGCATAAATTTCGTAACATAATTGCTCATTGATAAAAAATAATTATTCATAGATTAATAAAATATCAAAATACTATTGCTTACCCAAAGATATATTCCTTTGCTTATATTACAGTCCTGGCTGATTTTTAATATGGCCCTCATTTATACTAAAACTTATCAGGACGATTTTATTCACACGATAATTCTTATCAATATAAATTGATTTTCTTACTAAAGTAGAGTTGATGAAATATTTCTTTGTATGACCAAGCTTAGAGGTTGTTTTTTATTTTCGTTAGTCTCTTCGTTTGAATAATTTACATAGATATTTAGTACTGTATGAGAGAGGATTTGTTATTTTACAAGCTTAGGAGGGATTAGAAAATCTACAGATTATAATTTTTTCCGTGCTTCAATAGCTCTGATGGGTATGTTGATGATCACTATCAACGGATTTAATGAAGGTGGATTATGAGTGGATGAAGGTGGATACAAAGTGAATTAAGTGAATTAATTAAATTAAAGAAACTGTATAATCAAATCTAATCAAGCTCTTTTGTTCGATACATGGTGAATGAAGCTGGAAAAATCTTTGTATCTCTAGACATTAATTGTATGCTCAAACGACCATGAGTGAACTTACCGAGACTCATCATTAACACCATGTTCTCAAGTAAAATGATAGAGACAATGAATTCATATGTAGTTCTTTTTCATTAGAGAATCAATCAGGGGGAAATGGTTCACTCCCAAGATTCGTATATTCAATAATAAAGAAATTTGATATAATTTATCTGAACTGAAAAAAATGAAGTCTTAAAATTCTTTCTTCTAAAAGGTAGAGTGTTGAAAATAAGAGTTACTTCGCAATACATTTACTTATATAGGAATATTAAGGATAGTAAGAAAGAACAAGCGAACGCATTCTTATGTATGTATGTACTTGTGAGTAATTTTTTGTGGTCATAACGTAGTACTTTAGTTATTAATAATAACAGAGACAATTGGAAGAGGTGACAAAGAATAATGATTCAAATTTCTTTTTAATTCCGTCTTGCTCCCCTCGCCCAATAAGAGTTTGCCAGAAATCAATTCCCTTTAATTACAGTAACGAGTACTCTATTGGATTTGGGTAGCTTGGATAGTCTCATGTCGTTTCCGATCACTGAGGGAATAAAATGATCCGAGATCTTCCAACACGCAAACCCAATTTTCTTTAATTGCAGCATTTCTATTTGGTTGTGTAAAGATGGAGTGGTTCAGTGTGACTTTCAAGAGGCAAATATACCAAAAGAAGACGAAACGATAAATTGATCAAAAAATCATGGATAGATTTACCTTCGTGATCTTTGCGGTCCTCGATTTCTGATGGGATTTTGTAAGTTCAAATGTGTTTCCTTTGAGCTCATGCATTTTTGTTATTTATTGTGATTCATAAATATCTAGTGATTCATTCTCAAAAAGGAATCCTTAGTTATCTTAACGTAAAATTTTCGGAATGCAACTGTATAGGAGTATTTCAGTAGGTATCTTGTTAACAAAGAAAACAAGTTACATTTACAATAGAATCACAGATGTTTTTGTGACCTATCGTTGAACGATGAAATTTTTTTCCTTTTAGGAGGTTTAAAATGACACTTGATAACTAAATTAGAAATTATAGGGCATAGAAAAAGCTTGTTCCAATATTTTAATCTTTTGCGTAAGCATCATCAATGGAAAAGAATTGACCACGTGTAACTTGCGTTTTACATGAATTTACGCTTTCTGGTAGATTAGAAAGAAATTTCTACCTGTTGTATTCCTTCACAAATTCTTGAGGGTTAAAATTTCGATCCATGAGATTTTGTTCTGCTTTCTTTCCTTCTTATTTTTAGCACTGATTATTCATTCAGTTTAAAAAATGAATATAAAAGGAAATTTGAAGAGAACTCAAAGCATTGGTACACGTAATAATATCACATACCAGATAAACCATAAACTTCTGTTGGATTGCCTAAGTATGCATATAGTCATTATTATTTCTTTGTTTGTCAGCGGAAAACAAACACTAAGAATTTCCATTAAGTCACACATAAGACTGTTGATTGATAGCTTGAGTAAGCCTGCTCATATTATAAGAGAGCCTTTTTAAATTTCGGTCAGACTAAGTCACTGAGAAATGCATCATATCAGGAGTTGTCCACTAATGAATTATGCATAGATAGGATTAATTACTTGTATACAAAATTGCCTAGTTAAATCGACTTAAATTAAATTTTTACTGTATCTTTTCACACTTTTGCACTTCTTCATTCAAAAATCATTAAACATATATTTTAAAAATGTATGAATTAAGTTTGCTTAGGTTCTCTGGTTTCATCCGGTTTAACCAATGTAGTGGCTGTTATAAAAAGTTTGGTTATCTCTATTATATGTGCTTTAGAATTAGGATTCGTTATAATAAATTTATTACGAAAATAAACAATATTAATTTCTGTTAATTGACACTTTTCAGATTGTGTTACCTACTATAGTTTTCTCTTTCAAATGATGCTCCGCAAAAATAAATTGTTACGACAAGGTTTACTATACTATCATTATTCTAGAATTTTCCCATGTTTTGCTGCAAAAGTTGTTTGGACTTGGTTAGTCTCCTCATAGGTGGGTCGTGGTTGGGCTTAGCCGGTAATTATGTTAAAATGTCATTTGCAAACCCTGGAGAATGCATCAACTAGTTTGTGAAGAAATTAAATAATTTGATATTTTTGAGGGTAAAAAGTGAAAATTAGAAATAATAATAAATAAATAATATAGCTTAAATCTTCCGAAGAATAAATCTCGCAGAAAAGTTGTTATAGCAAATATGTAGGAGATAAGTACTAAGTGAAAGTATTATTGCTACAATAATTAGTAGCTAATATGACATAAGCCAAAGTGCTCCGAAAGAAATATTTTCGTATCTTAACAATGGGTCGCCACTCTTTCAAACCGAATCTCCCCAAGCTCTTCCGATTATCTTGTGATGGACTAATGAAATTTCCTCATAATTAGTCATGGTTCTTGAAACAAAAATTGTCTGGCCACGTAACTGTCAAGAAAAGCCATTGCATCGCAGACTTGCAAAAGTCATGTTTGGGCTCCGCCAGTCCAAAAAAAAGCGGAGGGAAGAAAAGTGCAGGAAATCCTCGGTGCAGCAATTGTGATCCATATCGACCCCCCGGTCCTTAATACAAAATCACCACTTCCTAACCCCTTTCTTTCGCTCCCCTTCATACGTCTCTGTCCACTTCCCTATTTCCATTTTTTCCATTTCGTCATATGTAAAAAGCTCTCTTATTCTTTCGATCTTTTTCTCCACCCCTTTCTGTTTACTCGTCTTTTTCCCTCTCTTGGCTAGACCCCTCCCCTCCCACGCCTCACCCCACTTCCCCAACTCCTCAAGGCACACATCGTCTCAGACGCACACCCCTCTCTACCCCCTCCAGGTGAATTATTGGTCGGTTGGGGAGTCGGGATCCAGACGTCTGGCCCGAGACTCGGCGTGGGCGCTACACTCCCCGTACCGAATTTCCAAATCGAGGGTCATTCTCATTTTTAATCTTGAAACTCACACGAGGAGAACGCGAGTTTCTGAAATCTCGCGAGTCGTTGGGATCGCTTTTGCGAGTCCGCCGGTTCTGCGCCCTGGTTTCCAACCCCCTCAGACTTGGGGTTTTCGAATCTCGGACTGAGTCACGTTCTGCGTACCATTATCGCGCCGTCTGATGCTTGATGCGCGTCTTCACCGAACAGATCAAAGTTTCTCGAACTTCTCACTTGGTCGAGACTGAGGCTTTTGTTGGATGCAGGTCACACACTCCCGTCACCATAACAGGGTGAATGGAATATTTTTCATCTGGTACGGGATGGATATCTTCTATATGCTTTCGTATCTGTCCTTTTTTGCGGCGGTGATAATACGGAGGCTTATGAGGAATGAATGATATTGAATAACATATATTCATACATGATAAAAGAACGCGCACTTTGTAACTTCCTCACCTAGGGACGGCCCAAGACATTTTGGCGCCCTGATCGGAAAATTCTTGATTCGCCTCCTGCCAATATAAGAGAAAGCCTATGCCTGAGCACTTATAAATGAATGTGATTTTTAGTATCCAAAGGATATCAGTTTACTGTACTGAAATAAACATTTATAATATATCAAACGTCTTCTACGATACGGTTTATACGAATCGATAAAGCCCATACAGCGCCGAAATATACGAAAGAAAAGAGAATGGAACTCGGCTGCTAATGAATAAGAGGTTCGGAAAAACTCTCCCATCGCCGAATGCTAGTAATTGGAGATTTTTTCGAACATCTTAGCCAAAATATGTCATCCAGAAATACACTTTGAACTTGTACACGACAAAAATATTAAAATATATCCATAAATTGTTGTGTAAATTCTTATTTTGAAGTACTTATTATGTAAGTCCAATTTCCAAATCCAATTTTTCAAGTAATCCTTTTCTTTCGAGATTGCCGCAATTGTGAGACTCGGTAGTCGTCAGAACTCGTCTTTATTCCTTTTCCCTACAGCCAGATGAACTACATTACGCCTTTTATGAGCAGTTACTTTTCAGTACTCGGGAGGGAATGTTATGAGTGAGCCATCTGTAATCATTTTATAAAATGTGACTGCCGTTCGCGACAGAAATATGAAAGAATCGGGTAGTTTTTCATTTTTAAACTTACATGATTATAAAACAAAATTTAAATCTTGACTTTTTAGAATTTTGCAACTATCATCTTGAAAAGAAATGCACTTTGTAACTTCCACAGTAGATTTTTATTTCAACATGTTCCATCAATGAGTTGACATCTTCGGTGAACTTTCTGAGGGTACAAATCTCATAATTGTCAAGTTGTCTAACAATCGATACGCTCATTGCTGAATTTAAAATGAACAAAGCTTAACGCTAATAAAGTTTTAGAATTTCTTTCAAACATGTTTACATACTCATTAGTTAATATATTTATGTTCTTTTTGAGCAGATATCAGAAATAGAAATCCACAAATATTTATTGTAAATGTTTGATTATAACTCCTAAGTCTGTGTAATACATTTATTAAATTAAAATTAAATTCTGAAAATTTAAATTTAAAATCTATTCAAAATACGGAGGGTGCATCTTTTTCCTCGAAAATTTGCTCGCCAGACGTGCAATCACAATCAGATTTTCACATTGGGAAATTATTCCAAATCATCCGTAAATTTCCTCACTAAATCAGTTATCATAAAATGGTTACTGTTTTCCTCTATTTTCAGTGAGTTTTTGTTTATATTTACTGTCAACTTCATGGTACTGCGTCATCCTTCAATTTAGGCGGTGTTTACAGCGTTAAGATTCATAATACACTGTTTGCTCTCCGGAATTTTTATTTCTATTATTTTTATTTATATAACTATATGTTGATTTTGTCTGTGACATTAACATAACGTTGAAATTCATTTTAAAGCTATATATAATAATTCTATTTAAATCATTCTTCCATAAAAAGATCCTCAGAACTACCGAATAGTCGAGTGGGTAACGCGTTCTCATTCAGTGAAAACAGTCCTTGGTTTCTGGTGCGGGACCAAGTGTAATAATCCAATAATCATCCAATCAATGATCCAATAATCATTCGAATTCAAATCGAGATTGATGATTCTTCATTCAAGGAAATTGGAGATATGCAGATTGATACGTAGAAGACTTAATTATATCTTATGTAAATCATTATCGATTCAGATCGTTGAGTGGTCAAATTATGCAATTTAACGGATTAATTACATTTTAAGATTACAAGATATTTTAATTGGTGTCCTAAATGTAAGGTTTTAATATTATTTAGTAAAAGAAATTTCCCGGGGTTAGAGCACATCGAGAGATAGAACAATGGTAACAGTATTTCTCTCTCTGAAATTGCAAATGAGGGAGAAACATTTTCTTTTCTCATTTCTGAAACTTTGGTCCAAGTAGGTCTCATCTTAATCTTTCGGCAGTCAACAAGTTCATCAAGCCTTTCACTATGTGAATTCTTTCATCCTGTTTTCTCAGCGTAATTTATATTAGTTTATTTTATTTTCTGCCTGCATGAGTAAAATAGTTTATAAATGGAATACGCGTGTGCTACAGATTCGGTATGATTCATTCAGGAATGATTCATTGGGAGTCTACGAGCTACTAGTCCTTACTCCATGTTGCTAAACCTCACAAAGTAGCATAACCCGGCTATCGCTCGCATATCAATGCACTAATAGGCGAACTACAAACCAATTATTAAACCAATTCAATCAATTATTATTCCTCGGTATTGTAGTTAGGTCATACGTCTGTGTGGCAATAAAGGAGATATTTAGAAAAAGCTCTTTATTTTAGGGTATAATTTAGCTTTAGCTATTGCTAAGGAATAGAGTGGTCATCAAAAGCGGATTTGTGCAGCTATATGATCAAGATGCATAGCATATGTTTTTACTGCTGAAAAATAAGAGAATTCGAAGCTAAGCTGTTATGTTTATTTTAGAATACTTCATTCCATTGAGTGATGTCAGCCTGAAAAATTATGTAAGAAACTTAAGAAACATCAGTGATGTTCTTGCACACTCATCTCTGTGAATGATCTAAAGAATTTAGGCTCTGATTTCATCTTCTGCAAGCTAATCATGAGAAAAATGATTAGTTTATTTAATAGGATCAGGTGAAGAGATGAAAAGATAATAACTTTCAGCCGTGCCATTTAAAGTAAAGTTTTTATCATTTCACTCATTCGTGTTATTGAGTCCTACCATAAAGCCTGAAGCAATTGATAGAAACAGGATCCGGATAACAATAAGAATGTTATATATATTTCTCCGAAATGAACTCCGAATTGATAATTAAACTCTTGGACGATTTTCAAATTTATTCGTCAAATAAAGTGAACGAAGTTACGTTAATTCTTACGTTGAATTGCCAGCGTCCTCTTGAAATTTAGTCAATTCCTATCATGGCAGGGTATCGAAATAAGGGTGCTGTGACGTTTATATTTTGTATCCACATTGAAGGAACTGAAGCAAGTAAGAAAACCTTCCTGAATTACAAACAATATGAACTTGGCGAGGCAGCCAGCACACTTTAAAAATGTGAATTACTCTTTCTAACTTTTTTCCTTCAATTAGATTCTATAAAAATTCCTACTGAATGAAAATTTTTATTTTTAATGAATATCTATTTTTCCAATTATACGAGTAAGATATCTCATCTGGTACCTGCATATTGTACCGAAATTAAAATTGAAGGAAGGCAAAATTAGGGAGAAATTATGAAGAGAAAATTGGAAGCCTTCTGCTCTGTCTCTGTACCCCTTGATAAAATCGTAATATTTTAGAATTCAATGTAAATCATAGTTAAATCATGTTGATTAGACAGCCTTAAAATGCGCTTTTAAGATAAATTGGAGTAACTGGAAATTTAGGAATTCAGTCTGAAAGTCTTTTGTTGAAGTTTGGGTTGAAGAATCTCTTCTTATACGATGTCGATCGTGACTGTTTTTCTATCAAGAGTTAGTGCCAAATATTCCTTTAGATCAGGGATTCATAAACTAGGGTTCGTGATATAATCCGACCCGATCCGTGAGTATAAGTTATTCTCCTAATTAATGTAGTATTCAAACTCGCTATTTACTTTGATATTATTTTTTATTATATTTGTCGGTCAATTTAATCTATTAAAGAATTTTTATACCAACATTTTCTAAATGATAGTATTTATAATACTTAATAGTGTGTCGAATCTAAGTAAAATCTCATTATGTTTGTGAGAGTAACTACAAAATTTAGCGAGTGAGAAATGAGTCACAGAGGTTCCTCAGTCTACTAAATTTTAAGAACCACTGGTATAGATCATTAGTTTTGCAATTCTGTTTTTCAACTTTTCTCCTCCTCTCTTTCCACGGCTTTAATATATAATGCAGGTCAAAGTAGGGTACAATATTTATGCTCACACGTCTAGAATATGACAAACATTCATCGGAAGAAATCCATCCTGAGGTATCAAAGCTCTAAAGAATGATTATGAAGGTTTAGAATATTACTCAAGATAAAAATTACTCAATCAAATTACTAAAGTGGCATGAGTATGTTTTAATTCATCAGATTTGTTTCCTCAATTAACAGGTCCCGAAGTAATATTTTTAAAGAGAAGGTTCATACTTGTTATTTGGGAGAGCCAATAATTATTCATCACCCAAAAGTTAGAACATTTAGGGGGTATAATTGGGAGATTTTAGGAATGATAAAAATTCATTAAAGTTTGATCGAATACGCTATTTCTCCTACATTTTATAGCACAGTTGCGGAAGAAGCCTTTTAAAATCGAAAGATTCTTTTAACTTTTAAACATTGATATTTAGTGTACTTTGAGTATGTCTATCTATGGCAGCACAAAATAAAATCATAGATGCTTGCTATATTTTATTATTATCTTCAAATTCTCTTGGTGAAGTAAATTCTTTGTGTATTTTAAAATCGAAGCGGTTCATGACTATTGGATTCCATTAAATCATCTGTTCAATATTTTATTTCCGTTATGATCCTTTAGAAGTGTACTTCACATATTTGGTAATAGGGAGTGCATGAGCGCCATGTAGGTGGAGACACACATGTTCTTATGTTTGATGCGTAATTGCGAAGAAACATAATTGCAGTTCGATTCAAGTATCCGTATCCTACTTGAAGTAAGCCTGGATGGCCGTTGTTATAGGCACATAGTCATCTATTCTATATTTTCTATTGATAAATAAATGTGGAATTATTGTTAGTGTTAAGGTGATTTGATTCGGAGAGATTATAATTCTTGGCATAGCGTTATTATCAGCTACTATGCATGCATTATTCAGCAGTGCTAGAAAACCCTATGCATAACCTTACGAAAGAACAAAATATTTTTGAGTTAACATAAATGAAGACTTTAATGAAAAGGCTGAAGCGCAAATACAACGGAAACCCAAAAATATTATTTCACTATTTCCTTGAAATAATTTAGAATAACTTCCCTTAGCCGATATGGACAAATCTTTAGGGCTAACGAAGTCATTCGCGATATTAGTACAGTATTTTTCATATAGAATAGGAAAAATCAATAAATTCCGACTGCCTAATTTTGAATACTTCCTTTTTTGTGCACGATATGAAAAATAAACAATTTTTTTAGACTAAATGTATCGGAAATTAAAAGTATTCGTCATGTGATACACATTAGGTAATCTTATTCAAAAATGAGAGAGAAATAAAGACACAAGTTTTCCAGTTCACCACGAAAACTTTTAATATTTCACGACCTAGGCTTCGACACTTCAAGTCATCATCAGGTATACACCAAAAGAAGAAACAGTCTTATATAGTGTTAGAAATAGGACTGGGATGAAGGAAGGAAATTAGGAGAGAGTTGTGGGAAGAGGGGAGTAGTAAATAGGGTGAATGAAAGGAGACAGAGATTTCACTGTGAAAGGAAGAATTGGCGATGTGTAGGAGGAATGATTCTCATTAATAGAGAGAGTTCAGATTTTTCATGAAATTAAATCGTTTTTGGTAGCGTATGAAAATATTTTGGTAACTTAAAACGTGAATATAAAATGTAACGTACAACGTCTTTATCTCTCTCACATACTGGGAAGCTACCTCCAAGTTAAGGCCGGAGTAGTTAATCATGTTATTAACTATTTGTTATACGGAATTAATAATATCTTTGTTCCTAAAGCCACAATTTCGCTGTTTTTAGCAGAAGAGTAGACATAATCAATGAGATATATAATAATCTATACATTTAATAATTTTACCTCAAAATCTCACTTAACGTAATTCATATTATCTGTTAAGTAACAAACAGAACTCTATGCACAATAATTTTGCGATCATTATACTTCTTGAGTATACGTATGATTAAACATCCGACAGAGGAAAGGATATAATAGAATTCAAAATATGCGAGTGATCATTTAAAATATAAGAGAATTAAATTTGAATAAAATATCAACTGATGAGTAGAAGTTTAGAGGTTTGGTCCTAGGAAATGTTTCATCCTGTACCAGTTTTAATGTAAAACTCAAGTGGAGAGTTTTATTAGAGATGTTGAAGATAAGTGATTCAAAGACTAAAATTTCATGTCTTTATGACGCTCCACACATTGATAATTGCTATAATGTCAAATACTAGACTATATAAACAAATGAGGTAAGACTTATATGTAATTTAGTTTTAGCCAGAACTTCGATTTCGTGCCACCAGTGTAAGGTAGTCATATTCATAAAGTATGAAGGGTTTTAGGTAGAATTAGGTGAAAATATGACACTTCATCGACTAATGCCATGTCAGTTACATCCTAAAGAGTAATCATTACGTGCCTTATGACCAATTTCAATTGCTTTGCAAACGGAATTCATCCATTCATTTCAGTTTACTAGGTACCTGTTATGACACTCCTTGTTGTATGTCTTCATTTGTTGACTCCATCACTCCAGTATGTGGTTGATTGGCAGATGCCATTACAGTCGCTGCATCCTGCACGATTGAAAAAAAAGGGTATCAGTGGGACATCCTCGATTTGATGCATTTTACTTCAACCTTGATTTCCTGTAGATTTTATGTCAAAAATTCAGTTTTGAAATAGACATTGAAATATTATCAGTAGTATTATCTTCTCATTATAAATTACAATCTTTTTCAATGAACAAGTCAAAGAAATATGGAGGATTATAATTAGAAGTGTAAGATTGCGTTGATGTGATGTTTCTTAAACTCTCAGCTTCCGATTTCCCATTGATTCTCAAAAGATGATCTTACATCCCTTTGAATTTATACGTAAGTTTTTGTCACAATGAAAAATTAATGATTAATTCTATACACTTTGTAATTTCCTCAATAATTTAGTATATTTCGACCGGTTGTGGAAAATTAAACATTAGCGTTTGGCTTGAAATTGCCATTCATGCTAAAGAACAAGGACCTTTACTTTGGTACTCCTGTGAGGGAATTCAAATATTTCATAGAGCTCCTTCATTGCAAAAAAAAATGAGTTTCGTTTACAACACTTTGTTTTATGTTGCAACCTAATAATTTTGCTCTATACATTGAATATTTTATTATTATCAATTAAATTTACATAGATTATTTTCACGATCTCTTATTAAGTTTGAACTAATTAATTTAATTAATAATTTAATATATTTAATTAATATCATTAAAATAATATGAAAATAAGTAATGGAGAACTCATGCACCATTGACAAGATTCTGTTGGAATGATAAGCAGATGTGGCCTGGTTCGAGAGACGTCGATTACTCTAGGAACTTGGTTATCATTCTCAGATGTTGGATTTAGTTGGTTGCTACTTCTGATTGCGAAGTTTTTCAATCAGTATTAAGTGCGAATACGGAGAGAACTTAAGGTGATGACAAAAATTTCCATGTTTGAGCATTCTTTTACTAGCTTCATCACGTATCAACTTCTTCATACTCATCTGAGTTCGTTTTTTATATAAATCTCTTCCCTCTCTTTCTATGTTGATACATTTACTTAGAGAAAATTTTTCTTGTTGCCTGTGGCTGTCAATTCAGTTGCATTGCGTTTTTGCGTACTCTTTACTTTTTCGGAAGAACGTTCTATCTAATTTATCTTTGGAGTAAAAACATCCTTTGCGTACGGCAAAACTCATTCTTCCATTTATGTTCAGTGGGTAGGGAAACTATGTTTTGGTTGGTTTGAAATAGAAACCTTTGAAATTCAGATTTCTTAGCTTTCAAAATATGAAGGTATTATCATATCTATCTCGGATATTCTATTTCTAAATTCTAATTCTCATTAATTGCGGACAACACGGTAATTTACGCCGAAATGAGGAATGGAACGGTAGATTAACCATGTGGAATGATTTAGATTGAATTATGAAATAGTGTGATTATTGGAAATTGGAGATTAATGTAGACAAATGTTCAGAGGTTGATTTCTTTGAAAGAAAATATATTGCCAACGATTATTCAAACAGCCTCCGATTGAAAAACTTACTCAGAGTAGTATTGGTGAAATATCTTGGAGTAACCCACACAAATTAATATGGGGTATCCACGTATATAATTTAAGTGGACGAGCACTTAAGAATCTCGGCTTTGTGAAGAGAACAATCAGTAGGAGAGATGCAAAAGTCCGCGAACTACTTCGCGCTCGTTGGGTCTCACCTTTAGCATGCAAGTATTGTGTGGGACCCTGCCGAGTGTTATATTTGCGCATTAGAAAAGTCACAATGAAAGGCAATACGTTTTGTGAATAGTTGTTATAACAAATTGGTGAGTGTTACTTAGATAATTTAAGACTCAGGATGGGAATCTTTAGAAGAAACAAGATGCAAATAGAGGCTTAATAAATTAATAAATTTAGAAGGAGTACGTCCGTAGAAGATGTAGCTGATTTTATGTGCTCACCCTGTTATATTGGCCGTTCAGGTACTGCGAGGAAGATCAGGGATAAAGGTACTTGAGCCAATATATTCAAGAATTCATTTTTCCCTCGAAACATACGTGAAAGTTATCGACTAGGGAAGAAGAGTCATGGTCTATGCACCCCCTGCCATACACTGAAAGGTTGCTTGCAGGGTACATTATTCATAACTAATTCTGAGAATTCATGTTGAACCATTGCCACTTGAAGGTAGTTTTACTTGCTAGGTTTATTTGCAGTAATGATAATAATCTATTAATTGGCAGCTCTTTTAGTCTAAGAAAGTAATAATACGCTGATACCTAACTGATAAGGAAAAATATTAATTCTGGACTAATTTCCAGTGTTAAGGGTAGAAATACATTTAGTCACTTCTTTGTCAGTTGCTTTTTTGGAAGAATCCGACAAAACAAATTCCTAAAAATTGATGTTATTCCCAATTTTTCCATGGTCAATACTTTAATTGAAAAAATACATATCTCCATTGAATTAAAGATCAAACCTATCGAAACGAACACGAGAAAAACCTGAACCGTTTTAATGATGAAAAATCTTTTTGACTTGTAGGAATATGGTCAATCTACAAATAGATATCTTCTGTACAGTTTCGTCCTCTTCTAGAATGACAAGGAAACTAAGAAAGCCGTTTCAAATTCATCTCAACTTCAGGAAATTCCAAAATATAATATCAAATTGTTCGAGATTTAGTATTGAATAAACCTACCAAAAGGAAAAAGGATCTCTTCTCAATTTTTTTCTTTATCATACTTTTATACCGGTCAAAAGGGCATTGTTTCACTTGTAATTTTTAAAGAAACAAGAATGAGAAATTAATCTGTAGAAAGGCAACCGCTAGTTACGGTGCAGAATTTGGAAGCTGTGTATCCACTGGTTTTGGAGAGGAGCGTTGATAGCAAACTTGACTCAAAAACACTCTGACAGTATGTTATAATCAATCATATTACCAGTGGACAGACAAGTCCAGTGTCGATGTGAAGTCCCATAAAAACAGTACATATGAATATATATTCAAAATAGAACATCAAAAAATATTTTTTTATTAAGGAATATGCGGGACTAATGAATCTACCCAGATGACAGTATCCTTTCCATAGCCGCTTAATTTATTCTGTTCGATTTTTTGTTATATCTTTCATTTTTGTCTTTTCTATGCGGATTTACAAGGTTTGATACGGTTTCAACCAAAGTTCTCTATCATCTAGTATTTCTTAATCTTATCTTAATTTTTACTATAATTCTGAATACACAGTTCCGCGATATAGAAAATGGTATGCATGTTCAGAAGTTTCATTTATTAAACAATACCATTTTAAGAACAATGTATTCGATGTACCAAAGGTATCCGTTTGTATCCTTCATTTATTGCTTATCTCTAGTTGCTTCATTCTTGAAACCAGTATGGAGGAGAAATATAAATATTCATTTACAAAATTACGTGGTAATTACGAAGTTGTTTTCAGAAATCGTACAACTATCAAAAATTATACGCTATTTAATGATGCAACTTGAATATATTTATCTTAATTTTGTGAAGAGATGTGGAACCTTAGAGACGATTTATTGAGCTAAATGGAGATCAAGGCTCAAATTAAAGTGTCAATTCTTGTGTAATTACAATGAGCATAAAAACAAAAATCTAAAGACTTAGATACATAATTGGCATTAGCTAATGGCAATGAGATCATGTAGACTTCCATAAAGCTCATTAGGGAAGTAGAATTAGTAATAGTACCAATAGCATTGCATAGTTTAAACTTAGGACGCCCTGAAAGGCAGGAAAATAAATGAATAAATCTTAACAATCCGTCGATTGAATTTTTATTTATGAAATTCTTCCAAGCCAAAAGTATTGACTGTGGTTTCTTGTGGTATCAATAAAATTCGTAGGAGAAAAATTAGTTTTCACCACTTTCTTTTCTTATTTGTTTGGAATTGCTTGCATCTGAAACTTCTATTCCATGCATCTGCTTACTGCTTGCATTTATAACTGTGAAGAACAGAGCAACCTTCTGAAAAGAAAATGCATTTCACGAATCAAAGGAATAATACTCTCGTGTGATTGAATCACTGTAATAATAGTAGTAATTTTTACAATTGCTTCGACAGCTGAGGTTATTTCACACATGAGCAGCCACTGGGATTCGAACTAGGGAATATTTTTACCAAAGTCGTATTTGTTACCCAATTAGCTATCCAGAATCTCTTTGAATCGCAGTGGAATGCATCTACATCGCATCGGAATAGGCTTGGAAGCGTACGATTATTTTTGAAAATTATTTCCCTTGAAATTTTAGTTAAATTTAAAGCCGACAAATGTTGAACACATTACACAAAAAAAAACTGTTGGGAAAACACAAAAGAAAATTATTGGATGCTGTCGAGGTGTTTGAAACATGCTAAAGAGTTGGGTATAAATTTTTTTATGCTTTATCATTTAGTTTTAAATTTCTACGATTTTAGTATCTGAAGGTTTGCAACTAATTTTACATTTTCTTAATATACCTTATAATTCATCCATCGTCATAGCGCAACTGCAAATACTCCTTAAAAATCCGTTTCACGAGCGTAATTAACAAATTGCTGGGGAACATTTCCCAGCAGTCTCAAAATTACTTTACTATAAAAAAATTCTGATACTCAAAGAATTCAGAAGATAATTAGTCTCTAGCTAGATTTTATGAGACGTTGTTTTCACAAGATAAAATAAACCATAATAACTTTAGGAAATACTATAGTAGATAGAATTCATATAGGTACTTTATTTTACGGGAATGTCCTTTTAAATTATTTAGTCCAGTTATATCGGAAAAATATCGGTAAGTTCCCGTATATGAGCAAGTATAGAGATTTATATAAACGAGTGTAGTTAGGGAATATTTTCGGTCTCAGAGCTCGGAAAACCCTCATTTGCAACTGTAACTGGTCTTCAGTTTGATATATTTATCAATTGAGTAGCAGTTGGGTTTCCGCGGTGGATGAAAAATCCTTCGAGATGAGTAGTTCCAATTTTTGATATATTTTCCTGTTTGATGTAATTTCAGGCAACCTCGGCCCGGAACTGCGCACGGTCATTGCCATCATATGGTAAGATTCATCTGTTCATCTTATTTTATCTCAAACGTTCTTAGATTTCTGTGGTCATTTCGAGATAACTTGATGTAACATCTTCTCTAGAGATACTTGAAAATTCATGGGTGTTACACGATGTCATGAATTTTTAAAATGTAGATTTCCTCATCCAACCTCTTTATTATTAAGTTTCATTTATCTACATAGCACATGAATGCAATATACCGCTATTTAATTTTCCTCACGTTCTCAGAGATTTGAATATTTGAATTATTTAGCTCCTGAAAATCTTTTGAATTTACCTTTCATCAATATACGGAAATTTCCGAATATACTATGTATGTTTCATTCGTATTTATGTTCTCGTTCATTTATATCTTCCCCTCTGTATATTAGTCTTCTATATATGATATATACGATGTTCAAAAGTAGTATGCGGTCTGATTAGGATAAGAATAATTGAATATACATTAACCTTTGAAAGTGATGAAAACTTCCATCAATCAGTATTTTACCAGCTTCATTGGCTTTTTACTCGCTGCAGTTGATTATCAGTGATAAGAGAACCAACCCATTTTATTTACCTATTTTCAAATTAACACAGAGGGTTCTAAATTTATTTTAGGGACTATATCAATCTCGAAGAGTAATGAAAGTCGTAGACTATGATTCACTCGCCATTGGCTGATTTTCCATCATTGACGATATGATAGCTTTTCTCTACTAATAAAGATTTTGAAATCAAAACTATCTGCTATTTGTATCCTTATGGGGATACATCATCAGGGACCGTTTAAACCCTGAGATGAAGTTGATGAAGAGGCTCTAATCCTAAAATACTAGTAATGGAATTTCTAAAGCTATTTGAATCTCTTTTCTCCAAATCGTAAGCTTTCTCCTCGATAGCCTTTAATCAATATCCTAAAACTGTTAGAACTGTTAAAATTGTACCTTTTTATCCTTTCTCTAACGATAGGATGCAAAAATAGGCATTGGTTTCAACGCAGCTACATAAAATGGCATAGATGATCGGCATTTAATATATTCTGCTGTTCTTACATTAAATGAGTGGCAAAATTTCTAATATTATTAGCGTTCACCTTCTGTATTTACGAATTTCACAATCAGAGACAGAGTTTCGGTAATGCTGATACATACATACATAGACCTTTGTTTGGTAACGTACGGATGTGCGCAGAAACATAATCCATGACAGACTTGCATAAAAATTAGTGAAGAGGTGATTAATATTATTGAAAGGTGTTTTAGAGAGAATGACTTTGAATGATGCATTGATTACTATTGTGAGAATCTTTTTCCTTCCTTAGTATGAGAAACGGGAGAGTGAGCGAAGTGAGCATTTCTCCGTAATCCGGAAAAAGAGAAGCATAGCCTTGCTTTAGTATAATAGATAATTTACTTTTGCAATAATTTGTTGTACATACAAAGATTCATTAAACCCGAGGTTTTTGAACGGTTTGCCGCGATTCAATGGGATACCATAAGCAAGCTATTTATGAGTTGCACGATCTCTGGAAGTTCCTAACGCCGAAAACTTAACATTTTCCAATATATATTATCTTATCAGTAGGATAACTAATGATTTCGTCATATATATTAACAATACACTGAAATTTCCATGAATATCTTAATATACACTTTTAATCAACTTTGAACACTTTTAATTCACGAACCATCGAATTGTCGGTCTTCGCAGTTTGAAAAACAGCAGTGGCCTTGGAAAAAAGGCAGAGAAGAGCTGTATCACGCACTTCCTTATTTATTTTCCGGTTTGCGATGATAGTAAGTAAATTATAATCAGAATGTCTCTCCTATATCGTAGGCTTTTGACACTTCTGCTCTAGTTAGAAAGATACTCAGGAAAAGACTCGCATAATAAATGGTACTTGAGAGCGCTCGTTCGTAAAACCAACAAGTATTGAGAATTCTCTCACGCTACATAAGGTGGAATTTACCCGCTCCACCAACCCTTTATTTCCTTCGATCCACAGAATAATCCTCCTCTACATTTTATCTACATCTTTTTTAAATTAGTCCCACCATCAAACATCCATAGGGTCCTTCTGGGTTGCCTTTCTATATCTCCTTTACCATCGAGGCTTCATCTTTCCTTATTGTGTCTTATTTCTCATTCTCCTGCTTTTGGTTGCGCCTCTGGTATGCGTATTTTAGAAAGATCTCTTAGATGAAATTAATCCTCCAAACCCTTCCTTCTTTGATTGGCCCAAATATGTTGTCAGTACTTTTTTCATGTGTATTACTTTACTTAATATTTTAAATGTCAATATTCCATAACGAATGATACTGGCCGAAAAATCCTCCTTTTTTATAAGGGAAGGTTTTCATGCACTAAGTTCTGCAGTGCATTCAGGGTATGGCAAAAGGGACATAAGCTTCTCCTTCAGAAAACAACAAAGAGACGGCTTTACGCCTCTATTCCAGCTTCAAGTGATGAACTATCTTTCAGTTTGTTCTAACAAATATTTGATAATGTTTTAAGAGAATTTTCTGAATTTCCGGTACGGAAAAATATTCAAACTTTTTTAATGTTAGTGTAAGTCTTCGCAAGTGTAACTTAATCCCCAAGATCCGTTGAAACGAAGTCTTCATGCCTCCCTTAAGACGTCTTCTGATTAGGCTACTTCACTAAACCTATGACGCCGAATTTAATGTCGCATCCGGGATATAAAAATTAATTCTTCGAAGGACTGAACACCCTAAGAGGTTTCCCGCGACCTACTCAAAACTCCAAAGACACCAATTCAAATCATTTGACACCGATGCAATGAACTGTAAATATAAGATCGTCTCAATATGCTGTGATCTTAAAATGCCGCAGAGAAAGTTCACGGTCATCGAGAAAGTGCTCATGAGGTTTTCGTTTATGATACGTGCCTCTAAGCCCCAACAACAAAGTCTCAGTTTTTTTTGCGCACGACAAACACCTAGCAGCTGACGTTGCAACTGCGTCGAAGGATCTCTGCCCTTCTCTGATCTGAGATCGTTTAAATACAGACGTGCACCCTCCTCTCTCGACACGCTCTTCTTGTCCGATTCTTCCGTCACGCGATGCTCAGCTCACAAGACCTCTTCCACCTCTTTTGCAGTCGCCGCCGCGCTCCAATATTGAAATAAAATCCTTCGGCAGGAGGTAAAACGCATGTCGGAATACGCCGAAGATGATATCGGCGCCTACGGTAATAGAATCGGCGACAGGAATTTGCCTGCTTGACGGCTATCCGCAGTTATTGAAAAATTATTCCTTGTTACGTGTTAATAGTTGACATCTACCAACGTGGAGTCATTTGCTTGCTTGAACGCTGTATATTAAGGGAAGTTGTTATTTGGTCCGTGGTAATTTGTTCCTGCGGTAATGTCATCTTCCTGAAACTGCCTTGCCTCTATCTCTTCCTCCAACGGTTTTGATGTGAACAATTCTGATTTTTGCATCGTAACTGAGTAAATTTCTACGCTTACTTTAATTCACTCTTTACTCTAACCCATGATGATTTATTTATAATGCCCATTTACTTCGTGGTGCGTATTTTTGTTAATAGAATGACTTGAAATTGAACATAAGCAATATTTTGACGTATTTGATGACCGGATCACTGTTTCTCCCTCCCTATTGTACCTTCCAATTCTCTTAATGCATAAATGGTATTTGTTTAGAAAAGTTTAAATTTATTTGAAAATTATTGCACTCTACGTAATAATAAATTTTCAATTAATTCTGATTTGAATTCTACCAACAACCAAAGCACCGCGGGATAAAATTATTAAAGTGCAAAATTAACGGCTACGAAACGTGGATAGTTGTAAATAGGAATTGAAATCTCTCATGTTGGAATCCTACATAATAGAGAGCAAGTGTGAAGAAAAATTAGGCTATCAGAGGCTCTAGGTAGAAGGACCACTCTGAGGCCCTACCAAGAAATTATTCATCTTTATAAACGACCGAACATAATTTTTCGTCCTCTTAATGATAAAGCCCACAGCTAGCGCGTAGTGTGCCTAATGGTAAATTCGCCTATGGGTACGTATGTATGTATGTTTGATCCTCTAAAACTTAAGAACAAGAAGTTGAACAATTATCTAACTTTAGAGAAGATTAAATGCCCTGTGCAGATGAGCTTACTTTTTATTTATTTAAATTTCTCTGGTTCGATTCCAGACGATTTCTAGTGTTCTCATCACTAATTGTCAACTTCACTTTTATCGTTGCAGACTTCATTTCTCTTGAAAAGAAAAATCAGAAAAAATAATTAATAATAATGGATATTGAATAAAGATTCTTATACTGGCCATAAAATGCCGTTCTCAATTAGAAATTAGAAGAAAATAAAAATTAGAAAGTTCTGTAAAATTGTCAGCTTATGAAAAACCAGTCTACTTGAAGACCAGGGCGATAGTTGGATTTGAACTCATGCATTTTCCGTGAGGATACTTGGATAATTTAGGCCCATATATAGAATGAATGACAAGAATTCAATGAGAAGAGTATAAATGATTTTGCACGTAACGGCGTGCATCCACGAAACATAACAAGGAATCCCAATTCTTTCATTGGGAATGAGAAGAAGATCTCTTATTGAAAGGAGGCAATTATTTTCGATTCCTGTATTTACAATTACGATAAATCGCAGGGAAAAGTTTATGACATTAAGGCTTAAAGCATTAATTAATCATATTCAAAACGAGACTTGTGCGTTACTTTGTCACGACATAAAAGGTTACTTGGTACATCAATTATTTTATGTACTGGAGGAATAAAGACAGAAAATTTTTGGAGAGACTAGGAGATTTTTAGCAAAAATGAGGTGTGCCTAGGAAATGTATTGCATAGCTTTCTATAAAATTAAATAATAGTATTTGGGTCTTAGCATATTGTTTTCGATTCCAAATTACGAGAGAAATTTTATAAAATAGGCGAAAATTTTGTGAAATATTGACTTTGTGAACATATATCCCCTTGACGTACAATTCTACTACTGCTTCCGAGCTCGAACAGTTTTCTATTGGAACCAACAGGATATTTAGATCCATCTACTAAAATGCAACGCGTATAGTACATTAGAATGTATAATCTAGATATGAGAAATAAAAGCAATCTGATTAGGCGTAACTTTGTGGAACCAACTGTAATTTATTATCTAGATATGCGCCAATAGAAAACAAACGATTCCCATGTATATTTTCCACAAGCTGACGTAGAGCGCGGGTGTATGAAAAAAATCACGTATGATTAAATTTTTTACCCTAGTTACATACATTATAAAAAAATTAAGAATAAATTTTATTTTATTTATTTACTTTAATCATTTACGAATTCATTTTTAACCTTGCCCATTTGAACATTTCAACTAGGTATACCAATAATTCACTCAGAAATTAAGTTGTGATGATTTTTCTCCAAACCATTCTCTTTCTTTTACTCATCAACCTTGTAAAATATGATAAAATTAGTACATACTTGGTTAAGTGACAGAGAGGCCCACTTGGGCTTACCCCGTTAATATAGGAATAAAGGATTTCTCTCAGGTGTGGCCAATTTAACGTTTCCTGCCATCAGCTTTGATACTGCCCTCGTTGGGCAGAGATTAACCTACAGAAACAAAATATGGCATTTACAGAAAGCAAAGTAGTTAATAGCCGAATTTAAAACCTTCTCCTGTATTTTTTTTAAGCCGAACGAACACTGCAGCCAATTTAATCATGCGTAGATGTATAGTTAGAATGTTGATGTAATCTAATAGAAATTATTCGAAAATAAAGAATAGTCTTAATGATAAATCGACCTATTGACCACTTGTCTACCTGAACTAAATCAACAAAATTTATTTCACAGAGTCGTTCTTTATATCTACAGAACGGTGAATGTTTCTTTTTGTTTCTTAAAAAATGATTGATTGATTCTATCAAATATAGAGCGGGAGTTTTCGATCTATTCGAAATGATGATATGATGGTAATAGATATTCCAGAAGTTGTTCCTGAGGATGAGGGAAATTTCACTGAAGAGCAACTATGTGAAATAACATTTATACCCATAACTACCAATTAGTAATATTATTCGCTTATTAATGAACAAACAGTAAATTGGATCACTGTCAGCATTTCTTCTTTAGGAATCATTTTAAAGTGGAAATTATAGTGGTTCTTTTTGACATGAAAAATTGAACCATCTCTTGATCAGTGAACGGCCACCTATAAATTAACTTGGACAAAATAAAAACTTACACTCCACATATTATTTTTGCATTACATCTTCAAAGCTTCCAAGATATGGAATCGTCGGTAAACCCATTCTGATGTTTCAGTGTCCTGAATTAATTTATATTTCATCGTCTCAGATACAGAAAATTTTGTTTTAAAATGATTTACGAATTAAGTAGGACGCTAAGTATAAAATACTACTACTGTAGAATAATAGACCGTACATAGAATAAATAGCTGAGATTTGAAGGAAGGATATCGGAAAAAAATACCAAATACAATCCTACGCCTATACCTATAAATGTATTTACTACTAGTAGGTAACACGAGCAAATTACAGCGTTGACGTTTTCATTTTTTACCACAAAAATACAAAATTGTAACCTATTGGTCAACAAATTTGAAATTGAGGTTTAGGATTCCAAGCATAGGTATTACCTTCCATTTCTGAGATTCAGAGTACAATAGGGGTATTCCGGTCAGTTTCATTCCGCAAGTAGTCGGTCAACTTCTAACGTATTTTATGAAGGAAAAAACTATTACAGGCATTATTTATCGAAGAGAAAATTGCTGAGATTTGCGAATCTATTTCGCTTTCAATGGTAATGAGTGAAGGTCACTTCTATTATCTTAATGAGAGCAAATGCTTTCTAATATATTGATGATCTTGATACTATCCCTTTGAAAGCGGTCAACCAAGACAGAAAGTTTGAGGAAACACTTTCTAAAACCAGATCTTGAACCAAGAGGAATAAAATTTATTACTGCGGATTATTCAACGCTATAAGGTTATTATTTTATATGTAAAGAATGTATGCATCGTACGAATGTATTAATTGAGGATTGAAATAATCCAGATTTGATTTATTTATATCAGATAATTTTTATGAAAATGACCGGATATTGTTAGTATAAATTTCGCAGCAGCTATTGGAATCCCTATATCTCACTAAAGGCATGACTACATATTATCAAAATGGCTCTAGTTAATTTTGTAATTTGTCTCCGAGTTGGCGGATTTGTCCCGTTTTTAAGGTATATATCAATCTTACACGTCTAGAACGACCTCGTTGATCGCCACGGCATTTTCAATGGAATCCGCAGAAGGTGTTTGTAGGTTTCGAATTAACCGTATACCTAAAATTAGTCGCAAATAAGCTTCTGCATTGTATTCCATAGTATGTCACGCATTTACTTCTCATATGGAGAGAAAATTTGATCGTAACTTCTTGAGAGATATATCTGAGGAGTTCAGTACCATTCAGTAATACTATTGGTTACAGTCCGAGAAACTTGCAAAGGTTAGATGCAGGTCATCATTATTTGGTCGCAAATTTTGTCTATTATATCTCTGAAAACGTGCTAACTTATTTTCCGATGGAACTAGAAATGTATGCATGGATGTACAAATCGGAAGTTCATAAACGTATGAAATAAGTTTCTGAATCGTCGTTTATATGATTTAGGCACCATCAGCCTTTACTTACAGCTTAAAAATGTCCAAGTTCTCCAATGCAATGCAGTATATAATTCATTAAAAATAATTGATTAACTTAATGTGTACGCTCTATTAACGTATGTCTCCACTAAGTCTCCGTAACGTTATTAATAATTTCTCCACCAACTCACTCATTTCGCGATTTCTGGTAGCATTCCGTAAATATAATCTTTTAATAATAAACTGTTGAACCCTCACTCCCATTAAGAAATAAATGTTATGTATTCGAGGAAAGTATCTTAAACCGGAAGATATCGGAAGTATACGCACATACAACTATGCACACTACTATGTAAGGATAGAGGATAATTTGATTCCGTTTAAAATATCATACCGATAGAAACATAGTTATGGATTTATAGGCTCAATTTATTACGTAAAATGAAGGTTTACATGTGTTGTTAGATTACTAAATTGGATGCAGATTCTAAAACTGACAAGAGCCATTTTGATAACATTTATTTGTGCATTGTGGGATACGGGGATTTCAATACCCGTTAGGAAATTCAATGAAAAATTTTTCGTTCGAATCGACTACTTTCGCCGAACTAACTACTGCATCGCGGAAATGAAAAAAACGAACGAAATTTCGGGTCGGGAAGAAGGGGTAGCGGTACCTTTGCTGCGCCAGTGGCGCCTCGGAAAATAATTTCCCGCGGAAGCTCAATTAAAAACGATTTTATTGACGGCGTTGAAGGTTGCGATTGAACCAGGCGCCAAGTCATAGATGCAGTGCAGATGACAAAATGCAAAGCTCTGGCGCTGCATCCGATGGTTGCGATGCATGCGCAGTTCCAGGGGCGGATCTAGAAACTTCCAAAAGGGGAGGAGCGATTCACCATGGAGAGGGAGCCCTCCAAAGGGGTGGGGCGAAACTGTTACTTTTTAGTATATAGCACCCAATAGCAACTCCATGTGCCATTCGGCAATTTTAAAAGCTAAGCTCGCCCAATATCCACGCATTTGTCGCAGCCTTCAATTTGGTGCAACCAAAAGGCATCGGAATGTAAAATTATCGACAACTAACTGTCCTTAAACGCACATAAATGCGTGATTATTATACATTCCTCCCGAGTTAGGAGTTTTATTTGTGGGAAATTATTACATGTCAAACCGTTGACATCTACTTCACTCGTAATTTCAGCGAGTAAATATTCACTTTGCAAGTTTGTGTTATTTTTTCCAGACAGTAATGGTATAGGAAAGATTTGAGGTCTTTGATCAATAATTTCTGCTTACGAAAGGAGAATTACGGCTAAATTTACATGCAGGAGAGTCTGAGAATGGTCTCCATACAATATGCCGCCAAAGTGTCTTATGAGGAGAAGATTCTCTAAGATGAAACATTCCCATAATTTTAGCATAAAATGATAAGAATAGTTTCGAAATTTACCTTTAAATAATCAACATGAGCCATGGGTAGGAAATTTCAACGGGTAACTCATAATTCTAGGACTAAGGTAGATTATTACTACTTTATTAGTTTTTGATAATCAATAATGTATTTATTGCTTGAAATATCAAAGAATGCATGCACTCAGAGGAGAATACCAAACTTGAAATTTCTAATGGTAAGAAATTAAGGTAATGAATTTCGATTTAGCACGAGATTCTTTATAATTTCAATGTAATTAAGAATACACTATGCTGATGTTTCGATGATATAAATACTGGATAGATGAACCTCATTCCTTCAGATATCAGCTATATATAGGACATTACACTAAGTAACTTCATTTATTTACATTTAGAAAAAGTCTGAAACTCTATGGCTCAACGGAATTCATTTTTACTAAGGCTTGCAATATCTAAGCATATGACATTTATTAATATATCAAATATTTATACAGAAACTTAAGTTGACATTATCGAATGAATCCCCAGAATTAATACCCTTTTAATTGAGATTTGTTGGGCAGGAATTTGTACTACAGCGGTATCTTTTGAGGCCATGTCAGAATTCGTTGTCTGGCGGCTTCTTAGGAACGAATGATCAATATCCTGCAAATTCTCTCAGACATAGACTAAAGAGGAAATATAGCTTAGAGGAATTGCTTTAATCTAGAAGAGAAATCTTTGGAATAAACAAGCTCTGGGGTGATAAAAGGATGTAAATAATTCAAGTAAAAAGGTAAAGAATGTAAATAATTCAAACGGAAATGTCAGATCGGGTATGAGAATCGAGTATATTTCTTTTGGTGACTGAAAATCTTTTCTTTACTCTGGTCAAAAAACTTATGGGAATCGAAACTAAATCATATAAGAAATTAATCTCAGAAGTCAGCTTATGTGATTATTTCAGTAACTGAACGTTCGAAATAAGTTATCATATGATAACGTCTTTTATATGAGTTCTGATTCTAACAAATTCATAATTCATCTCTTCTGATCTCCAATGTTAACTTAAATATATGTTTAAGGTCATCTGAGACGTGTTTCATATGTTCTTTAGCAATGCATTCTAAATCAAACACCTGCTTCGAAACAGTATCAGATCTCTACAAATAAATTCTGTCAACTACGATATTGTTTGAAAAAAAACACATTTTTTAAGAATAACAGAATTCTTACAGCATAAAGGTGGTGTGATTTAAATAGGCTGGGCTAGGCAATGCAATATCAGCTCCAAAATCAATAGTGGTATTTCGGGATCGATTTCTGTCAAAACCACAATTTCGTTATTGAAATAGACATGGAAGAATCGTCGTACAATAAAGTAGACCTGTTTAAATATGAAGATAATATTTTCCGAATAGAATTAAAAGGAAATACGTAAGAAAAGCCATTGACTTTATATACTATCACTGCGTCATCTGCGCCACTTAATTATGTAACATTTTCATTTATTGTAGAGTTATCTATATGCCTCTGCCAATCTTAGATTATATTTGATATGTAGATAGACAACTGCAGTAGCGTTTAGATTTTTCTGATGAGATTTATTGCAGTATCTAAGATTGGAGTATAAGAACGGTGATCATTTACAAATATAAAAGTATTAAAAGCATTGTTTCCAGGATGGACAGATGATATTCAATATCGGATAAATTCCTCCAATAATTTATCTAAAATTAACCCATAATGTTTCTGATTAATACAGCTTTCTTTGTGGAACTGGATTATACTCGTTGATAGAAATAAATTTTGTTAAAAATCATGGTTATATATGGAAAATATAAATTCTAGAGGAAGACATGTAAAGAATAAAATAAGCTACTTGGGCAAAGGGACGCGATTTCATGCTGACAAAATGAGGTATGGCAAGTTCATTTTCTAACATCTCATTCTGCAAAATTTATATAAAGACTTGCTACCGCTTTCAAAATCCGGCTAAAGAAAGGAATAAAATTTCATGTTGACCGCTTCCGTCTATTTATTCTTCTCTTTCTCAATCTCTAGTTTCTTCCGATATTAAATGAAATGTTGGTACTTATTTATAGATAGACATATTCGAATGTGAATACATACGCAAAATTAAGATTGAATCAAGAATCCTTGTAGACTTCAATGTAATGATGATAATAATCATGTTTATCAGTGCATGGAAAGATTAAGATGTTTCCCTAGATGATACTGCAAAGGAAAACAAACCAAAAATTCCAAAAAGTATTTCTTGGCCAATATATACATAACGGTGAATTAAAATTCAGATGAGTTCTTAAAATTTCACCGTTTTCAAGATAAAATTTTCCCTGATGAAACTCAGATTAATATAATGTTGAAGGAGAAATAATTCTTCAAAGTGAAACTTAAGACTGAACGGAGCATTAAGTGGAAATCTTTCTTCGTTTGTCGTAAACCTTTTTTTATATCCTTCGATATATCATGATTTATTTGATGTATAAATGAATGTATTTCAGTTCCTTAATAGCTTGCGTTTGGTTTAGAATCACCTGCTGGAAGTATTGCTAGAATCTTAGAGCGATACGCAATTGAAGTAGTTTGTATCATTGTTAGGATTTGATTGAATAGTTATCATTACAATTTTCTTTGAAAAAGCTTCTGCAAGGTTATTTTCTCATAACAGAGAGATGATAATGTCAGAATAAATTAAGATTTATTACGGTGAGAATGAAGTTTTTACCTTCGGCTTCGCTAATTTGATTGGGAAACGTTAGTTACAATTTCAAGGCAATTATCGTTATGCTTGATTTTATGCTGCTTATTTATAAAATTTCTGTGGACAAATTGAGCTTTATCGTCTATGCAGCATATGGATCGTGTTCCCTACATTACGATTTAAACTTCTTGAAATTAGTCGCATCTATGTTCGTATTTCCACCCTATAGGAGATCTATTAGCCGATGTTTTTAAGACAATGCATTTCCTCAAATAGCTCGAAGAACTAACAGATATTTCTTCATAATTCCCAATAAAAGAAGGATAAGTGAAATACATAATTATCAGTCATATAATTTCGTAGGGATGTGGTCTGCATCACATTTTAGTTGGCTTATTAAGAATGAAATACCATCTTTATGGCATAAAAATTACATTCAGTTAATAAGCTAAACAGTATAAATATGAAGAAGAAAAGGTCTGAAACCATTTTAACGAACTACAGAGAGAGATATCACAATAAGTATAAAAAATTACAAAATTAGAAGGAAAAATATTGATATATGTTGTCTTGAATATATGAATTCTTGTCATTGTTTGTTTTTATTTTAGAAAATTTCCTTGAAATATCTTTTTAGCAGAATCTTTTCTTAAGGAAATGGAAATGTTTACATACGAATTTTTAAAAATTATGGACTATAATTCCACTATAGATTATAATTATTGCATTTACTTCCTTGTCGATATTCGTTCGACGCAAGGAGTGTCTTTCGGAAATTAATTCTAGGGTAGCGTTTGAGGGGCGTTTGGGCACCATTATGCCGATATTTACATTTTGAAAGTAGTAATAAAATCCTTCAGTTATTAATATCAAAAAGGGCCACACAGATAAGTCAAATCAAGTTAAGCCACGCAGTACTTTGAAAAGTACGTTCTCCACTTTCAAGATAACGTTCGACCAATCGACTTAGATGGCAAATTACCATAAAAATAAAATGCTTTAAAATAAATTCTATTTTATGTCTGTTTTTTAGAATCGGATATTTCTTCTAAATTTAAGTTAATGGTAATTATTGACGAAATTATAACTCACCTGTTAGCTCCCTCCGTTTTGGCGCCCAAAGCAATCGTACCCTGTGTCCAATCCTCGCGACACCTTCGCTGGAATATAAGTTATGCTCGGTTGAAGAATCATGTTTGTAAGTTTTTTATAG
Source organism: Pachydiplax longipennis (assembly GCA_036926295.1). Lineage (NCBI taxonomy): Eukaryota > Metazoa > Arthropoda > Insecta > Odonata > Libellulidae > Pachydiplax > Pachydiplax longipennis. The sequence goes on along the minus strand of JAVFKF010000001.1, from coordinate 18,283,735 downwards.
AGTCGCAATGTTGAAAACAGGCTCAATTACTTTTCCATGACCTTGCATTTGCTCTAAGTCACCTAGATAGTAGCGATATTTCCCTCCTTCGTACGAGCTCACCCAACATCTGGTATCGGCATCATAATTTATTTTAAAGCTAGGAAAGCGAGGGGAAATAGCTTTTTGAAGTACTAGCGTCAAAGCTAGATGGCAGTCAGAGCACTTCCGCACTAGGTCTATTTCATAGACAAGGAGAGTAGCGACGCGTAATGGCGGATGAACCAAACTTCATAGTACGGTTTATGTAGTGTACGGACCTAATTGAGGATCCTTGCACATCTGATTGACGACGACTTGACCAACTCTTCTCGACCTTGACATCGTCTCCGACTTTTAATCTTAGGGGGGATTTTTGTAGCGGAAAGTAATTTTGAGGTATTAATATTTTGATATTTGAGGCAATAATATTCTAGTACGGATAATTGGTACAAAATTTTCGGTGAGCATAGCATAGTAGCAACTGTTCAGCTGTACTGCATCAGAGACCTCCTGTTATCGATATTTTGGTTCATCTCATATTATTATTCGTACATTTCATTACATATACATTTACATATATTACATTACATGCACATACATTACATAGCGGAAACATTACAAAAAATTTGCTGATGTACTTCGTATTTTCCACAAAGTTTTCAAAACAACCGGTCTCGACTATACAGCCATCATGGCCTGATGATGACCATAGTCGAGACCAGTCGTTTTGTATAAAACAATAGTGAAAAATACGAAGTACATCACCAAATTATTTGTAATGGCGTTCCACAACATTAGACCTGAAAACTTGAGTTTATGCGGAAACACTATACATACGCTGCAACTCATTTCCAACGGGTTTTCATTGATACGCCACGATGAGATTATCTATTGTTTTGTTCCATTGATTAAATGTAATCATCTAGTCTCGTAACGTTTTAATCCTCGGTTAGGTCCTTAATTTTCCTGTTGATAGTGGAAGGAGGAGCCTTTGCTACTGGTTCTAGCGGTGCGTCACAAGCAATTTTTGGGACCACTCTCACCAAGTGCTTCGTAAGAGCCCTAGACAAGAGAGGGGAAAAGGAGCTCCTTGAATGTTGGAGAGCATGCCATTTACCCTACTGACTCATGCGTGAATTATAAACAATACGTCCAATTTCTTTTCGGATGGCGTGATTTTCTTCTTGACTCGTTTCCAGCTCATTATCAATCGCATTCAAGTATAGGGAATCAGTAAGTAAAACAGGGTGGCCGTATGTAGTCCATTTTAGGATGTATTACCTAATTTACTGAATTACATTTATGAAATTCTTCTTTTGTAGGAGCTTAAATGAGGTACGGAATTTATGTTTTGGTCATATTATCCATCTTTTTAGTTTTCTGTGTTAAATTAATCAATATAGAATATTGCATTCTTGTTTACATAAATCGGCAAACGTAAAACACTAAAAATCACATACCAGAGTTAGAAGTTGATTAGAATTAGTTGATTATTGAAGAAAAATTCGCTGTAGGTAAATATTTGCTCTGAACTCACTAAGATTCAAAATATACATTTAATTACTACTCATAATGATCTTAGTAGGGCAGAACTGAGATTATCCCCAAAGCCGATATTGAATACCCCAATCATTTACTACGAATATCCCAAAATCTACGTATGATACCTCAGAAGTTAAGTTTTAATCTAAGTTTTAACCTAGTCATCCTTGAGTGGCAGTATTTATGAAAGAATGTTACAATTTATCTATTGCATTCAAATATAGAGAATCAGTGTAAGTAATACAAGGTGGCCACATGTAGCCCACTTTGGGGTGGATTGCGTAATTTAATAAATTAAATTTAGATAAAGAATGATACAATTTGGGGAGTTCAATCTCCTCAGGAATCATATGAACTTTAGAATTTCATTAAATATTCTGTCATTTACCGGAGAAACATATTTCAAGTTTTCTGAAGCTAAAATTTTAGTCTCGTTACTTCTATGGCTGAATTACTCACGAAATAGCTAGCCGGAAACTGACTCCTGAATCGTGAATCGACAAGTCATACTTCCGCAAGGATTCCAGGATTAATGTTGCTCTTGAATTAAAAACCGTTGTATGAAAATGAACAGTTCTCAATGATGAGCATTTGTACTAAAGTCAGCTGATATATTATGGTGAGGTATGATGAGACTGTTAAACCTCTGTAGATAAGAGTCAATTGGTATGAGAAATAACCAGATAAGACAGGAAAATGAAGAACCGAGTTATGACTGAAAAGGAAGGAAGTGGAGAAAAGGTTTGAATTACGAACCTGTTACCCGACGAACAGGTTAATATGTAAAAGATATTTTTATTAATACTTGATCGAATGAATTTTTAATTTCGATTAAATGATAGTAATTACTAGATAGATTTTTAACTTAGTGAGGAAAAAGTTACATAAAATATGCACTCTAAAAGTTCTTTCTTTCTCAGCTAAATTCTTTTCTTAATTTCCTTTATTAACTATGATAGAATAGCGTTATGCTAGATGGAAGAGGACAGGAATCTCAATATGGCCTGAATTAAGAGGTTTTATCACTGTTGTTATTAAAACTACCAAATGTTGGATAAACTATCGATTCACCAAGACCATCCTCTGCCAATTTTTGAAACATCCAGGTTACTTTTTTCCTGAAAATCTTTTTCATGAGGGAAATTTCCTGAATAGAGAGCAAAAGATAGATTTATTTCCTAATATGGCTTAACATAGGGTTTAGAGTAATAGTATTTAAACCGTGAATCCATATAATATTTTACTGCGTCATACTCATTCTGTACTAGAGCTACTTTGTGAGTAAATTAAGGAGTTAAGACATCATTTGACATAAGATTTACCAGTGTACTTTTATCAGACTGTTCTTTTGAATTAACAAAAAGATTCGATTTTGTCCAGCCCATGAGTAAAAAGTCCAAATCATATGACGTCTGTCATAAAGCGTTTTATGAGAAAAAGCAGCATATTTTAGCATAAGTAGCAGTTATTTTTAAAACAAGTAAATGAAGTTATTTCTGCATCCTTTTCCTGATGTAATTCTTGATAGGTAGGAGGGAGCATGGCAGGAATTCATTTGATTAATTAGATTTTTAAGTTTGATGCAGAAATTTTTCCCGAATTACATAACACGAGGCTTGCGACTATTTAGCTAGATTTTGTCTGTTTTCTGCAAAGACCTTATCTTCGCCACTGGTGACTCACATCCTCTCCTACGTGCACTATCTTGAGTTGAGGAAAAACACTATTATTTCACTTGCGGCCAAGCAAAAATCTTACTTCATAGGCATTTTTCTGGGAACATCAAGACATGTGCAGACAATTCCCGACATACGACCCTCCGACTTGCAACCATTCAAGGTTATGTCCACAATTTTTTCAACCCTTGTGTATGTAACCAACTCTACATACACGAATCCGGGTACCCACATCCAATTTTCCCGCATTTATAAATATTTGCATATTTTAATTCGTTTCCTTGACAAATTAATTCGATAAATATACATGAAATGATAGTGATAGAGAAGAATTAGAGACATTCTCTCAGCAAATGACCTGCAGTTTGTTCGTAGAAAAGGGGGCTAAAGCAGAATTAACCGGAATACTAATTTAAGAATAATAATAATTACTGGTATTTTTTAAATATGCGGTTGGGCCTTCCCTCTAATATTTTATAAAGATGCAAAGTAGTTGTGCCTTTATGCAAAATGTGTTTTTCATTCGTACAGTCATGCTCCTACAGAGAAAGCCGGATGCTTGACTAGCCAACACAGAGTATCGATATCACAGTGTCGCTTCCTTTCTTTCTTAAAAAAATTGTTGTTAGATGATGTGTTATGTTTAGTTTAAACCTACCCTATATCCTGAATTCCAAATGACTTAATTGCAGGCTCTGAGATACTCCTAATCTTATAATTTTGAAAGCCTTGTGATCGTTAGAGCTGTGCTAGAGTTTTTAAGAAACACGGTCAGATGTAGCTATAAAATCATTGGGAATACTCAAATAATCTTAAAATGTAATAACTAAAAAATTCGTCGATGAATAGTGACGCCTCCAGTTCTTCCGGTTTTCCGAATTCCGAATTTCCAATATAAATATCCATCAGTGGGTGGATTATGCAACACCTCAAATATATATGCGACTTATGACCAATTCGAGATACGAACATGCGCTTAAAACGCAACCTCTTCGTAAGCCGGGGAGTGACTGTACTTTATACAGTGGATCCCACGTTCTTGAAAATAGGTTGACGATTTGAGTAAGAAGAAAACTAAAATAATGTGGTATATGAAGCTTGAATGCCTTGATCATGTGAAATTAATTTTTCATCTTCCAATGAAAGGAAATCAATTTAATTTTGGCACTGAAAAGCACACGATTTTGTTATTCGGAAAATCCTTAATTTCTTCATTTTTCTTCCGTATTGGGCTAGTGAAGGACTATTCATTAGCTTTTTTTATTTCTTCTGGCATTTATTCATTCAGGCAATAAAATACATTCAGTGTATATATCACTTTGGTCAATATTAAATTTATTAAATATTAAATTTATAAATTAATAGATGCCGTAAATGGATTAGGAATTAAGTGGCTTGGTGGTTCCTTTGACGATTTCTAGACGGGGAGACAATTTCGTCAATGACTATGTAAACGCATATTTTGTGTGATCATATACTTTTCTATTTTAGACATCGAGCCCTTACTACGTCAACGTGTGCCTTTTGTTATGCATTAAGATGAGATACCATAAATTCGATACCATTGTCCAAGTCTCTAAAGCGAAAATGTAAAATCCCCATAACAATATGACCAGCTCGATTTAGATAATGCTCTCTTGAACTCAACAATGTTTGCTGATATATTCCTGTTTCCCCAGCGGACGTAAGAGGTCGCCGAGAAGAAATAATTTCCTCCGCAAATAATGGAACATTTCTTCCGAGGTCGTTAAATCTTTTGACAGTTCCCTCTTGATATCTGACAGAAAGAGAATGCCATTCACGTGGCTGCCCCATAGGAAGCCAATTCGTCATTATTCCCAGAAATTTCCTTCCATCGCGCGGGAGAATCGCCTCGCAGCGGGGGAGCCCTCGACGCGAGTCCCTGCAGCCGTAGGGACGCGGTCTCGAGACCCGCCTAGGGGCATAGGCCTCGCGAGCGAATCAATATCATCCATCATCGCTCATTACCTCCGGATTAGCGCTCCAATTGGATCTAAACCGTGTGTGTGCCTTGGACGTAAAACCATGCATCCCATCGTAATCCTCCTCGAAATGATTCCAAAACCCCTAAACTTGAAAGAGCTCTCTTTAATGGAGCAGGCAGGAGTGGGGTGGTGGTGGTGGCTGGTGGTACCGAGGGGAGGTTCCGAATGGACCAATGGGTGCCGCCGGCACCACGTGCCGCTTCCGTCTCCGTCCCGGGTGGCAGAGGGGGTGGCGCCACTCCCGGACCACCCCCGCACCCCAACCCACCGCACCCCTTTCCATATACCTTCCGTTATGTACACTGCCGCACTGCCCTCCCCCATCCTCCGCACCGTATGCAATACAAGCGGACAGCGCAAGGGACATAGTCGGATGTGGCCGGAGGAACGTGAGGGCGATCAGCCCCATCCGTCACTCCCCCTGCTCAACCCCTCGACACACCCGCACCCTATGCTTCCTACCCTAGCTATTCTCTCCCTATTCTATGCCTAGCTTCTCTCCCCCTTCCACCATCTCTCCACTCAAATGACTATCGATTGCTCCCCCCAGGTTCTACCACCACGTCTCTTCCTCCTCTAGGATTGTGGGACGGCCATGGAAGGGATTGCGGGTTCGATACTAGGCGTTTGGTCATCTTGACCCAGACTATGTGTGCGAGGATACCTTGGCTGTCCTCGGTGGAGAGGGCTTTCCTCATCGGATGGGGAGCTCGACTCCGCTTACCCAAGGGGCAATAACGAAAAAAAATTGGGAAAAATGAATTTCATGTGGAATTTTGTTGGTGGCGGGCGGTTATGGCAACGGATTGATATTAGCTATGTTCGCCGTGTTATTTGGCTTCTCCTGCTCCGGAGAATGAAAACTTCAACGGAATTGGAAGCTGAAGAAGGAAGAAAGAGAGAATATTTGAAACGAATACCACACAAACCAATGAAAAGGAAAATGGCGGAATATTCTGTAATATTTCCCAGAAATAATAATGATAAAAAATAGCAGTTCCAAAAAAATCCCACGAATATTTCTATAATATTGTAATTGCTGATTTCTCTTCTATTTTTATCTATTTATCTCTTTGGCGATATCATTGTACAAAAGATAAAAATTCAACTAAAAGAAGCCTTAGTAAATGTCCTGGTATGAAGGGTTCCCAAGTTTTGATTCAACTCTTTACCTTATTGGATAATATTTCAGATGTAAGTGATAAAATATTGCTAAGTTTTACATCGTTTTAAAAATTTTAAGAAAGAATAGGTAGAATCATGTGTTTACAACGAGCTAGTTTTTCTCGGGATTATGATTCATCGTTTGAGTAAAACGAGCTCAGCGAACTTTTAAGATTCTCTGGGATACTAAGGCATCTTCATCCTATTCGTTGAGTCAATGTGGTTTATGAACAAAAATTTGTCCCACGCTTGTTTAATACTTTTCTAAAATTGAAAATTTCAACAGAGGGACCGTGAAATGAAGTACCTATAACAGTAGTCTCTTGCGAGTCCTCTGCAGCCCACCACCGGCTGAGGGCAGTGGGAAAATGCCACCCTGGAAAGAAATAAAAATCAACTTACTTTCAGAATCGGAATCTCTTCCACGCTGACAGATAAGTGGAAGGGTTTGAAAAGAGACCAGGAAATAGCTAAGGTAATAGCAGCGAGTTTGAATAAATCGTTTGGAACCGGTGAGCGAGTTTGATACTAGCTTTTGTGACAAGTTGGACCCAGCATTATTCTGGAATCCTTGCGATATGATTGGTCGACGACAGCAAACAGGATTCGAACTAGAGCCCCCCTCGTGAGGGTCTATGATGGGATACAATGGCGTAGGGGAAAGCTAGAAATGGAACGTGAAATGGTGGATGGATTAATCCCTGTAATTTCGTGAGGTCGCATCTATTACTGGATCGCGCCGTCTCTATTTTGTTCACGATCGTGGATAATATGCTAAAGTCATCGCAATATCATCCAACGGTACATTTGCGCAAAAGTGATGCGGAGGGATTTTTTCCGGGGAATCGATCGGAAAATCATACTGTGGCGCGGCGAGAAGTCTAGCCGATGTTTGCCGGCATCGTTTCATCAAGTATAAGACAACAGCGTATTCATAGGGAGCTGCCGTTTGGATATTAGAAATAGCGCCTGAAAAAAAACCTTCAAAAAGTGCTCAAAATGCACCCAACTGGGAATGAGGGAGACGCTATGTAATCTTCTGAAAGAAAAAACATGATAGTTTCATGGCTTTATTTCATATCCAGGAATAGAAAGAGGGAGTCCGTACTGCTTGCAGTGCTTATACGTTTTTTAATAAAAATTGATTCGATGAAAAAATTAAACCTATCATCACGTAATAGAATAATGCATGCTTTCTTAATTACAGTTTGGTAGATTTTTGTCCTGATAATTGGATCTTTATTAAGAGTAACGCTATTCGTACCTGTGACGGTTAGTTCATTCGAATCATTTGAAAAAGAAACATTATAATAACAGTCGATTATATATTTATAAATTTGTTTATTTATCCGAAGACAGTAAATCCTAATAATAAATCCTTTAAATCAAATTTTAACACTTACTACTTGAGGTAAAAATATGAAATACAGATCTCCATTAGACAGTCCATGGACTGTTACATATTAATTATTTCTACCAAAGGTATCCTTGGTTCGACTCTGGAAGACTAGAAGATATCTGAAGTTCTTTTTATCGATTACAGTCTTTATTTCTTTTCTGTAATTAAATTAGAAATTTTGAGTCTACAGAAGTGAGACAAGTACCAAAAGAAGGAATTTGAATAAAGATTCTTATTTTGTATAATATAGTTTTCGGTTCGAAATCGGGATGAAACAGATAAAATAGATGAAAATTTCGTTAAACTTTATTGTTGTAAAAATCCTGTCCTTTGACGACCTAGGCGATTGTTATATCCGGCATCATTCATTTTTTCATAACAATACAGGGGGATTTAGATCCATATAGGATGAATGCTAAGAATAATGTTTTGAAAGAGAGGCAATCTTTTGTTTATACCAGCATTTGAAATTACGGCAAATTAAGCGTAGAGAGGGACGACCATATAAAATTTTTAATCCTGTTTTAAACCATTTTTTAATCCTGTGAGGAAAAGAGCAGAGAGAGGATTGAGAAAAAGTTTGGGATACGAACGGAGTTTTAGAAAAAATACTTTTAAATGGATATTTTTTTGTCGCTTATCACGTGATGCATAGGATTCAGTGAAATTTGTCTACTTTCAACATTAATTTCTAACATGATTAATATATTTAACATTATAGTACAAATAAATTATCTTGTAGTAGTTATTATGTAGAAGCTTGTAGTAATTATTATAAATAATAATTACTACAAGCTTCATAATCAATTTAAATAGAGTTTCTTTATTCTTGACGCAGGAGTTCACTAGTGTTTAAATAAAAGGCATTGTAGGATTAAGATTCCAATATAGAAAATGCTTGACCAACTACACTTCGAGAATATCGAATAAGGTATAAAATTTAACGCTAGACGTCGTAAAACCCTAAAAATAGCTCTATATCTACTTCAAATATGAGAAGCCGGACAAATCCGAAAAGATATAAAGCGGCATTATGGCAGCCATCCAATGAAATTCATCGGTAATATGGTATGAATTCATAAGAGTAATTATTCCAAATAGTATGGTAATACGTAATAGTACCTTCGTTGAAATGAATAATGCGATGTGGTAAAATACCATTTCTCCATATTCCATATTAATTACAAAGCACGCCTTGAATTTTCAGCTTTGTGAATATCTTTATTATCGGTTGAGAACGTGAAATCGATAAATTGTATACATTTGGAAGAGTAAATCATACAAAAGGCGTGAAGCTATTTTTTTAAAAAGTGAATTCTTTTATCTCGTGGAATCCCCTCTACTCACAATAGTCTAATTATTCAAATCTCCCTTGTCAACCATTGTGTTTCATATGATGTTTATCCTTATCTCATTTGAATTATACACCCATTTATCAAATTTAACATTTTAACTCACTACATACGAGTATATATTTGTGAGTCTGTAATTTAATTTACAAATTTATTAGTTCAGATTTAACAGATTTTATAATGTTATATTTTTAAGTAATGAGTCGCATAGAAAAGGTTCTAAATCAAGAGAAACGAGTGAAAGTCAAATCTTAGTCTTTTAATTCATAAAAGAGACTTGGGTGGATGGATCGTGCGTATATTCGCCAAAAATTCTAGAACTAAAAGTTGGACCCCTTTAAACCTAAAGATAAGGCTGCTTTATATATATATCTAAAAGTTCCCGGTTCGACTCCGAAAGAGTCAAAGCGTTTCCATAAAAATTACGCGAAGTTCATTCCCATCGATTGCATAATTTATTTGCAAAATTAAATCGGAGAAAATATTCGTATGAAATTGAGACAAACACCACAAGAAGGGATAATGACTAAATATTCTTATTTTGGTCGTGAACCAGTCCCTCTGATGACCTAACGGTTGCTGAATTCGAGCTTATGGATTTTCCTAGAAGAATATACTGGGAATTTTTTACAGTTCAAAAGTAATGGTAATGAATTAATGATATAATATTTGAAGAGAAGGAAACTTTACACGATTTCAGTCGTCATTTACTGTAATCATTTGCAGTTACGATAAACAAGTCCTTGTGTCACAGCTATGACTATGCATAGTATAAAATTATAGTAGTATAATCTACGTACATACATTACTCCTACATAATATCAGTAATGGGCGATTACTTGCTCACTCTTCGCCACGATTACGGATACAAAAATAAGACATCTATCTGTGATCAGGGACAGAAAACGGAAAGGTTTTTTGCATACATAGCGAAAATGAGGCGTACAAAGAAAACTCATTTTCATTATATTTTTACCATTCAGGTTACCGTGTGGTTTTCTATCTTAATTATTTTTGAGTTTTTTCTTTGGTCAATTTTTGTCTGTTTCCTACTCAGTTTGAATCCTTCATTCGTATATATCGGGTATACTTTTGAAAGTGAGCCATTAATATGATTTCTTTGTTTAATAACATAAATGTGCCTTTCTTAGAGGAAGTAGTTATTTACAATTATTTTCACGTCTTATAAATTATAGTGACTGTTTATTGTTTTCTGGAGTCCAGTAAGTTTGGTATTTTTCCGGATTGTTTTTCTTTGTTAAGACTCAACGGGTAGTTCAGGTCGGATAAGACGTATTTGATTAGAAAAAGTGTATTACAGGATAATGGATAATAGAACGAAGGTAATTTTGAAGAGGTCTTTAATTATTGATATGTGGTCTTATTATTAACATTTATATTCTGATATTTGGTTAATCTTTGATCGATTCTCCCTTGTGTTTTAGGAAAGTAAGGAAAATATTCAACAGTAACTCATGGGAAATTGAGCTTAAACATATGGTATCGATTTTTTGATGTTGAAGCAAGCACATGTAAATGAAAAATTTTCATAGCTATAAATACCTAAAATCACAATGTTTTACTTTATTGAGAAAAATATTCCCTAATGAGTGCCCTAATGAGTAACCCGGATTCCTAGAAGTTGATAAAAGGAAATTTTAATCGTACGTTTTTGGAATATTACTAACATAAAATAAAAATTTCAACGCGGTTTTCATTAAATAAACCAATGTAGAAATTAAGATGAAATACCGCTATTTTATGGCTGTAATTATCCTACATATTTCATAATATAGTTACCTTATCAGATTTTCACTTACAAGGAAAATGCTTTTTGTCATTTATCGAGATAATTCGAGATTAATTAATGAGGAAGGCCTTTCATTAATTAACAAAATATGGGAGTTTTAACTTTATTTCCTCATTAATCCTTGAAATGTAATTATTAGGCTTCCCATTAGAGACAGGCAAATCGCATCTTCCGTCAAAATGCATTTTTCATGCATTTTTCCTGCATTCGGTGCAAAGGAAAAAGGATGTTGAACATCCGGAAAATTTTAATGCGGTAAACTTCACATTTTTCCGGGATTGACCACATGAAACATTTCCCAAATAATCTAATCATGCTTCTATTCAATTATTCTTTCAGGAAAAATCATAATGACTTGGCTATTTCATGCAAAGATTTTGTAAGTTTCAGCATGAATGGTAGGAAGTAGCTGCAAGGAACGCTTCATTTAATCATTGACTAGCTTAATTCTGTTCAAAGTTAAGAACTGCCGTTCGAAATTCAATAGGTTAATTCGATCATATAATAATGTGTTCGTATTGCAGGGACTAAACAAAGTAACTTCCTGAAACCATTACATAGTTATGATATTTTACAAAGAGGAATATGTTGTAGACTTCATGAGAAATTCGGTTATCTGCCGTTTTATATGCACATACACATCAAAATTCATACAGTAACTATGGTAAAGTTAATGGCATCATCAGACAAAATTATCGTTAGGCAAAATTACAGGTTATCCACTATTTGCAAGAATATTTTTATTGAAGTGAATAACGAATCGCATTATTAGTTATGTTTCAGACAAATTTTTACCCCAAAAGGCGAATATTGAACATGGGAAAATTTCGTCATCATGCTATTCCCCAAAATTTCATTTAGGTCCCCTTAACAATGTCTTTATTTCATTCATATCGTTTAGATCTTATAATTAACATTTTCAAATGCGATATTTCAGCAGTAATATGTATCCAAATGCAAGCTTTCCTTATTTATTTTTTAATTTATACTCAAGCTTAATATAATTTATTACATAATAATTCTTAGAAGGAAGAAAAGGATTAAGACAAACTTAATGATATATCTAGAATAAACTTCAAAATAATTATTTGCACAGGAATATATTTTGCTTAATGCTTTGAAAATTAACTGCAAGACTGCAGTAAATACCATAATTTACGTAAAATGTAAATTTACATAGTTATCAAATGGGTAATCATTGTGATTTTAATTCAAATGACTTAAAATTTTTACAAGTTAATACATAGCATGACATAAATATCATCAGGTCCGTTTCCAGATCAGACATAATTTTCAACATATCCCAGCGTTTTTAGGAGTCCAAATTATAGTAAAATGAGCGAAAATATTAGAACCTTTTCTTCTTATTCTCTTGACTGTAATTATCAGTAACCTCTTTTATATAGGACAGCATACTTAATGACAGGCATCAACAAATGCGTTCGTCTGCAATATTGGGCGGTGAAACATTGGGAGAATGAGCAAGGATATTTGGAGCTATTCAAATATATTTTGAGGCAGCTGGAATGGAATATGCTAGGGAAATCAACAGTGAGTGATGGGATGGAATTTATTTCCAAACTTATCGATCGTAGATGTAGAAATAGAATGAAATGTAATGAAGTTAAAGAAGTGGAAAAACCGTGTCGACATAAGTCGGCTCTCTAGGAAGATGCAGTGAGCGAGGGGCATCATCTTTAACGCGACTGACTAATCTCTCTGTTTAGATGGCTTCCCGAGACACAATCGATCTTGTGATATAGACGATGCTACCTACGATAGTTCTGTCCTGGGAGATGGCGTACTATCGCTATCTCTAGCATGAAACTGGAAGCGGTCTTGTTAATGAAACAGCCATGTAATTTGCTTGAGGGAACAACTGCCGACCAATGAAGAGCTTTAGTAACTTTAGTCAACATTTCGCCTGTTTACTAATGAGTAAATTATAGTATGATATCTCTGGGATATTCGCAGTATAAGCAAAATATGGTTGGGCGTAAAATTATTCTTGAGATGAATATATTTCAGCGTAGTTGTGGATGGTTGCTTTTAAACAGAGCTTGTTCTGAAAAATATCATGTGAGATTGCGCTATTTTAACAATAAAAACTTTTTGTAAAATTTACAATACATGCATACATATATACTTTATGCAAAATTTACAAGAAGGTAAGGGTAACATCGGATTTTCTGCCTCTCGCATGGAATCAAAATAGTTGATTTGTAAAAGATTGTGGATTACAATAAAATACACCTTTTCCTATAACTGTTATTGTTAATTTTATCGATCTACTTAAAATCTTTCCAACTAAGAATTTTATTATAATGCTCCATGTTCTCGGACATTTTAGCTTGATAATGACGTTATACGCAATGAAAAACGTGCCTGTTCCTTTACGATCGAGATAATAAGTTTTGGAAGTAAATAATCTTCTTTCGAAGGTAAAGGAGAATTAGTAAGTAAAATCAATTTAATCACGTGAAATTATATGGATGAATTCGATCACATACTATTTCGTAAAACTCTCGAAAGTTTACTTCCGTTAACAAATAATCAAAGTTGGAGTTCAGAAAGAGTAAACCCGGTAAAACTTGTCAGATATGAAAATTATAGCAAAAATAAGCATTTCTTTTAACTGTATATAACCGTATATGAATTTAAGTGATACCGGGAGGATATTAAATTCATCAACCAAAGTAAAATACGCAGTCTCACGATGTGATTCCTAAACTCGTTGATTTGATCAAATATACATATCTATCAAAGCCAGTGTATGAGAAGCTCTGGACCTTCGCAATGGAAGTAATTTCCTACTTAGAACGTACCATTTGGTAATGATTCTCTATCACCCTAAAATATTATTTATTCGGTATTATTAAATTCGTGGATATGCACGCTATACATTTGCGCGTTGACTTGATATAATTCTTTTGTTCATAGATAATTCTCAAATCTTCTCATATTCTTTCGTAATCTTTTAAAAGAAACATTTTTGTTTCGTTTAGAATAGTATGTTCTTTTCCTACCATAGGTACAAGCTAGGATATAACATTTATAACGATATAACATTTCTCCGACATTATAGTGATATACGATATGTAGGACTTAGTTGTTCCTTTATGATAAATTGTCAATATTTTCAGCAAATATTTCACTCCGATTACTTTTCAGCACTTCAGATTATTATTAACATCGTTCTTTTCACGGCAATATCCTAAAGTTTTATGAAACTTATGACTGAGGAGCAATTTGAAAGAAATTTTTACTTCTAATAAACACTGCATATCCCAAAATTATCGCAATATCAAAAAACAACAAACCAATAAATGTAAATCTGATAAAATGAAAGATAAGCGAATACCTTTCCTTTTTATAAACCTACCCTTTTTACCTTTCATTTTACTCTTTCATTTTGATTTCAGAATATATATTAACAGACCATATATTTGTTTTTGTTGTGTTGAAAGTCAAAATTCATTATTTTGTCTGTAGTTTTTACAATCTTTCATTTAAATGTTAATTACATTTTTAACCCCATCGTAGAAGAATTTTAAAATATGTAACCTCTAAAATTACTTACAAAAATACACTTTAGCATTTAGACAATGTAGACTTCAAAGTTTGATTCTCTCTTTCACATCTTTTAACTATCCAACTATGAAGTTCCAACGTTAAAAGTACGAAATGAAAACGATGCAATGAAAAGTGCAATTTCGCAAGAACATGGATGGTTGTTAGATGAATTCACGTACAGCCTTGAAAAATAAAACCAGCCGCAGCTATTTTTCCCACAACCTTATATATACAAATGGCATCTTGAAAAACCAGTTTATGCAAGACATCAATAGGATGCAATGAAAAAGTTCTGAAACTGTAATATCGGAGGCTCACTTTAGTGCCTTATACCATTAAGTTTTTTCTCCATCAAATTTGACGAAGAACATTCTAGATATGCTTGAATATTACCGAAATAAATGGCATTGGAAAACTCAGAGCGTTGCATAAAATATATACCCTGTTTTAGAGGTTAAGATTTAACTTTTAACATTTTACGAATTCATTTTGGAAACTTGAAACAGAAGTAGTACTGGCGGCATAGTCATCGTGAATAATCACCGAGATCTAGGGCTGAGATAATATTGCTTTTCTCGTGATCGTTCCCACAGCTTCCACATTCTTCGATACCAGCTGCATAATCTCAATAACTTACTGGAAAAATTAATTCTTCGTGGGGTTCAATTCATACTTTAAAGCTCATTTTCTTTTTACACAAAGATTATAGCATGATGCCAGGAATTTAGAATTGCGTGTAGCCATTAACTGGATGATCATCTTCGGATTTGTTTTGAAAAGATGAGGATGAAAATGTAGCCTTAGCGCTACGAATACATTAGGATTGACTTTTTTGGTATATTCCTTTTCTTATAAAAATGTCAAATCTATTCATTTATCACAATACTAGGAATTTGAAAATATTAAGAACTTCGTGATCCCATTCCTTTTTTCAAGAGTGAGGTTGTTAGGATCGGCATAATGAGTCATTGTGTTAAATGTGTAAAATGAAACAACTTTTGAGTAATATTAGCATGTAGGTACAGTTGCATTCAGTCCCTAGACATCCGTCTAAAGAAAAAACTTGTGTAAAATATATAAAAGTCGCATACCGATGCAATGCCGTAAAGCAATGAAGCAAGGTGAGCACTTTTATCGCAAAGTTTTCTTCTTATATGAATCAGAAATGATTTAGCTATACTCGGAAAGGTTAAACTTAATTTCAATTTAATTTGACTGTAGTGATACTTAATATTCTCCCTAGCTATCTCTTCTTTTTTCAGTAGTCACCTTTTCATTTCGTATTCCACTCCAAAAGTTCTAGTTTATTTTTACCTGAGAATTTTCCATGATAATTCTGGGCTTTTTAGTGGAAATTTCCTCTTTTTATATTAGTTGATATGAATGCCATTGCGAATCATCTCATTAGAATCTATTTGCTTCTTAAATTGGAAATCAGTTTTTGATCCTAAAAGTTTTCTTTTCAATATTATTTCCTATAAAACGTCTCGATGATTGAATGTTTTACGATTGGAAGAATGATATAAACTTATTTTTGCTTTCAATTCAACGGTTGACTTTTAACATAATTACCGAAATGATACTAAAAATAGCGGAGATACTTCCTAAGAAATATTTTCCTATGTGTGAGGGGTATGCTATTCTTGTAATCTAATATGGTGTCTTGGTCTCCACAGCCAACATATTTCTTTCTTCTCATCCTTGACGTCTAGATTTCTCCGAGAGAATCGAACTCTTCTATCTTTTCAGCTAACAAATATTCCACGATTGGCAAATATCCGAAAAGAGGTCGCAAGTCAGTATTAATGTAAATATTAAATACTACGATATTATAGGAGCTTTTAAATTTTTATTTATTTTTTATTTCCATTGAAATATACTCGCAATATTTTGTAACCCAATTTGTAAGATTTGATCAATATATAACTCTTCATTGAAATTGAATCCTCTAAATACACGGGACGGGAAATGCACGGGATACACTTGTACGGACTTGAATCGCATCTATTTCGACATAAAGATGCAAACTCTGGCACGGAAAATTTAAATATTAATAATTCCGACTAAATTTTCTATATATTTTGGCAACTTTATGGAAAATATGGCCACTTAATTGGATTTTTCTGTTTGCTTAAGTTGATTTAAAATTTATGCTTTCTTACGAGTTTGCGCTAGCTGAAAAATGCAAATAAATGTGGAAATATCTTACTATCTTACTGGTTTCTAATATAAACAATATTAGCTGAACATTTCAGATGCTAATGCAAAACTTGTTGCATAATTCAATAACGTTTGTAGTATTATTCATTAACGAAGTATTTTTTTCTGTGATGGTATTTTAACTGTCAGTCTATGATGAAATTTCTTTGCTTTATACGTATATACTCGTATATGTGGAAATAAAGCTATGATAGTGAGTCCGCCTCTTGAGGAATATCCTATGCTAGATTCCAGTGAGAATCAAATTTTTCCGATTGGCCGTAAAGTTAACGCATAAATTGAAATTAATCAATATTAATCACTATTACCATATTCAGCAGGTAACCCAATATGGAAGTTAGAGTTAATTCTTTTGTCTCGTTTGCTCTCTTCATTTGACATAAAGGTATCCTCAGCATGTTGTGGTGAGCGGGGCAATGATGGTTATAAATTTATTTTGCATTTCATCATCGTCCATAGAATTCTATTTTATCACCAGGGTATGTCCCTTTACTCTGATATTTTCCAGGGGTTATTTTAAGAAATTAGATACGAAGAAGGCTTTCCGCCTTGGAAATAAATTTAATGGCAAGATTAATTTCCAGAATCCGTGGAAGAACTCTGAAAAGTCATTTGGTCACTGACGGAAAAACAGTTTCTAACACACGTCGGTATTCCCTAGAGATTCGAGTTCTATTTCATGTCTATGCATATCAATTCGAGCTATGTTTCTAGACGGTGTGGTACTTCTCTGGAAAACTGTTATCTCACTTAACACAATTGATGGAATCGGCTTTTACTCGGTGGAGATACGTACAAAATCTTGTAGTTAGATGAAAGAAACACCTCAAAAGTTATACATTTTTAAATTTTACTAATTATGAATTATTATTAATAATTTAATAATGATAATTCATATATTCAATTATACAAAATGATAATATTAATTATGATCATGATAATGTGAATTCATTCGTTTATAGAAGGTTTCCCATGAATATTATACTCTCTGATATATGGAAGAAGAAAGAGGAACAACTTTTCACAAAGGAAACTAATGCCGTCTTTAATGTAACTATGCAAATTACACACAATTGAGCACACGACATGTTTCGATGCATGGAGCATCATTTTCAAGATCATCATTATCACTTGTGCTCAATGTGTACTCAATTGTGTGTAATTTGCATAGTTACATTAAAGACGGAATTAGTTTCGGTGGATTTTATTCTCTGATATATTTTTATCCTTATCGATTCATAGTTATTTGAGATAAATATGTGCATCTCTTAGGATTTTGATCAATTTCTTTTGCTTACTGACTTCATCTCTTCCGTATAAGTTGCACACTCTTGATGAAACGCGCTCTCCTTCACTTTGCTTTTATCCATATTACCCCATTATCTTTATTGCTCTCTTGAAACTATTAATTTCCTATCTTCCTCTTATTGCCTGCAACTTTAAATTAGACATTTCAGCTTTTGATGATGAGGTATGAAGGAGTATGAAAATAGTATTAGAGGTAATATTGCTAAAAGTGCATCAACAGATGAGATCATTTCGCCCGTATGGGCTCCTTTCTGGGAATCGAACCAGGGACCCAAGAGAAACGCTCTGCCCCTTTGACTACCTTGAAACCATTGTAAATAAATTAAATCGATACTTTTTTTCATTGATCGCTATATTTCTTGAAGATAAATAAACGCCACTGCTGCTAGTTCGTGTACTGTAACAAAGTAAGCATCCCAACACCATAAAACAAGCCTAAAAACTTATGCACTCAAGGTAAATACATTGCATCTTCCATGAGGATATCTTCAGGATCATGACATTAAAACGAAAAAAATCCTTCTTTATTTTGTGAAATAGTTTTTATTTAAATAGCATCCAACAGAAAACTTAGAGAAAGTTTGTTACCGTGTCATATTTTAGCTGTTAAATTGATCATCATTTCATCTTGCTTACGTTGCATGAATTTTTATTATTTATAATTTTTTCTTAGGCCAGCAATAAGCCGATTTGAAGCCCTATTTCATGGTGCGTTATCTATGGGGCTGGAGGAAAATAATATAACATCTGAGATTCTGAATTTTTGTTATAGCACTAGTATTTTAAAAGTGCTTCCCCAGCGAAGGTTATTTTGCACATGACCCCAAATAAACACGAACGCGCTGCCTTCTTAATCCAGAAGTCCCAATTTTTTTTAATAACTCAATTGGAATTTAAGTTTGGCAAGAATGACTGTTACTTTCGTTTACCAAGTGCCACAATATTTGCCTCTAAAAATTGGGAACTTGGCCGTAATCGAAGAAAAGAAAAGAGAATGATGCAGATATTAATTAGAGGGGTGGAAACACCCCCATTAATTCTATCGGTCAAAAGTAGTATGAACTACATTAATGCAAATTTGGCAATGTAGCGTATTATTTAGCGTATTTTGTTATTCATTGCGCTTACTTATCAATAAAATTTTATTTCTTAGGAAATAATTTTTAGAGTTAGGATCTTGGTTTAATATTTTTCGAAACATTCTGATTGATTTTACGAAATGATAGCAATATAATGAATTTGAGGGTTTGAAAGAAATTGACTTCAAATGTATCTTCATAGAGATAGGAACACATGACGTTTGTATTCATAGTTATACCAAAGAAAGTATCTTTGCTTAGAATATCAACATTTCGCTTTAGCAGGATAGAAAGCGTTAAAAAATTTCATCATAAACATTCAGAAAGAGGCATTCTGGAGAAATTTATGACTCATGAGTCACGATTTGTATTCACCTAAGTGGTTTGAAGATAAAAATTTAAAAAATGCTCTCAGCTCTAAGTTATGTTTCTAAATGAATACAACGCTCATTCATCCAAATTCGCGATTCTTTGTATACAGAAATTCACATAAGTTTTGAGCTAGTTCAAATCGATACAACACTGAATCATCCTCTACAATTATATTATCAGTACATGAATATGGTACAGTATTGTGTGAATCATCCATTATTTTTTATGGTAAAAATTTATTTGACTTTCTTAAGCGATTGTTTTCAACTTATACCCGATGAAAAATTATTTTATTTTAGCTATAAGTAGGAGCTAAACTCTAAAACACCTCCTTTGACGATTCCCCTTTGATGACGTTGAGAAATGAATCATACCATAGAATATTAAGGCTTAATTAAGTCGGTTGGCGAATGAATTCTTTTACTGGAAAAAAGTAAAGCCATGTGTAAATTAATCGCATTTCATACTATTCTCTTTTAATTTCTGCTCGCAAAATAATAATCAGTATCTTTGAATGTCCTAAGTAGAGCTATATTTATCATGTAAATGAATGTTCACTGCGAATGTCCCGAAATCAGCTCGACCGCTGAGGACGTCGCTTTGGGCAATGTCCCATCACGTGCTAGCGGACGGCTGCATTCCCCAACACCAGAGTCCAATTGAAATCGAACAAACCGGTGGTTTACGGAATTAGAGGGTCACAGGGCGATCCTAATGAAAGCGGCCACTCTGCGGCCGGACTACGGGCATGATTCGTGAAACCCAATGACAAATTTCAGCTCGTCCACGGGCGTTGGTCCGTCGGATCCGTTACTTGTCCTGCTAGTCAGCAAACTGTGAAGCGCTATTTTGGACACGGATTCGAAGCGGAGGGAACCCTGTCATGGTAAAGGATTCAATTAGGCTCTCCAAGATATCCATTTCACTTCACGAATGCGATTGCGCGATGTTTGCAATCACGTCCGCGTTCCTTCTCATTATCGATGCACAGCGTCTTTTAAATCGCGGAACGTTTATGTTTTCAATTAACTCTCTCAGAGCGCAAAAAATTTCAAGTGCATTGCGCAAAGCAAAGATGAGGAAATTCATGGGAGGAGGGGAAAATATTAGCGGAATTTTTTATTGGTAAAGTGGATTTACCGATTTCTTTCCATCGCGACTTCTAACGTGCTGCGTTTCTTTCAAGGAAATTCGTTCTTGCTTCAAAAAACTGTCGAGAAATTAAAATTGTGCGGAAGAAATGTCGAAGCAGCCTCCGTTCAAACGATGTGTGATATGAGGGAATGGGAGAGGCGGAAGAAGGCCGTTTATATCAATTTTCATTGGATGTATTGCCAGCAGAACTGGTTTGCCGGCGGAAAAAATCCTGCGTGCTTCGCATAAAGCTTAGAAACCTTTTTTAGTTCACTAAGCTGCCTTTGGACGAAAGATATTAATAATCGTTGAAAATGGAGGTATGATTTATGTCAGAAGGAAGCAGGTGAACATCCAAGTGGTGAAATTAAACAGGCGATGTGTATTTACTGTTTGCTGTTCACTCTGATTATGTAGATTTGCCATGTTTTCTTCAAAGGCTAATTTCGTTTATCTTCGTGAAATCGATTTCGATTTAGAGAGAAAGAGAGAAGGCCAACGTAAGAGATTTCAAGTATGTTGAGGTATTTCAACGGAATTCCATTACTCCATCGAGGTTTCTTTCAATTCTAATTTAATTTGCCGCGGCGGAGGCTCACCAAAGCTCATTAGAGTTAAACGGCTGAGAAATATAAAAGTACAAAGAAAGAATCATCAGTTTAAGTGAAAAAATACTGCTGCCTTGTTTTTTTGCTGCAATGGGATTCGAAATCTCTGATATAAGAAGTTATATATTTATAATAAATAGCAGCATGATGGAGATTATTGTGAAAACTTTTTTGCATTCGAATTGATATTCCTGTCTGAATTAAGGAATTTTTCTTTATATGAGCGGCTTATTACAGTATGCGTTCAAAGAGAAACTCTATGGAAATCGGTATATATTCATGGGCGAATAATGGTGATAATTATTGCCGATATGATGTTAACTTTATCAACACTTATATTTCAAATTTAATTTAAGCTCTTTCAAATTATTTTCAAGCTAATATATTTCAGTGTAAATGCATCTTTCCCTATTTTGGACAAATTTCTGATCCTACGTTTGTTCGATATGTTGAAGAGGCTTCATCATTATCGGCGAGAATCATATAATTTGGAATAAAATCGTTAAAACTGTTTCACGTAGTTCGAGTATTAACGGAGCATAAGCAGAATTGTTTATAATATTTTCTCTTATATGACTCCATTTCCTGGTCAATCATTTTTCCGTAGAATATTGGCATATTTTCTCTTTAATCGATCAAACATGGTCCATTTACTTCTTTTATTTTTTTTATTTTATGGATTTGATTACTTAGCTCTTTTAGCTTCAAAAGTTTTCCTTGCTGCGAAGATCTAAATAAATACTTTCTTTTATAATTATCTGAGATTATCCGAAATCTGCGACTCTTATATCTCATTTTACGTCGCACAACAACTTCCTCTTTATCAAACAATTTGAAATTCATGTGTTTATATCCTTTTATGAGAATATGAACAAAAACATAATATAAAATGTACAGCTAGTTCCAAAAAAAACTTACCACCTAAGCCGCAACCCGCATAACAGGCAGTGAATTTCCTGCAAGCGAGCCTTAAGAAGTGAGAGAGAGAGAGAGAGGGAAAACATGGCGGAGATGGTCTGCTTGAGTCATAACCCCGCCTGCAGAGTTGAAATGGATTTATTTGCTTTATTAATATTGCAAAGATTTATTAGTATCCTGAGTTTGGTGGCATTGGCCTAGCAGAATAGTATTATAACAATACGGATGTCGTAATGCAAGAATTCAGTTATTATAAAATGGTTATAACGAATCAGTATATATTCTAGCATAGCTTCTCGCACAGAGGCAAACGTCGCACACGAGGTCCCGTTATTCCGAGGCAAACCCCCTTCCCCTCATAAAATTTGAGTCTGGGGGCGAAAGGCACGAGCAAGTCGAAGGAAATTTTCGCAAACCCTGCCTCTGAGCCGCTCTGAGCTTATGTTTAGGGCTGAGATGGGAGATTTCCGCGCAGTTTGAATCGGTGTCGGACCAAAAATGTATAGACCTCGAATTGGACGCCTTCGCTTGCAAAACTCTGCGGTTATAATGGGTGGTAATATATAATATAATAGTAGCTAATATTATGCATCGTTCAAGAGAGTAGTTATTAGCCTTTAAAATTATATACCAAAGGAGTCTACATTGATCACCAGTTTTATCATAGCCTGTGTGAATGCAATCTACACAAGTAAAGTAAGGCACACTCATGGCCATATCTAGGCTATTACATTAATATACTACATTAAAAAACAATAAGTAAATATATTGTATGAAGTCTCGAGGCATTCTCTGCGTATTTTAGATAAATATTGTTTCATTTGATAAGCATCGAAATTAAAATTCGATCGGTAAAAAATCAGTAAATTATATAATCTATGCAGTTGGAATTTTTACTATACCGTCCAAATCAATTGAGAGAAAATGTGCTAGGATCGATTTTCCTTAATGAATAAAGATGACGGATACGAGACTACCATCTTTCACATTAATTTTGAATTAATTAATTTTTTTCGGTGTCATTGAAGTGTGAATCGAATAAACTTCATTTCTTCTGTGAATTCCTCTTGAAATGGTTGCAGTCACAAACCATTACGTTCTTAAACATTCTTCTCGCTATATTTATCACCTTTAAAAGTTCTAAAATACACAATAAGATAGTGCGAATGAGGTTTGGTCATAATGCTCATTGAATGCTACTGTTACCTATGAATGTAAAAATTTCAATTAATTTTGAATGTATACAAAACTACCTACATTATTTAATATTTCAATTGTTTATTATAACGTTTACAATTATTATTATGTAGAAAACGTTAAAAATACGCAAAATAATAGGGACTTGGTGAAATAGTTTTTCCCAGGGCCTTTTTACCTGTAATTCCAACCCTGTAATATCACATGGGGAAGCGCATATGAGGCTCATGTTGAAATTTTGCTCCCCTCGGTTGATAACTCTCATATTTTTCGACAGAATTTTAATGATTGAGATGAATGGGTGGTGGTTTGGTATGGCTAGTCTATCTACATATTTATCGCTTGCTGATATTGAAAATATTCCTTCGTATTTAAAATGTATTGGCTATGAGAAACTTTTAATCTCTCCACATTCCATGACAAATTTGAAAAGCAAGATATAGGAGTGATTGGAAGAAGTGAATTAAGCAATAAATTCACCAGGACTTCAAGAGGGGGACTGTTTTGATAGGGATAGGGAAGTGAGAAGTGACGGAAACAGTAATAAATACACATGAATTTAACAACCGAAAGTGTAAGAGGTATGTTAATTCCAGATTTTTGGATGAATCACAATAGGTAGGCGCATTTCTTGCTTTCCTAGTCAACCAATTGTTTACTTTGAATAGGAGGAACGACCTCTTTTAAAAGTATAACCCACTCACTCACCCTCTCAATTTTCTCATCCAACATATATTTTTTCCGTTTATGACTGCCTCCAGAGAAACTACTCATTTATCCAATTTAAGTAATATCTTAGTCAAAAAAGTTAACATTCAAATATACAAGATACAACGTCGATGGCTCATCATACTTTCAGAAATTTCCTTCTCATGCATCAGTTTATTCCTAGGATCTCCGAAATTGAATACAATAGCATTGTTCACTAATTTAAAGCAACCTTCTTTAATTCCATAAGAAAGTTCGAATGGTTATTTTGTATCATAGATGTAAGAGAAGTTGAACAATTTGGTTCTCGTAAGCGTAGAGGATAAAATGTTCGACAACATTACTCCAATTCATTGTTCGTTTCTCAAGTTATTTCAAACTATGAAATGTATAACTGCGTCTAGAAACAAATGAGGCATAGAAAACAATACTTATAAAGAAAGCAAACAATTATTGACGAGGAGCTCTATCAGTATAAATTGACGATAGTTAGCATTACCTATTTTTTAATTTTTGTTGTTGAATGAGTTATTTATTATAAGCTAACACATTTAATGTAGTTAACTTCAAAAGCGGAGTATAGATATAAAACGTCTTATAAGATTTACCAAAACATTATGAACTTCATATTATCATTCAAATTTTCCGAAGGTCCAAATCCAACAAAATAGATCTTTCTTGCATTACTATGTTAAGAAATAATTCGAAATATCCTCACAAAGTTTGTAGAGAATTGTGATGCCTCTAGGATGAAGGACGCTAATATTGTCCTTGGTGTAATGGAGTTGGAGTAATGGATTACATATAGAACTAGGAATATTTTAACAGTTAAAGTATGAATCATGAGAATTAGAGGAATATTCTCATGTAAAGCTAGTTATCATCCGTTGGTTTCTCATTTTGAAGTATTCTTCTATCACTCGTTTTACCCATCATTCAGAATTATTGATTGTGATTTTTCTTTTAATTATTATACATATTATGCACCATTCAAACAATTCAGGTTATATAGTTCACTTGAGGCATTCAGAAACCGAAGCAGCGATCATTAATCATTAGTCTCACTTTCACCTAGCGCATAGTTCTGAAAATCATTTCAGTATAACAATGGAAATCGTGTTGTTGGTGTTTTCACACCCCCTGACATACGTCATACGGCGGCTCGCCGGGTATAAATGAAAATGTAAATAAACCAGGTGTTAACATGTAAACCTGCAATATGCAAGTATAGAAAACCTGGAATATATACGCAATATGCAAATCAGTCTTAAGGCTCTGATTTTCCATACTAACTGTTGTTTCTTAACCATCTTAAACTGAATTCCTTGCAAGAAGTCCTGAAAGGTCGTCTACCTCAAAAATAGAGTTGAATATCTTCATTCCCTAAGGGAATACCCGCGGCGAAGATTACAAATCGAGGATCCACCATTTCCCACCTTACTTGTGATCGGTCGCCGCCACCATACCCTAACCTTAGATACCTGCTCAGCAGGGGTGCGGTCGGGAATCCTCATTAGCGCTTTCAAATTCGCTACCCCGGATACATACGAACATCCACAATATGCCGAAAAGGGGGTTTCTCTTCTTTTCAGAATTTTCAGACCAGGTCGACTTAAAATGATTCTTTCTCACTGTATTCGCCCAGATAAAGTTTCTATTCATCTTTGCTTTCCTTAGTAGGTTTCGCAGTGTTTTCATGCTCCCCTTCTCGATAGCATTTTTCTGCAACATAAATTAGTTGAAATACAGTTGATTGTGTTCTTATTCATAATTATTCTTTATCTCCTTACAGAGTTTTCGTTCATGTTTCTATTTTAGTCATAGTCGTGAATATTATACACTATTCAAGCGATTCGGGTTACATACTTATTTGATGAATTCAGAAATCGAAATAGCGACCAAATATTGATCAATAATAATTATTGTCACTATTTCTTAGTGCATAATTCTGAAGATCTTTTTAGTGTAACCATGGGGATTTTCGGATATTGAGTTAACGTTTGATTTAATGGCATCTTATAGATTTTCATCACACCTCCATTTTCCGTTACACGTTTTATGACTGAATATTTTTTCCAATTACGTCTTTATTCCGTCAATAGATGATACTAAAAGGTAGTATCCAATTCTAGACCGTTATTTCTGTCGGACAAGTACAGCAGTTAGTTATTACTCGAATTGCCAACTAAAAGATGGGAAATGTCCTTTCGAACCAGGCGTTAACTTGTGAACCTGCAATATGCAAGCGCAGAACACCAGGAATTTATATGCAATATGCAAATCAGTCTTAAGGTTTGAATTTGTCATACTGAGCAGTTGATTTCTTAACCATCTAAAAATAAATTTCTTCCTGAAGTCCTGAAAGGTCGTCAAATTAAAAAAAAAGAGTTTTAAATCTTCATTTCCATAGGGAATACCCGCGGAAGAGATTACAAATCGTGGTTCCACCACTTCCCACCTTACGTTTGTCGGTCACCGCCGCTATACCCTAACCTTAGATACCTGCTCAGCAGGGGTGCGGTCGGGAATCCTCGTTATCGCTTTCAAACATTCGCTACCTCGGAAAGATATGACCGACCACAACATGCCGAAAAAGGGGTTTTTCCTCTCAGTGCAGAGTTCACCTGCACCCATCGTCAGTTCTATGGTTCCTTTGAGAAATCAGACAATATCTAGCGATATTCAAAACAAAGGAAAAAGAAATACCGAAAGGAATGAATAGGAAATACTCCTAGGGCCAGGGTGAAAGGGAAAGTTCTCCCTTCCCTCTGGAAGAATCAGGAAAAACCCAGATGCGAATTTGTCAGAAACAGCGCCAAATCTCACTCTCATTGCCAGTCGGCTCCTACTATTTGTGATTAGAACAAGTGTAAGTGAAGAACAGACATGCCTCAGTTATCACCCCGGAAAAGATACCGAGCTGTGGGATTGCTTATGGCAGAAGTATCAGCGAGAAACATTGCGCGGGAGTTAAATGTCTCCCATGTTACAATTTTAAATTTGAAGAAGAAATGGGAGGAAGAGGAGAATGCAGAGAGAAAAATTGGTAGTGGAAGACGTAAGGCCACGACTTGTGAGGAGGACCGGCGTATCGTGGAGTACGTCCGGGAGCATCCTTTCTCGTATGCGAAAGAGACGAGAAACGCAGTTGCCGTAGATGTGAGTCCGCAAACGATTCGCCGGCGGCTACGTTTAGCAGGGCTAGAAGCCAGACGGGCAGCCGTCAAAGAAATTCTGACGGATGCCCATAGAGCAGCACGTCTTGATTTCGCGAGGCGTTACGTGAACGAGGACGCGGCATTCTGGAGGAGAGTTGTCTTCACCGACGAAAAAACATTCTCCTCTTCATTCAATGGACCTGTGACCGTTTACAGGCCAAAGAATGCAAGATTTCATCCCCAGTATGTAATGCAGAGAGGAAGAAGTGGCCGATTTTCCGTCCATACTTGGGGATGGATCTGTGGAGAGGGTCCAGGAGCATTATGGAGAATTGAGGGGAATTTGGATGGAACCCAGTATGTTAATATACTGGAGAACATAATGCTCCCGTCGGTGAAAATATTGTTTCCCGAAAATTTCTTGTTTCAACAGGTAAGAATATTGTTGTGTAATTATTCCTCTATACGAAAGATTTCTTCTTTTTTCCCATTTTATCTGTCGTCCTTCTACGCGCATTTAAAACTGAAGTGTTTCAAAATCTTATCATCTCACTAAAGTATTATGTAAGTATTTATTTCCCAAATAATTCTGTTATTTCGTATAAATTATTCAAACCATAAATAGGACAACTCGCGCATTCATACATGTAAGCAGGCAAAGACGTGGTTCTTTGAGAACAACGTCCATCAGCTTGCGTGGCCTGCAAGAAGTCCGGATATAAATCCGATTGAAAATATCTGGGGCTGTATGGTACGCGATCTCCGCGGAATTAATCGTCCATTAAATAGAGACGGACTGTGGGACGCAGTTGAGGCGGCATGGGATGATGTTGGAGCATCTTTGTGCCGCCGAGTAGTGGATTCTATGCCAGAACGTTTGCGGATGGTCATAGGAAACGATGGAGGATGGATTAATTATTAAGGTATTAGCGATATTGTAGTGTTTCAATCACGCAAGTCCCTTAACGATTATATAACATGTGAGGAACAGCGTATTAATTTATTGTGTTTTTTAATATTGTGCATGAGGATCATAGGAATATCGTACTTGCAAAAATTTCCGAATCTGTGAACTAAAAGACATTTCTTTTTAAGGGAGATTTTAACAAGAGGGATATTAAATGTATTAGAAATACATTTTACCACGGCATTTAAGAATTTTAAAAGGTTAGTATATGAGAGTTATAATTAACTTAAAAGTTTTAATGTTTATTGGCTTGAACTTTTCCTAAACGTTGGTTCTATCATTTCAATTATTGAAGATTTATGGGAAGGACAAAATTGCTTTCAGTGATTGCTGCCATCCATTGAGATGTATTGTGTTCATAGGCTGTTATCTCCGACTAGATGTAATGATTAAAATTGGTAAGAAATCAATGAACAATTTTCTAATTTTCAAATTTCAAAAGCATGTTTAAATGCAAATGCGTGTGTTTTGGCATAAATTAATTCATTACTTGTTAAAACCTTTGCTTTGATTATTAATCTTAGGCCGAAACTATTATATTTATCCCAACTATATCGGATTCGATGCGCATGCAGGTCACGTGCTGAAAATCATACTGATTCATCTGATAGTGTCATCATGAATGCCTGGTGAAAGTAAGAACAGAATTGCATGTTGATACATATATCCTGAAATATCTAATGCTCCGTTCAAATTTGATAATTCTCTCTGCTACAGATTCAACTACGAAGAAATCCAGACAAAGGTTGCAGTAAGGAGCAAGAGAGAGTTTTAGCATCAGATAAAGATTTGGATAAGATAATTTTGCAAGGAACATGAACTTGATTTCATTAAAGTGATAGTTTTTCATTAAAGTGATAGTTTTTCATTTAAGTGATAGTTTAGGGACTGGCAATGAACAAAATTTTCGGAAAAGTTTTACTGGTGTGTTGGTGTTATTTTCTTCGTAAATTAATAATTACTACGATACGCGAACAATCTTTTTGAAGCCCTCAGCATCTAAAATGAAATTAATTAATGTGATATCATTGTAATAATTACGTTATTTTCTAAAATATTAAATAGCGATTTGAATTTTAAACAATTACCTTAGATATTAGCGAGATAGCACATCACTTAATATTTTACTTTATTTAATTTATGATTTGTTAGTGTTTCAAATGTTTATACTATGTTGTGTTATTATCTGATGTCGTTGATTGTAATTTACTCGTTTTACTTTCTGTAATATGTTTTGGATGTAATTTTTCGAGTTCTTTTCCAGGTTAACTTAGAAAGATTCTTTTTCAGTGTACTCTTCCAGATAACGTCTCTTTTCATCTTAGCCTTTCTTGGTAGGTTTCGCAGTTTTTTCATGCTCCCCTTCTCGAGAGCATTTTTCTGCAAAATAAATTAATTGAAATACATTTGATTGTGTTCTTATTCCTAATTATTATTTATCTCCTTCGTATGTTGCAGAACTTTCGTTCATATTTCTATTTGAGTCATAGTAGGTCGTTTCCTTTAAATAACTTTAAAAGTTCGTCCTGTGGACATCAAGAGCGTAAAAAACGTAATTACATAATTATTTTCAATCTCGATATACTATAATTTTTATTGGGGGAAAATTGAAGCAGCTAAAGTAAGTTTACCCGATACCTCCAGAAAAGAGTGAACTACGCATAAATTTTAGGCCGAAATAATGAAATCCAATTTTCATTCCTTTTTTAATACTATACTGCTAATATAGTAAAAAGCGACACTAAATTATAACTATAATTCGTGTTAATAATAGCGATACAAAAGCGTTCAACGCGTTTCCCAAGGGTTTAAAAAGGCGCCATCATAGTGCTCCTCCTTCCAAGAGCCAATAGAATGCGTGGAAAACTCTAGACTCGCTCTCATAGAGCTTCACGTCTGTTATGCGGGTTGCGGCTTAGGTGGTAAGTTTTTTTTGGAACTAGCTGTACAAAACACTTTTTCACTGCCGTAGATTCTTCGTGACCTATCTTAAAATCTTGAGCTTAACTCTATGAAGATATCATTCATAGTTTTCCACGGCCTTGGAACGAGAGGTAAAGAGATTGGGACCTTTTTATGCTCGGAATAATCAGAGCACATTTTCCAAAGAAAAGGTGTTCAGAAACAAGTTTACAGATCCCCTTCACGAATATTAAAAGGAAGATGTTCTCAAAATTGCAGCCATCCTCGCCATGCTTGTTATTATCTTACGGGCCATGGAGGATAATTAAAATTTGATTCAAAATATTCGTTCAAACCACATTCATTACAGGTAAAACGATTCATAGATCACATTTCATTCCTAATTTTGCTCATCCTTCTTTCTCCCCTTTTATATACGTCTCCAAGGGTGTTATCTTTTCTCTCTTATAAGTAACCACATCTGTTTACTATTTTATACTATACGATCCACTTATAATCCATTCTAATGTCATCTTGGTGAATGAATTTAATAGTCAACAGAGAAATAGAATCTTCGCAGCCATTTGGCGGCGGAGACGATGTTTACCACACATTCTTTTAATTCTCCCTCCAAAAAACATCGTCATAATATTATAAGGAAAGCGATATTCACGAGTATTAGATATGCAGGAAACTTCGTTTTAAGAATTTCCTCAAATAAGCTTCCAGTTAGTTGCTCCTCTGATTTACAACTCATTCGGTTTCGAGGCAGTAACCTATTTATCCATCTATATTCGCAATTTAATTCCTGTAAATGCAAGAGGACAGTGTTATTTTATCAATCTAGTCAACAACCTTGACCTTTCTATGGTAAGCTTTACATTCTGCGTTTAAAACAGTCATTTCAACTTTCTTCCAGAAATTTACTCTCTGACTTCACTGTATTACAATTTGTATTCGTTACTGTAATGCACAATCAACATCCAAATTAGGGAGAAAATGTGATCAGTACACTATTCGTCCGATATCAGACTACATAGCTAAGAGTAATGCAGTTTTCAATGTCACACTTCTTTTCTATGATTAAAAAATGGCATGAGTGGCAATTTTCCAACCTTGTGCAGCTGAAATATAGCCTCAAATCAAATAAATCGCTCAATCACTGATCGAGCGATATACTTTCATGATCAATTCTTTCACCAATTATTAGAGCTATTCGTCAACTTCTTAGCACTACATGATAGCCTGAAGTATATGATATTGTTCGCTAAGTCATTCATAAATCCAAAGCAATTTTGAAAGAGATGTTCTTCAAGCAAATAGTTCAATGTAACTCTTCAAAGAATTCTTTCAGAAGTGCTCTCTTTCACCTACAACTTGAGTACTGCTCTCAATTTCATACGATCATCTAGAATATCATCCACCTCCGCCTCATCTCATTCCATATTGTGAATAATTTACGATTCAATAGATTAATTTTTGCTTCCTTATGTTTATAGATTGAGATTTATTAAAATTTTGACTTTGAACAGATGTTGAATATAGAGGTGTAATGCGATTTCCGTGTTTACTTTTATATGCCTTCTTCCTACTCAAATATTAAAAGCACTTCACGTAATCAGTATGATCGTAATTAAGAACATGTATGAACTGAAGGATCTCCAGCTATTTATCATCATTATTACAAATTGTGTTCTTTATACTTCACTGCTTTAAGATCGCGTTATGGTATGCCGAGTTCTTGTCGCTCCCTAACTTTTACTCTCCTCTCATGGCTGTGGTGTTATCTTTAATCCATTTTCAGCTTGTCTATAGGATTATGAAATCTATTTCATCCATTATAGTCCCAATCTCTAGGTTTTTCCTATTATGCCTCATTTCCCCTTCAAAGCTTTTGGTGGTTGCTGATAGAGGATTTGGGGTTTCAACCGTCCTCCGGACTGATGCCGCATATATAAAATTAAATTCATGATTCACTTGAATTTCAATACAAAATCACTACTGAAGATGATTATTTTGTAATCAAATCCGGATCGTTTTATGAGTGATATTTGTGTAAATAGAGCTGCCAAACTTCCTCTCGCATTCATGTCAATGTAAATACGCTTGCATTTACACTACACATTCGGCTATTCCTTGTATTTCAATATCCGTAAGTGCGCAATGCATATTGATACTGCTGCCCCTAGATGGAAGGAAAATTAAAAATTTGATAATTTCAGTATATTTTAGTCGACCTCTACATCATATCCTGTACTTCGGCAAACATGTTAAAGATTTGATGTAAAGAAGCGAATTCTTTCTATCATCATTTAACTTGTGTTTTCAAAAGGATATTAAAGGCAATAAGTTTGTTAGCCTCAGGGTATTTTCGAAAATAAAATGAAAGATTTTTATTGCTCAAATAATTAAGAGTCCCATGAAACTTCAGAAATTTTCTCGGCAATCTGAATGTTAGTCAAATATTAGGAATTAATGTTAAATAACGAGAGACGTTTCTGTTTCATAGAATCATTGGCGAAGTGAAAGGAATTCATGACAAACGGTCGTGGTAAAAGAACTTAGGGAAAGATTAATAAAATTCTTGGTTTTTATTGTATTGCTTTATGCTTGCGATACATGGACCTTAAGAAAAGAGGATAACAAAAGATTATAGGCTTTCGAGATTTGGATATGACGTAGAATGGAAAAAGTATGGTTGATAGAAAAACAAAATGGGAGGTGCAGGAGATGGTTGGGGAGGAGAGGGCTTTCTTTGAGGTAATTCACATTCTACAGAGGAAATAGGTGGGTCAAATATCGAGAGGAAAGGGACTGCTTAAAAAAGAAATTGAAAAAGAATTTTAGAGAAAATACAGAGAGGTAAACAAGGGCAAAAAGTTTTAGATGATTTAAAAGGTGGTATACCAAAAGGTGGGTATTACCAAGAAGCGAAGGAGAAAGCTTTATAGGGGAATATTAAGGCACATGAATCTACCGAAAGGTAGAATATTTATATATGTATGTATATATCCTCTATACATTATTTCTATTTTCTATTATTTCTATTTTCAGTGACCGGAGCTTTTCTCCCTTTACACTCCATCAAAACATATAAATGAAATACCATTTGAAAGGAAGAGTTTCCCGGTTCCTGCAAAAATAGTCAGACCAATTAAAATGTAGTACCATTTGATCTGAAAGTCGAGTTAATATTTTAATTTTAAGTTTCGTTACTGGATGTGTAGGCATTCAGCGTTGTCAAGTTTGGAGTTGATTGTTCACGTTTGTTGTGGAAAATAAATTTTTTTTCTCATCGGACGGTGATATTTATTCTTGGTCTTAAAATGATCGAAACAGTTTTCGTAATTTATATCATAGTCTAAATGAAGACCTCGACGTCGTGCGCAACCATAACAACATTTTAATAAACCTTGCATCTTTTGGGATCAGAACAACAACCATAGAAATATTGTCGCACATGAAGGTTTGCGCCACATTCTAAGACAGCTTATATTGTCATTTCGTTTAAACTACCGCTTTTAAAAAAATAAATTGCTTGCACCCACTGACCATTTGTGCAAAATTTTTGCACGGGACAACTAGTTGTTGAACACGTAAGCTCACTATGTGAAGATAGCTAAGATAGAATATTTCTTAATGAGAAGGAAATACCAATAAAACTAGAGAAATACTATTTTTTGTTCATTGTAGACACACGATTTACTTTCGGTGATTTCAACGTTAGGAATATGAAAACAATGGCTAATCTACTATGTTTCAGGGTCTTTCAACTTCGTTAAGACTTTCTCCCTATGGAAGTTACCAATTAGCGGCATATTCCCTAATTATCACGATGGCCTATATATGTATGTGTATTGTTGCCTCTTCGATATCGACAATGCCATGATATTGAACTGAGTATATTATGTGGAACTTTGGATTTTATTACTTTTGCAAACATTCCATTTCCCAAGATTCGTAGATGAAAGGAAATTCTTTCAGCAGGAAAACCAGTAAAGTATTTGGAATTCATTCCCTAAATAGAACTGAAAATAAGCGGGATATGATACCAAAAATCTGTTGTTAGTACCTCAATAATTGCAAAGAATACGTTTCCGAAGATTTTAAAAATGTTGAAACTGTATGCCTGAGCAATTTCCGTTAACTGCAGTTTTTTAAGTTAATATTTCACGCTTGGACTACTTTAAGTAATTCTTATAAACTAAAAGTTCCTAGGCAAACGTTAACTATAAACGAACAAGATATATGCGACTACTGAATGAAAACGTAAATAGATTGAAATCATCCTGTGAGTACAGGAAATAATCTCTGAGGAAACGTAAGATTACACTCGTTTATAAATTTAGATTGCCACTTAAAACGTATCTTTGTATGTACACGTGGTAATGATTGCGGTTAGATTTACAGAAGAATTGCGTCTAGCATCTGCGGCTCGATTAAAAAAAGTTCAATGGGAAACCTTGCCACCTTATTCACAAAAAAGCGGAGTAATTTGCCAGAGGATGAAATTTTTGCGTTAAATTTTATTCTTGTCTAAAGTTGCCCACTTCTTGACTTATCGAATTAAGAGGTTTATTGGTAATTCAATGAAATCTGGAGCTAATGCTATTACGAATTAGCATGATGCAATCAAAGTCAAGCGATTTTATCAAATGGTAAATCATGGTTTATATAAAATCATTTTTTTTTTTGGTTTTACCGTTCCGTAAATACCGTAACCGTACCGTAGATAATTTGATTTTAACACCTTTTATCAAAACGCGCATATCCGAATTTTAGGAAAGCTGAATTAGAGACATGAAGTGTTGGAGTAACAAAATATACTCTTAGGGCTGTCTTAGATCTTTATCCTCTTAAATTAATATATAAATTCACACTTTTCATAGGTAAATCTGCGAGAGATAGAATGGGTTGCTTTATTTATACTGTGATACTATCTATTTTCGAAGAAAACCATATGACTCTTTAACTTCGATTTCGATCCCCATTTCTTCCGAAGACTTTTTATAAATATATTGTAGGGAACCAAATTTCTCTAGCAATTGTTGTTGGAGATCTATAAATGATTCGCACCAGTAACTCATACCAAATTTGGTAGCATTTCAGAAGAAAATGTATGATATCGGTTCCAAGGTTTGCAATCATGCAAGGTCCATAATCGGTCACTAGGAAAGGAAATAGAGTAGAAAATACGGTAAAGGAGTACAACCGACAACATTTGTCATACCGTTTCACGAGACTAGCCCAGATTAGAATTTTTATTCACATAAAGAAAACTAAGTGGGGTCATTTGTTAGAGTTTATTGAAATGCACCAGTGGGCCAACAGGCCGACCGACCTTTGTCTTTCCTTACCCATTCTCCTCCCAACATACACAAGAGAACGTGCAATTGAACCTGAATAGAGAAAACACTCTGATTCTCGATCAGTGGCCTTCTTATGGGAAAACTGGAATTTTAAGTCACTTTCCCCTCGTTGCTCTTACTTTTCATCTTCTCAACAACAATAGCGTAATCGATGCTGGAATCAGGTATTATTCAAAGGCAATTTATGTTCCCTTCATTGCAAATGATTATCAATACAAGCATATAATTCAATCCACTCCATATATAGATTACTTACGAGGCTATTATGTATTCTCATGAATCATTGGCATAAGGTGTGTAATGTGCGGTTGAAATTCACAACAGGTGAGTAGCTCTAGTAAGGGTATTAGAAAATTGCTAGATGTTTAGATAATTCAGGTAATATATCATTGGAAGTTCTAGGAAGGAGGAAATAGAAGGATCTCAGAAGTACTTCTTTGTCTTATTGTTATGATACATCTAGAAGTTTTAAATGATCTCATCGTGTATTTATATTGATGATATCTCTCTCATAATCGGAAATAATAAGTTTCTCGTAAACCATGCCTTTTATCTCTTTGTAACTATTTCGATTATTTTTCGATAAATGTCACATTTTTAATTTCATGACATGTTTTTACTTCCAAAGAGTTGTAGATATTTAAGCAACACGATTAACCTTATTTACGGAAATTTATGAGTTACATAACAGCGTTTTTTTATAATTATAGGATCTTTAGATAGTGTATACAAGAAAAAGCGATTGTAAAGAATACTGTTCTTGAATAAAGTTAGAGATCAGAGTGTTGTGTTACAAAATGTGAATCACTTAGAATTTTATGTGACAATGTAATTACAGATCTCTGACAATTTTGGTACGTGGTTATGCCATCCTTCCCGCATTGATGTCTCCATACGTTTCCGAAATTTTCGCCGCGAAAATAAAATGCTCTGCAGTTTTCAGAAGTGAATTAAATTTATAAGTTTTTAACGATTAGTAAACTATGCTAAAATCCCCGGAATCAGTTTTTTGTACTTAAAATTTCCTATTAAAAGAGTCGAAAAGACTAGAATTCTCCTAGATAAAATTATTAGAAGCATTGAAAATTTCGTAATTACACGCAATCTATGTGATCGGCAAGAAAAATCCTGTTGCACAGCTTTGAGTTTGCTGTTCAGAGACCAGATGAAATTTACCAATGTAATTTTTAGTTCGTGCATAAGTCTATATCTTGTTCCCTTTCGGATTGCAGCTCGTCGAAGCGATTCGAGATATCCCCCAAGTTCAGTAATTCCTTTCTTCAAAGCGAAAACTTCACAAGGTCAGCCAATGCATATGCATGGATAAGATATTTCGAACAAGAGCCATAGGAAGTGATTAAGGGTTTCAGTAGGCGATAGGA
Source organism: Pachydiplax longipennis (assembly GCA_036926295.1). Taxonomy (NCBI): domain Eukaryota; kingdom Metazoa; phylum Arthropoda; class Insecta; order Odonata; family Libellulidae; genus Pachydiplax; species Pachydiplax longipennis. Next base: position 18,246,870 of record JAVFKF010000001.1, on the reverse strand, counting down.
AGCGGATATGCACGAAATTATCTGCGGCGAAACGAAAACCGCTTAATTTAATCAAACGGGCAAAAAAGACCCTGCACGTCTCGAAAGTTTCCTTTCGCGAAGAATTGCACCCGCCGATAAGATAGCAGATTTCTGCGTTTTCCATCGAATTGTTGGGAATTGAGCGGCGGCAGCTTAACCTCGATACCGAAACGCGGCGGAGCGTGGAGTTATCCGAATTATCGCTCAGCCCCGGAAGGCTCTCTCAGAGGACTAAAAACCAGTCCTTCGAAACGGGCGCAGGTTGCAGTTAACGGTGCACACAATCCAAAACATGATAGCAAAATAGTTTCACAATGCTTCCTACATTGCGGTCTTCGCGGAAGGATCTCCATTTCACATACCGGAACCCGCTGGCTACCTTTTAATGCTCCAACTGAAGCCATTGCCAACCTACTCAAATCTCGAGGTGAAGCAGGGAAATATCCCAGAGACACTCGAAGGTTATCAAGTGGAAGTCTTCCCAATATGTACGCTCTCTTGCGGGAAATTCGAGTCCCCCGACCGCATGCAAATGCACCATTAAGGCCCCGCGCATAATTCTCCGTTCGGAGACGTTAATCGATTAGCCGCCGCGAAATTACTACAAAGTGAGAGGACGATTGTGTGCCAGGAGTCTTAAATCACAGGGTCCGATGAGTTAAAAGTCATGCGTGCGCCTTTTCCTTATGGATAATTGACAGTTCCCCTTTTGTAAAAGACTCCTACTTTTTCAAGGGATAACTTTGGTGTTTATTTTAATTAATTTATTAATCGCGCTGGTTGGGAATCCTTGAAAAGAAGGAGAGTAGACGCTAGATTGAGATTGCTTGGTAAATTTAGTGACATCACGTTTACAGTGGATGTAATTGATACTTTGCGACCAACTTGCTACTTCGGCCGATCCGATAATGAGAATAAAATAAGAGAAATAGACGTCAGAACAAGTCGTGTTAAGGACTCATTCTTTCCGCGAACGATACGCGATAATAACAGGGTAAAAAAGTAGCTCAATCGTTCGGCGTTTACACCCCCTGCCACACAACGCCGGGGTATTTATGTAATGTAGAATTTCAACAACAATTATTATTCAGTTTATAAGATAAGTATTGATCTAATTGTCACTTTTTTAAGTTTCAAACTAAAATAGAGAAAATAGATTTATTAATGGAAAGAAAATGCATCGTAAGAATCTCGATTATTGCTGATTACCATCGATTAATTCATGACACTTTTTATTACAAATTAATTCTTCAAAGATTTAACCGAAAAACTTCATGGCACTCATAATTTTTTTATTTATGGAATACTTCTGCTGACGAATTTGTATTCTTAAGAAAACTCTTGACCTGGGATTCTCTACTGTAAGGTACTCCCACAAATTATCGAATAACTTACTTATCCAAAAAAAATATTGAAGACCAAACTTCGGTCTAACATCAAGCGTCCCGCAGAACTCGGCGTCCCTGGCCATCGGACACTCGTGCCGGCCCTGATCACAGGTATCTCGCTGGATGAGGCCTATCGGTGAAGCCGTGGTGCAACAAGGGGTGACCTCCAGCTTGGGAGCATTTTTCCATGACGTGCACCTTCTCCTCGCGACCTCTGCCCTAAAAAACAACGCAATTTCACCGCCACCGTTTCGCCAAGCGTATCGTCCACTCGGTGCCAACTTCCCTCTAATCCGAGATGAAGCGATCTCACGATAAATAACGCTACACACGCGCTAACGCCGGCCTTTTTTCGACGCCGGGCAAAGGAGAAAAAAGCCTTCGTCTTTGTGATCACGGGAGTAATTTGGCGCAGATCTTTGAGGATAAAAGTCGCAACCTCCTTTTTAGTTAATGAAAATCTTTGGGAAGGGGTGGAAATTGCTACGGCGGCGATTGCGCTTAATAAACCATATTCTGAATAAAGGAGTGAATTGCGAGGCTCTCTTAATCAGCCGGTAAAATTTCAAGAGATGTTTCCGAGGCGAAATGGAGTCATCAAGAAGTTGCCGCATGCGGCGCTGCGCGGCTTTGGTGGGAAGTAATCTGGAAAGATTTTGAGAATATGTTTTCGGTTTCCTTTGTTCCAGTGTAATATTCTGCCGCGTTTGTTCTTTGGATTCGGTATTTTTTTGTTCCTTAAGAATAGCCACCTTGAAATATCCTTTGCGTTCTTCGGGCTCCAAAGGATTCGTCCCAAATGCTTTTTCATTAAGGGGAGCCTAGGAAGAAGCCACGTATTTTTTTATCACCTTCCGATGAAGGGTGGAATACTATACAAAGAGATCGTAAAACTTAAAAAACTGACAAAATCCAAAAAAATTTTTTTTATCTACTCATGAAATAATTTTGGCTTATCGACAGTGAGGGAACTGATGCAATAAGAGATCTGGAATTTACCAATCGCTGGAAAAATCGGTTTCAATATTTTTTCGTTGCATCCAGCACTTAGGAGCTATATTCATGCTTTTCCCTAATCAGAATGCACTTTTTTAAAAACCCAGGAAGCACTTGCTAGACTTATCTAGGGGCCCTAGTCAACCCATATGCAGGCGGCAGTCGCAGATAAGAGTTTGGGGAGGGAGTAACGAGGGAGTGGGGAAGAGAGTGCATGCGGCAGGGGAAGCGCAAGGTGGCGAAGTTAACCTTCATATTACCAACGTTAACTGCCAAGGAAGGTAAAAATGTGCCTTACTGTTCAGCTTGCATTTTCATGCACTTTATGCTAATTAAAGTTTTGGGAATGCAGTGAATTTCTGAATGGAGTTTCTGCTGTTTTGTATACAGCGACTCTAAAACACAGAATCCATCATCAATTGAAATCTAAGAATTTCTTTGAAAATATTATATAACACGAGATTTATTATATCCGCGGTATATAAGAATCCTGAAATATAAACTCCATGTAAATACTGTTACTATTAATTGTTCACTCATGTTTAGATTATATCGTGATTATAAAGTAATATCAATGTTAAGGAAAATGTTAAATTTGGTAAATTAGCACCACGAAAACAGTTGCTTTTTGCGGATTAAAATTTAGATATGCCTTTTTATGTCATCTAATTTGTGCTTATTCAAAGTCTGCTCGAATGATAGTGGAACAGCTTTTCACATTCCCCAATTTGACAAAATGAATATAACACTCAAAATCAGTTATGAAAAATTTAAGTAAATATTTAGATTGCTGTAAGCTTTCTTATTCCTGAGTTGCTACGGTCCCTTCCAAGGATAAAATGCAAACTTTGAATTCATTCACTCCAATGTAGGATGTAGGAGATGCAAAAATTGGGATTTGTCTTCTACCGAGGAAATGTAGCAATCCTTGTGAAACACGCACCAATGCACGCTTTGCTTCCAGGCAAAATGAATTACTACAAGAGTCTTCTTACGCCGCATTCTTATTTATCAGCATGAAAGGAATCGAGCGCATTTTACAGCGTCTTAATTTACGCTTATTTTTCTTAAATCCTGTACCCTTTCTTAGAGCAGAGCAAAAGAAATTCGCATTTCTGAAATTCTTCCTATATATACCTCGCATACTCATCTTAATGGACTATTCCGGGCATGGGATATTATTTTTTCCCTCACGAAGTTTCAGAGAGAGAAAGAGAATCCGTGCATTCAAAGAGCGGAATTCACGATTCACGTTGGGAGGATTGGACCCCACGATCAAAATCCCCATTGGATAGGCCGCAAAGGAAATAAAAACCAGAACTCCCGGAGCGAAAAGAGTTAATAAGGGAGTAGAATATTTTAGAGTAGAAAAGATAAGCGGCTTCCCCTGCTGACTATACGCAATTAAGCCCATGCAAGGCGAAAAGGGAGGGAAAAAGGTGGGAAAGAGAGATGGGTTAGTTCTCGAATCCACCGTCCTGGCGCTGGGCGACCGGCTTCGAAACAGGTTGCCGCCCGCGAAAGAAAAGGCTCGGGAAGGGAAAAGGGGAGATGACGGGCAGAATAAAAACTATTAGCGAAGGAATTACTGGAAAAAACCCGCGAATTCCTGAGGGGAAGGGGGGGGCTCGTCTTTGCGGTGGGAACGCGAGGGGCGATCTTTGAAACGGAAAAAAATGGGGGAATGGCGGAAGGCAGTCGGCGGGATCGTGTTTTAAATTCGGAAAGACGACAAATTATGAGCGGGGCAATGCGTTGTCTTTCGCGGGGTGATTCGGGGATCGGCCACGGCGGCGCTAGTCACCTTGCAGTACGTTTTGTCGTGCGAATTTGGATGAGGGATGGGAGAAGAGTTACCGCGGCGACCTCCGCGCCTCCCTCCTCTCGGAGTTGGGGCGGAGCCAAAGAGAGAGAGAGAACGGCACGACACAAGACCCCGAGGGACAAACTCTCTGGCGAATGGGAACGGAGAGTGCTCGTCTTTTGTTGGGGAATCCTTCTCGACCGTTGGGGGACGGAATTTAACAAACATTTGCGTGCAGCCGAGGTGCGAATTGAGAGGCATCGTCCTCAGCTGGAATGCTGAACCATGCGATGCGTTTCCTTGCCTCTTTTTTTTTTTAGCTCTTCGCACCGCGGGAAAAGACCCGCGAAATGTTTCTCTTTTTTAAACGACGCGTGACTGGATCGCGGTACGCGCTATGGTAGCCATATCCGTGTTTTATGCGGACACGTGGTCCTTTGGAGATGGTGGCGACCTCCGTGGTCACAAGACGAGTTTTACGATGTCCGAAGACTTAAAATTGGCTCTTTTACCCTTAATTCTAGGGGTGTCCAACCTGTAACCCCTTTACTAATTCTCCAATTTAACAATGATTTTCTAAAAGTGTTATATATATTTTTATTCGGAAGCTAGATGTATTGTAAGTGAACAAATCTATGTTAGTACCCTATTCTAACAGAAAAACTTTAAATTTCATAGTGATGACGGAATCAGACTAACAATCTTCTATTGAAATGTTATTTGAATAGTGAGCAGGGTGAGCAATAAGCGGCCCGCGCTTAAGTCATCTTAAGAATTAATGACATTGAAACTTGGGCACCTCTTCTCCAAATAACTTTTTACTGATGGTATTTTTTCGTCGCCGTAATTCGCCGTCCCACATTTAGGCTCTAATTTATTTTCCGTATATCTATATGATAGAGGTATATTAAGTTCGAATACGCCTTACCAAAACTAAGCAAAGAATAAAATTTTAGAAAATATGAATTGTAATTTCCTGCATGAAATTGATTCCTTAAAATTTAGGAAAATATATGACAGATCATTACCAACATGAATAACAATCGAAAATCTTGCGTCCCGCCAGTTCATTCTGAACTGGTAAGATGGCAAGGTACTTTCCAGTGGTATCTGGAGTAAGATAATCATGGAAAAGGATCACTTACGCAAAATAAATTAGGCCTGGGCGGTGGCGGACTGGTTTTAGCCCCAATAAGATTCTATAATGCAAATACTTCCTTAAAAACATTCTGAAAATGTTTATAATTGCTGTTATTGATACTTTAGAAAATTTATTTTCAAGTATTATTATTTTCAAGTGAAAATGCAAAGTTTAATTTACTACGTAAACTATGAAATGTTCAGCGTATTACTAGTTAAAATATTCAAACTCAGCCTCGTATGCAAAATTCTATATGTGCCTCTGAGAAACAAATTATGGTACTTCTCCAATTATTCTACTGTCATTACTTAATCGTTTAGGTGGGTTCAGCATATGAAGGTTCTGTTTGCAATTTGAGTCGACCTTCTATTTTCCCGTTTTATAGCCAATGGCTAATTTTGATTGTGCGAGATAAGATTTATCATCCCGCACAGTCCTCATCATTAATACTCGGTAATTATGTGTTATTTTCAAACGCTGATTTGCCATAATAACCTGTTTTTCTCACAGGAAATCCATACGCTTCTCATCGAATTATGGTAAGAGAATTCCGTACCTGAATAAACCATATGTTTATATTAATTGTAATGTTTATTTATTCGTGTTGGCAAATAAAATGGGAATTTTTTGCCATATTTTATCGACTACGATTTTGTTTCATTCCTAAATCACTATATATTTAAAATTATTAAAATTCCAAAACTTTATGTTGTTATTTTTTCTATGCTAAGATTGCTTTTAATTTTAAATCTGGAAAATTTTCTTTATAATTGCTGGTACGATATTAGCTATTAATTATCAGTAATTGATCAAGAAAGGATATCGGATTTAAAATTATAAACAATCAGAACATAGAAAAATAACAACGTAGAGGTTTGGAAGTATTTATATTATTTTTAAAAGTAAAGCGATAGAGGAACAAAACGAAATCGTAAATCATAAGGATGTGGCAATAAAACTCACGGAATTACATGAAAAATGTACAACATAAAATATCGAAGGGTTTTATATTATTCGGCAGAAAATATCGATAGATATTATATTATTCCGTAGAGGTTTTTAGAAAATAATCCTAAGCAAGCAAAATAAATTAGGCAACTTATTTTACTTTCGGTACGAAGTTCAACTTTAATTTTCGAATGAGGCACGCATATATTATTATTTCCGAAAGAAAATGTTTCATCCCTCAATAATAAAAATGGAATTCAGTTCAATCGAAATTTCAGTATTTTTATTTCGGCATAAGTGTTGTAAAGGCTGCTTTGAGATTCTTATCCCAGTTATTTTAATAAATACAATTTATCTTCTTCTGTATATATCCCTACTTTTATCTATATTAATGTTTCCAGCTTTTGCTGTGGTACATACTTTTATTACTTATTATATAGAGCAATTTTTATTGGAAAGAGAACCCAATAATTTAAGAAATATTTTCACATAGATATACACCGCTGTCTCATAATCTCAAGTGATGATTTTCCCCGCTTTCTAATAGCATATTATTGATTTCTACCATTTTTAATTATTTTTCCTACAATATCTATCTAATTCCTAGGAGTAGTAAATAAAATAATGTGAAACTGGGCTGTACACTGAATAGAATACGACGCATCTTTTTCAAAATAATGAAAGGAAATAAAACCATATATTGTACTGTAGATGAGGTGGCGCTGTAGTTACCTTCTCTCAGAGATATATTTTGTAGGAAAGCACTCAGGTGTTTGACTAAACTTATCTCCCTACTCTCATGTTTCATTATTCTTTTATAAATACCCTTATAAATTCTACAGCTTCATAAAATAAAGTTTTAATTCCCAAAGCCACATTAAGAGCAACCTCTGAGATTGTTACATAAGTTATCATCTAAAATCACGATAAAGCGAATCAATTGAATTAAGTGATTCATAAATTGATTTAAACGATAATTTTATTATATTGGAAAAATTCAGGTTGATTTTGTACAGAGTGTATACAAAAGTGTGTAAAATAAGTGTATTAAATAATAGAAGGATTGATATATATTACAAACATTAGCTTTTGCAACACATTTAAAAAATATTTGAAGATCACAGTAAGATCACTCCTCAGGGATAAGACTTTTCATTGGATTCTTCCACAATGAGGTTGTGTGAAAACAATGTATCATCTAAGATGACTCATACAAAGTCTCTCTTGAAATCAAATGAGGATTTTTTATGTGACAGTTAAATGAGTAAATATGAAGATTTCATATCAAATAAATGTTCCAAAATCTCGAAGTTTCCCATACAGCTTTCAGCAGATTACTTTTATTGAAAGGACATTAAATCAATACTATCCGAAGGTCCGCAAATACTTCCCAATGTCAATTCAGTGTCCCAGCACTCTCTTTGGTCTCGTATTTCCTCACGAAATCATTTTATTTTTTTCCATTTCTTCCGACACCCATTTTCCCATTAAGAAAAACTTTTGCCCGGCCAAAACAAACAGAAAACATTTCTCAGGTGGATTGCTGACGATTGTTCTCTCCGCAAGGAAAAACAAAGCGTTTGCGAAAAAAGTTTGGCATTTAGCGTTTCGCACAACGACAGCCAACTAATTTCCTTAATTATATCCCGAAGTCAGGCGCAGTTTACAGTTATTTATAAGTCCTCACCTTTGCTTTAGGGGAATTTATCTCAAACTTTTTATGGTAATGCACCGCCAACACACATCCGAACCTGTTTTCGCTGACCTAAATTTTGGAACCTTTTCTTCGAGGGTTCGCAGCCTCCGTGACCACGTCGCTGAGGACATATGTTAATTTTCCTCCTTAAAGGATACCAGAAGGGAAAATATGAGGATGTGTTTTGTGTCGTTTAGAAAATTTCCTTTACCGAGAGTTCGCATGTTCAATGGCGGACAAGACCTCCTTGGACAGTTATGCGTAGGAAATTACGGGAGTTTAGCAGTTCTCGCGACTGCAAAAAAGTGATGATGAAATGCTCGTAATTAGCGATATTCCAGGTTCTTCAAGGAAAACAGGAAAATCGTTCTAGCAAAATCCCCTTGCTGAACAATTTGTTTTAGGAGAAATGAAGTTTATGCGTCTTTCTTAGATGCATTTTATTACGAGAGGATATTTCTTCCATTATGTATTTGATTACCACAAAGTGGACATTCATGAGAATTACCATTTTGGGGGCCTCGTAATAATTTCGGAATAGTGGGCTTCTTCCATTAGATTGAAATACATCTAGATATCTAACGCCAATGAATGATACCGACTCACCTTTCGCCTTTTAACGAATTCTCAATTTGTATTTCGTTGTGAATACATTTCTTTAATCTCAAGGATAAATGTTCGAAAGAGGTAAGTACTTTGATTATACTGACTAAAAGTGATAAACTATTAATATATCCACGTTCGATGGGCGGATTGCAGTAGACATTATGGCCGGGTCCGTCATTCATCATTTGGAATAAAGCGACTTTTCACAGTGTAAGATGATATTTAAAGGAATTTCATAACCCTAGTATTACAAATCCTCCTCAATCCTTTCCGTGTGAACAATGGATGCTGAAATGCTGAAGATGAGGAGGGATATATCTTTTGGGTTTGTAAAATGAACGACCGGTTCCCAGATTTGCAACGCGTCCGTAAATGGAATCTTGCGGCGTGCATACCAATTCATTTCATCACTTTTCAATTTTCGCTTCCTCTCTGATCAGTCAAAAATGACATTCATGACATAAAAGGTGCCGCGTTATTTTCTAACAAAGTAGTTTATCGCCTCGAGACTCCGTTCACCGCATTCCGCTGAACAATTGAAAGTATATTTCTACCTCAGCTCGCAAAAAAATGTGTTTCGTTTCGTATCCATTTTTCTCATGGCATAGGAAATCATAACAAAAAGTTTTCAATGGCATTTTAGATCATTGTTGGAGGAATAGATACTATCGCATGGTATTCTATTTTAATTGCGAGCATCTTATTTGTCGGTTGATTCATTTTTATTGGATTTTGGAACATATTTTTATGTGATGCGTGATTGAAATTTGCCAGAATCCATTGATAGTATTACAATAGATCTTGATTTCGTGATTGCTCCGGGTCTATATAGGCAAGATTGATTCATTGATACGCTATAGCACTTTTATTTAGCACCTGTGAACCATCGAATAAATTTTACGCTCTCATTAGGGAATCATAACACTGTTTAGAATCTTCTATGAGACCAGCTGTGATATACCGATCGCTTTACAGCGTTCGATAGGCCGTTTTAGACCTACCTCTTGACCAGTTCTTTTGTACTGATACTTTTTTATTTATTTTATATATACGCAGTGTTGTATGTATTAATTTTGTTTTATAAAATGAGAAGCTTATTTTACATTCTTATGAAAAGTTGATAATATTTTGTTTCATTTGACTAACAGCATTATGCATTTTATTGTATTAGTAAGTACCCCATAAAGAAATTCTGTCTTTGTTTTCATCTTGTGTAGGAAAGATTTTTGCCGTAGGTGGTTTGGGAATGGTGATATGTTTTACTAAATAATTGTTATGGATACCTTCTATATTCTGTCTTGACAGATGAAAATTATTCTTTCTGCATTCACATTTGCTAGGGTCTCAGGATAACTAAGTGGGCAACTAGATCGACTTTAGTGAAAGCGGTCCCAGGTTTGAATTCTGGTTAGCGTTCACGTTCAGCTGTCGAATAAATTTAAAATTACTATTACCACCTATTTGTAGTAGTAATTTTAAATTTATTGATATTGAAAATATCAATTAGGTATTGAAAATATACCTATTTACGTCCTGAATTACGCATTAACACAGCTGAAAAAATATATTGTCTAATTTAAGGAAGAAAGGGCAATAACTACTTTGCCACAGTCGCTTCCGTTTTTCCGCGAATCCGCGAATTTCCTCCAATATACTCTTTTGACGATTCTGTATTTGTTTACAGAGTATCGAAAAACTGAAAAAAAAAATCTTCGTAATCTGAGATACCAATATATTCTCATCTCTTCCGGAAATCAAGCAACCGCTCATTGATGCTCGTGTGTGACACAGATATGGAGCATTTAATTTTCTAATAAATAAACAACTGCCGGCACATCTTTTGAATCCAGTGCAAGATTTCGAACTCATAAGACGTTTTTGCCGATTTTCCATCCCATTTCTCACGATCAATTCGCATTCGGACAATTCCGGCCTCTAAAATGGCTTTATCCGAGGCATAACGACAGCAGGAGTACGTGCCTATTTATAGCGTTAACTCGCTTGTTTTTCAGCTCGCCGGTCGTAATTTTTTTTCCCTCCGATTCCCTCGAACTCCGAAAGGTAGCCGCGGCCGCGACGAAGCGTGTCCAAAGGAAGAAATCTCCGCATGCCGACTCTAGGTCCGGGTCGGGTCCGGTTTAGAAAAGAGGCGATCAAACGCTCGCTCGACGAAATCTCCGCTAAGAGAGGTCGAATCGTATGGTGACGTCATGCGATTCTATGCGCCGCTTCCACAAGCGATCCTCATTTCGCTCTTGTGGTAGGCCTATCCGTAATGGCCCTGTTTTAGAGTCTATCGCCCAGTCGTTATTACCAAAGAATGCTGTTTTTTTTAGGGTTGCCAGGTTTACATTTTGATTATGCAGCGGTACAAGTCATAATCAACAAATTTTAAGTAGTGGTAGTATTGTTAAAACAGCTTCGATGGCCTAGGTCATTTTTACGTGGGCTCCCACCGGGAATCGAACCCGGGAGCGCTCTCACCGAAGTCGAACGCGCTGCACACATGGCTATCTGGGAGCCCAACAAATTTTATACAAGCAAATGAAAAATTTTCTATGAAATACGGGAAAACGGTACATTTATTACTTTTTTTGTATAGCCAGAATCTTCAACATTTGTTTGTCTATTTTATATTTGAATTTTACATTAGCAAATACCAGGCATGCATAAATTATGAAAATATGACAGCAAGTAGAGAAAATTCAAACGATAACGTAGACCCCTAATACATTCAAAGCAAATCACATTCACAGAGATTCACATTAACTTCATTTAGTTTTTACCGGGATTTTTCCAAGTCCTGAAGGAGAATCCCGGGATAGCAGGGCCAGGAAGCGATGTTAGGGGCAGTCTCCCAGTAACCCTAGTGTTTTCCGTTTTAAAGCCACAAAATTCCTTACTCTAACAATATGTCGACAACAAAAAGAAAACAAGAATAGTGCTGAAAATCGAGAAGGGAATAAGATGTTTTGTTTTGAAAAGTGGTGGACCTGGGTTCGAGTCCCAATCACGTCCGATTATTTATACTATCGTTTAATATCACGTTGAAGTACCTTCCGGTGCTTGGGCTGATTGAGTTTTCATTGTATATTTCCTTGTCTCAAAGCTAATTATAGAAATGTTTGATCACGAAGAGGCCACTTTTGGAATTTTTTTTCTTTAATTTCATGTCTGACCTTAGACAACATTTATTCTTCATCTTAATCTTTGAGATGTTTGATTTTCATTTCAACCATCTTGGCGTCGATTACTGAGTCGTACCTACAACTTATTATTACTATAATGTAGTTTTTAGAAAAAAATATGTTGTACCTCATTGACGTAGGTTATTGTTAAGGCTATTGCTTTTATACTAATATTCACCATTCGTCTTAATGCTGATCTCAAATTTGTCAATGCCTCTTTGTTGATGAATAATTCAAATAATTCTCTGATTTGAATTAATTCAGCTCATCGGAATTAAAATATGCTTATTTTCATTATTTTAGGCAGAGGCCTATACCTTAGACCGATTTTTTGATGTCGACGCTCCGTGGATTGTTACATGCAGTTGTGGTTGGATCACTTATTTACTGCCAATATCCGGCCCCGCTTTCAGGTAAAATTACAATCTACTCATTGATAGGATAGATTAGAATATATATCGAAGAAATACATGTATAAAAAATGAATGAATTAATTTTCACTAATAGAATCGGCTACTTCAGATTTATAGAATAGTAAAGCTTTCACTCATCGTATATATTACAAATAAAAGCTTCATAAAACGAGCGTAGATCATGTCCCGTTATTCAGATTGAAAAATTCCTGTTTTTTGTTAGTTGGGGTACTGTAAGAAAATCACTGGACGTACGTATTTTAGCCCTTTTGCCCATGAAAAGTGAGGAAAGAGTGATGGTGGTGCTCTCGCATAGCGCTGAAGTCCCGGCATAACATCTATTTTGATTGATTTCGTTGGAAACTGCAGCGTGCCTATGTTGTCCGAGAGAGTCGGATTCCTTCGCCTCTGTCCCCCGCAAGAAGGATCTTCCGTCGCCTTACTCTTTGACCCCCGCAGCAAAAATTCATCGCTACCCGCGCGTGCAATGCAGGACGTGATTCGATCACGAAAGCGGAAGAGAGCGATTTATAGAAGAAGGTTTTTGTCTCCGAGGCATATTTCGATCGGTTTCGTATCTAAAATGCCAAAGCTGCCACATTAAGAGGAAGGTTATATAGTTGGTTTTAAAGCAGTAAATCGCTCTTTCCTTGACCATTACGAGATAAGTGTTCAATCTGATGAATGAGAAATGCTCCTTTCATAAAGACGTTTGATTTATCTCCGCCATAAGAAACGCCAGAGAACGACTTTGGTGAAATTTGAATTTATTAGTGACGAGGAAGGATTCCTTGCTATTTCCTTATTGTAAGTACGTTATTTTCGCTTAATAGAAATTGAATTCAATATCGATTGGTAGCAATAACGTAAGGAGAATACGGAGGTTTGTCTCTTTGCGAAACGAAAATAAGAACGAAACTAAGAAGAGAAAATAGCAATTTAGAACCTAAATAATTCCTAGGTATCGAGTATGAGACAAAGTCTCCAGAATTCTACGGTATTCCGCTCATTTCAACCCAATATATATGGAACCTCGTGGGTTGCATACCTTTAGGGGGCTTTTTAGGGAATCGGGACAAAGGTACGAGTATATTTCCTCCAAAGATGTTATTTCTCTAATCAAATTAAAATTGATAATAAAAATTCTATTCCATCCTCTCCAACATCTATTATTTCGTAGTACTTTGAAGGAATGTTCAATGGATTGGCTTCACAATTGAAAAATACAATTTATAATTTTCCTTAAATTCATTGCTCTTCAGTACGAATAAAATTTTCAAGTTTTTAAATTCTTATTAAATTTTTGAATTTCCAGAAAATTATGGGACTTGTAAAAGTTTCTATCAAGTACTTATCAATTTACAATAAAGATTGTTATTCCTCGCTTTGAAATTGTCTAAAGACTTATTTTTTTAGGTAACGAAGTAAAGATATTGCTTTGATGAAATTCGACCAGAATGATTTCTAAATCGATAAGTACAAAAATATTTCTTCTCTTTCAGAAATAGTTTTCTTTTGACAGACTTTAACTCCTGAAGTACTCTTTTCAAGTCGTAAGTAAAGGATTTCCTCGATTTTAGCAACGTTCAACCACACAAAGAAACATGATAATTGTCTAACAGATCTATCCAGTCATGCGCGCATTGCACCTGTAAAGCAGCCCTCCTCATTGTTAATGCACGTGGTGAATGCCCGTTCCGTGAATCACCAATGAGGAAAGCTACTTGGCAGTTGAAATTCGTCTCTGGTTTTACAACCGATTGAAGACTAAGAGAGATTCCTGCGTAATTTCTTACATTTTCCACATCAATAGCATTTTCAGAAGCCCGTTGAAATTCGCGTGACTCTGTTCTCTTAAGTGATAGCTTGAGTTTCGAAATTTTCGCGAGATGTTACACTTTTTCGAAAAAAATGTTTTTTCCCCCGCTCAAAACAATCGGTCGGCACAATTATCGCGTTACGCTTTCGGATCCGAGCCTTCGATCCACGCAAGTCTCGCTTTTAGGTCTTTTCCACAAATGGGGAAGTTGCAGCGAATTTCTTTTCTCAGAAATCCGCCTACCGGAGTTCTTTTTTTTCGAAAACTGCGTCGCAATCGGAGGCCGGCCAATCTCATCCGGCGAAACAAAACGGAGAGGAGGTTTTTCAAATGTTATTCCAAACCCGAGCAGTGGTTCGCCTATTTTTCGAGGCTTTCTAAACCGGCGATGCTTCGCCTGACCGCTTTCGGGCCCTCTCTCCCCCCCTTGAGCTTGCATTCACTGCAGAAGGAGGCGTCCGTGGCCTATATACCGCGCCACTGTGACAGCTTTCGGTCGAAAAGATGGCGAAGTGCGTGTGACGTGGCGGGTCAGGTTAATCGGTGGAACAGGGGCGACTGGCAAGACCTTCCTCCGCCATCCTACCCTTTTGATTTCCCCTTCCCAATGCCACCAATGCACCGTCCCCACCAAACGGAATACCCGAACCAACAGCGGCGCTCGCTGATCATGTCGCAATATCTCACACTCGTGGTATTGTAGGGCCGCGATAAATTTCCCAATTGCTTCGCTTCTGGGCATTATTTACGCTCGTCGATTGTACGCGCGTTGGGAAATTAGATCTCGAACGAGCGGTATGTTCATTGTTGTTGTTTATACTCCTTTCAGTCGTTGGAAAGGGTGACGGATGATAGGAAGAATTCTGGAATTAAGCCATGGGAAAAATTAGCTGTGGAGGAAAATGAGGGCTCGGACTGTATCGCATGCGCGAGTTGCGTATGTTGTGGTGAAGGTTTCGTTGAATTTTATAAACTAAAATTTTCTTTGGTTATACATGTAGGTAATTGAGTGTTGATACGACAAAGCTCAGTCCTATCGATAGAAGCGAGAAACTAAATATAAGGATGAATTTGATGAAAAAGTTAGAGAGGAGCTAATGTAATGTTTTGTATGAAGTATGGCGTGGGTTCTGTGTGAAGTAAAAACACGGACAACCCACGGATAAAGGGTACAAGATACTCTTAAAATCTCTAAATGAAAAAAATATTAATTTTAGGGTATCACAAAATACGGGGTACTGTAAAGTATTCAGACAATAAATATTAGTCGGAAGCTGATGTGAAAGTTGCAGTAAGAAATAGGATGTGGGACTACTATCATCTAAATAGAGAATGCATGACTTAATAGGGAATAAAACTGAAGGGGTATGAGATAACGTATCCATAATTAGTAGGAATATGATGACATATTTGAAGAGAAAATTACTGTCATACCCGTACTCATCAATAGGATTATGCAACTTTTGTAAGATTCTCCGACTCTTAGTTAATGCCATTCTATTCGATTTTAACTGCAGATGATCATGATTGGGTTTTCATTTAATGTACAAATTTAACGGAATTGGTTGAAGATAGAAGTTTAGTGGCTGGATCCTATTATTACCTTCGCACTTTCTTTCACTAAGGCATTGATTGGCATATTCACTGCGGCTATAATGATAAATCGCAATTTCTAGCATCACAGCCTTATAATTTGAAAGTTCTGAATGAACTCTTTAATTAAACGATTAAATTAAACGATTTCTTATTTATATGGTTGTTGATTATCATTTTCAAGGATATTGGAAAATATTCAATTATGATTGTTATGAATAAAGAAAGTCGATTTTAATTGATTTGCCTTTGATGCTAGATGCACTGACTATTTCTCTTGTAAACATTAAATGTCTATGTATTTTTCATTTCTGTTTTTTGATACGTCTTAATAGTAAAAAAACTAATTTGATTGATTGATTAATGTTGTTCTGTGATAGTGATAAAAAATCCAAAACTTTATAAGATAAGAAAATGATTATATTCAAAGATTTATTAATAAAATGCTAAGAATTTATAATTTTCCGGATAAGAGATTTTTAAATTTAATGAAAAATCGGAGAATCTGAATTATTTTAGCCGAAGTATTTCTTTCATGAATCTCATATGTTTTTTTATATTTTACTAATTACTTTTACAATTAGAGCTTTTCCCCATAAATTAAACTTATTATTCCAAGCTATATGGAATCAAGATACTCTTCTCATCTCCAGGAAGCCGTACGTCAATCAATTTAGCGATGAGATAATGCAGTAAGAGTGCTTCAGCAGTGGATATTATTTTCGTTTTCAAATAACCGAGAGAAAAATTTTAATTCTGCTGGAAACTATTCATTTTCTCAATATCGCATTACGTTGTGTGACGTAACATGTACTCGTAGCGTTTATGTGACGCGCTGTTTTCTTTTTTGACATAAAATTCATTTATGAAATGATGATTACTAAATCAGCCTTAAATGATTCCATTTTCACTGAATGGAAAATCGACTAAATATCCGCAAAATCACGACATCCGTCCGGATTCTGTTTTACGTTATTTTATTCCAACTTGCGGAGAGAAAAGTCATTACCCATCTTTCTTTCATTCTCGGATCCACCCGTTCTCGGAAGCAATGCGCAGATAGTAGCAGGTTGATTTGGAACCGTTAGGCCGAACTTCAGGAAAGAATCTTTATCGAAGGAAATGCGGGAAGTTATTTTTTACCCGTGAGGTTGGTGGCTTTTCAGGACTCCTGCCGAGGATGAGGCACGTAATCCAGGGCTTGCGACAGAAACAATTATTGAGCATGACGCATGCGGTCGTTGGTTACCGGTAATTTGGATGTCAAGAACCCTTATCCAAGCCGCCGAGACTTATAAAGACACTCGAATAGTATATTCACACTCCGCGTGCTATGGGCGTCTCAAAGGTCGTAGAACCCAATTCATTAAGTGCGACGTCCGTCTGATTAACAGATGAACATAATGACGGTGATTTTTCAAACTTTTTTCGCGTTGGTTTTTCAAGTCGGTTTCTGGGAATTTCCCTCAGAGCGTAAACTCGTAGGCCGAGCCGTCTATCTTGCCTGCCCACACGCACGTCAGTGAATTACGTCGATTTGACGAGCACAGTTCCGACTTATCAAGAGTGCCATGTTATTCTTTCCGCATATTTGTTGTCGGAGTCATTCGTAATACTCGAGGGGTCAAGATGTGGATAATGAACCAGAAATGATAAAAATAGGGTATTGTAATGCGATCGTGAGCGAAGATCGTTCTGTCCAGAATCTTCCATTGACAAATGTGGTGATGTTTGTTGCCACGTAAAGATCAGCTGGTGCGTTGGTGTTGTTATCGCTTTTGCAATCAAAAAGCTTCCTGTGAAGTATGTCATTATATGGTTATTTTTTTCAAATGGAATCCAGATTTATGAGATCGCTGTCTCAAACATTTTTCGGAACTCGTGCACTTAATCCTGAAAGAAATAAAGAATATCAATAAAAATTAATCTATGAACAGCTCTGAAGTACTGAAAATAACGAATAAGCGTCAAGATTGATTGATAAGATTGATATATCATCAGGACGATGGTACTTGCTGTTAATTAATCTCCATGGATTCTATATAACCACACTCAAAACCCTAAAATATATTTTCCTTCAAATTTTTATGTTCTGTCACTTGAAACGTGATTGCTTTATTCAAAAATAATTTACCCTATTTTTGTTAGAGTAATAGCTTAAGATTTTACGGTATTATCAAGTTGATTCATTAATTTCATTGCCATAGTCATTACATTACTTTCATTTCCATTACGTTATTCTTTTCATATTTAATTTCAAAATAATGTAACGTATATTAGTGGCATAGTTACAAAATATTCAGTATCATATGTTAACACGCTTCAAAACATCTCAATCTTGAAATGAAGCTAATTTTCTTGGGATGAAAACGACAGGGAATAATATCAATGAATTTTTATTTCCTAGAATTGGAAAAATATGAAATTAACTATTGCTCGAATTAGATATTGCGTATTATGAATCTTAAAATAGGATATGTATACGTAAGGTGTTAGTATTTAAATGATTTAAAAATTACTTAAAAATTTTAATTGAATTGTTTACTAAAATATATACTAAATCCAGTCTTGGAATGAAATATTTTTCGTTGATAACAGAGATGAGGAATAAGAATTTTTTCTCTTTTTCATTTGGCAGGAAACATATTTGAATGTAGGTTTACCTTTATACTATTCAGATTTGCATATCCAAAATAGGTAATAGTAGACTCTTTCTATCTTTCATGACTGAAGTTCCTTTCGTCGGAATATACCCGGGATATGTGCCTCAACAAAAACGCTCCTTTCTCCTGGAACACTTTGTTAACTTTAAACCGAATATTAGCTGCCTGTAAAGTATGTAGCTCGAAGATCGGTTTAAACCTCATTCCCTCTACCATTAGCATCCCACAACTTTGGAGAGAGAATGGAGATTTTAAGGAAAGGTGAAAGGAAAGGAAATATCCCTTGCTGTTCTCGCTGATCCAGAATGATATAAGTGGAAAACGTCCACTTACGAGCACCACAAGGATCCTATGAGGACAAACTTCGTAGCATATGGCAAGGAGTGACCAGGATGAATGCCATGATTTATCATTCATACCTCATTGGTTTTTATATTCTCACAATAAGAAAACGACTAAGAAAAAATTGGCGGATGAAATATATTTTTTCCTTTTCCTCGAATCAAAGGACAAATTAAAATATTCCACACATTAAGATATGGTTTTAGGTACGATAAGTGGCTATAGCGTTTAAGATATTATACCAGCTAAAAAGCCTTTAAAATATTCACATCTCTTGCTTTTATATACATTTGAGTTATTTGAATTTGCAAGTACGCCAAAAATTTTATGTTGGTCATTGGAAACTTCGTAGTCAATGTGATTAGCTAGGAGTCTTAATATTATATTTTCGGTATTTGATCGGTCGCAGAATAATCATAAGTTCTCTTGCTGTTAAAATGTCGCGGACGCAGAAGTAGTGGTAGTGGTAAATATCACTAAAACACAACAAAATCGCTTAAATGGCACACGTGAAGTGATATTCGGCTGTAAAAGTTGACATCCGCTCTCTTCCACCGATCTCCAGTGGACTAGATAAAACGAAGTATGTACCATGAAACTCAAGGATAGCGAGGAACCAGAAAAGGGGCAGAAAGTGTAAGCTGGGGGCAATCGGAGATCCTCCAAATGCCATTGGTGGCGCAACGACGACAAATTAGAACGATCCGAGCGATAGATTTACCATAGACCTTCCATTCCGAAGAAGGGAAAGTTTGACAGAGTAAGAAGTTTATGGCACCGTATATTCGAGTAACCTACATCAAAGTTGGTCGAAAGAGAACTTATCCGAAAAATGGAAATGAGCTTAGGAGTTTCAGGAGGATGTAGTTTTCGATACGGAGGCTGATACTGCTCTACTTTCAGGGTATAAATATCGAGCAAGGAATAATCTGGGAGAGTATAGCCTTGGATAACTTATATGCATCTCTACGGCATGTTTTAGCAGAGTTTTTTTTACAATATGATAGATGAAAATGGAAAGTGAAAGCAATGGAGTAGATTAAAATATAAAATATTCGATATGAATAGTTATATGTTGAATAAAATATAATATACTATATAATGTCTTATATAATAATCACCGTTGTGTGTATATTTATCTATCCGATGTCAGAAACTCCCGTAAGAAATACATGGGAGTAATATTAGAACACGATTTTCACGCATTTCCCGATGAGATAGAAATATGAAATTTTAATATTCATTAGAGGATCAGTGAACTATAACAAATCGATATTTTTTCTTCCAATAATATCCTTGGTTCCACTCTGGACGACTCGAAAATTCTCTTATAAGAAGTACACATAAAGTTCATTTTGATCGACTGTAGACATTTTTTATTTTGCAAACTTAAATTAAAAGCAGTGGTCCCACGATATCTAGATAGGTGCCGAAAGAAAGGAAATATAATAAAATTTTTATTTTTGGCATGAATTATAGCTTTGCATACCAAATTGCGAGAATTTTGATAAATTTAACGAAAATTTCGTGAGATATACAAAACCAGTTCTCTTGACCAATGTGATTGTTGAATCCGAGTTTATGCATTCTTCGAGTATATATACATAGAAAAATTCATGTTACGTAAGCCGAAATGACATAATGAGTAAAGAGAAACAGGTGCTACAGTAAGTTACTATAGTTCTAGGATTAATTAAAATTTTTAAAAGTTTATTAATGAAATGGAGCGCGCGCACTTCCTACCATGCGCCCAAAAGGGGTACGTATGTAAATATATGGATAGTTGAATAAGACAAAAGTACCCCATCAATTCATTTAAAAATTAGGGGTGATTGCTTTGTTGAAATAACAAACCGTGAGAACGCGTGGTATATGAAGAAATGAGACGAAATGGGAACTAAAATAAATACTAATTTAGAGTATGAAATATAAGATAATTATAAAGTTATTATGAATACCTATACACCCATGTAATGTGCGACATTAAAGTAAACGATTACGAAACCAATTAAAGAATTTCTTTAGTAAAAAAATTTGTGGAAACTTCTTAGATTCTTCTTATGAAGCTTCATTGCAAACCTGAAACTTGATTTTCCGGAAAAAAAATTACCCTGAACAGGATTCGAACCACTGAGGATGAACTTTTGGATTGATCTTCGGATTGATCTTTGGATTGATCTTTGGATATTTTGGATTGATCTTTGGATATTTTGGATTGATCTTTGGATATTTTGGATTGATCTTTGGATATTTTGGATTGATCTTTGGATATTTTGGATTGATCTTTGGATATTTTGGATTGATCTTTGGATATTTTGGATTGATCTTTGGATATTTTGGATTGATCTTTGGATATTTTGGATCTGTTGCAACTTTCGTATCATTGAACAAGACACTCTAACCACTCGGCCAGTTTGATGACCTGATGATAGTTGATAATCTGATAATTATAATTCATTAAAAATCTTGGTTAGGTAGACTGAAATGGAATATTTCAGGAGAAAAACGTGGGAATTCACTAATATTTCATTAAACAACACATGGATTTAATGAGTTCTAGAAACCTATTTTCACATCATTTCCATGAAAATTACATGGACATTTACACACGATTTCCATGGAAAAGTGATGATACGTGAAGGGAGCACAAGGATATTTTTCTGCCACCGGAGAAGGATTGAAATGGTAATTGAAATGTCTTTGTGAATAACGTACACTGAGAGTATCCAATCTTAATAGCAATGCCAAAGAGAAAGATGGAAAGATACTTGTAGGAGAGCTTTGTCCAGTGGAGTATACAGCTTGTCTAAAATCAACGCCTAAGGTGTTCATGGGCATTCATTCATTACCCAAAGGAAAATTAGAAAGTGAAAAAAATGAAACCCAAGGATTTCATGGGTCCGCAGGTAATCTGTTGAATATCAGCTGTCTAAACCAGCAGCCACAGTCTTGTGGTGCGCGGACCACCGGTTGATTGTCCTCCAGAAGCTCTTGGAGGTCCACGTAGAATTTGGGTACTATTGAAATGTTTGTCTATTATATACTCTTTCATTATATTCTGATTCTTCTTCTGGTCACCAAGAAAGAGTAGATGTGCGGACTTAATTGGATTACAACAATAATGGCATAATTATTTTAGATGTGTTTGTTCCTTGTAAAACATCATAATAGTGGTCTGCGAGATTTAAAATTGTGGGGTAAGAGATCCTGAGGTCCAAAGGGTTGACGATTGCTGGTCTAGGCCATTGAAATCTCTACCACTTTGTTTTCATCAGAGTCAAGTTAACTTTAAATTTCAGGGTAAAAATGTGGAAGAATTATATTGGAAACTCATCTGCAACGAGTTTATAATCAACGTAGCAATTTTTATTACTCACTACGAGGTATTTGTGGAGAACATAATTCCTGCACATCAAAAATGCAGCATGCGCGAACTGTTGCCTAGTCGACCTCCCCATTTGTTCCAACAGAATGAATTTGAGGATTTCGTAGGGATGCTTGCGTTTTCTTATTTTCAAGGGGCGTAGCGAAAGGAAGAAGAATGCGCGCATACTTAATGAGTGGAACGAGAGGAATATTCCTTGGCCTGACCTCCACAGTAATGAAACATATTTCGATTTGCATAGAATCATCGTGCAGGATATTCCTTTAATTAATGAAATCCGGCTATAAACAGGGTTTCCTAGTAACGAAAGCCGCGGAATTGATATAAATATATTAGCTTCCGAAACGGTTTCCTGATAGGTTCCTAGCATATCCTATTTCGAGGCAAGAATATTCATGACCACTTCCTGCTTTCTTTGCAGGATATTTTCATACTATACCGTTGTTCTTTTACATATTTTACAGTGGGAATGGTTCCATCTGCAGTAAAATAAGCAAGGGCTTCTGCGATTTTTTTCACAGATTACGCAAATTGTTGCTGTAAACGGCGGATACTTTGCGAATATAGTTATTTAGATTTTGTAAACTTCATCGCAACCTCGGAAAGCCATATGTTTGTGAATTTCAGAATTTTGAAATCGTGTGCCAAAATATTTACGGGTCTCACTAGTCGAATACAAAAATAGGTGCATTTCTACCACTTTCCGTTTTCATTTCATTCTATTTACTAATCAGCCCGTTAACACAGAGGGATACCCTGTAGATACTATGCCGAACATTCGTTTGAGTTAACAATTGGTTTTGTAATCTATAAAACCTATCCAGCCTCCTAAGTTTGAAATATAATTATTCTCTAGCCGGCGATGCCTTTATTCTTCAACCAAAGTGTTAATAAATATTTTAATGACAGAACATGCACACTGTTCAGATTGAAGATTATCATGTCTTATTTATTGAAATATCTTCTCAGCTGTACATTTTAATTCGGTAGCGCAAATATTATGTACTGTAGGGATACTAAAGATGTAGAGTAATTTTTGGTATGGAGTATAAAGAGTAATTTTTGCATTAAGAAGGTCATTACTTCGGAGACATTGAGAAGATTTGTGTATGAGATAGAGTATTTTCAGTTGTAACATGTTAAGGATTTTTTGGAGAAAAAAAGTATTCGAAAGAATGCCATCACCTTCATATGCGCGAATTTATATAATGTCTAAGAGTAGGTCCAGCATCTTTTTTATAGCGTCAAATATTCGAATTGGCAGGCAAATCCCATATCTCATATGAAAATGTCTCAAATTTCCAACCTAATTTGCCTAATAAGCCAAAACATATCCTCAAATCAAAACATCCGAGTCAAAGGTTTTCCTCCCACCGCTCACCCCGTCTCCATTCAGCAGACGATGCGTCATAAATTAAAATAACGAGAGCAGCTTCGGAGTACATAGATGCCATAAAATTTCATCTGGGAGACACCCGCAAGAAATACGAGAGAACGGGATAAAAAAATGGAATCCTTCCGCTTAGAGGGAAAAAAAAGATAAGCGGAGCGCATCGAATTTACCACGATGCCTCCGAAGCTTTACTAGTTACATTTTCCTCTCGTTTACCTCAGTGCTGGAAGACCTAAGCCAAAGACGATACGGCGCATTTGACTGCCGGCAGAGGGAGGAATGAATGGATATGTCGCCATGGCTCCCATCTGCTAGCGGAGGGAGAGAGTGGTCGGACGCCAGTCGTCTCCTTGTGAGCCCGGGAGAGCGGCTTGGGACCCGGGCAACTACGCGTGGGTTGTCTGTGGCCATTGTCCGATTGGGGGCCAACGCCTCCTCAGCAGTGTCGACAACGCCTAGCGCCCCTCGCGGGAGTCCCAGCATCTCCGGTGGCGGCGGGAGGTAAGAATCCTCCTATAGCGAAGAAGAAGACTCATCTAATGCATAACCTTTCCAGGCGGTGCGGGGTTGTGGTAGGGCTAAAAGTGAGAGGCCTACGGGGGCCTTTGGAAGGTGATGGATGGGAGGACGTTTGGAAGAGGGGAGGGCAGAGGGGAGGCGATGTCTTTTTTCACCGGCTTGCGAGAAAATAGGCTTATGCTGTTTGGCTTAGGCGCGTTTGAGGTCCTTTGTAGGATGTACTTGGAGGATGATGGTTAGATTGTTCCTCACCTGTCTACTTGGGAGTAGGGTCTAGAAATTGCTATTCTCCAGTTCCATCATTTCACTGAAACAAGCGTATTCTGATGGCTCTCTCTTAATGGTGGCTAAAATTTTCATAAGAAGTACCATTCTTGTTCTGAAGTCAGCTACGCATACGTTAAAATACCCACTCTCAACTAGAAAATCACTTATGAAAAAGATGGATGCGCTCTACTATTTACTATCGAAGTTGCATGTCCTTTTCCAAGAGGAATTCGGAGATGAAGATCA
Source organism: Pachydiplax longipennis (assembly GCA_036926295.1). Lineage (NCBI taxonomy): Eukaryota > Metazoa > Arthropoda > Insecta > Odonata > Libellulidae > Pachydiplax > Pachydiplax longipennis. The sequence goes on along the minus strand of JAVFKF010000001.1, from coordinate 18,222,442 downwards.
GTATCCATGTCACAGCTTTATACAAGTAATTCTGTAGGTTTGATAGGTGATTTATTTATATACTGAAAACTTTATCCATTTCTTTTTGCTCCCTGGTCTCATAGGAAAGCTCACATTTGTTCTCCTTGTTCCCGAATATCAGTTTAGTAAGTTTCAATGGATGATAGGTTCAATGCACTTAATTAGTACGATTTAAATATCAAAAGGAACCAACTTTTTCGAATGAACAATTAAATTTTATTTTAAGATTGCTTTTAGTTTGCCTCTGGATGATTCCGGAGATGACCTTGAATTCCTCTTTAGAATTTGGTGAATTCTGGGACTCAGATTCATTGTTTTATTCCAGAGGCATCCCTTGAAATTAGAATTATTATTAGGTTATTTTTGTTAAATCCATTCTTTTCTGTCTTATTCTAAATTTGATTGCCTCAAAAATCTTCCTTGGTACTCCATTTGATCTAGTGATTGTGTATATGTTCACTGTACACCTAAACCAATTCCTAATGACACCTTTCCTGACAAACGGTCACCTGCGCCCGCAAAATTGCTATATTCTGAGGGATTAGCTGCAGGAGATCAGATTTGGAAAAGCAGAGACTGGGAAGACTTGGATTTACTTCTCTCCTAGTTCGATCACTGAAATTCTTCCCGATTTCGGCTCTTAACTTCGACTATCTAAACTCCTAAACCTGTTGATGACGTGCCCGGATTTACGATGCTAGGAAAATGCACCCAGTCGTAACCATAGCTTCAGCGATGGCACCTCGCTCTCTCCTTTTTTCGCGCCGGAGGAGGTGGGTGGTGGGGTGAGAGGGCAAAAGAGTGATTCGGAGGACCCCCACACCTCGGCGCTGGTGCAGCAACCCCACTGCAACGAGCTTAAAAGGAATGCAGCTTGAAGGACACGGGAGAGAGAGAGAAAAGAGGTAGGTGGAAGAGGGAGGGGGTGAAAAAAAGCGGGAGGGCAAGGGGTTAAAGAATTGAAGTGGAGGCGGTGGGTGTGGAGGAGGATGCGATGCAGTGGAGAAAAGAAATATAAGGACGCATTCCCTCCATCTTCGCTACGACGGCTCATTTCTTTTGGACACGCTGGGATGGGAGGGTGACGGACACGTCCGCCATGTTGCTGAATGCGGTCTAATGCCCTCCTAGAGAAGCTTCGGGGGCAACGGTTTTCCCTCCTTTTTGGGCTGTTTAAGCTATCTTTCCTTCTGTTCGGGCGATAGTTCCTCCAACGTCCAATGAACCCATCTGAATGCCTTTCGGTGCTAAACCAACAGAGTTCTTCCGCTGGAATGCTAATGAAAGTTCTCCGTAGCCGATTTGAATGGAAAATCCAAAATCCGTCGCTTGACAGTTTTCTTATTTGTGTAATCCCCTATCCTTACAGGGTATTTACCAGTGTCTTTGAAAGGAACAGATGTTCAACTCACGAAAAATTTACCTTTCCATTAACCCCTTAGGAATTTCTTCCTAAATAATGGGGTAACTGTCATCTACTGCAGCTCATTAATTCATGGGAATGATCTTAGTTAAGCTAATTATGTTTGGCCTGGTTGTTTTCCCATCAGTAAAACATACATTGATTCACCTTCTGCATCTATTTTGTATATATTAACTCTCGAGGGTAAGGAACGAGCAAGAAAAATATGGACTCATCTACAGTGAAACTTGAATATTGTGTGTAATAAGGAGAATGGCTCCCGCAATTTAAAACTACGGAATTTTTCTACTTCAGTGAAGATGAAATTTGCCTGTTCACCTCCTCATTATAATAATTCGGGGATGTTAAGATTTTCCGCTACATTAAATCGCATTAAGGCTGTCGTCCACTCTTTCTCTTCAGCTTTTCTTCCCCATTCAGCCACCGGGGTGTCCCCTTAAAAACCCTACGCAACACCCATCGCCATTCTTCTACACTGACGTCTAGTGTCACCTAGCCTCGCTTTCTCGCTAACTCACTATTCGGGCCCCCTCCCATAGTCCCTCGCCCATTTTCTTCCCCACAATCTGCAACATCATAGTCATCATCATATTTCTTTCTGCCGCGCCACTCCCCTGCCCCCCGTAATCCCTCTCCCTCCAAGAAAACCTTTCCTCATCTCATTTTATTTGTACGAATGATTAATTTTCCGTCATTTTTTACTCCCGCTCCACCATGGCCAATGACTCCCAACCGCTATATACCCGTCTCTCTTTCCCTCAGACGCTACCCACTCTCTCTCCCCCATTACTTTTCATGGAATCCATTTTCCCCATTCTTTTTTCTCTTCCCTTCCGTAGGCGAATCTCTTTAAGGTTTGAGCCATTCGCGAGGAATATTTGTTGCGCTTTCTCCCTTTTCTCTCTTTACGATATCCGCTCCCATTCGAGGCCCGCTCGTTTCCTTTAGGTTTTGCCTTTTCGGACAATGGTTCTATCCTCCTCCCTTCTCTTATATCACTCAACTACTTCTATGCTTCATTCTTCTCTTTCTTGCGGTTTCTTTATATTCCGAGTCTCGTTCTTCCTCCCTTCTCCTCTTTCCATTATTACGTCGGCTATTAATCTCCGCTGGTGATGCGGAGGTATTGCTTTGTGTTCGAGTTAAATTTGTCCCTGGATTTTTCTTTCGGAGATCGAAAGTTTGTCCCTTTGATTTCGGTTTGCCGAGCAATTATGCGCCGGAACATTGTTTTGCGATTCTTGGCATAAGCGTCTAACACGTTCTTTTACGGCTCGTACGTAAAGTTTATAAGGATTTTGAGAAAAAGTATTGTTCTGGAAATATTTCTGAACGTATATTAATACCTTACCTATAAAATATTAGGAAATTACGAAAGACGAAATGTGTTTTTATGTAGGAAAAATCTTGCTTTATTTCAGACTGATTATTTGGTGAAAATTCAGGAAATCACATCTTTCGCAATGTGTAAGATAAAAGGGAAAGAAAACCGTTCCCCAAGAATGAGGTGAGGTAGAGAAATAGCTCTCAAGATCCATTCAATATGAATCGGAACTACTTTTATGTTGACGATTCAGAATACATGTAAAAGCCTTCTTAAAAAGTTTACTTTAACTTCTATGACTTATTGTTCTTTTGAATAAATATTAAATTATCTTGCAAGGGATTCATTTTAGTGGATATTTCATATATTTTTGAAAACGAAATAAGAAATGGAAGTTATCTATTTTTGTTTTGTTTATGATTTATTTCTGACCCGCTATGCGATGGGAAATTAAAAAAACGATGCCCTTACATATTTATAAAAATTATTTGGTTAAATGGAAACTAACGTCGGTACTGAAATGCTACTCTTAATTTTTACCACATAGGATAAGTAAGAAATTAAATTGTGTAAGAAATTAAAACTAGCGATAATTATTTACTCTTAATAAATTATTGCTCTATGAAAAGCAATGTTTTAATTGATATCTGAAGTTTTAACATGCAGAAATTAGTTATTTTTTATCCCGAAAATATTAATTGAAATGTTTGAAACATTGTGTGCTAGCTCAGTAATACTAAATTCTGGTTTGGGCATGTATATTAATACTATTGAGCTGTTGACATAACTGCTTACTACAATGTCACAGTTACTGTCCAATGAATAGGCGTCAGTGAAGGTGTTGCAAAATAAATAAAAAATATGTAAGAATAATGTAATCACACTCATATTTCATTCAAAAGAGCCAAAGAAGCATTTCCGCCGTAGTAATGGCACCGCTCTTTAGCCGCGGTGCGTTTTCATTACCAAATAAAACATTTAAGCGGAATTTTATGCCTAAACCTAATCCTTGCATATCAAAGTAATTCCTGCATCCCTGCTTGTCATTCTCCGCGCCTATTTATCTCTCTCTTGCGGTTGTTGTCATTCCTCGCTTTTATCTCCTCCATCCTCCTCCCCTTTCATCCTCTTCCTCACCCCACTCTGTCCTCTTCTCTCAAGGCCCATCGCAGCCAATGCCCCCGTGTATGTCCTGTCATTATCTCCACTGCCATAATATGCTCCGTATCTTCTTCCGCCAATACCATCTCTCTTCAACCTGTACTTTGCACCTTAGTCGTTCCATACATTACACTCCTTCGGAGGCATTCGTCTTAATAAAACAAATTCGCCCGTTTCGAATGTTATGGTCACGTTCAACCGCGTCGAAAGATGGCGCTGCTGAGTAATTCTTTCGCTCGTGAAATTAATTTAGAGTTCCGTGCTCCGCGGTTGGGGAAGGATGAATGGGTGATTTGTTCGCTGGGATGTTTGGACTTTGGGAGAATCGGTTGTTTTTGGATGTAATGGATGAGTAACTAATGCCTTATGTCGGTAAAAAAAGCTTCCGGTAATGCTGTTATTAATTTACATTTTTATCAAAATCTCGCAAAATATATTTTTTATTGCATGTTTATGCATTTGCTGACCGCGGGGGACCGAGGCTTGATATGCTAGACAGGCAATACTGTACAGAAAATAATAGGTACTGAGTTCGGATCCTGGTTAGGACCCACCTGCATAAATAGTGTGTAAATAAAATGGCTTATTGTAAAATTTCTGTTATTAGACTAAAATTCGTGGGTGTTATCCGTTCTAGATGAGATCAGAGTACTGAAGAAAGGTTTTCGAAAAATTCGTCGGTTCAGAACATTTTGAAAAATCAGATGATAATGTGATTTTAGTACAAAACAACGAGTGTTATCTCCAAAAAGTATCGACAACGTGACAAAAAAATTAATCGCTACAACGGATTACAACTACTGATAGTTCTTTCCGCAGCGCATTGGAAAAGCTAATAGAGAAGATAACGTAGTGATATTAGTATCAATGAATCTCCCGCCATACGGCATTGGGGTAGCAATCTAAATATAATTATTCGTCCAATAAAATCGCTATTATTACTATCAATGTTCATTATAACTTCTCGGGAGAGCATAATGTAGAAAACGTTTAATTTTTTCAATTTCCTTCATTGTTTTCAATATCTTTTTCACTAGCTACAAATGTCAAGGAACCATACAAATAGTCCATATTTATTTATGCCATTAGTTTCAGACATCGAAATCGTTGTCAACAGTTTCATTTCATTCTCAAGCGAAGGAATGCTACCGTATGTGATACAGACGAGAAGAAAAAAATGTCAGTCCAAACACCTGCTCATGCTTCTCCTCATTCTCCATCTGTCAACCTCTGGATGCAGTCACTCCTGCTCAACGACCCTTTTCTCTATTTAACTGTAATATTGCCGTGAACCGTAGCTGTTACTTTAAGAATGGAGAGGATTTAATTCATTAGGGAAATTTTCTAAATTCTATGAACTATTCTTCAAATTTAGGCAAGAGATCAAGGAGTCGTCCCGAGAGATGAATTCCGGGTTTCTGAGTTGACAGAAGTACAGTAGTTTCTGGACACAAACATTAGTAGGCTTGCCACAGCCATTAGTATCATCATGAAGTTTACCTCCATCGCGAAATGACAATCATTCATTCACGAAGAAACGTTTCTTTCTGCTCGGCGGGAACTGATTAGGTTAAACTACGCCGGATGTAGCAATTAAATAACATCAAAATGTAGCTATGTTGATTTTTAGTTATTTATTTGATGGCCATTTATTACAAATATTTATTGATAGGAGTTTGCCATCAAATTCAACTCTTCTAGAAAATTCTCATTTTATTATCACCGCCGTTTTAACAGGATTTTCATTAATTTACATGCATACCTAAGGTACATATTTAATTATAAGTGCTAAGCTAATTATCATCCTCGATTCGATTCATCATTTATTTTCCGCATTCTTTTATTTCAACATAAAACTTGAAATATTTCTTGACATATGTAAAATCTTTTTTGGGCTCTGTAGACAATGCTCCGTATAAATATCACAAGCGTTTAAAATAAATGGAGTTCTAGAATGTAACTTATCTAGGTTTTTTTTAAAATCCAGAATCGTATTACATTCAGATAAATATTTTCATGTTACTGCTTCCGTTTTTTTTTCAAAACTTCCCACGATCTCGGAAGTTTGAGTTGGCGACGTAGTCAATGAATTCAATGTGATCGACCTGGCGGACAATGAGGAATACCTCCCACCTTTCCCGGAAAGAATCACATCCTCTGTCATTTCATCTTCGCCTTTACCTGCAAGGTCTTTCATTAGTTCTCCGCCTTCTTACTCACTTCCCTTAAGTAATGAACAGCACTTTTACTTCCACTTTTAATTCTTAAATTACGCACCTTTGACATTCTATTTCAAAAATATTATTCGATTATGAATGTTTAATATTTCATATTATTGTTTAATTTTATAATAATTCGAATGTTTGCTAAGCGTAGAAATTTAATCCAAAAAAGCGGAAATGAAGAAATTAAATGAATGAAAAAGGATCTGAAGTTTCAGGTAATGAACAGCGAAAGTGAGTAGAGAACATTTATATGAATAGTATGAACTCATTGCAATTAATTCTGTATGTGACATTTAGATCCTACTTACCTTAATACTTAGTACAAGAAATTGCTTTTATGTTTGGTTCTTAGAAGTTTATTGTGTATGCTATCACATTGTCTTTCGGAAAAATTTCAGGGGGTATGTAAGTTCTATTCATTAGTCTCCTGTTTCATTACATATACATATGTTCGTAACAAGATATTTCATATCGTAGCGAGTTTGAAAATTTTTAGAATGCAAATTCCCCGAATAATCAGCTCCATTATTTAGTAACTCTAATGTAGAGATGAAAAAAGAAAGTACCTTAACTTACCTTTTATTAATTATTTGGTAGACCTCAACAGCGTAGTTACAAAAATTATCAATGATAAATAATTAGGCCATATTCGGGTAATGAACTTCGTGTGTTAATATAAGCTTGGAAAAACATGAATAAGTAACCTCAAAGTAGGGCTTGGTACACTATCTTTGAATTTTAACCATGGTTCTTTGATATCAATATTTGAAGGCGCAACTTAAAAAAGAGAGCCGAATCTTGAATTCGAAAATGTTAAATATTCCCCATCCCCAAAAGTGTCTTTCATAATCAGATTCGCTTGCTTTATTTTAATCTCTCAGTCCTCTCCAAATTTCCGCACAATTCCACGGATTCCGAAAAGATCCTCTATTAAGCGCGAATCGGCACCCCCGGATCCTTAACCCCAAGGCGACCTTTCCGCCATTCGCAGCCAGTATTCGCCGCAGCTGCGACCCTCTCCTAATATCTCCTAGATACGCAGTCCCCATCAAGCAAAGCCTTTTAATTCACCCCTCTCCTCCCTTCCGCTTCCTCTCTCCTTCCTCTAGATGGAATTGGTGAAGCATGTTCGAGGGAGTGGTGCGGCGCGGAGGGAGGAGCTGCATTTCGTGCTCGCCTAGACGCGGCGGCCAAGGAGCTTCCACACACACACACACACCGTCCGTTTGATTGGGATAACGCGGTAATGGAAGGGTACGGAGAACGGGTGAATGGGAACAAGGAGGGAATCCGAAAGAAAGATGCGGTAATGGGGAAAGAATGGTAAGAGTGGCGTGTTTACGATTTACCCCCGGAAAATTTAACCCCGGATAATTTCGTCGACTTCCTTGTTTATTTTCCTCGTTGGTCTTCCTTTGTCTTTTGGTCCAGAGTGGTGAGAATATGTATCCCTCGTTTATTTTTGTCTCATGGGTTTGATTGTGTGGAGGGTACTGAGGTATGAGTGATGCTGAATAATGGAATTTGTTTTGGATATTTCTCAATGCGAAGAAAAGGGTTGCTAGGGGTCATTGTACTGCTCTTGCTTGTTCCACTCATAACATTCTCACTGACTAGGGAATGCAAAAGCAAACTACCTCATGCCTCATCTGCCCTGTAGGCCTCACTCCCTCTCAGGTGCTTTTGATGGTGGAACAGTTGAGGTTCAAATTGGCTTACGGACAGAATAATATACTAAAGTCATACAAAGACTCTTTTTATGCAGATTGCTATCGCTACCAATAATAGAATATCACCAGTCTTCGGGTTGATGACTTTTGGCAAAATTCTTTGCGGCAGATTTTGTTCAACATTAGGGTAACCGAAATATTACAAAAAAATTTGGGAAATTTTAAATAGTTGAAGAGAAACAAGGGAAATAAAATAAATAATTCACTAACTTTTACAATTCAAATGATCAAAATGTACAGAATATCTATATACATGTGGTCATTATAGGGCACAGGTACACTGAAAATGACGATGAACAAATATGAAGCTGGTTTCTTCGTAGCTAATGAAGTAGTTACCGCTGTGCATTCTAATAGATGTATAGTAAAAATTAAAATATCACTTGTTATTTAACCTTAAATCTCCTTGGTGAGAACCCATTCATGCCTATATTGACTTACATAAATCGTCTGGGGGGCTTGCATTTTGAATTAGTGAGAGAAAAAAACTAACGCGAAATATCCAGAGTAGAATAGGAAACTTGATAGGTCATCATCAGAATAGAGAATTCATAATGAAAGGGATAATTGAAATATATGGGCGAGGAAACAATGAGTCAGTCAATGGGTTATATAAGGAAGATTAAAAAAGATAAATGACTGGCATAATGTAGCATAAAAGGGCAAACGCGAGAGAGCTGATGTTGATTATGAAAACTACTGATACACAGGAAAGTTAGGATAATGAAAGGTAATTATTTTTTAACCCTGCATATTTAGAATTGTCTCAAGTTTATCGAGATCAGCGTGTTTTAATTTGTGTTCCGTCTTCTATATATGTTGAAAAATAAAAAATAGCAGTGCGTATAAAATCAATGTCAAAACACAAAAAACTGAAGAACATATATCACAAGAAACGACAACCATATTGTGCTTCCTATTCTCCCTTGAAAAAGTCTATTATGACGAAGCGGGGAAGTAATTAGAATTAATTTACTAAGTAGTAAAAGAAATTTATGTAATGTAATATATTGTCCTTCAAAACAAAGCTCATATTGTGATTTTCAGTAATTTGGAATGGGCATCACTACTCCAGACTACTGGGGTATGATAAAGTGATAGAAGGTGGCGTTTCTGGTCCAACTTATACTTGATGATAGCTTCTTTTTGAATCTGCGTAAATCTCATGACTTTGTATAGATGTATGTAAATGATGCACATGTATAATCCTTACATGCATCTACATAAGGTAATTTTCTACTTACTTTACAGTGTTTACACCATTTGATTGTTTCATTTCTTCGTTTATTGTTTTCATTCTGGAGGTGAAATATAACGATAGCTATTTTGCCTTCGAATTTCCTGCCCTAAATCTCTTCAGGAAATTGTTCGTAAATTTAGCTGAAATTCTTCTTTAACTCTTTACTCTTTTGAGTAAGTGCTGATCAATCTTCACATGCATGATTGGAGACTGATTGCAGTCGTTCTTGCGTTTGCATTCGTTGAAGTCTCGAAAAATTGATTCCGTCTGCCAGATGCTCAAATAATAAAAGCCTGTGATTAAAGAGGTTTTTCACGTTTTGTCGCTACTATAATATTATGTTCATGATATATTGATTTAAAGCAGTACTATCTGATCAATCGATTTTTTGAAATATTTTAAAAGGGCGAGCAAAAATGTCGCTCTGGCGTGAAGAGAATAAACGTTGCTAAATGAAGAGATATAAGAATTATAAAAAGTTTATTACTTACTCATAACACATTTACTTACTTACTCATAACTTTACTTTGAGTTCCGCAGTTTGCAATTAAGACTACATGTAGATTAAAAATGTAAAAAGAAAATAAAAGGAAGTCTAAAGAAAATGTAGATTTAGATAGCATTTAGAAACGAAAGGTAGTGATAGATAGATTAAGTTTTGGACTTAAGTATAAAACTGTGTAGTACCTGTCAGCTTATCATTTAATTACCTCACACGATGCACATACATTACGAGGAATTTAAGTTGACTTTCCACATAGGAAAAGCTAATAATCAAGTATGTTTGTTTGATTTCTTCCGTGACATAATATCTTACACCACGTAATAATGTAAAAGCCCCCTACCATGATGAATGAATCTTAGTGCGGTGTAAATTTAATGAGAATTACCTGATTAGATCTTGCTCAGCGGGGGTTGTTAACGAGTGCACCTTTCATGTCTATGATCTCAGTTTAGGATCTCGCTCATCTAGGTGCGTTCGTCAACTTAAGTGGAAGTGAATTTCAGAGAAATCTACAACATAATTAATGCCGCTTAAGGACTGAAATACACATGCGATGAAATCCTAGTTGGAAAAGTTGACATACCGATGAGGAAAAGGTGTTGAACAACCTATGGTAAATTTACCATTAAGTCGAAGAGGTATGTTCTGTTAGCCATAATTACAGTGTCTCACGAATAATCTTCACTAATAAGAAATCACAGCTACATTCAGAGTAACTTGTCTGTCGTCAGGATTAATGTGGTTTCATAATAAATAATTTCGTATCGTCGTGGCGGATTCCAACGTCGTCCAAGCGTATCCGATCAATTTTCAAACCCACGGATACTTTTCAAAACCAAAGTAGCGTTAATCAACAATATCATGGTCATAAGAGATTTTGCGATTCTATTTGTGATGATTCTTATAATTTTTATTAATCACGAGTTTATAGTAATATCACCAATGTGCGTATTACCACCGTGGTATTTATATTTGTATCTCGAATTTCACTGTTATTTGTATAGGCCTTTTAGTGTTATAAAATTTAATATATGATAAGCAGATTGAAAAAAATATATCAGGAACTTCATTATATGTGGAAATAGTAGTTGTTAAAAGGATGATAGAAAAAGATAGTCATGAGAAGAAAAATATTTCAACTTAGATATGAGCTTCGTAGGAACAATGAGAATTGTCTGGATCTCGAAAGAATGCAGCTCATGATAAGATAATCTCAGATGTATTTTACCCTCGGTCTCAGAAAAAATCCAGAAATACTGCTGTGTAAATAGCCAATCTAGTCAATGTGTGGTATGTATTATAACGTGTCTATATAATATTTATCCCTGATGACGCTCTAAACCGTCTACCAACAGCCATAAAAAGTTCTGGAGAGGTAATGGGGATTAATAAGCAAGAAGAGGAGAGAGGTAGTTTGACTTTCCTCACTTGGCCAGAATACTGTAATAGGAAAATTTTCACGTAAGCGCAACATTATGGCCCTATGATTAACACTATTAATATCATCCAATGATGAGAAACAATGATGAATGTCATTACTCAGCAACACTATTTTCACATCTGAGACGAAATTAAACGTGAGATATATTTTTCTTCATCCCGTTCCCAAAGCCTGATCATCCCTTCCATGTTTCATTCATCAAGCTTTTTATCCTTCTACCATCAAGATATGGTTGAAGAAACAAACAATGTAATATAGGACACGTTGGAATTGTAAAAGCACGAAATGTAATTTTGTGGATTCGATGGAGTTCCGTTAATTTCTTGCAAGGCAATGCGTTGCTTTATTTAAATTTATTTCCTTACTTATAAAAGCAAATATTTATTCTGCATGCACATCTATGTTTCCAATCTTGATTATGTCTTGTTCCTTAAGAGAATTTTTATATATAACACTTCAATATCTTTTCAATTCTCAGAATACTACTGATTAGCTAAGTTAGCACTCAGTAAATCATATTAATCCGTTTGACGAACATATCTAACTCAGAATTACTGTTGTAATCTTCGTCTTGATCAGAATCTCTATTAAATTTACCATCACTGCTTTAAGCCAGATATTTATGCTTGATATTTCGAGGGAGGATAGCATTTTTTCGCAGGACTGACCTCTCTCGATGATCGAATGATGAGGTATAACGTTTTTAACGCCGTTTAGTTGTGAGTAGCTATAAATAGGGAAAATTACCAAATGATGAATTATGAGTAATATGCATATTTCCCATTGTGGGTATAGCAAGGTTCTAAGAGCCAATTTCCTGATTTATGGGCTGATTTTTCATGGGAATCGGGAATATTTTCCGAGAACGGACGGGAAAGAATTCTCGCCCAGAAACCGTAACTATAGCCAAACTCCTGCCCTCTAAATAGTGAGTGCTTTACTTTTATTTTCTTGCTCAGGTTGTTGCTCTTCTAACTCCTCATTTAACTTTTTAATTGTTCCGTCGATTGTCTTTTATTCTATGAGTAATTGTGTGGTATATTTCTCCGTTCAACCTTAGTGTAGAGGGCTGATGCTCTGGCATACTAGAAGTCGTTCAAATTGCTCATGTTTATACATTCCTATTTACTCAATAGATGAGCATTCAAACTATCGCGTCATCCTCTCCGTTTTAGTTCGCCCTGTTGGATATCCCGATACGGACGAAATTTATAAACTAAAAGTTTATTATTTATCACTGATGCAGAATGACTCGGGTTCTAACGCGAGGTCACGTCATCACTCACTCTCCCTACTTTTCATACGTCGAGATAAGTGAGGAACGCAACTCGACGTTGATGGACCACGCAAATGTCTTCTAAACGCAAAATGTGGTTAACTTTCAAGATCAGGGGAATAAACGTCTCAATTTAATTTATTTACTAGTTATCTCATCTTGGATTGGCACTCTATGTTCATTCCCTTGCTATCTTCGCCAGCCTTGCTCGAACCATTCAGCACATTCTTTTCGATCTATAAATTAGTCTCATCAATTTATTTTAGTAAGAAATTCATTTGGATTTGTTACCTTGCTGCCCTTTCGCATATGGGTATTTCATAATTATTATCGAAAGTTACCTTTCTAGTAGATTGGTTAATTAACTTACTTATTAATATTTGGAATTAAGTCTCTTCTACTTTTCCCAAGTGTTATTCGTTTTATGTATATTTCTATATTTCTATATTTTATTCTTTTCTTCTTGTTGTTTTATATTCACCTTCAGTAAAAATTGCTCTGGTAATATAATAAATGTAATCTGATAGTAATACATGTAATCTGACTTTCTGGCTTTATGGTTAGGCATGTGTTAATCCATATTTGGTTATTTATGCATTCCTCAGCTTTTAATTTCTGGTTCTTCTTTATCTATTTCACTATAACAATAAATTCAGTATTTAACTCTATGTTTGCATCTTCTTTATCCATAAGATTTCTTTCCTTTGTGCCGAAGCATCTGAGTAACGCTCCCCGGTTTATCGTAGCAATTCTTTACAAATCTATTAACTTTTAACGTGTCTTTTCTCATTCAAGAATACATCACTTTTCGGCAGGGTCCTACATACATTACATGCTTAGTAAGGCCTAAGTAGCGCTAGTAACATCACTGGTTGACATTTTTCATCGCTCCTACCGACTATTCTCTGGAAGAAGCTGTGTTTATTAAGTGTTTTATAGGTCTGAATGCGGTCCAGCAGAGATAAAATCGTCGAATCTTTCCCAGGCGTTCAGAAACACAAATCTTTGCGAAGGGGATAGGAAAGTTGAAAGCAAAGAGCTAGCTTGGGGTGGGTGGGAGTCATCCGAAAGACCAACAGTACGGGATGAGATGAATTTACCACGAAGGGCGAGCAATCGGAGAAAACAGAAGAGCATCATCAATGAGTAAGGCGAAGAAAGGGTATCGATGGCAGAATTGGAGACGTAAATTAGTATCGTCATGCGTGCGCCGTCCGTTTCATTGGCATTAAATTGTAATGGAGAGGGACTGCGGTGGGGAGAAACGGATGAATGGAAGGAAAGCGGGGAGAGGAATCGGAAAGGAAGGCGCGGCGCGGGATAAGGGTGCGGGGAGTGGGCGGTCGGATGCAACAGGAGAAAAAGCTCCGCCGCCGCGTCGGGGGAAAAAGCGGAAAGCCCTTTTCGGAGTAATAATGGGAAGATATCCCGAATATCCCGCCGCCGAGGAGGGTAGAGGGAGCCATCTTCGTCGCGGAAACGGAGATGTTCATCCGAGTTTTTTTCTCGCTCCCTTTTCGCGTTTGCCGCGCGTCTCTGGAGTTTGGGTAGTTCGGCTCTCTGCCACCGCGGGGCTCCCCTATCTACTCCGGCGGAGTGCGGAGGAACAAAAAAGAGGGCTTTCTCGGAGGGGAAGAGGTGGCCGGAAAAAGAGTAAAAATACAGTAAAGAGAGATTCGGAAGAGGAAGGGGTCCGCCATGTTGTGTTTCGTCCCCCGGTGCAATGGCTGCCAAGTTGGCCTCGAGCCCTCCCCTCCTCAGAGCCTTCCCTCAACTGCTTCACCTGAGGGTGGGTCAGTGATCCTCGCGCTCAAACCTTTCGCTCACGAAACTCGGCAGTGGCGGGGACGCGATTCGACTGAGCAAACAACTGACGGCTGCTCCGCGATCGTGTGGGCGTCATGTGCGCCGAGATGTGTTCTCCGAGCGTGTGGAGAATATGATTTCTTCCATCCGCGGGGTTTTTTTCGTTTTTGTCCCCTGCCTTCCTCTAAAGGATCTCCGGGAATAGGCTGACCGTTTCCCAATACGTCGGGACGGATCGTATCGGTGGAGCGGGACAACTTTCGATGAATGTTTGCACTTGCCCAATTAATTGTCGTTTGAAAGTACCACGGACGACATTCATTAAAAGTAGGGATATGTTTAGATGGATGTTTTTTCGTCTTCAATAAAGAACTATTTGAAAAACCGGGATTGGTATTTTAGAAGGGAATTCTATCTTGATAATGGATAAAGGATCTCAATGCGCAAAAAGGCTCAAGGGTTTATGGATTTAATGAGTTTCAAGCCCGAAATAGCTTACCGGAAAAAAATTATTCGTAAAATTAACTTCGTAAAGTTTCGCAAAAATCAAAGCAAAACAGAAAGAGTTCCAAAGAGTTCTTCTGATACTTAGAAAAATAATTTTCATCACATACACTAATATGGAGTCATGATTTCAACTACTTATTATATGTAAAATAGCATCACTTGGAAGCAAAAATTTATCACCTCCACAAAATTTAAAGATACTCTACGTGATATTTTTTCACATCAGTATCAATTATAAGATAAATAACAAAAAACTTTGACTATTTTTATGTATCCGTTGTTTCGCAAAAGCAAAGTATTTCTATTATTCAAAGCTGGAATATACAGGGGATGGTCAGTAACGAATCTTCCTCAGCGTTTCATTCCCGCCCCTTCCGCTCCCTTCCCCGTCTTACGTCGCTTCGACGTATCCCCGCATAACGTCCCTTCTGGTCCCTCAGAGGGAACGCTAAGCCCCCCACAACCTCCTCCGCCCCGCGAAAAATCCCTCGCCAAACGCTCTTTTTTCAGAGCGTTGAGGTAGTCCCAGAGGCATTTGAGAGTCGGCCGCCGCGAGAGTTTCGCAACAACAGATGCATGGCCTTCTGGTGGGGAGTTGCAGAAGGGGGGGAGGGAAAAAACACACCCGAAAGGGATAGAAAAAATAATATTAAAGAGGGGAAAGCCTCGCATGTCCCGACCATTAAATAGTTTTTTCCCCCCTCGGTTTCGAGAGTCGGCGGTCGAAATGGAAAAAAAGGAGAGGCGAGCGCTCTCTTTGAGAAGTGGGCCATTCGCTTCATTTCGTTCGCGTGGCGCACCTTTCGTGAGCTCTTTTTGAGATCGGCGTGGGCTCGAGGAAGGGATGCGTGCCAAAGGGATCACGCAATGTCCGCGAGCCGAACTTTCATTCCGGGAGGAGCCTCGCGGAATGGTTTAGCGAAGGGATTTGGAGGGTGCGGTTTTCGATTGAGGAGATTACCCCGCGATGGCTTTGGTCAGGGGAGTTTTCCTATATCGACGTTTTCCCGGAGGCACTGGAAAGAATTTATGATCTATCGACTGGTAGATCTGTTTCCATTACTTGATGATTGCAGCGTTTTTCATTTATATTTTGGCGCAGGATAGAGGAAATTGTATCTTTTATTCACTTTTGCCTCAACCTTGCTCATATTGAGAATTAAGAGAAGGCTGTAATATTATGAAGCTATTGAGGTATATCCGTCCGCAAAATCATTAGCTTGAAGAATGGTTGAATCCTTACCAATAGCTAGCAAAAGCTTTGGAATAAGAGTGAGTCGGCTAGGCAAGGTGAGGAGTGAGGTAATTTGGGCTCTCTTTCTTCATTGAGGTTTATCAGTTTATAGGGTCATTGTACTTAACTTACGCGGTCTTGTTCTACTCATAACAATCTAGCTCAATGGGATAAATAAACGCACTCCTTATCTTACCTCATTCCCATTACTTCTTCTGATATTTTAGTGGAGGGGTTTAGAATCCAACCAGCTTTTGAGCTGATAGATTTATGTAGATTAATTCGATGTACGAAATATATATCGAGAAAATCTGCTGAAATGTTTAACTAAATGTGCTTTTTAAGCGACGGGACATTTTCTTTGGCATGATGTTTCGGAATTATCTGTAGTGATTAGAGACACTATAAATTAAATAAAACCTCTTCAATTCCTCATTTCTTGTAACATTCACATCTAAAAAAAAACTCATAAGCTTCTCAATGAATTGCATTTATAGCGTATTACTCGTTAACGTTGCCTTATACATATAAGGGCCTCATATGCTGGCCTCGGTGGTGTAAGGGTTACAGTGTTATCAACGTCGAGATCCTGATTCAGGCATGATTTTTGGGTCTTTAAAAAGTCTTGGGTCATTAGTCTTTAAAAAGCTCAATTGTAAGGATGGTTTAAATACTAAAATTTCGCTAAGAAAGGTGTGATTAATATTAGGTATTTAGAATTTACTAGTTCTCTCTTTCACGCATTCATTCCATAAATATCATGTCATTATCATATTAAAATACGTCTTCCTAGTCGCTCGTTGTCATTAACTGACACGGGAAGGAAATTTCGTGAGTAAATAGCATTAAGGAAATAAAATAGATCACCTATTTTAAATTTAGATCATTGTAATGTCATGCTTTTGGACTGTCTTTCAATTTTATAGAAGTTTTCCCACTCTATATTTTAACTTGTATCATTAATAAAATATCTTTTCATTCCTTCAAACCTAATTCCCATCCATTTTGTTCCTTTACCTCGTATTTTCCCTCCATTTCCTAGAAAACAGAGCTTGCATGAGATTAATTGCCATTGAATTCAGAGAAAACTCTTTACTTAGTATATAATGGAGATGATGGAGCTTGTTCTTTTCAATGAAAGCGAATATTACGTTCACTCTCTTTTGTATTTTATGTCTCGAAATTTCCCATTGATTCTATAATTAGTTGGTTTCTTTTAATTGTACGATGAGTATATATTTCATATGCAGACTAGAATTTTTCACTGGAGTAAAATTTTGGAAATTTGAGTATATTCCGTATCTATTCCATATTTTAACTTTCCTTCCTTTAGGAGAATTAAAAAAATACTGCCTCATTCCTTATATTCTTAAATATGATTCGTAGATATGAAAGTTCTATCGATTTATATATCGAATTTCCACCTTGTCACCTTCTTCATGACAGCTGTATCATCCTTATTCCCACAACTTCCATTAAGGTTTTTTCAAACAGAATGGATTTCGTTTCCACAGATAGGCGGGAAAGGACTCAAACAAATATTTGAACCTAACGCAACGTATTTGTCATGGAGAAGTGAGCAAGTGAAGGTTTTTTGCCCCGGACCTAGGACACCGGAGAGATTGTTGGCGGATTTCACAGCGGTTTCTTGTACAGGTACGTGTAGGAGGTAAATTTGCAAGTACGAATTTTTAGAGATTATCACGCAAAATTACAGCCGCACGCAAAGTTGCATTAGTTAATTTTTAAAGCGAAACCACACTCCAAAAGCCGTTCTCGTATTCTCGTTCCAATTTAGTTCTAATTTTGGCGTGCAGCATAACCTTGTGGAAATATCCTAGAAAAAGTGAAGGTTGCCCGTTTCCCTCTCGTTGAACTACGATATTTAGGAAAAGTAGTCGGTGGGACCAAGGTTTCTAGAAATTACGACAGGTTGGACGTACCAAGCACTTAAGTTTATATTCCGCCAACCTATTTCGACATCCTCCTAATGACGATTACGTAATTCGAAATCGGTCGCCGTGAAATATATTTGAGCGGAGTTTTATTCAGGGATTTTTGTTTTATGATAGCGTTTTCGATGTTTAAAGATTTTACGTCTCTATTCATTCCCTTTGACAGCTTGCTGTCTTACACAGATCTAAAGATAAGAAAAGGTTAGAAGGCCATCCCGATGAATTTCCCTACTATTGAGGTTTTCTAAACAGCCTTCGCAATCATTGACCAATTTATGGGAATGAATAAACTTCCTGTTGACCAATCTTCGTCTTATTCTAAATTGAGTTTTATATCAATAATAAAAAAGCAAATTAGTAGTCAAATGACATAAAGGGCTAATAAGAAAAATTTTAATTTTTTTAATTAGTTAATGATTTCATTGTTAAAAATTTAAGATATTTCTAAGTTAATTCATAGAAACCTAATAACTTCTTTGAAAGTGCGCTTTACGTTGTCAGAACTGAAATATTTGTACTTATTTCTAATAAGTCGTTTAATTTTTTGAATGTTAATAAAGGCAAATTTGAAAATATATTATTAGATTTGATCCGATATAAGTACTTAATTCAATGTGCTTTTAAATAGACTAATAAAATATAGCAAAGGTTAATTTAGAAAAAGGTAAAAAGGCTTCACAAAATGGTATTTTACTTTTCGGAGCCCCGGATAGCCAAGTAGGAAGCGCTTCCGCCTTCAGTGAAAGCGTGCCGGGTTCGATTCCCGATGGATGACTACAGATATCGGTGTTCACCCAGAATCTTGACTGATATGGATAGCTAGATGAATTTAGAGTTAGTGGGTCCGGTCGAGAAAAGTCAATATAGGATACGCTGACCACGAATCATTCATGGTGAATGCCTCCTGGCTAGGCATCATCCCTACAAGTGAGGAAGCACTATGAACTTCACTTTACATTTCTTTTTGGTCACCCTTTTCTACAACGGTGCACCGGAAATTACGGGTGACTTTCATGGATTTTTGGAGAGGTGCACCGAACATTTAAGGGGACAATCTAGTACTTTACTAATGCTTCATTTAGAGTATTTATCGAATGCATAAGTCCACAAAATATCTAGGAGAAACACAAAGACTCAGTTTTTAGAATAAATGTGATTTAAATCAATTTTTTACCTGATAAAAAATTTTGGTTTTTAATTTTATGTAATTTCGCTTAATAATTCGTAATATTGTTTAAGTGATTGTCATCCTAGTTATGTTCTTCAGAAACTCTGAACGCCTCAGAAATCGCAGATGTCCTGCCAAAGAAGCAGGATTGGCAAGACAGTAAACATCAAAAGCCAAACGATGGATTTCCCGCAGAAATTTGGCTCCACAAAAAACCATTGCGCTACTTTTCGCTAAACATCCTCTACACGGAACGAATTTAAATTTTTCATGCCGTTTTCCTCCATTCAAATCGGTTCTCAGGCGGCGGAAAGAGTTTCGCAAAGTATGCCATACATAAAACGCTGGAATGTTATTCGAAATCGAGAAGGGCCAGTCACTGACCTAGGCAATCTTTTTCGCGTTTTCCATTTCGACTCCTTTCTCTTCGTCATTGGAAAGCGGCGGGCAAGTCTCGTTACATGACGCACCTGCTGAGCCCAAATTGCTTCGGGTGAAGTGAAATTTTTGACTTCGCTAACCGCCAGTTAAGATCAATTTATAACATGTCACGCTCGGAATGTCTCTATCGAGATTTTCTTGCGTTATTTAAGAGCTTTCACCTTTCATAATTAAGACAGCAAAACAATCAGATCCTTCAGAATCGAGATCGCAGATTTAGCCTTGGTCTACATGCTTATTCTTAGCGGGTCTATGTCCTTCACAATATTTTAAATCTGTTTCTAAATTAATGAAAAAGTTCTCTTAGTTCTCTTGGAAGTTCCCGTTCAACCTTTGGTATATGTTATAATTTTGGGTTTCCACCTAAAGCGTAGTTTCCTGAACTACTTTCTTAAAAATAAAACGACAGTAATAGGAGCAGCTGTCAACAGATCTCCCTCAATATTCGATACGATTTAGGTTTTAATTGAAAGCGGAAGAAAAGTGTTACACTTTCTTATCAGAGATTTAGATGAGACTCTCTGAGTAACATTTCGTGTAAGTTTTTTCACGCAATGCCAAGTAGGTCGGGATTTAATAGCTCGAAAATAAGAGGTATATAAATATATTTACCGAATGCTTTTTAATTTACACCTCTTGCACCTGTAGCTCCACCAGATGATAATTTCCTCTGCAGAGTTTTTTTTATGAATATTTCATTCTGGCCTATAAATTTTCTTTTCATTAGACAAGCTTTTATAGGGCATGAAACACAAAAACCATTCATTATTCGAAGTTTATATTCAACTTAAGCGTATAATTATTTTATGTTAGAAATTTATTGCAGTTGTGAACTTGAAATTTGAAAAGTTCTTTAACTGATTGGCTAGTTTGACCTAAAAATTTTATTGCAAAATTTGAGAGTTAATATGCGTTAGAAAAATTTTTTGTTGCAATATTAGGCACGAAAAATTTGCAGTTGCAAAAATTTATACAGGTATTAATCGTGAGAAAAGAAAAATATTATCAAAATCCTCACCCATATTGAATTAGATGCTACATAAGGAACTAACCGGGGAAGTGCTACATGGTATTTAGACCAAGTCCCTGACTTTTGAGACCAATAAGTTATGTATACTATTATCATTACTTTTAATATAAAGATATTATAATACGAACTTAGGGCTTTATCATTGCACTATTTTGATCTAAATTGTTAGTTGACCGAAATCAGAGTCTGCTTATGTGTATTTATTAACGTATAACTATTTATTCCTCTTATGGAACCCCAAAAGACGGAAATAGAACAATATTCTTACACAGAGACGGGGTATATTTAAACCACCAGATATTGTACTTTTGGAATTGCATATCTAAGTTGAAATATAGGCACCATTAATTAGTTGACGAGATACTTATGAAATATGCGTGATTTTTAAGATATATTAACTCTATTATGTATTATATATTATAATATATGTATTAATAAGTATCCACCAAATTATTGAAAGTGTGCAATAAAGTGTCGATGTTGTAAATTGTTGGTGTAGTTCGATGAATATTCAGTTCTTCGCTTCTATATCTGGTTTATCCAACAGATTCTACGGAGAACTTAACATACCAGTGAGCCCGGATAACCGGGATAATACTACGTACTCTGATGGAAAAGTTATAATTCTCCTATAGGGTTGCATAACTTGATCTTGAAACAAAATATATTAGCAAGAAATGGCTTGTCATTTTTTTGAGAGGCATAATTTCTGTTCGTTATTCATAAAATTAATTCTATTTTTATTTCTACGTTGCAGTAATTTTCACTTACAAACATTCCAACCACCTAGACCTCTGAGATATTGCAATCTTTCGTCATTAGGCATGATAACAAAATCTCAGAGGTAAAATTCGTCAATGGACAGCATCCCGGATTTCTTTTCTAAGGGCCCAAAGCGTTACAATACTCGAGTATCATCGAAGTCGAATCCCATTTCCATTCGAACCTCTTAGAATTAAGAAGCTTCCCTCGGAGCAGCTGTATGATAGGGAACGTTCTGCGACAGAATCGAGGAATCCTATCTTTAAAGAACCTGAAACCGGTCTTTTGCATCCTCATTGCAACACTTGTCATTCTCTAAGAGCAAATCTCCGGCTCCGACATCGGCGGAGGAGAGCAGAGTCCCGGGGGAATCGAAAAGTGTCGTGTGGGATAGACGGGGCCCAAACGGAAAAGAAAGTCGGGTCGTCGCTTGTTTACGCGGCCGTCGAATAGAATTCCCATCGAGAAACTTTGACAAGATGGACGACGTCTCAAGAGCTCCGATTTCGTCCGACACGGGTTTCTCTCTCTCTTTCTCTCTCCATCCGTCTCTCTCTCTCTCTTCTCTTCCATTTCAGTCTCAAGAACCTTCCCCAACCTGTTTTCGGGGAACCGAAAAGTTTTTCCGCGAAACGAAAAAAAGAAACAAGACGTCTCTCGGAAAAAAACCTCGGAACGTAATTCTGGTCTAAACTGGTTTTATTTTAAAGGAATATCTTTCTCCCTCTTTCGCCCCATACCTCCCCGGCTGCATCCCCCCTGCGTTTTCCACCCCTTTCATCTTTCCCTCCTTTGCTTTCTTCCCTTTCGCCGCCGCCCCTCCCGTCCCTTTATTCTTCGCTTATGCATCCCTTTCCGAGCTACACCCCCGTATTCTCTGCACCCCGCGACTATTTTTACCTCTTTCATCCTTCCGTCTCTTCCTACACCGACCGACACCCTCTTCAGACTCTCTTTTGCCATCCTTACCATTTTCAACCCCCTTTTACCTACAAGAAGTCCCTCCGCCCATTTTCCGACTTCGCACCCTTCTACATGAACATAGTCTGCAAGCAGCCATTAATGTGGGATGGGCGCCGTATCATCGCTGCAATTTTCTCTCGCCTTCCGTACGATATTTGGATACCATCAAGCACGCGGAACCGAAAATGTTTTCTTTATGGAGGAGAGGACTTTGTGAAGGATGACGGGGCAATATTGCTTGATCTTTAGTCGGGAAATATCTTGATAAAAAGTATGCATTGGGGCTGGCAACTTCTTTGATAGGATCATCCATATAATATGCGATTCAAATGTGCAAATGTCCACATTAGCAAACCGATACTGTTTGAAAGATAAAAATTTCAAGTTTTTAAATTGCTTTTATTTTGTTATTTTTGGCATTTTAGTTATTTAATTCACGTAAAAATACATTGGAAAAGGAAATTTTCATCGGAGATTACCAACATACGTAATAACTAATTATGTGAATTTAGAGTAAATACATTCCCTTTATTAGTTTATAACGTGTTTTTATAATACTAATATAGCGTAGAATCATTTTTTAGTAGTAATTTAGAGACAATGTTAAGGTGAGAACGATATCGGGAGCCGAAGTTTACGCACCTTTGGAATATATCAATCTAATCCTTATCTAAATTCCTCTAAATGAAGAAACAAGACAGAATTAACTTATTAATAAGTAGTAACTTATTAATAAGTACCCTTCAACTAAAAAGGAAATGGTTAAGTCTTTAAAATCGCAAACACTGAAATAACTTCAAACTCTGTATTTCTTTTCAAGAAATAACTCCATAAGAATATCGTTATAATATATATATAATTGTAAATATATTTTGCATTAATACTGTAAATATATATTAACAGTTACAAGAGACATTGACCTCAAACTTGACTCAAAATATCATCGGGAAAGAAATATATTTTAATAATTTACAATTACTTCAATTCGTGTACGATAATATTCAAACAGAAGAAGTCAGTAGTGATATGTACCTATAGTAAATACTTATACATGAATGTATAGTAAATACTTACTGATGAATACTGTTTAAACGAATCATATATCATGAAAGAAGGATACCATCGAAGTTTGGCAATACGTATTTTTATCGTGATAATTACCTGAATCTGAAAGTTACTTTTCGACTTCTCTTTTTTTAATGAAATGAAGCACATAACCTTGGAACAACCATAATTTCCAATGAGCTTTAAATCATCGTTAGTAATACATTGGTCTTCATAAATTTTTGGGCGTTGCTTTCTTTCTCCAAGATAAATTTCTGCAATTAGGTAAATGTTTATTTGGGCTCGGGAAAAGTTGCTCAAATAGATAATCTCAGGGACTAGTCGCCCAAGGTGTAGTGTATTTACTCTATTACCAAAGGGAATGCCAAAGGAAATTATTTATTGATTTCATCTAGCATTTAGGATTTCAGTTTTGAATAACAAAAATATTATGCCTCGGGGGTAGAGGCATCTGATAGGTAATATTTTAAGCCTATCTCTACAGTGGAAGCTTTGCCCTAGGATATCATTCAAGCGTTACTCAATATCTTGTGCCCCGAAAAATAAACGGAACCAGCATGACTCGCCAAAAACTTTCAGCGGAAGTCTGAGAAGCCTTTGGATTCAGAAAAACCGCATCTTTTTTTACTGCGGCGGGAATACCCAAAAAAATACCTTCTCAAACCCTATTTCCTGCTAGGGTCTTGGAAAAAAATCGATGGGAAAAAAGCTTTTCTTTTTGCGTAAGCGTATTTCTTAAAAGAAATTTGAGAAATGAGGTAGGTAATGCGAAATCCGACGACACCGGAATGTTTCTTAAGTAGGCATAACTAAGCTTTCAAGAAGCATCCGACATAATCGGTCCTCGTCTAAAAAATATCAGTCCACTCATATACCACGCACGGCGTATAAGATTTAATCGCTCTTTTTAAGAAGCATATTTAATATTTTTATATATACTTTTCTTCTATGAATGTGTTGTATTATCCTTTGAATGCAATGAATTCCCCTGTGAATTTAGTGTAGATGGTGACGTATTTATCATTCATTTATGAACATATTCAACTTAATACTCATAGTTTAGATTTCGCTCTCTTTTCCTTTCGCTTCTTTTCCAGCTCCCAACCCCTTCTTCTTAATGCCCTTTTTTCGCCCTCCATCCTTTCCCCATCTTCTTCCAGCCTTCTTTCTCCCCACACCACCCCTAACCTTTCCCAACCCATTGCATCTTCTCCTCCAGCAACTTTTTTCCTCTCCCCTCCCTGAGAACGTGAAATGCTTCTCAGGAGCCACGGGTGTTCATCGAACGCTGAAGTTTTTTAAGCCGCAGCTGGGGCCGCGAGGCGATTCGAGGGCCACGCAGTTACTTCACCGCTCGCATCTAACCTTCCCCTCCCCCCCATATGCCCCCCTCTCCCCCCATCTGTCCCCCTTTCTCTCCCCCCCTCTTCCCTTCTCTACATCCGTGGACAACGGAACGGGGCAGGTGAAGAGACAAAATATTTTAGCGAGGTGGAAAGTCTTGTTTTAGTCCACGACTAACAACCTCCCCTCACGGCGGAAGGAGGGGAGGAAGATGTTGGAGGCGGAAGGGGGAGGGAGGTCGAGGAACGGGGTCGGCAGCGAAAAATGTGGAGTGAGAGTCGATGGCTTGCCCAAGGGTGGACATAACCAGCCCAATGAGCGAGCCTTTATTAAAATCTCTCTTCTCTCTCCGCGCAGGTTTTAAAACTTTCACAATCTCACGTCCCCGAAGAAATCGTTCCCGCCCTATCCCAAGCGAGAATGGTATACAACGCGTTTTTCCGTGGGTAAGATCAGGGTTATTCGAGAGCTTTTGGATGGATACAATGAGGCCCTTTATGACCAGAAAAATTTTTGCGCCAAGTTCATGAAATTCTATCTTATATGTTTTTGGATAAAAAAATCAAAGCATGAAAGAAACAGAGTAGATGAGCTATACATCCACCAAAAATAGTGGTCCAATTAGAAATGAGGCCCTTGGAATTTACCCATACCCAAGTGCCGACCCTATGTAAGACGTCTCTATGCATTGGACTAGTGGTGGCCAACCTTTTATAGTTGCAGTTTCATGAGTCAATTATATCTCTTATTCAAAATGCGCCTACAAACTGCGATATTGCGCCATAAGCCATAATAACAATGCGCTTTGAGCTTTAATAATAAAAAATTCGCTATCTAGAATTCAGTTGTAGGTAATGCATGCAATTATCAACATATATATGAGTATTTATATATATGAACCTCAGCAATAAATTCATTAATAATTTTCTCTGGGTTCAATGAGCCCCTTTTAATCATGTAATGCGTCACTTTTGGCGGATGCGCTTTAAGTTGGCCACCCCTACAATAGACGAACTCGACTTACTTGCAAAGGAAGGAACCAAGCGTTTCACAAAATCGACCGCATATTATGCTAATCGACCGTTTACCAAAGGATACAATCGACGGGAAAGACGGCATCTCGATTAGATATTGGAGGCAACTCGGTAGTGGTAGAAATAAATTGCCGGTTGCTTCGGCAAGACCTCAACAGGATTTATTTATCGGTCGCTCCCGCGTACCAGTCGACCGCTAATTTCCAACCAGAGAGTTTTAAGTAAAGACGTCGTTGGGGAGAAATACGTTAAATGAAGAGTCGTGTTGGGACTTTGAGAAGGATGAGTTGTACGGAGAAGGATGGTAAAAGGTTAGGCTTAGGAATAGGGGGGAGGGGCGAAAAAATGCCTCAAAATCGGCGCACATGAAAGTGGGGAGGAGTTGCAGAGAGGTCCATATTTGGCAGAGCAACAAGTGCTCGTATTCCAAATCGGGAGATGGAAAGGGAGCTGGTGAGAGGGGGGAGGAGGCTTTCTTTTTTTCGTTAAGGAGCGGGTGTAGCGGAGCTGACTAGCTATCCGGGAGTTTAGCGGGGAGTTAATGGGGGGCAGCGCTCGGGAGGAAAGCGTAGCCCTCGCTCATTGGCGGGGAGAGGTCCTTTCGACTGCCGAAAAAAGAGTACGGCCCCTTGAATGGGGAAAGGGGGGTCCCGAATCCTGACTGGTTGGGCGGTCGTGGGAGGAGGGGTGGGACCGGTGCAGAAGGAATCTCGAAGGCAGCCACAAAACGAACGAAAGAAAATGGCGAAGTTGCGATCCACGAATGCAGCAACCCAAACGAGCGAGGTACCAACGCTGAGGCGATGCCTATAAATAAGTGGCTTTTGCTTTCGGAGTGAGTTTTGGTTGCGGTGATGGAGTTGCCGGGTTGGTCGGTTGCTAACGGAAGACTATCCAGTGTAGACAATTTTAATCGAGGCTTCATTTTCAAGCTGTTTCTTCTTACTGTTCCATTCCACCCTTAAAATCTTCCCCTAGCCGTATGGCAACTATACGCATATCCACACTCCAAGCGGTACCCCGTTGTTAGCACTTTTAACCACTTCTCCTACGGGATAACCCGGCCAATTAGATATAATTTCTATCACCGTTGTCGATTATTATTAAAATACATCCAGGGTTTCTTCCGGCACCCTTAACAGCAAATTCGATTTTACCTCTTCCTTAGGTTATTGGAACTCTTTCTTATAAGATAATCCACTCATATTAAATATGAAAAATCGAATCGAAAGGCGCCATAATCAAGGGATGTCAAACTTAATCTTCCCACTTGGACCTCAAGGAGATGCTATATAATTCCCATCTCTGGAAACAACTCTCAACTTTTTTGACCATGAAAAAAATTCAGACCTCTCGATGCGATGAAACCGAAAAGGGATGACCAGATTCCTCTCACGGATAATTAGAGACGGCCGCGTAATGGGAGAAAACGACAACATCATCGAGTTAATATCGGGAGAAAGCGGGCGAAAAAGTGAATTTTCCCCCTGCGAATTCCTTTTTTCCTCTTCTCTTTGCCTCGCCACCGCGTTTCCCCTTGAGGCGGGTCGGGAGAGGCGGAGCTCACATAATTTGGGATGTTGTCTCACCGCTTCGTCTCCCCCGTCTATGGGCGTCCATTCTAGACTCTAATCGAGGACCGGCCTTCGACTTCATGACAACCGCGATAAACGATGGGTGGGGGAGGAGGCGGGGGCAGACGGGCGTAGGTAATAGCCAATGCTAATGGATTCGCTCATCTCGTGATCTCCTTGGCAGGAACTCATTTTTTTGACTCCCATCACTCGCTTCCGAAACGTTTTTGTGAGTGCTTTAGGCTTCATCCAAGGTTGGAGTGCCATCCATGTTGGATTCGGTCTTCGACTTCGCGTTACTTCGGGAGGTGTTTCGTCCGAGAGTTTCGCGAGGGGAAGGAATATGTTGTTGTCCTTTCTTTGATAGGGGATGTACGGAGTTTGGTCCATTTTGGCTGTTTCGCCTGATTTCTGTCGGGAATTTAATTCGGAATTGCAGAATCGTTCAATATATGAGTAACTTATTAAATCACGAGGAAGGCTTTACTGTGCGGAAATCTATGACACGAAAAAGTAGAAATAAAATAAACCTTCAAATATTTTCCACATAAATTTACAAACAAGCTACCGGAAATTAATTTTTAATCGCAGAACCTTTAAATATATGAGATATATCGTGCGGAAGGCTTTACTGTGTGTAAATCTATTACAAGGAAAATTAGAAATAAAGTAAACGTTCACGTATTTTCCACATATTACAAAAATACGCTGCCGATTTCGGTACAGATCGTCATCATCAGGTCCATATGAGCTACTTATTTATAGAAAAGGGTAGAAAATCAAATTTAATCATCCTTTGGTAAGTAATCGTTCCCTAAATCGATGAAGTTTATTTTTCTACGAAATAGAATAATTAAAATAAATTCTCTCCACAAAATTTCATATTTTCCTTTACAGTATGTCAAATAAGGAGTAAGTTGCGAATAATCATGATTGATTAAATTTGGTGTAGCGCACGAAAGAGGCTACTATCTTGTCGATCTAGAATTAGAATATCTTAAGCCATATGAATTCAGGTAAATATTTTTCTTATCTCAGCATTTAATCTTAGCCTCTCATTTAAAAATTTTTCGTTTACTGGATCATGTATGGGAAAGTTTCGTTTTTTCTGCATGTCTTTGGACTTGTAGATACTGCTTTTTATTGCTCTCAAAAATCATCGATTCTGCAGCAGAAAAAACTCATTTGAGGAAAACTTCTGATAATTGATATCGATCGGAACGAGTTCAGATAAAAATGTATGGCGATAGCGATTTATAACTGCAGTCCCATATCTCTTCTCCTTTGATCTCGGGTCTTAAAAATTGGGCTAATGGCTGATAACGACTGCCGCGTTATCGCGGAAAAAAGCTCTCCGAGGTAACCGAGCTGCGTCACCATCGTCCCTAATTAATTGCTGGAATTTTTACTGTATCGCTATATAGAGGCCTTGAAGGGCTTTATTCAGCGGTGCGTATATACTCTTCCAAAAGCCGAATAATGGCGACTTCGTGCGGAACGCCGTCGGTCACGGATTCATGAGAAAAATGGTTTGCGAGCTTTCGAGAGAGCTCCTCAAAGTCACGCCTCTTTTCCAGAAAGCAACCCTCTCTCTCCATGCTCTATCCTTAGCGCATTTTCAACTGCTGAACGTGCGCTCGCGTGAGCAATGTGCCTCACTGAACAGGGATTCCAACTCGTGGACAGGCGAGATAATTCGGATTTCGGAGGAGTGCTGCACACGTAGTGGATTCTTGGTTAACGATTCCTAATGTCGCTTCATTGAATTAAGTCGGGTGGTTAATCGCCGAAGTTAGCGTTCGCGTCGGAGATTCAAAGATTCTATCCAAAAATATGGAATTTCATATTTCGGGAGGTTATTCAATTAAAGGAATTGTTAATTACTTGCGTGGAATTGCACTAATCGTTCGTAATATTTTGGATTTGTTTAAACTTTTTAAACTAAAGTTGGTAAACTTTATTGATCTAACATGGAGTGCCGCCAGTATAACGTTGGTACTTCATTTTTTAAAATATATGTTGAATTTTTATCAAGGTTTTTTTTTCATTAGATCCGATTTTCTCTTCTATAGCATTTTTAAGATGCTCTAAGAAATTACTTTATACGAAAAATATACTAACCAAGTATATTATTTTTATGTATTTATTTTAAAAGAGCATATAATTACTTAGATTATATATAAATAAAGTATATTTTTATTTTTAAAGAGTAACAGGCAATTGTATCTAATTCTATATAATATATCAAAAGCAATTTCGAATGGAACCTCCAAAGAAATTTGTTCATTATTGTCAATACTATTATTGTCAATCACCATTAGCATCGGTATCAATCGACATCCGTCAATAATTTTTAAACCACTAAAATCCGAAATATCTTTCTAACGGTATTAAAACACATCCAACTCCCATTGACAACACGTCAGTTTCATCATTCCATTTTTCAGCGCATTTCATTAGCGGCCGCTTTTTCGGAGGAGTTAATTAAATCCTTATCCTTATCTGCCATCAAGATAAGGGTTGCATTTTCAGGCATCATGTACCGTAAGACAATGGGAAACGGCCGTGAAGAGTTCCGCCGTCGAATTTCCAAGTGTCATTATCAGATTAGAGAATTTTCCAGCCGGAGAAACGATGATGGATGTTCCGCGGCGGAGGGCAGGTGCGCATTTCGATGTCCCGCTTTCGAATCCAGATCGGTGTCGATCGTCTCGCGAAATGAGGATCGCCTCCCGGGAACCCTCTGACATCGGCAATCCCACGGAGGGGAACTCCTTTGAGGGATGTTGTCGATGCCACCGCCCGGGCGTGGGCAGATCCAACGTCCATTTCAACCATTAAAGTTCCCGTGACGCAACCGTTCGTCGTGGATGGGAGATGAATGACGCATGACGTCGTCGTAAGAGGTGGCGGATCCAGAGGGGGGACCCTCCCCCTTGATGACTTCTAACAGCTAGTAATTTATGGAAGGAATGGATACTTGCCTTCTATTAATACTCCCATGTTCCTTCGGTCATTAAACCAATAATCTGTGGGCTGTTATTTTTTTCTGTTCGCTAAGATCAGCCTAAATTTCCATCCCTATGCTCGAAAGCTGGAATGGGATAAAGTATTTCGGTTGCAATATTCGGAAGTGAAAATCTTTCGTCTAGGACAGGAATAGCGAACTTTTAGCCGCAAGACTGTCATATTTGATACACATTATTAATATAAAGGACTTACTTGCCAAAGTGATGCCAAACCATAGAGTGAGATGCTAACATTCCCTGCTTATCTATGTCGACGATGAGATTTAGGTATTGCAAGGGATGTGAATATTTATTAATTATCACTAATGAACCGCATCCGCATTTGTTTAATCAAGTGTTTCATTTCTTAAGTGTAGAGTAATTAAAATAGACATAATGCGTAAGTCTATGTTCTGCTCGTCAAAAAAAATCTCGCGTGCCATACGTTCACTTCTCCTGGTCCAGGATATGACGATCGCTTTTTAGCTGTACAATTTATCGGGACAAAATGATAATTTTTTGGTTAAGTGTTGAAAATAAAGACTCTAAAGGCTCTAAAATTCATGCTCCTCAAGAAAATTGTTGTGATTAGCCTTCCTTGGGAATTTTTTACATCAATTTCTGCAATACATTAGCGATTGTCCAGGGTTTATTTTAATTTCCCACCCTTTCCAAGTAGCCTAAATTGTACTTCTAAAATTCGGAATTAAAACTAATATATTTGATAATTTTTAGACCAGCTTAGGCTGAGAAATTTGAAAGTTCAGAAAAATTTTTCGTAGTGTTCATCCAGTGTTGGAAATAGTTGGAGTGAAGAGCCCATTAATTATGGATTGATTAATAGATATTCTCATTCTATCGTAAATCTCCTATGTATATTTAACTAGTAGAATTTGAAGAAAGAGAAGACAGCCTCTCAAACTAAAAAAGTATGAAAGTTTAATCCGATCGTAAATATATACATGGAATTACGTAATAATATTATGGCAAGCGAATATTTCTCTGTCAACGTGACGAAGAATACCGGCTTCCCTCCATAAATTCGCGAAACATACACCCCCTTAAAACAGCGCGGCAATTTGCATCCCATGTTTGGAGTCATCCAGCGCTTGCTTCTCCAACTGCGCATTTCATTTTTCGGAGGCCGAATCCCCGCGTAAAATCAAGTTCCTCCGTTGCAACCTTACGATGATCTAGAAACAAGCCGCTTAGGGATTCTACGTAAACAATTACGAGGGTGAAAACGACACCCGAAAAAGAGCGTTCCAAACGTCCGCGACGCCTCCGCCGCGCCTCCACCACCGCCCTCCGGAATCTCTACCGCACCACCTGCTCCGCCCCGCCCGCACCCTCCCCAACCCACATCGCGGCGGATTAGCGTCCGCCTGCAGTGGGAAAATTCGGTTCGAGGCATGCAGTTCTCCGAGGCCTTCGTCTCGACATCCAGCATTCACACGCGTCCTCCGGGAAAGAGTTCGCCTACCCCGCCCCCACCCTCCACCACACCTCCTCCCTTTGCCCCCGCATATCCTGCCCCCCTCCTCCCCCGCCTCGCACACCCTCCCCCTGAAAATGTGCCCGCCCGTGCAGTGGCCTTGCTTGGAGGAGTAATGGCCGCTGACGACGGTGAGGCCTCCCTCCGAAGAGGGCCAACCTCCCCTGTAACCCTTCCCCCGAAGCAGTCCCCGCGCCGGCCCCCGCTCCGTCGCCGACCGGCCTACCCCAATGCTGCCAACGTGGCAGAGGGCGTTGACTGTCTTCTGGATGGGGATGGCGTCTTCTTCTTTTGAAGGACACTGGTTCCCCCACCGCGGCGTAAGAGTGCATCGCGGGTTTTCGGTAATTAAAGGGGTTTTTAGCGCGTCGCTCGCTAATCCCGCGTCTAACAGCGATTCCTCCTGGTGAGGAGTAGCTGTTAAAGAGGGTGGGGAAGTGGTAGAGAAGGAATAGGATTTTTACGGCGTTCAGAAGGAGGCGTAGCGTTCGAATTGAATGGTTGAGGAAGGGAGTAGGAAGCTTAGTAGAGATGCTATTATCTTCCGGGAGATCGAGTTGGAATGGGTTGCACGCGTAGATTACTTCCCATAGCGGCTGCCTCTCTGTCGTTTAGGCATATGCTCTTTCGCTCGTAGATTGGGGCTGCGGTGAGCGAAATTTTTCGGAGTCGAAACGCGTCATTTTTAGCGATAATGCCCCAGAATATTACATCCTCGATGTATTTAGGGCTATTTATAGAAAACGGAACTGGTGATCCCAATGCCATCGCTGGAAATAAAGACGCGTTCTTTAATGCATTCTAACCGTCCTAAGGATAGCGTTATCTTTTGGAAGGTTGGAAATTAACGTAGGAAATTTTTAAGGGTGTTTCGTAATGTATGTGAATAATCAGTTAGAGAACATGCTTTTAATCAGAATTTAATTTCCTCATTCATTAACTCAGCGGTTACACCGCGGAAACGTGGAAAATGAATTTCTTAAACGAAATCTCACGTATTTTTTCAACGTGTAGTCATTATCATAATTGATAATTACCACAGATTCATTTTTTAGCTGCGCCGTATCCTAAATACCTATCCCTAATCTTATGTTTAGAAAGAAACTATACACACACTTTCGTACAGTATGTATAACCAGCTACTTTGTCCGTTAATAAGGAAGAATCCCATCATGTATTATAAGTGCTGAAAATTTTCTCTCCACTTAAGACCCAGGAACATCTTTACTTCTTTTATAACCTTGAAAGGGGTAGTTTACCTTTGGATCCGCCCATGCTCTCCCATGCAAGCATTCGAACCGAAGGCTAAAATTGCTCGTTTCGTTGCGGAAACTGCATTTTAATGACTGCCATACCTCTGGCAGTTACTCTATATAAACGAAATAAGATCTTAATTAGCGCGATTGATCAAAATCCCACTTCCCTCCAGTTAGCCCCATATATTCCCTCGAAGGTCCTGTTATGCTAATTACACGTAAGCACACTGAGTATAATTGCGGCGGGCCTTAATATCGCATCTGAGTAGACTTCCGTTTATAAATCACCCGGGATATCGTCCTCCCTAAAAATAAACGCCGTTTAAATATTCTTCGCGTGTATTCGCTTGGATACCCCTCAATTTTTTCAGGACGGTGTCGAGGTCGAAATGCGAATGGCGAAACGTCCGCAACGTTCGATTTTCTGCCAAAAGCCGTCTGGAGCGCGTTCGGACTTTCCAAACCTGACCTAGGCAACGCAGTTCATCCTGCCCTCCGCCATGGCCGCCGAGCGAAAAACGTGTTCCGCCGATACGATATCTCGCTAATCGCTCTCGCCACGGCGCATTTCAGAACAACCGAAACTCGCTTTATCGCCGGGAAAGATTTTAGCCAACGCACGAGCTCGAATCAAGGTTGACAACCTCTAGGGGCGATGCCTCTCGCGCATTTTTTTCCCCCAACGCTTCGCTTCTCGAAGGCGCTGGCGAAAAACGCAGCTAAGAAAAGAGGGACTGCGAATGTCTCGAAGCGATTCGAGAGAGCTGGAGGATTCGAATACGAAGCGAAATCGGGGCCCCTTCCCGGCGGCTCTTACACTTTTCGTGTCCTAGTTACGAAAACCTCATCCTTTCCTCGGCTTGTTTCCGAGTTTGCGAGAGATCGAGAGCGCGTCGAACGACTCCATTATTTTAGTGCGTTGTCAACGCTGAGGAGGCCGGAGTGGTTCCTCGTGTACTCCCCCGATGCGCTTTTCCTCTCCTGTTAATGAATATTCGACTCGGGATGATGAATCGTTACGAAACCGTTGAAGACGATGCTCGAGAAGTTCTTTTCATTTCGGTTATGCCTAAAGGAGTCCGTCTTACGTGTAGCCAATGGCCATAGCACGGGAAATAAATTAAACTGGCTCGACAATCTTCGGAAAGTTAGATTAGTGAATTTTTATCTCAGGAATTTGTACCCGTATTTAGAATGACTGTTATTCATCTGACGCGGAAGACAATCTCCGATATAAATCATTCTCGTTTCCACTAAAATTAATTTTTCTTATCTGCTAAAATGATTGTGAATCTGTTTTCATCTATAAATTAAGGCACAATCAGATATTCGCTGGAATATAATTTTACAGATTTAGCTCATGTATTTCCGTTTGTAGGGACAAAGTAGTCATAGAGGGTTTCTATGAAACGAGGGTTGCCTACTTTCGGGGGCTCGCATGCTATCTACCGCAATCTTCGGGCATAATAAGGTTGAAGAAGATTTAAAAGAAAGTTGAGTCTATGATGTTGAATAGCACAACTTTGTTATTACCTCTGGTATACTATTGCATTTTACAGCAGGTTTGGTGATCTCTGTAATTATGTTCAGCGGTCAGTATTTGGTCTTCGTTGATGGTCCGGTTAAGGATCAATCTGGGATCTTTCAATTAACCGATAAAAAAGTTATTTATACTCACATTGACGCGTTACACATATCCTAAACTCATCTGTAAAGTGGGATCGTACGGCTTAAGTACCGAATACTAGGAAGTAAACAGAAAAGGTTTTCGCGGAAATACATGTGAAATTATGGAAATGTTCCAAAGACAACTTCCCATTTATGTCCTAGGAAAATCACCGTGGCATCAGTGGAACAGAGAATAATTAAGATTGTTTTTTTCAGGATTTCATCAAAAATGGCTCCTTATTTAGTTTTTGAAGCGTTTCTTCCGGTAAATTCATTGCCTTCGATTCTTGGGTTTGCGAAAATCGCCGTTTGGAGAAAATTGGTGCTCTGCGAAAATTGCTGCGTTTTCACCCAAAATGTTCAAGGAAATTGAGAAAATCGCCGAATATGTTATATCTATATATATTTAAGCAATAGCTACCAGATGAAGAGAACACACGAAATAATGCGTCGCCAACGGTTCGACCAAGTCCACTCCTATTTTGGCCGATACTTTCTCGCCGCGATCACGTGCACAGCCCCACCGAGGGAAGCGTTTTAGTACTTCAAAGCGTGGTTTCGATGCTCGAAAAACCGGCTTTCCCCAAGTCGTTTTCGGTAGTTTATAACAAAGCCAAGAACAAAATCAGAGTTTTCGGGGGGGAGTCGTCGTTTCCATCGCGTCGGGCGATCCCTTAGGGACGCATGTCCCCTTCGCATCCTTCCCATCGCAATTCCTCGACTTCGTCCCTCACGAAGATGGAAGGACCGCGCAAGGCTAGCGTCATTTTACTCACGCAGCGGAGAACAGGGTGAATAACCGAACGAAGGTCTCGAAAAAAAAACGCAAAACAAGAAGTCTCGCGCTCTTTCGATGTCCTCTAAAAATTCACAATGCATCGGAGGGAAGGGGCCGGAGGGGCGGTCGGAGGGGGAATACACAAACAGTCGAGTTATCGCTGCAAAGAAAAAGGGGGAGAAGCCGGGAAGGAACGAAAAAAATAAACATTTCCTGCTGGAGAACGCCGATAAGTTTTAGAAGCGGGTTTCTGATACATTTTCGAAGCGGAAAGAGGGCGGAAGGAATAGGTATCTACACGAATTTCGCACCTATCGTTGTGGTCGTGTGCCCCGAAATTAACTATTTTATGTCGTTTTCTCTGTTTATCGGAAGCTAACCACTGTATATCTGTGGTGCATTTTTCGCCCGGCGGGCCGGAGTACGCATTGCTCGGGCGTCTGCGGGCCGCCGTAACGTATGCGTCTTTCGTGAGCGCGAAAGAATTTTCGGAAAATGTCATAATCTTGATCATGGTACGGGATGTAATTATGTAAATTGTACCATTACCTGTGATGCTCACCTTTCCTTCGTCTGTTTTAGCTTAAATCAATATTCCATGAATGAATTAGCCGTAATGAAGAAGAAAACTTACGTATTTTCGGAAAATTTTCTATTTCTGCACTTCATTATAGCTAATTCGATTGTGAATTCTCGCTTTATATTGAATCAATAGAATAATATTTGGGTATCGTGGGAAGCAGTACAACTTACAAAATTAGTAATGTCTTATTCATTCTTCTTGTGATATTTTTGCCGGCCTCCATGGCGTAGGGTTCAGCATGTTAGCCTAGCGACTCTGGTGTCCCTTGCTCGAATCCTGGTGAGGGCATGGATGTTTGCGAGAGTTTTTAAATGTTAAATGTAAGATTGGATTCGTAATTCAGAATTTCACCCAAGTGAAAGTGAGTGTCTGGTCCTAGGCTTTGAAGCACTGCTTTTTCAGCACCAATTAATTTTTCCTTTTTCCCTTCTGCATCCTGCCTCCAATTACTTTCCTTAGTAATCTATTCCCTCATGATATCCTAACCCACCCATTCTCCGTTTAATTCCTTCAATCACAGCTATTCTCCCTCGTCATTTCTAGCTCTTCCTCGTTCGTTTTCTCAACTCACGTTTTCCACTCCACGCCACGCCCACGTCGTAGAGGCCTCAAATCTTTTAACGTCCTCCTTCCTCGGGGACCGCGTTTCTTGTCCATGCAGCAGAACTCTCTACTCGAAGGATTTAACCACCGCTTTCCTGTCGCTTTACTTCGAGAATTCTCTTTAAACATTCGCATATTTAACGAAATTGCGAATCCCTATGACGCTTTTTCCCGTAATCATGACTTTTTACGAGATAAGCAAGAATAATCGACGACGATAAGGAAATTTCTTTTTCTCAAAATCTATCTACATTTACATGAATACCCTACAAGCCGCCTTTCGGCGTGTGGCAGGGGGTGTAAACACCGACCGATTGAGCTACTTTTTTAGTATTATTATCGCGTATTGTTTGCGGAAAGAATGATTCCTTAAAACGACTTGTTCTATCGTCTAAAATTTACGGAAAATTACGTCTAAAAATTACGAAACTTAAAAACTATGCACAGCAAATTCGCGATTTATCTTCGAAAAAATGGGAATTTTCTTAATTTCAATACAATTGACGTGAATATCAATTACTTGGTGAATGTTGTAATTATTGGAATTAAATGGAGGTGACGATTATTAGAGTGAGTACTACCTCGTCAGGGGTATAATTTTTGGTAGGACTGGCTTAGTCGGCTATAAGGCTATGCCAAGCCGGACATACGACCAACTCGTACATTCTCGTCAGCATCTTAGGGGCCTTTTAGCGTCCTCCTTCCTCAGGGATCTCGCCAATGCAGCGAATCTATCCAGACTGAGAGGTTATAACCATCGCTTTCCTGACATCTTTTTCAAGGCCCTGGAGAGAGAAAAATGCGTTTTGTAGGATTCGCTCGAATCGGGGTCGTGGGAACCCGAATTGGCTATGGAGCGCACCACGCACATATTGAGTCGCGGCGGCATTATCTAGCGTGGGAGGGGGATTTTTTAGGTGGATGGGGGTAGGTGAAACCGTGCGGTGACGCCACTTCGTATGTCGACATAGGAGGAGGATGTCAGGGAGGGAAAAAGAGGTTTGGGAGGAGGGAGGGCGAGGGAAACGCACTCTGCTTCTTCTTGAACCGGCGCGCACTCCCTCTCCTCTTTAACTCGCTCCCCTAGCTTCCTTTCTTCCCCTCAACGTCAAACTCTCTGCCTACCCCTTTGATTTTTCCGTCACCCGAATATAGCAGTGCTATGCTTCAAAACTAACTTTATGTCTTTAGAGCGATTTGGATCCGTGCTTTTGGTTGTGGTGGGGAAATGTAATCTGAATGTATATGGAAGTGTTACCCCTCCCCGGAGTGCAGTATGCACTTATTGCAACGCATATTCTCTAAGAGTACCAAATACCGATTTTGAGTTCAACAATAGTTTTAAGTTCTGTTATTTTACCGTGTATCCTTCGAAGTATATTTTCCATTCTGCACAGACTATTCTTTCAAAAACTTGCTGAAGCTAAAGAAAGTACGATTTAGTGTGCCGCGAACTAGGAACTAAAGCGCAAGTGTGCCGTAGTTGAAAACGTGTTAAAATCTGTTATATAAGGTCTAAGTTTAAAGAGAAAAATTTATTTACCGCTGTTGACTCCTAGAGGGTCTACTTTCCCCTATACTCTTAGGAGAACAGCTACAAAGTATGGATAAATTCGACTAAAACGATAGATTATATGTACAATGTTCGTAGTCTTGTGGTAAATATTGTTTGTGAAAAACAAAATTCGGCAATTTTTATCGAGAGCCAGCATGTAAAAATGTATCATAGTAAAGATAAGAAACTTCATTGCACTTTCCTTCTCATGGTTTTTATAGCGTCCTCCGAGGACGATTTACTCCAATTTTCAATTTGTTTACGACATTGCATCGGAACTCGACGGATTTAGATACTAAAAATTGTAGTATTTTGTAGTGTTGAGATTTAATAACGTAGAAAGATTCGATACTATTCGAACTTTAATCTTTGAGTTGTAAATGAATATACATTGATAAATCAAATAATAAATGATAATTAATAATCCAATAATTAATGATAAAGTCAATAAATTTTTATGCATGCCTAAATTTCGTGTGTCCCTAAATTTTCCACTCAACATTTTTTCCAGCTTCGTTGCACTCATTCTTTCCATTTGTTCTTGGCTCCGATGGTCTCAAATCCATTCCAAATCCTCTCCTCATGCATTATATCCAGAACCGGCTGTCACGGTTGGAAGACAATGATATTAGCGGTCTGAGGAACGAGTTCTTCCGCTGCTTTAATCGCTTGAGATACGTCCGAATTTGTTGCAAGTAGGTCCCGAACCGTGTTACGCTCCCCTCCGAAACGAGAGCCTCTAGTCTTACGTGGCCTTCAAGGAACCAGATGTCCGTCTCCGGCGTACGCGTCTTTTTATGGAGAGAGAATCTGGCGATTGCACCTATATTGCTTTCAGTTATTTAGCAGCACGTAAAACTGGGCGTCTTGGCGACCACCGGATCCTCCTACGTCTCGGTCTGCTTTATCCCAAGCTCTTTTTCTGCTATGTCATTTGCTTTAAAATTTCAAAGAGTTGGCAAATATATTCTATTTCATCCAGAAGTCTTTCTTTTCAGTTTTCAACTTTATTACCAAATATGGGATATTTTGAGAACTTTCTAATCGTTAAAATTGATATGGTAAATCTATTTAGTGCTTTTTCGAAGCCTTATGAAGTTAATCATTACTTTTCTTTATATTCTCTTTATGTAATTATTTATTATTTATGTTCCTTGTCTGGTATCTATTGATTAATTGTTAATCGAGATATTTATAACAGGTTTCTTACTTTCTCTAGCTTTCAATATAAATAAATGCTATTAGTAACATGGCAGAATTCTCATAATTTATTAAATTTATTATCGATTAGATTGAAAAAAATCAAACTTAGTAAACTGATGTTGCTAATATGGTGGCAATGTGCTTAGTTCGCTCATTAATTCAGTGCTATTAGTATGTCTTCAGCTATCAATCTAAATCCTTTGTGATATATTGTCAAATTTCTATTCCTATTCCGTAGACTACAGATAACTACAGGCATAACTGTCAATTCCTATATACATATATTTAAAAGTCGATGAATACCATTCGGAATTGATATAGAGCAGCTAAAAATGGTACAATATATGTGCACGGCTTTTTCTCTAAGTTACATTTTTATTTACTAGTGATAACTAACTCTGATAACACTCAGAAAAGTTGTATCCGAAGAAATGAAAAATTTCTCCACTCTTAATTTTTCCTTCCAAGTTTTCTTCCATTTACATTACCGTTTACCTGCTCGTAATAATCTTTCGCCACTTATCCATGCTGAACTTGCCTTATCTTACCTCAAATAAAACACCGTCTGTCTTCTGTTCAAGATCCGCCCCTACCTCCAACTCCAATACCTTCTCATTCCATGTTTATCCTTTTCTGCATTGTTATTCCTCTTCACCCACAAACACCCCAACCTTCTCCCGGATGAGGTAGTTTGTCTGTGCCTCTAAATTTATCCCATTATCTCTCACACTTCCCTTCCCAGAAATATATCTTCACGCTCTACCTCTCTCAATAATTCAGTGGTCTCTCTTAAATCGTCGTCTCAAAGAAGTTTGTTGATTTTCACACATCCCACCTTATCCATACCTATCCTAAACTAGGCATTCTTTAGCGTCTTCCACTGAGGTCCTTCCCGTTGCCTTCGCGCATATCTTAACCTTCAATAACCTTGAAAATTCACCGAAGTTGAGGCGAGGGAGAGGTCCACTCCGTCCTTACCTCGTGGAATAAAGGGCTGAATCAATCATTCAATCAGTCGAAATCTTCTCTGTCATTCACTCCATCTTCTTTGGTGGGGTATTCCAATGAAATGCCTAGTCCTTAGCTGTGAGTGCATGTAGTTCTTGCTGACATAAACGCGATTTTAATGGATTAAGCGATATTAAAATGGAATTAAATAAAATGGGTGTGTACAAGTAACTTTAAACATCGCTTAAGAAACATTATAATGAATTACTGTCAGCCAAACAGACGATTTCTGTACACGTTTTACAGCCTGCTGCTGTTTTCATTCTTCACCTTGAAATTTCAGCTGAGAGTTTTTCCTTACCATAGTTTTCTTTTCGCATATTCAACCTATTTTATCATCTATGATTTAACTATTGCTATTCTTAGAGCTTGTCATTCCGTAGACTCTTTCCAAACATGATGACTCAGATAAATCAATTTCTGTCACTCTTATACTCGACAATTTATCAAGGTAATGTTTTACATTTATTGTTCTATCATTTGAGAAATCTCGTACTAAATTACGTGAATTTCTTTTGTTGACCAGATCCAAAGTTCTTTAACTGCAACATAGGGTATGGTAAACGAGGTTAATTCTTCTTAATTCTTCGGTTAATTTTCTTAGTTTATAAAAGTTACCTATGGGATAGTTTCAAAAAAATTTAGAGAGAATATTCGAGTATATTATTTTTTTCCATGTATCACAAGCACTTATTAAAAAGAACGAACTTCTTCTGCGTTGACCATTTGGAATCAATAGGGAATCATAATTATTTAAACAATTCCGAAAGAATATAATACAGTCTTCAAAATATTACAATACAGCATTTTCCTAAGAGTTCAATACCGATTGGATAATATATTCCCCATCCCATGATACTATGAATTTGCCATTAAATTTAACAAATATTTAAAAAAATATTTTCAGTTATCCTTTGCTATAGAACCCGTACAAATGTTACTTTAATAAACATTTACCGTCAATTTAATCACTATTTTATAATAATATTTTATTGTCTATAACATAATGAACCCGAAGGCTAGTTGCATCTTCATCCTCTCCATCATTATCTATGAAATGTTTTTGTGAAAGAAGGACATGACTAGGCAAGATGAGGATAGAGGAGGTAGTTTGCACTTTCTCTCCTCCCTGAGCTAGGATATGACTGGGGAACCTTCACGTAAATACAGCACAATAACCCGATGATTGTCACTTTCCGTATCATTCAATAAGAAGTGATCAAGATTAACGACATTATTCAGCTTCACTCATAGCTAAGTATCTTTTATGTTATCAAAGCCATAAATAAGATGTGAATTTAAGACACATTTTTGATATCGTACCAAAAAATAATGAAATTTTTATACTATCTCACAATTAGCTATGAACAAGGTCGAGAATAGTAAATGGTAAAAAAGTAAAAATATTCCTCTTTGGCACTGAATGACAAATGAAAATTATTCAATTCAGCACGGAAATTTGTGGTTGTAGGAACAATATTTTGCTATAATTCGTATTTCTTTTCCTTTCGACATTTAACAGCGATCGTTCGGCCTACTCTCTATCCACGGCTAGGGCGGTCCCTCACCGTTTCACACCCTAGTCCCGCATCCATCGCCTATCCACCCCTTACATCTCAACTTCCCTCAAAACTTTGAGCACTCCCATCTCAAACCTTATAAAGACCGCACATTACCCCCTCAACCTTCACCTCAACCTACCTCAAACTCGTCTTCTCCTCCCCCGTTTTCCTTGGGGTAGGTCCGCCCTCCCCTCCCGCACATCCTCCCCGCCCTCCAAATCCTCTGACGATGTTTTATATGGGAGTGCGTATGCAATGCCTCC
Organism: Pachydiplax longipennis; assembly: GCA_036926295.1. Classification (NCBI taxonomy): domain Eukaryota; kingdom Metazoa; phylum Arthropoda; class Insecta; order Odonata; family Libellulidae; genus Pachydiplax; species Pachydiplax longipennis. Next base: position 18,180,231 of record JAVFKF010000001.1, on the reverse strand, counting down.
CCTTTTCTTCTTCCTCCCCCTCTTCCGCTGGGCGTTCGTTAAACTCTCGTCGATGGGGGAATGGGGTAGCGCAAGAGATTCGTGGAAATGTGCCCTCCTTTGCGAGGGTAAGGTAAGGGAAAAAAACCACGCTGCCAACCCAACCATCGCTTATGCGTGTGTGCTCGCTCCGGCGTTTGTTCACTTATCTCGCCGCCGAGAGGGCGATTAAAAATATTTTCCCCTCCCCGAAGTTTTTTCATCGGCTTATCGTTACCTAACCTGCCTCAACCGAGTTTTAAGAGAGGCCATGGGCTTGCGGAGGAAGATAGCGCTCTCCTTCCCGTTTTTGGTCTACGATCGATTGGGGGCCGGGAGGGGATGTTTTATGCTGCCCATGGCAACGGTTCCCAAGCCCTACCGTTTGTAACGATTCTAAAAGGTCTACTACGTTGACAGCTGTTAAAGGAACGTAACGGGTCGACGCAGCGGAATTGACGAAAATAAACAAGCGGAAAAGAGCGGCGTACCTAAATATGTCCCTTTTGTCGGTGAACTCGCCGCTTGGGGATTTTTTTTGCGAGGAAGTGCGTTCTTGTTAAAATTATGCGATTTTGGTTTTGAGTGGCAATCGGATTCTTTTGGGGGATCTATCGAGTCGTTTTCTTCGCGATTAAAATTGATTACGATATTGACTTCGCGGCAGTGCTAGGAAATGTTCAATGTTGACACTTCATACTTTAAAATACGTATTTGACACGATTAATATAGTTCTGACCAAAATATATGCACAAATATTGCACAAATAAGAATCTGCAATATTTGCACAAATCTGCAAATATTACAGATACTTACCTCTCCGTAAAACACATTCTTTATTCCCGAAGTATCGATCTGGTTTGTTACCTTTTTCGACTTTATACATAATTTGTCAACGCGTTGTATGCACGTCGATGACACGCTCAATGGATGTACCCCTTCCATCGATGGATCTGGTTCGAGTAAATTTTGAACACCAAAAATGGGTTTGAATATTTCATAATTCTTCAATCCTTACAAGATAGATGAAATTATATAATTTCCAATGTAGGCACAGCTGAGTTGCAGATACATGTTGTTTTCTTTTAGGTATTTTAGTTTTATATAACAGCGACAGTTCTATTCGTGTTCGATATCATGAAATATATCTCCTTTCTAGGATTTAGCAGAAGTCTAGAAGTATTTCAAGGAAGTTAGAAGAATAATTTATTTACGTATCTATAGCTGAAGATGGAACCCATTTTGGTTTTTTGAAATTTGTTTTCGAGTAGTTTCGTTCTTGTAATTGGTTTGTCGATGTTTCTGAGCATGATCTAAGACGGTTTGTTTGTGGTCATTACCGAATCACACAAGTAAAACTTGTATACAGTTAATCTATCTAACAGTATGTAACAGAAATTATAAAATTCATATTCTTTCGCGTGGTGAAAAAATCCTTTTTAATACAAAACTATATAAATTTAACATTTGGCTGTGTCACTGTGATGTCAATGCAGTGAAAAACTCCACAGAATGACTATTTGATTGACCTGCAGCAAAAATGCTGAATATACAATAGCTTTTATCAGAATGTTGTGTTAATGTAATTGCATGCAATTGCTTTTAATATTGAATAATTTCCAAATATATATGCAGTGTTCTTGAAGAACCTCAACTCTATTTCGAAGGCAAGATTACGAACGAAAAATACGAAGAATTGATTTGGCAACGTTTCCATCCAGAATATCAAATAAGGTCGGACTTTGGGTGTTTCGTTCTTATCAAAGGCTAGTTTAGGTGTGATTGGTCTAAAAGTGGATTGTAATGGCAATTTCCATGCAACAATGTCTCTCGTGCCCTTCAGTCAGTAAGCCAAATGCGTCGAAAATAGAGGAGACGGTAAAAATGCCTTTAGGACCGCTATCAAACCGCGGAGTTATTTCCGTTGGCCGCGGCTGCGGTCGTAAAGGACGTTAACCCCTAAAATGGCTGACTATTCGACGATATTTTTTTAATCGAAGAATGAGCTTTTTGATGATGTACCAGGAAACGTACGAATCGCGCGAGTTTTCGTTATCGGTAACCTAGAGGGAGGCAAATATTTACGCTCTTGGTTGCGATATTTCGTATCAAGGAAGGAGTGAATGGTATCTGCGGGTGTAAAGTCCCAAACTCCAGCGGAAATCATTACCAAATGAATTATACGCCGCTGGATTCAATGAGGCCATTGTTCTCGTTAGAAGTTAGGTTTATGAGATTGAGCTTCTTTGTGCGTGAGATGTGTGTTCGTTTAGAATATGATATATGAACAGTAGGATGTGTATAATAACGAAAAATATGCTGATTTCTTTAAATGGGCTTCTTTTGATTTATAACCCATCCATCTTATATGATAGCGACGAACTCAGAAGTTTTGCTTCTCTCAGAACTTTTGAAATGGAAATTGAAACTTAGAGTGGAACGGGATGTCATTTTAGCAGTGGATATACGTCCTTGATAGTAAGTGTTATAGTAATTAACGGGGGATATATACTGAAATATTTTGAAAAATTCTCTGTATCGTTTATCGGATGGCGTAGAAAATGCTTTTCTAATAACATTCTATTTTTTCTCAATTTTTGCGAGTATTATAACTTTTATTTAAGTTTAATGTTTCCAGTTTTATATTAAAAGATATTCATCACATTTAGTACTTTTCGAAATAAAAGTACAAGCGGAGACGCAAAGATATATTTAACGTTAAAGTAATTTCGAAAAATAAATATCCAGATCACATAAACTAAGTAAAGTCTAAAGTATATCTGAGAAAAACTATTATTTTACGGGGATGAGAAATGAAAACCGCAATAGAAATTTTTGAGTAGTAAATATAAGTATAGGAGCGCGTGAATATAGAGTTATGGCTGAATCGGAATAAATCAATTAAAATAAATTTTTGAATCGATTAAGATGCCTTATTGTTATCCATATACGAGTATATTGTAAAATAAAGACGGAGAAAATAATTTGCAGAGAGAAGACTGTTGTTATAAAATTAGAAAATGGGTCTACTACTTTTGTCAGAGAGTTTTAATGGATAGTTATGTGAATTATATATTCATAATTGAACTAATAATAATCAGAGGACGCATAGTTAAAGGAGGCAGTCTTTCAGCAGAATCGCTTGACTATGAAATAATTACAGTGAGGAGTATTTAGGATTAAAAGACATAAGTAATTTATCGAATCACGATGAAAATTTAATATAAAAAAATTTCAATATTGAGAACCTTTGAAAGATATTTCCATTGATACCGTAATAATGAGAAAACATACATCAATGCGTATATCCCCCTTTATGAAGAGGAAGCTTATAGAATAAATTAACTACCATCTTCCTAAAAGTGAATTTCTGACATTACTGAAGCAAACTTAATGTCTATATATATCATGATGTATGTGCACAATAAAATCGAGAGGAGAGAAAGAACCATTGGTAAGCATTACGAGGTGTTCATTATTAAACGATTTTAACTTCCTATAACTAACTTGTGAAAAATCATAAGTTGGCAAGCTATAGAAAGACTTCTCAATCGTTACTCATTTAAATGGTTTAATTTGCCAGAATACAATGTTAAATGTACCGAAAGGTAACTATCAATTACGCATTAGTACTTGCTGCGCCATTACTTATTTTTTATCCGATTAAAATTTAGAATGAAATGCACTAAAGAAATATTGAGTCTTACAGATGCTTGAACATATCGCAGATTTCATGCTTGGATAATTTACAGGCTGTAATTAACGTATAACCCTGCCCAAGTAGATGGTTGCTGATTCTTGGAAGGTAAAATATAATACAAATACAAGGGTCATTGCATATGTGATCGACATCCCGTAACATATGAATTGCTTTACACTTAAACAATAGGGCGTGAGAATAAGGAATAGAGTAGAAATACACCCTCAAATTTTGGCATCATTAAAGAAATGAATGTATGCATTGACAGTATTCTACTGCATTCATTATCAAATAGGTAAGCGTTGTTTTATAATATTGAACCATAAACTATGTATTACGGAAATGGTCTCTCCACTGTTCCAAGACATGCAATCCAGTGTCTCATAGGTTTATTTTAAGTTGTATTCCCCTCAAAGGCACTGGTGCAATTTTTTCTAATCTCATCTTTCACCGGAAATATTTTCCTAGCAGCTGCTTCCTTTAATCTCACGTTTCTGGTCGAACGAACCTGCATAAAGATGGAACACAAAAAAGATTGTGTTATCATAGAACATTATTTCTCCGAAGTACGTAGATATTCGTTTTCATTGCACTTATATATCATATGAGTTATTTTTGAAATTTCCATTCCAATGTCAACGGCCTTAGTCCTCTTAACCCGTTTTCGTGAAAATCACTTGACTGTAGAAGTAATTACAGCGAAATCGACATATGGCCCTTATTTCCTCCATTTTTAATCGATAGTAATACAATCTAGCCGATCCAGGTTGGAAAAAGACTATGAATTGATCAGATGTATGATTATCAAAAGAGTGATGGATCTAATTTTTTTGGTTTGTATTTTATTTTAATATTTACTTTCCGGAATTTCCTTGAGGACCACGTCACTCTGACCTTACCGATTTTTTTTTATGTGTTTACATCATCTATTTATTTTACTAAGAGTAGAAATCTTCGGTACGCAGTCCTAATCTCTCGAAGTTTCTCATTCCAGTAATCGGCAACGTTTACCTGCGTGCCTCTTAATAATTAGAAAATTCTGCTTAAACGAGGATATTTATTTGATGTGAAACGGAATGAAAAAATGAAATTTCAGGATTCTGGAAATATATTTCATTTTTTAAAAGATGATCACAACTGGTGTGCATCCGTAGGAGCAAGCTTTCTAATATTGTCATGAAAATTCGTCATGGTTCTTAAACAAATTTAAGTAGCATAACGATATCATTATTATAGAAGCCCGGTCGTCAATCCATATAGTCATTGTATTTTTATTTACTTTTTTACACATATCTGTATTCATACCATTCAAACAGCCTACCGATGCGTGGCATGGGTCATAAGCAGCCAGCGATACATTTTTTATTACAATTATCAGAAAATTGTCAGTAGAAGTTACGGAATGCAATAGAAAAGTTTAATTATATCAGCCGAGAATTAATAAAATGTTAATTTTCTGCATATTCTGTAGTTGGATCCTAAACCCCCGTTTAATAGCCTTTGGAAAGGGAATGAGGCTTACTGGTTAAGGTAAGGGATGAATTTTTCTCCATTCTTTACCAAATGCAAAACATTCCTGTCGTACAGTTATGGTAGCCAGAGCAAAATTACTACAATTACTGCATTGCCCTTTCGTTTATCGTGTCTTATTTTCCTCGATCAGTGCTATTCTTTTTTGACAGTAATTTCACCACTTAATGAAAATTTGTTCCTTAAGAAAAGTCGTGTTGGTTTTGTAAGAGGTTTTACCGTATAGATGCTCTCATCGGGGAATGTCTGAAGCAAGACAGTCAAATGATTGAGGGGAAGATTTATAGAGGAAGAGTAGCAGTGTTTTTAAAAGTTCTCCGACAGTTAGGGTCATTTCGCACATTTGGGCTCCCATCTGAGATCAAACTCGGGACTTAAGCTTACACTGAAGGCGAAAACGCTGCCTACTTAGCTATCCGAGAGCCCGGTAGAAGAAGAATTGGTTAGTTTATGAGATAAAAAAGTAATAGAAATGACTGGCGTGAAATGAAAATTTCAATGGGTAATATGGCATAGGACTGAAGAAATGAAATCGTATATTTAAATGACGATACAAAGACATTTAAAAGTTGGAGAACTTTCTGTAGTGTAGTTATTTTTAAAGCATTTTTCAGTATTCATAGAAATTTACAAGGTGTCGGAGGGTATTTTTCAGAATTGATCATTCTCAGGAAATGGGACATTTTTTATTCGGCCTATTAAATGTTTTCATTATGTTATAATATATTTGGCATATGGCACATCGATATAAAATGAGAATAAATGTACCATTTATTCAAATTAAATTTAAATTTAATATCTGAATAAATAGAAAAAACACAAAATTTAATCTTAATCGTAGTTCATTACTTAAAACTTTATTTAAGGGTTCAAGAGTCAACTTCAGTTCAGTACGAACTAATTCTCGTGAGATAAGCCGTGCTTGATTACACGAGTCTCCTTAATTTCTCATTTTTATCCTTCATATCTGCAATTCATTAATTCGAATTTGCGTGCTCCGAAGGTCAAGCAATTCCTTTTCTTAGAGTAATCCGAGGATTAAAACTCCTTAAAAAAATAATCTAACGGATTCCAACTCATCCGTCAAATCTGTCATGCCCGAGCAATATTCTAATTTCGTCACGAGGAGGCCATGAATTAAAGATTCGTTTTCTATCCAATAAGGAAGGGTTAGTCTCCCGAATAATTTGCATAAGAAAAACTCCTCCAGAGAACTAATACTTCTCCCTTTCACAGAGGCTGTTCGACCCTAATAGCCGTTTGACACGGTCAATGCACCACGGAGTGTGTAAGTCGAGAGACGTATCACTGAATGACGTCGGGAACTCTCCCCCTATTTCAAAGTGCTATTCATCGTGGATTGCTTCCTCCGACTTAAAAGGGGTTAAACGAAAGGAATCTTCCCCCAGCGTTCAAATCCCCGAGCTAATCACGCCCGCGAACTCGGATTATTGGAAGCAATTAGAAACGTTAGGGCTGTTAGAATCTTTCCGTCATTGCGGGAGAAAGCCTCTTAGGAGGTCTTCGAAGTGAATTTTTCTCTCCTGCGTTACCTTTTAGAATGGCAAAATCTCCCTCCTCTAAGGTTTTTGTATGGTTGCCTTAAAATCGCACCACGCCGAGGATCGAACCCTGGCACTCTCTTTCTCGCCATATACGTAGCTCATGCGACGGCCGACTTAGAAGCACCAACTGTCTTAAGCTAGGTTTCACCCTTCCAAATGCTTTGGGCCAGTGACGGACTTTCTCGTCTTTAATAGACTTCTCGAATTCCAACTCATGCAACGGAAATTTTCCAACTACTTACCCGTTACAGTCAATAACCGCTTTCGAGGGTGTGATCATCTGATGACATTAAGAGAATTCTTGCTTGAAACTTTGGTGGTGGAATAATCGAAGTGAAAACGAAAAGGATTTATCATCTATGCCAATTTGGAGATGTGGATCTATTTCATGAGGGCCAAATTGACGAAAAATACTCCTGATGTATCAGTCTTTATTTATTTATTTAATATTAACCCATAAACAGCATGAGGCCTTTACAATGGAATACAAACAGTCAACAGTAAAAAAAAATGTGAAAATATACATAAAAGGATACAAATATCAATGGCAAGAACAAACAAAAATGCATATACAATGTTAACTACGAAAATAATAAATAATAATAAAAATTAAAATAATGAAAAACATAGTCAAAGTTGAACCTTACTATGGATTACAAAAGGATCTGAAGAAATAGGAAGAGATAGTATACTATCAAAGAGATGAGGTAAGCGGTAAATGAAGGATCGTTTAGCAATGGAAAGTAGGGGGATAAAATAAAGTTTGATCTAGTAGGACAAGGAGGAGAAAAAGGAAATTAGTAGATAGTCCTATATTTACCCAAAATAATAAGTAACTTAAACGCATAATGGGATCTGAGAGTATTGTATATATGTAATATGATTTTGCTGGCAGAAATCCATTCCTGTATAACCTTGGGTTAAGTCGCACAACTTAATGTGCTAAGTTAAATTTCAGTTCCATCATTTGTGTTTTAGAAACTGTTTCTATCATCAGGTTGTCATAGATTTATCGTATCATATACGTACAATTAATATGATTTTCGAATATCTGAGTTGGTGAAAAAATGTAGGCATCTAAAATTAGCTTAAAAGATATTAAGGAACAGATAAATAGTGCTATTCTCACTCAGATTATTTTTGAATTATCTTAGCCATCTTACTTTTTACTTTTATTTCCCAATAACAACCTATTGTTAACAACAACAACAACAACAACAACAACCTGGCTGATGATCGGAAAATAAAAAAGGTTCAAGAAACAAAATAGACCAAAAGCATTTTTGAGGTTATCTAAGGATAAAGAAAATACTATAAAAGAATAAAGTTATAAGTATAGAGGTTCATCATGATGGCGTAGGTTCAATTCCCATCTAGAAAACTGATGAATTGGAACACATGAATAATTAAACTCTGAAATACGTTCTAGGTTAATTTTCTAAGAAACCTGTAATTTCTAAATGTTATTTTTAAAGCATTACCGATAGCTTTATACGGAAAAAGCTAAGACCAAAAAATTTCAAAAGAAAGTTTTATTCTTGCAAAACTGAAGACCGGTTTCGATCAAAATCTTGCTGATTAAATTCTGGAGTAGAAATTTCTAGTCTCGCTTGTCCATGTGGATTCCTTCCAGGAAGTTATAATTCTATCTTTGGATCAAAATCAACATGCTGAAATATCCGGCGTTTTCTTTCTTTCTAGGTGGAATGTAAACTATATAAAGTATTTCTAAGTGAAATATGGTTTGAGGCAAAAATATAGGTCACTAAAAGTCAAATATTTAGTAAATCAATAAGTACATTTCAAAAATATTTCTTCCTTTGCACGTGATTTTATGGCTAAATGAATTTTAGCAATAAAAATTTAAAAAACGTTTTATATCTTACGTCGTTAATTTCCATTTCTTGGGTAGGTAAATAGGCAATTCTTTCTAATTTGCATTTCGGAAGAAAATTCATGATGCATTTATCATGGAAGAACTTCCGAATGATGTTCATAATCTCAAATCTCTTAGACCTCTGGTTCTCATATTTTAGGTAAATATGTATGTGCTCACTCAATAACACCAAATTGTACACATCGAAACAAATATCAAATTACTGCTAGAAAAATATTCTGGCAGCTCATAGACAGAATAATACTATGAGTTGATTTATTTCGAAATAATTATGATATTGAAAATATAAGCCCATTTAACAAATTATTTTTATATTGTTATGTAAATATTTCCTGGTACTGGTAACTCTATTCTATGATATCACAGGTTGAAATCAATTCAGTGAAGGAAACCGCATTTCAAATTTACAATGATAATATATTCGAGTTCAAAAAGACAGATTTACTTACTTTTTTATAACTAATAAATAAGGTAAAATTGATCATATTAGAGCAAATTTTATATCAAAAAGTTTTGATGAATTTGGTTCATTGTTAGTGAAAATTATTATCATGACTGTTATTATAATTATGACAAAAAGTTGTTGAAATAACAACCTTTTTACTTACTATTATTACTGTATACTAAACAAAGTACATCCCAGGATGAAAGTAAGCATCTCATAAATTTATCGAGAATCTTCAAGGAATTAGCTGTTGTGTTTCTTTATTATTCAATACCCAATTAATCATCGGAACAATTTGTCGAGTCTTGATATTACAATGTAACACGCAGTATCCTGTTTTATAGACGTCCGTTTCCTTAAAAAGACCAACTGAACGCGCCGTTCTTTTTATTAGATGCGTTTAATCGTCGTGCTTATCACCCTTAGCGGTCTACGCCTCGTCTTCGTGACACCGTGTTCTCCGCTTATGTCCATTGAATGTAAGTAGCTTCATTTCTCCACAATGAACTCCCTTGCGTCGAATAAATGCGGGAATATGCTGGAGGAATTAAGTTTTGAATACGTAAATCGCCGTTGTATTGTCTGTTGCTCGGAAATGATACTCCCGGATGCTTTTACTTTTGGCTCGAGGACTGGGAGAAAGGGAAGTGGTTGTATAACGGCCATTCATATTGAAGGATAAGCGGAAACCTCTGCGTTACATCTTGTTTAATTGGAAAATCTTGATAGGAATGACTCGTGGCATTTGTGGTATTATCTTCCACAAATCGGACCCTCACCTTTTGTGGAATTTGGCCTATTTACTAAAATTTCGCATCTACTGCCATATCTTGATTAATGGATTTTTATCATTTGTTTCTTGGTAGAGGATATGAAAAATTTTATTATCTTTTAGTATCTTTTATTTTCTTTTGTGTGCCTTGTTTATGGCTATGATGATATGAAATATACTTATGAATGAGTAATACTGAATGCCATATTCATCCTGATCACTCTTTATTGAGTGCTGCAAAGTATTATTCATAGCGTGCTGTATTCACTTGAATGTTTTCCATTCAGTATTCTGTCTCGAGAAGAAAAAGAAAAGCAAACTACTTCACTTGTCTAGTTACTCTTATTCTCTCTCTCTAGGGCTTTCGGTAGCTATGGTGGAGAGGTCCAAACCGACATCTTTACTGGATAGTCCAGTACTCTAAAATTGGTATTTCTCATTACAAGATTCGATTTAGTAATTGAATTATAGGCATCTGACTATATAAAGATCGGCAAGATAAAATTTAAGATAAGAAATTTCAATGAAAGTACAGCTATCGATAGATGACTTCATTAGTATTTTAAATAAAGTCTAATAAAAATTTGGTGCAGTGACAAATTTTTACATATAGATTATACAAGCCAATGGAAGTTGAGGGATTTGCTTACGTCTGTAAGACAAAATTCCTTTCCTTAGGAATTCCAGAGGAAAGATAGACTCGCCCTAGATTAGATCTATTATGGTATTATAAAAATTACTATACAGGACCGTCTTAAGGCAGAATGGTGTATTACCTTCTGTGCAAACCTTCCCCACTTTCATGTTACTTATGAGGATTTTAGTTAAATATTAAAATTATATCAATTTTCCTAACTTTTAGTATCCTTGCTAAAATATTATTCATAAATTAATTTCCAGGGAGCAAACTTTTTAATCAGTAGAAAATTCTAATTTTTTGTCCACTCATAAGCTTCGGTGCTACAGTGCTGGATTGACTTAATTCTTAATTCAGCATATTATTTACAACTCTTCCTATTTTGTTTTTTTATACCGCGCTAACCCATCAATACCTTGCTTATTTATCAAAAATAGGGTTAATTCGCTGTTAAGTCCAAATAATACTTTTTATCGGCTTAAAGCTACATTTTCTTAAGCCCAGTATGAAATAATCGGGAGGAATTGTCACGCCTAGCATGTACAAGTGTTTCAGAGAAAAGGTCATAGAAGTTTTACGCGAATATTCTTGAGTCACTATTTTTAGATATACGAAGAACAAGATCGTTTCTCTTAAATTTCTCAACGCTGCGCCATAAAAACTGATATTAATTACGTTTTATCGCTCATAAACGTCCCTTAAACCTCGATTTCTTCGCTGTCCTTTTCCCAGAAACGGTCAGGAGGGCAAACTATATCGACGAAGGCTATTTTTATAAAAAGTGGCGGTAATTAGTACGTGGACGAATCATTCTTCACGTTCTCTTTCTCAGTTGAAATAAACGTGGGAAGGTGGCGTACTTTTATGGTTCACAATATTGTAATGTGCCCATTTTAGATCTGAAACCATTGGGGTTTTATGTTTTACAATGCGCAGAGGGCAGCATGTTTATCGTTACGTCGATAACACTTGTTCGACTACTGCCAAATAAGATCGAAAAAAAGTATTAACTGAGATAAGTTTTTGATAATCTACCACCCGAGTCGCAGTTTGCATGTTTACTGAACCCAAGGACCTCACACACATCTGTTATGTTGTTAAATGTTTGAAGTTATCCCAGTCAGTCGGTGGTGAGGAAAAGAATGGTGGTGATGAAAACTCGATCTTATAGTCATAGTAATCTACTGGTTGTCTAGGCGTTGTATTCGAGATAGCTTGATTCTTAAAAGGTATGAAAATCAATGATGATAAATTTGAACATTTAGAAATAGTATAAAGTTACTTAGGCCCATTTAGTAAAAATAAAACGTGCAAATTAATGGAGATTTTTGCATTTACAAAATTTTCGTGTATGAAAGAGCGATTAGAAGATCGAAAGTATTTACGTAACTCTCCAAGTAATCAAATAAAATCTTTGGTTCACAATGGTTTTTCATCGCTTTTGTTAATTTATATTGGGCCAGATGTTATATAAATTGACGTCAGATCTTTTTTTTAACTTCACTCTTTATACCATTCATTTCACGGGTTGTTTGGGAATTTGGTGATTATTAAGTTCAAGACTGACATTTCATATAAAGAGTTTCTATGAATTTAAAGATTTTCCCCTTTTTATTACGTTCTTCGCTACACGCCAGTGGCAGCTTGCATAGTATGCTTATAGGTAAATGTTAATGTGGGATAATTAGACGGGAATATCCCATCGTAAAAGAAAATAACTTTTTACCAATGCAATACCATTTTCCGCTTCTGATACATATAAATGTTTAGGAACTCTGTAACTCTGAGAAATGGGAATAAATGGGCCAAGCCCTTTTCGACGTCCATTGTGATGGAAGAAATACATCAGTTGGCCTCGCCAACGAACGGTTTAGTGCTTTTATTGTATAAATGTAGCTTATTACTTCATAACCATGCTATTCCATCATTTCCTCCATTCTCAGGTTTGGAAATAACGATGCGATATTTCAGAGTTACTTCTTAATTCGGAAAGCGCGGCGACAAGGCTTGCCAATTTCAGTTAACGATTAGATGGATTGAGTTTAGGGTGACCACCCGCATAATGCACGGTGAGTGAGCGTCCTCCATCAGAATTTTTCTATTTGGGACGAACTAAGAACTGTTAGCTCGTTTATCTTCAGTGCATGCTCGGGACAGCTCTGGGCCAGTTCTTTGCGATACTTCGCATGCGAATCGCATGATGAATTTGGAATTATACCTCTTTAATACAATACATCTAGTTCCGTTTCTATTTAGAGGATAAAGAACATGTTTTGGATTTAAATTTTACTTTAGAAATTATGAACTCGTTAACTCTAGTGATTTAATAGTAAAATTAGCTTTCGTTTAAAGATGAAATCAACTTAAGCATCTAGATTTATCAGCTATATTGTAATTAATGATTGTGAAATGCTTTATTGACTACAAAGAAGCCGAATTCATTTCTTACGATTACTCTAATTTTTAAATGCATTCTATGCATCAAAGAGAGATTTTTCTATCTATTTCAAAATTGGCATACTTCTAGATATTTCAGCTCAGCACTAGATTGGATTTTAGAGACATCTGCATAAAGGCAAAAGTTATCAAAGATAATATCAAAGATTATATCAAACGTATCATCCTCTAGCACAATAAAATTTTTACTCACAGAAGTTGCAATATTTTATTTATTTTCCAAGTTAATTAATCATAGTGATATTTAGGGTCTCATGTTCACATTTTGAGGAATTAACTGATGAATATTTTTTCCTAAGGAAACACGCATAGAATTAAGAGTATTATTAGAATAGAATTCAATAATTCCATATAGGTAGGATAGTGACAAAGAGATATACGACAAAGAATATTTCAGGTATTAAGAGTTACAAAACATTACGTTTATAAGTCATTGCGAGAATTGATATGCAGTAAATGAAAAGTGAATCGATAGCTGATAGATCCGGCGATCATAAATGAAATAAGAGGTTCAGTCGTATGATTTATAGAGTAAATTTTGCGTCTTAAATTTCAGCACTTGTAAAAAATTGCATAACCTTCTCCATCAAATATGATAATATCTCACATCCAGAGTAAGTATGCGGGCCCTTCACAATATTTTCGTGATACATGCGTATATATGTAATAATAAACTCATTCAAGACATTTGTAATTAGGTAATTATTACTTATTTATTTATACTATTATTTTCATCGTCATTACTTATTTATGATACTTTATACTTTTATCGAACTTTTACGATAAACCGTGGCTCTTTTCTCTTTGCAAGGAGGGTGCAAGGTTCTCAAGTAGTAATTTATCAAGCGCCCCCATCTACAGGCAATTAGCGGATTTTCTATATTTATCGCACAAGGGGAAGTCACACTCAGAGCTTCGCTGAAAATAGTTTCTCATTAGCTAGATCTGATATTCCAATAAGAGAAATAGCATAGCACTTTTTTCTTTTATTTTAGAAATTGATTATTACTAAAAGAAATCTCCATAGTGCTTTACTTTTGATTGAATAATGCGATATTCATTATTGATAAGTAAATAAATAACGCCTTCACTAGAGCGAGAGTTAGACTTAAAAGTCTCCTCTCCTATCTAATCCGTTGACAATGGAAAGTAGATTAGACAAATTAGATAGACATATTTGAATGGAAAGTAATTTGAATCAAAATTGAATGAGAAACACTTAGTTATGATTATAGAAAACCTGAGTGAAACTTGGGAAAAGTATTCACAGTAACATGATATTAATATACTCGCACAAGGACACACATTAGTTATCCTAAAAGTATGTTATATACTAAAGCTGCCAATTTTCCCAAAAGGAAGCAAAATTGACATACCATTACCACGGTTAAAAGCGTGGTAAAAATTCTTCCGCCTCCTTTTCCTTTAATTTGCAGAAATGCGATAGGAATCTCTCTGTCAACTAGTTTACCTTCACGTCGAGGTGTAAGACATCCAATCTCACCATCTAATACTCCTAGCTCCACACCGGTCTTGCCTGTTCGTTTCGTGTGCCTTCCCAACAGAGTTGGCATCATAGCCATATGATTCAATTGTATATACTCACTGCGACCTAATTCTTTCTTCATCCATCAAGATAGACAAAGCTATTGTTTATATTAATTATGATGGATAAGTTGAGATTTTGAACTACTCTTCATTAGAAAAGGCTCTCGTTTGTCTATTAATTGAAATATATTAGGCATAAGTATAAATTTCTGCCCTCTTTTTAAAAGATAGCTATAGGAGAATTTATTATTAAATGGTTACAGTAATGGAATTGAAGAGAAAAACGTTTGCCTCAAGCAGTGATGAGTAGCTACTGTTAAAATTGTGTCACAGGTTAAAAGACCAAAGGAGAATATGATTTATAACTGTTACCCCAATTGGAACAAAATTTACTTTTCTAGTATTATGTATCACTTGGGAACTATTTCTTACGTTTGATTTGTCTGTTAAAGAGATTGACTCCTTTTATGAAGAGTGTAAAACCCAAAATGAGGACCCCGGATAATCAGGGTATCAACTGTGGTGTAAGCGGTCTCGGGTTTGACTCCCGGTGGGATCCAATAAGTGCGAAATAATCTCTGCCGTCGACTTTCAACTACACTATACTACTACGATGAAGAATAGGCAGCATCCATTTTGTTATAGTCACCATCGAAATTTTTTTCTGTATAAGTGGAGATTACCAAAACAAACGTAAGCCGACTTTGTAAACTTGTGTAAAAATATCGTAAGATATAGAAAAATTCGTTGATTGGTTTACTTGCTATCAGAGGCGCCAATGTATTTAGCAAAACTTTATCCTGCTCTCTTTTCTCGCTGTAATCAACGTAGCCTTGTTTTTAATACGTCCGGAGCCATATCACATGCGTTCCCGAATCCATTAGTTTACCAATCCATCGTATCTATCAACAGTTTCCAAAGATCAATTACCGAAATAACGAGGGATGTCGGAGGAGGATGTGTTTCGGAAGTGTCGCGCTTGTGTAAAACGCACGCGCTCACAGATGAGGCATACCCTCTCTCCAGTGACCTTGCATTTCCGCGTCGCGAAACGAAATTTCAAACTCCCTTCCGGGTGCGACGCCATTTTCCTTCGCATGGGAACGACATCTAGCGCTATATCGCATGTCGACGCGTAATTTAAAAAATACCTCCCTCGCCGTGGCGTTTTACGACAGCCATTTTTCGTTTCATATTGTTCGCTGGGAGACATTAGGTAGCCCGGATCTTCATGTTGCATTGTCGATTTTTCCCTCCAAAGCGACGCAAATAATCACTCTTTCTATGTGCCGCGTTTTAAATTACAGAGGGTTTTTCATGCGAGTGTTTAAAACGAATCATGATGTCTCAAAACTGTTAATGAAATGTTGACTTTATTTAAGAGCTCTGGAATGGTTTTCGAGAGTAAAATTGTAAATGCAGTGACTATGAATCAGTGTCTTTATGCGAATGATATTGAGACTAATGTCTCCTCCCAATGACTAATGACTCCTTTTTTATCTGAAGAATTGGGATTTAAATATGGGAAATAATTGCACAGCTACGATCACAATTATTCAGACAGGATTTGACAACCAGTAACTAAGCGGTGATATGTTCACAACTATACATCGGATTTTTGAAATAGCATACATAAATCTATGACCTAATTTATTGTAATTTTATTTGAAATATTAAAATAATCTTTCAGTATTTAACCTAGTTTTTTCTTCATTCATTTTTATCCAGTTTAATTTTTTCACATCCGAAAATAAGTTTAATATCCATCAGGTCGGAAACGATGGGCAAGGCAAATGCCTCAAGCGCCTCTCTCAAGGAGCACCATGTTAAATACTAAGTTCTTCATTTTTTTATATATCATTTAGAAAAGTATGGATTTCAAAAGAGATACAACTATTACTATTAGATTTATTACTCTTATTTCTTTACCTAATTTTTACGATTAAAATGAAGCACAATGTTTTAGAAATAAAATGTACAGCGGATGATGAGATCTCGTCCCAGGCGGTGAAATGGCTCAACACGACCCTGATATCCATACATATGAAACTGCTCGCTTGTAAAATATTATTCGCCATAAATCGTTTGTTTATAGTTCATGCACCTTTTCTAATCTCCTCATTTCGTTTAGACAAATATGGAGAATGCCGTGTCTTTCAAGCTTTAATCAAATGTTTCATCAAATATTTCTTGGAAAATATTGTCACTATTCATGAAGAAATAAATTAAGCAATGCATTTTGGTAACTACAAAGCTAAAAAAACGAAATCATCTTTAGGTCTAAGGAACTTTCAGACACACGAATTTTAGAAACTAGTCCCGTTTTATTGAATTTCGTAGGATATGAAAATGATGGATGAACGTTTCTGAAAATCTCCTCAGTAGTTTTAAACAGGAATTTTCATCCGGAATATCTTATGAATAAATTTGGAAACCTACGTTTATGAGGAGATTTATTTCGTAATGAGCAGAAGAAAGGATTTTAACAGGGGATTTCAGGGCGCAAAAAACAACCTAGAGGTAAAGGACAACTGTATCAGTGAATTTCATATTATATAAGTCAAATAAAAATTAATTTCCGCGCTTCAATATACGCAACTCCTTCAAATTTTATAGTTTTCTGCGCTTTTTGACATTTCATGCGTCTCTCTTCACGATATTAAGTTCATCCTAAACTTTGACACCCACTCACTTTGAATTCACGTCCTGCTTACCCTAAATTTTCGAGAAAAAACGCAGAATAATTCGACGAAGCAGGAAATTCGTCTTTGAAAATGGAGTACTCCTAGCGTTGACATTACTGTCTATTACTTAGTTCTTTGATATTCCTGTAGAGAGCGTAAAAAGAGTGGCTTAGATATCGCCGTTCTCCCTTCTCAAGGCCACAAGCACAGCGAGGAAGAGCATGTCACAAGGAAATGCATTTTCATTTGCGGCGCTTAGGAGTGGGGCAGATATGAGCCGTGAGGGGGGGTGGGAGTGGTAGAGATGCCATATCTATGCGTCCAAGGAGAGGAGTTCTCCAGCGAATTTCCTATGGCCTTCTCCTGTGGTTCGCGTATCGTATACCGAGCGCCCCCAAACCAGGCAAATAACTCGTACGTGACTTTGAAACGAGATTTCATCTCGCGGAGCGAAACAAATGAAACGCAAGTTAGCCTGCGGTTAGTCCGCCGCCATATTATCACGGCCTCTTTAGGAGAGCATCAGAAACTGTTTTCGCATCGCCCGGCGTCCCTCATTTGTCATTTTAACAGTCCCTTTATAAGAGTTTAGGATGCGTCGATACGGTCGGTTAAAGCGTGATGGAATATCGTTTCCTCGTTCCGAGAGAGGAATTTAAATGGAAGCAGTGAATATGTTTTTCCGCTTGTGGCGGCACGATTACTCGAGCGGAAATTTCCCGATCGGAAGGAAATTTTGTGCCAAGAACCGTGCTTATGCTCAAACCTGTTGATCCCGCGGAAATGGAATCGGTGGCAGCGTGCCCTCTGTCTTTCGGCAAGTGAAATTCAACGCTTGTCATCGTTTCTTCCGGTTCTTGGATCCTTTTGCATTCGCTATCTGATGGGCAAGCGCTCTCCTCCATCTTTCCGCGTCCTCAGTCGATTCTTTTCGAGGCTGAAAGAGATGGAGAGATTAGTTGTAAGACTCCTTACCGAAAAGGTAACGGTTTTTTAGATGTTGGTCTAATTTATGGGTAAATTTTATAGCAGAATTTGGGTTAACATTACAATTATAATGATAACATCTGCTGTCGTACTTAAGGAAAGGAAATTGTCTTCAGATCTGAGAAAAATTTGGATAAAAAATGAACTGATTGTCTTTTGAATCACATTATTATCAAAATTACTGATTAAGTTATAAGAAACGTAAATCTCTCAAAGTAGTGAATATCAAAAAGTTACTCAAGGGCGACAAATGAAAACATGAGAACGAAGTAAAATTTGCAAAGAAACGAAACTGATTCACAAGGGAATACAACGAAAATCTAGGTATTTCAAATCTTATAAACTGTTTTGGAAAGCAGTTGCGTCTTGATTTTCATTGTCTTCAGAAGAAAAATAACTCTACTCTATAATGTAGAGTCCATCTGAAAGCATACAAAATATTTTATTTTGACTGCGTTATTGCTATGCAGTTGACAGCTCATAAATGAAATTCTAGTTCTCTCGCAAAATTTTATCCTTAAAACTTATTACTGGGGAAATGCTGCTCATTTAATTCTCCTTAAAACCGCAATTAGAAAAGAATGAATTCGAAAATAAAGAGAATTTTTAAAACATTGGAACGCTTTATTATTTTATTTTTCCTCTCTAGGACATCAAAATTTTCCATAAATGATTGGTTTGGGAAAACTTTGAAACGATTTATGTATAGGGAACTTGTTACTAAATATCACTCCCTTAAGGAAATCGCGATATGACAGGGGAAAATTTTATTTCGGAAAGAAACGTCCATCGTATAGCGAACAATTTTATTGATATTTTCCGGGGAAGAAACGAGACAAATAAGCCTGCGAATCGGGTCGGTCGGATTCCCTTTGGACCGTGGATTTTCCTCGCGAAACGCGTCGCTGGTTTTGTCACATTCGTCATGACATCATTGGTCATCTGTTGGCCATCTTTTATATGGCGCATGAGTAATGGTATTTGTGTCCTCATGTTTTATTTATAGCTCCAGCGGAGGCCTAAAAAAGAAAAATATTCGCTTAAATATCTTGACCCCCTCGAGGCAATTTTCATTCGGCCAGGCTCTCTTCTCGTGAGTCTGCCTTTGATGGCAGCATATGGGATATTAAACGAATCTGGTGGAAACGGGACGGCCGTGTTTATTTCAAGATTGACAGCGTGAGTGATGTCCTGAATAGAGGGACAGACGGTTTAGGAAATTTCAAACGAACTCCGTTTTTTTTCTACGTCAGAGATCGTTGTTTCGGACGGGGACAAAAGGCGGAGTATAGTAACATTTCATTTTTCACAAATCGACTCTCTCAAAAAAAGGTTCTAATTCAGCAGTTTTTGAGATGGCAGCGCTCCACTTTCGTCGTCCGGGATTAACTTTTCAGTCGTCAAGCGACACTCTGTTGCGTTTGAGAAGCGGCAAACCACGGAAGAACAAGTCGGAGGGTTTTTAAGATGGCGCCGCATGAATTCTCCTCCCCGTCGACCAAATACCACGACCCCTTTTTAATCTCATGGGTTGCTTAATCTTAACGCGTCCACGACTTCCGCGTCGTATGCCTCATGGCCTCCATTTTGAGAGCGGAGTGGGTTTTACTTTTGCGTTCGTCCTCTATGAAAACAGAAGACACTTTCGGTGTCTATGGCGCAACGCTGCTATACCTTGAGCGCAGCGTTTTGTATTGTTTAAAAAAATTTTTGCGTCATCTCTTGCGCATGGATTGTTTTAGAAAAATTTGATTCGGGT
The DNA here is from genome assembly GCA_036926295.1 of Pachydiplax longipennis. Classification (NCBI taxonomy): domain Eukaryota; kingdom Metazoa; phylum Arthropoda; class Insecta; order Odonata; family Libellulidae; genus Pachydiplax; species Pachydiplax longipennis. The sequence goes on along the minus strand of JAVFKF010000001.1, from coordinate 18,160,232 downwards.
GAATCATTTCGTGAATCAGTCTTCGATGAGTAGTGATTCACATAGAGAAGAGTGGCATTTAATTTAAAACGTGAGCATGCATAGTTTGTCAAGAGATTCACCATTTATATATATTTCAAATCAGTAAAAATTCTATGATTCTGGAGTAGCTCTTTCTGTTTTTTATTCGAATTTTTTTTGCGGATGATTCTTCTACATTCTTTTCATGTTTAAGAAAGTGTAGAAATCATTTTCGTTGACAAAGAGCTTAGAATCGTCGATTTGTAGGAGTCATCACAAGGTCAAGCGCTTCCGGACAATGGCGGAAATGACTAGGTACTCAAAATCTCTAGGAAAACGTATTCTAGGAAAATAAACTATTTGAAATGAATCGGTTTTGGTTCTGCAACATTAATCATCAACATCTAGGTGCGGTGTTTTCTGAGTAATTCGGACATCAATTGTTCTATATAGCTTTTCCAAAAATTAGAGGAAAATATTCCTTATATATTCTGGGATGTTTTTATCATTTTACTCCTATGAACCAGTTAAGCAACATCCTTCAAGATCGTTCATGAGGATAAATTACTGAAAGTATTACTTCCTGATAAACTGCGTCCGCTGAAACATCTGAAACACGTAACTCGAAACGTAATGACTCATGCGCTTGTTTCGAGGATATTTTCATGAATTATTTCGCTCGCAATATCCAAGTCATGGATGATTTTATTCCTCGATTCAATCTCATCTCCGCATTTGTCAATCAGCATCGATTAACATTCCACGAAACTTTCCCTGCTGCGGACGATGTGAGGATGAATGCAAAATAAGCTTTCACATGGAGCTCCTTATGCACGCCTGACCTTGGATCCTTCCATTTGGCATACCTAACCTTCTGTTCCGATTCAGGTTCTCTCTCTCTTGCTATCTAACTCTCATAGGATTTCATAGCACCTCTTTCCGGTGCTATTGCATTCGCTCACAAGTCAACCTAGGCGTGTTGCTGAAAATGCGCGTTGCTCAAGATAACAAAATGCTCGCTCTAAGTCTCTCTCTCTCTTAAGATACAAGTAATTGATGTTACGCTTCCTAATACGGAGTTTGGCTAATACCAGGACCGTTTTTCTCATCTGATTCATAAAACTTTATTCGAGCTGAGAATGACTCTCATACGTCATCCTAGAATGATGCGACATATGTTTTGGGAAGGCTCTGAAATGAGGACTTTGGGTACTTCAGTTAGAGATTTTTGGGAAAGAACACTTATGGAAAAGTTTTTGTTGTATTTAGTTTTGGCTTTAAGCTGGACTTTGATAGAGTCGCTAAGCTAGATTATTCATGGTGGAGAAGAATAAGAATCGAATTCTATACCATTTTATACGAACTCCCTCGTCTTTGTGTTTCGTGAAATTTTTACTTCCTGAAAATATCAACCTATAGTATGAGCCGCTGCTTTTTCTTCGCAGGAATTATTTAAACGTATTAAGTATTAAATTGGTTTGTAGAATACCCACATCATACGAGTATTTATTTCTTTTTGAGGAGGAAAAGTTCGCACAATTAAACTCTGAAACATATTTCCGTTACACTGTCATAAAGAGGAGAATATTTTTATATGATTCGTTTCATCCAGAAACACTTTTACCCGTGGCATTTATATAAGAAGTAATTGGACGAATGGTATTCTTAAAGAAAAAAATATATTCTTGAATACTATAGAATACCAAGTTTTTATGACATGGTATAAAATAATTTATTTTATAGAACAGAAATTCTTTCCTCCTCTAAAAAAATTCAATGAATATGTTCTCATGACCATGATACTGCCATATCTTTTCAGAGTGGATAAACGGAAATTTTGACGATTCAACTAGGAGTTTTCCAGTTGACAATTTCTCCATCGGACAATAGCTAAGATACTGCAACAAGTTTCTCAAAGCAGTGAAGTTCCCCATCAAGATCTATTACTTGACTCTCACTAGGTAAGAGGAAATCTCTATTCATAACGTTAAATTGAAATTTAGCATAGAAAATAAATACAGAAAAATTGCTCCGTTGCTATAATCGACTAAAGAAGGGATTGGGAAGTTCATTCATCGAAGACCGATGCGAAACCTTTAGGAAACAACCAGGCCGCACTTGAGAGGAAGATTTCCTATATTTAGGTAATTTTAAATAGAAGTTGTTCGGATGAAAACAAATTAAATCGCCGAATTATCTATCTATAATATCTACATTTCATTTTTACTTGCTGAATAAAGTTTATATATACTCACACACGCAAACATAAACTAGACCGACTGCTGATTCCGTACCTCAAATGAGATTTACTTAATTACTATAAATAAATAACCGGATCATAAGCAGGCTCTGCGTCTATAACATTGAAATTCTTATACAATATGATAACACCAATAAGTTAATCAAGTCGTGGTAAGGAAATTTTCATAATATCACATCATGGCACGAATGATATGAGTGATAAGATATGTATTTCAATATTACTAGAAACGGAAAATACGTGAATTCCTCTGAGATGCCTTCGGAAGTGGAAGAATATGCTAGCCATGCTTTGCTGTAAGACTGTTTTACCATAAGGATATCATTTGCCAACTCTTTATTCGCCATACTTGGAATATTGAAATTAACAGACGGCGTTGGAGTGATTTTCCAAATCCCTGAGATAAACTGGGATCGAGTAAAAGTGGCTCAGTATTCCCTAGTTAACTCGTTAGCGCTTTGTCCTTCGCTGCACGCCTTCGCAATTTCGCTATCCAGTGGAGATCTTTGGTCGTGATATGGTTCCATTCTGGCCTAACACCCTCTGACCCGAGATGCTTTTTACAAGACGCTCCGTTTCGTACACTTGCTCGCAAGTTATGGACTCTTGATTCTTTTAATAATGAGCGTTTGAAATATCAACGAACTGATTTAGACTTTGCCTTAAAAATCTTTCGCACGATTCGCTTCGCTTGCGGAAATGCTGTTTGTTTTCACTCTCTCGATGGTTATGGATACTTTATCTTGCTTTCTCAGCACCAGCGTAGGATTTTCTCTTACTAGATATCTTCCATTTTAAGTATTTTATTATGATTGAAATATATATGTAATTTATGTATCCTCAAGATATTCTGATAAATTTAATGCTTAAATACTTGGCATTTCAATAAAATTTGATGTCTTCCGGGATATTTCAATATTAGATCAATTTAAATAGGGAAATTACAATTTTACTATAAAAGATAAAATTAAATTAATATCCTTAATATTTGTTGGAAAATACCGTAACTGATCTTCAGAAACATTAAAAGAGTAGGATGCTCAATTCCATTTTGTCAATATTATTTATCATTGTTATTATCAATAATGTCACTTTTTGGCTATCGCGTTAACATATGCTTCAACATCTAAATTTCAAGATAGCACATTATTAAAATAATATCTTATTTTGTTTATGTTCTATTTCTCGGTTTTGTTTTCCTTGGCGTATAAGAGGAATTATATTCAATAAATGAACGGTAGTACAAGGTCAATATTTATTGTCTGATTTTGAATAACCCGATTAGCATCAAGATCCTAATACGCTTCCTGAAACATAATAAGGTACCGTCAATAATTGGCAGGTTTGGAATCATATCATTTAAATTCTTATCATAAAAATTTTAAATAGCGGATTTCTTGAACATAAGATTTAGGAAGGATGCATAACATTACGATATTGTAATCCCCGACAAAAATGAAAGTGCTTAGGAAAATTATTTGCTTAGTGATGTCGGTAGCTTTGCATCAAAACCATCAAGGCATTCGTTTATTCTCGCAGAACCTGTTTTGTGAATTTTAATACGCTTGGCGCCTTGAAAACGGTCTTGGAAAAATTCATATACTTTATTATTTCTCTTCATTTACATAATTGGTATTTTATGGCGCTGTTTTAATTGACTGTCGTTTACTTTTCGGGGTGAACTCCTCAGCTTATCGAAAACTAATTTTGAAAGTGGGATAATTGGAAACAAGCAATCTGCGGGCGACCGTGATGAATTTAGGACGTGGAACTTGCGGGAAATATACGCTTGTCCTGTGATTTTTCACTAAAGCGTTAACTATCCCGTGACAAGGCAAGTTGACTCAACTTTGATCAAATGTTAACAATCCGTGATTCGATGATCCCAATATGTTTCGCGGTAATAACGAGTAGGATTTATAGCAGTATATCCAATCGAATCCCATCCAGGCATGTGTCATTTGATACAAATCACACTGCTTGATTATAACGGGGAATCAATTTGGTTTAGTTTGATGATTTTAATGCATGAAACTTTGGTCCTATAATATTTTTAGTTCGTCTCATCTAGTATTCGTCCTATATATTTAAAATAGGCTATTCTTCAATTATATTAGTAACATTACTACTGTTTACCGGATAAATTAATATTAATAATAAAAATTAAATATTATTAATAATAAAAATAAATAATAAAATAATAATAAACTAATAATAAAATAATAACAAATAATAACAAAATAATAAAATAATAAAATATAATAATAAAATAATAAAATCTAATAATAAAATATTAATGAATAGTTATAAAATAATAATAATAAATAAATAATAAAGCATGAATTATAAATTAAAGGCGTATTTTGCGAAAAATTGAGACTAGTCCCATCAGCAGTTAGATCTCTTAAATTCTTGTGAGTCTTATGCGTTTAATGAAGTTTTTCAACTTTGAGCTGTAAAGGAAGGGAAAAGTAGGACTTAACCGATCCTTGCAAAAAGTTTAATTTTATATGTTATTATTTTGCTGTGGTATATTTGTTAACAAATTATCGAATTTTGATATAGTGGGGACGAAAAAGATTTTATGAAAACAAGTATAAATTTATGGATTGGCTGAACAAAATTATCATGTTAGGAAATTATTAGAACTGTTTATGATTTTCCTTTTAAAAATGAACAAGTAAAAAGACAACCCCGTATTTAAACATTCCAATTCATCAATAGTAGGATTAGTTTTATTAGTTATTGGCGTAATTTATTTCGTTTGCTCGATCCTTCTATTTATAAATGGTTCTACGGATTTTCTCTGCATGCTAAATGGAACGATTTCCCTAACTCGTATTTCGGCCATAAATTAAACGGCGTGGTTTTAGGTAATATCTTAATTCCACTTAATTCGACCGTAAGTGGAGGAAACGGCGTCATTTTCCCGGTTAGCGTTTCTCTCGATTTCCTGAATCCATTCGAGCGAAACCACAAAAACCATGACAAATCTATACATTATCGAAGTAAAAGCAGTCGTCCGAGTAACTACTTAAAAGCGTCCGTCTTCCCCTAGTTAAGGAGTTCTTCGACGCATACTCCGGAATTCTTTTCGTCATTAACGTTTTTATTAGCACTTCTGAAGGTGTCATGCTGCCAGAGTTTTACGACAGCGATGACAAACCACGCGAGATCCGCTCGTCTTCGTAGGAATAGCACGAACATAAATAGAATCGCAGCACTTCTCCACGGTTATTGGAAGAGAAGTAGCGGCACACTGAGATAGATATTGTGGATAGAGAGAGAAAGTTGGATGGGGAAGTGGTAGCGATGGGTGGAGGTAAAAGTGAAGAAGGGAAGAGGCGTTGCAGGAGTGAGAGAAAGAGGGAAAAAGACTTAACGGTTGTCTAGATATTCTCCCTACTAAATTAACTTTCCTCGTGGAACACAATTCCGCAGCTCTGTAAGAGTTTTATTCGAAAATCTTCATTAGTGTAAGTCTTCTCTAGTGTGTTTATATTTACAAAATATATTATAACATTACAATTTTATTTGAATAGTCCTGAGTGCCTTAATCATAAATTAGTTTCCGATGGAAGGATTTTTTTAAAATGCTTATTGATGCTACTTCGGTCTGAAGTATTTCATGTTTCGTTTGCAACAAGTTAATATGTGAAGATGGATTTTAATGCTTTATTTACATCTGTTATATATATTTATAATAATTGTAGAAGTATTACTATTTATACATCCATTATATACTACCTTGGTTAATTAGATTTCAAGATGCTAGGTATACAAATGGATATTATCGGGTTAATATGTTTCGACAGTACCATGTAAAACGCCATCCTGAAGGTTGAGTTCCAAGAATAGCTTAATTTCCACTAAAATTTTTATTTTAAGATCGATTTCTGCCTTCGTTACAGCCGTCATCAGGCGGATATCAATTTATTTTTTCGAGTAAGATACCAGTTAGATTAGGCTACAACTAATTTATAAGTTATTAGGAAAAAATTTGTAAATATTAAAATATGAAAGTACAAGTGAGTAAGTTGAGTTAAAATAATCGGTATAAATAGGAAACTACAGTTCTCGTTTTAAATAGTAGTTGATGATCATGTTCTTTTACCATCTTCACTTATCTCGTTTCTCAACGTCAAGATGATCTCATTCCTCATCCTAGATAAGATTTTAATTAGTATTTTATCAAATTTATTGTATTTATTATCGCATCATGCTGCTAACCGTTCATAATATGATACTGAGTACTTTTTCCTGTTTCCATGCCGGAGATTCATTACAGAAATGCTATTTTTACAAAGACCTTCGTAATTCCATTGCTTATTCCGTATGAGTACATTAATAAAAGACATGTTAGACGACAGAAAATGCGATATAGAGGAAAGAAGAGAAATAGATACTTGTTCTTCGTATATGTACGCAGAAATTAAGGCGAGGAAGGAGCGAAGGAAGAGCGGGTTGAGGAAGGTCCTGCTGCGTGACTGGAGTCGTGGTTGGCGTGCACCACGCAACGGTGCTCCCGAGACGCACCGCTGCTCAACTGGGCGATACTCTCCGCGGATTCCCTCGAAACGATTGCTTCCGCCGATACGCCGCCGCACACAATGCTATTTTATCCTCCCTCCCGATTCAATTAAGCCCTCCGAATTTCCTTCTTTGACGTTTTAGCCCTCCTTGCATCGATCTCCCCTCTAAGATGCGTTTTGGGTCACCTGTAAATCAGATAAATTCAAATTCGAAAATGTCATAAATTCCAAATTTAAATTGGGCATTTTGGAAACAACTCATCCTCAATGAATTGTGCAATGATTTATTTTTAAGGTATGTACAAGAGTAAAACAGTTCAAGTTGACCAAAGTTCCAATGCAATAATACGAGGGTGGTCTGAAAAGTTTCCGACCCCAGATTTTTCTGAAATCTTCAGAAAATTTTCAGAGATTTTCAGAAAATATATCGAGAAATGCCGAAACGTCGGAAACTTTTCAGACCACCCATGTAATCATGTAAATATAGTATGTTGGCTCTAATAGGGCTTCTTATTCAAAAACCACATTTCATGAAAAATTTACAGAAGATGTCGAACGAGTTATGTATGACTCCACAAATTCTATCTTCTGAAAATGCTCTCTTCTGAGCAATTTCTATGCATTCCCTAAGTTGGTTAGCGTATGCTATTCGCGGAGTTGTAGCAGTTCAATATTTACTGAATTAACAAGATGAATGTATTTGAGTTTCAGTTCTTTCTTAGATTTTCCATGAAGGGATGAGTAAATGTCCATATAGAGCACTGGAGTATGACTATTTTATTTAGAGCTTACCAAGACACAAGTACCATCTACAGCAGCTTCTTAATTTGCAAGTTAAGTTTTTCCTCAAAGGGTACGATTGATAGGAAAGTAGATAAAGATGAAATAAATTGCATGTTTACGAGCATTGATTTCCTGGAATCGAATAACTAAATAGTATGAAAGGATGGTACTGTGAAATATAGGGATATTAATAAGAAGAAAATATTTAGGGGAATTTGAATGAAAATGAGTACGAATGAGCACTCTACTTTGCATATGATGTTTCTATCATATGCAATGCATCACGAATTGATTTTTCAAATATTCGTATGAAAAGGCGATAAAAATATCATTTCTGAAAACTTTTATTAAGTTATAATGGATTTTTTTGGCCCATTTTAAAGTTTCATTCATCAAATATCATATGGTATGATGATCACGTTGTCATTGCCTATATTTAGTAAAGGTTTTAATCGGTAAATTTGAGGAAAATTTTCTGTTTCCTGGTAGCAGTTTATCATATAGTGAGAAATAATATAATCGATTACCTTTCTGAGCTTTCGGTTGGATAATGTGAAGCAAACTGATATAAAATTCATCATCATATGGAAGTGATTAAAGACTTTCCTTACCGCAGTTATTTAAAATCATACGTAAATGATTATTTCGTCAATTATTCGGCAATGAGAGAACTGTTATGAAAATCAATGAATATTTTCAAACCTCATTCAGCTGATAAATGATTGTTTCTATGAGAGATATTTAAGGTTTTCCCTTGCTCATAATATCCTTTGTCTGCTATCTTCCACACTCATTCCAAAACCCTTATTCGCATATTAAATCGTATTTTCTTGGAAACAATCTATTTCTAGCCGTGGCAGATTCAGCACAAGCGCTATTTGTTCCTTTTGTGTGTTTTCGTTTTACGTTCACATCAGCAGCTGGAAAATATGCTGTTTAATTATCGTAGCGCATGACATGCTCTCTGATATGGTGCCCTTCTTGGAGATTTATGTTGAGCACGGTCTCCGTGGATGACGATTGACGAAGTTTGGAGTAAAAATGAAAATATTTCGAAAGAATCCGTTATTTCATAATCAGTCTAATAATTGCTTAGTCTAGAAAGCGTTTACTGAGATACTGTGAAGTTTTCGCTAGAAATACTTATTTGCAATATTTGGGCTTGGAAATTTCAATTTGTTTTTTTTACGATTCCCAGGATTCACGAATTCGATTAAATTTATTTGTGATCGTGCTTTATTCAAAGTTAACGTACATATTTATCATCATATCACATTATTTGATTCTCTGTGGTGTTTACTATTTAGAAACGCAAATGTCTTTTTCAAGCCATTACGGTATGGAAAATTTTCCTCATTTAAAGGAAACTTTGTAAGTGCTCTGAATAACTATCCATTTTGGTTTCTAAGACTATTATGTATGCATCTTTATACAGAGAATGCTAAAATGTAATTGCTATACAGTAGTGCATTCATTTTCTCTCAATTTAGCTTCAGATTCAAGGATTCAATTGTGTAATTTGTCGTATGTGAAACAGAATATACAGAAATTTATAATCATGAAACCACATATTTTGCAGCGAAGAGGATATTTATATCTAAAGACAGTACATTTCAATATTTCATATACATTCGAAATAATCTATTTCGTTACTATCCAACTTTGTAGAGAGATTACGTCCTTTTTGCCATCTGAGAATTGGTTCCATGTTTTAGAAGTAAGTTGAAAACGACTCCCATAGCTCCATCCGGTTACGCAACCACAGCTCATGCAACGCTGGTATCTAATGCATAACTCCCGCGCTTATGTTTGCTTAAAATTTGTTCACATTCGTACGCCCATTTACCATATATGCATAGTGTGACCATGCACGAATGTACGTGGAATGTAAATTAGGCACATGAGGGTAGTTTGGATCAGTTGGCACACATAAGGGCTATTCTTCTAGGATAGCGTGTCTATTGGAGGTCAGGAGGCGAGCGCGTGGAGAGAGGACCGTGGCCTACTTAATACCTACCATGCGAACGGGTTACGCTGCATAACCTTCGTGCGTTGTTTAAGGTTTCATTTCGAATTTAAAACGAATTAAAGAAATCGGCGGTAATGGCTGGAGATGCGCGGAGTAAAACATAGTCGTAGGTGCTAATACCGGATGCGTTTCAACGTTCCGTTTCATTGATGCACTTTCACTGTCAGCATGGATGGTTGATTCGAAGTTAATAAAGGTGTTCTCTAATCGATCGGAGTTATGCTTTCACTCGAATGTGATTACTTCGGTAAGAGGAAACTCTATCGAATGATTGCTTGTGTAATTTTATCTCTGACCTTTCGCGGGTCTACCTGTTTGCTGAGACATTGTTTTCCTGCTTAGGTAGTTTACCGGATCCGTCGAATTTCATCTCTTTCTCTATATAGTGGATTATCAAATCTCGGTTTTGAAAATGCGCTATTAGTAATTGTGGTTTCGTAAGTGGCTAATGAGGAGGAATGAGTAAATGCTTCAACGTATTGCGACATAATTCTACTAGGAGACCGGATTCGACAAATTTCGCCAGAAGATGGCATTCGCATGTAAGTGTGAGAGAAGTTTGAAAATCTTCGTCTATTCTTCTCTTGATGGTGTCCCAGTCGGAACTCATGGCCATATATTTGGGTCATACAAATTAATAAAGATAGATGATCTGAGAAATTATATACTATATAATATATAATTATATGTAATAATTGATATAACTTGCGTAGTCCTTTGTTAGAAGCGGTTTTATAAATGAATTTCTTTCTTTATCGTTAACAGAGGATACATAAATTTTCATTTCCTTATGAAATATTCCACCTATTTTTCATTGAAAGATAATCAGTGACTTTACGTCAACTTCAGTTGTTATTTTTGAAAAAGTCCGAAGGAAACAATTAGTGCTGATTCTTCCTAGATGCGGGCTGTCCTAATATAAAATTGAGATCACAGACAAACACTGTTTCTGTCTGGCAGCGATGGATGCAAGGACGTCAGTGGTTAACCAGAAAATAAGTAGATGGGTCTTATTATTAGGAACAGGAACGTGGAAAACATTATATAGACACACAAGGAAAATACGGTCACATTTATCAGGAAAAATGGAAAAGTAAGGAAATCCTGAAAAAGCAGAAGGGATTTCCGTTAAAACACGGTAGAAGGATATTTTTGGAATCCGATATGCTGTAGTTTAATTCAAGGGCAGTCCCAGTTTAGAGAAGTTTTAAATAAAATAGCAATATGAGGAAAGGTTGTCTCAGGCCTAATCGGATTCTAGGAGATGCTAATGAAAATCAAGGCCAACCGCATTTATTAAGCAGTTTTTCAAGTTAACTTTCCCACATGCTAAAATAGAGAGTGTTGAATAAACTTTTGAACTGTAGTTAGAAAGTATTATTAGGAAAGTATAAAAGAGAGAGAAATTCGCTGTAATGCATGATTGGAATTCAGTGGTCAATCTGAGTGGAAGTGGTCGGAGGTAGCAAGGTTTTGATTGGGAAATAGATGCGATTCAGAGCAGAAAATGGTCGAATCCTATGGAGGTAAATGTCTCAAACGTTTTAGTTTCGAAAGGGATGGTCATCTTTCGAGAATGCTTTGAATTAAGAAGCAAATGATACTTTAGTCGAAAGAAGCTTTTAAACTGGTTAAATGATGCTTGGGAAATGACGTTTTTTCTTTGACCTAATTATCATGAGTACATCTTTACATTTAGAGAGAGTCTCGCTGAAAACATACACGGATAGAAGTGGTAAAAAACGATTAATGGCTATATTAGTTTCTTTAGATTAAGGTATCCAACCTTTTACTCCAATAAAGACTTTGCAGGTCGTAGGTACTTCCTAGACATATTAATTAACTAATTGGTAATTACATAAATTATCACGATTGTCATAATAATATCGCCATTGAAATTTTTCAATTTATATAATATTAAAAGTGAATGTATCGTTTCGTTAGTAAGATTAATAGAGGTACCTTCCAAAATTTGCATTTTATCTCTTCAGTTATTGAGCTTTAGTACAGGAACCTGGACGGATATTTTGGGAAAGAATTAGCTTATGGACCACAAGAAGTAGTTTAAGAGTCACAAGCCGGACATTTCTGCTTCAGACCATCAATTAAGCCGTGGTATTTGCAAAAGGAGATTGTATATACACAAGACTTGTATTGGTAACGATTATTAATTTTAAAATGGAAAAATATCAGAGGGATATAAAATTAAAGAAAAAACTATGAGTAATATAAAAAAAACGCTTTAAATTTTCATGAATGAGGAAATAGGAAAACTAAAACTAGCTTCCTCGAAAGAAGGATAGAGAATAGAGGGCTGTATTAAGAAAGAAAGTAAGAAAAGAATAGAAAAAAGCAGAGAAAAAAATACCATCTAATTTTGATTTGCTAGGAAGAGGAACTGGGAAGTTTATTGATTTCATGCAATCAAAGATAATTTGATTGATTGTTGTGTTGGTGAGAAGAAATAAAAGATTTAAGTGTAGGGTACAACTGATACGAACAAAGGAAGGAAGGAAGAAAGTTATTTTACTCTCCATAAAGGGTTAATTGATAAACATTTTTTTATTCTAATCATAAGAAATATTCCTTCTCCAGGTTTTACCTGAAAGTAAGCATAATGATGAATTCTACAGCAGTGAATGTAGAGATTCTATGAGTTAACCATACTGGGTAATATGATTAGGCTTCCGAGTTTTTGAATCCTTCAAATAAATCCTAGCCATATTTTTTTATTATTATAATATCCTAAAACGGTTCTGGGTAATTATCTATACTAAAAAAATTATTACTGATTATAGAAGAGGTGCAGCACGCTACACACCATGGTTTTAATTCATTGGTTTCAGATTTATTGTTATCAAAGTAAAAAAATCATGTCGTCTTTATTGTTTTTTCATTTAAATTAAGCCGAATAAAGGACGAATAATTAAATTAAAATTGAAATTAATTTACATGTTCACGGAAAACATTTTAAGCTAATTTTGTGTGCGATTCGCCTTTAAGAATTTCGTACTTCCTTTCACTTCTGGGATGAATAGAAAACAAATATAATTCTGCAACGTTTTTTGAGGACGATTACAGGCTTTTCTCTCTTGATACGAGAAATCCATTTTGAAAAACTGAATGCAAACAAATTTGTGTTAAATGAATACTTGAAATACTTATGTACCCTGTCTTTGGATGATAATATGAAAACGTGTTAACGCTAGAATAATGTTCATGTTATGCGAATACTTTCCTAAATGGCTCCTCCTGCTAATGCGAATTTCGTGTTAACTGAACTCGTGTTGATCGGGGGTTATCTGTAATCGTCATTTTTTTATGTGACGTGTAAGTTTCATCTCGGACGCGATATTTGGTAGCATTTACTCGAACTCTGGGATTCTCAATCGTGGTGGACAATCGAGGAATACCATCTCGATATATCTCTCTGAGAGCCGTGTTAAAAAGCAATTAGGTTAACATTACAATTCGATAGTGATTTCTTAATCTTTCGCCGAGAATATATTGGCAAATCAGCGGACAGGTTATGAGGAGTATGCAGATAAAGGGAACAAATCGTTTTTCCTGAATTAATGCTCGCGAACCTTCTCTCTTCGCTATGGAGATTTTTTGGCAAAGTTCCAACGAACAAAAAAAGAAGTCGCCAACCGCTTGTTGCAAGTCATAAGCAGGCACTTCACATTAGCATTAACGCCCAAGGCGAATCAATGACGCGCCATAGAGAATAGACAAGAGGCAGCCCAAATAGATTCCATCCCCGACGCCTACTTGTGAATATATTTCAGCATAGTCCTCGTCATCGCCGCGCTATCTTCTTTTTTTCCGCGTGTTCATTTGTTTCTTTTTTCCCATCCCCCTCTTTCTAGCCGAAGTGAGATAGGCGGCTATATCACGAGGCAGATAAGATGGAGGCTAACTGGTTTGGTCTTTAGTAGGCGAGTTGAGCAATACACGGAAACTTGGACAATGCCTATTACTTACGTTTTAGCTATGGACTTCGTTCGCCATTTTCTTCTCCTTAAGAGAGAGAGGACGAAATTGAGATGCGTAGTAATGGTGGTCGGACCCATACCATGAAATGTCCCTTCGATGCATGTTCGATTATTTATTCTGTGTTGTAATTGATGGGTAATTCCTGAAACTAAACCGGCTGCCCTTGATTCATTGTGGGGTCTATTTAGATTTTATGAGGGAGATTCGTCAGAGGATATTCCTTGGGGATTTTTCAACCGCAACCGTAAAACAAGAAATGCAGGAAAATCACGCATATTTTTTGAGAGATTTGGAGGAAAAGTATCTTTTTCAGGGGAGTAAAATCACTTCTAAAATTCATGCAAAATTTAGGATATGGTCTTAACAACATACTACATAATATTATAACTTATGAAGATATAATTTAATTGACTAAATTTATTTAATGACTCAATTTATTTAATTACTAAAATTTAATTGAATTACTAAAAACCATAAAAACCAGATTTAATTACTAAAAACCATATTTTAGACATTAAGTGATGGTATACAGTGTTTCCAAGAGAACACTCCACGAAAGACTGAGTTATCTGAGAGTGGTTAAGTTTTCAAAATGGTGGATTTTTGTCAAATTAATTAAAAGCGCTAATAATAAATTTGCTAGTTGCTAAAATATAATAAAAACTAAAGCGTTAGAGTTTTAATTGAATTTCAGAAAAAGCAGAATTTATGATAATTCACGGACTTATCTGTTGAGAAACTGTCTAGCCACCGTACAGAGGTTTATTTACAAATAAAACACATTCAGATTTTAGATAACATTTTATTTTTCCGAGCATTGCCACACTTCCCAAGATGGTTCAGCTCATTCGATAAATCTAACAATGACTGAGTATTTTTCAGCTAATAGCTCGTATGGTTATCGATCGATCGATTCGTGAAAAAGTCAGTCACGTCGAAAGAATTATAGCAATCGCGAGATGTTATCTCATTTTTGTCCATTGTTCCTGAGAGCATTTCCCAGTATAGCGCACATTCTGGTGTTCATTTGCTGTCCTAACTTATCCCATCCTCTTGACACGGATTTCGCAACCAGCCTTGTGTGCACCACTTCCCTTCCGATTGCCAATGAAATTGGACATTTCTCGTCGAGTGGGACTCGCAGAATAGCCTTGAATTTGTTTGTGCAGACAGATAGGAGAGCACTTTTATCGCGAATTTCGATATCTCAAAGTTGTAGAAAAATAGCGCGAAAGATTCTAGGAGCAAATTCCTAAATCCGTGATCCATCCAATCCCAAAGCGATGGACGCCGTCGGACTTCGGAATGACGTTTCGCAACGGAATTATTGGGAATAAGCGAAAAATCCACTAGACTCTCTACGAAGCCATCATCCGAAGCTCGGTTTTAATGGGTGAAATGACGCCATGTTTTCGAAATACTCGGTGCTCCGACTGATTCGCGGAGAGTTTTTGCGAAAAAAATACCTCCGAAAAATCGCGTATTTGTAAATTTTTAAAATGTCTCGAGAAGCCGGGTATACATTCGCGTTGGCGGAGTAGAAACGTCAACAAACATTTCACCGTTTTGAGCCTCGTTTTTTTGTTTAGATAGCGACGGAAAATATGGAAGATTTTCAAACTTGGCGTAGATATTTATTCCTTGGCTCTCGGGCTGTCGCTAAATGCGCTATGATTTCGTAATACTTGTACGCACAAATATTAGTTCCAACTCCTTATATATATAGTTCCAAGAAGTGTTCTGAGTATCTCGTAAGAAATATAGACGAAAAATTCATGCGAGAAAAGAAGGAAAACTGATCCTCCATTTTCTGATTTTAATCAGGAAGAGATCGGCGAAATTGTATATTCATGATTTTCCAAGTATCTGAATTTCTTATTAACTATTTCTGTGAGTTTAATTAGAGGAAGCATATTGCTGTATCACTTGGGGGTTTTTGTGAGTATCTTACTGGAAAATATCCAAGTTAGTCATAGCAATGTAATTGATTATTGTCACGGTAACTCGTATGGCTGCAGTGCCAGAGATTTCTGTGTTTCTGCTATTTAAATGAGTGATGGGAAAGCTGAGATTTATTTTCTATTTGAATGTTCGCCCAAGGCAACATTTCTAAATCTTTCTCTCTAATGGACTGCACTTTTATTCATGTAGATATGCGCTATGTTTTAATTATTGATTATGAAGACTTCGAATATAAATATGATTAAAGTGAAAAAAATTATCTATCTAAAGAGAATTAAGCTATATTAACACTTTTTAAAGGAGTTTCAAGTTTGAATTGGAAGTATCAAAGTCTTATGTTGCATTTGAGGAATCGAGATTTTAAATTGGTAATCGAAGGAAATACTATATGGATAACATTACATCTTAAATATCATATCATGTGATAGTTAATGTTGAATAGATATTTTTCCTTGCTAGATTTGAATAGGTAAAATCAGGGATTTCATGACGTAAGATGCTTATTATTTTATTAAACTATAATCAAATCTGATAATTTTGGGTAACTTTCAAGATAGAAAATAGATAAAGATGCTAGATTTAAATTACATTATCTTTCAAACATCTGTGTTGTATCCTAAATTTAATGCAAAATATACTAACATATCCAGTGTATAGAATAGCAACAATTCATGGAGCTTATTCAGAAGAATATGTTATTCATGATGTATGAATTTTGCTAACAATTGTTTTCCTGCCATGAGCTCTTAATTATCAACCATTATTGTCTATATAGCAAACTATTTTCATTAATAATACCATAAAATTTTACATAGTAAATCAAGGTAATATTTTTCACAATATTCACACTATTTAGGAAGCATAAACCCGTTAATAACCATGATTTGATACGTTTTAATTGATGAGTTGGAGAGAATGTTAGTCGTTGAATTTATATCATATGTGTGAGTGATAGTTACACAAAGATAAAAAGGAATCATGATTTATATTCATCAAACTAATGTCGTGAACACCCTAAAATATCTCTTAGTCAACGTCACATCATATTATTTTCAATTAAGCAATTTCCAGAGTATGATGCAGTTTTCATATCCTGAATACCCTGGATAACCAGTGGAAAAGCCAGACATTAAAACTGAGATGTAATAGAATAATGAGTCGTTATCTATTTCTGTAGTGGTACTAGTATCTCAGTAACCTTTCAACTTTTTGTCAGGAAAATGAACTGCGTCTGATAGGAGCTAGTGACACGTTCCCCGGTGTCGTTGCTGACGACGCTCTGTCTTACAAACATCAAAATAGTCAGAAAAACCCGAGTATGAAAACGGTGAAGTGTAAATGCTTCCTGTCGTGATATCACCCGATAAAAGCGATCCCCAGACATCGAGCGACCCAATGCAATTCATTCCGACACATTACTATTTGAGTGGGGAGAGAGTTGCAGTCGTATCGAGGTCTTGAACTGTCGCACGAGTTTAGGTTCGCTGCTGAAATTTTCGCAAGGACTGTTTAGAAATCGCGTGCCATTTTAGAGATCAAATGAGCACATAGGCGCTCATAAAAAGAGAAAAACCGAAAGTGCCACTTATTCCGGAGTTTGTATTGCGTCTTTACCAATTCTCAGCGAAAAACACTGCCAATATAATTTCTCGCTACCAAAGTGCAGATTTCGAAACGTCTGAGATAACGACCGTATGCTATCGGCTGGAAATAGGAGAGCTAGGACGAAATGAGGTCAAAAGCAGTCTCTAGATCACTGATTACTTAATAAACAGAATGGTTTTGAAAAAGGGAGAGAGAGGAATGGAGGCTGAGAGTCGGTAGAGTTCGCAAAAAGTTTTCCTCTAATAATGGAAACCTGTCTTCCAGTTTTCTAACATTGACCCGTATATAGTAAGACTATTTCTATCATCGTATGTTATGACCCGTGCATATATCTAAAAAAGGAATGCAGGCATCCTTTATTAAACCTATAAAATGGAATTATGGGATAGAAACATGAGAATTATTGCGTAGCGCTCTTTGAGTTTTATCCTCTTTTAACCGTTACATAAAAATTAATTTTACGATATTTTTGCTGTATTTACTCTTTACGCCTATCAATTTTCAATCTACATCAGTTAGTTTGTTGGATAACTTCTGGAATCACCTTGAAGTCGATTTTAACGTAACAGTAGCATCAACGGTTACAACCTCCAAGATCACATCAGAATGAGTGAGTGAGCACAGTTACCTATGTCCTCGAAGGAGAGAGAAATATTGCTAAAAATCTTTCAGTAAAAATTACTCTAAATCCTATGATACAATAAAAATTTTTGGAGGGGCAACGATTCAGTAAGGACTAGATGAAAATCTTGTATTTAGGCAAAAAATGATACAATATAAATGAAGAAATGCTGCATGAAACAAACCATTTGTTGTATAATTATATAAACAGAAATTCCTTAGTGTAACGTGTTTACCACATTCACTGAATCCCATGTTTTACACACAAAATCTATTGAATTTTTTGGTCAATATAGGTTAAATATCTTTGGTATGACCTATTATATTTACTCATTACTCCATACTGTATACGGTATATTCTGAGTATAAGCATGAATGGTTAAGCTTACGCTGATCGTTATGGGTAAGAAACAAGAGAGGGATTAGCTTAGAATAGCACAGGAAAGGCTTGATTCATCTCTCTGGGATTGCCTCGCTGTGTTTTGGATGCAAGCAATTAACTTCCTCACAGATCCTCCTGGAATATAGGCTTCCGTGCGAACATCAGCTCACGAATTCTTTTCATTGGTCCACTATTGGAGGCTGGGAATACGTAGTAGGAGCTTTTCCTGCGATTCAGCCGCGGATCTTTCATCACGATATGGTACCTCCCTGGGCGGTCGCCCTCATCCTCCTTAGTGTACAGCTGTGGCTAATCTGACTGAAGGCATTCCTGTATCGGTGGAAACTTCAATACGGCCGTCTGGTTTATTTTCCCTTCTCCACTGTTGTTTTCAACTTTGTTGACAACTTGTCTTTTCCGTCCTCCTCGTGCGTATTTTGCCTATACATTTTCCTTTCCTTTGCCTTCAGAGCTTTCATCTTTTCATCCGTCATGCAGTTCAAAAAGCTCATTTTATCCTCTGTCGTTTCCCCAGTCGCTCAAGGAGACTCAATCTTTGTCATTCCCCCCTTTTTTCATCTGGAATAATTGGTGAATTGGGTGAAGCTTAGCTGATGATATATATCGCGATCCGTGGGGACAAGGCTGCGTGGGATGCGTGATATTTCTCCAGGGCAAATTACATCTTCCGGAAGTAGCGTATCGGCAGGTATTGTCTAAGCACGTCAAAGGACAGTATTACGGCACGGCACAGGAGAGATCATTGAGAATTCGCCCCCTCGTTTCCAATTTCTTAGAGAGGACGTTTTACTACTCTTCACCACTTCCCTCATCCTTTCTTGTTTCCACAATCGCTCAATCGTGCCACTGTGTCCCACTATTTTCTCCCTCTCTGACGAGCCATAATGGTGTACGAAGCGACGGAGAAAAAGGTCGCGGTTAATGTGCAATGCGAAAGGGAAGTTCTCTTTTATTTTGAAACAGGCGACGGAGAAAGAAAGCAGGGATTTTATCACCGTCCTTTCTTTCAAGAAATGAGCCGTGCGCTGTCTGATGTCTGGGTTCGAGTCATCTGGGAGGATTTAGTATGTGGGATCCGTCGGCGAATTTCGCATGCATTGTTGTGGGGCTACGTCTTGAAATTTTTACAACCCTCTACATCTACATCCATACTCTACAAGTCGCCTATCGGTGTGACGTACGGGGATCCAGCGTCAAGCGACCAGCCGCCTTATATTTCTCGTTATTACCGCTTATTGGGCCATAAGTAAGGAAGAAATCGCTGTAATTTGCGGAAGAAGTTGAATGGAAGAAAATAATTGAGAAGGAAGCCATTGGTCTTAGGTTAATTGCTCCCAGGTGTTCCTTACACGAGAGGAGAAAGTAAGACCAATCGCCGAAAGAGCAGTAATACAACATAATGGAGTAAAAGAAATCAGCTGAAAGATTAGGGAAGAATGGATGAAAGATTTATACCTAGATAGTGCAACATTTTTTTTATGAAAAAATAACTAATAACACTAGGATTGCTTGCGTATGACTATTTTATACGAATGAGGGAGAAATATTTATCAGTAGATTAATCAACATTGTGCTTATTTCGCCGAAGTCGAGCAGTTCTAAGAAATATAATGCTAGGGCACACATTCAGACATCTGGGTAATATTAGAGGTTTGTAAAGATTACTCATGAACTGTAATTTGATGGGTCGTAATACTATATGGTTCAACCAAATCCATTAAGTGGCTCCATTAGTGTTTTCGCATTGGATTTTGTGAATCTGTTCGAAGCAATTCCTTTCGGATTTCATAGCTATCATTTGTGGTTTGTCGGCCACTTACTGCGGTTTTTTCGAAATTCGACTCATTCTAAAGGTAACCTTCAACTTTTGCTAAAGAATTTCTTCACAAAAAACTCTTACGAAATAGTGCATTTGTAGAACCATAATATGCGCTGAGAACTTATTGATTTCCTCTAGCGTTACAAAAATGCACCGTATTGTGAGATTAAGTCTTTACCATTATCATTTCTTTTTGTTCAATCGTGATAGTGATATCAGGGTAGCATATCCTGATATCAGTATACGAGACAATGATGGTCGTTTTGAGCAACCCCTTAGGATTTCAACAGCTGAAGGAACAGATTCCTGTCAATAGTTATCGAAACGAATGGTTTAATATTGAAAAGTGTTGATTTAAATTTGACCGTAAGTCTTGTCGACTTTCGTTTGAAGTAACAAAAATTATATTGGACGGTCTTTTGTAATTTGAATTTTAAGTAAAGTTTTGTCTTGTCGTAAACTTTTATCTACACTAGAAGGGGAGAAGCCTTTCTGATTATTTGCACCAAAATCTGTTATTTACTGTTATACGCAATTATCATTTGTTAACCGAAGCCTAAAGTGGCGATTATAGTTTTTAGCTAATACAAGAATTTTTCTCATTATCAAAAATCACCATTTAATAGAGATTTGAAATGAAACTTTCCGTGAATACGTTGGATATTGATCAACTCTTTTTATTTCTAATGGGAGTCTTGGGTTAAATACTGGAAAGACTTGGGCGTGTCAAAGGGCATTGAATCTCTAGTCAGTAGAATATGGTAAATGCTCGCCATACTTTATTTATGTTGCCGGGAATGGCCGCTATTGGTAATATCTCCATATAGAAGAGTGTAGGTAATAGTAAGAAAATTGGGATGAATAATATTTATGGATAACGTAGGTTATGTTTTGTGATATAATGATTGTTACGTGATCTAAAGACGTGTATTTTTATCTTGGAAAGGAAAATTGAAACGCATCACCGAAAATGTTTACTCAGAATTATTTTCAACGTGTTGAAAATTACGGGGAAAGGCATAAATTGCGGCTGAACGCGTGTACAGAGACCAGGATCACCATATTCTAAAAGAAGGCGCAGGATACGAAGTTCCGTTTCTTTCCCTCCCTCACGTTTCGTAGTCGACGCCCTTTTGGCAAAACACTATCCATGTACAATCTATAATTCGCTTGTTTGTGATTCCGCATGTGGGAAGGGTAAGGCCCCTTGCACGCGTTACTTAGGCCCAGTCGATCGATGGCCACCCTCTCTACGGCAGGTGTTCTCTTCCTCCGCGAGATGAATTGTTCCGCCTCCTTGCGGTCGCGTACGTGGGTGTGTGCGCTGATCGGAAAATCGAACACTTAGGTGTCCGAGGGGCAGCGCAAAAGAGGGACGAGAAGGTCGTGGGCGGCGTACGTCTCTTTAAGGAGGCCGGGGGATGCCACGTCGAGTCCCCGCGGACCCACTATGAGGAGACCGGTCCAAGTGGGACGGCGTCTTTGCCGGGTTTCGCCCCCCAACAGGTTTGCGGAGGCGGTGGGAGGAAGGTTTGGGGGCAGATGTGAGGAGGACTTCATCAACGCTACCCCCATGGAGAAGGGCAGCTGGTAGCGAGACCTAAATTGCATTAATTAAAATTCTTTTGGGGATGGGGTTAATTTTTGATTTATGGCTTCCCCTATGGTGTTCCGCAGTTCTTTTTGGTTACTTCTTTGACTTACGTGTTTGGGTGCATAGTAATAGAAGTTTAAAAATATTGAACCATAAACTTAGCTCTCTTGTCTAAATTCTTTTATCTAGCGAAATATCGAGCCAAGTTATCAGCCGGTGTTAAGGGACTGAATAACAAAAGATTCTTCAAATAAGCAAGCTGGAATTTTGACAATTGTCAGCTCCAGGAATGTACTGTTTTAATATGAGAAGGGTGCGACTATGATGTACGATTTTAAAGTTAGATATTAACAATCATCGCAAAACAGTGCCAATATCGCGGGTTCAATTCTTTTAGGAGGATTTTTTAAAGGTTTGTTCTGTTTTTCGTCCATCGGATTGGGTCAGTTGTTCTTTTATTTTTAGCGTTATATGATAAATAAATAAAATTGAAGATAAAAATAATAAAAAAGCCAGGCAAGCTTTCAAATTTTGAACTTTGTTCATCCTACGTTCTCTATAGATAACAAGGATAAATATTTTTTGGAAAACATCATACTTATCGCTAATAATTGATAAATAATTAAATATGAAAACTATAGTTAATAATGAAAACTTTTTGAGTAACTTATATTCAGAATAGTTATTCATACAACATTAATGTGTAAATTAAATTTATTTCGAAAATTTTCTTCGAGAATTCCCTAAAGTATTAGTAATATTACTTTAAATGATTGCAATGAATATCGGAATATTTTTCTAAACCTTTGGCACGGTCCAATTATGCTGATGAAAAAATTAGAAGTTTTCATGCTTCAAAGAATAGTGATAGGCCCTTGTTTTCAGAATAACTATTTATAGATTCCTCTCTTCCTCACGCCAATTTGCATAAGAACGAGTTCTTAGAATTTTATCTCGGACTTCGAGTGATAGAGGAAATGTGAGAGAATTCTCTTACTAGAACGCTTTAACGTTGACACCGTCGCCGAAACATTCACAGCTCCGAGAAAAATTATATTAAGAGCAGCCTTTTCCTGCAGTAGCGTTAAGCGCGTCGAATTGAATTTTAATTCGCTTTCCAGCGTTATTTCGAAGGGTGTTCGCCGTCCATCAGCGTGCGCGAAAAGGACGATCATTGAATAGGAGTTTTGCGAGGAGTCGCGGGGTTAATTATCGGGATGGGTCGGAAGGGTCGCCGGAGTGGGTGTGTTGGAACTTCCTTCTTCTCCCGGAGGTACTTCCTATACGACGGCGATAATGAGTAATCGCAGGATGCTTAATGTGCAGGAATCGTCGTTAAAATGTAAGAGGGTTAAAACGTGTAACCTCCGGTCGGAGGAAAATTATTAACCCACCTGTGGAGAAATAATTTATGGGGTGGATTCGAGAGGCGAGATTCGTGAGATTAACGACTGCGTCGATTTCCATTTGGCCTTCATAAAATGACGACGGAAAATGTTTGTGTCCTCGGATGGGCTTTGAAAGCCTGTGGCGCGGCTAAAACGTGATTAATCTGTTTATCGATGCGGAGTCGTTTATTTCTGCGAATTCGCAATACGTGTGTGTGTCTCCATTTTAAGTTACATGTCATTACTTTTAATGCCCGTTCTGCGGTCTGATTCCGGTAAACACTGAAATATTTGAAGATCGAGTTACCGCGCGCGAATTAAGATTTGATATATTTTGCGGTTATCGCGTTCTAATTCAGTGTTTTAGAGTCGTCGGTTCTTTTGACTGGAAACGGCTTTGCCGCTAGCCTTATAAAAGTGTACGTTACGATTATTTTATGAGGACTGTGTTCAGACTGAATTTTTAGAGAGTATTCAAGCTAATAATTTTAGAGAGTGAGACAAGTATTATAGATATTTTACGAAGAATTTAATGTTGTTTTACTTAAGGACAGGGGGTATAATATTTGTATATAATTATGTATGCATTCATATTTAATACTTTTCATTTTGGATTTGATACTTTTACTGGGTTTAGATAATATATATCTTTAATTTAATTAATTCGTCCGTTTTGTTCATGGCTGAAATAACATGAAAGTCCAGGAGACAATGGGATTGATATTGGTCAATTATAACTCAGTGCCAAAAGAATTGTTTTTCATTGGGTCACACCTCTCACTTACATGGACGTTTTCCTCTTTCAGCATTCTGGCTCAGTTAGAAAATCAATACCAAACTACTTCAGCCCTGCCTAATAAGCTACATTTCATTTCATTTCAGCTAATGCTGAGGAATGACGATCCAAGCAGCATTCAGGTTTTACAGATATTTTCAGAAAATAATTTTCAATAGAAGCAATCTTAAAGATCGAGTGATCAAACTTATATTATTATCGTGGTAGAAGAATTAAACGAACAGTAATCTATTGCTCATAATTGTGTAAAAAATTATACCTAAGTTGTACATTATCTGCTGCCCGCAAAGTCTTTCGAGGAATTAATTTAATGCTGTCCATTTATGGGTAATAGTTTGGATACCCTTTTTCTTTGGAAGAATAGTTCATTCTGCTAGAATGATTTCCGTTTCCTATTTCGATTGATTTGTTGTCGATAGGATGATTCATTCTATGTCCGCGAGTATTTTTGAAGTTTTATCATTAGCATCAATATCGAAAAATTTAGTAAGAAAATCTAATACACTTACCTTCTGATATAATTTTAGAGAACAGAAAATACATAGCTTTCTTCGCAAAATATCAACGCCTGCACAGAGAGTTATCTCTGACCAATTAAGTATTGGTCGGTCTTTCCATTCGCGTCTATGGAAGAGATTATCCGAAGAACGATGATTAATGAACGTCGCTACAATTATTTGCCATTTCCTCGGAGTTTTTGTAACCTAAAAAGTCCTTCAGAATGTACTGCCTTTGAAAGGCCGACTGTATTCTCCTTCCCTTATTATTCTTTCTACCTCGTGAGAAATTTTCAAGCTTAGTTGCGGCCTCGTAAATACTGTAGTTTGTCCTTGAAATATTTCAAGATTGAATAATCCCTAACTGATTATTTACTTGAGTGCGGAGATACGTACAGATACATCAATGATAATGAAAAATTTCAAATATGGTGCTGTTGAGGGCAAGTAAAGATTTTTTTATCGTAAAAAATAAAAAAATTCAATGTTGAAACATAAATTTTTCATTTACCTCATTCACTCAATATTTGTTTTGGAAGATTTAACTAGATTTCTGTTTATTCTGTGGTCCATCTTTGTACAGCGACGAAATTCATGCTTATCTAAAATTGTTCTCTTCAGTATTATCATTAAATTTCTCAATAAATCTTGCTTAGTGGCTACTTCATCTCAGGAGGTCTTTATCATATTTTTATTACTCACATGATTATTTAAACAGAGTCATATGAGCATTTATAAACTAAAACATTAATTTTTACTTAATCTCATCCCGCCTTGTCCACCCTCATAATCAGCAGTAAGATTGAAAAGAAAGCAGTATAATAGAGCCACAACGTGAGATAAATCATTCAAAATATAAATATATAGGTATATAAATATCCAGGAAGAATGCCCCACGCTTTTCAGAAAAAATGTCAGAATTTTTAGGAATGATAATTATATACTTATGACGGGAGTACTGCTTTTTCCTATCGGCAAAAGATAAAAGAACCCGCTATTCCATTAGAAAGTCTATTTGATGTCGAAATATAAGTGACACCACACGAATAACATCCATTTATGTATTTTGACGTTTGATTTATGAATTGGTCACGCTCGATCGGTGGAGACAGAATGCCTGCCTGAATTTTTTCGATCATTTCAATAGTGAATAATTTTTGCAGCCTGAGTAAAAGTTTAAGATTTCCGTTGCTTTAGTTCGATTACGTTTCAAGCTCTTGCAATTTTAATTCTCGAAGACCAAGACGGAATACAAATTATCTTATTAACCGCTGTTTTTCTCTATGGCGTGTTCGGAATTTTTATTTCGGATTCGTCATCTTGGGCATAGTGAAGGAGTTACGTGTTGCCTTCGATCAATAGATCCATACTTCCATTTCTGCTTTCGGGTTGTAGCGTTCAATTACTGGTTAGCTTGAGGGTAACACCAAATGAAGGTTGGGCATCCGGTTGAAAATTCCTGGAGGAATTCTATAATAGCTAATAGTACAATTATTAGCTTACGGAATGCAGATTGCCGCATTTACGTTCTTTCCATCTCATAATTTTGTCTCCGAATCGATGTGATTCTTTGAAGCTCCAAATGACCTATTCATAAATATGTACTTCATTGCTTTGCTGAAATTTATTTAGTATAATGAGTTTGTTTTGAGGAACATAACATGTGTTTGCGTGTGGCTTCCGCAAAAATTGTCAAAATTATCATAATCAGGGAAACGATTTTCGTATCTACAGTATGTCGTAGGATAATTTAAAAAGAACGATTCGATGGCTAATTAAGAAATCATTAATAAAAATCCATATCCGGAGAAAGTTATAAATATTTTCTAATTTTGTTATTCATATTTCTCAATTATATTGGCTTTGAATTCCCACTGTTATAGAAATTTTCTTAATATATTTATTTATATGAGGTCGCATTTAGCTGATAGTTGCTTTGAGTCGAGAGGTCATTGTTAAAATTAGTTAAAATTTTTATATTTACCTTAAAAATGCTCAGAAATTATTTTTTATTTTATAAAATTTAGAACATAATTATGTAAAACCATAGTGTATATCTATACCATATCTATACTTTTCTTTCTTATGAATGAAATGCTCAGGATGAATTATTTATTGAGTCAGAACACAATAACCTAATTCTGCGTTATTTTATCATTTGATGTGGCATTTAAATAAAGTATGCGTGCACGCGTATGCGTTAAATGACGCATCGGATGACTAAAACTTTAAATGGATTCCTTTAAAAATATACACATACTTCCTGAAATCTTCTTTAGAGCTACACACAATTTCCTACCAGTCAAAAAGTCAAGAAAACGGCATATACAATAATAATATGATTGGTTCGCGACGTGAATTGAATCTGACCTCTATTCGCCTCTTTACTCTTGGAAAGCCCCCTTTGAATTTCGTGCCAGGACAAAGCGGAAGTGCGGGAGTAAAACACGACGAGCTCGCAAATAAATTTCATTTCGGAATATTTAGGACGCGATAGGACAATCGCCGTTTTAAATCGCGCTTTGATATTGCATCGCGAGATTTAGGACGCAATCTAAAAGGTTACATCCGCAATCGAATCTCCGCACGGAGAATGCGTACTTTTTTTTCAGAGGGAACCCCACTCACGCGTTAAATCTCCATTTCGCGCGGATAGCGGCGACGTTAATTTCCTCGCCGAACTTAACAACTTTCCCGTCCATCGCGGATGCTGAAAATTGTGGGAAAAATCCTCCCGACCTATCCCTCTCTCTCCCCGCCGCATAACTGCATAAACCACCAACTGACACCAGTTGGCTGGAAGGACCGGTGAGGTCATCGACTTGACCCTCCCTCTCCTACGCAACGCAGGTCGCCCAACAGCACGTAGCAATGAGGCCTTTGACCCAATCATGTCCGGAATTGTTTGGGTGGCATGAGACCGCGTTTCCCCCTTTTTTCCCTCCTTCTCCACCCTCTCGAAATTCGATTGCAAAGTGGACGCGGAGGAGCGGCGGAGGGGGGGAAGGGGGGGGGGGTGATTGATGGGGCAAATGGAGGTCCGCCCCCAACAGTTGGGGTCGTCGGCCACCACTAACGTACATGATGGCCGCTCACGAACCGAGGAGTGAATGATGTGGGGAGGGGAAGGATATTGGGGGGCGGTTGGGATGAATGGGAGGAGGAAGGAAATGGGGGTTTTTGAAAGGAGGCAAAGAAAGAGCGCAAACAGGGGACAGAAAGGAGGACGGGGTGTGACTTTTGTGGGAGGAGGAAAGCGGTGGAGAAGCAGTGGGAAAGAGCAGGAAGGATGGAAATAAAGGAGAAAAGGGGTTATTTCTTAAGGCAAGCCGTGATTCAACAGATCGACGGCTGGTGGTTTAAATGCGTTGATCTAGCATCGAGAACGATAATTTTTTCTGATATATCTCCAGTGTATTTTGCAAAGGAAGCGATACCGTTCTATATAACAATAAACAGGCTTTCGCGATTCTAAGTTAGCGTTCGTCCTAAATTTTATATGCTCGATTATAGAGGTACGAAAAAAATGTCAATTAAATATGATCATTCTCATGGAGCTGTCATATAAAACGTCTAATGAATATGATTAGTACAGAATCGTTACAAATTTAGCATATTAAAATCTTCATCAATATTATTTATCGAGGAAAGGTTTTCGATTTCAGCATTGGTTTCAGAGTTGATTCGGAAAATCGATACCGCGACGATAAGCTTCCCTACGAAGACATGAAACGAAGGACATTAAGAGCAAAGGATAGTCATTATTGCCTTTTCTTAGAAATTCCTTGGTTATTTTCTCTCCTATTTTCCTTATTTTCTGCCATAAATTAATTTATTCCCCTATTTTGTTATACTTTGTTTTTCTATTTTTCCTTTTTATGCTGTTCATGATAATTATCTGTATTCTTCTAATGCTATCCATTAGCTGAGATCAATCTTTTGCTTCCCAACATAATAACTTCCATTTAATCTCCCTCTTACATCACATCTTTCTCCATACTTCATGTTTGTATTGATTTTATCTTCTCTATCAAATGGGAGATTGAGCAAATATATAGACGTTGAAAGAAATTTCTTAAAGAACTATTGTTAGAAAGTATAGTAGTATACTTGAATTTCATTCTTTAACGTATAGTCATTTTTTGCCAGAGGTATTAAAAAATTTATTACGTGCACGATGAATATAAAATATCTTTAAAAAATGATGGGTATGGGTAAATGGGGAATAGAGTACTTAAAGAATGAATATGGAAGCGAGAAAAGTATCTTTAAGAATTTAATTGTGAAAGCTAAACTTATGTTTATTATTTCACGTCACAGCCTCGTATATACATAACTTTCACCGACATTCATTCGGGGGAATTAAGTCATGGCAATAAAGTTCAGGGTGATGAGGAGAGTAAAATTGCCGTCTCCTCCTTGCGGTATTAAACATTTTCATGATGACCCAAAAAGGAGAAAAAAGGAAGCTTACCAATAGACTTAAAATGTAAATATAATGCACAATATAAACTTTTATCTTATGTAAAAGGGAAATTTCACCGTAAAAATGTGGGTATAGTTTTGAATGTCTACCATAAATGGAATGGGTAATGAAGTCAAAGGAATTTTTATTTTCAGTATTAAAAATATCATTTGGCCAGCTGCCGTAATTAGTTAAAGGTGCTAATTCATTTCCATCATTTATAATTGTTAGACAAAATTTCCTTTAAGTAAAACTTGTAAATGAATATAACAAGAACGCAGTTTAAAATAATTTATTCAGAAATTTATACATCTTATAATTAATAAATATGACATCGG
The DNA here is from genome assembly GCA_036926295.1 of Pachydiplax longipennis. NCBI lineage: Eukaryota > Metazoa > Arthropoda > Insecta > Odonata > Libellulidae > Pachydiplax > Pachydiplax longipennis. The sequence continues at coordinate 18,131,144 of JAVFKF010000001.1, read as the reverse complement.
ATGAAACTTAATACAGATAATATATTTATAATCTTAGTATAATTTCTTCCTAAAATAATAACAAATGAGAACATCCAATCACATTAACCTCTTTTAGCAGTTTTGTGTAAAAAATTACTGTAAATAAATAGCAAATTATATAAAAATATGGCGACAGCTCTGGATCACAATGTAAGAATAAGGTTAGAAAGGTGGACATTTATTGTCAATAAAATTTCAAGAACTAAAAGTAATTAATTACATTAAAAGTTTAGTGGATGCAAGTCATAGAACTCTCATATAAGACAAATAATAAGAGAGTACATTATAATATTTTTCTATTTGTATTTTGATTCAAGATATAGTACTATGTATCTTTCATATACTTTCGTGTCAGTCCTGTTCATGGCTGTGTTAATATAAAAGCTACAGAAGTATGAGTTTTTCTAAGGCATTCTCTTGGAAACTTAATTATTGAATAAGAAATTTTATTCCTCAATTGGCTCAATGAGGATAGCAAGGAAACCTGCTTACTCCTCATCTTACCTAGTAAGCCTCATTTCTTTTATAAATCTCTTGGTTGATAATGGTAGAGGAGTTGAGATTATAGCCAACCTTCGTGCTGATGACTTTGCTGATATAAATTATATATTTATTATATTTATAATATCCATACTAAGAATCAAAATTTTGATTCTAATATTTTTTCATTACAATTTTTGGCGATGTAAGTTGTTGTAATTTAATCATTAATTAGAAATTAAATTAAAGAAATAAAAGGATCGATATATCTGGGCGGTCGCGATCTATTTTAATCCTGTAAATATAGCGGAGAGATAGGAGGTGGATGGAATAAAGGAGGCGGGAAAATTATAGCTAAAAAAGGGGGAATGATCGCATTAAGTAGCCGAGAGGGGAGGGCATTTTCGAAAGGGAAAAAAAGGGTCTGCAGAATGAGATGGCTGAAGTGCGATGGAAGGAGAGAATGAGAGAAAAGGAGGGGATGAAGTGGGGAAGAAATGAGAAGTTTGTATGGGTTGAAGTGGAAAGGGGGGGTCTCCTCCTTTTAAAGGGCGATGATGGCTATCCCTCCAACTCTCTTTAGACACTTCCTTGAGATGAAGTCCAAGCGGGATCGACCTCTTCAGATGGCTAAATAAATGCTGTCAATTGCTTCCGCGTGTTGTACGAGAATTAATCTCGCTCCCAGAGCGCTAAATTCTGTGATGTGATTTCCTTACCGAGGCTACTTTTCACGCGAAATGTTCGAAGAGGACTTTTTTTGCTTCGCACGTTTCTATCCCGGGGGAGAAATATGCGATGGAAATTCCGAGAGCGGGAAATTTGCATGATTACGAAATGGACATCGACTGCCTCACATTCTCTCCAGAAATGATTTAGTTTAATTACTTTTCCCTTGACTTGATTTTTTGATCCTGTGGATTTATTTACCTTTCTATTCGAACTTGAGACCTGACGGGGGAATTCCAATTGCGGCAGCCTTTCCTGACATAGAATCACTGCTTGTGCTTATCTTTTTGCATCAATTAAATTAGTCTATTTGCTCTAAGATTAGTTTGAGGGATCTGATCAATTAGTTTACCTAGTGATCCATTGATCTCGTTTGCATCTTCCGATATACTTGAGATACCGTTAAATTAGCATGGGATAATAGCTGGATTCTTTTGTTGTAATATGTGCGGTACTAAATATATTTATAGTCTCCTCGTTAACTAATATTTTTCCCCAAGTCACTTCCTGGATGCATCTCCACGTTGCCATTTATGCACTGTTCTTGGAATTAGACTTTCCTGTCAGGTAAGATGCAGCGTGTCTAAAATTCAAAAGGAAATCGTCGCTGTTGAAAATTTATTTCTTGGAAATCTTATATTGCTGGATCACGATAACTGGCACCGTTTGGGGAATATCTCAGGAATAGAATCGGGTAAAGGAATTCAGCAAATTTTTCAGAAATGAATGACTATTGCCTTGAGAGATAATTGGTAAAAAACATGCTTGAAAATATATTAGAAAAGTGAATATCTTCGAATTGGTTGGTGTGCAACCTATGGAACCGAGGGATAAGCAACTTCTGAAAATGTATAAATGTTTTAATATGCCACATTAAACACTCTGTTAACAGTATTTTGGTGTTAAAAGTGTATGCATGGATTGGATTTATTGTTAAATATTGACTAAACTATTAATCTACTATTTTCCAATTACATTATCTTTCCTTTAGATTGGAAATTAATTACTATAATCAATTTTAACTGATAAATTGGCATATACCTGAACTTGAGCATCGGTTGTATCGCTTATTTAACAATTTCAGAATATTTACACTTTCCTAGTTAAATGTAATTCTTGTTGGGTTTCGGCTTAAACAATCATCCCAAGGGAGCATTTTTCAGATATGTCATATGGAGAAAAATTAGGCATCTTCCCTCCAGGAAAAAAGTGTTCATACTTTGCTTGAGAATAACGTTTTGAGCCGAAACAGGTAATAACAATAAAATTTTATGCGGGAGATAAATATTTTCTATTTCAAGTATTATGAAGTCCGGTTAGCTAATATCAATTACATTCTGGTTTTATAATAGACCAATAACTTTAATCAGACTGATTGTCCCTAATGTAAACTTCGTTGCCTGTTATTAACTGTCTTTAGGCTGATTCTGTAAATTTCGTACTGAACATCCATTGGAACAAATTTAAAATTCAGTTTTGAAATAAAAGTTATACTACGTCAGTGATGTACATATGCCTATATGATATTTTCAGACCTTATGGACTTCAATGGTCACAGCTGACATTGAAATATTGGATTAGATACGAGGGTCGCTGGGAAGTTAACCCTTCCCTATTATATCCTTTACTATCAAAGCTATCTCTTAGAAATGCTTAAATTATGGTAAAGATTAGTTATTGAAAGTCTGCAATCCGGATATATCTTTCTCAATTGACGGAGATAAATCACTCATCTATTCGATTTACTAGATACTTGGAAGAGGAAATGGCTGAATTATCAGGAAAGGAAATGGTTGTCATTGATATAAAGTATCTTGCTAAGGAAACCATAACTCCTGTTATTCAATATTTACTTAACTTATCAAGCGGTTATACCCCGTCAGCCCGTGAGATACGCATAAACGAAAGGAATTTTTCCCGTTCTAACTCAAGAGTGATTCTTTTCTTTCTATAATGTAGAATTATTTTAATGAATCATCATCAGATGTACAGCATTGTCGAATTAAACGATGATGCTATTGTTCGAAATTCCTTTAAGAGGATTTTCCTACTGAAGCAGTTTAAAATGTGATACAAAGGCAATAAATATGGGATGCGTACGAGAATAGTAGCACATAAATAAGGAAAGCACTAGAAGTAGGGGGGATTAGAAAGGAGATAAAACGACTTCGGAATAAACCTTTTTTTCTTAATCAGTTATATGAATTAATGGCCAATTATTTCGGTACATTGTCTTTATTCCTTGAGGTTGAATTTTACAATCCGAGGGAGACCATAACATTTTTAGCATCCATACCTTGACAAGCATTTAGAGACGGTGACTGCACTGTTTACTTTGTTGATTCGCCTAATCCGAAATCCTCTGTATGTAAACATCCACATTCCAACCGCAATGGAGACCAATTTCCAGATCACCCATGACGCATAACAGTTTCCTTCGAGCAACGGTACCCAATCACAAACCTTAAATACTCCATTTCGTAGTAAACAATCATTTGCGGCGCAGGATTCGAACCGGTGACCTTAAAAGCGTGCGCGTGGGATATTTATAACTCCCTTACCAAGGCCGCGCAAGCCTCAATATACCTAATCCATTATTCATATCTCAGGCGCCATTTGGTTGGTAATATGTCGCAGCGTTGCTCATCTCGTGACGGAGTGTAGTACGGAGATGGTCAAGAAGTTGGTGAGGAAGACCGCTGAATCTAAAGACGGCGATACCCAAGATACGAAGCGGTGCGAAGCGATTCTCGCGTGGAGATAGTCTGCGGAAGAAAGTATTTCGAAATAGCCGCTCGGACCGATAGATATTCCTTTTGTGCATGACGTGATCGGATGCTTTTATAGTAGGTTTCGCTAGGGAAGTGGGTGTGCCGCAGTGGCACCTCTCGAATGGCGGCTCGTGGAGTACTAATGCGCCGGATTGCGCATGCTGATCTTGCCGCGAGACAGAGGATGTACAAATACATTTTCAAGTATCCTGGCTATTTTTGAATCGTCTTAGCTGCTCCTCCCAAAGCTTTGGGAGCCCAAATCGGACTCCCGAAATTTAGAGCCGAGGGGTAATTTGGTCTCGCGGATACACTAAGGAAGAATGTAAAAGAACAATTTTTAGCTAGGAACTAAAGGTATCTACATTTTTATGGATATAGGCTTTTCTTGTGTTTACCCCAAATTGGGAATAATTTGATAAATTGAATGATGGGATTAACTTAATAAAATCCCACTTTATAACTTTATTGTATTTACGATCGATTTCGAACAGCCTTAGTTAATCTTCAGACAATATTTGTGGTGTGTACTAACCTGGAGATGAACTAAGACTGTTCGAAAAGGTCGTACAATACTATTTTTTCTGTTCCTACGGAACTGTTTTGTTCGAAACCGGTCGTACAATAAAGTTGTTGATTTTGATTTTACATAGTGAATTTATTTTTCCCGTAAGGAATTCCACCAAAGGAATGCTTCATCTATTTATTTCGCGGGAATGCTTTATTTATAACGCGATAATCCTGCTTTTATTAACCAGCTAAAGGAAAAAAAGAAGAATCTAATCCAATGAGGTTTGTTCTAATATATGTTTTTTAATTAATTATCTTGCTACTTCGATTTGTTAGCTTTAAAGATCCTTTAAAATATACTTTACTCTTAGGTCACGTGCTTTATGCGTGTTCCTAGTTATCAAGTGAGCGTTTCCTTACCCGATATTTCTTTCCTCTAGTTCCAAGAAAATATTAGAAATGGTTATTCTTAGATATGGCTGTTTCCATTTTTTAATTTAAGTTAAGGAAAAATTTCTTCATCACCTAATCATGAACACAAAATGAGTTGCTTAATAAACATTTTTTGGAAACATGAGATTTAGCTCATTATCTGTATACAGCACTAAAAAAATTAGAGTATAATTGGCACTAGAAAGAACAGAAAAATATAGAAAAAATAATCGAATACGTTGTGAGGGATTGATCTAGAAACTTGTTAGAAATACTTTGCTATCACTTTCTAAGTTTAAGCTCCTTCAGTCACATCCTGAGCTAATCGCTTGTTCTGCAGAGTCATCAAAGGGGAGGGGTTATTTCCTCCCACTCTTTATCTGCTAGCTAGATTAGTTTTTCAGCAATGAGTCAAAAGAGGGTTATGCCAAGCTATATTTTCTGCGGTATTGCTCTCAAAATTCGAATTTATTCGAACCATTTCCTTAAAAAAAAACATCGTGAATGGATTTAAGCATATGAAATTCCCTCGAGTTTTTTCTTTCGTTCTTTAAAACAAGCATCTGTTGAAAATAAGCTATAAATTGTCAAAGCATTTTACAAACTTTTTCAACATTTTTCAATTTCGACAAAAACTGTATTTCTTACGTTCTTAATCGCCTTTGAACATTATTGCAGCATATTTTTAAGGATGTACATATTGAAATTTTTCGTTTATGAAAAAAGTGTACCAATAAACTTGCTATTTGTCAAAAATCCTGACGACTTTGGACTTATCCACCATTAGTTACCAAAGCCTTTTGGAGAGGGAATGAAGCGTATAAAGAAAGATGGGGAGTGAGGTAATTTGCTTGTTTCCCTCACTGAGCTATGATTTTATGAGTGGTAAGCATTCATATAAGTGCTGCATAATGGCTATTAATAAGAGAGGTTTGAAACGCTCCGATGGCTCTATTTCAGTACACCGTCTGACGACCAGTTCTGGAAGCTATAATATCAATATTGAAAAATCTAATTGTCATTCTTCGACATCATTCATACCTCAGAAACTCTCATATTATCACAATCATGAACAAGATTGGAAATGTAGTAAATAAAAGATACACTTTTCTCTATCCTGTACCAAAAATAAATATTCTGTTCAGAAAGATATGTTATCCTATCTATTATATTACCTTCTAAATAACGAATAACTTTTATAATAACTTACCATATTGATTTTTCATTCACATGGTCTCACAATGTCTTACTTACTGATTCTTAAGCTATGTAAAATTTCAAAAATGATTTCCATTTACGATGGCTATGCAATCCTGTTTTAGACGCCATAAGAAACTTCTCCATTTTCTGAGCGCAAGACAGACTTCCTTTCATCGTCCCATTTCTACTTACTCAGGAAAAGCGATGCATTCGTTACGTTGGCAGGAAAACAACGAGATGAAAGGAAAATAAACAAATCAAACCCAAATGGTGACTGGGAGCTGTTCCCGAAACTCGCAACGCAGCTCTGCACCGTTATCATCCCTTCTCGTCCGAGGATCAGCAGCAATGTCACTTCCGCGGCCACCGAATGATATCGCATACCTCCATCTGTATGACCTTATCCTCTCCGAAGCAGCCAAAATCCTCCACCTCTATCCCGGGTGATTGATCGGGCCCCGCAGTTCCTTTCCTTCGCTGGAATCTAAGCCGACTGGATGAAGGCATTCCTCCCCAGTCTCGACTTTTCCTCATCTCTTACACTGTGTCTTCCGGTGAGCGCGAACACTACACACTCTATCCGACGTCAATGGAAGATAATAATAGACTTGATGAGGAAACCACGCCCCACTCTCTCTTTCTCTCCATGAACACGACTCGTCTACGCTCATTCTACTATTGTTCCGAAGAACCCAGTCGAGTTCATTGGAAATGTTTACCGCTGGCTTTCTTTCCTCGGGGGTGATATCGAGAGGCGGAGTGAGCTGTAGGTTAAGGTTGCGACATGTTGCTTAGCCCTTTATGCATGAATAAAATATTGTGCGTGGAAATATCCGTCAATATTGACGTTTGGAGGTCCGGTCTCATGAGAAGACCGAAATTTTGCACAAATAACAGTTACGCGTGGGTTGCTTCCGAAACGATTCCCTCAAGGACGTTGTTTGAGTTATGGAATTTTTATAGAAAATCATTCGTGGAATATTATTTTTATTCTTCCTAAAGACAATTGAGCTGAAGAGAACACTGGTTTGTGTGGAATATGGGTGTCTGAATTGGTTGACGTTATATTATTGATATATTTGTTTCATATAGTAAAGTAACTAGTGAACTCCCTCTTCATGTATGACAGAACTAATTTTAATTTATTTTTAAATATATATCTCTATTATTATGTACAAATGGTCCATCGGAGCCAAAAATCGTGAATAGTCAGTTTCAAATAATTTGATTAATTATAAATAATAAATTATAATAAAAATTATAATACGGAATATCTATAAAATGGAATGGAATATTATTGGGCATCAGCACTGTTATTCTCAAAATGGATTATTTCCCTCGGAGTTGCTGTGCTAAATAATGCAGATGGCAAAAAGCCTGAAGGCTGGAATGGGGTGAGTGGCACAAGCTTTTTTCTCTTCCAATTTTAACAATCAGTTTCTGGGCGGCACTAAAATACGAGAAAATCTGTTTTTGATTTTTTTCGAAGGTTTTCATCGTTATGATTTTTTTATTCATTGGTCGAGCTGAATCGATCCAAGTATACATTCTGAAGTGTTTGAGACCTTTGCTTAGAATTTAGATGAAACCCGCAGAGGATGCCGAAAGAGTGAAAATTTTCACTTTTATCAGTAAAAACCTGCTAAGTGAACTTCAACAACGAAGACGCTTAGTATTTTTAATGGTTGAAGGCGGTGAAATTCAGGCTAACCTCTCTCAAATTTTATACTCTCTGAATATAATCAATAACAATTTTGGAATAAATACTGTACCCATGTATCGTCGTGTTAAATGAGCAAAATGTCTCCCTGGCAACCTTGAGAATGCAAGATTTATTCATTCGAATTCTCGGTAAATTGGTCACGATTACTAGCGCATATTATTCTAGGTTTAATCTCACTTTTCTCACTCACTCACAACAAACCATAAGTCTCTTGTTTTCTCTTTTTTATTGCTTTTTCTAATGTCCCATTTCTGCGCGACGCAATATGCGCTTTATAGCTTTCTTTTATGATTAAGATTACGAACCCGGAAGCGGCGTTCAAAATAGAATGCACAAGGAAGAATAGGCAGAAAAGTCACAGTTTTTTACAATTCAGGGAATTGGGTGACCTTTTTTTGAGGTGATTTGCAATTTATGGGCCTCCAGGAAAATAATCATGCACAAAGTTTCACAACCTTTTACGGCTCATTCTTTTCTTTCTGCACAATCGGAATTATTACTCCTCCCATGCCGAAGATTATCCAATTGGCAGTTCATTCCACAAATACAATAAAATATATTACGTACGTACTCATTGGGTGGAAAAATATAAATAGTAAATATCATGCTGCATATTCAGATAGTTTAAATCTGCTACATTTTACATTTTAGTTCGGAGTTATTGATTAATTTGAGCAATAACTACAATTTTACAGATTTCACTATTAACTGATGAACACCAAAGCTCACTCCTGCTCTTATCGTCTTTGGTTATGTAAATATACTCATGTATGCTTGGGTATTTGTTTTTTACTACGATTGCCAATAGATAACGTAAACCTCAAATACGTCATTCACTCTCTACAGGAGGAAAGAGCCCATAATTACTTTCAGCAGACCCTACAATGAGCCGTAACGTATTCTGAATGGGTATCTACAATTGTTCCTTAAAACAAAACCCTTTAATAGACCAAATTTTCATCAGTCAGTGCCCTCGATTCCCTCAAAATTTCTTTGAATGAGGGAATTCCTCTCTAAGAATCTTTAATTTAGCAGTTATTGTTAAATATTACTGCCCCACTTTTACTGCTCAATTAGAATCGGATCAAATAATTGACACTGAAAAACCAGTTGAGAACAAAATGCAGGTCAACTTTTTATTTACATTAACTCATTCCACGGTTATGGACTTTCTAGATGGTTTAATTCCTTACAGACATTACATCACGTTATTTATCGTTTCCATAACTACTCTCATTGGTCGTATTCGATTCTATTAGTGGGGTTTTTTAATCATAACACAAATTATCCTCTATGAGCATTATTTTCTTTCATCATCAATCGAAAAATGATTTACGAATTTGGCTAAAATATTGGGACAACGCCTTTATGCTATTCACAATATGGATGCCAATTTGATGATTCTTTCCTCTAGTTTTAGCAAATTTTTACCCGCTATGGTGAAATCTCCACAGTTTACTCATTTTAAGTAAATATTCGTATTGTACGTTAGTTAACTACTATTTTATGTTTTTGTGAAGAGTTGGTGAAATCTTAAGGTAGACTTGAGGCTCTCCTTTCCCAAAAATATCATGATAGACATCGACACAAATCAAATTAATATTAAGTCACTCCATTATAAAAGATATTAAGAATTGTTACCATTATCAATTCTAATATTATTATCAATAAAACAGTTACTATCGCTGATATACGTAATATGATTCATACGCACAAATACATAGTATTATGTCGAATGATAAGCAATGCTTATTACGAATTTTTCTGCTAACAAAGAATTTTTCCTCTCGGAAAAGGTATTCCAGTGAATGGCGAAAGAAAATCTGTCCATCCTTGCTTTCACATGACTGAGGTACCTTTCCGGAAGTAGTTATACATTTATACCAGGATTCTGGAAGTATTGTTGCCATTAGCGAATGCTCAGCTAACGAATCAGGAACGAATCATCAGCATCACGTATGTATATTCATATTTTTAAGTACTTCGGCACATATAATTTTAATTTCGATTTTGGTGATGGTTTTACATAACTTTTTGGTGATTTGCTTATCTTCCTGTTATGAGAAATTCTCTATTCTTAGCATAACTAAAAGCATTCATCCTTCTCTCCACAAAGATCATCTTCGAGTTAACAGGGCACCGCGCGAATTCAAAGATAAACTCGCATAATTCCCCGCAAGAATTTCGAATCCGCATTCACGTTCGTCCATCATGCGGCAAAGTAGCGTCCCTTCCGGAAGATCCTCTCACCATCGGATTAGAATCACACGGATTCGTGCGATCGAACAGCATGCAAAGATCGATAAAATCCGAGGATTTTTTTATTATTTCCCCGCAAACAATTTCAGCCGCGGTGCGTGCGATGGGAGATGGAATCGGGCGACGTGAGGATTTTTCGCACTCTGCGGTAAACGCGTAATATATTCTCCAGCGCACGAAATTCTCTCTTACGCAGTGTGGGAAAGAGGGTGAAGGAAGGCGTCAGATGTAGGAAAGGGCGGAGGAGGAAGTGCTGGAAGATTGAGCGCTACAAAGTAAACACGAAGGGAGATAGTCTTTCTCGAAAAACATTATTGCGGACTCTAACAGTTTTCAAGCCTTCGCATATCGTTGGGGGGAGCATCAATCCATGGAGGCTAAGAATCAGAAAAAGCCTCTCGAAATGTTTGCAGAAAATTACTTAAGGTTGAATTCCTCGGCTGGAATGCCGCCAGATAGCTATATGTGCCGTGTGACCTCACGTCTTTCTTGCTGTTGTTGAGTTATATCATAGAGGGTGAGTTTGGATGCGGTAGATGGATATGGTAGATAAATAATCGCTTCATTATCAATGATCGAATTTTAGGACAGCAGCTGTTAACTCAGTTCCCACGATACCCTTATTTCTCTTCTTTGCAAAAGTGACTTCGAACTGCATTTATGAAATATGTGGCATAGCGTGTCTCGAAATTTGGTCATTGTGGATATACCAGTAGCTTAGAGGAAAGAAGTACAGTACTACATAGGTATAGTTTAAGTATAGGACTACATTGGACTATAGTTGAAAATCAGTGGGTTAAAATAATTATACACATGCAAAGTAGAATTCAGATATTGCTATCGATGATTTTTAAAATAAAATTTTTTGGTAATGATTGGTTCGGAGCTAAAATGCATTATGACGCCCAAGTAAAAAGCAAAGTAATTAAAGATATTTTCATGAAATGATATAGTAATGTATTGCCGAAGAGTAGATACTTATATGGGTAGAATAGATACTTATATATACTTATTATATATAGCTATATCTGCAGACATTCGATGGTAAATTCAGCTTTAAATCTCTTTTAGAGAATACCATTTCCAGATAATATACTTTATAATGCTATTGAGGTAAATTCATCGGGATTTTTAAAAAAGTTAGCCTTAAGAGTAAGCGCAGCAAACGTAATTTATATCAGTTCTACAACAAAATAAATTCATTTTCAACGCGTGAAAATATGAGATCTTGCGGCATTCGCATTCCTCGGACATCAAAATTACGGTGCGCAATATTGGATGAAGTCAAAGCGTTGGTTCCAAGTATATTCGACAGGCAATACTCCGATTCCCAATTCGCTTATTTCACCGCATTTTGAAATATTTGCTCATTTTTCGTATTCGATTCTGCGGAAAAACTGACGGAAGATGGAGTGGGGGAATTTCCGGAAGGGCGGGGATGAGACGTGTATCCCAAAGCACAGGAATGGGTATAGGTAGAGAAGGTAGGGAGAGAGGAAGACGTCGGGGGAGGGGAGAATTGAATGCTACCGAGTAAACATGGCGAGTGATACTCGCGACCTGGCAATGCCAACGGGACCGATTCCCAGCAGCCACCGCGCGGCCACGGAGGGCTGCACGAACCGGTCGCATTGGCCCCCCTAGAACCGCTCCTCGGGGCCCTATTTCCCCCCCTCTTCCCTTTGACCGGAATCCAGCGGCGAATCTGCTTCGAAGACGAACGAAGCATGAGAAGTAATAGAAGGGGTAGTAATTGAGCGGGGGCAAAAAACAGATGGGGAAAAAAGAGGGAGCGGTTTTCATAATGCAGCAGCGATTCCGTTTTGTCCTCGGGGGAGCAGGTCGCGACCTCGGCCGCCACGTCGTGGGCGCCCGCGGGCAGCACCCTCAAAGGATGCCAACCATAACTTAAAAAAATGAACGTCGTCTGAAATGTCACACCTGGACCAGGTTTTTTTCGTGAAAACACGCGAGATGATGTACAAGGGGATTGAAGACCAGTTCCGGCGGATTTGAGGACGAAAATTGCTGGGGAAAGTGAGAATCTTTTGAAATATTCAGGAAGGGATTCACGGAGATGACCCAGGTTTCTTTTTTTATAATGGTTCCCGAAATAATCACGAAGCGGGGAAATATTTCTTTAGAAATAAAGGGGTATCTGCGGCTGCTACGGTGGTAAACGCGACTGAATCCTGAAAACTGGTTGTGACGGAGTAACGTATTCGGAACGTTTCATTTCATTTCAACAGAACATTTACAGAGCATATGACTTTTTTTCAACTTAAAGATCACCATCATATTTTTTTTGTTCTTGTGGTTTTCTCTCTCTCCATCGGTTTACTCCCATCTTATTCACACTGTTTTATTTTCGGTAACTTACTAATTACCGGGGCTCCCGGATCACCAAGTTGGCAGCACGTTCGACTTTGGTGAAAGCAGTCCCGGGTTCGATTCCCTGTGGGGGCTCCCGTGCGTAAACTGTCGAAGCACTATCAACAATACTACTATCTAATTATCTCATTTTACTGTGTTATTTATTCTTCTTACGTCACTTACCTCACATGAATTCCCACATTTTCATCGATTCGCTTTCGTTCTTCGACTCTCTATATTATTTCGTAATTTGATGCAAAATATATTTATGTACACACATCTTCATTTATGGCGAATTTGAGACTTCATATAGTTCAGTCTTACATTAAACCGTTGAGAAGTAATTAAATAATACATTACGACAATACAATAAGTTATTGATCTAAAAAAATTAATGTAAATAAAATATAGAGAAGAAAAATAGCATAGGATATAAAATATCAAACATTCGGAAGAATAATAATATATTTAAAACTACGTATACAAAATTATATGAAGAATAAGAAAAGGCAGGATATGTTTGTTACATTAAATGCAGGATCTGTTCAAGGTTCTTTTTACTATAATTGGTAAAATACGTGCATTCACTAATAGAATGACAATTATCGATTACCACAATATTAAAATCTGCTGTAAAATACATCTTGAATCTAGAAATTGTTCATCATCCAATAATAGATATTGCATATATTAATCAAGTGGGGCATTTAGGGCTCTAGTTTTCCATGATATATGCACGGGGAAAGATTAAATATGATGTGATGGAATTCAATGCGACCACGATTAATACCATGAAAATTCCTATTATTCTCATATGAGGGAGACCATTTCCATGTTTTCATAAAACATAAAATGCCATTAGTATGTTAAGATATCCCAAGCTTCCGATATTCAGAGTTAATGATCGATGAGTTTTCACTGCAAAGAGCCTCTTTGTAACGGAACTGTACATTTTGTTTACTCAGCCGTCTAGCTCATGCAGCATTACTTCAACACAGCCGTGGATGTCACTGTGTGATTAATTAATCGCTCATTAAACGTGAAATTCTGTTGTTAAATTGCTCGGGGATGCATCAACATTTAAAATCATTTTCTACAGCAGTGCCCATGGGTGAATTTGATTATGAGGTTTGAATGGGGATAATAAAACTAATGCGATAGAGCATCCATGGTCTCGGGAAGATTTTCTTCAAAGAGGGTTGGATATATAACAGCTGGCCTTTTCGAAAATACGATAAACAGGTTTTTTATGTCGTTTATTCTCGATTAGGTGACTACAGATGTGCGCATGATGCTTTCGGTAATCAAATATACTCCTTTGAATTTAATTTAATGTTTTATTTTGCTGTGAGGGGCTATATTTTATCGGTGATAAATTATTGTTTCTTTCAATTCTTCAATTTGGCTGTTATAGAAGTAATGGGAACATCTTATCTATTTTAATATTTGAGGAACGTAAAAGTAATGTTTATCAAAATAAGGTAGTATTATCTTCTATCATTTCATTGAGGAATGGAGCTTTATAGCGTAGAATTTTCAGGTATTATAATGAAAATTTTATATTTATTACCATCTCGATGAATTTGTTACATTTCAATTTTTAGTGACAAATTTTGTTTCGTTTAGCCATTATAATTTAAAGAAAATTAATTTGATTCAATTTTTCGTCGGGATTGCGCAATGAATATTTTAACAATAAACCCCTGTATCTCTCCTTTTAACGCGCTGCAAAATTTCTATGCCACCAGAATATGACAATACCGTTCCTTTGGAACACATTGAAAACGCGAATCAAACGAGAGAATCCAGAAAAAATATTTAACTCCTTCCTCTTAATATATAAAATAATATCTGCTCCGTACCCCGTCCAGGAATAAATCCCGTGTAAGACAGGAGGCTTAAGCGATATAAAATTCAGTTCGATAAGCGGGTCACTGGAATTAAAAAAGCAGTTCTCTCCATCCTCCGCAAATTCCTCACTCAGCCCCATCAATTTCATCCCTCATCGTCGATTGCGACACCGCCTCGATTCCATAACAACGGAAAATTTCATTTCGTCTTAGCGCTCCCTGACTCCGGCTCCATCAGCGCCATTACCCCGGCCGTAGACTCCTCAAACCCCGCACGATCTCTCCTGGCGACGGCGAAAAGAGAAAACAAAGGCTCGGCGCCCACTCAGCGCTCGCGGATTCGAGAAATATTGACGAGGTCGAGTTATCTGTCGGACGACACGCAAGGAAAGGACGGGGCGGGAAAACAAGTGCGGTGTTCGGCTAGATGAGTTATAAATAAGCGCCGACTTGGTTAGCTCGCTCTAATTGGAGTTATCACTCTTGAGATCCGCTCAGCCTGGTCATTCTACCGAATAAACGGGGGGATATTTTTGGAAACCTGTGATTTACCCTGACTTTTTATTGATGTAATCCGAAGATGGGGATTGCACGTGGTGGTAAGACGGGTTCGGAGAAATAAAATCTCTGAGGTCCAATCAATTAGACCTCAAAACTTCGACATAGAATGAGTTATAATCTGTATTTTATGGGTTCTACGATATCTTTGCTGTCCATACTCCATTGGCATTTTTTAAATCATCCCATACCCTAATTTAACCTAATAAGTTTAATTTACCGCACTTCCGCAGACAGACGAGGATAATCACAGGTGTGTCTGAAAGGTAGTTGCAAAATTGTATATCCCAATAGTATTTCTAATGCAAGTAGTTTTGGAATTCTTCAATAGTATATTGTATTCATTCACTTTGCTCCATGGACAAGACTCACATACCCTCAGGGGCCAGAAAAGCCTTGGGGGAGAGGACCCCCCATGTTGGAGACCCCTGCCATACATGTCTGAAAATGTTCTTGTGAGATACTTCCAAAGCATTACCATAACTTACCCAGCTAGGATATTCTTCTTCTCCAAACTCCTGGTTATTTAACTTTCCTTCTAGTATTCCTCGTCGGAGTTGGAATTTTCGCAGAATTTTCCATTATGCAATACCTAATCAAAGTATATAGTTATATATAGTTCCTTTGTTTAATTGTGTTTACTACCTCCAAATTTTTTAACATTTCTCGTATTAATTCATAATTTGTCTGTTTTCGTCCGGGATATTTTTCTGGCATACCCGTAAGGACCTGGTTTTGGTTTATGTATGAGTCAAAGCTCGAAACTCAATAGAAAAATGTACAGCAAAAAACTTATAAATACGACGCTTTATTAATTTTACGCCTAACATATTTACGAATTTATTTGAATTAACTTTGAAATTTTATTAAGAGAAGCATTGGTATTTTCAAATGCGACTCTTTATTTTAACAGAATAACCTATTCACTGTAAATACTATGGCGTATGTATGTAAATAGCAATTGATTAGGGGAAGAAAATTGAATGACTTCAACTTCTTGCTATGCTACAGAATTTTTCCCGACAAGCAACCGGTTTCAAAAATTTTTGATGCTTTTATGTGTATGTTACGGTAAAGAAGATGAGTTTGTGTCACTCTATAAAATTCTGGGGTAAGAAATAGAAGTCATTACTTATTATTTATTCCTCTTATTTTCAATTTTTAGTACATTGTGCTTTATTTTTGACCAAATTGTATCTTCATCCTCACGCCTTCCTAGAAAAACACGATCATCCTCTACGCACGAGAACAAACTGTATTCATTCATGCGCATATTTATTCACACGATTGAGATTTGCATTAATTTATGCGTTCATGTTTACTATTACGTGCAATTCCATACCGTTAATTGGCCATAACACGATTGATTTATAAGAGCAAACTGTTTTCATAATACGGATGCACCGTGGTTATTACATAATCGGAATGGAGACGCATCCGTAATGCCTTTCTTCCGTGCATGCTTAATGTGAATTATTTTTATTAGTTCTCGAGAGCATAGCGGTGATGAAATAAACTAAGACTGTGAAGGTAATAATATTAATAATACTCCAGTAGAAAATTTAAATCTGTAAGTGCCACGATCGCTATTGAGGATCACACTTTATGAAATGGATGGCTGCTCTTTTGCATAAAATGTTTTCATAACAATTCAATAAAGTAAATATCGATAATACATCCATACAGCTGCTCCACGAGTTGACAGCACATACAAACTTAACCCCATTTCTTATTCATTAATTCAATTCAATCATGCGTCTATATAGATCACATACTTTATTAAAGCTGCTGTGATGCGATGGACACGAATCCACTACTTATTATCGCGTACTCATTATAAAAGATATTATAATTTAATACATTTTTAAGTTTTGACTTGAATGTTTGAATTTTCGCCAATGAGAGGAGAGAATGGATAATTTTATATGGTTACAATCGCTCAGAGTGCCTTGAAAGAATGTATATACCTATTATGTGTATTCAAGGAAAGAGCACTATCATACCTCAAAGGCTCTACTAGTTGTAGCAATTAATATAGGAACACGGAGCCGAAAGAAGTTATCAAGTATCGTTAAGTATTGTTTCATTTCATTAGGAGTTATTCATTACTTCTTCCCAATACTCCAGTAAATGTCGAATCGGATAATTTTATCAAATCACAATTCAGTCTTACTATACTCACTTAAAACCTGAAATTGATGAAGACTAAGGATAGTTTTAAACTAATGCATTGAACTCAGAATAAAGTAGAGAAAAATTAAAACTATTTTATGAGAAGTCGGTGGTTCGTCAGAAAATACCTTGAGTTTGGGAACACCATAAGGTGTTATCCTATTAATTCTATATCCTATTTAATCATTGAAATTTCACGAAGCGAACATATGCATTATCTTAAGAGAAATTAAAATTTAGCATTATAAATGTCCCATAGAAGAATAACAGTCAAAACACCCCAAAATATATGTTTTGGGCTGCCATAAAAACTATTCCATCACTTTGACTAATTTCCGTCGCTATGTGCCATGTGAATGTATTGAGAAGCATCATTACGTTTGACTTTATTGAATAACGATACCATCTCAGAATTTTCCGCGCTTTAGGAAAGATAATAGGCACCGAAGCGCCTGGATATCTAAAGGAGAGAAATTAAGGCGACGTCCCTCCACCATTATGGCCGCACAATGGAAAAAGAATCGCGCCGATCGAACGCACAGCTGTTGAGAAATCTAGTCCACGTACGTCAGTCGGACTAGGGGCCAACATAGACGCTTTTCTTCACGCCCAAAGAAATTCGCGGCGAAAAAAGGGCAGAGCGGAATGAAAAAATAAAACTCCTCTTAGAAAACGGGCGTCGGTTTAAAGTGTCCGAGCGGTGCCTCTTCTCCAATAGGGAGCTCCTTTCATATCAAAAGGCTTCTCCGATTTTTATCAAAGCGGGTTTAGCCTTAGCAAGCCCTTCCCCAATCGCCTTTAGCCCTACTTTTGATTGGACGGAGTGAGGCCGCGATTCCACGGCAGACGCATGCCGAAGTACGCGCCCTACCACGGCGACGCCTAGCCGCCGACCGACGCCGCCGACGTCGACGCTCTCTCGCCACGGGACGCTGGACGTCGCTCTCGATTCATTTTCCATCCCGCTTTTTAATCAAATGGGTGACGGGTTGAAGTGTGGCAGCCCTTGATCTCTGGCTTCCGCTGGAAAAAAAACGGAGGGGAGGACCCTCGGTGAGTTTTTTTTTATCTTTAATCTTTGGGCGGCGATTGGTCCCCTCTAGGAGTCCTTATCGTTTACAGCACTCACCTCCCACGCTCCTCATTTTTTTTCCAGTGGGAGGGAGTTCCCAATATCGCGGGGTGGGGGAGATTCGGGTCCGAGGCATAGCAACTATTCCACCAATTATCGCCACTTATCTGCTCTTTGGCAATCGCCTCTTCTTTGGCAATGTTTTCGTTGTAGCCTGATGAAGCAACCGTGGGAGTTGAGGATTCTTCTATCGCTGGCAATGGGTTTTAACAATTACATTCGCTTTGGAGTCGAATGCGTTTTTCACTATAGTATTGCAGGGGATCGGGCGCATGGGGTGAATATTGTTTGTATTGGGTAGGCTTGTACTAGGCTCAACTGAAAGATCGTTTTCTTTATGTACTGCAAGATATCTTGGCTGACGAAGATAATTCGTTTGGAAAATTAATCTTATGAAATAATATCTGGTAGAAATTTATCTTCGCAGCAAAAATTTGAAAAAGTATAGATATTTGTAATAAAATATAAATTTATGGATTTATGTTACGTTTTTACGGTGAATTCGTTTGGAATATTATTGCTTAACAGCCCAAAGAATCGTTGGCCGAAACTTATTTTCCTATCGATAAACATTAAAAAACTTACCATCCCAAAACATACGGGACTTATTTCCAAGTTACAATGCGCATTTTCATTTTATTTTGGTAATTTGTGAATATTTCTTGCACACATACTTATGCAGTCGTCCACTGAAGAATTCCTTAGCCTATTAAAAATAAACTGCGAGAATTAACTTCGTCAGCCGAAGAATTCTCCATTGGAGGGAAATTCGCCATTAGACACGTTGGTTGAGGCATCATCCTGTATGTAATGCTGGATATAAAGTTATTTCTGAGGAAAAAATAAGGATATCGATAAAGCAATTTGAATAAGAACAATTTAGAGGGTAGTGCTAGCAGATCATCCTAAAATAAACATTGCAAAAGTAAATTCGGATTCCCTGGTAAAATATTATTTATGGGTTTATTTCTCTGTTTTCTATAGATTTAATTCTTGTATTTAACGGTAATAAGACAACAAAGAGTGCTTAATGCGTCATGAAGAAACTTCATCGATATGGAAAATAATTATCATGGCATCAATTTTTAGCAAGCAAGCGCTAGCAAGTTGGACGTTAAAAAATGTATCCCTTTACGTTTATAAATTTCAAGGTTGTTCCTCTTAAGAAAAGTATAGAGTATTATAAAGAATGAATGATTTCATTTTCATTAGAAAGAAATTTTATTGACTTCTACCTGAAAATTACCCTGGAGTATTGCAGCCTAGGTTGATCTTCATTCCTATTTATTTACTTGTATCCATAAAATCGGCTCTTGGCCGTTAGTTTTAAGGCACAATATAATGAAGTATGTGTCAAAAGTATCATTACACTTGTTCCGACAAAATTATGATCACTTCGTAAGTGCCGCAAACGAAATCTGTTATTGAGGCTATCTATTTTGCTCTCCATTTAATGTAATATTTGGGATATATCTCCGGAATGGTAGAATATTTTTTGCACATACTTTACGAGAAGTATACAATTCCATGCTAGATTTTTATATTAATTCATTTTCGAATGCATATAATGAAACATAATGATATTTTTGGTGTTAGTGATTGTTAGGACTGTAGACGGAAATTCGAAAACCATAATTCTCAGGAATGCCATATGTCGAGGATGACATGCAATTTAAGAATCTAAAAAGTTGTCCCAGTGTTTTGCGGTTGAGATTGAGGAAACTCACGCAGTCTTTCTCTGTTTCGCAATCTTTGTGAGTGGATATCTATGGAGGATGATTTATTCGGGGTAATTCCACTCCACCAAATGTAGTCCTTAGAGATTCTTCCTATTTCGATATGTTTGCGAAATTTTTACCATAAAACTAGAATTAATTTTTAATTGTATGTTCGCTTCAACTTTTGTGAGATTAATACGGGTGGTCTGAAAAGTTTCCGGTATTTCGCCATTTCTCGACATGTTTTCTGAAAATTTCTGATAATTTTCTGAAGATTTCTGAAAAGTCTGGGGTCGGAAACTTTTCAGACCACCCTCGTATATCATCAGTGGGCATATTTTTTGGCGACTGGTATAAGAGATATTTTACATCAATTAATTACTAAGTTTTTCTATCATCTTAATTTTCTGCTGTCCTTAAGGACAGCAGAAAATTCCTATCTTCAGATCTCCAGGAATTAGTTTTCAGGGCAATTCACGGTTCAATCTATTCCTCTTGTACAATGCTCCTTTGTTTGGCACATCTAGCTTTTGAAAATAATTTAAGTTATATTAACTGCGGGGTGTAGGAGTCAATCTTTTCTTTAGGGATTTAAGCACGAATGCAATGCGCCGTTCTGATTGTGGTGTACTAGATGGAGAGAGTTAGTTGTATAGTGAAATAAATAAGGAAGTTCTGGAGAGGAGTGAGTGGAGGAAAAGGCAGGTTATAGAAAAAGAAGAAAAAACGCAGAGGCAGAAAGAAAGGCTAGGCCATATATTAATATGAGATGGAATGCTAAAGACAGTTATTGAAGCTGGAAACTATAAGGGGAAAAAAGGGGAGGGGTCAGTCATCATTGGTCAGTCATTCAGTAATTAAGAAGAAGAGATTGGGTTAAGATGGATTTTTTGTGGTACATGAACATCACAAGGAGTGGATAAATCACGATAATGATCCTATATTGAGTGTAAATAATTTTATATCATCAAGTTTTGTTAGAAAAATTTTCAGCAAGAACTTAGTAGGCTGATTGTAAGTAAAAAATAAAACAGAACTTTTTCGAACAAGCTTTTCTTTTGAAGGGAATTATATTACAATATAGGATAATCTTCAAAATATAGAGTTAGAATTGTTCCTCTCATTACATTGAAAATGATTTAAATGTGTAGCTCTTCACTAGATGAGATAAACTTAAGTCTACGCTGGCCTCTTAATTCTAGTATTCATGTATAATATATTCTAAGCGCCCATGAGTGATAAGAATCATTTGCGGTTTATGCATTCGTATCGCCATTTTGTTTTGAGTGATCCGTCTGATTTGTTATTCTTCCTTACGCCTGACCCTTAAACCGCTCCTTGAAAATCTCAGTTGCGAAATTTTATTGGAGCCGAGTCAATATTAAAATTTATCTCCTCCAAAATCATTTGCTATGCTGTCTGTATGTTCGCCTGGAGATGGCAAGATGGCGAGATAGAGATCCTTTGTCAAGCGCCAAGCTCGTCTACAGGAATGCACATCTTCTTCGTCATTCTGTTTCTTCTTCACAGAGGTTCCCTAGTAAACGAATCTTTTCCGCTTTCATCCGCAATTCATTCTAAGAATTTTCTTTCCAGCAAAACTACGCCTCGTTTTCTCCAATTACCTACAGGACTTGTAATTCGCCGACAAATACAAAGTTGAATATGAGAATCGTCATCGTTTCAAAGTATTCTGGAATATTGAGTTTCGAATGAGGGGTTTCTTCTTTTGTAGAGGATATAAAAAGTTAAAAATGTGCAAATTGACCTAATGAGGTATATCCAGAGAAATGTAGTGTTCCATTAAGTAACATGTGAAATTCCCGTACGTCGAATAATGTCAGGAAGTGAAGCTGTCAGCAGTCGAAGCGAAAAGTTTTTTTGAAAATTGGTGCAACAAATTTTCAAAGATTTGGACCTGGGATAGGGTTCGGGAAAAGGAGGATAGTATATCCAAATATCCCGGGCCCGAGTTTAATCTAACGCCCACTCAATAAATTTTACTTGGCAAGGTAATGGAAAAAAGTGGTGTTACAGGTGAAAATACAGTGACAGGACCCGGAATACCTCTTTCGGGACTATATTCGGGAGCAAAACCAACAGAGCGGGCCCCTTTTATTTAGCCTATAACAATTTCATATCTATCAAACCATAATGATTCTCATTACGTTTGTTGCGCCAACAAATATGTGTCCGTATAGGAATAGATAAATATCTCATTAAAATTAATCAAAAGACAGCCTGGGCACCGTTCAGTATCCACTAAAAATAATTTTTTTGCCGAAGCAATGATAATTTTTCATTGGCGTTTGCATGAAGTATTTGATAAGTAACTCCTATATCACCTATGGTCTCGGATTTCAAAGATAATATATCTTTTAAACTTTGGGAAAGTCGGCGGGTTACAGACTTTCAGCGACAGTTAGTTTAACAACCATAGTTTAGAATACATGTTATTATATTTACGAATTGATCTTGTCTCACAATATGAAATTAAGGGTAATATTGAAAATTATTTTCAGAAAATTCCCTTTCTGACCAAACTAAACTCCGACCTGATTGCATGATTTCAGATACAAAATATGCCCTTCTTCCTGTATTTATCCTCTAAGTCCAATGGCGAGAGAGCTCCACTTTTACACTTTCCATCCATCCTTGGGTAACATTAACCAAATCCTCGATCTTATTACCGATAAATATTTGGAAAAATCCGTCATAAATCTAGGAAGTAATTCTCCCAAATATATTTTCCCTTTGCTTTCCTTGTTCTCATAACCATTTTATATCTGACCAGCTTACGCATTAAAAGTCGGAATCGGTCTATATCAAAGTATCTGTTAGACATGAAGAAATTACAACACATTGCAACAGTAGGACACCTTTTTTGTTCTGTTCAAAAATGATCCTATTTGCATCAATGTAATAATAATATCTCCATCTATATGTCTGTTGGGAACTTCAGATAATGATATTTACTTAATTATTCCACCTTCCAAGTAAGCACTGAGCGTACACGCAGGTTATTCACATCAATGTATTTTGCATATTTCGCATATTTCGCTTGTTCCAAAATTATAATATTTCTCAACCGATTTTCTTTTGCTGAAAGGAAGAGCAGCTCTTTGATCCTAAAATGCGGTTTTTTCTCTCTGAAATGAATTTTTAAAATTCAAATTGATCCTTCATTTCTGGCGAATCACTGATTACATCTTCGGCACTAATAAAATCGATACTATGCTTGCTTTAGCATTGTGGATTTTAATAATAATTAATGACGTCTTTTAAAAATTTACTTTTCATTTTATGCTCAGAAATACTACAAGGCCCGTTATATAATTTGCATCCGGTTCCAGGTTACCTCGTTCATGTTTAACGATCACATTGCATAAAGGCAAATTTCTGTATGGATCCGTTAATTGCAACTGAAATCATGCAACAGATATTTTTTCGAGTCAAGAGTTTCGAGTTGAATTCATAATGATACTGCCTTGTGGGCGGAGACAGCAATGCTTTCCAATGTAATTTCGCTTGGGAACCCCTTAATGGGGTTCAAAACGAAATGAAATCCTTATTAGAGCTCCTTTACGCGAAACTTTAAAACACAGCGAAATAATGATTCTGATAGAGGTGTTGAGACAAAAATAGGCATGTCACTTAATAGTGTGCGTTTGAAAACGTACTTCGCACTTTATGCGAACATGTGATTCAAAAGGGTTATGTTAACAGTTTCCAAAGTAAAGGGCAGTTTTTCATGGCTTAGAAGAACTGTTTTGTAACTGGAAAAGTTAGGTATACGAATAGAGGGGGGAATTTATTCAAAATCTGCCAGCGTTCCTTTTTTGTAGTTGAGTAATTTTGAGAACGAGTCGGCGAATGTGTGTTGTACCGATGAAAATGATTATATTTTATGGTGTAAATATTTCATAAATGACGGGGAAATTCCCTATTTATATTCCTTTTGCAGGGAATATATACTGTTATTTAAATAAAATTATCGAATTCCTAACATCATTTCGAATAGGTGTTAACATGTGGTTTATTACATGAG
The DNA here is from genome assembly GCA_036926295.1 of Pachydiplax longipennis. Classification (NCBI taxonomy): domain Eukaryota; kingdom Metazoa; phylum Arthropoda; class Insecta; order Odonata; family Libellulidae; genus Pachydiplax; species Pachydiplax longipennis. The sequence goes on along the minus strand of JAVFKF010000001.1, from coordinate 18,107,168 downwards.
ACACACTTGCTGGAAGAAATGCTAGCTTAAGCTCTGTGAGTATGGATTACTCACGGGAAAACATTTGAAGATAGTGACAAGAAGAGTAAACAAGGATCATATTGTGAGAAATTTGACTTAGGATAGTTATCTTAATTTTTTACCTTGGTTATAATGGACAGAGGGTTTAGAATGTAGAAATCGTTTTTTTTTTATGGTAACTCTCCCTTAAGACCCGATGATCGAACAGTCTTAGAATTCTCTAATGGAGTTAGCAACGTGTATAAAAATTGTAATACATTTAGTCAGGTATCATATCCGTGAATGATAACAAGACAAGTAAAACTAATAAATACTTATGAGATTAATACTAATATGATTTGTTTCCTATTTTTTATCATATACCCTACAGAACGTTAATCGATTTTCATGGATATCAAACTATTGACCGTAAAGACATGATATTCAAGGTAGAATTTGGATGTAAACACTAAGTGGCTGAAAGTTTCTCATAGCATGGAGACACATTGATTCATCGGTTTGAAACAGTTCAGAATCGGTATTATCTCAAGCAGCAACTTTTAAATGGCCCAATTGAAACATTTTTTTTGCTCCTGTAGGTATTACCTCAGTTTATCACATTAGAACTTGCGAACTGCAGATTAAGATAGGCATAATAAAAAAATTAGTTCCTGCTGCCTTTTCTTGATGAATGGAATATAGTATTTTCATTCTTCTCTTTGTAAGATATAAAGAAAATTCACTTTTGTCTCAGCCTTTTTCTTGGTAATATAAAAACTATCGACGTATGAATGATGCTGAATAATGGCATTCATTGGGGTTTACCCTTCTAGAATGCTATGAAAAGTGTCATTATGCTGCACTTATATGGACGTTTTCCACTTATAGCATTCTGGACCATTGAGTAAAGCAAGGGCAAACTACTTCACTCCTAATCTTGCCTAGTAAGCCTCATTCCCTCTCCAGAGCATTTGGTAGTCGAAGATAGAGGGTTTGAGGTTTGGATCTAAGTATTTCATAGACAGAAAGGTTGGTAGAGGAATAGAGGTGTTTTCAGCAAAATGACGTGTGATTCGCGGCGATGTTCATGTGATCCATATCTCACTTTGTGAGCAATAAACTTTGCTAAAGTTCTCGGAACTTGATAACGGAACACACGATTTAACACCCTAATCCTGTACTGCACTATCTAAATTCGGATATGACATGAGCGGTTCTAGTTTTTATGCATTACTCAAGGACACAGGAGGGTCACAATAGCATAGAGATTTTGCAGTCGAAAAAAGTACAGCTCACAGAAACACCTCCCAGTGCGGGTCGCTAGTTTTAAAGGGAAAACAAAGCGATAGCTAAAAGACACACTTACCGAGGGATAGAGACGGGGTGAAGGTCGCGCTTGCAATCTTTGCGGTATCGTTTCGTCATAAATAGAAATCCTCCTCTCGTAACTCCGGGTGCCGTTCTCAGGAGAAATGCGAATGATACCCCTCACTCAATGCGCCCAGGGCGGGTGCAAAAGGTTATCTGGGAGGAGTGTGTCGTCTCAGGGAATTTCAGCGGAAAAATACACTTTAGATCCGTGTTTCTCCAAGTTTTGACCATAAAAGCGTTGCTACAAGACGGCAAAGTTTATCGAAGTGCACCAGTCCGAAGTTGCATAACGGTGCGTATAATAAAGGAGCAAGCTGTTACAACGTTACGGGCTCTCAATAAATATTGAAATGGAGAGAGTTGTAAAATTATGTAAACCCATCAAACGGCTGAATATCAGCCTGATATCTGTTCGTTTTATATGTATATAAGAATGCGCATAAGTATTATAAAGTAATAAGCATAAAATGCGCAAGAAATATTCGTACTAGATTGCGAATTCGCCTATTCCTAAGATATTTCTGACTCCAGGACTCTTACTAAGATTGTGTACTCAAGTATAGTCAATGAAATCACCATTTTAGGTATTTCTTTGATATCTTAAGTCTTTCGCGCAATTGGGAAGCACAACCCAAGTCTATTGAAAGGAAAAATATCCTCGAAGACAAATTATTTTGTAAAATAATTTCTACAATCACTATTTTGGAGAGTATACGTTGTACCGTGATTTATTTCTATTTCCCGTACCAAAAGTATGACCAATCTTAATCTTTAAGTCTGAATCTATTTTCCGATTCTTATCCACTTGTCTTTCCACTGAAATTTCAGTATTCAGTCGAAAATTTCCATAAATATTTGTTCCAATTACGAACGATGCGATTATCTCCATCTTCTCTCTTTTCTTTCTCTTGTATATTACTGATAAGTTTTCTTTCCTCTCAAGCTCCTTGTTGTACACCCACTCGTCTGATCTTATCATAATATTCTGCATTCTCCTCCATGTACACATTGAAGCTAAGTATTGAATATTCCTTTCAATGCCGTCTATGTCCATAAACGGCAATTAACTTCATTAAATTTTCATTGATTACACATTGTTAATTCTATCCTTATTGGAGATTTCTTTTGTTATTTCTTATCTTGATTTGATTATCTAATATTTACACATCTTCTCAGCTTCCCGCTTACCTTAGAAAAGATCTGTCACTACGGACTGTACATATGAAACTTGAAGTTTAGTTAAATAACAATTTCTCTTAAGCTGATAAATATTTTTGTTCCTATTTTCGACTCAATCCTCAAGTCTCATTCTTCACCTTCTCAAAAAAATTAGTAAAGTTTATCAAGGGTTAAAAATCCAAGGATTGCTCTTTTGCAGGTCTTCTGCCCATATGTCTTCAGGTAATCGTATCGTTTCCTTATACTTTTAACACTTACTATTACATGCCTTTCGCAGTTAAACCTAGGTCTTCCTTTACTTATTAATACTGTAAATGTAGAAGTTCATTACTGTTATGATGTTTTTATTCACTGTAATGGACTTCTGATATTCTCATTTAATTTCCGTGGTTTTTATCATACTTTCAACGTCTCCAGTTATCATTGCCAAAACTTAATTTTTTGACTACGTAAAATAAATATGAAAGGAATATTCAGTTTCCGGCATTACCCAAGCATACCTGTTCCTTATCTATTTGAATTTCGTTTGCGGTATGTTTTCACGTTACTTTACTGATTTCCTATCCATCACAAAGTACTATATACTACCATAAAGATTAACTTTTGCTGAAAAAATTCCTCATAGAGAAGTTAAGTAGATCATGTGTGTCTGAGCATTTAAGGTTGTGATTATCATTTCCACTTCTACTATTTCAATATAGACTATTGGTTAGACGAAGAAGATTTACAGCAATCATATAGTCATTTTTCTTCTTTTTATCCTGAGAGCGGAGCTAGCATAGACTCCTTTTATTTTGAATGTGATAAATAGTTTTCCATAATTAATCCAGCGATCATTAGTACCCAACATGTATAAAACTTCCATGTTTGCCCTCCATGAACCTTTCCTTCTCTTCATGAATTTCTGTGTGCATATATTTCAACGATATATGAGGTTTGGTGAGGGAGAGGTCCATATGGGTTTAATATCGCCATATATAGGGTCTCTACCTATCTATAAGTTGATTGTTTACTTCTCCAATCTAAACCGCTTTGTAAAACACTCCTGATTTCTCTAAAACAGTACACCATTACTGTAGACTGAAGGTTATGCTCATAAGAATCGTAAGTTAGCAAGAAACATTCCATCATCTACTAAATATTAAATTATTAAGTTCCTGTATTTTATTCGACGGCTTTCCCTCTAAGAAAAATGAGGAGGAAACAAATAATTTGACGGACCATTTTGTTTACCATGATCCCTAGACACCTTGTAGATAAAATAATTCTATTCCTCTTTCTTCTCTGAGTATCAGGTTCAGTTTCTCATGATCATTTTATTTCCTTTATTTCTCAAATCTCTTGTTCTTTAATCCTTATATTATCCCTCCTTTTATTTACTAAAATATTTTCAGCCTATATTTTTCTCTATTCAACCTTGGAATCCTTTCATTCTCTTGCTTTTACTTTTTAAATTTTTCATTCTGTCGCCTCTTATTCTTTTTGAATATTTGAAGTTTCTTTTTGAATATTCATTTACTTCGCGGTGCAAATTGCTGATTATGTATCGTATATTTACTGAAAATGCTAGAATTCTTCAGTTGCTATATCGGTGCAAATAATATTTGAGATGCTTATTTGAATGCTACCATTTCATATTTTCTTTCATCTCTGAAGAAAACCATTTCTAGAGGGAAAGTCATTGGTTAGTCTAACGTGTTAATGTATAAGCGGCTGCGAGTATTCTTAGATGATATTTTAGTAGAAGATTGTACAGTAGAAGATGTACTTTGTTGCATACATTTGAAAAATGGTCGTATTTTGTGTAATCAGAAATTCGATTTTATAAACATTCGTTGTAAAGTATATACCTAAAATTAAATCAATGAATCTCCAAGAGTGAGAATATGCTAATGAAAGAATTTAGCATGTAGAATATGGAGACGCTTTATCCCACGCGTTATTTGATTCAAGGATCAGCATAAGGGAAACCTTAAGTGAGAATAAGAGTGTCTGGACTTAAATGGTGATGAAATTGTCCTTCGAATAAGAAGCCAATATTAAATTCGCCGTGCGAATCCCTCTCTTTGTGACTGCGAATGCCGTCACTTAAATTATGTAAACATGAAAAGGATTCCGGCATCGATCGAAACATAAGTTGAATGGGATTCATTTGGGCCGCACTCACCCCGTTCTTAATATGAGCACTTGGTCTTGCAACGCTCCCAGACAGACGCTCATTGGCTTAATCTCACGAGCCTCAGAACATGTTGTCATACCCGAGTCCCACTTAAAACATGAGAAAGTCGATACCTATGTCGCTACGTCATCGAACACATACACACCAGACACAGGGGCTCGTTTTCGAGACAAGGTGCAGCCTTGTAAATGAATTTTTTAATTGGAGGGATTTTTTATCGTTTTATTTCTACGTTTCATGAGATGTCAATGATGGAGGCGCCGTATCATGGATACATTTTGTCTGTAGCTGGAGTTCAAGTGTAGAAATAATTACATCGAACCTCGATTCTTCTCTGTTGCGGTATAGGAAATTTACTAATTCGTTCCTAGGAATCAAAGAAATTCTGGTATTAAGGTATTCCGCTATTCAAAAAAGGATAAAAGTATTTGTAGCCGAGGATGATGTGAAGGTTAAAGTAATGTTTTCTTCCTCAAGTTTGTTCAGCTTCATTGGCTGGCCTGCTAAAAATTTCACTAACCATAGTGGCTACCAAAGACTTAGAATTTTCTGGTAGATGTAAAACCTCTACTGGGTCCCAGTCTAGCACACGGGTTTACGTTGAAGTCTAATATATGTGCAGTAAACTGAAGGAAGTAATGAAGAAATGAACCTGTAAATTTTCCACACTATTTTTTATTTACGACCGGTTTCCCTACCCGGAGTAGCATCTTCTGAACATCTATATTTCATAAACTAAAGGAATTCAGTTATCCCAGTAACGAATTTTATCACGGGTGGGTATGATTTATACTTTTGAACATAAATTGAAGATATTGAATGAATTCAAACAGAAAGGTTCCTGTTCTAATGAAGCTGCTTTTTTCTGTTTGATTCAGATTTTTTCTACCTTATCTTTGGTATTAATAAATAGTCATAACATAAGCAGGAAATCTTGATATAACGAGATTTCGATGTGCGTTGAAATGTTGCACCATCAACATCCAAAAGGACTTATTTAGACCGCACGATGAAATATCAGATGAAATAAGAATCAACTCAAACGTTCTTTGAACTTTGAAATGAGTTCAACCTCTGAATTTGTGAACCAAGCGATGACGTTAATGTGTCGAAAGAGGTATGATTTATGTCTCTTGTCGAGAAACATAAACGTGGGAGAGTAATACTTTTGAAAAATTTGATTCCCGTGATTAAGTTATGCTCAGTATTCATCTCTAAAAAGTTCTTTCTTCCTTCTGTTTAGTTTTCTTCCATTTTGTCTGTTTATTTACTACTGACATTTTAGATTAATATGCATATCTTGATGCAAAGTTAGCGTTTTTCAATACTAAAGTGGTACTTAATTTTAGTTGCCACACTGCGTTTGACAGCAATATACAATATTTATTCTGGCAAAATTGGAAATTACTAGATTCATCTTTCACAGAATCCATCGTCAACGTATAACGTATTTTAAGTAATTATTTGAATTAAATAAGACTAGAAAATTTCATAGGGATTTTTGGAAATAGAAAATCTTGCCTAAAAGTAACTGAAAGAAAAACCCAAAGGCACCCAAGAAGCAAGTCTACAGAAGGAAGTTTCATGTAGTTATCGGGTTAGAAAATTTTATTATTTATAATCATAATCATTTATTATTTATAATCATAAAAGATTAAATCAATAAGTTGTGCAATTGTAGCTAAAAGAAACGTTTTCGTAACGAGATTAACATGAAAAAGGTTAAAAGTCATGTTTACAACTGTAAAATAAGAAGAAAATTAAATACAATTTACAATTATATACGACACATAGTCTAAAATAACATTTCATTTATATTTCATTAATGAGAAATACATGAATGTTTTTTTGGAGTCTGAGAACTATTTTAGAATTATCTGACGTCATAAATATTTCGATATCAAAGATGTTTTACGAGTATGGCCTCATATGTTGATAGTTAACAGGGTCATATCGTCGATTATGGGACTGAGGCGGATGGAGACTATAGCTTTGTCGCAGTCTCAATACATGACTAGTCCCATCAAAAGAGAAATGCGGCTTCGAAGTACCTTTTACAACATCTTTTACCAGACAGAGCATAGGTTTATTACTCTATTTTTGGTAAATGTTCCGACCTTATCTTTATCACTGGTATTGGAATATGCGAGTAATATATATACATCATTAAATTGAAATTTATTGAGGCATCAGTTATGCATTGGAGCATTTTATTCCAAATGTTTGTTTTCTACCATATTATTAGTCTTTATAAGCAAAGAAAGTTTTCTTTTCCTATATTGGAAAATCACTCTACAACATCTCTAACTGCATATTCGCGTTGGTGAAATAAAATATTAAGAGCTTCGAAAGAGGGAATGTGGAAAATCATTCATGCATCAATTTTAGATACATTATTTTATTATGGGATATATATGGTAATTAAATTCTCATCAGTCAAACTAAGATTAACTATTCTGAAATTACTAATATTTTTGAAATTAATGAGTGTTTCTATCCGAATTTCTCAACTTCTATCATAGTAATTTTATTAGTACTTCAGTGAGTAGAAAAACTTTGACGTTTTGTGTAATATATAAGCAGAAGATGGATTTGGAGATACTTTCTGCTTTGAAAATTTTCATTGAAATTAGATAGTTAATGCAGAAATTGGTTTAAATAACCCTTTTACGTTTCTTATATTTCGATAACTCTTACTAGCTGCAAGTTCTGGGTGAATCTGTATAGAAAGCCAAGATGTGATCCCCTGCACTCATAATACTCTACGCTCACCGTATCTACCCCACTGACACTGAACTCATGACTCTTATCTCCACATCACGATGGAAACAAAGAAATCCACTCTGTGGATGTGAAGGTCACGAATTAGCAGCAAGGAGCGGAATCGAATTCCACGTAGCTCTGAAAGATTTTCATCGCTGAGCCTGCGCTACGTATGAAAATGTCGGCAAAATTATATTTGATATTCTTTATTTGCGGAAAACTTACGAGTTGTTGCTCGTAATACTATCAGATAACTAAAATCATGTTTAGTTAAGCTGATTCTACAGACTTATTAGAATTTAAATGGAAATATCTGTAATAGCGAGAAGGAATTCTCAAATTTCAAATGATGACTTTCTGTTACATCGTTCCTTTAGCTATCCATATTAGCGTTACTTAGAGCAACCATCGTTGAAGAAATGCGTACTAATTATGTAAATATATAAAATATTATGTAGACATTTATTTAAGCAAAGAATGATCTCTCATTCAGAAAATATAGTGTTATCTCTTGCCTACATATTAACTATTAACTGTTTCTCCATATTATGAGGAATTTTGAGGCCATCATTGCGAATAAGTGCACCCATTTCCGCCTCTTAATTTTTCGCATTTCCAAAGTTAACTACTCTCGTCACCGAGGCAATAATCACAGTGTACCGACAATATTTGAGGCTTTTTTAATTTGATCGAGACTCATTGAGATTATTAGTAAAATACACCGTTTTTTAATACCTATATTGACACGGTGTTTTACATATATCATCATTATACCATATATTATCATACCCGTGAATGAGTCGTTTATTCTGGCATAACTGCCTATTATTTTTCTTTCCGCTTATAGCTTGCTTCACCGTTGTTGAGAAGTCATGTACATAGCGGGACTTCAGCTGAATTATTTTACGTAACAAAAATATCAAACTCTACCTCTTGCAAACGAATATCCTGAAACTCTTACGTAAAGGAGATTTAGGTCCTGTAAATTTTATTCTTGTTGCACTCATCTGTGTAGTGCTGCTGAATAATTTCGCATAGTTGTAACACTATAGATGACAGTATATATATATAATTGAACTGATAATTTTAGCATGCGATATATATGTATATATGCATGCATAATTTTAATATATTTGTAGTTATTAATCTCAACTTGCCACATGAATTGTATATAAGTTGTTGAATCTGTTGTTATAAATTAGTATAGTAAATACTAAATTGTAAAATGCTTTACGTGATAGGTTTCCATGTAATATCAAAGGCGGTATGGACTCAAGGGCTTATTTAACGCGCAAGTTCTTTAACAGAACATTCACGAAGCGAGAGAGTTCTATTCAGCCGCCAAAAGGATATCCACCATGTTTGGGAGGATTAAGTGCGTCATCGGAGCACCTTTCCATTCTAAAACTTCCGACAAGCGACAACTTGTTTCGCATTAAAGTCACCTTCAAATTTTCTCTCATCAATCTTTCGCTTCGGCTTATTCTTTGCCGCGAGAGAGGCGTGTCTATCAGCTCTTCGTTCAGTTTGGCGGCTTGCGATCGACTTTCGCAACCGTTGAATGTTGGCGCAAACGTATTCCGATATCTCACTTCCTCTCTTGCCGTGGATCGCCGCTCTCTCCGTCCCAACTAATCGCGATTCCCTTTCTTCGATGAAAGGATTAGACATTGGCCATGATCGGGTCTCTTTATACTTTGAAAGGTACCTATACAAACATGTAAAGGCAAAGACAAACAAGATATGCAAAAGTTCTGGAAAAATTTGGTTCTTAAGTGTCCTAAGTTCTACTATAAAGGGTTAACATATTGATGAAGTTTCCCTTTGCTTCATAAAGATGAAATTGAAATAATGTACTAAAATCTGTAGTTTATTATTTTGTGAATCTATTCAAATGCTAGCAGAGAATTTATGAGAGATTTTAGTGATCAAATTCAATTATAAAATTTTTAATGAATACATATCTGCCATAATTATAGGTTCACACTAGATATTAATAGGATGTTTTTGGGTTTGTAATGTGAGGAGCAAGAATAGTTAGATTTTGTTATTAAGACATCACTGGTCTTCAAAATTTTGCAAACAGTTGAAAGAATATTTTAAAAATAAATCGTATATATTGCATTCAAACATAAACATAAAATTAAAATATATACAATTTGTATTAATTCTAAGGGATTCTGTTTCTGTATATCAAAAAATTCTACCCACCGTTAAACATTTAACGCTATACTGAAGGTATTTATTGACTCACTTCAGTAACTACTCATGATCGAACGAAAACTAGATTTCTGTTCTCGTTATATAAAGAACGTATCAGATACAGTCCACAATGATAGCGAGATACTGGTGCGTTAGTGCTATATAATATAGTATTTCCACGTGGGATTAACGACCATCGAATTGCTGTAGAAATTTAGATGGACTTTGGCAATCATGGTCTTCTGAAGTAGATTACACTTTGTCGGACTTTATGTAATTCCGAAAAGTACGCATAAAATATTTTATACCTTTCTGCAAATCGAAATTTTTTTTGCAAATTCAGATGCTATTACCTAAATTAAACATTTTTTATCGTATCGTCGCGCTTTTTATTATAGAAGTACCTTAACGGCAATGAATTCAGAATTAATACTGTAAATATCTTTGAGAGGTGCCACTTTGAAAGATTGCTTATTAATAAGGAATCTTCACATATATTGACATTGATCTCTTCTTTATAACCACACATATCATACTGAGGATTAGAATGCATAATTAGATAATGACACCTTTCAGAGATATGTACTTGGCAAACGGATTGCTTCACCTTAAAATTATACACCGGTATTTCCTTGAGTTTATTACAGGAGTTAATGTAAATTAAGAGGAAATGTATATTCTTGCTTGCCTTCTTTGTTCTTTGTTGCATGAAATCATTGAAAAGTCAAGATAGAAAAATTTGAGGAAATGAAAATATGAGGAATCATCTAAGTATTAAAATTGATGTTTTATCCATACCTTTACCTTAGAGAATGTTGGATTTGGTAATTAATGCCCATGAGTTTTCTTATGAGAATGTTAAAAATTACCCAATACCGTAATGGGACATCAAAAATCTGCAAAAGTAACATTTTTTGGTAAATAAGATAAGAAAAACTTTGTAGTTTCCAGATAAATTTGTGTGTGGACAAGAACGTCTTGTTTCATTAGGGCTTTCCACGAAGTACGGCCAGAAGTAACTGATTATATGTTTTTGGTACTTAATTCTATATGTCGAAATTTATCAAAATTCGACATTGTGTAGTACAATCAGGAAATGGCGACACTCAGCAGATTTTCCAAGGACAAAGTAGACTGTACAATGGCAACGATGTGCACACTGGGCCGATATGTTCCTGGGCTGTACTCAAAACGACGGCCTTGGCTCCGAGGGCTGGTATCGCACGCTTAGCGGACTATATAAGCAAATAAGTGTTAATCGTTTGCAAATACAACGTAAATTACTGAAATGGTAAATCGATCGTAAAGGCAAAACTTGACCTTCAGCTTCGAAACGTTTACGATGGAGAACAGAATAAAGGTTCACGTGTCAATGCGGACGCCTAAGAGGTAAGGCAAGCACGCATGACAACGAATTCGAGATAAAATATGGTGGAATCGGGAGAGATTGTGGTGGGGAGATGCAGGTTGGGGATTTCGAGAGCGCCCCGTAGCGCTTCGAAGGCCTCTAAGAACCTTGAAAACTATAACGGCTGTCGTTAATCTCACTCGAAACTTATGAAATAGCTTGTTGCCTGCTAGATAGCTTGCCAAATACAGGGCGTAAAGGTGCTTGTAAGTGAACTGTCCGACTGGTTTAATTTGAACCTCTCGGAAGGACAAAGGAAGGTATAATTCATGAATAAGATCAGGCACTATGTATCTCGCGAGGCAATACCGTTTTATAATGAACGCGTGTCATGATGGAATTTATGTTGTGCTTCTTTTTTCCTGAAAAACACAATTCAAACGTTTGAAGTTTTATTCAAGCAATACGGATTGCTTAACTGTTACAATTCGGAGTTGTTGGGAGATCAAAAATGGTTTTATTTACCAAATAAAACAAGCTCCAAGAGTTCCATATGCCAACATTGTAGTAGTATTAAACATATCATGAACGAATCTCGATGTTTTAACTCTTTTTTCCATCTAAAGTCAATTTGAACGTTTTTATGCTTTCTTACTTCGTGAAGTTATCCTCAGAATTGCTCAAGCTCTTCCCGTTGCGTGATCGATTTGCTTTATTTTTCTCGTATGCGTCACCATCGATAATATTTATATAAGTCGGCAATCTATTCCATTAAAAATCAGAACCTTAAGAAGATTATAGCTGCGGCTTCTATCACCGCTGCTGTGAAACACGCTGGTTTCGGTTATATTAATTCAATTAACCCACCGCTTCTGGGGATTCACATTTCAGCCATTTTGTTCTAGCCATTTTGTTTTGGCCATCTTGTTTTTGGTAGTTTAAGTGGTCCGCGATTGGCCCTAGCGTTCGGGCGAGAAAGTTGGCCAAGGTTCTCAACATTTCGTCATCAGGAAAGCATTAGGCCTTCCTCTCCGCTAGCGGCAAAATGGCCGAAAATCAGTCGCCGTAGGAAACCCGAGGCATATCTCTCTCCCCGATAAGGACACAAAACTTCGATTTGTCTATTATATCGCACCGCTATCTCCGTTCCCAGAGGTTCGCCTTTCGCAACACTTCGTTAGAATTGGTAAATTTCCGCGGGTATGAGTCTATCCGCCAACAGTGTATACCATTCTATATAGTAATGTTTGCCATACGGATATCTCATTCATCAACCTGTCATGCGATTCTCTTCGTCGATTTACGATTTTAGACGGTTTTAAAAAGCTTTCAGCAACAAATGCGCAGGAAATACCTACGCGTGCATTTTGTTTAACGCTCCTCCAATAAATCAAGCAGGCAACGTCTTCCTTTTTCTCGAATTAAAGAGCCTCTCAATTCGCGATAGAATTCCTCGGATCCCAGTTTTCATTCGAACGCTTTACGTAATTGGTTGCGTAAGCGAGGAAAATCCAGTTTCGTCTTTGAGGGAATAACGAAATGAGGCAGGGAGTCCACCAATTAAAAATCCCCTCTCGCCAGGTACAATAACTTTCTCAGCCGAGATTTATATCGCGTCGTTTCTAACCTTGCGAATTGTGGAAGGGAGGGGAACACAATCCTTTTCCGCTGGTCTAACCGCACTGACACACACACATCACCCTCAAACATTTTCTTAGCCCTATCGTCGATTTCCATTGGTCCGCTCGGAGAGTTAAACGCGCGAATGTTGACCATAGGATGTGATTTCACCTGGCGACGGACCAAAAGGGTGGAAAGCAGGAAGTCATCGCGCATATGAATAAAACAGAGATTCCCGACACTCACAGGGCTGCTTTACATAACAATAAAATTTTATAAGTCGTTTTGTGCATATTTCTCTTCCAGTTATAGGATAAGAAGAATGGTTTTTAATGCTCACTTTCGGGCACGGATGAACGGAATCGAAAAATAACGATAGAACTGTGACTCGAACCCAATTCTTCCACTTCAGGACAAATGTTCAAGAGAAACAAAAGAGAATCACTCTTTTATCGTTATAGAACCGATTACGCTTCGTTTACGGATTGTTTTGTGAGCCAAGCGGAGCTATTTTCTGCCCGGAAAGTGGAAGACGAAGTTTCAGTCTCATCCATGTCGATACTTTCACTTTCGTTTATCCTATTCAGTAGTCTATGCTTTAACGGAATTTTAGTGTATTTATGGCACTATAAATTTTAATCAATTTCATATAATCTCTTAAAATCACCCCATACTACGACACATTTATTTGCCTAATGTTTTCGTCGATTTAATGACATTAGAGTAATTATCTTCACTGTTTAGAAGAATTAGAGTTATCATTCAAATTTTGAACATTCTGTTCTGTACCAAAACTTGATTGGCAATAACACTCGGACCCGAATCGGAGTAATTAGAAATAGATTCTCCAAATCTTATCCAAGGTGATTGATTCATTAACATCATTCATAATGATTAATCATCATTAATCATCCATAAGGAAAGTATATTCACCCGGAAAATGGAGGTTCGCCGCATGAATGATTGAACAAACAACGTTTGTATGGTATTATCTCACCTGAAATATAAGCTGATATTCCTGCTCATCCTTCCTTTTCCTATCGCGGGGAATAGATAAATGGAATCTCGTTCTATAAATCAAAGTGTGAGACACAATACTTTATTTCGCCTCTGTTTAGACTGCTACAGAGAATGAAGTTTTATTTGTACTTTCTCAGTTTTCTTCTGGTATAATATCAAGGATAAGAGGGCAATCACGCATTCAGTATTATTACTGATTAATCGGATTTATAATTCTTCTTGTGAATTTGTTTACATATTATCTCAGTAGGGTAAGGAAAGTTTATTGCCACGGATTACATATGTTCTGTTGCGTGTTCATTATATGTGTTTCAGAGTAATGACCAAAGTATTTTATTAAGTTTTCTATTGAGTTAATATGGGGAAGATTCAAGAGAGAATAATTTTGCCACTTAACATCAATTATATTATTCAATTATTATTTCTTACGGTTAAGCCTTTCTGTCCAATTATATGTAACATGCCCTTGCTTTTCCTCAGGCTCAGCTTCTTGGTTAGGTGATAGTTTCCATTTGAATTGGCAGACTCACTTATTCCAATATGTATTTCTCATTTAAATAAAAACAGGATGTTATTCTCAAATATGCCATTTTGCTAGAAAATCTCAAACTTTCATTAAATTTAGTGATTCCCTTCTTCGGTTTAATTTAAAAGTAACTTCATATATTCCCACCAGAAGTATGTAAGTACATCCGGAAGGAAAAGTAGTAATAGTTGTACTTCTGAGATTTTCGCAGAAGATAAAGCAGCGTAAATACTTCCAGTTAAATAGGTTTGTAGTAACATAAATTTCAAGCAGTCTGAATTCTATTTTTACCTCTTTTTTGGAATAGAAAATATCTTAAATGGATTAAAACGGATTTAACGCCTTGGCTCTAACGAAACCGTCGATTACATTAACGTATTCCTCTTTCAACAGGGTCGTAAAAATTTGTTCTCCACACCATCACTCATTCCCTCCAAATTATAAGTGCAAAATTGCTGTAATGCGTTGCGTTTAGGATCGTACCTCTTTCTCGCGATGAAGGATCAGCATTTGATTAGACTCAACCTTCGATCGAGGTAATCATCGAACAGCGAATGAAGTATAGAAGTGGAACGTTGCCAGCATTAGCGTGCTCATAAAATGACTCGCGAAGCTTGGATCCGAGGAAAAAATCTGCTTCGAAACTCGATAAATATGTAGAACGTCCTTTCGCAGGTGATCATTTCTTGAGATCTCAACGGCTTTGGAGCCAGTTGCTTGCTTAGAGGTAGATCTCTCGGAGAATTAAACCAAGAGCCGTTGATAAAACCTAAGAACAAGGTCAGTGGGTCCTGTTATCGCTCGGGCAGTGATTTATCGAGGAAAATTGAGCCATTAGTAGATCAAATGATCGGCGAAAATATAGGAGTATTTGTAAAATAAGACTGACTTACATGGTCGATTAACTGCCGTGGGCGAGGAAAAATATTCTCTGAAGCGAAATCTATGTAAAAGAGAGAAGAGAGAACGAAGAAGAGGAGAGTTTTGTTTTAGAAGAGAGTATGAGAAGGATGATATTAGGATAAAACGTGCTAAAAAACGAAGGGGGTGTTTATGGGAAATACTCGCTGTTACACTAACTTTTCATCACGGATTGAGATATTAAATTATGAGGAAGAAATACTCGCAAACTTGATGCTATGGCCCGAAGGTGTTCAGAATATTTTCCACGGGAATTAATTTGATCGGATCTTGACGGGATTTAATTTTTTGTTCGATTGCGATCTGTATCGAGAGGCAAAAATTGTAATTAACTGAAACTAACAGTCGTATTGCTGCATTTCTCGGACTTATTTTTATTCTGACCACCAATTCAAGAACACACAAATGTACTGTAAAGTGTAATACCTGAAGCAACGCGTAAAATTATTCAAAAATCAGGAATCAGCTCGAAGACTAAGAATCTCGGATAGCCGGGTAGGTAGCGCGTTTACTTTCAGTGAAAGCGGTCTCTGCTTCGATTCTCAATGGGAGTCCATATACGCCATCGTAGAATTTTTAAAATCATCACTACTTTTGATGCAAAACTAACTATCAATTTAATTTTCACTGACGTAACCTCTTAACAAATATTCTTTTGGTCAACTTTAGACCCATTTTGCAATGTTGAATGCAAGAAAACCGTCTGGAGAGAAAGAGTAAACATTATAACATATGTTACTTTATTTTATGGAATTTCTCTGAAATTTGCCAAATTTCTCTGAATCTGCCAAATGTCAGCTTTGATAAGTACTAAATGTTCTTACTGCAAAATATGTGCTGTAAAGCTCAAAAAGGCCATTTAACATCTATCCTAAGAAATAGCTTTCCATATTTTCGAGAAAATAAATTAGAAAAAAAATTATACATGGTATCTAATTATCTACTATTTGCATTACATTTTCTTTTCCAATTTTTCGTGAAATTCAGTATTTCTCCTCATGAGAAATATTGTAAAATATTATTTACCCATAATAGAGTTATTACCTGATACATAATGCGTCCTCAGTACCGTAAGAATTCAAGACATAAAATAATCCAGGGTATTATAGTAGTGATTTTTCTGTCGAATTCATAATCAAGGTAATTCTGGACGGGTATCTTAGTTGGCTAAGGCAGCATAGAGAGATTCCTCGTTAGATTCCCGGTCCCGTCAGACTATTTCAAGTGCGTTATTCCTTGCGATTTTTCCTGGGTGTGCGCCCTTAAGTGCAAAGATATCCTAAAGAAACTATTTTTGCTTCATTTATCTGCCCTCATCTACAGCTACTTCCATGTTTCCTGCAGGCGATATGATGGCGTATGGTTTAACCCAAAAATTACGGGACATTTTTTTAGCGATACGACACGTTTTTGAACCATTTGGTTGCATCCGAAACCATAAGATCGCGTATGAAATCATCATTCCACGTTTTTATGGCATATTGCCTGAATTCAAAAAGTTAACCATCGAAATTGTACGAAAGAAAGAGAGTTTAATCTCCAAGAACACCTTCTTCATCATCAGTGTTTATTCCTTGGATTTACTAGCAACTATCTTATATATTTCCTGCTTTTCTTTTAATTTCTGTATAGTTTGTGCTGTCGACATCTTGCATTTTGTAATTTATGCATCTAAGACGTGGTCTTTCTCTTAAACTCTTTTCTTCCGTCATACCCTGTATTATTATCTTAATCAAGCTCTCATAGAGTTAAATATGTCCTTTGAGTCTTGCCCTCCTGTTTCTTCTAGTAAACGTAGTCGTAACGTCTTCCATTCTTCTTTCTTGAATATTTTCACCTATGAGATCGGTAAACAAAATTGATTCGATTGTGTCTTTGTTTCCGGAAATAAAAAAGGTGATCTAGAGACCGCAGGTTTTACAACTATGGCTTAGCCCTAACATCTATTACCAGATTTTTCTTACGAATGAAAGCATGAACTTGCAACATCCACTATGTCTTCAGAAAATGTATCTACGGAAACTATGTTAACCAGCAAATAATTAAGTCGTCAATTTGTCGACGATTGACAACCTCTGGTAAGTAATACCTCGTCAACACAATTTGTCTCAGGATTCTTAAAAACAAATGCGTAGCTTTATTTTCAGTTGCCTTTTTAGACCATTTTTTTGTATCCCTACATAGGAGTGAAATGGTTTCCATCTCCATCTTCTTCTAAATAATGCGGGAAATTCTGTTCCAGATATTGACCAACGGTTTCTTTTGCTAACAGTCTTAGTTTTGTTTGAATCAAGAAAATTAAGAAGGTCCTACTATGTTTCTTAATAAATTGTAAAATAAAAAATACTGTTGCTAGGCACTTCTCTGACGATGGAGCTCAATCCTGAATTTCGAGTAGAAGCACTAGAAAATGGCGTGTCTAAACTCCTTTATCTATAACATTGGCTACATTTTTGAGTACTTTATGATGCCCGTATCTAACTTTTCCTCTTGAGTGACATCTAAAGATATACTCACTTTTAGATTAGCCGGAGTGTTTGATATCTTTTGGAATTGGAGAATTTTTTAACTTCTATATCTGTTTGCGCTTCTAGATTGGAGTTCTTCTTAGCTTAACTTTTATATCAGTCATGGCGATATCTGGAGCTTATATAAAAATTAGATACAAAGCGAATCACCAAATACGAGATTGTCCAATCCCAAACGACCATGCTCGCGCCTGCGCTCAGATACACCACTCTCCTGCTTATTGACTGGACCTAATAATTACAATGATCATAAGATAAGCATTCTTAGAAAACACATGTGACTATTCTGTTTTTCTATGAACACTTCAATGAATTTTCTATGAGCATGGATATCGCTCATCATTTCAGAACAGCTGATGGAATGTGGCATGAAAAATGAGAAGAAATAAATCACAAGTAGGATTAACTTTTCTTGGAGAAGTTTGTCCCAATTGATGTATGCTTTTCAGAGTTTGTAACTTAAAGATGAAATAGACATGTTTTCATTATAATTTGTCCATTTTCTTTAGGATTGAGAAAAACAGGAATCAGAGAATTGATGCCTCTTTGTTGAGTACATTTTTAACCAAATGTTGAAATACTTTTTATTTTCGTGACTGTAAAATTCAGTATTTCCCGTATATGATTCAGATGATGATTATTCACAGATCTTGCGTGTTAATATTATATGACTCGATCATGGTATAATTCTTATGAATCATCATTCTGTGAATTGCTACAAAGCCCAAAGCAACCTTTAGTGCATGATTCATTCATTTATCATGAACGCCAAAATTATCTTAAGCATTTAAAGCAGTATAAAGAACTCGTGATCATCAATTAATATTGTTTCTTAAATCGAAAAATGGAAAGGACAACTGAGATGCGCCGCTATAAGGTGATTATATTTAGATTAATTTTAAGGTGATTATACTATGTCATATTTTTTTAATTAAGTTCACAACTTTGCTCTTTTCCGGTGAGCATTGGAGGAATTCCACACTGAACGTGGTGAATTACAAGAAAGAAAGAAATATCAATTAATTAGGTACTAAGTAGTTAACTAGGTAGAAATAAATATTAATTAATTTATAAAAAATTTGCACTGGTGGACCTCGGTGGAATTCCGGAAGATGGTAGAATTATTTATAAAATATTAATTAATTTATAAAAAATATTTACTGTTCACAGAAGGTTTACTTAATATTCACAGGGTATCCGTGTTAAGTTTCCTAATAATTGCTTTACCCCCTCCTAAATCGTGGTCTCATACAGTGAATAACTGGAGAAGAGGACGAATTAATTCGTGTAATTTTATGTCATCAAAATTTTCTGAATCGTCGTACATCTTGGACAAAAATCATTCCCCGTGTCTTACCTCGATGTCCTTCGAAAGCAGCCATTGTGGCGCAAAACTTTGAGCGCGTACGAGTGAGACATTAGCAAAAACTCTATTATATTTGCGGCCACGATCCATCATGCATGTTTTCGATGGCTATCTAATTGGATTTGGGCATCGGAAGTCATATTGCCTGTCCCGTGCATCCTTATTCTAGCGGAATTAGCGTCTTTTCGAATCTGGAATAATTCGCGTGTGTCGTCGCTGGAAACATTCTGGGAATGAGCGCAGAATATTCATGAGGAAAAACAACTAAGGTTGGGGAGGTTCGTGCTCACGTGGATGACCAAATTCCTCCGAGTCCTAATTCTCTCATTGGAGGTTTTCCGAAGGGTTTGAATTGAGTTTGCAGCTTCTTCAAAGAGCTTAAAATATTAACGGATTGTTACGTAAAGGCATCGACCTTTATCAGACAGTCGTTTGCCCATGGATTACATTAGGGCTTCTCTTTTTTCATGACGTCAGGAGCATCCCGCCGAGGGTGGGGTTGAAGATTAGGAAATTACGGCACCTAACCACTCGAGTCTTTTTTGAGCCCAAATAACCAAGCTGCCGTGCTTTGATTCGAGGGAAATTGTTTTCGAGGCGTGTTCGTGGGTTTTCAAGGGTGATGATGCAGATGAAACGAACTTTTCCTTGAGGATATTTTGCACGTAAGAAATTGAATCGAGAATTGCAGCTTTGTTGGTGTTATGGTAAAGGTCCTCCTATTCAATGCATCATACCGTAATATCTTTTGCTCTGGTTCAGTGGAAAATTCATATTTCGGTTTTCTCCGTCCCAGTTTTCTCCATCGAACCGGTTCAAATCGTTTTCTTCCTATCCGATAATCAGGATATTATACGTTCTGATATATTATTGTTATCATGTTCAACATTTTTCAATCACATACGGTTAAATTAAATTTTAGGCTTAGAATCGCAATATTAAAGGATAAAGAATCATAATTATATATTACTTCACATTACATACATGCTATTGAATAGCATAAGAGGTCAAATTCAAGCATTCAATTTTGTTACCTAGTTGCTCTTCGCTATTAAAATATATTTAGAAGCTTCTTCCGCTTTTAAGTAAGAGAAATGAAACTGTTAGGAGCCAAACATCGGAACGAAATAAATAATGGCTTTCGCGGAGGAAGGCATTGTTTTGTGGAACTCCATACATGGAAATACAAAGGGAACTGGAGGTTATACTCTTTCCACAAAAAAGTGAAAAACGTACATTTTCCTGTTCTCGTTTTATTTAAATAATGGTTTACAGTTTCGGTTTGAGTTTAAAAAATTTCCATGATGTGAGCCGTAACTTGCTGGTACTCCATGCCAATAAACAGAGAGATAACTAAAAAGAGATTTCATATGTACCTGTGTACTTTTAAATAGGGAATTCATGTACAGTACACATGTACATATTAAATCTCTTTTCAGTGATCTGTTTTAAATTTCAAAAATTTCATTTGTTCGATTCGGGTTAGATTTTTACTCCGAAAAATAATTACGATTTTTTCTGTTTTTGGTTCCTGTTTGATGGTCTGCTTCGAGGATTCCGAAGATGGTCTTTCGCACGAAATTGGTAAAAATGACTTTCTAGCACTCCGACCCTGAAAATGTTACGATTTTTTCAGAATAGAACTAGCGACGATGACAAACCCCTTGTTAATTATGTCTTTCTTCATGAAAAAATCGCTTCTTCCAAATTATATCGTTTTCATATTTTTTATATTTCATGAAAAAATCGCTTCTTCCAAATTATATCGTTTTCATATTTTAAATAATCACTAATCATCTTACGATCAGCAACGTTGCTACTAACACTGCGTATTTAGGAGGTTGATGCTCACATATATGTTATACCTCAATCATTATTTAAATGGTAGAAACAAAAACAGTCTAATTCTAGTGAAAACTTGCATTTCAAACAGATGGGCCGGAAAATGGTGTCAAATCTAAACTTGATCGGAGTCACTATTAATTTCAAAACATGCTCCATATTTGCAGTTAATGGCTTAGCTTATCAAAACTTTCTGGAATATTTCTGAATTCTTGGCGTTTAGTTCACTGTTATTGCCAAGTTATTTTAGCCATGTTCTGAACAGAATCTACGCTTATGCTCTCGGTAGCTATTTTTCAGACTGATGTAGAACTATATATTATTCTGTATGCCAGCTTTTATTCGAAAATATTCTAATGGCAGTCAGGAAATAGTTTAATTTTACTCAGCCAAGGGTGCAGTAGAAACCAGAGAAAATGATTTCAAAAAAGCGCATTTCAGTCTGTTATAACATGACTTAGGATTTGAATTTTCAAGCCTCTACAAGTACAATAAATATGCAAACTTATAGCAGCCGCGTAAAACACAACGTTATGAATTTTTTTCGTAGAATAGACTCAAAAATATTTTAATAGCTTTTCTGAGCTGCTATTTCAGAAAAAATAAATACTCTAATAGAAAATGAGTAAAAATTTAACGGTTCTCTTGCATCAACCACATGTCGATACCGTAGCATTACTAGTAGTAGAGTGATGATAGAATGTAACGGTTTGAACGGCTTTATTAAAAGAAAAGTCTCATACTATCGCTAATGGTTTCAGATAATTTTAACGGACTAGATCTAATGGATATCAAATTCATAATGTGATTCGTCCATTAGATTGAATTTTATTTACGAGTTACACCAGTCTTTGAATAATGACTAAGTCTTTTCTTTATACATGGGGATGTTATACTTCTATCATTATGATCACAATAAAAGCAACTGCCTTTTTGAAACACAGGAGATATTATTTAAATGATATCTTTAACATGATTCGATACTGTTCCCAACTATTAGCATTTATCGTACAACTTAAATTCATCAATTATTATCAATAAAAATTTATACTTTACCTTCAAAGATTCGTGGGCTTTTGAGTCTTCACAATCAATTTGATATTCGTCGAAACAATTTTAATATTAAACAAATTATCATAACGAAAGAGGAATGAAAACACTTATACATGTTACCAGTATGAGTATATATAAAGGAGCGGTCTGAAAAGTTTCTGACATTTCGCCAGTTCTCGACATGTTTTCTGAAAATTTCTGAAAATTTTCTGAAGATTTCTGAAAAATCTGGGGTCGGAAACTTTTCAGACCACCCTCGTATATATGTTTTGATTCCTCTTTCATCATGAAAAGTTACCACAAAGTAGAGGCCTAAACAGTGGATTTTTCCAATTATTATATTTTCAAACTTGCGGGTGATTAATCTTTCATAATGATCATTCAATTGTGAAATATGTCTCCTTCTCTTTTGTTGCTAAAAGTAATCACAAATAACTCTTGAGCTTTTCTCATTTTTCCTTTCTTGTATGTGAGCTGTTATCAGTCCAAATGGTAGATGTCCTTGCTCTAACTTAATGGGTAACATATTGAGGATGGTCGTATCTGAATGAGCTCTTTTTACATTTTTATCCAGGAAATGGGCAGGCTATCGTCGAGGTTCTTTTTTAATTCTCTATCTCAATAGTACACTGTTTCCTTTATCAGCTCCGAACCACGATGGAAAATTTTCTAGGTTGCGTAATCCATGGACATGATCTATGAGCCGAATCGTTAGGCGATAAATGAAGATTCAAGACGGCAAACCAACTGATTCCTTTCTTTCCATTATTCTTTCGATACAAAAACTGACATAATTATCAGATAAAGGACGGAAAAAACGTAGATAAAGTTGCTATTTCAAAATTACATTCGCCAGTGAAATAAGATAAGGTACGGTGCCCCTGTGACTATACATCGGCAGTTAAAGTTACATGCAAGATATCAAAAAGTAAATTAATTCTACTGATGCCTTGATATAATACAAGAAGATCTCAAAAGATGTAGATTGAAGTCTTAAGGATTGCACCTATCAAAACAAACATGAAACAAACTCGTGGAAGCGGAAGTATTTTCACCTACTTTTTAGTTTTGAATTAAAAATATAGAAGTACCGGAAGATATTCCACGATGTCAATACCGCACTTTATCCAAATCCGGTCCAGATCTTGCGCCGTTTCCGGAAGGAAATGGAATTGGAGAAGTACTCTGATATGACGCCTCGTACGAATTGTGCCGGATACGTATATCAAATAAAGCCTCAAGTTGGCAATGTCATGAAAATGTATTTTAGGGAGCTTGTGAGGTTTTATTTAATCCGATTAGCAAAGATCCTTCAGATGAATCATATGTAATTATAAAAGAATGAATATGGGAGTTACTATTACCACCATACCTTGATGAATAAAGTATTTTCTGCCGTATTTTGGTGTAGGACAGATCAAAGGTACCTCTCAATTACTTTCGATTCAGTCTTGCTCATAACTTTTATAAAATGAAAGCCACTGAAGTAATAGTGATACTAATAGTAATGATGTTCATTCCTAATCATTAACCGAAAAGTCTGAAAATTTTATTCACAGATTTTTGTGCTGTATTTATGCCTGGTTGTGCTCAAAGCGTTACTTTCTGCTAAATCAGTAATGTTTCTTATCAGATATAATAACTCGCACTTTATAGTGCTGTTTCGGTAGGCTTAGCAAAAACATGCAATGGATAATGTTGGGAATTCAATTCGCAAAGATAAAGACGAGCGTAAATAAATCATAAGGATTCGTAAATGAAAGCATTCATTTCGTAATTTCATAATACAGTACTGTTCTTTTAGTCGTTTAATAAAGCTTACTTTAAGCTATATAATTATAAATGTACTAAAATGTGCTATGGAATAGAATACCCTGTGTGTTGTTTTCCTGATGGCTTCACATCAATGAATCAATGACCTATTGTCTTAGTATTACAAGTATGGTTCGTTTGCAATTTTTCATATTTAGGAGTATAGGTTAGAAAGGAGAGAATCCGACTATTTTAAGGGGGCATTCATTGGTTTGAGATTTATCTTCATATGCCAAATGTTGTCTTCGAAATGCTGATTCATACCCGAGCCATAAATAAAAATCAGATGATGAAGGCTTATAAATTAAAAACAATTGTGACCAAGTATTTAGTGTATGGCATTGCAGCCAACCTAATAATGGATAATACGTTTGATCAAACAAATAATAAAATTTTCTTTGAGCACAAAAATAAATTTGTTATTTTAGAATGCTTACTTAGGGTTTATAACTTTAGTATGAATGTTTATAGAAAGGGAAAAATCCTTTTTCTATATAGCTGCACATTGACAACTAACCGCTGTAAAGAGTTTGCAAGGATTCGACGATAATGAACAGATTGTTCCATACCATTTCTGCGATACTTTAGACACTTATCAAAGAAACATTTGTCCATCAACAATTCTTAAGTTGATGTAATGCCTGAATTTGCAACTGCAACGCAAGTAAGTTTTACGAATCGAGTTCATCGCCCCCAAAATGGTAGCCCGATTCGTTACTTGGTTCGCTTGGACAGTGGTAACTTCTTTATCTACGGTACAAATATATAAATAGTTCACTAAGTAATTGAAACGAACAAAAGCATCAATTTATATGTCTAATAGAAAGGCTTGCATCCACTAACGACTTCTAAGTCTCTAATTCTGATAATTATTACTTTTACGGAGCGAGGGAAATCGAGAACTCGAGAGAGCGAATTTGCAGAGATATCAACCGCTGAATTAATTTTATTTTTGCTCCACATATCCTTATCGCTCTTCCTCCACGTTGGCCTCTTTCATAAAAATTCATTTTTAGATTCATTCGAGTAATTAGGTCATTTCAGACGGCGTCTCTCGCAACACTTGGAAATCAAAGAATGTCTGCTTATCTCTCATCTGAAGAAGAAGGATACTCATCCCTCTAAACATTCGCCGTGTTATTTCCTTCATCGGGAGCTTCGGGCTCCGGCAAGATCAGCTCTACTCTCTGGTCCTATCTCCCATCTCCGACCGATAAGGAATAGGACCAATCACAAAGGTTAGGAGATGATTTTTTTTAGATGCAACGATGACTTTGAGGTATAAACATCCTTTTTATCGCTAATTTATCTTTTCTAATTCGCGTGAGACATAAAGACGCAGCTGCTAATCATTTTTCCTAAGATCACTGGCGTCTATCTAAGCTTAATCTTTTATCTTTTACTTTTCATTAAAGGATGGAAAGAGTTACTCATATTCGTAATTTTGAAAAATCATCCAGCCATCCTTTCTTGTTACCCGTTCCTTTTCCGTTTGGATTATGCCGAGTCGGACCGTAGCCGAACTAAAACTTGAAAAAGAACCTTATTTTCCTTGAGTGAAAACTGAAACAAGGCCGTAGAATTTATTGAACCTAAACCGAAAATAAATATAATATTCCACTATTTTCTCCGATTTGATTTCCGATCTCCAGGTAGACTTTGTTACTGAAAGGGAACTTTTCCAAATCATAAATAATAACGACTTGAAACTAGCTAATATAAACGCTTTACATTCACTTCTATATGCTCTCTGTTTAGTGTTTTTCTTAATGACATGATTAAACTAATTGTTCCTTTAATATCATGATTTCTATCAATCATTTGATTTAATGTAATGTAATTATAAAGACGGAAATAATTAACGGTTGGAGCAAATCCGGCTCGATATAGGTTGACGGAACTGAACCAAATTTAGTTTTTTCATTAAATCGGAGCGAAATTCGAAGGAAAAGAAACTACGGTTCGTTGTCCTGATAAATGCTCTATAATTAATGTCAGCGAACAAATTGTTTTTTGTCTATTGAACATGACTAATCTTTCGGTGTTCTCTTATTTTTTAATAGCTTTATAGAATCAGCCCCTCTTCCTGTTAGTTTCCATTTCATTTTGTTGATATCGGTTCACATGTCCTGAAAATTTCCTCTAATAAACCAACATAAACTGCTCATCCGCATTGATGACTTCAGGTTTCACCTTTGCGGTGTATTGCAATAAATTAAAGAATAATTTATTTTCTTAACATTTATAAAAATCGAAGGAGAAGAAAAAGAAAACCGGAAACACTTTCCGATGGAAGCTATTTCCAACTTAATACCACAGCACAAACAATAAAATACAGAGCATACAACTTGATAATGATGCTTTAGCATTGAAACGTGTTTTACTGCGTTTGTGCTAAGGTATTAAACTGGAAATAGTTTCGATTGAAAAGTGTTTCCGGTTTTCTTTTTCTTCTCTTTCGGTTTCATGAACTTCCACGATGTTACTCGCCATTCCATTGAATTTATTTATAAAAAAGTTCCTTCTTTGCGCCTAGCTTCCAATAGTATACTATGCTATCATCTCTTCACTTGGACTCCCTTTCTGATAATCGAAATAAACGTGACTTATCTTTCTTATATTAGCTGCCGAATTCCCTTTCTGACTGTCATCATCTTATTTCTCTTGTAAATCATCGTGTTCCTTACAGATCTACTAGTTTGATTTTTCTGCTTCATTATTCAACGCCAAGATGTTCACTTACCAAACGCTCCCTTTTCTTTCTCCTTCCTTCTTTGCTCTACTCCATTCCTCCTTCTCTTGGTCCTTTCTCCCTACCAAAAGAGACATTCATAAAATTAGGTTTAACTCATGCCAGGTCATTATAATTCAGCATCTACTATTTGAATTTATTGTTTTATTTTCATTAAGATTTTATAAGCTGTTTCATTGATTGCACCTGTTTCATAACACTCTAAATTGGTGTTTTTTCTGCTGTATGTGAACAATATATAAATTTTAGTTTATAGAAAAACATTCTCAACAATTCTCCACAAATAAATAAATTTAGTCGGAGTGTACATACATTATTATTCATCTTTCCCGTGAAATTGGTGTCTCATCGTTAAAATCAATCAGTAAAAACACCCCTTCCACATCCCGAAAGGCGCTTCGTAGGGTATTAATGTATATTTAAAATCAAATGATCGTATTTATGTATTATGTATGTAATATGAAATTCACAAAAATATTCTTAAACATGCATAGAAGAAATAAAAATTCCCCAATAGTCCCGTCATTAAAAGAAATAAGAAATTTATAACCCTTCCTTTCCAAAATTAGTTGCATTATTTCTCTTATAAATGCCATTCAGAGTAGGATGTACAGTAATGTACAGTAATATTTACTTACATATATTCTCAAACTCTCTTTTTATAAAGTTTGAGGCTAAAAGAAGTATATATTTTAGAGTTATATTCCAGTTTTTATAAGTTTCCAGTAAATTTAAGAGTTTTTATAATATTAACCCTCGTGAAAAGATCCAGATTTGTCAATATCCTAGGCCCCCTAGGTTTGATTCGAGGCGAGGCGAAGGCACAAAATTAATTTGAAATCTTCAAAAAAATCCTCTGCAGCAGGTGTACTCAACCAGAGGATGCGGTGTATGTATACTCTGCTACTGAAATAATCCTATGGTAGTGTTTCAATAACATATGTGAGCTATTTCTTTCTCTTATAGTCTGTCTTGAATATACACATGTTAAATCTAAGAATGTATTTGTTGTTGACATCAGTAAGAGCATGGAGTCCTATAATTCCTATTTCTATAGAATTCGATCCACTTTTGAAAATGGTAACTTGTGATTCACCAAATCAGCAAAATCATCCAGTCACTAAATTCATTTCTCTCATTTTAATTCATAATTTCAGTGGGAATGATAAGCGTTTCTTATATTGAATCTATTATAAAAGGCTATTAAGGAATTGTGGTTAATTTTTTGACATCAAATGACCATATTAACAAGGAATGGGTAATGGGTGATTTTGCATTTTTTTCAAGTCTATTCTTCCTTGGGGAAAAACCATATAATTTAAGTTGATTTTGTTTCTGACGTTATGATTAGAGAATTTGATGGTGTTTATGTATCATATATAGGAACTGCAAAATATTCTCAGAGAGATACTTTTATCGGTTTTCATAATGTCAGCGTCTCAGCTGTGTTCAAATTCATTGAAAGAGGCGAACACGCCAAGTTTGGAAACACGCGATTGATTGTTCATTAAAATGAAGGAAAATACAAAATTCAAGTCAATCGATCTTTAAAACTGGCTTATTTTTTCATTACAAAAACACCGTTGGTTTTGGGAGAAGTTGATGTCGATTCTCATGAAGAGGAAATCTAGATACTTGAATAGAAGGCTTATTGAAAAATAGCTATGTTATTTTTCATTTCAGTGGTGAACAGTCAGTTTGTTGCCATAGAGGGAGATTTAGAAGAACATTTATGGAAAAAATGACTAATATTCTGAAGTATGAATTTGGGAAATTGTGAAAACGGAAAGAATAAGGAATGATTTATTTCTCTTGAATTATCTAAGTTCAGATCCGCAAAAAGACCACCTTCTAGATTTGTTTTCTGTCCTTTTTGGAATTGTTTCTGTTGAAGTTTCATTAAACTAAGACTCAATATATCATAAAATACTTATATGCTTTCATTTTCCACAATACACATTCGCATTTAACTAACTAGTATAGAACTTATTACTCGATATTACAGCAAAATGGAAGATACTAGATAATGGAGTGATTTACCTTCTTTGACTCATTTGTGTGAATATAATAATTAAATATGCACAACTAAAATTCCTTGTCTTTTCTTGTCTCATACTGTTTTTGAGCTGTCTACAAAATATAGACCTCGCAAATATATCAACCTCACAATTATTTAACCCTCGACAGAGAAACGTTCTAGTAACAATCCGTCCTCATTCTTAGATGGAGTGAGAGAAAAATCACATTCACGCAAATTCAGCAAAAATAAATGATCTCGTTGAGGACCTCAGTAATAAGAAATCGCTCCGCGCTTGCGTCAATTTTCTCCTTTTCGATAAAAATAAAAGTTTGCTTCAATCGTAGAACAATGGATTCAGTCTCGTGCAATCTTTCAAGAGCTGAACGCTTCGGTGAATTTAATTGTAAAATATACATTTTCTCAAACGCTAACCGGCTATTGTAATTCGCATTTTGAATGACGTTTTATTCTGAGAAACAGCCAAACACTATCCGCTGCACGTAATGGTTCTCTCGGTAGTTTCAACGACTTCTCTACCGGAAAGTTTTGCTTTCTTTTCTAAATCCTCCGTTCGAATCGCCTCAATCTTGCATGTCTTAAAAATCCTTCAACTCTATGGTAATCTTTCGGAACCGGAGTATGATCTCTCTAACTTCTTTTTCTCGAGTTGACGTTCAGGCTGAGAATAAATCCTTTATTCCCTGTCTCCTGGATAGAATATTTGCCTTGTTAATTTTGTTGATTTGCTTGGTAAATAATATTACGACTCTAAACATCGCTCTCGCGCTTCGTGAGAAATCCTCGCTTCTTATTACTCTCAAACTTTGCTTTCGTAAAGAAGTAGTTTCTATATTCATAAGAATTCAGCTACGGAGATAAAGTTGCAGCTAAGGTTTGAATGAGTTCCATCGTTGTTAGAATGGTTGTCGTGAATTTTTACTTCCAAAAAATTCTTTATTATATTTTCTATATAGATTTTTTTCGCAGATTAAGGATATTGTGCTGACTTTTGATATCAATTTTTTCTTGTTACATTACTGAGGCAAAAGTAATGTCAAAGGAAAATTATTTGAGGTTGAATCCACTATAATTCTGAGAAGCAAGGATTTTATGTTAAAGGTTTTTCTAATTTCTGTCCCATGAAATTCTTTGTTTTTACTACATGTCATTTGTACTGAAGAAAATTGCGAGCAAACATTAGGATCGGAGGAAAGAATACTCTTTAGCGATTGAGATAAGTTGTTAATAACAGTTGTTATCTCAACTGATTCTTCAGTAATCTGATGAGGAAATTTTAAATTCTTGCTGTCTATTATTAGAAGATATAGGTCTTATTATGAATATTTAATAAGTTCATTATCCATTGAGATAAATCTGATAGATTTAATCTGCATGATTTGCAGTTTCGATTGATGTACGAACATGAATGATTTAGACATGCATACCGTACTCTAATTTCATGCGTACAAAAAACTTTTTTCGGCATATCTTTCCTAAGTCAGTATCATTTTCTAAGTCAGTATTTACGTGCATTTTTCCAACCAATATATTAACACTCAAACAGATTATGCTTTCAAAACCCCTAACCCACAATTTCACCGTTCCTATTTCTCAACTATGTTCTTGTGTCGGCGAGAGCTAATTCTCGCATCCAGCGCATAAAATATTTGCCAAACAAGTCGTGAGAAGCCTCCGGTCTTGAGGCCGCGAATTTTCGTACGAAACAAGACGCATACCTTCGTGTATGCCTTCCCATTCCGGAGGAGCGTTAGTAGACAAATTGCGCAGTAGACCTGAAACATCGATTCATGTCTCTCTACTAGGTGCTTATTTGCGCTTGATTTTTGTGCGCGGATCGTGAGCGTTTTATTTCGAGCGCGGGACGAGAAGTTGAGCGCAACTAATGATTAACGCATTTCCCCGTGCAACAAAAACGTTCGAGCAACGTCATCCAATTACTCCGGAGATTCGCCCGGCGAGGAATCGTTCCAGAAGAGAAAAATTCCGATAAGTGAATGAAATCCAACGTCATTCCATTCACGTCCGAACTTCCGAGGCGGGGATCGAACTCGTGACCGTTCGCTCGGGGATAGTAAGTCACGCCATTCGCGGCGCGGAGATGTGTGGGGAACGTGCACCTCTTCATCGGTAATGGGACGAGGTGATGCCGGCGAGGAAAATCATAATGTGAGGGGGAAGAATGGGGCGAAGGAGGAAAATGCATGGAGTGGTGATGGGCGAAGACGTTTTGCGGCTGTGCGGCGTCGTCGAAAAGTGGCCGAAGCGGCGTTAGAGACCCTTTGTTTTATTTATCTCCTTTTTTACGTCGACTCGCGTGTTGGAGTTGCAAAAGTCGCGAGGTCCCTACGGACTCGCGTGTCGGAACAGAAATACATTTAAATTCTCGGCGTTCCGACGAAATTTACTTCTGTTCAACAGATAATAAAAATCGATACGCGGAATGGGAAATGTGCGGACATAAAGACCTCGGGGGAATTTAACTCGTTCCATAAAATGGGAAACCGCATGTTTGTAAAACCTGGTGCCGGAGTCTTTCCCTCCATTACGACAATAACGTTTGTTGCGCTGAAACGAATTTACCGACGGAAATTTTAGTGTTTCTCGAGGGTTTATGTCTATGAATGTAAGTTTTGATTCTGAAGTGTTAAATTGATATCGATTTCTCATTCAATTTTCTGCCTCACAGTATGAATTTGTTTTTGAAGAATAATAACATATGTGAACTCACACTACAGCTGTAAAGGGGTGACGGAAGCAAATGAAAAAATATTGAGAAGAAAATTCATCTTCCTGGTGGAAATTTTAGTATTTCTAGAGATGCTGTGTCTGTGAAGTTTTGATTCTAAAGTATAAATTGATATCGATTTCCCATTCAATTTTCTGCCTCACAGTATGAATTTGTTTTTGAAGAATAATAATAGATGTGAAATCACACTACAGCTGAAAATTGACGGAAGGAAATGAAAAGAATATTGAGAATAAAATTCATCTTCCGGGTGTACATCAACTTTTTTATCCTCTCGAAGTCATAATGACATTCAATAGTTGTATCTTAGCATATAAATATTTTTATATAGATACTGAGTTTACCTCAAAGAGTGTCATTCATTGATTGAATCACTTGATTCAAACTTACTGGATGTGATCACACGATTTCTAGAATCTACGCAATGACGAATTTTTATTTTAACCTACCAATATGTTTTTCAAAGGAAGTGAGCAATTTAATACTTCTTCACTTCCTCTTTTGATCGTTCTCTATGGTATGTACTTTTACTACTTCCTTGATGGCAATCATCTTGCGAAAGTATTGGTATGGGAATAGTAGTTTCTTTGGTTGTTCCTCTTTCGCTGCATTTCAAAGCCAAAGCGATTAAAGAAACACCAAAGAATATCGAAGAAACTTTTTTCTAGAAAAGGTATGGATTTATTTTTATGATGCCTATTCTAAGATTTGTCTGATCTCATTATAGGCTGATAAAATACATTTAAGACTATGGTATATTCCATAACAGAAGAGAGAGAAAGAGAGACGAGCAACTGAAAGCCCATATCTTGTAAGATACATCTGGTAAAAATATACTGATTCAAGGATTTGTTTTAATATTATACTTAAATCACCACCACTAATTACAACGCACACTTTTTTGCGGTAAATTCATTTATTATCTGAAACTACTTTTCTGTATTAGAGACAAATTTTTAATGTATGGAATTAATACCAACTCCTGGTTACTCGTATCACCTACTCAATATTTTAGGAGCTTTCCTTGAGGTTAAACGATTTTGGTATGCATTATTATGCACAAAATTGACTTTATAAGTAAAAATTGGACATTTCTAATACTACCGTTGCTATTTTATTGTCTTGTTAGAGATCTGATTCCTGAGATTATATTTTAATGACTGGAATCTTTTTCGTGTGTCTTTCGGCATAGAACAGAGAAACATATCTTTCATTTGCTTTTGCTTCGGTTTCGTTCATGGCTGCGATAATATGAAAGCTGCTGAGGTATGAATGATGTTGAATAAAAGCATTCATTTGGACCATTCCTTATCAAGTGCTGTGGATGAAGTTATTTTGAGGATAGTTCTTCTGCCCTTGCATTAACTTTTTCCGTTAGGAAGTCTCATTCCTACTTTTTTGATTTCTAATGGTAGAAGTGATGACGATTCAACCAGTCTTCAGGTTAAATACTATACAGGCAGAATATAAATTTAGCTGATTCTAAATCTACATTCTCCTTCTACATCATGTGCTCCATTTTATTTCCTAACCGCTATTATAGAATTTACAGGACATAAGCAGCACAGTCAGACTGATCTTTTGCCCTAATCATAATAACTGATAGATCATTTATTTTAGTTGCCTTAAGTAGTAGTTAACCATCTGTATTTTGCACTTCCCTGTCATACATACCAAACAGGTGCATTTGCCAACTCACTAATTTCTCTTATCTGTCTAGTTTATGCTGTATCATAGAAGATTCTTCTTTTCGCCGAAGAAGGAGCGTTTGACCTTTCATCGTAAAGAAACGAATCTTGACGTCGAAATTTGAACGTAGCTAAATCAGACAATTACTAAATTAACAGTATTCATCTTGTTTGACGTTCGGAAATTACACGTATATATCCATCCAGGACGAAGAGAAGACAATCATCGGTTGCTTTTTAGACATTCTATGGTGACGTTGGAGAATGGAATGAATTCTTCATAGACACTATTCATCCATCGGCAGTAAAAGTATTTGCGTTTTAAGGTGCATCACGCCAAAGGTCACTTCGCACCTTTGAGGTGATGAAACGCGAATAATAAAAACGAACGCAAACGCCCTTGGATGCATTAGAAATCATCTGTCTGTCAGAGGCGATTGTTATCGCAGTAACTACTCAAAAAGGTTTGCATTTCATTCGCAATAGAAACCTCACTCCAAAAAGCAGCGCTAATTAGCGGAGATAATGCGTTATTTCTAATGTTATTTGCATTAGCGCTAAACGATATCGCATTCTAATTCAATACGCAATAGGGTGTGAGTAATTTCAGCAAGCGAATTACTTGCTTCGGGAGATTTCTAATTTTATACTCTTCTCTACTTCTGTGTTATACTCAAAACACTAAAATACAGGATTCTATATAATATATTTTCATAATTATGCCCGGAAGTTCTTAAAAATCTCGGAGACCCTTTTTATTGCTGCAAAATCTATAAAGCAAGCCATAAATTCAAACAATTTAATACCTATTGTTGATTTTTATGTAGCAAAGAATCGTTTTTTGTTATTTTCATGCAATATTTTTGCGCTAGTATTTTACTCTAAATTAATTCTTGAAGATAATGTTTATGAATTGCTAATGTACATTTGAACATTTATGTACTTGTAAAAAGTATGGCACAAAATAATTTAAGAAATCATCGAAAGATTCAATCATTCAACAAATATTTTGGGCTGATTTCAACCATCATGTGCGCTGAGTGAACAAGTAATTCAAGGAATTTTAAGATCTTAAAATAAGATTTATGCCACTTGCTATAGTATTATTTAGTGTAATTTGCATTTGATCTCATATTGACGTTGCTCAAAGTGTACAGTCACGATAAAATGTAAATCATTTCAGCGCAGATTAAAATATCAATAGTTACAATATCATAGTTACCTACTGAATATGTGTTTGAATTTTATGAAGAAGGAATCAGTGTCTCAATGGGAGATTTTCATCTTCTGTCGAGAATAGGAAAGGATTTCTCTAAGCACGCCTACATCCGAGTCAACGGGAGTTCCAGGAAAGGTTGAACATGAGCTCTTTAAATTTTCTTAGAAAATTTGATGGGAATTAAAATTCATGGAATAATTGAAAATACAGGATACTTCGGTCGACTAACATTGTCCTTCTACAAGGTGCGATTTCTTCCAAACATAATAATCGACTTATTTCTTCCTTCTCCTCTCCTCAACACTAGTAGATTTCAAGTACGCAGATAAAACTAATTTGAATGTATTCTAGAAATTTTTATTGAAATCTGTCTCCTATCGACGAGACGTCGTAAACCAGAGCCCGCGTCGTTACTCAACACATTTTTTTTATTCCCGTCTTTTGTCGTTATAAGTAAGTACGTCGTTAACTAAGGCTGTCGTTAAACTAGGTACCATTGTATTTCTGGTTAGGATAGATTTTCTATTTTTTGTCTGGATTTCAAGGCCATTTTTACCTCATCCATCCTTTTCGTCATGGTTTATTCAAATCATCTTTCGCCTTTCCTGAGATTGAATAATAGTTAGATATTTGATTTGCTCATTTAACTGAAATTATATGTACTCGTATAACTCTCTCCTTCGTTAAGATCCTGTGATAATCCAGGGTCTTTTTTCTGCTTATCACGTTTTAAACAAATGTACTTATTTTGTAGCTGTTAACCCATACGAAAAGTTTAATTTTGTTACATCAGTCAACCTAAAAGTTCTTTCGAGTAAGAGTTATAAGTGAGCAGTATTAAATAAATAGAAATACAATTAAAAATTTTTAAATCGAACCTGGATTTATTCAGTTAAGTATTTTCCAATTTTACTAAAATTTTACTAATCACCTCTTTCCAATATCCGAGTAGCCGGATTTACCAAAAGAAACTCATCCATGAAAGTTCTAACAGCATTGTTTAATTGGAAATTAAACTTTTTCGCGCGAATTCGAACTCTGAATGATCAATAAAACAAACATTTAATAAATTATTCTCTCAAATTCATTATATAGCTACTAAATTCATAAATATGATGATCAAAGCCTGCATCCTTCATGTAAACTACTTTTAAATTTCTTTCTAACGCTATAATTTTACAATTATCAGAGACAGACGTTAAATTTACATATTTTCTTATGAATGTTTTGTTGTTGTATCAGCGAATTCAATAAAGTTTTGGGTAGCAAACGGATGCTCTTCTTTCGCTCCTGTTTATGAAAAACACGTCTACAACTAGATTTCTTTCAGTAGGGCGCAGACGAAATCGATTGATGGCACTCCAACCATATGTTTCCTCCCCACTGGCCTAGGGAAATAGAAGCTAGAAGGGGTGGAGAATTAACGCAAGGGGTTCCAGTCGCAAGGAGGATGGAAAAGAGAAAAAGAAAGCGACATGAAAATTCTCAGATAAAATTTTTCCGTGATTTTTAACTTTTAGCAGAGGCGTCATGCAGATTGGACTTGAGTCGGGTAGGATTGGCGGATATTGACTAATCGCGCAGTCGAAATGTTCCTCTGGTGACGTCATCGGACGCCATATTGTTCAAATTCTGCGGAAAACACCATTTGGCGTAGTTTACCAAATTGCTGGTGAGAAAGCAACGTTTTTATCGCAAAATGCATCCTTTCTTCGGTTCTGGATCTATAATGGAGACATAATTGCTTATCTTATTATACTTTGGGGACTTTTGATTCAAAAGGCGCGATTTTATTCATTCTCGAATCTGTTCTAATTTTGTGGAAATGGCGTGGAATTTTCCGCCATTTTTGGGGTTGGAACTCCATTGATCTTCTATCCCACGTGATGCCCTTCCGAAATGTCGAATATCATTTGAATTATTCAAACCTTACTGGCTATAGGAGCGCTTTCAGGCGAGCGACTAGGACGAAAAACTTGGCGGGGAAAAATAATCAGATCCGTAACACTCGTTTTAGAAGCGTTCTATGTTTTTCATCGAGCGTCGCAAAAGCTATACGTTTTTTCGTAAACGAAAAGTTCATCATTTTTATTGATTCATATGCAGCGGCAGAAATGAAGTGACGGCTGAAGGTCACAAGTCATAGTTGTATCTGCCTTGGAGAATAAGTGACGATTTCAACCAAATGCCGGGTCTTAATATCTTTTCCAAAGAGCGATCGTGTATGAAATGGCGTATGCAAATTGGAAAACCCTAGAAATCGGGAAGGTTATCGTTTATTGGGGGAATTGGCGAAGAAGGCATAACTTGTGTGAAGAGGCAGTTGATGGGTGGAATAGAGAGGGGAATGGTACAAGGAGAAGATAGGAAGTGTTGCTGTGTGAATTGGAAAGTCACTATTCTTATGCACATAATGAGATAAGTGCTTTTGACGTGATTTTCAAGATATTTGGCCTAGTTTGCGATGTCACTCCTCCGCAAATAAAGCTCTGATAAAACTACGGTAAAACTGTGCTGTTTACGAATGTTACGAGCGTTATGCTAGTCCACTTTTATAGGAATTACGCAGCTCTAGACTCGTATTTTCTCGTGTTTTATCGCTGAGATTTTAATAGCCAGCAGATGTGGAAATGTATAAGATTCAGATAATCTCAATAAAATATAATACGAGTAAGAGGATATTATTGATATCCTTACAATAATTTCGCTTAGGCTATTTTGATTCCAATCTTTTTACTTTTTACATCGAATAACCTATTTCGTTTTCCAACCTCCATCATGTCCTTCCAAACTTTATGCTCTTACCTACCAATATAAATATATTTTTTTTATTTAAATGTCCTCTTTGGAGTGGTTATTATGATCACAAGCCTATGCATGGAGAGGGTAAAACAATTTTTGCACAAGGCAAATAAACAATGTATAGGAGTAAATAACTTTTTGTATCTATTTTTTCAATTTTATGCAATGAACTTGAGTTACAACACTACCTATCAATAAATGAGTAAAAAAAGGTTGGTTGTTGCCATGCAACATGTATTTTGATTTGGTAAAGATTATGCAATCGTATAAAATGTTCTCAAAACTTTCCAATGGTCGACCCTGCATCTGGCCATAACCTAGTTGTAACGCACAAACTTTTTCTCTATGAAAGTCTTTGTAAAAAACAACGGAATTCAACGGAATTAAATTCACGGAAAGATAAAAATTCAACTTCAGATAAGTTAATCGGTTACAGGAAAGCAGAATATTAGTGCAGTATGGCTCACGAGCACGAAGGGATAGAAAGTATAAAATTATATTCTAAACTGAAATTCTTCGTAAAGTAGAAATAAATGAAGACTAATAATATTCTACAGTGTTATATCACCATTCATGCTGCTTTCAAAATGGATTACCTCAATTCCTCGGCCTTTTTCGCTATCTATATCCCAAATAATATGTGGAAAAGTATTCTAAAGTTAGAATAGAAAACCATTATCGACCACGGAAGTGGATGTAAATGGAATTAATGAATATTATAAATAGAAAACGGAGATATAGGGCACTAATTAATCATTCGGGATGGAAAGTTACAAGTTGTATAATACGAATAAAAACATTGAGAAATATGTTGCATAAAATCTATAGGGCTTTTAATAGATTAAATTTGAAGGAAAGTCGGTAATAGAGAAAAAAAGAGCATAGTTTTAATAACCAAAAAAAGCTAACCGAAGTGGAGAATGTTAAAAAAATTGTTTATTAGTGAGTCATATGCCATGTATCATTAATAGTAAAAAGAAAGAAGGGATGGTGAAGAAATGAATATTTGGTAGAAGAGGATGGAGGAGGTGATAGTAAATAGGTAGGAGAGAATGATGTAAATTACTTAACATGAGATTACAACGAGCTAAGCTCATATTTATAAACTGTTAAAGGATTTGTTTATTTAAAACGAGTATGAGAATTTGAAAAGATATCCTGTTTGATTTGGTGCGAGGTTATGAACAGGAAGGTTCCTCGCCAGAACTGATTGTTAATGTGAAAGAGAAATACACAGCGATATTCTCTAGATGTGATATAGTACTATTTCAGTTAGAGATTCGTTTATTTTAATGGATACAATAACACGGTAACTATGATAATTGTCAAGTTGTAGTCATAGATATTATGAAATAAAGAGAATATTTTGGATTAATCTCAATTAAGTCAGTTATTTAAGTCAATTTCTTTCCAGTTCATTCGGCATTATGAAACATTTCAATTCATCCAGAAAAAACATTTAGAGAAAGAAATTCAAAATCATCAAATTCAAACTCTAAAGCCATAGATTATAGAGTCATAAATATAAAAGATGTTTTGCTCTTTATCTCCTTAAGTTTTTTAGGTATTAGGAATAATGAAAGTGAAACTAGAAGCTACATAGGATGCGTAAATTTGGGAAAAACTATGAACTTTTTAGATTAACTCTGAACAGTTTGTCATGTTTCATCTAAGAAATGAGTTTTTTCTCATTTATAAAATTATGACGCAAAAAATTTTGCTATGAAATCAATCAGCAATTATATAATTTAATAAGATTTACTTGTGAAAGTATAGTTAGCAGGATGAATAAAGGAGAGGAGCGATACCAACATTTAGAGGTGGAGAAATTTCCTGTTTGTCGCGTTTTCACATACAATGAAAAAGGTACTAAAGATATTACATAACGAGATAGTGGTAACATAAAAGATTTTTATGAGTCGCGAAGAAATGGGAAGGAATTGTCTTGAAACGTTTACTGATAAATATTTGTTCTTGTTACATGAGAGGGCAGCATAAATATTGAGTAAGAATCGTAGAAGTCCAGGGGATTTTAAATGTGGCTTTGACAGGCTATAGCGAGAATAGTTAATTAACTAATTGAACTGGATCCAGGTTTGTGGAAGAATTGTAAACGAAAAATTAAACAATTTTTGAGGAAGTAATGGTATAAGAAAAGAAATTCTTTGAGAAATGTTAAGCTGGAGGAAATACTGTGAGATAATGCCTCATGTGAGGTAATAAAAGATATATAGGTATAAGAGATATCAGCTATAGAATGACTCTACAGAAGAATAGTTTTCACAGATATAGGAACAGACAAGATTGATAAGAAAATAATAATATGTGTCTCATTAGAAGTTTTAACCTTACTGGGTAAAATCTGTGGCTCACAACACGATATCTTTTACTGAGTATTATGAATATTTTGATAAAAAAGAGCGTATAACTTGAGATGAATTTTGACTCTACACGTTATTATAAATTGGCGGTTTAACATAAATCTGAGGTAAAATATTTTTCATCAATCCCACAGGAGAAATGTAAATGCTTGGAAGTAATTCTGTACAGTAGTTTATTAACTATTGCTTTTGGCATTAAATAAAAATATCTAATGTAATGGCAATTGAATTGAAACAATGAGGATTTAAGATGCGCCATAAATATTACCAATTGGCTATTTCTTTCACGATTTTGAATGTTATAAATACACTCATAAATAATAGATGCGTTTTCACTGCATTTTATTCCTTTCTCTCTTCAGTTTCTCAAATCATTAAACAAATTAATTCGTTTTTATGCACAAATTCTCACAGTAATTTAAAAACATTTATACTATTTGAATAATTTTAAATGAGAACTTACAGTAAATTGTTAATTGGGAAATAAATTTTTCATATATTCTATAAGTAGCGTCTACTACAATTGTTAGGAATCTCATTCTTACAGACTTATTAGTTAAGGTAATTGTGAATATACTTTAACAAGCTTTCTCGTTGGAATATTTTCTAAAAGTGCCGGAATTAAGATAATGATTTCTAATTTTTGCCTTTCCGGATCTGTCAGACTGATCGGATGAGTGACAGCGCCACTGTTTATAGCATTACCATTAATAGTATTTAGTACTATTTGAGCTAAGCAAATTATTTACGTATCCCGCCTCCCACCCAACCTACCCATTCAAATCCAAAATAGGACAAATGTTTCTTGAATTTTGATGATTCAGGAAGTATATTTATTTTAATTTGGATTCTTTGTATATTTTATGATATTTTAGAACTGATTTTAGCAGTTATACGTCGGCCCAAAGGTTGTTGCTTCCCTATTACAAGTATTTAGAGTTTCCCACTTATGTCGTACTTATGTTGGTGGTTTACCAATCTCAAACCAAAACTGAAAACTTTTATTTCAAATTTAACTTCGTTGATCTTTCTAGATTTTTATATTCTAGTATAAAATTGTGGTTACTTATATAAGGAGGGTTTTTTTCTGATTTTCTACACCCATGCTTCACCAAACGTTAAGAAATCAAAATCTTATGCATTTTATTTTATCGCTATCATTAAAAATAATTTTATTCTCTTGTGGGATCTTAAAGAAAGAGTATATATAAGAATCGGGCTCCTTTCAAATTCGTGCAAATGTTTCCCCCTCAAGTGCGGATTCCGAATCCACTCGAACGACACATGTCATTGCTTCGTTTGTGGGCAGTGATAATCGCGACCCAGCAACGAGATCGTCATTCATACTGTTCCAGTTACCACACTCAGAGACCCACTTATAACACATCCGAAATATATACCCTAGGAAAGAAAATAAGCGCCGGTCGCGGAAAGTTTCGCGGCGGAGATAAATAAGCGGCCGCTGGAAAACATCCGCCGACAAGTTTTCTTTCTTTCCCTCTCTCTTCACGCGCAACATCTCAATAACTAGTGGAGCGTTCGAGATAACTGCCACGGATTTCTTAAACAAAGATCTTTTCAAGCGGCGTCCCCTTTGAACGCCTTCTCTCCTTCTAAATATCCCTCATTCCCGACCTTTTATTCCCTTCTTCACTTTCCGATTGTCCACTCTTTTCCACCCTCTCTCGCGCGATATTATAGCGCGACTCCCGGCACAAAGGCCTCCCATCTGCATCTCACTCTTCCCCGCACTGCCATCTGTACACTTATCTCGCACTAGGGCAAGAAGCGTGACACTCCGTCTCTTACTTCATTTCCCCGTCCATTAAAGTAGCATTGATTTACTGTCCGGAGGACTTTAATCATCGGAAATATTTAGCAGCGATCCCGCGAAAGGAAAGAGAGGTGCCCTTAATCTGGCGACGGGAGGGGTTTTTTTAATGAAGGAGAATGGATGGATGAGCGTGGGCGAGTTAGAGAGTTTTTGAGAGGGAATTAGGCAAGGAAAACAGGAAGTCGTGGGTGTCGATACGGGAAAAGATGGGAAAGGTTGGGGTAGGTCAGTGATTAGCCGGGCGAAGAAAGTGGGATTGAGGTTTCGATGCGGAACGAATGATCGAAAGGGTAAATAAAACTTTTTAGCGTTTCTATTACTGAGATCACAGTTCATGGAGCTGTCGTATAAAACGAGTTTCTCGAGTGGTATAGTTCGTGCATGGGAAAGATGAAAACAATAAAATTTTAGAGGTGTATGAGAAATATTAACACGACGATTTTTACGCTTCTACTTTCACCTTCTAAATGCATATATTCGGAAGTTTTACGTCTATGCTACCAATAGCAATCAATCCAATGTTATCAAAGTAATAAGAGATTTGTTCTGTTTCAGTTACCCTACGTGCCATATCGGTGGAAAGAGAATGCGAAAATTCAGTACAAAATAACTATAATTTTAGCGTCATAAAATGTAAGCAGTTATGGAAAAATTCCATCGACTATCGCTTGATTTAATTCGTTATGTTCGATGTATAGTATTAGTCTAGCGCTATTTAATTCCGATTAGTTTCTCATTTTAATGGCCTCCATAGCAATTCTGTAATCCTATATATTATTAAAAATTCAATCGGTAAATATAGACGCGCTCTCGAATGGTATCCATGGTTTTTTCATGCTCTTAATAGCCTTCGGATACTTCGACTGAATATTATCATAGAGTGACTCTGTAACTGATAAGTTTATCTGACTTAACTAGCGGCATATTAACGCTAAAGGGTTAATATGCTATACATTCTATAACGTACATTCTATAACTTAAGATATGGTCCAAATGTAACATATTATATCAGTGGGTCGTTTCAACCTATGTCTAAGAATAAAAATGAATACCTTCATGTATAGTGAGAACAAAATTTCGTCACTACATAAATGCAACATAAAATTCTGTTTAGTCTATCATCAATTATTGGGGGTATGTATTAGGCCAACGAATCTTTTCGAAAGTGTTAAGAAAATAGAAAGCCATTATCTGTTTTGTGAGAGAGTGCGCTCAAGGAAGTCTTTATAGCAGCTCGTTCACAGACTGTAGTTAAAGATAGCGATAAAAGTTAGCGCGATGAGGTAATTGATAAACCGTAAGCATTAACATGTCTCTATTGCCCTCGTGGATTTAGGTCAAAAGCAGATTCTGGTCTACTTAACATGGAATTATCATGGTTGGATATTGATGTTTTCCTTCCTTTTCTAAATACCTGTTTTCAGGAGCAATACCAGCATAACCAATAACCGAGATGTTTTCAAATAATTGGATCAATGTTGTGATGAGGAAAGGATTAAAAAAGGATCTAGCTCATTTAATGGGTTATATATAGTTGTACCTTGTCCATTTGTTCATAGATAAAGAAAATCTTATTATACTCATGCAAGTATTTCTGAAATTAATATTTCAGTTTTTAGTCGTTGAATGATCTTTTGGTGAGTTCCTGTTTGTATGTGATCAAGACATATCCTGTTACAAACACAAGCTGATGATTACGGATTTCAAGAAATTTTCGATTATATTTTGTCCGA
Source organism: Pachydiplax longipennis (assembly GCA_036926295.1). Lineage (NCBI taxonomy): Eukaryota > Metazoa > Arthropoda > Insecta > Odonata > Libellulidae > Pachydiplax > Pachydiplax longipennis. The sequence continues at coordinate 18,064,242 of JAVFKF010000001.1, read as the reverse complement.
AATATATTTATTCAATAGCATTTCAGATTCCTCTTCTTTTGAAATTAAATTCTGATTAATTGTCGATTTTTAATTTCCTAAGTTTTAATCAGTCTTATTCAAAACAAATTAGAACTGAAAATGAATATAAGGAGTGTATTTACGGAGCTAAGAAGGAGCGTCTCTTAACATAAAATCATTGACTGTATTTTTGAAACGCAACTTGCTTGTGTAAATTAATTGTACCCTCCTCACCGCATTTCTGTGAATCCATCTCTGCTAAAAATATAGTTGATGGATGAATCTTTAACTTAGAGGAATTCCATAACGAGTCAAATAAAACCACTGGCTAGAATTCAGTATTTATTTAGCACGACCGGTTTAAAATAATTTACTGTTACCACATTTACCTGAAGACGCCTATAAATTAGTCGGAACCGGTCTTGATAAATAAACTCTTAGTGGAACTATGATTTTATTCTACACATTTTTATATTTTAACTCTACCAAATGATTAGGTCAAACCGAAACCTTACTCGCACTCGCTGTATATTCCACTTCCCAACAAAGCAAAATTTGGCTGAATAATATTTCATACCCGTTTATTCTTCTCTACTTATAAGTGGAATGCTGCGGAGTCGATGCTATTTATAATTCCGTTCCTTTTCCCGGCAGTGTAAAGATAAATCAGTGTAGGCTGCGATAGGGAAGTCGAACGTAATACTTAGTCGAGATGAGTGAGGGAGAGAGTGAAAGAGAGAAATGTCGAAGAGAGAGGGGTTATGTGTATCGGTCCATCTCACTCTCTGGAGTTCATCTTGGGTCGGCCTTGGGATCAAATTCTAATGGCCCTTTTCGTTGGCGGAAGTGTCGTAAATGGCAGAGGGAAAGATCGCTGTAAAGGACGAGAGAAGGAGAAGGATATCGGTCTGAAGAAGGAGAGTGGGAAGGGTCAAGAATCCTAGCAATTAGTATGCGTAGGACGCTAATTATTGGGAGTTGGAAACTAGCGCGAAAACAGGAGTAGATGGCAGATAATAGATGTCGGGGGATTAGAAAAATTAGTGCACCGACGTCTTTATTAGCGCTTTTTAACGGAGCTTTCATTCATTATAGAGACATTTTTGTTCTGAGTCGGGTCTTACTTCCTGGATGGCGGGATCTGTTTTTATAACTGTATAGCGTAAATGGGGAGACGAATTACTCGCTGTTTCCCTGACGTATTTGATGTGTAAGAATGTGTCTCTCTTTTGTGTATGCAGTGTTTAGTAATCTGTTTGTCATTCTGTTGTAGGTGCGACCGAGACAATGGGGATCGCAGAATGAGGGTTTTCTGACCACACGCGCTTTCTCCCATTTGTCAAAGGTAAAGTGATACTTCGGCTTCATTAAGTTAAGTAGATATCATCTGGTGTGAGTCAGCAAGAATTACGTTGTACAACTTGTCACTCGAATCTATTGATACGTCACCGTAATTTACATTCCTTAATTAATTAGTGTAAGAAATTTCACATTAAATCTGTTGACGAAAAAATACGAGCAACACGGCATTGACTGGAAGAACAGATCGATCTCATCCACACATTCCAGATCAAGACTCGTGGTTGTTTTTAACACGGATACCATAAGAGTGAGTCGTCAGCGGCTTTGGATTTTGAAGCAGTTACGTAAAAATGGATCAGCGAATTCGGTATAGGGATAGTAATTTTTGGAACAAAAAAATTGCTTCCGACAGTTGGTGAGGTTTCGGTATTAGCAGAACGGCCATCCGTAATGTTTGTCGGATTTGAGTGCCGCAAATTCGTTTTCCTTTTGTGGGATTTCCGCGCGTGCAAAAACGTCACAAAACCAGCAGCTCACCGCGTTTAGGATCTTCCCAATAGCGAAACGATTGAGAGAAACCTTGACATTATTGAGTCTGCGATTATCGGTTGCAATAAAGATTTCAAGGAGAGGAACGTCAGTAATAGAGGAAATATATTACATATGTGTTTCGCATTAATTTAGTACTATTTTGAATATTACTGATTGACTCTTTAAAGTCTACTACATCTTATTTTCGTAAAATGTATTGTTTTATCCGTGATGACTTCACTTCGATTTTATATATTAGTTAATGAGGATATGCAAGTGATTTCATATATTTGTAATTAATAATTCATTGATTCGTTTATTAGGTATGATTTGAGCTGACAGATCTTGCATTTTCTTGGAAATATATTAATCAGTGGTGACATTTAAACGTTTTTGATATCTTACTTTCACCCCGCATCTTGCGTTGGGTACGGCTATCAAAACATCTGCGTTTTATTATCTGTATCTTCAAACATTTCACATTTTCTTGGATATGAATCCCATTGAAATTTCTCGGGATAAAACGTTCGGCAGCTCACTCTCTCAATTTTGTCTATTTTAAATTATCGCAGCCCTTCTTCTTCTAGGGATGATAGCAAGATTCAGAATCTCAAAAAGGATTCGACAAGGTCATGTTGCTATTTCATTGAAGGTGAAAAGTAAAGATTTTGGCTAACCGAGGATAATGAATCTGTAAAGAGAGAAAAATTTACATTCTCAAAATTTTTTAAAAAGAATTTGGAAAAATTGGCTACTTGAGGCGTAAAAGAGTCTCACGTTGTATAAATATCGAAATGCTCTCCAAGATAGATCGCCTGGCGAGATCGATTTTGTTCGTGATGAAAGAAGCGAATGAAGTCACGATAAATTCTCCCGCAGACGTTGTATGACACAAAAAGCTTGGGAAGGAAATGATTCCGGAAGGAGCGCTTGAAATTTTAGATCATATTGAAGGGAAATTGAAGGTAGTCTCGACGGCCAGGATAGCGTGTGGACTGAAAGAAAGTCAATGGGTCTCTGAAAGACCGAGAACTGCCGGTCAAAAATCGGATTGAAAGAGATTTAAGAAATGCTAAATGAGTTATCATGACCTATATCCAGCCCAAATTATGGCGGTTACGTAAAGGAACTTTCATGTTTTGGACTTCTTAATGACTTTAAAACCGAGGCCAAATAAAGTCTTCTGAGCCTATTAATGTTTATTTCCGTATGTTTTTTGCTTTTTTGGAGACATTCGAATCGTGAGGATTGTCTTAGGAAGGATTAATCCTGATTCTTCATCCAATCTCTAGATATTAGGTATTAGATTCTAGGACAGTGTGGGTCAGGATTCTGCCTTTCTCCCCACTCCCTTGTCAATCACAAAGACCGGCTTGCTTTTTGAAGGTTTCTCTTGTCAGGCACAGTATTTGGATAAAGTTGACATGAAGTGCTCTTATTGGATGTGGAATCTATTTCTAAAAGTATAAAGGTTGACTTTCCTTGCATCTCAAGGAAAGTCAATTATGAAGTACAAATCCTATATAGTCTTTTCTGGTAAATATGTACCCTTGAGCGAAAACTTTTATTTCCCTCTTTATGATTGGACAATTTTACAAATTTTTAATTTTAAAGAATTATAGAGTAGCATTTCCAGAAGTACTAGGATGAATTAATTTATTAGGAATTGTGATGGCGCTTAAGTATATAACAACGATTTCTTCAAAATATCTGATCTTAAACATGTTTTCTGTGAAAATTTCAGGCGAATATTATTTGCATCTATTATATTTTTAATGTAACAATATTGATTTCATATTCGTTTCCCATATGCGTGGGACAACCTTATCAATATATATCTGTAAGAATTAAGGAACCTGTTGACAACATTAATGTTCCTTCGGTAGAAGATCAACTCCGTAAGTTTTCAATAAGTCTGAGAATATTTTAACATTAAAATTTTATTGAAATAATTTTTCGATTTTAAACTAGGGCAGAATTATTTTCATACTTAAACAGATTAATATATTACTTTTCCTTTACAGACACTAATATTTCTAAAATAATAAGATTTTCTTCGCGTCGAATGAAATTTTATTATCTACGGCTGTAAGCATATCTTATGGATATCCTCTCCGAATTTCTAGCCTGGATTAGAATCTTTCATTTCGAACCAAAAGAAAGATATACGTAAGTAATTTTTGAAGAATAAAATATGCAAGTGGTTCGTCGAATATTTTATATCTGAATTTCGGTCTCTATAAGTGGTCATTATGAAATGATATGCCATTAGGCGATCTCCTACAACTTGTTTATTCGTCTGGGTCTGGAAGGAGGGGAAGGAGCGGATTGATGTATGGAGAAGCTTTGCAGAGAAGGTAGAGAATCCCAATAATGGAAAGGATATTAGGAACGATTTAGAGTCTGGGGAAAGTTAGACGAGGCTTCAAGTGAAGCAAAAAGGAAAGAACGTTTAACATTGGACTCAATCGTAAGCAGATATCATTGTCGAGAAGAATAAAGTGATCGATTAAACTCTAACGTGCCCATTCTTTTTTTCTTTTGGAATTTGCGGGATTTTCAGCGAGCGCAAGAAGAAACAGACGTTTTCAAATTCGAAAATTAATCCTCGTCATGTTTACTTATTTTCAAATCGTAATTCCAACAATCTGGTTTTATCTTTTCAGATGGATGCTGGTTAGCTATTATTTTAATTATATTACCTTAATCTATACAATTAAAAATAAATATTGGTCGAAGACGTCCTAGAGTTGGGCACTTTTAAAACTATTGATTTTTGATTTTTTATACGTTAACTTGTATTTTTAGCGATTTGTATCAAAGAAAGTTAGAAAACTAGAATTTTTTTTCTGCTAAGAAATCCAGCAATACGTGATCTGTATAGTATACGCAAGAAATTGGTAAAATATATAAGTGTAAATATAAGGGTAAATATGAAGCACCATTTTCATAAATATATTTTCATAAACATTAAATACAAGATTCCCTAACGTTGATGTGGTGGTTTATGGAGAAATTACACTTTCTTAACACATATCTTTATCAAGTGACGTCATTATTCATGAAGGTAGAAAATATGGATGAGCAGGTCGGAGTTTAGGTTGAAGATAATATTTAATATTTTTTATGAAGATTGAAGATATGCAAGATTAATTAAGGCATGTAAAGAGATATCGACGTTATTCTGGTTGACATTATGGAATGGTGTACTGTAGGATCCTAAAGAAATATAATATATGAGCCTTATTTATGCTGGAATCACTTTCGCCGGTTACGGTTTTCTATTGGCTCCACAGTATTCAATATTTAGAATGAAATTAAGCTTATTTGTAATTTATTTCTCGGAAATACATGAAAATAATAAAAAACTCAGCTTTCCTCCATAAGAATACAACTCTGTTTTTATGCAGAAAATGTAAAGATTACAATAATTTTAGGCGTACAATGTCAAGCATTAGGAATGTAACATCACAACCGGTCTCTAAACTCCATCTCGTTCTTTTGTTTTCCTTTGAATAACTGTTCATTCTTTGTTAATTTTTAAAATTCTGTCATTATATCCAGGGACGGATTTACAATTAGGCTTTCAGGATCTAGATAAGAGGTGGAGAACCATTTTTCATCGGAAGGCCGCATTTACCGTTCGGCTACATAAAATAGGCCGCATGTGATACCATTAGCTCTTGGAATGCGTGTGGCCTACATTCAAATAGTTTAACATTACATTTTATACGAGATTACATTTTATACGAGATCCAAGCATTCAATGAGTGAATTAAAAGAGGATAGTTTAAATTTTGTTTTTCACGAGGCGGTATTAGAAAGACTAGGAAATAAAATTATTTAAATTCGGGAATTTATTTTCGATGGCTATTAAAAAAACGCATAGAACGACCAATAAGGCCACCTCTTATGAAAATCGCTTTCAAAGGGGTTTCTCTAAGGAGCTCAATACATATATTATGATGCAACTCAAATTGTGGTACTGATGCAGTCTAATAATTACAATTAACGGAAATACTGCATATAGTATATTGTTGTATATTTTGTTTTATTGATTTTTCAATGGCATGTGAAGAAAAGGGTCTTGGTCTGGTTTCTACTCGGATGGCGAATCTTCTGATTATGAAATAAAAGACTTGCGTGCCTATGGAAGATGCTCGTATCAATTTTCTACATTATTTCCTCATTGCTGGTGCTAAGATGTTACTATTGACGGAATCAATTATTAATCAGCGGTATCCACGTTTATTTACTTTGGAGCTTGATTTTTTAATAAATACTTCGCCAATTACGATGATAAAAATATCTAATAGATTTCCGTGCCTGAAACATGTATGTATGTACTGAGTGCCACTTCGGCACCCCAAGGCTAAGGACTTCTTATGATCTAAAGTGAATTCTGGTAGATCTCTTCGTATTTTTCTTAAATTGTTGTATTGGATCACTGGATGTAAAAATGAAAGTAAATTTTATTTACTGAAAGGTATAGGATTAATTGTTTATTTTCGGCAAATTTAAAGAAATTAATGCCCTATATTCAGTATTGATATGGTGAAAATTTTAATTTTATTCCAAATTCATCAAATATCGCGATACTTCCCCCACCCTTCACCCTGAAGATAAAACCCTATCAAAAGCAAAGCTCGATGAGGAAACAAACAAAATATTTACGCCGCCCGAGAAATTAGGCTCATCTCGAGAACTCATTCCCTTTTCTTCCTCCCCCGCGTTCATCTCATTCTTTCGCTCCCATTCCCCCTTCCGTAAAGGGAGAAATAAAAACGTGGACCCTCCATCGCCCCTTGCTCAGCGGCCCTTTTTCCTAGCCTTTTTTGTTGTTTCATTTAGAGAGAGACGAGACCTGTCCCTAGCATCGTGGGCGAGAAAGATATGACGGCTTAAATGAAAGGGCGGGATTGGACGGTTGAGTGATGGTGATTGCGGTGATGGGGACGGTGCAGAGATAAGGACATTAAGGGAGGAGGAAAATCGAAGAGGGATAAAGTGGTCGGAGGAAAGCGGCTTAAGTGTGAGGGAAAAGCGGAAAATGAAAATGGAGAAGGAGAGAGGTCTATTGAAGTCACCAAGGAATCGCGATATGGAACAATTCGTGTGTTTTGATTATATTTTCGGGTGTGTAAATGGAGATGAAAAATCCTGGCTACATCGGGAATCGAAATCTTATATTCAACTATCCGGAAAGATGGTCGTGCCAATCGTGGAAAATTTCTTTGCTAGAAAGTCTGTCTCTGATTTCGGGAATACTTTGAGGAGTGGTGACTCCGACTAAGCGGCACCCACCACCGCCACAGTCCTCACATGCGCAACCTCCTAGCAATCGAAAGGAAGAATAACTATTTAAGGATCTCACTAAAAAGGATTTCGTCAAAACATTGATTCATATTTCCTTTTTGGAGAGTAAATGAAGATGGAGAAATCTCCGGATTGAAACGGCACTTTCCTCCTACATGTCTGATTCAGGAAACACGCCTTTCATGAAGACAAAAAATGATTTATTTTCAATAGAGCTCGATGGAGTTATATTAAGCTATAGTTATTTTCACCAAGGTCCCCTTTGAGGTGGGCGCCTGGGCGGTTGCCAAATACTATTTTGAATCCCGCACAATCAATTTTTGGATAGCCCGCTGCCACTTGCAGAATCCGGAAGCCCTCGGCTGCATTGTTCACGTACGCAATTTATAATATTGCTTATTATGCGTACACATTAACTTTCTTACTAATGGATAGAAACATTCTCCTTTAAAATTCTATTTTTAAATATTTTTGTCAATAATCGCCTAACACCATTGATTTGGCTGTTAGAAATGTATATTATATTACGATTGGTTCCTAAAATATTTTGAAACTCATCTGTAACCCTGGGTTCCAAGGGTTCGCATTTCAACTGCGGGCCCTAGTGTGCCGAATAAGCGAATACTGAAAAAATGATCCAAAATGACAATAGCTTTTGGCTTTAGGAATGGTGGTAGCTGTTAAATACATTTATCATATATTAATATTTAAAAGGAAATACTGAATAATTTTCGTCAGTATTATCATCATCTATGACAATCTTTGACGTGATAAAATAAACAAACGTGTCCACATGGCATTATTGTTTTTACAAGTCTCTAAATATGACTCATTTGAAGATATATTCGTTATTTCTAATTTCGGTTTAATTTTCATCCTATAAAATTTATGAAATAATGAAATTCATGTATATATCAGGCAAACAATGATTTCAATTTGAAGAGAGATTATGATCGGATAAGTAAATGATAATTCGTTCTAGTATTGCCCTTCTTAGCCGAAATGCTGGAACAAATGGAATGAACCGAAAAAATATATGAATAGAGGCAAATGTCGCCATACTTTGAAAGAAATGGGCAGCATCCGATCATCTTTGCTCATTTTTAATTTTTCTGAGCATGCATACATGAGAGCTTTGACACCAAAACAATATTTAGTCGAATCCTAATTCATTATCCGAGTCCAACGAACAGAAAAAAATACTCTCATTTGCCAATAAATCCGTTATTAGTCGCAGTTTTTATCCGTCTCATTAAACCCAATAATAGAAAATCACTTCAATCAAGCAATTATTAGGCTATTATTTTTCCCTTGCCAAAACGAGGAAAAAATACGGCGATGCACTCGGGCAAGAAATCTCTTCCTGAGATAACTGTCACTTTAATCCTCACTCTTCTCGAGCACATCTATTCCAACGCAAGAGCTCATCTAGATTTGACGCAACGCGACCCGATTCCTTCCTCCGTCCATTAATGCACGCACGAGTATCAATGGCCGAGCAAATAAAAAAGTTTTTTTCTCTCCTAAGCGTGTTTGCGTAGTCAGGAATCGAGTGGAACTAGTGTCATCGCACGAGATCATTCGAATGCAATTATATTGTGTGCGTAGGAACGGTATCGCCTCGCTAATGCGACGAGATGAGGACGCTGTGAGTCAAGGTCTGCTTATTGACTGCGAAGGAGATTATGAAGATGGAGAAAGATCAGAAAGGGATATCCGGAAGTGGAATGCTAAGGTGTAGCCGAAGAAACGGGGATAATGGCAAGATCTTTAATGAGGAGAGGGAGGTTTTCGAAGTGGAGAAAAATAGGTTTCGTGAATAGGCGGTAGAGTCGTGGCTTGAGGGATGGGAATTATAGCCAGGAATAGGGAGTAAATGCGTTTCCTCGACTCTGATCGTTCGTTTTTTTCCTCTCCGCTATCTCGGGGCGAATGGAGGAAATGAAGGAAATTTTTGCGCGGTACTAATGTTTGTATTGGTGGCGGTTTCCTCCATTAAGAGGGTATGGCCTCCGGATTTCCACTTCTTGCGAGTGAGGTTGTGTTTTCGAGCGAAGGAAGGATTTAGTCTTAGGATGATCTAAGTGCCTCCTAGAGTTGATGAGGAATAAGGTTGATGAATTGTGTATTTAGGTGTGGTTGTCGTAGGAGATGATGAGGGAATCTCGTGGTTGCTCGACTTTGGAGAGCATGATACTTAATATTAATATTTTCAAAATTTCAAATTAATGATTAATATTTTCAAAAGATTATTTTCATCTGGGTAGACTAGTTTTTGTCAAACTCTGCATCCGAATTTTTGTCTGCAACAACATAATATTGTCATAAAGAAACAAGAATTGTTTGAATACCACGATACTTGAGTTAGCAGTATTCTTGCAATATTTGCATGCCTCATGTTTGATAAATTTGTGAAATTTAGATGACCGGTACTATTATATCTAGTCTTATTTCTCTTTTTTAGTGATAAATATTTTTTATACTTTTTTTATTTTAGTCTTTCTTGAATCTTATTTACATAAGATATTTATATAATGATAATTTTTATCGTATATATTTGTAATTATTTAGAAAGAATAAGATATTCTATCACACCTATTATCTATAAATAATTAAAAATCATCAGTTTTATCGTTTGTTCATTTCAAGATTTTCGTAAAATTTTGGCATATTTGTGTTTGATAGGCACGAGTATCTTGTTTTCCGTCAACATGTTAATGACTCTTCTCATAGCTGTTAAAGGCTTGAAAAAGGTTTCAAATGCGCTTTATTAAAATATATTAGGATCTGCATTATATCATACGGAAGTAATTCCAAGGCATCTGTAAATTAACACACGCTTTCTAGAGGCATTGAAAGAGAACGATAATAATTAAAATAATAACGAACATACTAATCAGTCATAAAAATGTGCATACTCAAAACGAAAAGATCGCAGGTTTGTTGCTTTATGACATTGGCAAAAAAACTTTAGAAATGTGCATTTAGTACAAAATGATAGCTCGTTCACTTCTTTAAAATTAAAAGAAAAGCAGGTTTTAAGGATAAATACTTAATAAACATTCTCATTTATTGCTAAAAGTAGATTTCAGTCAGATATCGAAGTTGATTTCACAATAGTGCCTTTGGATAGCGTGCTGTCTCCAAGAGATATCCGCGTCGTGATAAAAAGGTAATGAAGGTTGTCTATCTTTAGGAGGTGGGTATATCTCAAACAGAAAAATCTTCCCCGAACTTAAGTGAAATTGATTGAATTGAAGGAGATTGTTTATTCAAAATTTATGCTTATAAACTTTCTGGATAAAAATATACCACGGGAAAGGTACTCTTCTCTAGGCCAAATAAACAGAGGACACTTGCGTTGATATTAAAAACCTGAAAAGAAGCAATTGGAAATATATCTGAGCTATATATGTAAATTTTGATTGAAGAATTAATTTAACATTAGAAATAATTTTGCTTTCCTAGGTTTCCTCTTCATTAATACTTGAAAATTTTTGATTAGAAAATATTTCAGACCATAGATGTGTTCAACTAATAAACAATGTTTGCACAATAGTGAATCGTGAATTACTTTCTTGAAAATTTTATTTCAGTATCATTTCATTCTTAATGATATATGTATTTATTTCTCTTACTCCGTAGTATACTATATTAGGATAAAATTTTTAAAATACTCAACAATAATTGTTGAATCTTTAATGCGTTCAATATTGATTCTTGATATTAATTGTCGTGGGCGATGTTGATGTGATAACTTTTATTGATTAAAAGATTTTAATGACTGAATTCAAATATAATAAGAGCGTCTTGATATTACCTTATGCGTATGTCATATGCGATGATGACTTCCTGAGAATATTTTTGTATTACAGATAACCTACATTTTAGCTTCATCCTCATTCATTGGATAAAGACATTATTAATCTTATATGATCATAACGATTTGATTCATTTCCTGAAAATTGCCATAGTGTCGTATGCGGTTTTTACATCTCAACTTGATAGGCAGTGCCTATAGAAAGCGTCAAAATGGAACGCATTTACCTTCGTCGCTTACGTTTACTTCAAATAATAAAGAAAATGACGATGGAATTTTAATATTACATTAGTTGCGTAGCTCCGGAAAGAATAAATCGAAATGTATCGTATTTATGACACATAAATGACCCAGGTTCTGTAGATCTATTTTGAGTTAGACTAACCACAGTAGTAAATTAAATTTTAGATCATAAAAACTAGGAGGAATCCAAATTGATCAACAAATACAGAATAAAAAATATATCAATAAAAATGATTGAAATGAAATGTTCGAAGAGATGAAATACACCGTTTATCTCTCTGATAAAATCTAATATCCTTGTATTTGAAGCCTGCAACGTAATATAATCATGCCGCATAATTATGTCATTAAATTATACAATAGTATTGGTAAATAGTGACAACGAATAAGTTTAAAATGTTAAATTTCTTTCTTTTAACCCGTATTTATTGAGGAAATCGAATTGAAATATTAAAAGAGTTTTAAACGCAAATTAAATTAATCTGTTGGAATTAAGATTGCAATGTTTAGTAATTGCAGTGAAACCAAAAACACGAATAAGTTGAGGCAGATATTTTCGATGAAAATTCGAGAGGCCGACCTGAATAGATGTGATTACGTCAATTTCAATTCTTACAAAGACTTTTAGAAAATTATTATTTCAACGTTTCATCTCTGTCAATGTCTTATATATAGAGAGATAGCCATTACTTTCTTAATATAAAGACATAGTACGAAATAAAGTAAATCTCAGATTCGTATGGTTTTCATGGATAAGATTCACCACCCGTAGTCTGAGATCGAACTTTACGTTATTTAGAAATTGCGCTTTACCAACGCATCAGGAAATGAAAATTTTACCACACATCTCGAAAAATGAATTTTAATATCGTGAATACGAAAAATTATTTTATTTCACCAACGTTTTTCCGTCCCAGGCCTCGGAAACAGTTCCATTAGCCGCTAATGGAAGGCTTGTTACATAACATTAAAGGATTCATTTATTTAATGTGTCGAGAACGTGAAAGGAGCAACCTTTCGTAAATATTAGTGGAAGACTTCGATTGCGTTCGAGAATTCAAGGCTCTTTCGTTATGAATCCCGTTGTAGTCCGCGGAGCTCTTCGAAAATTCATCGGAAAGAGTGCTCGAGAGGATATAAACTTGTTCCTCGAAGACTCGTGACAATACTGAAACGCATTGTGGCGAGCGGTGAGAGCAAATGATGGAAGAGGCGTTAGGGAAGAAAAGGGAAGACATTAAGGCGAACGGAGGAAAGGGAGGAGTCTCCACAAAGATTAGGAGCTCAGGGAAGTCGACGAGGGCAATGAGAATAGAAATGGTCATCAGATTCCCGGAGAAAAACGGAGGGAGAGCAAAAACAAAGCGCAAAGGAAACTGAGCGGAACCCTTATGTTTTCCACGTCAGACATCCGTGCGAAATTGAATTGAAATATCGATCAAAGGTGTTTTTCCTTTGGAATCGGGTGTGTTTAACATATTGAATGAATAATGAGGCGTATGTGTTTCGGTTGAGCTAACGATGTATATTTTGATACTTTTCATCACGATCCACTTCCTTGTAACCCAGTCACCGCGCTGCTGGTGAATAATAATTTGCTATTCCGCGTGTTGCGATACAGTATAATTGAGGGAACTGCTTGATTCTTTTTATCCAAGTGATTGTTAGATAAACTAAGTAAAATGACAATCAATTCACAGGAATGCATTCATCGAAGTATATTAAAATGTTATATGATTTATTCATGATGGTTATATATTATTTCTAGAGAAACATATATGGTCGTATTCCATAGCCTTCAAACAAATAATCTATTCCGGCAAAAATAAATTCTTTTAATTTTATCATTATCTAGTTTAGTGTTATTCCGCAACCTCGTGATTATCATTTGAGGAGTGATTAATAAAAAATGAGCTATGAGCTCGAAACAAATGACCTTATCGAAATAGTTTGATGTAACTTTTGATGACATCATTATACAGTGAAACATGTCTTAAGCGGAATCAATTTGAAACCGCAATTTTTTCGGATAAGACAGGTTTCTGCTGTATATAATTTAAAAGTACATGCATTTATCTAGATGAAATAATAAATTCGACGGGACGGCGATTCACTTTGTGGTATTCCGTAACGAAATGAGTGAATGAAATACACCAATTTTCAAAACAAAACTGATAGTTATTTTGCACAGTTAATACTGAATAAAATAACTACCAGTTTCTTTTTGAAAAGTGCTGTATTTCATTTTGATAAAATTATCTTTTCAATGGCTGATATCAGACAGTGATAATACATTTAAATATTATTAAAACCATAAGGATTTTTACAAAAATCCCGTAACCGTTTCCCCGATGATCTAATGATAATGATTTCTACATCAATCCTCTGTAAGAGTACATAATTTCCTCTGCCACAAATGGCCGTAAAGTAAATGCTGATTTGTTGCTATTGCTTCGAAAGCTAAACGTTTTCATTCGCCGCCCATGATAGATGTCTTCAATCCAATATTAATGAACTCCATAAAACTAATCTTTACATAATCTACGTGCAGGAATGAGGTAATAACAAAGGATGATGGCTCTGAACATGGCACGGAGAATTAAATGGGACTGATGAGCCTTACGAGAATTGGATAGATGATTCGCATTAGGCGAGCGGTGTAAAAGAGACTAATTTGGCTGGTAATTGCAAAATAATTGCAGCCAAGATAGGATGCGGAAGATGAGATTAGTCGTTTGTCCGAATTGTACACTGATAATGAGGCGAGATTAAAAAAAAAAGAGAGGGAAATGGTTCACGTACTCAGCAGTGTGCGCATTGTTCCCACTCACAACCAGATGCGAGTCGTCGTTAATTAAGAGGGAGCGTCTTCCAGAATGTTTTCGAACAAACTCTTAGACGTTTATATCCGAATGGCAATCATTCCCTCCCGTCAAAGACACGATCGAAGTATTAAACGAGCGTTTCGGTACAATCGAATCCCTTTTCAAGTTGGGGGAAATTACACGGCAGCTCCGCTCTTCTTCGTCTCTTTCGCTCCCGATTGTAACGTGGGTTTCCGCTTCTTTTTCGCCTCCGAAGCGATTACAATGCGGGCAAAATTTTTAAGGCTCCTTCCTTCTCCTTCCCGCCCAAAAAGAGGAACGAAAAAAATTTCTCGTTCGCTCAGATTCTCCCTTCGGAGAGCGGAAAAATAAAAAAATGAGAGCGAGCCTCCCATTTCTGTTTATGTCCTCCATTTTCGGAGCGATACCGCTACGGAGGAGTCTCCGAAAAATATCAACCATAAGCTCTCGTCAATTGAACCTCTCAAACGGAAAATTTCTACCCCGGAATCCCCGATTTCCACGAGGCGAGTTGTTCTCGAGGCACTACGGAAACTTCGTTTTTTTCTCCCCGAAATAGGCGAGACGAATATTTTCCCATAGTTCTCTCCCTAAATCTCAGAAGGAAGGAGCGCGACTTAGCTGGAGGAGCGGACCGAAAGATGGATTCATTATTCTCGAAGAGGCGGAGGAAGAAGCGGAGGAACGGTCGAGGAAGGCAGAGAAAGACAAAGGTTATCTCCCTCGAGAAGAAACCCTCGAGCCGGTGGAGGGAGGTAAATGAAGTGTGGGTTATGTGGTGCGGGTGTGGGCGGGGCACCCGAGTACGTGGGGTAGGGTAAGGGTTGGAGACGCCTTGAGGAAGGGCATGGAATCTCGAATGGCGATTAGTGAAGGAAGGTGTTGAGGGAGGAGAGGCTTAAGCATCACGGGTCGAAGGGAAGGCTCGTAAAGAATGGACTGAGACAAATCAACGGCGAGATTTTCGTCGTCCTTGCATCCCATTTTTTTCTCCTCCTCCCAGGCGGTCAATTAAAGGGTGCAACGGACGGACGGTGGACGTGACCCTGGCGCTTTCTTCTCTCCCTCACTCGGGTACGTAATGTGCGGGATAAAGGGTGGAAAAAATTCGATATCCGGGCCGGGAAGCAAATTCGCCCTTTACGTGTTCTCGGATGATTGTTTTTTTTTTCTATGACGCAGGCCTGTTTGCTCGTGCGACGCCGAGTGATATGAGAGACAAATTAACTTCAACATGAATCAATCGAAACCTAAATTTTGTTAGTATTTTTATGCCTTAAAAACTTAAGAAATTTCGCCTTACTTTAGCTGTGACGGGAGTTTTCTCCCTGGATATCGATCGATTCTGGATCCCCCTCGTATCGATGGTTTGACTTAAAGATTTGAAAGTTTTCTTAAGATTTTCATTCCATTTCTCTCTGAGTTTTATAAATTATAATCTTTGCGCGGAAATATTCGAGAATAATTGTTCGAATTGAAGTAAAGATCAGTTGTATTATGAATGAATCCGTTCATTTAATAATTATCACCGCTAAAAAAACGAACCGTTTTCTAAATATACTACTCATTTCCAATTGTAACTTAAAAAAGTACTTAATTTTATTTATGTCATCTTAATATTAAGTTTTATGTATATGCTCAATATTCTAAGTCTATGTAGTATAAATAATAGTCCCGAGTAAACAATTTATTCTGTGAATGAAGTTTGGGAGAGATTGAAGTGGTATCTATTAGAAAAAATCTCATTCGCACTATCTCCCTTTTACTTGTACTTATAGTTTGAAAGAGCTCAAACTTATCTCAGAATATAAGCGTTATTAAATATAAATTCAGACGGAGTTTTAAAATATAAAAAATGGTCTTTTGGTAGGAAATTTTCATAGCATCTTATTTTAACCGAATCCATGACGTTTTGAAATCATTTCTGCGTCCCTTATAAGTAAACTAAAGATTAATATCTCTTTTGAGTAGCATCTTCGTGAAGTTTACCCGAAAATCGACTTTATGAAATTATATTTTCTTCTACATTCTTGGAAGTGCTTTGGGAGCGTTGTTTAAGATCTACAACTCGTGGCACTCAAAATAGATTCTGAAAAAAATATGCCAACAGTACGCCTAAGCTATATGGACTACAATAGCATAGATGATTACATTCTTGTAGTCAACATATCAATTACCGTTTTCCCTTTTGTATTGAGTCCACTTTGGTGTAAGACCAAGCGATATATACCTCGCAGGATTTATTTTCCTGAACGGTCAATTAAGGAGTGCAATGGACGGAGGCCAGACATGACCCTGGCTTTCTTTTGCCTCATCTTCTATCGGGTTCTTTCGCTCTCCCTTCTTGAGGCAGAGGCCGTTTCCCTGGCTGAAACACTATACGGGAAAGAGAGAGAGAGAAAATGTGAGGAAAGGAAGGGCTTAGCGGGGGCAGATTTAAGAGTGGACAGGGAGAAAGGGGCCGTGAAATATGGGGGAAGTAAACAAGAGGAAAGGATAAAAGCCGGGTTTATGTTAAAGGCGACTATAAAAGACTCGCTTACGTATCTTTCTATATAATACTTTCTTTGCGTCGACGCGTAACGCAATATCCAGAGTATGGGGCAATTCCGCAAATAATCTGTATGTTATGGCTAAAATAATATCCCCCGGATGCTTTGAAAGGATGAAATTTCGTTCGGTGGGGTCCAGCTCTTGCTTTTTTTGGGTTTTCTTAAAATAGCCGTTCTCGTACAGGTCATGGCAAAGATATTTTTTAAAGATATGGATTCTTACTCGATATTGAAGCTGTATTTTTAAAGTTGAGATCAGTTGAGGCAACTTGATCTTGGCTTTCTTTGGGTTTTCTTAATATGTTCGTCTACAAACAGTTCATAGAAGGCAATTAAAAAAATATAGATTCTTATTCGATATTGAAGTTGCGGTTTTAAAGTAGAGATAACGTCCTGGGAATATAATTTAGAGTAAGTTACCCTTCGTAGAGACTTCCGATTTAAATATAGATTCTAATGTATTTTTTGGGTTGTCGAATTAATTTTTTGAAAGTATTTTTTGTAAATAAAATATTCCCAATTTTCACTCATTAACAATTAGCATTAGTAAACATTTTTATGAAAGGATATGGGTAATAATAGATTCATAAACTACCCAAGCTGATTATATTTTCTTAAATGTCGACTGATTACTAAAAATGTTAGAATAAATTTTATTGTTGTATGTTTTTTACAGGTTATTAACATATTTATAAGCCGTTTCTGTAACCTGAAGGCACATAATATGAACCTAACGTGGATTTTTATTGCTCTAATACAGCCATGAAGGTATCTAATGAAAATCTTTTGGAAAGTCTCGTAAATTTTCACCAAGTTTGGCGTAACTAAAAACTCAATTATCATCCAGCCCTCGAATAACTTATCTTATTCGAATAACTTATCTTTCCATACTTTCTTTGCTGTGATTCCTTGTTGCGACTGAATTATATTTAGTAGAATTCCTTTACTCTTTGATACACTTATTGTTATAGATATTATTTTTTCTAATTTCATAATTTCCGGTATTTTTGCCACCTTCTTATTTGGGTGTTTCCCATATTATGGGGATTTCTTCTTAAATCTTCAGATTATTTTCCCCACGACCAAAATCTTTCTGGATGTTTGTATGCTCTGATATAGTTTATATAATTATATTCAATTACTCTTCTGATTTGTATAATGCTATCTAATAATTTCAGAAGTTATGTTTAGGAAGAGCCTGTTAAGTATTTTCGACGAAATAGTAAAATAACAGTAGTAATAATTAAAAATTACACAGAATTTACAACAAAGATTAACAACAACTAGCGAAATAACTATGTACGAGGAGTAACTATTACTAGGAGAATTACTAGTTACTAAGGAAAACGAAATGCCGAGGGCTAGAAACACCCCCTTTTCTGTCTATCTAATTTTTGTCGGGCGAATTAGTAATTAACGCTCCGAGATTAGCATACAAATATCGCAGCAATTTCTCAAGTTAGCTTCATACTTCTCAATAATGACATCGTAGATACATATTTGTAAAATCCAGGCAACGTGGGATATTGTGACTGGAAGGGTGAAATTGAGCACGTGGTGTTTCGAGAGGGTAGTTGGGATATTAGTTCGTTGGCTAGGGGAGATTTCAAGGAAAATTTTGCGGATCAACCATATTGAACTGCCCGTCCACGAGTATTTTGCCCAGAATTCGGATAGGAGACTGTGAAATGCACGTCTAGGGGGGTTGTGTGCACAGACATGGGGTAGAATAGTGGGCATTCATTTGGGATGGGCGATTAGAGGGTCTGGACTTGGGATTTCAGTGTATATTTCCTCTTGGGGTGTGTGCATAGGGAAGTCTGCGGTGGTAATTAAAGTTACTGCCTGGGGGTAATTATTCTAGGGATTTTTGCTTAGTAGTGAAATGTAAGAATTTTAGAGGACATGAGGGGTTGGATAGGAGAGCTTGCGGCCACTAAATACCATCACAGGGAATTATTTGATGGAAAAAACTACAGAGATGTCCTAGCAGTGCTCTTTTGTTCCTCGGGCGAAATCGCTTTTAATTTTCGTTGATTCTTTGTGCAGTAGTAGATTAATGAGTAAGATTTGTCACTAAGTGCGGCTGGTTTAACGCAAGGCGCTAGAACCTGAAGGATAAGTTATTTAATAAATTTTCTGCACATTTCATTTTCTCATTTAATTTCCATTTCATTGCTTCATAATTTCATTACGTTTCCGATAAAATTATTCAGTGAATGTCCTGTTATATGTTGATGTAAGAACAATTTCCAGAAAAGTATCAATAATTTAATGAAAAATATCATGAATTTTTAAAAGGCTTTAAAGATAGTCAAGATTTTCATATTATGCTTAAAGTCACAACTTTGGAGTCATTTTATCACTCTTTCATCCTGGAAAATATAATCTTAGAATATGCTTACGATCAGATGTTACACTGACTTTGTTCAAAAACCTCACAAAACCGACACATATTTAGGTAAATTCTTGATAATTAATCCCTCAATTAATTGTCTACCCGCATAATTACTATTAAGTGTTGATTGAGAATATGTGACAAATAAAATGAAGCCAAAAAATATTACAATGTATAGTAGAACCAAGAGTAACTTTCGTCATCGACTCACACTCAAAACTTTATTTTCCATATAATTCATCATAAATACCTAAACATATCGTAACAATGTCATTATCTCACAAGCAACTCTGAAAAATAAAAAAATCCATAAAATATCATTGTAATCAATCGTCACTTGGTAATTGGTGCAAACTTTTATAACAGTCGTATAATTTTTATACATCAGGCAAAATTAATTATAAAAAAGTAAAAAATAATAATCGAAGACTATTATGAGACAGTGATAAACGTCCATGGTCAAGGAAAAAGAAAATTGAATGACTATTACGTGGGTGTGGCAGGGGGGATAGAATACTTCCTCCTCAGGGCGGCTGAATGTCTGAGACTGGCCCTGATCGTCACACTTAATTATGGGTTAACTTATAATAACAAGCTATTCTAACTCCCTCGTTAACAATGTATGAATAAAAAGGGATCGGAGAGAATGAAAAGGGATCTGGCAGCAGGTATATATAAAGTGGGCGAGGGAGACTAGGCGACAGTGACGCACGTCGAAGAAGACAAAAACAAGCGAAACAGAAAAGGGAGAGAGAGAGAGAGCAATCGATTTGGGGAAGTCATTCCACTTCTTTCTCTTGTCTTACGGGGTAATGGACAGAAAGATGGGACGTTTGGCAAAAGAAAACGAGGGAGTCGAGTGGAAGGGACGAATCGAGAAAGTAACTCCCGCCATTCGACGATTTCTTTTATCACTCGAAAATTTCTTATTTCTTTATTTTTTGCTCCCTCTCACTAGAACTTCGGAGAGTGGAGCTAAGTCGAGAGAATCATTAAGGAGATGGGCGAAGAAAATGTTTGCTCACGAGGGAAAATGCTTAATTTTTAAAAGTGTTCAAGAGACGTAGATTTCACGGTTCAGTTTTCAGGCATTCGAAATGTTCTAATCGATGTTTAAAGAGGAATGCTTTCGAAACAGTCGGAATAGACGTCTGCTTCATCTAAATGTTTTTTATTTTTATACATTTCAGGGACTCTTTTAATTCGTGGGAGCTGCCTCATCTCCGCAAGGTCTTCTGGAACGAAGGACCCTGTCTCATTGCATAGAAAAGTAAGCTTTACTAAGTACTTTTCTATCAATAGGGAATTTTTCTTTAGCTCACAATTAATTCAGCATAAAGGTCAAACATATATTTATTATACGTATTAATAAATGCAGTAACATATAGAAAAGAATTAATTGTATATATTTGTATATCTTAGGTAACAATTACAACCGTGAATTAATAGACGGTTGAGCCAAAGTAGTTCCGATTTTTTTCGAGTCGTTATTCAAGCGAATTTCGGATTTTGGGAAATACGGAAGAATACATAAGGGTAGTGGTAATATATAAATACTGAATGAATGCTAAGATGACCTAAATTTTTACTTGGGAAAATATAAGAGATTTTTTTTATCTTATAGCATCTAGAATATGTTCGAAAGTTCCGAATCTAATCTTTATTATGAAATATGAAAGAAAAATTAATTAATAAAAAATCAATATTTTTTATATTTTGCGTTACTGTCTGGCTAATAAGAAAAAATTACCAAATTATGTCAATAAATTAAGTATGAAAATTATTTTTGTCGGACTAGTGCACGACTGGCAATTTTATAATTTCGAATTCGTATTTGATTTGTCCTAGGGGAAAATCTACACTTCACAAAAATTTCCTACCTAAATAACGTAAGCATGACTTTTTATCCCTTGAGAAAAAATAACCTTAATTCACCCGCCAACATTCTGAAGAAACAGCAAAGCTCAAATAATCAAGACATTTTCCCTGGAACGTTTACACTTCAACACGCTTCAAGCGAGAAATTTCAGTGTCGCAGCTCAGAAATTCCCGTAAAGAAATTCAGTTAGCGGACAAAAACCCTTGTAAAAAGCGTTGGAGGAAAATTTTCCATCGACTTCACGGTTATTGTTCTTTGTCCGAGATGGCTCTCATTGGGCTGAGGAGCAGTACTCTGCGACCGGGCCACCTCCACGAGGTCACGGGCGACTGTGACGCGAAAATCTCATCATTCATTCCCTATCCGTAGATGATCGCCTTGATTGTCTCTAAAGCGCACGAAATGGAAGTAAAGCGCCGATTCGGGAACATTTATTTTAACCTCTAGTGGGCTGTAAAGGTAGAAAAACATAAATAGGCACGATCTAGTCGGCTCTAATACATTGCAGAGGCCTAAATCGTAATTCCATTTTAAAGCTTGGAAACAGCGAGATGTTGACGAAAATGTGTTACGAAACCGATGTTTCGATATTTTCAGGAATTCCGTCTTATTATCTTTTTCGAGTTCTCCTGGAACTTTTTGGTGTACTAAATCGTAATTGGTCTTGAATTTTCGAAAAATTTCTTTCCGTATTTCGTAGAGGTTTTCATGCAAGGTAAATTTTTGATTTCTGTAGCCTTAGGTTCCAATTATTTTTTCAATACCCGAATAATAGATCCCGAAAAAATCACCAAAAATCTTTAAATATCATATATATTATCCGTTTCCCAAAGTGGTTAGTTTAATATGAGGACCACACAGACCTATCTTAGCCTTCTTAAAAACTGTCAATTAAATTATACATTCATGATGATACTGCGGTACCATTGTAATTATGTTATACTCCTGAGTGAAATAATATTCTCAATATATGGAAGAGTAAACGATACATGGTGGAATTCCATAGCATCTACGAACTAGATGAAATGCACAGCGGTTTTATATTTACAAAGGAGTATTATATTAATGCATTCTGTGGAGTTATTGGTCCTGCAAATTTTCATAAACTACTCAATGATTGTGGTTATGGACTAATGCAAGCGAAGGAGGAGTCTTTAATTGATTATATTAGTCCAAAATTACCTTCTAAAGGCGATTTTTAAATACACACGATTAAGTAAAGAATATTTCGATCGAAATAATTGATCAACATTTTACCTTTGAGTGAAATAATAAATATTTAAGAAAAAATAAATTCTCACATAGAGGGGTGCAATATTTTGTTGAGAAAGTCGCTTCACTGTAGAAAATGATAAATGCTTTATTTTATTGTATTATCATAGCCAATCGTCTTGACAATTATATGATATTTTACTGTCATAAATATTTTAATAGCGTTATACAGCTATTACTGTGAAATACTTATAATTTTAGAACATCATATCAATGCGATTTTCAATACTTTATGATGTAATACCAATTACTATTTTTTAGAATGTTTAGTAAGTTTACATTTATCTCTATGTTATATTATTTTTTATCTATGTTATATTATATTTAATCAACAAAAGTAATTTTTCCTTTTCTAAGCCAAAAATTAATATATTCTTATAGACTTAATTAAGCGAAATTTTTATTGGTAGCAAAAGAATGTAAGGTTTCCACTTTCTGCGATAATACTATAAAAAAGGTGTACCTTCACTGAAATTATTCTAGCAGTGTATGCAAGAGGTCAATTCGTGATTTCAAAAAGTGGATAGTAATTATCGTTTTGTAAAGAAACTCCATGGTAAATGGGATTACCTATTCCTTTCCATTCTAGTCCTTCCTTTTCCCGTATGATAATCGCATTTTAGATATTTCTCTTGGATTTCGCTAATAATCAAATTGCTTTTCATTGAAGCGTTAAATGCTTCAACGTTACAAAAATTAGCTGCCACAACTGGTAGTTGGATTGTTTTGAATCGCAGATTAGGCGCAATTTAAAATATACAACACAATATCTAGCAATACGAACATGATAAAGGGGTGATTTTTCATTAACTAAATTGGTATATTCAACCAAAAAGGATTAATCTACCTTGTTCATGGGAACAAACAGAAGGTGGACGCTGATTGAATAATGATATCCTTATTTTTACCCTCTCAGAATACTGTCTGCTTGTATATGCGTTTACGCATGAATTGAACATCAGGATGATACTTAGTATATAACGTATTTTGCTTTGAAAATCACCCATAACATTTATGATGCAGATTAATTAATTCAAGGATTTCCTTGTAATTTGTTTTGTGCCTTCTTGAGAATGGCTAATAATCATAAAATCAATGCCATTGATCAAAATATTAAAATCACATCTCTGATATTTCTTACATTCCTTTAGCAAGTTCTACTATTTTGGTTTTTATTATTTATTTAATTTATTCCTTTTTAAAACAATCCTTTAGTAATTAAATTATCTTCAACTTAGAATTTTAGGGTTTTACTACTTTGAGAGCCCATACAATGCATATTTTTTGTGTAAAAATGAGCATATCATATTTTTTTCTATAGTGTTCCAATAATTAGAGCTGATACATAGATTACACGATACAATGGAATGTTTAGTAAGGCACAATAGAATATTTTTATCTACGAGGAGGTATTGATCTATTGATTATATGATGATAATATATATGAAACAAAAATAATACCGAACTGCGAAGTTAGGAGTTTTATGTTTTTAACTGAAATTGAAAGATAGTCTCCTCTATCCAATGCAAGAAAAGAATCTACGAATATGAAATCGCGCTATAGTATTTTTCTAAAACAAAAACTATCGGATGAAGCCAGAGATGGTGAGGTAAATCAGGGGTTAGGTAAAGTAATCAAATTAATTAATTAAGCTAATCAAATTAATGAATAAAAGGAAGAGAAAATCAATTTTGCATTTAATAAGATGGAACTGGCATACTTAAATATCAATCTAGTTATTCTTTTTCGGGGTGGGAACGCTATTTACCTTGCTCATTTGCTTTCTCCCCCATAATTTCTCATGCATACGCCTTCCGTTTTTGACCTATCCATACATTTCTCAGACATTTCATTTATTCTTTTATGCTATGTAAATCTCTCTTCATTAGCATCCCGTTAACCATATTCGACCTGTTTTTACTCGGTCTTCCTCTCCCTTTAGAATCATTCGTATTTTCCTAATGCACCATGTTAATCAATCTGTTTCCATTCATCCTATTCATCATTTCAAGCCGCCTTAAAACATCCTTACATATTTGCGCCTATCTCTCAGTCCTCATTCGTTCGTAAGTAATTTTTTACTGAATTTGACCCTCTTGTTATTGCTACCCTCACTCCTAGAATAAAGAGGATCTATTTAATAAAAGTCACGATAGAAAGTACCTGTAAGTGGAAAAGATTCAATAGTGAAAAGATGCAGGGGAAGGAGAAAGGTGGCAGATAGTGAAAATAGAGAAGAATTTGGGATAGTGTGAAGAAGGGCTGATGATAGAAAAAAGTGGAAGGAAGACTCCTAGAACCTGCTGGAGCAGATGGCTAGTAATGGACCTGATGATCGGAAATCGAAAAAACAAGAAAGAGCTAAAATCACGAGGTTTGCGAATTCCTTTCCTCCAGGTCCTTTACTCCGCGACGCTTAACTTATATTTATATAATATTGTATTGAAACTATAGTGTTTAGCAGATCAACAAAAATACCTTAAATTATAAGCTCTTGTCTGATCGAAATTCATGAATTTTTCAGTAATAACACACGGATACATATGGTACCTCTACCATGACCATAGGATCATACTGGATTTAGAGGCGATCGAAACTTTTTACGCGACCGTACCTTCACGCAAACAATTCACTAATCGAATTAAACGCGATTATATTATTTAATAACGCACCGCCTGTATTCAAATGCCCACGCCGGGGATGAAATCGTTCGGATCGCAACGTTTTCCCGGAAAATATCTCGAATCCGCATACATAATGACGAGGAAATTCGTAAGCGATAATTATCTCCTTTTATTGTCGCGGATATCGGCATCATTTATATGCGCATGCATTCATTTTCGCACGTGCAGCCGAGCAATTATGCAACATTTGGCCGCGGGCGTGGCGCGAACGCGGCGGGCGATCGTCATTTTTCCCCGCGATCGAGTTCGAACCTTATCAAATTCCTCGTGGAGCCACCATGCACCTAAAGCAGGCGGCCAAAGTGAGGAGAAGATGGCGTCGTAAAAAGCCACGCGCTGGGCGAGAAGAAAATGAAACGGAACGAAAAGAGAGAGGGGAGCTATGCGAATGCACGTATAATAGGAGACAAAGGACTCAGGCGAACGCTTGAAATGCAAGGCCCCTAGCGGACGGACCCCCTCTGCCGCACCCATCTCACGCTTCTCCGTCCGTTTGCCACATCCTACGCCTATTTTTCATCTAATTCGATTTTTTTTTGTGGACGGAGAGATTTCGTTAAATTTGGTTTCAGAAGTGGTTCCGATACCCCATGCCTTAGACCTCTCGCTTGAATTCAGGATTTTTTTTTTTTGACTGCTAAGGATTGGTATGATTCTGGGAAAGGGATTCAAAAATAACTCTGCGCGGGAGCTAATGCGCATGGAAATTGGTGGTCCGTCCGGAGGGTCCCGGTTCTACTCCCGGTCACGTCGGGCGTTTTCAGTTTCAATGGAAAGGTTGTTTTCAGTGATTGATAGATGATATCCTTTGTGCATCAAGGCAGAGTAGGATTGTTTTTGGAAGAGAAAAGAAATTTATGTTTACATTTTACAGGACATTACATGAAATCAGCTATCAAGTGATTCTCATCTGAACCTATCTCAACCAAGTTCAAACTTTCTCCCTTACTACAATGTTTAGGTTGAATTCGAGAAAAAACCAAGGTGATTGGTAAACGATGATTTTTACTGAACTAATACCTATAAAGCTACCTAAATTACGCAATAGTTTAATGTGTGCATGCGAACGAATTGACGAGCAGAGGCAATATTTATCGCTGGTTTTGGATAATATATGGAGATTAAAAATTTGCCTGCTTTGTCTTAGCATACCATACATTTTAATAACTCAATGATTTGTCAAGCAGAAACCGCAGCACAAGTAAAGATTTATCGGATAAAAACTTGACGTTATCATGAAATGTTTCCTTGGAGATTTTTTCACGCTAACCTCCATCTTTTTATAGTTCATGATAATAAACCTATATTCGTGACCAGTGCCGTATCCTTCCACGCTGAAACGTCGGCAACTTCATTGAATTGAACAGCAAATCTTTCTCACAATTAGACTTTAAAAATACAAACAAAATTTCTTCGTAGGAAGTGCTACTTATTAGCCCCATTATAACCATATCTTATGATTTCTGTTCACATGTCCCATCGCATGTTCTTTGGTGCAGATTTTCTCTCAGGCTTCAAATGAAATATTTCATGAATCATTTCAACACTTTCGAATGAAACCTTCCTTTATCATCCAAAGTTATTCGAAAAAGAAACGAAAATATCAAAAGCTTTATTGCTGTATTCGTAAGAAAGAGTAGCTAAAATAATACATCCAGGCTTTGTAAAAACAACCAAGGAGTGGTTCCATTGCAATATTTACGTCGGATTGAACTTCTTCGAAATTTGCCTGAAATCCGGTAATATTTGCCTACAAAATTAGGGAAACTTTTGCTGGAATCTATGGGAACCGTTGAAGCGGTAGAATGGTTGAGGAATCAAAGCTACTTGCAGTAGAGGACCGGTAGAGAGATCTGCTATTTCGGAAGTGGGTAGACCTCCCAACGGCGGCTCTGATGTTGATGGTTCTAAAGCTTGTGTTATGATCTCCGGGTTATTGAATTGGTTTCAAGTAAAATCCAATATACTACAATTAATTACTTTACATGAGCTACTCGTAGTGGAGTCTTAATTTTATCGAATGAGATCTAGAGGAGTCTTCATTTCACCCAAATGAGATCTGAACTCTCAATTTAGCAAGGAAAACTAAGATCGGAACCTCAGGATTAGAACTAAGAAACATCCTTTCTAACTGGTTAGACAAAGCGCGAAGGTAAGATGGACGAATTTTCTCCCGAGCCACAACCTCGCCGATGAACGCAGTTTTCTTTTTTTCGTTCTCCCCTTTCATCCTATGCATCCCCCTATCTCGCCCACTCCCCTTTCCGAAACCTCGGTGCCTTCCCCTCTTCATCGCTGGCACTCTTCCAAAAGTGACGAGAGGTCCAAAACTCTCTCTCGCTGAAAACCACGTGAAAACCCACCCACCCGACGACATGCAGCCCAAAGTAGTCGCAGGTTAGCGCATTTTAACGGGCAAGAGGCAACGAGATGCAGTAGCCGGTTGAAACCCATTCATTACGTATAAATATCTCGACATGCCCTCCGCGGAGTGAAAGAAAAAGTTGTTCCGAAAAATCCCACCGGGGTATAACGCTTCGTTATGTGTTTGTGGCTTTTTTTTATTAAGATGGACGGAAATAACCGCTCGAGGTGCATTGCGAGGTGAAAAATTATTTAGGGCGTTGCATAACGAAAATGAGGAATGCGGAGGAAAAGTTTTCGCCGGCCTAAAATGGCGTTTTTGAAGGAAAGTTTTCGAAGGTCTTCCTGACGCGCGGAGAATGCGCTTGGCGGTTGCAGTTTCTCCGCACGAAAAAGAGGTCGCCCAAACGTGGCGTCGCTGCACTCCGCTAGCCCAAAAAACTTTTTGTTTCAATGTTTACCGCGTTATCGCTTTGCCTTTGCGCCCCGCGCCAAGAAACTGTTATTCGGCTGTTCGTTTGCAATTTACTACCCTTTCTCTACACTGTTCCTGCAATTCGTTTTTTCTTGCTTGGATGATTATAAGATTTTCCTTGTCTTCATCACAGCTATATTTATAGTAGAAATAGAAATACTGGTGTGATTTTGTTTGCAATCCATCTATTTCCGATCCGATTCCAAGGTTTCCAAGGTCTATAACTGCATGAAACATAAGATATAAAATTGGGAAATCAATTTTTGCATGTCAAGGACCTCCAATTTTTGGTATAATATGTGAAATTAAGTTGGAAGTGTAATTGCTGGAATGACAATTTTAAGTTTTCTTCAACCGCCACAAGGAGGTTTAGAATGTTTTGGTGTTACTTATCATTCTTAATGCCTCTCGAATTTGTCAGTTTTTGGTAATAAGCGATATAAAAGTTAATTACTGAATATTCCTTAATCTGAATACGAATACAATTGAGTTAAGATTATTATTAGTTTATCAATACCTATTTAATGCTGGAAAAAGACTGCGATCACCAGACGAAATTCCATAAGAAATACAAATAGATGATTATGGTTAGGAAAAAGTATCACATGACTACATTCGAAAAACACTAAAATATCTATCGAAACACACAGAAAAGGGTCATTGACCAGCCTGGGATTCTACTATGTGAAGGAAAAATGTATTGATAACCTTCTGAGGGCGAGATAAGATATATATTTACTTTTCTTGCACAAAATGTATTCTGCACTGATAAGTCTCCTCCAAAAACCTCGCAATCCAAGCAGTGTGCATCTTTATTTATATAGCGGAGTCGTGAGAATGCACCACTGTTTAACTTGGAGTCTTAAATATAGAATAAGCTCTGTTGCCAAGTAAGATTTTGAAGATGCTTTTTCCGATGTAGATAGTAATTTGGAGCAATGAAAATTCAGCAGAATTATCACGCAAGTTTAGGTCACTCCTGAATGATGAAGGTCATTGGAAATTCAGTAAAAGTAATAGCCTAATCCTTGATTTATTTTGTGAATATATGCATTGTTTAGATAATTATAACTGATATGTGTAAGCTTTTATTCCCAGCCTTGTCTGAAATCGAACTTGGTGCTTGAACTGTAACGCTAACCATCACCGATGTTAAAATATCACCGTGAAATATTCGGCCCAATCGAAGTTTAGAATTAGGTGGAATGTGCCTCCAAGTACAGATCCATACCTCGTCGAGAAACCTCGAGGAGAAAAAACTTTCGAAGTAGAAAGCAATAGGAACGACCGCAGGCATTCGATAAGGATATACACGTGCACGGATAATACGAAGGTCTTAACAGTGGCATTGATTCCAAAAATCCCTCCCCTCCGCGACTACCCCTCTACCAAAAAAAACCCCATCTCTCCCACCGCCTGCATCCTCTCCTACCCTTTCTTATCTTTCCAAATCCCTCCACTTCATCTTACTAATCGTCTTCTCGCTAACTCCCCAATTGTCTAATCTCCTCATCATCATCTTCTCCATCTCCCTCCCTACCACCCCTTTCCATCCCCCTACTCCCCCAACCCCGCCCCCCTCTCAAAAATGCATTCCCGCTCCCCCTCGACGATTTCTTTTCTTCTGGCTGCAGATTGCACTCCTCTCAAACCAATAGGGCCCCTCTCTTCTCGGCTTCGCGAATTGAGATAATGCGTCCAAATTCACCCGAGTGGGCTCCACTAAAGCGGATGTTCTTGGACAGAAATGCGCTTTTTAGCCACTCGTTTGGCCTCTCGCGGATCGTTTCGACGCCTTAATACGGCGAGGAAATTCGTTTTCTCGGCGAGAACGTCGAGTTTGCCTTCGTAATCGTCTCCGTTCCGCGCTTTTATTTTCCCCGAGGTTTTCCTTCCGCGTGGATTCGGGTTTTAAAATTAGATTATAACGCTTCGCTCGAGTGATGCTGTGATATATTCGAGCCCTCGGAGCGGGATTCGAGAGAGTAATGGGAAGGTTTGGGACTTAACAGATGACTTCAAGGTTAATTAAGGTCTTTACTTTCTCCTGAACTTGCGCTAGACTCGGGATCCTCTGCTGTACCATTCCCGTTTTATTTAACCAGAGTTATTGATTGGTTGTTTGGGGGATCTTTTATCTCCTAACGGAGTAGTGTTTATTTCTCTTATATTTGCTTATGAAAAGTATTCTTGTTGTGTTAGATGCAGAGGTCGCTCAACCCATCTAACCTTTAAATGATGCGAAGAATGTCTAATTTAGAATTGGAAACGTATTAAACCATGTCAATAGTGTAATTTAGTTTTAATACTCTTTTTTGTGCAAACTAAAACGTATGGTTGCTGTTGCAAATGGTTACGTATTAAAATTTTAAAACATTATTGCAAAAGTGCTCCCGGATAGCCGTGTGGGCAGCGCGTTCGACTTCAACGAAAGCGGTCCCGGGTTCGATTCCCGGTGGGGGCCCACGTGCGAAAAGACGTCAGTTGTCGAAGCACTTTACACAATACTACTACCAATTCTTGTAAAGTCTAAGCAATTTTCATTCAATTAATTAATTCATCTTTTACCATAAAGCCACACCTGAGTTGCGTTTTGTCTAAGAGTTAAATTATTTCTAAAAAAATTAGCTAAATCGCTAACAGAGACACTGCTCATCAATTTTCATTTCATTTTGTGTGTGATAAATGAGACAAGGAAAATACCATTTCAATGTCTGAGTTAAATTCAAGAAGTGAAGATATGTCCGCCTTGAACGCCGGTAGAGGTCGCACGTGGCTTGAAGGCCGCTGGTTCCCCATCTCTAATTTAAACCCTCCGTTTTAAGGGTCCTCATCACATCCACCACCGCAGTTTCATTCCCATTTGTACATACATGAACTCTTTTTAATGCGTCAGTATAAATGACTTCATTCTGTCTTTCGCACGTCATTTTGGTCCGTTTCCAAAGCCAATTATCTCACTTTGAGGAATCGCTCGGAATCGGGAGTGCACTTCTTTAAACAATGTTATATTCTTTGCATTCTTATCTCGGCGAGGAGAAGATTTTCCCCACATTTTTTTCATCCTCAACCCAGTTTCTTTAATTAGAGGCCAAAGTCACGTTTAATTAACAGTTGCTAGCCACATCCATTTCCTGTTTTCGTCCCTAACTTATTAGATGCACTTTAAAATTTCCTACGCAAACACATAAAAGTATTCTCCTATGAATTATTCAGCGTATTATTGTTACTATAGTCTATTGAACTGGGTCGAGGAAAATAAAAAAGTACTTAGTTTACCGAAGGAAGTCGTGGATGGACAATTAGCGCTACTCGAAAAGAACACCTATTTGAGTATCAGTAGGACAAATCTCGGCGCACTTTTTGCGGTAATTGTCTATGAGTCCCTAGGCCGATGGAGTGGAGATATGGAATTGCGGCTAGTTAAAGGGAATGAAAATGCACTCGGCCCTGCGTGTTACGGGGTGCACATAAGTGAAGATGACGAGAAGATATCGCCAAGTGCCACGTTAAGGCGATGTTTTAATGTGCATTTTACTTCTCCCTCGCTTTCTTTACACCTCTCAGGCTTCTTCTAACCTCTCTTTCCTCATCCTTTATATTTCATTCCATCTCCTTCTCATTCTCCTATCTCGTCTCCTTTCGTAGGTTTTTTGCTACGCAATCTTCTGCTTATTGTTGGCTCTCGTAGTCACGGTCCTAGCTTTTTTTCCCACAAGCCTTTCCTAATTGCTTTACAACATGGGAGTTGAGAGGAAAGCATGTGTGTCGTATCTGAATCATGCATCCGACTCTAAGAAATCAGATTTTCTGGGCTGCGCAACGCTCTCTCTACAAAAAAGTGCATCCGAAATGTGTTATAAAATTTGCGAATAAACGTAAATAAGTGGCCATTTTTTATTTTAATATTCGTGTGATGCTTTTTGCAGACCACTTATGTTAATAAATCCTGAATTTTATATTCGTGAGGAATATTATTTCTGAAGAGCAGTAATATACTGTATAAGTTAGAATATACAAAATAAGGGTTATCAGTGCAAATGCTGAAAATTAACAGTTATTGCCAAACAGTTAAAACGTGTTGAAAATACGATTCCATGCACAGAAAAACCTTAGTAATAGGTGTGACGGGTTCAAAATCCAGAATCTCAGCTGCTTCAGCTTTGTAAACTAGAAGGGTAAAGGGGTGTTTTATGATAGCTAAATATGTCGTATGATGACTGAATGGATGAGGAAAAATAAACTACATCTGGTGTATTTCTTTGTTATACTGAGAATTTTTCATAGTAAATATCTCAAAAAATATCTATGAAATAACAAAGGCAATTTTATTAAGAAATATATGGCGTTTCATGAGTTGTATATAAGCTGACTACTGTTTTTTTTATTCAGCCTACCGAGTCTGAAGTTGATAGAATTTCAGGTTTACATAAAGAGTTTAATTAGGCAGTGAATGTGAAGTAGACACTGGAGGCCAAATTATTGAACGTACTCTAGTAAAATAATCAAAAACTATTGGAGGGAGGAGGCACTGTAAAATGGTTACATCTGTAAATTATCCTTGTAGAAATCACTTTTCCAAGGCTGCATAACTTTTATGGGTTAATTAAATGGTTTCCTTACATGAGGAGTCATATTTATAGCTTCAACAAAAATATTTCCTAATATAATTTCCTCACGATTCAATTATCAAGGATTATCACTACAGAAAGGTGTTCTTCAGACATAATCAGTTTCGACTCTGCTCTGTGGTCATAAGTATTTATCCCCCAAATAAAGCCTCCCTTGTCTTCGAGAAGTGCAAGGTGCATTTCAAATCCCCATTATTTACCCGTTTCGTTCGGACGCATGCTAACGAAGCCGAACCAAGGCCGAAAACGTCTTTTTCCAGTTTTTGCAATTAATTCGCGGATCCAAAATCGCGGCGGAGATCTCTCAGGGGTTTTATTCTCAATGCCACAAGGTCACGAACTTTTGAACCACGCTTTGTGGAGCAGAATGACGGCGATGCTTCGTTTTTTTCATCGCAATGAGTTGTCCATCACGTTTCTTCTCATCCTCTTGGCCTTGTAATGCCCCCCCACTCCTTTTGGTCCGGCCATTCTCCCCCCCAGACACCCACCTGAAGCCCCCTCCGTCCTATCCCAATGTTACTTTGGTTGGCAACTCGGCGAAGACGCGCTGCGCTGTAACGGAGGCACCCCTCATGGGTGGAACCACGATGAAAAGGCGTTTTACCGAAACATTTCGTCCTCAAAAGCCAACGTTCCGTTTCGCCTCCCTAAAAAAAGAGAAGCCACGCTGGTAATCACGTCAATGATGGCATGAAGATTCCACGTGCTTGGTTGTTAGATCCGCAAAGGGTGACGTAAGTGGGATGGTTGGTGGTTCTCTCGGTACATTCATCTCCAAATCTTTGTTGAGAGGATGATGGTGGGTGGAGCGGTGGAGAAATCGAATGGAAAAATCGCCGGATGTGATAGTCAAATTTATTACGTGGGTGTTTCGAAGTTTCCGAGAGGGATAAAGATACGGAATTTGAGGAAATTTCATTATTACGATCGATATTGCAGGCTATATATATAGAGCTTATTCAGATTTTTAAGATTTGGAAAATTACATTGAAAACCGACTGGTCTTCTTAAGAAGAAATGGGAGAAAATCATATGAGGATAATTAATTGGCAAACTATGGTCTGAGAGTGTGTAAGAAAAAGAGGGAAAATTAGTTTACAATAAATCCTCCTCATACTGAACCATCGCTTTCAGATAATTAGTTATCGTGGTAATCTATCCCTTATGAGCTGTAGGTCCGGATACCTTACAAAACGTTCTCTTGTTGGAAATATGGATTCCCTTTATAAATAAATAATTATAGTGATACCTGGCTGAACGTATCCATGCTTAAATGAAATAAAACAAAAATTACTGATTCCCTAAAAAAATTTCAAATTTATTTAGCGGAATCAGTCAAGTCTTATTTTATATACTTGAATGCTTTACAGAAAATACAATAAATCAACCTTGTCTTTTTCTTTCCCTATATTAGAAATTCGCGTCACTTCGAAATCAACTGATAATCATAGCTTGTAATTCTATTACAATAGAAAGAGCGAAGTGTTTTTTCCGCCTTCATGCTGCAAGTCTTCTTCTATAAATAAAAGACGTTGCAAGATTCCGAACGAAAAATTTCGGTCACGACTCGAGATTTTCATAAGTATCGACTGGTTAAAAATAAGCCCATTTCGATAATTTGTGGAGCTATATGTGACCATATGCTCGTCTGGTGTCACTCTTCGTAATCCCGAGCGATAATTCCGCCATAAAGTGAAACTGACTTTTTTGACCCTTTGCTTTCGGCAATTGATTTAACTCGTTTAGAAACCAAAAATTGATCCAAGTTATCGTCACTCCCCTCCCGTCGGCCATTCCTCCGCTGTTTACCAAACTCTCTCGAAATTTTTCATCTCCGTCTGCCCTCGAATGCCCTTCACGTGTTTGCATTAGCCCCCCGCTTTACGGACGTCTCTTCCGCCGACTTGTGAGTTTCCCCGCTTCGCCTAATCTTTTCCCCAAGTTTTTGACAACCCCTTAATGTCCTCCGAAGTTACCCTAACCCTTTACTCTGAATTTTTGGGAAGTCTAGGAAAATCTTAACGTTTATTATCTTGGACGCCTCTTTGTTTGTATTGCCCCTTGAATTAGGCAACCAGACATAGCACGGCTTTCAAATTTTTCGTTTTATCAAATATCGATACCATGAGGACTACGACCTTCTGTTTATCTTCCAGATCGTGCGATGTTCGGGTCAGCTAGATAGCCCTTCGTAACAAATGCACGGAAAATTAAACAATTTTTTGCAGATTTTGCAGAAATCTTCCTTTTGAAAGAACAGTTCATTAGAAGTAGAAATTAAGATAAGTGGAATCAGCAAAATTCGTTTTAGATTCGAATCTCTTAAATCGGCCTCGACTTTGTGGTAGGTCTTATAATGAAAAGATGACTAGAGAGCACTTATATTTTTACCATTATAACTTTATTAAGCTACCATGGTTTCGAACCTTTAAGTCATCATCAGCCCGATGTGATGAAAAATATAAAATATTGGTGGCAAAGGCATAAGTGCTTTATAGTCATTTTTTCAATGTAGTCTTACATTCATCGCAAAACGCAGTTTTTCACTAAGCTCCGCAAAGTTTGCTTGTGATAAGAATTTTGATGACATGAAATATAGAGAGGATGAATAAGCTGTAATCCAGTTCATAATAAAGTACTTGAAAATGAATATTAAAAAAATTTTCGCTGATGAAACATTTTTAGAAATATCAGTAGTTACCTTATTACTATTATGACATCATTTTTTTCACTTTAAAATTCTCAATGCATCAAAATTTTGCTAAAATAAGTCACTCTCAAATTACGGTCATTGCCGTTGTTGAGTGCATCTTGCTGCTTTTCCTTCCGTTCTCGTAAAATTTTATGAGGAAAATAGGCTCCTGAACATTTCACGGTGATGCATGGGCCTCATTTTGTCTCTAAATCTACTCTAGAAACCGTTTCCCTCATTTTCGAGTGTATTTATATACATAGAGGAGGGTATGTGTAATGAGTGCACGAATAAATGCAGCCTGTATTTATTGCACATAAATGGAGGAGAGACATCCTTCAAACTGCCTAAATAAAGATATTTGCTCACTCCATCGCCTCCCCTCGTCCTCAAGGCCATAGGAGGGCGATTGCCGCCGAAACCTCCTCTTCCCCACCACCGATCGGGACTGCAGTTTTCGGTGGTCGCCATGGCGATGCGTTTTCAAGGCCACTGCGCTCAGACGCTGCACTCACCCAATGCGAAACAAAGTTTGGCCATGACTGCCGAAATCATCGCACCGGATGTCTGGGTTCCCGCTCCGTTAAGGGCGATTAAAAAACCAAAGGCAGATGGGTTTATTTACTCGGATTGCAATTAAGGAGTGATTACTCGGCCGTGCAGAAGCGTCATGATTTTTTTGTCCGTTGGCGCGAGTGAAAATTTTTCAGAAGAAAGGTCGCGAATTTTTTTCTGCCTTTTGAAAGTGGGGACCTACTTACTTATACGTTGTTTCGCCTTTTTCTCTCTCCACGATGGATGAAAAAGCGATGCTTTCTTTGCGGTTCATGCATTTTTAATGAGAGAAAATTTTCGCGTGTTTATTTTTTAATTGGCGATGGGTGACCCGTTTGATATTTTCTCCCTTAACGATTTATTTATGCGTAAAAACGGCGAGTACTTTCATTAATTATTCTCATTTTGTTAAAGGATATTATTATATTCGTATCGTTTTGGTAACCCCGCATCAGATCTGGCTGTCGTCATTGGGGCCTCCTATGTTTTCATAAAATCGTGAAAATGTGAGCTAAATGTTTACAGGAGCGATTTCGATGAACGACTTAGATACGAGGGGCAGCGGGGAGAAAATTTAGAAATTTTCGAAGTCGTCACGCAGTTACTTAATGCCGATCGCTCTGTGAGATATGAGTTCTTAGTAGCGTGGTCACGTCCAAGACTGCTGCAAAGTTGAGATTGGCAACGCCATGGGTACAGAATTAGGTTTTGGTGATAGAATGCGGCTTTGATTTTATCAGCCCTAAGGAAATCTGTGGCAACTCCTCATATTTGCTGGGTAGCATCCATTATAATGAGAGAGTGCTCATTACAAGGATATTTTGAGGGTTTTTAATCGAATGTAATAAAAAATAATTACATGATTTAATTCATCCTTTTTTACTCTAAAGGCTTAATTTTTCTAACATATTCGATTTCCTTTTCCATTATTTTTTCTATTGATAACGCCAATTTATGTATCTATGGAATAAGGTTGCAGTTGATTTTAGGACCTTGCTTTGATTGAGAAATAGGTATTGTTCTAAAATATCGCGAATTCCTAGGAAAAATGGCATACATTTAATAGGGCAAGGAGATCTCCCTAAACACTAATATAAGGAGTCAACATTGACATGTATAATAATCCTTGGATTTTCTATGATTTATTTTGGAATTAATTAATGCCATTCAGGTCGCAGCCAATGGAATTTAATTCTTCTTTACCTACGACTGGTAATTTCTTTAGTCCCGTCATCTTCCCTATTCTGTTAATATAGTAGCAATGCAAACTGCATCGTGCACTTTTACAATTTCTGTACTCCATTTATTTTGTTTGGAGACTTAGTTACCTGATTACTACATCAAATTAAAGTAATTAATCTTCTCCGCGATCAGTTAACCCACAAAAGAGAAGCATTTTTTCCAGAAAATTTTAAGGGTGGCAAGCGTGCGTCAGTCCAGACATTACGATCTCGGATTCAAAACCCGTCCACGCAATGGAAGTTCATTTTACTCTCGTTTATTCTCACACACACCCGTCATAATCGTAATTAGAGTCCTTAGCGATACATCGAATGCAAATAGTGAACTATAAGTATGGCGGACAAAACTTCCAGTCTCATTATGCGGAGTCAGTCAAACTACCACAACGACGCTTCCCCACCCGTGAACACGTTCCCTAGGCTAGAAAATGGTCAAAGGGAATTTTTTTCCCTGTGTAGTCATAGTAGAGCAGGGTAGTGCACGGCTCGGCTCTTGCACACAGTTGCATCAAGCCAGGGGCAGCAGCGGAGGCCTGCAGTATTGGCCCCCCTGCACCTCTTCCCGAGGAATCGCTTTTTTAAAGGAACTGCATAAGAAGACCTTGGGACGGGTTCTTCATATTTGGCCCCACTGATTTTGAGGCTCCACCCCAACCAGATTGCTCCGTCTGGCGAAAAGAAGGCCAAGGGGATTGAAAAGGGTACGGGGAAGGGGAATTTTCGGCTGCGACCTTTTCCGAATTTTGGCAACCCAGATGCACCGGGAACGAGGTTATCCGGAGTCCGGGTTTTAATCTTTTTTTCCTCCAGAATGCACTTCGAAGGACGCGCCCGGTGCAGTCTGGGGGCCGAAATTTTCGCCCGCCTCTCTTTTTTTGGACGCTTCAGGGCTAACGTGGTTATTTGCAAGCCGAGGCGAATTATTTTTCGAAGGTTGTGAAATTGTCTGAACGGGGAAGCGAAAATATGAAAGGGCCGAAATGCATGCCGGGCCATTTTTGGTCGGCCTTGAGCGAGCCGAAAAAAGTGCAGCGGAAATTTCGGGTGCATTTTCGCCGTTGGGTCTTTATCAGCGCTTGTTGTTTAGTCTCCGTACGATAAGTTTGAAGGCCCCGACGTTCTTTTTCCGCTCAGGTTTGTCCTTTTAATCGTAACGTACAAGCAATGAAACGAGTGCGGTGATAAATGATGCATCCTAACGAGCAGTGCAGTCGGCGGTTCCTCCCGGCCTTGAGCGACGAAAAATTATCCGAAGTTCGTGAGGGAGACTGGAAAGATCACTGGATAATGTTTCTTTAATTTCACCCAACGATTGTCCTTGGTAGCCCCAAAAAATCTTGGTTGAAATTTGTAGGAAATCCTTCGTTGCAATATGCTCAGAGGACGTTCAAAATGTTTTTTTTTTCTGAAACTCATGACTTCATTCTGCCTGCATTGCAAAATTTGGATTTTTTTCAAAACTCCTTTTCTTTTTATTAAGAAAGAACTTAGGAGTCATATATCATTTTATCTACCAATCTGAGAAAGAAGAAATTTAGATGGGATGGTGTGTTAATAGTGTAGCACTGAACATTCATGTTAACCTCTACAAATTGGGATTGAGAGTCACAAGTAGTACTATTAGCATCGAAAACGTTTTCTTCCTTAACTGGGATATTTTGTTTTTGTTGAAGTATAATTATCAGTGATTTTGGACGAAGCTTCATAAAAAATTAAACTTGAGTGTGTGATTTTTACAACCAAACTCAATAGATATGATTAATAACCAATTTCTCTTCATGGATAACATCCAACTGGTTACCTTTCCAACAAATTTTTAAACGATTATTAGTCTTTTCCTATTATGTTTATAAAATTATATCAAAAAATTTCTGATAGGTTAATTGTAGCAAAGGAATACTGAAGAAGAAGAATCCTCCATTTGCTTGCGTAGTAATTTAGAATGTTAAAAATTTTTCTGCGAACATAGGGCTAAAGTTATAGAATAAAGAAATATAAGGTTAAATGCTATGCGAATGCATTGGAAGCCAATTTGTAACGTTGCGTGCATTTTTTGTATGTATGCACATTTATAATGTAAACTTTTATTGGGATGAAGTCATTTGCTCGGAGAAAATAAGTAAATACTCAATGTCAAAATCAAGGCTATAGGTTTCTGCGTATTATTACTCATAACCTTTTTACGGCCTAAAATACAGCACATACTTCAGTTCACCGCTTATCAATCCGCTGATACTTTTGCCAAAGCGTCCCATTAATTATGGAGGGTTTTCAGAAGCCTCTCCTAACGCATCGCAAACCACGCAATTTCTTCGCCAACATCTCGATTTGCGGCGAGCAAAAAAGGCCATCCGTCAAACGAATAAACCGTCGTCGACAACGCCCACTTTTTAAGTCCCATGGGATTAGGGCGAAGGGGGTTGTTTTATCCGTACGTGGAGGAATCGTTTTATTCAGGGATCCTCGAGTGGAAGTTACAACAAATTACCGTCCCACGCGGAGGGAAAACGGCATGAAATTGAATGCGGAGTGGTGTCAGTGAAGATGAAAACGGAAGGACGCTCGGCGGCTCAATCCAAATTACGACCTTCCACAACAATCGGCCGATTGAGACTCCCTCTCCGCCAAGAGGATGAGCACTTTTTGGAGCGATTCGGAACAAACTGCCATCCCATTACCAAGTTTGGTCCGCAGCCAAATCTTTTTTTAAAGAACCGCCGCTTTCCGCCCGTTTACTGTTAAGGAAAGGGGCGCTTATTTTATCGTTTTTAACCTCTCTCTCTTTCTCTCGTCGCTGTTGAGAGTTTGTCCTCCAAAATAGCTAGGCGGATATGAGTAGCCCTTTGTGCGTGATCAGATGTGGCTCCCGAAAAAGATGATGAAGAGGTGCGAATTTGCTTTGATTAATAAACTGCCTTTTTAGCGTTAGATGACGGTGATAGTTGTATTCCCTAGCTGATTTTGATACCCTTGAGAAAATATTAAACTTCATTTATGTTCTCTCTATCTGTCTGTAGTAGGTTAATGGAAATGTTCTTTTGAATTGTTTTACTTGTTGCTTCTCATGGTGGATGATGTTTCAAGATAACTTCGCTAAACAGTATCGCAAAGACAAAATCATTTCGGTAGATTGTCCACTACTTGCATCTAATTTAGCCAAATAACCCTGTTACTAATAGGGGGTCTAATTTTAATTCAATAATTTTTTAACGATGATGATTTTCGTTCATTTTCTCATAGTTTTTCTATTTTCCTCTATATTCTCATACATTTGAGAGACGTTGGGATTATAGCGAATTTTGATACTTTTCATTCAATACTCCTCCAAAGATACATGAATTAGCCCCTACTTAATGAAATGTACCATATGCTGTGACTCACTGACTGTCACTCACTTCTATCATTGATTTTTGGTGCCGTCGATTTTACGCCATTCTTAGCTGCATTCCGTTCATTTTATCATTCATTTTAAAAATATGAAAAAGTTATATTTGATCTCTTAACTTTCTAGATTTTATTTAAGGCAAGCACTTGTGGTAGGATCCATTCCACTATTTGAGTAGGAAAGTAAACTAAATTTCATCCCCACCATATAGTTTATTCAGCGACCAGTTTCAACATACCGGAAAACCAAGGTTGCTAAATAAAGTAACTGGTAAGAGTAAAAGTTTGTTTTCTTTCCTCTTCCTACACTCACCTTTCCTTTGGCCGAGCCAATAGAAAGATTGACCTTTAGTTAGAAAGTACACAACTGTTTTAATGCGCGAAATGATTTTTTTTTCACATCCTGACACAGTTGAATGGGATGGCGATATGTCGCCGAAGCAATCGCTAATTAGAAAATTTCATTTCCCGCTGGCTGGCTTTGTGGATCGAACGCTGATATATTTACGCGATTTTTCTTCTCAAACGGCGTGGGTTTTCTTCTTCGCCGGCTTGTTTTCGTTCTCCTCAGCACAACCCCCTTCGCAATGGCGGAGGGGTGAAACTATCGGAGACGACGCCTGCTTCCCGGGATTCGGATCCGTATTCTCCGCACAAGCGAACGTCCGTCGCGTCCGAAAGAGTTTTTTTTTCGATCTGCGCCGAGGAAAATTGTTTTCCTAGATGTCTCTCGAGGATCGCGGAAAATGTTCCTAACGGTCGAAAAATCCTTAGCGGGTGAGTGGCAGATTCCTTGCCGTGTTATTCCGCGGAGATGGAGTCCCAGGTTGAGAAATAATAGCGGAGGTTTTCTTCTTAGCTGAAATAACAGTTGAATCATCGGAGTTTGTTAACGGGGGATGCTGATTTATAGGGAAGCTGTCGGAAACGGAGAGCACACGTGAAATTGTTGGAAGGAATCTGGTTCTTTTTTTTATATATTAAATGCGGAATTTGTTAGTGAGGCGAGTCGGAGACACTGGATGCGCTCGAGTTGGCGGCGGTTTTTTTTTCTCTTAATGAGTGGGCTTGCGTCTCGGGTCATCAGAATGGCATAATGTTATTGCTGACGCAGGTGAATGTTTCGAGGAACGGATGGAATACTTCTTGAGTCTCTGGAGAGGAGTGTACTAAGTTTTGGGTATTTGTGGTTGAAAACTGAGGGGTAGGCGTAACAATGGCGTTGTTGCCAGTATTCTGTCTTTTTCTTCAAATCGTAATTACATGTCGTACTGATCCTATCTTAACTCCCAATTTTATATTTTTCTCCAGAAATGCTGATAGCTCTAGGTTTCTTATTATTGATCAAGTTTCTGTAATTTTGACAAGGTCGTGCTCTCATATTTGAGGTGTTATTTTTATATTTTGATTGGATATACATCCGGACTATGATATTTCTGAAGTTTAATATTCATCCAAAAATTTTCTTCCCTTTACTCTCAAATCCTCCATTTTTCATCTAATGATATTGTGAGAAAAAACGCGCCCCAATGGCAATCATGTAATATTTTAGTGATAATGTATTTTAGAAATTAATCACCTGCTTATTGTTTCCTTTTTAACTCATTTGGGTACATATCCGAATATATTTCAGAAGTTAATGACATTGATAGAAGTATTATCAGTACAGTTCAACTTTGAGTCTATCATTACCTGAAATGAAAAGGTTTTGGTAATTTTCAAATTTTATTCCGCGTTATCGATATCGCGAGGGTTGCAAAATATATATCTCCGGATCCGTCATTTCTTTCTCTTTTGTTTTTCGGGCTTTTCTAAGAACCGCGACAAGGAAACCTCGAACTTCCCTAATTAATAAGTTGATCAAGAGGGACAACTTTCCTTTCCTCCGCCGATCTCCCATGGAATATTTCAGTAACGCGAGCGAAGGGTACGCTTCGCTCAGGGGCCTCGCCCCTCCCAAATCCCGCTATGCGATCGGTCGCTATTGACAACGCGCTACACTTTTTTTTTTAAGCCGCCCCCTCAGTCTAGTTTTCCTCGGAATTGATTAATGCTCCGTGCTGAAAGAGGGGCGGACATTAACGAGGCGCCGAATAATACGAATCGAGACATTTTTCCACGTGCTCATCTCGAAATTTCACCCTCTCTCGTTTCCTCTCGAGGCGGTCTTCTCACCGCCATAGCCCGACGAAGCCTCTAACTCAAGGGCGTTGCAGACGTCTCTCTGGTGCGTGTTTGGTGTGAGGACGCCAAAGTCTGGGGGCGGAGGGGCAGTCAACCCGGGGGGAAGGAGACATTCGCCCCCTACACCCCACTCCCAGATTCCCAAGGTCCATTGTGCCCTCTCCGCCCCCCTCTCCTGCCTTCCCCCAGCCCCCCCCCGTCCCTCTCAGTCTCCGCCACCGACGCATACGAATCCCGGGTCTTTGCCCTGACGGGCCTCCCCTCCACAGCTTCCCTTCCCCACCTCGCCCCCGCCAACTTCACTCTCTCTCTCTCTCTCTCCCTTCTTCTCTTTCTTTCTCTTTCTCCCTCGTCTTAAGCGAGCGGACGGGGAAGAATACCGGCTTTCCATTGGAACATCTCGGGCTCGAATCTCAGATTTCAGGAGGGGGCAAAAGCAGTCCGCAGGGTTGCGAAGGAAGACGGTAGATAAAGAAAGGGAGATAGCGAAGACGCTTCTTCTCTTTCTCTCTTCCTCCGGAGTTGCGTCTTCTTGTGGGTGGAAGATTTTCGCGGGCCGCATGCTGCCCACCGCGATGTTTTCGCCGTCCGAAAATGTTGGGAGAGTTGGTATTCGAGGGAGGCGATTCGGAGAGATTACGGCCGGAAGGAGAATGTAACGACCTAGGTTAACGTGATTCTTAGGTTATAACGGCATATTTTACGATCCCCTTAATTTTCATTGATGGCATGTTCCGCCGGACAGGAAAAGAATGGCGCGATGTCTCAAAGTTAATTCTTTTTTTCCGGTGTGCTCGAAGCAAGAAATACTGCGTATTTCGTGGGAAAGTTCAAGGTTTGCGTGGTCGGTACTTGAACCGCGTGGATTTCGACGGGATAATGGAATCGCTTCAGTTTATCGCCGTTTTTGTTCGCGAATTTTGATGGTGCGGATCTTTTACTCATTGGTTTTTGTTGTACAATATGTCTAATATGTTACCTATGTGGAATAGAGTAGGTAAGACGTTAGACTATATTTCTAATGTTGTTAACCATTAATGATATTAATGTGAGCAATACATAATTCAAAATCGATATTTTGAAACTAAAAGTAAGAAGAGGTTTTTCATTTTATAGTAAAAGATGTCATAGCCCTTGAAACGGTATGCTTCAATGAACCTTATACGACGCAAACTTTCCACATGATTAAATCGGAAAATTGCATACTCTTAATTTTGTGAAATGATTCTCTGAACTCCCAAGTTTTCATTACACGAGCTTAAACTTTTATTATAGTCTCCATGTTTTCTTTTTCATCAACGTTAACTGAAGTTCAAACTGAGAGACTTCTTAATACTGAGTTGCACAGGAAGTTGATGAGGAAAAAAGGCGAGAAAATCTTTCATGAATGTTATTTTGTATCTGCCATTAACGTTATTATTTTCCTAAGTGAAATATTTATAAAAAATTTCATATTTCATAAATGTTAGCTGTTAATGACATATGCCTTGCAGCTGTTTTCTTTGGAATACTTGATTGGTCTATCGCTGCGTGCGGACATATCCAAGAATTATTCACATACGACGTTCATAATTTACTTACTTTCACTGGGAATCGCCGAAGTA
Source organism: Pachydiplax longipennis (assembly GCA_036926295.1). Lineage (NCBI taxonomy): Eukaryota > Metazoa > Arthropoda > Insecta > Odonata > Libellulidae > Pachydiplax > Pachydiplax longipennis. The sequence continues at coordinate 18,020,265 of JAVFKF010000001.1, read as the reverse complement.
AGCGATCGTTCCGTCGTGCTTACAGAAGGAAGGGAAGCACAGACAGCGTACAACTACCACGACTCGAAGCAGAAATTGTCTTCCCGTGAATGAAATGTTTAGACTCATTTTCGGTAGCGCCTTCGAAACGCACACGTAAAACTTTGCAACCCGATGGCAGTGGTGCGATTCCATCGGAAATTCCCAGACGCAGATCCGAAAAAAAAGTCGAAAAAGCGCGTATTTGGACAACCGGAGTTTTATCTCCGGCTTACTCCAAACAATCCCCGGCGATAAATCCTTTGGCGGGAGCAGCGCGGTCTCCTCCGGTCTCCACCCCCTTCGCCGGCGCGGAAGAAAACCGGGATCGCATAATGAAATAGGCGCGCTTAAAAATATATGCGATGATGACGGGGGAAGGCGGATTAACACGGAGTCTTACAACGATTACGTGCCAACTTTGTTTCTCTTTGCTAAATGAGTGGCGGCGTTAGGAGGAGAGTTGTAGTGCCTCATTCAACCATTCTCTCTCTCCCTCTCTCTCGCCCTCCGTGTGGGTTAGCGACGCTGTTCATACCGTTGGCATCGGAGCAAGAGAGTCGTATGAATGAAAAGGGACTCACGATTTCTTGAGCGCGAGGGAAAATATGTATGTGGCGAAAGGGTGATAGATAGATGGAGGGAATCCGACCGCTTGTTCTGTGCTCTCTAGTGTATCGCCTTTAATTCTTACCGCCTTTTCCAATCGACACTCGTAGGTGGGCCGTGCGTAAAACTCACCTTCGCTTTCCTCCTTTTCTTTTCTTTGCCTTTAATGTAAACACATATATATCGGTTTACTCATATGTTTTGTTTACATTGAAGGCATGATAACTTTCCTTTTCATCGAGCTCTATTGATACCTATTTATTAGAGGAACTTTTGAGCTTTTGGAATTAAACTTAATGTTGAAGAACGGCATGAATATAATATGTATTCTGTACTTTAATATTCGCATGTTAATTGTAATTATGATGTATACATTTTTGTGATATCTAAGGTATTGTTATAATTACGCTGCCACTAAGTCTAACTATGGCGTAAAGTCCTAAAAGAATAAATAAATAAATTGCAACAAAGCAAGGGAAGATTTATGATAAAATTTATATAAAGGATTTTTAATGAACGTTTAGATTACAGATGGCTACCAGTGGAAAATGTCCACTTATGTGCAGCACAATGGCCCGAAAAATGGCGCATTCAATTACATTCAATTAGATTTATGAAAATGAATTTTATTATTCAGTATCACTCATAACTCATAAGTACTTTCATAAGAAGCTTTTATATCATTACGTCCATGAACAAACAGAAATATAATTAACAAAAGGATACTACTTCTTCTAATTTTACTTACTTTCATATGAAAAAATTATTCAGTAAGATATGGTAGAGGTATCATTAGATGTATGATTGTGAGTGTGATGCAAAAAGTTTCAATCAATAATTGAAATTGATAGAAATAATTACCACTACTTATGAACTAGATATTTATTTCTTAGAAAAATGTTACGATTAAACTTTCTACGCCATTTTCTTCTTTTAACTTCATAAATAAAAAGTAATTTTCTAACGGGGATCTCGAACTGTCATTAGCACTTTAGGTTTCTGGTAGATTTTCTGAAATCCACACCTGGCAGCATATGATTTTCTCTGATTGTGAGTTTTAAATTTAGCGTCAAATTTGCAGAGTTTAATGATTAAAATTTAATAGGTTCCGTACAACCTGTTGTGCTCAGAAAGTATATTTTTATACTAATTACAAAATCAAGTACTACATAAGGTTTAGTGCTTAATATTTAATTAGCAAAATGTAGTATTAGATAAAGTATTATAACATTTAATTAATTTTAAGGTAGAGAATAGCAATTGATATTCGACTCTATGGCACTGTTTTAGAATACGTTGGAGTTATTGAATTGGTTCTCTAAACTTTTCAACATGCTCTGGTATTCCGTCTCATTCTATTGTATTCAATAGCTCTGGGTAAGTCAACCGTAAAAACATATCCATTCATGACAAAAGAAATATAGGGAGTGGACAAGAAATACGATTGTTCTGAATGATTAACCACCGTTTTCTACCTAACATGATTTATTATTGATCTCAACTCACTGCCAAACTTGGTAATTTTATCCTTTTAGTGTTGAGATAAGTTTAATTATTTCCCTCGAGTGGCTATAGGTAGCAAAATAACGCAGGATGATAAAAGTGCATTCAATCTTTATTATTTGATGTATTGGAGTTATTAAACTATTCTAAAATTAACAATCATATAAGCTAAAAAGAGTCACGGTTCTCCAACGGTTCCTCGCATGATTCGAATCCAAGAAATATCTTTCTAAAATAAACTTCCAATAATTTCGGTATTTAATCATGAAAACAAATCCATAATTCAAAGTTTCCCCTAATTGTAAAAAAATTAACTTTCTCCGATAATACCTTTCTCCTTACAACCATTTAGTTTATCACCCGTTCCGTTAGATTTAAGAAAGAAGAGGGGAAGGAGCAAGGTATGGATTTATAGTAGACCAAATACTGCGAAATTCAATATTTCGTTTGAGATTATGCTATTATTGAGCTACTATTTCTGTGCCTCATAAACTTAGATGTATTCAGAGGAGATTGGCTCTGAAATTTCAGTTAACCGAATTTCAACTCTAGAATTTTTCGAGGCCCCCTTTCCGATTTCTATCGCACAAGTACTTGTGGATCCACTTTTTTGAATCGTGCATGTGATCTAACGCTCTTTTCAAACAAGCAGAGCTATTGCCAGCCGTCTTTGCAAACGTTCAACTATGCGGACAGAGAGACCAACTAAAACAGGATGGTTTAGTTTCAAAATCTGATTCCAAGTGAGGGTAGAATATAAGAAAGAAGAATCGACGAAGAACTTTCTTTCTCTTAAATGTAACCTTACCTCAAAACGGAAGAGATGTGAGAATTAGGAAAGAATCCATATTTAAGATTCATAAAGGAAAAGAAAATGGGATGGAAAAGTATGATATGAAGATATATCCTTAGCTATATTGAATTCTATAATGATTCCTTAGTGATTATATCTAATCTGTGAAGGAGGATAAGCTACCTATAAGCGAGTATCAAAGCGAACTTTATTGTAACGAGTAGATATATAGAATTTCAATCGTCTATGATCTCTCATGCATAGGACATAATTATTCGCGAGTATATTCATTATGAATCCGGGCTTTCTTCATGCGACAATATATATATATATATAAAGTGTTCTACCTTTCGGTAGGTTCATGTGCCCCCACATTCCCTATTTAATTCCCTCTCCTTCAATTCCCGGTAACTTATCCCACCCCTTAATTCGTCTAACAACTTCTGTCATTGTCTTCCCCTCTGTCTTATCCCTAGCATTCTTCCCTCGATCGCTTTCTTCAACAATCCCTCCCCTCTCAATATTTGACCCACCCATTTCTTTTGTCTATTTTTAATTACATCAATCATTACTCTTTTCTCCCCAACCATCTCTAGAACTTCCTCGTTCGTTTTTCTATCGACCCAACTAACTTTCTCCATTCTACGCCATACCCACATCTCAAAAGCCTCCAATATTTTGACATCCTCTTTTCTTAACGTCCACGTTTCACACCCGTACAACATTACACTCCACACCATGGTTTTTACCAACCTCTTCCTGATTCCTTTATCTAGTCCCACGAGCTAAAAATGCTTATTTATTTATTTAAGTCATGATTTCACATACAGCAATTAAGACACTTTACAGTGAAATACAAGTAAATTATTGGTATAAATAGAGACAAAAATCATACAATAAGATATAAGTAACAGTATATCACAAGAAGGGCAATCTTAAATAAATAAAATCTTTTATAGCAATCATCGTAGATGAGACCTCGTTCTTCGCAATTTCTGACAAAATTATCTGACTCATCCTCGGATGTCTTCATTCTCCTGATTTACTTAAAAGTCTCATGTCTTAGGCAGTAAAATCGGATATTTATTGTAGGGGGAAACGAGGAAGGAGAAAATGCATATGAAGTATTTTTGCATTTGGATAGCCTGATAATTAGTGCAGATAAAGCTGATATTTTTGTAAAATGAGATGAGGGTTCTAATCTGGTTTCGTTCTTCATTGAATTCTTATGTCATCACTCTGAATCGTTCTGAAAATCTGACATGAGTTGGTGACATGTGCACGTAATGGAAAATAAGCTTCTGATTGAGATAAGGTAATTTCTTCGGCAGTAGATAACTATCAAATTCGATTACAGTAGAGTTCCTCTTATTTGGATGAAACGATAAATTTTGAAGCACGCTAAAATACTGTTATCCACTTCCTTATGAAAGGATTATTTCAATTCATTATTCTACTATTCAATTTCGAGGTGTATTATTATTATTTCTTTTTGCTCCTCGGAGAAATAACTTCATTTGATGAATAATACGAAATCTTACCAATTACTTTAAATGCTATGATTGTTCATAGCTATTGGATATTGAAAAAATTAGTAAGCCTAAGAGAATTCATTCTTCAAGATGGAGAAGAAATTATTGATGTGAACTGTACTTTCTGGCTGATGACACATTGATGGCTGGCCAATTACAATGGAATTCGATTCCAAAGTACTGAAACAAACCTCTGGATAATATATGCCTTGGCTATTGTCTTCTTATTATTGCCAGCTCTAAAATAATGGGGAATTACTTGCCCAAAATCTTGCGCAAGTTAAGAAGATAAGAAAGAAAGTTATCGTGATATTTTTTATCTCGAGCATTCTGAGTTAATCTCTCAAATTTTCCCCAAAATTTGAGATGGGTATCAGATAGATCACTTAATCGTGTACACATCCCATTGGCGGTCCAGGAGGCGATCTCCCTCCCCCCCCCCTTGGTGATTCTGTACCATTAACGATTTTCCTGGAATCTTTTTATCTGAGATTCTTCCATTAAATTCAATCTGTACAGTTCATCCACTATCATTTTACATCTACCACATATGTCACGACAAAATGGCAATTAAAAATTTAATTGGAGGAGAGTTGACAAGATAATTTCCTTAAATCGCCCTCTAAGGCTTCTAAACCCACTCATCTTATGTATTCGTATCAAACAGCATTATTATCAACGATGGTGACTATATATGTCCTGTTTTAGAAGTCAGTTCTTTATTTCCAGTCTCCAGCCTTTACTTATTTTTCAGTTTTATCCTTTAAGTTAGCGGCACACTCTTCTATTCGTAGAGTTTTCATAATTTTAATTCACAAAGTAGAAGCTCGTACGCTTGCCAAATTTCATTTATTTTCAATGCCCAAACATTTATGATTATAATACCCATAAAAATTACCTCTTAGAAATATATATTATTACAATAATGAACACAACTTGCTCTCTGTTGATGATTAAAATGTTTCTTATTATTTCTTATTGAGTAGTTTCGACTGAGACCTTCATTGTTCTATGTAATTATCCGATCAACATATCCTATGAACTCATTTCGTATTCCTCGTTTACTTTGGCAAAGAAATAATAGTCACGGTGTTGCAAGAGCGCTGTCTATAATTGATTCGTGTGGTTACCAAATACAGAGCTTTTACATTAATTTCAAAATGATGCTTCAACGTAATTAATTATGCTTTTAGATATTAAAATATAAGTTTATTTAAAACTGTGTAACCTATTTCTTCAAACAATTAATTACTTTTCGTCCATCTCCAATGACTTCAATTCTAAATCTTTTACAAATTCTTATATATGCACTTTAAAAAATTTCTTTTCTGCCATTGAATCATTGTCAATATTTACAGCCTCGAACCAGGAGAGAAATCCTACTTTCTTTATTTCAATCCAAAATAAGATCTAAGTTTTCCTCTGTTTCTCAATTCTACCTTCTAGTGTTTTTTTCCTTTCTGTTTTTATCCATAGCCAAGGCCGCTTGCTCTTGCTCCACGCTTAATTACCTAATGCAGTTGACCTTTTTCTCAGTTTGCTGTTTAATTCTAATCGACTCCTGCCCTCACCATTAGACCTAAAAGACACTTTGGAAAAGTCGAGTTTTTAGGAGAGTAAATTTTTTTTACGGTGTTAAAGGTGCTTTCTAATATCTCCTTATATGAATCTGCGCGTAAAATTTATTTTTATGGCCACAATCGTCGTTTTCAGATACTTATATCCTTGTATCGGTAAGTTAACTACTTCTAGGAAAGGTGTGATACAAGTCCAATTGAGGGAATTGTTCATGCGTCACAGGTGTTGAAATTCGGTCCCGAAAATGACTTTCGATAAGATAATCTAGCATACTAACACGCCCGTAGAATTAGCGCGACTTTAGCTATCTTTGATGAATCATGTAGGTAATTAGTTTTCTAGAAAAAGAGTTAAGATGGGACATTTTCTTACTAAGTTAGGAAAGCTGTCTTACGATATGCTTGTACGATAAATGTCTTCTCTATTTTTATCCTTGTTATGGTGAATCATATTTTTCTGAGGTCAATGGATCTGAAGTGTATCTGCAAGACATGAACCAGGTCATCTCTTAAATACGACATGATCATAATGTATGCTTTTACTCTTCATTTTGCTTCCTGTGTAGCTTTGCCGTTGGTATTTATCAAGGGAGAACACATAAGAAACACGGGGTTACATACTCCCTTCAAACTACTCTTCTTGTAAATGATATAGACAAAACCCTACTACGCATCTTATACTCATCCGTATTCTTAGCACTATGTGTGTTCGTAGATATGTATTAATGAAAGACACTTCCAGACTATATTAAAAGGTCTAGGAAAATTCCCAAAAAAGCAACTCATGGAATTCACATTATGTGGAGGTATAAAGCACCTAATATTTTTCCTTCAATGTTTTTCGCTGTAATTCCTTATCATTCTAATGATAATTATCTAAGCCTTTACGCAAGGGCGATATGAAAGCAATGTAAATGCTTTTCTTTGAATTGCTTCTAGAAAAATTTACGAGCCAATGTCAACTTTTCGTTTAATGATAATTATATTAATAAGTCATTTTCAAAGAGGGAAATTGAGAATTATCAATCACTTCTTATATCTAACCCTAGATTAATAAAGATTTAAAGAAATAGCTATTGGAAATTGAGGCTAAGAAAAGGAAACATTTGCAACTAAAATTTAAATGGAAGAACGTAAGAGGAAATCAGGAAAATGAAAGTGTCACCAACGCACCTGGAAAAAGTAAACAATCTAAACGCATAACCGTAGAATAAATACAGGCAGGTAGATGTTAAATTTTAATTGCCAGAGGAAAGCAGTAGAATAAAACAAACTTATAAGACCACAAGACATAAAGAAAAATATCGAGATAACAACAAAAGTATGATAGAGATGGTTCTAAATTTTGAAACAATTTAGGCACGATATACAAAGCGTGGACGTTTATAGAAATTGATAGGGAAAAAGGAAATCTTTGAAGCGGTTATTCTTCGATTCTCTTACCCACTCGGCCTACCTTCACTTGCACTGGAATGCGGCCCGTTACTCGATCATTATCGGGGGCCACTGATTTAACGTAACTGGCTCGAAATACAGCTATCTAAGCCTAAATTAATCTACCTCATTGATCCACAAATCCTATGAAGCGTGCGACCACTTGAAAATGGTTATAGCGGGTCAAATTTTCGTAACACCGCAGCCTATGCTTTGCCGTGCTTCCCTTCAACGTAATGCGGAAAAAATTGACCATCATGTTTCACTCGTGTGATTCTTAGGGGAGACTAGTACTTTTTACATGTAAATGAGATTTTACAGAAACATTCAACCCGTGTAGAACAGAAAAATGTTGCAGTACCAGGGGATTTTTTTAAAGCTAATAATCTATATCTTGGCTAATGACATAAGTGATGAATTGTGTTTTAATTACAAGCTTAACTGGTTGAGAAACTGCTTGAAATATTAGTAAGGCCCAGAACGATCGTGCACATTTAATTATAATAAGCTAAAAAGTAAAGAGAGACCTAAAATCGTGTAAATGTGACCGTTGTCGGGATACTTGATGGATCCAAAACACGCGAAACAAAGATTATATTTTATGAAGTGGAATCGAGTTAAAAATAAATCAAATTCGGAATACCTATTATTATTCCCTTCTTTACATTTTGATGAGGTTTACTGCCGGATTGGATATCAGATATGAATAACTTTTAGCACAGCGGTTTTAAAATTAGCCTCAAAAATTATATCATGTCTCCGAATGGAAATTAAATCCCCCAAAGTTTCTGCCTTTAACATTTTCGTTTCTCTTAAATCGATGATTTAATCGACTTTTCCCCAAAACACGAAAATTTCATCCGTTCATTCGCCCCCGAGGGGTCTCATCGTCAGGTGAGGCAGCTCACGAAAATGATTTCAACCCGCCATCTGGGGCGAGCTGCAGGAAGCGTTAAATGATTCGGATACCTCCCGAGCTGGAAACCATTCGAATATCTTTGATCTATCGATTCCTCCGTCTCAAAATTTCTACCCCTCTCACTCCAGCAAGAACGGGAACGGGAGGTTGAATTTAGTTGAATTTTCACCTCCCTCCTCAGCCTTTCCTCCTCTTTTATGGCATCACCTATTCGAAATTCGCTTCCCACAGAATTTGACCAGCCCTTGAACTTGGCCAAAGCCCCCTAACACAAATGAACCGCTCTATCCAGCTATTCGTCTATTCCCCACCCAGCTGCCAACCGTCCCTCCCACTAGAAACGAAAAAATTCCGAGCCCCGTTCCGTGGATGAGAATTTCGTTAGTTTTTCCTGTCTTGCGAGGGCAACAGCACCGAATCGGAGGGGAGACGATCCCGTGGCACCTCGTCTACCCACAGTGCACTCTGCGGATGCAGGGGCCGCACTTTCTCATACACTCCACCTCGAAATGCACACACACATGCACACACGCCACACGGGACAAATAGGAACCGGTTCCATGGGGTCCGTGGCCGAGGCTGGGGAAGAGGCCGAATGTGAAGAAAAAAGAAGTGAGGTAGAATGGCTCAAGGAGATCGAAGGAGAGAAGGGGTTTGGAGGAAGGAAAAAGGGAGGGAAGTGGTAAAAAAGGGAAGACGTTGGCAGCGATGGGGATGAATGTAGAAGGGGTTGGATAGACAAACGACTTTATTGGGCGAAATCGAAACTAGAAATTCCCATTCTTCGTCTGACTACTTGTTGGGTTGAGTTTACTTAGGGGGAACACGTTGGGGTGGCAATGGAGAAATTTATATGAGGGAGCGAAAATGTAAGAGTGTGGAATTGGTTTTGTGGGATGAAAAATATGAATGGCGCATTCATAGAAATGATACTTCAGGAAAAAGTAAGTGGAAAATGCGTGAGAAAGGAGGAAGAAATGGCAGCTTACATGATTACGAAAATTACAAGCTCGAGTTAGTTAGTATATTGAAAAAATACGAATTACCTCATTCAAGATAAAATAGGAAATAAAAGTTATTCTCAATCAAGGAAGTAGGAAAAGTCAGTTCAGTCAGCGCATTAAACTTCCTGACCGAAAATATTCTATGTATTAAGATACCATAAATTTAAACCTGGGAGATGAAGGAAGTTGTGGAAAAATTTAGCTTACATATCAGCGGAGGCAACTTCCTGAACAAGGAGCGTATGCATTAAAATACCATAAATTAAAATTAAGGAGATGGGGAAAATGCACAAGAAAAAGAAAACAAGGGAAGGAAGCAGTGGAGAGGAGAAAGATGGTGATAGTTATGGGGATGAATTAAGAAGAGGGAAGGAAGGGTAAACGGAAAAATGCATGGAAAAAAGCAAGATGGGATTCATATATGACTTCAGGAAGTACAGGAAGAGGTGCAAGTTTGAAATAAGAAGACATTGCATTGAAAAGGGAGGTGAGATAAAAATAGAGGAAAAACCGTGATAGAAAAAGAAGGGGGAAAATTAGGATGGAGATGAATTTTAATGAGAAGAGCGTATGAAAATAAATTATGAGGTCGCAGAAGCAAGGAAGATGCCTGAACTTGATGCGAAGGGAAATAAGAAAAGAGGTTCGAAAAATGCAAATTTTATGCTAACAAATATTTGGAAATGATTCTTGGTATAAATACGTTGAAGGATAAACATGTGAAAAATGTCGTCAAGATTGTGATTCGAACCCAAGTCCTCCACTTTCTGGGCAAGTATTCTAACCACTAAAATACGAATCGTGTGGTTTGTAGTCTATCGGTTAGATTGCCTTCCCAGAAAGTGGGAGACCTGAGCTCGAGTCAGTCAACTATACTTCTCTTTATCTTTGGGTTTTAAGACGTACAAAGACGCTAATTTTAACACCTTTGCCTCATCCCCAGTACAAAGAACCATAGGATGTACACCGATCAAAGATAGAAAAATAAAACATTAATTTAAATCGAATTTAAAAAATTCATAAACTCGTGAGAAAAATTAAGTGATATGTGCAGTAGTTTTGTAATAATTCATTCAAATTTTATTTCTTCAATAAATTAGCTCAGACGGTTGCAATTTTAGAATACGTCGTAAAATACGTACATGCAAGGGGATGAAAATTGGATAGAAGTCGTAAAAATAAATTGATAAATGTGAGAAAATAAATGGAAAATCGGAGGAGTCGTTTGCCAAGACATATGGCATGGCTGAGTGAGAACAGTTTCCTATTATAATTAAGCGATGAATTTCCTTTCTCTTGGATTGTAAAGGGGAAAAAACTTGGGGTGAACGGAAATGCAGAGGTAAAAGTGGATGGATAGTGGCAATGGAAAAGGGAATAGGAAGACCGTCATTGTTCCTTTACTTAATCCGAAAACCACCTTCAGAATCCAACCTCCCTCACAACAGGCATACATCATGAAGTGAATAATAACGTCACGATGTTTCACCAAGAGGAAGGAACAGAGTAAGGTATTAGACAAACGCCTAGATCCGGGGGAAGAGGAAGATGGGGGCTAAGGAAAATAGAGGATTTAAGTCGGGGAAAGCAAAACAAGGCAAAAAGGAAAAGCGGGGTGTGTAGTGGAATGAAGAGAGAGAGCGAGAGGTGTGAAAGGTTTGAGAGTGAGTGAGAGAGGGTGTTTGTCGAGAGAGAGAAGTGAAGGTTGGAGTGGAAGCTTGGAGAGGCGAAAGAAGAGTGGGAAGAAGATGGCAGGAAGAGGAGAGAAGATGAGGGTGTGGGTGGTAGGAGATTCAGAAAGGGTAAATAATTAAATAAAACGAAATCGGTGGGGGAATAAACGGTGAGTCGGGTGGGGGTATTTATTTAGAGCGTAGAGAAAGGGGAGGCTATCGGAGAGGAGGAAGAAAAAGAAGTGGCCGATGGGGAGAGGGTAACGACCCCGAATTAAAAGGAAGGAGGGGTGAAATAACAAAAGGGAGAATGATTCTTTGGAGGCTGCGAGGGAGCGTAAGAGGATAATGAATGGAGGGAAGGGTTGGGGGGGAATTAGGATTTAGAGGTGAGCTAGATGGAAGTAATGGAGGGGATTAGGGGGGGGAGATTTAGGAAGGGGGAGGGGTCTCCAGGTGCTAGCACACAGGCCTGCCACCTGAATATCGCTCGTGATTTTCTAATCATACCCTTCTTAGATTTGCCCCCACGACGGGATGGATATGCAGGTCACCGCAACGACTGTCGGAATTTTTGAAATTTTTATTAGCTGGAGCTATTAGGTGTCGTAGGAGAAGACGTGCCGCGAGATTCTTTTGTTTTTAGGAATAGATGAATGGGGACATTTCCTAGAAAAGGCACGTGGGTTTGCCAACCACGTGGGTTTTTCTATTCATCGAAGCTGGGAAATGCTCTGGTTCATTAGGGTAAAACGGCGTGCCATAGTGAGATATTTAAGTACTTTGCTTGATCTCATAAGCGATATCGAGTCCTTGATTTATGGTTTATTAATCAGCATGAAAAATATCAACTAATCTTAATTCATCGTTAAAAATAAAAAAATCTTAAAATCTTTGAAAAATTTTAAATAATAAATTAAAAATTCTCCGAAAGTTATTCATGCTCTTTATTTCTAAAGGAATATTTCGTTATTACTGAGTTACACCGTTCAGTAATAGATCACAAATTTTAGTTAAAATTATTTTTAATATCAAATCAACTAAGTATATAATAACAGTTTGAAACGATTCCGTGGGTGTTACTAAATCTATTTCTACTATTCTATTTTCTTGATGAATTACAGCTTATGGCGCAATTTATTTTCTTAGACCTTAGATATAGGAAGAGATTTTTGTACACTTAAATATTTTTAGAATGGATATAGAGAACTATCTTGGTCTCGTTCCTTAAATTTGCTTTGATAAATCTGATAACATGAATTGTATTTTTTTCAACTTTTCGTACGGTTCAGCCGTTGATTTCCTTTCTTTTTTATCGAAATTATTGAGGTTCCTGCGCATGTAATCGTATGAGAACGAGCATCATTAATGTTAACTACATTAATTACGAATTCCTTCACTTGATTTATATAAGGCTATCCGTGTTCGCAGGCCGATTTCAAAGTCATTCATATCACCGTCCGAAGACCAATAAAAAAAAGTCGGAGATCGCTCATGTAGCCTATAAGTGTGGTAGTCCCGATTGCATCCCTCACTCTTTCCTCTCCTTCAAATGCATACTTCTCCATTTGCTCGTCGACCCTCGTCCTAGCTTCTTCCCCTCCCCCAATTTACCATTGCAACCCGTGCATTGGAAAATACCCGCTTCGTACTATGCTGCCGTTACCTTTGTCCATCTTCCCCACCACCCACCTTCCTCACATCCTGTAAGGGCCTTTGGCCCTACTCGGATCTTATGGCACGCACTCTGCCTCCCCATCCGCTCATCCTGTCTCTTTGCTTCGTGACGATGGTGCTCCCTATCGGGAAATACATTCTATGGATCATCTGATATTCCAGGTGCGAGCCGAACGATTGCTCTTCCCTCGGATTTCCCTAAATAAATTACGCTTCCGATTAACGTCGGCGTTGGTTTCGTCGTACACGTGATGTTAAGCGAGAATCAATGTTGAGAATCGATGGAGAAAGGAGGCTCATTGGATCTCAATCAATTAGTTGACTGACATTTTTTCCGAGTCTTTAGGTTCGTCCCTCATGGTTTTAGATTCATAAGAAATTCTCTCTTCCTTTTTGCAATTCTTATTTAACGATATCCTCGATCTTTCTTACATATTTTCACCATTATTTTCCAGAGGTTCAGGTTTATTATGGAACTGCATTGACTGTGTGTGTATTATGTATTGTGTATTGGCCGGTAACCTTTTTCCATCAGAATGCCACATTTACCTTTCGCTGTCATGAGAAAGGTGGGATGTGAATCCATCACCTAACTCTTGTGATGTATTTTTCTTACATTTCAATTGATAAAATCCCAGTTTTATACGAGGAAACGAATTCATCCGCAGAGTATACTGTAATAGAAAATTTTCCTGATTGTTCTTCTCTTGGCGTAATGTTCAGCATAGGAATATTGGAAATATAGGATTTTATCTCATGTATCGATAAAAGGAGTAAATACTCATGAGTAAGTAGTTTTTAAAATATAAAATCATATGGGTATTGTCAGCGTAGTATAATATGTCCATAAAACCCTATGGATAATATTTAGTATTCTATTATGTTATTATACTAGGATGACAATACTCTTATGATTTCATATTTTTAAAACTACGCACTCATAAGTATTTACTCATTTTATCGATAACAGAGACTATATTGTTCTTATGAATATGCATCAGATACATTATATCATTCTTCTGAAAAATTCCTAAGAATTGAAGTTGAATTTACAGGCTTTGTGTGTCAAAGATATTGCGTATCTGCTGTAAAGTTCCGATAATTATTGCTGTGAGTATGATCAAGTATAATGAAAAGAGGGTTTAAATTATATCCAATGCTAAAACGCTATAAACCAAGGATATCCTAACCATAAAGTTATATGATTCCTAACGTTAAATACAAAAAAATTATGACATAAAGAAAATTTCAAGCTAAATTATTGCTGAAGACCGAGATTAAGGCCACACCGGAGGCAGTTATAGAATTTATGTATGTATATAGTGTCTTCGAAGGTGAAAGCGATAAAAGCATACAAGAATATAATGACCTGATATATGTTACAAAATTGATTTGCGGATGTTATAACATAAGCTTTTGCAGAAAAATCTGATTCACTATCATGGTTGATCGGGCTTTATGCACTCTAAAATACAAATCCTATTATACGATTATACGATCGTATGTTTTCTTTCTTTAAAAAAATAATCATGGAATCCAATGAGCATCTCTCATGAAAGATCTTCATTTTAAAATAGTACGAAATTTTTAAAATATCGGTGAATCATCGATACTTACTTACCAATGGTGACTGAATTTACATTTATGAATGGAAATGAAAAATATTTCTCTCCCTCATTAAGAAAGGCTCTCATAAGCTGGATCGTGGTCATTCGCCTCCCTTTTTTCCCTCTCGAGATAAGTTATCTGCAAAACGAATCCCCTTTACGTCATCGCTCCGAAAACGCTCTGAAAACGGCCTTTTAATTCCTTCGCAGATGGATGTATGTACCGAGAGATTAGAAGTTGCCGATCGAATCTTGAGTTTGCATTTTTTGGACAGCGATAAGGACATGTCCACACGGAGAGATAAGAGGGGCGAGATAATGGTAAAGTTGCACTCCTTACCTCCTAAAATCCTCTTCCTCCATCAGTTTGTCGACGCGTGGATATTGAATCGATGCCAAATAAGGAGGTGTACGTCGACGTCCACGACATTCGTCCGTCCCGTCGTTGGAGCCCGCGAGCTGGAACGGTAAAAAAAAATTATTCAACCAAATAATTGCACGCGCGTGCATCTCTAACGAGTCTTGGAAGAGGAAGTGAGTGATGCGTTCACACGATCATCGAGAACCCAAGCAAAGAGTCACCACGGTCACCAAATGTCCGCGTAAAAGTTTTAGCGCTGCGACGGTCGTCGGCGAAAATGTCGGAAAGAAGTCGTAAAAGACGCATCTTTCCGACGGTATAGTTATTCGTCCCGTGCGGGTTGCGTAACTCCCCGGCACAGTTCCGCCGGAAAGTTCGAGAAAAGCGCACAGGATGCATTCGAGGGAAGAATGGCTCTTATCGAATCAAACGATGCTCCGATAAGACGAGCCTTGAAATGAGGTGGCCTTATCGAAATGCATCGTGAATAAGAGAATTTCAGCTCGGCGGAACTTTGTATGAATGTTTTGGTAAAACGTGACGAATTTATCTTGCGTCGATTAGAGGATGAATAGCGGTCCGGGCTGATCGGAGTTCTCTTATCGATAATTCAAAACCAAAAAAATTCCAAATTTTTCTTTGGTCATTTATACGGTACATTCTCTGCGTTTGCAATTATTAATCTCAATTGGCATTTTTAAGGAAAAACGGAGTCGATAACGGAATCGGAAATCGAACCTAGGATATTCCTCTGTCCGAAGGACTGCTTTAGCCGTAGCCATGTTATCCGACTAGAATAGTTAATAAGAGTCCAAAGCAGCCTCCCGGATAGGGGAAGATCCCGTGTTCGACTCCCGGTTCCGTCAGATTTTTTTCAAATCTGTGTTTCTTTGGGATATTTCCAGGGTGTACGCCCTAGTGTGCTATTATAACCGAACCCTTTTCCTTAGGAATTTTTAATATCTCCGAAATGAATTACATTTACACAAACATATTACCTTGGAAATTTTGGGAATTTTAAAATACAGAAGTAATGGTGGAACCTAATTATTGAAACGGCAGGCTTTTATTATTAAAACATTGTGAGGGCAAAAAAACCTAAAAAAGGTTCTACAACAATTTTCAAGGTCATACGGAATATAATTTTCTTAGATTAATTGTGGGTTCATGAGCGCATTTGAATTTTAAAACTGTATTTTACTTAAAAATATAAAATTTCAAACGATTGCTGTACTATAAGTGTGGAAGAGGGAATTGTGATATGAGAGGTTTTATTATTTGTTAAATTAGAACTATTCATTCCCCTAATTTTTAATTGTTCTTTTCATCGAAGGACTGAAGTAAGATTAGAATTTAAATTGCTTAAACGCATAAAATACTTATTCTATGATTAATAAGTCTATGTTTTCATTGCAAGGCAAGGACTTCCTGCTTCCGAAGAACTTCCAGCTTACAAAGGAAACCATTTACTGCATGAGAACGCTGAACGGTACAACAGTGCATAAGCGAAGCATCAATAAAGGTAAAGGAAATTCCTACTAATTATTTGTAATAGCCTTTCTTAAAGCCAAGCCAATACTCGCAATTAATTGGATAAGAATGCATTCGAAGACCGGTTTGATGACATTGAAGCCAGCTGCATCACTTTTAGATATGATATGCATTCCTTGAAGACGATGCACATGGCAGGAAACAAATGCACTTTATCGATACAAATTTACAGGAAATGTCTGAAGGTTCCTTAAATCGTTGGGTTTTATGCACATTTAGATCAAGGTTTTTCTGTATCACCATAAATTACCATATTCATCCATCCATTTACACTATATTTTGATTAGAAACTTTACCGGAAAATGTGGTTCTAAGTTCGTATTTCATAACCTATCCTCATAAGTTTAAGGCAGTAAACATTATAATTTAATGTTCTCTTTATTCCGAAGGTTAGTGGATATTTTGAGGTCAGCTTAGGAGGTTTCTTTTCATTACTGGTGCATAAAAACAAATTGTCGAAATAATAGCCTATCATTCATATTTGACGAACTCCTGCTTTAAAATAAAATAATATTATTTATTATTATTATTATTTACAATAAAAAAGTTACAAGCGGACAGTAGTCCGGTGGCAACTTATATATAAAAAATACATCAACAATCACTTAAACGCGGAAGTCAACACAAATCAAATTAGTAATATTTCTACAATGTACACCTCCGTCTCCTACAGTACATACAAAGAATACTTTTGCATTAAAATATCAAAACAATCCGCATCATATACAACACCACCCAAACCGTATCCTCCAAGGCACCAGCACTAACACCACAATGTCTACAAGAACTACATATTTAACAATTACACAATTGTGTATCAATTATTTTCACAGCGAATTTCTCAACAGTTAGTCGATTTTTTTTTAATTTTTTGATAAATCGCTTATGTATGACTATAGCAGGGAAACGGAGAAATTCTTATTTGGCAGGTTTTCCATCTTATTCAAACATCTCATCGAAACGTAGCCAATCGAGCAAAATTTTTAATACGGCATCTCACGCACAGCGTGGGCAATCTTCTCATTCGCCGCAATAAATAAAACAAAAGCTCGCATCGAAGCGTAGTCCGGCAATTGGCGTCGCCTTACTATCTTGGCAAGAAGGAAGGTTCGTAGCAGTAAATATCGTCTAGATGGACTCATGGAGGATAACTTAGTTCGGGTTCCCACGGAAATGTTGTTTGGTGTAAAATATTTGGGATTCTTGCTGTATATTGGTTGAAGAATCGGCAATCATGCTCGTTCTCGATTTATATATAAGGCGATAAGATTTAATAGTCTCTGATAATAATTTTACCCGGAGAAATTAATACATACAATAAATAATACATATACGAGGGTGGTCTGAAAAATTTCCGACCCCAGATTTTTCAGTAATCCTCAGAAAATTTTCAGAAATTTTCAGAAAAATTGTCGAGAAATGGCGAAATGTCGGAAACTTTTCAGAACACCCATGTATAAATACACACAAATGCGGGTTATTTTTATGCTACTATTTCTTTTATTTTTAAAATTTGAAAGCTTCTCTACGATCGGGAGCTACTTATTTCTGAGATAAAATGGAAATTATGTCGCAAAATGTATTTACTCATATGAGTGAATAAATTTCATATGCCTTCTCCATTCTATGAAATCTTTTCCTTTGAAAAAATCTACGAAGACCTTGATATGGTAGGAATCTATCTCATGAAAGGAAAAAACGGATTGTTTTTCTTTCGACATTCCTTTAAAAAATCTCGGTCGAGATTAAAGGAAAAATTCATTTCATTCTAAATCTTTCTGATCAGTGATATTTTGTCTTATTTATTATCTTTTACATTCTCCGTTTTATCAGTTCTCATTTCCGGATCCTTCCATCTTCCGCAGTGTGTCTGTATCTTCCTTCCATGGCATTTACCTTTCAGCATCTCTCTTGTGTCTTGTCTTCAGTCCCCTACTTTAAATATTAACGGAGTGCGTAACAATCTACTCTTGACCCATCAGATGTAGGAGTAGGATAAGCCCTTGCAAAGGACTAGGGGAACGAAGGACATCAACGTCCAATCAACGAAGGCATCATCTGAAATTTTTACTCATCTTGCTATCAAAATTATAATAAAAATGTAGCATTATATATAGAAAGGAAATTCCTATAGTGCATGAATGGAGATAATTTCACGACTCTATTTTGGTAGTAATCTCCAATATGTGCAAGGTGTATGAAAACTATTTCACCATAACAGAGAATTGAAAGAGTTATAAAATTTTTGAAACGTTTCATTATTTATCCATATTATTTATTATTTATCCATATTTCTATCTCCTCTACAAGGGAGGCAGATATATTTATGTTACCATTAAAATAAATCGAACATAAAAAGTTTCCAAAAGATAAGTATATTAAAATTTTATCTTAAACTGATTTTATTCTATGTAAAATTTTAAGAAATAATCGTGGGAATGAACTTAATCATGAATGATGATTGGTATTAATTATGTAACTCGAATACTTTCAATAAATTCACAGATGATAATATACAATTTTCGGATATATAAATGCCCTTTCTTACTTGGCCACTTTGACTGCAAATTAAAATAATGAAAATAGATATCTTAAATTTCTGCAAAGGAGCAGTAGATCTTCCTAATAAAGTAAGTAACTTAAATATTATGACCTTTTTAATAAATATTGCAGATTTCACAAGTTTTCAATCTTTCGATAAGTTCATGGGAACTAAAATTCCCTGCATAATATGTGTTACCATTTCTTGTATTTCTTGATAAATAAATCCACCTTTTTAATCATCTAACATATTTTGCCAGATTTCAAATTCGTCCATGGTACTTCAGTGAAAAATTATATCAACTGTTTTAGTTTTAACTAATATCCAAATCACAGGAGGGTTTCAATTAAAAACTGACGCTTCTTGAAAATAACCATTTTCTAGATGAATCCTTCAATTAGTTTTCCCAAAGGACAGCAAAGGGTTACAAGGCAAAAGATTAAGATCATAGAAATTCTTAATTTCCTTCTCATCGTTATTTTCTCATGGACGCCCGACCAGTTTCTCTCTCAGTATGCCCGGTGTTTACCTTATTTATTTCTTCTCCGCAGATGCGTATTAATGCACTGCCCGCGATTTTATACGCGATTAAAGACCGAATCGTAGACATTGCACACATACGGATTCATCGCCGCGGGAAATATTCAGATGATATTTACAAGCTCGGAGACAGTAAACCAGGCATTTCAGGCGCGATCATTGCTAAAAGTAATTACGGGAATTAATCATACTTTAATGCAGGAACGCAAATCTAATTAGCGGCGAGAAATTAATTTCGCCGTGTCCTCCGCGGCTTTTCGACCTCAGCGAAGAAACTCCTAAGGCTAGATTATATTTAATTACGGGTTTAGAACGCGTTTTTTCCCCTCATCCGGCGACCTTGGTGGCGCGTTTCGCGGAGCCACCATGTTGGCGGACAGAAAAACGAGGCGGGAGCAATCTCTTCCCTTTAGGACAAACTCGATTTAAAGCGACCGGAGCCCTCGAAAAAAAAATGGAGACAAATGGTCAACAGACGCAGGTACCCCACAAGTCGCAGCGCGGGGGTGCGGGGGGAGGAAAAATAATTTCGCGGGCATCATCCCCCCCCAAAGAGCGCGCGGGAAAATTTCGTCCCCGTTCACTTTCCAAATATCGGGCGCTCTTTCAAAGATCCGCACGCAAACGAGATAAACGTCGAACGATGCTCATTTGAGCAGCCGTTCGGATGCCCCCCCTTCCCTCCATCTCACGACTTGACACCGTTAAAGAGACCTCTGAATGCATTTGGGGCGCGATTTGCGTAAGGGAGGGCAGCTGCGAAGTGCTATCGCTTCAATTGGAGGTCACCACAACGGACAAAAAAGCACGGGGAGAGAGAGAGAGAGAGAGTGCGAGAGTGCAGTTATTTCGTAATCGAACCAACAGAGGGAGCGGATAATCGGGGAGAGTTCGAGAGTTGGTTTTGCTCGGTTAGGTGCCGTCACATCCCCCCCCCCCCAACTCCCGGTGGAAACTCCCCCCCCGCCCGCTAAAGATTTTTTTGCCCCCCCCTTCCCAAACCTTGCACCCACCCCCTCCTCTCTCTTTGCCTCGTGCACCAACTCCGCACTATCTCTGCTTCTCTACCCCGTTACCCCCACTTCCTTCCCCATCTCTGACCAAATCCATTCCCCCCCGCCAACTCCCCCCCCTCCAGACCGTGTTACAAGATTTACCAAAACTCGGACAACAAGAGATATTTTGCTGTATCCATGGCTGTTTTATGGGTTTCACAGGCTTTTTTCTCCTCCCCTTTTTTTCCTCGCTCGCTGCTTTTGTTTTCCCGCTGACCTGTTATTTTTCCTTTAAAAAGACACGTTCCGAATGACAGGCGTCTCTTTTTTTTAGTAAATATCTTATTTTCGTGGCTGGATTGACGCAATGGAATCGCATTGTCCCGCTGGATGTGATCACTTGTCGAATGTGTTCTAGGATACTAGGATACTGTGGAAATGTGGATTGTGAATCATTTTCGTGGATATTGGCCAAAATTTTGCCGTTATAAATAGCGTAAATTGAATGAAAAGAGTCTTTGTATGATTTTCTGTCTAAAAAACGGGAGACTTTCTCTTCCTTCTGTGGGCGGCCAGGCGTGTTTACATCCCCTAAAATCGCAGAATTTTAATATTGGACATTATATGTTTATCATCTGTTCCAAATATTAAAATATAACGATATTTCTAGCAGAGTTGTCTGATTGTTTTTAGCACTAAAGTAAGTTTTTTTATTCATAATAATTGTTTTTTAGCCTTAGCTTACACTTTGGGATCCATATTATATACTAAAGGCATAGTGAAACTGAATGAAGATAATAGCAAAAGCGCTGATACCCTTTGCAGAAACTAGAAACTGCTCTTCTTTAGCCGAAAGTAATCATAGTTCCTGCGACCATATGCAAGGGCAAACTATCTCACTCCTATTCATTCCCTGAGAGTCTCATCCCTTCTCCAGGACTTTTGGTGGAATGATTGTGGTTCAATCCGTCCCTCAAGCTGAATACTTAACCGCATGAAAATCATAAACTACTTGTAATCCCTATCCCAAAAACCTCCCTCATATTTTGCCAGTGAGCAAGAATGCGTAGTAGAAACAGTTTATATTCGGTTCCACGGTTTATTTGTGTATGCCTCTGTGTATTATTGAGAAAACTCCCGTGACTATTGTTTTGTGAATATCTGAGGGTAGGATTATCACGTAATGCTTACTTGCAGTGAATGTGGTGACGGCGAGTTTAACACGTCACTTGTTTATAATCAACAGCGGGATGTGTTTAACGGAACTGATCAGGTATAATATATAATTGATAGGAACGGATTGAGGTATAATAATAAGATCGGTAGCCGTGAAGGCCTAACAGGAATCCTGAAAAATCTCCCAGAACAATATTTATTAACATGCTAGATATTACTTTGTATTCTTTCTTTTACTATGGGTGACGGTTAATTTTAGTATAGGTGACTGTTAATTGTTTATAGTATCAAGGATTGTAAATGGATTGTGTAAATGTGTAATATCCGTTTTTATATTTATATATTTTTTTAAATCGTATTTTATAAGTTGCCACCGGACAATTGTCCACATGTGACTATATTGTAAATAAATAAATAAGATAAATTCGTTATGGCTCACCACCTGACTACGTCTGATTGTATGCCAAACGTATATTAACAGTGATTGCAACAAAGCCATAAATAATAAATTATACAATGCATAACTGGTAACTTTCACAGATGTATTATTTTTCAAGGCGGCTAGTTTCATCAACGAATTGATATCATCATAAGAGTGCATTGTTTCTTTTATTATAGCGCCCTTACGCAAAGTGGAGCTTGAACATGTCAGATTTATTTTGGGAGAGGAGAAACTTCAGGATCAACAAATACCAATGTCAATCCCTTCAGCTTCGAGCACTAAAAAAATATCGACGATCCGAATATAATCATCTGCAAATATTCGATCGAGTGATTCATTAAAATGTTTTGCGTACGCACGCGAGCTATTTCTTAACTCGCTTGAGTCACAGCGCTTTTGCAACTGGCCCTAATATCCTATTTCCCCAATTTAATTTCTGCTCAGCGTTTCTTTGACATCCTCGAATGTATCGCGTTAGCAACTGTTTCCGAAATCCATCAATCAATGAATCACAACTGATAACGACTGAATTGCAGCAGATCCGTGCAATCTGCTATCGCCGAAATTTCGATGGATAAGGAAGACCGATCTTAAGTTTTATGACTCTACCTATAGGAAAGCTACCTGGGACGCTGTGAAGTTTTTTATTGCCTGTCAGGTGTCATATATTCCTCTAATTGTATACTTGGTTTTTTATTGGTTCAAGCTATTCCCTATTTAATGGTCATGTTATGAATGGAGATCGAAATATATCGAAACGATATTTTTCTCAGATTTTGTAAATCTTAGTTTATAACTCAGACTATTCGAAACTCGATTAACCGAAGATTCAAGATATAGGATACGTTGTGGCTATACTTAAGCTTAATCTCATCCGAATGAACACCAAAATTTGGTAAAATTCAACATTTATGTTCATGATATCATTAGCCTTCTGTTATTCTCGCATCGATACATTTAATTTTCCTGATACCACATCATGGAATATTTCTATTCGTGTTTCAGCATAGAATTGAGAAAGATGTCTTTCATTTACTAATAGTATTGCTAAGAATGTTCCGAGATCATTTCACACATCCACTCCAACTGGGAATCGAAACCAGTTTCATTTAGTTTAATTCTCGTTAATTATATTATAAAATGAAAGCTACCATTAATACTAATTAGTGGAATTTATTTAAGTTTCTTCTTATTGAAAGCTAAGAAAATTATTATTCCAAGGGTCATTGTGCTTTTTTCTGCGATTTCCTAGCTCTCTCACTCTGAGACTCTTACCTTTGGGTATCATTCAATATATCCGTAGTTTATTTGGCAGCTGCTGTGTGCTACCTCAGCTAATGAGCAAAGGCATTTTTATATCAATTTTCGCTTGCACTTAGACCCTCCGTATTACATAAGGTAATGCATATCCTTGGAAGTTTCAGCACAAATTAGCTCTAATCTTAACAATTTTGTATTGCATTAGTCTTATCTATTCTGTATTATATTAAAACATCGGGATTAATTTCCGGGTACATCTTTCAGCTTACAGTTCACTGGCTGAATTCGGTTCTTGAGAGGAAAAGCGCAACAACATGATTTTCGCCAAAGCAGTGAATTGCGTGGGAAAAGTTGGCGATTTATCTCAGCAGAGGACGGTTTATCGGACGAAAAGTCTCGGATTCCTTCACGTATTATTTCGCGTGACTTCGGCTGCTAAAAATTCTAACTGCGAAGAATTCCCTCTTCCCGTTCCATCGGCCAGCATTTTCAAGAACTCCAAAAGCGGCATCGACGGGTAAATTCTTACTTTCTCTCCGTACCGAGGCTATGACCGCTCTCGAACTTTCTATTACTCTTATTTTTTTTTCGAGGAGATAAGCTGATAAAAATGTGTGCATTCCACCCCAATTTTTAAGAGGTCCAAAATCCAGACGGCGCCGAATTGTCGATAACGGTCCTCTTTCTTCAGGATGGCAAATAAGTCATTTTTTCCTCACGTAGATTGCGTGGAAAATAAGCCGTCACGCTTTTAAAGACGGGCATTTCCCAACGTTGGCGTGAAACGTCTCCTCCACCGCAAGGATTGTATGCTCAAAAGACACATGGCTTCGAAACGTGTTAAAAGTTTTATTTTCGCCAGCTCGCGAAGGAGGAAGCGAAGCGGAAGGCCTACAGCTGAAGAAATTCGCGGAGCAAACCGTGAGATGTTTCCTTAACGTTTTCTGCTGGAGACGAATGTATTATTGACTATTGCTGTTTCTTCACAAAGGGTTAGTCAGGAGGTGGGGGAACATGCGGCCTTTTCGGACCCTCAATGCGGCTTTATTTTCAGAATCCTGAAAATAATTCACTATGATTCATTATCATTGATTTTGTTTCCCAGTGTCGTTTTAACGTCAAAGGGATATAAAATTAGAAATATCCTGCATCAACATTACATTGGTTTTCTTCAGTAAAACGTCGATTTTAAACTACCTTAGTGTAACTAATAGGCCATTAATATTCGGCCTGATGATCTCATCTTAATCGTAATGTTTTTTTACCATTGTCATTCACAATATTATTGCGACAAATTGTACAAGAGGCCTTCCAAAGTAAAACGCTTCTCAAGTCCTGCATTACTCAAAGATATGAGCTACAAAAGGAAAGGAAAAACATAAAGAATTTGAAATCATTACATTACAAGTTACAGTATTTTAAAGAAATTCTAACTAAAGCAAAATGTTATCACGTATGAGCATATCATGCAAATTTATCAAGAGATGCGTGAATTTACATCGTCACAATCAGGAGATATTGTGTACGTTGCCCACAGAACGATATCTAATAACAAAAAGAGCTGCGCTTAAATTAGAGGTGCGGAGATATTTATTGTCCTACAAAATTGTTAGTTGAACAGGTTGACTGGAACTGCACCAAAAGTTAAGACATTGGAACATGGATGTATCTCCCTCTTATCGTACATATCAGTGATTCACTTTTGATTTGCACAGCCACACCTTCTGTCCGATTCCTCATGCACCTATGGTTTAGTAGAACCAATTTCGAAATGAAGCAGTTGCCCTCATATCGGACTTGATTTGTACATGGAGGTGTTAGAATGTTTTGTAACGCATGTCACTTTATTCGAGATCACCCGAGTCCCATGGGGAAATCTGTGTTTATTTAACGGTTCTAATGTATTTATAAACTGTTTTAGTGGGTGAGAATGTGCGTCTTCGAATGCGATTAGGGGACTTAATTGAAGGACTTTGGTTACTGGGTTAATCGCATGTTTGTTCAGTAGTTCTTATTGGTATGTAAAGTTATCATCCAAGGGGTCGATTTGAACCTAAAAAGCTAAAGTTCTAAGGAGAGAGTGAGGAATACTACGAATGACATACTACATGACAACATGAGGAGTGAGGTGGTTTTCTTTTCTCATTAAGCCCGAATGTTGTGAGTGGGAAAGAACGAGTAAGTGCAGCACAATGACCCTAGGGGTAAAAATTCTCATGCAATCAATAAGAAGTTCTCGTCTAGATACCGATCAATCGTCCTCAAACCCAGTACGATTTCGTAGAGGAAAAACTTATCTCACACTCAGCTTCGATCGAAGTCATCGTATTGCTAGTCGAATTGTCGCTCTCCTAATATTAAACTGCTAAAAAACGGGAAATTTCGCGTTTATCTTCCAGTCACTTTGAGGAAACAATAGCGATTGTACTTGAACACTCCGAAAAAAGGTTCCTTCACAACATCGCCCAGGTTTTCAACAACCGCGAAGCAGCTTTCGTCCCGGTTTCCCCCCCAACCAAACCACGCTCAGTACACGAGGCGCATAACAGGTTGACCGCGTTCTAAATGTCTCGACACCGTTAATTCGGAACAGATCTATCGGTTAGGTAACGCGACGTGTAACATTCGGACCACGGGCTGGCATAAGCGACCGAAAGGCGTAAGCTGAAAGTAAAATTCTCTCGGCGAGGAGACATGACCTATCCCACGGCGGCTAAGGAAGTAGGCCGTGGCCCCCAGTCATTCATTCTTCGACGCATTCGCGCTCGACCTTCCGGCGGCCAATTCCAGACTACTCCACCGTGGCGCCACCATCGCCTACAATCACTCGCACACACGCCGATTCGGATCTTCCGACCCAAGGCCTCCTGCCCTTCTATTTTCCTTACATCCAGTGTTTTTACACGCCGTTTTTTTTACGCGCGCTCCTGCAGTGGAGAGGGGGTCGTCGGCGGGTGCTTGTAGATACGCTCCCGTCTTCCGATTTCGAGGTCCGCGGGAACAGGTGGTCTTCTCCCCGCCCGCGCCTCGTTGCAGACGCCCCTAGTTGTTGTAGAGGGGGTCTCTTTTGGAGTGTTTTTCTACGCGATGGGACGAGGCTATTTTTCGCGGCAGCGTCATCCATTTCCTCTCTCTAAGGTCGATCCTGTCGGAAACAGGAAATATGGCTGAAGTGAGATGCGAAACTAGAGATGGATGCAGAACAGCGGTCGGCCTGTTTTCTGTGATGTCCGATGGGATTGGGGGCCTTTGAGGCTTCGGGGTTCGATTCAGTGGCGATTTGGAGGGAGTATTTGTGTTCGATTTGGTTTGAGGATGACCGAATGCTGGTCTGCTGCTATTTTAGGAACACCATTGTCTTGGGATTGAATCCTGATTGGGGCATGGTCGCTTATTGTTTTATTGAAGGGATTAGAGTGTTCTTCTAATACTCAAATTCTTCCTGTTAAGTAGTGACCATTTTTATGATACGTAAGTCCTAAATCGACCGCCTCTATTTCATATAAAATCGTCTTACTTTTATTGAAAAGTATAATTACTATATTTAGGTTCAACAAATATCGTTTTGTACACTAGAATGGTTTTTAATTAGTATTAAATCGATTATTTTCAATGCACAGAGCGTTCGATTTCGGTAAATGTGGTCCAGGGTTCGATTCTTCGTGGTGACTCATGTGTTCGAAATGACCTCAACCGTCGAAGTACTTTCAATAGAACTACTAATACTACTATTAGGAATCGATTATATCATCATAGATGTATTACAGAAAGCATTACAAAGCGATACAAAAAGTATGTAAATTTGTACATGGCATGCATTAGCAATGATGGTGTTAATTTATGTAATGTATATGCATATATTATGTCATTATGTAATATTATGAATGTATAACTGCCCCATCCTCATCTGATATGACTGCGGTGTAAATTTATAATCCACACTGCAGTACGATCTCCATTTGAAGTACGATTCGGCAGAGAATCAGTAATTCGCTAAAATTTTAGAAATTCATCATTTCTTTATTCAAAGTTATGAAATTATCGCACACATATGTATTTGAGAAAAACTAATCCACGTATTAATAGACGAAAACGATCTAGGCGCCTATATAAGCATATGAATTTATATGCAGGATTGAATTTACTATCCGACTCAAAATTTTCTATCAGAGAAAAATACAAATACGATAAAATTTTACGAAATTTCCGAAGCATATTGATTACATTATGAATTCAGCCTTACTCGGAAAGAATATGAAACGTGGTCAATTTCTCAGAGTAGGCATTGAGTTTGGACGTGGGAAAATGACGGTATCAATTTTGTCACACAGTCAGTTCCACCACCACATGCTCTATTGTTTTTGATTTCCCCATTTCAAAGCACTGTTTAACGGAGGAAATATGCACAAACCAACGGAAATGCATAGGAGCGTTTCGCCGTTGCATCATGACACCGCAGCGAATGTTTCATACTAGTCAGACCTTTGAAACACAAGGTATAAAAATTCAAATATTCACATAAACTAACATAATCTTATAACCCATAAAATCGCGGAAAAAATCGTTTCCTAGAGAACACATTTCCGCCATTTTAAACACAAGGACGGACGCCACTGAAGGCATTGGGTAAGATTTATGAAGAGTTAATATTTTTTAGTGACTGGAAATACCTCCTGATAAAGGAGCGTTCGGGTTTGTTAATAGGAGAACGTAACGCACAAAGAAATTCCTGTTTTTCGTAATCGAAGATTTTCCGTGTTCCGATATGTTTTTTGCAGTGGGGAGTATGTCACATTTATTTCATCTTATAATGAGGGAAATTTCCATATCCTGACGGTCAGCGTTGGAATACGTTTGAAAACCGTCATCATTCTTGAGCTAGGATAACTTATGGTAGAATGACGTTTAAATTTTAGGGATTAATAATTTTAATTCTAATAAATTGAAAGAATGCACAGGTCGCGATGGTAGATATCTAAACTTTCTTAATTGCCTCGATTCATGTCTTGAGGAGAAAGCTTTTGGATGAGGATTTTGGAGTAACGTCTAATTAGAGGTTTCTCCTGCGACGCAAAGTTGGCATCCTTCGCGAAACTAGTCGCAGTAAACCGCCACTTATCCGCAAGGTTTTATGACTAACCTCTTGGACTACACCTCCAATATGCGCCTTCGCAGAAGTGGGAGCCAATGGTTTCTGAATGAGTTCAATCACGACGGGTTGGTAGTTTCCTTACGGCTGGTTTTAGTGTTATTTAAGAAGACGGCTGGCTTCTTAAGTCGCCCGAAAATGCTTTTTACCTCGTTGTGTGCTTTGCATAGCACAGGAAGCCTTACTAAGAAGGAGTACGTAAATGTTATAAAAAAAGGGTACAGAATATTTCTAAAATTCCGTAGTTTTTATGACATAAGCTCCTCTCAAACACGTACTCCTTTCATAATCTCCCTCAAATGGCAAACAACAAACTCATGCGCGTTTAGTACTTATACAATTTGCTCAACAACTCCATCGGCCACATCAACGTATTTGACATAACCATCACTCTCTTCACCCTTCAGTTTTTATTGAAAAAGAATATCTACGTCCTGATATACTTTAAACATGTTAATTACTTTTATAATTTTTATTGCCCATTATGTTACAATTTCTTTCTCGTTTTCTTTCATTCTTTCCTAAAATTTATGCTGTTCTTTTACAACCCCCTTAACTTTGCGGGTGTTTTTTGAACTCGATATATTTTTTCTGCTATCATAAATAACAGTTTCTTACTCTCCAAGAAGCCTATCTTTCTTTCCTTTCCTAAGCATATATTATATTTCCTAATATTGTTAAAAATTTGAATTTTGTTAATTTATTGTATTTCGTTTTACATTCTGATTAAAGATTAAACGAAGCATTGGGCCCCAATAGCCCTAATTTCGCCCAATTGTATTGTATTATATTGTAAACAGTTATGATTCTATAGTATTTATCCTAGCTTGTGGAAGTAAATAAACAGTACTGTATTGAGAGAATTTTATTCTAAGTAGACTACTTCTAATTAACACTTATATGGCTGACCTACGAGCCGAAGCCGAAAATATTTCTCACAGATTATAGAATTCGAAGATGTATATTTTTCAAAAGTTTACTTTTCAAAATAAGAGTAAATAATTCTACTAAAAATAATCTTCTCAGAAATTTTTGTGACGACTGTGAATTATTTTTCCTGCATAATCAAAAGAAGCTTCTTTCTTCCATCTCAGAAATTTTGATGTTATTACTAGAATTAATATATCATCACAGTTCACCTACACAGGAACTCAGTTTTCAATTGCATACAAATTATTACTTTCTATTCTTCAAAGGTTTTTGGCGAAATCCGTCAATGTTTTCTCATAACTGTTTTGAGAATACCTTTTCTTTCCAATTGGACTGCTGAACGTTTTTAACCTACTTTTCCAGAAAATAGGAAAGTAGTCTTATGAGATAGCAAACCCGTTCTTAGCAAGTTCCGCACGAAAAGTTTGAAAATCGTTGGAGCCTTCTTCATCAGACTTTCATGGCGGATATTTCTAATTTGTGCGTAAAATGTAATTCAGCCCGGAAAAACTTTTGCTCTAAATTTGGTTCTTAGTTTCTACTCTATTTGAAATTATTTCCTTCGACTGGAGTCACTAGATAATTTTTGTATGTAATGCTTATGAATAATAGCCAAACAAGACTGATACTAGAAGTAATAATTGACCTTTTTATTTTACGTATGACTTACTACTGCATTTCTCTAACTAATTTAGTTTATTACTCTTTTCACGTCGATTTATCACTCTCTAAATCCTCAGAAAATTAATCTGCATATCCAAGGAAATATTCAAGTATCCATATGTCACAGTAATTATTCTAAAAGGCGTCATTGAGTGGCGGAGATGATCAGATTTAACCAAGACACAGATAATAAATAAAAATAATATTTTTTCGGTATGTTACCGGTTCTTGTCATTCATTTTTGGTTACATTTTTGAAGTCTCTGGTGTTGATATACCGTCAAAAATCATAGCTAATTTTCTGAAAGTTCATCCATAGTTAAATTCATAAATTTGATTCAACATTACGTATAATTCTTGCAATCTTGCTACCATATATTGATGAATCTAATAGTTTCCCTTAACGTTTGGTTCGGGATAGAGGAAAATTTATCCTCCGTTCACCATTGACTCAGTCATCCTTTAATATGTTATAAAAGTAAGGTAACTGATGATTATTACGGTGAATAATGGCACACATTTTGACCCTTGTTGAATGCTATAAGAGATGCTTTTCATTGGGTCATTAGGCCACAATAAAAAGGGCTTTTTCCGGCTATTGCATTCTTGCTCAGTGAGGTAAGGAAAGGCAAAATACCTTTTTCTTCATCTTGCCCTGTACATCTACAGCTTCTTATTGCTTAAAGTTGAGGATTTTAGGATCAATTCGACATGCCAGCTGGATACCGTACAGACAGACATAGTTCATATGCTACCCACAAATATTTATTTTGAGATACTACAGAATTAAAAACCTGTTCGCTATATCGTTAGCAAGTAGTTAATATCTCACTATCTTTTCTTCTTGTAAATTCTGAATCCGTTCATTTCTGATAATATGTCTTCCATTTTTTTCATATCCTAGGCTCCTTACTTTTTAAACTAGCGAAATATATTAAAGTTAAATACTACTTTGAATGTTTTTAATCGTATTCTCGAGCACAACGATATATTATGATGAAGGGATACTTAGGATGAAAAATTTAATAATTTTTGCAAGTTCCGCATCTGTAAATAAATGATTTTTCGTATTTTTCCATTCCGTCCACTCTACCGAGGTTCGCTGCAGTTCCCTTCGAAACAGATTTGCTGAACCTATTCGAGTGCATTGTGCAACGCTGCCGGAAATAATCTTCGTCACCATTTCCGTATTCGACATCGCATTTCGTCCATCCTAAACGTCTAAAAAGTGCGTTTCTAAATCACGCGCGGAACTTTCCAACCGAGCTTCTTCGCTCGGAAGATGTTCTCAGTGCAATTTATTCTCCTTTCCTCGCATGCTATCAAACAGTCTTTATTACCTTGCAACCTTTTTGACGTACTTCCAAACGCATCTAAAGATTATAGAGATAACTCATCACTTTAACAGATAAACTCGAAAAGATGTTATCCAAATATTTTGGGTTGAATTCGTCCGTTTCGGGTGCATTATCTGAAAATGACGATAAGACAAACGATAGCGAGGTGAACGGCTTAAGTTGCGCATTGCAGAATCAAGATTTGGGAGGAGAGCTGAAAAACAATTGAATTTATAATGATACACATCCTCTGAGTACAGTAGAGAAGTATCTTCACATTAACTTCACAACTAAGTTCGACAATTTCTCTTCGATTATTAGTATCAATTATTCCTCATCATTTACTTATCCCTTAAGGTATATTGAGATATTAGTTTTTCTTAATGGTAATTAATAATGAGTTTTCCGGCGAACTTATAGATTGCGACATAAACTATGTGGGGTAGTTAGGGTAGTTTTCATGAATAAATTTTTGTTTATGTTAATGTAAATCACATCCATTTTCTCAGAAAACGTCGAATTTTCTTAAAATGTTAACCTTTTCGAATGAAATGATCAGAAATTTATCCCAATGATTATTAATGTCCATCGCATTAATCAACTAAAGTATTTCATACTAACTAAACAGATTAACGATGAATTCAGGAAGTGTTTAATTACGAAGAGTAATTAAATCTTTTATTAAGAGCTGGATGATTTCACGCAACCTATCTTGATGTTCCAAATAACTATTTCCTTTAGTATCCGCGAAAAACTCTCTACAATTTTAAGTTTTACCTTTATTTTTTTCGCACAATCTAATTCAGACATAACTATTTTCATAGAAACCCCAAAACTGATTCATTTGAAATACTCATATTGTGCCGTATATCTTTGAAATACCACGGAAAGTGCAAATAATTCCACCAATATTGTGACTAAATAAAACAATATTATGACGTTCTGAAAGAGATGAAATTACTTAGCAAGAGTTGCCATATCTCATGAATATAATTCATATCGTCAGTAATAAATTTTATCTATATTAATTATAGATAAACGTACGTAGAAGGTGATGTCAAATCAACTTTACTCAACCCGTAATTGGCTGCTATCAAAATATAATTGAAGATATCGAAGAAGATATTAAATAACAATGGCATTTAAAAATTTAAAAACTCCCGAAATTGAGATTTCACTCTCATTTATCCAAGTCCAGATTGCGGCAGATTTCTCATCACAAAGAGTACTAATAGGTTTCAATACGTTCGCAATGGATATCATAATAATATCGTGAACAAATATATTAGACTTCTATGACTGTGGTGTTAGGTCGTAGAGTCATATTCGTGCTTCTAACTTTTCTAATTCTGTGCCTCAAACAATGCGTTTGAATAGAAATTTTGTTCCAGTCATGCTATGAACATGTAAACCAAATATTTACTTTATAACTATTTGTCTCGATGTTTTTCGAGTTATCTGCCTCGTTTTTTCTGGCCACAGGACGACGTTTCGGCTACATTCTAGCAACCATCTTCAGGTCTGAAACAACGTGGCAGAGATCCCCAAAAACATCGAGAGATTACGTGAACGCCACGAAAACCTGCGAACCTACTTTATAAATTTTGGTTTACATGTTCATAGCATGACCGGAGCAAAATTTACTTAACACTGCAACTTTATTCTTTACGTCAGCATTGATAGACATCATTTCGGCATTACAGAAAATTTTAGACAAGGAGAAAATAACTCATTCTTCGCCATACTCATCGAAAATGAAACTCTTCATAATAGAAACTTTCTCTCCCACATCTGGATCAATTTTAGATTGGGCAGACCCATATGGAATTTATGATCATCGACCCCTGTGCATAGTATGGGCAGTTGCGCGAAAAAGTATTCCTAGGAAATTTATTCGGTAAAGACAACGCGCTTCCGAGATTTTGATGCGCAATATCCGCCAGAGTAGTAAAAATCAAGGTCTTGTTCAACTGTGACTTTCTCAAACTCTATTCCACTTCGCGCTATGAAAACCCCCTCATGACTTCTCCAAAAGAAACTCTTGCCTTAAACGGTGGAAAGCGGTTGCGAAAATTCCCCTGAAATTTGCATAATAGACATAAATACTGCGAACATGACGGGCTTACGGATGAGTGCTAGCCGAGTGTGTGTTTGAAGAAAGACAGCATTACCCCTTTGATAGACAAGAGAAAGCAAAGAAACCCTAAATCCCTTCACCCTTGTACTATTTGTCTCATTCCAATGACTCTATTGACCCGAGTAATCAAAATAGCTAATTTAGCTTGACATGTGAATCACTTGATCCGGGATCACGTGTAAAAAGTGTGACACCGATTCTAGCCTCGCACCGATGTTTCGAGAATCGCGCCCATATGCGCGTATTTTTTCTGTCTCAAAGGTCATGCCTCTCGAAGGCGCCCTATTTACCCGGAGTGCGATTAATTATTACCCTAAACAAAATAAAGCCGTGCATTTACAGAGAGAGTATCACTCTACCTTTCTTGTACGTGATGTTATTATTCATCCGCTGTTTGTTTCATGAATACAACCCAGTTATAGATTCGGTTGTTTGGCCATCTCTTCCAGAATTAAACACTGACACAGCTGGATTGTAGACTAGGCTAGTAAAGCCAATATTTTGGGCCTCCAAATTTTAAGGAGGTTTACGATTTTGCTTATGTTAGTTAATCAAAGGCGAGCTTTCTTTGTTGAACATAGATCAAGAAAAATTAGAAGATATAAGTTAGGAAGACGCATTGGAAATATTCGAAATTTGAGGCTTTTGGATAACTAAGTGGGCGACTCTATGGTTCGTCTTTGATGAAAGCGGTCCCGGCTTCGATTAGCGGTGGGGACTCACGTGCGAAATGACCTTATGTGTCGAGGTACTTACAACATCACTACTAGAACCATAGTTCGTAATTTTAAGTATGAAAGAAACAACGAATAAGCGGTAATGAACAAGTAATATAAAAGTATATTACTTTTAACAGCAAGAGTCAACCAAAATGCATCGATTATGTGGATATATTTTGATGATAATTTTGTATTGATTATTTTGAGAATATATTGAGCAGCTTCAATACCCAGTTGTTACTATTACTTTCTTTACGTAGGTAAACTTATATCTATATTATAATGAGTTCCAGAAGATCAAAAATTACTGAATATTGCAAAAATTAGCACAATTCTATGATGAGTGTTATTAATTGCATAGGGGGTCTAGATATGGATTTTATTCAGGACTTACAATAAAGGTTACTTGGCCCATCTTCGAAAGTATCTCATAAACATTTGCTTGGTTTTGCGGTCAGGAGCTGGAAAAAGCAATATGAATTCCATTAATAATCATGAAGTAAAGAGAATAACCTAAAAAGAAAAGAAAATAATCAAACACATGGGAAATGAGTGAGGTAAGGTCAGGAATAGACCAAGGACTAGCTAATGATATACAAATCATTAAGAGTTGTGAAGACCATAGGTAGATTGGTCAGTAAGATTAAAACTGGTCCAACGCTATTAGAAACTCGATAGAACTAACGATTCCGACCGAGCTGTTGCTTATGTTTTTGTATCAGTTTGTTTCCTCCATTGTCTAGTAATATATTCACGGACTGAGATAGGTGAAAGCGATTGTGTATCCTCGTTGGAACGAACATCCTTCTGTTTATCCGCTCTTGGATTTTGATGTAATATTAGGCTTAACTGACTAGCTAGTTGGAAATCTAAGCGTCATCTCCTAGCCTTGACAGATATGAAGGCTATAGATATGAGAAGGTTATGAGAACGTTAAATATACACCTATCAACTTGCATTTTTATCTCCTATATGCTCCGCTGGATGCGTGGCCGCAAACGGAGGCGAATAATTGCAATGCTTAAATTCAACGAGTGTATTATACATTCAAAGTCAGAATATAATTAGGAATGAAATAGCTAAATAAATCCATTTTTGGATGGCTGCTGAACGCACTTACCCCGCCGGATAGGAATATTTTTTTCTGGTTCACATGTCCAAAAGAAACTTATGGGCTGTGATTATAATTATTGTTGTGCAATCTCCAATTGACCCAGTAAATGTTAGTTTTACATTTAAACTGCCTGTTGATATTTAGGAAAAGCGTTAAGGTTTCAGGTTGACATCAAGAGAGCTCTTCTAAATTTACGAAAGCAAACATTTTCGAAATGGACTACTATGCACACACGGCCTGCACAACTTATATGGAGGGAGAGGCTGCAAGATTATGAAGGAAATTTACGCGGATAAC
Source organism: Pachydiplax longipennis (assembly GCA_036926295.1). Taxonomy (NCBI): domain Eukaryota; kingdom Metazoa; phylum Arthropoda; class Insecta; order Odonata; family Libellulidae; genus Pachydiplax; species Pachydiplax longipennis. The sequence continues at coordinate 17,984,707 of JAVFKF010000001.1, read as the reverse complement.
GACGGTTATTTTCAAAATTTACAAGTAACTCGAATATGAATTTAAAGATGAATATAGAAATAATTTCTTAATGTTGTGCAGTATTATTGGAAAGAGTTTTGTAATTTGAAATTAAGTGAGAGGTGATGTTTTAAAATACCACTTAAAATCGTTAATAATTTTCGTGACAGACTTAAGCTCATCTCTGCAGTAATTTTACAGATATCTTCTCTGTTACATCCCATTTGTGAAAACATATGAGTATTCATCCAAGAATATTTGTCTCCCCGCTACAATTATACTTATTTATTAAACATTCTGTTCCCGACCTTGTGCTTCTGTATTTCTAAAGAAATTTAAAAAATTTGATCCTCTTTTGTGTTAGTTTTTATCTTGGGACGATGAGTAAAATTTACCTCTTCTCCTTTCACCGACCTTGTTGTTAGTGTCTTAAATAAAAGAATGAATTTTCATTTAACAAAATCCTTTCATGTCTGAGCCGCGAAAAATAAAAGATAACATCGTTCTACCTTTCTAGTTGCTTTTGTGGATGAATTAAATATAAAGTTGGGATTCAAATATATGAGGAAAATATATTTCCACATCCCAGCTTGCTCCTAAAAATAGGCAGATCTTTGCCTTACACTATAAATTCAACGTAAATAAACACGTTGCGCTAGCATCGTGGGCTATAAAATGTACAAAACAGCCACTAGAAATCCAAGTGTCCGAGATTGTCATTATATCTCTTCGGCCACCACTCCATCTTCTCTACCTCCTCATCTAAGTTAACTTTCACTTCTTTACCTTAGTCGCTATAGGTGGACTGTGACGCAGCCAATTGTGTGTGATGTGGGCGGGCCAACACTTGGCTTGGGGGCCTTTGGGAGACACTTTCAACACTTTGGATATGAAAGAACACTTCCCGTTGCCTTACGCTGAGGTTCCTCTGTGTCTTCACATGTTAGAAGTGCGTCTCTCTACCTTCGACGTAAGCTGATGAATCGATCAATGGTTCTTTGTAGAATTAATCGCAAACATGAAAGATGTGTATATAAATATCAGTCACGCTGTTCCCGTGCGGGATGAGAACGAGGATGGCCTCTTTTTTCACGGTACACCTCCAATTTTTTCCATGCTTGTATTCATTTTTCTTTTCAGCCATCCAATTTTTACAATATTACTTTTAATAAGTGGATTTTGTTTCTATTGTTTATTCTTTGTCTGTCTTCTTTCAGACTTTCATTCACTACTGAATTCACCTTTTTCGGGCATCCCTCCCTTTGTAGTGCTTCTCACGTCATTGTGCACCATAGTTATTTCCTTGCATCCATTTCCATACATCTAAGCTAACGTGCAAAACCTGTGCCATAGGTCTTTCTTTAGTACATATTCATATCTATTTCAGTCATTTCTGACTATTTCTTATTTATATCACCTCAAAATTTCCATATTTCATCCTATCCAACTGCGTACATTATACTCATGTGCTTCCCTTTGCTCACACAACTGATAAAAGTGATACATTCGGTATAACGAATTTATATTTAAATATAAGGCAATTTCAATTAATAAATTTTCATTTAAAAAATTTACATAATTTGCGTTCTTAACTTGTATGCTGCGTATGCAAAATCTAAAAGATTCTTATACATGCGGCTTTCAGGGACATCATGTTAAGCCAACCTGACTTTTCTTCTTGGTACCCGTCTGCTAAATCACTTAGGACTTTTAGATCAAAGCAAAACTTTTGCGATAATCATCAAACGATTCTTTGGAAATTTGACCACCTTATTGCATCAATTTCAAATGTTTTTATTTGACTGCCGGAGGAAAACAAGCAAGCTGCAAATTCACCATAGTATTCAGGAAATCAGGATCGTTTGGTTTGATTAATTTTCTATTCGACGAAACTTTTTGCCCACGAAATGGCGTGGGAATTCCGCATTATAGAAATCCTATACTTTCTAAATTTCTACTTTATATCTTCAGGTTGAAAGCAGATTTTCTTTGTATATATATTTGTATATTCGTGACTTGCAGCCATAAGGATGTTATTAGAGATTGGACTAGATTTTAAGTTTTCGTGTGAACTATAATCTTTTTTCTTACCACTTAAATAGCAAATCCAATAGTTTGAGTTGTGATTTTTCCAATGTATTCAAAATTACTAAATTTGGTTTTGATTTGATATCGCTTTTCATAATGTTACTGGGCCTTATAGATGTTAGTAATCACTTGTTGGTTTAGTGATAGTCAGTTTCTATCACACGCATCGAAGTAGGTCCAACACTCCTGCCGATAGCAACCGAATAGAAAACCAACTCTGTAAGCTTCGCCGTAAACTTTTATTTGAGACCGGTTTCAACCCTAAACGGGGATCATCAGGTAAATCCAGTAACGGCTTAAGCTCTGTGTCCGCCCTGAAGCGTCGTCAACTCACTTAATGACCTCATTTGTTGACTTTCTTCGTTTTACTCAAGCTTCAACCGCTAATAGTTGATAATTGTAACGCTATAATCCTTACGGAAACAATGATACTCGATAATCTTCAATGCAAAAGTAGTGACGAGTAACTCATAACATCGAGTGAAACCTAATGTAGCAAAATCTTATGGTTGTGCACAATAATCAGTGGTAAGTTTTCAATGTCATTGTTAATGTTGTTTATAATTTCACGATTTTCAGTTGTTATCTACATTTTTTACCCAATATAGCCGGCCAAGGGTAAATAAACACCTTATACATTTTATTTGTTATCAATTCAGGGGCATAAAAGCTGCATGCCTGTAGTTCTAAGTATTTATTTTCGCCCTAGTCCGTATTGTTTATTTACAAGTTGAAGTTAATTTCTGATGAAATATAATGAAAGAATTAGTGAATCTTACGCAGTTGGTTTTTTCAGTGGCAAGGTCAGTGCGTATGTCGAAACAATTGAGCTGAATGTAAATGACAATATCAATGACACACAAATATTTGAATATACCACGGTGGGAAATGAAATATGGCGAAAATATTATATACACTGACTATAAGTGCTGCATAAAACGGTTTAATTGTGAATCCATTAGGAAATATACAATTCTGATTTTTTCAAAATGTTTTTAAAAATTTATTTTCGAACTTTTCACAAGTTTTAGTGTTTCGTTTCCATTAAATATCGCGCTCTCCAAAGTCGTGCCGAATGGTATTAGTCGAAGTGTATTGATTCAGATTGAAATAACAGCATCGATAAATAAATCCGCCGCTAAATGAAAGTGGGCAGAAGAGAGAGAGAAGATGCGTGAGGTGGACACCGCGGCTTCTCCAATAATTCACGCTCCTTCACGAGAATCGCGGGGTCTTTTTCTTCCGTTTTAATGAAAAAGGCTCCAACGGCGGCACGCGAGACTCCCAACGCACCCTCGGAAACGAAGAAGATTCTATCTCCACCCGGGAAGACGGAGGTTCGAGACTCACGTGCTAACAGCGGCGAAAATTCATACCCCATTCTCACTTTAGCGCCGCGGTTTTAAATCCTCGCATTAAAAGTGCAAATTCATCAAGGGGCTCTTGAAAAGAGATCCTCTATAACATTGGGGTCATCTCGGCGTTAGTTACGTCACCCTCGAAAGAGGGGCGAGCTCTTTGCTTTGAGTGTAAAAAGGTGAGAAGGATGGGAGGGCTGAGGTTGGGGGGGGGGGAGGAGGCTTTGTTACGTCACAAATTTCATAGAGCTTGGCAGTTGGGCCATCGCGTGCATTCGAGGCCACGCTGAGCGTATGCCGAAGAAGGGGGAATCGCAAATTAAAACGTCCCCACGTAACATTCCTCGTGAGTCACGCCGCCCCGGGGGACGGGACGGAAAAAAATGGACTAATTGGCGAATTTCGAGCCCCGCGAAATATGTACCTATTTCTGCCTCCGCTCCCGAACGGGGGAGAATGTGGGTATCGATCGGGTGGGAGGAAAAAGGGACGAAAAAAGGGTAGAAAGAAGGCTGTTGGATTTGCAGGTAAACCACTTCAGGCCTGCGCGCACTTGTGCCTCTGCGTACCGGACGGAAAAAGCTGTTCACTCGTTCGCGCTCGGGAAATTAGAGGGAGTGCGAAGTAATTTTGGAGAAATGCGATTCGCGGAGCGATTGTCGCGGATGTGCAGTCGGACGCACTATGTGGTGGTTTGTCCTCGCGCGAGGGTCCGCGGAGGAAATGCGGTAGGGCCGGCTCATACCAAGGGAGGACTCAGGGTGTACGCTTAGAGGGTCGGCATGATGCCATTATTGGACCAGAGTGGCAAACCCCTCGCTAGTTATCGCAAATATCACTAAATAATCAATCACTCCTGGGGATTTATTTGAGAAGATGAGGAGCTTTATGTAATTCACAAAAGACCCAATAGTTAACTGGTAGATTAGTCTTTTACATACTTTTTTTCCGTCTCTTAAGAAAGATAGAGTTTGATTGTAGTATTCTTAAAAGTGCTCCAATAGCTGAGGCCAATTCGCAGGTAGGCTCCCACCGGGGATCGAACCTGAGAGCCGAGAGAACTGAGAGATATTCGCCAAAATAGAACACGCAGTCCTCTTGGGTATCTGGGAGCCCAGGGAGAATATGGATGTTTACAAACAATTGGGGTGAGATTTTACTTGTTTTTCATTGATTTTATGCAAAAGATTCCGTATTTTCTCTCAGCTACTTTTCATTAACAAAACTAATAATTAAATTAATCAAATTAAAATATTATTGGAGTAAAAACTGGTAATTGACAAATATATAGCGACAGTTTTGTATTTAAATGATTTAGACTTTCCGCGTCAGACTGGCTCAATGCCCGAAGCCGGCCCTGGCCATAAACACCTTCCATTCGGTCTCTTCTCGGAGGATATATCTTTGCCTTTGTGGGCGGGGCCGGAAATGTTTCCAGTAAAAATAGTTATTAGAGCCGCGGGTTTCTTTGGGCTGGAAATTTTCAGCGGGTAAATCGCGAATATTACCGCACGAAGAATTCGTGTTCACCGAATATCTTATTTTATTAAATTTTAAACTAGGAAAGTTTCTTTACGATTTATTCATCTTATCTTTAGCTGCCTTTTTCTTGCTCAATTTCCAACAACGCGGAATGAAGATTGCCATCGACGTTGAAAAATTGTGGAATTTCTTCTTATATTCGCGAGGTGTACGTACGTGCAAAGTCATCTTGGCTTCCGTACTCAATATTATGGTATTTTTATCTTGAATATCTTCAAAATTAAACGACGCAGAATCATGTCTAACTTTGAGATTTTTATTTCCATCCTCGAAACTATCATTTTAAGAAGGGATAAGAAGAAGTTTACCTCTTTCAGCCATTATCTCGAAAGTCAATGACAAAGTTGACATTCAAAATTCACATACATGAATCCTTTCCACCTCAGTAGGATCAATTTCCTTTTTCTTCGTTAAATTGATTTTAGAAAATTTCCTGTTGCATATATGATATGTCTGATTGGTTCATAATATGATGATGATCTTGTTTTCCTCTATATCTTTTATATGTCTATAGTTAGTGCCTTTTTCCTTGTCAGATTTATATACTCTTGCTGTTTTCCTTTTCCCGGAATAAGACATGAAAGAATAAATGGTACTTTTTCCACATAAATTATTGTGGAAATTTACGTGGAAAAAGTACCATTTATTCTTTCATTTCCTAGGATGGATTTCCACCGCATCTTGCCGGACTCCGTGAATTTAATTCCTTATCCCGTTGTCACCCATTCGGAATATCTTCGGAACATGTACATGTATTCATCTCACTATACTCTTCTTTAAGTGACCCATTCCTCCAAGTCTGCTGTTTTGCCTTTCCCTTTGTTTTTCTTGTGTTTCTTCCAGTAATACGTAGGTACATCTGCACTAACAGTTCCCAGGTAATGCCTCTTATTTTCTTCTTGATAGCTGACTCTTAACTTGATATTATATCCTAAATTTTAATAGAGGGAAGCAATTCTAGTTTGGTGAGAATTCCTCTGCTTCAACCTCTCAGCGAAAACCCACGGTGCGTGAAAACGCTCGCAAAGAACAGCTAAAAATCCTGCGAAACCGCAGAATTAATATGTAAACCCTTTACTTAAAAAATGAATTGTCAATGTTTATAACTATTAGTCTTGGATAGGAAGTTTGGAGTATGAATTCACTGCTTAGAAGCTAAAGAAAATTCTTCGTTTTATGGTTCAAATTTCCAAGGAGTTTCCTATGCTATTTTATGCTGTACTGTAACACAAAAAAATACGTGGAAACCTGCAAAGTCTTGGCGATTCTCTTCTTCGCAGCGCTGTGTTATTCTCAAATGGATTATGTGAAAGTATGTCACTGTACAGGTTTTTTAAACATTTTTATTTGGAAGATAACAAGCTACTTTCTAAACTTCTCAGTTCGAAATCGAAAATAAGAATATAATTTTTCATCATTTCGGAAAATTCAGCACCGTTCATATACAGGCAGCCAGTGCCTTCGTTGAGTGGGAGTAGACTCCCATAAGGAATCGATCGGGAAATGGGTTACATCAATTGTAGACATATCTCTTCTCCATAAGTAAATCACACGGAGTTGACTCACGAAATTTTCAGGAGCTCCTTTGACGGAAATTTGGGTTCATCGCTGACTGAGTATGCCCTCGAGAAAAGATATACAATTATAACCGGATTTCTTTCTGAACTAAACCCCCCTCTCAAAATTTTGGGGGTACTCTTGAGGTGGGGAGTTGATCGATTTTGCTCCGGTCGGAACTAAATAATACATCGAGAGGTTCGCATTCCTTTGTTGCAGGGTTCGCGCATGCAACCTGTTGTCATCGATGAAATTTAGATGAGTTTGTCCGCCTGCTTTTCAATTATACTTCTATTATCTGGGCTGATTTTGCTTCAATTAATTACTTTCGTCGTGGAAATGATGGTAGGTTTGCTCTACTTCCCCATGGCTCTACGTTGGTTCAAACGTGTTCCATCGGAGACTTTTAAAACCAAGTTTGAGTGAGACTTTTTCAGCGTGTCTATGATGAAAATGAAAATTATATCAATTTGACTATTTCCGCCGAAGGAAACGTTACATTGATGAATGAATACTAGGAAATAGTTAGCAATAAATGATAATACATCATTTAAAATAAACTAACTCTCTTGTTGACTTTCTTGTTTTCTCTCGATGTTTAACATTTAAAGCTTCCATTATTGTTTCGTAACGCTGTATTCGTTGCGTAAAACACTTATTTCTCAATGATTGTAAATAACAATACTCGTAAATCTTTAATTCTTACTTTTGTTGGTATCTCAAAAGAAAAAGAAAATCACGTTTTAGCGCTTTTTCGCTTGAAGAAAACTTAACATTGAATGGTGAAGAAAAGGTAGTTGAGTCATTAAAATGTATCTTATAATGATGATACATTATTTATCATGCATTGATCGCGCCAGTTTGAATCATGGGACCTTATCTCAACAACGGTAACTGCTTGTGTATCCTGCAAACCGCCTATAGGCAAGATCCAGGGCAGAACATTCTATGCGGTGTAGCATATGCAAATACTACTTGTTCTAATAAGAACTTTACTTGTTATCAGGACCATAATCGCATAAAATGAGACTTATTTGCAATGTCATCGTGATGCCCTAAAGGTTATATCAGGGTTATATATGATAGCTTGCTAGCCTAACAACACAGACGTCCTGGGTTCGAATCTTGGTTACAGCATAGTTCTTTGTTAAGCTGACTGAGAAGGTTAATGTTAGACTGATCTCTTAGTAATTAAAATTCATCTAATAAGGTTGTCGTCATTACGATTATTTAATGCTTAGATCTATAATTTGACCTAGTAAAAGATAAAAAAATTAAACGTTTCGTCTAAAGTTAAAATTTACATGATAAATCGTTGTGATGAATCGAAAAATATTCAGACTTGGGTTATATATGTTTGGTCTGAAAAGTTTCCGACATTTCGCCATTTATCGACATGTTTTCTGAAAATTTTCTGAAGATTTCTGAAAAATCTGGAGTCGGAAACTTTTCAGACCACCCTCGTATGTAAGGTATTATGTAAGTGATCTGTAATAAACTTTGATAACTGCAAGTTTTAAAAGCTACTTTTTTCTAAACGACTTCTATCATTACAAAACATACATTTTTATCACAATTATACTGTAATATTTACAAATTAAATATCATCATTAGCAGTTCCAATAAACTACTTCGGTGAGATATCGTATAACGATAGTTCAACTAACATCGAAACCCCACTGATATTGGGACCTTCATCTTCTTATGTTCCATACGGAAGATTCAACTTTATCTACCACAGCTTAATCAATACTTGTGAATTGCTTCCTACTAAGGTATTGGTTGATTTTTAGACGAATTCATTTTCCTGGAAGCGAATAACTTCCGCAGATGGATATAATCAGAAGGGTATTTCCGCATCGTTGAAACTTTGCTTCGTATAGCGTTCGAGGGTTCTAAGAACGCGACCTCAACCTTATTGCGTAATTTGCCGTATTTATATTGGGAGCTGACGTTCGAGAAAATTTTCGTTCGAATATTTTGTTCTTCGAGGAAAGCAGTTGCTCACCCGCATAGCGAATGGGATGGATTCGTCATCTTCCCAGAAGGAAATGAAAATATGCAAATTTCGGCGATAAATTCACTCGCAATTCCATTTGTTTACTTGAATATGTAACGCGGATTCCGCGGAGCCGTAACAGAAGCTCGCGGAGGGTTTTATAAAGAAGTTGCTTTTAATTGGCTTTTGGCGCATGACTGAGTTTTCCGTATATACCGAGTGAAATGATAACGTATTTATTGCACTTTAAAAATGAATGCATGCGATGAAACAAACGTTGTATTATGAAGTGAAATATAAGCATTCTGAAAGATATTGTGTCTAGAATGCTACAGGTTGATTTGACATTGGAAAGCTAAAAGGCAGCTTGCTGATGTTAATGGAATGGAACGTGGAAACGAGACAGACTTGCGTACAAAAATATTTGAAGGTTTAATCATGTCAAAATACTTCAATGCATATTCCACATCGTTTCGAAAGAAACTTTGTCTCTTTAGGGTAATAACCAATATTCAAGACCAGACAAGGCTTATTTTATAGCGATATGGATGTGATATCTTTATTTAATTTAGAAAAAGTTTTTAATCGATAAATGAATCTCATTATTTGGGAATTCTGAGGCCAAAGATTGGATATTAAGACAAGTACACCTCAAATTGCATGAAAAATTGCTTCAACTAAATAGACCGTAGAAAACTCTTGAAACTAATGTAATCATTCTTGGTTTTTAAGCTCCGCCTTCATAGCGACATTAACAAAACGATGCAGTACGCCACGTTCATACGCTTATAATTTTATTATTGAATATGCGATTCCGCCGGACGTAAAATTTTATCCGGGCCATGCACTAGCCGATAAGCCGGATTTAATTTTGGAGAAGCGACCTTTCGTCCCGACCATCATATGTAGAGGTTTATTATTAAACGAGCAGTCAATTTAACTTTGTTAATCGACCTTGTGGGAACGTTGCCAAATCTGCTGTTGATACATTTACGCGACCTTGGTGAAGACCTATGTTTCTGTAGGATTTTAATTGTTTTCCATTCCCCACAAGTTTCGAAGCTGGTTAATCCCCTGCAGATTTTATTCGTGTGTATGAAAAAATTTGCCATTCACAGGTGTCTTAGATTTGCTTTGACTTAACCCTACGTTTGTGGTTATGAAGAAGATTCGATGGTTTAAGAATTCGGCGACAGAAATTTTAATAGTTTTTCCAATATGCGCTTTACGACCCGAATCTGTCTTCCATCGCTGGAATTCGATGCCATCTCGATAGGTCGCATTGCACTTCGATCTAACGCTTCCAATCGCGAGCTGCGACCTTGGCTTAGACCTAGCTCTCTCGATGGGATATTCATTTCTTCTGCTTTAGAACGTCGTGCCACTCTTACTTCGTTTTAGTCCCAAGCTATGAAGCTGAGTAGCGATGCATTCTCCGCTATAAAAGTCGGTAGGTAGGTCAAATCTTGCAGTTACTGCTTCGAGGTAGTGGTTGTCTTAAAAATGTCGGAAAAAGCTTCCATTTTATACTTTAACCGTCCCATTTTGTTATTCCCCTCTACATTACCAAGTCATGGACTTATTCATAATTATAACATTCCGAAGGAAAGCAAAAGAAAATGGCCCATTCCTCATCTTGCCCAGGTAGTAAGTTTAAGTGTATTATCGAAGCTATTGATATCTAATTGAGGAGGTGATGAGGTTGAAACCGACTTTCGGGCTGAATGATATAGACCAGAAGTTGGAAGTTACTGAATGGTTGGCTCGTGTAGCGAATCCTGTAACCATTGTAATAGATGATTTACACGATTGTGTCTTTTAAGAGATTTCCTTCGATTATTTGCAATTATGAATCCTTATCGACCAAAATAATCCATCAATGCGGCCATCATTATACAATTTTGCATCAGTGATAAGAAAATAGATAACTTAGTGTAATTTTCACGCAAACGCTTAAGTACGTCCTGTTTTCAGTTACAACACTGATAATGAGTAGGTTGAACTTAATAAGCTAAATTAGGTTGCATCGATTGTTTTCTGTGAAACTCGTATGCATTTATTTCTGTCTACCATTACATTATTTTCTTTGCACCTAATTCTTTCTTTCCCGTAAATTGATTTCTCGTGAGCCACGCTTACAATATTATAGGCGTCGGCAAATGGCAGCATCTGCCAAAATGGTTTGGCCGACATCCAGAAGTGTAAGCGTTTAAAAAGCATCTTTCGGTCACTTACCAACTCTTAGCGGTAAATGCTTCGATGATTAACCAATCTTTTACACCGACATGTAGACGATACACTTGGGCCTATCGCCTCCACGAGGAGCTGCATCATTGGACTCCAATCCACGATTATCTCTTCAAATGATCCAAGGCTCTCGCTTTGGGAATTCATGTCCGCTAGCGATTTCGCCATTCTCCTAGGCGTCGTCGCTGTGCCCCCGAACAGAATTTCGCTTAAGCTACGGGCTCTAAAACGTCTCCCCCGAAGGAAATACGACGGCATTGCAAAACAACGCCGTTTCGAGCCTAGGATTGGCCAAGCTCTATCGCGGACAGAAGCTTGTTTTAAGTTCGCAAGGAAAAAGAAGACACTTGTTTGCGAAAAAAAAGAGGAAACCTTTCGACTAGAAGCGGTCGTGTACGCCCACAGCTCCAGTCCCAATTGCGAAATCCAAATCTCTCTCTTTCTCGAGAGAAGGTGATATCTTCCTCTACGCCGTAGCTAAGGGCCCTGAAGAGATACTTGTACATTTTCTTCTCGAGCACATTTAACGTCGGTTGTTTGGGAGTGTTATAGGTAGCATGTCCGGATGCAAATTTGGAGCATTTACTATAAAAGAAATGTTACTGAAACTAACCGGGAATGCATGTTATGCAGTAATTTCCGCATGTGCGCATTCATGTAGAATGGATCTATGTATCGCACATCTTTATTTGGAATACTGAGGAAAAATGATTACCGGCTATCTTATCAGTGACAAGAAAAACTAAATAAATACGTTTATTCGTTTTCTCTGCATTAACAAGGTATTTGAGAGTACGGAAAGCATTTTTCGCACATCGGGTGGCTGAAACCCTGGAAAAATCAGGGAAAACCGGACATCTGGACAGTCTAGGAATAGATAAGGAACTGCTAAATATGCCGGTTTTAAGCAGTTTGGAATTTCATTTCCGTTCATGTATGAAATTTTTCTATTTAATTATCAGTAATAGAAGATTTTCTGATGAGCTTGATTTTTCGCATTATGATCGCAGACTTCAGAAGTTCAGAATTTGGTTCTTGTTGCGTCACAGTAATTACGCTGAAGTATCCGACTTTTCTCATCCAGGGTTTCTCTGCATTGTGTGAGATCTTATCGGATCTCTCGAAAGGTTAACCTAAGATTTCACCGTCTTCCTCCTCAATCATACCATTAGCACGCTAGATTTGTCGAAAGAAAAATCTGCAAATTTGGGATTATTTGCCATTCACCAAAATAGTCTGTCACGCAAAACAAATTCACCATCGACAAAACTTGTTCATTGAATAAGTAGTCAAATGACTCGAATCTCGTCCTATTACCCTCTTGACCCTCAATGGATTGTGTGCTTATAAGACAGTATTTCAAAACCTTGTTTTGGTAATTCAAAACACAATACTCAATATTGTCGGTTTTTTCTACACCACAATAACAAGTTACGGTGAGTATCACGATAGATTTGATAAAAGGGGTTTGCTAGAAAGCTCTGACTAAAACTTAACTGATAAAATTTTTCCTGATTCTAGATTTTTATATATCGATAGGTTTGCAGCGATAGAAATTTGATTTAGAAACCGAAATAGAAATTTAAGTAGAAACTGAAAGATATTATATATCTCTCAACGACCATTGGCGGATCTAGAGTCGGAAAGGAAAGATTGCCCCCTTAATGACTTTTTAGTCCTAGTCTAGTATTTTGCCTTTCAGGAGTTTTGCCCTTCAGGGAACCTTTTTCCATCGGAGGGCCACATTTAGCATTCGGTCACATAAGGAAGACCGCGTGTGAAGCCATCAGGTCTCACCTGTGTTGCATGTTGCGTGAATTCAATAGAAATCCAATCCATTTAAACATAAATTTTATATGATAAAACGAATTAATTCGCTGAGTAAATTGAAAGAGAACATTTTCAACTTTTGTTAAGACACGTTGTTAGCAGCATCGAAAGATAACTAAAACGAGAAAAAATACATAACCAGGAGAATTCGTTTTAGGAAGTGATTGAAGACAGCAACGAATGCTGAAAAAGGGCACGCCGGTTCCCCACCTCTGGTTTAGGATATTACGAGGAGTTTTTCTACAAGGACTATATAGCTACTAATCACATATAATGGAATTATATAAGTTAATTGGAGGCGATTTCATAAGGAAATCGTCCTCAATCACTATTCCCTCGGCTGTTTCTTAATCCTCCCCCACTATTGAATAATTAATTGAATATAGTAAAATATATAGTTTGACAACGATCAGGGGCTGTTCTAAGGAGGGTTCGAACGAGACAGTTTCCTTACATAATCTAAAGGAACGTCACGGTAAATAAAACTATTTTAGAGAAGTAGATTTTATGTTTCTCGTTCAATATTGATGGATTATGGTAACGGGTGGTAACGCGAAAAAATCTAAAGAATTTATCAAACACAGCTTAAGAATTTGAATAAATTATCCATTATCATTCCCAATGGGAATTTTCGGTTCCACACCCAATCTAGCAATATTCATCGCATGTGGCTCGCGAGCACCCCCACAACTGTTTGGACGGGTGTGGGAAGCGCGGATGGAGTGGGCGGTGATGAGGCGCCATGGCTCGTTCCAGGAAATCGCCCCGGAAAAGGTCTCCGAAGTCGACCTCGAAAGAATACCGTGTGACTCCTTTGGAATGAAACGTGCGAATTCGCAAAACTAATTGAGGGAGGGAATTTCCGCATCGACGTTATTCGAGGATAAAAAATGCGTTCTTTGATGTCACATTTCATCCGACTCTTCTAGAATCGCGCTCGTTTTCGCTTACCCTTCTCGAAAATGAATCCGGAGTATGTGCGGGTTTTCGACTGCTACCGTCACTTAGTTCGGAAACTCTTTGTAGAACTTTTCATGACGGATTACTTTTATAATAGGGATAGCTACACTAAGGTACTGGCGTTTGCCGAGGCGGATTTAGTCTATCACAGGCCCGAAGTAACAGAAATCGTTCGAGGATTATGTATTATGAGACTAAAATATACCAATTTAGTTATAAAATACAGAGAATAGAATCAAGTAATCACTAGTCATCATCAAGTAATATTACGATAGAATCAAGAAATATACAAATTTAATAGTAGCATGTAGAGAAGTACAGAATACTGAATCAAGTTTCCTCACAACATCAAGAATAAACAGAATAATTATCAGTATTTCTACTTCCTTGCTGTGAATACTGGATGAACCTCTCGTTATATTAACAAAATTAAGTCATATATTCTGTAAATATATCGAGTAGAATGTCTTGGCATATAAAAAATTCCTCCCTGAAGAAGAAAACATTAATGCGCCGTGCCTTTATCAAAATAGCGAAAGTGTGTCATTGAATTTTCACAAGCACAGTCTCAGTGAGGCCCCCCGCGTGGATGAGGCCCTCACCAAGCACCTAATGCCTCTGAAAATAAATCCGCCAATGTGCATGGATAAGGCCGTGAATCTTACCTCAAACTACAAAAGACGTCAATATCCGTGAAAGTAACTTCTGGAATAAAGCGCTCACGAAATATCGAAAACGTTTCTGAAATCTAGGAGTGAGCGTTCTTGAAAGTCGTCTATGTTCTCACCGAGCAACTTCTTCAGTGACCTTGTAAGCAGTCTTAAAGTAGGTAATGCTTCTAAAATCGAGCTAAGGGGAAAGAGATATCGAAAACTTCGAGTGAAATATTAATTTGTAAGTAAAATTTCGATACCCAAAATTTCAGTTGTTTCTTGTAGTGAACCACGACATTCCTCCTCCATCGTAATGTCTCCCAAGAATGGATTAATATGCGTATTCATTAGATTGATATTATTGGTACGCTGTCAGAGACTACTTTTCCTCGTAAGCCGAGGCCTAAACGCATTTTTTTCTCGATAGAATCGCAGATTAGCCATGCATGAGATCGAATCGGTTTGATTGACACGGGTTCCGTCGCTGGAATAAGGGACGTTAATCCAACGAGGCAGGTCAAAGTTTATGAATTATGCTTAATGCGTTACCGAATTCCGCAGCTCGGCCGGAATACAAAGCCGTGGCTTAGTGGCCGGAGGTGGGGTAGATGAATGCAAGGCGCGTTCGGTTGCGAGAACCTATTGGAAGGCAAAACCGAGGCAGAAGGACGCTCTGGGACTGCGTCGTCCATTTTGTTTTCATGGGACTCCACTGCTCCGTTAAGGCATTTTACATAACGTTAGCCTTAAATCTTCTGATCGACGACCAATAGCCTCATTTCCCGCTCTTCATTGAGTCCTGTATAAAATTAAATACATCTTCAGCTGTAACAGTACTGATTAGGTACTTGGCCGATGTTTTCTCATAATTTTCTTATCCTGTTTGTTTTTAATCTTATTCTTTTTACGTAGATCTATTTCCATTTTATCTGCAATGCAAGTGTACATGTATTTCTTCCTTTTAGATTCCTACTTTTTTCGTAAAATCTTAGTTATTCCATCTGCAGGTTTCACAGGTTTTTAACACACCCCTTCTTATGGGTGTTTTCCTGCTGTAGTCTATTTTTCCTGAGCATCATCTTATGTTTTTAAACCCATAATATAATTTTATTCCCTGCACTTTTTTTATGCTATGTCTTTCATACAAACTGACGATGGGTTGGATGTAAGAAGAGACTTTCTAGTCTCAATCTCGCCTGAGTAAAGACGATTATTATTATTGGGAGAGGAAGATTCTGAAGGGCACCAGTCCGCGATGGAAGTGACAAATCAAGCAAAAATCCGTCATAAATTTGCCAAAATACACTAAATAATTTATATGAATGAAAACGTTCGATAAATTAAGGAAGAGAACGTTTTTGCAGCCTACATTTCGTGAATGTAGTTCTTGAGTTCTTGTAGATTTAGGTAATTAACCTGTTGCTTTTGAGAGCAGGCTCGGGTTCTCAAATGTATCAAAAAATCATTTTTTTTACACTCTACGAAGCGTCGCACGTGCTACATCGCTTTCCACGAACAAGCAGAAGGTTGCGATCCCAAATGTCGCACGTATGAATGAAGAAAATTGTATGGCAAAAGGAATGAATATTCGAAAATTCCAATCGACGGCGTAACGTATAAGTGTTGCTTCAACCGCTGACTCACTTAGACGTGGCTATATGCCAAAAGGACGCCATATTGACCATAAATATAAGTAAAGCCAATTAGTGCACGTAGTTCCAATGTAGCGATGCTAATCCGGAGGAAGATTCCGAGGAGCGAGCTTTTAAATATCAATCTGGAGCATTAATAAATACCGCCTCACGACTCATTTATGCTCGTCCGCATAATCGGAATGCTTCCGCGACGACGCCTACAAGTGTTATCGCACGCTCTCTTTACCTTCGTTCAAATAAAGTTAATAATTCATCTTACAAGCTCCCATCCCGTGGCGGAGGAATCGGACGGGGAAGCGGTGTATAATCAGTATGGTTACACACTCGCAGGGAAAATATTACCCTCTTAAGTTTCACCTTCCTCCGCCTTGATTCCTTCGATTATGCAGATACGATCATTCCTCGTGATGAACTGCACTCTCATCTCACTCCTCTCGCCACCACTCGCGGTGGGAAGAATATCGGAAGAATGCTTAAGGAACGAGTTATCTTCCATGAATTTCACTCTCCATTTCTCCCCCTCCTGTAACGAACTGTCATTCTCAGATCGCACGGAAGTGAAAGGAGTTACGGAAGTTGAAAGCTGTTGTTCTTTCAATGGTTGGGAAGATAAACGTCGCGGATTGAGTTTTGATTATGTCCTAGGACGAGTTTTATACTCCTTTGATTTGTGAATGTCTTCTGCTATTTGTCCTACATTTCAATTTAAAAATACAATTAAATAATTAACACAGTTAATGAATATAATTCGCTCCAAGATAAGGTTTGCTATCCTAATTGTTCGCTAACATAACATCGATTTTTCATAATTTTATGGTAATTTTTTGAATCGTTCTAAAGACAGAAAAAGTAGTAAAATTCGTAGCATTTTAAAGAATATCATTCATATGTGATGTCAGTAAGATATGAGTGACTTATATGAGTGGGTGGAGGTAAGCGTTCTAGCTTATCAACGCCGAGGTCCCGGGTTCCAATCCTGGTTTGGTATCGTTATTTTTATTTGCTCTAAAAAGTATAATTGTAAGAGTGGTATTTTAAGATTAAAATTCGGCTAAAAGACGTGGTTACTAGTATATACACGATCTAGCATGTACGTGTTTTTTCCCTATTCGTGGACATTTTATTCGTGGAGATACCAACTACGCCATAAAATACAAATTAAACCCTCTAAACGCTATATTTGATTTTAAGTCGTTCAAATTTTTAAATGAATACGAAATGAATGGTCATTGAAACTATCGTAACCTTGTTCGGATAACTCAAATATTTTTATTCAAAAGGTTGTTTTCCTCTCCTCACGAAACTCTCTTTAATTTTTTATGCTAGAAATACTAAGAACATATTCTGTACTTTTCGTCAATTCTTCGAAATTTCATTTTTTCTTTTGAAATAAATTAAATCTCAACGAAGATAACAATTTTTTGTGATATGATGATGATTTTCCGGATTACTTTTTTCATAACTGAAATCATGTTGGCCTGATTTGCCGCAACCAAAAGTGATTTCTGTCATTTCACCTTGGTAAGGGGATTACGTAGTGAGCGAGTTTAGTGAGAGAATCAATTACTAACAGTGTAAGGAGAATTAACAGCGCTTTTTCCATCTAGTAGGTTCATTACGACATATTCAATCTAGAGGTCAAGGTTTCTATCACGAGCCTTGAGGAAATGAATCTCTTGCGGATAATTCGCCAATGAAACAAATACCAAGAAACTATTGTAGAACAGAAATGGATTAAATAAGAAAACGTTTTGATAATCGGAAGTCATCATCTTTCCATATCATTATGAATGCTTTCAGTTTATTGCATATCCGCTTATCATACAACGTCAACCTCAGGACGATGAATAGAACTGGTGGTCTTTTTATAGAGTTATCTAATAGACTGATTAAGACTTACATCTTGAACGAAAGCAACTTATAATTCTTAAAGGGAAGTTGTGTAATTTTCCACAAAATTTTCATTATTATGTTTTAATTGTCATCATAAGCGCACAGTAAAAACTCTGTGGAATATAAAATGTCTTATTATTTCCGCACAGTAAAAATGGAGTGGAAAAGTCCATATCTTTATGGAATGAAACAGTACAGTATTCCTGCCGCCTTCGTGGAGCAGAAAGACAACTAAGTGATTGAAATATGAGTCGCTTTATTCCATCGTTTGAAAGATTACAGTCTTTTTAAGTTTTTACATCAAGGAATCAACAGGCACCTGCTTATTCGATTATGTAAACAACAAATCAATGTCAAATTGAAGAGAGAATCATACTCCTGTTTAAATAAGTAATGCTTTTACAGCGTAAGTTGCAATAACATAAAAATATTTTACGTCCATTCCTTACGACCATTAAATCTCCTATACAAGATTTTTAAATTCTTAGCCACGATGCGGACACAATTTCTTACGAAATGCACGTACGGCTCAGCGGCGTCTTACGGTTAAATTTGGCGTGTCGCGGAATTCCAGCCTCCTCTAATTAAATAATGGAGATTTCGGCCTGGGAGATTTGATCGCGGGGGATTTGGCCTCCCTCTAAAAATCCCATTTCCATCTCCGCGGTAAGAACGCAGGGACACACACATGTGAGACGCTTTTCGATTTTCTCTTTTTTTTGGTTCGACCTGGAATTCTCCACCTTGGCGCCTTCTCTAGCGCCGAGAGAGAACGTGGGATCATAGGATTTGTCGACCGCATTTCTTAGTACCCACCTTCATTACCAACCACGGGTCACCTTGGCTGATGATGCCCCTGGGATGAGGGCAGGAGGGGGTCCGTGGAGGGGCGCGGGGGGAGTGGCTACCGTACCGGGGGGCACCTTTGTTTAAATGGATGTTACGAAAGATGTACTATAGCCGCCCATCTGAGGCGAGTCTCCCAATAGGCTCCCAAACCGAGCGCTCTCTCCTTCACGGAAGAACAAGCTTTGGGCATTTCTAAGCCATTGAGGACCTTACCATACCTTTCCACCTGCCGCACGTCAAGCACGGCCTCCCCCTACCCACTTCGACCTCGGGGATCTCAAAGTACGGCGGAGATCTTAGCATGAGGTCTTACCGAATTGACGAAACGCTGTTTTTAGTTGGCTTCTTTCAAACTTCGCGTCGCTTACTTTCGGTGCTTTTCCTGCGAAAACACGTTCGCCATGCAGTTGCTTTTCTATTCCCGCGTCTCGTTGCTTTTCCGTCACCATGCGATCTGAAGAAGATATTAAGGTAAATAAAAAGGAGTATCGATTAATCGTTCGGGTGTCAGGAAGGGCGAAGAATAACGCGGCCAAAGTATGGCTTACGCCGCCATTTTGCTGAAATTAAGAAGGCTATTCAAGACGCCCAAATTCTTTCCGTGTCTACAAGAAAAACGTATGGGAATTGAGCTTTTTTTGAGTGCTTTTGCGTCAAGGAAATGAAAATTGATCATAAATGACGAAATAATGAAACATTTTTGAGCAAGAATTTGGAGTCGGCTATCGATTTAAATATTGATTTCTTTTTCACGGCTAATAATTGATAATAGATGATTATGAGTAGATGACTTGAACAAAGTGCATACAAATCGTATTGTTATTATGTAATGATGCAACTGTATCTCTTTATAAATATGCATAAACACACAACTATAATAAACAGTGTGTATTGCAAACACACACACGTACAGTATCATTTCATAAGTCTTTTCCATGTCTTGCATATTCTGTCTAACCTCTTTTACCCTCCGTATGGTCAATCTTGCCTCTTTTCCAATCCATTTCAACCATTATCCTCTCCTCCCCGAACAGATGCATTTCATTCCCAACCCATCTCTCATTCTATCAGCGCGCCCTTATTTTCTATGGACTTCCTTGTTTTGCACCCTTTCCTTTCCTTCTTTGTAAGCTACACCCCATCTTCCTGGCGTCTTGTTTTTCTTCCGTGCTCCGGATTCCCACGGGACATCTTTTCTAGATCTCATTCGGAGAGTAAAGGAGCGAGTCCCGCCTTAGCCTATATTCCAGGATGGAAAATAGGCGTCCATTTTATCTGTTGCGTCACTCTGACCCAGAGTCTGTCGCGTTATTGGTCTTTCGCGGAGTTTTTCGAAAATAAAGCAGCTTGCGGATCGAGAGTTTTTCGGCCCGACTATTCCGGAATATGGAAAGCTTTCCAAAAGTCGATGTCCCATGAAAATTAGATAGAAAGAATTTTTGAGAACTTCCTGAGAAATCGGAATCCTGTTACAGGTGGATTTTCCGCCGTCACCGAATTTAATGAAAGCTGATTTTCTTCCATTTCTTCGGGAAGTAAATCTAAGAGTTTCCCACGCGGTTGGCATTTCTTCCAATTTTCTCCTTGTTGATGTATTGCTGGAGTATTGAAAGAAAGGCCTCTTTCACTTTTTGTTCGAATCTTTCATGGATGGATAACCATTGCAATGGAATCTTTGGAAACGGTATGTTTTCGCATACCCCATTTTATCAATACAAGTTTAGGATATTCCATTATAATAATTTATTCACCGAAGTCACTATTGGTAGTAGTCAGAAAAAGAATTAGTGCAATCATAAACTTGAAGTTAATTGTAATCAAATCTTAAAACATCTGTATGGGCTAATTTTGCATGCTATATTATTGGCGTTCACATGCAGAACCATTGCTTTTGAGTAATATAACTAGTTTATGAGGATTTTTGTGTAGTAAACCCCCCATCATTAAGCAGACGTAGAATAAGTATTCAATATATTCAGTATAGGAAAAGTATTCAAATAAATAATAAATTCAAAGTCCCACATGTTTTTTTCCATTTCCCGTGACGATGATTGGTTTTTTTGTAGCTATTATTATGTGACTTGGTTGGGTTACGTTTTTATTCAGATTTTTTTACGCTAAAAAATGAATCAAGAAACATTAATCGTTTACATACACAGATAAAAAAATAAATTTCTGTCGATGAATTAAAAGCTGGAATTCGACAACACGGATTCGTGTTTCCGAATTCCCACTGTTTAAAATCTAATTTTAGCGTCTCGATGCAGGTCAGGATTTTGAAAAACCCCGGAGAAAATGCCAAGGATCGCCCTTTGAAGAAAATCGATCCGTTTCTCTACGACGGAGTACCCCTCCTCGAAGCATTCCCATCCCAAATTAATTTTAAGAAGGGACCGGGAGAACAACGGCAAAACGGCCAGACACATCCAAGTCCCTCTCCTCAATAAGGCCACGGGATAGCCGCCCCACGGGAAGAAATTCGCGAGTAATCTTCTTCGAGACGATCGACAGGGGCGATCCACTAATCCTTCGGCAGTAATTATTCGGAAAGTCATTTTCGCGTCCCTTTTCGCGGGGGGGTCCTTTTGTCTCCTTCGACATCATCCCTCTCCGTTGTATTCCTTTCGTACGTCATCTTACGTGTGTCAGAGGATCTCGGTGGAAAGGGAGTGGGGGCAGAGGAGGGTGTGGGCGAGCGGGGAGGCAGTTCGTGGGGCGGACTGGTTCACCTTGCTAACCAAGGGGGACGAATGATGCCTTGGCTCGAGTCTCCACTTCTCGGCTTATGCAGCGAGTTTCGAAATACCTTCGAAAAACAATCCAAGCCGATGTCACTCCCCCCCCCCCGCCATCCCCCCCGCCATCCCCCCCGCCGGCTTTTTCCTCCCACCTGTTTTTCGGGCCGTCTTTAGTAAGTCTTCCAAGCTACTGCCACACGACCAAATCTTTCCCCGTTTTTTTTCTCCCCCTTAACCTACCCCACGCTCACAACCCGAACCTTCCTCTACTACACGAGGCAGAACCTCCTCCCGCACCCCACTCCATTCTTAACCTCTCTCAGCCCCTCGTGGAGGGGTGGAAGGAGACGCCGAAGAGAGAGAAAAAAAGGCATAAAAAGAGACGGAGGGGTTAGGCGGGGGATAGGTGTAGGAGGTGACGTGGTGCTCGGCTGAGAAAGAATTAGTATTGGTGGTGTGTTTGTGTGTGTGTGTGAGAGAGAGAGAGAGAGATATTGGGAAACATCGCGTTGTTTCAGCTCCCCTCTCTCTGGATGATGCCCGCGCTCTAGGAGTCTGACGGGAATGAAAATTAGGTGGGGAATGAGGGAAGGGAATGAGGGGAGGGTGAATGATGGAATGGGAGTTGGGAGGGTGCGGGATGTGCGTGCGTTGACTATTCGTGGGGGGGAAGTGGGGGGGCGGAGGAAGAGGGCGATATATTGATCGTACGCTAGGACCCCCCCGCGCCCCTCCTCCCCAAGCTATCGCGGCAAAAGAAGGCTCCTCTGATAAGGCCTTTTATTTCTCTCTTCCCTTACGCATCTCCGTTTCGTTTCTCTCTTCCGGAAGTGATCCCTGTCACGTCGGATTGGTTGCCGAGGGCTGAATGAATCACCCTAAAAAAAATGGGCGGGGTGTGGGGAGGGAATCGCCACTCCGCCGCTTATTTCGTGTCGGCCGCGCATAAACGTGCGGATATAGCTTTGACCCAGATCTCCCGATGCGAGAGGGGAGATTGTTTTTTACGCAGATGTGGAGCTTTTTTGCCAATTGCCCTTTTTTCCCCGCTCCTCCGTTCGTTTTGAAAGGCGGACTCTGTGGACGCTGGGTGGAGGTGATAACGAAAACAAAGAATGTAAACTTTGTATTTTACGGCAGACTTGTTTAATTCGACTGATTTTTGTGTACGTGGTATAAGGTTTAAGGCATATTGGTGTCTTAAGACACGTACCGATTAAAAAGTTGGAAAAATACTCTTTACTAGACAGCAAGAAATACTTTGAAAGACCGAGGTTCCAACGCAGGATGTCTTAATAAGACATAATAATAGGCTTGATGATGATGCCATGCATCGAAACCATAGTCGATCCATTGTTTGATAAGGATAGACTAAGTCCATTGTTTAGGAATGAAAGCGAACACCATTCACCATGATATTGGTGCCGATAGGTATACTATTATCACATGACAGAGCTTCAAAATTGTGCGTACCACGGTATTCTTGTATGCTCTAAGCACTTGGTATCCCACAGAATACTCATGAGAACCATTGCTTCCAAATTTATGTGTGCTTTATCTTTCTAAAATATTGTATAGTTGACTGCGATTTTGTTTCAAACATCTTGAAATCCTCCATTCATTACATAAAGTTTTATCCTATGTCAATCTAGGTAAGTATGGGTTAAAACGAGAAATCATTCGTAAGTGTACCCAAAACTTAGTGGTAAGGCGTATGTGCTCCGTTGAGTAAAAGAAGTTAAGATACCTTATGATTCATTAGCACCGAATTGTCTTGAACATGAAGTCGTCTATTTATTTTCCCAAATTAAACGGCACCAAATAAGTGAAAAAGCGAAGATTTTTTTATCACTTATTTTCTACAGAATGGCGTTCAACGAAGTACGGCCGCATCACATTCAACGTCGGGAAGGAATACTTATTTTTTCCCCTCTCAGCGAGCCATCCTTGGCGGGATTCGAATTAGTGGTTCGAAAACCTATTGGTTTACGCCCGAAGAATGTTTATCATTACCTTCTCTCGGGAAACAACCGGATTTTTTACTTGTTCGAGTTCTGCTCAACATGAGGATTTAGATCACTCATTCTTCGTAATGTAAAAAACACCTCCCTTTTTAGCTTTGCTCTGCTCGAAGCCTATCTGCGGAAAAAATTAAGAGAACGCTTCGAGGAATCTCCCAAGTAGCGAAGTACCGAACGGGCAAACTATCCCAGCAAACGGAAATACTAATAGTTAGCCTCCGACTGTTTAAGACAAACATAGTTGTTTTTCTTTCAGCGATTGCGAAATGTTGCGGAAGACCTCGATACCGTTTTTTCTGAAAACAATAGCGAAATTTTAAATGGCCGCGCGTTGTTGTTACATCCGAAATGTCTTCAGAATGTCGCGTCCTTTGAGTAAATATCTCTGTTTTCCTTCGCTTACGAAATCCGCCTTAGACTAAAAGTCTAGGTGCGTCATGTCCTTTCTGTTACGCGTGTGCGCAAATTTTTTTATCGAATAGACTGCTTTCTCTCGAGATGTTCGTGGAGTTTCTTTCCTTATAGCATCGCGACTAATGTCGTTTAAGACTTTCTCAGAAGAAAAATTAGGCCAAAATTCTGCGGAATATGTTTCTTTATCGTGTCTCAAGATACGTAGTCTGTAAGTCGATACCACTCGTCATATATGAATAAATATTTTTTATTTATGTTATGTTAAATTTTATGCGTATTATTATGCACGTAAAGGGGAACCAACTTTATCATATTTTGTCGATTATTAATTATTCATTATTTTAGGGTTTCCTTTTTTTAACCTGTAAATGTGAGAGGGGAATATTTGGCTGAGAAAATACACTTCCATGATCACTTACGTCTTTGTAGGAAAGAGAAAATTTGGGAACGTTGGGATAGGTCATGGAGAGCTGAGTCGTAAGCGAGATTCTTTTATTCGTTAGCGTTACCAAATCTCTCGCTCAATCGCCAATCCTCCAAAATTTATAGGTGCACTTTGAGCAATCTGCCATAATTTCTCATTTGAATAGATAATAGAAAAATAGCTAAATATGCAGGATTAAAACAATACTTTCACCGCAGGTGTAGTAGTGTAGTCAAAACAAACGTGCTTATTGCTCGAAACTAAATCGAAAATTTTCACAATTTTGTGTTTTAATTTAGGAAACGCGCCCTTACGTAATAGAGCGACCTCTAGAAAACAAGGCTTGTAACTCCTAATCGCCAGCAAGAACGCGCTACTAAAATTACGCAACAGAAACCTCTATTCCAAAAACAAATTTCTTTGTTTTTGGCCTAATTTCGTAAAACTATACGAATCTAAGCATCGCATGCAAACGTGCGCGAAAATGCATTGTTTCACAGCACAAACGTCCACTCTCGTGGTGCACTGGCGGTATTGGTAGCTTCATTTCGACTCTCCGTCATGTTCGGACAAATGGCCGCCGAGATAGCGAAGCTAGCGCGCCTCCATGTTCTAAGGAAGGACCGAACCTGTGGCCTCGCTGCTTAGATGCAGTCCCGCTACGAACTCTTGCTGCCAAGGCCGTTGATTAGGCAATCAAATTCAATGAAATCCGCTGGGCCGTGTATCTGTGCAGCCATATCCGGACTTTCGAGCACTGACTCACAGACGCAAAGTTTCATAGCTGATGAACTATGAGGCACGGAGCGCGATACACGCACTGACGCTTTTGCTAGCTCGAAAAAGGTCGGCGAAATTGAGAAATGAAACGTTGTGAAAAAAAGGCGTCAGCTCCTCTCGCTAACCCGTGGCCTTTTTAGATCTCGAATCGCTTTTCTGCTTATAAACTGTGCCGCGGAGGATTTTTCGCGTTCGAATGTGCTATTCGGTGGAAGTGGGACGAAAATGCTATTTCACGTGTGGACGAATGTTAAGGCGATTTGCATTTCGGTGGCTGGCTTTAAACTATACGTGTTGGCCGTAATCTGATTGGGTGGAATACTTTGTCGAATAAGGGAATGAAGGGCGATGTGCTCATCGCGTGAGTTTCGCCATTTCTGAATGAGGCTGGCGCATTTGCGGCGGGGCTGATGGCCGAATATTAATCATATTAGCGGAATCAGAAACTTATATCAAATACGAGGAGCTTTGCTCCTATCAGGAAGCTCATGAATAAGGAAATTTGAAAATTTCTTTTGCCACTCTTCTACTTTGAGTTTGCAGGAGGTAAATTTTTGTGTACTTTTCTTCACAGGACTGATTTCTTTTATATAAAACTTTTGATAAAACGGAATAAGCAAGTAAACACTATAGTTAATCCATAAATCTTATGCTTCCGAGCCTTATTCCATCAGCCTACATACACCTATAGTCTAACCAGTGGTCTTCAATCTGGTCCCTACCACCCATTAGTAGGTGGTTAGTTGATATAAAAAGATGATATAGGGACAATGACGTTGAGGTAATTATGTGAACAATTATCCGAATGACAGTATAAGTAAATTAAAGGTGTCAATAAACATAACTTTAATGAATAAATTCACCAGAATTATTTTCTTAAGCACCAAAATAATTTATTGAGGTAGGGAAATTATACTGTTAACAAGAGTACAACGGTGGAAGGTATGTAAATAAATGGTTGGTGACCACTGCTCTAAACGGACATTCCTAGTTTACTAAAGAAGGTCGAACCAAAATCTATATATATTTGATGAGTATTTGGCAATTGAATTATTGCGTTTCTCAAGTCATCGAATTAGTTATTTCAAATATTTAGCAATATTTCGAACGCAGGCTTCATTGGTACATACATAGACCAAGGACGCATTTTAAGGTCAGATAATGAAGTTAGATAATATATGGTTATAATCAAGGAGGATGAGTCGATGAAAACACAAAGGTTCTGTATTCAACTACGAAAATTTTATTGCAAATTGGGAGGAGAACTCAAATTGCTCAATTTAATATTAACTTTAGCTTGTCCGTGAATAGAATTTCGAATGGAATCCTATTTGATGGCTGCTTAAGAAAGTTGACCATCACACAGAGGCAAACATTTCTAAAAGTCGTCAAATTGTCGATAAAGTAAATACTTTGAATTATTTTATTCCCAATATTCAATAAAATTTCCGTAGGAAGTTAAAAATATCCATTATGACTCATGAATAACCTTTCCATGAGTGACCAAATTTACACCTTTCTCAAATCGTACCAACTCATACCATTATTCTCTTGTTACGTTTATACCGCTAAGTATACATATAGGGTAATTGGAGGAGTGATCCATAATGTAATCAACAACTGGCTATACAGCGCATCCCATTTCAATAAGAATTAGGATTACATTAGCGTATACCAAGGCTTCTCCTTTCATGAAGAACTAATTTCCTGCTCTCGGAATTAGTTATTTATCCAATTATGCTTGTAAGTGGCACGAGGAACAAAACAATCGATCCATTAGCGGAAATTGTTATCAAAAATCTCCGCCCATTTGTCATAACGTCGGTAGACTGCTCACCTTGAGACAATCGAGAGTAAGAAATGTATGAAGCACGGGGCGGGATTCGAAGCCGTGACCTTTTTCTTAGAGGGCGCTCTCCCCACGCTTTCTAACCAATCGTTCGCGTTTCCTAATTCGTTCATTTCACTTCTCGAAAACTCGAATAAGATGGATTTTCAGCTGTTTATACAGCACTCGGAATAGTGCTTATTTAATTGCTCTTTCGTTTCTGCATCGAGATTCAACGGCGTGATTCGGACAATTTTCGTCCACATATACCGCGCAGCAAATAGCGTGAAGTGGCTTATGATTTCAAATTCAGAATTGCTTAGCCGAGCGGTCTTGCGACATTCGCCATGTTATGGATTAAGTCCAAGGTCAATTCGTTCCGAACAGCTAAGGATTTAATCTTAGAAATATTTTCTCTCCTAAAATGAAGATCTTTGTAGTACGTGCATTAATGAGAAATGAACGTTTTCTTGAGATTTCTCTATCGTTTGTGTCGTGATGTAATAGTTTCTCTCGAGATTAATCTGTTTAATTTAGAATATCAGCTTCTGAAGTTCGACCTTTTTATTCTAGAGCGTTGGTTTTTTTATACGGCATTCTAAATGGAAAGAGTTTCTTTTTTAGATTTCCTGAATAATTCACCCTTTTTGGAGTAGCTAATTCCCAACTGCTTACGATGGCTTTTTGTTATGCAAACGAGATTTTTCTTCGGCACACTGAACCGAGTTGTATTTTTCCACCAAAGAGGCCAATAATGGGTAAGGGGGGGCAATGGAGGAACGGAGAGAAGAATGGACGGATAAGGAAAAGCAGTGCTAGAATGGGAAGAATGAGGAAGCAGCGGCAGGGGAGAAAGAAGAAGACTGATGGCACAAGCTAAAGAGCTTTAATTTCCCCGAGTTACTTTCCTATTTAAGATTAATCGACCAATGTTTGTCTTTTTTCCCGCGAGATGCTCTGTTTTAGTTTCGGTTCAGAAGGGCTCGGCATTAATAAAGGAAAGCTCTCTTTTCAAACCTCTCCACCGCGAACTTTTCTTGCTCGAATTTTTCGATTCCGCGAAAGAACCTCCCCCCCCCGCCCCCTCACCTTTGCCACAAGTTGCCTTGAAGTCGCGTATCTAGCATTTTCTATGACTGGCGTATTTTTTTCCCGTCCCCTTTTGTTCGCGCTGTCGAGGTTCGACTGCATTTACGTAAGAGCCCTCGAAATGTAACCCTATCTTCCGATAGGCGGAGTGAAGTGAGCGAAACAGCGAATCCTCAAACCCGTTTCCCACTTCGACCTAGACTCTAAATGCGTAGTATTTTTTCGAGGGAGCGGTTTTTAGTTTTAACCCCGTTCGGGAGCGTCGCGACTGTCGGCGGCGGCAAAAACTTTTCGCGGTGCGGCGAAAAAAGGGCCGCCATTTTATAGGTTCTTTTCGGCGGTAACCACCCCGCCATTTTCGATCGTCGGCTGTTTGTTTTTCTCTAAATTTCTCTCTCTCGGCTCATTTGACTCCCTCGGCGGTCTGCACCCACGCGGAAAGGTTTACAGAGTCACGTTTTCCTCAAAAGGTCCAGTCAATCACCTTCCTCACTCGTTTGCCTCTTGCGTTGTTTTTTTCCCCGAGTTGTTTTCATTCCGACTCCAGGGGCCTCTCCGGTCGCGAGCGATGAGCGCGACCGAATATGGTGGCACCGCCATTTCGAAGTTCATCTTCCGTCATCCCAGTTCACAAGAGTGCCTTTCGCGACCAAACGGAGACACCGACGCCATTATCCTTTCTTTCCGTCTCTTTTTCCTTTCGGATCCGATCTACAATAACGCTTCCTCGTTCGAAGCGCTCGAGTTTCGCAACTCTTTCGCCTCCCACTCCTCTCTTTCTCTCTCCACCTCAGCCTTTTACGCCCTCTTTCATCTTCGTTCACTTCCCTAGGTTTCGGTGCGGGTTTTCGTAGAGCCTCTGTGCTGTACGTCGGAGGCCGCTGAATTTTTTTTTTCGTTTCGAGATTTTTCGATCGAATCGCAAAACTAGAAGTGGTCTGGGCGGCGGCGCGGTGTGCTCCTAATCAAAGTGAAAGTCCGGCGGTGGACGAAAAAGTAGCCGAGTCCTTAAAAAGAGAGACGTCGGAGAAACCCGACGGGACTGGAGTCCGTTTGGGAGATGTATCCGAGAGGCTAACTTTTAACGTTTGGATATTCGTCGCTGAAGAGGTTGGAAGATGGGATCCAAAGAGGTTGTCTCAGACCAGGGAGATGGTACTATTTGGAAGGTGCTCTTCCATTGCGAGACAATTTAGTTGCGAGTTTAATTCGTTCCCGTTTACAATCAGTTCGCATTGAATGTGATGCTTGATTTTCTGCGTTACCGATCGGAAATATTTAATCATTCAAGGGTCCCTAAATGAAGCATTTCTTGCAAAAAAATTGGAATGAAATAATGCAGATGATCTAGCCTAGTGATAGGGAACCTTCAGAAGAATTCTTTCCATCAGAAGAATGCCAGATCTACCATTCCGTAACGTAAGAAAGGCTACATACATCCTCGTGTGTGTTGCGTGTTGTCTGCATTCGTATAGTTTAACACCGATATTGTGCGATCGAATTATTTTTATTTTCACAAAGTAAAATATAAACTATAAAACCAATACACTTCCACTAGATGAAAACCTCAGTTAAGCACTAAAATCAACGACCGTTTTGGCACGTTCGGCCATCGTCAGGCTGTTTTAAGTGCGTTTATTGGTTTTTTGTTTTGTGGAAGTGTACTGGTCTTATAGTTTTTATTTCAATACCGATATTGTGTATACGAAAACGAAGTTATTCCTTATTAAATTCAAAGAATGTATTTTGATTTTTTTCGCTGAAAGTCTTAGGCGAGATTAGAAAACAAAATTATTTAATAACGGCATTGGTTCCAATTAATTGATGAAAATACCACATTGAACGTCTGAAAAGTCCACGTGTCCTGAAGGCCGCAGGTTCTCCACTTCTGTCCTAGCCGTTGCTATGAGTGGTTGAGGTTTCATCCACCTACAGTCTATTCTCCTACTTGGTTACTCTTGCCTACCGTGCGCGAATAAAAATGAATTTCTCAAGCGACAAGTCCTACCATCTGTTTCTCCGATTTTCTGATTTTTCTCGTAGCTTCCGATCTTCCTATTTTACAGGATGGGCGCAGAATGCCTCAAGTCTTCCAAGGAATATTTTTGACTGAAATTATTGAGGAAATTTTACTCAATTATTTATTTCCTTTCTTCAAAATTTTCCCATACTATCTAAAGAAGTATCTTGGGAGCGCTGATTAATTATAGCGACTCTCGATTAAATGAAAGTGATCTTGCTGTATCTAATTCCAGTTCAAAAGTAAAACACTTGCCTCTAATGTTCCAAACTAAATTCAGTATCACTATGGACGGCAAAAAGATAGGAAGAGTGCGGTGGTCCTTGTAGACTTATAGGTATCCTTTTTATTATCCATATTAGGTATCCATTTAATTATCAAGGCGAAAATTAATCATGAATAAGTTTCACCAAATATCGCCTGAACTGCATTTCTGAATATCATTTCTGCCTTTGAAAAATTCTTCTAAGCATAACAGATGATGTAATAAGTTGATGGTGGAGGCCAGTTTTGTCTAAAACATTTTAGGCTCCTACCAAAATTTCCTTTTGGAATCGTGTGGTTATCATGACTATTCTCTGAAAGTAATTACATTCAAGTAATACTATAACATTTAGGATGATAGCCCTAATGTTAATATGCTGTTAATTGCACTTGTAAATACCGAACATATTATTTTAAGATTGATAATAGCATAAGATTACTGTTCTTTAAGAAGCCTCTCACATAAGAAAGCGCCTTTACTTTTTGAAACATCCATCGGCATTCACATTATCGATTGCTTCTTTGGGTAGTAATTTTCAATGTTATCATGGCAACAGTGGTTGTAACTCTGCCATAGCTTTCTATACGCGATATGACTTCCTTCTTAGCGGCTCTTATAAAATTAATTAATCAAAGAAGAGCTACATTTGAAATATACCTCCTTCGATAATTCATATCTTATTACGTTGCTTGAGAACAGCTGTGAAATGATGGTATCAAGATGAATATTCTCTTATTTCTCTCTCTTTTCCTTTGCTTGTAGGTAGTCATGAAGTGTGTATCAATTTTAATTTGCATCTAATTCGTGAATTAGGTTGGTTATTTCGAGGTTCTACTGCATAAATATAAGAAAGATGTCAACGAAACGTCGTCAGTCCATTTGATTCAGTATAGGAAGAATGACTGGATTTTTTTTGGTTTGAAGAAGACCGAATTCCGAAAGTGGTATCAGCAGATAGAGCATGTTAATAAAGATCAATAAGTTTCAAATCCCATCTTAATCCTACAATTATTTTCAGCCGTTTCCGTATATTAGTTTTAGCTTCGCAATGTATTAATTATTACATTAACACCAACTTCAAACTTTATTTTGTTAGTGACTACCGTAATCAGTACATAAACCCATAGCTTGTGTCCATGACGCAGTTAGTCTGTACATTTATAATTACGCTGGTTTAAAAATGCATCAGCATCCGACTCATATAACCGTCAATTTTAGTTAGTATCCTGAAAGTTATATAAATCCAGGCAGCCGATCCCTTTCGCAAGAAGATTAGCGTTTCGCAGGCCCGGATAAATGAAAGTAATTCCAGCTTATGAAATACAGCTGTAAGCGTTTTCAAAATTTTTCGACCCTATTCTCATAGCGGTTGCCTACGAATCCGCACGCAAGCTGGCTCATTCTCACTGACCGTAAAATACTCCACAATAGTTTAATCTCCTTTTTCCATGGAAGTGTCAGCGCGAGCAATTAAACGATTTAGCAGCCAAGTAGTCCACGCAATATTTTTTTCATCGACTCTGATCCCGTATAACTAGAGAAGGTGTTATTCTTTTGTCACACCCGCCACGCATTACGTACATATAACTGATTACTTTCCAACCAATTTGCGGAGTGAGAAATTAGGTTCGGGATTATCAGAATGCCGCACGGAGACCGTATCCTATTTTCCGTTCGCAACTAAAACGAAGGCCAATCGGAGCGGAGGAAAAATAAATTATGCGGATACCATTCGAAAAAGTAGGTCTCGTGTTTGGCACAAGTTTCGTAAATTGCGAAAAACTGAAAACTTCGTCCTGCCCTTTCACGACAAAGTAATATTCGCTTCCCATCGAAAGACGTTTCCCCGGCAATCGTAGGTGTGTGCGCAAACAGAGTTCGGTACATTTCATTCTTTTTTCCCTCTCCCGTTGGGACGATTTCGGAAGCTTTTCGGCCTCCCCGATCGTTTTTGTCTGCGTCTGCAGCAAAGCGTTGTTTAGATTTTTCTTTCGTCAATTCCTCCCTCAGCTGCAATATATGAGAGTATTTGGCTCTTAATCCTCGGTTTCCACGAAGCCAATGTGTCCGTATATAAAATCCCTATTCCTGCTTGCTATCGTGGTATCCGTAGGAAAAACGGAATCGCGAAATAGTCTTTTCACGTGTGTCCACGTTTGCATGTCCGTGAGAGAGTGTGAGCCACGTATCTCATGAAGTTTGGCGCGATGTTAATATCCAACTGAATCATTAGATTGGTATTAAAGTTGATTTTTTTCATCGTTCAAAATGTGGTTTGGATTACATCTGTACGACATGCAGGTTTTTATGGAATGCGGAATTTACGGAGGATGCAGCTGCAGCTGTGATATTTATGCTACTGATTTCTACGATTTTTCATAACTTTTAATTTGTCACAATGACAGTTGGTTCAATGTTTCGAATTGCTGGAAATCTAAGAGTCGTCACTGCCATCTTATACTGAGCCGATTATTGTAAAATTTCAAAAACAAAATTAGAGTAAATTTTATTTCCAAAATGAATCTTTGTCCATAGCCTTTCATTGCATAGAAATTTTGGAAATGAAAAACTGCACTACAGGCGATATAATTAAATAAATGGCAATGTAGCATGAAGTATTACAAATATTTAAAAAGATTAATTTGCGCAATGTACTCTTCTTAGTACGTTGAATATTGTTTTATGCATGTTTGCTCGTTTATTCTATTTATCAAAAATCTTTTAATTATTGTACTTGAATAATTTTATATGAGAAAGAAATAGGTTTCTTCATATATCCCATCAATCAAATAAAATTTAAATTGAGCCATTTTGGAAACTTTTATCAGTAGGCATAAGTTCCGATTTTTTCCATAGAATTCTTCTATTTCGAAGAAATATATTCGATTGATCATAGACGGACGAATTAGCCAGCAGGTTAGATCACATTGCTTGAATAATTCAAAACTAGTGTAATGTTACAATATTTCTAAAATAATTACCGTGCTCTACATATTCATTTACCTCGGTATAAACCGTAATTGCTAGCTACACATACACCTTTCCGTTTGTTATTATATTGATGTGCTTACATTACGGCGTATTTGGATGGATAATATATGCATATGAATACAAATATATAGTAATGTAAGTAATGATGTTATCGTGGAATGGATTAATGCGAAGCATCCATGAATAATTGAGATAGAAATGCAATTCCAATCAGATATTAATGTATTTAATTGTAACCAAGAATGCATAATGGCTCTAGGATGTAAATAAATCCCACATTCAAAAATAAAGGTAACCTACGTAACTCACATAGAGTATGGAATATCGAGTAGTTTGACCTTTTCAACAATCATAAACCAGCCTTCATGTGACCTTGCTAGGCTCGCATGATATTCCATTCTCATTCGTACACACTTCCAACTTTATTATTCCTTATTGTATTCCATGTGCCATTCAGAAAATAAGGAACGTCCTGCTATAGGCGGGCTTCCACCGCATACATTTCCTCGGCAATATACTTATCATATATTTACTCGTTCTTTGTTTCCTGTTCCATTCTCCAAACCGTGCCAATCTCCATGATTGAGACGTGTCTTGTAAAATATCAACGATGAAATCCGAGTACTCGGGATGGTAAACTTCAATAACTGTCGTAAATAAAATCTAAGTAACTGTTTCATCATGTAACCTACCAACTCCTTATCTCGATTTGAATTTATTTTCTCTATTATTCGCGATTTTACATGAGAAACTAGTAAGGCTCGTCATCAGGCAAATTATATCTTCATTTGAATTTAACGTTTCAGTCCCTGAACTGTTTCGGTGGGAGGTGGTATGTAAAGTATGGGTCAAAAATATGTATTTGTTTAATATTTTTGGTAATAATAAAAATTTAAATGTTTATTTACAATTTAATAATCATAGAAAGCATAAGACATATTTTATATGGCATTCATATAGGTCCAAACCACAGCATATACAAAAGGAATAACAGTTGTTCCTTAATTTTTTACTCATCCTTTAGAAATATCTCTACCATTCTACTACTCTCTACTATTTCTACGAATCTTAGGAAATAATATTTCCAAAAAGGAAAGATGTTTGACATATCCGATTTTTGGAGTAAGTTTTGACTTTTCCTGATAGACAAGGTGGGAAATGAAAGTTGGAATGTGGCGGTGAAAACTTTTGTAACGTAAACATTTATACCGTGAAACCTGCCTTAAGCGGAACCTGTAAAAAGCTGTCCGTCTGTCAATCTGCCTTACCCGAAGAATATTTTGGTCCCGGCGTGTATATAGGATTTTTGTGTATTCCAACTTTCAGTTAAGCGGAAACTGTCCAACGCGGAAATGGAAATGGATTTCCACATGAAATTGATAAGTGAAGGATTTAGTCGATTCTAATTACGTTAGGGTAATTAAAATCGACTATTTAGAATATTTATATTTATTTGATATTTCAAAGGAGGCAAAAGGGAATGTAGAGAAATACGTAATACATGAAGATAAGGTGTAACGACAAAATATAATGGAATACTTTCATATTAGTAAATAAATTCTCACGTTACGTTGTTGATTCGTAGGTTTCCGCGATGATTGCTTGATCTCTGCTTGATGATTCCGGAATTTTCTTCTGCAACTATGAAGATAAAAATGTCTGACTTCGTTTCGGCTAACTTCCTGTAGGCGTTTTCAGGTCGAAGTAAGGTTATGAAGTTCCCATCCAATACTAATGGCCGACCATGTATTAACCGGAAAACTCTCTTATCCAGATGAAAAATTGCGGTACCAATAGATTCCGCAAAAGACAGGTTTCACTGTGGTTTCAACTGGTGATATCAACTCCTCCCCTCCATGCTCCTTTATTTAGTTGTAAATTACAATATATATTCTTCGTCTCGAAATTTACTATATTCCGAACTGCTTAACCAGTCCATAAGTGAAAATTATCCCACAGCAGTTTATGAATGCATGCATATTTCATTTATAAAATATTTGAGAAAGTTTCTGTTGGTCTAAAACGGGAAAAATGAGCGTCGCTAAATATAATTTGCATAGAAAACCTTTCGCTGGCATTTGGCTCGTTCTTGCTCTCAAATGAGTGAGTTATCAAGAAATAAAAGAAAGTGCGTTAAGTCGGGAACTTAAGGGCTTATGATTCCACTGTAGAGGCCTTATGTATGTATACAAACATGCATGAATGCACTCAAATATGGCTAGCAGATGTTGCAAGAGTTGCTGCATGGATTACTGAAAATTCTGGTGAAATTAAACGGAGAAGAACATCCTTGATTTCGAAATACGTAACTCGTGTTCTATAAATATCCTTAGAAAAGATTTTCGATGTATGTAACTGGAGCCACGCTACTCTGTAACTTTAATTTCATTTTATACGAAGAAACTATAAGTAACTTCAGGATAATAGCTCTACCTTCCTCGGAGATTTGTTGTCCTTAATTTATATAAATTAACTTATTCCATAGTAAACTTATGAGGCGAATTGGATGGGATTCCCAAATTTGATGAAAAACGATCAAAAAGTAAACTTTAAACAGTTCTGTATAGATAAATTAATAGTTTAGGCAAATAAACCATCATCAGTTGAGCTTAACATAATTGTACATTATCTTTGCATTGAGTTAAGATATCTTAGCCGTTGTTTATCCTTAGCACATTACGTCTGATCATGCTATAATTTTCGAAGACTGGCTGCATAATTATATCGCAAACTTCTTCTTGGATATTCAGAAATTAGTAATCTGTAATTATGATAGCACGATAAGATTTCAAAGAAAACATTTACTCACTGCGAATCAGATTCGACTTACGGTCTCTAAGTTGGATTGTTTTATCCTTCACTTATTACATCATACAGAAGCACATATATTAAGATTTACTTAAATCTATACTGAACCGCAGATTATTAATTAAGTTGTGGAGTATTACAGAGAATGTAAATAGTGTTTCTGTAAAACTTCTATACGAGGCCATCCGTGTTGTCACACATTCTGACTGAAGGGCTTTTCGCGATATTAGAAAAAGTTGATTTTTACAATCATTCTTTGAATCAGAGTATCCAAAGTTGTGGATTCTGCTATATATATTACTATAATTATTTAAATTTTAAATCCACGCATAAGTTCACTATTTTATTATGATAATATCATGATGTCCCATTTCCTTCTGAGGAACATAGGTTTGATCAAAGATATGGAAAGACCAAGATCAATTGAAAATCATATATATTTATTTATTTTATCCAGACAGTTTATACTTATCAAAACCACCAAAATGCACGTGGCGGAAGAGCCTGCACATTTAGGGAGGATAAAAATAGAAAAATGATCAAAAGTTGCAAAAAACATATCAAAGGTGGAAATGAGATATTTGACACAGGAAATGCCAAAAAGACAGACTTTAAGTTACCTCATCCGGTTCCTACATTTGATGAAAACAATTTTCCAGGAAATGAGTGAGACAGTATCCCTTGATTGTCCAAATTTGGGGATTTCGACACTTTTTTCCCGACATCAAGTGCCTCACTGAGTAAAAGTCATCTGCGTCGAAACTCCAAATTCAAATTTCGACTCTTGCGCAACTTTTACCGGAGAAGCCTTATTCGCAAAAAACCTCCAGGAATTCGAAAATATGCTCGGAACTTGGAAGAAAACCAGTAAAAAAAATAATGGATGGAGGCGTGAAGTGCAGAAACAAAGAAAACAAAGAAACGTGGTTAAAACAGCGCTACTATATCTCCGAGGAAATTATTTTTGCTCGAAAAAAGTTCACATTTTCAAATTAAATAAACCGCGAAAGCCCGGCCGATGCATGTGGGACTACCGCATTCTTCACCGAAACTTCCAAAGGACTGCAGTTTCCCCACCACTTTTTTCCTCCTAACATTCGTACATTCGGTATCAGGTGTTACTTTTTCGAGGTGAAAAAAAGAAAGAGCCTAAGCCGTTTAGGAACACCGACAAATGCGAATGGAAAGGTGGCAATGTAATATACGTAAGCCCCTTCTATTTTGGCCGAAGAATGCCTTCTGTCCTTTTCTGTCACTCCTGCGAGCTTATTCGATGGCTAACACGACGAAGGAAAAAATAACAGCTCCAGGATTGGACGCCCTTGCAAAAATAGCCGTTTCTGCTCTTCTTTACTCCACGGGGAGGACAATACGTAACGAAAAGAAGCGAGTAAAAGGTGCTAACAAAACATTCGAGAAAATATATATATTGAAACGAGCGCAGCCTCGCTACCATGTTGGGGCTTCGATAAATTAGTCTTAACCAGCAGCAGAATAAAATAAGTAGGGACAAACACTAATTTTCAGAGGTGGAGATGTGTTTTCCCCTAATTATTTTGCTTAATTCTTCTTTTTTTACCGCTGTATTTTGAATGTGAAAGCCCTTGTTTCGATTTGGGTGTTAAGAATTCATACATTTAGAATGCAAAGGTGTGGAGGTTTGTAGTTTGATTGCTGCATAGATATATCTTCAAGTTCACCCAGAAACTGTTTGCACTCTCTTTTGATTTATTAAGATATTAAATCGATTTTTTTTGATTCTCATGTTGGCAGTCAGATGTCATGTTCTTGCAATGTATGTTTGGCCGAAGGTATTTTCTATTCTATCCTAAAAAATTACCTGATTGATGTATCACATTGATTATCTTCTATAGGTTTCATGCAATGCGCTATAGTTTTCTTTTGGAAAAGTTTTCTTTGCTTTCCTCCTTTTAAGGTTCTTTAAGAATGCTCATCATCTTTCACTGCATAGTTCTTTTCCCTAGAATGATATGTCCCATCAAAAATACAATATTAAGAAATTTACATATAAATTTCTCCTTATTCCCTTCTATTCTAAATTCTTCCTAGGGATTAAATTGGGGTTTCCTAACAATTGGATTAGTTTTTATCGTGACTGAGAGTCTATTGCATTGCAAAGTTGCAGAAGATGATGCCATTCTTGGTAGAATCATTATCAGATCCAAGTGAGCATTGATAGATGGAATGCTTTATACATCAACAAAGAATGAGGATACTGTACTTCTACTACGTCATACATCTTGAATATGTACGATGTCCTCTACGAAATCCTCTCTGAAATTTTCTAGAAGTACGATATCCTCATTATTTTTTGTTGCGATGGACTTCTACATTATCAAGGCATCGGTTGAATTTAGATGAATATATCATAAATTATTGCTAGGTAGATTACATTTGTATATATGAGTCATTCACAACCAATAGAAGAAACTTAATGACCAAGCGAATTTCTTGAAATCCGTCTCAATCTGAAGAGGGATTTTTTAAAATTTTAACTTAAAAATGGCGCATTTCATTCAATCGATAATTCTTAAAAATCCAAGATACGAGTTTCTCAAGCAGATCTCTGGTTTTTGTAACATATCTTCCACTTTAGACATGTCCACAGAATCTTGATTTTCTTTATATTTTAAGAACCCTGTAATTCTAGTTTTCATGCATAAGTTTCTTTGGAAGAAATGCACTTCCACTGGTTAAATTTTCACATGGAAGAGTAGATAGAAAACAACTCTTGTTTGTATGATACACTGCTACGATTGTTATTATAACAAGGTACTGAGAACATATGCAATCATATCTTAATTTTTTTCAATCGTAAAGGATTATGCTGTGCCCAATGGAACGATATTGTAATGTGAAAATAATGTGAGAACAATATTTTCGGTTCTTCCGTCCATTTAATATACTAAATAAGCATCAGACTCAAATCTTTGCAAGAAGAAGCCATATTTCGGAGAATAATTAACAACGAACTTACTCAGCAAACAACTGTATAAGTGAGAATATTTTTTATGTCTTTCTAAATATGTACAGGAAAAATATGGCATCAATGGCTGTTTGATCTAATGTTTTTGTAATATCGTAGATTTTTTAAATCTTATCAATCTTATCAATCTTACAAATTCAAAAATATGTTTCTGTTTCATCTCATCTCTTCAAGTTATAATATTCCCTGTGAATCACCTAATGCTTTCCTACTTCTTAATTCTTTTTACTATGGATTTAATTTAAAATTAAACCTAATATATAAGTAATTATTTCCTCATCCTATTTACTAAAGTATGTAGTATTTTTAGGAAAGGCCCTTATGAATACTTATTAATTTTTCTTTCTTTTCATCGACTTTTCCACTGAATTTCCTTTCCGCTCTAAAAAGGATTTGTCTATTAGTAATTCCGTCTGTCAATTCTATTTTAACATCCCTCTATCAGGGTTAATTTCCATTACTTCATGTCGCTGTTTCATTGCTGTATTTCATTTCAAATTTGGCCAAATATTCCCGCATAAAATTTGAAATGTCAATGTCTAGTTTGATATAATAAAGTGTAGATGTTGGGGTTCTCCTCCATGAAAATTCATTTAAGAAGCACAAGGGCGGATGAACTAATAAATACGGTACCCAAAGGGCTGATGCGCACCACCTGCTCCAGGTGCGTCTGCGTCAAGAAATACAACTCGAATGGCTTCAGGTGAATCTCAATTGAGTGCCATGCATAGGAATGGAGATTATCTTAGCGAACAGCACGATGGGTGTTTCTCAGTTTATGTGAGAAGGAATGGCCAACCTCTATTTTACTGCTACCGAAAGGCAAAATAAAATAAAAGGTTCTTTTATTCGAAAAAACAAAGATATATATCTACTATGTTTTACTTTGAAATAGTTTCGTGGACTTCCAGCTATTCCCTGAAAATAGTGTGGGATTTATAAAGATTGTATCCACATGAAGTTTTGGTGCAAGATAATGATTCGTTCATTTAAAATTCCCTTTTAAATTTTTGTGCCGAAAATATCATCTATCGCAGCCCTGGAATAGTTCATGAATTTTATTATTTTATCGCCAATCCTGAAAGGTGTTTCTTGCCAAATTTTTCTGTGTTATTATTGTGGTAAAGATAATTTCTAATAAGATTAATTTTTATAAATATTCCGAAAAAAATTAAAATACACCTGTAAGTCTTCGTGGAAGTTTTCACTCGTCCAGAAAGAATACAGCTTTGGTGACGCTAAGTTTTTGTGTCTTAGCAAAAATTTGGTAGATATTTTCAACCTATTATCTCACACCAAAGCCGGTGAGTGTGGTAAGAAGTACTTATATTAACCATAAATAAGAGTAAGTTTTCCTCGGTTTATGGCATAAAATATAGGGCCTAAACCCAATACAACTCTACAAAAATTAGAAATTTTCCAATGCGGCTTAAGGTTCCAAATATATACTACTTATATGATCCTAACATAGAGTATTCCATATTTTTACTGCATTTCAACTATTCAGGATTTTCCGGAATTCATAGAGTTTTTGCACAACTGTTTTAATATTGCAAATTAGGGGCACCTGCTATTCCATATTAGAACCTGCTTTATCCTAATACTGAATTTAGCATCTGACATTTTCTAAAAAGCTTACAATATATTAAATTATTCTGTCAATTTTCTTCGTTGTACGTAGTCCGAGAGGTCAAAGATTTAGAAATATTTTCGGATTCGATAAGGACCGAATCATATCAGCAACGTAATTTTCAATAAGAATTCCTACTATCATATTTTCCTGCTGAGTAAGCAAAAAGATTGAGTCGCAAATGGAGAAGGAAAACCGCGCTATTATGGACTCAAAAGGAAATTATGGCTAACCCAATCTTCTTCAGAGGTAAATTAGCGAAAATTTTTGAATGCTCAGCATAATATGATACCGACTTTTCCTGATGAATAACCAGAAAGGCTGGGCTTAGAAGGCGAAGGAAAACTGACGCGACCTTTCCGAGATCAGTCGCTAAAACATTCGCGAGTGGCCCGCATTGGAGTAACGAAGCACGGTGTTTTACAACAGGGCAACGTCGAATTGAAGCTCGACAAAACGAAGCACTCGCGCCAACCGGAAGACAACCAGGATATCGCTACCGGATTGACCAGAGCAAGCGGTCGCCGTCGACCGTAAGTTCCTCGATGCGCACCACGTTCGAAATTAGACGAACAGTCATCTCAAAAATTCCCTCGAGTCGAACTTCATTAAGACTCGTTTAAGGCGAGTCGTTCGCACTCGCGGACGTGCATATGTAACGGCCTCTCTTCTCTGTTCGCCCGTCGCGAAGAATGAGAATAAAAAAAGAAACGGACGATGCGAAAACAAGGCGGCGATCATTCACGAGGCGCCGCTAGGGTTGCCAACTCTCCAGGATTCGACTACTGGAGTCGGAAGATAACTTTTTTAAATCTCCCGCCTCTCGGATTGAGGCGCTTTTCTCTCGCTTCTGATAAGAGAATCGAACCGGAACCAAACCGAGACAGATATTAACAGTTATTTTTAGTTGATGAAAATTAGAATAATTGAAATTCTTGGATCCGATCCGTATCCGAAAACAGTTGTTTATTTCATTCCGAATTTTGGATCCAGACAATAACATTTTTCTTATTGTAAGCTGACGAAGCTATGTGAAATGTGTGTACCAGTAACTGTTAGCCAACTAATATGCATGTTTGCATTCAAGAATATCCGGTCTGACGTTTCTATCATCATTTCTTAAAATCAGAAGTTATGTTTTGAAATTTAATTATGTATAATTGAAAACTACGAATGTCAATCTAACTTTCGGAGGAGTATAGTATTTCAATGGCGAAAAAAGATCGGTTAGATGGAGCGAAACCGGAACCGAAATTAATTTCATTGAAACGGAGTGAAGACCGGAAATGAAAATATTACGGTTCGATGCCCTGCTTTTACTTGGAGAAATATCCTACGATTCGTACAAAAATTTACAGGCTTCCGACGCTCATTTCTGATATAGTTTCATCTCAGCAGAGCACCTGCTTCTTCGTCTCGAGTTATTTGGATCTTTCTTCTGAGTGCTTGATGACACCACCAGCTAATTTCTATCATTCTGCTGAACAAATCACATTAAGTAAGACAATCACATCTCTGGGTAAAGCCAGTTCCGTTGTGATTCTATTGCACATATACGTTGTTCATCAACGATGACTGGATATTCTACTGCAGCTGTAGTTATGCTTCTAAATAGACTCCTCGGAAATTACTACTCCAACTCTCGGAATCAACATTCAGGGAAACCGTAGGCGCCGCTGTGGGCGAGATTCCGAAAATCGGCGAAAATCGTTTCCGACGACGTCGGCCGCGTCTTTAGTAAAAGTCCGCGCGTCGGTGCGTGACCGCTCCGGGAAAAAGGAGTCCTTCCCCAACGATGCCCTCCTTAAGCCGTAAAAAACCTTCGGTTTGGCTTCGAAAGGACGAGCCCAGATGGCATTGACCCCATCCTTATCGAGTCGTCCATTTAAAAATCTCCTTTTTCCCCCGCGTTCCGCCCCTACTCGGTACACGTCATTAAATTTGATGTCCCCCTCACATAACGCGGATTTTATTTCACCGCTCCCCCCCACGACCTAATACATATTTCGCGCCCCCCCAACTCATCCTCTAACATCATTTTTTTCCCGTTGCCCTCCTCCCACTCCGGTCGGCCACCGTTTCCCGTCATGCATCTGTTCTCCCCTCCCACTCAACGTCTACCCCTTCTCCCCCATGTACCTCTCCGAAGGGGGTACTGTGTTCGCATGTAGTAAGTTCGGATGGCGGTGGCTAGTAGTAATCTGGCTTCCCTGCCCCTCCTCCTCCGTCTATCTCGCCATCCTATTCTCCTTCTTTTCCCTTTGGAGCCTCTAGGCACGTAGAATGCGAGACTTCAAAAACAGAAGCTGGACGCGCCGCAGCATGAGTGAGCGGCGGCCCAAAGGAAGGCGAGGAATCCGAAAAAGAAGAGACAGGGGTGGAAAAAGGGGGCGTTTTGCGAGTAAATGCCTCGATCTCGGGGGTTTGGAGGATGCGTCTGAAATTATCTTTGCGTAACGTGTCGAATTGGAAATACGGGCGAGCGGGTTGGAAAATGCCCTCATGTCGAACATCTGCTCTTTCGCCGCTTAAACGTGGTGAGCTAGGTCATGGAACCAAGAGTGCCTTTTGTCTTGTGAGGCACGATCGGTGTGCCGCGGAGGGCTGAGGGGCCGCGGGGGAGCTCTTGGTGTGCCGCGGAGTACGCGGAGGGAACGCAATGTTCAAATAGGCACTAATTTTGCAAGATATGTTGTCGTTAACAAGGAAAGATATCATTTGCGAGATATTTGAATTGTCGTTGAATGGTTTTAACTACGGAAATACCAAACTATCCCAGTCAATACTCGGTATTACTCCTTTCTCGATATGAATGCAGATGCAAACTAAGGAATGCGCAGTATGATTCACCAAGATCTTCGAGTTCAAACTTGTATCCTGGAGAACGAAAACTTGAGAAGCGCTGATTTACTCGAACCACAAGTCGACATCCGTCCATAGAGGAATATATTTTAGCCGCAGAAAGCTGCTATAAAATAGGAAAATCTATTTAATTTTAATTTTCTTGGAGTAAAAGTCCTATTAGAGAGTAAAGAGATTAGAGTAAAAGTTTTTGCAATTTTAGTCGCAAATATATTAATAGAATTCGACAGTTTTGAATAATGCATTCTTCTCTGTCCGCTGTAAAAACAATTATTTTTTCAGTAAACCATCGTGGGACAGTTGAAAATATAAACATATTAACTTATTTTTGTTCTAGTTAATTGACTTATTAACTAATTTTGCATTTAAGAAAATGCTATCACATAAAATCTTTTTCTTTACAATTCTAGTTTCTTAATGGAAAAAGGCTATCTAGTTAAAACAATACTACTTCTCATGAATCAGCTGTATCTGACACGAGCTTAGAAACCCCTGGGAGCATGTCATTGCAAGAGATTTATTGTAAAAGATTTATAATTTAACTT
This sequence comes from Pachydiplax longipennis, assembly GCA_036926295.1. Taxonomy (NCBI): domain Eukaryota; kingdom Metazoa; phylum Arthropoda; class Insecta; order Odonata; family Libellulidae; genus Pachydiplax; species Pachydiplax longipennis. The sequence continues at coordinate 17,940,654 of JAVFKF010000001.1, read as the reverse complement.
GTGTCTATAGAAAGAATTCTTTCCATTACCCAAGTTGAAAATGTCTACCACAGCTACAATGAATGACATCTTTGTGGTTGTCAGCTAGTTGTGCTCTCTTTTAATTTAACCTATACACCAATAAACATTACTTTGAAAGTATTGTAAAATCTCCTAATTAATTTTTCCAGTGATAAAAGAGCAAATATGGACTCATACATGACTTGATATTGTATAACGAAAGATTTCTCATAAGATGAATTTATTGTTAAGCCATATCTCAGGCCAAGAGGGAGATTCTACCAATTAGATCGAGTCCTAATTTCTATAGTTCTTATTCGTGGAAGGCCCTGAATGTATGTTTGTTACTGTCACTTTTGTTGCGGTATCCTCGGAATTTTGTTTATCCAAACTGCTATTAAAGTGAAGGTTAAGGAATACAAACGACACGAGAGGAACGGAGGAATCTGGTTAGGAATCCGCGGGCGAGATCTCAGCTGTAACCCTTCCTCCAATCTAATGTCAAGAATTCGGTCCGTCAGAAGAGAAGAAAGGAAGGATTCATTTATCATCATTTTATCGTAAGACGCTCCCTCTCTCTCCAGAGCATTATCTGGCTCGGGTCGTTGACAGCGGTGTCGAAAGAGTTTTTCCGGCTTGGTTAAAAACGACGCGGAAATAAAGAGGTTGGTCGTGCCAAATTATTTCGGGGAGTTGGTTCCCTTGTTAAAATGAGGAGGCGGAAGGTGGCGAAGGGAGGGAGAATTTGAGGTTCGAAGACGTGAAAGGGGAAATGAGCGGAAGTTGGCTCACTCATGAGAAAGAAAAAGGGTTCTTGGAAGGTTAGGGGTACGCTTTTACGGATAAATGACCTCGCTAAAGGAGGATGTTGTGACAGAGATCGAGGGCTGGAAGAGTTGACTCTGAAGTATCGATAAATAACGATATTGATCTATATTGATATGTATCGATATTGATTTACATAGATATATATCGATTGTGAGGTGGATATTGATACATATCGATAGTCATGTGTGGTTGAAATTATTTTTTTAATGTGCTTCGACAGCTGTCATTTCGCTCAAGGGAAAATTATAAATGTTTGCATGCATATGCATGAAGGCGAAATTAGGATTCTTTATATTGGTGCAGAATTTTATCGGATCAATATTTATATTTATATTAAATAAAATTCGACGTGCTTCAATTTGAAAAATCAGAGCATTCGAGTAAAATTCAAAATACAATGTTCCCTTGGCTGAGGTCCAAACTGCGACTGGAAAGATATCCAAAGACGAGATTTCTTATTGTATAGAGGAGAAATTATTTCATTTATTCCTACAAATTTTAGTTAAGTTAGGAACGCATGGTACCAATTTCAATTTTTTTATCACAATTTTTTTTTCGATGCGACGACAGATGATTGCACTAATATTTGCACTAATGACGTTAACTTTTCGTATAGCCGTGACAAACGTTTATCAATGACTCAAAAAGTATAACGATGCAGCTAAGGATGTTTTCTTCTTATTAACTAGCGGAAAGATATGCAGGGATAAAAGAGCACATCGCTATAGTATCAAGGTTTAAGACTGAAATATTCCTAGTTAGAATGTAGCTACTTCATATAATTCTTCTACTTCCATTTGTATAACTGTACCATAAGAAAAAACCATAGTGATGACACAAAACAAGCTAAAATAAAACTGCATCAAATGTGGCCTCGATTCACGCATAAAAAACATATAAAAATCGCATATAGAAATCAAGGAATCGAATAAATGTGAGTTCTTTTCTGAGTTTTTATTCCTTGTCCGAACACAACCGCATTACTTCGATTCGTTTATCTTTCCTATTTCGGTGGTATAATTTCACATAATCCCTGCCTTTTCTTTCGTAAATTGTTATTAATTATTCTGCTTTTTTAATGCGAGTATTTACTCATATTAAAATTTATCGTTTACGTAATTTTCATACTGACTACTTTTAGTTATAACATTTTACAATTTCTTTATAATTTTGATCCTGCAACGCATTAATGATCATAATTACCTACGTAAAAATTGTTATAATTTGAGCCAAAAAGTTAAAAGTAGAAATGGTAAAAGTCCTTATGCATCAGTGATCATCTCGTGTTCTGTTATCGGTTTCCTCATATCCCTTTCATCCGTTCCTGACGAATAAAGAGTCATCCGGAGAAGTCCGAAAGCCAAAGTGTGTCGAGAGGAATAACGAATTAAGACGAGCAACCCAAATAGAAGACAAGCGATCGAGAAAAAAATCGAATCAAGGATCATCGCGGTGTATCGAACAGGACATCAGAGACGTCGGTGGGAGAGAGAGGATAATCAAGAATATGGAGAAATCGCGTGAGGAGAGGGGCATAGAATGAAATGCAGTGTTTTGAGGATGGATGGATGAGTAGAGCTTTGAGGATGGCGGAGGTCCGCGAATTGAGAGGGAGGTCTTGCAATCGCTTAGCCCACCATTCCCTACAACCCTTTGGCAAATCACGTGATGACCCCTTTGAAAGGGGGGAAGTGCAGCCGCTGGGCAGTCGGAGGGACGGGAGCGACGAAGGAATCGGGAAGAGATGTCCTTCGGGGAGATGAAGAATTGAGAGGTGACCACATGATTAGAAAAACCTTAGTTTTTTTTCTTGTTCGGGTTTGAAAACTGCGTTCGGTTTTTCTATCTCCATGGGGGATGGTATTTTTAGATGGAGTAATGGAGGAACACCGAACATAGGGGGTATAATACAGCTGTATATCGCACATAAGATTGACTGTAATCGAAGATATCGATATCGTGATATGGATCGAAGATATGTTATCGAACGATGGATCGGAGATAGAGGTATCGGACGTTATTGAACTTGATGGTACGGGACGTTTTTTCGATGGAACGAAAACACGAAAAAGATTGAGGAGGAAATGATGTCAATATATCGCGCCAGAAGCGAAAATTATCGATGATACCAAGCAACATGGATTTTAGAAGTTGGAAGCTGAAGTTAGGGGTCGTCTTCTTGTTGGGGTTAAGTAGCGAAAACACGAGAAAGATTAAAAGGGAAGTAGTATAAATGTGTATCGCTTCTAGAGATGACAATTTCCGAAGATATTATGGCGTTGGAGATTAGAAAACTCGAAATATACCTGAGAACTTAGAGAAGGTTCGATATATCGAGCATGTATAGTGATTTGCATATAATGTTCTCCATAGAGGGGGATGAAACACAAGATTTCGGTCCAATCTAACAATAATGTATACAATATAATAATCAACCACACCTCGATTTCTCTTGACATATATCACAATTTCACGGTTTTTCGGCTTTTGACCATGTCGAGGGACTGGAATTCATTGTGAACTATTTTTCCATTAGGTCAACCAATGAGGCATTTTAAAAAGGAAGATCCATCCAGTTGTTGCGCAACCTGGACTCCGACCAACTTCTGCCGAAATGATTATGGAATAAACCGTCCGGATGGAATGGCCCGTTATTTTCCCATTGCCGACGCGCATTTACGATCACCACTCATGGGATGGCGCAGATTTCCGCCATCCGATGGGCAAAAGACGTGAAGGAGGCCGGGTAGTCAAGCGCGCTTTCCGTGGGATAGTCCCCGAATCGCGGGAGGCAAAAAGTGTTAAGGAGGACATGAGCGTGGTAGGGGAAAAGAAGTCTTGGGAAATGGTAAAAATGTCGACGGCATTCCTAAGCGTCATGTTTTCATCAGCCCCCCCTCTTCTCTGCCCCCCCGCGTGGCTCATCTCCACTCATAAGCTTCTTTCTCCCTCTCCCCACCCCCCCCCCTTATCCTCGATCGCCGAGGTACGTCCAGTTACAGATTACGTCACCTACCACCCCCTGTACACAGAACCACCCTCCCCATACATCCATCTCCCTGCAGCGTAGTATCTCCTCCCTCTAACCAAATCCCATCCATCCCCAGCCAACTCCGGTTCGATTCCCGGCTTTGTCTCATTCTCGATTCCATCTGCGGCCTCGGGCTATCGAGCACAAGGAGTCAGCGCATGCGGGCTAATTAAAACATTAATTCTGCATGGGGTGCAAACTCGTTTGGCTAATTAAATAATTAGTCGGTGCGCGGACGGTGGTGGGGGAGTGCGTGAGATGCTAATGGGTTCCGAGTTGAGTATTTAATATCTCGAGTTGAAAGTAGCCGGTGTCTTCTAGTTGTGATGAAAAGATCGCCGCTACTCTGGTCGGACTGGGGGAGTGGTTGCTGAAGCATTTTGACTCTCCGGGGTGGTTGTTGTAATTATTTTACGGTATCGTTGGGGATTCTCGTAAAAATTTGTTTGTTGAGTTACTTTGACTAAATAATCGATCAAAAAATTCGTAAATTCGAATTTCATGGAGGAATTAAATCATTTCTCGGCCGATATATACTAAAGACTCCTTTATCTTTGAGAACTATTGACAATTAGAACTAATATGTAAACAAAGATATAAATATCGCATTTATATTGATGATTTTGAGGGTAAGAAGTCTCCTAACACATCACTAACAAGACGCAGAAAAAATAAAATATGATTTAAAAATAAATAAGATTTATGTTTAATATGACATCTTCAACGCCGACAAAATTTATCATCGCTTGTGTGGTATTCTTACTCCAAATTGTTCAAAATATACACAATTGAAGCTTATAGAGGCTTTCAGGTTCATTTGCAACTTATTCCCATGTATACTCGTTTAACAATTCCTTGTTATTGGGAGTTATTTGTTTGATTAAGCAATATCTAACGCCTTGACATGATGAAAACCTTTCACAGATTCCTTTGATCACACCGATAAACTCACTCTCTAAGAGTCCGTTACAAATATTTGCTTTCGCTACCGTTACTACTGTCATTGTGAAATTCAAGAGAAAATTTCCCCATTTCACTAGAAGATATTATGTCTTTCAGTATGTGATTCAACCATATGTCACTGGCTTAATGCCTTTCCGCGAGTCCATCATAAATTTCTTTCCAACTATTATCTCGGCGATCGCCTAACGCGGCAGCCCACGTTAGGTTAACAAACGAACAGATCCGTCCGTAACATTTATTTAGCCCTCCCACGTACGTCTCTCCACACGTTCTTATTCCTTATAAAATTCTCTCATAGTTCAAGGCGAGTAATATAGTATAACTGGTAGTAAACAACGAATCTTTGCCCTCCATATTTTCTAGAATGTCAAAAAGCGGAATGTTATACTCGGATATCTTCGCTTTCGACAATAACTAGTCTGAGCGAATGGATTTTTTTATCTAACAGGCTGCTACTGATAGCCTTTTTGAATATTCTTCCTCTCCTTTTTTATTATTCTATTTCGGCTCACATGCTCTTTATCTCTCCGGTATCTAAGATGAAAGCATGAGGGACTCAAATTATGCTGAAAAATTAGGTCAACCATGCTGCAAGGCTTTCGTTTTGATCCCAGAAATTATGACGACCTAGCATTTGATGCAGAAGGTTTTAATTTTGCATGAGTACCTACTACAGTAGGGAGCACGACGTTTCCACTGATCGTTTAGTCTAGACTTTCTTCAAACAGCTTTATAAACGCCCCACGTAGTCTGGAGGCTGCTGAAAGTAAGTAAGACTGATTATATGCTTTTATTTCTTTCCTTCCTTAGAGGTTACACTCTAAGTATTGCTCGTTCGCGCTGACAAGTTTTTCTTAGCAATTAGTCAAGAAAGTTATTTGATATTAATTTACGCGAACTGATCGTGACGAAATATTTCCGTACCGTTACGTTGTGATCGAAGCTATATCAGCTATTAAGCTAACATGTTAACATACACATCGTGGACATTATTCATTGATTTTCTGTTAAAATTGTACCTAATAGTCTAATATAATCACAACTAAGCAAAACGTATATAAGAAACATCGTAAATTAATTTAGCGTCTGCAAAAAAACTGACTGTTCCTGAAGTATTTCGATGGAAGAAACATTACGCATTGATTTTTAATGTTAGCGACTTCGCTGGGTCTGGTTTCATCATACTGTAGCAGTAGTTTTTCATAAACACTGTCGTTTTATTAATGTACATCTTTCAATTAAAAATACCCATAAGCACCTTAAAATAGTGCTTCTTATTCTTGGCATTGTTGAGTCTCTCCTCTGTAATTTATTCACTATTAGTAGTTGTATTTGTTTACTTATCATAAGTTGAGTAATCTAATATGAGTGTATTTTTAACTGATATAAATAGTATCTAGATCCTCTGATGCCCTAAGTGTAACTCACGAATCGCCACATGTACGCGGCCCACCGGTTGGAAACTATTGTCTTAAACTAAACCTTTTTAAGTATCACAATGACAAATGCTGTTTATTTCCCTTATTTTTACTAAAATAATATTCAATGTCTGTCAATGCTATTATATCTGCGGTGCCCACGTAAAAACCAAGATGCAGAGGATACCCAGTCTATTTTTTATTTAATTTTTTCCGCTCAGGACTAACCACTGACTTCATGATTCAGACATGGATTCACTAAGATATAACTGAACTAAGAAGGAAATGGTATATTAATTAGAAGATATCCGGTGAGGGAATACCACTCCAGAAGTGGCTAGTGATAGTAATCAGAAATTGGGTCTTTATAAATGAAAATAAAAGCTATTCCGGATAACTAACTGGGCGGCGTCTTCGATTGAGATGAAAGCGGTTCCAGGTTCGATTCCCGGTGAGGAATAACCTCAGCTGTCGAAGAAATTTTAACAATACTGCCTCTGCTACTGCAGATGTTTTCCCGTGTAATATTTACTCTTGGATAGAAACGGTCGAAACAGATTCTTTACCAATTCCGAATTATTTTGTTTCAATTGTTATCTATATATGAGAATATTTTAAAGATGATTGTTACAAAACTCAAATTTCCTGCTTTAAATTTTTTCAAATTTCATAAGATTATTGAAAGAAATCGCTGTTAGTAAAAGACCTTTGAGATTCAGGACTGCCTTCAAATATTAATGTTTCACTACCTTCTTAGACCCGGTTTAGGTAAATTGCTCTTGACTGACTGCGCAGGTAAAATTCTTCTTGAAGGATCTCATCTTAATGTAAAAAAGATCAAGCGTGTAAAAAAATAAAGAATCTCGTAGAGATAGTGAAATAAACTTTTCAAATTGTGAGTCATAAGGTAGATTGAGGGAAGTTTGTTTACATATTTCACTTCAAATTGAATTTATCCTTAATATGTATTAAGACGTCCAAAGTAAGCAACGTTAATTGTGTTCATTTGTATTCATCAATACAGATGATATACATTTAGGAAAAGTATCATACATCAGCTCAGAAGCGAAACTCAAACACCATTTTCAGAAAATATATTTTGGGCGGAATGGCAAGGGTCGCCAGGGATAAATATTATGTTACTCCTTAAGGATTTCCATTTTGTTGCAGATGTGTATTTCTTTTCATCAGTGATTTCCTTTTTCGTGAACCTTTTGACCTCCGTTTCCATACAAGCGTGATAAATATATATAGCCTGCTCTCATGCTTACACTCATCGAAGGCATTCCAAATACGGGACAAAATTATGAATTACTTTCATCCATCAACACACTTGTTAACAAAGACATCGAAAAAAGCAGAGAGCACAGATGACGCTCTGAAAGATCCGGCACACGTATAAAACACCTCACAGAATTGAGAAATCGGCGAGATTATGGCAAAGCGGCACTCCCTCCGCGCTCATTCTTTCCATAATTAGATTTATTTTAGTCTCTCGAACGCCTCTAAGCGCAAGGAGCGCAAGATACAAATTACGAGAAACCAATCTGGGATGGCCACCTAGACCTACTTCTACCTGCGCGTGGAGCGGTGAGTCAGGTCCCCAAGTGCGGCTACGCGGCCCGTTTCTCTCCAAGTCGGCTTGACCAAAAGGAACGACGACTCCGAAACGCGGTCACGCGGCAGTCACCATCGGAACCCCGTATTGCCCGGTCCCAGTTAAGCGCCTTGTACGGCGTTCCAAGGGTACGGTGGCGCATCAGCGACTTCCAAGGAAATACAGGAGAAAGAGAGGTCTTTAACGGGAGAGCGTGTGGCTAAACATTAGCCGCGCACGCCTTTTCCCGCTAAGTGGTGGAACCCAATTAGAAACGAGGGAACGGCTTTTAATCACGGGAAGGATCAAGCGCGGGGATTCCTTGCATCACTCGGAGAGGGAGTCCGTTTTGTCTGATTAACTGCGATTTTTTCATCTCGCGATTCGGTCCGGACGTCACATTACCAGAATTACGCACTAAACCGAGTGCGGATGTTATCCTCGCTGGAGTGAGCCCTTGATGGCCCCTGATGGTGGATTCATTAGCCTCGTTTATTTGGTGCCTGTATGTGCTACGATATCTCCAAGCGGATTGTATTTATATGGCTTGTAATCTGAGCCTGTCATTCTTAATCTCAATCTTTCTCGATATTTTTGAAGGCACTGTATCGTTATGGGAAATCTACAGAATAAATTTCTTGAACCTAGGAATTCTTCATATGCTAAATATGTTTGTATATATGTTCATGATAGCTTTGGTCAGGTGCCTTAAACAGATCAGTTTTCCTTTTTATAATCGAAACTTTCCAAATATCCCTCGGAAATACTTTTGCATCAAAGGAAATCTCGAAATTATTGAAAGAGTTCATATGAAAAAAGGTGAATGGAGAATATCATCCCAGTCCCAGTTAACTCGCAAATTTTCACTTCTTTTTATGCAGAAGTGCACACTATATTTGATTGTTTTTATGCCTATCTCTCGAAAAGATGCTGCTAGAGCCACAAAAGAGCAATTTTGTTTGTGATTAACTATCTATTGTAAAATTGTGGATGATTCAAAGGAGAGCTACAACTTAATTAACCCTTTGACTGCTCCAGTCACATATAACGAATTACGTTTCTTCTTTTTGTTTTATGTCATGGTCTTGTTTTGATACATAATACAAGTATGCGATAAGAATATGAAACAAAAACAATGGAAACTCACCTAATTCAGGAAAAAAAGAGATCTACTGCAACTACATAGCCTCTAGTCTAAAAGAAGTTCTATATGTTTGATAGGAAGATTTTTTTTTAAATTTGTGAATATCAAGGGATAGAGAATGAAATTCGAACTAATATTAAAATAGTATCCGAAATATTCTTTTGTGGGGTAAGAAAATATACCATGTCATACACAAATAAACTCTCAACTTTTCTTAGGATAGCATTTAAAGTCCACAATATTGCTTTGGAAATCCCATTTCTTCATTTCATAAAAGGGGGGTACACCCAAAATTGGGTGATTTCAATAAAAAAACTGGTAAGCATCGACCAACATTCTTGATGAGCAATGTTAGTGCATTATTATATGTGAAGATATATTAGTTAATCCTAGAATTCGAATCGCAGGGATTGTCCACAGAAGTCAGAGGCAAAAAATGCAAAGAGTAAATATCTATAAAATTTAATTTACTATTGATGGGTAAAGGAATGAAATGTGCTGTCTAGATAGGTCTTCCACTGTAAAAAACAAGGAAGGAGTGTAGAGCAGTAAATGTATAGTTTTTTTATAAGCATGAAAAGGAATTATAGTTATTTATAATTAATAATAATAATGAGTTTTCAAAATCATTTTAATTTTAAAATTCCGATTTAATGAAAATTTTGAAGAATATCTGGAAAGATTCAGGTAATAGTGCACATGACTACATATAATGGACTATATATAAGGGGCCAAGTATTGTAATTATGAATATCGCATGAATTATACATATTTATACATATTAGTGATTAATCACGTTTCACATCTCAATTGTTGGTAAATTGTTAATAGTCAAGTTAATTGTTGATAGGTAAAAATAGCACATGTAAAAGATGAATTTATTTTAAGATAATAGAAATTAAGATTCTCACCTGACATAAGTAATATTGCACTTAGGTTTCAAATAAATAAAGAATTGGTTAGGAAGATGAAGTCGTCAAATAATAGACCTTTGGGTAATTTTTGTAGAAGTTGCTTTTTAACGCTAAAAGCAGCGGATAGTGGGTTACCAAAGGCAATTCCGAATGCAAATTTAGATACATTCCATCTATAAAAAGCAAGGGTCAGAAATAGAGAGCCAGAGGAGGTATTAAATGTAATCCCATGGAACTTTCGAGTCCCGTTATCGGTACTGGCTCCGTAGGAAAACCGGCATCTAGAAGTAAGGAAGGCGGATGACGAAATACAAATGCTGCAGTTTGAAACTACGCAGACAGCTTTTGGAGGGGAGAAAATATTTGACCCCGTGGAACAAAATGGAGGAGCCGAAGAGAGTTCAGTGGGTGTGGCAAAAGGAAAAAAATAATAATGCAATCGCTAGAGAACGTACGGCGTTTATTTTTGTTTTCATGGTCGCTTATAGGCGTCCGCATCAACTTAGCGATAATTATTTCGGATGGATCGATCCACGGATTAATGCCGCAAAGCTTTTGATTGATAAGGAGCAGATGTCAAATCGACATCTCGCACGGGTTTCCAACGTCCGCCATTTCGACGAAATGGGATGTGATGCCGATAAGCCTCCCCGCACACGTGAAATATCTGCGTTATGATCTAATGCATAGTTAGCGATTTCATTCCAAGTGAAAGTAATTGCTGTGATTAGGTCGCTCACCTATTTAACAGTGCGGTACGAAAATGTGTGGTTTTCAACGTAATCCGAATGAAGTGTGGGAAAAGCTTTATTTATCTAAACCTGAGATCGTTTCGTTGAAAGATTAAGGGCCTGAATGTTCGAATCATCTAAGCTTCCAATACGTCCTTGTCCTCGTTATGAAACGGAGATCGAGAAATAATCCTAAGAATACGGAGAGGGAAAATGAAAGTGGACGTTCACTTGTGAAGTAACCATCAAAGAGTTATGCTTACCGTGAACTTGATTTTCTGCTTCTACTAATACTGCAGCTTAGAACTGTGATACTTCACTAGAATTTGAACGATCGGCAACGGTGCACAGTAATGCAATTTGCGCTATAATTTCTAGAGTGAATATGTATTTAAGTGAACGTAATACCACGCTAGTTGAAAAAAATTTCAAAAATGCTAGATCATGGTTGGCCAAATCGTGGGTCGCGATTCGCATGGGGCTCTTTGTTCTCTTGTGTTGAACTATTTTATCATTTTTTTATTGGAAGTTCTTAGAATCCAAACTCTGTAGCTTCTGAATTATAATGTTACAGAGCTGCTGCATACAGCCCTGAAAAAGCTACAAATCTCACTTTAAAAGTCTCTTAAAACAAGTAAAAACCTTTTCGACTGAAGATGAAGTAATTTTAATACCTGCTAAAATAATAATGATCTAACTAAGAAAAGAGAAATCGGATATTTGTGTATCCCAATGAATCAAATATAAATTATTATATATTACATAGAAATATTTCTTGAGTGCTGAAATTATATTTACGACAAACGTACAGAGAATCCCATATACTTTGAGATCCCTGTGAATGTGACTCTCAGTGGCATGAAGTTTTGTCACCTTTGGGCTAACTAGATACTGGACTTACTTTTTAGCCTATGCTATAAGAGTGGAAATGTTTGCAGGATATTTGAAGTTTAATGGAGATAAAGAATTTTTATTAATTTCATTCGAACTCATACTTTTGATACAGTAATATTCAATTCATGTAATTCTATTCAATTAAAAATTGAATAGAATTACAATATAAACAGCTAAGGATTCCACTTCTTCAGCTTATGCTTTAATGTGTCTTTTCCTCCACTTAAGAACCCTTTATTTTCGTCACTGATGTCTAAATGTGAGTACTATATACAAGACGTGTAGCCGAATACCTCAGTAAATTTAGCAATATTATAGAAATTTATTTGAGAAAGGAAGATATCAGAGTTAATTTAAACCTCTCGTTGAATTTGTTGGTGTTTGATCAGCGTTTAGAAAATTATATCTGAAAAATGTAAATAGATATTTCAAACCTTATGAAATACTGTAGATGGCTAATACGATAATAATGGTCCAAAAACAGAAAAGGCTAAGGCAGAGATGAAATTCATTCCAATCATTTTAACTGTTATCTTCATCGAAAGTATTCATTCATGCGATTAACTCATGCTGGATGGGAAAAGAAGTTTTAATGCTCGTCTCTTCCAATCTGAGGGCAAAGTTATCAATGTGGCAAAATCTTAAATCTTTAATTTTCTTAATTATCTTTAATCATCTTAATCTTAGAAATTACGATCCTTAAAGAAGGGGTGTATTTTCAATGCAGAATGGTTCAATTTTAAGACGGTTAATGAAATAATTTAATTAGATACTCTCAGACCTCTGGCGACAGCACAGATGATGAAGAGTTGTAGCCAAGACCTAATTTTACTAAAAATTATGGCATAATCACCTTATTGAAACAAATTTCCGTCGCAACTTACAGTGCCTTATTTTAAGTTACACGTAAACCTTAGAGAGGAAATGAAATTCTTTACTCCACTGTTGAAATGTTTATATTACAATATCAGCCATTGACACTTCAGTTAGATAGGGGTCAGGGATACTAAGTCAGGATTCTTTGGATTAGAAGCAATCTTTTCTTTAGGTCTAGTGTCGTTTTATATTGCGGGAAATCTATATTCATCAAAAAATACGCGTTTGAAATTTTCATCGTTGGAAAAAATGGCTTCCAATGGAATGTATACTATAAACTCCCCAAACAAGAATAACAGAAATGATACGTCGTTTTCTTTTATGAAGAGATAAACCTGAGGATTTTGAAGCTTTTATTCCTTTTCGGCAAAATTTATTGGACCCATCAGTCGTTTACATATAATGAAAATAATGTTGATCTCGGACTTACAGGAATAAAATGAATCTTTCCGATTCACGAACCACAGAATTATTCCTAAATAACCGAATTATGAAAATATTGCATTTAATTTTAGTGAAATATCTAGAAGTAGTGGATAAAGTTTGTCCGATTTCATTTTCGATGAAACTAGCCGAACCCATCCATGCTAAGGAACTTTTCCATCGTCAAGAATAGTTTCACGAATTTTAAAAGTACACTTTTTCGATCTTATAGAGTTATTTCTATAAGCAGTGAGCTCAAAATGCGAATTTATCAGACGCGAAACGACGATCGTAAGACATCTGGAGCATTGCTTTGGAATAGTAAGTCACAACCGCCCTAGACAGAAAGTATTGATTTTATGCTTTCGGAAGGCTTTATTCGACTATTTATATCGCCTTTGATTGAAAAAGAGTTCTGTGATTAAGAATGCAGTTCATTTATCACAAAAACAGGAATATTATCGCACACATAGTTGTGTGTTAATCCTGTGTGCAATAAGTCATTACATTTGACGAGATTTAACTAATTCGGAGTAAATTATTCCTCTACCTTATCACTATTTTAAGGCTATGGCTATGGCTAGATCTTAGTTTGAGTAAATAAAATTATTTTTAAGAGATCATTCAATGCTGATTTTGATGATATCAGTCAGGCTTTACATTTCAGCTAAGATTGTGCTTCGTTTCGTTGAACCAAATAGAATTCTTGAAATTATCTTTATCTCTTAGTAGTTTCAGATTCGAAAATTAGAATCAGAGTAAATTTACGGAAGTGTTTTTCACCATTTTTGCGTTTTGAATGATTCAATTCTTAAAATCTTGAAAACAACTGTCTTGAGTGACTTCTAAAGTAATGTTGTTTCAAAATAAATTTTTACTTCTAACTTAAATGAGCGATTACAAAGGAGGCCATAAAGTATTTCCAAGGTGACATGGTGAAAATTCCGTCTAAACAAACATGAGTTGAGCTATGAGAACGAAGAAAGCGACAAACTTAAGAGTAGAATAAAAAGAGAATACTTGAATACAATACTTAATATTCGAACAAGAGTTCCAGAGGGATCTTCCCCAGCATTAAAGGAACATCACTGGTAAGAAGATGGTAAATAAGGATATTATGAAAAGGAATAAATGGGCATAAAGCTGTATGTGGGAGGTTAATCAAGATCTTGATCAGTCATATGCTCAGTTAGGAAACAAAACAAGGGATTGGAAGAATAGGAAAGCCTCAGCATATGGGGGGAAAGAATGGTATTGATTGAAAAATTAAAAAGACAGGAATTTTTCCTTCAGAGGGGGGTTGGATTAGCGGAGAAAGAATGCTGGGGATAAGACCATGGGGAAGAATCTTCAAAAGAAAGAGTGAGGTTGATAATGAAACAAGGAGAATTGTATGAGAATAGTGAATTTTAGAGGGAGTGCCATTCATCTATATCAATGACTAGAAGAATGATTTTGACCGATTGTGGAGTTTGAAGTGAATGAAAAAGTGAGTTTCATCATGATTTTGAAGAAAGATCCTTGATGATTGAAATTCAGCTCTGTTGATTATCATCAGAATCTAATTTTCGTAATTTATGAGGATTTCTGTTGACATACCATTGGAATTACTGGCCGACTTAGAAATATCAAAATTTTGTCATTTTTTTAATTGAAGCGCTTTGATTCAGCTAAGCCTTTTCTACATTTACAGGGATATTATCAGTTCACTTCATGTACTTTGCATTGAATTCTGCTGAAAACGATATGTATATGGACAATATACTCATGGAAATAAGTAGTTTCCTTTTTGGAGAATTATCCTCGAAACCGATAAAATCAAACTGTATTCTCTCAGGAAGAATGAACTAAATCACACAACTTATATTCATGTATACCTTAAGTTAAGTTCATATCTGGAGGTTGAAATTTTGAAAATGACAAAATCACTTGCCCGAAAATCATTTGAAAAATGTTCTCCGAACTCCCATTTTATATTCTTCTTTATTTCAATGCTCTTGCAAACTAAATTAGCAGAAACATTCCCACTTTTAATGAATATTTATTTGGAAAGTATGAAAGTCGTATTATGGATTTGATAAGTTTTGTAGGCTCCAAGGAATAATCAACCTCGACAATTAGGCCTAAGATATTTTAATCACATAGCGCATGTTTTCCTAATTTTATCCCAAATCACTACTGATTTTTATCTTACATTCATCAATCAAGAATTTACATACTCTCCGGAGGAAATGCCAATTATTGTAATTGTGATGAACTGATGTTTTCCTCATTCTCATGAAACATTAAGCGAAGATAATCCAACCCTCACATATACTAGAATACCTATCGATTTTATGAAGCTTAATTTTGGTAATTGATGCGCTAACTATAATGTAATTGAACTGCAGACCCTAAGAGTCACTGCTTGCTGATAAGTAACAACGGATGTTGACAATGCCCTGGTGCAGGCGGATTCACATTTACTAAATCCACTTCTTGTTCCCAGTGAATTAAAATATCCGAAATTATAATTTCACTTGTTTTTCATTTAATTCTTCATTATGAAATCTTTCTTTTTCGTTAGGCACATCCGGACTTCCGAGGTTCATCCGAAGCATCGAGTTGCCGTAGCTGCAGTGTGTTTCCTCTGTGAATGCAGCTCAAGCTTCCGCCCGTGCATGACGGCACCCGTCTAGCGCCGAGGTAACGTAATCATTAAAAGTTGTTAGGGTTACTCAACAAGTTACTGTTTACTCTTCTTCCAGATATAGTCTTTCCCTGGGAAGATTGTAAACCCGACCCTGAGCGAGTTAGCTCACCGCGTTGGATTTTACATTATAAAAAGTAAAAAGTTAGCAGTGAATCATGCGGACGCTATTCTAAGAATATCTAGGATCGGCAACATAGTCGACGCTCTTTGATATATTGTTTCAAACACTAGAGATATTAAGGAGAGGTGAATTTTATCGCAGATTTCTGAGGGAGACTTCATCGTATAATCAAGAATTATTCAGAAAGGAATGTTTCGTCGTTTCTCATGTGATTGTGGATCATCGTGTTTTGACATCGATTTACTCTATTTTGATTGTGGTCCATTTAATTTTAATACCACTCAATATTGACAAATTTTGATTTAATTACTAGGAAAAAATTCTTTTAGACATTCATGGAAATCGCTTTAGTTTAAGAAACATTTGTATTGGTAGAAATGTGAAAACTAAAAGCATCAAGTTCTTTACCGTGAATGCCAAAAATTTTATTTTACTTTATACATTTTATTTGTTAACGAATATAGATGCATAATCTTTCCAGCAATGATATTGTATCCTTTGTATCTCAAGGGAGAGAAGTCTAGATAGATACATACACATACTTTGCGAAAAAATACGAATCAATCTACATTGTGTAAATTACCACAAAACAAGCTGTAGGAAGAGTATAGTTAGCCGTAGGCTTACCGTAGGTTCCGGTTTAACCTTTCCGGTTTTAATGTAAAGTCCAAGTCAATTCTTTAGTTGCCCCGGTTTGAATGAATGACTCCCACAAATAGTGTAATGAAAGATAGTGAAATACCTAATCATTTCAACACAAAATTTCTTAACCTTGTGATTCTGTACAGGCTTATAGTGTCAAAAAAGCATGTGAAATCAACACCTAACTAAACTAACTCAAAGTTTTTAGGAGACGCCCCAGATTCTTTCCGTTTTTACCCACATCAAAATGTGCTAAGTACCGGTTTCTTTTCATAGAAATATGGTAAACCTAGTTATAGGACATTGAATGTATGTGGGTATATTTAGTACGATAGCGCTCAGTGATAGAACATCTCTTTCTTGCAAAAATCTCCTATAAAATCATCATAGATTATTAATGTTGCTCCGCAGTTCAAAGTGCATCAGTAACCCTCAGTAATTTCGTTGAGATTCTCAGCGAGAAACCATTTCCTACTTATTTATAGAGATTCTAAAACAGCCAAAATTACACTGAATCAGAATAATAATAAAACATCAAATAATAGGAAGAAACAACATAAGAGCAAAGAAAAACCAAGCAAGAACTGAAAATAAGTCAAAGAAAAAGTGGTTAAATTATGGAAGATAAACGTGAATTGACAAAGGAAAAAGTTTGAAAGATGGGTTGTAGGAATATGGAAGAATTGAAAAGTTGTGGGATGCGGTAGAGCATGGATCTTTGGGAGATTGAAAGTCGGAAGCAAAGAATGTGAATTGGTTGAAATAACGGTAGGCTTGGAAGGAATTCGAGGAGAGAAGCAAGTTTTTTCAGCATTCCATCGAAAATCAAAACGCACTTTGTCACATCAAAATTTTTGTCTAGCTATAGCTAAGCAATAAATTTTATCCATTGAGAATTTACAGTTAGGTACCTCTGAAATCATTGGTGAATACGCTCTTTTTACTAACAACGGTTTTCCAGGCATACTATTATGTTGTTTTCATCCACTGCTAAGAGTATCTATGCAGTGTAAATTCATCATCATCCCTAACTTAAGGGATCTTATGAGAACTTCAAGATAGTATCAGCTTTTCATTATAACGGTTTTCAAGCTATCAAGTGAAGCAAAACTTTTAGGATAAGAAATAACGATATCCCTACGCTATGAACTAAAACCATAGTGTCACGATGGCACGATTTTCTTGCAGAATAAAATGAAAATTAATCATCTGGTCCTCCGAATTCCCCTCATCTTTGATACAGCTTTGGGAGGTGAGACTAACGCACACACACAAACTACTATAAAACCCGGTTAAAACATTTATTATTTTAAAAAAGTGCGTTACACCTAAGAATGAAAAGAATCATCTTTAATTTGCTTCGTATACCACAGCTGTAGATTCATAGAAGCAAGGTATTTTTGTGTAATACTGGTTGCCTTCTAGTCATAGTTTTATAGAATGGTCTACTTTTCGGATAAAGAGAGCGTTTTCCTTTTCTACTTCTTTTGTATCCTTTTACTTTAAAATGAGGGAATTTTCAATAGGTAGGCGATTAGTGAGAATAACGAAAATTTTCGACAGTAGTGGTAAGAAACAATTACAGTGCACGGACTCCCAAGCTTGGCGCTGCACTATCACTGGTCCATTTGATAAGTTTAAAACTTGAGATTGTACCGAAAGGAAAGGAAAACTTTTAATCTTCTTCCCTGAGAGGAGACTGATAAGGAAGATCTCAGGAGAAAAATGAGGACACTGATGAAGTAAAATATATTTGGAGTCGGCCGCTTTGGTGAATCGGGTTGCATTGTGCCTGGGAGTTGGAAAAATCCGCGTTTTCAGCGGGTAGCAGAGCGTCTTAAGCAGTATTTTTATCATGTGATTCGTGTAGTAGGGACTAGGACCGGGAGAAAACCGCGTATTAAGCGGGATAGTGTCTTAAGTGGAAGCGTCCTCAACGGGTTTTACTGAATTATCACTAGGCAGAGGCTTCCTAGATGAGCCTAGAGATCCTTGCACGTACATTGCTAGGAACCATCATATTCTTTCCTGCAGCAGATCCTAGAGAAGTTTACGGTTTGGCTCCAGAAGGATGAGATTGGGGCACGCAAACTCCTTCCCTTTGCGATATTAAAAGATTCCGCCTCCTGGAGAGAATAATGAAATCCTAACGAAGGTTATAAACTCGAAGAATCATCCCTGGATTTTCAGAGTTCGGTTTTACGATTTACGTAACGTATAACTGTAGTTAATAATCCTGTTTTATGTAACGGAGGATCGAAGAGGCAAGGAAGAAGGGAGGAAACATGGATTATCTTTCCTAAACTGTTATCCAATGAGGTACAAATATGGACTGTATTACAGTGGATTCGATTTCTAAATATTGTTTCAAGTAAGATGTTTCAAGGACTATCTTCTTAACAGGAATAATAAGGAGAAAAAACATTATTTAGGAATGTCTCTATGACACAGGAGTTTTTCTTTTGCCATACAAGTGCGCCAGGTCTTTAGTGCTAATTATGTTTGTTTTCGGAATGTTTCAATCGTTTTTGAAAAGCTACAGCATTTCTATTCAATCATGAGCGCAAATGTGCGTTCTAAACTCCTTGTCAAGTACCACTTCCATCCATATGAATAAACTAAGGCCATTGCGTTGCTAAAACCCTTCAGCAAGTGCTTATGGATAATGCATGATAATTTTCCTGGATTTCATGTTCAACAAAAAGGTGGTTTTCATAATATAGAAATGTAAAGAAAATTCGTGATGAACTTTTTAGAGTCTAGCAAAAGGGGTTTTATCGTGAGCCTCATTATGTGATGCCATTCTATGGTAATGCCGTATGATTCTTTCAAATCTCACAGATGTTGATGCATTTTATTCCATGTTTCCCGAATAATTGTGGATAGTAATGATTGTAAATTTCACTGTCTACTATCATTTTTTACAAGAAAGAATTTGTTTCTTTCCTTAATGTTGAGATATAATACATTTTCTCGACTGGTGTCAGTTTATCGCAAATATCTCAGGATAACTAATTGATGACGATTCATTATTATTTCAGCTGTTCACTAAGTGGAGAGAAAAATTGATTCGTTTCTAGACATCTCTGAAAAATATGACTACATTGTATTTAAATACTCATTATGACCTTTGTTAGCACTATATTCTCTCCAGCGATTTGGAATAAATTTGTTACCAAGGCTTCCAAATTACTGATATGGAGCTGCAAAATCATTTATGTAAAAAACAGTTCTTAGAAATAAAACCAATTAATAATATACTTCTATGAAAAGCCAAAGGTATTAAGTCTACTTTTGCCTTTTTCTATAATATATGCGCCTTGATGTACTCCTGCACTCCATTTCCATCACAACTGCAATCTATTATTAATAATAAAAATTTTCTCGCGATGCCAGCCATTTATTCCCCGGATAAAATATCACATTTTAAAGGACGACTCGGAAAGTTATTCAAAAAGTCACCAATTCCGAACGACCTGTGAATTCCATCCCGGAATTATTTCCGCGTAAATTTCCAAATCGAGAGACTAAAACGGACGGCGTACAAAATGGAAAAATTATCTAGTCAATAAAACCTCTTCAAAATAGTTCCCGGGAGAAATGAAGAGCGGCACGGGGAGGGAGAGAGAGAGAGAGAAACAGAAATGAAAATTCTCCCCGCAATCTTTTTTTTTCCCCAACGAGAGCCCTAATCCAGATTAATGCTTCTGTCCGCGCTCCACCGCACAGTGGTTCCAACCTCTTCCAATGGTATGGTTAAACAAAAACCCGACCACTCATTGGTTTGGCTGGCGAGCGCGATTTCATTTCGCATCGGGAAGGGAGAATCGAAATCCTTCAGCGGTGTCACGGAGAGCGGTTCTTATTTGTACCACGGATGGAAGCTGGTCTCTCGAATAGTTTCCCACAGCTGATAGCGCTGCTACCCTACACCGCTATCCCGGGTTGAGCACCTGCGAATTCTCTCTCTTCTATTTCCCCACCTACACTCTTCCACCCCTTCGCCTCATCCTTTTTTTCGCCCTTCTCCTTTTCCTTTCTAGGCCTTAGGACTCTCCTTACTTGCCCCGTGCGATTTTGCCGAGCTACGCGGAAATTTCACGCACCACGGCTGTGCAGAGCGCGAATCCTTTTGGGCCTCTCTAGAGGTGGTGCGGGTGGAAATTTCCACGGCAATGTGCGTCTACTGATGCAAAGTGGGGTAAAAATTAAAGGATGGAGGATTTTCCCGGGTAACGTCATCTCTGTTGACGTAGATACGTCATGCAGTGGATTCCAAAATATGTACCGCAGCACTCCCGAGTGAGGTAGTAGGTGGGCCGCGATACTTTTGAAAGTGATGCGTTTTTTAATCTTGTGTAATGGAATCCTACCAGAATATCGCGCCTTAAATAATAGATTGTACATTCATTCACAGCATAGATTTACTAGAATATTAACCTGCATAAATATAAAAGGTTTTATCAATGCTTCGTGTGCCACCAAACGAATGTTCTCCAGCATGCCGTGAGATAAAAAAACAATTTGCTAAAGGGTCAAGGGTTTCGATAGATTCGCAGCGTATTTATTATCTTTGTTCGTATCACATTTTGGTATGAGAATCCATCGGTATTGGTACTAGTAGTATATTAATTATTATTAATTAATGCCGTTGAGCAGGGGTGGCATTACATAGTTCATGCGTCCATTATTTCATCGCTATCTGAGATTCCTTACTAACTACAGTCATGTGCCATAAAGTATAAATATAAAATGCAATAACAATGCGCTTTCTAGGATTCAGCGATTGATTGTGTTGATTATAAATGTAAGTGTTTCTGTTTGTTTGTAAATATGTAAACTTTATAAGAAATTAATTTTTAATTTTGGTCTGGATTCAGTGCGATTGTCATCTGCGTGTAATGCGCCATATTTACGAATGTACAAACTTTTGAGCCTATTATACTTTTTAAGCATGCTTTTCTGTGGAATAAAAGGATTAAGTGGACAGATTTACAGAGAAGAGTGGAAAGATATTTCAATAATGGCAGCAGAGAAGGAGTGAATATTAATGGCCACCTATCACCGTGAAAAGGAAATGAAATTGTCTCAAGGAAGAAAATGTCTATCCTAATTCATATCTCCTATACTCTAGTCAAGTATCTCACTTTATGAAAAGTTATGTTTTAGGAAACATGGTTATATGTACCCATAGATAATGAATGAAGAGGGGCTGGGAAATATCTCAGGGTTGTTTTTATCACAATGTTTAAAGGACAGTTACTGAATCCTAACTTCGCACTTTCCGTTACATAAAATAACTTATTGAATCTGGGACCGCTAGAAGGCTAGACCGTTATCCACGTGGCCCTCCGGAAGCCAGGAAGAGAATTACTGTTGTTATGGAAAATTCACTCCGTATAAATACACCATGATCCGTTGTCTGCTCTCGGAAACGCTACGGAGAGATGCTTGTTAGATGTTTTTTTTTTATCAATAATGACTTGGAACATTTGAAAAATTTTAGAGTCGCAGCTAGACGCTTTTAGCTGCCTTCCATAAAGTGATGGGTTGAAAACGGCCGTTTTTCAGGAAATCTGTGTTGTTTGACGTCTCCTAGAAACTGCATCCTCAGCCATCAATTCTAGTTGGCCTTAAAATTTAATTCGCCTCCTCCCTTTCCATTTACTAGAAGTTGCTGGAGGCAAGGATCTACATCAAGGATTTAGTGCCACCGTATTAGCCTACTTTTCCATAAAAAAGGATGAAATGATCTCACAAGATAGCCGTGCAATCCTTGCTTGTTTCTGTAGTAAATATTAGCGGCCTGAAGTTTGTAATGAGATTATCTTGATTGTGTTCCGAAAAAATCCGGATTGATTTTTTACTGCATGGAATTCAAGTAGCTCCAAAGAAATTATATATTGACATTTGAGATTTTAATCCTTATTAATTAATACAAAGTGATCCTAAAGTGTTTTCCCCTTAGTTTGGAGAATTATTCCGTTTTATTCTTAGTCAGATTTTTTTTCAATCCTTAAATTTCGTGCCTTCAGAGTTGATTCAGGGAAATCGTTATGAGATAATTTTAAAACTAGTTTCGTTTCGATATTCAATGCCTAGAAGATGAATCGCACGTTCTTATGTAGCTAAATTCTTGTACTGAATGCCACGCTTTCTTCACTGTAATAGAATAATGCTATTGATTACAATATTGCTTACTAATCCTACAGCTATCAAGCTCCATCTACTAGTGGATGGAGTTATAATAGGTTTTTACCAGTCTAGGAATCCTGGATTCATAATCCCATTAATTACTCAACCTTCAGATCTTTCAACGAGTTTTCTCATTTAACAAACGTCGGTTGCATGTAGCTCGAAGGTCCATCGCATCCCATATCGGCGGAAGATATGATGAATATTTGGTGAGCTTCCCAAGGATGAAGGATCTAATAAATTCCGAGTTGAATTTCGCCCATACTTTATCAAACGCCGAATGGCCATAAATTCATCGCGCCACCGACATTGCTCTCCCAATAAAGAAACCGCATCACCATTCACCATACAACCGTTCCCCTCTCAGTTTTCCTCTCGCTCTCAAAAGAAGGCGCTTAATTCGCTCTTTCGGATTAATTCATAATCCTGTTGAGCTCACAACGTATACTAATTCCCTGATCGATGTGCTCGGACACTAGTTACTTTGTTCACTTATCCGGTACATCAATGCAGAATTGTGTTTTCGAAATAAATGATTTCTTCATTTCCATTATTATGTAAATGCCGGCAAAGACATCTAATAGTCACTTATTCCAGCAACAACGGGTATTCATATCTATTCATAGGATTTTTTCATAGTGATTAAGTCGTTAGAAAACAAGGGAAGTGATTATTTAAAACCAGCGCTTCTAATCGCGATAATTTTCGTTCCAGATCAGTGAAAACACCAAATTTCGGTTCGTTTCGGGTTTCCGGTTTTCATCAGGCAGCACCGGTATCTTCATTCGGATGAAAAATCCTTGCTTATATTTTACGTGAGTCTTACATTAAACATCTTTCAATCAATTATTTAATTAAAATTATAATATAAAATAAATGGTCAAAGAATGAGGTAATTTATTAAAATGTTAGTAAGTGAGTTGTTAGACGTCGTTGCTTGTGTTTATTCAATATTCTACTGTTACACTTGATGAAAATTCAAACCGGTAGTTTGAAAAAATACCAGTTTTCAGTTTTGGTTCAGGTCTCAATAATTTCTCTCTCTCTCCCTCTTAAGGCTCAATAATTTCAATTTTTCGGTTAGGGTTCTGCTTTCACTTTGGCAAAATATAGTTGTGATTTCGGTTTAGATATTCTGGATGCAGTTTCTGTATTCTGTTAGGTTCTGGTTCGATTTTCTTCTTAAATGCGTTTGTCAGTACATTATCTATCCCGGAGGTCGGTTTGTACCATAAACCCTCCACCATTAGCTACCAAAAGCTATGAAGAGAAAAGGAGGAATGATGAGGGGGTATTTATATAAGTATAACGTCCCTTTTATTCTTCATTGAGCAAAAAGACATGAGTGGAAAAGTTCATACAATGTTTCTAAGAACGACAACTTTCATTGGATTCCTAAGGAAGTAATAAAGTAAAGACTCAGCATCACTTATACCTCAGTAGCTTTCATATCACCCATTTTCTGATGTCATATATTTTTTATTCTGTTCGAAAAAGCAAATGAAAAATGTTACATTCATCCATGATGCATCCATATATGATATTAGAGACACAAGTACACGATCAAATACCTTAAGCACAAGTTGGTTAGCTTTTTGAATTGCTTTTCTTGACAAACAATAATGTTGTCTAGACCCGGTTCCATGCAGTTTCTCTTACCACGCAAATCATTTGAAGCATAACAGTAGGATTATGGTTAAACTTAGAATGAGCTGTTCGAATTCTTAATTAAAACATTTATTGCATCAAAGCAGCCAACATTTGTGTTGGTCGTCTAACGGGTTATTTTTTTAACGGGGAAAAACTTAGGTATTCAACCCTAGTGTGACCTATGTAGAGAAAATTGTTTATTGAGTGTTCTAATGTTAAGTCACATACATAATTACTTTAATATCACATGTATTATCTCTGTTCTGAAAGTTTATTTTTTGAAGTTTTTTTTCTTCAAGGATTATAAATATTATGTTTGTAATCAAAGAATTATTATATTCATTTAATTGCCCAATTAAAAAGTAACTATGATAACCAATAGAATTGAAAAAGTCTTCATTACTTACACATTTTGCATATGTATCATAGATGACTTGCAGTCAATAAGTAGGAACCACTGGTAGATCTTTTGGGGAATTTGGAACATTATACAATTCCGTAAAATCCTGGGAATTGTTGCTGAAAAATATAAAACAGTTTTTAAGGAGAGGGTCATATGAGATGAGTGAAGTTCATCTTCATTATATTCATTGTATGCATGCACTTTCAATTCCAACTTAAGTTATGTTTTCAAGTTGAGAAATCATAAATTTGAGCTTACTTCATTATTACGACATTTGTTATATCATTAAATTGTTCAAATAGTTTATCAAAATTTATAATCTCTAATCTTTTCTTGCTCTTAACCATCTCAAAAACAAAAAGACGTTGAATCGTTATGAAATAAAGTAAAGCTTGCCATAATTTTTGTTTCCTTTAGTCATTATTCTTACACACTACTGATAAAAATCTTAAGGCATGAAATGTAAAAATGGTCAAGGTGTTTATCTGTGAGCCACTGTGAAAAGTGAATAGGAAAGGCGGTGAAATTCAAAATAAGAAACCAAAACGATAAAGCAGCTGCTTAAGCAAAACTTTCCTACTAATGCCATTCTTCTACCTGCTGACTGGCTCAGAATAATTCCATGTTTACTATTCATTTTACATATTTTGATCGCTGTACGGGGGATTTGGGATAATCTCCGCAGGGAAATTAATTACGCAAGACCCTCACTCATAGGATTAC
Source organism: Pachydiplax longipennis (assembly GCA_036926295.1). Taxonomy (NCBI): domain Eukaryota; kingdom Metazoa; phylum Arthropoda; class Insecta; order Odonata; family Libellulidae; genus Pachydiplax; species Pachydiplax longipennis. The sequence goes on along the minus strand of JAVFKF010000001.1, from coordinate 17,915,409 downwards.
GGCATAATATATTTACTGCCTTTCTTTTAGCGTCGCTGCTGTGGGAAAACATACGATTCGCTATGCTGCGGTAACGGGAACCATTTTCATTAGGCAAAATGTTCCTCCTCGTAAACCCGCTTGAATAATAGATGATATTTTGAATATCGGTTGTATTTCCTCCATTCCTTACCTCCGTCTTATAAACTCGTTTGACTATCCCAACTCTTTTCCATCTCATCAATATTAAAGTTTCATAAGAGAGTCTGCCTGGTCTAATCCTGCTCTCCCCTGGAATTCTAATGGCGCCCATAAACGTGAAAGATGCAGTAATTTTCCTTTTCCCTCTCTCGGACACTTCTTCCTCACTCTCGCCTTTTCCCTTTCAGCGTTCTTTTCCTGTTGCGTTCCTCCACTTTGGTTCCCCTCCCGGAATCACCACTCACCGTGGACAACGCTCTTGCTCACTCGACAGATATTCGGATTTGTTTACTGTTGCGAAACCCTTTTGTTTCACTGCGAACGGAGTTTACTCCGATATCATATGGATGGGAAAGCGATGACTTATAGCGAAGACAGCACGTGTATGCCCATGGGGACTAGATTTTTAAACTCCGAGAGAAACGGGAAAGTATGATGGTCGCGCGAGTTTTTACGTCCGCAGATGTCGCGGGAAAGATGTAAGAAGGCATTACGCAAGTGAAGGAAACTGGATTTAGTTCCGCGGCCAACAATGGGCATTCCGCCATTTTTATGGCCACAGGAAATTATCGCTTCATTTTGCCGCAATGCCCATTGTGGCGTTCGGAAATTCTAAGTCGCGGAGGACAAAGCCCACGAAAGTTCGAACGCTGGCTGTTTTATCGGCGGGTTAAGAAAGAAAACGAGGTCACGCCGACCGACACCAACGGCGAAACTTCTTCGCGAATGCCCCCCCGTTCGTTTATCGAGTGAGGCGTTTTATAATTTCCCGGCCAAGTTGGGCGCGATAGGCCGAATATAACGCTCGGCCGCTGAGGGAGAAATACAGGTTTCCGTTCGGCGGTCAAGCGATATTTTTCAGCGCACCTCATTTAGGAGGTAATTTTTATGCTTGTATACATAGTAATCGCGCCGTTTTCCTCATGGGATAAGAGAGGCACTTCCCTCTGCCATTCAGAGGTTCCCGAGTGTTTCCCTATTCTTGTTCCCTTCCCTTCCAGCCATCCATACGTCATTCTGCAGAATGACGGTCATACCTGAAACCCTTTTTCTTTAGAGTATCATCCACTAATGGAGACATTTCCCCGGCTTTTCTTTCTCATTTGATCTCACTCTCTCTTAACTGGGAGAAAACTCATATTGCCGCTTTTGTCCTCTATTTTTCGAATTGTGATAGAAAGCAATCTTACGCAGCTGTGAATATTTCATTTATCTTTCATATTCACTTATATCCACAAGTCATCCTCAACGGAAATATTTTTGATGTATTCCAATGTAAAATTTTGGAATACCACACGAATCTTTACGTAAAATTTTGGAGGGGTTTTCTCCAGAATTTATTCTACTATTTGAAATCGAAATTAGTTTTGAAAACCTTTATATTTTATCACTAACATAGAATTTCTTTCTTTTAATTCATGAATGGCACAAATAAAAACTTCTCATCTTGAGGAATTCCAACAAAATATATAGAATCTTGAGGTTCTAATCAATTTTGTCCTTGTAATATTCGTCCAACGAAGGTGAAAAGTCTAATCATAATGGTGAAATACTAGTATCTACTTTTCTTCAAAGTAATTGATATAAAAGATTGTCATATATCTCTTTTCTTAATACTCACGAAACTTTGCAACTTCAAAACCTTCCTGTTGTATCAATATACTTTATGTTTAGAATGAAGGTAATCACTCCATTCTCATTTAAAATTATATTCAAATCCAAAGTTCTGCATCATGACCAGTTAGTATCATCAGCTGACCTCTTAAAAAGTGGAAATAAAACAATGGAAACTTTTCCTTAATTATTCATTGAGCCTTAAGCATTAAATTTTCCTCCAAGCCTTCCCAGAAATACCAAACCAGAAATTACCAAATTCCAAATTTATTTACCACCTCCCTCAGCTGTGGTTTTGACATAAGTGGTCATAGTGTTAATAATTTCATTTTCTGCGGCTTCCTATATTATCTTGAATTGCTCTTGGAAGTATCCAGTACCGCTCTCTCTTAATAAGATAAATATAAATAGAGGATTTCGGAGACTACTAACATAGGACTTAAAAACAAGCACAAAGATTTAGTTATGTCATAAAAAGTGAGGGTGGAATGCCGTAAACACCAGCACTTCCACATTCAGAACTTCAGTGTTTCAGATAATCTCGCTCTGGGTGAAATACGCGAATGATCATTTTATTCCGAATACAGTACTCTAGCCTCATAAAATGATTTCCCTGGTTCACCGCCAAAATGCAGTTTTCTCTGCTCTCTGGAATTCAAGCGCTTGGAAACACCAGCAGTGGAAACGCTTAAGTGTTTGTGGAATGTGATGAAAAGGCAGATCGCTACCAATACTGACTTTGATTACCGCCAAGACAACGGAGTTCGAGATTAGATAACTCATAAATATTTTGGGATGGAATTTTCCATAACGACCTCATCCGCGACTTTCTAGCAACAAAATTTCAGGATAATATTCCCGTAATGTTTAAAATATTCAAATTTTACTCAGTCGATGTTAATATTCGTTCTTTGGATTCGCGGGTATCGGGGGTACCGGCGTAGCCCATGGAGACACCTGAAGGGCACTCGTTTTGAGTACGCTCAAAGAATCCGCCGTCGGATGTGACGGATGAGTACGTCATAGTTGACGCACCGCCGGCTTTTGTGTACCGCCACCTTTCTCCGGTATTCGTCTGGTTTTGCGTCAAAAAACGCCGCCCATTTTGAGGACAAGAAACAAGGGCCTCGGCGTTCGCATACGCTCGCAGACAGGAAGGCCGCCTCCTCACGCTATTCCGTTTGGTCGCCTGCTTTTTCAGGCCGCGCTCCCAATGTCGACGATCGATCCACAGAACAATTAACTTTTTCTATCTCACACACACTCTAAGCGCATCGAAAAAAATAATAAACCCCCAGACAGTCCGTTTTTTATTTCCGCGAACTGTGACGCCTTAAAAAAATACACCGGCGGCCACTGCACAAATAAATTGTCTCGCTGAGCACACAACCTTCCCTTCGTTTAGTATTTCAGGAGGTTTTTGTCAGGTCAGCGTGGAGTGCACTTTTTTGCACACTTTGGACCGTCAACCAACAGCAGGTTTGAGCTCGGCATGGGATATCCCTCCACCCCGAAATGCGTGCGCCTAGATATGGCGGAGGGGGCTCGGATGTTCGAGTCCGCCATCTTCCAAAACTATTCTCTACGATTATTTTACAGCAGCGTTGCCCTATCTACCACCCGAGCAGCATATCCGGTCCGCTTAGCGCAGTGTTTCTCATCTCTAGAGCATTCGCTCGCTGACAGTTTTGATTCTTTCGGGGCCCGGTTGCGCGATCTCCGTCCGCTGTGTTTGTTCATAGGAGAGGAAATATTTTCTGGGAACGCGGTTCGATTCCGAAAATTCAAAAAAAAAATTCAGCTCCCTTATCCTCACGCAAGGTTCTAAATTATTAGCTATCCTATTTTGAGATAGAGCACGTTCTGAAGTTGAAGATTACTTTTGTGCCACCGCTTTATGGTTTCCTTTCAGATAAAACGAGGGAGTAGCAAAATAGACATAGATAAATTTTAATTTTAGCCTAAACGGCTGCGGGAAAGAAAATTCAGAGGAAGCTTTTTTCTTAGGAACGGTGCTCGTTTTTCTTCAATGCCTTCGGAAGAGCACATACCGGTTTCTCTTGAGAGTGACGAGTAATATACAGGGTTATTCTAATTTTAGATTCCCCAACTTTGATTTAGATTTAGAGCAGGCAAGCAGTATTAAATCGTGGTTCCTCTAATAAAACATCTACATCTACATAAATACCCTGCAAGGAACCTTTCGGTGTGTGGCAGGGGGTGTAAACACCGAAAGATTGAGCTACTTTTTCAGTTTTTTATTATCGCGTATCGGTCCCGGGTTCGATTCCCGGTGGTACCTCACGTGCGGAATGACCACAGCTGTCGAAGCACTTTTAACAATACTACTACTGTTATGGCGAATCGTTCGCGGAAAGAATGAGTCCTTACAACGTTCTGTAGCTTTATGCACCTTAAGTACCTTTTATTTTATATCACTCATTTAAGTGTGCATGCAATGACCCCAGGTATGGCTGGTTGTCATAGTTTTCTCGAAAGGAAAATACCGCAATAGCATCTAAGGGAAATTAGCGAGACAATAGGAACTTAGATTAATTAACAAACACCGCTCAAATTTCATTTCCCTGGTTTCTGCGGCTGTCAAGGTTTATTTTATCCTCCTCCCACGCTGCAAAATGTAATAATCAACCGAGTGGCTGTTTTGAATTGAGACAAGACAAACATTTCCGAAAATCTGTGACGCGTGATTGCGTCAGGGCTTAATAATTTCATAAATGGCGCATTATGCGTTTCGGAGTTGGGCAAACCTTTTGTTTTTGCGATATATCTCAGCGCTCATGGACATTAGAAATGTCGTCGGCGATAGCTGAAGTTTCGGTTTCGCCGCACGTTTAGCGTGTCCCTGACTCAAAAGATAGTTTCTTTTTGCATTGTATCATGTCTGCGTGTGTACTGTTCCGTTGAATACGCGGTTTCACAATTCCTATTGATATCTCTTTTGGGACATATTCTCAAAACATTTATCGAATTTGCCTTCTGTTTACAAATCACAGAATGCAATGCTTAATTCCTGGAAAGGTATTCTCGACTCAGTTGACTCAAAATGAGTGTAAATAAGGATTTAGTTTTCCTAATATGTAGAGTTTATTGAAAGGCGAATTTTGATAGTGAGAAAAGAGACTTTTAAGAAAGAAAATATTAAGAAAAGATAAAAGAAAATCCTAAGAAAAAGGCAGCACAGAAATAATTCTCATGGCATTGGTACTAGAGGTACAAACCGGATAACAGTCTATTTGCTAAGACCTAGGTTAACTTGAGAAATATATTTATTGTATTTCTCTGGAATTGCAACACAAAATTTGTCACTAAAACGAAAAATCCTCATTATATCTTTGTCATACTTCCATTATCTGATTGCATGGTTTATTTTCTTTCTTAGTGGGCCCTTTAGTACATTCAACGCTTATTTATCTGTATATAAGACAATAACTTTCCTATTCTCTTCTGATAATGAGACTGCAATCACATTTCACAAGGGGAATTGGAACTGAATAACATTTGGAATTGAAAAACATCGTATTTAAATATATTCTCCTTGTCTTGCAGCAAGAGAAGTTCGATTTATTAGTATCAGCTAGATATTAGATCTTCATTCCATAAACCTATCACCATGTTTACACTTGTCAGAGCCGGTATCAGTTGGTTGAGTTTGATTTTCTTTTGTAAACCACCAATTCATAATTATAAATGAAGGAAAACAAAGAAGAATGCAAGAAAACTTACAAAGAAAAGAATGCAAAAGTAAATAAAAGCATGTATTATTCCACAATTTAGAGTGAGTTGTGGAATATTACACATTTTGTACCCCTCTTTGCGTTTAAAATGAATAAGTTTCTGCAATTTTATAAATTTTAGAAGTTTTGGGGATTTTACTGAGGTGTCTTGTATTTCTTTTGTCTTGGTAGCATGAAATTGTATTTACATAAGTAATTTTGTTGAACAATAGAAAACTGTTTTTGAAAAGGCAATAAAACCAAAACAGATATTACATTTTTTCAAGTTAATGATAGTGAAACTGTATTCACTTTTTTACTGGACTCCAGTCCAGTATGTTTACTTACTTGAGTTAAAAGTAAGGTTATAACGCTGAACCAAAACTACCACATTAGTGGTAGCTACCACAATAAAACACACATTACATTATCTCCATTTCTTGATTTTCTAGATGACGCCTTTATTTTTTTATTTTGCAGCCATTGATATTAAGAAGACTGTAGAAAATCATAGATATTGTAACTATGTAATTAGTTTTATGAAAATGCAGATGAACTATTTTTGCCGATTCTATTTTCAGATGCATTTGAAAGCTACCTTAACAACTTTTGTACCGAGCCCATGATTTATCATTTCTTCCGAAGATGAAAAATTATAGCGGTGCTATAGTGATCTTAAAAGTTAATATTTCACAGTCTCGTAAGTAACAGTTTGAGATATAGTGTGGGCACCCGATTTCACTTTTTCTAATGCTTTTCTTCCGGTGCGGCACACTTATACCGCAAGTTCGCGGCTCTTCATGAATTTGTTAGCTTCAGAGAGGATTAAAATTGACGAAAAACACAAAGCAAAGCATAGAGGGCAAATTTTAAGATATCCAAAAATGAATCCCAATGAACGGGGAAAAATCGGGCAAAATAAATCACATATGCCATGTAAGATACAAAGCTAAAGATAACCTTGGTTTACCGGCCCACCGAGAGAGCACTTACGAAACAGGTTGAGAAGCCCTAATCTAATGAACACTTTCCGTGACAACTGTCAATATCGCGGGATTCGTAGATTCTTAGTTTTTGTACCATGTTTCATTTCCTCTTAATTTATAAATGCGATTGTGTGGACGTTGTATCCTATCTAGAGCACCACGTGTAGTCGGTTTTAAATTGTCGGGACCGTTCCCTCCCTCCGGGATAAAAAATCATTGTAATCCCATCCCCCACCCCACAGGAGGAAGTTTCTAGAGCCGCCGCTCTGCTCTCAAGCTTTCAGTTTCGTTCTAATTTCGATCAATAAGGTTCTAAATTCTTTCAGTTGATTCACAGAAGTTGCCGTCTCAGACAGTCTGAGATGCTGCCCCGCACGAGACGAAAGAATTGCATTTTTTCCGCGAGCATCCGCAGCGTTCCGAATTGTTGTTGTTTTGGTTTTGCAGAAGGACGTACTTTTGTACGATAGGAAGTCTGTCGCCAGGGGTGAGACTCGAATTTCTCAAAAGTGGCCGGAATGTTAGATTCCGGACCGGTTGGTTTGTTTGTCTGATGCATTTCATTATCGCCGACGCCATGAGAGTGTTCCCTTATATTCTCTCAAAAATCTCCACCAAATCGATTCAAAATGGAGTCGCGACAGCCTCACGCCATTCTGTTGTGTCTAAAAATGCGCTTTATCGCCCGCAGTTGTGGTATTTATTGCTTTTCGACGTTCGTCAGCACCGAAACGTTGGATTTCTACGGGAATGGGATACTTTTCCTCATCTTATGACCTCGAACTGTATTGCGCGCGTTGAAATGTAAATTCACAATTTTTGTGGACTTTTGTAGGATTTTTTAAAATTAAAATGACTTTAGCGACACCCTAATTCACTTAAAGCTTAATTATTAGTAAATTATATAAAGTAAAACGCAAAATTATCGTTCATAAGTTCAACAAAATTGAGAAGTAAGTAGAGGAATAATAAGACGTGGTACTTGATCCTGATTAATCTAATGTAGGCATGATTCAGTTTGGTTTATAAATAAATGACATAAATTCTTTCCCTCTATTGGTTAAAGATCAGTTATGATCAATATTGATTAAAGAAAAATATATATATTTGTAAATGTGATTATATTTTAAAGAAGGTATGGATAAAATTGCAATGGATTCATTTTTTTTCATGATAAAATATTTTGTTTCTATGATGGTCTACCTAGTCACCTAGTCCATCTTAATCCACAGAATCCAAAATCTCTCCTAATCTGTCACTCACACCCTCGTTTTGATTTTCCTGTATATTTTGGCATAGTTATTCGTTTTTGAATCAGAACTGTACTTTGTTTCAAAATCATTTTATATGTGATCTGTGAATGGGAGCCTTCTTCATGAGTTTGAGCATAAAATACTCCGTTATGATGCATCAAAAATCTCACAAACAGTATCCCCTAATGGAAAGTGATTCCAACTTCAAGTACAAGAATCTACAATACAGTGCAGCCCATCGTAGAGGGTAAGACTTCTTGACATTTTTTACAGGTATCTACAGTTCATGTTAACAATTCGGTGTTCCAAAGTCCAAAATACCATTCACCTTAACCTTAACACACTAAAAACTGCTTGAAAACCTTGATGAGGTGTATTTATATAACATCTTATCTAACCAACTGAGGAAGTGGTAATAAACTATCTGCTATTAGCTGATATAGAATCCAGGGACCTCTAAGAGCAACTTAGAATATGAAAGAACATCTTCTATGGATACCTTAAAATGAAATTATGAGGACCCTACAACCATTGGTTGATTCCTCCTTCCACAAATCTAAGATTGAGCCCTCCCGTCGCATCTGATTATAATCCTATGATTTTTTCCGTTCATCCACGTATTTTCTATCAATTACCTTCTCAATTTCCTCTATGGCTTCTATATTCCATAGTTGCATTCATATGTATATTTTACGTTGATTAAGCAGCTTAGGAAAATTCACAAGAAAGAATGATATTCATCCCATTATCATCGTGTAATGTATTTCTCTGAGTCTCTCATATGGCACAACTCATACCTTCACCTTAATTGGAATCAGAATTCGCATTGTGCAATACTTAATAACGAAAAGTTATGAGAATTGCTTACGTCGATCAGTATTTAAAATCAAAGGATTCATCTTCACTTCAATAAAGCTACTTGTCCAACATCAATACCGATCCTTTCGCAACATGATAATCATGTTACCTGGTTGCGATTTTCAGAATTAATTTCGTGACAGTAATTTAATTACTATGATTAGGGCTATTCTGTTCACTGAGTGTCCTGAATATGTGGATTCTTATTTCAGTAGTGATGCATTGTAAATATTTTTGGGTTAAAACGGGGGTAATGTAGACTTCCTGTGATTTTTGTAAAGCTTTGATTCCGTGAGACTGGATTAAAATATTTGAAGACTGTCATGTTCCTTATTTTGTTACAATAATTCAAACATATTTATAATCATCCATCATATCACCATTTTTACCATCTTGTTTTTCAATAGGTATCATCATATAGAATTTTATCGCATGGATGAGCCAAAGCTCCATAAAACATTCGACGGAATGAAATTTTCACCCCTGAATAAAGTGGTAACTAGTTTTATTATTCATTGATATGTATTTTTAAAGGTAAGTGATTGATATATGCAAAATACGTTACCTTTCCGAGAAAGTATGAGCGAATCTGATAAGATTCAATGCTCGGAAGAAACTGAAAGTAATCTCTCTGACATCCAACTTCTGTTTCATTCCGTATAAAATTGATTTTTTCAGATTACCTTTTCAAAATTTAACACCAAATCAGAAAGTGTATCACTTAAGAATGATTTAAGGGCAATTCTGTGAGCTACTTCCGCGATAGATGCTCAGAAGCGAAAATTGATAAAATAAGCAAACTTTAATCGCGTCACATAAGATTAAGAGAAAATGATATATTTTCCTCGTATGATCGCACCGCTTTCCGCAGTGGAGTAAGTGGAAATAAGTCGCTATCCGACGAGACGAGAAATACGATCAAAAAAAAAAAAAAGACGAAGAAATTTCGCACTTTAGCAGATTAAGATTCCCTAATTGACGTAAGACGTAGAAAAGCCCCGAGAAACCCCTCCGACCCCGGCGTCAGGACTAGTCGCCATCTTGGGACTTCTCTAGCGATCTTTTTTTTCGCCGGTTCAAAATCAATGAATTAAGGTCTGCCCCTCGTGTTTTTCATTGATGGATATTCATCCTCCGTACCGAGTGATTTTCATTTTACTCCGTTCCCACAAAGTAAGTCATCCTTGAGAGTGGTGTGCGGTGTCGGAGGGTTAACGTTTCAACAAACTCCGAGTCCAGCGGCTGACCACAGAGCGGGAGCCATTACTAGCTGTGCGATTCCAGAAGCAGCTAAGGGGACCCTCTCTCTGCCCAAGTTGCATGCTAACCATTTGCCGCTACCACACGAGCGAATTTCCGTTCGGAAAAAATTCCGGCATCGCGACCTTAATTCCGTCAAAATGTTTCGCGGCGCAGTCGGAGTTTGTATTTTTCCTCCAGCCTTGTCTCTTGAGCGTTTTATTTTTCCTAATATATTGATTTTGATAGATGGAGCACACATGGGGCTTTGAATGCTGTTGAAAGATGTCTGTTGCGTTTTTCCCGGGGCCGTCTCGGACCTCATCTGGAAAAGTGAGGGGTAATTGATGAAATTTCTTGGGATGAGGAGGGAGGGGCGGTGCCGCATTGATCATTATACCCTCCGTGAAAATTTCTGAAAACCTCATAACCTTTCTATGATTTGAAAGCTGATGTTTACTTTTCCACATAATGTTTTATTTGAGAACTACCCGTTTCGGTGTATAACCATCTTCAGGTTCCTTACAATTACCTTACCATCTTCAGGTTATACACTGAAACCGGTAGTTCTCAAATAAAACATTATGTGGAAAAGTAAACATCAGCTTTCAATTAGTTATTTCCACCACATCACGGCCGAGACTATTGAGTATATTTCTATGATTTTATTAAGATTTATACGTGACAATTATTCTTCAATTATGTCTGAATTCACCACATGTTTTCAACTCTCTCACTCTTCAAGATTCAGTTTTTAGATTAAATCTTTGGTTAACGTTAGAGTAACATAAGGGAATAATAATTTAAAAGTAACCGAAAGTGGCGGAAACGGAACACCGCTAATTGGAAATTCAATTTAATTCAACAGGAAAATGCAGTAGTGGTTATCAGGAAAACATTAATGCACGGATGACAAGAAGCAGAGATATTGGAAACCTTTTGCTGAATAACCTTTAATATTTCGTTCGTTTTCGCTTTCTTTTCATCAGAATCATCTCTGGTGATGGTAAGCAAACATGATACGTGAAGTAGATGGAGATTTCGCATGGCTTTACATAAACTTTCCATTTCTACCCCATAAGAAAAAGGAAAACCGGAACTCTGGATGAAGAATAGAATTAGTAACATCTGTCTGTTGGAATCAAATGATACGTAGAGCAATCTGAGAGTCCTAAGATAATCGAGAATCTCTTTAGAATAGAACAGTTGTAAAAATTTCTCCGGTAAAGATTTATGAGGGGGGAAAGTGCTTTTTGATTGAAAAATTGAAACTCTGTTAAGCATTTTATTTTCTGCATAGCTGTTGACTACGTGATTATTTATATGAATTATTGTCTAATAACAGCGATCAGCAATGAATAACCCTAATGTAAAAATTGGCTTTGCATACACAGGTGCGATTTTTCTAGTATTCTTATCGATTTGCTTTTGCGATTAACTGGTAATTAGCCCAATCGCTTTTAATTTCAAAGCTAACAGTTAGTTAAGGGCCTTAAGGAAAAAGTATAAAAGGCTATACAATGCCCTCTAATGTAAATGGATAGGTTGGAAACTGCTTTTCATTAACCTTTAAATGTATTAGGTTAGATGGAAGATGAGACTTTTCAGTTTCAATTTCACCTAAATAAAGACCTTTATTTGGAAACGAAGAAGCTTCCTCTTGGCTGATACGCTTAAGTACATCGAAGATTGTTTGTAGTTCTGGTGAATATATCATCAAAATTTTCAATGCTGAAACTTCCCATTCTCTCAAAGCTGCATAATTTCTTCCACTTTTTCTTTTGATCAGCCTATCCTTCATACAATCAATCATACATAGAATCGGATCTAGGAGGTGAAGCTGTGATTGACTTATCTTCATTTCCGAATCTGTCCACTAATAATCTTTGGTATCCCTTCAAAACAGTGATCATTCATAAGTGGCGGTCATGGTTTTAAACACATTCACGAGTATTTAAAAACTCCCAAGTTTACCGATTCATTAGACTGTTTGGCTACCAAAATACCTGCATCTAGACATCACGATTTCCTCACGCAGGTAACTTTCGCTCACATAGGAAACTGGACAGATTTATGATCTCATTATGATAGCCACAAAGTTACATTCAGAAGCACCGTTCTTTTAGATGAACCTCGCAAGATATTCGCGCCCCCAAGGCGCGGTAATGCCGTCTCAAAATCATACATTCCGAAAGATCACTTTCAAAGATTGCTTACACTGAGGAGTTGCCAAGAATCGGAAGATAATTCGCTGGCGCTGATTACTTAAGCATCGGTTGGGGAAAAAAACAACTCCCTTGGAAGCGGTAAACAAAGTGGAATAAGACCAAATACGCGTGCACCTTAAGGTAGAGTATCGGAGGGAGATGGGAAGATATTGGATGGTGCGGGCGGTGGTGAATGCAAAAGCCGAAGGCGGGCAATGCGGCGCCAATAGACAGCGGAAGGACACCGATACGTTATTGCGGATGAGGAGCTTGCAAATGCACGCCTATTTAGCGAAAAGAAGCCGCCATGTTTTATGGCCCTCGAATGCGAAAATGATGTTGCGAAAGTCGTCGTTTCGAAATTCAGTTCGCACGGATCCGAGGAGGGTGGACGAAATGACAATGGACTCTTATTCCGTTTCGATAATTGGATGTGCCGTGGTGTATCTTTTGATTCGCCGCATATTACGTGAGATCATGGGGAAAATTTATTGCATGGAAGAGGCCAAGTTCTATGATGGAAGCTGAGAATAAAGTGAGACATTGATTCTAGTTGGGTGTGCCACAAGACTGGCTGAGGAACTATTTGCAATATTTCTTAACTCTGGTAATTTTGATCCATGCAGGTGCTTTTGCGAGATAGATGTTATGTGATTTAATATATATTTATGATTTAATAAGATTTTTAATATTATACTTAGTATGTATATTTTATGATTTAATCAGATTCTTTGGGAGTGCAATTCAGAGCTTTCGCTCCTGTTAGTGGATTCTTCCTTACAAACGGGAGAACTAGATGAGTCTATAATCGCATGGTTATGTGTGTCGTGAGATTTGAGACATTGCAGTAATATACCGGGTAGTGAAAAACCTTGAGAAGTCATGAAGTAAACCTTGAGATCAAGATGATCTATAAATCCAAATCAGAAATGAATTTTTTGTCGCAAAAAATCTAAAGATTTAGAGGAATAGGGGGATTCATATGAAGTACTACAAATGTATGTTATAGTAAGTCGTGTTTAGGATGTGACGGAAGTGTGTCGAGGAGAAAAACATTCAGTAGGTCCGGATTAAAATGATCTACAAAGCTGAAGCGGTACTGGATCTGCCATCACAAAAAGTTTCCGCAGAATTAGAGAAAGGGAGCAGGTGCAATCAGAAATTATCATCGGTGGGAAACTGCGGTGTGCGATCCGCCAGTGGATGTCGGATCTTTCTCAATAGACAAAAACCCTTTATTGTTCACTTAATGAAGTCACGAAATATGTACCTGGGCTCACTCTAAGGAAATGATAAAACTGTATCGAAACCCCAGTGATACACTTTATGTTTACTCAACAGTCCCTACTAATGACAAATCCTTGTACATTCGCAAATTAACAAAGATTGCAGACAAAAAAAAACTCAAACAGGTGCAGTATATTTCCAAGATTTTATCAGCTTGTTGATTTAGCCACAAGAGCCGTTAACAATGCTTGCAGCAAAAAAAACCTACGGAACTTATGAGTAGCCCCTGTATGTTCTGTAGCCTTCAATGGTGTACAGGCTGATAATAATTCACTATAATTTGCATAGCCACTTAAAAATGTGAGATAGGCGTTACTACTTTAGATGGAGCAGGTTTGCAGAGAGACTGATTGAAATATCTTAAACTGGAGCAAATAGCCTTCGAATGGCGATAGTTGAATTACAGCTACGATTTATTCACTAAATGACATAGACGGCAGTGAGTTTCATCACTAGAGATATACTGACCTTGAAAATTTTCTAATATTTTCTTAAGGAATGTTGAATTCGCATGAGAAATCTTCACTCATTTCATTGATATTGCAACAATCAGATATATTTTTCTCGTCGGGATGATTAAATTCCCTATACTAATAGTTTCCAAAGCCAACCACAACGAAAGAAATGGTCACCAACCAACTCTTCATCTTCGTCCAATCTTAACAGCCGCAACAACAAAGCCGAGAGGAAAGAAAAAGACAAAAGACAGATCTATAGTCTTTTGCTGTCATCTCTAAACGAGCCCTGATGCACGACCGCGTTCACGCGTTTATAAATGAAAATTTTTCGATTGCAATCGCGGAATCGCTTTCGCGATGACGCAATCGGCGAATAAAATATGGCACATTCGTCGGACGCGATGCCCTTCGATTTTGCAATTTTATTCGCGATTCCAAAGAGGCTGCATTGGCTCATGATTGCATTCCATCGAAAAAACGTTCGAAAAAGGTCAGCCGGAGAGGAATTCTGAAGATCGCGGGGAGGCGCAGCGTCCCACGCTCTAACGTCTCTCCAAATATGTCTCCGTTTTTGTCCGGCCATTTTGTCAAAAACATCGACGCGGGACGGGCGCTGGCAGTCAGCGAATTCCCCGAAAATATTTCGGAGATAGGGATTTTTATCGCTGCAGTTCCACGAATTTTCACCCACCTACGCAAACAGTGACGCCGAAATTCGGCCGAAAACGGGTTTGGTATCAGAATTCGTCACTCTTTGGGTTACTTTCTCTGATTTTGGGTACCCAGCTATTAGGGATGGGCTGTTGATTCAGCATTATCTTTTATTATACAAGCGGCCGAGAGCCAAGCAAAGCGTTCTTTCTTTATTCTCAGTACAGAAACTCTTCGGCAATTTATCTCGGGTAAAACTGAGAGGAAATAATTGCAGCTTCGCTCAGTCTATTTCGAAGGATAGATGTGCGGACGCGTTTGCGCAATCCAAATACAAGGTCTTAGAATACGTTTCGATCGAAATCGCACCTCCTCCCGATGTTTCTCCTTTGAAAATATTACATTGCGAAATATTTCTGCACTTGACAAATTTGGTGGTCGGTTCCTTTATTATTATAAGGAGTGCTTGTAAGTACGCTTCCGTTTGTTTATAAAAATCTAGAAAATTGATTACCCAAGACGGTATGACTGATTTTTATATTACTCATGATGCAGTAGAGAAAACCGTTGTAAATAAGCAAGTGTCTCATATTTGAGTAAACACTTCCCTTTTTGTGCGTGTTTGATATATGAACTAAGAAATTCATTCGATTCCACATTTAAACAGGTATTCTCAATTAACTTAAGCTCCTCTTTACACAATTACTATCCTCGATAGCACTTAGGTAGTTTCAATTATGTATGACTAGCGTAATAATCTTGGTAACGGTTAAGATTTTATATAACTAGCTAAGGTTTCGATACTTCCACATTTTCTTCTGCAGCGGTCTTCAGGAAAATTCATAAATATATGCCGTGAAATCGCACGAAGAAACTCATATAGGTTAGTTTTCCTTCAAGGTTCGCAGTAATTTCTGAGATTGTTTACTACTGGCAATTTTATTTTATCAACACTCAATGTTTTCATAATCAAGCTTTACCCTAAAACAGCGGCCTTCCTTCTTTATGGCTGTTTCACGATCCCTCCTTTCACGAAATTACACTTTTTCTATGTGGTTCTTGTAAGAGTTTTTACTAATTTTTTACAGCTATGACGGACAAAAGAATATATTTTTATTCATATATATATATATTTTATTCGAAAAAGTATAAAATGAATGAAACAGATACTCGGAAAAGTTTCTCCGCTACTGTGTAAATAGTCAATTTTATTCATTATCTTATCATAAAAGCATAAATAAGTTCCTCCAAATATCACTGGAGCTAATTGGTATCATCACATTGAAACAATAACTTTCTAAATCCAAATCGTAGTTTGCTTGCAATGAAATAGATTGCTTAAAATCTTTCCTAAAGACATTGCGTTCTGCTGTCATAGAATCTTGGGACTCCAGTACTATTTATCTTAACGTAATATGTTATATATAACCCATAAGTCATTTGGTATGCATACCAAAATCTACCTTTATTTCATAATTCTCATTACTGTGATTACCTTAGATCTTATTTCTAAACCATGAGCAATGATTTTGGATCAATCCAAGAGAGAATACCTATAACCTTGCCGCTCTTCTAAAGAATTTATGACTTCTATCGGATTTCCTCTCAGAGCCGATGTCGCAACGCGATGAAAACGGATGCGATGGAATCGCTCACATTTGAAATTATCCGACTGATATTTTTAAGCCAATTCAGCCGTGGGCGCCCCAAGCATTTTATATATATATCCGGCGACGCATCCGCCTCTAACTCCCGATCCCAAATTTCAAATGCGCGTTTCCCAGAATTCGCTGTTTACGCCATTGGCGGAGTTACCAAGGGAACCCGGATGGGGGGTAAACAAAGAGGGATAATATATAGCGTAAACTTAATGCCCATTTGTAGAGAAAAGAACGGATCGTCGAAAGGATTCCTGGCGGCTGATTCACCCGCCGTCGGAATGTTTTCCAAAGCGTCCACATATTTCCGAACCTACGCGGACGGCAAGCCAACGTTTTTATTTCGAGATACGTCGGGATGGAAGTCGCGGTTGCGCCATCACTTTTGATTTTCTTAGCGGCGACATCTTGAATCCCCTCCATAGTTCTGCCATAGATTCGACATTGATCGGAAAGCTCGCCGAAAAAAAGACGAGAACAAAGGGACTCTCTTCCACCGATATAATTTTTAAGGATCCATTTCCTCGGGTGTTTTTACGGCTCGATCCTCCCTTTGTTTCCTTTCCGAAGCGGGCTTTTTAATGCCGCCTTCTGGGAAGGGTTCCCTGGGGATGAACGGTACTCCTTCCTGGTCCCAGGTTACGTGGGCGTGGTCGCCACTCGAGCGAGATTAGGTATAAACGGGGATACTTCCTCCTCCCGAACTACTGTTTGGATTTTTCTGTCGCGAACTGAGTGGCCTGCCCTCGAGATTGATCGTAAAGGAGGAAAATTTGTGATCCGTGCTCTTCGTGAGTTTTGTTGCGTCTTCTATCAGTTTCAACTAAGTGAGATCTTTGGTTATGAAAGGATGGGTTTCGTTGACTCGATGATGTTTTATAATCCGGGTACCGAAGAGTGGTTTTACATTGAAAGAGGTAATTAAGTTTTTATTAGTTCTTTTACTAGCAGTTTGATTGTGGGAAAATTTTCATCAAAAAGACGCATGTAAGACTGATACGAACTATTAGATTGCGTGTAATTCTAATGCGAATCATCAGGCCGCTCTTGAGCTACATAATGTCGTATAATCTACATAAAATGACTTTCACATAGACATAAGATAAAATGGTAGGCTGCTGATGGTTACTATGTTAACAGATGAGACTCCGAAAACCATCAAGAAACAAAATTCATTGTTTCACATAGAAGCTGTGCGGATAAATATTAATCTGATTCTTAGGTAATACGAAGCGTAGTATTTTCCATTTTATTTCGGTTTAATTACCGAAGGAGATGGGTTATCAAAATTATTTAGTTGTATGCATTTTTATCAAGATGTGACGAAAAGGCCTGAAGGCTACTGGTTCCCTATCTTAGGTTTCACCCACCTGAGATATATGGTTAGAAAAGAGCTTAGGTTTCTGTTGAGTTTCGGTATTAACTCGATATTTTATAAGCCCTAGCTCCGAAGAGCGCTTTAAAATTGAAATTGGTGATCGAAGGATCTTATGAATTTTGTCGCGTTGTCCAACAGCTTAACCTATGTAAGATATATTTTATGAGGGTATATGAAGTTTGCTGATAGTAAAGGGTGATGATATTTTAGATGCCTATCTCTGAAGAATGGTTCTGGATTGAAAATCGGGCCGTGTGTTTATTCCTTTGTGATGCTCAGTAATTATAGAAAATCTAGGTTAGGGTCGCTCTTGAAAACTGCCTCATATCATATAAAAACACTTTACGACTCCATCAACTTCAGCCTTAGAATAAAATCGTAAATCATTCCGATTGTAGCCCCTTTTACGCTAGATATATCGAAGAATTATTATTATTGAAGCTCGATAAGCATCATTCTCTATGTATGATCAGTAACAGTATAACTACGAACCCACAGGTACGATCGAGTACTACGCAGCGTTTAACAACCTGTTAAAGGATGAGATCCGCCACGAAGTTTCTCGGACGCGAAACATCGCATCCAAGAACGTGGACAGAGGCCAAACAAAACGTCTACTTAGGTTGATTAAGACTATTCATACCCGTTAAAACTCGATCCCTCGAGAGAGCGTCAATTGACACGGCGAAAATTTCATTCCCAGCACCGATCTCTTTGAGAAATAAAGGATTCCGTTTATTCCGTCCGACCTAAAATCGCTGATAAATCATCCACAATCTGGAGCTCTCGACCGACGACGACGTCTTCACATTCGGATTGCACATCTGGTTTTATCAACTATTGTATTACCGAAGGAGAATTCGAGCGGAAAGGGCAGGTCGTAACTCATTTACGATAGCATCACCGTGAATTATCGTCGCCGGTCTATCTTCGCTCGGATAAATATCGCGCTCGTGTATATATAACGAACAACGAACGAACATAGCGCCAACCTTCATCCCCCCCGAATTCATCTCGGCAAAAATATTAACCCAAATCCCCCCTTTTTTTAACTGCCGACGGCTAGGATCTACGTTTTAAGAGATCCGAAAGAGTTATGGCTCGGAACGCACGAAAAACCCCTCGCTAGATGAGATGGGAGATTGGAGGTAAAGTTCAGAGTGGAGGACAAATAAAAACTTGTATGGGAGAGCGGCAATAAAAATCCCCTCCGCCCCGCGGTATCGCCGGCGATAAAAAGAAAGTAATGGAGGAGTCGAGAAGTGGGAAATGGCGGAGTGGGTGAGGAATAAAAGTTTGGCCGAGTGACCAATATCCTAGAGAGAGAGTAGGAGTCGAGCGAAGGGGAGGGTGGGGGAGGGAGGGAAGACGGCAAAAGAGAGCCAGATGGAGGGATGCTGCCGCGGGGTCGGCCAATCAAAGTGATTTGTCGTAGAACGAGAGGTCCACGGCGTAATTAGTCTAAACAAGAGGCGAGGAAGAAGACGATGCCGCAAAAGGGTTGGGGGGGCAATCTCAACGGGGGGGAGTGTGTTGCTTAATAAGGTTGGGGGGGAAAGAGAGTGCGCTAGACCTTCCAAACTCCTATTTCCTCCTCCTCCTGACGCACCTCGAAAAAATCCATCCCGACATCCTCTCCTATTTTTTCACCCCTTCTAGTTTAGTCTTGCGCCATGGCTTTGCCGTGTCGGCCCCCGCTCGGGATGGGTGCGACCCCCCCTTTCCACCCACTCCCCCACTGCCAGTTCAATCGCAAAACGCCCCCATCCCTCACTCACCTCCTTTGCTCCCTCCTAGGCCCCCTTGGTTACGTCGGCCAACCAGAAGAAGTGTCACGTGGTGAGGCTGTAGAATGGTGCCCTCGGGTAGCAGAAGGGTGCGGGGAAGCGGGCGTGGGATGGATCCGTGGGTGGGAAGGGTGCAGCTCTCCCTCTGCGTCCTAGGGAAACTGGTCCAACTGGCTAAAGGGTGGTGGACAGAGGCTGCTGTCTACGGCGGGTGCGGGGAGCGCGGATCAAAGTTTTTCAGACGTCCTCCTCCAGCTCCGGTGCCGTGAGTAAAGGGGGAAGATGAAAGAAACGTGTAAAGGACGGAGAAAGGGTGCGGTGGGGGGTGCCAGACAAGCATGATCTAGGCTAGATGGAGATGGGAGGCGGGGGGAAGTATTGGGGAGGAGGATGGCGCGGCGGATTGTGGTCGGAGTGGGTGTCTGGGAGACTCCCCTCTCGCCCCTCATAGAGCATCTCTCCCCGACTACTGTTGGACCCCAAGGCGAAAGGATCGCGTCTTATTTATTCGAGGAACCGACTGAAAACGGAGACGCGGATGGCTTCCGGATGGCCAGGAGTGGGCGACGGAGTGGTCACCGGATTCGAAGACCGTATATCCGGGTGTCGAGAGATGAGATGAATCCCGACAAAATCCCGTGCTTCCACGTTTCTTAGGTAAAGCCCATGAAAGCATTTCCAAGAAACGTCGTTCTTAGTTCTATATCAAGAGTAGTCAACATGTCACCTATTGCGACTGGCATCGTAGCCGATTGCTCCACTGCGATCGATCTTTTTTGTAGAAACTAAGAGAGTTCCCAAGACAAAATTAATTTTCGGACATTAATCTTATGTATGATAATTTTGTAAAAATATATTCGAGGCATTTAAAATCATTAGGCATAAAACACAGAAATCAGTCGCGATTAATATCAAAATATCTATCAGCGATCGATCGGTCATCAAGATCGACTTATTGGACAAACCTGCAATAAACATTTTTGATCAGTCTGGTTGATTATTTTGTTATAACTCTACTCACAACGAAATGAAAAGCTCAAAAAATTCCAACCTAGGTTTCAGAAATTAATTACACTAATTAGGTATAAAAATGCAAATGATTCAGGTGAAATTTAAGGTGATTTAATCAAAGTAACATGCCTTGTGAAAAATGCTACTCGGACTCCGTTTTCGATCAATTTCTTAATCCCATATGTAGAAAAAAACAACTGGTGAACTTAGCCAAACATTTTTCCTTCAAAATCTAGTGAAAATATCTTAAAATTTACTTCTGGAATCATTAAGCGGAGAATGCTTTTCACGCCGAATAAAGAAGAAAATTTATGGCTATTCACCCAAAGTCTACCTACTGTGGCAAATATTTCACCAAGATCTCTGTCATCTGCTAAGCCTCGAAACTTATCTCTTGGTTATACAGCTCTAGCAATCCTAAAGAAGGGAATTAAGCTGAATTGGTTCTTTTACAGGATCATTTCTTCGAACAAAACAGTTTCGGCGTTACATATCCTGCGGTCACAAATGACCTTTGATTTACAACATATCGCATGAAATGGATTGATCTCTTGAAGATGACTTTGTAGCGCCAAAACCGGTAGCCTTGTCTAAATAAAAAAATTGTGGAAAGTGTCTATCCCTGTTCATTACGTTAGACTAGATTTCCACAACGTAACGATCGCCTCTTTAGAATCTGTTCCTACAATAAACAAGCATGAACATCGTAACCTGCAAGACTCCTATCGGTGGTAGGGTTAAATGAATAAACAGAATGAATTATATGGGCAATCCTCGAAATACTACCAAGAAGATTATAGGCTCGAAACATTGAGTCAATTGCAAAGGGCTCCCCAATGTTCACCTCAACACTGCCTATTGTTGTAATCAACACGCCAAGTCTACTACCATTAATCAAGCAACTAAACATCTCCCTTGGATCTACTGTTCTAATTTATCAACAGACAACCATCATGAACATAAACAATCTCAGGTGTATTCCGCGAAACAAAACAGTTTCAGAACCGAGCCATTCATACGGAATGGGTCCGACACGCTTCCTTACGACCCCCCAGCAAAAGAAACGGCGGAAGCCCTCTCATAGTGCAGAGTAGGGATTCCGGGCGTGGAATACGCAGCCGGGAACCGAGCGGGGTACTCGCGGATCGGGGGAAAATCTCCATGGCCTCCCCCGATAAAAACCAACGACGAATTGTATAATTTGGGTCCACGCGCGGATTCGGTGCACCAACAAAAAGAATAAACGAACAAAAGCGTTGTGGATTGAGCGATGCCAAGGCGGTTCTCGATTGATAAGGGTTAGGGCCGGGAGGGGAGGGGAGCAAAAGAGTTTGAGGCAGGTCGCGTAAGGCGCCCGGGCCTTCTTCCTCCACCGCCGCTTACCCACCTCCTCATCCCTCCCTCCACCAATTCTCCCACCGCCGCCATCTTCAAAAAACTCCGCCGTTCCTCTTCCTCCTCCAGCGTCGCCGTCTCCTCTTCCTCCCCCTTCTCTCTCTCCCTCTCTCTCTCTTCCACTCTCTCCGTATCCTCCCCTCGCCACTCACACACAACCGCCGATCGAAAAACAAGTGAGTTCCGCGTTCCGCATTTCATCCTCGGCAGTTGTGACGTCACTCCACGCAAAACCCAAGGCCCCTATCGCCCCTCCTTCCCATCCAGGCTCCTCCTTCCTCTCCGTCCCCCTCCGGACCCCTGCCACCGTCGTCGCAGACATAGACGGAGAGGGTTCAGCTCGCTCCCTCACACTTTAGTCAATAGGGCTGTCGCAGAACCTAGAGCATGGGGCGCTACATGCTTTGGGAGTCTGGAGAGGGGATAGACGTGGAAACTATGTCGTAGGCGATGTTATGAGGGATGAAAGATGTGAGGGTGGAGAATTTGGGGAGGTATTGCGAGCGACGGCTTCTTTATTAAAACTTCCGCTCGCATGTTAGGAAGGCCAAGGAGTTGGGCGGAGGGTTGGGATTTATATTCCGGGGGTACTATAGCGCCCCCCCCCCCCTTGCGGGAAGAAGTTGCGTCTGTAGGTTATTGGGAAAGGGGAGGCGAAGGAATAGGTGGAATATATGTGGGTGATCCCGTGTATAACTTGCAAAGGATGAATGACTCTTAATTCGCTCTGCTAGTGGTTTCCTATACGAATGAAATCCTTCTTGGGGTAGGTAATGATTTTCAATGAATGAATGCGGATGAGGCTGGAAACGCGTGTGGAGGTTTTTATCAGAAACTTCGTCCACTAGAAAAGAGAGGAGATATGGAGGAAAAAAGAATTTTAATATAAGTGAAGACATCTTAGTAATTTGATGTACGATATATAACATGTCAGATGACAAGTATTCGTCTATGGTTTTCTAAGAAAGGAGACCGCTCTTACGCATAAAAATTCAGAAGAGATGTAAAGGGTAAGAAAAAGAAGTGTAAACAAAGCTGGAAGCTGGAGATGTATATACCCCTCATGTCCGTTTATTCCTAAAATTGGCTTAATTTGGGGTGGATACAGAAAGAGGGAATTTAACTGATGAGAAATAATGGAAGAAGCTGTAAAAGAAGGTTTGGTCTGTTGACCTTGCCTACAATAAAATTTGTATTCTCTTTTCTATTAAAAGAGGAATTTGGTAACCCCAAGGATAGTCATATGTCAGCTGGCTTCGGGTCACTCTTTCCTCTTCCAATCTTGACTAACCCACCTGGTGTATTTTTTGATTTGTGGATTGGAACGGTATTCCTGAACTCCTTACTCTTGGCTATTTGCGTGAAAAAAGAGAAGGGACCAAGGATTATTATAAGAAAAGAAGAGGACAAAATCTAAATATGAATCGAAGTTATGTAAGCTATTGTTCAGTTAACAAATGCTTTTACAAGAAGAATCATTGCGGGTTTTCAATCAAATAATTCCAGTTCAGTAAAATTATTCTGCCACACAAGAAGTAGAAGATGTTTGAAATAAGTGGAGAAATGAATCAATGAGGCAATGAATGGAGGAGGGGATGAATTTTAATGGAAATTTTCTAATACTAAGAGCTGAAATTCTCATATCAATAAAAATCTGAAGAACTAGTCACCCATGCAGAGTAGTAAGCCAAACAAATGATCATCTCATATGAAAGAATTATTACTCTGTAATCACTGCACTACCCTAAAAGTCAACAATTTTCGAACAGTCTCAACTCAATATACATCAACACTAATAACGATAATATCAACACCAATTACACTCAAGTTTCAAACATTTATGCAAGTAAAACCTCCGTGAAATGACGCGAATAATCAGTTGTACGTCTCATAAACACGAAGAATCACGCCCTTGCCCATGACGAACGTTTATGAACCAAAAAACTTTGTACTTCCGCATAACAAGTACTGGGAGTTCCCGCATGAACAGAAATAATGGGACAGGAGAAGAGATGTCGGGAAGGCGAGAAAGTTGAATGGGCAGATAAGTGGGGATAACCGTGGCGTGGGCGATACTACACTTGTCGCGGCCTTTTGTTGAAAAACTTTCGCTCGCTTCTTCCATTTCTTTCCCATCCGCGATGGGTGGGGGAAATGAACAATTTGAATATTTATCACGCGGCGGAGAGACAAGCCAAGAGGAGAGGCGCCGGATTCAATTAAAGCCCGCGATCATTCAGGTCGATGCGTAAGGATCGAGTGCAGAACCAGTTGTTTATACGGAGAGGGGGCAACAGTAAATCTCGAGGATTTTATCTCCGGATCAAAGGATGTCGCATCCACAAATCTTGTTGACTAGCCGATTGAGGATTGTTTTCGTGCATTCGTTACCTCTTTTTGCGGCCGTCTGAATTTCTCCACAATGAGCTCTCGCGAGTGGTGAAGATAAGATGGGAAATGGGAGGAAAGGACACGGGATTTTCATGACCAGAAACGGTATACGAGAGATGGTTGTCTTAAGAGCGGTTTATATTTGCAAAGGGTTCTCGAGGGGGGCGTAACGGAGTAATTTCGGTGGAAAAATATCCAGGATCTCAATGAGGTGGGATTGGTAGGTATCGACATGTAGACATGCAAGTCGAGAACATTAAATGAGGGTATAGAAGAGAATTCCCGCACCAAATAAAGGTCAAATGCAAACATTAATGTCAGGAAGAGAGTAACAGACCGTTAAGGAAGAAGAAAGCTGCAAAGAAATGGACGTAATATCAAAGATTTGGTTTTGTCCCTAAAACATGACATAGAAAGAAGAAACATAGAAACAACTACAAATAACATAAAAGCATAGAAACGACTAGTTCAAGAATTAACAAGGTGGGGTTCTGTTACAATTAGACAAAAGGAAATCTTTTACAGTTCTTTCAATTTTCACTCGTTGGTAAACTATGTTAGTTGTGTGTGTGTAATTTATGTAATGGATAATTTGTAGTTATTTAAATAATGGATGGCAGTGAGTTAAAACCGTGTAACATTAATCTTGCTCATTCTTTCGACGAATTTTTCACAAGCATATCCATCGCTGTTGGCATAAAATGTCTGACATTCTTTAAGGTTAACACCCTTCATCCTCTAAAGTTTGCGTCAAAACAACTGCTCTCTCCTTATTAAATTGAAGCAAACAATCTTAGGCTTTATGGAGCAATAAACTTTGAGTTAATATACGAATACCGTAGAAGATGAAAAGCTCGAGAATGTTTTTCAATTTTCATAAATTTAAGATTAACATGAAAATTCACCGAATTGTTCAACTCTCCGTAATTACAGAAATGGATTCGATAATTTTACGACGACTTAAAAGTTCGTATTATTAGAAAGGTGAATATTTACCATTAAAGGAATTGCAGTAGTGGAAGCACTGTCGTTATCCCATTCATTAACGGCTGATTTGTATTCAGCAAGGTCCGAATAGCACCGTTTTATCAGCAGCATACACATTAACCCTTCCCTCATCCTTCAGACTCGATCAATTTCCTTCTACTGCATTAGTTCTTGTCTACTTAACTCTGGGATTTGCTTAAGATTCGCATTTTTTATTCCCTTCCCTTTGATAAACAAAGTAGATAATTAGAGGAAGTGAGAGGAACGTGACAAAGAAGAGTTTCTAAGAATCTGAAAGGATTAATTTAAAAATCATAGGAGCATTTATCAACTAGGCAACTCCATTCTTTTTAACATTGTTTTCTTTTCTCAAAATTTATCTGAAATTTTCATCATATTACGAGTGGCTATGATAAGCTTTAAATTTCTTTTCCTAATTTAGATTAATTGAAATTATATACAACATTTTTCTAAATAGTTTTGGCAAATTTTGATTTCTTCACTATATCAAATTGAAATAGAAAAATTATTTAGGCAGCTGGAGAAGATCGGTCGGCCAATCAGGCTAAACTACAATGAATTAATCTAAAAATGTTGCCCAAGAATAAATGGAGGCGAAAAACTGAGAAAATATCCCAAGGAAAAACGTACTTGAGAAAAGTCTGACGGTGCCAGGAATCGAACCCGGAATCTTCTTTTGTCTAGGAGATTGCTTTCCTAACCTTGGGATTTTTCTTGGATGCCTTATGTTAAAAGATATCCTAACCCTTTTCTTAAAGTCTGAGAAGATTGGAAATCGAACCCGGATCATCTTACTTTCGGGACCTATTGAGCTATCTTAGAGAACAAACTCCGTTAGTATTAGAGAAATGGATATTGTGATTGCTCAATTGATATGAGCTCACTTCTCGACAGAAGTAGAAGATCTGGGTGCTATTCCTAGTCTCCCCAGACTTTCTCACCTCCGTTTATCCCCTCGGTTTATTTAGAAGCTCATCAGAACTTATAAATTTTATATCCTTTCCGTATCCAATTTTTGTATAGGACTCAGTTATAATGTGCTACTAAACGTAATTCGCCGCAGCTTGTAATGTTAGTGATTGTATGAAAAGGTACATAGACATGTCTGAAGACGTAAAGAAATATATGAATATTCAAGTAGGGAGGAATGCTGTGAATACAAGAGTTTATGACACGTGTACCCTGAAAAGTTATCGCCTAATTCTTATCAGTTTATGTATGAGTTATTTGAAATGTTTCATCATCAAAGTAAGGAAGCGTAAAGAATATCGAAAAGTTTCATGTGGATTCTCAGAATCCCCCAGTTGAAAAGTCATAGCCAAAATATTCTTTTATCAGCTCGTGAAAAATATTTGTATTTTCGCTAAGGTCTTACTTCCTAATTTATGGCATGGTTTCTCTTATCGTCCTTTTGTTTTTACTACCGCCATGCTGAATGATTCATTTCCTAAGACGTTGATTCATCTCTCCTGTTGACGGACATTCCGACGTGATTTTCGAAGCATTTTCAATCATACTGGAGTCGTCTTTCTTCCTTCCCATAAATTACAGATAAAGAGAAACTGAATGAAGGAGACAATTCCGATACTAATCAATTTCTTGGATAGAATTTGAAAGAACTTGAATTTGAAAGACTTGTAAACTCTGGAGATAGAAAGATCAAACTTTCCAACACCAATTATTGTAAGGATTTTTTACTTATGTAAGAGTTCAATGATATGTATTTTTGTATGAGCACTCTCTTCCAGGAGGTTGTATTGATTATTCATTGAATTTTTTATATATGTAAAGTTAATGTTATTGGAAACCATGACCGATATAACTCATATTCTACGGCCCACTTGAAGTTAGTACAAAGAAGATTCTTCATTCGAACTTCTGCCCAAATTTCCATGAACGGGTTATTATTTCTTAGGGTTAGTGAAAGGAATATCAATTAAAAGGAAATAATGGAATCATAAATTAGATAAACAAGCCGTAAGGTTTATTTCCAAGTTTGACTCAAACCAAAATGTTGAGTAAAACTTGGGGTCAATTCGCAATGTCATAGTTTTTCCAAACCGTCTGACAAACTAACGCAGTCTGACAAACAGCGCTCTTGTAAACAAAACACTCTTCGTGTATCTTCATTTAAGTGATGAATGTGAAATTTAAAGCTTATGGCCCTGTCTGTGCTGAAGATCAGTAGAGAAAGGTTCTCCGTATGTCTGACTTTCAAACATATATTGCAATACACTATTACTGCTAGGTGATTTAAGCCACCCAAACTCCTTATCATCAGCATTTCTTAAAGGTAGAATAGTCTGGACTTGAAAATAGTTTCTACTCAGGTGCCATAAGCATTCAAATTTACTGTGTATTCTCTCACAAAATTTATTCTGTCGAGAACATACATAGATCTCATGGAATGATTTGAGTATTACAAGGTAATCTTAATATTATCTTAAAAGATAGTTAATCGCACGATGTATTCGGAGATTTGTAATGAATCTCGAACCAAATTAGGACTTTCAATTTCATCGAATCCGAATAGGAAATTCACGAATACTGTGACGCCGGCCAGGGACTATTCATGACTTAGAAGTGACCAAATTTCGAATCATCAAAAATCAAACTATCCAGTAATTTGAAAATTTTTGTGAATCTGCGAAAAAAAATCTGTGAAACATACAAAGTTTGCTCTTCTTTCTTGTTCAGAATGGCGTTTCACGAAATACAGCCAAGTCAGATTAACTTTGAAAATTTTTAGTCACATGAGCTTGAGAAGATATTAGGATGGACTACTTTTATGTCGGCACTTGGAGAACCGAAGGCATAAGCAACCATTGGTCCTTGGTGTGTCTTAAGAGGGTCGAAATGTCATTCGGCCTTCCGTCACAATGTCCCACGTGTCTCTTTAATTACTATTCTTAGGGAAATTGACACTCGAATCAAGGTCGCGGCTTTAAAAATGTCTCTCCGAGATGAATTACCCGTGGCGCGGCAAATGAGATGCACGCCCTCCGCATTTTATAATTGAGCCGCAATTGATGTGACCGCTGCGGCCCTCAGCCCAATGAGTCTTTCGCAAACGGACATGATTCCAGCAAATTCGGGTTAAATCGGTGGCGATTCGAACCCGTCGAAGTACGCGTCTGTTTGACATCCTGTTTCGTGCGTTTACTCAGGGTGGAACTAGGATTTGTATCGTTCCTTGGAAAAAATAATAGTGTATTTTGCAACTGAGAAGTATGTTTTTGAGAAGTGCTCTTTGATAAACAGGAGGAACATGTAAACTAAAATGAAATCCTTCATAATATCTCTCATAGTTTGAGTTTGATTTTTATATCGTGTATATTTATCATTTGATTACAAACTGTGTGCGAATGAATGAATGGCGCATCCTGTGATATGTAAAGAATTATCTTGTTTTTTTGGCTATTTCGAACTGTGAAATTTCTTAGGGATTGACGCAAGTCTATAGATATCTGCCATCTAAGGTGCGTCTAAGCAGCACGGCGATTCTACGATAATATTGACGAATAATATTAGGTTAACTAATGATTATTTTGCATTATCTCTTGCGAAAAGGGATAATACATATTTTTATTACATTACTGTAACAAGTAGGAAGTTTGTTTTTATTTATCAACACAATTGATGGAATAGAAAGAAACATTGCACATGAAGTTGTGCGACTGACCCAAAGGATCTATATTTAGGACCTATTTATCAATAGATGCACCGTATACATTTGAACAAAAAGCAACATTTATTTTGATTTATTTGCGTTTATTCGGTAACTTCCGCGTAACTGCGTATTTAAGTGCATGTAAACACTAATTATAAGTGTTAAAGAGACTCCGTATGATGATTGCGTATAATTATAATATAGTTCTTCCTTTGAACATCTCATATGTTTGTAGTATTTGACTAAAAATCCAGCTACTAGAATTCGCTTGAAATCTATGCGTTAATAATGAAAATAATGAGATGTTAGAGCTTGAAACAAAAATCATTCCCTAGAAGTTAGCACAGAAAATGCGAATGCATTTAGAAGAATCAGTATTCCTTTTGGTAGCTATTTATAGTAGATTTGATTAATTTTCTTTGGAGAGGGATGCAACTTTTTGAAATCTTCACTTCATAATCCATAACTAAATTTTAATGTCATATATTGCTGTATTTATTCAGATAATTACTCTAGAGGGTAAGATAAATTCCTTAGAAAACACTATTTACTCGTTAGCTGATTTTCATATCTTCTGTGTACAGAGAATATCTTGTTGGTAGCAATTGCCAGCATACACCTTACGAGTTTTATTACCTTGAAAATATAAATTCGTACAAAGAAGTTTGTCTATTTTCTACCCTCAGTTAAATCAGTCCTTCCAACAGCCGTAGACAATAAATTCAAGTTGATATGAGGTAATCAAGCAGGTATTCTGCTTCAAAGAAACTAAAATAGAACATTTACCAGTACGTAATATCACGGTCGATTGAGAGTCAATGCAAAATGATTTTCTTTCTCAGTTTATGAATAGGCTAATGTTGGAAATGCATATGGCGTATGCATGCATGCATCATGGTGTATAAGCGACCCGTTTGTGATGATTCCTGATGATTGAATTTGCTAGCAATTGGAAAAGTGTAAATCTTAAACCGCAAACTCACAAGCTTGACTCAAGCATGACTCTAATACACTAGAATATTTCATACCTGTTGATGGAAACCACTGAAAATAGCTTTTATTTCCTCCGTTATTGTCCCTGCCTATCAAACCATAGCAGAAGAACATGAAAGCCTCCATAGAATCCATAATTCCATTATGCATCTACTTTAAGATGTACTGCTTCGATTTTATCTTTCGTATATGATTATCTTTTCTAATAAACCGGCTTGAAGTATTACAAATAGTATTTGAATATGATGTATTGAGGAGACATAAAATTATCTTAAAATAATTGTTTGAAGAGACATGAAGCCACCAGGAGAACAACAACGTCAACTGTAAGAAGAATTTTACTTGGAAAAGGATCTTAGGTTTTTGGATAGCTATGCATAAATTTCGGTTTCCTATTTAGTTGCAGACTCCAAGTAGAAATTTTCAAGGGTATATTTTATCGGAAAGAGTTTCAAGTGCTCCTGAAATAAACTTCTCTATCCTATTTCATCACCAAAAATTAAGATAAGTAATATAACTTTAATATAAATTACTCTAGTTTAGAGTTATAAGGAAATTTAGTACGAATAAAAGTATGATTCGCAAACAATCCAACAAAATTAATGCTAAAGATACATATTTTATGCCATTTACATTGTTTGCCAATACATTTATTATAATCCGTTGAAATTATTTTGATAACCGCGAAATTACCTACGGATCTGTTAAGGAAACCTGAATTGCTATTTTGAACAAAGATACCTGAAATCCAATCTTTTAGGATGTAACTTGAGGGAATTCAGCCACATATATTATTGTAATGAGATATATTTCACCGAAGCGTTCTAGGTTTTCCTCTTTTGACCTTTTGTTGGACGAAGTTGTTGACAATGTCAGAAATATCTGCAGCGCAAACTTTTTCTTAACAAGATATTGACATAAAAGCGCCGAAATCATGATTGATCACTGAAACTTAGGTAATAATGGTGATGTTCATCGAAGACGAAGACATCGAACATAAATTCCCAATTGCATAAGTGAAATGAATTGTATTCACTAAGAAAAATCAGATTATCACTGAGAAGATATAACAAAAATACTGTGGAGGTCCATGACAATGGCTAAAATAAAACCGATTTTACACTTCAAGAGAACAATTTCGATACTTATTCTTATTTACCCATTGCCTAAACTTCTCTCATACATAATTTCTCATGGGTTTTCATTTTTCATCTTCCTCTCTTTGCAACTCTTCCTCACTACTCTTATCTTTTCTATAGCCGTTAGAGGATAATATGCTGTGAAACCAGTCCATGATAGTCCAAGCTCTTGCGCTTCTTTGGAAAATATGTAATAATATTTTTTCTCACGAGAAAAACAAGGCGGAATAAGTATATCAGTTAAAGGTGTTGACTGAAATCTGGTGGAAATTCAAAATTTAGTAAAACTTTGAATTCTAATTGGTATAAAAGTATATCAGCATGTTTTGCGTTATCTTGCGGTACCCTTACCTTGATATCACTCAACCTCAGAGCATCTAAGCTAAACCGAAACGGTAAAACTGAAACTGGGTATTAGTCTGTAGTTAATTCCTCTCCTGTATTATCCATTAGTGAATGTTTGTGAGGGTACCAACTAAATAAAAGGAAATAAACAGAAAAGAACGTCATTTTTGCGGAAGTGAAAACCAGACCCGAACCGTAAAATTTAAATTCTCGAAGCATTAGCATTCTCGTCAAGCGTAACATTAATTATATTTAACAAACATGTTCACCGCTTCCTTGAAACTATTCACGTATTTTCATATAAATTTTAATTAGTGAAATTATATTTAATAACTTTTTATATCAGTAGTTTATTCTAAAATTCTATCACTTGCACTTAGCGAATGATAACGTTTTGTAAATTTAGGACTAAAACACCTCCTGTAACCTTATGAAATTGCTTTGGATTTGATGTGATGAAATCCCATACGAGTTTCGCTTTGTCGTTGAATTACGTTGTCAATGATCAGGTAAATACCCTAAGACAGGGAAAAATAATATTATGAAAAACGAGAGAGTTGTAACACCATATAAAGTAAGGGAACTATTATCCTAGTGAAATAAGTATTTGCAAATTTCAACATCCGCGAGATCGTCGTAAACTCGTTCATAACGAATATCGAAGCGCAGGTGTAATTTTGAAATATAACTAACATAAAGAGATTTAATTAGTAAGTAACGACAATGAAGAAGATCCGTTCGTACAAAAATTTATAAGTATCGTACGTGAGTGACGCTTTATCGAAAATTTATTATCATCAACAGCTATTAGGAACAGATTAGATCATGCCAAGTAATATTTTGTGAAGCTTCATACTTCATCTAATAAATAATAGTGGTATATATTGATGTAGTTTATTACGTTGGCATTAGGAAATCCCAAGGAAGAATAGGAACCGGGAAACGACGATTTTTTTAAAGTCCATCCTTCCTTGGGATTTTTCCTGAGTGCATATCACCTCTCGCTAAGTCACCTTTACCCATTTCCTTGTTTAGCTAAGAAATCTTAAAGATAGCATCTACTAAAACTATTTCTATTTATTAGAATCCGAAAACTAAACAAAATCAGAAGAGGGCGATCGATGGGAATTCAATTGGAAAAAGACAAGCGCCAGCAATAGTTGGCCGATTCACTGCGCTTATTAAAAACGCCATCAGTTTCAATTGAAGAAATTAGTCGATCCCCTAGGGAATAAATCTTGGAAAGTTTCTTGGTCCAGCCCTCCATGTTAGGAAACTTCCCAGACGTACGAACGCCTTGGATTGCTCAACACGTTGCACCAAGTTGAAACAAGAACACCGTCTTTCCGACTTAAATAATTCGGAGACGCGTCCCCAGGATAGAGTCGCAGGCGTCTAGGATTCCGAAACCTTGCGCCTAGCATCCTCCGGACAAAAACGATTGATCGACCCATTTTTGCGTAGACTAGGGCAGGAAAATCCTTCCCTATGGCGTGGCGAAGAAAAGCGGTGGTAGGGAATCCAAGTTCGGCCATAGAGAACTCGGGCACTCGACGTTTAGCTTAATTTGCTGACAACTATGGGAACTTGACCGAGTACCGAATATTGAATTGAATCTTTTTTAGTGAAACATTTCTTCGCAAGATACGGAAGATGAGTTAGAGCAGCGATGAGGATATCTCTCGATAGACCTTACTCTCTACCGTTGTTGTTTCTCTCTGAGTGTGTTGTTTTGTTTGCGACTTGTTGACTATGTAACGGTTGGTCAGATTCGTTACACTTTATTTTCCTTCTTCTTTTCTTAATTATTGAATAAGATAATGTTAAAATCTAAAAACGCATTTTTGTTCAGAAAATCATGAATAATAATAATAATAAAGGACTTTATTTAGGGCGAGATTGAGACTATAAAGTCTCCTCTTAGGAATAAAGGGAAAGAAATTAAAGTACTTGGTAGTTTCCTCTGAACAATTTTTTTTTCTTGAGGATTAAGAATCAGAACTCCTATCCATAGTTGAAAAGAATTTTATATTTCTTTTTCTATGGCGCTCCACCAAGTTAGTCTAATTGTAAGTCACATCGCTTATATTAGTAAAAAATTCAGGATACCTTGATTCAAACTGTTTAAAAAAAATATTTCATTAGTGCGTATCAACATTAATATTGAGTTTCAGAGGAAATTTTTCATTTTTTCCAATTTAATTACTAACATGAGGCATAGCTATTCATTACATTACTAACATTTGAAGCAACTTAATCTCAGATACCTTGGTTTGATAATGGATAAATACCTTGCATTATCAGTATTTATAACAAATTTCTTTAAAAATTTATTAATCATATCTCAACCGCCTTCTTTGTGAATAATAATAATAACAAGAAACTAATTATAATTCTCAAATTTACTAGCTCACTATTCATGAATTAATTTATTACTATTTCATTAATAAAAGTGAATTGTTTGAATTATATAGCTTATATTTCTCTTCCTTTCAATGGTATTTGCAGCTAAGAAAATTCTAATATCCAATAGCTTATCTTATCATTCAAAATTTGAAATCTTTTGTTAAAATGAATTTGAAAAATAATCTTTGGAAAATTTGAGTACCCAGGTATTTAAT
The DNA here is from genome assembly GCA_036926295.1 of Pachydiplax longipennis. Taxonomy (NCBI): domain Eukaryota; kingdom Metazoa; phylum Arthropoda; class Insecta; order Odonata; family Libellulidae; genus Pachydiplax; species Pachydiplax longipennis. The sequence goes on along the minus strand of JAVFKF010000001.1, from coordinate 17,881,546 downwards.
AAAAGCTTATTCTACTAAAAGAGTAGTTGAAAATCCTGAGTATTCTGGATTCCCTACTTGGTGGTGTAAGAGGTCTCCGGGAGTCGATTCCCACGAAGTGTACCTCTTCTCTCCTTTGTGGAGGAGTCGGTAGTTTTCGTAGGTGTGCAATTCACGCGTAAGACGGGAGCGTCGCGTTGACCTCCAGCAGCTCGGCTTCCGTGTCCACCCGTGAAAGTGGCAATCCCTTTCTCTCACTAGATTTATCGGCATTGTCTTCTACTGCTCTGCTACTAGTTTTTCTCCATGTTTCCTTACTTTAATTACTTGTGAGGTTGCTCTTACCACCATATCTTGGCGGATGGAAACTTTTTCATTTGTCTTTTGGTACACGATAGAGACAAACGCATCTTTCATTTACTCTTGCCTGACTCTTTTTCATGTATGATAGTATGAAAATATATGATAGTATGAAAAGTACTAAGGCACGAATGTTGAACAATGACATTAATTTTTAGTCCTTATTGAATGTTATTCATGTGATCACCTCTCTAATCTTTTTTTTTTGGAGTCTTCATTAAATTTTATTACTTGTGTGGTTGTTCCCCTTTTCATATCTTAATGATGGAATATTTGTGGTAATGTAACATTCTAGATGTTTGGAAAAGAGTTATTTTTGACTCATCATGCACTTTGATGATTGTAGAATATCTTTTGGCTTTCAGTTCAGATAAACTCACGAAAGTGATTCTTTATACAATTTCCTCTTTTTTGGGTAAAGAAAAATCGGCCAAAACCTTTTCATGTCCTTAATAATCTTTCTGTCTCTCTGTACAGTATTCTGTACAAGTATTTCGAAAATAAGAGTCACTGTCCCTATGTAGTAAAGCTGATTTAGAATACCTGGATACTGACACTAATGATTACAAGAAAAGGTTATGAAAAGCTACATTCTCATCATATGAAAAGAGTTCCCTTCATTAAGAACAGTTGAGATCGATTGAACTGTGCATTTTTATATTATCATCAATTAAAGTTCAGATTATGTACAGAATACATTCGCAATTTTTAAAAAATTGAGAAACAATAGCTTGCAGCTAGGAAACATTTACGTAGTTGTCATGAAAGAGGCTAAATATTCATTTATTTATCCTCTTTTATTTCGAAATTAGACAATCGAGTTTCGCAGATACTAATTGATTTTCATTTAAAAAATGACTTCTTTTCTTTGGATCTTGCGAACGATTCATAATGATTTGCCAATAAAACAACTTATTCCAGTCCCTGCATCGCTCTTAGTAATGTTTTCTGGCTATTTTAGTTATAGACCGAGCGAAGTCGTAAGAATGACGCACTCTGTTATTAAATCTTGCATATCGACTCGAATTTTATCTGCGGTACCTTGACTTCTGAATTTTTCGTGTGTTGCCATTAATCTCTCTTAAAGAGACCGCATTCACTGCATTCATTAATACTAATTCCGCCTCATTAGTTCATTTCAATAATGAGTCACGGAATACTTGCAGAGGTTAACTTCTCTCTGCCCCCAAGGCATATTCAATCCTTTTCTTTTATATATAAATTGGTTAAGAGCATAGAAACTCACTCCAAATCAGTTTCACGCACCTCTAAAAATCACTTTCTAAAGCGACGGGGATGCACACAATCCGCTACGAGAGCTGCTATTCTTAGAGGGTCATAAATTTTCCGCTATTTTATTGTATCTTCGCTTTCTTAGTTCGGAAAATTTCATATTTCTTTCATATATCCCTATTCATAGCGCTGCATGAAAACAATGAGACGTGGAGTACTTTCGAATGAAATAAGACCGCTAACATCTTCAGTTCCTTAACGAAATCGGTCATGATTGAGCTTCTAATTAGTCTTGCGAATTCGAATCGACTCCATAAACATATATCCTCGGTAATTATAAAAATTAATTGGTAAACATGTACCATGATTCTTATACTAGTGTTCTCTTTAGGTCTCATGGAGTTACTTTAGTAGACTTTTTAGTTTCAGGGTGAAAATTAGATGCATTTTAAGCAACAGCAACCTACTAAGGAGCTGAAAATTATTTTTATGAAAATTGTTTGCTCATTTGCTCCACGAAAGCAATGCTCGGTAAAATGAACCAAAATGGGCGTTTTTACTATGCTTTAGAGAATTAATATTCTTGCGTTTCTTCATGCAGAATAATTTGTTTCGAAATTTTCTAAAACAGCCCATACATGTGTATACTCATTTCTAATTTACTTTTACAACTGACTCCTTTCTGTTTTATTACAAAATAGCGCAAAAATAAGGGGGAAATAATAAAAAAATACCGACATAATGAATGACTTTCATTCAGATCCATAATACTATTGTTTATACTGTGAGATGAGTGGAATATAAGATAAGTATATTCATAAACGAAGCATGAGTCTATGAGGGAGCATTTTTATCACCACCTGGTATTTTTAACGTTTCAATCTATCAAAATCTTATGTAGATGTAAGTGAAATGGGGTTATGCGGACTTCTCATGTCTAATTAGAAATATTTTGAGCGCTATTAACAAAGGACTATTTTTTTCTTTTTGAAAAAGGTCAGGCATTTCACTTTATCCTTTAACAACGACCTAATAACGTTGATCAACTATAGGTCTCATCAAAAACCTCTGTTTCGAGAGTTTATCAGCGAAAAGGACTGAGGTTTAAAAAAATCTGTGGATTGTTTCCGTTTAACTGAATTTTGCCGCGGTTGCACTAGATTATACAACAGTAACAGTAAAAATTCAACTGCATAACATATGATAAAATTCTGAAATATAGCCTCAATTCGGAGGACGATGTATTTCCATCCAGGTAGAAAGCACCAGAATGCTGAGAAGCTAGATATTTCCCAACTTCGAAATGGTAAAATCCGGACTGATGAAATCTAAAAGGTGGATATTTGCTACCATCGCTTTAGCAACTTTACTATTCTTCCCTCACCTCGTCTATTCTCACCCACTGGTCACCAACTCCCAACTTAGCATCTGCAGACTGTGGAGGTGCCGAAAGGTGCCAACGTGCCAACCACGACTCTCCTAAAATCGCTCCACTCCAGCGAGATTTAGAAGAAGCCGTTTTCGCGTGACCTGACTTAGCTCCTGTGGTCTGGCAGAAGGAGAAAGTAGAAAGCGATTTAAATCCGCCTTTTTTTTCCTTCCGAACGGAGGAGTTGAATTCGTGCATTTTTTCAACGGGTAACGCGATCTGCATTCCTGGATGAGAAATTGGCCGCCTTGTCTATCAATTACTCTTAATTATATACGCCGGGAAGGTTCGAGTCCCGCTTTTTTCTCTTCGCTTCCGTCCGATGCGGCTCGTCCACGACTGCAAGAAATGTTTTATCGTTTGAAAAAAAGTCGCATTGTATCCGTCGTGCGGATTTTTTTTAAAGTGGGGCCGAGGTATTATTTTGTTGTGACATATTTCTATGTCTGGACGGTGAATGATTATCGGTGGTCGAAGCAGTCTTTTAGTTCTTAGAATGATGGAAACTTTTCTCAAATATATCAACTGAAAAATAAGATGAACGTGTACGTGTATTGATTCGTGCCACTGTATTAAAAATATATTATTTTACATACGTCATATAAAAGGATATGAGATAGTCTCTTAGTTGTTTTACATGCCCTAAACTTTTCTACTGTCCCCCTAACCTTTAATTCTTGTTAACTAATCCCATCCTATATATCATCCACCAGGTTTTTCTTTTACCTTTTCCCCTCTCTTTTATCTTGAATCCTGCCCTCTTCTTTGCCCAGGTGAAAAGTAGTTGGGAAATTTCTCGAAATTGGATATCTCGTAACCTTTCTAACACTTCAACCTCTCTCACCTAACCATTTCCCCACAACCTAAAGTGCTGTATTATTCATATTTTATATTAATTTTTATACATTTCAATTATTTCTAATAATTCTGTATCTTCACCAATTAGTTACATGTAACTACTCTTTTAAAAATATTTTCTACCATAGTCACAATATTACATCTATATTATCCTATAGTGTTATCTGCTATGAGTTTCCCTTACCATGTATCCATCAATTTGTATTGTAGCATTGCTGATACCATCAACAAGCTTAATAATTGCAATAACAATTGCTATACATCTTATGAAAATGTATAAAATGGCTAGTAGGATAGCTAAAAGGCTAGATACATTCAATAACGTCTAATAAAGACGTAAAATGAGCAACTAACTAAGTAACTTACGGACCTGATGCCTTAATCCACCTATTTATTCTCGTTCGACCGGATTAAGGGACGAATAATTAACATACGTTAGCTCTCAATCACCTCGTATATTCCTTCCTCAATCAGAAATATCTCCCTACTCTATCTAGCGGAAAATATACACCATAGTAAATGCAGCGATTATGGGAATTATTCCCGGTTTAAATCAGATTAGACTCCTTTGAAGGCATTCCCATTTGCGTATGCTTGGGTAATACTATACTCACTCTGGTTTTTGTAGCCTGTGGTTTGCTTCAAGTGTCCGTCGACGTTTCGCGTTACTTTCTTTTTATATTGACACGGTTGAATGGATATAAACAGGATTCACTCTAAAACTAGAGATATCAATCGCAGAATACTACAGTTTTTTCACTCCGACTTTTTTTTCTGTGAGGGAGATAGGTTTTACACGTTCTGACAGTTTCTTATTCTCATGGACTTGTACATGGCAGAAATTGAATGTGTCATGTAAGCGTCGTTTCTGATCCTAAAATCTTAGCAATTACCGAGGATATAGACTTGCTTGTTATAGGAAAGCTAGATCTGTAACGAAAATAATGAGCTCGCTTTAATATACAGGCTGCACGCGACTATCCTAGATAAGAATTAACATACTGTTCTTTTCAATTTTTAACAACAAATATTACGGATTCAAGAACGTACTTTGGTCTCTATGCCTCCTCAGCACAGTTCTTTCTCGAAATATTCAAATGGCTACAGAACATTTCAAGATATTTGTCTTGTAACATTTTTCTCTCTCACAGATGAAGTTTCTCTTTCTCTTAATTTATCTAAGGAGCTGCACACCAGAGATTTGAATAAAAGTTGGGTTGTCCTTTCGCCACTATAGCTATGAGACTTTCTATTTGATTAGAGTTTTTATCAGGATTTCTTCTAAAACATTATTGAAACATGATATCAGAGTAATTTTATATTAATTCATTGATTATATAAATGTAATCATAATTATGCATGCATATTTATTCTTGATACTCTAACATAGTAATTGAGAAACTATGAAAGAGGTGTTCAAGCTCTCTACGATATATCTGTTGCCGTTATACTTTTGCAATAAAACTTGGAGTAGCTAAAGAAAGAGGGTTATAACTATACCTTTTTTCTTCTGCGAGAAAATTGTCGAAAATTTCCGAACTTTCATCAGTTATCAGGCAGAGGGAAAATTCATTTTTAGAGTAGTCTTACCTAGAGGGTCATAGTAAAGGATATGAATGGAAACTTTGCTGATCCTTTGGAAGAGTGCTGTTACAGCCGCATTAAAGACGATGCGTGTTATCTTAATCTATCTATAGAACAACAAGAAGTATTCTTTGGGATATTAGTTTTCTCATTCTTTTCTCTCAGATTAATATTACTGAAATGTAATGGTATACTCCTTTTCAAGTGATAAAATCTAATGAAAATCTTGGTCTTTTCTGAGCGTATACAGACAGAGATGAAGAGTTGAATTTTATTTACTCTTTACCGAATTCTTGAGGCGTGTTTTCTCCATAGTAAAGCTATCTGTTAATTGTTTTGAGCGACAAGATTCTGTTAAAATGATGATCACTGATCACCAATGTTATGAAAAAGTTTTACTTCAGCACCCTAAAACCAACGGAGATGGAGCTATCAGATCAAAGATTTAAAAAATCCCAACTAAATAGTATGAAAATCCTTCTAACTCTGTAACATCTACATCAACGAATTGCCGTAAATTCTGCGTTGTAAAATTTATAAAAAATTAATTTTAAACAAAATAGTAAAATTGACGATGTAATTTATGTAATAATGTCACCTTGGTTTTAAGAAAGCCAAGCCCATTGCCAAGTTAAAATCATGAATAATAATTCTAATTTCATAAAATATTTTCAAGCCTATTGGGTGGAATTCCATCTGTAAGATGAGGAAAGAAATAATTTTCATTTATCTATGACCAGCAACTGATTATTGCATTTATACCCAAACTCTTCGGTATGGAATAAATAAGCCTGTGTGGATAGAAAAATATTGAGATTTTTGTAGTTGAATGACTAAAGACAGCCGACCGCCAAGAAGATAATGTCCGGAAGACGAATACACGGAGATCCGGTGCCCCTCAACTAGTTTTGCTGATAATTAATGCCGCGACGAGCATCTAATGCTCGATGAAGGACGGAAAATAGCTACCATCTTTCAGGATGGCAAACTGCTAATACCAAGCAATTCATTTCTCTGCAGGAAATACAAAATGTTTTCCCCAAATCCTTTACAGCATTATAACACTGAATTTCACTGCATGTTTTCTTCCTTGAAGGAGAAAACCTATGGAGAAGGATGACGGAATCAATCCACGGATATTTTTCCTAGAATAATATTAAAACATATTAAATTTCATTGAACGATCCGTAATAATCTGAGAATTGTGTGAAGCAAAGAAATAAAGCGAACTAGAGGATACAATTTTTCACAATTTTATATGGCATCTTTAAAATACTTTAGTACTTGTAGACTAGCTCTTGCACATTTTAGTAATGTAATAATAATAAATCTTCTCTACTAGGGTGATTGTGAAATCTCTTCTAGCATCCAACCGATTTTAAATTAAAATAGTTTAAAAAGAAAGAGATAACTTTCGAAAGTAGAGTAAAAAGAGGAAAACTACTTGGAGAGCATAAAAATGCCGAAGTCAGCACTAAAAAAACGTAGATCTCTGCAGGAAAGCACCCGTGGGAAAGGGGAAAAACAAGCAGAACTTATTGATAGCTCCAATAAAATTTCAGAAGAAGCAAGCAAACCTGAAAAGTAAACACACAAACGACATATACGCCTTCGCGAAGTAAATCACAACAAAGTAAGAAAATGACATTTAATCAGTTTACACCCATTTTCCCTCTCCTGACTGAAAGTGTTGATTGTCTAAAGGATGTTTTCGAGAACCACAAAGTAAAGTCTGAATTGGAACGCATTCTTGATTATCCTTCCATTACTTTTTGACCGTCAGATTTTTGCTGTAAAAAAATTTTACTATATTGTTTACTCTATGTAATTGATTATTGTGATACGTCTCCCACACTGGTCGATTGTTGAATCCATTAATGGAAAAAGCACATGCTTTAGTTCATATCTTTTGATACTCCTAAATCTTCTCGCCCAATCCCCAGTGGGATCATCAATCGAGAAATTTGCTAAAATTTACGTCTCGCTCGCGGAATATTTATCGCGAGGCATGAAGTAATAAATCTCGAAGACGACGGTGTAAAAGTGAAAGATATAGCGTGGGCATGGAGGCAGTATAAACAGCGGAAGTCGCTATATGGGCATCATAACAGTGGAACCTTATGCTCAAGTGCTTCCAGACGAGGAATGCCTCGAGAATGTCTGACTAGGCTATGGAGCATAAAACGGCCTAAAATTGTGAATTGGCAGCGACTTCTGCGGGAGCTAAATGCGCAAAAAGATGGCAAAATTCGGAATTTTGACTATACCATGAGAAATAACTTCATCGCTTGTATAATGTTAGGTACGAGCGTAACATCTGCTAATTTTGGCAAGTGAGGATAGTGAATTATTAGTCGAAGAAGTCATTGGAGATATGGAGCCAATCTTGCCTTAACTGAGGTTGATATACTTTTATATTTCTTTCATGCGTTACTGAAAATATTCAACGGGGATTACTCATTGCTTTTAGGTACTCTTTTATGCATGTGATGAGTTCGTGTTATAACGAAAGTGAATTTTTTAAGCACGTGTATGTAAAATTATTGTTCAAGAGGATGTTAAAATGTAACTTTTACACTCTCTTTCTCTTTTGAAGTTAACATCTTTTCATAGTTATGAAGCGAGCCATTTTATTCCAGAATGATATCTGCCTATACTTCTTCATGTACGATTACATTTTATCATGTAATGTAATCACACTCACCTATTCAATGATGTAAACCCACAAATCATTTTAGAAGCTACTGAAAACTATCTTTTATGTTTCTCAGGGGGAAAATCACCGGTCTTGCTGTTGTATATTTACTTCTTTCTTATTCCCGTTCCTTTTCCAGAAACTTCTGCTTAAAAGGTAATGACGAACTTGGTCTTTAGAAGCCGATCTATATCAATAGCCCTGGCATTAGAAACACGAGAGTCTCAGAGCAGCAAATGGAAGCTGTCGGCAGCTCTGTCCATCAACCGAATTAATTTGGTCGGAATATTCATGTATCGATCACGGAACGCATACATTATTTATATATAATGGGCGCAGTTGATGAGAATTCCGATGCATTATTCATATTCGCGCGATTAAGTTTTGTCGATTTTTTTCACTATCTATTATCTCTTCCGAAAAAAAATATCCGCGCTTTTTCGAGTCCCTTTTCCATTCGGAGAAATCCGATTGAATAATCGAATCGATCCCTCGTGAGAATAATAGTTTTGGTCGTGACGGAATGGATTTGGCGGTACCGTAACGAATCCCGGCAAACGGCCGCTAACGACAGACCAAATACCGGAGGAAGTTGTAACGAGAAGAGCTGCGTTCCCGCGGGATCAGGTTCGCTTCTGCCGCCGGAAAAAGAAACCATCTCCCCACGCATTTTGCACGGTGTAAAAAGCCACTCCGCGAGCATTATTCGAGAAAAAACATTGAGGCGCGAACTGCTTGCACGGATCCCACAGGCCTTCGAAGACGAGCCCAATAAATAAGCTTCTGACGGAGCAAAAACTTGGCATGGCTGAGGGATGCGGAAACCGGACACAACCTAGTTTCGGAGGTGCGAATTCTGGAGAGGAGAGCTGCCACAAGTGATGTTGTTTTCAAACGTTTCCTTGTTTCTGCAGGGATCTTCTGCCAAGTATATCCACGCATTGGGGACAATGATAATAATAATCATGTTGCCATTCAATGTGAGCCATTAAGGAATTCTTAAGTGAGATGCAAATAAAATTTGAACAAAGGCAAACCTCAAATGAACTGTTAAGCATGTAGGGAAGAAAAGTGGTGTTTGAGGAGTTTTATGAATGAATGAGTCTTAAGGAAGTCCATGATCATAGTATTTGTTTATTTAGTGTAGCGATTTTGGATTTCATCAAGCCTTGAGAAATGAAGAAGGCACTTCGTAATTTCCACAGTTTTATTTTAAATAAAGATTTATAATAAAATATGCATATTTATCATTATGGCTTTCCATGAAGTCCGGCCTAATACAATAGAATTTATTCATCATGCCTTGTTTACATTGAGAAGCACCTGATAACGAATATTTTAAACCAATTACAAAAAATGTCTGACTGGAGTTTTTTTAGCTAGCACCAAGTATTATACCAATGAAATAATCACATAACAGCATTTTCGAAGATTATAGTTGGCATGAGTGCGTTGAACAATAATAATATTAATTAATTTACCGGTGATAGGGAAAATTTGTTTCACCTGCAGCACAATGAATTACCAAAGGAAGATTAACTACAACTACGTTGCTAAACATGTAAATAACAACGCGGAACAAATACGATCAATTAAATAAATTACATGACAAATTGAAGCGAAGTATTATATTTTTGGGCTAGTAGATATTAAAAATGAAATAAAGAGTATGAATTCACTCCCAAACTATGCATCATAAACGCGAGATAAAACGAAAAATCGTGTCATAAAAAAATTAGTTCTATCGCTGTTTTGAGAGGATGGCGGGAGATTGAAAAGTCAACAAACAGTATGAGTGTGAAACCTTTATGAAAACAAACACGATAGGGTAGTCAGCTTCACGGAACTGCTTCTCAAACCGGTAGAGATCATACAGTCATACTTCCGTTATAAAGGATGGGAATTCATTCTGCATTTTATTCTTCCTATAGTACAATAACTTTACCATAATCATTATAATAGAACAGAGATTCTTAATCCGTTGTGCGAAACACGAAAAAAGGAATTTTTGTAGATTAGTGAAACAATAACCACGTTTTTTGCCACAAAATAATGAAAAATATACACAAATATTCGGTATTTAATTATCATCGTACGTCGGTAAACGGATTTATTAAAATAAATTTGTTAGAATAGAATTGATGTTTGTTGGTGGCACAGATTTTTTTCTCATTTTGGCGTTCTTTGTAAGCTCGTTAGGAAAGGTAGACAACCCCTAGTAAGTTAATTAAATATTGTCCGCATCTATTTTTGCCAGCGTCACATGCCGTGGGTCATACCTCGCTTTGGGCCCCCTCCCGGATGTCGAATCCGGTACCGTTTACTCTATATCGGGAAGTACCATCCTTCCGGTTGTCCAGGAGCGTATGTAGTGCTTTATGAACGCAATCGTACGAGACCTACCACATGGACGAGAATGGATGCTTACATTTTTCTTTTGATACTTTGTCCATTTCATTTCAAAGTCATGGGTTGGAATGACACTTTCTGACCGATTAAGGTAATCTCTCAGCGTCTGGCGTTGTCAAAATTATATAAAGTCGCGGAAATCTGTTCATAAACGTTGTTGCAATGTAATTTTACTCCGCGGAGATCTCCGACTCATTTTGCGTCGAGGGAACAATGGTCTGCCGATTCATTGTCGAGTTACTCCGGTGGGGGGGCTTCCCAGGTGGGCTGCGAAGCAAAACTAATTCGTGCGTAACGAAGGTTATTACTCCCGAAACAACATCGGTCCACGCATGATCAACCCGCTCGCGAAGACTATTCCAAGCGCCGAAGTCGAGCTACCGGTGAGGAATTGCGTAAATCGCCCAAACTCAAAAATATCCCCGAGGAACCCCGTCCGACCACCCGAAACCGTTCCCAGGACCGTCTTCCATTTTAGAAACTCCCCGCCGACTGCGACAAAAAGGCTGGAAACGAAAAAAAAAATGGAAACAAACAAACGGGCGACTTCTTCCCGGCGAGGTCGAAGATCCCGATACGTCTTTCTTTTTTTCCGGCTTTATCCCCTCCCCACCACTCAGACCGCACGTGTGAATTCGTGTGTTTAGCGTGTGCTCGAGCGGTGTGACGTGTGCTATTGGGAATGTGGGCCGACGCCGTCGGGTTTCGTGGTGGCCTAGGTTAGGGACCCTCGTGGCAGCGAAGAAGACTTCCTTGGCTCGACCAACCAAGTCGGCGGAACCACCAACCATGCGGACCAGCCAACCACAGGCGATCGGAGGAACCTAGCTAGACGCCGGCCCGTCGTCTGGTAGGGGCGGGGTGGTTTGGGCAAAGGGGTATACGCGTCTGGAGCGTTGTGCGATGGGGGAGCGGGGCGGGGAGGCGAGGGAGGACCGAGTGGGGGGGAAAAGGCTCTTGGAGAGAGGCCAATGACCCCAAAAAATACGGCAGGGGAAAAAAAGTCGGGAGGGCGGGCGGGAGGGGAGGGGGCTCCAACCAGTTTTATTTACCGGTGTATCTGACCTGCCTCACTCACCAATACGTGGTCGCTGCTACTTAGCTTCTCTTTTCTTCTTTCTTACCGCTTCTCTCTCTCTCTCTCTCTCTCTCTCTCAGACGACTCTTTTTCCCATTCCGAAGAGGATGAGAAGGAAGAGAGAGAAGTTTTTCCCTCCCCCCGCACATGTTAGTGTGCGTGCGTGAGCTCTAGACGAGTGCACGGGGGGGACGGAGTATTCCCAAAGGAAATTCGTAGAGTCGCGGCGGAGGGGCGATGGGAAATTAGCGAACGGGTTTGCTTTGGCGCTCTCTAGCCTAGATGAGACGTCATGGCGGAGTGGGCGGGAATATCACGCCGGCTCTTTTCCGGCATCCAGCCATTAGGCCAACTTAATCAATGATCCGTCTTCCGAGACATCTGGGGTACCTCCCTTATTCGTTCGGCCTTCTTTTTTTTCCGGTGATGCGGGCAAGTCTGCGTGGGTTTTTTTTAGGGGGGCTTCGGTGCGCGTTTTCCTCCGTGAAATTGATCGCCGAAGCTTTTGCGAGCGGTGCGGCGTTTTTCGGGGGGACGCGTGTCTGAAATTCGTGGGGATCACGCAGGACGGGGGGTTTTCGGTGCGTCGCGCTCTTCTCCCCGCTGGGATGAAGGATTAGCGGCGGGTTAGGATTCATTCGGGTTGTTAATCTCAACCCGTAATGTAAAATGTTGAAACACGAATGTTTACTACCAGTTTTTATTTCGCTATTCAATAGGTATCCCGTTGACAAAAATCTACATCTACGTTCATACTCCGAAAGGCGTGCGGCAGGGGGTGTAAACGCCAAGCTGTCTACCCGTTTCTTTTGTTCATTGTTATCGCCGGAACTGCGTGAAAAGGACGGGTTTAACGCTGTTTGTCTCCGCGTCTTTCTTATTGCCGGATCGGTGTAGGAAAGTGCGAGATATTTCGACTCTACGTCTCGGGTTTGCGTAATTGTCAATCATAACCCATTAGTGATACAAAGCGTTGACCCTCGGATGACTACTACGAAGTAAACTTTCATTCAGTTGGCGAGAAATACTCGCTCGGGATTTGCCAGGGTTTTTGTATTTTCGCGTAGTTTAGGATTAAGGGTTTTGTTAGTGATAATTCGCCGCTAATGTAAAAATTAGAACGATTCTTTCCACACATTATTTTATGTTGGTTACGATTAGAGAATCCTCCGACGATTTGGAAACATCAAAAATATTTTTGAAAGGACTTCCTCAACATCATCGCCCTTGATAACCCATTCACATCATAAAACATGAAATTTACTTTTGAATGACTCTTATCGTCATTTATGCAATACACAGACTTCGGGGAAGTACCGGTTTTTAAGCCTCGAAAAAGTTGATTCGAACAAAACGCGCAACCCTATCGCCGCATAGATTTTCGTCACAGAACATTTTGAAACGCGTTTCAAGTCCATTTTCTTATCCAGTTCCAAAGTGCATGGCAGCAATGCGCTTTTGCGCCGCCTGTTTTTTCATCATTAAAAATGATCCCCACACTCGGGTGCCAGAAACAACTTTCTCACCTCTATTCACCCAAGCACACACAAACATTTCGCGGCCTTTCGTAGTTTTAATTATTTCGCCTTCGTTAAGAAACGCACACACAACATTTAGCTCCACGCACTCATTTGTTCCAAAGCCTTTTTTTCTTCTCGGCTAAGAGTCACCTGTGGAAAAACTGCTTCCAATCGCTCCTCTAACTTGCGTTTGCGACACACAGTAAACAGGAAATGCCAAATTCGTAGAAAAGTCGATGCACGGCGAAACATTCGCCACTTAGTGGTTGTTAACGGAGGTCTACGAAATGCATTCCGGTGCATGGACTAAATGAGCGTGCTAAAAAAGAGGTTGACTCGAATATTCTCTCGTGGCACAGTGATAGAGAGCATTTTAATGCACAATGGAGTGCCTTGATGGTCAAAGAACATAACACTTAACGTTTTGTATTTTGTTTTGAATCGTTCTGCGACTTGATAAAATTTTTATGAATGAAAGAAATATTCAGATGGTCAATCAGTATTCCCTGGGACAATAATAACATTTCCAAAACCGCTAAAAACGTATATGTTCTTGGTTTATCATATTTATCTTTGCGTAACAAATGCACGGGTACTACAGCTACTACAGGCTGTACCATCTTCTACCATCGGAAGGTTTATGTGCAATGCAAGTACACAAATAACCCCATTTCCTTCATATCTTGATGGCTAAACCCCCATATCAGACTTTTATTCTAAGCATCACTTTTGAGTTTTACGACCATCCATCTTTTTTTCCTCTACTTTCTTCCATCAGTAATCCAATTCTTTGCCTCTAGATTCCGAGCGCGCTGAATTCTGAGGCCGAGGTCGACAGTTCGAGTAAACAGAGTGTAAAGTCTTATTTTTTCCGAGAATGTTTCATCGCGGCGCTCAGAATTGGGCAACCATCCTCCGCGGATGCCACGGATTCAAGTAGGACATTCCTGAACCAGTAATAAATAAAAGATCGCGGGACGCCGATCGCGGAAATTTATTTTTTCCGGCGTTTGGCACACGTCGGCCACGGGAGGTTTTGCGACCGTTTCCCCCGAATCGAAACTTAATTTCGCTTCGTTTTGGCACTCGGAGAATCCGCTCGGCAGCGAAAACAAACAAAGGATGCGAAGCGAGTTCAAGCCCCCCCCCCCCATCAGCCCAATATAAAATTCGAGATATAACTAAGAAAATCAATATCCTATAGCAACTTTTGTCTCGCTTTTTCCGCTCCTCCTCGCGGAGCCTTCCGAGAGGTTCTGAAACGCGGAAGGAGCGTCCGGGGAGGCGAAAGACACCACTTCCGTCATTTACGACTCGATGGCACAAACTCCCCCCCATTGCAGCCGAATTACGACAGCTGATAAACAGCGCTTTTCGCCCCTCGAAAATACCTCTCTCCCCCTTCTCGGACGTTTATTTTTTTTCGAGCCTATTCCTGCTGCGTCGCCGTATTTTCCAATGGCGGAGGCAAAAGGACGGTTTTTACGTAACGAATGCTTCGTCGCTAGCTCCCCCTTTGGCCCCACCCCTTCCTTCCCTCGTCCCGCCCCTCCCCCTCCCATTGTTCCTCTCACCCCTCCCTTCCCCTCCTGCCCTCTCCCTCACAGCATGTTTGGGCGTGGCGCGAAGGGCAAAGCAAACTAAAAGTGTCTGGGTCAGGAACACAGAGAGGCGCTGCGCGTTCACAACGAGCCACGGAAGAAGCAGGGAGGAAGGCGGCAGAAAGAACAATCTCGCATCGAAATGTAAACCCGTCCGTAAAAGCCCGCTCCGCAACGCACGCGGCGTGTAAAAGAGAGGAAAAAGACGCGGGACAATTAACCTCCCGACGGAATACTCGGATATTTCGTAGGGCATGGTTTTATCCTTGCCCCCCTTCTTCGTCCTCCCCTCCACGAGCGGGCCCCTTACCGCTCCGCCTCCTTTCCCCCTCCGCCGCCTCCCCTCCGCCCCCCACCCCTCCCCCTTATCTCAGCCGCTGCTTGCAGCTCGATCCATAACATACATTCACTCGTCGGAGGCGGTGCAGCGGGTAGTAAGGAGGCTAGGGCATTTTTCGGGGGAGGGGGGTGGTGCTGGGAACCGAACGACGAAAACTCACCGCGGGAAGACGCCGTAGGACGCCGCGACGACTCAATCGGCGCCTCCTCGAGCCCGAGGACCGGCCGCTACTACCTTTTTCTCTCTCTCCCCATTCGCGCACGACTTTGGCTCCGCCGCACGCCTCGGATTTTTGTATGTTTTCGCATCGCCTTCGACTGTCCTCCGACGCCGAATCGCAGGCTGCAAGATCCCAGCCGACGGCGACGCGGTGCAACGTGTTGCGTCATGAGGACGTGACGTCACGGCAGGGTGACGGCAAAAATGGCGGAGTGCTCCTATGCTCGCTGTGTACAAGAGCGTCGAGCGATCAAAAAAGAGCTGCAGAGATGGACCAAGAACATTGTATTCCTAGTGGGTGAGTACGTGGAGTTGACGATGGCGAAGGGGCAGGAAGACGAGGTGCCGTATATTGGGGAAAGCACGTGAAATCTTTGCTACGATAGTGGACCTGTTGCCAAAATACACGAGACAGGCTAGTGAGGGAAGGAAAGGGATGCTAAATTCGGTGTTTCCGTGAATGTGCACGCACGCGGGTTATCGGTCGCCCCGGCGTCGACGGTGTCTCCGGAGCGCTCTGCGCTAGAGCCTCGTGACATTCCCGATGGGGGGCCCGATGCATTCGAAATCGTCGCTCCCGAATCTCGTGGGTGGAGTGTGTGAGTGCAGAAAACGCAAACGAAGCGTAGCGAACGAGCGCCGTGCCGTGTAGAACCATCAGCTGTGGTGTGGAGGGGGTGCAGTCCGTGATCGGAACAGCCCGGGCCCCCTCCCCTCCCCCCCTTACTTGTCATCGACTGAGGAGAGAGAGAGAGAGCACTTCGTAAGTACTCTCTCCTTGACCCACCACCACTTCCAACCCGATCGTGAGGTAAATAATACGAAGCGAAATTGAAGTATTAGGTGTTCGAATACTTGTAAATATAGAGGTTTCACGTGGTGGCTCGGCAAAGATTACTTTTTTTTCGGCTGCTGCCCTCGATGCATTTTCGCCGAGGAAGCGGGCTTTTTTTTCGCGTTCGCTTGCTGCAAGTGACTACCCCCCTCCCGTCTTTCCCTCCAATTCAATGCATCGGCATGCATGCACTTCGGTTTCGTTGCATAGTGCGATGCATCCCTCCAAGGCCGCGGCATATTGCCCGTGTAGAACATCTGAATTTCGCGATCGGCTCCACTTTCTCTTTATGCGCCGACGGAAAATTATGTGCGGGAAAATCTGCCGGGGATGTATTCAAAAATTTCCCGAGGAGCTAAATATGGAAGTGCATTCTTAAATTAGTCGATAAATGCATCGCTCGTGTCGAGTGCGCTCCTTGCATTCTAACGTAACGTGTTTCGCTTCGTGCGGGAAATGAATGCATTCGGCACGCGGAAATGATTGAAGGCAGAATTTTTTAAAAGCCGGAGGTTATTTAAAATCGAAGGACTGTAAAAAATGTAACGGTGACCGAGGATTTTAACCGAACGTTAGACGATGCCGGTTAATGTTGGTGACACTTACTCTCTATAACGAACTGACTGTGAATGATGATGTTGAAAAATAAATAGGTTTTGACGAATTTCTAGAAAGAAGATATGTTGTGTCGTTTCAGGTTTGGAACGTGTAGCTGAGGAATTGATGGGAAGAAGGAAATGGAAAAGATATCAAGAAATTGTATACAATGTTCCCTTGAAGGCAGGAGAAGAAACACAAACCTTAGATTCAGCAACAGAGATCAAAGACTGGGAGCCCGAAGACAGGTGTTGTTTTTGTGATGGAGGAGTCTTCCTAGACTCTACGGTGAGACAGCTACTGTTTTTCGGAATGATATTTGGTGAATTATAGCGTCTTTGTAGACATCGTGATGCGAAAGTTGTAGTGATTGTTGAAAACATCGACACGGCAAGTTTTTCCGACAAGATTCATTGTTTAGATTCGTCATCACACACCACCCACCGTTGTTTTGCCGTCTCTTCCACTAGTTGGAAGGTCTTAAGAAGTCCCCGTGTTAATCTTAGCTGTAGGAGTGATACAAGAGAGAAATTAACAAACATTTTCGTTTCGTTCTTAGACACAAACGCGAGAACTGTGACTTTAATCCAGATATGGTGATGCTACTGTGTGTCCGTGTGTGTTACGGTTTAGGCAAAATTTTCACGAAGTTCTTCGTTTTCTTTAACGTTGAAAATTTTTCATTTTCTATCAAGTTAAAAGCAATTGCTATCAAATTTTATGCTCATGACTCTGAATTAATTCCCGTCTTACGTCCATTCTGTTATGGTTTATGACGGACCATACGGAAGTTGCTTTGATATTCCGATAATTATGGCTGTACTTTCGCGAAGCCTGCTTAAATGTGAATTATTTCGAGATATTCGGGTGGGGGTGTGATGTTGTTCACAATGTAAATAAATAATCCAATGAATTATGCAATCATTCGGGAAACACAACGGAAGACATCCTTGCGTAAACGCGATGTGCATTTGCGAAATTTATCATCGCTAAATGTTCGTATCTTTCGGAATACTTCTAATCAAAAATCGCGATATTTGATTTAATTCTCGTATTCATGTTAGACTTAAGGTCAAGTGTTAGATTCCCACTTCTTGTGTATGGCAACATTACGTTAGGAAGGTATGACGTGATTAATGCTATATAAACAGTAAGGAGTGTTGAGAGATAATGCTTTATTGTTTTTGCTTTTCATTATGCAATAAAATGTACTTTCAAATTTCTCAATCGCGTTACACAAAATAACTTCTTCATGCTATTTTCCTTCAAATTACCCTTTAGGTGGAAACGTTTTATTATTGGAATTTCAAGTAAAATTCGGCTAGTAATATCGCTCTCGTAATTTTTCGTGGTGTTTGAAAGTGACTGTGACTTTGTGTAGGTATTATAATATTAGGGTTCGTGCGGAATTACATTTCATAACAAAATTTCGCATTATCACGTATACGTGTGCATGATTTTGATTATTATCATCATATTTCATAACGATACTTGTAGTTCAGCCTGAAATTTATTGTAGTATCACCATAAAATTTACCTTGTTTCTCTAATTGTATCATATGTTTGTAAATGTTCGTATTTTTCTATAATATTGCTGTAATTCTTATAAATTGCATGCAAAACCGTAATGTAAGGTATCATACAGCATAAGATGTCACACTGACGCTAACTAACGGCATACAATCAACTCTAGTAACATTTCTCTGTCCTAACTATCTCATAAATATTGAACATTTTACTATCTTAACATTTGTATGCTAACGATTTTGTGTGTTTTTGTATCCGTTATATTTAATAGTCATTTGGGTGTGGCTAACTTACATCATATACATATTGGGGTTTCTCACAAATGATTACAAGAGGCATGTCAGTAGTTATATAATCTTGATTTGTTGATGGGTGAAATAATGAGCAATCTGAATTCTTTCCCTCTTGGAGATGCAGAGCCCACACTCTGAGAGTAGCCAGAGCTCGAGGGACACTCCGCCATTGCCCGAAGCCATCTCTGCAGCATTTCCACACCTGCCTTTGTCCCTGCGGCATCCCACGACAGACTCCGCATCGCCAGTTGAAGGTGGTGAGGGGGCCTCCCTCGGTCCCCTGACACCTCCCGTCCCTCAAACTAATTTGGATAGGTCCCCCTTTCACCTCCTGTCACATCACAGGCATCGTAGGACACTTGGAGACAGGACCCCGACCCCAAACGCAAATCTTATACCCCCAAATCGCATCCCCACATCCCCAGCAGCAATGGCCACTCTAGAGGCTGCCACTTCAATGGCAGCTTCGCTTGTTACGGAGGCTGCTGCCATGTCATCCCGACCTGGAGTAAGCCCTTCAACAACGTCTACTGCCAACGCTGCTGCAGTGGCTGCAGCAGCTGCATCCATTGCACCACAGTTCTTTCCACCCTCGGCTGTGGCAGGAATGTTCCCCTGGTACTTGCCTCCACAGCACAGTTCGGCTATAGCCTCACAGTTGCAAGGGCAGAGGCATGGTCCAACACCTCCAACGCCTTCGGAAGAGGACAGGGGGTCATCGGTGGAGTCATCCTCGTCTGATGTTGAAGAAGATGTGGGTCGGTCGAGGATACCATCAGCTGCTTTCCCATCGGTACTGCCAACTGCCAACCTGACCCATAATCCCTTGCCACCACCACCTCGTACTTCCTCAACCTCACCATCCCCATCTATCACCCTCTCATCATGCCTCTCACTGGAGCAGCCCTTGGATTTGAGTGCTAAGACATCCAGGACAACGGATATGCCAATGGAAGCTATCATGGGAATGGGTGCAGTTCCACCTTCTTCTCTAAGGGTGCCTAACATTGACAACAAGCACATCTTCAAGTAAGTTTTTCATGGTTTTCTATTCTTAGCAAGTTTTGGAGGGGTGAATTATTTTCATAGGAAAAGTGGTCTAAAAAATAATGCATGGTAAACTTTCAGAAATGTATTTGATTCAATTGAATGAATTTAAGGAGGATAAGTTTAAAATGAGTTTAACCATTGAGCAAATAGATAACATTTGGACAGTCTGACACATAAAACATATCTATAATGGTCAATCTCATTGGACTAATGGAGGTTAACTCTGAAATGTATTTTGGTTTATGAAGTAGTTGGAAAATTTTGAAATCAGGTTAAATTTTGTTTACCCCATGACTAGTATTTTTAACACTAGACAATAAATCTTTCAAATTATCAGATTTTTAGGCACGATTTTCCACTATATATTGCCTAACAGAAATTTCTGTCAAAGAATAACTGTACTTACTATATTACTGCATACATAAAACTACTGTTAGTAAAATATTATTAAAATTCTATTTCCTCTTTTGTTAATGTGGTGCTGTTTGGTTGAATTAGAATTCATTTGTAGTTTTCTCAATTTATAAATTGAAAAGGTAAGGTTATTACTTGTAGCAGGTAGTATTTAAATGATGATAGATTGAATGATATAAATTCAATTTGCTTCAAAAATTCTACTTCCTATGTTTCCACGTAGGTTAGTCATGAAAGAAATATCACTGGTAAATATGAAAGTTAGCCAAGATATTTAGGAAAGCTTGAGTTAATAATAATGATATGACTTTATTTAGGGGGAGATTGAGATTAATTAGTTTCTTTATACACCCAGCCCTTAAAAATTGAGATCTCAAATAATTATTCTCATTATTTTCCCAAATTTTACATATTAATAGAAATAATTATGTATGATATTACCATTTTTGCAAAATAAATTTAGTTTTACACTCTGTCTTGTAAATTTTAGCACATTCTTAGAAATTTTGAATTAATCATATACAAAGAGGAAACAAAGTATCAGAATAAGTTGGCTAAATAATTTATTCTGTACTCTGAGGTTTTTAGCAAAAACATTCCATGGTCAATTATTTCATTATACTTTTCAGCTGATAGAAATATTTATACATCAGGTTGTAATATTTGAACTGAAATTTAAATATATTTTGTGAAAAAAATTTCATCACATCTTTAATTAATGAATTAAAATGCTTAATTATCAAGAAGGAAACCTTACAAGCCTCACAAATTTTTCTCTTTTTTGAGTAGCTATTTTTGATTATTTTCTCACTTTACATCTTTGCTAATAAATATCTTGTTGGGATAAAAAATATACAAAAATATCATGTTTTTTTATCATTCTTCATTTTTCATAAATTGAAAATATAACAATGTATTTATTTGCAAAACTCCTGTATATGCTTTTCATATCCCTAAATTGAGTTACCAATAGAAATTTTGTTTTGTAAGGATTTTTTCATTTTTATCCTGAAAATTAGGTTTTTTTTAGCAATGTAACTTGGAAAATGTACCAATCACATTGCAAATGTAGTCTCTAAATACTTTCTTCTAATGAAATATATTTAAAATGTAACATTTTTGCTATGAAGTGGAAGGGTATCAATCCTGCTTCTTTTGTTGGATTAAAATGCAAATATTCAACTGCATTTTCATTCAAGGATTCACTCAGAATTTTCTTTCATGTAGTTGAATTTTAAGTGCAATGCATAGATAAATTATGAATAGGAGCCTAGATTTCTAAACAAATTCCTAGAACCAATAAACTTTTTAAATCTCTTTATTTATAGTTTTATTAACTTTAAATTCAATTTTAGCTATCAGGGATTAAAGGATTTACTTGCCTTTATCAACTAAAAATATTTTTGCTGTGATCTCATACAAGAGGAATTATTTTGTACAATAGACTTAATGTGAAAATCTATTGGAATAAAGTTCTCCCAATAGCAGTAATCAATTTTTGTGATGACAGGACGGCATTATAAAAGTCATATCTGTGATGTTTATTTCAATGCTTACAATGGAAAATTGCTACTTTCAAGATTTTTAAATATTTAAAATTGGAGGTAGGAATTTTTTGACTGGAGTTCAGATAGCTAAAAGCTGAATTTTGGGAAATTATATATATATATATATATATATATATATATATATATATATATATATATATATATTTATATACCTACATTTTGAAATTGATAACTTATAAAAATAGTTATACTAAGGAATTGTTCCTACTGCATTTAGTGGGAAAATGTTTGATAGATTTTTATTCATTGAAAGTTGTCATCCTTAGCCTCATTTAAATCACTTTGGTATATGGTATGTGTTATCTTTAGGGATGTGACAGAAGATAGTTGGAATGTAATATTCCTGATTCTAGATATGTCAGACCTTTCTCTTTTGGTACTTCCCCTGCAGTATACCTGTATCACTATTTTTCTTAACTAGGAATGCAAAGGTAGATATTATCCCATCAGATTTTGATTTTTGACCTCAGTACATAGATATTGTTGCATGTTCACTCAAAATTCTGTTTTTTTTTCAATTTTTTTCTTTTGCTTCTCAGAAATAATCAATGAAGAGAATTATTTAAATGAAAAATTCATGTATTCGACAAATTTTGATTGAATTTATATTATTTTCTCAAATTGAATCAATTTTCTAGGATTTGATTCAGTGCTGAAAGTGTCAGATAATATTTAAATTATAGATTTTAGTTTAAACTTGACCCTCCCTATCCTTG
Organism: Pachydiplax longipennis; assembly: GCA_036926295.1. Classification (NCBI taxonomy): domain Eukaryota; kingdom Metazoa; phylum Arthropoda; class Insecta; order Odonata; family Libellulidae; genus Pachydiplax; species Pachydiplax longipennis. Next base: position 17,859,241 of record JAVFKF010000001.1, on the reverse strand, counting down.
AGGATAAGGGACCTTGAGCAATTGTTATGCACTATACTTGTTATTAACAATATTCAGTGCTTTATTTTGAAAATCAAGTTTAAAAGGTAGGAAAGGCTTGTGGTTTGAAAATTTTGAGATGAATATCAGTTATAATTTAGGTGAGAATAGCATAGTTAATTGTCTGCTATGGGTCTATGAGGATCTTCACTGAGCCATTAATTTTAAATGGCAATCTTTTTGTGTGTCTGCTGTCATAGTTACTAGTTATATTGATTTAAGTTTATTTGCTCCTTCTTTTAGAATCTTCACAATTATCACTATCTTTGTATACCCTTTTCCTACTCACTTGGAGCAAACTGCTGTCAAAGTAAAATTTATTTAAACACTTTATACAGTAGTTTATTAATAGCTATTTCAGATAAACGTATTAGGTTATCTATAGTAATATTTTGTCTCATACATAAACAAGACAATCTCTTATGTAATAATATAAAGAGGAAAAGGTTGATGATATTGCATGATTTATGAGGTATCTTGGAGAGAATAATTAGCTGGTCCTAAAGATCATAAATGTAGGATGTGAATTTATTTGTCTAATGTGATTACACAGAAGTAGTCCATAGTCCAAAACAAAGTCCGTAGATAAATATGCTGTAGATTAACTTTCATTCTATTAAAACTTTATTATGAATATCTTTGAAACACTAGATACCACAAACAGATTAAAGTAAGGATAAACATAACATCGTAATTCATAAAAGTTCCATAATCGAATTTTTCTGATGATTAACATAAAAATTATCTTTTTTGATAAAATGAGCAAATGAGTTAGATGCATCAATTAATAAATGTTAATACATGCAAAGAATATGAGTTACAAATTAGTTATTTAAGATTAAAATAATGTTTTATTTGCTATCAAATGAAATGTAGAGAATTTCCCATGAGGTATATCTTATAAACAGCGTATCATTAAGGATGTAGTTAGCTATTAGATTATGTGCATGCAAGAAAGTGGCATAAAGGGTTTAAATTACATTTTTAGTTCCTATACTCTACATGAAAAAGAAAAATCATATTCTAATTACATAATACAATAGATTTTTTATTGCCGCAAGAAATAAATTATTGAAAGGTATAATGCTGAATTTCTACAACTTGCTATGTACAGAGCCAAGCCCCGCATGAGTGCATTAGGTGGACGTCGTACCTACACTGAGGAAGAGCTGCAAGCTGCCTTACGAGACATCCAGAGTGGCAAATTAGGAACAAGGAGGGCTGCTGTCATCTATGGCATTCCCCGGTCCACCCTGCGCAACAAGGTCTGTGCTCCCTCAGATTTGAGGGTAAGGAGTGAATGTCATTCATTTTCTAAGATAGTAGCCATCTTAGGAATGTCTAATAGATTCTTTAAGTGGTTGCTACTTTCCGAGTAGGAGTCTTCCTTGCTGATGATAGGTATTAGAGTTGTGAATGGAATGCATGTTTTCATATATATATTTTAATATGCATAATCACTCATAGTTTTAAGTAACTGTATCATAGCCTGTGGCAACAGTTTTTGATTTATGGAATGGTATTTTGAATGAAGAAAATATAGCACTTTCAAAAACTTAATTACTTATCATTTATTTAGTAATTTATAACCTGACAATGATTACTTATGCCATGGTGACTTCCAATGTGAATACAATATGTTTTCATCCTTATTATATTTTGAAAATTAATATCATTTGTATTTACTAACAAATTGTGTTCAATCATGTGACAGTTTTTAATAATTATATTCCCCTCCTGTTTCTGCCATACTATCACTTTAGAAGTTAATTACATGCTCTATTCACCTGAAAGAGTATGGCTTGGTATTCAGTCCATTTTTCTTCAATGGATAGTTCCATTATTCACTGAAATTATGTGAAATGTTGTGTTTTAATAAAGCCTCATATTTTATCAGTTTAGAATTAACTCATACCTTAATACCTTAACTCAAAACCTTAATTCACATCATCATTTAAATGAGATAATTTGTAATTTTATCATACATATAGTAACTATTTAGTTGTGGCATTTTATTCAGTTGAATAATGTTAAATTACTCTGGTGTCACTTATTAAGTTTGCTGAGGATTGAACTGTGAGAAGACTATAATGAAGGAAAGAGGACTTTTGATTTGTAAAATTACTAATCAATTAAATCTAAGCTTTTCAAACTCAATTTCAATGACTCAAATATATTTAGATAGCAAACTTACTTTTATAATCTGTATAAGTCATCTTCCATAATTTTCCATGGAATATCATTGATGAAATTTATTTTAATTTAGCCATTAATAATTTAGTGTTAACATTTACATTTGGCTGAAGACTCCTATGTAATGCTTTAATGAAATTTAAACTGAAATATGGAATTAAATGACAACAGCATTTTAACCTGTACTTTATGCTTGCCATGTTATCAAAGAATTCTAAAAATATATACATTACGAAAAATTAAACATCAAGGCCACATTAGTTGAATTTAAACTTATAGAATACTTAAAATTACCTTTTGATCAGTAAAATATAGTCTGTCATGAAATAAATATTTAATGAATATTAATTTGATTCTTATAATAATTTAAAGCTGCTATTCCTTGTGTACTACTTTCACTGCAATCCATTCCATCATATCAATATATATATTTTACTCTAATCTGAAGCATTTGAAAGGAGCACAAAGGAAATCTTATTTTGAAATTGTATCTTTATAGTTACTAAACATAACTATCAATTACTTGAACTTACAACCTAGTTATTTTTAATTACTACCTAGACATTAATTAAAATGTTTATTCAAAGTATGTAGGTAAATAGGTAAACTTACTTTCATAGAGGATGGCCTTGCCCATAAAGCATAGTTCCACAGAGGAATCTTTCTTAAAATCTCATTTTATGAATAAATTAAGAATTCCATCTGTGATTCGATTTATGCTAATTGACACTTCATTCTTGTCATCTTACATTTGTTTAAATATTTTCTGAGACCAGTTAAAAATTCAAGATTATATATCACATGATTATTGTGGTATTTATTTAGGTTAAATCTCTTTTGGTTATTTTCTCTTTGGGAGTTTATGATTATTTTCATTTAATCTTTATCAGCGATAATTTACTCTCCTGATGTTTTGAAATTAATTATCAGGATTTTACTAGGATCAGTCTTTTCAAACAAGAGAATATATGTTAGTGCAAGTTACTCTGCTAGCAATTGCTTTTGTCACACAATAAGAAAGAACTGAAATCATTTACTCCTCAGTTATAAACTGTAGTGCATTATTCAGTTTCATTGAAAAATATATGACCTTGGAGACTGACTTGATGATCCAATCATTTCTGTTATTTATACTCAGTTGTGTGTTGATTTGTCATCAGAATCTAATGGCCAATCTCATAGTTATTTATCAGATATTACTTTCATTCAAGATATGAAAGAGTGTTAAAACAAGGCAAATTCAAAAGTTGCTACTCCTATTTTTTGAGCCAAAATAATGAAAACATAGGCAGTTGAGATAAGGATTTTTTCTAATTCTAATTTATCAATTAGTTACCACAAAAGTTCAGGCAATTTTTTTTATCACATCTGTAATTTCAAGCTAGCTGCAGTAGAATAAGACTACTTGATCATGAAGCTACAGATAGACAGGATATTTGCTTTGCCATTCATGGAACTCTGTCATGCCATAAAGCTCTTCAATCAGTGGAATGCATTGTAATCACTGGGGATGATGTTTGGAAAATACGAAGCATGCTCAAGAATCTCAAAGCTAATACTGTCACCCATACAAGGCTCTAAGATAAAGTAGCTGAATTATAAAATAGCAACTTCTCTAAACTAGAGGTTAAATGGTATAAAAGCCTGAACATTTGTGAAAACTAATATGAAAAATAGTGAAATGTACATTAAGCATATAATATATGTTGATTTTTGAGCATATTTATCATTTTGGTATAGACTTTTATATTTTCTCTGGTGACATATATCTTGTCCTTGAAACAAATACATAAAATGCTGATAGGAAAACATTCAATTATCATTAATGAAGCTCATCCAACACAAATACCATATTTATAAGCACATAATGCTTGCTTTCTTCCTAAACTTTACAAATGAAATTTGTCTTATATACATATACAAAATTTTTATTTCAATTTAATTTAATAAATGGGAGATTATTCATTTAACCCCTCTATTTACATTTTGCTTCCATGTTATTAATAAAAATCTACTTTTTAAAAGTTACTAGTCCCAATAAATTTGTGTATTGAGTCTAAACAAGTTCAATCCTGATTTATAAATCATAGTCCTTTTACCAGAATTTCCTTCATTGTGTTTTACACCAATACCAGTACAATAAACCAGTATATATTGGAAATATAGAGGGTGTTGTTAATGGGAGGATGCCATAAAGGTTTGACTATAATCATTTGAGTTCAACTAATCATAAGTTATTGACCTCAGGAATATTACATGAACATTATTCATAATTTTATAAAAAATAGCAAAAATTGACTACATCCTCAGAAAAGAATAACTCAGGTGACTGGTTTAAAGGATGCCACCTCATCACTAGAAAAGCAGAAAAATATAAGACAGTATTTATACCAATGAGAAGGAGACAAAGGTGAGTGGTGGAGGAAGGGAAGGGAGAAAAGATAGATAAGAAGGGAGCAGGAAAATTTCTCTGTATTGTATTGGCTGGGGAAGTGAAAAGTATGAACATATGGGAGAGGAACACATTCAGGGGAAACTTACAGTTGCCTAATGAGATGGCGTAGTGAAAACCAGTTGCCTGTAGTATCTGTTCGGAGGACCTAGTCAATGTTTTGCATACCATATACACTTGCATAAAATGTACACTACAAAATACCATGGAAAATTTGCAACCTCCTATAAAATACGCCCTGCTTTTTAACGTGAATTATTTTGAGAAAAAATACATCTTATACATGGTTATATATGGTATTCTTTTGACTAAAACATTTGAGTTCAAGGATTTCATAATTACAGAAGAAATATTTTGTATAACTTCTAATTTTAAAAGTTAATATGAAAAAATCAGATTTGGCACATGTGGGCATCTAAATAATTCATTTAAGATTTCTAATTTATATTCTAATATTCTCGATAAAAATCTGAAATAACTTTTCCTATCATAGCTAAAATCTTAAATAATAAAATAAACTATTAATTGGTCATTTCCTGGCTTAATTGAAAGAGAGATAATCACTTCATTGCTTTCTAAAGTCTGCAGAATTTTATTTCTCTCATAATTAACAGATTAAACAAATCACCTCATTGACAACATATTTTTTCTTGAAGTAACACTGTGACTTCTGTTATCAGGGTTACATAGGATGAAACTATTTCATGCGCTCTTAAAATATAGTTTGTTTAAATTAGCTACCCATGTGTATACTCAACCATCACTAGTGGCATACATTGGAAATGCTAGAAGTAGTGTTCCCTTCTTAAGAATAAAAAAAAATGGATAACAATCCCTGTGCCTCCTCTTGTGCATTAAAACCAATAAAATATCTGAATTATACTTCTGACTATCCAGGATGGTGTGGAAATGAGATTTCATGGATAACTGAATTTCAAAGATAATCCGTTAAGTGGAAGAAAACTTAAGTCACAATGTATCTGATTAACAAATTTCAATCTATAAAATATTAATATTATATTATTATTAATTATCATATAGTAGTGTAATTGAGTTTGGTGCAACACTATACTTCTTTGTGGCTTGTTTGGAAACATAGGAAACAACTTTCATATTTCTTACAAATACTCTCTCCCATATCTTTGTATAGTATTATTATAAAAGCTTGATCAGACAGATTAGAAATAAAATGTTGATAACTAAATTTCAAAGAGGTTGTTAACTATGCAATAGAAAAATTTGAACCTCCTACAGTTAGAATATCTTGAATTTGGCTCGTTGACGTGCTATTTATTTGTTATACAATATGCAGATTTGGCAATTTCTGATCAAATCTGTTTTGCTCTCGATGCCTAAGAATATGATATTTAAGAAAATCAGGAGAACCACAAGATTAAGCTGTGTGCATTTTGGTGTGAATTGTAATTAATTAATTGTATTTCATATTAAATATAAAATATTTTTATATTTAATATGAAATATTTTCAACCATATATTGAGTTATGAATCAATTTTATGATAAACCTTTTTAGTTTCTGTTCATTTTATACAGTTTAATTGCTAAAATACAATTAAGATAGAAAATACATTTGAGGGTAGGCAAGGGTCAAGTGAACAAAAATTGGTCTAAAAAACCAAATGGTGAAGAGACACAGGAGAAGCACCAGATTAACAATAAAGATTTTAGAAATAGCTTCTTGATCTAATTGAAATTGATTAAGAGAGAGGGTTAAACAGCTGGGAGATGGTGACAATGAAGGGGTAAAAGAAAATGCAAACTGTAAAAAAGTTAAAGGTCCATATATTGAAGATATACCCTTGAAATATGCTTTTTCTTGGATGTTCTGTATGGGTAACCATTAGGTCACATATGACATCCTCAGGCTGCATTTGCATGGTGCACTGCATGTGTTCATAAGTTTAACATCAAAACTGTACATAAATTGCAAGGATAAATGAAGAATATTGCTAAGTAAGGCAAAATATTTGAACATTTTCCTTTTTATTCTCTCTAAGCATAGTAAAGGAGATAAGCAAGCTACAATAAGTATGTCCATCTGTATAAAAAATTATGAAAAGAATATTGTTATCCCACAATATGCAATATCCCACTTCTTTGCCAGAGATAATGGGCTTGAAAATTCCATTTCAGATAGATTTTGAAGCATAATAATGGGAGATGTTGCGAGATTTATTAGTACATTCTTTGAAATTAATTTACTTCTGCTAAGAAAGATGAGAAATAATGAGTAACATCTGTGAAATTTGTTTAAAAAACCCATGTATATGGATATCTCTGATAATTTTTCCCTACAATGCACAAAAATAATAGCTCCAAAATTTACTCTTCTGGAAAGTAAGGGATATCTCATTGATACTGAATTAGTCTATAATGCTAGGTCATGTATCATATCATAGCATAGCATATCCATGTATCATAGATCTTTGAAAAAGTTAAGGTATGTAACCTGAAAAACCAAAAGATAAGCAGAAGTGATAAATAGGTGACAAGACTGGGACTTGAACCCTGGTCTCCCACTTTCTGAGCAGATATTCCAAATTTACTTATCATTAAGTTTTAATGAGAATCATTTATTAAACTGAGAAAATTTGAAATATAAGATAGATTCTCAAACACACCAGTAGATGATGAAAAGAAAGGGAGTTAAACTGTATTATTGTAAGTGATGAAGAACTTAGCCTTGTCACAAAAATATTCAGAAACATATATGACATTGTTCAAGAAATCAGCAACGAAAATAAAATATATGATAAAATGCGTGTAATCATTTTTAACCGAAAAAAGTTACTAAATTATTATTAATTATTTACTTATTCAGGTCACATATTTAGTGGAAAATTTGTGGTAAATAGTTTATAAATGAGAAAAGAAAGAGATGATATGTTTTTACCTGAACTAGTTGTACCCATATTAATGATTTGCTACTAGGGACTGAATACAACTTTGTAATTGTTCAGTAGTATGTCTTAAAAATAATTTATGTTAGTTTCAGCATTTAAATAATCATGATATCAATTTAGTTGCTCAGTTAAAGAATTTTAACAATTTTATGAGCAAAATATTTCATTTTTTTTCTGTAAGCACATAAAAGCCAATTGAAAACTGTAACAAGTGATGCTTAGACTATGCTAAATTTAACTTAACATCTGTTGTTTCTATAGATTTATTTTTAGGGTGATATTACTTCAGCAAAGTCCTTCAGTATTTCTTTCTATAGCTGGAAGAGTTAAAGCAAGTGAGCAATCTAGAATGGTATCAAATGATTAATGATATAGTGATTAGTCTTTAAGAGAAATTTTACTGTTTTTGAGAATGCTCTTATCCAAAAGCTTAAACTCTGTCTTTTAAGATCTTGGCTAATCAGTAGCATATTAATGAAATAAAAATATGCATAAAAATTTATGAGTCTCATGATTAAGTAATATTTATTATAAAAGCGGCAAATAACTGAATTTATATAGAGAGTTTATGATTTAATCTGTTCTGTTGTTGCTCAGACCTAAAATCTGGATAAAAATGCATAATTAGATGAATATTGTATTTTGGATGCTAAATGTCTACTTTATTTTGTGTTATACAACTTAATATTATCTCTAAATTAATCTTTGACCTTATCTTTATGGTCAGACATTAGTTTGCATTACATTACCAAGAATTTTTGGCAAAAATATGATTATATAAGAAAATTTTACAATAACACATTACCTTACATTAACTTGATTCTTTCATTGATTTTTTCTATTATTTTGCATGTAAATATGATAATATACTTTTCAAATTCTTTTCAACTTGAATAAGGTGAATTCACCTGTGTAAAAACTTAGTTGTCAAGAAATAAATTACTTGCGTATCAAGCAGTTATGATTATATTTCAGTTTGATAGCAAGTGATTCAGCCAGATCAAATGTTGTCATCCCTCCCCACTTATACACATTTACCTTTTCAATTACTTAATTCTTGTCTTTTTACTACTGTTACTTGGTAGTTGAAGAGTCCCACATTGCAATGTCCATTTCAATATTCAATTATTCTTATACTTACGAAAAGAAATAATTTTGAGGGACTCTATTCAATGCTTGCATATATCTACCGTGAAAATAATTCTTTGGTTACAATCACAAAAAGTTTTCAGCTTTAAATCATTTTGACTGATTGTGAGTCATTTGCTTTTATATGTAATATAGTATCTCTTTAGTACTAGCTTTAATACTAAAAAATAGATACCTATCGTAACTATTGCAGCTTAGAGAACTATCATCAGATGTCTGCATAAAATATCTGATTAAGTTACCAGCCTTATTTAAATTTATATCGTAATAAGTATTGGAACTAAATTCTATATTCTGTCAAATGTTAAATGGGCAGTATTAGTTCTCTGAAATCCAAGGTCAGCTTATCAATTACATTTATAGGTTTACATATCAATTACATTTATAGGTTTACCTTAGAATTACATATATTTATGCATCTTATATAATAAATACCATTGTTTAAATATTTACACATATTTATTCCTTTATATATTTATTTTTCCGATGTCGGTATCTCACATAAGAAATACATGGAAGAAATTTTTGACCATTAATTTCACTCCCTTCCCAACAAGATAAAAACATGAAGTTTGGGAAATCGTTAGAGGTCCTATGAACATGTCGATATTTTTCTACGAAAAGCATGCTTAGTTACAGACAAATTAAAAATTATCTCATTAGAAATTCTCCCATAAAGCTCATTTTGATAGATTGCAGAATTTTTCTTTTGCAGAATAAGTAGAAATAGAGATCATTTGAAATTGAGACAAGTTCTAAAAGAAAGGAAATAAAATAAAAATTCTTAATTTGGATCTCTTAATTCAGCTTTGGATTCAAAATTGCAAGAATTATATCATAATATGTGAAGTATTTCTATAATTTTGTGATTATAAACTACCCTTTCCCTTAGTGACTTATTTGATTGTTGAACTCAACTCTCATAAGAATACAGGAAAAGATAAGCCCATCGGCAATGTATGGGGAAGGAGAGGCAACATTTTATGGTATGGAAAATATTAGTAAACTTTAAAAATTGAAATTCAGCAATAATTGAATTGAAAATTATTTATGATTTTAAATTTGGCTGCATAATTTTTGATGGAAATTCACTACCTAGTTATTAACTATCCTTGTTGAGAATCTTCATCTTACTGGGAGATTTATAAGTAATTTTCGACTAAAAATGAATCCACTGTATCTATTATTCTGCATTGAAAATAATTAAATCTGACTTCTGACTGACTGACTGACTGGCTTCTGTAATCATTTTCATTGTAAAATTTGTAAATTATTTATTGGAACCTCTCATCCAAATTTCTAGAAATTGAACTTAACTGCTTCTTTTTTATTAATTCTGTCACACTCTCTCCATTTTATTTCTCTTCATTCAGTAATTTATCTGTCCATGTAATAAAGATTTCAGACTATGGGCATGCATTAAATCCTCTTGTATTTTGAAGGATAATTTTCTACCCCTCATTAGAATTATAACCAAAGCATTGCAACATTCCCTCTCAGTTAAAAAAAATTCTGAAAATTTCCTCGACATTGGCATTTCATAGGAATTCCAATGAAGTAAGTAGGTAAAGTTGAAAAAGTAAATCGCAAAAGCCTCTTAACAACCTCCAGCATTGTAGAAGCTCTAACCTCAGATGAATTAAATCTTGTCATTGATATCAATGGAAAATAATAGAGAACAAATGCTGAAGCTTAGCCATTAATTACATTGGTCAGTGCAAGCTGAATCTAAAGCAAAAATTATAAAAGACAGAATGGAAGAGTCAATTCCAAACATTTTTCACTCCCTCATTATAGTACTTGTGGAGACATAACAAGGACAAGGCATGGTCTTGAAAACAATATATTTGATTCTTAAAATGAAATATAGTTTCAAAATATTCTCAAAGCTTGCTCACCATCTATTTTTCTTACATTTATTTATAGTTATAAAGCATCATAATGGATACAGATTATCATTCATGCATGTTAATCATGAAATGTTACTAATGATTCAATATTTTGGTAGTCAATTTCTTCTTCTTCCATAAAAGGATAAAGCCTCAGAACACAATCAAATCATCATCATTCATTTACATTTTTCATCTTTGATTCAAATTTGAAAATCTTGGTCCAAAGGACAAATGATTTGACTTCAATAATAATTTTTATTTGCAGTATTGTTGGCCAAAATGCTATTTAGAAGTAGGAAGATTTACGAATGAAAAGTTTTAGCAGCATGTCATTTATTGTATGTTGCATAAATTCTGCATGTTGAATTTTTTCAATAATTAAGTGACTGAATTTAATAAATAAATTTTATCTATAAAAATTTCATGTTACTTGAAATTGAAATCTTGCTTATTAATTTTAAAATTTTTGCAGCTGTTTAAATTTAACTTCCAAATTTTGCTGCATATATATTGTCTGTTCATGATTTTAGAATTCAATTCAGTTATCACAATTCAATGTTGACTAATGTTTTATACTTTAAAATCAGATACATAATAACATGTCATTATCATAATATTAACAATCATTTTCAGTAGATTAAAATTCATGCTTCAGTATTTTCATTTGCAACTGAAAGAGTTTTAACATCAATTAGTCATGCAATTTTTATTTCTTTTCTCTGAATCTGGACTTCTTCACCTCTCTATAGGTTTACAAGTTGGCCATGGAACGGGAAAGAAACCACACTGGAGGCCTTAGTGGTCCAGGTACAAGGGGTGGCAGAGGGCTACCAGGACCAAGGGGTGGATTCTTCTCAGCAGCGGCAGCCCTTACACACAACCCTCCTGTAAACATGGATATCCAGAGGACTCGTGGCATAGAAGAGGAAGAGGAGGAAGAGAGCGAGGTGGTGATGGTGAACCCTGGATGCATTAAAGGTGAGGGAGCAGAGGGGCAAGAAGAAACAAACGAGGATGACTCAATGAGGAGGGTGGTTGATGGAGAAGATCCAGAAGGTAGGAAAGTCTCTCTTTCCATGGATGATTTGGTGCGGTATTCTGGAATGGATAGTCTGGCCACCACTGAGTCCCTAAGACAGCTTCTGCAAGGTGGTCCAGGAGGGAGAGGGAATGTAGGTGCTGGAAACAATCCCTTTGATGTATTCCCCTCTCCTGATCTGCTGGACAAAGCAGCCTTGGCTCCTTACATAGCAAATATGTTTGCTGGAAGTGGTGTACTTGGTCGAGAGGGCTTGAGTGGGCAAGAGGGTCCTATATCAGAGGCCATCAGAAGGAGAGGTGGTGTGAGGCATCCATACCTTCCTGAACTCATGAGGCGGATGGCAGAGGAAAGAGAGGGCAGTGGGAGGTTGAATGGCTACCACCGAGAAGGACTAGAGGGAAGCAGTGGTGAGGTGTGTTTAGATAAAGAGGAGGATGGTGAATCATCTAAAAAGAATTCTGAGAGTGGTGGCAATGAGGCTGAGGGGAGTGTGGGACAGAGAGAGGAGGAGGGTAGCCGTGAGGCATCCGTGACCAGCCCTGCTCCTAATGTGATACTGAAAATTCCGTCCTACAAGCCAACCAAGAATGGAGTGGCCGGGGAAGAGTCTAGTCAGTCATTGACCTCCTCGGGAGGAGGTCCAACATGTGCCGATGTTGGCAGTGAATCCAGTTCTCCCATCCCATCGCCAGTGGCTGGCATGGGAGGCTTAAGGGCATTAGGGCCCAGAGAACTAATGGCTCGTGCAATGGTGAATCAAAGGTTTGGTGTGGGTGACCCAGTTGTGTCGTCTGCTGAAAAGAGGGTGGGTGGCCTGTTTCAAGCAGATGCTAAGAGAGGGAGGTTTGGTAATGAGGCTGGGTCATGCCAAGGCATGACTTGTGACACTTCTAAATCCACAGTGAAAACAACTGCCACAACAGCAACAACCACAAGTTCGACAGGCACGACTACAACAGGTGGAAAAGGGACTCGGCCCAAGAGAGGAAAGTATAGAAACTATGATAGGGATAGTTTGGTTGAGGCAGTTAGGGCTGTTCAGAGGGGAGAGATGAGTGTCCATAGGGCTGGTTCCTATTACGGAGTGCCACACTCAACACTTGAATACAAGGTCAAAGAAAGACATTTAATGAGACCTCGCAAAAGAGAGCCAAAAGGTCAACAGCATAATCTATTAGGAAAACAACATCCCATGAACAATCCCAATTATTCAACTGCTGAATTGGGTGACAGAAAGGCAGGGATTGCCATTGGATCTGATAAGATTGCCAAACCTCCCCAAAATCCTGCAATGCCACATGTTAAATCCAAGGTTCCACAGACATTTGGTACCCCTCACTGTGCTCCTTCCCTGCCTATGCTCCCACCAAATGGAGGTCTCAAGATGAGGTCTCCATTTGAAGGTAATCCTGCCAACCTACCCACCTCTCCCTCTCCATCTTCATCCTCCCCATCTGTCAACTATCCTACTGCCTCAACCCACCCCTCAGCAGCTGCTTTTCCATTCTGGCCCCCAGCTTTCCATTCCCATTTGCCACTTGAAATTTCACGAGAGCAGATCTTTGCTTCTGCGATGATGCAAATGTTGCAAGCAGATGCAACAGGAGGGGCTGCTGTTGTGGCCGCTGTGGCTGGTCGTCAAGGAGCACCAGGTTCCACGGGCGTCATTGGAGGTAATGTTGGAAATGGTGCAAACCCTGTTACAGCTGCTGGAAGTTTCCTCGATGGTCTGATAAGATCAAGGCTTGAGATGGGAATTCCAGGAGGAGAAGGTGTTGGAGGTCCTGCAGGCATGGGGGGAAATGCTGGCCTTATGGGCAGTGGAAGGGTGGCCCCTGAAGGAATGTCAAATGTGACATTATTGGACCAACTGTGCCGTAACAGTCGTCTTGGCACTTTGTCGCGATCGCCTCCGCGGTCACCTCCACCTTCTGCTGCGCCGCAACAATCAGCTGAAGCTGTGGTTGACTTGTCTAGGGTGCCTCCGGAAAAAGAGAAAGATCAAAAGGGAGATGATGAGGTAGAGTCCACAAAAGTAGGCGAGGAAAGGAAGGTGTCAGTCGATGAGGGACATCAAGTTAAGGAGGAAGCATCAGATGCTAAAAGTAGTTTGAAAAGTGCCTGTGATATAAAGGAAGGATCAGCAGCCAAAGATGGTGATGATGACTGTGTTTCTTGTCCAGTGACTGAAAATGCTGATCGTAGTGTTTTGAACTTAGATCAGGATGTGGAGGTAATGGAAGAAACTTCCAGCAAATCCAATGTCAAAAGTTTAGAGGATCAAGGAGATGAGACATTACAAAGTGAGGAAAAGAAGCCTGAGAAGGATGAGGAAGAAAATGAAGAGGAAATTGAAGAATCTGCCAGTCCTCTTCCAGAGGAAAAGGAGGAAAATATTGAGGAAAATACCAAATCAAATATCGACTGATACATCTATTGTTCATTAGCTGAAATTAGGAATACAACAAAAAAATGCGATGACAACAAACATGAAGGTGTCCATTTTTCACCTTGCTGTACTGATTTGTAAGTGTTGTATGTAGTTTTTTGGTGGTATTTTTCACACAAAAATTTCCTTAACCATATTCCCCTATGAGAGAAATGCTTTTTGCATATTTTAATGTGGTGTTTTTTCTCTCTTTGAGGTTGACAATCGTGATGTTGCCAAAGGTATGTAATGCATAAGTTTGACAGAACTGTTTGAAGAGAATTTTTAAATAATGTGATGATATAGGAGAGAAAAACAACTGTATATACTTGGGGAAACTTTTTACAAACAAAGCCAACTTGAATTTTCTGTGGTGAGGTTTCCCAAGAGATATTTATCAAAGCAGTTTTAACTTGATGGCATTTTCTGTTGTAACTTTTCCTTGATTTAATTTTCTAAAATAATGGGTGGACATTTTTGACACCATACTTTAATGAAGGCTGCTTGCATGTGAGAGTGAGTGCCTGTATGTTGGTGTTTGTTTGTTATTGTATGCATGGCTCTGAATGTGTGTGAAGTTGTTTGGCATGCATAGTTTAAAGAAATGGATCAAATATAAAATGAGATATATATAAAAATATATATATACATACATTAATATAAGATTTAAAGCCCAGTTATTGGAAAGACTGTCTTTCACAACAAGATAGACTGCTTTGATTTGGAAAAAAATATTCTTGGGATGCCAAGAACTGTCTGTGATGAAGCCAAATTTTGTGAATGTATATTTTCTCTATCAATATAGGCTATATAGTTAGGATTTTGTTCACGACATAAATGAAGTGCAATTAGTTTGGTGCGGCTCGGTGAAGCCGACATAACATTCAAGCCCTGAAGGAAGAGGATGATTTGAAGAGGGAGCAAACAGCATTTTCAAGAACCAAATTACATGCAACATCCCAAGCCAACCAACCATCAATCCTACAAACCACTCAATCAACCGACCAACTAACCACCACCATAACCATCACCGCCACATACCAATTCCACAACCATCACCACACCACCATTACCACCACCACTACCTACAACAACAATAATCAACAGGAAACATCAGCAACTTTCAGCAAACTTACACTTCAGGCCTAGAAGTGATTTTAAACTAAAAGATCGAATGAAGAAAAAGTATATAATTGCCACTTCATGAAATGGATTGGCCTATGGAAAGATAACATCTATGTGTTTTTTCTTTGTTTTGCCGCCTCAACATAAGCAGATGTATGGTTAGAGATGCATTAGAGGAGTCGAGACATAGGAGAATATTTTGGAATCGGTTTGTTCACACTGGATGTGAAACTATTCAAATCTGCAGAATTCTCCTACATCTCCAGCCGCACATGACTGTTTATGTGTACAAACCCTTCCCACAGGCTCTATCCCCTACCAGTTAAACCTTTAAGAAAGGATATCCAAAAGGCAACCCATATGTATGCCTTTCCTATTTTAGTCCCACGATGTGGCCTTTTTTATAATGACTAGCTGGATTCATATCAAATTCAATTCTGGTTATCATGGTCTTCTTGTCAGACAGTAAGGTGTGAACTAAGATGGTTGTTTATATGCATGGATCTGTAACAGCTGTTGGGAAATTTTGCCAACAAATTTATGGATTCATAATTGTTAAATGTTCTTCTGATAAAATTTACTAATCTTTTCAAAATTTGCACGTTTTTATGAAACTGAGGCTCCTGGGCACTGCTACTTTTGGGATATTCTCTATAACCTGCCCCTTTTTCCTGTAACTGGCCCCTTCCCTTGTTCTTAATATGATAAGATAAATAAGAACATTCCACAATGTGCCAGATATTTAATGGTTAAGAAAATCCAGATCTCAGCCAAGATCACTTGTGTGTTAAATATGTCTTACAATATGTGTGTATGAGCTGTATCCCAGAAGGGAGGCTTGGTGAGGAAGAGCATAAGACATTAGCAGATTCTTACTCACCTTACTCCATTCTAAATGTGATTCTGAACCATTTTTTTGTGTGTGTGCATCCTGTGTGAAAAAATGGAGATACAAAACTCGTTAGTGCAATGCTGAGATAAGAAGTGATGTTAAACTTTTTTTCAACCATATTTGTGATGTACAGATGTAATTTGTTTTCAATTTGTTGTTGTTTTATGTGCGTGATATTTTGGTAAGAAATTTTAAAAGAGATAGCGTAGGTAGGTGGGAAAGGGGGAACACCAGTTTATGTTAACCAAAAAATGGACAACAAAAAATCTACAATTTATTATTATAAAGGATTTGAAAATTATAAAGAGCCATATTAACTCTTTTTACTCTCTTTCTCCATTTTCTGTTATTTTTGGTATTATTCAGAAGCAGCTATATATACATATATAGTGCATTCAAATATGTTAGAGAAAAAGAAAAAAAGGGCTGATGTGAAATCTATATATATACATATATATATACACATATAATATATATTTCTCTACTAGGAGAGAGAGGGCTGTGATATTTTAGTGATGTGTCATGTGAAAACCAGTTCTATTCGTTTCCTTTGCCAAACTTTTTAAAAGAGAATTTTCTCGAAGGGCATTTTCCTGCTAAAGGCTCTGTAAACTGTTATGCATCTCTGTACAAAATTTTCAAATGCTAGGGCTGTTATGAAGGTTCTGTTTTCTCTTTACATTTACAGCACTCTGCTGCTTATTCACATATACTCCAATTTTTCACAATACAAAGTAGACAGGCAAATAAGTAGGTTCAATAGCAACATGGTATATCTTAGTTATCATCCATTAAATACAATATAATCAATAGTTTACTATAAACATTAATAGAACCGGCACACACATCTGTATACGCAGACACATATGAATATAAACTTAATTACATGTATACACAAGTATTCAATAATAATAGGAATATTTTGTACACTACGGATAATTAATATGCATTTTTTTCTGAAAAACATTTGTCAAATTTTGTACAGAGTTGTTAATTATTATGTAGACTAAAACAGAGAACATAAGCTGCAGCGGACTTTCACCCCCCCCAGTAAAAGTGTTTGTTATTTTATCGATTCACAATCTGTGGTAATGTATATTATATTTTATAATTAAATAATTAAGTTGTTTTGTGGGCATAGTGTTGTAATCTAGAATTTAGTTGATCATGACTTGAGGTGTAAGACTACACCCTTATGACCAATGCTGTTCCTTTTCATTGAAAGGGAACATATAGCTTGATTGTTTAATTATGAATGCATATTCTGCATTGAAGACATTTGTGCAAAACTTTTTAAATCTATAACATAAGACTATGTGTTATGTAATTAATTTTGTGGTTGAATAATTTTTGCTGCCATTATTACCAAGAGAAATGTTAAATAGTTTTTAATTATCTTTTTATTTCCTCTAGAAAAAGTGTTTTGTGGGAAAAATTGTATATTATAAACGTTTTGCCTTATTTTCCCACATAATGCTACTGTTAAATATTTTTCATGTTCAGTTTGTATCTGTGGTTCAACTTCTATATTTTTTATGAGTTGATTTTGTAATAATAGTTCAATTTTTTACGATTGATGGGGGTGAATACGTGTAGCTCATATGATATGTTAAGCAGACCTTTAAATCTTTATGAATCACTGTCCCCCCGATTTGCCCACTTAACCCCTTGTCTCCCTTCTTTCAACACAGTCGTGAATCATTGTACTTGTTGTCATGGGACTAGTAATATTTGCATTTTTGTTTTATTTTGTTACATAATTAGTACAATTCCTCATCCTCAAATTGTTTAATGCATTACACATATATTTTATGGTGAGGGGTGAGCTTGAAGTTGGCCCTTAAAAAATGTTGAGCTCTGTACTAAAAAATTGGCGTAAAAAAGAGAAGCAACTATAAAACTTTTCTGGTCATAAAATCTGTCACTTTAAGCTTTCACCTCCCCTTTTCCTACTACCCTTCTCAATTTCTTTTTCTCTGCATTTTTTTATGTGACAGTTGTAGCAAGACCATCTCGTAAGGGTGGCAATTGTAAATATTTTTTTCTCACTGATTGTTGTATACTCCATTGTTACAAGAACACAGTACAGTCTGAATACAGTGTTACAATTGATATTTCACCATTCCATAGTTCACACTTGCATTGGACGGACATATCTATCCATTTCAACCGACTTATAATATCTATTTATATCTTATTCCATTGCTCTAATGAATTTACATCTCTTGTCCCATTAATCTCACAGATAACACTGAGTCTTGTGGTTTGTCACATGATGGTGTTGGGACCAAAAATGTGAAAGATAAACCAACAGATTGTGCAGTATCTTACAATACTTCTTTTATTGTTACATTACTATGGAATTTTACCACTATAAATGCAGTTTTCACAGTGTAAGGCAGTCTAGGACAGTTTTCTCTACTATAGATTCTGTTTCAGAGGTATATGGGAAAGGTAGGTGTTGCATATGAGACATAGGGTGAATGGTGCTGCAGACAACTTTTGTTGGCATTGATGTCAATTTCTGGCCTAGACCCTATTTACTTGTAAATGTGCGCATGCAAGATTGCTTTACTATATGTCCTTATGTGATCCACCCTATTCTTGTTGTGCCGCCTCCTTCCTAAATTGTTCTGGCAATCAATCTTTAATGTTACTTGGTCTGCTGGCATCTCTCCCATTTTCTCACTGCTCTACCGCAATCTCTGGGCTCTTTGTAACTTATTATCTCAAGGTTTATGCATTATAGATTTTGTTACAGTCGTAGTCTGCATTATGTACAATCAATATTGTAGTATCAACGGTAATTTACAGTGTATTTAAGGATAATTGTACCGGTCACTGTTGTGACTAGACATACAGAATAGATTTTACAATAGTACATTCTGCATTGAGCCATCAAGATGAAATACAAAGTAGCTATAAAACTTTGAACCCAGAGCTGTAGAATTTTTGTGTATCTGATGTCCTTTGCAAGTGTGACACTTTTCATTCCAATCTTCTTTTTTGCAATTGCAAAAGAAAAAAATCTCACATGTGTTTTGAGTACAAGAGTTTTGCTGAGAAGGTAAATGTTAGGCATCAGAAAAATCTGATCTTGAAATAATTGTCATGATGGAGCTTTTTGGATGCTATTCTCCTGATGGTCCACTCTGCATTTTGACCAATCTCTCCATTTTTATTTTTTCTCTACTCTGTTTATATTTCTCATTTTGGTTTCGTAGTTCTCTGATGTAAGGTTACTTGTGCTTGTTTTGCATATTGTGGTAACATCCCATGTATTTTTGCAATGTTTCAACTCTTTGTGACCGAAGACTGACTTGTGTTATGGTTCTGTGCTTGTGCCTCTTTTGGTAGACTTAAAAAAAAGAGAAAGGTAAACATGTTTGAGAAATGAAAAAGTCTGTTTAAGGGTTCCTCAAACCAGCCTGCTTGCACCACTGATTGTAGAGATGGCTTAAATGTTTAAGAATTTGGTGCTTCGAGGTTGGTCTAGCTGTGAAGACAGTTTTGATATCTGTTCCACTGTGCCCCAATCCTGGTGATGCGCTATTCGTGCCCTTTGATATTTTGACAAGAGATTAAAGGCTGTGGATTTCTTGTGGTTACACCATTGTTATGGCTAGTATGAACTAGTAACCGCTGTCCATTTCCAGTCAATCACACTAATGAGAGAGATAGAGACAGAGGCCATGGAGCTGTTAGAGTATTCTAGCATCTTTATTTTGATTAAGAAGAGTCGAAACATTAAAGCCATGATGTTAAATTTCCCTGTAAAATTTCGTATTTTTTGTGCTAAATAGTAATTTGTTTTGCAAATTTCCTTTGCAAATCAGTGTTGAGAAAATGTAGTCAATTCAGTATGAAAATTTAACTATCTTCAAGAAAGATATTGTTTACGATCGGCCAGAGAGTTAATAGAGATTTAACTTAAATATTTAACAGTGATAACTGTGATGGTCTTCTAAGTAAGAAAGAACTGATTCACAGCCTATTTGAAATTTAAAGTCAAAACTTATGCCAAAGTGTGTCTTGCCTTTTATTGCTTATGAATTGTTATACAAGTGCAGACTTCAGATTCATTATCTTGCTATGTCGTGGAAGGTAAAAACAAAATCAAATATGAGCACTGTCTATACCAGTGACACCTTATGAATATTTTTCCTTTTTTCATAAGTGTACAATTCTTTTTATATATATGATACATTGGACTTAAAATGAAAAATCTCTATATATAAATTATATACTCATATCTATTCATATATAATATGCTGTATGCTGAAGGCACACTTAATTTTTTTAATTCCTCTTGAGTCGTACTACTGAAAAAGAAAAAAATTATACATTTGTAATGTCTTCTGCCCTCAGCTACTGAGCAGGAAAGACAGTAGAAAGTTGAAATTTGTCAATATTTAAAAAAGAAGAAAGTCATATATGTGGTGCACCACTGTAATGCAAAAAATGTATTTTAGGTACCTTTATTCTTTATATACCTGTATGTGACATATCAAAATTTGTATCTTTTAAAGATTTGTGATGTCTCTAATCTAGTCTTTTTTCCCATTTCTTGTTCTTCCTCAACTGCTCTGGATCACCACCTCTCACTCAAAATCAATCTTAAGATCGATCCTTGCTATGTTGAAAAATATTGCAAAAGTCGCAAGGCTTTGGGGTGAGAGAGAGAGGTGTAAACAAATTACAGACAGACTTTTTGTAATTATTGTGTGGCACACGTGAGGTTTTGGTCGCTTTCTGTGGCTTCAAAGAATTTATCATTCTAACTGTACGAAGTTGCTGTTTTTAAATATTGGTTGTGATGACAGAGGGTTGACTTAAAAAAAAGTGCAATGTTGTGCTGTGTGGACTGAGTTATGTTTTACTATATTATTATATGCAAGCATGAGAGGGATTTGGATTATGTGGTGTTTTTTGATTGATGAGTTTTTCGTTGCTTTCTTCATTGTTGACAGAAATATGTACTAGAAGGGAACACAAAAAAATACTTCTTTTTAACCATTCGGCCTTTGAAATCATGATCTCTCGACATGTTTTCACTCTGTTGCCAGTCAACTTCCGACCATAGGCTCTGCCACGGAACTCGTAAAGACTGAAATCTGCCAGTATTCTTTGGATTCAATTATTTTCAATTGGATCGATAGCTTTTTGTCTCTTCTATCAATTCAAAGAAGTAAGGAAAAAATCGTCCGAGTTTCCTAGACAGGTGATTGTTATCTGTTGTGGCAGACAATTTTTGGGAGAGGATTAGAGGGTCGTAAGCAGGGCTGTGGTTGCAGGGTGGTGACATCTGCATTCGGCCGTTGTTAAGGCTGCTTCTCTCTCTCTCTCTTTGTTGAAGAACACTTGGGCACTTAAAATGAATTTGCAGTGGCTCTTTTCATTCTTAGGATGATGCGACCACCGTGTTAATGGATGGGAAGCAATGTAGACAATGGCTAAGCTCATTTTTAAACTTCAATCATTTTATGTACAAAAGTTCATTCCATTCCTGCTTCCAGAGATGTTATTTATGCTTCTTTAAGTTTTTGCATTGAAATTATAAAAAATGTTTTTCAAAAGGCATAAAACTTCCATGGAGACCACATACATTTTCTCTATCACTGTCTGTTTTGGAAGGCGTCATCATCCGCACTATGTGGGACCAAGGGATCATGATTTTGGATAACACTTTTACATCTTCAAAAGTGTAATTGAAAATTTTCACTGGAAAAGGAACCTTCAGTAAATCTTATTGTATTATAAAACATTTCTCACTGCAGTTAGCGAAAAAATTGCCAGCTTATTGACTGTAATTCTATTTTGATGATGTTTTAACACCTGGCCCGGGACCAATGTTATTTCCTGCACACCCGGCTGCCAAGCTAATGTTACAGGCATCCTTTGAGAGCAAGTGAAAAAATTCTTTAACTGTTCATAGAATGAAAGCATAACTGGCACAGATGTAAAGAGCAGAAAATATAAAAAAGTGATAATAATGTAATTGCAGACTGAGGTCAGTGGGTGTTTTTTTTCTTCCATTTTTGATCTTGCATCCCCATTTACGCCTTTGCAGAACATTGATGAGATTGTTCCGAAAGAATTAGGTGAGTGTGTCAGCCACTCATCACACATAGGTGTTGAAAGAAAATGGTTGACATGATTGTGGGAAGTGTTATTTTCAGAGAATAAAAAATTGTATATTTATATTGTGACTTTGGAGTAAATCAGTATTTATTACTGTGAAAGTGTTTTTTATTCTTGATTAACTACAGAGTTTTAAGTGTGTTTTTTTGGAGGACTCAAATTCCAGCATGTTGCTTACCTTCTTAAATAGGAACAAAGATTTGAATGGGCTCATGTTGCGAAGTCTGTAAATATGACTGCTAAATATATGATCTAACAAAACAAGTTCTAATTACTATACCCTGCATCGGTGGGATTTAACATCTCAATGATATCAAAATGATGGTAATTTAATTAAGTGTTTATACTTTAACTTTCACAGAATTGATGGACTTCAAAAGATTAAGAGCAGTCAAGCATGATCTCCAGATGATTCATTTTACAAGATTCAGCCTGTTCTTCAAGGAGAGTATAAAGGGAAACAGAAGCACTCTGTTTAAATTTCAATGTCAGAATATCTTTGGCCTCTTGAGGCTTTCAGATTATTTTTGCATTTGATATACAACTGATAAATTTCACAACTATAAAAAGAAGCAGATTTCTAAATTTTTTTGAACATTTTCAATCATCTGCTTAATGAAAGTCCAAGATTAACTGTATTTTTCTAGTAAATTGTGAGTTAGCTTTAAATTCAAATTGAAGCAAATTATTCATTTTTCAAATTAGACTTTGAAAGAAAAGATATCAAGGGCTTAATACAAAATGAGGCTGTCATTTAGAAATGATATTTTGCCATTCTAATTTTCTTTCTCTTTTAAAAATTCAAAAATCTTAACAATCACTTATTATCAGTCGAAGAAGACTTGCTGTTTCAGATGCTCTCCTGGTAATTGCTTCAGGTAGGAGGTTGCATTTAAAACTATTTCTTTATATCATTTCATGTGTAAATATTTTGATTTGATCTCAGGTGTATACAATTGAACACTGAGTATTTTATCTTTTGCTATCAATAGTATCCTTTTGTGAAATCCTCAGTAATACATAATAATTAAGACCTTATTTATAAAGCTGCCTTCCATAATTCACATCTAAAAACAATTTTTAAATATTTAGCCAAAAGAAATCTCAATGATTTCTATTATGCTGGATATGCGATCAAAGTATTGTATTTGATTTCAGCTAGGACAAGAGTTCAGATGGAGCTTTCATGGTATGGGATAATTATTTTCTGACTTGGGAAAAGAGAAAGATACAGCAATATAATTGATCCTTCAGAAAAATAGCTCATATTACAAGAGATCATAAAAGTTTTGAATTTAAATAAAAGATCATGGTACCCTCAAAACTTGATAAATCATGGCATCTATCGTACAATTTCAAATATTTATCGGTTATAACAAATGCATGCATTTCATTTGCAACACTTCAAGAAATTAAGGTGACTTGTTTCCTATAAGGTATCTTGTTTTCTAACCAGATGATTATTTAACAATTTATATTATACAGTTGATATCATATTTGACATCTTTTGCATCAATTTCTTCATATTGGTATTTTTTTATTTAGTTATTTTTCACTAATGAGGATGGATATAGATTTAAAGTTTTATTTTCTTAATGTTTCATTATATTATACTAATAAAATGTATCATAAAAAATATACAATGAAAAAGGCCCGAAAACATTTTTTTCTCCTGTGAAGGTAAACAAAGGCTAAAATACCTATGTAGATATACCTGCTAGAAGCATTATTGAAAATAATTGAAATCTAAAAGAATGAGAAGATTGTGCAAAATGATTGTGAAGTAGAATACTTAACAATATAATATTCAGCCGTATTCACTCATGAATGTTATCTTTCATCTGAAATTATCATTATTAAATCATGATGGGCATAAAATGCATGCCAAGTAAAACATAAAATTTGCATTATCCAACTGGTATTTTGTGATTTCTAATAAGTTGCTTAGGATATATATAATTAGGAATTCCACTTATCAATCCACTATCAATTCATGAGATTCTTTTGTATGTATTTGATTAGCTTTGAAAATGTTCTCATTGATGTTATTTGAAAAATATATTATTTTGTTGACGTAAACAAATTTTCACTTACTAGTTAGGGATTTTATAAATGAATGATCCTCGCCAACTTTAGCTATCTAATTCAAGAATATGCATTGTGTTCATATTTCAAACTTTTTTCTATAACATGAATCACCTACTGATGTTAGGTTTTCAAGGCATGTCATTTTCCTCAATATCCATGTATTACTTCAGTTTTCATTCCAATCTAGCTCTTTTAAACCAAATCTATTCTCACATCTTGTCAAAAATACTTCTATTTACTTATTTTATATCCATCATTGCTCTCCCTTAGTCCTGGAGCTTTTAAGTAATTTCTAATATTTTCATGATTCTTCAAACTCTTTCTTTCTCTCTATTTTGCTTAAGAAAGTATAATGTATTTTCAATTTGGTCAAGTTTTTCAGTTTTAAATCTTCTATTCTCCGTTTAAACCTTTTTCCTAAAGCTTTGTGTAAGTCTACCAACAACATACAATATTTTGCACTTCAGTCCAGGTGAAAGTCATAAAATATTTCTTCTGTCACTTCTTCCAAGGACCTACAACCTTTTTTGATTTTGCTAGCAAATTTGTCATTATAAGTATTTGCTCTTGAGTTCTGCTGGCAAACACTTCACTTCACTTTACAGTTTTCAGAGATACTTTCTAGATGAAACCAGGGAACATTATTGAATTTGCTATGGTATTGCAATTCATTGGCTTTGCTTTTTGGGGTTACTTTACAGCTCTATATACAAGGCATCCAATCAGACATCCCACTTCTATTTTTACATCCCATAACATTAAGCCCACCCATCCCTGAATATTTTTGTCTTTCATGAATCACAAAGAGATGTTTTGATACTGTCACATTGCTGTAAAAGAAACCGAGAGAGATGTTTTGATACTGTCACAGTGTTGTAAAAGAAACTGCTTCATTTCATAAAAATAATTAAGAACTGATAATACAGGGATACTTTGTTTTGGCTATTTAAACCTATGACTTTCTTCCTTGGTGATTATTGGGCTGTTACTATTATGTATCTAGTAACAGAGAAAACTTCAATAGACAGTCAATTAGAAAGTATTAATCCTCCAAATATAATCTGGGTCAGTTCTCTGAAATAAACTACATTTGTCTTTGCTTATTAATCAGAATGAAGGAGCATTTACAAAAAGACTTTAACAGTTTATAATCAGTTTCAATGGCTGGGTTTCTATAAATCATTTTGATTTAAAACAGTTAAAAGTTTTCATTGATCCAGATAACTTATTATCAGTTAAATCTCAGATAAGATAAAGGAATGATCATAACAAAGTTTTAAATTTGAAGTATAAGGAAAACAATTCAAGCGCTTGTTGATATAATTATCATTCAAAATGAAGATTACAATCAGATTGGTGTTTGTATAACATTAGAGTTTCCTGTTTTTTCATTGATGTGGTATTAATGTAATTATTACTGTCTCATTTATTCTGATTCTTCAAATATACTACATCCTTACCTAGTAAATAAACCAGAGAAAATTGAGAACAAGTGAGTTCTGTATAGGGCCAGATCTGGATGGTGAGCATGTAAGCAGAACTTGCAAAATAACACATTGCTATAGCAATAGTCATTGTGAGTTAGCTTCTTTCACTAATCAGGAAGAAAAATGGAGATGGAGACATCTTCTTATGATTTATTAAGGTGCCTGTTCTACCTTGTCTTAATGGTTAGTAAAATAATAAACTGAGACTTTAACAGACAGAGCTCCCGACCGGCAATCGAGAGACCCGGGTTCGATTCCCGGTCCCGTCGTACTTTTTTCAAGTCTATTCTTCCTTGGGAATTTTCCTGGGTGCACGCCCTAACGTGCAAAATCACGCTGTACCCATTTCTTGAGGGCTGTTTATGACCTCCAGAAACTTTCGAAGTCTCTTTCCTTTTTCTTGCATGAACTTCTCTGGTAGAATCGCTTACATATTTGACCACAGCCAGATGGAGATACTGCGAGCCGGGGATTGCCCTGGGCAACGATGACAAGAGGGGGCAAGGTACGGAAAGTAAGTAGAATTTTTAAGGGAATGCGGCAAGCTTTGAGATTCTATATACAAAAAACCCGTTGAAAGGCACTTGCGAAGATAATCAGCTGTATAAACGAGTCTCAGGATAACGCAGACATCCATATGTATATAATAATTTAAAATTTCATTGCTAATGATATGTTGTAGAATAACAGAAAATTATATTTTTAAGGAATTTTCCGGTAAACATATTTAAAGTGAAAATCTTGTATTAATTATGATTAGTGCACTTATTGAATCAGAAAAAATAATGCTTGCCACTTCAGTGCAAATGCAATATATTTCATTAGATTTTAATACCATATTCATAGTAATATGAATAATGATAACGATTATAACTTGTTACATGTTATTTGGTTTGAAAAGGAATTTTATAAAGGGTATTCTTCGAGTATTAAAAATAAAAATCCGAGCAGTGGTGCACAAAGAAAAGCATTCAATCCGTGTATGGTAAGGAGGGTATTAGAAAATTATCGAGAATAGAGCTAGACAGAAATTAAGCGATAAGGAAGAACTCCGCAGTGTCTTAGACCCTCGGTCACACCGTAAGAAGAGACATTTACGAGTAATCTATATCTATGAGTAAAAGAATGAGAAATCGACATATAATAGTTTGGTATACAAACTAGATATAATTTAAAAATTGACATTTTCCAGCCTAACTTTGTGGAATGTTGCCATCATGCAAAGAAAAAAACACACATCGTAAATTCCACAGAAATAAATTAATCGGCAACTAGTTTCGTCAGTCAGACATCATCTCAACTCCCTCCAGCAAACCCACCTATTCTGACCTCACCATCCCCTCTCATTCCTCCCATCCTTTTTCCCAGAAGTTACCCGCTTTCCACAGTATGATCCACCCACATCCCGATGTCACCGGCCCTTAAAGAAGTTTTAATCATCAAACAGATTGCTATAAATAACGGATACAGCCAAGATATGGTGGATAAACTCTTGAGGAGAAAACCAAATATCCTCTCATGCCGTAAAATCACTCCTTCCCTCTAATAATCCTCCACAACCCCTTCCTCATGACGGAGAATCCCCTTCCTCGGAGGTCTCTCCTATAGATTGGGACACATGCTTCCTAATGACCTGAGAGCGGCTTACTATGTCCCCTGGAACCTACGGAGAGCCATCGGCCACCACAAAGATAGAAGACCCAACCACTCCCTCAGCGGGGTGTACGGTAAAGGTATATTATAAATTACTTAATAAATATAGTACACTAAGTGTTGATTAAGTTGGAGGCAATCAGTTATCTGGATCAGGAAAATATATAATAATTATCTCGATTTCTTTTACAATTATAGATAATTGGGATCCGCACGAGAGGGAATGGAGTTCATATTCGCTGAGGAATATTTCTTTTACATTTAGTACACTGATTTAACATATCTTAAAGTTGATAACAAGGTCATACTATGTTTCGACCTAAAATTATTATAAAATACGTCATCGCTTTCTGGAAAGCATGCATATGAAAATGATAGCATTAAATATGAAAACCAGATCATGAGAAAAGATGGAGTTGTTGATTATAGCAACAATGTAATTAGAATGGCAACGATGTAGACAGATATAGTAAGGGTTCGAAAAAGAGAAAAGAATATTCAAAAGAAAAATCAACATGGAAACTGATTCGTAAATATTCAACGCGATTATATAAATTATAAAATTATTTGTACAAATTCCACATTTTTAGTGAATAATATTTTGGGAAAGTTTAAACCATTTTTTTCCTCTCTGATATTACTCATCCATATTCTGTGCCACGCCATTGGTAGAGAGTATCCCCAAACCATTACTTAGTTCCTCCCCCCACTTACCTTCGTAGATTCCTTCCTCCTTCTCATTTCCGGACTTTAATGCTTCAACGCAAGTCGTCTTCACATCGTGAGCTCTTCTAGTAAAGAACATTAGGTAAAGTAAAGATTTCGATACCTACGTTACTTAACTCTGCGTCTCTCCTCGTATTATCTTCAGATTCTTCATGGCTTATAAATACATAATTTACGACATTCTAGTGGTTTAAATACCTTACAATCTTCTAAATTTCAGGAAAGCGTTTCTTAAATTGGAAAATGTATTGGATGTGTGGCTTGTCTTCGGAAGTCTTATCCTGCCAACCATGTGCTTTGCCATGCCGAGGGACTGCGCCAAGGGAGCTTCAATGAGACTTACAATTAGAAGTTAAGTGATTTCGAACATTTCTTCCAGACTTCCAGTCATGAATTCTAAAGCGTGTCATCCCTTCTTATTTCCTAGTAATTTTATCCAGATTTTCCTCGGTAAATCCGTCACCATGAAAATGGTGCGATTCACCATTTTCATGGTGAATCGCACCACATTTTCGAATGACGGGCATCCCTTGGAAATTGCGATCTGAATCGTTGGCGTTTGACGAAATGGTTAGACCGGCGTTGAGCCATTCGAACTCTTTCAAAGTTTTCGGCGTGCTTACTAAATTCAGTTTCCTATGCCGTAATTTGTCGATGAATGTAAAATCTCATAATTTTTGCCAAGGTTTCTTCAGTCTGAAGTATGTTCTCGGGTATTCTGCTCGGTTGAAAGTTAATGACTCACGTGGGCAAGATTTCCCTCAGTCGCTCCATTTGATAGAGAATTCATTTCTACTCAATAATCACCTACGACGGGATGCTTGTCAGGGTTAACATGTGCTTTCGTAGATTTGCTCGCTAGAAACCCTAGGGAATACTTCTACTACGTCGAAGTATCAGTGGGATTTA
Source organism: Pachydiplax longipennis (assembly GCA_036926295.1). Lineage (NCBI taxonomy): Eukaryota > Metazoa > Arthropoda > Insecta > Odonata > Libellulidae > Pachydiplax > Pachydiplax longipennis. The sequence goes on along the minus strand of JAVFKF010000001.1, from coordinate 17,830,103 downwards.
AGGATTGTCGAAATATCTCCATGCTAGGAAAGTCGAAAGTCTTTCCACATTCCTCCGAAATTAAATTCAGTCACGAAGAATAGTTGATCAGGGATATCTTTGGCGAGCATGAGATGTGTAAAATCACACAGAATAGGAGATTTCGAGTAGGTCTCTGCTCATATTCTCCTTAGATCAATATGCCCCATCAGATTTCAGTTACTTTATCGCGTCGAACACCCGGATAGCCATATGTAATACTTAGGTGATAACGTTCCCGGGTTCGATTATCCTTGGTATGTCATATGCGCGAAATTACCTCTGCTTTTAAGCACATCAAGCCATACAACTGGTATTAAATATGTTAATTTGGTTGATCCGATAAAGCCATTAATATCGCCCACATTATGTGGGTACGTACTTTGGAGAATAGTACGAGACTTACAATCTTTCATTCAGTTATATTCAAATTTCCAAAATGAGTGAATAGAAATATTTTTATTGAAGCAAAGCGAGGATTGTTTGACTTAAAACAACTTGTTTCTATATATTCTTTTAAATTGGATTTTCATTTTCATTAATTTTGAGAGTGCATGTATTTGGTTTTGGTTAACTACGTATGTCTGCTCAGTGAGAATGGAGTGTCTGGTGATGTGTTGATGGTGAGTGACTGGAGGTGTTCTCTTTTGTGTATTTGGTGATGGATTATAGTATTAGCAATCGTAGCTCCATGGTATCTAACATATATTCAGTGTGTATTCTGAGGGATCCCGTGAGAATGATCGCAAAAATATAGTTCGAAGGAAGGCAGGTCGGTATGTTTTGGGGAGGGTTTATGAAAAAGGTAGCGGTTTAGAAAGGTTAAAATCCTCGGAATAGAATCGCTAGAGAGCTGGAGGAGAGTAGGCTAGGTTGTTTATCAGTTTTAGTTCCATCGTTACTAATAGTTATTTTATTTCATGTATGTGGTGTGGTATAACAATGAAGATGAAAATCCAATTAGCATATTCGAACAAATTTAAGGTCTTCTGATGTATTTTTAAAGAAAATTGCAACAGTAATTAAACCATCTTTTGCTTTGCTTCAAATCCACTTATCGCGGAAAATATTGACAGAAGCTTTTAAATATCGATCTAAATAGATATTCCAGTATGCAATGCATTTTTAATGTGCTTCGGCTGGAATAGTTTTGAACATTTCTCCCGCTTGAGCAAGTTTATTATTTATCTCAATGTGAACAGCTTTGCACATGTGATTTTCAGATTTTTCAGCTTTCCTAAGTTATTTATATTGGCTAATTTTCATGAAATATAATTTGGATATTTGGTGGTTTTTATGGTCGTATAGAGTATTTTTCTCGATTCCTTTCAGTCAATTTAGTCGATAATCTAATGCATTAAATAAGGCATACTTTAAGAAATCTTGAATTCTGATTGTAGGCTTGCTTTTTTGTTCTAGATTTGATCTGTTTTCTATCTACCGCTTTTATTCTCCTATACATATTGTATTGTAATTTTAACTCTTTTTGCCTTTTCGGAGCTTCAATTCATCCGGTACCTGTTAGATTAGAATATGGCAGTATTTTAGGTTTAAGTGCTTCGACAGCTGAGATCATTTTGCACGGTCTCCCACCGGAATCGAACCCGTGACTGTTTTTTCCAATGTAGAACGCGCGGCAAGCATGGCTATCTGGACCTGTCTTAAATTCGATTGTTTCTTAACTTCAACGAAAACGTAATAAAATATAAAGCCCCCTTTAGTTTTTTGCGCAATTAGTACTTTTAATATTTTTTTCCATTTGGTCAGGGTACTACTACTAAGGAGTTATTTCAAGGTAATTTCCGTATATTTAAATACGTTTAAATTTAATCACTTTCTCGGAGAATTACATTGCTTGAGTACCCTCAATTATTATGTAACCTTTATTCGATCACCTTAAAGCAGTAGATATATTTTTAACGGAAAATATCGATAATGATTATTTAAGTTAATCAAATTTTTGGAGGGGATATGCTTTTAACATCTTCTGCAGATGTGTTGATTAATTTAAGAGTTGTTGTAATTCAGCAAACTTTCCAAAATCATCTTTATAGATAACGTAGGGCTTACAGCTTTAGATCAAAACACTAATTGAGCTTTTTAAATCTTGTTTTATACACTTTCAGTAAAATTACTTGAGTGGATGTCATTGGAAGACTCAAGGGAATTAGTGGTGTTTCCAGAGGTTTCTTCCCCCACATCAGGCAAGCATATTGAGCAGTTAAAAGATCAAGGAATAAAGGAAGCAGTTGGGGGCCGGAAGGGGTAAGGTTTTCCTCTTATATTAAATTGTATCATTTCAGTTTGTGTAGTGGAATTAAAGTGAGTTTTGCAATGCTTGTTAAGACAGTGGTGCTGCTGGCTTGAACAGTAACTCAAGCCCTCATATTGTACACACCAGAAGTAACGCTTATAAGAAAAAAGATAGCTTCAAGCCAATATATCTCAAGATTTTGATTAGATAATATAGGAGCATAGCTTTGCATGGTAGAATTAAATAGCAATAATATTGTGCCTTAACTTTTATTTGTGATACTTTTAAATCGTTTGCTTTATGCAAGTTTAAAAAGTGTATTCACCCAAAGAAGGTTATAGCTTTTAATTAGAAAAGGTGTTTCGACAATGATTATAGTTACTTAGCTCATGGATGGGGAGCCTGCAACCTTTGTGCCATGTATGACCTTTCTGTCATTCAGTACCAGCTTTTCTTCTCTTCCTGAATTTTACATGGTTTTATGCATGACTTTTCTCACAATGCTTTATTAGATTCGGTGAAAATGGAATGGAAAATGTATTACCTGTATTTATAAAACATTTCAGATAAACTATATATCAAAGCCTTTTGAATGTTATTAATAAGACAAAGAGATAAATAAAATAGAGAAAATGAACACTGATACAGGATACGGCGTTTTTCGGTGTTTTAGTATTTCTGCATTAGTTCGTAGTTATCGGAGTGTTTGTTTAAATACATTTGGGTGGGGAAAAATATCAGTTTGTCTGGGAATTTTTTGAATGTGGAAACTAGCACTTTTATATATTCAGATTTCATGATCCTGCACATTATGCGTATTTTATTAATTTACCTTGCACATTATGCGTATTTAAGGATAACGTACTTGTATTGAACTTCTGCAAGATATTTAATACATAGCGGTTTCTATTTTTACTGTATATTTACTTTGCTTCATTTATGAAATTCATTTTATTTACCCTCTCAACCTGCTTTTACGGAGTTTATTATAGATTGCAACATATTCATCGTATTTGCTTACAGAACTTGAGGTTGTAGCCTGCATATGACGCCTTTGGAAAGAGGATAAAGTGAATATTCCCTCCAAAAGGAACTGGCAAGGCTATTAAAGGAGACAAACCCTGGAACACTGAATTCAAGCAGCAAATGCGGATCCCTACAGCAGCACCCATTAGAAGCAGAAAGTTGTGCTAGAAGACTCGATGTACTTCATGGAGCCTGGATGCATTGGACTTTATTATTGCAAACTTTTATAATAGAGTAGATTGGACACAAGAATTGAAATACAAATCTGTAATTTCAGTATGCTTCGGTATTTTGTTTAGATGTTGTGCATTTATAAGATTATTTCTGTGTTTTGTGATCAGTTTGAAAAGTGTCGGGACGGCAGTCGAATGTATTGGGTGCGGAGGGAGGCTGTGCAGGGACCTGAGGAGGGAGCTTTCACGTCAACGCAGAGAAGATTCTTCGAGCAGATGAAGCGGTCAGGGAGCCGAAGCGTCGAGACGATTCTAACTGATGTTAGAATGACTGATTCTGCCTAGCCTAGCTGTGCGAGCGAGGCCTGCACGCGAGGCTTTCGTGTTGATCTTTGTGAGGTGTGCCGGTAAGGAATGCCTGCGTGTCTGTTGTCCGTAGGTGCCTAGAGTTACGCTACTGCAGGTTGAGCCTCACAGCGGTGGCCGCAGGTCGAACCCGAATGCAGTGCAGAGGGAAGAGAAAGAAGAGCCTGTAAACAGCAGGCGAAGCCAAGCAACGAAGATAGCTTGCGACGAACTTCACACACCAATCCGAATATACAGCGGCAAAACTTCGACTCTACAAATATTTCTCGAAACGAACCGTCCACAATGCGTCTAAAAAGTCCGTTTTACCGATGAATTCACGTAATGCGATTGAACACTGCGAATATGACACAGCGAACATATCGTTTTTTAACTTTGCGTTTTTGAAGACGGCGATTTTAAACTGTTTTCGAACGATGCGTTATCACAATTACTGGATTATCATATCATCACCTTGCGTCGACGTCATGCGTACGACAACTGTCAACGTCACCAGTTGCTACAGCCGATGCTCTCTCAATACTACGCAATGTTTCCTCATACGGCGTCTGCAGTCAACCTGCGTGTATAACGCCTTTGTATGTCTTAGCCTGTTAGATGTTGCGATTGGTTGTATGCGAAATTTGTTAATAGCCATGTACTTGGTATGAATGATCCTGTTGCATTTCGGTGTCCTTCCTACATATATTATTACATATGTCGCCTCATCCTTAAGGCAATTTTTTATAATGGAGTGTTTTTATATGAAGTCGTTAAGCTTAAGAAAGTTGTTTGAATTTGTTTACTTGGTATGTTATTACTGATATGATTTTATTTTCATGAATTGCTTCATGGACTGGTATAATTTGCGAAGCCAAGCAACGAAGATAGCTTGCGACGATTTTCACACACGAATCCGAATTTCAGCGGCAACACTTCGTCTCTACATAACCCACGAAACGAAACGTCCACGATGCGTCTGATAAGTACGTTTAAATACTGCATCCACCTAATGCGATTGATTACTGCGTTTTTTAACATAGTTTTTTTACCTCTGCGTTCTCCCAATTACTGGGTCATCATACTATACCTTGTGTCGCCGTGATGCCTACGATCACCGTCGCCTTCACCATCGGCTGTAGCCGTTGCTCGCACTATACTATGCAAGTTTTTATGCGTACGGTGTCCTCAGTCGACTTATCTATATAACGCCTAAATATGACTTAGCCTTTTTGTTTTTGCAGTTGGTTCTTACGAATTTAGTTATTATTCATGAACTTACTGCGAAAGATCCTGCTGTATTTGTCCTTCATTTAATATTAAATGTCGCCTTATCCTGAATGAAACTTTTTCTGCTAGATTATAAGTTTTTTTTATATTCCTTTGATACTATACCCAATTTTCTTATTGGATGTCAGTAAGGTTGTGGGTTTTAGTATGTCTTTTCTTATATTATTACTGATTTTATTTTCATTAAGTGTTATATGGTGTTATAATTTGTTCTTTTTCCTATTGTGAGAATTTGAGTATCATACGTTGCATTAAATTTCGAATATTTTCTATGGCAATCCATATGGTTAATTTTCCCTTTTTTACAGGAAGTCTTCACGAATTCAAAGAAATTCCTTAAAATGTTGATTTCTCATTATCTGTAATTACTGGCAAGATGTATTTTTCTTGAAATTTTACAGGCTAGGTTGTAAGGTGTATCGTTCCTTTCCTTTCTGTACGTGTTCTCATATCAATGTTAGCATTAAATATCTAATCTTTTTTTCCAGTCTTCGCATATGACTATGTTTGTTTTTGAAAGGTCTGTTTGGTGTATTTTCTGTTCCGTGTAATTTGCTCAGAATTTCCAGGTCCAGCCTCGTATTTAGCCACAATTTTGCTGATGGAACTTTAGTGGATAAGGTGCTGTTTGAGCCGTTTTAGGTGCCCAAAGATAGGATAGGCTTGGTCTACCTGATTCTTGGTCTCTTGCTGCCAATTGAGCGACAGATATGCTGAGGTTCTGGAGGAGTTTAGAGTCCATCAGATTACAACCCTTTGGTTCAGTTTTTGGAATCCTACAGACAGAAGTGCGATGCTGCAGCATATTTCATCCATGGCCATCTTCCAGAGGGGCGCCCGTAATGGACACCAAATCACTTGCTTGCTTAAGTGACTTTTGACGTGTGGCAAGTTCAGATACATTTGCAGAGCATTTACTTGAACTATAGTCTCTTCTACCAGTGAAGCCACACTTGAACTTAACGTGCTGAAATTCTTATTAACCCATGTTCTCGTGAAGAGCTGACCGCAATTTAAACTGTTTTAACCCTGTACTATTCATTCTTAATGGAGCAATTAATCTATTTTGTGAACTTAATGTTGTGGCCGATGGTGCTATACCTAATCGAAGCTCAGGAGAAGTGAGTGATGAATAATACAATAGGTTACCAGATCCAGTGAAGAACTTAATTTTACCAAGTTTTCTATTCATGTTTTTCATTCATAATTATTACGTGTTCTCTATATATGTCCAAATATTTTTGCCTACTTTTGGAATCTTGTCAGCTTTCAGCTTGCATTGCCAGATAATGTATTTACATTACCCTTTGATGGAATCAAACATGGTTTTTCGTTATTGTAAAAGTATACGAGGAATCGCTTGTAGTTAAATAATTTATCTCAAATTCAGTGATTTACAAACGTTTTGCTGATTAACTTCTGTGGTTTTGGCTGCCTTTGGGAGGTTTTTTACGGAGGGGTTTTCCTTCCAACTTCGGGCGAATGCCAGGCAGACTTGTTCTTCCCCTCCGGTCTTCCTTGTGATGTCTGAATTACTGTTGTTTTGCTATTTGGTTTGTTTACTGTTTTGCTATTTGTCTGATGTAATCACAGGGAGATTTAAGTGAAATAAAAGTTGATATTGAGAATTGCCTGTTCTGATTCTTAGTGGCATTTTGTTCTACAACCTAACTAAAAGGAAAAGCAACCATGTATTTTCACAGTTCAATCTAAAATTAACTACTGCTTATAAGGACGATAATGCCTACTATCCTGCGATATGAAAGGCAAAAATGCTTCAGCTTGGGTGTATTAAAAGGCGCTTAAAATTCGTTTTAATAGTTTTACTGTACATATAAATGCGTATCTGAGCAAGTAGAAAAAGCCGCGATCAATTCGATTTCATAAAAGATAATTAAGAACTGATAATACAGGGATACTTTGTTTTGGCTATTTAAACCTATAACTTTCTTCCTTGGTGATTATTGAGCTGTTACTATTATGTATCTAATAACAGAGAAAAATTCAACCTGTTTTTTCATTGATGTGGTATTAATGTAATTATTACTGTATCATTTACTCTGATTCTTAAAATATACTACATCCTTACCTAGTAAATAAACCAGAGAAAATTGAGAACAAATGAAAGTGTATTGAACAGATAAATATCTTTTATGAGAAATGTCTTAAAATAATGAAAATATTGAGAAAAATATATTGTGCTGACTACACTCATGGTTTTAGTGATTAGATAATAAGTGACAAGTGAGTTCTGTATAGGGTCAGATCTGGATGGTGAACATGTAAGCAGAGCTTACAAAATAACACATTGTTATGGCAATAGTCATTGTGAGTTAGCTTCTTTCACTAATCATGAAGAAAAATTGAGATGGAGACACCTTATGATTTATTAAGGTGCCTGTTCTACCACTGGATATAGCCTTGTTTTAATGGTAAGTAAAATAATAAACTGAGACTTCTACATTTTGTACATAGTACATACATCCCTGATGTGGTAGAAACAACTTTCTCATCAATAAGTTATCTCTCTCCACTTTTCATAAGGCAGCGGCTCTTAAACTTTAGTTCGCTGAGGATCCCCATTAATACTTTCAAAAGATCACTGACATCTTTTGAAGTTCAACGATTTATTTAGCACTCTTCTAATAGTAGCAGTAATATTAATCTACAAGTGCTCAGATAGCTGAGGTCATTTCAGGCCCCCAACGGGGTAGAGGATCGCTTTCACCTCGCGTTATTCGGTTAGCCTTGTCTTCTCCTCCACCCTATTGATTAGGGGTTATTTGCCTCTTACGCCTTCCAACATATTCTGCTACTTTACTTTGGTCGACGTCTCCGTCTTGCCGAAGGTAATGCTCCAATATATTTACGTAATCGAGATTTACAGATGAATGGTAATTGCCCTCCCCAGGGCTTGCGAATGGCCAAGCAAGCACCGCGTTCAACTTAGGGGATAGCGGTCCTGGGTTCGATTCGCGTCGAGAGCGCACGTGCGAAATGACCTCAGCTGTCGAAGCACTTTTAACGATTATTTAAATTTTAAATACTACACTGTTGACTTCTCCTATTGCTTCGGCATCCCCTCATGTTATAATAGATTTTGTAAATATCTACCTCATCCCTAAAGCCTTCATTTCTAATTCTTTCTTCTATCCATTCTTCATCTTTAATTTTTTTCTAACGCGTTCGACCTGTATCCTTTGTCCAGTGACTCACTCACGGAGGGGAATCCTTACCCGCTGGTTCAGGCGAATGAAACTTTTTATATAAGTTTATAAGGGGATATTCTAAACAGCGATTACCAAAAGGCGAACATAATAATATCTTTTATGCGCAAAAAATCCAAGAGCTTTAAAATGCTAAAGTATACTTCACCATTTACTATTTTAAAGTATCAGTATATTAGTATATTTATTGTATATGATTGGTTAAATATCCAATCAATATTGGATATTAGAAATCTTATTTAAAATGATATCCTACATTAATGATTGAATTATCAAAAAGTAATGGTGATAAGCAACTTAATAGCAGCTGTAAAAATTAGTCGGTACTCAGTGAGCTCGGGTTACGTCATTGAAGCAACCCGTCATAAGTCCATCACATGATCGTAAAGGTATGACGACTGTGTTTATCCTAACTCCAAGGAAACACCAGCCTTTATGATTGGCTCGAAAATAGGTTTCCTCTGATTGAAAGATTTTAAAGAAATTCCTTAGTTTAGTGTGGGCCTTTGAGAGGTAAATGTGTATGTACGATATATCTCTGAAATGCGTAGGATGGGATTTTTGCATGGAGTGAGATATTTTAATACACCGGGCTGGCTTTGGTGATAAGCGAGGCAAGCAAAGCATTGGGAGGCTCGCGAATTGGGGGCCTACAGTCCTGTTAAATTTTACCATTTCTGTAAAAATGTAAGGAATCCCGCATAATATATTGAGAGACGCCCACATAAGGTATTGCATCGCTCGCTACCACTAATTCCATTTTTTTATTTATAGAAAAGTTGTATATCCTTTTAACCAGTTATTCTCGATGTCAGATTAGACCTTGAATGGTATAGCACCAGAAAATGATGATGATTTGTGGATTTCTACTGCATAGTCTATTTCTCGAAATAGTGAATGTTGTTTCTCTTCTACTTTATGCATGCATTAGGGTATTTAATTTAAAATTTCTCATTCTTGATTATTTTAAAGGATTTTATGGAGCGTTATTTTCGATTCGGAAGTGAAAAACGAATTGAGGCGATTCGACTTGACGATGTATGAGCCCCATTTGGATTCACTTTCAACGTTTGACTGATGGAATGGTGGTCAAGTCTGCTCATTATCTAGTTATTCCACCATGAACCTATGGCTCATACTTCCTATTCTCTGAGGCCAACTTCAAGTCGACAGGCAATTATCGTGGAAGAACAAAGTGCCTCTAATGCAAGGTAAGTTTACGTGGCAGTAGAAATTCTGTAGAATCCATAATATTTTTTATTGGTATGTTTTCAATGGCAATCAACTGATATATATTATAATGATACTATCTTCTAATGCAAAATTGAGTGTAGTCTTAGATATTAAATCCCGTTGCTTTTCAATCCAGCACTCTAATGGTAGTATTGTTATAAGTTATTTGGTAGCCAAAGCCATTTCGGACGTACGGGCCCTTACCAAGAATCGATCCCAGAACCGCTTTCTTTGGAGGCGAACGTAATACCCACTAGACTATACGGGAGCCCACAGCATCTCAGTGTCATTTAGCAGGAAAATTAGGTGACATGCTTAAGTACCTGTAAATTAAATGAATCCTCAGTTTGCGTACTTAAAGATAAAATAATGAGTGGGAATCAAGTCTGACTTATGAAGAAAAATAACTGTGATATTTTATCTCGTACTTAAAGGTTGTGTGAACACTTTCACGAGTTACGATGTTATAGAATATTTTCCTACTCACATATCGAAAAATATTGATAGTTCAGTCGTATTGTTAACTGTTAGTTACTCTGAAGTAGTGGCATCCTATTTTCTAAAATATCTTCTTACTAGTTTTTCCAATAAGCCAATGAAAAAGGCGAAGTTTACGCCCTTCATTATATTTGTGCATCATTAACGTTCATGTCAAGGATGAACCAGTTTATTTGTTTAAAATTTTGTGAGTAAAATCTTCCCAATCTCCAAGAATTCTTTTATTTACTCCAAAACTTAAGATTTTATTGCTATATATTTTTTTCTAAACGAAACACCTGAAATATTGTGAAAAAGTTTTTAAATGAGGATATTTTCCATCTAAAATTTTTTGCATTCCAATTGAATTTTTACTGTTAGTGTTAATGCTTCATTTCTTTTTAGAAGGAAATTGTATACGTGGTCCTTGGTTTGCCTCATTGTTTTAGAAAACCTTGTAATTTTTCATTGGTGTATTAACAGTTAATCTAACATCCTCCAGAGTTGCTTAATATTATGTATGAACTCACATTTTTAAGTAATAAATTTTTTTTTAATTACTCAATGAAAAGAACTGTCTGTGAACATCCAACTGGTTCATTCTCATTTATGCATCTATAGCACAATGTAGTCATATTAATCTACAAATAAAATTTGAAGATTCAAGCTTCAATTGGACACATTGTAGAAAATAGAAGTTTAGTGTTTTATCAAGAAATATCTCACTAAGATATTCTTATAGCTGGATAGTAATTACCTTTAATTGTATATTTGTATACTTGGATATATTTTATACTAAATTATTTCATATTTAAATGAATTTTATTAGACCATAGATTTTATTGGAAATTTTTTATGGCTTGATGTACAAATGAAACATAGATATAAACAGAGTTGTAGTAACTTTGGGGAAGAAGTCATGGTTCCATCTCAAAATTTTCTCAGCCTCATCTTCAATCTTGGCCCTCTTGGCAGTATCTAGATTAAATGCATAGATGGTTTTAAATATTCAGTTTGGGAGTTCTTTACATTATTTATTAAATTTCATAAAAATTCATATTCATTTTCTTCTAGGAAAGTAATGGATAGTCTAATATTTATAGAGAAATTTTTTGTTTTGAGTTTTGAGCTGAATTAAGACTGAATCCCCTTCTTCAATTTTGGTTGGATTAATCTTGAATAGTAAAAAGTAATTTCAAGTTCTTGGATACAAATTATTTCAATTTTCTCTGTTCCATCTGTTGTGATTTAAGATTATCTTACTGTCATCTGCATTTAAGTATTAAAATACATCTAATTACTATAACTTGCTAACTTTTTTATGAGAGGTTTGCTATGCTGATTCAAATAATTGTATCTTATAAAAAAAAGGATTAAATCAGTGCAAGTATAAATGAAATCTTATTAAATAATTAGTTTTTATATTCTAAAATATAAAATTTCTGCATGTTGAGATAATCTCTCATCATTAAAATTCTCACAATCATTCTCAACTTAACTCTAGTATTTACTGTAATGTAAGTCTCTATAAATTTTATGGCATCAGGTGTAAATCATATTTTGATGAATCTCATATATTTTCTTCAGATCAGATGGGAAACTGCCTTTGAAGATATGATAGCAGTAATGGAGGATGTTTCAAGAATTTATTTGGATTTGGAGATGCATCATTCTTTAGCAAGTACTCCTGAGACCACAAACTTGTTAGTTTGTTTGAACCTGACGATGACAGTATACTGAAACCAGTAGTTCCTGAATAAAAAAATTTTGTGGAAAAGTAAAAATCCGTGTTCCATGTATTTCCACCACATCTTGACCAAATCGATAGATTATACTAGTTTGAAGATTGGTTAATCAATACTTTTTCAGGATATTTTGTTTGAAGTGACTTTCAGGGAATAATATATCCAGATGCTGATTTATTAAAAAGTTTGGCTTATTTAATTTTTGCATTTTTGATTATTCAGTGTGATAATTTGAATTGGTGCTTATCTGTTTGTTTATTGGTAATTTTCAGATTTTCACTATTGTATAATAAATAATTAAAAATGTTTGTAATTTATTTCAATAAATAAATTTGAGACAATGTCAGGTATGATCTCATTTAAAGTGCATTGAAAGTCATTGTATCCTCTTCAGAAGAATGAATTTGGCGAAGCAAAATATTAAGAGATAAAGGTTCTCCAAGCGCCGAAAAGCGGCGACCGTCTAAGGGCGATTATCCGTTTCCCGGGAATCGCCCTTAGACGGTCGCCGCTTTTCGGCGCTTGGAGAACCTTTATCTCTTACAAGGAGACTATACACCGTCGGACGCGATTTAAGTGATAAGATTCGGTAATTTGATAGATATCGAGTCAAGATTGACGAATCACCCCCAAAGTTGGGTTTTATCTGTGATAGTTTTCACGGAAAATGAACTTGAAGTTTAAGCAAATCAGCTAATTTATAATGCTAATGGTAGCGAATATCGACAGAGGATCGCCTGGCGTAGTGGTATGGTAGCTGCTTCCGAAGTCATTGTTGTCGGGTTCGAGCCCATCCGCCGAAATAATTTTTTTCTCTTTTTTTCTCTCACGTAGTCTTTCGTAATCTTAATCTTTATCTGTTTTCTTCTTTCGATGAATTTAAACTTATTTTCCGGAAGTTATAGAATTTTTCCCGCGGTGAGTCACCCGTTTCTTCAAATTAAGCGCAAATACTTCTGTCCGCATATATAAGCGTGCTTGTGAATCATAATTCCTGAAATTTGAAAATTACAATACTAGAAAGGAAACGCAGAGGACTATTTTCAAACCTCTCCTACATCCAGCTGCTCATTCTAACGGCGATTTCAGAAAGTCCTCTGCTGAAAACCGATCACTTTTACTGACGTATCTGTTCCACCAGATTTAATATCCAGCTCCCACACCCAAGAATGGAAATTCTTTTCAAACGTCGCGTTACACAGGCACGAAGTGCACTTCAATGTCATGATCTCCAAGAGGATCTTTGGGATCGGTTCTAGCCATATGAACACTACTTTCCATGGAGCAATTTAATTCATACAAAATTGCTGCATGCATTGCTAGCAATTTTGTATAGATTCAACTACACCTAATTACCATCAAATTAAATTCAGATATTCCTTAAAAATGTTCATTTATTCAAATTTCTTCATTTTACAAATATCAAAATAAATTTGCGTCAAAATATTAAAATCACATCCACATAATCTGATTCATTTCTCCAAGTCATTCAAGCTGTCAGTCTTCAACTGCACTTTACTCCTTCCATGAATCTCCCTATTAACTGGATTCCTCCATCTGAAATATGAATTTCACAATTATTAAATATTCCTTACTAGAAACAAATTCACTCCACCTTTAATAGGTTCTGAAAATATTTTTCAAAAACCGTTATTAAATTCAAAATATTACATTTCATAAAGACACCTTAGAATTATGATAAGCATTATCTAAGGTAAATATTATCACCAACTTTCAAACAAATTAATTTCTCAATCATTTTAAATCATTAATTAAAAATTATCATGCTGGAAATAAAAATCTTGATCACACAACCTTATGGAGTTAAATTTACAGAATCACTTTTAACATTGCAATTTATTTCATGTCCTTTGAGTAATAAATTATAGTATGATAATTTGACCCCCTCAAAAAAACAAAGCATTTTCATATATAAACATTCTACTATATATATATTCTACTATACATACTATATAAAGATTTCTTGTATCATTGTTATGAGAATGTTTCCAGACATTTATAAATAAAGATAACATCAAACAAACTATTCACTTTATCCTAAAGACTTAATACTCCTTGAAAACAAAAGTAAGGTTTTGTACAGTTTAAGCTTAGCTAAATTAATTTTTTTACTGAAAAGTAGGCAGACTTGAATTAGTAAAAATAAAGTTAAGAATGCTTTAAGAAAAGAAACAACTGATGAATGATATTTTTCAGTCTCTATACTATCTATTCATTTAATTACAATAATTTTTCAATAAAAGCGAAGCAAACTTCAGTAAAACCTAGGAGTAAAAAATATTTGTCAAAAAAATAAAACAATTTCACATTCCTTCCTTTAATATTAAAAAGAAAGAATTATTCCTTATGGATTTCAGAATTTTACTTCAAATAGCTGTTATAAAATCAAAAAAAAGGTTCTTAAATAAACTGTTGAAGAGATATTATTGAACTTTTCTTACAAGCTTCAGGCTACTTTTCCATTAAACTTATTTTGCACCACAATCTGTTTTCTTCTCTTCCTGGTGTGCCAATCCAGAGCTCTCAATGCCAATGGTTCTATGAAAATTAGGAGGCACACAACATAAACTTTATTTTATAGAACTTACCATTTGCTGAAGACAAAGTTACAACTTTTGCTAAGCCTGCTTTTGTTGAATTTGTCCTTTGTTGGATATTCAGCTTCATATGAAGGAGAGTTGAACTGCCAACAACATGAATATCAACATATTGATCTACGGTATCAAGGGCAGCTTATTCTAGAGTAAATGAATGATTCTTTATGCTAAGTTTTCAGCTGAAAACTTTTTACAGGAAATTATTAAGGGGAACACCGAATGTTATACAATTAAGAAATTCAAGAGATATTTTTTTAAAAGGTTTAATCGGATTTTTTAAAATAGTGAAGAGGTCTATTCTGATATTCATGAGAACATCTTGGTTATCAATACTAAAATTTTAAAATGGCTCAAAATACAATAAAATATAGTTCAAATACAACATATTGCAATTAAAATTGCAAAATTAAAATTGTCGTCCGTGATATTTTTCTTCCAATTGTTCTTCCTATTCTTCCTCCCTCCAACCCTCTTCACATACCTGAAATAATACATTTATGTTAAAGATTTTAAGCTTTGATTGAAAGCAATCAACTGCCATCAAAATTTCTTCCCTCACAATAGTTCAAAATAAGCCATTTATGGCCAAAGTAACAAAATGCAGAATGTACGGTTTTTGTAGAATATACAACATTTGAATTTAAAATTATGTTATCTATAAAAAAATTTTCACCGATCAATAAATAGCATAGAAAATTTTAGCAATCAATGAATGCAGAATTATGATCCTTAATATCCTAAACTAATAGTTTAGTATATAGTATATCACACTCTTAAGTTTCAGGAGTTCAACATTCTGTATACAAACTTTGCAAACATCAAAGTATATATTAAGTATTAAAAAGCTCTTATTATGTTTGATAATCATTTCTATACATTTCTTTAACCAAATTGAACTCTTAAGACAATTTTCTTACAAATCTTTTAATGAAAATGCAGGTTTTAAATTAGGAGATTAAATTGATAAAATTAAACTAAGAATGCTCAGGAAAAAGTTGTTCCACCAGCAGTAGAATTATGAAAAACTTTTACAGTATCTATGACTCAATCAGTTTATTTTCCAACAAATTTCTAACTGTATTAGACCAAATTAGCAATATGCAAGTAGACTACTATTTAAGTCATGACTGAAAGCCTTATCTTTGAATGAAAGACACAAAGTAACAGAAAAAGATCAGTAACAACTGTGAATTAGGACTAGGGGATACAATTAGGCAATCTGGCAAAAATATCTGCTGAATCAGATGTAAGATCATTGTTCAAATCTATTTTATCATATTTTACAGAAGATTCTTTCAGTATTATAAATTAAATTATATCATGAATGACCTTAAGAAAACGAGTGGCACACTTATTTTTATTATGTTTTTTTTACTTCTCTGCTAATGCCTCTATAATGACAATTACTTAAAATGAATGTGACAGAAAGGCTTAACTCAAAATTTTTAAACTTATTTTCATAGATAAATTATTAACATTTGAAACAGTTGCTCATAGCATTTTTTGTTAAGCCCATCACAACATCTTGGTCGATGTAGAAGAAAAATTTTGCAATTTATGAACTTTTCCATTTTCATTCTTGTGACCAATGAGAGACATTAAAAGGTAAGTACTTCACTTTCATGATTATATCGGTAAAAAGAGACTTACCGCGTATATCAGCTATCTGCTTCGATCATGCAAACGTGGAGACTGAGGAGAGGGAGGAGACTGAGCATGCTCTCTTAGATATTGCTCCTCGAGAGCATTAATGGCAGCTTCCTTTTCTCCGATGAATTTGACTACTTCGTCACGCACAATGTCGGGCAATTTTCTTCTAATATTTGCGACTATCTGCTCTTGAATCTTATCCATGTCCAAATCGTTTACACTTTTCGCAGGGCCATTTTTCTTTAGTTCCTCCATGATAGTTTCCATTAATTTCGGTAGCATTGCCTCTTCAACCCTCAAGCTGACCTCGTCCACTACGCCCCTTGATCTTATGCCGTTATTAGCAGCCATAGTTTTAGCACAGAATAAGATTTTAAGTGGACCTGCGAAGAGAAAGGCAAGTAAGCGTTTCGTCCGAACTAAGGAAGAGGACTGAAGTAAATTATGAAAAATTCTATTTGCAAGAAATGATGAAATACTAATAAATAAAAACAAAGGTGGCTTAGAGAGACTCGGCAGAAATGTGATCTAATAAGCACAGTATACGATTTTAATATTCAATTGCATCGGTTCTGTTCTACCTGAATGAAAACAGGTATGTGAAAAGTTTATATTTTGAGGTTTGGTACGTAAAAAGAGAGATCGGCGTAATCTTTTATCACTCTTTACTTCACTACTCACATATACTATTCTATAAATTCAAAATTTATGAGAGTATGCAGTATATCTAAACGTTTGTTAGGACTAGACGTGAGCGAGAACTCTTAGAAGTTTAAGGCATTAAAATTAGAAGTTTTACTGGAAATCGCTCTTTTAAATTTACTCCAAATTCCAACTTGTTTTTGCCATTCACCATTCTTCACAACGTTTTTGATAAGAATGAAAAAAAATTGTAAAACCTTGAACGACCGAGCTAACTTTTATCCCAGGTAAGACTAAAGGAGAGGGTTCGTCGAGTTCACACAGTTTTCCCGACACAAATGTGTATGGCGCGATTGCCTAACTCCGATTCTCATATGTAAAGTCTGCATTAACAGAGGCCTAGTCTTTGTTCCTCCTACAGTCTGACCCTTTCAAGGGATATACCCTGACAATCTCGAGCGAATCCGTACTACGGAGGTTTCAATGGTAAGGTGAATCCAAGTGCTATCTCTTTTTACTTATAAAAGGTTAATGCGTAAATAAAAATATTTGATAAATTAAAATAAAGAAAATTTTTTTTTAATTTGAAAAATCTTACTTTCGCAGATTTAGGGAGATATGATAAAATACGCATGGGTTCATGGAGCCCGCCGATCGTCGACCTACGGGATATTTACTCAAAGTCAGCTGCAGCATAGTTACAATCATACTTTAACGCAACCAATTTATTCTCTAATTACTTTGAACAAATTTTGTCTTAATTCTTTTAATATTTCAAAAGTCATTTAAGTTACGCATCACATTTTCGCGTAATCTTCATCAGGATTATCATGTCTAAAACGCAATTTTAAGTTTAGTCTGTACGACCAGATGAGACTACTCGCGTAATCACATGTCACGAGACAAATTTAATGGGGTTATACTTCAATCAATGTGAATATTACTGATGTAAGGGAAGGAAACTGAATTAACCTTACCATAGCCATCAAAGGATCCACTGAGGAATAGAATAACTTAGATGAATTAATACCTAAAGACAACTTTAAAAGGCCATAAGAAATTTAAACGAATAGGAAACTAGAGTTCAGGTACGGGCAATGGACATTCGAGTAAAATGACAAATGCTGCTAGGTATTTGCATAATGCCAAATTAAATCAACGCTGAATATAGTCTTACAAAATTAAATCCCATACCATTATCCCGACTTGCATCCAAATATCTACCGCTAAATAAAATGCACGCACAAGAGAGGCCCACAGCTATTCATCCTTTTAAATCTGAAAGCATCCATAAACATATGGATAAAAATACGTTTAAACCAAAACTTATTTTAAAACAAAACTGATAAAAAGGAAAAAAATTCCGTATCTTCTCATGCACACCCGCGACCTCCAGGCAGAACGGCAGGTGCAGGTTCTAATCGAAAAATTACCGGGAAAGAGTAGGCAATTTGATCAAACTAAATATATGAAACGAACTATCAGACAAAGTAATCAAACAAAAATAACAAATAAAGATAGAAACCGTTGAGTATCACCAACGTCTTTCGATTTCAAGTAAGCGACGAATAATACTCTCAGATTGAAAATTACTCAATCATTAGAAGGGAATGACATCAATAATCACTACCTTTCAAGATTCCAAACACAATAAGACTTATTAAAAAATATCGTCTTAATGAATATCTGCCAGGAGTCATATAAATGCAGAAATGTAACGCAATATAACAGGACTTACCTCGACTAATCCCTCCAACAGCTGTATGATAAGCAAAACGTCTCCCGATGCTTGTTCCTACAGCGTAACAGTCAAGACAAAAGTGGACAAGAACCCGAAATCCCTTGGGTTTTATAGAGCGATAGACCGGTGGCGCTAATGGGAAAAGAAGACGATCAACCTCACTAATTGCTGCACATTGGGAAACCCTCCTCCAACCTGAGGTTACCATTCTAAAGGTTAAAACTGCCCTTTTCTCTTCGTTTGTACTTTGGTCAAATGGCAGAAGAGCTGAATGCACGATTCCCGTATACAAGTGCGTCTGTGTGACTCAGCGGTGGCGGAAATTTAGATTTCTTCCTCTCAGCTGTAGTTTTTTTTGTGATGGAATACCCCTTTGAGAGGATGAAGGTGCCGTCAAGTTTGAGATGGATAAGATCCTTCTCGACGACGGTATCAATTTTTGTATAATTTCTATAGTGAGAAAACCGTATGATCAACGAATATATTTTATTACATGAAACAGGCTGTTATTTTGTAACTGATTGGGATATGCAATAAATCTATATGACCACGACTTGTGATTATCTTTATTAAATTGTTTTACAGATAGCAATAGGTATCTTCTGATGACTAAATGAGTTTTCAGGAGCTCCTAAAACGTGTGATAGAATAGTTCTATAGTTAAAGAGTTTTTATAAACATTTAGGTATGGATCGATTCATCCTAATTTTTTTGATCGTTTCATATCTGCTCTAAACGAAACAGTGATATGAAAGCTGCCATAACATTAAAATTTAATAAGATGACTAAATATTTTTGCATACAAAATATTATAGCTGCTATCCCAGAAGCAAAACAAGGCATATGTTTAGGGCTGGTGAGGAGCGAACTGTTCAAAGGTGTTTTACCAGAATTAAGACGAACTTTCCGACTTCGATATTACATCGAAGATTGAAATATGCGACGAATCAGAGCCTTAAAATCCTTTTTAATGACAAATTCGGGTTCATCATGGGGCAGGTATTTATTTTGAAACCAACAAAAGTATTTAAATAAAGATGAAATTGGGAAATCGCAGTCCTCCCCATCGGATTGATTCCCCTTGTTTGAGTCCCAACGCGATCGTACTTACTACACATATCAGTAAAATAATTTACCCATACTATTGTTTGGATTACGACGAAAGATTTTACTTTCTCTTTGACCTGAACACGTCACAATTATGAAAATTGCGTTTGATAACAGTAGACATGCGAATTTATCATAAAATTTTGGCTAGCAAGTCCTCGCTTTGACGATGGAGAGAGAAAGAGGAAGGAGGAAATAAAGTATTCGATCATAAGGTGATCCAAAGAGTTCGACATAATTGTAGCTTCCTGGAATTGCTCTTAAAAATATTAAATAAACCACAATGTCTTGCTAGATAAAATAATCAGCTCCATCACATAAATTTTCAACTCGAGAAACCCCATTCAGAACATACATTCTTATGTCATTTAGAAGCGACGAAAAATATTCTATCTTCTTAATATAAATCAGATGCATATTAATGACACATTGTGAACGTTTAAAGACTGACTAAAGACGTTACTGACTTAAAAGAGTAGTAAGAACAGAATTGTGCATTCCATTAAAGGAAGGGAAGCAAAACAGATGTATTGCCGATACTCATGAAATAATATGACTGCATGGCAAGGAGGTGAACATTACTTTTACAGTGACTTTGAATAATGACTGTAAGGTGACATAAATAGATATCAAATGGTTTTAAAAACAACCATAAACAGACAAAATGTTTTGCCGAATAAATTTTTCTTCACATACTAAAACAATAGCGATTTAATAATAATAAATCGTAACTTTAGAGACAATTGTTACTGAAAATAACTTTAAGAGACTAGCCGTTGTATGGAGTCTGATATTGCGTAAAATGAAATTGGAGGTTCCTTTAAGGAGTGAGAAAAAAGGAATCCTATTCAATAGCCTTCTCAAAAGGTTTGGACTCGTGTCGCTGTAATTTCCCTCATGGTGTTACGCAGAGAGGGTGCAATGGCTTCTTCGGCCTAGAAATGTAATAATCCTGTTCTTTCCCATTATCCCATACTTCCCATTCTTTTAACTACCCGAGAATTTTGCGTTTAAAAATTCTTTTATGGCTCCAAGATAGGCAAGTGGCCAACGCGTTGAACTTTGGTGAAAGCGGTCGCGGGTTCGGCCTCGGTGGGGGCAAAAATATGCCAAGTGGCCTTAACTGTCGAGGCACTTTTATAAAAATATGTATCCTCAAGCATAAAAAATGTATCTTCAAACATACATGGCCAATATTTTAGCGAGTTGCAAATATATTACAGATAAATAGAAGAATAACCACAATCAGGGAATGTATAGTCTTTTTTTCTGAGTAGCTACTCTTCCTAAAGCGAGAGAATAACTCATTAGCCTTCGCAGATTACCACAACGAGGATTTTAATACTTTCGATAGTAATAATCTCCTTAGTTTCAATCCCGGAGTGAAGAGATTGGACGCTTTATAAAAAGAAATATCTTCCTAATGAAATACTGTAAACGACGAGACCTTCGCTAACTTCTACGGTAGATGCCGAAAAAACCAAGGATCCCTTCATTTATTTGAAGAGAATTCCAATCTCTTCGCTCAAGAATTACCGTCGAAGCAAAAATTACCATTAGAGGAAATAATTTTGTGAAAATAATGGATTAATTTTAATCTCTACCCTTATTCTAATAAGAGTATCACTATGTTATTAAAGCACTAATTTAATTAAGGTCTTTATTTTTGGCGAGATTGAGACTGAATAGTCTCCTCTTCCATCTAACCTTTCGTCAAAAATAATACACACATAAAAAGTTCTGTGTAGGTGAATAGAGAAATAGAGAGGAAAAATTTAGGAGTGGATTTAAAAAAAAATCTAAGGTGATATCTTAGGAAAAAATATCCACTGCAGGAAAACACCCGCAAAGAAGGGGGGTGTGAAAAACCTGCGCAAACCTACTGATAGTACATACAAGCTAAAAGTTATGAAAGAAAACTGTATATGAATAGAAAATTACAAAGCAGTACTATAAAGAAATTACAAAAACAATAATAAAATAAAATCAGAAAAAGAAAAAAAATGCAATGGCAAACAAAGTAAATAAAAAATATGATAAAAGCATTCAAACTAAAATACAAAATTAATAATAAAATAATAAAATTAAATCAAAAAAGAGGAAGTTGCAGGAATACGTCATGAGAAGATAATAAATATCACAAAAATAATAGAATAAAACATTGAAAAATAAAAACATGCAAAAATGACATATGAGAAATTTAGCAGTTAATTAAAAAGGGCAAATTATATATTTAATGTATCAAGAGAAAAAATTTAAGAGAAAAGTTTGAACGTTGAAGTACACGATCTATTTTCGTTATTTTCATAAAATGGCAATATTCTGTAATATTTCCATTGGAGAAGCGTGCCAGTGAAATGAAGTAACCCACGATTTTCTACGACGGAAAGAAGTTAAACCAAGGAACCAGTGAGTATAAAGTTGATATGAAGGGTGGGAGATATAGATGAAGATAGTAAGTAAGACAGAAGAATCGTAGTTGATTCGGGAGAGGGTCAGAAATATCCATTCGAATATTAATATATCTCAGCATCTGTTTGAGATCGTTTGAACATCAACCAATGATCATTGATTCCAACACAGATAATCAGGGGTTGGATAAAGGATAGAGGATGGTTGGTGCCACAGGAGGAAGGTCAGAAAAAAACACTTGCTAAAGCGGAAGTAAGGTCTTGACACTATGTTGAGTCGTCAAACAATTCTTCTGACCAGATCTACACGAACGGAAGGTAACTAGTAATCTTCAGCCAATCCGTAGCCTTTTTCATCCCTTCGACACTAGAACTATGACGGCCTATTAAAAGGATACGACGAAAACTGCATCGTTCACATTCTCCAACGTTCACTTATCTTGAATTTGGGTGATATTAATTACTACAGATACAATAGATAAATGGAGCCGCTCTATTTTATTACACGATCTCAGTAAAAAAATATGAATTATAACCAGCCGGCATTGGTGGCCGAGTATTAGCACCTCCTGATAAGCTCTATAGAGCTTAGGAGGACGAAAAATAATTCAGGGGCAACAGTTGCAGCGCAGCAAAAAAAACTTGAAAAAATAAATTATGACCGATAGAAAAATGGTTTAGAGACGATCTTGGACAATCGACAAAAGTAATGTGCATTCATTCTGAGATATCATGCTGTTTATTTTCACTATCATTAGTATTCAATTGACTTTGTAGAATGATATTAAAGGAGCTTATATATTATTTAGCAAAACACGAACAGGAATCAATTGTTTGATTATTAGAATATCATAGAATTATTAGAAAGAAAGTAATGACTAAAGATGACGATGATTTATATAAAATACAAGATTACTTCTATGGAAATCTTTCAAACTGAATGCATATTAATACCATAAACAATTGATATGTCTAAAACATTGTTTGTGTGGTTCTACCATGAATTATTAGAAGTATTATAAATCATATAGACGCCAAAATGTTTTATTTTAGAATTTCGGAGAAAGAGACTTCAAGATATCTTGCAAAATAACCCATAGTTTATACTTATATTGGCGGTAATAAGATGAAAAAACTTTCCAAACTTTAGATTTTCCCTTAACTTTTATCGCAATGAGATAAACGATGTTGATTTTCACGTAAACATTTAATAAACTCGGTCCTTCCAATACGATCACAAAAGAAAAGTGTTTATATGGCTATTGCGATGTAGATAACGTTCCCTATCTAATCTTGGTTATGAGCTGTTAGTTTCAAACAATCCCTTTTGTTTCTAGCCAGCTTCTAGGTTTCTCTCCTTATCACCTTTTCAAAGAGTGTCGAACATCTTGCAGGTTATTCTTGTCATTCAAAAAAGGAAAAGTAACTACAAAAACAGAAAGGCAGCACTTTTACTGTGATAAATAAGTAAGGTTAATGGACTATGACAAAAATTCACGGAATATTGGGAAAAATTTAGGAGCGCTTCTGTCATACCCTCAATGTACGAACATATCTTTCAGCAATAAAAAATTAATCATAAAATGCTATATTCATAATTACATTTATGCAATGATGTTATAAATGCATCACATCGCGCGTCGAAAAATATTTTTTGCAAAATTTCTCTTTATGTTCATAGTTTTGTACAAAATTGTCTCATTTTCTGCCCTTAAATCAATTAAATCACGTAGAAAAATCATAACTTTATTACCATGTTATCAGATGATCAACCCTATCCATAACCATCGAATTTAGGTAATTGGGCGCTTGAGTACGGTGACGGAGATCTGCGCGGATATAGGTTTCCATACCCGCATCCGAACCATGTTTACGAAAGAAGGCTGATCCAACCCGTAAGGTTATGACGGTTCATCAGACCGAATTCGAATCACAAATTATCCAACCCAATCCTCAACTTTTCGAGCGAATGTCCGCGTGTATGCAAATCCCTACGCGAAGATATCCTTATTCAAAGTTTGTGTGTCTAACCTACATTATTGTGAGGCCCGAATCGGAAATAGCACACAAATTTCTTCTGAGGAATTAATAGGATCAAAGCATACTTCCTTGCCCTGATTAGACCAATCCAGCCAATTGAAAGTAACATTGTCGCGTTATTCGGAACAAGCCAATAAGTTGATGCCATTTTGCCGAGAATCTCTATTTATTGGATCCATGAAATAGGACAGGATTTGACTGAATACAACGACTACTTTAACAAGTGTCACTGCGGTATAAGTACACTCAGCAAATAATAAAATAGTAATTAATTTGTTGTGGCCACTTTCTTGCGTTTACATACATGAAGGTAAGTATGATGATTGATTTTTGATGAAAAATCTATTAGCGAGATTACCATGAAAAAGATTCAAATAGGTCTAATACTCAAATTCGCATCCTTTATCATTCGAGGATTTTATTAGTATTTATCTATATAACGACGTGTTTAGGTTTAAACGAGCAAGTGTTTCATTCGTTTGAAGTAGTTTTGCTTTGTACTTATAGGCTAAAAGTTTTCAATTGTACACGAAAAAAATTGATAGGAATCTCCATGCCTTATTTAGAAAGAGGAAACCCCCAATACTTTGGTCTGCGAATTATCATCAGTAAGAAATTTCATCTTTTATCTATTGAAAAACAAATCAAGATGTTATCTTTGGTTTATCGATCCCAAATCAAAGCAGGATGACTTTGCATTTCTATCGACATTTCGGTTACAATCAATTTACGTAATGAAAATAAACGAAGTGGAATACTGTTTAAAGAAATTTTTGGATGGGTTTCAAGATGCCTCTACAGCTACATAGTCTACGATTTCTGTTGGGAAGTCTACTTTTTATAAGGGTGCAGAAGGATGCTTAGAGTTTTGATTAACTTATACATGGTTTTCCTAAATTATCAATGGATCTCCGCTTTCCCTTAGCAAACTTTTGAAAACGTTTCCCGTCTCTCGCATGGAGAGCCTTGAAATCATGTCAACTCATACTTTTTTACTTTGGCTAGGGATATTATGTATCTTAGAAGCTGCAATAGAATGCATTTATGATCTAATTTTATCTGCCAAGATTGAACAATGACCCATAGTTTATTTCTTTGACATCACGAGTTTTATCCTAAAATTTAAAAAATTAATATATTCAAAAATATCTACACCAAAAGTATATCAGAGGGATCATAACAATGATTTTAGAATAAAATTCAGGTGGTAACCTGTTCGACAGTGAATATCATAGAGAAAGTTAATCGAAATTTATTTTTTTTTACTGATCCTGTGCAAAAACCCTAATGAAAATAATCGCTGCTCGATTTAGCTTGCCTCTGAACCTTTTGAGTATGACCTGGCTTATCCCTGACTGTACTAGTGTCGAGCTAATGGGATATACTGCAATAAACAGGTGGGATATCGATTTTATCACGCTATCTACATGATTTATATTGTCGTTTTTTCATACTCTCCCCTCGAATTCCCCTCTATCCTCAAAGTCTGAATGATATTTGAGCGCAGTTTCGCATCTCCACCAGTTCCTTTCCTTCGGCAGACCTTTCTCTTCAACGAAATCTTAACCATTTTCACGTGACAGAGGTACGCAGAGAGTGTTTAAGATCACAGGAAGAGGGCATTCATAATTAAGGTGAGGAAATGGACGAATACTCATAATTATTTTAAATTTAAAAGGATCATAGCCATTCCTTAGTTATTTTCAGCAATGGAATATGATTTCCGGATTTTTATTGCTTCTTCTTGCAATCAATTATTATTTACGATCTTCTTTCCGATGTAAATTACAGTCTCTTAAATATTTTATGTATCTGATATTTTTAATAAAATTTAGAGTTTTGGGAGTCATGATTACTGTCACTTGTAGTTCACCACATTTGGCATTTTTGGTTTCAGAAAGAAAGATAATTCTAACAAAATTGCGGTAAACATTTATATTCAGGCATATTCTTCATTGTTCCATTCCTTAATGTCGTATGATTTCTAATAACTATGCCACATATCATAACCAGCACGTACCCTAATCGTCTTTCAATTCAGGCTATACTGGAGTTCTAATTAATATCAACAACAGCTTTTTATTTTGTAGAAAAAGCCAAGATGTAACAGCTCAATTTAAATTCTGAGTTTCAATTTTTCTGAAATATTTGCCTTAATTTACTCTTTGCGTGAATTAAATAATAAGAACAAAAACTACTAATAGTAATATTTTTTATACATAAATTTTCAGGTCTTAATAAAATACAGTCTGTTTCATACAGGTTTAATTTGTTTCATACATGAGAGACTAAAGTTTTCAAGGACCGGATCAAAGGTTAAGGTTTAGAAATTTCAAAGAAAACCCAATACAAATGTTATAAAATAGTGCATTTCTAAGAATGAAAGGGTTACGGTTCCATTATTCCTCAGTTTCACTAGACCACCAAACTAAAATCCGAATATCTCTTAAGGGAGATTTAACTCGACTATGAAAAGAAAAGTTTTTAAATTGGAAAAATTAATCCGCAATGACGTTGCAAAGAAAAAAGATATTTGATAAGATAAATTAGCAATCGGTAAAATCATAGTCTTTGCAGAAAAATTATTATTTAGCAGTCATTGGAAATAACATCGGTCGAACATAGCAACAATATTAAATATCTTCACGTCCTTAGAAAGAAAGATTCCATGAGTGGTCTCCAACCATTGTTTTGGGAAACAATGCCGCTTAAAGATAAAGAATCTATCTCGATCGGATCTAATGTAATGTCTCTAATGTAGGTCTAGTCATTTTACGATCGGGTAGGGCGTTTGCCGAACGCTTCATGACTCTCTCAACGTTGGACCAAACAAACCATGCCATCAGAGATTGGTTTAGATAGGATTTTTAAGGTTCGCCCCTACAGCCTCACAAATTTATCAGAATGAATCAATGATTGCTCCCATTTCCGAACAATTCGTTCCACTTAATGCACGGCTGATGTGTGTTTGCAATCGCTGATCTAGAACAGTGACGCGAAGCCTTTCACAATTGAGAGGCATGTAGAATAGTTTTAGATGACGCAATTTCATTGGTAAATGGTAACCAGTATGACAAAAAGTCAGAAGTTTGACATTATGTTCTACCGATACAGCCTGAGTGTATCTCTCACAAGTGTCACATCACATTTTTTCCCAATAATGCCTGAATAAAATCAGAAGATTGAGCGTCATTTTTTATCCCATTGAGTTATATTATGTTCTCTTATTTAAATTTAAAAATTTGTGTGTGTGTTACTTCAAATTTGCACTCTCTGTTTGGCCCAAAATGATCTACGTATGATATCTGATTACTACCAGAAAAACAGAAGACTTTCTATCTCTTCCTACTCAAGACTATAGAGCGTTCCAGCTTTTCTAGTCAGTAATGATGGGTTATATGACATTTGAATTCTATGATTTTTCTCCTTATCTCAAGAATAGCCTTATTTCAAGTAGTCTCTATGCGGTTTTCTTCTATCTGCTGATTAAAATAACGAATCGTAGATAACCTCGGTGGATTTCAGCTACAGTATTCAGCTATCGTACTGACCAGAAAGACTGGAACGCACTATAGTTATCAAATACCGGACAGTTCTAACTCCACACATTTTCAGGCATGAAGGAGTTCCTGGGAATCATAAACTGTATTTAAAAGAATCGACTTAAGATTTTTGTCTCAAATAAGTATAAACGGAGGATGAATTTTATCTGTAAACGATACGATATAAGAATAGTTTATAAAAATCATTAAGGTTCAATTTCGGGTTTCAATCATATTTCTCGTTGACGATAACTGGCAAAGAAGAGCTCTAACTGATTATTTTGGCAAAGAAAGAAATAATCAAAAGATTGAAGGGGAGTTGATTTAATAAAAAAAACGGATTTACCATCAATTCGAGTGGGGTTTGGCTTAGAGGGGCCATGGTTGATGAGGCATCTCTCTCTGTTTAAAGGCCAAGTCCACCAGCAAAACGCCGTGTATTTTATGCATAACTTATGTAAATACACAATCGCGATTCAGCTTGGGACACAGAACAAGGCGCCCAAGTAAAAAAATGTCATTCACATTCACCTTTACTATAATATATAACTATAATTACTATATGTATTTATAATTTTAACAAGAGCAGCAATCGGTCGCTAGGGCTTACGAGTTACTCTACCCCGTTTACTTTCCTTTTCACTTTGAATTCATTTCACTTTTCTTTCAATGCCTCCTTCCCAAATTCACATGAATCAGTGTTTACTTTAAGTGGGTCAAACTGCTTCTGTCAATTGAATTTAAGGCGGTGATCTATGGACAGAAATGGATTTAATTTCATCAAGTCTTGCCTAGGGTCGTCGTCAACCCTTATACCAACCTCGGTCATGTAACCTCTTTAAAACTGCTTTCTTCGAGGTTATTTAAGGAACGACTGTTTAACAAGTCACCGCTAAGTCTAGTCGTTAGAATAGTTAGTCTTTTCGAATGGTTTTAAGTAAAAGGTGCCTACTTCTCACACTTTAGAAATAAGTAAGGATGTAAGTCAGATATGATTGTCAGTTTTAGGAAATCAGTTTAGGTGTTGCAAATGTTATTCCCGGTGACTCTTTCCTCTTTCCTATCGAGGATTGTATCCCATCCTTCACTCTGTACAGTCAAGGTAATTTTTTGTGTGATAGCGGGAAAAGTAAAAACCGAGTAGTTTCAAATTTGACCTAAATTTGATAATTACACAGGTTATTCGTGCAATTGTTTTTATTTAGAAACAGATTCAACTAACAGTAATAAAACAAATTTAATTTAACGTTTAATTTATCACTCGAATAGCCAATGAATATGTAATACGTAATAATACGAAATATTTTACCAAAGAATTCTTTTGATGCCATAATGGCAGAGATCTTTTCAGTAAATTATATTCAATAATTTATACAAATTACCATCGAGATTTTATAGAAAGAAGCATTATGAGAATAAGGAAGTTCTCTGAGAAAGATAGCTCGTTTATAGAAAAATACGTAAGCCTACGCCTTTATTTCCGAATATAAAAGTCATGAATTACAGTATTATGGCAGCAATAGAGATAAACAACGTAACTATTACTTTTATGTGAAAATTCTCAGATTAGAATGATATAGGTGACACTAAAGATACTGCTCTTATCGCAAACCAAAGGAGCGCTTGCGATACAAGTATCAGCAAGAAGCTAAAATAAGTCAGTCAGCTCTAGAGTATGCGATGTTTTCAGAGTGAAAATAGGGTTAATGTTACAGTTAATTGGAATCATCCTAACAGTACTATATTGAGGCATAGTTATGAAGTTCTATTCAATGCTAGAAGCCTATTATAGCTCTAAAAATAGATATTGTAACATTCAGTGAATTCTTTAGCTGATCTGACATCGGTTCAATTGGGAGCCAATAATTATAATTTTTTTCTCAGACTGAATACTCTCTGAATAATTAAACTGATTCTGATTTAGAGCGATGAAAAAGGAGAAAACTTACTTAAAAATTTATCACAAAATTTGAGGAAATTTTTATTTATTATTCCCAGAGTGTTTTTAGGTGTTTAAATGACTCTACAATTGATGCACTATGTTTATATACAATCTTGCCATGTTTATTTTATGTCTTTTAGCTATAACTCTCAGAAGTTTTGCGCAGGTTTTTCACATCCCCTTCGTAAAGGTTGTCTTTCTTTTATGAGCGATGTTTCCCTGAAAATCTCTTATTTTTCATTGTAGACGCATCTCTTAAAATCTTTTCTCAAGCTCTCTCTTTGAAATTACCCTCTGTAATGAAAATGACGAAGGGTTTGATAGAAAGAGATATTTAAAAATCTCGTTCTCGTCCAAAGAAAGACGATGAATTACTATTACTACATTTAGTAACATAAATAAATGTAATACTACACACGGCATAGGCTAATTTAGAAAGATTATGCTTCAAAATCAGCTTCAGATGCATCCACGACAGCAAATGTCTGACGTTGAGATTACGAGATAAGAATCTACAATATGTCACTTTCCATTCTCTTAGCGGTGGCCACTATAAGGTCAAATTATGAGAAATAAATGGGCCAAATGATAGAAGGCCGAGTCAATTACGCTCCTCGTGCTGCAAGTAAACATTTAATTAGGTCTGCCATCTATCTCATCCAGCGTTCGTTAGTGATGAGAAGACGATAGGAAGGTGGGGGAAATGGGATCCCAATACAGTAAAATCCAGTTAAGACGCTTTTCAGGAAACCGAAAGAAAGCCGTGTTATAAGCGGGATAGCGATATAACTTGGATGTTACAAATTACTATATATTTTGCAATATTAAACAAAAGGGATGTTTTTTAGACCGTTTCATTTTTAAACACTGCTTTACATTCAAATTAGTATACCATAAATTTAAAATCGAAAATAAATGCATTTAGTTTGTTTTATTTGTGACAGATGAAGATATCTAGGGTCGGCGAATGATTGTTGCGTAGTACTGGTTTCCTTCACGTCATATTACTATCTATTTTATATTAATCTTCAGAATGGTCAACTTATCTTACAAAGAGAGCGTCCTCCTTTGCTTATTAATTCTGGTAAATGTTCATTCTATAATGAAAGAAGTTTTATAAAGTAAAGAATTAGGGAGGAATAATATAAACAATTTTCTGTTTATTAATTGAGGCGAAGGATTGTCTATAGTTGGTTACATTGCACCGGGGAAATGGAAAATTCCGCGTTTTAAGCGGGTAGGAGAGAATCTTGCGCAGTATCTTTTGACATTTGTTTTATCTGAAAGGGATTGTGACCGAGAGGAAGCCGTGTATGAAGCGGGATAGCGTCTTAAACGGGTTTTACTGTTTTTCCTATGATCGCTTAGCAAAGCCTAAATAATCCTTTGTAGAAGGAATGGTAACGAAATAGCTTCTCGCCGATTTCGATTCAGGTCACGAATCGCTTATCAAAAGTACTTTTTATACTTGTAGTAGTCGTGCATAAGGTGCTTTTTAACTATGTGAGAATGAATGACAAGAAGGCGTTTGAGCGCAGATAAAAAAGTGACGAGTTGCTTCTTTCCCAGTATTTATCGGAATATTTTTCTCTTTGTCCGACGTATTCGGAACCAAAATCTCGGAATTAAAATCTAGGAACTCTAGTTGGCTAAACATATTCGTCACACGTGGATATGAGCTAATCTTGACTTTATGAGAACGAATATTTGACAAAGAATTTCACTATCACAATTCACCCATGAAAAGCACAACCATTAGTGTTATTTCCGGGATTATAAACTGGGACTCATGCGTCATTAGGAAGGTACGTTAACTCTGCCAGCGAGACCGACAGACCTGCAATAGGTAGGGGATAGGGTAGGATCAGATATAGGTGCTCTACGAGGGTGGTCTGAAAAGTTTCCGACCCCAGATTTTTCTTCAGAAATCTGAAGAAAAAAATCTGAAGAAGAATCTTTTCTTCTTCAGAAAAGAAATCTTCAGAAAATTTTCAGAAAACATGTCGAGAAATAGCGAAATCTCGGAAACTTTTCAGACTACCCATGTAGATCCCCGAGTAACACAAAAGAAATCTAGTTCCCATATTGCGCAAGATAGGCTACACGGATACGCAAGCTTTCGTTTGCCTTTGATGACAAGCGTACTCGTATATTTTGTGTTCATGTGAGAGACAAAGGGGTTGAAAGATCTCTATTATGAATAATCTAAATGCTGAAGAACATTATCAGACCAAAGCAAGTACTTAAAAGAATAAAAATTTGGCTAAAGCAAAGTGGACGAGACTAGTAACAACTGATGTTGCGAAAATGCTGAATTCCACCGAATGCTGTGGCATTAGAGGTCATCGAGCCAACCTACGCAACGCTTTAACTTCCTGGTTTTTATTCAGCAAGACGTAGATCGCTTACAGTGCTTCATCCCACGAAGTAATCCATATATTTAGTCTCTTCGTTAGTGATAAAATAACGTATATTTCAAGTATTGATTGCAGAGGGCCAAGATATGGAATAATACATCCATACTTTTTCGTATTCGTTTGTTCTTTATTATATTCGATCATAATACTCCGGATTAATAATTTTATTAATAATCCGGATATTAATTCTTTAATTAATTAACTAATCATATTTTCACTCTGGCGTGGGAAAATCCGTGAAAACACAAGTATATTATTAAAAATAGAGGAGTTAAATTATTTATAAATGTACAATAAGTAGTCATACAAAATCAGTAACACAAGTTTGGTCTGGTATTATTCAAACATAACGAGTAAAATCCAAAAATAGCAATAGAATTATAATATAATTATGAAAATTCTGGCCCAAAGTTTTTACCGAATTTCGACATTGATATTACGCTTCCCCGCAAGACAATAGGTATACTTGTGACGTAATCTGCAATAATAATAATAATAACTATGGCAACAGGACATCTATGTGAAGGACCTTGACCTAAATTCTAGTACGGAACACTCCCGCGTCTTGCAGAAGTTAAGAAGGAAATCTCTATTTGGCAATTCTATTACGCTAAGCCGATATCGTTTGGAGTTAAAAACGTTTTCATTAGCATAACTAGTGAAAAGGTATGACCTAATTATTCGACCAAAACACATTTCATTTCGTGACGTCTTCACTCCTTT
Source organism: Pachydiplax longipennis (assembly GCA_036926295.1). Classification (NCBI taxonomy): domain Eukaryota; kingdom Metazoa; phylum Arthropoda; class Insecta; order Odonata; family Libellulidae; genus Pachydiplax; species Pachydiplax longipennis. The sequence continues at coordinate 17,797,482 of JAVFKF010000001.1, read as the reverse complement.
AATCTCAACGTCTATGAATGAAATCCAATGTGCGAAATTTTCCATGTAGTGTTTGTGGGTTAATTTATAGCTCAGTAGATTTGAGCACATGTTTTTGCTAAATTATGTTAAGGGTATACCTATTGCGTTCCAGTTCAGCCAAAAAGTTTCCAGGTAGAAAAAATCATCACACAGACACCTCAAAAACGATGGAAACGTAAAATACAGGATGTACCGAGACCATTGACTGCCTTTTTCCTCGCGAAGTGAGTGAGGTATTCAATCCGAGAATTGATCCGTTCCATGATTTCGCGAACAAAGATGCATACTATTTGCTGATTGGTTAATTATGATTTATTCAGACGTTTTTCTGAAATGATTTCTTTTAGAAAACCATGTCGTGGGAAAAAAGAGAATGAATTCCAACGAGACCCAAAACCCAGTGAATATTTGTTGATCACATACCCCTTACACGTGTAATATATTTATTACTTGTTTTGTTTAGCTACTTTTTACACATTGAATTTGCTGTTTTACATTTTTATTTCTCAGATTATATTTACGAATTTGGATAATTAAAATTTCAAATTTAATAAAAATAACAACGCACATATACTGGTTAATACTACAATAAAAGTATAGTTATTAAGAGTTTGTTTTAAAACTCATGTGAGGTATGGCCACCGAGCTTCAGCTATAGATTTTGAGATTAATGTAAAATTTTCTCTAAAATAAGAGGAATAAAGGGATATCATTATCGATACTGATGTTGAGATTAAAGCTGATGGATGATTAAAAGGAATCACCACATAATTGGAGCCAACTCTGATCATTCTTCATTCATTCATCCCGTGATTTTGGTAACAATTTTCATGAAGTAGAGAGGGAATTCCAGGATAGAAAATGAGATCATTTTCGCTTTCACGAGCCCCGTTTCGCTAAAGGATTTCCATACAAACTAATGCTCCTATTTTAGTTAGCCGCGCGTCATATTTACGCACCATTCTGCAGCCCTTGCGATGATGGAATTGACGCTGAGGGCTGCCCCGTCTCTCCGAGGGGGAATGACTCTGATTGGGAAGCAGGAAAACCGTGTGTGGAGGGTGGCAACTCCCAATCAGTCCATTGGGGAACATATCACATTATTTCCGCCTTTGTTTTTTTTCCTTTCCTCAAGCACTTCCAGCGCACGGGCAGTTATGTTGTTTTCGTAAGCGTTCTTGATATATGAATGAATATACCGAAATGCTTATGATTTATGACCATATCTAGATGATGAGTGAAAAATACGGAACATAATTGATGAACCTCGTGGTGTAGCATGACGCAAAATTTGAAGCATAACTTAGCGTTTCCTGCTTAATATTTTTATAGACGAACGGTTTCGGCCATAAAAACGATCATCCGGTGGCGATATGAGGGCTGTTGTACCAATGCGGTCGTAAACGAAATTATGAATTGGAAACTACGAAGTTGTATTACCAAATTTGACGATAACTAAATGATGATTGAATGATTGATAACTGTGCGATTGACGAGTGAATAATTGAGTGTTGATTGATAAAACTTAAGGGAGTGGGTTCCCGAATAGCCATGTGGACAACACGTTCGACTTTGATGAAAGTGGTCCGGGGTTTGATTCCCGGTGGGAACCCACTTGCGAAATGACCTCAGCTGTCGAAGTACTTTTAACAATACTAGTGCTAACTTCAGGGAGTTTCGTATGCCTAGGAGGAATCTCAAATACCACTCTAGGTAATACTTTTATATTACGAAATGTCAATTCGATATACCACAGCTCTTCTAGCATTTATAATGCTTCACGGATACGTCAAAGATTGCTAAGATACCTTTAAACTTATAATTTTAATTAATAATTTCGCACCTTATCATTCAATCTTATGATAGAATCAGCTATTTTTGATACTGGCTTTTCGGAAAGCAACCTCCTTTAAATTACTTGACCTATAAATATTCGCACAAATTAAGGATAATTAACTCGTTGAATTGAGTAAATAGTTTATATCTTGATTGCTATCACTCTTCAAAATTACGATGAGCCCTCAATATCACAGTTTCCAATCCATACTTCACTCTTCCTTTTACAGGATGTGAATCAGATGTTGATCTGATAAAGAACTTAGGTAATTATTGCGCTTTCCATTCCGCGATATGATGAATCATGTTTCATAATTTATATGTTAACGATACTTTAAATTGTACCTAAAATAATGCAGTGGTTTAATAGCGTATATGTTATTCATTACGTGAACAAGTAATAATACTAGGATAATGAGCAAATAAACATAATGAACAGTAAAATAAATAATAAAATAAGCCTTTATAAAGCAAAAAATGAGAAATAAGAAATAAAAATGACAATAAAATAGGTATAAAAATATAAGTGCATTAAGTAATAAATTATAATGTGTAGTGGGTAAAAGTAATGCGCCATACATTGCATTCGTTTTATGTGATAACAGTTATTCATATATTTCCCATTAAGTTTCCCAAGTGCTCATAAAATAAAGTAAACAAACAATAGCAACCGATAAGCAAACGATAAATAATAATGGAAATAAGTAACAACGAAACGAAAGTAAAGCATAAATGGAGAAAGTAGTAGACGAGAAGTGATCATTCGACTGATTATAGAATCCAGCGACGTCCATCGGCAGCAAATTCGATATCCGCATGAACCCATTCGAAAAACCGCACCAAGAACGCGGAGTCCATCCACGCATGCTTCCGATGCGTAAAATAATAACGCCAGCGCCTCTGTTCCACTTTCGAATAAATACAAGCGGCAGCGCTTTCCACTCACTCGGGAGTCTCTCTCGTCCGTCGTGCCGAACGGACGGCTTTCAAAGCCGATCCAATCTCTTTCGTCCCGATAATCGGCGGCAATCGAAAAACATCACACATGTGCATCGCTCAAGTGTGTGCGGATCTTTTACCCACTGCTCTCTCCAGACTGAAAGGTGTGAGTGAAACACGGGCTTCTATAGTGCGCCCCAACTTTAGTAAGCACGCGCCGCTTTGTCTTTCGCAGTGCCATGAAGAGATGCGGAACGGCGGTGCTGCTCTTGGCGGTCCTGCACTTCTCCGCTGGCCGATACATTGAATTCGCGAGGAGTAAAGGTTAGTTTGGTGCTTTTTTATCTCTCTCTTAGTCGTGTATATCACCTCATCCCCTCCGTGGTTTTTTGTGGATAATGGATTAGGATCATCGGGCTCTGTAGTGGGAAAGCTTGTTTGTGACAATTTGCGTGGTTTCATCTGAAATAGGATTAGGGTTAGTAGATTTGATAAACGTTTTTTTTATTATTCATTCAGTAGGAATCAATTTTATCTTGGACAGTGCTTTCAAACAGGTGTGACGTAAGCTCGAATTTCGCTGAATAATAATGAGAATCGCATCGTGACGTTTCACATTACGAATGAGCTTTATTTATAAATTTGGTTGTTTGGTTACGTTAAGAAATCAGAAAATAAGTTTGTTTTATTATTGGTGCTTACTTCTTTGAAATTTCTATCATAGTTGGAAGTAATGAATCAGCGGTTCATTATATTGCTACGTCCGAGTCAATAATTTTCTGTCTTGAAAGACAGAAAGGTTGGGAAATTCTAAAGAATATGTTCTTCGGTGGCTTCATTACGAGTAATTTAGATTTTTTTTAATTCATAACCTTCATAACCATGTATTTCCATTACTATTACCGGTATGCCTCTGAAAAGTTCAGGGCTCTATGGATTTGTGTAAGTTGGCGATGCAGCTGCGACTTCGAGAACAAAACACAACAACACGTGTACATCATTACAGCGAGAAATCAATCCTACATAAATTGAAAGCTGTCGCACTGATTGAGACTCATTTGATTTAATACTTCCGGCTGAGATAAAAACATTGATTGTTACTTTCTTTTTTATCTCGCGTATACCTTCATGTGTTTTATCGTTTCGTTGATCGGAGCGCTGTTTTAGCTCTTAAATAACACAAATTCTATTGAATTTTACGCTCCCTTGTTTACAGATTACTTCTAATATTTGGCTGCAGTCTATAACCATACATAACGGCGGAAAATTTTCCTGAAACATAAATTAGAAGCAATCGAAACACCATAACCACTATTAGGTGGAATACTTAAAAGCAAAGCACACATAGCTATTGATATTATTATTAAGACATACTATAGTTATGAACTGATGCATTTACGACGTAATTTATGAAAACGCGATAAAAATTTACATTATTTCTCCCTCTGATTGGGAGTTCTTCGAAATATTCCGAACTAACCATTCAGGTAATCAAGAAATATTAAACATTCGATATGTAGTTCATTTAAGTATTCTCAGCTTATAACCCTTAGAGATAAAAACAAATACAGATTATAGCGGGTCATTAGATAAATGTTTGTCTGAGTTAGCGTTTTTGTTCTCTCTGTTACACAATAAACGAATTTGAACGATGAAATTATAAATAATGGATGATGAATCATGTGAATTAAAAGTAATTTAGATGAAATAAAAAATAATCAGTTCCCATTTTTAGCGTATTATCTACGATTTTTCGAGGTAATTACTGCCTTATACCCTTTCTACAACTGCTTACAAATGGTATATTAGTATTCATTGATGACAAAGCGAGTAAATTATTAATTGAAATCAGTGTAACATCCGTCTTCAGCAGAATTCTCCTTCCGTACCACTTTTTCAGGCGTGCTTGCAGTTTGTAAACAGTGTCCTAGTAACAAAGGCTTGTAAGAGTCGAAGTGACCTACGGAAATTTCTTTTCCGCGTTCAAATCTTCGCTTTCTCTGATACAAACGGCCAGAAATAATTGAAGTTTTATCTTGTTAAAAATGAAGAATAAGATAAGTAAGATCAAAACCAACAAAACGTCTAAATATTGTCGAGAAAGCTGGTCGAACAAAAAGATAGGTTGATTGATGGAGAAATTGGAATGTACGGAAAGTTGCTAAACCTAATCAAGAATTACGGGCAGTAAGAATATAGAAGTATATAGAAAACGTAATTGAAAATTCCGCTTTTCATAAATATTACATTAGGCTACTCCGAAAGGGAATGCACATCCTTACGGTTTTGCTTAGATATAAGGTTGTCGACCTTGTGAGATACCTCATCAATTTCAAGAGCAATCCTATACATACAAACGTCGGTCTTGATAGAAAAATCGTAGCTTCAAAAACAAAGAAACGTTAAAGCATTGCGAATAATGTTTAATGTGAAGATAATGGAAAAACGAAACCAGAACTCGCAAATTTTTGCGCGATTTTGTTAAAAAAATACCTTAACGTAATATTTCATATGACGTTGCTACTTGGAATAAAGATTATCAATCTATTTCCCTTAATTCATAGAATGAGATTTTTACCTGGGTAATTTGCGTAACATAATCTAGATACAAGGGCCGGTTAAGGCAGTAGCCTCAGGAAAGTTGGAAACTGCCTCACTGTTCCAATCAAAGAGGTAAATGAATGGAAGAGGTGAGAATAGAAACGCAATAAAAAAAACTGAATATAAAGAGCTTGGGGAATGCATAAATTCCGAAAACCTGTGTAATATCTTTCTTTCGATAAGTTCATTCCTAATCTCTCTCCTCGACCTTTAAGGCAAAATCGCCTTAAATATTTCTAAACGAAGCAATAAATAATATATATACAAGTAATGTAAAAATAAATCGCATAATTTCTTACAGACTCCAAGTAATTTTTAATAGGATCCTCCGTATTTTCATTCATTTACATTTACTTAATTTGGTCAGCTAATGAATAAGTTTCTTTCGAATACAATTTTATGATGTTCTATTTTTGAATAAGCCATATGTTACCTTACATTTCCACCTTGATTACATAGATTGGTTTGCTCTACTATCACTAATTGTGACTGAAAACTTAGTGTACACTTCTTTCCATTCACATTCTGTTATTTTGACTCTGACTTTGATTAAAATACGATTCTCTTATAATGTTTTCTCCATTTTTGAAATTATTTTCGTCATTACCATTTTGTTTATCAACTTATGACTCTGTGTAAGGTGGAAAAAGATTTGCTATTATCCATCTTGCCAAATAAGATCTTTAACTGGCAATTAACGGGTAAGATGAATAAAGCAAAGAGTAAGAAATTATTGTAACAAATTAGTTAGCACTATACAGAAATAACTGATATGAAATTGGATTGTAGTGTATGTTAATATTAGAACTATAGTGAGAAGAATGCGAATTCACAACTTAGACTATGGTTTGACAGTTGTAGAGGCAATAATTTCGTATGCTGGATAAAAAATTAACAATTACCGGTGATTACGGCAATAAAGGACATCCAAGTATTTTAGGACCTATACCTTTCAATTCAATCTATAGACTAGCATTAGCTATTGCTTGTTATAAGATTACCGCCATCCCATTCTATACCATAGCATGAAATCCCTAAGGAATAGGTTCAAAAGTGGGACAATTTCTACGCCTAGCATCCACGACGATAGCTTTATTGATTTTTGTCTTTAGCGTACTGCTGACGGTGTAAAGGCTGAATCGTACATGAAATCGTATTTTCGGAAAAATACAACAAACTTAAACTTCACAACCATCAATTTTATCCATTACGAACTAATAAATTCAACTAATATAATCATATTTATTATTTATATTTCATAATATCAGGAATGAAATTTTGGATGATTAAAGCGCAGTTCCTGACCTTAGATGTGGGTACAGACTATTTCGATTATCTTTTTAAAATTTAATACATGGTAAACATCTGAAGATTCATATATTTTCAAACGTTTTCATAAAAATGTATATATCACTAATTTAATTTGCTGGATTCAATTACGCAAATACCCTCGCCTACGCTTGTTCTAAAGCATCAGGAACTCGTTTAAAATCTTCTCCTTGCTAACGTGATATTGATGATCTTATACCGCTTCAAGGTTGACCACAGGTACGAGGAAAACGTTGGCAAGCGATGGTAGAGAACAGCCTTGAATTTTACTCGCAGAATGTTATTTGTTTACAGCGGAGTTCCCTAGGGTTCAATGCCGCCTTTTGTGATGTCAGAGTATATTTGAAATTTAAAAGGATCTCTAATTTGCAAATAGATTATTCAACCAAGAGGCCGGTTTGAAGCTAAAAATCCACCACTATTAGCTACCTAAAGCCCTAAGAGGGATTGAGGTTCATTAGACAAGATGAGGAGTGAGGTAGTTTGTCCCTGCCTTCCTCAATGAGCAAGAATGGTATTTTAAGAAACTTCAAGTAAGTGCAGCCCAATGACCCCGTACTTCGAATGTTATTCGAAATGAGAGATAAAAATTAACAGCAGCATATTATCATTTATACCTCCGTAGCTTTCACACAATGCAAAATCAAATGAAAGATGAGTTTTCATCCAAACCATACTAAAATACAAATTAAAATATTACATTATATAAAATATGGTAGCAGGAGCGAAATATCTTTCATGACAGCTAAATTATTGCCATACAGAGTTTTCACAAACTAAAGTTTCTACGAAAATCATTAATTGACTTAGTTTATCAATGATTATAACTTATGTAACCTTAAATTAAAAGTTTTAGAAAATGTTCATAAAAGTAACTCGGAAAGTAATTTTATTTATATAGAATACATCTGAAAATAATATCGAAGATATTTTCCTTACTCGTAATACATAAATATATATAATGCCATTTCCCGCAATGATTAGCCTCAGTGATGATCGAGGATGTCTTTTGAGAGTGTGCAATTTCCTTCGCTGCAAACAGATATGGCATTACAACAGCATACCACACACTGCATGGTAATGCTATTTGTCCTTTCCTAAACGATGTTTGGTCGAAATTCTGTTTTAATGAAGCGTAATAAGATAATGTATTTTTCCTTGGGTTAATGTTAACCTTTGACTCTAACTATCCGTCAGATTTTTGTCCTAGGGTAAATTGTCATACTTTAGAGGAGGAGACATTCTCTATTTAGGTTCTGTGTATACTTTTAAGAGCTTGGCGTAATCATTACCAATTATCTAAAGACATACCGGCAAGTGTTTTCAAAAGAAAAGTTGCGAAACCTAGGTAGGCGTAGTTGGAATGTTCAGCGAGAAATGGTTGCATTACGATCCATTACTTCTATACAAGTATTTCTGTTACCAAGGAGGACGTTATATGGAAGAATCGAGTGTTCGAAAATCTGCCTGTAAATATCATCGCATCAGCGATTTCAAGTGAATCGCCATTTATTTAGGGGTATTACGAATTAATAGTCCGTAAATAAATTATTTTTAAATTGAAATAATCGTTTGCTTCCTCATTCTTTGGCAAAAGAGGTGATGGAATAAGGATTGTTATTCTTCAACGTATAATTAAAAGAAATCTCTTACGCATCAATGAGTCATTTGAGTGGAATTAATTAAAATTTCTTCCCTTCACTATTTTTCTCTCTCCAAGACGTATATTTGTGTGATTACAAGCTTAATACATAAAATCAAACACATTAAAGACGCTGCCAATATTATTTTAATTAATTAAGGTTAGAGTGCGTTCTCATAAACTATTTGTTTAAAATTCAGTTTCTTCCAGACATTATTTGACTAACTAAAAATAGTTCGATGAATGAAGTCGAATTGAACAGAGCTTTATGAGAGGTTAGAAATTTGTGTTCGTCATCTAAGTTGCATAACACTTCAAGAAATCTCCGTATTACAACTCTTTCATTATAGTTGCTTCATGTGTATTAACTGTGATGAAATACTTCGAAATTGCTGGTAACGAAGATGACCTTAAGGAGAAAAACAAATCTTTCATTTGCTTATGGAAGAAAGGGTCTCGATGTATCGTTATCTATTTAAAATTTCTAGATATTGTGTAAGCCATGCAGTCCTTGTGAATTACCAAAAATGATAACCAAACCGTGACCTAAATAATTATCTGTTCAAATGAATTTTCAAAATTACAGTTTCTCCCTTTTTTGCGTTTATTCCACAAGTATACCGGGTTTACACTATACATTCATACGCTTATTTAACCTAAGTAAGATCACAAATCCAAGGACATGAGCTGAAAAGGTTGCGCTTGAAAGAAAGGATAGGGAAATGTTTTGAGACTAATTAATTTTAAGCAATAAAAATGACATACAAGTGTCAATTAGGGTTTAAGTAGAAAAAATGGAAGTAATATTTCGTCATCTCCGCAGGGACACTTTCTAAATATAAAACAAATGCGCTTCTCCATTGAAATGTTTTCCTATCAACTCTCATTCCGCATAATGCATCGATGTCACCAATCAGGATTATCATTAGTATTGTGACATTTGATGTAGGTTTTTTTTTCACTCATCAAAGCAGATTTCATTGCAATCTAGCAAGAAGAGTTAAAGCGAATCAACTTCAAATGACGAGTAATTAATCGAATGAACTGAACTGGATTTGAACGATAAAGATAATATTTGAATATAAAGACGGTAAAACAATCTTCAATTGTAAGCTCTGCTTGGGCGCATTCTTCAAAGCTAAACTTGAGTAAAAAAGACCAAAGACAATCCCTTGAGGTACGCTAGATGTCGCATTTACAGCAAATCCGATTGAAAATTTAAATCAAAAGAGGATTTGATTAGTGATATCCAAATCTTGAAGGTAAGAAAAAGGAATAATCGACTTAGAATGTGCAAAGTGAAGCACGAACCTTTTAGAGCATCTCAGAGGCTAGATCATTACCCGGGGGCAAAAGAAGAACCGTTGGTCTTGGCATCCTTCCGCAATGGGTGAGTTTTTCCTCAGCCAGAGATGTTTTCCTCGTGGAAAAAATGCGAACCGACTCGTTTTATTATCTCCTCGGACCAGTTCCTCGGCCGAGTACTCTATCGTCACCCGTGGTGCGCATAAAGTAATTCATACAAAAGAGTCAAGAGCCTCCTCCACTGATAAGAGGCGAGTATGTTGTGAAAATGGACGCGCAAACCGATAAATTGCTCCATTAATTTCGATACTAGCGTTGGCGGTTGTAGGAGGAAGTTGAAGGTCCGTCTAATTGACCCGATTGCTCTGTTTTTCATTCTAGACGGAACTTATTGAGTCTCTGCCGCTTTCCCCCCTTTCCATTAGATTCAAGCGTGTCATATGCGGGACTTTGTACCGATCGATCTGACTTTATCGTTTTTGCTTTCGTTTTCCGAAGCGAGAATCGTAAGCACGCGAATGTGTAAAAAACGTAACATTGGCATGGGTCGCGAATGCATTTTCATTGGACTTTTTAACTTCGGATTTCATTTCGAAAAATAATACCCGATCTCAAAAATTAATTAATAAATACAATTAAGATAAGGAAGAAAAAAAACTATGTACAACCTAATGTACACAATTCAGCCGGAATGATTGATCATCAAAATCTCAACGTTTAGTTACCGAAAGCTCTTCAGAGGGAATGAGAAGTCAAATTAGGAGAGAGGTAGTTTGCCCTTGGTTTCCTCACTGAGCTAGAATGTAGTGGAAAATGACAACATAAGAACAGCTCGATGACCCTATATAGCACTTTCTCTAACATTCAATAAAGAGTCATCGATACGAGTTTCATAATTCAGCATCACTCAAACCTCAGTATTCTATATTATCACAACCAAGAACGATGCTGACAATGTGAGATAAAGGAAATCGAAGGATACATGCAGTAAATTAAACGTTAGTCTTAGAACTACTTTATTTTCTATTTTACCTAATTAACTCATAATGGTCATTTTAAAAGCGAGAATTATTTTGTTTTAACTTGGAAATTTCTTTTGAGAAACTCTTAATAAATACTCTTAAAACGTCAATTTTCGCACATTTATCAATATTAAATATATTTTTTGTAAAATATTCAATTTTAAATGAGATTGGAGAGTTTCAGAAATTCGCGGACTTGCGAGACCTTTCTCGCGAACAATGGGCAATGAAAGATAAAACCATTTTGCGAATACATAAATTCACGGATAAATAGGTTTGCGGATAACGGGGAAGTAATGTAATATAACCCAAAAATAACATTGGCGATAAGTAAAGTAATAGAAAGACATGTAAACATTAAAAACTTTAGAGATCAGCACGTTCCAACAAAGATTTTCGATAGATAAATATAATAAATTCTGTTTAATCTCAACGAGATGAAATGAAATTAAAATTCGTAAAATAAACCGAATATGTTTCCTTATAAGATAGAGAAAAAGATCGATCTTAAGAACATGTTAAACAACGACAGAAAATATTGCACTTTTTCACGCGATTTCATCCTTGAATTTCTTTAATATGATTCTTCTCTCAGTCGATTTTAAGTCATTTGTAGAATGAAAGAGGTGGTGATGAAAGAGGGACTATGGGTATCCTTAAACTCTAATTGAGAATGTTTTAGCATTTCAAGCAGAAACAGCAGGTGCAAAGAAGTGATCGTTTTTTTTCAGTTTGCTTGCGTAAAATTTGTTGCGAATTGAGTGTCGTGCAGACCTTCAGGTGTTTCAGTTTGAGATTCTTGAACATAATGTGGGTGATTAGTTTGCATTTTTGGAATTGCACTCATGCTTGTGAGATTTGAGCTCTACAATAAGTACAGAGAGAATTTAAAATTACACAAATACCAATACCTTATTCCTATATTTCATCATATATCCCAACTAATGTTCAGGTAACACCAATTACAATAAGATTATTGAAACTATGGAATTAATATTTTCATTGATGGCACCAACAGTAACTCGGACTTCAGAATAATTGAAACGAAAAAACCAGTTGTATTCTTGTACTTTCGTAATTTACTAATCACATAGCTACTATTCATGAGGATGACTATTACATGGTAAATTACTTGATTAAGCTTCTCATCGCATATAAAACATTATGCAACAATAGCAGCTTCCTTGTCCTATTTCTAGGTTTCAAAGTACACCTTTCCTCAGACTATTTCCCTACAGAAATAAACGACGAAATCTCAAGATTTGCACGAATTAATTTTTCATCAATTCTTGAAGAAAAAGAATTATCGCATGAATTTGCGAATGATGAAGCCTCCGCTGTACCTTTTAGGGAAACATCATGTGGTGTGAAACTTGACGAGCTCTTTTATTGAGAAAAATCACATGGCCTACACTGAATATTATAATAAGTTAAAACGTGTTTCCAAATTATTTGAGGTAAGTGAATTTTCAAGTTACTTAAGGTCATATTTCCTACGAGGAAATTTAGATGGAGCATTTGACCTACGATAAAAATCAAAATCACTTAAAAAGTGTTTCGGAATGGTGTTACGATTTCTATTTCACCATCAAAAAGTCGGGCTTAGATGTTTCCTTTCCTTGCGCAAGCTACCCTTTTCAATACCACAGACTTTTGCTTCTTATCTCTAAGATTTGCTGTACAGTTACGAGTATCCTGTTCCACTTACATTCCGCTTCGCTTCTGTCATTCACGAAATATTATAATATATAGTCCACGAGGCACAAGTCTGATACACAATCATGAGTCTGCACTGCTCTGCGCATGCTGTAAAATATTATAAAATGCGGATCTAAATCAAATGCAAAGAATTCATTTCTATTTCATCATATGCTCAATCAAAATTTTTTTGAGGCTTTTAAGATAATTTACAGTGACAGAGTGGAAAAATATCATCCTCTCTGAGGTAAATACTCCCTATAGATCAACAAGTAAATAATAAAATTTAGCAGACAGTGGTCGCAATATCATAGGTTCATTCTGTTGATTCTCATAGATTACTATAATACCAAATTAAACCAACGAATGCAGATTTTGAGTTGATTTTCACAGTAAAATCAATTACTTGGGCGACCTAAGAAGTTACGAACCCACAGCCCACAGTCCGATAACAGGCCGCAGGTGTTAGCAAAACTAATTGAGGTTCTCGAAGGTTTGTAAAAAGAAAGGCGAAACTAGAATACTGAGGATCAAGTTTCTAATTGCTAGAGATGCTGAATAGGCTCATGAAATGAAGTAAATGAACTGAAACCATGGTCGAAGTTTGCAACATTCATATATTGTATCTTTAAATGAATTCATATTTACAACTCCGTGAAATATAGAAAATTAATAAAAGTAAATGTTAACAATAATAAGTTGATAAATGAAATTAAAAATGATTTCCCTCATACAGAGACGTGGATTTCTGACGCTTCTATTTATAACGTACAGAAAATAGAATTTTCCTATATGACCAAAAATTTTACTATAAATGAAACTATAACCTTCCAGAGATGGTTCAAAGGATTAAAGAGAAAAAACATAACATGCAGGAAAAATTTTGAATGAATGATATTAACTAATAACTTGGGACTCTTAATTTAGAGCAGCGGTTGTCAGTCATTCGGACCCCAAAAACTATACTCATAATTTTGAATTCCGAAACTAATAATACGATTTTCTTTTAGAGGGTAAAAAAATATGAAAATAATTATCATATGTAAAATTCCGCTCTATTAATTTGAAATTCATGTCGCTAGTCATCCTCATGTTGGTGACACGAAGAGTATTCGTAATATAATTAATGACAGCAAATTGCAAACAATTATCAAAATTTCTTCGCAGGCTAGCAAATGGTTTTCCATGACCATCGGTGGTCCGCTAACCATCGGTTGGTGACCACCGCTTTAGAGAATGTCTCTCAATGAAAGATTTTCTTTTTGTCACGTGAGGTCATCCTCAAAGAGTGATCTCCTGCTTCCTTACTCGCGCGTGCTCCTTCTCTTCACAGCATTTTCTTTCTAGAGCCAAAACGGGAGCTATTTTTGGAGGCGTGAAGCAGTTTTATGCCTCTTCGTGAAAGATTCCACAGAAGGCGGCCCCTTAAAATTTCCTTTGCTACTTAGCGAGTGAAAGAGTAGCTTTTAGAGCGTTTCCTCATTGCGGTATAATTTATTCTTGCATAAAATGAAATTAGCGGTATTTTAATAGACTGGTTCTGCTTCGAGAACGAAGAAAAAGTCATAATAGATCTCAATTATTCTGATATTGAGAATATATAATATATACGTTGAATTCTCTCATTAGTAGGTCATTAATTCCCGTAAAATCGGGAATATTTTAATCAGGCTTTCAAAACTGCACTGTAATATCTATCGTCAAAATGTGTCTTCACTGCAACTTGTATTGTCAAGACCTTATGACAATGAAATTGGTAAAAGATATAAAGTTAACTGTATATAAATTCCTCGATATTCAGCGAAGGAAAACGTGTTCAAATGAAGGGTCTATAATAAGCCTTACTCAATCCTCATCAATTAATTTGAAACATTTACACGATAACATTATCGATAACATTGTACACATTTCCTCATTACTAGGCTATTCCATTAGTTCTTAGACAACCTTCCAGTTTTTACCTAGATGAATGTTAGGGTAGGAGTACTCATAACCGATTGCATTCTTACTTTGTTCAATCTAAATCTTAATATTAAAAATTGCAAACAGACGGAAAAGGCACCCATGTAAAGCTTGCTTTGTCTTAATAACTTTTTATATTAGGTACTTTCATATGCTGGACCATTTCCGGGTCTTACGTCAACTCTTATATGAATATGCAATACTTCTAAGGCATTTAATGCTTGCCCATTAATGTAATAATAGAAGAATATTAATTTTATTTATCTTAAGAGTAAATCCACAATTAATAGCAAACCTTCTTCGACCAAAAAATTTTTATTTCTATTCTAAAAAATATAAATACAGCTTTGAGGACTTAATCTTATGAGTTTATTATTCTGGGTGTATCTGCTTAAATATTTTTCTAGATTCTGAATGCCAAATTACCACGTGGATTCCCCGCTCCATACGGTACTTTTGCAGCATTTCAAATTTCGTAATGTTTCACCGGGAGTTTTCTACTTATCCACTTTTTATAAAAGGCCATATCGTGTTATCAATTCCGTAACTGATATTTTTTCAACATCCATCTCTTAAAATATATTTAATTCATACAGGAAGGAAAAGACTCGACTTTTTTAAAAGTTGGGATACTACCGATACTTTTTTCAATTATAGCGGATAGACTAATTACTAAATTACAGGCTTTAGAAAGTTACATAATAAGTTAATTATTTACATAATTAAAACTACCTTTCAAGTTCCTCACTATTTTTTTATATATTACGAGAGAAATGTCGGAAGACTCCAAGAAACGAACTCTGAGATATTTTTTACATAGTTCCAACGATTTAATTGAATTCTTACGGCTTTTGCTGCGAAGATTTCTCTCTTTCCATCAAGAGATTTCGAATTCAAGGTCAGCTTAGACGCTAACAAAATGATTACTTCTATGCATTTATCTGTTTTCTGTATTCAGCAAATAATAACCATGACTCGACGTACATACATTATCCTTCACGCTAATTTCATGACACTACCAATGTGGTGGCTTATAAAATTAATCGTTTAACGATTTTAATCTTTCCTTCCTTATGAATCACATATTTATGTATAGTTTTTTTATTTTTATGGTAATATATTTCCTTTATATGTATCTCTGTAAGAAAGAGGACAGTCTCGTTCCTGAAATTCTTTCCAGTGTTCTTACGACTTCATTCAATTTTCATTTACGATGGCTTGAAATTTATAATTAGTTTGAAATCTAGATTTAGATTGACTTGGATACAAATACTTTTGTTAAGAGGAAAATAATAATTTAATAATGGTGATTAGCACGGTGTGATAGTAATAAATGAACCATAAATGCAATTCGCTTTTAACACTAATCTCATTTAAGCATTCATACACCCAGTTAATAACTCTAAATTTAATCAAGTATTGAATAGACATTATACTAGTAAATAATATCGTTGAGAAAGAAATCAGAAAGGCAAGGCAGCTTACGAAACTTTCCAATAATTTTTCGAAACATTTCATGTTAGAACTTAAGGCATTCACAGCAAATTTCACTTGGATCACTAATTTGTTTCTAGTATTGGAATAGCTTATTATTTACTTAGTATTTAATATTGAATGATTAACCTCAACTATCATGTTAATTCCATTATTTTCATTCATTCTGACGAAGCCAGTTTCAGAAAAAGTCGCCGCCTAGCTTTTTCTACTTACATTTCGACATCATAGGCGACATTACCCAACACTATATTGGTTGCAGAATCGCATTCCTAATTGTTGACTCTTTCTCTTATGACAGATACTGTAAACAATCATGACGCTCATTATGGTAACGTAATGTTACATTAGATACAAGAATTACTTGTGACCGGTTACTTAATTTACCTCCTGTGCAATATCATTGATGAATACTTCAAATAATAATTCGACTATAACCTCATGTGACATCTCACCATTTTTAATTAAAAGGGACCTTTACGTATTTCATTTATTTTTAATGTGAAATTCCATACCTTTTTCCGATCTTAGTGTGTTAATGCACATACATGTATGTATGCCTCATTGATAGCGGCACCTTGAGGAGGTCGTCCCACTAGCTGGTTGTTTGAAGATCATCTATGCATTCCGTCGCGCATTAAGGCGATCTACATTAGTGGGCGGTTGCGGATTCTGTAAAAGAGAGAGAGAGAGACTGGTATACATGACTTCATTCATAAAAATTTTCAAGGTCAATACTTCAAGCGATTTGAGAATGATGAGCATTTCATGAGAGTAGTGCAGCATTTCCGTACAATATTATCACCATTAAACTACTTTGTATTCTTAGGTAAAAGGTTTTGAATATGAACAAATTTCAATATTTTTTAATAATAATTATTGTGGAACATTAATCTTTTGTCAAACTTTCTGGGAGGGTTTTTTTATAGCTGCATATTTTATATAATGGTCAAGAAAGCCAATCATCGGAAAATTATCTATCAATGAAGGCTACGACTCTATTAGAGCTCGAGGTTCAAATTTATACCAAAGAGGTCACAATTATCACATTCCGCTGTGGATGTCAGAGTTTTTTTTAAGTTACACGTCTAACTAATAGTCTTTAAAAGCGATAAATATTTGGGAAAGAACAAACAATATTATGAAAAATTTTAATGAAAGAATAATAAATGAAGTAGTTTTCACTGAGATATTTTGGTACTCAAATGTCAGAGCTTGACATGATGAATAAATCGTAAATGACGGGAGTGGTTTTAAGTTTGCTTTCACTCATGCTACCAATGCCGTTAGCTAATAATTTGTCTATGTAGTTATAAATTGATTTAATAATTATATGAAAATCGTATTCACAATTTTCTCTGAGAAATTACATATGAACACATAGGAGAAAATAATAGTAAGATAATACAAGAATTTTAGCATAATTTCTTAAAAAAGATATTATAAGATTTCTTGCAACATGCTATTGAAAGGTACTATCAAAATTGAACGATATTCTTGTACAAGTAATAAACATAAGATAAATAAAGACTGATTACTCCTAAACATACACCAAATTAGAAAAGAACGGCAGAATTCCATACCCTATATAGATAAATTACCACGGAATGATGCAGTTTTCAAAATTGACAAGCTTTCGTCTCTGGTTGTATAAGTAAAATTGACATTTTTTAGAAGTAAATTCGATACAAGGTCGATATGACTTACGTTGTCCAAATTCGCTAGATATTAAGAGCGCGCCTGCGATGACATGTCATAATATCAATGGAGAAAAAAGAAAAACAATTAAGAGAAAAAACAGCACAGAATGTGAGGGTGTTCCCTGGTCTTGTTAAATATTTTTTTCCACTAAACTGCCGTGATAAAATAATAAGACCTCCACAGACCAACGTATGCACTTCTTGATGGTTTCACCTTTACATTGCTAGGTATCAAATTTATTTCTTGGTGAAACTCAAAGTCAATTCTAGTTCTGAAACAGACGACGAATTTCCATCAAGTCACTTTCAATTTACACCTCCACTTGCGTGGGTTTGGACCTCTAAAAGTGGTGACTTTCAATTCTTCACCTGTCAGCTCATTGGTGAAATCTCCGTAGGCCTCATTTTGACAAGCAGAAAAGAGCCGTAACATGCTGATTCCGGTAGAATCCGGTTTAGAGGTCGGGAGATAAAAAAAGCCATCGCGAAGACACCAAGAGTAGTGGTCTGGTGACCTAAAATCATTGATGAATTAAACTCGTCCCAACTTTCGATTTTCGAACGTTCTTGCGAAAGCTTGCGTCCGCTTTCTTCCTTGGACGACCAGGCGTAGGAGGGGTAACATTTCCGTTTTCTGAGGTCGTCATACAAATAAAAGCTTGTATAGTTTCGGAAAATCTAAAGTCGCCAATTTCCGTAATTGCTAATGCTTGTTTTCGCCCATACAAATCTTTTCTTATCCTTGGAAAGGAACGTTTAGAATGGGAAGGCATTGTTTTCCTTCGTTTCCGGTGACTGATTTGAAACGGCCTCAACCTGGAGTCCGTTGTTCCTTGCCAAGGTTACCTCACTGTCTTGTTTATCCTTCCGATACCTGGTTAGATGAACCCTTCATTGTTTGGTGCGAATGGCTCTTGAGAAAAATTATGGCACATTAGGCATGATGAGGAGTGAGGTACTTTACTATTACTTTCTTCACCGAGCCAGAGTTATTTCAGCGGAAAATGCAACGTTTATTGCAGCGTCATGACTCAATGAATAAAACTCTTCATTGTAAAAAATAAGGATTAATCAAGATGAGCGCCATTATTCAACATCTCTCAAACCTCAGCTTTCATACTGTCACAGTCAAGAACAGAACTGACACACTCGTAAATGAATTATGCATTTTCCTCCAACCTGTAGCGTAAGACAAATGAAAAGCATTCCAATCATCAAGATATGGAATCAAAAAAGTTTCTCATTCAATGCACCATTCCTTATGAAAATGTAAAAAAAACTGTTTGCGACTAAGTTCTTTTCTGCTAATTACAGCTATTCTTAATAAACTTATAGCTTTCAATTTTTCCAAGCAAGATATTTATGATCAAATACTCCTTTTCACAACAAATAAATACGAGGTGTTTGCTGTGAAACAAAATGTAACTGAACCAACATAAGTTTCGCTAAAAGTCGCTATTTGAGAGTTAGTAAAGGGGAGTGTTTGTAACAGTAGTTAGGTTTGCTCATTTCAATATCATAATTTATTTCATGTAATTTTCTATCCCCAGCCGTCGAAGATCCAGAGCCCTGCGACTCAGCTCTCGCAGTGTCATTAGTGGTGTCATCTCTAGTCTCTGAAAGTGGAGAAACCAGACTTCTGGAGGCACGCTGGAGGAACGCTCCTCTTCAGTATGGCGATTACATGGCCATATACGAGTCCGATCCAACGGGAGGTGTTTTACCAGAGCCTGTATTCTCACTAGAGCTCAAAGAGCCCACTGGCTACGTCTTCACTGATGTACCTTCACATCCGACGAATGAAACCATTGGGTAAGTTCTAGAGAACGCACGTTTTCTCCGCTTAGGAAGGTCGACATGGAGACCTAGATGCAAAACATAGAACCTTCAGTCGGAATTAGGACGATCTTTTCATAAGTTAGACCAGGGTGTCCAAAAAGCAAAGGCAAACTACCTTCTCATCCTGATTAGTCGCCTAATTTCCCATAACTTTTACCGCTAATGCCTAAGGAGTTGAGCATCTAACCAATCTTTAGGTCGATAAAACTTGCAGACTTACATTGTTTATTAATTTTATGTTTACAATTTGTTCATTCCTAAAGATTTAATGCAATCTTACATGTTACCCTATCTTAACTTAAACTGAAAAAAGCAAATACTGGTTCGAATCTATCCTTAAAAGTTTACATTTAATCTCACTTTCCATATCATTGTATCAGAAACAACATAAATACGATTTTCGATTTATTACTATAGATGTCAAACTCGCAAAGTCATTTATCATTAGTATGGTAGTTAATGGGGCCAGCTGTGGGTAAAAACATTGGACCCCTGAATGGTATAGCTAAAATATGCTAAAACGGCCGGAAAAATTATCATCCCTAGGTAGTGAGAGGCTAAAGAGGCTTGAAGTAGAATGACAATGATTAGAGAAGATATCTCATAAAATATTATCATAAATATTTCATCCTTAAGCGAAGGAAAGTGGCGATAAAGGGCTTTGAGAAAAATATCGTAATGAGACAAGTAAAATCCTCAGTCAAAACCGATTCGTTGCACAGATGTGTAACGTGAACTCAGATAAATGGGAAATAAGAAGATTTTAAGTCTCTCAGATGAGATTTTGGTGTAAAATGGAGTAAGTTAATGAGGTTGATAAGGAAAAAATATAAAGTATTATAAATGGGAAAGAGGGCTTTGATTGAAGAAACAAAATTTACGCGGAAGAAATGAGTAAATCAAATATTGAGAGGAGATGGAATTCTATAGAATGAAATTGGAAGTACAATGAAAGAGAAATACAGATGGATGTACTTAAATAATGGTATATTACTTGTTTACCCCGATTATGTGTTTATTTTATATTTGTATGCTTGATTATCTTGTAAAGTAAAATTTTATTAGATTCAAATATTGAATTAAAAACAATGATTTTTTTGAATATGCGTAAATAATTAAAAGGCATGAATCATGCCTTATGTATAAGAATCATGCTCTTAAGAATATTCTGAGAATGAATCTTTAGTCGTAAATTTGCCAATGTTAGTGCATGCATTGCATAACACTCCTTTTTATGAACCATAAAAGGAAATAATTTCATGCATCCGCCCCTTTACGGCTGAGTACAGAAGCGGCACCCTCTTTATCTGAACCTGCTCGGTCATTTCCACCATTTATTTCATTTCAATTTTTGTTAGGAGAAATGGAAGAATTTTTTAAATAAATACTATAATAATGTGCAACGACTTGCAGATAATTAAAATAAATGTCTCACTGTTTCATTCTTTTGGTTTCACATTAATTTTAGATTAAGTTTAGGTTTCAGATAAAAAATTTTATTCATAAAATTTAATAAAATGTAATGTGATTTTAAAATACGTATAATAAAATATTCTTTTAGTCAATGATTTCGAGCGAAAACTGGAACGAATAAAATTACGATTGGATGTCCTATTTCGTACAACATGATCCCGTAACACTGTTATACATAGGTAGGCTGAAAATAATGAGCCAAACGGTAGTATACTGAAATACTGTGGAATTAACCCTAATGTCTTTGAGAACTTTTAAAATGGGACAGAACCTGTAAGTTATAAAGCATTATGAATTGCAACAAAATTATTCTATATTTACGAGTGGCCTTTAAAAGGGGAGTTTCAAGAAAAAAATGCATGACAGGCCGTAGGTAAAACATTAAAAGACACAAAGAAAGACGAAAATAAAAAGCCTGACGAGAGATAGTCCTCTCAGTCCTTGGGGCTTTCTTTTTTTTCACACTTCACTGTGCGAAATCAAACCTACACCCTTCTCCATTCAGTAAGAAGTCAAAATATACGCAAATATGGAGTATGTAGCGGTTTCTATGAGACAATGGAAAGGAAGTAAAAGCAAATAAAAGTGGTAATAACAATTCAACAAATGGCATTTTAATACTTAAACAATGCTAAAACTCAAATTTATATTCACGTTATTCTATCTCCAATTTCCAGCATTATGCAATCATTTTGCTTTGAAAGTCGGATATATTATCCTTACTATGTAGTGTCGGGCGATGTCCTATTCGATTCCGTTTCGTTCTGATTGCCCGAGTCAATAGAAGGATAATTCGTCGGAAACTGGGCGGAGAGTGAAGGGGCTTTCACAATGGACAGAGGGAAGTTGTGAATTTGGCCTCGACCAGGGTCAAACTGCTAAATCGACAAGGCTTTTCAGACGGCCACGTTCAAAGGATAGTCTTAAATTTTCCTTTAAGGGTGAAGAACTCAGCGCATTATCGTTTGGAGCGTCTAATTTTATGAAATTAAAAATTAAAGGATTTCGTTGATAGAAAGGACCGTTTCTCGTTGCACTTGCAAGAAAAAATACTATTTTTAAAACAGAGAAGATTAAAATCTCGACAATTTTATGTATATTTGTCATGTAACATTTCTGAGCGAATATATTCTGTATAGGTCGTTTGTTCTGTAATATTCCTAGAAGGGAAGGAATTAAATTATTGCTGCTTTGATTAATTTTTTAAAAATTATTTATTTTTAAGCATTTAATTTAAAGCCTTGATCGAAGAATTGTTGAATAAAACAAAGTTTTTAAGAACAACAGAGTGAATTTTACTTTCCACACAGAGTAAAAGTAAAGAAACAAAATAGTAAAGTTAAAAAACAATGAAGCAACTTTTACTTTCCACATAAAGTTGTTGTTTTTAAAACTTTGTTTTATTTAACAATTCTTCCAATATGTCGGAATTCCACACAACTTCGGCCTCCTCCGTGAATTTTATTTAAGCCTAGAGAAAGTGATGGTTATTAAAAATCAGCATACATTTCGTCCACAAGAGTGAATTAGAAAAACGTCAGACGATTAGTTTTTGTTCTTCGAGATAAATCCGTGTCAGCACGAAGCGACGAGAGAAGCTGACCATGAAATGGCAGTGATTCGAAGAGAAGAACGAGCGCTGGATATGGATGAAAGACCTTAAGGATTGGGTCAAACCAAAGAATTACGAAGTTCACCCAAACGTTAACCTTCAGACGTATTTCGTACGTGCACTGGATAGTTCTTAGCTTCTTGGGCTGTGATTTCCGATTAAATGAGTCTCGACTTGGAGTTCCCCTACAAAATAGCGTTTACTTTGACGTATTGACGATAATTTGATCGTAGAATCCAAGACTTATAAAAATATGTGTTTCCTGGAATACATATTAAAAATGAATCATGAGTTATAAAATATAAAATGAAAATCATTTTGTATACACAACCTTGGCGTGTTCGCTCCTTTGTTGGTTGAATTGACCCCTCAACTGATTGATTCCCTGAACATAAGATAGGTATTTAAAAGGACTACTACAAAATTACACTCCACACATGATACTATACTTTGGCTTTTCAGACGAAGAAACAATCCTTTTCCAATCAATAAACAGAAAGACCAGGTAGTGTCTATAAAAATAAATCATTGACTATACGATTCGGAATGAGTGTATTTTTTTAAACTACTTTCCTGTTGAATGAATGTTGAACCATAGACTCTGCGTTTTGAGGATGTAACTTAAGCTAGGCCTTCACTTGGGAATCAAGAAAAAAAAGGAAGACCATCTCCATTTAATAAAACAGATTTACAGTGGAATTTCTATTTACCGCAACCGGTTGCGCGAGAAAGGACATTGAGGATCTCAAATATATAAGAAATACTCGCAGAAATTAGATTGGACGTTTGAAATGACACGATGAAATTTTATAAAGAGGAAAAGAGTAATGTTTGAACTCATTTTGAAGACGTAATGAAATATGGTGTAAACAGAAAAGAGCGCTTAACAAGCGCCGTAGAATGTATCCTACTTTTCGAAGACTACAGGATACTCATTCATTATGTCCCGATTATTTTACGAATACAGTCGGCCAAAAATTCTATTAACTAAGCTGACTTCTATTTAAATGTAAATTTAACTTTCATGATTTAATTCCTTTTAATAGGAAACATCTTTAAAAGAAGCAATATGTTCTTTGAAAGTCACCTGCTGCTTGTAATAGATAAAAGTTTATATGCAATGTTTAAAAGCAACTTATTCAGTTTAAAACACAAACTATGAATCTTTGAGATAATCGTAAATGGAAAAAAGTATTTGGGGGGTTTTTCATTTCATTCTTGAGAAATGACTTGGCTAAAATTTAAACTATTATTTGAATAAATTCGATAAATAACTAAAGTAATTCATATGTAAACTACCCCATGATACTTGCTTAAAGTCAGTTTCACGAAAATTATTGCTGTTGTTTTTCTTCGTGCCATTCATTATTCTGAAAAAGTAATTCTGATGATGGCTGCAAAATTCTATTTGACATTTCCATATGTAATTACAGGAATCTTTACTTAATTTGAATTTATTCTGTATCGATTTTTGCCAGAGTATGCAGAGAATATACATAGGAAGTGTCTTAATTTAAAATATGAATTTCAACAGGTATGAAACCAGATGTCTGGGGCATTGGGTGGCGTACGTTACCCCAGGAAACGGGACGGAAGAATCCCAAGTTCTTGCCTCATCCTGCATCCGCACACGGCCTACATGGATGTATGATCTGAAGGACGAAATTGGACAGCTCAAGTTCAGAGATCTGTTCATTCCCGGAAGCCATAACTCAGGTTCTTACAATGAAGGTAAATTTGAGATTGCTTAGTACTGTAATCTTTACTTGTGCCACAGAAACTTTATGATAGGAATCTTAAGAAACTTCTTCTTAAAAAAAAGTCTGATGTTTGTCAATGAAGCTGAGGAACTGATGGTTTGCTTTTATCCAATATTAGTTGTGATAATTTGTACCGTCAAATAAGAATTTAAGATTTTGGTTAATGACACGAAAGAAAAATTGGCGGTATCAATTCTTTCATAATCGAGAAACTAAGTAGAATTACAGCTCGTTGGCCATTACAACCGAATGTTACAATTTTGCGGATCCAAGCCCACAATTTAGAGCTGTATGGTAAATCTTCTCGTTGTTAAATTTCTTAAGTCTATTTCAGAAAATCGTCGGTAAAACTTTTTGATTAAAGCTATGATAATGTTTCATGCCTAAAAATCTCTGTGGGGAAGTCAATGGTCAAGTTGAACTACAATTTTCATTTCTATTCATCAACTTTTCGGGTAGGCCCGGGAGACCGAATCACCAAGTACGTCTACAACCAAGAAGAGAGAGTGTTGAATCAGCTGATCTTCGGAGTTCGTTACCTGGACGTAAGGATCGGGTACTATCCACCCAAGCTGTTGACCGAAAACGGAACTGTTCTACCGACTCAACCAGATCTGCCCGACGAGGAAGTCTTCTTCATAAACCATGGAATGTACAGGATACGTCCTCTGAAGGAAGTCATCGACGATGTTAAACAGTTCCTCTCTTCCACCAAAGAAATCGTGATCTTCGACGTGCAGGAGTTCCCAGTCGGCTTCGACAGTTCGCGCGCTAATCTGGACGTCCACGTTCGACTGATGAACTACCTAGGGAGGGAGTTCAGCCAATTCGCTGCCAACATTTCCATGGGTGGCGGATGGTGGGACACTCCGCTCAACACCTTCTGGAAGGAGGATAAGAGACTCATCATTGGGTACGACAACGATATCGCGGTAGAAGAAGCCCAAAGACTTGCGGAAATCGCAGGGAAGGTGAGTAAAATTAGATAGAAAGAGGTAGAATTGGGTTTAGGGTGAAAACGTCCGGAACGTCCGAAGAGGTTTTCTTTTTGTAGTGTGTCCTAGTCCATTTTAAAAATTTGACCTATTCTATCCTAATTTTCTTTTCTATAATCATCTATCTTTATGTATATTTCTTTTAATTAGTTTAAGCATCGCTTATAAGAATTTTAATGATATCTAAGCGGATCTTTTTAGTTAAGATATAACGATTTATTACAAATGTCATAATAAAGAAAATAATTTATCATTGAAAAACAATAACCACTACTTGTCATGAATACAAACCTAAAATATTACTTTGATACGAGTATTCATTAAATATCATATTATTATGTTTATGCTCCGATAATTTATACTGCGGTAGTCTTCTTTTATAGCCACCGTGAATGCTTTGATTTGTATTAGCCTCCCCATGAGCTATAACGCTGTTAGGTGACGTAGAGATGACAGCATGCTTAGACTGTGATATTCAGGTAAAACCACATAATTTTTAGCTCATATTCGTATTTAGTCTTAAATGTCCTAGTTTCTTTAAAAATATAATGTCATCTTAGGTAGGAATGATTTCAGAAAATTTTCTGAAATTTTAATGAAATCAGATTTCATCAAAATTAAGTTAAGGAAGATTTCTGACCGCCATATAACAATGCTTTTCCGAAGGGTCGCGGAGGCAGCGTCATATGGCAGGCTGTGCAGCAGAAGTGGGGAGACAAACGAACAGTGGAGGATCTGCGCAACTACCTCGCAATGGTGTTGGATCAGCAGCCAGTGCGCGTCTGGTCAGCGATGGCAGAGATGACACCCAATGCATGGACAATAATCACCGACAGTTTAGGCGGCCTGAGGAAAATGGCAGATGCCGTCAATAGAAATGTTACAGACTGGTTTCAGGGAACGTGGGGGGCGTACGCCAACATAGTGGCGACGGACTACTTCAGAGGAAACGAAATTGTTGAGGCATCCATCAGATGGAACCACTTGAGGGCTGTATTTAGCCCAGCGTGTCGAAAGCTGTGAGATAATTGTGATTTGTCTGTTTATTTACATTCGTAATTGAACTGGCGTGTTTCCCTTCAAGGGATAAAAAAGAGTATGAATGTTACTCTACTTTCAAATGTTTCTGGAAAATTTATAATAACATTACCACATCTTCATAGTTTTCTAACGAGACTCAGATGGTATGGGTATGAAAAGGAACCATTTAAGTTATTTTTATTTTTTTCAACTTGAGTTCGATTTGAAGCTATAACACCAATGTAATGTTAAAGCTGTGAACCCAATAACATTTCATTTAGGCATTGCCTAGTGTTTGCAAGCTACGCATTTGGATTTAAATAAATATTCAAGTCAAGGTGCTACACTGCTCCCAATATGAAATCAATATATGACACCTACTGTTTAAAAGTTTAGTGAGCAAGAGATCTACTTTATTATTTTTGATAAGGTGACAAGACTCAAATTTCAAATTGTATTTCCAAAATCATAACTCTAATTGTGAGGAGACAAAATGCTAATCATTAATATTTTTTATCAATCTTATAAGAATATACAGGATGAACAAAGTGTGGCTCAAAGAAAGAATACATTGCTACATGATAAACAGTATCTCAAAAATCTTTTAAATCCTTATAAAACACTGTTGTATTTTTTTTGTAAATGAAAAGAGAATTGAAATTTTCTATATACTTAAATATGTGTCACAATTATTGGATATCAATCCAAGTATCACAGAGTATGCATTATTTGTAAATATATTGTAAACAAATAAATTGCGGTTTATTGCTTATAAGCTATGAATTGCAAATGTTGGACAGGAAAAGGAATTGATGATAGAGATTTTATCAACTGGTGTTAACAGACAAAAGGTTTTTTTCCAAAATTTTAAGGGATTAGTAATTTTTTAGGCGGTGATTATTCCCACAAAGAATAAACTTTTGCTCTCAATCACTCGTGTGTGGAATTTACATTTAGATTAGATGGATTTAAAGCTCTTTAAAATTTCATACCACATCCTCTCTGCTTCCTACAATATTGGCACTATTTTTATCTACCTGGCATTATTTGGAGCCTCCATCAATTCCTTCTCCACTTTCAGTCACATCATGTACATTCCTTATGAACTATCTGGAGTGATAATTCTTTCCAGCTAAAGGGAGAAACTCACTTGACAAAATCACTCATTAGAAACCATAATTACTTCAACATCATCTAATTTGATACCTTTTAAGATTGAATGAATTCAGTGCTTTCCTATTTTTAATTTTCTTTGTTGAGTGTAAGATTGTGGTGTATATAAATATTTTATTTTTCTATGAAGAATTTTTTTATATTTTATGAAGGTGGACATGTAAGAAATAAGGAGTGATTTCCAAAGAACATGTATTTTGTACCTACAGCATTTTAGTAAAAAGGTGTTATAGTTGGATTTCCATCTCAGACATTTAATTCTTGAGGTGTTATAATATTTAATCCACATGACATGAAATTGGCTAGATTCATCAAGGTTGAAACTGTAAGAAATTCAGGTGTATCAATATAGAATCTGATGCCTGTGAAAAGAAGCTCAAGAAAAAATATGAATGGATAGAGTAAAATCATAAAACAATTAAGTGAAATTTCACACTCACAGCTTACAAATTGATAATATTTACACTTAAACTACCAATGTATTAGATTAAATGAAATTGATAACTATATAATTATCACTGTATCTCCCTAAATCTCTTCTTTCATACAGCAACACGAAATTAATTGACAAGGAGAAAAACAGTACAGACGAATGACAAAATAGCCACTGATTCAAGCTACACAATGAAATCACGCTTGAAAATTCAACACAACCACCATGAATTTGCAATCACATGATACCGCAATCGGTATGATAAGGAGTGAACTGCTGTTTTCATAAAACTTGGAAATATCTTGAAATAACAAAAATCTTTATTGCATTTCCCTTCGGAGAAGACTATACCGTGGAATAATCAGAATATTTCCGCACGTAGTACATACATTTTAACACTTCGCTCTGACAGACTGAGGCGATTTCAATAAGAAATCCCAAAGAAGAAAGAATCCCTTACCTTTCGTCCCGAGAACATTTTGAAGCTATCTTCCAATAGACAGCAAAGTTCGCAATTTCTTCAAGTCAAAGTTCACAATACTGGAGAGAAATCTGAGTTATCGCGAAGCAATTTAAACAAATAACGAAAGCAAAATTGATCCCAAAGAAAATACTTTTAGAACGAAGAAATAAAATCGTCAACAAACTGTTGTCATTCATCTTGAAAACACCGCTAGGCAGATTAGTGCGCGGAATGAAACGGTCTTTCCTGGCACCTACTGGCAGAGATTAAAAGTACGGCAAAAGAGCGCCCGCGGGTTTATTATTTGATGTTCTGATAACAGTCTGAATTTGCGAAAATTTCTTCGGGAAATGAGAAACTTTTTCAATTCAACGTAATTCTCTCCTAGGGCAATCTATTTTCCTAGATATGATAATTAGATGAATAATTTTCAACAAACATGGAAAGCAAAATATACCACAAATAATTTATTTCTTATTCAAATGATTCCATGTCGATCTTAAATTAGACGAATGGGTTAGTATGATGAATTTAGTTCAGAAATGCAATTTTGGTATGATTATTTCTGAAAGAAATTGAATTGGTCCACATGAAATGAATACTCCTGAACAGTAACATTCACTACAATGAAACAGTAATAATTATATTCTCATATTACAAAAAATGTTTGAATGTAAACATACATTTATCAAATTTACTTTATAGTTCAATTTTTAGTGGAAAGAAGATTTATTCCAACATTTAAAATGTATAAGGAAAGTAATATCTTAAGATCATCAAAAGCAATAGTTTTTTCCTTGTTCAATAAAATATTGTCACAACACCTGTTTGGAAAATAATTAAAGATTAACATAAAGTGCTCCTTACTTATATACAGATGCACATTTAACATTCAAACAACACTTTAAATGTTTATATCACATAGCAACAATGCCAGGGACATAATTTTTATTAAAGCAGTTAAATGAATTCAACTGCATTTGTAGCTGGTCCATCCCTTGCCCTTTTCTCAGTCACAAAGATGCTTCACTGAATAAGATGGAGATGGCCATTAACATAAATACCGACTTAGTATTTGAATTTATCCTCATGTAAATCAGTCTCTTCTTGCATACTGTGGTACTATACCAGCTTCCTTCCAAAACTCACAGTTAGGGTAGTTTGGTACTGGCTCAACCCTACCATCTGATTTCACCAGGGTGAGCCAACGAGGCATTTTTGAATCTGGCCATGAGCCCACTTTCTCCATACTGTCCCATTCTGCATAACTTTTCCTGAGATTTGGACTTGAAGGTCCATGTGTCACATAGGTATAAAACATCCTGCCTATTGAACTTGAACGGTTATGAGATTCAAGGGGATAAGTTAATATTTCAAGCAGATCTGCACCTGGACCAACCACTGCAGAAGTCAAGTCAGGTCGATCTTCAACTTCCACTGTAGCACCTACAGCGCCAGCTTCTTCAGGCTGTGAAGCCATGACATACAGATAAATGGGAACTTTTCTAGCAAATCTTGAAGCTGACCGAGTAAAATCGACAATAGGACAGATGGATCGGATGTCTGTAATCATAGCTGTGAGATGAACTAATGGCACAACTGATTGGTGTGATTCATTCCAAAAAAGATGCAAATCTTGATTGGCAGAATACTGTTTCAATGCTTCCTCAGTCAATCCCATTTCACCAATCACACTCTCATTTATGTGATCTTCAACTGTCTTCAAATCAGTCCAATCTTTCCTTTGTCTCAACTCAGGAGTAGCTTCACCATGAGAAGTAGTTCCTGTAAGCAATCAAGAGCCTTAAAATATGCTAATTCATCATAATTTTCTGTGAAGAAGAGGTTTTAGGTAATGAAATATCTGATGGATTTGAAAAATTTTAATATAAATTTTGATTTCGTTACTATTTTGAAGCTCCTCAATGGGCTGATTATGAATATATCCATATATAACTATCAATTCTGATTTTTGCCTCTAAAATTATAGATATTTATATCCTATTTTATATACACTATTTACAGAAATGCCTTCAAATTAAAATATAAGTTTATAGGAAAAAATCTGCTTTATGTATTCATGTAAGAATGTAAAACTGTTTGACATGACAGAGATTCATACATTTGGTTTTTCAAAGTTGCTATGGAAAGTTTATCTGTGACCTCTAAAACAGTCTAACAAAAGGCAAACCTTTTTTAGTATGTGTATTTTCCTGTTACATATAAAAGGAAGACTTAAAAAACAATCTGTAATGTGGATCAGGTAAAAATGCTTCAGTGATGTTGGTTTTTTGCTATATTCTGAATGGTGAATATTATATGTAAATTTA
Source organism: Pachydiplax longipennis (assembly GCA_036926295.1). Lineage (NCBI taxonomy): Eukaryota > Metazoa > Arthropoda > Insecta > Odonata > Libellulidae > Pachydiplax > Pachydiplax longipennis. The sequence continues at coordinate 17,766,835 of JAVFKF010000001.1, read as the reverse complement.
TCTCATTATTTCCATTTTTGTAGTATGGAAAGAATATTAATTAATTTGAGTGCTTTGGAAAGGATTTAATGGACTTATTTTAGATATGCAGAAAGATTTGGTGAAAGAAAATATGCTAATTATTATGAAAGATCATGCTGCATTTAATTTAGAAACATAAAATCATTGAAGGTTGGTAATAATGAAATATTTAAATTATCTGCATAATTTGATAAATATGTTGAACTTCGACTTAACTGCAGGATACTTCTGAAATGAATGTATTTAATGTGTTTTTGAACACTTGGCATGATTACTTACCAATAACAAGAGGAATATGTAACCCATGTCTATGCCATGAAGCTAGAGGATCCTCAGTCAGAAACTCTCCATCAATTGTTAGCCAATTGTGGAGTAAGGATGAATTTTCATCTCTGGCAGGAAGATCTACAGGTCTCCATTTCCATTCCTCTGGTACTGTGTCCAGCAGGTCCTCAGAATCAACTCTTTGCATACATCTTGCAGAATTACCAACTTTCTTCCGATTTTTCATGAGAAACTTTTCGGAGCACTCTAAACTCTCCACTAGCATATCTCCCTGCTTTTCTGCATCCTCTGAATCCTCTTCCACAGAAGGAAAAGCCACTGCTGGACCTGATAACCACACTCTTGAAAACAGATTAGAGGCTCTCTGTGATGCCATAAGAGCAAGGACTAGAGTTGCTCCAGCTCTGTGACCCAAGACTGTTATGGAATGTGGATCTGCACCAAAACTTGCTGCATTTAGATTAATCCATTGCAGAGCAGTGTGAATGTCAGTCAATCCATAGTTTCCAGAATGAGGAGGATGAACTGATTTTGATAGAGCCGTTGCTCTAAAGAAACCTAAAACACCAAGACGGAACCTCACACGAATGAAAACTATGCCAGCTGCTTTAGCTAGCTTTGGTGATAAAAGCTGAGGAGATATGAAACCCTTGCCACCACCACCTCCTAAAGTTTCTGCAGAGATGAGGACAACCACTGGAGGTCTTTGACCATTTCGCTTTGATCTTGGAGCAAAGACGTCAACTGTTAGACAGTCTTCTGAACCATCTAAGCTGCCATTTCTATATGTCTGCCAGCAAGAATTTGGAGAACTTCCCTTCTTCTTGGTTATTAATGTTTCATTCCAGCAGTATTCAAGCCGTTGGAGAGGAACTGGTGGTTTCCAACGCAATTTTCCTTCCGGAGGAAGGGCATATGGTATCCCACGAAAAGCAAATGCCCCATCTTCCAGCCATCTGAAGCAAAAAGATTGATTGTTTTACAAAAAATATTTGTGACTAATAAGAGAAAAATAATGAATTTGATAGTTATTTAAGTGAATTACATATTTTATGATTCATACACAGAAGAAATCAAAATACTCTCACCAAAATTGTTCTTTGTATTGACAAGTAATTAATGTAAGAAGCTTCTTGAGCTATTACAAATACATCAAATGTGCAACTTGTGCAATCAAACTGGTGAACACTTCACTTACTACTGCATTTACTTTGCCCAAGAACAAGGGTTCTAACAAAAGCTTTTGAGGGCTCCTGGATAACTAAGTGGATAGGATGTTCCCTTTTGGTGAAAGTAGTCCAAGTTTCTATTCCTGATGGGGACCCATAAGTGGAAAATGAACTCAACTATCAAAATAATTTTAAAGACACTACAAAAGTTGTTGGAGTTGAATCTAAGCTATCAACTGAGATCAAAGAAACATCTTTTAAAAATTCCAATACATTTACTTTCATCCATGTTGTTTCCATTCACCAATCCTATTTCATCTTAATTTTTTATGAGTGATACAATCTTTTCCCCTTTTTATTTCAAGACCTTTCATTGGAACTCTCATACATATGATATGCTTTTCTACTTATTAATTTTTAGTAATTTTTTTATCAAAATAGGTCATTAATGTAAATTCTCAGATGAAAATCTTTCTTCTTCATACCCTTGTACTGGTCCACATGAAGTATATGCTATTACTGTACTTCCATTTACTGGTAGAAAGTCTTCAAAAGCAATGTTTTCTTCCAATTTTGTTTGGCTCTCCTTTACTGACAGTATGGTAATAATAGCTGTGGCACTGAATAAAAACAGGAAGACTGAAACCTTTACTGAAGAAAGAAATTAAAATAAGAAATTATTGAATAGGTGATATTTATAGTAAAATTTAAAAAATTTCTAAGGTCAATTGGAAAATGACACTTACCTATTATTAATCCATTGCGGGAAATTAAATCATTCAATCTTTCTCTCCTGCTCTTCTTGCCATGGTTTATACCTGCTGCTATTGCTTGTCTTAGTGATTCAAAAGATCCCTTTCCCATAAGACCTTTAACCTATGGGTAATACTGGAATGTTAATTCATCTAATTGCAGACTTTACAGATCTATGGCTGAATATAATAACATTACTTTTCTGAGACAGAAACCAGAAAAGATTGTGAGATATTGCAAAATCTAATGTATTGATAAATACAAAAATGAACATTATATTAAAATATAATACTATATTGACATACATTGATGTATCAGATAGATGGGCTATTAACATAATAAAAAAACAAAATATGCATACAATCTGAACTAAAAATTTTTATTTTGGAAAAATCATTGACATATTTTCAGTAATTGATATGATAGTTGCTTGTGTCAACAGTTGGAGGTTAGAAAATTTTTTGGTAGTTTATAGTAGTTAGTTAAATTGTGATTGGAAGGGCTGAGAAGAAGAGAAAAGGGTTTAGCAATTTTCACTTTTTACAATGTCACATAATTGCACCCTGCTGGTTAAAGTAGACAAAACTTAATGTCATTCAATTCAATGGTGTCTCCATCATTTATATACAGTATGATATTAATAAAAACATAAATTTTAAACTAAATAATTAAGTGAGCTTTTAAAGAAAATCACATTAATTAAAAAAGTAATTGTATTATCCTAAAGGTATCTTTCTATCCTTAAAATGAAGATCTTATTAAAATCTATTCATATAACAATCACACTATTGAAGCCCCTAAGAATTAATTGATTGTCCTTATCTTTTGTGTAAAATATGATAAAGAACTTTCAGAAAATCTAGGATATACTTTAAGTTAATGAATCAAATCTGGTATAATTATATGAATTATGAATATCAAGGTAAGCATTGACCTAAAAAGAATGAAGTCTATGATTTCAAACAAAATCTATGACCTGCTTCATCCTTCAATTTTCAGGATAACTTCTGTATCCATGTTAATTACAGCTAATACAAGTATTAATATGATTATATGCAAAGTTATGGCAAGTAATGATAATCAGGAGGAAAATTTATTACTTTTGTTGGTTCTTCATCAGGTGTTTCACAACCGTCCTCTTCTCTTTTTTCATGGTAAATGCCCACTATTTCTTCATTCATCTCCTTCATTGTGATTCTTCAGTGTTTGATTTTCAATCTGATAAAAATAATTGGTTTAAATAAGTTCTCATATTTCCTGTTCAATTCATGCACCTATGAATTCAATTAAAATCATCAGAAAGAGTCATGAATTTATGGAAGCAATACAATTAGATGCAAAAAGAGAATTTCTTTGATAAAGTAATACTTAAAAGCATTGAAATACACCTACTGAATTTATTTATTTATTCATTCCAATCTATGGGATGAACCCTTTTAGATTAACAAGATACAACATTTATACCATTAATGTAATTGTAATATATAACTTGATTATATTTATGCCCAGTTACTTTTCCATCTCAGCTTGTTAATTTAAATTTGTGAATGAGCTTTCAACTTTGCTATTTTAGCTGATGAGATAAAATTTGCTATAAAACCTTCACAAGCAAAATAATGAATATTTATGAGAAATTAAATACATGAAAAGGTATAATCAGTACATATCCTATTTATAATGACAAGGAGAATATATGTATGTACCTGATAACATTTTGATGTTCCTGCTCATTTCTCTTTCTGCTCTATACTAAATTACTTTGATAACTTAAATATGCACAGTAATATTTTCATCCATATCTAAATTGACCTTTTAATTCACAAATGTTAGCATACATTTTTTATGTTCAACTTCCTTCAACACTGAGATAATATATTAAAAAATGTTATAGATACCAATTTTAAAGTATCCTACTATTGTGGATATTTGAATCATCAAGAAAACTGACAATAAAACAAAAAATGACCTCAGTAATGTTGTATTAGACCAATTTAATAGTGAGCTTACTAATGATATGGCCCAACTTGGAACCTCAAAGCTGTAGCAATCAAGGGTTTAGCTTTAAGATGCAAAATAGTGTAACAATTCCTAGAAAAGTTGATGAAATTATTGATTTGAAAATCCATGTTTAATTAATCATATGCTTTATGAGGAACAAAAAATATTACAATATAGTCCAAATAGCATTTATAAGTGAGACAGCATTTCCAAGATCATCTAATTAAATTATTTCCTGAAATAAAGGAATAAAAATAAAGGTTTTTGTAAATAGATGTATAACAGAAGAAGTTTTAGATGGATTTTGGGAAAGGTTATCCATATTTGCATTGAAAACACTTTCACACTCCTACCATATTTCATAATCAAAGTTCTGCAATACTGACTTCTCAACAGAGTGTTATCTTTGAAACTGCACCCTCGGTAATAGTTAAATAAATTAAATGTTGTAAAGGTCGATTGTCTCCAAGACACAGTTAATTCTGGTGAAGATTCTCTTTAGGGGAACCGATTGAAGACTGAGTTATAAGCGAGATAGTGTTATATCCAAGATACTAATTTTTTATTTCTTTTACATCAAAAACAATACAAATGGATTTTTGGCTTTCTAATTTTAAAATAAATGCTTTACACCTGAATAAAAATATGTTTTTTGGAAAAGCAATCTTCTTTAGATTGTAAATATATAGTCCATGAACTATTCTTGGGTAATACCATCCAGTTATACTTTTATGAATGGTATGATTTTCGAATAAAGAGTCTTCCCTTATTATTAAATTTCGGCATTTTTCTCTTTACAATGAAGGAATTTTTACAAGGTAGAGAAGTAGTGAAGAATAATGAAAAAACATTCATTCTATCAATTGAGGCAGAGGATTGGCTATAGCTGGTTGCAGTGCACCGGGGGAATGGAGATATTCCCGTTACAGGCAGTCTTGAGAGGTATTTCTGCCACTTTTATTTTAATGTGAAAGAGAAGCAGGACCCAAAGAAAACCGCGTATTAATCGGGATTGTTTTAAATTAATTTTACTGAATATACTCTCACACTGATTATTTTATATGATTTGTCTAATACATCAGCGCTTTTCCCTCTCGTCTCTGGATCATAAGTTAACATACATCGTTAGGGACTAATTTTTAGTTCAGAGAATTAATTTCGCTAAAGACATTAAGGGAGAACTCATTAAGCCGCATAAAAGTAAGCAGATTTTTAATTTTAGTCATTTATGACGTAAACGTAAAGACATAAATGACATAGAGAATTGTACTCTATAACTGAATCGTAATGTGAGGTCGTTCACTTTCCCTACTCATTGCTAGTCCTCATCGTAGAAACGTATATCTTCTCTTGAATTGGGCGTTGACCAACGCAACGCACATCTCCCTGTGGTAAAATTCTGAATTTCCTTCATCTTCTTTAAGGAAAGGAGCTTCAAGACAGGTAAAGGAAAAATAAATCTGTCCACTCTTGCTTCCCCTACCCTATCCAAGCGATTCGCAAATATTTGTAAATCGATCTCCGCTGCGAGATATTTTTGCGTTCGCCAAAAGCCGAGGATATTTCACCGTTTATTTACAATGGGATCATAAATAAGGGAGTATTGGTATGGTATCCTCCTGTTTATTTTCCCAGGCAACGTAATTTCTGAGAGAAATTGGATGTAAGGAGTCTTATCGATAAACAGAACATCCCTTTTATGAAATTTCCTGATATGTGCGTACAGAGGAAAATGATCTAGTGCTATCTTTCCCTAAACATAAGATAATCATTAGTATTCGATCGGTTTATTCATGAGGACAAGATAACTTGGATACCTTTCCGGACGTCGACCCTCACTCATTCAACTGACTGCGCCCTCACCCACAACTAGCGTTATGGAAGGGAGCTTCTGGGAATCGAACCGGGAACGGATAATAATCTGGAATGATAATATTTACATAATATTCACCCAAACAGTTTTTGGGCTAAATAAGACGTCGCTGTTTTCTTAACTAAATTTCGTACATTCCTGGGCTTCCCTACCTATTCCATGTCACAATTCAGTTCACAATTATATTTCTTTCTGAGGAACTTTTAGTGATATGAATCCCGCTGTATAATTATGTGACATTAATGATAGTGATATGAATGATTACCAAGGAGGGAGTTCCGTGAATGCCTGCCACCCGGACCCCATAGTTAAGTGGCCACATTCTAAAAATGCAACATCTTGATTTTACGGAAGTCGAACAATGTATTTAATATAAACATTTTCAATACTTCAAATATTTAATTATGTAAATAATTAATTATCATATGGGCAAAGAGAGGAAATAAGGGGCTCATATGGAAAATTTGCACCAGAGCCACCAATGCTGGATAGTTCTATAAGTGGCCAACCGTCCTCAGTTCATTCCAATGCACGATATACTATATCCCTCCTTGTCATCATAACCAATAGGGTAATATAAGAGGATATTCTTCCGATTTAATAAAATGTACTGATGCTGGAGTGGATAAAACGACTTAAAGATATTGAAATTACTCAAGAAAAAATTGAATTGCAGTAATCTATAATAGATTAAATATATGCAATAGTTTTGCACACCGATATGCTATATCCCTTTAATCTAACGTAGAACTCCGAAAAATTTCACAGTCAAAAAATATATGTCGATTATGGTCTTCAAGTTAATAGTTTCGTGGTTATGGAGTTAATCGCCTATCTTAGCCAAATTTTAATCTTATCAAATTAATAATACAACTTTCTAATATCTTCATCGAATAAAAAGAAAATGTTTCGAAAGAAAAGAAGAGAGAAACAACTGTCCAAGCATAACTTAGTATTGGTAATTTTAGGGGAAATTTTTCAATATTTTGCATTCAAAAGGGTGCAAAGGAATTCAGTATAGAAAATTGTCAATCATCCTGTCACAAATTCTCTCTTATTCAGTTTCTCACTTCTGTTGAATCATTTTGCTAAAAAAGTATCAAGTGGCCATTCAAAAATATCTGTCAAGATTCAACAACCCATTTATCTAAATTATCGATCTGAGCTTAACGGTGAAGAAGCTGCTGGAAGAGAGAATAAGAGGAAAATGCATAATAAACTCTTAGTTCTGTATATATTGGCAAGAGTAAGAATGGCTATTTTTATTGAAATGATCACCTGCTTCCAAAAGAAGAATTATTTATCAACAAACACGATCAAAACAGTTTTGAAGGCTATTATTCAAAAACATATTTCCAAGGTAGATTTATGATAAACCCGTAAGCGAAAAGCCTCTAAAAAATGACTATGAAAATTAAATCAGATCCAATGTCAGCATAACAATATGAACCTTGATCGTAAAATCACCTCGTTGTCAAAAGAAACAAAAAGGATATTTACTGTATGTTCTCCAATCTAATACGCTTTTTTGTGATTTAGAGCCACCAAAAATCGGGTACGTCTTAGATTTGAGTGCATCTTAGATTTGCAATTTAAAATATAATATCGCAAAGCAAGTATTGAAGAGAAAATTTACTTTAACGACAACGTTTAATGCTATGATTAAGTATTCCCCGTGCCGGTTAACGTTCTTCTCGTAAGTAATCATTGATGGTCACCTTGTCCTCCATTAGGATGATTAAAGAGTACGCTTCTTATGACATCTTGCTTTATTAACGTAATATCGAAAGACATGCATAATATTAATGATCTCTTTACTATAAAATTACTGTGATGTATATATTTATATTCCACTGTATGTGACCACCCGTAAGAAAAGCTTCGAGAAACTAAAAAAAAATTTAGTCCACTTCCTAGATATTATAAAGTATGGAATTATAGGGTTCTCAAGAAGGCCTAGTTGACTATCCGAATTCGTCCTTAAAGAGTATATTGGATTCGACTTTATAAGACTCGAAAACTCTCCAATAAGAAGTTCTTTTCTTATGGTTTGCAGGCGTTATATCATTTACAAAATTACATTAGAAATAATGGTCGTACGAAACCGAGATTTGCACCAGAGAAAGGAAATTTAATGTAGTTTCTTATTTTTATCATAGAATATGGTTAATTCGAATTCACAAGAATTTTGATTAAATGGATGACAATTTTAGATAATTTCGAGGTCATAAACAAATCTCTCTCCCACTTCTTGACTACCAAAGCGATCGTTGAAGCCGGGCTCACCCTTTTCTCCCGTAAGAAATTGGAAATTTTATAAAAATAAAGTTAAGAAGAAGTTACCCCTACTGGTGAGGAGAATTTGCTATTATGATAAACAATTCTCAGACATAAAATATTGCCTAAATTATTTTCGTAGTCGAACTGTTTCCGCCCATTTAGAGTTATATGTTGCATCTCCACAATCATAGAAGAGGATAAACTTCAACGTATTTATCAGTTCAGGGAGAAGAAAGGAAAATATTTGGGAGAAGGAAAGGTTTTTAGCGAAAATAAGGCATTAAAAGATGATTTGTATACTTGAAGGTTTTGCACATCTTACATATTGCTTAAAATTCAATTAAAATCGATTGAATAATCTTTGTCGATAACAGAATCGAAACAATATCTGCCAGAGATTAATAGCGTGTGAAGCTATTACTCGAAGAGATATTCAGTCAATAAATAAACTTCGCGTCATTACGATTCTCGACACCTTCGCAATTCTAAATATAAATTCTGAAATCGATATAATTGACATTTTTCATTATGAGGCAAAGAGAATTTACTGTCTGTATATCAGAAATTGCTTCGAAGGATTTATAATTAAATTAGTGTAGCATTTCACTTTATCGATAGGTAGACTTCGATTTTCCACCCAGTGTAACCTGGCCTCCTGAAACACAATGCTTATTGCATGCCAGATTCTTGGTTTAGTTTATGTTATTTACGTGTTGAAGCCTTCGAAGGCGAATGCGCTACCTACTTGGCTATCCAGGATCCCCTGTACTAGCTACCTTTAGATGAGACTTTCTAGAGGTATTTGTCTTTATAAAATATTCTTTTGTACTATCTTAGAGGTAAAAACCATCGAAGACAAACATCAGTGCGGTAGATTTCGAATTGAAAAGGGGAGTACCATTTATCTTACGCCTGTTAAGACTTAGAGGGAACATTTTATTAATTTATTTAATTTGAGATAATGGCTTGACAAAACTGCCTATTCACCAAATAACGATAAAACAACTGCACACAGTGCATCATCAAGTCGCAATAAATTAATTAAAAATCGCTCTTCGTCTCATAGCATTGCTTAACGGAAGCCCACTTTTTTAGATATCTATGATAGGATAAAACTGATGGCCAGTTGGTTTTTTGTACCATCATGACACTTTACGACCCTTTAAATCCAATAAATTCGAAAGATAAACAACCTTACGGCGATGGGAAACGTTTTATTTAGGCCTCTTCTATTTAACAGCACGTGGCCGATCCGCGGGAAATTTATTACACACGCCTCGAAAACGTTGAAACAACAAGTTGATACGTTCTTACCAGACGCACGTCCGCCATCAACTGTAAGAGACGTTTCAAGGTACGTATCTAACTACAGTTTTCAATCCCCTAACGCTATTTTCGTTCAGAAAAACTAGAAAGCACGTCGCGTTTTCTTTTCCCCTCGCCCTGTTACAAACTCAATTAACTCTTTCCCTTAACCTCTAGCATCTGTTGTCCCTGCCGCTCGGCTGACTCATCTGCAGCCGGCTCAAATACCCTTTGTTTATTCGCTCTCTTTTCCCAGAAAACGCATGTCCTCTTTGTTTTGTTTCCTCAACTCTCTTCCCGCCCCCTTCTCTTAATCGCTTCAATTAAAGTACTTGAGTCTTGAAATGCGTCCTCAGGGACCGTCAGCATGCATAATGCGACTGATACGAATTACGAGAATTTTACTGCGATCTTCCGCGTTTCATTTCACCGGTAATGGCTGATGGACGAGAGTAGTATTACTCGGTCGGGAGAGACTACGCGTCTTCTTGGCCAGTCGTAAATCTTTGCGATCTTGAAAGCTTTTTGTCTCGCGCCAGGAAATTAATCTTCCCCTCGCGTGGGGTGTAGTCAAATAAAGGATGCCTTCTATTTACTCAGCAAACTGAGACACCTTTTGTTAAATTACAGGGCTTAAAAATTTGGCTTGTTATCTTTAACAGCTCGGTGTTACGAAATATAACGTTAATCCTAAAATAAAGCGAATTCCTATTTAAAAATACTTCAGTTAGTCATCGGACTGTTGGATGTTCGTAACGCGCCTTTCTGACCGGAACGTAATGTTACTGATCGAGAGAAGTGGTTGACACAGTGACCACATTAGCCTTGGGTACATTAAGGAATTGATTATCAATAATATCCTAAAGATTTGAATGTATTATTTTATATCGGAGCACAGATATGAATTATAAATTTTTATACACATCCAAATTAAATTTCATGATATATAATTTTAATTTTAAGTTCATCTTTTGTTTCGTTGTAGACCTTTGGCTATTGAGAAATTTAAATATAATTAATAATAAACGTGCGAAATCTGAAGAGGTATATGTAATACGAAACAAATTGATGTAAATTCTGATATTCGTCAACAAATGTGTATTTCGACATTAAATCACGCGTGAAATGAACTCAGCTGTCAAAGCACTTTTTAAAATTACTACCACTATAACTATTAATTAAAGGTCTATGTTCCATACTTTTTTTTACTGAATAAAGATAAATAAATTATAACAATCAATATATATATATATATATATATATATATATATATATATATATATATATATATATATATATATATATATTCTAAAATTCCCAAAGAAAGAATTAAAGAAGAAAGAATTAAGCATGTAAAATATAATTATTTCTTTGTTCGCTCAATATAACACTAGTCTCTGTGCTTAACTGAGGGCCAATGTATAAGAACGGTCAATCTATATTAATTTTAAATAAAAAATAGAAGTAAATGAATAAATAGACGACGGTAATTAATATATTTTCTAGGGAATTTTGCTGGCATTTTTTGAGCGGATAGGATAATTAGTCAAGTAATAAAGATGAATAATTTAGAGTTAAGAGTTCTAAGATTTTACAATAGGGATCAACCTCAAGGAATGACAGTAGTAATAATTGATTCCTAGATACGATCTCTTCTTCACAAAATTGATTAAAATGATTTAATGTGTTCTAGATAGCTTAGAAAAAATAATAACATTATTAGTTCATTTTAAAATACATTCTTATTTGTAATATAATTCACCTGATTTATTTTACTTCAATTTTACTACATCATTCTCACTTTTTTATTTTTCTCTTAAAATATTGATGTATCTCAATACCCTTTTGCAAGTGTATAGGCATTCTGCTGCTTGTTGTAAGACATGTAGTCATAAAATAAAAGAAATATCTCCTTTAAGCGTTTAGTTGCCAGCTGTTACGTGTCAAAATTTTGGCACTTCGAAAAATTGATTTAATCCACATATAATGCAATCTTTTATCTTACTTATGTTCTTAGGTGTCGATTAAAAACAATTTTATCGGGTGCTCTTTCACTACGCTACATCATACAGTGAATCTAGCGCGCTTTGAAGATTTCCTTCCGTTCTACAGTTTAATATGGGCCAATTCATCGTGTGAGCCTTTGTTTTAATTTTTATGTCATGATTTAGCAAGCATATACGTATACAAAGTCTCTTTTGTTTGCAATCAGATATCCATCGTTTATTTGCGCGATCTAATTCGGATTCCACTCCTGAGTTTGATTTAAGGAGCCATTCACCGAGAGATACCGTTCACTTGCAACAAAGAGAACGTTTCAGAAGGAATCTAATTTTGAATCCGCTTGCATCTTTGTTTGGATCAAGGTTGGAACTTCTGACATGTGGAAGAATAAGTGAAGGGTTGACTCAAAGGATTGTATAAAGGGAAAAAACATCCGCCCTGTATTGCGTCAGAAGTTTCAAGCCGCTAAGGATCGCACTCTCAAAGCAGTTTTTCTCTTTCGGTAAACTCCGCTCGCTGAAGTAAGACTAAAAATAAATAAAGATAAGAAATCGAGCCTCTATAGCAATCTGAGAGGAAAATCTCCTAAAGTTATCGCCGAGGTAGATCGCCAGATGCAATCCGACCAAAAGTAGCCGTACTTCACATTAACTGCCTCCTTCTCAAAGATGGAGGATTGTGGCAAGTTTATCGTCCGTAAATCGCAAAATAACATAGGCCTCAAGCTGATTTTTAGTGAATGATAATTATCATAATTTGAGAAGATAGGAAAAAGATGTAAAGAAAAATGTATAACCAAGAGGGGTACGGAGTTATGCTGAAGATTATTATACGCTTTTGAAGTACTTAGGCAACTTTTTGGGATACTTCAGTTAGGAATATGAGGACACTAAAACTATAAATGAGAATACTAAAGTTATACATGAGAATACTAAAACTATTTTTACAGATAAATCGAATAATAAAGCTTTCATCTATATGATTAACGTTTAGTGCAACAGATGGTTCAGTAAGAATGAAGGTCAATACATAAAGAGTATTAAGGTCTACTGATAAGAGGGACAACGGTTAACAGTTCAGAATGCTACAAATACCGATGAAAAATCTTTATGAATCTTTGTCATGAATATGATAGATAAAGATCTCATGAGAGACTTTTCAACGGTCGTAGGTGCAATCTAAAGAAGATACGATCTCAACGTTTCCATACCACGTAAAATTCTTAGAAATCGATCCTTCTTGTATTCGCAATCTTCATTCTGCAAACATTGTCACAAATTAGATAACTGCGCTATAATCTTAATATTTTTCTTGAAGCCAAAAACTAGTTAACAATAAAAAATGTGACATTTCTCCTCGTCTTCGATGAAAAGGGTCGGCATCTGGGGAAAGACGTGACTAACGATTCAGGAAATTCAGTAAAAAAATATGGGACGCTTGAGTAATTTGTCAGAAGGGAATGTAAATAAAGCTTCACGTTAAGTAACGGCTTTTGGTACAACGATAAATTAAATTAATCTACGTTTTAGTCATATAAGAAGATATAAAACACAAATAAAAATATAATAAACCATAGAATAAGTATACTTGCTCTTTGCTTCAACGTAGAGTAGTGAAAATTTTGTTTGTGAACAGCTACAAGCTATGAAACAATTAAATTAATTTCACCCATTCTAAATTTTGCATCTAAATCACAACTTTATAAGGAAAATAGTAATTTATGGCAGTAAATTATGAACTGCGAACTTAGAATGATACGTTAAATTATTTATCGTTCAAGAAAATACTATAAAAACAGATTAAAGCATTTCCACTTAGGACGCCTTCCCGTATAATTCACGTTTTCTCCAGGTCACTTGCTTTTTCGTATTAAACAAACGATGAAATATCGCTTAAGACGCCACCCGCTTTTAAAGCGGATTTTCCCCGTCCCAGATGCACTACAACTCGTTAAGGCCGACCTTCCACCTCAGTCGACAGACCGAAAGGTTGTTTTTTTTCCTAATTCTATCTAGTAAAAATTGATTCCTCGTAGAATTAAAAATGACCAAAACTGAGTCAGGAAAAAAGGCAGACTCTTTGTCCGAAAATTAGACTATTCTTACGATAGATGACGTAAAGGCAACCAGTATTATGCAAGAATAGTTCGCTGACTCCGTATATTTACAGCTGTGACAAGTAAAGAAAACTTACAAAGATTCCTTTTCGTTTTTAAGGCGTTAAGCACTTATTTAACTATTAAATAGCCGAGAAACCTTCACTTTTGTTTTCTAATGTAAAATTTAAAAAAATCTGTAATATCCCAGTAATAACACTAACCCGCAAATAACGTATTATTTACTCGGTTCTTTAAGAAGATTCTTTACCGAGTTACACTACTATATAGTATAAATGCAATGATCAATAACGATTAGAGATTTAGTTCAAAATAAAAGAACTCATCCCTCCTGAATGTTGACAGTCCTTGAACATGCTGATCGTACTTCCGCTTGGCCAACACCTTCAGGCCTTCCCTAGCGGTGGCACAATAAAAAGAGATCCCAAAATACAAATCTCCCTCACTAACTTCACGGTAGAGAAACAACAACAAGACACGCTTGTCGACCTAAGAAAGGGCGTTGAAAGCACAAAAAGGGATCGCTTTGTTCTAGTTGACTAGTTGACACAAGAGACCTGAGGTTGACTCTAATGCACAGGACTAACTAGCATCACTGTAATATTTTTAGACACTACCAAAAAAAGAACTCACGCTTTCCGTTCGGCACGTGGGGCCCTTAAATAAGCACCAGATCACCCCAGCAGCGTACATATATCTTCCACCACTCCCCTTATTATCCTTCTGGTACGGTCTTCAAGTCAAACGACGCACACCGTTAAAAAATATCCACGGGCACATGTCCTCGACGAAGGCACTAGCACAACTCTTCGTTGGGAGCGACCCTAAGCCTCCCGAGTCAGGGGGAGTTCTAAAAGGATCTCCGTAGAATCGGTGCTGAGGGAGCAAGCGACCTCTCCATTCACGCGGAGAGAACGAGTGCAGGAACTAGATGAAACTTCTCCTACAACATTCGCCCGGAAATGTTTTCCGGAGTAAGACTAAACAAAACTGACATCCTCTTCGCTCATGCGTTTTTTATGAGGGAAAGGATCTTGCGAGGGTTGGGATGACGGGGTGAAGGAGGACGCGTTATTTTTTTGCCATTTCTGATTCGTGCGCGGGCAGATGCCACTTAAACTCCATTTCGAGACGACCGCGGATCCGAGTTCGTAAACAACCCACGTCGAAGTAATTCCTTCTTTAATGGCTCTCTTCCCTCCCGCGTCTTTCATCTCCTCTACATTTCGCGCTTTCTTCCGAGAGCCTGGCTGAGTGGAGCGCAGTGTGTTTCCCGCCTGCGACGCCAGCGATCCCGACGGCGAGTTCTCTAACCGTTCACCACGTGAAGTAAAATTTCGTAAAATTTTTGATTTATCGCAACGGGATGCATACGGGGCTAAGTTGGTGCAGATGGATGCATGAAAGGATGGGAAAATGAGACCTTTTGAGATGTCAGCGCACTGTTAGACGAAGGAGGGTACGTTAGATGGATGGATACCAAACAAAATTAAATATGGCGGTGGGGGAAGATGATTGATTGGAATAAAAGGTGGCTCGAACAGATTCTGAGATAGCAAAAACGGAAGCATCGAGGATATTCAGACTTGAGAGCATCTTGAAGCAGAAAGTTTTATTTTGAAGATAATGGTAGACATTATAATACAAAAGAGCTTTTCTTCATGCCCTGGATATGCTTGATGCAATGCATAAGTTTCGGCAGTTTGGGATGCTTGTGATCTTATATGACCCCACGAATTTCACTACAATTAGTAGCTGATATGCGGATTATGCAATGATGTTACTACTTAACACACCTTTAGGGTTTTATACAATATTAATTTGGATTGATACAAATAAATGAGCGAACTCAAGGTTGAAATTGAAACAAAATTTAAAAGTAAACTTGCTGAGAAAAATAAAGATGAAAATAACAATCTTACAGTATGGATTAATAATACTTTTATGATGGTATTATGATGAAATTGGAAAATTGATACATCAGAAAAATCGATGTTTCGAGTTGATAACATTGAGTCAATGTTCATATTCATATGTTGAAACGAACTTGAGGTACTCTACCAATATGAAATCTACCGCGTCCTTTTCATCCCAATATGATCAAACTCCCGGAACCCTTTAGCGGAAACCTAGAGATTTATTTTGTTGTGGTTAGTTCTAGTTTATCTTGTTTACTTTATTTTATTGATATAGTCAACCCAACCCAGTTAGAAATATGAAAGCAAGTCACTGCTGGGTAATAGTAAATAAAGTAATGGCGGTAGATAACATACCGGCTGGTAGAACACACATTTGAAGTATAATAATTTTTCTTAAAGCATTTAAGCGATTTAGTATTAAGATCATAACAATCATATACTAAAATAACTGTAAATATCCGAAGCCATTTTGGTCTCCAGGTTCGTGTTGGGTTAGAAAATATTGAACATTATCCGATTTTCTCGATCTGACACCAGCGACCTCAAGGGTTATCTGGCTTTTGCCTTCGACCTTCAACCTCTTGACGATCTAAGTTGTTGCGGTGTTCCCCTAATTTTGCCCCGCCTTCGCCTGTCTGGTTTTCTCCATCGATCTGTTGAGAATGACCCAAGGAAGATGGACCGATAAGCGATTTTACGCTATCGACGGAATAATAACTCGTGTATCTCTGGAAGCAATTCTCCTAACTGAGACCGCGAGAAAAAATACTGCGAGATTTTTAAAGGGTTACCATGAATCCTATTACTAACGTTATGTTTCTAGTGAATGTTTTTTTAAGGACTCTATTTTTATTTCTGAAGTGGTTCGGAACAAGAGCTGTTGGCATCTATCAACAGACATTAATTTTTCTCTCCATAAATTCCGACTTTTTAGTCGGTAGTTCCTTAGAAGCCGATTACTGCATCCATATAATTACCACAACAGGCGACTGTTCTATTACACAATATGCAGTCCGATGGACTATTCTATTGAGATAAGGGACAATAGAAAATTCTAAAATAAGTGATAACTCAAATAGTTCATTCACTGATACGAAACCAAAATTTTAATGATTTGACTAAATTATTAACGCTCATTTTACTCTATGACAACGGATAATTCGATCAAGCATGAGGCTATATTTCTTAAATTCAGAAGACTAAAAGTGTGTTATTCCTAATTTATTGGTTTATTATTTTAAGCCGAGAAAGACTTATCATAAAGAGCATTTGTAAATAATTCCAAGTAAGCTGCATCCTTAGTAATTATTTTTAATTAATCTGTAATTGATAAAAATAAAAAATGAATGATAAGATATCAAAATTAAAACCAAAAATCATTCAAATAATAAACGAATATAGTGAAGAGAGAAGGATATTTATGGAAATTCAATAATTTTCTTTACTGACCTATTTTTGATTATGAAGATAGTGAATTCCTCACGCGGAAGATTAATTGACCAATTCTCTTTGTAAAATTGTCCTGCTAACTAATTTTCTTTAAGATGCATTGGATCTCAAAGAAAAATAGACGAAGGACAAAAATGTGAAAGAATAACAAAATGAAAAGTTCGACTAAACCTCTCTATCACGAATCTGTCTATATATAACCTATATATAGATAGATTATATTAGAATAACTAAATAAATAAATTTAATAATATTAAATGTAACAATAATAGATATTAGAATAACCTATATATAGATAGATTCGTATATAATATATCTATAATCTATCTCTATCACTATCATAACTAAATTTTGCTGCTTTGCGATCCATTATTGATTTCCTTAAAATTTTAATGTAAATTAATATGCCCTAAGAGGAAGTGATACTCTGTACAGAATATTTCTTGAATTCTAACTCATTCTTGATATATACCCTCCTACCCCACTTCTGTCGCTTATCCTGTCTCGTTTTTGGTGATCGTTCTACTTCCATCTCGTGATGGAAGGGAAAAAAACCTTTCTTTTTTATTTACGGAGCGAGTCGTAACCAGTGGTTCCTGAATAAAGAATAAACTGTCCCCCAAAGCCCTCCTCAGGATCCAGAATATCGACTATTCTTCATTACCAGTTGCGTGATTTCCTCCTTGCACGGAACGGGCGGTTTCTTTTTATTGCCTTGGGAAACGAAGGGCGGGCCACGCTATGATCGACTCAACAGTGGAGATCCGTGTTGCGACATGCGTCGCTCTGAGATGTTCGATCGGACGTTATTGTTTTGGATTAAAACGTAATGAGAAGAGATGGGAAACGTCCGTCACGGAACTTAGAGTCCGTTTTTAGGGGATGTATGTTTCGAAACTGTCATTTCGGGCGAATTGCCTTCGCTTCCTATGACGATCTGCTCTAACGTGCCCGACTTAAGGGCAAAGTTTATTTCGGGAGACTCCGAGTCCTTGGTTCGATTCTTGGTATATTTGTGCACCGACTCTACCCGTAGCTTTCCTCGCGTTAAAATTGGAAATTGAAGTAAAGAGTGTGAGGAGATCTCGTCACGTTCGAATGCTGGACTCACAGTAGGCTTCTTGGAATGATTCCTTGCCGTATGGATTGAACTAAAACTCTATGAAGTATTCCGGTTTTCGCGATGATTTACAGTCTTCTTTGAGTTTATATTTTCAATAGCAAACATCCTTTGCGGATATGCTTTGATATGAATATGCTTATTTCCTTTAAGAAGGTGAGGGAGATGCTTCAGAAGAAATCGATCGAGGCGCCGATGTACCCGAAAATCTCTGGGAATAGAGGTAATGTATATTTATTCGCCATTCATGAGCATCAGAAGAAAATAAACAATTAGAGCAATATTTCCAGACTGATAAAATTGTTGGAGAAATTCAATCACATCTGCCTAATAAATGGAAAGAGTGCTGATGTTGCTTTCTGCTGATATTAAGATACATATTTTATATGAAGATCAATCAAAAGCAACAAAATCTACGTCCAATGGTATCACACTATTGAAATGAATCCTAGGTATAAAATGTATCTAACTTTACAAAAATAATATAAAAAATATTTCTTGGTACAATATTTGATGAATTGTGCTTGGATAGTATCCAATTAATTCTTAACTAAAAAGTTATTCTTTACAAAGAGACAATAGCTATAAAAGAATTCAAATAAGCTCACGTCAATTGATTGATATTAATTAATTTCAGTAAATATTTTGTTTAATATTTTACATTATGGGGTCCTGCCAGAAGTATTGGATAGCAGTTTATGTTATTTTATGTCATCATATTATATACTATATTAGCTGGACATCACAAATATTTTTTGTTTGCGTTTTTTGATAAGTTTCAGTCCATTTACTGAAGATTAAACGATTAAATCAGTTGCTGGTAACAAAGTAAAAGCTGAGAAAGCTCCGTTGGAATTGGGAAATTTTGCTTCTTCAGTTATAAAGCAATAATTGTATTTCTTCAATGCTAAGCTCGAGGTGAAATCGTAATATGGTAATGCATAGGAAAAAAGTTATCTTTAATTTTACATCGCGGGCTTCCGGATAGCCAATTGGACAACGTGTTTGACTTTAGTGAAAGCGGTATTAGGTTCGATTCCCTGCGAGAGCCCCTATGTGCGAAGGACTTAAGCTGTCGGAACTTTTTAGCAATACTAGTATTTTATAAACAGCTAAAGTTTTTAAGGAGTAGGAGTTTTCATAGTTTACATGGTGTCAACATTTACATCGTAAAAAGGAAACTCTATACTTTAGACACGTCTTTGTACCACAAAGAGTACTTGATTAGAAACGTCTATAGTTTTTTTTCTCAACTGTCGGTCCATTTATAAATATTGGTCCAGAAGTGCTGAATGTTCGAACAGACTAGGTCATAATTTCTGGCCATAGTAATGATTTTACGTTACTTAGCAGAGATAAAAGCATATTATTGTGTACGGCTTCAGGAAATGACATTGAGGTAGCAAATGTGGTCTAAAATGTTCAAATTTTTCTCTTTAGATTGTATGAGTTAAAAATCAAGAGAGAGAAGTTGTTCAAAAAAGAAGAATTCTCGCATTCAAGTTTGCACAGCTGTCTTTCTAAATATAACTTCCCTCGGCAGTTTTCTAACATAAGATAATTCTTTTCAAAACTAGAGCTAGTTAAAATTAGTTTTATGGGGCTTTGAAGTGAGATAAAAATTTCCCATGAAAAAAGGGCGCGAGTGTAATCTGACTGAATTGTATTAAACAGAAAATAAGAACTGTATTAAGAAAAAAATTTGTACATTTGTAATATCCATTCGTCAGGATCAGGCATGTTTTAAATATCAACACATATTGCAGAAATGGAAATGAGCAAAGAAGAAACATTCACCGTATTGATTTTTCGATTAATTGAAAACATCTTTCATACGATCACTGAAATTTTTTTGTTAAATTTACAAAATATATAATTGGAGTAATGATCTTAATCGATGCTCTGAGGAGTTGAAATGATTTACTTCCAATCAGGAGGACGGAAACGTGTGTTTCCGCTCTCAAATAGTCACATATGAAGTGGAAAAGTTATTTTCTCACATGACTCATCGCAGAGAAACTCAAAATAACCAGGTGCTAATGGCGGCAAAACCATATTTCTGATATCTCTACGCATTTGAACATTGATTGTATATCAAGACCACTACATTTACTTATATAAATTCGATTTGGAGCGCCCAAACGTGCAATCCAGATTGAATTTCAAACTAAACCTGTACCTTCATTCGTAACGTATGTATTAAAAAGTTTTCAAAATTTTTAGTAAATGATTGCTACTAAACAAACAGTCTAAATGACAAGGAAGATATTTATTTTCTATTTTCAGAGTTAAATACAACTGAACTAAGCAAACTTTCATTCCGAGGTTGATTAAAAAGTAAGTTCCTAAACAGTAGGAAATCAGAAAGAAACAGAAAATATATGTCACTTTATTCACGAACAGTAAATATTTGATTGCCCTGTTCATAGCAAGTATGTATGTACTTACAAGGAAAATATAATTGAAATTGGAAATATTAAAGCTTTAACTTCTGTAGGGATTGAATAGAATTGCAAGACCTGAGTCTCTTTAGTTTCATCCGTATTTCCTTTGGCCGATTCTATTTTGGCAGTGTGCAACGCGACGATTGCCAAAGTAAACAAACCATATTGGATTTAAAGAAGGATTAGATATACTTTACGCTCAGCAATCACGGAAACGAAGACAGTCAGTGTCAAATATACGCCATTGTTCCATTAAACCGTGCAACAGATTGGGATAGATAAATGTCTACCGGCCTCGTCCTTCCCTTTGATAATTAAGATCTCTTTAAGACTCTATTTATTTATTTCTTTAGAAATGGAGAAAACCTCAAATGATAGTTAGGATACAGATTCGGGAAGCGGAAAAGATTCCATGTGATCGATGGGATAAGATTATAAGATAGCGATCAGGAGAAAAAGGCAATGACAGAAAAATCGGCGACAACCTCAAATTTAGCAAACTTATGAAAGATATATAACCGATGATGATGATATACTACATCTAGATACCACGATATTTATGCAATTGAAGCATACAATCGTTACCATAATTATAGAGATATTAATCAAGAGCAAAGAGAGGTCCATATTTGTGATTGGATTTCCGAGTTAACCAAAATATCTGTAAAATGGAAACTTCAGCGGTTGAAAAAGCAAACTGCTCGTAGAACTTTAACTTTATTTTTCGGTATAGTAGCATAGAAAATAAATTTAATGTAAATATTGAAATATCTTTCTGAGAGAAAATAGAGTGAACCTAGTAATATTATAAAACATGCTGTTGGAAGGATAAAAAATTAATTTCCAAGAGAAGATCGTCACTATGTGAGATTTCTACATAAAGATAATTTTTTTCAGCGAAATGGATTTTAAAAACACAAAAGATACATTAGAGTTATCAAACTATATATAGTAATATATAAAATAAAATATATTAACTTACTGTAATTATTAACATTAACGCATTTACCGACGAGATAGAGATATGAAATTCAAGGATTCATTAGAGGAACAGTGACCTGTCACATATTGATTTTTTACTACCAAAAATATCCTTGGTTCAAATCTGGAGGACTCGAAAATGCTCTCATAAGAAATGCACGTGAAGTTCACTTTGGTCGACTGCAGACATTTTTTGTTTTGCAGAATTTATTTTAGAAGTAATGTTCCTATTAAATTAATTTATAAAGTAATAATGAATAGTCATATATCTAATTAATTGCGTGTTATTAAAATAAAGAATTGCATAACCAAGTAAAAAATTGCTTTGTTAAAACAAACTTCTTAGTTTCTTTCATGAAGCTTCTTAGTAAACATAAAACTTAATTTTTAGGAAAAAAATTTTCCCTAAACAGGATTCGAACCACAGAGGATAAACTTTTGGATTAATCTTTTGATCTCTTGGAACTTTCGGAACATTGAACCAGACACGCTAACCACTCGGCCATTTTGAGGATGATGAATATCGGTGGTTATAATTATAAAAAATGGTTGGTTATGTAACCTACCGCATGATAGGTAATGACTGTTAATATCATGACAGATGGATTTAAATTAATCCTTGACATTTTTGACGGGATATTTGACATACATCAGATGTATACGATAATAGTATTAAATTTTTCTATATATTGAATTAATTTCCGTCATATTTGATAGGGGAATTCACTGGTAAATATATAATATATAAACTATAACAGTAACTATAACTGTAACAGTAATATATTAACTATAATACAGTATATATATATAAACTATAAATAGTATTAAATAGTAATTTATTAAACTCTTTGCTGTTGGAACGGACTTCAGCAAATTGAACCACAGCCAGAAAATTTCTCTCTTCTTGCATTCTTTACTAATAGAAGAAGATTGAAAGGTTGAAGCCCCTTCTTCCTATAATTGATAAACCATAGACATCTGTACGTAAAATATTAAATTTTTATTCTTTCTCAAAAAAGATAAAAAGCTAAAAAACACAGTGGGTTCTATCTCTATTAAGGTATGTTATCTCATATCCAATATCTATTTAATTAGCATGTTTTACTGCAGTTAAATTTGGAATAAAAGAAAATAGCTTAGATTCATGTCTTAGATTCAGACGTCTAACTCAAATAATACTTAAAAGTCTCGAAGTTTTCTTATAAGTAGCTATTTCCAAAAAGATTCTCACGGTAATAGCAGCTTGGTAAAGAATCAAAGAAGAGAGGAAGAAGTAGAGGAAACCGAGTCCTAAAATCGATTTCATTATGCCGAGAGTTGTAAATATGCAAGAGGCTTATTTTGGGATATTTCATATGAAAATTAACCCCAAGACTTCTAAAAATCAATACACATCTAACTCCAGCGAACGAGAGACTTGCTCATCGACTTCAACTAACCGAAGAGTTACTATTGAATACTTCCATTTTTAATTCTTTATTTATTTTCGTATTTGGATATTTTTGTAGTATGTTTGAATGCTAATTTGTTTGTTATTTCTAATTTTTTCTTCTTCTTATGAGTGTATGGTTGTGTCTATTCATTGGTTTCATTTTATGTAATTTATGCCATTTCGTTTACTTTTGTGATTTTCATTGTGATACATAGATTTCCACTTCATCTTTTAGCTTGTATTATCAGTAGGTTTGCGCAGGTTTTCACACCCCTCCTCTTTGTTGGTGTTTTTCTGCTGTGGACGTTTTTCCTAAGATAATACCTTAGGTTTCTTTTCATTTACTTCTAAATTTTTTCCACTCTATTGATATTTACACCTAAATTACTTATATCTTCGATAATATTATTGACAAGAGGACAAGAAGAGACTTTTTAGCCTCAATCTCACCTTAATAAAGACCCTTAAGAGTTATTTAGGCTCAGTCACTGAGTTCAGAGGTAAGAGATTTGAAAACGCTCCCTTAGCTGTAATGTCGTCGAGACCTGGGACGGGAATCTACGAAGTCCAAAATTATCGAACTTCTTACCTCATTCTGTTGGGTTTCATATTATGTATTTCCCTTAGCATCTCACATTATTATTTCATAATTTAGGTTATAGTGCACGTCGACGCCCATAAACATTAAGTACTGATTTCTAATTAAAAGGGATTCATACCCATGCGAACAATTTTTTTTCTGACATGATTTAAGTATATATTTCGTAGTATTTAATGGCACCTGTTTTCATAGCCCAGTGATTTTTAAGCACTCACAATTCAAGCTACAAGTCATCAATGACACTATCCTGACACCTTTTCATCTATTTTGCGTCGCCTCCTTTTAGAAAAGGTAGATTTACTACTGCAATAATTCCACTTAATTATCCTGAAATACAGGTATAATGCTTGTATGCATGTTACCGAATGATGCGGAATTCGATCGAATTATAAATCTCATGGATAATCTAACTTCAAATCATGTATTTCTCTCTACCAATCATATCTGTCCTGTTTCCTATGAGGTATGAGGTTTTACTGTTCGAGTTAAATTTTGTATTCGTGGATAGGAAGTCCCAAATTAGGGTTAATTTTGTTTTTAATTTCTCAAGCGAATAATTCAAAGGCTTGTAAAATGTAAAAACCCAGTTTTGGCTTTGAGTTGTCGCTAATCCGCGGCTTCCTTTCTTTCGAGGATTTGGCCCAACGTTCACCGGCATATTCGGCGATTTTTCTCTCGGCGAGATTTTCATACCCCTTAACCCCTATTATGTAATAAAATATTGTTATTAATTATGTAATAAATGATGGAAAATATATAAAATAAAATATTCCATGGAGTTTGTTTCTATTGCAGCATTCCATCCCCAGCTTTAAGTTTTTTTTGCAATTCAAATTTAATCTGTTCATGTGATGATTTTTCATTCGTAAATTCCAAAATAGGAAGGAGAAATTCACAGAAATTATAATCTACAAATAAAGGCATCAAAGTATCCAAATTCATTAATTCAAAACCAAAATAATAACTTGTGATTGCAAATATTTCGTAGTTCTAACAAAAGCACGAAGGTTAGGGGAAGCAAACGTATTTAAAGATAGAAAATGAGACATGAGGGAATCGGATTTAGCCTTGGAAAACCCCGGAATGGTATACAATTCTGACAGCTGAATGTAGGCATTGTTTTCTCCTGGCAGAAGGCCCACAAGGAGGCAGCATTCCAATTTCAAGGGGAAATTGCGAACTGTATTAATTTATATTATGTAATCAAAAATGTTGAAATTTACGATACTGATAGGAGTGGCGAAGGATAATTAAATTTATATTTTCCAAAGGTTGCTAAAACTATATCTTACACTATGTTATTGTATTAATCACCACTCAGATTAGAATGACACTCATTTAGAAGATTTAGAAGGGTTATAAGGTTTTTACTTCGGGATTCACGAAGCTCCACGAGTTCTTGCCTTTTCCTGCACGATATTTGTTTGTTATTCTCAGATAATTCAAGAATCTGAAGCACACATATTAATGACAAAGGAGGAATAGAATAGCAGCCAAACGAATCAATATTCCTTGAAAGTCTGAAACAGCCATCATCTTTGAATTTGAAGCTTATCATTTTTAAACCCTTCTAATGCCTGAGATATTTTTCTACGATCTATTACTTAAATACCACAGATATCGAATGTCGACATGTTAGTATGTCAAACATAAGAGAAATGAACTGAATTTATGATACCCCCTGCTCTGTATCACCTTGTTCTCTAAGAGGGTTTTCCTCTCTTGTTAATGTGTAAATGTGAGTGCTACTATAGTTTGGAGGACAGTTGAGTGTAGTCTTGGAGTGATTGATTCTTTGATTGCCTCTCATCACTTTTCAGGGTACAGTAAAAGATGACCGAAATTAAGGAACAGAGGAAGACGTTCTCTTTGTAGGGACCATTCTCAAAAATATGACAAGGGGGAAACTAGCATTACACTACGATAGCTTGCGGACTCTCTAAATAACCTTTAAACAGCTATAAGGCATGGAAAGATAAGTAAAGAAGACTCATTTTAGTGTTTGAGGTGTAAAGAACTTATTTAAAAATTAAGGATCTAAGAAACACTCCTCTTTTGTTGTCCCACGTGAATAAAGTAAAAAATTGTCATATTCCAGTTATAACACTATCTAGCAGTTTTCACTCGGTTCCCTGAAGACCGTAACAACCAGGTTCTTCTGAATTAAACTTAATTTGGTTCCACTAATACATCAGCCCCTGAAACAGTCTAGGATGCAACCATGTTTGACACCCAAGTAACGCTGTTAATCTAATTCAGGGGCGTCTTATCCAAGGCCTATTCTGCTGTCCTATAAGGGATGGACAATCGATCGAAAAAAAACAATCGAATAGTTATTGACGAACAGTTTTTGTCCCAATACCATCGGAGTACATTACCTCAATTGTGAATTTCCAAACTTAATCGATCTCGTTTTTTGATAGAAAATCTCCTTTCTTCAGTGTTTCATTTTTGTCCTCACAGGTTCTTGAAACTCCGTTAACACTGAGCAATGGAAATATTGAAGAGATCGGGACTCCTTAATTATAGGCATGACGTAATTCTATCTTTTCTAGAATTTGCCTAACTAGAAAATGTACAGCTATATACTTATATTAAACCTCTTTAAGATGGTTTTCAGTTGACCGAGTGAAAACTGTGATACAACAGTTTCTGAATATATCACAGAAAGATAGCCTTCCTTAAAACGGTTGACTTCATTAACAATCGCAAGCGTCAGCCGATTAAACCATGCTTTAATATGTATTAGCTATTTCCCAGCATTATTCAGTAGTTATCTCATGGGAACGCAAAAGAAGCTAAGGATTGCCGAAAACCATTTTTTCTTACAGTAATATGAGAAAAAATTTTGTTCCTCGACTGACTTCTTAGAACAATTGGAGAAATTTTTTAATTTTATTTATTAATTCTTTCTTAGTGTTTTTGAAGAAGTTATTTGACACTTCATTTTCACCATTTTAAATATTATAAAGATTGCTAAGAAAAAATAATGAATTTCCCAACAAAACAGCGATTAGAAAATGACGAGGTTTCAATTATTTGCTTGTAATCTAGTCTCCTTTCTTTATTCGACATTTAAAAATTAATTGTGAAAATTATAACATTGAAAAATATCATTTATCAATTCATCATTCAATATTAGTAATTCTTTGCCAATCTTCATACTAACTTATTTTCATAATCATAATCTGAGAAAATATAATTTATATTTTTAAAAATGTATTTCTATTATGACTAGATTAGTATAATAATCTATAATTATGGCAACATTTTCATGCCTTTAATTTTGTTATTTTCAGTAGTTATTCTTCCATAGAATGAATAACATTTAATGCTGTTATTCCACTATTCAGAACACGATAATTAAAATTTCATTGTAGAGATTTAAAGACTATATCATCAGTCAATGTTATATACAATATTTTGCATTTTGACATGAAATCTGAAACAGTATGGATCATAGATGGAATGTCGTACAAAATTTCAAATAGTTGAAAATGTGTTTGGGTGAGTGATTTGCTTTTGATTTCAAATTTTTTGTCTAAAATGCCATTTAAGATAAAGCAATCAGTTTTTAAATCATGTGTTAGAAAAGATTTATACTATTTAGATATTCTAGCAATGAAAAACCATGGTTTGACACCCATTTCTTTAATTAGTAATCCACTAGGCAATTTTCTCACTTTGTAAATGCCACCCCAGGATATGTGCCACCTAATGTACATAAAGTTATGCATATGCCATAGATTGCTTACGCAAAACCTCATAAACATGAAAATATATCTGAAATTTATAAAGATCGTTTTAGTAAAAAACCTCCATTTTGTAACTTAGAGGCCCTCAAAGAGAAGTAAGAAAAGTTACAAAGATAGGAAAACATTCATTCATTCCTATTGTTACAGGAAAAATTAGGCAAAATAAAGCTAGGATACACTGGGTAGTGGCAGAGATGATCAATAAAATGAATTAAAGATGGAAATGGAAGTGGGTCACTACCAGATATGGGGGAAGAATATGTAGGGCACAAAAGAATGAGCTCAAAGAGGAATCAAAAAGAGTAAGGGAATTGGCTGCAAGAAAAAGAAAAAATGAATGAGCAGTAATTTCACTGGACACAAAAGTCTCCGATCAAGTTTTTTTAGCAGTCAAAAAGTTTTGTTGGTACTACATGCTTTGCAGGTAAGAACAACATTGGTAGGGGTATATGGTTTAGAAATTCAAGGGGGTGAGGGGAAAGAAGGAATTATATCCAAGTCCTGGAATCTCTGCTAGAAAGGCTATGGAAGGTGACATTGACCTATGGCTAATGGAGGTATGTGTAGATTAAGTCTTGATGTAGTGTAGTGGTGTTTGAATACTGTACTGTGTGGGTAGTAACATTAATTGTAGAATATTATATGTGTAATGTCTGGTGTAGGGATTAGGGGTTTTAATTATAATGCTTATAGATAATGGTTGGGTCTGCCACCAGAAGTAATTCTACTCGCAGCATACTTACTAATAAATAAATAAATTCATGAAAGGTTTTTCATGCAAAGAAAAAAACACACTGTAAATTTCACAGAAATATATAGAATGCAACTAGTTTCATCTATCAGACATCATCAGGCACTGAAAATCAAAAATTGAGAAAGACAGAGGTGAAGTAAATGTTGAGAGAAGTGGCTTGGTATTTCAATGAGTATTTCTGATGTAAAAAGGCTTGGGTAGCTTTACTGGCTTTGAATATATAACTGACATGTTCCAGTATAACTTAACTAAGCCTATTTATATTGGAAATACTCATTGAAATACAAAGCTGCTTCTCTCAACATTTACTTCACTTCTGTCTTTCTCAATTTTTGATGTTTCAGTGCCTGATGATGTCTGATAGACGAAACTAGTTGCATTTAATATATTTCTGTGGAATTTACAGTGTTTTTTTTCTTTGCATGAAGGCACCATTCCACAAAGTTAGGCTGGAACATATTAATTATGTATTAAAAGGTTTTTCACTTTAAACTGAATGAGTAATCCAGGGCCAATGAGTTGATAGTAGGGATTTCAATCATTGACGAAGTAAAACAAATAAATGTTATCACTTTATTATTTAGCTTGAACATTAGTCACAATTTTGATCCCATAATATTATTTACAAGTGACTCTGATATTAGCCATTTATTTCATCAAATAAATGCTATTTATAATGTAAATGTAATATTAGAATATTATGTAGAATTGCTTGGATTTACTGACAAAGGACTAAATGAATCAATGAGTTGTAAGAGTGACGGACATGAATGTAATGTGAACACTGCAGGTATAGAAGGAAATTCTAGTGAAATGAAGAAGTATGAATATATAAAATAATTAATTGGATGTGCACTTAACTTAGTTTGGGTATCATGAAACCACACTTCCATGGCCATTGGATAACAACATACTATAATTAGGCAACTATAGAAAGGGAAGAAAAGCAGGATGTCAAAGCTCTGGGAATTTTAACTTTACAATGGTAAATATCTTTTACACTGCAAAAAGAAAAAGTGGAAATGAACAGAATTAGTAAGATTTGGAGGTTGTGTTATAGCATTATAACAAGTAGATGATGAACTGATCTAACATTTGCTTTTCAACAAGTATTTGGAAGGTGAAAATTAATGGCGTTTTAACATTGATAGAGGTATGTGACAAGGATGTATGTTATCTCTAAGGGCGCACCCAGGATTTCACTTGGTGGGGGCTCAACTAAAGAACTGTCACAAACAGTACATTGAACATGTAACAGTTTGCTGGCAGAATAACTTAATAAGCTTTGCAAAAAAATAAAGAAAAGGTGAATTTTTACTGCACAAATTGTTCGCTGAAGCTTAGATGTCTCACCATAACCTTGAGGGTGATCAAAATAATGGTGTACTTGTATAATCTTGAAGGAGGGTTAAAGTTCATTAGTCCATCCTCTGGGTGATTACCTCATCCTGATTATCTTTCATTTTAAATTACATATTTCAGAATTGTACATTATTCAGCACCTTTCACATCCATCCAAATGTATATAAAATGTGGTAGGTTAGTGATTCATCATAAGTAATTACTTTAAAGTATATCTTTTTTAAATCTTTACAACTTCTGATCATAACTTGATTATTGAGAAATTAAATGAGCTTTCCTAAGAAGGATGATTGATTTTTTTGTAATTGATAGCTAGTATTATCTCACATAATAATCATGGTTGTGGAGATATTTATATATTTGTTTATCTGATGTTAGTAACTCCCGTAAGAAATACATGGAAGAAATGTTTGAACATTAATTTCACACACTTCTTGGCAAGATAGAAATATGAAATTTAAGGATTCATTAGAGGGCTGATAGACAATTAAATATTGATATATTTTAGCCAAGTGGATAATGTGTTTGACTCTGGAAAACTCTAATAAACTCTTATAAGAAAAGCATATAAAGTTCACTGTGATTGATTGTAGACTTCTTTCATCAGCACAGTTAAATAAGAAATAATAGTCCTATGAAATCAAGGCAAATACTAAAAGATAGGAAATTGAATAAAGATTCTTATTTTGGTTGTGGAATATTGTTTTTGATCCAATTGCAAGAACTAGGACAAGATAGACAAAAGATTTGTATGATTTTGTGGTTATAATTAACAAGTCTCCCTGAGGACAGAGGCATTAGTGGAACTCAACTCTCACATTATAGGAATATGTAGGAAAGATATTAAATGTATGGGGAAGGGCATTTTATGGTAAGGAAAGCATTAGCAAGGATTGGAAATATAGGGATTTACTTTAACAAATAGTGTGAGACCTTTTACACTGCAAATGATTATAAATGGACTTTATGAACAAAATTTCAAATAATAAATGTTTTTGCTCTAAAAAATGGAAAATGTTTCCAAGAAAATGATATCTATGACAGCAATATAAACCAATTAAATTATTTTAGTTACCAAATTTACAAATAGTATCCATATTGATGTTTTGTGTGGAAGCTACATATCAACTTTACAAGGGATATAATAGTAAAGATTTTCAGAGAAAAAAAATTGTATCATCTTTCATTTACAAAATATAAAACCACTCTGTTATTAAAGGGGAATTATATTTAATATTCATTATTCAAATGGATCAGATGCATGTAATAATGACTGGATTTTTATTTGATAAATTTAATTACATCTTGTCTGATGGTAAAATTCATTAGTTTTTTATAAATCTGTTTATTACACTTAAAGCATATTGCATTAGTGCGATGTTCACAAAAGTGAATGAAAATTCTAAATAATTTATGTTTACAAAAATATTATCTCCCACTAATCTCCTGCGCGTATACAGAAGCATCACAGAGTCATGAAGATTAGATTTCAGTTCAGTTCAAGGGAGTTATAAAATCAGAAAGTCTTTATTGTATTGTGAGGATGAAAGCAACATTTGCCATAATTTTATACATAAATACCGTGAGATATAGAAATAAGAGTTTCTCAAAGTGTGTTTCCGCAGTTAACTGAAAGAATAATGAACAAACACAGCAATCAATTTCTTTTTCATATCTCTGAAGAGATAATTTATTCATACAATCGAAGTTTGATTAAAGGTAATAGTTTATCGTTATTAAGATATGTGTGCTTTCATAACTACCGTCGATTGTATAAATTTAGCTTTATTTTCACTCTTAAAAAAAATTGGCTCTTTTATGGAAGACATTAGTTGCCTCTGCTCATTTGATTTTCCCGCGGTTTCGACCATATGAAGGCGGAAATGTTTACTGCGTATTAAACATGTGCATTAGTGGGAACATGAGGGAATGGCGTGTGATTGGAAGATCTTGAACAAGTGGAATATTCTATTTAGTTATAACAACTGGACATTCTGCTTTGACTTTTGAAAAATGAAGCTTATATT
Organism: Pachydiplax longipennis; assembly: GCA_036926295.1. NCBI lineage: Eukaryota > Metazoa > Arthropoda > Insecta > Odonata > Libellulidae > Pachydiplax > Pachydiplax longipennis. The sequence continues at coordinate 17,735,187 of JAVFKF010000001.1, read as the reverse complement.
GCAATAGCGTATTTCATATATTTGGCACATCTATTGTAACGAATATTGGTGAAAATGGCGTTTTCAGTGAGAACAGTTATTCGCAGATTTAATTGTAGGCTTTTAGAGTCTACTTTAAAACTAATTTCAAAAGATTTAGTGACTAATAACAGACTATTCCCTTCTGGTGTGTTCAGTCGTCATTTTTGTGTGCCAATTACTAATAGACCATTACCTAGTAGTGATGCCGGTTTTGAACAGGAGCATGAAGATGAAACTGTTTATTCAGACGAGGAAAGTTTTGTTAAAAGGCAACCTATACAATTGAATCTTATAAATGAAGCACTTATGAAGCACACTCCACAGTCCGAAGATGAATTATTCAACTTCAGGGAGAAAGTAATTAACAGTGGACATGTAGTTACGAAAAATAATGTTGATTCCATAGTCCTCGGTGTTTGTTCAACTTTGAAAAAAATCAATTTCGCGGATTCCTATTTGAACATGTTAAAGAGTAAAAATATTGAAATCAGTGTAGCTGCTGCTAGCAGGTATTTAAGAGTATGTTATACTTGTAATCATGTGAGTGACGAGGATAAAATTTTGCAAATATGCAGTTATATAAGGGAGAAAATGCCTTTGATGGATGCAACCACCGCTGAAAATATTTTGCATGGGTTATCGCTAACAAGTGAATGGAAACAAGGTTTGGAACTGTTAGACGTGATAAAAGAAACATGTTCACCAACAGGTTCCGCATATGGCGCTTTAGTTAAAGCCGCCTTTAACAATAATGACGAAGAATTAGGTTACGATATTATGGAAGAGTGTATCAAAGCAGGCAAGGTACTTCATGATACTGTTTATATCTCTTTGCTAGATATTGCTATTTCTAGAAACAGATCTGGAAAGAATCAATTAGCGTTTGTGGAAAAGCTCTTGGAATTTTTAACACTTCATGAGTTACGACCTTCCGCACCAGTGGCTAAGAAGTTGAAGTATACTTTTGAAACAATGAATTGGAAAGGGTATTTTACATCAATTTCCGATAGGTATTTTCGTCTGTTACAGATCATTATTTATGAAATTATATGCATAATCTGTTGTTTTAAAACATTCCTTAATTATTCTTGATAATGCAATTACAATCTTAAATCAGGAGCTGCTGTACTACTTGCAAGGCTGAGATGCCACCAATTCTGATTTCAAGGTCAGAATTCAAAGAGCTAAGTAAAGCATTTCTTGAAAAGGTTCTGGTAGGACCAGATGTTTTCTACAAGTCTTCTCCAGAAGAAGTCAAAGCATTTCAGGACCTCATGGCCAAGGAAGCACCATTTAACACTGTAATAGATGGCTTAAACATTGCTTACTCAACTGGAGGGAATAAAAGTTCCACAAAGAAACGAGCAAGAACTGTAAGTGATATTTTCACTAGTTGTATTGCATCATTCTCATGCATTGAGTTTCTCATAATTTTCCTATATCAGTTGCAGGCAGTCGTTGCCCATTTCGTTGACCTTTCTCATAAAATACTGGTATTGGGAAGAACCCACATGAATTCATGGCCAAGTTATGAGATGGATTACATAAGAGAAAACTCCCAGCTTTTCTTAACTGAAAATCTGTAAGTATATAATCTGGCAGATGTTGTTTTGAATTGTACCAATAGCTGATTATAATGATCGTTATAACCCTTATTTAATGTTACAAGAGTACCTTTTGATTTTGCATACAGTTTTAAAAGCAACAGAATAGGTAATTGAAAAATCGTCTATTTAAATAATGGAAAAAGATTGAAAATTTATCAATTGTGAATGCTTTTATCTATGATATAACTAATAATTAATTTCTTGATGGGTTTGCTTAATTGACTTTGATATCAATACAAAAATAGAACTAATACCTGTAAATTTTTACATTTAATACCTTATATTTCACAATTCTTTGTGAATTGTTTTCATGTATCCATGCACCCAATGTTACTTGTTAAAGATTAGTTTTAATACCACTATTTCATGTATTATTAACTGAATGCATGCATTCTTAACAAAATACCTGAAATAGAGTGAAAAATTTGCTCTAAGATTCTTGTATCTATTACAGTAAAAATTACTGGATGCTTGATGAATTGTTACTTATTAATTAAGCTACTGTGAGAATTTTTATGCAATGTTACTTGCTGTATGTGTCTTGTAATATTGCATGTTATTATTAATCTACTGATTTATTTATAAATCATTCTGAATAAAACTAATTTTTGTAATGATGTAGGTATGATTTTATTTGGAATAAGTATTATGAATAATTTTAACTTTTCGTCAGATCAGAATAGCTCTAATATAAGTATCATAGCTTGTCATCAAACTCTTACAGATTTCCTAATTTGTGAATCGAAACTGAAGAGGCAATAGAATATGTTTACGTTCTTGCTCAAAACAAGATGCTCTTTAGCTATTACTGTAAGTTAATAAGCTTTCTTTGTTTTGTGATATATTTGAAAATGCTCTTTACTCTATGTCTTAAAATCATTGTTAATATTTAATTGATGACTTTCAATCTTTTCCTCCCTCGAATAATGATTTGGATATATGTATATTGGGTAAAAAATTCAATTTAATTAAAAATCATCTTCAGTTGAAACTTCTAGTAACTTCTAGAAGATTTATATCTAAAACAATTTTTCTTGCTAGTTCCCAATTGGTATATGGCAGGGAGTTTGTGTATTGTTTTTGAGGAAATAATAATAAATACATTGATATATATTTATGTTTAGTTCTCAGGATGACCCTTTCCTGTTATATGCAGCAATGAGCAGTGGGCTTGCTACTTGTTTTATTTCAAAAGATCTCATGCGTAGCCATGCCCACCGTCTTAAACTTGCTGAACCAAGTCTTAGCAGCATCTTTAAAAGGTGGCAGATATCTCATCAAATAAGGCTGGTCAGTGTGTTACCAAATGGAAGAGTGATATTAAAGGTAAAGTTTTACATTATAAGTGATAGTAAAAATGATGAAGCTTATCAAAGTATTAAATTATTATTAGAGGCCATTTAATCAACATATTGGTCAAGTTCTTCTTGTAATGATTTTTTGTAGTTGCCTTAAAGGACTAGTATTATAAATTCTAAAGGATTTACTTATATCCAATTTCTATGGGGATATTATGGTTAACTTTTCTGATGACTTTATTTTAACCAGCTGTTTACACATTTGGATCTAGAAATGTAACATTCTCTATGATATTTCAAAGTTACCTTAGAAAAATAACTATGATAGGTTTTTTTCAGGATATGAAAATAAAACTTTAAATGCATCAAACAGAATGGAAAGCAACAAGTTTATCATGATTAGGATCAATAATTATCCCTTTTTTAGGTGTTCACAATTAATTACTTATGGGCCCAGCTGATGATAATGGGTATAATATTTAGTCACACAGTAATGAAGTTCCTTACCAAGTTTTCTTGAGAAAACTCATTCAGTATAGGTAAAAATCAGCAGCTTAATTAGCTCACCGTTTAAGTATTTCCATCTTCAGTAAAAGTTCAAGCGTTACTTTCCAGACTTGTCTGGCTTTTTCCTTCATTGTTTGTTTTGAACAACTTCAAAGACAGACGTAACATACTTCTTTATTCCTCAATACTACAAAGAAAGATAAAATAAGATTTGTAAGCCAAATTTATATTTTACTTTCTAAATCAAGCAAAAAAAGTATAGCCTTAACATGCCATCATGAAAACTTTGATGTACATATATAGTTAATAAATTAGTGGTCTGAATGATATTTTTTAAGAAATGTAAAGTCTTTGGGTACAAAAATATTATGTTGTTTTAAAACTTTTCCTATTGCAATTTAGCAATTGAACACAAAATTGAGATTTTATTTATAAGATAACAAATATTTGATTATTCATGAATGATTTTAGGTAAATTTAAATATAAAAATATATATTATAAATAAATGGCAATGCTCAAAGTAACCTGTATCTAAGATTTCATTGATTCAACAATGTCCTGATGGTATACCCTTTCGTTGCCTAATATTAAATAAGCCTGGAATATCTTTTGCTTAGCATTGTAATGTTTTCTTTTGCATCAATCTACTATTAGATTAAGTTGCACATCTATGGAAATAGTTAATGCTATAAATCTGAGTATAGCTTTCTTCTTAAAATACATGGGTGGTCTGAAAAGTTTCCGACATTTCGCCATTTCTCAACATGTTTTCTGAAAATTTTCTGAAGATTTCTGAAAAATCTGAGGTTGGAAACTTTTCAGACCACCCTCATATGTATGATTTTCATTTGTGGGCAAATTTAATTGAAATATCATATGAAGAAAAATTTTTAGGAAAATAAGTGAGGAACTTTTCTTAGATATGGATTATTAAACTCCATTTGTTACCAAATTCTCTCTTGTCGAATTTTTCTTCTTTGGTGTGGCAAATTAAATTGTATTTCATATTTTCCTTTATACTTTTTATTTTCGTTAGTAGGAGAGTTGGTCTCTCTCAAAACATACAATGAAATCATTATAAAAACACCACTTACTTTGAATTGTTTCTTTTTGTTTTAGTATCCTCTTGATTACTCTCCAAATATACAAAAAGTTCAAGGTAACTGGCATATTCCATATCAGTCTGAAGAGCCTGCAAATGACTATAAAGAGGAAGGGAAAAAAGTGGCAATCCTTACTCAATCTCACTTGGATCCACCTTCACACTGGTTGTGTCTTACAGAAAAGAGATTCACGGAAAATTACAGGAAACCTGTACATAGGAAGGATGAGTACAATAGAAATACATGGACCAGAAGTAACTATTAGTATTTGGTTAGTTGATTTTTAATAAAATTGTTAGATATATATAATAATGAATTTAGATGAACAATATGTGCTGATTGTATATGAGTATTTTAAATATTAAATTGCTTCACTATGTCTCTACATTGTATTAGTTTTAAATAAATTATAATTTGCTTAAAATTTTCAGGGAAATAACATGATTGGGACTCCTGGATACCCAAGTTAGTTACGTGTTCATCTTTATTGAATGCAGTCCAGGATTCAACTCTTAGAGAGGACCCAAACTTGCAAACCTCAGTAGCATAAGGACTACTAAAAATTCTTAGAACCTTATATATTGTTATAATATGTAATAATTTTTATTGTCAATGAGGTTCAAAAATCCATTGTAACACTCAGAGTTTTCATTTTAAATGTAAACATCCTAAATTTTACTAGGAAACCTGAGTTAATTTAAAGAATGCCTTTACAAATTTGAATGTGTAAATTTTCCTTTGTGTTTGTTAAGTTTTTGACAAAAACTAAGTATGAGAAATATCAATTTTATACTTAGTATCATGAAGTTGATTTTTTCAAAGAATTTTATAGGTATTTAAAATTAAACAGAGAAAATGAAAATCTTGTTTTATTACATTTGGATGTAGAGATCATCTCTTCATCTTATAACTAGTAATTAAATTTTACAGTCCTATAGCTCGTAGAAAAGTGGGCAATGCATTTGTCTTTCGTGAAAGCTGTCTCAGGTTTGATTCCCAATGGGGGCCCATTTGTGCAAAATAAACTTGACTGTCAGAGTGTTTTAATAGAGCTTCTACTATTATACACCCCTAACATTCTATGGTTCCTCCAGTTTTGCTTGAGTAAGTGACATCCTTCAGGCAGTGCTGATACCTTATGTTTGAAATGGGTCATTTCATTCAGTATTATAATTTTTTTGTGCCCTATCTCTTTAGCTCTCTAATTCCTGACCTTTTTCTTGTAAGCCTTTTGTTTTAGTTAAACATTCAATGATTTTTATGCCTTTAACATGAAATTTATTGATTTTTGCCTTTGAGATTTCTTACTTCTACTTGAAGAATAAGCTTCGCTTTTGACTTAAGAACTACCTTATTCTATTGGAATCAGGAATTTTTCAGTAGCTTGTTCATTCATCATTAATTAAGTTGACTTAGTAAGACTGATATTCTGAAAATATATGCCTACTAAAAAACTAAGTAGGTGGATGGTGATTATTTCTAGATGATGAAATAGTTAAGGCAAACAATGAGTGAAAGTTCACAATTAAGGATGTCTAAATCCATTTCAAAGGGACAATGATGAAAATGTTTCTGGGTGAAAAGTGTGATTATAAGACTGATTTTTTAAAATAAACAGATAACTATATTAATGCAACAATGTCAAAATTCTCAAATATATTTGCAAAATTCAGTTGCATCTACTTTGCATTACATTTCTATGGAAGACTATTTCAGAAAATTCAATTGTATTTTATATTGTACAACTCAACTAGGGTGCTAGTTCCCCCTGTTATTCCTGGTACATTCCATTTTTTAAGCAAATGTCCTTAGTTAACTTCTAAGTTCCACTTTTTTCAAGTATCCTTCAGGAAAAAGTTTATAAATGGATTTATTCTGTTCATAGTACTAATGCTCTTGAATTATTGATAATAATAATCACTAATATTATAAATAATGTTACTGATAGAAATAATGGCAATGTTCTCTTTCCTGTGCTCTCATTATAATAATCTTACTCACTCAATACTTGGAGTGTTATAATTTTTGTGGTTTTCCAGCCCCATAATGCTGAAACTAAAGTGCACATAATATCAGAAGAAAATTTCTTTTCATAAAGGAGTAAATAAAAATGTGGAGTTCTTTATATAATTGCAAATTTTGTTTCACAAGTTGGTCAGTCAGACAACCTGTGAAAATAAGTAAACATGAAGTTGATGTTTTAAATGAAGGCTTCTAACTGCTGTATATGTAATTTTTCAACTATTAGAACCAAGGAAGTGAAAAAGAGTTACCACTAGCAGCACAGGAAGTGACATTTGCTTTGCTCTTAATGGTACAGTAACCAATGTTATTGCACCACTAGAGAGAAAGCAACCATTGATAAAGAGCTAAAACAAGTTAATTTCGCATTAGTAATATCTCATCACACAATTCTGACATGAAATCAGTACCTCTGGTACTATCACTCAGAAAAAGGTGTGAAAGTGAATGTGTCAGTTATGTAATTAGGCAGTGAGTCTTAAGAACTTTCATACTCTCATAAGTTGAAAGTGTTACTGAAGTAAGATTTTCTGAAAAATTTTATTGCTGTATCAGCAGATCGTATACATTTAAGAGGAAAGGATAGTTTGTACTTTAAAAATGCAAGAAAGCATATTAACATACTTTACCTATTCTATGGTATTTGCACTTTGTAATTAAATTATTTAAAAATGAATTTCTGCTTTCATTTATATACCTTTTATAGCTAAAATTTAATAAATTCTTGAAAAGACTTGATTGAAAAAAGCTGAAATATTTTGTTTAATATAAATATTAAAAAAAATTAACTTCATCATATACTTTAACAACACAAATGTATAAAAATTTCAAAATAAAAAATTATGCTTCTTTTGGAAGGAACACTCCAAGAAACCCATCAGGGAAGGTGAATAATAAAAATATCACTACCCCTTCATCACTTCTGCTCTCTTTACTTTTTGAAATTCGACTCCCTGCAAAGGCAAAATTTTTCCCTCTGCCATACACCAAATGCTTTCATAGTAATAGGGTAGATGTAAAAAAGGGACCTTTGAGAAATATTTAGGATAAAAATTCCTCACCTAAGGCACCTATTCCTTCCTTCCTTTAATTTTCATTACTAATTCGTCATTTACTGAACGTTATTCATAATTGGGTTCACTGTTCATTAAGTCAACAAATACTGAAAACAGAAAATAAATGAATTATGACTTTATCTTAGTGAATTTTTGCTTATGATGTGTTTGTCAGTCAGTCATATTCATTCTATGTTTGAGCATAGCTTTGATTTGAGCAAACTTTGATGATATTGAAAATCCTGTCATAAACAGAAATAAATGTCAAAGCATAATTTCAATAAAGTCTATGTAGAAATACAGCAATATACTTCTAAGCTACAGTTTTCGAAGAATTTGATTATAGAAATTAATGTCTGTTATTTTCAATTCTGAACAGCTAAACTAGAGATACTCATTTTTTAAGTAATGAAATTACAATCCAGCGCTTTAAAATCCTAAAATAACTCTTAAATAACAGTTTATGCTCAGATTTGATTCTAATGCTGTATTAACATACCAGGAATATTAACTTTTCCATAGTTACTGTTAATTCTAGCCTATAACTACATTCTTTCATAACCTACATCCTAGAAGGCTCAAATTAATTGGTAATTGCCCACATATACCAATTAATTGGAAACTAGCAAAAGTCAATCAGTTCATTGAATTTCACATCATAATATATATGCACTTTCATACTTGCTAAGAATTCACTATTATTCATACCAATTCTCAGTCATATTTGTTGGTAAGCAAAAGTACCTGTTTGTACACACTTTTTTGTAGAGATTGCAGCATGTAAAATAGTACTTAATTAATCCAAATTTAGAAGTAAATTATGAATACTAATATACTACCAAGTAATATTGTCTCAATAAACTCTGAAATTTAAGTCCTTGGTGATTTTGCTTTCACAGCATTGTTGCCTCTGTAAAAGATGATGGAAATAACTTTCCATGATACTTTGTTAAAATAATTAACCATAGCTTTATTTTACAATAAAAAATCAAATGAGCTCAATGCCATTCCACATTCTCAAAGCCAAAAATATTTTAATTCTGATGGTTATTTAAGTAAAACTCATGTTCTATTGGGTTTATGTGGGTTCAATTTGAGAATATAATATCTAAAGCATCAATTAAGAATATCCATTTATATTATGACTTTCAGAGACACTTTAGAGGTATCCTCAACACATTCAAATGACATAACACGCAATTTTTACAAAAGCAGTCCTGGGTTTGATTTCTATTTGGAGCTCATAAGTGTGAAATGACCTCAGCTGTTGAAGCACATTTATAATAATAAGACAACTATAACAATTTAAAACATCCTCACTAATGGTGTGTTAACATATAAATACTAAAGAAACATGCATTCAATTCAAGCTAGTGTTGTTAATGTGGACAACCACTTTAAGATTACATATTCAACACACAAACCAAGAAATTAAAAGTTGTCAACTACAGCATAATCTCTAGCGGATCATGTCAAGAGCATGATTTGGTTTTATTCTTATTCAATGTAAGGTTGCTGTTTTTGTGGCATTCAATAATTTTTGTCATAATTTAGTCCCTTTAGTGATGATTTGCACTATATTATATTTTAAATTATATGCAGTTCACAAGTTTACATTTTCGGTACATACTATACATTTGATCTACTATAGGAAAAGAGATTAAGGTTAATTTATAGTTAAATCATTGATATGTAACTTGGGAATGCCATTCACTCAAGATGAATAAGTTATGCAAACTTTCATAGTTACTACTTTCTTTTGTTTATTTGCAAGATAACCTTTGAGCTAATTAAATACAACTTTCCTGATACCTTACCTGATAGGCTTACATTTAAAAAGTAGTTTTTCATGGTAAACTATACCAAAAACCGAGTTTAAATCATAATACATCCTCAAAACCTAAATTATAGCATCGATTTCTTAAATATAATCTATGACACTAAGAAAACCAAAATAGCTATAACTGATGCAGTTATGTTTATCTAAAGATTTCTTGTACAAAGCACAGGCTCAAATTTTTTGGCAAATTGAGGAATTAGGAATACAGTTTTGTAGGCTATTTCAAAATCCTTCGTTTTAAAAAAATAAGACCACTTACATCATTTTAAGTAATCAAGGAAAATACCTTCTGCTGAAGATTTATGAATCAGCAATGGACAACAGTAGGGCTTTCTTTAACTTCAAAGTTTATATCTTTTATTTATTCAATGGTTGATGTCACAAGCAATCAGCTCAGGATCACCAGTTTCCATGTCCAGAAGAAATGGAAAACCTTTTCTTTTGATGAACTATAATAGCCATAAATCAATACAACCTCAAAGACCCTTCCAATTAGGCAAGGTTATCTAGAAGTTTTTCTTTATTCAATCATGGTACCCTTGGATTCTAAAATAATTCCTTCCTTCCCATCATTATCTGAAGTTCTTAAACATATTCTAACCTGTAAATCACATAGTGCTAACAGAAATTTTAACTGCATTGTTTGGAAACTAAAGTAATGACAGAACTTGTGGAAAGATTTCTGCAAAGGGCTATAAATGGAGTGGTGAAAATGTGTGATAAAATCACACATTTTGAAAATGTCAGAAAAAAAGATATTAATAAATTTTAAATCTTTATGGGATCAGATATAAGGGAACCTGCTAACACTATGTTATACATTACATCTTAAGAATATTCATATTGAGGGTCTTGGATAGCTGTGTGGACAGTGCATTTGACTTGGGTGAAATTGGTCTCAGGTTCAATTCCTGGTAGGAGACCACATGCAAAAAGATGCATGTTAAGTACTTTCAACAATATTACTGCTACCAATATTTATATAAGGTGGCAAGGAAAGTTATGGAGTTTCCCATCTTAAAATATTTCTGGAGAACTAAATGTGCTAATTACGACAAAGAAATAGATTTATGATAAACAAGCAGTTTTACATCTAATATAAAAATTTCTTGAAGTTGCATGCCCATTCAAACAGAACAATACAAGCAAATATGCTTGGTATTATAATTACAGATCAGGTCAACAAACCTTTACATAGCAATGTATCAACTCCAGCAGAACATAAGACAATAAAGATGGAGGGATGAAGAAAACTAAACTATGAAGACAAAGCCATGGGAATGAATGGGTTGTACAAGGTTCTATTTTCCCAATTATTAGAGTAGCATGATGAGTTGCTTCTAAAATCCATGGCTTCCACTTTGAGAAAATTAGAGTGAAAGCAAACTTATCAATATTAATTGTTTACAGTACTACATTTTTATTGAGAAAAATAGTGTTTCAATGATGATTCATAATAGAAATTCCTTCTATGGAGTAACTTGAAGTTGATAATGAACAATTATCATGTTAGAAATGATGAGCCAAGATAAAATCTTGAAGTAGCTCTGAAATAAAAAGATATAACAAAGTTTATTATCATATATATGAACATGGCCTCCATGGATGTCATCAAAAGTTGATAAATGATAAGAGAACATAAAATATCAATTATCAAATTCTCAGGACAAGATCAGTGAGGCCAACTAAGTTAGGAAATTATTGTTGAGAACAATAAACACTCAGTCACTTTGAGATCCTAAAATTTTAGGGTATAATATGGCAAGGCAAGTTATAGTTTCATATCCTGATATATTTGCTTTAGTTTTCTGAATAGCCAGACCATTCTTTGTTTTAATCAATTTTAATCAACACTTTTCACTTCTTTCAATAAATATCGTTCCAGCTGTCAGTAGAGGTCAACATAATAATAATGAAGTTCCACTCTTATTTACATTAATAAATTTAGGCATACAAACTTCATTTAATTCTTCAGATTTTATTCATATTCAAGAAAAGAATTAAGACATTCATTTCAAGTCTTACTGAGAAACATTTCCTAATGACTATCAGCTGCAAAGCAATCTTTCTGAATGAATGCTTGTGGCATGGAATAAAATAAGAAAACAAATATAATTTCACTTATCATAGGAAGAGAGCATTAAATAAATAAAGTTCAGTTCATACTTGAATTTCTAGCATCTGCAATAGTTTAACTATTTGGTGGATTACAGGTGAAAATGGTCCTCTAATCCTTGATAAAGCTCTATTTTAAGAATATTTTTAATGCTATATTTCCTAAGTTGTATTTTATATACTACCAATCTTTATCATGGATTAATGTAATTTCAACATTCAAATTTAATTTAATGTAATTAAATACATTCAATGTAATTCAAAATCCTGCAAAAACAATGGAAAATTACTATAATTTGTGCTTAAGCTGACTGGGAGTGATGAGGAGCTAGTAAAAAGTCCAGCAGCTTATGGCACACAACTTATAAACTATTGAATTCAACTCCATAAAATTTCTGACAAAACATTTTAATGTGATCATACTTTCTTACTGCAGCTTGAAAGCTGGTTCAAATTCACAAGCAGTTTTTATTTATTTTAGCATAACCATCCTATCCAGAGACAAATACACTGCAAAAAATCAGTGTTAACAAACAAAAGTAACAGATATTCATCTGATATCAAAATGCAGAAATAATGCCTCATACATAAGGATGATCACTGGATGGAAGGTTTTTAGAAGCCTAATAGCAAATTCCTAATTTTCAATGAAATGCTTGAATAAGATTAGTTATGTTAGAAACATAGATATATGGTATAATTAAATAAAGCAACAAAGGAAAACAGTCAATAAACTACCTAAAGACCCACCAACTTCATACAGATACAGCACAAAATATTTACAGTCAAGTGAATTATGAATATTCTTTATGTTTTCAAGTTAGGACTACAACATATTTGTTTTCTGTCGACTCGTTAGATTTATATAATAATACTTCTTTAACCATTATCTTTCGCAGAGGTTACAGATAGAAAAATGTAATGTTCGGAATTGAAATCATTTCACCATCTCCCTGGCTTTTGCTATTCAAAATCATATCAACTGAGAGTCTAAAAGTACGATTATCTTAGTCAGACAAAAGTAATCCATATCTAAAATCTTACAAATCTATTTCCGTACCTTATGACTGCAGTGATTTAGTAATTATACTTAGAATATTATGATGCCGAGTCTATCAAAAAAATAATTTATTTGTATCCAGTAGATCTAAAAATCACAGTATACTCAAGAAAACTGAGGTATCCAGTTAACTTGATCAATGTAGCAATGAAACGTTCTTCTTTTACTCTCCTTGTATTTCTCCGGAGCCTGTGAAATGTTAATGGTCAAAGGAAAGATTTATAAAATGCAATCCACGATAAAAACGAAATTTCGAAATAAAGGTATCCAACCTCAGATAGAATTTTCGTGCTTCACACACTGCGTAGAAGAGAGCCGATGACAGGGATTTGGGGAAAACACAAAACTCGTCAGTATAAGCTTGATATTTTGGCATATTATAATTATTTTCTCATTTTTTAATTGTAAAATTAGTGGAAGATAAATATGACTATGGCGAAATTTTTTCAAATGGCTAAATTACTCCTGCAGTGGAAGTATCTGATTTGATTGCAGACGAATCAAATCAAGTATGGTTCAAACTTGGCGGTTGGAAGTCTGACTAGAGGAAAAAGGTTTTTATTGGTTTGTAAAAGGTCTTGAGGAATGTTTTTCTACGTAAATCACTGAATTAATAGAAATTCTAATCCCTTACAGTATAATCATGACATTTAACGTCCGCAATGACGTTTAACTTCAAAGAAAGTACTCAACTGATTGCAGCTAATGGTGCGTACATTGATCATTTTAAAAATTTGAGCAAAGAATATGTCAATATACATGAAATCGCTACTCATTGAAGATTAAATATCATATTAAAATATTCTTTGCTTGGTAATGATCTTATATAAAAGGATAAAATATTTATATCTTTATTCTATACGTTAGATGTCTGCATTCGTTAGTAGTTGGGAATCTGCTCAAATATGTTAGATGTAGGTTATGTAGATTTTAAAGACTCGAGATAATTATGGAAATTAACTTAAAACAAATTTCATTCAGAATTTTCACGAATTCGTTTTAAAATTATTTCCAGCATCGGGAAGTAAAAAAGTTTGCAGCACAATTATTGGTTTCGCAAAGATAATACTGAAAATCTAATTTCTTCAGCCTGTTGAGATGAATTGATTCACCATTTAGTTACATCTTGTTTTAAGAAAGTGTGAGATGTAAATAAAGGAAATAATGAAATGGTAAGTTGAAAAGAAAAGTAAAATATAAACTAATAAGGTGAATTGGTCATTTTTAGGATGTTGGCGCAAGATGTACTGGAAGAATACAATTATAGATGGAAAATAACTTGCGTTACTTTAATTTTTAGTGAAAAGTATATTTGGAAAAGTCTCTTTGTTCTTATTTTGTTTAATTGTCAACATTAAATTGAAGTCACGATTAATGAAAATAATATTTGGTAGGTTTTTTTTTAGAGGTTTTTCGTGCCAACCTGGTCGCTTGCGTTAATACATGAATTTTCGACGATTTAACTATTAATGCGAATGACAGGTTTATTGAATAATTTAATAAAAATGATGAATTTTGATTGCCAGTAATTCGTATTACGAGCAGATACTATTTTGATAGTACCGGATGAATAAGGTAGGTGGCAGGTATATCAGTCTGAAGCTTTAATTAAAAATGCTAACCACTGAATATCTGTCGCATAGTGCTTAGCATTGAGTTAACTTTGTTGAGAACTACCATCGTAATTTTAAGTCTTCTGAGCTGACGGGGAATTCCCTACGGCATCATAATTTACAACATCTTCATTTATTATGGTTTCATCGTTCCTGTAACAACGATGAATCGACCTCTCAGAATTCTCTTCTCCAATTTCAATTCTCTTAAACGAGCCGGATCCACCATGTTCCCTTTCAGCAGAGGCAACCATTAAGAAGTTCGAAATTTATAGGGAGTTACTTAAGCCGAACCACTAATATAAAATTGTTATTAAACCCACACACACAATATTTATAATCCCCTTTGATTAGGACTGTATGGGTACAGCACGATAAATACTTCTAATTGACAGCGTAAAGATGCAAGGGCTGTGGCCATCTCACCCTCCATCCAAGGTGACATAGTGCTTGAGAAAGGGGATTACATGCGGCCATTCAAGAGGTAGGGTACCGAGCTAGGCTTATGAAATGGTCTGAAGGATTTCGGTTTCTCCTGGGGAACAGCAATCTATTTTCTAAGGAGTTTATCTAAATCAATTTTCCATCCTAATACCCCTCTGTCTCCAACGGTTGGATATTCTGCTAAATGACTTCCCTTTCCACATTTTGGGTGTTCATTAAGTAAATTGTGTCCTCGTATTTCATTTAGACAGGTCAAGAAAAGCCTCAATTTAATTGATTGTTTAATTGTTTCCATTTATTGAATATTTTCTTTATTTTGTAGCAGGATATGACGTAATCTTTGGTTGACAGCGGTTCCTGCAGTTTCTTTGACTCTCGCTGTTCACATTTGCTGTTTAATGAAAATACGTAATTATTTATTCGCCTTTAAGAGCATTGATATCTCATATTGTCCTTTTTCTTTTATTTTAGTAGAGGAATATTGAATATTATAAACTAAGACCTCTTAAAAGTCTTTGATAGTTAGTTAGCACTTAGTTCTAAGTAAATATGGCTTATATTTACTCACCTAATACCTTGAAAATTTCAATTACTAGGCCAATCATAGCGATGGACCTTTCTTGTACTAACAGAGGGTCACAGAATACCATGCCTTTACCAGTATTCGAACCTTGACCCTTAATGTTGCTAGCCCCAACTGAAGCTGGTAAGTATCACAATGTTATTTATGATTTAGTTAATACTAGTTATAGTATAGTATAGTAGTTATAATTATTCCCATTTGCAATAGATGTTGGAATAATCATGACGACAGAATTTAACTTAATCAATCAGAGCAATACATATTTATTTATCGTGTACTGGTTTATCTACTCTAGCATCAAATTAATGTATTAATTTTAGAGGCGTAAAAATTATTGTATGGGTGCATAAAGATCTAGCTTTTGATTACCATCAGTTTCTAATAAAGGAATTGGTTATTTATCGATTATGCTCTGTGGAAACAGACGGTTTTGTTCTAAAAATCTGTTATTTCCTTTTTTTAAATGTGTATTATTTTTGTAAGTATGTGGTAACTAGCCATATTTTGAGATGGAGATACTTTTAAATGCTCTGTTTTACTATTTCATGATAGTGATTTTATATACGATAGCTCAAAAACACAGTTAATAATAATGTAGGACTTGATTAATATCATTTATGATCAATTAACTACGTACTTTCTTACTGCTCTTTCCTTATTTCTACCCTAAGGATATAAGGATTGCAGTATTAAAAAGTGTATGTAGATAGAAATTAATTAGTAGCAGTACCATTGGATATGAATGAAAAACGCAATTTTGGGTCGGACAAGGAAAGCATAATTTACGATAAGAAATTATCTTTTCCCTTCCTTCTTTTTCCATATCTTTTTCAGGCATCGATGCCCACAAAAGCCCCAAAAATCCTCCTTAAATCCCTTTTCTCTCACACATCTCCACCCGACCTCGTATTTGCGCCAAGTGTCACCCTACCAATCGTACCATACATCGACAACTTATTGCTCAATTAAGCTAGGGACGCCATTGCTCCCCCTTTTCTGCCCTTTCCTGCTGCATGGATTTTATATACAACTTCTCTGCCCTGGTCTTAGAAAATTTCCGATAATGACTTAAATTTACATATTTTGGAGAAGACTGTTTCTTCTTTTCATCTCTTTACCTACTATCGTCACAAATATAGGAAATATTTTTAATTTCATATGTTTTATTTCGAATCCGTATCTACGATTCGAGCCGATATTTTTATGTTTAAAGTACTGTTTGAGAGCATAGACTCGTGATAATGCGTTCGCTTTCGATGAACTAGGTCCCCGATTCGATTCCCGTCGGAGGGCATTACGTTGATTCAGCATCGTGTAAAAGTTGGGACTCGTTTTCTATATTAATAGGTAGCGAACCCAATCAGTCTATCCAATAAAGTGGTGTAGGATCTAATATTCTGACCACTTATATACTTTAATATCTAGCAATATCACCCACTGCCGCCCTGCTGGGCCATATCTCACATTTGGTGGTTGCACATTGAACTTAACTTTTGCTTTTATTTGAATACAGTTTTCACATTTTCATGCTTGAATCATTCACGCTGGCTGTACACATAGGTAAGTTAAATCTCTTGTAGAAGATCGTCTGTTATTTCTCATAAAAAATAAAATAGACGAATTTTCTGATTGGAAAATCCAAAAGTAAAATCAATGATTCCAATTATTACCGGCAATACTTTCATATTCTAATGGCCGGGAACGTATGTAAAGTTTTGTGTGATCTCTATGTTTGTATGTGATCAACTGTGTGGAATTTATTCAACTTGTATCGATATTGCATTGAATATGAAGTACTGATTATTAGATTTGAATATTTATATCGAATATATTCTATATCATCCTCCTTGTACAATTTAATTCTTAATTTAATTAAACTTAATTCTTGATAAATGACTTTTGAGATACTTCATCATATCTGTACTGAATTCTGCCATAAATTAAATTTATAGTTTATGTAAATTACATTAATTTATGCTAATCACTATTAGAATGACTTGAGTTTCACATGCGTGTTATAATGTGAAGTTACTGAGTGGGACTTGCCGGCGGAAGGAATCATAATCATGTCTAATACCTCAATTATTTTGATTCTGTCGCATGTATTTTTAAATGTTTAAACTTTAATTGGTCACAATTTCATAATGACTCGCAATCTGTTTCCAGTAGTTAAATTTAAAGAATATACATATAAATAATAATCTCACGCTTGATTTGTCCGCGGATGAGAAGAGAATTGCTGTGAGTTAATTTCGTTTGGATTAGAAACGAGTTCGTCCAGATTATTAAAGTTGGTAATTAGAGTGTATTTAGTGTATTGTTATTATGATTGGTTTGATTGACGGATCTGATTCATTGATTTGATTGAATGATACATTCATCGTCCACCCTTGTAATTAGTCTCCGATTGTTTAATCTGAGGAGTGATTCATAGACCTAGTTTGTAAGAATAAATTGTCAAAACTGGAAAAACTACGATATTTGTCTAACGGTATGCCTATATCTTTTAGGGAGTGATTTAATTACCAAGGATCTTAATGTTTGCTGATAGACTCATTCAGTGAAAGCGAACCATGAATGATGCTCATTCTGAATGTTTACACAAGTCCTTCTGATTAGGTGTGTGCATGTATGACGAGAGAATTTTGTTCAAACAGATTGCCCCTTTACAGCTCTCTTATGAGCATTCGTTTTCCCAGATGACATCGTCCAACCACTCAACTTAATTGATTTTGAATATGCTTTTACAAAACTCCAATCGGAGTGTCCTTCGTGTAATTCCATACCATTCACGTTCTACGAGTTCTGGGGGTTTCATTTCGTTTGTTGTCTGTAACGATATAAAAGTTGACAGAGGAATGGTAATATTATAGATTAAATAATAAACTAACTAAATTATGGCTAAATTAATACTACTAAATTGTACAACATTTCAAGCTTATTATATCAAAACTCTATATCTGCGCATCTTCAAGCAATTTAATGAATTGAAATAAATAAAAGTAGGCCTCTATAAATTTTTGGTATAAGTCGAATAATAACAATGATATTTATATATTTTTTCATTGCAATATTGCAATAATACTGAAGTGTTTGGAAGCATCCCAAAAAACAAATCATGCCTTTAGAAGATAATTTCCCTTAAATGTTGCAGTTGCAAATGGATTTTGCCAGTAGAACGCATATGGCATGAATAAAAATTTTTAATTTTGTTTCCTCAACTCTCCACTTACTTTTATACAGCTGGCTTTGATAATCCTTTGAGCTGACTGTTCTTAAATTATTGAATTTGAATTGTGGCAATTTGAAGTTGAATCCAAAGTGAAACCGAAAAAATTTTAGTATTCCATTAATTTTTCTGTTTTTTTTTTTAACTGAATTTAAATGGCGGAAGCTTTGGTTAATATGTGTGTCAGCGATTTAAAAAAATTGTTTAACGAATTTTTAAAATTTCATATTTATTAAATGTACTGTTTAACCATTATTTATTTAAAATCTCAGCTTTATTCTGAAATTAAATCAAATGAAATTTAATAGAAAAAGATACAAACAATAAAATGACCTTCGTAAGAGTAAAATATTTTAATGGACCGAACGAAAAACAAAAACAGTTCGAACGGATTTGACCTCGGCAGACGGAGCATAACCGCACCTGAATCGAAATTTATTTTTTTCCATTAAAGCTGAACGTAAAATATTACGGTTCGATGCACTGCATAGAGTACACTCAGATTTCGTTCCCAATTCATACAAAGCTTTCGATTAGTACGATCGGTGATTCGAACGCCGATAAAAACGATGCAATGGAATCAGGAATCTCACGGCAAATTTTCATCATCACGTATGGAGCTTCTTGGAACTATTTTTCTCAGAAAGAAACGATCCAGAAACCGAAATCAGCCCGATAGAGGAACGGGTAACAAGGTCTCATTTTCCTGCTTCCTTCTCCCAATCCCTTTTACGCAATAAAAAAAGAGAAGACAGTGGGATTCTACTCCACATACTAAGCCCCAAAGTCTTCAACGACGCAATTTTCCCGTCCCTAACCTCTCTTCAGTTATCCGCGGAATTGGCGGTGGCCTTCCTAACCTAAGATGAGGACTCGTAGAACTTCTACAGGATGTGGATATATGGTATCTCCGTGCCATCGCCGTGGAAGGTCAGGAGAATAAAACGTAAGATATCTTCCTTTTTCCTGCGAGAAGTGACGAGCATCGCTGCGGGATGATGTTTTCAAGTGTGTAGGGTTGTGAGCGCTGGTGATATCTAACCAGTATTTTTATCCCCTTATTCCCAGACCTATGCGAAAGATCCAAGTGGAATAAAGAAGGGGATGAAAATCAAAGTGTCCTCGCGGAGCCCGCTCCTCTTTTATTTCTCCAGGGGGGATGTAATTGGGTGGCTTCGGATCAAATTTCCCAGAATCCTCCCTTTTCCTATCTTCTGTTACAATTTCTTTCGATTCCCTCCCTTAACATGTTTTAGCGGACTTCGTTTTCATCGATTCTTTGATATTCTCTGGTTCTCTACCCATTAACTTCTTCAGAGGGTTATGTATTGGAAGGTTGGAAAAGAATGGTTATTCTTTTTTTCAGGTTTCATCTCATTCGTTTCCAAGTGATTGGTCGATAATTTGATTCAAATGACGGGTTTATTTCATATTGATGGCTATGGTACGGATAATTTTCCATGTATTTTCCTCAGTGCTGCTTTCATGAATCAAGATTAAAGTGTTCCAATTGTGTTGCCGTTAAATTCCTACCGATTTTTTATTGATCGGTGCCCAAGATTTTTCTTCGCTATACGAGGCAGCCTCTCTGGGGGCGGTGGTATAGGTTTGAAGAGGATTATTTTAGTAATAACAGTTTATTTATAAAGATGCCTCGAACCTAGGGCCTTTCTGTACCTAGGATCTTTCAGAAAGTAATTTTCTTTATGAAGCATATCATGACGCGATATAAGTTTCGAAAAACTTCATTACGCATAATCTCCATAAGAATTTCTTTGAATGGAAACAAGTGAAGAAAAGTCAAATATTATGTATAATAACAATTCCATTAAGAAACTAAATTTAATTGATATTTTTAATCACTAATTAAAAATTATTTTAATTAAGAAAATCATAATTATAAATGATCGCTTTAAATTAAATCGCAAATATCTTCGAGGGTCGAATGCATATGCCAGGCTGGATCTGGCTCGCAAGCCGTAGTTTGGATTCCATTGTCATAACCTATGGGTTTATTCCATTTCTTTGTGTTGAGATGGTTGGAATATTACATTAGGAATCGTGTTTAATTTACGAGGTTTTTTTATTGTGAATGAGAGGTGATAGTAGCAATATTAAAGTTTTCTATTTTTCTCCATTCATCACAAATTCGAATTCGAATTGAAACTTCGGGAAAAGTCAGGTGGGGCGGGTCTTCGCGAATATTTCAAAAAGCATGTTTCCAGCGAACGACTTTCTTATTCCATTGCGGAACAGTAAACATAGTTCAACTGTTTCATAGGGTTAAAACAGTTTCACGTATTTTCTCTGAAAGAAAACCTTATTTTTTCAATCGGGAATCCTATAATAAACCTCGGGCATCCAGTGTATGTAAGTAGGATTTATATACCCTTCCTTTCACCCGTAAATATGTTTTGGAATTAATTTTCTCCCCATTCATGTTTTCTCTTGGGCTTTCTTCACCTATCCAAAGAAAAATGTGAACGATGAAGGAGCAGGTCGAAGTAAAGCTTTAATAGTGATAGCTTTGGGGTTGGCGGAGAAAGATGGGTATACGAAGAGAAACTTACAATAGACTTCCATCGTGAGAAATTCAGTCGAATTCCACGATACATTCATTATCAAGGGTAGGAAGGCTCTTTGATAGAATATTTATTGGAGAAAGTCGAGTTCCACCCATCACAAACAGGGCTTATATTCACTATGACGTAGATAACGTCTATATATGCGCAAAACAAGCTTTCTCGGTTACATTAATTTTCATATTATCTTATCTTTATTTTAATATTATGATTCATAGATCTATATATAAATAACAATTATATTCTACTCTACTCGGACCTAAAGCAAGTATAAAGGTACTTTATTTTGGAAATTTAAATATTCATCTTGACCGATTTCGATTAACATTACACAAACCATTACAGTATTCAGCTCGGATGCCGGTTTGAAGCTATTCCTCTCCATCATTAAAAACTGAAAACTCTGAAATAGGAATGAGGCTTACTAGGAGGGAGTGAGGTAGTTTGCCTCTGCTTTTCTCTCAGAGCCAAAATGCTTTAAGTGAAACAAGTCCACATAAGTGAAACATAACGATCTCATAAATTCCCACAGCATTCGATATGGAGTCACCAATGCGAATGCCATTAACCAGACTTGTTCAACTCTCATTATCTTTCATTTTAACATAACCAAGAACAGGATAGAGGCAAAAGTAAATGAAGTGTACATTTTCTCCATTTTTTAACAAAAAACAAATGAAAATATTCCAGTCATCAAGATATAGTTTTTGGAACTCAAATTATCTGAAGAAATGAGAAGTGTTTAAATACGTTTCAAAATACTGTTATTTCATTAAACAGAGAAAAATACTAAACTACCTATTATATTATAATAAATAGTATAGTATTTTAGTTTCTCTATTTCACATTTTAAGAAAAATAGGTTATCTTTCTTCAATGGCTTTAAATCAGAGTCTGGCTTCGGCTGTTACAACCATAATTGTGAAACTTTAGTGCATTTCAAACAAAGGCAAATGAAGTTTGTGCTCCATAGCTTTCCATATGAATACAAAATGGACAAACTTACTTAATTTAGTCCGTTGAGTTCTACCTTGAGAGTACAATTCAGCCCTATGCTAATCGCAGTTCCAGATTTGTTTAGCCCGTACTAATAGTCCGTAGTTTCGTATTTAATCAATCCTCATTTTATGCGTTTAAAGTTTTAAATATACCAGAGCTGTTAATGAATTTACGAAGAATGTTTATTAAGATCGCAAGTTATCGAGCATAGTAAACATGCATTAATAAAATGGCGTTGTTAAACCGAAGAGCCTCGTTGCTATTTAGAATGTGCTTATACTGCGCCGCTGATAATAATGAAGGAGAATATAATATAAAATAATTTAATATAGGAGTCTTTACGTTTCATGCTTTACTGACGTTCTTAAAACAACTGCTCGCACTTAAATAATTTTTTATCTACAGTTATTTATTTGTACTTACATTTACTTATTATTACTCACAATCATAATTTTTAACTTCTTATAACTCATTTAACTCACAATCATAACTTTATGTTACTTCATGCGAAAATGAAATGGAAAATATTCTATTTAGGTTGACGTAGCCATTTAAATAATTCTCATTAAATTTCGACGTTGATAGATTTAATTACATATACAGCCAAACGATTTCTTATGCAGTCGAATCATACATGCGTCCTTTTCATGAGTTCAACTCTCCTGTGCTAGGCCATTTTATCGACCGTTCTTAGCCATACAGTTGGTGAGAGGCCATAAAAAATCCCAGCTATGGAGAAAGTAAATATCTCAGAATATTGGATAAGAGTGTAGTGATTTTGATCTACCACCTATTTCCTCCAACGACAGAGAAACTTTACCATGAAGGAAGGGAATTTTTCAATTGCGGAATCCGCATTGTGCCATTTTATGCTCTAAATACTGAAATTTCCTACATCGTGTTTCCCTCAAAGCGACAGAAAGTGAGTGTGAGAGAGGGAATTGTTCAGAGAGTTCACGTATTCCAACCGAAAGTTCCCTTTTTCCCTCTCATGCCTTTAAATCGTCCTTCCTCCTGAAATATTTAATCCCTAGCCCTCCAGGGTTGGTCGATCCTTCAGGACAAGGGAGGCTCGGTAGGATGAGAGTGAAGCCGCGAACGGAGAAAGAGTCGTGCTGTACACGGAGTTTTTATTTTATTTCACTCATTCTGTGCGAGGGCACTTCATGTGCTGGGGAGATGTTTTACTCTCTCCGTAAAACAAGCAACGAGAGGAAAAGTCTCCTGCATTGACTAACAAACTGAATTTGCTCCGAGCGGGACTCGTATCTCGGAAACAGGTATTTGACTGCTCGATCTCATGTTCACAAGTGAAGCAACACCATCATAGAATTTATAGGAGTAAACCAATTTCTGTACCGTTCAGAAGTTCCTGAATTGGAAGGTTCCCGAATAGTCAAGTGGGTAGCACGTTCGCCTTCGGTGAGATGGGAAAGAGGTCTGTGGGCTTGTGAGGGGGTATTTGTGCGAAATTACCTCAGCTACGAAGCAAGCACATTTAGCATTATTACAAGAACTATTATTATGCTAGTAATAAAAATACCAATATTAATCCTACTCGTACTACTTTTTCCCGAACTTAAGCCATCCTGGCCTACCTTACATCCTTTGAGGTACCAACTTAAAGGTCTTAAAGCCTCTCAAAAATCTATGTTACGAGTAATCTACTCTAATGCGATCTAAATTCCTAAATTAGGATAATTATTTTATTTCATATCTAAATTGATGCGTATGCGAGTAGGGGTTATGCTATGTTTTAACGTGTTAGTCAGAGCGGAGATTGCAGCAAATATGGCCTGTGATAATGAAAACTGTCAATCCCAACCCAACTCAGTGAGATAAATTATTAATGAATAATAGGTGGTAGTAACTCTTAAAATCTCAATAGCCATAACCAACCGGGAATGTTTTTTCAGCGGGAAATCACTTTTGACCAAGTGTCGGAGGTGATTAATGGGATGATCTTAAACAACGACGTAGCTCTTAAAGGTGAAGATGCGAAGAAATTACAAATGAAACATCTCCGTTCCAACGCAAACTTTGTCAGTTTAGTTTGATATCCATTTTGCTTCCAGTGTCAGATTAAGAAAAGAACGTTATCGGAAATAAATTCAATATCAATTAGATAATGAAGTCCTTAGTTTTATGCTCTTTCGTTTGAATCCTCTTTGTCAACCATTTCACAAATGTTTCTGATTCTAATCTTCTTGGCCATTAAATCAGTAGACCAGCAGCAGCTTCCTAAATTCACATTCGCAGTGATGCTTTGTTTTACCATGCAAGTGCGCATCAAAATGCCGCCTCGTGCTGGGAAAAGACGAAGCTTCATTTTAATGATTAGCCCTAAGCTTTATCTTAGGAAAAAAAATTTCTAAAAAATTAGAAGTAAGTGTCAAACTAGGTGCATCAGAAGAGCATTACAGCTTGGATAATTCAAACAATTAGGAGGATATCTGCCCCTAAGAAACGTAAGCTCCATTCATTCGTCTGTATTGGCAGTACTTAAAAACTTTTCTTGTCGCAATAGGCTGTAATTAATCTGCTCAATTCTCAGTTACCAAATAAAAATGACAGTAAGGTCTTTATTGAGTACTATTCCACTCCTATTATACTGTGTTTTAGGAAATATCAACGTTGGTAGTCTTATTATCAACCTTTTTTGCTCTACCTGTACATATTCCTTTTCCAAAATGTAAATGTTTTATAACTGTCCTTACTCAGTACCTCATGAAAGAACTTGCCATGAGTTTTTCAAAGCCCTTGTATGCAAGAATGCGACCAAAAACGGAGAATCGAAATTATTTTTCGATTGATCATTTTAAATTGTGAATGAAAGCATCGCTTATTGAGGTGATTTAACGTCTAAGCGGTTGGCTAGGTCGCCCGTAGCTTGGGTCGCTACCTATGTCCATTTATCGATACACCTTTTATATAAAATAAATGTGAACCTTCCCTTTTCAGATTTCACTTGCTCCAAAAAATACCAGGTAGTGACTGAATGGCGAAAGCTTATTTCCTGCATGTATCCATGATATCTTTCTATAGATTCGTGAGTGATAGCGTCTGCATTTCCGCCATCCCTCGCAACATGTTGTTGATCATTCACATTGTCATTCAAAGCATTTTATACCCCGAGGCCTCTCAGGTGTTTCTTCACCGTTTGACAACAATCGAAGCGGAAGCGCCTCTACAACAATGACTCACGTCGATCTCTCGTACTATCTCAAAAGTCGAACTGCGATATCTGATTTCTGGTGAGAGTGAAAGGGGGCCCCGCCCGTTGTGGAGAATGGACTCGCTCGCCGAGACGGCACGTGAATCGAACGAAGGCGTTTCGATCTTCCGATTCGAATTCACGGCGGCGTCCCATTGTAGGAGTGGGGGAAACCCGCAGTCGGATCCGAATAAAGGAGACATAATGTGGAGGAGAAATGTCGGTTGGTACGGCGCTCTCCTGGGGAATCTTTTATTCCATCCTCATTCTTATAGTAGTATGTTCCTTATCGCGGAGTTAGTTTTTTTTCGGCTCGTGTTTTCTGAAGCAAATAGATACTATTTGTGTTATCGGAATGAAGGTTGGCGTCTGATATTTGCCTGAAAACGAGTGACGTTAAATTTGATGGTTTTTGGTGGGAAAGGGGGTGTTATAGAAGTAATTGTTTCCGAAACAATGTTTTTGAATAGAATATTAAAAGGATATTCTCGTGGTGGATGCACGATACAAATATCGCTGAAGGATTTAATGCAAGACATGGTATCATTGTGCATAATAATAATTATTTCTAAAACGGAAACAGGAACAATTATATCCGTTTAAATAATACCCAACGGTCACAGACACAAATGACGAGCACGAAAAACCATTCCCCAATCGGAAAAATCCGATTGGCTTGGATTGACCCGGGTTGAAGCGCTGATTTCTCTACCATCACGGCCTACATAACACAAAAATGTCAGATATGCGACAAAACTTTGGTTGCTCCTTTTATAATTAGGATTTATTTTGTAAGGTATTCTTCGTTGTGAAGTTCCGTTTGTTTCGGTCTGTTGGATCATATAAGTGCTTCTGTGTTTCTCAGGATTAAAACTCACTTCAATACGAAAGCTTATTTATTTAAAGCAAATTATAAATTTAACTTATTTCTACAAATAAGGCTAGAATAAATTACAAAAGTATAAGTTTAACTTGGTGGTGTATTAAAGAGAGATTTATATTACAACCAATTTTTCTAAACTCCATAATGAGACAACATCGACTTTGTCATCGTAGAATGGCTGCATCCATTCCATAACCATATTGCTGTAATAGCAATACAAAAATATTTCCAAAATTTGCTTCGGAGCCTGGATATTCTTAAGTGATAGTGAAAGTGATCATAGAAATACCTTAAAGCCTAGATCTTTAATTAATAAGTAATTGTCCTTAAATATTAATAATCGCGAATGTATTTGTATGGAATCGATGTGTTAAACCTTTCACTTAGCTTCTTTGCTTTTTCATACCGATTAGTCGGAGCTACATGCTTAACTAGATTTCGGTATACGTAGAACACATTGAAGAAGTAAATTTTTATACCCAGATTGAAAGAGTTCAAAAATTTTTGAGAGAACTAAACTGAGAAAGTCAAAGCGAGAGATATCACATTCCTTAACAGTAGTGTTCGCTCGATAAATTTTTTTTAGTAGGAACGCATTCATCCTTGAACACTCCCCTTCGTATATCTCACGTAATGACATTTGCGAACGTGCTCTTCGACGCCAAGCGAAGCGTACTGCAATGAAAACAACTCCTCGTTTTCCAAATCCATCGAGAGTGGGAATAATAATAAAAGCGGGATGATATTGGGATTCAATATTCAGGCAAATATCGTAAGAGAGGCGAATTGTGCGGAAATAAAGATCGCTAGTATCTTAAGAGGGACCCCCGGGAGGATATACAGCCACGGTTTTATTGGGAAGGCGGTGGAAGGATATTGGAATGTTGGGGTAGGTGTTGGATACGATAATGGCAAGAAATCTCTGGTTTCATCAGAAGTGGAAAGAAAGAGTGTTCGGGGAGTTCTTCTTATTCATCTGAAATAAATATTCCTCTTTCAAATGCTACGTTCAGTATCATTGGGTTTTATTTCTTTCGCTTATTTTCATGTATTGCGGAGTTCAATATCAGAGTTATCAATAGGTTATAAGCAGATTTCTGCCACATTTTTTGTTTCATGTTTTTCAGAGAATCGGAGAATATTATGTTATTTGTACACGTTAAGCTTTTTCTGTTGATTATAAAGTTATTCTGTTTGTTTTCAATATCAGCTTTTTTTCGTTGGAACACATATTTCAGCGTTCATTTACTCTGTTTCTTCTTGATTCCCATGGTAATAATAAGAGCCTCGAATTGTATTATGCTTCTGTGATTCATTGTGTATCGACATCTATTGTGAAAATATCAACGTTGATTATGAAATCAAGAAAGTAAATTATTGTGAGGTTGCATTTGATAAGTGGTGTTTCTTCCATTTAAGACAAATATCGCGACGTTGTTTTAAAAGTAAGATAAGATTCAATACAGTATTGCAATACTCCTTGTAAATTGTTAAAATGCAATTGCCTATGATAATTCAGTTGATCTTTGGGTCTTTATTTGTTCTTTGATACCAACTGATACCAACCTGACACGAAATAACCGACCGGAAACTGGAAGTATTAAGGATAAATACCTAATTATTTATATTTAAACATAAGTAATTTGCTCAATCATTCCTTCTATTTATCGCTAGAATTTTATATTCGTGATCCGATCAAATTTTCAGCTTCAATGTGGCACAATCAAGAGTGAATAACCCACAATACGGTCTTTATGAAAATAGTTGATTATTTTCAGTAATGCACAGTTTTAAGCCCGGAAGCTCGTTGGATTTTCAATATTTTGCCACTTTCCAACATTCGCTACAAAAAACCCTCGAGTAGAAATGACAAGACCGAGTGAGGTAGTGAGGCTTTCGATTTCCTTACGGAGCCAGAATGCTATAAGTGGGATAAATCCTTTGCAAATGTAGAAGAATGATATAATATTAAACACATTACATATTTGTCATAAGACGATTCTGTTGAAATTCTGTATATGTTCGAATAGGTAGGCACTAGTGACTCTTCCGAAGGGTACATTGAAATTTTTAAAATTCCCAAAGAGAGAGTTATCTGAAGGAATGTTTTTCTAATTTATGGAGCAAGGGTTGCATAAACATAAGTCAGTCACTTTTAAACACATTTTTTAGTCAAAAATCCGCAAAATCTCTGAGGCGATAAATTTGCGTTTACCAACTCAGGAAGTCATGTATTCGTACGCAGAACGTCACTTTTCCTTTGATGTTAAGCATTCTTTATTTCGTGGTTTCTATTTTTTCCGCGCTGTTCGAGGACTGAATTCACAGCATTACTCCTAGGGATAAAGCATCAAAATTATTTTCTTACTCTTGATGACGAAAATGTAAGCCTGGATATCACGTTATCTTGCTTAAACTACTAGTCTAGGTCAGAAGTGGGGAATCTCTTGCTTTCCCTCACCTTTTGAAACAAAGTCAATGTAGTAACAAAACGAAATATCTGACATTAATAATTAGCAAGTCTCGCAGCTTCAATTATATTCGTCAGGTAAATTTATTCATACTTCCATTACGCCTTTAGCAGCTATAAAAGAATCTCTTTATATCTTTACGAAAATATTCAGGTGAGTCCATTATTAACCTACAAGACTCAAATTTTGAGGGAAAATTTCTTGTAACGAGTCGAAAAATTTAGGACTTTAGTTTCAGATGGTAAAATGACGTCTCATCATTTCCTTTCATCGTTTTTCTCAGTTTTGGAGCGTTCAGTGTCATGTTTCGTGTGAGAGAATCCTTTCGAAAGTTGAAGATAGTTATCCAACTCGTTAAAATTAAGGAAGTTTGCGTGCTTCCTTGAAAAGGCCTCGAAGTTAATAAGAACGGAATGAGGATCCCACTACAAGTTGTTTCAATGGTTGTCAAAATTCTGATATTTTATGTTCAAGTCGAGTTCTTAACGTAAAAAGTATCTCATGAAATTGAAGATGTATTTTTGCAAGCAGAGAACTTTACCGAGAAATGATGAAGTTCTAGCTCTGCGTAAACTTCCATGGTAAGGTTACCAATGATATGACGTTCAATATCTAAAGAATTTAGAATATTGCAATGAGTTTGACAACATATACAAGGAATATAATTAATTTTTCAGTAATAAGTATGAACTACATAAATATTCAATTACATTCATTACATGGCCAAAAATACATATCTTCAAATATCAGGAAAATTTATTTATCATGTTAGTTAAGCACAAATATATAATAAATTAATTATTTTGGTATATTTTTGGAAAGATTTGTATTTTCACGTCTGCAGAGTACAGAGAATCTTTAAGCTTTGAAGCAAATTTCGGATGAAAAATTATTACAGGTTGCAAAGGGCTTCTTGTTTATCCTAAAGATAAATACATTAACTTAATATTAATTATATGTACTTTGTGAATTGTTCTAAACTGATTACCATCAAGTATATCTTTAAAATATTTTTCCGTTTGAAATTTGTAATTTATGACCACTGGTATAGACATTTTGATACCGGTTCAGAAATTTACTATATTTCTTCTAAAAAAAAACAATTCAACTTATCGTTGTAGACTTAAACAAATAAATTAATAATATTAGTATCGGAATAATCGTTATTGCATTCGTAGTTATTGGTCAAAAGGATGCTGTTCACACTGTGTTTTATGCACCGCTTCCATCTTTTTCTATGGTTCCCATAAATAAGTACTGAAGATAATAAGAGCTTTTTATGAACGGTTTTGATTGAAGTTAAATAAAAATGTGAGCATTGAAATGGTTTCTTATCTCCTACTTCTTTTGTAATCTGCTATGCCTAAATTTTTCTCAGTTCCCGTCACGCTTCAAATTAAGAGAATTTTATAGAAAATTTGGTCATATATCTTCGATTAATAATTCAATTGATTTACGGGATTTTTTATTCTTTGATCCTTCCAATATTTAAATTTTTAAATTTACCACTTCAGGAGGATCCACATCCGAGATTCTACGAAATGCACAGGAATTCCCAGGAAAATCAGTGAAGGAGTATCATGATTGAGGACGCACTATCGAATCGAAGACGGAGGATATGGATCATCTCAATTCTGGACCCGGAGGTCTCTGTTAGCAAGAGGATCGCCGATGGATTAATTAAACGTTAAGGTCAGTTAAAACTCTTCGCAGATGGCACACCCACCGGAGGGATAGCCTTCCTCAACGAAAGGTAAGAGGACGCCTTTTGCAGACTAACAATCTTTTTACTAATAATCAACAGTGATCGCTGGTTTATGCCATCTTAATAATTAATTTTGATCCTTCGCGGTTTAATTGCTCGTAAGACACTTAACATCTATTCAGTTATTATATAGTCTTTTCTGAGTTACATTTGACGGTATCACTAACTAATCAGACCATGGTTTACCAAGGCTAAACTTCTCACCAGCTGTTTTGCCGGGGGATTTTTATTTCTCTTTTGCTCATATATTCGTCTCTCATCGTTCATTGTAGGAGCTCTTATCGGTTCTATTAAACTTTATGCTATAACGAGACTAAGTATAATTTTTAATGGCATAAAGACCTGATCTCTGTTCCTTATTAGCTTTGTATATTCAGGTTAATATTTGTATGATAGGTATGTTTCATTATTTTGCGGATAGGCGCGTATTTGGTTAGGAAAATAACGGATATGTCCTTAAATTTAATTCCTTATCGTGTTATAGAAATATATTCGTAAATATAAATTACGAGAATGTTTCTCCAACTCGATGGACTCACCTGGTACTAACATTTTGATAACTGCTATGTCTTGTGAATTATGTTTAAATTAGGCAGGCAAAGTTCTTCGTTGTCTAAAGAAGATATTTTCAACGTGGAATTGCTTCTTTAAGGTAATTAAACCAATGCATAATTTAATCATCCATTTTTTAAACATTCCTAGAACTCACTATATTGTTCTACTCTTTCCCAGGGTGTAGAGTTGAGCTGCAGCTGCTGATACTTTACTCGGTGGGTTGAGAGCGGATGATTGTTACTTTCAAGGTAATGATGTCAAACAATTTATTTTATAGAGATTTTCTTTGATGGGTTCATTTCCTCATGGTTTTTGATTCAGTACCTTAATATGCGAAGAGTTCAAAAAATAGTTTAAATCGGTTTTGCTTTTGTCGTATATCACGAACAAATATTATTGCGTCGATTCGTATTTTCAGCAGAAAACATACTTGATGAAATTCTTAATTGAGTCAAATCCTGTGTTTAACTCTCTCTTATTGGGAATATTTCCTTCACACATAACAGATTATTTTTAACTCCCAACTACTACTCGCACTTCGACACTATCCAATTTGAATGATAATCATTGAATCATAATGCTTTTATTTATGCTTAAAATGTATGCTCAGCTGTACTCATTTGCGATGAATGCTCAGCATAAGATAAGATATAAAATTATATAAAAATTTAATCTGAAAATAAAATATTTTTAGTTTTATGGAAATGAAATATTACTTTAAAATGTTATATTTTTATTATTACATATGAAAATTAATGATACTGAAATTAAATATAAAGAAAAAATGAAGCTCCTTGATATATTATATGAAGCAAGGAAATTCACAGGTTTAAGAGAATCTTCACCTTATCGAATGAGTTTTACCGTCAAAATCAGACTTATTTGGAATATGGAGCCAATTTTATTTGTGTAGTTGCCTTATCGGTGATGAATTTACCCACAAATCCAAACTGAAGTCGTAAACCAAGTTCAGAGTTCACCTTTACGCAAAATCCTTACCACTGGCTTTACCGAGAATCTTCCGATAGAGGAGACCTTTCCTCGTAAGAGCAGAGGAAATGAATTTTCGCCAGTAATTCTCCCTCCCATCCTCATTTCAGACTCCCCCACGCCTGTGAAACCGAAAGGCTCTTCAAACGGAGTGGCTCGTATTGCGCTGTCACTTGTTTATTACGCCTCCAGGGAGAGTGGGCGAATGGTATCTGACCATGTAAAAGGGCGGGAGGGAAGACGTTGCCATGGGCTTGTTTGCTGTAGTTACGGGGATAAGGAGGCCATCCTCTTTCCGATGACACAAAAAGAGAGATCGCCAACATGAGGAGACCCCGTGGCCAAACTGTGTTCATTATCCTACAGTCCGCATATCTCAAAACTTCATGGTGCATGAGCAGGAGTCGCATTTCACCAAGGATAAGCAGCGCCCCCCTGCGTTACTTGACGTAACTTCTGGCCGACAACTTTTAAAATGGGAATACGTAACTCATTTCTGTTCTAATGTATCTCTCGGCCTTTGACTTCCACTTTCATTAGGTCTAAACTTCCTCCAGCTTCCTCTTTGACTTCATACATAGTGGCTCTCGTGTTCCCCTCTACTCGTTTTGGAATGGTTCGCCATGTCCCTCACAAAACATTTTTTCGGTACATACTGTCCCGTTTGCTTGAAGATCGGCACACAAGCGGACTGTGGAGTGGTTTCATATGACGGAGAAAGATGAAGAGTGAGGAGCAGAGACTGAGTAAGAGGATCGCTTAACGAGTTTCTTCGACTTCCTGCTATTTGGTTATTTACGTATTTGTTCGAGAGTATGTTCTGGTATATTCTGGGGTATTTTTAGCTATAAGGTCAATCTTGCTGTATTTAAATGGGATATGTTTTCGTAATTAGAAAATTATTCTGAATATACGATTTCTTGATGGTACCTTATAATTGGCGAAAATATTTTTTTTGCTGATCGTGTAAAAGGTTTTTTTGCCAAGTTTTGCATTGGTAGATTTTCCTTATCTCTAATTTAAGTAATTTCATATATTTAAAATATTTTTATCAGGAATTGAATAGAGAAACCGAAATGAAATTCAAAGGAATACCGATTTACGCGTAAAATAGATAATTATAAACATGAAACTTTTAAATTTTACGTAAATGACACTGATTATTTCGAATCATTAATTATCGTGTCGCAAATTAACTTTAGTCTTAATTTTGAGAAATGTAACACTTTCTATTGTCTCTATGGCGTGGTTACTTCATAATAATTTCGTTATTTATATCTGATCATATGGCTGGGAACAAGTCATGATATGCCTCTCATTTTCAAATCTTAGGCTAACTATTGCTACGGTGAATACTTGGTTCACCCCTGATGGTGACAGCTTGGCTGTCGAAATAGGTGTTAGGTTTTACTTTTTGACTTAGTTTATCTCTATTTTTTACGGCTTCGGAGTTTTATGGTTTGTTTCCTGGGGTATCTCTCGTCCATGCGTAGTTGTCTGGCTTTGTCCAGGCGACTTTTTCGCATACTTTCGGCCTACCTCCATCTCCATCATTTGTTTAATTAGTTCCACTTGTGGCTATTAGACTGGTTCTTTCCCATTCCGTGAATATATTGAAACGACTTAAAACTTTGTCACCTCGTAAACAGTAAAAGTATTTCTGCATTACATCCAAAGTAAATTACTTGCTAATTTCACCATTCCATTGGCAATTTCTTCTCTCCTTTTTATTGCTTACACCCAAACCGCACACCCATTTGGAGAATATACGCATCTGTGAGGAAGCGAAATGTAATCGTAAGAGGGAAAAAGTTTAGCCGTAGAATATAAAGGGGGTGGATAATGTGTATACGACCCCTTACTCGAGCAAAAAAATGCGCGAAAACCCCAAAGCGCCATCTATTCTCGCATTTCTTTGCCCTTTCCAGTACACCTCTCAAATTCTCCCCCTCTTTTCTCTCTATTTGTAGTCTTTCTTTTACCAGCACTTACTCTCGGATCCCTTGCTATAAAGCTTACCCTTCATGAGCTCTCAAGTCGAGCGTTGTAAGTTTATTGGTGCTTATCATTGCGCCAAGGGATTCATGGAGACCTTCATCGAGCTAACGAGGCTCATGAGTAGGAGGTTTGGGTATTGCTGAAATTTAATTCTTTTATCGCAAGCTATAGTCTCCGTTCAGTGTTGAAGTCGAAATGTTTGAACGGAAGCTTACGCCGAAAGAAGTTGAATTAAGAATGTCATTATTAAGAAAATGTGTTCCATTTTTAGGGAGCTGTTTTCTCTCGTGGTTAAAATTTTGAAGTATATTTTAATTTTATTTTCCATCGCAATCGACATCTTATGCGTGACATGTTTTAAAGAATGCATGTTTTTTAATCTAATTTCTCTCCGTAGTTCTCTAATTTTCTTATTTGATAGGTCGAACCGGAAGCAGTTTGAAATTGTATAGAGTAAATTTAATGTAGCATTCGCACTTCATTTAACTCTATTGCAAGGAATGGCGTAACCGTGGAACAACGTTTTTAAAATTAGAAATATTTATTTTTCCTAATGCATAAATTCAGGACAAGGTGGTGGTAGAAGTTAAACTATGAGTACTTCGACAGAGGTCATTTTGCACGTGGGCTCTCACCGGGAATCGAACCCCCGAATACTATACTTTTCTATATTCAAGTTGTGAAAGAATTCCGCATTCTTTCCTGTAAAGCGAGATATGTTTCTGATCACTTTATTTTCAAGTTATTTATTTATTTCTCTTTATGATTTATCTCGAAATAATTTAAGCGTTTCCCTTTCATAGAAATTCCCTTCAAAGATTTCCTCTTCCTCCGAAATAATAAATTATTCAAAATGCAAAGTTTACCGTATGAATTAATTAACAGAGATCTCTTCATAATTTCTTCATGCTCATTTTCATTCTTTCAAAGTTTGTGCGTTCTGCTTTTGTTCTTCTAAATTGGCGTTATAATTTTAGAGCCCCATTCCCATCAACGCTTTTTGCTGCGTTTCCTAATTTGTTTCATCGCTTTCATTTTATATTTTGTGCCGCTATCTTTCCTTATTGCGTCGAAAAGACTCAAGTTCCATCTACTGAAAAGTATCATCTTCTTTTAAATCTTACTTTTACATTCTTCCTTGAAGATTCAACGGATCAATTTATCAATATTCTGCTCTATTTTTAACGTTTTTCGATGAAATTATAGCAAAATTTTTCGAAATAATTTATATTTTCCTAGCTTGAAATGAAGACTTCGCTTCGCCCACTAGCAGGAATAAACCGCGAACTCACAGGCTCGACAAAATACATATCTTTTAATTAATCAAATAGGGTTCTTATCAGAACTCTATAATGTACCTCTGAATTATTTTACCGTTTATGAGTGAGAACCAGAGATTTTTACACTCTTTTAGAAATAATTATTTCTAGGTATATTTATTCTGCACTGCTTGAGCTCTGCTATTGAGATCGTACGATAAGATAGTCGATTGTAATACACGGTGAAAAGCTATTAAGCATATATTGCTATCATCTTACTTTTTGCAAGACAATGAATTTGTATTAAATTAATAATTTAGTTGATTGGTACAGTATTACCTACAATATATTTTCAAATAATATTGATACTTACAACATTGTCTAAATCATGTAGGTAGAACATTTTTATTGCATCTATAGGGAAGAATCCTAATCAGTATATGCATACATTGCAATACAACAGCCTTTATTCATCGTTGTATTTAGATGAAAGTTTTACAATCTTGAGCGATATAATTAAGGGCCTATTGTAGTATGCGTGCCACATTTTTCCAGCTCTGGTATTCAGTGTCTTTTCGAGCAAATAAGAGCATTATTCGTAATTAGCCTGGAAGGCTAATCATACCTTTTCATTCCTCAGTGGTAATAAAAACCAAAGGGAAGGATTTCCATTTGGAGAAAGTCCTTTCGGTTTAATGGCTCGAAGGAGGCCGTTCCGAAAAACTTTTATGTCGCATTTTTACGCTCGCAATTTCCATAATTGCTCATCCCTGGCTTTCATTCCATGCGTTCGCTTTTGCATCCGTTCTATCTGCTAGGTCGATCGCCACAATTCATTTCCTGATTTCTGTGGAGTACTATAGGTATGAACACACCTATTCCAACCTCATTTTAACCTATTCAAACATACTTTTATTTCCTACTGAGGAAGTCGTATCCCAATGAATGAAATGTAATGCTCCATTCGTGGGAATTTTTGTCTATAGTTCGTCTCCTCGGTACATTTTGTGTATTCATTCATGATATTTCCTGCTTACTTTTGTGTTATAATTAACGCAATTTCCCTGGATTTAAAATCAGCCTATTCTTTTTCTGCTTTACTCAATTGGAAAAGTAAGCATATTGATTATTTACTGTCCGTCACCATATACAATTGTTGATAGAAATAGCAGATGCCTCATAATTAGATTACTTTTAACTCGGCGTTTGAATTTTTATTGAATTTTCTTCAAATTTTCGCATTTTTGATGAGAATGAACTAGTTCGATTAATACATATTTTCCTTTTATAAATGTACCGAATACTAATCGGAGTTTCTCAGCTTACTGCTGGAATTCAATCGCATCAAATAATCAAAGTTCACAATCGAAGATAGCTTATAAAAACGGTGCATTAAGATATCATCTGTCGGTGTTGACACCCCCTTCAATACGCCATACGGCGGCTCGTTGGATATTAATGTAAATATAAATGTATTTGTCATACACTGTTATTATCTGACGGGTGCATGTAATAGACTACTTATAAAGTCTCTCAGTTGAATAAAATGTACATCTTTCAGATGTCGGAATTGTATCGTCAAAGTAGCCGAGTGGTTAAGGTGTCTGGTCCTGTTTCCAAAAGTTTCCGAAGTTATCCGAAAAATTATCCAAAAGCTCAAATCTCTGTGGTTCAAATCCTGTCCGAAGAATTTTTTTTTTCGGAAAATTAAGTAAACAAGATGTCTGCCACCTAACTCCGCTCTTATGGGTAGTCAATTTATTTTATGTAATCCCCATCTCTCTGGTGAATCAGTTAATCCTTTTTGTTTCTCTTGCTCTATTTTTTGCCTCACATGTTTAATTAGAGTTATGATAAGAATGTTTGTTGCTGTTATATGCACGGCCTACTACACAGCGCGACACATACATCAATTTTCATCTGCTTGGATTGAGTATTTTTCATTTGTGCATACTTCTGCCAAAATCAACAGAACTCATGCTTTTTGTTCAATAGTAAGATGTTAAATTCTCCCGCTCGAGCTAATCACATTGTAGATCATGTTTCATAGTATGGTTGCCTCACAAATAAATGCAAATTAGTTACCATATCATCCATTTTTAGGAATGAAGAGTTCGCTTCAATCGCGGAAATTAATTTATGCAGGAAAGAGAATTCAATCTAGAAGTAAATGCAAAATGAGTGTTTTCATGTTACACATAACGAGGATCAGGAAGAAATAGATTTAAGTTGCATAGACCAGGGGTGCCCAACTTTTCTGTATATAAGATCTACTTTTTATCTTAAAAAGTATGTCGCGATCGACTTATTGTCATAGGCGTAGTCTAAGGGGGAAGAAGGGGTGTGAAATGCATACTATGTTTATTCACTGTGTTTCAGCATAAGGTGCATTCCAGCGAGGTATGGGTAGATAAGTTAAATATATGTTCAAAACTATTTTTTATTTTTAAATCACTTATTAAGTTTTCGAGATATAGGCTCCTAAAGAAAATAAATTTCCAGACCCAACTTTTGATAGCAGCATTCCGTACATGCGGTACCTAAAAAATTCGATTTTCCGACACTTTTTCGAGATAGATTTTTACTAACTTAAAATGCAATTTAATTTTTTTGTCAACTGCAATGTATAAGTTGTTGTATTATTTATTCGTAAATATAAAAAAGTTGTTATAAAAATGCACAGTATGGCTGATAATTTGATTACAATATTTCACTTTCTCGTTTTTTTTTGGGCCAAGAAAATTTATCATGAGAGAATAATATGACTTACATTTTGCTAATTTATCAATCAATCGACGATCGACCAAAATTGGCCTCGCGATCGACCGGTCGATCGCGATCGACTTGTTGGCCACCCCTGGCATAGACCACCTGAAAAACCCAAAAACAGCTCGTCCTGTATATGTATGAGTGCATACGTTCTAAGGAAGAACCAAGACCTACAGTTACAACATATTAACGTATTTTGTTCATTAATTACAATAGGATTCATTATCATCTACGGTAATATCTGCATCTATTCTCTTAATTCACTCATTCTCTTTCGCAGATCCTTCCGTTATCTTTTCCCTCGGTTCCCCCTTTTATTCTTTCTTTCAACCCATTACCTTTTTCACTTTCTGCCGCATTCCCCTTTACGCCTCCACCCATTTTCATTCGCCCCCAAATTTGCATCCTCCATTCCATCTCATATCTCCCTCCTCTTTATCCTTCTCCCACTTGCTGATGCTATTCGAACCTCTCAACGCTAATTGGTCCACTCCACTCTCTTGCCCTCACCTGATCCCCCTCCTTCTTTTTTATACCTCTTTCTCGGGCCCCGTATCTCTTTATCCCCTTGGAAACCATCTTTCAACAACTTCATTCCGAGCTGCGGTTGTCAGCATCTCTCTTCTTCGTTTCACCTCGTTCTCTTTCCTCCTTTTACACACATCTCCGTTGAATTTCGTTTGTCTTCCCTCGTCTCGACTTTATGCCTTTTGTGTTTCGGGTAGCTTTATATAATTTTCGTTTTATTATTGAACTAATTGCCCCGTGAGAAAATTTTGCAGACGGACACTGATAATCTATTTCCCTATCCGAATATATTTCAACGAACACTCCAATCACTACAAATGAATATGTAAACACTAAAACATACCTAAAAATATTTAATCTTCATATTCTGTCCGTTACTACATACCTCATTTTGAATTATAGATATCGATATATCAACATCCAGTCACGAAACTCTATAGACAAATTAGAATTTTAACCAGATTTCTTTGACCAAATAGTGCATTTTTCATTTGTTAGTCTACTTTTAAGAGGAAGCAGGAAAAGTTTCTTCAAAATGGTGTGTCAATTTACATGTTTCAATGGAGTATGTAGGGACAAAATCGCCGGACACCGAAAACTGTTGTTTAGAAGTTATATATGAGGAGTTGTCTCAAGCGAAAATTTCGCACAATTGGTTTGTGGGATGAATGAAGTTTATTACGCAAAGACTACTTAATCATCCTCTGGAGAATGGGTTCGATGCCAGCTAGGTCGTAAATTTCGTTGTCTAGGAAGAGAGGTGCCACGTTCGCGATATAAAGGAGATGATTCGCTCCAGCTTGGCAATGTCCTGCAGGGGGCAATTGAAGTGATGGCAGTACTACAACAGGCGTACTCCGTAATGGGTCTCACGAAGGTCTTGTAGATGATGAGGGCTCCACGTGTGATGAGGCAGCGGCCTCTGGGACGGACTGCTCTGATGAGGTTGCATCTGTTGGTCATCCTGTCTCGAACCACCTTGAGATGGGGTGTGAAGGTTAGGTTTTGGTTCAGGGTTGTCCCCAGGTAGACACATTGTTTGTTGACTGGAACTCGTTGGCCCCATAGCCGGATTGGCGTTTGTTGTCTGCGCCTGTCCCTTGAGTCTGTAAATATGAGAAAAGAGCATTTATTAGGGTTGAGTCTTAGCCTCCAGCGTTTCATCCATCCCTCTAAGGAGGAGGTGTAGCGCTGGAGGAGAGTTTCGCCCTGGAAAGGGTTGAGTGCGGTGGCCC
This sequence comes from Pachydiplax longipennis, assembly GCA_036926295.1. Lineage (NCBI taxonomy): Eukaryota > Metazoa > Arthropoda > Insecta > Odonata > Libellulidae > Pachydiplax > Pachydiplax longipennis. The sequence continues at coordinate 17,695,441 of JAVFKF010000001.1, read as the reverse complement.
ATGCTGCGGTGTCGTCTGCGTATTGCACCAATTGAACTGCACGGTGTTTTGGCTGCGGGATGTCATGACAGAATACCGAAAAGAGGAGTGGGAATAAGACCGAGGATAAGACCTGGGGAACGCCTGGTGTGGGAGAGAAGTGGGAAGACAGAGTTTGGTTAATTTTTATCCTGCAGGCCCTGAGAATGAGGAGAGGGTTAGTGATGATGCTTGGAGTGAGGAACAGTTTCCCGATGAGTCCTATGTGCCACACGGAGTCGAATGCCCTCTCAAGATCTAGGGAGAGGATGGCAGTTTCATGTCTGTGGTTACAGACTTCCTTGGCTGTGGAGATGAGCAGGGTGATGGCCTTAGTGGTGGAGCGGCCCTTCCTGAATCCATACTGATGTTCTGTTAGGATACCGTTGGACTCGAAGATCTGGTTCAGTCTTTAGGTGGTGATTCTTTCTAGGCATTTACTTAAGCAACTGAGGAGACCAATTGGTCTATAATGTGCGGGATTGGTGCTATCCTTGCCCTTTTTGGGGAGTATGCATATGTGGGCCTCAAGAAACTCGAAGCATTACTACGCCGATATCTACTCATCTAGTAACGAAAATTAAATATTAACTCAAGTTTTTGACCAAATGTTGCATTTTTCATTAGACGGGCTGTTTTTATTAGAAACCGGGAAACTTTCTCTTTGAAATGGTCAGTCATTTATATGTTTTGATGGAGTGTGAAGGGAGAGAAGTCCTGGTCACGGAACCACCGGTCAAATGGCTGATTAGAAATAATATATAGAAGATAAGGACGTAAAAGGCTTGTTGAGTTCTCGATACGAGGGCTGGAATATTCACCTCTCCCGGATATTTCCTATATCGAAGAGATTAATCGCTGAAAAGATGCTTGTGTCGTACCTGTGTTTATTCTGTTATAGTTGCTCCTTAAAGGAATGGGGTTTTTCGTAGCCGCCGTTTTGCCAATTAGCTGCTAGGTGATTTTCGACGCTGTGTTTTCGCGACCATGGTTTGATCAGTGATTAAATTGCTACTCATACTTTAAGAAGATTTGAGATTTTTTCATTTACATGTATCTTTGAGATTCTCTTAACAGGATTTAGAAGAAGACTAACTCCTAATGATACCGTGAACGCGGAATTTGCTTTAAATGGGTCTGTTCTTTAGTTTGATTTGAGCAGTTGAGTTTGAGAACGGTAATCTTAGTAGAACGAAAGGCGCTTAGGATCCCCGATGAATTTTATATGGGATTATATTCGCTAATAAAATTATGATACTAAATAAATGCGGATAACGGCGGAGACTATTGTGTTTAGTCCTAGAAAATGTATGTATGTACGTAGTTAGCGAAGCTACTTCTCGAATGACTGTGTTTGTTTCCTTCCCCATCATATTTTTTCAATATTTATCAAGGAAAGAATACTTGCCACATATTTTATTTGCTATTATAATGCAGACTTGTGAAATAGAATCCCCAATTTTTCGTTTTTCATAACTTTTTCGCTAGTTTTAGGCTCTATGGTGCAGCTTCCTAATATATTCTCATGTTCTTGGACTTCAAATCTCGCGGGGTTGAAGATAAAAATGATTTCTGAACGTAAAACTTTTCAGTGGATATTTAATCCAAAACTTAGAATGGGATTCCACGTGAGGATTCCTCTTCAAACTACCTTCGGCTCTAGAATTGTGTGATGTTCTTTCAAACTTACGAAGAAAACTCTTTGCTATGAAGCGAGCTTAAACTCGGAGGAAAAATTTCACAGACAGTGTAACTTCAAAATCTACTTACTGAAAAAGGATAAAGTAGTTGAGAAAATTTAACTTTTAATAGAATTAACTTTTCCGCGGACTCGCTATTTACGTGACTTTTGTCACTTCATGATTTACAGTAGCTATTTGGCTCTATAGATTTAAAGTTTACCAGCCTATTATTTTGGCTTTATCATAAACTTCAGCTTAGTATCAGTAGATTTTTCTCGGTTATCTTTTAAGTGTATCTGGACTTTATCACCTCTGTTTTAATTTTCTAATACCCTTTTAGCTTCATGTATTACAAAGACTATAATATAATGAATCTTTTTAAGGCATTATCGTGCTTCTTTTTCCAATAAATTCTTTCTGAATTTTAATATTTTCATGCTTAATAATAATCAGGTATATTGAAGAAAATCACACGAAGTGAAGATTTTGAGTGATGGTTTAAAATAATGTTCTTTCTTATTTTTCATTACGGAAGAACAAAACATTGGAATTGATATTTCCTTATCGTGACACATTACTTAGAATTTTGGAAAGAGAATAATATCGCACGTAATATAATAATAAAAATTTTCTCGTTGTTCTAACTTCGGCAAAATAAATTCTTATCAAATACTTCTACAAAGAGAAATTTTGGACAAAGCATGCTTGCTATAAAGGATCTGCGTAGACAGCCACCCATCCAAAGCTTCGTGTAAATATTTGTCTAGATTCTTTTCTTCTATCTTCCTTACCTCTCGTTTTTCATATTTCCTACAATTTCCCCTCTCTCCCTAATATCTGCGAAATTATTTCTTATTTTTCTCTCTAATTCATATCTTCTAATTCTTTTTAGCACTCTGCTTTTATTAGATTGGAAGAAGTTTCTTCTTCATGCTCCATTTCGTTCCCTTCCTTTGCCATTCCACATGTCTTTTTCCTTCCTCTATTTCGCTTTTGCAATCTCTCTTTCTCTTCCAACGGAAACCTCCGTCGAAGTTATTTCATTTCGGAGGAGATATTTCATGTTCTCTGAAAATTTGTTGTTGTCTGAAAAGCCTCCTCATTCTTGGAAGTACTGACAACCACTGCTAATTATTTTTATTTGAATTGGTGTACCTCTAAGTGTTCTTCTTTCATAGATTAATTAGTAAACAGTTTCTCTACTTCAGGTGAGTGAGTTATGCGTACTTTAGCGGAGGTACGCGGAACTTTGTTACTTTTTGAAAGTTGTAGACTCATTTACGTGGATTCTGGATAGAATTACCGAGCACTTGTTTAAGTTTGAATTTTTGAACTAGCGAGGTTAAATTGGTTCTAAAAATAATAATATGTAACTCTAGAGTCTGTTTTGCGAAATTAATTAAGCGTCGAAAATGTATGTATAATATTTTTTTCTCGGTTCTAAACAAGAAGTTATTTGGAGGTTGAACGTATTGGGTTACGATGATGATACTCATTCAATTACAACATTAATTGCTGAGATAAGTTTTACTTAAAAATAATAATTGTTGTGATTTGATATTGTGAAGTGAGTGACGTTGTGTAATTACAATTTTGCGAGTGCTTTGTTAATTACGTTATTGATTCCAAATGATTTTTGTTCGCATAGACAGGTTTTGTTCTTTTGAATTTTAATGCAGTCATGGTTGAAGCCTATATACTTTTGATTTTATAAATAAATTCTCTCTTTCGTCTTACGCATCGGCACCATTGTGACTTGCGCTGAATATAGATTTGTGAAATAGAATACTTTTCTCAGTTTTAACTGATTATTTTGCGTGATTAAAATTTTTCGTATAAAAGTCAAGCTTAATGTTGATTCATTTTAAGCAGTGGTCTTTAGTATTATTTTAAGTACCGCTTTTTTGCTGCTGTCAACAGAATAATATATCTACAACCAGATTCCTTTGTCCCGATAGCTCAATGTAGCGCTTATGGAAATAATCACCCAAATAAGGATTCAGGAGCATAGAAATATCAATCGACAAATTGCATTTACATAATTCGACCCAACGAAACCTAATCTAAATTGCTTCCTTCTTCAAGTATAATATAAAATGCAAATACAATTTTCAGAGATGATGTGTTCCATTGAATTACAATGCAGAACTAAGTACAAAACAATTAGGAGAAAGCATTTGAGAATAATCTTTTAATTGCTGCATTTCTTACTCCTTTGAAACAATATCGTTAGAAAAAAGTGATAAAATCATCATTTTTTCAGAAAAATTTTTCTTCTTCGTCCTTTTAAAGTGCATTTAAACTTCCTCAATTATAAATTTCCACTCATTGTCAGCATTGAACTTCGATTTTAATATTTAGGAAATACTCACCTCCCGCCTCAAAACTCAAGACACCCAGTAATGGGTGGTAGGGATCAGGTTGGCGACCACTGATTTTAATGATACATGGATTCATCGCTATTTATTTATCAGTTTCAGGATTTAAAAATCGTTTCATTACTAACTGCGATGAAGATTTTAATTTGGGTAGTGAGAAGCACAAATTTCATTAACCCCTTATTGTTCTGATTGATTATTTCTCTTTGAATGCTATACTTCAAGGTTCAGCTCCAATTAGCCATGAATTAAAATCTGCTGCGCTCAGTTTAGGCATAATTATTCTTTGCCAATCAAGTGGAGTCGCCTTTCTGACGTGCCTCTTCACTTATTTAAGCCAGGCTACTTAGTCACGGAAGGCTTCACCTCCATCAATAACCTTTCAGCCCTATCCCCCCGTTAAGTAAACGGGAATACCTTTCGTAATTATCGCGCTGGCACCGTTCGTCAATTATTTTTTCTGGAACAAGAGCTTCTTATCGAGCGTAAGGAAATATGGCGTTGAAGGCTCGTTTTCGCCGCCATCATTGTTTGACAACAAAGGCCCACGCTATTTAAACGATTCTTTTTATGGGAAACTCTTTTTTGGGTTCTTAATAATCCCTCTCTCCTTCCCCCTACTTCCCTTTTGCAACGACTCTTACACGTGGGTAATTCGTTTTCGAACTTTCGCTGAAAGGGAAATGAATGAGGAGGGAGGAAGTGCCCCAACCCCCTTTATCAAACTTTCAGGTTTGATGCGTCATATAAATATAAAACGATATGAATTATAAAAAGAGCGGATCCACTTCCTGTCCTGCGCATTGTAAATGCACTCCTACATTGACTCGGTGGGTTTACTCATGATATGCATCTCATCTTACTCTCGAAGGTAAATTTACAAACAGGATAAAATGTTCTTGAGCACGTACGTCATGGGAAATTGAAAAATATCGTAGAGGAACTATTTTATGGACTCTTTCGAAAGCAAACCGACATCGTCATAGTTAAATTTAATAACGGATGATGAATTTTAATCTCAATTAGCTGAGTTCAGAGATTTTGTTTAATTTTCATCACATCTTCATTTCATATCGCTTCAGCCTTTTGGTATTTTGTTTGAGAATGTGCCTATGTAGTATTTTTGTAATGAAATCTCGCCTAAAAACTTTAGCAAGTATACATATTATACTTGTTAGATGATCTAACAAAAATTTATCTCATTGGTAATATCTTCACAGGTAGCAAGAGTAAGCGGTTATATTTTTAATATCGGCATTCAATTAAATATGGATAAAAGGAATTTATAAGCATTGAAATTAATAATAATTTTAAAATGCTTCTTTAATTAATAAAACTTGTTTGAGTATCGAGTTCATTTAAAGAATTCTTACGATTATTTACAGTCAATCTAGCAGTTCACACTAGCGGTGCATTTACCTTCCCTGTATTTTAAAGTTGTTTTTTCCAATAAATAATGAGACTGTCTGATCAACATTGGTTATACTCGCTGATATTAATGAGAGTTTGTTCAGTATCGAAACAACTACTTTGGGATCATAATTTGAAATGTGTACTTTTAGGTAATAACTGCGAGTAACAGTCCTGCAGAAATCATGATCACATATGAATCGTTAGCACTCTTACCTGAATAATCTAGCCCAGGGTTTATCGCTTGTCCTCCGCACTTTAGTGGGTAATTTGATATTTTCAGGTGGGCGCTTCCTAAATTATAGAAAGGGATAGTGACATTGATGTATCAATGAGAAAAAGAATCTCGAATGGCTGTGTTATGTATATTAATCGTATCAGTAAACAGTATTATCTAAATATATAGTAAATTATAACTAAATGTGTTAAAATTACATCTATGAGCGCCAATTTAAGTTACTGAGACAATAGGGTGATTATACTGTTAACAAGAGCACAACCGTTGAAGGTAAGGCAAAAAGGTTGGCCACCCCTTTTCTAGGCAAACTCGCTGTACCCCGTTCTTGTAAACTTCCTGAGGTCGTGCACGACACGAAGGTGTAGCGGGTTGCATAGCACATTTCAATGTCCTAACTGTCGGTAGCAAAAATGATCGATTGACTGTAAATGTGGCTGGAATTAGTAAGACCAAATATTGATCGGAAACTTTAAAATGTTTAAGTTTTCCTTTCAAAATTATTTATAACTCATAGTGAGAACAATTTCAAAATCCAGCATTCTCATTTCAATTCCTCTGCCGAATGTAAATCGTTTTAAGAAAGGAATCTTAGATTGGAATTATTGAAGTGAATACATAGAAATATAGTGATATACGATAATAATTTATGATAAAATTTTGCTTATCCTGTACTTACCTGGATATATACAAAGTAAATTATAATGTCGAAACCTTTTGTGAAGTGATGGTTAATATTTTCAGCATGTCTTCTTGCAGCGCATATCTAATCAGTTTAAAGAGTTTTTAAAATACTACCCTGGATCTATTAGAGGCCGGCGGAGAATTACTCAGAAAGATTAAGATGTGAACTCGTTTTCTAGTATTCTTTCTAGATTATGAATGGGAACGTATTTAACGAGAAAATACCAAATTTAATTTCATCTTTTATAGACATCAAACTTTTACGCTCTCATTCTTTTTACGTTCATTCCATATAATACTAAAGAATGGAATGAATAAGTAATATATGATAGTCTGCGCCAAAAGTGAGCCTCAGGTGCAAAGCAAGAGTATTTAAGTGCGTCGCACTTACCGGAGGAAAGGATAAAACGTTTTTCCTTCCCACTCTTACCCACTTCTTCATATTGCATTCGCCACCTAATTCTCTATTCTCATTCTCCTAAATCATTTCACAGCTCCCCTTTCTCCTCCTCTATCACCCTCTTGCGATAATCTCCTGCCGTCGGCAATCTTTCTCTTTTGGTATTTTCCTTTTTCAAATCCTTTGAATCGCTGTTTGCCTTTACCTTTTGAGAGACCCCAATTCTCTCGGAGCTCTTTTTTCGGTATTCAGTAATTTTGACACCCCCACTGCGTTTTCTAAAGAGTGGAGAGTAGTCGTCTTTGTCGCTGAATTTAGTTTTTTAGGCGGCATTCGTCTGAAGCGACTTAAAGCCATTTTCAGCTCGTGCTGTTTTGAAGGTGAGCTCTGCCAGAAGGAATTTCAAGTTTATTTAATAAGGAAAGCGACTTCAGAACGATTCAACACCTAACTAAAATGTAATTTTGCGTCTAGGCTTTATTGTGGTCGAAAGTTATAATAGTTTAAGGTTAAAGACTTAAGCATCCACCAACCATTACCACACTTTGCATATTTCTGAGTAATTTAGAAGTGAAGGGAGGAATATTACAATGTTTATTGAAGGCATACGATTTTTAAAATGGAATAATAATTATTCAAAACTTAAAATGCTGCAATAACGTCGGTGCAAGCTTAATTAGGCTTTATACGTTCTTGTTTGTGACATTTATTCATAAATTAGATTCATTTAGGCTTCCCTCTGCAGTAATTAATCAGATCATTAAACAGTCCGACAAAATTATTTTGCCAAATGAAAGAAATCAAGAGAATTTATTCTATTCGTGTTTCGTATTTTTTATTTTCTATGAAAGCCGTTAAACCTTGGGTGGCGTATTCAGTTAATTTATTCAGTAAAGAAAAACATTGCTCCTTTCCTCATTCCTTGCGCCATTATCAAAAGTGTGATTAAATCATTATTTATCAAACCTATTAGCCTCTTGGAGAAATGTTTTTATACTATTTAAGCATGTTAATTTTCTAATACTATTTGCCGAGTTATTTCGGGAAACCAGGAAGTAAATCATCTTAGACGTGATCTCCGAGTTTCCTAAATATTAAAGATTTCAATCCTGTACGTTTGGTCTAAAATCGTGCGCCAGAGATATTGTGACGCGCTGTTTTAAAATAGTGTCTCATAAAGTTAATTGAAATGTGCCGAAAAATAGGTATAATTCCTTTCAAATGCCAGTTTGCTGTCACTGTCCATTAAAACGTATTTACCTCTACACATTTTTCAGAATATTAGCATCTCAATTCGCCTTGGGCACTTAACATATCATAAGAAGATATAATTCTACCTGCTTCAGACAGGAAATATTCATTTATTCGTCTGTGATGATATAATAGTTCATTAGACTTAAGCACAACTTAAAATAATCGGTCTATTTTCTGTCGACAGAAGAGTTCGCAAAAACGGCTTCCTTTTCCACGAGTCGCATCCGTTACAAATACATACACATTTCCGATACGCTTTTCTTCTGAAACGCAAAGAGAGAGATAAATAGAGAAGAGTCTTCTTTCATATTTTTTTTCCTCTGTCTCTTTCATCTCTGACTCCCTTTCAGAATTCCGGAACATACCTCGATGCGGAGAGAGGAAATATTTCGGCGACAAAGGACATTCCATCGCGCAGAATTCCCGCGAGAATAGCCCTTTCAAAAGCGTCCACCTGAGCGCTCGCTACACGCTCTTTACGAGCCCATATCAAAAGAGAAACGTTATTATTTTTTTCCGTTTTATATCGGAATCGAGGTTTCTGCGGTTCGATCCCCTTTTCTCATCTCGGATGCAAAACGTCGAAGGAGCGGGAGAGAGAGTTTTGAAAGTGATCGGAGAAAGAAAATGCTTCACGGTTGCTTACGGATGAGGACAAAAGAAAAGCGAATGGCGCATTTTCGTATGAAGAGGATGCGAAATGTAAACAATATCAACTGGTAAAGCGCTTCATCGAACTTCGGTATCTTCTGGATTACGGGGAAGCAATCTTTTGTGAACTTAGTCTTGGTGTTTTGGTATGGATATCTGTTGATCCGAGATGTTTTTCTTGAGGGTATTACGGAATAGATTTGTAATTAAGGGCTTTTTTCGGTTCTGTTAAAAAAATTTCACAATGAATCACATATCTCTGAGCTTTTGAATATCGTAGATTAATTCTAATATCTTATGATTTCGTTATCTAATCTCGAACCTCCAAAACTTAACACGGTATACATACATGATGACGTTGACTTCGCGCAACAAGTAACCGGAAGATTACCAACAATTAAGGCAACAGCCAAGGGTGATGAATCAATGAGATTAGACCAATTTTTAACTCGAATAAAATACTACCTATTTAATGGTACAAAAATCAATGCTTATGTTCTTCAAGTAATGCTTATGCTCTGCGGAAAAGAATTTGTCCGCTGCTTTTATACTTATAAATATAACTTATTTTATCTTTTTATTTTATGTATCTTTGAAGTTTGTATTGAATCTAGTTTGATAAAGCGTTTATTTCCTACTACTGTCCACGTTACAAAATATTGGTACTTAGTTTCATATAGATTTAATTTGATATTGATCGGTGCTCTAAATTCTCGTTAATTACATTATGCTGGTAGTACAAGAGTGTAATTCTGTTATTTACGAAAATATATTTCTATTCATAGAGTTGACTTCGCTGGTTTCTGCATTTTTTCCGAGGCATATCCATTAATGAATATCCGGGAAATCTTGAATGTTTGCTTGAATCCAAGGGAGAACGCTTCACACCTACGAGTGACACATTAAACGGTTAACTTCTTAAAGCACGATATTTATATCCGTCTTTACCCTTCTGTTACTTTTCTAGCAAGAAATACATTAGATCATTTTCTTTTGTATAGATAATGGTCTTAATACCTCATTTCAATTCTGATTCTCGTATCAGTGATGCTCTATAATTGCGATCATCTTTAAACGTGTCGTTCATTAGGGTATTGTAAGAAACATTAGCGAAGAAACAAAAAAGGGAATATATGGCAGAGAAAGACGGAAGGGAATGAGTAACGTCTCGAAATTAGAAATCATCTCTCAGGGAAAGTAACACAGCAAATGGAATGGGGGCAATCACTCCCCTTGTCCGATGACTGTCCAGTTCAATCTTCGCCTCACTCAAGCAGAGCGTCGTCAAAGGATCAAAGGTGAAGCTGTAAACGGGGGCGAAACAGAGGCCGAGAGAAAACATTTTGGGAGATTGGTTTGTGACAAAGACGAAAATGGACACGTAGCACAAGTGCTCTTTTTGGGTAGACGCTCAAGAATCTGAAGATGGAACGTCGCTCGTCCCCTCTAGAGCTGTGAAACACGGGAAGGAATTATCCATATTTCGCGGAGAACCAGATGAAAATTTAGACCATGGATTTTGGTTGAAATCGGCCGACGTTAATTTCTTTTCTTTTTGACGTTTTTTGACCTCTAATATTTACCAAGACATATCTGGCATTCATGCGGAAGCCGGGAATCGTTATTGATGTCAGTTCAGGGGACCAAGTTGTAAAATTCGACGAATTGTAAATAATGTTGTGCTTACGTGTTTGTGAATTTTTCTAATCTTGAAAGCGGGTTTAGGAATCAGTTACAGAAATGTCATAAAGATCAGTAAATTTCATTCTCTGTGTGTAAAGAAGGCTGAGGTGAAAATTACTTAGAGGGACTTAAACAGCAGGAATTCCACTTGATTTTCCACGGACTAATCTTCCTAGACGGGTACAGCGTTTAAAATATATACAAGCGTTTTAATTGGGCAAAATTGGAACTGAGAAGTCCAATCTAATATTTAAGTAAGATTTACTTGATGAAAGTCAAATATTAGTGTTGCAAGATTTAAAATTTAAATTATGTAAAATTATAGGGAAATTTTTTAATCCAAGTAAATTAATGCTAATGCGAAACGAGTGACTTATATGAAAAAAGCAAGATGATATCAGCAGATATACATGTAAATAGTATATTTAAAGTCTTTTTATGTAAAAGATTCTTTTCAGTCTTACTTTCCCGAAGTCAGGATTCAGTGATTATATAGTAAAGTATAATTTTGGTCGAAAATAATAAAATTATTTCGGATGTTTTTATTATTGGAAGGAAGATCTCTTTATGAAATACTTTCTTCATTGAAACGTTATTATGCCCAATATTTAGTTATATTGCTAACATATTTGGAAAAAATTAAATCTTTTATTGAGGATGCTACAGTTATAACAAATCCCAGGTATTACTAAAGTCACAAACGAATAATTTTAAATATTTTCGATTGAAAAGCTTAAACTTCGATAATAACAACAGAGATTCGCGTTTACGCACAAAATAGCCAACGAAAAAATAAAGTAAGGGAGGGAAGAGAGGGAAGATCAGGAAGAGGGTATCAGTGGGCGAATTTGAGTTGATGACGGTCCCTGTGGAATGAACCACTTCCGACATAGCGATAGGGTGCATCTCCGTGAAGTACTCGGCAGTTCATACCTCCCCGAGGCTACTTTTTAACCTCCCCTTCTTACTCCCCCAAGCACGGAGGATATTGTTATGTATGGCGCGGGAGGCATGGGGACGTTATAATGAAAAAACGTGTTTGAACCACCCACGCCATAAAACCCCCCAAACAACTGCCCTCCTCCCGATTCCCCTCAGAACTGTAAAGGATATTTCCCTTCCCGAAAACACTCTCGCTATCCCCGAAATTCTGCTCTTCTCTCATGCGGACGTTGTTGGAGGTGGCGCCCACCGACTCTCCACTTCCCTGTGTTCTGGGTAATGAGAAGTTAATGGCAGGGAGCTTCTGCAGGAGGTGGCAGGGATGGGGATGGTCAACTATCGGTACGTGCTGGGAGTGGACGCGAAAAGGATGCTGAATACTGAGTTGAGGTAAAAGTGGGATGGAGGAGGCAGAGGAGTGGGAGAGAAGACCACGAATAACTCACGTATACAATTTCTCAATAAATAGGTTACCCTTAACTTTGTGACTTGATATATGTTATATTTTAGATATGGTACTCCTACGATTTGTTAATTAAATATAAATAAACCGCGGAGTTAGGTTTCATCCGCTGTCGAATTCAAGCATGAATATTTTTCGAAATGTTTGCTCTTAATCAGTCGCCGAAATAATTGAATCGATAGGTTTGTTTGGAAAATTTTGTGTAAAGATAAGTAGAAATCCGGATCGTAGTCTGATTAGCCCCAATTTAAATATAAGGACACTAAGTAGAGGGATAAGTTTGACGGTATTCATTAAAAAAAAACAACTAAGTTTCAGTGCCTACTTCAGTGTAAAGGAAAAATCAGAATCTGGTATACTATATAATTTAATTATTATTTATTCAAAAACATACCCACAGCTTATTTTAACCAGATTATACATATTCTTACCCAAGGTTATGTACTTAATCATGGAGTAATTATATAGCAAATCAAATACGCAGAAGGCGATCTTTGTGGGATTACACGATGTAACATCAAGAACAGTCATCTCACAATTCCTATATTTATTCTATCGATAAAATGCAATAGTAATGATGCGTCTTCCTTTTCCTTATCTGATATTAAATTTTTCATGTAAACCTTTAATTTACTGGTGTTTTCCTGGTGAAAGTTTACCTCATATCACCTCTCCACATGACATTTAATCCGTTTCCCTTCTCAGTCACTGTGTATACAGGAGTTATGTTATATTTTTAAATCTCTGCAATGATTAATATGATTAACTTTAAATAACAAATATTTTATGAATTTATCGATAATACTCCTTACTATACATCTCTTACCTATATTTTTTAAGCTATTTTAATTTCTCTACCCTCTGATTTAATTTGAATTCTTTCTTTCTATTTCAGGAAAGTAAGATTTCACTGGAGGCCTACGATTCTTTTCTGCAATGGTGAGTTTATAGTAATCCACAATTTGTTTTTTCAATCTCTGCATTAGTATTTTCACGAAGAAATTCTTTGGACGTTATTTAATCGTAATCTACCTTTTAATCTCCTAATTTTTAATTTCTTTAATCTCGCGGTAGACAATAACGTTCTCTTCCTTATTTTATAGAGGTCTGGGGAAGTAGCTTTGTTAAATATTGACACATTACTTGATTTTGATACTAATCTCTTGTCAAATATTCATAATTTCTGTCACATGGAATATCTTAAGAAGTTTCTGAGTTGGTAAAAATCCATCACTGATCAAGCATTGCTTTGAGCTCCTAAGTTCCACGGGAATGTCGATAACTCGACGAAATAAATTGCTTTCCGAGGGCTTAATTGTTAAATAATAAATTTTATAAATATTTTTGATATGGATGTTGATATAATGTTATGGATGACATTTAGTTTCCCGAAGTTACTATTTTTTCAGCGAACTATGTTGTTATGCTATTATGCTGATTCGAATATCTAGCATAGGTAATATCATGCCAAACTAAGAATAAGCCAACAGCTGAAGAGCTATAATAAGGATTCATCGTGATAAAAGGCTCGTTGATTGAATTCCTTAAAAATGAATATTTAGTTGACTATTTTATTTATCTGGACAATTGAGGGGCGGCCATGATAATCACTGCTTGGAGCAGTAATCATCATGACAATACCTGTCTATTGCTAATTTTTTTCCAAATTCTCGCTATGGAAGAGAGGAAATCACTCCAAAATATCTTCTCCCTCAGGAGTACAGATAGGCCATCGGCATTTCCGAAACCCACGTTCCTAACAAATCCCGCCATAACCCTATTTTCTCATTCTCCCGTGGTCGGAGACGCAGGAATTTCAACAGCTTCCGATTGGAATTTATCCCTTTTCGATGGGACACTCCGAATGCGCGAAGGTCGCCGCAACCTCAGCTCATGGCTTATTCCGAAGGGGAGGAAGCGAATTTTTCCCCGAGATGGGTTCCAACTGCCGACAGGGAAAGTAAAAAATAATCTGATTCTCTTTTTTTCGGGTACGGATCCGTATTTTATCTCTCTTCGTTTCGGATCGCACGTGCGCACGCTAATTTTCGTCCTGGACTTCCGATTTAGATTAATGTCTTTTTCCGCCCCTTCCGGGAGTCCCCTCGGCCCCTTTTCAAAACTCCTATTAAGCGAAGTAGTCCTGACGGTATAAATCAAAGCGGAAAGCGAAAGTCGGAATATCGTTTTAAAACTTTTTTTTTCGTTCTCGCCTCGCGTCATTCGATAAATTTCGCTCCCTTTTTTTCTGTTCTCCGGATCACAAATTTTCGCGCGTATTTCGCGTTTGTTTTGTTTCCCGCTGTTTCGCTCGGTTCGGCCTCATCTGATTCGCGATTGATGTCTCGCACATGCGTGGAACGGATCCGAAACGCAAGGGAAATATTTATTCGTGGCGGACCTTGGCGACTTTCGATAAGATTTTTAAGGGAAACTAATGGTCACGCGATGTTAACGTTGAGGGATTTCCAGCGCATTAATTTTTTTCGGGAATCGAATTTATGATATGAAGGCGCGGAATGTGATTCATGACTTTTTAAATAGAAAGTGTTATCTTGCTTGCGAGATGGTGCCACGTTAGCTTCTCGAGAACTGATCCCCATCCTGATTTTAGAAGATGATTTTCAATCACACGTCTAGTTAGCAGACTAAGGAATATAACATTTTATGCTTAATCACAGAATGCTTCTAAACTTCCAAATGATTATAATCACCGACTGCGGTGGCGGAGTAGATAGCGTGCTAGTATGCCAACGCTCCAATACTGGATGATGAAAGTGCAACTGGAATATACGGAAACACGGATATGAATTTTTTTTTCATCAGTATGTCCCTTAAATTTCATATCGAGTTCGTTTGATCAATTAGTACGTGTGATGGTAGATCTTACAATTAGCGATAAACATGATGATTAACTCTGGATAGGAAGCGGATGGATGGCTGGGAATTGCTGAAAATATCTCGTGATCCATCTTTTTATCCCTACCATTTGATCCCTGCCATTTGATGCCTGCCATTTGAGTCTCGTAAGTTTCTGACACTAGCTGTTTAGTGTTTACTGTTTTAATACTAGTAATTATTTGTTCAATTATCCATATACGTGACTTCAAACCCACTTTTCTAATTTTTTGAATCCTGTAAATCTATTCGGTCTTTGGATCGTTAAACTAGGGTGTCCCAGAGTATGGTAGACTCATCTCGGCAGTCTTTCTGCGGATGGCCTCTCACGTGGTCCAGATTGACGTAATAGGAAGAGGGAACTATCCTGAATGGAGAATGGTTGCAGGGGCGGTAATGGTTGTAGTCGTGGGAGTGTGAGGGGGGGCACATGGGAATCTGATGCATTGCCCTTCGGAGAGAGTGGATTCCAAGGGGGATACTCTGGTTGGGGAGAAAGGGATTCAATAAAAGGCGGTGGTAGAACAAGTAGAAAAGGGTCGCATACTTCCAGGGAACGTGCGCCGTATTCCACTCTTCAATTTCACGACGTTTTCCTCCGGCGCGAGCACAGCTGCGCATATTTTGAGCTAGAGTGGGGAAATGGAACAAAGTGCTTCCCACCCTTCCCAGCATAAACGGCCTGCAAAATTTATCGCCCATTGATACATCGCTCTTTTATCTCTAATGGAATTATGCACGTCCGTAAATTACGCGTACAAGTTTTGCTCTCCGACCGGCAAACCTTGGTGATGATATGTAATATCGGCGAACTAAGGAGCTGATGATATTGTGGTGAATTCGTTTCATAGGTAGGAGGTTTAATTTTATGAAAATTTCTATTTTTGTTTAAATAGGAAAATAAATTTGGTGATCTTATATGGTGGAACGTATTAAATACAGTAGAGGTTTTAAAGATTCCGCTTTTATGTACACGGAGTTGTCGAGGAAACTTTGCTTCAAAAATCAATAACTTTTCTAAAAAATCCAGCTCTAAAATTTATAATCAAGTCAGAAAGATAAAAAAACTATGGGTACGTTATTAAAGAAACATGGATAGTCATGAACACACAGGCTTCTGATTTCTGCATTCTCCGAGAATTCTTGAAGCTGTTTTAGTGCGAACAGAGTAGATGAAAGGATACTTGCTTGGGAAGTAAAAAAAAGAACGCGGAATGCGATGCTATTTTCATTTTAGGTAAATATCGGCGTAGATTGGGAGAAAGTCAATAATTCAGTAATAATAATATAAATTGACAAAAATTTTAGGTTGAATTTAATCAAAAAGTTTTTTGAATTATTAAATGTTTAAAAATGACTATTACTGCTTGAGTACTATGGCTATTAAATAGTAAAAAAAACAATTGTAAAAATAAAAATTTAATTTGCAGTAATCCTAACAGTGGCTATAATTTATATTTTGATGGGCTCCCGCAACGTGAGGCCTATCTTTTCTTTTTCTTTTTGTATCTTGAAAAGAATGCAACCCATCCTATTGAAGTAAAGATGAGATTACTTAGAGTAGGGAAGAGCTCGTTTTTACGATAATTTATTACAAATGTTTAAGGACCTACTACTGAATGGAGTTTTACATCGGTTGACTATTCTGTTTCTGATGTGTCTGTCTTTCCTTACCTTTAATAGTAGTATTGTTTAAAGGGCTTCAATAGATATAGGAGCTTCCATCACGAATCTAACCCAGGATCACTGAACGCGTTACTAACTTGGCAATCTAGAAGCAGGTATACATATATCTCTTCTTCTTGTTGAATAGGAGGGTTTGTAATAAAAATTGAAACATTGAAAAGAACAGCTGTCCAAAAATTCGGTCAGCACTTCATCAATTCCCCTTTCATTAGAATTCAAGCGTCGTTTGTAGCAATAGCTATTGTGGTAAAAACAGTTACTAAGTGATTTTTGGGTGGTTTTCAAAATATTATATGAATTAATTTTAAATTAATAATAAATTAAGTTTTAAATTCATTAAATGGATAGAGAATCATTTTCTGCTACAATTTGTATTTTATAAATATGTTTTTTATAGCTTTGGTGTGGTATAAATCGACAATCGATTGATTATGTTGTTATTTAGAAAGACCTCTTTTAATTTCCAAGGGAAAACTTTTATACTCATTTTCTCCTTATTTTGAAGCATTTATATATCGAAAATCTATTATTAGAGCTTTAGAAGTGCGCGTTCCTTTATAAAACTTTGCCCTGTTTCTGAGCTCTCCTATTAGAGAAAGTTTAAGGCAATATCTCGGGAGTAGCTCTCAAGAGCCCCAAACGATTCAACAACTTATTACCAGGACAACGAAGAGAATAAATAAAGGTCGAGAAAAGGCCTCCGATAGTTATAATGGGACTGTTGGGTCTCGGAGAACAGCATAAAGAAGAGGGATAAGAAAGTTTTCAGGATTCTGCGAAGAAAATGAATAAAAATCGCAATCTAGAGGCAAAATATGGAAATTATTTAATTTTCTGGAGCCAGTCTGCGCTGATAGAAGGAGAGAGAGTGGAAAAGGGATAAAAATGATGGAGATTCGGGATATTAGGAATCCTAGCAAGTTTCATGTCGGAGAAGAAGAGATAGGCGAGGGAGGGTTTCAGTAATGCGTGGGTTTATGGGGGAGAGGGGAGATGGGATGGGCATTGGAAAAGACGCTTTTCCCACCCCCTCCTGTGCTTTCATTACCTGATTGCCTCCATGTATCATCATCCGTTGTGATTCCCAACATCCTATCTCCCGCTGCATCCTCTCTCTCTCCCTCTCTTCCATTTATCCTTCGTTTCTTTCCCTCTTCATCCATCTCTCTTCCTTTCCTCCTATCCTCTCTAGTGTATTCTTTGAACGCAATGAATCCATTACATTATTCGCTATTATTTTTGGTACCTGATTACGCCATCCATATCTACTACCATTTTTAGATGGTATGATTATCATTTGTCTTTTATATTAATAATAATAAACAATTCCATCTTATTCTGGCTTGAGTGAAACTAAACCTTCTTTTCCTATCTAACTCTTCGTCATAATAAATGCAGTGATTAATTTGAAATAGGTAGCTTGAGTGAAATTTTGAAGCAACGTGGACATAGGAAAAACATCAAAGACGCTGTATTTCGTATTACATTAAATTCTTCGCTAGGTATTTCTATCTTTCTTCGATCTTTCTTTATCGATATGTTGTTAGGACCGCACATTTTTCACCTTAATCTTAATAAAAGATTTCAATTTAAAAATTCACGTGGGAACACTTTATTCTAATTTTTTGTATTTCACAAAGGCACTGTATTGTTTCATGAGTTCATTTCTAATTATATAGATCAAACTTTCTTACTTTCTCTTCTTTTTTTCACAATCCTTTCGTTGCTTTTTATTCGTATTTTCCCATATTTACCTTGAAATAAAATTCATTACCTTTAAAATCAATTAGATAACTCATTAGTTTCTTTTGCACATTGTCTTCATTCATTCTTTAAGAACTATATACCTCGTGTTTCGTCAGGTTACTCCAATCAGTTCTACATCTGAGGTTTAAGCTAACATTTTGCTAATTTTAACGGAAAATGTTTCATTTTTCTGTTATATTACTGATAATAAACAATGCTTGTTTATTCGGGCTTGAGTGAGACTGAACGTTCCTTCCCCATCTAACACTTCCTCATAATCCAATGATTAATATGAAAGAGGTAGATAGAGTGATAATTAGAATAATCATGGACGTAATAGAAAACATGAAAGAAAGAGTATTATTATTATTGGACCATTTATTAGGCGAGGTTAGGCCCGAGTGGGCTTCTCTTCCACCTAACCTCGTATGAAGATTTTACATGGTCATCAAGATGGAAAGTAATACTAAGAGAAAAAATAAAAGAGGAAAAAAACGAAATAGTAAAGATTTGATTTGTGGGAAAAAATCTCCATAACTGAAGGTTGATAGAGAAAAAACCCACAGTGCGGGAAAACACCCACACAAGGGGCGAAATAAAAACCGCGAAAACATAGTGAAAACATATAATAAAAAAATAATTTTTAAAATTAAAAAATGATAGAGAAAAGCACAAAAAGGAAAGTAAAAAATATATAAGTAAAAATACAAAAAAAATAAAAATAAATAATAAAAATGTAGTAATGACATAAGTATAATGAGCTTCCGGTGTCATATGCTTGTCTCTTCCTCAGTTGATATGTTCTGTATCAACAGCAGTCGAGGTTAAGTATTGTCTGAAATAAAGTGAGAAGAGAAAGAGTAGATGGCATAGACTATTTGAGCATTATTGTTTGAAAACGTTTGAGTGGGAAGTTGATTTAAAAATTAATAAGCTTGAAGTGAGAGTAATCAAAATCGACTTGAAGATAGGTTAGAATGTGTTAATATGGAAAATGAAGTTCTATTACTTGTTCGATATTTCATGGTTATAAAGTTCTTCATAGACCATCCTTTTGAAGGAAGAAAATGGTAGGGAATTCATTTTGGTACTAGATAATTGATTCTAATATTTCGTACGTAGAGTATGAAAGAGAAAAAAAACATCTGCTGAGGAGTGATTAAATACCTGCGAAAACATACCGATAGGTATTGCTAGAAGATATAAAAGAACGTAACAAAAGTATAAATACATAGTGGATATAGTGAATATATAAAGTAAAATTCATAGTTAACTATTGGTAAAGGATAGAGATGGCAGATCGTGCATTTAATTTTGTGTAAGTGTTGTTCATGGGTGTTATAATATGAAACGTGCTGAGTACGACTGATTCAAAGGTTCAAGTATTCAAACGATATTCTTTCATCAAAATAAGAATCTTTGTTCTATTTCTTTTCTTTTGGTACCTGTCTCGATCTTGTTGAATTTAGAAATATAAAAAAGGATTAATTTAAATTCCTTTGTCATATTATCTGTCATCATCTGGCATACAGTTATCTACGTACTTAGCCAGATTTCTTCTCGAATTATAACCTAGATCTTTCTCATCCTCAAAATGACCGAGTGATTAGAGCGTCAGATTCAAATATCCAAATTTTAAATCCAAATATCCGAAGTGTAATCCAATGGTGTTTTCTCCGTGTTTCGAATCCTGTACTATGTACGTACTTCTTTCAAACTATCATTTAAGTAGCAACCTTTTTTTGATGCAAATTGCTAGAGATCAGGCAATCGTATTTAAATTTATCCTTTGTTTTAATTTAAATTTATTCTTTCATTTCTTCTTTATACAGATTTATTTTCTGATATTTCAGCCACTGTTATTTACTGACATCATAATCAACAAGAAAATTATAACTAAAATAGTGACGTTCCCCGTCCAAAATGACGGAAATTAATTTTACTTATAAAAAAATGCCCTATTATTATCGCATACAAATGATGTATAACAAAATAACCCATCAAAAATGTTAAGGATTAATTTAAATGTATCTGTCATTATCTGGCACATAGTAGTCTACTTTACCAGCCTTTTTATTTAATTATAATCTGCCTCGTTCATCGTCGTCAAAATGGCCGAGTGGTTAGAAGGTCTGGTTCTATCATCCAAATTCTCCAAATTTCCAAAGATTACTCCAAAAGTTTATCCTCAGTGGTTCGAATCCTGTTCAGGGAAAATTTTTTTTCTGAAAATTTAGTTTCAGATTTGATAAAAGGCTTGATAGGAGCTAAGAAGGTTCCATAAATTGCTTGTTATATTAAAGTAGTTCTTTACTTGGTTATGCTTTTGTTTATTTTAATAACGCACCGTTACATAAATCTATCTATATATTATTTTAAAACATCCTTTTTTGGTGATCGGGACTTTTCTCCCTTATTACTCCATCAATATATATAAATGAATGACCGTTTGATGGCAAAAGTTGTCAGGTTCCTGCGAAAAATAGTCAGACAAATCAAAAATGCACCATTTGTTAAACAAATGGAAATAAAATTTTAATCATCTCATTTTTTACTAGACGAAAAAAGGCCCGGGTTGCTATATACAGATTGAAATTGTTTACTTAGTGACGAGTGTAAACAAGTTTTAAAATCGGATAACATTCTCGGTCATAAATTGATTGAAGCAGTGTTAGTAATTAATATTATAGTCTCCATGAACGAAGACTTCGACGTCGTACACATCCACAGCAGTTTAATAAGCAAACCACATATCTTACGGGAGCAGAACGACGGCCAAATAAACATGAACATTGCCGAATATGAAAGTTTTCGTCACGGTTTTATCGTGTGGTATGTTTGAACAATTTTGCATCATATTACTTCCCGGTTTCGTATGTTGCAAATTTTCTATATATCTAAACCTGATATCAAATGATTTTTATTGTTTATATTTCACTCATTGAATAGATAATATTCAATATTTAATCATATTTCTGAGTAAAGAAAAGGATGTCCTGCGATTTCAGAAAACTCACCAGCATGTAGTACAAGCTTAACGAAAGCCCAAGCTTTTATTCCCAATCGCTATCTCCGAAGCACAAAAATGTATTACTTTGCCACATTAACGATGTTAGAGACTTTCAATGCGGGGAAAATGCTATGCGCTTTGACAATGTAACACAATGTATTCGTATGAAAGTGTGACATTTAGCTTCCCTTCTAGCTCTCCTCTCCCAGATCAGATCACTGCAGACGAGTAGTAGTTATTTCATGTATGAAGAGAAGAACATAGAAAATAAATAAATAACGTGGATGCAGAAGGTATGTTTCGTTCTTTTATCTTAGTTATTAAAGTGACACTTCATTGCCGGTATAAAAGGAAGTGGTTTTTATAACGACAGATTTAGGTAAAGCTGGCAGTGATATTTTGTATCTTTACCATAATTCATTTAGTCATAAATGCATTGAGTGAATTGAGGTATTCGGTGTAGGATAAGATACATGTATCATTATAGTAATGACGCGCACCATTCGTGATTATACTACTATAAGAAAATTTTGAAAACATTCGATAACATTTATACAATGCCCGGGTTGCTATATACAGATTAAATTTGTTTACTTAGTGACGAGTGTAAACAATTTCAAAAATGAGAAAGTGATTTTAATACTTGGTCTTATAATGATCGAAAAAGTACTCGGAAGTAATATATGGACTCCATAAACGAAGAACTTAAGATTGCACGCAACATACGCCACCGGCGGCTTGCGGGGTACTCATCTAAATCTAAATCTATAACAGGTTAATAAACCGGCTACTTCACATCTTTTGGGAGCAGAACGTCAACTACAGAAACATGAGAATTGCCGGATTGTTAATGTTTGTGTCACAGGAGTATCGCTTGGTATGTTTGAATAACGTTGCATCGTGTTACTTCTCGGTCATTTAAATTTAAGATCGACCATAGTAGAATATTCGATTTTTAGTATCATGATTAGATTTTGGAGTATTCATAGAAAAAATGTAAGGTTCTAATTATGAGTCATACCCCATACCGATCAAAACAATTAGGTCGTTCAATTCAAATTAATTTTGGTGAAACTTTCGTGTTGCAAACTTTCTATATACTAAACCTGGTATCAAATGATTTTTATTGTTTATATTTTACTCACTGAATAGATAGTATTCTATATTTATTCATACCTTGGAGTAAAGAATAGGATATCATACCTCCGATTCAAGAAAACTCACCTCTATGGAATACAAGCGTAACGAAAGCCCAAGCCTCCATTCCCTTTCGCTATGCCCGTAGTACAAAAATATGCTCAACCAATTTAATAGTACGTGTAGTAGTAGATTTAGATTTAGATTTAGATGAGTACCCCGCAAGCCGCCAGTGGCGTATGGCAGGGGGTGTAATGACACCATCTTAGTATTCTAATCGACCCTATTGACGTAAGAGTAGTATTTTAAAATCTAAGTTTTGTGAATGGGTTAAAATACCATGATTGACTACAATATTTGTGTGAGAGACATTCAAATAATGCGGGGCGATGGGTTTGCTACATTTGCGATACTTTACTTTGCACTTCGATTATGAATCACAATTTATGGTCTTCTGAAAGTGAGACTCACACCGCAGATGCTTTCCCCTCATGCTTCCTTCTCCCAAATTAGTAACATTTTCTCTCATTCTACACCAGCAGGACAACAAGCTTTCAACTGATTATTGCTGACAGTATATCTTTCAGTACTTGAATAAATCTGATTCAGTGAATTTATGAGATGCAATTTCACTGCAGACGAGCAGTAATTATTTTTATATTTCGTGTACGAAGAGAAAAAATAGAAAATAAATAAGTAACGTGGATGCAGGAAGTATTTTTGTTGTTGTATCTTGGTTATATATGTTAAACACGAAGCCTTAAGTGACACTTCATAAAAGGAAGTGGCATTTTGAAGAACAGAGTTTACCAAAATGTGGTAGTGATGTTTTGTATTTTTGTCTAAATTCATGATGTAATAAATGCATTAAGTGAATTGGGGTATTCGGTATAGGATAAAATGCATATACGTCGTTATATAAATGACGCGTACTATTCGTGATTATAGTGCTAAAAGAAAATTCTCTCTACAAATCTATCACTACAAACGACGTATGTCGAAACTGACACTGACATGGAATATCAAGGTACGATTTTTTTGGCATGTCTTATTGTTTGTGTATTCGTCTGTAGTGATTAGAGTAGTTGCTGTAATGTATTTGGTTGGGGAAATTGAGTATTACTGATCGTCTGCGAAATTTTCGCACGGGGCAACTAGTATATATTTATTCATAATCACTTTATAAGTTTCGTATATTTCGTACTCTAAAATGCATATAGCGGTTACATTAGTTCTAAATCTGTTTCATTTCTTTATATATCGCGCGTAGCCACGGCTTGTTTATTTCAACCCCCTCCCTACTTAATACATTAATTAATGGGGAACTTTTATCTTGTTTATATATCCATATACCCTCTGAAAGAACTCTTTTGGCCGTATGGCAGGAGGTGCGCGCATTCTATTTCATTAGTAAACCTAATCCTATTAATGAATAAATCTTAGAACCGACATGCTTCAGAACCTCACTGTATTATTTCGGCCTATGTAATATAGATTTAAGAATCTACAATCAATTTCCCTTCTTTTGGTAGGGTACATTCAATTTCCCTTCTCTTCTTCCCATCGATTTCGTAGGACCATTTTTTCAGATTTAAATCTGCAAAGGGAAAAAAGTCTGCAAATGATCAAAATGAACTTCCGTGCGTTTCCTACGGGAAGTGTTTTCGAGTCGTCCAGAGTGTCTCCAAGGATACTTTATACAGACAAATATCAAGAGGGAATACTCCATCAGATAATTGGCCAATACCCAAATCTCGTGTTTCTACTTCCGTGTGTGCGAAATTAATTTCCAAAGATTTCTCCCTTGCATTTATTACGGGAGATACTGGCATCGGATACATAAATGTACATACATCGATGATTATTATATGAGATGATGACAATTAAAGTTAAAATCAAAATGATTTTTTTATTTCCATCGTCAAAAGTATAGGGTTAATAAACATTTGGTGCTCCGGTTTAATAATAAATCAATATTTGCAGCGAAGCTCGTCGCAACGCGGAATTAGCTTCGAGTTTGTGCAAAAAATTGTTTAAAAATGTCTCATTTGTAAGAGCATCGTTTAGATAATTCAGAAATTCGATCCTCTCACATCTTCGCCCTCATCTCGCTTCCGATGTTTTTGTTTTTAATTTTCACTCCAATCTCTCTTTTCCCTCGTTTCATCCCCCCATACGAATACCCCATATATCTTTCCTTACACGCCTGCAGCTTCCACCAACTCCCTGCAGCTAGGCGTACGCAGGATTCCACGCCTCTTCCCTCTTCTCACGAAAGCAAGCGCATAGCCAATAAAACATCTTTATTGCCATCGAAGAGGTCTTCGGTTTTTCTGGGTGGATGAGAGGGCTCTCCCTCTCTCTTGGCACTTTTATAAGCTCGCTATTTAAACCGGATCGTCTTCTTCCCCCGCAAAGAGCAAGTCTTTTTTTTCATCCCCATCTTCCTCAGTTTTTCTACCCCTCTTTCAACTACTTTTCTATGGAATAGGAGGGCTAACTTGGTGGTCCGAGGTCGTAAAAAGTGAATAAGGAGTGCAGGCTCGATAGTGCGTTTTATGTTACTGCCAGAAAAACCTCGACTTCTTTTTATTGTAATTGCTTTAACATGGGGTTGTTTGGCAGGTATGATCTCGTCTTGATTGAGTGCCCTCCCTAAGTTTTATTGCGGTGACATGATGGATGTTTCCTGATCCTGGGTGTACGATTACTGAAATAGTTAATTTTATGGCGGTAAAGGAATATATTTTTTTTTCTTTTAAAATGTTCTCAACTCCTAGTGCCAAAAATTTCAAAATTATTCAATCCTGGATTATATATTTAACTTTTTCATTTGACTTATACGATTATTTGTTCACATATAGAAATTATCTTCCTATCTTAATTATTTGTTTAAAGGGCTTGATAATAACCAATGTTCACGTTACAAGAAAAATTCCTTTCGTTTCGTCTAAAGCTTACATTATGAATCTTTCCTCGAAATATTTATCATTATTTATTTGGCAAATCCATAGGGTGCATTTTAATATAAAATATTGATACAGCAAATTAATTCTAAGAGTTTGACATTAAACCTTTTAATCTTTAACATTACGTATTTTATTTTCTGCAGCATAGAGAAAAACTCGAGTAGCTGCAATAGGATAGCAGTGCAGATTCACGTTATAAGGATTTTAAATCAATATTTTAGTCTTATGATCTGAGCTTATAGTTTTTGTTGAGAGAATGTATGGACCTCCAATCGCATTACTTACGCTTTACTTCACATATATTTTATGGTGTGCGGAACATAATAATACGCTGTTGATTGTCACTTTCTCAATTCATATCTTATAATCAGCAGTATCCTTCATGTAATTTTCTATTCTCGGTGCCTCTGCGGTATTATTTTTCTGTAAGTAACGGAATAGAGATGGGCTTAGACAAAGAGACGGCCAGAGATACAGAGAAGGAAATAGCTCAGAAGACATGAGTTCCTAATCCTGAGAAGTCAGCAAAATTTATGGAATCTTTTTAGGGTACGCGGCATTCAGAATGTTAACCATTCAGCGCGCAACTTCCACCCCCTCTCTCCCACTTATCCGGCTCTTTTTTTCACTCTATCTCTTCGAAAAATGGTCCAATCTCCCTCTACTCGCTTAGTTCCCACGCGTGATCTTCCAGGGATTCATCTTTTCCCTCTCTTTTTCTGTTGGTTTCTTCACACGCTTCTTCTTTCCGATCCTATTCCTTTTCCTTCTTGTCTTTCTTATCCTTTTAAATTCCAAGAGTTTTAATCCCTTCGTACCAACCCTTTCTCGTCTCCTCCTTTCTCAAATTCCTTTCTTCTCTAATTCCTACTAAATCCCTAAGCAGGCCTTTTCTCTGCGAATTTTATCCCCTTTGTCTGATTCGTTTTCATTCTCAACGTTTTTCCAAATCAGCTTCCGCCTGAATTTATATCTGAGTATGTTTACTGAGTTTCTCACTCACAAAATTCTTTAACTTGAACAACCACCTTTTTGTGATGTTTTGAGATTAATTCACCATCGAATTAATGATGTGAGATGGCGATAATACGATCTCATTCTTTATTTAAATACAGAAAATATGTCAGTCATCCCACAAATAAAATTCAATGCTTGTTTTCCAAATGTTTTAATTTGCGTATTTTTTCCCTCCGTATGCATATTTTAATGAAAAACGTTTGTCAGACTTACTGTTAATACTTTGCTTTATCGCGATATCATTTTCAAACCTATCGAGTAAATTTAATTCTGAATTGCTGGTAACGATTTAAGATCCAAGAGCTAATTATTACAAAACTTACTAGGAAAAATACGTAGTCGTTTTCTTGTTGTAAAATTACGTTATTCCAAGAAGGACACCATGTCATTACTAGTCTATGTCGGATCTACACGGTTATGTTAATTTACTTTAAATTTTCTATTTGAACATTTGTAGTAAATTTCTTTGGGTTAAAGTAGGATATATTTTTTGATGAATTGCCGAAAGGAGATTAATTCCAGATCCGGATTAAGGAAGAATTCCATCTTTTATCTTGAAAGTGTAGATTTTTGGAAATATTTTAAATTTTCCCGTTATTGATATTTACTGAAGCTCAAGGTGTTTACAATTCTCTAGGAAAGGCCATAGCAAAATAGTTTAGTCATTTTAGTAATTGTAAGTCTTACTGCAAGAATGCAATTTAAAATATATGTTACATTTCTGGATAAAGACCACAGAGGTTCAGTGAATTTGTTCCAAAATTTATCTGCTGTTGATGATGTGTTTACTTCTCCTTGACAACTTATCTACTTCCTCCTTTTCCATGATTGGGGCACTCTGCTCCTCTCATCATCTAAAACATCGATATCTTCATCTTGTCCATTTATCCTTTCCCATTCTTTTGAAAAATTGCTCTTCAACTCTTCCCTTTTATCCCCACTCTTCCGCGTCACTTCCTCCATCCATTTTTCTGCTCTCCTTTTCGAATATCCTTCCTTGAGGAATAACCTCCACTATATTTAATCAGGATTCTCCCCTTCCACGCCGCATTTGTCACGTCTCTCTCTTCTCCAATTCTCGTTTCTCTTTTCCCTGGGATTTTTGCCACTTTACTAACCATTTCTATTCAACTCCTTCCTTATCCTGTTAGGATTTGGCAAGTTTATTTTCTATGGCATGTTTTTTTTCTCGGCTCTTTTCTTGGGTCTTACATCGGTTTTGTGTGCGTGATACTTCGCAAATCCTGTTTCACTAGGAATTGCTAACTTTCATTAATCTACTTAATGCTCTTTTATGATCTCTGTTAAATTAATCCAACAGATTTCGTTATGTATTCTGTTAGTGCTAGAATTTAGAGGAAGATGTCTATCGTTTCATAACAGATGGTTTCTGAATATTCATGGTTTCAAAGTATCAACGAAAGTTATCAAGTGTAGCATCTCTTACTTAGTTAGCTATCTCTTACTCTTACATGATGCTTATCTATTTACAGATTTTTAATTTTACTTTAGGAAGAATTCACAACATGCATTTTTTTGGGTTTCATGAATGAAAATAAATTCATAACCCAGCAATTTAAAGAGGAGACAACCACATTGCTTTAATACACAGGTCTTAATACACAGGGTAATTCGGAAAATATTTGAAGAAAGAATTTGGATAGGTTGATTCTGCATACTATTAAAATTCACATTAATCAAAATGAAAAAACCTACCTAGAAATATGAATAAGTTCTAGTGATAATTTCTTAGTGATAAAAGAACTGGACTACATTAGACTAACCTGGCTTTATAATAGATATTTTACAGCCCATTGATTAATTGACGTCTGAATAAATCATTTCGAGGTTATGAAATGTATTAAATCCTAGAGATCTCTAAAAACATACTGTTTAGTATACATTTCCTATTTCTACTGTTGACTGAAAGATTGTTCTGTTGATCAACATTGAAATGATTATATCCTTCAGTCAAGATTAAGCAAGGAAAAATCAGTATATCTTGCTTTAAATTACCAAGAAATGAAGATTAAATTAAGGGATTCACAATCTCTTCTTCTCTTAATCTCTTTGTAGTTTATCGCATTAATTAGCCATAAAGTAGAATTAAGAGCAATCCCAGGACTTAGGCGTCGCCAGAATTCAACTTCGTTGCCATAGCGATAGGGTTCCTGAGAACTCACGTAAATATTATCGGGGATATAAGTAGTTCTGAATGTAAATAAGCATGATTTTTTCATGGTATTAGTTCAAATTTCACAATTCGCAATTTGATTAATTAAATAAGCACTGTTTTTCCGTACTTATTAGTATTTATGGCATGTAGTAATTTCACAAGCTCATGGGAATCAGAAAGCTATCGCTTTAAATGAAAGGTATATATAATTCATGTTACATTAAAGTTAAGGTATTTTTCTTGGCAGTGTGTTTTTCGTCGAATTTCTTTGAATACGTTGTACTTGGAAGCTATTAAGAGAAGAATTCGTGTAAAACACTTGGAGAACCAAATATAATATTTGAAAATGTGACATAGCGACTTCATCATGGTAGAAAATTGTTTTTGGAGAGGAAAAATAGCGATTGGCAATTAATATTTGAGCTGGAAACATCAGAGAGGTTTTTATAGAGCCGGCTAGAGGGCGGCACGATTTGTAGGTCGTATTCGTCATTCTGCATCATTCCATCTTTTCCGCAACTTTTACCTTTACGCGGGGAGGCGGCCTACTTCCATTTTGAACACAGTGTATTTTAATGTGAAAATAAAGATTCTCGGTAACTAGACAAAGTCCTCGCGTTCATGAAGAATGATTTCTATGGTGATTTCACGCATTTTATTAATTTACTGCCCTATACCTTTGAGTTATAATAAAGACGCCCTTGTCTGCTTTCGTTTAGGATATAATCCATTTCTCTCTTGAACAATTCAGTTAATTACTTTTATTACTAGTAAAATATTTACTTACTACCAATCTTTTTTTATCGGTTTTTAAAGGTTTTCATCATTCCTTATCTACTTCTACGTCTATTTTTCATTGAGGCTAACTAAACTCAATTTCTTTCTCCCACTACCGTATCAAACTCATTTCGCTTTAATTCCTTAATTATTCTTCAAGTACCAAAGGAAAACTTTTTTAACAGGCTTTCCCCAAAACTTGTCCTATATCCTTATCCTTAACTTAACCTATAAAACTATCCTCATCATACTCACAACCTTATCCTTTTCTCTAAGTTTCAAGTCAAGGCTGCTCAGGTCTTTAATTTCCCGAGTATTCAGACACCTAATCGTCCCCGGCTTTTACTTCTCATTTGTACCATAACAGTTTTGCATAAACTGGATCGCTGCGGGGCTTTTCTTATCTTCTATTTTGCATGTTATATGCCTCAATGCTTCTGCTTAGTTGGGTTAATGTTCAGAGGCATTTGAAGAGGAACCTTTTATCGCTTCCTTGCTTTGATATTGCGTCTGTGCGTGTAGATCGGTTGCTCTAAAGGTAACCATGAAAATAATTGGTATACAGTACGTGTGTCCGTGCTTAGAAAATGCTCACTAGACAAAGGGATTTAATAGTAAGGAATTGCTAAGGTTATAAGGTTTTTGATGAGTTAACTGTTTATATTTAGCAATCTTGGTCTATAATACTTTCATCCTGCTGTTTCTAGGCGCATCCTTTGTCAAGTTTTCTTCTTCAGTATTTCATGTATATTTCTGATGATGAGTCCAGTTACTTATAGGTTTTACTGGGGTAATTGTTTCAGCTATTGGATAAATTAAAGCAAAATGGTTAAATTTTTATTTGTAGATTTTCATTTGAATTGTTTCCTATCTCACTTGACAACCAAGATGTTTTTGGGGTACCGATTAGGAAGCTAGATTAGCCTATCATGGATTGTCATTTACTTTTACCAGGTTTGTAGTACTTTATCG
Organism: Pachydiplax longipennis; assembly: GCA_036926295.1. Classification (NCBI taxonomy): domain Eukaryota; kingdom Metazoa; phylum Arthropoda; class Insecta; order Odonata; family Libellulidae; genus Pachydiplax; species Pachydiplax longipennis. The sequence goes on along the minus strand of JAVFKF010000001.1, from coordinate 17,665,253 downwards.
CGTTTACATACTTTTATGTAAAAGAATAATTTCAGATTGTGCTATTGAAAAAATAATTATTTTTCCAGAATTAGGCCCATCTCCAGGAAAATCGTCAGCGTTTCCGTATCGGAGACACTTAGTGATTAGCGGTTTTTTACGTACTCCAAATTTTATAATTTTCATCTATTTGATATATGAGATCGAGTAAATAAATTCAATAGTTCATTTAAAAAAATATTATTTTCTCCATAAGTATTTCCCGTTGAAAGAAGCAGAAAAATGTAAAGAAAGAGCCAATGAAATGTGAGTCTAACAAGTCTCAATGTTATGGAGTTATTCTGTTATAAAAAAACAACAGTTTTAACCGCTTTCCAAATTATGTTCCCGCATCACAAGGTTGAACACTATTCATTCTTTAATAAGGACACCCTCTGAATCAGCAGTAACGATACTTGCGCTATTCAAATAACCCTTTATACTCTTCCAAGCTAATCTTTTTATGCAATTCCCTCTTCTTTGTCACAATTGTACTCCCTACCATGTAACGCTACAATTTCTTCCGTTTTCCGTTTTGCACCCAAGGTGGCAAAATGCTGCACAAAGGTTTCACGGAACCCCCAAAAGTATCGTCGTTGGATTTTTTGGTGACTCAATGCCAATCGACAAAGGAACTGAATACAATGGCGGAGGGTTAAAAGTAGTTGGTGTGAGGTGTAAACGAAATTGAGGGAGTCGTGAAGTTTATATGCAGCGTTTGGAGTGGGTTTGATTCTCTATATTTAGGGGACAATGTTGGAGTGGAAGCGCGGAAATAATGCTCAAAGTATAAACGGAATGGAGAGCTGTATTCGCGATTGGGGCAATAAATTCATAAATACCAGCTCTTCTGGTTTCACCCTACCATCACGCCACCGTAATACGTCTCTCCAAATAGTACCTCCCCTAACCAATTTCTCTTTTACTTTACTCTGCTTTAGGGTGATGCAACATTAAATAATTAAAGCTCTTATCAGGATGTTATAGAGGAGTTGATTCAGAAACATGATCGGGGGCATGTTTCTAAATTTTACATCACGATGGGTTAGATTTAGGAAGAGATTTATTAGTCTCGATCTCACCCTTATAAAATCGGTTTGTTATTATTATTCCTAGGCTTAATATTAACCATCATCTGCGTCTCATATGTAATGTGGATCTTCCTCAATGATTTCTTCCTGCACATGGTCTACTTTCACTGTCGAGAAACTATCGTAACATAGTGTGTGCAAGATTAAATTTCTTTTTCTTTATGTTTTACGCTACGTCTTTCTTTATTTGCTACTTGGAGGGCTTATACATATTATTCACAAAAAAGTAGAACTATTATCCGAGAATACAGTGGGTATTTCTCTGGTCAGTATCTATGCTTAATTATGAGGGATAACTGAGAATAGCGAAAATCAATAGTCAGAATTAGCCTACTCGTTTCAGTCGAATAGACATTGCAGGGTAGTTGGATCCACTTTAGTTTAAGTTAACAGTTGCGGAGGCCCTTGGAAAATTTGGGAATTCCTAATTTTCAGCATTACTTGATAGCATGCTGACTTGTTATGCTCTAACTTGTTATGCTCTAGCAAAATACACCTAGGTTCTGTGTTATTGCATACATCTGCCTATTTATGCACGTATTATTATTTTGAGTAGTAAATCAAATAGTGATGTTCTCGATTATTATTTCTCCGAGTACTTTTACCGTGGACCAAAATTAACCCTCGTATACGTGATGAAGCTATGTGAACATTTAACAGGTTGCATAGATTCTTTCGAGGGAACCCACAGCGGTGTAATCAAAGGAGGGTACTTAACCACACCAAGAAGGAAATATTTGCGACAGCTACGGACATCTTGGCGGTAATAACCTCACCATTTCAAAGCCCGCATATAAATCAAATCGCCTTCGAAACTTCGACCTCCCCACACCAAGTGTAGAGGCCATCCATCTAACAAGTATTCCATTTCCTACTCTGCGGCTCCATTTCAAAATCCACTCCCTTTCAACTCCTCCCTCTTCCTCTCAGACGCAGTCCAATTTCTCCCTCTCCCAGCATTCATCATCAAGGACCGGATTTCAGCAAAGTGTATTCGATTGTGTCGAGGACGTGTGTTCAAATCCACCCCCGCATTCTTCCCCTTTCACATCCACCCTCGCTACAACGCTGGGATACTTCCCGAAACAAAGCTACCCCTTTTGTTTCCTGCGTTGCACACGAGTATTTCTTTGCTTCCATTACAAAATGCTTTTGCCGTTTTTTTCGCTTCTCTTGTAAAAGCTATCTTTTGTTCGCTTTTTCACTTCTCGCTGTGTTTCGACTGGTTTACATCGTGTTTATTAATCCGGGATAATTAAGAGTCCGTAAAGCTTTAAATGTTTTTCTCGCGAGTGCTTCGTTCTATAGTGATTGAGGCTCTTTGAGCTTTGTATTGTCATCAATGAGTTTAATTTATTTTGGCTTTGCGTTTTTCTTTCACGCTCGGTTCATGCACTCGTTGGGTGGGAACTTTAGCGAGTGAGCTTTTATTGTCGTTTTTATGGCAGTAAGCATTAAAAACAGAAATTTAAACGCTTATGGAAAATTACGCTTGATTGTTCTGCAAAATAGCTCAATTTTTGAGAAGCCGTACGGTAAGCAGGAAGTACGGGTTTTAACTCCCGGTATTCTTTGCCTTTTTACAAGTGCATTTATCCTTTGGTAACTTCTTGGGTTTCACGCCTTTTCATTCAGAATTAATCTATGTCCTTTCCTCTATATATTAGATTGATATTTTTGTTTATCTGAGCTTCTTGAGTATTTTCCGTAAATTTGATGAACATCCAGTGACTCTGTTTACTTTAAACTTCCAAGATATAAAGGGTAGGAAAGAAGCATTCGTAAAATGTCCAGTTCTTGATCCTTCTTCGAATAGGACACATTTTGAATTATATGGCTTAATTATAAATTATATTTATAATTTAGTCCAAAATAACCTTATTTTCAGTACATCTCTGATAAAAGAAAATCCTTTGCGAATATTGGTATAAAATTCTGTGAGTTTATTCTGGTAATATATTCTTATGCGTTTAATGGGTGAGCATTTTTTCATCTATAGCTATTGTTGCACTGAATTTAAGAGGAGATTTTGATGAATGAGGAGAAAATAAATTATTCTGAAAAAATTTGAGAAAGAGGAAAATGATATCTGAAGTTTTTTTTCTTCCAACGTATTATTTTCATAACAGCTTAGGAGAAAGAATACTGATGGCTCTCATACAGGCTATTAATCATACAGTTCATACGATCAGTTAACTAATTTAATTTACTTGCAGTTTCCTAAGTAATTCCAACCAATCTGTATTAAATAAGCATTCATAAGTCTCTTTCTTTGGAGAATATAGCGGCTCTTCCAATTACGCATTTCGACAAAGATTAACATTTCGCATTCGCAGAAAGAGGCAATATCACGACCTATCCATGAAGTTGCCATACATTAATCATTTCCAGGCAATATTTCATACGTCATCTAAGCGCCTTGCCATTAATTTTTGTCTTCTGTTGAAGCATTTCTGGCGTTGAAATTACCAAAGGAGTCTTATTCCATCATTGCTCATCACCTTGGAGACGTCATCCGTAGCATTCCATCCGGAGGAAATAAAAATTCGGGGGCCGTAGCGTCGTGCTAGACGAATCCCTCACTCTCTTTCCCTTCCTTACATCTTCTCATTTCCTCTATCCATTCCTTTGACATTTCCTCCAACGGTGACGACTGAAGGGTATTGCATTATCCTTTCGATGTATGGCGGGAGCGTCTTTCCTTCGCGTTAAGCACTCGAACAGAATTTGTCGATGGAGGAGAATTGTGGAACGAGGGAGGACAGGAGGAAGAGAAATTTTCATAGAGATGGAGAAAATGTAGAAGCGGAGGTAGCGAATCTAACAGGATTAACGGTTGTAAGAATTTAGATTTAGGTCAGTAAATTCTTGTTTAATATTTCTTATAGGAACTACTGTAGGATTAGGGAGTCCGAACTCTATTATAGAGCACAAGGCATTTAGCATAGTTTTCTGTCTACTGCTCTCCTTACGGTATTTTTCTGAGTATCGAGCACCGAAATTCGAGTTGCACATCCTCCCGTGAAAATATCCTCCGTTCACTCACTGGTGAAGATGCGCTAGATAAGCAATGGACTTTCTTCCTTGAACTTTGAGACTTTCGCTTCGCCGTTTTCTGGCTATGCAGCGGTTGACTAAATTCCTTAAGCTTTAGTTTGAGGATAAAATCTTTCTCAGTCTTTGGATAAGGACCATTTTAAAATAGAATGTTTACTGGAAACGTATAGTTAATATTAATTATAATAGCAAGTAGATAAATAATGCTAAAATCCAAAATCTTTGTCTCATAGAAAAATCACGAGAGGAAATAAATTCACTGTAGGTTAAAAAGAATTGTTAGACTCAGATATTTCATTAGTGCGAATCGACATTGCTTGTAGTTAATCAGTATTTTCACTATGATCTAATTTCATTATCATGCATGATGAAGATAATTAAAATATAAAATATGAAGAAATTCAAATCCAAATATATAAAATAGGCTAATAATTTTAATTTGAGGAAGATTTATATTTCGATAGGTATAGTAGTAGTTATGCAGACATTCATTAAATTACGAAATAAACCTTATTTGTCTTAAATGATAATGCTCGTTTTCACCTTTCTTGTATAAAGGTTAGTTTTAATTAAGAGTTAAAAATTAGAAATGTATGACACCAAAATGTGAATAGAGCAAGAGAAACTCTTTCTGAAATACAATGTTGATTAAGACTTTTCTTAACTATTGCATTTGTAGTGTAGATTTATATTTAAAATCTATGACATAACTCAAGTAGTATCGCAGAGAGTTCCGGGTTCCAGGAAGGTATGTTTTATTTTCTAGAAATAGCAGATTTGTCGTTGCTAGTTCATGAATTACGAGATATGTTGATGCGGCTTCGCGAATCTCTCATCACAGCTATAAACTTAATATTAAAAGCTTGGATTGCTTTATACGAGACCTGGAGTTTCATAAATATGTTTAAAGAACTTTCTTTAGATTTTTCGTCTTTTATATACTCTTTTCTGTAGCTCTTTCTTTCTGTAGTTCCATTTTTTCAATCTGATTACCTAAAATTGATTCTTCTGTGCAGAGATCGAACGCAGCTTGAAAGTTCAATGTAATGGCTTATTCTTCTTCGTTGTTCTCATTACAAAGTAGATCAACCTTTAAAAATATAAAATAATCAACAAAAATCTTCGTTTAACTGCACAAATTTAGCATAACGGAAACATTTTGTCACTCCCCCTGCTTCATTTGAATACGTATCTCATATTTTTATATTTTTTTGTGATCCGATTTCCATCACAAGAGGATTCGCTAAGGTACAATTTACAAGAACACGGAAACCCATATGATACACTTAAAATCGTTGATGGGAGCGTAAATCCATCCCATCTTTTCTGGATCCCCAGTATATAAGGGTTTGGTTTCTAAATGGATGAAAATATGGGTTGAGGCGAAGAGGTTGACGAAGTAGAGGTAACAGAGGGAATGAAAGGGGATGATTTCCAGTGGGAGGCAAAGAGGGAAAGATAGCGGACGGAAGTGGGGAAGGCGGAGAGCAAATAGAAGGCTGTAAAAACGAGGGGCAAAAGTTGGATTGATTGATTCGTGACCGAAGGAGGTTGGGTAGGGAAGGAGCGGATATTGGGAAAATGGAATTTTCGAAAGAGAGACAAGCATATCCACAGAAGTCCGGAGTTTCCGTATTGAATTTATTAAGAGAGGGAATACAGGTATATGAGGTTTGACGTGTACGATGGAGTAGTGCGTATAAAAATAAATTCTTACTCCTGCTGGGATGAAAGCGTATTGGATTACAAATGTATGTACGTACGAAGCTTTCAGAGCAACTGTGGACATTTGTTAATGCAAGGGAAGATGTGGTTCTCAAATGCTTTTTACGAACAGTCAATGCTTCATAGAGGAGACTACTTAATGTTCTCTTGTGTTAGTCTTTATAGTAACAGTGATTTTTCGATAGAAAAAATATGAATTTGAGGGATTTCCATTTCTATAAAGAAAAATCCATATTCTATACAGCAATTCAAAGAAACTACCCAGTTTTCGGGCTTAGAAATATTTAATTAAAACAGATAATGAATACGAGTAATTGCCGTTCATATTTGCTTAAGGAAGCTCTTCTCGTTTTTCTTAAAATAAGAAGTATTACAGGAGGATACTTAGGTACTGAAAATAAAGTATTTTTTACATTGAGAGAATACTATTTGCATTTTTATTTCGCCCTTTTTTTACATTTTAGACATGGTGTATGATGTTTCAATCGTTTTTATTAATATTGACTACTTTGCTACTCTTTCCTACGGGTAGAGTATGAGAAAACCTCGATAAACCGAATTTCACGTGTAGAAACCTCGTTAAGTCGAAGCTTTTTGCCTATCCTTTGGGGTTCGAGTTATCGATGCTCGGCAGTAGATGTAAATTAAAATTTACAGGTGCAATTTACAGGAAAACTTCAAGTTAAGGCTCCTTACAATTTTAATCACTGGTTATAACTGTATCAATACTTGATTTGAAATGGTAATTGTTGCATATTATTATGATGTTATCATGAAATTTTTAGTATGGCAGCGATTGATATAAATATTACTTTCTACATTTCCCATTATATTATGGACAGTTTAAAAATATCTGTTTGAGTTAGTGTATTACATAATTTCATGTCTGAATTTCATATATTATCGTTAAAAATGCTAATATACCTATAAAATTATATGTTGTCACTTGGAATGGAGGAATATATTTGGAAATAAAGATTAAGTTGTTTGGGAAGAAAAATAATAATAATTCTAGCTTTCAGTTACAGTGCATAAAGATGATAATACTATATATATATACTCCTTAATTTATCATGGCAGAATTATTTTAACAAGTTCTTCTATTAATACTATCTACTTTTTTGAAATATTATTTTATATCAGCACATAGCGAAATCCTACTTTTGAGTTAAAATAATGCGCTTCACTGCTAATGGAGAAGTAAGCGGAAAAGAATTAAATTTTAGTAGCTCAAATACACATGGAAATATTTTCTTATCTTCGAGTCTTACTATCCGAATTCAATCCCACAATTTTCTTGTAACTTCATATCTAGACAAAAATTTAAAGAAACGTGAGACACGTTCTCTCAAGTCATTTTTCTTATTCTAACCGCGATCGAAAGGTTTTCTTAGGAAGCGAGTAGAACTTATTTCTTGTTTAATTTAAAAGGAAATGAGAATCGATTTTATAAAGTCTTTTGCCGACGGAAATGAAAGGAAATTTTATTTACTAAGCGAGGCGCTGCCAAAGGCTAATATGAAAAGTTCGGAGAGAGAATCAAAGAAAAAGTTTCTGGAATGCTTTCTATGTTTTCGTGAAAGGACGACCGAAGTGTTTTGGTAGAGGAAATGGTTAAATGAAGTTTAAGGAAATGGCTCTCTCTCTCTCTGAAAGCACTGACGAAATTACCACGAGAATTCCTTATATTGCTGCACTTTTATTCATCTGTAAATCCTCAGTCTTCTAGAAAATATGTTTGGGAAACTGAATTATTGAAACGGGAAACTCGTGTATCTCTGGTTTTCCTTCCTTATTTCTTAGTAGTTTTCCATGTTCTATCTAACATTGAAGTTATGCTATTTGTTTCAACACTCCCTGATAATGAGAATATATGTTGTTTGATCGAGCTCTCGACAATATAATATTACGCTCATACTCTCTGTAGTTCTACAAGTTTTAAATCTACTCAGTTCCTAATTTACATGGAGTTACTTCAAGTTGGTGTTACAAGGAAAGTTTGTGGATTCAGTAGCAGTTTCCAAGGAGCGAAAAGGAAGGAAGTTTCTAAAGGAGGAAGGGGAGTAACTCCAAGAGAGAGACGAATTACAGAGAACCAAAGAATGTGATTCAGTGAGTATGGTGAGGTTCTGCAACCGAGAAAAAGAGATAAGAAGGGATGAAGATGAAGGAAACGCTTGAGAGAGGAGTGAAGGAACGGGAAAAGGAGTTGAACAGATTATTCTCTAAAAACGGTTTGTTTCCAAAATTATGAGTGTTGGGGAATGTAAATCCTCGGGAAGTCGTTGGAGTTTGCCACAGCCCTCAAAGCTGGGATCCTGGGATCCTTTACATTTTAGATATCCCTTTAATAACATTTTCTCTTGTAATCGGTTGCCTCCACCTTATTCTTGTATCACTACAACATGAGGTGATTAAACAGACTTGTTATTTATTAGGAGAGCTAGAATAAAATTTGTGGTGAGGATATGATATAAAGGATATAAAATATTTTTAAGGATAAAGGAAAAAATTCAAGTCATGACACAGAATAGAAAAATAGAAAGAAGAGGGAAAGGAAAAAGTTTTTAGGGGTACTTGATAATGTAAAGGGAGGATAAAATTACTAAGAAGTGAAGAAGTTGAGTAGAGAATGAAATCTACCCTAAGCGGCTATGGTAAACTGAAGTTTTAAGCGGAGAATCATTGAACCTTTGAAACCCCCAAGGTATAGAAGACTCATGTATCTGTATAACTGCATTTGATATTTTAATTATATTTTCCAGTCGATACCGAGTTGATTTCAACCCTGAAAAGATGCAATAAAATGTCGTACCGACACTATGGAAGTGTATTCCATAATGTTTGACGCTCTAGGAAGTGAACGTGCCGCGAAAAATTGGGTCGCTATACGTTTGCGCAAATTTCAAACAGTGCACAAAAATACCAATGATAATTAAAATTTTACATTTTATGTTCCGTAATAGAAATTCCTCATCTCTAGTGTACCCTAGGGTGAAATAGGTAGGCAGTGCTTAGGGTACAGACACTGCCTAAGGGTCTAGAACGACCAGTTTGGGAATTAATGGTGAGGAGAAGGGATATCCAAGTTTATAGCTCAAGAGGGTTGCATTTGCTCCAATAAAGACCTCGCGGGCGTCAGATTAAGAATTTCACATAATGTTAAAAGTTAATGATTAGTAAAAAATATATTTCTTCGATATTCCTATTAATATTAATAATATTTAAATTTTGTCCAGTATTCAATATTAAGGTTGGGCTGTGACCAAAATTCATAGAATTTTATTTCATGTATCAGGTTTTAGAATACAATGTTGAATTAAAATTTGAGGAAAAATAGTCACGGACTGCACGGAATAGGTGAAAGGGCCACATACGGCCCTTCCATAAATTTTGTGCCCTTACCCTCCGAAAAGTCAAATCTCTCCATTGTCTGTCATGCACTCTTTCCTATTAAGATTTGTCACTGATGCGGAAAAACTTATATTTGTTGAATTAAACAAAAAACGTTATTAGCACAGTCTAGTGTAGTAAAATTAAGGATACATCACGAACATTTCATTACTAAATTTGAATAGGAAAAACTGATATATATTACCTGCTACACCTGAATCATTTTTCTAATTGGCCCAAGCTGAGCTTGAGAGTCCCTGGTATACCTCAGAAATTTTTATATATCGAAATAAGGAAATGACGATTCATGTATAAATGGATCAGGTATTACCTAACGTCTTTCATTATAGGATACAGGTTCATTGCACGATTAGAAATTGAGTGAGGCTCAATAAAATTTTAGACTATATAATAGGTAATTTATTAGGCTAATACCGTGGCCTCATATTTTCTTATAAATTTATTTCCCATCCACAAATTTTAAAGAATAAAATGCGTACTGGTATTCCATTAACTTTCAAACTGATATGACTGACGAAGTGATTGCCACTTAAACTTTGGTTGGTCGAAGATTCGTGAATATCTTATAATTGATGAAGCTAAAATATTGCGTACTTTTATTCACTCAGCTGCATTTTTTCCAATGTCGTGCTTCATGAATCCTAAAGTCGATTTAATTTTTAACTGAAATAAACGAATTCCAAATTCCTATTCCTAGCTACAAACCTAGTCTAAACAGGAAAACAGCCATAGTTACAGTTTACACGTTGACCTACAAGCTCAAGTGAAGCTCAGAGGGTAATCGTTCAGAAATACGCATTAGACATATCTAGTATCTACTATTGCCACAGATGGTAACAGATCTACTTATATGAAATCTTAAACTCATTTATTTTATCTCCTTCGCAAACACATAATTAGCACGTAGTCGGATTATTTTCTTACCACGTATCAATTAGAGTAGCTCAATAAATATGTATCCCCTTTTTGACCTTCTTCCGATACTTTCCTCACAAAATATTATTTTGGGAATTTTTTCATCCACTTATCAATCTTCCTTTGCCCTTTAACGCCCACCACTGAGAGTCCTTCTGATCCCATGTCACGCCTCCGGAACTTCAAGTTTCTCTTGTTCATCCAATCCTTTCCTCAATCTCTCTCCTTTCTTCCCCACTTTCTCCCTTTCTATTCGCCCACATCTTTTTCTTGCGACGAAAACTCGTTCACCCAACTCTTCTTCTCTCTATCGAACCTTTCCCTTCCTCCCTTCATTATGTAGACAAACTTTCAGCGTCAATATTTACGCGAAGAGGGAGAGATAAGGGAATAAGAGGGCGGATATTTTCTGGAGAGGATGAGGCTGCATGTATGTATAGTCTAAATGAGGTGCAGATTTGGCTTCATGGCAAGGGATCATGCTCCTAATTCATCCTGTACTTCTTGCCTTTCACCCGTAAAGGGATCTATCGCTCGATTTGTCCGCACTCCACTTATACCCTTTACTTGACTGATCCTCTTATTTTCTTCTGCAAACCATGACATCGAACCAAAACCGAACCGAAAACTGCTCTAATTTCCGTTCTGATTATCAGGTCGATATTCTCGTCCTGTGTAACAGTTGATATACTTAATTAACATATTCAAAGGTGAATTGCGACTCATCAATGAACATTTAAATTTTACTAACTGAATTTATTCCTTGGTTGTTTTATATGCATAATTTTATTATAAAATTTAATTTATTTAAAAATCTACTTAAGATGAAGTCTATATCGAAACAGAAAAAAAGCTCGTAATTTTTACAGCTTTTCTTCAAAATTTCAAAGAAATCACCATACTTTAAGTCTACAGAATGTGGTTAAATTTCTGATATTATTACGAAATCCACGAAAAGCTTTATTTTGTGGTAATAGGTAAGGTAAAATAAAGAATTAGAAGCCGTATTTATTTTCCCATTTTATGAGTAAAAAGCAAGAACTGATTGAAAAAATGCGGCTTGTCTATTTTATGCGATTTTAAATCTAGCATAAATTATTTTCTTCGTATTCTCATTCTTAAACTATAATTGAACTGCAACGGACTTTCTTGTTTTTTATTTTATGTGAATTAGGTTCTACATAAACTAAAGAGGAAGAAAATAATTAGTAAATTTCTCAAACTCTCAGGTATAATTTCTTCCATTACGTGTAACGTTATCTTCGCTTTACAGTGAAACAGTTGAGCGTCAATTGATCATTGAGAAAGATGGTTCTCTTTTCCCTTTTCCTTTAGCGAACTATGTAAATATTGTTAACGCACAGTAGAAGGTTGATATTTGTTCGTTTTGCGGCAATTTTTTGCAAGTGTGCTCTCTCCTCCATCCTTGCTTACTCGGGAGGTTGATATATTTGTTGGTTGCAGAGAGGTAATCTGTTTGCTTTACGAGCCTTTTTTCCTCCCCGGAGGCTATCGGATTGCATACTCGGATGATCGTTCTCTCTATATGTCGTGATGCATCTTTTTCTTTCTCTATATCTTCACTTGTTTGCGATTCTCAGCTTTTCCATTAGCCGGTTGTGCCCCGAGGTTGCATAAGAACAAGGGGCTTTGACAATATTAATCGAGCCACGATGAGATGCGTTCATCGAGCCAGTTTGCGTTGATTTGAGATGTTTACTCAGCTCAACAAGGTGATGTGCATTTCTATTTGGCGTGTACTTTAACGCATGTTTCACTCTATCTACCTTCACTCCGCCAAGATGCGAGAAAGATTAGAAGCCGCTACACGACCATTCATTCGATACGTTATCCTTTGGCGCGTTTTCAGTTTCCTTCGCGGCTAAAACTAAAGCGAATTCGCACATACTTGTAAATCACTTGATCAGAAACTATAAATTTAAAAAGATAGGCCATTATAAATTTTAAAAGTTATTCCACATGTTTTTAATATAAATTTTCTTTTATGGTTTAATAATGCGAAATAATAGTGATGTTACCAATATTGATATTCATATAATATAAATCTTCATGAATCTTAGAACTTTCGTATTCAGATTTCACAGATCTTTTTGAAAGTATTTATGATTGGTAGTTAATATAGTCGAAGTTTACGTAGTAGTATTTAAATCATCCAGTTGATCATTGGTTGACTTTTAAACCGGCGTAATCGTTTTATATCTAGATGCTGGCAGCGTGTTTGGCAATTTACCATAGATTACCAATACTGTGTTGATAAACATTGTGCTTTGTGAAATGCGATGAAAAGGTAGTCTAAAAGCTTTTTGCATATTATTTTCTCGTATTAAGTTTTACATTTCCATGATTTTGGTTGGAAAATATTAGAATCTTTTACCGTGAATTAGTATCCGTGATACTGAAAACTATCTAAACTTCAGATCTTCTGTGTTTCACTAGCAGAAATATTATGATGATATGATGAGCTAGAATCTAGAGAAATTCATTAGGTACGCTTAAAGATACACTGCATTTGATTACACAGATATTTATGCTACTTTTCTACAATGAGTAAAATTTGGATAAAGAATTATATATTTTTAAGCGTTTTGGTATAAATATCTCGCTTCACATTTTGGTTTCTGTTTACTTTTATAGAATGCATACATATTCAGTTATAATGGCGATATTTCTATTTAATGAGAATAAAATACACTAGCAGCCGAAAATAAGGCATTGACCTTCATTTTAATTGCCACTGTTGGGAAATAGATACACTCATATTATTTTGTGGAGAAAAGAAACTAAATTTTTACCCATTTAACCCAATTGAATAAGGAACGATGGAGTCAGGCAAAAATTCAAAATGTAGAATGAAAAACGTTTAATTAAAATTAAAGCGAACTCAGGCGTTAAAATTATTTGCTCTTAAAATAATAAAAAACCCTGGCGTACGTTGTTTCTCGCACCCCAATATTACATCAAATTATTGCATCAACGCATCGATCGAGCCTCCCTCTGACATCCCAATGGATTCGTTATACAATCAATCACTTCCGCGAGTGTTTGGCTCGTGATTCCTTTGATGGCCCGGGCTAACGCTCATCATTCACCGTGACGCACCAAATAAATAAACCCATTCAATTCCCGCCTCTTGGCACATGCCCCGCGGAAGCGGAGTAACTACCATTTCACGGTCGTTTTCCCTCCATTCGTGCATGTGCACGGCGGCGACGTGGGCTCACGTTCGGCTCGGGGAAAAGCAATGCCAATCCAGCGGCACCGAAGAAGAAATTGATTGGCTCTCTGGGAGTCATCATGGCGTCGGGAGCTCATTTCGTGGTTTTGCACGGTTTCATCTTGATTAAGATGGGTGGAGGTCAGTGCGGGAAGGAGGTACTGATTGCCTGCAGGTTATGTGTCCGGTGGCGCCCGTGTGGTGGTTTCAGCACTCGTGAACCCTAGCTGGAGAGAGGGGCAATGACCACCCCCTCCGTCGGGTGGGGATGGGGGTTTAGGAGGGTTTGATAAGGGTGCCGTTTTCAGGGGGTGAAATCTGGCTGTTTGACGGAGCGTCGTATCCAGTCGCCGGCATTTGTTTTTCACTCGCGATCCTTTAAACAACCGTAAATGATGTCCCCGCTTGCGGTCCGGCGGTTCGGATTGCTTGATGCACTTCCGGGAATGATGAACCGGGTTAATACGGTTTCGATTGCGTGTGTGGAAGGCGGGGCTTTTTTGCGATTTCCTCGGCGGCCGTAAATGAGATGGCTCGGCATTTTTATGGAGGTGAAATACTAAAATAGATTCCGGTGTAGCGAGGGGGGGAATTACGGTGCTCTGGGGTGCTGATTTTGTTGAGAGGTAGAATGCCGGAACCGATGTATTTCATTATCTGATGATATATAAAATGGACGAGTCCTTATTGGGAGATTGAGACTGATGAGTCTCTCATTAATATAAATATAAATGAATGCCATTATTTCATGGAAATATTTTCTGATGCCGAAGTAAAGGCTTCTTTATCTTTCATAAAATTTCTTGTTTATCATGTTTTTAAACTTAACCTCCAAGATACAAATGTAATAATATTATCATCAAATTGATCTCTTCTTTAACTAGGACTCCCAGTTCTGATGTATGACTTACACAAATATCATTGGTACTCACAGACGTATTAATATTTTATAAATTTCATAATCCATGTCTTTTAATGTACTACATTAAAATTTGACTGTAATTGGTATATCGATCCATTAGGATCACTCAGTTATTGTTTGTCGCTTGTTAGATCTCTTAGTTCAAATGCTTAATTTTTCATTTATCTGTATTTTTCATATTTTAGTTAAGGCGTTACACAGGTTATGATATTCAGTTAAAGAAAGATATAGTGATAAACCATGTTAAGCTTCAGATGATGAAGAACATTCCAGTGGATAGACGCGAAGGTTCTTTAGTGCATGTTTTCTTAGCTGTATGTAGAAAAAAAGAAGTGGAGTTATGATGCATTTCTTCTCGTATCGATTCATTCTATCCTCTTAAAATTCAACTTCCATTTCCTTCCACAATTCATTTCTACAGCCGTCAAACGAACCAAAGTTGTCCAGGTTCTGGAAATTATTGGCCAGTTTGTAATATTTCTCAAACAAACAGTCCCACAATAAGTCTAAAAATTTTTTTACTAAATTGCGACTAATTTAAATTAATCTATTTTATAAAATTGAGTAAGTGAATTCAACGAAAATCACTGATTCGCATTATTTAATACGTTACTGCTTTTTAAGCTGGTCTATTTGCTACCTACTTTTAATTTAAATCATTTCGATTTGCGAAAATTGATTCTAAAACAAGACATAGAATAGACGTAAAAATACTTGTCATTACTGTACTAAAAGGATAGGAAATAATTCGGAAAAATAGTTTATAGCAACTACATGATGGGTAGAAATTCCGACCCTAAGTCATATCGATGGTAATCGATAATTTTATTTCGTAATTTTTATTCCCATTCTCATTTAACACATCATTACGCTGGCGGTTGCATTGAACTGTTTTCGTTGCACTTGAATAAGCTCCATGAAAGTCTCCGATGGATGTCAAGGGAAAAAACTTGCCGCGTAACTATAAGTTCCCAGGTGAAAATTGAAAATAAAATTACGTTATATATTCCCCTCTTTTTATCCGAACACAGTTTTTTTATTTTTCCGAATATGAATTTCGCAACGCATCCCCAGGCGACCGCAGCGACTTTCTCCGCCGACATGCATGGCGTCGCGCGTGGCTTTGCTGACGTGCCTTTCCCGTCCGCTGGGTGGTCATGGGTGACACGCGGACACTTGGGTTCACTTCCGTGTTAGTGGCATTGACTGAAACCTGTCCCATCGCATGAACGGACCCCGACACCAGCTCGCGTCACTTGCGGGAGCGTGCCGACCGTGGGTAACAAATATCTCCACGAAGAGATGCCCGACGGATATTCATAGCGGAAAGGAGGACGGACTTCGTTTTTTGCTCGCCCTCATTGCGGAAACGGATTATTTGACGGGGCGAAAGAATGCGGAATGATTGGCGAGAATCACGGTTCCCTGAGTAAGGGATGATGGAGCCGAGAGCTTCTCTACACTCGTTTACGTATGACCATACTTTTGCTTTGTTTAAAACATGCCCGGCTACATTCAACAACCACCTGGGACATTATCTATCAATGACCGGAAGATATCAATGAAGTGCTAATGAACGAACATCGCGAAGATTTATGCACATTTCCGACCATGCGAATTTAAAAGAGCTGATTAAAGGTTTTCCTTTAAAAAAAAATAATAATAATAATAAAACGTCTTTATTCGGGCGAGATTGAAACTGAATAGTCTCTTCTTACATCTAACCCTTCGTCAATTTGTAAGAAAGAGATAGCAGAAAAAAGTGCACGGAAGAAATTTATACTGTGGGCTTAAAAACCTAGGAGAGGAAAAATAGCCCACAGCAGGAAAACACCCCAGAAGGGGGTGTGAAAAACCTGCGAAACCTACAGATAGATAAGAAACTGAAATTTATAGAAAATGCTGGAATCAAAAAGCAAGGAACATATTTACACTTCAAACTGCATATAGAAATAATCCATAAAAGAATAACAGTTAGTAAAAAGGATAACATGAGATAAGAGATAAAAAATAAAAAAAAACTAGTATGAATACAGAAAAAAGAAAAAAATAATAAAAAAATTCACTATCATTTAACAACTTCGTCAATGTTCTTTCGAATAGAAAAAAAATGTATGACCATATACTTATAATAAGATACCAGACACCATGAAAAATAATAAAAAGTGAGAATACGCTTAACTAGTATGAATTTTATAATGCATATGAGTTATCAGCCAGTAACGTAGCAGTTAAAGATGAATAATTTATTAAGTAGCAAGTCCTTGTTGAAGTAAATATATCGATGTGATGCAAAAATCACGCTAGTGATATTATTGAAACGTAAGTCCAAACGGAAAAGTCGGCAATTGACTTCCGTTCGAGGAAGGATCATCTAATTAGAGTAAAGACCTAAATAATGCGGGTAATAACAAAATATGTATCATTCATCGCGAAAAATCGGGAGGATAGTTCTCTAAATTGTTAATTCAATAATCTTTTTTTCCTAAGTCAGAATTTCTTGTATTCGAAGTCAACGTTTGAGATTACGGTGATGATGATGTATGAGTATAGAAATAGCCATAAATCGCATAGATAATGAGACCCTTAAGACACAATCGTTGAATTTAGTTGTTAGACTCTTTGAGAGCACAAGTGAGGTTTGAAAATCTTCATAGGGTTCTCAGAGATTATTATTTTAATTATTTAAATATTTCCGAAATCTCAGGCAATCTAAGGCAATTTGGACAGAGGTGATGAACTTAATACATAATATTTACTTATGAATTTAAGTTTGCAATGACTTTACCAGAATTCATTCCGTGCATATATGTATGATAATAACACTTGGGCGGTCATGCCCATAGAGTTAAAGTCATTAAACTAGAACTCTTAAATTATTCCACCCTGTGAAGTTTTGAGAATTCATCGTTATCTCCCTAACACCCCGTAATTCTTGAATGGAAGGGCGATGGATGAGATACTAAAGAATATTTATTTCTGAAAATGGATTGTTCTTTCTCCTGTCTGGAACTGCATTATTTAGATATTTTGTTCATTCAAAAAATAAATTGCCATCAAGTCATAATTTTTGATTGATCGACGTCTACCTTTTATATTTAATATTTTTTCTGTCATATTTTAGGATTCGCTTTAATTTCGACCATATCTTCCATGTACTAATATATTACTTATCGTCGATTTTTCATAGTATTTACCTTAAAATAAGCAAACGATAAATTTCCTCATTCCCTATTGGTTCCGTTTAGATTAGTGGGGCAGCTTTACAACGTTATCTGTATTTTTCCGATTCATGCGGAAACGCTCCCATAAATTTCGTTTGCCTGCTTATCTTATCCGTGAATGTCTAAAACCAATATTTCACCAATTGCTAAAAAAATCCAATTTTACTTTATTCTTTATCGTGGAATTCCTTGCGATATCTTGTCATATATACGTCAGCTGTCTGTATAAATAGATCTAGGATGGTGAGATTCGTTGAGAAAAGATTCGTCTAGTTAATCTCAAGAGCCGTATTGGTTGATCTGAAACTAGTTTAGTTTCCTATTGGAACTAGCGTTGAAGGGGACTTTAAGGGGCTTAATAATGTGAATTGTATAGATTACATTAATACCATAAGAAACCTCAGAGATATTCTGAAATATTTGAAATTATATTACAGACGCAACTATAGATACTGATTTTTATTACCATTCATCAGATTTCTGAAATTATAATTCAAACATCAGGCGAATTACTTTCAATCATTATCGATTACAGTTGTGTCTGTTCCTATTTATTTTGTCTAATTATAATATTAACTCTTTTTCGAATATATTTTCGATTCATTATTTAGATATGTAGCTAAATTAGTTTCCTGCAACATATTTAGGTGTGGGATTTGGAATGCGTCTAGGTATCTTTATCTTTCTACCTTTCTCGATCCACAAAGCAAATTCCCTCCTTAAGGTTTTAGTAAGATAAGGAGAGATTTAAGATGAAGGATAATGGGCCTCGCCACACAACAGCCCTTCCTTAACGACCAAATAAGAGCTGTTGGAATGTGGAGAAGTACCTAATTGATAACTGCCGTACATGCAGACGTCTGTAGTTGAGTAGAAGGGTAGGGAACTGGGAAGGAAATTATAAACTCGTATACGAGTCCTTGACGACTTAATGATTTGCGTAATGTAATACGCTTCACAACCCAACGAATGATTTATGCATCGCTTGAATATTTTCATAAATCCTTTAAAGGTTCCATGCTATATAAATTATTCTGCTGATTTGCGTTGACATTGCCTCACTAATTAATCTATCTAGTCTTTAAAAGGCAATGTTTCTAGGGGTTACATAAAGTAAACAATAGTGATACAAAAATAAAAATTTATATTCGGACCTAATAGCTTACACAGTGAATTTAATTAATAAAATTTTTTATCTTACCTTCACAATATTATGAAGATTGAGAGAAGTTGCAGGTTTTAGGTATCAATTACTTCCTCCAAAACATTTTTCTTTCAGATATCCACTAATTTCCGAAAGATTAAGTAATCATACATATCCAATCTGAGCTTTTAATTGCAGCTCATGGCGATATTTGGATTTGGATGAAAGTATTTTTTGAAAAGCAATTACATAATAGTTATTTAAGAACTGTTCTGTGTTAGATTAATTCTGTTACTTAATAGTAGTCCTTTATAATAATATTATCTTCTGATATATAAAACAGTACTTATAGTAGAAGTAGTAGTACTATTTTCAGAATATAGTAATTTTCTATATTCATCAATTTATTACATCCATTTGAAATTCATTAAAGTGGGAACGTTACGAGACTTGCATAAATATATTTAAGAAAACAACGAGGTCCAAAACCACCGATTCGAATTCTGCTCGTATTTTGCTGCCTCTATCACACCTGATTTATTTTCTTTCCTAGATTGAAAATGATAAACGCAATTCTAGTGAAAGGTGATTCATGGTTCAAGAATGTCAAAATAACCTTTCACGCCAGCTTATAAATAACGAATATGCTAACGCTGGTATTCGCTATGTGGTATTCAGCAAATATTTGACGAAGGCCCATTCAAATAAATTTCAATAAACGTTCTTCAAATGCCTATGCAGGATAGATATTCATCTAAATAATAGCTCATCCTTAATGGATACCTTTGAAATTATTATTTTGGTCGGAAGGACCATAAATTGGAGACCGTGCAACCCATCTCGGCCACGTACCCATTCATCGTTGCCTCAATTCGTTTCCCCTCCTCCCTCAATCACTACGTCACTTCAAAACACAACATTGCCGTAAAACTCCTACGGCGCTGTTCGGAGAAAAGCTGGAAATTTTCCGAACAGCCGAAAACTGATTTCAGGATTTGCAACTCGTTCGGTGCACAGCAATGGACCACGTTATCGGAAATCCCGCCTCTCACGGATTCGTGGCAAAAAATATGGATTTCAAACTCTTTTTTTATACTCAGTCTCGATCGGTTCACAACTTTGGATATTTCCACTCCGGCCTTTCTCTTCCACACCTCTCGATGCCCTTCCATTTGCCCTCCCCCCAAATCTTTCTCCTATCACTTCCCCATCCCAAATGACACTTTCAGGCTCCCCAAATTTCCCATCTAGAAATCCCCTTGCACTCCCTAAAAAAAAACCCTTTACTTCAGCATCCCCTCTGGACTTCGTTGCCAAGCAGTCGACCGCAGCTAACGTCTCCCTCGCAACTTGACAGCCTCCTTCCCCCTTTTACGTATCCCTTTTACCCCTTTTCCCACCCACTCCTATTCTGTTTCGTAAGGAGATCACTACATTCCCCCCTCTACCGCCAATTGGTCTTTTTCTAATCTCCCCATATATTCCATTACCCCTCCCCGAAGTCGCTCGTAATTTTACGATTTCTATTACTTCGGCGTTTGGTTTAACTTATGAGAGGGAGATAAGGAGTTCGTAAGTCGCGGTGGATCGTTTAGTTTTCCCATTTGAAATATATTCGTGCATAAAGTGAGGATTTCGGCTACTTATCAGCGGCTCGCAATTTTAATGATGCGATATCCATTTAAATGAAAAATGTGGTGGGAGATGAATATTTTCGCCCGAAATTTTAATGATGCGGTGTGCATTTAAATGAAAAATGGGGTGGGAGATAAATATTTCCAGCCATTCTAAGGGAGGTTCCATAGGTTCCGCGATTATGTACTAAAAAGGCACATAGCTATAACTCGCCTTCGTAAATGGCAGATTATAGTATCAGAAACAATAAATTTAACAAACTATTCGCTACGTTTCAGCACAAAAGCATAGGAATTACACTTGCAAATTGTCTATAATAATAGTAAATAGTTGTCACTTGCGAAAATTTCGCACAAATGGTCGTACTGGGGTGCGTGCAATTTACTTGAGAGGAAGCGGTCGTTCGGATGTGATGTCGAAATAAGCTGTTCGAAAGTGTGACAACAAAGTTCGTATTCGGTAATGCTTATGTTTCTATGATTATCGTTTTCTCCTCTAAATATTCTAGGTGACCGGAGAAATAAATTGCTTAAAAGATTCAACACATCGTCGAGACAGTCGTAGAGATTATTATTTTTTGCGAAAATCTTTTTACAACACTGCAGGCTTCTTTTATTATAAGAAACGTGAATAAACATCCCTGTTCGTTGTAATATGACATTCAATGTTTGTAATAAGCGACACTAGGAATTATGAAACTTCAAACATTAGAACGCCGATATCTACACATCCAGTAACGAAACTTAAATATTGACTTTAGTCTTTGACCAAATTGTGCATTTTTTTGCATTTGTCGGATTATTTTAGTAGGAACCGGAAAACGTTTTCTTTCAAATGATCAGTCGTTTATATGTTTTGATGGAGTGTGAAAGGAGAAATGCCTCAGTCACCGAATATACATGCTTAGATATAATATATAGAGGATCGATAAAAGGAACCACTTGTAGGGAATATAATTAACATTTTAAGATGTAGCCGTACTGCTGAGTACGAGATTGTCCATATACGTTCATTATTGAATAATTAACGGAAGATGACTTTCTAGGTAGTCCAGTAAATGTTGGGTATATTTGCTGATGAATTTCATTTTAGTTAGCGTATTTTCTAAACATTCAAGTTCTCCAAATCTTAGAGTTGATGAAGCAGAAACATAAGCGAAAATAAAAACACGTTTTAATTTATTATGAGAAATTTCAAATATATACATATTGAATATAAATTTAATCAACAAAGTTTATTAGGTCGACGTAGTTTCAATCAATTTATGTGTTACTATGTGTGATAGGGGAATCTCACAATTCCTTTTCTAGGTTTGACTCTATTTCTAGAAGAAGCTTTTATAGTTATAAATTCGGAGTGTTTATGCGTATCAGAAGTTGGTAAAGTTTAAAGTTATCCAACTGAATAATGTATTCCAAAAATATTCATGCGAAAACCTTATTTGCAAACTTCAGATTCACTTCAGACTCCGATAATCATTTAATTGAACGAGATCAATCAATTTTATTTATTAATTGATTTTTTTAATTAATGCAATTATACGATTGATTGATTGGTTTCCGTCGTTAATATGAGCGTTTTCCGTGCCCCCTTCCGTCGAAACTCGTTATGATCGTCAAGCAAATGAATTATTATTTCCCGTATTGCTTCTAGCTCATCGGATGTCGAAGGGCGTTCCGTAATTTAATTCATGAAATTCGACTTTGATTAATATTTTATGCTTCATCCAGGATGACTTATATGCGTCATTATCGATGTCAAATCGTGTTTTTTATTGTGATATTTAATCACATGCCATACCTCTTGATATATATCTTTATTAAAGGAAGAGATGATTACGACAGTAATGTGAAATTGTGAAACAAGATTGTAATTTAATTTGACACGTATTCATCCATTTACAGCGACTATCTTTTGTGAATAATTATTCTCTCATTAGCTGTCAGCTCTCGTAGGAATTTTTGTAAGGAATATCTATTAAAAATAGATAGAAGTTGAATTTAAGTTCTAGTTTTAAGTTTTATTCTTAGTGAATTGTCCTTACACTTAATCTTGGTGTAGAAATCAAACATGGTTAGGAAAGTATACCTATTATATTTTTCCTACCTCTATCCTCATTTTTTCTTGTACATAGTTAATGAAGAGAGATACTTTCCACACAATCTTTATTCCTTACGATTTTATTTACCTGTATAGCTCATTCCCTCTACTGAGCTCTTTCATAGCTAGTGATGGAGGAGTTTAGGATACAACAATCCTTCAAGCTGATGACTTAACAAAGTCTCTATACGTCAGCAAACTACTATATAGATATCCTGTGGAAGTATAAAAAAACACAAAATCAATCACCGCTTCTAACGCTTCCTTTTAACCCCTTTTATCCATGCTCTCTGTCGAATCAAATTAAGCGTTACAACAAAGCTAGTGTGATGAGAGTAGCCTCTGCCCTTTAGACATGCGCGCCATCTAGGGGCCAATAGAGTACACGAGGCGTTTATTGCCCGCGTCACTTGTCGTTTCAACTGCTCGGTTGATATCGCCGATTCCTCGCCTCCCATGTTTAATTCCCCCGCACGTCGGCGGAGGGCGCGCGATGGGTGCAGCCGATGGACGGTCAACCGTGATCGAGGCTGTTTGGGGGAGATAAACTCAGTTCCACCTCAGGTCATGCGTAAACAAAGCTTGCGGTGTAACCGAACGAATCAAGAGGGACGGCTGCTCTCGATACGAGGGGTTCGCTTTTAGTTTTCATGGCACACTGACCGACGGAGTGGATTTGGCTTAAACATGGCTTTGGTCGGAAATAAAAGATGGCCAAAAAGGAAATTCCTGTTTGAGATTAGAAATGCCTCACTTATCACTATCACTGCGAACTATGCTATCACAGGGAAAGTTACAAAGGGGCAAAGGGCTGGAGAATTACCATGGATGGCGATTTTGTTTTTGGAAGAGCACCACAGTTTATAAAACAAAACACTTAGCTTGGCTACGCCTAATCATAACAATAGTATGCGGACATCATCTGTTTCAATGCGTCAGTGATACAGTTAATATGTCATTGTTGACGAGATTTTTTTGCAAATAACGATGGTGTGTTCTGTAAAACTTTTTAAAGAAAAACAAAATAATGAAAAGAAAAAGCAGTCCCGGGTCGATTCCCAGTACTATAATATTACACATGTGCAAAACATAATTGAATAAGAAACGTATTTATTTGGGAAATTAAAACAAGAAAGTTCCATCTTCCATTTAAAACATCAGAATGTCACACAAAAACGTAAAACGAATTTAGATTTTAAACAAGAATGTGAAAAATAATTTACACAGAATATTTATCAAGTACGGGAGTAATGGTAATATTGCGTTAACTAAAACAATAAAATTTTGAAATTCAGTCATGTATCGCGTAATCGACGTGTGTTTCTTCTTATAGTTGAATTCATGAAATAGTTCGTTGCATTTTTATTTGAAGAAGAGGAATTGTTCTTTCCAGGAAAATCTGATTATAAGGGCATTTCTTTCAATAACTTTAGTTTTCGTCCTCGAAATGAATTGTATTTTCGTATTCGACATATAATAATAGAAAACTCTTTTCTTTCATCTCAAGTGTATTTCATTCGAAATCTTAATTAATTTCTCCCATGGATCAGTGTAGTGGCGCTCTGAATGATCTCCAGTTTCATTCCTAGAGCTCGATTTTCAGCATATGAAAATATGGCAATTATATTGCCTTGATTTCTCTTCAGTACGGTATATCGAATCACATTGAAAACGAGATTCTGAATTCTCAGAAAAACTTATTAAAGGGACCTAATCCCAAAGACAGTCCGTCACTTTTAGCATAAACTAGCTCATTCGTTAGGGATCTAGCGGAAGGCTAATGTAAACAAGGCCTTGTTATTGCAAGAGGGGTCACGCGAAATTCGCCCGGGTTTAAAAGAGCCGCTTATGTTCGAGGCTTAAACTCCACAGACGTCCCCTTCTACTCCGGGGAATTCGGTCTTCTTGATTCTCTCATTTCTGTTTCTTTTCATTCTTATTCGCTACGTCCTCTGCTTTTCTCGTTGGATATGGAAAGTCCAAGTTGAGATTGCGTTTTGTGGGACTTTCGTGGAGTCACGCGTCTCGTGTGTTCTTACTCTTGTTCTAAGCGTTCGAATTCAGCTGCGCTTTTCTCACGCCGAGACTCCCATGGGAGAAGCAGGGTGGTCTTTGAAATACAGAGAATGAGTGTGTTTGTGCTCGCTTGCAAATTAAGGCTTGAAGGATTACTGTCCTGAAATAATGGTCACCATTTACTGTGCGATAGAACAGACGTAATCATTTTCAGCCTTGTTCCGTCCTAAATGTTGAGTTATGATTACATCTAATTAAAATGGCAGACTTTCGTTGCAGTGTGTGAGTGATAGGACCATAGGGTACGGAGTTCGGCTTGAGAAAATTTAGAAATGAAACATAAATCTCGAAAGTTAAGAATGTGATACTTGTTTCGTATTCTAACAATAATACGTTTATTTAAGAATGCATGCTTTAAGTTGAACGGATTATTATTACAAAGGAATTTATTACATTACAAATTACAGAAAATTATTATTATAGCAGAGAAATTTGTTTCGTAAATTCCAGGGTTGTTTGTAATCGTCTCATAATTAGTATTTTCTGAATCACCATTTATCTTAGCACCGAATTTTTTTATTGCTCTGCCTTATGGATAAAAAGTGACTGTTTTAGGGCCTTCGAATAGCCAAGTGGGCAAAGTGTTCGATTTTAAAGAAAGCGAAATGTGGTTAGATTCCGTGGGTCACGGAAGAAATAACCTCAGTTGTCGAAGCACTTTAAAATTTACTTCTACTAGAAATTGTTTTATTCCACAAATGAAAAACAAAATAATCCAGTTACCTAGTGTAATATATTTTTACTATACTTTTAAATTTAACAACATTTTTGATTCACAAATCGCATTACATTACTCTTCCATGGTGATACTAAGTTTATTATCATAAATTTACGTTGCTGGGGAGGATGAATTGTATATTGCGTTATATATGTTGAGATTAATGATTTCCTATTTAACAGTCCATATCATAACTGTAAAAAATGAGCATTATTTTTGTAATTTTCACCTTTAACTAATCAGTGAAGATATTGCAAGCCAAAAATTGTATAAATACATATTTATTATTATATACATGGATGTTACTTCAAATCTGAATATCTAACTCGGAAACTACGTCATTCTTCGAGAGTAAATCGAATTTCTTAGATACCTCAATTC
The DNA here is from genome assembly GCA_036926295.1 of Pachydiplax longipennis. NCBI lineage: Eukaryota > Metazoa > Arthropoda > Insecta > Odonata > Libellulidae > Pachydiplax > Pachydiplax longipennis. Next base: position 17,639,598 of record JAVFKF010000001.1, on the reverse strand, counting down.
CTTATTTCAATCAATACCTTATTCGTTGAATTTCTATCATGTAACCCTGGAAACGCCTCCGTCTCCTTGGTGATCATACTTCAACTCAGTTTACGCGTGCCTTTAATTTAGCGAATAATATTTCTTCGAGTTAAACCATCGCCAAATTCTTCGCCGGCGTCACGCAAGCCATGAAAAGATCTCACTCTAATAACGCGGAATCATCCTCGGAGATAAACCTCCATGAATCACTTCCTTCGCACGCTGAAAAAAAGAGGAAGAATCTTAGCAATTTATTAACGCAACTGTATTTTCCCCGCGACCATTCCTAAAGGAATTCGCTCTCGGGAACAAAAGGAGCACCGCAATACTTAACGTAAAAAAGAGAAAGATGCAGTTTTAATGAGAGCGCGCACGTCCCATTCCATCGAGTGAGTTATGGCTCTTTTTAATCTTTATGGCGAAGCGTTGGGCAATCTTTCAGGTCGACTTCCCTTTTTTTTATGCGTACGTTCGAGGCGAGAATGGGCAAGGGGTAGGTCGGGTAGGGGAGATGGAAATATAGGAATGGAGAGAGAAAAGTATGTGCAAGCGCGTAAAAGAGAAAAATAAAGCGAATATTTAAGCTGTCCGGTGGCGGAGGAGGTCATAACGGTCAAAGGGCAATAACCCGGACAACTTTAAGCGCTCGAGGAATTCCCATGTATGCACTAGGTAAAAAGGGGAAAAAGGCTTCCGCCTCGGAAATTTTTGCTGGGTTTATTTCTCCTTCCCAAAAGCGCCGATTTTCACGCGCCTTTTAATTCTTCCACTCCGTTTCCTTCTCTACGTGTTTCGTTAAGGTTCACTATTAGGTGCATTCGAAGAATTAGCGGGTATAATTTGCACGTAATCTAAATACAAGTTGGTTTTTTTTTTAAGTTTGTGATGATTGTCCCTAATGACGCATAACCCTTCTACGACTTTAGTTTTACGTGATGTGGTTTCACTCTCCAAATTCTCGATATATATTTATATTATAAACGTCTAAGAATCTGGTAAGGGATACCCTAATATTCGAGGGTTGTTAAAATACGGGAGGCCACCATCCTCTTTTTCAAAGATCATGAGTGAAAAAGACTGAAAAAATAAGCGAATTAACAGAAAAGCCAGATGGAGCGTGGGGAACATGTGTCTAGTGCGCAGCGTTGCAAGGTAGCTGAAGAATTCCTACAAAGTTCGGTAGGATGTTAGACAGAGAGGAAGCCTATTCAGGCGTTTCTCCGACTAATTAAGGGTTGAATAATAGTTGTAAAAATTCCACTGAAATTTGTGCCGAAAGTTTCTAAAAGGATCTTTATTTCCTGAATAAAGGTCATTTCCATCTCCGGGCGTTGAATGGCCACTTAGAGAACAATGAGAGTAATTATATCACTTCTATGGAAGGATTCCGTCACATTTGGGTTTCTTTCAAAATGTAAATCGTGTGATTGATAATACTATAATTCATGCATACGCCACTTCCGTCTCGCGGAGTATACATAAATCCAAATCTAAAAATCTGGCGCTAGAAATGAGAGTGCCTTACGATATGATGCTAAAAGTAGAATAATTTAAGTCGTTTGTTGGCAAATTCAGATGATTTTTCTTCCAAGTAATTCACTTATTGCGGTTTCAAGGAAGATTATTTAATTTTAAAAAATATTGGTAAAAATAATATATATCGTATTTTAATGGAAAATGTAACAGCATAATCTAAATACGATTGAAATTTGAATTTTTTTCGTGGAAAATCGGCAGAGCAATAATTATTAAAGAAAATAATTATATGAGTAGTAGCCCCGTTTTAAATTTCCAAACAAATGTTCGTACCATGGGGTGCATGCATTATTAACATTAGAAAGGGCAAGTGGGTACGAAACGATAAAGTAAGTAATGTAATGGGATACAATCCTTCATATCTTATAATGTTTCTGTTGTCGACTATCTGCAAACTAAGTGTGCACGTTTATTGTAGACTACTTATTAACGTTATGGTTACGTGTGGCATAGAGAAGTTCTCCTTTTGACCTATTTTGTCGTTATAATATCAATGCAAAATGTAACCACAATGTGCAGGGGCTTTTACTCAACTCGGCTAATGTACGTAAGAATTCGAGAAACTCCAAACTTGACAACTCCGACATCTACTCATCCAGTAACGAAAATTAAAGTTTCAACTCGATTTTTTGATTAATTGGTGCATTTTTAACCTTTCGGACTACTTTAACAGGGACCGGGTAACATATTTCTTCAAACGGTCATTCCTCTATACGTACTAATAGAGTAGGAAGGGAGATAAGCCTCGGTCATCGAAAATAGATGTTTGGAAATAATAATTTAATGACTAGCGAATGTTCTTTGTCAAAACTGTAACATTAACTGTAACCTGTTTATAGGACACGGGATTAACTGAAAAAGCATATGAAGATGAAGAAGATTACAATTCTCTTATTTTTCAATCTGACGGACGGGATCAAGGAAAAGGCAGCAAAGTAATCTCGGCCCTAAACGTTATTCAGATTCATGGTAAAATGCTCATTTTATACTGATATTTTAAACTATCTGGAGTAATTATTGACAGTCTAGAAATTCATATGGGGAGAAACGAGCGTGTAACAAAGTGTTAGGGAAGTATTTGGCCGTCATGTTTTTTTTTGGTTACAAATACCATTGCAAATGGGAATCGTCATATAAGCAGCGTATACGACATGCACTCTATTTTTAACGATGACGGATGGATCAAATAGTGCGCCATAGGCAACAAAATATGCAGTATCTATTCGAGTTGATTATATTTGTCAATTTCACTACATAAGGAAATCCTATTCTAGATAATGCAATTAAAATAATTTTTTACAAGTGTCTGATTTTTCAATTGACTTCCCACGGTCGTCATCTAAGGAAAATTAGAAAACTAAAATATTTATGAATTTATTTTTTTAGAAATTTGAGAATGATCGGATGTACAGAATCAGCATAAAACGGAATATTCTGCGAGATATGTGCGAGACGTGCAGTCACATTCTGGTTGAAATTCTTTATCACTTTCCTCCACCCATACCACTGAAAATTACCCGTAAATTTCCCCACCACTTACACATACTTTCTTTCTTCACCCCCTGCGAACTTCTCCATACTGGTTTCTCCCCTCGTCAACTCGCGCCATTAAAAGCGTCCTCTGCGGCGAAAAAATCGTCCCCACTTCACCATCTCGACCCTCATTTCACCTTCCTTTTCATCCACATTTACTGCAACAATTATGCAATTTTTACCTCTTCTCTTTCCTTGCTTACGTTCCGCTCTATCTCTTCGCCTAACTATTTAATATGACCATCTCCCAATGGATGAGAGTTTTAGCCCCATCATCGGTGGACCCCGTGGAATTTCCCCGCCGCAGATGGTTGACTTGGGAACGAGGTCGAATGTATGCCAAAACAGAATGGTGTATCACGGGAATGCGGTCGCTTTTCGGAGGACATTTTCGATTTCCCCTCCATCTCGCTTCATATCGAATTTCTCTTTATGGAATGTCCCATCCGACGCCATTCCTTTGCAGCAGAGACAGATCGAGTTTTTAATAACTGCCCGATCATTGCAACGTATAGAAGGGCCTCATACGGAAGGAATATCAACTACCGCAATTATTTTGTGCATATTTCTATAATAAAAACATCAATTACATCGTTGGTCGTAGTGAGGGCATCGGTGGATCCAAGTGGGGGGGGGGACGATGAAGACCATCGCCTCCCCCTCGTGGACGTGTTTAGCATGGCTGAGCCGGACGTAGAAAAATGGAGGAGTTAAGCCGTGCGATTATCTGAATAATATTCAATGAAAAGGAACTAAAACATTTTAAAGTATTTCCAATAAATTATTTCTATATCACTGGAAAAAATTACAGCCAATACTTTTGGATTTAGTAACATTTTTGAAGAATATCAAGGAGATATCTCTTGAGATCGACGAAAAGAATAGAACACGTATATTTAAAAGTATGAAGTTACAATAAATTCATTAAGAAATAATAAGATTAACTATAATTCAAAGACACATAAGTACGTAGACACATAGGTCTCACAAATGTTCATATTACTATATAAGGAAATATGGAGATGTTACTTTCTAAATTGGTTGGTAGGAGAAGTAATCGAATCGAGGTCAGGATAGGAGGAAATGTGAGGAATTCTGCATTTTCAAATCAAAATTATTCCTCTGAACAAATGTATCTAAGTTGTCACGGGACACATGGCCTAAGGATTTTTTTAAAATTTTCATTCTATGAACATTTTATGATTTTTCATAGATATCCTGATTCATGTCTCTTTATATTATTTATTTATTATTTATGACAATGATTTTTGAAAGACAAAACCATCACCTAGTGCTGATGGTGCGAATTTTGCGAGACATACTGAGAACAAGCTTAGATGCTTTTTTGAGTAACAACACGATCTGTTTCACGATTCTATTTCTAAGTTTTAAATCTAGTTCAACTGCAATAATATCATCTGCCTTACTTTTCTCCAGTGCTCATAAGCAAAGATTTCTTTTGCTTTTTAAATTTTTGTCTTTCCAATGTTACTTTAGAATAATTGGTAATTGCGCACCTCGCGACTTACCACTGTTATTTTGACTTGAGGTTGTCACGAATGAGCTTGAATTTGAATTTAAGACCATATTTTATAAGAATAGCCATGTATTTTCAAGTTAATATTTACTGGATTTATATTCCCTCACTCCTACTTCAATACTACAGTCGCTGATAGGCGGAGAAATACAATAATTTTAGAACGTTTGTATGCAGTAATGATTACATTATATTAAAGTTTCTACCACAAATGCTCTAGTTTGACATAATATTTTATGCAAATATTTCTCTGAGATTGCATATCAAGATTGGTACTTAGCGTTATCCGAATCTTCCGAATTCCTTCATTTGGTTATTTTCAGTATTTCCAATGCTTTTAGACACATGAAGGGTATGTCGGGAATGACAGAAATGTTTCGTGATTTGCAATCATGAATTTCTCACGGGAGGAATTTGGACGAAAAACTGGGGATATTAATCTCAAGGATTCGTTACCCAATGGTTATATGTTCGAGGTGATAATCAAAGCCATGGATGGACGCGAGGATTTGATTTTTCTACGTGTGTTCATTTCGACACGAAGGAATGTCGGAAATGTCGAAATTCCTTCTCATTCCATTAATCCAATCCCTATAGAATATCGGGGATGAGGTGATCGGGAATTTTCAGTCCTCATCCGTGTTTCTTTCCTGTATATTTTCGTGAATTCCATTACTGTCTCCAGTGGTATTGCGTAGCTCGGAGAAGTTCTTTTTGCTATTCCATGAACTCGCAATGAGAGATTATTTCGAACTCGTCGATATCGTGGGCGGAATCTACAGCCTTCAGAGCCAATATATACAGAACCAATGCAATTCATGTGGTCTGCTTTTGTCATCGAATTTTTTTACCTTCTACAATCTCCCTCACTTCACTATTTATATTATAATTTTTTTAGTATGCTCACAATTGTTAGTTTAGTGTCTGGAAGGAGACAGTCTCAAAACTTTGCAGATACGGCGATGATATTTAAGTGATATCCGTTTTCTTTCAAACTTAAGGTGTGGTTATTTGAACGGGAGAAGATACGATATCTGCTAGATTTTGAAACATTTCTTCAAACAACCAATTAATAAGGAAATATCAAGTAAATAGCTCGTTCACCTTTGGATCTTATATATAATATTTTATATCAGGGATAGCTAATAACTTTGAAGGTATAGTAATGCGCGTTAAAAGGCATGGATGGACAAACCATCCATATTTCCTCTTAGATAGGTAATTAATCACGTGGCAAGGTGAGGAATAATTCTTCAAACCGTTTTCCATAGCTTGACGTCATTACGTAAGACTTCTTTTGAAGAACGTATTATTTTCAGTGTGTTATACGTTTAGTCTTCCTAAATCCCTCTCTTTCATGTGGATATATCTCTTGTCATGGTTTGAAATATATCAAGAAAGCTTATGGACCAAAGAGTGCGAAATATATAGCAAGAATTTTAGCTTCTTACCTCGACGATAACGGATAGCTTTTCATCGTTTACTGTATGTACACCCCAATTTATGGTAGTTATCCCTAGAAAATACCGATTTGATATTTTTCGCGTTCAGATGAAATACGATGGAAATATAGATTACTATTAATTAGTTTACCTTTTTTGAGAATTTTTAAGATGATAATAGTAACGAGATCTTTTCAGTTTCAGTTTATAACGACATTTCGGCACCGATATTAAGTCAACTTCTTTTATCGAATTTATAATTTTGTCCTCAGTAATTTTTCAGTTGAAAGGAAAAAAAGCTATGGAGGAAATAGAAACTTAAATCATAATTGAAAAATTTGGAAAGTTTCGTTAAAAAATGTTTAAAATTAAGACGGACGGATACTTTTCGTCAGAGTGGCCCTAAGCATCTACAGCCGGTGCTGGGTCTGACGTGAAAAATGGTATATTAGACTAATAAAATCGGATTAGAGTAGCAGTATCCTCTTAGGAGTGAATATTGCATTTTAAACACGAGTATCATCGCATCTTATTTTCCCCGTTACCTAGGCCACGGCAGACGATAACCATTCCCCGTGTGATAAACAAGGTCCTCTTAGGAGCCTCCCGACACAGTATCGAGTTTCGCCCACATTCCGAAGTCACCTAAGACACCTGACCATTAACTTGCACTAAAACCAGTCACCAAGGTCTGCCTTCCTGTTATTCCATTCATTTCCTCTCCGTCGTCTGCCCTTTTAGGGCGTTCGAGGAGGCGTGAAGGGGATGTCTCCTCTTGGATGAGTTATCGAGGGACTGCTTTCTGGTCTGGGTCTTTGACTTTTTGGTGGAAGAAGATTAAACGGAAATTTCATCATGCAAAGAAAATTCAAGTGCCGTATAAAATTGGCATTTTCTATTGAAATTATCGGCATGTCAACTAGATTGCTAGCAATAATGTTTGCTAAAAGTTCATCTAAAAATGCCGAAGTACTGCGATTAGATTGAATAGTTAAATGACGAAATTTCACCTTTGATTGGAGGAAAATGAATTCTGATTAGTATGTGGTAGCTGGTATTGATTGATTAATAGTGGATTTTATAATATCTATTCTTTGAGTTTGCTTTTAAAGGAGGAATTGATACTAATGTATGAGAATACTTTATCAATTACATTCGTTTTTTAGATTTTTCGAGTTATGAACACTGTACATCAATTTTTATGACAGTAATACGAGTGGTCAGTAATTTTTTAATTAATAATCGTTGGTTAGTGGCCGTTAGTAATGAAATTATCATTTCATTTGAAAATATATTGCACCAATAATTACTGAATTATGGCTGAGAATTCCTCATTATGCTTTGTCTCAAAAAATACCATCCAAAATTTTGGATATTTCAAACCTAAGTAGTTGTCATACTACTACATTCATCTACATGAATACCCTGCAAGCCGCCTTTCGGCGTGTGGCAGGGGGGGAATGAATGAATAGAACTAAAATGGAAGTAAATGAAAGATTCATATTTCCCCATCATCAACCAAAAGGCAATTCAAGGTACTGTATTAATCTTATATGTTGTCAGGATATATTTTTATGTAAGCATATTTAAAAAATTAGAACTTTCCAAATTATTAGAAAGTATTTGATTATTCATATAATGTTAGATTTGAAGATAAGAATTACTTGGATAATATCATTAAAAATCAAAATGTGGATAAAAATAATTTCAAACACTCGGCGGAAAGCTAGCCCCTGATGTTTAATTAGTTATCTCCAGATATGTGATTACCATAGTTCTGAAAATAATTTTTCATTTCTTTGTAAACTTTTCGTTGGATCCGCCTCCTTGACAGATTAGGATATGAGTTGCCAAAATCTGAAAAGATGAGTCAGCGTCATTCGTTTGAGGCATGAAAAATTCATTCATACTTGCTCCAATACTCTTTTCTTCTTCGTGCTTCATTCATCACCTTGTCTTTTCTATTTTTTCCCTTTGTACCTCCCTCTTTCTCATTGGAGCCCTGACCAGACTTAGCTGCGAAGAAGTTGATCCACGACTGACGTGAACTGGCCAGTTTTCTCTGGATTTTTACGAATTTTTTTGACGACAGAAAGGCTCTGGTCGAAACTGGATACAGCGGCACTTCGGAGTGTAAGCTTCCTTTTCAAAAAAGAGGGCACCATTTTTTATCTTGGAAAAAAATTCTTTTCAAGGTGGTGGTGATGAGTGATAGAAGATGATTTAAGATGGCGTAGGTTATTATGGTGGGCAGAGGTATTTCATTGACCTCATGGACCATGAGGACCTTGAATTACTCTGACCGTCACATGGTTGACAAAGCTGAGGCTAAAATGGAGGCATATGGCCGACGTTCTAATGAAACCTTGACAACTTTTGCAAAATTTCCTCCCTTTGTGATCTTTGAAAAGTTAAGCAGTCGTTTTATAATTGAACATTGTTTGTTAGGAAGAGTTTTGTAATCTTCCAACACTATACATTTTATATGAAACGAATATTTCACTTTTTGGAAATGATAGCCCGTATTTCTGAGTAGTTAATCATTTTATTTCTTATCCTTTCCGTTCTTCAGGAAAGAATTATTTCGAAGTTTATAGAGTTTTCTTCATATTTTCTTGTTGGTAAATTAATTTAATATCCTTTCCATCATAACTTACCATATGCGTAGGAGCTTTTGAATTGAAACTCAGTGATGGTTCACTAAATTCTTGGAATGAACCTAGTCTTTAGTGTAATTTATCGTAATAAACAGAACTCTTCTTGATGAATTTCACATCTTTAATTTTTATCTAGATTAATTTAATATCTTCCATTTCTCTTTTGGAAATAGATATAAGAAACTGTGCCTTTTATTTACTTTTGATTTATCGTTAGTCTTGTTCATGGCTATGTTGCTTTGAAAGCTGCTAACGTAGGTGTGATGCTAAAAATTAAACTCAATTAGTTTTCAAATCATTGAATGCAAAATCTACACTCCTCATAAGCCGGTTGCCGATATTAAAAATTCGTGGAAAATTACAAAGTTGTATAATTTATTATGTCTTTCCACAAAGTTACGCCAGAACATATTGTTTTCATACACTCCTCATCTTTCCTAACAAGCCTCATTCCCTCCTTAGCACTTTTAGTAGGAGATAGTGAAGAGTTTGATTTTCAAACCTGTCCCTAAAATAAGTACTTAGCTGACACATTATACGATAGTCCTAAGGTTGATTCTGAATCGTTAGACTATTTTTTCATGTTTTCACAGTTACATCATAGCCTCTTCTTCATGATCTGGAATGAGAATTTATCTCGTATTCGATTCATCTCCAATTCCTCGGCGGTGTTTATTTGACGAACTAAAGCGAGACCCCCCTTCTATCCGGCCATGACTGAGAACGACTCCGGAACGGCGCCCCGAAATTGTTTTGAATGAGAGGTCATTAGCGCAAAAAGTCGATTACTCCGCAGATTCGACCAAGTATTGAGAGAGAGATTTCAGGGGGATAATTGAGGGAGATAAAGAGGGAGCGGATAAGGGTACACAAGCGCCGAATTAATGAACTTTAGAGAAAGTGTCAGGGGAGCGGAATTTTGCGGGGATTTTGCGCTACGGGAAGGCGTAAGAGAGCGGATCGGAGGCTCTTCGGTGAGGCGATAATAGTCAATCCACTGCTGGCTTTATGTCCACGCATGGCAGGTCAGCCCCAAAATACTTTCAAGGTTCATTAAGAGCTTTGTCACGGTAACTCCATCAACATATTTTCACTTGTGTAGCCTCTAAAGAGCGTTTGTGTTGTCGGCGATGAAGGGTTCCTCTTAAAAAATGCTTCGGTAAGGGAAACGTCAGCCGACAAGGGGCAATCTACCCCTCCGGTGATTCTGCAATTAACAGACGACTGCGATTTCTGTGAAATTTGGGTTGAGGTATGTGGGGATTCGCAATCTCTGCGTGTTTAATTTTTTCTATCAAAGTCAACGGACGGGGGTATACAGGTATATTTCGATTAATAACTACCAAAGCTAAACGAATTTTTGACTAGTGAAAACTGTTTTTGGGGCTCGGCTATTTAACACAGATTAGATTGTGAAGCTTTTTGCGAATTCTATTGCAATTAGGCGTGCATTAGATATTAAAAGATGGCCATAACAAAAGGGTTGCTGTCAATTGATGTTTACTGGTTAAGTGCGTGGCTGAGGTATCAAGGCAGTGTAATAAATTATTACTAACCGTGGCGTAAAACATTTGCCACTTAAGTTTTTACGTCGGCGGATTATTGTTGGCTTTTACTCCTTCCTACCTTTACGTTTAATATCAACCAAATCACGCCCTTTAAATCGCTCCTTAATTAAATTCTGAATTCGAATTTGGTTAATTAAGAACAATAGATAAAGAAATAAGTCTTCAATCGCGGTATCCCGAGATGTACTTTACTATTATTTCAAACGAAGTTTTGAATAGCATATTTTTAATTACTCAGAGTTTCTCATTATGTTTTGCCGTACTATACCAAACCACATTTGGAAGAACTCACTAAGGTAATAAATTTAGGAGCTCAACGTCACATATTCCAACAAACAAGCTTGTATTTGTGTCGACTTAGTAAGAACGCAAAACTATTACGAAAAAAGAATGAGTGGAACCGAAAAATGTAAATCTTTTCGTTTTCAGGGACGATTAGATAGCTTTAAATTAATAGCAGTTGTACACTTAAGAGTATAAGATACTACGTAAAAGAAATCTTCACGACTTTCTATGTTAAAAATATCGTAGATCATGAATATTTAGGATATTTTTCCACATTCAGTGATATGAAGGTTGATATACTGCATGTTAGTAAGCATGTTTCTGAATCACGAATGAATTCCTTCATTTACATTTGAGTTACAGAAATAATTTTGGTAATTTAGATTTTATCTGTTAGTATTGATGGATATCCTTTATTTAATCATTCTATTTTGGAATTTTGATATTTTTTGGATTATTTTGGATCAAATATTGTCAGCTCAGAAAATTAAGCAACACTTTCTGTTTAATTCATTATATTTTCCTGTTTAATTATTATTTTTGTAGTCAATATTTATTTTTATTATTTATTTAATAATTTTATTAATATTAATTATATTTATTATATTAATTAAAATATTAATTATATTAATATTTTAATTCTTATCGAATTATAATTTTAGTCATTACTGATCCTCATCGATTGACGTTGAATGGCAAAATGAATTAATTCTTCCAATTCTCTAAATACCCTCAATACTTAAATTGGGAAACTATTTATCGTATAGGGATTATCTCACCTGTCCTGTAAGGGGCAATAAAAACGCCGTCGGTATAGAATCACAGCTTTAAATCATTCCCGCCCGCTATCAAACCCTTCTCAAACACCGCCAAAATCCGAGCTTCGCGACGCATTAATTACGGGTAATTATTCCTCCCGCGTCAATCCGTCGTAATCAAAGGTCGTTGGAAGAGTTGACGTGGGCGATGCGAAACACCAGACACACCCACACGGGCGCACTCGCTAGCCGCGGATATATCTCTGCACAACTGCTCTCGGAAACACCTTCCCCGCCTCTCTCTATCATTTCCCCATGCGATAACCATCGGTACTCTATGTGGCGGGGTGATGAACTTCCCACCGTACGAATCCAGTCTCTGGCAGTGTGAGCTGACCGCGGGAGTCGGTTTATTAGAATGCACGAATGCCGAAAGAGATTAGGTTTGGATCCTCTGTTTACTTTTATTTTCTCTAGGATTGCACTCGGGTTCTGGCAATGTTTGGATCGCTAAAAAACTCATTCAAGGGCCCAGTTTACCGAGCGAACTGGCGGAAAAAGGTTGGACTTGGTCCAGCGGGAGGTTTTGACGGATTAGAGTGGGATCGATCTTTTTATCCAGAATAATTGGGTTAATCTCTCGATCTTTTGTGGCTTATTAGAGGTATAAAAGCGGCATGATTTTGGGATTCACTGAGGATCAGCGTAAATGACCTGTGAGTATTACCTGCCACCGCAATGTTGCGAGAGAGTTCGCTGTTGGTGCTTAAATTCGAACTTTGAATTGCATACAGATCACATTATCTTTTCGAGGTAAGCGCTTGACTTTTCACAGTAATCCACCCTACTTTCCTTTCCTTGCATACATCTTTGTGTAAGGGGGGGCTTACGCACATCTTATCATGATTTCCCTTTTATTATAGTAGTTTCTGTCTAGTCTCTCTTTTTTGTATCTCATTCATCTCATTCAACAAGCTTTTACTGGAAAGAAGAGGTTCTAAGGTAGAATCACGATTTTAAGATGACCTGTTCAGTGTAACAGAGAATTTAATATAATCAATAACCGTGTTTGTCCTAAGAAAATAATCGTAGGAGTGGAAGTGCATGGCAGCTATGTTGATCATCGACAACACAGGACGTGAAAACTTAATTTTCCGGAAAAAAATACCGTTAAACAGGATTTGAACCATTGCGGCTAGAATTTGGATGATTTGGAAACTAGACAAGATACACTGACAACTCGGCCATTTAGATTATAAAATTTATGGAAAAGGAGTAGGTTGTAGTTGTTGTAATTCAAGAAAGAAGCCTACTGGAAAAGGTTACTGAATACGCCCGTCAGATAATGAGAGATAACATGACAGATATATTTGCATTTTCATTAATACCCTGAGTGCCGTTTTATGACGTTTCTTCGTTTTATTTTAAGCATAGATATATTTGTTAGCAAAGTAGAATCACTATTTCATCGATATTCAATCCAAATATAGTATTTTATGTGATTCGAACGATCGTAAAACGTAGAACAAATCATAACATTCTTTTTTTCCCTGTAGGAAATTTTTATTCGACAATTCAAGACATTGAAATAATACTAAATCCTAGATATATGACCCATAAGATTACTTCGCGAAATTAAATTTGCGTTTTTGTAAATTGAGTCTAGAGAAATTGATTTTTCACCATATCACCTTCATAGTAGAAAATATAACTGCTTCATTCTTACTAAAGTATACGAGTAAATGTGTTTCTAGCAGTTGCAGTACAAATTTCTATTTTTTGAAGTTCTCAAATACTCCTTGCCCCTGTCGGCTAAATCTGAGAACCATCCTTCCCTTTTTAATATTCTGTCCCTGTTTTATACGGTTAAATCTCCTTTTGACTTCCATCATAAGAATAATCGGATTCATTTGCGGGTTAGACTGCGAATGACATGTGTCACTTGATGGCCACACTTGCTATGAGGGAATTAAAAAAAACATTCGTGTAAAATTTTTAAAAGTGAGATTGCGTACATATGAAAAGAGGCTGGAATGGAAGGATATTTTTAACAGACAAATTATATTGTTTTGGAATTCTTTTGATACCTATGAAATTTCAACTTTACAGGAAATCGAAACAAATATCAAACAATCGCTAATATATATTTTCCTTTAATTGTTTTTCAATGAAAATCCTTTAAATTGTTAACTCTTGAGTTAAATATATTTTATTGCAAATATGAGAAGATTATTTAAGGATATTATTAACCTATGTCAATCTTAAAATATCGAATATATTTTAGTTCTCAGAAGTTCATAATTTAAAATTTGTTTTATCTCTGTTGTAAAACTACTTTTTAAATTCTTCAATTGTTGTAATTAACTCTTTGGAATACGTATATACTAGCATTAAAAATTTCTGCTAAAAAGCCCAATATTAAAAAATAAATTTAATCTAGTTTGTTTTCGGAATATCTTGTGCCTCTACTGAAATCAGATTTGATCAAAGGCTTTCTTTCATTACGTAACTACCATTCCAGTGAAATTCTTCAATTTCATTCTGACAGATGAGTGTATCCGCAAACGAGCAAGACATATCCTTTTCCAAGAATTTTTAAATCAAACGGTATTTAAGGCATTGAAATCGTTTTAATGTTCCATCTGCTTTAATTTTCTTTTGACTTCCGCCAAAAACTAATTGGATTCCGTCGTGGATTTAAGTAACGTGGGCTAAACGGTGGCCCGGCTAGTTGAGAGTTTAATAAAATAATTCATGTTGATTCTTACTGTTTAAATTAAACCACAATGTGACAAAAAGTAACGAGACAGCTACCATTAAGGAAAAGCGCTAGAGTTTTATAGTTTTATCGTCCCTTCTATAATCCTAAAAGTTTTCTACAAGAAAGTTGTTCATAACGTCTATGAAATAATTTACAATGGTGATTCTTTGTATGTTATGAATTACATTTCTTCGCTCCTTAAGTTTGGTATCAACTAACGTTACTCTCGCGAGAGTAATTATCATAAACTCAAAAGTGCGTTATGAATTTCTTCTGAAAAAAGTGAATCGTTTATTAGAGGGTCCCCATTTTAATTTCATGGTTCCTTATAAGTCCCATCTTAATTATTATACCTTTCTTAGGAAGAGGGCATATTTAAGAGCTCTAAGACTCTATCAGTTCCCCTGGGTGTCGTGCCTCTCCCCCTCACCGCGTTGTTTGAAGAAGAGCTCCTTTTAGGAAACAATTTTTAATTTTCTCCTCAAGTCCATAGATTTGAATATGTTCCCGTGCACTTTCTTCCTATTGGCTTCGCTTGAATAAAGTCTCTTGGGTCCCGTTCTGTATGTGCTGGTTGATAATTGTAAATTTCCGCAAAGTAATGCTTTCATACTTCAGCGCATAGGCTTGTTAGAGAGAAATTTATGTTCATATGAGAAGCATTTTCGTGTCATAAGCTGAATCATTATTTTCCGCAATGAAGATTTTCATATAATAAGGTGTTTTTCGTATCTTCATGACTTTCTTTATATGTCTTGTATAGGGTCCACCATAACCATATCATTTGTGGATGGAATGAAAGATTTCTTATGCTTGGTTTAAATCTCTTCTAATTATTTATTTATCTTGATAAAGTCCCCCTACATTTCTCATTAATCTTTCAGGAATAAATAGAAATATCGCCATAAAAATACCACACAAATACACCTAATGCACTCCCGGTATCGAAATTTCAAGTTCATCATCAGGTGTACTGTTTGGTGACTTGAAAATTCGAAACTGAATTTAATATATATCTGAGGAACTGAACACTTAAGATATATCTATGGAATTTTACTTAGTGATTTTTTATTTATTCTTGTAAACGGAGTTTCAGAAAGTTAAATCCTGGATTAAAATGACTGGTATGAGGAATGAAAAACATTTTGGTCTAATGGTTCACTGAATCGAATAAGTAAGATTGAAAAATTAGAAGGAAAAAGGCACATTACTCGTTCATATATATATTTTATTATCTCATGAAAAATATGAAGAAAATTTCTTTCTTAAGCACTTTAACAATAACAATCTGAATTTGCTAATTGTTAGATAAAAAATTAGTTTGATTTATTACGGACAAACAATTAAGACGGTTCGATATATGTAACTTACAATTTAAAATGCTTAAGAGAAAAAAATCTATTCTTTCAGCCGGGCTATTTACGGTATTTAAAACTTCAATTTTCTTCGATTCCTACTTTCAAAAACTTAATTTATTCGGTCTTTCTCATATCATGCTTAAAACGTAGAACCTGAATCTTAAGAATCTTGGGAAGGAGCTGGATATGAACTCGGGGTTTGATTTCCCCGAGGTAGAGAAATGGATTTGAGAGCAATTCTGAATAATGAAGCTATGGAGAGGAGGAAGTGTGAAAAAACTTGAGATGTGCCTTTTAATGCGTTACGGTTTAATGGTGCACTTTCTCTCAAAAATTTCCCTCCCCTTTCGTCTTCCTGCGGATCCGTTTAATTCATTCTCATCCTCTTAAGAGAGCTTTCTTGTCCCTCGCCCATTCATTCCCCACCTATTGAACGAGCTGTCTCATCCACTCCTCCTCCTGAGAGCACTACATCTTCTGCTTCAATATTGTCGTTAGGTAAATGGAGCTTTCCTTCGAGGAATGATTCATACATGAAAGACTTCTTAATTACCCGAGGTACAAACTACTTAGCGAACCTATTAAAGGGTAGATTCGATAATAGCTACGGTTGAATACGGGTTAAAATTCACTATCAATTAAGTGGCCATCTTGTATATATATAACTTGTTTGTTCAATTAATCTATTAAAGTAATCATGGATCTGTTCGGAAGTATTGACGTGAATTAATATACATTTATCCATAGTTAGGAATAAATTCACGATTTCATTTATTTATTTTTATGAAGTAATATTTATTTAATTGAATAAAGTTTCTTTGAAGTAGTCAGAGTATGAATTATAGAACTTTAGTGGTTAGTTTTAAAATATATTTTCTCATGAAAATATGTGCATAAATACAATCGCATTCTTAAATAAAACTATTATATATACTAGAACTATTATATTACTTAATAAAAGAGTCAAAATTTCTAAGGTGTTAAATAATGCGAGACACGTTGCCTGCATAAGACAACCTCATCAGACAGTAACGGAAGAATTATAAATGGCAGTTACAAAAATATTTCAACACACGGTTTTAATATTTAATAAACAAGTTAACGGTGTATTGTTATAGGTTTTATACAGGACAACAAAGGAACATAATGTTGAGGATATTGATCCTTTATTGAGGTAATCCCTTATATGCCAAGAAGGCAAGCAGTTGTGATATTATATTCTGTTTTAAATCTATCTGTTTCATGTGCAGCCACTTCATAAGTTCATTCCTGTTTGAGATATCTTTGATGAAATCACCAAAGACCAATCTCAAAATTATCCAGCTTATCTCTCTTATAGTTATCCTTCGACAATTTTTCTTCATTGCCCTTGTAGATTCTTCTTTGCAAACATTTATTCCTCAACCACCCCTTCGTCTTTCTCTCTCAAACACACTCTCATCATAATATCCCAAAACCATTATCATTCCTCTTTTCCTCCTAACCCTATTCTTTACCCCTATATCCTCCCTTTTGCCTCACAACCCTTTCTTGGTCGCCACCGTGCTAGCTTTCCTTTCTTGAGCAGAGTTAATTAATACGACCCATCGCAGGGGTCATGTCTTCTTCTCCCCCTCACAAAGTCCCTTTGCCTTACCGCACCGCGTACACTCCCTTTCTCACCTTTTCCTCACACCGCACGACCTCGCCCACACGCTAACTCGCTTCTTCCAGACACCAACCCTCCCGAAATGGATTATAGCCACTAAATTCCATCTTTCTCTCCCTCAACCCTTCCTTCCAGCTCCACTTCGCATCCTTAATTTTGCTGTTCCTTTTAAGTTCTTGTTTACCTCTCTCTCTCTTTTCCCGTGTTGTTTTCTCGCTGTCCTGTTGCTGTTTTCTCATGGAGGGATTTCGCCTGCTTTTTTGTCCTCTCCCCGTGTTTCTCTTAATGAATTACCCCCACTGTTTCTCTTATTTCCCCTTCTGTACTTTCGGGTGTTGTTTCTATTCGGGGTTTCTGTGCCTCGCTGGTTTTTATTAACTTTTACGTGGTCGCAATTAAAGCCTAAAGGAAATTCGGTGTTTCTTGCGCGTGGGTTAAAGAATTTTAGCTTGTATTAGTTTTTAGCACAGAATGCAGACTATAAGTTAGGTATTATTTCTTTGTATTCTTTCAATGATGATACCAATAAACTGCGTATGAATTGAAAAATACCTACTAATCTTAATATGATTATGAATTTTAAATTATTGACAAAATTTGAAGCGTTGGAGGTGAAAAATTTTAGAAAAAGTTTTAACCATGTGGTAAAACTATTTCACACGAAGATATTTTTCAAAATATGCGGAACAAAATTGTTTGTTATCGAATGATTTTTTATTACTCGAATTCATAGTTTATAGCCATTTTCATATAAAGGTAATCATAAACTTAAAGGTTTAAGGAAGTCTAGTAAATATTAAAGATAACTATTTTAGGTATTTCAATAATGCGAGAACAATATTTGCAACTTTTACTGTCTATTAAATGTTGTAAATATTGTATTAGAGAGAAGTATTGTTAACACCCCGTAAAGGGTATTGTCCCGCAAATAGTTTGCCCTTAAATGCATTCACATTACTGATTCTTAATATAATTCTTAATGATTCTAAATAATAAGGAAACCTTATTTCCTTAGACTATGCTTTTCATTTTAGACTGAGCCAAACATAGGTACACCTAAAATACATATACAAACATATATGACTTCTGGATACCCAAGTAGGTAGCGCATTTGTCTTTCCAGAAAGCAGTTCCGGGTCAATTCCTGATGGGAGCTAAATATTTCCAAATAAGAGTAGAATGGGGATCCTTCCGTATAAATTATTTCCAAAAATCAAAAACTCGTTATTATCGATAAATCATCATCCGACCCCATAATGGGCGAAAATATGCGAAGAATTGTCTAAAATATAGAGGGCCTATTAATTACTTAATATACGCTATTTTGTATAACGATGAAAGATCATTCATAATAGACAGGACTAAAATTCACTTGTATTTCACAGATTAAATGTTAGGAGGTACATCCTTACCTATCAAAGTTGAAATAATGGCATTATGACCAGGTGTCAGGGATTTTGCGTCGGTTTGCACATAAGATGCTCCTATCATTGTCAGCTGACGTTCTTGTATAAGCAATGGTATATCTTAATTTAATTTTCCCTCCCTTCCTTAAGATCCTTTCAGTAGCTTCGGGCGCGAATGTGGTTTTACGCCTCAAAATCCTTAAACATTTTCCCTTCGCTTTCAGTTAGTTCTCTTCATTTCCTTCAGATTCTCATTCTCCCATGATTCCTTCCCTCTTTGTGCTCCATCTGGAATAATCGGAACGATCTAATTTTAAATCGGTCTATCTGATGATTGTAAGGTCTGAATATTAAAATTTTCGCGTTCATTTCTCCATAGTTTTGTAATTTTCGAATCGATTCATATTAGAATTATCTCATAGAAAAGGTGATTCTGGTCGTAATTTCGCCAAAATAAGGGCAGTATGTACGTATGAATGTATTTCTTTATGGATGTATTTTTAGTTGGTACTCTTTTAAATACCGAACGATCAACTACACTTCATTGACGTTGTAAGTCACAAAGTCTTTGTCATATGATTACATAATTATCATGAAGACTACAATTGGTTATCGATTAAACATCCTCTGTACAGTATCCTATTTTATGAACGCTGAGTAAATACGGGGCGATATTTCATATTGTATTAACTCATCATTAGCACTGGGAGTTTTAAGCCTTTATATTTTAGTCGCACTACCCTACTGTATTTCTCTCTAAACCTTATTCTTTGAACTATTTTTACTTATTTTAATTAGTTCCTACTTCTTCATCCTCATGATATAAAATGGACTCCGTTTAACTATATCCCTATATTCGAAATTAGCTGCATTATCATAATTATCCTCGTGAAACTTCATTTACACAGCAATTGGTTGAGATGAACTCTGAAGTATCAGTTTTCAGCGTTTTCAATAGTGGTTCCCTTTGTCTTTCTGCTTCTCATTTCTACTTATAGAGGTCCCTGTTGTACATAAATAATCCTCAGACATTATGATCGCTATCATCCCTTCGAAAGAAGAGCCTTGGTGGTCAAGAGAACTAGTCATTTGGACGAACGAACTAATCAAATTCCCTTTCACTTAATTTTTTGTGACATATATTTGAAATACTGGGATTCAAATTTTTACTGCCAAATTATTTTACTTCTATTTTTGATATTGACTTTCCGATTTTTCTGTTTCTAAAGTGATATCTCATTTTGATGTGACCCATCTTTCGCCTCTTACGATTTTCCTTGGATAATTTTCTCATTATCATTGCAATAGACAATATCATGGGTATTAAACTTATCACTACTGCGGGCAATTCACTAAGAACTTAAATTCACGCAGGCCACACTATATGCAGAGCTATCAAATTTATAGAAACGTTTAAACCTGAAATTAACTTATCATTAATCACTATCCTTTCACTATAGTTGAAAAAAATCAAATTTAGAATTTATTTCATTCCAAACTCCCAGTTTAAGACAAAAGAAAATGTATAACCATTAAGTAATTCAAACGAAATGAACTGAAGTAATAACAGACCTTTTTGACACCTGTAATGGACAAATAATGCCCGAAAATAATTGTCTGCGTACTTTTTGTTACTTCGGGAGTAACTTAAAAATTGTGCGGCAGATTCTTTAACTTTGAACCCTAGCCTTGAGATATAGGATCGCAATTTGGCACCCCTGAACTACTACGTTTATCCATTAATAGTCTGTATCTATAATAAAAGACTGTTTTCATTTTTATCCTCTTTCTGCGCAGAGCTACAGTATCTAGTATTGATAATGCGTATCCTACATTTCTTTCAAGATTCTTGGTTAAATATTGTTTATACTTAATTTTTACCATCAAAAAATATCTTGAAGGTAATACAGCAAATTCTTTTCCTATGCGGATTAAGTTCAATCATTACTTTTACAGCGTCCGATAAAGGAAACAATTCTTAAATCTTATTTTCAATTCAATCAAATGTTTAATTATTTCTTACACTGAAATCTGTTCCTTGTGCCATATCTTGATGATGGGATTATATTTTTCGTTTGTATTTAGCTACCGGTTAGAGAAAAATGTACCTTTAATTTTCTTTGGTCTCACTCTTATTAATTGTACTGATGTATGAATGATACTGAAAAATGGAATTGATTTCGGTCACTCATTTTCAAATGTTATGAAAATTGCTATTCATTTGTTTTTGGTGCTGCTCTTACGAATAATTTTTTAAATGGTATTTTGTCCCAGTTAGGAAACCGAGGCTTTAAAGGGGTTGCCTCTTTTACTCTTCATCTTGTCTCATATCCAAAGCTTTCAGTAGCTAATGGTTGAGAGAATGAAGAACCAGAGATGATGACCTCACAGATAGGGATTGCAGATAGGATTCAATAGCTCACGATCAATCGCTTCTCATGGTTTGTTTTTCTCGTTTTCTGTCCCTCCATTTCTTCCTCTCTTTCTTTCTCTCTCCTTTATCCCTATTCCCCTCTCATCCCATCGCTTCTTTCCCCCACTCACCTCCTTAAAACTTCCGACTCGTGTTCCTATCGTCCGCTACCCTCATCAGTGGGGGCGCTTGTGATGCCAGAGAGAGAGAGAGAGAGATCTTCACGTTTATGCACCCGTTAATTAAAATAGTAATTAAATTGGGCCGTGGGGGAAAGGGTCGAGAGGGTCTCTTGGATAGGGAAAAGAGGGAGAAAGCGTTTTGGAAGGGTACGGAGGGCTTCTTTCAGCGATCGAGAGGATTAAGGGAGAGAAAGGGGTTTTGGCAAGTGGAGAAGAAAGCCGGGAGTTATTCCGCGAGCGTCGTGAGTCAAAAATTAGTAAGCGCGCTAAGGATTTCGCTCTCGCATTATTTCCGGCGTCATTAAAACGGGAGGAAAGATAGGAAATGTCTTTCGCTCTTCAACTCGGGGATTTCTTCGCGTGTTTTTTAAAATTAAAAGTAGTTTACGAGTTTTCCCGAGTGAGTGTTCGATTGCGGTGCGAGTATCTCATGGTGGCGTGGCTTAATTTTGATCGGCTGCCCCTTTTCGGAACGTAATTTCGTCTGGGTTTAATTAAAGAGAGGAAATAAAGGGGAGGGTAAGGTAAGAGAAGGTTCTTTCTATTTGGATGAATTTTCGAAGGCTCGAAAACGCAGGTAATATGGTGGAACGATATTTGGTGGTTATTTATGAATGTGTGGGTTTATGATCCGGGTCTTTCCAGTAAATTGTATTCATGCCTTGTCTCTATTATAGTCAATTTTATATCACAGCTGGAAGTGATCGAGAATTGATTGGCTTTATTTATTATTGGTAATTAATTTCTCCGGGATTCTAGAAAGTGGGCACCACGCTCACCTATAGCGAAATTGATTCTAGTTTAGTTTTGATAGGGACCAAGTAGAGAAAAAAGGGTTCCACGAATATATGTTCCATCCAAGCATCATCAGGATTAGTATCATCTCAACCATCTGCATAAATGTTCCATCAGATCAACTTCAAAAATCAACATACAGTTTTTAGTCCTTGTGGAGCTCTTTTTTATGCACAAATTAGTATACTTTTGTAATGTTTTGCGGCTCATTTATGTAAATCTTTGAAGTTTGATAGAAATAATAACGGATCATGTACATACATACCTATCTTCGAAGGGCTTTTACATAATAAGACGATATTAAACGGCAATCTTCAATTCAGAAGAATAACGCTGCTGGAATGTATCCCAGGAGAATAACTTGTTGTGAAATATTCGCAGAAAAAATTAACGATCTCGCAAAGAAGTTTCATAATGAAGTTAATTTCTCAATGTTATATACTGTATGTACTCATTTTCTTTCTTATTATAGTAATTATTCATTAGGTATTCTTCATAACATATATAATATAATCGGTGATTAACAGGAGGCGAGTTGAACACCAATAGTATATCATTTCTTTTAAGGCTCTTGTACACGATATACATGAATTATGTTCACATATCCAATTTTTCTCTTAGTCTCCATTTATTTAAAAGGAATTGAAGTGATCATGATTATGAATTATAGACGTGGGATGTGAAGATTTCTATAGACATTCTTGACGTTGCCAAAATATTTTAGATTTAATATTCCTACTCCTTCGTATTTATATTTTATTTAATATATTTCTTCATTGTTAATTTTTAGTTAGAATTAGGCTAAAATACGAATCTGTAGGTGTGCTTTGAGGTTTTAGTTGATTCTGTATAGTGCTGTATTTAAGGAAAAACTCTGCGATAAATATAAGAAAGAAACGCATGATAACAATACAATGGGACTTTATTTGGCGAAATTGGGAATATTGAATCCCATCTTCCATTTAACCAAAAAATGGCATAATATAAAGAAAATGCAAATGGCATAATAAAAAATATAATAAAAATCTATAAAGAATTATAAAAAATACAAATATATAAATCTATATAAAATTGATACAAAATGAAAATATATACTAATATAATAGTCTTATTTAATAATTGCAGTAACGATGAAATCATATCATTCGTTATTAAACTTCTGCCATTAAATTCGCACAAATAAGATGGCTTCATATTCAAGAGGACTTGGAAAAAGTTTCAATTGAGTCATTTTTACTCTTCCATAGCAAATCCCGTATTATCTCGGTTCCCGCGAGGGATCTTTCGAGAATGACGAATGGCGAAAAATTGGAAACTTTACGCAAGGGATAAGTTCACGAAAGAAGACTGAGATGAATTGAGATTTTTTTAAGCGAAAAGGAAAAATTAATACCCCTTTTGCCACTGATCATTATTCAGAACGTGATTTCATTCTGCTTCGTGAAGTAAAATAAGTGGCCTCAAGTTTGCGTTGGTTAAAGGGGCGGTGGTAAATAGGAGTGGGCACGCCTAATTAATCTCTTAGTGGTCTCTCCTTCCTTCTTTGGTCTTCTGTCTCTTCTCCCTTATTACCTCTTCTCCGTCTTCATTTCTTGATATGCTCCAATTTAAGGTATCTTAGACGTGTCTTCTAGAAGTGAAGATGGAAATGATTGCTCCAATAGTAAATTTCTATTGCACCAGCCGTGCTTTCTGCTATAGTCACGAGTCGTCAACTTACTGTATACTTTCGTAGAATCATCGACTATGGCAGCTTATGCATGGCAGACTAGGCATGTGTTACACCTTTAACTTACTGCGCATGTTCAATTCGGGTGCGTTTGGTTGTTTCTTTTACCGGACCGTTCCTGAAACCATGTCTACAGATCGGTACGTTAGTATCTATCACATCATTACTCAATAATTCAAATATTTGGGAAGTATTTCTTGACAATTTTCTCTTTCTATACCCTTTACTCCGATATAAAGTGGAAATCATAGCTATTCATGTATTGGCTAATTTTAGTTTGAGTTCATACCTGTAGAAACTAGAAAGCGACGAATGTGTATAGAAATTTTTCAAGATTGGAGGAATCCAACATATCAAAATATCTTGTCAAAGAAGGCGCACAGTAGCATGAAAAATTACTGCATTTACTGCATCTGGGGGCACACCAATTAAAAAGTCTCTGAATAGAACAAAAAATATGGTACCATAAACCCTTCCTAGTTTTAGCTTATGAAATGGAATGCGGGTGTTTGATGGCTCATGTTTAAAAGATCTTGGTAATATGACCTTCCTTCTTCAATATTTTGGTTCTTTTCTTCCTCTCCTAGATCCTACCGTCAGTAAATTTGAATGAAGAAATGAAGGAGACAATTTTGATTCAGCTCGAACCCGGATCTCCCACTTGCACGGTGGTTGCAACTGAGCTACGACAGATCAATCAATCTCTCCTTGGATTTTTGAAGATGTTAAGGGACAAGGTGAGTTCCTGCTATGCTATAACAAATTTGAATCAGTTTGTAATGAGTTTCTGGTAGCCTCGACAATCATGGAATAGGAATTCGATGTGTTTATGACACATGTTGGAGTATGGAGCTCTATGGAGCTCAAAAGTACTGCATAAAAATATGATCCATCGTGCCTTTGAATTTTCGTCACCTACGTATGCGTGAAGTATTGAAATATACGTAATGTTATAATAAATGAATACACGAACTTGATGTGCACGTTTGTTAGGAGTTAGCAGTAGAAGTAGAATATTTTATGAAAAGAAAGCGGTAGATTGAATGAAATGTCAATGTAAGATGCCTTAGAGATTTACACAAGCCGTCATATTCAACGCCTGTATTTCAGTGGATGTCGTTCGGCTCTAAAAGAATTAAGGTGGCCGGCCTTATAATATTACGTTACCATTGTATATGTCATCTTGTCGTTTGTAGCGATTATACTATAACCAGCGAATATTACTACGATATTTCAAAAGTCGAGAATATTCTGCCTCAGTCTCCAAACATTACAACGCCGATATCTGTATATTCAGTGATGACAATTCAAATATCAACTCAAGCATTTGACCTAATGGCGCATTTTTCATTACTCGGGCTATTTTCAGGAACCGCAAAACTTTCTCCTTCAAATGATCAGTCATTCATATGTTTTATTATAATTAATGTTGATAATATATATAGGATACATAAATAAGGATAAAAAGTTGCTTAATCTTATTTTCTTATCTTTTCTTAAACATATTTCTTATTTTCTATTTATGTTATTTATTTTATTTTTCCTTTTTTTATTTTTTTGTTCTAATTACATTAAAATACGAATCAGTAGGTGTGCTACGAGGTTTGAGTCGATTCGTTAGAGTGCTG
This sequence comes from Pachydiplax longipennis, assembly GCA_036926295.1. NCBI lineage: Eukaryota > Metazoa > Arthropoda > Insecta > Odonata > Libellulidae > Pachydiplax > Pachydiplax longipennis. Next base: position 17,614,341 of record JAVFKF010000001.1, on the reverse strand, counting down.
TTTTTAATACAAAAATAGCGAAGCTCTCACAGAAACTTTCGTTCTCTACAGCCGGGGAAAATTGATCTCATCCGAAGCTTTTAATAAAACATCCTCCATACCATTCCACTGATTCCTTTTCCTTTCGAATCCAAAAACAAAAAAAAGATCCACATCAGTTACCTTTTTTTAAACCAGACATGCTCGTTTTATCTACTTCCAACCAACTTCACCTTTGGGTCATCCGATTCGACAGCCTCAATTATTAACCCTCCCATTAGGGCAATCGCTCCACGGAAGTCTGCCTAAATAATCAGAGGAAGAGCATAGAGCAAGGGATATGGGCAAGAGAGCTTTCCCACCACTCTAATCTCCATGACTCCCTCCCATAGCAACATATTGCCTTGGTAACCGCGGTTCTTTCCGAAATGGAAGACGACTGGTACCGAGAGCCGTTGTATCCGGAGATAAAGACCTTCTCTCACACTGATACCTCCCATCCCCTTGAGTCATCCTACCTCTAACCCTTAACCCGCTCATGCATTAACCTAATTTAGTGCTCGGAGCCCATCACTGCCACCCTACGGCGCCCCTAGCAATTACTTACGTCCGCTTAGGAGCCAAACCTAAGGGCGAACCTTATTTTTCGGGCGAAGCACGCGCACGAGAGTGAGTGATACAGCCGTTCCGAATGCGTGGTTCTGGGCAAATGCGGATGCAGATGCTCCTCCAATGTATTTGTTTTGTAGTAAACGAGGAGATAAGGTGGAAAGAGGCCCTGGTGTGTTTATGGGATGCATCCTTCTTTTGCGTGACCGCCTGCATAATTAGTTGAGATGGACTCGTTTGCAGACGTTGAATGGGTAACCCTTTTATGGGTCCTGAGAAGAATATTCAAGGGTTTTAGTCATAAATATAGATGAAGATACTCTAAATTTATAGGTAAATTACCTTAATAACTTTCCTCTAGTTTCCATGGAACTGTGGGTAGAAGTCGCTAATGAACGAGTCTCATTTAGATTAAGAAATTTTAGAAAAATCCGGAAAAAGTGATAGCGCCAAAACATGAATAGAGCTATTTATGTTCTTTTTCAATTTCGACATTCTAGGATAGTTTAAATTTACAGTGATATTATTTCAAGGTAGTATTCAGAAGTTGATTCTTAGGTGCTGATCGCTCTACAATAGAATTGATTCCTTTAAAGAATTCAATTCAAAACTAACGAGTTATTTTCCCATGCCAAAAACTTTTAATAACTTATTTTTATGTACTTTAGAATATTCTCACTATATAACACCTGATTTTATCTTATATCAAACTATATCACACACAAAACGATGACTAATTATAGGTAGCAGTGAACATTAAAGATATGCATTAAAAAATATGCATTTCTGCATGTATGTTTCTATCTTTAAGGCACACTGTATTTTTTATCTTAGAGCCCTAAAGTTTTTTTGCGTGGGGCAGAAAAGGTTTTAAAATTCTGCTATATGAAAAATTAATAATTTAAAATTTTACAGATTCATCGAAATAATAAAAGAAAGTTTTAAAAATTGTATAATAAATCAATAAGTTGGGGCATCTAAAATATTTATTATTGTTTGAACATTGAATTTTCATTTTGGTGAAACTGTTTTGGCAAATAGTGTTTTATTCATGAGAGTTGTTAAATTCGTAAAAATATTCGATTTTCTACATTCTTAATATTGAATTTGCATTTATGATGTTGTTTTGGCAGTGGAGTTAACATTTATGGGTTGTTCCAGGGTGATTCGTTTCGTTTCATCGAATTTGATCTCGAATGAAGCTCGGTGAGCTGAGTTACTAATTAAATCTTGTTTTAGTAATCCCTTTATCGTATCCGTAGTAATGCCGAGATCAAAGTTACCTTCCCGCCTTACTACCATGCATAGTGGGTAAAAAGACGAGTTAAGTTTCGTCTGAAGCGATGAAGCACTTTTAAAAATTGAAGCAGGAAGTGTAATTGCTAGTTTAGCTTCATGATACTTAGCGAGACTCCTGAAAGTTTGGAGGTACCCATACCACTTACATGTTTTGAACTTGGGAGCGCTTACTAATGCTATCAGTCAGCTTCCATTAGCGACTTTTGCCTTAAGAGTTTCATATGAATTAGTTTTCGTTGATTATTGATTGTGTTGTAAGGAATAACTTGCGATAAAACTCCTGAAAATGGAACGATAACGTTAAAATTTAATGTTAATTTACAAATCGTTATATATGTTAACTTAATCTAAACGTTATTAATTAAATATTATTAACGTTATTAATCTAAACATTATTAATTATGGTGAAATATATTTGTCAATGAATCGTTTTACAAAACTAGCTATATTTTCCTCCGAATAACATTTAAGCGCATTATACTTAACAGATAACTTGAAATAACAAAATATATTTTATACGAGATGACTAAAAATTTTATGGTAGATGACTGAAAATTTACGCGAAAAAATTCCAAGACTTGCTAAGAATGTTTCAATTTAATAATCACTGAGTTAAATATCAATGCTCAACACTAATATGGCAATAATTATTAATCATATAATTGTCTTGCAATAGGACTGTGGTATTTTTATTTCACCTAGAATTGATCTCATTCATTTTATCTTTTACATTAGCAGTTTGGTTGGAGAAGGGTTAATATTCCCGTATTCGGAATATTGTTGGGAAATATTCATATCTATAGGCATATAGTTTATAAAACTGAGATAATAATTTTTCAATAATTCGTTTCACTTACCTTTGATACGAGCTAAAAACCTTCTTAAAGTTGTTTATATCCAGGATACTATTCGATACACGACAGGCCAAATATTTCAGTTCTTTTCTTTGCGATCCATCTCTCATACTTACCTAGCAATCTTTAAGGCCTTAAAATGATGGATCCTACACATTATCTTTAAGAAAACTGTATTTCTCCCACAATCTAGACAGTATATGGTCGTTTAACTGCAAATGTACGTGACTACTACGTCTGCTCCTAAAAGTGGCGTGATTTAGCGTGGCGTTATTCTGACAGGAATGCATCGAGAGATAAATGCAAGGTATTTACATGTACTTTAATGGATTTATAGTTTATACTGATAAGGCCGGATTTATGTCCGGGATATTATCCACCGTAAATCAACGGACATTGAGCGCAACGGGGCTTACTTCGTTCCCGACGCCATAGCATTTGCATAAAGCCCACAAGCGCACTCTGGGGAAGTTTGAAATTACTACTCGAGGAGGAAATCGGGGGTGGGAGTTTGAGGAGAAGTTTTCGCTCAGGAAGGAAGGACTCTATGAGGGAGAATGGCCACAACCGCTGTCGAATAGATCGTTCATACATTCATAAGTTAAAGAAAACACGGAAAAGTGCGTTTTAAGCGCCTCTCGTGGGAAATTATTCCGCAGGAAGTAGACTTCGCTTTGAAACTCATTCCGCGAGAACATCACGGTAATATCCAACTGCTGCGTAGATAGCGTAGTATATCTGGGAGTCGTTGCATAAACTTTCCGAAACTAGTTCACGATTACTACTCTCCCACGAGGCGTAGTTCTTTGGATGAATAACGAGGTGAGTTTCTCGCATATTATCTAGTGAAACACGCAAGGGTAAAACTTTGTTTTTTTTCTCTCTTTGGGAAATGAAAGATGGAAGGGAAATTTACTTTCCTAAGAAAAATGTTGGAAAAGTTGGAGTGATATCTGGTTTAGATATGAAAATGATGAGAAATATTTCCATTTCTTTACCTCTGTTTTTTATGATGTTGTGATACATTGTTAAGAACATGATAAAATCTTTTATGGTAATGATTAAATATTTCAAGTTTCGAATTAACGTCACAACAATAGTTAAATTTCTACCCCCTGTTTACTAAAGAATAAGTATTTTATGGATATTCATTAATAAAAACGATAATAAATTAGCAATTTGTTCTACACTTTAACAGTGCCACAGTGCATCACTGATTTTAGGAAAAATATCCGAAATTAGATGGTGAACGTAATAATGAATTCCGGAATTTTGTCTCAGTGAACTCACTGCGAATATTTTTTCGTCCTTTTCAAATCTCGAAAATTATCAACCAATCAAATCAAGTTAAATGCTCTTCTTTGGTCGTATATGGATCGCTTGCTACCTTTCAGAATAAGAATCACTTAATATTCTTCATACTACTCTGTTATAGTTTGTTTTTACTTGTTTCATTTTAATTACATAAAATCTCATCAATTTATAGGATTAGGCTTAAGCCCTCAGTTTAGAAGATTGTTCATGAGGTATGGCAAGTCATATTTTGACATTCAAAGTTTCATTCATTGGAAATGCGAGATAAGCAATTCTCGAATCCATTGTCTAAATTTTTTGTTCAATTACTTAAATCCGTTATAATCACCTCCATCACTTCCAGCCACCTTCATACTAATCTGGATACCTCCGAGTTACAATTCACGGGTCTCATGCAACTTTACAGTGCATGATAGAAGAGAATGTTCAAGAATTTCTTCATCCTTAATGTATCTCTTACCGCAGGTTCTGCGTAAGAGAATACGGTAATCTTAGGATTAGTTGCAACTTAAGGAGCAGCAATACTTAAATACAGCAATGAGTAAGATCTGGGCTATGGTGGTTGATGATCAGTCTACTGAAGTTTTATTAGCTCATCTTAAATGCATGGGACTTAAAAATTCTTACTCAAAGTGTAATTTATAAAGAACACAAGTGAAAATTCATTGTGGATTTCTTTATAAGATATTTCATATTTTGCTAAACATACTATACATACTAAATTTACTGAGAGGACGGTAACGGCTAATATTTATTCAAGATCAGTTAAAAAAAACTCACCTATTCATTTTTTTAATCAGTGCTAGAAATTGATTACCGTGTGCGACTATATGTGGCAAATAATCGTTAGCATTAAGCCTAAACTAAGCTTTCATGAAACACAGAGGATTACCAATAGATATTTATTTGGAATTCCTTTTGGAAATTATATTGGAAATATTATAATTTGGAAACGAAAAATAAAAGCAGGGTCCAATTACTAACACATTACCACAGGTTTCTAATGCGCGGCCGGTTTCGACAATTATTGTCATCACTAGAACAATCGCTAAAGTTGTATTTGACAATATGGTAACTGGAGAAATTTAATGGTCTAAGTCTGTTCTACTATAAATTTTGTTAATGGCGCAGAAATCGCTGTTTTTACTCTTCCTGGTGACGTCCCACCACGAAGTTAAGGCTCAATCTCTTGGTTAAATATGGAAAATTTTCCATTTTCTCATTTTATTCTAGTTTTCTTATGATTGTCTTTAAGGGGATTTTAATTCTTACCTTTGTATAAGGGCGGCTGTTAGAATAATCAATAACCAAAGAAGTCTACTGACTCATATAAAAAATTAACAGCCAAAATTGCGAAAATAAAATAATATAAACAATTCTCGATAGAGCAGCATAGTGAAAGTCATCCGGTAATTGGAATTTCAATTTTGATCAACGTAATCTACTTCACGGAAAAAGGAAGCGGCGAAATCCTAAGATACTGTATCGGTCAATTAAAATTTAATTCGTGAGATCGTGGAGTGATCGAAAGAAAGACTGTTCGCGTGATTTTAAGTAATGAGGAAAGAGTTTCATGACCGAATTCGATACGATTCTTCTGCCTTATTGTCCAACTTTAATAGATCCGTGGACCCTCCGGAAGCGGGTGGCGTTCTGGAAGCGAGTGATCGATATGAAATACAGAGGAACAAAAGAGGAAACTAAGATAAATTACGTGGAGTCAACTAGAGGAAGAGAGTTGACGATGAAATGGGAATTGAGATGTGAGCATTCACTGCCTTCATTGGAAGTAGACATCAAATCAAACATTTCACTCCGGCAATCTCTTATTTCCAGCTGCCTTCTCTCTGATAAACTTCGGGTCCTTCCTTACTGCTCATTTCATTCGATTTTTACCTACTGGTTGTGTAGTATACGCGGGAGTAGTTTATCAGAAACCGTGATTTCCCAATTTTATCTATTCTTTACCTTCATGTGTTCAAGATTTTAATGACAGAAGAGATGGACTTCACATAACTCAATTTGTCGATTCTTTTTCGTTTTCTACATTATCATATTTATTTCCTATTGAAAATATCTTCCATTTCTCATCTATAAACGTACTAAAATCCATTTTGCATTCAATTGCACATTTTAAAAAGCACACATTATAAAAATCACTTTCTCGTTATTTTTAAGCTAAGAAATCTATTCAGTTTTACGAGAGATATGTTGTATCAAAAATCGTCTGGAACGATATCGCATTAGATAAATATTGGATCTTCTAAAAGTGGAATGCATTTGCGATGGGGTCTAGCAAGTTGCATAGTCTGTTATTTTAATTAAACGTGACAATAGTGTCATAATTTAATGTCATCAAAGGTAAGGTAGCTTGCTATGATTTCGTAATTGCTTTCGAATTATGTCTTTTTGTTATTGTGGACTTAAGTATTTATTATTGACTGGCTAAATTTGCTGCCTGGGCTAAAATCTAAATTGTCGTCTCTTGACTAATAATAATCGTTCGAAAATCATTGTTTCAAGCCAAAATGAAATCTGAATGAAGAATTTTGAAATAAATTTTCCATTACCGTTCTCTTAAAAAGTATTATGACTTGGGTGAAGGTGTAATCTTATTAGGAGATTAATTGTGTGATATTTCCTTGCTACTATAATCAACTTCGAAACATCAGAAAGCTCCGATTCTCCATTTCACCTCCTTTAATAGAAGGCAGATGCCAGACTATATTTATTTTACATTAAAACTTGACAAAATTCAGTTCCATCATTTGAAATCCATTCGAATGCTCAGACATTTCGAGTTTTATTCCTGCCGCGCCGAATTCTTTCCGTTCCACAGGGCGGCAAATTTAACTTTGCCTGGGAAGCAAACTCTTCCTAAAGGGCTCACCCTACTCTAACCTCGTGGAAACTTCTTCCATTGCCACCCTTCAGTGTCCTCTTACGACTCCCTTTTAACCCCTAGCCCAACACTCGGGGGTGGTGGTTTTCCTGCCCTCCAACCCGCATCGAAAAGCCACCCCCTTACGCACGGTCGCCGGAGGGGATTTCAATTTCCCTCTTCTCCTCCCTTGTGCATACATCCCCCTTTATCTTCCGCCCTCCATTCTACTTGTTCTATCTCTTTTTCGAATCCGAGATTTCCATCGTATGTTTGGAGATGGAAGTGCGTGATTATTTTGCGCGTCTTTTTCATCCCCATTGATTCGCAATTTTAATTTCGTTTCACGTGCCATGAGCGATTTTTTTTACAATGTAGAAATTCTTTAGTGGCATTAAGGGAGACTCAAAGAATTCAGAGTCTTAATCAAAACGTGAAACAATAATTTTGAAATAATTGAAAACAAAATTTCTCTCTACCACGGAATTAGTTGAGAACGAAACATTCCTAGTGGTTAAATTTACACGCAATACTTTACCATTGTATTTACATTTTTATCAATTAAAGTATCATATGATAGGATTCATCTAACTGTAAATTTCTTCAACTATATGCAGGAAGTAACAAAAACATTTTAATTGAAACACAACCCCAGAGTAATACCAAGGTGCTATCACAACTCGGATTTATGTGCAGCAACCAGATATTTATGAACATGTTGCAATTGCACCCAATTTGGGTGCTCTATAAATATGTATTAAATAGAAGTTTCCTTTTGCCATCTGTGTAGCGGAAAACTCCTATTTTGAGGTAAACGCTGTTCAACGGATGACTTCATATATATGGATTGACTAATATTTAGAGAACACGGTGGCGTTCCGTGATACAATGAAGCCACTTAACTTTTAGAACGTAAATTGTAGCATTGTGAAAATATGCTCAGATGAGATAATGGTTTAGAATTTATTTATTAAGTATTAATCCTAAATTTTGATAATTCATTAAAGACGGTGAAGGTGTAAAGGCATTGATGGAGTTAGAGGGGGCTATCCCCCCCCCATTTTGTTCTTGCAAAACTACCGCTTCGCTTATGATTTGGCGAGGAAACAAAAAAGATAATAACGAAGTTTTTGCAATTACAATATATCTATTGGGTAAGTCACGTCGAAACTGTATTATAACATTAAATGGAAAGAATTATGGCACACTTTGATTACTGTTTCTTCTATATGAGTGTTTAAGGAAATTCAATTTTAAATTCCTTTCCGGCAATTTTCAAGATCGCCCTAGCAGTCATAGTTCGTTCAATTTTCGCCAAAAGTAACTTGTGAGCTTTGTACATTTAGGAATACATATTACCTTTAACTTCTGTTAAGGAATAACTCGGGTGAAAACCATGTCTCTTTTTTACCTTAATTTGTCCACTGCTTTTCTCCCCTACATCATTCTTATGTGCTCTCAGTCTTACTTCCGTATACATCTGCTTCATCCTCATTTATCTCCCTTACTCATGTCAACCCCTCTGCATGTCTCTTTCCTTTCTTCTGGAATATCAATTAGAACTTTTATAGCAACGGGTTGTTTGTTTTCAATCTCTTATTCGCTAACCTTTCATTCATTTTCTTACCCTCCGACTCTCTCCATGTTTATCTCAGAGTCAGTATATCAAATGCGCATAAATTTTCCCGAAACTTTGCCGACGGTGTCTAAATTGAAAACGAGAATTGCGCAGAATATTTCATCTGCTATGAGTTTCCGCGCCATGATTCACCTACAAGGCTTTTGTATTCAGATATCGCATTCTATGAGAGATTTTTGATATTAAAATAATAGAGGAAGCTTTATTATTTACGAAGAAGAACCTCGATTAGATTAAAGGATGAAAAGCAATAAATTTCCTTAAAATTACATTACAGCATATATTAGGGACAAAAGCAACTGTATCATCACTTTATACGATTAAAATCGAACAAAATATTATTCTTGAATAAAAAATAAACTTCTCCTCGAAAAAATTATGGAGGAAATTGAAGATTATAATATTATTAGTGTTTAATAATAATGATGTTATCATAAGAAGAAACATGTTTACTTGCTGTTTTCCCTTTTTTATAGCTTCCCTTGTTTCACGGGAAAAACCACTATCGGCACCATTAAAACTTTCATTGTTTTATTAACTTCGGTTTTCACGTTGTTTAACTTTGAGTTTACCTGAAATTTTTAACTACATAACTGTATACTAAGGGTAAAATTTATAAAATAACAATGTTCAGAATTGCGTTTCAAAAGATGATTTTAGAGCTTGCGTTCATATTCTTGTAATAGTTTATGGCAAGTATTACTAGGAATTCATGGTTAAGGAAATTCCGCGATCAATCTAAAACATGCACGATAGTTTTCCTGTTAGCAACTATAACGCAATCTAAACGTTTACGTAATCAGGTGGTTTCCTTTAAAGCCAAGAGTTAGAAGGGTTCTGTTCGATTCTCTAAATATATGTTTTGTTTTAATCCAAATTATATGCAATGAATTAAGTACGCAACCCTTCACACTGACCCGTAATAATTGAAAATTTATGGAAAACTCATTGTTTTACGGGCAGTTTTACGAGCCTGTTTGGCTATAAAGAACGTAGCCTTTCTAATTATTTAAAGAAAGTTGAAATAAACATTTAGTTTTGAAGTTGAGTTATATTTCTTTTAGTAGAATTGTTCTATGGAAGGTAATAGAATTCTCGAGCGATGAAACAGAATATTTAATTTTTTTTTCGAGTCCCCGTTTAATGCTATAAGGGGAAAATCAACCCTTCAGTTACGTCGGAAGCGGAAAGCTTCGAGTTGGCGTTATAATTCGTAGGGATAACACAAACACCTCGAGCGGGACTCTCGAAATACTTTAAACAAATTCATTGAGCGAGAAGATAAAAGCAGCTACGCCGATTCCAAAGCCAAGCGATCCGCGAATTTTCGCCTCCTTACCTCCTTCAGCCGAATATATGTTCGAGACCCTTCCATTTCTATGGCCCCTAGCTTTAACTTCCTGTTTCGTCCCCTTCTTATCCTTCTCCCTCTTCTCCTTATTCATACCTCTCTCTTCAGTTCGCTCCATTAACTTCCCATTCTCCCCATCCCCATTTCGCATCCCAACTTGCCCCTTTCCTCGAATCTTCACTCTCACAGCGAACTCTCAGCTTTCGCTCCGTTTCCTCGTGTACATCTTCTCCAAAATATCGTTTCTTCTTTCTGCTCCTTATTTTTATTTTCGTAGCACGAGTATTACATGCATAGATGGTTCGGTTTGTTCGTAAATGTACATTTTTGTTCATTACGCTACATCCTTTTGTGGGATATGTCCTAGCCTGGGTGATTCGTCATGGGCGATACGTGGTCAGCGCACTGACACTCATGCCGCCATATTTGACTTTTCTAGGCCATTTGGACTCGAAGCCTATTAATTCAGGTAGCTTCTTAATTTTTTTCATAACTTAATGGTCCCAGTATAAATCGATCGCTTTCTTTGAATCAATTAATGGGGCTCGAAAAGGGCCCCATAAATGTATCATGTACATACTTAATGATCCTAAAACCTTCGTTTTAATATTTTATTCGTTAATTTAATTTAAAATTTGAAAATATATCAAATATTACCCAAAGAAAACAGAAGAGAAAAATATGGAAGTGACTGGGGCTCAAACGCAGGTCTTCCTTGGAAGTGCACTTTCCGGGTAGATTTTCTGACTGCTATACAACCACAACGAAGGTTAAAGACCCAAGTTCAAGTACTAGTAGCTTCGGTATTTTTAAATTCGGTTTTTCGTACATTTACTTGCAAATCACCTTAACTTGATTCTTATCTTGTATTAGTAAAACAGTCTAATTCCATTTGAATCGTTAGGGAAGATATACATAGGTAAAGATATTCTTCCATCAGTTTGGTCAAAGTTCAAAGAATCGAGGAATAGGTATGCAATAGTATGGAAGAATGCAGTTCACATTCATTAGCAGTAATATTTTTGAAAGTGCTTCGATATCTGAGATCATTTTGCAGTTATTAACTCCACCGGGCACGCACTCGGGACCTCTTTCTCCCAAGGTGAACGCACTGCCCCCTTGTTTACTTAGGAACCCTTAAGGGGTTAGAAGTCAGTTTAATTTAGTTTTTAATTTATCACAATCCCGTTATTTTTCATATGATTGTAGAAGACTTGGATATTTATTTTCGTCTTCTTTTTCTTATTTTTTTCTAAGGTATGTTTCCTGGTATATTATATCGAATAAATAAAATTATTTAAAATTTCACCAGAGAAATATAAAGATTCGCGCCGGAGTCGATTGCTGATCCGCATTGTAACTCACTGAAATTTTAGCTAAGCAGATACTTTAAATGTAATATTAATTTCCTTCCTGACAATTCTGTCCCATCTCTCCCCTACAAATATTTTATGAAAAATTCGTTCCTGGCTTCACTTGATAATGATTCTTAAGCATTGAAACATGTTTTATACTCTGTTCTTTTTATTGTGGTTGTGCCAAGGTATTAAATTCGAAATAGTTTCCATTGAAAAGTGTTTACGATTTTCTTCACCTTCGTCGTCATGAACTTCCACATTGTTACTCACCATTCTGAGACTTTATTGTAATATTCATTTACAAATTCAGCTCCTAGGCCTTTGCTAAATATTTAAGAATGCAGTAATGCAATTTATAAATGTATTTCGCTTTCAAATATCTGCCGCTGTTTCTTTGTTGACATAGGAACGCATAGAGGGTTTCTCGGTCATCTTAACAAATGCTGCTGTTTCCAAGGGAACTATCAGTTTCGGTTAAGGAAACACACTTTATCTTCCGTTTCTTCTACTCTTATTTACTTGCGGTTGCCATGTTTCTCTTGTAGATTTCCGACTCTTTATCCCTCGTTACTATTCCCTCTCCGCTTTAAGTCCGAATTGAAGGTCGGGAAGGTTGAAGAGTGCTGTCTGCGATAAAGGGATAGAGAGAGAGAGTGCGTGTGTTAAGTCATCCAGAGATGGAGGCAGCGCGAATGACTGCTTTCATTATTCCCATTCTCTCCCTTTCCCTGCTTCTCCTTCTCCTCTTCTATCTTCTTCCTCTTCCTTCTCTAATCTCTCGGTTACCACGTGTTCTAAGCGTATCGATTCTGCTTTCTCACAATTTCGTATTTACTATATATTTACGATATTTTAAGTGTTATATTGCAAATTAGTTGCCCCGTGTGAAAATAGAGAATCAGTGTCCGTTTCGATATACCTCGTTTGTATTGATAGATAACGATGATATTTATGCATCCAGTAAAGAAACTTGGGCAAATGCTAATTAAGCTCGATTATTTGACCAAATGGTGCATTTGTCATTTTTTGGTCTAGAATAGGAAGCGGGAAACTTTCTGTTTTGAATGGTGTGTTATTTATTTGTTTTGATTGAGTGAAAAGGAAGAAAATTGCTGGTCACGGAAAACGGATGTTTAGAAATAATATACAAAGATTGCATAGAATCACACTGATAAAACTCAACCACGCTATTCTCTTTCAAAAAGGCGCAATGGTGACCTCATTAATTGGCAGTATCTTCCTGGTTCTTATCTCTGCATAAATCTTCCGTTTTAGGCACATTTATTCATCTTTTCATAGATTCGTTTTGTGAATTTTCGTATGTTTCCTCCTCAAATGCATGAGAAAATTTGCCGAGAACATGTTGCTTTAGTTTGCATTTTTATGATAAATTTCGAATGGACTAATTAATATTCAATCTCATCAAACAGTAAGGTCGTTTTCCGAAAATAAACTTCGTAGGTAAATAAATATTATTTTAGTTTTCATTTGAACATAGCCTTTAGTCGTAACGAATCATTTTGTATGGTTAATATGCGGCAATTTCCTTCTTGATTATTAGGTTGAAACATCATCGAAGTCCCCTTAGAGGATACCGAGTGTTTATCATGAATAACAACTAACCATCCGCCGCCGGAAAGAGACGGGCTTGTAAATGAAATTGCCACCTCGTAATGCCCTTCAACCAAATATCTGTGCAATAAAATTCGCACCCTTTTTTTAACAACCTTTTCCCCTTTCGCCGTTACTTTATCTCCTGCATTTTTACATCATCGCCTATACCATTTCGCCTTAATAAACCACCACCGCTTTCTCTGCAGGGCAAATGAACCAGCATCCCAATAGGATGACGACGCAACTAAAAGACTTTTAGGTGGATTTGGTCGCTAAAGGGGTGGAGATAGGGGTTGAAATGTTTTTGGTCCCTATTTTGATAAACTCCGCCTTCGGGGAAAATAAGGATCTTTCGCTCCGATGGAGACCCTCTCTAATACCCCTTCCTCTCTCTCCCGATCGAACCCTAACACCTCGCAACGTAATCCTTTCCCATTTAGCCGCGCTCCTGGGCGAATGCCCGCGATTTAAACTACGGCCCGCCATCTCCCCCGAAGGCATTTTCAACCACCGAACACGTCAAACCCCCCCATATTTAATCTCCGTTTCCAATACCTCTTTCTTTGCGCTCCGCTGATGTTAATCATCACTAAATGAGCGACTTGCAGTTTCGGAAGGTTTCGTAAGTAAATTAGTGACAATTTTTGCATCTTCAGCGACAACAGGCATCATCGCATCCGGTGTCTTTTTTAATTTTGGAAAATTTCTCGGTCGCATGTTTCAAATTTACCAATTTTAGGACTAATATTCTCAGAAATTATTTGGTCAAGGATGATGATGAAGTCCCATTTTGTTCCTTAATTGCAGTAGTAACGGGATCAGTATGAGGAATTTCGTATTACGTCAAGAATTTAGTATCAAACGAATATCTGAAAAGAAAACTACGAATTAAATTTCTAATTTAAAATTTTATGTATGGATTTTTATTTGAGAAATACCGCACATCGTTTCGTTTAGGGATTCAATATATAGTTCATCTTAAAGGACATACCATTAGGTGGAAATAATAACACTAACACGCAGATTTAATTATAAGATGACGAGGAAACAGGATGTGACCAAAAGATTAAAATTTCATCGAACATAACATTCCCAACGGGAATTCGGGAACTTCAAATTCTTACATTTTCCAGATATTTTATCGGTCGCGTCAAAACTTATTTCTGTTTTCAATTGGACGGTGTTTTTTTTCATTTATTCCAATAAATGCTTATGCGATCGGTTGTCGAACCACCGGAGCGATTTAGCATACCACTCAATTTCCGAAGCGAAAGAATAACTCTTTATTGAATGAGTTTCATGGGAATGTGGATGAATTCATTTAACATATGCGACGTGAAAAGAGAATCCCTGAAAAAATAATTTTAATGCGTCATTTTCATTTAATCAGCATATCCGTCAGTAAACCACGTAAACAAAATGACGTAGGTTAATTCAAAAAATTATCTCGTACAAATCGACGAGCGTTTTTTTTTCGGAAAAGTTTTCTCTTAAAAATGTCCTATCAGATTATGGAGATTCGACATCGGATTTGTAAATTTTGAATGATGCATTCAGTTTGTACGGATTAGCATCGTGCTTTTTAGCGCTACATGAATAATCGCGTCAAAAAAGTTTAAAAAACGTTGTTTCGGCAGAATGGCGTGTTTGTGAATGATATACGCCAGAAACATATTCAAGCATTTGCATACTTTCACCTCTACAGCGTTGAGTTTTGGTTGAACGGATAGAAGCTCCTGTCGCGCGATCATTTCAGTGTTTTGAGCGATCTCCAACAGTGGGCAGCACAGGGAGTCAACGAGCGAGCGGAAAAGTGAAAATGAAAGTGCTCTTCTCTTTTATAACTACAGGTTCATTTCGGTTGTCTGATTATTGCGTAAAGTATGTGCACATGTAGTTTTGTTTCTTTCAGATTGCGTGTTAAGCTTTGAGTCAACGAGTATTTTAATGAGTGAATTCAAAATTTTCAATTCTTTTCTGTGTAATTTTTAAAGAAAGAATTTAAAAGGGATATCTTGGTATCATATTATGGTTATCTGAGTTCAACCAGCAGTTGATTTACCATTACTCCGTTCAAAAGCACATGAAATACCCTATGAGGTAATTATACGCCTTTAACATGAATAGTCTGAAATTATAATGCTCTTACATCTACAATCGGTTAGATGCATAAAGAATATTTGATATGCAAATATGAAAATCCTCCGGAAAATCGTGAATAGCGGGGGAGTAAAATAAATATAAGCTCGTTTAAAATCTAAAGAAAAATATGAACTAACTACCATGAAAGAGCCTAATTTTAAATATTTGAATTTATTTATACTTTATCATGAAATATGCACCTTTCGGTTGGTGTATATTCTATAAAATTCCCTCTTCATTGTTCTTTTCTTTATTTCTCGATTACTTATACCGTTATTACATCGTCAAACATCTTTTGCCTTCTTCTCCCCCTATGTCCCTCTTCCCCTCCTTTTTCCCCGAATCCTACCTTCAATGACTTTATTTATCCATCCCTCTCCTCTCAATGACCCACCCACCTGTTTCCTCTACCGTTGCTTAGTAACTTAAATCAAAATTCTCCCTTTTCTCATAATGTTCAGCACTTACTGTTATGAGTCTTTTTTTTATATATTTTTTGCTGCGTATATTTTTCTCTCTGAACACAACTCAATTTCTCCGCTATATATTCTATCTAAAAAAGCCTAAAATATTTTGAAATCCTCCTTTATCACAGTCCGCTTTTCAGTCCATTTTTTATTTACGAGCGCTCCTGGATAAGCAATGTGGTCAGCGCGTTCGACTTATATGAAAGCGGTCCCGGGTACGATTCCCGGTGCGAATTTCGCCCATGTGCGAAATGACCTCAGCTATCGAAGCAGTTTCATAAATACTAATACTACTAATATTTACGATATTTTAATATTTAAGTCTATTTAAATGGAGAAGAACAATACATGTATCCAGTTTAATTTCTGAGTGAGATAGCACAAACAATGGATCATTAACTCACAGAGCTAGGATGCACACACAACATTTATCATTAAATTATTTGATTTGATAGTAATTTTAGCGATACTTACAATAGATTTCTTAGGCCATTCCTCCAGATTCAAACCCCTTCATCCCCCAGACTATCTCATCCCTTCGATAGAAACTTATTTCCCGACGATTTTTGCCATTTTTCGACCGGATGAAAATTCCTGATGCCTGTAAACTCCTCCAGTATTGGAATTTCGAAACTCTTGTCTTGGGCCTTTCCCTCACCCGGGAGTTGGTTCCTCGGGCGAATACAAGGGGGTCGAGAGGGATAAGCATTTGGATGCGATGAGATGTGAAACATCCATTGGACCGTGCAGAGGCGAGGGTGGGAAGGAAGTGTGTGCTGGAAGGGGTAAAAGAGAGAGTGGTATGGGCGCGGAAGGGTTTTGCATGAGTAGCGGGTGCGGTGGCGGTTGAGAAAACAAAGCGAAGAGTCTCACACAAGGGGTTTTAGGGGTGGAATGAGGGGGCGAAGGAGACTAAAGGGTAAAGGATGTGAACCCCTTTAGAAACAGCCCCGGGGCCTTATATCTCATCCCCTCCCGCATTTCCTTCCATCTCCCAGACTATACCGGAAGGGGATTTCAACTCTCGGGAGGTTTTTCATTACTTACTTTTTAACCCGGTTGTCAACGCTCCTCCAGACTCTCAACGTATTTGTTTGGAAATTTGCTAAAGAAATCGATAATCCATATTCTATTCTGGTGTTGGCTTGCAACCAAGTTGTCATCAGGCCCTGATGACCGAGCTGGAACTGACCAGACTATGGTTGAATCAGCTGGAAACCGATCGAGATCAATTTTACCTTCCTCGTTTTAGATGTACCTAATTAATGCTCAAGTTCCCCTGCGAAGTCGTTCGACTAATTATCTGTCAAACGGTCAATTTATGCCATCGGTTTTAATACAAATAAGGTGTAACTATGGAAAGGAACCACTATATCTTTCTAGTCAATACATCTGTGAGCCTTATTGTCAGGATTAAGGAATGGACATGATCTGCAGTCAACTTAGAAGCTGAATAAACTTGATTTTTTTCTTATCTCGAACGTAATTGTAAATTTTTATAACATGAAAAATCATGAGGGTCGATAAAGTTTGTATTTATATGGAAAATTTAAGGTAATGATTCCTCACTTCTTCATCTCTATCGTTATACTAACACATCTTCCTTCCCTTGTCACGAAATCTATTTTCATTTCCTCAATGGCGCAGGTATTTTATACGTTAAGAATATTTTAAGGTTATTATTTTGTCAATTTGAATAATAAGACGGAACGTTAAAAATGTTTGAGTATTTGAAGCGAAATTAGCAAAAAAGAACGGAGTATACGGAGAAAATTTATGGAACTATTAACTATGAATAACATTAACCTAACCAAGAGGAAATTCGTTTATCTAGGCTTAACTTGCCTTCCCTGATAATGAATAGCGTAATTAATTTGGTGGAAGGTGAATAATTTTGCTTTTAAAACGTCCCTACTTGAAATTGAAAAGTATGATTATGAAGATTGAATGACCAGAATTAAATTGAAGGGTGATTAATACATTTTAACTTACAATCAAATATTATCAATTCAGATTCCTTCTATAGCTGTAAAATTGAAGATTGGTGCTAATAGATATGATTTACAAAGGAATATCAAACATATTGCTTTAGTATCCTAAAACTGATCAGTATTTTCTCATGTAAATTCAAACAGCTTTTTGCTATGCAGAAACCTATGGCTGCATTTCCAGCTATTATCCAGATGAAGGATAATTAGTCCATAGAAAGTCATAATTCTTTGTATATTTAGTATATTTCTTTCCACGATCATTTTTTCAACCCTCTGCCGCCAGAGGAAAGTGATTTTTTTTTCGGATAAGACGTCAGAGGGGATGAGGTTTGGGGAGAAAAAAAATTAAAATTGTTTTGGTTTGGAACAGGAAGAGGGTCGTGAAACTCTTCCTTCAGAAAAGAGGGTGTGTATCGAAAGAGGAAGTGGAAGATTTTGAGCTGAAGTGGATTTTAAATTGTCTTCATGTCTCCGTGTGTCTCCATACGTTGCGGTAAACGATTTACGATAGTCGGAAGCGAAAATTTGTGGAGCGTTAGGAACTTACAAAACATTTTGAGTAGGATTTTTTTCCCTTACTTTCCTAAAAATATAGAACGTTAACTTTTGGGCTAATCATGAGATTTCACATCGCGCCAAGAATGTAAAGCTTGTGATAAATATTTTTATCGAGTTTGCCCTTTTTGTGATATCATTCTTATTTCAGTTCCTCCTGTATCACGCCACAGAAAGAACATATGACGTCATATTAAAGGGTAATGGAATATGTTTCCGAAGGGGTTGAGATAAATCTACGCTCTACTAAGTCTACTATTTTAAATTTGAAATTTACGTATTATGTAACTGTCTGTCTTAATGAAAATGTATAGTTGTCAGTCCAAGAGATTGTTGTTCGGCCACTTCAAAGCTGGCGTGACTGAGCAATATGAGGAATGTGAATTTTAGGAGTAGATTTGTACGATCTGCCTTTGTATTAGTCTTAAGCTCTATAGTTTAAAACCAGATCGCTAGAAGGCTGGAATTCCTTTCCGATTTCTCAATATGCTTCGGCAGATATATTACTGCAACATTCTTATGCAGCGGCTTGCGGTTAGTCTTAATAGTTGGAAATTCTGCATTTTCTTCAATTTCTACCGTCGGGAAAATATTCTGTGCGCTCTTTCCAAGATTTTAACCAGCTGAATAAACAGTCGGCACAATTTCCAGTATTATAATTGCAAATTACTGACCCTCTGATTTTGCTCTTATTTTCCAGCGTCTGTCATGCTAATGTTGAATAGGAATTTAATTATGTGTATGCCTTTTCAGACCCACTTTCTCTTTGGAAATCGTAATTCGCATGTGGCGTGTATATTTTACTCGTAATCCATTCAAGGGAAATGAGTGCTGAAAAACTAAAAGTAGGATATTCGCAGGTAAATTCATAAATATCTCCGGATAATATTCAAATTTATGGATATTAGAATAGATCTTAAGATTCAGTCTCCGCTTGGCTTAGTTGGCAGTGTGTTCGCTTATAGCGTGCAGCGTGTCATGGATTCGAACCTGGTGACTCAGATTTCCCGGGACGAATTGGCGGCAGGAAGTGCTTCCGACAGTATATACTGTTGCCAAAAACCTAATTCATTGTCATGAGTAATCATCATTTCTAAATTATTAACCAACCCCGTCAATGATAAGAATTGTAGGAATAGGAAAATGTTTTTAGAATAAGAGCGCGAATCTCATTGACAACGCGGAAAGAGTTATAATAAATTCATACTCTTATTTTGATGGATAGAATTAGAAAACTTCTTTTAGTTTTCTGTGGAGTCTAGTTGACTCTCTAATTTAGGAATATGGAGTTCATGGTTTGAGACAATTAATGCACGTCTAAACTATCTCTGACTTGGTTTCTTTATTTAGTTGTGGATTGCGATATTTATTTTTCTGGAAATACACTTTGCTGCTATGTTGCATACGATAAACAGGTAGAATTTCTGAATAACAAACAATTTTAACCATCTTTGACTTTATAAAGAAAATAATTTTATATTCCAGTCTCAATCATAGCTGCTAATTCAACCATAACTCTATTTAGTTTTCGTTTAAGATATTATTTACGAAGAATTACTTTCAAATAAATCAATGGAATTTATGTTTTGTCAAAAATGTTCAGCCTCACAAAGATATTAATAACATTTTCGTTTTAGAAACTGTGATATTTATCATTTCGACATTTCAAATACGTTAAGTATAAATATGACGTTATTTAAGAAATTGTATATCTTAAAAAGAATCATTATTTGAAAAAATCCTCTATTTTACAAGTAAATATATGGTGATATTAAATTTATAGATTTGGACATCTTCATTATGAAACCGCGCCGATGATTTTGAAAAACCGCAATATTATCATGCGTGCCTCATAATGTTAAGTTCTCATGAGCTATTAGTACTGCTAGTTGGTGTTAAGATGATGAACAGGAAAAAAGGTCATTAACGCCTCCTTTCGTTAAGCTTTTGTGAAGGAAAACTGTAGGATATAACATACAAAAATATTGAACATAGTCCGAATGTTCATAAAGTAGTTTTCAGGTACCTTGCTGGTGTTTAGGATGCAGTCTTCTCTTATACACTCGGTTTATCGATCGTACTACGGAAATTACGTTAATTTCACTTCCTGCAGACGATGAATCATCAGAATCCACTTTGTTCCGGGTCACGAAGCAGCGGCCTTTTAGAATCGAGATCTCGCCTCTAATGTCCTTAATTTCATATCTAGAGAAACGGAAAGAAGCATCGGCCTAAGTGAGTCACTGTGTATTCTCCGCTTTTTCTTCATCGTTCTTTCCGTGCGGGCATTAGGAAACGCTCACTTCCTCCACTCTAGCGGCCAAATCGAAAGGGACGAGATAGGAAAGACAACTAAAGTATTTTATGAGTAATGGAGGAAGCATGAGACGCCAAGCGTTATGTCCTTCGCAGAAGGCGGCCATTTCCTGCGCGCCTTTAGCATTAAGATAAATGCCCAGACCTTGGTAAGACCGCACCTGCTAATGTCCACTTTCGAGTCATATTCAGTCCTATTGCGTTTTGCGTTGGACGGTGCGTGTTTTTGGCTATATGCTATGAAGGAGTTTAATAATTGTAGGATCAAATAAAGGATTTAAAAATTATCGATTGAGAGTTCTTAAGGTTCCGAAGCTGGTCGCACAGGAATGATCAGAAGACAAAATCAGTATCTTTCACGTAAAAATAGTAATAAATAGAAATGAATTTTAAATTTCGAGTATTTCACGGAAACATCTTAACAATTTATCACACTTTGGGAAGGTGTTACTTTGGCCATTATCATGAAAATGGAAAATCATGAGGTTAAAAATTTCTCGATTATTATTATTCTCGATTTAGAGTTCTTAAGGTTCCAAAACTGGTCGCACCGCAATTATTAGAAGAAAAATAAAGTGCATACGTACGTTATAAAGTTAATACGTAAAATAAGTTATTAAGAGAAATTAATTTCGAAGTTCGAGTATTAACTGCAAATCTTATCAATTTGTTAACTCACTGTTGGAAGGTGTTACTTCATGAAGGGTCATAATCATGAAAATGGAAAATCATGAAATGGTTATCTATCTGGAGAGACTTTGAATGAGTTCATAATTATAACGCCGTATTTCTTGGAAATATTAGTGCGTAGAAGAGAAAAATTTCAAAATCTTACCTATAAATTTCTTTATACTAATCTACTGAATCATCAGAATATTTTTAGTATAACTATTATAAATATAATCAACGAGAGAATGATGTCAAAAATTTCATAAGAGAATAATTTTTTGGTGCATTGAAAGTAAAATGCAGACATTTCTATGAATGGTTGAAAACTTTACGGAGGTAACTGCTGGATGTAGACAGTCTCATTATAAAGTCTGGATTCTAATTGAGGAAAATGTTGTTCTTATATAACGGGAAGTAAAGGTCTTTTCCATTGAATATGTGTAGGTTGGCATCTGAAGGCAATGGTAACGGAGTTTAGTCCCAGTATCAACTCCTCTCTCTGCCTTTCTCCTTTTAATTGAAAACACGAATCGGTATATATTTACAACGTAAAAGGCGCGCTCTGTATTAGTATAGGCTCAATCTACTCAGAAGCCGGGGGAGTTGTCAACGCAATATTTCTAAGGGCATTATCTAACAGGGTACGTTTTGCCGAGTATGAATGAGATAACTGGATCTTCCTTTAATTCGCTCCTTACAAAGCATGAAACCATATGCAATATCAACCCCTTTCGCTCTCCTTCCTTCCTCTTCGTATCATTTTCATTTCCCCTCGACTCGAGACAATGTCAATTAAGTTCAGACTGTATGCAGCACAGCGCACTATGAAGAAATATCGCTCTAATTTTGGCGATTAACTCAACATTTAAGTTTAATTGCATTGAAACTCTTACATATTTTCATAAAAATCTATTTTCTTTGTATAGTAATAATAAATTAGACAACATATTATGAAAATACCACTAATTATTTTCATATATTTCAAATTAATTTAGTAAAATTAATTCGTATAAATCATTCATTAATATAAGATATACGTTGTTTATAATAAAGTAGCCTATCTTTTAGTAAGAGGAGTTTAATATTCTTTACTGTATAATTCATCTTCCAAATAAGGTGTCACGGTATAATTTGAAATACATGTTGTCATTAAAGTTTCTGATAAAAAAATAAGAGCTGTTACCACTTTAAAATTTATCTCTCAATGTGTAGTTATCTTTTATTTCGAGCGGATGATAAAATCGTCTTATAGTGAGCCATCCCAAAATAGTAAAAAGTAGGGGTAACTCTTTATAAGTAAAACCTATAGAAATCAGGAGTGATAATGTAGCAAAATTTCCTCGGAAACAAATAATCTGGAACGTTAGGTTGAATAGATTGGTTTGGTTTTCAAAATTTTATGGAAATTCATTCATGCTTTCCATGAAATGCTCGGATATTTTTATATCTACCCCCAAAACAAATCTCGAGAGAATCTTCCGTTTGAACTTATCGCTTTTCAGTATCTAAAGTCGTGTATTTCGATACTCAAACGCCAAACGTTATAAATTCCTTCAGATTTTCTAGGCATACTCTTCAATGGTTCCTTGTTTCCTTCAGCGGAAGAGGTTGACGTGTTTACACGTTAGTTAAGAAAGCTGCCAGTCACTTCATCTACCTGCGGTAGCGTGCCTTTCAGCATTTGAGGGTATGTTTCACACTTCCAAGACTCCTTGAAATCTATCTGAGGCGTTGGAGTCAGCTTTTCAAAGAATTATTGCCGTTAAAAGTATAATTTTTTTCCGAGCGCTTAACAATGCTTCAACGCTAATGGAAGCGTTGACGCATGGTTTTAGCAATGCATTTCGTATATTTTCCCCAAATGCTATCAGTAATTTGAAATTGAATCTAATGCTTCATCTGTTGAGTAATTCCGTATATATATAAAGTGTTCTACCTTTCGGTAGGTTCATGTGCCCCCACATTCCCTATTTAATTCCCTCTCCTTCAATTCCCGATAACTTATCCCACCCCTCAATTCGTCTAATAACTTTTGTCTTTGCCTTCCCCTCTGTCTTTTCCCTAGCATTCTTCCATCGATCGCTTTCTTCAACAATCCCTCCCCTCTCAATATTTGACCCACCCATTTCTTTTGTCTATTTTTAATTACTTCAATCATTACCCTTTTCTCCCCAACCATCTCTAGAACCTCCTCGTTCGTTTTTCTATCGACCCAACTAACTTTCTCCATTCTACGCCATACCCACATCTCAAAAGCCTCCAGTCTTTTGACATCCTCTTTTCTTAACGTCCACGTTTCACATCCATACAACACTACACTCCACACCAAGGATTTTACCAATCTCTTCCTGATTCCTTTATCAAGTCCCTTTGTCATCAGTTCCCTTCGTTTCATAAAAGCTTCTTTTGCTAATGCTATCCTTTTTCTAATTTCTGTCGAACATCTTCCATCCTTAGAAAGAAGACTGCCCAAGTAATTCCGTATATAAATTATATTCTTTATGCTGAAACAAAATTTCAGGCTTTTAAATTGGAGAAATTAGACTAAATATATTGATGATGACTAGGAAAACCTACGTCTACACACGTGTACAGCGAATCGCATTTTGTCGTGTGGCAGGGGATGCATGTACTGTTCACTCTATTTCTGTGACAGGTCACCCTCATTTTTAAGGGTATGTGTAAGTTATTACTATGTATCTTCTTGCCTTTGGTCGTACTTGCTTGCCTTGAACTCGAGTTTTTGTGATCATACAGTTTTAGAAAATTTCCAATACCAAGTATCGACACCCTGAATATAACCGACTATTTCCATCCTTTTGTATTTTCTTCTTTATATCTATTTTAGACTATTTTTATATTTATTTTTATCAAATCATCCCACATCCGACGTCTGGTCATCTAATCTCTTAAGTAGAAATACAAGAAAAATTCGTCGCCTGCAGGGATCTTTTACTTTGCGAACTTATTAGAAATTATTTCTAGGTTGAGTTACGTACCACTAGAAAGGAATTTCGTTGAAGATTGTTATCCTTGCATTCAATTGTTGCTCAATGTTTGAAATTATTCATACATTAATAAAAAACCCCAAAATTTCTCAAAATCAGTCGTTTAAAAACTTATGAATGTCATCGCCTCTACTATTGATACCATTGTTATAATTAGGCCCGGGAGTACTGAACGGTGACAGCTATATCATTAAATATATGAAAGAGGGTTAACTTCTGGTCTCTGAACTTAGATAACACAAGCAATCGCAAGTTGTCCAATTGATCATGACATTAGACCATTTTACGCTAGCGGAGGAAAGGATCGAGGGGCCGCTGAACTAGAACAGTAATGAAAATTACAGCTTCATCTCAGCGACATTTCCGATCGAGTGTATTCAGCGACAAATTTGGACCGCAATAGAGCGGGGGTGAAAGGAAGATATCAATTGGAGAGGGTTGAAGATCCTAGCGGAGGGAGGAAGCGATGCGGAACATGTACAGTCGTGTGGGTGGGAAGGTTAAGGCGAGGTGGCGGCGTGAGTAGGCGATACAAGACACGAGGGGGTGCCCCCGTCTCGGGGGCGTAACCATGCGGATCGACTTGTCGGAATTTCGCATGTGAGAGGGAAAAGGACGGAAGTGGGGAGATCGAGAGCAATGGAACGGAGTCGAGGAGTATAAAGCCAGATTCGAGTGTTTCAGGTAGTTTCGGATCCTTCCAGGAATTTCGCCCCGGAGTTGAGATAAGTAGGAACCTATCTCTCCCACGGGCCCTTAAGGTCTCTTTTGCCGTCTTATCCGAGAATCCCTGATACCGAGCGGAAGTCGACATTGATTTAGTTTTCTCGGAAAGAGAGTATTGTTAATGAGACTCCGTTCCACGGTACGCAGTCTTTTGAATTTTTTAAAAATAGTTGCATGGCTGTAATCGTTACCTTCTTTTGATGAGGTTGCTCAAGCCGATTGATATTCTTTATTAACATTCGTTGAAGTCTAACGCTGGATCAAATCTATGCAATGTATGGAGTACATAGCAGAGTCTCAGTTAATGTTATAGTAATGTTGAAAAATTTATTTCAGTCAATAAATGCATATAAATATCATAGAAATGTTCCGACAAAAATATGTGTGAAATAGAATTGAATTGTGGAATGAAGTATGCAGCAAATTTCAGGAAGGACAATTCTATCCTTGAAAAAACCGTTATTATAATTAATGAATTTATAATAGCTTATCTGACTAAATCTGAATATGGTTTTCCTATTTCTTAAGCTTTTGAATTCTTAGGTTAAATCAGAATAGCTTTTTTATGTGCTTCGCTTTAATGACAGCATAATTACCTCCGTTCTTCCTGTATGTGACTATAATCACTTACACTTATTAGTCATAGTAAATTAACAAGGGTTAAGATAAGACTTTAGACTGCTCCTGAATAACTGAAGAATAAATTAAAACCGAGACTCGAACTTCACTATTCACTTTCGGCAATGGTTTGCTGCTGCAATGAGGACCGTGGCTGGTAAGTGCCTTTAAGAAGCAGCCACCACTAACTTGGTCTACAAACCAACCCGAAAACTGAGGGTAACTGTTCTGCGAGATAAATCAATTGGTTAGAGCATGCATTTGGGATAGAGTTTAGTTACCTCCGTGTGTTTCACCTCCATTTATCCTTGAGGAAGGTCAAGCAGTAGACTGTAGAGAAAGGATACCTTACTTCAGCAGGTGTTGATTATGTGCCTCATTAGCGAATTTCACATTTTCCTTGGCATTAAATATTCTTATATAATTATGGTTTTACTTTTCCCCGAGTTCACTGGAGAGTATTCTGATAGAGTCTACTTCGTAACAGCTCTTCAGTCTTAATTATAATTCATGCATGGATAAGAAATCTACTAATTTGGAACTGTCATTCTTTTAACTTTAAATGAAATCAGCTGGATAGGAACTAATAAATAAAATTTCATACTGCCTTGTGCGCAAACTTTTCTCATTTCCTGTTGAATGTATTTCGGTTAACTTATGTTTATACTTAACTTGAACACCTTTCCTTCCCCGATGTTCAACGATTATTCTCATAACTCTAACTCCACTATACCCTCTTCCACTTCTTGGTGATTGGATTTCCCTGAACCAATTTCGGCCTCTCTTCGAGGATCTTACTTCAAAGTTATCTTTTTGTTCTCTTGATAATATTTCTAAACTTCTGGTATGAGTTTGAAGTCGTCCTCCGGTTTCGTAATTTGAAAAAGCGACGTTCGGGTCTTAAAGGAGATGAGGCTCTCTGAAGCGATCCGAATTTACGAAGATGTTTTCTGTATCCGGATCATCTCTCTCGGAATGCAAAACTTTTTCCATTCACCTAAATCCCGAGCGTAATTGACTCCGTGAATCAGAGTAATAATTAATTGATAAGCTGAATTATCTGAAAAATAAATGAATAGAAACACTGGTACACTTCCACAGATTTATTCTATTTATGTTTCTATTCATTTATAATATGACCTTTCACGAAGTAACGCCTTCGCACATCGAATTTATCTGAAAAAGCATTATTTTGTGTCAGTATTTATCTGAAAAATCATTATTTTGTGTATTAAAGGCATAAAAGCCAATTCCGGGATAATTTAAGAGCGAGAGGAAATTTGATTTTACGGAGCGATGTAAAAATGTATATGAATATATATCTTATTCTCACGAAGTTTGATTGTCGAAAAGTATAACGTCCAGAATGACAGTATAAACAATTTTTTAAAGTATGATAGTATAGATTTTGACAGCTTCATAGGAGGAAAAAGGTCACTAAAGAACTTTTTAATACTAATACTCTCCAACTCAATCCTATTTATAAAAATTTATTCAACCGAGATAAATTTAAAATAATTTATTCGTGTTTATTTACACGAATAAATATTCGAAATAAATTGTATAATGACTTTCAATCTCCATAAAGTCTTTATCCTGCCTGCGCTATATTTTTGTCCTACCCATACCCTTGTCTGTGTATACGTTATTCGAACTGAAGTAATGCCTGCAGTGTAGTCGATAATTTCATGAAGTTAAGATTCTTTCGTCCTTATTACTATGAGTCGATAATAATAATGTAACAAGTTGGCGAGAAGGTCATTATACTATATATTTGAGTATGATATTCGTATATCATATTATAAAATTTCAATATTCAGTTTTAGCAGCAATATTATTTACATATGGGAATGAATATGGAAAATGCGTAGGTGAAGCGTTTTCATTAAAAAATTTTAATAACGATTTCATTAAATTCTCTGAAATACAAAAATAAAGATTTTTAAGTGAATATTCGAAGAATTTCCCTTTATATGTTCCCTTTATATGAATTTAAATTTTCAGTCAATTTGTTTTAGCCATGAAAGTAATGAAGATGATGTAACATCCTCTTTAATACCCCGAATCTTGCTTTCTTAATGTAAGAGTACTATCCGGATTGAAGAAAGAAAAAAATACTGTTACTCTATTGAAAAGGAAGTGAATTGTATTCCGGCTAAATCTCCGGTAATTTCTTCTGCAACGGGATATCTTCTTTCTAGTAACAATTCAGCGCACTACAGTTTTAATGATATAGAACATTGCCATCTTATCTCTCTATAAATCCGCTCATTCATTCTTATCTTTTCATTTATGAAGACGGAAAGAGTGATGTTGGATTTCTTGCGGAAATATCTTTTCACGGAAATGTATATATTGTTCAGAGGATTAAAAGTCAGATATTTCTGCTGCAGAATAAAATTGATAGTTTAATGATATAAAATGAAAAATAATAGGCTTGTATTTCTAATATCATTCATACTTAAGCCTGCCAAAATTATTGCGAAGAGCGTTATCATTTGAACAGATTTTATAAGTTAAAGACTACTATTCCATAGATTTATGTATGTTTAAATTTGCCAAAAATTGTATAAGAATGGCCAGACCATTTTATCAATTTCTCCAAACACGACTTCCAGGAAGAATTAATTTTTACATAATTTTTGTGGAAACTTACATTCATAAATCACTGGAATATGGTTTTGTTGATGAAGAAGATGGAGTTAAAATACATCCAGCAACTTAGTTGATATGAAGTCATGATGCATAATTAAATTATTCACTACTGTCTTAGGGAATGGATTATAGTTTACAATTGATTCAAGATTCTCTTAAAATTTGTGGTCATGAAAGACTTAAAATCTTAGCACGACGTTGCACTAATACTAATTTCAGATTACAGTTGGATAATTAAGGATGGAAACCGAGCCAAGTTTTTTCGCTGAAATACGAAGAGATAGACTCTAGAATATTAGCGGAGAATAAGCTCGCTTGTGTAAAAATCTGATGTGAAACTTGAAAAGTACTGTAATTATTGTATTTCAATGAGAATAATGAACAGATAATCACTACAAAAATATTTTAATAAAGAATGATTTTACGATGTGCCTATCAGTTATCGGAATAGAAATAAGTGGGTGCAAAAGATTGGCATTTTAGAAATCATAGCTTAATTTCATCACAGGATCCTTTCAAATTAGTACTCAACCTCAGTAGATGTACTCAATTGGATCTTGCAGAGGTCGATTTTCTTACAAAATTATTTTCAGCAATTATGTATGCAACAAAAGTCCATTATTCGAACATGAAAGAATTTAATTAGCCCCGGATTTTCTGACATCACATGACAGAAAATTCATGTATGAAATCAATTAGAAGAAAATATTTTAATTTAATGTTAACCCCCATATAACTCATTATCTAAGGAATTTTTCGAACTTATTACATGGGTAAAAGTTTTATGTAAACGGCCTCTATGAGGCGAAGTTTTATATTAAATTATTATTCTTTTTGAAAGAGCGCGTTTTAGTAAATAACCATCTTTTCAATTACTTTAATTTAATAGGATATTTAAATAAATAGAAATCTCGTTTAACTGCGAACACATTTTCAGTTTTAAATAGTCAAATTTAGTTTTTTTAAGCTTTTGATCTCATAAATTACATCGATATGGGTTGATAATCTAAAAGGAAAGTAGAAAGAATCTTTTGTCGACTTCAGAAAAGTAACCAGGGAGTATTAGCTTTTCGAGACGATTGATAGAAACTAACGCTCGCAATGTATTCTGAGGAAGTACTGAGGTTACTTCAAAGTACAATGCCCTACCGTACGGTCTCCCGTCTCTATATCCCATTCCAAATGGAATTTCTCGTTATTCATAGAAGATGCAAAAGTCGAATCGAATTGTAGCTGATTGAATGAACATCTTTAATTCCGAGGGCCCACAATTCGAACATCCACGAATCTCCTCAAGGCTTTGAGTTGTAAAAGTTTCACTCCGCTGTCCGTAGAAATTGGTTATTCCGGCGTCTAGGGTTTGCTCAATCTTTTTCTTCCTCTCGACCCAGATGTTCAAGTCGCATTACTCGTGGAAGGGTGAAATATCAACTCAATAGCGAAGGCCTCGCCGGGTCAATACCCTTTGAACCGAGCTTCACTTCTTCAATCTCTTTCCCCGCTGCAGCATCCAGCGGCGGAATCCTTTTGTGCATTGTAAATCCTGCACCCTTCTCTCGCTCCCGGACACGGAGAAGCTCACCCTCCGTGATTATTTCGTTTTTCTTACTCCTCCGTGAAAGTCTCATACTTCGTGAACTGCTCGGTTGTCTGCATCGTCTGCAGTTGCCGTTTTCGACGACCGAATGGTTATTCTCCCGCCGATGTGCCGCTACTTTATTTCCTCGGGAGCGGAAAAGATTTATCACCGAGCTGGGAAAAACCTCAAAGAAGGCAATTTCCAGATACGTAAAAAAGGAGCATTTTCATCCTCTCCGATGTATTGGTATTAATGTAATGCGGCCGGAGTAAATGGTGCGATTTATTTAAGCGTTGACGGATGGAGGAGGAGCTCAGTTACCTAAGATTGATATCGTTATTTTCTTTCCAAGGCTTAAAATGATGTCCCGTTTACTTTTTCTTAACCTTTTAGTGTAGATGTTCAATGATTGGATGCTATCTTTAGTGGAGCTATTAGATGGTTACAGGATTTCGATTTGATGTTGAAAGATACGTTAAGATTTAGAATCCTATTTTAAGGGAATCCTTTTGATCGGAATTCCAGCAAAAACAATAATATATGAAGGTAGTTTAATTGCGCGTTTTCTTTCATTTCTCTTTAAATAAAGTTTATTAGGATATAATACTTCATGGTAACAATGACTCAATATCTTAAGTACTTGTAATCAATAATTGTAAAGCGTTGGGATGTAAGACTTTCATGAGAAGAAACAGCAAGCATATCTCCAGAAGCAACTTCAGGTTTAGTGAACCAGACGTGCTACTCTATAAATTAGCAAATCGTGGACCTAAAATTAGGGGGAAATTCATTCTAATAATTTCATATAAATCAACATTTACTAATATTTAGAAAATCCGAGAATGTGAATATTTTTTCATATATTTTATTTCACTCTTAAAACAAGTTGCAATCGATTCAAATTTTGATTTGCAACTCCGTTACGTTATATCGTTATATTCATTTAAGAGATCTTTCTGTATTCCGGTCACCAGCCACTGCTGAAAAATTAAAATTATACCTTACTTGTGGAAAGGCTTAAAGTGAAAGCTTGCGGATTTAGAATTTATTTTTAATGAAAGTACCCTGTGTGAAATTAATGAGGTCTGGTTGAAGAGAATTTGAGAGTCTAGTAATTCTTCGAAAGTTTCCCCATTATTCAGCAGTTTCTTAAGTATCCTCTCCTTTTTCTTGTGAAATATGTATGTCATTTATGGTTAGGTATTTCGTCTGCCTGAAAATGAATATAATAATATGTGTCTACTTATGAATTCAGACTAACCATGATGCATCTTGATGTAGTGGAATATATAAAAGATACGAATACTTATCCTAAGATTAGTGCCAACGGCCTTAATTAACTTCTGAGTCTGAAATTCCACGTATTTGGACTTAATGAAGAAGTATCTGAGGTTCGACATTTCGATTAGTAGACATTTATCGTCCTGCTATTTTTCCTGCTATTCTACTAATCGGGATATATAGCCGGATATCGAGATCCGAACTTCTACTTAATTATTCCCTATGTGAAAAATATTTTTCATCCGCTGGGTGTAGGATATGTGCTTGAATGAAATGTATGTATCTCAATAGGATTTCTTTTCTTCTTTATTATTATCAGGCTTATTTAGGATTATTTTGTCTTTTAAGATTGGAATAATTAAATGAAAGGAATGGGGTTACCAGCGTTTTACAAATTATGACCCGGTAAAAATTGAGGATAATGTAAACGACAAGACATTATTTTCAGATAGAAAGATGTTAAAATCTGGAAGTGCTAAAGTTTTATAAGGTTACTAGATTCTATTACTAAAACTTTCAATCACTAGAAAGAAATGGATGTCATAGATATTTTAAATCAGTTAATTCGTTTATATATATTTCACATGCCGAAATTAATTTATGCGGAAGAGTTTTTTCGGTTTATTTCATTTAGCCAAATGCATGAATTTGTATATTTCGAGTATTCTTTCAGTAATAGAAATTATTTTTGCTTAAAATTACATAATTCATACTATCCTTTTTAGTGTTTATTATTATAAAAACTCTGCAATAATTTTTCAAATTTATGAACTCAACCTTAGCAAATTCGATTCCCTCGATACCATAATTATCCTTGGTGACACAATTACTTTAGAGATGTAATTAAATCAATATATCCATTGCTATGTCAAGGAGATTCTTCTCATGGCCTTCGTACCTCTCAATTTTTGATAATTCATTCCAGATAAGAACCCTCACAGAGAGAGAAGGAGAGAGCGATTGAGTGATCGATTCAGTTCTTGATCTTGAAAAGTCTCCACAATCGACTAAATATAGATGTGAAGTTTCTATGTGGTTATTTCTCATGAAAAACCGGTAGAGAGGAAAACTACATAAGTCAGCAACTGTATTCCATGCCGTCAGGGCTTTGGTAAACGGTTAATTATCCATTATGGGTCGCCAATGGCATTGTTTCACGTAAATAATAAATATTCTCGTAAGGATGAATCTAACTGGAAACCTAGCTTAACGTGATATTTGTAAGATTGTCTAAAATTCTTTGTAAGAAAAAACCGAGATGTCTCGTCTCCGTCGTTCTGCAATGGAGACTTCAACAGGTGGAGCTAAAAATAGAAGCTATCAATCTATCTCGTTATCCATCGTTGCTTCAGACTGTTAGTTTTGCAAAAAAATATTCGCGGTGATTGAACGCTTACATCTGCGGCAATGCGAAAAATTTCCCCTTTCCGATGCCTTCCTTTGTTACTGTACGCATGTCTCCTTTAAGATACCTGTTCGCATAAGGCAATTTCCTTCTCATCTACGGTAACAGCCGCAGAATTTTCCGTTGGATATTATTATGCATTGACAGTACCAGAATCAATATCTGATATGATTATTTCCAATAGAATGTCTGTTTTTACTAATACTGAGAAAGAAGTGTAAGCAAGTTTCCGCATTGTCTTTGATTTGCAAGGAATTTCAGTTATTCGCAACTTCCAAAGGATTCATTTTCAGCAACCATTTTTGTTCGAAACAATCATATTCAGGCAAAATACATACAAAAATTAATTATTGATGTAAATTAGGGTAATTTTTTCAGAAACAGGATATCAGGATAACAGAAATTAGAGTTAGTTAGGGATATCACTGTTTTGCATCCCTTGCCATACGCCTTTGCAGTATGCAAGGTCAGCATGTAAATATAAATTTATCGAAAAATAACGTTAACAGTTTTACCCATCACTGTCAGAATTCATAAGCATTTACTTTAGAGGCGAAACTTAACGAAATTATATAAATTTATAATTATGTTGGCATCGAAGAGGGCATATGCTTCTCAACCGGTACTGTCATACTAACGAGTTGCTCGTTATGCCATGCTTTACCAGCCAAGCCAAGAATTCAAGATCATGGTAACGTAGAACAGTTGTTTATTCACATCAACTTTTAGTCTGATCTCCAGCATTAACATAAAATAGCATGTATTTGGCCATGTCGCAATGGACGATAAATTTTCTGTTTCGTGAGCAAATTACTTGTGGTAGATGCTGGAGAATTGGTGATCGCCCCCCAAAGACAAACAGCTCGCGCATGTGTTTAGAGTAAATTACGCGACACATTCCTGAGAGTACAACAGAGAAAACATCTGCTTCGAAACTTACGATCGGGGGGAGACGATACACCAAACTCATTAGGATGATTGTGTTGATACAGCCGAAATGTACCCTCGGTCTTGCGTGGAAAATGCACGTAGGGACGGCGTAAGGAAGCAGGCGCAACGTGGAGTGAATGCACCTTTGATTGAGGGTTCTTTGGTGAGATACCTGTTCTATGCTCTAGCACGTGCTACGGAGAGAAGGGAAAGGTAACCGGTATCCTAAAAATATGCTAATTTCATTTCCTCTTATATTTATGGATACTATGTCTGTTTCGGTATAACTATGAGCTTGCTCTCTTTGTAATCATTTGATACTTACTCTAATCACTTGATTATAATCATGAAATGGTATCCACTGATAATTTTTGATAAATTTTACTCTCCCGCTGATTTTTTTGACCGGTTGACTCTCCGACCAGAAACTTCTATCGGTTCAATCACTCACACAATCAATCCAAGGCCATAAAAATCCGATTAGCTGGGACTCGAACCCGAGACGTTGGAGGTTGGAGATCTATCACGCTAACCACTCCACCATCACAGTCGGTTATTTAATAGCTATAATATTGAACTTAGTTCAATTATATCATAATTAAAATTAAGCGAATCATCTAATTAAATTATCAATAAAAATTGAATGATAGAAATCAATCTTTCATGGCGGAGAGCCTTCGTATTGAATTTAGGAATATTAATGTGGATTTCCTGAAAGAAGCAGTCAAGCAATAATATAAGTTGCTGATTTTTTCTTTAAAAATATGTTCCCTTAATAAAAATGTGTATATAAAATCTTTTCCCATTTCTGGCGACGTTAGAATTATAAGATGATGGAAGAAAAACCAGAAGGTGTAGCACATTCACCTTTGAGAATGTTTGGATTATGCCAAAAGTTCTCACATACACATGGCTACGTAAAATGGATTCTGTTGACGAATGACATAGCGAATTCCATTCAGAAAGTTTGTATTTTAGAAACGGCACCGCCTCTTTCTGAAGCAAGTCACGAAAGTCAAATTTCCTCTCAGAAGTGCAATATGGCCATTCTTTATTCTCCGTAGCGTGGGTTTGAATATTTTTGTACGCTGCCGTTGCAGACTCAGAGATGTTTCTTATTGTCAGACGAGATTATATAAATTCTTGCATCATAGAATTCACTAAATTTAATTTTTATATTATTCATATCTGAAAATTTCGGGAGAAGAAATGTTGTGCTAAGCAATCTGAGCTCGATCTATTGTTATTATAATAATAATTATTAGTATAATTGCTTTTAGCCTTTTATTTATATGGGATTATATTTCATGAGAATTAATATATGAAACCCACATTTGTCTCTCACTGTATTTTCATTATAATCATTATAAGTGTATCTTGTAGTCGTGAGTAAGGTTTGTGAATGTAGACGCATTTACATGAATTGAAATTTTAAAATTTTCAGTATCCTCTTCGATTTCTCATACAATTTTTAGAAAACGGGATAGAATTTTAAATTAAAAAGTGCACAAAAAGTAACATTTAAGGAAATTAATTTTTCATTAAAACCTATTTTGTACCCTATTTCGTCATTAGATTTTGAATCAAGCATCTAAATTTGGAAAATTAAACTCTAATTAGTTTACGATAAATGCATAGGTATCCTTGGTAATTAAATTACACATATACCTATAAATATCTTAATGTTTATTAAAATATAAAATCATGAAATTATTAATGTTAGTTTACTGCGTTTATGTCGCACGCTTGTAGCATTTATCATCTATGAAGTGGTAGCAAAAAATAATTTCGAAAAATATTATCCATAAATTTTTTATTAGGAAAAATTATTCATTGCAATTTTTTGGGTCCTCAACATTTTCGATGAAAATTATTCGTCCTGAATGACATCTTATGAATTCCCAATTTAAATTCGTTTGGCCCAGATTTCTAATAATATCATTCGCCCATCTTATATTTCCGATTTAATTCTGAAGTTTGCAATTACTTCTCGCTCGTCAAATTATAGCTTTTTTCCATACAAAATTTTCCAGCTGAAATTTCTGTCTAACGCTCCGGAAAATGAATTCCAATCCTCTAATTGCCGAGATCATCTCCACTTTCGATAAAAGGAAGCTGACTTACGCCGTTGCCAAGGAGACCAGCTCTAACAAAGCAAATTAATTAATGCTTCCGTTTCTTCACCTCTATTATTCCTTTCCCCCTCTTTTATCCCTTCACCGCCCACGTCATCTTCTGCCCCCTTAATCCCATCCTCTAGTCCTTTGTCCTTTCTTTTCTCGATCCATTCATACCGCGAATAAAAATCCTTACGGAGTGGCCCTCGTGAAAAATCTCTCCGTGAAACACTCCAAAATCACGCCTGACAAGCCGTGACGCGTACCCCTCCTAAGACACGTGACTTGCCCCTCTCTCTGCCTGATTGGTCGGCGTGGTTTGAGAGAGTGATCATTTTTAATACTGCTCCCCCTTCGGGAAGTGGTGTGAGGGATGCATTCTTTCCTAACACTTTTTCCGTCCTCACTTTCCGCTTCCCATCCACGGTCCTTCCCTCGAGGCACGCGAAGGTACTCCTAGTGTTCCTCTTTAACCATATGTTACTTGGGGCCGTAGGCGGTGTTTCCTCGAGAGTGCATTTTGTCCCGTGGAGCCATTGGGAATCGATATGTGATGCGTCTGGGCCGAATTTTGACCTTAGCATTGAACTCGGAGTAACGATTGGTTAGCGCAGAGTTCCTTCTCGGGAAAATTACTGAGTGTGCGTTCACTTATGAGAGAGAAAATATTCAGGATTTACTGGAGTCCTAAGCTTCGGTGCATAAGTGTAAGAAGAATATATTGATAATGTATATTCGAACTCGCATAGAAGCGTCGATTTGCATCTTTTTTCTTTATTACCGCAAATAGTATTACATTTTTTAACATAAATAATTTATTAGTTATTAGTTACATTGATATACACTCATAATTATGTCATTATACTCGATACATTGATATATATTTTGATAGAATTAATACATTAGAACTGTTTCATCAAAATTCTTATATAACATGAATACATAGTCACATGTACTTTTTGTTTAACTATTACTCCACACTATGATATGATGACATATAACATATAATAATAACATAATTAATCAATAATAAGGTAGAAACTCTCAGGTCCTCCTGAGCCAATTGGCTCATCAGGAGGTGCCTTGATTATGCTGAACATTAAAATACTTCTGTATTATATTAGTCCTTTTTTCATAATTTTTAATGACAGAATTTTTAATTATAGTGTATTACTTTGTAACAAGAAGTCTTTCATTCTTTTTTTAACATCACTTAATGAAGTTAAACGCAACAAATGAATTGGCAGTTTATTAAAAATATTGGGTATAACACTACTTAACCTATGAGCACCATATTCACATCAGTTACATTAGTTATGTTGGTCATTGTTTAAAAAAAATATAAAACTTACACTTCTCTTTCGTTGAATATTCATCATGATTATTATGGATCTATAGTATTAGGTAGACATACAAATTTATTAAGAAAGATTAAAGGGCTGATATAAACGAAAACTTAAGATTTCACTGTATTATCTTTTATCCCTTGTGCGATTCTCAGAAAATATACTTTAGAATGAGAATTTTAATCAGTATTCTTCCTGAACTTTACATTAAATCAATTACATTCTTATCTAAGTATTTCTTATTTTACACCTTCATTCATCATTACTGCATTTTTGAAAGAACAAGGGTGTTAAGTTAATTTGACTCTATTAAGAAAGTTATGACGTAACAATTACCTAACAATCTTGTTCTATTCTAATATTGCTTTTGCTTATGTAAAAATGTATATATTTTTATTTCAAGGTGACCAAGTACTCGTCCACGCAATCAAAGAATTTTTCTGGTTTCTTCTAGACTTAACTAAAGCAAAGGAGAGGAAATGGAATTGGTTCACCAAAGATTACTTTTTCATCTTAAGCGGGTAAGAATTATTACAATTATCTTTATCTTTTATATATTGTATGAAAAATTCTCCGTGAGTACTGTCAGAATTTAAAATTTTCATGAAAAACAAGAAAACGTGTGCGATATTTAGAAAATTTTCTCGATGCGTAAAATAGTGAAATATTATGAAAGTTGGTGATTGATTAATTCACTCGTTCTCGGTTTTTGAGTAA
The DNA here is from genome assembly GCA_036926295.1 of Pachydiplax longipennis. Taxonomy (NCBI): domain Eukaryota; kingdom Metazoa; phylum Arthropoda; class Insecta; order Odonata; family Libellulidae; genus Pachydiplax; species Pachydiplax longipennis. The sequence continues at coordinate 17,576,921 of JAVFKF010000001.1, read as the reverse complement.
TTTAGAAGATAATTAACTAAGAGAAATAAAAAAACGTTAAGCACAAAATTCCTTAGTCGATATTATAAAATCTTGAGAGAATATCGTTCTTATGCCGCTGCGGCTCTTGAATTCCCTCTCTTCTGTGCATTAATATTTTGTGAGGATGACTTTTAGAATTCATGGGGCACATTTATCTGGGAAAAACTCCATATAAGGTTATATTAAGCTCTCAAGACCTTCCTAATCTTCTTCGGTTATGTCATCGTTCGAACACATTCCGACCTTACCGCTTGGATGATAAGTTTATAGGCCAATAACTTGATATAATCTATTTAATGCTGTCTGTCTGTAGAGTCATCAGACTTAATGCTCTTTGGTCCTCATTCCTTCCTCCATTAGCTACAAATAGCGATGCAGAGGTGACTAGGCAGGATGAGGAGTGAGATGAGTTTCTCTTGCTTTCTTCACTGATCCCAACTGCTGTAAGCGGAAATATTCCGCCTAATAACAACATAATGATTCTATAGATAACTTTTTCACGGTTTTCAATGAGTAATGAAAAAAATAATAATTCGAATAACTAGAGGGGCTCCCGGATAGCCAAGTGGGTAGCGCGTTGGACTTCAATGAATGCGGTCCTGGGTTCGATTCCCGGTGGGAGCCCATGTGCGAAATGACCTCGGCTGTCGAAGCACTTTACAGAATACAGTTACTACTCGAATTACTGGAATGTCTTTCTTTTCAGTCATCATTATGCCATTAAGCCATAGGAATGAGACTAAAGTAAATGAAAGATACACCTCCCTCTATCCAGTACCAAACACAAATCAAAAACGCTACATTCGTGGATACATGAAGAAACTATTCAACGATAGAGATCGTTTCGTAAGTGATTAAGGATGAATTTCGACCGATTGCTATAGACGAGAGGATAGTGATGTCACTCCCATGAGTTCAATGCCAGGAGCCGAGGAATTCTTCCATCTGTTAATGCTCCTGATCATTCGGCTGCATCTCGAGTGACGGATACGATCGCCGAGGTCTTTTAACCCTTTCGAGCGATGATTATTTTTGGCCCCACCATAGAACTGTGAGGAGATTCAAGTGGGGGCAGTCGTCCGATGTAATGGGGTTGCCCGCCTAAGGGTGCGGAGTGTGGGCAGACGGGGCACAGCGCGTGACCTTCACGCGGTCAGTCAGCTTTCCGGCTCTTTTTTAACCTCTTTTATAGCTCCATCCGAGCTCGTGTCCTCATTAATAGACACTTTCTATCCCCTTCAAGCGCGTGCTATATGAAGACGGATTGTTATAGCTTGGTTTTTGTTCTCTTTTAATCAAAGGCCACGTCGAACATGTGTTTTACGAGTTTTTCAAGTTCTGTCACTCTTACTTGTGAGAAGGACTGAGGCTCTCCAACCTTGTGGATCTGATAATAAGTGGAGGTGACAAGTATTCAAATGTCTGCCCTTACAAGGAGAAAGTTTAATTCTTTCTATTTTATTTTGACGCAATCGTTAAACGGACGAAATTTTTTTCATTTTATCTTTGTCTGTCCGCAGACTGTAATTGCACAGACGAGAGGTGCGGAACCAAAGGCCCTCGGGCCGAATGCAACCTTTTAGTTCGTTCACTGCGGCAGTTCAGTGAACTTTCTGAAATAAATGCCCATATTTAAATAATTTTGTGTCACAGTTTTGCTAATACCAGCGATTAAAAAACACAACACATACAAACAAACAAAAACACATACAAAAAAAATTCTTTTAGTCCACTCAGTGGATGAATTCATTTTTTTCTCATACATTTTCGATGAAACTAATTGAATTTATGCAAAACCCAAGACAAAAGTGGTTTCACGTGCGGCCAGTCTCATGCAGCCAAATTGGTAAATATTGCCCTCCGATGAAAAAAGGTTCCTCACCCCTCGGATAGACCATGATTGGGCAATGTATGGCCCTCAGCTATGTATGGCTTGCGGTCCGGAATGCGGCTCACTGAATTATTTGAACCTGTCCGCCTATCTTTCTCATATTAGGAGAGTAAACATCTAAGAAATATCCATTCAAAGATGAAGTAGCTTATTGAGCATTTTATACTATGGACAACTAATAAATTATTCCGACATATTCTTAATTTTTCTTTGGTACTGAATTACCTATAAATCTGTTTGCATGCATATTTTTAAGAATATGTACAATGAAATATTCTCACGGGTATACATATATCTATGATATCTATAATATCTATGATATCTTGTATCTATCTATATATGATATCTAAAGACTACATAATAACTGGCACGAGAGTCCAAGATTTTGGGCCTCCATGTCTTATAAAAATAGACTAAAAATTTATAAAAGTAATACCTATGGGTCCATAGTGTTTTAAACTTCGTTTTTAAGCTGCAGTCTTTAAGTAGTAGCGTTATATTTTCTTATTATAACGCTTAGATTCTCACTTACTCATACACCGTTTTGACCGTAACAGGGGTTTATCGGTGAGTCACTGGGATTTTGGTGTTCCCTTCTTTGCTTCCCTATTTCATTTCGTTCACCCTACATCACATTCAGGGTAAATGCTGCGTGTATATCACTTTTAGACTATTTCGACTTCTTTCTCGCTCTGACTTACTAACACTCCTTTGCACCGTGGCTTTATAATCAATAGCATTTAATTATTCATAATTGATAAAACTCACTATAAATTTCATTTATTATGCTTATTTATAATAGAGAGCTATATGGCAAATTATAGCAAATATTGATAGTCAAAGTGTTTCGATTGATAGGTGTTATATTTATGTAACGAAATTTTTATTTGAATTAACATCTATAATCTTTGGACAGAAAATTTTACTTAACTAAATATCTTACTTTTAAATGGTGATTTTTGTTAATATTCGTATTATCTTTTATTTAAGGTTATGAATTCAATCAAGTCCACTAGTTATATGGCGACAGATATTGTCTAAATCGTGTAAAATGGAATTATTGGTCGGTATTAGTCTATTGTTGGTTAGTTTTATTAACACATATGAGTGATTTACGTAAGAGTATCATCCAGATATAGTTTCTTGTAGCCTGCTCAGTATTTTGAAGATACAAAGAATCCGGATAAAATGCAAGAAAGAATAATTAGAGAATGCGAATCATTATTTCAGCCATCGATTTGATATCTGTGACAGTATTGATTCGATCTTTTCACAAGAAAGGCATTCAATCGAATTCAGATGGAAAATAATTTCAAAAAAGTATGGATTTGGTCCCGTATTCCGATAATGTATTCGCCGATATATTCTCCCCTCGCCTGGCCAAGAGAGCAGGGGTATGAATCACGACACTCCAGGAATCGAACCTGAGGCTTAATGTTATCCTTCCGCGTGGTACGGCATCTTCCTCCAGAAATGATAATGGAAGAGAGGGTTTCTCACTGATTGCACTTTCATTTTCCCCAAGAATTTACTCCTCCGAAAAGCGAACATATGCGCCGCGTATTCTTTTTAGACTACCCTCACACACAGAGGCACACGCAAGCTCGCATACACTCGTGCACGCCCCTCCTTCACCAACAAAAGCACCCTCCCTTCATCCGACGACGTCCCACACTCCTCCCCACTCATGTTTACCTCCCCATCTCGCTTCATCATCCTCCCCACTGTCTAGAGACGTTTTTATTCCTCATGCTATGCAGAATTACATCGGAGTAAGTGTAAAAGTGGTATCGCTGTGTAAACCTTCGCATCGGACATGAGTCACTCTCGCGCCCCCGGAATCGTTAGCCTTCCCAATTGTATGGTGGGGATCGAATCCCGTCGAAAAGGGGGTAAAGCACATCCCTTTTCGTAATGCAAATTCAGAGCCCCCCTTCCCCGAGTTTCTTTTAGTCCAGCAGTCAGATTTAATTACTGCTTGGTTCACTGATCGTTTTAATATGCTGTTGATACACCTATTACTAATTAAAGTCGTAATTACTCGTAAATTAATAATTCCGCTGTCCTATTTATGCAATCAGTACTTATTAACTACTGATTAATATTTCTAATTGTAGATTACTCTAAGTTTCGTTGGTTATGATAAGTCACAATGGGGAAATACCGGTGAGCAAGATCTACCTCTAGAAACACGTCGCAAAATTTCCCTCAGTAAATTGGTGAACCCTATTCATTTTCACGAGTAAATTGCATGCAGTTTTTCACTAGAAATATCAGTCTACTAATGTTAAATAAGTATCTATAATGACTGGATATTTTAGGCAATTTTAATAGATTAGCTCAGCCATAAATTTCCATTAAATACGATTTCGCAAATTAGTATAATTATCGATTGCTGAAGATACTCCACTAGTTACGGATTATGCATTCAATCCTCTTTGCAAAAGGAGAAAATTATTTTTCTCGTTGCCTTCGCGGTATGAAGGAAATCTTAATACGTCCTTGCACGAATGAGGTTGATATTGATTCGATTTCATGTCGCAATCATGCTAATGATACATTGGTCTGTCATTAAGTTACAATGGTAAAATTGTTGCTTCATAGCGCTTAATTGCGAAAATCTGGGTACGAAATGTTTTATTCCATTTATTGCCCATAATGTAAGAAAACATTTTAAAGTTGATAGAAGTTAGATCACCAGAAAAGCGTCATCGAAAAGAATTGTAAGATCTATCTTGTTGAACTTATGGAATTCATGATACTCAGATTGGTTTTCCGTTTCTTCATTTATTCCTTTCCATCATATCCTTGTTTCTTATAAGCCAGCTGCTTGGAAATATTAAGCCAGTTACTTCGAGGTCTTGATGAAAAAGACTATAACCGCGTTGATTATAAGACAAGAGATTTGGCTAAGATACGAGGAGGAGCTTAAGATAAAAACTGATCGGAAAATATTTCTTCGACTATATATACATTTTTTACTTTTATCTCGATAAACAATATTTTATATAGTTAGACATGTGATCAAGAGAATTAAGGCACTGATATATTATTGAATTAAGTTAAATATAAATGGAAATTGTCCTAAGACCCACCTATGCTGGGATATTAAATTAAATAAAAAAGAAAATGAAATTTATATTTTCGGAAAGTTGTCCAAGTGTGCTTCACCATTCATGGTAACAGTTTATTAACACTAATAGGAAAGCTACAGTAAAAATTAGCTGAGGAGGAAACGTTTACCAAGAGATCTGTATTGAAATTAATTTACAATAATTGAATTCAATGCAGTTATTTAATTAAATTTTTAAATTCAGACTTATTTTTAGTGTAATTGCTCGTACTGAGAGCCGCCTTGCAGTTTAGGACACGATTAAATTTTTTCAGATAAATCATTAATTTGTAAAAGTATTGTTCAACTGATTAAAAAAAACTCCCCATTGAAATTGAGTAGAGCTTTTTCGCAAGTCCTACAATATAGGCGTGAGAGATCTGCAACTTTTGCTGCAGAGAAACATATTTCTTATCATAATAATTAAGTCAATAATATATAGGCTGGCACAGTTAGCTAATTTAGGAAAAGAAAATGAATACACTGCAGCGCGATAAGTCATGCGAATCCGCCAAAATTTTTCGCAAATCGCAAAAAATTCAACACCGCCCGAGACCGAAATGCGGGTCGCCAAAACTTTTTAGCGGGAAATTCCTCCTCCACTTTTTATCCCCGTCACTCTTGGTCGGGCGATCCTCCGAATATTTACCTTTCCTCCTCCACTCTCTTCGTCATCCTCCCTTTATTATATCTTTTTTGTGTGCGCTCGTCCGATCCTCTTCTTTTTTCTCCCGCACTCCCCTTACCGCATCCCCTCCCGAAAAACCCAGTCTTCCCGCATTCCCTCTTCCCCACTCCCATTGTCCTATCCTCGGCAGCTGCCGGCTGGAGGAGGCCCGCCTTGAACCAAGCTACCCACGAGCGTGAGGACGTGGCTCCATCCGTAGATTCCCGTTGCTTGGCTGCACACCCACACCACCGTCTCCCTTCCAATCCCCACTCCTTCAAGTCCCTCCACGTTCACTCTTTTCCCCTCTCCGGAACCCCTCCCTCTCACTCTCTTTCACTGTGAGCACGTTTTGCTTCGGTGTTTCTCTCTCGGCTATACCAAACATTTCCAAGTCAGTTGTGCTCGCCGCTCCATCACGGAAAGACCTGCGGAGTGACTCCAAGGGGTTTTTTCAGTGCGTATTTTTTTGTTTTCGAGGGAGGAGTGTTACACCGGCGAGACCACGTGGTCAACAAGTCCTTTTCAAGCCCGTGGATCTATTGTGTGTGAGCCTTGCGTCTATTGCCGCATGACATGTTTGTTCTCGGTTTTTGGGCGTGATTAGTGCATCAACCCGTTCTCCGGGAGTGTCCCATAGATTGACTATATCTCCAAGTGTTTTCTTTTTGTTTGTTTTTTGAGCCTCCATGATAGTGCGGGAGTTTCTCTGCGTTGCGCAGGTGTTTTGTTAAATAGACCCGTGTGATATAACCCGTGAGTGCTCCTATTGTGTTGTTTTTTTTTATTACGGAAGAGATTCTGTTCGTTTTCCCGGCGTTTTCTCGAAAGGGATTTCTTCGAGAAGTTCATCGATGCCATCGAGGAAACTCGTCGGAAGTTCAGCGAAGGGAGTTTAGTACCGCCGGGGATAGTTTGCCTCACAGCTTTTGATATCGTAGGTGAGTGCACACCTTTTTTTTTTACTTCGGAATGCCATGCGTTCCCGCTCGAAAGGCTGCGCTGGGAGTAAAGCAGCAGTTGCGTAAAAGGCTGCGAAGGGGTTGCATTTCGACGGGATGGCATTGTTTCCAGCACTGTTTTTGCGGTTTCGCGTTTCTGGTACGGTCTGAATGGGAGCGCTGCAAATTTGTTGACGAATGTCGACCCGTGTGCACAACATACTTTGCCGCAAGACATGAAAGGAAACGGCTTTCAATGGAAAGCCCGATAACGTATCGCGCGGTCTTGGGGCATGCGCGCAAAGGAGTTGCAGAACTTGGACGAGAGTTTTTACTTGGCTCGCGTAAATTTCGATTCGTCCTTTGTCTCGCGCTCCCGACTCGAAAGTTTTCTGACGTCGCGGAATCGAGTTGGAAGTTGTCGACTGCTGTAAAGTGGTGCTCAAGAGTGTTTTCTTTTTGAAGGCTTTGAAAGAACTTTATCTTCGTGTTGGAGGTGTGTTGCAAGAGATAGGAAATAACGGTTGCTATAGAATGAGGAACAAAATAGCTCTTTTCGGTTTTAAACGCTCCTCCCAGAATTTCTTCCGCCTTCATTAAGTGAATTAGGAAATACCTTTACGAAAGATGATCTGCATACGATGCGCTGTGTTAGTTATCTTTTAGTTTTATTCTAAGTGATCGTATAAGAGTCTCATGAAACAAAATTTCTTCTCTATTTATGTTTAGCAGCAATAATAAACGTAAGGTTTAAGTAGCGGCGAAATGTGTTTTCAAATGTATCTATATACGTACCTTAATATCTTTCCTCTTTCGCGTTAGGTATACCTATATAATGTATTTCTTTTATTTGTTCTTTTTTATTTCGTATTTCTTTTATTTCTAATGCATAACATCTAATCCGGCGTCAAGGAATTTAAAGAACCTTATACAATAAATAAAATTTATGTGTGATGCACCAAATATTAGCTTAAATAAACAAAGCAGGGGCTGTCTAGTGACTTGCTAGTACGGACGATTCTAGAAAATTTTCTTAAATTAACTATAGTGTTAGAGCCTTAATTTCAACCACAAGCGAGTATAAGGCCATTTTGTCGAGAAAAAGTTGTATGTGTAGTGATGGTAGAAAGCTCTTCGTCAGCTTTTATTTAAATCTTTACGTTATAATCTTGGTAAATTGTAGGTCCTAAAATGTCATGAAAAGAGGACGAACATCACCCTTCTTGGATCCCCTCTGTATTTTGACATAAAGTTCTTATTATTTGATTAACAACTTAATGTCACGCTTTCGAGGAGTTTTCCGTAACTGTGCGTAATGCAGTGGCTGCTTTCCTTTAAGGTGGCTGGGAAGTGTGGCAACGCAGCATCCAATGATTTACTAATTTCAGAAACTTATCTTATGCTTTATGTATTTCTCTCTTCGTGATGTCACCTAAATGGTGTCTTATCGAAATAATGGCTCTCTAGATTTTCTCAAGTGGAATGCTTTCCAGTCAATAAATTAGAGGAGGACGGAAAGCGTGAATGGTTTCCTAATTTATCTCGCGCCTATTTGAATGTGGCCTTATATTCCTCTCAGTATTTCGAGCTAGGATTTATCTAAAAGCATTATTTTCTATCAGTAGATTCCGTTGTTCCCTTTCATAATTCAAGGAAATTAAATTTCTTTCCCGTGCATTTCTCTTAACTAAGTTACGCATTGGAATGTTGAAGAATGTGAAAAATGTGAAGGTTTTCTACTCCTGCTGAACTGGATAAGAAGAAATATTACAGATTGGCTAGAGATATCTCCATTGCAGTTTGTGATAAGATGGTAAAAATTGGGCAATGTGTCGTTAACCCTAGATTTCACCGAAATTCGAGTCATAATTGCACGAAGAGTGTGGTTAATCCTAATAGGACTCATCGATCAATGGATAACGTTTAATAAGTATTATGATGGCAGTTATCCTGTGCAGATAAACAATTTTCTCTTCCGTCACGATTGTTCTGAATGAACGATCTTAAGTAATCACGTTAAAAAGATAATCTTAGTTTAATTTACGTTTTCTGCAATAGTTTCTTAGAACAGATGAAATAATGTCTACTGTGAAAGGGTGATTTTCTATCACCACTTAGAGAGCTGTATTACTTTAATAATCATTCCTTCCTAATTAATAAGGATTCGTCGGTCTGACGTTCTAACACAACTGCAGAACCATTCATCACTTGAATGGTTTTCATTACGTCATAACGTCTATTAAAGGGTCTATTAAAGCTTTAGCTCGAAGATGTATTTGCCCGTTATATTACTCACGTATAAAAATATCCTAGTCAATAATCGTTAGAATGCGCATTACCAGAACTTCAAATTTCTGCATCATTTGCCGAATTCTGCTATAGAATTTCACCTTGTGCTTTCATTGTAGGAGGTACGTACGCAGATTCCAGTATGAATGGCTAAAGCTCACCTTCTTTTCCGCAAGTACCCATCTGCATTTTTCTCTTCCACGTTAATTTTTTCTAGCATCATAGACCGGCGTGCGCGTCTTTTACGATGTTTTCATTTCCCCCTGTTTGTGGTCAGTCTTTTAGCGCGCGGCCGCAAACAAGCGAAGATCGCCTACCTGTACGCCCTCGCCACGTAGCTCTCGTCCTCTCCCAAGACTCCCACTTCTGGCCGAGTCACGGACGAAAGTGAAAACCCAGACTGCGTGCATCGATTTTACGTTTGTTTTCATTTCCTTTCTTTCCACATTCTTCGGATCCCCTTCGATGTTTTTCCTTCCGAACTAGAACCAACAGTTCGGATGGATTGATGGCCGACGTGGTCTCCACTGAGACTGCTAGGATTATTTAGAGGTCTACAGTATTGCCGCAGTAAAGGAAAAAGGATTTCTCGGAAGCGTTTTGGAGATTATACCCAGCAGCCAGGTTTTACCCTGTTATCATTCGGAGGGATTTGAAGGCTGGGGTTTTGAGATAATTTTACGAAAAACCTGGTTTTCCAGCACAGCCCGAAGGACAGTTCGTGGCCCTCTGAAGGTTATTAACCCTCGAATTATTGTAATTTTAGTTATTTTCCAGATTTAAGTAAATACATTTTTTCTCAGAAATTTGCATCTATTGATAAAAGTGGAGTTACTAATCGGAAACCTGAAACAATCGCTCAGTAAAACTATTCTCGCTCGATCTAAATATTCTAGTTTGTGAATAAGTCGTTTTTAATAAGTCGTTATCCTGTTTCCTAGTACATTTTTAGTTATATAGGTACATACATGTTTGCTAACGTTAATAATCTGCATAGGGATGGCCATTCCGAAATAAGAAATACTCAGATGAGAACTTCCTCGAGTAAGAAGTTTTCTGATTGAAGAAGTCCTTGCTGGGCCGCTTGATTGATAAAATTCCGTAGTTGACCCCAGTCACCTCGTTGACACTTATAATGGAAAATTTTAGATCCAGCATAAGAAATCCATATAAGTTTACGTTGTTGATTGAATATTTTACTATCCTTAATTTCTATGTGGCGGGAGAATCTCAATCGAAATTAAGGATTTTTGAAAAAAAGGAGTACAAACTTATTCTTGATGAGATATTTTCAGAAATTTCTTAAGAAAGTCAAATAACTAAGAGAAATACATGGTACTGTATCACTCTCACAATTGTATGTATTAGGGGAAAAGCTATGGGATTCAACCGAATCAATCAATTAACCCAATTCAGCCAGCCATGGATGGTTTACTATGCCCTTCAAATAACCTGGTAGCTTTTGTGTTACTTTTATTTAGTAGTTTTGTACCCCTCGCTTCCTTTATAATTGCCTCTGCCGCCTCATTATCAGTTATTGCAATCTTCATCTTCACCAGACTCCCATCCCATCAGCCTGTCTTACTTCTATCCTAAGCATTCATTTCAAAAGCTCTTCATCCTCTAATATCCTCATTTCTTACAGTGTACGCTTTTGTTATAAAACGGACCCCGAGTTTCTGTAAGCAGTAAGGAATATTATTACCCTTACGAGCAAGTGTTAAATGATGTTCCGACTCTCAGACTTCTCAGAAAGAGAACCATCAAAAAGAAAAAAAAAACAACAAGAAAAGCAAAGATCTTCGGACACTTATTCTGTGATGACAACTACGTATAAAATATACTGGAAGGAAAAGGATCGGTTAAAAACTGAAAAGACGACCTAAGACTTCCTACTTAATAGTAAATTGATTTTAGAGGATGGATGAATGGTACACATATTTAAAGCAATTACTCAAGCATAATTTTGTCTTTAACTTGCTTAGCGATTTATTTCGAATCACACAGCGACTCTTAGAAGTTGAATATTATTTTTCCATCTATTAGGTCTATCGAAGTTGAGAAAAAATATCTTAGGCCCTCGTTAAAAAAATTCCGCCTGGAAAAAAGGTGATTCACTTGCTTCCGTCTAAAGCGGACCCTGTTTTTAGAGGCATTAGTTCCGTAATTCAGAGTATTTATTTTATTCCTGAAAAATGTTCCTTGATGCAGTGGAATTTTACGCATCTGTATTAAACTCCGAGAAGTGTGTTAGTCCAAGCATGAACTACTTACGAGTGTGTGCAGACGCTGAGAGCATTATTATTCACCTCCACTTTGCAGCTCAATTTTAAGAAAACAGAAGGCAGAAAACTGCCCAAGGTAATTGAAGGGCGTGTCTGAGAAGTGCTCTGATTTTCCACCGTCGAAATGGAAACAATTCTGATGGAAAAGAATTTGGGAACAGCTATTATGCAGCATCCCACGCGGCCAAATTTATATCGCGTCGCGACCTAGTGACGAGCTGCTAAAAACAGTCTGAAAAAGCCGAGTCAGAGGATAAAATGGGCGGGATGTCCATTCCGATGCTCTTATTTTTGCTTCAAATTAAGGAATTGCCGAAAGCAAAAACCTCAACGAGGATTCGTCGTTACCCATCGCTGGTGTAGAGATAAGACGGGTGTATGTGTCAGTTATTCATTGCTCCTGTTGACTATTTATGGTATGCCCATTGCGGCGGTGGTTATAATGGGAGTCAGACTTAAGAGCTTCAGGTCTTGGCGGGGTAAAAACAAGCGAAAGGACATGAAAGTAGCGCCGGATATGACGTCAACCCCGGCTAATAGTACGTAATTGTTCCCCCACCCCTTTTCATCCCTTAGGTTCACTCTGCAGAACTTTCTCTTTTGTGGTATCATTTCGCCTCCGCGGGTTTTCGTCGCTGAATTTGTTTGTTCTGAAATGTGTAGCTTTTTGCCCTCAGTTCCACGGAATCGAACCGGAATCCTTGACGTTTTGCTTTAGGCTCCGGTTCAACGAAATAAAATATAAACAAATTTTTGTTCAGTCTCGGTAGCGCTACCATCAATGTCGAACTGGTTTTTTTCGGTTCGACCATTGCAGTATTCGATATATCCTTCTAAAAGTTTGCTTTATTATATCTAGCTATTTTCACATAAACTACATTGCTCTAAATTTTTAACTGGAACATGATAGTCTTCGCAATGATTTTTGGTTTCAGTTTGGGCTCAAATATCTAATTTTTAACGGTTCGGGTTTGGTTATCACATGGGCAAAAATAACGTTTTTAATCTTGGTTCGATTACTGCTCAGTACTACCGCTATCCGTATGATTTCCCTTGATACGTTAGCGCTTTCCTTTGGCGTTGATTTCGTCTTATCACCTTTTGTTATCCATTTAATAACGTGTTTGAAAATAAGTTATTAGTTACCGGAAACACTGTCGAGCCTTAGAAGTTTCGGTCAAAAAGTTACATTGCCAAAGGAAGAACGCATGTTGCAAGTTCTCAATAATTCTTTTTAATTCTTAAAAGACCTACCGAACTCGGCGACGTTGAATATTTTTCGAGATTGTATTCTGTCGGTCTAGTATATTCATTAGTAATGATATGTCTATATATGTCACACCAGGCATAAAAATTTTGTAATGTTTCAAAGAATTTAATTATTGATTTAAATGAAAAATTACCTGATGTAAAACTTTTCTAATTCTCAGCCTGGTAAAATCGTATATTTTCAAATATCAGAATAATAATATTATTTTCATAACGATACTCGTGATTTAGATACACCTAACTAAATTTTTATGAATAAGTATGAGTGGATAGCTTCACATCTTCCGTTTTATCGGAGTTATCGTTCGTATTTTGTTCCTAGGTGAGGTAAACCTTTTCCTTGGTGATATGTAAGGAGATAAGTTGAAGTTAAAATGAGCTTTCAAATATTGAGTATAGTTAAGAAAATAATATAGGAACAATATTAATTATGAAGTATTTCATTTTTCCTGCAGCTATGAACGACATTGAATATATATTGATATGGACACTAGGAAAAGAGGGTTACTTTAAAGATGTATTTTAATTTGGGAAAAAAGGGAATTTCCAACTGTTATTTATTTTCTATCAAGTTTGAGCACCTGTAGCAGACATCGGGTAGTAATGAGCAAATGTTATCCGGGCAGTTCGCCGATAAATAGACATGTGATGCTTCTCGGATTTGATGTATCCATATTGGTCATAATTCTCAAATTTTTCCATCATTGGGCGGCGAGAAAATTACTCTGGCACTTAGTTTATGGAGCTGCGCCTCTATTATCAAGGCAGAGTTTAAGTTGTAATTTTTTTGATTTCCTTTAGTTAAACGGCGAAATGCAATCACCACATGCACTATATTCACAATACGATGCACTATATTCACAATACAATGCACTATATTGTGAATATTCCACATGCACTATATTGTGAATATAGTGCATAATATATATTTGAATATAATCATTAATGTGTTTGTGAAGACTAAAGCTAAAGGATTTCGAAATTTTCAATGCTGAAAGCTCAACATCTGGTTGGACGGTACTTAAAAATTATTGCGCTCAGCTTTGAAAAAATCCTGCCGCTGGTCCGTCCAGTCTTCAGAAACATAATTATGCGCTGTATTATGGATGGGTAAAAGAATGACCTTGTACGATCTTGGTATGCTTGGAGCAAGTTCCGGAGAAATTGCTGTCGGCTCTGATACGTCACGGACGCCAAACGAATGGGGGCAGTTATTATGCCATCCTCTCTCTCATCGGACAGTCGCTCTGCCCTTCTGCTGGCCCCGCTAATGGCTCCTCATTTGCAGTGGTCATTCACTTCTTAAGAAAACCGGCGGTGTGGACGCCCGCTCGAAGATAGATCCAAGTCTGTTAGCGCCTCGGACCGATTTCCTCCCACCCAATGCCGCGTTGCGACGTTGCCAAGCGACCCGTATAGTGGGCGCCGTTTCGTTTATATTCCCCTGTATTTTTTTATTTATTTATGAAAAATGCGGGGCCTTTTATCTCTGGTAAATCTCGGCGGATTCCTTTAGTAGCTTGCCCATGATGATCCCCCGACTCGAGCTACGCTGTTAGAGCAATAATTTTATCAATGATTCGTATACTATAGCTTTTCTAAGATGCGTTTTTGGGCTGTTTAAAACACTAGAGTTTTTTGTTAAAGCTAGTTTTTATTTAAGTTAATTATTTACCAGAATGCCCATTCATTTTTAACCAGTATATTTAAAATTACCGGATTGTTTTATAAAGTCCTCAGTTAGTAAATGTTATTAGTAAAGTGGATTTCAGTGGTTTATTTATGTATTCCTTTAATCGATGAAATGGAAGTGATTAATGAAAGATTTCGCTCAAAGTTCTTTATTGATTATGCATGCGTCTAAATGTATAACCAATTTATAATAAAATAAATAATTTTATCATATATATGGTAAACGGTTTATTACCAAAAAGGTTACCGATTATATATTTAGTCTCATCATCGATCATTGGTGTCTCGAATTGTTATCCGCCAAAGGGGAATAATATTATTCATAAATATAATGGGAGGTTAAGTACATATTTGCATTGAAGATGCAGATGAAGTGGATATTCAGCAATTTAAGAAGACGATATACATGTATGAGAAATTGTTGATACTAAACTAGCGATCCTTCTCAGGCTATGGTAACAGGAGGGGGTAATCTTAAGTATTAGAGATGTCTTGGTGAAAGGCACTATATTTTTTTAATGTTAACATGAGCCTTATTCGTGAAGAAAATCTTTACGAAATTATAGCAGCTTGAAGTTGAACCGTATAGGAGAAAATAGTAGGAATTTTGATAAGGAACATTTTTCTTACGAAATTTATTGACGCTGATATGGTTCTGTTAGCTTAGCGCGGTCCGTATGACTTACATTGAAGGTTCCTATCTATTTGAACGTGCCCTTTGTTTAGTATATCTTTAAAACCGAGCAAATACGATCCCTCTTCAGTATGCATAGGAGATTCATATCACGCAGAGGCCCTCTGCTCTTAATTATCTCAGATCTAAAGTACTCCTTTCGATGACTTGGCGCTCATCTCCACTTCTGGAATAAGAGAATCTGATTGTTTCGCGTTTGTATATATCAGTTATACGCAAACCTCCTTATTAGCTGTTCTCAATGGAATCTTGGTTCCTCCAATATTTGAGTAACTTACAGCAGTAAAAGTTTCGTACAAACGACTCACTATTTTGCAAATGGAAGTTATTGGGATATTGTTTCTTTTATATGAATGATCTCCGATTTAATTAGTAAATTAACGGTAAATTTGTTTTTTTTCTTCAAATTTCGCAAAAAGTTGCAAACACTTCATAATCATGCAATAAATTATCGCTGAGACCTTTTGTTACGCTTATTTATTACTTGTTTATTACAAAGATGAATCTAAAGCAGTGACAGAAATTGTTATAAAATAAGATATTCTTGAAAATTTTATTGATAAATACTATTACCAACCTGATTTTTCTGTTGCGAATAGCTTCAAATAATCTGTAGAACAATAGTAACCTCAGGGAGCAGCATTACATAGAAAAACTCAATAACAAGTATTAGAACTTCATATTTAAAACCAAATATTGCCTCTAAGATAAATTATCTGTCTAAATGTCCGCTTCATATAGCCTGACGAATAATTACAGAAGTATAAGTGATAATGAAAAAATGATCACCTACTTTTGAATATATGTCATCATTATTATGTATCAGTTGCGCTCCACAGGTATAGAATTGCTCTTCGTTGAAGAATAAAAATGGAATCATGGGTCAGATAGAATGTGTGTAAGCAGACCTCATTCATTGTGATATTCTCGGCGTCAACTCATTCAGATTCCCCTCAAACTGTGATGTCGAAGACGAGGGGTGTTACTAATACAAAAAGCGGAAAGAGCTGCAGACAAATACAGGATACATTTAAACCACTAGAATATTGTGCAATTTCTCGCTCAAACATTCACTGGTCGAAACCGCTTATTTTTATCCGTTGAAACTAAAAAGAAGGTTATATTAAGATAGTAAATGAAGGGAGAATTTGAAACGAATAAGTTCCTTGAAAATTAGATATCGATATCACTCTTTAAGTGTTCTGATAGTTAGTTGAGATATTGAAGAATAGGTTTTCAGTGGAGACTATCAAAATATGATAATAAAGGTAACGTGTTATTTCGGAACTGTTTTAGAAAAACACCGGCGCGATGCAAAATTTTTTTTGTCTTTTATCTGTTTATTCGTGAATCTTACGTGGTTCGCGTCACCAGTTTGTCAGCTTCGCTATTTGATGATGTTGACGTAAGATGATATTTTCAGAATGAGAATTTGAAATTTCTGAAATAAGAATAGTTCTATGTATTTCCGCTGTTTCTTTCTCCAGTCCGAAGACATCTGAACTTGAACTTAGGCTCCTGACTGACTGGATGACTGTATTGCAATCGTGTCTCATCTCTGTAAAATACTTTACCACTTTTCTGGTGATTAGCAGTACTCAAGAATGAGTTTCTGGTTTTCATTCAGGTCAAAGCAGGCTCCATATATTAAGCCAACGTTTCTATAGCGAATTCCGGCTTGAAATCTCTCTCCGTTTCAGGATGGCGAGGGAAATTGCCACCGAAACGTTGACATAGGATATGTCGACTTAATTGACCTGATTGGAAACCTGACAATTATTCTTGAGCAGTGTTTTACTTTTTGTAGCCTTAATTTTGTTCACTTTATACATAGGAAGATCATCAAAAAATTCTATGTAGGCTCTGTCTAATTCTTTTAGGGTAAACCTTGCACAAGTATTATTTTATCGCAACGAAAAATACTTCGACGGTTGCTACCTGAACGAGACCGAAAAGAAATGAGACTTTTTCATTGAACTGGAGCCGAAACCGGAACTAAAAGAAGTATGTTTCGAAGTCCGGCTCTAAACCCCTCACCTATTGCAATAGTTTCGCTCAAGGGCTTAGGATACAACGGGAAAAGTTTTCTCGTCCAACTCTCACACTCTTTTCGCCACGCCTTCCTCATCCTGTGGTGCAGGAGAGTCTGGAGGAAGTCGCCGTCTGAGATGTGGGAGCAATTTACTTCCTGTTACGAAATGAGAGGGGAGGAGAATGAAATAATGCCAATGAAACTCGCCGGTTAACTGGAGCGAGACGATCGCGATGAGTTCCAAATTGCCTCCCGACGAGAAATTGAAACTGAGTAAGCTTCGGAAACTATTTTTAATGAAAAGAAACTTTTTCGATTCTTGGAGGGAAGTTGCGGAATTTTTCGGTGCGTCGTAATTGGCCGGAATGCCTACACGTGAATGATGTCCCACGGTAGATACTGGAACTGTGTCGGAGATTTCCATGCATTTTTGGCGGGATTGAGTACAAAAATTTTATTCTGCATTTATTAGTGAGTAAATGGACTCGTTCTCGTTAATAAGATATATATTAAGTAGGAATGTTTGTGTTTGTGCACCCCAGCCATACGCCCATGGTGGATCACGGGGTATAAATTTAAAATAATAGAAATAAAACCGTATGAGTCTAAATAAGTAAAAAAAAAGCTGTTAATAGGTGATAAAATTACAATGATATTAATCAGGGTTGAACAAAGTGTCTGGATTTTGAGCTTTTTTAGCCTGGTTTCCATTTGGCTAAGTGGTCAATTGTGGCTGCGGTGTAAGGATATTGGGTTCGATCCCAGTGAGGGCCTGTTTCCCGATAGGGGTAGGCAGCAAATAGAGCATATGGCCGAAAAATTTGTCACAAAGCCAATTCATCGTAAATAATCACCAGCCGTCCTAATAATGCTAAGAGGGTGATGATTCGCTGCAGTATTCGGAGTTCATAATTAGGTCCAGTTGGTTGATTGTCTAGGTTACGTGTCGACTTACATCTAATCCCTAACTCCCAAGAGAGTTATCTTGATTACTAGTAAAGTTTGAATTTAGGCCCCCTGGTTACTAATTTGTCAAACACCCTTAATTGATGCGTGTCTTAAATTAGCTGCATAGGGGCGAAGAACAGCTGCTTAATGGTTCCGTCGTCTAGTTGACCTTACATTGAGTGGAGTTGGCGAATGACCCACTGATATATTGAGATGCTTTATTATCGAGTGAGCTCAGTATTTCTTGCTAGCGATTCGGAGTTTCGTTTTCGTTCTATTTTTTTCCAAATGTTTAGAGGAATCATCAAATACTTCTGGGAACAACAGGAGGTGTACTTTACTCTTATCGAACCCCATTCTCTAGTCATCCGTGGTCTGCGGGGGTGTTCGCTACGCCCACGATAGGCACGGAATAAATCGATTAAACAACAGAGAATCTGTACTGGAAAAATCAGTAAAGAAAGACTTTAAATTTACCTATGCAGTAGTGTTCAGCTAGGAGTAGAAGTGCTATGTTTTTCTTAAGAATTCAAAAACTGTACCAATATAAGAAAAACCTTTCCAACTTGTTACCACAGATTCTTTATAATCGTCTAACCGTCGCACCATCGAATATTTAATAATGTAAACAATTGATTTATGTGAAAGTTATATTTTCATCGCTATATTGAGTTTAGTGGTTGATTTATATTAAAAATTTATATAAAAACATTCAGTAAAAGATTCATTTTTAATACCAGAGGCATAAATTTGGAATGTAATTAATTACAATTTGCTATCACGAGATTATGTTACCCTACGCTTAGAATGTTTGGGTGATACAATAAGATCGTGAGCATCGAGTGTAATTTACTGTGTTATGGATTTTGCTTGGGAAACTCTATACATTAGTTGCCTCTGAGGTCGGTCCTATTCCCTTTATTGTTCTCCCATCATATTGAATTTGCTTTGCTTGAATTGAATATATTCCGCCACTCAGGCAGATCGTAGGTGTATAAAAGTAGATTTAACCGTTCCGCTTGTTTACGTAAATGGTCATTCCAGTTTGGTTTCCTCTCAGTTGGCACCATTTACTTACTAAAGCATTCAATTCTTCTATTCATTGTGTCTTCGTTTCCGTCCAGTTGAGGTCGGAGAACCCTCACAGAGTGGACACCTGCCCCTGACCCATACAACAATAGAAACGTGAGAATCACTGTATTACCTGCGCTGGAGGTCTCTTTCTTCCATTTACTCAGCCTATCCTGCATTCACGTACTAACATTCCTTTCATTCAACACTATCCTTTGTGTTAAATAACTCTTCTCACGAATTGTGAGCAGTAGAGAAAGATTTACGGACTTCATTTTGTGGAGTCGTTTGTTTTCTCGAACCGACTAAGTCCCAAGGCTCCGTTAGTTCCACAGGAAATTCGATTTTTCATTCCCGAGAGTCTATACAGGAGGGAAAAGGATCGACCGAATCTAAGATGAGTTGCTCGATTTACTCTTTTTGTTTGCCATTCTTCATGCCTTGGTGAGGCTTTATAATTACTTATATTTAATAAATATCTGTAACTGTAATTTTTATTAGAAAGACTAGGAGGGTTGAAAATAAGGGATTATAATCATAACTCATGTGTATAACTTACGAAGTTTTTATTTTGAATAGTACTTATATGGTGGTGATGATATGCGATAACATTCTTCATTAGTAATCGAAAAAATAGCATTTCAACGACACAGCATTTCCGTTTTTACTTATAGGTTGTCAGATGAAATTTTGCTTGTCTGGACACGGGAAACCTCAACTGTGATATACATGCTTAATAAGCATGTAGAGGTCTAAATAATCATTGTTGATAACTTCACTGTGGTTTATAAAGATTTTAAACGCTCTTATTCGATGAAATGTTAAATCCGCTGAGCATCGAACAAATTTGTTAAAATACACCTTTCACGCCTAATATCATGTAGCGATTATATCGTTGAGGATTATTATATAGCGTTCTCCCTTTAACATAATCTATTCAAAGCAAGTTTATTCCTCGTGTCCTAAAGGGTATTGGATTTGTAAATTTTCAAATTTCCGTGGTCTTATGATAACACGCTTCCATAGAAATACTGCTGCCTTGTTTTCCTCCTAACGAAACAAATTAAAGTATAATTATTTCCATTTAATTATATTACGGCCACCTTGATTTAGCTAAGATTGCCTGTTTTGGAAAATGCTCTTTGGTTCGATGCAGAAGCCTTCATCGTGACTTCAAGAAACCTTTAGACCTGAGTTCTTTAAAGGTAAAATAACTCTCGGGAAAATTCTATTACGAGTATTTTCTCAAGAAAAAATTCTGAATTCGAATGAAATAAAAAATGTAAGGGAGAATTTTACTGACCAGAGAAACTCGTGCCTAGTGAAAATGTAGTCGGGAATACGAGACCACAAATGAGAGAGGAAATACAGAGTAGAGTTGAAAGGGATGAGATGAAACCTCTAAGGATTGCGGAAGACAACCACAAACACGGAACTCTCGGTGTCCGAATGCATTTTGGAAGATTCGCATTTCTTTTTAGGTTTCCATTGATAGCGGTACGGGTACTCATGGAGGGAGTTGTAAATGTGGATTGGGAATTTCAGATTAGCTTCTTCCCTATCTTTTTTCGTTTCTTTACCCGTTTTATTCCGTTTTTCCTTTCTCTTCGATTTTTCCTTTTAGGTATTCCTCACGAAATCTTTCTCAAAGGTGTATGTAAAAATTTGTTCTTTCTCCTCATTGCACGTAACTGCACAATTATATTAACAGTAACTATCTATCTTTTTCAAGAAATGTTAGGTTAAAATACTTATGACTGAGTGGAGGTATTGCAATTTTAAAAACAGGATATTGTTGCGAGAAATTTAATATTTTTCTGCCTCTTTATTACAGAAAAAAATTGCAAATGTCGTTTTTACTTTTCAGTCTCTACAAATCGAGCCTTGAGAGGGAATTTTTTGCAAATTAGTGTATTAAATATTTCTTACGAAGCAAAAATCTTTCTTTGCTAAGTTCTATCTTTTAAACTCATTTTTTGCCAAGTTCGTCTATTTTGTAACTTTAGCAACGCAAAACTATCGGAAAGTTTTATTTTACTTAAATATCTATCAACAATTCGAAAGAATGTCGTTCTGTTGTTTCTTCCGCATAGAACCTCAAGAGATTTGGCTTAAATGAATGTATGCAACATTTAAACGGCTCACTATAACCTTTTTGCAAAAGGTTACGTTGATCAAGTTGATTTAACTTGGTCATAAGATTTTATATGCTTATTCCAAGGAATAAGTTATCCCTTTATTTCACCACAATTTCTCTCTGAATCAAAAATAATCCGAAATCTCTTTATAAATTAGAAAAATCCGAAATCTCTCAGTATGTAATTTCATAAATTGACGATTTTCTTTTCTTTACATATGGAAAAGGATGGACTGAGTTCAAGTCTATCAGCAACGTTTGCAGTAAGTTACTTGGACGATAATATTTTCTCAAGGAAAACTGAAAAATGAATATGTATAGGTTAAATACTCGAGAGAAATGTCATAATGGGTGAAAACTCAAAATTTGAAAGTGAGAGTGAATTTCAGAAAAGTGAAAGTTAAATTCAGGAAAGTAAACAAGGTTCAAATATCTCTCTCGCATAACATAGGCCTGCACTTGAGTCGTTTCTCTCCGTTCCTTTTTCTCCATTCCCTTCTCCTACTTCATATATTTACTATTTCCGCTTCGGTCTCCACTTATTTTAGCCACCGTTTTCCTTAATTTCCTTCTCGGCTAGTGCTCCCGCTCTTTCGCAAGGCGCCTTTCATCTTTTTTATCCTTCTGGATGAGGCCTATCTTTTTTCGCCAGGAGGGCATTATACGCTGTGCGTACCAGAAGGGTGAGGTGAATCATTGACGCAATATTTCGTCCATGAGAAGAAGGAGGGGGCTCTCGGTCGTAGGTCGCCTTTCTACCGTAGTGCTCGGCTTCGCGCCAGTAACTTCTCCCTCTCCATCTGAGAAAAAAATACTTGGACTGCTGACAATTACGACGTTGCCAGATAGCACTCTATCCATCGCGAACTCTTTGGTTTTTTTTCGCGCAAATGAAATTCGTTGGTATTGCAGATGGATCTTTGTTGTGAGCCATTATTTGTTTACTTTTGTTTCTTTGTTTGTATACTTCAGTATGATGTCTCACGGATAAAACTGCTTGTATTTTCTTTAAGTAATTGTTTGATAACAACAGGTTAATTTTGGGGTAAAGTTTCTGGGCCTTTTATGATCGTTATGCTTCAGAGTTTTTTTCGATAAACGTACTGGAAAGTATATTCATAAGACCATAAAAAGTTAGTTGTTCATTAAATGACATAAGAATTTTTCTTCGTCAGGGGTATTTTGAGAAGCTTTGAGAGATGATTTTTTTTTTAGCTGAAACTTTCATAATGTTAATGTTCAGGGAAATATTTCATGTGGTAATTATTTTGTAAATATGTAATCTGCACATCCTTTGATATTCAAAATTTTGTTCGCCTTCTTTTTGGTAGTTAATACAGTTCCGAAAATTATATTCTGTGATGGCCTCCTTTAATTACAAATTAATCTTCGTTTAATAGTTCATCTCCCTCATCAGTGATTTCAGGAATTACTGATATTTTTATCTTTAGAAATGACTTTAAGAAATTGAAGTGAATAATAGAAACCACCGTCGCACAGTTTGAAAATTTCGGCACCTTTTTTTCTTTGGAATACAAAGTTAAAAATACAATTCACCTCTTTTTGTACAACCATGATAATTTAAAACGATGCTTTTCTTGAATTTTCAGAGCATCACTCATCTTCTGGTGTTATCATTCCTTAACATCAGCTTTTATTTTTAGTGGTATTTTTCTGTATTTTTTCAGGAAGTATCCGCGATCATCGCAGATTATTTTAGGTTCAGCATTTGTTTACACAAAAAATAAATCGAAGGAGGGATCTCAGTGCTTTGCTCGTGGAAATATTTTCAAAGAAGTCAAAGGGGCGATTTAAGTTCTTTAATCGCTTATTGAAATCTACCTCCTCAATATCATTCCTTAATTGAATATCTGTTTACATTGCCTTACATTTCATGCCAATAGGCGTTTTTCTCAATGATTTCCTTCTGATTCAAGGGAGGCGGTTTAATGCCCTGAGGTTTATCTATAGATTGGTTTTAAAAAATTTTTCCACCTAATATACTCGAGGTTTTCAGTTACACTCGTAATTTCTCAGATCTTATCATTTCATCACATAGATGATAATTATAAAATATTAGCTTTCATTGTGATACATCAACTGAAGTTTGATATGTAAAATAATTAAAAATACGTGTATAGCTGGGGTTATAACCTATCAATTCACAGATGGAAATTTTTGTATTCATCTGTTTATGTACAAGAAAATTCAAGGAATTAATCTTTCATTATGGAATATACAATCATTACTGCACTGTTAGATTACTCATCGGGCTTCCATTTAGACGACTAAATTGAGGCATGCAGTCGCTGCGTCTGTTTTTAACGGCCTTCTCTTTGTATATCTCACTGTTTTAGTACCCAATTTTTTAAAGTTTTAAATAAAGTTTTCGTCTTGAAGGAAACTTCAAGATATTTTGTTTCCATGGTATTGAAAATTTGAGAAGGTTTTTATACTTTTGCAGAGTATTTCATTGGTATTTATTTGACATCCACGTCACTACCGGATTGCTAGTTCACTTGTAACACAGTTCATAATAATAATCAATTGTAAATATTCTAATTCTCCTTATTCAGCCTATTTCTGAATATTAATGGAAAATATAGAGACTGCTTTAATTCAAAGTCGAGAAGTTAGAAATCTTTTACCCACAACCTTAATAATAATGAACCAAAATATGTGAAAAGCATGCCTAAGTTTCGAGACCATCCAAAACCTGGAAATATTGCTGTAATATTATGGTTTAGTATCACATAAACGTTCTATATAACATAAGTTAAGTGTTCTATATAACATAACATTAAGTTTTAGACCATTATTTATTACTTAATGGACTACCAACTGTTCAGCCAACTTGGTTCACGCAATAGATTTTATACAATCACACTTAATCGTTATTACGTTATTATGGTGGTATTTCGTAGTTCATAATCCCGATGTATGTCCATGCTGTCGTCGTTAACACCTTGTATGTATTTACGCTTACTAACTTGTAGCCCACGATTCTTTACATATCGTTGCTGCATTTGAGTAAAAGCGATTCTCCCCTCGGCATCGTGTTCCTTTGCCGGAAAATCTTTAACGACGGGAGAATTAGCGCTCCGCAATGGTTGTCACGCCTTAGTAAAATTCGCCTCAGTCTTTGAGTAACACGAAGCAAAGCGAACGTGAAAATCTTACAGTCACCCCAAGTTAAACTCCGCAGCGCGTACTCCGGAGAGAAGGAGAAATGGACCAAGTTTGGGTTTATTCTCGTTTCCTTGAATGGGAACCTTTTCAAGTCCAGTCACTCGATAACAGAAGCACAAAGCGGGAGCGCAACTTCTCTTACGGAAGGTCCTTCGTCTCCACTCAGACTCCCTTTCCCTCCCAAACGTCTTCAACCCCCCCGCATCCTTGTAAGGACTCTTCAATCCTTCCTCCTGCCCTTTCTCCTTTTCTGGTATCCTCCAAAGCTCCTTTTCCATCTTATCCCCATGTTTCGTGGGATGACAAGAAGTTGCGCCTCATTCCAATCCCCCTCCCTTGATACAATCGACCGTCTTTTGTTTCCCATTATTTCTTCCGCTCCCGGTATCCTTCCCTACCTCCTTTTTCTGCTCTTTTACTCATTCTACTGATTTTTACCCTCTTTTTTCACCCCTTTCTGCTTCATCTCCAGCCGCCCTCTTACTTTCCCCTCGGAAGGTAGAAGGCAACACTCGATATGACTACAAAACCCTCTCGCACCACCCTTACAGTCTTCGTCTCATGGGTGGTGGACGGCGGAGGGTTTCCGTGAGCTTCAAGGGGTTCGGATGGGATGAAATGAAGGAGGGATGTATTGGAGTCCCGTGGAAGTTTTTTTTCCGCTTCGCTAATTGAGGAGGAGTTGCCTTTCTTTCCCCCACTTTGACCGTCTCCGGTGTTGTGAAAAAATCGTGAAGTGTAGCTTGATTCACCTTCGCAAGATGCTGGGAGGGTAGAATTTGGGAAGTCTTTGGAAAACAAAGGAAACCCTTCGGAAGTTCCCCTGATTGTTAAGGAAATTCTAATGAGATATAGATAAACGATATTTTCCTATGGTATTGGAAAGTGTTGAGAAGTAAACTTTCTGTTTAGGAAAATTTTGCTAAGAAAGCAGTCTGAGTATTTCAGTTGCGTTTGAGAAAAGTAACTAATTCTTGAATCAGCACGAATTTTCGTGCCCTTTCAATGCGCGCCGAAATAATTATCAACTTTTGCTCCCTCTTAAAATGCAGGAAAGTTTCCCTAGAAATCGCACCTATACAATTTATAACTATAAATAAACATATAAATGCTTAAGTTTAGACTCAATGCTTTAGATTTTCATCATAAAGAAGCTAGATATTACTTGATACTTACTAGGTGAAACTTTTTGACATATGATTCACCTTGATGGTCTAATTTACGTCTGGTTTCTCTAGGAAGAAGTCTTTGATTTTCTCGCTACGTATTTTAGTTAACAACTTAGATGTAATTTAATAATGAGTGGATCTATCACGTTCTCGAGCGTAAACGCTTACATTTAATTCATGGATACTCTTTCTTTTATTATAAATGATATAAATTTCGATGTTTTCGCCTACTGCGAATATTCAATTAATTCGTGCGAATGGAAATCTATGAATGAATTCTTAGTTGTTTCTTTGTAGTTCATAAAAATTTATGATGATCGGGAGAATATTCCATTTTGTTCAAGTAATCTGATCATTAATCATGGTTAAGTACTTTTTCAAGGGGAATTGTTGAATTTACTTCTTGGATTAATGAATAATGGAAAGAATTTTAATTGAAGATATTATGACGCCAGAGTGCGCATTTTAATTCAGATAATGGCTCGTAAATTATGTATAGAGAGTCGTTTTAAAAATGTGCTTTGTGTTAGTGAAGAGCATTTATTCATGTTCTCTAATTCTGGATGTAATCCGTGATTTGGTTACACTCTTTCTTGTACAAAGTCTCATACTTTCCTTCTCACGCATAATCATCTTTTGTAGCGCTCCGAAGTCTCAATTTTTCTTTTCTTTCAAAGTAGCTCTTTTAATCTTGTCATCCTTTTCCTTATTTTCCTCGTCTGCCAGCGACTTTGAATTTTTTCTCTTTTCTTCCCGAAGGCATTTTCTTATTACAGTCTTTAACCATTTATTAGCACGCACCGCGGACTCTGTGGGCGTGAATGTTTAATTTTCGAATTTAGAGGATGTGGGAGAGAGAATTATCCACCTACAGCTGCCTATGGGAATGTTATCGAAGAAAAGAAAATTTCAAAGATGTTTCGCGGCTACGATAGAGGAGTAAAAACCTGAGTTGAATGTTTCTTTTAACACAAATTTGAAAGGGAAGGTATATGGTATTAACTTCATTGAGTGGTAAAATAATGGAACATATAATTACTAGTTCCTTAATGGGTTTTCTCGAAACCTCTAAATTCATTGTTAAGAATCAACATGGTTTTCGTAAGACACGTTCCTGCGAGTCACAGTTAGCGTTATTAATTCACGATATCTTGAAATCGGCCGAAAGTAAAAGACAAGTCGATGCAATATTTTTGGATTTTCGGAAAGCGTTCGATAAAGTCCCACATCGTAAATTGTTGTACAAATTAAAACTTGCGGGCATCAACGAACAAGTAATAAGTTGGATAAAAGATTTCCTGTCCGATAGAGAACAACGAGTAGTATTAGATGGTATTAGTTCCAACCTAGTCAAGGTGACCTCAGGCGTCCCACAAGGAAGCGTAATCGGGCCATTATTATTCTTAATATACATTAACGATCTTATTGAACACATCGACAGTAACGTTAGAATATTTGCGGACGACACGGTTATTTACAGAGAAATAAAAAGTAATGACGATAGATTAAGCCTGTCGAATGACTTAGATAAAATAGTAAAATGGTGCGACGACTGGCAATTGGAGCTCAACGTAGATAAATGTTCAGTAGTTAATTTTTTCGAAAGAAAATCCTTTGCCAATCATAATTCATACAGCCTTCGAGGGAAAACATTATCAACTGTCGATTCGGTAAAATATCTCGGAATAACCCTCACGAATAACTTAACTTGGGGTACCCACATCCATAACATATGTGGGCGAGCTCTTAAGAAACTAGGCTTCGTCAAAAGAATAGTCGGTAAAAGCGAAGAAAAAGTCCGCGAGCGATG
This sequence comes from Pachydiplax longipennis, assembly GCA_036926295.1. Classification (NCBI taxonomy): domain Eukaryota; kingdom Metazoa; phylum Arthropoda; class Insecta; order Odonata; family Libellulidae; genus Pachydiplax; species Pachydiplax longipennis. The sequence continues at coordinate 17,549,704 of JAVFKF010000001.1, read as the reverse complement.
TTACTTTGCGCTAGTGAGGCCTCACCTCGAGTACGCATGCAGTGTATGGGACCCTGCTGAAAAGTGTTGTATTCGCGAGATAGAAAAGGTACAAAGAAAGGCAATACGCTTCGTAAAAAATTGCTATGATAAATCGGTAAGTGTTACTCGGATGCTTCAGGAGGCAGGATGGGAATCTTTAGAAGAAAGAAGGCTCAATCAGAGATTTAAATTACTTGATAAATTCAGACAGAGCACGTTCATAGAAGATGTAGCCGAGATTATGCGCCCTCCTTGCTTTATAGGCCGTTCTGATCCAGCGAGAAAGATCAGAGAAATAGATGCTAAAACCAGTCGATACAAGAATTCTTTTTTTCCCAGAACAATACGCGAAAATAATCGACTGGGCAAATAGAGTCCTGGTGCTTGCACCCCCTGCCACACGCCGAAAGGCGGCTTGCAGGGTACAGATGTAGATGTAGATGTAGATGTAGATGGTAGATTTATTTTTCCACAATAAAAATTACATTAATGAAAAATATACCTTTCCGGACAGAAATCTGAATTGGGGATGTAATTTACGGATGACAATATACTTATCTTATGAAAATTTTCACGAATATTTTTATCTAGTTATGATATCATCATGGGTTTTTTTACAGGTACTGTAATGATTTTTACGTAAATATTCCATTCAAAATTAGAGTCCTTTCATGATTCAAAACCTCGGTTAGATAGTGATTATGAGTCATATTTTGGTTATCTTCAAAAGGTAGCATATTTACACGTTAAGTTTATATTGTTATACTGATGCACGAAAGTGATATTTGTTTCTGTATATCATTATCATTTTCGTGGTATTGTGAGGTTATTTTCATATCAGTTTGATATATTCACCATACAAATTATTATAGAGCATTATCGTATTATTTTGAAGCAGATAAACCATCCAATATAAACTTCATATCTTAACTCAAAATCAGATTTTTCAGGCTCAGAAAATTTTTGCTCGATAGCTTTTACCCCCTTTATTGTAATACTTTCAGTATTTAAATAAAATAATTATTTTGAGGAGGATTACTCACCGTTTTGCATTGTAGTTTTTGCGTATCTTTTAAAAGAAACACTCTGTAAACAAGAATCTTGAAGTTTTATTTTCCTATCGACATAGACTTCCTCTGAAAGAAGCACTTAACGTTTGAGTTTAGCCTTTTAATTTATGCTCGAGCTTTACCTTTGGATATTTTTAGCACGTTATTCATTCATGGGGGTGGCTATAACTCAACCGAATTTAATTTTCACTCCGAATATTTTGAAAGATAATTCTCGGAATAGTAATCGCCTCCGAATATTGCCTGCAACGATTGGTTCTCCGGAAATCGCTTTAAGCAAATGCATTTTCCGATGCCCATCTTTAAAGCGGATGTAATGCAATAAGAAGTTGCACCCCGCGTTAAGGGAAGGAAATAACACATCATCCAGCAATCGCTTATCGGATTAGCTTCGGCTAAAGAAAATGATAAAGAGGGGAGAGAAATCTTCCCTTTTAGTGAGCCCTTCGCTCCTTCAATTAGTATTCGGAATTCGCTTTTCGATGCGCAGTTGTTCCTTTTTGTATTCTCGCTTCGTTAACCGTAACAATCCCGTCCCCGTTCACCTTTATCTCCTTCCTTTTCCCTTCTTAACTTCGTTTATTCCAATAATCCCCTTTTCCACTTCCACCGCGCGCCGCAGCTCGGAAAACAAAAACAGTCGACGAGCGTTCCCTTCCAGTTGATTAACGCCCACGCTCATGCTTGACAACAAAAGACGACCACGAAGCACTGCCGAGCGCTAGATTCGCTTCTGTTATAATTTGCAGTGAAGGATCAACGGTGTCAGGAGGCAGAGAGGAGATAAAGACGTTGCATTTATCATTATTACTGTATATCCCTTAAGGTAATCGACGAATGATGGCCTAAGGATTTCAGTAGATTTGGTTTTCTTCGAATGTTTGTTATTCTTTAACTCGAGGTGTTTAATGCCAGTACGAATATCTCCTCTGAGGGCTGTTCGCTACAGAAGGTAAGTTTCGCTGGCAATGCCCGTAAGTTGCTAAGGTATAAATGATATAAAATGAGGTTGAGTCTTGCTCTTCTCTGTATATATTACTGATCCATATTATAAATATGAAAATCAATGCTTTTAGTTGTAATTTTTTTGATATAATTGATAAGAAACGAGTAGTATACTTGTATGTCTTAGAATTATTTGCATTTGAGAAAATAGATGTTTGAATTATTTACGTCGGGCCATTTCTTGATATTTATTAAAAAGTCAGGCAATTGATATTATAAGGGTTGTGAATCCCGACGTAGAGATGTTGCAATAACATACGTGTTGCAATAACGAACGTAACAAGTGAATAACGCTTTGGCCACCATTATGAAATGCTTGTTCACTATCGGGAACCATTCTATTCTGAATTCTTAGATTAAGACTAATTATTTGAAAATAAGGCCTAAATAATTATTTTTAAAATATCTTGTATTTTACGTTTATTTTTCTATAAGAATAAAATGTATATTTATTGTGAATACGGCTGAAATTTTCTCGGTTCGATATTGAATTTCTGCTGCTGATTTTGGGCTAAATCTATCGTTACATTAGTATTAGTATTTACCAATTACATAATCTTATTTACCGGCAGTAAGTTATAGATGCATGGGTAATACAAAAAGTCTGTTCGAACTTATCACTGGTTTAGGAAGAGCAGTTGAGCATTCTTACATAAATCTGTACGTTCATCAATTTTTAAACAAGCATTTTCTATCAACCTGATTTTTCAATTAGTTTTCTTCTAATCCCGATTTAACTATTGAGTAGATATGTTTTCAAGATCGTGATAAATAATTGAAGAGAATTTGAATAATAAACTGCTATTGCTGTGATTTTAAACAGAGTTACGAAAAATTTAATGTGCTATAATTATTCCGTTTCTTTCTCTCCAATCAAAGCAAGTAGCTGAACGAAGGAAAGAATTAGGAAGGGCAGCTACGTTAATTTCTCGATTGGTTCCAGGAATCACACTATGCAAATGCCTTTGAATTGAAGCCGCAGATTACCCCTTTAGAATCCTGAATCGTTTAAATGCTTTTCGTCCGACGGGGGTATTCTGTTTCCAGTCTTGGTGGTTCTAATCGAAAACTCCTTCTATGAATTGGATAGAGGAAAATATCTCACACGAAGAGCTAAGAGAAAAATCTGTGCTTGGCAAATTTCTCACTATTAGATGGTACGTATGCAGACATTACGTTACCCTGATGATTAAATAGATAACGCGAATTTCCATAATTTCTTTCTTGCGATTCCTGTAACTGCATAATTATACATACGTTATCGTAGAACGCGTAACAAATATTCTGAAAATATATTCCCGTGGGCACGAGAACTTGGTAGTAAACCTTTTTTATTTCTGGTATCGAAATTTTCCAATAGTTTGCCATCGCCATCATCTTCATAGTTGCAGTTGTTTTATCGCGCACTATGAAAAGTCATTTATCTAAATTTCGAAATATGTCAGAGATTTTTCTTTTGGCCAAATGTTCTTTCTAATTATTCGATAATGCAAGGTAATTTTTCTTGACCTCGACTGCAATACAACTATGTGTTAAAAGCTTCCTCTCTGGTGAAAATAGTATCATTTTGACAGAACTGGATATAAAAGACAGATCCCCCAAAAGAGGGAGCAATTTATTATTCGCAGATGGATAGACTTAGCTGCTCCTAATGGGTCAAGGCAAAATCTAATTCGGAATTCCACCCTCGTGCTCTAAATGATCTATCCTGGACGGAATCCAACCTTAATAGCAGCTGTTGCTTTTATGAAACAGTGAACGAAAAGGCTACTGAGACAATTTTATTTCGTCCCCAAAGAGGATAGTTTATTTATAACCACATCACTAAGTGTTCCAAAAAGCGCCAACATTTCCGTCAATTCGTAATTTCCCGTAGGAAGCAAAATGATTGTAACGTTTTTTTATTTTCTGCTCTCCGCAGCTGTTTTCGGTCTCAGAATTTTGGCAACTACCTAGACGGTTGGGGAGCCTGATTCAGTGCAGTGGAATAAAGGAAGCTTCCAAAAATAGTTGTAACAAATAAAGGTAAATAGAATGGTTATCATTGGTTCATTGTCAAAGTTAGAGGAGAATATATCTTGTTTGTCACACTCGGTATTGCTCATGGCACGTAAATGTTACAGGAGGAATGTACGATGCTAAATAATGGCATGTTGATCACTCCTGAGTTAATAACATGAAAATTGGGATTCATAGGGTCAATGTGCTGCAATTGGGAGATAATTTTACTGTTTTTAAAAGATTTATTGTGTATTTTTTGGTTGTACCACTCAATGCTATCCTACTATGTATACCGTTGCCATCTCAAATTTGATACATTCTAAGAGCATTTTTATATGTTTCTTTCCTCTATACTTTAAATCGTCGAATATGATCTCCTTCTAGTCATTTTTTAAAAACTCTTGAACATTTTAAGCCGCGTGTGCTTCAAGATATTCCCTACTATTATCTTGATGAGCATCTTGTATCTTGGTGCATCAAGCTTGAAAAGCTGCCTTATGGAAAACTGCTTATGTGTTCGTGTGTACCTTTTGTATTCAATCATCTTAAACCATTCTCTAATATTTCTCATTTTAATTTTCTGCCTACTCTTACAAATTTTGCTGTCTTTTTGTGATTATTTGGTGTGTTAAGTGGAGATGCAATTGAATCGCAACAATTCTTGCTATGCAAAGAATATACGCCAGTATTCTAACCTTTTCCATTAAAGGGCTTGACTTTGGGCTCCTTGCGAGGACTTCACCAATTTAAAATTCCTTCTCAGATTCGCTTATGCGAGTCCTGAAATAATTAGTTAAGTCCACCCCAAAATGCCCTTCGCAAACTTGCATCATTTAACACTTAGTATGTTAAGTATGATATTCATCCGTTTTCGTGACTCCTTCAATTAGACCTTCTAATGAAATCTCAAAGAACATTTTTAAGAGGAAATATATGTTCCGTGTGAGGTCAATGCTTTTTGATTTTAATGTCTAGAATATACAGCACTATGGTTCCAAGGGAAGATGAATAGGACAAATTCTCTAAACAAATGTCCAGAGCATAAGAGATAAATATGATAGTATCAGAGGAAAATGAGGCTTTAATAAAATTAAATAAAAGTGATTAAATTAAGCATGACAGAACATTCAGCTGTGAGTACTTCTTATTTTTCTGAGACATCTTCGGTTTCGAAGAAAGATAGTTTTGTTGAAATACTTTGATATATTGAAAAATCTGTAACATTCTTTGCCTGATAAAATACGGTGTAAGGATAGTGATAAGAGTGTGCTTCTAGAGTGTTTGTACACACAGAGATTGACGCTGAGTATTTTCTACAGTTGGGTAAACTTTAAGAGGTTTTAATGCATTTTTAGCTTTTCTGTGATTGGGTTTTATAATCGAAATCCGCCCTAATCATTTGTTCTTGAAATTTCTCATCAATAGCGGGTTTACTTAGCGTTCTTGTAAGTTCAATATTTTGACACTGTACATTCTCTATCCTTCCGTTACTATTAATCCTAATTTTTTTACTGAATCTTTTCACTTTTCTTTTCTGTCCAGCGTCTATAAGTCTAAAAAGGAAATACAAGAGACTGTTCAGACTGTGTGAGCTCTAACACTGAATACCTAATGGCTACTTTTGTTGGCAACTGTAGTGCTATAACCAATATTGCCAGCGCTTTCCCATTGAAAATAATTGGTGGCTCTCTATGGAAAACAAAAGGGGCCCGTGCAATGGTGGCATGCAATACTATTCAAGAGTGTAAAATTTCTTCAATAAAACCTTTTCATTTCATATCACCCCGATTGAAGTTCTCTAAGTTTGAGATTCAAAATTTCACTTAATTTTCCATCCATATTTCAGTCAAGTCATCCTCAAGTGTTATCAGTTCCTTAATGATTTTTCGCAGCTTACCGATTCTCTGCCAGTCGCGATTAAGTGATAAAAATCTACACTCACCGCTTTCCTGCATCCAAGGTAGCAGCGGAGATTTTCCGCGTAACCACGTCGTGGGATTTATGTCCTTGACAACATTAAACACAGCTGAAACGAGCTTCATAAACCTAATCCGGCGTTGTTAGGCGGGAGAAGACAAGTGTTAAATCGCTGCCAGTGGTGCTAAAAGGATGTTTCGTCGCTTTCGGTCGACGCAAAATTCCTTTCTAATTTCGTCTAGTCGGAACGCGCATGTAAAACGAGTTGCTGAACGCGGCTGAATATGGATGGCCCTTGTTCTGTGGACAGAGGAAGGGGTTGTGAAGGAAAAGGCTTCACCGGCTTCAATTACCGAGGGCTGAGTGATCGGGTAATTATCAAAGGGTCATATGAAGAGTCAGCGTAGCGTACGCTTAATGCGTTTACGCGTGAGTGACAGCAGAGGTTTACAACACAGAAGAGGTAAATTGAGATTCGCACTCCTACCGTTTGGGGGGTAGCAGTTCATTATCGGCCCCCCGAAGGGTATTTCCTTCGCAGGGAGTGATTTGAGATCGATCGGAGACCATGGGAGTGCCTTCCTGGCTGTGAGGTATTCCTCCAAGTAATTTGCCCTCTGTCACTCGCTACTGAAGTGGCAAAGCCGTACCACGGTGCGTGTACGGACTCTCGTGATCGTTTGGAAATCGTTACATTGGCTTTAAACGAGAATCACTAGTTTCAGCTGAGAGGAAAACGTTTCAAGGTTTGCAGATCCTCTAAAACGCTAGTAGTGGTCCCAGCTCCCAACATAGATTCGTAATCGTTCCTAATACTCTAGTAAAGTTTGCAATAGGGTAAAATAGGGTCATGAAAAAACTTTATTATTACTAGCGTGGTTTTTGTCAACTCAAATGCAAAGTGAGCCTGAGATATCTTTTACGCCAGTTATAATAATTTTGTTTAATTGTTTATCAAAATGTTTCCCTTAAACTGGCTACACTTAACGGAACAGATATGGATATAAATGAAAATAGTTTAGGCTAGGAATGTACCCTTTGAATTGATGAAATGTATGAATGTCAAAAATAGGCTAGGAGCCGCTAGGGAATCAGAATGTCTCAGTACAAAATATTAATGTTAAGAAATCTACCGTTGAGATTAATCTGTGTTAAAGTCGTGAATTTTTTTTCAATTTGAGGGGAGTCATAAGCAATGAGTTTTTAACTCCGTTTATCGTAATTATGGATCTAAATTGGTATTGGTTGTTTTTCACGAACCTATAATCCGATCAAACAATTAGTTCAGATGATTATTCCCTCTAAGCTAGTTTACTCTTCTTTTGTCTTGGTTAACTACCAAATTTCAGCCACCTCAATTGATTTTATTCTGTCTAATTTAATTCATTTTCAGTTGTTAAATTAAGGTAAAATGGGCATTCACATGAAATTTAATCCTTAAAATTTTTTAATCATTGTGACTTAAATTAAACAATTAAACATTCATATTCCCTCGTTTCATTCAATGATAATATTTTCCAAAAGTTTTCTTTCATATCTGATACAGAAAATCTTTAACGAGCGTATATTCGTATCGAATACATCGTTTTCAACCAGTGCTTTCAAGTATTTAAGACGCAAGGGAAAATTTTATTTTAAATCCCTCAGCGAAAATATTGCTCCAGGTTTAAAACAGCCTAAATTTGGTATTTACGTGATGTTCAGTGTATATCTGTGATTGATCGACTGTCGTGATGCTCAAAATTAAAAGATGAATGCCTTCGTGTCTTTTTCAGATCGTTTTTCGGAATTTTTCACAGCAGTTCTACTTCTCTCCCCTACAGAATTTATTGATTACATGTCGATAGTTTTTCCTCCCCATGAATCCGCCGCAGTTTCCTTCAATGGCCCGGCATGCATTGCTCAATGACGCGTAAATCGCTCCATTGCAGCGCGCGTGATAAACGCGTAGTCTCGCTCCATCGGGAGTGAATCATCGCAGCTCTCACTCGGGGATAGCAAAGGGAGAGCCAGAAATATCTGGGAAAGTCCAGCCCGAGCGCAAACAAGTTTGGAAGCCGTTATTTGTTCGGGTGCACTCGCGATTTCCTTTTGCCCTACAGTTAGATATGTTCTCCTGAATTGGATTTTGGACACGGAGGATGGGGGGCTGAAAATATTCCTCATATAACTCTTTTGGAGTGATTTAAATGGATGTGTTCGGATCTTGGGCTATGATAAAAGGATTATTGAATCGCTTCCTAGTCTGGTATATTTTGTATTTCAATTTTCTTCCAAAGTGCTTCCAAAGCAGAGATTATTTTGCGATTTAAATTTGCGCTAAGGTTTCGTTTTTTTTATGAGCGGATGTTCGTTCCGAAATCGTCTACACTAAATTCAAAGTCGATGTTGCTCTTAATTTTAAGAAGGAAGTAGTATTAACTCCTTAACTCTGTGATGCTTTAATCCGTTAATACTTACTCGAATATCATTCACGCTAGTTTCCATCAGCATAAGCACTACCTTATTGAGTATTAATAGTATTGAAATGATTTCTTGTCGAATATCATGGAAAGTAATTTTCTTAGAAAAATACGGAGACCATTAAAAGCATTATGCGGGTGAAATGATTTGAAACAAATCAGAATAAATTCTTTAATACTAAAAAATTGCTCGCGACATTTTTATCTGTCATTTATACTGAGATATATCTTATGGAAACCAGATATTTTACATACTTTAGCCATCCTTAATATATCTTTCATTCACATGCATCGCTGAAAGTCACTAGCCATTAATTTTGGTAAGGTAATCCATGTTAACAATTCAGTTTAAAATCTCTGCTAAAATGAGCATTTATGCTATAAATGAGGAGCTAAATCTCTGATATCTTCCTATTAAATTTACTGAAGTTATATTTTAAGAAAAATGTTTTTCTTTGCCTTCCTTCCTTGGAAACAACTCCACGTCTACATCATCATCTCTAGAAAACGGTTCTTTTCGACTCTTTCACGTAAATGTGCCATCAATCTTTCCCCTCGACCTCACGCAATTTCCTCTTCTTCACGCCCTATCTTCAAACATCTTTCCTTCATTGTCTTGGCTCATTTCTCCAGCTCGTGCCTCGTTTCTTCTCCTCGTAGTTTTTCTCGGCCGAAAGCCTCAAGCCAACTTTTGTGGGAAAGTTAAAATGAGAGGCACACAATGGATCTAACTCTCACCATTTTAGCACAAGGCCCTTCTTCTAAGAGTTTCAGAACTGTTATAGGAAAGAATACTATTTTGACGATCCTTTCCGCTGATTTACTCTTATCTCAACCTTCTGATATGAAATATTTCGCGGTTAGTTGGTTTGCTGAGGTGTTTACTTTGTTATCTAGGAGTAAATTTAGGTTTAGGTTCTCCGTAAGCTCTTGCGGTCGACCAAATTAAATTTAAGCGCCTTCAACTTTGCTTTGTAGGTCTCATTTCTTTTTAAATTCTACGAAAAAGATGAAAGGTGAATTAGGTTATTTCAAAACTTTTTTATAGTTTGAACAGATATTTTAAAAATTTCTTAGGAGCAGTATTTTTAAAAGTATTTCGGCTTAGGTCATTTCGCACGAGTGCTCCTATCGGGAATCTTTTAAAATTTCTTATACGGTAAATATGAATCATCATTGAATACCCAGAGCAGACATTTCATTAATTTTCTCGTGGAAAGAATTGAAATCACAGGTTTGAAATTTTTATTCTATTAGGCTATTATCACGATTCATATAATACTTGATTGTGATTATATTATGATTCATATTTCTCATGAAGTATTCCCCTCAAAAATTTCATCTCGAAATATGTCGTGTTTTATATACTATTTACTATTGTCATCCATCTTAAGTTACTACCCCTCAACGATAATTTACGGTATTTTCATGCGGTCGGCTGCTACATTCGCCTATCAAGGCGGGGCAGAATCGAACGATCATTCAACAAAGGATAGAGTCATGTCTCTGATTCGTATATATCTACATCAAAGGTCCCAAACACTCGGCACTCGAGCCATACCCTTAATTTTGTGCAACCTTTGATAGATCAAATCAATCCTTTGCCTTTACATACTTTCTACCATTAGCAGTTGATATCCTAGATGTCAGAAAAATAAAATTTGATCAAAGTCAATCGCGAAAAGTGGAACTTTGTTCTAATACAAATTATCAGTGTAAAATATGAAATCAGGAAAAATTTTTGATGTAACATTATTAAGTAAAACTAAAATAGGTTGCTTACGACTCACAAAATGTTCTATACCTTGTCCACAGGAACAATAAGCTCGAGAGTGTCTGGTGTATATAATTAACCATTATCAGCACGTATAGTCGTTTCTTTATTATATTCATGCAATTAAATCTAATCTCTGAACCAAAATCCGTTTTATCATTATTGAAATATTGTAGTTATTTACAGAACTTGTTTACTTTTTTCACATCAGTAGGAATTGTACGTATTGGTAAAATTTTCTCGCTATTTTGCAATATCGATTAATGGTATAGCAATTACTGGAGTTAATCTGTATTAGTGAATGCTTCATTGGTTGCAATGCAGCTTCGATTCATTTCCGCATTATTTCTTTTGTGAAAGGCCGCTATCAGTGCGTTCCGTCTTCACCAGCATGTCGCATTGGTAACCAGTTCCTGCGCGTGTGCTCGCAATTTAATTTCTTTGTTGAACGTTCTTCATGCGGTGGATATCCTTTGGAGTAGAATTACCTGACTTTTTTGTTTGAATCTTGTTGCGCTGGTTGATAGGATATAATTGGGTCACTAGAGTAAGATCGAGATGCGTCAAAGTCATACAACATATGGGTCACATCTAGTGTCGGTCTACATTAAGGAAAAAATCTTATTCCATCTACCGATATTCATAAGGCAATATACTATGAAAAGATAATATAGATTGCGTCAGAAGTAATATAGCATCAAGATGATAAAGCAAAGCTCATATTAGAAATTATTAGAAAATGAAATTTTAATCCCTTACCAAAATCAGAGCGAACTGTGGTATGGCAAAAATTCTTTCATGAATCTAATTCTAACATTCAAGGTCAGACAATAGCTCCAAGATCTGAAGTCCCGCCACGATTTACAGCAGACGATCGGAATCTTTTTCGAATCAGATTTCTTGACAATAGAATTACTCTTAAATATGAGAATGAAGTTGATTGGTGGGGAATTTTATTTATGGGAATCCTTTATCTTTAATGTGCCACTTTTTATGAAGAATGCCATGCGTGCTACACTTTGCTTTAAGCAAAAGAAAGGGTTTATCTCGGATTTCACAATTATAATCAACTATCATAGAGAAAATTTTATTTGAAAAAAATCGGGAATATGTTTTGAACAATATTTTCATGGCACTGAATTTCATAAACTTGAAAGCTTGATCAGTTGAACTTTTATTTTGCTTCCTTTTAATAATTTTCAAATTTTTAAAGTATTTTAAATTTCTTATTCGCTGCAATTTATTTCGCTAATAGTTAACTGTAAGGAATAAATTATGAGTTTATGACAGGTGATACTACAAGGAAATGAAAATGCCATACTATTTGTAAATCGGTAAAATTACAAAAGGGTTTGCATCAAGTTCTTTCGATAAAGCGAATTACTTTTGATCAAATCTTCAAATTTATCTCAGATTTCCACAATTTTACCACACTTCAAAATTTTATATTGATCATGTTGATCTTAATGATCAACATGATCAGATCTTTTCGAAAAAGAGGTTGTCACCTCGAAACCGGTTGTGTTTTACCTTTGTTTATTAAAGTTGTGGAATAGTTCAAGACATGTGTTCTCCTTTGTTTTTAGAAATTCCACCCAGTAATACTCGAATCATTTCAGTTTAGTTTTAGTAATTGATGTATTTTTTGCGATCGGCAGCATTGTTTTCCCTTTTATCGACATAATATAGCTGGTCCCTTAAACTTCGTGTGTAATAAGAGTCTTAGCGGATAAAGAGATAACCAGCTTTATATTTTCACAACAAGAATTACGAGACCCAAAATCTGCGGGTTTCGTGGTTTTCACTAATAGTCGAAAACCGCTGATGCTTAATCGACGTTGGTTTGAGGTTATATATACGAGGTATAACCACAGAGACATTAATCAGCAGCGAGGATATCGAATTTATCAACACTTTTTCGCCGAATCTTCTCTACCTTCAATGTAAGATAAATTTATGAGAGCGAGTCTTTCTGGTCACTCACACAAATTGAAAAAAATGAAGTTCTCATTCGTTTAAGTCCTTAAGTAAAAGTGAAATCCTTATATTCGTTTGTCAGTGGTATAGAATTTTAGTCATGCAGTGTCACAATATATTTATCTCTTACGTTGTAATTAATATTTTCGTAATTTCATCGATGATGCTCCTGAGAATAAAGGCGTCACATAGAAAGATACTGCGCTCCTATTTTTGCCATTTACTTTGCTATTAGCGGGCATAATTTCGTTGGAAGTCTGATTATGATTATTGCGTAATAACTGAACAGTCTTCTCCGAAGATATTTGGTAACGACGTGTTATTTTCAACATAATTCCGATACTGAATGCTTATTCTAAATTAGCAAATTACTAAGACCATAATAATAAAAAGAAACCTATAAAATGTTTTCTATCTATCTATTATACTAAGAGATTTTGAATGCGTTTTTTCATCGTTACTGTATGTTTTTCTATAATAGTTAATTTTAATGGGAAAATCAATTTTAAAACATGCTTCTTATCAACTTATTTCACAAAAAAAAATCAGATTGTTACGGATTTTTCTTTATTCAAGTTCTTCTTTTTCTTTGTATTGGAGCTGAGAATCTATGAACTCTTTGTTAAACCGCTTAACTTGTGAAAGAGGCCTGATGATGTTACACAGTAACGAAATCTAGGTCGTTTAATAAAAGTTTTTGCGGACTCTACATAGTGAGTTTTCTTTGTGTGTGATTGTGAAATCTCTTTGTAGCTCACCAATATTGTGTACAACTTCTTACTTCTTCATTCGAGTCCTTGTTCTCAATGCAATGTAAGATTTAAAATTTTAGGAAATGGTTCGGCGAAGGTGGCTTGACGCCAGAATCAGTCGCTTCAATTTCCCATCGCAGAGTTTTAGGATTTACTCAGCTGAATACTCATTACAATGCTTCATGTATATGGTCTTTCTTTTACTCTACCTTATCAGCAACAAAATGGATTAGAAGCTTAGAGGTCAAACAAACCGACCGACGACGGCTACCGACGACTACCTTCTTCCTTCTGTTATGGCATATTAACCCCCTAAGAGTCCTTCAATGTATGAATTACATGTACAGTCGAGGTCATTGAGAATGCATAGAGGAAAGGTTTGAGACACCCCACTCATTTAATTGCGGTCTAACTATGTAGGTTAAAAAAACGCAGATGAGGTCGAATCTTAGCGTCAGCGGTAACTAAATAAGACTGTATTGAGTCTAAAGTCCAAGCAGACGAGAGAAATTTTCAAACGAGAAAGAATGCGAATTGTAAGTATTAGAATTGCCTGGGAAATAAATAATACGGTCATTCCCTTCATGGGAAAGTAATTAAAAACGATAGGCTTTTAATAGGCGGTCTACCTCTAATTGCAAATGGAAATATATGAAAATTAGGGGGACACGTTCCTGTTTTGGAGGGAATAACTCGTTTTCATTCCATTTAATCGCCGACGCAGTTTCTTTGTACACAAAAGGATGACTTCAGAGCGAAAAAATTCCTCGTTTTGCTTTGTGTTACAGAGTGCTAATGGGATTTGTATTAACGTGTCAGGAATCCCTTCTGACCGGAAAGGGCATGATTCGAGGTTATATTTGAGGAATGAAAAGATAAATATTCTTTTGGACCTTTTGCGTATGTCAAATGCTTAAAATAAATAAGGAGGCACTGCTGGAAATTCCTCCGTTGTCGCCGATTCGTATTTGGAATGGCATTTTCACAAATGACTATTCTGTCCTTTTCTGAGTTACTTCAAAGGAATCGCCGCGGAAGCGTTTTAAGTAACTGCAAATAGGAACTGCAGATCGTACATCTGTTGAACCCGTTCATGAAAAGGCAGAATTAACGCAAAGGGAAAAGTTTCTGTCGAACATCTCAGATGCTTCTCTCACTCTCACATGCACTTTTGTCCTACGACGATGCACAATAACTCTTGAGTCACTTAAATTTTATAGGTTTATGAATTTGCTTTGAAATTAGTTAGTTTATCTTTGTTTGATTTGCTTCATATCGGTATAATTGAGGATGCAGTTTGGCATCGTTTCAAACACATGGAGTGGTAGCTTGCATGTACCCGATACCTTTTTTACGATATAACCTTATGGGAAGCCTAATAATATCACGAAGTTGCACAGGGTTTCAATTTTCCATTTAGTAAACTGGATATTTCTCATTATTTTATGCTCTGGTAATCTGAGCGTTTTAGAAAAAATGCATCAGTAATTCGCCTTCCATACGTTGAAAGGCTCGCAATGTATATATGTGTATATAGATATGTGTATAATATAATAGATATAATAAAATGGATAAAATCAATTGTGGAAGGCTTTATCAAGTGGAAATCTAGTACAAAAGATCCAGGGAATTATATCACACTTTGCAAATCTTCCACATTACATAGTTTTCAAGTTAATTAATTTTTATGTTATTAAGTAAAAGCTAATTAATTTTTCTTATAGAATTCTCTTTTTAATTTAATGAAAAAGTTCCTGAAGCGTACCATCGTTGTATTTAATGATCTGGTTATAATTTCATAATTTTTCATGTTGAAATTAATTGAAATTCAAATTATTTGTTGAGTTTATCCTTTGCGTTCGTGATATACTAATTACCTTTGTCACCCCTGACGAGTTTTCAATTTATTTCATTTTTTTGGGGAATTCTGTTCTTCTAAACATTACATAAGTCTATATATTGCAAGGTTATATTGACGTAACACAAGGAATCAGTAATCAGGATATCGGTCAACAGAAGCATGCTATGTAATCGTGAAATCTTCATTATTTTCGTAGTGATATCAACAGTTTGAAAATTTTATTATAATTCCTGTCTCTTTCTTACTTATAAGTTATTATTAGTATCCTGTCCCTCTTTTTAAAGTTATTAAAATGGATGTGATTAGGATTATATTCCTATTTCATTTGAAGAAACAATAACAATAATTATGGCATTACTTTTTGGATTACATATTTAACAATGCAATGCCATGTTTAAATATTCAATTACTTATAATTAGTTAATTTTAGAATTTGCAATTACTTATTTAACAATAATTATTATCATTGTTATATATTAATTATATTATGAATTTTTTGATTGCTCACTTCTGGTCGCAATCAGCAAAGATTGACAGTTACGTGTATCGTTTTTACTATCTTAGTTTAATGGAAGTGCAAAGTATGCAACGTGCTCACCTCATAACACTGAACTTTCAAAGGATCGAGTGGCTCTGTGAGTGAGCGACATTGACCTCTGAGGCAAAAAAGAACGATTTTTTGTTCCGTGGCGTAATGATTGTCTAGCATCCGTCACGTTAGAATTCGCACGAGCACAATGGGACCTCCTGGTGCGGAATAAATTTCCCGGAGAGACAAATTGATAAAGGGAGGATTGTTCACCGCGTCGGCGATTGAGGAGAATGGTTAACGGGAAAAAGAGTCTCTTGCTAGTGGCGTCGGACATGCACTCTCTAATCGGTCATCGTCGCATCTTAGGTCGTGCTGGTAGTGAAGTGCACGTATACAAGCGGCAATTAGCGAATCTTAAACTGCCTCCTACTGAAGAGGACTATTAAATATGAATTGCGGTCCAACCGATACATAAGAAGGCTAATAGTCTCCTTGTGGTCTCTGAGGTATCGTTTATTACCTATAAAATTCGAACCCAGTGGAATAAAGGAGTAATTATTTGAATTTAATTAAGCCAAATTTTAACAGTTTTCGAGAGATTTTTTTGTTTATATGGGCCCCAAGATTTTTAGCTGGTTACCACTCCATGTTAAAAGTTTGAAATGGAGCGAAAACTTTTTTTAGCTTAAAAATTCTTGGCTTCTGGCTATTGGGAATGATTTAATTTTATTTCGTGTTTCTATGGTTAATGACATACTTCTATGTTATATTTTAATGCTTAATTTGTTTTTATTTTCTTTATGTTGTTAAAGTGTATAATTTGTTAATTTTATAACTTTGTTTTGCAATTCATAATTTTTTATACGACGGCTGCCTCAAAACAGATTTACCTGCGAAGCAACCTCAAGCTTGCTTTCTTTGTTTTCTTTTCTGTGAAATGATTCTGTATGATGTTTTTATCGATGAAAGCAAATTTATTAATGATTACATCTAATCAAAAGCTAAGGTGGCATTTTTTTAAGGAAGTAGATCACTGAATACGAAAAAGATTCAGTCGCATTCTGTCTCCACAGTACCGGAAGTGGTGATGGAGATCAGTCTTTGATAAATAATTGCGGAAATATTACGACTTATTCATTTTACATTTTCCATTTTAGTGGATTGGATAGCTGAATTTTGGTGTTAAACAGAGGAGGAATCAAGATGGGAACCGTCGACCTTCTTACCCTCGGCGATTTCTCATAGTAGGCGATCATAATTGGAATGGCAAACCATCCAGATCTTACCTCAGTAGCGAGATTAAAATGAAGTTATTTACGGAATTAACTGTAAATCAACCTTAATGATTAACGAAATTGTGATTCACTTGCTTTGGGGCTTAAAGTTTTACTCGACGAATATTCAATATGAAAATTGCATTCAGGGTTCTATGTGCCAAAGAAATCTTTATGTATCAAAGACTACTTTCAAAGTTAAATAGACTACAATTTTATTATTACCGAGCCATCTGCTGTTAAACAAACATTTTAGCGAATTCTCTTGGCTCTGTATTGTACTCATTGAGAATGACAGGTATCGCAATTGCTTCAACTCCAGCAAAATATATCAAAACATTCTATTCTCAAAATTATTCAGTGGTTATTGTGAATCAGAATATATAACTGTATCATGGGAAGTGTTTTTCCGTAAAGCCAAGCATTTCTCGCTTGTAGCATATAACTTTCCATTCTTTTAAGATTTCCACTATAAAGTGATTAGTTCTCGCTATCTCGGAAGTTGCTGCGTAATGAATGAGAAGAGGTTACTGAACTTCCGCGGTGATTCATTTGTTGCCAGAGGTGCTGAGTTTAGGTTTTTGCAGTTTTGAACATTCCATAAGAATGACAGGAATGAAATTATTCAAAGGTAAATATCAAGCTGTGAAAATCTTACGTCTGAGTAAAAATAGAAACCATGCTGGCACATATTGCAATAATATTTATATTAACATGTCTCAAAGATGGAGTTGTGGAATCAAAGTATTTATAGGAAGTAGTGCATTATGAATCTCTTTCATTTGATATCTAGAATTATTTCCTCATTCTTGTCTTCTCGTTATCTTAGGAAAGGATATATTACAATTCACGTGACTTTTGATATCTTAAATACGAACTTCACGTGACTTTTGATATCTTAAATACGAACTTACGATGTCGAGGAATTTTTCCATCATAATATCAGGATGACCAGCAAGAAACATCCGTAAACCATATCCGTAAACATATGATTGAAAGGAGGAGAGGAAAAAATCCACATGTCCTAACCTCATTCCATGGAACGTGATAGGGATTCTCATTCTCTGAATTGCATTTCTCAAAGTGGTGTTAGCTAGCAGTAAAATACACGAGCATCTTTTTCTCGATGCCATACGCAAGGGGAGATTCTTGTTGACGCGGTAAGGGCTGTTAGAAGATAGGAAAAAGGAACGAAGACCCGGTGGAAAATGACAGAAGAGGCGGATAAAAGGGAAGAAAAGATATAGGAAGGGGTATAAGAGGCATCGTAAGAGATGAGTACGTCTCACTTGAAGGGAATGAAGGCTGGAATGACACTAGGCTTTTACTGGTTTGTCTGAGAGAAGTGACGGAAAAAGTGGGCAGCGTTACCTTTGTGGCCGGAATTGGTTTCATTTGGAGATTTGACGATTTCTCAAGCGCGTAATCCTTACGTAATTCAATCTGTATTGAAGATATACTATTGTTTTAATAACGCTAACGTATTCAGCAATCGATTTTTCATCATGAGCATTAAATAATATCATGAATGGACATTTTGAGTTGATACGACATTACATATATATTTTTTATGTTGATCAATATTAAGGTAATGCTAGAAATTAGATGAAATTTTTAATCAATTAATTTATGTTGGGATGATGACTCTTTGAATTACGTTGGACTCTTATTCTTCTTATTTTTCCTTATGCTCAATACCTGCAACATAATTTGTTTAAGTTTTAGTTCCGTTGCAATATGGAGGTATTACTTTACAACGAATTCAGAAGTTGGCGACCAAAAATGGGCAACATTATTATATGTGAGACACGTGCTACAGCATTAACACAATGCATAATTTTCACAAAATAAAATAACGCTTTCTTAGGAACAATTATGCTATTAATTTTTACAAAAGTTGCTGTTTTTCCATTATATCAAAATAATTTTCGAGCAGAATTCAATAGGATGCTGAATCGTCGACTAATCCGCTATCCGCTACTACTAGTACTCTTAATCTGTATTTTCGGTATTAAATTACTATTGCCGTTCATTTTAATGCTAGATATCTTAATGTATATGAGAATTGCTTTTATTATTGAACACTGAATAATCATTCCATACGTAAACTAACAGCAGCATAACTGTTGCAATCTTCTGCTCTGAGGAAAAACTCCTATCCGAATAACATTTAATCGCTCTACTATTTTGTACAGTTATTCGAAGCAAAGCGATTGGCAGCCGTTGAAAAGATAGACTTACCATTTTTCCAGAGAATTAGTTGCGCTTTTCTTCATTGGCTACTTTGAATGAGACGGGTACGCTCCACCGACAGGTTTTATGACTCGGATAAGCGAATGTTTTTTCGAGCAGTCAAACGCCCGGAGATGAGAGGCTTGATGGGGAATTAGCTTTCTACGTTATTGAACGGCTGGATACTCATCGAAAGAGCAGCATTTACGCAATGAGTCCTCTGTTTCAGTGAAAGGTATCGATGAAAGAATTCATCGGAAGGATCCGCCTATCGCTTTGGCGAAGTTCCATTTCGTGTTGCGGTTACCACATATCCGGCATTTACTTCTATTCCTTTTGCAGTGTATAAACGTCTATGAGATTGAAAAATAGCAGTAGAATATAGACCTGAGTAACTATTAGTAAGATAAGGCGGTGATGGAAACATTTAGGTTATGAAATTAGCGGTGCGTAGTCTAGCTATCGGATACTAAATGAATGCATGCAATAAAATACTATGCAATGAAATCAAATTACCTGAGAAATTAGACTGCAATACAGACCTTATGGAAGTACAATCAAGGGAATGAGACTATTCTTTTGGACGTCGAATAGGAAGTATGTTCTTGTTTTTATTTTACGCCTATTTAATACTATTATTATTATTATTCGGATAAACAATTTATTCTGAATAATTAAGAAAAGTACGCGCGAAATATTCCGCCAAATTTATTGGAATTATATTTCGCGAATCGTATCTTTCCGTAGAAAGTTGTTTGATTTATGTTTGATGTTTATTGTTTTGAAGCTTATTTATGGCGTCCTTTGGATGGAAGGTATTTTAATTACAATAATAAACAAAAATTAATTATAAAAAGTTTCAATAAATCGATAATTTAGTGGTCTAAAATTGCTATAAAAGTAGCCAAACCTTTATTATAAGCTGAAATTGCATAATTATTATTATTATAACAAAGAACGTCGTGTCATGCAGCCATTGATATTACTGGTGCTGTGTTTAAAAATATCTGGCTAGTTAGTCTATTGGATTTCACTACCATGGGGAGAGGAAATGGCTTCATAATAATTCATATAGGCCAGGGGTGGCCAACAAGTCGATCGTCGATTGATTGATAAATTGATAAATTAGCAAAATATAAGTCATATTATTCTATCATGATAAATTTTCTTGGCCCAAAAAAAAAACGAGAAAGTGAAATATTGTAATCAAATTATCAGCCATACTGTGCATTTTTATAACAACTTTTTTATATTTACGAACAAATAATACAACAACTTATACATTGCAGTTAATAAAAAAATTAAATTGCATCTTAAGTTAGTAAAAATCTATCTCGAAAAAGTGCCGGAAAATCGAATTTTTTAGGTACCGCATGTACGGAATGCTGCTATCAAAATTTGGGTCTGGAAATTTATTTTCTTTAGAAGCCTATATCTCGAAAACTTAGTAAGTGATTTAAAAATAAAAAATAGTTTTGAACATATATTTAACTTATCTACCCATACCTCGCTGGAATGCACCTTATGCTGAAACACAGTGAATAAACATAGTATGCATTTCACACCCCTTCTTCCCCCTTAGACTACGCCTATGACAATAAGTCGATCGCGACACACTTTTAAGATAAAAAGTAGATCTTATATACAGAAAAGTTGGGCACCCCTGATATAGGCCATCCGGTAAGAAAGGGTGGTAGTAGAAGTGAAAGTAAACTCAAGAACCAGAAACTAATACTACTGTTGACTACTCAGCGATAGGTCGTTGTTCATGTGCAGTAAAAAAGAAATGTTTTGTCAAGATTATCTTGCTTACTTTTATTTTCGCTTGTGCATTGAGAAATTATAACTCCTTTTGGTTTCCAAAGAGGACTATCATCCTAATACTCTTCATTAAATCCTTTGTAGAGGTACCATTTCATTCTCGACAATACTCTTGTCTCGATTTGTTTTTTATAGAGAATCTGCTATCTAAGCTCACTCCATCGAGAATATTCCTTCAGTGACCTCTTATAGCTTAAGTTGATCAAAAAAGTTTTAATTGGGAATCAGTGTAATCATTCATAAACTTTCTTGACCAATCGAAGCGATTCCGGGAAGGCGATAGAAAGCGTCATTCACGACGCAGCGTCAATTCCATGCGCTCCCTCCAATTTCTCGTGAAATCCGATGTCATGGCAATGTGACTCTCTACTCAAAGTTTTCTGAGAAGGTCGGAATGGTGATTCCAAATTAGATGTGGTCCATGGACGGTTTATTTCTCCTCATCTTTCGGGTAACCACGAAAACAAGGTCTTTCAGTCGGACGGGGTACAAGGGAAGAGGGAGAAATGGAGAAAAAAATATGGGTTGGATGTCAGATGGAATTGCTTGTTAGAAGAAAAAAGGATTCCGATATAATGTGTGAATTCCGCCAACCGCAAATTAACTTCTTTGTATCTGGTAGAATAGACAGATTCCTCTGTTTCTGGTTTCTTATCTTTAAAATGAGAAGTGCATATTTTAGCATAATTACTTGGGCTTTAATGACTCAAGCATATGTTTTCACAATGAAGACGTACAAGGAAGACAATGATCGATCTAAATGTGTAATGTATTTTTCAGAATATACTTCTTTATGTAAATACAAGCAGGGTCGACTTTTAGTAATGAATCAAGAGTTTCAATTGAGATATCAATCAAAATTATTCTTAGGCCCTTTCTTATACCTGGAATTACATCAGTGATATACAATATACACCCAAAAATATAATATAAAATATGTACTCAGCGTATAGATAAGAAATTTATATGTTCAGATGTTTTGATTTTTTTAGGTAATAATACTGTACTAATTATAAGCTTCAAATATCTAAAAGAAAAGGGTGCTTATGAGCACTTATGGATGAGGCTTATGAGCACAATTATGGATATTTAAACTGCTTGAGAAATATAGTATTCTAACCGAACTTTGGCTTATGTATACTTTTATGTATTCTTCAATACAAGTGACATTTCCTTTGTTTTTATTTTTATATATCGAAGTCAAAACCATTCATTGAAATCTCCTTGAAACGGTTATGATTCCTTGCGGCGGCGGCAGACTATATTCTTCCAATATTGGCAATCTTTGGCGCCTCCTGGAGACGCCATAGAGTGCTTTCGGGTGTATTCGGGTGTAAGTTTGAATGCCTCTACCTCTGTTTGCTTCTCATCGGTAGAATAATCTTTTTGATCTCCCATTAAATGAACGGTCTCTTTATTCTTAATGATATAGCAAACATTTAGGATATCGCCAGTCTTGTGCGATTTATGAGAATATTTTTATTATAGCTATGCATATGAGTACGAGATTATTAGTACTTACTTTATTTCCTATGAGTCTCTTGAAGCTAAGGATAATAAGTATAATCTATTCTAGAAAGTTTCGTCCTTTGCCCGTTGATGCTTATGTTGTATATAAAGGAATTACATAATTTTGAGATTCTTAATTTCTTAGCTTAACTTTTGTCAATTTTCTTGCATAATATTTTTACCGCGTTCTATAATTTTTGCAGAAGCTTTTTTTAAATTTTTCACTTTTTTAAGTAAAATCGTCTACTTCAGTACATGATTTTTACAGTTTACAAGTAGGAAGCGTAATGAGTGGCTTTTAACTGAATTGATTTTTTGGTGTCGAACAATATTACGCCCAGTGGTTTCAACACTGGGAAATCATTAGCATATCTCTGAAAGACTAGTCAGTCAGAGATAGTGCAGCTATCATTCTTCGTGATAGAGATTATTTGATGAAAGAATATGTGAATTTGATTCCTCAAAATGGCTATTGGAGATAAAGAGACATTTTATAAGTTGAAAAGTCTTCCCGCAGTAAAGTCAGGTACCGAACGCCAGCAGTGAAAATTGACCTTATCCTCGGCCAACCGACAAATAGAGTAATGAAGCAAGAGAATCGTACTCCATTCGTGGTCTTCCCGACTGCTCCTCCACTTTAATACTTCCTTTTCCGTAATGTCCGCCCAAACTGCCCACTTCCACTCAAGTGCAGTTCCCCTGGTTACGATTCCCTCCCCTTTCTTTGGACTGCTTCCAACGACGATCGCATTGAAGAGCGTTTAAGAGGTGTCACCATGGTGACGCCTTACGTCTCAGACCCAAAACAAAGTTAGAAATGAGGTTTTGTTACCGGTATTAAATTGGATGCGGTTCCAGCGTTTCGAGTATCTTATCTGGTTGCTGCTAAGATTGGAAAAGTCGAGAGGGGAACGGAAGTTACTAGTGTGCAAGTGGTTGTATGAGTATGAAATTACCGATGGCGGAAAGTTTTACGTGAACATTTATAGGATATTGCAGTTTATATTTATAAGAACATCTCGAAAATCGGTAAGGATTTTTTGATGTTTTCAGTTAGTTATGCCGTCAGTGCTTGATCGTCTTTTTCAGAAATGGTCTTCTCTCTATCCTTTAAACATTTAATAAAGGCTTCTCAAATAATTATCTTACTCTTAGAAAACCATTACTGTGTGGAATTCTGATAGGAAAGTGGGTTGCCCGTTCGCCTATGGAAAAAGAGGTCCCGGGTTCATATATTTGCGAAATGACCTCAGCCACCAATGCACTTTTGGCAATATCTGATATTCAAGCGATATTTTGCTTTGAGATTCCTTGATGACGCTTTGCGGACCCTAAAGTTTTCAATTTTTTTTAAGAAAATTGTGAAATGTGGCAAAGCATTTTTACACCTTCCCTAGTTCAAGAATGGTAGAAAAAGTAAAAATAAATCTTTTTTCCTTAATTCACTTCACCTTTAATTTACTTACGCTCTTCTAAAATACTCTGTATGTTATTTTATGATTCTTTTTCATCAGCATCGCTCATGTCTTCTAAAGAGGCAACTTAAAGCTTTTCCATCTCATGTTAAGTATACAGACAAAAGTAAAATGAATTGCGTATTAACTGACTTCGTTAAATTTTTTCTTCGTCTTTTCTATCTCATATTGCATACCCTCTTCCTAAACAATTTTTAGTTTTAGAAACGAACTCTTGCGTTGGGACGCTGAAGATGGCTTGCTAATTCCCCCCCTTGAATTAAAAGGGAAGGCATTCCCTCGCAAATGGAACAAGTCGTGATTGAGGAATGCATTGCACTTGATTGACGGCGTCGGAGGAAAAAATCACCGCTGTTCCCTCACTCTTATTTACCCCTGAAATTCCGTCGACGCAGTTTCCAATTAGCCGAGAGCGCCGCAGCCGTGGTTGGCAGCTCCATTTCCTCGAAAATCTCCAAAGAATGGCTCAGTCGCGCTGCGAAAATTCCCCGACATCGGATCCTTCAGAAACACCGGATTTAATTGACATGGACAAAGGAAAACTTTTGACCCCAGCTGGAATGCGTACCACGCGATAACTCGTTGGTTATGAATGGAGTGTCTGAAGGGTTGAGGTTCAACGCCCGTCTTTTGCCTTCCCGTCCTATCAATCATGTCCATTTGATACTCTCCTCCCTCGTGTTTTCAAAGCCACTCAATCATTTGGGCGCCAGCGAATCCCCCAGTCGCACGTGATCCGGAAAAAAGGGCGGTTAATTTCTTCCCCTGTGAGTTACTGCAACCCCTTGCGTGTGTAGAGCTTACGTGTTGTATATTTCGGATCTATACCTCCATAGGGTTGATTGGAAATTGGCGAACTGAACCATTACCTTGGTTACTGATGTGATTTACTTTATGTGGAACTGATTTGTATTTTAATCCGGCAAAATATTCAGGAAATACTCTTCCTTTTACACCCACTTTAACGACGATCACTTCACCGACTCCTCTCTCTGATGACCTCGTTTGGTCGATGTTGAAGTTAACAGTGTAACTTATTTTAAAATTACATATGAATTTACTTGATATTATTCACGAAATTTTTAAAAAGTTTTTAATTATTATTTTAGATAAAGCGCGATATTTCCCTTTAAACAATCCAAAACAATTTTAAACACAAATCATCATTATGAAGAACTTAGTTTGCTTTAGCTCCATCAATTTAATTTTAAGGCAGCGAAACTGTCCTGTAATATTCCTCGGCGGAAATAGTAGTAAGTTCTTGTAAGACAATTCGGTATCTATACAACTCCCATCTTAGCTTATGTTAGCTAATTGTGATAGCCAAGCGTGAATCTGTTTTATTTTTGTATTTTTATTATAGAAAGCCGTATCTCACAAAAGCAAAAAAAGAGATGACGGCTCAGTCATTGAAACCGAGCTAAAATAGTATCTTAGCTGATTTTCATGAAAACGACATTAACAATTCGTTACTACTTTAAAATTAAAATTAAACTGAAGGTTTAATTACCTGAAATGTGCATTTTATTTTTTAGCATACTAATTTTCAGTTAACTAGTTACGTGGAGAATGAGGATTCATACCAATTTTATCCCGTTTTCTAGTAGTATCTTTATTACAAGTATATTAATCAGCTAAACGCATTACATTGCTAAATCAACTTTCCTCCTCTTTATTTATTACCTCAATTTCAGAGAGTTTAATAGAAGCACTAAATATTCTTTTGGTTTTCCCTTAAATTACACTCTCAATATCATGCTGCAGCGGTGATAGTTTTCTTTAAGAGATTCTGGACTCATTCTCCTCTCCCTCACGTCACCGCAATACATCTTCACGTTTTCTGCACCCTGACTTCATCATCCACGTTGCCTCCTGTCCATTTACCTCTTCCCATATTCTCATTCCTCTTTATATTCATTCTTACTCAAAGAAGCCCTTTCATTCAGCCGCCGTCGGTGACTCCTTTTCCTCATTTATTCGACTCAGTTTAGTTTCCAACGTTTTTTCTTACTTCCTCTTGCATTTCCGCATCAGAAAG
Source organism: Pachydiplax longipennis (assembly GCA_036926295.1). Taxonomy (NCBI): domain Eukaryota; kingdom Metazoa; phylum Arthropoda; class Insecta; order Odonata; family Libellulidae; genus Pachydiplax; species Pachydiplax longipennis. The sequence goes on along the minus strand of JAVFKF010000001.1, from coordinate 17,523,983 downwards.
GTTTCTTACTTGCATTCCGTACGCGACTAGAAATCGGATGCTGATGAAAGCTAATAAGTTCACCAGCCATCCTCCTTATATCGCATACATTTTTCTTTTCTCGTTGGCGATTGTTTTACTGGGCGTGTCCCGCACGTCTTATCGTGGGTTATTTTAAAGTCTGATTGATTGCTTACATTTCGAGAAGCAAATATTTCGCTTGTCCTAGTTTCCTAGAAATAGATAAAAGGCAGTTTTCTACGTCCATACTTTTTTATTGCGACCTAAATCCTTAATCAAATCAAAGATAATTGCTTGACTGAAATACAGATTCTGTATAGAGGCGAAGTAATTTGTAATTTTCATTTTCACTCTGGAATTATAAATAAAAATAGCCGATGCTCGTACTTATTGCTTTTCCATTCGTTTTTTTAAGCGTTGGAAAAAAATCAAGATAAAAATATAAGCTTTAAGATTGAGCATCTTTATTGAGGAAAAAATTTGAATGCCTTCAGTTTTATAGAGGATATTGTAATTAATCGTACGAGGTGTTCGAATTGTAAGCTTTTCAACAAGCCATATTTAACATTTCATAGCTTTCCTGGGGAAATGAGATATAAAATCACTTAGTAGTAAATTTCTGGAACCAAGCAGAAATGTTCTACCTTTTTGTCAATTCATAAAGAGCTTTTTTCGAAAAAGGGAATCTCTTATTTTAGGTTTTTTTTGTTTCCATTGGTCCCACCCAGTTGGCCCCATGCCGGGAAGATGATATTCTATAGCTATACATGTTTTAGGACATGGAAGCGTAAAATTGGCCGTAGATCTTCTATTTCAAGGAACCTTGAAACCAAAAATAGTTTCGTTTAAAATTCTTAGCTCAATAGTGAGTCGTTTAGTTAAGATTTTAGTCATAAATCTAGTTTCTTTAATACTATTATGGATCGTTTCTTATATCGAAGAGAAATAGATTGGATAGTGGCAACGATACTTTTTTTCTATACTTTTCATTATGATCGCTGAAATAGGTCGTCGAATTGTAATTCAAAGAATTAATTGCATCATATTCGTAAGCCCATATTTTATACAGCTTAATCCTTGAATTTGGTATGGTTTATATTTACCTGTTTTCTAATTGGAGAGCTAAAATTAAAGTAAAAATCTTCACTTCATTCAGTTATTCTCCATGTGAGCCTCCGAACAATGCCTTGGAATAATTCTATAACTTCTGAGGACGTAATCAGAAATGTGATACTGATATGTAAACATTGGTAATCTGTAGAGCTGTATTTTGTTCATTAAGTTTAAAGGCAAGTATGGTCATCAAGATAGATCCAAGAATATACATGTAGGCCGCCAAAAGTGTCTTCCACAGATGTTGTGGTCCTCTAAGAATGAAACGAAGTGCAGCTTACCGGGGTTCTGGAATTCCAGTAATCACTTAATTAAATTACATAAATTTTTAATTGTCAAAGCCATCATTTATTCTAGGACTGAAAAATATATCTGTGTTATCAGATTTTAGGAAAGTTTGATATTTGATAGAATCATCATCTAAGAGAAATTTCTGTCGATGGTTTTTTAAATATTTTGTGTGTTATACGTCATCGATAGTACATCCATTTTATCTCTCTCTTGCTGAGACAGACTTAAACCATTTAAACATTTATCTAGATTATACCTTGCAAATTATCATCTGGTAAATAGCATATATGATCGATAAAATTACCCCTCAGATCACGCCATTTATCGTTCGTAGCGCCGTAAGCGATTGGCTTTTGATTTTTTCTGGAATCGCGGCTGGAATTGATGTTAATCGAAGTCCATCAGATTCATCGACGACGAACGCGGAAGCTGAATTCTCTCTGGTTTGTCATCCTCGACCTAAAAATCATCAAAGGGTAAACATTTTCCCTTATCGTAAACAGCTTCTAGTTTCTCAGTCGTCGATCTGAAAATAACGTGCTCTGCGCCCAATGAAATCGTTTATCACTCATCGCATTCGAAAGAAGGTCATCGTGGGTCCCTGCTGATTTCCCCTTTTCCTGTTTTGCATTTACTATCATCCTTATTGCAAAGCACGTCTCTTGAGATTTCCCAACAAAGCAAGCGCTCATCAGATTTTATTTTATATCGAGGCGGTTAAAAATAGAAAGTAACTAAAAGAAGTCAAAAATTAAATGTTGGGCACACTGGGGTATGCAATTCTCCTAGAAAAAGTGTTGGAATTATAAAGAACTAGGTTGCTTTCTTAGAGAGGGCGGTCCTGTGAATATAACCTTTATATTTTCGTGTTTTAATTATTCAGTTCTCTTAAGATACTGTTTCTTTGGAACTTCAGCGTTTGAATTGAAGATATAAGGCCTTAATAAAGCATGTTTTTCTTTTATACTCCAAGGTTGAATTTGGGAAGCAGAATGGTAGTTCTGAATTTTTTTCTGCGTAAAAAATTGAAACCTCCATGATCATGTATTTTTGGCTAATCGTGTATTTTAAGGTTTAAATAAAGTATCTTAAAGAAAATGTATGAAGTAATTCAATATTTTTAGACACTATTCATATAGCATCTTGGAATTATTTAGTTTAGTTTTGCAGCAAGAATCAATGAAAATACTATTTTTACGATCAATAATATCATTGAAAGCTGTTATTGATGGATCTGCTTTATTATCAGAGCAATAGTGAGCAGCTTTCCATGTTCAAAGCATGGTACTTTCTCTTGAAATATTGATTAATATCCTGTTTGAAAATTTGCTGATTAGCTGCGTATGTAAGTACACAAATCATATACGCTAGGAATAACCAGTTGATTAAATTCTCCCCCTCGAATTTTACTTTCATTTACTGCTGTTGATTTTGAATCGCTCTTCCATATTTAGCCGCCGATTTCCACTTATATGTCATCCGCGCGCAGTGATCAAATTATTTCTGATTTATTCGATTATACCATTAGATATGGTCGCTGTTTCATGAAATTCCGACTCCTTTGACGAAGGCATATTGCATGCAGTATCGAATTCAATAGGCTGTTCGTGATTCATCCTAATAGGTAAACAGATGTCCCAAAGTCCCGTTTCTTCAGTCGTCCCTTATTGTGTCTCACAACGTGCTTTGTGCGTCCGAGGGCATCTCCCTTGTTAACCACGGAGGATTGTCCGGGGGAAGAGGACTATGCGATGCCATTAATCAAGCCGACCTTTCATAAATAGGTCCGATGCTGCAACAACCCCTCTCCCTCGACCACATCCGATTCCATCCCACGCCTCTTCCATAATATTCCTCCCTTTCCTTCTTCAGGGTCCTATCCGTGTGACAATGACGTGTTTTCGGGGGATGGAGACCATTGGATCTTGGCCCTCCCCCTCACTATCCAAGGCGCTTCTCCCTTTTACCGACCACTATTCCGAGCAATTGAAGCTGTCTCTAACATCTCATAACCTCCACTCTCTCCAAAGGCGTTAACCCTCTTTATTTCCTATCCGCTTGGTTCGTGTGACGTAATCCTTTGCCAGTTTACCAATATTTTCCCCCCATTTTGTTGTTATCCAAGGGATATTCCTTCCTTTATATTAATAAATATAATAATACCTCACCGGACTTGGTGGCCGAGTGGTTAGCGTTTTAGCTGCGCTATCTCTCTGACCTCAAGGTCCCGGGTTCGAATCCCGGATGATCAGATTTCTATGGGAATGGTTGTGTGTGTTGTCCATATATTAAAGCACAACTTAGTGGGTTGATAACATATTTATGCTAAAGAAATATTAATAATAATAATAAAAGCCTCTTTACTTTTTTAATTGTATCGTGAGATAATATCGTCTTATTTGCCTTCAGCAAATAATGTTCGTAAATTATCAAAATATTACCTTCCTTAGTAAACATGGAGCATTTCTATAACATAAGCATATAATTTCTATAATCCTAGGATATTCCTCTTCCTCCATTTAAGAAAATATTAAGAGGGGCCAAACGAGTCAGTTTTAGAGTGTATTTTTCCAGCCTGGTTAAAAATCTGTTATATGCTATTTTTGGATTCCTTTTTCCATTCTTTTGTATCTTTCTCCTGATTTATTACATTGCCGATCTAAGTTAGAATGCAAACTCTCCTTAGGGAGCCTCCACTGAAAGCAGGCCTTTTCTTCTCTATCTCTCGGCTTCTGCATACTTCCGGAGGATTGCGGAATGTAAGCAGCCAGTTAAAGGCCTATGGAAACAAGGTTTTTGCAAGACTTTGCGAACGTTTCCGTGAGGTTTTATGTAGGGCCAGAATATAGATGCTTGCAATCCTTTAACGATCCATAAAACAAAACAAGTCTCTAGCATCTGCATCAGTCGCATGTTACTCCTTTGTACCCAATGTTTAGGATTCGTTGAATAAGGGGCAATTCAGCGGTGTAGTAAACCAGTGATTGTGGGCAATTTCCTTAGAACGTTGAGTTTTCGTTTTTAGCAGACCGTCAATGCGAAAAGAATTTTTAGATTGTTGGATTAACTTTTACGCGTACTTAATCATAGTGCAGCTCCTGTTTATGGCACAAGTTTTTTTTTAATAATCCCTTGGTTAAGGAAGTCTCTAAAAATCTGGAACTGTTCCGTGGAGACAAAAATTTGTTTATTTTCAAACAATGCTAAAGGATGGGTTTCACAGCCTACAATTGTTTTTCTTAAATGCTTTAGACTGTTCTATGCCGTCACATACTTATAAACTCACCTAAGTAAGTTTAATTTAGTGCCGAAGAGTGGTAAAAAGAAATTTTCGCCTTGGGAAAGTTTTTAAAGGATAATTTTGGATGAAAAATTTTGACGGATTTTTTCTTTTTGGATTTTGGCTCATATTTTTGTTTTCTTTAAAATATAAATCGTATGTAGCACTTCTTATTCGGAGAATTTGCAAATATAGTCACTCGTTTTGTTTTTTGTTATGTGAAAAATCTGCTTTTATTAAAAAGAGGTAGACTTAGAATATGCGATATTGCATATCAGGACAACCATTCAGAATAATGTTCTCTAAAGTGGTCAAAAGTTGTAGAATTTTCATACATGGTCTAGGAGAAAATCAAGGAAGTACCCTATTTTATTTAATTTAGATAATATTTACATTCTATACATGTTCTCGTACCCTATATTATAATTTTTTATTACTATTACCGAAATCTTTGTTAAGTCTATTAAGATTTCTCTTACTGATTGTAAGTGAAGTCTTTGTAGTCCAATGAGTAATAGGTCGCTATCATGAGCCGTGTCTGAAAGCTACTCTAGAAATCTTGCACATTCATTTTATTGCCGACCGTAGTAGACAGGATATCGTCTCTCTGTAGACCCTATTCTCATACCATTCCTTCATCCCCATTTTGCTTCCATACATCTCTTTCTTATGGTAGAGACGCTTTTTAACGCCACGTCATGACCTCATCGCTCCTTGAAAATCTCCAATGCTCGCATCTTTTTCCTTTGAGCACATCTGCAGCGCTCATTACGGTCATTAGACGGAGAGCAGACCTAACCGAACCAAGTAAGTGCTTGTCGTTTTTGTACGCCGTTTAATCTTCTCTTCGCCGCCGCGGAATATTTTCCCCTCTCCTTGCATTTTTATCACTGTCTACGCCTTTTTTCCCTTCCTCCTTTTTCATTTAAAAGTGAAGACAAGTGCTGACGACGTGAATGCGTGCGCTTTGCTTGCAAGGGAATTCGTAGAGCGAATTTCAATATCTTCGTTTTTGGAATGTTTTTGAACGGTATCAACACGGAAAGAAATAAAATTTGTTCTCGAAGGGATTTTTTCCTGAAGTCGTTTATTTCTAGAAGTGCCAGGAACTTCCGAAAATTTTCGCGTTTTTTGGTGTTTGAGGATTTTTATCAGAAAATTGCCAGACCATATTTGGCTTCATGGATAATTTGAAAATTTTGGTCCATATTTTATTTTAAAATATCGTTTTGAAATATATTTCGATGGTTTTCCATTAGTTTTCACGCTGAAGGTATACGTAAGAGTATTTGTTATACTTCATCGCTGTATTATATATTTCCATAAATCATGTTTGCCATTACTAACAGAATTAGGAATAGTAATCAACGGTAATTCTTCGCAACGTATCTATTAAGTGCCTTCAGGATGGTATATTTGTCGATTTCTGGAACTTCTCACTATCTAATTTTTGAGTGAATTGTTTATCAATTAACACGGATTTAATGCCTAAGAAGATTGCCTTCAAGGAAAACGCTAATTTCAAATGAGTGGATACCCTGTTTGGGTTTTAGTTATCATAAATTACTTTAATTATTGAACGCTTAACATACCTCTCAAATATTATGCTATTTAGAGTATTAACAGTATGATAGAATCGGGAGGAAACATGAAGCACGATGAATTGCTTACTTATGAGAAAGGGTACAAAAACGATCGTTCCGTATGTCGTTGATTCCGCTTTCTGTCGGAGAGTTGTGTACATCATGTTTGATCTGAATAGGAAGGTTTAAGAGATTAACTCTTCATATTCCTCGCATGAGTTGCGTAAGAAGGGAGGGATAGAACTCAATAGAAGTAGGATAGAAAGGGACAATAATATGCTACGGACTCAAAAAATATGAAAATATTTAAATGACTACTTGGAAATATATAACTTTTAGTTTAGATTGTTCCGTAAACATTTTTTGTACGAGGGTGGTCTGAAAAGTTTCCGACCCCAGATTTTTCAGAAATCTTCAGAAAACATGTCGAGAAATGGCGAAATGTCGGAAACTTTTCAGACCACCCATGTATTATAAGCCCATATATGTCGAAAAGAAAAATTTAATTCGAGACAAAAATTCGAAACTGAAAATTACTTTAGTTGCGTTAGTGAGACCAAAATTCTTCTTCAAGATGGAATTAAACGTTCTAAACGAAAAGAAAGTATAAGAGGCAGAAAATCTCTGTAAACGGTATTCTTCCTCTAGGAAACGCTTTTGGGGCATTGCTTCCATGGCGAAGAAACTATTGAAAAACATTTGCGTGGGCGTCTGCCGTGTATCACTCTTCGATAATAACGCTTCGGAGAAACCCGCCAGACGAGTGCTCTTTGTTTTTTACCACGGCGTCGATGCAATGGGAGGGCGGGGTGCACTCTTGCAGCGGTGCAAGGGCGGAAATGCTACCCCCTCACGTGTTACATTCTCGAACCAATCGAATCGAGGCCACCGTACTCTTTTTTTCCTCTGCTGATGGAGGTTTCATGTAGGTTGTTACTTTCGTGCACTCCGAGTCCTTCAAAGTCGTGGGAATCGACAGGAACGGTGATTATTCTCTCCAGTCATAGGATGGTAGAGAAAGGTCTGTTTGAAGCCTCTAAGATAATTTATATTTGATCGGGTATACCGGGACTTTTCCGGTTTTGACGCATGGTCTCGGTCAGTTCTTCTATTTTCCCGATTTGATGGCGAAAGGGAAATGATATAACATATGATACTAAGATTTCATTCAGAGAAATCATTGAAAAGAAAAAGATTATTATAATCGATTGTACCTGCACACGCTAGGAGTCTCTTAAAAGCGCAAGAAATTAATTGTCTGAGTTTTAAGCTAATGTCCCGTCTTGTCCCGCTTTTACTTGCTTCGGGACATAGTAAGTCCCGGTATTTTACCATCCGTATATTGCAATGCTATATTTGATGGAAGGTTACGCTACAGTGACTGAACTTCGTGGTACATGTTTTAGAGATGCTTACGCTAGCTTGGTTCTTTAAAAAAGAATTCCCTTGAAGTTGTAGCTTTTGCAGATATATTTCAATGCTTACAGAGCAACTCCCAAGTTCCGTCAGAGAACTCGCTTGTCGGTCATTTACATGCATGCGGCCCTCGTGGATTACGTTTACTAATAGACACACTCAAGCTAACTTAGACCCTGGAGAATCTGGAGTCTTCTGACTAAAGGGAGATAACTTCAGGTTCTTTGTTAAATAGCATGAAGGTAAAATATATTATTCTTTGTTGTAGTATATTTTTATATTCTCTTCTAAAGCTACAATGAATAATATATAGCCACTTCAAAGTTAAGAAATTTTTCAAGTCGAAAAGTACCTTTATATAATTCATTCATTCAATATAATAATAATAAACTGAATTTAGAGAGTGCGTTTGATATATTTCCTCTGTTAACTTTGTTTCTAGCTTAAATGACAGCAAATAAGCGGCTTAATAACGTTATTTCCATTCACTTTTATTAATTGCTTCCGACATTAAGTTTTGACGTGCATATAGTCTGATCGGATTCAGTGATAGGAAAAATACGGTGGAATTATATGTAAGTTAACGAGAGTACTATGAATAATTACAATATGTACGAGTGTACCTGTATATATTACAAATTTTTGCGATTTATGCGTTAACATAGTTTTACAAATGTTCTGGAATTATGAATTCGATGTTCGATTGTTCAACAAATTTCCGTTATATTTATTAATCTCTATATTAATTAATCTCTAACTTGAGAATTCTTGAAAGGCTTTAATATGTTTAGATTAATGTTACGTTTTCTGCAGGCACCAAGTTTGGATACTTAGAATTCTCTTCATTGGGCTTAAATTAAGGACAGGTTTGATTCAGTTTTTTCTGGCTTGTTTATTACATCTCAGTTTTAACAGCAGTCACTTCTTAAGAGTAGTATTTATCACTTGGTTATGGCTAAAAAAATAACGCCTACGCGTATCTTCTTATGTTTTCCCTCTTCCATCAATGTATTTCAAAGATTATCTGCGTTCCTCTTTCCACGTGAAAGAATACCCCTCCCTCGCTCGATACATTTGTTTATCGATATCCGATTCTGTCCTTTTATCCAGCTGCTTGTTCATTCCTTCCTGAATTGGATGTTTTCCCTCGAGCTTTCCATTCTTTCTTTAATTTCGACCCTTCCCAGTTTCCGATTCAATTTCATCCGTACATTTACATCCATCTTTTTAGTTTTCAAAGTACCCTGTTTTGTAACGTTTCCATAATATTGATATGGAAAGAAATAAAAGAAATCCTATAGCGTCGTATTATATTCCCATTCTTTCCACCGCGATTTTTTTTCTCCCCCACTCTTTGTGTGTCTTTTCCCGCAACGCGAGCTTTTTCTTTGTCTACCCTCAGTTGGAAAGATAATTTTCCCAGACTGTACTCCTTGTTTTTGCTTTCATTCAATGTTTGTGTGTATTCAGATGACATATGAGGTTATTTGAAAGAAAGCGCAATCTATCTATCTTTCATCAGGTTACTATGAAGATGCTTCCTTGTTTATAAGACCAAACACAAACACTTGTGAACTATAGTTTCCTTGGTTGTGCAAACCTAGGAAAGGGTTGGTTGTGTTGACTTTTTATTCTGCTATCTTCAAGATCTCTAGTACCATCTTGATATTTTCTTGGCGAGAAACTCTTAGAAATTTTATTAGTGTGTTTCTTTTATTTACTGTATGAGATGTGAAGCTAAAAATAGAATTCCTCGAGAAAAATATCTTGCAAACAACGATTAACGCGGCCGAATTGATTTAGGAGAAAATTTATTAGGAGAGGAATTCTTCATATTGAGATATGAAGCTTCTATAGTCGTAGATATAGGTATGTTCCCTGTTTTAAAATAATGTTTTTACGCGGCTATAACAATCTTATATTCAAATGTGTTCTGCCTGGAAATTTTTTTAATGTTTTCTTTATGATCCCCATTATATAAATATGGAGTTTCATTTAGAGTTTTTCTTAATCGGAAACTTTTGAAGTTACTTTTATAAAAATACGAAGAGTTTTTTCAGTACGTCAAAGGAAAATAGTTATACAGCGATAAGACTGGGATGAAAGGGAGTATTCTTCCTGTGAGCGGAAGTGAATTCTTCTAATACTCATAGTTCGCAGTTCATGGGAATGAATTGATTGCAGTCAGAACCTGTTGCTACCTGCTCTACCGCGTCTGTATCCTTGAACTCAAGGAAACAATTGACACACTGATCTATCACGAGCTACATTCGATGGGTTGCACTGCGCTACATGTGCTGGGAAAGAATGAGCTGCAGTAATGAGCCGATCTGCTTTTAAAAGCGTGAAGCTACAACACATGATGCAGTGTTCCTGTTCAGATATCTTTAAGGAAGTACATTTCCTTTAATGAGAATGGAAAGGTCGTTTTGTGTGTTAGCGTGACCAAGGTTGAATTTTTATTTGTCCTGTGGGGTGGATATAATGGCCGCTTCCCACGAGGTCATGTACCCCTTAAAAGGAAAAGTCTCCTACTCGGAGAAAGCCCATCGTTTTTTCTCATAAGAAACGATAGACAATTCTTATTAGGAGTTTCTCTATATCAGTTTTATCATTCGAAGAGGATTATTGTATTACCTGGTATTTTTTAAATTTCAAAGCGTTTTTTTTTTCTTTTCGGAAGCAATATTCGGTAAATCGTGTTTTTTCTTTAATTCCCAAATTTTTTGTTTTTTTATTATTAATTAGTGAATTGCTCCATTATGTTTCATTTTTGGGAACTCAAATCAAATGAGTGTTTAAGCGATATTTCTCATAATTTAACTCGGAAGCTTTCCTTTCCTGCAATTTAAGATAGTACTGGGTGGCTTAATTAGTTAAGTCTAATTTTTTATATCTTGTATCTCTTTTTTTGTATGCGAAAAGCATTTTTAACAATCCTGAGAACTATCGAGTCCGCAATAATCGTTAATTTGGGCAGTTGAAATTAAATGTTGGTTTACTTTTTTTAGAATTATCGTCTTATCCATTAGGTAAGAAAATGAGTTAATGATACCTCTCAGAATGATTCTCTTGCATTGTTCCATGTTATGATCTTACGTATTATAGCATTCGAGAAGTAAATTTTGGTGGGAATAGTTACTAGAAAAAGTAAATAAACTTACAGTAAGCTGAACGGCTTATACAATTGGTATTTTAATTGCAACATTATAACAATGACTTGGTAAATATTTAGTCCTTTCATGCTAAAAGAAAATAATCATTCAAAAATATTCCTTTATATGAAGATTTTATTGCTCAAAGTATTTTTGTATACAGTTTTACAGTGACTGCTGATGTCCATATAATATTAAGTTATCGGTCTCACCAGGAAGGAAGTTTTGGTATAAAATGATATTCAATGACGCAAATACGATTAAAGGTATCTCGAAGGACAGGCATGAGGAATGTCCGTTACGCAAGCAATACTGCGAAATATATTGAAAGAGTATGAAAGATTTTTGTTTAATATTATAATTTTGCGGTTTAGATGTCACAACATTTGGTCTACTTGTACATTCTATATTTTACTATTATTTTGCAGAATATTTTTAAGGATAGGGGTCCGGATAATTCCTCCTAGAGTTTACGAAGTTTCATAAGCTAGAACTAAATGAATCTCTCACTGCAAATATTTCACAGATTTAGCCGATTTTATTGCGATTTTAAAAATTAAGTGAGGCCTCGTCATTAACTATCTCATAATCCTTTATAATACGATGTAGCTTTATGCTGCTAAAAGAAGTTTTAATTTATTCCTTTCGTAAGAAAACATTCATCCAAAATGTTAGGTATTTTTCTTTTACAGAAATAGGCAGAATTGATTAGGATCCTCTACCACAACCGATTTCACCTTAAAGCCGAGTAGTTTCAAGAATGTTTATTTCCCAATATCTTTTTTCTTTCGTGTCCTCTGTAAAAAGTATAGAAGATTACCCTTCAGATGCTTCCCTCTAAGTTCAGAATTGGGTCTTAAATTGGCGAAAAAGGCTTTCCACGCTCGTCGGATCGCTTTGGCGGATCCGAATAGCTTCCGAGTTCGATAAACCTTAGATCGACTAAAGTTTCTGGAAACTCAATACCCTACGCTGGAAACCGAATTGACTATCATACCCCCTTTGAAACGAGTTTTCTCATACAAATCCAAGCGTTTGAAAATCCTTTCCAACTACGAAATTTTTCGAATTGGAAAAGTAGGGGATTTAAAAAAAAGATCGCTCTTCTTCTGCTTGTGTTGGGTTCTCTACTCAATAAGATCTTAAAGGTAATCGAAACACTGCGAAAGAAGATGTATGTGCCGCTGAAAAGGCATTCAAATTTGTACACGAAGATGAATTTGCATCGCATGATTTGGGATGGTTTTTCTTTCGTGATTCTTTATTTTATATGTTGGAATTAAGCTTACGAGAGATATTAGTCGTATCTTTGCAATGTGCAGTATTATAAGAATATGGAAGAATATACTTTCAATGCATAAATGCTAGATATCCACGTGAGTAGAATTTCAAAAATATTTCCTGTTCGGCCAATGATCTTTTAAGAAATTCACTTGGAAAAGAGTAATCCGTCGGAGAATGAGGTTATAACTAGTAATTTTGTGTGATTTGCCGCATTTAATATAGAGCCATTTTGAATTGAAAGTAGGAAATATATCTCATATATTTATTTATTTTTGAACAAATTGCTTAAAAGACGATTTTTAAATTATCTGATAATGAAATTTTGATTTTTAAAGCATTAGTTTTAAAGAGAGCCATTAAAGAGTTATCACAACTTAATTTCTTGTTACTTATTCTCATTTTCTTGTTATATTCTCTGAGAATATGAATCGGTATTATTTAAGAACTTCGTTGGCCCATCAGTGCAAGAGAATAACATTTACAAGGTTTCATCAATTTTATGCTGTCTTTCTTATCATTCAATACAATCATGTCTTATTCAATCCAAATTTTTCTCTGCAGAGTATAAGATCGATGGAAAGAGACGTTATATACGTCTTGTCGACCTTAGGGTCTCCTCTAACATCCTCTTCAACTACCGTCTCATACTCACCTCTTTCCGTCCGTCTATTTGAACCCTTCCTCCAGCTGCTCTTATCCTTCTCTCTCTTCCCATTTTTTCCTCTGCCTCACCCTAGGGACTCATCCATTCTCCAAAACTCCCTACGTGAGGTCTTTTCTCAGTCTCCTTGTTTATCATTACCGTTTTTACTGCCCTTTTTTTCTTTACTTTCTTCCTTTCAGTGGACCTAAAAATAAAGCTTTCCACCCTTTCTGCATAGAGCGCAAGAGTAATTGTTATCTCCCGTTCTCACCTCGTTCCTTTTACTCCTACATTGTCTTTAATTTCTTTTCACACTTCTTTTCTCTTTACACTTGAATATTCTCTCTCCCCAGGAACTTCTTATTAACATATCCAGCTTCATATATCTCTCAACCGTATGTTAAGATGATAGTCCCTCTCATCTATCTAAAAAAATTTATTTACTTTTTATTTTTATCTTATCAAATTGTATGTAGAGATAAATAATTGCAGATTTAATTTGGTGTGAACAGAAATTTTCTGGATCAATTTATGTATGACATCAACTTATCAGGAAATAATATTATCGATAGGAATATAGTAGGTTGTTAATAGTAATTTTGATGCTCTCTCCTAACTTGTTTGAAAAAGATATTTTTTTACTCAATGTATTTTATTGTTTCATTAAAACTGACAATCGTGGTCTATGTTGCATCAATAATCACTATAAAATGAATAATATAAAGCATTTTCCCGGAATTAATTTCATATCCTCTGTTTCTACTACAAATGATACTATTACAAGTCTAACTTCAGCATTGCATTTCTCAGTTTCTTGAAGTCTAAATTTAAGATCCCTTTCTTGACCTAGCTGTCAAAGGAGACGGACGTGCCCATCTCTCGCTCCTGAGAGTGCACCTGCTGAGTTGCTGCCGCAGACGTACTACCTGCGTTACCATCTAGTTTTATATTTTCCTGTGTTCGCTTAGATTATTCAGTTACATATTGAGTGCATAATACGTGTTTAGTGTAGTGAATTTTTAGCAGTGATCAGTGCTTTTATCTTAGTTGTCTTCACACGAGATCTTTGCAGCAGCTTATCCCGACCCGCGAGCGTTAAGTACCATCTACCTTTGTTTTTTTTCTAATCTTTCTTTTCTACTTCCTCCATATTCCAGGTTTATTGCTCATCGTTTTCCATTGGTGTGTATGTAGTGTCTTTCATAAGCGGTTATACCTAATCTTATAGCCGCGAACTTTTCTTAACTTTTCTTTTTTTTTTTTCTTTGCCTTTTAAATTTACGTATTTTCATTACCAGTGTATTTAGGGTATTTCATTTGAAAAAGTATTCACTTCTGATTAGTGCCAGCCTTCCTTTTCTGCTGTATTACATTTAGATTTAAATTCTGGCATAAATAACGTTAGTAAGTTCTCGTTGAAAATCTTCCTTCGTCCGTTAGTGCATAAATCGCTAGCAAGCTTTCTCTTTTTCTTCAGTTGAAACTTAGTTCCATTCTTTGGTCTTTCTGGTGAAGCGCAGCGGGTGGTAAATTACACTTATTTCCTACTAACTCTTTTTATTTTAGTTCTTCGGCGTTTTTCGTTTCTTGCTAAACTCATTAGTGATAGGATGGCTTCCTACAGGTCTGCTTATGGTGCTTTTGAAAGGTGTGTGGATGAGGGCCCCCTGCGGGCACGAGTACGCTACCTTGAGAGAGCCCTTAGACAGCTTCGCTCGTTGGTTCGAAGGAGTGGGATTACCTCGATGGGGGGGAGGAGACCCTCCAACTCTGGGCCTGTCCGCGACGCGAAGATGACTAGGCCTAGTCCTAGGGTCAACGCTGGTTGGACTGTCTCGGAGGGGGTACGGTCAACTCCCAATCATTCGAGGTCGGTCCCGTTCCTAGAGCCTGAGTGGAGGTTGGCTACAAGGAGTGGAGGAGCTGCGCGGTCTGGCAGGGGCTCTGGGGAGGTGACGCCGAACCCCATCCCTGTCCGCAATAGGTTCTCAGCGCTGCAAAGTGCTGATGAGCCCGTTCGGAAGGCCACCCCTGGTCTTGCCAAGCCCGCGGCTCTGCCCTCTAAAGTGGTCAAGCCTAAGGGAATTCGGGGTGGGGGGATAGTTTTGATAGGGAGCTCAAACGTCAAGCGTGTAGTGGCGCCTTTGCGTTCAAGGGCGGAGAGGGAGGGAGGTGACTTGAGGGTTACATCTTGGTGTATTCCCTCAGGGCGTGTGGCCCATGTCACGGGTGCGGTAGGTGCGGCGGCCAAGGGAACGGGTTGCTCTCAGCTGCGGGTGGTGGCCCATGTTGGGGTCAACGACGTCTGCCACCGTGCTCCCGAGGATATTCTGCGTTCTTTTGAGGACCTGAATTCCGAGGTTGTGCGCGTGCGGAAGTCGCTTGGCATCGATGTGCGGCTGTCCATCTGCAGTATTGTCCCGCGAACCGACTGCGACCATCGCGTTCGGAGGAAAATTTCTGGTCTGAATGCGAGGCTGTGGAAGTTTTGTCGGGACTTGGGAGTTGACTTCGTTGACCTTCGGCCGACCCTCCAAACGTACCCCCTCGCCTTGAACAGCTCTGGTGTTCACTACACTGCTGCGGCTGCGAGAGGGGTGGCTCATAGGATTTTTGAGCACTGCAGGTTTTTTTTAGGTTAAAGGGTTTTTCCAGTAAAGATAATGCGAGTAAAAGTGAATCAGAAATAGTCATTAATCCGGAAAAAGTAGCAAATACGTTAAATATAAATAATAATGATTCACAATGCGACTCTCGGGCTTCTCCCAGCGCTAATAATTTGTCAATCGCGATTATAAATTGCAGAAGCGTCAAAAATAAAGTAACCGATTTAGAACATTTCATTCGGAGTAACGATTCAGATATTATTATAGGCACCGAAAGTTGGCTCACAGAAGATATTTGCGACTATGAAGTATTCCCGAAAGATTTTAAAATATATCGTAAGGATCGTCAGGACAGAACGGGCGGTGGCGTATTTATAGCGGTTAAAAGTTTCCTTCAGAGTAGTTTACACACTTTTTCAAATAGCAGCATCGAAAGCGTTTGGTGCAAAATTATTCAAATCAATAAGCCGAGTTTAAATGTGTGTGCTTTTTATCGACCACCCAACTCTCCACGTCAAGTCTTACATTGCCTGAATGAAGAAATTAACTTTTATTCTCGTAAAAATAATAACAGCATTACTTTTGTTGGAGGGGACTTTAATCTCCCGGATATCGATTGGCCGAATCACGTAATTAAGAAACGAGCTCGGGATAGCGATTCTTGTAGGTCTTTGTTCAGTGTTATGCAAAAAAATTCCTTACATCAAATCGTTAAGGAGCCAACTAGGGAATTAAGTATATTAGATCTTTTTTTAACTAACAGCCCCGAGCGTGTAAGGTGCGCATCAGTATGCGATGGGTTATCCGACCATAGAGCTGTGATTATAGATATCGATATTAACTTGACAAGGCACCAAAAACCCAAGCGCAAAATTTATCTCTACTCTAAAGCCGATTTTGGAGGATTTCGTAATAAACTCAATTCCGATTTTACGTTTTACGAAACGCGCGCGATGCATTTAAATACCGAAGAAACTTGGAACCTTTTTGTACAGATAATGCGTAATAATATGGATAAATATGTTCCCTTCAAATACTCTAACCAAAATAATGAGCCTAGATGGTATAATAGAGATACTAGGAAAGCGTTAAAGAAACAAAGACGATTGCATTTGAAATTAAAAACCGTTATGAGGCTTCCTAACAACATAATAACGGATCAGGTAAAGGCCGAATATAAACGAGTAAAATCAGAAACAAAACGAATAATGCGTGATGCCCTCCGTCAATTTAAAAGGAAAGTTTTATACGAATACTTAGACGAGGACCCAAAAGCTTTTTGGTCGTACGTGCGTGAGGTCCAAGGTAAAGTTCAAACCGTAAGTTCGTTAAAAGATAACAGCGGCAATGTAATTAACGATTCTAAGGAAAAAGCGAACATCTTAAATGAATATTTCCATAGCGTATTTACGTCCGATATTACATTAGGCGCCCTACCAGTAGTTAATAAAGCAGAAACAATGTCGATTATCACATTCAGGGAAGACGGAATTATTAAACTTTTACGGCAGATTAAGCCAAATAAAGCTCCTGGTCCTGAGGATATACCAGCTCGAGTATTTAAAGAATTAGCAGAGAGCATAGGCCCCTTTCTTAAAGTAATATTTGAAAAATCTATAAGCGAAGGTAAGGTCCCAAAAGATTGGAAAATTGCAAATGTCACCCCAATTTTTAAAAGCGGCGTAAAAGATGATCCATCGAATTATAGGCCCATTTCGTTAACTTCATTGAGTGGTAAAATAATGGAACATATAATTACTAGTTCCTTAATGGGTTTTCTCGAAACCTCTAAATTCATTGTTAAGAATCAACATGGTTTTCGTAAGACACGTTCCTGCGAGTCACAGTTAGCGTTATTAATTCACGATATCTTGAAATCGGCCGAAAGTAAAAGACAAGTCGATGCAATATTTTTGGATTTTCGGAAAGCGTTCGATAAAGTCCCACATCGTAAATTGTTGTACAAATTAAAACTTGCGGGCATCAACGAACAAGTAATAAGTTGGATAAAAGATTTCCTGTCCGATAGAGAACAACGAGTAGTATTAGATGGTATTAGTTCCAACCTAGTCAAGGTGACCTCAGGCGTCCCACAAGGAAGCGTAATCGGGCCATTATTATTCTTAATATACATTAACGATCTTAATGAACACATCGACAGTAACGTTAGAATATTTGCGGACGACACGGTTATTTACAGAGAAATAAAAAGTAATGACGATAGATTAAGCCTGTCGAATGACTTAGATAAAATAGTAAAATGGTGCGACGACTGGCAATTGGAGCTCAACGTAGATAAATGTTCAGTAGTTAATTTTTTCGAAAGAAAATCCTTTGCCAATCATAATTCATATAGCCTTCGAGGGAAAACATTATCAACTGTCGATTCGGTAAAATATCTCGGAATAACCCTCACGAATAACTTAACTTGGGGTACCCACATCCATAACATATGTGGGCGAGCTCTTAAGAAACTAGGCTTCGTCAAAAGAATAGTCGGTAAAAGCGAAGAAAAAGTCCGCGAGCGATGTTACTTTGCGCTAGTGAGGCCTCACCTCGAGTACGCATGCAGTGTATGGGACCCTGCTGAAAAGTGTTGTATTCGCGAGATAGAAAAGGTACAAAGAAAGGCAATACGCTTCGTAAAAAATTGCTATGATAAATCGGTAAGTGTTACTCGGATGCTTCAGGAGGCAGGATGGGAATCTTTAGAAGAAAGAAGGCTCAATCAGAGATTTAAATTACTTGATAAATTCAGACAGAGCACGTTCATAGAAGATGTAGCCGAGATTATGCGCCCTCCTTGCTTTATAGGCCGTTCTGATCCAGCGAGAAAGATCAGAGAAATAGATGCTAAAACCAGTCGATACAAGAATTCTTTTTTTCCCAGAACAATACGCGAAAATAATCGACTGGGCAAATAGAGTCCTGGTGCTTGCACCCCCTGCCACACGCCGAAAGGCGGCTTGCAGGGTACAGATGTAGATGTAGATGAAGAGGAAGACTACTTGAAGATTTTCTTTGTTTAGAATCATTCACTTGGGATTGCAAAATTTATAGCATTTATATACAGGTGGCCCTATTTTTTTATACAGCCGGTATATTTTAATTTGCGAGTGTTAATGGATGTTCGCGAGTTCTTAATGAATAAAGTAGTATTGCCTGTATTCTCTAATTTATATCGTTTGCTTTGTAAAAATATCTTATTAAAGTTAAAAATGTAGTAGAAATTTGTACAATATTATCAGAAACAGAAAATCCTATAATTCACTCGGTCTTTAGGCGAGTCTAACTTTTTCTTGCCTAAATTAGCAAAGTACAAGAACAGTTCGAATTTGACCTCTAATTGTGGGATTGATTGGGACTTCCATGCTCTGCAAAACATGTCTTTCTTAACTTGTTTTCATTTTACATCACCTTTTTTATTGCATCATGATGTGATATTTTTTGTTTATTGCATTTTAATTATATTTTTATGACTTGCAGAGGCAATAAAACTTCTCACGTATTCATGATTCATTCTTCAGACTTCAGACTCTCATATAAGCTTCTCGTTTTTTAGGAAGTTTATTATATTGTTGATCTCCGGATATTTGAACTTAATGACCTTTGTTTGAATGCGATGAATTTAATTACAAAAATAGATCAATAGATGAAAAATTATTTTAACGCATTAATATCTAATACTGAAGGGTTGAGTCCGAATCTGTTCTGAAAATATGACGGCTCTGACTGGCCTTTGGGCTTAAAATGCGACGATCAATCGGGCTAGACCAGGATTAGATTCAATTATAAACGGACAGGATTTGGACAAGAAATGACGAGTAGATTTCTAGTTCGAATGGTCACTCGTCCTTCTCCTGCTTAGTACCCAAAAATTTTATTCAGGTCACAGAAGTACGTCAGACTTTGACGGCTAGTTTTTGCGAGGTAAGTTTTCCACTGATAAAGTTTTCCGTGATCAGGAAACTTCTACCTTTTATTGGCCTATGAAAGGACTTATATCCTGCTTGGAATCGTTATAAAAGGCTTATGATGTGAGATTCCGGCTTAAGGCGATAGGACTCCTTAAAAGCCGGTCATCAACTTGATGCATGAATCACTTTAATAGCGTCTCTGAAGTTTCGTCTTTTTTCTGATTGGATGGTAGTGACAAGACGATAAATACTAACTTTTCGAGGGTCATCAGTTTGATAGGAGTCGCTATAAAATCGCCTAAGTGATATCTCTGGCGGCGAAGTTAATCCATATGTTATGACCAAATTGTGGATGCTCGCAGCTTTCCCTTAGAAACTCCTAGAAATTTCTGCTGAATTACGGACTCGAGGAAAGTTTTAATAAAGTTAAACTTCAGTAATGGACCTGAAGAAACTTTGGGAACTGAAATTTTCTAGCGTTGCAGATAGAATAGTTAACTTATCATTTAAAAATATCTTTTCGACCTCTAATTATTTTTAAGTATTTTTCGATGAACATTTTGATGACTTACGCGAGACATTAGAATGTTATTTAAAATTAAAAATATTCTAAAAATTGGAATTATACTACTATAAGTAATTGTACTGTTGTATGAAATATTAAGGAAATCGAACATATTTACGGGTGTTAATTATTGGTTATAGAAAGATGCTCTTATGAAATTTCGATATATCTTAGAAGATGTTGTTCTCTCGCGATATTATTTACTTGATATCATAATAGTTATAAATTATGAGAAAACATATTATTTTATGTTTCTGGAAACAAGCTGCACAATGAGCTTCGATTCTATTCATTGTGGGAATAATTAGAAGAGTTATATTCTTGATTTTACATCGCTTGTTATAGCGTTAACTATTATTTACATAAGTTCGTCATGAAAAAATATTTATTTTATAAAGATCAAAATTAAAGTAAAATATATTATAAATGATAAAATAAAAAAGTAAAATATATATGATTATATTCTAGGAATGCGGTTTTATCGTCACTTACGAAAGAATCAGGTATATTTTATGTTTAAATGAAATTAAACAAGAATTATACTTATTTTTACCCATCGATATCCATATGATCCTTATTATCATTATCCTTTCTATTTGTTTAATATTAACATCTGTTCCGTTTTAAATAATACATTTTCCGGTCATCGAAGTTAGTATTGTTGTTTCGTCAGGTTATGTAGTTCACCTTTAAATGTGCTTTCTTAATGCGATCAGAATTGATAGTGTCCAGTTTTACTCGAATTAAACGGCTCTCACTGAATCCTAAAATAAATTGACTAATAAACTGTGCCAGAATGACGTACCCATTTTTAAAACCGGAGATTTCGCAATAAGCGTCACTGTTTTCCGCATGCCAGAATTTCTCCTTTACGTAATCGGACCAAGAACACATTCTTTAGATGATCGAGGAAGGCTTTTGACCTCTTTACCTCATTACAATGTCTCCTTTGTTTGTACAGCTAGTTCCAAAAAAAACTTACCACCTAAGCCGCAACCCGCATAACAGGCAGTGAATTTCCTCCGTGCGAGCCTTAAGAAGTGTGTGAGAGAGAGAGAGAGAGAGAGAGGAAAAACATGGAGGAGATAGTCTGCTTCTGTCCTGGCTCCGCTTGCAGAGTTGAAATGGATTTATTTGCATTATTGATATTGCAAAGATTTATTAGTATCCTTAGTTTGGTGGCATTGGCGTAGCAGAATAGTATTATAACAATATGGATGTTGTAATGCAAGAATTCAGTTATTATAAAATGGTTATTACAAATCAGTACATATTCTAGCTTTGCTTCTCGCACCGAGGGAACCATCGCACACGAGGTCCCGTTATTCCTAGGAAACCGAGGCAAACCCCCTTCCCCTCATAAAATTCGAGTCTGAGACGAAAGGCACAAGCAGGACGAAGGAAATTTTTGCAAAATCTGCCTCTGAGCCGCTCTGAGCTTTTAGGACTGAGATGGGAGGAGGAAAATTTCCGCGCAGTTTGAATCAGTGTCGGACCCAAAATGTATAGACCTCGAATTCGACGCCTTCGTTTGCAAAACTCTGCGGTTATAATGGGTCGTATTATATATTATAATAGTAGATAATATTATACATCGTTCAAGAGAAGAGTTATTAGCCTTTAAAATTATATACCTAAGGAGTCCATATCGATCACCTGTTTTATCACAGCCTGTGTGAATGCAATCTACACAAGTAAAGTAAGGCGAACTCATGGCCATATCTATGCTATTACTTTAAATACATAAAAAATCTATAAGTAAATATGTAGTATGAAGTCTTGAGGCATTCTCTGCGTATTTTAAATAAATTTTGTTTCATTTGATAAGCATCAAAATTAAAACTCGATCGGTAAAAAATCAGTAGATTTTATCATCTATGCAGTTGGTATTTTTAATACACCGTCCAAATCAATTGATAGAAAATGTGCTAGGATCGATTTTCCTGAATTAATAAAGATGACGGATACGAGACAACCATCTTTCACATTAATTTTGAATCCAAAATGAATTTTTTTGGTGTCATTGAAGTGTGAATCGAATAAACGTGATTTCTTCTGTGGATTCCTCTTGAAATGGTTGCAGTCACAAACCATTACGTTCTTAAACGTTCTTCTCTCGTATTTATCAAGTTCTAAAATACACAAAAAGATAGGGCGAATGAGGTTTTGTCATAATGCTCATTGAATGCTACTGTAAGCTATGAATGTAAAATTTTCAATTAATTTTGAATGCATACAAAACTACTTGCATTGTTTATATTTCAACTGTTTATTATTATCACGTTTACAATTATTATAATGTAGAAAACGTTAAAAATACGCGAAATAATAGGGACTTAGTGAAATAGTTTTAGGGCCTTTTTACCTGTAATTCCAACCCTATAAGTACCACACGGGGATAGAAGCACATATAAGGCTCATGTTGAAATTTTGCTCCCCTCGGTTGATGGCTGGCCCTACGTAACTCTCATATTTTTCGACAGAATTTTAATGATTGAGATGAATGGGCGGTGGTTTGGTATGAATAGTCTATCTACATATTTATCGCTCGGTGATATTGAAAATATTCCTTCGTATTTAAAATGTATGGCTATGAGAAACTTTTCATCTCTCCACATTCCATGACAAATTTGAAAAGCAAGATAGAGGAGTGATTGGAAGAAGTGGTTAAAGCAATGAGTTCACCAGGACTTCAAAAGGGGGCCTGCTTTGATAGAGATAGGGAAGTGAGAAACAACGGCAACAGTAATACATACACTCACATGAATTTAACAACCGAAAGTGTAAGAGGTATGTTAATTCCAGATTTTTTGATAAATCACAATAGATAATGGCATTTCTTGCGTTCCTCGTTGACCAATTGGTTACTTTGAGTAGGAGCAACGACCTCTTTTAAAAGTATAACCCACTCACTCACCTTCTCAATTTTCTCATCCAACATATATTTTTTCCGTTTATGACAGCCTCCAGAGAAACTACTCATTTATCCAATTTAAGTAATATCTTAGTCAAACATGGTTAACATTCAAATATACAGGATATAACGCCCATGGCTTATCATACTTTCAGAAATTTCCTTCTGATGCATTAGTAATTCCCAGGATCTCGGAAATTGTATACAATAGCGATGTTCAATGTATCGTACCAATATTTTAATTCTATAAGAAAGTTCGAGTAGTTTACTAAGCCAGAACCTAAACCATCTTCTTATCAGCAATTTATTTTGGAAAGAGTTCGGTTTTTTCAAACCGATAAAAATTGCTAACATTGGTATTACTATCTATGCAAGCCAATGGTTTATTCTAAATCTTACCTAACTTTAGAGATGTAATTTATCTGTAATCGGCGTATAAACTTCAAGTTTCTGCGACACTGAATATGCGGAGTATCTAAAATTCCATATTTACGTTGCAAGTCATATTTTAGTGACATGATAATAGAAACTTTAGTCGATGTAGTAAGATCATTTTCAACGCTCTATCTATTTTGTATCATAGATGTTATAAGAGAAGTGAAACGATTTGGTTCTCGTAAGCGTAAGGAATAAATATTAGATGGCGTTTCTCTAGTTCATTGTTCATTTCTCAAGTTATTTCAAACTGCGAAATATTTAGCTCAATGTAGGGACAAAATAAAGCATAAAAAACAATTTATATAAATAAAGTAAACAATCATTGACGAAGAGCTTGATTGATATAAGTTGACAATAGGCAGCATTACTTATTTTTCATTTTTGTTATTGCATTAGTTATTTAGTATAATCTAATACAGTTTATACCATTCACTTTAAAAGCAGAATATAGAGATACTAATTCTGATATGATGCACCCAAACTTTGTCAACTTTATGTTATCGTTCAGATTTTCCGAAGGTCCTATTTTAACTGGAATGATCTTCCTTGCATTACTATTTAAAAATACTATAAAAAAATTTAAAAAACTTCTTCGCAGAGTTCGTAGAGAATTATGATGTGCCTAGGATGAGGGTGTTACGAAGGTCCTTGAAGTGAATATTGGAGTAATGGATTACATATAGAACCAAGAATATTTTAACAGCTAACGTATGAATCATGAGAATTAGAGGAATATTCTCATGTAAGTACGGTTACCATCCGTTGGTTTCTATTTTTAACGTGTTCTTCCATGACTCCTTTTACCCATCATTCATAATTATTGATAGTGATTTTTCTTTTAATTATTATACATATTATACACCATTCAAACAATTCGGGTTATATAGTTTACTTGAGGCATTCAGAAACCGAAGCAGCGATCATTAATCATTAGTCTCACTTTCACCTAGCGCATAGTTCTGAAAATCATTTCAGTATAACAATGGAAATCGTGTTGTGGGTGTTTTCACACCCCCTGACATACGTCATTCGGCGGATCGCGGGGTATTAATGTAAATATAAATAAACCAAATGTCAACATGTAAACCTGCAATATGCAAGTATACAAAAACCTGGTATTTATCTGCAATATGCAAATCAGTCTTAAGGTTCTGATTTGCCATACTAACTGTTGTTTCTTAACCATCTGGATTCCTTGCAAGAAGTCCTGAAAGGTCGTCTACCTCAAAAATAGAGTTGAATATCTTCATTCCCTAAGGGAATACCCGCGGCGAAGATTACAAATCGCGGATCCACCATTTCCCACCTTACTTGTGATCGGTCGCCGCCACCGTACCCTAACCTTGGATACCTGCTCAGCAGGGGTGCGGTCGGTAATCCTCATTAGCGCTTTCAAATTCGCTACCCCGGATACATACGACCATCCACAATATGCCGAAAAGGGGGTTTTCTTTCTCAGAGAGGAGTTCACCTTCATCCATCGGCCGTTTTATGGTTCCTTTGAGAAAATAGATAATACCTTTCGATGGACGAAACAAAAGAAAAAGAAACAACAAAGGAATGAATAGGGGATACTCCTAGGGCCAGAGTGGAGGTCCTCCGCTCTCTCTGAAAGACTCAGTAAAACTTCAGACGGGAATTTGTCAGAAACAGCCAAATCTCATCTCAAAATCATAATGCTTCATCTGATACAATCATCACGAATGCCTGATGGAAGTAAGAACAGAATGGCATGTTGATGCATATATTCTGAATTACCTAATGCTCTGTTAATTGTAGTATCAAGCAAATTTTATACCTCTCTGTATTGCAGAATAATTCAACTGCGAAGAAATCGAGTCAAAATTTGCACCACGGGGCAAGAAAGAGATTTAGCATCAGATAAAAGTTGGGACAGCATAATTTTGCAAGTAACATGAACTTGATTTAATTAAAGGGATAGTTTTTCTGGGACTGGCAATGAACAATATTTTCGGAAAAATGTTACGAGATGCTGGCGTTAATTTCGTGGTAAATTAATTTTTAATTCGATACGTGAAAAAAATTTGTAGCCTTCAGTATTTAAATTGTGCTACTATTCTAATATCTATGTTATTTTCTAAAATATTAAATTAGCAATTTGAATTTTAAACAATTACCTTAGAAAATGATGATAGCACACCAATTAATATTTTACTTTCTATCAATTGATTTGGTGGTATTTAAAATTTTTGTAATATTTGATGTAATTATCTGATGTAGTTGACCGTAATTTACTTGGTTTACTTTATTGTAATATGTTTTGGGTCTAATTTTCAGAGCTCTCTACCAGGTTGACTTAAAATGATTCTTTCTCAGTGTATTCGTCCAGATAAAGTTTCTTTTCATCTTTGCTTTCCTCAGTAGGTATCGAAGTTTTTTCATACTCCCCTTTTCGATAGCATTTTTCTGCAACATAAATTAGTTTACATACAGTTGATTGTGTTCTTATTCCTAATTATTCTTTATCTCCTTGCAGAGTTTTCGTTAATCTTTCTATTTAAGTCATAGTCGTGAATTTCCTCTAAATAAATTTAAAAGTTCTTCCTGTAGGCGTCAAGAGCATAAAAAACGTAATAATATAATCCTTTTTAATCTTGCAATGACATAATTTTTTATTGGATAATTGAAGCAGCTAAATTAAGTTTACCCGATGCCTACAGAAAAAGGTGAATTACGCAGAAATTTCAGTCCGAAATAAGGAGATCCGATTTCCATTCATTTTTTAATACTATGCTGCTGACATAGTAAAAATTAACACTAAATTTAAACTAGATTTCATGCTAATAAAGACGGTACAAATACGTTCAACGCGTTTCACAACGGTTTAAAAAGGCGCCGTCAGAATGCTCCTCCTTCCAAGAGCCAATAGAATGCGTGGAAAACTCTAGACTCGCTCTCATCGAGCTTCACGTCTGTTATGCGGGTTGCGGCTTAGGTGGTAAGTTTTTTTTGGAACTAGCTGTACTTTTCATATCTCTCTAGTGCTTCATTTGTTACGTTCAAGCCTCTCATGGGAATGACCGGGATACCCAAGGAAAAAATGTCGCATTGCAATTCAATGCGAGCCTCTGTCCGATCGCCTCGGATTCCTTTCTAAGATGATCATGGGCCCATGAGTCACTCTGCAGGTTTTTGAGGCCATTGTTCCCCACGAATGACCTTCGGATCTCTTAACTCTTTTTTTTTTCTTATTCGACCGCGTCTCGCCAAGTAGCTCTCGCCGCAGGGTTAACGGATCACGCCCTTGCAATGGCGCGCGCTCACCCTAACCCTCGGATTTACCGTGTCTATTGGTGATATTCGAGAGTCGCGCTTGCATTTTTTTTCTGCTGAGAGATGCTGTTGGAATCTGGGCGAGATTTCGGACTCGATTCAGTTTGAGAAGATCGATTCGTGTATCTGAATTAAGCTCACGGCCTTGTTCACACTGTAGGAAGGATATTTAGTAAGCGACTAGTGAGAGAAAGAACCGTAAGAGTCTGAGACAGCGGGGAATCGAACCGGGAATACATAGGCAATCTGGCAAGTGAGAGATCCAAGTTCGAGTCGGCATATTTCGGCTTACTCAGAATGTCTTTTACCGTTCTTTTTTGTGTGAACTTCTCAAAAGCATATTTACACAACTTTTTAGACGAAATAATTTGGATTTTGGTGGTGTTAATTATGAATTCAACTGATTTTTCATCATGGATGCAGCTTGAAAATGCACGTATCAGACTATGGAAGAGTTGGTATACAACAAGGCGTGATTGTATGATTTTTCGGCTCAATTTGAAATGTAATTTAGATGCGATTCGGTCATGAAAGATTGGATCGGATTAGGATCGGGTAGGAAACATTGGCTTCACAGGTTGATAATTAGACCACTCGTCAAAAGGACAAGCGTCAAAGGGTCGTTTTTTTGCTAAATTTCAAGTTCTTAGGTAATTCCGGTAAATCTCAAAGCTCGATCGTGGTTTTGTTTTATCTATTCCATCTTCCAAGTATTTAACATTAATTCTCAAAGTATTTAATATTTCATTTTGTCAAATTGATAAAATTTTATTCCAAATCATCCAGAAAATTGTGCACAAATAACAGTTAATAATGCATAAAACATATTACTATCCAATCAAATATATTTTCTCTTCTCGGGATGAGAATTTTAAGCACATTTGAGAGAGATGCGTACATCGTAACTCCAGCTATTAAAGAAAGAAAGCCAATGAATTTTAAGACATGCATTAACTGTTGCGACAGAATGGTAATGAAGCATGAATTTATCAAATTATATTCCATGTGATTCAACACGGGGAGATTTAATAACTTCAAGGTGATAAAATTTCGGTATCAAGAACCATCAGTCTATCCACTTTAATATTTTATGCGGATCTTTCTCTCAATGTGTTCCACATTTTTACTGTCCAGAATCACTTTGTGGCTTTCCCTTCTTTTTCGACCCGAATCCCTTTTATATCGACCCTAATTTTTCTCCTTCCTTCATTCATTATTTTTACCTTCGACTTAAAAAGAGCCTACAAGACCCCAGACCTCGAAGGGCGAATTTTGAATTCGACACGGACACGAAATAACAAAATACCACTCCAGCCAAAGTGCCTCTCAACCCTTCTTTTTTCTCCGGTCGACCTTCCCTCCGAATGGAGCAGGAATATAGTGATTCTGGAGGCACTTGTACATTTTAGAACCTCAACCCTAACCGGCAGTAAACGTATCTCTTACCTCCTCTCCTGGGATCGAGTCTTCCTCCGCATCTTTCTCTCTCTCGTGGTCCCCTGCAGGGAATAATTTAGACGTGTGGGCGGAGGGAAGGTGGAAAGAAAGGGTAACAGATGAGAAGGGTCTGCAGAGGGAATGGGGGAAGGATTTGGTCGAGTGGAGATGAGTCAAAGATATTTGGGATGATTGAATTGTTTTGCTTTAAAATTTTTGTTTTAATTCCCTTCATGTTAAACGAAATTTACACAGAAAATCTTCTTGAGCTACACAGCGGTGATTCTCCTTTGTTAATTGTTTATTAGAAATTATAAGATTTTGAATCTCAGAAAAAGTTAGGGAAATTATGACTACTCAGGGATCTTACGGTGATACTGTCAAATTGAAATCGATTGTCATAACTTTCCTTTCCTGCGACGATATTTAAACTTATGTGTGTAATTTCATATAAATTTTATATTTCATAACGTTCGTTTAGAGCTCCTTATTTGGTTTTACCATTATTTAGTTTATTAGTCCAAAGGTTAAGTATGAATATGCATGATAGATAACAAAAAATTAAGATTAGTTATGAATACTTATTATTATTAACATTCCCTGATTTGTGCGATGATATACTGATGGTTGCAATCAGCTGCTTTGCAATTTATTCTGAACTGGAAGATTTTACGTCTATATTTTGTGTTCAGAATTCTGCGGAAATATTTTTTAAATATTTTATTTTGGAAAATGCTCTTACAATTATAGTGACGATTATCTTTAAATTCCATTGCAATAGCTATCTGAAAGGGTAGGAAGTTATGTGCAATAGAAATGAACTTAGAGTAGGAAAAGGAAACGATGCGAAAGAAATTAAAGAGAGAAATCTGGAGGAGGAAATACGAAATAGGAAGAAAAAGGAAGCGGAGAGGTTTGGATGTTAAAATATTGCATGAAAGATTAAAGGGAATAAAAGCCACGGAAAAGGAGGGTTTAAGGGATTGAGGTTTTAAGACAAGGGATCTCGTTGAAGAATATATTCAGGGGAATGTGCGATTTTTATTATTTCACGTGTTTCTGAAAAGTTTTTATTTTATTGGGTTTGGAGAAAATTTATAGAGACAGTGCGCACGGAGAAGTTTCTCGAAATGTAAAGTTTTTTTGTATGCCCATTTATTTTTGAAATTAATTATGTTCTACATTGCATGAGATACATTCTCGAATACCCTATTACAGTTTTTGCACTGTTTGATAATTGATGTACTACATTAATTATATGATATAATTAATGTAGTAAATCACATTCGCAACTCTACAAATGTTATATAATATTGTCTTTATGAATTCTTCAAAAGATAACGTCTTTATCCATTGATTAAAGAAAATCTTATTACCGGAATCTATAATTACCTATCAGTGCTAGAAGTAGTACGATTTCACGGCGTTTGTCAGTAACTTCTGGTAGTATATCTCATATTCAAATGTTATCTATAAAGAAAAACTGAATACTGAATATCTATAATTCCTCTGTGAAATTTCGGAGGAATTATTATCTTACATTATTTTACCTCTAAACAAATGTATAATTAAGTAAACATTGAGACAACCTATAATATTTTGTGAAAACTATTGAAAATTGGTCATCATGTGCGGAATATGTTTAATGATAATTCGCCACTTTCATAACAAGTTTTGTATAATTCGGCCTTAGACCCAATTTTATAGTACTGTACATATGTTTTTCTCGCATTTTATACTGAAATTAATTATTTTGTTCTTTTTCTTTCCAGGTGAGTGCTGCCTTTCCTTACTCCGTAAAAACCGTCTCTCGCATAATCCATGCATTGGTGAGTGGACATGCAAAGCTAATTTGCTAACTAATACATAGTAGCATTAAAATTTAATGGAATTATGTTTGTAGCTTGATCTTCTATGTGATCATATAACATTTCTTTACATAAAGGTTGACTAAATGGTATTCGTTGAAGTTCTCGTAATAGCATCGATTTTTGCTGTTATATTTCATAAGTTACTTCAGTTAAGCATAATAAAGGTATCTTTGATTGATAATAAAAAGCTTGAACGAGTCCTTAGCTACACCTCTTACGTATGCAAATAACGGATCGGTAAATTTTGTCACTTCATATTTAAAATTCTGTACCTTATGCTCTAAAGCTTACTTAAACTATTAAAGTGAAAGAAAAATTCTTTCCGGTTCGCTGACTATAGAATAATTATTCCCCTTTCCGAAGGAATTTCAAGGTGAGCTTCATTTACTTTCGCTAACCATTATGATTAAGCCTGCATTGGAATTTATCTTCGGTATATTCAACGTCTCTCTCTTTTGCTGAGTTAATGCTAAATACCCTGTCAGACGAGTGCATTACTTTATCATATTAACGTTTGAGAAAGTGATGAGAAGTTAGCATTACACAAGTCTAAGTTGGAGAAAGAGCGGACTCGGATGGAAACTTTAAGCACAGATTTTAAATTTCCGACCTATCATAACTAAAGATATGTATATTATTGTAATTCATTGTAAAATTTGTCTCTTTTTTCCTGTTTCGAGGTTAGATTTAAAATTACTCAATTTTCTCGTATAGGTTTTAAGAGTGTTACCGGAACCACTTATGAACGATGACAACGGATAATTAAATTATTTAGTGCCAGGAAGTTCAGCTTCACCGATTTATAGATTGTAGAATAAATATATCTATTGTCTAATAATACATCTGCAGCTCAAGAAACAGGTGATGAAGAATATTTTTTCAACATTTTTTTCCTTCGTATCAAGCTGAAGTTTTCTCTAGAAGTTTCTACCTTCCTAATGTGATAACTCTCAATTTTGATAAATAAATGATCGCTAAATTGTCAAATAAATCGACAAATACGTCATAGTCGATACAGATACTTTTTATGTTAGGTATAATGAATATTTATTACGAGAGTTTATACGATTTTAATTATATTTAATCAATTATATTACCAATCATGAACAGTTCAATTAGGTCCACATTTTTTGGAAAGAATGGATAGATCGCAAAAGAGGTGTGATAAATTATAGGCTAGATTGTGAAGTTGCATTTTTGTTTTACATTTCTTAATATCCAATTTAGGTTTAATTTTATCCAATAGGCTTTTATTTTTTGATATGCTATTGGTTTATAACATCACCAACAGTATGCGATTTCACATTTTACTTTACCTCTTAGAAGGAAAGAGGGATATTTCATTTTGGTCTCGCGGTAGAAGTTGGCTGTCGGGCACTTTTAATTCGGAAGGAGACAAATTCGAAAAATAGGATTGTCATGGAAGTGACGTACTTCTTTCGGTTTATTTTCATTCGTCCTGGAAAAATCTCCAGCTCATTCCTTGGGGTATTTCTACTCACGTACTCTTCCGCGAGAGCATGTCCGGAGGGGAATTCGTTGGCACATGGCTTTTACTTGAATCTCCTCACGGGTGTCTTCCTTGAGATAACCATGAGTCAACGCTTTCGCGGAAGTATCTCGATGTGCCAATTTAGCTCTTTCGCAAAAAAATGTTTCCGGTTAACCTCTCCATTTTGAAGAATGTCGCATAAAAATAGATTTTTTGAGACGTGCAGTTATTTCACATCTTCAAAATATTTTAATGAATGACCTGAAATATCTCTTAGCAGAAAGCCTTTTCTCTACTGCTTACAGTGCTTATTACTCGATAAGGACTGTATACTTTTGCATTCTTCGTCAACCAGAATTGCTTTTCCATTACTTTTTCAGGATTAGGTTAACTACTATTAGATTCCAATGCAGTTAATGAGTTAATTTTACCTCAAAAGATATTTTGGATAATCTTGGTTAGATTTTTTCCAAGTGCTCAACTGGGACCATTGACAGTGGTATGCAGAAGTTACAAATTTGTATTTTCAATGTAAAATTTACTTATAGAGGACTCAGCAAAATTTTTTGACCCGTACGTTTTTACATAATTTGCTGTTTAGATACAGTTTCAGGTACATAAGCAATTATTTATTTAGGTGCAGGATTGATGATCGTTACTTTTATTGCATTCAATAATTTTAAAAAAGTATGATGGAATTGGATAAACTTAGCAAACCTAATCTTATGCTGAATTTGTAAATTCTATAGCTATAGTTAGCTATATCTGTATAGCTATATCTATAGCTGTATATACCTGAAGTTGGTCCCGAAATCATTTTGAAACTTTAATTTGAAATTATAATTGTAATTTTTCTTGACAGAATTTTGGTAAAATTTTAGTCATTGATTTGGAAAAAATCGCATCCTGATCGGTGGTGAGAATCTTCAAAGGCATTAAAAATTGTTTTCACGTTGCAGAATTGTCGCCGCAAGTTAAGCTACTTTTTTCGTAATGACCCTGTAACGGAGGATGCTCTCTAACGACTTCGCAGCTCTTCCCGCGCCTCTGGCAAAATCCGAAACGAAAGTTCTCGCGTAAAGTAAATCGCGTTAAATTCGGCACGGAGTCGGAATTGGCTCTTCAGTCAGATCACGAAACCTCTTCTGTCCGGGATTCCCCTTTAAAGGCATCGGGTTAACTCGCTTAACCGTCTTCGTCTGGCGTTACCAGCGTTGGCAAGAACTGGGACGGAGGCAATGACTGAAAAAGGCCTCTGAAAAAGAATGCGTCCGAAAGACCGAAATTCCAGATTCGATGGAGAAAAAAAAGGTAGCTGGAAGAATCCCATCGGCTCCATCTATCTCTCTTTTTTTTTCTCTGTTTCTCTTGGAAACCGAATCGTCTGGGTCCAGAGCTTCTATGCTCTTTTTTTCTCTCCCTTCCCCTCCTCCGCAATTCACTTAAGGAGTCCGGTCGCGGGGTGTTCTCCCTTCTGAGTCATCCTGGGAATACTCTGCCAAGATGGGCGGCCTTAGCTTCCCTTCACACAGGTTACGAGAAGCCTAGTCACGTCTCGGCGGCCGACACCCTTCGCGAAGAGTGCTGGTTTAACTATTTCCGACCTTCATTTATAACACTCCGAGATATTCGTTTCGTGGAGGCAAAAAGGCGTCGGAAAAGGACTCGTTCAAAGCCTCCACTTAGGCTATTTTAAAACCAGTGGGAGCGGTTCTCTGGGAGGGATCGTTTCATGCAGAATCCATTGGGTGTGGGGGAGCTATTATGCGAGTTTCGTCTCGGTTCGATGTATTTTTCGCTGGCAAAATGACAAGGGCTCCGCGGTACTGTTCCATGATAACTGGATGGAACCGATTAGATGATAATTGGGGTAAATTATGGTATTAAGCAATCCCATTGGATTAGGTTAGCATTTGCGGTTTGTGGTCACACTTAGGAATCGCCCAGTGGTCAAATTAAGCCATTAGACCAACTTAAACTATTCCTTGTATAGGTGCCTCAATATTAACGTTTAGAATAAAATTCAGTCTCAGGCGTTGTCTTGTGGAAATATTCCATAGTGAGCAAGAACAATTTGTACTTTTTCCACAAATTATTTTTATTATAAACAATAAAAGAGTAAAAAATTGTAAAAAGTACAAATTGTTCTTGCTTAACGTTTAGGCTTCTTCCTGCGTGTAATATTTAATGTAATGGTGCAATTGCCCAAAATGACATAAAGGCAAAGGTTTATGGACGAGCACAGGTTTAGCTTAAGCTCATTAATATTTATGATTTTTAATTTTATTTAAAAAATGTGTCCTTCACAAAGCCAGCACTCCCCGAAAACGTTTTCAGAAAGAGATAATATTGACTGCAAATTTCTGAGTATTACGTAAACTTTACCGAAAGTCGGCTCATGACTGAGTTGAATGATATTTCCTTCTTTGCTCAAGTAAGCATCGGATTTTAAAATTCATAAACGAATTAAAAGCAGTAAGTCATAGAGTATAAGGTAAATAAATAAGTTTTTCTTGTTTATTGATTTCATTATGCATAATGACTTTTCCCCAAGTTCATCCCATCGATCTATTTTCTTTATTTAAATCATCGCGGCACTCCCGGAACTGTTGCTGTTCCATTAAGACTGATTTCAATTAGCGTAAATCAACTCTTCCATTATGGGTTGTAAATATTTTACTGGGGGAGGTGCGGAATATTTAATCTAACAATGATTCATCGGAACATTTCTGTTCAAGCTCAAATGAGAATATCATACATGTTAGCCTTCAGCTTTTAACAACTTCCAGACATGAAAATATCCTACATTTGTGAAAGGAAATAGTATTAATTGTATATCAGCATTAATTAATATTATTATTCGAATTCATCTCGAATACTGCTTCTTTGTATTTCTCCTTCACCTCGAATGCATTAGCAGTTACAATTAAATGGGTTAGTTAATAATAAGTCGGAAAAATTCAAGTATTTCTTAGGAAAATAAATTATTCTTTGTACACTTTCGAGGGAAAGTGAGAATCATAAAATTTTATTCATTCTCACTGAATTAATCAAGGGAGCATTTCTTTACATCATGAAACACAATAATAATTATCATATAGCCGTTAATAAATTAACATCCTAAAAGTATATGGTGTCTTCTATATTTTGATACAGTAGCATGTGTGGTTTTGTTGAACGTGATGGGAGTTGTGGATTTTTGTGTACAGAATGGATGTATTTGAATGTTCATCTTAACTTCTATGACGTTACCACTAAACGGCTGTCCACTTGTGACATATTTTGGTTATCGATAAATAAATATCTAGGAAAAAAACTAATCCAACTGCGATTCAGCTTGTGTTAATTTCTGTCCTTGTGATAAATGTGAACCTAATGAATGTAAACTAACCATATCTGGATATGAATACTACAGTCTGTCTATTATCATGATATTAACGATTAATATAGTATCGGACGAATTTAAAATAGGTATTAAGAGGAACGTCTATTTACTCTATACTTTTATTGTGATGGTTTATCTAAGATTTATTTAGCACCTTTCTCCCTTAATTATTTATGTTGTACTAATGATCAATTTACTTTTAATTTTTATGCCCATCATCCTGAAATTATCAGAAATAATCATGTTCTCGAATTCCGTTACGTTGGAAACTCGCCATACCACGGCAGCTTTATGAGATTCTTTAATTAAACATGTTTTACCCGTTTTCATGAAAAGAAATCTGTTATGTATCGTATCGATTCACTATAGAGATTGTCCATTCATTGAATGAGTATATCTGGGATAATCTGTTATCTTCAATGTGTGTAATTAAATTTTCAAGGACTAACTGCCCATTATAACGATGATTTGTATTAGCAATCATGAAGAAAAAGATTAAGAGCACATTCAGGTACCGTTTCGATCTGCCTCTAGTAATAAGAAAAACAAACTTTTAACGCTCACTGAATATTTTAAGCAATGGGTTATTAGTCGATCGCTATAATATATATCTGTTCTTTTAATTACACGCTGTGTGTATGTGGCCTCACTGCATTTTAGTTGTCTTTCTTCCATATTTGTGTACAATATGGAATGAAACGTTTATTTTATCGGTGCTTAGATTGGTTTCCGGTTTGCGTCATCACTAGGATGTCTTTTAGCCTTTCCCTTAGTAACGAATTCATCTATTGATTTGTCCTTTGATAGACTTACTTATCTTTGACTTTTAACCCTCTTTTGTTGTTATTCCGGAAGTCATGCTTACCAATGATTTTAACCTTCAGTGTTCTTTGCATTTAATGGATGGATGTGAAAATGTATATTATATTTATGTGGTTGCCCTTAAGTTTAGAGTATCCTCCTTGTTATAATATTTAAGAATTTCGCAACATAGGAGGAGGATAAATTTTATTGCTATCTTTATTATTTCCTTTTTTTAACTGCCTCCTTCAAGTATTTGCCTTTTTTACGAAAGTCTTGTTCACTACTTCTCACACTTTATTCTGGATTCATCACCTTTAAATGTTGCGATCTCTTCAATTCCACGTTAAATTTAATTTTAAAACGTCAGTGGAATTAAATCTTCGCTGGTGATAGCAGTAGTATTGTTAAAAGTGCTTTCACATGAGGCCATTTTGCACGTAAGCTTCCACAGGGAATGGAACCCAGGACCGCTTTCTCCGAAGTCTAAAGCACTGCCCACATGGCTATTCGGGAACCCGTCGATTTTTCTTATGAT
Organism: Pachydiplax longipennis; assembly: GCA_036926295.1. NCBI lineage: Eukaryota > Metazoa > Arthropoda > Insecta > Odonata > Libellulidae > Pachydiplax > Pachydiplax longipennis. The sequence continues at coordinate 17,487,960 of JAVFKF010000001.1, read as the reverse complement.
TATTCAATTTTAGATTATTTATTTTATCCCGTACCTTATCTGGAAGTAATAACATGCGATATTACAATAATTTAGTGCCAAGATTTTTCAGTGACTTTTTATTAATCAGGATATCATCAATTATTATTTTTGACTCCAGTACATATTTAATTCCATCTCATTGTTGACCCCTTTCCATAGTAATTAATTAAATTTTTTCAATGCCATAGCTTCGGGATATAAAATTGATTTCCAGTTAGTCCTACGTAAGAAACAGGGTATAAATTGCTGCTCTCCGAATACATTACGTCGAGAGAAAGGAAGGGTTCTATGGAACCGATGGAGTAGGTGATGATGGTGGTGAAAGGATGGTTGGATGGGGCAAGTGAAACGAGGTTGCCCACACGTTTTTACCGTAATCTATCACCAGCTCTTCTGTCTATCACTCCTAATACTCACTCTAACAAGGGAGAAAATTTGAACCCTAACAGCTACTGCTCCTCATCTCCTTGAAACTTTATCGCTTTTCTTTCCTGCACCCCACGTTTGTATGGTACGGATAACGCAGAATTGTATTTCTTTTGTCTATTAGATTTACAACATGTACGCTCAAACCTCCTTGCATTAGAGAGCGCGCTTGCATTAATTAACTTGTATGTAGATCGGAAATGGTGATTGAGCCTCAGTAAAATGATGCAAAAATTTCTCTTATTTTCCTGATCTGGTTATTAATGATTGCGTAATCAGTTTCCCACGGAATGTGACTCGATCAAATGTCATCGGCAAATAGTTTATGCAAAGGTAATATTAATTACGCAACACTTATTAATTGTTATGTCTTATCAATATGGTTGATGGTTCTCGAATGAAGTTTTAAAAGATGTTCCTGATCACCTGCTACAATATGAGGAATACAAGTGCAGTTCATACTCACTAGAGCACTCGGGTAATACAGAACCCAAACAGTGGTCGTGAAGAAGATTTAAAGGATATTAAAATTTTCCTTTCGAGTGTTCATATTAAAGAACTTTGAAATGGAAAAGCTCAAATATATACTTAGAATATTTGCCAAAGCTTCGTTCCAGACAATTACTGACATTACTGAAGACCTTCACTTAATCGGCTCATCTACCTTGAACTTATCTTATACTTAATTCACACGCAAGTATGCTCACAAGCGGAACCAATACCTACCTCATGATTTACAAACGTGATATAACGCTTTGTCTGAGAAATCACGGTTAAATTCGCGCATAAATTGATATTGTGGGCAATGTAAGGTATGTTTTTCAAACAATTTTTTTTGCATTTATCATTGACCATAAATGTTTTATATCATTAAGGCATTCGGGGAAAAAATGAAATCGACTTCTACGCCTTACCACGTATTTTCATTGTACAACGAACGGTTGGGAATTTTACTGTTCTATCTGCTGAAGGATGATAAAAAATAAGCGAAAGGTGGAGAGTGTGATGAAAAAAACACGGCCACAATCTGAAGAGCTTTCGAGGTTTTATGTTAGTATCAAATGTATGGGTTTATTTCCACCGTCTCATTGCACATAGCTCACAGCCAAATGCAAAGCGCCGTGTCTGGTAGTAAGAAGTTGAGCAGACTGATAAAAGCTCTATATGGGAAGTTGTGCTATCTTCTTTTCACCACACCCCTTTTTCCTAGTTCACGGTAAGATACACTTGTCCTGAATGAGAACTTAAAAACGGTGATAAAACCCCTAAGACTATCAAAGATGCGTTTCTCATCATTAGGCAGGTATATAAATAAAAACAGTGATTTAATATACAATGAAAACAAGGAGGAGGTATGAGAGGGTAAGGGGAGAAAATGTGGGAGACATCAGGTTCACTCTTTGATCATGTGTTCTTGTCTGGTGATGAAAAGCAATTCTCTTGAGCAGTCGGATAGTAAAAATTTGTCGTAAAATATAAATTCGCTGTTCCTCCTGATGGCTTCCTGCCCCTATGTTAAGGCACCATAGCTGGATTTTATCATAATATTCGTCTTGAAAATTCTTAATTAACATTAATAATATTTAATAGTAATAAAATAATGGATGAAAACTTACCGGGGGTTAACATTTGAATGAAAATGATATTCAATCAGTGGACGAAGCCTTAACTTGGTGTAACTCCATACTAGGTGAGTAAAAAAATGAATGAAATGAATGAAAAAGTTCTACAAGGAGTACTCCTCCTCCAAGTAGCACTCCATGCGGAAATTTTTGCTTAGTTATTTTCTTACTCACCTATGTACAATCTACTGCCAGCAGCACAATAAGAACTGTTCAAAAAATGTGAAATCGGGAGTAAACAAACATTTGATGAGAGATCATTCGAAAAAATTTGGTGATTCCTAAGCGGAAACGTAGAGCGCTACTAACCTTCAAAGAGCCATGAATGAAGTACTCTTTACGCTCCGTCGTCCGTATCCATTTATTTCGCCTCCATTCATAACTCAGACAATTTCCAAGGACGAGACACATTTTCATTTTTCAATATTTAAATGGCAGCTGCCAATCCCACCATCGTTGGCTCCGCTAGGAAAATTATGCGCTTGTGAATTAACAATCGAATCTCTCTCTCTCCGGGTTCAAAGGAGCCGTGGGAAGGAAAGGGAGGGACGCATAAAAGAGGTGGAAAATGGAAAGGAGAAAGAATAAGAGAAAAAATCGAGGAATGGAAATGTGATGTGTAAGGTGTGAGGGTTTCTTGAATTCGGAGGAACTCATTCGTAATTCCTGTGCTCATTCAAATGAGAAGATAAGAATGAGAGTGCGTAGAGAACTGGGACCGGAGAGAATAGGAAATGAGTCGAATAGGGGGAGTTACAGGTCTACGTTGAGTACATTATTAAAAGTGTCTTTAAATTCACTGCTTATGTACTATAATGATTGGATAAATATTAAGTATATTTAATGGTATTGTATGCTTTTACGTTTACTATAGCGCACGCAATGGTGTTGAGGAGGGATCGATAACGTTCGACCAATCGATTGTCGAGGACAATTCGGTCGATCCCTACCAATAATCGAAAGAATTCATATCTGCGGAATAATTTTTATTGCTTCCAGTATTTATATTTCTGATACATCTTCGTTCAATTTAATTGACCATAAAGTCTCAAAGGTTTGGTAAAATACAAATGAAGACTAAAAGACAGGAAAATACGTCTGTTAATGATTTTTGCTTGAAGTTATTCCAAATTTGTTTCTATAAAGTAATTTCTCATTTTTGCTCTTTAAGTCTATCGTGGTCGAAAGATTATTTCAAAGTCTCTCGCAGCAAAAGATATGTTGCCAACTTATCTTCTGTTAACTGCAGGGGTTTGCGTGCTGGCAACACGGAGGACCTTCGTTTGAATCCAAACCTTGACGTGTCATTGTGATTGTATCTTGTTACTCTTCTCATCGTAATCGGTCAACGGATAGGTTGGTGGAAAGTAAATAGAAGAAATCGCTTTTTATTTTCCATTTCTCTTTTCGATTTCCAGGAATTGATTTTTCATATTCCATATTTTAAAAATGGTGTACGAATACTCATGTAGTCATTTATCATCATATATTTGTTCATATTATCTTAAAGGTAATTAATAATCATATGTCAATTATCTTCTCCTCGTCAATCTCTTATTCATAAAAATGTTTATTATATACTAAGATTACCATATTTATCGCATTAGGGATCTTTCATACTTTCCAATATTAATTGTAATTTTAGCGTGAGGCTGAAAATATTCCTTCCAAAATTCATTCGTCGAGAATAGCTACAAGCTTGAATAATTGCTGAAAATAAAACTTGGATTCCTGGACATCCAAATTATCACTCTTAAAGGGATAAAAAGAGTCCACCATGGTCTGCGTTACAGATCGCTTTGCATTTTGCATCCAGACGCCCTCTTTGTCGTGGGAGAACCCTTCCTAAACCGCTATCCATCACTTCCCGCCGTCGACCTCTTCCGCGAAGTCATCTCCTGCACTTCCCCGACGTATAAAGTGGCTCCATCCGCGAAAGCACGGCCAAGGTAGTAATTACGCGAGTCCACCCATCCCTCTCGACCTCGTTCCCTGGGAACCATCAACCCCACCAAACCCATTGTCATTTTCCTTCCAAGCAATCAATCTTCCCTACCGGCAGTTTTTCTGCATGCAGCGCCACTGTCGCGCTGCACTGAAGAAAGGGGGGTTGATGATAACAGTTTAACGCCCTCTCTTGTTCTTTTTAGTTCTCAAGTGCTTGGGTTTTTTTTAAAGAGATTCCAACGACTTCAAAATTAAGTGGATCTTCCAAGTCTAGATTTTTAATGGTGAGGAGTGTTATACGTGGTCATTACCTTTAGAATTAATAAAGTTTCACCGGGTAAGGGAGTTACTTTATATGGTTTGTCATTCATAGAAGCAAATGGGCAACTATGCATCCATTTTTTTCCCCAAGAATCATACTTTCATACATTCATGCTCTTGGTCATGGTCATGAAAATATGATTCTATCTGATCTCAGAAATAGTGACCCATTTCAAATTTCTGCACTGTCTACCATGAACTTAAGTTTTATTTATCAATCTAGCATATTTCTCTAAACATCACTACATTTTTGATAGGTCGTTTCTTTCATATTTCTACTAAACGATCATTCCTCTCCTAAATTTTGTTTCTGCTAAATTGCATAATAACTCCCCAATATTTTGAAATTAAGCTGTTTCATTTTGCAATGATTCGGTTGGTTCCATTGAAAGATCAGAAAGATTGTTATTTGTTAATTTGATTTCGCCCTCATGAATTCATAATTCGTTTCATTAACTTAACATATGCAACAAAATGTTTTACACGAAGTGTTAATATGCTTCACTTTCTTATAATGTTTGCTTTATGTAATTGATACTTGTAATATTTTTAGGCCATCACATTTTTACGTTTAATTAACAAATAATGGCAAAGATATTATATAACTATGCATATAGCCGTTATCTCTTCATAGTTTTTACTTAGAGCTTTTTCCGCTTGTCCTTACTATATTATTCAAATAATATAGTCATTTGATTTTTATCACTAATAGGCCATTTTTAGATCCAAATTAAAACTCGGCGAAAGAAAACAACCATTTCTAAAGATTAATAACAGAAAAATACTACATGTATATCGTACCGTGGATAATATTAAATTTGGCAACTGATGATGGATACCTAACGATTTCAAATTTACCGATCTCGGTCGTCATTTCTGTGCCAATATTTTTTACCTTGTTCTCTTAAATTTAGAAATTCCAGGAAGTGGCCTTTATCTTTAAGTTCCTCTCCGATCCCTATCTGCATATTTACCAATTTCTCCCTCGAGCAGTTTATTTTTGGGTTTTGTTGTCCTTGGTCGCCATAAAAATCCTCTCCTCAAAAAATTTCGTCTCACATTGCGTTCCGTCTCCTCATCCGCCTTCTCAGCATTTCTCTGCCAAGTCCACCTTTCAACTCTAACGACGTAATATTTCCAGCACCCATCATTTCCACATGTTCTTCTTCTCTCGCGTCATTTCCCTATCTAAATTCCGTCCTTATTTTTCTTTTCCACTTTTATAACGTCTCATTTCGTCAGTCGGTTATTTCAGGGAATTATATTTTGTGGGATTCCCTCGTTTTAGTCATATTTGGGTCGCTGATGAACTATTAGCCCGAGTTGTGGAAGGCGTTTGGTACATGTTTGTGTTTTCGTCTCCATACGTTTTGGCATTCCTGCGATGGTCTTTATGTTATCATAGTATCCTTATTTTAGGCATGTAGAAATTTTCATAAATCATTTCATTTCCGCAGATTATTTTGCGTCGTAAATAACTGAAATTAATATTAGTAATAAAAAGATATTAATTATGCTTCTGAAAGTGACCATTTTAAAATTTCCTTTGAGTTAACTAAGGATATTATACTCTCATTTCTTCTTCTATTATCTCTCTTCATATACATCAAATGTTGTGTAATGGTATCAAGACCTTATATTCATTCAAATCTCTCGATTTATTTATTTCCTTCTTTTAGTGTCTGTGGATCTTACATAATTGCCGAGCCGAAATTTTCAGATGAATTTTTGTTTTCAAAAGACAGTACCTATTGATTCCTTAAAGTAATTCTCGTTGACCTGTTACTCCTTTTGTATCCTATCTATAAAATGCTTTATTTCTCCTTTTTCCTGTTCAGTAATACTGTGAAGATTCAAGTGGTGATAGAAAACATTTTAATGGTTGAACATTAATTTGAAGGCATAAGCTAACAAATGTGCCTATCGTCGTGGGTTATATCGGGGTAATTTTTTTTTGAACGGCGCAGAATTATAGATCGATTTGTGGGTTCAAAATTTATTATCAAATTATTTACAGTTCTACTTAAATTTTGCTAAGGGGAAGAATGGTTTAATAACGCACCCCATTCATGATAAATCCACGATTGTTCGTCGAATCAAATGAGTGAGGTATAAAATAATTTCTTCTCTTCATATGGTGTATTTTCTCTCTTCCCATTCAATATACCCTTCGATTTTCCTTTCTCCTTAATATATAATCTATTCCATACCCTCGTTAGGCCCTCTTTTCTGCTTAACCCCTTTAGAATCCCTCCCTTGTTCATCGTTTTTATCATCACCGTTCACCTCTCTTCATTTTCCTCTATCGGCCCCATCTATTGAAATTCACTCCCGAATTCATTTCGGGTTCCACTCCATCTCTTTTGTCTGCTCATCCTCTCCTCCATTTATTCATCTTTTTGTCTAATTCCCCTTCTCCATCTTTTTCGCCGCCTGCTGGATCCGCGTCATCCCCGGGAGAGTAATGTGCGTCATTTCCGCTCTCCGCGCCAGATGAAAGCCCTCTTCCCGATTCCCACAATTATATCCTTTCTCCTCCCCTCCTTCTTTCACTTTTCCTCTTTCGACCCCGTTTCAATCATCCATAATCCCCTTTCACTTCGTCCGCGGAATTTACATCTCCAAAAAGGTCGAAACTTTTTTTTTTTCCTTCACCGTTCCATTCTCTCTCTAGGGGTGTCTCATTATCGAGCCTAAGCGTTTGGAGGTTTGTTTTATTCGCCGCTATTTATTTCCGCGCGTTGTCGGATTTCGTTTCCTCCTTTGCGGTGTGGAGGGAAAATAAAGGGAAAGGATTTCGATGACGCGGCCTTCGCGGAATAAAGAGGCTGCTCTTTTTTTGTCGGCGACGGATGTGAAGGAGAGAAAAAGAGACGTTGAAATTTGCCTTTATCGCTGTTTTCTTTTTGAAATTTGTGATTCTTGCGCGATGGTTTATTCAGTGTGAATCGCCTTTATGCGATCCAGCAATGGAATCGACTTGTTGTTCTTGTACCTTTTTGTCCTGAGATAAAAAAGACGCTGTGACTTTATTTGAGGGTTTGATTAGCGCTGTCTCAGTTTTTGGAGACTGCGTAGGAAGTGTTCTTTCAAATGTAGTGATAAAGTTATATTGTATTCATTATAAGCGATTCTTCGTTGATATCTTTTGGTTATGTTGCAGTACCTATTTGGAAAATCTTCATTTGGCAATGTCACTGAGTGAGTCGAGCTCGTTCTGCTAAGGGTAGATTGAAGTCATACAAAGCCAATGTTCGTGAAATTATTGACATCATGACTGCTAGTATTAACTATTATGGTTGCTGAATTTTATGTTAAGCACACGATTAATTTCGTCTCTTCTTAAATTTCGTTTTATTCGATATTTGTGAAATAATCGGTACATATAGTCATATAGGTTATATAGATCCTTTATATTGTCTTTGACTGCATAAAATAACATTTTTCTTTAGCTAGCCTTCTGAAAAATTCACAATGCCAATTTAAAATCATAACTTAAGTAGCGAAAATGACATCTGTTCCCAAAGTAGTATTTACTTCTGAATTTTTCTGAATGTTTTTGACAATGCAAAATTCTGCACACACTTTCATAGCCTTTTGGGCAGTCACGCCTTACCATGCTGATTTAAAAACAAAGTGTATAACTCCAAGAGATTCTGCCACAGAATTGTGCTTTTTTTGAAAGTACTTATTGCAAGCATTCTTATTTTTTTCTTAGTTTGTTGTTCTATCTTCTTTGTGATCAACCAATCATTTTAGCTTTTTATCAGCTAACCTCCCTCTGCTGTTATGTTTGAATCTTTTCTAAGTTTATCTGGTTGTTACTAAATTTCCGGCTTTACAATTTATGGCGATCATTTAAAAATACATTTTTGAAATATTTGAAATATTCTATGAGTTCCCTCACTTAAAAATGTAATTCGAAGAAATCTTCCTTGATATTGTTGACTAGTTTGCAGACTGATGACTCTTGGGAAAAAAAATGTTTTTATTACGGACATGCATTCTATCACAGTTTCTAGCTGATAGGAAATTCACCAAGGAAGCGTCAAATGTACCAATGAGGTACATTTTCCATTCTCTGTAGCCTTTCATTACTTACCTATTACACTCGTATAAGAGACATGTATTTTAAAATTACTGACATTATTACCAACACCAACCTTCTTTCTTTTTTTGTTTCTAATATACATTTATTGAGCACTATATAACTATAGATTCCAAAAGGAGGATAAGTACAATTTCTTTCTGGGACAATCTAATCGCGGTCAAAAATCAAACTGTAAAATATATAGACATGTATGAGAGGTCAATTCTAAAGTAAATGAGTATTAAGTAGTGAGCTCGAGAATCATTACCCTATCTTGTATACACATAAATTTACCGAATTAATGAATTGCGTAAATATTTTAGCGATACAGTGTCTCATGGACTTAAAAGTTTTTAGGGTTAATGGTACGTAAAATAATTTAACCCTATTATACGTTGAGGTTGAGACTATGATTTACCTTAAAGATGACAGTGAAGATGACTTTCAAGTATTCATTCAAACCGTACATCACCTTTATGATCACTTGAAGTTTCCAATAGCTTTATATTGACTTGATAAGAACCAGGGGATTTTCAGAAAGATTTCTATATCGTTACGCTGATATTGCCGATAATCTGATTTGTGAGGAAATGGTTATACTGTTGTGTGGAATTCTTCAAGTAAGGTTTTTTTTATACAATATCCCCGGTGGCTAAGAGAAAGCAAGAGAGAATTTGTTTTGCATCGCTCTTTGAAAAAATACTGTAGTTTATTCAGACGTTGAGAGTCGCTGGCAGGAATAAAGCGGTTCCGTAACTGTGAAATGAACTGAAGCTCTTAAACGTTTTCGCAGACGGATCTCATAAAAACAGCTCTCCATTCATCATCTCTTACTCTAAAACGTTCCTCTCTTTATGGCTTGCTCTTCTTTACAGCAAGAGAAAACATAAATATATAATAGTCTCCACCTGCTCAGAAGTTTTTCTCGCTATTTTGCATCGTCCTTTCGCCAGTCTTCGTAACGCTTTACGATGTGGTGCCAAACTTTCTTTTTATTTGTAATTTGTTATTGTCTTTCATCTGCTTTATTTTTCACGTTTAAGTACGCGTCTTTGCCAAGTGGAACCAACTGGAGCAGGAGGGAACTCTGGTTTTATAGACGTTAGAAGCTTTTATGCTTGATTTTTCCTCTTTCAATTGTGATAAGGAATTTGATGTTCGATACATCTTCACCGTGACACTCATAACTTGTATATATGCAAATGCGAATGATAATTGATCAATTAGCTAATAACAAAGTTTGGGTTTTAAAAGCTCTCATACGCTTAATAAATTTTATATTGCTACTAAAACTTCGGTCCAATTACAACCACAACTCTTGTTTAATACAGCTCCATCATTCTCTAATTGAAAAGCTTTTTTATCGTTAGTATTGATATGTAAAAAATGATAGCATCTCATTACAGTTATGGAGAGAAAAGCTATTATTTAATCACCAGCAGTTACCCTAAAGATTTGTGGCTGAAAACATTTCATTAATTTTTCATTCGACTCTTCAGGAACTCATCAGCCTCTTCCGCTCCCGCGGGTCTCGTTTTTCTTTTGTTTCGGTCCATAGGGGGGACTTCTTTCGGCGCCATCGAGTCTAGCACGCCGTCTGCACCTTCTCGTTCTCCCGTCGACATATCTCTTTATTCCACACCCCATCCATCTTTTTTCACTGATTTTCCAATGTTCTCCACTACCATTACCCCCTCTGTTTCCCTACTTGGCGTCTCTGTCCCCAACCTATTCGTCTTACCAACTGTGCCCTTCCAGGTCCTTTCGTCGGCCTCTTCATTTCTCCCTCGGGAGCAGTTCTCGCCCTCGGGGTATCCACCACAGGGCATAGTGCTAGGTCTCACCTAACTTGAAGGATACTGCATTAAAGGTAGAGAGGTGGAGAGAATTTGGAGTGGGTAATGAGTGTCGAAGAGGGAAATGGCGCGGAGAGTGCGGTTTCTCCAACATTGATGACTCGTCAAGGAAATCACTCTGCCTAACCGTTCATTAGAACTTGCGGTTAGCCACCCTCCCGATATAAAAAAGGTAGAGATCTAAGTTTCCATTAATATCCTAGGACATTTGTCAGACAAACAGTTGAGCTGATATTTTTGTTTATTTTTCTGATGTATCCAATAGATTCTTGAACGAAACAAATGGTAGCTTATTCTTTTAAGTGATAGTGGTATTATTACAAGTGCTTCGACAGCTGAGGTCATTTCGCAAGCAGGCTTCCTTTGGGAATCGAACCCGGGACCACTTTCACTATAATCGAAAGCGCTGCCCATATGACTAATTTGGATCCATCATTCTCTTAAATTATATGACCAAGATTGTTTAAATTTGATTTATTCTTTTGAAAAAGGATTGGTTTCCAAAATTTTTTGGGATGAATACACTTTAGTTGCCCATTACTTAAATTTCTTATCATTTAATATTATCTTTTTCGTTTACATAGTTTTCTTGTTGTTCCCAAATCGTGAACCGTCAAAACTGTAACATAGCGAACGTTCGCGAAAGAGCGTTATCTAAATGTTTTCAACGTATTGCAAAAGTACTTAACTTTTCCGTTTACTCCCAAATCCTGTTAGCATACTACAAATCCAATTATCAAATGTATTGCAGTAAATAAAATTGCGGAATATTGATTATACGTAAGACACCTGGACAGCCAATTCAGTAGCAAGCCTTAAGTTAAAGCGTTACCGAGTTTGATTCCCATAAGTGAGTCAGACGATCCTAGCTATCTAAGTACTTTCTTATAAACTAATACCTCCAGATTTTATTTTTATATTAATATCCTGTATGCCTCATTGTTTTGTAACGTGAATTACGATATTCTGGTAAATAAGATACCTGTATAATGAATTTTCCGCAGGTGTTTTGAATCGTCATTTCCTCTGCTGAATGCTTTCTTTCCCGTTGAAGTGTAGCTCATAAATCTATCGTCTGTTATTACACCCATATCCGGCATTAAAATCTCATCTGCATATGTCCTATCAAGGACACGTTCTCCTCAGCTTCGGCGCTTGCCCTTCTTTGACATTGTGCTCAATCATTGAGTACTAATCCCTTGATATGTTACAAATATTATTGTTATAAAACGATTCGCGAAAATTTTTTAACGGTAATGAGAAGGAAAAATATTAGCCTCGTTATTTTTTCTAGAAAATGTATTCTTATTTATTTATTACATATATATTCCATTATAGAACGGATTTTTGCGAACTAAAACTGGCTGAGATTATTTTGGTTCCCTAATTATTTATAAGAATTAGTGTATATGACAATTTTCACCTAAGAATATACATGGCAATTAATAGATGAGCATTTTTTTAGAAAAATTCTTTAAAGATCGTTTATCAAAATATCCCATTTTCACTTATTTTTCAAAGTTGTTTTATAGGTAATAGTGAATAAGAGTATATAGGAACTGACGATGAAGGTCTTCTCTGACTGTTATAAGTTTGTTTGGTCTGTCTCTTTTAAGCTATGTTTATGTGAGTAAATACATTTAATCGAGAAATATAGCAGAGGCCTTAATTGAACCATAGTTCGTGTTTTCTTTGTGAAATGTTATTCTTTGATATAAATTAAAATTTCCTCGAGAAAATTTTAATGTTACTCGGAATTAAATTCTTACAACTAATTCAATGATAATTCTGTGTAAAATTAACGTATAATTTACACGTCTTACGTCGAATTAATTCCCTTCAACTGAAATAAATATTTGTACGTTTCTTCATTTTTGCGAAGTTTTATCATGTAAGCTAATGAAATAGTTAATATCTTTTCATATCTTTCCTCAAGTGAATCACAAGCTTTATTAGATCGTTAGTAGCTGTTAAAATCTGCCTAGAATCATTTATTTTAAAGCAAGCTGTTAGTTTCTCTTTCGAATGAAACGTCCATAAGTTAATTTGCCTTATAAAAACAGTAGAATTTAAGAACGCTTTCAGCAAGTATCTTTTAATAACATCCGATCAGATAAGGTTGACTCATGGGTTACTCACAGAACCTTGAATCCCTCTGAGTAAGTTCAGGAGTCATTCGTTTCGAAAACCACCGTCCTCTTCCGCGCAATATTCCACGCTTCCAGAGAGAGAGAGAGAGCTAATCATTTTACAGCTCTTCATGAATTCTTTCGATTCGGGAGCACTTTGGGAATTAAGCACGATTTCGCGCACGGTCACGACTCGCGAATCGACGCACGTGGACTTCCGAAGGAATGAGTCGCGATTATTTTTAATCGCCTCACATAAATCCCTCGGAATGAGGACTGCGAACCATCACGCAGCGACGTGAATCGCGTCATTATTTTTTTTACTAGCGAAAATTTGCGTTAACCCTTTTTCGCGTCCCTCCCTCAACATGCCTTCCGCTTCTGCGTCGATAATTCCGTGCGTGCCCTCGAAGAAAACCACGCAGTTTGGTCTTAGCCTAGGCCGAGAGAACGGAGCGTGCGTGCGTGACACGTTTTTCCCCCCATTCGCGTGTGCGTCACGGCTATGTCACGTGACCACGCGGTTCCTGGGGTAAAAATGCCAAGTGGTTGTTAAGGGTTAGTGAGGGTGGAAAGAGTGGCTTTAAAGATCCGGAAGAAGGGGTAGTCAGCAGAAAAGGAATTGTTGATGGAAAAAAGGGTTTCCAGGGGTGACGAGGTCTGTTTCGGTTCTTGCACCCTAATTGCGTCCCTTGTCCCTCTCTCTCTCACACTCTTTCTATCTGGACGACCAATGATTCTTTTCTCCAATATTCTCTATTTTACTCTCTCTTCGTATGTCTTTGGCACAAATCACACCCGTATGGTGGAAACTCGTGCTTTTTTTGATGACAATGGTGCGAAAGCCAAACCAACCGTCGGACGAATTTTAATGCTACTTTTACTCTCCGTTGATCATAGAAGTGTCTGATATTGAATGATTAATGGCGTTCTATTTTATGCGCGGTTCAATGATGAAAGTTATTGTTTTTTATAATACATGTTCAGTGATATAAGATTGTTTTTTACATGGAATGGTTTGTAGAATTTTGAGAAATCCATTCTGTTGTTCCACAAGGTACATTTTCTGTCTGGTTTGTTTCAATTAATTCTTCGATCTCTTACCGTACCAAGATTTACTGGGGACCCAGGTCCACCGTTAAGCCGTATATCCTTCCTTTGGGAGATAGATGCAAATATCTTCGTAATGTCCGTCTGCGCTAGGTAAGAGAAAACAGTTGAGCAGGACAATGCTCTACTGAACATTCCTGTGTTAAAGTTTAAAATGGAAAAGCTCAAATACCCTTTTCATTTCAAACGATAGTATGGTAATTTAATATTGGATAGAAAACGATGAATGATGGAATAGATCGCTTGAGTTCAGTGACAATGTTCGTTAAAATTACTTGATGTAAATTCAACAGAAACTTAATAATAAAAATAAATGGATAATTGGTAAAAAAATAACAAAAGATGGCGATTGTAATTTTATACTCAATGATAATGACCAATAGGGGTCATAAAGAATATTTAAGGTAAAATAATTATTAAAGCATACAAAAACATACATAAATGAGATTAATTATTTTATGCCAAATCATTGCGGCATAAATAATGTAAATTTCTTCATTCCACGGAATTAGTAACGTGAGTGAAATGTAAACGCATCAGATTCTGAAATCTCCTGTTTGAAGAGAGAATGCGTGCATGAACTCATCATTCATGCATAAATTTAAGTAAGAGATAAAGGTTCTCCAAGCGCCGAAATAGCGGCGACCGTCTAAGGGCGATTACCGGGAAACGGATAATCGTTTAGCGGTCCCAGTTCTTCAGAATCCCGATGTACATTTCGGAAACAATGCTTCCATCTTCATAGGGGGTCCAATGCTGATATGAAGATGGAAGCATTGTTTCCGAAATGTACATCGGGATTCTGAAGAACTGGGACCGCTAAACGATTATCCGTTTCCCGGTAATCGCCCTTAGACGGTCGCCGCTATTTCGGCGCTTGGAGAACCTTTATCTCTTAGTTCATTGACCGCCGAGTTCCTTTTTTCTCCTTCTATAAATTTAAGTGCTGAATTGGATAAATCTCGATCGTGAATAATTTACGAAACAATGCGCTTTTTGCTGGTGTTTATGAATTATCGAATCTTAATGCTCATTGAAATTCGGAAACATGAGCATCACTCGTAGATCTTACACCCCATCTCATCTCGAGAGAGACCTCTCAGTCATCCTCGAAAAGTCGTTATATCATTATTGTTAGAGAGGCATAATTTCGAAACAGAAATCCTCTTTTCTCAATCTCCCTCTTCCTTTTTTCCTCATGATTCAACCTCTCAAACGCTCCTCGTGGATGCTTCCCTCCTCGTCTTTAAGATAAATTTTTTCATTCGCTCCATTTCGAGCCAAACTTTTTGGAGAGTTGTCACGCTCTTGGAGGTCTCCTTCAACGGGGATTCCCTGATCCCCGGAGAAAAGGCGGAGGAATTCCCAAGGCGTCCTTTCTGTCGCAGGGTCGCTTTGGTAGGCGTCGGATGAGGGAGGAACCATTGTTTGCCCTCTCCGAAACATCCTTTTGTGATGCTGATTCCTGAAATTTTTTCCCTCACCTAGGGAACAGAAGGGGAGGAAATTGAAAACCTCTTTTCATTACAAAAGAGGTTTGACGAGCCAAAGGACGGGAAGAAGGCGGTCTTAACGAGAGGCGGGACTTAAAGAGCACTCCTTTAATGTTAGATATTTGTTGTTCCAAATTTAACGGTCTTAAGGTCCGTGATATCGTCGCGCTTCTCTCAAAGATATATCTAAATCTCGAGCATAATGATGCGTTTAAGAGGTGTCAGAAATGTTTACGTTTGCTATTTGGTCTTTTAAAAAAATCTTTTTTACGTAATATTCTGAAATACAGCTACCTGAAGCGGAATTGCTCTGTCTCTTCTGTTTAGCAGCTAAGTTGGATATTCATCCACTCGAAGTAGTTTGGGTCCTTTAAACTAGAAAATCCCTCTTTCGCATCAATATATATGTTTTTCTAGATTTAAAAACCCCTTATAATATGGAATGTTTTAATATACCGCTAGATCTATTCATAGTTGTAATTTAACAAGATTTTCTATCCAAAAGAAAACAAGTTTTAGTCTAGGAAAAAATAGTTATAATGAGCGAATACATAATCTGTTCCGTAATTTTAGCCAGTATAATTTACAGATATGAATGACTGCAATCGAAATTTGTTTAAAAGAAGGGAAATATTAGCAGGCTTTTATAAAACCTTACGTGGGCGTTCTTCTGTTTTGTCGTTTGTGGAATATAGTTGCTGGTTTATACAGTTTCTCTTTGTTTTTATGATATCATCTGCCAAAAAAGTAATATCAATTACTGTTGTTTTGCTGGCGTAATATAATTTTAATATCCCTTTGTTTCCATCTCGTATATCTCACCAGACCTTTCAGTTGAAGTAATTATGGGTTAAAAATAGTATTAAAAGCTACGGAAAGTATTCAGAATATATATCTCTTAAAGAATTTCTTAAGTGATATACACAGGCCAGTCTTAACGCTTTGCATTCGTGATTCAGCGTTTGATTTTCAGTATATCTAAGACATACGTAATTTTATATATAACTCGAGGACTCAGTTCTCAATCAGTTTAAAAGTATTCTGTGAAATTGTGACATTGTAAGAATTTAGCGATAAAGAGCATATCGTTGATAATTGAAAAGAGAGCCGAAAGCATTGGGGTATAGATTTAGGAACTGATGTATATTCAAAGAAAGCAGTTGATTATACTAGAGAATAGTAGGATTAGTAGTTTCACCGTTTATGATGCCTTACCGTTGAGTAAAGCTTGCAGAAATAGATTTTATCAGTTGATTAAATTTTCGGTGAAGAAACTAAAAAAGGTTGTCAGTTGGGCTATACTTATTTTTATTTTAATTCAATTTCCATTACTCAAATCTTGGTAATTTGTTCTTCCTTCCACAAGTGGGTCTACTCTTTCGTTGTCTCAGTTGATCAAGCGATCATCTTCCGTCTCCTATGCCATTTGTCATCCTTAATCTGAACACGGCCTCAAAAGCTCAAACCTTTCACCTCTTCTTTATCGTTGCTATTTTCCTCATGCGTCGCCATCTGCTTCTCGTCCATCATGTCTTCACATCTATATCCACCTTTATCTTTGAACTCTCACCCGAATCTCAGTCGCCTGAATCCAATATTTCGCTTGAGAAAGAATGAATCACGTTTAAAAATCAGAGCATCCTGAATTTTTTGCGTTTTAACAATTCAGTGATCAAACTCAAAAGAGGAAACGGTTAACCACTTTTTAATATTTCACATTAACGTACATACGTGGTCCTCTTCTTTTTCGAGAATAATGAAACTCAAGTACATGCACATGTTGTTCTTGTAATTCCCTTTTGGGGTCATGAATATGAATTCACAACATTCTTCCCTTTTTTTCCCAATGCCTGATTACAGCTTTCGTTGCAATAATTTTCGTACATCTTTGGATACATTCCCCTTATTCTTTTATAGTTGCGCGCATATTTTTTCCTTAGTATTGCCTTAAGCGCGAATAGTTTTTCATGAAATGTGGCATTGGGTTGTCTTTGATCATTGTGGCTCAGTTAAGAGAAGGATGGTTCAGTCACCAGCCCATCCATCTTCATAACTTGTCTGCTTGGATTAGTACTCCTTATGGGTACAGGAAATAGATCAATATATGAGAAACAAAATGATGCTCGCTACTCACGTAGCTTTAGAGTTTGCAAAACATGCCTTAGATAATTACTGTTGCATTATTTTCTCTTTTATCTACTTCTATCGTAATCTTGTACCCATTATGTTAAGCTAATTTCGAACTCCTGTCATATTAGGAATATCCTGTTAAATATTTGTTCTATATCCGCAGCTTAACATTAGTATGTATAATTTTCAGTTTGCATAGGTCAACGCAGAAATACAATTCTAAGACATGCTTGAATTAAAATTTTATGAATCCACTTTTTCGGTTCTTCCTCATCTTCTCTAAGTACTTTACAGATACCACACTGACATTTAATAAAAGTCTATCGGTACCCTTTGAGTTGTAATAAGATGGAAAGGAATATTGGAATCATAATTCTGGTATGACGCTTCTCGTTTTTGATAAACGAGGAAGTTGATTCTCTCATGGAAATTTCAAATCCGCTAAGATTAGGAGTAGAGTTCTCAGATGGCGAGGGCCTTTTCCCAATTAGTTCCACGCTTGTATCATTTTGTATTATTTCTGGGATTTGAAGCAGCTGAAGTGGAGAAATCTCATCGAGGATGATTTTCTGGGTACGAGGCGGGTTCATGAAATTGAAATGAGTTCTGCCGAAGTTGAAATCCTCTCTTCTCGTTTATTGAAATCTTAAGATTCTTCTGTAATCAAATTAGTTCTTCTTTTTTGTCTTCATCTCGAAGGATCTGAGTTCTTCCTAAAACGGAAAATTGCTTCGTTCTAAGATACTTTTTCTGTGCATTTTTACCGACGATAACTATGTAGTTATTGTTAAATGAGGTACTTGTTGCTAATGAGAAACAACTGGTGTATCTCCCTCAGTTTTGTAGAACATGGCCTTAGTAATTCGATAATTTCCTGTAAATATCTGCATACCAAATATCTTAAGCTTAGCCGAGTTCGTAATTATAGTTTCCCTTTAATTAGGAAATAATTATAAAATCTACCTTTTTATGATTGTGTCTACTTGAACTTCTGTTATACGTTATTAGTTATTATCTCTTACAAATGTCAATTATGACGAAAATTAATTTTAGCTTAAGTTTAATTTAAAATATTACGAAGCCTTTAGCGAAAAAATCATAACTTATTAGTACCATAAAGTTTTATAAATATCATTCATGTTAGAATTTACAGCTTAAAATATAAGTGTATAATAAAAAAACTTTCTTTTACTCAAGATATTCATTTATAATCCATTCTAATTCAAAATGCTTTCCTTTTCTTCTACCAGTGCTGATAAATATCTTGATGCTTTACCAATTTTGATCGTGTATCGTTTGCCCATGGACGAAGAGAGTCCGATAAAGGAACACTCGTGCCTGGTCATCGGCTTTTCTCTGCCAATTATTCAAAATATCAACATTAAATTTCCACCTCACGAAAAAGACAATTTACCATTCCTCTCAAATGAGCTTGAATTCTCATAGGAATGTATAGGAAGCGTATGTGCTTGGCTTCAACAATAGTCTTGATCGTCAAGGGACCGGGCTGTTTAATACCATAGAATTCTTCAAAGTTTTCGGCTATGTTTTTCGAGTCCCCGCAATTCCAAACACAAAAATTATATTCCACGACTAATTAAGAAATGTTATTCGATTTTTCTTGTTTTGGTTCTTTTCTCTATTTCGCACGGACACCGTTTCTAATTTTTTGTAAATGAAACTAAGC
Organism: Pachydiplax longipennis; assembly: GCA_036926295.1. Lineage (NCBI taxonomy): Eukaryota > Metazoa > Arthropoda > Insecta > Odonata > Libellulidae > Pachydiplax > Pachydiplax longipennis. The sequence continues at coordinate 17,469,128 of JAVFKF010000001.1, read as the reverse complement.
CGGAAGTGGTTAAAAAGAACTTAGCATGCATATCTTATGGGAGTATGACTTGTTTGTTCGTACAATGGAAACGAATAACTTACGTTTCATACAGTCATTATACCGTGTACATACTAGATATATTGTGGACAATCTGAAAATTTTATCTTCTGCCGGCGAAGAGAAAAGGAACAAGGAAGGAAACCATTTCCTTCGCTAAAAAAAGTCTCCGTGAATGGCGCGGCAGCATAAAGCTTTCCTTGAGTTTTTCATTATGTGTGGACGCGTGCTGTTCCCAATAAGTTGCCCTCAACGTCTTTTACGGGCAGCAACACAGAAGATGAAACAATCTGAAAGGAGAAAAGAAAACATATAATTAGATGTGGGCGTTAAAGGCTTGGTGGGCGGCTGTTGATGACTTTTGGAAATAAAGGGAAGTGCGTTGGGTTGCTTCTTGAAGGAGAAGAGATTGGCGACGTGTTTTGTGTGGGAGGGAATTTTCTTCATTAAAATCGTTGACTCTGCGTTTCAGATCCCGTAAAGGCGTCTGCGTAATTCAAGTCATAATTTGACTTTACGTTTTAGGATTACCTGTTCATTCGTTATATAATTGGCAATAAGTTTTAATGTATATTCGAGCATTATACCGGATGCTTGCAGTAGCAACATAGTAGGAATTAATTGAAATGCTCTTCAGAGGCCTTGCAAGAGCTTTGGAAAATGCTAATAATAATAATAGTAAATCGTCTTTATTAGGGCGTAGTTGTGATTGATGATTCTCTTCTTACATCAAATACAGTATCTATTATAGGATGTAGGAATGAAAAATTGATTACCGTAAAATTATTATAGCTACAAAGAACAAAATGTATATTTATAATCATTACACACGGTATTCAACTTACTATTACTTTGGGCATTTTTTTAATAATCAGCTGATGATGAAACTTTGCTTCAAAACCCGGGTCGAATTTCGATCCCTCTTGCGATAAAGTAAAAGTTATTATGGGTACTAAGTGTTTTTCTTTTCAAAACCAAGTTAAGTCTGCCACTGCGGCAAATTATAAGAATTAGTTCCAAAAACAGAAACTTTTAATTTATTTACGAACATTCATCAAAACTATACAAATGAAAAAATATAATAAATAAAAATATAGAATAAAATTTAGCATTTTAACACCGGCTACGAGAATTAATTTCAGCTTGTAGAGAATTGGGTTTGATCTTAAATACAATACTTGTAAGTCTGCACATGGATGGTTATATCGAAGGGAAAAATATGAACATGGCTAAAAAATTTATAATATTGGAAAATGAAATAGAAATTCTTGAACGTTAATAGTAGAAATTTTAAGTTATAATATATATAATATAAGTTCAAAGATTCAGCTTAATTATTTGCGGGTTACAATATTCATACGAAATGAGGTAGAAATTCCATTCGGAGGCTTCTCTCAATCTACTGCACGTTTCTCTTCGCGGGATGATTGATGTATCGCACACTATTAAATCATTTCTAACAAAAGGTGGCCGTATGAATACCAAGCTGTGTTCTCCCTCTTTCCATATTCATCAATTGCACTCCTCCCATTCCTCGTTCTCTTGACATTTCCCCCATAATTCCCCTTCATCAGGCGTCATCTCGATCCGTGTCTCCCTCTTTCGTCCCATTTCCATGCTTTCTAGTCAGAAATGTCAGAATATCAGGAGTAGATACCATACGAAAATATTGTTAAGCATATAATTAGCGTATCCATGAAGAATAGAAATCACTCTACTGTAAGATAATTTTTAAATTCATGTTGATAAGAAGATATGATTCAAGACAATTAGTAAATCGTCCGGCTGCTCCCACATCATTTCATTCCTTAGGCGAAGTTGCGATGAGAAATATTTAAAATTATTTAATAAAAAATTAAAAAGGTATATCGAAAAATAGTTAATACAAAACAAGGATAAACTGAATACCAGAATCTAAGAGAACTCTTGCTGTATATACTTCAGAAAATGGTTGGCGGCGTGACAAAGTAGAAATTTTCCATAATGGAGGAAGAAAACACTTCGTGAATTCCAGTAAATGATTTCGCAGCTTTATTTTAGGTGGTAAATTTAAGAAAAAATTAATTTTTTATTTTAACATTATGGTAGATTCCACGAAGTCATGCCGTCAACCATTTCTAGGAGTACTTACATAAAGTCATAAAGTATTGATTAGTTTCTGCTACTGAGTTATAATCCCTCATTTCATTTGCGTTAGTTTTAGAATTATCTTCTGTAATTTTTTCTGTGCTCTCCTCCCTTTTCCCATAGCTTTCAGTAAGTATTTCAAGTAATTAAAGTTAGAATTTTCCATAGAATACCTGTTTTATGGATGAATTTTCCATTCTGCTTTTACTAATGGTATTTACATTAGTTAGGAGTCTTAACGGGCTAAATCTCCCGAAAAACAAACTTCCCTCATTCGCATTTCCATTCTCGGCTCAATTAAAGAGGATTGTTTATCCTTAACAAGCTCTCCCGTTGCATCTGCTTTCTGTCGTATGGTTTCCCTTTTTCCCTGATCGCCGTCCCTTCTCTCGTAATCTCCCTCCTATCCATTACTTCTCCCCTCATCTGGCTCTCTAACGGGCATTTTTCTCAATTCTCTCTTCTTTAAAGCACTCGCTTCGTTCATGAAGGAATCATCCTCTTTTGACTAACAATAGCGGCTTCGGAAAGGTTGGGTATTTAATATGAGCTTCTTTTCGAATTTCGATTTGCTCCCTTCCTTCTTAAGCAGTATTTATCTGTCAGATATTTCAACGCGCAATTTAGGCTGTTTTTGTTTTCAACGACATCCAGGTAAACAGCAAAACCTAGAACACTTGTGATAAAAATTTGCAAAATTTGAATTTAAATTTCCTAAGCGACAAATATTTTTGTTCTAAGAAACGCTCGGTGCCCGGACTTCGAATTTAAGAAAAATGTGAATTTGGCAAAAAAAATTGATGAATTCTGGACTACTATAAATTCCTTTATGGAGCATTAAACTGTTCATATTTTGTCGCAAAATTTCGTAAATAGAAAGATTCGGTCTTCGTATTATTTTACTTATTTAATCCACTCCTTCTTGCATATTACTCTCCATTTCATGTATTTAATTGACCACGAGGACTCTTAAAATCATTTCCTACTTTTATAGATGTTTTTCGGCCGGCGGATTCGTTAAAATTTCAATCAATAGAAGAATCTCTGATTTCTATGGGTACGATTTTTAAGGATCAATATAGATGGTGATTGCATACGAAAGATTCTTCCTAACTTTATTGAACACAGCAGATATTTATTTTTTTACTTCAATCATTCATCATATAGAATAATTGAAATGAGTGTGTTCGACAGAAATCTGTAAATTAACCGATAAAAGTCGTAAGTATTCTGCTCTGATTTATATTCAGTTCTGTCTAGGTTCTTACATGGGTGTAGGATATTTATCTGTATACGGTTTCATGCTAGTCGTATTGTATCTTGAAAATAACGTCTTAAACTCAATAAATGCAATGATACCTCAGCTAACAAATAACCTTGCTAATAAATTTTACGGATAGTGAAGAACTGAATTAGAAAGCCAAATGGTGAAATGGTCATTCTATTTTTTATTCTATCATACTTTAAAGAGACCAATTTTGCCTAAACATTTTGGGTACTGCCCACTAATTACTAGTATGAAAGAGATTTTCTTTGGCAGTCTCTATGTATTCTGCGACTTTTGACACCATAAATAAATAATAAAACACCATAGAAACAGTATTTTGGCTGATAATGGTATTTCCAGATGTAGATGAAGTATGTACATATTTTCCGTTTTTAGGTTTCAATGTCTCTGCATATTTGTGTAGATTACTTCTATATCACATTCCTGACGAATTTTTATTTACCAAAACCAGTGCATTCCTCTTTGTATCCTCGAAATAAAATCCTAAGAACGAAATTCCCCTAAACTGCTGAACCTAAATTTCTGGGACGATTTTTTAACTTCTACTTTCAACACCGCGATAGGTATCTCTCCATTTCCGTTTCCCTCCATCGCTCATATCTCCTTCCCTCATCTTAGCAAAACAGCCGTAAAATGGAGATCCGGCTATTTCAGTGGCGAAAGAACAACAAAAGGTTCGGCATTAAGGGAAGGGAACGAAGATTCGGAGGAATGGTTTCGAAATGAATAACTTCAGAATGTGGGTGGCGCTCTTAAACGAGTTCCAAATCTCCCCTCTCTCTTCTCGCAATTGAACGCCTGCCTTCCGAGACGATCCCGAATGTTGACTCTTCCCCGTGTTTCGAATAGAGTCGCTGCCATTCCGAGTTATTTTCTTTGCGTCTGGGATAAGTTGAGGAGGTTTCAAAGGAGGGGAATCGGGAGGTTACCGAAGAGACGGATGGGGAAGTCAAGATCCCTAGGGGTTAAAGGTTCCCGCATGCGGTATAAAAATATTCTCCCGGAGAAAAGCATATTAGTACATCGGGGGGATAGGATGAGTGGTTTGGATTGAGTGGAAAGGTGGAAGTGGGTGGGAGAATTTTATGGGATGAGGATGGTGACGTTGCTGCGACGTATTATTCTTCGTCGAATTATTCCCGTTCGCTTAATAGAGATAATGATTGGGAATAAGTAGGATGATTGGGTATGAAGAAACAAGGGCCGAAATTGATTGACAATTATGTGAGATGGAACAGGAGAGATGGATATGAAATGGCTGGGAAGCTTTTAAGAGAGTTATTGGGCATGACGTTCTTCGGATCGGAAGTTCGGGAAACAAGATTTAATTTTCGTTGGAGAAGTCTGAAGGTTTCATTTATGTTTTCAAATAATATCTGTGAGTGTTTTCGCCAAGACGGTTTTCGAGAAAATTTGACAAATTAATTACTTTTTATTGATAGATTATATATTATATATATTATAAATATTAAATATTTCTATGTGATTAGAGATTAAGCCCTTAGGTACGCACGTACGTTGATTCTGTGATAAAGTCCGCCCTTATCTCTTTCGTATTTTCAAGAAGCATATTAAAGAGGGAATTTCTTAGTTGGTTGCAATCTTAGTCTTATTTCCTGCTGTATGGAGTTAAAGAAGATCTTATTACTTTGTATAATTCCACATGAATTTTCTTTTTTGTGAATTTCTGTGAAAACTTTAGCATGAACATACATCAACTAATTCTCTTCACTAACTCATAGATTTCCAAAGAGACGGCTTCACTTGTATAGGAGAGATGACCTAACTTTAAATATTTAAAAATTATTATTTACATCCACGTTGTAAATTTTATAATTTTCTTTCTGAATTGTTGTTTATTCTGGAATTTATGTAACATTGTACTTACATAAGAGTGATTGCATCAGCCTTTAGGAAGTAATTGTTCCTACAAGTTCTTATTTACCAATTTTGACTCTATATTCGGATGTATAACAACAGACATGTGCTTGACGCGATAGTCACGCCAGTCGAAGTAAAAGCTGTTTGTGGAAGTAAAGTCTCCTAAAATGGCATATTGACTGCACTGACTATTTTCATTTCATTCTCGATGGCATTCCACCAAATAAGGCTAAGTCACATCGATTACTTTCACCTAGCCTTACGATTATCCACCAGCGTCTTAAAGGTGTTGCTTCATTCGTGTTTCAGGTCATTATAGGTATCCTTCTGCATACTTCTCTTGATCTATTGAAATCTACGACTGTATTTCCGATAGATTACTCATTTTCTTATATCTCAATTTTTTTATGTGTTACATCACGCTTCTGATTCAGGAGTAGAGTTCTGAAATGTTATCACTTCTTGATTTCATGCCTCTGATTCTCTAAAAATAAAACATTATTCAACTAAATTTTATCTTTATTTTCTATTTCTTAGAAATTGTGTGAAACACGCTTAAATTCATTAAGCATATTAAAACTTAAAAAAAATGAGTCCTGCCCGACCTGTTTTCTTCCATTGAGGTTTAGAGCATCGTAATTCACTTATTACATAAATTCTAAAACACAATCTTAACAGTCGATATTCATTTCTCAGACATTTCTTTTCCTTGTATTACCTATTCGTCTACAGTCAAGAATGAGCAAGAGTAATCTCTGAAGTAATTCTAAGCGAGTCAGAAATTCGATGTAAATAGATCACAAATCCTTGAAACTGTACTTTGGCAACCAAAAATAATAGTCAAACAAATCTCATCTAAAAACCCATTAGGAGATGGAAAAGATCGGATTTTTCATCAAAGTGATGCTAGGGTATGGAAGAAATATCTTATGAGAAATGGGCTTCGAAAAATATCCAATCCGAACATATATGCAAGAGAAATGGAACTAAGGATAAACACGAGTAAGACTATTTCTCATCGAACGAGATGTGAGTTCTTTATTGAATCCGTAAGAATCTGAGTCAAAACTAGTTCGGAAGAAGTGGGGGATAATATGGAATGAGTTGAGGGAAAGAAGAGCACTCACCCACGGAGATGAAGATTGGGAGAGGTTTGATCAGGAAATGGGAGATGTTGTCTAAGTTTTAGACAGAAGGAGGAAAGATAGTGGGCGTTCAAGTCGAAGATCGGTTTGGATCGTTGAATATGTTTGGGTAGGCTGTAGAAAATAAACAAGGAACGTGGGCAGTTAGTAGGTTTTATATTAGGATCATCCTGGAAGAAATAAATAAGCCCTATCTGTCTAATAAATAAACGGAATGAAATTGGGGAATCGTGTATCGGAGATATTGTTCTTTTGGTTTTGGGATAAAATGGGAGACGATCGTGAAAGAAATGAATGTGACGTTGGGTTTTCATGTTATCCCACAGGAATCACGATTCTCCAGATAGAAAGATGAAATCTATGAGAAACATGAGATAAAAGATATGTGGGCGAGCTCTTAAGAAATTCGGCTTCGTCAAGAAAATTTTCGGTAGGAGCGAAGGAAAAGTTCGCGAGTGATGTTACTTGATGCGCTAGTTAGGCCTCACCTCCAGTATGCATGCAGTGTATTGGACCCTGCTGAAACGTATTGTACTCACAAATTAGGAAAGGTACTGCGAAAGTCAATACGTTTTGTAAAGAATTGCTATGACAAATCGGTGAGCGTTACCCGGATAATTCAGGAAGCAGGATCATTTGAAGAAAGGCTTAGTCAAAGACTTTATTTGCTTCATAAATTTAGAGAGATCAAGAAGATGTCGCCGACATAATGTGCCCTCCTTCTTATATACGTTGTTCTGATACTGCGTGGAATATCAGAGAAATAGCTGCTCGATCCAGCCGATTCAAGAAATCTTTTCTTCCTAAAATTATCGAAAGTAATCGCCTAGGGAAGTGGAGTCATGGTACATAGATGTACCCCCTGCTACACTGCTGTTACTCTTAATTCTTCATTAACTCGTGAATATGTGAAAATAATCTAATTAATTCATAATTTATTCCATTGGTATCTTACGATATTACATCATTGTAATTAGCAGCTGAGGTCATGATAAACATAAAAAACAAACTGAGTCAGCAAATTTAGCATATTTCCATCTCTAGTTCTCGCTCTATAGACGAAATTATTAGGTATTCAAAAGAATTAAGGATTATCTATCTAGGGCATGGGTGGTAACCCTATGGCACCCCTGCACCATGGTGCACCAATTGGCACCATTGAGATATTTTTTTCGCGAGGAAATGTGACAGCACTAGCCTCATTATGTATTCTTCATTGAAAAATGAATCTCCAGAGTAAATAAATGTGTATTTTTTATTACCAAAGATAATGAATGACCATTTACGTCAATTGCAATATCCCAATCACCCACATCACCAACGTAATAAAATAATTAACCTCAAGAATCACTCTGTGGTTTGGCACCACATTGGCACGGAGGTACTTCATACTCATCAGATATAACGCAAGTTTCACCATCTCTCTTAGACGTATTCTTGCACTTTGAAGGTCAAACGGTACAGATATGTGTTGTACACATCTAAGAGCCATTGCAGAGATTGTTCCGGTGATATCACAGCCTTCCATTCAGCACTATTACATCCAAGCTCATACAGGCGCCCTATTGATTTGAAGGATAGTGTAACGAATTTGGCCATGATAAGTCATTCAGAGTCAATGAGCAAATGGGACGAAGAAAGGGATCTCGTTTAAAGGTTGCTCGGCGAAGGGAATATGGACCAATGCTATTCGTAGCGAGCAAAGAACTCCGTAAGCGAACGATGGAAATGGAGAGAATCAAGCGTGGGAGGAAAAGGAACGAAAGGAGGTTAATGCGAGATAAAAGAGGGAGTCAAAGAGGAACTGATGAAAGGGAAAATGGAGGAGGAATTGATAGAATTTGATTGAAGGCGGGATAGAATTGGACTCAAAATGTACGTAGAGAGGAGAGGAGAAAGAGGATCTTGAGTGGTTGATAATGAAAAGGAACCGAGGAGAATGCAGGAAGTTCAATAAAGTGGAGGAAAAAGAAGGAACTGTCAGTCGTTTCTGGATGATGAATAGAGTGGGGGTGTACCGGTAAAGAGGAGGGTTTTTGTTCGGGACAATGGAAGAGAAGGGGAGGGTGGACAGGTTAGGTTAGAGGCTCAATATTTATTTCTTTGCATGCAGGGGAAAGGAGGACAATCTGATGAGATGAAGAAATCAATTTTTTCTGCGGTTGGAATATTACCGTTTTCTTTGTGAAGCCCTTGAGTGGCAATCGATGCGATTTTATTACTTGCTATCACGAAGGAAATATTTGATCTGTTTCTATGTAAACAAATCGATTTAATGTCGAGTGGGCTACTTGTTACTTATTTTTACGTCAGAAAATAACATCTCGGTTTTTAGTGGAATATAGAGCTTCGCTCTGTAGAAGTCATGTAAGTTGAAGTAATGTGTTACTCTGGGTTGCATTGACAAGTGATTGGTGCGGTACTCTTTCGGTGTTTTTAGTGATTTATAAGCATGATGAAGTTTGTTCTCCGGCATTGTCTGCTTTAGGCCTATCTAAAGTGTTATCGGATCCACTATGTCATTTCTACCATTCAGAGCTTCGAAAGTCTTTTATTACTCTGGACTAATTCTGTTACGGTTATACCATTATTTGCATATTCCTTTAGGACAGAACTAGTGTTATTCTCCGGCGCCATGTACCAGTACCCATGGATTACACTTCTAAAAATTCTTTTTGTTTAAATAATTTGTTAGAATTTTAATACTGTGAGTGATTCTTAGTGGTATTTTCAGAGACTGGCATCATCCTCAATTTGGTTTTCGTATTTTTCTTGGAACAGAAAGCACAATGTGAAAGACTAAAAGTACGGCAAAGACATGCTTCAATTTGCATTAGGTGTATGAGACTGAAAGGAACGAAGAACTACTATAATAAAGAGAAATTCGGGTTGGCATTGAAAAGTTTCACCGATACACATCAGATGCAATTGAGGATTCTGAAAGACAGAATTTTATCGGTACGGGAAGAAACGGGATGATCTTGCAAATTTCTTGTAGGCGTACTTTTTTTTCTTTCGCTTCCTTTTTTTCGTCGAAGTGATGGAAGATGGAAGGCAGCATGCTAGAAAGAGTGTGGGATAGGGGTGGGGAGATGAGTGTGGGCTTCAGGGTCCATCAGAGCTATGGGAAAAGACAAGAAGGTGGGGTGCATTTCTTCTTATTCGAAGTAGAGGTTTGAGCAGAAAGGGAGGGAAGGAAAAGAAACGGTTCTCTAAAGAAGTTGGTCATGGTGAAGTCCCTCATTCTTCAGAGATATCTTCCCGCTCTCTTTTTGGCATATATTATTACTCGTTCTTCTATCTCGAAGTAGAAAAGACCAGAGGAAAATAAACGAAACCGCCTTTTTCACGAGTTTCTTAAATTGTTACTATTAAATACAATAAATTTCCAAGAATTTCTTTTACAATTTATTTGTAGTTAATATGATATGGCCTGTTTACATTTTTGATGATCGTTATGATTCAGCTTGGTGCCTGAATATTTTTCTTCGAGCTACCATCTTCATCTTTTATAGTAAGATATGTGAATATCTGCGTAGTTAAGTCAGGTTAATATCTATAAAACTGTCATTTGTCATCCTAGTTTTTCTCAATCACCTAACCATAGAGTGTTAGAGTTGAGATATTAAAATACTTTTATTCAGGTAACCTCAGTAAACGAGCAGTATTAATAAATTCGTAGCGCATTCACTCATTAAATCACTCACTAGGCTGGAAAAGTAGTTAAATTATATAAGAGAGGTTTCGCCTGAGCATCACGAATGTTCAGGACAATTTTATGTTTAATAACAGTGGTTATATCTCTGTTTAAAGCGAGAAATTGAGATATTGGCTTTAATAATGGACAATGAGGCGTAAAAGTAATGATCATTGGTAATTGGGATGAGTTTCATTATAATTTATTTTCCTTAGGTTAACATCATCAACTTTTCCTGGTTTATTACATTCTCATTTCTGCAGAGGATGAATAAGGGATCGTGCCCTCGAATAAACGTTTCCCGACGATTATTTACTTTTCTCTCTCACCATCGGTTAACAGTACTTAGTCAAATGACACTAATGCGCGAATTGGGTCGAAGTGAGTCAACTCTTCGGATTTTTCCCGTAACGGATTTCTTTGGTGGGAACTGGCTATATATAAACGAAGTGACGTCATCAGTATTCAGTTGATTCATAAGATTTACGTTTATATGTATTTAGATGTTATGAATCAACGTCAAGGTATTTTTATGCGTTTCAAGAAATTAAGGATACTGAGATTCCAAGCGTGCTGGGTTCGAAACATATTTTCATAGATTCGTCTTTTGTTTCTTATTGTCCACCTAAGTTGAAACAATAACTACTATACAGGGTGAAATATGGATCAATTTCGGGTATGTAAATGTTGATTGATCATCGTTAAGTATGTTCCTACAGAAGAATTTTCATAATCACAGAATCTTTGTGTGATGAATTTATAAGAATTGTATTTTGACGATTTTCTTACAAGACTTTTGGGCACCTCTGAGTCGTAGAATATCTCATCAGGAGATGTAATATGAATAAATTTCTCAAATTACGTAATTCACTTTTTAATGGTGCACACACTGATTGAGTTTAATTTCTTCAGAATAATGAAAGTATGAACAGTATCATTTTAATTTCGAAAATTAAAATTAAAAATTATAATCTTCAAAATTGTCGAAAGACTCGTTCCAAAAGATACTATCTTGAATGGTTATAATTTTTTTTTTCATAAAATGATTCAAGACCCCTAAACTATTATCGTACCGCTAATTTACTACCACTAAATTATTGAATTATTTCAATATTTCTTGATAAGATGAAGTCAGTTGGTCGGAAACCAGGCTATATCAGCATCACATTTCAAAGGTATATTTATTTGGAGAATGGAAACAGTTACGTTTCTATTAATAATCTACTGAGAATCAACTAAAGTCTCAAACATGAATTTGGTAATGTTTTGTAATTCGTGCTACTCTGAGTATTTCTTAACTTAAACATCATGAAGAAAGTCGCGAGTGTCCGCATGACCACGCGGGGAAACTGTAAGGATAGAATAAAAGGAGGGGGAGCGTGCTTCCGAAATATTTCTCCTGCCTTTCATATAAAGTCCAAGTTTGGGAAAATGTCTCCTTCGTGTCCCTCCTTTCCGATATACAGTCTCTTCTTTATCCATTCTCTTCTCCATTCTTCTCTGATTTCTCCAACTCTTGCATTGGAAGAGGGGGATGAAGGAAGGACTTTCCTGTCACTCACGGCTATCCTCTTGTCTCCCCTTTTCCTCTTATGAAAGCTTCAATCTCTGTCCCTTCATCTCGGCGACTGCTTGATTCTCGTCCTGTCCGCCTGACATATCATCCCTTTTCCTATCTTTCCCCTTTCTTTTTTTCCCTTGTCATTTCCATTCCAAATATACTTCTCTTTTCCCTCTTGTTCATATTTTTGCATTACTCTAATCTTGCTTCGTAGTTATTCGCACATTTTCATATCGTGAGACTACCTTTTAGACTGCGATCCGATAATTGTTTTATTTACGTACTGCAGTATAATATAATAAAGCATTTTAATTATTCTAAAAATACTATTCAATTTTACTTCAAGGCTTAGTTTGTATTACTTGGAAAAAGAATGCTGGTCTTATGTGTTCGAAACAAAGTATAAGAATTGGAGAGCAATACCTACCTATCTGAAAAGTTGAGTTTAGAGGAATGATGATCAGGGTTTTCAGGATTAGAAAGAAGAGTATATATCGTTTCGATGTGTCACATAACCATGAAATCGGGTACGAAAGATGTAATGACTGAGTTGGTTTTCTACATACATCTTAGTCTCCTACGTGCTACGTTATTACTTACTTGGCAGTATCTAATTTATACTTCATCCCAATTTATTGCTTTAAAAATTTTAATCTTATTTTAGTGAAGCGTTACTTTATTTTCCTCGGTTTTGGTTTTCTGTTGCTCATGCTACTAGCATGTCATTCTTAATCTTTTCTATCTTTTCTGAACTTTCTGGAAAAATCTGTTCTGATGCTCGAAAAGAGTTAGTGTCTTTAAGAGAATTTGCTGCGATAAAACCCTGACATAGTTTATTAGATGTTTGATTGGACACGATGATACCTCAAGAGAAATTTAATTTCTTATTATAGGGATTATCTCCCAATTCTTCAGGAATTTCATCATATTTATTAAAGGGAAAATTATGGGCATAAAATGTCCTTCGGTCATTATTAAAACACCTTTTATACTGATTATGATGAAACTCTCTTTGAAGTACATTTTATGTTTTGCTAATAGTTTGCGACTAATGATTTCTCCATTATAAATTGTTATCAGTCTTGAGAACATATGTATTAAAAAGCTAAGGAAAACTTTAAAAATAAACTCAATAGTTGTGATGCAATTACATATCACGAGGTTTAGTGAACTATAATTTGAAATATTAATCGTTATTAGTCATCGGAAAAGTTTTAAGTCGTAATACCTACCGAAAGATAGAACACTTTATATATATATTGTACGGATTACCAATCAAGATTATATTCGCAGTGAAAATTATCGAAGCTTGAGATCAAGTTTAGACATAACCTCCTCGAGCATTGAATTCAATCCTTTGTCTTTAGTTGTTTACATTCCCTCGCTTAATCCCCGTTAATAATGTCATCTCTTTTATATAAGCCACTATATCGTTACGTCAAATCCGTACATCCGCTGACATAAGTCTCAGTTGGATTGAAGCACATGTCTCACATGCAGACATAACAGGACGTTGAGTATTTCAAATTCCTAATCGCCTTAGGAGGATGGGATCTGTAGCAACATATCCTTCAACAGGGTGTGGCCGAAGGTCTCGGGACATTAAAGGAGAACTGCCGTAAAGTGTAAGGGATAGCGCGTGGGAAGTTTCAGTTGGTTAGAGGAGATGGGAAGGATGTCGGACAGTAATGGCCCGCAGCCCCTTCGACATGTGAGGGAATGTCGTAGCATTCGAAGAATGTAGCAAAATACAGGGAACTTAACAGTTGCAGCTTTCTTTCTTCCTACAGTAAAGCTGCAGTCTCCAATGATTACGGATAACTACAGTTATCATGTCTTGATCTCGGAATTCCTCAGAAATTGCTGTTTGGATACTCTCTAAGGTTGACAGCCTAATGAGATTAGTTGTTTAGATGAAGTGTTTAACTTTCTTCTTATGTTTGCTCTTGAGCGTAATTTCCAGGTTATTTTAATAAGATACATTCCAAGAGTAGGAAGTTTTCAACCACCTGGCTATCATTTAGAATTTTTACTGAAACTAAGTGATTTTAATCTTTATTTTAAGGCTATAATTTTTCTCAAAAAATATTTTTAAAGCACGCGTATTATTTCTGGTACTCAATACTATAATACGTAGCATAATCTATCCAGTTTCAGTAATATAATCTTTGTGATTGTTGGAATTATACCAATATGAATGTATTATGTATGTCATTATAGCATAGATTATTATGAGCGAGTATAAGAAAAGCAATAATTGGCTACTGATTTTTCCTTAAAGAATTTCTTCAACTGTTGATCAAATGGTGCTACCGGGTATTCCTAAAGCTATATAATACTGATACATAAGAACTTGGCTCCTTAAAACTTTTTGTAAAGTATCAATTACTCCTACTTAAATGCATGTTATAGATTTAGCCTTAAATGAATTAATATTCTGATCTTCTCAGTAAAGTTGACCGAAAGTAAGTCGAATTTATTAGCTATTTTAATATTTCGGCTTGCTTGTGCGGGTGTCGAAATGCATAAAGGATATTTGGATTAGACATCATTAAAGAAGAGATATCTTCACTTTAACTGAGCATTGGGTGTCTCAAAGACACTTTGCACTTACTTCAATAAGCTCAGATCGGAATAGTTTGCAATTGCAGAAAGTCGAAGGTTCTCTCTAATGAAGATGAAATATTTTCTTATCTTTCAAAACTGGATACCTATGCTTTACTGGAAAAGTAATCGTAAAATTGGCTTAGACTCTTCCACGTCAATTTATCCTTTGAAGATTCACATTTATTTATCTTGGATATTTGAACATTCTAATCGAAGATAGCGGAATCATAGCTTCGAATGGCAAAAAATTCTCTCGCACACCCCTTCGGGTACGCATTCCTTAGTTTCGCCACCCCATCCTCGGCAGCCTAAATATCCAAAGAAACCAAGCCCTCACGCCTACTTTATAGGCAAAACCTGTATCCATTTTCATGTCGTTCGAATAAGGTAATTCGATAGGGAGTTAGTAGCCAGCTTTTCCTTCTTAGCGTCAATAATATGCATGCGCCACTGCGTAATTTTTAGAGCTCAATTTATTTAATGAGAAGTGCGCCTAACAAGGGAGCAGGAAATGCGGCGGTCAGAGGGTACGTGAGGATGGCGGGGGATTGCAATCGAGTAAGATGAGAATCGAGGGGAGAAAAAGAGCTACACGGGAGCGGTGGATTAGATTAAGGGACGTCTTTATTGTTTACTTTGCAGGGCGTGGGATGAGCGGTCTAGAAACAGAGAGGAGCCGTGTTTGGAAGAGGAAATAATTAAGGAGGAGAAAGAGGAGTGGGTACTTGCGAAGGGGGGGAAAGACCGAATTGAAAGAGGGGAGAAATATCGACTTAAGATGAGAGTAAAGATGAGGGGAGAAGAAGCGATTACTGTTTTGACTCGATCACCTTCATAACTTGGGCAAAATGCGCCGGAGATGGATGGATTTATCCTCTCATCGTCGAAAATGTTGGTTCCTATTCTAATCGCCATGAAGAAATCCATTTAAAGTTTTCGACCGCGAAGTAAGGTAACATCTGGAAGAGTGTTACATATTTGTTACCTGGGATTTATAGCTTTTATTTAAAATTTCGCTCGTGTATCTGCTTTGCTGACAACAGTCAAAAATTTCGGCAGGAGGATTAATTTTTGATCAAAGATTTAATTGCAAAGATCCCTGTTTTATCGTCTTATTGTGAAATTATAATTATTTATTAATGATTATTTTCTATAATTATGAATTTTGAATAATTCCTATTAATCTAGATTGAATTTAACTAATAGAACCTTTATCAAACGTAATATATTTTCTTTTACTCTTCCCACGAGCTCTCTTCTTTAATAAATGTATGTATAGACGTTATTGTTGATTTACCTAGTATATGGATATGCAAGTATAATGTAAAAATCACACATTACGAGGATAATCTCATAGAAAAGTTCTTGTAGAAAGTTTCTCAATGCTCTGGTACTGATTGCTGAACTTTGCTTCAATTATTATTCGTTGCCTCATGTAGAGCGTTTATTAAGTATGTGATCTATTTTAAAAACAGTAATGTCGAATTAGAATATTTGCGCGTTCATACGTGTAAAACGCACACCTATATACTTCTGATTAAAATATTTTAATTTTTAATTTTATTTTAAACAAAATTTTAGAAGCATTATATATTCAATTATGCGCAGCACGATTTGATTTTTGAATACGAATGATTTAAATCATATCTTTTACTTAAAATTTATCTCAGTGGTTTTTGGGCCATTTTATGTCTTCCTATAACTTTCTACGCCCTTTGCTGATGTTCAAGATAAGGCATCAAACATGCGAATTTTGTAAATCTCGGATTGAAACGCCTACGGACGGTGGTGACCTTGTTGTAGCAGGCTGAGGTTTCTAGTGAAATATCTATTTCGAAATTCTACAAATCATAAATCACTCAGATGGAATTTAGAGAAGGCCACTAAATTATAAAATTTTGCTGGTTTAAGAGGATAGAAATTTGGAAAGATATTTTATATATTTCTTTTTAGAACTCAACTCTTCTAGTACTTAATATAAGGTATCGAATTCTACTTTACGGCAACAATGAACATTTAAATCGGAAATAGAAGTATCAGTCAACGTTCTTTATTGGGTCAAACAATACGAGTTTACGATATTTACAATTATATTTTATATGTTATGAATCTCGTTTATTTTAAATTTATGGTATTGAGTCGACTTTTTCTTGTATAAAGCGCTGAATGATAGTTAAATTGTGGTGAAAGTCGATGAACCTCCGCTTAAGCTTTGATAATTTGGAAGGTTAATCTGTTTTAGCAATTAAGTATGTTCTGGACTACCATAAAAAGGTTTGCCGGAAGAACCTGCTGTAATCTAGGAAGCATTATTTTAACTTCTACGTAATGAATTCGAGTTTAAGCTCTTCTTTCTTATATGCTGCAGTTTCGTAACGGAGCATTTTTGTTGTATTTCAAATTCAACTAATGAAATTCCTGGCTCTTTTTCATTCTTCATTTTCTTCAGTTACTAATGAGAATTAGAATCAACGCTTTTACAAAGGAAACGATGCCCTTTGTCAAACTATTACGAAATATCTCTGCATTTAAAAAGCGATATATCCAATGCTTCATCTGCATTCCGGGAACGGTGAATGAATCCACCAATCAAAGGATTCGGTTTTAATCGAACTGCAGGGCAGCCAATTATCGGGAATCTTAGGACGGGTGAATTATCGAGGAACTCTGAAAGCTTCTCATTGAGCATTTTAATTCTCATGAGAATTCCGATCCTCCCGTTCTGAACTCAGCTCCATTTTTGGATGTTACTAATTAACCCTTCGGATTATCAATCTCTTCACCTCCCTCCCTTTCTTGCTTCTCTTTCCCAATTAATTACTGGGCAGCTCTCTTAATGGACCGCCCTTTGAGTTTGAGCAAACATATCACTCCAGGATTTAATAGGTTTTAGCTCTAAATGGCTTAAGCTCGGGTCAATCTCAAACCGATAGATGGTAATGAACGGACTCGCAAGTATTCGCGCCGATCTAAATTATTCAAGTTACCTCGCAGAGGAAAGATCATTAATGTCAAAGGTGAAGGCATTACGGCGATTGGAATCTTTCGTAAGAGTGATTAATTCAGCAGCTCATTAAAGTCCTTTTCAGTGCTTCAACAATATATATTGTATAAAATTCACAGTCTCCGGTGTTGTCCTGTGGAAATATTCCATAATGAGCAAGAACAATTTGTACTTTTTCCACAAATTATTTTTATTATAAACAATAAAAGACAGTGAAACACACACGACTAGTTTCGGAGATTGATCTCCACCATCAAGTCTTGATGATGGAGATCAATCTACGAAACTAGTCGTGTGTGTTATACTGTCTTTTATTGTTTATAATAAAAATAATTTGTGGAAAAAGTACAACTTGTTCTTGCTTATTATTAGTATATATTGTATTTAAATAAATATTATATACCTATTCAAAAATGTTGAAATTCTTTTTTTGAGATGTGGAAAGATAAATCTTTAATTGAGATAAATCTTTAATAAAAGATAAATCTTTAATTGCAGACCAAGCTAAGATAAAAATAACATCTGCAAAAATATATTTATACTCCTTTGGAAGGTTTCTATCGAATTTTTTATTCCTCGAAGTTTTTTCTATACTATGAATGCTATTTCTATAAAGATGCGTAGCTATTTCATTCATAAAAGATATTGTTTTGTTATTATAAATTAGTAGTACAAATATTATTAAAAGTTCCATAGCAGCTGAGATAATTTCGTTACTTATGATATCCCACCGAGAATCGAATCCGGGAACGCTTTCACCGTAGTCGAACGCGCTGCCTACTTGGCTCCCCTGGAGCAAAGTAATTATTAATTTATTAGTTATAAATTATTGAACCAGATATATTTCTCTACGAATTTCAATTATAAACTATGATAGCATTGTTTTGATTGGTTTTTAATTTAATCATCTAATTTCCTATAATTTTTTATAATATAATAACATTATGACGATGATACATCAGCTCTAGGAATGTAATCATCACTAGTTTGTAATTTTAAATTCGTATTTCGTCTCTCAGTTTTCAAAAATTAAATTATTTTAGCCTTAATAACATATTGAATAATTTACATAATAGAATTAATTTGCATTTTTAACGAACATAATTTCGCTTATAGTTAGTACTCTTATATCAGCTTACATAAAAAATATAGAGTACGTTGGTGTTTAAGGGAAGTGTCTAGGAATACATACGGAGTATGCCTATTTGTTTTCTCTTTAGAGTTGAAATAGAGTTCAGATATGCAAAAGAGCCTAATATTTGTTAGGACTGGAGCAAGGATGCCAGTTAATGCATTCTTACAGTCACACCAATACTGTTAGATGTTGAGTTAATTTCTATCATGCATATAAGACAGGTCAACACCCTACATATTTAGTACCGCCTAAAACGATAGCATATTTAATATGAGTGCACAGAAGTTATTTAAGAGAAGTAAGGGGTCAGACCTATTTTGAAGGTCATCTTTTTTTCACTGAATCACATTCGTGAGCGTGGACCGAATGGACAAACTCTCCGCTTTATCTGTGCCTCTTATTCCTGAAAGCTCCGTTAAATCAAACAAGCTCGAATGTATCCTTCAGAAAAAGGGAAATCCTTGTATTGATGTGATTGGATCAGTGCCGGCCAATGAGATTAGGCAAATTCCTAAGTCGTCGGCCGCTTTCCATACCTCTTCAGCATTCCGTTCCCCCTTTTATTCCACCCTTAGGCGATCCAGATTTACTCCACCCCCGTCTTGCCACTCTCCCTGGCATCATCAGAAGTCCAGGAGACTGTTTAAGCGGAGAGTTTTAGTCGAGGGTCATACGATGAAGTGGTACAGGAGCATCTTTCCCCTCTTTGCAACAGCCTGGGAATAGTGAAATAAATAAGGCATCGAACCGTGGTGGGGTGATATCAGGAAATAGGAGGGGATGGTAAGAGGGAGGCATGGTGACACTGAAAGGGACGTAGAGAGGAAAAGGGGATGACCGGAGTACATATATAACATCTCAATTTTCTACGAAGAAGGGAGTATTTGTGTGAAAAGACTGACTTAGAAAGACTGACTTAGAAAATCGGATATATGACTATCACTTTAAGCCCATTAGATCTAATTTTATATTGGCTATACTACCTAGTTCAGTTTAAGTGATCATAAGGGATTTTAAGGGTGAAATGTTTATAAAATGGCACCCAGAGAATACTGCTTAGATTATCTCGGTGATTATTAGAGTATTCCATATTTTTGAGTTTTTAAGATGTCTACATCTTATATACGATGCTCTAACCTTTCGGAAAGACTGCTGAGTATGAGATATGGGACTTCGGACCAGCTAAGATGTAGGACATATATGCGGCTAAATTTTTATTTTTAGGTCAAAATTCATATATTAGATAATATATAATACGATATCAACTGATAGATATGCATGGAATTAAACTAATTCATTAATAGGTAGACTAGATGAGGAGTAAGGTGGTTTTCTGTCTTTCCTCTATTCAAGAATACTATGGGTGGAAAAAGTGCACAAAAATGCTACTTTTTTCAGAGAATCAATCAAGGTTTGATTAGGATCAAGATCAAACTATTACTCGTAACTTTCATATTATCACATCCATGACCAACAGCGAAATGTGAGCAATTAAAAGGTGTATTTTCCTCCATGTAGTGCCAAAATGGATCAGAATGTATTCGATTTATTAAGTTGCGGATGCAGGAGAATAAGACAGTGGGATATATGATATGTAAGGTATAACTCATCCTTATAATTTATTCATGAAAATATTGTTCAAGTAAAGTGAAAAATTTGCTTGTTTGAAGAATTTTCGTTCTAATATGTTAATCTCGAGAAAAGATTTAATTGTATAACCTTTTTGAATTTTTTTCGATTTATGCAAGAATATACTTATTAATTTAATCAGGACTGTAACTGACGCATTTTTGAAATATCTGATTCGCAATGTTTAATGTCAATGACTTCTCCTTCGATTGTGATTCGTATTTCAGTGGCATTTTACGTTGACAATTGTGGAGGAATCTTATTTCATGAAATTAAAAATGTCGTCGTTAGAAAATGTCGAAACATTGATTACCGTTTGTTGTTTTTGCGTAGGAAGCGTGCACGAAATGAATTTTTTTAATGTTTTGAAACTTCCTGCTGGTTGCAAGAGTCAGTCGTTCCTCAGCCCTACCTTTGCTGTTTTTCTGACGCATTCTCTTATGTGTTTTTCTCCGTAGAAGGACCCCGTATGGGAGACATTCCGTTTTATTCTTCGATGGGAGATTTATCTCCACAAGACTTATGCGATGGAATGACAGCACCTAAATATTTCTTCGGCGAGAGTTCCTAGGAGAAAAGAGATTTCTTTAATTGATTGTATTTCCCCTTTGCCCGCTTGAGTGTATCTGTGCGTGCAAAGGAAGCGGAATTCTTTCATTCGAAGCGTGGTGACCAGTGACTCGTAGTGAAGGGACGGTCCCTTTTCTATAAGTGAGGGACTCTACTTTTTTTTGCTGTCCCTCAGGCGGGAAAGGGAAGGCCGAGCGAAAAGAGGATTGGATTCCTTTTTGAGAATCACTCGGTAGCAGCCTTTTTTTTCTTTCTCCCTTCTGTTTGGCATGAGCGGGAAAAAGTGGCCAAAGGATGACTGTAAAAGCGGTTGCCGTTTTCATGTTTTTTGTTTTGTTTTTTATATTTTTTCCATCCTCACTCCTTTTATTTCAATTTGGTTGAGTGGAGCGGTTCTCTCAAAGGATTAACTACCTCCGTTGGTACATTAATGCTTCACAACAAGGTATTCCTCCTGAGTTTTTGTAATTAGAAAGAGAGTAACAGCTTGTTTTAAAGCACGGAGGAGTTTTAGTGTCAAGCTGCTTGCATTACTTAAAGATGGGGAAGGGAAGTCTTCCCTTCATAATTTGCTAAAAACTTTACCAACGCATCAGTGGTCTAGCGCGAGAACTCTGTAATAGCTGTCATCTTATTCTGGTTAAGGATTGAAAATGAAGTTTTAGAAGCACCCAAAGTTAAAAAGACTGATATGAAAGAAGATAATTTACAAAAATTCCTAGAAATAAGAACTTCGCGCGTTTTATCATTTTCATTCAATTTCAAAGGTAGAGAAGTATAACATGTTTATGGAAAATATTGATTTAGATTATGAAAATAATGAATAGCATCCATTTTGCTCCAATGATAAGAAAATGAGTGGAAGGGAAAGAAGGATACATGCTTAAGAAATACATAATTTTTCAATTAAGGTATTTCTATTCACTTTTATTTCAAATACTTCGTGACATTTTTATCATTTATATGAATGAAGGAAATAAATAATCATGCTTTATAAAAATTTGAGCGTTTGCAAAGAAGTTATAACCATATAATTAAATGAAATAGGAGAATTATTTAATATTGTCTTAAATTACGATAAACTCTAAGAATATTTAAAACAACTGACAACTATAGGCGAACTGAAAACCGAAATTAGAATACGTAAACCACCTAGCAACTATTTCTGTTATGTTAGCATCATGCGTCTCTAATGGAAAATATCAGCCATTTGGAGTAAATTGTATTTTATTCATTTATCCTATGATTCTATCACTTAAGCCGTTGAATCACGCAGTAACGTTAGCTCACGCTGCATTATTTAACGATTAAGCCACGCATATTTAACTATCAGCTCAAAAAATGTTATAATTATTACTTCTGACATTGTAAGCATCGCTAACTATTCACTTACTTTGCAAATACGGCATTTACAGTTATATGTAATTTACAAAAATTTAATTATTAGTAATTTTATTATTACGCATTAAATTTTATATTTAATTAATTGAGTAAATGTTATCTTCAATTTTCAATGTGTGATAATTGCTACATATATGATAGTTACGTTAATGTTTTGTTTTGGTTGTTGTATATTTTGTGATAAAGCTAATCCAAAGCTTTAAACTTGGATCGGTTAAACATTCATAGACGTCTGCGACCTCTGTTCACCTCGCTATGCAGAACACGTGACCTCTGTTACGAGCTCCGTACTCAGACCAGCTTAATTTTATCGCCTATATCGATGTTAATTTTCTACCTACCGAGATAATCCGATCCTCTTCCTGAAATCATCGAGAATATTCAACTTCTCCGGTCCGACCTTTTATGGACCACTTCGTTACGTTCAATAGAATAGCTCAAAGTTCAAACGCAGACGTATACAAAATAAGTATTTTCGGTGAGGATCGAGAGGAAATATTTCTCAGATGCGAAAATTAGTAGTGTCTGCATCTCCAGTCATAATATGAGGCGTAAGTTGGGTTGCATGACTCTCGGGGGCAATGCTTTGTTGTGCGTATAACTGCAAGGGGTAGGCGCTTAGAAATGTGCCCTGGAAATTTATTGAGCTTTATTTTCTTGTGATTAAGATTGCAATTAATTATTTTGAAGTTCATTTTAAAGGATCATAATTGTCATTTACTTAAATTATCTCAGCTCCGCACATTATTTTTATAGCCTTCACATACGTAATATAAATATCTAATTATATACATCAAAACCGACAACTTGTATGCGGTATTAATACTTGGCTCTGTAAGTTGAAGGTGTGGCACATTTTATCATTTAGAATTTAATAAAAATGTATAGTTAGTTTATTTCTTTTGCTGAATATCTTTGAGCACAGACTGACTTTGATCCAAGCCGAAATTTTCGTTAGGTTTCTTTAAAGTTGTTTTTTGAAAGACAAAAGAAGCACATCAGTCTCAGGTTCGAGCTCAGAAATTATATGAAATTTCCTGAGAAAATTATTTTATATTAAGATGTTGTATATTATTGCCATAATGTTTTCTTGCATTTATTTTATAACATAAGTTCCTTATAAGATGGAATATTTTCTAAAGTAACTTTAGAGTTTAAGGAATAGATGGAATAATTTTTTCTAATATTTCCTTCAATGAAACCATGATTTTGCCATTTCCTTTCTAACATTAACTCAGCCATTACATGTCGGCTTTCCCTGAATACCCTAATTAGTCATTGGAATGAACTTCGATAGCAATGGACAGTTATCGCACCTTTGTCTATTCGGAACCAACAGAGGCGCAAATCATGCTTCTTTTGTCCTGGATCACCTTCAAATTACCTCAACCGACGCTAAAGTCACCCTTGTTTATTGCTCTCTACGTTTCAGGCCCACATTGCTGGAAAAAGACACCATTTACGGTGGCACCCTGGCTTTTTCGCAGCGCAAAAAAACATTCGCGAACCACCGTTATTACGAATGTGAGAGAGATCGATCGGTAGCGCGATGGGGTATGAGGTATTAATGCGAATGAAACGATCCATTGCGCGGGAGGGTGGTTGAAGGGTAGGTGGTGAGTCATTGCTCGCGGCTGCAATTACCTCCCTCAGGGGCCCAAATAGCAATAGGAGAGGGAGGAAGAGATGGTTTTTGGGGAGAGAGCATGTCGTGGGGTTCGACATCTCTCATCCATCTCTCTCTCTCTCGCTTTCATCACCCTCGGTTGCTCCGGTACACGCATGGCAGGGGACTTCAAAGAGTTTTCCCTCTCTCCACTCACCTCTCCTTGCTTTCATATTGCTCTCTCCTTCATTCTCCACGCTCATCCTATCCTCTTTAAAGTTCCTCTCATTCCCCGTTTTCTCTTATTCAGATACTTCGACGGTTTATTGGATTTTTTTCTCGTATCCCTCTCGAGCCTTGGCCTTTCCTTCTTGAAAGTAACTGTTTTACTTTTAAGGATTAATATGCGGGTGTGGTTTTTACAGCTACCTTTTTAGCACTTCTCTTTCACCCTCTCAAAACTTTGCATGCGTGCCTGCTAGGTTGATCCTGGTGTGCATTATGATTCTGAATGCTGAATATGCTCCAAATTTGCGTCACGGACACGTCGAATCGAGCAACATATTTTTCTTCCATTTGATGAAAATTTATCGTGTTATTAGAAGATACTCTATTTTAAGTATTTTCTTCATAATTCAAATTTAGAATGAAAATAAAAAAGTACTGCTTTTATATTAGTGTGTGAGTCAGCTGAAAAAAATACCGTAGAAAAAGACTTCCTTAAATCAAAATCGTTAATTAAAAAGACCCATTCATGTTTTAGGGGTAATTTACCTTTGTGATGTAATTTCATGATAATTAATGCGTTTGGAAAAGCATTGAGCATACGCACATATTGAACTGTTGAACTTCAACTGTTCTCTGTAAGCATGGAGAGTTTTGCTAGAAAACGTTCCTCACTACTTACAATTTATAAGGTACTTTAGCATGATTACTCCATGAATATTTAACTAGAAATTCGGAATCCTATACTAGCAATTTCAATTTTTTATTGTATCATTCATAGGAAATTTATCACAGTTAATTTACGTTTAATGAAACATCTATTTATTCTTATTCAAGTTCGCAATATCATACATGATTTTAATTAACACTCTCTTGATTATAATTAACGCTTTAAGTGGAGTCCTAAGGTATTTACTGATTATTATTTTTATAACTTGGAATCTATCGTTGTTCAATTAAGCTACTAATTGGTGATTCCATGGATATTTCTCTCATCTCATAAATTCCTATTCCTTTATGGAATGTCTAGTTAATTATTTAATGTTTTCATCTATTTTAAATGTGTTATTAATTATAATTGGCATGATAGATCAATTCAGGATTTCATATTAATGTTAACTATTCACCCGGTAAATCTTTTGATTTCTTTGAACAAAGGCTCTCTAATATTCCTAGTAATAATGTTTGTGTTGTTGGTAGAAGTTACTGTTGGCGTTGAAAAATGGCATGAAAAGATGAAACTGGAAATAATACCCGTTATTGAAGTATTTTAGTATGCACCTAATCTTATGTTCTGATTACTAATATTTATATATGATTTCAATTTCAGAATGTACCAGTGACCAGCGGAGATGAATTGGGAAGATGTGTCACCTACGTATTCCGAAAATTCGCCGTATCTCTTGGTAAGTTAACTATCATACATTTATCATTGTAACAGACGAATCGTTCTACACAAGAAAGAAGAATCAATGGAACCTTATGAACTGACGGATAGATTAATCTCTTCTTTTCATCAAAGCATGTGTTTAATTCACAATTTGAGAAATTCTTAAACCTGATTACGATAAATATTTAATTTCGTCTGGCTTATTAAAATTTCTCTTAAAAATTATCAAAAAAGTCTAAAATTCCTCCTACATTATCATCGAAAAATTTTTTGCTTAAAGTGGTAGATGAGGATCGCTTTTTCTAAAAGAAAGTTTTATGTTGTTGATTACAGTTGAGCTGTTAACGTGGTAACCGAGAATCGGAGAGATCTAACGTAAAGCTTCATTAGTTAATTATCTTTGAGCCCGAAATGGACATAACGCCTTGTTTACTACGTGGAAGTTCGCTTCAGGCGAGATGTCCCCGGAATGGGCCGTATTACTCGCGGGATTAAAAAATCAGAGGGGCTGACGAAAGGGGTTCCCTTTACGGTTTCATAAAACCCCGCGTAACTTTTTTTACGTCGTCAAACTAACCGTGAATGCGAAGCCTTTTTGTGGGAGGCAAACCTGCCGAGAGGTTAATAAAAAGAAAGCGAGAGCCGTTGGAATTGATGAGCGGTGTTGCGCGATATCATCTGGTCGTTTTTGGAACGGCGATAAAGCGGCAGAGTGTACAAAGAGCGGTCGGCTAATGATGCTTACGACGGAAATTATGGCGTGGAAATTATTTCTTGATAAATCGTCTCGCCTTGTTGGAGATATCCGTCGATGAGCGGGCTAACAGACCGCCAATAACTCCGTCGGTCGAAACCCCCCACTGAGTTCGATTTTTATCGGATGTTAAATCATGCCTAAAGAAGTTGTTTTCGCTTAATACACTCCGCGATGATTTCCCTTAGCTTGTGGGTATGTAGACTGCCGCTAGTTTCCTCCGATTTCATCTCACTGATTTGGAATAATTTGGTGAGATGATTTAGGTGGCGTCGATGAAAGTTACAGGGCTCCATCGATTTTTGGAGATAAATCCATTTTTTCGAGTACATTTTTAGAGTGTATAGTAATAGAATGGAATGGGAATTGTATGGGGTAACTTCACTCTGGAATCAGTTTTATTTACCCACGATGTTCTCCATTCCCTTGATCCAACTGAACTTATTTGGCTCGAAACAATTGCTATTTCTTGAATTGTATTGTTCAAAACATCTCCCATCAAAAGTACAAGGTGATGCAGAGGTTTTTACTGTGTTATTTTTTGTACGTCGATAACATCTTCGTATTCTATTGCAAAAGTTGAAGGAAAGATGATGGAAGTTTTCAGATGTTTTTTCGATTTATGGTTGAAAGTTGAATTGAAAGCGTTCCTGTTAAGTTTCATTATATATGATACTAGCAAATTTTCACAAAATAGAAAAGTTTGTCTGTTTTAAATTTGAGTTTCATAACACGATTTTACGCTTCTATTAAGAAGGTAAAAAATGAATATTCGAATATTTTTTATTTTTCCCCAAAATAATTTCGCCTGCATTCGATATATGATTTAGCAAATTATTTTTATAGAATCTGATGTTTCTGCCCTTTTTTTCTTAAAAAAATTCAGTGAAATTATTTCATTACAATTTTAAATCCATTCCGTGTAATCTAAACTTCACACAATCTGTTCCAGATTTCCCGGTATCGAGTATGCGAGTAGAAACGCGGTACTGTTCACTTTTCAGCGAGAGTTTATTCCTTTATTTTTATCTAACTGTATTTCAGCAAAATATATTAAAATGCAGTACTTGAATTTAAGAAAAACCAGTGGTATGACTATTCTAAATTTAGCCTTTTATGAATTATTCTGGTCAATTCGTTCTCGAATGACACCGTATCAATTATTCGAATCCTATGTATTTGCGAGTAATCTAATTCAAGGATAAATATTTCGTATATAAATGTCTGCATATTTCTCTACAGAGTGAACGAACTGTATTTTCATTCTCATAATATCCAAAGACCGGGTAGAAATAACATCTATACGCTTCGCCTATGGACTCGCTCAGTTCATTTTCCCCCAGTTTTTTTTCTACCCTTTTGTAACTCGACAAAATAAGTGTCGAACCGACTAAGTAACGGAATAGTTAACAATTTGATGAAGGATATTAGGAAACGTCGGTGCAGACCTATCCGTAACAAGAGGTTAGAGAGAGGAAATGAACAATTAGCTGGAGGTGTTGTACGCCTCCGTCTCTATGGAAATTGAGTGCGTGCGTCAGGGTGCCTCTAACAAAAGGGCATGCGGAATGAGGGCCCTTTAAGGCACCCTTGGGAGGTCTGCCAACATCCAGCCGCCTTCTATTTAACACTCCGAATTCTACGCTACAGAGCCATCATCTCTACCGCTCGTACTCTACCGCTCCCAAGCGGACTTCTTCCTAACTAACTTCCTTCGTTCATCTCCGCGACTTCTGTAAGAGTGGTACAGAGACGGAAAAACTCGGGCCGCCTGTTTCTTACGCCCCCTTCTCACTCTTTATCCCGCTATACTTCGACTCCCCTAAGTTACTCGTAAATGTAGACGGCTCCTCTCTTTGGAGAAAAGGAGAGGAATGGAAAGCGATGCAAATTTCGGCTTGTGTTATCCTCTCGAATTGCCTTCGCATGTACTAGTTGGAGGAGAATGTTCTCAAGCTTTATGAGAATTGCGGTACTCTCGCATTAGAGCGGCGAACTTGAGTCATGAAGCCATATCCGGTTCCATTCAACTTCGTTTAGCGCAGAGGATAGGCTTTGCAGAGTTTAATTTAACACGGGAAAGGGTTTTCTAGTCTTTCATTTCAAGGGGAAGTGTGTAAGTAAGTGAGCTCTACACTATGACGTGGTACTGAGTAAGTATGGCAAAAAGCATGCAATTTCTTTTGTAAGGTGATAGGAAGATGTTTACTTCTGTCTATTTATGTTGTGTATAAGAGCGTTTTACGATATATCGTTTATTACTATCGCGAATATAGGTCCAATTTTTACCATAAATAATTCATATTTACCTCTATTAATGAGGAAGATTAAGATGGAAGATTTGGGTTTACAATCTTCAGTTCTATTTGCATAAATTTATTAAAGTTTCTTTTCGTACTGAAGGAGGAAAGTTCTTCATTGTAAAATATGTCTAACGTTTTCATAAGTGTAATATTTTAAATCGCAGCCAAACATGTAATTGAAAGAGCCTTCATTGAAGAGTAATCACCATCTCATTATGGTTTGATTTTACGATTTCCATGAAATATTGAAATGACTACTAATAAAATATAGAGTGAAATTTGATAACTTCCATGTATGTACTACTTTTATGTGATACAATTGAATGAATGAAATAGAAAAGTCAATTTTTAAGTTATCCTCGCATCTTTCTTAGAATTTAGTCTACATATTTGATTACTAAATAGGATGTATGTCCGACAGTACTTAATACTTACTTCCAGTTGAATGATTCTTTGTTGGTAATGGAAATTATTACGAATGAAAAACTGAGAATTACGAAACAATATACGCTACGATATAATATTATTGCTAATACAATATATTATTGCCGACATAAACTTAAAGTTATTAATATTGTTATTAATAAGAATGATGCAATATTATAATAAAAAGAATTTGCGACTTAAAGTTTTATAAGCACGAAGATTTCGTGAAATTCTAATTAATGAATAAAATATATGTTTTGTTGTTGATATTGCCCGCGTCAATCAATTCAGTTATTCTGGATTTATGATTCTGCAGTTCAAGTGCTCAGTACCTTCTATCATAACCTATTAGATTAGCATTTAAACTCAGTCTATCAGAGTATGGATTTAGGAAATCCGCGAGCAATATGCTCCGATGAATTATTTTGCATTTCAATCGAAATCCCAGATTTTCCCTCTGCCGCACGTTTCCTACCGTAGATTCACTTCCGATTCATTGAGGGCTAAGCGCAATGATTTTGATTGGAAATTGAAATCCGTTCCCGACTAATTGATTGAGGAGATAATGAATTGGAGCGGATCTCTGACATACGAAAGAGCAGAGATGTTTGATTTTATTTTGCGGCGATTTATCATTTGAGCTCCACGCGGAATATAGACGTAATCCTGCGCATGAATTTCGTTGGAGGAATCGAATATTACCGTAGTTGATCATTTTAAACGATTGTTATTGCTGATGATTACGCTTGAATATATTCATGAGTGATAAACGACTGGATATTGATATATATGCATTAATAACGTGACACGTATAAGAACACAGCGTGATTAATTCTGAATTGTCTTTCATTGAAGGACTGTTCAGTGATTGGCGGAATCGTTGTTTACAAAAAGGATTCCGTAAACGCTTGTAAATTCGAGAGAAACAATAAAAGGATGCCTGCAATTAATCATCCAGTTGCAATTTCGTGATGGTTCAATTTCAATCCTCATATAAGCTCATTGAATCCGTTTTTAATAGCAGATGGAAATAAACCCTATGTTTGCACTCTGCAGCGAATGCTCCGGAGCTCTTTCATTCCCTCATTTCACAATAATGAGCGCAGCTTTTTTCGTTCCCTTCCTCATTTAATAAGACCCACCACTCCAGCTTCCTTTCTTAATAACGTCGCAATCACTATATCTCAGTTTTAATCTCGTTGTTAAAAGTGGTGTCTAATGGGAGAAAAATTGCCTTCCATTCCTTCCCATTGAATTTTTTTCCATTCCGTTTTGAGTGCGGATCTTTTTATATTCCGGGTCTGGCGCCTTGTCTTCTTTATCCCCGAAACCCATTACATCGCAATTCCTCAAGTACTCCTTTATTTGGCAACGGCCGTCTTCATCAAGGTAATTATTGCACCGGGAGTCATTGTCCCCACGGCAACTTGTGCACGTCCAATGCACCCGAAAGGAACTACTACAGGTCTGTCTTTCTCTCTTTGTCCTCTGCACCCGCAAGACTGCGTGCTCTCTTGCTTGCTTTTTTTTGTCCTCGCTTGTCGGAATTCTGTCCTCCTGTCTGTTTGTCCTCGCACTCCAAAAAAACCCCTTTTCGCTCAGCCCTTTTCATCCTTTCCGCGTGTAGCTACGTTTTATTCGTTCCTCCTTTCGGTCATTCATTCCGTTTCGTTCAAACAGTATCCTACGCCGTTTTTGTTGTCTGCTTTTTTTGTCTTTTCCCACGAGGTTATCTGTTCTCAAATATTCCGCTTTATGAATGGTTTGGAATGTTTGGTGTTGCGATTTTAACTGCTGCTTTCTCTTACTGCAATCACACTTTTTTCGTGATGGATCTATTCACATATTGCGTATTAATTACCATTTTGCTTAGTGATGGAAGCTGGCATGGTGTTAATTACTTAACGCTTTCCAATCAGATTTACTCTTATAAATTAGTGAAATTTTATTTTTAATTTCCTTATTACGTATTATTACGTATTATTACGTTACGTATCACGTATGATTTAATATCTTTATCTTACTAAAACCTATCTAAATTTGCTATTGTCTCGTTTTAGTAAAGGGTAAATGAAGGGGATTAACGCAAATTCAACCTTACATTTACTTCCGTTGTATATATCAGAACTTCACTAACTTATTATCCGAGAAAAAATTATTAGAATATTACTATCCGAGATTGAAGTATGTACGATACGGTTTCTTGGCTACATTAATCTAAATAAAGAATTAGGTTCATTATTTTGAATATTCATTCGGTTGGTAATGATTAAAAATAAGCTAGAGTAATATCTAGTTTTCGATTTCCTTCAGAGAAATCTCTTTCAATTTTCACTGCAGTATTTTTATTTTATTTTATGGCGATTTTTGTTTAGGTGTCAGGAAAATAGAAGCGATTTGCTTGTTAGTAACGAATGTGTCACTGTTTTTCAAATTCCAAATTTACTCATTTAGTTCACCGATTTTTAAATTCTGTATCCAAAATTTGTATTTATCTTTGAATCTGTTTTAATCTACAAGGAATTTATGATTTTTATTTGAGACTCTACGCCAAATATATAACATTAAGTTTCTATGAAATAATCTTAAGGATGAGCTTCTACAAATGAGTACGTATTGAATGGAATTCATTAAATCCCTATTTAGAGATTGTACATGTGATCCTTTCATCTCAGCTACAAATCATGTTTTGTGTTATGAGGTATCATGAATTATCAAAACTCAAGATACCATGACACTGTAAGAGAACGCAGTTTGAAGTAATACTTTGCATCTGTTATCTTTGATACTGTTGAGGATGATGAATTAGATTAAACGATATCTAATTCATCGTTTTCACAAGCGTCTATACCATAGCCTTTTTCTCAGTTGAAAGAAAAAGTAATGCGTTTATTACGAGCTGAGTATTCTTTTCTCCGTTTAAGCTCGTTAGTAATTACGATCCCTATCTTTCAAGAGTACGTTCCGTCCATTCTGTGTAAAGGGTAAACCATCGACTCCATCAATCCGTCTTTGATCTCATGGTCAAACATTTTCTCATCATGTAATTTGTTTTCCTCCGCGTCTCATTATCACCCCACCGAATTTGCTTTACGCTCTCAACCCAATCCTTTACACTCGCATTTTTAAATTAGTCTTGCTTTTGCGCCCCATCCCAAAATCTTTATCATCCCTTTCTTTTATACTCGTTCCCGCTTATCGACGCTCTTTCTTTTATCTTCCCAAATCTCTCCTTCATTCAATCTCCATTTCGTTCTCCCCGTCTTTCTTTGGCGATTCCTCTTCCCCCGTGCCTCTGCTTCTGGCGCTGGAAACAAGTTGAAAGCGGAAATTAATGCAATTTCTACCGGGGCGCGTCACTCACAGGGCTGCCGTAAGAGGCCGGGTTCGTCGCGGGCTGAAGTTGAAGAGGGGAGATGAAGGGAATAAAAAAAACAAATTGGGACGTGAAGGCGAGTCGCTTTATGTGTGAGAGAGACAGTGAGAATTAGGCCCGCCGATTGAGTGCGAAAGGGGAAGAAAAAAGTAGAAGTGACGTTGCGTGGCGTCAGGGGTGTTTTTTCCCCTTTTATCCTTCCTCGGTTTAAGTAATAGGTCGGTGGGTGTGTGTGGAGTTACTAATTGATAGGTGGCGGAGATTAGGGTCGAGATAATTTTATGCAACCTACGTGTAATGAATCATCCTCATAAAGGTAAAGGTCTAAAATATTTGAGGTTATATTTCAGGGGTTTGCTTCAGTCCTACCTGGCACTAAAATACGCATTTTTTTAGATTCCAGAAAAGTACTACTACTTATGATGTTTATGATATTAATTAAGAAGTGATTTCCATGACTCATGACTCCCACCCTTCTGGTGAGAGTCAAAAGTTACTTTAGCTATTCTTTGAATTTTATAAGCGATGCATACCTGTGTTAGAATACCTTTAATCTTCGAGAAAGAATAAAAAGTTGATAAATTACTTCTGATTTTCGTGAAGCTTTCTTGTGCTTGAGTCAATTTTGCTCTTCATGTATTTCCTTCCGGGAGCTTTAAAAGTGTGACGAGAGCAGGAATCGAACCCGGATCTTTCATTCCCCGCACGGATGCTATCTGGGAAATCATCCAGGGAAAAGGAGAGTCCAGGATCACATCATATGCTTTCCGTCAACATTTTGCATTTTCCAAGGCGGATGTTTCATTGTGAAAAGTCTATTTCCTCCCTTTTAATTTATCGTATCACATTGCTGTTTTCTAATCTTCATAGCTTATAATGATTTGACGTATGTTTATTTTCTTTTATTTTTTCAACGCATCTTAAGAATCATAAATTTTTCTGGTCGCTCCCATTTCTTTAAAATTTATGGTATATTTGAGTTTTCAAATCAAATTTTTTCATTAAGAAAACTATTAAATTTTTTGGAATATTATTACATTGTTATGGAATATTAGTATCGCGAGTTGCTCTATCTAGATTGAAATGAATGTAGTAGTAGCGATACAAAAGGATTTTCGTTTATTATTTTTGTAAATACATTATATCTAGTAGTTAACCCTTTAACACATAATAATCAGAGGGCTGAAATGTAGAAAGAGAAGGAGTAAAATCGAGCTTCGATTGAGTTCGAATAGGAGCCAGGTTTAATAGAGATGTGACATTCTCAACAAAGCGGGGTGTGGAAAATTTCATTTTTTTACCTTAGCGCCGGAGATGGAGCTCGGTAAATGTCGGCGGAAACCAAAAGCTAAGTGGAGGTTATGTGAAGATGGCCGTTGCTTTATTTAATGGAAGGTATGGATCGGTTGGAACTCCCTCGCACTTCATGCGAAGGAAATAGAGAGGCGAATGGATGGTTGGTTGTTTCATGGGTAAATGGGTGGTTGTCTCCGTCCCGGATAAAAGGACCGAAAGAGTGTTGATGAGATGGAAGTGTGGGCGTAAAGGGAGAGAAGTATGCACGCATCGCGGGGATAGATTCGATGGGATCGCACATGAGGTGGGGGTTTTCTCTCCTCGGAAAAAACTTCGAATGAGGGTTGTGGCGGTGGATGTACGAGGTGGTTTCATATCGGTGGCTGACTCCATTTCTCCATGTCCTTTGGTTTTCGGGAGGTACCTTTTTCTAATGAGAAAAGAAGACCGCAAGCTATAATCCTGCCCTCCCCAAATATCTGTCGTCGTGCAAATTGCGAATGATATATCAATTCTCCCCCGTGATGGCGTATGTGTACGTTAATTACCGCAATACTCACGTGACGCATTGTTTGATTGGGTTACGATCCTCCCCACGCTGTGTTCGGGAATGTAATTTTCTTACTTTTACAGCTTTTTCATCAAGTATCAACATTGTAATTTTTGGAGAATAATTTTTCATTCTCTCTTGATTGCATCACTTTCCTGGTGAATGCAGGTATACCGATTTTGAAGCAATGGATTGAGTTTTTAGTTTTCAACTAAGAATTACATTTTCGATATATTAGTTATTATTTCATTACTCAGGACTCCCGGTTAATATACATGGTAGAAAGTCGACCCTTTATGGGAAAGGTCGTGGGTTTGATCCCTTTAGGAGAGCAAGATCGTTGGCGGCTCAGGAAAAGGTTATTCCCTCCTTCCAAGATAAGGATTGGAAAAAGGGAAAATAAATATTATAGCACTTCTCTAAATATGATAGTAAACTGAATAATTTTCACTTTTTAAGTTTTAGAAAGATAGTAATTCTAATGTTTAGCACCGTGAGTGGAGCGGCTATGATGAAATATATGTTTTATCTCACAAAAATACAGCATATGTTAGCCCTCTGATTTCTATTTTATTTTTAACGGAGAGTTAAACCAGAGCTCTCATGTATTCTATATTCATATCACGCAAGCCACCCAGAGGCGTTCATGAAATGCAGAGATTGATATAGCTATATGACAGAGATATAGCTTCCGTAGAGTGATCTACGTCTACGTGGGGTTTATGTTTAACATCTTTTGCTGCATATGTCTACGCCCATTTCGCAAAAGTTTGATGGATTTATAGTGTCAATTTTTCCTAATGATGTGATAGTTACGGTAACTAGGTTGCATCTTACAAATATACATCCATAATCTGGATAGATAACCCCTTAATGAGGATCCTAGCCCGTGGTAATTCTTTTCCATGAAGATAATTCTTCAATCCCAAGTGTAGCCCCGGTTATCCGTCGTATCGTAGATGGATGCGTCAGCCGTGAACGAGGTAACCTAATTTTCCACATCATTGATAGGAAGACCGAGCGGTTCCGAATTTTTTTTTACCGGGCAGAGCAGGTGATATCACGAAGACTTTTATTTGGTTTTTATCCAGTTCCGGCAGATGCTTGCGTTATTAAGCGGATGCATAGGGTAGATTTGGAGATCGAGCGGGGTTAGGTAATCTAATATCCCCCGTTATTATCATGGAGGACGTGCGTGCATCGTCGAATTTCGGCAGAAATTGATTTTTGTCCCGCTGAAATGAATTTTCGCTCAGACTGCGGATAAGTCCTACGGCTGTTGATGTATTATTGCCGGATCAGTAAGCGTAAAACAAATTGAGATTTTCGTACAAGTATTCCTGCCTCGATTTTCTCTACTCATGTTTATGAAAGTGTGTTAGTTTTACGGTCGATTTATTTTCTTATTTTTTAGATTTTGTGGACTTAAATAGAAGTAACATCGATCTTTTCAAGAGTTCAACCTGAATTAACATTATTATTATACTTTCTTTATTGAATTTGTTATTAATTAATTATTTAAAATTCATCATTAATAATTTATAGTATAGAAATGATTATTCACTATAGTAGATGATATGCAATTACAGTATCTGTTTTTTGCGTATCCCTTATAGAAACGTTCCTCTCTCACATCGTTATTCATTGATTTTTAGAATTATATCTCTTGGTTTGTGCGGAGTAACATTAGATTGGTTCATTCTTAAAGTAATTTTTTTTATTCCCTTATTGATTAGTTTATCTCGCGTTACCATGAATAACAAACAAGAAGGCCTATCGCATGAATGGTAGTAGGTAGGACCTCCCCTGATACATTCGCAACCTATATGACACTGTCCCTGGAATTGCTGTAACCATACATGGATGATGTCAGCGCAGTCATCAGCCCGAAGGATAGTTAGATTCTCAACTCGTCCAACATTAGCAACGTAAAAGAAAGAAAAGGAATGAGGTGAAGAGAAGGAATAACCTTTTTCACAGCCTTCTATAAAGAGCGCATGTCGTTTAGCATCAGCCATGCCTCTCTGACATTAATATTACTACAGATACGAAAGAGACCGGTGTCAAAGTAAATAAAAGAGAAATTTTCCTTTCCTATACTAAAAGACTAAAAATCATCTCTATATGTTTAAAGAAAAGCAAGGAAAATAATATTATATATTTAATATCACTTATTATTTACTCACACTTTTTTTGCGAAAATAAATAATACAAAGAGTTTATTTTTCCGAAATTCTGTTATAAACCTGACAATATAACTGATTTTAAAACTGGAAATAATTCGCCTACCTTATTATTCGAAAAAGTATCAAAAATGGAGATTATTGAAATTTATCTTCAAGTAAAGAAGAAGATGAAATTCAAATACTTATACTACACTGAACTGAGAAGTATCGCGGTTATAAAATTCTTTCAAGTGATTCCGTGGGGAAAAATTCCAATATTTTCAGTTGAAATTGTCCTTGGAGGTAGGAAGATTCCTTTTCAGAGAGATAGAACGTTAAATTGGCTGGCGCTCAGCGTCCTGGGTGTTCTTCTTCAATTGCTACTCTCTTTCGATAGGAAGGGGCATTTAGGGTAATTCAGTTACGATGGGAAAGGGAGGGAATGAGAGTCCCGAGATCATGAAAGTAATATTCCCGCTCAAAATTAGTGTCATTAAACTTGAGACGGAGTAAGTATGTTACAGGAGAAGGAAACTGTTAGCAAAACTGAGATCAGATCCGGGAAAATGGATGGGGTAATAAGAGGTAGGGTCGGCGAGAATTCGTCGATATCATATCTCATCGATGTTTCAGGCTTGTTCGTGATATTTAAGATCATGATCATTTAAGTTCATCATTTTCCATTATAGCCAATAATTATGATGCATATATGTTTCTTTGTCTTTAATTGAGTTCGATTTTATTAAACTAATTTAATATGGTGTATACTCTATTCAGTTAAATAGAATCCAGCTTACCAATGAATTTTACGTTAGATACTTATAAAATTTTAAACTGAGGTATTTTTTTCTTTTCTATGTGTCTAAATTATCGGAAAAGATTAGGAAAATCAGTAAAACAATCATATTATCATAAATAAATGTCATAATGTTGATGATAATGAATTCAAAAATAAAAGTTTATAAACTTTAACAGATCAGTAAAGATAGGAAATAATTATTTTCTTTCTTGGAATACCAAGCCACCAATATAAATTTCCTGTATCGATATAAATTTGATTTGGCTTGATTTTCTGAGACTGCAATTACTGATTTAATTTAAAATTTGTATATTCACAGAGTTTCAAAGCTAACAGGTATTCTTTTTAAGTAAATATATCTGCCATGATACTAGTAAGCATGAAAACCTGGATTCTGAGGTAATGCCATTTGCTTGGAATGTTTTTTAGACGAACTATTACTTCATTACTATGAGCTACAGAGCGTGTAAGCTTACAGCTTCTATAGAATTATTTTGGTTTTGATTATTATCGGCTTATTACAATACATAATAAGTTTTGTTAAAATATTAGTGGATTTAATAAACTTCGTTTGATTTATGAACTACTTTTTGCTCTACAATCACTATTTGATATTAATGACGTTCAACTTTCACAAGATCGCGTTTTGTAATTGGAATTATTCGGAATGGAAGTAAAACCGGCCAATTTGCTTATTCTAACTTCATGATATCGCGAAAATACTTCTACCAGGTAATATTTGCTCATAAAATAATTCACTGTTTTTTAGTTCCACTGTCTTTCCACTGTTTAATTTCTACAAAATTCAAAAACTATCTAAATTATAACAAGGATTATCAATCCATTTCCGAATCAGTCGAATTCTCTATTCAAGATTCATCACCCCAGAAATAATTTTTCGCTGAACATTCGCATTATCGACTATGAGAATCCCTCCGCATCGTCTCCCAAGAGGAATTCCTCCATCATCGCCCACCGAATCCTATAGACCTTTCCGGTTACATAAGCTGTCACCGTGCGAAAGCCCGCACTTAAACGTGGCATAAATCCTCGAAAATTCCCTCTGCATTAGCGGTCTATCTCGTGACAGATCAACGGGCTTACGAATGGTGCGGGAGAGGCCTGGAATGATGATTGGGGGAGAGAAAGGGGTTTCGGTGAGGCGTCGGAAAAGCCCAGGGCGTGAGTAAGGGAGGGTTTTGACATTGCATGGGTGAGCGTGGGGGGCATCGCTTGTTGAAAGGGTAGCGTCGAGGGGTTACTTTCGGACAACCTTCCCCTACTAATAGCATCCTCAGAGGTGCCTCTGACATGCCTGCGTAATATCGGAACCGCGGTGCCTTTAGGGGGGGCGGTCGATGTCGAGATGAGTGAATGGGAGGAGGATTTTTTGCGGGGAAAGATGGTCCGTTGCCCGGGTAATTTTAAGGGAGGTCTCCGGTGAATTCTAAGTAGGCTCTTTTTTAATACAGCCCAAAGTTAATTATCTGACTCCGCTTTTTGTCATTTTTGGGGCGGGAAGGAAAGGTCGTCTCAGTAATTGATTATCGGAGATTTTTGTGAAGGCATTGTGGAGTGGAGGGCGGTGTTATATAAGTATTTTTAAGGTGATGAGAGGCGAGTATTCAGTGAGTGACTTTGGTAATTGCGAGTAATTGTGATATCATCCTCGAATAGTTATGATAAGTACTCTGTTTTTGCAATTTTAATATCAGCATCACATACAAAATTTTAATTTATCATTTTTTAATCTAATCAGTTGAATATCATTGCTGAAGATTAAAAAATTCTTGTTTGTTTTCATGTAAAAGATTAATTCTTGCTCATGTTATTAGTAGCAAGCTGATTATTTTAAAGAGTAATATTTTTTAGTTTGAACTTTAGAAACCTCTAAGCCTTTATCTTCAATAATGAATTTATAAATTATCGAAAATATGTTGATCGATTGAAGAAATGAACTTTATATATTTAGAGGTATAAAAAATTGCTTATAACTTCGTTTTTCCTTGCGATTTTAGGATTTTTATATCTTACCCGAACCTTTTACTATTGTAAATATTTTTTTAAACATCTCTCATTTTGATTTAAATTCCCATTCATTCTTTTGGGCAGCTCCCTTATTCAAATATGTTAATAGACCTCTTAAACTGACAACCATATTCCAATAGACTTCCTTTATGCTTCAGTAATTCGTGAGATATCCTAAGGAATCTTTTGCTTTTGACGCGAATCTAACCTGTTTCCGATATTGGCCAGTTAAGGAGTGCAGCGTTCAAGCAAATTGATTTCAAGTCAAATCTTTACGATCGTAATATCCTGTCCTATTTCCGATGTCAGTTAAGGAATCTGCGAAAACATCTCTTCCGACTTTATCATTTCCTGCATTCGGAACCCTCTCTTATATTTTTCAACGTGTTCGAAAATAAGACGGAATTCTTCTACCCCTTCGTGATGAATTTCCAATTCAGAGGGCGTTCCGATATGACATACGGGTGGATCTCTCGAAAGAGAGATTTTTGGCGGAGAAATATGATTTCGGATTTTTCCATCGCAAATGCTGAGGAGAAGGAATCGGAAAAGAAAGGACGAATGATCCCGGATCCTCAAAGAGAGGAAGATAGGGTCCTCTTAAAGGAAATGGTATATTTCCGTTTCTTTTTACAAACGAAAGATAGGTGTTTTCTTTAAACACTCCTAGGAACGGCCAGAGTAGTCAATAATGTTGGGTTGTAACTCCATCAAGTGCTAATAGCACAGGAAAGTAGAAAGTGTTGAGTAATACGAAACATTGCTGGTTTAAGGATTTTTTGAGAGGTAAGAAATCTGCGATATTCACGCCGCATACGACCCTCCTTGGTACTACTTTTTGATGTTCACAACCTTGCACATGTGCACCTTGAAATGTAAGTAATATTTTTGTAAGTGATTCGACAACTGAGGTCTTTTCGCTGAGCAGTTTTATCCCTACCGAGAATCGAACCCGGGACTACTTTCACCAAAGAAAGAAAGAAGAATCATACGGAGTTAATTCCACACTCTTATGACAGCCGTCATTTTAGTAAAGAAATTGACAGTTTTCCATGCAGGCAGTGGTAAATCTTGTGATTTCTTCATACCATTCTCCCAGTAAGTTTTGCTCGTTTGATTCTTTATTTTATTGCCTATAGACTGAATTCTGATAAGATTTCTCGGCAATGCAGACAAACATTGTAGATGAGTGGAGTTATAGGAACATACGAGGGTGGTCTGAAAAGTTTCCGACCCCAGATTTTTCAGAAATCTTCAGAAAATATGTTGAGAAATGGCGAAATGTCGGAAACTTTTCAGACCACCCATATTATATATTCCATAGAACTGATTCTACTAATTAAATCAATTACGAGAAATCGATATAATTTAGCTCTAAATTATAGTCGCAATTTCTTAATAATCACGAGGCTCCTATATCCTCTATTCTTAATTATTAAAATTTCTTTTACCTTGATAATGAAATGACATAATCGTGCAATGTGAACTACAGTCGAACTACAGTAGGGATGGAAGAGAAATTTCAAATCTGATTTCCATCTAGCTATTCTCGCTTGAGAAAATTCGGAGCAAAATTGGAGATAGACCTCCGCCGAATGAAGCTGTATAAAAAGAAAATGAAGTTTGACATTTTTGGTCCGCGAGATGGGGTCTGCGTGCGCAATGTCTGGTTTGGAATAGGACTTTGTTTCAGGAGAGATGACAAAGACGCTTGTCGTAAACAGCCAGGCTCTCTCTTCGTTCGGAATGCTGAACTTATCAAGCAGGAGCAGCTTGAATTTTTTCTCAAACAATAAGAAACGTCCTGAGACCTCATAGAAAAAAATGATCGGATTTCAGTTCGTGACCTCATGTTTCTTTGATTCCCTTGTGTCATCTATCTTTGTGACAAGCCTTTTAGAAATATTATTCAAGACTATTTGCTACTATGCCAGGTCTAACAGGGATTTATTTGAGGTAGCAAGTTACACATAGGTCTAATATATTTAAATACAGAATTTAATATTAAGATCTTAAGAAAAGGGCAAGACTGAAGATATAAGAAATACAGAAATTTGCATGTACCCAGAATATCACAGGTCCTCAACCTCTGTTCATTCTTTAAATGGCGGTGGATAAGTTTTAGGCGTAAGGAATATTTAATTTACGCTCAACTTGAATTCAGAAAACAGAACCTGAATTATCTAATCAATCAATTTTAACTTTAATAACTTATTTCCTCTTGGTAAGGTCGTATGAAAACCCATAATTTTAAATATATATTATAAATTTTAATCTATCAAACCTCCTCATAACGAATATTTAGCCTGTTTGAGAGCGGCTTAAAGCCCAGAAAATCACGACCAGATAATTCGTTTATATTTCGAGGTGTTTATCAGCATACGGGAGAAAAATAGAACATCTGATATTTTTAATCGTGTCCTAGAGTTAGATTTACCAATAATATTCGTATTTATTATTGTGGCCCAGAGCTAGTTTAACCAATAATATTCATGTTATTGCATTTTGTCCCATACTTAGATTAACCAAAAATATTCGCTCTCCTAAGAGGGAGATTTTGAAGTCTTTCGTATAATGCTGTTTACAATAATGTGAGATGAACTCTTGTCTCTTTAACTACACATTTTTCCTTTTTTACGTGTGTCATAGACATTCCTTCATTCCTTGGTATCTCCTTGCATTGCTCAAACGGAATTCAACGTCTCCCTCAACCGTCTGTTCCTTGAACTGTCTTCTCGAGAATGCATCGCGATGCAGGAGAGAAGACGCTGCAGGCAGATTCATGGCACGTGCACCTCCCGATACAGGTAGACTTGCGCGTATCCCCTCTACCGGCGGCGTCTGTAAACAGAAGCGACCGGCTTTTGTCCGCGACACTTTTTTTCCCTTCTTGTACCTTCTTCCTCGTATCTTATCTACACATAGACATGGGATGCATGCAGACTCAACAGCTGTGCACCTTCAATGCACTGTCTTATAAATTTCGACGGGCGCTTCGAAAGGATTACTACGCTTCGCGTTTCGAATTTGCTCGCTTCTTTTCCTTCGAATATTTATAACTTGTTCTCTTCTCCCTCTCACGCACACGCTTGATTCTCTCTCGCTGATTCTCCTATGCGCACGAACGCCTTCTTGAATTTTGCTGCTGGATGCTTTGAATAAAGTTTTATTCAAGCGAGATTCGTGAGGTAAAATATGCCTTTAAAATAAAATTCTCTGATTCTCTGAATATAACTTTGGCACTGATGGAAGCCTTCATAGATATTCAAGAAATCTATAAATACATGCTAAAAATGAAGTCGGATGCTCTTGTTTGGAACTGTTTTAATGACTATAAATGTACTGTAAGAAAGAGCTTGCCGGTTTTAATTTTCTTAGTGAAGAAAATAGAGAAACGAGCATCATATATCAGTGATGTTATTTAGGAAGAATAAGTGCACAGTTCAGGAAACGGATACACTTTATGGCATTATCTTTCTTAATTCAACTTTATGCTTGCATACAGTGTTTAAATCTATGATTCTAGCATAGTGTTTTAATCTATGACTTATTTTCCCAAGACTCTTTTTGCACGTCTCTGATTGAGTGCAGTGCATCTGGTTTTACTTTTTAGTATTTTGAATTTTGAACTGCATATTTATCTGCAGTTGTTGTCTGAAAGACGAAAACTAAAATAATGTCAAAATTTAAATAAATACTTTAACATTTACAATTTATGTAAGCGACTAAAGCATCGATAAATTCATTTCCAAGCTTATAAACTATCAATATCATTATTGTGAAGAAATATATGAGAATATTACCACGAGCCAGTTGCCTAAGCGGTGATATTTTGAATTAGAAAATACCAGTAGGCCAAATCTAGTACCGTAATCCTATCGTTTTCGTAGAACAGCTATTGCAGACGCGTCCCACGGGATTTAAAGCCGTGAGAATTACTCGAGAAGGCTAAATTCAATTTAATTAATTTTAAAAATAAAATTATCTCTGATTTACTTTAACTTTAATCTAATTTACTATAATCATATCCTCAAAAATTTTCACTCTCATTAGTATGCAAATTGCTTCAATAAAAACTAGATTTCACTAATATATTATCTATTCAGATGAAAAATCAAACTTTCCCTATATATTGGTTGGTCTTAATCTATTTTTGGGAAATTTAAAGTGATACATCACATTATAAACTTAGGGATTACTGCACTATAGGCGCCAGTATAGTCCATCGTAACTCTATCATTTGCAAATTATAACTCAAGTGACTAAAAGGTTGAATCCTAAATAATCATAATTTTTCAATGCTTCTAGATTCTAGAACCTACATAAGAAAATCCTTATGTATCTTATTTTTAAACATTTGTTTTCGGTGACCGGCGCTTTTCTCTCTTCACACTCCATCAAAACATATAAATGACACACCCTTTTTTAAAGAGAAATTTTCCCGCTTCCTGCTAAAAATAGACCAACAAATGAAAAACCCACCATTTGGTCAAAAACTCGAGTTAAAATTTGAATTCTGTAGAGTTTCATCATTAGACGTGTAGATATCGATATCCATAAATGCAAACGAAGTATATAGAAACGGACATTGATGCAGAATATGAAGAAGTGTTTTTATGTATGTTTTAGTGTTTATTTATTCACTTATAGCGATTGGAGTGTTTTTTGAAATGTAATTGGATGAGGAAATAGAGTAACAGTGTGCGTCCGCGAAATTTTTGCACGGGGCGACTAGTTAATCCAAAATGCGAGTCATCCAGTCCAAAAAAGGCTTTCTCTGATTAACTTTAAGTACGTATACATTGAATAAAAGTTAGATAAAAGTGAAGGGAATTTTCTCTCTTCTCCTTCAACTCACTTTCCTTTTCTTCAGTTTATCTTCGGTAATTATATTCACTTTTATTTGAAGCTCATTACATGTACCAAACCTCCTTTCTCTTCTACGCCTCTTTACTTCCCATTTGTCGAGGCATCGGCTGATAACTCTGCCTCATGATCATTCCTTTCTCTCTCATCGATTGAAGAGGATTTAAAGGAACACCGTAGCGAGGGTGGAAGCTGAGGTTAGGATGGACCTGTAAGAATTGGAAGGGAGAGATCCTGGGGGAAGGTCAGAGAGGGAGAGAAACGTGGAAAGACACGCGTAGTTCAAATTAGAAATACGAGAAGGGTTTCCAGTACTGCTGTCCGTCACTCTCTTCTGTTTCTCCTTTAACTTCCTTCTTTCATTAACGTATCCCTTTTCACTCCTTATTCTTCCTTTGGGTCTTCTCTTTCTTCTTACGATGTTCCATGTTTATATTGATATTTTCTTAGCTTTCCTCGTTATGTTTTGTACCTTCCATGTTTTTCATTGGCTTCGGTTTTTCGTATTTCGCGTATTTTGCGTATTTCG
Organism: Pachydiplax longipennis; assembly: GCA_036926295.1. Taxonomy (NCBI): domain Eukaryota; kingdom Metazoa; phylum Arthropoda; class Insecta; order Odonata; family Libellulidae; genus Pachydiplax; species Pachydiplax longipennis. The sequence goes on along the minus strand of JAVFKF010000001.1, from coordinate 17,424,731 downwards.
TTTTTTGTATGTATTCCTAAGGTTAATGTTAAATGTGGAATCGTTTATTAATATTGGTTATTAGTATTGTTGATTATTACACATTGAATCCTCATATACTTCTGGGTTGCTTTGTTATGTATTATAGTTATATGTGCTTTCTTTTTCCCCACCACTCTCTTATACGGATGTTTCTTGCAACACTATTCTTTACTAGCCATAATTCGAAAATATTTATTTCCTCAAATAATTAACTCTTTTTCTTTTGTTTTCCTTTAGTTAATAATCTCTTAATCTTAGTTTTACTGATACACTAGCGGAAGTTCCCGTTGATTCTCCGCATGGAAAGTAGTTTTAATATGTATGTTCATAATATTTCAACAAAAGAGTATCAAACATCCCTCATCTTTGTTCAGTTCAATGGCACATGTTATCGGAAATAAAAATTATAATCTAATCAAAGTTCCTAAAATTCTACGATAAGGATATGAATCTTTAAAGATCATTACAAAACATTTCTCTAAATTTGTCTTTCGCAGGGTTTATATTTAACATAATTTTTGAAAGCTGTACAACACCTGATCAAATCCTATCTATTCACCTAAGCTATGCAAGAATCTACGAATATAAACACATAGATTCATTCATTTTTATATATCGGTACGAAGTGTTAAAATATATTTAATAGATAAAGGTCCACATTTCTTGCATAAAAATCCGTTCCGTCATTTCTATTCTTCATTTGTGTATTAAACGGTATTTATACGTTGGCTAACTCCCCTCCGAAGCAGTATATATTATGGAAAAATATGTTTAATAACTTTTTCAATCTTCAAAGTAATGAGGTGTTTCGTGGAGTCACGTTTAATGACATAGCAGTTTGAAATGTTTGTTCGAATTGACAATATTTCCCGAAAGCGTGGTATCACATCGTAAACAAAGAAAGAACAATTTACCAACCACGTGAATCGAATAACATTTGAAAGAGCTAGTCGTTAGTGCCTTAAAGTAGTTTTTCTACCATCATCTTCCCTAAGAAACAACTTTCGCACGAAGCGTTGCCTTGACGCCTAGTCGATGCCAACCCGCACAGCAGGTGGTAGTGCAGACAGCAAGGTAATCCCATCGGTCGCTAACAGATGGCGCAGCGACACGGTGCGCGAGTTGTGACAGTGTCTTCGACTCCAAGTGTAAGCTGGCGCTCTCTACTTTACTGCCAACCTCCTCTTTGCATAATCTAAATTTAATTGCAGGTGATAAATTGGATTAATTTCACATGTATAAGCTCATTGGTAATACACGATTTAAAGTGGGATATAGTGCAACCCTCGTTTCTGTTATATATTCACCATGGTAAATAGATATATCTTCACAACTAACTGGGAATTGAGAGGTTAACTGACATTTACGTCATTCTGGGAGAACCTTCTAATTATAATACTATTATTGCATCATTTCCGGAAATTATGGATAATAAGTTAAAGAATATATATTTTGGATGACAGAAAAAGTTCCGAAGTGCGAATGGGAATCAAATTTCAATCATAATTTTTAAATTTATATTTAATTCCACGCCATTACGTCCGCATTTAATGAACAAATTGACAAACATTGCGAAAAGAATATAAAGTCGATGTTCATTGCCCTTTTAATCTGAATTATGTGCAAATATTGATCGTTGTAATATTTGCGGTAGAAAATTGTATTCATCGGTTGAGTTTTTTTTTCAGTACGTGAAAATTACAGCTCTTGATGAATTTAATTGAGTTGTTATCGATTCCATCATCCTTATAGCTAGGAAAATGAGATTGATTAAATATGCAAAATCCAACCTCATTTACGATGTTCACCGGCATTCGCCAGCGAATAAAATAAATAGACCTGCTGCAACGGAATGGAAATAAATTAAACTTTAGAAAAAAATATGGAAAGAATTTAGCTAATTAGATAAACATTTTTATTATAAGAATAATAATAAGATTATGAGAAGAAATAAGTGCTGTAATTAGCGGCCATAAATTTCCGTATATAATTTTTTTCATTTTTCTGTTTGATCTTTATCGATTCAGTGAGAGATATAGGGTCTGTTTTTATTCCTAAAGTAAAATACGCGTCTCTCAGATGTTTTATCTGAGTTGAATTTTAAATTTTTTTGTTTTTTGTTATTTAAAATTAATTTTTTGTCATTATAAATAGTACGCTAGAATGGAGTGGAACTGGATGAAATTCAATATTACATGCGTATATCCACTTTAATGCGAAAAATAATACAAATATACCGTTGTATGCTATCGAATAAAATACACAACTATATTTTTCCGTCTGGAAACAGTAAGCTTTCACAGACAAATTTTGCGTATAAACTACACGTGTAATTTATTCAGTCGGAATTTGTTCGCGAAACTAATTCCCAACTGCGTGGAAACGTGACCGCGTAAACCTCTATTCGAGTGGGATAACCCTCAGATGTAACTCTATAAATAAATAACGGAGTGAGAGACTTCAGAGAGGCAGCCGAAATGATAGTAGGAAAGTTGGATTCCAGCGAAAACCGGCATTTATCTTTGCATGTTTAATCGAATAGAAAATTAATTCCTATGCTCCTCAGTCTCCGAAACAGCTCGGAGACCCCGGAAATTAATCTCATAATCTTTCTCCCATGCCATTTCGCACAGAGGCGTCTTAGAGTTTTGCACCTACAGCTTGTACTTGCATTTGTAATCCTAAGTTTATTAACAAATTCTCCCAAGTTCCTTTAGCTATAATTAATGCTCTACCGAATAGTCTAATTAAACTTTTTCATTCATTGCAAAGCTACCGTTATGTATGCAAGGTGTCATTTTAAGGCTAAGAAAAAATTCAAATGCTAAACACAGACAAAAAAGATATCTTTTTTCTACAGTTTTTATTATGTGACTAGTTTTGCTAACCTGTAATCAACTTTTAAGTAGACGTAATATTTACTGTAGTAGTAGTACGAAGTTTTTCTTGTCCATTCTACGTCCTTACACAAAGTTTAACCTCAGCGAATCATATACATTTATATGTATATATATATATATATATATATATATATATATATATATATATATATATATATGACGATGATGTTTTATTCTTACTCTATATACACGTATTACGTCAAGCCTTGGTTATTATTCAGTATAAGTGTTGAATTTAAATTTGATTATTCCTTGTTCTATTCTAGTTCTAGTTGTATACAGCAATGGCATCGAATATTAATCATAATCATAAATGCATTTTTAAACTTTCCAAATTTAACTATCTATATATTTATAAGTCTTACGTACGCACATAAACAGAATAGTATTAATTTGCATCTGAAATAATTTTTATATACTGTCGCAAATGTATTTTTATACTATTTTTATATTTATTTTATTAAATTTGTCTCATCCTGTATATTTTTGGCAATATTTTGATAAAAATTTTCTCTCCCATTCAGTAAAAACTATTTGAGTAGCCTTTTAATTAGTCCATGGATGGGGAGAAGTTTTCAGTTCCGTGAAAAATAATCACATGCGTTCGTGCCATTATCCCGATTGGATTAATAATGAATAAATTTGGGCAATGGGTAAATATACGTGTCATAAATGGAGATAATAGAGGTTTTTCTGGTGGGAATCCAATAAAAATAAATCCAATTGGAAGTCATTGAAAGAGGGTCATTCAAGTGGATTCGGAATGTTATAAAGTAGCTGTAAAAATATTTTGTTTTATTGCCGATCGTTATACGTATTCTGCATGAATTCATGTGCGATTTTTTCGAGCGAACTATTAGAAAAGTAGTTTTTATCTCTAATTAAAGAAAGCTATCAGAATTCTTTTGTATTTTAACATACGAATGTGAATCAATGCGAAAAATAAAGAATGCTATGCTATGATATTTATGCTAACTTATAAGGTATTGAAATAAAGAAGTCACAAAAATTTCATCGAAATATTTGGTCGAAAAAAAGGCAATAAAGTTTTTAAATTTTTTCCTTCAATTCTGAATCTGGGGACGTCTCAATAATGTTCTGTCATTTGGTGGTGTGTTTATATTATGTGGGATTATAGGATATGCACAGGATTGTTTTTGTTAGTGTTAATTTATTGTATTTTCTTATCACAATTAAAACTGTACGTATACCCTTCTCTCTCTTTCGTTTCATGATCCTAATCTCGATGTTATAAACCCAACACGTCTCTCGAATATCTTTACTTCTTTCTATTTCTCTTAACAAAATGTAAAACGAAACATGAACGAAATGCAGTCGAGAGTTAACACACTTTGCAATCACATTTACGCCGAAATAATTACGTAAACTCCGCGGAACCCCGGTCGCTTCTCGTGGTACCAAAGATAAAAGCGGAAATTCTCAACACTCTCCTCCTCATGCTAAAGTTAATTAGATTCAACGTAGGAGACGCGTCTTGTTACAAATAGTCACGCAGCAGTCTTGTTTTCCTTTTACGATAACCCCGAGATGAGCATATTGCAGCAGAGAACTTTCTCAGGTGTTTAGCTTGTGGATCCGCCTAATTAGAATGCAACACTTGAGGAGTTCGGGGCTTAGAATCTCCTTAAAGTTGTCGTTCGAGACTCTCCAGGAAGCTATCAGCTTAGCGTTAGCCCCCCACTTAATCCATAACTAGCGTCTAGCGATCCCGAAGGCTTATCAAGGTAGAAAGGTTGCGATTAATTCCATACACGCTCCGAACGTTTGACGTTTTGTTGCCTCTCTGGTGCTCTCGTTTGGTCCGATGACTTCGTGACAAGACCTGAATGCGTCATTCAGGGTCCGTCAATTAAATTCTCCCTAATTCTGCGTTCAGTGTGCACCCAACCACTCATATAATCCGCTAACACCGTCTAGCTGCCATTTGCCCCTTTGGCTCCTATTGCAGTGAGCGCTTCTTGGTGAGGCGATCGTTATCGCCTTTAGCAAGTCATTTGTTTCGTACGGAGCCCGTCATCTATCTATTAGCGTAGTGACTCAATTAGGAAGGTAAGATTTCTATTAGAGGGTGAAAAGTTTTCCTTTTAGGTGTACTCAGGAAGGTTAGGCTAACAATCTTCCGTTTTCAGGATGATTAAGGTAATACAGTTTTTCGTAAATGTATTTCTATATTTTTTGGAATGGATGATGGCGCTCAGGGACTCTAAATTAACTAGTTATTGATAAATAAAAGTTACAATTCTGGCAGAATATTTACGTTACTTTCAGGACGTTTGAAATCCGGAGTGAATCCAAATTAGAAGATTTTCCAGTTCTTTTGTCATCATAGGTAGTGCAGCTTTCTCACTTCATTTAAAATGTAAATGATTGTTCTGAAAATTGCTATGCAAATTTAACTAATTAGCTACATTATTTTGTTTGAAGTTACAGATAATAGATAGATAATTATTCGGGCCATTATTCTCCTCGAATTGTATACATTATACTATAATTAGGAAAATCGATAGCTATAAAGTGATCAAATAATTGGTTTGCGCTGAATACGCTTAAAAGTAATTTTGTAATTTTCTTTGATATATTTCGATTATAGCAGCTTTTAGCAGAGTCCCTTAATCATAGTTCTTTTTGTAACTGCGAAATCAGTTCATTATTCGTAATTAATTGGGTGAATTCACTTAGGTTTATGGTATCACTCAATTCTTTCTCTGTTAATTCTATTCAATCCTGTTTTTACTGCTATTACAATGAAAATTTCGATAAATTTTATATAATTTTACTGACGTTGCATCTGATGAATTATTGTCCAGCATCTTATAGTTCCTTTAATATAGCGCTTTTAAAGATGCCATGCTTAATCTCGAGATTTTTAAAACCTTCAACGATATATGTAAGCCATCGAAAGCGCTAAATTTCTACAGAATCATAACCTTCTCAAATGATGTTATCTTTCGAGTGAAAATGATAGGAAAAGCGAGTTCTTGCGTTTAAAAATTATTGTTTGATACAATTAATGTATGAAACAAAGATATATATTTGATTTACATTACTTTTCTATGCAGTTATATATTTATATGCTTCAACATATTTTACTGACGATTTTTTCATAATTTTATTGAATTTTTTCGTATTTAAATCTAATTTGCTATTATCATTTGGAAATTTACACAGATTTTTATATAAACTCAAGGTTTATAGCGTAGAACATTACGTAGAATATTTTTGATTAAATTTTAGAATAATATTCTTGAAGCGATTCTGGCCTAACCTGGCAAGAATATTATAATAACTATAATATAAAGAGGTAATGGATGTATAGGTACAGTTACTAAAACGTGTGCATTTTAATTAAAAAGTTAAAAGTCATCATTGCACAACTTTATCAAATAGAGCTACGTTAGAATTATCCAATTATACGTTAAAATTAGAATCCATATTGATAATGGGAACGGAATAGTAATGCCTTTTCTGTTTCAGTTCAGGTTCGAGGATGTTAAATTTTATGGTCGCTTTCGGTCATCACTCCAGCAAAAATATTTTCTTTCTTTTTGATTCAGTTTCTGTTCGGTATCGGTTCTAAGCACTCATTAAAATAACCGACCTGTTAAGCTAGCTACCAGTTTATATATTTTTCTAATTTTCTCTAAAGTGTGCTGGCGCTCGCGACTGAACAAATCCGACCCGTCCTTAAACATTTACCGAGTGCATCGTCCTCTTATTTGTACGATCGTTGTCCGGCTTTGCATGACCGATCGCAGGGGGTCACCTGTTATCTCTCGAATACCAATCAGCATCCTCCCACAAATCTCTTTCCTTTCCCGTCTCTTTCGCCTCCACAGTAGCCCAACCGATTCGCTCTTCCCACAATCCTCTGCACGTCACGCTTTTGCCACTCTCCATGTACTCCATTCCACCCCCGAATGGAATGGTTAACGCGTGTGTTTTATCTTACCGTTGCACCGTGGGATTATTTGTTTCCCCCGCCGCTCGCGACGCCATCTGGGGGGTTGAAACGGAAACGGGCGAATGTTCATCAATTCCCGATGGAACTAAGCGACAATGACACCTGCGCACAATAACTGAGAATAGATCGTAAACACGTAGTTCCACGTACCAAATCGTGTCGGCAATTCTGGCCGGGATGTAGTAAAGCTATTTACCGCTGCCGAGGTTGTTTCGCTAGGGCTGGGGTATATCCCTGATAGATCTATGGAGCCGCTGGTCGCGTGATTAGGATAATCAGGAGTGATTTATGGTTTTTATATATGTATGTGAAGAATGCATTTACTATATATCGAATTGGTTTGTTTCTGAAGGTGAACATAGATATGAAGTAGATAGATAGTAGTTATCACTAGTGGAGTAACACCTTTTCGGATTGAGCAAAAATATATATTTTTAAATACATTTGGCCTATTTTTGCCACACCCTCATCTAGCTCACGATAGAAATTCACCTAGGAAAATGTATACTGAACCAATATTCTTCCTGATTTGTATACTTTTATTTTGTGATTCAAATAGCATTTCAAAACTCTATTTCCTTTCATTTAAGTCAGTTTTTGGCTTAATTAAATATTTTTCTTTCATATTTTTTAAATATTTTTATAATTTCCTAATAAAAGCGATAATCCTGATTCGTATTGGAAGTAAATACTTGTGATGGTTTACGTCATCACTTTCCTGTGTTTTTTTGGAGTTAGAATATCTCTTCCCCTCTTATTGTACTAGAATATCACTTATATTCAAGAATAAAGAACGTTTTATTTGTGAAATTAACCAACCTTCTGCATTATATATGAATAGACATTATTCTGATTATGTCGGTCTTGAACGACGAAAATGATATGCTATAGCCTGTTTCATCTTCGAATTTCTTTACTAAAGGTTATTAATTTTCCTACTGGCATGCTATTCTTTTATTAGATAACTTCTACGTAGAAATTTCTAGAGCATTTGAAAATTTTATAAAGATTTCCGAACTCATAAATACCGCTATGAATTGAAATGGTTCAACAGATAAAGTATTAATCGCTTTTCTTATTCCTGTTACTCATTAATCAAGGCATCACTCTACTCGGCTCTCTGTTTAGCTTGACTCTGTTATGAAGCAAAATCTGAAACGATATAGGTGTAGGTTTGGACATTGTTTATTTTACTTTTATTTTCTGTCTCTCTTCAGCGGTGACGAGAAATAGGGACTCCTCAAGTCTGTCATCAAAAATCGGAGGGGATGTCCGAAGACATTAATTAAACACTTTTCTCCATCGTTTCCGGTCGCTTAGAAATTAGAGCAGTCTCTCTTTCTGACTTCAGGATTTTTCTCTCTCAGCGTCTTTTTTAATTACCGTATTTATGGAGCTTCCCTCCCCGTCGCTTGTTTACATAGCAACGGTAGCCGAGGGAGTGGGGAAGAACGGAAGTTTGTGTATTTTTGTGGACGGAAGGGGGTGAAAGGTTAAGGGGTATGGGGTGATCGGGGATCTCTAATTAATCGGGGTAAATCTGATACCTTGTGCATTTGACCCATTCGGGAGATATCAGGTGACAGCCGTACTTCTCCACTTGGAGATCGATCCTAATTTTACAGGAAGTCGAATGAAAAATGTCGAAAGTTCTTGCGTGGAAATATCTCTCCCCTTGGCTTTGAATCGAAGACTAAAGAAAGGGTGCGATTAATTTCAGAATTCCCATTGCTTTCGCTTTTAATGAGTAATTTCATCCCGATAAGTTTCATGGTGTAAGCGGCAAAATGGAGTGATTGGAATATTGTCGGTCTTTGGGTAATAGTGATTGAAGCAGTTTGAGTTAAGGGGGGTTAATGAGGGAGGGTTTTGTTTATTAAGCTGGGTTGCTATAATTGTAAGATTTAAGAACTGATGAAGTCGAATTACTAATATATATGAATCATTGATTGAGGGATTAATTTTCCAATACTGTAAGTTGTACTGTTTATAGCTATTATTGGTGATGAAAGTGATACTCCGGACAACGAGCAACCCTCTTAACGAATTTTTCATCGAATCAAAAAGTTTTGATCAATCTATGATTTTTATATTTTCTTCATATCATATTTTAACTTTGTAATTTTAAATGTTTGTTTGTTTTATTATATTTTACGTTTTCTTCTTATAATTATTTTACCTGGGTGAATTGTTTGATATGAAATTTACTTTCGTTAATCTACCGTGAAGGCCTAAGTTTTTCTGTGAAATTATTCTTTATTTCTTAAGTCTTGAGGAAATCATTCTCTTTGTTGAATTTGTTGATTTATCTTCCCAAAACGAATGGATGCAAATTTGAATTGATCATCTTCTAAATTCTTCCCTTTCTGTCATCTTAAATTATTTAGAATTTTTTCATGTTAATATCTGTGTCACAAAGTAAACAGAAGTTAATGAAAAAAATAACTATGTATTGAACTTATATTCCAAAATAAATGTTTAGATTTTCCTCTAGTTTTTCATAAAAAGTTATAATGAAGAATGATTCAAAAAAGCTTATAGAGACAGAAAACTAACTTCTAAGCGGTTTATAAATGCTTTTACGCGTTACAGAAGGATTCGTTCAATTTTTTGTCTGATGGACTAATTCGTATGGCTTTTACGGGGATGTATTTTAAAGAATTAACGCTATATGTATTTTTATGCAACGACGTACCTAAAGCACTGTTTGCATTTATAAGCATCTAGTAGTAAATTATACCCTCGGTATTCCTTGGTAATCGTCTCTCTGAATGTTTAAATTTGGGATGAGATTATTCAGGAATCATTGACCTCCGTTTGAATTGTGTGGATGGCGGTTCCCCGATGTAGGGTTATGAATTGTTGTCATTGATACTGCAATTACGGAGTTGAAAACTTATATCATCCGTCGTGAATGGAGTGAGATGCCCTATAAATGCCATTACATCGTTTATCATCTCAACTACTGCGATGCCATTTGCTCATTCCATACGTATGGAGTATGCTTTGTTTCGAAACATCTCCATTCCAATCTTGTCAAATATCGAGTGTACGATAATATGGGTTGAAACAATAAACCTATCAAGGATGAATGAATAATCACTATGTAACATTACATGTAAATACTCTATGCTGTAACTGTAAATCTTTTAGATGGTGATTATTCAGCTATACTTTTAAAAGCACTTTTTTCCAAGGATTTAAATTATTGAAAGAAGCTCCTACTTCAATACCTGATATGGATTTTCTTATTTTCAATATTTAGGAAGAATTTTTTCACCTTCCAGTACATAAAAGTATACCTCTATATTACTTTTGTAAAGCGTAGAAAGTCAATGAACATATTGCTAAATGATGCTCGAGCAAGACGGTCTCTAATACGACTCTATTTACCTTCCTGTACACGAGGGGAATTGGCGCTTACGCCAACTACCGCTCCCGAGGTTCTTGCTTTGAAATGACAGATTATATCATTATGAGGTTTATAGCCTTTTGACCCTTGAGAGCAATCATCCAATTACCTTGCACGGAAGTAAATTACGGAGGGTCTTGTTTCATTTATTCTTGACCTATATTAGCTTGTTCCATCTCTTCCAGCTCACTTTGATATTTGTTGTAAAATGAGGAATGCAGAGGTTATTTTATATGACGGGATTCTACTTTACTTAATATTGAAATACAGGTGTCTTGCTCGTCAATGGTGAATGGAATTATCTAATAATAATAATGTCTTTAACTAGGCGAGATTTTACTTTGAGGAATATAATAGGAGAGTTACTTGGAGAAATATGATTAAACATCTTATATGCTACATGCTCACTTTTGTTTGATTCTTTTGGTTTCGTGTTCTGTTTGAGTTCAAATAAATTCTAAAAAAATATACTTTTACTGTAACCATATTTTAAAACTAGCGTGATTGTAGCTTATTCAAGTTTTCTAAGTCTCACTCCGGCATAAAGTAAAATATATAAAATACTGTCAGTATTAAATTCCTCATTGTCTTGATTCTAACCTCGATATTAATTCTATCGATTTATGCGAGGCTTAATCGGAATCAATCTTGGAGAAATTATTTAACGGATATACCTAATCCAGAACTTTTACTTTCAATCCGCCATCGTCTTTGGCCAATAATCCTTTTTATTTCGCACGAAACATATGAAGCATTCGTTGCGTAAGGAATCGAGGAGCGGACGTTGAGAACGTTCATACAAAAGGTTTACTATTCATGGATTGTACCTCTTTCCCTAAAAAAAATCCCGACTTTGATAATTTTTTCCGTTCTTCGGTTCCTTTCGCACCGGTGACTCTTTAAGCCTTCAGACTGGCGCATCGCTTTAGCCGCGAAACTCCGCGAAAAAACACGCTTTTTGTCCTTTAAAAAAAAATCCCCCCCAATCCCAGTCTGATGTTTCCGGAGCAGCGGAACCCCGCCATGGAACCAATTTCCCTCGCCCGAAGATCAGGAGGAAAAAACGCCCAACTTGTAGCCGAGCTGAGTGCGTTATTCCCGCATTGGAATCACGGTTCCGTTTTTCATTTCCACTTTTTAAGCGCTCGGAAGGGGAAGACAAAAGGGGATATGAAAGCGCAATCCGCGCAAACTCGGGATCCATTGGCGATATCGGAGGCCACAAGGACTTTTTAGGGAAATCGAAAGGAAACTAGCGAACCACCAGATATGGGCCTTTCAAACTTTGAACTCTAGGATAATAGATGGTGTGCTTTTAGGGCTGTACAAAGGACCGCCCGTAATTCAGCCAGTACCGGGTGCAGATGAATGGACGTCCTAAGACAACAGTTAACTCGCTGTCTCGGTTGTTTAACTTCTCTCTTTTGGCTTCATATTTCCATAACCTCAGCGCCTATTATTGTTTCATAACGCCGCGTTAATTACGATAGTAATTTATTATCCATTGTTTCATATATCTAAAATGCAACACTCGCGACGTATCACACGAATCATTAATAATATCGTGGGTATTAAAACTGGTGACTTTTTGCGCGTTCAATGTGGTTCTTCCAACACTTTTGAGACAAATGCTTGTAATTCAATATTTTTCTCCGATTTCCTTAACTATACCAATAGGAAAAAATGTAAAATATTTTTCTTAGTCTTACTTAGCAAATCCATCCCTTTTTTCTAATCACGTATGCATGAATGCAAGCGATACTACACTCAAGGGCGACCGAATATTACATGCAGCTTTCTTATGTGAATAGATTCCTTACTCCTGCTCTTATCTGTTACTTTTACACGACACTTAATTTAGTATCTCTCAACATGTAGCTGTATGTTTAGAATTTTCAGCAGAATAAATTTGAGGCGTTCTATCCACTCCCCGATGCTCAAGCATCCCTGTATAGACTGGTGCACCTTTAAGCGGTTACCTTACTATCTTTCAGATCTTTTTTTTTTCAGTTAGTTGATTTCTGAAAAAATAAAATGGGATTATTTATAAAATGGTTTAACTGAATTAAAGCATTTAATGAGTGCTCAGTCCTCAATGTTTCTATGCACAGTGATAACTTGTTTCACATACTATTCCTCTTATATAGAAATTCGCCTTGATTTTAATCAGCTATTTATCTGGCATCTAAAGAAGTCTCCTTGAAATCAGTATTACCATATGTGATAATGATTTTTGCTATACTTAAACGAAATGTGTGTTATTTGTAAAAAAGTGTAGTTTTACTATTATTTCAATGTTGTACTTTTATTGAGAAATAATTAAGCAGATTTACACCTGTTTCCAAAAGTCACATACCTTCCACCAAAATTCTTGTTGACCAGCTGTAGAATAGTTAATGTTCACGTGAATAAGAATATTATTTATTTAACTTTAATCTTGTTTTCGTTTCATATAATGATATGTATTTTATTGCGTATTATACAAAGATTATATCTTTTCTCGCGTTTTATATAATTCCTTCATTTATCCTTGATTTATCTTTCTTTTATATTGCAAACTTTCAACAGATAATAATATCCTTTTATCTACGATAGTAATATCCACGTATATTGGAGGTGTATATCTAGCTACAAATTTGCGTCGCATTAAAGTCAAACAGAAGCGAAAAATATCTCCGTGCTTACAGCCGGAACCTATGTTTCCCATTTTTTTGGGTAGATGTTCTGACCACTAAATTACCACGCCTATGAGTATACTCCCACGGATTAATTGCAAAGTATTTCCTTGTTCCATCTCCACCTCACTTCATGATCTCATTCATTAGAGGTGAAAAGACTCGATTATATTTTGATTTTCGTTAAGTATCGTCCTCTAGATGTTACATTTTTTCTACTTCTATACCACGTCTGCCTTTGATCAACCCCCCTGTCTGTCTGTCCCTCTCTAGTTGTAGCTATACGGGAGACATCCGTATGTGCGAAGCAGGAAGTAGCGAGCTGTGGTCTCCGGCATTGGCGAGGGTTGCAGTCGTAGGCGTGGGAGGGTCCACTAGGGAACTTCAGAGGGGATAGAGGAAGGGGTCAGAGGGTACAGGGGAGAGAGGGGATTGCCGCGTCGTCGGTATCGATTTGAAAAGGAGGGATGCAAGGAGGGGAGAGTTTGGCTCTGGTTCAGAAGGGGTGGGGGAAGTTGTAGTAGGAAGATGATGGTGGGGATTTTTAAGGCTGGATGCGGCCAGAGTATGGATCAAAACTTCCGTTTCCTTTACCTCCGAGGAGGCTTTCCGTCTCTCCCACACGTGCCCCCCCAAAAGCCTCATTTTTTAAAAGACCCCAGGCGTACGGCATTGGCATTCGATGCCCGAAGTTACCTTTCCTCCGTCGTGCATAAATGTAGATATCATTCCTTTCCTCGGGTTACGTATCGGATGCTAGAATCCTTTCACGTCGCAAAAAAGGGTGCCTGACGCGTCTGGCGGTCATTAAGGATTCGCTGTTCTCTGAATGCGCTGCAGAATCAACCGTACCTTTCCGTCTGGCGTTCCATCGTGTCATGAGCGATTGGAAGGTTGATACGCAAGCTCTTTTGTTTGGTACGTCGGATACCAATACGTTGGCGTAGTTTCCACTTTTCCGATTGCTTCAGCCGATTTGTAATCTTGTGCTTTATTTGAAAGTGTGGAGCGACATTTTCTAACGTTTTAGTAAAGTGAAATATCTTGCGCAGTATCTGAAAGTGTAGAACTTTTTCTAACGTTTCTTAAAGTACATATGTAGATGAAAGTGAAATATCTGGCACATAATTCTACTCAATTTAACTTACCATCGTTCTTAATAATACACAAGTAAAAGTTATATTTTTACTCGAAGGATTCATAAAATTTAATTTTCAACTTTTTGCTTTATGCAGCTAAATGTGTTGAAAATTAAAGGAATGCACTCTTTGATCCACAAACAGAAAATTTCGTTTGCGAGAACGAGGAATTTTAATGATTTCTATATTTCTCTTCTTCTTCGAAACCTATTTCTCCTCGAATTATTAAACAGAAAATGAATAGTTGTGCAGGATCGAAATGATTCATAAAATTAAATTATTCCTATTTTTGACTAATGTTGTGCAGAATGATTAGAAACCTAGTTCTTCTTATTATTCAGCTTCCTTATTTAATTCGGTATGGTGATAAGTAAGATCTCGACTACTCCCATCCCTGAAAGCACATGCAATAAAATGATTTTTTTCAATATTCAGTAATTGAAAAGTTTTGACCCATTTGGACGAACTAATGAAATATGAATGTTTAATGAACTTGAAAATTGAAATTTCTACTTTTAATGTATTTAATGAATTAGTAATTCATTTAAATTCGTTAGGTAAAATTCACTTTACTCGTCGATAGTCAATTTGTATCATATACTGGCCTAACTTTTCCTGAAAAAGGGTCAAGAAGCGACAATACTTAATTAATTCAAGTTCTTTTTAGTTTGATTGCAGTGGTATATGCCAAAGAAATAGATGATTTAAATGGAGCCATAAATTTTTTAACCATTAGGTGCCTAACTAATGTTTTCTTTCGTACTAATTTATGCTATTACGGAGCTAAAGCTCACTCAAAGCATATGCTTAAAAATAAATTCTCTATTCGAATTCATTCGTCTAATTCATGGAGTTTAGTATTCAACGCTCGTACTCTATGTAAATTAATAAGAAGCGCCCATGATATCGATAACTCATCTTCATCGGAGCGATAAGACAGATAAATCGATTTTGATGGCGGCTACAGCATCCCTTTTTCCCTCTCCAATAACTCGTCGCATAAAAAATGGAATAATCTCATCCAGTCTGGCGCGCTTTTAGAAAATTCAGCCCGTAAATTCACTTCTAGTCTCCATTCAGTTTTTATCGTCCTATTCCATCGCGCTTGCGAATTTTGGTTATATCTCCCGAAATGATCATTATGCATTGCTTTGTAAAACGATACCTAGAGGATTAGTAGCACTGGGAGCTGAAAAGTCATTCGTAACTATTTGTCACTGTTTTGATAAAACCCGATTTTGAATTGTTAGAGTTCTTTTATTCATAAAATTACATATATGATAACGATTAGATAATAGTATTCATAATCTATATTAAATATATTGCGACGTAAAACTGCTATTTTGTAAAATATGAAGGAAAAAGTGTTTGATTTAAAATCAGAAGTCAATACCCTAAAAATGCCGCAACCATATCCACCTTTTTATTAAAAATGCTTACATTTTAAATGTATATAGTTTCGTTTTAATTCTCCGATTAGGCTTTAAATATCTGGTTTCATTATAGAAGATTTACATTGTAAAGTATTTTGAGAATGTAACACTTTTCCTCTAATTGGGCGTATGATGATTGTGTTAATTTTTTTGTACACACGGAACCGTTGAAGATAAACGTTTTCTTTGTCTACATTTATAGTCAATCTATAAATTTATATCCACTAAAATTGATTTTCTGGTCAATTATTTAACTATATTTACTCTTTAAAGGCTTAGATGTTGAAAATTAAAGAACACCCAGGAAATGCCTAGTGCATTCTCGTGACGCGTCAGTATCAAAGACAGCAAGTTATGCTATTTTGCATTAAGCCAGCTTACCATCTAACGATTTAAGTATCATACATCATATAGTTGGTCAAGGTAATCGTTTCCATAAATCGCACAATCATGAAGGTGTCTTCTATCATCTGATTTCTTGTTCCGATACATCTTCCTATTCTATTCTATATTGATCTCTCTATCCGCATTAATGAGTTACTTTTGTTTTATACTTCATTTGTGCATTAATGATGAAGCGAAAACAAGGTAGAGATGATATATTGGGCTTTAAAGCGAAATAAATTTTCTCGTCTGGTGCAATTACGATGGTGAAAACGTGAGCTATGGTCCTAGAAAATTACTTGCTATTGAATATGGGAAAGTATAACGTACATTATTTAAAATACAAGCAGTAATAAGGTGCGTTACTTTTTCGGCCAGAAAATGTAGTAGTTGAAAGACAAATTCGAACTTTCTTGTTTACTTCTTTCAATATACCGTTTCAGTACTTGGAAACTGAGTCCTTTCTGCTTCAGTCATACATTCCAATCTCTAAACTCATCTCAACCCGTCAAACTCTGTCTACATACTACGATTTTTATGATCCAATCTGTCCGACTAGACGAATTGTATAATATATCGGTTGGTGTAAACTAGTTGTATGAGGGTATATAGTAGCAATGTGGAATGAGTTACCATGTTGACATTCGTTGTATTCGCGAATTGAGTTAGGACCACCTTACATTTTGCGAAGACCTCTTATGATAGATCGACAAGCACCTATTCGATGCAGGATCGGCACAAAGATATATAAAAAATGAAGTTTGGTTGTTAGAAAAGAAATTAACTCAACAAACTGATTAAACAAAGCTTGTGGCAAAAAAACGAATCAACTAAACCAACGCTTTCCCGGACGAAACATTTTTAAGATTTCTTCTTCATCGTGTAATATATAGCTGTAAAAACGAACAATGAGATATCTTTAGTGTGCGCTGTGATACCTAGAGTTTAAATTTGTTTTGTTTATGTAAAGAAAATTCGTTCTAGAAGGTAGTAGGAAATATTACTAGGAGTCTTTTTTGATATTTTGAACGATCCTATAAAGCTTGATATATATAGAGGATTAATACCAGTCTATTGATAAAGTCGGATATTTCCAGGAGCGAGCTCTGTGGTAAAACATAAAAAAACTAGACCAAAATAATCCATCGTCCTGTGATAGGTCATAAAAGAATTATTTTTTGAAGTTGATGACTATTTTGTATCGTACCTGGATCACTTCGCATCTCTTGAAGCCATGAAATAATATCATTCTTTCAGAACCGAAATGTAATTAGTTTCTACAGTAATTTGGATTCCCTTTTTTACATCCTCAATTTGAGCTGTGACCAAAAGTAAAAGTAACCAGAATTTATCCTAAAATTGATTATTTTCTTCCACCATAAAAGCTCACTCTCCAAATGACTATTCATAATTTACTCGCGGATTGAGTTCCTGTAAGCCTTCGCTATGTGACGCTGGTCTTGCGGCTTTTCTTCAATCATCTTGTCTCTTTTTTGCCATCCGTTTCCTTAGCTCCCATTGCACTCTTATTGTCACAATTCTTTCCCCTCTCTCCTCATTTCCTCTCCCCATTTTCGCCTCCTTCCTCCCCCTTATTCCATCCCCTGTTCTCTTCCTCCCCACATTATTTCCTCCGACACATCCTTCCTGACCAGACCACTCTCTGTCTTTATTCTCCTCTTTTTCTATTTCATCCCCCCCCGAACTCACCCTAGTCTTCGAATTCTCGTAATCCATTCACCGCGAAAACTCAATTGTGCCTTAATCCAATTTATCGCGGTCTCTAAACAAAAAAAAGTACCAAAAGTAGGGGGGTCAAATGGGGGGGAGGAGGGGAGAGAAATAACTTTCCTTCACCTTCTTTTCAACCCTCTCTTCCCGCAGAAACCTCGAGGAACACCCTTCCGCAAGACGGATTATTTCTTTTAAATAAACCCTCCCTCTTTCCCGTCCCCGCCCACTTTTTAACAACTGCTTATTAGAAAGTTTTGCGGGAACAAAGGGGCTCTCATTTGCGGATTCCCTCTTCTTTTTCCGAGTCGTCAGTCTCTCGCTGTGTTTCCTCATTTTTTCTTGTCATTTTTAATGCCACGGTTCAGTCTTTCTTTTCTTGCCACCCCTGCGCTGATTTTCCCTCCAGTTAAGTATTCGGCCGAAAAGGATTCTTTCTTGGTATATCATAAGGGAAGGGAGAATGGGTGGCGGAAATAAGGATTACAGCGGCTTACTAATCTAGTAGGGATCAGGTTTACTTCGGTGGAACCTATTACCCAGGTTATACCCCATTTTCTCATACGATGTGAGTTCATAAGTGAAGATTCGTTCGGTAATACAAGGAAATGAAGTACACACTCAGAAAAGTTATATTGGAAAAGAATCTCTATACCTGGAGCAATTTTTTAGATTGCTTCCATTATATTTTTCTTCTTATTAAATAGCTGCAACTCTACGACATTTGTCTGTCATCCTCTCTGTCTCCTTTATACTTTACCCACGAATGCTTTTTCTACCAGTGACTACCTTCTCAATATTTAATAGTGAACAGTAGCTGTAATGAAATTTCTGCTAATACTGGATATACATGGATAAGTTTTCTACACGGAGAAGTAAAACTGACCGGATTTAGCATTATAATGAAGGAATTAAAATCGATGTTTTGTCGCAAATTTAGTACTTACAAAGGATTGAATTTATGCTTTTGGAAAAGAGAGCGATGATTAATGGACATTATAAAATTTATCCGTCAGTGCTGTAGATGACACATTGGTTTGCCGTATTAAAACACTACTAAATGAAACTTTTGAATTATCAAATAATTCATTAAAGTACGTATATGTGATGGAAGTTATCGCAAATTGAAATTTTCAAAAATATACCGCCACAAAATTGGTTTTTAATGAAAAAGTGTCCGATAGGAATGAATTGGCCATTAAAATTCAGCGAAAATAACAGCGTATCCAAATTTTAAATTTCCCAGCAATCTATATACACGAAAATAAAATACTGTAATGGGATGAATTTTATAAGATTTTTTTCTATACATCGCGTACACTCTAGTTGCCCAAGTTGATTGGATGCTGAATATTGTTTCATTTTTGGGGACATTTCGAGTGGATATGAAATTCATCATTAGAGATGATTGGTTGCTATGAAATGGTGATGAATATGGCATTTATATTAAGAGAAAATGTCCACAAAACTTTTACAGCTTAAATATAATTCTAATGGATTTTAAATGAAAGATTTTGGGAAATCGCGAAGTAAATAAAAATAATATATTTATTACATTTAACTTTAAGGCCTCAATTATATGAGGGGTGTCTTTCACATTGAGCGGAAGTTATTATTATATATTTATTATTATTTATGTCGGTGTAATAATTAAACAAAAACTCCAGAAAGATCCTCTGAGGCATGAAAACTTTTATAGGTGCATGATAATTGAATAATTGAGCTACTTAAGGGTTGGATTTGAAATGCTTATCGAATTTTACTACATATTGGACCAATAAAGTTTCTCATGTGTTTGATCAAAGTTTTCAGTGTTTGATTTAATTCGTAAATGTTTATTCAATCTTCTTCACCCTTCTTGAAAGCATTGAAGCTCTCTTTTTAAGACGGTAGGAGTATGATTTACTTGAATTCATCAATTTACGTAAAATTTAAACTTAATTCATTCTTTTAAACTTAATTACGCTGCCGAATTTTTCTCTGGTATCATTCTGATTAACCTATCGCCTCGGAATATTTTCTTTCACAATTCCTAAAATTCTCTCCATGCCATATACTTGACCCTTTACAGTTCTGCTTATGAGTGATTCGGTTGTATTCAATTGACGCGGTATTATTTTGATGCATGACAATGCCGCTATAAAAATGCAAACATGACACAAGAAAGAACATTTACTGGTAACGATTCCTCAAGTACCTCGTGCCTAGTGACTTCCATCTCTTTTTATATCAAAATTCTTTCCTTGGCGGCCAGTTGCTCCATTAAAATAACAATGAAGAAATTAAAGAAGTTTATTAATGTCATAGCAAAATTAATGCTGGAGTAGGTGTATAATTGTTACGGATTGCATGTAATACAGATTAATTCAGAGAATCAAAACATTTTTGTAGTGAAACTAGTAACTTGTTATATTAACACCACTAACTATTATTAAAAAACACATTATTGGTACATATTAAGAACTGCATGCTTCGTGATCCTTTTTTCGCATTATAGGATTTCGTGAATCTAAAACTCACAGATTTCCGCAACAATCAATGTTTTCTCGTTACTATAGCAATGCATTTGCGGTTTTTATTACTTTTGATTTCCAGGACATTTCCATTGACTTTTCTAATACGGATTCTTGTCTATTTTCCAAGTCTATTAATAGGTAATAGGGAAGAATTGATGATAGCGAAAGATGCGTCAAGATCTTTGACGCGTCTCTGTGGAATTTGCTTTTAGCAGAGGGTGGAGGATTGGGTATTTTTTCGTTCGAGCGGAGGCTAATGCCGCTTATAACGCCCCAACTCCTGCGGCGCATCGAAACCCATTCTTCCAACCCTCTTAGCGCAATGTTCACGTCCCTATAGTCCTGCTATCCTTTAATACCCCTCTTCTTCCTATCTCTCCGCCGCATTTTCCGTTATTAATGATGAGAACTCGCGGCTGTCAACGGTCTGCTTGAGGGAGGCAACTTACTCCCTTATTCATTTCCTCTCCCCCGTCTCTTCTTCCATTCTTCTCCTATGCACTTTGTTTGCTTTATTACCCATTCCTCCTCTGCTCCTTGTACAAACGTTTAGGTGTTAAGGAGTACGACAGGTGGAGCCTTAAAAGATGATAGGACCGGCTGAAAATGAGGTTTGCTCCGCCACCCTTATGTCGTTATTTATTGTGAATGGAGACCATTCCCGAATGCACTTCTTTTCCGGTGGATTTACAACTCAATTGATGTCTTCGGTTAATTTTCTTCTACTTTCTGACACAAATATGGAGGTCATAGTTGAGGGAATAGTTGGCAGAAGAGATAATAGCAAACCAAATATGTAGCTCAAATGTTCGGTGTTTAACCCCCTGCCACACGCGGAAAGGTGGCTTTCAGGGTATTTATCTGGATGTAGATGTAGTGGTGAGTCCGCAAGCGATGTTACTTTGCGCTAGTTACTCCTAAGGTTGCTACCTATCCGCGTTTGCCCGGAAGTCTCCTTGTTTAATATAGCCCCTCCGGTTGAGAGAACATTCCCGAGTCCATATTGATTTCCATTTTATATATTAGGAAATCAAAATTTGATAGCAGTGATCGAAAACAAAGTCATTATTATAGGTATACAATACATGCAGTACGGAAAGAGAAAGAGACCTGCCCTAAAACATTCTTTTTTAGTTGGTTTTAAGGAAATCTCTGGAAGTATATACCATACTAAATGCTACTTAACATAGGATTATAATCTTGAGGAGAAAGGAGACTTTTTTACTAACACAATAAATTCTTTGACTCAGTGGATATCATGCGCTAACCTTGTTACATGGACCGATCGAAGATTTTAAGAAAAATAGGGAAACTGAGGCCAAGATTAGCCGCCTAAAAGATTCATTGTTCTCGCGGATGATACGCAGCAGAAACAGAACAAAGGGATACTTCCATAAGCCTCTCGCCAGTACTGAAAGCTGGTTCCGGATATATCTCTAGATGTGTGTACATGAGCGTGGTTACGATTAGAAACTCGACAACAAATAAATGCTTTCTTTAGTGGAATTCTTCATGTATTTTAGATTTGTTTAATTTAAATATAGCCTCTGATAATTCTCAACTCATAAAATCATTATTTACCTTGCGATTATGCGATTCTTCCCGATCAGGAGATGTTTTGGAGAGATAGTTAAGGATTTGTTTTGCAAGCAGATAATTAGAGATCTTATCTTATTATTACTACTTATCTGAAATAATGGGAGTTTTCTACGAGAAAAATAATATTTGGATTTTACTCAAATAAATTAAATGAAGCACTGCAAACTCGTATTTATTTCATATAAATAATGAGTATTGGAATTCATATTCTTATAATAACTTATATGCATTTTGTAAAATATTGGATTGAATTCCAAACACAAAGAGATAAATAGCCAATGTTGAACCATATTTCAAACATATTTGTAATAACTTCTCTTTTATTTTTGCAGGTGAGTACCAGTTTCCATACTTCTCCTTCTTTTTTGTGCATTTATACTGGCTTTTCAAGTGGTGAGTATAGATTTTGGATGGTGTTATTTATTTTCTAGGGGCTAACGGTGAATATGATTTACATCACAGTGATGTTGCATTTAACTGTTTAACTTAACAGAAGTGAGTGTAGTGAATTCTTTTCTTTTGCGTTCATAAGGAAGATTGATTTCGTTATAACAAACTTTCTCGTTTAAGGTGATAGTTTAGGCTACGAAGTACTTATGCAAAGTTGTTGTTCGACATTCCGATATGAAAGCGACTGACTGTTACAAAAATATCTGTCACAGCGAGATTTTGAGTTAAAGTGATTGACTAAATATTATGTACAGTACTTGAAGAACTCCTGTATTTGTTAATGTTAAAATGTTAGGATTACTCCGACGAACCTTCGTTACGTATATGCATCTTCGATCTCTCTGCCAACAAAGAAGACGCTATTCTTTCTTATTGATACATTAACTAATCTCTCCTAACCTCGAGCTTGACTACTGTGAAAGTAGTTATGGTGCACCTATCTATTCAGAGTGTCATTCAGCTACTCCTCCTTTCGATCATTAGCCATTATTTTCAGAAACTGCTACCACAACTCCGAATCACTGCGGATCATTCTTTCGATTTGAAGTCTGATAATCATTTTAGAGGCAATACCCCATCCCTCTTCCGACTCAACACCTTCTGAACATACCTTCCTTCATTTCCTTGTCCATCAAGCCGATGTATCTTCCAGCGAAACATCTACGCCCCGATGTTTTTCCTTCCTCGTAAACGGATCTTCTTCGCCTGAACACACCAATCCCCTGAGCGATAAACCGTTGTACTGAAGCGAGAGAACTTCATTTGCCGTCGCTCTTCTTGCTTCTTCACGCAACAATGTAGCCGTTGGCAACCCCTCAAACCAGTGAAAGTGCTGAGGGACATGAGGAAGTATTAAGGGATGAGATAATCTTCTAAGTGTTAGGTACTTTAGGTTGGAGGAAATTGCGGAAGCCAAGCGGACAGAAAAGACCAAAAGGAGTACGTTTTGCAAATACTGAAAAGAATAGAATGATAGTGGTAATAATGCGGTAGCGGAAATCTATTTAATCCTCTCGGAAGAACATGCGCTACTGAAAGTACACCAAAGCAGTTAAGAGGGCAGTACATCATGAAAAGATATTTTGCTTCGCCTCCAGGATGTGATCTTTCAGGCCATTTTTATTCCAATACGTGATCTATTTCTCACATTTCTATCGCAGAGAACCAGAAAACAATTTTGTTTTAGTCTGCCATGTTTACTATTTTACTTAAATAATTAAGTTTTACAACCTAGCCCGCCAACCAACCCAACTCATAATATGTTGGCAGATCACTGTTGGTTAATAGTGAATGAAAAAGTGGCGATAAATGAGTACCCAGTGGTCGATGGATTATGTATTGGGAGATTATAGATTTTTACTAGGTTAGGCATGGGGAATAGTGTTTAATAATTATAAAATAATAATGATAAACTCAGAAGATAACGAAGAGATTACAAAAAATTTGGAAGTTAAATGGCATTAAGTATATTAATAGAGTTTTATCGATACGTACTCGTAAGTCCATAACGTATTTCAATTCTTGTACTAATTAATATAGAGCGTACCTCATTCAATCAGTAATTCAATTATATAAGTTTAGAATATCTCTGATTAAATATACCTCATCTACGTTATCTTTCATTGAGTTATTATGCAATTAAACGCTAAAATTCTCCTGTATTGTGGAAAACAGTACTTAAGCAAATTGAATGTTGGTATGATTCTAGAAATATGAAACTAGAGAGAATGTAGTAAAATACATAATCGCAAACCTTATAATTTAAATATGAAATATATAAAATAGGAACGTATCCCTGCCTTATCTTAAGGTTTTCATTTTCTGAGATAGTTTATATGTACTGGCAGTATGCATAGAAAATTAATAGATGAAGGGAAGTGCATGAAATCAGCGCTTCAATATTCCTTCGAATGGAGGTGAGGGTAATACCAACACGCGAAATAGAATACTAGAGATACGTACAATTCAGATTTGATTGGTACTCAGTTGATGGGCCCTATAGCTTCCGCTTGCAGCGTAAGTTTGCTGGGATGGAGTAGGGAGTTTGTAAGGGCATGAAGGGGGTTGAGGAGGCAGCTTAAGACCCCAAGAGAGTGAGTGTAATGGCTTAGATGTGTGGGAGATGAGAGAGCGATGGGAACCCAAAGGAATACGTGGGTGAAGCCCGTGGGTTTTCTTTTTCGGGCGCGAGCGAGAAGGGGATGGTTCTTCTTGGGGGTGTGCGAGGAATGAGATAACAGGGGATTGGGGGTTGGTCTGAATGCGCAAGGGGAAGGATTGGATCCGAGGTGATGGTGGAAGTGGAAAAAAAAGGAACTTGTTCATCTTTTATTCGTTATTCCTCCGATGCCCGAAAGAAGTTTCTCAACAGGCAGTAAGCGGTCTTGATTTGGGAAATGTAGAAAATATGTTGCAAATGTTATTTAATAATTTTGGCAATATCTGATTAGACTGAAAGATCAAAATTCTCTTCTTGAAATAATATTTATAACTCTGATACAATAGACCTGCGAAGCTTTGAGATCTGATTATTTCCAATCGGCGCGCGGTGAAAGAAGCTCGGATTAGATTCGAGAGTAGATCCGATTCGAAAACGTCGAATCACCAGACATCATTATTACTTTAAATCTAATTAAATAATATAAAATTCTATTTTTTGATTTAAATGTATATAAAAATCCTTCTTAAAATTAAGATCACAGTATAGTTAGCTGGAATTAATCATTTACATTGAAATCACACGTACGAACATGAGACACACTACGTGAATATTTGTCGCAATTTTGGCGACAATGTATAAGGAAACATAACTGTGTTATCCTATTTGATTCGATTTGAGTTTCGATCGCAATTCGAATCGTGGCTGTCCCTTCTATTATCTTTCGATTCATATGGAAATTAGCAATTCGCGGATACATAATTAATACCTCTTAGAGGGTCCTCAAAACAGTGTTTTAGGATACTCGTGTTGCATGTTTCAGACCGTCTTATTCATTTCGAATGCTTCTTTTTATATTTTTGGTAATGTATTACAAATTTATACGCTGCACTAATTTGAAGTCTTTGAAACTCAGCGAATTCTTTATTTGCGCGTGCATTTGCTTTCTGATATAACACTGCTCTCACTTATGTTTTTCTTGTATCAGCTCATTTCAATTATAATTAAAATTGATATAATTATAATTAAAATCTACTCATCCAGCTAAATTGGCTAAGTATTTCGTTAAAATTTAAGAATTGTGATGTGATCGGACGGACTACAAGTTTGACAAGTGCTATTTCAGATGGCTTTCTGGAGAACGAGGGATTCAGATTGTAAGAAAATAGAAACTACAGTTTACACTCTGATCATCAGTGCTGAGCGAGGTAACTTTCTGGTTGTCTTTTGGTGTATAAGATTGTTATGGATACCTCATGGATAACTTTCCTTTGGCCTGAATGTATATTTCAAATTCTGAGGGATTCTAAGAAAGAAAAAGTCATCCAGCTCCATAGGATATGCACAACAACGGTGCTTAAAGCCTCCTACCTCTCATCCCAATCTTGAAAAAAGTCTGGAGTCGAACCTGGGATCTTCCTCTATCCAGGGAGGCTGCTTTATTCAACTAAGCTATCCGATAAGAACAATTTCTTGATCCCGGGTTCAATTCCCGGTCCCGTCGGACTTTTTTCAAGTCCGTTCCCTCCTGGGATATCTCCTGGGTGCACGCCCTTATGTGCAAAGTTACCTTTACCCATTCCTTCTCAGCCCTATGTTTGAGTTGAAAAATAGATAGACAGCTGGTAAAGCAATCTACTTCCATAAATTATTGATTTCCTGAAATTTACTCACCGACTGTTTTGAACACGAAAAATTCATCATCCAAAGTAGAAGACCTCATCACGCACTTTCTTAATCTCGCGAAACCGGGCACAATCGCGCGAGGAATAATTCCCCCTCCCAAAAGCATCCCTCATTAGTTATT
This sequence comes from Pachydiplax longipennis, assembly GCA_036926295.1. Classification (NCBI taxonomy): domain Eukaryota; kingdom Metazoa; phylum Arthropoda; class Insecta; order Odonata; family Libellulidae; genus Pachydiplax; species Pachydiplax longipennis. The sequence continues at coordinate 17,398,524 of JAVFKF010000001.1, read as the reverse complement.
CATGGACTAGTAGTTCCTCCTCCTAACGATTGAAAAACGCCTTTAACGCCCTCTGCTGGAAATGAAGAAAAAAAATCCGCACATTTTTACGCCGTGGAATGAGGAGATTGACGCGTACGCATAGTTAGCGGAGGGGAACTCAAGCAGTGGAAGCGGGGGATGGCGGATTGCGTTGCATAAGATTCGGGGATGGAGATGGGTTAGGGGAAGATATGGGGAAGGAAGGGATGGAAATGGAAATGCAAAAGAAGTGTGGGGAGAGGTGTAAGATTGGTTGTCTGATTTATTGACCCCTTCCTCCCCCACCTCATCTGTTTCGCATGATTGCAAACGGGGGCGTCGATAGGAACGCGAAGTTTCTCATGCATTCCGTTCGGGGATTCCTAAAGGGTAGGAAAAAGGAGGGTAGGGTATTATGCGCCTCATATAAAGCGATCATCTGCCGTTAAATCCCCTTGCAATTATCTGGAAGCGCGTAATTTGTGATGGGTGCTTCTCGAGAGGTGCAGTTTTGTGCTGTAAATAATTCTCCACCTCTCTTAATTTCCGCGTGATTTTCCTGAGATCAATCCGAAGCATGAGTACATAATCCTGATAACAGTTGGGAAAGCGTTGGTTATGATACGTAAGCGGGAATCCTCTGATATTAATTTGCTCGCTTACACAGGGCGCTTGTTCAGTTTCAAGGACAACTTAAAGAAACGTTGAGTTCTCTGGTAACTTTAAGCTATCCTGAATGTTTTAAAGACTCGTTTGAGTTCCTACCAAATACTGCGAGGGAAATTGATTCAGGAATTTCTGAAGGGATTTAATAACTGAAACTTCGTGATAGAAACTAATTACGTGCAAGGAATATTCTGCTCGTATCCTGACGCGAAGAAGTCTTAGTTTTCCCCGAAAATCCAATAAAAATCTGAGAAAACCACCTCTATGACTAGATTATTAGCCATTTTAGGTTTCTGTTAAGCTTTCATTAGTCATCAGGTAAAAAGTATGAGAGAACTAAAAACATTATTTTCGATCTTCTGTTTCCACTCTCATTTTTTTCTGCCTTAATCTCACTTGCTTATTTTGTAATCGTAATTGATTCGTTATTGACTTAAAATTGACTCCTATGCCCTGATTTTCGGACAAAAACTATTAAATTTATCGTTTAACTTATTCGAAATGTGTTTATTAAGTTGGAATTATTATTTGATATGGAAAAATTACCAAAATGGAAATTCATTCTTTGTTTCGAAACGGATATTTTTTGACCTTCAAACGAGACCACCCCTTCGGATCCTTCATCTTTTATTGCTGCTACTGAACGCTTATATTTTGATCTTGAACGCTTATATTTGAACATGAATCTTGTGAAGCGAAGTGAAGATCGATACAAGGATCTCTTTCCTAAGGTAATTCATTTCGACAAAGCAATAGATTGACTTCTTTAAAGTTTTGATATCCAGAAAGTGTACAGAGTAACCTAAATTTTGCAGTCATCAAAGTTTTTAAAGAAGAATAATATAAATATGACCTATTTTTATCTTCTCTAATCGTTTTTTACAATTAGGTTTTCTAAAGAATCTAATTAGTAAAAAAATCACTATGTATGAAAAATATCCGAGAAATATAATTAATAATAACCACAGCATATCTCGTGCGCGATAACTAGCATTTTCACATGTAACAGAACCTTTCGCAAGGTCCAGTGAAAGTTATCATTCCTTTCACTTGTTTCCGGAGGATTAATCGCCATCTTGCCCATGCGTGGATAGTTACCCGTCCTCTCCGCAATAATGCCAGCCACATTAATAACGTGATCATTGTCCCGATCTAAACCTTTTTTAATCCTTTCCGAACGCATATAAGGGGACCCTCTTCATTCCCCTAGCGATACTGTTAATCTTCGGCAAAGGACGGAAAATTCGCCATAAATTGCCGCATTTTTTTGTAGCACATTCGCGCTCCTCCATCGCCGAGGTAATTCGTTATTTTTCGGTGATATTTTCATAGACGACCATAACTCTTTCCGGTTTAGAGCGGGGACGTCTCCATTAGCGGGGGTTTAAATTGAAACCGAAATGATCGTCCGTCTCCATCCGCTGATATTGTGGGATATAATCCCCCGGAAACGTTTTTAATTCCGAATGTACGTGTATAAATTAGCGCTCGCATGCATCACGTAGCGCTCCTTAGTTACTTATTGCGCCGATTCTATTAGGGCTTTAATTATCTTTCGAGACAAGTGTTTCCCAATTTCAAACAGCAGAGTGCGCCCTCGCTTTTTTTCGCATCCAGCGATTAATCCTAAGCGGAACAACTTTGGCTTATAAATTCACCGCGATGCATTCAATTACTCTTTAAATATATATGTTTTTTTATATAAGCGCGACGGAATAAATTGGTCGATTGCGGGGGAAAAAATGAAGCACGATGGGCACATGTGCCGTTGAGGATTTAATGGGAAATTCTTTTCATCGGTGGATTAAAAAAAAAATTTTGACGATCCTCGCTTTTAATCTCCATAAATTGTTTGGAGTTGAAGGGTCGCGGGAGGCTAAACCGAAGTGAAGCGCGATGCGAAATTTGTTTCCGTCACGGTTTTTAATTATTTCTGAATGATGATTTTTAGTAGCGGGGTTTTATGCCGATTGGGATGGGCATCCGTAATTCTGTTATCCCTCCACCACCGCGAAACGCTAATTGAGAAGCATTTGGCGAAATGACCAATCGAGGCGAAGTGAGTAAGCCAGCGTCCACAAAGCTGAACCGTTCGATAAGTAATGATGCCTGTACGTGCCGTGTCCTCGTGCTCAAGCTACCGGGAGTGTCGTACCATAGGATGAAGGACACGTGAAAATATTATTCCGAGGGAAGATCGATTCTTGATTAAAATTATAGGGCTGTGATCGGGGATGGATTGAAAGGGTTTATTGAACTTATTTTATTTGTAGAAATATATAATTACTACCCCGAACTGTGTACTGCAAAAGTTCCTCCAAGTTGATCCAGATAGGTTTCAGTAATTTTATACACTCAGCGTTATTTTCTTTCTTGCTTCTATTGAACGCGGGGGAATTTATTCAGAAGTGATTTCTTCAGTCCTGCCTAATTAAGACTATGAAACAGAAAAATTTCCTTGAAGATTTCAGACTGTGTATTAAAACACAAGTTTTCAACGATGGTAAACGAATTTTTGATGCGTGATGTAATCGTGCAAAAATGAAAGGTTCGCCATAATCGACTTTGATATTGCTGTGTTTTGTTATTTTTATGGTAAAGTCACCATGATAGTCCTTTATCTTTGCTTAACTACATTCTAACTTTTCCCTCATGTATACTGGTCCAAAAATTGATACAGAAGTCATATTAATCTTAATAGGTATTAGACCTGATTTTTTTCGACGATTTTGACGAACATTGTGGATCAACTTTTAAATGAATAATATAATATATGAATAATAATACACTCTGTAATTATTCATGCCCATGCAGGGAGAAATAAAATACACTCCTTTTGTAAGAGAATCTTTCTCACACTAATGCATACTAATACCATTAACTTCATTAGTTAGTTATTATTCATTAGCATGCCAATATGCTTGAATCTTTGAATTTGTAAACCGCTCGGAATAGTTCATATCCATCTAATTAATTTAGTCAATTGGATACCTCACTATCTGTGTTGAGAGCCATGATGCTTCTATCTTATAAATCAAGGGTATCCAACCGGTGGGCCCGACATATTAGTGACTTCAATCCCGTTGAGCCGTATAAAATCCGAAATTCTTATTACATATGCACTATGTACGACGTATGACGTTTGCTTTGTGACGTATATTTTCGTTTGGTGGGATTCTATCGTGATATTACTATCATTATTCCTAAATATAAGTCTTCTTTTAATTGAGTGTACATTTATAGTCGTAAAAATGAATAACATGGTATTCCGCGAAATTTGAGATAATACACAAATTTCCTGAGGAAGACTAAAGTTAGAGAAGAACGCCCATATATGATCTGTAAAGGGAAAGTTGTAAAATGGGAAACATCTCATCTCTTACTTGGGAAAAGGAGGTTAAGTGCATAAGGCGTTAGGACTCTCCAAACTCATCAGTTTTAAAGCACTGTCACTGTCAGCAGAAGAGCATCTATTAAGCGTACTTAATATTCTTCGGGCGGAATCTTCGGTTGGAAGTCACTCCTGTGACCGTCCCTCAGAAGCACACCGCAAATGCACGATTCTTGGTGCGGAGGCTTTGTTGATTGGGCGAATTGAGATGCAGAGCAGGGCGAAGCGGAACTATTCCGTCAAGAATCCTCTCCTCGAACTCTTCCAAACAAGGTTTGCAGGGTCTCCTTAGAGTATGCATTGCTAAAACTTGTAGAATCACTGATTGAAACTGTCTCAACCGAAGCTGCGATTTTATAACTCTTCCATCTTCGTCCTACGATCCTAATTTGGGCACTTAAATATGTTACTTCATTTAATTCATTGGTGTAATTTTCGATGATAAGTGGCATTTAAACGAGGAAAGATGATTTAGAGTCTATGTTAACAGGTCCCATGAAAGAATACAGTATTAGATCCAACAATTTGTTTCATAAATTACATTGGGAATGCGGAGAAAGTTGCAGAATGAAATGTTCGATACCATATTCTATGTATATCAAATCTTAGAAGCGTAATAAATTGTGATCAGTGATCCGTTTCAGTATGCAGAGCTCGGTAAATTTTTATACAAGTTCCAAGCGTATTTAGCTTTTCTGTAAGGTTAAGATCATAGATGTAAATACAACAAAGAAAAATCGAAAAAGAAACGGATATGGAAAATTATCTACGTGATTTGGACATTTGAGATGCTAATAAATATTCTAAAGAATAGGGAATGAATAGAGAATACAACTGATAACAATTGCCAATTATGATGTATTTTTAAATGCAGTTAAAATGTAGTTTTCTGCAGCATTTTATCCTTGATAGTGAGTTCTCTTAAAAATTTCTAAATCTTAAGTCTTCAGTTCCATGAAACCCGTAAAGTTGAACAGTTATCCATAAACATGAACGTTATTGATGGGAAGTTTTAGGAAAAAGAAAACTTAAATTAATATTTAGGCCTGATTTAATTTATGAATTCTAATGAAGTACTTTCTTGGATGAATTTACAGCTATTGTCATTGTCATCTCTGTTACGTAAACCGTTCTTATTCTATAAAAATCATCAGGGAAATAGGTGCTAGGATCAGTCACTTCAAGAATTTATTTTTCAGCAACGATAAGCGAAATTAATCAATATGAGAAGCAGAGCCTTCGCAGATATGTAACTGTAGATCCGAAGTTACACAGATTACGAAAAAATTCATAAAAACTAATTTAACATGAGCAGAGTGATTCTAGAAAGTGAATCTAAGGCTCTATTGCCTATGTTGCTCAGAGCCATTTAGAAAGCCGTAGTTAGGTGTAGCATAGTAAATCTCTTCCACATAATTGGTATTCTGATATTTCCGTTAATGAATTATGACAGATGGAACCGAGATGGAATTAGGGTAAGATTATGGGAAGGAAAGTCTATGTCGATTACTTTTCAATAAATCACCTGAAACCCCATCTTGGCAGATTCAATCAGGGGTCCATTGCGATGAATATTTCCAATCTCTGGGAATCAGCAAACCACCCTAGGACACAGGACTAATTCCTCTCACATAAGGATGTTAGTTTGGGTAGGGTCTGGAGGGTTCCCGCAATAACTGCCACATTTTCCGGTTCACTTGTCCAGACCACTTTTCAGTTGTCCATTCTCGCAGAAATCTTTTGCTCCATTTCCCAGTCTCATTTGCTCTGATCAGATCATTTCCTCTGTTTCGTCGACAGGTTTATCGTTGTTTTTAATGTGATGATTAAGAGTGAAAAGGCTGTCAGCATCAAGACTTGTCGAAAATGTCGAAGGTTCAGTAGTCAATTTCATAGAATTCTCCTTATAGCGGAATGTCTGTTTGGGTAAGAATTGGTCTGTTTGGTGGTCGAATCCTTAATAGATGAATCATTGATGTAGGAAAATCATTGCCGCCAAATGTTAAAATTAGTGCAGAATAAATGTTTATTGTATAATTTCTATATATCAGCAACAAAAACCTGAAAAATCGTTTTTCGAATTCATGAGCTTCACAAGCAAATTGACCTTCATCAAAAGCTCTATACCTATCGAGAAAGATGCTAATATGATGTTAGGTATAAATGAAACTTAATTCAGTGTTCCTGAAGTATAGTTCTTACTATGCCGTAATTAATAATGGACTTATGAATTACTTCCTTGGGAGGGTTCTCTAAAAAACTCATTAAACCTCTAATTTAAATATACCATTCACAATTCAAATATAAAATAAAGGAATAAATTTATATAGAGGTCTTGGATGAAAGCTGTATTATAATCGTAGAAGAACTTAGAATCTAGGAAAATTTCATAGCAAAGAAACATTAAGGGAAGAGAATAGTAAACTTGTGAAACCTTATTTATGTTGTTTAAATTTTACAAAACGTAATATTAGTTGATATCAACGCAGTGAATTTAATTGACTTTATTAAGTGAGGGAAAGTTCCAGATTATTATAAATGATTATTTATAATAATTTGAACCAGGCCTGATTTGTAAATGAATGTAATACTCTTGTAGTATTTTTAAAATTTGTACTTCAAGACAAGTTAATTTTGCAAATACGTGCTATCATTGGGAATCGAGCCATCTCAGGTTATTGCTTCAACACGTATATGCTCTCCATAGGCGAACGCGCTACCCACTGAATTATCAGGGAACCCTTGTGATACTCATCTTCACGTGCTCTTATATATTTCATATTCATGTGCTAATGATTATTTGAATAGAGCTGAAGTGAGTAACATGTCATACACTTAGGTTAATGGATTGAAAGAAATGAAAGTTGACGGCGCAGGCCAGAAAGGAATCGACCGGAATTGAATTCAAAATGGAACTGCCAATTATTTTCCATAAGGCTTCTGGAAAAGGTAATCTTTTCAGAGACGGAGAAAACGAGGGTAAAAAAGTAGGAATGGTAGGGGGACGTAAGGAGGAATAAAGGGCCCGCGGACGGCTTAAGTGAAACCAATAGAAAAAGGAAGATGGATAGTCAGAGCACCGATGGAATTCGTTTCCTCCGTCTATTCCAGAGGGTGTGCGGAATACGTTTTTTTCGTCCCCCTCAGGACGAGAGTTTCCAAGGGGAAGAATAATGAAGGGGATGCTGGGAAATCAGAGGTGTGATTGGTGGAGGGACGAGCAATTACGGATGGAGAGGCATCGAGGTAAGGAACGTGGCGCTTGAAAAGGAGAACACCTAATGGCTACGGGTGAAAATAAGCGGAGATTTAATGTGGTTGGCGGAGGTGAGGAGAAATCACGGATAACGATTTTGAGGTTTCTCAGGATAGGATGAAAGAATTAAGCTTTTGTTAGAGCTCAGTGATTTTATCGATGAAACGAAAACGTGTCATTTTTATTGAGTCTACTTAATTTATTTATTTAGCTTACTTTACCAGTTAATTTAATAACTGACGATCTCGGTGGTCTCATTTTCCGTCTTTCCTTCACAGATCTATGACGGGATATATAATGTGAAAATTATATTATAAAATTTCTAAATTCCAGAAAAATCCTTAATTGACAAATAAGCAGTGGTATAAATTCTCTATAAAGCGCGAAAATCTTAAATAGAAAGAATAGGATAAAACTTACACTGATTCACAATTTTGACACTTGTATGAAATTTAATAATCGTATCAAATTCTGGAGCAGTACATTTATTTGTCCTTTTGAGCCGTAATCGAATAATTTTTCCTGATATCATTTGAAAGCAATGACTTTATTGAAAGTGTTAATCAAAAGTGCTCTATAATATTTTTCAAATCCTGCGTTTAAACTCACGACTGAAAACCCCCCTTTTTCTGAAGAAGAGGATTTGTGTAAAATAATAGATAGCTATATTGACGTATGGAATGTTATATCTGTATATGAATGAAAAGTAGTTATCATCCTCAGATTTTGGGAACCTTTATACATTTTGAAGATGCTGATGGTTTGGAACTGCCCAATTAGGCATATTGGCATTTTGCAAATACAGTTTATAATTTATTTAAAATGTAACCGTAAAAAGGATTTCAAATCACCGATATCTGTTTACTTCGAGTTTGAAGTATTTTATAATTTAGAAACAAGAATGATATTCATGTTTTGTAGGCAGAAGAATTAAACTTAATTAGCACGACAATTATTGAAACACAGGATTAGTCTAGAATAATCATTATAATCCGAGCACAGCCATGGAATCAAACATATTTTACTTATATATCTTGCAATATATAATATCTTGCAATCCCTTCCATCTAAGTCAGAATTTGCTCTTACCGTTAGTTCACAGTGACATGCATATGTATCAACTAATTGGTTGAATAGCACAAGCAAATATTTGGTTATGTTACTGAAGACAGTTATTATAATTTGCTCTTCTAAACGTTGTACAAATTTTTAGACTTCGTATCAGGAATACTAAGTCAATGTAATGAACTGATCCTTCATTCTATCAGCTTAAGGAATTTTCTTCATCCCTAGATGAATACATTTAACGTATTTTAGATTTTCAATGTGTTCTCAAATGTGAGAAATTTTTGATATGGCGTAGTCAGCTAATGTGATGAATGTATTCTTGAGCCTTCTATTTAGTATGTTTTTATTTTCTTTGACTTAAAAGTTAATTAAAAGTCTTACTGTTTCTATACGTCAAAAAACATTTCTACTTCTGAATGTGATTGGAAAATTCTGGAGAGATCCGATGAACTTGCCTAAGAGAATTTTAGTGAATAATTTATTATAATATAGGGAATGATATTAGAGAAAGACGTAAGAAAAAGTATAAATTGAGATCTGAGAGAAACTATCGATAATAGTTAATAAATAGATAGAAGGCTAAATCGACTAATTAATAAATTAAAAATAAAAATTGGACACTTTTAGAGAGATTTGATGAACTTGCATGAAAGAAGTTTGAATAATTACTAGAGAAAGCCATAAGAAAACAAATTTGATATTCGAATGAAAGTATTGAAAATAGTTGGTTAAAGATAGAAGTCTGTATCCGGATTTCAGAAGTTGTGGAAAGGACTGGATGGTGGTCAGTAAAAAAAATAGCGAAGAATCTGCCCTTTAGGGAAATGGTCAAGAGTTGGGCGGTCGTAAAAGAAGTGCAAGTACACGCCTAGAGGTGACTTATTTCTCTTCCTCGAAGGCAATGGGGTGAGATGTTATGCGACGGCCTTAGGATAGGGACACTTATTCAAGCAGGCGCCCCTTTCAGCGCTGAAGGAAGAAACGGCATGAAGGCAGGTATTCAGAAAGGGAAAATAGAAATGCGGGGACGGAGGCAAGTTGAAATATTTTTTTGCCTGGGGAAATACCAGAAGTTGGAACATTGAGCGTTCAGTCTGGAGAGGGAATAGGTGAAAACTGGAGGACATGAATAAAACTGCAATTTTTCTCCCCGACTTCACCCCCGTGTTTGGGCAGTTTTTGGTTTGGGAGATGGGGGTGCCGGGGTTGTTTTCTTCCACAGGGAGGGTGAGTTTATTCCTCGACTGGAGGGAGGTTGCTCTCGAGAGCCTTCCTTTCTTTTTCTAAATTTTATTCTCTCCCTCTCTACCTGTCCCTATATCTCCTCCCAGCCCCTACCTCTTAAAAACTTGATCTTAGCTCCCCCCCTTGGTAGCTTCCCTCTCTCCACCCCTTACATTATGCTCCGTATTTTTTATGCTCCTTTTGTAAGAGCTTGTCCACTGCCTGTTGATTCCCGAGGATTTTTTTATTACCCAGATAGGTCGTTTTCCTTAGAAACGGCGTTCGGGGGAGAGATGAGGAAAATGGATCTCATTCTGCGAAGAAAAACAATCTACGGTCGATTTTCCTCGAGCGAGTTGTCTTATTTTTTCATTTTTTTCCGGGAGGGAGCATATGCCGGTCATTTGAATGTATGAGGATGGAACTGTGTAATTCTTCTGTCTCGCCATGTTTTCCGAAAGAGATATGGCTTCGTATTTATGTGTTTTTTCCATTCGCGTCGTCGTTCCCACGAATACGTGAGAGTAACTTTTCCGAGAAATTCTTTTTCGGCTCAAAGCGATACGTTATTTTCCGGGAAAACGAAGGTAGGGACGACAAAAGTCTTTCAAGCTGCCATAATTTGTAAAAATTCTAGTTAATGTTTGCCTTAACCTCTCGGTTGCTGTTTTTCCTTCTTTGGTTAATATGCAGAGCTCGAGCTTTTGCTTTTTTTGTCAAAGGGTTCATTTTTAACCTCATATGTCAAATGATATTTTGTTATTTACATCCTTTAAGTCTTATTATCTGTAACCTATCTCTTGAAAAGTTGAAATTGCTATGTAGAGGATGGATTTATAGCTTCCTGCTTATATGTTTTATATACGAAAACGTTGCTTTCTTTGTGATGTTGTGATAAATTTCTTTGAAGATATATTCATAAATTCAAACCATTTGAAATATTAAATTCATCTAAATTTTGATTCGTCAAATTCGAGTTACAGTACAACCCCGATCTATTGTTCCCGCATTCGTCGTTTTTTTCATTTCTATCGTTCGTTTTCTATAGTCCCCGCTGCAGCGAAGGTTACTCTCGAAATACTAATTGTGCGTTCCATCATTGAAATTTTGGCACCTTTACGACATTCAATTTCTATAGAAATAGAAATGTAAAAGAAATTCTATTATTGCATTGCTGTGATGATTTTTCAAATTTAAATTACTATTTTCAAGTACAAATGGCAGGTTTGAAAAAATTTTTGATATATAATGAAAACAATATAAAAATGATAAAACAATTTAATAGTCGGATGAAAAATTGTATGCTTCTATGATGCTTACGTATGACTTTGACGGATGTATTTTTGATTTGTGATGCCGTTGCAGTTAACCTCGTTATTTACTTTTGCTTCAAACTTTATGGAGCAGTTTATACAAATAACTTCGATGATGGAAATGTGCATTGAAATTAGTTTAGATTTAATAGGTTATTTATGCCTAACATAGGGATAATGTGGAATAAATATTCCTTCTCCTGAATACTCCCACTCTCCGCGTTTAAATCTCATTTTATTTATTCTTCAAGCTCCATTTGTGTTGATCAGCGAAAGTGTTTCACCGGAGCGAAATAGCCGCTCGGTGGCAATGAAATGTCCCAGCGTGCGTCCGCTACTCCTCGTCCAGGGCTTTTTAGGAGATGTGGCGTCATAAATCTCAGCAGGATCAATGTTCTTCCGCCCTCGGTCCTTTTTTTATTTCATTTTATGCTCACGACTCTGGTAATGTCTTTTGGAGGGATAAGTAGCCAAGCTGGAGTGTCCAGCGTTGTTTTCCGCAAACCCCGCTACCTCCTACGCTTAACGTACCGTTTTTTCCCCAACATAAACATTACTCTCCTCCTTTTTTATTTCCTCTTCTCTTCCCCTCTTAAGCGCCGCGGGTATCAATCTCAGGACGGCAGGAATGGTTTCCCGTAGTGTGGAGATGCGTCCATAAAGGGACTGGTGGGGTCCACTGCAGGGCTCTCTTTGACGTGAGTTGTGACGTGCTCCTGAACGGCCACGATGGGATGGAATTGCGGGGGGTGGAGAAGAGAAAGTGTTACTTACAGCAGGGTCACGGCCCCCTCTCCCTCCGCCCTGAATTATTTAAGTAAACGAGGGTTTGCTAGGAGAAAACTCATCCTCTGGGGCGTCGTGGGAGGTCTCGAGTAAGATTCCGCGGTCGTCGCTCACGCGTGGGGTTGGTGAAAGGGAAAGGTGAGGAAATGCGGCGCTCTCTTCTCCATCACCGGCGATTTATGAAGCTTCATTAATAAACGAGGTGGTGATATCTCAGGCGATTGTATCCTTTTCCGAGATCTTTAGTTTTCTTCCTTTCCCTTATGAATGTGTTATGACGGGGCCTACGTGGAGCTTAACCCATGCTGACGTCTTAAGGAGAGTGAATTGTGTGATGTATGTTTTCAGGTTTTACTAAACTTTTTTCGGAATTAGAAACTTTTTAGGTTGGAGTAGGTACGTTGATATTCCAAAAACGGTTAATATTTATTCTTTTAGGTGATTTTGATTATAATCATGGAAATATCCGTTCCTTTTATCTCCGATTTATCCTGTGATATTTCTGTAGATTTTTCAGTTTTGCGCAGAAAATTACACTGGAAATTCTTTTTTCACTATCATATCTTTATCATACTACAGGAAATTCTTTTTTCAAACATGCGTCTTTACCATACTTTTTTTAAAAGTATGGTAAAGACAAGAGGACAAAGGCAGAACGAAAGTTATATGGAAGCTATTTTTCAAATTCTGTTTGTCTCATTTTCGAAACGAGAATCGTCTATACATCACGATGTTTTTTAGAACTAAGAATAACAAAGGAAAGTGTATTGAATATTTTAGTACGATAATTTGTGCAACTAGAAAGTACCCCAATGGTAAAAGAATTTAAAAATTCTTACGACAGAGAACATTTTAATGCCCTTGGAATACAAAAACTACAAAATTTATTTCCCTATATTTCCACCTTGTTTCCTAAATGTTAACTTTGAATTCGACACTATTTCAGCCGAGTCTCAAGTTAATTTTCTACTATTTCATTTTCATACATTAAGTGCCAAATCTATAAATGCGAGCATCACTATCGATTGGATACTTTATTATCACTTTTAATGTAGATTAATTACTGTATCGGTTCGATAGATGCTACTTAGTAAAGAATGCATTGCTTAGAATTTTTTATATTGTGTATCTGTAAGCCATAATAAAAGTAGTAGTATTGTTAAAAATACTCCGACAGCTTAGGTTATTTCGCACGCGGCCTTCCACCGGGAATCGAACCCGATACCGCTTTCATCGAAGTCGAACGCGCTGCCCACATCCGGGAACCCGCCATAGTAAAATTTTATAAAAAAAATAATTTTTTGAGTCGATCTATCGACCGACAAAGGATACAGTTTCAGACGCGACAGAATGGAAGATTTTGTTATTAGTAATAATAAGGTTTTAAGTACATTCGGTCATGTTTAACTCAACCCACTATGGTTATGCTGGCGAGCATCGACATCTCTCAACAGAAATTATTAAAATATTAAGTTATTTTTCTTTTACTAAGTTTTCTTCTATAAATCTAGCAAAAGTCGAACACCTCTGTATCAACCTTTCCTCATTGAATTGGGATAAGGTCAAATATTTACCGTTAAGCTAACCGGTTTCATTAGTGGTAAGCAGTACTGCAGCGCAAATCCCAAAATCACGACGGTTTTGGACTGGCTTCAGCAGAATTTCTAAAGGAACCGCTGTCATTTTCGCACAGTGACACGAGCATCGAAAAGCACTATGCGATCACTCAGACTTAGGAGGCTTTTTCAGTGCGTCAGTGCATTTCGCATCTCGCACAATTGAATCCCACCCCGCGGAAAACAATTCACTCCATCCACGCGATTGACGCATGTACCAAGTTGGACCGAGATTGGATCATAATCCTTGACCGCTCCATTAAGCCCTTCCACAGCAGCCTGCAGATAAGGGTCCCTTTAAAAGCTCCCTTTGTGAGCCTACCTCGCGAAATTGGCACCGAACCGTTGTTACCCAATTCCATATACCAGGTACATGAGAGAACCCCATGCAGAGGCCTTTGTGTCCATTGCCGCGGCGTGGGCGTCGTCTGCTGTCCCTCGCAGGATGATCGTCCACCCTTCTGGGAAAGGTGTGGGGCCGGCGCGTGCCTGTTTCGGACCGAAGATTGGCGAGCCGTGACCATCCCATCTGTCGCGCTACCCTGACGTTTCCCCCCTTCGTTCGCGCTATATAGCAGCTGTCTTGCCTCCCTCTATGTCGAGGAACACGACTCCCCCCCTTCCTATTTTCCATTAGCTCCAAACCACCCCCATGGTTTCCATCATGGCACCCCCGCGTGTACGTGTGTGTTTTCGGGATCTTTTTTCTCCACCCCCGTCGCCGCGGCGTGTCAGGAGGGTGAACCGGGGTGGAAATGGACTTGTACCCCGGGATCTCCCGTTGGGATTTGAGCGGAGTCGATTGTGAAGAGCATATATATAGAGTGGGGGCGTGTGTGGGTTGTCGTTTGACGGGCTCTCTCTCTTAGCACGCGAGTTTTGAGTGATGGGGGTTCGATGATCTGTCCGTCTTGTTCTGCATGTTCGGCTCGATAGAGGTCGATGAATGGCGGAGGGAGAGATTTATGGATTCCGAAGCGGTGGTTTGGAAAAAGAGGGCGTTGTGTATCCGTCGGGGGTGGTTGATCTTTTGGAGGAAGTTGATATCCTAGATACGGGCGTGTTTTACACGCGCGACTAGGAGGGTGATTAATTTGGAATCTATTCGTGCGGGCATATTTTCGCAGCTCCGCTTCTCTGTGTCTTTATGCCGACAAGAGTATGAGAATTGTGTTAGAGGAAGATGTATTTTTTCTCGTGTAATTCCTAGGCCCTTGCTAAATAGGACGAGAAAAGATTATTCGGAGGATATTTAATTTAAATTTTGCTGCATAGCTATCCAACAATCGTTCCATAAATTAGCATTTCCATATTTCGATGCAGTACTTCAATATTCATTATAGATTGATTTCTTAGACGATTTAAAGAGATAATAAAATAAATAAATACTCTGTCAGCAACAGTAATTACGATTCCCACGGAAAATAATTTCAATGCTGAAGAGAGCAAGGAAAGTCTGTAGAGATTCACACAATTTTGGTGCAAAGCAGCATAAATAATTCTTAAACTCATTCATACATTTATTTTTCAGGTGGTCTTTAAACGTAAATTTTACGAAAATACTGATTTATAGACTGTCATCAGGTGTATCATTTTTTTTGTAGTAGTCATCTTTCCCTCTGTTCCCCCTAAAAGGAATGAAATTATGTATCAGTAAGTTGGAGGATTTTCTATTAAATATTTTTATTTCCTTTCTTTTAACATCGGTTATTAAGACCGTCTTTATGTTTTTGATTCTCAAAAGATGACATTAAGTATCTTGGCTGTAAATTATATAATTTTCGCTGAATCATAGTGTTCACAAATCTTAAAATTATTTACGATTGTAAAATTTGGCATTGATATAAAGGGATAAGGAAGCTTCGTATTTTCCCCTTGATCGTGGCAACCCTCACAACACGTAAAGCTCCCATCGAGAAACTGTAGGAAAGTAAAAATTTAGTTATTTGCGTAGATTTGTTCGTAATTGTAGTTAAATAACGAAATAATGATCTTAGTATATAAGGGGAGTTACAATGGAAAATCCTATGACTTCCATCCTCATTGCTAATTTAGCGCAAATAGCACATCACTCTATAATTATATGTGGTTGATTACCTTGTGAAATTCATAAGTAATTTCCGGAGCGGAATATGCGTATTTTCGTGAATGTTATATTTAAAAATCCCATGTATTGTAATATTTCAAATATCTCTTTTTAGAGGTTATCCAATCCTTTCTCTTATTTTGATGAAAACTATTTTCTTTAGAATTTCATAGAATCGGATATTTTCGAATTAGTGTTGGTATTATTTAGTTTGCTTACGCTCTTGTTAGTAGGGAAAAACTAGATGGGAAACGCAATTTATATAATTTCTATTTTAGCATTTTTAGTAATGATTAGTTTAGTGTTTAATTTTATCTTTATCCATTTCTCTACGTCCTGCACAACTTATTTATCAGAAATTAAATTATATATAAGTGGTATTTAGATAGTGAGGAAATAGAAATAATCTAGAAAGCTTTCCTAATTGAATCCTTTATACGACAGAGTCATTGCTTTGCACTGAAATAAACAAGATATGTAAAAGAGGTCGAATTGAGAAACAGCCTCTTTCTCCCAGTTTTTCCAAACGTTTCTCATCACCATCTATCGACAGTCACGACCGTCCCGTTTCCGTTTTTACGACACGACAAACTCCGCAAAGACGTGTATCTATGAGAAAGAAAATCGTAATGTATGAGAAAGTCATTCTAATCTCAGAGAGCGATGCTTGTCTACGCCCGTGCGTGGGCAGTGAGTTACGTCCTTATCGGTTCCGATTTCTTAATTCTTGCTCGGGTGGAACACTCATATCTCATCTGTAGCCCCAATACGTTTATCCTCATCTTCTCTTCTTTCTATTGAGAAATAAACAATGACCAGCCCGTCCGACTCCCGTGGCGATTTGGGCTGGCGGGGGCGAGGTTCGTTTTTCTTAGGGGGATCTGTGATCGATGTCCGCGCCACAAACGGCGGCACCGTGTTGTCCGATCAGGGGGCGGACGGGACCCCCAACTGTCCCTCAACCCCGAGCCCAGTGTCTATTTCACCCCGTCTACAGCGGTAATAGTAACGTCGCAGCTTGCATTTAATGGACAGAATGGGCGGGATATCGCGCACTTACCTTAGGTAACACGATCGAGCAATTCATATAGGTCGGCTGGCGCGGTGGGGGCGTCGGTGGGTAAGTGATGTCTGGCAGTTAAGTTAATGATGTAAAAGGAAGAGAGAGCGGATGGGGGATGATTAAGTTGATTGGAGAGGATGCCGGGAGAAGGATGGGTATTTTGGGAAGAAGTCGGGGATTATGAGGATGGCGCAGACGATGAAAGCTAAAGAGGGTGATTTGACGCGGGATTTGGAGTCTTTGGCGACTGTTTTAATCTTTCCTGTCAGAGGAAATTCTTATTATTTTGGTGACGGATTGTTTGGAGCGAATTGTGGGAAGGTGTAAAGATCCATTCCAAGAGAAATTTTAACGCTGGAGATGATATTAATTTGGGGGGCATGATTTTTAATTCAGGGCTAATTTGATACATCCCCGAAAGATATAATAATTGCTCACAATGAATGACTTTATTGGCGTGACGTGTTTTAGACTGGGGCCTCTGTATGCAGGAATAATTAAAAAAATCGCTAAAGAAGGCAGTTAAAATAATGATGGGAAGTATTAACAATATTGATACGTACATAATTCAAGTCATTTCTACGATACTTTGATCTTTGTATGTGTTGCTTTGTTTTCTCTTCTTATTTAAGAATCAGTACTTCATTCTTCTTTACTTTATCGGTATCAATAATGTAATTAATGAATGGGAAGAAATTTATTTAAATCCAGCTGCATCTATTCTGATAAATTGCATGAGGTACATATTGATATTATAATAATATAATTAGTTTGAATCCGAAAATGTAAGTGGAGATTTATATAAGGATTTTCTTAATGATTTAGCTAACCTTTAGCAAGGTTATTGAAAAACATGTAACACCTTCAATTCAATATTTGTAGTTATCTGTGTCCTTGCATGTGATTATTAGCTATTGATATCTTATTGGTGGATCAAATAACGTCGCATCTTAGATATGTTGAAAATAAGACAGTTAGTGAGACATATTGAAAAATAATTTAATTTTAGCTAATAGAACGAAGGGTAGAATTAAATGCAAAATCATTGCTTTAAAAATCTTAAGTGGCGTTGAAAACACCAATGGGTCGCAGACTTCACTATAAACTTTAATTGGATTGAATTTAAGTCTAGTCTTGTCGCTACTTTAAGAGAGGCATTTAAGACAAGCCATTAAAGATCCCCTTGTGACTAGTTTATATATCCGCCCCTGATTCGAGGAAATTCCATTCAACTCTAGGAAGAAAGAATGCATTTCGTCTTCGTAGCAATTCGCTGGATCACCTTAGGAAGAAGGAGAGAGGGAGAGAGATAGCTCTCGGTGACTTCATAAAAAGATTTCAGAACGGGAGACAATGAGAACCAGAGGCACCAACACGGAATGGTAGACGAAACAAGGGAGAGGCACGACTTGACGAGAAAGAGTGAACGGAGGCCATTGTTTTGAAACGGAAGAGGAGGAAGCGGTGTTTTCGATGTTCGGTACGCGCCCTTGGATTTTGGCGGTGGGAACCCGTGTGTTACGCGTGTGTTAAGTTGGCAGCTGCTGGTTTTCACGTGGGCGTAGGAGGTTGCTTCGGTCGACATCCGCCAGAGGGTGGGTTTTTTTATCTGAAATGTTTAGTCCTTTTCAAGTCGACACAAATTGGAACGGGGTAAGAGCGTCTTTTGTTTTCCCCCGCCGCTCTGTTACATCAGAAACAGTGTGGTTTGCGCATTCATCCCTCTTTTTTTCAATATCCCAGTGATTTGCGTTTCTCCCTTAATGGGGGATTAAGAGGTGGTGGTGGATTATCTTTTGAAGTGATCTTTTGATTTCGCCGAGTTCTTCTTCCCCATTCATTCGTTATTATTGTGTGTGTTCGGTCGTTTCCTTTCTGGAAGATCTTACAGTTCTGATGGTTGAACCAAAAGAATGAAAAAGTTTATAGGAGTTGGAGGGAAGAGCTAAGATTTCCGTCTCGGAAATGCTGTGTTCTTGTCGCCGTCTTTTGCGGTTTTGACTCCTTGATGTGGAGAGATCTGTCGCCGCTAGAATGCGCTGGTGGTCGCGGAGAATGCTTTCATGAGGTAATTGAAGCCGACAACGTTTTTACTCCATGTGGGATCTATATTTCTTGCGTGTTGGTCTATCATTCACTTTCTGCATTGATTTTCATTAACTAAAGCACTCTTTCTTTTGCTTTCTAAGAATTATTATGCTGAGAATTAAGGTGTTTCCAGTTTCCATTTCCTCATCGAATTTCTGTTCCTCTTTGACGTTTTAAAAAGCTAATTTTAATCTCTATGTCTAAGATGTTTTACAAAATGCTCCTAATATTGAAAAAGCTGTAGTATAAAAGAGAATTAAAGTTGAAAACAACTTAAGGATAGGCCAATCATTCTCCAACAGGGTATTATGTTATATATAATTTTAGAGAACCATCATGTATGTACTGGTATCTTATTGCTCCATCCTATGTAATATTTTATTATTTTGCGCTAAAAATAACAGCAATACATGGGAAAAACAGATTGAGTAGCATTCTTATTCTCATGTTAAATAGTTATTATTCTTCCAGAGACTAAGTTGTACGTACGACATGCCAGTTTTACATTTAATTTAAAGTAGTTTCATATCATACCTTGTGGTTAGAGAAACTATGATTATCTTTAAGTTAAACTCAAACGATTTATTTATGTGATTTGGTTACTTTTGAAGTAAAACGATTAGCGCAGAAAATTGTTCTCGAGTCTTTGAAAGATAAATGGTGAAATTGTAATACGGCATTGAGGCAAGATTATTTTATTCTTGGGTTTATCTTAAAGAATTGTGTTTAGTGAAATGATATTAAATGGGAATTACGTATTTCAGAATCTCCAACAAACTTTGACAAAGTTTGACATCGTATTAGAAATTCATATGATTGCCTGCTCTTAATCATAGATTTATGAGTTTAAAATTTACTGTTGAGTATTTGTCATACTATTATCATTTTACCTTTGAGATTTGTAAAGTGAAAATTCGTAGAATCGTTAAGTTACACTATTAAAATAATTCCGATTCATCATAAACCCAAGTAGGTATCATTTGTTATTTTTTTGTGATTGTCTCTTATTTTTTGTGACGACGTTGATCAATACATATCGACATTGTTTTATTCTTGAAAGATAATTCCTCTGAATACCTTTTTCAAACGCAACCAGAATATTTGAGTTAACTGAAGTTCATTCATAATTAAGCATAAAGCAATGCTATACAGTAGCGTCTACAGTTAACAGAAAAATATATCTTTATAGCTTATTGATTTTACTTTAATTATATTTTCATGTAAGGAATCAGACAAAATTTGCTGTAAGCTAAATTTCCTGTTTATGTAATTATTCGTATATGTACCGGAAGTCAACTTTTAGTATTAAGGTAATAACAAATATTGGATATTTACGAAAACGGCATAGGAGGTCTGCACTGGACCAGAATCTTAATACAGAATATCTTCTCCACCTGCTTACAAACAGGTGACTACTCCGTCAACTCTTATAAGAGCCGTTCGCTCATTCGCATAATCTCCTTACCACTTTGTACTTCAGCCCTAAGAAAATATCCAAGGGAAATCGCAATACCAAAAGGGAATTCCACCCTCAATATGTAACTGGCGATGGTGCCACTATTCTTACATATAGATATAGATACCATCACGGTGGGCAGCACTCCCTGGGGACACACGTGTAGAAGTACGGTGCTCTTTGAGGGAGACGAGTTGACGACTGCGGGAGCATCTGGTGAGGGTTTTTAAGAGCGAGGGTTGTGGCCATCAACCTCCAGTTGCCTCCACGCTCTTTCCCTCGGGCATGACTTGGGAGACTAAAGAGGCCCCGTCGATATACTCTCCCTTCTTCTTTCTGATCCTTGGGGAAGGTGTACGTCAGGGAATTGTGGGCGACGAATCTCCTCGTAACAGGAGACCACGCCGTTTTCAGGGGAGAGGAAAATGAATTGCGAGTTCCCTTCATCTGTGTCTGGGAGTTTGTCAGGAGGATTCAAGCGGTCGGAATCAAATCGTTGTCCCACTCGGAATTTTAATAAGTCAGATAAGGAGTGAAAAATTCAGGAGCGGGTGAGGAATTGGTGTCTCGGAAGTCTTCGAAGGGGATTAGAATTGCTCAGGAGAGCGGTGTCTGAAAATAGGCATTGTCGTTTCGTGGCTGTTGATTAATTTTAACCATGTTATGTAGGAGTCATCTCGCATTCTTTCATTATTCCCGTGCTGCAACTGAAGACTTAAGAATGGAAAATGTATATCGATATTTATATCCCACCATTATCCTATAGTTATTACTATTTTAAGTTATTAGCTAAAAACAATCCAAATCGGTGTTAATCCAAGTCTAGATAAACTAGAAAATTTATCAATTCTCAATTCTCATATTCAAAGCTCAATATTTAAATTATTCCTAAAGTCCTTCAATAGCCTACATTATAGCTTAAGCATATATTATATCACGTTAAGTATCCTACATCACCAAAAAAAGAAATTTTCTAGCGAATGTGAATCACGTATTGCTAGAAAAACCAAACACTGCAAAAGTTACTGTTTTGATTTAACGGAAAATTTTGAAGGAAAGGCTGTAGTCAATCTAGACGATTATCTATCTATATATTATTTTAAAACATGCTTTTTTGGTGATCGGGACTTTTCTCCCTTATTACTCCATCAATATATATAAATGAATGACCGTTTGATGGCAATAGTTGTCAGGTTCCTGCGAAAAATAGTCAGACAAATCAAAAATACACCATTTGTTAAACAAATTGAAATAATATTTTAATCATCCCATTTTTTACTGGACGAAAAAAGGCCCGGGTTGCTATATACAGATTCAATTTGTTTACTTAGTGATGAGTGTAAACAAATTTTTAAATCGGATAATGCATCTATTCTCGGGCATAAAATGATTCGCAATTAACATTACAGTCTCCATGAACGAAAACTTCGACGTCGTACGCAACCATAACAGTTGAATAAGCAAGCCACATTGCATCTTGCGGGAGCAGAACGACAGCCGAAGAGACATGAACATTGCCGAATATGAAAGTTTGCGTCACGGTTTTATACCATGTGGTATGTTTGAATAATTTTGCATCATATTACTTCCCGGTTTTGTATGTTGCAAATTTTTTATATATCTAAACCTGATATCAAATGATTTTTATTGTTTATATATCACCCATTGAATAGATAATATTCAAAATTTAATCATATTTCTGAGTAAAGAAAAGGATGTCCTGCGATTTCAGAAAACTCACCGTCATGTAGTACAAGCTTAACGAAAGCCCAAGCTTTTATTCACAATCGCTATCTCCGAAGCACAAAAATGTATTATTTTGCCACATTAACGATGTTAGAGACTTTCAATGCGGGGAGAATGCTATGCGCTTTGACAATGTAACACAATGTATTCGTATGAAAGTGTGACATTTAGCTTCCCCTCTAGCTCTCCTCTCCCAGATCAGATCACTGCAGACGAGTAGTAGTTATTTCATGTATGAAGAGAGGAACATAGAAAATGAATAAATAACGTGGATGCAGAAGGTATGTTTCGTTCTTTTATCTTGGTTATTTAAGTGACACTTCATTGCCGGTATAAAAGGAAGTGGTTTTTATAACGACAGATTTAGGTAAAGCTGGCAGTGATATTTTGTATCTTTACCATAATTCATTTAGTCATAAATGCATTGAGTGAATTGAGGTATTCGGTGTAGGATAAGATACATATATCGTTATAGTGATGACGCGCACCATTCGTGATTATACTACTATAAGAAAATTTTTAAAACATTCGATAACATTTATACTATCACGTTATCTAATATAATAGGGATTTTGTTTGGGTTCATATGGTATGGCGTTAGAAAACGCAAGAAATTTTATTTGGCTATTGAGTTTTGTTGGATGTGTAGAAGGCGATATCCATCGCTGCAATCGAGGTATATCGAAACAGACACTGATAAAGAATATGAAGGTGTGTATGTTTAGGTATGTTTTAGTTTTTGTGTATTTGTAAAGATTAGTGTTTGTTGAAGTGTATTTGGGTGGGAAATTGAGTATCAGTGTCGTCTGCGAAAGTTTCGCACGGGGCAACTAGTTATTTCTTAATGTCAATTTCTAAGAGCGAAACTTTTACATATCCTTTTTAAATGATTCGCATTTTCCCTCAAAAACCGCTTGTGGCATGGTAGATATTCCTTCTTCTTTCCTATAAGAGATTTAAGGGATGCAGAGAATAGAATTAGGAATGAAATTGATTGAGAGCGAACCGAATAGTTTCAGGGATTGCTGCTCCATACTCCTATTCAGCCATCTATATTCTTCAAGTAATTGTCGTAGTGGTCGTCATTTAAGAAAGAACTTTTAATCACTTAGACCTAACGAAATTGCAAGGTAGAAGGATACCCTTCCCAATTATGGACGAATACCATATTTTTCTTCGGGATCTCAATGAGAAGCATTCGTAAATTTTCATCTCAAAAAGTAACGGATTTTCTGCGGATGGGGTGGTTATAAAAGAGGCGAATCCTTTGCATCAAGCGATATCCTCAAAATCATCCGGAGGCAGATATTGCCGCGAATATTGCATTCCTGCGTTTATGGGATAACGGGCAAGGAATTAAAACCCTCATTTTCCTTTCTTCAGTCTTTCTATCGCATCTCCCTCGTCTTAAGACCTCTCAGTGTCAAAAAGCTCCCCCCCATTTCTGCTTCTGTCCCCACGAAATCCTACGCATATTCTTTTGCCGCATCGTGTGATTGAGATTTCTGAAATGAGCTGAAGTGTTAAAAGGGAAAGGAAATTGAGATTCTCCTCAAGACTTTGAAGGAGAGTTAGATAAGAAGGGGGAGAAGACAGAAGGAAGGATTAAAAGGGAAGAAAGATAGGGAGGGTGGGCGTATGGAATTAAATAGCTCCCGAGGCATGATATCCTGGGGATAAGCAAGCTATTACTGAGATATTTCGTTACGAATGGAAAGCGGACCGAAATTGGAATTCTTTAAATGAGAAGAGGTGGATGGGGTGTAAACGTCGGAAGCCTGGATGAATCGAATTCCCATTATATATTATATCCGACTTGAGGTATCGATTTCCACGACTATCGATTACTCGATTTATTTACATTCCATTTGAATCCTCGGGTGGAAGACTATCAATAGAGGGAATCATATTCGGTTTCCAATCATATTCCGTTATGCACACAAAGGGAGATAATTTCCTTTGGTTATAAGGCACATTATCCATTAGTTTCCCTCAGTTAGTATTGATCTGGAGGCTAATTTATTTTTAAGAGAATATCTCTCAGAGAATTCTTTACGATTGAATATAAATCCTTTCATGTGAGTGAGAAATGATGAAAATCGACTTCTTGGAAGCCAATATCCATAAATTACCTATGGAAATCATCAAAAATGTGGGATTACGCCACTCTGTATATCAAATTGCTACAATCTGTTTGATATTCATTGTACTTTATTTCCTTGAAGTTCACCGTTCTTGACATCGATTAACCTATGTTAAACACTTAGGAAATAGAATAGGTATAACTTACATATCATCATCCACAACCCATTGCAATGACTCTTGTTATGATAAGAATTTTACTTTGCATATTTATGTAATTTATTTTTAAGGTGTTTGAGTCTATAGTTGGGAGACTTTATTTAATATTAAAGGAGAAATAGGTAACGTGTGGTGTAGATACTTGAATTGTTTAGGTACTGGTTATCTTCACACTCGCGATTGGATCTCATAGAATTTTCGAAAGAATGAGTCAAGCAATCCCGCAAACCAAGTGGGACAAAACCATCCTCGACACCAATCAGGGTTTAGTAAACGCATCGCACAGAATGAGAAAATCACCATCGCGTTGACTTTTCCGCCGGCATAAGGATGGGAAATCTTAATGAAAGAGCGTCGAAAGTGTAGAATGAGTGAATTCGGATCGGAAGGGGGAATTGAGGCATGAAACGGGACTATTGTTTTCTCTGAAGACGGTGTGAGATGAGGGTGAATTGCGGAATGGTTAGGTTTCTCTGATGTTTTTCGGGGAAGATGAGATGCAGTTTCTCATTAGGGACGGAGTTCTATCGGCTGTGCTCTCGCGGGAGGAATGGAAGATCCTAGGTAATGGAGAACGTACTCCTCCTAAGGAGATGAATGGGAGTACAGCCACGGAGATTTAGATGCACCTGCAGGCTGAATAACGTTTCCGGTACGTCTGCTTCACCGTGTTGCTCCCTCTAATGAGATGAGTGAATTCGGGGCTCTGATTTCTCAGCAACGTGCGCTTATTGTTGTATATAAATTAGCGTAAATCTTTTTATGTCTACTTGAACGATTTTCCTCGCTGTAGGTTAATGTAAAATTCGGGCCCTCCATGTTGTTACGTAAAGTAAGCAAATATTCAAAGGTGATGATGAAAATGGAGTATTATTAAAGACTTAATGGAGTATTACTAAGGGAATCATATATGAGACTGCATATCATAGTGCCGAGAGCATTTCCTCTTATAGATTCAGTATCCGCGTAAATTCGAAGTATTACGAAGAAAATCAATTTTCGTAAAATTTCCGTAACTGTGAACCCTTTGTGATTTTAATGCCTGAAAATCACCGTAAGTAGCTTGCCTGGTTGTATGCATAATTTATTCAAGCTTGGTCAAATTCTTTTAATGTTTCAAGTTCTAATATTGTCTTCTATAAGATCTTCTATGCAATCGATTTATCCTTGAAAATTTCCCTCTACAATGTTTTTCTGTCTCAAATTTTATCTCTCTCTCATTCTAATTCATATTCCACTACTTCCGAATGCGAAATTGCTGGTCGATGAAAATAGCGTATTGGCTGAAAAATTATGGAAATAATTCGATGAGTTCCGCAACATGGTTTGGGTGGCATAAAATATACGTATTAATTTTTGAAATTCCTGTTTCAAGGTTGAGTAATTGGGAAATTGAAATTGGTATAAATAATTTAAAAAATGAAACGAAAAACTTATTTTTTTACCGGTACTTTCATTATTTCAAGCGATAATCATATTGCAGTTGGCTGATGCTGAATATCAATCATCCGTTGAACAGTTTTGGATATTTAAATTCACTTTGGAATCGAATTTCGATTCCAGCGACTGCATAAATTATCCTTTTAATACCGAAAATCGGATTGATTGGCTATATTTAGCATAAATGAGATTGTAATTACAAAAATTTAATTCAATTGATAATGATCATATCGGTGTATAATCATATATTTGTCTATAATTATCTTATCGTTAAATTATAGATGTCATGATGATAATCCTATCTAATATAAAATATAAACTGCTTCATTGATTAGATAAGAAAATTGAACTACGATTGCTTATCCAAGCTTTTTATTTTTTTGGTCAGCGAATGCTCATTAGTGGAGCAATCATTAAATTGCAATTCATTCCATGTTGATGATTCATTGTAACCTTTCACCTATTAGATGTAGCCATAAACATATGCAAATGATGGCTTTAACTGACAAAAAATAATACCAAAATTGACAACACATCAATGAAGCGATAAAACGTATATAATGGTTAGAATAATGTGTTCGTTGGCCATATTTGGTATGAAAATGAATTCTTATGTTGAATTCATCACTTGTAAATGTACGTAATGATTGATGGAGATCATTAGCATCTCGGGCCGCTTCGAGTTCGACTTCGGGTTCGACTTTGCCTTTTATGTCCACATAATATAAATTGGGGACGTTAAATTAGTACAAGGTCAAGATACGTTATTCGCGGTATTATTTGAACTTGAATCGGTTAAAACACGTTAAATTACGTAAAGCAAAGTCAGAAGGACTAATTTAATTGATGCTGTTGCATGAAATATTTTTATTTAATTAGATTCATTTGAGTCAAGTTTTCAGATATCATCTCTAGCTTTTCTATTTTTTAAACTCTTTTTCTTCTCTAAAAGAATAATTTTATTCATCATAAATTTAATCATATCTAATAATTCATAAATTTAGACATGTTCTAAGACTATATTTTATATCAAAACATCCCGATTTATTACCATACATCTGTAATAATTTTTAATTTTTCATAGTTCTCCGCACATTTTTCTATCATTTGAAAATGCTACTAAAGTTAATCATGATCTGAAACCTTGATTTCGATTTATCCTTCAAAATCTTGCCGCAGTAAAAAAATTTTCAGATAGCATCCATATCTCCTGAAGATCGACTATAAACATTAGAACGAATTAATGAAGTAAAATATTAGTAATTATACAAAAATGGTGTATGATAGGCTGCACGAGTAAGAGGAAATAAATTTAAGTAGAGGCTAGCCGTTTGTAACATTATTCCAGAAAGTGAAACACCTCCGTTTGAGTCTCAGTCGAGGCTTTTCTCTCTTAGTTAACCTCGTTTTAAAGCACTCATTTATACATGCAAAATATTTACGTCTGCTCTTACTCTTGTATATGGTCTTTTTCACGTTTATCTTATAGCTGGTTGTTACCTTACGGACCATTGGCTATTCTATTTTTTTACTTACGCACAGAATGAGTAGAAAATCAGGCTTTCACTAGGAGAGTAAGCTTTAAAGCCTCTATAAAAATTTAAACATTCAATGTATTATATGTAGCTCCCACAAAAAGAAAGAATATACATATCCCACTGTTTATTATGCATTGCTCCGATTCGTCGTTTATAATTGCATTAAAATATCTCGCAGTCATACATCCTCTCCCGTAATATCGTTATCTTTTTCCTGGCTGCATACATATTCCTCCCCTGTATCCTTTAGCCCTATCTACACA
The DNA here is from genome assembly GCA_036926295.1 of Pachydiplax longipennis. Classification (NCBI taxonomy): domain Eukaryota; kingdom Metazoa; phylum Arthropoda; class Insecta; order Odonata; family Libellulidae; genus Pachydiplax; species Pachydiplax longipennis. Next base: position 17,371,223 of record JAVFKF010000001.1, on the reverse strand, counting down.
TGAAATCCATCTCTACCAATTGGACACCGCTCCCATATTAGCCGTCACCTTTATGCATACCATTCCATCTTTGCCCTCGCACCGTATCGCAGTAACTCAACCATCCCTCACGCTCCGGTGTCTCCCCGTATCTCGCAAACATTACGTACGCGCTACCACCTTCCCAACCATCCCCACCCCTTCTCCATAAACAATTCCTTCGTTCCCCACCCCTTTCTCCTTAACTGTCCCTTCCCTCGGTCCGACACCCCCTCCGCATTGAATATGCATGTCTCGATCCCTCCCTCTTCACCCTCTCGATTTGTAATATTTAATGCGAGCTAAACACCCGCGCATGTAAGGGATGGGTGCGCTATGAAGTGCCCCTTGTTTCCTACTCTCCCTAAAGAGTGGACACTTTTTTTTGTGTGTGAAGATGCAACGTAGGTTGAATCCGAGGAAGAGACCATCTCCGGATGGATTGAGGATATGGAGAAGCGTCTTCTCCCTCTCTGATCAGAATACGCAACGAAGTCTATGAGACTTGCGTTTAAGGGGCGAGTGTTTGCAGTCGGTTTGTTTGAAGAGGTTAAAGGGGATCCGCGGGCTCTTGAATTAACTCGTGTGTAAAAGGTGTCACTTGTGCGTCGAGCAATTATGGAAATGATCGTGGTTTAATTTTGTCGGCCGGAATTCTGGTGTCGTATTTTTTGCCCTACTGCTAGGATAGGCCTTTTTGTATTTTCTCGTATGAATATTTAAACGATATCGTGCGGTTCGCGTATATTTATGGGTTAAGAAAAATAGTGTTGAGGATCTATACGTTAATAAAATTAATATTTAAATTCTTATGAAGTTTTCATCTACCTTATTTAATTTTGTATTCCTTGAGTTAATAACTGTCCCGTTCTGTTCCTATTCGCTAAAGTTCGAAATATCTATCAATATAAAGGAAGAAATTTCGTTTAATATCATAATAATCTATATAAAACTATAAACAATGGAATAGAATATAATAAATACCGGATTTTTTTGATGAAAAATACAGTATATTATGATTGTTTTTAATCGTGTCAATTTATATATTATATATTGCATTTTATATGTAATATATTGTTGCATATCTTGGCATACTATGGCGTATAAAGAAAATTAAATCCGTACAATTCGAATGTTTCGGAACGATGTATGGTTATGGTTAATGATTACTTTCCATCTTTTTGTTTGATTCATTACATCTGAATAAACGATTCCCCATATAATGTTACGAAAAGCATTATATTAAGCACTAATATAGTTGTAAATATTCGTTTGTTTTTGTTTTGGAGAATTTGCATATTTTACTGGGAAGACTTCGTTCTAAACGGTTCAAATTATCTTTCTCAAGTTTGATATTGGAAAGAATATAAAAAGCAAAGTTTAAACACTGCGATAATGTTTTTAAAAAATTTGCATCAAAATTTTCTGAATTTTGCGATTTAGCAAACAAAACCAAAGTACTGTCTTCGAACTATAGATCCGAAAATTATTTCCCTCAAGTATGAACTAGAATATCTAAACTATCGACAGCTATTACTATATTTAGTTGTGGAACTTATCTCAGGGAAATTTAAAAAATCTGTCATATTTCACAAACTTTCTTTTTTGCATAACTTTTAGTTATACAACATTACTAGTTATAGTTACATAACTTATACTACTGTTTATCGCTACTTAATTAAAATTGCGTTATTATGTTTGTGAAAAGAGCTCGAATATTTATTGCAATAAATTCTCAGTTAAAATAATATAAGATAATATCTACATCCCACCTTGTCTTCAGAGATTCAGCGAGAAAAACCAAAAAGAAAATGTTTTTTCTACGCTGCCCGCATCTTTTCAAGCTATGGCGATCTTTTCTTCCTCCTTCGTCAAGTGGAAGGCCTTTCTGACTCGATTGGGGCTGTATTTATGTATTTTGTTAGTTGTTCCGGAGTTGCCATGCCTACCTCGTCCATGTTGTCCTTAACAGTTAGCCGTCAAAGAGAGATTGCGAAGGGAGCTCTCAGGGGGAGAAAGAGAGGGAGTGGGATAGAAGAGAGAGGGTGTTCAAGAGGGAGTAATAGAATCCAGTGTAATTTAAGATTGGGGCTGCACAAAAGTGTGAGGAGAAAGCCACTGCTGTGCAAACATCTTGACTCAGCTGGAATTTACTTTTGAGATCATTTTCTCCGCGGTTCGTAGTACACATCGTGGAATACCTTTTTTGTTCCAATGAAAGGAGTCTCCACTTTTACTGAGACCGTTTTCTCTGTGAACTAAAAAGTCCATGATAACAATAGAGATTTTTTTACTCCTTAGTTGTTTAAAAAAATGGCACGTAGGGCGGATATTCTTTTCTGGAAAAGGCACGGACGAGAAAGTATTCTTTTGGGTGAAAGTCAATTTACCTAAACAAGAAATGAAACGTGTGCGACCTCCTTTTCTGGCATAAATATTTATAATGGTTAAGTATTCAGTATAAAAGCTTAAATGAAATAAAGAAACAAAACTTGACTAGTTCCACAGAATATATTGATTTCAGTGCTATCGAATTAGAGGTATTACCCATTATTCAGTTGCCTAAAATTGAAGAAGATTTAAACATGAATAAGTTCTATATCTCTCTCTTATATATCCCTTACAAAATATCGCTGGAATTAGTTCAATATAGTATGGAAGTATTTCACGAATTAGCAAAATATGTGATGGAAGTAAGGATATCAAATATGAGTTTATAAGATAACGGATTCAGTAATTCATGCAATAATTACTAATTGATATGGAGAAAATATCATTATCTGTTTTAGTATATACGGTAAAAAAGAGGTATTTATGAAAAATATTTCAATTGAAATAGTTTTCTGATGAAGTTAAAATTATTGGCGGAAGCAATAGATTTAGTCATATATGTCTCTGAAATATATACTCCGGAATTTCTAGCGTGCTAGAAGTGGTCAATAATTCATAACGTTTTCGATGTATTAATATAACTAGGCTTGCAGCTTCATCATAAATACTCTCCCGAACTTAATTTCGTGTGCCGCGCAAAAGTTAAAGAAATATTTTCCGTAAACCTCATTATCTCTTTCGCTTACTCCACTTTACTGCTTTAAATTATTTCATACTGCTCAAAAATTATAGTGAAATTAAAATTCAGTTGACAGGTAAAAAAACTTGTAATTCGTTGCTTGTCGCATCAAGGGCTACACGTGGTAAATTTATTCGCTTTCGGCTCTTCCGAAATACCACTTCCCTCGTCTCGTAACATCCTCGCTTTACACGAATTTTTTCGCGCAGGCATAGAATATGCATGATATGATCGTAAATAAAATATCGGGGACTTTTTTATTCGGATAGGAACATGTCAAAAGGATAAAGAGAAGGGTGGGAATAGTCGATGTCGGCGAGGGGATGTGTGGAAATATAGGTATTAGGGGCGGAGAATAAGCTTGTTCAATGAGAGGGAGAGTGTAAACTGGTGGCGTCACGCTTTGACGTGATGAGTGATGATTGGTACCCGGAGGTTTGGACGACGCAGCTCCGGGCTTGTTCCTGGACGTATGTCCGCGTGCGCTCGCGAACCTTATGGGAATGCGAATCCATAATGCAGCGCCACCGCGTCAGGAGAATTTTCATCTAAAAGGTACCAGAGTGGGGCCTGGAGGATGGCACTTTGCCTAACTTCAGGGCGCGTTGGGCTAAGGCGACATGTATCGCCGCGAATTTCGCTTCATAAATGTTCCAGGAGGAATTAAAAAAATATGCATCCCCTTCCTTTATGGACGTTGCGAGATGTAAATAATTCCCGGTGGAAGGACTTTCCGCCGGAATTGCTTCGTTTTTTTTTTGTTGGTAGCCTCTGCTGTTTGTCTTCGTTATTCCTTTTTTACGAGCCTATCTTCGCGTGTTTTGTAAAAAAAGGAGTTTTTCGCGTCGTTCGAGGAGTTAATGCGTTTCCGTGGTGATGGAGTTCTCTCTTTTTCCTTGTTGATTAGGCGTGCGCTGTTTGGAAACGGGGTGTGCATTTCGTCTCGGATTCGTTCTGATCCGTAGGGAGGCTCTAGTATCTCTGGTCAGGGGTGGAAATGATTGATTCTATTTGAGTTGAGGTGTGGGATCCGTGAAAGTGATGAAATTTACCGAATCACTGGGGGAATATTTCTCTGATGCATACTCCTGCTGATAGTGTTGATGGATCAAACATTTTGGGTGATGTTTGGATGCTTCTCCATCGTTATTATCTTTTGTTTCCTAATGTTACTTCTCCGGTAGTTGATGCTTTGTTGACAGTATTTGCGGTGATTCGATTCGTGAGCGTCGATGTCTTGGTACATTTTTGCTACGTGCATATTTTTGTTGAAATATGTAAATGATAAATTTAACGCTTAATTTATATAAAATTTTGAATTATGTCATTTGGGTCTTACCCTTCTTAGTTTAGGAAAAATCAACGTATTAATATTACTAGTAACAAACTAAATCTGATATCGGAGGAATTCTTTTACTAACGAGATACATGTGATTAAACTTAATTTATCCTGTTAGCGTGTTAGCCTACCAGCACTTAGGTTCCGGGTTTTAATCCTGATTGTCCGCTGCAGGGTAGAATATGAGGTCTCATTTGACTAAAATTGTACCATAAAAACCTACATAGTTATTTATTTTATGTCCAGTTTGGAATTCGCTCGAACTTGGAGAAGTGTTGCTTAGCGATATTGTATTAGTAACGCATTTTTTCTATTTCTATTCAAAATTCTGTGTACGACTATTTTAAGGGGACTTCGATATTGATGAGTTTCGCCTGCTGATACCAAAAGACTCGAAATAAAATTGGTTTAATCTGCTTTGTTATTCTTTTACTACAACAAGTATTGAAATGTCAGACTTTCCTGCCTTTCGTTAAGAGTACAAAGGATTACGAGTTTTCGCTATTGGAAAAAATAATTATTGCAATTGTTTGGATATTTACATGAATCATTTTCGATTTAATTTCTATGAGATCCTTATAATTAATGGTATATTTCTGTTTAATAGTAACATTTATTCTTGAAAATCTCTATTGTAAAAAACTTTTAGCCTGCCAGAAAATTAATTAGAATAGAGATTACCGAGATGAGTCCGACTTCTAGGTAAAAGTTGATTAGAAGATTCTCTGTTTAATGACGAAGGCAGAAGTAGGAACTTACCTAGCGGTTTCAAAAGACATTTTCTTGTGAATATTTCTCCAGTCAACTCTTATAAAACTATGCTGTCGTGATAAAAGCAATAGATACATAGTGATCGTAGAAAAAAAGTCAGATTTCAATTTTAGTTCCTAGCCACACCCTAGTTAAGCTTCCAGTACTACAAAGTCATCAAGGGGTGTGGACTGTGGACATCGCCTCTCTGGATCCGCCAGTGGTTCATTGTTTGTTTCGCTAAAAGCTTCGTCGAAACAAAATTTCTGAATTGACCCAGCGAACTTTTCTTAACCGACAAAACGAAGAAACGTTCAATTTTGGACTCTTCGACTAGCTTCGTACTCCGTTTTCGCCACTTTCGTTGAGGTAAACAAGAACTTTGCCATGTTTTCGGTGAAGAATTGTGTAAACACTAGCCCCGTCCGCCTTCTTTCTCCAAAGTGCATCGCACTCATTCAAATCATGGAAGAGGGAACAAAACTCGAGGGAACTTTTCGAAAAACCGATAGCTCATGAATATCGCATGAAATGTGCACACATCGTCGGTCAACAGCAACATAAATGTAGTCATTATTCGGGTTTCAATCCGAGGTTCTGGAAGTTTACAAAATTCGGCAAACACGCATCCAATTAACATCCGCATTGTTTTAATCGAAGAAGGGCTGAAACTATGTCTACTGAGATCTATTACTCTGGAAAACTGTATACATTAGGGTTAATATAATGATCATCTGCACTTTTTTACCTTTGGGAAATACATAGATTAAAATAGCCACATGGTTGCTACAGTGGAACAATACTTTTGATTTTATGAATATTCTTTTTTTCACTTTTCTGTGGAATGAGGAGCATGATGGTTTACTTTTATTCTTTAAAATTTATCCTATAATTTCTGTTTTTATTATTAAAAACAAGTAGAAAGTTAATGAGAGGTGGAATGTCCTTATTATCTCAAGTTTTGAACAGTTTAAAGGAAGGTTTTGTTTGTAAAATATTACATGAATGCATACTATAGAACATGATGACATCTATACTTTTTATATGAAGTAAATCGTTCTTAAAATAAATGAGTATCACAGTTCGTTCGTACCTGTGTTTGCATCATTTTTTACATTGATCTAGGTTCACTAAGACATCTACTTTTGGAATTTATTTCCAGTAATTGAAGGTATTTTATTTGATATTTTTATATTTAATATTTTAGCAAGTAGGAATAATGAAATATTAAATGAAGTGTATTTGCATACATGATTTTGTGAAATTAGGGCATTACTTTTAGGTTTTAAAATATAAAGAATGTAACTGATATCATGTACATCTTATGCTCTATGTTTCGACGACAGTATGAATCTCTTCGTACACTTTAATTCTTTCAAGCGGCGTAAGAAAGTAGTATATTCAAACTTTAAAATTTATTAAAAATTTATTAAAATTTTTAACTGATTTAAATACATTTCTTCAATTAATTTTTCAATACCTAACAAGGTAGTACTAGTTTAGTTACCTCTTCTTCAGAGACCTGTGAATTCTCTCCTGTATAAATAAAAACTCAGTGAGATGTATGTATTAGGTAGGGTATCTTTCCAAAAATCAACCCTTTTATCATTTTCGTCTTAAGTGTCTGTGAATGATCGTGATGGAAATGGAGAGAAAGAATATAATCATCTCGCTTCGTAGAGAGCGGAGTTCTCATCCGACATCACGACCTCATTCAATCAAACAACCTCCTTCCGTAGGCTAATTTCTCGTGGTGAGAGGGAGAAGCTGTTAGAGGTGGAATCGCTTCCCGTTGAGAGAATCGGGGGTTGAAAATCAGCGGGAGTGCACACGGGAGCCAGTATCGTGAACAGAAATTTCAATTTTGCTTCGATTTGCATCAGACAATAGAATTTCCAGGTCATGATGTCCTAAATGAAAGAGCAAGGACTTCCTTCGAACAAGGAAGTGTACATTGGGGTAAATACGAAATCTTTGTTCCTTTACTTAGTTATGGCATATGGCATTCTACGAAGTAAGATCATATTGTTTTACGGTGTCATGATCGTCCATTATTCCATCATCATATTTCCATAATTGATATTTTGGGCTACATTTCAATGTATTAAAACTGACGAAATTACCCCGATAGCTATTTGGGGATTCTGCCGCCAAATCTCGATGTATAATTTCCATCTGTTTATTCTGGAGTAGTTTTTGCAAGGATAAATATGTTGACCTAACTAGGACCTCGAACACAGGAATTCCAAAGTCCGAAATGATATTCTAGACCTGGTTTCAAGTCTCAGTTACGCAATATTTTTCGCTTCTTTTTCCCTTAGATTCTAAGGCGCACGCCTATGCGTTCCACATAATTATCATATAAGATAATATTATATTTTCCTTATCTCCTACCAAGAGACAAAAACTATGCTATTCATCAAGATATTATAAATTGAACTTTAATTCTTAAATCTCCTAAAAAAATTCTTTTGATAGTTTTAGATTCCTCCCATGAAGGTTTAACGCTAATCAATTGCAATTCTCCGACAGATTATACTCTCTATCTTTTATTAAAATTGACAATATTTTTAATGCTGCCGAGTTATCCCACTATTCAAAACAATCTTCCCTCATCATTCTGGAAGCCAACAAGGGGTGGTATCATACGGTTTTAGTGTGGATTACCGGTAAACCACGCATTACCAAAACCATCTTCCGAATCCCCAGATAAGCACGATCCCCTTACGTTATGCACCGTGCGAATTGAACCTACTCATCTTCTCCGAGTGTGCACCTGCGTAACGCATCGCAGAAAATCGCTTAATACGGCGGGATCACCACATTGAGGGGGATATGGCGAATGTGGTGAGGCAAAGTGGGAAGGAAGTTTGGAAGGAGACTGGGTGTCAGGAGGAGGGACGATTAGCCTCGTCTATTACTCGGTGTATTCCTCCCATCCACTTTCATCCCGGTTTCTCCCCTTTATCGTCTGGCAGAAGATCGCGCAATCCCGCGAAGACACGAAGCGAGAGGGAATCGCTCCAGTCGGTAATTAAGGGATCCCCTGATCACCCAAGTCGTTAAGCCCCTGACCCTTGAAGGTGATGGTTCTGACCCCTCTCGGGGATCTTTATTTATTTCCGGATTTATCGAGTACTTTTATGGAAGAATTTCTCGGGTTAAAGGAAGGGTGCCACGTTATCAACCCGTTTTATTATTTGGCGAAGTTATTTGGATGCTTATCTTTTGGTGCGGCGATGAAATGCGAAGTTGTTTCATGAATTGATGATGGAATTAAATTGAGTATCTTGTGGTGATCTAAGGAAGAGCGTTATTGCGGTGTATCAATTTATCTTCAACCCATTCTCCTCTTTCTTTCATTGTCTACCACATTCCTAAAATGGTATGTTTGTATACTCATTAAGTTGAACTATAGGGTTTAGTATAATTTGATTATTAAAATACACCTTATTTGTTGATGTAAGTACAAATCTAAGTGGTCTAAGAGTCTAAGTACAAATTTTCGTTTTGAGTTCTTTGCGTGGGGTCTGCTAACATTATCCACAATGAAAATAGTATATCCTTGTTGGTATAAATAGGATTATAGCAAGATAAATCTTGGCGTAAATGAAATGAATCGCTTGTAAATCACGGCTTGAAGTATTACTTTTAATCGTCATCTTAAAATTTTTTCCATCACTTAAATCTGCCTTGAAGAAGTGAAGAAATACTTCTAAGTTGTAATATTTTTTTCACCTACCGAAAAAATCCTTATTGACTAAATAGTCATATACTATGAGTCTATTTTTGTGCTTCAATTTTGCGATAAATGTTTTTATTGAGAAGTGAATAGATCATTGGTATAGCGGGTCTGACATACGTATGCCTTCAAGCTGTAATTCTGATCACTGTAAAATGCTATTCATCTACATTATGTGTGGCTCTTAACGAGAACTTTTTCATTGAGTTACAGAATATCGTGTTCTGGGATAATATTTTAGTGCCTCTTCCTATTTAGAGGGAAGCATTTAAAAATTACCGGCATATATTCTAGTGTTTCAGGTATCCTTAGATAATATTTTTACTCGTCTGCAAACTTTCATAACTGTAAATAACTACTGAAGTTAAACAAAATTTACGCAAAATCTAAATGAGACTTTGATTTTTATTAATAATTCGTCATTCAAAATTCGCATTTTCGTCTTCTTCTGTGAATGTTCCTTTAGGATACATCTGAATACCGAAGACAGGTAATAAAATTGTCGTGGAGAAAATCTTTATGAGATCATGCCTTTCTCCTTGAACATCACTCTTTCGCAGTATCAAAAAATGCTTTCTGCCCCCATTTCAGTTTTAAACCCTTCTATAGTATGATTGAAAATAGTTTATTTTCTCGCTTCTTAGGGGTTGAGATAGACTTGAGGAACGAGTAAATGGATATCCCAGCGTCAGATCGGTACAGCTTGCGCCCGCGAACAGGAAACATATGCAGTTGATGGCGGTGAATAATGTCGGATGAGAGAGGTGAAGGAGCAAACACTTTGGCGTGATATACTGCTCGGTGAGGAGATGAGAGGAGCAAAAAGGTTTTTCAAGGATTCCCGCGAATGTTCAGGGTGAAAGCGTCGCGTGAGAAAGTTTTGCTAGGTGATAGATTAAGATTTTCTCGGAGTTAGAGCTTGTTTTACTGTTTACAACCAGAACATTATTTACTTCCAGGAATGGGTGTTTCAAATGTATTTCGCAAGACTTATTCCGTTTTACTGCTAGCACTAAAATTTCATAGAAAGTTTAGAGTCAAAAAGACCTTACTGAAAGGAAACATGGAGATATGGTTGGATTATTAGTGATATTTGTGATTTCGTTTGCATTAAGTACGTACCTCCTTGCAGAAGGGAAAAATGTTTATTCAAATTTGACAACAAATGTAACAATAATGGATTTTATACAAGATATTTTATGGAATTATTGCCGAAATTTAGATTAGAAAATACCTTGAGGTTTTTGACCCATTTTTTTATCTAAACCCTTCCTCCTCAGTAATACATGAGTCTGGTGGCAGCATAAACACACAATATACAGCTAAATTATTAATAATAACATGTAATTTACGATTTTATATTGATTAGGTTATTTACACAATGATTGATAATGTTAAAATACAATACTCTCATATCACTCTTCATACTCTTTAATAAATATTATGTAAATTTTTTATTTTAAGAACCATTAAAGTATATTATTATAACATTATTAAAAGAAGAACGTGATCTTGGCTAGCGAGAGTTTTCAGGGTTTCTTGTGGGTCAACGGTTTTTGTGGGGTCACGAGGTCCCCGCCGTATCTCATATTAGTATCACATAGTTCTCGCCTCAAATCACCGTACCTGGCAGTCCCCTACTCCTCTTACAATTCCTCTTTGAAATTATCTCAACTATTCAACCAATAGAGTATTTTGCAATTATATTAAAAGAGGACATATAGTGTATATATTTTTATATGTTTTGAATTCGAGACAGCTGAAAAACATTTTCAAGAAATTATTCACGACTTTCAATAAAAACCCTCCTTTATCATGCTTGTCCGTCATGCTCAGTCTAATCTCCTTTCGCATGCAATATGTTCGTTAAAACAGGTTATTTCACTATAATCAATGTTTCTTAAAAGGAATGTCTCAATCTGAGAAAAATGAGGGTTATTCCATCTTAAATTCGAGGATATCAGTGCTGAGTTTGTGGTAAAAATTATAATGGCATGGGCTTTATTACAATATTACATGATAATTTATAGTGTAACCCAGAAATATTTTCCGGTGTTATAATTTTACGCTCAAAGATCTTTTTATTTACTCCTATTTCTTAAAATTTTCTGTCTTTTGAAGGAAACATGAAAAACCATTCCCTTCAAATTCATTGACATTTAATCGTAACAATCGTAACTCTCATGTCTCACAGATTTTCATAAGTATGGAGAATGTATGACATAAATTATCCGCCTTGTAATAGTACACCTTACGCGGATATCAAGGTCGGAGTAACCTTTACATTATCTACCACTGCCAACTTAGGGTGATTTAGCTCTCACGAAGGTACATATAATTCATAATTAATTATACTCTAGATAGATTATAGCGTGCAGCATTCTCATGTCGATGGTCCATAAAGTAATTTACTGCTCATAATCTGCTGTGAAGTGCTCGCCTGTATGATAGGAAATCACGCTCACTGAATTGAAATGAAGTGTTATTCATTCTCAAGAGGAAAGTATTTTAAGTCCTCTTACAAGGATATGTGAATGTTTCCTGTTGATTCTATATGTTGAAATTTCTGTCATGAACGAGGATAATGATTAATTTTTGTGCCAAAAGTATTTATGCAGGTTTCGGTATTTTCCTGGTTAGTTAAAGATTAATAAGAAAATAAGGAATAAATATACGTGTTATTGTTTTGATATAGATAATTAATGCATGAATAATGATGAAACAGGTACAGTGAGTAAAATTTTTTTCTGATAATAATTCTGTCTGATTTCCGTCTAATGTTCATAGCATTTACATCAGATGATTCTGAGAATGAGATATTTATTTGCGGCTATTTCCTTATTTCACAGCTAAGTTCAAAAGCAAGATAAGTTGAATTAAATTGAAAACATCCCTAAAGTTTCATATCTTGCGAATAGAATATGGATTCGAAGCAGTTTCGAAACTTCGAAGCATTCGTAGTTTCATATCTACAATAAAATACATATCTACAATTATAGGATCTGAAACTTCAAATCTTACAGATATTAGCTTAAACGGGATTCCATGCATATTGTGAGGTCGATTTTTAACAGCAATTTCGAGTGTGTTAACATTCGGAATCGGATAAACCTTTTCATATTACATGTCTGGGTATTTTACTGTCATTAGAAGGAACGAATACCAATAATTTTGAAGGAAACCCAACCAAAAAAGTTCGGCGCATCTTTTTACCCTGTTTGAAGAAGAAGGAGGCTCAATCTTTAAATTGGTCGCTTTTTCAGCTCAAAGAAAAACTTCCATAATTATGCAAAACGAAAGACCTCGGATCAGATATAAATTAGAGAGCAGAGATGAGTTGTGAGGGACAGAAATGCGAAGAAGTCCTGTCTGAGAAAGAGATCACTCGTATAATTTATGGAGGGGAGAAAAAGTAAATAACGACCCTTTGGGATTTGCAGAGGTCGAGGCAGGGAGATTAGAAGGATAATAGAGAGAAAAGAGAGGAAGAAAAAGGAGAAGAGAGAGAAAACGGCGGCATGATCTCTCTCTCTTTCTTTTTTCAGCGGGGAAAGAAAAATGAGTAAGAAAATACAAGCGGCGCGCTGGAGGAGCAATCTGCCACATGCGGCGAGATCCTCTCTTGTTTTTACTGCCGTTTCTAATCTTTGCGTCTTTTTTTTTCTAAGACGTCGTTCCGGAAGACATGAACAGGTTGTGTGTTGTGGGGGAAGAAATGGACTCGAGGAATGGGGAGGATGAGGAAGTCTGGTTTGAAACGCAGGTGGCGGCAGCGTCGTTATGGATTCGAAAGTTAATTGCGATGTTACGGGCGTTTAGCGGTAGAGTCCTTGTTTCATTCTTCAGTGTTTTCCCCACTCTTAAATGGCGATTCGAGGGTGCTATTTAAATCTCCTTCGCATGATTTTCCGGGATGTTATACACCGTAAAATTCGGTCATTCGACGATTTAGCTATAGCAAAAGTGCCCGCCATCACACGCAGAAAGGCGACTGGCAGATTATTCATGTAGATGTAGGAAGGAAATAAACAAAAGAGTATCGTCTGATTTTCCGGGATGTTATACACCGTTAAGGATGTAAAAATCGGTCGTTCGACTATTTAGCTTTAGGAAAAGAGCCCGTCGTCACACGCAGATTATTCATGTAGATGTAGGAAGGAAATAAACAACAGAGTAAGGTCTAAGGATTAAGAGTTTGCGTAAGGTGTCTTCCGATTTCTCGTAAGAGGGAGACGTATTTACTATATACGAGAAATCTTCTGCAGAATAGATCTCAAGAATCAAAACCCTTATAGCCTTCTAATATTTAGGACTTTGAATTTTTTATTACCTTTTTTGTTTTTAGATTTATAAAATGCCTCCCTGTTTTCGGAAAATGCTTTTCCAGGCCTGGCTTTTGGGTTATAACGTGCTGAGGAGGGTGGTAGGAAAACCCAGCAGAAATATACGACTGGCATAAAAATTTTTCTTTGCACAGAATTTGCATCACTGAGGAATACCCTTTTGGCTGATTGGGAACAGGCAATTTAACCACTCGACCAGTTAATTTTTTTTATCTTCACGTGCTTTTTAATTCAAATCCCTCTCTTCCTGACGGCCGGCGAGTATTCATTGAAAATGGCCGATACTTATCTTTCTGGCATACAATTTTTACAAAAGCAAGGTAAAACTTTTAAAGCACCGTGTTGATGTAGCTTGTATATTAGCTGCAAATTGTGGGTTTTATTCCGTGCGTTTTCTTGTAGATTCGTTATTTTATTTGTTTGGAACAGTTTAATCTGTAAAAAAGATTAACTTTAATGTTGTTAATGTTATCCCTATAATTTGCTATCGTTTATTCTTATTTTTTTCGATTCCGGAAATATTTGAAGAATTGGTTTGGAATTGGATTTGAAGAATTTAATCTTCAGCAACGATTAATTTTGATTTTGTTTGTGTTATACATGACATTCAATGTTGTTTATTTTTATTTTGGATCCGGAAGATCTTTGAAGATCTGATTGTTTTATCTGCTATGGATTGCTTCTGCAAGACATTCAAAAAGAGTTCAACTTCAGTCATTTCATCTCCTTAACCTGTTTTATCTCCTCCTAAGATAGAGAGCTACTTTGTAGAAAAATCTAAATAAGTGAATAATTTTCTTAAACAAACATTTATTGGGACCCTAAATGTTTACAACGTTAGATTAGAATCGGCAAAGTTGAGATTTCAAAACGAACATATCTCCAGGAGCTTGTAAAAGCAAAGAGCGTCGCGTAAAGACAGCAGAAAAAAATCATCAAAGGGAATTTTTAATTACCCCGACCCATCTTCGACACGAAATAAGCAAAGAATTCCTCCCCTCTTATGTACCCCTTTTTTCCCTTTATGAAAAATGCGACCCCTCTCGGATCTTCCCCCCTCAAATGGGCGACAAAATCCTCCAAAAATTTTCCCCTTGGAAATCCTTTTTACCTTAATACCTCCTTGAGTGATTTATTCGTTTCAGTGAAGAGACGAAAGATGGAGTAAGCGACGCTCACGAGGGGGCGCTCACGTGCGAAACAAACGATCATCGAGTACACGCGGTGCGGTTTGAAAATACGAGCTAGAATTTCTTTGTGAGAGTGGAAAGATAGCTCCAAATGGGGCAGAAAGAAGGAAGAAAGTAAAACTAAAATTTTGCTGAGGCAGTGTATATGTTAGAGCGAGGTAGAGTAACGGATAGCTATTGAATATTATTGTGACGGAGATTTAACATTTTATCTAATGGAAGATGGGCCCGACTGTACTGCATATATTTTTATACTTTTTCATATTATTTTAGTTTTTGATAAAATATGGTAGTATTTAGGACTCATATTGCTTTTCTCTTTTTCATGGCTCACGTCTAATATTTCTGTGAATGGAATCGAATTTAATGTCGGCTTTATGGACTTACTTTTTCATAAATCATGTAACGATTTATGCTTAAAACACATACTCCTGGATTTACTACGTCAAAGCTGCAAAGTTATTTTAAAATAACCTTTTAGGAAACTGTAATATCAAAGAATCCATATATAAAGGATGTCATCAGAAAATTTAAAAAAATTTTGATCAACTTCAGTTATGAAATTATTAACATGGACCTTTAATTTTGATAAATCTGCCCTAGATTGAAAGAGAGACTTTTCGGTTTTAATCTCGCTTCAGTAAAGGTTTTGAGTAGTATGATCATACTATCACCGTAGGCAGTTGTGTGCAATTTTTCGCTGAATTAGTCAAGTTATCAGTTTTGAGATATTAGTATCAATGATAAGGCTGAAGGAACCTGCTCTATATGGCAGAAATATATTTGTGTCACATACAGTATTCGATTACTTTAAATAAAAACGAGAACAAGAATGATGTACGTAAGTGTATAAATTGATGAAGACTGCAGACTAATCTTACAGTTTGCTTCCCTTTATCTTAATCCATTGAAAGATCCCTCAGAAGTCATGCCTTTCTTTTCTGGTATGAAATAGTTCTCCGTTTTACTTGGATTTTTCTTAGTTTTACTCTTTTGATTGATTTTGATTTTTATATTTAAATAATCACAACGTAAATTATAGCCAAAACTAAGGCATAGACATAGCTACCTAAACGGAAATTCCTAAAATTACATTTGACGATAAAAACATGAATATAATGCGTTGAATCGTAATTACTTCGTCCCATCCCAATATTTATAATTAGTAATTTTAATTAACACCACCCCGGAAATTCTTGCCGAATCCCCCCTTTTCAGTCATAAATGTGCGTCCTAAGCCAAGCTTTTCGGGAGTCCCACAGTGAGTGGAGTGGTTTTGGTGAGGAAAAAATTGAAGTGGCAGGGTTCCGTCTCTCGGGTGGAGAATAATGTCGCTTTTTTCCCTCCTGGAGAAGTCGATGTTAAAAGAGGCTTAGCTCAGGTGATATATATATTTTGGGAAGGCGTAGGTGGTTGAAATTCTCGTTTAAGACGTCGGTGAATACGGAGCGAAGAACTGTGGGGGTTGCGAAGGAAAGAATAAGGGAAATATAGGTGTGAAGGGGCTGAATAGCTTTCATTTGGGATGGAGTAAGTTAAATTTAAGAAGAGGGCTATTAGAAACTAGGTAAATTCTCAGATAGAGGTTGCAGATGAAACTGTTATGATATGATGGATGTAATAATTACTTGAAAATATACTGAATCATGTGTGGGCAAAAGATTGTTTTCACAAAGTGAGACGAATTCGCACATAATTTGCAAATTGATTTTTGATTACATTTGTCAAGGCCGGGAAATGTATAGTATATTGCAGGGGTGGCCAACAAGTCGATCGCGATCGACCGGTCGATCGCGAGGCCAATTTTGGTCGATCGTCGATAAATTAGCTAAAAGTAAGTCATATTATTTTCTCATGATAAATTTTCTTGGCCCAAAAAAAAAAAGAAAGTGAAATATTGTAATCAAATTATCAGCCATACTATGCATTTTTATAACAACTTTTTTATATTTACGAACAAATAGTACAACAACTTATACATTGCAGTTGATAAAAAAATTAAATTGCATTTTAAGTTAGTAAAAATCTATCTCGAAAAAGTGTCGGAAAATCGAATTTTTTAGGTACCGCATGTACGGAATACTGCTATCAAAAGTTGGGTCTGAAAATTTATTTTCTTCAGGAGCCTATGTCTCGAAAACTTAAAAAGTGATTTAAAAATAAAAAATATTTTTGAACATATATTTTACTTACCTACCCATACCTCGCTGGAATGCACCTTATTCTGAAACACAATGAATAAACATAGTATGCATTTCACACCCCTTCTTCCCCCTTAGACTACGCCAATGACAATGAGTCGATCGCGACACGCTTTTATGATAAAAAGTAGATCTTATATACAGAAAAGTTGGGCACCCCTGGTATATTGGTTCAAATGTTAACGTTAGGATACCATAATTCAGGGGCATGTATTTATCTTCTTAATCCCGGTAGTCACAGGCCTTAGAACGCCCTTCTTTAAGGCCTTTTAATTCACAATATCTGAAATTTTGGTATATTATACGATGATAAAAACATGGCTATTAGTTAATCCACAAAACTTTTCCGATGTAAGTCGTCTATTTTGGTCTTCTTGGCGGGGCCAATGTCGCAAATTATTTCATTTGCTATTATTACTGCTTATTTTCTCTTATATACAGAAAGAAAATTCAATTAAAAACAGTGATTAGTCAGAAATATTCCTTATTAAGTCAATGGATTCAAAAACTTCTGTGTTCTTTCTAATGGCATTTTTCTAGTGTACCGTCCCTATCTCTTGCCTGTAATGATAAGATCCACATGAATGAAGAAAATATACATTCAAATACGTGTTCTGTTATCCAATGATACAGGCGTTCAACAGGCGAATTTTCCGGCATTAACATGGTGGTTTTGAAATTTCGGATTTACTACTGATTTCATTCTATAAGCATGTAAAAATTTGAAAAATCAACTCTCTGTAATTGAAAAGATTACATCAGTTTTTCGCTTTACAATGGAGAGAAAATCCCATAGTGGAGTAAACAGCTTTTGGAAGCATAGCTTAATTACTTTTATACATTTATAGAGTTGATGACAGGTTAAATGGAAAAAGCTAATCTGATGTTTGTGAGTAAAGACTTGGCATCTTATTTACGGAAGAACAGGGTACTTCTGTCGCTTATATGACAGAAGTGTACCTTATTCTACGAAGCAAAAAAAAATTAATAGAAAACTCGAAGCAATATAAAAGATGACTTTGTATATGGAAAGTTCATAGTTTACAAATATGGCAGGCGTTGTCTGATAAAAGTATAGTAGGAAGTTTGAAAAACTTAAGACTTATGTAAAATATTCTACGTTACCGTGATAGTTATCTGTGTATTACAGGGAAAATGAAAATGAAGAGTTAACAATGCATTGTTATCCATATAAGACAGAATGAATTTTCATTTTATTTTTCGAATTAATTAAAAATTTTTCGGAATAGGAATATGTATTGGATAAGATCATGAAGTTTACGACTTGATTGAAAGGATATGGTAAACAAGGCAAACCTCATTCATAGTCAACTGAATTATCATAAGTCATAAACATAATGACGTACCATGACTTAGACCTTTCACCATTTCCTCTTGAAGATTAACCTTGAATACTACGGCACTTTATCTCATCGCTCTGAATGAGTGATACTTTGCTGTTTTCCCATCCTTAGATAATTAATTACTTGAAGCTTTTTGTATATTCGTTAATAAATTAATGCAAGTTCATAGCTTTCGATGCTTTTCATTTGGGAATTTTAATTAAAGCAAAAGTAGAGCTTCTTTTGGTTTAGCGATTGGGAGCATTATATATTAAATACATATGTAACATAAAATAGGCCGAGTACATGGCTATATATATCTCATATCCACGTACGATTCTATTAATTTATGACAGTGAGCATAATTTTAATGCGTTGTACTGTATAGTGTGCTCTGGCGGACTGCAAGCGAAACTTCGAGGCTTGTTTAGGTGCTAAACTTTTAATTCACATACAATATCAACTTGACTAAATAGTATTTATAAAATATGTTACTTATATATTCATAAAAGTACGAATAATCAGTACTTTATTGGCGTATATGTCATATGATGGACAATTATGTTGCAAACTGTTTATATACACTTTTGACCCATATTTTAAATTCTTTTTTATTTTCGGTTTGCCTCAAAACAAAACTCTTACCAAGTGTGTGTTAAGATGAAAAATTTCAGTACGCGTTTCCATTGCTTGAAAAATAACCCGATTTACTTAATTGAAACATTCCCATAAACTTTTTCCTTAGAAATTCGTCTGAAGTTAAGCATTTCCAAGGATATAAAATTTCTCACCAAAAACCATAAGTGTATAAGAGTTGTGTACAGCTTGGATATAATGATTCAATGCAAAGGTTAATAATGGGAACCATTCCACGTTATGTCCGCCGTCGATGAGGCGAAAGATATTCCGACGGCCAAAACGTACGCATGGGATAACCCTTATTAAAAAAGAAGAGGATGAAGCGATAGGAATAAAAAGGGGTGATATTTTTCAAAGGAGGACCACAATCTTCGCTGTTCTGCCGTTATCTCTTTTTTTGGGCGGAAGGCAAGAGAGGATGATGAAGAACGGGACGAGGCGCATTATGCAGAAATGTGAAAGATGGGAAGAGAAAGAGAGATGAGTTTTTAGAGGAGGAGGAAAGGAAGCTCAAAAATTTAGAGAGGGAATGGAATAGTATGTGGAAGGAAGAAGGATGGAAAGGAGGGTTTATGGGAAAGATTCAGAGGTGCCAACTGATAAGATTTGTTTTCTGAGTGATAATGATTTATGGTGCGCTGGTTGCTAATATATCTCTAAGTTATTACTTCATCTGAATATTAAATAAATATATAAAGTTATGTGTTAAATCATAGATAAATTAAAATTCACTGTTATCCAATAAGGATTTCTTGCTATGAACTGTCGATATGTAAGAGAGGACCATTTAAAGAAGTACAATTCATCAAGTCATCGATATGTTGTTTATTTTCGTTGTAGGAGAATGTGATGGTAACATATTTATTTTATACAGCTTACTATTTCTATACCTATAATGATAATTGTGTAAATTGGTGCGATATAAAAGCCAGTTTCGTATAGAAGCTCGGATGGAAATGGCTTCTTTATTTATTCTGACATTTTACTTTTTTAGTGTAAAAGCACGTGTTATACGTTTTTATCACATAAAATTTAGAAAAAGTGTGGATCTCAGTGTTCAAGTATATACTATCACAAATTCGCTTTTCTGGAAAATTTAACCACAGTTCTGTTCACCGGCGTAAGTTACCACAATAGTTTAGGGATTCAGAAGAATTTCGTTATCAGCTGAAATTTGGGAATACTTTATGCATGCGAAATTCCCTTTACGGTCTTTTAGAGCGTCTAATCTTCGAATGATTCTATTTTTCTCTGTATCAGATATTCCGTGACTTTATTACTAGGCTTTTACGATATAGAGGTCAGGAAACGAACCTTATTACACCTTGTCACTTTCGCGAAAAGTAATCGATTCCTCACCTAGTATGAATATTAAGTTATCAACTCTCGATGTCGAGGAAATCCTGAGTGCGGGAAGGTTGGCTGCGCCGTATGGGTGTGAAAAGGATGGAGTGATTTTGGGAGTGAAAGCCTTTAAGAGGAAAGAAGGAAATGGATGGAAGGTGCGCTTGCAGCTTCTCTCTCTCTCTGAGCATAAAAAGAAGGACGCGTGACTTAGGCGTTTGTGAGATAATTGGAGAGGAAAGGCGAAGGAGCGACGTCGGGTTTAATTCTGAGGAGAAGAGAAATAAATGAGCGGGAGGAAGACTCATGAGGGATTCGAAGAAATATTCGCGACTTCACCTGATAAATCGTAGGAAGCGATTATTGGAGTGGAAGGAAGAAGAGGAAAAAATGGAAATTTCGGCGAAGGGGGTGACTGCCAGAGTGATACGGAAAGAATAAACGGTTCGGATTGAAATGAAGGAGGGTTGAGGCATGAGGTACTCTTGTAGTTCCAGAGGGATTATCTTAATATCAGAATGATTTCGGATAAAAGATAATTTTCACAATAAAGACGAAACTATTGTGCGAAGTGGTATCTCAAAACTAAATAGTTTTAGTCTTAAAAGACAGCCATTACACTTAGCCTTTTCAAATTACAAAAACAAATAACCCTACTCTAACCAGGATTCTTTCTCTGGACCTAGATTTTGCTTGGCTAGCTCACTAACCACTATTTGAAACGTGTAGGAAAGCTATCAATGTAATTAATTGGATAACATGCATTCGATTGGGAAACGAATTTATCAATGTTAATGTTACTGGAAGCATATTCAGAGCTATCTTGAGGGGTATGTAAGAATTATTTTCCAAGGATACTTACCCTGAATACAGAGCAAGGAAGACCTACAATGTTATGAAAATGTTTTATAATTTTTCTATTCTAGAAATTTTAGGATTTTTTGTAGAAGAACGTGCACTTTATTTATCTTAAAAGGTCTTAAATAGATAGATAATTTCTTAAAGATTAAACAGAACATAAAGCCGTAATTTTTTCATTTTATGCCACCTCTAAGTAGTGGTGTCAGAGTTTAAAAATGTATTATAGACTCCTAATGCTTCAGTTTATTGAAATTTTCACATCTGTGAATCGATAGAATATCAACCAAAAGGCTAAAGTTCAACTCGTAATAAACATTTCTACCCTCTGTATTATTTGCTATGCGTACCGAATTTTCATAATTTATTTCGCGGAAAAAGTAGCAGTTTTACTGTTCAGAGATATACTCAATCATCCTCAACTTGCCATACGATAGATGCTCAAGAAGATGCTGTTTGTGGCGATATATAAATTAACTGTTAGCTGATAGAGATTGATGAGAATAGAGAAAAATCAAGGGGTGTAAAGAAGAGGGGAGATGGAGAATGAAGAGGAATAGGCGTAGGGAGAGTGGAAATGCTGGTCTAGCAGATGGCTGCCCCTTTCATGAGGGGTTAGCGGAAAATAAATATCTCGAGTTGAGTGAAAGTAAATTGTTATTAATTGGCTCCGATAAATATTTCTACTGCTGGAAAGATGATTAATGAATAGAGATTTATAGGTCACGTTTTACTTAAGTCATCTTATATACATTGCTTGATATGAATTAAGAAATAAGTTTCCCTCTAAAAATTACTTTTTGTAATTGTAATCAAATTATACTTTTTTTATTTTTGTGAAATTATTTCACCCTTCAATTGGAAAGTGTTGTGAATGTACTCGTTTTGATGGAGAAATAAATTATAATACTTCAAAAATTTCACAGAATATATTTAGACAGATTATGAGTGTGACATGTCAGTAGAATATATTCAGTATACTAGGATCATCATTCATGTTTGTATGAAGACTTGGAATAATACATGGGTGGTCTGAAAAGTTTCCGACATTTCGCCATTTCTCGACATGTATTCTGAAAATTTCTGAAAATTTTCTGAAGATTTCTGAAAAATCTGGGGTCGGAAACTTTTCAGACCACCCTAGTAGTTATTGGCGCTGGAAAATATTGATCTTACTCGTTTCAATGTTTAATAGAGAAGAGAGATCGATCTCTCACTATATACCTTTTATCCTTAATTTCAACAATTAAATAAAAAATTTGACATTACTGAAAGCAATATTCAGAGACAAAATCTAATTTCATACTGAAATTATGAGCATTGAGATTGATTATGAGATTGCCTTACACTCCATAATTACGTGAGATGCTCTTGCGAAAATACCTCTGGAACCTTGACATTCTCTTAAGTAGGAGTATCTGTTACGATATGTTTGGAAACCAGAGCAATACCGGAAGGTGTTACGCTATCCATCGAAGATAGGAGAGATCATTTTGACTTTCTGCAGGAGTGATCAAATGATTAATCAGTTATCTGAAGAACTGAGAAAACTGAATGAGGAGCGTAAGCAAGAGAATGTAAGCTTACTCGTATTTCATTTCGTCCAAAATAAAGCTGCTTCTTATGAAAAGAGTTCGGAGTATCGCTCGTACGAACGGAAGGAATTGAGTTTGAAATAGAAGATAATTCTGCGAATAAGAAAGAGACGCAAGGATTTCATTGAGTATTGGAGCTCTTAATGTCTTTGTGGCCATCTCATCCTTAAAAAAAGTTAATGAAGGAAGGAAACGAATAAAGGAAACGAAAAGAAATTACGGCTGGAACTCGTGCCTTTGAGATGGGAAATCTTCAGCCCAAAATTTCATCTTTGTATCATTTCTTTTTCCACCTCTGTCGTATTGTATCTCTCTCTTAACAACTCAATCTCATTTTCCTTCGTCTTTTATTCCATATTCTCTCTCCTCCCGTTATTCACCAATCAGCATTCATTACAAGGATGCTCTTTCTCTCTCTCTCAATTCTCATTTTTCTTTTAGGGACTTCCTTTTTTTCAAACTCGCCTCTACTGAGGTTTGATTGCAAGCGGTCCTTTGAGATTTCTTGCGACTGCAACAAGCGTTGATTACGTGTGGTTACGAGCATCTATAAAATTTAGTAAGTGGTTAATGAGGATCTGCAACTGTTTACATCAACTGAAAGTCTCTTAATTTAAGAGACACTTATTTTTGAAGATACTCTAGTGCTTGTTTCTTCTACTTGATTTTTGTTTCTCTATTAGGAAAGTGCACCGTGATTTTTAATTTATTATTATATCTATTCTAAATCTAAATTTTCGGCACTTCATTGGTTTTTCTTATCCCTGTTAAAAGGGGTTTTAATCTTAATGTATGAAATTTTTGTAAGTATTAATTAATAAATTATGTATTTCTATATTTGAAATCGGCCTCCAATGGAAAAGGGAGTACGTATTAAGTAATATTTAATAACTTACCTTCGGGAAAGTTACTAGTAGCTTGTCTAGAACTTCAAAGAAGGGTGTTATTTTCCGTCTTTCTGGATATTAATCTATTTGGCTACTAGTATTCAATCTTTCCGTTACGTGTTCTACTTCATAATATAGTGAAAAATTTAATGCTAAAGAAATGTTACGACCATAGAAGAGAGTAGATTGATCAAACTCTGGACGCTTCCTTTAGCCTATCAATTATGATCATAGTTTTTTTCGCTGAGTATCTTGTTGAAAAAAATCTAACCTGCATTAGTTTTGAGCTAGAACGACTATCATCTGACACTTACGCGGAAGCTGCTACCCACAAACCAACGTTGTGGTGTGGGTGTATTTTCTAATTTTTTTTCTTCATACCAGCACCCCCTTCCTTCCCAGTATCTTTATCTTTCCCTTCTGCGGTGCTTAAAAGTGTCTGATGGTTGGAAATCTTGCGATGAATTGGTAGCGAAGAAAAGAGCTTTCTTTACCGCGTCTTATGGCGTATGGAAGGGTGTTTCTATTGAGAAAGGGAAAGATACAGTAGCTGCGGTAAAGAGGAGGCGTATATAACCTATTTAGCATATCCATCCATATTTAGATTCCACCCTCTTCTTCCCTCCGTCAATGAATCATTGCCCCATTATGACGCGTGGGGTTGAGTTCCCTTGTGAAGAAAGAAGAGGGGAACGATGCGCCAAATGATGCATTCCTTACCTCATTTTCCATCCCTTTACCGTGCTTTTCTTTCGCTTTTCAGTAAAGCCGGGAGATTTTTCGTTCGAATTTTCCCTTAGTATTGTATTTTTGCAGAA
Organism: Pachydiplax longipennis; assembly: GCA_036926295.1. Taxonomy (NCBI): domain Eukaryota; kingdom Metazoa; phylum Arthropoda; class Insecta; order Odonata; family Libellulidae; genus Pachydiplax; species Pachydiplax longipennis. The sequence goes on along the minus strand of JAVFKF010000001.1, from coordinate 17,347,086 downwards.
GTTCTTTCATCTGACCTTGCTCGTGTGCCTTTCATCCGATCTAAAGCAAACCTTGGTAGCGGAGTTTTTCATAGAAGCCGTCTATTCATTCAACTATTAAGCATTCATCCTGCTCTTTAAAAATCTCGGAATTATGAGTGTTTTGTCGAATAACTAGCTTAGTGACTTCGTTTGTTATTTTATGATATTTATGCTTTGCAGAGATTGGTCTATTGAAAAATCATTTGTTTAATCGATATCGTTCATATTTATGGATCAGAATCAAATTTATCGCGATTAACTTCGACCTTTTCATGTAACATAATTTTCTCCTATTGAAGTGTAATTATCGTTTCTTCCTTTCATTTCGTTTAGTTCCTCGTTTTCAGGATTTATTGTTCAGACATGCATGAGTACTCTTCAATCCATTAGAAATAACTGAGTGACAGAATGAACTTTAATATTACCACAACCATTAATAAGACTGGGCGTAATACAATTGGCGTAAAATTAAGTTTTTCTCAGTACAAGAACAAACGAAAAATATTCTATTTATCAGGATATGGGATTGCGATGCAATTGTCTTTGTATGAATCTAAAATAAAAAACTTCTTAAGACACTTTCATCTAATAGAGAGCTTAAGAATACAGGAAGTCATTTTAAACGCGTTTTCAATTAGTACTTCCAAGTGCCTTCTAATACGTTCCGCATGTCATGCCTCAAAATTTAGAGATAGACTCTTCTCCACGGCCCTAAATTGCCATCCCCAAAAAAACGTTGACAACTTGATAGCAGTTTGGGAAATAACGACATCGCCCACGTCTCTGTGTGACCTGGAAACTTTTTCGCTCTCTGAAGACAAGGAAAGGAGAGCAACAGCGGGAGAGGCATCTTCCCGTTATCACCTCGATGGCCTGCCCTGCGGCGCGCAGTCGGAACTTAGAAGCCCAGAACATATTAAAGCCTTTATTTCTCTTCTGAGATACGACAGGGATCGGTGGCCATTACGGGAGAAAGAACCTTCAAAACTTTTGGGAGGAAAGATTAGTGGGATGATAGCATTCGGGGAGAGAAGAATGGATGATGAAGGCGCTGTGTGTTGTCTTGAGGGCAGGAGAGGACAGTTATAAGGGTGCTGGCCGTGGAGGAGATGAATGGGCTTTCCAGAGGGCGTGAGCTATGAGACGTTGTTCCCAACTCCTTCTTCCGGAAGAAGATTTACACCTATGAAACTTGAGCATTGAGTCAAATAGGAACAATTTATTCAATGTTTTATACACAGTATCTGCGATTAAAAATATTTGCCTTGCTTAACTGGAAAATTGAAAAGCTCTGGCTATTAATATTTTTTGCTTAGATTTTCTATGACGTTAACTGAGCAATACCTTGGCTTCTAGGAGCCCCGGTGCTTGTGGCTATACTGACAGCTGATATCTGATATTCTTGTAGGGATGATAGAAATTCTTGAAAGATATACCCTCACTGTTTTGTTCTTGTCCAAATACTATGCATCAACTGTACAACATATAGGCGCGGTGCTGATAGTTTCTAGAGACACAGTGACTACCAATATAAGGTGACTACCAGTATGAGGCACAGACTATCAATATAAGGTATTTCATGAAACGTCGGAAGTTGACTTTCAATAGAAATTTATGATTAATAAATGAATTTATTGACGCTCGCAAAGATAAAACATTAATCTTACGATTGCGAATATACATTTCAAAATAGCTTATTTTAATCCATAATCATAATAAAATATTTTTAAGATTTTAAATTGCAAACGATATCATTAGCTCTATCAAAATAAACACAGAGTTCGTTAATTTTGTACGTTAAAAAACTTTTTAGTTCATCGAAATAACGTTCGTCTTAATAGAAAGAATTGAATTTTTCTTTTAGAATCAAAAAGAATATTCCCATGCCTATTTAGAGTCCAAATTCATCAAAACCATATAAATTATCTATTAAAAATGCATTAGATATACTTGATCATGAAGTATCTTATTCTACCACGTTCTAAATATATTATTATAGCTCTACATAACTCATTATGTTGTAAATAAGTGGTGAAGTAGATTAGTAATATCCTGTGGTCGTGCATCCGTGACTTATATAATCTTATATATATTACACACGTTTCACTGTATTTTAAGCAGGGCGTTCAAAAACTTCTCAGAATACTTTCTTTGCTGTTCATGTTGCTCGCGTGGATTTGCCTTGTTTTTCATCGTCAGATACTCGAAATAATTCTGCATGACAATATAGCTAGGTTTTATTTAAATTTTAAATTATCTCAGACGCGATAAAGTTTGATCCCGGAACTTTATGAACGCCCCTTTTATTCGAATAAAAAATAGCATTTATTATAAATTTACAATTTTTACTGTAATGTCGCAGGTTCTCCAGCAAAACTAAGATTAAGCTGACAGAAAATAGGCGTCACCTATCGCGTGTCGTTATCCTGCGAGATAGGCGACACGCCGTTCTTTAAAGCAATGGTCGTTGCCGGTGTAGCATTTTCAGGGGTACAACCTTGACCTTTCTTCCTTCGATTTTTTTCGCTGGTAACCCGCTCTTTCTTGCGTGCTCCATCCTCCATCTATTTTGTACCATAAATTGCGCATTTTATTAAACTAACCAGAATCGTTAAGAAGTGAAGAATCGTTGATTAATTTGAATTTGGAAACAATGAATAATTACCTAACATTTTATAAACAATTTAATTATTTATCACCTTGAGTTTACATCTTTTATAGGTATATTTAATAATTAAGTTGTTTATAAAATGTTAAGAATCACTCAGTGTTTCCATATTCAAATGAATGAACGATTCTTAACTTGTTAACTTCTCTGGTTAGTTTAAAAAAATCGTAATTTATGGTACAAAATAGATGGAGATCATCTACATTGCTCATTAATTGCATAGTTACATTTTTCACGTTTCTCCTTTTTGTTAAATTTCTGATCTTTTAACTTGTAGTATTCTATAAATCATATTTGGTAAAGCCGTTTCCATAATCTGTGAGGCCCTGCGTGTGAAGGTTACCGCGAATTCCGACTAAAAGAAAAAATTCTCATGTATCTGCAGCTTTTCAATTTTGTGTTAGTTTGATTTTTCTAAGACGAAGGGAAACCTATTTTAAAATATTTGTTTAAGTTAAGAAGGATTAATAGTAAAATAATAATACCATAATAAGACTAACTTTGCAGAGAATCTATCCTCTAACGTCACTGTTACGGGCATTATTAGAATTATTCTACAAAGTATCCTATATTCTCTTATCTAGGACGCAATATGGCACCGTCTGAATATCTCGTTTTAAGCTGATAAATTTGAACCGGGCTTAACTTTATGTATGAGTAAGATTTACGTTCCTGATTAATAGCAACGTTATTGTTAAATCAAAAATGAGGTAACAGGCCAGATGTTATTTCGGTTAATATTTACAACGTTGAAATTTATTATCTTTTACTTTTCCTTTACCTTTGCGTACGATAGTTCTCGCGGCTCATTGTTAAGTAAATTGTATGCTGATCATTGATATATAAGTGGTAAACTAACAGTGGACCGCGACTACGCCAAATACTTCTTTCGACCAGTGAAGATATTCGGGTAGTTTAAATCGTATGATTATCATTAAGTTGATTAGGAACTTCACTACTTGAAATTTTGAATTTGATTCGTTATTGCTCTTAGTCTAGCTGGATTCAAAACAGTATTTAATTATTTTAGCATTGTTATGTTGAAACGAAAGAATTTATTCGTTTGTAATTAAATTATAATCAAAAATATAAATAAACGGTGGTTCACCGACTGTGTAATCTGTTATTTGGACACCACTTATTTGCGTGATATTATGATGACAACAGCACAGTAACGTTTCTTAGTGGTTCTGCAATGTCTCTCATTACATTTAGCCTTAAGGCAAAATCAGCTTGAGTTATATTTTATCTCTGGCCTACTGCAGATGAAAGACACGTTTCTGCCTTGGGATATGAGATCTCGTGAAGGTCCTTCTTATCTTTTCTCCATCGTGCGCCGTTATAAATTGCTTACCCTTCTAGGATTAGGATCATAAAGCCAAGCGTATGCTTTATTTAGATTAGAAACTCGTTACTTTGGTATTGCCCTCAAGACCTTAACTACGTCACATTCAAATCATAGGAAGCTTATCTGCCCGTTATTGTTTGCCGTGGCTTTCATAAATCAAATAGAACTTGTTTACATTATTCCGCTAAGAAAAGTGAGCTAAAGCTTGTTCGATCTACAAAGGAAGTCGATTTGTAGTTCGGTATTTCATAGACATTATTTATGAGTAATCTAATAATCATTACGTTCAGTAAAACATATATTTCGCGGCTTCAGTTCATGGTTTCATGTTTTTTGTTGTAAATTCGCAGGTCATCCCCAAAATTTACGAGGAATTTTCGGCCTGGTAGTGGCTACTTGATTTTTTTGAGACCCTTTGATTTGTCAACTCTAATGCAAAATGTTGATGTACGAATAAAGATGACTCATAATTATGACTAATGGAATATATTATTACGTGTAGTGCGAAAATAACTTTTTATAGTTTATTCCGTCCAATTATATAACTTCTAGACGCGCAACAAAATATATTTCACTGGAAGTCTTTCTTAAATTTTTATATTTAAAAATATTTTGTATGAATATTAGCTATATTAAAAAATTCATACTGAATTTATATTTTTTTTAAATTTGTACTATAGTACATCTTTCAACTTTTATTGTTTGAAAGCATTTCGTCATTACGTAGCTTAATTAACATATTAGTATTAACAAATTAATTGACATATTAACATATTAATTTGTGGGATAATTTTATTTCATAAAAATAAGGACAAATTATTCATTAAATTTAATTTTTTTCTTTTTAATGGCTCGATAATTTTGTCCTTGGGATATTCCAATTATTTCTACCATTTTGGGAAGATGTTATTTAAGTGCGTGGCCACTAATATGCTCCTGGCTTTTGAAAGTAGTACTACTTAGTCTATGAAATGACTTCAAGATTCAAAGAAATTGCGGTGGAGCGGAATACTCTGATCTTTGTAATGATGTCATTTAGGTAATAAATATTAGAACTAGATGTATAGTCATGTAGTATTTTAGTCCAGTAAGATCAGAGAGATCCATTTTTTATTAACTTATAGTTGACGTTTCACATATTCCAGTAGGATACCATCTTATTCTCCTAATATCAGTATTTTACATCAATTTTGGACATACTGCCACGAATAATTTAGCGTTCTTTACCTGTCGCTTATTCTTTCAATTTCAAGCCCTCAGGGAGATTCGTTATTCGATCCTTGTTACAGGTTTCTAGGCAACGCCCAATGCTCTTGTTTAGCGACTGAACGATTTCGATCAAAGTCTGTATATGTACGTAGTTCGCCTTCGAGAAAGCTTTCTGCTAACCTGTTGTACGTCGTTTTAGTATTTTTGTGTTTATCCTTATCGAATATAAATTACGTTTAGAATTGATAGTTTGCTGAATTTTCTAAATGATTAATGACCTATATGCATATCGGAGACACATAAACAAATGGTACTTTCCTGAAGAAGAATAAGAAGTAATAGCAGACGGAGAAATTATTGAGAGTGAACTAGATTGGATTATGAGAAGTGGGTAATGGTTGGTTTTATGGATCGAAACTATGCGGAGATTTAGCGGCTGGCAGGGAATAGGATGGAATGGAAATTTGGAACAAACCAATGGGTAGTATTATTGTTAAAAGTGCTTCTACAGATTGTTTCGCACCTAGGTTCCCACCGGGAATTGAATCCAGGGCCGCTTTCGCTAAAATCGTTTTCCCTTTCGCTAGTCGGGAACCTTAAAAAACCAATCTCCGGATCTATAATCTTTGATGTTGATACATCAAGGATTAAATATTAATTACAAAACCATTGTTAACTGTGTGATTTTATGAAAATATCAATCCAATTTCAAATTCCCGAAGTTTTTCAATTATTATAAGAGGTACTATTTGTATTTTATCCAGGTTCGTAATAAATTTTCCGAAATTGAATGCTCATTTCTCCCCTCGTGTTTTGAGCCTCATCTCTGAAGATTCATCGGCAAAATGTGAACTAGAAATAGCTATTATTTGCTTAATTTTGCGGATGCAGTGTAGAATCAATATTTTCATTCGGCATTAGAAGACCTCACAAGAGGAAGACATGATGCTCGGAAAAAATGTTTCCTGATCATTCCCTTTTTCCTATGTATAATTTATTTACGTAGCTAGATTATAAATGTTTATGCCATATTATTTGTGGAAAACTTAAAGTAATACGGCGATAATAATGTTAAATTTAATGATAATTAATGTTAAAGTTTAAATATCTCATTAAATATTAATGTAGAATATACGTCGATTTACTAATTACACTGTTAAATCTACAAAAAATTTAGTCAATATTACACTATTACCTGAAAACCGTTACCTGGAAATGAAATCTAAATATATTTCTTCTTTTTTAGCTCATAAATACCCTCGCGACGGATCTCGACTGCATGCTGACGGAACTCCGCCTCGCGCCTCCGCCCCCGTTCGACGTGGGCAGCGGGGGCGAGGCACCCGCCGACCCCTCGTCCGGGGGCAGGAGGAGGAGAAGGAGGCGGAGGAGACGCAGGAGGCCCCCAGCCGCAGAGGAGGCGGGCGACGAAGAGGATGAGAACGTTGAGGGAAGGCGGAAGAGACCAGAAAGAGGATGGGGCGATGATGTGGACAGGGATGACCTGCTCTCGGACGACAGCCAACAGGACTACGACGCAAGGTGGGTCTCTCCTTATAATCCCGGCATCCGAAGCAGCAAGCTGGGATGCGGAAGATTAGGTGCCAACGAACTCTCTTTGCGGAGGCATTCTACCGTTGAATGCGATCCGACTCAGCGGGAGCGAAATTTTGCCTCTTGACGTCTCATCGAGGCATCCCACGACGTCGCTCGGGCTTTTTTTGTGCGAATTTCATGTCATAAGTCGCGATGTCATCGGTCTATTAATTGATCCTGCGTAAAGCGTGGTTATATATTCGCGTCGTTTTAAACAGATTGTTTCTATTCGAGGAATTCTATATTAAAGATTTAGTTCCTTATGTAGATGGGGAGCCTTACCAGTCAAACGTGAATAATTAGTAAATCAAAAGTTTTCTTTTAAATCTTTCTTTGCCCCGAAGTTATAAGAGGTTAATCGAAATGAAAATTTTCAACGATTTTGATGATTGATTTTTTTCTTTTTTCTTTAAATGTATGTTTCCTTTTGTTTGATTTCCACGAGTAACATATCACTGATTTCCATCTTTATTATATTTGAAGTTTTCTGCCAAATTTATTTTTGATATATGTGATGCATCGACAGCTGAGGCCATTTCGAATCTTTGGTGACATAAATGAATCCATCACATTAAATCAGTCCAGCTCTTCTTGTCCACAAAGATCCTTTCTAATTACTTTTGTGAGAGCTTTATCCTTCGTCGTGATTAATTAATTAGGGAGTTGATTTTTAGATCATATGTGGGTCTACAGTATTTTGAAGTGTTGCTAGCAAGAGAGACGTTTTAATCAAATGTTCTTCGCAATTAATAAAGCAGGAATTGGAAACTGTTATTAACTTTACTCGAAAAATGCCTGCATCTTAACATGATGGAAATTCGCCGTTTGGAGATAAATACCAAGTCCGGTAAAGTGACAAATTTGTGATTCCTTCGAGGATATCATGAATTGGATTGCGGGACGGATACCGATTTCGAAATATCCCCGTACCCTCGTAAATCATTGATCTTTTTGCTCATTAAACCAGATTTAAGCTATTAAAAACGTTTTGCATTTGGAAACGTTAAAATTTATGGCATCTTCTGGCGGGGAAATAGGTTTCACTCCATAAACATATCCATAAACCTGTTGCTGTCTTAATTCTCCGAGCTTATAGGTAGTTTTTTCATCAGATTGTTAAAAAGAGATTTTGGTTTGCGGAAAATCCGCAGAATTCGTTTGAGATACACTATATTTCAGAATTAATGAAACCAGAATGAAATTTAATGAGCCAGAGAATAGTGAGACATTAAGAATTTAAATTGATCAGGTCTATGGTTTAAAAATAGAAGTTAATTCAGCCATATGAAAGGATTGATGAGGAAGAGGATTAAGTCTAAAGAAAATGTAATTTAGGCGTTATGTTCAAAATCAAACATTCAATCAAAAGTTTTCATTTCAAAATCAAAGTTCAATTACATATAACCTAAAATTGCACTGATGACGATAAAAAGCAATTGTAGAAACTAATGATAGATAGCAGATATCCTGACTGAATTTTACAAGACGGGTCAGAAGGAATAAGTCATTTTTATATATTTTACTGTTACTGACGGTTCATTGAGTTAATTCTCTTTCAGAATTATTTTACATGTTCCTCGTTTTAAATTTTAAATACAGTTACAAGGTAGTGAGTATGATAATAATTTCATATCGGGAATAGCTTAATGGTGATCGATGTTAGCTGAATAAAACTGATATAATGGGATCAGTGAGTTTAAATGTTTGAAAATTATAGAATTGTCTCTACGCATGAAGAATGGGGATGATGATTGAATCCCCGCTAAGAGCTGAATACTTAGTAATTAAGCGAAAAAAAAATCGAAGTACTAAATAGAAAAATTTCGGGATCAGAATTTGCAAATTCGGCGGCTCGAAGTAATGAAATACACATACACATAAACGATTGAGATTCAGTAAAGTAAGGGTAATAATGTTGCATAATGTGTTAGCTTTACTTGAATTTATTGCTTGTTAACCTTTAGATTCTTATATCTATTACATACATCTTCCACCAGAACTTAAGAAATGACATATCTGCAGTTTATTGTCGATAATGTTTAGACTATAATTAACCTGGAATTCTTCGCTGTGGTCGAGTTACCTTAATTGGCCATGAATTGTCCTCGTTCCGTTCAGCCTCCTTGCCCTCGTGGAAGTGGTCCATGATATCATTCCCAAAATAAAGTCATCTCGTCAGGGAGAAACATTTTCCATTAAAAAGTGCTCTATTCCAGTGTCCAATCCGTCTCGAGATCTTTTCGAAACGCGGTCGTCATTTGCAAATACGCTTTTGATAGGAGCTCAAGTAAGACCCATATGCGAGGGCAAAGTTTTCGCTTGCTCCGTCATCTCTTGCAATGCAAGCAGGTGTATTAATCTCCCTTCAAGAGAGTGTCCGAAATCCAGCGGGCCCAAAAAGTCAAGGCCTTTCGGTACTTAATCATTCACATGCCCTCTGATTTCCCGGCCGATTTAAATGTCGCGAGAAATTTCAATTTTTGAGCGGAGTGTTTCAGATTTTAAAGGTTAAGAATCTTGATTACGAGAGGAAAATTTGGAATTCGAGGCTTAAGTTACTTTTTGAGGTTTTTGTAATAATGTGGACGTTTATTCAGATTTACCGAAATCGTGTACGGTTATGGAGTCCTGTGAGAGTGATTTAGAGCTTTGAAATTTCTTAAGCCGAAGTTCTATATTTGCTTGTTCGAGTAGCAATGATTTTTACTTAATGTTATCTGAACCTCGATCTGATAGAAGAGTTCCATACTCTTGAGAAAGCATCAAATCATGAAGTGGAGCGTGAATATTTGTAAGAAAGAAGAAAAAGTTAAGTTTACTTTGCTAAGAGAATTGGAGATAATACTCTGTAGGATACGTAATCTGATCAGATACTGCGAGAAAAATCAGGGTTTATTTTCCGCCAAGAAAAACGACTAGTTGAGTATATTTGTAGATATGGAATAATATTTGCGTTCAATATCAAACACAGGGTTTTAAATAATATCACGACAATCCTTGGCCTCGGTATGGTGTTAATAATTAATGAATCTATTTAAAGTAACTATGTGACACGAGTGTAAATAAGTTATTATGTAGGCTTATAATGAAATGCATGTCTCCTACCTGTTATCTGAGCTGGTGTGTATATCCAATCTAAGAGGGTGCTCATGAATCATGTATCGAGGACAGTATCGTTGTCTGAAGTCCTTGGAGCTAGACAAGAACACTGGTATGTTGTTAGGGAAGATCGTTCAAGGAGACGTAGGTCGCAGCAACAACAATAAATAGAAAATAGAACCATGGTAACAGATCTGTTAATATTTTCTTCTTGTTGGACTCCCCATTCCAAGGAAGTGGATGTCTATCTTGGAATTTCGAATACTCCTCAGTAATTTATAATCTTGAAATACAGCGTTATGTTTATCATGTTTGATAAGCAGGTTGATTTCTGAATGTTTAGTTGACCTTGTTATCTTCCTGATTAGTAATGCACATTGGAATAGAACTTCCTGTATTAAACCCGATATGATTATTTTTATTTGCAGTGATTTTAATTAACCATTAGATTATTGAAATATATAAGAAATCCGAGGAGCCTTTTGAGACCCTGTTAAAGTGCGTTATAAGTTATTAGATATTAATTATTATGGAAGATTATTTTTTAAATTTTTGTTAATATTTTTTTTACTAATAGCATGATGATGTCCAGGGCAGATTTCTAGAAAGGATGGATACTCATAAAATTTTGAAAAAAATTTTCTTAAAGGATTGTCTTCTTATTGCCATGAGAATTTGACTTAGCAGAATGTAGATAATAGTTTGTATATGTTCATTGATTGATTTGTCGAAATATAAAATTTTCTCTATTACTATCATTTGAAGTTTTTAAATGTTTGAAAAAAGTCGCTCTTATCCGATAGTGAGTAACACTGCCATTTGATAAAGATTCTGGAACTGCTGGTTTAAAATAAAAAAAGTATATAGATCCCTAGAATGCAGAAAGAGTCTTGACTTTTTTATAGCTCCAGCCTTTTAGCCTTTGTTAACCTTAGTTAGGAACTTTATTTTTAATTTAGCCCCCGAGAGGCTAATTTTATCTAATAAATTTCATTTTCTTGCTATAATTAGAACGACGAAATAATGATGCATTTAAAGATCTTTATCGGCGGTGCGAATTGCAGAAGTGTACCTCTAAACTTTAATTTTCGATTGGTCTCTGCCTCATTTTCTTCTCTTTGATTCATTATCAAATCTTTAACTACCATGTGTAATTATGCTGACCTTTGATTATCGTGTGTAATTACATTACGCAAACACTCATATTTCTCAAGGACGATTGAAGAATTGACTCATTCTCATAAGTCACAACAGCAACGTCTGATGTGCAAATGGGTGACGGTATAGGAATCATAATTTTCTACGCTAAGACTGTTTTTACTGCTTTGTGGACATAAAGCCGTTGAAGCAATCTTTTGTGGTTTTATATTATTCTAAGAAGAAATCTTTCTCACTATAATTGTTAGTCAACGATCGGTGATATTGTATGAAAAATGGTCTTGATAACAAGAATATATTTTCAAAATATTTTTGAATCTTTGTTTGAAATTTCGCAATTATTTATTTCGCTGTCATGTCACTCATGAATATAAAAAAATATCTGCATATGTTAGTAACGAGTCCGCTGAGATAGCATGAAGAAAGAACCTTGGGTCAACTGTGTAATAATTCCTTTGGCTTGTAACGTTTTCCATGACGCACAGTACTACATAATTTCATAATTAGCAATCTTAAAGGGCATGAGATTATGGTCGACCGCAGCTTGCGAAGTGATGATCCAACGCATCGCATCGTCTTACCGGAGTTACGTCGCCAGCGTTTATCAGCTCTTGGTAATGTACACCTTGTGTGAGGCGAGCCATACTCGTGTCAGCTGCTCATGTGATGAATATTGACAGCAGCGCCTCTCGTGCAACAAGTTGTAAGCATAAACTGCCGCATAGGCCTCAACTCTTTTAAATACACCCGCAGCCCCATGTCACCCTCGAGGCGCTATTCATTGGTGGTCCAGCGGTTATCTCGGTGATGTGACGTGACTTTCTTTCGCTTTTTTGCCAGGAATCTCTTCGCTGACGATGATGTCATTTGGCATCGCAACGTTCAGTTCAAACGGAATTTTTACGTAATAAAAAGTTAGGAAAGTTACGTTTGACAGTATCACGCGGTCAAAGAATGGAGAATTTCCTATCTGAGTTGAGGTTTTTTTGTTTACTGCAACCTATTGGACTAATATAATATATCATGATAGGGAGCACTTTGTTTTTACGATATTATAAAGATGTGAAGAATGACTTTATAATTTCTACAATATGTTATATTCGATGACTGGATTTCGATTTTGGTAATGATGACGATTTTGGTTACAAGAGCATTATCATTGTATCATCAGTGTATACGGCGGTTTGCAGATGATATTACGGTAACTACAGAAAAGAAAATAGACCGAGAATTACAAGAATTATTTCCTCTATAGATAGGATGAGGAAGAAAAGTATCAAAGTAAATATATTAGAAATCATAGCGGCGGTCTTTTGCTTAAGGAGGGAAAGAAATGTACAAGTAATATTAGGATTGAGCAACTTTTAAAGTACAAAAGAACTCTGCTATAAAGTCAGCAATATCATCAGTTAAGGAAGCAGAAAAAGAGAAACAGCTAGTAGGATAGCCAAAGAATTTTATAGAAGAAAACTACGCCTCGCAGCACAAGGTACAAACTTAAATATTTGAAACAGATTTTAAATATTTGTAAATGGAGTATGGCCGTGAAACATAGATTATAATGACTGCACAGAAGATTACATTGGAATGAGTTAAACCGTGGGTATGCAATCTTCTTTAGATACCCTTCAGCCAGAGAATATTTCTCTACTACCATCCGTGGTTCAAAGCAATTTCTATGCTTCCCTGATCAAAATAATGGAGTTTTTCGTTCCTTGAGTCTTTCACTGTGGCGTGACAACACACTTTCGGTTTCCTTGGATCTGAGACCGCCTCACTTTTACCTTCACTTTTTCTTTGCCGCTCAGAAGCAAAAGGCAGAAAAAGACCAGCGCACTACATCTCCGTGCCAAAGGTAGTTTCATTTCCCGCTATACTGCGAGACCAATCGAGCGGAGAATGAAGGTGCTTTCAGAGTGCGCTTGGTCATTGGTCGACGGCCAGGCAGAACGCTCGCCCTCACGCGTAGAAAAAGTGAACTAGGTGGAAAGATGGAGAATAGTCGAGGGTTTTTTTATCCAATCCCCATCGGCAAAATCATCGTTTCGTACTCTTACTTTCCTTTCCTCTTACCTCATTTCTTCCTCTCTTATCGAGATCAGACGCTGTCGGAAGGAATCTTCACGGATCATGGTCGTGCTTGTCGTGTTAAAGATTCCATTCTTTGATGCCCATATCCCCAGTAAATATGGCTTTAAGGTTGGAATATTTTTCATTTTCTTTCGAAATTTACTCGCCTATAATTTCTAGTGAAGATTGTAAAGGAAGTAAGAAAACAACCGAAACAACTATGAACTTTCCATGGAATATTTTCGATCATGCCTCATACAGTCATCATCCTTTGTCTGCCATGTTATGTATGCTATATTTGTCTCAATAATTATTATAATAGTTCGATTGTAGTACATATCATTGCTTCGGCCTTTGTTACGATATCCTTCTGTTGTTCTAAATCCGAGCAACGAATCTGGAAAGGAAACTTTGGAAAGAGTTTTATTGATTAAGATGAAATGGTTATTCTTTATTGTTAGTATCTAATCCGATGTGAATAATTACGTAAAAATTTGAAAAACCTTTCATTTTACGAGACAAGTTTTACAGATCAAGTCTTCCATTTTATCCTTATAATGAAGCGAAACTATGTACCTATTACAGCATTTGATCCCAGATACTAATGAGCGCTACGAAGCAAAATGCAATATATTCGGAGATGCATAGTATTATGTCGTATTCACAGATAGCGAATCAATCAGAAAGTTTTCTTTATTTCTTCTGCTCTCCTTTGCAAGAAAATGAACGTTAAGGACGTTGTGTTTAATCAACAGAAATTGCTAGTAAGCAAAGTACATGTTTGGTTGTTTAGCAATAGATGGAAAATGAAAATCTGTATGTTGTGGTCACTTGGATATTATTTGCAGTTGAAGATGGACTTTGAAAATTGTTTCTTTGTGCAAATTTACTATTTAACTTCCATTTTAATTTAATAGCTTTTAATTTTCTCTTCAAGCATTCTGCAAATGAACAAGGAACTCGTCCTCCTAAGTATTTCTCAGCAAATTAGATTTCCATGTCATATGATTCAGTTTGAAGACTCGTTGACATTTATAGCTAAGCGTGTTAATGGAGAGTGAAGGACGATTTCTCTTCTTTAAGAGTGTCGAAGTATGTTTAATTTTATTCACATCTCGAATGCGGGAGAGGTTGAAATGAAGCTTTTAACGATTAACCGACTCCAATGTCGCGCGGAAAACCGAGAAAATATTTCTAACGTCTATTCCTATGATAAATGAGACTAATAAATTATTTACATGGGGTTCTGGAATTTCCCTCGCTATTCATAGCTTAAATTATGTGATTCTCTGATTTCATTCATTTCAGGATAAATTTCTTATATCCAGGGTTTAGCTCCAAAATATATAGATTTATTTCATGTAAAAATTCTCAGTTTTTTAGTTAATTAAAAATGATAATTTAAGTACCTGTGTTTTTACTTATAAAGCTGCATATGAGGGTGCTATGGATATAGGTCTAGGAGAATTTGTACCTTGTAGGGGAACTTGTTTTACCAAAAGACCGTATATGTGTTTAGTTAATTTCGGCATGACAAATTTCAGTTTAGATTATATTACGTAGTGTTTTATTTGGCTGAGATTTACACTGAAACGTAATTTTTTATGTTGATTGTTATTCATATCCAATTGGTCACAGATGTAAAAGAAATTATGGAAATGAATTTATTGGATTGCCAAGGATTAAAGGCTTTCTATTTTACGTTTTACAAAAAATTGCGCAGAGAATATGATGATTGAGGGTTAAGTACGATAAATGAGAATATTTGTCAAAACGGATAAATAACGCAGTGAAAGTTTCTCAGTATAATGTTTATGAAATATAAAAGTTTTAGTTTAACGTAGTCATTCAGTTAGTAGCCCCACAGCCTTCAAAATTTGCGAAAGAATATTAATTAAATATTTTTGTGAAGCATAATTTACGTTTTATCCATCGCTAGCTCAGAATTACAATTTCTTTTCAGATAGATTTCTCATTAATTAGTTGCGGAAAAGGAGGAATGTTTCTTATTCTCGTTCATTCATACTTTTAGTCTGTCATACTTTTGTATAGAACTCTACTGAAGGTCACATTCCAATTATGTTTTTAAACTCTGAAGAAAAATCGGCCGTAAGAATTAAATTTATTAGTGTATAAAATTCAATTTTCAAGAAAAACTTGAAAATCAAATCAATACTCTAGATGCTTACATATTCTTAAACTGGATCAAGCTTACCCCCCGGGCAACTTTGTCGGTTTTTGTACCGTTATTATATCAAGCACACACACGAGATGCTCTGAAACTGTATTCCTTCTTCTTTCATTACGTGAGGGAAATGACAAGTCGATCTTAGAACACTTCACTCCTCGACGCTCATCTTCATTTACTTCTCACCGTCTTTACCTGTCTTGGAGTACTCGGCGCTGCTTGGTATTCACTTCGAACGCCTGTCATGAGTTAGGTAGAGTTAAGGAGGCGTGGCTGCGACCCAGAATTGCTTAGCGACGGATGTGTCTCTCGTGCTCCAGTTGGCAACATCGAGTGCAGAACTTGTCTTGAGAGTGAGTCAGCCAAGAATGAGGAAACACTCAGGGGTCACCCTCTCTCCCGAAAGAGATTCTGCGAGATCGGAGCTGAAAATTTAATTATTCGAACGCTGAAATGAAAAGAAGCCTGTTTTTACGATGAACCAATCAAGTTTCTCTCTCTCTTGAATAAGAAACGTTTTCCGTCCGTATCTGTGCGTGCATTTTGATTGGTCTTACCTAATTTGTTGTAACCGCTCAGTCTTATGAGTATAGGAAGGTTAGACATAACTTTCTCTTGAGTTTTCAAGATTCATAGTGGTAGGACTATTGCATACACGGCCAAACGACTTATCAACAGATGTAAACTTTTCCGCCTTTTTTACAAAAGCTAAAAACGCTTACCAAAGTAAGCGTTGTTTATAGTATATGTGTCGTTCTGGTTGGCCTGCACTATTGGTTATTGCACTATTAATGTGTAATGACGCGGAAATAATAATGAATTATCGTGTATTAGTTCATATTTTACACAATGGATTTGTTAGGAACGTACTTGAGGGAAAATAGAAGGAAAAGCAGCAAGAGGAAGACCAAGGGATGAATATATTAACCAAATAAAGAGAGATATAGGAAAGAAGAGATATCAGGATGTAGTAAAGTTAGCTTTAGATAGAGATGAATGGAGGGCTGCAGTCAACCAATCTACGGATTGAATGACCTATGATGATGAGTTCATATTTTATTTTAATAAAAGCCTTTATTCATAATTTTTCATAATCTATGATGTTAAATATTTGGTACTTCAGTTGACGCTATTGGAAGAATTAGTAGCCGAAATTTTCTTAAAATACTTCAAAATAAATATAAATTTTAAATTGATTTAATTTCTTTAATGTAGAATAATCATTATTCAGTAATATTAATGATATCAGGAGCCGTATTGGATAAAAAAGGTTCAGAAATTAAACCCGCTCGTGAGTTAATTAGTCACACAATTGATATACATTTGAGATTCATTACGACTTTTAAAAATGCAAAATGTTTATTTCGATTATCCAAACTGTACATAATATAATTCATAATCAGTCGCGTAACGGAAAGCTCGTTAATTACTTGTGTGCTGTATATGCGTTCTTCAGCTTTTTTATTCCAGTATTCAGTTAAAACAACTTTTGAATTAATGTACTATATTCCTCAAAATGGTTATTCAGATTTCCTTATTCACGAGTTTCTTTATTTTTGATTCATTAAATATTTAAAAACATTTTACCATAATTTTGAATGTATTACTTCTATTGGTTACTTGTGGATTTATTATATCTCAGCATGAATTACGCTCTTTTACAGCGATATTTTTTGTGGTTTTCTATAGAATATTTCTCCCACATACAGACCTGACTTTATATATGCTCGCAGAACAGAAATTGTCAAAATGCTCTCAATGAAATATTCTTTTTAGGTCGTATTATCCCTTTACGACTGATTAAAAGGGTTAAAGGTTCGCAACCGTCTCTCTTGACTTGCTGCCTCTCCTCCCCTTTGTAATTCTTTTCGTATTAAAGGCTCTGAAGTAGTACGTCGCGCGTCTGACAGGACGGGCGGTAATTTAGGACGGTTTGGGTAATGGGCAGAAGGTGTCGCAAATGAGGCAGGCCAAGAAGGCGTGGGTCTCGAGGGGCGCTTGTTATTAGGGCCGCTGACAGAGGGAGGGTGGGCGTTGTCTAGGAACATCAAGCGCCTTAATCTATCCGTCACTCCCGCCCATCCGCCCAAAGGAACTTCCTTATCCAACGACCGAAAATCTGCTTCCGCTGTATCGAAGAGAGTGACGTTATAGATTGCTTAAAGGGTATTGAATGCAGGCGAAATTCATTAATGATTCCAGATCGAGCGTGGCCGAACTTTCACATTTCAGACGTCATCCGCTGGGATCATCCGTTATTTTCTAAGATTAGAGGTGGTGCCTACACTATCTCATTTCAGGAGGCCTAATTTAGCTCGAACAACTAATTACATAGTAAACCATTTGTCTTAACGTCTTCAATTAATCATTCCTCATACCTTTGGCCGGTTACAATATTATTTCCTCTTTTACTCTTCTTCCTTTATCATCGTACAGTTATGAGTTTTAATATAGAGCTTCTCGTGTTTGGATGTGCTAGTTTGTCGCAAGAAAACTCTTGATACACTGTACAATTTTCCTTCGTTAATTAAGTTAGCTAATGCATAGTGTGCTATATGCTAGTGGCGGCACGATATAAATGTAAAATTAAATGTTTTAAACGTTTTCCTTATTCCCTTGCCAGTAATATTTGCTGCCTAACATTTTATTACTGTTTGGTTACCGATTTATGATTGGGAAAAAAATTAAAATGAGCCTCGCTTGACTGAAGTTCTGTTTACTACTAGGAAAATTATATCCTACATACATATTTACAGAAGATATCCTCAAATTTTTTGAAAGGGGGCCTGATTAATTCATGAAAAAACTTTGGTTTATTTTTTCTTTAAATGATTAATATAATTCTTAAAAAGTATGTAGTTTTAGTAAAATTATGTGGTTTTTATTTTAAATTGCATGATAAAATCAAACATAATAAATGCACGCTACATACAGCTAAATAGGTGAATTTGAGGTATCATGATATGAAGGCGTTTAGAACATGACACCCTTCTTAATCGCGGGCCGCATGAAAACCTTTCGCGAGTCGGATCTGGCTCGAGGGCCTGATTAGGGGAACCTAAGATCTTCGATTACGTGCGGCTTTTGGCCCCACATAACGAGCGGGCATGGAGTCCGGGAGAATCGTTATCTGTCCGTTTGGGACGACCTGCTGCTGCGTTGGCTTCGTTACGTCTTTCCAGGGATGAGTCAGAGTGGGCGGAAGGTGTAGTTAAACGGGATTTTCGAGGGGTTCCTCTCGAAGGGGGAAGGGCTCTTTTGGAGGCGATGGTTTGAGGGGAAGAATAGCTCTGAGGGAGAATGGACATTCCTTTTTACCGAGGCTCTTCAGAGACAAACCAATGGGGAGGTGGTTTCCGAGTTCGCCGGTCGAGCATTCGCCCCTCTGGGGGATCGCCAAATGTGCCCAACGGTTGCCAACTCTCGCTGGTCAATTGGCAATGCAGGGATACCTTCAAGTCGTAGCGTCTTAAAGGAGAAGGATGAGATCAAGTGGTCGTGATAGGTTCCAGTGTTCTGGAGGATTTCCGATGCTTCATTTGTAAACATGTTTATGTAATCTTGATTGTGGACGATTTCCCTCTGTATTATCTTTTTTATGAATCTTCTGCTTGAGTAGATACATACATCTTTGAAACAATTTCCTCATAAAATTCGGTTTAGATCTATAGATTTTATTAAATAAACTCCTCAGAGATTTGTGCTGAAATGTTCAGTCATCTTAAACCATACATTTTTCTTTGCAATAAAATATTTAGAGCATGAATATAGGTTACATTTTCATTATAATAAGATGGTTTCATAATAGAAAAATAAACCGATAAACTTATTCTAACAGAGAATCTCCAACGATTTTTAGGTCTTCTCATCCCTTTACAACCTCTTATATTTTTATTGTGTTCCATCTTCGTCATTCTGCTTCAGCCCATCAGCCCTAACCTGGATTTTAGGCTACATACCATCGTTAAGGGAGTTCGGTTCGGCATTTCTTAACTTTCTGAAACGGAGCCGGCATTAAAATACTTTATCCTACCTTGTTTATTAAGACTAGATAAAATGGGAAAATATTCTAATTCGATTTAATTATCAGTTGATTTTCTCCGACTTGAAGCACTTGAATGTTGGCTATATATCTCTTAAGTGCGGTCTTGCGCTTTCATATGCGTCTTAAAGGTTTATTATGAGTGAAAAATGCGGCCTTTCAATCAAAGCAGGATGCCAGCCAGTCTCTCCTACCAACTATCGGAAAACATCTCTTTCATATAGGAGATGAAGTTTGAGTTTACATTTATTTAATTCTCATTCATTAATGTCTATATTATTCCTAATATTCCGCAAGCAAGCCTCTTGTAACATACTCAAACTATATCCACTTCATTAATGTTTTCATACACCCACGTTCCACGACCGTACAAGAGCGTGCAGCAGAAGTATGCGAGTGAACCGAAATTTCCTCTTTCGAAAAATTTCCATAAAATATTTATTCCGCAATTCGTGCGTCATTATGGATCGTTAGGTTTGAAAAGGAGACAGCAAGTAAAATTTTTAAAACTCGCCGTGAAAGCGGCGTAAAAATATTTTAGTCGCGAGTGGTTATTCCAATTTCCGTGTCGCTCCATAAAAATCCTCTTGAACTTCCAATCCCTTTCCCTTGAAAAATCGGAATTTCACCAACTCCGCCGGTGAAATACTTTTTTTATCGCCTATAAAAATTCCGGGACGCGACCCTTTTTCCTACGCAGCTTTCCGATGATGTTTCCCGACCCTGGAGAGGTCGTAAACCCATTGTCGCTGGTTCATCATATTTCCGCCGACGACAGTTGGAAGCGCGGCGCTAGCATCGACGTGGTAAAGATAATTGCTTCGGCGTCTGCCTCTGGTGCTGGATAAAGCCTGGTTTAGCTGCGGCGGTGGCAGTCGTGTGGCCGTAAGTCGGTAGCACCAAGGAGTGCGGCTTGGTAGGCTGAGGGAAAAGCGGTTCCCTCCCCACAAAATCCTGCTTCTTTGAAAGTTTTTAATCAAATGACAACACCGCAAGTGGATTTTCGCTACCAGAAAAGATCAAAAAGATGGGATTATTGGCGGAAAGCACAAAGAAAAATCTTGGCTTAACCTGAAGAAGCTAATTACAGGCACCCTATTTAAGATTTTATTTCGTGGTTTCTCCATTGGAAGTTGGGATTTTCCTTCAAGGAGGAGGAGGTTGAAGAGAATTGTAAATTCTCTCAATTATTTTGATCTGTTTCTATGATTCAAACACTAGCCGCTTTGATCAGTTCCTATGAGAGTCGGCCACTTTTTAATCTATATTTGGTTACATACATTCCGAAGAGGTCTTGTTGTTATTAAAGTTTTTTTGGTAGAAATTTCACGTGAATTAATTCGACTCAAGACATTGCCAGTATGCAGATCTGATAATTTCTTTTTTAAGATCTCCCGCATCAGAATTAATGGAAGGCATGTTTTGAAAATTCTTTTATTTGATATTTCCGGTCTATAAATTCGTTTTCCACATAAATGGGATAGATTACATCGATTAATTTCTATTGTGGTACGGTGGTTTTCCAATGATATTCCACAGAGTCCTTCCTAAAGTTGCTGCTTTATTGTTTAAAAACAAATTACACGTAGAAAGTGGAGGGATTAATTAAGTAACCTATTTTTACATTTTATTTGAAACTGAAGACGATTTTAACTATCTATCATTTCTGTCATTGCTTTTATGTACGCTGGTAACGCTGATGTCGTCGCTCTGAATTTGATAAAATCTCTCTCCTCTAATTTTGCTTCTAAATTATATCATTAGCTTCTTGGATGGAATTAATTAATACAGTGAAATGGACTAGAAATGAAGAAATGAAATAGAATTTTATAAATAACAGTAAAAATTAATTCCAGTGTAAAAATAACTTGAGAATTATCTCTATAGGCCAAATATTAAATTACAAATGCTGTGATAATAATGATTGTATGAGGAATGTAAGACATCTATTTTTTCTCTTTTCAGGTAAGAGCAAAAGGCTACCTATCCTCATTGCTGTTGTTTATATTTCTGGAAAAAGTTTAGTAAGTATTTGTCTAATTTCCTTTCTTTCCTATAACTAGAAATGTAAATCCTTACAGGTATAGGAAACAGCCCGCAGTGAGGAAAAAAAATTAATATCTATATAATAAGAGGGAAAAGCGAATACAATCGTCTGGCTTAGAGGTATCGGTTATATATATCCGAATGAATTACGTCAGTAGCGAGATAGGTAAACAAAATTCTTTCAATACAGTTCTTTGTTTCAGGAAGTGATTAAAAGGCCAATTCATTGGGCTAATTAAAAATCCAGAAAGGCCACGTGTGGCCTCAAGGCCTTAGATTCCCATACAGATGGCATTAATCTCACATATCAGAATATCTCTCCATTCATATAAAAGAATGTACTTGGGATGATTTCCTTTACTCACGTTTTCATCATAAATCAACATCAATTTTTAAAATATTCATGAGACCATCTAAGAGGAGATATTAATCACATTTTTTTTCAATATCATTTATTTTTGCTAGTATATGGATTTAAATACTTATTTATATATTGTATCACGCGAAATAAGGGTATTTCCTGTATTTGATAACAAATTATTATAATTTATTTCGGATCGAAGCAAGAATTAGCCAGTAGGCTGTTATGTTCTTCGTATTTAAAGTCGGCAATTTTATTTTATCCCCCCTCCCTTCAATAGCCTATCAGAAATAAAAGGAACTTATCGTACGCAACTCTGAAAGCAACCAGTAACAGCTGCAACCGCACGTCTTATTTTCTTAATTACTCCGAATGCCTCTCTCTTCTCGATCCCATCGGTCTCAATACCGCAGTCATTTTACAATTCCCGATTTTAAAGCTCGCTAAAAGTCGCGCATTCTTCTCCGGATTCGCAAGTGGAGGCCTCGTGACTTTTCCACGTTCCCCTCTTCAAGTGCGTTTGACGGGATCGTGCTAAGAGAGCAGACGGCGTTCGCGTGTACGTATGCGGGGGGCCAAGAGTGCCTCCTTCTTGAGGGGAGGGAAGGGGTTTAGCGGAATAGGTGCTAAGAGAGGGAGGGACTCGTAAAGGGAAGCCTTTCAAGTAAGAAAAGAGTACGGGATTTAGAGAATAGGCGCAAGAGGAAATGCGGAGAAGCATCTGCACGACTTTTAAGGGATCCTTCATAAGATATAAATCCCTCCTGGAAGTTTATCTACGTCCTGTTTGTTTCTTTGAACCGAAAAAGTGAAGACTTACATTTGCGCTTTTCTGAAGAATTTTGTTTTCGTTTCAATGTCACTCTAAGTCCATACCTAAGTATGAGGACCAAAGATTGACAACTAAGCAGTGTAATAGTCATTATCAAGGTATAGGGGCGTAGCCAGTATTTGTCTACGGGTGGGTCTGTGACCTTAGAGAGAACGAAAAAATGCCTACTTTTCAGGGGTTGGTGTGTTATCTTTCTTGAAGAATTAAACCCTATTGTTTGGAGGGGTAAAAACCACTAAACCCCTCTCACTACGCCGTCTAGGTGTAATCTAAAATAAATAAAATTAATTATGCTTTTGCCTATGAAATAACGGATTATACATTGCAAATTAAATTAATTTATCTGAGGTGTCAGAATTTTCAGCTATGGGGTCAAATTTTATTGATTTTTAGTAGAATTAACATCCGAGGGTTACGCATGTTTGGGTGAGGAAAAACTTTATTTCTAAACTTAATGTATATGGATGTTAGTGCTCCAAGGCTTATGCTCTTGAAGTACTGTACGTTGAAATGTAATTATGGATTTCATTACTATATTAAAGGTCTTTTGCGTGTTAACAGGGCAATTAAAGGAGAGCTATTCATTGAAAATTGGTTTATTCGTCAGTACGGTTAATAATATCTTTCATTTATCATATATGAAAGGAATTTTGTATAATCTACCTTCGCAACGTATTATATATTTTATTATATATTTTAAACGGCAATGGAATTAATTATGGTTGATAGAATAGAAATGTTTAGTAGGAAAGGGAAATATTTGGAGCGCAATATCGAGTTGGGAAGGAGCAAGTTTCATAAGGCTGGAGGGAGAGTGTGAACTAAACTGTAATTGCACTTGTGATAGGATTAGCGTTTGTTAAATAATTTTAGCTGCAGTTGCTGCTTCGGAATCATGCGGTTTCGAGGTACAAAGCATTAACCGTGCAATTTTGTGGTCCCGACTGTAGTTAACGTAAGCTCCTAGTAGATTAAAGCCTCATAATAAGTACGAATGAAATATCCGAGGTCTGCAGCGTACGCTTAGTTTCATTGTGAATTTAAGAGGTTTACTTTAATTTCGGGAAATTAACTGAGCCTGTACTGAACGATTTTTCTGCTCTACGATATTGAAGAGATCATAGATTTTAAAGAACCATTTTATGCGAAACATGAAAATTTTCATTCTCACGAAGTTTAATTTCCTTGTAGTATCGGCAAAACCGTACTACTGCAGTTCAAATATTTAGGACAGAAAAAATAAGTCATACCTAATATCTCGCTCCCAATCCTCGTTCTGATTGAAATTTTTCATTTTAAAATTTTATGCATTAATAAATTTAATTATATCTCTCTGCTTAAGTCCATGAAAATTTTGTGATAAAATAAAATTAATGTAAAAGATTTAAAGTTGAAATGTGGTAATGAATAGTTAAAATATTAAATGAACGTTTCAAGGAAGTAAAAAGCGTAGTTAAATATGTCAAGGAAAAATTCTGACAAGAATGGAACTGAAACCATATCTTCCATTTTTCAGCCGGACCACGTTAAACTATTCGTTGATACAAAAATCAGTAGTCTCTGCCAAAAAACCTAGTTAATTATATTTTATTTTCCCTTATATCCATCGAGATTGAAATTTTATCGTTTTATTATTTGCATTTAATATCTAATATATCTTGAATTACTATTTTTCAAAACCCTATATCAAGATATAGGAAACAATTCACTCATTATCGTACATTTTACCGATAAAGGATCGGGTCAGATGATTTAAGTGGAACCAACGCAGTAGCTCTCTGACAGCAGAAATAGAAGCTTCATTCAGTGGCTCTAAACTACAACTGGGAATAGTCGATGACCGAGGGCGTGCACTGACCCGACCCGTCTGCTCTTCAACTGTCCCTACGCTCCATCTGAATGAAAAATACGCCTGCGTTATTCACGCAAAGAAAAAAAACTATCGCAGCTTTATTTCCTTTTCTCTTATCCGACCCAACTACGAACCTCCTCTCCCTCTCTGGTGGAGAGGCAGACGGTGGAAATATACAGTCATTTTTTCGCCCTTTTTAATGATTTTCCGACAGAGAGTTTGAAAGGAATTGGTATGACCGCTTGCTGGTTATATATTTTTTCCTGCGGGAAAGGTAGAACGAACGCGGTTGGATCGCGTTGAAAATAAACGACCGGCTGTTTTGTTTGTGGCGGGAATGAAATTTCCCTCTCCCACGCTAAGCCCGCTGTACTAATTCTGGAGGATAATTTTCCGGATTATTGTTTGTTTTCGATTTAATGATCTCCAATTATCCGCGAAAAACCACCGGGCGTGGAACACTTGGAAAATCTCTTTATATTTATCTTAAAGCTACTCCTATTTTTGGATCCTTAAGTACGATATTTTTCTCATTGTGGGTTAGAAACTTAAGTTTTTTAATGAGTGACTTCAGATTAATTTAATTAATACGAAACAGGATTTGAATTTCTTAATGATAAGAATTATCGATCACTTTTCATCTGAGTTTCCTTCTTACGTTATTTTGGAATTTTTCGAGAATCTGTCGCACATCAATCTTGAGTTGTATTGACCAATACTAGCTATGAGATTAAATTATCATTCTTGCTGGCCTATGAACGCGGAGGCCCTAGGTTCGACTCTTCAACAAGGTGCAGTAGTTTGTGTACGTTATTTCGCAATAGTTAGTGATCGAAGTGGTCTAGTCGTATTTTAATTCTGACTTTTAAATTATTCTGATTTGTTTAATTGAAACAATCATAATTCGAAAGAAATTAAACATGAATTGATTTTAAATTTAACATGAATGTTGCTGAATATTTTATTCGATCGTAGCTCTGAAAACCAGAAAGCCAATCATACTTATTTGTATTTTTATTCAATTTAAATTAAAAGGTTACTCCTCCATAGTTTTAACGGTAAAACTAACAGGTATATAAAACGATATTCAGGTAAAACTGGTCTTTACTGAAATTAGCAATTTTTCTAAAAGTGACTGATTATAATAATGAAATGTCCATTTTTCTCTAGACATGAGGGATTTAGTTTTAGAGTTTGAAACTAATGATATAGCAATTATGTATAATAAATTAAGAATCTTGCTAATTTTCTTACGAAACCGGTCGTTCTAATAATAAATCAGTGGAAAATTACCAAGATTTTTAATTTATTACTATGGATTTCCACAACGCTACGCCTGATGATATTGCAATTATATATGATATTTTTACGACCAGAAATATGAAGATGTACCCCATATTTTTTTGGCGAAAGATATTTCATCTTCCGATTTAAATTAAATAACTTCATTATTTCCGTAACGTATATATTTGAATAGATCTGGTAATATCAGTAATTTACGTATATCGCCCTTTTCGGAGTTGGAGGAACTCGCAACAGTAATTAGTATAATTCCAAACGAGTCCTTTATGTTTCCTGTTGTTTTCTTGAGTGCATAGAGCCCAATTAATGCTCGGGGAATTTTTTTATTAACGCTAAGTTTCCCCGGTTACTGCGCAAGAAACACCCGACACTTTCCGCTTACTGCGACCGATAATCAAGATTGCGACGTCTCCCAACATGCATTTAAATGCGTTCATTAGAGTGCATCGGCGACAGCTTCATATCTGTATTCTTCGCGGCGGAAGACGCTAACTTGTATCGGGCGTGCTTCGAAACAATGAATCCCTTTTTTCCACGCCCGATATTTTTTTCATCTGCTGTAGAACTCTGTAACAAAGCATTCGCGGGTTCAACAGTTAGCAAGGGAAGGATGATAGTACGCTTCTTTATTTCTTTCTTAACGAACTCTCAGAATGGATTCTTTTCTTCCGCAACTTTTATCAACTTCAGCGCCTCTTTGGACGTTTTTTTTTAATACCCTGTTGTCATCGAGATAAGGCGGAGTGGAATGAGGGTTAGGATAAGGGTTGAGTGGGGTGGAGGGAAGGGTTTATGAAAATATTAATGGAAGCGTCAGATTCTCTCCCCTCATCCTCCCGTTCCTTTCGTGCTTTCTTTTAGCATTTTCCATCCTCTTCCCTCGGTGTTTATTTGCATTCATTTAAAGAGGAGATTCCCTTCCGAATGAATGCCAAGGCTTTGATTATTTATTAGTTGATGTGTTCCTTGGTTGGTAGCCGTGATTTATCTTGTAAGTAATTGCTACGAGGACTTACAAAGAAATCTCACTTAGTGTGAACTGAGTCGAATGATAGAACAAAATCTTCCGAAAATATATCTTGACGGAAGGAGAGAAAAAAATTGACCCCGGAAATAGGAAATTAATAGTAAAAACTGAACAATTTTGTCAAGAAATAAGATTAATAAACATTAATTATTATATAATAATAATAAATTAGTAAGCTTTGGTGGAAGCATCGACATAAAATAGAAATAATAATTGGTAAATCAATATTAATCAAATTATTAATTAAACACTATTGTTTGAAGTAAGACTTATTGTGTTCGATGAATTTCGTAATGCGTAGTAATAATATGAGATCTTCTGTGACTCTTCTTGGACTCCTGTTCATTTTTTATAGCCTTCCATTTGAATCAATGTAATATCCTCGTAGTATTTTTTCTTCAAGTCATAGGATAATGAAGGGAAAAAGGTATAGTTTAAGATGGAGACGTAACTCGCGACCTTTTCGGGAGTTCGATGCGGCGCTTTAGTCATTTCATGATACAAATGTTTGTAGATAATGCCGTGTTCCAATCTTATGAATGACGCCAAGTAAAAATAAACTGGAACTCTTTTGGTTGACTCAGAGCATGGATTTGGTTTTTCATAAACATTGTCGATGTTAATATATTTGAATGTATGCAACACGCAACTCAGGAGTAGCCGGATGATTTCGCTTGCTCCCTCTGACATGCGACCAAATGGTTGTCTAATCTGCCACCCTATAGAAAAAAGATTCTTTATCGAGAGATTATCTTTTTAAGATTGAATATTAGTTATTAGTAAAATTAGTCTTGAATTGATGTTCGGTTAGCTTAGTTGGATAAAGCATCCTCCCGGATAGGGTAAGGTCTGGAAATCAATTCCCGCTCCCGTCAGACTCCTTTCAAGTCCGTTTTGCCATGGAATTATTTCAAATATTTTAAATGAAACCTCGAATACAGTTAAATGAAAATGAAAATCAACGAAATACTCTATCTGAAATTACGCATTTAATCCGATTATGAGTGCATCATCCGTTGTTGTCCTAGGCTCCCTTTAGCAAAAGCTATAGGCAAAGCATGTACTCCGAGACTTATGCATCTAGGAAGGAGTGTTTGTGAAGAGAGAATCACTTGCCTCAAGACAATCAGAATAAAACCTCTTCTCGCGAATGTTCCTCCGTATGCACCCAGCAATAAAGCCATTCTGAAAGAGAGTGAAAGGTGTCTGCGTCGCCAATCAAGTTTTGATACGGATAGTCTGTTCCCGACCGCCCCAAATACTGTCTGGGTTTCCCAGATGGAATGGGAAGGGGTTTCTTTCGGGTACGAAACAAACATTATAAAATTTTTATCGCCTCCTCTGTAAGAAATCTGCGGGGAGAGTATAGAAGAAGAGGTAGTGAGAGAGAGACAAAAGGAATGGAAAAGGGGGGCTTGCGTTTGTATCCCTTTGTTTGCCTTGTGGCGTGGTGAGAGTCGGAGTGAGCATGTCATTGTATGCAGTGATAATGGACCGGCGGAAAGAATAGGAAATGGATGAAAATAGAGGGCGAAAGAAGGAGGGATGAAGGAGGGAAGAAAGGGCGGAATTGGAAGGAGAGAGGAGAGAGTAGTAAGGACATCTGTAATATGGGGGAAAATGAGAGATGGAAATATTATGTATAAATGGAATGGAAACGATTTTTTCTCTATTACTACGCAGTGAAATACTTGGAGTATAATTTAACAAAAATGTTTCTCAAGGGAATAAGTATCAGGATTAGTTATTTTTAAAAACTTCTTCCATATGTTTCAGTTTACATGTCGGCACTGAGGATTTGTGCTGAACTTTTGTGAACGTTTTCCATTCGTAGTTTTATCTCTCAGTGTCAACTGAGCCACTACCCCTTTCCTCGCTTTACAAGTAAGCCTCATTCCCTCTTCTAAACATTCGGTAACTATTGGTGGAGGTCTTAACTTCAAACCGCCCCACTGATTTAGTACTGTAAAAAATACTGAGAATAATAGTCTTTACTCGTTTAGCCATTGTGAATGTTTTCTTAAAATTAGCTGTATTTCAGATATAGCTTTAAATTTGCGAAATAATTTAATCTATTTGTACGAAATCGGAATTTTTTCATAGTTTCCGTAGTTCAGAAGACAGATGATTGATTTTTTTTCATGAGAGAGGATGTAATATAAGCGAGAAATTTCTGCAGGCATAATAAATCTTTGAAATTTTGATAAAAAGAATTCTTTGATACTGGCTGCTTTAGTTTTTGGACATCATTCTAGGTTTCGCCTTTATTAGAGAATAAAATTAACTCCATAAAAAGTTGTCAAAATATACAGTTTGATTATATTTATAAACCGTAACAATAAGTTATGTAATTTTCCGGTGAACCGCAAAAGGCTTTATTCAGAGGCATAGTTTTTTAATTTAGCTGTTCAACTTACACGTTATGCAATGAATCACGTCAGACTACGTTTATCAATGACACACTTGGCTTCAGTATTCCTAGTTAATACTATGTAGACGTTCTTATGGTTCTTCATAGAGCCATATTGCCTCAAGGGACACTCTAAGTGGTTTTGTATTTTGATATTCTGGAACAATTGTTCGGTGGAAGTGGAACAATTGTTCAGTGATAATTGTGTTATACCAGGTATTTAAACTCAAAATGGTCGGGCGTGACTTTTTAGAATGCCATCCAAACATGCCACAAATTTAAATGGAAACACTTTGCAATCTTTCAACAGAATTTTCGAAAGAAATTTTTGAAGAAATTCTGTGGAAAGATTACAAGTATCTCCATTTTCATCACCTGGTATTTGTTGGAAGTATTTATTTCTAATCTAATTTCAAGGTTTCCATTTAGAGTATGTGATGCAAACCATTGTGTGCCCACTAGTGCCAATTCTCGCATATTCGCACCTTTCGCCAAATACGATGAACTATTTTAATGTCCCCCGTCATATCCAGAAGACGCTAAACACTATCCGAGACTATATAAATGGAAACGGAAGCGCGAGAAAGAGGTGTTAGCTCAGAGAACAGCAGAAAAGGAGAGGGATTATTTGAAAAAAGTCGCAGATGAGACACGCAATGCGAAATGGACGAGTGGACGGAGGAGAGGGGAAAGCGGAAGGGGATAATTTCGAGAGAAGGGACGGGGGCGATTAGGATGGGGAATGAAAAAAAGCTGACAGGCAGGGGAGGGAAAAAACTCCGAAGAAAAAGAGATGGCGAAAAAATGATAAAAAGACGAAGGACAATTTCAGCGAGATTTTTTTTTATTTTTAATATGCAAAAGCCCTCGACGATGCGAGAGACTGACTGGGGGGAAATCGGATGGTCGGGGGGCGGAGTGGACTCCAAGTGATGGAAAGTAAGGAGGGTGTGAGACAGACGAGGGCTCGGTTTTCATTGTAGTGCGCGCGAGCCGTGTCTGTCTGTGTTTGTGCCAGCGTACTAATGCGTGTGCGTGAGGGTAAGAAAGGGTTCCGTGGATTTTTGGGTGGGGTTGGGATTGGATCCCGGCTCTCCGGCTGGTCGATCCGGCAACAGCGCAGGGGAGGGAGATGAGTCCGATATGTGGGAGATGATGGAGGAGAAGATAAGGAAGGACGGAGGGATGGAAAGGTTAGAGATGTTTTTTCCACGATGTATTGAAAAGAGGTAATTCGCGGAGATTATGTTTGGGGGATTTAGGGGACCGGATTTTTCATAATGCTGGGAACAATTGGTGGTGGGACGGGGATGATTAAGGATTAGCGGGGAAAAGAAGGAGGGATTAGGAGTTATTAAAATGAGAGATATTGTGGTCGAGTAATTCGGGATTAAACGAGAAGGAATCGCCTACGCGGAGGTATTGCCCCGAGGTGTCTTCTGCACCTGTTTTGCGCGCGAATCTTCCATTAAAGCGGGAATAAATCAGTTTTTGTTCTAAGCAGGAAGGAGAGGGGACTAAATAGGCATTTTAGATGCAAATTGTTAGTCGTCGGTTATTGCGCCCCGGAGTTATTTTCTTAGGGACAAACTAATAAGTTGATCCGTAACTCACGCCGCCGAAATGGGCGAGAGGAAGTTTATTGGATCCGAAAGTTAAATAGTTTTTTTTTTGAGCTGGTAAATATTTTAAATGTACAGTGATGGAATTCCTATGGAATTGATCTTTTAACTGTAAAAATTCTTGAAATCGGAGAGATTTTTATGTTTATCCTGTAATAATGATTACATTATTATCGAATTGCTTTTTTCACTACGAGCTATAATAGCAAAACTGTCGTATTTAAATTATGATAGATCAGTGAAATCTTCCCGGAAAATTCCCAGAGACTACTATAGGCAAGTAGATGAAATACCTATGGTTGGATATTTATAAACATGTCTCCCTTTCTATAATTTAAATAAAATAATAATCATAGCTTACCATCAATTGGGTATCAGTGAATTTTCGACATATTTCGCTCTTTTACCTAATATATTTACAAATATCAGGTAATATCAGTATTACAGATATTGCAAACCATGGTTGTATAATATATTTCGAGTGTTTAATTCCTGCTACTTTAGTCCAATGCTAGAGCTTTCATCATATAGCTAGCGTTGTATATATCTTTATGATAATCTCATGGTCTATACTAAAAAACCGAAGAATTTCTTTTGTATAGCTGCTTCTATATTATTCTATATTAAATTAAATACAGACTTAATTTACGTAAGGATAGTCGATCGTCGTGGTGAGTGATACCCAATATCTACCTTTTCTGTATACTTGGGAGATTTCTTATGCATGTGAAAGTTGAGTGAGCAATTAAACAAGCAGTTATAATTGTACCACGTGTAGATGTCGCGCCTTTGTATGGAAATTTCTCGGTAAATATCTGAAATTAATCGGCCGATTAATTCAAGTTGCAAAAGATTCGGCGGTGTTCGAATGCAAGAAGTGTGGAAATGAGGTTAACCGGCGAGAGAGCGCATGCATTAAGGCCACGAGGGGAGAGAAATGGGGAATTGACAGGCAGACAGATGGGAGGAAAACGGGGAATTAGAAAGCGCGTATCGAAATGGCAGCCCAACGTGCTGCGATAGAGTCGCCCTGTCAAAAAAATGTTCATGTCAACGGCAAATAAAGAATCGCTTACCCTTCCAATAACCTCCATATTTAGCTCGTAACCGTATCCCGAATGTCTAGGGCTTCATTTTTAAGCTTAAGGATTTAATCAGGACTTTCAGTGCTTTAAGATTAGTTCCTGCTGCCATATTGTGATTATTGAAGTATTCAGGTTTGCCGTACAGAATATAGAAAGATTTATCTTTTATTTACTTTTGTCTCAGTCTTGGTCTTGGCTATAATAATAAAACGAGAGCTAATGAGATATGAGTGATACTCAATGACAGTTACCTTTGTCACCCATTGAATTCAGTGAAATGAAATTCATAGAGTCATTGTGATGCCCTTATGTACATTCTATTCTAACACTTGGATCCGTGATAGAAGCAATCACAAACTACCTCACTCCTCATCTTGTTTAGTCGGCCCAATTTCCCTTCCTTTAGTGCTTTTTCGTGCAAGGTATGAGGTGCTAACCGGTCTTCGGACATGATGCAGTACAAACTTCAATAATAACTGATAATTACTCTGGTCTGTATTGGTCATCTTAATGGAATATGTTTAGAATATTCTGCGATTTTGTATAGGACAGGTTTTCTTTTTATCAAACTTTTGTCCGGTCTGAAAAGTGCAAACCTCTTGTTGGTTTATTTCTAGATTATATTTATTAAATTACCAATACTTAAAATGTTAACAAAGATTTCGTAAGACCTCTCGGAAGATTTTTTAAGAGACTGTTGCATCTGGTGTTGTTTCAATTATTTAACTTTCAAGTATTAGCGCGGATTCGTTATCATCTAAAGACGAGAAATTGAAATAGGAAAAATTATCGAATAAATTATCAATTTTTCCATTCCTCCTATAAATATATAAATATTCACCTGCTTGTAGCTTATAGCGATGTTCGGTTTCTTCAACTATTTAGAACATTTTAATAAGATCGGATAAATTTACCCTGGAGGAAAATTTATGAAAATTGTCGCTTTAAATCTTACTTATGGGTAGAAATTGAGGATTATGGTAACCTCTTGGGCTGGTCCCAGCATAATATCTATACCAAAATTATTAGAAGTATCTATATCCCCTCTCAATTGTAGTTTGTAATTTAACTCTCATACCAGTATAATCCAGTGAACAATGACTCTGATATTTTCCACCATCTCGCCAAAATTCCTAATTTGGGCATCCCTGTCATCACCATTATTCCAAAAGATTGTGACTAAAGCATAAACTTTTAAGTAGCACGCATTAACGAAGACAACCTCTGTAACTGAACGTTCTCCTTTTTTCCATCCTTTAAGGTTAAAATTAAAATATTTTGCGTTATCCAATCTAGCCCATTGATCTTTGAGAATTATTAGGAAAGATTCCATAAGTACTTAGGCTGTTCTCTTTTTTCCTCTTATTCTTGTTGTTTTTGTTTCTGATTTTCTGGTTATCTTTCCTATATTCTCTTTCTTCTTTTTTCTTTTACATTAAGATTCCTCAGCAATAACAGTTCCTCTTTTCTACTACTAGTAAAATTTTCAGCATAACCTAATATTACTGAATCTTGAAACTAATTTTATAGTTGATGCATTTCATGGCATTCCACATGGTATTTTCCTTGACATGATAATTTCTCAGCGACCCCTGAATTCTCTCTCACGAACTAGAACTAGAAATCGCGAATTCGGTACGAAGCGGACCCCATTTGGTTGAAAGGAACGATCTGGATTTCCAGTGATGAGAGAGAGATTACACGTATGAGAGTGCGGAAATGGGTTGGGGCGCGGCACTTGGGTGTGTGCTCTTACAAGGAGATGCGTGCCTCACGGGCGTGCCTCTTTCCCCTCGAAAATCACCGAATAATTCGAGCGAGATTACCGCGCATGCGCCCGACGTGTCTCACTCACGCTTCCCTAGTTTTCCCATTGAGAGAGGGCGCTTTTTTTCGCCTTCTCTTTCTCTCCATTCAATGGAATTTCACTCTACGGAATAGTAAAGGCCATTGATTCAAGCGGAGAAGGCACTCTGCGTATATGAGGAGTACGTGTTGCTGATAGCCCTTTGATTCTCAGGGGTTACCGGAAATTTCTTGTGGGATTACGTTTATGTATACTCATTGGTGAGAGAGAATTTTTTTCCGGAGAAAAACGAATTAAGTGCGCTATAATTTTCTGCTTTCTTTCACTTAGAAATTCATTGTTTTTGTTTGGCAACTAAGCTCTTCATTAATTGACTAAATACCGATACCTGGTGGAACGTATCTGAGTTTAAAAGTAATGAATAACAATGCTTGACTATCTCCACTAATATTTATTTCACTGCTGTGAAATCAAACAATAAATTAATTAAAATTAATGGAATTAGACAAGTCTTGTTTTTCATTTCATTTGTGCTTTTTAATTTTCGAGAAATTCAAGCATTTGTAATAATGAACTGTTGAAATAGTATTAAATTTGCGAGATATGATTTCAGAGATTTGCGCGTTCGTATTTTAATATATAATGGTTGTTCGCAGGACAAACTTTGCTCTCATTTTTTTGGCTCTCATTTTTTATCCTGTTTGAAGTCAAATTTGAACAATCGATTATATTATTATTTATTATACCGCAGAGATGCGAAAAAGCTCGAAATACATTTGCTTAAGATCGGATTGGTTTTCAAAGAATAATGTTATCAGAAAATGAAATAAATGAATTTTAATATTGTAATGGCGATAATTTTAATCATTTACAGTCATTTTTGATAAAAAAAGAATTACTAGCTTCTCGTTTTGACGATATTTTAGCCAAATTTAAAAATGGAACTGGTATAGTAATCCTTGATTAATAACTGAAAAAATTAGAAGCAAAATGAAACAACACTTTACGGAAAAATACGTAGCTAAAATATACGGGCTACGTCGAGTTCATTTTAGAGTTTTCCTTATTCCTTATTTTTCCCTATGCAAATACTATTTTTCCACTTCGAAAGAGGAAATAGAAAGGGCTTCACATTGTATTTACCATTGAATACGTTCTCGGTTCTCGTCAGAGCCCTCGAAACTCGAAATTTCGACTTTTTTTCTTCTTTTCCTCTCGTTCGCTTTCGACGCCGGATTCGACCAGCCAACTCTCGCAAGGTCACGGTCGGACGCCAAGACCGAACTCTTGCTGGTAATTCTCTTGTCCTCCCCCGCCCTTTGGTGAGGGCGACAGCGCTGCCCTCCCCATCGTCCTTGATGTTACCAATGAGCGCCTCGTCAGTATTGAAGGCACGTCTTCTGCATTTGCAACGCAACCCCATAACATTACAAAGGGGGAGGGAGATTACATCACCGGTCGCGGAATTATTTTCTCCCTTTCCTCATTTACTTTTCATCCCTTCCCTTTTACTACCTCATTCCTCCACTCCCCACTGTAATTTTCCTTATGCAGCGGTACAAGACCCGCTGAACCTCGTGGAACTCGCGCAGTGGACGAATTATGAAAGCGTTACCGGCTGCAAATGTGTGGCCGCTCGGAGACTTCGTTAAAGTGTTGTGTTAATTGTTGGGATTTTCCCAAGTATTTTAAACAGTACTGGTTTTGATCTTTGTTATGCAAAGTTGCATTAGTCAAAATAATCTCAACTGGTGTTTAAATTTCTGCTTTTGTGATTTCCGTTTGCGTAGTATTATAACGCATATTTCATTATGAGGATTCCCGAATAGCCATGTGGTCAGCGCGTTCGACTTCGATGGAAGCGGACCCGGGTTCGATTCCCGGAGGGAGTGCACGTTCGAGAGAACCTCAGTCGTCGAAGCAATTTGAACAATACTACCGAAGCAATTTTTACAATACTTTAACTATACTACTATCTTATTTGTGGGTGTTTTCCTTCTGTGGATTTTTTAAGAATGTTATTTTTAGAATGTTACGTCCTAAACTCCTTCTAAAGTTTTCTATTTAAACTTACTTTTGTCATGGTTCTTCCTAGTAACATTGGCGATAGGTTAGATGGAAAAATAGGCTTTATAATCTCTTAGTCTCTCGTATTCGCCCAGATATATCCCCGCCCTATGACGTCTCTAATAGCCTCAACCGGTAACGCCCTCAAACTCCGCTTTACTTCAATCATGCGACTCCTCTCTTTCTCCCCTATCTCTTATATCAGTGCCACGTTCTCGTGCCGTAATGTTTTTCCATATAAACCGCGTCCACCGCAGTACCGTTACCATTCCGTCTACTGTCCTCCTAGTGTCCGTTGCCATCCTCGAGGGAGACGTCCCGGCGTCTTTAAGTGAAACTTAATCGAGGAGTAATCTGCTGTCCAAGCGGGAGGTCGTAGTACTGCATTCCTGAGAGGAAAATTTAGGGTCCCAACTGATTGCTGACTTTCATTTGGGATTCTTTTAAGTGTTGAATTTCTGCTAAATTTCTCTCCGGAAAATTTAGAAAGTAATTGGAGTGAAATTGCAGCTGACTCTCTAATATAGATTATTCATGAGTTATATTAAAATCGGCAATACGTAATCTCTAAAGCTGGGTGCCCAAGACTTTATCTCAAATGATCCGCAGTCGCTCCTCACTATATGCGAGGTGTAGAATTTTTCTTCACAGTTATAAATTTTTACAACTGATCGAATATCGAATCGAATATCGAATCCTTGCCGAAAATAATTAGTTTGATTATTACGAAGATGGCATTACAAAGGTTTATAATGCCTTCCTAATTATTGATTGACTATTTATTGGTGACGTAAGGCTCAGATGATCCTCTCTTCCACTTAACCTCGTATATCATAATAACATTTCCAGTAATTAAAAAATAGAATAAGGTGTGAGAAAGTATTTTAACAATGTAATTGTTGGCAAAGAAACAACCCTGGTTGGGGGACGGCATTAGGATTTGCTGTTGTCTCCATCGGTTATAAAGTTATATGATAGAAAACAGGGTAGGATTTTTGAATATGAATTAAGTACTTGCCAGCGTGGCATTCTATTAAAGTGTCATTGGTTTGATAATATAATAACAAGGCATATATTTTCCCTTAGACAAAGCAACGCAAACATGAAATAATTAAACATTTTTCAATTCGATCGAATATACCATCGCTGTCTGATTTACATTCGATTGATATGCCCCATCTGTTTTGTCCCATGAAAAAGTTATCATTGCCGCAAATGAATCCTTTAAATAACTTAACATATTATAAAGGACTATCCTCAGGTCGTGTTCCCAGGATTAATGGAAGTGAAAAATTTACATGACCGAGTAGCAACCTGAATCTTCTTTCTAGAGCTGTTATTACGCCTCGGCTTTGATTAATCCCAGTCTCTACAGGTGATTCTTTAATTCAACCCAGTCTCTCTCCGTTGAAGAAGGATACTTCTCAATATCATCCCACAGAAACTTCGTTCAGGATTAATCCAAACTTATTGGATTGAGGTAGACGCTTAGTTTGTTAGCGAGGGAAATATAAGCCGAAGCGCGTGGAGTTATTTCGCATAATTCCCTTTACCTTTCCCCCAAATCCTTAAGTTCATCCGCCGCGGTTCGGTCGCATTCGAGGAGGAAAAAAAGTACTTGTAGTCATCGAGGCGATGAGTACATCGGGAAGAGGATTCAGAATCCAATTTGACTCCCGCCGTGAATCACTTCCTTCAAGTTGGTCGTCTTCGAGGATGATGATGCGGGAAGAGATTTGGAGTTGTACGGCCAGAAATATAAGGAGAGCGAAAAGTGCCCGGAAATAGGATAGAAGATGAGTTAGGGATCTCGGGGGAGAAAAGCGAGATGGGGTGAAATATGACGAGAAAAAGGAGAAAGGCTTATCAATTTAGGCCGGGCATTAATGATAAGAGTTAAAGAAATTCCCATAAGTTTTCCCGGTTTATTCAAGATATAGTGGGAATGGTGGGCACATCCTTATGTCCTATTTTCGGATGTGATGAATTCATTGTGATAAATTTACGCACGTAACCTAATTACTCATTATTCTCTTCTTTTATCTTTCTAAGTTCTTTTAAGCTCTTAGAAGTTCAATCACTGCAGTTCTGTATGAGACTTTATTTACATAAATGACCTCGGTCTTCTCTTGGTAATATTATTCAATCAGATAACCTTTTCTTCCTTTAATGGCATATGGAGTCCAACATTTTGTATAATGAATGTTTTCTACTCTTTGTTTTAGTTTGTTTTGATATACCATAATAAATTAGATAATACCTAAAATCCGAGAACCTATTGCTCCTTAGACTTCAGCCGGCTTCATTCTCCAAATTAATACGGCTAATCCGATTACTTTGGTATTTTTTGGAAATGAATAAACCATATTCATTACGGAATTGTGCAGCTATTAGATATATTTATTCATCTTTCCTCTATACTAAGTCATTTCTCTTTGCGTCAGCTGAATTTTCTATAAGGTTTACCAAAGATTTTTTGCGACTTTTCACGGTTTTAATGGTCGCCACCAGAACAGCTCTTATTTATGCATGAAGTGAGGCTATAAATCTTTTAGCTATGAAGCGAAAGTTCACCATTTCTAACCTTTTCAGTAACATTTTGGAAGAAAAGGGGTTACTCCACAAAACGTTAGCGTAACAAAAATGAAGGAAAGGTAAATTTTTCAGTTAGAGGCGTGCACCTGAAAAATTTAGGATAAACAGAGGTGAAAATATCGATATGTCTGGGATTGTAAATCAAGACTCTTTCCGCGGAGATATTCTAAATATAGATTACCTGCCCGGAAAGTGGGAGAACTGAGTTCGAGTCCCAGTCGTGTTGATATCTATTACTTTGTTGATTCTTGGGTTTAGCATTGCGCTTGGACGATAGCTTAAAACGTTTAATAAATGCTGATTTGATGAAGCAACATTTACTGACATAATTGTAATTTAAATTTTTTATTTACATACGGATAACACTTATGTACAATGCCGTGAAGTAATCAACGATGAAGTCCGCAACAAGTTTGCGCTTGAAAAAATTATGGATACAGCAATATGTTGACAGGTATAATTATTTTACAAAAATTTCTTCAATACTATTTTTAAGTCTATGGTTCGGGATGATCATTTACAGAAGCGTGGCGTAAGTCTTCGCATGCATTTATGCCACGGGATTGGGAGTAAGGTATTGAAAATAGCACCCCAAGTGGATGCGAGGAAATGAACCCACGAAGACGAACCGGATTTCATTCGCGATCGGTGACGTAGGATGAGCAGATAGGTGCGTTAACGATTGAGGAAACATGCGGG
The DNA here is from genome assembly GCA_036926295.1 of Pachydiplax longipennis. Lineage (NCBI taxonomy): Eukaryota > Metazoa > Arthropoda > Insecta > Odonata > Libellulidae > Pachydiplax > Pachydiplax longipennis. The sequence continues at coordinate 17,307,982 of JAVFKF010000001.1, read as the reverse complement.
CAAAGCGGGTGGGTTCGTGGGTGGCTATCGACGGAGGATTCTTCGGCTGCAGGGGCGGGGTTCGGTGCAGAGGTACAAAGTGGCGATGATTTGGATGTAAAGATCGCGTGGGGAGAGAGAAAAAAACGCGAAGAACGATGGGAAGGTGGCGTGATGGAGGGACGACAAAAGAGGCTGGAATATTTCAGATGCGGAAGGGACGAAATGAAAGATAAATGCGGAACTGGAGGAGAGTTTTCGATGAGAGCGTATTCCAATAGGATGAAGGAGAGAGGTCTTTTTTGGGAGCATAAAGGAGAGGCTGGTACACCGGTGGTTTCGCAAGAGGAGAAGTTAAGAAAGAAAGGAGTGGGGTAAAACCTCCTCCTAAAAGGAAGCGGCGCAAAAAAGAAACGAGAATAAAAACGGCGCCGAAAAGGAGAGGCGAATGGGGATGAAAAATGGCAGTTGGGGAAAACATTAGGAGGAGAAGATGAAAGAGGAGGTATCCGAAGTGAAAGGGGGGATGGTGAAAGGAGGCGGGAAAGCGAAGACAAAGGGGATGGGCATAATTAGATGGATGGGAGAGAAGAGGCGGCGAATGAGAGGAGGGAAGTATCAGAAGAGAGGTGAATAGCACAAAAGGATGGAGTAGGAGGTGTAGGGGAGAAAAGGAAGGTGTAAAAGGGGGAAGAACACACAATAGGAAAATATCTCATATTTAGAAGGAGGGATTAGACTGCGAAGGAGGTCGAAGATTCGGAAGTGGAAGAAAGAGGAGAAAGTTAAACACGAAGGAAATCAGGTTAAGGAGAGGGTGAAGAGAGAGGGATAGACGAAGTATGAATAAGGAGAAAGATGGGTTAGAAGAGATAGATAATTGAGTGATAAGAAGAACGTAAATCATTGAGGAGGGATGGTAGGATGAAAGCGTAGATCCATGTACGGATAAGGTGAAGAGGATGAAGTAGAGAGGAGGAGGGAAGCTGGATAATTTTGGGAGAAAAGGGAGGAATATAGAGGAAGGAGAGAGAGGTTGGAGACGATGGAGTATGAAAAAATGCAGTGGGTAGTTGGGGATTAATTGATGAAACAAGCTAGAGAGAGAAGTGTTGGAGATGTGGGAGAGACAACTAGTTCGTCTAGAGCAGGGTGATCATTCTTCCTTAGTTGATGCGTCAATAGGACAATAATGATCTATTAACTATTTAAATATAATTCAGTACACTATTTTAATCATCCTGTCTACATTTTAGCTGCATGTTAACTCGTATATGTATCTATATTTACTTGTTCATGTGTAGGTTCCGTTTGAAATTTATTCTCGATTTTTCTGTGGATTCAGTGCACACTTACATTAATTGCGCACTTGTTAACGAAGACTGGTGATTCCTAATTTGAAGGGTGCATATAATATACCGTTAGAAAATCCATGGTTGCCAGCAATACCATGGCTACATCCCTGTTAATAGAAACAGGTAACCATGGATACAGATAGAGCTGTCTGTAGGGGAGGGAAAAACGGTCCTGGGTATAGAAGAGACGTAAAAGAGACAGAATACAGGTAAGAGGAGAGAAGTAGAATAGAGAGAGAGGCGAATATATCCAGGTGGAGAGGTTGAGATCGGGGCGCGGATAGATGAAAGAACGAAATGATATTTTCTAAAGGTAGAGCGAGGGTGGGTAGAGGGCAACGCGATTGGAGGAGGCAGAATGGGAAGGATTATTCGCGCGGGGGAAAGCGATGAATGGGGAACGAATAGATAGAGTGAAAGAGAAAAGAGAGGAAGAAAGAGGAAAGTGGGGAGGGAGAGAGGCTGGATGTTTGCATTGAGAGTGCAAGTAGAGAGAGAAGGGGGGATTTGAAGTTTTTTTTCGTCCGCGAGTGAGGGAGGAGGTGGAGAGTCTTCAGGGAAGAGAGGGAGTGGTGAAGAAGGGGGAAAAAAGAGATTTTTGTTCCCCGGAGGGAGGTGAGAGGTTTGCATGGATGTCGGTGGAACGGTGACGGTTCCGTGATGGTGAAAGAGGGGTGGGTGGTTTGGGTTGGGTGGTTGAAGAACCCAGAAAGAGTAGGCGGTGGGGAGCGGAGGGAGGGAACGAGGAGAAACCCCATGGACTGTTCACGTTGGTTCGGAAGTCAGTCAAGGGTTACCCCTCATCGGTGCCGCGTGTTTGGATGCCTTTTGCTGCGTGCGCGCGCGAGACTCGGCGTCGGATTTTTTCCCTTTTTTATTGCGTCTCGTGACTGTACCCCCTTCGCCGTATCGACGGAGTGGAATGTATACCAGAGGTGGTATGTCTTGTTTCGTAACGAATGAAAAAGGAGAGCGCCGTACAAGGTGTCGGCTACGTCGTTGATTCGTCATAACCGTCGCTCGTTTTTTTTTCTCATCGTCGCTTTGGTGATTCCGTTCCTTGTTTGTGCACGTAATCTCCGTCTTCCCGGTGGTGGTGCCGCTTCCGTCGCCCACGCGCCCTCCGCTTTTTTTGTCTGCACCACCCCGCCGATTCAGGGTGGCGTCGAATAGGTAAACAGTGCTATTCCGGGGAAGGACTTAGTCAGCAGAGGCAGTCTTCGATTTTCTGCGATTTCTCATTTTTCGTCCGCCATATCGTCCTCGGAAGCAATTAAATCGGACATCGATTCTTCACCGTTGGGTGTCCGCCTTCGGAGTGGAAGTTTTCAGTGCCTTGATGAATGTGTTCGTCTCAGGAAAGCGCCGATTGAGGACGTTAACAGGTTGGAGCAACAAATGACATCGCGGACTCTGCCTCCCGTATATTTTCCGCTTTAATATCGATGAAAGACATCGCTGTATATCATCATTGGATAATTAGCGGCTGTCGCACATCACTCTGGCGCAAGTCCCACGACAATAAATGAAGGTTAATAGGCTTGGAGCGTTGAAGATAGCTGACTCTTCATAACCTTGATGTCTTAAGGTTTGGAATGAATGAGTGACACATTAATCTTCTCTCAACCAAGTAATCGGATGGAAACAGTGCGTCGACGAAAGTGCGAAAAGGATTAGATCCCAAATATCATTCAAATAGGTTGAAATTTTATTCTCTCAGAATTTCAAAGTATTTATGTATTTGGGACCGGTATCTGAATCCAGCTGCTCGTCTTTTTCGAAACCGAAAGTGGAGGACGTGATTGCGGAAAACAAAAGACGGTCCGAAGAAGCCTCGACTCATATGCGAGGGACGTCGAATAGTTACGTGTTTTTTTGGAGAGAATCCAAATCCCCCGGAAAGCGGCGAGCCGCGTCTCTCGAGAAATCTCCATAAGAGGGACTCGACCAGATAGCCAAAGTGCACGGGGAAAATAAGGAAATCGAGACTAGCAGACACAACTACACGAGCGCATTTCGAAAGCCAAAACCACCAGCCGCCGATCCACAAGGGAGAGGAACAACTTGCTTTGTTTTCACCGTGGAGAAAAAAAAACTCAAGACTGGAGCCGCCTTTAATTCGGAAGCCCTTTCACCCCCCGAAACGAGGACGTAATTGGGTTGAAAATTTTATTTTTGTTTATAATTTTCCTCGGCGAGAGAAAAGAGACGAAAGTTTTCGCATCATCGAAAAAAGGGGGAAAATTGACGATCGCGCCGCGATTCTACGGCGCGCAATAATCCCGCTCCTGCGGTCTCCGGCGAGCCGGAAAAGTTGCCTCGAACCCGGCTCTTTTTGTTTAACAACCTACCCCTTTGAAGGCCCTCTCCTCTCCCGTAAGTCAGCTGCGGCGTGCAACCACGTGATCAGCCTCCCCCAACCGCCTTCGCAACTTCCTCTACGTCACTCCACCCCCTCCGGCTCACGAGGGCACACCGCCATCGAAGAAACGTATCTCCGGAGACTTCTACTCCAGCTGTGTCGAGGTGTGCGTCGTTACCGGAGGAACGCGTCGCGCTACCACTTGAAGATTCGTCGACCGCGTTCCTCACTCGTTCACCCACCCACCCATCGGCTACCAAAGGATTCGCCAAACATCCTTCCGCTACACCCACGCACGCCTTTCCTACGGCTCCGCGGCTTATTTTTAGCGCGCGAGGAATTCTTCGCCCTCATTGCGGCTCTATGAACGTACGAGATCTTTGCCGGTTCCAGAAGCGCACGGGAAAGATCGGTGCGCCAGTCGGTCGAGGAGATTGTGGTCGTGGTCGTTCGCCGTTTCCTCAGGACAGGGAGGTTGGTGACCTCGAGGCATGCGAGAAGTGTAGCCGACCTCACCAAGGTTCAAAACTCAAATCCTCCTCCCTCTGTTAACATCTTCGCCAAACGAACCCATCCTCACTTCGTCATCTCCCGCCGTTCCTCCTCGTGCCACGGTGAACGAGACGAATTCGAAATACGGATCGCGTTTCATAAATATTTTTTGTGCTCCGGCGGGTTTCGTGCGTCGCGCAGCCGTCATCTGTTTTTCGCTCGCCCCCACTCATCTCGCCGTATCGATAATTCCGTCCGAATATTTCCTTATTTTTTCGCCGGTGAGGCAGTCGTTTTTTCCGAGAAGTCCATCTCTTTATCTCCTTCGCTCATCCGGATATCTCCCTGTTTTCGTTTGCTGCTTCGATTATCTTCTCTTCGGCGCACCGACGAAAGTTCCGCGGGGAAGACCCGTCTCGGAATAAAGTGAAAGAGAGGTGGGGAAGAAAGTGAAAGTTTCTGGCGGACGAAAAAAGGAATGGACCATATCCCGTCGGGAAATTTACGTTCGCGGAGGACATAAGGACTGTCTCCTTCGTCTTTGGATACCAACAGAGGAATAAAAGTGCGACTTCGAAAGACACAAGTGTAGGGGAGTTAGATTGACAGATATAGCCCAATAATATTTTCACTATTGGAAGGAGTGGAGGAAGAATTAGTTGAGACGGTGTGGTTTTTGAAGTGCCTCTTTTTGAAGAGTCAAGTGCCTCATGGATTAAAGGACTCCGTACTTACTCGGTGAATAGTTTCCATTGGATTCTTAAAAAAGTGAAAGTAAACATACATTTATAAAAGGGTAATGTGGCATTCCTTGAGAGCTATGCGGGTGTGAGCAGATTCTGAGTTAACCAAAAGTGAACTGTTCATAAATAGCCAGAAACCTTCTGGTTGTGAGTGGTTCGTCAAACGGATACAATCCTGGAAGGGTACCTTAATCGGCTCCCGGAACTACAAAGCGCTCCAACCTTTGTCGAAAGGGTCATCGTCGTGCATCGCCTTCCGGCATCACCACATGCACCTCGTGCATCGCTCCACGTCTTCCTAGCGAAGGGAGGAAGAGGTTTTCGGTCTTTTTTTCTCTCGGATCGTGCATTAGCCACCGGGTAAGACGGCCGCCTGTTCGTGCTGGCGGGTTCGTACCTCCGACGAGCCTGTACCTCGGAGCCAGAGGCGGCGGCAGCTTCGCCCCGATGACCTCACCCCCTCCCCTCTTCCTCCACCACCACCACCGCCTCCGTCGGCCGTCGTCGCCTCCTGCTCCCCCTACCGGCGACGCGACTGCCCCCCGCCGCCGTGGCCCCGTTCCAGGGATGTCATGATGGGCAGGAGACACGGAGTACTCCGGCGGATCGTATCCTTCGTGTGCAGCAAGTTCGCGAAAAGGGTGCAAGGTCGACATGGTGAGGAGGAGGACGAGGGGGGCGAGGGGAGGGGGATCGTGAGGGTGGTGGGGGAGGAGGAGGAGGAGGACGATGAGGAGGAGAAGAAGGGGGAAGTGTCGTTGGAAGAGGAGATTAAGAGGGAGGTGTTGGTGGAGAAGATGGGAGTGTGCGTGGAATGCGAAGATGGAATCAAGTCGACGTACTGGGAATTTCGGTGAGTTTTTGTTGAGAAGGAATGACGTGAGCTCGAAGGGAGGAAACAAATGATATCTCGGAGGCGTGGCGGTTTTTTTTAGCCTATATTCCGCGTGGATTATGGGTGTGATTCTGTCAGCACGTGCCAATTTATTTTCCATGCGCGGTTTTAATTTGGGATTTTTTATCTCTGGGTGTTTAGGATTCTTTTGTTCAGAAACATTAATTTTGGGACGGCAAAGAAAGGATAGAGAGTAAGATTTAAAGAAGATCAAAATCGAAACATGAATCTGATTTTAATGCGTTGATAGAGAATGAATTCAGCCATGAATTTGATTATTAAAACATCATTTATACCTCTAAATAAGCCCACAAATCCGAATGAATAAATTCAATGTATTTGTTTTACTGTTCACATGTTTTTGTAAACATATAATCTACCCAACACTCGTAAAATCACGTAGGTCACGCAAAAAGAAGGAATGAATAAATATATATAATTTATTGCGTATCCTCTCCCATTTACGTACCATAAAGATTAGTCTTATTTTATTTCCTTCGTAAATGTTTTAAGCGAAGTTGAAATAAAATCTTTGTATAACAAATTTCGCCGTATTTTTAGGAAGAGTTGTTAACAAAATTCCAGTAGATATTATGAAAGTATTTCGAATGGAAGCTATTCAGGTTATACCACTAACAACGTTTCTGGTCTTATGTTAGACTCAGAATTGCTAAGAGTTAGCTGTTAGAATGTCCGAATACAATTTTAATTGAGCATGGTAATAAGGCGTGAGTACGGCAGCGAATATCACATTCACGCGGATTCCTAACCGTAAAATCCGAAATTTATGGGATCCGTTGATTATACCTTCTTATTCCACAGAGGACGCTCTATGAAAGAGTCCATATGGTATATGATTAGAATGTCTATGTTGGAGGTATTGTATTTGATATATGTACGAGTTATATCATGGAGAAGTTAGCTTAGGAGTAATTTTGAAACAGTTACCTTAGGGACAGTTTGGATGATTACAAAGTTAGGTATGTTATAATATCTGTACTCTTTATTTGAACAAACTTGAAAAGAATTTCGTGATGACAAAAAATTTGATTATTACGTCTGGTGGAAATTTCAATTTCATTATTCTTAATATATGTAAACAAATATTCGGGAAAGAATAAATAATTATAACAATTGCAAATTATCGTTTCCTGGTACCATAACCTAAAGAAAAAAATTAAAAGGGGTCCTCAAAGTAAACATAACTTTAATAACGCCGGAGTAAATTTATTTGACTTTAAAAACTCACATTAATTTCATACTTAAAAGTATAATAAACTCCTTGAGCATCGATCATCCTGCAATACTCCAATAAGGCATAGAGGCAATATCTTCTTGGAGTAGATTTCTTATTTTATTTTCCAATCTTCCGGAACCTACTCCATATATCTTCCAAACACCTTCTGCTACACTTATAGTACAACTGGCAAATCGGAATGGAATCTAGACACGCAATGGTTATTTGGAGCAGTTAATGGACTGGAACGTTTTCTCCTCTCTCTTCCTCTCGTTTGGTTTTTATTCTCTGTTTGGTACTCGGCAGGAGATGGCCTTTCTATGGGAACGTCGGAGGTATTATACTATGGATTTCTTTTTTCCATGCGCTTCGATGGAAGTTTTCAACCGGCGTCATTTTTTGCCGATCGCCTTGGAGAGATTTAAGCCGGTCGTGAATTGCAGTTCGAATATGCGTTCTCCCTCAAGGGCACAAAAGGCTCCAAAAAACAAAACTTTACGTAGAATCTTCTCGAAGACTCCTTTTTTTAAAATCTCTGAGCACGTGTGAAAAGATAGGTATATGTTTGATTAGAAGGATTTCGGTTTAGGTAATTTCATTTGGTGGCAAGCTCTATTGTTAACAGATGTGAGGAAATGTTTAACTTCTTTTGGATTGAATTTTTATATTTACCTGTACGACAGTCGGAATTTTATTTCCTTATTGCTTTACCCATGAATGTAAAACTATAGTTAAGATAGAGTTTTAGAACATTGCTTAAGAAATGAAGAAACGACTATATATTCCAAGCATTTGGAGGGTGTAGAATGCGTAGAATGAAAAAGTAAGTTTGGTTTATTAGCAACTTATACAGAAGGGCTAGAGATAGTGGAAGAAAAGAGAGCGTTTTTATTGAAGTAAGTTAAGGATGGAAGAGGGAATGGGCGAGTCAGATATTAAGAGGAATGGGATTAATTGGAAACTCAATTGAAGATGGGATAAAAGGAAAAAGCAAGAGGACAAGACGAAATCAAAGGGTGATAGATGCTTTTAAGGGTGGAATAAGTTACGGAGAAACTAAAGGAAGGGATATAAACAAGGAATATCAGGGCACATGAGCTAACCAAAAGGTAGAACATTAATGATGATGATGCATGGATATGATGCCTGATAGTCATTTCGGTCCTTATTTGCATCAAACACATATCATCAGCTTCATTAAACCGAAGTTGAGTGGTCTGCAAAGCTTTTTCCTACCTCTCAGCTAGATTCAAGATCACTTTTACTCCTTTTTTCTGTTTAAAACAGTCTACTTTATATCGTATTGATTATTTCATTTCATTTATCTCTATTTATATATATCACGTTTTCCGCTTCTCATCCGTGGCATCGTTATAGACATTGAATCACTACTAGCTTTCAGGCAGTATCTCTTCATTCACTTACGGGCATTTTTTACAACCTTACCTCTTCACTTTCTTGAGACATTGCATTCTCGATCATCCTCCGTAATCATTCCGGTTTTTTCTGCAAACGTCATCTGAGAATCTCATCCCGGGCATTCAATCCCGAGATTAATCATTCGATAGGAATTCGAAATGAGGCGAAGTTTTTTATTTAAGTTGTCAAAAACGAGGTTAATCAATGTCTCCGTTCAGAGCTTTGCCTCGTTGACTGGAGACGTTTTTCTGGATCTCGTTTTCATCGTCGAGAGCGAGTTTTGAATCGTATCCCGCCAGCTCACGAAAAATACGGTTGGGTTGTCACCGCCACAATGTTTAATTGTGGCTCGAGGCCATTAAAATTCCAGCGCATGAATCACGATGCTTACTTTGATTATGGCTCAGCGATGATTACGAAACGGCCAGCAGGAGAATTTATTCGCATTCCTGGGAGGAAAATGAAGTCTCGAATCGCACTCGGCGTGGTTGGTATATATGACGGTTATAAAAGTCTTTTACTTTAACATCGTCTCTGGTGGCGATGTGAAAGTTCTCGGTTCGAAAATGGCGAACCTGTTGTATCTTTTCTCGATTCTTTTTTGATGCAGTTAGCTCGCGTACCTACTTGGCAATCCACAGGTACGCCCCCTGCTCTGGTCCTATGGCATGTGTACATCTGCACCCCTGCACCGGACACCTGTTGAGAGGACTGAAAGAATACCCCCCTATTCTTAAACTTTGAATAGCTCGAAGAAATCGTAGTGGGTGGGAATCCGAATTTAGAATACAGTGATACCTTGGCTCTCGAAGATAATTCGTTCCGGAATCGCATTCGTTTGCCGAAATCTTCGTTAGCCGGACCGTGATATCCCTTAGGTTTCTATAGAGAATTGTTTAATTCGTTCTGGATGCTGCTAACTATTTTAAAGTATTATATAATGGTATAAAGCACATTAACTTAGGGCAAAATCTTACTAAAGACTATCAATGAGTGAACAGTGTCTCTGAAAGGAAAATGTAAAGCACATTGTGGCACATTATAACATTTAAAAGTTGTGAGACTAGCAAAACAATCAATTCCTCTTTTACAATCTTCATATTCATCCTTTAACTTGATGGCGTGTAGCGAGTGAAACATCGCATTCATCAAAATTTTCACTTTATGGGAAGGAGTGAATGAAGAACCGAATGGAATCAATCGTTTCCTCGGCGCACTAAAGATAGATTGAAAAATCAAAACGTTTTATTCCAATAATTCGATGGAAGTAGACAATCCAACTATACGATTTATTCATTCGGTTGTCCCCTTCTCTATATCCACCCTATACCCTCACATCCACCAAAACATTCGTAAGCCAAATCCATATTCGTTAGCTGAGTCTGAAAAACAGCGAGAACATCTTCGTTAGCCGAAAAATTCGTTAGATTACTCGTTAGCCTAGGCATTACTGTATTGGTTATACTTAAAGCTCGAGATTCATGTTGGAAGTGTTCTTTTTCGCCGTGTAACTATATTTAGGTTTCAGTTTTTTGGTACAGGTTATGAAGAAAAGCTTTCGTTTTAGAAATTGCCTTTGAAATTCCTGTGTGGTGCTGTACTCCTAAAATTTTCATTCGATTCGTCGGGTGAAGCAATTTTTTGGGTAAAGTTATTTAGGAAGTTTTATTTTGTTTATATATTAAAGTCCTTATTATAAATAAACAATCTCAGGGTTTCCATATTAAAGCTCAGTTTAAGTAATCCCGTTTTCAATGCAGGGTTAAGGTTCTCCATTCTTTTAATTTTTATCTGATGATTTGCACTTGCACAACACCTCTTGGTAAAAGGTAAGGGGAAATTTCCTTTACTTAAATAAATGCATCGATGAGGGAATGATCTGTATACTAGCATACCAACGCCGATGTACCAAGTTCACGTACAGGCTTATCTGTTTCTCCGATTGGGACCTTGGTGTTTATGTTCTTCCATTGCTGTTGTCTCTACTATGTTCACTGTAAACTGCTAAATTTGTTGCACGTAAAATGAACGAATAATGTCTTTCTTTTTTACTTTTTACGTAATGCATTTAATTACAAAAATTATATATCAACATATGAGATAAGCGTGTGACGTATATCCAAATTGTATAATCTAATATAATCGCAGATTTTCGTTCGCATTCTTTCCTTGTTCACTTTCCTTCGCTGATTCACCGTTCTCCTATTCTCTTCTCACATTTTTTTCTTTTGTCCAACCACTACAAACATGACCTGAATATTTAATTGGAAACGCTTTCTTTAATGCATATCCATCCGGTTTCTGCTGTGTCAGGTCCGACGGAACAGGTGCGGAAACAAACGTAAAAGGCACTTCCGAAGTGAACTTGAAGTTTTTGCTTTCGCATTCTTTTCTCAGCTGCCGTATTATCGCTAGATGTCTTGTATTTCACGGATCGTATTAGCTCAGCTCAATGGACATATAATGCATTTTTTTGATTTCATGGTTAATATCTGAAGATAATTGATAATCTTTCTGAAAATTGTTATATTTGAACTACTGGTCGTGAAACACAGAATAAGGGATGATTACGAGGGATTACGGTCATGAATTAAGTATTAGACTTTATATGGGTTTACGTTCGATAATTTTTAGGCCTTAATATGTTATTTTCTTCTTTCACTATTAAGCATCCTAGCAGTAATCATCGTTGATCAGCTTGTTATTTGTTAGTGTTCATTTTCAGATATTATTTCGAAGGGGTATAAAATATACTTTGGATAATGTGATAATACCTCGAAAAACTATAGCATTTCATGGTTAACATCAAATTAAAATTCATTAATTTATAACAAGAAGGAAAGAAATGGCAAGACGGGACAAAAAAAATGTGATTGAAATTTCTTAATGCGAAATAATTGTTTTACAATATCCCTTTAAATTATTAGTATTACCCTATTGCTTTCTCCTTATATTTATTTCTAATGAAATATCTAATACATTTATAGAAAAGTATACATTGATTCCAATGCTATATTCATTCAAAGATAATGTTTCTGAAATCAATACTTAATTTTCACCTTTGACTTTAAGTTTGAATTTGTAGATAGACGTATTAAATAAGTTCCTTTAAATTAATTCAAAATTAATCAATTCATGAGTTAACACTAAACCCCTCGACCTAGAGTAAAGTTGTTTATGACTTAAGAATCCAAATTCTATGCAAAAATTCTTAACATGAAAATTTATTTAAATGCGACATTGATGGAAAGCTCATTACTAAGGTTCAGGGCAGGCTCTGCTTTAAGTAAAACGTTTGCTTTCCTTCTATAATCAAGTCAAATTGACTACGTAAGTACAAGGAAGTGAAGATACTGAATGATATCACCTTTAGTCCATGAATGCGCACTTGCATTTTAAAGATTACGTTAGCTCTCAATTTCAAACCCTGTTGAATCATTCTTATTAGCATGAGGTGTGTGGAACCAGTGTTGTTAATTTTAACACAGTATACAAGTCGACGCACGGATTACGGAAATGAATCACATTTTTTAACCATTTGTTACCTAAAGTATTAAAATGTTACCCGTACACCATCAAAGTGTTGAACGGGACTGTTTCTGCCTCTGAAAATTACTCATGGAGCACGAAATGCTCATTGGGCTAGTTCAACAGTATCATGGTGTATTGGTAACAATTTATTACTTTATCTTTTGCCATCATTTGTCAAAGTTTCTCTAAATGTTAACTAGTCAGTAATATTCAGCCGAGGTTTACTACTGTGCAATCTCATCTTCAACCCAATTTTCCTTGAATTTTATTCGCGGATTGCGTGGTAATACTGATGGAATTGTTGATAATCAATCTTCATCTGAAACCCATCTCCAATGCATTATCGGCATTGATAAACCAGCAAACAGTATGCTAATGTATTTTAGAGCTCCTTCTTTCCCTAAGAATTCCATTCCTTAATCCTTGTTTATTATTATCGCCTAGTTGAAGTCTCCGTACGTCCTTTTTCTCAGTCTCCATCTACAGGTGTACTTGAGTACCTTCCTCCCCGCCTCCATCTGTTTCCATGCCATCTCAAGACGGCGACTTCCCAGACCTCTCTGGTCACACCACTCGTCTTACTCGCTGCTCCTCCACCTCTCATGAGTAACTCAATACTCTCAAGGGTTTTCCACCCCACTCCCGTTTCCGCACCCCTTCCTCGTTACTCTTTCTTCGGCCCTGCCCCGCCCTAAAAGCGTATGCCCTCTCCTCCTCTGTAACTACATCTTCAGCTTACATCCACATCGCTGTTCATGCCGTTTATTTCTTCCTCTTTTACTTCTTTATTCTTATCTCCTCTTATCCTTTGTTTCCATATAGATCTCTATCTTTATCTCTCTTACGAACCCTCATTGTGATTGTGTAGGCTATACTGCATCAGTTTCTTTCCCTTAAATATCCTGCACTCTTATTTTCTTCCAATTCCTTTCTGACTATTAATTCTGTCCCTCTTAATTATCTTCTTCTGATCTCTTAATTTCATTCCCTCCATCTTGTCTTTTTGTCTCTTATTTAAATTGATTTATTTGCCTCTATCGTGTTTTCAACCCGATGTTTTGAACTCTAAATCTGTTTATTTTCTCTTTTTATCTTGTTGATATCATCCCTTTGTACTCCATTTATCTCCCTTTCTGTTTAGATTTTCTCTATCTCCCTTATGCTTACTTAGTTTATCCATAAAATGCTTTTTTCACTTAACTTGCTTTACTTATTTCCATTCGTGTTTACTGAGTACATATCAGAATGTCTTTGTTTGTTTCTTAGTTTTTCTCTCCTTATCTCGATTATTCTCGATTTATCTATCTTTCCGATCTCCCTATCTTAATGTCTCACTCTAGAATCTCTCTCTACCTGCCTCTAGTTTATCCCCATCCGTTCGAAACTAACTCTTACCTTCGCTCGAAACTTATTTTTACAATTCCCTCTCCGTTTGCGGTCGTCGTTTAGCAGCCTTACTCCCTCGTTGGTCTCTCCCTCCACATGCTCTTTGTCTTCTCTTGTGCCTCTTATTTTCCATCTTCTCCATATGCAGCAACTCACATCAGTCCCTTCTGTCCAAGTGAGTGAGCACTCAGTGATGGAGAAAATCTGAATTTTTTGCGAATTTTTCTGAGCGTCACTACTTAAATATGTTGCGCCTTTTTCTGCTTGCCATGCCGTATAGAAAATCCTTTAGTATTCTAGGAAGTAGATTAAAGTTCAGGTTATCAATGTCTGTCTTATACTTTCCGCAGATTCAAAACTTTGCGCTTACATTACTAATGAAAATGATATACTTCTAGAAGAAGCGGTTAATTTTTATGACTTTCTACCTATTTAGTAACGCATTTCCATTTTTTTGCTTTTTTAATTTGACTACTAATTATTGGACAGTAAATGTATCGTGTGATTAACATTCAATCCTGTATCTAGAGCTCTAAAAATAACATGATTATGTTCAACATGTTTACAACTTCTCAGCCCAACTCAAAGTAGAGGAATATTTTGATAATGATTCATCTACCTCTTGGTTTGAATTGCAAAAATAATTCTCAAACATCTTTTGTGTGAGAGTATAGTAGTATTTGAGTTGCTCCTTTTGATAAATCACATGGATACAGAATCAGCTACTTTTTACTTCAAAACTACACTGCAAACTAATGGGATTGAACTCGTATAAAATATTGCTCTTAAACTTTTGTGAGTGAAGCCTTTGCTATTTTTAGAGAAATTAGACAATATTTAATTGAATGTAGCTTTTCTGATACTCCTAATATTTTTCATGTTAGACGGGGGTAAATTAGGGTTGGCATTTTTTTTAGAAAATTTTCATCGAATTTTTTAATAAAACCTGAATTTGGATTCGCACGTTTCTTTTCACTGCTCATGCCATTGATTAAATGCGATCTAATCAGATCCATCCTATTCAATGCAAACCCTCTTTCAAGGCCCTTTATTCCCTCCACCTCCTTTTTACTCAGAATCTTCTTTCCTATCTTCGGTATTCACGTTTTTTTTCTGCCTTATAGAAGCCTTTTGAAAGAAAAAATATCTCCTCAGCCTTTCCCTCTTGAAGGAGAATCTTTCGATTTTTCGCGCATTCCCGGAATAAAAAGAGCTTCCCATATTCCTGTTTTATTTTCATTTTAGTCTCCTTTCCGGAGCACGCTATCTTTTCGTACCTTACCGCTCCTCAAGAGTGGTTTTATAGTTCATTCCATAATCATAGCTTCTCTCATCTGTCGGTTTATGATGGCCAACAAAAAAAATTACAAAAGAGCTTTACTCCGCTGCGCTGAACTCTAGTCATTGCTTAACTAACTTGATCAAGTAATGTGTGGAAAGAGCACCGGGAAGTCAGAGAGCTGTCTGATGGTATGTACGTGCTATCTGGTGAAATAAAATACCTCACGTCAACGTAAACTTGCTTCTATCTTACGGAGGAAATTTACTTTGATAGATAAAGTTTGGCTGAACTGTTTGGATTAGGTCTCTCTATCAGACGGAATTTCCTTGCGGAAATAACTTACCGTACTTACAGTTTTTAAAACTCCTTATTTCTTGAAAACAAAATGCTCATTGAATGAGTAGACATTCTGAAGCGATTCAAACAGAGCAACGTTGAATTTTTTTTCTTAAATAATATCTTCTAACTTTTGCCTACGTATATACTTTGGTAACAGTTGTGTTTCCAAAATTTTAATGCCTTTAGTTAGCTATTGTATTCGTTAAATGAGTCCAAGGTCTGCTTAGATATGAAAGTGCCAGTAATGTGTTTCTGTTTTAAGAGGGAAAAGTAAGTAATATACTGAGATACTGTTTTGCCTAAAGATTTTACTGCCCATAGTTTCAGTATATATTTTCTGAAACTGTGTTATAAAAATGTTAGAAGAGTTAGGCTTCTTCAGTTAAAATTTTATGATGGACATAAAATTAAGTTTTAATTTCTTTATCTTAAGCTTTATTACGTGTCAGAGAAATTATGGCGACGTATCCTCGGAGATATGAAGATGTTGCTACCATATCTTTTTAAGAAAATATTTTTCCTGTGTTTTATTGCATTCGATTAATTTTGTTTTCTGTTGGACAATATCCGTTTCAACGACATTAACACAGAATTCAATACAGAAAATTTTCAATTGAAGGAGTGAAGAGGGGGTGAATAAGTTAAAATTCGGCAACCCTTTGTCGGTGGCTGCAAAGATTCTCAATCTCAGAATTATTTGACGTCCCAATTAAGAGGCATGTAGAGCACCCTTGATTTAAAATTTTTAGGTTAATATATCATTTTTGATATGATAACCGTCAAAAGCTGCCGCAGTTTTCATCTATATCTTCTCGCAGTTTTTATGGTGTGCCTATATAGAATAAGCCTAGATAACAATAGAATTAAACCCTTTTCCAGTAGGTTTAGAGAAATAATGAAGTCATTGTAACGTGAGTGATCCATTCCATATCTTTACTCTTCACTAAATTATTAAATGGCATTCATTATAAAATGATGGGATATCCGAAAGAAATTTTGAGCCCTGAAATTCCGACCATAGCCGTTCACGGTTCGCTTGTACTGTAGCCCTGTACATATATCTTGGAAGCTATTTTTATTTCCCTATTGGACCCGGCGATGAGTCCAAGTTATAAATGTCTGTCATTAAAAGTGGAGTGTTTAAGGAAGATGAAAGTCTCTGATCAACGCAAGGCCCCGAGCCAATCGTCTAGATCGGTCGCTCCCGAATCCGCTCCTGAATGTTTTCTTCTCTTCATGCAACTTTTATCCCCATTTTCTTCGCTCGGCCTTATTTTTAGTCCCTCCATTGAGGAGCCCTTGAGCTTTAATTTCCCCTTCATTCATCACCATCCCAGCTATCATTTATCAAAACTCCACCTCGCCGTGGGAGAAAGGCCACGTAACAATCTCGTTCTTTCCCATTACCCTTTTAACTTACTCCTTTCTCTTCTTCCCTGCTTTGATCCCTCCTCCGCCCATCCATCTTGCCCCTGCATCTCTTTTCCTCGGTATCTCCTTTCTTACTCCATCTCCGTTCCATTCCGTCCTCCCTCACACACAAAAGCATCTGACTTAGTCCCTCTGGGACACACCGGGGACCCTGTCTGAATTATTTACGGCGAGATCGCGGTGCTATAGCTGGTTTGAGGGTGGAAAGGGATACTTTCGCATGCGTTAAAAAAGGGGTGGGTCGCTCGAGAAACTGGTTAGGTTGGGAAAGGTTGACGATCTCTCTGAAGATGATGAGGGGTGAGGTGAGGAGATTTTCGGTCCGTCTCTGTCTTCCTGACGAGGTGCACTGGTAACGTAAGATGCTTCTGGTGCTGAGATGAGATAAAAGTGTCTTTTATGGGTGAAAAGGAAGAGACCTCATCTTATTCCCAATCTGACCTGGATAAAAGATTTTTTATTCAATGGTTCCGTTTATTTATTTTATTTTTTATTCTTCCATAATTCGAAAGGGATATCTTAAGACCGTACGAAAGAATTTTATTCTTGCTGCTTTCTCAATATTTCATTTATTTATATTATTTTATTTATATTATATATTTATATTTTACTTCTGTAGAATATCTAATATCATTTTTACTTATTGATTTATTTACTGAACCGTTAATTTTAACGAAAATATTATTCTCCTTTTTACTGCTATTATGAAAGACTGGCTTTGAAATTAACCCACTGTTAACAGACTAAAAGGCTTTGTAAAGGCATGAAAAAATTTCGAGTAAAAATAAAATACGCATTTTAATAAAAGTTATGATTTTACATACCCTCTCGTCCATTATGTATATACCAATAATAAGAGAGACACAAAATCACCTATCCATTGAATCGTGAATCTCTAGTTATTTTCAGTAGACGTAGATATCCTTGTTAATCAAAGCAGGATATCACCCAATAACATATTTTCGTGTATTCATATTTTACTTATTGTTAGTAATGTTGAAGAATGTAATAATATTTAAACCTGAGAAGATGGTTTTTGATTTATTTCTCTCTTCAGCTAATGATATTATTTTTATAGTATCAGTGTACACTTTCGAAGCAGCTTATTTTATATCGGAATAATATTCTTCATTGTAGTTATACTCTCATAAGAGGTTTCGAAAAATAACGTAGTTTTTCCGTCCTTTGTTTCTTAGGATTAAGATCAACACACTTATTTTATTCTTCGTACGTATATCTGGCTGCATTACTGATTTAAGGCAATTTTCAGTTTATTTCTATGAATTCTTTAATTACACTTAAAAACGTATAATTTTAATAATATAAATGTTTGTCATTAGCATTTGAAATTTACGTAAATTTCAGTACGGAATTCTTGGTTTCCAGTTAGTCATCGAAAGGCAATTCCCAACGAAAGAATTCAATCTTATTTTTTTCGGATATATGCCATGAAGGGTTTGTTTATTACATATTCAAGATATTTAAATAATGTCAAGAAATGATTTATTTACTACTTATAAATATTTCCAAATGGAATGATATGGAGTCTTACTTTTCTGTCATATTATATTAGGTTCGCTATCCTCTTTAGCATCATCAATATGGCTTATGAAACAAGAATATGTATATAAAATTCTTCTGATGTTATCTACTCTATTTATGGAAGATTATTTTGACGATTTAGTATGAAATTCTTTAAAAATATTAGAGAAAGCATTCATGAAAACTACTATTAAATTTCCGTCTGAAATTAAAGACGTTCAAAATTATCTCATGATCAGAGAAATTAAGTATTTCATGAGTTATTTTGAAATATACTATCATGCGGCATAAATAGAATGATTGTTCTCTGAAAACTGAAATTCACTCGTAGTTAGCTACATTTAGTCTCAATCCACGTTTTCAGACGTCTCAAGGCAACCTTTGGAAAACTCTCTTGAAACGCGCCGACAGTCTTGGCAGGTGGTCCGCGCAGTTTCGTATGAGTTGTTCCTTTTCCTAATTTTCCTTTCCCGGGCAAAGTACATTTTCGGAGCGCCGTTGACCTGCTGCCGTCGTATGTTCATGCGAATTCACTACCTGTCTTCGTATCCTTTTGTAAGAAGGACGATGAACCAGGATTGTTCTTTTTGGTCTCCTGAAGACTTTTGTTTTTAAGCCCGTCCCGATGGAACGCGGTCTTTTCGGAAAAGAGTACCTTTTTTGGCGGGTTCCCAGAAGAACTCGCTGAAAGAGGATTTAAGATTCTGCGATATGAGACTGGAAAGGTGTGCGCCTTGTAAAGAGATTTACGATTGCCTTATTTTTCTTTTATTCCTCAAGCGAAAATTTTGGATTTCATGAGAAAGAATGTCTTTTTCGATGGGAAGGAGAATTTTTCATCCTTTTGGCGCATCATTCGCGATTTTCCCTCGTTTTATTTTTTCCTTGTTTATCACCTTGGCTTCTCTGTGCTTTGGGGAGAAAGGCTTGAACGGGAGCTTCCTTTCTGTGTGGGGGTTCTAGAGTAATGAATTTAGATAGAAAGATTCATTAGTTAGCCTAAAATTTTAAGAATTACGGTTACTTTCGAATCGCCTCGGTAGATTACCCTTAAGATATCTCATTAACTTGGAGTTCTTTAGATGGGTATATTTACTTTAAGATCACTAAGACTTGTTCGATATTTTCGTTGTGTCCTCCGCTTACAATATAACATTAGAACGGTTTCAATATATTTGCGGCTTAATTGGTGGATAATTTAACCCAAGAAACTCATCCTTCCCACAATTTACCTAATGTTTTCGAAAAACGACGAATATATAAGGATATATATAAAGCTAGAAATTTATTTTACTTGTGTGCAGAATAACATTATTATTTTCCTTTTCATTTCAATCCCATCTTGTCAAGTTCATTTTCGTGGAAACGTGCTATAAGAAAGTAACCTCGTGTTTTCCTCTATTTATTTGTAAATGTATTTATTGCTACTAGTTTCCTCCTAGGCAAAGACGAAACTAGTCGCCTTAAATATGTATATCTATGGAAATACAGTGTTTTTCTTCTTTGCTAGGGTCCCTGTTTCTGTTCATTGTTTTACCTATACATTTGTAATTAACGCGAATGCTTATTGATCTAAATACTTAACATAAATATTCCAAGGAAAATCGGAAATGAAAAAAGTCTGACACGGTCAGAACTCAAACCCGGATCACCTAGTGAATCTCCATAAATTATTGTATAAAATTTCGAAGGATTTCTATGTATATTTGTTTGAAAATGTGATGTCTACAGCTTATAGTAAGGATTCTTCTCGCTTTCCCGCGTGGTATATAAAACAATTAATGTACTACCCGCTAAGTAACGCCGGACAATCCTAATTTTACACAAAGCGTATTAATACGCTTTGTGTAAAATTACGGACGTACGCTCAACTTCATTATTTATTTTATGAATGGTTTCCATAGGAAAACTACTGAATTTTAGTCTTTCAAGGAAGTGGGTAGATATGGGGAAAGAATAAACTTATTTATTAATTATATATGACTTGACGCTTTCCCGGGTAATTATTTATTTATTGTCTTCTGAATCGTATTCGTACACACCTATGAACGTAAAGTTTAATGAAGCTAACGACTTTGATGGATTGAGTAAGCAGGTTTCCGTTGACTAGCTGGAAAAGTGAACACTGGAAGCCAGATGCAGACAACGTGAGCGTATGGAACAAAGAAAGTAATGAGACCCTTGCATAGAACGATCGACATCATCGGAGAATGGAGGGTGAAAAATCGACGTTCCTTATAGGGGTCCCCGGAGGTCAAAGCTACAAATGAAGACAAGTAAGGGCAGCAGCGGCTTCACAAGAGGATTTATAAGTAGGACGATAGACGGTAGAAACGAATAAAATCGGATTCTGATATTAGGCGGCCCTCTGCTGGGGATCAGAGGTCAATTTCTTCCTTTGAGGCTGGAATGTCCTCTCCGCCGGACAGAATGTGCATATAGAGAGCTTTCGTTCCGCTATCATAGCTTCCCTTTGTATTTCGTACTGCGAAGTGTTAGGATGTGATGCAAATGAGCCTCACATGCCGGCTGTGGGAGGCTTTAGTTGTTTAGTCATTGCAATAATGTGATCCAGGCGGGATGGATGCGACATGTGGTTTCCTCTCCACTAGTTTCCCATGTACTTTGGGAGTAACATTATGGGGGGCATTGATCCCGTACAATACTACGAATATGAGAATCCATGGAGAAGCTTTGGATGAAATTTTAAAATTAAATTTTCTTGGGATCTTAAATTTTCGCTGGGTGTTTAGGAATTGTATGACTATTACAAAATAAATAGTTGACGTGAATAATTTTTGGAACTCTTCCTCTATGAAAAGAGTAAGAACTTAATTTTGTGGACTTCACTTAATAAAGAAATGACTTCTGCTACGCCGGTTCCTTTACACAGGAACATTGTTTTTCCCTTTTTGTATGTAAACTAAAATGAATATATATCATTGATATATTCCTTATAGAGTAATATACAAAGTTACTTTTCCATGCATAGTAATTTTTGCTTGAACTGCCCCGAAGTTTAGAGTAGGGGAAAGAATATAAATATTGCATCAAGACATTGCTCCGAAGACACTGACCCACTTCTCTCCAATTTCCACCTGTTAAGCGATATTGACTCTATGAATTTTTTACCTTTCCGATATCTTTCATATGATTTTGACGGTGTTGTTCGAAACCGGCTGATTTAAATAAAGCGGTACAAATTACGAAGTTCTCTAAGTATAGAAACTTAGTTTCTTCATCAAGGAGGGTTATTTTTCTACTTCTTTCATTAAAAATTGTCCAAGATATTCTTGTTGTTGATACTGAGAATGTAACATTCCTCTTGAACGGTTTCAAAATGTGACAAAACTTATAAATTTTTAATAGAGGATTAATTTTTATGTATCTTGAAAAGACGCAGTCAATTAGGTCTGGATGGCATTTATTTATTTTCGTATTTGAAAAAGATGAAACATTAAGTGAATATCATGAGCATAAGAAGAAATTTGCTTGTAAATATAGAGCAAATGTAAATTTGTTGCCATAGATATATTTTAGGATAGTGCTATAAAAGAAGCTTATTGTAGAATTATTAGATTTTCACGCATTTAAAATTGAACTTTAATTGTATAGTAATAGAGGAATGTGGTGTAGTTTTCATAGTAGAAAATTTGATCCGGAAGCATGAACTTTATAATGTTTTCTAGATTGTATAGTTTCAGTTCGATATTTAATTAAGTCTCCTTTAAGTTGTCATGCATAAATTGGATGGTTCTAAATGGAAGTAATTACTTATTGCTATATTCGCCATCAGATCTGTGTGAGATGATATATTGATATAAACCAACAATTAAATAGGTTTCTAAAATAAACATTATGAGTTGCTTTTCTCTTAGCTACATGTTCGTTGAAGACAGATTACATAAATTACCTAAAAGATATTTTAGTTAGCCTAAAGACTTTATTTATATCAATCTTTGTTCGTCGCAAGTGCATGGGAATTTACTTATCTGAAGAGTAAATTCTGTGCGAATTTTATTCCTAGCGAAACTCGATTCAGCATGTCGTTGTCGCTCTCCCAGCCCTCCCCTTACTCATAAAGCACGCGTAAAGTTTGACCCGGAGGAGTTACGAGAGAAAAAAATCACGCGACCGACTTAGCAAGCGCCGTGCAATATACGTGACAAAACACTATCTACTCCGCTTCTCAAGTCACTTGATACATGAAAGAAGAAGTTAGGTTGCAAGCGAGGGAAAGAGAAATAGAGCGAAGTGGCATACTCTAGTAGAAGCTGCTGAGGAAGAAGGTATCATAATCAAAGTAATGAGAGCGAAATCACGTGATGAAACGGTGGGAAAATGGAAAAAACATAGGGATGAGGAGGCAAGTATAGCATCAAGTGAGTAAGAATGCCGTAGGCAGTTTGAGGTATAAAAATGCCTGTTACTTGAACAAATATCTCCGATTGTGATTAATCGAGCTTTTATTTTACTTATAATTATGTGTAATATCATTAAAAACTAAAGTAATACACGGAAGTCCACAATGAAGTAGAATGAAATTACATTTCGTTGATTTGTATTGTCTTAATAAAATTCATTTCCAAGATTTTTTATTATTCAAGAAGACATACTTTTCTTGAATTCTTGTAGAAGTATTTCATATGCGAATATGTGAATCTGAAATGTGTGTGTGAAACTTGAAGCCTATTTACTTTTCTCTTCTCACTGCATCATTCTTAGGACATTTTATTCTCTTCGTCATATATCTGTATTTCCAATTTAGATTTTATTTTCATACATGTCTTCCAAAGCTGTTTATTTTTATGCATAAATTGTGACCCGTCTTCATTATTTGGGATTAACGTACTCTCTTCCTTCAATATCTGTGAATAACGAATGATTTATTTCTTCACATTAAACGAAAATGTTTGAAAATTATAATTTTCTTCTTCATAATATGAGAAATCAAAGAGATTGGGCGCTCAGGATAAGATTTTTAGAATCACAAGGTTGTGATGTGCTTCGCACTTTGTAACAGCATTATAAAATCGTGATTTCTTTATTTTCATCATCATAAGCGTTCTTTCCGAAGTTACATACGCCTTGATATTCCTTATTTAGTGCTCTTTCTTTCGTTTATTGGAAACTTAGTCTTTTATATAATCTTACTTCTGTCTTTGTCTTCTCCTCTGTCCTTTTTCTTGTTTTCTACCTTCTATTAGCAATCCGTTTCCTCTCAATATTTTACCCACCCGCTTCCTCTGCTGTCATTAATTACTTTAACTAAAACCCTCTCCTCCCCAGCCGTCTCTAGCATCTCCGCATTTGTTTAGGATCACTTCTCGTGTTAATTAAAATTAAGAAATTATCCTCTACACTTTTCCTTTCACTACTCGTTATTTCAACTTATAAATATTCCCGGTGGATGAATTCTCATGTATACTCGTCGAACCATCGTCAAAATGAAAATCTTGAGTATATCATTAACGATGCTATACGATTCCTGCCTATAATCGAACATTTCGCGAAGGAATAACTTACGTAAATGAAGGGTGCAAAAGATATTGGATAGCAGAGAAAGTTCGGGTGAACGCGGGAATGCTAGCATAAGGAGGGCGAAAATGTAGTCTCGCATAGCGCGAGATTTATGTGACGTGGTGGGAGAGGTTGGTGGATAAGGAATCGGTCAGGAGGCTCCTTAGAAGGGGGAGTTGCGTTAAAGTGGGACGTACGTTCATAGGTATATCCCACACCGATATTGCATAGAGTACCTCACAGCTTAGTTCTCGGACCCCTTCTATTCACTCATCCCCGTAGAGAACACGCATTCTTTTCTCACGACGGTCGTTTCGCTCCTTTATTCCTCGTGGAAGATATTGCAGCTTTTTACGCGTGGATTTGAAATGAGTTGAGAGAATACAGGGTGTTGGGATGGAAGAAATATTGCGCTGTACACGCTGTATGAACATCCGAGAAAAGTGCTCTGAGATTGGTCGCCTAGGTGTCGGCCACGCGCGTTTTCTCCATAAGGTCTCTTAAAGGCGTTGTGGTATATTCTTTTCTCTTAGCAGGCGCCACGGCTTGTTTATATATCTCAAATCCGCGAGACGAGTTTACGAGGCTCGTGTATTTTCAGGCCGGCGGTATTGTGTTAGTTCGATAGACGACCTTTATTTATCATGTTTCGTTTCGCAACGTAGATGAAAGGGAGTAATAAGAAAATACATGGGTGTAGTCAATAAAGGGAGAGAAGGGACCCGGGACTTAGCATGCGACTTTATTAGAACACCGGGGCTCGTTGTATAACCTTCGTTTAAGGTCTGGTCAATATCGAGTTGACTTTTCTAATCTTCCTTAAGTGATAGATCGTACATAGCTCTATATCTTAATGCTAATATTAAGTTTTCTATTTGAAAATAATTTTTTACTCGATTCGCGACTTTTAAGAACCCGTTTTAATTATATCCATTGAATAATCGTCAGGAAAAAGATGGAATATATTTAATAATAAATAAATAATCTTATTAAATATATTCCGTCTGAACCCTTATGAATCTTTTATAGAAACTATACGATAGTAATAGATAATATTTGTATTTCCAATGATTCTCAGGAGAATGTCATTAGAATGTCATTGCCCTTCTAGTTAAATTTATTCCATTTGGAATATCTCTTGATTGCACTTTTTCAAGTTAATCACTAAATTCAAATCTATCGGATTTTAGTAAGAAAGAATATGGTTCACGAAATAGTGTAGTAACGACCTCATTTCTTCAATCACGGCTGAAATTGACTTTTCCAATGCTGGACCACTAAAAGTTTATTTTAAATGAATTATTGTATACACTGTACTGCGTGGTATTGTCCTATTTGTCATAAATTTCAGGCAACTTTCCCGAGTTTACTTCATGGACAAATGTAAAATTTAATTTAGCTTATCCGACTTTTGCGGCACTGCTGCGGCAGTTACTTCGGAAGGAAAATTTTATCAAATTTTCAAGTGCCTCTTTTCGTTGACTCTTACAAGTCCAGGAGTTGTAAAAGTTCCCTTATTTTAACTGAAAATAAAAAGTTATCCACTCCTAACCGTGCTTCGTAGAAAAACAGCCAGAAGTGGATGAGTTTATATTTTGAGTTACGTAAACAGCCGTGTTCAATTCGAATCTGATTGTTTTCCTCATTTTGACAAAAAGGGCATTATTTTTCTTTAAATAACCCAAGATTTTTGTTTTTCGCGTAGGGTATTGTCTAAATTTCCAGTTACCGCAATTCAAGATGATGTCATGTTATTTGAATGTAGTAGTAATATTAAGGGAAAAAGGAAAAAATAAATGGTGAACACAGGTATTAAAAGCAAATATTTTTACCGAGTACATTCTTGAGGTAGTACGTAGCCCTTCGTACCATGGCTTCTGAGAACTTATACGAGAAAATAGGAACAGAAACTGGGACCTACTTCTTGGGGAGAACAAAACTTTATCGCGATGGACTAGAAAGATACAGAATGGCTCATGCACCCTTTTCTTCAACTTCAGTGAGTGCCTCTCTATATAGATGTTATTTCGCGTACGTATGTACAATCAGGCTACCATACACTCTTCTTCCGAAGAGTTTTTTTCTCTAGGGGCATCGGGTGCGTAAATTCTATCACGGGATGCATTGAAGCGTGCAAGAGAGGAAGGACTTAAGATTGAGAGGAAGAAGGAATTGGAATTGAGTGGGATTAGCATATACTTCAAAGGAGAGGGACAGCGGATGGGTAAAGGGGAGTATAAGAGAAACAGGCTGTACGAGGGAATCGAATGAAGGGGAGAGAACGGATCATTTGGACGAACATGGATTCCTGTTACGTACTGATTTCAGTCAAAGAGTTTAGTGTATTTAATTTACATGGGTATTGATTGATTCGGTTCTGGAAATTCTCAATCACAGTCCAATCTTATAGAAGTAACTTCAGTAATTTATCACCTAAAAGTCTGTTTATATTTTCTCCGCCGATTCTGCTTCAATACCACCTACTTAATTCCCATTTTGATATGAGATTCTTTGCAGTTAATTTTTATTATACAGCTAATATAGTGTGTACTACAACAGTGCTACCTAAGTGGGTATCATTGTATCGATGCCAGTCTGCGATAGTCTATTAATTTATAATTTTTGTGTTTCTTTATTATCTTATTTTCTTGTAAAATCAATTAATTTTATGCTTAAATGTATGATTAAGGCCAAAAATATTTGAGAAAAGTTGAATTAAATATTTTTATTCTACGAGCTAACGATATTTTCCTTTGCCTATGAATCCTTTAAACTTTGATTGTAATTTTACCGATCCTCCAGAAGGTCAGAGTAGAATTTTCAAATATAACCACGTATACGCATTTTCTCGGTCGTTTTCCTCGCAAAATTCTAGGGAGGCAGCTGTTTTTATTTCTAACTGTAGTCAGGCAAATTCTTTTAGACCAAATTGAGAATTTTTACGTGTGTTGACACCTAGGAAAGTTAGGAATTTAATGATTTTATTAGGTTAGTATAGAAATGATTACACAAAGGTTCTATACTAACCTAGTATGGAGTTCCACGAAGTAAATCGTCCATCGGTTACATAATTTTATTAAAATAATATTTATCAAAGTAGTCCTCCGCCCTTGTTAAATTTGTCACACAATACTGAATCTTTTAAAATGAATTTTTATGATTATTGGCAATTGTATTGGATATCGTATTCTGTCGAAATGTGGTGTTGAGCGTTATTATGAGGATTAATTTACTTATTTCTCTGAATATTTTCTACAACATAAAAGCTTTTTTTGAATTAAACCTGACTGTATTATAGTTGAACAAATTCTTTCACTTGTTTTTTTCGGGTTACATTTCGTCTCGTGACCTCAAAGAAAAGAGAAGAGATGGAAAGGGAGTATTGAAAAGCTTTTTTACTCATAGCACAGTTTTGGCGAGTGTCAGATGCAGAGTGAGCTTCAAATCTCTGTTGTTACTGCGACCCATAAAGATCCTGCGGAATGTAAGTCATCCAGAGCCTAACCCAAAAAGACGCGAGACCGTTTTAGAGATGGAAAGGATGGAAAATTGCCATCTCTATAGAGGCGTGGTCGGGAAAAATCCCAGAATGCAATGCACGGTGCATTTTAAGACGCCGGAAACCCTCTCGTGAGAGGACGAGAAGGGATTTTTCACTCAAATTGCATCTGAGAGGAAAAAGACGCAAGCAATCGCTGCGAGAATGGAATGTCTGACTTTTGAGCTATTCCTCTCTATCTCAGCACAGAGGATGAGAAGGATGGAATACTGCATAGATGAATAAAAGGAAGTAGTAAAGAGGGATAATGGTGTAGTATGCTTTGGTATAAAAATTATTGGAAGAATGTGGAAGATATATACATACGAGTATACGATATGAAATTCGGTTGCAGACATGAAATTTAATTTGGAGTAAAATACCGAAATCTTCCTTAAGAAGTTTGAAGATATTTTTCAGTGGCATCGATGGTTGTCGTCTAAATTCAAAATTGTTTTAACAACTTCATAAGAGACCATGAAACTTCTATATCTCATTATTAACGAATGTAGGTATTAAATGTCTCCCAATACATATTAACGTCATAAAATATGTGGGAAGATTAAAATGGTAAGGTATGTTTACAGAATCCAATGCTTTTATAGCTCTTGCGTAACATTAAAGTATTTCATATATTCCAGCCGACGTATTCCTTGATTTCATCCGTATAATACTCTTGTTATGGAATACATTGTTTCCCTAGCAATCTAAAAAGTAATCTCTGTTATTATATCCCCACGACTTGTAAGTGCATCACCTACCTGCTGGAAGCATTCCATTTCTCAAAGCGCGTTTTCCGTCCGTTTTAATATTTAATTTGCTTTCAAACATTCCTGCCGTTATAAACGATCAAAACGTCACAAATCAATAAACTTAATTTTAGGTCTGGAATATCAGAAAGTCGGATTTATAAATACTCATGATTTATAATTTAAAAATGATGAGTTTCTGTTTCAGTTGTTTAGCATTTATTGATTAGTTCTCAATTAATTTTTATTATCTAATTTCACTTTAGTGAAGTTAGAATTTTTTTTTGCTTTTACGTGTCTTAATTAAAGGTTTTTTCCGTCGTTTTCCTCAAAATTCTACTCTCAATATACTGCGGTATATTGGCAATTTTTGCAAGTTAGCCACACATTTCGTTAGTGTCAATTTACGATTGCTATTTTCCGTAAGTTCTTCCGTCCTTATATACATGGAGTGTAGATGTTCTGAGAAAATCGTTAAATATTAAGTCTTTTTCTAAATTATTCATTTATTCATCGATTCACAAAAGTATTCCGCTATGCTGATAGTTCGTAATATTTACTTTCTCTTCGTCATTCTCTTATAAGATGAAATGTTAAAATAGTTATAAATTTTATCAACAAACCTCTTAAAGCGTTTATTTTTCAAAATCCGTAAAGCTCACAACAACCCGTCAAATATTCACCAAGGTTGTTATGCCCCTGCAAACTTTTCAATGCTTTCATCTACAAAATCATTGAGGAGGAAATGGTAGGAAGAAATAGTAAAGGAAAATATTAATTATAATTTGTTTTTGACACATTGCGAAATCACGAATTTACGATACACCTTTCTGTAGTTCCATTTTCGTCTATGACATCGTCTATTTCCGAAATTCGTATGATATCCATTCGTAGTGGGCTTGTTCCTTATAGGCGTTAGAAACGAGTTTGATATTTAGTAGAATTTTGATCAATTTCTAAGTTCATTTATGCTTCTAATTACAAAAACTCTTGGTAATGAATACCTTACAGAAATATGAAACACTCAAAGTAAACTTATTGACCTCTTCTGATCGATTCACGGACGGTCACCAAGGCAACGGCCACCAATTAAAAGACGATTTCGGAATAATGACCGAGAACGGCGAAAAATCGTAATTCATCCGGACCCGTCGATGTGGTCGAGAGAGAGAAAAGTCGGCACTCCTGAGATAAAATAAAAATAAGGAAAACGACTTCAATTCTGTCGTGAGTTTTCGAGCGAGACAAAAGGACTCGAGTCTGGCGAAAGAAAAAAGATCGAAAATGGATGAAACGCAGAAAAAATATCGAAAATAGTGCCGAAGGTGTGGGCAGGAAAGAAGAAATGGGAAAGAGAGAAAAAGTCGCACTTGAGGGAGACGAAGGCTTCAGAAAAGAGAGTGTGGCGGCGCGGGAGACGACCGAAAACGACTCCTTAATCCTTTTTTTATTTACTCCAGATGGATTCATTTTTTTACTTTCTTGATGGCTGTTCCGAGAATATCATGTTGGATGAAAGGAATGGAAAAAGGAAGGAAAAGAGATCGCGAGACGAAGGGATTAGGATTTCTCGAAAAAGGATTTTTGAGAGTAAACCAAAATCCAAAACCCTTGGTTTATCACAAAGGGGAAAAGCCAAATTATAAGAAGGACTTACGAAGGCGGATGGATTAAAAGAATAATAGAACTATCCATCGTACGTAGAGAGTGAGGTAATTAGACGTTTGTGGTATGAATATAATTGGTTTAGTTTGCTTTTTGAAAGCCTCGTAATACCGTAATCCAGGCACTAATTCTTATGCTTCAAATATGCTTCCTTCCTTTATAGCAGTCATTCATTCTATCTAATCTACTTCTGTAACATCGATCTATTTCCAAACTTTCTCATTTTAGTTAGTAGTGATTTCTTTGTTTGTAATTTTAAACGAATAACGCCCTAATAGAACTTCAAGGCCCGAAAAGGATACAATTAAGCTTGTCCCTAATACTTTAAATCTTATGTCCTGTTGACTACCCATATTATAGACTAATGAAGATCTTGTATTTCTCCTTTCCTTTGGTCATGATTAATTCTGAAATTTAATTAAAATACCATTTGGGAGATTATTGATGAAATTGAAAGGGCTTTGAGACTGATTAGTTGATACTGAATCGGATATTCCAGTAAGTAAATAAAAGTAAGAAAAAATTTTATGAGGTATTGGACCAGTATAGTTTGATTTTTATAGTTATTAAGTAATTTTTGGCAGTAATTACAATGAGAAGGTTTTTTTCAAGATACCACTATCTTTTAGAAAAGAAACAGTATTTAGTTTTATGAACGGGAGGTTTTGGAATGGGTTATCATCCCGTTTTATGATGATTTCGTCTTATAAATATCCCTACTGAAATACACCCCTTTCATTGAACTTATTTTAAGGCAGTTTGCTTGTTTAGTTTCCATCATTCCAAAATTAATGAGGGAATGGTGATTTTTCTAAGCAATAAGAAACGGGGTATTTGTTACAGAGACGACTTACATTAATTTTAGCCCCCAAAGTTTATGCATGCTTCTCAATGTAATATACATATCTTTGTTCGAATATGGAAGCCTTTCAACAACTTTAGTCTTTCTACGTCGTAAGAGTGACATCTTTCACCTATTGTTTTCAAAATTGATGTAATTTATCCCTTATTCCATAATTCACGCCTTTCTCTAGTGGTTGAACATTTCGCTGGACTGCAGCCAATGTTCTAGTTGGTTGAACCCACAATACCTATTTATGAAGAGTTATGCAAGTATATTCATTGTTTCATCTCCTTCAACCATAACCGAAGTAAATAGCGTCATCTCATTGCACTTATCCATTCTTTGGTGCGTGGGACTCCCTCTTCCGGGTGCGTCTTGCGTTTCACGTACCTCTTTTGTTCTTACCTCTGGAGCCATTCCAAGTTCCCCTATTTCGCACAAGTATCTGTGATATTAAATCCATCTTATCCGTATAAAGATTCCGGCCTTGAGAGAACACGGTATTCCAATACCAAGGACGCGAATTCGAATCCCGTCTCGGGTGGTGTAGACTGTTTTGAGTACCATTGTCAAGTGTTATTGAGCCGGTGGTCCTTGAGGAAGTTTGAGCGGCTGCGAGGATGGAAATGGAGTGGGAGAATCGATTGGTCTCGATTGAAGTTGCGGTTGGTTGAGTGATTGCTTGTTCGAGAATATTCTTCGCGAGGTGCTCGTACTTCAAGTTTTGCGTGGATTAGGATGATTAGGATAGGTTCAGTGTTTCTTTATTATCGTTATTTCAGGTCTTCTTTAGACGCATTAATTACAATATCTTCATTAATCAAAATTTCTTACGCGTAATCTTTCCTGAATTTCAACTTTGCTTTATAGCTTAGAAATTTAATTAATACCAATCAAACATGGAGTATATTTAGAATTACTTTTGGAAAGACGCGAAAGTTTGTTTTATATTTTCACTGAAGCGGTTTCTCGTGTAAGTAATAACTTAGAATTTTACTTTTCTAGCTTAGAGAGTAACAATTCTTCTGTGAAATAATATCGTGAATCGATTTACCTGTCCTAGTAGCTTGTATGGCTTTTGTTGCCATGTGTTTTCTCTCACGTTAAACCCATTAGAAACTAAATTAAATTTTCCATTATATATAAAATGCCGGTTGAAATTTCCAAAATTATATAAAGAAATTATAAATCTTAGGAATAGAAATTCTGCTCTGTCAAACAGCTAAATTAAGAATAATAACCGTGCATAACATATACAAATATAGAAAATAAAAAAACTCCATAAAAGAATCCTTTTACTAGACCACAAAAATATTAATAAATACTACAAAGCTTCACCTGACTGTCTCGTTTTTAGAAAATTTTGTTTGGAAAAGAAATAGAACGGGCGGTGGCGTATTTATAGCGGTTAAAAGTTTCCTTCAGAGTAGTTTACACACTTTTTCAAATAGCAGCATCGAAAGCGTTTGGTGCAAAATTATTCAAATCAATAAGCCGAGTTTAAATGTGTGTGCTTTTTATCGACCACCCAACTCTCCACGTCAAGTCTTACATTGCCTGAATGAAGAAATTAACTTTTATTCTCGTAAAAATAATAACAGCATTACTTTTGTTGGAGGGGACTTTAATCTCCCGGATATCGATTGGCCGAATCACGTAATTAAGAAACGAGCTCGGGATAGCGATTCTTGTAGGTCTTTGTTCAGTGTTATGCAAAAAAATTCCTTACATCAAATCGTTAAGGAGCCAACTAGGGAATTAAGTATATTAGATCTTTTTTTAACTAACAGCCCCGAGCGTGTAAGGTGCGCATCAGTATGCGATGGGTTATCCGACCATAGAGCTGTGATTATAGATATCGATATTAACTTGACAAGGCACCAAAAACCCAAGCGCAAAATTTATCTCTACTCTAAAGCCGATTTTGGAGGATTTCGTAATAAACTCAATTCCGATTTTACGTTTTACGAAACGCGCGCGATGCATTTAAATACCGAAGAAACTTGGAACCTTTTTGTACAGATAATGCGTAATAATATGGATAAATATGTTCCCTCCAAATACTCTAACCAAAATAATGAGCCTAGATGGTATAATAGAGATACTAGGAAAGCGTTAAAGAAACAAAGACGATTGCATTTGAAATTAAAAACCGTTATGAGGCTTCCTAACAACATAATAACGGATCAGGTAAAGGCCGAATATAAACGAGTAAAATCAGAAACAAAACGAATAATGCGTGATGCCCTCCGTCAATTTAAAAGGAAAGTTTTATACGAATACTTAGACGAGGACCCAAAAGCTTTTTGGTCGTACGTGCGTGAGGTCCAAGGTAAAGTTCAAACCGTAAGTTCGTTAAAAGATAACAGCGGCAATGTAATTAACGATTCTAAGGAAAAAGCGAACATCTTAAATGAATATTTCCATAGCGTATTTACGTCCGATATTACATTAGGCGCCCTACCAGTAGTTAATAAAGCAGAAACAATGTCGATTATCACATTCAGGGAAGACGGAATTATTAAACTTTTACGGCAGATTAAGCCAAATAAAGCTCCTGGTCCTGAGGATATACCAGCTCGAGTATTTAAAGAATTAGCAGAGAGCATAGGCCCCTTTCTTAAAGTAATATTTGAAAAATCTATAAGCGAAGGTAAGGTCCCAAAAGATTGGAAAATTGCAAATGTCACCCCAATTTTTAAAAGCGGCGTAAAAGATGATCCATCGAATTATAGGCCCATTTCGTTAACTTCATTGAGTGGTAAAATAATGGAACATATAATTACTAGTTCCTTAATGGGTTTTCTCGAAACCTCTAAATTCATTGTTAAGAATCAACATGGTTTTCGTAAGACACGTTCCTGCGAGTCACAGTTAGCGTTATTAATTCACGATATCTTGAAATCGGCCGAAAGTAAAAGACAAGTCGATGCAATATTTTTGGATTTTCGGAAAGCGTTCGATAAAGTCCCACATCGTAAATTGTTGTACAAATTAAAACTTGCGGGCATCAACGAACAAGTAATAAGTTGGATAAAAGATTTCCTGTCCGATAGAGAACAACGAGTAGTATTAGATGGTATTGGTTCCAACCTAGTCAAGGTGACCTCAGGCGTCCCACAAGGAAGCGTAATCGGGCCATTATTATTCTTAATATACATTAACGATCTTAATGAACACATCGACAGTAACGTTAGAATATTTGCGGACGACACGGTTATTTACAGAGAAATAAAAAGTAATGACGATAGATTAAGCCTGTCGAATGACTTAGATAAAATAGTAAAATGGTGCGACGACTGGCAATTGGAGCTCAACGTAGATAAATGTTCAGTAGTTAATTTTTTCGAAAGAAAATCCTTTGCCAATCATAATTCATATAGCCTTCGAGGGAAAACATTATCAACTGTCGATTCGGTAAAATATCTCGGAATAACCCTCACGAATAACTTAACTTGGGGTACCCACATCCATAACATATGTGGGCGAGCTCTTAAGAAACTAGGCTTCGTCAAAAGAATAGTCGGTAAAAGCGAAGAAAAAGTCCGCGAGCGATGTTACTTTGCGCTAGTGAGGCCTCACCTCGAGTACGCATGCAGTGTATGGGACCCTGCTGAAAAGTGTTGTATTCGCGAGATAGAAAAGGTACAAAGAAAGGCAATACGCTTCGTAAAAAATTGCTATGATAAATCGGTAAGTGTTACTCGGATGCTTCAGGAGGCAGGATGGGAATCTTTAGAAGAAAGAAGGCTCAATCAGAGATTTAAATTACTTGATAAATTCAGACAGAGCACGTTCATAGAAGATGTAGCTGAGATTATGCGCCCTCCTTGCTTTATAGGCCGTTCTGATCCAGCGAGAAAGATCAGAGAAATAGATGCTAAAACCAGTCGATACAAGAATTCTTTTTTTCCCAGAACAATACGCGAAAATAATCGTCTGGGCAAATAGAGTCCTGGTGCTTGCACCCCCTGCCACACGCCGAAAGGCGGCTTGCAGGGTACAGATGTAGATGTAGATGTAGATGTAGAAATATTTCCTTGCGCCGATATATCGGTACCCAGTTAATCAAACTATTAGCATACTGATATTTACAGATATGCACAGATTTTTTATTTTCATGTGAATATAATGCGTTTTATTTTCATTCCAATGCTAGGTGTAAACAATTTAACTATTCTTAATTTTTGAAAGCTTCATCAATTTTACAATTTCTATTATAAATGACATACGAGCAACGCTGTGGCAAAAAATTGAAGGAGTAACGAAAAAACATTTGAGATAAATGAAGCATATTTAAATAAACTATCGTGTGTTATCTCAGATTTAGTAGATTTTATTATCATGTAAAGGAAGGTTTTTCGCTTATTCAGTCATTTGTAAGACTTGTGTTTTATATCTCTATATGGGATATCATTCAGTGCATTTTATGAGTACTACTTAGTGCCGCATAAGGCAGACGAAGTGGCTGTGTGATTGAGAGGTGTGGCTGGGAATAGCGATACCGACGGTTTTTCCTCGCGATTTATTGGTATGTTTAGCATAATCGTGTGGAATTAACTTTGGTTATGAGACATGTTTTAAAAGGGATTTCTGATAGTCAAATGGGTTGCAAATTCGCCAATTTTAAAAATAATACTGTTACTAAATGTGGCGGATTCTTAGGACAGAGAAGTATTTTTAATATCCATTATCGTTTATGTAATTCTTTCTATCTAAGAAATTTTGAGCGTGATAACAGATTTATAACTCTTCACAGAGATAAATATTTGCATTACTTGTCAATAAAGTTATATTATTTTCTTTTGTTCAGTCTATTTTATTTCTGGTTACAGCTACGTCTCATTTCACTTTCAATAGCTGTCAATGATTCATACTTATTTTTGGTGAGTCACTTTAGGAATCAACCTTCAAAATTACGACAGTCGGATAAATTAAGTCGGATCCTCTTCTTTAGCAAATATTTGTGCTGTATTTGATTGAGGATAGCAATAAACGAAGCGGATGTGTTCTGTGCAAACTTATCTTCTATTCGAAACGAAAGAGATTCTGCAGGAAGATCCTAAAAATAAAGCTTCAAATTACGTGCTGGAAAGTAGTTTTTCAGTCGCCTGTGAGCAAAAGCTGGGGATATATTCTCCGTAATACACTGTTCAATGAGTCATGTTCTCCGGAAAGATTCCCATCATCTTGAAAGCGATCCCCGAACTCGTTATTGCCAAGATTTAAAAGCTGGCGATTATTGGAGAGAAAGAACATCTGGTGGAGCTCGGTATTTGCAGACAAAAAATGAGGATTCTTTGCTCGCACAATGGTTTCACAATGTAATGAGCTTCGGCTGTTCCCAATCGAGTATAACGACCTCTCTTAAAATGGACTCGGCTTCTATTTTAACACTTGGAGCAATACTTAAAATTGGTTTTACTCTCTTATTTCAACTCTATCTAAATCTTTTTTGTGGTTCCTGCATGAAAACAGTTTTCTTTGGCAATAATTTCGATTGTAGCTATCGATCCTTTTGTTTTATTCGGTAGAATTTTAACGTTTATTTTTTAATATAAAGTCATACTACTTTAATGTCGTTTTTATAGTCCCTTGGACTTGCCTTATTTAAATCTTCATATGCATCCAGATAGCCGGAGTGTGGCTGGGGGTTCATGCACCATGGCTCTACTTCCATAATCGATAACTTTTGCCCATCGTTCGCGGAAAAAATAAAGTCTAGAATCGAGTCGAATTCATACGATTATTATGACAACTACATAAAAATAGAGAATGCTGCTAAGTATCGCTCGAGAAGATTTATTTTAAGTATATAGCATATACGTCTGAAAAATATCTTCAGGTACAACTTCATCTCGAATGCTATCTCGCAATTGTGTGTTTCGCTCGCTGCAATAATATTTTCTACTCTTCTTGGCATAATGGAACCTCACGGGTGTATTCTAAATCGTTCGAGTAACAAAACAATGCAAATTGCTTGGTAACTCTGAGCTTAAAATGATGATTTGACAATATTATCGATATAACAATTAATAGCGCAGGTCGTCAACAAATTTATCGCCATCGACTCATCGACCATCTAGGACTGCTCGGTCGATCGCGACGAGTCATCTGGTCGCTTTTATTTTCGAGTCATTTCACCGATTTAGAATGTCGATCTTATAATATTTATAGTAATAGATAATGTTATAAAAATAATACGCTTGAATTGATGATAATATTCCCTTGGCGAAATAGAATTTATATACACGCAAATACCACTGATAAATACAGTAGTTTCCTGACTGATAATATATTTCGTAAATCGATAATTTCATTCTTCTAAGTCGCTTGCAGTTGAATAAAGCAGTGATGAAGTCCATCACTTCAAGATAACATGCTGACTTGTTCCTGTGTTTGGACATCATTAAGTACACCTCTTGTAGAATTCTTAATCTTGAA
Source organism: Pachydiplax longipennis (assembly GCA_036926295.1). Taxonomy (NCBI): domain Eukaryota; kingdom Metazoa; phylum Arthropoda; class Insecta; order Odonata; family Libellulidae; genus Pachydiplax; species Pachydiplax longipennis. Next base: position 17,271,229 of record JAVFKF010000001.1, on the reverse strand, counting down.
ACATTTTTTTCTGTCGTATGCTCTGAGTTTATATTTCTCTCGCTCGTGGAGTTTCGCTCTCGTTTTGTTTCGTTGATGATGGACCGCCCTTCTTCCTTTCGGAGAAGGGCGTAGGATATTAGGGCGTGGGATCATCATCACGGAGGTCGGAAGATTGCGCCAATTTGTTTCCCAGCTTTGTTTCAAGCCGTCGTTTTGTAATGATCTTCTCTCTCTTCCTCCACTTCGCTTTATTTCCGTCGTTTCCCTTTATTACTCTCGCTCGCCCTTATTTTCTAACTCCAGTAAGTAAATTGAAAAAGGAAATGAGCTGCTTATCGCACGTGGAAGTCGCGTTTATTCGGGAAGCACGTCGTCCAGCTATATCTTGGGATGCGTTTTATTTCCTCAGGATGCATTTATTCTCTTTAGCTCTACATTTAAGGTGACGGAAAGGGTTGAATTTAAGGAGAGTTGATAGAGCGGTTTACGCAATTTCAGATGAAAATGCAACAAGGTCTTGTTACGATTCTCATTCCGGAAGTCATTCAGACGTCTCATTATTGGTTCAGTTTTTTATACGCAACGGATTAGTTCGATGTTGTTCTTACCTTGCTTTTATTTCTGAACTATATTCAGTTACAAATTAACTTAGCTCTTCCTTGAGCTCAAGCAAAACATACATTCATCGGGAATCGATTTCATTTAGAAGAGAACGTCAAGTCTGGGACAAATTAATTCATATTTCAATATGATTTTTTCGCCTTTTTCTGTTAAAAAATTTTCATGGTATATTATTAAATCTGTTTTTTTTTGGAGAACCCTAACTTAAAATTAATAATAGTAGTTAAATATAATAACCCATGGAAATGTCGATAGGCAAATGCCGCATTAATGACTGGGAATACAGGTCGAGAAGTTCTGCTTCAGGTAATAAAAACAAAATATCTTACTTTGAAATTTATTTTTCATTTAATTTCTTTTTTTTCGGAATGACTGTCTAATACAGATGGAACAAAATAGAATGTTTTTAATATTAGTTTTTTTTATTATTTTTATACCTATATAAGGTAAATTTACCTCTATATAAGGTAAATTACCTCTAAGTACCTCTGTTAAATGTATAATTTAGTTTTATCCTTCGTGTTGTAATGAAATGAAAAGAATTGAAATCGTCCCTTTCATTGCGAGTGATGCACCATGAAAGCTTTTACTATACACATCTGCTATTTGCTTTCAAAGCCTTTTTATGACGAAGCAGTATCTCCCGTAGGAGAGTGCTGTACATGTATTTGCTTTGATTTCTGTATTTCAGCTCTTCCAAAGCTACGTGCCATTGCTCGCTAAGCAAGCTCTTACATTATTTTTTAGATTTTAGACGACCATGTTCGTTGACTTTCTCATTTTCTGCGCCTTTTCCTGATATTAGTTGCGACATATTCATTTATTCCTAATTATATATATATTTATTATTTATTTATTAGTTATTTTTTGTTATTTATTTATTATTTATTTTCTATTTATTTTCTATTTATTTATTATTAACATATTATTCTTCGATATTTTTTTATGTATTATTTATTTTTTGAGTATCTTTTCGAGTATATTAAAATTTTTGGAATGTTATGTGAACTGTAAATGAAACGTATGGTTTCGTTTGCAATGAGGTTGAAGTGAGGTTGAAGTGAAAAATTCACTTTATCATGGAGAAAATAAGGTTTTCAATCACATGTTTAGTCATAATTTGCCTTAATTTTCCATGAAATTGGCAACCAATGTGATCAAATGCTCAACCGGCGGTCGTAAAATATAAGAATAAATTAACGCTTCAGAAAAAATGATGATTTTTAGTCCCAATTAAAGGGAATATTATTAAATTATATTATCTGGTGAAGCTTAATTGATTGCATAAATACGCTCTAGTAATTAAACGTAGATCGTAGCGGAAGAGCCCTTGTAGCAGTCGCTCCTTCTCTTGCAATTCATCCTCTCACTGCCATGGTAACCACCCGAGTTGCGATCAGTCCTCCCTTTTTTTTCTCGATGGTTCAGGTGGAGATAGGAGAATATGTTGGAGGAGATCGTTACGCGGCCATCATCCATTTCCCAGTGGATGCATCGCCAAACAAGAGCTGTTATCTTTTTTCCCTTCATCCGATTCCCTCCTCTTCTTGCTATAAACTACATCGCCAGACCACTTCTCATATCAGAGATACGTCCTCTTCACATGGCATTCCCACAATACGTTTCCTTTCCCACTCTTTTCCCTTCCGATTCCCCGCGGACGCATTAATTTCCTCATCCCATTCCTATCTCACTTTCCTCCATTTTCTACATTCGCAATCAGTCTCACTCTTTCACGTGTTCCATTCAGCATCTTTTCATCTTCCTTTAGATAAACTGGTGCGTTTTATTACTTGAGATTTCTTTTTGTTTTTTCTTTTATTTTACCTTCTCACGCTTTTACATTTCTATTATCTTTGAGGTATTTTCAGTAAAGGAAATTGTCTGCAGTAGTCTGCAAAATGGCAGTTAATACAAAAACGATTTCTGGTTATTAAGCTGATGAGCTTATATTTTTAAGTTTCAGTATAGTATTTTGTCTCTCCGGTAAACAGTGATGTAAGAAATATATCAAGGTGTTCAATTTTAACATAATTCCAAAATAGTAGTAATAGTAGTCGTCGACTCACCGTACTGATACCAACCGACCGCTCGTTTTGAATCTAAGGCAGATATGTATCATTTTTGGTTTTTTAAACAGAAATACTGTCCATTACAATTACAAGGCTCGTGACACTAAAGAAAGGTACTGACATTACCACACCAGAAAAAAATACTATGAATATTAATACGAGTATAACCGCGGCTGGCACCTGACTAATGTTAGTGTTCTGCCTGCTGGAATATTGATTTGCGAGTCTATCAAAAGAAAGAAATATAACAGTGGAATTTAGTGTTACTACCGTTAATAAAAATAATTAGGACTTTTTTAGTGAATTTTATTCTTAATATACCCCTCGTAAAATTAAATTCTTTTAAGTCATAGAAATAAACATTCAGGCAATATTTGAATAAGTGAATTCAGTGTTGTTAGGTTGGCATGCTAATCTCTTAGCTACAAAGTCCAGCAGAGTGTAGTTTGGAATAGATATTATAAAATTAAGTGAAGCATGAAATTGACCTAAATAGCTTTAATATTCCGCAATTTGGAGTGCTTTGTATTGAATCAATTGCTGAGTTCAATTTAGTAATTCAAACTTGCTGAAATGTTAAAGGTGTGTGTTTCTTTCGAGTTCAAGTAAGGGAATATATCGGCGCCCCTTTCGAAAAATTTATATGATACCCCCTGTTGTATTTGTACGAATAGCGATAGTCTATCATCTAGATAAATATGGAAGTACAAATTCAAATTTATATAAAACGGTAATTCACTTTATTTTGGATGTTAGTTGCTCTCTTCCTCAATCCAACTAGTGGCGCCACAGTTAACTTGGAATTTAATTCATTAGGCTAATTGAGGAAAAATGTTAGCTACCTGCAGTCTATCGTGTGTGCCTTTTTCCATCAATTTTTTAGATGCCATTCCCACTCCCAACCTTTGCGGCACAGAGCAAGCTCTCGTGCAAATAGGTTAGAATGGGAAGTAATTGGAGAAGCATTTTTATCCTCCTCTTCCTACGTAAAAAATAACATGAGTAAATAACTATTGACCTTTTCCCATGTTTATCTCTTTAATGAAAAAATGTCGATTGATTAAGCAAAAAAGTGGTATTTAAAGCTCATAATTTCTGTGTAATAACTCATTTTCTATCTCTCCAAATTCTTTTATCGCGTATTTTCTACTTAAATTTTTGGAATTAATATTTAGTTCTTTTTGCTGTAGCTGAAGATTCTTCTTTTAGTCTACCGAATTTTCACTTACACAGGAAATTACTGAAGGATTGGTTCCTAGAACTTTGTTATTGATTACTCATTTCAAGGCAAAATTTTATGCACGTAAACCTAACTTTATGCATTCAAGTCGTCTAAAGGCGTGCTAGAATTACTTAAATGTGTAGAAACTTACAGAGCATGTTAAGGAAAGTAGCAAAAGAGAAAATATGGAAGATTTCCCGACTCACCCTCGCATGTAAAGATATTAACATATAATTACAGATCTATTACAGATGTTAGGATTTTATATTTGGCATAAAATTTTATCTATGAATTCTTTTAGTAATTCTTCATTGATGCAGACATCATGCATACTGGATGTATAACACGTGTACGACTGTAGTTGTCTATTTATATAAGCTCTATTGGTGTTTACGCCTCCATCGCATGCAGTCCACCACTTTCGCATCCTCTTCAATCTGTTTCTTCGCATTTCCTCTTTACGCCGTTTCTCTTTCCTACGAATCCATTTCCCGCCGGAGTCCTAACCGCACCGTTTCCTGACCACACTCCGAGAAAAAACGCACGCATTAAGGAAAAGCGAATGCTTCCGACTGCACTCTCTCGCCAGCTTTTCCATCCGGCCGATCGTCTCTTAAGAGCTTTCCATTCGCCTTATTTCTGGAATATCTCTCTCTCGTCTGTTCTAACCGAAACTCCCCTTTCTTTCTCAATGAATCTCCCTGCTCCTTCGACCGAGACGCATTCATCCTCCAAATCTTTCATTGCTTTAGTTCCATCTTCCGTATCGCTTGCATCTACTTTACTCTCGGAAGAGTTTGAGTTTTCAGTCGGAGTGATTGTATTCGCAAGTGAGGAGAGAATGTTGATTGGTCTTATTTGCCGTTTCCGAAGTTGTTTTTTGGACGTGATGAGGAGTTTTCAAGAGTTACATACTTCATAATTCTGCTTGGTAACGACTCTATCTCAATTGATTTTTCAGGACCGGTTCGAACCGAAATTTTTTGCTCTGAACGTTGTAATTACATGTATATTATCTATCTGCAATTATAATTTTGATGATTATTTTTTCATGAAATCAATCAATGAAGCTTTTACTTCGTGGAGCTCCATCCTGGCAATTGAGGAGGAAATAACTTAGCTAAGTTCCACTTTACGGATATATTTTAACTGGTGACAGGTTTCGGACTATTTATCCATAATCAGGGTCATGGTTATGTATAATAAATCCGTAAAGTGGAACTTAGCTAAGTTATTTCCTTCTCAATTATTTCTTCATTTACGCTACATTAGAAGAAGTTTAAGAATGTATTATACTTTAATTAATATAATACTTCGTTGTGATTCGTAGTTGCACGTATTAAGTAAAGCATGTTAAAATTATGCAAGAATATGTGCATTATTGGGAACATAAAACTAGAAACGTATAAACCGGTTTTCGGCTTCGGTTTGGGTTCAAGAAATTCAATATTTAATTTCAATATTTTCGGTGTTGGTTCAGTTTTCAATCCAACAAAATAACCAGTTTTCCCCAGTTTCGGTTTTCGGTTCGGTTCCTGTTCGATGTTCTGGTTATTAAAAATATAAAGGAGGATTTTTGTACGTAAATTTTGTAAGTTATCATATATATGTCCATAGACAACATTAAATATACGGAACCTGTAACAGTTATCCGATTACCTACCTTGATATCAAGTTGAAACATTCAGTCCTTCAAACCCAGTATGATTCGACTCCGATTCTATGAATCGTTTCGTATTCGTGAATTCCGTCTGACTGCGAGTCATTGGTTCCAGACGATACATTTCAGAGGGCGTTCATTAATCACTCCGCATCACTCTCGCATCACCCCCATCCACCTTTTTTTTACTTTTTTACCATTTGCATTTCACTCTAAACCCAGCTTTACCACTCTCGTTCGCAATCCCTAACCTCAACCGATTCCTTTTTATTTGTCTCCTTCCTTATCTAAGAGCTATCAACATCATCGCCTTCCCTCTGATGTTCCCCTCATTACAACCCTTCCTTCTCAAATCATTAGGCGGGATTTATTGGTATTTTTTATTTCGAGTTAGTATCTCAAGGAGACGATTCGTACACGATTTGCACTTTCGTAATTGTGCATTTATGTGCATCATCAGGCAACTCATTTCCTTATATATTTAATTTATTTCTCGGATGAGATGTAAAATATTCCGCAAATATTAGGTTATGTCAAAGTGCGTCTTCCTTACGGTGAAGATGAGGCAAAAAGGTATATTATGAAATATAAACTCATTCGGACTGCTGAAAAAAAAATATATCAAACGAATAACAGAGAAGGAATAGCAATAAATTACTACGTGAATTTGAAAATGCTAAGTGGAGTAATTTGGGAAAAATCTCCTCCCTCTCTAAGCACCGATATTGAAAGATATTTGAGCAGGTTAATGTGATCAAAGTAAAAGAAAATCTGATGAATCAAGGCCCATTAGCATTGCAGAAATTCTTACATTGGCCTAAGATTGACCCTATGTAAATTTTTCAAGTCAAGTTAGATTTCAGGATAGTGAAAATATAAAAAATAAAGAGGATTAAATATTCCCAGACTCATTTTTTTACTCTTGCTTGATATCAATAAATTGTTAATGAAACTTTTTACTTTTACTTAATAGCAGAAAATGTTAATGAAACGAAGCATTTATATGACGTTACAGTGAGTTTTCCAACATGCCTGATTACCTAATAACGACTGTAAAAAATCGACTGAATAATGAATATAATAAAACATCCGGAGGCACTGAAAATGATTCTATGTACTATTGTACTATTGTATTGTATGTAGAAGAGATAAACGTACGAAAAGGCTTAAGAATAAGAAAAACAGGATGATAAGGAGAAACATCGAAATACGACTAACCATATAATTTTGCTTTCTTTGCAATTACATTTTGGATATTAAATAAAAATGGCGGACGGACAATTTACAGTTCAATAAAGGAAAAAGTAATAGATACCAGCAGTTATAAACAGGAGTTTATAATTTTTGGACGTTTAAAAATATTTGTATCAGAAAGAGATTAAAGAAGATATTTTTGATTTGATTTAACTTATTCTCTCGTGTCCAAGCGAAAAAGTACCTTTACTTGGCGAAAATTCTATTAATTTCCTCAATTTAAAAAATTCTCCTATTAATTACCTTAAGTAAATTTCATTACCTTGGAGTTTTAATTAAATTCAATGTCCAGGTGAAAAGTGGACGGTGAGCCATACACGTGCGGCCATCTTACTTGAATAAGCTAATGTAATGAAATGAAAAAAAGTCTCTCAGTAATGCATCACCAACCAAGGGAAAAAGAGGCAACTCCTAAAATAAATCAACCGAATTTCTTTCTTTTGTCTTCAACACTTTATCTTAGCTCCTTTTTCTGATTAACGGACGCTAATTCTTTCAGTAAACCCATATTACATTCTTTCTTTGCGCATTACATTATCCTCTTTGTTTATTTGATACTTTGTTTTACCTTTGCGTGAAATCATTGTTAACTCAACCTGAATTATGCTTTGTTCCCAGGCGCGATTATATTTGAGGTAATTGCATCTCCAGCAAAAAATTAATATCTTTGTTTAAGTTTTGCGCTTAACAATCTCAATCTTCTTAACCAAAAAGTAATTAATTTGTGAGAGGAACTTTATGGAAATTATTATTTTTTATATAGAAACAGGAGCGAATATCTATTATCTCCTTAGCAAACTTCATATCTTGTTGATTTAAAATTCAGGATATTATTTACGAACACTTTCCTTTCTGTCTAAAAAAATATTCGCTCCAGAAATTTTCTTTTGAAGAGGTGACTATCGCTAATAAGGTAGTTTCCGTTTTGTTACGTAGCATTTGATATAATCATCTCTGTGAAATCCAGCGGATATTATATGTATTCTGTTTAATATGCGTTGCGGAAATGTCCTCCCGCAGGTCACAGATCGCATGCTTTCCTTATATCAGTTCTGTACTGCTTATTATCTCCTGAAAGTTTCGTACAGTTTCTATTTTTGTAAGGCTTGGTAAATAAAAACGGGATTCTGTTGGATTGTTACAAATTATGCGGAACAATTAGTCGATTCCAATATCAATACTGAAAATCTTCCGATTTTCGATGAATCGTATTTTAAAATGTCGTGAAATAAATATTCATTGGTTGAGAAGCCTTTAAAGGAGATGATGCTGACTGAACATAAAATCTTCCCTTTAAGTCTCTTCTGGTGCTTTATTCTGCCACAGTTTAAGTTAAGTGTAAGGTCAGATTCGTATCATTTTCTGCTATGGTATAACATGGTATTCCTGCATTAGAAATTATCATCTATAGGTAACTTCATCGGATAGGTAACTTAATTTTTTAAAGATCTGTATTTGCTCATAACGTTTTGAAAAAATTCTTGGGAAAAAAGGGAGAATCTATATTACAAACTCTCTTCTTGTAAACTTTTATTTTTACCTTTTTCTGTACTTGCTGAAGTAGCCTGCAAGCATTAATGTCTCGTAGAGAGAAGAGTTTGATGCAAGGAGCTACAAGACCTCAATTACAACTGAATTCAGTCCTTTATACGTCCCTTTTCTCTCTCGAATTTTTTATCCTATCCTCCCCTTGCGTTTTTATCCGTTTCCCTTCTCCTACAGACTCGCGTAATTGGCCACTCAAGTCGTTGTACCGTTGTCAAAGTTACCCATCACTCGTGAACTTAAGAGCCAGTACATCCCGCTGCCGTTTTAGTTAATTCTTTCCTATCCTTTTATTCTCTCATCTCTCCTCTGTCATTTCTCATCCAGAGAATAACTAAAACTCAATTGGAAACATCGTTATAGTCTGCATAGTGCCCATTTTCGTACGGCACAGTTCGTACCGGGCGGTTCAACATCCTTTGAGTATCCTTTAGTCGAGAATATTTGACCGATTTCTTAAATATCATGTATCACCTACATTTTCGTCTAAAACATTTCAGCTCGCAAATTTGAACTGTGAATAGCATTCTTCATTTTTAAGAGAATTGCTTTACAATGATAATATAAATTTGGGTACTTTACTATGAGTAATTAATATATCGAAGGATTGAAACACGGATTCTCAGTCCTGAAGATAAATATACTGAAGTTATTATATTTCTAGCTTTACCACCATTAGACATTTAGGAACAGTAAAGTAAAATTAAGTTATTGAGCCCCATGTATAACTGTTAACTTATAAAAATTACATTATGATATATGATATGACGTATTTACGCTTCGTTTATTTTTATTCTCCTGTTAACTTTGGTTTGAGTAGTTTATTTCAAAAATAATATTATTATATAATAAACAACCCTTTTTCAGGCTTTGCCATGATGACTCTTAGTACTAAACTGTTCAATGTGAAACATTAACTAAACTGCATGAAAAAGAGGGGGTGGTCTGAAATGGCTCATTAACTTTTGATAAGTTTAATGGCTTAGTTTTATTTAAATACATTTATATTTTAGCGAAATCAATCAATTTTATATTTAAAGAAGGTAATTTTCTCAGTCATATAATAAACATACCAGTAGGATCATAAAACTGAAATAATTTCCGCTGCTTGGTACTAAACTGTCGGAAATATGAAGAAGAGCACTGTCGGATCAAAAATTTGATCGAAATAATTAGCAAATGAGCTTTAACTTCACCCAAGACATTAACTTTATTTAACCACACTTCGAGATGGATTTTTAAAAGAGAGGATTTTTCCTCCCATTTCTCTAGGGGTAGATGAAAAACTGAGTGAATGCCGGTGTAGATAAAACTTCTCCACTTTCAAGTTTTCTGAGAGGAGAGACAATGAAATATTGCGGACTTTTTCAGTAGATGGAGTCACTTCTCTCCACGAATAGCGAGAGAGTCCTCGTGCGCTCAGTTAATGCCACTTTTCAACTCCACCAAAGGGGAAAAGGGATCTGAAAAATGCGGAATATATATTCTTTTTCCCTTTTGTGGGGGGGGGGGGGAAATGGAATTGTTTACGGTGGTTCTTAAAGAATAAAGCACGGAGGCTGGGTACATTTTCGCCGTCTTCATTAGGTTGGGGTGGTTTATTTCTTATTTTATCGTGTGCGTTCATTTTTATTCTGGAAAGATTTTCAACAGTGCTGCCTTGCCTTTCCTTAACCGCGGAGATTTTTTTCAGTGAGAATGGAAGAATAATTACGCCACTGTTACCTCTTTAGCGAAAATTTTCGAAAGTTTATTCATTCTCGCACTAACTTCGTCTAAAAATCTGTGGTATTTATTTGTAAGTATATAAAATTTTCTCCAAAAGCCAAAGATATTTGAAACGGGTATTTTTCAATTACAGTATTGGTAAAAATGTCGATTTAATTACTCTCTTTTTTGTTAACTACAAATTTTGGGAATATTTTATCTGATTTAAATAAACACTCATGCATATTACTATTATTCTTTCTCTAAGTCCAGTACCCAAAAAAGGCAATTCTTTAATGTGTAATAATCACATTTTAATTAACTCCAGCCAACTCGATAAACCTATTCCGGAATCATAGACAGTTGTGGATGCATTCAAAGAGATGGTATTCATGTAAGCTCTTTAATGTTCATATTAAAGTACTGCGATCGCTGATTTTCTTCCGAATTATATCAATGATTTGGTTTCAATCGAGCCAAACGTTGAATCGAATCGGAGACTTCAGGATAACTCAGGATTAAATATAAATCTATTTGTGACCATATTCTCTCTTGGATTTTCAGAATTTCTCCTTGATAAATTTTTAGCTGTAGTTCATAACTATGATTTTCATCAACTAAATGCATCTCCCTTGCAGTAGATTTTATTTATTGATAATGCAATTAATTGGTAATTTGTTTATAATTGCTTTTAATACCTTAATTAAAGTAACTTGACTCATCTTGTCATACATCTACAGTCAGAAATTGATTCTCTATCGTTTGAATAGTGAGGCGAGCTAGTTTCACAGTATCCGATCACACACCAGTTGGAGCTTAAACCATGTATGGATCCAAGAGCAGGTTTTACCATTTATCGCCTCAAGCGGACTTCCCCTTTTCATAGAAATCGCTGAATAACTTATGGACCAGATGAGACGAGATTCTTTCCTCGGATCAAAAAATCCTACGCAAGGAAACGGCTCCGCGACCGTTGGGCGCAATCTATGGAAGCAGAGAATGAAAGGGGAGAGAGAGAATAAAAGTGGGTGTGGAATTTTAGGGGGGGTTGCATTTTTCATTTCGCTTATATTTAGTCCCCCCGTTCTAAGACCCTTCACAAGCAAGAAGTGCGAATCGGATTGTGTGCGTCGATATTTCTCACTTCTCCCTCTTTATTTGGCCGGGGGCATGTCTTCCCATGATTCCTCCGAACCCCTGACAACAATGCGCGTTTCCATAGCGAGAGAGACTCACTAATATTCTCCTTTTTTCTTCCCTCCCTCCTTCTCTCGCTTAATTTTCCCTCTCCCACTCCGTTTATCCTTTCTTTACTTTTTCCCATATATGCTTCCACGTCTTCCTCCCTCCCTCCTTCGGTCGATTCTCCATAAAAACGTCTCCGGGCAATATCTATCTCTGCTTACGCTACTATGCTTCATTCATCCTCCTCCTCTTTCGCATTTTTTGGATTTTTCCCTCTTTTCTTCTTTTTTCCCTCGTTCAGTAGTATTATATATTTCAGAGGAGGCTCTCCTTCTTGAAAGAAAAATTCGCGATTATATCCTCCATTTTTTTTAAAGTGAGGGAAAGCTTTCTGTTTATTTGTGTCGGGAGTCGTATCGTAATTATTTTCGTTCAGGTTAAGTGAAAACGCCAAATTTCGGTTCCGGTCCCGCTCTTTTAGCCTCTGTCAATCTTTCGCTTCGATATGTAATCTTTCTGTAAGGTATTTATCATGTGTACATTTTACCTATATTAATAATATGATACATTTAGAATGTTTTTTACAGTTAAAGAAATTGTCATGCGATTATGGGATCAGCTATGTAAATATAATTGTCTAAGTACTCATTTAATTGAAAGCCACTGATACAGTTATTAAATTATCTCCTTTTTCTGCTAGGGAACATTATATTAAATACAGAATGATATGGGTTCAGCTATGTAAATATACGTGTAATGGTCAAATTTCTTAGTTTATGAAAAATCACTGTTACATTATAAATTTCTCTCCATTTCCCTTTAAATAACATATAAATAACTGATTGGAACCGAAAAAACAGAGATGGAGGAAATCATGGTTTTCGGCATCGACTCAGGTTAAAGAAATTTACGTTTTCGGGGCTGGATTCTGATCTTATTCCAGCAGTAATGCATTTGGCTTCGATTTCCAGTTCTGGTTTTGGTAGCCGCAGTTCTGCCTTAAAGTTCAGTTATGCTGAATTCCCAGACGTCCTTTGCATGAATCGCTTTATAGAACTCTATGGAAAGGGATGGATTTGTGTGTTTGTGTTTTCTTTTTAAAGCAGAGGACGCTCTTTCATCGGATTTCCTTCTGTAGCTTATCGAGAGTTTGCTTTATATGTTTTAGTTACGGGGTCTTAAGCCCTATTCAGCCGAATCAAATTGGAAAACTTTTCTCAATTTCACGTGTGGCTTAATAGATAGCTCTATAAGTAGATGGAAATGTAGGAAAATCTCCTCGAAGTCAGACTGGATTAGAGGTAAGATGGCTTCACCTTATCGATTCCTTCTTTCTTTCATATTAGTTACGTTTCTCTGGCGCAGGTGATGAAAATGTGTAAGAAAACTGTAAATTATCTCTTCTTTGCTACTTCTATAGGTGACAAAACATTCACAGAATTATAAAAATGAGGATTTTCTAGAAAATTATTGCTAAACCTAATTTTAGCTATTGCTAAACCTATTTTTAAATTTTCTTTAGAGGAACGAAAATTATATCCGCTACAATCAGTACTCGGAGATTAATTTTGTAGTTAGCAATTAATTTCACGAGACGATAAATTTTGCGTGTTTTTATCAATGACAGATATGTAAATAAACAAACAAGAGTTAATATACCTCGTGATATCATCAGTTTTTACTTTAATTTTCTAATCCTGGGAATTTGAATCCGATTTTAACCGCATTTAAACCAAATGAAATCAGAAAGGATAATATATTTATAATAAAAACAAACAAAAGTGAATAATCAACACGAATCAATTAATAAAACTGAAAGCAAGCAGAACACAAGCTAAATATTTGAATATGGTGATAAATGATTTATTACATTAAAAATCTAAAAGGAAATAATCTCTGAACAAATTTTGAGAGAGATGTCAATGAAATATGGAAAATTAAAGGTATATTCAGGCCGAATTAATGCCTTTACTTTGTATTTTAAGTCTGTAAACCTCTGATATAACCTATAGATTCACAGTTAACATGCAATGAATATAAATCTATAAAATTTCCCTTACTTTCCCATTTGGATGACCGTTTTCTGAAATCAACAAGACATTTTATACACACGTGACCTGAGGACTTAATTTTCATTTTCAAATGACAAAGCATATTTCAACGACTTACAAACCCTTTAGTAGGTCAGTCGTCTCTCCTGTCTGCATTTTAACCGGTTAATCGTAAGGTGAGGGTATATTTATTCCTCTACTTGTACCTTTCGCGTCCGGAGGTTACCTTCTTTGGATTATTTGGATTCTTGAAAGTGCGTTCACGAATCCATTAGGTCATCCTTTCCGAGAATCTGCAATCAAGTTTCCCGTGCGGCCTTATTTGGTGTCATTATCCACATTTCAACGACTTCCTCTTCTTACCCACCGGCACGAATTCAATCTCGAGGGTTTCCAGGAAGGTAATCAATCAAGCGACACTATGCCGGAAGCTTGAATTTCAGCTGAAGCCCGGTTTACCGTGCGCTCAAACGTAATGGTCTTTCTCCGTTTTTTAAGAGGTATTTTCTGATTTTTTTACGTTAAGCCTACTCTTGCGTTGTCCAAATCCGTGACTTATTCGCGGTCTCCGGAATTAGAGTAATTTGGTTTCATTTTATGGATCTTTTTATTTAAATAAATGGAAGCACAAAAGGCGTCGTTATACAACGTTGTTCTGGAAAGAATGTGTTACTCGTTGAACTTATAATTGTTATTTATTCAGAAAAATAGGCTAATACAATAACGTCTATATTAAAAGATAAACATCACACCGGTATCTAAGTCCCATGAGATTGAACAAACCGTAAGGCTAACCGTAGATCAAATAAACATCAAGTTTATGTCCCTATGAAAATACAGAGTTAGTTATGCATGAATATTTCAGGTTATCACGGGTGATGTGCTTTCTCAATTTCTGATGAATGATGTCTTTAATTTATTCTCTCATTATCACGTTTTTGAAATCCGAACTTCAGCAGAATAAAGTATTTTATTTATTTTAATTATTTCCTCATATATCACTACAAATAACCAACAGGCTAGATAATAATCATTTATTCTGTGAAATGATCTAAACCGTCTAAAACTCAAGCTTCTGTTTACTCTTCCACAATTTGACACTACACATTCATAAGTTACTTAAATATATTTTTGAAAAGATTCGGAAGGAAATAATGTCATTTTTAATTCAGAAGAAGCAGGAATTTATGAATAAAAAGTAAAAGATTAAATTTATGTGCCACTTTAAATTCTCTTTGGTTTATAATTTAACTGCGAGCCTTTTGAATTATTTTTTTCAGTAATTTCAATGATAGAATTCATTAAAAAAATTGTAGGCTTAGAGGAGATTCCTTTCATTTTCTCAGCTAGTTTGAAGTTACTAGCCGTAGTCCATATGGATGGAATTCCTCTATTGCTTACATGTATTAACTTGTTTTTACTTCTCGATGGTATCGCATACATTCCTATAAAAAGTCAAAGTAAATATCTATATATCTATAATTGGTGAAATTGTGGGAATGATTTCTTAGTCAATCCACGAATTACGTATATTAAGGGACTAATACTACGATATCAATTTCCCGCACCAACCACCAATTTACATTTCCTCATAGGTTTTTTTAGCGCGATTCTTCAATACAACCTCCTTTCGTTAATTGAAATTCTTCCCAGACTTTTTCCTATCATTCCCCTTCATAAGTACATCTCGGAATCGTGAGAGGTCTGAAATGGCATCAATTTATTTACGTCGCGGACACCCCTCTCCTGTTTCCTTTTTGAAACGAGTCGGGGCGCCACTTATGCGTCTTTTCCATTCCATCTCGTCTTCCCTTCGGAATGGGCATCTGATGGAAAAAGGCATGATATGCTCTTCAGGTGGCGTTACAGGTAGCTGTCACGGGTGAAGGCGATAAGAAGTGAGATACACGGCCGAAGAGCTTGCGTGTCGGTGCGAAACCTTTGGAATACCCATTTCGCCTGATTTTTATTTCCAAAAAACGGATGTCTCGCCTGATTCTTGTCGTGTTCTTCCGTAACGTATCAAAGACCCGGAATTCTTTTTTTGTAGCTGGATACCTATTCTGACACGGTCATTGCTGCACATAATGTCGTGGGCTGTGTTGAAGAAGACATCATCCGCTCGTTTCCGTGAGCGAGACATTTTTCTCGAGTCGGAAGTTTCTTGCGCTTCTCTCTCTGGTCTGTGATCGCTTCTGTCCTTGAGGATAAGGTTCTTGATCTTCTGAAGTCGCAATGTTGAACTGATGTTTTATGATTCGACGTACTCTACACTTCCATATCTTTCGATGAAAGCATGATATATGTTTTTGTGGTGGTATGGTAGCCGATTGTAATTATCTTATCCAGTTTCTGTTTAACATGGTCTTTCTAAGAGCCAAGACTTTCTAAGACCAAGAAGATGAATGCGTTTCGTAAGTAAAAGTTTATCCTTCATTGACCAATTTGATCATAAATTTTTATTCTTTATTATTCACTATCGCTTATTATCTGTATTGTTGTTGATATTTCACTTAGCTATTCCTCAATAATTTTTTGTTGATAAATACACTTTTGATCATTTCTCCATTAATTTTCAACAGTGCATCGTTGATTTTCTGTTCAATGAAGCTTCATTTCCAATTCAACTCTCTGTTTTCTCATTTTTTCTTAATTAATTCAACTGTTTTGAAACTGTTCTTTCGTAAAAAATTCCTTCAATAAATAAATGAAAAGAAGAGCATTATCTTAATGTAAAGCTCTTGCTCTGTTTCAATCACCCGTCTATAATTCGCGCCGATAAATTCTCCTTTTCAAGGAAGGGAAATTTCCGGTATTATTTTCTACATCTAATTATTATGCTTGACGCCTTTTAACCTGTGACAGGGGGGATTATTCTATTTTATATAAGGTACTGTAACGTATCTCTTGATGAGTATTGATGAAATAAATAGCGTTAAGTAACTCAAGGCTTAGATCTTAAATGTATAACATCTGTGTAGTTTGTATAAATACCCTTTTAGATAATATTTATTAATATTATATCTCGTCAGTTACTTAGATTTTTACTAAGATAAAGAGTATGTGTATTCAACCAGAAGAAAATAATTCTGATATTCGATCCCTCATCCTCTCATCCAGATTTGAAACTTAATTTATATTGATAAAATTTTATAAGACGTGCATAGGTATTAATTTTATAAATTTTTATTTCAATGACACTCCAAGACGTTTTAGGCAGATTTAAATAAGCGTAATTTATACAATTTCATACGGCACTTTATTTGCCTTTGATTATGCACTTTTTGCATTTCCGGAGGCTTTGGCTCTTTACAAAGGCACGGAACTCTTCGACACGACAAAATGAGAAACCTATGCCGCGCCACAATGGTTGAAACATTCTCTTTTATGAGATGAGGGAATAATTTATTTTCCTTCGTCCAACATTCGAATATCTATTAAAATTTCTCGGTCACAATGATATAAAACTATGAAAAATTCCTCGATGAAAGTACTCTAGCGATTTTAACATTTTTTCTCGTAATCTCACCCAGCAGTTGGCAGCATTGGTTGGAAGGGGGAATGCAAGAAATGGTGGTAAGGGCGGAAGGAAGGTATCCCGGGATGAGAATCATTCCTCCGAGTTTGGCGAAAGATAAGGGGAGGGTTGGGCCCCGGGGTTATATGCGCCATAGAGGTAGGCGCCACACTTCGATTCTACGCGAGATGATGGGAATGGAAGGGGCGTGTGGGGGGGATTTTTTGATACGACCAAAGAAATAACCCGTGGAGGGACGGAAAGAGTCTTTCCCTGTCTTTTCATTATTTCCCTTCGCTCTCATTCACGCCTTCCCCAACTATCTTTCCGTCCTTTTCTGTGTGGTCGCGAGAGGGCGACTTTCTTCATCAAGCACAAGGCTCTTTAGTCCCTCTCTTCTTGTGGAAATACAACGCACATCTTCGCCTTTATTTCCGTCTTGCACGCCCTCTGCTTTCATTCTTTGGGTTTTACTCACACGTCGCTCGTTTTACGAATCTTTCTTTCTTCACACGCGTATGGATACACACTTAGAATCCTGTTGTCTTTTGCTTAATTATTCTCGTGTTAGAAAGTGTGACTTCGCGAATTATTCGAGTAATTCATCTAAAGATATTTTTCAGACCGAAAGGAATATTGACGGAGTGTTTACCACTTAACTTTCACTGGTTCGGCATCATAGTATATTTTAGAGGATTGGGAAGGAACAGTTGTGCATATTATCATCATCATTGTTATTATTATAAATCCATTCCTTGCAGATGGAAGAACAGACCGAGGACAACGTTATTACACATTACTGTATTCACTAATGCGATGAAGAGTGCTGTGTAAAATACTAATTACATATTACATTAATGTCTGTAGAAGATTATATATAACTTGCTACTACAACAACATTTAGCAACAGATATATATTATAATCCTCGTAACTACAGTAGTATTATACTGCTACTTGATAACAATACTGTCCTACGAATAATACGTATTTACATACTTTCGTATTTACAAACTTGACTTACTCAACACAATTTTTCTCATGTAAAAATTTTTCGATATTTTGCATCTTCTATTTTTCATACAAGGATTAGCAATTTTATATTTTTTATTTCAAAAACGCTGATAGAAGCGATGAAGCGTATTCATCTTTCTAAATTGGGCATATTTGTCACACTTCAATTGTTTTTGCGATGCATTTCCGAGCTACACTTGGCGCTCTTTTTCGTGTGTGGATTCCTCGGAGATTGATTATTTTGAAAATGAGACATTTTATTTATGAGCTTCTCATTCTTTTCTCGTTTGATTTTGGTTCAGATTTACTGCTGTCGTAATTTTAGGTCGTCAAGATCGTCAATCTTTATTACGCTGTTTTCATTCTAAAGTAGCCGTTTCCAACTCATTTCGAGAAAAACAGCCTCTTTATCCGTTTGACTTAACTGGTTGTCTCGTCGTCCAGTTATTTTAAGAGCAGTTCTTTTAATTGCATCTAAAAGCCTATTAATTCGATAAATCGCATGGAGAGCAGATGAAAACTAGATTTGTAACTAATTACTTTCGGAAATTTGAGCTGAATAGTAAATTCATCAGTATCAATTTTGATCAGTTGACAAGCTACGCTTAGTGTACCTTAACTTATATGCTCATAGTAGAAACCATAAGAAATGCTGTCACTAACTATTTTCACGATATTCTTGCGAATTGCTGAATCGCCGGGTTTAGTCATAAGGTATTATTTTCCGGAAAAAAGCAAGAAATTCATTCAAGATATGATCCTTTATCTAATTTATGAGGAAAATAAAAAATATATTCCGTCAGGGATTTATCTTTTTGTTTATAATTATGTCTTCCTATGCAATATTTCAAAATTAGCGTAAATATAAATATTTAGAAATCAAATTTGAATTGAGTTTTTTGAAGGTAACAAGCGTGCTGATTTTCTTCTAATCTTAAACAGATTTAATTTAAATTAAGCATTAGCTGAATAGAATCATCTTGTCCTCTTCTTGTCTAGGGGAAAATTCATATCTAGTATGAACACATATATTACTAGCAAGTAAAATTTCATGAAAAAAGTGAACTTGTGTTATTTCAGTAAGTAATCCCAATTGTAACTTTCCTTTATTACGATGCCAATCTGTTGTTTTTTCTTTTCTCGCTGACGAGGCGTTGACTGGTGTGCATCGAATGACTATCCACAATGTCTTCGACTTTCCTCTTTCTTTGTATTCCTTTAGAACACGATTTTCACTGTACTGAACGGGCTTTCGGACCCATTGTGTTATACTTTTTTCTTTGGCCTCCTAATATGTACTTCTCTGTTCAATGCTTTGAAGTGGCAGTAATTCTCTCCATTATTCGTTTCCTTGGGCGTAAGGGCGTGCATAAATTTCGAAGAATTCGCTTCAATGAAGAATTGTTCATCCCTCCCTCAGTGAAAAAGCTTTTCCAGGAACTGTCATATCTTTGCTAATTTCTTAATTCATCTGCTAAACCATTTCTGACGGTTGATTATCGCTGAAAGTTATTGCAAGCAGAAGATGTAAACGTTGCTCCACGTTGTATGATCGTTCTTTCGTGTTAACTTATCTGGATTTTACTCTTGTCGATCATTGTTTTAGGATTATTTCTAGTATATGTCATCTTTCTTAGGTAAAATATTATTTGGGTATTGTTATATTCTGCTGAAGATAAATTTCAGGATCGTACCTTGCAAGTTCTTCGCCGTCATCCACTGTGCAAATTTTACCTGAGATGTTAATATACTCGGATTTCTTTTCCTTTCAAATCTGTTTTCTGGATCATTAGATAATTTATCTCGTGTTAGTAATTATCATCTTGTATCCCTGAAATTGAACATAAAATATTAAATAGCGGTATTTTTTATTTATGCCATTCATAAAATTCGAGGGCTTGGCTGTATGCTTTCGTGTAGCGTGACGAAAATTGAGGATTTTTTGATAAATAAAACAACTTTTTGTTTTTTCTACTAGTCCTCGATTCTAAAAATATTTTTAGAAATCTTTCATTTCTATAGATCACACGATTGTAATTTTACGATTTTGGAAACACTAGTCTCATTTGTTAACTCGTTCGTCGCTGAAATAAATGACTTTTCGTTATAAATTCGTATTCAAGGTAAAACGATAACTAATGTTTCTAATAGTGAATGTGAATACTTGTAACAGCTAGAAATGGATAGCTCATCATTTTAGATTTGTATTTGGCACCAATGGCAAAATATATAAAATCATATTAGACTCAAAGCGTTGTAAACATGGATAACACAAACTACATGGTTATTTACAATATTATAAGGAAATATTACAATAAACTAATTTCAATATTTACCTTTATAACGCCCATTTTATCTACAACGAATTTATCGAGGGGAATTGAAACTTCATGACCCTTATGAAGATTTTCTTGAAATTGTTTTTACTCTATTCTGCATATTGCAAATACTTGTCACAATCAATTACAAAAGGATAGTATTTAATCATTCGTTCGTTTCAATTGAATGTTTTTACGTTGATATTAAGAGGACGATGATGATTTCGATTGCTGAAAATTACTCTTCGAATATCTTTTGCCGATAAAGGTTATCTGAAACATAGACAATACTTCGTGAGGCATACGTTGCAATTTCGATTTATACACTTTTATAAGTCACGATTTCACGAATGAAATTTCCGATAAACCGCAGTCAACCGTGATTCCTTTATCTTTTTATTTCCTTCGCTCGAAACAGTGCCTACTGTTCTGCAGTATCTCATTACGTAACTTTTGAAAGCAGTCTTTGAGAACTTTATCTTTATGGAAGTCTTCCCATAAGGAAAGTTCTCGCTCATCATTGTCAATGCAGTTTTCATGGAACAGATAAACCATTCGGAGGTGAATTTTTGTTTTCTTAGAAGGGAGTGCCTTCTGGTTTTTTCCTGAGAAGGTTTTATTACTTACAAAAGATAAGAGATGAAGTGCAAAGCCAGAAAATTTTCTTGCCTCGGTGTGAAAATAATAAGATACTGTGTGGGTTTTATTAACTTCAGATTTTAAAGATTGCCGCTATAGTTCAGCTACTGAAACAGAAGTAATTAAGTTCAATGCTTCTTATCTATGTAGATATACTGTAAATGCTACAATAGTTTCTCGATCGGAATATCTTAAATATTAAGAGCAAAATTAGTATACCTGGAAATTATTTCTGATTACATTTATATTTGAAATGTCGAAAAAAAATTTGTATCTCTAAATAAAATTTCTTACTCAATAATCAGCAATTTTGTTGCTCTTGAATTTGTGTATTATCCATAACAGTCTTCCTCTCTTCGTTGTACAATATGGTTCAGAATTTTTATAGCTATTATGAGTATGGCGTAGAATGGAGAAAGTTAGTTGGGTCGACAGAAAAACGAACGAGGAGGTTCTAGAGATGGTTGGGGAGAAAAGAGTAATGATTGATGTAATTAAAAATAGACAAAAGAAATGGGTGGGTCAAATATTGAGAGGGGAGGGATTGTTGAAGAAAGCGATCGAGGGAAGAATGCTAGGGAAAAGACAGAGTGGAAGACAAAGACAAAAGTTATTAGACGAATTGAGGGGTGGGATAAGTTACAGGAAATTGAAGGAGAGGGAATTAAATAGGGAATGTGGGGGCACATGAACCTACCGAAAGGTAGATCACTTTATATATATATATATATATATATATATATATATATATATATATATGAGGTAAGTCTCTGAGGATGCTGTTTTTCATGTTTCACATATAGGATGATCGAAAAGTTCACCCGGTAGGTAGGTCCTACTTAAATATCAGCTGTTTCTTAACTCATTAGTCGAAAGGCTGGATTATCAGACCGAAGTCTTCACTGAAGAAATAAAACGGAGATGGTTACACCATATATTGAAATGTAACTGAGTACTATCAGTCCTTAAGGTCAACAACCAGAATTTTATTCGGAGTCGTATTCTTGATTGAGTCAATCATTAGCTACCACTTGGTTGTACAGAATATCAGGCGATAAACACTTGCTTTCATCTCTGAGCCAGAACGCTATGAGGGAAAGACCGTACAAGTGCAATACAATGGCCCTATGAGTAATGCTTTCCATGTCTCTCGAATGAGAAGCGATCACAATGGATGGCATCATTTAGCATCACTCAAGTCTGGCTTAAATCCATGTCATCTCAGTCATGATTAAGAAGAGGTGAAAATGGATTAAATATACTTCTCCCATCGTGTGACAAAATACAAACTAAAAATAATCCATTCATCAAGATCGGGTATCAGAAAGCATATATTTAATCTTACGCCTGCGTTTCGTAGGTATCTTTTAGTTACTGAGTGTTTATTGAAATGTATTTGGGTGGCGAAATAGAGCACGAGTATCCGTTTGCGAAATTTTCGTACGGGACGACAAGTGATGAACGAATTCAGTTTCAATTTCATGTATACCAGAAAGGAGATTAACTCACAGTGCGTTACGTTTGCTTGAAAGTAGCGCGCAGAATTAAATTCTATTTATTCACATTCGGGAGTGAGAATATCTTTATTCATATCTCAAGGAAGACGATGCATCAAAGTAAAATGGGTGGGAGTCTTAGCGGTCGACGAGTTAATTTGATAAAACCAAGATCCCTTTGAATCCAAGCAGAATCCACACGCGTATAAAAAGAAGAGAATCGCCCGGAGCGCAGTCCTTTTTCCCTCCCAAGGTCCGCACAAAGGAGAAATAGGGTCGCGCTGAACGAGCTTTGCATTGAAATCAAAAAAAAGCAGGAATGAAGCCTATTAGAGCCAATCTCGGTAACGCTAGTGTTTTTTTGCATTTCGATTCTTGCTCCTTTTAAGATATTCCCCTTTTTATGCCCCGACTAATGTATCTGGAGTAAAAAGAGAGGGGCTCACGGTCAACCAAAGGTTATTCTTCTTATTTCAGGAGATATAAAAGAGGTCTCCCTCCCCCTTTCTCATTATTTCTCCCTCTCTTATGACCCTCTCCGTCGTCACCCTCTTCCAGACTCGCCAACCAATCCTTCTGGTCACGTCCTCCCTCCACCCACGCGTTCTTTTGTTTTCGCCCGTTTTATTTGCAGTTCATTTCTCATCTTCCATCTTTCTCCCTTTTCCTTTAGCTATCCTTTGTGTCGTTTCCAAGATCTCGGCCTTTAATACGTGTACGTACTCTCTTTTCTAAAAATACGCAATGAATTCCAGGAAAGAAGTCGCAATATTTTCATATTATTAGTTAAGTTTCATCGTTGATTGTTTTCGGTGTCCTTTTTGAATGACGTACCAGAAATTCAATTCAGTATTTATTTTACCTTTTAAAGTAAGCATGGAATAAAACTGACAGTCTCGAAGCACAGTTGCCAGAATTGAAAGTTTGTTTTTATCCAATAACTTCACTTTCATGCTAATTATGTTTTCTTTGAATAAACTCCAGGTTTTTTTGCGGCCGAAATTTATAGAACGCCATCTGAAGCCAACTAAAACAATACTTTATAGTTTTAATAATTATTAATGTTTTTGTAGCTGGTTTTATTTGAAGTTCCAAACTCTCAGGCGGTCGCAGGCTATTTCTTGTCTCTTTAATTCTTGTGAGATTTATTATATATTTCGTACTATAATATCAATTGGTAATGGATTGGTTCCTCCGTATATCGCTTGATCTCATTCGGTTTACTTCTTTTACCGTGTCAATCAATATGATCTCTAGAAATTTTTTCTGATAGGCATAAACAAACATTGATTGAATCGAATGCTTTTGATGTCATTATATGTCTTTTCTTGTTAGATCAATTCATCACTGGAGAGGATTTAAAAATATGCTTAATGTGGTTCTCAGTAAGCTTGGGCTTGTTTTATCGCTGTATTAAGATACAGTGACTATTGGTCCAAGGTGAGGCCTATCTTACGTGAGCTTTACGTCTTCAAGGACGTCTATCACATTCTACACTGTCCATTAGGCCCGGATCTCGTATTTAACTTGGGATATGTCGTATTCGGAAGATAAAGCTGTAAACCTTAAAATACTAAATATAAATTACACTATATTATCTTCGACCAGTAACG
This sequence comes from Pachydiplax longipennis, assembly GCA_036926295.1. NCBI lineage: Eukaryota > Metazoa > Arthropoda > Insecta > Odonata > Libellulidae > Pachydiplax > Pachydiplax longipennis. The sequence goes on along the minus strand of JAVFKF010000001.1, from coordinate 17,247,335 downwards.
ACTAAGAGTTGTTATTTTCCTTTGTGATGTATTTTTAGATTATTATCATTGGGCGTCCTAAAACTTAACTTGCCCGTAAAAGTCGAGTGGTCAGGTTTTCCCTCAACATCTGAATGACGTTGTACGCTAGTATTAATTTTTAGAATTATTTTAAGGTAGGTCTCTCGCTTCCCAAATGTCACTGCGTTGCCACCAACTCTAAAATTTAAAATGTGACTTCTTTATCTTTTTGTTACCCGTGGTAATGAATTTTAGTTAGTTTCTATTTCTATTTTGACTACTATTCTTGCATTCTCTATTTTAAAATTCACCTCTTCAAATTTGTGTGGTAACTTCAATACTTTCCGCTCCTTTTTATTTCCTTCCAGAATTCTTTCGCTTCTTGTAGCCTTTCTTATTTAAACGAAAACCATTCTCATTCAACACTTAATGCTGAGAAAAAGAACCTTGGTCTTTCTTTCTTTTAAATTTTTATCTGAATAACTTGAATTCCTTGGTTATTTTGCTTTTCATAAAAATGTCAAGATTTCAGAATCAATCTTAAAGTATATCCATGGTTGTGGAGCCGGAGTCGGAGTTGGTCTGTGAAGTTTCCCCTCTCCAATTAAATTTTACCTTAACTAGAGAGCCTATCCAAGTGTATCCAATTTTTTAAACTTTAAAGTTAACTGCTTACATAATTCAATGGAATCACCTTGTTTATGTACTCCCTGCGAAAGCGGTCCCGAGTTCGATTCCCGGCGAGGGTCCATGGTGTTGACCCAGCATCGTGACAAAACTGGGAAGCTAGTATCTAAAATAATACATGACGGGTTTTATTGGCCTAGAAAAGCCAAATATGGCGGTGTGACAATCAATTCTCTGACCACGTATCACCGCCTGCCTAGTCCATATCCCTGAAAGGGATGCCGCGCCAAGGACTTTACTTTTCATTTGCTCTATTTATGTCATTGATAATTCTAATTTAGGCAGCTCATGCATAAGTAATCATTCTGTTATCTTAGAGCCATGGATAAATTATAGAAGACTGGGCAAGTAGAAGTTGGAGTTGAAGTCGACTACACAGTTCTATACAAATGAGAGATTTCTTAATTACTTTAATATCAGAATGAGAGCTTGACGCTACTGTAATTGCACCAGTATTCCTAACTTTCTCACATATCGTTTTTTTTATCTAAGATCATTATTTTTTTCTGAATGATGTCAGGGTAGCGTAATTAATATGATTCTCAGTCACGATTGACAGCTTTTATATTTATTAGCCCTAGTTAGGAATAATTGCCAACTTTATTAACTTAACATAAGATGCTCAATAATACTGGAGAGGTATGAGATATAAGGATAATTAAAGTAAGATGCAATATTTTCATTGCATTTCTGAAAAGTCTTTCTTTCATAGATATTTCACCTTGGCAGATTTCCTAAAGATTATATATCATACAATTAAATCGTGAATAGAGGAAATAAGTTATACGTCCTACCAGCAATAAAGAAAATGAGTTTTGATGTGTTTAGCATGTAAGCTTTTTCAGGTCTTTTCCGACTTAAAGATAACTCTCGTTTTTCCTTGTATTGAAAACGAGCCTCTGCAGTTTATTAGTGATCAAAATTAATTCAAATGGAATTGGTTATTTTGGTTGTTATTTCTTCATTAAATGTCTGATCAGGCTTTGTTTCACAGATATTTCACCTTGACTGATATCCAGAAGATATTACCTACGTTTACCTAGTAAATAAAAGAAAAAAGTTCTAATTATTTACCACTAATAATAAAAATATGAGTTTTGATATGTTTAGCATGGAAGGTTTTTCAGGTCTTTCACTTCTTTCAAATATCTCTTCTTTTGTCTCGAATCGAAAACGATCCGCTGCAGTTTATTAGCGATCAAAATTAATTCAAATGGAATTGTTCCTTAAAAATTTAAGGTCATTATTTTCTGCCTTTCTTTATTAAAAAGATCGGTGATTGCCTCTCTCCCTTTCAATTAAAAAGAATCCATTTTGGACGTACTTATCAGAGAGGAAGCAATCATCGATCAACTTGTTCGGTAGATGACCTCTGAAAGATTGAAATGCCCTTCAGCTTCAAAAGAGGTCAGGTGAAATTTAATTAATTTTGCCCTTTGATCTCTCTTTCCCGGATGTGGGAAAGTTTTCAATTTCGCATTCACCCAATTCACCGCGCTGCCAAGTGAAATCATAATGTAACTTTGCTGATGGCAGCAAATCATATTTTTCAGTTCAAACGGTGCGATAATCGAAATGAGAGAGACAGCATTATTTTCTGCGGGGAATTTTCGAGGTTTACGAGTTGATAAATTTTGCTGCGTAGGGTTAACCGTAAAGATAATTATTCAATTTTCTGCTGATGGGATGGTCTAATGAGCTTCGGGCCATGTTATTACACCTCTGTAACTAGAGATCATACCGTATGAGTGTCGTTATTGATTAGGGAAATATACCCATCAAAGAGCTCTGGGAATGGCTAGTGGAATGATACCAGTTTTTGTCGCTTGTTTTCAATAAACAAGTGTGATCTATAATGAACTAAATCTCATTGTAAATTTGTATTCCACTGTCTTTCAAACTCTTACCTAACATCTCAGTATGTTCATTGCTCATGTATTGGGATTTTACTGACTATTATATTGTAATCCACCGCGTTTACAGTTTTTACAGAAAGTCGCATTGCTTTGTTTGGGATTTGGAGCTATAATTTGATAAAGTGCTTAATCAGATGCTATACACGCTAGAATCGACAAATTAACCTTTAATATTTAAAATGCGTGGACAGCTCATCGATATATGAAATAAATCAGATTTATGTGAGTAATTTATGACGTTCTCAAATCCATAACATGCATATGTTCCTTCCGAATTTATACATATGATATTGTATCAAAATGACGTTTACGAAAAAAATAATTCTGAAAACCTAATTTAGCATTTGATATCTTTGAATCACCTGTCTTTTGGTGATATGTATGTCCTGAAAATCATTACCTTCAATTTTTTCTCTCAATTTAATCCTATCTGTATTTCTTCTTGCTATAATTTACGTTGCCTTCCCGAGATAAAATTTTAAACACTAAAAAGGTTTCATTTATGAGCGTTGATTTTCATTGCATTATTCACTTTTAAGATACTTTGCCATAGTTCTTACTTAAGTATGAATAATTAAAAGTATTTACTTGAAGGACTAATCCACCCTCTACTGTATGAAGCATCCTTTCGTGTAATCCCAGATAGCCTTGTGGTCAGCGCGAGCGACTTTGATGAAAGCGATCCGGGTTCGATTCCCGGTGAGAGTCAATATATGCGAAATGCATTTATTTGTCGATGCGCATTTAATAATAGCATCCCTTTTTAAATAAAAATTAACCACACACAAAGAAAACTCGCTATGTATAGTCCACAAAAACTTTTATTAAATGACCTAGGTTTCGTTGCGGAGTAACATCATCAGGTGTGGTATCATCAGCTAAATAATTAAACTAATTATTATATATATTATAATATATTTAGATATCAATCTAATTTTTGAGCAATTATACAAAAGTATGCAAAACAGGTGGAATCATAAAAACCGCAATCATGTATTAAGGATGAAATCCTCCATATTCATCTTCGTGGATATTCCATAGGGATCAGCGAAAGTCCCGCCTCTGCGACTAATTTCGTCTCGAAAGAGGAGTGGGTTGAGGCGAGCAGTAGTTTGAGATGAGTAAGCAAAGGCCGAATGAAGCTGTACATCTGATCTTTCTCCACTTTGACCCGAGTCCGTTAATGATCGTCCTCTGTCCTCGAGAGGATTGCTACTAATTTTCAGTAGGTTTATTTTACCTCTGGTGATTCGTACATCCGCCCGCCACGTACTTCCGGGTGCATCCTCGGTAGTACAGACTATGCTCATACGCGGAAAAAACCTGATACGTAGGTGGAAATACAGGAATTAAATTCATAAATTTCATCTCAGTAGCTTGGTTACATGATTTGTTCGCTTATTTCATCGTAAATTTAATATAGCGGGTAAATTTAATATAGCTTAGTAAAGCATTGAATTTATGTTATATTATGTTAGGTATATCTTAGCTGATGTGAAGTGGTTTCCAGTTACAATTGCTCTAGTATATTGATTGAAAACTTGTTAGAAGAGATCGAAAGAAATCTTTCATTATCTTCCATATTAATTGTATATCTATTTGGTTTTCATTCTTGGCGATGAGTATGTGTCAAGCGGTTGAATGATTTTTAATGGAAATATTTAATCATGATTGTTTCGTATACTACGATATTTTCAATATTTTACATTAATTGTCATAAGGATCTGTTTATTTCGCGAACTTAAGACCAAAGAAATCACACTTACAACTAATCTTTTATCAAGGCTCCCAAACGAATATTCTCTAAACAGGATTTGAAGCCAAACTTTATAATTTTTTCAGACAATGCCTGAAAATATCCTTACTAACAACCATGCCTAATAGGATATTTCCATTCTGAATATATTATTTGAAAGTGACATGATGTAACGTAATTTGATGGATATACAGTTGAAATAACTTATTATTTTTTACCGAATTTCAGGTCGATACGTTTCTTCTTTTAATCATTTAACTCTTTATATCAATGTTAACTAAATGATGCACTAATCAGTTTTTCTGAAGATACTTTTTACTGAAAATTTTACTTCTTACAACTACAAACTTACAAACTATGTTGATGTAGTGTTGGGCTTTAAGACTTCATACGTGTTTCCCTTTTATTTCTATTTAAATCAAAATATACAGCGTGATTTTAAATGCTCTGTTACGAATAATAATTTAAGAATTTATGCATCTTTGTATATAATTTGTGGCTATAATTTGCTCCGAATAAGGGCCATCGACGCTACCTTAGCATTCCTTTTCCCTTTTACGATTTCATATCCAGTCTTCGTTCAGTTTATCCAAGAGCTGCAATTCAGAGATTGAAGTCTTTTTTTAAACTGCTTTCTCATTATGTGGAATTGAGAAGGGAAAGAGTTTCTCCCAAATGGATTCATCTTAACCCTTCACTGACCCCACGATGCGTCTCTTGTCCTTCCGCTCTCAAACACCTTTTCTCTTGGCCTTCTCATCCCATCTCAAAACATACACTCCGCGATCTTTCCTTCCCGCGTCTTCATCTCTCTTGGTCCCTTAAGTAATTGCTGTGAAGTAAAAAGGTATACATCTCTGGAAGCTGCTCTCTTAACAGTGTCGGGAAGCTCTTGCCCATGTGTAACCCCTATCGTGTAATCTAAAATCGCCTGAATTATAGTTATTTCCTTAATTAAGATGATAATAATAATAGTTTTCTTATCACAAACAGGTTAAAATCTCTATCAAGAGTAAACTTAATATTGGAAAGCGTTACAACGTGGAATGCCTTAATAATGGGAATAAAGCGCTTTGTACTATTGTAAAATTGAAACGTGTTGCAAGTGTAGGTGCACGAAGTGTTCACTCTCTTTACCCAATCAATTGTGTTATAGTAGTAAAAACTAAAAAATGAAGTATAAACAAGAGTAAAATTATGATTTTTAAATCCTTTGAGCTAGAATACAGCAAACAGATAAAGTGCTGAGTATTTAAGCAAACTTTAATTGAGGTATTTGGTAATTTCTGGGAAGCCTATAAGCAAAGAAATTTCTTTTAAAACTAATAGTGAACGCCGTAATCACCTCACTCCTTATCTTACACGATCCCATCATCATCTTTCTAAAGTTTAGGTTGCTAAGTGTGGAGAGAACGATGATCTAACCAGACCTCGGGGTGATCACCATACGTGATGATGGCCATCAAATTAAAAATCACCAAACGATGGCCATCAAATTAAAAATCGTTCTCATAAAAATTAATTCTTCTCGAAATAACAAGCAGTTGTAGTTATTGAAAGTAGTAGAATATTGAAAAATTATCATATAATGAAAGTTGTTTTCTAGTTTCCCTCATGACGTGTATTATTTTCTCCAGAAATCGCGGAATTAGTAACACAGTAATGCGAAGTCGAGAGGTCTGCTTTCCGTTTGGCAGTAAAAATTGATCTCAACGTACTTTTTTACCAAGGAATTCTATTTTATTTCGTTGCTTCAATGTTTTAATATCGTCGAAGTTTCCTCTGCTTCATCTGCCTTTGTCATCATCGGAGCAATTCCATGGAGTACCCGGATACTCGTTAGCTGTGCCCACGGAGTAATAATGATCGACTATTCAATTTTCGCTCAAAACTTTCTCCTACGTAGTTTTCGGAGTGGTTATTTTGATAAAAAATGCAACTATATTTCTATCGACGCAGTGCGATGCATGGAAAACATTCCTCTTGGCGAATCAATATTTTCTTACATTTTTAAAATTCGAGTGTCTCTCCAGCTTAATCACGGCACTCGTTTAATTTTATCCTCCTCATTCAAACTCATCGTTCGAAACTCGGATTCGACCCTTCAATTATTTACCTTCCTTTCGTGAGCTCGTATTCCGCATTCATCTCCTCGAATCGCGACCGTCCACGCACATCTCCATGGACGACGCTGAAAAAATCCCCGATCTCCAGCGCGGAAACGACCGTTTTTTCTCCCCTTATTACGACTTCTTTTGTTGCAATCTGACCGCGTGCGTTGCAGTCGCGATGTAGCGAATTAAATATTGATCCCAAACCTCTCTCTCTCTCTTTCCAAGTCGTCGAAGAGTCGATCGTAACAAGAGAAGGGAGTGAATAAATAAGGGGAAATATTCGCAGTACGTGTGGAGAAAGAGGAAGGCAGCGCAAAGTTCACGCCGTGAATGTCAAACTGGGGAAATAATATGCGGGTCGTAGCGTGAAATAAAACAATGCAAACGAAGTCGCCTTCCAGTACGCTTCGCGGCGCCTCGGTGGTGGTAATCGCGTCGCATGCTTTCAACGCTTTCAGTCTTTCCGGAAACGAGCATGCCGTGTTACTTATCATTATATTACGCGAAATGCGACCCGCCATTGTTGTCGGAAATTATTTCGCGATTTTAGAAATGCGCGGTTATAATTACTCACGGAAAGGAGTCGTCGGTTTCTAGGGAGTTGTTTACCGTGCTGAATGTTTTTAAGGAATCATTCTGGCATTAGCGTATCTGCAGTATGCGATTTCCTCTGCTAGGCGTGGAATGATATTTCCACGAACTCTCCTGCCGCTTATCGTTTCTCGCTTCCTGATATTATGTCGTCATTTGCGCATAAAAGATGGATCTAATCGCTATTGTTTTTAAGGTCAACGAGTTAGAAATTAATAAGTCTCGTTTAAAGTTTCTTGGGTAAAAAGACTGCGATACATATTACTCTAACTAATACATAGCACAGAATTCCATTAAAGTGGTGACATAAATATTAATGTTTTCTTTATTAGATAACTTTTGTAAATCAAAATTTCTATTTCTGCTTTTCTTGGATAGATTTCCGTACCAGAATAACTTTTAAAGAAGCCAGTTTTTAAAATGACAAATAAATTCCTTCGTATTCTGAAGCACGTAGTTTTGCTCCTATTAATCTCTCTACTCCATGATATCATCAACGCATTACTAATATGACATTTTATGGAAGAAGATTCTTATAGAAGTTTCGCGCAGTCGAATTCAATTGATCTCTCAACCATACCTATCCTGCAGCAAGAATTTCAAAGTTCTAACTATGGTTATTCTTATAAATGCAACTCAGAACAGTTTTGTGACGGACAGTAGGTCGTTCGGACAACCGATCTGAAACTTTTCTCTGCGACTTTTCCAAAAATGTAATGGAAGTATCGTAGTTGTTTGTCGTGGAAAATTTATTTTGTTCTTTAATGTGATAGTTTTGCCTTTTGCTGTTGCCGATTTCCGAGACATTGCGAGATACTGCGACGTTACTAGAATGGGAGCACGTTTGAATTTCCGAATGATGACGAATTACGCTCAAATGACTAATTTCTTAAAGTAAACGAGATGGCTAAACGAGTTCAGTTCACGAGTTTATGTGAATGTTCACATCATCGTCAGTCCCATTTGTGACTTCACTCTTCCGTTTGATGCACGGGCGTGACTCGGAGGCACGTTTTCATATGACTTTTTTCTCGTGTCACGTTTCTTATTTCTCCGTTAACTATTAAGGCATAGATGTCACCGATACAGCCCCTTTCTGAAATCAATCTCTCATTCTTTCTCATACTATGAACTCGTGAAACTTTTGATCATGGAATGTTTAAAAAAATGACTATATTTTCCTCCATTACATAATATTTAGATGCAGTCGGTCTCAAGTTCTCTTTTAAATTTTTTATTCTCACTGTGTATTTATTCTTTTACGTTTTACATGATGTCCTTAAGAATTCGCACGTCTTCTTTATTAAGGAGAGAAATAAAATACTTAGGTAGTATTTCTATCGAATTTTCTTAAATTTGCATCTTTTGTTAGGTTATTTATCCTTTAATCTCCGAACATTTTAGAAACTATTTCATAACTGGCGAATAAGACCTGAATAACATTGATCACTTCGTAGTTGGTTATAATTCTTGATCTTCTTAAATATAGCACGGTGTATCTTACGATCGGTAGATTATATTTTCTCCATTGCAGGTATAATCCTGGATTGAGCAAAGTACTAATTGATTCAAAGTACTAATTGAGCGTCTTAAATCTTTAATCAAGGCAGTGTTGGTCACCTTCAATTTCTGTAATTATCCATGTATTGATCTTAACAAATATTTTTATTGAATGAATCAAAAGCATTCTTATATTGAAATTATTGATTTCATTTATTAAAAATATTCATAAAATTTCATACTTGGATGCATCGCTGTGCTTTCAAGATAAAGCTGTAGTCAGCATTTCCGAGAATGTAACTTTCTTCTAATGGCCAAGAAAACGGTAGCAATGAGGAGCCTATCGCGCTCGACTCTTGTCTTGTTTTCTCCCCCGTCTAGACTTCCTTCAGTTTTTATTATGGCTTCCGTTGACTACTCATCACCATGGATAGAGGAGAATGGCGATTTGTTTCTCTTGCGCCTTTGATTGTCTCACCACAATGGACCTTTTAGACATTTTCTCTCTTTCACTTCTCCTTTCCCTGGTCACCCTCTTTCTGTTATTCCTTTGTTTACTTTCCCTTCAGTGCACTCTTTGCTTCGGTCCCCTTCTCTCTCTTCATAAACGTACTTATCATGAAACCAAACAAACTCCCCCATGTTTCAGTTTCACTTACTGTCCATCACGTAATAAGAGATACGTCCCTTTCACTTTCATCGCCTTGGTTTGCTTTCTTATCAGTTTAACAGATAATGAATTGCTGATAATGCACCAATATGCCTGAAAACGTTGTGCGATATATATTTTGGAGCTCTACAGGACAAAAATATGTGATCCAAATCGTCGAGTTTAACTATTCTTCTAAAAAACTATTCATTAAATCTATTGATTTAAATTTATTCAATTAAAGTGAATTGTTTGATTTTATAAAACAGACCATAATTAAGATGATTATGAAACTCGCTAATTGAACTAATTAGTCGTTATTTATTACCCTTTTCTTTCTATAGCAAGATGTCGCGTCTTCTTCAGTACCGAAGTCACCTTGTTGATTCTGCCATTTCAAATAGCGTGTTACTTTTTCCTCACTCAGCTACCTTCCAGCTACTAATGTATGTCGAAGAAAAATATCAGGTAAAAGTAGAAAGAAAAAGATACTGATAATAAAGGCGAAATAATTCACTCCTTAGAATTACTTTCCTTGTCATAATTTCAAATTTTAGTAATTGTTAATGCCAGCGCATTGCTCTTTCTACATTATTATGAAGGAGATTTGACATCAATCCAAACCTAGCTTTGATTTACCATAAAAAGTTAACCATCCATCCATACCAAACATTCGATTTGCTAGAAAAAGTTAACCATAGAATATAAGGGAGATTTGTTCTTATTTTCCACATCACTTATTCTTTAGTTTTTTTTATGGTGAATCAAATGCTAGGTAAATGAAACTGGGAATAAAAGACGTAATAAACGCCTATTATATTCTAGTGAGAAACAACTATCGCCCACTTTCTTTTATCTATAAAATACATGCTCGAAAATATTAAATATGTGCATTAGCTCCAGATATATGGTAATACGTAATGAAACTTTGGAGATGCAATTATATAACTCATTCAGGATAAATCCTGGTAGAGATTAACGTACAACTTGAAGTAAATTGTTTACTATTTCAATATTATAGAACTGCTATAATTATATACGTTCCTTCTCTCTTGCCTTATGCTGAAATATAAGAAGCAAAAAGCCGGTCGTAGTCGCCTCTGTACAGAGAGGAATTTGAAGTACAAATTCGTCAGTTCGGGCTAATAGATTTTTGTGAATTAATGTGTTTTTTGGAGCGATCACGATAGGACGCAAGAGGCTTCGGACCGGACGCTGAGAGAAAGCTGGGATCGTCATATATATACTCGCCAAACCCGGATACGCTTGTTGTTGAGGAGTAAAGTTCATCTTCCATTTATAATACAAAAGTCGACTTAGATTCCGTTTTTGTTGCAAGTTTCTGCTTATACTCTGCAAATGTCGCCAAACGGATATTTTAAAACTTGGGTTCTTTTGTTGCACCAATCCCGTTCCGCATCATTTAAATTCTTTCGTTGTAAGACTTGACTAAGCGAAACTGCCTGACTTTCTATATTTTATTATTTTTTATAAAGGAATTAATGCTATAATCATCGTGTTTAGTCGCAATTTATCCCTTCGTTAGCCGATGTCTAGATAGGAAATTAGATCTATTCCCAGCGGTTCAGTTGATTTGATACTTTCATGGTTCATCTGATTCCTCATCGAATAGAGAAAAATCATGGCCTTAGAAATGCAAAATATGCTGTTTTGTGTCATTACCAATATAAATTAACATTAATATGCGTTATATTACTTTCCAGGTCTTGAGAGACCTAACTAATATCATGCATTGCTAACTAATGGATTTCATCTTGCTCTTATTTATTATTTTTAAATGTCTTTAGTTAAAATCAATACTGCAAATTAAGTTTAATTTACTTTTATTTACATTATAATTTTTATTTTATTATTGTATTTTAGAGTCTGTATTACAGTAAACTAAAAGAACTTTCTTTTATTTCAGGTAAGAACCATTTCTGTTTCGCCTTCTAAGAATTTCGGGCATCTGTGATACCTGCTTCGTAAGTAAATATTTTGTAGTACATCTAATGTATGTTTATCTCTTACCGTGAAACCAAAAGGATAGCCTACGTAAATCATCACGAGTTTCTTTTAAGTCCTAAATCTATAATAGTGAACAAGTGAATTTTTGTAAGAGGATATACATTTTTCTCAATGAACGGCATGAAAAATTGAAAAGATCCATTAATTACTACTTTATTCGTCTACTATAAGTTTAGATTAACATTTAAAAACTTATTTAAACTTGGTGAGAAGCTCTATTTTCATCCGATTCTTAAATTTCCCTTTCCCATGATGAATTAATATTTGATGATTATTTATTTAATAAGCCTTTATTTTACCATCTTATGGTATATAGTGCTAATGTTTAAGTAGATTAAACATAGAGATATAGATTACGTAATCTGGAACAGATCTGAAGTTGAATAGTTGTACTTAAAGCTTCCTGTCTCAGAGATAATAGAAGTCTGGACCGTAGGCTTAGCTGTTGAAGCTTCTACACATAATTGCTGAGTACTTGTATCTTGTAGGTAGAAGTTTGTCGTCTCACGGACATTTTCTGAAAATCATCCAGATATGCGTGTTCGAGAAGAAAATGTTTCTGAATTTTTACTTTACGTTAGGGAATCCATATTTTCAATCCTGGAAGTTGCCGTTTCGAGCCAACTCCCCTATGGCCTTCCTTTCTGTTCCCAAATGAAATCATTATGCGTGTGTGGTTTTGTCTCCCACGTGTCCCTCGTCTGAAGCCCTTTGAGAAAATCCATTCCCAGGTGTTGGTTTTTGTTTACTTCCGCTCTTCTGCCACCCTTTTGAATGAAAGTTTATTTCAATCGGGCCTCTCACCATACACACTCTTTTGACCATGCATTCATTATTTACACACTTTCTACTATGAGAATACCACTCGTGATTGTAAAAATTTCATTCGTTCTAAAAATAAGTGGTATATACTTTAAATTCTGACAAAATCTACTAAAATTAAATTTCGGAAAATGAGATCAAATATATCTTCAGAAATGAGTGAAGAAATCTTTATCTCCGAGATTAAACCTCAATTTTAGGCCTTTAGGAAGGAGAGAGTCGGTATTCAGGAATATTTAGGCAATCCCTCAATTACCAATTTTATACTTATTGATTTTTAAATTAAAATTTGAAATCTGCTGTTATGATAAAGATTTACTTATCTGTCAGTGAAAAATAATTGCAAGAATCGTTCCGAGGAATTGCTATTTCTGGAATAATTGAACAAAATGCTGAGTACAATTTTCCTGTTATGTATACCACTTTCTTTCTTATCCGTAATTTAAGAAAATCTCCATATTTAGGTGTTCATGATCCTTTCTGTATGGATCCCTGTTGTAGCTATTTTTCATTCATTTATTCCTTCGGTTGTCATTGAACTTGGAATTTATTCCATGATTGTCTTACACGAAGCGGGTGTAGTTTAAATTAAAGCATTCCTTTAAATCAGAATCATTGCTTTGCATGGGGTATAAAATCCGCCTAAACAGTACCTTGTTTTTATTCGTAAAACTTATAGAATAATTTAAACATGATACCTGAAAGGTTAAATATAATTATATAAACCTCCAGGATGGATGATGGATCATTACGTTCATGTGAATGAAAAAAGATTTATCTTTTCATATTTATAAGATATTTATTAAGTTTTAATTTATCAATTAACCTTTTATTTTTTCAGTGTAATTTCAGGCGTAATATAATTTTAATTAAATATTACTTAATGTACAAAATTTCAAAAGAATCTGGGCCCATATTGATTTAAATTTACGTAATTAAAGTGAATTATTTTATTTTATACAAACCTCTGTATTACTGAGAATAGTTATAATGATGAGAAAACTCACAAATTAAGCTAATTAGTCCTTATTTATTACCCTTTATATTTTATTACATGATAATCGCATCTCCTTCAGTGCCGAACTCACCTTGTTGATTGTACTATTTCGTATAGCGTGTTACTTTTTCTTCCAGTTTTTCATTCAGCTACCTTCAAGTTCTTTGGAACTAGAATTGGAAGCAAACCTTTGTCCACTTTACGTATACAGAACGCTCGAAACGTCTCAAAACATTGGGATCCTTCACGTGAAGAGACCCATTTTGAGAAAGTAGACCAAGTCATTTGGCATGATTCACGCCAGGTGGCGGGAGCTGCGTCTCCTGCGGCCTCTTGCCGTATCTGAATTTATTCCCAGTGTATGTGGATGCGCTGTGGATGAACGTATACTTCCAGGTTTTCTCGGCAGAGATGAACGAAAATAAATAGCCGATATACTATTGTACAAAAGCATAATCTATCAATTGCATGATTTATTTAATAGTAATTGGTACGGGATGGAAGTAATGCATAATTCATTCATCACTTTAGTCTCACAATCTGCCGTGTTCACGTTTGTGATAATACGAAAGTTAAGGTGTGACTGGATAGTGGTGTTAGTTCTAGTTACCTATTACTAAATTATTCTTTATTATGCTTTATTCATGGTGTTATTGTGCTGCCCTTACGTGTACATGGAAGATGTCACAAGTCTATAAAGAAAAAGTTCCGTAGAATGAAAAAGGACCTTTTTATTATTTTACAACAATTTTTTATGAAAACTCATACAATACAGCTAACACTTTTTGTGGAACTAGTACAGATTCTATTCTTCATTCTACATGATGGATTTCCACTATAAATCGTCTCATATTGTGAATTTAATAAAAGTTTCTTTTAAGTCCTAAATTACTCCAGTATTGTTCTATCGCCTTAGTTTAAATAAGAGAGAACAATTGATCTCATTCACAATTCGCAACGATTATCCAAAAAAATTTAGACAGCAATTTCAATCAGTGACGTAGGTTATTTTTGAGATTCAACAATTGCATTATATTATTACATAGGTCATAATCATAATGGCCTATGTGAGTCAATGATATGGTTTATTGTTGAGAGGCATGTTATGCACTTCTTATGTTAATGTTGTGATTTTATAATTTAAAGATTTGATTTTAGAACAATTTTGAAGTTTATACATGTAAATTATTATTGTCTGGACTATGAGCTAAATTGCAGCCTTTTGACGATAATAATAATTCAAAGGCGCAAGTTTATTGATTTATAAGAATATTACTTATCCAGAAAAAAAGCACACTTGTGAAGGTTTCTTATGTAATTTTTCATTTTGAAATGCATTCAGCGAATAAACTAGGCCATTTTTTAGAATAAAATTAATCTTGCGTGCATCTGATTGACGTTTTGGTAGATATCGTTATCGGGTATTGCTTATACCCATCTATTCATTCTTTTAAGTGATCCTCAGAATGCTTCTTGAGGTTTACAAGCCTACATAATATTCCAAGATCGCGATTTGGCTCGTTACATGCATTTTCTGTCATCGCGGTTGCGGCGGGGTATTAATTTTCAAGCGCTGCTTAAATTGGGAAATTCCGGAAGCCCCTTTAAAAAATAAAGGATTAGACTGTCCCCGACGACTCCGAATTCCTCACCGATTCTGCATATCTGCTCGACCGTCACCGTGAATTGGAATGCCCTAAAAATAAATGCGAAACACGTAAGAAGGGAGGGCTCACCGGGTCCGATCCTAGAGTCAGGAAACCAGAAGTGCTTTTTCTGCCGGAAAAGCCGCAAGCTTAAATGTTTGCGGGAGAGAAAAACTGTTCGAGATTCATCATTGCGCGGATTCATCTCCCGATTCGTCACTTGTATATAAAAACTTCCCTAGAGTCGAAACTGTGTTAACTTAGGTGGCATTTAGCTCGAAACCGGGTGACTTTGGAGGCATTAAGCTCCATGCCAATCAGTCGCTTCTGAGCACGTTGCCAATAGCAAGGAGCGATAGGTGAACAGAGTGGTAGCTCGGAAGATAACGGGGGAAGACAATATAAACCACGTCGAGATAAACGCTTTTAACATCTCACAGTGCGCTTCAGGCGGACGTCGGAATCATATCCAGTGCATACGTTATGGCTGCCGTTACACCGTTTTAGACACCTTTTACAAGTTTTTTCCAGTTATACGCCTTCCGTAATAGTCTCCTTTCCCCATTCGACCGGTGCGAATGAAGGGTTAAGTATCCCATTGCGGTTATTAGCGGTGTTTTGATGGTGAAACGTGCTGTTGTCAATAGTTGGTGATATAGGGGTGAGTGTGTTTGGTTGTTTCTCCTCGGACGGAAGGAAGGGTTGTTGGAGAATGGGACAACCCGGCTTCCCGTCCAGGAGGAAAGGTGAGGGTGGCGGTGCGACGTCGTTCTGGGCCAGATTCAGAAGGAGGGGTCTCTTTAGACTTTTGAGGAGGAGAAGGAAATCTTCGGTTTCCGGAAAAAGCGTCAGGTAAGGGCAATAGTCCACCACAGAAAGGATTCTTAACTAAGGATTATCAGTTCAGTTTCCCATAGTGCAAGTATAGAGGGCCTTTTGACGGAGTCGTGCCTTTTTCAGTGATATAAAGGATCCACAGGATATCCATTATGACACGGATATAAACACTACAATTCTTCGTAATTTCCACCAAGTTTAATTCAATTCAAGTACGGCCAACTTCAGGTTTGGTGGACTACTTTGGCTGAAACCGGTCGTACAATAAACTATGAAGGAAATTACGACAAATTGTGGTGTTTATTTCTACCTTTGAAATAAAGGACCAATATGATTCCAAACCATGACGTAACATGCTGACATTGTCTGCTTTATTGCGTCAGTGATGGACATCGCTATCGACGTTACTAATTTCTAAAATTCATTAAGCAACGTATCCACAAATAATTTAAATTTATTTACTCTGGATGTCATTTAACAAGGGAGGGACACGTAGCAAGGATAGTACAGTCAGACTTATGAAGAAAATTCTCCCGCGTGTCTTTGCTCACGCGTGCCATAGTTTCACTACATTCGCACTCACCCAATAACTTTCGTAGTAATAAAGGATGTAATTGATCGCCACGCTCCTATTTTTATATGTGATACTAGTACGATTTACGTACAGATTATATCATCATCTAAACTTAAAACTGAAAGGCTAAAATCGAAACTAGCCCGAGAAACGAGCCATTAGAAGCCGAATCAGAAAAGCTAACAAATGCAGGTGGAAAATATTTTTTCTCTCAGTTTAAAGAAAAAACGAGGTTTTTATCAAGAAGCTAAATAAAGCGGTGTTGCCGCTCATGTTTCTCACAGTCAGAGATACGCTGTCATTCGAAATTCCTCAGTAGTCCATTAGTTTGGTTAATGTTATCGAACATTTTTAGGGTTGTTTCTCGTGCAAATCGCGTTCGACGGTAACAGTTATGCTTTAGAAAATTCATCAATTTTTGTTTGAAAATTACGTAAAATATTTTTTTGGATTCATGTAAAACCAAGAATACCTTGCTTTATTCATTTTTTTTATATTTTAGTTTTATTTATGGTTGAACTCTTCTATTTTGAAATTTACTTTGCCTTAGTTGCGTAATTCAAAAACAATACTCCCAAGTTAATCCACAGACTAATTATAAGTTAACTTTAGAGCTTTATTCGTTATACATTATTAGTTAATAATGCCGATTCAGTTGATTTGATTTCGATGGAATTGGGGACGTTTATGTTATCCTATTTATATAGAGCAACGTTGCGAGAAAGACGAAGTGAGTTATCTCAACGCTTCAAAGTGCAATCAGTAATTGAGGATAAGCTATTCCGATCGGACGTTAGTCGCAAATGAGTCTGCAATGTGACAACAACAGCCATTGTTTAAGTAGAAGACCATTTACTCACGTATTTTTTTAAAGTACGAAAGCTTTTCTCAAGTTATCATTTTTGAGTCACAGTTATAAATATGTGACGTAATCGTACGCAAGAAAATTTTCTCCAAGTATTTACGACGTATGTTCCCTAAATTTTACTTACCTTATTTGGAGGCTGCACACATTTGTTTGAAATACACCAATTCTCTTTACTTTAACTATACGTTTTTACTTTAATTTTACATTACTCCCAAGATATTCATATCTTGGGAGTAATGTAAATTAAGAGTAGTTTTAGCTATTGAATGTTCATAAACTGACAAAGGCAATTCTTATGATGCATTCGTTGATTTGTGAGTAGCTCCCACAGTGAGAAAATATATTGGGAAGTAAATTATTTCTTCAATGTTATCCAAATACGCCAATAAGGCATTTGGATAATTCAAAAATAATAAGTACAAGTATAGGAGCACTTATGAATTGCTTTTTTACTCTTTTTTACTACTTAAGAGTGAACTTCAACCTGAAGATGAAGTATGTACTATAATGTGAGAATGACACCCATCAAAATCTAACGGTTGTGTTATCCTTTTATGTTTACATCTTGATAAGAGGGCGTTGCCATGGGAATTCAATTACATAATTGTATCTTTCTTAAAGTTTTTCGACAGATAAATGTTGGAAAATTTGAGGGAACGGCGTAGCAGATCTGCCGGAAACAGATTTGACTCAAGAGCTGGGAATTTTATTAGCTGTTAAATTTACACATTTACAAATATTTATCGCTGTATTTTTTTACAGAATAGGCTTCACTAAATCATTAACTGTCGGACATGAATGTCATTGAATTGCTAAAAAACTTTCATCGTGACTTTTTGCACCCAGTTTCTCATCCGAGTTGGATGTAAAATTTAAATACGGTGAATTTTAATGAGTAATAACTTCACAGCAAAGAATATGCGATAGTATTGTTGCATCTAGTATTACTGAAAGTATATTATAAGTACCAGTGCTGTAATTGGTAAAGCTAACGTTTACATTTTGTTTTTATAATATCAAATTTTTAATTGTTTTAAAAACTCAGGACGAAGAGTAATGCAAAGGTAGAGCAGAAATTGTTTAATTTGTACGAACTATTGAAATATATAATCATCAATGAGTACACTCGTATTTGAACCGCTTTAATATGTATTATTATTTGATTGTTTATGTTTTCAATGAACCGTATTCTATGCCCTGTGTTTTGATTAACAGACATGTGTTTTTCTTTGAAGTTTTCTTGAGCCATGTAACCGTCGCGCTTGGCTTTATCTCCAAACATGTTTTGTACGTTATCGGTCAAGCAGCCATTACTCTTACTTCACGGAACTAATGTGGAAGCCAAGGACGAATTGATAACGTCACTGACGCACGTCTACTGCTTGTTTCTCTATCGAACTGGGAAATGTTGATCTTGGGAGGAATGAGTGTATGATTCATAGCTAATATCCGAATGATGGTGTTACTCGGAAGTGGGTAACGAAATAATATCAACTACGGGAATGTCCCAATCATCATTAATCATCATAATGAATGAGTTAATGAATCTTCATTTTTCGTTTACATCAACTGCGGAATTCGTTCATGAAGATATGGATCATTCCTCGCCGAATTCCACCGAATAAGAAAAAGCATTTTATATTAGGGTTTTCCTAAAATGTTGTCTTAATGTTGATAGTGAAAATAGAAACAATAACAATTTCTTAAACCAATTGTCCGAATAGTTGCAAAAAGGTGGGCCGACAAAGTTCGCAAAAAAGTGCAGAATTCGACGCACTCTCATTCAAGCGCCCGTTTCTCAAACTGTTTTAAGCATATAATCATCTTACAGCTTAAAGGTAGTGTGCTTTCTTTTAATATAGAAATTAATTTCAATCATAAGAGAGAATTTCTATTTAGGCTTAGTTACTTTTTGAATGGATTTAAAAAAAAGAACACTTTTATGACTTCGAAAGAATATGAGCAAAGGGTGAATAAAGTTTTCTTGTTATTCTCCATATTTATAATATAAATATGGAGAATATATGGGATATATTATTAAAAATATATAATTTACCTTTGGGTTAAGGCGTCGCGCTGTTCGCTTCCCAACTCCAACGTGGGACTTACATTAGTCTCGTATACGTCAATGGGTCTCCTTTTCTAGCTGTAAGAATTTATCCAGTACACTTAATACGCCTTTTGTTTTTTGACAAAATTCTAAATTGTAAGAGGAATTGCTGCTTTCCAGTTTGAAATGACACGTCATTTTCCCAGACAAGTTACTGCATCGTTGCATTCGCAAGGAAATTGAATTCATATGCTTGATGAATCTTATCCAAAAAAAGTGGTCCATTTTTAAGCAGCACAGTTGACTGCCTTGGTAACATAAATCTATGGTAATGGCTCGTTCCTTCCGGCACTTTGTAAAGACCACCCTTCAATCACTTAAGTGATGGGGACGGAAAAAATTGCCTGATATTTTTGAGAGAGCATTTTAATGCCTGCCCCTTTCTGGATTAAAGATGATAATATCAGCAAAGAGGGAAAATTTGCTCCTTTTCCTTTGCTCTAACTGACGTAGTTTTATCTCTCCCATTTTTTGCGTGACAAAGAGCTTAAACTGGTAGCTGTCATGTGTGATATTTCCTTCACTGTTTATGTGAAAATGTTGAATCATTTGCCGTGAAAAATGTATCAATTAAATTTAATAACACTCATACTTAATTAACTATGAATTGCCATTCTGAGGTATATTTTCCCTTATCAAAAATAAATAAATCATAGATCGAAACGTGGGGCATATATCTGATATTCGCGGATCCCCAGTTCTCTTTGGAGAATCAATTGAAAATTTGGTCGAGATGAAATCCCTACGGGATATCGCGCATCGTAGGTAGTCCGTAGAGATACGAGTTACGGAAGGGAATTAATTTTCATTTTGATAACTTCATAGCTCATGGCTTATTCAATTTTAATATTTTTCCGTTTAAAGTTGTATGTTGCTTGTTCTACTTCTATTAATATAGAGTACATTCTTGCATATTCCATAAGCTGTAAGACACATTCCCTTCCACTGAGTTTCATGGCCTAAATCGTTGGCACGTACCACTACAGGAACTACTTTCCAATGATTTTCCACCGAAAGCGTTGGGGTATTATAATTATTATAACTTACTTAGATAGTTATATATGTATGGAGTCCGAGATTACGATTAGCGGCTATATTGACGGTGAGATTTAGACGAAATTAATTTTTTTTAAATTTAACCCATTGTCATTCCATCATAAGTTAGTGGAAGGATAGAAGTAAATTAATCAAAAATAGACAAGACGGAAGAAACTACTGGGCAGATTAAAGAAATTAAAATCTCTATACTAGTAACACACCGCTAATAATGGGATGTGACAGACATGCGAAACCAACCGGTAGGAATATCTAAATTGTATGTGTAAAATACAGAGTCCTTCTAAGATTAAGAAACTACATTAAAATACAAAACATCGTGTGAAAAAATCCTTCTAGCACACCGAATTCCTCACCAGCAGGACTTATTGAAAACACTGCAAAGAGTAGGGTATATCAGTAAGTTTAATTGTGACGGAAATCATGTAGTCCAATATTTATCATTTATAACATGTTTTCTTTATCCAAAAATATTTTTAAGTTCTTTTTGCTGGGGAAATTATTCACTGAGGGAAAAACCGAGGTTACTGCGCGTTTCGAAGAATATTCGATACAAATTGGGTAAAAACAGACTCCCCCCTTTTCCCCACTCTCTTTACCCGGTAAGTGATTTCGTCCTCATCTCATCCCGTTTGTAGTCAGTCGGTCGTCATACGTGTGTCTCTCCCCTTATTTCACTCCCACGCTCTTTTTTCCCCTTTTTTTCCTGCGAGGGATTCCCAGAAAATGACTCCATTTATGTGCAAATGAAGTTATGTCTGGAGGGGTTAAATAACACCTTTTTTTAGCTTAAAAATTCCGCGTCGCAAGCTGTCTTTTGAAAGTCAAAACTCCGTTTTCACGCTCCTTGACGACTTATAAAAGATTTTGGTGTGTATTTAAAAGGGAGGAAATTTTTTCTTTGTCGCCAATTCATCTGTGGGTGAGGTGATACCTTCCACGACAAATGTCCATAATTCTCTTTATTTTCATCTTATTCACAGTTTTCCGGAAATATTACTAATCTTATAAGAGGATTTTAGGTCTCTACACTTGAGAATTAGAGCTATTACTTTTACATGAATACGAGTGAGTTATTTTGCGAGACATTCAAAGATCATTCTTCCGCGAGTAGACATTGAAACTTACGTACAATAATCGCATAATTTAAATTTCGATGCCTTCTGTCTAGCATTGTCTAATGCATGCAACTTCGTCGTCAAAAAAAATCTAAGTAATTCCATAAGCTTTAGATTAGCGAGGTAAAACGTATACTTTAACTCTTTAATGGCAAGGAAATATTTCTTTCTCTCCTGGAAAGCTATATTCTCCGCATATGCTATAGGGTAGTCACCTTGCTTAAAAGCTGATTCCTGTTACACAAATATGACGGCAGAAGAAAAATTTTGGCCTTGAAAAGAAGTATACATTCAGTATCTTATTGATGTAGTAAAAAGATCGAATCGATGCCAATGCATGCAGTTTTAGTTCGACAAATCAAGCATTTTCACAATTTTTATAATCGGTGAATATTTAGTCTCAATTTTAATTAGTCTTCCGAGCATGTCATCATTACACTAGTAAAGATGATCAAGATTTCATAGTATATAAATTTTTGAGAATCATATGAGTATTATGACTGCAGCAGTAGTAAAACATTATTTATACGTCCTTTTTCTATCGTCTCTGGTTAAACCTAACTTGCTAGAATTAGTTTATCCAACCATGTCTCTGTTCGCCTACAATACAATGCTTATCTTTTCCATTAATTACTCATTTTTTAAATGAAAGTTCGCTGAGATGGATAAAAAAAACTTTCATGTGTATCTCATTCGTAATTTTTGGTCCAGAATTTATTGCTTTCGTACCCACCCACAAGTATTTACCGAGACGATTATTACCAAAACCAACCTCATTTTTATCTGTCTTTACCTTTGCCCCACCCATTTGGTACTTTTCGCTTTTAAAGTGCTTACTCTAGATAAAAGGAAGCAATCACCCCATGACCCAAATACTTACCGGTTTATGCACTTCTCCTATAGGCGTGGTTTACGTGCTTTTCGAATTAACATGCTGCGAAATGGATCGATAAATATAAACAAGTAATTTCTTCGTGTATTGTGTCATTACTTATTTTCAGCCACCAACGTATGTGGATATGCTTTATTTACAAAAGATAGAGTTTGGATCACTTTCCCAAAACCATCGGTTCTTAATTTTCAGAAAGTTATCTATTATTGTAGATCTGAAAATATAATTAACCTTATATACATGGATATTACTTTACTGCATTAATAATTATTTCGTTAGATCTTTTTTAAAGAGACTTTACTTAGTGGTTTTGATAGTAAAAAGTTTTCTCTCTTCATTCATTGGGCAGCTTTTTCGTTTAAAATACATTAATGTCGTTTCTTTCTCGTGAAAGTACTATATCACAATGAATTTTATATTCTATTTGATTCAGTTTAATTATAAAAGTATCATTATTTTTAAATATATAAAAGTGTGATTGTCTTCTTCGCAGTTACATTTCTAAAAGTTGGCAATTGTAAAGTTTTCCTGAATTCTAAAACATGAATCACTTACAGTTGTTAATGTGGTAATTTTGTCGATTAATTTTTGTGAATGAAAAAAGTATATCGGTTGAATATGATTATTAACCCGTATATTCCAACAGTCAGCTATGTATAATTAGTATCTATATGAATAGCTCATTATCATACTTTTTTCCTTAATGCATTGAGCTCTGCCGTTAATAGCTTTTATTTGGAATTTGTATGAAGATTTAGTAGAGGTGGGATCAACTTGTATCAATTAATTTTTTTCCATTTTCACGTGCTCATATTACCTCTTGCCATGCAATTCCTCGTTAAAATAGCTTACACCTTTTTGCCATTTGAGGTTAATCGATATCATTAATTACCGGGCTATTTGTCGCCCACTAAATCATTTTCTGATGGCAATCTTTGGAAAATCGTTCTCATTAAATATTGGCAGTTAAAATTACAGAAACGAGAAATAACGGCACGAAAGATGAGGAAATTGCGTTTCCATTAAACGTAAGCATATTAATATTTAGTCATGTCCATCGCCACCTATGTTGATTTATCCACAATTAACTCACTCCTAGGGCGAAACCGAAGAAAATACGTTTCTAATTTCCTCACTCGCAAACTTGCACAGATCGTTTATCAAAGCGGGAGAGATAAGCCTTTTGGTACGAGAGCATTTGCCAACCAGTTTAAGCGGCTGAGAGTTGAAATTATGCGAACAGGTGATTCTGACGTGTATTCTCAAGATAGGAATCGGGAACGCTGTAAAATTAGAGGTGTGTGTGCAGGAGGAGGCTCGTTTGTGCTCTCGTCTGTTTATAGTATGACTTCCACGCATATCTCCATTATGCAGAGGGCGTGGTTCCGAATTGAGGAATGCAACGTGCTCCAGGAGATTTGGAGCGTAAAATCCTCACCATTCCGTACGCGATGAACTAGCAGGCGGAAGGTAATCCAGCTAATGGAATGGGAGCAGAAATTCAGCGCGTTAAGAAATATGGGATCCTCACACAGTATACTATATCGTATTCGAGAGCTGGTGAGTTTCTCACGGGTTCGTAACGTGGTAATTTCGTCATCAATTGAATTGTGGTAATGAGCCCGAAGTCTAAGAGAGAAATTATATCAGTAGGTTAATTTCCATAATTGCAGGTTTAACTGTTCTGTTTACAAAAGCACGCTTAATTGGATCGCATCCTTTCTGCCGGTGGTAGTAGTAATTTTAAAAGCTAAGGTCATCTCTCACGAGGGCCCGGGAATCGAATCCGGAACCACTTAAACCAAAGTCGAACGCGCAGCTCACTTGGTTAAGTGGGACCCCTCCTTTCTGACAAACGACAGTTTGTAAAAATATTTTACTGATATCTTTTTGGATCAAGTTTTCTATCCAAGCAGCCTGTCATTAAAATTTCTAGTATTTATATGATGAAATTTAGGGATTTCTGAGGTATCATTGTAGTGAGAACGAATAATTTGTGGATCGTTGTAGTGTGAAACGAATTATTGATAATACTTTGGTAAACGAAATTAAATTTGGATTTTCCTTACTCTTCCTTACTCTATTCTTAACTCATCACCGTATTATCATGTCATGAGTAAAGATGCCCTAAAAGCAGTAGCGCAGGCTACGGAGAAAGCTTACTGAAGATAGCCATTTTCTCAGAAACAGTTTGACGCCAGCTATGTCCGGTGATTCACCTACTAATATCTACATGTGTACGAGCCACTTCCCGGCGTTTTTCAGGGGGTGCATGCGACATAAGTATTTGTCTTTTATCAGTTACTGTCGTCCATAGTTCACGGAAATAATGAATCCTTGAAACGTCTAATCCCGGAACCCTGTCCCGATTTTTCCCGCAATCTATCGTCAATCACGATTCAAAATCTTGCCAGAGTTTGATATTCATTTGGCGACATCATGTAATGCAATAAATATGTTATATGTTGTGTAACACCGTGCGAAACTAATGTTAAAAATACATATTTACAATGATCTAATCAGTGCAGGTAGAGAAAAAGAGAAACCTTTAGGGTACTAAAGCACATTTTCAGTAAAAATAAGATATACAAATAACATTTTCCTATGTTTTCAACGTTTGGGCGTCCGTGGTGATTAAAATCTGTATTCCTTTTAAGGATTTTATTATGTTAACTTTTGTACCTTTGTTTCCCAATGTTACATTAGTTTGAATATTTCCTTCTCATATTTCACTTGCATAATAAATATAAAGTATACGTTTGTCATGAATCTATAGTATCACTAACTAACGGCGCGAAAAGATGTGAATAGTTGTTTCAATGAGTGGATAGTTATCCTTCTTATTATTTTATCTATTATTTTCTTGCGAGTCCGCAAAGTTGCAGTTAATATGATATATTCAATTATTATTTCCCCGTTGATAATCAACAGGCACTTCAGGTAGTAAATAATAAATTTGTCGTGGAAACA
Source organism: Pachydiplax longipennis (assembly GCA_036926295.1). Classification (NCBI taxonomy): domain Eukaryota; kingdom Metazoa; phylum Arthropoda; class Insecta; order Odonata; family Libellulidae; genus Pachydiplax; species Pachydiplax longipennis. Next base: position 17,222,204 of record JAVFKF010000001.1, on the reverse strand, counting down.
TAAAAGTATTTCTTATTTCAATATGATGCTATCGATTAACGGAATAAAGTTTTTCAATTTATTTAAAGCGAAATGAGTAATATTAGTGGCAAAAATTTACGCTCCAAATCTCATATATAGATAAACTCTACACAGGAAGTCGTTGCAAAGTTCCTTGTGTTAGCTAAAGATCGCTAGTTTGTGTCTCACATGTTTTCCTTGGAAACTGGTTCAAGAATTTTGTTTTTTGAAGCCCTACAAAGAAGATTGCTCATACATAATGCGTCAGATGTTCCGAAGCACCTGATTCCTTGTTTGTCCCAACCAATTTCTCGGAATATTAATCATGTTCATGAGTAACTAATCAGTTTGTCCCCGAAGATATCAATTCCTGCATTATCCTATAAAGAATGAGGGCCTTCTTTACTTAATAGTCCTTCACAGTTTCTATTGGTTTATCTCCTCTTCATACTTAAAACAGAATTAAAATAAGAAAAAAATCTCAGAATTTTCCTAAGCGTAAAATATTTTACCACATTTTTCGAAGTAGTTTTTATCAGTATAAAGTAGTTTAAAAATCAATTATTTTTCTGCCTTAGTCGCTTTCACTTGCAGTAATCTATATCCTGCGGAGCATAATATTAAATTCCCGATCTTGAAGGTTTCATACAATAATTAGTGTGTATTTGGTTTAAATCACGAAACATTTAAGCATTTCAAAAATATTCCAGTTATGAATTTCGGGTTTAGTTATTTCTTACCTTCTGAATGTTGAATTTTAATATATAGGACGATGTTGATAGAAACCTGTTCCTCGATGCAAAAGCTGAGGTAATGAATACAAAAAGCCTATTAGTAACTTATATCGGTCATTTTCGAAAACATAAAAATAAATAAATTGATTGTAGTAGCACATTACTCATTCCATTTTGTGATAAGGTTAATGGTAGAAAAGTTGCTGATTTTCAAGTGTTAAAGACCAAATAAAGTAATCCAGAACGACTTCCTTAAACACTCGTATGATAGCACTCAATTAGTTGGATTTGAGAATTAATAATGAGTGGATTTTAGTTTCAATCTGTTGGATGAAAATTAATATTTTCGCCCATTCACTTTTAATTTTTCATCCATAAAATAATAGACACAAAATGGACAAAACTCCAGTAAGAAAATAATCACATCGAAAGTTATACATAAGAAGTGAAAAATTGTGACTTGACTGGGACTCGAATCCAGGTCTCCCACTTTCCGGGCAGGTATTCTAACCAACTAAACTATCAAGCCACGCCTTTTCACTTCTGTAATCAGGAGCTTAGATGAGCAAGGATATTTTCTTGTACAACTTTGGGTTTAGTCGCACAACCTAATGTGCTAAGTTAAATTTCATTTCCATAATCACATCGGTTCACTATTTCACTCTGTGTTTGGTGTCTATAGTGGAACGTTTATATTTCCATTCTCAACTTTCGACACTCGTTCGTTAAACTCACCTCCAGCTGGAATCACTTATTTCGCATTCGTCCTCTCGTCTTTTATTCCATCAATTTCCCTTAACAACGCCACCCTCCGGAATCGGCCACTTCTTAATCTCCTTCGCCATTCTCCTTTCGCATCACCGCTCTTACCGCACCACCACCCCGTACTTCCTCCGACCTTTTCCCATAATCTTTCCCTCCCTTTCGCCTCGAGAGCCACAATTTTTTTCCATCTCGCTTAGCGCACGTGTGCTGTTTTTAAGAGAGGCCGCTCTGAGAAAAGGGAGTGCGCGCCTCGATCGTGTGCTATGAGGGGTTCCACCTTATGGGTCCGAGATTACTTCGGAGTTTTGGAAGGTTCTCCCTTAATTTGGGGTTAGGTGTAATTCGGGTGTAACATGCAGATGGGGCCATTCCAGTTCGCATAGGTGCTTCATGAGGGGTTATTAAATTTGTTCTGTGACAGTAATCTGGGTGAATTTTTCAAGGAAGAAGACAGTTGGGTAGCTATCAACTAAATTTTGAGTTAGTATTTTGGTGGACGGGCTTAAAAGAATCTTTTGGTTGTGGTTTTTGACGGACATTAACAAGTGCACGAGGTTGTCCAACGTAGGTTTAACTGTGTGAAATTCCGTTGCAGAAAATTTCAATGGATTGTATATTTAAATATATTATTTGAAATGTATTTTTCGTTTTCAAAAAATCTCCACAAATAGAATTGGACTCTATGACATATAAAAACAGTTATTTATACACCTAACAACAGATTTTTATTTTTTGACGGGTCTTGAGAACTAATTCTTAACAAGTCTAACCATCAAGGGTCAGACCCTTATAATGAGAAATACTTCTGGAAACACGAAATGTCGAGCAATTAATTACTCTACGGTATATTTTTAATTACAATTATTTCAAAGCATTCAGAATATATTAATCGAGACTCCCCAATTTTCGCAAGTTTTATTAAACGTTATTTAATGCCGGTATAGAAAGTTGACTTTTCAATCTAAAAATTTTCTCCGGAATAATTGCAATCTGAGTGTTAGTGGAAACTAAGTGTTAGAATTAAAGACACATTATAATCACCGAACCTCTTGCCGTTTTCCTATATTTTCAGGCTTCTCTCACTTACAAAAAAGAGAATGGCAAATTTATAATGAAGAAGATTACCATCATAAACATTATTAGCTGTATAAGATGTAAAGATCTTTTCAAACCTAATTTTATTGTCTATCGTCAATATTTGTTAACATTAAACGCCATACGAATTTGGTGGAAGAGAGTCTCGCAAGGAATTTAACTCTCCAATAAAGGTTCTATATATCTACCCAGTCGTAAGTACCTCAGTTTGCGCTAAATTATGTCGCAAGGAGATACGCCTAAGTGTTAGTCGCAAGGTATCTCCTCATAAGGACTCCTATTACAAGTTGTTAAACTGTTTTAAAGCTACGGATAGTCTCACGTTTACATAAATATTGTCATAGACAAAAGGTTTTATCGCTCTTAGTCTCCATTCCTGAAAACTCTGCAAGCTAGTTAATTAGACCCCCTTTGAGATCATGTACGAATCTCGCTGTGGCCTATTCACTAGGTTGTACGTTGGCTGTATCTTAATTAATTGGAATTCTAATTATGGCGGCTTCTTGGCGTCATTTCAAGTCGAGGTTTATTTACTTTAATTTAAGGACTTGCTATCTTGCCAGGTGAGATATCTCATTACGTGAGGCGCCCGTAATGACAAATTAGTACGCTCCATTGATAGTTTGGCCAGTTGGGTTATATGATACCGTCATTAAGTGATCTGGCGATCACACCTGTGTTTTCTAATAGTCTTCTAATTGTACCAAGTGTACTAGTGGTCCACGTAAGGAATCTTTGATATTGGTCTCAATCCATAAAAAAGTTATCATCCTAAAATGGAGAAATTAGGAGTACACCATGGTTACTTTGTAAATATTAACTCCGATCTATTTCGTAAGTAATCCATATTTTAGTATATTTTATGGTCTCATTGCTAAAAATATTTTTGTTTAAAAGTTGTTAAAATTTATAACATTCTTGCTTAGGTTTCCTTATGACAAAGGGGTTGACACAATGAAGATATGATGGATTAGCTTATCCGTTGATAAATTGATTTTAATTTCTTGAATTTTCTCTGATGACATCCAGCTAAAATCTATAAATAATTAAATTATAATTGATGATTTCAACAATTTAATCAATATCAATTATAATTTAAATAAATTAAATTATAATTGATAATTCAATTCAATTTTACTCTTTCTAAGGAACCCTTAAACTGTAAAAACGAAATTAACCTGTGAAAATAATCGCCGTTTATATAATATTTTGTTATCGTAGTAATTATCTACGTTAGCTAGTTTATTTAACCTTCAGACTTGAGATACCATTATAGTTCGTTTCCGTAAAATCATATCTACTTCTAATATAGAATGTAATAGTAGAGATAGAAATATCTACTAGGATTTCAAAGAGCGCAAATTAACGCCAGCTTGCGTCATATCTCATGTTAAATTTCTGTTACCATGACAAGAGCCAATGTAAACATTCTCCGTATTTACGTCGCGAAATATTTCCCGCCAAGTATTTCGGGTCATTAGAGATAACCTAGAATACGTCTGGAAAGTGTCTTTTCCTTTAGACCCTCCCATTGGAAGAAGTGGAGCGGATGGGCGTCTTGTCACTCTCAACGAGAACTTTTTTGAGCGATGGATCCCTTTTAGTTTTCAATACTCCCCTTCCGAACACTTACAAAAGGGGAATCGCCTCAACGCTTCCCCGTATTCAATCCACCCGGAAGTGACGCCAGAGTCTTGCGGAGTGCAAGGTGGCATCCATTCGCCGATAAATCTGCTTCCTCTTCTTATTCTGCACCTTTTCCAGCATCCGATGAATACCTCCCCACCCTCATGTCGTTGCGGGCTGCATCTTTTCGGCTTTCGCAGGTGTGAGATCCGTTTCCTCCCTCTGACATAAGCGCTTAGCCTTCTCTAAAGCTTATTATCTGGCGAAAGTGTGTGGCGTCGGTCTTTTTTGCGGCGCTAATGGCGTTCTGTTGCCTCAAGGGAGATAAAAAGAGGAGTGTTGACTATTTTTAATGTGGTGAGGTCAAGCCTCGTTGGATGTTCGCAAAGTGGTTCATCGTCTTAGGGTGTATCGTGTCCGTTGGATATTTTTTCGGGAATACTCTCCGTAAATGTACAGCAGGTGTTCTGGTCGATTCTTTATTCAATAACATCTTTACTGGTTAATGTGAAATCCTTAAACGTAATGGTTTTTTACTCTGTGCAGTTGCTTTCGGGGGCTTAAGTAAGTAATTTATAGCTTCGCAGATGTTGGATTGGAAATTAATTATAAAAATCTCAAGAAGAGTACCAAAGGATAGATGGAACAGAGACATCAACAGATACTTTGGAGTAACCTGGCAAAGAATAACTCAAATGAAGACAAATGGGAAACTTTTGGCTAGGCCTACATCCGACGTTTTATAATTATTTAATTCCATAAGGAAATTAAGTTTTGTTTAAGCTTTCATTTCATTTCATTTAAATTCGTAAAGATTAGTAAAAGATATGAATTTTCGAGAGTGAGCCGTGGAATAACACAATTATTTTTAAATAAGTTTTTACCAATATCGGAGGTCGGCTGAATCAGTCAAATGTGCAGGTTATACTATATTATTGAGAGAATTACTTGCAATGCATTAATGTGGATGTAGATGAATCACTTTGAACAGTTTCTAAGGATTTATTTACTTAAGGACAACATAGATGATCATAGAAACGTTAATATCTTCTGTATTTTCCATCATCGGCCTGATAATTTCGTCCTTTTTCAAAATGACAAAGTTCAAATCATTTTTCGATTATTTTTAATTCTGACCATTAGATACATTATCCTGATGTACGATATTATCCACTTCTTGCTCTGAAGCGCTGATTCTGATTAAGGAGGATTTTACTATAAAAATTCTGCGGTAGGGATATGATCCAGGACAATATACAAAATATTTCTTTACCCTTAAAAAAGCTACATTCTTCTTTCTTTGAGGGTAACTTGAATGCAAAGAAAGGAAAATTTTGAGATGAGTATTTGGAATAGTTAAATTGCTGTCCTCACTAGGAAAATTTTGTCTTTAAGGAGGCAATTGTTTCATTTTCATCTATTTTTCTCCTAATATATTGATTATTTTAGGAAGTATCTTCGCTTCATATATTCGGTTTTATTATATTCATTTACGAAAATATGTTGCATAATCCTTCTTACTGTTATCATCTCATTAGCAAGGATATGCAGTGCTATCTCTGTTTTGCAATCTAATTTCCGGGATTATCTTTGTTTGACACAAGGGCACTCATTACTCACAGATGTCGCGTTTTGTATCTCTTCTTAGCGGAAATCAGCGGATATAGTTTTAGACTACTAGTGTCATCGATTTCAACATAGAGAAACATTTGATGTTATCGGCAAAATTCAGTCCTATTTATAACATTTAAAAATACCAAAGTGACGATATGTGGGAATGAATTGAGTTGAATATTCCTAACATTATCTTAAATTATTGAAACCTAATTTAGATTTATAAAAGTTAATCTTCTTAGAATATAAATAAAATTATTTCAAGAGCATTAAAACGATATTTTTGTTCCTATTATCACCTCAGCGCAAAGAAATTTGAAAATATTCATTGTGTTCTTATAAATTTGGGGTTAGAAATCGATTTTTTCTAATAGATTTTTTTAACAAAGAATTTTAATTTGGTAGCGTTTATGAGTAAAATGAAAGAAAATGCACCCCTCCGAAATTTCAATCCATATGGTCAAAAACATTCCATTCCAAAAGAAACATGAATCGAGAAAATCATCCCTTCAATCGATACGAATGCGATTTGGGCCCCATTGTCACTTTTAAAAGCTCCGCGAATCGCTCGTGAATGATTGACTTTCACGCAACTTCCTCCTTTACCAAACAGAAACAAAAACTCGTCGCACCCCTTCAGTGATGAGCCCCTCTTCCGCGATGGACCTCCCCTCCTTTAAAACTCCCGAAAGAAAGGAAAAAAAATATTAATGGTCCCGGATCCGTTTAGAACTGCCGCTTTTCTCCTCCCTCTTTACCCACAATTCCTCTTGCTCTTTCCACTTTGCACTCGGCTCGAAAAAGCAACGCCGAATCTTCTCTCGCGAGAATCCATTTGTACTCTTCTCTTTTCGGAAAAAAGTGGAGAGGTGGGAATGTGCCGTATTTCTCGTTCTTTTAATCCGTGGGCGTCGCACTCGCTTCCCTCCCACGCCTTCCTCTCAGTCATTTGCTGATGCTTTCCCGTCTTTACCCTACGTGTGGAAATCTCCCCGATTTTTTCCCTCTCCGACCCTTAGCACTTCGGCCGATCGCCCTTCGTTTTTTTCGCCGATCGTGTTTTTTTTACTCCGTCGTTAATGCTTCTTCCCTCCCCCGCACCATTACTCGCGCCCCATTAATTCCGCTGTGCGCTTCATCTGGAAGTCCTTAAAGGTTTGCCTTTCATCCTCTTTTCCTTCTTTCCTATTCCTTCTCTTTTGGACGATGTCTTTCGTCCGACGTTTTAGAATTGTCGCCGTATTTGCCGGGTGGAATTTTAGGGCGACGACTCTCTTTCGGGAGGATAATAAGATGGTTTTGTTCTCGATAGCTTTTCGTATCAAGGTTTTCACGGTTGAGCGTATGCAAAATTGTGCCTGCGGAATCCTAAACGATTGAATTCCATTGAGGATGATCTTTGAGGCGTATTACCTGAATCACCTAAGGAAAAGGTAGTAAAAAAAAGCTTGTAGCATCAGCCCGGAAATTGGAATATCTAGTTCAAGTATCAGTTTCATCTGATTTTTTAAAATTCGTTTCTTTCATTTGACTATTCTAAAATCGTTAAAGGTGACTGAGTGTAGAACACTGTTATGTTGAAGTTTTGTCACTATGGATGGGGTATTGGTTTTAAACAATCTATTTTCTATCGCCGAAATTTTATCAACTTCTCTCCTTAGTTCTAAAATATTGGATTGGATATTGATGCAAATTTTGCTTATAATATGAATAGAAATGCGAGAATTCCAATTCATTAATTCATTTTAAGTGTATCACTCATATCTCTTCGTTGGATGATAAATTTTCATACTGTAACTAGTGTGTTGACGAGTTACGAGAGAAAATAACTAGGAACGTATAAAATATTGCGAAAAATATTATTGGGTAAGTTGATCAACTAAAAGGTAAAACCATATTCCACATTTCAAAATAAAATTTGTTATCAACATCAATAATCGTAGAAAAATATCGTTTCGACTGGACAGAAGGATAAAATATAAAAAATGAAAATATTGTTGCGAAGTATTCGAAAAAAATGTATCGAAGAGTGAAGCAGAAAGTTTAAAAATTTTAAAGCAATCTTGATAACTATTTCTTTTCAAGTCATCACTATTTTTTTACTTTTATTCTCCACTTTAATCTCTCTTAATATAACATTTTAAACATTAATACATTTAACGATATCCTACCTTTGACACAGAACTCTCTCAATAATGCTTTCACATATTCTTGCGTGAAGGGGTATGACATGGAGACCTAAGCTTGACTTCGAGACTGAAACTATTGAAAAGTTAACCCCCGAGGGACGATTCTTTCTCCTGTATCCATCCCTGGCGGTTGCTCTCGTCAAGCCTCCTGTGGGAACACATTTGAGGACGTGCTGCGATTACTCCCGAAGCTCCGGAGGGTCGCTTTGGTCGTAAAGAGGGATTTAAAGAGTTTCCGCAGATTTCGTAAGCGGAATCGGACTGCTATAGAAAATGCTGGATTCCTTTCCGGTAGCCATCTAAATTCTATCTGCGGCTTCGTTTAGGAGATTATGCTGAAAATCCTCACGGTTAATGGCCTTTATTCCCTAAAATGTACCTGATATGAAAGGATATCCGTGAAAGATATTGTTTCAAAGCATCCAAGCAGCATTTGGAGTCAGATGGGTGTGGAAATAGTTTTCAATGTTTGAACTCGAAACTCGCTTTTGTATCGACGATTAACTTTTATATGTTACAATAAAGGTGGCTACCTAAATTAGCATGGCTAAGTAAATAATTTGGTTTTAAATATCCTCATAAACATGCGATTATAAAATTACTCTTACAAAAGAAATGTTTAAGCATATAGCAATATAAAATTTTTTCGATATTTAATTACAGTATAGAAAAGTTTTGCAACCTGTTTCAAATTATGTTTTGATCGTCCTCTGTAGTGATCCATACAAAAATGTTCCAAATTTCTCTTTATTCTAATTTCGCAAAATCGCTGGGTAATAATGAAAATTCAGTATGCATAGCTGATATTTCATTCTTTGCATTTCCAAGCAGAATTGGCGTTGAATTTCAAAATGACTGATTTTGGTAAGAGCTTTGATTTCTTTGCCTTAGGATTTTAAAGCGCAACTTAACGTTCAAAAATTTTGTAGAGACAGCTTTACCAAGTGAACGTACGTGCATTCAAAGAAAATTTCTATTAAGCATAATTAAGCATGGGTGCAATGTATTACGAAGCCACGTTTATCTAGCTTTTCCTCTAATAGACCCTCTTAAGAGATTCTGTAACAATAAAACGAAACTTCAATGCTAAATTAAAGCCAAAATTTCCCTTATTTTGTATTCTTTTTATCCAACCTCCGTTAAGAAAGAAAAATTTAGAAGGAAATAAATTGTCACCAAGTGTATCTGACGTCTTTTACGATTACCCTTCATCATCTCCTTTTGCTCTCACCAGGTGCCGTGAATAAATAAACACGTATCCCCCTTATGCTCAGACGACTTAAAAACCGGATTAATTTGCGGCATGTTTATACAAACCCCTCGTTCCTGCATGTATTCAAAGGGGTAAGTGCCATATATCTCCCATGGCGTGACAGGTTCAAGATTCTTATAGTATATTTCCCACCTTGGTCTCTTTCCCACTTTAGGCCTCTTAAAAAATAACAGCTTTGTTTTTCAGTCTCTCAGCATTTACATCCATTCCATTTTAGATTAGTGAAATGTTAGAAATTCCCGGGAGGGTCTATAGGGTACAGTTAGGATGCAATTTTCCGTGAGATAATGCAGGTATAATTCTTGGGATTTCGGGTAAGCTTTGGTTAGATGCCCGAACTCTCTGCATTTAATAGCGAACAACACGTGGATTTCTGAAAAACTTATGCTCATGTCATCATTGTTTGTCTCATTTATCTTTATTGGTCTTGATATTCGTACAAATCTTCAGTATATCATGATGAAATAAATATACAGAAGAAGAAGATTGTTTGGAGAAGAGCATTCCACCGTACATGAGTAATAGCTTGCAACTTTCTAAGCGATAGTTGAAGTAAAGTGTTATTTGTATCTCATAATATGTATGTATTTTGTAATTTTCCTTAACTGACTCGAATTGACTCAGAATCGATCCCAGGTTCTTATTGTTTATTTTCTACTTTTTCCCTGTTTTCATTGTATCCATTCAGCTTTGAGTTTTTTGGCACACGCTTCAAGAGCTAATGGGTAAACTGAAAACATTATTCTTTATCTTTATTCTCCCGTAACATTCATTCGATGAATTACATAAAAGTTTTCTTTGCTAGAGAAATGTTATCCATTCGTTTAGCATTATTTATATGCCATCACTATGACTTACTCGACATCCGAAGGTTCCATTTTTATCTCGGATCTTCAATTACTGAGTACATAACGCAGTCGAATTTTTCAAGAACAAGATCTTTCAATGTGTGAAAGGTAAATTAATAGTACCATATAATGGTATTTTTGATAGTCCTACAAAATCTGAGGTCACTATGAACATATGGGTCCTCAACGGGAATCGAAACTGGGACCACTTTCACCATAGGCTAACGCGCCACCCACTTGACTATCCTACCTGAATTGATGATCTGTTTGTCCGTATTGGATAACGTTTTCAATTTGGAATAGTATATTAAAATTTATAATTCTTACATTTGTATCATCATTCTAGCCTAATTTGCTACATATAAGGTAAAATTAAACCATTTCACCACCGAATACTCCAGAGTATAGCAGAATATCCCTGGCTGGCTTTCTCATACTGGTAATTCGGGTAAATTAGTGGGATTACGGCGAATATCTGGGTTAGGATGAAGGGGGAAAACAGAGGATGTAAAGCCCCTCGCAAGTATCGTGGGGGTGAAGTAAATACCTTCTGAATGAATTCTTGCTGCGAATTTAGCGGCTTTGAAACGGTAGATGCCTCCGTATGTCGTATGGTAGGCGCTACTTTCTACTCTGCCAACCCGCGGTTTTTAGCACTATAGGATTCTGGAGGGGTTTGAGTACAAGAGAAGGGTTGGTAAGGTTTCGCGGAAGAGTGTTCCACGTCCTCGCTTCAGAAATTCCAATCCTTGGAAGAACTTGTTCAATGAGCGCGCAGAGTTGTTATGCGTCGCCAGCAGGCCTATTGCTCTCTCTTTTATTTTCCACGCGCAGGGGTTCGGATACAAAGACACCATTCTGTTCTTTGAGGATAATATCGGCTTTAAGATCTAGTCGCGAGGTTTCTTTGATATCCATTAAAGGGAATTATTGTGAGTTATATCAGGCGTGGAAGACAGGAAGGAACTTGATTTCGGTTGATAATTGTTTTTATTGCTTCCTAATTACGGAGGATAACGTAACTTATTATCAGCTTTTAACTTTTGACTATTTCTCAGTCATTTTTATCGCAGAAAATTTCTCGTTGGTGAATCAAGAAAAGATCTCTATGCCTTGATCATTTGAAATTCTATCTACTGGAACATTAAAAATAAACTTTACATGCATATTTATAAGCATAAACCGGTCAAGCATGATTTTCATATTTAATTTTCCCATAGAAATACATGTATGAGAATATTCGTAAATAAACACGTATATTATTTTATGATATGATGTGATGTTTCCAACGATGGTTTTGATACATAATATATCTTGAAATCGTAAGAAAATGTGAGGTTGGTAGTAGAGGAAAATTAGGAAGTTAATGATTATACATATTTGTAAATATTTTCAACAAAAGATTATTTGATGACATTTATTCCTCTAATCTATATTATGTATTACTCTTATCTAAATACCTTGAGACCATGATGTTTAAAATTTTAAGGTTTTGAATTCATTCTCAGTTAAGTTTATGATTGCCTCTCAAGAACTTTTATTTTAAAGAGTTGCTGGAACTTGGGAAGTGTTTCCGTTATTTTTTTCCTTTTCTTTGTGTGTATTCATTGAATGAACTTCGAATATATCCTTTTTAGTCCCTACTGTTCCTTTAAGTGAAATTCAAACACCAATGGTGATCATGTTTGAGCGGAAATGTCAATGTATCTTCTTATTTCTTTTCCACTCAGCTAGTACTGAATTCCTTGCCACTCTAAAATTCATTAAAATAAGGTTTTAACATTGGCTGTGTATATACATAATAAGGGGTAATCAGAGGAGTGAAAGAAAATTATTTAAGTTGCATTTTCTGCACGCGTTCCAATTTCGTGATATGATTTTTATATTCGACATTCTTTTTTTATCTCGACTAGCTCTTTGCATTATCCTCTCCAGATTATGTATCTTGGTTATTATCAAAGGTCTTTCTTATCACGTTTTCAATTGAAGCGAGCATTTCCTGCTCGAATACAGACCTTGTGTTACGGAACAGGAGAGGTTACCCAGTGTTTATTCTCATCCACTATTCCGCATTTTACGATGATATCTCCAGTCTCATTTCCATCAACTTAGCACGCCCGTAACCTGCATTCACTCCTTCTCGGAATCAACGTACGGTTTACGTCCTCCTCCACGATCCAATCGAGCTCGAAGGCTATCTCTATGTTACAACCAACAGACGCGGGGATGTGATTGACATGAAAGCGTCTTTGATTTACTCTCCCCTGCTCAACTTCGCGGAGTGCGTTTCGCAACTGTTTCGCAAAATCTACGGATAAAAATTAATTTTCAATGCGCAATCGGAGAAAAGGTAGTTCTTCATAGGTTGAAATGTTCGTGTACGTGCCAGGTAAATCGCCCGTGAGAATCCGGAAATAAGAAATTTCTCGGCACACGTTAATTATTCAATATTGAGACAGGCTGTCCGGTCGGAATACTTGTAGACTGTTATTTATATTCTTGTATCATCTTTGGTAAGTGCATTATCGTCTCTGTAAAGTCTTCCTTTATCTTTCTCTCACTCCATTCCCGCGTGCATCCCTCCTCGCATTCCCTCGCAGAAATGTTTTCCACCTCAACGCACGGCCTCTAAACGAACGAACAACGCCACGCTCTGTTGAATTCCTTCCAGAGTCATCCATCATTCTCTTTGCAAAACCTCCATTTCATGCTGCCCCGTATGTATTCACAGAAACACATTACACACACGGTTGTATACACCTTTCATCCCTCCTCCCCCTTTGGAAGAACACAAACATTCGGAGCCAACACTTCTCAAGCCTTATGGCCAAGGAAAACACTCTTACTCATTTACCATAATGCCGCTTCGCTCCAGAAGAATGCCAAATGTTCATTATGCTGCTTGTGATCCGTTTATGTGTTCCTCTCTGATTTCCCTATGGAAATTTCGTTTTTGTTTTCGTAGATTCTTTTGTCTATTTTCGGATTTAGGTCGAATAGTTGCAGTAAAAATCTGATCGTCCATGTAGCATTGGAAATGATTTCGTCATTTAGATCGAAAAACTGAAGGAAAGTTCTTTAGTATAATTTACGTGTAGATTAAACTGCTGAATGTCAGAAAGATGTGAATATTTGTAAATATGGATAATCCGTCCAGCAATATTTTGCTGCTGTTAAGATATTTTATATGAGATACAAATCACATGTGATATAAATTCAACAAATCTTAGGAGATCAACTTAACTCTAACTAGGAGATAACTAAGTTTTTTCTGTTCCTACCTCCAAACTCTATTGCACCGCAATCAGCTGACTTCAACCTTGTCGAAAATTTCACGCCATCATTCGAGAAATTTTTTATCTATCGTTCTCATCGGTTTGCTTAGCACAAAATCGTCTATCGCTCTTCAGAGAAGAGCTTCTCCTGCGACCGAAAGATATCGCGTTTCTCTCATAGATGTCTCTAATTATATGCTGTCAAAGCTTCTGCTGGTCTGTAAGGTTTTATTTCCGTCATGGACTTTTAGGGCATACTCTTGAATTAAAGAAATCTGTGCCGATACCATTAGAAAGACAGCAAAGAAACTTTATCATCTTATACTATATCTCTAAGTATGAAATAATCTATCCTTAACATACATTCTCCCTGCTTATGATGACATTCAAGATCGTATTTAATTGTAAACGTTTCAGTGTACTTTAAATTGTCAAAGTGTTGTATTATACTGACATCTTCTCATACCAATTTTAAAACTTCAACTACTTATATGCAAGAATGGGATTGTACAAGTTAAAGGACTCCTGGAAGCCTATTGGGTAGGGTGTTCGTTAACGCTATGAGAGGCGTTACAATCGATTCCCGGTGGGAACCCGTATGTGCGCAATTACGTTAGCTGTCGAAGCTATAAATTTTCTTCAGCTTCATTACTTTTATACGTAATCAAATTTTCATCATCCGCGATGCGATATGATGCATTTTCTCAGTTTTGAGCTCGATTATATGAATGGAGGTAAGATGCAATAAAAATAAAAACGGATATTCATGGAAAATCTGATTGGATGCTAGAGAACAAATCGTAAACGAAATAAATCCGACATAGCCGGGACTCGAAACCGAATCTCCCTCTGTATTCACTAGGCGAGTGCCCTAATGGATTAGAAGTGAAGTTAAAATACTTGCATTACAACTTTAATTTAAAGTCAATGGGGAATGGAAAAATGTCATATAAAATACAAGTATTAAGCTATCACTAATCTCAAACCCAAAATTTTATATATTTTATAACCTACAAAATTTTATTAAAATCTATTAATTCTTTATGATATTTTTCATTTAGAAGCACATGATCTCTATAATTATAAGTAAGCAATTAAGTAAAGCAGAAGCAATTTAATGTAGAAAATATTAGTAGCTAAAAGCATCAAGGAAATGTAATCGGAAAAATCGGAATTTAATCTTTTCTGATCACTCCTTTGCCGACGGTGCCTCTTTGTATGTCCCTCCGTTTGTCTGTTTCAGTCTCTTCCTTTTTCAATCACATAGTTGGCAAGAACTGCTTATTTAAGAATTGTATTTCCTTAAATTAGTTACCGCTATGTATAATAGATATAAATAATTCTTTTCATGCCCTTTATGGGGTAATTTCTTGTTTATGTATTCGGCATTTGTTTCTCTAGTTGTCTTTAAGTAATTCCGATTTTGTTTGATTAAATAATATTCGTTTCAGTAGACGCGAGATTGTTTTTCGATCGACGAAGCTGAACTCCTTGTTTCAATTGATATTGGTGTTGATACATCTATTGAATTTATTTATCGTTTTTAAAGGACTAAGGAAAGACGTATGCGACTCATCGATTTGGTCAATACATAATGTTTCTCAGTATGATGATACTTTCAATTAAAAACTGCTCTAAAGATATAATTTTGGAACTTATTGCTCATGAACAATATTTCAGAGATTATATTTAGCTTGTTCACTACCTAGGAAATCCATTTGAGTGTTTTATATTTTACTTATTTCATACATGATATACTATATACGTTGCAAGCTCTTTACCTGGCTGGCATCATAATTGGAACAATGGGCATATTAAATTTTTATGTAATTTCTTAGATGGAATCGATGGTATCTTCCATAATCAGGAAGCATTCAGAGGAGAAAGTACTCGTATAGTTGCTGTTTAAGGGCTGCCGCAATTAAGATTTTATCATTTTCTTAATTTCTCATGAAAAATAGAAGTATTTAGTTCAGCTAGTATGTCACCTAATATACCCGAAGTTGTTGAAATATTAATTTTAAATGATTCTTTAACTACTGCTCTTTCTTTGGAAATCTATTTAATTACTAAGCAATTTATTTATGGCTTTAGCTGCTAACTAATCGAAACCAAGGTTATGAGCTAATTAATTATGAATTTAATTAGTAAAAAATTAAATTATTTTTATTTTCTCTTGATAATGGATTTCCACTACATCTCACTGTCGGATATAAACCCTGTCTGCTGTTTGTTTTAAAAATTTGTTTCGCAAATGTTTTTCGTCGTGAGATTAGAATGACAAGGGCCCTCTCTCTTATTCACAGGTTCTCTCCGTCCACCTCAAAATGCAACCGCAATCCTTACTCTGGCCATCCTCAAACCTCTCTTCTCCATTCTCTCCACCCTTTCTTTCTCTCCCTTTCTCTTTCTGCCGTGTCTGCCACCGAAATACTTTCTCGCGGCGTCTTCCCCGCCGCAGCCGCCGTCTGTTCAACCCCTTCGCTCTCTTCTCTTTCCCAAATTCCTTACGCTTCCCCGCAGAACTGTCGCACATTCCGTAGCTGACGTAAATCGGGTTCTCTCCCTCCCTCTTCTCCATATTTCAATCCCTCTCTCCTTTCGCATTCTCTTCCGTTCGTCGTCCTCGCCATGTTTCCGTTACGCTCTTTGGTTTCCTCGTGTTTATTTCCTTCCAACCCCAATACTCTAGCCTCCTGTTCATTTACAAGTCTTTAGTTTCCCCCCACTTTTTCTTCTGAATTAAGTAGTTGCTTCTGTTTATGATAGAAGTGCCGGTTTTGTGGAATGGACTGCGTAGATAATTTCCCTAAGGACGCAGGGATTATGCAGGTGGGCGTATTTGAATGTTGCTGAGGAATTCAATAGTAGTGGCGACGGAGTTATCTATTTTTTATGAGGTGTGCTTGAGGAATATTATACAAAATGAAAAGCTCTATCCAAGGCTACTAATTTCAACTTTTGAAGTTATCAAAGTTGAATTATTTTTATGAAAATTTTGTATTAATACCATTTACACCTACGTACGTATGCACTTCTCGAAACCATTTTGGTGTGTGGTATTGGGTTTCTAGATTATATGTCTGTATCTCAGACCTCTTATAACCATGTATCGCCCATAGAAATATTTAATCTGTGAAGTGACTAGTTTTTGCATTTTTTTCTAAATTTTTTCTCCCATTATCTAATCGGGCTATGTAACAGGAAGAAAGGTTAACCGAGTGCGTATTATCTCTGAATTTGGTAATCTAGTTTTACCAGTAATGATTAGCAATGCGTGATCAGTAACTAACTTGAACGATATGATCATTTATTATTCATTTTTGCAGAGTATCTGTTCTTCAATTTCAGGCTTTAAAAATAAGCGAGTATGAATTCTGATATCATTTAGGGAAGTACTACTAACTTTGAAGTTTAAGTAAAATATAACTTTATCAAGTTATATTTTACTTTTTTAATTTAAAGAAAGTATGTAAGATAATACTAGTTGAATAGGAAAATTGAATGTTTTGGAGAATTCTTACGATAGCACATGTTCCACTCGGCCTCAGTAGTATAAGGGCACTGTCTCGATGTACAGAGTTCGAATCCTGTTTAAGTTATGGCTGTTGGCATAGTTATTTAGAAGCTCAATTGTAATATAGGTCTGAAACCTCAATTCGTCACATTTGATTTCTTTTATCTTATCATCGTTTACTATAAGACCGTAATCAAATTATCCAGTCCATCTTAAGTTTCGGATACATTTATATTTTTCTTACAAATGAGTTTTGTGTATCGTAAATACGCACGTGTCTTCATCCACTGTCCCGAATGATTTTGGGAAGAATGAATGAGAGATGTTTTCGTTTCATATCTCGGTTAATTCTTTCATTCTCTCTCCTCATCTCTTCTGGCGACTGATTTCATGTCCCCTTTATTTCCTTTTCTTTTCTCTCATTTCCTTTCCTATTTCTCGTTGTTTCATTCCGTGTCCGCCCTCTCTCTGTTTTTCCTTCCGTTCTCCGCCTCTCCCTTTATCAACACCCGTCCACATTCTACTCTTACTAACATTAAATTCATTCAAATGCGCGCTGAATTTTTCCCTTTGTCTTTCCTCTCCAACATTGCGACATCTTGACACATTGCTTCCGCTTTCAGTCTGCCCGTATTTTTATGTGTATGCACGTACTTTCCAGACTTCACCTGCTTAGCACTCTTTCTCGTGCCTGTTACTCTCAGTCGCTATATTTATAAAGAGCACAGCCATTAAGAATGCAGGAATTATTTCATATGCTCTTAGATTATAGGGATGTAGATTTTGTTCTGAGTATTAAAAATTTACTGAAATGAAAAAAATCTTAAAAATCAGAAATTTCGTTTTCAAACTCTTGAAAGCCAAAGCGTACTATTTAAAAAAATTATATCAAACTCAAGTATGTGGGAGACGCAGAGGTTGATATTAGTAAAATTGTATGAGTAAATGTCGTGTTATAAAATGTATGAATGCCTAATAAGCTGTAAAATCTGATTTCCTTTTCCCCTTGTGCTTTGCTATAAATTAATTGAACTTAGAAAGTACTAAAGCTTTTCTACTTATTTCCATGGTAAAGTTGAAATCTTTCTAAGATATGAAATTGAAATTGATTTCCAGTAGACATTATGATGATGATACATTTCTAAAATTTCTTCATTAATAAAGCTATAAAATGGAAAAGACTTATCTCTGAAATCTTTAGTGGTAGAAATATCAAACTCAAAGGAATAGGCTAGATGTATTTTTTTTTAATTTGTGAACTATAGTATGATTTTCTCTTCCGTCAGTGAAAATATGAGCTGTTTTTATTTTTGAAAAATCTAAGGACAGCAAAGTGAATTTCGAGAGTGCCAATTAGTTGTGCCAAATAAGCGTTCGGCTTTATTCAATTCTCAGCCTTAAAATGCCTTGAACTTATCCCCGTTTCAAGTCTTTCAAAAATTTACAAGAGAAAGCAAGGACTATCCTTGGAGTAGTGTTATTTAAAATCCGTCTTTTGTTGATGAGTGTAATGAATGAATGAATGTTGTAAACAAGCTGTAGTTGAAATGTAAATCATCAGGTTAATCAAATGAAAGAAAGAAGTTATTCCATGTCATTTCAAGTCGCAGTGGCATTTCCATGAGTGATTCCCGGGCTTTTCACGGTAGCTGAGAGTGAGCTTTGTCTCTTAATTCCCTCGGTATTTTATGATCACCACTTTTTCATTGCTTAATTGCGCATATCACCGCTACTTGTCCGTCCTCTCATCATACCCACGTAGTCCTTGTCTCCCATAATCCCCTTTTTTCATATCCTTCTGCACCGCGCTAATCTCGAGTTATTTTTCCGTAACCCATCTCGAGTTCGTTAAGCCAGGCGCAAATTACACCTCATTTGTTTCCTCTTTTCGTCTTATTTTTTTACCGCCATAAGGGCGCAGTCTCTCCCGTGAACATTCACGTCTTTAATGCAAACAAAACGCGCCCGCATTCATGCAGATATTTTATAACCGTATTTACGACCGTGAATCTCTTTGCCCTCGCATATTCGCAAACAGAATGTACTCCTACTCTATGTTTTTCCTGTAATCACGCCCTTGAAAAAACAGTTGGCTTGAGAATCGCGTTGGCAAGCGTTCATGAAATTGCCTGCCAGGAATGTAAAGGTAGAGAATAAGTTTTGTTTCATTAGATTCGTATTTTATAGTTTTATAGGTGTCAAAAAAGTTTATGTGAATGATGGCTATACTATTTTAAATATTATAGTTCACATTACGGAGGGTAAAGTTACTGAAAAACTTAGGTGCTACAGGCTTGTATGTATTGTCCCATTCGTAGAAGGGTATGCATAAATTGTTGGTTCTTGTGCAGAATAACAAGGAAAAGAAAAGATGATGATGAAAATCACCTTTTCATGCTAGCGTGTACAAAGCATATCCGCTAGAGCTTATCTCAGTAGATGAATGACTTTTCTTCGACTATGTTTTTGCCTGGAAACGGAACTTTTCCTTCTTATGAGGTTACATATGGATTAAGCTTCAAAATGAAAGGAAAGCCAAATATATTATTGTTTTGAAAATATTCTCCTTTTAGCTGTCATGCAGGATTATTGTCATATTATATCTTTATCTCATGCTTCTCAAGAAAGCCATTTCCTTAAATCTTCTGAAAGTGTAAACATGATGAAAGTAACACCTATAAAGTTGATGACTGAAGACTTTTCAGATTATTTTAATTGTTTTGTATTACCTATGTCTTATCGAGTCAGGTACCCTATCCTATTTATTATTGATATAATAGTTAAAAAGAGATCATAAAGTAATTATTTATTATGGAAATGATACACATGAATTATTCATAATGTACGTCTGATGGCATTGTTTACCGAAACTAATTGCTTGGCTAAATATACATTTTTATGGAATTTCCGTTAATATTAGTAATCAGCTGTGGAGAAGATTAATTCTAAAATTTCGTGAAATTAAACATTACTTAAACAGCTGTGGTTTTGTACTACACTTCCGGCAAAACCCATGGTAACATACCAAGAAGCAATTCAACTGAGTTGTCTCAAAATCTCAGTTCTCTCTTTAACACTATTTTCCAATACTCTTCTTTCAGCTCTTCTTTTATCTTCCTATTTAAGTACCCTTACAACGAGCTCGAAAATGGCTATTTCTGGAATAACTCGCTTCCCTCGTCGTTAAAGCGGTGAATGGCTCTTGCCGAGTGTTTCCAAGCCGTCTTCATTATCTCGTCTTGCTTTTTTCCACAGAAGAAGAATATCTCATTTATGAACGTGTATCTTATCGCCTCACATTTTTATCTGTTTTTCCACGTGACGGAATATTTGAAAACGTTTTCCTCGGATGAGAGGTTGGGATGATATCGCTGATTTAATAACAAAAGTCACGGGAAAAAGCGGATTGCTGGCGCCATTTTGTATGAATATTTATGAATTCACTTAACACTTTCTATCGAATTCGAGCTTTTATTCTAATTTGGCGATGTTATCAATTGGCAGGATTTGTAGTCCTATCATTGCTAATTAAATCGATCTACTACATGCGGGTATGCCTTTGAAGTTTGAAAAATACATAGGTTAGTTTATTAATCAGTTAAAGGTGTACTTTATGGTGTCCAAATCCATTCTTTGGTTTTAAAAACTTTTTTTTTCAGCTTTTTATTATTTTTATATTATACCTTCTCACAGAGAAACCATATTTCCAATCTCAATCGAAATAGTGCACTATATTATGGAATACTAAGGCTTTAGCTTATTTAATTATCTCACATCTTACAAGTACCCGTTATCTTGTTTTGGGCAATGCGGCAGAAAAGATCTAAACATATCTTAGATCAGCCATATTTTTTATTCATCCGAGATAACACATCGATTTGGATCGAATTTAGAGAATGATGTACTCCTTTGCGGAAATATACCTTATAGCCTTTCCAACTCCTTATAGTATGGGTAGATATTTGCCTTAGATTTCTCAGGAAGGAACGATCAAACCGAAGACTTATTGCTTAGATGTTCTCTTATAGAAGCAAATATTTAGGAACGTAACCGTGATGCTCATTCCGTATTAGCATAAGCAAACAGTTTGTTGATATAAAGTACAAGATCGCATCGATTCGTAAACGATCGTCTACCACCTCATGCTATCTTCGAGTTTGAACATGAGATATAGTTTTATCCATTAGAAGTATAAGTAAGTAAGTGAGTAAGAAGATTTTAATAATCATAAGAATAATAATCTCCATTAATCAAGATGTCAGTCAACATTTTCAATTATACATGTCCGACAGACTTAAACATAAAGGAGGTGTTTTCTAAATTAATTCTAAATTTATCAAAAATTCAATTTTTAAATTTGTTAAGTTTGCCTGTTAAATCCAGAAACTTCTAAATCAATAAATGCGCTCCACTCTTAGATTACTGAATTCGTATGGAATTCACGTTTCTCGCTCTTCAACTATTATGGTTCTCCCTCTGAAGTAAGGTTTATTTTTCCTTTAAAAATACGACGGAAATGAATCTCCTCTCTTGAATCTCCCGTATGTCACCGCATCAGCATCTCGGTTGCATCACCACTCTGTTATCCATCTCTCAAGGAACGAGTAATGAATGCAGCTTGGAATTCAGCGGAAATTCCTTTCGGCCGATGATCGGCGCCGCCGCTATCGAATTATAATTTTCCGACCCGTCTCCTCCTCAGATCAATTCGCCCCTTGCGTCAGCATCTCCTTATCTGAAGTGCTTTCATTTCGCGATCTTCTCTCATGAATGAATGGACTTTTTTCTCCAAGATTTCTCCGTCGAGATCTCGAACGAATCGACTCTGCTCCTCAAGAATTGCCGTCTCAATGATCCATTACAAATACTACTTTACACGCACACAAAGTTTGTTAATTTTGAGAGTTTCGCTTTATTTTATAATTTTTCTCTACTTAAACGTCAGAATTCCGATGAAGGTTTAAGGAGACAAAAGATAGAAATATATTCTTGCATTATTGAAGTGATATTTATGATTTATTAAGAATCAGTTAAGCGGTTTTAATCCTTTCGCGAGAAACATAGCGTATTCAGTTTATTATTACTTTCGCTGAATATTATTTCCTCACTTATCTTCACTGGTAAGCCTCATTCGCTCACCTGAGTTTGGTCGACGATGGAAGTAGTATCATGGAATTAGCCGTCTTTGTGTAGAAATTCAATAAGTTAGATATAAAAAAATAATCACTTTTTGATTTTTGTTATAAGAGATTCTAACCAGACTCAGGACTGAATGTTAGAACGAAAAGGAAAATAAATATAATTGAAATAGAACTATCCTTTTCTCGCCATTGATGAATGTCCATTTTTTTATATAATTTTATACTTATATAAATAGAATTCTAAAGACCAATAGTCATCACATTATTTAAAAATTATGAAATATAAAATCGGGAAGAATTTTCAATTTTTTTCGCAAACTTCTAAAATCGTCACGTTGCAGTTTTAACGTCCGATTGTTTCTTATTCTCGATAACGGTTCATTCCTTTTACATAAAAGTATTTAATAAAAAATCTACACCATAACTATTATTTCATCGTATCAATGACCGATACATATCCAGGTATAAAATCTTGATATTTAGTTGGCAACCTAATGCGCCTTAATGTATATTTCGAATAATTATCTTAATACTCTTTAGTGAATATATGTTATTTTTGCAAGATATGGATTTATTTATATTATTTTTAATCCAACGAAGGAAATCATTTAACTTCAGCTGGAAGTGAGCTGGATTTTCAAAGAGTTTAATATTAATGATTCCTCGCGTACAGAAAATAAGAAAGTGACCTCCTACGGTTGCATTCAGTCTTATTCCGCACTAAGGCTCCGTTTCGTAACTAATGGTATGCTTAATGATCTGTAGTCTGATCTAAAAGTTTTCCCGAATTCCGCTGTGGCGCTGACTTCTCAGGAAATAGGCATTGTATAACTTTCGCATACGAATGCATTTCCATGACTTGAATGAACTTCCATTCGAAAATATAGAAAAAGTACGGAAAACCTACTATGAAATGGCGCCACTGCTGAACTTTGGAAACTTTTGCGTCCTAACTTTAATTTTCATTATTACACTCCATTTATTCTTTGAATTTAACGAAATTATTTTAAGACAAATATATCGGTTATGATTATATGTGCTGAGATGAAAATGGTCATTGATCGGCATATTTACTTATATTGATGAATGTTTTGACTGAAGAAATTTTCTTTCAAACTCATCTATAGGAAATTTACAGCAAAATTTGTGCTATGATTTCCAGGAGAACTGAATAATCTTTACTGGGAGAGATTTATTCTCGGTTTTCAATTAAATAAAGAATAAGAAAATTTGCCGCAAGTTTTTGGAAATAAAATCTATTAATTTCTTTATTCCACCTTTACTTCTCGAATTGGAAACTAAGCTCAGAGGAATCAAAATTTTCAGATTAATTTCTTGGGTAGTAGTATAGGTAACTTATAGCTCCTTAAAAAAACTCTTAAATAAAAAAATGAACGTATAATGTCAGTTATGAGATAATGAACGTATTAGGCCATGGAAGGAAATGAAAATAATTATCCAAGATGATGTTTGATCAAGTAAAATTTCATGAATTTTATATTTTAACGCATAAGATGTTAGCCCTCTCTTAGTCCAATAGAAATTTCTACGCTTAATCCTTGTAATGTTTTAGAAAGCGGTACGTATTTAATAATTAGAGGGAGATCTTTCAGAATGTGAGATTTAAAATACACCAATCCCATAAATTAGACAGAAATTGAACGAGCAGTTAAATATCTGAAATGTATTGTACACGGGGAAGGTAACTTGTCACAGTAAATATTCTGATGAGGGATAAACGAGGAATGTCATATTTTAAGGAAGGGTGACTCCACCAAGCAGGCCCATACTTTTCTTGGATCGTTTACATAATATTTCCTTTAATTGAAAATATTCCTTGACCTGTTACAATTTTGATGATTCGAGCGTGAACTCTGCACCCGAAGCGACGGTCTCCGCATTTCATCCGGCAGACGAGCATCTTTTTTTAAGGCACTGTCATGGCGCCCATCACAGCTAAAGGGTGTAGTCGCCTTCTCTTCGGAGTAGATTTATATTCCGTAATGTCCGCCCTTCCCTAGGCCTGCCATCACCACGTGTCTTCTTTCCAGTGCCTGTTTCCTCGTGGGAGTGACAGCCATGCAGTTCATCACTCGGACAGATTCACCCTGCTCTCTCTCTCTCTCTCTCTCTCTCTCTCTCTCTCTCTCTCTCTCTCTCTCTCTCTCTCTCTCTTACTTTCATACTCCTTAGCGACGGTTACCACCCGTCCCGCTCTCAGATGGACAGACAGGGATGCGAACAATGTATTTTGGCCCATTGCCTGACCGGATGCGTTGTGTCCGAAGTGCGAATAATGAATATATCGGCAAAAAGTTTGGTTCGGGATTCTGAAAATTTAATTAACGCATTTTCTAAAGAAATTAAATAATTTAAACATTTTAATCAAAATGTTTATGTGCAGTATTTACCCTCGCTACATCCATATAAACAAATTATTGTTTCTTCATTTGCGTTAAGCGTTGATTTTATGTATGTACATGTGAGAGAATGTTCATTCAAGGAATTCTCTGAGAGTCAATTCTATTTCACGATTCAACACTCTGATGGACACTGACTTTATGATTCATATCGATTTTTCTTTGAGAAGAGTTCCATTAAGAAAATTATCGTTTCCATTTATAAAATTAGATGTTGATCATGGGTTCCCCAGGTTTTAAAATATTTTTCTGTATCATTATTGCCTTGGTAGTGTAGTTTGATCATCCTTCTTATTTAAAATTTAACCATTGGTATTTCGTATTTATGACAGTCAGGTAAAAATCATCTTAACCTACCACCTCATATTTTGATATTTTTGTTTTTAATCTCCCATTTTTCAGTTTACTTTCCACAATATTTTTGCATAACCCTAGCGTATTAGAAAAAATAAAAATAGTCTTTCATTACCTAGCTAATTTAACATCACGAAAAACTTAAATTAAAGATTTAAGTTGATTTTCATGGATTAAATATTAGATAGGACGATTTCCCTGAATAGCATTTCAAAGATCAGTAATTTTAACGTATATCAATGAGTGATAAACAGAAGAAACGAGTGGGATGTATTGCATGAATCAAAATCATAAAGGAAACGGGAAATGACTGTTGCTGAAGATTCCAATTATATACAATTATCACTGGAGAGAGTGAATCGTGGGAAAGTATCCTTGACTCTTCTAAGAATGAGATTACTCTTTCCTTAATAAAACTCACTTACGCCTCCGTTTATTGCAGGAAACACTTGTCTAGTAAGATTTGACTCGTCATACCTGGAATTTACGGTACAATATGAGCATCACATATGTAACGAAATGATGAAAAGCAGCATCGAGACATAATCGCACAATTCCACAAATATCGCGAGGAATCGTTAGCCTTTCTGCGGTATTTATGGATGGTTTTATTTTCCTCTCTCAAAGGTGGAGATTCTGTTAAGCCAGTCACATCTCCTTCCTCGTTCGTTGTTTACGGAGTGCATCAGGAGAAAGAATCGGTTAACTACGTGGGTTCGACACCCTTGGATCGCCTCGCATTAACGTCGGACGAGGAAGTGCAGAATCCTAAAGGCCTTTGATTATTCGCCCAGTCATGGGTCGTTAACTCTCCCTTCGAGTGTAAAGTAGTCGTTTGAGTTGAGTCGAGGAAAAAGATGCTCGCGTGGATATAACTTATCCTTTTTATTAGTTTTTCGTCGCCCCCATGATAGAAGATGGACGAGGATGAAAGCGATCCATGCGTCCAAGGACTCCGAGGAAGGTTGTTGACATGTTGGAAATTCCCTTTCTTTGTGATGGAATGTTACGGATGATCGAATATGACAGTATGTATTGTATGGGCTTTTATAAGAGTGAAATTACCAAAGAGGAAGTACAACCTACGTTCCAATTTATAGGAAATCTTAGTTGGTGTAACTGAATTCGGTGCGTAGAATATGTTATTAGGTTATGTAATGTTTGGCCAGCATCATCTCAGCAAGATTTTGGATTTACAGATCTCTAATGATATTCCTTTTTGGGGTAGTTCATTACTTATATCGGTTATTCTCAATATTTCTCTACACTTTCATATTATTTCAAGAGTCTTCGCTTCAAATTCATCAATGGTTAATTTCATTTATCCTTTTTCATTCTTAAAACCGAAAGCCACTATTCACCTGATTTAACCCTCTCTTTTACTCATCTCTCGTTTTCCGTTCTCTTTATTGCCACTCATATTCACTTCATTAGTCACTTTGTTTTCATCCATAAATCTATTAGGTAAAATAATTAGTTTTATTTTTTAAGTAAACGATATGAATTATTGTTTCTTCTCTTTATTCCATCATTACTGCCTAATTGTATTAATTTCAAAAAGTATTGCATAAAAATTTCTTATCGTTTTAAAAGAATTTCTTATTCTCGAATCGAATTATTATTGATATTATTAATGAAATGTTTAACCGAGAGATGAAAGTGAACTTATGGTCTATGGACACGACTTAAAGTTTTCTGTTCATTCCTTTCCTTGTGGAGAAAATCGAAAATTACGTTTCTTTTGAACGGAAAATTGTCAATGATTCTAAGGAAATTAAATGATGGACCTTCTAGTGATCCAAAGAAAACATTTCACTTTAAGGCTACTACCATCTTATGCCGCTACCTAGGTTTCATCATGAAATGACAAGGTTACGCAAAGCTTTAGGATCGGGAGGTGTCATCACATCACCGGTCGTGTAGTTCAGGGAAAACTTTTTGCTATATACATGTGTTTTTTCTCATATATTATTTACAGGATAGTTTTTGTCAATCTTTCCATTAATAGTTTTGCTCTAAGAAGTTCTAATATGGAAAAAAAACCCACAAAAATTCGATCTTAACCTCGAAAATTCCTCCGAGTTTAACTGAAAAAGTTCCCTTAACCGCAGTTTTACTTCCTTCGCATTAGTTTTCCTCGCGTCCTCTCGTTTCTCAACCGTTTTCTGTTAATGTCTACTAATAGCCTCGAACTATTTCGACCGCCTGGAAGTTAATAACCGTAAATTAAAGCGGTTTCCCTCCGCCGTAAATCTCGATTCCGTGGGGGTGTTTTATGCGTCGACAAGAAGCAGGAGGGATTAAGGGGTGAAAAGTGTAAACGCGATACATCCGTTGAAACAACCCTTTGAGTCGGTGGGTTCCATTATCGCATTCCTAAAGGACGGAATCCTTTATGTGGGGTTAGGATGCACTTCATTAGGAGGTGATGAAGGAGAAAACTAGAGGAAGGGAAGCTCTTCCTTATCGACTGAATTATTATGACGCCAATGCAATTCGTTGCAGGTTATGTTGTGGAATGGGTGAGCTATAAATAAATGTAGGGTATTTGGAAATTGGCTTGGTAATGTAGATTTTAACATAAGGTGTTTCTTTACCCCTCGCAATGTTCCCATTCGTAAATATATCTTGCATTCACGACTAGCTTTTTGGCTTCTTCTTCTCCATTTCTTTTTCTTGCGTCTAACTGGTAACAGCTTTACCTTGCTTTTCAGATGTATAAAAAGAAAAGATGGAGGAGAGACAAATACAAAATATTTCGTTCGGTGAAATATATTTTCTTCTTTGATTATTTATATTTTATAAGATCTGAGCGATATTAATACGATATTGAATATTAATAAAATTTACCTGTAAATTATTATGAAGAAGATTATCTTTCACGTCATAAATTAGAAAATTCTTTATAAAGATTTTTACTTACTTTGTTCTTGGAATAAATTTCTGAGAATGCCTCTTTCTTGTTTAATTTGTAAAATATTTCGTCTGTCCTTTAATAACGCATTAAGTCGCAAACTTTCGTATGAGGTTTATTGAAGGGAAAAACAGAAGTGGAGGAAACCTTGGTATTTCGAATTCTTTTTAAGTGAAAAGGGAGATGGAAGCAATAGGCTCTCTGGTTCCTATCATCTGCGCATTAATATTTCTAAATGGGAGCCAACGCCCCCTCTCTTGCTACCCTTTTCTATCGTATGACCCTTCCTGGTTCGTAAAATTGTATTCTCCTTTGATTTCAACTGTTGCTACTGGGCTGTCGATTATTTCTATGAATCATTCATGCAAATGTTGTACATATTGTTCATCGAATTAAGAATGAACAGTTTCGGATATAGTGGAACTTACTTCTGGAAATATTGCCATTTCCACTCCCATCTTCATGTTTTATTAATAACCTTTTTAAGGCTAGTAAAACATGTTAGCCATGTGTTTCATTATCACGGGTGGCCAATGAAAACTATCCGTTTTTTTGTTCCATCTTCCGCTTCTCTCTTTGACACCAATTGCCCTCATTTAAGAGGATGCACCAGAGGACCTCTCCCCCCGAACAGTGGCTGTCCATGGCCATTTCAATTTTCGACACGCTTCTGCACTCTGGACTCTTCAATTTGATTCAATGAGAAGGTAAAGAGGGTTCCTTGAAGGACCCGCGAATTTAAGCGAATTGCTAAGAGAAGAAGAGTATGAAAGGAGTATGCTGACTGCTTACAGTATAACTCTATTGTACTTCGTTAAAAGTATTTCTTACTCTTCCTATTTCAGAGGTGCGCTTCTTTTCGGAGTTAAATTTTATTTCTCAGCTTCCATCTTCCTTGATGATAGTACTTTTATTTTTCTGAATTTCCTCCCAGTGTATGTGGTGGTGGATATTCCTCGAATGAAATTCAATAATGATTAGTTATTTTTCTGGGAGATTGTTCCATGATAGTGGGCATATATTTCAGTTATACTATCTTTATTTTTAACGTTTCCCGAAAGGCTGTTAATTAAAATATAATTCTTAAATATAAATCGCCTTTTCTTGCCATTGTCATTTGTCTAATGCTGATACATAGCTTCATTGATAACGATACCATAAAAAGCATAGCGAGTCTTTTCATCCGATATCCTTTTATCTTTTCACAATTTCTTTTTGCTTATGATTGATTATTTAGAGTCTACAGTTTTACCTCTTCCATCAATGAAATCATTAATTTTAACCTATTATCTTTAAGAATATTTTTTCCGGTACCACAATTTCTTTTACGTTGTCCTCCCTGCATATTTCTCCACTGCTTGGATCCATTGAATTAATTGAATTGGTGAATGAAATATGATTCAAGGATTCGATTAAATTGAATTGAATCCTTGGTTTCTTTCCGGAAGAATTCTGGTTCATTTAAGCCTATAAATGTCGTATTTGTACTGATGCTAAGTTTATCGTATTTTCAAATAGAAAACTATTCGATTGTACTCTTATCACAAAAACGTTCGGCGATAATAATATATTAAAGCACTCTCTTCATCTCTTAAGATGAAATATTCTTTTTTGCCCCTAATTGAAGATACGGAAGCGAATTTGTTGTCACCATAAAGAAAAAAGCGTGAGCGTCTCTCCATTCTCTTTCGCATTTGGATCATGAATCACTCGGAGGGTAAAAAGTTGTTCCCTAGATAAGATTATGGGATTCTTGGGAGGAGAACGAAATATCCGCACCAGGATTGCACTTCGGCGCTTTTTATGAATCTATTGCCAAGATCGAAGCATAAATCAGGCCACCCTTCGTTTAGAACGCCGCATTAATGCAATGGCTACACATATCCCAGCCAACGGGAAACATCTTGAGATTTCGCCCCATGAGATCCCAATCTCGCCGAAATACGTGAGGTCGCTGTTTCGTTGCGAATTTCTCCTCAAATATTTCGGCGATAAACCAATCCGGTTCTAAATTTGCCAAAAGGCATGATTCAGAGGGCTAGTTACTGCTACAATAGAGGCAGATTTTGCTCTGTTTTCAGCGTTTCTTGCTGCCGATAGCAATTCTCTTTTGCATGCTCACGTATTCGGGCATTAATCAGAGGCTTCCGCAGACGAAGTCCCATAAAATTGAATTAGCTCCATCTTGTGAGATATCGGAATCATTCGGTTCCCAATTTAATCCTCTTACTGGATTCCTCGTTTGTAAATTTCCTATTGAGGTTTGTTACTTTAGATCGTTTGGCGGCTTCTTCGGTGAAGATTGTTCTGTTCGTTAATGGTTCTATCTATTTCTAGAGGACGTTGTCTATTCCTCTGAGCTTTGTCGCCAAATTTCCTTTGGTTAGGAATCGAGTTTAATGTACTTATTTCCTAAAAGGTATAATCTTGCTAATAAGTAATATCCTATCATTTTTTGTACATTTCTTAGGTCGTTACTCAGTCGCATCCTTCAGACTTACCATACTCAATATTTAGCATCATAATGTTTATATTTCGGCGCGTAATGTTTAACATTTCATGAAATTATTTTTTGAAGTTTTTGGTTTAGAATCATCTTTTACAAATCTAGCATAAAAAATTATTATACATTGTTTGTTTTAGCTATTTTATCTATGGAAGGATTTTTAATTATTCATTTATATTTTCATAATACATTTTCATAATAATATCCCTATGATAATACAAACACCATCCTCAAACAATGGAAGTGATTTACCTATTATTCACTTACTTTTCACATAGTTGTTTTTTCTGCTGATTTATGTAAATTTTGCGAGATGCGTTATTCATATTTTTGCGATGTATACCTAGGTAATGTTATTATATGAATATCCATACTAAACGAAAATATGGTAGGAAAAGATCCTCACTGGCTTATTGCTTTTCGGCCAACGTATTTTGCGAGCGTCTCCTTGTTTTATCGCCGCTCCCGATATCTTTTAAACCTTCTCAGCGCACAAATTTTCATTTCAATCTCCGCCTCCTCATCCCTATTCGAGGCTCAATAAAGAAGCCCTTTTCATTCCTCGTCCCAAACACTTATCTCGACTTCAAACGACATCTATGGCGCCGCTCTTGAATTAATCCGTGTTTTCCAGCTTGCCGAATAAATATCATAGGTTATTTCGCCACCGCCATTTTACTATCTCTTCCCATGTCCCATTTTACTGTCTCATCCCACGCGCCATTTTATCGTTCTACGCCATTCATTCTTTCTATACTCCATTACTTTTTTCTTTTCTTCCTTCCTCCACAACTTCCCTCGCGTGTACCAGAGGTGGAGGACCTTCTGCCAAAAGACCATATGCGGCTTTCAAAGCAGGCTTTTCGTCATTTCTGGAAGCAAATTTAAATGAACTTCTTTATCGGTTTATTATGTCAAGTGAAAATAAAAGTGGGGAATGTTCTTTCTCAGGCTTAGCGTTTAAAATCTTTTCCCATTGTAGGATTTTGGTATTTAACTATTACTTAAATATAATTAATTAGTTCAGGCGATAATTCGTGGAACCTATTTTTTTTTGGTAAAGAAGAAGTACACTGGTAATTTTCCACACTGTTTATTACTGTCGACCGGTTTCGCTACCCGGAGTAGCATCTTCTGGTACAGAGAAATAATTTCGCCTATTATTTTTTTCTTATCTATATGTAAATAGGCAATGCACCACTCAAGAGCGACCTGATAATTACATGTTCGGACTGTTGATTTCATATGCGGTCTTATGTTTTCTTTTGCGGTCAAACTTAAAAAAGCGGCCTGCCGATGATAAAAGGCCCCTCACCTATAGGAGATGCCTTTCATTTCTCTTCCCTATCCCCTGTTAAGTTTCCTACTTCATATCTCTTTGAAGACCTTAGCAAGCCTTGGCGCGGAGTCAGAAAGCCGTAGAATTGCTACACCCTCAGCATCCCTCCCTTTCATTGCTTTTTCTCTCCACCCACACCTTTCCTACTTCTCTGTGTATTATCTGGACCCTGTCCAAACCATTCTTCCTTCTTCAGCACCCCTCTCGCGGCCGTTCTTACCCTTACAGAGAAGACCGCTTCCCCCTTTGCTTCCTACGCTTCCAAGCATCCCTTTTGGCTTCCCGACCGTTTTCTTTTCTCCCCCATTTCTTCGGGCTAACGTCCGCACCTCAGTCCTTTTCTCCATTCACATATCTTTTCTGCGTGGGGTGACCGTCTGGGATGATGCAGGAGAAATGAGCTCCCCCGGTTCTATAAGGTGAACGCCATTGATATTTTTCGATATTCCGTTGCATTTCAGACGCAGGTGCTCGCTTATAGGCGTCAAACTATGAAACGGTAAAGGATGACAAAGGCTGGCGACTTGTGATTTTTTGTTTTATTCTAATCTATGGAAAATATGGCCTTTTTAATAGTCACAACAGTCCTTCGCTTTATATATTAACCAGCTGGTATGCCATTCCTCGGTAAGAGTTAAAGCAAATGGTTTTTGATGCGTGAAAAGTTAAGGAACGGAAGTGGAAATAAATATCTAAAGTTAACTAAAAATACATGGCAACAGCTCTTAATATCCAAGATATATACTTGTTACAACAGTTGAGTTAATTTCGTGACGACAACGTGACGAGTTAGGTTGAATCTTTGTTTGAAATAGTTCTGTTGCAACATTCCACTAAAATCATTGGATGCTCGTGAAACCTAAATCAACCCAAAGCAGCTGAGCTTCTGTTTGATTTCTACGTATCATTTTTAGCTTTCTTCCTCCCCTTCGTAATCATGTTCCCTAATTTTCCCTTTGATTTTAATAACCAAAAGGGTTAGGAATTTTTTCTTAACTTCTTATAGCAGGATAATTCCTTTCTTTCCTCGAGTTTTCTGCTTAGAAATGGAAATATGATATATATTCAGGTATTATAGATATGCGAATAATTGAGTTTTAGAATAGTATCGAATCATTCTTTAGCTCTACAAAAATTTCAAACCGAATCGACGTCTACGAAGTCCAAATTAAATCAAATCGAATCAAATATCGAGTGCAAATGTTTTCGTTGTTCTTTTTTGTTTCGTTTTTCAATTTTCGACATGCAATTTGTATGGCAGATTTCTTATAAATATGCTTTTGTGCAAATTAATTTACTAACCAAAATGATTACAAGTACGAAATCATATATAAGCCGAGAACTTCCTTGTTATAAATCTGCAATGCTAGTTTAATGGATTGTGATGACAAGCAGTTTCTCACGAAGAAAAGTAACAAAAGCGATAAAGGAAGGATTGCACTTTCATGACATTGCGTAAATCGCCGAATTCTCACATTTATTTTCATGCATTTACAGATTTTGAATCAGGAAGAGATCCAATTTGAATCCCCGACTTATAGCACACGGACCTCAAGCTCTGAATATTCGGCCGTAATTCAAGACCACGGGTCCAGAATGCCTTTTGTCACGAGTCTGCCTTTTCCACTCCCCTTCTCAGTTCTTAAACTCCGTTCTCCTAATATAGTACCACTTGTCTCCGAAGGTAATTCAGCCTCTCCTTTTAGATATCCCGCCCTCTTCGCCAAGGGAAGATTTTAACAGACAGTCTGCTTTTTCGTCATGCATCTGAATGTCCATTGTACGGAGCTCCACAGCATCTTATCTCCCTTTCTCTTGCATAGCATTCTTTCCGCGCATAAACGTACGAACAGAAGGCACGTTTTCTCTCGTGGCCGAGAAATTATTTCGACCTATTTGAAACGCGATGCCCTCTCATTTAAATCCCCTACGTATTTTTTCGTGTTTCTCTCGAGAACGCATCGAAAAATAATTTTCCCCGAGAAAACATTTCCCTTCACGGGTCGTAAATAATCTTCCTTCTCGCCGTGCGTGGTCGGCTGGGAAGAAACTCGCTTACTCCGTTTTCCCTCGCTACCTGACGGTGCCAACCCCTTATCCTTACCCCCCACGTCATATCTCACGTGCTTTCCACCCTACATCGCCGGTAAATCTCTCACACCGCTTCATTCCCATCCTTGCAACCCCTTTGTGGACTCCCTTATCTACCCTGTTTTCGCCATTCAGCGAATTTTTGGAAGGTGCGTTTTTTCCCCTTTTCTCTCACTAACTTCTCTCGCCCTTTCTTTCTCTCTTTCCATATCTTTTTCAACTCTTTTAGTCTCTTCGGGGATGAAAATGAAGATCTTTCTCCCGTGAGGAGTGATAAGTTTTTTTTTTTGAGAATATCTTAAGTGTCAGAGGTTTGGGGGTCGAGATCGGTGGAGAAATACGTAGAGGTGCCAATTTTCGTTTGACATTGCCTAAAACTTGCGCGCAATATATGTATAAGAATTAATTCATTATAATGGAGTATTGGAAACCGTCAATATACAGCTTAGTAAAAGTTTCGCGAAATATTCGTCATGGCGAGAAAGCTTACTGTTTATGAAACCTCCTCCCTGTGTTCTATGAATATAACAGCGTGAAAAAGATTATATGTATACTTTATAAATTTATAGAAGTTTCTTTCTCAGTTGCCGTAGTATGTATATTTATCTGGTAAGAACAATAACCCTAGGGTTAACTGGAATAACTTTAGAGTACTTTGAGAGGTACCAAGAAGAAAACATTTTTTCCAAGATAATAACAGTGAGAGTAACAGATGCGTTAGGTTACTTGTTCATGAGCCTTCTGTAATACACGAAAATGCGGCTAGTTGGTCCAAAATATTCAAGATAAATTTGGGAGCAAAATCTCAGGTTATGAAGAGGGATACTATCCTGAATTTATCTGAGAAAGAAATTGGCTGAGATAAAAATCAGTTTTTCGGGGAACAGAAAACGATTGTCGACGTAAGAAATTAGAGGATGTAGAAAAATCACCGCGTGAATTAGATTAACAATACTTTTAGGACCATCTTTCACTGAAATACTCTTCTCGACTCATAAAACACTTCTATCGATTATTCATTCTCGAATGAAATGAAGGACCATCTAATCATCCCATCTCCTTAAAATTTCTGCTTTAAAATTTTGAGTTCTACGCTTAATCATTTGCACTAATCTTCAATTCAGCATCTTTAAGATTTTGTGAGACTACATACTGGAGATGTAATTTATATATTATGTTCCGAAACCTTTCATAAAATATAAGAAACTATCCAGCGAAAAGGCTTGTGGAATGAGCACGTCAAAGAACACCTAAAAATATCCCTGATTACACTGCAATGAAAGTGATATTACCGCGTCTTCTAAAGGCCTACTCTTTTCGGTGAAGGGTAGGTCATATCAGACGATGCTTCTCGTAAGACAATTTCATCTCCACCCTTCGCTCATCACAGCGCTGCGTATTTCATTAGAGCCATTCATCATTCTCAGGAACGAGGAAATCCAACTCTGAGAGTACGCGTCTGAATGAAATCATTTCTCATTGCTGATAAGAAAAGGTCAAACATGCATGCCTCGCTCACTTTACCTCGTTTATTTATATGATCTTCATTCGCCTTAGTTCTTGATTCACATCATTTCGAGCCAAGTCGCTCTCACCTCTCGTTTGGACTTGGGAAACTGTTTTTCTTGGGTGCCCTTTGCAAGATACCACGTTAACTAAACAGCACTTTCTTATATCAATTCTGAGTGATTCTTGCTTCATTCTACTTGTACATGATCGTACTTAATGGTCTCTATTTATGTGGCCGTAGAATTTTATTATGCACCAAGAATGGGTTCCTTCAGACAAGCGTTTTAATTATAACTTAGAAAAGTTATATAGAAAGGCGTACTTCTTTTAAGAACTGCTGGATGGATCGGTAAGCGTCACCATGTTGTTTTCTGGTTTAGGGTGAAACATGCTGGAGGAAAGAAGATCATGAAGAGAATGTTGATGAGATAAGTCATTACTTCCTGTGTGCATATCAGAAGTGTTTATTTAATCGCTTAAAGAAAACGTTTTTCCTGCTGGTATGCGAAATGAAGTCAGGAAAACATGAGGAATAACTGAGATTATAAGTCACTAAGTGAAAATCCATGAGGTATTGTTTGTCCAAGTGGGTTCGCAAAGTTTCAATTACGCTACCTTTGAGCTTTCGATAATATAAACTCTTGTTTACCGTTACTATGCTGGTACTAATTCAATTAATGATTTCCACAGACTGTTACTCTTTGAATAATTAAAGGAGGTATTCAATTTTAATTTACAAGTAATGAATTAATCATTGATGCGCCCAAGGCCCACGTATTTTTGGGCGTTTACCCTTTATTGTTTGGTTTGATTTGAGTTTATGATGAATGAAAAATATCCTAAGGCTAGAGGAAGGATTTGTTGAATAGCTATTGCATTTTCAGAAAGATGTAGGAATTTTATTTCATTATTATTAATTATATTTTGATTACATCTCTCTAACAATGTATCTATTATATATAGCTAACTCTCCGGATATACCTATATAGATATATATATAGCTAACTCTCCGGATATACCTATATAGATATATAGATATATATATATATAGATATAGGGGATACGAATTCTGACTGTGTTCCACAAGCGCCATCGACATCAGATTTTTTCGACGTACTGGCCCTACACTCTAGACGCCAGAATAATGCAGACATCGACGCTAGATATCATGGGTTCGATACCAGAAATTCCCCAAAATCGCAATTTTCCCATAAGAATGCATTGCGCGGATTTTTGAAAATTATTTTGAGGCACTTATCGTTAAGATAGAGGAACCAAAATCTCGGAGGTTGAAGTTGAGGTAGTCTTCTATATTACGAATGGAAGAAATGTTATAAAATGACCGTGAGTTCGACGCCAGGTGGATGCAAAATTCTTCCATAAGAAATGCATTGCTGAAATCTTTGAAGATTTTTTTAAATGCCTTCCCGATAAGCTGGAAAGATAAAACCCTGAATGGTGACAGAAGCGTTTGAAAACTTTCTTCCATGAATATCATCGTTCGTCTAGTGGTCCTTGGTTCGATGCAAGAGCGTCATTCCGATTCCTCCATGTATTTCAAATGGGGAAAGCGGAATCTCATTTTGGGACCTTCCCGATAAGATATTGAATCGAAACTTTGGAACAAGTAAGGATGGCACTTATCTAATATTATTTTGCTATCTTCTCTCACGGAAGAGTCCTGAGTTCGACGCTAGGTGGTCTTTTGCGCGAATTTTTTCAATCTGTTTTGAGGCCGTTCTCGATGCGATAGAGCAA
The DNA here is from genome assembly GCA_036926295.1 of Pachydiplax longipennis. Classification (NCBI taxonomy): domain Eukaryota; kingdom Metazoa; phylum Arthropoda; class Insecta; order Odonata; family Libellulidae; genus Pachydiplax; species Pachydiplax longipennis. The sequence continues at coordinate 17,185,236 of JAVFKF010000001.1, read as the reverse complement.
TCAAAATCTCGGTGTTTACAGATGAGATGGTCTTCCATCGTACCAAACGAAGAAATGTTACCAAATGTCCGTGTGTTCGACGCCAGGTGGGTCCGAAATTCCTCCGTAAGAAATGCATTGCTGATATCAGGGACGAATTTTTAAAATGCCTTCCCGATAAACTGGAATGATAAAACCCGGAATGGTGACAGAGGCATTTGAGAAGATTCCTTCATGACGTCCACTGCTTCTCTAGAGGTCCTTGGTTCGATGCTAGAGCGTCATTCCGATTCTACCATGCATTTCAAACGGGAATAACGGAATCTTATTATATGACCTTCCCGATAAGATACTGAATTGAAACTTTGAAACACGTCAGAGTGGCGCTTATCTATTATTCGTATGCCATTGTCTCTCACAAATGGGTCCTGTGTTCGACGCCAGGCGGTCATTTACGCAAATTTAAAAAAATTGTTTTGAGGCCTTTCTCAATGCAGGAGACTATTCAAAATCACAGCGTTTGCGTTTCAAGTACTTTTCTATAGAACCAGTGGAAGAAAGGTTGCATATGACCGTGAGTTCGATGCCACATGGATGAAAATTTCTCACGTAAGAAATGTATTGCGGCAATTTTTAAGAATTTTGCTGGATAAGCTTCGAAGATGACACCCGTAAGGGGAACTTATTGTTAAATTTGTACCAATTAGCTTGCAGTATGCAAGCAACTTTTACTCGTAGTACATATTTTTCCTTATTTTCTGTTTACTAATGCTATGGTAACCTCATTTGTTGACAAATATTTTTGCGTAATTTAGTATTTGTATGTAATACTTTTCCGACTCGGTATTTTTTGTTCTTTGTATTTTCCCCATAAATGATACTTTATTTTATGGATTCGTAAAGGGAAATTTCCGTTTCTTCTTAGTTTAGAGAAAAATATTATTATTAAAAAAGATTATATTTTCATAGCTGAAAGAGTTAAAATAAAAATTGTAATAGAAAACAACTCTTTTAGCGCTTGATTTCTTAAGCTGTTATTGTGCTTGAATATTGTTTGATTCATTGTATCAACAATACATCTACGCGGAAGTGAAAAAAAGCCCGTGTCGTCGTTCTCTGACCTTGCTCGGGACGTTCAACTCCTTCCTCCATCTTGCCCCCCTCTTTCCATATTCTTTATTTATTCTCTTCCGTTTTCTCGCGAGCCCTTATGTGTCGCGCGAGCACGTGGGAACGCGTCAACCGATAAGAAATAAAAGAGAGCACGTGCGTGTTTGCGTGCCCGCAGCCAACACCTCACTCCTTTCATTTGCTCAGCCGTATCAACTTCAACCTGTTCCACTATTATTCCCCAGCGATCGCATGCTTATGTTTCGTATATCGTTTTGAACCTTATTTTTGATTAAACTACCTGAGATTGATCTCGTTTACCAAGGCCAATGTATTACAATCTGTGTGCCGTGATAGGTAGTGAGTGTGCTGCGAAAAATTTGACGGTAGAGTCGATGCGAAACTTTGAACTTTTGCGTTTTTTTATAAATTTTTTCGCTATAAATTTGCGCAAAAGTAAATAGCTTAATCACAGAATTATTGATATTTCCATGTATCATCAGCTTTATACCATTGTTGATTGTTCGGTTGGTGAGATGTTGTAACACATGCATAGAATAAATAGTTAATTTTGGCTAGGCCATAAACTTTTCTGATATATGCTGGCTTTTCGTTCAAACAGATTTTCGAACGAATTTGCCATAAACTTTGCAAGAAACACGTTCCAAATAAACTCTCTAAAGTCGAAATTTTGAGAATGAGCATGTTACTATGCTCATGATTTCAAAGTGTAACATTAAATTTTGGTGGTGTGACGCAAAATAATAATAAAAATATCCCAATTCCTACTATCGTAGGGTAAAATAGTTTGGCAGACACTGACCTAGGTGAACGAATTGGTCCAGAAGTTCTATTTAATTATTGTGAGACCTTTATAGGTGATCGGAAATCAGCAACATCCATCTCAGTATCTTAATTTTATCAGTAAACCTTGCAATTAAATTGAAATGTGATACCCTATTAACGTCATTATAAAAATTGAAAATTATAATGAAATTAGTTATTTATTTCTCTCGTTTATTTTGTTAACCATGGCGGAAATTTCAAACACCATCTGAAATTAATCAAGTTATCTTAAGGAATCACTTCATTGAGGGGAAAATGACTTGTTCGCGAAGTATATTATGAATGATTTTGATTTTTAAATTGGCAGTATATTGATCTGAAGATAAGGTTTAACTTAGGCCTAAAATACCTAATAATTTGTCTAGCTATCAATATAACATATGTTAGTTTTAACTACTTAATAAGTAATATTACATTCATAAAAAAGGGAAGGAGTCTTGTAAATTATCTTTGAGAACGGAAAGCAATGGGCAAAATTAACGCTGAATAAAGAACCTTGCCTCAATACCTCCTTTTCCTTAATTAAATGAAGAGAAAGAAAACTTACATGATAATTAAGCCCAGATTTTACTTCCTTAATTCTAAATTATTATTTTTTTAATTCCAAGAATCGTTTGAAGAAAGGTTTTCAGATTGAATTAATTGAGTTTAATTAAGTTTTCTTCTTAGAAATCTCTCTATAGATTTTTGAGTAGGCGGGCCATATTTGTCGTTTTCCCGTACAGTCTGGTGTGCAAAATTGCCATCCCGTCTTTTGTTCAGGAAACGTAGACCTCTGTCTCGTTAATGGTCAATGATTCCATTCCCTAACATTTTAACCTATGTCGTAATCGACTTTCTAAATACAGAAATTATTTGGCTATAGCTATGATCGAAAAAAATCAATTCATCCAAAAAATATTCAATGCTTCAATTGTGAATTTTATCCGCATTATGACTCATATATTTTACGATAATCCTAATTTGAGGTGTTTTGAAAAAAAAAATAAAAATTGTCGACGTTCTCGGAATAATGTGAATAATAATAATAAATTGTTGATGCCTTTCAATACAGTAGCCGATTTGAACATAGAATTGGGGTCTTTTATCTTGGGCAGAAGGAATATATATTAAGAAAATGCCGCAGAATATTTTGAAATATATGAAGCCCATAGTCTATTGAAGTACTCGTAGTTCATGCAAACTTTGGGGATTGGGCGAAAAGATTTTCCCCTGACAATGGAAGAAAACGTACCTTTTTCGACTTGTCGGTATATATATTTATTCAGCCCATTAATGTTGAACTATAGTCCATAGATCTCTCAATATTTCGTTTTCCATGTCCCAATCATAACTCCTCGTAAATTTTAAACTTTAAAGATAATATTTCAGACGTGTGTATGCATGTGCAAACAGGAAATTCTGCAATACTGAAGTAGTCCCAATATCTGAAATGGAATGACTCAGACTCCCGACTCTTTTGTCTGCCTGATTTTCGCTACCTCACTGGTGATGGCTTTAAATGGAAACTTGCAGCCAAGGCCTCTTTGCGAGGGTGGCCTCCGGAAATGCCTTCTCTCTTCTTTTTCTCTCTCTTTCTCTCTCTCTCTGCTCGACCCTTACCATTTCTCTACCTATTCTTTCCTCTCTTCCTCGTTTATTTTTGTAGATAAAAGATGAGGGGCTTTGAAAGCTGAGCAAAAATATATCGAGAGATTGAACGCAATTCTTTTATGGCTCTTCATTCACAGATCCCTATCATTTTTTAACTGATATGATTTATTAATTTGTTTATGTATTTACTAATATATTATTTATTTATTGTTAAAAACCGTCGCAGTTAGTCGCAAGGATTGGTGGCAACGTTAACTTACATAACAAATATTACACAATTGTCTCACATTTCCTTATCGGCAGGCTTATTCGTCAAATTTTTAAATTTACTTATACCCTTACTAAAACATTTAACATTTTTTGGGAAGGGTTCCAAGACTTTTGTAGGTAGACTTTTACATTCCTTAATAATTCTATTTAGGAGAGACTATTTCCGGTTATCTGTTTTTTGTTTTATATGTATTTCTTTGTAATTATGGTCGCGCCTACCCAAGTAATCTGCCTCTTTTAGCATGGCTATAATGGCATATCTAGTGTTGACCATGTCTGACGTTCTAGCATGTGCAATATTTTTATCTTATTTCCCTTTCATTTTCACCCTCTCTACTCATTTAGTCCTCTCGCTTTTATAGATGAACCTCTCTCTCTCACTCCAACCTCCACCGTTACAGCTAACGCCAACACGTACGACTATGATTCTCATTAAGGAGCCACGTTCATCCCACCTCCCATCCTTCTGGCTTTTTTATGGCAAAGGGACGTCGATATATATACCGCTCTTTCCTTTGTTTTTTTTAGACGCAATAAAGTGGTTGGTGGTTGCGGACGGAAGTGGTAACATTGCGTTCGACCGGAAAAAAGAATGCTTTTCCTTCGCATATATTTTGTAGTTATGTGAACAGTAGTCCGTTGATTCTTGTTGCAACCATGTAATATTTCTTCGTGAGATCGTATATGACATAGCGAAAAAAGGGTTAAGAGGGAGATAGAAATACAGGTTCCATGTATAACTGCTGTCGTCTCTCAAAACCAACAGAAAAATGTATTTGTTTATTTCTCATGTACCTGAAAGCAGACCGATAATCTGGTGGTAATCTGGCGGGGAATTATAACTCGATATAAAAGTAAAGTAATATTTCATAAGAGTCTACATTTCGTATTTTGATTGGCATTTATTCGTAAGGAATTTGCTGGATCATCTGCTTTAATGCGAGATGTGTCTTAGTTCCTTAAATCTCGAGTGGGAACCGTAGAGGAGGCAGTTCCGGCTGCTGCATACCGAATGTGAAACAAGCAAGAAAACAATCTTGTATATAAATAATTTTATAGCATCGGAAGCAAAAGGGTGGGGAATACAGAAAACGTTAAAAGCGGATTATTTTAAATGTGTTTCCTAGATTCAAATAATCCTTAGTTCAGACTATTCATATTATAAAATCTAATTTGACACTTCCTTCTTCTAGTATTTTCTTCCTCGGTTAATTTTCTATTAAATCATAAATTGGCAATCTGAAAGCGGTCATTTGATAAAGAAAGTGAGTTTTCGAACAAATGAAAGACAGCTCGAAGGGGTGACACGGATTTGGTCAACGCTACTTCCGAATTCCATTTAAATTAACGTATCTTGACATATAAAACACCTTTCTTTCTGGTGACATAGCGGGAATACCCGCAGAGCGCTTTAAGGCGCCACACGACAGGGATGAGGAAAGAGTAACTAGCATATTTCAGGAAAATGTGGCAGGTTATAAACCAGGGGGAGCTTTGGAAAGAATTAAGGACGTATTATGTAGTGCTTGTCAAAAATGAGAAAGAATAAATTCTGAACAAATGTGGTGGTGGATAAACATCCACTGATGATGCTTCGATCAAAGCTAACTATAAATTATAAAAAGGTGGTGGTGGTTTATGATCATGTTTATGAAATAAACAGTTTTCTAAAGCTGATAGGAGTGCAGAGTAACTATAGCGATGTAATCACATTTTAGTGACAGAGGAAGAACTTTACTCCAATGTAGCATTAGATTAAAACATGATTTTTGAGGAAGATCTAAGAGCACTTCTTTATCGTCTAAGATCTACCGATGATAATCGATTAAAATTTTCAAGTATTAAGGACGATATTAAAGATACTTCGTTCATTATCTGCTAGAAATCTCGCAAGGTATGCATTGATTTAAAAAATAAATTAACAGTTTTGCATGTGAAAATTAAATATATTTTTTTACGCCTGTTCCTAGACAGCGGAAGGCATTACTAGGGAATTGAAACTTTCGTTTTCTTTTGGGTAAGTAGCTTTTGTAAAATTAACTCGTTTATGTTTGATTAAAGAAAAATAAATTGGATTATTTTCGTAGAATTATATTATTGTGAAAGCTCTTTTGATATTTATATCGGCTTTCTTTCTTGTATGAAAAATATCCTTGTTCTCGAAATTAACTGAGAGTAAACACTATTAAATGGTGCTAAAATATTATACCCAAGTTGCAATTTAAAGGATTTTATTACGTATTGTTAGATATCATTATTATCTTATTATTAATTTTAATAGAGAGGAAAACATAGGGGAACGTATGTACATAATATACTATCCATTAGATACATATATACTTGTCTTAACGGATTAGTTTTGGACAAGTTTTCTCTGATGGTGAATAACTATACATCTAATTTTGAACATTTTCCATACATCAAAGAGCGGGTCGTTTTGGAACTCTGTAAAAGAAATTATAGGGTAATTATTTAACTACAATGGTCAACCAGGGCATAATTTACAGTGGAGAGAGGTGTAAATGTATAACTGTCATTGTACAATATCAAGCGACTATGGCGAACGGCGCCATAAATACCCGGACGACCAACTTGCTCAGAGAAAAATATTTTCTTCGCTTCAACGTGAAACTATGAACTAATGCGAGCCTAATGTGCACTCCTAAATTTCGCGGAGACACCGTTGTAATTTTTGTGGCTCCATAATCGCTAGCTCCATACTTTACCGGAATCGAGTTTCTACTTCACACCCTTCGTAAATAAAACGTGTTGCAAGCGGCCTTTTTTCGCAAGAACTCTTGTTCCTGTTGGCCTTATTTTCGGTCCTCCATATCTCTTGCAACCATTTTTGCCGTTCTTTTCACCGCGAGTTCCATTCCTGCTTCACAACTGACATTTCACAACTGAGTCTCTCTTTGTTGTTTCTCATCCGCGTACAAGAATAGTGAGGGATTATACCAACAGGTATAATACCTGTAATAATAATATACCTATAATAATACAACAGGTATTATACCAACAACTCCACCTCTTTTCGTTCAATTTCAGCTTGGTTATGCAGAAAAGGAATTCCTTTGAGTTCGTGCTCATTTTGCTTGAGTCATCGTCTGCGATGGAAGTGCATTTGCGATACAACTTTTTAAAGAATGAGAAACAGAGTACATTTTGACCGACTGACTATGAGCGAATGAAAAGTTATTGCTGTGGGGATATGTTGTTAAATTGAAAAGTCTCGATTGTAATTTCAACTCACTATTTATTATCACTGCCGGGTATTAAAAAAATTGCATAATTCGGGTGAAAGCAATCTGAACTTTAATTCGATGTAACATATTCGAGAGGAAAACAGAGAAACAATTCAAATATACCAAAATATCCAACCGAATGAAATGTTTATGTGGTTTAATGTAATTCATTTTATAATATTTGTAAAATCACGCAAATAATTCTTTACTGAGTTGTATTCGTCATCAACGTTTTTGAATGACAACCTAAAAATATTAGAGTGATATATTGTTTATAGTCTCTTTGCAGAAAACTTTTAGTTTCTCTATAATTTTAAAATAAAAATATTGATATCCCTCTGAAATTTGTATTGAGATTTTACTATCTTCTTCTCCAACACAAATGTCAGACTGACTGACCATTCTCTCAAACTACCATTATCGTACCTCCTGACGAATGTTTATTTGTTGCAATTAGAGTAATATAACGCCTTCATGTATAATGTATGTTTAAAATATTATAATTAAATTGCTGTTTACTAATGATCGGGGTTTAATTGCATCACATTTAGTACTATCGTATGTCAAGAGTATGGTATTTTGGAAGGAACTTATTTTCTTAATGAATTTTCTTTTATATGCAGCTAATAATTTTGAAGTATTGGATTTTTATACATTTTTCGCACCCTATAAATGAAAGAGTGACCATGAGTGATAGACTTAATATGTACTCGAGTAGGTTTTATTTTTTGAAAAAATGAAATAGGTGAGCATTTATTACCCGTAATTTCTCATCACGCATAATTAATACCATTAACGTGTTAAAATTAAGATTTTTATAGCTGTTCGTGGGGAAAATTGTTCATTTAACAATGCTGCAGAATAGTCCAATGACATTTAAAGAGATTTTTCTGTTCGCTAAAGCCATATGAAATTCAAACGAAATTCTCAGTAAAGTGTAACCGACCGCAATAAAATGAACCCCAAAAAAATAATATATAGTTTAAAGTGGATATCAGCGAACGAATGGAATGTATTTTAATAAAATAATTTAAAGCGTCCATTAGAAATATAATTCTGCATATTTTATCCTTTATATTTTAGAATCCTGTGATGTTTGGAATTTTAAAGGATACATTCCCGTCCCATTTTGTTATGTATTTAATCCTAAGAAATGTATTGAAAAACTAGGTAGCAAGTAGTAACTAATAAGAAGCATTTGTCTTCGGAGAAACCACATTTAACAATCTTCCGTTCTTGAAACTCAGCATTCGAATCATTTATGTTGAAATATTCTAATGTTAATGATCATTCATCTTCTTTTGTTAATGGCTTCCTGATGTGCTTCTGTGCCTTCCGACTTTACCTTGGTCTCTCCGATATTCCCTTCGTATTTCGCTAACTTTCCCAAATGTTTTAGATTACTGTAGTAATCTATTCTATCATTACACGATTTCATTTGTTAACACACTATTCCAAGTCGCTTAGATTTCACAATTTTCACATACAATTCCTTTTCTTACTTATAAATTTTTGCCTTTGTTGATTATAAACACTCTCATCTCTAAAAACTCATCTGTCTTTACTGATTAATGAAATCGTAGACCTATCGTTGTATGTTAATTTCTACCTTTTTACTATGCCTAATGCAATTATTTTCTCATTATCCATGGATAAAAACCACGTATTCCATTGATCGCAAAGGAGAACATTCTCAAAAGACGAGAAATTCTTGCGCTGCACCTTAAGTGTGACTAATGAGGGGGTGGTATTGCTTTTCGTTATTTAAGAAGCTCAGCGGGAGTTGTGCTTAAGACGGAGTCAGGTGGCGCAGACGACGAATGGGTCCGCTTCCAAAGTACCGTAAAAGACATGTCTGCGAGTTATATTAAAGGGAAACAGCCATCGTAAATGCGCAAATCAATGATCGTGTCATTTTTGGTCATCTTTTTTTTTTCTCTGCTGCAGAAACTGGTCTTGCTCTTGCGAGAAAAACTGAAGGCCGTGTAACTGCGGTCTCTTTTAAGTTTCGCTCTATTTTTAAAGCAAAACTTCTTAGAAGTTTGTCGCCAATGACGCATTGAAGTTCTAAGATTTGGATGTGGGTTTATCTTTCTATGGACATGGAAATGGAGAAGTTTAAATTGGATATTGAAGTAAAGAACTAGTTGAAGTTAACCTTTTTCCAGGAGGGAAATGTAACTATTTATCAATAAATATTGATCTTTATGTTCTCATAAAAGTGCTAAGGAGCATTGTTTTATTATAATCCCGTCTATTTTAACTACTTTTTGTCAAATTTTAGCCGAAGACCTAATTTCATAGACGTAATATTGTCTTCAACTGCTGTGAATATTTCACATACGGTCTTCTTCTGAAAATCGAGGTAGATATATAATATAGGTCGACGATGAAAATTTATGCTTGTTTACTTGAATTAAATGCCTATATTTTCTTTTTATTTATGTATACACTATGTAGTTATATTCTAGGATCAAGATTATCGCTTTTTTTAACGTTTCTAATTTCTCAAGTTGCCTTTTTCTTGGCTTGAATTTAAGTTATTAAAATTTGTATGTCAAATAAGAAACGTGAAGCTGTTTATGAACTTGTACTTTATAAGATGACTGTGAATTTTATTTATGAAATTATAACAAATTACGTCTACTTAAATTACGAGTTTCCATTTGCGAAGAGAATATCATTGGTGGTTATCGAGTCGATGAAAGTTGAGGTCTTTTTATAGTCTTGTTCTTACTTAGTGGAAGGAAAAATTGAAGAAAACTTTGATTGATACAAACTTTTTTCCCGGAGTCTTTTGTTGAAATAGTTATGGTGCAGGAATTTCTTTTATATAAGTTTCTGAATAAATTATTGATGAGTAGATTTATCTCTGAGGTGAAATTATATAAAAAAAGACATGTTTCATCGTAAAGCTTCCAAAGTCAATTAATTAATCAATTATATCAAATATCTTAGAGGTGAAATTATATAATTAAATACATATTGTATTGTAAAACTTTTAAGGTCCTTTGCTTGTATGTGTTTGTCCAAGGGAACATCGAATTCAGTAGCCTTCTCGTCTGATGATTTGTCGATTCATCGATTTAAATCAAAATTGATGTGGGTTTTTCGACCCTAGGCGTTCATTTAGCAATCGAAGATTTTATGTAGCAAGATACCGATGACATCTATCGCTGATCGAATCGAATAATTGATCGCTCCCTCTCAGCGTGCCGGCAATCCCAGCCGAAAGATTATGCGAGAGGAATTTTTCTCATCGACTTCATCATATATCAAGCGGTAGCATCTCCCATCTTTAGTCGGATCGCTTACATTTCTTAATTCTATTTTCCTCTCCAATAAACTCATTCCATCTTCATCTGAATAATCTCTTTCTCCCCCCGTGACGACGAATATCGATTTCACCAATTTTTCCGAAGAAAGCTTCTTATATTTCAAGGAATAAGCTTTATCCGTAACTGTACGTGACCGGAAATATCTTCTGAGGTTTTAAAGTATTTTCCTAACCGGGGCGCATCTCCCAAGGAAAATTCCTTCCCCTCTTAAGGCTTACCATCTTCCATTATCCTCTGTATTCCTCCCAGATTTCTTTGCATAATGCTTTGATGGAGGGCTGTACCGCATAAGATGTGTGGACTTCCTGGTACACCAACTCGCTCGGGGGTTGTCGTAAATGATCTTTTCCGTTTCTAGCTGTATTTTAACTAAAGTTTTCCAATGTCTATTACGTCGGGGCTGAACACCTTGTGTATTTACTTTAGCAGTCATTGCTTAGTAATCATTTTGTGCTTTTCCTGTTTAACTTAACTGAATTAAATCAATAGATTCCACCAGTTCGGCCATTACATTGTGATAATTTTCCCTTATGGAAATGAGAAGAACAAACTTATACTATATCACAAAATATATTTATTGAGTTACCTAGGTTTCGACCCTTTGGGTCATCATTAGGCAAATAATTATAATGAATTAAATCAATAATTTTCACAGAAATTACACTTATTAATGCTTAACCCGTCATCGGTTCATAACAAAGTATAACAGAAAGTTTTCAAATGATACTGTTCGCAAACTGTTTGCATTTCTTTACGACTTTTAAATAGGAAGCTATATTTTCCTTAAAGTCTGCACGAAGTCACGTTTACGTATAGAATTACCATAATACTACAGTAAGAAACTGGGATTAACCAAATTAAGGATGGAGAGTATCGTAATCTAACGAATAAAGTGAAAGGTACATCTGAATTTTTGTAAAAATAATATCAATGTCAATATCTAACTTTTAAATAGTGCCAATTGGTGCGAAATAACATCAAATATCGAAGCACTTTAAATATTATTTTCATTGATACTACTATTTCTCACCATAATGAATATGAGAGCACGACATACCAGTAATTAAAGCTAAAAAAGCACGGGTATCTAAAAGCTGGGTACCTGTGGCCTAATGAAGGGGTCAAACTGACCATGATAGGAAATAAGACAGCTTTCCCACTTTTGCGTTCAGAAGTATGACATGTTTCTTATTAATCAGCAGATTGAAGTCACCGGTGTGGGTCTACAGGGAAGTAGGTCTTATAGGTTTTGTTTTTCCTCAAAAGAGAAATCGTCTGTATCTGTAGACAGGAGTCGGACTCGACCCTCGGTGGCGCCATGTCCGACGTCTTTTTTTATTTTGTTTTCAGAGGGATATCGGCGGCGTTGCGACCTAATAATTTTGTCTGTCATTTCCTCTCCTGTTTTGTTTTTGCACTTCGCGAGAAAATTGGGAATTCAGCGCGAATTGACGTGTGATATCTGCCGATGAAATCTTCGCTAGCTGAGATTATTTATGTGGGCGACGTTTTATTTGTGTTATTTTTATTGGCGAAAAATTTTGGGTGCTCGACTTGGTTGAGATAAAACGTTAAGAATTGTGATGTTTTCTAACTTAGCGAAGGAATTTTTTGATAGATTTCTGTTTTTCTCAGTTTCTTTACAATTCCTGGCACACGCTTTATGTCCTTGAATGTAATTTGGTGCCTGAGAAATAACGATTTCTACAGACATATTAATAAAATATTTACTAATAAAAAGAAATTAAAGTAATCATTAATATACTAATTAATAAAGTAAGTAATGGTGCTATTCGTATGTTAATGGTAGATTCTCGGTTTCTTCTCTTGTGGATTACTATTAACCATGTTTGATGAATTTGGATGAATGATTTCCAATATCTAATCCTTATATTTAGCTAAATTTACGAGTATTAAATTAAGTTCTTTATTATCAGCAGGTTGTGCCATTGGTTACTCTCATTAACCCTGATTTCTTTTTTGTTTCAGGTAAGCTCCAAGTCAAATTGTTTTCTACTAGTATCTCCCCAAAGGCTTGTCCTAATGGATTCACGTAAGTCAAACTGAATCAGCAAGAAAACATATTTTTGTTACGTTTATCCTTATAATAATAATAATTTATCACTATAACCACTAGCAATGTGGTTCAAAGAATATGCTAAATTAAATCTAATTGTTCGTCGCTGTCGCGAATCTAGATGATATGCATTTGGAGACTTATTTCGACAACTAACAGATTTTTCGAATATAAGTACGTACTCACCTCTTTCTTAGGCTAATTTTTCGAAATTCATAGACGTGTTGCGAAAAATATAATCCCGCTATTTTCAAATCTACCTTAGTCATTACATAATCAAGATTCAAAGCTTATCTTCAGAAAAATATTATTTAAAATAATGAAGTGAGAACAGATCTATTTTGCATTTGAAGACATATGAAAATTTTCGTCCTTGTAAATGCAACATTAAAAAAATATCATCTATATTATAATATAAATTTAAAATACCGGAGCGCATTTTTTTTCGAGATATCTGAATTTAGTGAAGCTTGAGGTTAGCTACTTAATTTCTTCCAGTCCGTCATCGTGGGCGAGCTTTCAACCTGACACATGATCCAAAAATATCACCGTGCTCTTGAGAATAGAGAGATAAAAAACATCTCATTACACGTCGTGCCGTTTCTTCTGTGGCGCCTCTTCGATTGCCTTTTATTTAAGTGGTCCCCGCCGTCCTATAAAAAGTGTCGCGCCGAGAAAACTTTTCCTCATCCTCAATCCGTCCAATTCCAGGAAATTCTCTCTCGCAGTATTAACTCATGGCTTCTTTGAGGATAGCCGGCTTTCTTTGCACTGTCATGCGCATTTCTTTTCCTTGACCGTATCAAGCGAAAAAAAACATCAAAATAGTAATCATCCCACTCGTTTGTATATGGATGCGAATTGCAATCTCAAGTTTGGTTGTAATATAATTATTATAATCTACGACACCCATCGGAACTCGAGCCCATAGATAAGAATGTAATTAATTTTCAATTAAAAATATAAATAATGCCTGAAACTTGTCTCAAAACTTCATTAATAATTGCAAATAATTCTTCAATGTGCTCGTCTTCTTTTGCCGAAAGCTCAAATTGAGACTTTATTTAAAAAAATTAAACAAAATTTCTAAAATAAAATTCCGTCCCGATCATCAATTCGCATTCTAATTGTTGCAATCTAATCTATTTTGATTGAATTTATATTTGAATAGTGTTGTCTTCTATATTTGAAGATTGCAAAAAATAAAAATTTCACGATGTCAAAGTAGTAGTGCAGAAATATATACCACTCACGTCATTGATTTCCAGTTATGTTAGTTGATTGCGGTAAATAGGGCTGAATCTTTTCTTTCCCTGCCTTGCCATAAAATAATTCTTCGATAATTTCGGGTGTTTATTTTCTAATTTTACTAATCTATAAATACTAAATGAGTATCGTGTTGACTTCCCCCAGAATGTCAAGCAACTATTCTCTCTTGCCTTTACTATACTTTCCCTTTTTTCAGATTTTTCTTCATATACATTCATACACTTTCATATAACAATTATTCATTCGAAGAATTCATTTCCTTAGTGATGAGAGTTATATCATTACCCTATGATATCATTTTAACAATGATTGATTCTATTCATAGGCGCGATTTGCCGAAGCACCTTGAAAATAATTATCCGAATTTAAAGTATCCATAGCGGATATGCGATTCCTGACCATATGTCATCAATTAAAACCCTCTTCATCTGTCCTTAGCTTACAAAACTTTTTTCACTACCCTAATGTTCTATTTAAAATTATGGTTTTCTTATGTAAATATTTCCGTCCATTGAGTAAGATACCCTAATGTTGCAAATAAGCATCATCTTTCTGTTGCGATTTCTTGCTTATTATTATGTTTGGCATAAAACACATATATTTAACTGAAATCACAGTAAGAAAATTCTCATTTGGTGAATTTTCGGTCTATTTTGATTAATCAATTGATGTCTATCAAGATACACTATAAATATCACTCTATAAAAATAATTGTCTAATTTTTTATCGAAACCGCAGATAACGGGATTATAATATAGAGTGATATATCTGGAAGAAGTAAATTGATTTAAAAAAGAATGTGCTCGATATTTACTAAGATTAGTTATATCAAAATCATGGATAGGTTGTGAAAATTTTGATTCCACTGATTTTTAATTTTACCGAAGCATCTGCATCTAAAAAACTTTGGAGGACTAATTAAACGCGCCTGTTTAATTGCGATGATTAACAAAATAGTTAAGTTTCTATACAAGACTTCTAGTACGTATTCTGTATTGTCCTATGACAAAATTACAGAATGCCATCGAAATTCAAATAAAGGCGGTGTGGAAATGCAATATTCTAAATTAAAGTTAGATGGAGCCGTGAGAAAAAGAGGCTGAAAGTATTTCATCTATCCAAAAATATACCAGAAAGATACATTTGGAATCGGTCTCGAATAATATGCGCGTCCAATGAACTTCTCGATGAGAAGTAAGTGTTTTTGGGAGGAGAGAGATAGGTGAAGGATGATAAATAGTTAGAGATAGGAAGAGAATGAATATTCGATTCTCCTGAACGGAAAGCGCAGTGGACATTCGGGCATTTTTATCAGACGGGAATTTATCGCAGCGAGATATGTCTCTTCAGAGGGATAATCTAAGCAGTGGTCTTGTGGGGAATTTTCGGACGCGTGGGGGTTGAGAGAGAGGAAGTGGGAGGGGAGAGAAGTGGCGGAGGTGTATCCGATGTGGTATGCCCAAGTTTGTAAAACCTGTCTCGGAGAGCAGACTAAACCCGACGCAGCCTTTTCCCCTTGCGTTGGTGTCCAGACCACCGCGACATCTATTTTCTTTTCTACGCTCTGATTTTAATCAGAGAAACCGTCTCAATGGAAAAAGATTCCTCTACCTCGATTCAGGTCCGTCGGGAAAATTTTGCGGGATTTTCATTGGCGACGTAAAAATGTACTATAAAATGCAGGGTAGTGCAGAAAATTTATAGGAAAATTCAATTAAAAAATTCGATGTAGAACATAACTTTTTGCTTTTATATATTCTCACAACCTCACTGAACAACCTTCTATGGAAAATTTTAGTGCCAATTTCGAGCTATCTCAGGCTAAAAAGTAGATCTCAATTCAGCTTAATATTTGTAATTTTTAATTCGCAAAGATTGTCAGTTAATAAAAATAACAGCCCCTAATCACGACTATACAGTACATACGAATTTTTGTTTAATACTCTCCCCTTATTGCAGATACTTATTTAATCATTTAGTTTCGATTTACAGAAATATATAGCAATCATGATATGTACGGAAAACAGTAAATGTGGGAATAAATTGAGGACAATCCTTAATGTAACTCCAAATTTATCATTTTCTTTTAAAAACTCATCTCAGCAGGTACAATAATGCAATTTAATGCATTTCCCAGATTTTTTAGATTTCCACGCAACAAAATTTGTCTAATTTTTGTATAGTGGTAATCGTTTTAATAATTTGCAAAGTCGAAACGCTTCAAGGCTTCTAGCTCTCGAGTGTCAGACCGTAATATATACCCAAATACGAATTGCGATATATCCAGTAAAATGTGTGTACATGCACAAATTGCTCGTCGTAACAATCATAGCATCGAAAGATCAATTGAAAAATTATAGCAGAGGTAAGTGTGTAACAATTTCGATGCGTCAATTTTGCGATTAATCGATATTCCACAGAGTGTAAATATCAGATATTACGATCGTGGAAAATGTTTTATAAGTGATGGATAGCAGCAATGGAGAAGTATCACGATTTTAATTATTACTTCCAGCGTGTGATTTGTAATTTTCAAAAGGCGTGCGAAGCGTACCGCGTCCTGGATATATGACTGGCATTTCTATTAATAATCCAATTTGAATTTGCGCCTATGTATCATAAAATGGTGAAGATCACGTATTACCTTCTCTGCATTGCTTATTTTCGTTCCACGTCTCCGTGTTTCGTAACGCATAACGATTCTTTCACGCATCGCATTTAATCATAGTAGATGTCCCAATTAATTATCGTCTAATTGAAATTTGCTGCAGTGAAATAATGTTTGAAGATAATTAATACCATTGAGCTTTAAGTGCAGTTAGCGAAATGTCAGGGCTATTTCCAGACTGCTGTTATTTTTATGCTTTCACCGGTTCGTTTCTCTTCGTCTACATTCATAATCAACCCTTTAACTTAATTTTAGCGCGTATTATACCAGGGTTAATATTTTATCTTTAATTTATCAATTTACCATTTTCGTCCTTATTTTATCACGATTAGAATATTTAACATTTGTTCACAAAATTTGTTCTAATGATTTGCTACGATTATCTTATGTGAAAACGTTTATTAATTCCACTCCGCCAAGAAATATTCAAATAACGTCTCATTTTATTGCGATAATGTAGGCGAAAAATAACTCGTCTTATATATTATTGAATGTGATTTCTTCTTTTGGATTCGTAGTTCTGTTTTCTGAATAATTTCAATCAGAAAATTCCTAAAAAGCAGTGCAATTCTGAGCTTTACCGAAAAATGTCGAACGACGATATTTATGCCGGATCAGAAAATGAGACTTAATTCTAATCGAAAATACCCTGATAGGTTGCACCTTTCACTGATTATTTATTTACATGTAAGAGAATAGGATAGTCTTTCAGCTATCCTGCGGAATGTACACTTTCTAATAAAATGAAAATATCCGCCTCCGCTTTAGAACTCTTGTTGCCTAACTTTCTTTTATCTAGAGCGTAGGAGAACTTGACGTGTAAGCTTGTAAATTCATCTTTCCTTCATTCAAAAAATGCGGCCTCGTTCCTAGGAGTGCTTCGATGGGGAACTCGTAAAACAGAGTGGTTTTGCTAAGGTATCAAGCAAAGTAACGACTGTACGGAGTGGTGTCTCTCATGTTTTCCACCGTCAACATCGCCCCAAGAATGGAGCAGACGGATCGGGAAGGTTAACATTTTATTTTTAATCTTCGTTTCATGTACATGAATTTTTTATCGGGTGTATCCAAATTTCATAGCGTATGAAAGTTGAATGAACGGTTATACTTGATATCTTTTAAAATCCCCCTATTACTTCCACCTTAACCTCATAAAAACTACTGCTCTGTTGAGCAACGATGTAAATTAAAGTATCTGCACAATTTTATATTAAAAGTAAAACAGTTTGAAATCGTGAGCGTTTTCATTAGGAAAACTAGTATATATAATTAAGTATAGGTAGATTATAAGTAAATAATAGCAAAGACCCGATGTTCCGTTTTAAATTTATTATGTATAGATTGATTTATATCTATTGTTGTAAATTTCTGAGGTACTAGATGATAGCTTCAACAATTCTAAAATATTTAACAAAAAATATTCAAAAGAGTTGAGTGCAAGACATTTCTATAAACGGAGTGAATTAGATTTAGATTAGACAAAGTGGTTATTAATGTTGCCAAATTGATTATATGAGTACGAAATGAACAAGATATCCTATAATTGGTTAATGAAAACGTATCCAAATATTTAAATTCTTAATTAATACTAACGTACAATAAGTGAAGATTTTTCAGTTAGATTAATGCCTATGATGAATTGCTTTGTAGGACAGTACGTAAATAAAATGTGTAATCAAATAATGTTGAGATATAATTAGGAGCGAAAGGCTTCAAAAATACCTCTATATTCTCATGTTAGAGAATGTCTTCCCTCATGTAAGATAAGAGTAATAACCTTAGAATCTCCGACAGCAATTAATTTCCCCATCGTTGTTCTAGTAGACTTGCCCATAAAGATAATAAATCTCTTCTAAATTGGCGTAGGGACGCCGTCTTTTAGTTTCTGTCTATCCGCGAGCGACCCTACTGCACGTCATCCATTTATTATATAATTGAGTTATTTACCATCTTCGTCTCGAGGCGAGCATCTCCCAGTTAACAGTCCATCCTGTTAAAAAAAAAGCCTTCCTCGTGTTTTTGTTTCCTCGATTCTCCACTTAATAATTGGAATGGCGTAGACGTTTCCCTACTTCAGCGCCCTCTTTCTCCCCCTTTCTTTTCATTCTTTCTCTCTTTCTCTCGAGTACTTCCATTCCGCTCACGTTCCTCTCCCACGCCTATTCACCAGGGACGCATTTATTTCCTTCCGAGATAATTGCGGCTACTCCGCAGGGCGACGTCTTTCAGACCGCAAGAGTCTCCTCTTATAAAAGTATCCTCACTCCTGCGCAATGTTTGCCGCTGATAAAAAAGGAGAGAATATTTGCTCTCTCTCCGGGAGATGTGTATATCTTTTTTGAATGGGCGCCAAGGCGATAGAATGCCTTCTTCTAGACCCCGTCTCTGCCATCCAACCTTCGACCGAACACGAAAACACTTGACGTGATGAATCGGATTGGCGAATTGCGAAGTCTCCCTGGAAACGGTCTATTTTGCTATTTCTTTTCTTTTTTGTCAGTGTCTTTGTCTCTGTTATAGGGTGCTTTTACGTTTAAGACTGGCCGTGCTGTCATCATAAAGTTCCCGATACCATATCTTGGTGAATGGAATATTTTTCGTTTGTCTTTTGGTTCAGGATGGAGAAATAGATGTCTTTCATTTAATTTCGTCTCGGTCTCGTATATGGTTGTGGTAGTAAGGAATGAGTGATGATATCGAGGTATGCTGAGTAATATAGTTCAGTTGGGTATTTCATTGTTGATAACTATGAATAGGAGTATTCATAGGATCATCGTGCTAACCTGAATTAATGGTAGTCTGGACCAGTGAGGAAATTAGGGGAAACTATCTCACTTCCCAATTTGCATGTACATAACTTTTCATCTCAAGTATTTTTGGTATTTTTAGCTCCCCAAGAGATTCTTTTGGCATTAACTCAAGGGTTTGAGGTTTAAATAGGCCTCAAGGATGAAAAAGGTAGAGGTAGTTACCGTAAAATTTTATCGCTTTTCTAGTAATTTTTCCATTGGTGAAAATATTACTCGTATAGATTACTCCTTACGTAATTTCAACAAACTAATCTTACCTTAAAGTATCCTTCCGAAAAAAATTTCACGCGTGTGTAGGAGTCATACGAATGGCTACGGCTGTATCCGTATAATTTTTCTGTTCAAGGCGGTTTGTAACCTGATGCCTTTCAAATTATAGTCACACTTCATTTCACTCGGATGGAGTAGAAGTTATTAAGAAATTATTGGAAGTGATGAAAACGTCTTGCAAAATCATATATCATATATAATGTAATTTGTTCTAAATTTATCTTAAGTTGTTGCTTTCCCCTTTCTAGAAGGGTCAGAAGCTGTCCCATTATGCTAGATTATTTTGATTGCATCTGCACCGATACTTACCATCGAAGGAATACCGTTTCATAGCTGAAAATTTTGTCTATGTATCTTAATGATGGGGGGTGAAACAATGCACAGTCTCTTTATAAAAAGAATGGTATAAAAATGTTTGTACTTAAGACCTTACTGCTTTAGAAATAGAACCATGGAAAACTTCTTCTTCAAATATTCTCGTAAGAGTAGAAAAGATGTGGGACAAATAAGACGACTTACTAAAGGTTGCCACCCTAATCATCAGGCAAATGATGCTAACTCTCAAACGAAACAGTGAAAGGTTTACGAAGTGTTTTATTCTCACAATCATCGCCTTCCTGTATTGAGTTAACAGAGATAATTTTATACTTTTAAATCCATTCAATGCAACATAACCTGAAGGCGATTGCCAAGTGATTCTTATTTCCATATGTTGGGAATGAATCACTTTGTAAGTCCGTTGGATTTCTTCCGTGATTACTCGTATTTCTGGCAGAAGATGTGGACCCCCGTCGCTTTTGACAATAAACGGAACGGTAAAACGTACTCCCTATCCCTCATTATTTTAGAGTCGTTAATTTTCTATGGCCTTGATGTTGTAACCGCCGGCAATGGCAAGCCTTATGTGATTACATCGGTTCATTTAATGCCTTTCTCATTCACTTCACCGACGGCCTCCATAAGTCATATATGATTTAAGTGCGCTTTCCCATGAAAGAGGGAGATTTCCTCGTTGGGTAAGCTCCTATTCATGCAATGTTATCCTTAGAAATTCCAATGTTGGATCGAATCAGTACAATGTAAATTGCAGATGAGTTAAATTGTAGAAACGCAAAAACGTCCTTGGTATTTTGTTGTAAAGGGGATTTATTGGGGTTAATTTGGTCAGAATTTGAACCGCAAATATATGGGAAAAGTCAGGGATGAATCGCAGGAAGTGTTTGTTTGAACTAACTCTAGAAAGAAAATTAGTTTCAAAGATTGACATTAATGATTTACATTAATGTAAAACATATAAATTTAAGAATGTATTTCTGAATTTAATCATATATGGCTTAATGATTGATTGACATTTCATAAATTTATTACTTCTCAATATTAGTTACCTAAAAAAGCCGATCATTACAAATGTGATCCTCGCCGATCAAATTTTCGTTGAGTAATACTGAGTGTCAGACACTAAACAAACCAAGTTTTTTACGTAAAATTGACGACCATGCCTACATAATGGTTGACGAAGGACTTAGAATAATGTGACTGTGATTCGAGCCCAGATGTTCCTCTTTTTGTGCTTATGCTCTAAGACACCTGTCGCAACATCAGACCTTCTGGCTCCAATAAGTTTCCAATTTTGAATCTCACAGACTACTTATATGATGTGTCCATAAAGCACACACAAATACATATACGTATATGCTATACATATTATGCTATCATTATTGAAATACGTACAATTTTATTCGCACGTGTACCATTTCTTGGTTACGTGAAGAAGAATTAGATTACAATGGGAGGGTATAAAGTATGAACAAAGAATTGCAAACAATGCCCAATTTTCTTCACGTACCATCAGCTATCATTCTAAGTTTAGGGAAAGAGGAAGATTTGGGTTTAAGTCCCAATTACGAAGACCTTTTCACATCCGTTTATTCTTCAGGTTAACATTCATTTTATTTTTCTCGACTTCATTTCATTCTTTACAACGCACGAAATTTAAAAAAAGGCTTCAAGATTTCTTTCTCGCGATTAAAATAAATTCATTCGGTCTGCTGTCTCTCCTCCCTTTTCTTGTCCCTTTCTTTCTCTGGTCTATCCATATTTTCTTCTCCGTCTCACTTCTCCTTCTCCTCCACTTTGTCACACACACAAAAGCTTCCCGATGAAAGATCCGAGCTCTCAAGATTTTTCCCCAAAGAGGGCGGGGGGTGTAAGAGAAGAGTTTTGATGATCCCATTGTCATCCTTTGCGGCAGTTTATTATGCGGGCTCCGAAATTTCCTTTTTTCTCCGAATATTTTTCCATCCCCCCTCCACTCCTCTGCAGAAAGGAATCGGTCGGGAGGGGCGTTCGAAAAGTGAGTGAGATGAGGGTGAAAGGTGTGTATAGTGAGGGGGGCGGATGAATGGAGGTGTGGTTTGGGCCTTTTCACGTCGTTACCAATGCAAAGTTGGCGAGGGAGGAGTTTTGGTTTGGCGAAAGGAGTCTTGTTTGAGCTCAATTGCTCGGGAGGATTTTAAGGGAGTTTTCTTTCCGAACGAAAGATTTTTTTCTTTTTCTTTGTCGAATGTCGTATGCTCTTCTCGGAGTTGAATAGGACTCAGGTTTGTTTACACGAGAGTCATGTACAGGTTAGGTTTTTTTTTTATTTCGAGTTTTTGAAAAGTTTAACGTCGAGAAAGGCTTAACGCAAGAGAACTTCTTTTTTGTAAGTGATCTCCGTTACTGTATTTTGAGTGAAATGGATTTCTTTAAGTTAGTGTTGGTTATATATAGTTCCTCCTTATATATTTTCGTCTTCGGGTGTAAGTGAAGTGAGCTCTTATCCTGAAAAGTTGCTCAACAATGGTCGAGAATTTTGATGTTTGCTTAGCATGATTGCGATAATACGATCCCGGCTAGCCGGAATTCATAATAATTGCAAGATATTGAAATAACCTTTCAGGACTCCACTAGTAATTTTGTTGGAAATCTATGAAATATCAATCAAACCATACATGGATGATATCTCATTATCTTATTAAAAGTAGAAGCTTTGAAGGTATTAAATTATCATGGACTTGATACTGGTGATTTGTAGCTCTGAAAGACCACGTTTCTTCAGTAATAGAAATATATTTTAAAATAAGTTCCGATATGCAAGTATAATTACGTCAGGCTTGACCGAGGATTCTCCTATATTTTAATTTTTGTCATGTATATCGTTTAAGATTTTAAATTGCGAGAAGATTAATGAAATAAATCATTTGTTGGATTTTGTAGCTATGAACAATACGCATTCCTGAGAACCAAGATTATTGCTGAATCCGAGCTCGTGCATCACAATAATAATGTTCTTTGGTAATATTTAGGCATAAAATCTTTCCCCACACAAACTTTTGTTTATAATATAAAATAATTAATCGAAAAATAAGTAAATCGAAAGATTTATAATTATCTCTTTCTATTTACACTTACGATTATTTGTCAGAAATGGCGTCTTAAGTACTTGATCCTGTAATATTAAATAATAATTGATTTTCGTTATCCTTCCATTTCATTAAACAGTGTTTTAATAAACACGGGTAGCAATATTAGTCACTCCTTTTTTCCCATATATTCCGATCAATGCGTCATTTTAAAAATAATATTAATATTATATAAGATAGCCAAAAAGGTGCACCTACTAAGCACCCAAATCCAGTACACCAGTTCTGAGAAGTAAACCTTTCACCACAGCTGTCAATAAATTGCTGGAATCATTACTTTTCTACGCTATAACATAAAGGTCTCTAATCTTTTCAACCAAGAGAGCTCTTTGGTAAGTATTTCATAGATGGAAATAATAAGGGATTTCTTCCATAGAATTATTTTCATATATTCTCCCTTCTTGACCTTTCACTTCTCAGCACTTATCGATTTCAGAGATGTCAAGAAATTTCCCCGAGAAAACTCCATCATCTTGCAGTTCATAGTTTATTCTCTCACGTACATAATTTCTGGAACCTCTTTTATGCTCAATTTCTTTTAATAGTCTTCGTTACAGCTTTCTCCATCATTGGTTTAGATTTCCGTTGGTGAATAGAGACTAAAATGCTCTATCTCTTCTTTTATTTTCTCTTCATCCCATAACTTGCTTTTACGAGGTTCTTTATGGGTTATTATGAGTGAGACGTGAGGAGACCATCTTTCTTCTTTTATTTCCTCTTAAGCCTCTAATCACATTCTGGGACAGTAATATCCCAAGTTCGACTGAACCATGTGACTCTCAGTAAAGATTTTTAGAAAATACATCAAACAATATCTTCCATAGAATCGACTATTTGAGCCATTACTTAGAGCTTGGACTCTGTGAAGGGAGATAGAAAAGTCTAACATTTATCGTACCTAATGGTCACCTCATGTTGCTCTATGCTTTAGAATCTCGGTCATTGGAAATAAATTTTTGTGGTACGGTAAAAGTTATTCTTTATTTTTTTCTGTCGATAATGCTTTCGGTAACTATGCCATAATGAGAATCATTAAATATATATATTTATACGTCATTTTAAACATTAAAATTGAGTGACTAGAGGAATTTTAGCCTTGGCGAAATAGAGCATACAGATTTCTCATCCTTAAATTAGTGAAAGTGTACTTCAATGGAAGTTTTATGTTGATCCAATTGTACACTTTTGAAGAAGTTTGGTAGCATAAATGGTAATAATAATAAAGCGTCTTTATTAGGGCGAGATTGAGACTGGAGAGTCTCTTCTTGCATCTAACCTTTCGTCATAACATTAAATTTGAATGAAAGGGATACTACGAAAAAGGAAAAACAGAAAAAACTACTTTGTGGTCTTAAAACCTAAGTCTATTCTTAGGAAATAAATACACCACAGCAGGAAAATACCCACAAGAAGGAGAGTGTGAAAAACCTGCGAAACTTACTAATAGTTAGCTAAAATTAATTTAAATTACGTAGATATTATCGCCCTCTATTCCTCCCACTTTCTTCTATTCCTTTCAGCTGAGTTTTTTTATTTTTCTTTCACCCTTGTCATCATTTTACCGACCATCAGAATCCTTATCAAATGCCCTTATCTGATGTGGCTCTACTTCTTTTGATTTATTCACGAAATTTTAGTGTTTATGATGTGGTGATGCCTTAATTCTCAACCTCAATTATAAAAGATAATTTCTTTGAATGTTTTTTGCAATTTATCAACATATGAAGAAGCCATGAAAATGTTTACTCGATAAAAGCAATCTGATCCTTCATGCGATAATCATCCCTTCATTCTATAAAAATGAAACGCGATAGTGAAATTTGCTAACTGCCAGAACAATTATTAAACTTCCCTCCATGATAACCGTCATATCTGTAATCAACTCGAAACACATTTTAACTTCATCTTTAATAGAATTTTTATCTGATTCTCGGAAAATTTTTAGCTACATTTTTTCGGCCATATTGCTCTCGTACTATTTTCCTTTCCCAGATTCTCTTTCCTTCCTTTCGAGATATCTGTCCGCACACCCCAATTCGCTTTACTGCTCCGCAAAATCTTTCCCATTCCCTCTTGATTTCTATCTCTATCTTCCATTAGCCTCATTCTTTCCTCTCGGAGGAAATTTTTGTTAAGTTGGGTCCGCCCATTTCTCTCCAGGGACTTCTTCTATCGTGGAACTGCACGCACACTTGTTTTGGCTAGTTTTTCTCGCCGCCTAGATTGAATCGTCACTTGATCTCTGTTCTTGCCTCTATCTTGGGTTCCTCTTCATTTCTTCCTCTTGTCCTCCATTTATCGACTAAAATATCGTTCTCTCCGCGTGGTAACGGTTTTTGTCCGTTTTCAGTTCCACTTCATTTCTTCTTTTCCTCATTCCTTTTGCTATATTCCGCATCTTTTTTTCATTCGTGTTTGCGTCTCTGTGTTGTGATATTTCGGAAATTGTTTAAATTTAATTGAAGTTCACCGTCTAAATTTAAAAATTGTTCATTTTTTCCTATTCTATATTTAATCTCTCCGAAGCTATTAAAACTTTGCACCTTTGCAATAAACAAAATTACTTATGTACGATTCACAGTAAATCTACTGATAGCCATATTTATGGCTTAATTTTCATTTAGTGTATATTCAACACAGATTCCGTTTTAAACCTCATTTCTCTACTATTAGGTGCCAGTAGGTTTTGAGGAGGGGACGGGGCTTACGGGAGATGAAGGGTGAGGTAGTTTGCCTTTGCTTTCAAATATCACGATACTACTAGTCAAAATAGTCCAAATAAGTGTTTTCCATTGTGAAATAACGCTATGAGTATCATTTTTTATGCAATTCAATTAAGAGTGTCCAAATCAATATAATTTTGAAATCATACATAACCATCACCAACCATCATAGTTGCATAATACGTGGCATTCATATGATGGCCAAGAATGAGACTGAATAAATGAAGAATCAATTTTTTTATCTCTACTTACTAAAATAAAACTGCAAAGTATTATATTAATCAAGATATGATTGCAGAAACTTTCCTGTAATGTGGTTTGTTTGACTAGAAAAGTTTAACGATGCACTCGCTAACATTTATTCATCACTTCTTGAACAAGAGCCGGGAGACCCGGGTTCGATTCCCGGTCCCGTCGGACTTTTTTCAAGTCTATTCTTCCTTGGGACACTTCTTGAACTTCAGTTTAAATATATGTTTTAAAAGTTGCGTCATTTCATTTTCTTCAGTTTCAAAAACGAAAAGAAAATTTAAGAATTTGTGACAGTAAATTCCTGTAATCCTCTTTTAACCACCATCATCATTCAGGGTCCGCTCTTTGATTGCTTCCTACATTTCTTTCCATTATTTCAGCATGGTTTTTCGGCATTTATTTCTATCCCTCTAACTTTAATTTTCCAAATGAATGTATGTATCCATTACTAATTTTCTATTAAATTTTCTCATCCTTAGAGTGTAATTCAATTACTAAATTTTCTCGCGGAACGGGAAGCTTTAGAGCAAAAATCCGCTTTCCTAATCTTGCACTCCTTTAACATTTTCTCTTCCTTCCCTCATGGGATTCGCTTTTCTTCAGAGATATCTCCTTTAAATCGCATTTCTTTTGTTACATCCCTTCGGAACCTTCGGCCTCCTACTTTCACTCCTCCGAATGAGTTGTTTCTCTCTTCCCTTTTAACCTCGGATGAGATTACCTCTTTCCCATCGTCATTACCAATTCTCTCTTCCCATTCTTTAATTCATCTCCTTTCCCTCGATGACCTCTTGAACCTTCTTTTCCCTTTCTACCCTTCATATGGCATCCTTGTTGCTGCTATTCGATGCCTCTTGCTTTCCTTTACTCATTTGTTTCCCTTTCTCTCCTCCTAATGCTTTATATGTTTTGACGTTTTCCGCGAAGAGGGTTTTCCTTATCCCCACGCAGTCTGCTATTCCCTGAGCCCTTGTTTGGTCTAATTACTTTTTCAATCTTTTGCTACTCCTAAGGTAAGGTCGGCCTGAAATGCATGAAGTCTTCATCTCAGGAAATTTGTCTGTGTTAATCAAATTACGAGGTGCGCTCTTAAATTTATATCCCGATGCTGCAGAAAATGTAGCTTTTCTTTTATTTAGAATTATTTCATTCTGTTAAACTCGATTCGTTTAACCCGGATTAGAATTCCGCTCAAGTTTGAGTGAGTTTAGTTTATTCCTCTTTATTTTTAGGAAGGGCATTCATTATGCTGGATCTAGTTAATGCTTTACCATGGGAGGAAAAATTGTGAAAAACGTTTCTTATATTTTAGTAATTTTTATTGAGCCCTCCTCGCTTAAATTTATGAATTCACTCAGTTATGTAAGCGCTCGAAAAATGTTGACCTCAGAGTTTTCCTGCCTTCGTTTTCCATCTTCATAATTATTTTCATTATTTGCATTTATATTCTGCTGTTTATCCATTTATTTTTCGTATTACCACGTTCTTCGTCAAAATTATGAAGAAAGATTGAATGAAGGAAATAAACCAGTTTATTTTATGCTTAACTTTATTTTAAAGGCATTGATAACAACTGCGAAAATTACTTATTGTAAGTAAAATCAGAGGAATCATTGCTATCACTTGTTTTGTATTACACCTTATCCTAATCGAAGACAGTGTTTTCGAACCTGCAATTATATTACGTTTCAACGTATTCATCTTTGTGGTTAATTTTCTAATCCTTAAAAAGAGAGATGATTTAAAGTCACGCCATCATATCTCCAAACGAAAGTATATTTTAGTATGCTTCTCTCACATCATTGTAACTTAACGGCCCATCATTTAATGACCGTTTCACATACGCGCCATCACGAAATGATTTTATTACACCAGGCAATTCGTACCTCAACTTTCTCCTTGCATTCCTCCCTCCATTTTATTATTCGAGTCTACTTCCTCCGACAGGCGTTGCCCTTGCGCATTTAGGTACGTCTGTGTCTTCCGTAGGGAGGCAAAATGCGTAAATCCCGCTTCGTTTGTCTTCGACTCTCACATCTTCATTTCCTCGCCCATTTCCTCCCTCAACGCTTCCCATTTTATCTCCACCTTACGAATTATCCCTTGACTCCACTTCCGCCTTTATCTGCAGCCCTCTCTGGTCCCCGCAAACACCGCTCTATCGGCCACAACAGTCGTCAATACACCTTCACAGGGTTTACTGCTGCTGACGTTATTTAGTCCGTTCCTCCTTTATCAGTTCCCGACTCGTAAAGAAGCGATCGTGGGCCATCTACAGTGAGCTGCTGAACTAAGAGATTACGCCTTCGAGGAAGTGCATTGAGTGATTAAGAGTGTGGACGCCGCTGTTCCCATATTTCCCCGAATTTTCCCATTTCGTCCGCTCTCTTCCTGCTACACATTGTTCCCTTACGTATCGGCGTTGTTTCGTCGTGACGAGTTCTTTATTCATGGAGCTGTGAGTCTGTTTTTTCCCTTGGAACGCGTGCTCTTAGCGTGATAAATCGTAATCTATTGCTCTCGTCCGCGAAGGTCATCATATACCATTCTTCTAGTTTTGTTCAATGCTGTATCATAGTACAACATCTAGGCATGAATGCCCCGAGGGACTGAGCCTTGGAGCCGTTGCATAAAGCGGTAACGTGTTTTCTAAGAATAATGGAATTGCGCAGAACTAATATCGCTTCTAATCAATCTTCCCGCGATTTGTAACGTCATTTTCAGACTTATTAGAGAAAATAAAGGATGACGACTAGGGAGAATAACATCAATAGATCAACGCCATGTTTTATTAAGCCTTCAGTTATTTTTATTTAAAGCCTTTCTGAGATAACTCAGGAAATTAAAATGGCTGTCGCTCGTTCAAACGACCTAATTAATGAGTAATAATAGATGTGTGAGTAATATTGCTATGAATGGAAAACGTCTAAATTTTCATGCCAATAGTTTGTCTGTTTTATCGCGAGCCGCAATGTTTATCGCAGAGTTCGATGAATGCAAGCCATTTTCCAAGAATTCCATTGTTACACAGTGATACGATGAACTGCTGACTAATGCTGAGAAATTGGTCGTTCATGATCGTGGAATGATACACGTCTTTGTTAGCCGATAGACTGTCCTTAACCATTCTGGTTATGTCAGAATTCAATGTTGATTTTGACGTAGCAGTTCAGCTAATATGGGTAAAGTAATAATTTTTCCTTTCTCTGGTAAATTTTTGTAGTATCATTGTAACTATATAATTACTATCAACTCAGTGAAAAGTTAGATGGCCGTATACTAGGAGCCAGTGGACCTCTCTTCTTGCGTAAAAAATTATTCCTATGAAATACCTCATGCATTTTTGATAGTAAAAGATTCAGTTACTGAATTAAAACATACTCTTTAAAAATTTGATAATTTAAAATAAAATTAAATATCTATATGAATGTGCATCCAGGTTCATCCTTTTTCTCAATTCAATCAATTTGTCTGTTAGGCTTCTTTTTAAATTTATCTCGAGGCAAATAATTCTGAACTTTGCGCGGTGACAAGATATTGTAAGTTTGCTGGTAGAGGAAAATAAACATTACCTTCATTATCTCATAATGGAAACTTTTAGGCTAGTCTATCAGTATCTTCTGGAAAAATCATTTGCTCCTCATTATTAGAACCAGAGTTTTCTCATCTTTTGTCTCGGGAGAGTCCCTTCCTCATGTTTTCCATTGCTCCTTCTTTAAAACAAAGAAGGTATGCGGAATCAATATAGGATTCTCAAGGGAATAGTTCAGATGAGGGCGATTAAAGGAAAAGGAGTGATTGAAAACGGTAAATAAAAACTCGCAGCTCACGTAGTTCAGAATTCGGACGCTCTCTGAGATGGACGCGATTGGGCAGCTAAGGGTTTTCAGTGGGGAAATCTTCTTCAGGAAAGGGACTGCCCTGACGGACCTTGAGTGACGCAAATTGACCCCTGTCCGAAAGAGTTGGATTCTTAAGAGATGATTCTATTATATGTTACTCTTAAGGAGTGCATAAATAATAAAGGAAATAGATATCTATGCATCATTCTATGCATATGGGCATTTTGCATGCATAAGTATCCCAAGACAAATAAGGCAGATAGTGGGTTATATGAAAGATAATTTATCATTGTAAATTTAATTTAATATATGCATTTTTACATCTTAGCATGCTCCTTATTCGTTAGCCTTTTAAAGGTTGAGAATGTCGGATGTTCGGTAGAAAGTGTTGTAGGTATACTATATAAGGATTTTGCCTCTACATTTGAATTGTTTTGAGAATTTCCTTCCGTTAGTGATTCATTGTACACTTAACCCTGTCTTACTGCTGCCTTCATTTGAATCACAGCTGTTAGCATCGTTTTTTATAATATACCTGACCGTATTTCTTAATATTCATACTGTATTAATAACAAACATTCAAGGGCGAAAGAAGAAAAAATGTGTGCATTTTATGTCTATGACATCTTTGTTTCGTGATATTGATTAATACATTACGCTTACCGAGGTGTTTTTTTCAAAATAGCGATGGTATATTTATGTACATGCGAGAAAATATGATCGTGATAATGACAGAGTAACTTAATCAACTCTACACAACGTAGCGTTATTTCAGGAAAAACAATTCATTACTTTTAATGTTCCGTATAAAAGTTCCATTGGTATGATAATAAATAGGTTGCTAAAGTTAATAATTATCGAAGTGGAATATCTAATAAAACTTAAGTATGATTTAAGGCTTCAACGCCGCGAAGACGGAAACACCATTAACCATAAGATAAAGTCATTTTATTTGTATGTGTCTTTTTTGAAGCTTATGGATTTGCTCCTTCTAGTTCTTCAGCAAACTATTATACGTTCTTTAATAAAATCGATATTGGTAGGCGTGACTTCGTGGAAAGCCATAATACGATGAAAACAAAGACTTAGTACTTTCCCAATTTCTATCATATCAGAAGTATAGGAGTAATTTTTGTTAGATTAATCAGCCTCTAAGCAATTGGATCGATTCATCGACGTCCTTACTCTAAATTCCGAGCGAATTCCAAAGATAGACGTCGGGATAGATTTAAGGAAACCCTATCTTTACGCTCACGAAAATAGAAGGAATACTTACGGTTGCGTAGCCGAAGATTGGGTTCTTGCGGTAAATATCTCTCTCAGGCATTAATCCCAGAATAAATCCGATGGATGCCGCGCCGTTATTTTTCCAGTTCCTCTACTCAGAGAGACAAACAAGAAAAAAGTAACCCCGAGGAATGCGTGTCCTATGACACTGACAAATCGGCGACACGGACTTTATGGCTCGTCGGAAGGACGGGTCCAATTTCTTAATCGAATCCCAAGACCGTCGGACGAGTTGCCTCCGAGAATTATCCGATTCGGACCATCAACCCGAAGTGAACGGCCTCCTCTTTCCTGTCGTGCTAATTAAGCCGACGGGAGGACCGAATTTAGATCGTTACATGGATTGAAATGAGGCCATTCGCCGCAGAATCCGAGTATAACCACTTCACTTGGAGTGACATAAATGTCCATGAGGGCTAAAGGAGCACTTAACTGACACAATCGTCATACCACGAAACAGTCACTAGTCATCGGTAGGCGAATGCTATCCCAACTCACAGTCTCCTGTAGTTCTTTTTATAATGAACTTTTATCTGGTAATCTGAAGCACGCAGAAGAAGTGTTTTCTTCCCCTTAACAAAAAAACTGAAAGAACAGTTAAGGAGAGAATTAGACGAAGAAAATAAATAGTAAATTTGAAATAATCAACTTCGAAAGACGAAGAATTCTATGCGAAAATAGACGTTATCGGATCTCTTAATTATAGTAAGTTCAGTTTCAGTGTAATAGTTAGAAGTGTTTTCAATTTCACTACATTGGGAATGATGAGTCTCTTATTACTTCTGAATCACATTCTTAATATATTTGAAAAGATAGCTTCACGTATAATAAATTGCAAAGTAGAAAAATACTTTTTGATCCTGAAATCATAAGACTGCGCGCGGAAATATATACCATTGCAGGAAACTCATAACGAGAAATGGTTTAAAAACTGAGTAACCTAAACTATAACATATAACATAAGGTTATAGCGACTGAAACTTAAGAATAGCATACTTTCACTCCACTCCAAGTCCATCTATTTGGAATTTGGCTCTCTCTATCACTCTTATATCTAATTCTCCCGTATATTAAAATTTGTCCTTCATTTCCCATCGTCAGTATTTGTATAAGTTTGAATTTGACCTTGAATTTAGATCAACATAATATTTTTAGTTCAGAAGAACATTCTCTGGCTGCTTCCGTCAGTTTCAGTCTCGCCAATATGACATC
The DNA here is from genome assembly GCA_036926295.1 of Pachydiplax longipennis. NCBI lineage: Eukaryota > Metazoa > Arthropoda > Insecta > Odonata > Libellulidae > Pachydiplax > Pachydiplax longipennis. The sequence goes on along the minus strand of JAVFKF010000001.1, from coordinate 17,152,981 downwards.
TGTGAAAAATCGGCAACATATTTTTCATCATTATTATCTTTATTAAGATCAGCATTAATATCTACTTCTAACTTGAATGTGTTCAAGTATTATTAATAGTTTGCAAGGCGTTGATTATTCTATCTACTCTCTAAGGTAGCCTTCCTATAAGATCTAAATGATTCAAGGTCTTCGTAGATGATATAACAACGCAAATAGTGAAGACAGTGTTCCGCATATTTTATGCATATTAAGTTGTGGTCGCAGAATTTCAGAAAAGAAAAGAATAAGCGTGTTTGCTTATGGAAGCAGTAAATTAATAATGAATGAGATGAGGAAAGAAAGAAAGTGGCAAGATTCTACTGTTGTTATTAAATTCTGTTCCCGAGGAAAGCACTACCAGAATGTTGAAAGATACTTCAGGAAGTTGGATTACTTAGAGCAATTATAAATGAGCACTTTATCGCTTTATCTGCTTGTAATTTATGCAACATCGTGACATGTCTGTCTTCGCAACTGACAATATTTCCCATTGAGTTAGCGACACGCATATCATGATCCTTTATGAATGTATCTACTTGTAATGTTAACCTTAATCTTTTGTCATCGTTTCATAGGAAGCTTTATTTTCCATATTAAGAAAACTTAATAAAAGAATCTTATACCGACAGATATACATAAAGAATATGAAGAAGTACTTTCCAAAAATGTTACTTTGTAATGTGATAGAACTTATAAAATATAATTTTTAAAATTTCTTATCTAATAAATAATTTGTATGAACTTGCAGCTTAGTAGAGAAACAAAAACCTTCCCTGCTACCCTTAATAGCACTTCCCTAATACTTAAATGACACAATCCGATTGTTCAGTTTTATTGTACACATTAACTTTTTGACATGGCTAATAGCTCTATTACTATTATAAATAATATTATTTATAAAGTAAGGCATCATAGCGGATAATTTAAGCATATTTTAAACTTAAGATTGACAGTCTTAATGGGATGCAGGAAACTAAAAATCTAAAATTGAAATGCCAATTGAGATCCAACGGTCAGGTATGAATACAAGATGAATTTTTGACGAATATAAACTGAAGGAGTGTAGTAATTTTTTTCTTGGGTAGTATATTTCTGTTCCAGAAATTTTCGGTCAAGTTTCGAAGGAGATTTCGTTTCATCCTCTGTCGGGAAAGAATTTCTGCCCCTGGCAGACAACACAAGACCGGAAATTGAAATAAAAATCACGTCCGAGCACGTAGTTCTCCTTACGAAGGAATCAGAGTCTATGATTATCTTATTCCGAGGGGCATATATAATTCATTGGCATACAGATGAAAGCCGTTATTTTTATCTTCTTGGTCATCTGCCGTAAAGTATGGAGACGCCAAACAAAAACTTGTGAGGGAACTATATCGGAGAGACTGAAGATATGTCTGGAATAAATGAAGTCCGCAAACTGATACGACATTCTCAAAAGAAGAATGAGAAAAACTGAGAAAAATGTAGTAAAGACTGCAAGGACATCTCAGTAGAGACACGAGGATAGGGAATCGGTTGTAATTATACCTTTATGATGAAAATTCATTAGAAAGGATTTGTACTTATTTAAAAATGCCGGAAAATATAAATTTATGCCGGACGGTAATGCGTGACGAGGTTATGGTACAGTGTAAAGGCTGGTAAAATGAAAACGTTTTGATTTCTATTTATTATAAATGAATATAGAGATGAATTCGATTTTATTTTCTGACCCTTCTAATTGTATCATCTGTTGCATTCTATCATGAAGTATGTGCAAAAATTATTAAAGTTTTAACATAATTATTTCCTAGAGTTTTAAAGACTTATAAATGTATTTATCTCATATAAATTCCCATTAAAGGCACACAGTTTACTCTTTGTTTTGTATACGAGGGTGGTTTGAAAAGTTTCCGACCCCAGAATTTTCATAAATCTTCACAAAATTTTTAGAAATTGTCAGAAAATATGTCGAAGAAATGTCGGAAACTTTTCAGACCACCCATGTATTACTTAAATTTTTCGTAAATCCTGTATTTTATTCTAATCGCCAGCTTAAATATCACATATATTAGATCTGAATTTGTGAATTTTGGTAGATTATTTTTTTCATTCATCGAAAATGCTTCAAATTTCCTAAGAAGTTAATTTCATTCTAATTAAGGCAATAAATCTTGAGATTTTTTGAGCGAAAATAATAAAATCCAATCCACTTGGAGTCATTACGTTGTAGCAATTTATACTTGGTACCCTAACCAAGATTTTAATTTGGCTCCACGGGAAGTGTTGTTTGTGTAATAAGGAGTCAATAGAAATAGGTGAGGCCAAAATTCAGTTGCCTAAGAGTTGAAACAAAAGTAATGCCAGGGAGTGATTTTCACAGATCATGCTTGTAGTTTCCTATAGGTAAGGGATGGATACAAACTAAAGCTACTATGGCTGGAAAGATTAATAAGAAAATCAGAAAGATGAAATTTAGAAGATTCAGTGAAGGGCGTTGACTAGAAGCAGATAGGAAGAAGAAAGAAATACAGGATTTGGACAAGCTTTTCCGTTTAAAGATGGAGATATAAAGAAGGAAAGACCGAAAGAAAAACATGGCCGAACGGAGGGCGCTCGCCATACAAATTGTTTCCAAAATACTTGAGCTGTTGACGAAGGAACGAAAAAGAAACGCAAGGAGAATAAGAGAGAAGAAGAGAGAAGAAATGGAGGATTTGAGGGAAGAGATAAGAGCGGAATGGAAGCGGACGAGGATATTTTGTGGTCGAAGAAGTTTCTCGGGAACAGAGACACAGATAAAAAAGAGCTCCCTACGGAATACATTAGGTAGTGGAAGGGGGGTGTGAATATGCGAGAGTTTGCATAAAAAGGCGCAGTATAAAGATGGGAAGGAAATGCGGCCCAGAGGTCACGCGGATTGGGGGTCAGCGCCGGAGATGGGGTCGGAGGGGGATATTTTCGGGGGATAAGAGATGGAATATGAGGAAAGGGAATTGCGTACGGAGGCTGAACCAAGCAAACGGGGAGAATGTGTATCCACAGAGGGGGTTTTGCCTTTTTATAACGCAAGGGAAGTGGGAACACCTCCGAGCTTTTCTTTTCCTCCTGAGCAAAAAGCGTGTTTTTTCTCGCGTTTTGTGTATTATTAAAGTCCCACCGTGTTTGCCTCGCGCGAAAAAGTTTTAAAACGAGAAGGATGCGTTATAAAATATTTGTGTTTTTCGCTATGGGAGCTTGCGCGTGCTTTCTGCTGCTTTTTTATTTTACGGGTCGTGCCGAATGGGCTTTGGTCGTGCGGAACATTTTCTAGCTCGCCCGTTTTTACGCTGTCAATTTGTTGTATCTAGGTTAATAGCCGTGGCCTTTTTCCATGAGTACGTCATCTCGGCGTATTGTTTTTGATTAAAATTTACCGTTAGAATGCATTCTTTAGAGAGGCAACACCTTCGTCAAGAGTCAAGAAATTATGAGGGCGAGATAAGTCATATATGCAGTCAGGGGATTCAAAAATTAAAGGGACAGCTTCTTTATCCACATGTTCCTAAGGTCTATGCAGCAACGTACTGCAGTCATATGCAAATGCCTTATTTTTTATAATTTTTAAATTCTTACGAAACTGTTAAATGAAAAAAAATTAAATATTTCAGGACGAAATGTTTTCAATATATTCTCGTAGTAACAAGCGAATTGCTGGACTGTTATTGTTTTTTATCACGAATCTGACTGATTTAGGAACCAGTTCGGCGAATTCGGGAAATTCTTGGAGCAGATTCGCGCCAATCAAGTTAATGCATTCCTTGATTATGTGTATAATGTGACTAGCAATACTCTAGCGATAAAATTTAATTCTCTATATATTGCGACATAACATATATTTAACACATGTAATATTAAGAAAAATATAAATTGATACACTGTACTGAATGTATTCACAAATTCGAAAGATAATCCGAAATTATGCATTTTGAGTTTTATCGATTTGATTTGTGTTACTTAGTTTTAGAAGAAATTTTTTGTAATAAAACAATAGTTTGCAATATTCTATCTAACAGCATTTATCTCTCTTGAAAGTCAACAGAGACCTAATTTATTTTCTCTTATACTTGCCGTTCTCTTTACCTGTCTCAAATAAGATATTAGTTACAATAGATATTATTATTGAGTAATGACATGAAGTCCCATTACTAATGTCGTGAGATTCCTAATGGTAATGACAAGGAAGGAGAAAGATCAAGAAATGCATTATTAATTATATAGAAAATAATTTGTGTGCGAAACTCATCCATGCCTGTAAATACTCATTAGCTTATTAACTGCCAGCTTTGCGCTATTCTTTTCTTTGTCGAAGTGTGCTTTAACTAGTTTCATTTTATGAGATTTAAGAGTCATGAAACACAAGGTATTGTAAATATTAATCAGCGGTGATGCAATCGCATAATCGGCATTACCGTAAGCGCTTTCGTTTGAATCGAATCTGCGTGTTGAAACCTTTGAAATATGAAGGCATACTCTTGTTAATCCATGCACGTATATCAATGGATTGAATCCGTGAATAGCCGCGAGGTCGGTGGCCTGCTCGACTCGTTGCATTAACGATTCTTTGATTTAACCACGATCGTGCAAACATCAAAGAAAGCAAAGGTGCCATTGTTTAAGTTCTCGTGATGCTGATAAAGCTCGAGTGCTATTCTCGGGCAGATACGTATATTCTGATATTTAACATGCGTGACGACCGGATCTTTCATTTCGCCTGGCTTCATCAAATAAGGTTTGAGTTTTTATCAGAATTTATATTTCTTCAAATCCGATGCAGAACAGCAGAGGAATTTCCTTTCGTCTCTAATTAGTAATCTTCGTTTCAACACTTTTAAATTTTTATTCGGCATATAATCCGATTGTAGAATGTCATTCATTAATAATTTATTATATTCCTCTTTCTATTATTATTGAATTTTTCAGTTTAATATTTTTTGAATAATAATATTCTTTAATTAGACAAATGTCATTTTTAGTATTCTTTTAAAGTACGATTCATAGTTAAAGATATTAACTCTCGTTTCTTTCTAGGAAATAAGAAGTGAATTAGGTTTTTTTTACACAAGTACTTTACATACACTGTGAAAAATCATTTGAATATACTAATAGAAGTGAATCTACGGTGATTTAATTTTGCGTTCTTTCTACTAATTTACTATATTTTCTGCTACCAGAACTTACATCACGATCATTTATTAAGTTTTCAGTTCATCTAGATCTTTGAGTAAGCAGATTAAAAGAAATTTTGTACTACAGAAAAAGAACTCGCTGAGGAGAGAGCATTCTAGACGAAGAAGAATGACTCTGCCAATCATAGAAAAAGTAGGAGCGAATCATTTAGAGTTTGCGTAGCATTCGTTCGCTTTGTGTCAGCCGCATTTAGCCTCCCTCCGACCGTTAACTTCGATGACCGGAGGGTCCATGTCCGTAACCTAGTAAATTGACTAATGAATCGCTTCCTGAATACTCGATTGTTATTTTCTCGAGCGATCACGACCGAAGACTCGTAGCACGCTGAATTACGATCTTATTAGTGCATGACTGTGTACCCCATTTGCACGAATCTAAAATGATGTTATTTTACCTCCGGAGTTAGAATAGGTTTGTCTTACAAATGTAAGGAATATACGCGGCTTCAGAGTGATTGATTAGTTTACAGATTCACGTTAATTAATTAAACTATTCTGAGCCAATGAAGTAAGTCATGTAGTAGAACCATTTTTATTAATAATTCTTGATTTGAGTTTTTCCTCTTTAATCCTTCTAAAGGTTCCCAAATTAGTAACAAATTGCAAATACATGTTAATACGCATGCAATTGCTGATATTTGTATTTTAAATTTTTATATGCGCAGAATGTCATTAACCTTGATTGTTAAGAATAATTTTACAAATTTATATCAATTATTGGTGTGAAGTGTTGATCGACATTCGTTTGACAACCTCTATGAGAAGGAATCTTTACCAACTAATCTCTTTCCTTGGAAGAAAATTTATAAGCAATTACTTGATAAACAAAACTTAGGTTCATCAGGTAATTTCTACTGATTAGAGGTCAGTTCTGGGGTCAAACTTGCTAATTCATTGATTATATCTCCTTGTAGTTGTGGGAACATTGTATTTATATTTTGTTTATTCAGTGTTTATTCCTTTTCCATGCTAATTATTGTTAAGATCTCACCGTTGATGTCGCATGCGACTGAAACTGTTGAATATCACGGAGTAAGTAATCAGTGGATGAAGAAGATTAATTCTGTGATTGCTAGAGTTGAGCTCTATATCTCACATTGGATATGCGAGGGATGGAAATTTTTCAGCGCGATCGATTGATTTCCAGAGACGAAATGGAATTGATGGATAAATTATGCGTGCGCTTCGGTAGCAACGTTCGATTGACCCCATATGCCATAGATAAAGGATGGAGTGTGAACAACGTGCTGTTGTAAGCTCACATATGCTCTTTTTATGAAATGTTTCTACGTTTTTTCGCATAATAATTCTCATAATCGCTTATAATTTTTTCTCTTACAATCTATTTCCTCAACTCTATTAATTGGTGCTGCAAAGCATTGTTGGATCCAATTTTTATTTACCTATGCAAGTTTAATTTCGTTATAGGAGCATAGTGTTTGATTATTCTGAATCTTCATACAAATTAAAATAATTATGGCACATCGCTTTTTGATTTTTGACTTGTATGAAAGTTATTGTAATCACGATATGTTTTCTAAATACTGCGGTTGCCAGTGATGGTTAAGAACACTTAGTGAAATAATGCACGCCAATCATCTCTTTGAATAAATCGACCTTAGACAGGTTCATTGCCTTGGGTTTATCCTGTACGGGAGGCAACAGGAATATAACAGAATTAGATAGATATTTAATTTGGAAAAAATGGAGAATTTCAGGTAGAAAATTCATAGTGGGCTTTTTTATGAATCATATAGATTAGTTTTCCCCTTCTAAGGACTACACCTTGACGTGGTGAAGGGGCTTGCGTGTTCCTATGACCTGGAGAGCTATACTGGCTGGAACTTTGTTCCTGGTAGGGTCACTCATGCCAGAAAGGTCAATAGGTAGGGGCCAGACGAAAGGTAGTCCACGCAGCGTCTGTACCTCAGTGAGGCGGCTGCAAAGGCGTCTGTACCCCAGTGGGGCGGCCTATATGAGTGATGGTGTCACGTTAAAAACACTGTTGAGGAAGGCAAGGGGAAACCACCTCGACTATCTATCCCATGAATATGATGTGCCACAATAAGTATATTGTCCCTGGCAAAAACGGGACTCAGACCACTAGGGAGAGTGTCGTGCCCGGCAGGGATGGTGGTAAGGCCACCCCGGTCGTCATTCCACGAAACCCTTACCCAACGACACAAGAGAAGAAGAAGATGACCAAGGAAACCAGAGTAGGGACCTGGAACGTTAGAACGATGCTTAGGAAAGGGAAGTTAGAAAACGTAAAGTTAGAAATGAAGAGGTCCAACATAAACATTCTGGGGCTATGCGAAGTACGGTGGAAGAATGGGGGAGATTTTTGGAGCGATGATGTGAGGGTTATATTCAGTGGAGGAAATGATAGCCAGAGAGGGGTTGCTGTAGTGTTGGACAAGGGAGTAGGAAATGCTGTGATAGCCACCGAACTGATAAGCGACCGAGTAATGTCAGTAGAAATCAAGGCAGAGCCAGTAAACACTGTGATAGTACAAGTGTACCTCCCTACTAGCGATTACACGGAGAGTGAAGTAGATTTAGTTTATGAACAAATAGAAGAGGTAATTGGAAGGGTGAAGGGCAATAAAAACCTTATTGTAATGGGGGACTGGAATGCTGTGGTTGGGCTGGGCAAAGATGGGGACGAAGTGGGAGAGTTCGGACTAGGAAAAAGAAACGACAGAGGACAAAAACTGGTAGATTTTTGCATAAGGAATAACCTCTGTATCACCAATACTCTTTTTCAACACCATAATAGAAAGAGGTACACATGGAAAAAGCCGGGGGACACGGATAGGTACCAAATCGACTATATTCTGGTAAGGAAGAGGTTTAGAAATAGTGTCAAAAACTCGCGAAGTTATCCTGGTGCTGATGTAGACTCGGATCATAATTTAGTAATGATGAAGACCGAGCTTAGATTCAAAAAGATTTATAGGGCAAAAACCGCACCCAAATGGAACGTAGAAGCCCTCAAGGGTAGGAAAGCTAGAGAGTTTCAAGAGTCAGTCAACAGGGCTCTAGAAGATAAGGAAAGGGAACTCACTATAAATGAAGGATGGGAAATGATCAAAACTAGCATTAAAGATAGTGCCCAAAGAACCATCGGGAGGGTCACACAAAGCAAAATTAGGAAACCATGGGTGACGGTTGAAATGATAAATAAAATGGAGGAAAGAAGGAAATGGAAAAGTGTTAACACAGAACACGGGCGTAGAATGTACAGGGCCCTAAACAACGAACTGAGGAGGGTAACAAATAAAGCAAGAGAATCGTGGTGGAAGGGCCAGTGTAACGAAATAGAGAAGATGGCTGAAAGTGGGAGGGTCGACCTATTATACAGAAAAGTAAAACAATTAACGGGGAATAAAATTAGTAATAAAATGGCCACTATTAGGGATAACAAGGGAAACGTATTAAGGGAACCAGCTAGCATAAGGGGACGATGGAAAGAGTATGTAGAAGAATTGTATTCGAAAGACATGAAGCCTACCCACATAAAGATTGAGGGCATACAAGAAGTAGAGGAAGATGATCTTGGTCCGAATATACTAGATAGTGAACTTGATAGGGCATTGCGGGACATGAAAGGGAAGAAAGCAACGGGTGTGGACGAGATTCCTGTAGAATTTCTGAAGAATCTTGGGGGAAAGGGTAAAAAACAATTCTATAATTTATGTAGGAAAATTTACGACGAAGGAAAGTGGCCAGAGGATTTTACCAAGTCTATCCTGATTCCGTTACAAAAAAAGAATAATGCCTTAGAATGCCGGGACTATCGAACAATTAGCTTAATATCTCATGCGGCAAAAGTTATTCTTAGGGTCTTGAATAGATGAATCGAGGGAAAAGCTAAGGAATTCATAGGGAATGATCAATTCGGTTTTCAAAGAGGGAAAGGGACGAGGGACGCAATTGGGGTCATGAGGGTTCTCGTAGAACGAAGCTTAGAATTTAAAAGGGACGTTTGTGCATGTTTTGTTGATTTTGAAAAGGCCTTCGATAGAGTTCAATGGCCAAAACTGATGGTGATACTAAAGAAAGTTGGGTTGGATTGGAAAGATCGGCGTTTAGTGCAAAATTTGTATTTAAATCAGACCGCAAGAGTAAGAGTTGCTAATGGGGAATCGGAATGGGCAGAGTTAGGGAGGGGAGTAAGACAAGGTTGTCCTTTATCACCATCTCTTTTTAACTTATATGCAGAAGAAATGATCAAAGAAGCTTGGGATGAAATAAATAAGGGAATAAAGGTTGGTGGGGAACTAGTGAAGTCGGTTAGATATGCAGACGATAAAGCTATTGTGTGCGATTCGGAAAAGGGTTTGCAAAGCCTAGTAAATGCACTAAATGATAAAGCAAAGGAGTTTGGGATGAAAATCAATGTAAGAAAGACTAAGATTATGAGGTTTTCAAAGGGAACGAAAGCTAAGTTAACAATAAGGGTGGATGGGGAAAAACTAGAGCAAGTAGATCAATTTCCATACTTGGGCAGCCTTCTTTCAAAGGATGGAAGATGTTCAACAGAAATTAGAAAAAGGATAGCATTAGCAAAAGAAGCTTTTATGAACCGAAGGGAACTAATGACAAAGGGACTTGATAAAGGAATCAGGAAGAGATTGGTAAAATCCTTGGTGTGGAGTGTAGTGTTGTATGGGTGTGAAACGTGGACGTTAAGAAAAGAGGATGTCAAAAGACTGGAGGCTTTTGAGATGTGGGTATGGCGTAGAATGGAGAAAGTTAGTTGGGTCGACAGAAAAACGAACGAGGAGGTTCTAGAGATGGTCGGGGAGAAAAGAGTAATGATTGAAGTAATTAAAAATAGACAAAAGAAATGGGTGGGTCAAATATTGAGAGGGGAGGGATTGTTAAAGAAAGCGATCGAGGGAAGAATGCTAGGGAAAAGACAGAGGGGAAGACAAAGACAGAAGCTATTAGACGAATTAAGGGATGGGATAAGTTATCGGGAATTGAAGGAGAGGGAATTAAATAGGGAATGTGGGGGCACATGAACCTACCGAAAGGTAGAACACTTTATATATATATAGATTAGTTTAGAGTACAGACATTTACATTTTCGAATAAAATGTAACACGCATCATTGACTCATGAGGCAAAATGCCTTTTCTTCACTCTGTATGTTAGTGCTTATTCTAGCATCTTGCAAACATACTGGAAGCATCCCTCATTTTTAATGTATTTTATAGAACCACTATTTTTTATCATGTTGCCTAAATAAGAAGTTGCCAATTTTAACAATAGAGATTGTAGCATTCCACAACATCAAAGTTCCCAAAAGATTTTTTGAACATTTTTTTACTCCTTTGTGGGAAAAGTCAAAATTTTAATGTCGAGCTGGTGAAGAGGACAGCTTTGATAAAACGTTTCGAAGAATCATTATCACTTCCCGTAAGCGTTTCTCTCGCTTCGGCTGTTTCTCCAAAGGAGGAAGCACCGTTGCTTATTAATTCCCGGTAACGCGTTATCCACCTCCACGAATTAGTTTATTATTAGCTTCTCATTCTTGGAAATTTAAGGTGGTGTCCCAAATGGCTCTCCGGCTGACCCATTCTTGAAGCCGTCTTTCATTACCTGATCAAAATCACTTCCAAGAAGTAATACCTTCTCGTTCTCTGTGTAATTTTTTTCTTTATTTTTGATTTTGTAATAAAGGACCATCCAAAGCTTTTTCTTTTTCTAAAGTTCTTTTCTTTTTTATCACTCTCTGCTGAATTGTAATCTGTAATATATCTTAAAAGATAAAAGGATTTATCTAGATGTTATGTTTTATGTACAACTTCATCAGCCCGGAGGTTAGTTAAATTCTCAGCCCCCTCACTATGTACCAATTGCAGATTTTGAGAGGAAATTTTATTTACAAGGTAATATGGGAATAATGTAGTTGTATAACATCTTTCCTAACATTAAATAGTGCTCAAAATAAAGGCAATAATTGAGTCAAAGTAATGTAGCAGGAACGTGCTGTTTTTTTCTTGTTTGTAAATAGTAGCATATGAAAATAGTAGTGAATATAATAACAAAATAAATGGATCCTTTCAGGTCATCACCTTTCAGGTCATTCAGGACATCAGATCCTTTTAGGAAAGACTAGTGTTAAAGCATATTTGCAACATTTTCCTCCTATTGTATTCAAATAGCTACAGTGACATTAAAAGAAGCTTCGGAGAAAAAATGTCTAGCAAAGGTGGTGACAATCATACATTTTATCAGTAATGAAGAAACCCATCCTTATCGTCTAATCACTTAATCAGTTGAGGAGCAGAAAGCCGAAATGGCTCCCTCAGGTGGAGTGGTCGTTAATTCCAGCTCTATTTGTACTCATGGGCCAAATGAAAAGGACTGCGGTCTTGAAAACTTTTCCTTCTGGCCCTTCCTCCCTCTTTCTCCTACACACCTTCTCTTTCCAACTTCCTCTTCCCTCGTTCTTCTCCTTGGTTCTCTCTTTCTTTCCTATTCGCTGCCGCATTGCGTAACGCTTGTGGGTAAAACGAACGTGTTCCGCTTGCTTCAAGCGCACTGTTTTTTTATAACCTCTTCTTTTTTATTTTACATCTCTTCTTCCTCTATCTCATCCCTTGTTCAGGAGAATAACATGTCTCTACTGTCTTCCATGGCTACCGTTTTCTGTTTAATCAACGTTGCCTCCTTTTTTGTATACGAAGTAATTGTATGTGAAAGCTGCTATCAGGTGATTGACATCGGATATTGATGAGAAGTTTGTCAGCGGAGTTTTTTCGAATTAATCAAGTTCTCTCCCTTGGAAGTAAAGAAAGACCTGTTGGGGCGAGTGAATTTAGAAAAAGCGCGAAAATTTTCCTGATATTTTGAATTTTACTTTCCCTATCTGTTCGTTCGCGCTAATTATGTGCACGGGAACTTAATTGTAGTATCTGTTAAGTTAAGTTCAGTATCTGTTGTAAATGTGTCTATATGCAATCAAGTACATATCTGTTGCATAAGATCTGTTACAAAAAGTCGTATCTATTATAAGCTGAAAACGTAAACTATTACTCGTTTTTGTTAGAAGACTTTTAGCAAAATATCTCTTTTGTTTTGATTTGATATTTAATTTTGGAAAATGAAATGTACGTCTCAAGAATCAGCTAATTCGAAAATTTGATCCAATGATTTGGGAATTTTAGTTTTCTTTGCATAAACAGTTTTAATAATCAGACTTAGACGAGTTGACTGCTATCCTTATCCAGTATAGCGGTTCACAAAATATGTCACGAAATCTCGGAATACATCTAGCTAGGATGGCTGAGTGTCATTTACGTATCCTATGTCAGATGAAAATATTTTACGAACAATTAAAAATTCTTTAAACCTATACTGATAAATTGAGTAGAAATATTTCTTATTTATTCAATTGTTTTATTCTCAGTACATCGATGAATCGAAAACAGATGTATCCGTTCATTTCTTCCTTGATTTACGTTCTTCAGAGTATTCACTTACCTTAACGCAATTTGAACGGCCGTTTATTTCACTCAAATACGTTCGTTTTAATTGACCTCGCGTGAGTTATCGATCCTCTAATTAAAAATTTACATATTTCGAATCATTCGAAATGTATGCATCCTATCATAAATATCGCAGATGTCACAATTACGGGGAGAAGAAGCGTCCTCTCCTCTCAGGCAGTGCCGCAAAAAGAGACGAAATCAAAAACCAACTCCAAGACGAGCTTCCATCCATCTTCTCCAAAAATGGAGACGTGTCATCCCTCGGATTGAATTAAAAGGAAAAAGCGCATCCTCTCACGTCGGTGCTTTGAAAAATTTTTCGTCGCCGCAATTTTTCGTCTGTCCCAAATCTTTTGATTTAAGGTCTTCCGTCTCATTTTCGCGAGATCGGGGTAGGACATTCCCGAATGACGGAGGTAATTAATAAGCCGAGGAAAGGGATAAGCTATGCCTCCGCAGCAGGCCCTTTTGAACCTCTCATCCATTAAGAGATGGCGAAGACATTGTCATTGCCCAATTTCTCGGCGCTTTTCTCCGAAGCGCACGCGTACGCTGAAATATCTGCGAAAAGTTTAAGGCACGCATTGTCGAATCTGTTCTTATCATCATCTTTGGATAGACTATTAATTTTTTCGGTTTTCTGCTTTTCTCTGAAGTATACGGCATTATCATCTTGTTATCTTGATGTCTTAGGTAGAGGATAACATCTTTTCTCCCTGATAGCCAAGGAGGAAGTGCGTACGCCTATGGTGAAAGGGGTCCCTGGTTCGATTCCCGGTGGGGGCACATATGTGTGGAAATACCTTAAAAATAAGTATAATTTTAACCATGTTACCACGATAACAGACTACAGTGATATTTGACATAGAGGATACGTACTCTAATAGACACTCTCGATATAAATTTTAATTTAGTTGCTTTATAAAATTGAAATTTCATTTAAAGACTAAAATTTCAATAGAATGAAATATATCACGGAATCATTCCAATGACCATAAGAAAGGAACCATCGTATGGTGGCCATAATTATTACTTAAGGTAGAGTGACGTGCAGTGTTGCAATATAAGCATAAAATTGAAAATTAGACAAAATTAATTTGGATTAATTAAATAGAGAATGGCTGGTAATTTAATGTCGTGCATTACCGTTTTATTTAATTCAATTAAATTATTCTTGGATTATAGCTAACAGAAATATTCACCTTCGTTACTTATTGAGCCTTCTTTAACGAATCTTCCATTTTCTTCAAATCTAAGACCCTTTCTTCGCGTTTTCCTTCCTCTTTGTTTCATAACGCATATTTTCCTGTATTTCTGTTCACTTAAAGTATGATTGAAAATTTGGAATTACTTCCAAATTATTCCCTTCAGACACTTTTATGATGCATTCCAAAAATATTTTTCTGATCCTTGTATTGTACCTAATATCATTTTAGTATGTACACGTACAATAAACGAGTTTTGGATCTTGGAAGAAAATATGACATTTATGAGGAAATAAATTATTTAATCGTTATTTAATCTTTATAGCATAGGCATTGTTAATAGCGATACGTTGTAAAAGTGAAAATGATTCAAAGTTTAAATAGCATTTCTATCACAGGATGTGAAGATAAAGACTTCCAAATTCATTTTAAATCAAGTGTGAATGCTAAAAACTTACTTTCTTCACAATTCTTCGACGTTTGTGGAGTGATCTATGGTTTTATGGCCGTTAAGGTCTCTCTTCATTGGAATAATTTTGGGGTTTGGGGTCTGTTGGATGCTATTTGTCTTCTATATAGTTTTAACCGAGTCTTATTATAAAACGATAGGACTCATAAATCGAGTATTAAGGAGAGTAATTAAATTTTTATCACCTGTCACATTATTATAAAAATCTTAAGAAGTAAATTACAAGGCTGCGAGATGACCGTAAAATTTTCTACTGGAATTCTACATGGATTCTTCTTCTACAACGTCTTAACCATACTGAATGAATCCTTGAAATATCCTTTACTCAAACCAGGGTTCATAGGCGAACATGTTATTTCCCTGCTTCTTTCGCAATAAAATAAAAAATGTTGCTGAAATCGTGAAATATGGGTTCTCCATATGACCTGAAGCGAAAGAAGTGTACATGATGTAGTAGTGTATCTCGCAACCGCATCTTTTTCGTTGCAGATGAGATTCGAAAGGCGATCTCTCTCGGAAAGAGAGTCGCTTTCGACATCTCCGTGCGTCATAAAATTGATAAATGTTCGCACGAAGCGTGGTGGTTAATTTTACGGCCACGGATGTATAGAGAGGGATTCATCATACAGTCAGCAATCGATGGGAAAATCTCCTACCGCTTCCACGTTTGCATTTCTTTCAATTTATGGCTCCGTATTATAACTTACATGACATTTAGAGTGTCATTTTTACGCACTCGTAATCCTTCCCAAACTGCCATACGCTTTTCAGCGGCGTGAAGAAATATATCCGCGATTATCATTGTTGAGAAAAATATGGCGGAATCTCCATTTAAGCGGAATGAATCGCGTCATTGAGGGTGTGGAAGAATCGAGCGCACTTAAGGGAAATATTGCTCTGAAAGTGCAAGATTATTATGTAACTTAGAATTATTAAGTAGTGGCTGATGATTTATTTCAACTAGCCGTTTATTCTGTAACTATATAGAAATATAGATGAGTTGGCTAATTGTAAGTACACATTTTTCTTAAAAAAAGATGCCTAATTCTGTGTTATGAAATTTCCTTTACGTTATCCTTACGAATAATCTTTCTGTCTTCTTATAGTTATCTATTAAGAGAATTATTATATTATTAGTTGTTTAGTTATTATTATTAGTTGTTCCGTGCGAAAATTCCGCCCAACTGAATTGAAACATTGATTTATACGAGAAACTGTTGTTTTTTAGATATTTTTTAGTTTATGTGTATTCCTTTGTAGTGATTGGAGTGTTTGGTGAAATGTATTTGTATGGAGAAATACAATTTCAGTGTCCGCTACGATATACCTCATTTTTATCGATAGATCGATATCTACAGATATAGTAACGAAACTTTATGGACAAATTCAAATTTTAATTCCGTTTTTTACCAAATGGTGCATTTCTCATTTGTTAGTCTATTTTAAGCAGGAAGCGGGACACCTGCTTAAAATACTGTGTACTTTATATGTTTTGGTGGATTTTGAAGGGAGCAATGCGCTGGTCATCGAAAAGGGATGTTTAGAAATAGTATATAAGGATATTATGCAAAATCTAAAAGAATAATGACCAATATTCCGTATAGGATCGAGTTTCATCTGGTTTACCTCGAGTATTTCCGTCTCACTTTCATCTTAGTTAATAAACTATTTCCTATTCTCCTTTGTGATTCTCCGTTTGTTATGATTTTAGCCCATTTAAATTTCAGACACGGCAACATTCTTCATCCATTCATCCTCTTATCCAGGGCAATATTTATTCGGAGGCGTGCATTTATATCCGTCCGCGGGATTCTGCGGCATCATTCTCTTTCCAAACGAGTCATAATTGGACAATTACGTCTCATCTCCGCTTGATTGCTTGTCCTATACATGTTCCTCAACTCATAACACGGCACTCGAGATTGCATCGCGTGAAATCAGCGGAAAATCAACCCCAGCGTTCGCTTCATCTCCAAAGAAGGAATGCCGCCGAGAAAGTGCTGTCCAATTCCCGCGAAACAATTACGTTCGCATCGGGCGCATTGCCAAAGGTATTTTCGCAGCTAAAAGTGCGATGCTAATGAACGTGGCCCAGATGCCTTGAAAAGCCTCGATATTCCTTGGCGTGCGAGCTTAAAACACGCGACAGTACGTGTCTCCGTTTGTTTTCTTTTTTTTCGTCGATGCCTCCGTGTGTCAGTTCTAAGTTTGAGGAAATTGGGAATAGAATTTGGGATAAAGAAACAGGTAGAAAGGCGGCATATGGTGATAATTAGGCGTTCTCAAGTGTCGGCTCGTTAATTGCCAATTTCCTCTCGCCCATTAACCTTCGGCCGCCGTTTTTCATTCCCGTAAGACGCGGACAGCTTTTTGTGAGGAAACATTAATGTGACCAGCTTTCTGTTACGACTTTCTCTGAATTTACCATATAAATATTTATACCATTATGATAAGGTGGTGCTTAAACGTCGTTAAGTTTTACTTTAGTCTTTTATCTATTTACTGTGAGGAATATAAATTTCCTTCATTTATAAGTATGTGATACTCAGCCTGCGCGGACTGTGCTGCGAGGTTGCCTATACTCCAATTATCAATTAATTATTGCAGCTAAAATAAGGTCCATTCAGACGAACGCCGCTATAATTTTTCATTAATCCACTTTCTTCAGTGTCACAATTCCCGGACAAAACTGAGATTCTCTCCATATAAGTGAAAATGTAGATCTCTCTAAGCCGCTGAATTCGTTTTTAGAAAAAAAAACAAAAATTATTATTTTGTAGATTTTATATTTTGTATTTATCTAATACTCTATAACTTTCTAGAAATATAAATGAGTTGTTTAATTGTAAGTACATATTTTTTTAAAGGAAGATGTCTGATTCTGTATTATGAAAATTTATTTCGTTAAGAATAATTTTCTTGTCTCAAACCAAGATTTAAAAATAAAAACACGAGAATATTTCATTTCAAACATTTTTATATTTTTCATGAATAATAGGCATTTCGTTCCACTCTTTCCTTATCGGTCCGATTTCTTTTCATGTTCCCGTTCTGAGAAAAATTTTTCTGTCTGGACTTACATTCCCTTCATGACGCCAATCATGCGGCATACTGATTAGATTTTTGTTTCTATTTTTCCTGATGATGGTGTGAAGTGTCGAAACCTAGGCCGCGAAATCATATATAAATTATTATTATTTAACTCTTTTATCAGCGATGTTAGACCCCTGTAGGTCACCCTTACACCTAACCTCTGAAGTCAAATTTGATATAAAGATCGTAAATTTGAGAAATACTTAAATAAATCAAAAAGACAGCGAAAATATAATTAAAGATTTGGATGTGGGGAAAAACTCCTCAACTGAAGGCTTTCGGAAAAAAACCCTCTTGAGGGAAAATCGAACAAGAAGAAGAGCGAGAAAAGACATACACCGATAGAAATGAATTGGATCAGGTATAATATATCCGTTTTATTCCAGACTATCGACATTCCCGTTCTATGATATTGTGGCATGGAATATGGTTTGTCTGTATGATTATGTATATAGTGATATATCTGAAAAGAGATGGAGAAGAGTATGTGGGAAAAAACCATATTAAATCTCGGATACAATATTTTTCATAACGTGTTCTGTTACGGAAGGAAAGAAATTACAGATTTACTATAACCATTATACTATAATAAGTAATAATTGTTACGAATAATTTGATATAGTTAATAATAATAATTCAATATATCAATGATAAAATGAATTATAATAATATAGGTAATAATCAAATCAATAATACAAGTGTTAGTATTTGATTGAATTTAATCATACAATTAATAATATAATTGTAAAAGTAACAAAAAATAATTAATAATGAAAATAAGTTTTAGAGATTCGATAAAAATTTATTTTTTTTTGTCTTTACGTTACTTTTCTACCACTGAGAAAAGAAATTTAATGAACAAAATCGGTCTTCGCGATGTTGGTCATGCCGCGGCGTGCATGCTTGTGGGGTTATTTGTGAAAGTTTCCTGTCGCTTCCCAGAGAACACTGATAAATTCACCTTGTTGAGGTTTGGAGCAAGCTATTTTCCAATCCTAAGTAGCCGCAAAATTGCCTTCTCTTCGCGGAGGAATTACGTTTCCAGCGAACGATCCGGTTTTCCGATCTAGTCACGAATTTATGCGTGTAGGATGAAACAGGATCCTTAGCTCGGATCGAAGAACGGATATTGATTCATCGATGTTAACTCGGTTTGAATTATCGGCATTAATTATTTTTCGATTTACTCTGCCGTTTCGTGATTTTATTAATCGCTTCACGGATCGCGGTTTCGCTTCGTACCCACGATAGAAAATGGGCGTTGAGATGTTAACGTGATAAGTAATGCAGATAGGAGTAAGATTTCGAAGAGAAATGGATAAATGAATCCCATTAGAATCGATAAATTGCGTGTGGATAACGCCGAAGGCAAACCAATGAGACGCTATCCGACTTTGCTTGAGAAAAAGTAAATCTTTCTGTTTTATTTTGAAAGGCAGTTGCAATAAATAATACTTGTCGTTTTCTTTGCGGCATATATTTAGAAGATGATATACGTGGTAAAGTAATCGTGTGGGATTGAATTGTAAGTCAAATATTTGCAAATGTCGATGCTAAACGACGGACGGTGGAGAGATATTTCATTTATTTTGTTGAGGATTGAGTTGTTTAATACCTCCGTTAAACAACAAAATTTCTTTTTCTCTCTTGTTACTTTTGAAGGCTACTGTACATAATTCTGAATGAACGCAGTTTCCACCTGTTTGAAACGTACAGCATTATCTTTTATGGGAAAAGATTCGAAAGTGGCGATTCGCGTCTTCAATAGATTGAGCTTCTGTGGTCGCAACCCATTCAAGTAGTATGCAATCTTCTTTCCGTTTCTCTTTTAGTAATTTAACATTAAATCTCTTCGGGATACTAGTGGGATTCTGAGTCAATGTGCCACTTCCCCACTTTTAGAAAATGCACCCGAAAAGAAATCATAGTAAAACGAGGAAGACCTTTTCCGAAGGAACGTCATTACGTTGAAAAATTCCTTTTCACAAAACCATCCTTTGATCGATGTTGGGTTTGAGCTTATTTAAAATAAAAAAAACCGCTATTCTGACCAAAGGTATCATCTTCAAGTTTCCATATTGGGTTGTCAAAATGCATGACCATAATCATCACCGGCGTCTCATTGCCGATGGAGCCTACGCTTTCTCTTCCCTCTAAAATCTGTTTTAGAGTTTTTATGTTTCGCCGATATCTTATTGATATTGATAATTTATCAATACCTATACGGTACGATAGTAAGCTTTATCTTTTTTCAACATTGGATGAATGCAATCGTATTGTGTAAATTTATTTTGAAATTTAAAATTAGAATCTATGTAAATTAAATATGAAGATTCGAATCATCGTATAGGACTTAAAGTATTTTAAATTTAATATTTTATCTGCAAAGGGATTGAATTCCATGGGGATTTATTTCCTCTATATATGCTGCGAGTACAGCTTTGGTGGTCCTAATTGAACGACTCATGTAAACTCTGCTATAACTAACTATCCACCATAGATACAGCCTGATTTAGCAATTTGTCTTATAAGAAAGTCTGCATGTGAAACAATCCGGCCCTCTTGTGTTGCGTGTTGTTTAAGAAAACGAGTACATTCGTGAAATAAACTTAAAGAGAACATTTCCATTCCATTTTTCACACGTCATTTAAAAGATAAAAAAATATTTAAATAACAGCATATTTTTCAGGAATTGACTAAAATACCACAATGAACTCCCAAATAGGCCCTATTTGTCCCGAAGGCCGCTGGTTCTCCACCTCTATACGGTATTATTTGATACTACCAGATAACCTTTCTTTGTATGCAATTCATAATCACGCTCCATGTGCTATTTTCTCGATTTGATTTCAGAAGGATTTTTCACCTGGATCATTTACTCTTTACGGCGCGCGTTTACCATCTGCGATTCCATCCTTCAAGTATCGTGTAACCAAAGATTGCAAAGTTCAGAAAACGCAATTATAAGACCTTTCATTTTCTCCTCGATCGTGACCACATGCCAGCTATATAGGTATCCATAATGAAAAATATACGGCTCAAGGTCAGGTGCAATTACTGCCCGCCCCAGAAATATAAATTGCAGCAGGGAAAAATTGATTAGGATTCGATCGAGCTTTTTCCAGCATGATGAAGGAAAGATTGATGTGTCGGAAGAAATGTGATTTGAAAAATTGTACTCTCGACGAGTTGAAACCTAAAACCAGTCGAAAACTCGCTGTAATGTCAGCCTTATTTTCTTGTATAGCTTTCCTCAAATTATAAATGTATCAATCAGATTCTTGCTTGTTTTTTAATATCTAACGAATTTTCGCCGCTTTTAAACCAATGAATTTGATGTTATTCAAATAATTATGTTCCAAGTAAGATGTCCTTCTCATTTCTTATATTACTAAAGGAGGAGCGTTAGGAAAACTTTGCATATAAGGGAGCGCACCTAGGAAAAATAATCTTGAAAAAGTATGACGGAACCGAGAATTGAACCCAGGATACTTTTAGCTTACTAAACTATCCGGCCATAACATATTCTCAAACCATTAGGGAACTGAAAGCAAGGGCAGTGGTTTCGTCCGGCTGTGCGGCATCGTCCACGCCACTACTTCATAGAGGCAACGGTTAAACAAAGTTTCCATTACTTATATTTCTTATATATTCTTCTATCACTTATATTATTTATTACTTCTCTTCGTTTATATTTGGCAATTTTACTTAGATTTTGGCAACTCTCTCAACCCTTAGGGTTTCTTAATTTCCTTTATTATAACATTTATTTAGGTTATTTCGAAAATTTATGCATTGATTCTTCGAAATATTTAGGATTTATTATACATTACATTACTTTTTCAGGATCTTATTTTTTTTAGGATCTGGTATTGGAAGGGATTTTCCAAGAAGGATTTATTTTGTGTTTTATGTATTCGAAATTTATTGGCAATGCTAAATGATGCACACGAGAGCATGTTTAAGAATGGCGCTAAGTTTGTGTTGATACGTGTTGACAGAAATGTTTGAGAAGCTAGGTTTAAATAGATGAAATTTATTGGAATATTATGTAGACATATCGTTCAAACATTAGTCTCAATAGTATTAGTTTTAGAAGATTTGTTTGGTGATAGTAATAAAATAGATTCGGTTTTAATCTTAATAGGACCTTATTGTTTCTATAAGAAATTACATTGTTTAGGGCTTAGCGTGGATGAACTGAATGAATGATTAATGGGTTTTCTTTTGAGGTTAGGTATCTGACAAAATGTCTCACATCTATGAAATTAATTTTCGTTGCGATTCTGAACTGCAAGTGTCTCTTTTTCTGATGCCTACTAGAGTTTAATGAAAGGCTTGCTTTATTATCTCACAGTAAAAAACCTCGTGAGGTATAAATCACGTTGGAGCGTATCTGACGAGACCATTTCCGCAGAGTTCTGTATCAGGAGAGGTTTAGTAAAAATTGTAATAAATAACAGACGGACTTCCAAGTAAATTCCGAAACTCCTCCCAGTCATGCACGTCCTACTTTTCCTTCTTTTTCCTCCGCTCCATTAATTTGTTAGCCAGTAGTCACGTTCACGTGAGTGCGGTTTATCAATCACCAACATCTTTAATCCTTTCTTTGGGGATGCCCGTATAATTACGAGTTTATTTGATTTGTTCCCTACTTGCCGTTTCGTTTAATGCTGCAACTTAATTAACCCACGTCAGCGTCATCTGGAATTGCACAGGTGAAAGGCTTCAAGTGATGGGATGAAGAAGTCTGTCCGAGTCTTGAAGCTCGGAATTGATTTCAGTGGCACATAATGTTCATTATTCCTTCCATTTGATAGTCCGTATTTGATTTCATTTTCTGAATATAAGATAAATATGATTTTTGATATGTGTAATCCATTTGAAATTTAAGGTCACCGTCAAGAACGAAAACTAACAAAGAAAAGCTTTAGTGTTTCACTAATTTATGCTTTTAATCCCGGATTATTCCTGTTCTTTGCGAATTGAAATTTATATTGCATTTAATCATAAAAATAAATTTACGACGACATTTTCTGTAATTGTAACTCTAACTATTCTACTTTATTATTTTCTTTTTTAAATCAGCCTCGAATATAAGTATTTATAAATAAAATCTACGGAGACGAGCAACCTTCAACTCCTTTCTCTTCTTGAATTTTACATACTCTTTGATGAATTTGTTTTGGTTGAAAATAGCTATGTAATGAAGATAGCCGTAACAGGTCTTCTAAGGAATAAAATTTGATAGAAAAGCACATATCTTTCCTTGTAGGATTATTTATGTCAGATAGTACACGATTTCTCCTGAAGTTCGTCGATTTGATAGTCTCTGTTCATAAGGGGAGGCAGATTCTCTCTAAGTATTTCAAATTTTATTTCACCAATGGTAAATACCTATCATCCCTGAGATCTGATTTAGTTACACCGCTGATCATACGTCTTCGTTTTCATTCAAAGAGATATAGAGTACTTTTATTTTATTGGTGTTTGATTGTATGTATTTACATTTTCTCTCCAAAGTGTCTTTTCAAATTTAAAGATGATAACGAACGAAAGTATCTCACTTTGGAATCACACGTATACTTCAGCCGTATCTTTTCTTTAGTTGGCATGATCTTTTTCATCAGTGGCCAAATCCTCAAATACATGTAATCACTACCAAAAAATCTTTCTTTTTACAAAATAGCAAGACTGCGCAGAAAACAATTTACCTTATTTTACGGGAATCCTCGCTAATAACCGCAAAAACAGAAAAATCGTTAGCCGCAGTAGCCCCTTACTTCTTTTGCATCTAAAGGTTTTAGTCATAATAACGCCTTAGAAATATCAGTCGTCCAATTCATTTTCGGTCTTCCCCGTCTCCTTAGCTTGCCGATCGTAATTTCGCTCACTGGAACTTTTTTTGCCTTTCTTCCACTTTCCTTTCCCCTCCAATTTGGGCCTCCAGTCTGAGAGCTTTTTTCCCAAATGGCTCTTTTCTCCCCTCCCGCACCTCTCCTTGGGGCAATCAATTCCCTTAATTTGTCCCGCAGTCCAAAAAATCACCCTCTTAGTTCCGCCCACTCTCTCGGACATCCTTAAAAGAAAGAAAGAGAGAGGACACTCCTCTACACCTGTGGATATCAGCATTTTCTTCACGCCTCCTGAAAATCTTTCGCGTCAGAATTTGCCACGCTTTTCCCATTTGACTTCCGGGTTACCTTGTCCGTTCCTCTGAAAATTACGCATCTACGTCTCTGAAAGATTGATTTTCCTATCTTGGATTTTCTGCTCTACTTGGTTTCGTTTTTTGCTAACGGTTTTACTCCTTCTAGGTTTGCTCTTATTGGTGAATAAAGTACTTGGAATTCTCCATTATTCGGGCTTTGGATTGGAAAAAGATGCACGAATAATACCGTAAGAAAACACGGATAATCCAAACATTCTCTTTTATTTCTTATAATGTTCATAATTTCAATTTATAAACAATTTGTCATCATTTGTGCATTTAGACTTATTTCCGATCGCCTCGTAGACTCATTAAGAATTTTCTGTCATCGATAGTAGATCTTTTTATCGGTGATAATATCATTGGAGTCACATTCTCACTGCTCCTTAAAAACGGACTTTCGTAATTCCTGCTTGTATTACCGTTTGAAAATGCTTAAATTTTTTGTTTGATTTTCTTAGAAACATCGCGAAAAATATCGACGTAGAATAAGAAATTGAACACGGATACTCTGTGAAACGATAAACTGTACACGGATAAGCGGGAGCTCACTAATTACAAAATATTACGCTGACTCTACCGTTACTGATGCGCTTAATGTGGTTTACTCACTGAATTTTCACGATTAGAGTGACGAAGCTAATTACATTCCTGTGCTATTCATCAATTTAGCACACGCCCTATTTATCTATTTTTCAATTTTAATTGGAATTAACGCATTAGTTATATACTAAAAATCCAATTTACTTTGTTAAAGTTTAAATTCTCCAAAAGCTACTTTAACGTTATAGGAAAGTTGTGATCTTTTTATTTTTATTTGTGTCAATTAACTTGATTTTTTCTCAGAATAATTTTTTTACGTTTCATAATATTTTTATGACAAATACCGAAATTAATAATTAATAACCATGCAGGAAGTAGGACTTGAAAAGAATTCTGCATCCAATAACTTAAACCATTAATTGGATAATTGCCCCCTCCTTGCTGAATAGTAATTTCACAACTTTTGTGTTTTCTTTCCTTATCCAGAAACAATTTTATTTAATATTACCAGACCTTCAACGTTATAGGTTTCTAATGCTGTTTGTGGCTCCAAAAGAATCTACTAAATCAGTTTAATTTATGTCCAAATATTATTATTTGATTAGTTTATAAACTTTTTATATATTTGGTATCCTCTAATTTATTAGCCAATTTGTCACTAAAAGTTGTTTACTTGGCGTCCTCTGCTTATTTACAAACGTTAAATCCTTTTGTATACTGATTATAAAGTATCAACTTCAATTCTTTAGATGAATTATGATACATTAATGGAGATGATCATTCAAAGGAGAACGTCAATCGAATATGAAAACATTTATCGCAAAAGTTGTATAGAATTGCTTCTTCCGAGCTAAAAACCGGGGGAAGCGAGATGACGTGTTGCTCAAGATTTCAATTTCCATTCGAGTTCTTGCACTGTTCTGTCATAAACCGATTGGAACGAATGAAATAAGTCGCGATCTCATGCTTTCCCCATGATAGCGATTCGAGACACTTGTCCCTCGTGGCGACCGGCTTTCGCCAATCAGAACGGAGACTTGCGCAACTGCCCTGAGGTGAGATGCCGTTGCGAAACTAATTCGCCTCTCGCTGTTTATTCTCTTAAATATTAGTTAAGCAATAATAAGTCGACAACGGCTGTTGATTAATTGACCTTTGGCGGATCGGTCGTAATCCAAACACTAATTTTTATTGCGGGAGAGCAAGGCTTAATCACCGTCTCATAAAAAAATTGTATTTATAACCGGTCGGAGAACGTGAGACGTTAAAAACGTTTGATTTCATTGAGCAGTTAAAGATTTATGCAACAGCATGAGCTCCTGTGCATGTGTACTTATTAATCAAAGTTTATTGTCCGTGTCATCTAAATGTAGCTTATTTTATTTTTTGTCGTATTGTTTACGTTTTGTTGCGTTGTGATTAACCTTAATCATCAGATTGATGCTCATAAATCTAGGATTGCCTTCTTTAATGCTAACATAACTTCATTGCAATTATGATTCGGTTCGGGGAAGTTTAATTATTAGATTAAATATCCTCAGATTTAATATTTTAGGCGTATAATTTTAATTTTTTTCGATTTCTTTT
This sequence comes from Pachydiplax longipennis, assembly GCA_036926295.1. Taxonomy (NCBI): domain Eukaryota; kingdom Metazoa; phylum Arthropoda; class Insecta; order Odonata; family Libellulidae; genus Pachydiplax; species Pachydiplax longipennis. The sequence goes on along the minus strand of JAVFKF010000001.1, from coordinate 17,127,140 downwards.
GTACGATATTGACATTAAAATCCCTATTCCAGGCAATATATAAGGCTTATATCATTCATCTACAAAGGATATATTTAGGTTTATAGGAGTATTTATTTAATTTAAATTGGTTAAAATTATGAGTAGTAGTCATAGTATTTCAATAATGCTTCGACAGCTGAGGTCGCACAAATGGGTCTCCAACGGTAATTGAACCCGGGATCGCATTTACCAAAGACGAGCGCACTGCCAAGCTATCCAGGAGGACCCTTACCTTTATAAATAAGCTTTGTCCCATACATTTTGGGTAATGAAGGAAATTTATTCTATCTAATTCAGGATAACCTGAAATACATATAGGACTGTCAATATCCACCATGTTGCATTATTCTACCTCCAACGATTTATATGATGGAACAAATTATTTCATGCGAAAAGATTTCTTTCCGTTAAATTCATGGCAATAATTTTTTATGAGAATTAAACTGAATATTTAACGTCACGATCCCACGATAAAACGGCAAATAGCGTTTACCTCAACTACTTTGTGTCCACTGACGTCTTTTCTCCCCTTGATATCACGTTATCTGTTTATCATACCACTTACGTGCTTTATCCTCAAATACTTTCGTCTTGATTCTCGATTTTAAGATTCCTTTTTAAACGTGTTGCGACGCCAAATGAAAGTGATTAAATTCGAATTGGAGAGTCTGAATTTTTTTATCACCTGAACTGAAGATGGAATCAGAGCAGGTCATCCGAAAGTGTCTCGCCTTAAGCAAAAAATCTCATGCCCTTAATTTCATTTTATTTGGATTTAAAATATTCAAATATATTCCTCGATCGATAGTGTGAATATTTAGCAATCATTTGGTCCCATTCATCAAATATCTCGGTGGTGATCTTTCGGGTGATTTTTACGAATGGTAAAAAATCCCTTATGTAACTATATAAATGGTGCTAAAGATTGATCTTCATTTGGCTTCTGGTTTGAGAACGATTCGTGAATCTGATATCTATGATTTACATCATCATTTAATTGCTTCATTTCCTGCAAAGCTTTTTGCCGTTCCTTACCATGCTCAGTAAAACAGAACTTCTCCCTGTAGTAATAACATATTTATTGTAATAAGCTATGCGAAATCCTGGGCGGCTTTTAGTGATTTCGAAGCAGATTACTTCCCTTCTCTTGCTTCCGAAGTTGGAACCTTAACATGCTTCCTTTATTTATTTTTGAAGGATATCAGATTGAGGCAATATTTATTAAAGAGGTGAGGTAAATTAAAGTACTAACATTATGGCAAAAAGGCCCCCTTGTAAAAAAAGCATTTGCTAGTCTTTTTTACATTGTTTCTACCACACTGAGTATTCATGCTCATTCTTCTCGTCAATTGTGGATCCTTCCTCAGTCTTTGAATATCATTAGCCATTTTCCCTTAAAAAAAAGTTAAAAACTTTAAACTTTTTGAGGAGTTTGTTGAAATTATTTTCTATCTGTGTTTAACTGGTAAACTATCAGCTATTGCATGGTTTTTATTTATTTATTTTAAGCAGTGAATAGAGGGAATTCAATCGCTATTCCTTCTTTTCATGGTATCGGTTTTCAAAGCTGTAAAATATTTAGTTGCTAATTAATGAATTACTTCCAAAGTATATTAAATTTTTAAACAAGTTAGATAAGAATTGATCTAATATAATTTATCATATGAGGTTAATTCTTACTTAAAGCTTTCCACCGAACTCCAAAGTGGATGGGATATTAATTGGTAAATGAATTATTCGTCTTTGCTTGGACTCAAATTCGATAGCGATAATATTTGCATTTATGATCTCGTTCACTCCTTTAGTGATTTTCCAATTATTAAATTTGCTGTTTTCAATAATGTATTTAATCCCTTCTGAAGAGCCAAAATCGCGTTAGCTGTTGATTTGCGTTTGGTCTTTTATGCTTTCAACTCCTCAAGCGGGGAAATTCGTGCGTCGTACATTTATTTTATATTCCTAGCGCGTCCTACTTATTTTCAATGTTTCCGCAATTCCGTCTCCCTCTAATAACCTCTCCAAGGACACAGTATGTCTTATCTGTAGACTTCCTCCTCTGGAGGCGCATGCTGCCATGGATAAGTAAGCCGCCAGTGATTCCAGTCTTTCTTTCTTCCAAGATAAAAAAGGCAGATAAACTGATGCTGAAGGACGTGAAATGTGAGCGGCGTATTTCACTTTATGGATGAAGGAGGGCGACAAAACAAGGGTTCCATTTAAATAGGTTTCTTCCTTCGCCTATGAATCAGCTGATCAGTTCTCCGAACGTGCCTCTTTCGTGAAGAGCGTGAGGAATAGATGGCGGTTTCCCTCAATGTCTTCGCTTGAGTTTGCTTTTCAACATATAGAATCCATAATGAAATAAATTCCTCCAAAATTCAAGATGATATACTAGAAATAGAGATGAATCATGAATGATTTGGAATATTTTTATAATAATAATAAAGCGTCTTTATTAGGGCGAGATTCTTACATAAAACCCTTCGTCATATCAAATTTTAATGAAAGAGAGAGTATGAAAAAGTAAAAACTACTTTGTGGGCTTGTGTAAAAACCTTTGTGATTAGGAAAAAAATACACCACAGCAGGAAGACAACCAAAAGGAGGGTAGTGTGAAAAACATGCGAAACCTACCGATAGTTAGCTAAATTTAAAGAGAATTTAAAGAGAAGGCAGGTAAAGAGAGCTTAAATAAAGATAGTACACTTTACATGACCAATACCCTTACATAAGAAAATACAGTATATACTTATTTATTATGAATTATCTGGAAGGAAAATTACAGAAATTGGATTTACGGATATATAAGATAAAAGTTGAAATTTTAAGAAGAAAAGCCATCTTGATAGCTGATATAGGAAAGCACAAATTAGGTGGTGGTATTCTAGTGCATTACTGCGAGGAATTTTAGAAAATATTTTTCCTTATGAAATTCCAAGAATCATTTTCTTTCCTCAAACAACTATCTTTAGTTATAGGAACAAGTATTGCATCAACTTTCCGTAATGTTGCTTATTTCTTAGAAACAACCAGGTCTGAGGTGACGAACAAAATTTAAAGAAATGGAATATATTTTCTACATGGCATTAAATTATTGTATGTTGAAGGAAGGAATATTTTTTATTCATATTTTGGTGCAGGATAGATTATAAAACATCATTCTTTCCTTCACACATTTGTTTCATTCTTGCTCATGACGGTGGTAATATGAAGGCTGCTGAGATATGAATGACACATAAAACAATGGTATTCATATTGGTCATTCCTTATTGATAGATATGGCAAGTGTTATTCTAAGAGTCATTGTGCTGAACTTGCGTATACGTTTCCCATTCAATGCATTCTGACTCAGTGTGTGAAGCATGGTTAATTATTTTTCTACTTCCTAACAGTTCCTAACAGTAACGGCTATTGAATTGCTTCTGTTTTAATTAGTAGAATATTTTATTACAAAGACTACTCCCTCTTAAATATTTATATAAATCTCACAGACATATATAATTATATTCACTATATTTAGATTTTTAGATTTAGATTGAGATTCGTATCCCGCAAGCCGCCAGCGGCGTATGGCAGAGGGCAGTTCATTCATTTTATATCACAATAATTCATTGACACGGATTTTGGTACAGTTTGGTACATCATGTGCTTCCGGAAACTGTATGGATATATCCGGAGCAGGCAGTAACCCCATGGCGACAGTGTATTATGCCGGAAAATGGGTTTTTCCCAGCCGTTTAAGTCTCCCTATCCCTCGTCACTGTGTTCCATTGTTACCTCTCTCATAGACACTCTCCGCCCATTCCATTCAATACATCCGCCGTCTCTGCGTCACGCTTCACATGGAGACCTGCCGCGGTGGGTGCCGGAGGATGTCGCTCCACCCTCCTCCTAATTATTTCATTGATTTGTCCATTATCCGGAAGGATGTCGGACTCTTTTGTCTCCTCCCACGCGACCTTTGTCTACTCTTGTACTCGGTTATTGGTGAAGAGAATCATAAACGGGTATTGTTTCTCTGTGTCAAAGGTGACTTGTGTGACTCACGCGCCACCTGCGACACTCATTGAATCCCGTGATTATGCACATGATGTTCTGGATTACTAATCGTTGTCTAGGAGTTATTCAGGATAACTGATCGTTTTCGTTGGCTCGTTGAAATCTCGTATTAATCATGGGTGAATGTTTCCCATTATTTAGTGAGCATATGAGTCAGTATGGGTCTTATTAGGGTGGATCTAAGATTCTCACTGTCAACGGTTCGCTACCGATGCTTTTCTTACAGATTTTCATCGTTACAACGCACTTTCGCTAGATACAATGTAATGTAACTAAATGTAATGTGATAAATACAGTGAGTATATTGGCTACGAATTATTTTGCTTCATTATTTTTTATTTCAAAGATGTTTTGCGAATCGCTATATTTCTCACATCATTTAGTTACAATAATTTTGTTCCAATCAATATTTTGTTTATATTTACCTTATATATTTATTCTTTTACCACTACATATTATTTATATTTTGTTGGCATTCTAGAAATTTAGTTGCTACATACTGCAAATTATTTTCTCAATATTGAATGATTTATTTCTTTATTATGATATACTTTTGCCGCACAATCTGCCACAGAATTTTTTAATTATTTGTGCTTCAATATGATTTATTGCAGTTACTTTCGCTTATTTCTTATTAGACTTATTTTGGTTACTTTCGCTAATTACTTAACGAACGTTTATTGAGCCCTTGAACTATTCTTCTCTTATTATTAGTAATTCCATTCTTAGTTTCTTTACTACTTTCTTTGGCATACACGTATAGATTAATTCAGGGCGATTTAATAATAAATATTATGCATCAGAAAAATATAGCCATCTTTATTTATGACTTTATTTATCAAAACAAGGTGTACCACAATTACCGCTATAATCGACAAGTTTTATTGCCTAATCCCATAAAGTGGGCGAGGTACGTCAAACAGGATATTGAGGAACACGAAGGGCGGAATAAGTATGTTAATTAATTTACACCCGGTAAACCTCATGGAATCCTCCGAAAACTCGTCTCGAGGCACCGTATTTGTCCTTCATCATAGCTCGAGAGATGGTCGAAAAAAATAAGTCTCGGCAAGTTCGAGAGGTGCTCCTTCGAAATTTAATCTGTTTCGTTGGCCCGTAGGTCGAGTCAGTGACCGTGGAAAAGGCATGGGCAGTGGGGCGGATGAGATGATTGCTCCCTCATCGTGCCCCCGAGGCGCGGAAGTCCCAAGTAACCGCCCCCACTCCCTCTCCCAACCTCACCTACTCAACCCTTCCTTCCTCGCTTCTCTATAGCTGTACTTCCCAATCTTCCACCATGGTCCACCATAGTGCTATATTTACGCGCTTTGTATGTAGCTTAATATCCAAATGTCACTCATAAGAGTCTATCTGCCGGTAGGTTAATTTACCCTAATGTTACCTATTCAATGCCCTTCCTTTCGTTCTAACCTAATACCGCCCTTTATATCATTCAACATAGTATGCCTTTTCTTACTTCCTCTCTCTTTCTTTGCATTATACCTTCAATTGCTTTCTTTTGTAATTACTGTAAATATCTACCCACCCATTTCCTTTACCGTCGCTTATTTTTTTCAATCCATTACCTCCGTGTTTATTATCTTATCAACTCTACTTAATTTTTCCATTTTACGCTACACCCGCATATCGAGGGTCTATGATCTTTTGATGTTCTCCAAGCCCACGTTTCACACCCGTACAACAAAATAAACTTCACACCAAGGATCTCACGATTCTTTTCCTGACTTCCTTATCAAGTCCTTTCTTCATCAGTTTCAAAGAAATGTAGCATGTTTGAATTTCTCATAAAGTGTACGCTTTATTTCGCTTAGTATTTTTTCCGTTTTAAGGAACTTTGTAATAATTATACCTTAAACTGCACTTATAGATATTCGTTACGAATCGTTAAAAGTGATTACATTTATTAAAATAGTAAATATATCAATAAGAAAAACGAGGTAAATAAACTAGTAACCTTATTAATTCGTAAATTCATACAGAAATGCATCATAAAAGGGTACTAGGATTCCAAAACTCCTACATAAATATGATTTCTCGTGAATGAAAGATTGTATGCTTGGTGATTTCTATTTTGGTTTGAATTAAACTTACAGTGGTCAAAGTCTGGTTCTCTGTGCCGCAAACAGTGTGTGAGTTCGTATGTAAGTTTAAGGAAAAAGAAAGGTTGGGAAGCACTACTCCATCTCCCGCTCTTCTTATCCTCAGTCCATTCTCCTATCTGGTTTCCGCTCTTTTGACATTTACTCTTTGCCGTTTCCTCCCTCTTTTTCACGCTTCCATACTTGATACCGATTCCCCATTGCCCCTCCTTTCTTTTATATTTCCTCTTTTATTGCCGTCCCTTATCTGTTTCCCTTTAAGGTCTCTTTATTACCTCCCCGTACCCTTTTTTCTCTCGTTTCTCACTATTTTCTCATACTCTCTGACTCTTCATCTTTCTTACCTTTGAATATGTGTCATCCTTTTCCTCTCTGAGAGTTCCCAACTGGCTCGTATATTTCGCTTCCATTCTTTGTCTAACATTTCGATTTTTCTGTTTTTCCTTTCCGTGCGTTTCTCGTCTTTGCGAACAAGAACTCTTGCTTGTCTGCTAGGTCTCCCATGATTTTTTGCTGATGTTTCTCTTGATTTTTGCGTTTATTTTTATCAGTTTTTCCTATTGTTTTCTTATAAATTATCAACGTCTGCAGAGGATAATTTCAGCATAGGTATTTTTCGATTAAAAAAAATTTTAGTCTGACTTTTGTTTGCTTTCTTTGCAAAAACTTATTCTTATCGTTCATATGTGTCACATTTGCCATCCGCTTTCGGGTGAAATTTCTCATATTTATTTAAGATTTCTGAGTAATGGTTTAACTAAGAATGATCAATAAAAGAGTAAAAAATTCAAAATTTCTGAAATGTTCAATAGAGTTATCTTCAAAGATAATATATTCCATGAAGAAAATAAAACAAATAACAAAGAGCGGATTTCATCACATACCGTAGGATAATGTATCTGTATTTCTTAGTATCACTTGAGCTGTAAAATACTAATATAATTACAGTATCCTTGGAACATGTTATGGTTTGATATTAAAATTACATACGTAGAAGGTAGATATTTTGGAATTGTTCTTCGAAAAAAAGTGTTTTCAAAGAGCAGGATAATAATCAGAATGAAGGAAGCCTGTTAACGGCCCAATAGGAAACGTAGCTCACAAACTTACTTAAAATACAAAACTTGAACGCGTATGCAGGAATAGAACAGTGCAATAATTTAATACGTTAACCCGTACTATTCTTATTTTACCTCCAATTCTAATCTCCAATCATTACAAAGAATTCTTTCGAAAAAATATCCTCAATTTTCATAGTTATTATTTTTGTACAAATTGTAAGAATTACGTCCCCCTTGGATCTTTGTGCTCAAACGTTTTCTGGACAGAATTCATCTCACATCTTTCCCACATCTTTTATCCTTATTTTCCTCCAAGTTTCTCTTTTCTTCTATTCTTGTGCTGGACGCTTTCCTTTTCATCTATCCCCGCCCACCTTCACTCTTCTTCCTAAAGGTGCTAGTTATATCCAGGTCACAACAGCATAAAGAACTGCTCACCAATCTACTCTACTTTTTCGTCAATCGGGAGATGATAGGCTACGTGGAAGAATCGTTCGGTTCGAAGGAGGATATATGCTACTCCCAGAGGCTATATTTTGCCTCTTCTCTTCGAGAGATAAAAACCCCTTGCGGAGATAGGATCTTCGTTAAAGGGTTGAGGTCTACCGTAGAAGGAATGAGATCGGTGAAAAAGGAATGAAGGAGATGGAGGCTTGAGATCCAAGTCGAGATGCTGGCAGAGGCGTAATTGACGGATTAAAATAAACGAAGCGTTTATAATCGGCGCTACCTTGTTACGTAGTTTCATAAATAGATTTTCCAAGATTGTAGAGTAATGATTTGAGAGGTTTAAATTGCATTCGTAGACATTCCGCTATAGAGCTGGGTAGGTTTTTGTAAGTCATGGTATGTCGCTGATCGTTAATTAAGATAAAATAATAAATTTTGGCATAAATTAGTCCTATTTAGTATAAAGTGATATGCACATATGCTTACTCATTACTTTAGAATTCACGTTCTGGATATTTCCTTTGGGCTTAAAATTTTGAAGTAAACTTTAAGTGTGAATACATTCTTAGATTTTCGCATCAGCCGTTTTTAACTGCTATATATTCCCATCTCAGTGATCCATCTCCAATGCAGTCTAACTTTTAGCTGTCGTATTTTCTTGTAGTTTATCCTGGCTATTGTCAAAGTTCATTCATATTTTCGTAGATTCATATGCTGGTATTTCTTCGACTCCCTTCTTGATTAATACTTCAATTTCTTTCGAATCAATAACCTATGTAAACCTTGTCTTCTCCTCTAAAGCCTTCGGTAAAGGACTAAACCATAAATAACTGAAATCTCTGTAGAATTTATTCTGTATCTTACCAGGAGTTTACTAGAATTTTCTGTAAAAACTATACCTACTGATAAAGTTTGTAATGTTTTCAGGATAAAATTGTCTATAACTTCTTACAGCGCGCGTGTAATGATCATATCTTCCCAGAAATTGAATGAGATCATATTCGTCACCTTTGATTTTGTCGAGGAATACTGCTTTAATTTTCTTTATTATCACATGTATGTATAATGCTATTTTTCTGAATAATATTATCGGTGAAATATATTTTTTACTACTTTTTATCAGCGAATATAATTTTTTAAATGTATCAACTCCCTTGAAAAACTTAACCGATCGACTTTAAAAATTACTTAACTTTATAGACGACCACTAATTATTTAAGATATATAATGTCAATGATGCCAGAAGAAAAATAATGGATTATTCAAAAAAATTAATTTCATGTTTATAAATCGTCTTGAGAACTGAACCTATTGATTGAACGGAAGCGGAAGAGATTACAATCATCAATTTCCTTTCTTACTTCAGAATTATTACCTTACCTAACATAATTACCTTAAATTTAAATGTATTCATCAAGGAAAGTATTCCCTCGAAAGAATAAACAATAATTTTTGATTAAAACTGAAACTTATAACTTGATATTGATAGTGAAAGAGCAACCTGTAGGCTAAACAAGTTAAGCATCTTACTGTCGGGAAACCGCATGATCTTTGATCTTAAGGAGCTCCCTCACTTAACGGTTACCTATAGAGTTGGGTCCGGATAAAGATCTCTCTTCCGTCGAACTTGTTCTCCCAGTAAACGAGACAGGCACGAAATTTTCGTAAATTAAAGAGGACGATAAAAATCTCTTTGGGAGCGTGATCCGGTGGCATCAAACCACACCGATTCTCTTTGTCCATCGGCGTCGTAAAATCTTCTTCCGCCGTGGGATCCAGCTGGGATAATGCCCATCGCAGATCGAATAGAAAATGAGGTCCATAGACAATCGAACGAGTTCCACTGGAAGCGGGAATGAATGGGAGGATGCAAATGGGAGGAAAAAACAATCGAATGTGGTGTAGCGGAAATGGCTGGGGGATCGATGAGGGGAAGTCCAGAAAAGATTTCTTGCGTTCAAAGGTGGATCTGGTATGTGGGAATGAATCGGTGAGAATGAAACTTATGCAAATACTGCAGATCATTCTTAATTAACTGAGTAGGTTTACCATGCTTATCTAAAGGGAAGTTTTTAATTGCCAGCCTACGTGATCGCGGAATTTTGGTCCATGTTTCGATTATCTTCAATTTTTGACTGAAATTTCTCGGAATCACTCTATTAACTATGTTGAGCGAATTTTTCACTTCCCTTTAGTAAAGCTATGCAGGAAGATGATTACTATTTTTAGTTTTATTATCATTGAGCAACAGAGATATGTATCTAGATTTAGATTTTTACCCCGCAAGCAGCCAGTGGCGTATGGCAGTGGGTTTAGATGTAGTTAATAACTCATCGAAGCAGAGAAAAGAAATGTATAGAAGCTTCTAATTAGCTTGAATGCAAGTGGATCACACATGTTTTAAAACCCTGGCAGTCATTGCACGAAAAACGACGTGAAATAATCCGTTTTCCATAAGTTTCAGCGATTTTATAAAATAAACCTAATTCATTTGAAATTATTATACCATGATTATAGGTTTTGTTTCATATTGAATACAAGAGAGGATTGAACATTCGCTTCATGCTCGAAATGAAATTTTATTACCATGGTTAGAATTATTTGTAATTATAACGGTTGGAGTGATAATCAATGAATAGTAATAATACTTTTATTACGTATCTATCCATGATAACGTTAAATATGATCCTATTACTTTCCTCTTTTTAGTTTATGCCACAGTAGTAGCTTTTACATGTATGCGTCGATGTATGAATTATTTTCCCGTTGTTTTCATTTTATATCTATTTGTACTGTCTTATAGAGCTAATGATTCATTTTTATCATTTATAAGATTTTGGAACGTGTTTAAAAATAACACCTATTAATAATCATTGATACAATCATAGTTCATCATCATTGAATCATACGCCTTCAAATTAAATGCTCTAAAACGGTTTAATGACCCCATGCGGCTCGTCGATTGACGATCAGCGAAGAGGAAAAAGGAAACGTATTTAGAAATGACATGAAAAGGAGTCGGAACGAGGACAGAGTGGATTCATAGGGTATGTTCGAGTCAACGGATGCAACGCCGACGTCGCTCTTCGACAGCCATTGGCAGGTTGCGGTGTGCGGCTATCAAGTGGTCGCGGAAGACGTTGCAGAAGGGAAGATTAGGTGCGCGAAGAAAGATGCAAGTGAAATGACGAAGAGAAAAACGGTGTGCGCGCAAAGGAGTGAGGTGAAGTTAAACTTAGCATATATTTCTCAGAGATTATTTATTAGAGAATGGATTCAAAAATGTTAGTTTTTTTTTCTTCTTGGGAGACTCATTCTCTTAGATTTAAAACTTACTTACAGCGGAAGGCGTCTAATAGTGAAACTCGGGTCTAAGTATTATATCAGAGTAGTAATTGAGAAACCAGGGTAAGAAATAGGGAGATAGAGAGAAATCATGAGATTATTATACAATTTCTCCTTATTATTATGATAATTTACGGTTGAATTTATGTCGGAGACATATTTGACATCTTTCGGAGAATCGGAGAATTGACATCTCTCCCCGTTATTGTTAATGAAGAAGTTCATTATTTTTCCAATTTAAATTCATTTGTAATTCATACTTTATACAATTAGGTAATGTCGATCACTTATCGCAAAGTAAAAAATGAGTTAAACAAATAATTGGAGTTAAAAATTGGAAGTAAATTTTGTTCATTATTAAAAATGGAACGGTTCCATATCATATCTTGATGAATGGGATATTTTTCATCTGTGTTTTGGTACAGAATAAAGAATAATGTATTCTTAATCTATTTTAGTCTCCGTCTCGGTCACGGCTGTGATAGTATGAAAGCTACCGATGTGTGAGTTATGTTTAGTAATTTCATTAATTTTGGTCACTACTTATTGATTACTGTGAAATTATTATTGTAATAGTCACCTTTCTACTCTTCCGTGGACGGTTTAGGCTTATAGTATTTTTTCTCAGCGAGAAAAGCAAGGGCGAACCACCTCACTCCCCACCTAGACGCCTCATCCCCTCTCCAAAGCTTTTCATAGCTGACGGCATAGGGGATGAATATCCAACCAGCCCTCGGGCTGATGACTTTGCGAACAGAAAAAAAGAAACACGAGTATTATAGTCGGAATTAAAGGAACAATCAAAGAAATGAAGCGAACATCGGCGTTGGGATTCACGTAAGAGAGGGTTGAAGTGAAAGGGAGAGAGTTGCAGAAGAAAATCTTCACCCCGAGGGGATACTCTCTATGTTGGCCTCCTCAAAGGAAGAAGGGTTGTTGTCTGTCGTGGGAGAGAGATTAGATGCGGGAGGATAGATAGCGCTGTGGGAGATCGGCATGGGATGTAGGATTTCTGCGAGGAATAAATTCGTCGGAGGATGCGCCGAGGGGAGGAGCGGCGTGTACCAGTCTGCTCACTGGATGAAATGTACGCCGTAGGTCGTTATGCAGTCTAGAATGCTTTTGCTGAGCATTCGAGATGAAAGCCACACAGAGCGTTGCGAGAAGTGAGGTTTTTATGCGGGGAAGTAGAGGGCGTGGAAGGATATTTGCTCGCGCGTATATTTCATGATGCGGAGGCGGAATCTCGCGGTCTGCTACCGAGAGCACCTATGTTTGTTCTTCATTTTTATCGCGTCCTTTTCGCCCAATTTGTCATCCTTTATTTCTTACTATGATTTATGATATCAACCTTCATCCATAATACTAGCAGGTGTGCTAATTTTTTATGAGAGGAATCCATTCAGTGTTTTAATTCCTTTCTGTTATCATGAAGAATCATGGAAAGGTTTAATATCTACTATTATTGCATGTCTTTAATGGACCTTAGTGCTAAGAACGGATATTTTTGTCGATCTATCAATCCTAAGCTTCTACTTAGAATTCAATTTGCTCGGTAGATAATCCTTACCTACTAGATAAAATCAACTGAAAAAGCAGTCACTGTGTGGAACTCCATAACGTTTATAAGGAAAAGAACACTTTGTCTTAGTTCCACAATAAACTATCTTGTGGAACTAAGACAAAGTATTCTTTTCCTTACCAACTTTACCTACAAGTTCATGATGTTTTCATAACGTTCCAAACGGGAATCTAAAAAATACCAGAAATTGCCTTTTATTAATTTTTGTTGCTACTAAAGAATTAATACAACAACGATGTGCTTACATTAAAGTTTAGTCCTGTTTACTTCCATAATTCTTCTCTCATCTTCCTTGTACGTATCTCTAACTATACTCCAGAAATGAGCCAATTGCAAGCCTTTTAATTGAATGGACTTTATCTTTACTATCAATTCATGCCATTACCTGATAAAAATCTTTCTTTCATAATATGGCTCTAAAATGGAATGATAAAAAGACGAAATAATAACTACAGGATTAAAATCTTGAAGTGCTAGATAGAAATAAGAGTATCTGATATGGTCAACCTATCTTCAAGAGAATAAATTTGCTTGTCATGTTAAAAAAAATAATGTATTAAGAATGGTTGTAACTAATTATTTTATTCTCTTGTTAAGCTCCTTTGTCATTCTTACATTTGAGGTTGACTCTGAATCAAAGATGAGCACTTGACGTTATGATTACTTGTAGATTTATGCTATGATTAAATTGATGAAGCATTCAGTAACAAAGGAATTTATTTATGCATAAAAACCCTCGTCTAACTTCAAATTGGAATTTTGAATGGCTAAAAGAAATTCATTTTGAGCTGCTTTTTCATATGGATATTTTATTCAGAGGAATAAGTTACATTTATCGTGATCATTCACTTTTTCATGACCTTCAAGCGGTAATGCACCAAGTAGAGACAAAGACCAAGTAAAAAGAACATGCTTTTGTCGTTTTTCCATTCATTATACTTTGAAACGTAATTCCATCTCTTTGCATATATTACTTAGCATATTACTATGGTTGCCTTTTTCGAGATCGCTGAAATTATTTTTTAAGTTTCGCAGCAATTTAAAACCCGTATGCATATGCATAAGAACGCTTTTAAAGCTTTTACCTTGTATTTTTCATTTTGCAGCGGCCTACTTTTAAATCCTTAGATAATATCTAAGCAGGAAATGGAAAATATCAAAGGAAGTTACTTTCATTTAATGAGGTCAGCTTTTACATAATAAGAGCGATGAAAACTCCGGAAAGGAACAGCCGTCATGTTCCTGTTGAATCTATGTACAAGGACAAGTTCAAGTTATAATTTATGCCTTCCTCTTTTGTGCATTAAAATCATAGAATTACTACTATTACGTCTACGAATATTTTTATTCGTATGAAGAAATTGTTTTAAAATCTATTTTTAGCTATCTAGCTTCTTGAGAGCTGTTATTGTGAGAAAAACTTATTTTATCCAGAATTATTAATGCTTTACTTTGAGTAATGTATAGAAAAATCAATATTTATAGTTAATATCCATAAGAATGTGTGGATTTATCTCTTCATACATATTTGAATTTATGACACGATTTTACCTCTTTTAGTAGTTCTCGTAATCAATGAACGATTTCTTTACGATTAATATGAATTATAACAACCAATTTTACATCCTTTTCTGTATTTTTATTTTAACCATCATTTTTTATTTATTAGAAAGTTATTATTGGTTCTGTTATTATATTTCAACTGAGTTTATCAATGGTAGTGACACAGGACTCTTCCTTATAGATTACTGAGCACGTTAATATGCCAATAGTTATTTATGAGGGTGATTAAAAAGTTTAGGGGTGTCTTTAAACAGCATTAATTATATGCTCTTCTGTGAAAATACTCTTTTTATACGGACTTAAATGAATGAAAATTACCTAAATGGAGTAGATCTAAGCCTGGGGAAGAGTCACTTTCCTTCACTACAGGAGGAAACAAACGATGTGAAAGGGGAGACGTGGGGTAAAAAGTGCAGGAGGAAGTGGCAATTATTAGAACGGCTATGGAGACAATGAGGGGTGTGAAAGGGGAAAATGTGGATCTGGAAAAGTGAGCACAAGGAGATGGTGCATCTGTGGTGTGGCCTTGGACCCAGCACCATACTTGCATTACCTCCGTTGCACGTTTTGCCTGCATGTTTCGGAAATTATGCAGAATTTTATTTTAAATTTCATTGATACTCATGTGCACAGGCGTTTATGGATTAGAGGATACCAATCCTTAAGAAATTGAAAATTTTGTTTACCCTCATCTGATTAAGTCTAAACATATGCTGTTCTTGTTCATGATATCTCAGTCGTTATTTTGCTCATGTATTTGAGGGTGTTATTAATGAAATCCGAAATTAAAATTATCAACTAGAGAGTTAGAGGCTAAAGTTTTGATCTCTCCATATCATCAAAGTGTATATTTGGACAACTTCATAATTACTTCCATTACTTCATCTTAAAACGAATATTTATTGAAATTAAAGTTTAATTCCTCAACTTATATTGGCCGGTTGTTGATTTAATATAAGCTAATATATAATGCTGAAAACCAAGTCACCTCATTTTAAACTAAGAAGGTGACTTATTTGTTGCCCACCAAAGTTATTTTATATTCATATTATTATTAATAATTTTAAACAAAAATCTAGCATAAGAGGAAACTTTGGAATGTTCTTGCGGAAAATGAAAGTTGCTTGCTTATCCTGAAAAGGAATCCTATGAAATTCATAGTTATGTATGTATATCCACGTGTAAAGTATGTAATGGCTCAATCAAATTCCGTCTCCGGTTGAGGCTGTGGCGTTTGATTTGTCTGTCCTGATCCTCATATCCTCTTTAGCATATCTCCTCAATCTTTCCTTCTTCCCTTTCGGTGCCGCTCCCCGTTTGCCTTTCTGGAATAGAGCTGCCTCAGGCAATGCTTAAACAGCAGTGGTCCAACCCTTTCTCACTCCGTCTTCCTGTGCCCTCTCTCCTCCTCTTTCTTGTGTAAAAGAGTTAAATCGGAAACTTGAGGCTCAGAAATAATTGGAAGACCACCAACAACAAACAATTCTCGAGAAATATTACTTTATTTCGCTCATTATTTTCCTTTGGTGAGCTGAAAGTGTATTCCGAGTAGGAGAATAAGGAAAACTTATATTGCGGAGTAATACTATCTGTGAAGAAAGATTACTTATGGATAACGGGAAATTAGTAACTAAGAATATGGAGTAAAGGGGATCTCTGGTGTTGAAATTCACGGGCTGAAAATTAATTGGAGGAGATGAGTGAATTAAATATACAAAAATAAGGTGCGATAAATCGCAAGTTATGCAGTCATTGACTTTGTGAATGTCATTTATTTCTGATATCAGAACGCGTCATAGTCCTCTACTGTATATTGAGGTTACGCAATTTTTATCGCAAAAGAAGATGTGCCGCAATAACACGATAAGTTAAGAGAATTGACTGCTTCGGTTATCAAAATTAGAGGCCCATGACAAGATAATTCGTTTTTTATTCATTAGTGGATTCTTATCTAAGAGAATATTATCTAAGAGAATATTATCAACAGCTCTTGATATAAACTTTGCTCCTTCGCAAGGGAGTGAATAGTGGTACGTTTCTTCTGTGATTTTAAAATCACATTTCATATTGTTTTCTGCGTGTAAGCGGTTGCATAACAGCTTTAATTTCAATAATACTTTCTTTTTATCCTTCCTGTTAATGTAAGTCAGCATTTCTGTTTTCTGTCTATCGAGAGGTAAAATAGTTATTAAATATCTGTACTCTTTTTTGTAACGAACGTGAGTTTCCTACCTCTCTTTAGATTCACCTTAATGTAGACCACTGAACGCCTTTCCATTTATCTGTTTTTTATTTATCGCGCATTTTGCATTATACAGCAACTGTGTTCTTTGATCTTCTCCTCTGCCGTATCCCAAACATCCTAGTCGCTATTGCAATTTTGTGCTCATTTTACGATCCACCTCCTTATTTTTATCTCTTCAGCTCTTTATTCTTCTCTAACCAGCTCCAGTTAATTTTCACCTGTTTCTCTATCAATCCATCAATATCTGTCAATTTTCTACGTTCAGATATTATGAAAACTTTGTTATGAACGCCAATCCGCAAGTTGAGACCTGAAAATGCTCGATAAAAGCCTCTTATATGCCCAAGAAGTAAACGGAAAATAGAAAAATTGACGTGACTGGGAATCGAGCCCATATCTTCCACTTTCCGTGAGAATCTTTTTAAACGATTGAGCTACCACACCGAAACGTCTCACTTCGTTTTACGGTATGATTCCTAGGCAAGCGAGTAATGGTTAAGATATGATACCCATCTCCGCCAAGGCCTCACGGACGTTTTTTCAGTTAAGTTTATTCCTAGGTGTACAATTTATTCTTTAACGAGGCGCATACCACAAATCTTGTGTTGATTATTAGTCCTTTTCCTTAGGTGAGTATAGAAATGGCTACGCAAAAGTTTCACAAGGATTAATTTAATATGGTGACCGGTTTCGAACAACTTAAGGGCCAGAAGATGAACTAAAGTTGTTCGAAACCGGTAGCAATATTAAATTATTCCTTGTGGGATAGTTGTATAGTCATTACTACACTCACCTAGTATGAAGTTCCACCAAGTAAAGGCTTCGTCCATCCTTTTCCTTACTTTAGAAATGATCTGCATCAACTTTTTCTGAGGATATTCGGTAGAAGAGATGTTTTTTGTTTTCACGAAGACTTCGAAAACGGAGATGCCTTACATCCCCAAGGCAGCGATTCCAAACTTGCTTTCATTCTCTTCGGGCGGATGATCTCATCTAATTCTTCCCATTAACGTCCTATCCTTCAGCCTTTTTACTGTAGGCATCGGCCACGAAGAGGACGGACACCCTTCCTTCTGTAATCATTCATTTTTCAATCCCCACACTATTAAAAAAAAATAGTGAGGGGAATCGGATGTTTTGGACAGCTTGGATGCTGCGATGAGTCACTAATTGGATGAGGAAGAGAAAGCTTAATTTGCATTTTCGATTCATTGTACTTCAATTTTCGAATTTATTCGCTCTGTTGGTAACTTTTCCTGGATGAAGAACCGTTGTTTTGCGTCGTTCGTCTATGGAATGGAAATCTACGGAGTTATTTACTGTGTATTTGCTGCGTAAACGTAGTAATGTTCCATTACGAAACAAGGGAGTGTCTTACTATCCAAGTAGGCGATATTTGTGTATGTTAAATTCTGTAGGTTTTATCTCTCTTCTTTTCTTGTTGTTACTTTAGATGAAAATTTTACTTTGCCGCGTTTATTTTCTTGTGGCGTATTTTTCTTTAATCGTTTCATGGGCGATGTTCTAGAGTAGAGGTTTACATGCCTTTGAGATCGATATTAATAATATAATTATGTATAATATAATACTAGAATGTTAATGTATTTTAGAAAATACCTTGCGGCATCTTTAGATGACGATAAATACTAATTTTATTAATATATCGTATAATTAGTACTAATGGTGTCATTTATAAAACTGAATGATGGAAAATGACAAAATAAATAACATCTTTTTATACCAATATTAAATTACTCAATGAATTAACTGTTATTGCCGGAAATGGTGCGAAAAGATTGTGGGATGCTCATGTATAATTAAGTCTGCTATTTAAGTTCTGCTTCTCTCATAATAATTCCTTTCTTTTCTTCTTTTACAGGTAAGAAAATCGCCTGACTCCCATCTGCCCTTGCTGGTGTTGTAAGTTAAGAACCCTCTTGGAAAACGTAGTGGATACAGAGTAAGTCTTTTCCAAGTGAAAATGGCCTTGAAAACCGTCAATTTATCGGCAAATAGCCTATGAGAAGTGCTCATAATGCCAACAAAAAGCGATTTGCGTTTTTTCCTCCTCCCTGTAACCGACATTCCCTCTTTGAGGCGATGGGATTGTACAACCAGAGTCGAAAGAGGATATAAAAGCCGACGTCTTCGCGGAAAAACACTGTCTCATCTTTCGTTAAATGATCGATCGCTTCCGTTTGAGATGCATCGGCAAATATTATCCGTCGCTATTTCTTCTGCCGCATTCCTCGACCGATCGTCGCCGTTTACAAGTCTCTCCTAACTATAATGCCCAGACATTGCCGCTACAAAACGGGGAGGATGTTCTCTCTTCTTGTTAGACACTTATCAAGGAAGAATTTTTACCTTTGCTCTCTCTCTCTCTCGTTCCGCGGGGTTGCGTTCCTTTGGTCGAGAGATCTTGTAATGAAAATTGCGAGAAACGACTCGGAGATGGAGAGAGTTAATCCTCGAGATGAGATGGAATGGAGGATTAAACATGCTATTGATCTTAAGCGCATTTTTTCCGGGGATGGTAGTTATTTTCGGAAATAGCTATGCAGTAGCAAGCGCTGCAGTAGCAGTAGCAGTAGTTATTTCCGCTTTTACATGGAGGGAATCTTTCCCTCGTTCAGTCGAATTCCTATTTTACGTATCCAAATGTTTTCATTTATATCTTTAGAAATACTTATGAAACATGGGTTTTATTCCACCCTTGTCCTTTTGAAATTGATTGTACCAAAATCCTTCTGCATTACTCACGTAATTTCAGAATTCGTTAAATTGTTTCAGGTTTAGTATGATCATATAAGTGTACTGAACCTTTTTTTAACACATTGATGTTTCTAAAATTATTTATTTTGATTGGATTCTACTTCTATATACAATCACTGATTCCGTATTTTATATAATTATACAACGAGAAATCTATTTATTATTCTCATGAATTTTTAAGAATTATTTTATACTCAAAAGTTTGTTCCATTAGTTACCAGCTTCAACGGAAATGACGATAGTAGGATCATTTTCTTTAATTTAAATGTGTAATGCAGGAGTGGTCAATATTTCGCTAAGACCGACTTAAGTCAACAAAATTAAGAATGTTCTTACGTGAAAGTGTATTCTAATCGCAATTTATTTTCGTAATTTATATTTTGACCTTATGGCCCTGCCTTGTATAAAATATAGCGGGTTCTATCCGTGCCTTTCTATTTTTTAACCATTTTAAAATAACCTTCTTATCATGCTATTTCATCCGAAGAAATCGCATGACAAACCCACTCCCCTTTTCCTTCAATCGAGATGACTCTCCTCTTATCCAAGCAAAAAGTTAAAATTTCCTTGACGTCAAGCGGACTACATCAATCTCACCGTACCGTTGCAACCTGGATGCATTTACGTCCAGCCGTATTACTTCTGAAGCTTACCATGCAAAAGATGGATTATCGTCGTCTTCGTCGCTTCCATCTCTTTGAACTCATCTTATAACTGTTGTTTCGCCACGTAAAGGGGTTTCATAGATTCGCGACCTTGGAAAAATAACTCAGCTGTTTCGTTCCGTCGGAGGGTTTCCGGCGTTGTATACGTCACGAATATATGGTTTTTCCGCAAAGAAATGTGTTCTCTGACTAAAACATCAATGCATATTCTTAGGTGCGACTATATTGTCGCTTTAGTGTTCAACATTTTTTAACTTTAAGGGAATCATCTTTGTTTTGATATGTAGGGTTCAAATAACTTTTCAAAACTAAATTCGCTACGAATTAATGCCAATATTCCGTTAGCTATATGTTCAGTCGACTTAAATAATTTTAGCTGATACTATCCTTAGTAACGGTCCTGTGGAATATCATTATGGTCCGAATAGTGATTTAATTATTGCTGAGATTAGTAAGTCTGACAATTTTTCACATTCAAATTGAAGAGTCTGTAAATATCTTTGTAAGTATGAAGAAAATAGCCTTGGATTTTGATACTGTCTGCATGTAGTCGATTCTGTCTATGGAGTGTGTAGTGTGAAGTATAACGTAGATAAAGCATAATTGTCCAACTTTCGATGTTTTCTAATGTTTTATCTTTTGGTAGTGGTGGTTATTCTACCTAACCGCGGGAGATTTTCTAAAGGTTTTCCTCCCGACTTAAGGCGAATTTCGGGTAGAGAAGCTTAATCGTTAGTCCGCTCTGCATTATACATTTTTTTGCTTTCAAGACAGTATATGTGTAATTTTCCAAACTTACAGTATCCTACCAACCAGCAGTTAAAGAGTTCGGTGGCGTTTGGCTGTTAATTAGTATTTTAGAATTAAAGAGACAACGGAAATTGCATTGCCGGCAACGAAAGCGATTTTACTTCAGTTATAGTCAAGGTGTCTTCTTATTTAATAAAGCAGGGAAGTACATTTTCCTATTTGCCTATATTTTCAAGTATAATTTATATTGATAGGATAACCTTCTCGATTAAATTACTTCACAATTTCTCTTTAACAGCTCTAGCTAAGGAACAATCATATCGATTGATCAAAGATTTTATAGGATATAATCACATTAATCATGAGTTATCCTTCTTTATACCACCATCCTATGAAAGCGATGTAATCTCGGGAGTAAATTTCGCATTTAAGAAACCCATTCTCGACTCATTTCTTCGGAACGTTTGTATCTCATCAGAACATCGCCGTCTTCTCGTAAAAGATCCAATCGTCAATCCATTCCACTTTTTATTGGAAACACTCCTCAATAGGCCCTTAAGGGCCTCCCGCATTCTTGCATCCAGCGGAACAAAGGCATGCTCAAATTAAATATGCAGCGTACAGTTCGCCTGTGATTTATTGTCCCTCCTTTCCCTTCTCCGGGCATCGGAATCTCCGCGAGGATGTCTTATTTTTTTTCCTCTCGTGAGCGACACTATATGCGTAAGTGTTTCTCGCGTTCCCCGCACGTGATTGTTTTTGCAGAATTGCCAAGGGAATAAACCTCCGACGTCCGAGACAGGCAGGATCGCGCATATAAATATCTTATTAATAAATATCAGTCTATCGCGATCAAGAATCTCCTCTGTAGGTGTCAAAAGGGTTGGTTGCTTAATCCTTTTCAATATCTTGCCCGCCAAGCTAATGCGCTAAGCCTGAGGAACGGGAATTTCCTGGAGTTGTCCGCAGAGAATGCATATGCTGTTCTATTTTTTTGCAATGAAATAAAGGTAGTTTTCCATGGTTTTCTTTAAATTTTTATACCAATATTTAATAAGCATTATATGATGTGTAATTTATGCGTAGTATGTAATATTTCCCTTGCATTTTTATACTTGGTTAGGTTAGTAGTTTTCACTTAGATATTTTACAAAGTATTTTGTGCCCATATTATGATTAATATTTATATTTTATTATTTACAATTTGTTTTTTTCATATACAATTGCTATTCCTTTCTTTAAATCTTAGGGGAAATTAAGAAGTGACTTCAATAAATCTTCCTCTAATATTAAGACGTTTTATTGTCGTTACTGTTATCAGTAATTTTAGTTATAATCACACTAATTCACTGTTATAATCAGAAGAAATATCTTCTCTCCGTCTAATCAAAGTCTTCACGCAAAGTTATTCCAAATATAAAGCAACAATTTCTTGGATGAAATTGTTTTCACCAAGATAAAATAATGCAGGTGAAAATCAGAGAATTACTATCTAATAAAATACCTTATCAGCGAAAGTTTCATATTTTAATTTTCAATTCAACGCTGTTGAAAGTGCGCTGCTTCTGTTAGAGAAGTCCAATGAGTGACGGATGTAGGTTAATCGGAAATACATTGAAAGATATCGCTAGATTTCAATGAGACGGCTGCGGAGATGGAAATCTCGTATTCTGCAAAGAAACAATCGGTTTTACTGGAATAGCGCCGAGATGCGAATGAGAAGCAAATTTTCCTGTAAATTTATCTTTCAGATGCAAATATCTCGCTTGGAAAAAGGTGCGGAGGCTTGACACGCTCCAGAGCATTTTATTGCTTTGAATAATCGCTTGCTAAAGAGGGATGGAGCGAGATATTCTGCAAAGTCATTCCAGTCCTGCAAATACTTTGAAAGGAAAAGAGAATACGCGGTAGCCACCCGTTTGAGTAATCTGTAAACGTAATTTTCACTTTTGATATTCCCTAGAGGAGCATGCTTACATTACAGATATTTTTAGTGTCTTTGATATTGTTGGCACAAGACGTCAATAGTTGAAACAGTCAAGCTTATTATATTCAAATTCTATTAACTTTATTAACTTAGGAAATTTAACGAAGGCTCCTACCACTTCAAAACTGTGCCTTTCCGTGAAATTTCAAGAGTCGTTGAAGCAATTTTATCGATTCATATGTACATATATCAATTTAGCAGTATAATGGTCTCTAGTCTTGCCTATGTGAAGTGATTCTGTGAAAATCTGAATATAAGCCTAACTAATAGGCTTTTGGTTTTTCTTGTTTTTTTTTCTACGACCTGGGACCGCTCCCCATACCATTGGGTATGGGGAGCGGTCCCAGGATGTACCCAAGGAGGTCCAGGAGGTACGCCATGGATGTACCCAATGTACCATTGGGTACATCCATGGCGTACATCTTCAGAGCAACAAGTAACTTTAAAGAATTGGGAGAATCGAAAGAGAATCAATTCATAAGTTGAGCCCCTCTCACCAAAAGTTACTTCTTATTTAATCTTTTTTTCATAAAAAATACTTTATATAATGAAGGTAAACCTTAGTTACTTACATTTCCTTCATCATAGTGGGATATTAATCAGTGCAGAAATACCCGTAACAAGCGTCTATCTGAGTTCATGAAACCACTTCACTAGACGAATAGGCTTTTGATCGAAAGGTTTCAGAGGCGACAAAGTGTGTGGTCTCATGTCAATCCTTCCCCTTTCAGTCTCCTCGACTGCTCGTAAAGGTTCGAATGGATACGCTCTTCTCGCCTCCTTACGCAAGTAAGTCACAACGCCAACGTATCTCGAAGTTGAGGGAAGCATAGGGAAGCAAGGAGGGTCTCCGACACCTTTTCTTAGGTGGACATTGGCACCGGGTGAAGAGGCGTGGGCGGCAGGATGTTATTCTCTCGCCCTCGAAGATTAGCAATGTGCCAAAGGATGCATCTTCTTCTCGATAGCCCTCCATTCTCACTCTATTTCGGATTAATTTAGTCCGATGCGACGCCATCTACGAGTGCGGAGGCGAAGGTATGAAAAAAAGATGAAGATCGATTTGCGTGTCTCAACGCGTCAACCGCCGCCGGTCGTTGATCTCTCCTCCTTCATGCGTTTTTCTTTCTCTCTTTCCCCTTCTCTCCACTTCTCACAGTCTCTCCTTCCTTTATTTCTTTCCTTCTCCCACCTCTTCTATATTTGCTCTCTCCTTTCATTCGTGTTCGTGAACCGGCAAAAATGAAGTAAAAGTTCGAAAGCCTTCCATTGAGTTTCGTGGCTTTTTATTATTCTTTGTCCTGTCGGAATTGTGGGATGGGTTTTGACGGGGGATTATATAATGCGTGACATTTCTATCGGCCTATCGATGCCGGTGGAAGGACAGGCGTTTGATGAGTCGCTGCGTTTTTTTTCTCTCCCTCGACGTAAAGTTTTAATTCAATGCAGATAATGGGAGACAGTTGTTATTTTATGCGGGACAGTTATTCAGGTAAGGGCGGTCGAAAGCTGTTTAGCTATTCGAAAAGTTTTGCTTTCGTACGTGAGATTATTTCAGTGTCCGCATTAGCTTATCTTTTAAGTTGGACAAGGAATCCCTTCACCGACAAAAATAAACTCAAATGAAGGTTCAATAGCCATATAAGTCGCTTTGAGCTCGAAATTTTAACCCGCGGCTTTTTCGTGATTATTTTCATGTCATACTGTGTTCAACGTAGTATGTTAGAATCTGAATCTTAAACTTAAAACAACTATTCTGGAATATTTCATTACACATTCTAATCTCCGTTGATGCACAGGACCTATTGTGCATTTTTCCAAAAGAATTTTCCATCGTTTGAAGCGCTGGTGCATTTAAAACATCTCGTCAGTGATGGTTGAACCGATCATCACTGTTCAGACATTGTTAGGATCTCTGTATTGCAAGCATTTTCGTATCGTTCGTGATATAAAGAATTGTCCACCCTAATTAGACTCAAACAGATGAATGCACATGCTTGTATGTAATTGGATGATTTGTAACACTGTATTGGATATACACCCTCCTTCTCTAAAGAGAGTCATCACCTGATTTTGGATGAAGACCTCATTGATTCTATAATGAGCACTTGAAATTGTATCTTCTTTCTTGAACCAACCCTATCATTTATCGATTATTCCGGAATAACTGCTGTTAGACCAAACAACCTTTAATGCAGTTGTAAGCAGTTTGTAATCTCTTAGACATCCTGGCTCTACCATTTTTTGCTAATGGGCAGGTGGGAAAAGAACATTCCTCGGGGCCAGCTTGCGGTAGCTTGGCAGGTGATAGAAAATGTTGGGGTAATATCGGGGAAATCTCCATAAGGCAAAGGCCACATGGATGAAAGTGTTACAATCCAGCGAAGAATATTTATGTTGAATACGAAAGGGTGAAAATCACTTAGCTAGAGTGCGCGAAAGGAGTTAAGTCGGTTGCGCATTCATTACGATTGTGCTTCAGATAGCAGTTTTCCATGTTGAGTTGGACCTTGGCAAAAGAGCGGTCCTAAGAATCCACTGTGACACTTTTACGCGCGATCGTAAAATAATATTTTAAAGAGATCGAAAACCATTTGGCATCGCTCGAATAGGATAGAGTTGTAAGTGTCGCAGGATAAATAATGCAGGTACACAATCGATTATCGACGCTCCAGCGATATCTCGTATATAATTTATCGCGCTATCGCAACCGGAAGTAAAAAGAGGGCTTAGAGGCGACAGAAAAAGGAGATAAGGCGACCTGGAAAAAAAGCCTCGTTAGGATGGCGAAATTTCGTAGTTTTTTCTTCCTCCATGAATTAAAATATAGTTTCGAAATGGCGTCTCAAAGCTTCAATTTCTCAATGATGGAGGCGGAACTAGGCTGTCCTCGGAGCGCTTCCCACGCGGAAAATAATGAAGGATATGTCGTCAGGAGTGAAACCTGGTTTTTCGATATTTTTTCTTCTTGTCACTGTTTCGCTTTCGTTCTCTTCTCTAATCCCCTCCATATTTTTCACTGACGTTTTGATAAATAAAAATCGGAGACGATCAATTGGAGGGATTCGATTTTCTAGCCTACGCTTGGTATTCAGAAACCATGCCATGCCCTGTGCATTCAGGACAAGTGTTACGCGTCGGTTGGTGGTAAATTAATTATTTATATAATGTTTTATCATTCTACTTTCACTAGGTAACAATTTGAACCTTGCAGGGAAATTCACATGTTTTTTAATTGTTCTTTAAGTTTTAAACGCAATTATACTTTAGGTCAAATAATCGTTGACAATAGCTGAAGACTATTGATATTGATAGAATGAATTAATTTCCGGTATTTGTTATCATGGAAGAATGTATGTCAACCTGTATGAACTCTACAATAGCTATTTATCGTCCTTATAACGTTAATTTTTTTATCATATTCAGTTCTTAGATGAATGTGCACTGCAAACAGTACCGCCTCGG
This sequence comes from Pachydiplax longipennis, assembly GCA_036926295.1. Taxonomy (NCBI): domain Eukaryota; kingdom Metazoa; phylum Arthropoda; class Insecta; order Odonata; family Libellulidae; genus Pachydiplax; species Pachydiplax longipennis. Next base: position 17,101,052 of record JAVFKF010000001.1, on the reverse strand, counting down.
TAAATGTGATTTTAAAACTTCATGATGTATTTTTCTAAATTCATGAATGTAAATGACCCACCAAATGTAGTGAAATTTATATAGAAAAAATGACTAAAAAGCACCTACACCTTTATCTACAATATCTTATTATGCGACCATGGTTTCGACCCTTTAGGTCTTCATCAAGCGATACGTGGGCATCGTGTTATTTATTTTTAGTTTGTAGCGTTATCTTACGAGTTCATCCCTCACCGGGAAATTTTTTAAAGGAATTCCATCAGATCTCCTTATTTCGTTATTTTTGCTTCATTCTTTTATGAGAAGCGTATCATAATTTTACTTTTACTTTGTGTGAATAGAAAAAAATAGTGAGTATTAATTAAAGATACTTGCTGTGGTATCTTTCTGATAGTGACGTAGTGGTATTCAGGAAATTCGAGTTCAGCTTAACTATTTGTAATCTTTATTCTGTTTTTTATTAGCTATTCTTATGATTGGGTTTATTACGCTGCAAATATGAATTAAACTATACTAGTTAATCCTATACTTGGAATAATATTCAGTTAGAGATGGCGTTCGCCAGATTTCAAAGGCTTTTCTGAGAAATGTTAGATTGCTTCAGAATTCTTGGTTACTGAGAACATATTCAGTACCGCCTAGAGCTATAGGCCATCCTAGCTACTTGGATTATGAATCACAGTACTAATGTGAATGTTTTACCTATATCTAAAATCAAATAACTGCCCAAGATTTTCTATTATCCGTCCAGGATGGCGAAAGTCTATAGTAAAATGAGTACATCATGGTGTACGAGTAGAGACACCGAAATCAAAATATAATACAGTAGATCAAATAAGCCTCTCCTTTGCTACCGCTATTATACCTGCTCGTGAATCCTTTAAAACCAGAGCTAATTCATCTGAGAATATCAGCAATTGCTAAATATTTCGAAAAATGATTTTCTGCTGTCTTATTGTTTCAGTTTTATTGTTTTCATCAAAGGTCGGTTAATTGCAAAAAATACGCATATTTCTTAACTTTGGAAGACTTCAAGACATTTGTATTCAGGGTGCTTATAAAATGCATAGTAAAAACTCAGGTCAATTTCAATCTCTAATAGTTGTCATAGTTTAAAATTACGCAACTAGCGAAATACTTAAATGAACAATTATTATTGGCCCCCTTTCGGTTGATAATATTAGTCGATCGATGTAACCATGGCAGTTATGCAACCAAGTCAAGCCCAACCGGATTCTAATTTTCTAAGCATTACCAAATGAAATGAGCAGGATGAGAATGTGGAATGTTTTAAAGACAGGATTGGGTGGATATGGAGCTTTCTTTCGCGTAGGATGATGAGAGGAAGTTTGGCGTAGGAAGAACTTTTCCTTGCGCCAACCGCTGGTGCTGAGAGGCGGGCAGAAAGGCGTCCACGCACCTGGTCTGCAGAAGAACGCGCCCGAAATTTTAATTCGCCTCTCACGGTTGCTTCCATTCTTCTCGTAGCCCGTGTTTTATGTGCCCAAGCTTATTCTGTTTTTAATCCCGTTTCCCATGGCGATTCCCGTTGGGATTTTATTCGAGGCACCTCTCGTCTCTATGGTATAACTTGTTTGCTCACGCTTCTCTCTCTCGGCCTTGGGAACAAAGAAGTTCCATCCTGCGTAAGATGTTCGATATGCAACGATGTGTTTACAACCAAAGGTAAACTGGCTATCAAATTGGAAACACTTCCTTGACGCGTAACGTTTTGCGTCGAGGTTATCTTATTAATTAAGGGAAAGAATTTAACTCGCTCACTCTCAGTTATAGTTTCGTTTATTGCTGACTTTACTGTTCGTTCTTGGGGGTTCCATATAGGGAGCTTCAAGGTTTATGAGTGCGATGGAATTGGTATCATTTTTATTCTCCGGAATCTAATTTAAATGCATGCCTTATATCTGTTCTAATTCATGACGTGAATCAATATCACTCTGAACGGATTAATAATGTAGCCACTTTTCCGTAAACTTTTGTTAAAAACCTCATGCATCATATCCCTTAAGCATCATATTTATGACAGCCACCCTATTTATTTTTATAGAAACAAGTTGGTGAAAATAAAATATGTAAGATCCCCCAAAGAAAACGCTAAAGGTAGGCTAGACTTGGAAAATGGAATGCTTTGAAACCAGTGAGAGTACAATAAACGCATATTTTGACCTTTCGCTAAAAGAATACCGTCGACTTTCATTTTTCTGTATTTTTACACTTATACATTGGATTTCTCTTACAAATATGAGAGCCAGTATTTACTAGAAAAACTGGTTGATGAAAGTCCCTCCTGTCCTTTCTACTTACAGAACAGTATCTATGTAGGTCATTTTTATCCCTCTATGCGCGAATTATATCATGTATTTATGTATGTGGGACCTTAATTGTAAATTTAAAAAAGACTTTATATACCCATTATAACCCTAAAGATGTCAATTTATCAACATTTGATCTCACTAACCGCGTAATGCATATTTTTAAGCAATTTATATAAGTGGTAGATTTCGAACAAATGATAGTTTTAATATTACAAAAGTTAAATAACTTGATTAGTAATTCATATATGTAACAAGCATAAATGGAAAGAAACGCTTATACCGTACCGTATACGTCTCACCATTTATGCCAGTTATGATGGAGGACTACCACAAAGTCGAGGCCAAATTATTAGATTCTAATTCACATAAGGTTTCTTTGGCGTCTAGTTTTGGCTAGCAATAGCCATCTTCAAGACTAGGAGAAAGGAAGAGAAATGGCATTTATGTAAAAACAGGAGAGAGAGTAGAGGTTAAGTGGTGGAAGGAAAACTTGCAAGGTGATAAACAAAGGGTCTAAGGAGAGGGGGAAGGTCTGAATCATGAAGGCAGATAGTTAAGGACCATTGGGATTTATAAGTTAAACCATTGGATTTATATATTTTTGAAACTGAGTTGAAATTTATATATAACTCTATCAAGTTTACCTTCACCTGAGGTAGTGGAAGAGTGAGAAATCTGTTTGTGTACGTATTTTTCATCCTTAAAGAAAATATTGAGCAAGTATGGCCACAAGGCCGAATTCATCGCAGGAGTTGTAATACATGATCTTATCTCAGATCTCTCGTTCGTCTCCGAACCGATTTTTTATAAAAAATAAGATGGTTTCCTCTGAACGATATCATCAGCCTCTTCCCTCTCAAGATCCGTTTATCGAGATCGTCTTATCAAACATCAATCGCTGACAGAATGCCGGTTTCTTCGCGAAGGGAAGTTTATCGGAGCTCTCTCGTAAGAAATATATTTCTTCATTGTGTCTACACCTAACGCTCGATTTGTATGGAGCTTGAATAGTACGAGATCGGTTTAGTGCGGTCAGCGAATTGTGGCAGTGTTTTGTCTTGTACGGTAATGATGTTTCTATTTTTAGAGTTTAATACATTCATACGAAAAAAAATAGAGGTTGAATTGTTGTTGCTTTTATCTGAAGAACCACTCTTTTGTGATTTCGTTACGTGAGTAAAATTCCTATGTTGAAGAGAGCAGCAGTAGCAAGGATGACTTTATTCCGGTTTGATTAGAGTAATATACGGTCTCTAATATCTGTGATAAACATACTGATTAGTGTGATTAACTATTTCGATATTTTTTTAACATCGCTTCCCTCGTCCTCTTGTTTAATCATTTTACTCACTAATGTGGATAAAAATTAATCTAACATCTATCAGAAATTTTTGGGAGTATTTCAAAGGACAAAAGGAAATGAAAATAAGTATGTTAGGACTGGAGCTCGAACCTGGAATCTTAAATTTCCCGAGGGCTGTTCTATGCAATTAGGCTGTCTTGCCGGAACATTCCATCATGCTCTTTTTTGGAAGACTGTAAGCAAGAACGAGTGGTTTGTCTGAGTAAATGGCATCATCCAAGGACAACGTTCTCCATGTGGTAATGCCCAAAATGAACAGCTGCCAGGAAAGTGGAAGAGGAACTTGGTTCGAGTCCCGGTTCTGTTAGATATTTTCATTCCCATTAATCCTTTCAGGATCATCTTAAGCACACACCTTAACGTCCGAAGGAATTCATATCCTTTCCCTTTTTCTATGCTTATATTTTAATTATACCAATATTTTAGCCTCAATGTGTACGATTTCGATTTTTACGTCACTTTTGCGGAACCTATCCACCGTGCAAATCGACTGTTAGGTCTATAATTTTTTCTAACTCCTCGTTAATCTAACGACTTGCTCTAATGCCTTTTCCGAAAAGTTTTTTATCCTGCTATTCGATTGATTGGAAACGAGGTGAAGGTTTCGGCCGTTTACATGGCCAGAGTTTGGGAGATGAAAGTGTTAAACCCGAATCGCTTTCTCCCGTTTCCGGAGACGTTGAAAAATCGAGATTAGAAAGTGGTCTCGTGAATTCCGTTGTTTCGGCCGCTTCCGCTCCTATGTAATTCCCAGGGCCATCCTAACGGCTCGATAATAGATAGTGTGTGGATGACAATTCAGGATCTCTTATAGATGCATTGGGGTCAGTGCATTAGAAACTCGTAAATATTGTTCATGGTGTACACAATTGACTTTGGGCGTGGATTGAGTCTTTGTTGTTACTTTGGCTCATTTTTTTCTGTCTTTGAGTCGGGTTGTTGGTTCATAACAACTACAGTCATGTGTGTAATTAAACAATAAACTTTTTTAAGAGCCCTTTCTTTGCTGTAGCGGTCTATGAAAGATGTTTTAGTACTGTCTATCGACTCAATTTATCACACAGCTATTATATTCCTGTGAAAAATAATTGTTGAGAACGTTATTTTTAAAATCCGTGTTAGAAATTTTTTAATATTTGATGATCCAAATTTATCAATAAATTTTCTATGCTATGTATTAGAAACAAACGAATAATTTATATGAAAATATCATTCAAGTTCACAATTTACTGTTGAACTTTTTCTTCATGAAAGAATTACTGGTTCTTTTTAGTGTGTAGAAATTTATGTAGTAGTAGAAATTAGTTTTTAATTGAGAAATTTATGAGCCTTCTCATTAAAACTTGTTTTTAGTATAGTTTTTATTTTTCGTGCTGTTTCTGATTATTTTTTGAGCATCGAGATTAACTTGTTGATTAGTTAATACTGTAATTTAGATAGTTAATACCTACAATTGCTAACCATCAAGGAGTTTTTCCTGCGTCAACTGTTATTTCTTTACTAAAACACCAGCAAGAACGAAAGGAAACGCGTTGCATACACTATCCCACACTTGCAGAGGGATTGCTCGCAGAGACTCCCACAGGAATAAGCAAAGGAAAAAAATAAGCATGTGCACATGGTTTCAAAGGCCTCCTGTAAAAAGAGACAAATAGTGGTTACAAGACAAACTCCAATCTCTCTCACAACATCTACTTCAATCAAACCCTCCAATGTTTACCTACGCACCGTTTACTCTCCTTGCGAAGTCGACTCTATTTTTCGCAACTTTTGGGATTCCAGGTGATTCGTGATTCAGGCAAAAGGTTAATTCATTGTATTAATATAATCTGATACATTCGTGGCCCTTGTAAGGATCAAAAGGCAGGCAAAATCGCGGAAAAACAACTCATCAGAAAGTCCGCCAGCTAGTGACTCGCGACCGAGGCGCCTCCCAGTGGCCTCGATCCGAAACAAGGCACTTAGGCGTGCCTCTTGTTGTGGTGGAGGGGGAGGGAGCGTGTCCGCATGGGGAAGGGGAGGGGGGCAGAAGAAAAAAGGCGGAAAGGGAGAAAGGGAAATGGGGAGGGGAGGCCGTCCCGTTCTCCTTGCCGTCATCCCACGAGGATTTCCTTCAGTCTTCTGCTGCCCGCGAAGCGGTACGGTGGCAACACGCACTGTCCCATTCTTCCCCACTTCGGTCCACGATTGTATCAGTGTTTACAAGGAAATCGAAAGTGTGTTTACCCCCCGTGGATTTGGGGACACTTCTCCGCCCCCTAGCCCGGTGTGGATTCTTTTCGACGGATGGCATGTGACTTCCATTGCGTATTTCCCCACGAAGAAGGCGGCGTGTAGTTATCTCCGTTGTTTCGTGTGTGTGGATTACGTTTAGGATTAATCATCTGGCGCCATGCTCATCACGCAGTACACGGCGCTCCTGTTGCAGACGACCAACGACGCCGGCGCCGTGAGGAATACGGATCCAGTCGGCGGTAGAATCGAATACGACGATCTATCCAGAGGGATCTACGACAGGTAAAACGTGTGCTCATATGCTGTGGATTTGGATTGGTCTCTCGATGGATTGTGAGGGAATAACCGTTTGAAATATACCGAGGAAGAACTGACTTGAATAATGTCTGACGGGACCGGAATCGAACCCGGGATCTTCCTCTATTCGGGAGGGTGCTTTAGCTAAGCTATCAGAAACATTTTCTCGTACTAATTTTGGAAAACGTAGCTACTTCAATTTCGCATCCGGTTTTTCTTGAACCTAAATAGTAGATCCGGTCATAAACAACTAAAATGACAAACTCCTCATCATGGGATAATACTTAAGTAATACTTTAAGTCTCACTCTTGCTAATATTTCTTATTATCAGTTTATGAAATTTTTTCGCATGTCTTCTTACACAAGTATGTGTTTAGATGTCTTCTACGGTTGACATAAGTGTATCAATCTTTGATTTTTAAATGACAATAGAGAGTTCAATAGATAAAAGAATGTATACTAATAAAATATTCATAGATGAATGGTACTTGGGTAAATACGTAACAATTATAGTCTGCGTAAGCAATCAATGGTAAGAAATCTTAAATTAACAAGGGAATGACAAGTTTTCGTAAGTAAGCATAACAGGTTTTCCACAATAAGCTCAAATTCGTGATGTGGCAACTGATTTTAGCTATAGCAAAATTTATATTGTTTTGAGGAATAGGGCGTAATAGATGTGCAGTCGTTTCACAAAATCAGCCCAAGTATTTATCTTCTAAATACTCATCCACTCCTTAGCATTAGGAATACCAGTTTTAGCTGTGTATCATGTCGAGCAGGCAACGTGGTATGATGTCACAGCTGCTTCAGGTGTAATTAAACGTTTACAAACCCTCTACTTTACGCCAAGGTCGCCGAAAAGGTGAACTACGTTCGCCCGGGAATCAAAGAGTGTGTTTTGTGAGGCTTCTCCGTCCTAGACGTGCGTTTTTAGCCCTTGGCAGTCGCACCAGATGATCGTCCCAACTATTTGCCTTTTCCGCCTCCATTCCCTGAATAACTTTTCGCAAAGGGAAGAGTTTATATTCGTGGCGTTTTCTCGCCAGCGACTACTCCAAGGCAATTGTTCTCGTTTTATCTGCGTAGACGTGACAATGAAACGTCTACGATACGTGGCGAGCAGTTCTTCGTTACTCGTTGATTATCTCTTCTGTTGAGATAAGCTCCCCAGTCTGGCCGCCTGTCGCCGGGAGGCTTCAAAGATTCGATTATCAGCTGTTGAGTTTAACCATGTTTTTATCCAGAATCCTTTTGTTTTTCTGTTTCATACGAAGTTTTCGTGCGCTATCTATAATTGAAGGGTTTTGTTATCGAGTTTTTAAAGATCTGCACTTCCGCGCAAAATTGTGAGTCCCGCTAAACGGTTAAGAGTAAGCATTGTTTGAAGAAAATAGCCAGATTGTGTGTTTCAGGCACATTATTTTATCGTAGATGAATTTTCGTCCGTTGAAATAGATATAAGATAAGTAATATGTATTTTAAGATTTGCCACTGACGCTTTCTATAAAATGTTATTACATGCTATAAGTTTTTGTTTTGTTATAGCGTGTCATGTCTGAGAATCATATACAAAGTCAGTCAAGAATACTTACCTTTTATTTTAAACTGTCTTCAGATTATTAATTCAATTAAAATAATTTTAACATTAGTTTCTCCACGTTCAATTCACTTTACTGTAATATGCTACTACAATACAGCGTTCGATTTTTGCTGAAGCGAAAAAAACTTTTCTTTTGTCAATTAAAGGTTAGGAGTAGTAGTGTCAAGGAAGGTAGTAAAATTCTGTACATGAAATGAATTAATATCGCTTTAATTCACAATGAATAGTGAAAGCGTTTTTGAAATGCTGGTCTTTGGCGAGTTTTATTTTGAACTTCTTTTAGTTGTTCTGACTATTTTTACTACGACTGAATATTTATACTAGCTTTTAATCGTTGTAAGTTAGTTACACAATATATTATCTCATCAAACGAAACTTTGAGATTCATGTGTTTTTTATATTGTAATGGGTGTATTAATATAAACCTGTTCTATTAATACGCGTTCTATATTATGAGATGAGAAGTTCGCGAAGCATCTTCTCCCATTATTGGTCCACATCACATGTATGTATTACTTTCCGATACTTCTCGTCCTTCATTCACACCGATGGCGTCTGGGAGATTTTTTCATTTCTTTCAAAGTGACTTCCGCCCCCGTGGTCCCGCTCTAGTTATTTCCGGAGCGAGGTTTCAAGGACTTGAAATTAATTTCGCGGTGTTTTCTCGCGTTACGAGTTTGCTCTTGACCTTGAATACGCCGACGTCGCGAGTCTATTAATTTGTTAAACAGTGCCAAAATTATCTGAACTTAATCACGATGTAATTAAGTGGGTATTTAGAACACTGAAAACGCATTAACGGCGCTCTTAGAATTGTGAGAGTGAGAGTTTTTTCCACACAATTCGCTGTTATATTTAAGATATTGAATAATAATAATAATAGTTTCTTAATCGCAAACAGATTTGTCAACCCACTAACATGTGATGTATAAATAGATAATACTAAACACAAGAGAAATATACAAAATATTAATAATAAAAATAATGGAGAGAAGAAAATAGACAAACAAAAATAGAAAGAATTGATGCGATATTGTAGCATACAGTTTTATCTTAAATGATTGCAGCGTGTCATTGAAAAGATCGATGCAATCATTCCGTTGCAATACATCATTTGTAATTCGCACTATTCTTATGAGTGGCAAATAACAAAGTAAAATATGTACAATAAAAATATCTTACACTGAATGGGGTCAGGACGGCAAATATTTAGTCAATTATAAATTTTGGATTTGAGTTAAAATTGAAGGGAATAGAAAATGCTGTTTGAATTTCTGATTGCGATTCTCTATAAACAGAGTCAACGTTTATTATCTTGCCTAAACCCAAGTTCATTTCACGACCGTGTGATAGAAGCTCTCTAATTAAGACTGCTTACTAACTGCATTACTTATTAAACAGCATTTGTCATTGTCGAGACCTAATTTTTGGGTAACCTAGAAAACGAAAGGCTTCGACAAACGTTATTTCCTCACGAGTAGTATCTTCGTCCTTGTGCTCTATAAGTGAGTACGTAAGAACAATACAGTCAGAAATGAATGCTGGTAATACCAGTGGAAACAGTAATAAGAGCTTCGTCTAAAGTTGATACGACTTCTGTTGATGCATCATTATCTCAGTTTACAGGAGTTCGATGTGAATTGAATTTTTCGTTCATAATAAGCACCCGTAAATTTGGAGGTAGTGGGTGTTTCGAATGGATAATTGCCATTCAGGTCCCGGAAATTGTAAAATTCCTACTACGATATTAACTCTTGAATATCTCGCTACGCTGTGTTATACCCAATTTGAAAACCACATGTTTACATTCGATTGCCCTCCAGGTGTGAACGATATGGCCTTCCGTTCAAGGCGCAGCTATTTTTTAGTCTCAGCCATCCGAAACTTTTGAAGGTTGGATCATTAAGAATGAGGAAAAATCAACTGTGCCGTGTAATCTGTTAAAGAAATAGATTATCTTTCACGTGTATAATCTTATGGTTAATGGTAGGTGATATCTCAAATAATATCTTCGTTCCTTTATCATCTGGTGAAGTTTTCTTTTTACTAGAAGGGAATATTTGGAGACTCCCATAGCTTCGTTTCTCGTTTCGGTTTAAAATATTCCAAGGATTCAAGTAATTCGTGATTAAGATCATGTATATAATATTTGCCGCTATAAAATATTTAAATCTGATGATGTAGTTAATACTATCGATTGAAAATTGAAGGAATCAACTTGATCCCGTGATTTACTTCCGAGTAAATAAAATTTTAATATAAAATTCTCAGTACCTATATTTTCCTAAATGATAAATATCTTTATAATAATTCAGCAGAAACAGGAGAAATCTTACGTTACATGGAAATCACATATTTCTGTTATCATATTGGCATAACAATCTTAGAAAGATAAACTCCCTTCCTGATCGATTTGAATTCGTATAGTCGATGCGGTTTGGTGGAAAATTTCCCATCAATTTAGTTAATTTAATTACACAAATACTTCAGTGTAATACAATTTTGTGGAGTAGGTTTAACAGTTACTTCGGAATGAACTTTCTAAAGTTAATCCATATATTTTTAATACCAGGACGACATTCCCTATGATAATGTGCCGTCATTATTCTTTCGATGAAATCGTTCATTGCTTTTACTGATCACAGAATAGCTATAATATTAGTGAAATTTAATTGACCAGAGGTTACTTTATAGGAGGCCATGCCAAAGGGAAAAAACTGAGAAAAAGAAAACCCCTTGCGATACTAAAAAGCGATTTTCATAAACAATTATCAATAAATTTAGCCGTTGTATTCACGGCTATAGTTGCACTTATATCCAGATAAGGGGAAGAATGGATAGAATGAAAGACCGATTCAAAATTTGACGCCAATACGCCACGAACTTCAATTCGTTGAACAAAAGAAATACTCTCAGCATGGGCAATCGTTCGTCACTTCCGTATTCCATACGTTTTACCTTTCTCCAAAGCGACAATAAAGCATCGGCTAAGCGAGATGTATGTTTTATGTAACACATCGTGAGAACGTTTTCCGTTGCCAATCCATCGAAAAGGAGAGGTCCCACCCACTCATGTCATCCATTTCTCTCGATTGTTATGGTGCCCGAAATGTCCCGGGTTCGTGACCGACTGTCGCACTCAACAGGTTATTGCCTTCCCTTCGCTGGATATTTGGATCTGTTACGTGACCAGCTTGCGGTTAGCGAGTTTCATTTGTCGGCCCATCGCAAAACTTTTGGCAGCCCGCATCGAATGAAAGGGTTCCCATGTGTTGCAGTCTCTTTAAGATGTTTGAAGGCTCTCTTTTACGTCCGATATTCAAAGACCTTGGAGCAACTCGCGGAGGGATTAAAAACAGTCTTTCCGTAGCCTTCCACGTCATGCGACGTCCTTTCTCCATGTGTTTATAGATTGCTTATACAGCTCACCAGGAAGTTAAATGTGATGCTGGTATTCATAATGATGGCATCCTATGATAGCTTGTGTAGATCGGTTTGATATTAATTGTAATTTTCCTCACAGTAAATTCTGGCGATGTTTTCAGTGAATTGTAAGCTCCTTGAAAGCTTATCCATATCGCTTCAACTGCAATCAATTTTATACGATTCACGTAAACTTAGAAATGAAATGGAAGTAATTTACCGGTAAGAATTAAATTAATCCTGGTATGGAACGTTTACCTTCTCTAATGACTGCATTCTTGAGTTAACCGCATTTAATTCTATTAAGGATCGTTTCTATAATTCAATCGTATATTGGATCACGATTTTAATTCTTATTGATATTTTCCAATCGCACCGATTTTCCTCATCTAAAAAAAATTTCATTGATTTTCCTCAATATAATTGTTAAAATTTTCTTGATTATTTCATTTTGCATAAATTAAATCGCAGATGACCTCGTTTAACAAGCAATAAATTTCTATTTTCTAACCACCTTTTATATGTTGGATTGTTTCATTTTCTGTAGTTGTAATTGCTCTATATGCATCCTAAAACTGAGGCTTTACTCTATATAGCTTAAGCAATATAGTACCTTCCGTTTAAATATTAGAATATTTATCATTCTAGATGCAATAAAAATGTTTAATAGAAACTTAAATTCTACTAGTTCTAGCTCTTTCCTTGTGGAAAGTTTCAGAATTTACAGTATTCTTTTTCCTGCTGCCAAGAAAGAAATATCGCTAACTTCGAAGTTGTTTACCGTATCGATAAACGCTAATTATAATAGATATACATAACAACTTTTTATGAGACTGTAAATGAAAGCATTAAGAACCTAGTATAGTGCTCAGTTCAGTTACACCGCATTCATCTAGCCAGAAATGTAGATTAAGTAAAAGTCTATTTTACCTTTATCGCTACTTTTTCTATCATCCTTTCTCACTTTCTTGGAAGTAGAAATCTCCGTCGTGCATACAAATCTTCATCCGAACCCCTTGGAGCACCCTTTAGCCCTTCTTCACCTAAGGTCCTTTGCACGTAGACAAGAGAGGTTTATCTCTCATCTCCTCTCCTCGCTACTCCGTAAAAAACCGGTTTTTCGTCCTCTTACGGCGTGCAAAAAAAGAAGCGATGAGATGCATTTCTGCCGGCGATTTGCCAATCCGATGCAACCAGTAGGAGAACTCTCGAGGCGTTAGTACTGACTCATCTCTCTCGGCTGTCGAAAAAACATCACGCTCGCCGTATTCTCCGCCCGCCAAACTCGGTTTGGCAGCCGTGAAATCGTTCCAAGAGATTGGCTCGGCTTCGTTTTATTACGGGCACTCATCTCGGAGTCGTTAGATCGTAAATTATAAGTCATAAATATGCCACACGTACGAATTGACTTGTCTGCATCTCGCGGCTAATGTCGTGACTTAAGCACACGATTAAGTGTTTCGCAAGTCGAAGATGCGATTTTTTCTAATATCGGAGTGAAATGAAATACGGAGGGGTTGAAATTTCTTTCGGCGTCGTGATTCGAAGAGGGAAGTAATCTTGAAAAATACCAGTTTTATGCCGGCGGTTTACTTTCTCGGAGTGGTCATGAATGTTTCGATATGCATTGCAATGAACATGAGATTCGAACTGAAGGTTTAATAAAAGTGGGTTTAATAAATGGTCTGCATTAAGGGATGGGGATGCGAATCGGCCGATCTTTTTCTCAACCACTGTTGCGAATCGCTTATGGGAAGAATTAGGCATGAAGATGATTTGTTCTTGCGTCTATTTCTATTATTACGGATGAACAAGCAAAGACATCTCATAGAAAAATCTTCTTCTATTTTAACAATTATCTTAATTTAAATATGTTTGTATTACGTTTAATTTCTGTATCGATGTAACCGATTAATCTCGCAAACAACAACATCACAGCGGGAAAAAATTCACTGCAACCAAACAGTTACATAAGTTACATAACGTCCTCATGCCATAGGCCACTGGTGGTTTGCGTGGGATCTACATGAAGTATATTCATAAGTTGGAGTACAGTAAGTATATTCAAGTAGTTGAAAATACATATATGTTCTGGAAGATATTTGCCTTTCTATGTAAATTATTGATACGGTTTGCGGCTATTTCGTAATCTACCCACCCTTTTTCATCGTATACAAATTACTGTGATTCCTCGAAAGTGTCTTGATGCCGTGCATTTCACTGATAGAAATGGTATTTACAGTTAGGAGTACAAAGTTTAGTTAATTTTATTTCAAGAATTTTAAAATTTTCTCTCACTAGAAATTAAGTATGAAATTATTTTATGAAAGGATTGTAAGTTGTTATGTTGAATCTGTAGTTAAAGGCTGAAATTAATGAATTTATATTCCTGCTTGGTTTAGGGTGTAATTAAAAAAAAGTATTCATGCAAGGCCTGTGATGATACTAGAAGTTTTATTCTCAGGTTTATTAGGTAGATGCATGTATGATTATTTTAGTCAGCCCCCAGATATTCCGGTATACGTCAGTATTCCCCCTCATTGTGCTGAGATTAATCTAGGCTTCATTCATATACGTATTATAACTTTTTCCTTAAATAACGGGTACGAGCTGTTGGAATGGTCTCCTTTTGTGCAATTTGGCAAATCAAGAGTTTTATATGCGTCAGAGTGTTTTCTTTGAGCCATCCTTCCTTATTATATGGCTTCTTTTCAATATCACCCTACCAGTCTCCTTCTCCTCTTTCATATCTTTCCCTTTCAACATCTCCATGATATTCCACTCCTCTTTTCTTTCTCTAGCCGCTTATCCTCTTCAATAATCGATCTCGCACCCGAAAGACGCTCTTTCCGGCGTCCATTAGCCTTCCGGATTAGTGCTTTATATTGGCCCCCCATCGAGAATCTCATTCCGTTTCTTCTATACCTCTCTGGACCATCTCTTCCCTCCACTTCTCAACTTCCATCTTCTCCCTTTCTTTGCCTACCTCTTAGTAACCCAACCCAATATTCATCCATTATCTTTTATAATCTTTGAAATATCTCGCTTTGTCTACTCTTCCAAATGGTCCATTTTCAGGGAAATGTAAGATACCCTCTGGGTTTATGATAATCTTGACGTCTTCTTCACTACCTTGAACGAAATGGGATTTTAGGTTAACAAATCGTCGTTTTATTCATTTCCACTAAATCAATCACAATCTTGTCATAAATTTCTCCTTATTTTAGATATCGGGAGTCGTAGGGATTCCTTTCCTTCAATGATAAAAATTACTGAAATAATTCAAATTAGTGACAAATTATTTTAGTATTTCGTCTGTTCAGGCGGTAATTTGTCAGTCATTGCTTTTTGGGATAGTTGCAATTTTTAATCTTTTAAAGCTATCATTTCGCTTGTACTCTCTCTCATCATTAACATTCAGTTAAAGATTCAAGAATAAGCTCGTCGCATCTTTCCGAATTTTCCTGTCTCCGGAGCATCGCTTCAATTCTTGTAATTCTCCCGCTATACGAGTAGATAAATGATTTTGATATGTAATTTGTTAATATTTAATCAACTTAAATCTTAACGGTTTTTCGTGCAGTATTATAAGCATTTTAGGTAAAAGATTCAAGTCTTTTAGTTTCTCTTGATAAAAGTATTTGTGAGATGGCAATATTAAATTATATCTTTTTTTCATAATCGTTGTAGTAGAATCGCTCGACAGTCTTCCTTTCGAACCACCCTTAATCTCGTTTAATCGAGAATTTAGGCACTGAAAGAAAACATGATTATGGTTACATATCTCGACAGGTTATGGAAATTCCAATCTCATTTTACACCTTGGATAAATCTAGCTTTAGGTTTCATATATGTCATTCAAGTTTTAAAGATTACTTCAGATCTTTCTCTAAGAGTCTCTATTAAATATTTCCACAATTCCATGTAAACCATGTGGCGTATGGTATTAACACCAACATTAAAACCCTTTTTAACTTAGTAAGCTCTTCTAAATCTCCGCGGAAAAAAGGTGAGAGACCATCAGCTATTTCCTTCGCTTGAAGCATTTCAGAAATGCGGAGAGAAGATTTGCATACGCTAGAGGAGACCGGCAAAACCGTATATTTCCTTTGGTTCCCCGAAGGCGTTTCACTCAGTCCTCGCAGGACTCTCGCTTTCTTCGAAGCCTTCGTAACTCAGTCTCTTCATCGAAGAATTCCCCGTTTCGCCACCTCCTCAAGCGGCCCTCCAAGTCATCGGCAAACCTTCCTTATTCACCATTATATTCTTTCCTTTCGAGTCCAAGGTCGATCACTCGAATTCGCGCCGCATGCTTTTTCTTTGTAATTTTCGTTCGTCCGATGAAGAAATGCGTCGGAATTTCGTTTTCCCGTAAAACGTCTCGTTTAGGACGGGAGTCATAAGTAGGAAGTGTGGAAAATATCCGGTCGATCTTTGGAACGTGTTTGAATCAGGGGACGGTTGCACCTCAACCGTCTTTTCCTAGTACGGCGGTGACAATTTTCTTGGGAAGATGATAAACGGGCTGTCTGAGCCGTAGTCTCACCGCGCAACTATTTGGGGCAATAGATACAGTTCTTTCGAGGTCTCTTCAGCTGGAACGTTACCAGTAGTTTTTACCACTATCCCGACAATGTATTCTAATTTGGGTGGCTTTCAGAGGTGAGTTTTCGTTGCAATTTACGTGCTTTGAAACTTTTAGTCAGCTTTAACTTTTGGTTTCAATGTGACCCGTTTGCTTATCTGAAATCTCGTTACATGACTGAAGTTTTATCTTAGCGCGAAACAATTTTACTACTTTGTAAAGATTGTTTTACGTTTCAGTTTACTGTTCTTATCCATTTCATTTTACTAAATTTTGTAAAATTCTATAAAATATTTCCATTCGTTCCTTTCGGTTTAAGTATTAAATACTTATTCATGAGGCTCTTGTTTTTGGAAATTTAATTCTATTTTACTCTTTTATTCGGTTTCTTTTTGCCATATCTACGATCGGTAAAAACTTTCGTATTAAAATTTGAAGGCTTTTACTAAGTAGATCAAGGGTGTTGAAAGTCTTGTGGTTCTTCAAGAGATGAACTGAGCGATAGGATGAGAGTGTATTTTTTATTATTAGATGTGCCATTGTGATAATAACTATTCCTTTAACGAAAAATCGCGAATTTGAATAATTGGTATCATTTGCTGAAATGTGTCTCGTAAATTTTATAACCTAGAGAATTCGGGCCTTTTCCTCAACTACGTAAGTTAAGACGCTTTCCTTCTTCGAAACGCGTTAAGCTACTCTAATTTTTCTTAGGGATATTTTTCCCTTAGGATTTCCAGCCTGAGTCACAAACTTTCCGTAACACCTGCTTTATGGCAGCAGTAAAACAGATTTAACCGCATGGGTCCTATTTAAGGTATAGGCTGTTAAGGTTCGGACCCTATTTCTAAACGAATGGGCTTGTTGTAAATTCCAAATAGTCATGATATAGATGCAATATAAAACGTTGTTCTCGTACTATCTAATCCCGCCTACTGATAGTTTCTCCAATGTATTCTATAGTAAATTGTTACTCTACTTTTTCTGCGCGGACTTCTCTGCACAGAAATATCTGTTGTCGACGAAAGCCGGGAAATATATTTATGAGTTTCGGTTGTCGTGGTAAAGGGAATGTTATAGGCCGAGTTTTTAATTTAGACGTATCAGGATGGTATTTACAAAATGAAAAAAATATTTTCCAAAGTCTGACTAGAACAGGTAGTATTAAATTGATAAGGCAATAATTTTAATCCTGCACTCTATACTGCCTATCTGGGTTAAGAACTTTATTCACTTCCAATGCAAAACTTGAGATGGCATACTCCGATCCCAACTCTAGCACACAACTAAGATAACAAATTATTTCCTAACTAAGTTTACTGTACTTTTTCTTCGCCTTATTTACTTTCTACTAGTATCGATCGTACTACATAATCTTATCGCCTTGTAGGAGAAAAGATAAGTACATATTTTTCTACATTTTCGCGTCTCATTGTATATATCTCTCACTTTGACCTTTACTCTCGCATTTTAGAGATCTAAGAACTGATTTGGTTATTTCATTATTACGTAATTTGGAACTCATCTAGAAATAAGTAGCTGATATTGTTAAATTTATCTTCTCAATTTTTCTAACTTTAATTTTCTCCGACCCTCTTCCTCGAAGATAAATTTAACAGGCCATAATTTTCTGTTTTTCGTAACCAACAGCTTGATGGAGACCGATGGCAGAAGTGTTGTTAGTGTAATCCTTAGAAAGGGTCCCATGAACCCATAATTTTGAGGAGTCTCTTTTTCTTAGAGACCCTGAAGTCCGTCTCGCGCGCCCCTTAAGATTGCCGCCTCGCGAACTAGAATAAACTGATCGAATTCAACCACTCACACATTCGCGGAAACATCTGAAATCGAAGGGCGAGATGTATCCGTCAGATAATTCCCTCATTCGCCTCCTCCGCACGACCTTAAACCCCTGAAAATCTTCATCTCCTCCTTTAAAAGAGAGAGTTCGCATGGCAACGGAGGAATCCCCCCCCCCCCCCTCGGCGCCCCTTATCCCACCCGCCTAACATATCTCCCTCGTTCCGCACACTTTTTTATCCTTTCCCAACTCGCTTTTCTCCCCATCTTCTCTCATTCCTCACGCGATATATCTCGTATCCCTAAGCACGGATCTCGAATTTATTTTGGCAGCTAAAGATGCGTCCCTCACACGCGTTTTACTTTCCCCTTCTTTTATCCGTTCCGGCGTCTGACTCCTCCCCAATCCTTCTTCTTCGCCCTCATCTTTCCTTTAACGGTCTCCTTCCCATTGCCGAAGAATAGAGAAGGAAGCCTTTAATTGAATTTCGTGATGGATCACTCACGGGCCTAATCCTCTAAGAATATTGGGAATCGTGGGTTGGGGGTTTTTGAGAACGGCAGGGGGGTTTTGGGTATTGGAAGGAAGATTTGTTGCGATAGGAAGAGCGTTAGGATGGTAGAGTGATGCGTTTTGTGTTTTATATGAAGATATTACAAGGCGCCGGAGATCATATAGCCTCGTGGGGATTGATTTAAAAGGTGCGCTTGGATGAGCTGATTTCCTAAAGGGTGGGAAAGGCGTGTGTATTTTCTCATGAAAAATAAATTACCGTTTGATTTTAGGGTGTTAAGGCAATATTGTAGTTTAATCTTATATTCTCTGTAGATTTTATCTTTTCTTATATTTGTGATCAATCATGATTATTTATTTGTTACCTTAATCTTTTTGTTTTTCTATTTGCAATCTTTTATATATTTATGATATTGTTCTTACATATTTCTTAATTATTTTATCACATTACTTATACCGCTCAACTTTCTTAGTAAACGCTTAAATGTAAGACTTGATTATGTAGTCTCAATTTTGTCCAAATTTTGCTGTATGCTTTTAAGCAATTAAATCTAAAAAATTTCACTTCCCTTGTCGAATTTTTCCTAAAAATTATTTTTTATCAAACTTAATCAAACCTTAAGCAGACGCGTTGGGCCAGTGATTCTATAAAATACTTCTGAGGAAATTGAACATACGGATTTTTTTTACAGTCTTTCTAATTTACCTGAACATTGCTCGAGAAGAGGAAGAGCTTCCCCATTTACAAATATACGAAGTAAATTTTTCCTTGCCTATTTTTTTAATCAGTAGATTTGAATAACGGATCTGCTCACAACAGATACGATATTCTGTTTGAACGTAGTAAGCGCAATTAACACACCCATCTCAACAAATAATTTTCCCTAAAATATTTTATGCATTAACAAATTACATGTAACATTCTCCTATATGATTTCACATGTATTATTAAAAAGTGTTAAAATTAAAAACTTTTAGTAATGGAAAACGCTTGGAATCGAAACCGGGTTTCATTATTGACTAGAAAAATGTATAGAACGATCACTAAACAACCATGCATGTTTTTATTTTCAATCGGAACCGTATATCTGCCGTTTGCTTTGAAATTAAGTTCTTGTTCGTTGCTTGTTTTGGACGACGTCTTGTAATGGTATTTACACTGCCTTCGACACAGCTTGTTTTTATGGCCATTCCTTACTCTGTTTATAAATTATCCGAGTAAAAAGTGGAAACTGTTTCGGCATACAGTCAGTATTTCATGGAGCATACTCAAATGTATCCGTCGCTTGCAGTCTGCTTGCTACTTGGGGTACGAAACAAATGACCCATGGAAAGCATAACAATCTGTTCTCAGAGCCTCTAATCCTTTAACGATCCATGAGAAACGCTCGTAAACCTTTAGCCTATAATGTAAAGATATAAATGTTTTTAATTTTCGAAGTTTTTAATTTACTTAGCTGTGAGACAACCGTAGAAGAGGTAATGGAAATGTCTTCGAAAGAAATGGTTTTACCTGTAACTTATACGAAATTTCAGACTTTTTATTTCCGCTAAGAAACTTACGAATATAGTAGTTCGAACTTAGCCTCATGGGTGGTCTTCGCAAGGAAGTATATGTCAAAATTCTACTGAAATCACGAATTCTTTTTTGTTTTTTTGTTGTTTATGCCTTGTTTAAACTAAAATTATAATTTTCCAACGTTTTTCTGGTACCTTCTGCTTATCTTCTGTAATTTATAACTGTATTCTGTTAATTATGCATGTAATAGTATTCGTTGTGATGAGATTTTTCATAAAAATATTTTGTTGTATATATTAGGTTATCTATCTGTAAATAATGAATTCTTTTTGTATTGTAATGCATTTTTGAGGGAGCCGGATAGACATACGTCCCCTTTTCAAATTCCAGTAGACTATTTATTATCTTTGGACTAAAATCTGTTTTAGTTATCTTTTATAAGAAACACAATAATCGTCATTTGGACGATTTTGTAGATTTCTTGTTCAGAAAAATTAATTAAACATACATTGTAATAGTATCTCTTCCTTAGTCAATATCTAGTGTTCTTGTCCTTATAAACGAAGTCCTTACGCCCCCTCAGGACGGCTTCTGAATGCGCCACTGTTCCCATGGCTCGTTTTTTTCTTTAAGTGCTTATTTTTAAATAAGATGTACGTTACGTTACTCAGGATGTCGCGCCATTTGTTTTCAATTTTCGTCACCCGCTTGAATTCATTCGGGCCTCGGAGGCAATTTCGATGTGACTCTTAGTAGAGTAGTAAAAATATCACCACGGTAATTGTTTGCCTTATGGAGAAATACGTCTTTTTAACGCCCTCGATTTGTATCCCCTCCAATCCCTGCTCTTTTAACTCCCTTTCGACCCTTCGACACATCCATCTTCCTCTCTATCATTGGTTCTCCGTGTCCAATCACTTCCTCCCTCACTTATTACCCTTTCTCCCTTTTCATTGCTTCCATCCTCCTTCTCCCAAATTCTTCACTCAATTTTTTACTCGTTCAATTCCATCCCCGATATCGGGTCTCTTTCCTTCAACTCTTTTTTTCTACTTCCTCCCACGCATTATAAAAGCGAAAAATTTCATATCTAAATGGGGTAAGGGAATTTAAGGGCCGATTTATTTTGCCCCAAATGGGAGGACGAGATTTTCCTCTATAGAATGCTTATGATTTGATGGTTCAATTTTCTCCTCCTTCTCCCATGACTTTTTTATCTCCCCCTACAAGCAATGTCTTTTTAATAATGTTGATTTTCGATTCCCTTTATCACTACAGATCTTAAGGCCCGAGTCGATGCGGTAGCCGAATTCGGAGGTTGAGATTAGAGGAAAAAAGGAATTCCAAATTGCCCAAAAGTGAAATTAAACGGAGATTTTCCTGAAAGGTCTCCATCGGGGTAATCATTGAATGTCGTGCATTAGAATCGATCGCCGGGTTCTTATCGTGATTACGCGAGATGGATAAGCTCTTGATTGGAAGGCCTTTGACTCCAAAGTATGATGAGATAATAAGATGTAATTGACACTCGAGAGTATTTTTAGTAACGTTAACGTTTCAAAGATCGCGATTTTGTTTTCATATACTACCGTTATCAACTGAGCACTTTTCCTATTAGTCTTTGAAGTTTGTTTTCATATCTAAGCCTCTGAAAAAGGGATTTTTCTTCAGCATTGAATCACACAAAATAATGTATGCATAACTTGGCTATCTCAGATTTTTATTATTTTATACGGAAGTGGGTCTCCAGTGTGGATTTAGTTTTCTCATAAGTTATTTGGAAACTATATAATTCCTGAAAAAATAAACTCCGTGTTTTGTCAATAAAATCTACTTTATACGCCGGAAAATGTACGCAAAACATGAATGCGTATTCCAACGACAAAGCTATCGACATCATGTCGAAAGCTACAAAGAAATTTTACGCAGAAAGAGACTATTCGAAGAGAGGATATTCCTCCGTTCATGAATGAAAAATTGCCGGATCAATAAATTGTGTTATCTTAATGAAAAATTCACCACAGGAAATAACTAATTATCGGAAATATCTCTATTATTCAATTTACCAATGATATTAATTATCGGGAATATGAGGAAGTTCGCACTTCAAAGCATTTCCTCCTACTCTCTTTCCTTTAGCGTGACTAAATACTCATTTTTCTTCCGAGCTTTCCCTACTTGGTGTACTTCTACTGATTTTACTCGTTTAGCCATTGAAAATCATTGCTCATGATGTTCAGTTTTAACAATTACTCTCCCACTTTGATGACGTGTTATCCAAGGTTATCAAGTGTATAGTATTTTCAGATACTGCAGTATGCGCAGTAGAATGAATGCGCAGTGAAACCAGGTGTTACCTTGCGTTTATTTTTTATGATTCCGGTCCAAAATATTCTAATTACTCTTTAATTAAAACCTCTTTTACTCAACTCGTATAACATCCTAAATCTTGTAACGTTTCCAAACGTCTTTACAGTAGAATCGGGAGTTTCTTCCCAAAAATAGTCTCCTTACAGCCGCAACATAGGGAAAATGCCTTTTCCTAAAGAGGATGCGGAAATTCGATTATCTCTTCCACTTCCGGTTTCGTTTTAGCTTTAGAACTTAAGCAGTTCTGACAAATAACGCGTCCAAAGGGTTTTAAATGCAGCGCAAAGAAGACGACGTATTGAAGTCGCAAATAAGGGACCCAAAGGGTGTCGCGCCCGAGCGTAAAATGAAGCGGATGCCAAAAAAGGCAATGCGGAGGGTGGAAATTGGCAATTGGGGATGAAAGGTGCGGGGTCAGGGGATGGAGGAGAGCGATAGGGAACCGTTAATATAAAAAAGAGGTTCGAAAAGAGAGATAAAAGGGAGAGAACGAATGAGTTTTAGGGATTCATTCAATTTTCTTTCCTCGCTCAATTTTTTTCCGTCTAAATTATTGAAGAACCCTTCCACTCTCTCATATCGGAGCCCAAAATGTGATAGCCGCTCCCCTTTCTCGTTTACTTTTTACGATTTTTTTCCGCTATGCGACCATGTAGACCACGGATTCTAAATCTGCCTATGTTAGTGCTTATTTTATAGTATTTTTGGAAATTTTAGAAGAAATATCTCCTTAGGTTTACAAGAAGCTTAAGCGTTAAAAGAATATTTGATATCTGAAAGTCATGGTGAAAAATTAATATTCTAATGATTGAAAACTGCAATGAGTTGTGGTTATTTCACTTGAATTACAAAAAATTTAAAATGCATAACGTTTTCAATGTAATTAAAATCTGCGTCAATTTATATACAGATATCAATTTAATGCATTTGAATGTAAATACCAATCGTAATTTAATTTGATAAGGAGGAATAGCCGAATCAATGGTGAATACACATAAAATAAGAATTAGGCTGAATTTACTTAATTATAGTCCTCCTTGAATTAATTAGATTGCAAAAATCGCTTCTATCTTTATTTTACAGTAAACCTTACCTGTAATATGCACTTGTAAATAGAAATAGAATGATTTTCTATGATTTGATGTAATTGTGATTCTCCGATAACTGTAACAATTCACTATCTTTTTAGACAACGTATTCTAAGGTGTAGTTGCTATCTTTTTAATCCGTAATTATTTTTTTTAATAGTAGTAAATGACTTACTGTGCAGTGAGACAGTTTTCAAGGTCTAACATTCACTTCTCAGTGTATAATAATCTATTTATAATGCTCCCTAATTTTAAAGTTTTAAAAGTGAGAATCCTAACTGTTCTTAAAGCCTCGGTTTCTTTTTATAAGCAAATCTCGCTTTTCTATTTCCCTTTGGACGCTTTTTCCCCTCTCTTTAGAGAGATTAATAATTAAGAAGGGCTTCTCGGAGCTCAGTGGGAGGGATATTGGCACCCTTACTCTTCTTCTCTATCTTTTGAACCATTCATTTCGGATTCTGCGTGATGAGATCAAATGACAGGAGAGCGTTTCGAAAAAAATTAGGACAATTTGCTTTCGGCAGATTTTCCAAATCAATTTTAATCATCTGTCTCTTCCTTTTCACTTAATTCCCAAAGATTTTCCCTTTCAATTCTCATTCTCCTAATTATTTATCGCCGATTACTTTTAAGGACTTCTTTATTTTGTCCATAATCGAAGAATCTCTTCCGAAAATAATTTTTCTCTCCCCCACCCGATCGAACGGGCCTTGAGATTCTTTTCCTCGGAAATTAGCTCCCTTAAATCTTTTCCGAACAGGAATTATTTCGGCTCTTTATTTCTCTTTTAATTTTTTGAGAGTGGGCTGGGAAAATCCTCTGCAATCGTCACGTACTCCCACGAAAGCCGATTATGTCGAATGAAGAATACTCGTATATTGGGAAGAAGCAAATACCACTCTACTAATTTATTCTGAATACGAAAGGAAATAATCAGGAAGTAGTTAAACTCTACACAAAAACAATACGTGAATTACTTATTGCTGATTATTATAACTTTAACGTATTACAGTATTAACGTATTCTATTATATTTTAGACTTATTAACTTTCTGTTTCTCATTCAAATGGACGTAGTCAGAAATAGAGTGCGCAAGCATAACGCGAATTAATACATAGCTATAAACCATAGAGCAATGGTTAGTTTCAGAATTGGAATCAGGAAGTAATGAGAGATTTTATCTTATAATATGTAGCGAATTGAAAAAGAACTCATTTTGTTTGAAAAGGAAGTTTTACGAGTTTGTTTTCTAAATGGATGAGTTAAGTCTAAAAATGGATTCTTTGTCAGATGTAAAGTGTATTATAGATAGCACAAATCGAATTATAATAAAAAAATTGTATTGAATGTATTGAAAATTCCGTATCTATCAGTGTAGAAATTGTAACAATGGTTTCAGGAGTTTATTTAGTTAAAATGACGAAAGGAAATTGTACAGAAAACAAAAGTCAGTTCACTCGAGCATCAACTCATAGCATATTGTCCAATTGGTAGTAATTTTCCCACCGGATTAGAAACTGATCCTTCGTGAAAAGGACTTTTCCCGCAGATTTCTCATTACATCATTCGTTCTAAAGGCTTCCAACTTTATAATACATTCCGTTGTTTCCCTGCTTTACCTTTTCTTTCTCTACAATTTACTCTTTCCAACTCCCTTTTCTCTCATGTTTCCTCATCCCCATCTCCTCCGCATTCGTTCCGCTTCCTCCGTTATTCCGCCTTCCGTTCGATTCCAAAGGATTCCGCCTTCTTAGGATAATGGGCGTTAAACCGCGTGAATCCGCCATCGGCGCTTTCTCTCCGCGATCACCTCTTCTTCCGAAGAATTGATTCGACCGCCCGATTTCTCGTTGCCATAAACGCCGCTTTTTGCCTTGGAAACCCTTTCAATACACTCGGCTGGAAATAATCGCCGCTTGGTGGTGGTGAAGGGCCCTCGCACGCTAAGGTGAAAGGTCGATTTTCCTTATTTTTATGATCTTCCGTGTTGAGGAGTTGGCGTGTTCTTTGTGGGGTTTATCATGGCGCATGTCACAAGGGGGCGATTTAATCTTTCCTCCATTTGTTAACCTTCTTTTCTTGTATTCTGGAAGAAGGGCTGTTAATTGTGGTCGTTTTCCTGAGAGCGATCGATGGAGTGTTTTTGAAATGAGGAAATTAAAACGCTCCTGTATTCTTTCTTTTCGAAATTTTGCTTCACTCCTGTTGTTAGTATCTGTGATTTAACTTTTCATCGTTTCAATTAATGCAAATTTTTAAAATTATCCGCATTCTAATGTATTTTGTCGAAATTTTTGGTTGAGCTTCTTCATTTTCCTATTATTTCTTATTATAGAAATGTAGAAGTGGTTATGTACACAATATATCCACGCAGGTTTTGCGGATACTTTTCTTGCAGTTGTCCTCTATTATTTATTTTAGTATTAATTTAAACGAATGATCTATGAATATTTATCATATCAAGCTATAAAGTAAGCTTTGTCTGCTTCAATGAGTTAAATACTGAGTCATCGACATGGACATGTATGATTTGATGGTGGAGTGATCATCTCTCTAATTTCTCCTCAGAAATTAAGTAGTCAGGGCACTCTTGTTAGACATTAGTTATTCCAAACATTTTTTATGGAAAAAGTTCGGACGATGAAAATTAATATTTTCTTAGTTCCACTTTCCTAGGTATGATTTACGAAAGATAATTATTTAGATTGGATTTATCATTTTACTGACTTAAAATACCAACTTTTTCTTCAGTACTCCTCTAATTTCGAATTTTAGGAGTTACTTCGTTCTCATTACATATGTGTAATTTCCCGTTGTAAAGAATTAATAGTGAGATTACTCTTGGGTTACTTCCTGTTATCCGTAATGTTCTTGTGAGTGCAATGTGCTACTTAATCCTTCCAATCTACGCATTTTTTTTTGGCCAAGGAAGTGCGGCTTATCCAACTTACCCATCTACTGTGTTAATCTCAGTCCTCTCCTTCAACAGTATCCTTCTCCAAATCCCTATCTCTCTCAAGAGTTCATGGTGTACAAAGCCTTCTTTCAGAGACAGCTTCTTCTTGGCCTACATTTTTATTTTAGATGTAGCCATTTTAATCGTAATTAAGTCTTTTCGAATTTTTACTATGAATATACAAAGAATTAGTTGATACTTTTGAAACCAGGATGGATATTTCTGGAATTCAATAATCCACTACCTTTTCCCGTTTAATAGTTTCTTTTTTCCATGTTACTTCGACTCTAAACAGCCTCTCTCTTTCTGGTTATTACGAGAAATCCGGATGTTGGAAACGCTTTCTGGAAGCAGAGCTTAGTGAAAAGAAGTAATGTTTTACGTCTGGAAATTACTAAACCGGAGAAAATCCCTTTGAAACTCGGATCATAAAATGTTCCCTTTTTCTCGAGTCTTCGTAGCTCAAGGGGTCGAGCTCGGAGTAATACCTTTTGTTTCGTTTTGCCGCAGACGGTAGTAAGCCCTTCATTATTTCTCATAAAATTTCTTTTTATTCTAACAAGCTCATGTAGTTTTATATTAGATGTTTCAGTTTGCATTTGGAATATTTCATATATCCAAAAGTATTATGAATAGTTCATTACTGAGATTTCATTTTGCCATATTTCAACTAACTACAACGATATTGTATTCAGAAAAGTTCCAAGGATTTTATTTAATAGCATGGGATTTCATGGCAGTTGTAAAAAATTTAAGTAAAAATTGTATGAATATTATTAATTCTAGGTTAAAAGTGTTAATACCTAGCCCATTTTTCAATCTATAGCTGTGAAGCGTAATTTCTGTGCTTCAGAATTGTTTCCTTTATACTTAAATCCATACTTATTACCTAATTTTTATACTAATGCTGGTTCTACTAATCCACGTTTTTAATCAACAGATCAATTAACGCAAACGAAACAACGAAGAAAATCTTAATTCTTACATAAAAGTGACTCACTCACTTTTGATGATACCATTTTAAAAATTAAATTCATCAGCAAAATTTCGTAATTGGGTTATCGCTACTTTGATCCAATGAATTAATCGCATTGTTTCAATGCATCATATTTTCGGAACATATTCAGAAAGCGCTGATTTTAAGAATTGAATTTTAATTAAATATGAGCCTCATTAATGCAAATCAATGTCAAAATTAAGATAAAAACATGTATATTCAAACCCATTTTAAAAAATCTGTTATATCCTGTTCCCGTTGTGGGTTGTTGAACCCTGTTACATGCGGTTCGTGTCCCGCGCCTCATATGTGGCATGTTAACAGCTCATCTTCTTAGTGTGCCTTGAGTTCGAAATAGCTCTTCTGTGGAGTTTTCTAGGACAATTAAAACGAGCAGAAAAACATTCACGTGCCATCTCGAAAGAGCGTGCCACACAAGAGGACGATTTCTTATATTTTTTCCTCCGTCTTAGAAATGGGCTTCACATCTTATAATCACCCTCATCTTTTCTTTAAGGGAGTCCACTTTTAGCCTTTTCCTAAGGTCTATAATTACGACGAGGGTCCTCTTTTCCTAACCCCGAGCGTGGTGAGGAAGGCTCCCCGCGAAAGAATCCCTTTCTTTCTCCGAAGGAGTCCCCTTATTTCCGCACAAAAAAAGGGTTTGCTTTTTCCCCTCGGCGCGTGTTTGCTTTTTATTATCTTCCATGCTGTGTTTACGCTCTAAATGTGTCACGACGGTGTGGTTATCACGGATGCTTCTTCTTGCTTCCCCGTTTTTTGATATTTTTGTGTCCAATCTCTCGACTCTTGCCAAGTTTCTACAATGTTGCTTTTCTTTCCAGTGCCATTGAGGCTGGGCTATTTCGGTATCGTCCCGCATTCGAAAGATTTTACGCCTCACGATGTTTGCGTATTTTGCGATACTTATTTCTATTGCCGATTTTGCCCCAATTCATCTCGAGACTGAAGACCTTTTTTGTGTATTTTCTTTCTTAGTAGTCGCTGTGAATGCTAAATAAATATAGCTATCGAAGACCAGTAAATGTGACTTAAGCATTTGAAGCTAGTTCCTAGTCTTTTCATTCTTAACAAATCTGTGAGGAATAAGTGCCATATCTTCCGCAGTACATATGTATAAACGACAGGTTTCGACACAGGTATCTCTCCCAAACTTAAGGTATCTCGGGTATACCTTTACATCTTACATCCTTGGAACATTTTCTATGTGTTTTGCGGTCCACCGTAGCTGTATAATATTCAAGGGGCAAAGGGGTATATGTCCTCTTTCGAAACTAAAAACGAAAAGGCCTTATTATGGTCCTAATACGGTTTAAAGGTTTATTTTTTGCTTGAATTCCTGTGATACACGCCTAAGTTCTAAATCCTCTCTATTTCCTCATTTTTAGTGATAAAATAACTACCAAACAAATCTTATTGTCTAAAAGTCTTTCTAGGCGTGGATAATTTACTAAAGGGGCTTTGTATATCCTTACATTATGCAATTACCGTTAAACAAAAACAAACAAAAAACTTATTAATATCAGCATACGTTGATTTCATTTTCACCTATTTAAAATAGAATTTAGCGTAAGAAGTAGTTACACATAGTCTTAATTCCACCCCTAGTATCTACCATTGTGCAGTTACCCATTTAGAATACGTTCCCGAAATTTTTAAAACCAAATCTCTTCAAGAAATTCTTCACTTTGTAATTTCGAATAAATGCGTTTGTTTGCTGGGATTAGAGCCGGAACTCTCCGTGGTTGCGGTTAATTTCTTCCAGATCCTAAAAGCTGCATTTTCGCTGTCCAGGTAAAAAAATACCAGAAGAATTATTTCCTTTAGCAAAGTGAAGGACAAGAACATGCCTTTTATGCTTGACCTCTCCGGCGTACGTTAATGCCCGCGGCTATCCCCGCGGATGGGACCAGTTCCTTGCCGAGTAATTCGCTCTTTTGTACGGGGACGAGTAACTCTTTGCACCGAACTCAAGGCATTTTCTCCTTCTTCTTATGTCAGCTGTTCCGTTTAATTCCGCTCCTCTCCACTTTCTCGAAGAAAGGAAAAACACGACTAAGCTTTTTTCTGTTCCGCCTGCTTCATTTGTCGGCGCACTAACACATCCGCTTCCCTCGAAGGAGTGCATCCGCCTCGCGCTTCTCTCTTTTCTTTTGTTTTCATTCCTCTCTTTCGCATTTGCCGAAATTATTTCTTCCTCTTATCCGTTTCGCTCAGCGTGCCAACTTGACGTAGTTAAGTTTTCTAATCTGTTGCGCATTAGACGCGGAGATAAAACTGATGGGGCCCAAGAGAATTGATTGAATTTTAAGGGGCTGAAAATATCAGATTGCGGGAGTTGTTATTTGAGAATTAGGTAGTATAAGTAGGTTTATATTTAGGTTTCGTAAACTATTAGAGATTGAAGTAAATTGAATTAAGTATTAGAATCAATTGAATTGAATTTCACATGAGGATGTAAGAACACTTGTTTTTTTCAGCCGTGAGGAATGAAGTTGAACAAAGCTGAGGAAGCTCCTGATGCTAGGAAGTAAGGAGTACGTTGCATATGAATTTCTGTCGACATCACATAGACATAGATGGTCCAAAAATTATCAATTTAATTCATAGAAACATATTCTTTTAGAAAGGGAAAGCAATAGAAAAGGAAGTTTATAGCCATAGAAAGATCATATATATTATTCATTTATTACAGTTATTCATGAAGTGCTCATTTTCGTCGTTTGATTGCTCTTAATACTGCGAGGTACAGCTGATTCCACGAGCGGAAAAGATGAATATATATCCATATTTGATTCTAATCAATCCACGCGAGTTTAGAATCCAATATATACTTTCGATTAGCTCAGTATTGTTTTTGTTGGAAATCATGTTCGAAAAACTAAAATAATGGGAAATGAGAATAGGTAGATGGAATGAAACATGGAGTGAGCGAAACAAAACAATGAAAGCAAATTTCTTTTGAATTGTGTAGGTCAAAGATAGTGAAAATGATGATTAGTAATATAATAATACGCTGATGAATTTAGGTTTTTGATCAATATCTAAAGCCCTTCCTGCCGATAACCCATCTCGGGTAAGCTGTGCTCCTCCCAGAATCGAACTCACGTCTATCAAAGTTGTATGTATATGTCAAGATAAATAGATTCGATGAAAGCTATCGTACTGCGTTTTAATACCGACATCGACAAATGGACCTACCTACTAATACTAGTGTAAATGGTTTCTCCTAACTAGTTACTCCCAGGAATTCGTTTCTGGTAAGCGGCGGATCCCCAATCCGTCTTCCCCCACCACTCCTTCGCATACCATCTCCTTTGCGGTTCCCAACATTCTAAGCACTCACTCTCACATGTCTCTTTTTCAAACCAGACCCCCCAACCTTCATCCGCTGCCGAAAAACCGAATTTTTTCCTCCGCGACGGTGATAGAGCTTCTTTTGTTTCTTGGCCATAACAGGAGGCTTTCTGTTCCCTCTGACGTCCTTAACATCCGAATCCGCGTATAATGGTACTCCTTGGACGATTCCGAGCGATTTCCTTTTTTTATTGCAGCTTCCTCGACCTTGGAGGAATTCGTGAATACCTTTCGGTCGGTTTTGGGGATGTTTTCTCCTCTTTGAGTGATGGCCTTCTTGCCTTAATTGGTCGGACGAGGTCGTTATCATAAGTCCTCCCTCATTCTCGATGTTTTGTTTACGGAATCGGTAATTTTTTGGTCGTATCGAGGGTGTAATTTCTGGTTCCGTCTGAGGAATGACGATGCGATATTGCCCGAGTGGTTTTTGCTTCCATGCATCATGATGAAAATGAAAGTGAGGTAGCTGAAGAATAAGCTTTGGCAACCTTCTTTTTTCTGGGTCTCCGTACAATTTAAAACGAGCTTTGATTGAGCGGATGCGTTTAAGGGGTACAAAGGAATGGTTTCAAATTTTGAGCTCGAAGGTTGAGACCGGCACGTCCTTCGTTTCGTCGGTTAACTCTCTTTTCATGATTACCCAAACTTGATTTAGGTACGTGATTGTTCCGATTTTAATTTGTTTCGTTTTCTATTTACTCTGTTACCAATCGCAGTGGGTAAAAGTATGACTCACAAGCAGTAGGCAAGTTAGTAACGGAAGCTAGTGAAAATAAGTTGCGAAAGTTTCTCCAGTTTTATTTTTTTTCTTTCACTAATGTATTGCTGAACGTTAATCATTCCTTAATCTTGCGTGATTTTCAGAATTATGGCAGTATAAATATAAAAGTCTTTTAATGAGGGAATAGTTTTATTTATGACTTTATCATAACAATTCCCCTAAGTCACTTTGGAGTTTGAAATGGTTTCAATGTGATATACCAACTAAAATCTTCATTGCTGGGTTTTCATATCAACTGTAATAGGTAGGCTAATCATACAGTTATATAAACTATATTATTCGTAATTAAGATCAAACTCTCTGTAATTAAGGTGCCATTTCCATGAAGAGATAAAAGTTAATTCATTATCAAATGATTCTTTTCTAGGCATGAGATTGGACAGAGAACGGTCTGAAACTTCGGAATGTTAAAAACACTTATAATATATGAATAGTATATCATTAATGCACATTATTATTGCTCCATTAGTATAGTAAATAAAAATTCTGTAGCGTTATATTGTTTGTATTCTCATTGCGGTTGTTTATTTTCAAAAGATTCACAATTCAAGGCAGAGTTTTGAAACACTATAAAGTTCTTTAAGAGGTAAAGTCTTCTATTAAATCGTCGTTATCGTAAATCGTTAAAGAGTAGGAAATGGAAGTCGACACCCTGCGATGAGAAAAAAGTAATTCTACGTTATAAGAAAAGAGCCAATAAGAGAGACCAAGACGTCGTGGGACTACGGATATAAGAGGGTGTTTTGTCGAAATGCGACACTTTAAGATGGCATTAACGGATATCGTGTAGCCTTGAATTGAACCGGATGTTGAATAATCGATGAAGACCGGAAACACTCCAGTGAATCCGTATCTCCTACACACGAATTTTTCATTTCCTTCTTAGCGACGGACGACTCAGTAATAGCGCCTCCCTCGATTATTTGGACATTTTTCCTTCTCCGCTATCTCTTGTTTGTGCAGCTGTTCTGAAGAACTATTGGTGGTAATTCATTATGAAATATTCTGTCGAAAATTAATTAATGATTGTCGAATTGTGATTGGGATTGGAGAGGACTTTTAAGTGAATGAATTCTGGTATAACTCTTAAAAAAGGCATGTTAAAGAAAGGGATAAAAAACGACTTACTTTTGTTACATGAAATTAAGAGATCTAGGAGTTTTCTTAGCTATTTTTTTGCATTGTTTTATTAGAACCCTATAGGAAATCTTATATCTTCTGACGAAGGTGATTTTATGAGTAATCTTTGTTATAATCAAAGGATTGTTAAATAAAACAAAATTTAAAAAAAAACAACAAAGTAACTTTTACTTTGTTGCTTTTGTGTGCCTCTGTGTGGAAAGCATAAGTTACCTCGTTCTTTTTAAAACTTTGTTTTATTCAACAATTCTTCGATTAACTCGGAATTCCACAGAACTTCGGCCTCCTCCGTGAATTCTATCTTTGCTAGCTGAGGTGTCACTTTAATGCTATAAAGTGATAGAAGAATTCAGATTTACTCCACTATCAGTTAATCTACGCTAGTAATTACTCAACCACGTAATCGTTCGCGCATACAAGTTGAAGTGCAACTCTTGGTATAGGAAGTTCCCTCATTTGTGATCTTTCTCTTTTTTACTTCATTTCTTCGCATTCCATGGCTTGAGAGATACGGCGTCGGATTTTACGCTGCGCGCCATAACTCGTGAAGGCGGAGGTTTCTTCAGCGAGATGTGTAATAAGAGGGCAATTACGCTGGGGTCAAGGAATGTGGAAGGGAAAGAACAAGCGGAGGCCGTTATGAAATAGGCACCATAAGAAACGCGATGCTCGAGAGCTATGGGTAAAAGATGCGCTTCTTTCCTAGGGCGATAAACTATTTGACATCTAATTATAGCAGTTTCGTAATTACGTTCGTTTCCGGAGACGATTGTGTATGAATGTAACATTGGAGCAATTGGACCTTGGAAAATGTAATTTGGCTCCTTTATGAAATCGCGGTTTGTATATCTTGAGATTTGGGAGTTCAGATTGTTATTTCAGGTCATACTGCACTAAATATTACTTTTCTCTGCGGTTTGTAGGGCTAATTTATCTATTTAGAACAGCAACGGAAAAAGTTAGTTAGGAAAAACACTAATTTCAATTTATTACGAAATTTCTTTCTTCTTTCAGCATCTCTTTTTGTTATTTATTAGATTTCCATAGTGATAATTTAATGCATATGTTTATCTTCTAGAAAAAGGAATAGTAACTGAGAGAAAAGTTTTACAGACATAGAATAAATAAAATGAAGTTTCATTGTTTAAAAATTTCGTCATTCTTTTCACGATATACCTTTTTAACGACATGATTTACATTATCATTTACAGTAACTATTTAAATATAATTTGAAGACAATGGACCGTAATTTTAGCTACTGCAATAATTTTTATTATATCTGCATTTTTTCAATTATGTGCGTTATTACTGTAAAAAAACTTACCATTTCTAAATTCTCGTACATAATTTTAGATAGGATGAATTATAAATTCACAACAAATTTTTATTTAAACTAAAGTTTATCTTTGAACCATTCGTGAATTGTGAATTTCGTGGAGTAGATGTTTGGATAAGAAAGAATTCTTGAAGATTGGAAATTGGAAGCAAAAGTTTGCCGAATTCCTCAGAGACGATACTTTCTCTGAAAGCTTCAGTATTTCTTATGTACTTCCATCTCTGAAACGAACCTGCATCCTCAATAAATCAGAGTCGCAAGAAAAAAACCACTCAAACGCGCCTTCTTTGCGGAGTTCCGGTCACCTTCGAGTCCCACCAAGGGTTCTCAGTGAGTCGTCCTTCCAGATTTTTGAAATTCCCCTCGGATTCCCCAACATCAGATAGGGCGACGATGCATCGCCATCGATCTCAGTCTCAGAAAGAGCTAACGGAAGTTTCGTGCGTTCAAGTCATCGCGTTACCCTGTGGAAACGAAGCTGTGGGAGTGAATCGCATTTCACACACCAGGACGGTGCACTGGAATTCAATTCGGTCGCCTTCACAAAGCGAAGCCCTACCCGGATGCAAGGGAAAGGATTAGAGGTTGCGAGCTTGACGGATTGCTGCTCGGACGGACGTAAATGTTGGATGAAAAGCTCTCTCTCTCTTGAGATAGGGCACCGAAACGTTCGTAAATGGGGAGCAGGCGTGTGAAAGTCTTTCAACCGGATTGCATCTTCCCCATGCGAATTGTTAGAAAGCCGTCCTTTTCCCTGGTTTATGTGTTTTCGACCACTAGCAATCTCTTTTGAAAACGTGATTTCGCTCGATTTTGCATTACTGTTATTCTCTTCTCCTTTGTATGATATGCGTTTGGTCTGCTTATGGTGATATATTTTGCTTTGGTTCGTTCCCTCCAAGTGGGACGAGGTGAGTGCACCCGATGGGTTAATCCTCAACGTGTGTTCTGTTGTCGGTATTCATAAGTGGCTAATAGTAGTAGCGCATTCAGATGACGTCTGAAGCAGTGTTTCCCAACCAGTGAGTCTCGTACTACTAGTGGAACCTACAAGCCTCTACAAGCAGAATCATATCGTTTTATTTTATTTGTACTGCTTTTAATTTTTCTAATGTTTATTTTCATTGCAAAAGCTTTTACGATAGTTAACTGAAATTCATCAGAAAACTAAGTGTTCTTAAAATTTAACTTACATCTATTAGAAAAACAAATTCTTTGCAACTTGGTAATGTGAGGACATGCAAAGTGGAACTTCAGACCAGTTTGGGAAACAATTAACTAAAGGATCTATGTTAAGTTTTTTCAATTAAGTCTTTGTTTTTTCTGAAGATATATTCTGTGGAAAAAGGAAGACTTATAAAGGCTTGCAAATGTAATTTCTATCATCAAACTCAGGAAATTGTCTAAGTAAAAAATATACCGGTTACTAAGAATAGAAGTAGATAAATTATTACTCAAAGAAAGACTAAGGTTCCACTTATCGCATTGATTAGTTCGTACTTCTCCGCAAGGAATGGGATATTTCATTCTTGATTTTAGCTGTGAATTCTTGAAAAAGATTTTTTAATGTATGATAATTATTACTCATTGATTGCTAATACTTCACTGAATATAGAATATGAGGGATATGGACCTATCGAAAGCTAGAACACTACATATTTTTCTGTAATGTCAGGATTTCCCTCGAATGAGGTCGAGGTATCGACGCTTATTCCGGGAATGAGTCATTCTAGAGAATCCTTTCTCTCACCTCATGACGTCTCTAAGGCTTTTTCTTGCGGAGTTTGTTTTGCCAAGCAGATGCGGATATTGGGTGGGGTTTCTTTGTCGGAGAAACCTCTTCACGAAGGAAGAAACTATGCAAATTTCCGTTGTCGCTCTCGTGCGTTACTGATTTAACGGTTTGGATGACTTTAAAGATCTCCAAAAAAGGTCTGATATTAGTGGGATTCCCGTTTAGTCATTTCCTCTAGGGCGAAGAGCTTCGTGGGTGTTGTGCTATAAGGATCTAACACTCGCTTTAAGTAAACTATGGGTATTTCTTATTCGACTAACGGAGTGCACCTGTATTGAATTTCTTCATCCCTTTCTCTCCGTAGCTACGTACGATATTTGCGTATTCATCGGTCGATGAAGGAACTCTCTCTTTGAATGCCACGGTTAATGTCCGTTTCCGTTAATAGGCCTCCCTTCGCGAATGGAAATTAATGATTCCCTATAAGGTGGCCAGATATGGGATTCTCGAAGGTTATATCGAAATTGTTTCGCAACATTTGGGAGAATTATGTTTCAAGGACTTTTCGAGGTTGGGTGAATTAAGTTTGCGTCCGGGATCCGCTGTTTTCAGATTTTCCGGAAAGGAATGGATTAACGCGCTTATTCGGCTAAATTAAAAGTATTTCGACTGAATTTTT
This sequence comes from Pachydiplax longipennis, assembly GCA_036926295.1. Classification (NCBI taxonomy): domain Eukaryota; kingdom Metazoa; phylum Arthropoda; class Insecta; order Odonata; family Libellulidae; genus Pachydiplax; species Pachydiplax longipennis. Next base: position 17,064,922 of record JAVFKF010000001.1, on the reverse strand, counting down.
TCTGCTATCTCAAAATTGATCGGTACTGGAAATATGGCATTATACTGCGCTACCTCTTTACGACGCATCACATGGTACAGTTTATCCATTAAGTGAGTTTTTATAGTGAGTTTTTTATCTTTTAATCATTTTTGCGTCAGAAAACTATGATATTTGCGTAATTGTGAAAACGCGAATATACAGTAATTCGTTACTTATTTTACAATAAAATGTTCGTAAAATAGATTTTAACAGGTTCAAAAGTGAATGATATTAAAAATTCTGGGAAATTTTCCCTCTGGTCTGCTTGACGAAGTGAAACAGACCAGAGGATTGAACAAATAAAATAAATATGTTAGAGAATGTTTATTTAACACGTATTAACATTGTTTTATAGCAGAAAATAAGGAAATATATATTCATTTTGTCTCTTAATCTAAGACGAATAATGTGTTTATAAATTTATACCTTTGAACGCGTCGTTATGGGCACCGCTACATATGTTTTGGGGCAACATGATTGGCATTTATATTTTTAATGCTGTTTCTAACACGAATTACATGCAATTCTGCCTAATATTTTAATTGAGAAAAAATTGTTGTAATTCCTCGTATATGATAGAATGATGCGCTGAATTTTCTAATAACGTCATCATAATTCAAGACGCTTTCGACCACTTGTATTACTCTATGGAGAGATCTGTATTCTGTATATAATAACTTTCCGGTAAGCTTAATCCTTTGCTTTTAAAAATAGTGGTATAATCACCAATTTGCATTTATCTAGTTATATTTGATTGGATAATGCAAGCTACATAATCAAACGTTTTATTAACCCTTTTGCAAACATTGATTCAGCCGTTTCTCGTTGATATGGAAGTGATAAATACTTATAAATCTTCCTTTTGGAAGGAGCTATTTATTGCGAAATCATCGTCGATTACCTTGGAACGATATCGCCCACCTGCCGCCCCGGTATTCTTCATGGTCAATGGAGTTATCGCTGCAATTACTCCTCCAAATCCTACATTCATTCATCCCCTCTAAGGCAGTAACGGAAAGGGTTGACCGGTGCAATCATCGCCACTAATTGGGGTTTCGCGCCGTTGAGAACCTCCCAATTTCATTTCTCTCATTTTCGACCCCACCAAACCCTCGGAGCGTGTAAATCCATATCTGCAGCACGCGACTGTTTTCGTAGGTTTTCAGCTGCACGACACAATCGTGCTCACGACGTCCGAATCGCAGACCATATGTCCAGAGAAGAAGGAAATGAAGAAAGCAAGGCAGCTGGCCGCATAACGAGTGGCTTACTGAATTCCAGACTCGTAGAGAGACTCAGAGAGGGTTTGCTTCGGTCGGGTTGGCGTCGACCGGCTGAAGGCAATTTAGTTTGGGTGGGTGGGCGTCCACATCAGGTGGAGGGCAGGTCGGTTCTGTGCGAGATAAGGGTTTTGTGGGTGGGGCAGATGTCGCGGGGGTGGAATGCTAGGCACGTGACGTCACAGGAAATGGGAATATCCCGCCATCTCCGCCGATTGTTTTTATCTTCGATTCTCCCTCTCAGCTCTGTCCTTTGTTTTGTTCTTTCCTCTTGGTCCTCCTTCTGTCTGTACCTCATTACGCAGCCCGCTGTTTCATAGCCTGCCGAGTTATGGCGGTGTAAAGCAGTGCATCCTGGCCTAATCAGAATGTGCCGCGTGATGTTAAAGGGTTTCAGTATTCTGATTTCTCATTTTTGTTTTTTGTAATTTTTTGTATGTTCTTAGTGGACGATGAACTCCAAGAACGATGAAAGTTATTTCTTCCTTTCTATTCAGATTCATCATTGAATTGGGGATTCATTTTGCGGTATGCTTCGCTCTGTTTGCGATAGAAATAGTGGAATATCGATTTTCAAACTTGGTGTTTTCATCCCGTTTTCATTTTGGCTAACAATAAACGTGTTATCTAGTGTATCGCCGAGTTTTAATTAGTACATATCGTAAAATTTCAAAGGTTGGGAAGTAGAGGTGTCAAATTTAACAATCTTTCAAGTTCTGTTATTATTCTCGGTCAAAAGTGAAAGTGAATTTTTATCCCGAATGGAGCTGGGCTAATGATACGTATGACCTGTACTTGAATGTATGACCAAAATAGAGGTAATTAAATGTTGGAAGAATTTTATAAGTAAATGAGAGAGAATGTAAATTCCTTAGAATTTTATCTGAAAGTATTGATAATTTATATACTGATTTATTATCTGAATTAGAATCGTCATTCTATGAAGTGCTCATACTTTCAAACATTTTATTTTTTATCATTACTAATTATTACTTTACCGAATTTAAAGTGAATCATCTCATAAAGAGCCGATATTTGTTACACATCACTCACCAGTTTAAAGCAGTATCTTCTATGGCAAAGTTGGAAATAAAGTTTTGTTAGAACACTTGGCTCATAAATTTTGTAGTCGAGGATAATTTGAAGTTGATTATTCATTCTGTAAATTTTAAAAGAGGTGCGTTAGTCGATGTTTCAGATTATGAATTCTTCGAATTCTTCTTTTCCCTCTCCCTCTCGTTATCTCTTTTCCCTTCTCGATCCTTACCCTTTGATTTTTTCCCTGTTATAGGACTCTATCTTCCAATACCCTTTCCTCTTTCGACCCTTCTAACACTTCCGAAATCTTACCTGAATTTTAAGGCTCTCATTTCGTTTGTCGGAAGGAAATATCTTCAACTATATAGGTTTTCTCACGGGTATCGGACCCTTTTCCCTGGAATGTTGGTTATTTTCTTTTGAGTTGGAATTTTAATTAAGAAAGTTTCTCGTCGCCTCAGCACTATATTTTTATTCATCGACTTTGATCGGTTATATAAACTTTCTTCGGATAATCAGTTCGTGAAAATAGTTACGAAATTTGTGTATCGTAGATTATTCCTGCGTTTAGTTATTCTACTTGTTATAAAATCATTATGATCGCTTATAAAAATATTACTAATTAGCCATCGATTTATTTAGCTCACTAATTACGTCAAAATTGTAGTCATAAAAGCAGGCGGTACTTTATATGTAGCAGTTATTAAATTATTTTCTTTTTTATTATGAGTCAAATCTCATACTTAACTGGAGATCCTTCAATTAATAACATCGAATTATTAACAAAAAGGAAGATTTGGAATGCTTGTGATCAATGTGCTGTCCATTGGTAGTTATTTTGGTTATTTTTGTGTATATACTGCAAAGAAAATTTTCGAATAAAAATTATAACTTAGGTATTCTAGTAAAATGATCACTCTGTAATTAGCGCTAAATATTCCAATTATACTACGGGATGTAGTCGTATACAAAATTAAAGGAATGTTTTTGTGCTATAAATAATCTTTAGGCAAACGAAACTGAAACTTATTCTGAATGTTTGAATACCTAGGTTACAAATGCTGATTCACCTGTGTTGGCTGTACAGTTTTCACCTGTGTTAGCTATGAATTTGCAGTTTTCTTACTGATTTAATATTGCAATGAAGCATGGCTAAAAAAATGCAAAACTCTTTACATTTTTGCCATAACGTTTTCACATAGGTCTTCCTTCAGATTACCCGTGTAAAAGAACTTTAGCGCACCTCTTACATATAAAATTACGATTTATTCGTGCTCGTCACGTTGTGTGTACCCTTGTAGTTTTGCTCATAAACTACACCCCGACACTAATTGCTATCCATCAGACCGTTAAGGCGCCCGCAGTTCCTGTCATCGCTCCAGTGGTCATGAAGGTATCGAGTTCGCATCCAACCCCGCGGCTCTTGCCGAGTTCTTAATAACACTTGAAACGCGCCCAGTCAAGGGAAGGGATATTAATCTCTCCGGGAAAATCACATCCTTGGAAACGAATCTCCTCGGATGAGTATCCGTTGGCGAAGAGAAAGTCAAACTTTCTGGACGTCAATGAGAAATGACGTTTTCTGGACGTACCTCCTTTTGGCAAATACGGAAAAAATGCGGTCGCTGGAGCATATAATGGTTATTCTAGTTTCACTTTTTATTTCGGTTTTTGTCGTTTTCGGTTGCTTGACGCTCGAGCGATTTTAAATTGCTGCTCGAAAGGAGAGCAAAAAGCTGTGCCATTTTGAACATATTCTTATGTATGTAAATATTGGGTGAGAATCAGCGGAATGTTCTTTTACTGGTGCTCCTTTTTCCGTCATCTGAAACTTAAATGTCATCAAACATCAATTCACCACCCTTGTTTTCCATGTAGGAAATATCTGTTTTAAACACTATGCGGGATTTATGGTAAACAGATTAAAGGAAGATATAATTTCTAATTTATTTTCGGTATCACTGTTTCCTTGTACTGCTGTTCGGTGAACTTTCCCATATCTTTCAAATCCTATCCGTTGAGTCGTTTTCTCTTGACTCTCGAATCTGATGAATGTCACTGGATACAGATCAAGGACGCTATTCCCTTTTCCGGCATGTTCCTTGAAATTAAAATTCTGGAGGCATTATCACCCGCAGTTTTTTATGAACGCAAAGTGTCTCACATTTACAAACGATGTCATTGGGAAAGTTGGCTTCACTGTAATCTCCTGAATCTTTCTCCATTTTTGAGATATCCATAGTTCTATCCCCATTATACCACACCCGTGAAATTAGAATTATGTCTTCATTTCTCTCTCATTTTTATATTTTGTGAAGTAATAGGCTGAAATATTGCCTGTTGAGGGATGAAGTCATAGCTGTAATGTTTGTATTATTAGATTATTCTGAAAATATCTTGACGGTATCTCGGATTGAATCTCTTAAGAATTATACGCATCAGTATTTAAAATCATGATTTAATTACTTTGTGTAGTTTAATGAATCGTTACCAATAAAATGAGAGGATAAGCATCTTAATATGGTACCTGTTAATCCGTAGTATAGGCGAATAACATGATTGATTAAATTGAATGAAGACTATTATTTAGTAAGTTATCCTGAAGAAATTTAGCATTATAAAATTTTCTGAAGTATCACTATCACCATGGTAATTTAAATTATTGGATTGCCTTCCTTCCTGTATGTTCTCTTATATAACTGATTCTCATAAATTAAAATTTTCGTAAACCAAAATAAACGGTAGGTGGAAGAGAGTATGGTTCCGCTTCCCACATTTGAGCTTTTCGTCTAGTGAGCTTAAAAATTTGAACTATAATCAACTCACGGAAATTAAAGCGTATGGAAATGCAGCCGGACCAATTAAATCTTTAATATAGTCCATACCGCAGACTTATCGCATTCCCTTTGCTCCTTCCTCTTTGACGGATAATGAAACAGATTTCCACCGGATGTCCAATTCCGCGAAATTAATGACATTCGAGCAAAAAGGAGATGGGTTTCTTCATCTCTGAGATGTAGTTTCCTTTGGAGAGAGTGTTGATTCAAGAAGTCACCCGACCTTGCTTTATTAAGATTTTATGGGTCACGTGTATGCTTCTGGAGAGCGCGGACTAGGGACGCATTTATTTTTGCCGCTAGAGAGATTTTTCCCGCTGAAATCGGCTCGTGGCAATTAGTTTCACATTAAGGTCGGGATTTAATGTATTCGAGGTGTCGACGGAATGACAAATTCACAAGTCTGTTAAGTCTCCAAAGAGATTAAGTCCGTGTCGAAATGTTAGAGAACCCGGCTCACGAATTCCGTTTTCGTGTTTTGCTCGTGTTTTCCATGTTTAAAAATTCAGCTCTCTCTCTCAGCGAGATTTTTTGTGTGAAGGATATGATATTAATGATTCTTTCACGCTGAAACACTGCCACCTCTCATGATACCGTATTTACATTTCCATCCGCGTGACATGTGAGTAATATGACTTACAGAAACGAGATCGAAGATAAGTAAAACTTAGTTAATGGTCAGTAATATCTAGATTTTGACACAATTAAAGTTTATTTATTCTTTGTGCATCAATTCTTATATTGTAATTCAAACTTAAAATTTTATGCATAATTCAAATTGAGCTTTACGCCTGCAGAAACACCTCGTTTATATCCAAAAGATGTACAGCTAGTTCCAAAAAAAACTTACCACCTAAGCCGCAACCCGCATAACAGGCAGTGAATTTCCTCCGTGCGAGCCTTAAGAAGTGAGAGAGAGAGAGAGAGAGGAAAAACATGGAGGAGATAGTCTGCTTCTGTCCTGGCTCCGCTTGCAGAGTTGAAATGGATTTATTTGCATTATTGATATTGCAAAGATTTATTAGTATCCTTAGTTTGGTGGCATTGGCGTAGCAGAATAGTATTATAACAATATGGATGTTGTAATGCAAGAATTCAGTTATTATAAAATGGTTATTACAAATCAGTACATATTCTAGCTTTGCTTCTCGCACCGAGGGAACCATCGCACACGAGGTCCCGTTATTCATAGGAAACCGAGGCAAACCCCCTTCCCCTCATAAAATTCGAGTCTGAGACGAAAGGCACAAGCAGGACGAAGGAAATTTTTGCAAAATCTGCCTCTGAGCCGCTCTGAGCTTTTAGGACTGAGATGGGAGGAGGAAAATTTCCGCGCAGTTTGAATCAGTGTCGGACCCAAAATGTATAGACCTCGAATTCGACGCCTTCGTTTGCAAAACTCTGCGGTTATAATGGGTCGTATTATATATTATAATAGTAGATAATATTATACATCGTTCAAGAGAAGAGTTATTAGCCTTTAAAATTATATACCTAAGGAGTCCATATCGATCACCTGTTTTATCACAGCCTGTGTGAATGCAATCTACACAAGTAAAGTAAGGCGAACTCATGGCCATATCTATGCTATTACTTTAAATACATAAAAAATCTATAAGTAAATATGTAGTATGAAGTCTTGAGGCATTCTCTGCGTATTTTAAATAAATTTTGTTTCATTTGATAAGCATCAAAATTAAAACTCGATCGGTAAAAAATCAGTAGATTTTATCATCTATGCAGTTGGTATTTTTAATACACCGTCCAAATCAATTGATAGAAAATGTGCTAGGATCGATTTTCCTGAATTAATAAAGATGACGGATACGAGACAACCATCTTTCACATTAATTTTGAATCCAAAATGAATTTTTTTGGTGTCATTGAAGTGTGAATCGAATAAACGTGATTTCTTCTGTGGATTCCTCTTGAAATGGTTGCAGTCACAAACCATTACGTTCTTAAACGTTCTTCTCTCGTATTTATCAAGTTCTAAAATACACAAAAAGATATGGGCGAATGAGGTTTTGTCATAATGCTCATTGAATGCTACTGTAAGCTATGAATGTAAAATTTTCAATTAATTTTGAATGCATACAAAACTACTTGCATTGTTTATATTTCAACTGTTTATTATTATCACGTTTACAATTATTATAATGTAGAAAACGTTAAAAATACGCGAAATAATAGGGACTTAGTGAAATAGTTTTAGGTCTTTTTTACCTGTAATTCCAACCCTATAAGTATCACACGGGGATAGAAGCACATATAAGGCTCATGTTGAAATTTTGCTCCCCTCGGTTGATGGCTGGCCCTACGTAACTCTCATATTTTTCGACAGAATTTTAATGATTGAGATGAATGGGCGGTGGTTTGGTATGGCTAGTCTATCTACATATTTATCGCTCGGTGATATTGAAAATATTCCTTCGTATTTAAAATGTATGGCTATGAGAAACTTTTCATCTCTCCACATTCCATGACAAATTTGAAAAGCAAGATAGAGGAGTGATTGGAAGAAGTGGTTAAAGCAATGAGTTCACCAGGACTTCAAAAGGGGGCCTGCTTTGATAGAGATAGGGAAGTGAGAAACGACGGCAACAGTAATACATACACTCACATGAATTTAACAACCGAAAGTGTAAGAGGTATGTTAATTCCAGATTTTTTGATAAATCACAATAGATAATGGCATTTCTTGCGTTCCTCGTTGACCAATTGGTTACTTTGAGTAGGAGCAACGACCTCTTTTAAAAGTATAACCCACTCACTCACCTTCTCAATTTTCTCATCCAACATATATTTTTTCCGTTTATGACAGCCTTCAGAGAAACTACTCATTTATCCAATTTAAGTAATATCTTAGTCAAACATGGTTAACATTCAAATATACAGGATATAACGCCCATGGCTTATCATACTTTCAGAAATTTCCTTCTGATGCATTAGTAATTCCCAGGATCTCGGAAATTGTATACAATAGCGATGTTCAATGTATCGTACCAATATTTTAATTCTATAAGAAAGTTCGAGTAGTTTACTAAGCCAGAACCTAAACCATCTTCTTATCAGCAATTTATTTTGGAAAGAGAGTTCGGTTTTTTCAAACCGATAAAAATTGCTAACATTGGTATTACTATCTATGCAAGCCAATGGTTTATTCTAAATCTTACCTAACTTTAGAGATGTAATTTATCTGTAATCGGCGTATAAACTTCAAGTTTCTGCGACACTGAATATGCGGAGTATCTAAAATTCCATATTTACGTTGCAAGTCATATTTTAGTGACATGATAATAGAAACTTTAGTCGATGTAGTAAGATCATCTTCAACGCTCTATCTATTTTGTATCATAGATGTTATAAGAGAAGTGAAACGATTTGGTTCTCGTAAGCGTAAGGAATAAATATTAGATGGCGTTTCTCTAGTTCATTGTTCATTTCTCAAGTTATTTCAAACTGCGAAATATTTAGCTCAATGTAGGGACAAAATAAAGCATAAAAAACAATTTATATAAATAAAGTAAACAATCATTGACGAAGAGCTTGATTGATATAAGTTGACGATAGGCAGCATTACTTATTTTTTCATTTTTGTTATTGCATTAGTTATTTAGTATAATCTAATACAGTTTATACCATTCACTTTAAAAGCAGAATATAGAGATACTAATTCTGATATGATGCACCCAAACATTGTCAACTTTATGTTATCGTTCAGATTTTCCGAAGGTCCTATTTTAACTGGAATGATCTTCCTTGCATTACTATTTAAAAATACTATAAAAAAATTTAAAAAACTTCTTCGCAGAGTTCGTAGAGAATTATGATGTGCCTAGGATGAGGGTGTTACGAAGGTCCTTGAAGTGAATATTGGAGTAATGGATTACATATAGAACCAAGAATATTTTAACAGCTAACGTATGAATCATGAGAATTAGAGGAATATTCTCATGTAAGTACGGTTACCATCCGTTGGTTTCTATTTTTAACGTGTTCTTCCATGACTCCTTTTACCCATCATTCATAATTATTGATAGTGATTTTTCTTTTAATTATTATACATATTATACACCATTCAAACAATTCGGGTTATATAGTTTACTTGAGGCATTCAGAAACCGAAGCAGCGATCATTAATCATTAGTCTCACTTTCACCTAGCGCATAGTTCTGAAAATCATTTCAGTATAACAATGGAAATCGTGTTGTGGGTGTTTTCACACCCCCTGACATACGTCATCCGGTGGATCGCGGGGTATTAATGTAAATATAAATAAACCAAATGTCAACATGTAAACCTGCAATATGCAAGTATACAAAAACCTGGTATTTATCTGCAATATGCAAATCAGTCTTAAGGTTCTGATTTGCCATACTAACTGTTGTTTCTTAACCATCTGGATTCCTTGCAAGAAGTCCTGAAAGGTCGTCTACCTCAAAAATAGAGTTGAATATCTTCATTCCCTAAGGGAATACCCGCGGCGAAGATTACAAATCGCGGATCCACCATTTCCCACCTTACTTGTGATCGGTCGCCGCCACCATACCCTAACCTTGGATACCTGCTCAGCAGGGGTGCGGTCGGTAATCCTCATTAGCGCTTTCAAATTCGCTACTCCGGATACATACGACCATCCACAATATGCCGAAAAGGGGGTTTTCTTTCTCAGAGAGGAGTTCACCTTCATCCATCGGCCGTTTTATGGTTCCTTTGAGAAAATAGATAATACCTTTCGATGGACGAAACAAAAGAAAAAGAAACAACAAAGGAATGAATAGGGGATACTCCTAGGGCCAGGGTGGAGGTCCTCCGCTCTCTCTGAAAGACTCGGTAAAACTTCAGACGCGAATTTGTCAGAAACAGCCAAATCTCATCTCAAAATCATAATGCTTCATCTGATACAATCATCACGAATGCCTGATGGAAGTAAGAACAGAATGGCATGTTGATGCATATATTCTGAATTACCTAATGCTCTGTTAATTGTAGTACCAAGCAAATTTTATACCTCTCTGTATTGCAGAATAATTCAACTGCGAAGAAATCGAGTCAAAATTTGCACCACGGGGCAAGAAAGAGATTTAGCATCAGATAAAAGTTGGGACAGCATAATTTTGCAAGTAACATGAACTTGATTTAATTAAAGGGATAGTTTTTCTGGGACTGGCAATGAACAATATTTTCGGAAAAATGTTACGAGATGCTGGCGTTAATTTCGTGGTAAATTAATTTTTAATTCGATACGTGAAAAAAATTTGTAGCCTTCAGTATTTAAATTGTGCTACTATTCTAATATCTATGTTATTTTCTAAAATATTAAATTAGCAATTTGAATTTTAAACAATTACCTTAGAAAATGATGATAGCACACCAATTAATATTTTACTTTCTATCAATTGATTTGGTGGTATTTAAAATTTTTGTAATATTTGATGTAATTATCTGATGTAGTTGACAGTAATTTACTTGGTTTACTTTATTGTAATGTGTTTTGGGTCTAATTTTCAGAGCTCTCTACCAGGTTGACTTAAAATGATTCTTTCTCAGTGTATTCGTCCAGATAAAGTTTCTTTTCATCTTTGCTTTCCTCAGTAGGTATCGAAGTTTTTTCATACTCCCCTTTTCGATAGCATTTTTCTGCAACATAAATTAGTTTACATACAGTTGATTGTGTTCTTATTCCTAATTATTCTTTATCTCCTTCCTGAGTTTTCGTTCATCTTTCTATTTAAGTCATAGTCGTGAATTTCCTCTAAATAAATTTAAAAGTTCTTCCTGTAGGAGTCAAGAGCATAAAAAACGTAATAATATAATCCTTTTTAATCTTGCAATGACATAATTTTTTATTGGATAATTGAAGCAGCTAAATTAAGTTTACCCGATGCCTACAGAAAAAGGTGAATTACGCAGAAATTTCAGGCCGAAATAAGGAGATCCGATTTCCATTCATTTTTTAATACTATGCTGCTGACAGTAAAAATTAACACTAAATTTAAACTAGATTTCATGCTAATAAAGACGGTACAAATACGTTCAACGCGTTTCACAACGGTTTAAAAAGGCGCCGTCAGAATGCTCCTCCTTCCAAGAGCCAATAGAATGCGTGGAAAACTCTAGACTCGCTCTCATCGAGCTTCACGTCTGTTATGCGGGTTGCGGCTTAGGTGGTAAGTTTTTTTTGGAACTAGCTGTACATGGGTGGTCTGAAAAGTTTCCGACTTTTAGCCATTTCTCGACATGAAAATGAAAATTTCTGAAAATTTTCTGAAGATTTCTGAAAAATCTGGGGTCGGAAACTTTTCAGACAAGCCTCGTATTAATAGTCACCATTTAGTAATTTATTCACGTTCTGCCCAAGTAAAATGTTTTCCAGAATGCTCGCACCTACATATATCCCACGGAGAAAGGTTACGAATGTAAGATAGAGCTCGCAATTAATGGAAAACGTTTCTAAACTTTGCCTGTGACCCAATGCATTGTTACGCACACGTCATTGTGAAAATCTCTCATTGTTGTCGCCTCTCGTTGCCATATTTTTCCACTTTCTCCGTTGGCCAACTGAAGAGCAATTATTCATCCCTCGAACAAACTGCCTCGTTCATTTTAACTCGTTTTGCAACGCAAACACTACTTTTAGTGGAAATTGTCCTTTTGCTCAACACGACGGTTAATTTTGTGTAGGAAAATTGCTGTTCTAGTTCCCTATTCCCTTTTGCACTGCCTTAATTGGTTTATTTTTCTCCCAAGTATTTAGGGTTAAAAAGGAAGTATTTCGCTATAGAATGCATGTCACTACATTATAATTGAAACTTGCTAATGAAAGCCTTCTATCGCAGAATGAAAATTGAAACTGTCCAATCTTAAATAAGTGATATTAGCGAAAATGGGAGCGGATGCGAAATGCAAAGAATAGAATTGCTTGCCTGAGAAAATCCTAGTTCTACTTCTCATCTGTTTTGAATTAATAGGTTTGGGTTTAGCTTTGTATTGCGTTATATCTAACTTGCCGCTTTTATCTTCGACGAAGATGTGTATAAGAGCTTATTTGACTTAGAAAAGTCAATCAATATCTGCATGAATGTAGGATCTTAGTAAATTTTCATATGCGAAGGGGGATTCTTAAATGGGAGTCTTATATACCATGAATATTATTAGGATTGTCTATATTGGACCTATTTCAGACGGTAAGCAAGTGAAGAAGTCGTACAAGGGTGCAAAGCACCAAAATGAGTGCTTCTGTATATTAAAAAAGGGCTTAATACTTATAAAATTAGCGAAATATTCTTTTATAAGCTTTATAGATTCGAACCGAGGAAAATAGCTACCCCAAGAAATTTTGGGTGCAATCTCCCCTTCTTCCCATTGACTTCGTCCTACGACATTTGATATATCTTACCTGTTTTACCGTGTAGATAACTTTAAAATAATTTTTGAATTAGGCCACATTAGTCGTTGAACGATTTAAAGTTAATAATCAATTTAGAGGTATACTGATGAACGTCAGTAGTCCAAAAGAATGTGAACTTATGAATATATTGATCGTATGCCGGGGACGGCCAGAAACCTCTCGCCTTAGGACGGCTGACGTATTGCCCCTGATCTAATTGTATTATCCAATTGAAACCTTACGGTCGTTTATATATATTCAAGACGAAGAACTAGTTCCAGTTTAATAAATCGCTACGTTCGCTCTAATTTCCAACCTTTTTCGCATCTCTCGGAGTATCAACTTGTTAAATTCATAACGTATATTTTTTATAAAACTTAGGCTCTCAGTAAATTTAGCCTTCTGGGCCTAACACGGTGCAATCTTGATCATCGGGTAGATTAGGTTGCATCCCGTGCACCTTGAAGCCTTCCCAGAATCCCTCGCGATACTTTGGCGCCTTTTTAGCGCGTGGGAGGAAGCGATTTCTATAAGAGACGCAACCAACTTCGCATTTTTCCAATCCCTCTTTCTTCCGGCGTCCGTTGGCCGTGTTTCGAAAAAGAATTCTCTCCCTTCTCCAGCACGGATTTTCGTGACCGTCACGAGAGCCAGACCCCTCAAACTCGGTCCGATGCCAAGGGAATGGAAATAAAAAGCGAGGGAGGAAGAAAAAAACCCGGTTTCCTTCAGTGAGGAAGAAAAATTCGCAAGGAAGGCAGGGGAGCGTGCAAACGTACGCGGTAAATCCTTGGTGACACGCTTCGTGACAGTTTAGCACTGACTCACGGATAGCGAGCGTGCTCTTCTTGGCCGATGAGATTTTCCCAGCGAATCTTCGTCCACTGGAACTGGATGTGAACGTCTGTAAAGAGAGAAAATAAGTAAGGGAGAGGAAAAATGTGGGGGAAAAGCGACTGACTAGGGAGAAATGTGACGATATGAGTGGAAAGAGGGGGGTAAGATTTTAATGATTATGTACTGATTAATTTATCTCCGTGTTTATTGATTTATTTTCTTCGACTTAATACAACATATACAAGAGCGGTCTGAAAATTTTCCGACATTTCGCCATTTCTCGACATTTTTTCTGAAAATTTTCTGAAGATTTCAGTAAAATCTGGGGTCGGAAACTTTTCAGACCACCCTCGTATACTATTATCAGGATCCAACACAAGAGTTATGCGAAGTTACATAGTTATGCGAAAAATATGGAATGTCATAATTATATGCTTCATAGTGTGCACAAAATACTAAAGATTTTCATTCTGGGCATCACTTTATTACTCTTAAATGCTAATAATATATCTTTATAGTAACACTGATTCTTTATTAGAATAACTTGAAGTATTTGGTGTAATTTGAAGTAATGACTATTGGTGAGAGGTATAGTGTTGTGAGAGGGTATAGCGTATAGCTTTGCCGGAAGTAGTGGAAGTTGTGGATTTCTGTAGACATGTTTGACGGGTGCAGATATAGTGAGATATAGATATATAATATGGAATATTCTCAGTCGAAAGAAAATATTCGCAATGTATTTGCCAAGATGCGGAGGCCAAGAATCTCTCTGGCTTAAAATGATGAATAAGTTGTCACTTGCAAGAACTAGGAACTAGAATTGAATGCGGAACTTAAATGCCTCCTTCACATACCCAGTAATAGATGGCGATGCGATTTATATTTATGTTGAAAGAGCAAATGCCAGCATGAAACAAAATGAGCGCATAAGTAATGCTTGTGGAATCCGAAATGGTAATTAGTTTAGAAGTCATTTAATATATAATCTACGGGTGTTCCGTTGCATGCGTATGGAATGGGAAATACCACTTTCCAAGCATGGGGTTGAGTTGGCGCAGTCCAACGGAGGAATTTAAGAAAGATGGCACATTAACAGATGATGAGAGAGGAATTTGGTGTTGAAAAGAAGGGAGAAGTTGGAAGAGAATGTTCGAGGATCGTGAACAGGATACAGAATAATGGGTAATAAATATTGTGGAAAATTAAAGAATGAAAGCTGATATGGCGCGGAGAAAATGGCAGTGAGAGGACATTTATGAGATTAAAATGCTCAATAATATAAATATAGGGATCAGTGTAGTGAAACTGGATACTTCACTGTGATGCCCTTTGATAAATTTGTTTTTTTATGAGGATGACAGCTCCTAAATTTGATAACCCCCTGCTAGGCTTCCGATCCTCTGTAATACGAAACGTTGGTGATATTTTAGTGGCAGACCTTGATGTCATTGAAGAAATTTTATTCAGTATTTATTCAATAGTTGACGGTATAAATCCTATTTAAATGATACAGTGAAGAATGAACGGCACTGTGATGAATACATTAATGGTGACCTGAATTTCCTGGAAATTGGTTTGATTGAAAATATGATCACGGATTTTTTAGCAGAGGTGTTACGGAAGTATGGGATGAGTTTGAAAATGCATTTTACTTATTATTATGTAGTGTTTACACCCCCTGCCACACGCCGAAGGGCGGCTTGTAGGGTATTTATGTAGATGTAGATTAGGGTTTTCTGTATCCTAATTTCAATTTGAGCTGCTAGTAGATTAGATTTTTTAAAATTTCGTAATAAACCTCGTACTGGAAAAGGCGTTATCGAATGCGAGTAAAATATTTTGTGACGAGGGAGTGATTTTGGAAATATAAATGGAGAATGCCCTCATGTAAGATTTAGGTAAATGAATAAAGTTAATTGTTTCACTACGCAAAATTATTGCACTATCTTATAAGATAGACCCTCCATGTTGCCGTTCATATCATCCTGTAGTTCGCTTTTCCACTGTATTGTAATTTGTTTATCAGTGAATCCAGATATTCAGAAATTACCAAGAACTCGACTGGGTAGCTGAATAGACAATTTTCTGAGTCACATAAGATGGGAAAAGGTACGAAAAACGATGTGGAGACGCTCGTTTCGGCGAAAATATTGCCAGCGATGGAAATAGAATGAAGATATAGGTGAAGAGGATGGAGTTAGCTCGTGACCTATTCTTTACCGCTGAAAAACGCCAAATAAGGTATCTTCCCATTCAATATCGTGTTACCCACGCGGCGGAGCACCATTGTCGAGGGAGGCTTGGGCCCCCCGTGGGGCGACCTGTCTCCTCTCGTATTATAGATGCCCTTCCAGAAATGTGGGGGCGTAGTCCACCCTCGTGCGTGAATGTGGGTGGAGGAATGGGTGTCCTCCGAAAAAATCATTCTCACGAACCTCTCAATGTTTTTCTCGATAATGTATGCATTCCCATAAGAACCACCTTCTCATATATTCCACCTTTAATTTTCCTATCTTTATGCTTTTTTTAAGAAATATTCTTTCTAAATTTTGGCTGTTTTTTCTAATAATAGAGATTTCAGCTGTCACAATAAACATTTTATAATTTCCATTAAAGCTAGTTGTATAGCGGTCAGCGTGCTAGTCAGTTTCACTGTTAATAGGTTTGATGTCTGTGTTGTGTATGGATTAATTTTAAGGTCTTGTTAGACAAAAATCAACATTTAAATAGGTGGTTATTATAGTTATCGTGTATCATTATAATCTATGAGATCGGTTGGTTATTCTAAAATCCAGAGATTTTGTTCTCTTTAAAATGCTCCCTTTTAGCATTTGAATCAGCTCGCTTTAATACAGGAATGAAAACCAGATGAAAAGAATGCCTCGGGGATGAATTTAGGTCATCATTGTAATACACCCTTCCTAACGACAATTCGTATTCTGGTAAAAGTACAAAGAAAGTGTTGCAGAAATGAGTACCGCGGAACCGGGTCATATCCATTTCTCGTGTGTTTTCTGCAATACCTTTAAAAATGAGGAAAAAGTTTTGCTTAATGAAAAGCATCGATTTCGGCGGCTTGTTTCTTTCGTGATTCCTCTTGGTATTAACATTCGTCCTGAAGGCATTCATAAATTATAAGTACTCCGTGTATTTTTTTCATTCAAGCACGCTAATAAATGGCTACGAAGTGGTTCTGGATGGGAGAATGATCGTCTTTCAGTTTTCCCTGTTTTTCTCCCTAGACGAAATTTGCTTTCGGGAATTTGAGAGCACGTAACAGCTCTCTAGGGACGAGTGTTCGAGCTTCTTTCCATGGGGCCGTTGTTTCTAAGTGATCCCTTTGCTTCCCATTTACTACTGTCATGCGCCACTACTCCCTTTCGTCCGTTCTCGAAGTCAGAATTTATTGTGTCGTAGGACTCGTGCCAACTGCGACAGAAAGACATTAATATTTTCGCTATGTCATTTGGGAATTTATTTCATTCACTTTTACCATTAATTCTCTCATAGGACGAATATTTCCCTATTAATCCTTTCCATACACAGCGGACTGAGAATTATTTTTATGTGAATTTTAAGGAAATGCACTGAAAGCGACTGTGCCATTTCTGGCGACCACCTGACGGAGTTTTCATTTCAGAAAGTTTCTAATTAATACAAATCGATTCGGAGAAAATTTTTTGCATGTCAAATACACTACGAAAGCTATTCATTCAATTGTTAACTATCTTTGTTGATATTTTCTATTGTGATTGATTACAATTTTATTCTATAGTCAATGTGTGGCTTGTGACGTTTTTGTTTAATGAGCTATGTTTGGGTTATTAAAAATTAGTAAATAATATGTAATAATTCCTTCGCAGTATTTTCATGAAGTATTCTAGAACAGCTCATCGAATGCATATGAGCCTCCCAGATGTTATAAAGGAAAGATATATTTACCCGAATTATTGGATCAAGTTTTTTTTTATTGTATTTTGGACACAGTATTTGGTAAAGAGAATCAGAGAAAAATAATAAATGGGCTCACCCTCCCTTGGCCTTGAGCCTTTTGGCACATGAAGTTGCATAAAATGTTGACCGTAGAACTGTAAGCAATCGATTTTCTAAAGCGATTTATTGGCGAAAAAACGCATATGCAAGCGCCGCATTTATCATCCACCCTCTCCCAAAAAAGGTGACATTCTCGTCATTTTTTCATCCTCCCAAAACTAGCCGCGCTTAATGAATCTCCGATCAACAGGCATGTCGAAATTCTCAGCAGGAACGACGAATAAAATACAGGTGCCTCAATTCCCTTGCTCTCAATTCAAAACGTTCAGTCCTATTCCATCCTTCACCTCTGCCTTAATGTCCTCTCCAATTAATTTACAAACACGCCGTCATCAATCACGCCCCTTGCATATCAATGACGTCTCTCACGCCTCTCCGTGGAGCCACTCCCTTTAGCATTACTCCCACGGTTTCCCTCTGCTTATATCGTCCACCCCTTGCGACTCTTCTTTAAGGAGACAATACCCTTCCCTCGAATCTTCTTCCCACTCTCGGATACGCCAACTGGCCATTTTCGGCAGAACCGGAGCGACCTCTTCGGTCGCAGTCTACGGGTTTCCCCCCTTCGCCAGGCGTTTTATTTATGCCGAAGACGTTTGCTTTCGAAATTATAGGCCGCTTCGAAGTCTGCGGACCATAAGGAAAGATGGGACGAGATTATTTTTTGGGGGTAAGGAACGGAGGCTGGGGTTTTCGCTCTTCTTGGGGTTCTTTATGCGTTTTGTCGTCTTGCTGGATGTTAACTTTTTGGTCGTGGGAAGGAAATAAAGTGGTGGTTGATAATTCGGTTCCGGGAATGTGGATTGATATGGTGTTTAAGGGATGTTGTGTCGTGATAAAAAGATTTTTCGGTGCATGTGAAATCATGACTATCTTTGATGATACTTAAAGGTAAACGTAAATACGTAAACCTCTGCTCCGTCTTGTATATAACGCGTGTATTTAATGTTTAAGAGATGTTGACGCTCCATAAGTATTTCATTATTTCGGTATCAATAATCTGCGTAGGAGAAATGTAATCAGTTCATCGGTTAGGGATTGAAAATTCGCCTGACACGATAAAGCGTAATGGCCATATTATTAGAATCGTGTTAACAGTTTGTATATTTATTTCGGTTTACTTCAATCTTACTTACCACTTCATCGCATATGGATCGCATTTTTAAAAAACTAGAAGAATTTGGTTTGTACAGTACTTTCCCGAAAGCTTTTCTAAATGTCTTCGCCAAGGTTATCTCAACTAAGTCGAATGTTTGTAAAAACATTTTGGCTATTTGCGGAAAAGATTTCTTCACTTTCGGTTTAACTCTTTTTAGTCTTTATCGGTTTTTCGCAATTTAAATTCTCATGGGGTTTCTCTCACTTTTCTCACTTTTATGGTTGGGCTAGTTTTGGATGGTATGTACTTCGACGCAAAAGCGCCTTACTTGAAAATATTTTTATACCCCAAATTCATCAACTTTTCGAAAGAAATCTCGGTGAATGCAGAAATTTACGATCAGCAAGAAAGCAAACTTAAATAGGAATGAAAATGTGTACCCTCGGAAACTAATATAAAAATTAATTAATTTCATTTTTGTATTCAGTCATTTGTAAACAATGTAAGTAAAACTTTTATTTACTTCAAGCATACATTTTAAGCTATAATTCTCCGCGAAAATTTGTCTGAATTACAAATTCCATCAATCGCGTCCAAGTAATCGAATAACTCTCTGCTTGAATGCAAAGTATTTCGTCAAACCTAATTACCTTCCAAGTCCTTAATTCTATCGTATTATTATTAGCACACCCTTATTACGCAACAAATAGGCTTAATCATCCTAGTGGAAAGTTTTCAGCGTGGGTTTCGCGTCAACATTTCGTTGAAAACTTTCTAAGCCTTGCGACAATGTGTGCGCGGGACAAGCTGGATTACAGAGCAGTTTTTTGAAGACAAGTGCGAAATAGGCTTTCATATTGTTCCATTAAAACACAGCGCGTGCCTTTCCTGCTTAGCGAATTTCTCCGCCGTTCTTTTGCCTTATTTTCACCCACTCTTTCCCTGCAGCTTCCCTTGTGCCATCTGTTCCCTTTATCGGGGAGACTCTCTTAAACATTCAATTTCACCTATCGGCGCCTCGTGCGACCCGCACCTGTCTTCCCGACGTTCACTTCGCCCCGCCTCCTTCGCCAACACATCAACACATCCTTTGTTCTAACCAGTCTCCTTTCATTCCCTGTTCATTTGCCCCTTTTTCGCTTCCTCTGAAAGTGTTTTTGTTTTCAACTTGGAGAAATGAAAAAGCGCAACCCGTTTTCTTGTGTGTCGGTATTAGCTTTGTTTTAGTCCTTGCGAACGGCGTAGTGGAAAATTACGAAAATTTTCTTATTGGGATAGAAGTTGATCAAACTACAAAAGAGTCGATGGTGTTAGGTGAACAAATGAGCTACCGAGTTTTACATTGTGTTTACTTTTGTGACCGAGTTCCACTTTGAAAGATAAGAATATAACGGAGCTTATTTTTTACACTCTTAATTGTCTATTGATTTAAATTGTGATTGAATTTTTCAATTTTTCCTCTCCAATAAAGCGTTAGACAATCATCTTTTTGTCGCAGCTGTGAATTTTTAATTATTGCGATCTCGTAAAAATATGCCGTTTCGTTAGGCAGGTGTCAGGCAAAAATTAGGCTTTATTTTAAATAAAAGGATTTTTTATAGTAAAAAGCATTCACTTATTTTCGAATCTTTTGTTTGATTAAATTCATAAGGAAGGAATCACAAGAAGAAAATTTTCATTTTACATTTCTATATATGGCAACATGTTATATAAATAGATATGTTGACATTAAAATAGTTTATTTAAAAAAGTGGAGAAAAACGATATTTAATCACATAATGGTAAATTTCATTATTATTTTAACCCGCACGCTTTCAAAAAAGTAATCTTTCCTAGCCTTGAATTTTTCTTGCCTTAGTAAATATCCTATTTTTGATAGCTGGTCTCAACGTTTCCTCTCTCGTCTAACGAGTTTTCTTATCGTTTGGTGCTTGATAAAAGACGCTGTGGTAAAGGATGTGTTTAGCAACTCGTGGCTCCCTCTTTTTTATTTCAAGGAGATAGAGCATTTTGAAACGCGACTGAGACCTAGTCTCCAAGCACAAGTTTCGAAAGGAGAAGAATGTTGGCGAAAAATAATAGCCTCCTTGCATTCCATTGTTTATCAGGCGCTTTATTATGTGCTTAAGCGAGTTCTTGGCTTTCCCAAGCCTGCTGATTGTGTCACTATCAGTGCAGGTTTAGGTCTCAGCCCGCGAAGTTTAGTATACCGAAACTTGCAATATCGCTCGTGTTTTTTATTCGAAGTGGAACTTTTCGTAGCCTGTAGATTATTTTTTTATTTATAAGACTTGTTTCAGCACTCATATGTTACGGCCAAGTTTCTCAAGTTGACCCTTGAAATATTTTCGTTTAGTTACAATGCAGGGGACTGGTATTTCTCGAGAGAGGAATTTTTTGTTTTGGATAACAAAACTTTGTAAAAAAATCCTTGTTCTTTATTCCAACGAAGTTTACGGAAATTTGTTTCTAAATTAGGAAAGTTTTCACGCTTTTGTTTATCCATTAAACCCATTTACGTTCAAGTTTATGCATTCAATTAAATTTGTAAGTGTCAATGCCGTAAACTCTTATAGTTAAGTTACAGGCAACCTCTAATCTACAGGTTACCTCTAATCATTTCGATCAAGTAAGAGTCTTTTCTGTAAAATGAAGTTGTGATCTTCGTAGCTGTTCATTTCTATTAACAATGAAGTTATGCTTTTAAAAGATTCTCCAACAATCACCAGCTCCCGGATAACCCGGTGGGCTGCGTTGTTTGCTTTTCGATGTAAGCAGTCACGGTTCGATTCCCGGTAGGAGCCCATAGTGCGAAATGACCTCCGCCGTTAAAGCAATTTTGATTCCGCACCTGCATATACGACATACATATATACTCTGCATTTTAGCGTGTGACTGGGAACAATTCACTGCTTAAGGGGTGAACTCCAACTCTAGGATGTTAGCCAAAGCGCGGACTCAAGTTACCATATTTTAGTAATGTTAAAACAATGATTGAAATATGGCTATTCATCGATTAAACTTACTTCGTAGATTATCAAATGAAATGAGTAATTATCAAATCTTCCTTCAAAGGAAACTTCCGTAATTTTCATGCATTCGGTTGAGAGCTGGATGTACTCTCTTCAAAGTGCATATACTTAAGAAGATATCTAATATTTATCATTCTGGCTCATCCTTTAGTTGTTATCTGATACCTACCATTACCACGATTTGTAATTATAGCGAAACAACATGTTGGAGATAGCTTTTACGTCTTCCCAACAACCGTAGCGAAAGGATTCTGTAAAAACATTAATTTTACTTTCCTTCCATTTATCAGACTAAGACGTGTGTATCATTTGTACATTTTGATATGCTCAACTCTTAATAGCAGAATTTTCTAGTCGTTGGGTTTTCAATTACACGCTTACTTTTAGTCGCTTCCAACTCTACTTCTCGGTTTCCTGTACAAAGAAAGCTTTCTTTATGGCAATGGGCAATACTCCCGTTGGACGTATATCTTTTTTGTCAGGCGATTCCGCTAGAAATAAATTTTCCTCGGCAAGCCTTTAACGTTACACAATTCCAGGAGGGATATCTGTCGCCATAGTGATTGTTCTCTGCTTCTGCGATCGTCCAAGCGTACGTCTCTGAAAACGAATTAATCCGTGCTCCGTACAGCACATCATTTACTGCACTCGGAATGAGGTACGCACGGTCTCCACTCCGCATGGCATATGGATGTAGCGCCCAAGAGGTGTCCTTCGGAATTAATTTACCGTTTCATGCATAATTTATTCTCTGGAGAAAACTTAAAACAAGTGAGTCACAGTGTGCGCGTCCCACCGCGTGAGGAAAAGGGGGCGTGGTCGTGGCTCGCAGCCAATTTCTCGCTTTGGATACGATAAGCGATGGCGATTTCAATGGGCGATTTTCCACCGCCGAATAAAAAAACTATTTTCAGTTTGGTTTTTTGCTGCATTCCTTTAGGTACGCATGATTCACAGTGCTAAAAGTTGGGGAACATTTGCCAACTTTCTCCTTCCACTGTCGTCGAAGTGGTCGCTCGACTCGAGGCGTTTTGTAAATAACTATCAGTAGGAACAAATAAATTAATATCTCTTTTATTATTCTTAGGTTTCATCTTAGGATTTTGTAGAATATTAAATGATAACTAAAGTGACCAACAGTTAATATTCATTTATTTACTCTTTTCTACTCACTATGCTTCTTGTATGATTACGAAAAATAAATTGATAGAATTAACTGAATTTAAAAATTCATGGAAGAGATTCATCAATTCAGTAATCGGATTCATCTGCTTTATTCCTAGATGTTGCGCTTATTATGAGTAGCAGGTTTTTCGTAAATAGGAGGGTTAAAATGGAGATGGAAGACTGCTTCTGGAATTATGAAGTTATATTTTTACCTTATTTCAGGGAAAATATTTGAATGGAAATATTTATTGAAATATTTATTAAAAATCCAAAGTAGGTGAAGTGAAATGGTGTAAGGTAAATAGAGATGGAGAAAACTTAATGCAATGTCGTTGGATGGAATACGGACGAAGGGCGATGATTTGCTAAAAAGAGAAGAAAAATTACTTCTGCTGACAAGTGCAAGCGCACACACATGAATAAGAGGCCAAAACACTTCTGCTACGTCCATTGTTTCCTCGCGGTATTCCCACTTCCGGTTTCCTTTCATTCCATTTTTTTCTCACGCCGCTCGACCAGGAAGTCGTCGGCAGAGTTGTTTTTAGCGGTTGTTTGTAAACTAAATGAGCTGAACTTTTGCCAGATAGATCTTCGGTGCGATTATTCTGCATGAGTTACTCGGTGAATTATTTTATTTCAGTTCTTTCTTTCATCCAAGAGGTTTAATGTGAGCGATCGGCTTCCATTAATAGGAGCTTGTCGGAAACATTTGTCTGCATACGAGTATCGGTATCATATTTTAGGGCCTGTATCGCATAACGCTCTATCTTAGACAGAATCCAGTCATAGGACTGGAAGTAAGAAAATGTCTCCTCGACCTTAGAAAATACGGTAGAAATATTAGCACTTGTCTGGAAGGAGTATATCGCCGCCCAAAGACCAATTAAATACCGCTAAACCCTAGTCTGTAAAGTGTGGCAAAAGCTCGATTTGAACTTCAACTCCTGCATAAGATACGAAAGATACGAGTGGAAATGACGGAATTATAATGCAAGATAAGGTGTGAAGTAGTATGCCCTTGCTTTCATAAGTGGTTGTGAACTAAATTACTCTAAGTGGAGCAAGATCACTCAAATGCAGCGCAATGATCCAAAGAAAATCTTATTAAGCATTTGATAAATGTTAGTTAGAATTAAATCTGTTATTCAGCAACATTCATTCCTCTGCAGCTTTTTTAATTATCTTCTTTTTTATTATTTACAGCCAAGAAGAATACTGAAAAATATATTGCGAGACAATGAACTTAAATGACAATAAAAACATTAAAAGAAAGATACCGTCTCTCTCCTGTATCAAAAAAGGTGAAAATGCTCGATTCATCAACATATTACAGGAACAAAACCCATGCATTAGGGAAAAAGGACTTGTTGGTACTCATGAGTGCATTGAGCATCCTTGATGAAGAAATCAACAGCCCAAAACCTCCGCTCTTATCAAAAGGATCCCCGTTTCGAGCAGACGCCTAACCTGTGATCCGTCGTAATTTTCCGTCGATTAGAAGGAAGCTGTCGATTAGAAGGTAGCATCACTGAAATTCCAGTGAGTGACCACAGTTGTTTGACCCATTAGGACCCGATGATGGAGACGGGAGTTGTTTTAGATGCTCTTTTTTATGGGTTTCCTGCCGAGGAATACAAGACCCGGATCTTCGAGCCTTCTTTCCTTCCTTTCCATCTTGGCATTCTTCGTCAGCTCCCCGAATTCCCATTCTCTCCCAAAATTCTTTCGCTCGTTTTTACGACTTTTGTCATCCACTACAGCTGCCCTGTACTATCCTATTCGTTCGACCGAAAACGCTTTCCTCCGGTCCTATCATCAGAGATGCAATTTGCATGCACATCGCACCCTCTACTTCTGGCGTCTCCCGGCCATTTATTCTCGTTTCCCCGTCCTCATTCCCCTTTTCTTTCATCTTCTCTCTTTTCGATTGCTCTTCGCCCTCCTACATCATCATTTCTTCTATCGCTTCTTTTTTCAATATTCCTCGCTATAACATATCTGCTCAGACTTATGGGAGAAGTTATTTTTTAGATAATAAATTATTTAATGTGGTTGATTTTGAATGTCTTCTGCTAGGAAGATTTTTAGATCCTTTTGTTTTTAGATCCTCGCCCTGCAATCATTAACCAACAAAAAGTTTGGTGAGGGAATGAGGCATACTAGGCTAGATGAGGAGTGAGGTAGTGTACCATAGTCTTCCTATCTTAGATAAATGCTATGAATTGCAACACAATAACCGTATGAACTCTTTTCATTGAAATCCATGAAAGACTGGGATGAATGCCATTTTTCAGCTCAACTCAGTAGCTTTCATATTGTCATAGCCATCAGCAGACTGAGGCAAAAGGAAATTATAGATAAATTTTCTTTTGCAAAGATCAAATTACCAAGGACGAAATAATTCCATTCCTCAAGGTATGGTAGCAGGAAATCATTGATTTTGCAGCTTAAAAATCCAACTAAGTATGTCAGGCTGGAATTCGATTCTTCACGTTTTGAATATTTTATTCTATGGAGTAGGATTCATTCCGAACGTTTTGAGAATTTCATTCTTCAGCTCATTTCTAGGCTAATTGAATTGTTGTTTGAAAGTTACGTTTGGAACATATGGTCGGATAGTTTCACGTGCTCATTTTCTCTCGCGGATTATAATTGCAAATAAGTACTTAAGGAATTTGAATGAAGAGAGCCAAGGGTTCTTAAAAATGGCTCCATGAGACTTGTTTGCTAGCGGAAGTATAAATCATTCTGTGAATGCATACAAAGGCATTTTCATTATTTTTACAACCCTTTCCATCCCAAATTATAATGGTGTATTAATTCAATTTTAAAATTATTGAAAAACATTTCTGATTCCAATACCATGCAATATATAACACTTTGAAGCTACAAATTCTGTTTTGATTTATTTGTATTCATCTTAATTCTTTTACTTTCGTTTCTATAAAATGAAGGGAGTTTATCTCATTAATAAAATATTATTTCTTTTCATCAATCTCCCCATCTATAAAATCCAATGAATTCGATGCCGTAAGGGACACGATCTTCATTGAATGAGAGATTCTCAAATTTATAAGCATTTTATTCCTTGTTAAGTGGATTTTAAGAGAGTTGATATTGATTAGTCTTTAACAGTCTCGTTTATTTTTCCTGCAAATCTGAGAGGCTTAGGAAGGCGGTAGAATGTTCAATTTTTTTATGTTTCATTATAATAGTTTCGTAACCATTTACCTGGATAGTATCGAGTAGAACTTTAAGTATGTTTAAGTTCTTATTTGTCCACGGGGAGCTCTAGTAAGCTTTTGAAATAGAAATTTAGTTTTTTCCATAGGAGTGGCGACAATGATGTATCCCCCTCCACCGTCGTGACTCTTCTTTATTCTTCTTTTTCTTCTTGTCCTCTTTGAGATCGTCGAGGAATTCTTTATCAGCCCTCAGAGAGAGAGAGAGAGTGGTTTGAGGACCTCTTGTTTGGGAGTACGTGCATGTGTGCATGTGTGCAGGAATGGAATCCTCGGGTGGTGGTCGTCATGGGACCAGACGGCTATGAATTCCCGCCTCCGATGAAGTTTCTTGGAGCAACTTTGCGTTGATATGGCCACCATTTTCACTGTATTAGAATCCGTAATAAATTGTGAATATTTCTCATAAATCTCCTGTTGGGGTCCCTAGTTCGTATAGGACTATCTGTTTTGAATTTTCCCCCTTTGAAGTAAAAAACGAAATATTTTATGATGACGATGAAGCTTCGAAGGTAGAAAATTGAGTTAATTAATAATGTGGAAGAATTTTTTTTTACTTATTTAACAGTATTTTGGCTATTAATGTATCTTATTTATATTTCTCAACCCTTTAAAGATCTACCTTTTCCCTTAACTCAACCTTTGAGATTTTCTTGAAACCTACACAAAGTCGAAAGTATTTGAATATTTTGGCAGTCAAGGCTGTAAAGGATGTTAGCGCTCATCGGATTGAGACTATTAATGTCGAAATTCATTTTTTTTTAATCCATAATAATTAATTTTTTGTCGAAATTCTCTTCATTATCTCGCATTCATCTTTAACAAAGCTTGAATTGTTTGACTTGACTCTCAGGTGATATTATCGCTGTAATGTTTCATTCCTCAGTCAAATTATTATTAATGTTATATTAACTGAAGATGATTTTCTAGGAATTAATTTGATTTAAGAGTACCCGTGAGTGGCAAAAAATGGAGGAAGATCGAATCATATTATGCAATTAATTTATTGAAAAGGTAATATAATGTTTCAACTGTCTCTTCAGCATTGTCCGAGGAGGTCAAATTTCCACTATTAACTACCGAAAGCTCTTGAGAGGCAATGCGGCTTACTAGGCTAGATAATGGATTGGGATAGTATACCGGAGTCCAGTGACAGTAACACAGGTTTTGACTTCTCAAGAAAGTTTTTGCTGATGTATCCGAGTTTATCTTCTTACTGTCGTATTTATTCTTTCTCTATCATCATCTTCGGTCTACATTCTCATATCCTTCGACCCATCCCGATGTTATCTTCCTTTTCTATTTTTGCAAATTCCGCCAAAATAAGAGGCTAAATGGTCCAGAAAAGAGAAACCCATCTCCTTAATAAAGACGACACCCTACTTATCGAGCTACTTATACGGGTGTCACTTGGAAGGCACTTTGTAGTGGGTGGGGTCTGGGGTATTGTCTCTCCTTAATGCCCGTCTCTTTGCATCCTCATCGTGTGCCATGCGAAACAATGATTGTGCGAGTGGAAGACGAGGAATAACTGAAGGAGGTGGTAATGAGAATTTCTCCACTCCATAAACCCAGCCATTTGGACTTACTTCGCTTCGCATACGTTTGTTCTCCAGAGTTTTTAAGCTTCACATCAGCTCGTAAGGGACGTTACTTTTTATTTTCATTGCCGCCGTATTAATATTCCGGGTTGCTTAACATGATGGTAATTTCTGTTATCCCAGCTCTTGTTTTCTTTATTTTTTCTTGGATATCTTCCTAGAAAGATCGCAGAAGGTAAACCAGAACCTAAGGAATAAATAAGGTGAATACTGGCAATGGTGAAGGAAAAAGTTTCGCCTTTTATTTAGACTCTGCTGATATTTTGGTGTGGATTTACAGTTATCATTTGGGATCGTAGCTAAGTTATTTTGCAACAATAAAAGAACTATCATTAATGCATGATAACAATAATAAATAACAACAATAAATGAACGCTATCATTAAGCATCTATTTCTTTATTTTCTTTCACTTGATGGATTAACAATGTTCTTGTGGAGGACTGCGTTCCAGCGTGCTGTAGCTATATATTACTGAATAAGTAAATTTGATAAACTAAAAGATTTCGGAAGCTTAATTTGGGCCATTTCGGTACCTTAAATTGGATGTTAGCCATCTGCCTTTTCTCTCATTGTATTATGAAATATAAGACCGATCTTATTTTGTGGCAATTTTTCTTCAAATTAAAGTCAACGCTTAATCATTTCGGTATAATGAGTAAATTAAAGGATACTGTCCATTTGGTGAGGTTTCTTAGATTAGGCTCTTGTTTTTTCGGTTTTCATCTTAACCAGTTCATGCCGGGATTTTATTTTTGTATATTAAAGCAAAATTAAAATAATAATTTCATAAAAATTATACTGATTAGAAATCGAATGGAACGGAACTAATGGGAAGCTCTCATATGAGAAAATATTTGAAATATAATTTTCATTCTGTGATCGAACACCAAAAATCCACAATTTTGAAAATGCGATCACGTCAGTAGTTAATAGACAAATCGAATTGACGCTTAGTATTAGTTTTGGTAACTTTTATGCTCTTTCGTTTATGACTTCCATCTCATGCAATAATATTTCCAAAGCAAGCGGACCATTAACGCAATAGCCTTCGTTGACATTAAGAGAGCGTCCTCAAGGCGGTCGTTCTCGCTTTAGCGGCCGAAAGTACTTCGGAATGGAGTGTGAAATGCCCTTTTGCCGCCCTTTACCGTACCAGCCCTCGTCCGCTTGCCCTTTATACAAAAGGAGATCCCCCTTCATTTATCCCGCGAGAAATATCAAAAGGTTTCATTAGCCGCCTACTCCCGCCACCTATAAGGGGGACACCTCTACCTTGCCCTTCATCGTGTGCTTTTTTGGGGGGTTCGTGTATGTACACCTTCGCAATTTAGCTAGTGAAAGGTCTCCCTCATCCTATGTGTGTTTTGCCTCAGTTTAGTCGCCTAAAGAAACCAATCCTTAAGAATTTCGGGGCTTTGTTTTCTCCTGTTGATTCTACTCGGTAATTTGGCTAGATCGGTTTCATACGAAATTCATTCGGAATTTCCTTTCTCTATCTTACCGTGGTAATGCAGTGCTGCCCTTAGATGCTCTTTTCCCTGAATCACAATCTTCTTGTTAGGTACAATCATTTGCATGTTTTCTGGATTCTCCTAGCGTTTAATTTTTCGACCAGCATGAGACATCTATCATAGGAAATTAATGTAATTTGAATGTTGCGAAACTTTTGCTTCTCTGATTACAAAAAGCAACATCTTAAGGTCACCTTCCACCTGTTGTGTGTACGAATATAATCCTGCTTTTACTCATATTTTTTTATCAGGGAAACTAGCCAAAAATTTAAGGAAAAAGTTGATGCTGCTTAATTTATCAGTACCAGCCGTTACCATTTTTAATTCTGCCATTTGTTATGAAATTAAAAATAATCATAATAATAATAAAATGATAATGAAATTAAAAAATGAATGTATAAGCCTGAAATTACCAAGTTTGAATCCCCCTTTTGCAGTAATTAAAATCTTACACTTTTACACAATATTTTTCATATGCCATTTTGTCCATTATATCTCAAACCCACTCCGAAGTTTTTGAAAGCTTCTGTTGGTGGGATTGAATATTCTACCACCCTTTCGACCGATGACTTATAAGAAAGATATTTTTGTCTTTTTTATATTTACTTCAGACTCACATTTGCCCGAAGAATCGCAAATTTCTGAACCCTAGTGTAAGGCAATCCTCCTCAAACCGTTCAACTCTTTACTTCCGGAATGCAAAGAAGACACGGGAGACATAACAAGCACTTTGTTTGTCAACCTATTGGGGTCATGAAAGGGCACTCGGGAGCGGATGAATCATTCACTTCAATTTTTACTCGATTCGAATGTAATGAGTCCGGATTTCCATTCAATTATAACTACTGACCCCAATCTTAAATAAACGCAGCACGTCCTCCTCCACTCATCTCTGAAACAAGAGACGGCCATTCCGATGCCAAGATTCCATTTAAATCTCTCTCCCGCTCATCTGCCCACTCGGCTCCAGTTATACTTCGCACTGGGAAATGCTAACTAGTCCTCACAAATCCGCGATTCAGATCTCTCTCTTCAGAGGCGACCCACGCGATTTCTTTAATAAAATCGTAACGACTTCCTCTTTCGGTCGCTCTATAATGTCTCTTGACGTTCCTCTGCTGGGTAACACCGATTTTCTCTCCGCCAATTCTCGTCTCAATAAGGGACGAGCTAAGGTGTACATTTTCTCCGCTCCGATTTTAATGTGCTTGATTATTCGTCGTAGCGACTTCGTAATGGAAGTCTTATAGCTTAAGTATGAAGGAATAATTTATTTTAAAATGCAAAAATAGTTTGCGGTATTAGTTTGTGTACAAATTTTATCGTTGCGTAATTCACTCGAATTATTCTTAATAGGTAAAGATAAAAGTCGTCTCTATATGTAATTCCACAGTTTTATTTGATGATTACTCCTTTTTAATTTAAATATTTATTCCATTTTCTGTAATTCATTTTGGTATCTGAATCAGTCGATACTCTCGAGCGATAAAGTATCAAGCTT
The DNA here is from genome assembly GCA_036926295.1 of Pachydiplax longipennis. NCBI lineage: Eukaryota > Metazoa > Arthropoda > Insecta > Odonata > Libellulidae > Pachydiplax > Pachydiplax longipennis. The sequence goes on along the minus strand of JAVFKF010000001.1, from coordinate 17,034,309 downwards.
TATGGGATTTCTAGGAAAATTTAAGAGGATTTCCTTGTAGCTTTTGAGTGGTTATTTCCTTTTGATTGCTGGAATTCGTCTTATTTCCTGATTTTCGCTATTAATATTTCATTTATTTTTGTCTCTGCATGCGGTTGCTAGAGTGTGGTACTTTTGTTATCTACCAATTTACGATTTGCAAGGTCGCGGTGTTAAATTATTACATTTTGTCTCCATTTTAGTAATAACTGCTTCATGCTAATTTTTTGGCAATATATCTGAAATCTATTAACCTTTGCGATTTGTTTCCTAATTGGTTATTTTTGTTTTATTTTGGCAGCTATTCCTTCTTTAAATATTTTTAGCAATCTCCGTCACTTAACTGTCTTGATTTTCTCTTTAATATTTATTTTGAGAAACACGTTGATTGTTTACTTGATCATTGGGCAAAATTTCAACATATATCGTCATCATATCAATAATAACATTGGTTACATTTGTTCTGTTCTCGTGATTTTGGACGACTCGTGATCCATGGTTTCATTAAATTTGATCGTCCGGAATAGCTGGTGATACATAATGGAAACAGCATTAAGGCTATAATAGAGTTTTCATTCCGTTACAAATTACGCGTCAGGTGTTGGAAGATGCTGAATAGTAAACACCTTGTTTCCCGTTCTCCCCAGATAACGATCTGACAAAACACAGTGATTTTCCTCTCTTCCATCCACTATGTATACCTTCCGAAAACGAAACGGGACTCGGTTCCGTGACACTGCCACTCACGTAGGTGTCCTTTACGACTTAATGATTCATCGTACGCCTCTTCGATTGAAATCTTCCCCGAGGTCCAAAATAGGTGTCCCTCGATCCAGGAATAAGCGTTAGATCGCCTTGGGAGATAAACAAATATCCTGTGGGGAAGGACTGCCTCGAAACTTTGCCAGGAAAGCGAAATTGGATACATTACGACCCGAATTTGCCTAATAGCCTTCAGCGGATGGAGCGGTCATCCATCCCTCTTCCTGGCATAGCCCCTTGGGGTGGCTTTTTTCTCATTTATCTTAAAACGATTACACCTCTGCAGATTAGGAATATTAGGGTGATGGAAACAGGAAGGAGATGCGGAAGAGAAATTAAGGACAAAACAAGGCTTAGTTCCTTAAGTAAGGAGTTAGAAGGTATATTGCGGTAAGAAACAGAATATTTAACTGAATCGTTATTTCTGATATAAATTTCTACAGCAGTGTAGTTTAGGATGTAATCTTAATAATAATAATAAAATGTATCTTTAATTTACTTTTGCCTCTGTCTTGTTGGTGGCTGTGATCCTGTGAAAATCCGATAGTACAGTGTACAGTGATTGGTTTCGCGTTTGCCTCTGGTAAGTCGATCGATCTCTGGTTCAATTCTTGGTGGGGCCCCATAAGTGCAGAATAATGTGAGCTGTCGAAGCTTTTTTAACAATAATACTAGCTATGTCATAGCTGAATTCGGAATTTCAATATAACTCTATACTACTCTATATGATACTACTGTACAATAATATTACCATAATGATTCTATAATCATGGTGATCATTTCTTTCGAATGCGACGTCAAGTATAACTTGACTTTAATCTTCGACACAATCATTTTTGTTCATCCGTGTATGACTATACAAATTCTTAGATGCCTTGATGATCTGCAGTAATGTCTTGGAAGTCTACAGTAGGTGAAAAGATAAAGGAATTAGAACCCTTGAAAACGTCAATTGATGATTTTCTCACCAATCCTAATGATTCCTGTAAATAAATTAACTCCTTGATATACGCATGAATTAAATATTAAAAGCGTCTGTGAAACGTGGAGAGAGAATACTCTCTGTGAGTGAACTTGGTCGTATATATATCACGCAGATTTAGTCTGTAGTTAATTTGAAGTTAATAACGTCGTTTAGTAAGAGTCAGGTGTCAAAACTGTTCAGTCAAAAACTCGCTTGAAAGAAAGTGAAAAACGGATTAATGGGTATATATGCGAATGAGCCATTAATTAATAATTTTGATATTAAAATAAGATTATTAATAATTTAATCCAAAAGTAGAAATTTGTAGAGAAGGGGCCGATAACGAACAAAAGATGCGGTAACCCGAGTAGGCAAATCTGCAGAGAGAGAGAGGAAGATGGCTTTAACGAGAATAGATGAAGAAGAGTTCCATTGCGGATCATCCCCTCATTTCCATATGGAGGGTCGACTGGAGGGATGCTACGTCAAAATCCGTTTCTGTCTCCTTACCACTTCCGTTCTCTCTCCATTTCCTTCTTTATTCCGCCACACGTCGTTTCCACTTCTTCTCTTTCATCTCTCACCTTCCCTGAGACGTTTTTATAACGTGTGACAAAGGGCTGAATGCAGGATGAGATTTCGTTGTCTGGATCTCACCGAAAAATCATTTGTCTCTCAGATATGTGGCACCGGACTTTGTCGTAGCCTGGCTCCTAGCAAATTCGGCGTACCTAGAAATCTAGAGTTATGGAGAGCAGATTTTGGCAACTTAATTTTTCTACAGCGCTTATATAATTCCAAAGGGAAGCTGCGGAATGTTAACTTTTCAGCCTAAACTTTAAAAGCAGTGCACAAAAAAAATCAAGAGAACTACTTCATAACTATTGATACTTCTGTATCTTTTCTTTAGGAAGAGTTCAGTGTATCCATATGAGCTTTAAACAGATTATTAGATTCTTTTGTTACTGAATATGAGGGATCTTTTTATATATTTAACTCTTTCATTTTAGGCCTTTTAAATAATACGATTGTCAATTTTTTAATTTTGTGTTATTTAAATGTAACGAACGAATATAATGAACTTTTCTTGTCCTTTTGTCTCTTTGAAATGTATTCTTTCCATTTATTTTATCTCGATTTCACTATTTCGTTGATTCAAAATCTCATTTTGATCTTTTTTACCTGTCTTTCTTTCTACCTCTGTATTCATGTCATCACACTTGCTTTCTCTTTCTTAAAATCCCCGGCAGCTAAATTCTGTAGCGCTTTTGCCTTGATGAGGATGTACAAAAAGAACGCTTTTTGTGTGCAAAAATTCATGATTACAGTAAAAGCAGGGTAAGGGTTGAGACTGAGGTAGCGAAGAGTTGGAAAAGTTTTAGCGGAAGAACAGTTAGCCAAAAGACGACTCTGTGTGAGAGGAAAAGATATCTGTGTTGGTCACTTTTCCCCTTTCAGAATGAACGGCTTGGAAATGGATCTTCCTCTAGAGACATGATGAATTTACGAATTGAATCTTGCGTCTCTTTGTTATTAGAGGGAATGTATTCTGAGAGCAGGTAGGAAAATGAATTTTCGATGGGAAAAATCATTTTGAGGGAAACAAATTTGTTGAAGTATTGTTTCGCAGTGCTAAGTGGTCGAATTTTTAATCTTAATTGGTTCATCGAAGCATATCTCTGAGTTATTATTTGTTGGTAATGTAATAGTTACCTTTGCATTATAAAAATTCTTTTGGTCATAGAGCGCTTAGTATAATTTTATTTGATTCTACATGAATAACATCAAAAATATAAACAGTTACCCAAACTATTAACAGTTTTTGTTGCGGTCCGCCGATGAATAAACTTTCATACTCCTTTTATTGGGATAATCTATCAGAATCACCATCCTTTTGTTTTGAATCATTTATAACCAGAAAAACGTTGAATGATACCTCGTAGAAACAAAGACTTAAGGAAGGACTCGTGCCATGCTGATAACAATTCAAGGAACTCCAAATCGTGACGCAGACGGATGATTCATTCACAGTGTCCCGAAACGGGAATAAACGGAAAATCATGGAAATTTTTTCATAGGGAAAATGAGGGAAAAAAATATTGTATGGTTAAGTAACGTGTAACTTACCTATTAGAAATGTAACAAAAGTAGTAGAGATTTTTTTCCCTGGGTAGAATATGTTTTAATTTTACGGTTTTCCTATATTTTTAACGTCGATTTAAACAAAATACTGTGGGACGTGAATTTAAGGACGTAGGTTTTATGGAAAACATCAGTTAAAATCTTTTTCATGAATAGAATGGTATTTATTCGGTAAAAGGAATAATCTTATCCCTACTTTGCTTGCTACGGTTCCCTTTGAGATGCTACTAAGGAAGCAATAAGATACTTTGAAATATCTCTAAGGAATTTATCCCTGTATTAAATATAAAAATGCGGTATAATGATAGTATCGTCATGTTGGTGGCTTCAGGATAATCATATTCGTGATCGTGTGTATTTTTTGCTCTTTTTCGTTCACCAGTTAAGAATTAAATCGTAAAAAATAGGGAAATTGTGATGGAAAATACTACACAGGCTCAAAAAGATATATTCAACGTACAAAAATTTTCCTAGTTATATATTAAAATATCATAGAATGTTTCTTACTGTATTTATTGCTGTTATGCTACCTTAAGAAATGTGTTACTTGATTAGGAGCGTTCGAAAATATCAGGTAAAATATTTCATATAATATCTCCCCGATGCAGGAATTTACAGAATTAACATTTAATTACTTCTCATGGTTAGAAAATTTATATTCTGATTATTTTTTCTGGCAAATAATCAATTACATTTGTAAGCTTGTACTTAGCTCTGCCTTTAAGAAATATACAAAGTTTCTGCCTTCAATCAATCATTTCCCATCTTGCCGCCCATAAATAACTCTCCATTCAAGTTTTCAATGATCTGTTTGAAATGATGAGGATAATAAAGTGTCGATATGGTTTGATTGTGTAAACCATATGGAGCTTAAAAGTCTTAAAACGCGATACGTACTGTTAGAGGGTTAATAAAATGTATTCAGTCCCAAGGCATGAACGCAATTCAGTCCACAAAGAGCGAGTTTTAACCAGCTCCCAATAAATTTACAGCATCAATGAGCCTAATTTATGGGACGTTTATCGTTTTATATGGCATCGAATGAATCAAGTGATGTAATTTAAAAAGTCTCCGTTATCAACCTCGTGAAAAGGAACGTCGACCGCCCACATAACGCCTACACTTTCTTTTGGCCATTTGGGCGTCTGGAGAGGAATGTAAATTTTGACTCTATATGGGTGGAATCATTGAGTCAGACGAATGTAGACATAACAATACCTCACACTTCTATACCATACCAGAGTTCTACTTATTCTAGATCATCAAATTTAAGATATGTTCTCTTCTTTTGCAATAATTTTAGCTCGACTTCTTTTACTGTGGAGTTTATAAATTGCCTTTTAAAAAGCGAGGAAACGTTCTTTGCTCGAACGTGCGGATATCTTTTAAACTTTCGCTGTCTAGTCATCACCAAGTTAGCGATATAAATATTTGTCTCTGCAAATAATGTTTAAGAGGAAACAATAATACAAAAGATACTCATTTAATCAACTTTTAAAGTTAAAATAAATAATTTTGACATGTATCTTGCAGTTTTAAGCTTAGTAGTATTAAAGCAGCTTGATTTAATTTGCTGAAAAATATTTTCATTAAGAATTATTGAAGGATATTATTTTCTATCAACATTGAAATTTTAACATCGTATATTTTCAATCATTAATCTCCAGCTTAAAATTATCATTAGATGATATTATGGCATATTTTTCTTCCATATCTATAAAAATTATCTTTCTATAAGAACAGTCCAAAATACTCTTCTTTACAATTTTTTCAATCTAAGAGACTTCGATCTCACTTGCCTTCTATGGCCATGTTAATCAAAGGAATTAGTGAAATTTTTGAGATTCTTGAATAAATTTTACTTCAGTTAATAATTATTCCATCATTCTTCAATTCTTCCTCGTACCCCTTATTAAATCAGTGTGCTTTAGTTAAACGGTCACGGTGAGTTCTTTATATGGAGTACAACTCCCCAGATAGCATCTAAGATTCTCCCGAGGATTTCCTTATAACAATATCTTCGTTGTGATACGCTCGTGATCCGCGTAAAACTTAGAGAGCAGCGCAAAAGAGGAACTCGCAAAATTTCTAGCTTATGCGCTTAGACAAACTTTGGTTAACTGAAACTACGCTTATTTTCAGTTCAACGAACTCAGACACCGTCAGACATCGCGGAAGTCGCAAGAATACCGCGAAGTCTACATGCCTATGTTTCAGGTTTCCGGCGTATCACTTGCAAAAGAAATACGACTTTAATAATCCCTAGCAGACATGCATAGTTGGAAAGAACATCCCGCAAATTTTGCTGGTTTTATTCCTGTTGAAATAATCCGCGGTAATATGCGGAAGGGAGGAGAATTTCGTCGACTTAACTGGCGCCAAACTTTTGGAACCCCTGGATCTCAAGCGCCGCATGCGGTCTACCTCCCTTCTTGCATCTCACCCTGACGATGACAGCTCCTGTCCTTTGCACAGGAAGACGGAAATGAGTATCAAGTTAGGCTTCCAGTTTAGGACGGTCAGTCCCGAGGAGTAGCCGTGGTTTTTTGGGCTACTGCGAACGTTCACTGCACAAGTATTTTTTTAATTCATAGTCTCCCTTGTGGCGGTAATGTCAGTACCCTCTCCGCTGTCTAGGGCGTTGAAATTTACATCGATTTCCTGCACCCCTGACTCGGACAAGACTAAGAGGAGGCCTTGAGTTACTTTTTGTGCTCCTTCGTTACGATTCGCTCTCTCTGGGTAATTTATGGACATCTCCGCGCTAACGATTTTATGCAAATGTCTCGATCAGCTGCTTCGGACAAGGATGAATCGAGGGTAATCCTCCCATTAAATTTTGCCTCAGCGTGAGGATTATTCTCTTTTGTTGCGAATTAAGATTTCTGGTTGAATTAGCTGCAATGCGGGGAAGATTGGCTTGGTGTGTTGGATAATTTGGTGCATGAAGAGTTGATAATCAAGGTGGTATCTTCCAAGTAATTTTTGTTGCCATCTTTCATTGCTGCATCGTTCAGAATTACGTTGTTGACATGTATATTGTCTGCATGTTGAGAATTGAGAGGGAATGTACTGAGACGTCTCTTACTACTACAACCTTAAAAAATTTTTGCTCCAAATGAACATTTTCTGTTTATGATTGTTTCTATTTAACCATAAATTCATAGTAAATATCATTGGCTCATTGGTTACAATTACCACCGCATATGAGCAATGAACGAGAATTTCGATGGAAAGGCTCTGTGCATCCGATATGTAATTGTTCTTTCTCTTAGTCAGAACCAGTATTTGGCTCTTGAAAATAATTTAAAACATTGAAATAATTTGAAGATTACTCTCATTGATATATTTGCATTTAATTTCACTTGTCATTCTTTTCGTATATTACTGCCAAGAAATATGTAGTATTTATAAACGTCTCTAAAGAACCACTCATGGATCGTGAGTAGCGGTTTGTCCCTGGACTGAAATATCATTCAACCTTTTATAACGGATGAAGAGTTTATTTTTTGTTAATAAAGCTGTCATCACTTTGATACAAGCTTTCTAAATTAATTCTTAGGCCTTATATTCCTTAAGTCATAATAAATTATATATAAATAAATTCCTAACGTCCTTATTCGACCTGTTGAGATCATAAATATTTTTTAATATTTTCATAGTTTTATTAATTTTATAAAATTTCAGCTGTGGCGAATTGTATCGGGATTGTTGTGGAGTCGTAAGTTTTGTAATGCATTAATTAATTCTGGAAATGAGTAGAATTCATTTTGGAAAACATTACACTATGCAGTTATTAATTCAAAGTACTAGAATTTTAAGGCAGCAACACTTCATTAAATTTCTTATTTACCAACATGCCTCTCTAAACACGCTGTAATTTTAAACTCGTGTGCACATTCTCTACCGCTATCTCTTATTTTCAACGATATAGAGGCTTCCTCGACTTAATAATTGTAAATCTAATCTTATATCCTCCGAAAGATAAGGTGCGGGTTATTTACTTCCCATTCCGGCGTCGTTTCCTGTAGGAAATCCGCATGCCTTCGCCTCAAATCGCTTTCTCGCGTGGTGTCTGAAGAGGTGTCGATCGACATGCACTCAATCGCTGGCCATCCCACGCCCGCCGATAAACTTGCGGTGTCCCTTTCCGCTTCCTGGCTAAAGGTCGTTGCCTTCGTGTAAATGTTCATGTTCCATAGTCTTTTATCCCACCTTATCACCTCTTTAGAAACCCACTATTCGATCTTCCTCAGCAGATGCTTAGCCTCTCTCATTGGTATCTTAAATGCTGATTATCTCTATCGAATCACAATTTTGAAATCGAATCGTATCACCGCTGCTTATTTTTCTAGCGTTCTCTTCTATAATTTTCGAGTTTGATAGTTGAGGGTTGAGCCTAAATCTACCGTTTTTTCAACAAAGATGTATATATTTTTGTTTATTTGGGTTATTTTTAGTGATGTGTAGAAGGTTGTAGGCAGAGGAGTAGGGTTTAACTGCTTTATATTTATCGAGATGCCTCAGTAAATTTTACACTGCCAGCAATATAAAATATTAAAATAATTTTAAGAAATATTTACATTTAGTCACTCATTTCTTTTTTAGTATACGTACTTCGTCTCTGACTCGTGAGGTTTTTGATATCAGAGGCATTTGTGTTTTATGTGTTTTGCCTGAATTTCCAGATTGAATTAATTAGATTTAGCCAAGTTGAAGTTTTTATGAAGGAGCCATATTGTAGAGTTAAAAAATCACTTTTTAATTTCCTACTATGCAATATAATATATATAGTAATGTATTATAGGAACTATTTTTTTTAATTCTTAAGTATCCGAGATTGAACTTTTTCGTGATTTTGCACCTCTATTTTTATTGAGCAACTTCGTATTTTTTTAAATTATATATGAGATATTTCAGTCTTTAACAGAAGTATTCATATGTTATGAACTTCATTAGAAAAAAGTCGAGATAAGCTTACAATGATATCTTTGAGAGTAACCTTTAATGTAAACCTATCATAGATAGCATCGTCCTTACATTTTTGTATGGTCTCTAATCACTCTTTCTTTCGGAACTCCGAAGACCTCCAGTCCTCTTCATTGACGTCTTCTGCGTCAAATCTTTTGTCTAGCCGCCGTCTCTATGAGGAAATCGACCGCCTTGCAATGTACTTACGTCGCTACCGAGCATTATTCGAATGTTCTTACTAATGCCTCTGTCGTTGACTCACAGTAGAGAGAGTTCTCGTTCGAACGCTTCTTTGTCGTTGGCTCTGTATTTATTTTTCACTTTCCTTGCCTCATCTTTATCTCTCCGGACTTGCGTTTTCTTCGACTGCTAATCAGATGGTCGTGCTTTTCGCTGTCTCTCGGGCGTGCTTAGCCGTGGTCGGTACACGTGTCTCAATAACAATACACGTCCTCTTTGTTAGTGTAGATGAAGGTTGCTCACCGAAGGACAGGATTTGCGACGTGTACAAAGTCCATCAAATCTAAGCGAGATTAAAGTTGTCATCTCATAGCGCGTCATACTGTACTATCATAGCAAAAATTCTGCATACACTTACCGTATCAACGTTTAGAATTTTCATAATAATGCATGCGCACGTGATGCTTCACAATGATTTCTTAATGTGTATGAGAGAGGGAAGAGTAAAAGTATTGGGTGTTTAATGAGGACATGAACTCGATTTCATGCCGATTAGATCCTTCGCTTAGATAAAACGTGATTCAGTTAAGAAATGGAAGGTAATCTATATCTCTCATGAATAAATGCGATACGTCATCAATGTTTTGTTGAAATACTCGCTTAGACTGATTTTGGTTGAAGTTTTAAAAGAATGTTTTCTCTACTATATTTAGTAATTATCTGTTGTATATAAGTACTTCTGAAAGAAAGTTATTCTCTATCCGCTTAACATTTCATAAGCTTGAAAAAAGAATGCCACAATGTATAGCTTTAATTTGAAATTTTTGTTTAAGAAATTTTAAATAAGTGCTATACTAACATATAGATCTTATTTAACATTTCTAACTTTTTCTCTTCTAAACTCCCACAACTCACGAAAGAATTTTTGCAACCCAGCAATACATTTTATTTTCATCTCGTGCCTAATCTAAAAATCCTTTTAGAGAACATACGTAAGGTAAGTAATTCTATGTTCAAAGCAATTATTCCTAAGTGCCCATAAATCTAAGCGAACGTTTCTGGAAAGTGCAGTATTTTCTGTGATTTCAATTGAAACTCATCTTTGAAAATTACATAGAACATTTTATCTCAATCTTGAATGCCCTCCATCGTTCTAAAAATCAGTGACACTTTGAACTCCATTTAGAACTTTCATCATCTTTAAGAACATCTCGGAGGGGAGACAAATTTCTTTTAACTATCATTGTTTAGAAAGATGCATTAGCTAAGCGGTGATGATGGACCCTTATTTGGAAAGAGGAGCAAACGATCCTCAACCGGGTGATGAGTGGAAAAATTCATGAATTTTCGCTCCCCTTTCTCTGGGCGATTGCTACTCTTATCCTTTCCCCTCTTTCACTCATTCCCCAGCAAATTCTCATTCCCTTCAGAGCCATCGCGCCTTAATCTCCCCTTTCCATTTCCTACACATCGCCTCATCTCCCTTGCCTCAGGGAACGAATATCTATGCTCTTTCCCGCTCTCACTCACTGCCGCCTCTTTCCTTGTTACCATGGTACGAGAGTGATTCGTAATCCCCCATTGTAACCCCTCTTTCTTCGTTTCCTCTCTCATTCCTTTCTCCAGATCCTCTCCCTTTTCAAGGATCGTTTTCAATGTCTCTCTGTAGCTCTTGGATAATGCTCCCCTCTCCATCCTTAGAAGTGGACTCTTCCGTATGAACTCCCTCTTTCTTAGTCGGGAGACTTTATAAACATTCTATTGAAGGTGAAGTTATAATCCGTTTGTCCAGACTTCTCCTATTTTAATGCAGGTACCATTTTGCGTGTGGAAACTATAGCGCTGGAGGTCGACGAATGTTTCATTAGCTTTCTTTTAGATTAATGAAGACCAATTGTCTACACATCTCCATCTCTCATATCGTGAAATCTGCTTGACTCACTTCTGAAATAACTTCTCTCTCCTCGTCTTAAGTAATTCTTTTTCTGTTTCATATTGTAGAATACTCATTACAATTCGTCTGTTTATAGCCAGAGGTGTTCGAATTACTTTGAAGCCATTTACTTATCTTGCTACCATTTTCTTCTTATAAATCTTTTTGACATCTCTCAAGTAAAGCCATTCTGAAAGTCGTATTTGGTCAATATATTTATTTAGGAAGGTGAAATTTTTGGAGTGATTGTATATAAGACTCCAATTTCTGAATTCAGTCTCTTTCGGATAGCCGAGGGAGCTGCGCATTTGACTTTGGAGACAGAGGTCTCCGGTTCTTTTTTCTGTGGGAGTCCACGTACGAAATGATCACATCCGCCGAAGTATATTTAACCGTACTATTTCATTCTCTTTAATTTGGTCCTTTATTCTTCCGATTCTGCACATTTTTCATTTCCTGTGAGGGTTCTCTAGTCCAAAAATGTGTTCGCGAATTTATTAATTTGTATGCATACGTTTATTTTCGAGATTGTTTATGTATATTTCGCAGATACACTATTGATTACTGTGTTAGGGTTTTCTATCCAAATGATTCGACCCATTTGTAGAATTACCCTTTTAGGAAGATTGGAAAACTAGCTATGTAAGTCTTATCTGTCTTCTTACAGATTTTCTCTGTATCTTTGACGATTTTAAGAATCACTTAGAGAAAGACTTAAAATTCCGGTGAGGCAGCTTGTCCGAATGTCTCACTTCTTTTCATCGAATTCTTTCGATTTATTAGACCTATTTTTATTCATCCTTTCCTTCGTTTATCACGTGCTTTATTCTGTCCTCCCCAATCGCTCAGTGCTTATTTCTCTTCTTCTTCTCGCCGCCTTAACCCTCCGTATCCTCCTAGACTGGGACTCAACGTGTCCTCTTGAATAACTGTCTCGCATTATAAAGGGACTGGAATCGCTCCTTTTCCGTAGAGCATTGCCTCCTTTTATTTCTCTGCTGTGTTGAGGCATCTCATCCTCCCCAGAGATGTTTCCGACCCCTCTTATTTTTTTTAATGCTTTCCCTCGCTTCGTTTGCGTACGCTCTCTGCTCGGTACGTCTCTCGAGGGTCCCGGGATGATCACTTCGAATGCAATGCGCTCGAGTGATGCAAAGGCGCACAGATTTACGGGAATATTCCGACGAGAAATACTTTCCATTTTCTCGGATTTTTAGGTATTCCCGTATGAAAACATATTACGTCTCTTGAGAATTAGAGTGCTTCCGGAGATTCCGTTGAAATGCGAGCTGAGATATTTTAATTCTGAAGAATCAGGTGATGTATTTCATGTACTTAACAATATCATTTAGAAATAACTACATACCTACTGGATGCCATTAGGCATAATTATCTACCGTAGCCTGTTTTACTTAGTGGTATTTGTCCCATATCGTTTCATAATAATGAATAATAATCCTAATATCTATTTTCTTGATTTTCTCATTATATCTGATCGACATATGTCACATAAAGAGCACAGAATATGTATGTATTCGTTTTCTGAGAACATAATATCCTAAGATTAATTGAGCTAATTTAGTTTCGGTCTTTCTCCAAACGAATCCCGTCTTATTTCCTATGTATCTTGGTATCGCTTACCGATTTTTGGAAGGAATTTGCTTCAAAAAGTGCAGCCTTATGCTGTTCATTTTTTAATTGACTTATATGATGTTTGTCAGCAGAGATCAATGTACACCACTACTGTTGGTATTTTTATCGTTACGACTGTAATAATTCTGTGGTTTTTCTGTATTTTCAAGCACTTTACTGATTGAAAAACATTTTAATGAACACTTTTGACGTCAATTAAGTTGTTTACTCTATGTATTTAAATGTCGACAAGGTGGAATAAAAGAAGTGGAAATGTTATTCACTCTTAGTAGCATTTTGGTTAACAGTGAAGTTAAATGACAGTGACCAACAAAATCCCAAGAAGAGAAGCCTCATAAGATAAGGAGCCGACTCTTTGCAAGTGATTCATCCATACTTCATCTCCTTAGTTTTTATTTTTACATCACATGATTGTACTGGTGAGAACTGCTAGTTTACGTTTAATCCAACCTTACTTTATCTCGAAATCAGAATGACGGATGTTTCCGTAATTTTTCATACCAAATTAAATTTCAAATAGCATTGATTTGAGTGAAGCCAAACCCTTGCTTTAATTACCTATGGAAGAACCCTTTCGTAGAAGGGGGAAACGGATATTCAGACTTTTTCTTGAAAAGGTTTCGTGCTAACGGAAGATATTTTGAGAATTTGCGGAGAGTATCTGGCAGTCGTTAATTAAATCGGAATTTCTCATGCCTTTCGAGAAAAAGGTCTTCCAATAATACCCGAATAAGAATGTTTCTGATTTCAGTGGAATAGATTTTTATTTCGAAATGGAACTTCTGTAGGAGAGGATTTCGGAATTGTCTGTGCATATCCTTCCTTACGGCTTCTTTTATGGGTCTCTCGAAAACAAGTAGAAGAAAGTTACTATAGCTATCAAAATTATTTTGAGTAATGAATGTTTTTAGTCCTGCAGTTTTATCAATCCTTTTTTTAATAAAATTATTAAAGCATTGAAGGATTGCTGATAAGTAGCGCATATTTTGTTATCGCTGATATAATTTTTTTCTCTGCTCTTAGAATTTTCAAAAAATTCAAATTTTACTTTTCTAACTTATCAAAATCAAAAATGTTCTCAACTTAAGACTCCAGCCAGTTTTATCTTGTTATATGATGTTTCTCATCAATTATGCTGATACGTTCCAGAAATAATATGTAAATAAAATTCAGAGTTTCTAAGAGGTTCTGGCCTAAATAGATTCGATTTTCAATTATTTTAAATACTTTTACTGCTATTTATTGGTGATATTTATTATTATTCGATATTTTTCGAATTAATGGCGTGCTATCATGATTACTTCAGCGTGATGGCTTTCAAACGACCTTAAACTTAGCACGAAATAACCTTCTGCATAAACTGACCTCCGCTGAAAACACGCTCCTTAATGGAAAACTTCTTTATGCAAATGCGCATAAAAATTCAAACGAAGTAGATTAGATACGAAAATGATCGTGACGTAATGTTTATATCAATTCATTCTTAATGGCGGGTATCAAGGCGGTCTATTCATTCCAAAACCATGATCAAGAACAGTTTGATCTCCTCCGGCAAGGTCGACGGCCTTAATTAAGCCACTCCCTCTCCCATTTTTGCCTCAAAGATTAGATTCGCTTTAGGAAGACAAAGAAGCCCCTTTTCCCCCGAAGAAGCGTGCCTTTGCTAAAGTGATAATGGGCCTAAGAGACTTTCCTCCGTTTGTGTCATTCTTGTCGCACACATGCTTCTACGAGAAACACTGACTCGCCGCACGAAAGGCAAACAGCAAAAGTTTCAAAGAGAAGTTGTCTCACCAGAAATGTCTCACTCACGTCATGAATACGCGCCGTGTTTCAAATTCCCCTTTAACGCCTTTCTATTCGCATGGAAGTAAACTTTTCAAAATTCGCACGGTTTACAAACAAGCTATGGAGGCTTTGAAAAATTTTCCGTACTCCAACTTTAGTCGTTTCAGATTAATTCAAAAAATTAATTGACCTCACATGTAGTAAATGAGCATGTAAATTGAAAGTACTTACTAATATAATTCTTAACAAGTCTTCACTTGCGGCAAAGATTGTTATTATGGCTTTCCGTTGATAGACACAAAAGCTTTTTCAGGATCAAATTGTTACCCAAAGCGTAGACTATTCATTCTCAAGGAAAAGAAATTGACATTTTCAGGAAAATTTGCAAAATTAATATATATTACTTACTCAGCTATCATTGAAAAATATGACGAAGAGAATTGAGATTTCTTTTAATCATTTAAATTGATTTAACCATTAGTAATTGATCCCGTTTATTATCAATCGAGATGCCCTATGTTTTTTTGATAAACCAACGAAAAATCAAACTTCAGTCTCTCTGCATTCTCATTTCGTTCATACAAGTATATTTGAGATGTAATACTTTCATCGTACATTTTAATGCTTGTAGAACTAATAGCGATTTTCTTAAACTCATTAGCTGCAACAATTCAAGTGGTGCTAATTGGAGAGGTTGTAAATTCTGCACATGGACTTCTACTCAATGGAACTACTCTAGACTGGTAATTATTTTGACATTATCAAGTCGGTCCTAGTAAGCATATCCGCGTAACAGAGAACTAAGCTGATTAAAATATCGTTTCCGCTCGTTAGAGGAACACTTTTGGCTGCTGGTACTCAGAGTAAGGTGATCGTTGTTTCAATTTTACTACCCTATAGGATAAAGTTACAGCTTTCATCAGCCTCCTACGACACTTGTGTACGAATATAATTTCGATCAAATAGGTCAAATTTAAGAAGCTCCATTTAGAGTCGGATACTGCATAGAAATCAGGAAACTATATGCTCTACTTTTTATCAGTATTATTACGTTTACAGTCTGGCAAATTAAAGCTGGAAACAAAAAATGTGGAGACAGCATTTCACATCTAACTCTTCGCTTTATATTTGGATAATAAAATATATTCATGGATTTTACATTAAAATTATTTAGAAATGTTCAGTCGGAAGTGAATTATTCAAAATTAAAATTTCGGTACGTATTCATCTCAGTATCGCCCAATGATGGAGGTTAGAAAAAATATCCCAAGTCTCACTATATCTTAAGATCGCATCGAACAAAGAGAACTGATGACGAAGGGTCTTGCTTGAGGAATCATGGAAAGACGGGTAAAATGTTAACCTAGACTGAAGAATTTTGTTCTGTTGGTATGAAATGTGGACTCTAAGAAAGGAGGATAACATAAGGGTATAAAATGTGGGTTTGACGTATGATGGAAAAGATGCTGGGTTAATAGATAAATGAACGGGGCATTGCTGGATATGAAAAGCTATGAATCGAAGAAATAAAATATTTTCAGGAGTATAGGCTGTCATTTATGGAATAGCCTCATCAAATAAGCAACAGAAGTTAGGTTGCTTGCGAAAAGACCAACGGAAGGATAGTGGTAAATGTTATTGGATTGTATAAAATTGTTTTAAGTTAAGGACTTAAAGCGAGGTAATTTTGGACCCGTTAACCTACCGAGAGGTTGAAGACTTATGCTTGTAGGAAAATATTACTCCGAATGGTACTATGTGAGAGCTTTAGATCTCACGGATGGCCTTAGTTTCAACTCGTGTTCCAATGAGCGCAAAAGTTCCTCACGTTTATCGAGAACTATAAAATCAATTTTTCTCACATCAGAAGCGCCAGTTACCAACTGGTACGCATTTCTCTCTTCTGTAAGTTCGCGTCCTTCGACTTTTACGTCCATGTGGCGTCATAATTTCTCGCATTCTCGGTCGGGGAATTAAATTCGTGCGGAGGCCTTAAACGGCGGTCTGGAAGAGGTCCAGTTCCATAACCAGACTTGGGATATATCGCCGCGACTGCGTTCGCTATATTTGGTCGCCGGGAATTTTATTGTTTTCCTGCAAGCGGTAGTGTTATTATCAAGGAATTGTGAAGATAAGAGCCCGATGCAAACGACCGGAGAGACTTTGTCTAATTCATGTGCTCGTTGAGGGTTTGAACGGTGCCAAGTTTTGTGATAAATACCTCCTCGTTTCCCTCGAGATATTGTAGAGGACATTTTCATAACGTTGGCAGATAAAGTGGTAGTTTTCTTGACAGGAAAGAATTTGCTATTTGTATTTTATTAACGGTTTATTTATCTACCTTCACGACGGACTTGTCGAGTTATAAATGGTTATAGCGAGTGAGCGATATGAATATGATTAATGTGATCTTACCATTTCTTGCAAATGACTTTGTTTGAATAATCGGTCAATGTGTCCAGTGCTGATGGATAGTCGATGTTCTATGCAGCCTTTTAGGAAATCGCGTGGGAAGCTAAGCATTACCAAGGAAAACTTCTAATGTAGGCTTTATCTCAATGGTCTCAATTGTCTTAGGAGAATGGACAGGTATAAATAATATTTACATAAGATCCCTGTTTAAAATCATTCGGGTAAAGCCTTGAAGAATCTTATCGGTTCCATTTGTTGAATAGCATTTAATTTAGATAATGTTTACATTCCTCTTCCGCTATTCCTCATTTTGAAATCAAGCACTTCAGGTTAAACAAGAAAGTGTATTAATATTGAATAAGTCTCATCCTGGGTATTGCAGCACAATATTCTGCATTGCTCTTCTTTTGTTTCCTCGCTCTCTAATCCCCCAGACATCACGGCCTTTCCTCCGATTTTTTTACCAAATACTCGCGATGAATGCATATATTTCTATAGCGTCTGAACTCTAAGAAAAATGCGCCTCACGCTCATTCGAGAGCAGGGATGGACGAGAAAAGGAGGGAGGTCTGATCCTCTTCCCCTTCTCCTTAACCCATCTTCTTAACATCCCCCAAAGCTTTGTGTTCGCATCTTATTATTCTTCTCGTCTGAATTTTTTGCCTTCTCTCTCTCCATCCCTTGGCTCCTAATACTTCCTTTCCATCTCTACGATTCCTTGCCTTCTTCATTTCCCCTTCTCTTTCTTCCTTGTTTTTCCCTCCCCTAGTTCCTTTTGGAAGGATGGGTTTTCCTTTCTTCTTTATTCTATGCATATATTTATCATCATATTTCCTCCTTTATTCTCTTTCCGTAGTTCGGTAACCATTCGCATGTCTGAATGTTGTTCAAAGTAGGGGAGAATGCCTTGGTAAATGTTTCTTTTATCATCTTCTGTTGCTTTTGTAGATTTGCGTTTGGCCATAGCACGGTGATTTGCATAATTAATATGAACTTATCACACGATTTTATGTTTTTAAATTATTCTAGATTACAACAGCGTATTTTAATGAATAACGTTTTAATAAGAATTTTTGATGATTAAGATCATCAGCGAATTAAATAAACTTTCCCTATCTTTATATAGGTATATAGTCCTATTTTACAAATTTTAATGTGTTAGAGTTCAAAAGAATTTGGAATTTCAATCGAAACTAATTGTCTTGATCACTGTCAAAAGTTCTGAAATCATTGACATTATCATCAGTAAAAATTATTATGTTTATGTGTTGTGAATCACATATTCTTGTGGTTGTTCACGTCATGCTTTGGTCGTCACGGTTGTATAAAAGATGATAATTTGTTATGCAGGGATTCAGTAAACCAGATGTATTTACGTGATATAATATCTCGATCGATTCCCTTCATTTTTAAACTGCATGACGTATTAAGGGATTTTTTCTGATATTCTATGATTCTCCTTTAAAGTCCCTACCATATCTTGGTAGCAAATCATTAATGGGTGCTTGTTTCGACCACTTCCTCTTTCACCTGTTGGCAACCGAGCAACAGCAATTTAGCGAATCACCTAGGGGCCTTCAGTATTTCGCTACCCCAAATAATAAGTTGCCAAGGTACAGACTCGGGAAAGGCGTAGATTTCGTCGTCAAGGCAGGTCTCTAAAATCGACCACATATCATACCCTAAATGCAGTTCTTCTGTTCCGCCGTTCTTAATGTTCCTTTTCTTCCGCAGCCTGATTCCCCTTCATCAGCCTCTTCCTTTATCCATTCCTTCCGATTCGCCCACCTTCTGGATCTTGCCCTCATCCGTTAGGGATTCATCCGAACAAGGAGTGGGAAGGAACGGGGGTTTTTGTACCCTTCCACAGTCCTCTTCATTCATATGCAAAGCCGCCGAGGCAAGGAGCACAGTCTAACCTGGGCGGGGGTGGGATTGACCATGTCACAGGGGTGGTGCAGCTCCTCTCCAGGGTGGCATTAAAAAGGGGATGTCTGAAAAGGGATTCCTGGGAGATAAGGGGGAGGGAGATCGAACGCCTTATGTCTGAACAAGATAGGTAAATGTGCCACGAGGCGGTTCGTTAATGTTAAATAAATTATTCTGGTTTGGTCAGTGGAAAGGGAAGATGATATATGAAGGATACTCTTTCTTTTGAGGGTCGAATGCTAAAGCAATATGTCGATTCATGTTTCTCATACTCTGATGACTACTGATATTTAATTGAAGTTTTGGCGTACATTAGTTCAGTTGTTTCTCTTATGGGACGCTGAATAATTATTCGGCGTTACATCCATTATATCCGATGTATTTTTCGCTGTAGATGTACGTACTTCATTCAGAGCTTTTAAGTGGTAGCGATTAACTACGGATAGTTACGGTTCTGACCAGATAGAAGCTCCTCTGAAATTCCTCGCTTACATGTAAAAATGGACTAAATAGACTTAGATTCCCCAATAAAAGTCGTTTAATTTATATCATATCCAACTAATCTCCTATATTTTGGTGACACACGCACGCATTGATAACTCTTAAAATACTCAAAATATTGAATTTGAGAATTATTAACCTAATATGTAATTTTTGTTTCTAAATTTTGAGCTGTGATTGCCCTCTATTGGAAATGCAACCTTACAAAGGTATGATTATGACTATATTAAATTGGTACCAATCACATTGAGGGTTAATGATTATACAACTGCATCTGAAATTTGTTGGACTACACATCGATTTTGGCAGATAATGAGGTTTGCATTCCTCTTTTATGACATTATACTTTATTCATATTCGAAACATTTAGCGGTGAAACGAAATTATATGAATATTTTACTTTATTATAGTGAGCGTGATCATAGAAGAAATCATTCATATTATACAATTATCAATCTGTTCGTGAGATCAGTTGAAGGATTATTATTTGATTTTATTTTTAATCTTTTGGGAATTTGATAACTTACATTAAATTTAAATAGTAAACTTAATAGTTATAGTATAGAATAGTTCTCTAAATACTCTTTAGGGAAGAGAGAGGAAACTTAGCGTCACATTATATCATGTATGACTTAGTGTCATACTGCAAGATACATGTATATGGTACAGATGGCCTAGAATCTTCGTCTTCCTTTCCTGTTTACTCATATCAGGGTGATATTTTTCTTGCTCATGTAAGGAGCCTCATTGGCAATTATCAAACTCATTACCGGGATTTACTGGCTCGAGTCGATTTCTTAGTTGTCCCATCAGTTGTGGGCGTTCCCGTATCATTTTTATTTCTTTCTCTCTAACAAGAATCGTTTCGAGTTGTGGGAGAGGGAATCGCATGGAGATAAGATAGGTGGTGCTGCAGTTAGAGAGATAAAGAAAGTTTCTCCCGTTAATGTCGTCCACTTCCCCCATGCACTTCGATCGCTGCCATTCTGAACCACATTCAGAGCACTCGTCACCGCCTTCGGAACATCCTATTGCCATAGCCGTGACCAATCTCTCCCTTTTTTATTTCCTATGGGAAGCACACCATCGTACTTCTTTCATAGCGTGTCCGTGATGACCGCTGACCTCGACGGATTACGTCACGGAATGGGAGTTTGGAAATGGTTTCTGGAGCTCCTTTGAAAGATGACACATGTGTTGGGATGAATGTTACGCCCCCCTTCATTCTGGCATCTCACCCTCGCGATACAAATCTAGTGTGCAGCATGATCTTTCGAAAGCTGCTTCTGGGTTTCATTCCACGTGCCGATCGTTTTGTGTGGGGAGAATCCTTGCCAGTTATAGTGATTGAAAATCTAATCTCAAGATGACGTATTCCTTGAGAGCTGCCAGTATCGATATTGGAAAAGATCGTAACCCACTTGTATCTTTATGCACTGATGATCATCACTCTTTGTATTATGTAACTTCACCTATCCGGTCTCGTATTTTGTATGCTGAATCCGGTGATTGAATACGTAAGTTTTGGAGGTATTTAGATGATATCATAATAGTTTTACTAATTTATATCTTATATATCTTTATCTTTTGTTGTAAGAGGTTGCTGACTCACATTTATTGCGAATTTAAATATGTAGTACTAGTTGCCCCGTGCGAAACTTTCGCAGACGACACTGATACTCAATTTCCCACCTAAATACACTTCAACAAACACTAATCTTTACAAACAAATACACAAAAACTAAAACATACCTAAAAATACACACCTTCATATTCTTTATCAGTGTCTGTTTCGATATACCTCGATTGTAGCGATGGATATCGCCTTCTACACATCCAGCAACAAAACTCAATAGCCAAATAAAATGTCTTGCGTTTTCTAACGCCATACCATATGAACCCAAACAAAATCCCTATTATATTAGAGAACGTGATAGTATCACGAATGGTGCGCGTCATCACTATAACGATACATGTATCTTATCCTACACCGAATACCTCAATTCACTCAATGCATTTATGACTAAATGAATTATGGTAAAGATACAAAATATCACTGCCAGCTTTACCTAAATCTGTCGTTATAAAAACCACTTCCTTTTATACCGGCAATGAAGTGTCACTTAAATAACCAAGATAAAAGAACGAAACATACCTTCTGCATCCACGTTATTTATTTATTTTCTATGTTCTTCTCTTCATACATGAAATTACTACTACTCGTCTGCAGTGATCTGATCTGGGAGAGGAGAGCTAGAGGGGAAGCTAAATGTCACACTTTCATACGAATACATTGTGTTACATTGTCAAAGCGCATAGCATTCTCCCCGCATCGAAAGTCTCTACATCGTTAATGTGGCAAAATAATACATTTTTGTGCTTCGGAGATAGCGATTGGGAATAAAAGCTTGGGCTTTCGTTAAGCTTGTACTACATGCTGGTGAGTTTTCTGAAATCGCAGGACATCCTTTTCTTTACTCAGAAATATGATTAAATGTTGAATATTATCTATTCAATGAGTGAAATATAAACAATAAAATCATTTGATATCAGGTTTAGATATATAGAAAATTTGCAACATACGAAACTGGGAAGTAATATGATGCAAAATTATTCAAACATACCACATGATAAAACCGTGACGCAAACTTTCATATTCGGCAATGTTCATGTTTCTTTGGCTGTCGTTCTGCTCCCGCAAGATGCAATGTGGCTTGCTTATTCAACTGTTATGGTTGCGTACGACGTCGAAGTTTTCTTTCATGGAGACTGTAATGTTAATTGCGAATCATTTTATGCCCGAGAATAGATGCATTATCCGATTTAAAAATTTGTTTACACTCGTCACTAAGTAAACAAATTGAATCTGTATATAGCAACCCGGGCCTTTTTTCGTCCAGTAAAAAATGGGATGATTAAAATATTATTTCAATTTTTTTAACAAATGGTGCATTTTTGATTTGTCTGACTATTTTTCGCAGGAACCTGACAACTTTTGCCATCAAACGGTCATTCATTTATATATATTGATGGAGTAATAAGGGAGAAAAGTCCCGATCACCAAAAAAGCATGTTTTAAAATAATATATAGATAGATTGCTTGGGAACATTAAATAATCTTATTCTGAACTTAATACTGTAAATACTGTATATTTACTGTATAGTATTTAATTTAAGCTGCATTAATATTAGGGGTGTCCCGTGTATGTGGGTGTCCAACGTGTTAAGATGCTGAATTGTATCGTGAGAAGGAATTCATACCATATTATGAATCAACCAGTTTTCCAGATTAGTTTAGGATCGTAATCATGACAAGTAACATTTGACGCCAAGACGACCGCTTAATTCACTGAGTGTTCACGGAGGTCAGATTTACGTTCGATACAAGAGGTATTTATAGTTGGAGGTGTACAGAGATGGATTCGTAACTACCTGAGTATTTTTAAGTCAGGAACGGAGCGAATCAATTATGTGCCGTTGGAAGTGTTGGGAAGGCAAAATATGATTATTATTATTATATACGTATTAAAATATCAAATAACGTAATTTTCCTGTTGACTCTTGCAGGAATTTGAATCGAATTTGATTCGAAAGTCAGTTCGAAAGAAAAATTATATGTTTATGCGCCCTTCGTGTACATTCTTAATCTTTAGGGGTAAAGAATATTTTTTGCTAAAGAATGAGGGCATTAAATGAGCATATCTTCTAAATTCTCCTCAGGAACCATCTCCTTTGTCATTCTCGATAACGACTTAGTATTGGAGGAAGTTTTCAATCCTCTAAAATTGAGTATCGCTGTAAGCAATGTGTCTTCAACATATCTAACATCCTTTATTGATTAATCCGATAATCGCATCAATTCTTTATTCAAATCGAAGAGGAAGACATCCGTGCGGATACCCACATGTATATTCAGATTGGAAACATCTCGCAACCAAGGAGGAAATGAATTAATTTACAACACCCTATCGATGGACGATGATCGTAGGAGTGTCGTTCCTCCTCTGGCTGATATCCATCGCAAGAATCCCTGTCAAGTCCAACTTCAGCGGAGTCTTTAACGAAGCCGTATTGGGAGTAATTTGATTCTTGCGAAATGTGGTTGAACAATCGAAGAGATACTCCTCTCACATTGGTGATGAAGATGAGAGAGGATGTCTCCTTCTGAATCGCATCTCTCAATCAATTCTTCGAATATCTCGATGAGCAGTCTCAGATGTCTAAATGACTTCGCATCGTAATTATCCCTTTGATGTCTCAAATGAAGAGGGTTGTGACAGTGTTATTCGAAAGTCTGCCTGCTCAGATTCAGCTGTAAGTGCGGACTCATCGCAAGATTATCTGCCCACTCAGTCTTTACCTATTGTCTCATCTAGCGTCTTTTTCTTCGGTTGCCATTTCTATTGTGCTGTAAAGCATGAATATTTTGTACCCTTACCTGTGAAATTGGAAAGTTAACCATGTCTTAGTGATTCTTTAGCTTTCATTTTCGACAAGTGAAGACATCGTCTTCGACGTTTCAGAAGTTTCGACATCTTGAAAACATATTGCATGCATACTAATAGGATTTAAAAAGCCTGAATATTTCATATATTGAATGTATCAGCTATAGATTTTTATGTTGATAAGAATAGTATGGAAAAACCGAGTCAAAGATTAAAATCTTGTATATTGTTAACAAAACTTAGTGCACCACTTAGGTATCATAAGTAAATTTGGAGTCGTGAGATTAAGTTAAGAGTTAAAGAAAGAGTCAGGAAATATTACAAACCAAGCTGAAGGAGAAAGAGTAGATGAGGTGTTTAACTAACTGTAAGTGAAGCCCATAAAGAATAGATATAATGCAAATAGAAATATGCAAACATCTAACATACTCCATTGGGAATATAGCAAACATTGCACTTTCCTACAACGGTATTCAAAGCCATAAATTAGTTAAGAATATTTTATTGCTGACACCAGAATATTCGCTATTGCGATTTTTTATCTTATGCTACTACTGATTTATAGAACATCATCGATATGCAATTCCTAATGAGGGTAGAACGTCAGTATTTTTCACTAACGTTTTTAATGGTGATGTCGGTCCGATTTTGTAACTTAGTTTTAATAATTTATCAATCATTTCCTAAGTATGGTGTATTGTATTTAATTCAAGCAGTGCCTTCCAAGTCTGAATACCTCAACGTTTTTTATTTACCTGGATAAATACACTTGTTAGTGGTCGGAAAGGGAAATGCATGTATCGATATGCATCGATAGTATCTGTTACTTACCACGGACACCATAGAAGTGTTTTTTTATATATATTCTCTATATAACCTGAGCTCGTCAATGGAGGGGCTGACTCATTTTCCTGGATTCATCGTGTCTTTTCCGTGTTTCGTTTTCTGTGAGTAACCGCATCGAATACGTGGGAAGAGGCCGCTCTCTCACTGCACTTTCCCTGCTGAGCTGTGTATTCCCACTTGTCGTCTTCCACGGACGAGGGTTGGGTTCCTTTAAAGAAATTCCGCCTCTTTCAAAGGAACCGCCAACTTTAAAAGAGAGAAGCTGAGGGTGTTTCCTTTAAAGAAGAATGAGCTGAGGAAAACTCTAAGGGGGGCGAAATATGAATTATAAATAATGAATGCGGATTTCAGACGAGCGCCTTTCAGAAAGATGGGCCTTATTACGTACGATATGAATATCCTCTTCCTCTTTTTATTTACTCTCATTTCAACTTTGAACTTGTGCTGTTCTCTCGCATACTTGGAACCTTTTGACGTATGAAGGTAATTAATAAACCTGACATGGACTAATAAAGAAGACAGTGAATACCAAATGGAAGGATACCTGCAATAAAATAATGGTGATTGGTGTATATTGATATTGTTTGCACGAATATAGAAGAGAAAAGTAGCATCTGCTATGATATAAATACTTTTATTAATGAAGATGTGATTCAAGCTAGATAGCTCCCGATGAGCCAAGTGCGTAGGACGTTCGCCTTTGGTGAAAGCGGTCTCGGAATCGATTCCCAATTCGCGAAATGAACCAAGTATTCAAAGTAATTCTAGCACTATCACCACTTCTATTACTACTACTAGATGTCTTATTTTTCTTTGGAATTGTTGTTATCTTCTCCAGCGAACTGCTGAATACAGTTTCACTTTTTTCGCAGCATATATTCATTTATGCGTTTTCATCTTAAGCTCATATTGAACTTATTATTAGATATATACGTAATACTTAATGCTTATTGATTAGAATTGTTTAAAAATATAGCAAAATATCTCTTATATTAGCTGTTTAACAAAACGCAGTGAATCTGGTCATCATCTTCAGTAATTTAATATACAAATATCGGTATCCTTTAAGTTATATGAAATACGTAATACTCTTGAGTCCATTTTCAATTCAATTCGTTGGTCATTTTATTCTATGTATCAGTCAATTCTTTTCCTCTTATATTGTATTAAAATGTCTTTTTCCATTTTGTTTTACTTATTTGTTCTTCCATAAATCACAGTGACAAGGGTTGATTTGGCTCAGTCTTATTATTTGAAATCTTTTCTTGATTAACTATAAAGTTTCTCTTCCATAAAATCCAACGTCTGTGTCTCTTTTCATTTCTGTCTACTTGCGTCCATTGGATGAAAGATCGTCACAGGGTTTCAAATGGGTCTAATTGAGGTCGTCTAAGAGAAGAGAGAGAGAAAGTGGTAGTGTGAGAATCGTAAAAGATTGATGAGAACTTGTCCATGTTTTTCGTTTCCCCGTAAATTAATGGATCCCACGTCCGACGTAATTATAATCGAAGTCTATTAGTTGCAGCGTCGATTTTATTCAGACGGTCGTGCTAATTTATTCACGGTCGTTAGGGAGCGCACCACTTCGCCTTTCTTTCCCATTAAGCTACTGGATCACGCGAGGGATAGTGTAATGAGTTGCAAAGTAGATTACTTCAAGTGCGGTGATGCTGCATGCATACGTTTTCCCCGAGTGATTTACATTTGCGTAATTGAGGTGTTGCTTTGAATTGAAGCAAGTTTGTACTTTCTTTAGATCTTTAGATGTTGCAATTTTATGAATTCGGTTTAATTCATTGGACTGCCTTTTAATGTTATTTCTTCTTTCTTTTTAGGTAAGCAAACACGACAACCCTGTGTGAGAGATTAGGATTCAAGGTGATTTAAGCGTAAGTTGCAAAACGTTCACGAAGATTTTACTATATTAGACGTGCCTAGATATTAGCCTCTTTATTATCGCAAGGGTAATTTACAGTGTGTCTTTTAAAAATGGTGCAAACAGTTCAAATGAATTTATATCTTGCTTACAAATATTATTGATTGTAGTTCAAATAATATTATCTCCTTAAAACTCTCTTGGGTTATGGTTGAGGGTTTTTGACTCACTCCTATTTCATTACTGTGATACTACAATAACTTAGATTAATTATATTATTATGCATTAAGAAAGAAAACATTCAAAGTAGTCTCACTGAAAGAAACGATCGAGAATTATATCTCCTGTTTTTAATACTTTTATTTTCTATCGGTAGTTTGATTTATAAGAGATCGGTGAAATTACAATTCTTAAGCAATCAATCGCAGTAAATATTCTCTTTCGCTCCGTATTCATCCCCGATGTACGCTTTAATGTCATCATTCATGTTGTCTTAAAGGGAAAGCTGTGAGATTCGTCACTATGATCTAAGATAATGGGATTTAATCACAAAAACTTCTCTGTAGTCGTGACGAAATATGAGATGAATTCAGAGGAATACGGTCATGATGTCCGTATTAATGTAGTTGCTTAATAAACGGATAGACAATATTTTCTGGTTTCACTTGACGAATCAAATAAAACTGAGAAACAAAAAATAACAATATTAAATTTCTGAGTTTATTTATAAAACCGAAGTAAAGGCCGCGTTGAACGCCGATGAAGGTTGCTTGCGGCCTGAAGCATAGAGGGTTATTTGATCTCGAGCAGGAGTGTCCAACCTAGGACCTTTTATTCTACCCTGTTATTCCATCATAAGCTTACAATTCCCGGAAAGTTTCGTTTATATTGTTATCCTTAAGATTGATGATGAAATGGAAAAATTCAAACTTAATTTAATTCTACCTTTTAAAATGAAAAGCTACTCTCACTTTAAATGTCATCGCAATAAAGCGATTGAACTTTGTATTATATGACATAGTCATCAAAATTTTAAAAATCAAAGAAGAAAAATTTCCGACGCCCGCGAAGTAATTTTAGGAGCTTAAAGCGAGTCGTTGAACAATCCTGATTTTGACATGCAGAAGAGAAAAATTAATCCAAACAAATTGCAACACTTCACTTTATATTTGAAGTTCCATCGGGTTAAATATGATCGTAATTCACACACCCTTTCAACAGCGAAATAATTTGCTAATAATATCACCGGGAAAACGTGCCGCAAACTTTAACGGCGGAAGGGAAGAGGAAGTCGTGAAAATAGCGCGGAAGAGGAAGCGGTGGGTGCAGATCTGAGGTGCCGAGGGAGTGGGTTTGCGGCCGAGGGTGTCCCGCGAGGGGGAAGTGTTCGTTTCATTATGCAGAGGACGAATCTCTTGCGGTGCGGTGCCCTTAAGCGGATAGCCCTTCGCAGGAGCGGAGAAAGTGTGTGTACCCCAAGGTATCTTCCCGTCACCTAACGGTTTTCGCCGCGGGAGAAGAATGTGAAATGATTGGGATAACATATGACTGTCGGCCGGTTACCTGCGGTGTGTTGATTGAAAAAGATAAGCGTGACGGTGTATATGAGAGGTATATTTCGTTTCCCTGTGTGTTGTTTCGCTTTGCGGTCTCCTGGGCGGCGGTTATCACAGCGTTTTGGCGCCGATCTTCGCGGTTGGATAGGTTGGGTTCGAAGAGTGTTGCAACGGTTTCCGAAGGACGGGTGTTGTCGCGATGGAGATGTCTTCCTTAACGGAAGTTGTCTTCTCATCTTGCGCCTGTCGCCTTGGGAGTGCGTGGGACTGCGATTGGGAAGCGAGACCTTGGATCTGGAGCAGAAACTGTATCAATTTTTTCGTTATTTTTTTCTGATTGAAGTTGGATGAGCTACCGGAGACCTAGGGTTAAAGCATCAATTGATTTACTTTGGAGAATATGCACAATGCGTTCGAGAAATAAGTTTTGAATTCGAATGCATCGATTATTGGAAATTAATTTTCAAAGAATTTTAATTTTGCGTTGGGCACAATTAAGAAGAATTTCGTGCTCTGCTACTCGCAGATTTTCGGATTATTTACCCTTTAAAGTTTAACTGCTACAGAAATTAAGATTTTTGGGAAACATATCGTGTAATTACTTTATTTTATATTATAGTTAACATACCGAAATAAAAGAAGTCCTTGGAAATATCATGATTTTCTTGCATTCGCCAGAAGTGGTTTCTGTTTATGTCGTATCTGTAACCGTTGACTTAAAAACTTTTCCTTTAATAGAACTTAACTAGAGATAGTCAGAAATTTAAAGATAAATTTTATAGATAAATCGTGTGCTATTTATTTATTAAAGAAGAAACTAGAGTTATGGTTTACTCCTGAGAAAAGATAAAATATCCAAAATTGTCTGTTTTATAATTGGTAGATTTTAATATTTAACAAATACGATGGATCTCCCTCTAGTCATTCTCATAAGAGATTGACTCGTTGTCAGTAATTGATTACTTTCGATATAAAAGTCAGAATATAATTTCGTAAATTAGGCATAACTGTATTGAATTGCATTTCAGTTTTGAAGTATATTTTCTACTGCTGTTGTTCCATGGGCTATAAAATCATACACGCTCGCTTAAGTACGTCTGGGAGATTTGTCTATGAAAGTGTAATGTTCCATCCTGATTTAATTGTTTGCTTTAATAACGGGACGTGCTAAATAGAAACTCCTCTCTAAACTAAGAATGGTCAATCCTTATTTCCCCCCGGTTCTTTCACCAGAGGCCATGAAATTGCCTAATCACACGTCTAATAAACCATGTTTCATCACCACTGGGCTCTCAGATATCTGCAACACTCCATCAATACAACATTTAATCATTCACAAGCGTCCATGCGTCAACCTCATCCCCTCTCTTTAATGTATACAAATTTTCTTCAATGGGCCTTTCAGAATAACCCTCCCTTTGGAGTGTCTCATCGGCGTGATACGCTTTAGCGTGAGCGCACGTAATCACTCATTTATTCACGCTCGCGGACGCATTATCGCGTGCGCGTGCTGCCGTATTCGTGCTCCAAAGGCCCCGCATCAAACACTCCCCTTTAAACGCAAAGAAACCCCGCGATATCTCATCATTTGATGATCAGAGCTCAGAAAGGAAACCTCGCCGGCAAACACCATACCTCATTAATTAAGCCGTTCGGGGTAAATGTTTGTCCCGCTGCCGAAGTGGCATGCTTTCGACGCCCTCCTCCTCCATGTCCTCCTTTAAAAATGCAGGCGGACTCGATTCGCCCCCTCGGAGGGAAGATAATGCACCCTCGGGTATCTTTAGAGGAGGCTCTTTTGAGGACCAAATGGGAGAGAGGATAGGTCGGTGGTGCTGGAAAGATATTCGGCGATCTCTCCTTAAGTGCTGGAGGGGGCGTGGGAGGATGGCCGTGGGGCGGAACGTGCATGAGTCACTCCGCTGTAGGGGTTGCCACCTCTCCGGATTTGGGTCCCCACCGTTTTGGTCACGGCTCCCTTTTAGATTGGGCTTCCGAAGTAAATGTTGGCTAATGCAGCGCTTATCTAGGTGTGTTATCGCTCTTACCGTTATCTCTATCAATATTTTTCTTTATAGCTCTCGTGCCTGCTTTTACTTTGATGGAAGGGTTGTAACATTTTCGACACGTGTAGTAATTTATTGGATTCAAAATGATGAAGTATAATTTTTCCCTCAATTAGCCATTTTCAATTGAACGAAGTCATATCACTTTATAATGTAATATCATTAATTTTTTCATTTTTACTCTTATTTTCGATCCTCCTGCCAAATATATTTTGTTATTTATGTAGATTAATTTATTTTGTTCATTAAATTTCAACAATTATCATTCGATATTTTTATTTTTTGCATCCAGAAGTCATATTTGTTGAATTTAGGGAAATTCAAATGAGATTGTGCATTAAGCAATTTTTAGCCAAAAAATTACGACTTATCCTTTCGTACAGGAATGAAAATTAATTACAGCTAAAGTTTCTTTCAGTTTTTTTGGCTGATTATTTAATCATCGGTAGACATTTAGCATTGAACTGTTTATCAAAGTATTTGAATAAATTTGAACTACTGGAGTCGAAATTGTGACAAACATCTCTCTGGGTCAGGAGAATGCCTCGTTTTCACCAGTATAAACGAAAAGGCGCAGATACTTTGGAATAAAAGCTGGATTGTAGTAATAAAATCACCCCTCTAAAACGAGCGAAGAACCCGTTTCGACTGTGGAAAATATTCCCTTGTTTGAATGTGGTAAGAATTCCCATACCTATTCTCATGCCTTGTCATAAACGGGATCCATTTCACCGAAGCACCACAATTCAGACGTAGTACCAAAATTTTTTTTTGGCTTACTTTTCATCTCTCTCCAATAATTTATTTGCATAAGATTGAACTTTTATATCAGTTCCTGATTTCATGCATAGCAAACATAGAAAACCTCGGAAGTCAAGGCAAACCACCTCATCTCTTATTATCATTGATTGATGAATTCAAATTTCCAAACAATTCTTGTGGGTTTCGTATACAAGTATCCCAAATACAAATTTTATTTTCATCCCTTAATTTTAAGTTTTTATAAATAATTTTAGTTAAACCTTTTATATGACATTGTTTTCTAATTCATGCTAGTCGTCTTTTCAAGAAGGAAAACAATCAGACTTATACTAATGTGCAAGATTTTCCGAGAATTTTTACATTTTTCCTGTTATTCCTTTCTTCGTATCAAGTTATCATTAAAACCTACAGGAAATGCAGACGTGGCAACTATGCATACAAGTAGCTGGTTAAGGGGACGGTACCCATGCCTCGCTTGCCTCACTGGGAAAACTTATTGGTCCACATGAGAAGGCTGTGTCAGAGGACCATAAAGAATGAGTTCGAGTGATTCACCGCCGTCTGATACGCTCCGAACGCTTCCAAGGAATGCAATCTTCGGATAGATCTTCCGAGGAAATCGTGAAGTAACAGGAAGGAAGTTGAATCGAAAGTTCATCGGTAGTTGCAGCTGACAGTGATTCAGAATTTCAGCGAAAGGTTTCCTTTTATCCTGGAACACAATGAGTATCTTAAATGTAGGATGGTCGCGCATTAAAATTTTGATTAAAATAATCTGAACGTTCCCGGTTCAGACTTGTCATACGTATCATCACTTCATAGATACAAAACAAATAAAAATTTTATCTCAAATAGCTATGTCTCCCTATGCTTAAGTTTAAAATAAGTCATTTTTCTTGCATACAAGTTTTGAGATTTGACGTGTGAAAAGAAATAATGGACACCATCAATTAGGAACTATTCGTCCCAAAAAATCTCTTTTAGGAAAGATAGCGAAA
The DNA here is from genome assembly GCA_036926295.1 of Pachydiplax longipennis. NCBI lineage: Eukaryota > Metazoa > Arthropoda > Insecta > Odonata > Libellulidae > Pachydiplax > Pachydiplax longipennis. Next base: position 17,002,507 of record JAVFKF010000001.1, on the reverse strand, counting down.
TTGAGATTAATGAAACGCTTTCTAAAGCTTCTTATCAATTTATTATTATAGATAAGCACTGGATTAACTCAAATTAACGTGTAAGCGTTGTCAGGTTAAGAGATCTATACAATCGAATCATTAATATATGCCAAATGTAAAACACGTAGTATATTTAGCTTTATTAAGTTTTAATTTTGTTAATTATGCAGATTAGGGCTATGATACTGCCAGTTAGTTTCGATAGTTTCATTTTTAATTTCAGCGAGGATATTCTGATGTGCTTCCCTCGACAGTTCAATTAGCTTATGTTAGAGCATTCGTCTAGGAAGCGGAAGATCTGCTGTCCAATCACAGCCATGAATGACTTCTTTACTTCCGTGCATTCTTTTCATTTTTAATTTCTGTAATTTTACGCAATTTGAATGATTATTCTATTTTTAAGTTCCTCAATAAATGTGCAAAATAGTAACTAAATGCAATATAATTTTTTCTTCAGAATTTGTTATTATTTCAGCGTTCATAATTATTTTCTCTTTCAGTTTAAATGTATCATACGGAGCATTATCCCTCATAATCTCTTACGACTACGAAAATTCAACCCGAATCGTAATGTTTCAAATCTTTCCGGAGCCTCGTAAGCTCCTTCACGCTTTAACCTCGAGAAATCTCCCAAGCAAGCGCAGCGTGGTAATCATCGTATTTCCCTGCCGCACCATTCCCGCAGACAAAAACACTCGTAAAAGGGAGCGGAGGAAGGCAGTAGGGAAGCGGAGAGTCCTTGTAAGCGCCGTGGAAAAAGGGCCTAAAGAGCGTACATAACCGAAATATTTTCCCGAGACGATATAAAAAAAGATCGTCTGCTGTCGAAAAGAGGTCTAGCGGGAGAGAGCGTGTGAAGTGTGGAACCACGGGGTATCGTTTCCCTCGCAGAAAAGAAGTGGATAAGTGGCGATATCGAGGTTTCAGAAGGAAATGTTAGTCGGCGGGAGGTCAGATGAAGGAGGAAAAATCTTTTCCTAGTCCTGAGGTGGGAGTTGCGGGGGATGGAATGGTGTGTTGTAACGGTTGGATGGAGGGTGTTAGGGTAGAGTTGTGTGATTCAGAAATGTTGGAGGAAGTCGGTAGTGAGATGGTTGTTTTCTTTATCGCAGGGGTACCCACTGTTTTGCAAGAATGGGCGACGTGAGTGAAGCGTCACGCGGATCAGATCTATCGGGTTTATATTTTATTATACAAATAATACAAGAAGGGGAATCAGAAGGAATAAATAAAGATGAAAAACAAGGTTTCTTTTTGAAAGAAAATTTGAGAATGTAAAAGGTCAGATATTAAAGAAAAGATTTACTGAAAACAAATCGTGATAAACTATAGCAATTATAATTCCGGGGTAGTTAAACAAAAAATTACCTAAGAAATACCGAAAGATTTCTGGAATGCCATAGAACCAAGGTGTTGTCTTTTTTCTCATGGGATGAAAACCGACCGCGAGATTGCTAAAATAGTAGAAGTGGTAAATGAGTAGAATTTTTCAGTGAAGTTTAGTAAATCTCGAAGCAACTAGAAGCAATGAGCTAATACAAAAATAAATAATTTAAGAATAATCAGGTAACTTTAGTGTAATATTTTGCTCTCATAATTAGTTAGCGACTAAATGAGAGAATAATTTCTTTCAGCTCATAACAAGGTTTTTGCACCAACATAATCTCATTATCAATTATCAAAAAATATATTCGTCATATCTTAATATGCATGTAATACGAGTTGAATCTATTTCATCATATTAAGTCTTGGCATTAAATCTCCATTCGTGCGTTATAATACAACAATAAATTTTCATGAGTATTTGTTCCATATATTTTGCTTTGTTAGGACTACTATAACTTTGATTGAGGTTCTTGACTAAAATTTCAGCATGAATATTTTCTTTACGATAAGAAACCTGTTTATTTGAAGGAAAATTCACGGACATAACCTCTTTTTGATATTAATGGTGAATTTTCAAACGGTGCGAAATTTATTCCACCGTGATTTTACCTGAAACATAAAATTACATTCACAATGTACTAAATTTAGGCGAGACAGGTTGTTCTTCAGTTACCTGGATTCTCTTTCCTCACCTTTAAGAATCATATCCGGGGGCTGAGAGGTGACGATTCGGAGGTTTGCGTGGGCGGTGCTCGAGGAGCGGAAAAAGTAAAGGAGAAGAGAAAGCGAAATCGGAGAAATGAAGAGAAAGAAAGAGGAAGATGATTGTGTGGCGTCAAATGCGATATTTGGGACTTAGAAGAGTGGAAAAGGAAAGAGATTTGAGGAGTGGCGGAAGAAATGGAACGGAGTGACTTTCCAGGAGACTTGCACTTGAAAGTCAGGGATTATTCTTTCAGAAAAAGGAGACTGAGAAAGGATGGAGGAATTTGATAAAATATCTCGAAATAATACCTCCAAATATTTCGCGATCTATCAGCAACCTTCCTTCATAGCCGAGAACAATTTCCTCCTTTTAATTCGGTTGATTCCATTTGTAGTGGAGTTGCTGGTTATAAAGTAGTAACAGCATTGTTAATAGTGAGATCATTTCGCAATTGGGCTCCCGCCGGGAATCGATCCCGGGACCGCTTCGCTAATGTCTAACGCGCTGCCCACATAGCTATCCGGGAGCCCCGTTGTAGGTTATAAAGCTAGTATAATAAGATGATTGGAAATTTCTAGGAGATATTTAATCTACTCTATGTTGCTCAGAATACTTCCGGAGATATTCTCTTATATCAAAGATTTCTAGCTGCTTCACTTTCTATTTTCCTTTTCATTGATGCTTTTTCTTTTTTATTGTGCCACTGTTTTTATCGTTTAGTATTAGAAATCATTCATCGTGATTTCTCATGTGCTTTTCCAAGATATTCTCAACGACAGAAATTTGGAGAGTAAAACAAGTATAATTGTTATTTATTATCGCTGAGCACGGTGTCTACGGTAACCGTTTCTTGGTATCGTGACGCATACCCTCGTTTGAAAGTATGAGCCTGGTGATCTCTTCTTTACTATTTGATATCTGATGATACCTCGGGTATCTCTTATGCTATTTTATTTATTGTATTTAAGACTTCTTTTTCTATTAACATCAAAGAGATGCATAATTTGATGCTGCTTTCCTAACATTTTTGAATTCCAAAATATTCCCGAACGGTCCATTTAAGAAAATGCAGAAAAACACCCTTGTTTGTTCAACGCTTAATCTTTACCTTCAGCTACATCTTTAGTTACCGTACCGTTGATACTGTACCTTGTACTCCCTTTTATATACCTCTGGGATCTGTAGTCATGATCTTGGTCTATTTTGCACTTCAATTACAAGCTGTACAGGCTGATAAAATTTAAAATTAAAATCTACCGTCGTATTGTTGCGTTACGCACAAGCTCAGGTAATCTAACTTTCATTCACCGAAAATTTTCTACAGATCACAGTGAAGATCATTCTGTCTTTTCCTCCTTACGTTTAAAGACAGGTTAAGAAGTGAGTTTTTTTACGTATCTCGACGAGGACTTTATGGAATCCGTGCTACAGCTCCAGATGTCGAGGTGCGAAGATACATTTATATGGCGCCCGTTCCTATCTCGTACACCATTAATCTCGATCTGGTCTCGTTTAATAAAATCGGCGAATATTTCGTCTTTTCTCCTCCGTCGCCTCGGAATATTTATCGCTTTCTCTGCGCGTGACGACAGTGGGAAGGAAAGGCGGAATCAGTAGCGCGAGTGGGGAAATCCGGCATCGCTAATACGCTTCCTTTGATTCATTCTTATCCTCTCCTGCATCCACCAACTCTCTTTCACTCCTTTTTCCCTATCTTCGTCTTTCTCCCGTGGGAAATACATGCCAGTCTTCTCCGTATCCTCAAGGACCCTTCCATTCCCGCCTTTTCTCACATCTTCCCTTTTCGCCGTAAGCTAAGTTTGGTCTCTTCTCTCTCATTCCATTCACTTCTACTACTGTAGTGCTGTTCGTCCTTTGGATAACTTGGTATGATTGGGTTCTTTTGAAGTTGCTGATTGCCTTCGTATGCCAACCAGTGATTTTCCAAAGTTTTGTCTTGCACGGCACGCTTAAGAAAGACCTATGCGTGACACTATACACTTTCTTTAAGTAGTCTATATTCAAAAACATCGCGCTTGAAATTTGAGAAATAATTTTCCTCTCATATTATACGGCACACCCAAATCTACCTCAGTGTGATTGGTCGAAGAGCTCTGCGCTTACAGCAAGCAAAATATCTATCGATAGCCACCAATAGCATTTGTGTCATATTTTGTCCTATATAATATTGTATAATGATGTTTTCCACAGTGTTTCAGTTATCATCTCTGTTTTAGAGTTGAAGATGAAAAATTATTTAGAAGTTACGGTAATTTTGTTTGATTTCTTTTATAACTGTAAGAAGTATGAGTTGATTTATTTAAAGATATGTAAGATATGTAATTATAGTTTTCCTTCATAATCGCCTTATCTCTGGTATAAATTTTTAGTAATGTATAGATAGCACATAAAAATATTTAATATAAACATCTTGCAATAACGGTTGTTATATCAGGAAACCATTTTGAGAGTGAAAATTGTGTTAGATAATACCGTAAGATTTCTATCGCTAAACGGATAAATTATTTGGGGCAAATAGACAAACCCTTAGAGTTAAACAAGCATGAATTAAGCAAAGTGTGTTAAATATCGAACAATTACTCAGCTTGTAGAGATCATATTTAGACTCATCTTAATGGATCGAGCATGAAGGTGTTTTTAAAGAATTTTTATACTTCGAGAGCGATGGGTTTTCCATTTTAAGTCTTGGAAGCGGAGCAGGATTGTCTTGTGGCATCTTAGATGCAAATAGGTATCATGATAAATTCTGTAACCCCCGACGTAGATGGTTTCCTTAGTCCACCTCCAAGAAGTATACGTAAACCGATACTGTTTTGGACCTTCCGCCCAGTAGTTTTACGATGAATTTCGAAGTGAAATTCAATCCTAATTCTGCAGCAACGTACCAATAAGCGTCATATGAACCGAAGAGTAAAACCTTGTGCATCTTTATGGGGGAGTGAATAATAAGGGAAGATGGTGTATTCATTACCACTTCTTTTATGGCTTTCCCATCTCTTCAGATTTTTGTTTTCATTTCCAAAGAAGGTGAGAGTGACGTGCACCCTTTGAAAAAAGTTCCAGGAGACGTATGCCTTTGCTGTGTAAGGCGAGTCGAGTAAGGGGTGGAAAATGATATTTTTGGGATGAAAGAGGTAGTGCGACGGAGTTGCCCCTTTGGAAACGCGAAAAAAGGATGAATCAGAGGGGAGAGTGGAAAAGATGTCTTCGAAGAAAGATTTTCAGGGTGGAAGGGTTAGGAGGAGGAGGGTTTGTATCTGAAGAGGGAAAATTTGAGAAGGGACTGGAGATTATGGGAAAGAGATATGTGTAATGGATGTTGCTCTCAGGATTTTTCCTTATTGAGATGCATGTTTCGTAGGTGAATTGTTTTCGTATCCTTCCGATTATTTTAGTTAACATATTTGGTTTTTATGTTTGCAATTAGTAGTGCATTGATCTAAATATAACACAACTACAAGTATGCCAGTTATTTGATGGGTTTCTCTGCAATTAAAAACTCAATCCATTATTTTCTCACTCTTGGCTTCTTATTTTGTCGTATTTACTGTCTGCTTGAAAAAAGTGTATGTACTCTATATTGGCCCGTAGTAATTTATTTTAAAGTCGCAAGGAGATGGACTGTGAAATCGTGTGTAAGCATATCAATTCGTTCAACATTTTTTAAAATTTAATCCATTAATTCTAATTGTGAGTCAATTGGAAATATTATCATAGTATACATATGTACTAGGTATTTTGGAAAAAAGTTTACTTGGCTCCTCATAATATTTTTCCACTTAAGCTCTCGGAGGAAATTCAAGATTTATAATCATTAGCAGTCCCAAAAATGACAAAAGTATTATTATTATTAATCTTAATTGTTCTTTTGGAATTGATAGTTTAATTTAGCTGAAATGAAACAATGGGTATGAATGCAAAATCGTATATATGATAATCATTTATAAATTATGACATTAGATGTCATGTCAGATCATATGTCAGCCTTAAGTAAATAATTTTCAATTCAAATAAATAATTTTCTCGACTAAATTTTTCATTATATAATGTTACATTATGAGCACCGTAATATATTTAAAGCGTTGCATTCCTCATGCTAAGACCATAAAAAGCTAACTGTGGATGGAGTTAGTGCCTGAGCTCTTAATTTGTATTCGAATACAAAACACATGTCCAATGTTCGAACTCCCCATCTCATCTCATCTCGTTCTTTTTATTCTTCCTCCAATTTCATGCTTTTCTCTTCTTCTATGTTCTTATTCCATATCTTCTCCCCTCGTTTCACGTCGTACCCGTGATTCTAATGCGCTGTTTCTTAATTTTTTCGTTTCCTTGTCATCTCCCTCTCTTTGGCTGAGTGACAGTTGAAACTTTTTTCTCGGAGTGGGAATAATGGATTATTCCCAGCGGAGTGATTTTTAATGGTCGTGAAGAAAAGAAATGTTCCGTTTTTTTTTTAAGAAGGGGTCTTAGCTGTGTCTGGTTAGGCCATATCAACCGAATAAGGAAGGAGTCTTTTTTACTCGAATGGCATTCCTTTCGTTTTTTCCTACGGTTTGTAATGCATTAAGATTTTCAGTCCACAAAGATAAACTGCTGGAAATTCTGTATCGTTGACAGAGATTTGGAAGCGATCGACCCAAGTTTCCAATGCGTTTCGAAATCATGAAGAATAAATGATTCCTAAAAAATGATGCACCGTTGACATTTGATTTCGGTGAATCCCTGTAAGGACTATAATTTAATTATTCCTTTTTATTCTTTATGTTTAATTTATATGCTAAGGCAAGAGTACTTTGAATCGAGAATTATATAATTTAATTCCTTTAAGATATTTAGTTGAAAGTTTTCTTTTGTTTTTATGGATTTTAATTGCTCATCTACTTCTACATCTACATATGTACCCTGCAAGCCGCCTTTCGGCGTGTGGCAGGGGGTGCAAGCACCCCCTGTTACATATCGTTTCATTTTATATGGACCAAATAATTTTGATACCTTATATGTTAAAAAGAGTATTACAAACTTAATAATTTTACATTTTAAGGGCAGAATTTAATATGCGAGTAGAATTTTATCAGTATCTTCAGGGATGGTTTATGGTGATGTCTCTCATGCAATAGAATTGATATAAATACCCTTTTTTCTTTCATAGAATTCTTGTATTTAAAATCAGCACAGGAGACACCTATGATTAATCAACATTCAACCTGAATGTTGATAAGTCATTGAAATTATAATCTCTTTAAATACTTAAATATATTTTAGATAATCACTCGAATACGTAAAAGTTATGTAATGTTGAACAGAATACATGGTATGGGGATCAGGAGGCTGGATATTCCCGGATTAGTGATCACAGAATCAAGCTAACATAGTTACAATGCATCGGGCGTATGCAGTTGTTACTCAGTAGCAGAGCTCCCTAGTCGAGGGTGCCTCGGGGTGCCCCTAGGGGTAGTTGTGCCCCAGGGGTCATTGTAATTCACCTAAGAACAATTTCGCTTCGTCCCCGATGGATATCTCACAGTGAAAATTTATAGTACGTAATGCGTTTCAATTTCCTTAGGAAAAAATTATCTCCTAACATATTTAATTGCGAATATGCTTGCATTACATGTCGATATTCATTCCTCGTACATCAGTATTACCGTGTTTTTTGCAGCTGAGTGAGTAATGTTTCCTTTTACTCGTTAAGAGATTTAGAGGGACATAACGGTAATGCGTAAGTCGCCTGTTCAACTACTTTCACTCCGATCCACGTTGAGTAACCGTCGCCATTATTTTCGTTTTATTACTTCATCGCTGCTAAATCTTACTTTTCTCTCCTCTCTTTAAACGTTACTCCAATCCCTTACACCGTGAATTGCTTTCTGTGGCTGTTTCATTTTAGAGTAAAGCGATTTATTTTATGTACTTCGATGTAGAAATTGGAGGAGTTATTTAAATTTTCTGATTTGGAATGGAAAATTTCCAGGACTCGAGGAGTCTCAGGAATTACGTATAGAGGAATAGAATTTCAATCTTCGTTTCAACTAAGCCTGAGAGGGAACGATATTTCGTTAAACTTAATTTTGAATTTTCCATTTATCAATTTCACTATAATTTAGTTCTATTGCTTCGCATTGGTTTTCTAGCTTTTAGCTGTAATCATATAGTAAATACTTCTCACTCTACTACGAGCTTCTATCAATGTTATTATTTTCCGTAAGGAAATTAAGATCATCAAATCAATGCTCAACTCTTATGATTTGCTGCAGTTCCCGAACTGCTATACTTCCAATCAATTTCTTATCATAATTGTAGCTTTTAGGCATGCTTCTTAGTTATTCAGATTACTTTCTTTGGTGGACGATAGGTTTTGCTATTACCTTTATCCATGCTTTGAGTAGCTTATGTCTTCATGCGACTCGTTTTTCATCCTTCTCTAATGTTCTGCACATTTTATACTTGCTCTGATATTAAAAGCAGTCACTGTGATTTCTAAAAAGTTACTTTTTCTCTGTATCTTATTTCAGTTCAAATATAATTACTGTTATAATAATTAATCTCCAGGTATAGCTTTAAAACAAAATGCATCATTTTCAATGACTTAATGCTCCCTTATGACTTACGGTTATGCCGTAAATATTGCCTATTTTGTCTATGCCACATCTGCATCTGTATTACTCTTCTCCTATGATTTTTTTTCTATACCAGGGTTGGGGAGCTATTTTTCATTGGAAGGCTGCAGATGAAACTCTCAATCTTGATTTGTGATAATTATACATATTTATATGCCTCGTCATAGAAATGGCATCAAAGAAAACGAAGTAAATCTCTTAATATACCTAAGGAGAACATGTTTCCTTTTCATCTTTACTTGAAGTTATTAATTAACTTTTAACATTTCTCCTTTCTTTGTTTGAAGAATTAATATTAAACCACTTGAGCACTGAAAGAGGCCGCCGATCCCCACTTTTAGCATGTCTTCCTCCTTCAGTGGAAAGGTTAACATTGTGTCAGAAATATAGCCGTACGTTTCATAGACCCTTCTAATTAATTTAATTCTACTTGCGTTCTTCGGTTTTATATTTTTTTCGCTCTCAAGCCTATGTACTGGCTCCCGCTGTTTCGTTACGAAACAATCATCGGCCCCTCAAGAAATATCATCTTCTCTCATCATCTCCGAGGTCCTCGAAGTGGCATCGAAAAGGTTTTCTCCAGAAGGACTATTTGTTGAGGCGGAGACCTCCGTTCAAGGAGCGCTCTGAGAGGTCGGCGGGAGATCAAGTCTGATGACGTCACCGCGGTTCTCGTCTCCCGAATAAGGCCCGTCTCCTCTTCTGATTCCATTGTCCTCTTGCCTCGCCATGACACAAATACACTCCGTAGTTTACAGTTGTAAGCGATCCGCAGAAAGTTGGACGGCCGGGTATCGCTGCAAGTGTGGGAGTATGTGTTTTATATTCTTGTACGTCTTCCGTAAATGCGTGGATGAAATATCATTTCGTATCGTGTTCTAGGTTGTTAATATCGTACTCAATGGATCTTGCGTCCATGATGCTGGAAACTAGGTGGTAATGCTGTTTTGTCTGACTTTGTCGTTTACTTTCTTTTCCGTTTGTAGTATGACCGCTTACATTACTTGGGGGCCTCTTACAAATGCTACCAGTTTTTCTGTCAGTGAACAAAAATAATCCCTGTACCAATAACATTTTACGTCATATCGAATAGTATAAAGCATGTAGGTTTTGAATCAGAAATATATTTTAGAAAGATCCTGAAGAATTAACTTTTTAGATTATGTTAAATATTGATTTTGTTAATAAACATACCTATATGAAATAACAAATTTATGGTTCCAAAAAGCCATTCGGCACGTACCAGTTCCTTGGTTATTATTGAAGGTATATTATTATTATTGTAATAGTTTACTAAAATAGTGAATTAGTTATAAAAGTTATTGTTATCTTTGTCGGCGGTATATATACTCCATAACCTATAGCGGGCGCAGTTCTGCTTTTTCTCTGTAGTTTTTCAGTGTGTAATGGAATCATTAGCGCTGTTTTTGTCGATCACAGGTAGCAATTTTAATTTTTTTAATTCTTTGTCAGAAATCATTTAACTTCTCATAATTGTTTCAGCATCCCTTCATCGTTTTCTAATTAACTCTCTCATGAACAGGAACTTATTTTTTTCTGACTCATTTTGATTTCAGTAAAATTAACTAATACAGGTTTTTATTCACATTTTTATATTTTATTCACCAATATTAGACTGTTTATTTCGAATTAGATAATATAAATCTACTTCACTTTGTTCGTTTTTACAACAATATGTCGAACAAACACCTAAAATAGTTAAATAGTTTTTTCTCACTTGATGGAATCAGTATCCTCATAGGTTAGCTATCGAGTGTTATGCTCTGACCGCATGTGTATTGTTAAGCTCTCTTTCTCAAGGTCTCCTTCCTCATCCCAGCAACTCTTCTCGACTGTTTCCATTTCTGAATCGCCTACGCCTGCTTCCTCTTCCATCACTCATCCGCATATCTTCCTCTCACCTTTTCTTCGTTTGAGATTGTTCCTGTGGAAACCATTGCAAAACACAATTTGTCACCTATCGAGTTTTCCTAAGAGCGAGCAAGCCACTGGGTGACCTAAACACGTCTCTTAGCTTGAAGGACGTCTCAAAGAAACACCATCACGCCGTGGTGGTCTCTTGGCAAAGTACGACACGATCGCTTCTATTGTCTACCTGTGTTAAGTGTTTCTTGTTTCTTTTGTCTTTTCCTACCAATTCGTAAGAAGCATCTTAAATGCTCTTGCGATCCCCATGGTTATGGGGAATCGAAATTTGGTATTCTAAATCCGATTTTCTGCTATTTTTCTTAATTCCTTCAAATTTTACGCCAGGGCTCAACCGATCTTTCTTTATAGATTTGATGTATTTAATCGTGGGCTTATATTATGACAAATAATTTTTAAAGGGTTCGAGGCTGTTGATAATGACATCTAGCATTAATATTGCACTCAGATTTCTCCTCAAATATTTCTCTTTATTCGCTGCAAAATATGTACTACTCAGGTGTTTATGATTGAAAATGATAACATTCCTATTAGATTATACTAAAGTTGTTTAAGTATCTGAGATTTATTAACAAATACATCTGACATCAAATGATTTGTGAAATATAAACTTTCTCAGGTGGAAATATCTTAACAAAAGCTGATATTTAAGTAGACAGATTTATTTTCGTTAAAATCATTTTAATGCATATTTTGAAAATTTCATGTTAAGATTCGATGATTTTATATTTGTATAGTTTTCTTTGTTACATACTTCTGAGGTTTTGTATAAGTTTGACTTTAAGTTCCTAGTTTCAGATTCAACGTTCCCAGATGTAGGGTTCCATGGTCCCTCATTCGGATTGCATATTTAATCATGTTAATATTTTAATCAAAGTTATACATTTCAATTTTTAGCCCATCTTTAAATACATTCATATCAGAGTAAATAATCAGTAATTTCTATATCTCGGGGTAGCGTAGGATCGGAAGTATAATTAATTTCCAGGGTGCATGATTGATGTAATAATTTCATTCACAGAGGATCTTCAGCCGGAAACGCGTAACGAGCGTGTATTTTCCAGGTGCTAACCTGTTGAAAAGCCACGCCTCAAGTCGTTGCCTTTTTATATTATTGTCTCTCAGACCCATAAAAGTGTGCGTGTTCGGATGCCAGAGTCATACGTACGTAAGATCTGCAGCCACATGTATGTGGAGGCCGGTTTCCGTATACGGATTGGAGCAATGGAGAATAGCCAAGATCGCAGTATCAATTGAGGTGCCGATCTCTAAAGCGTTTTTCCCTTAAACACTGCATTCTAAAATTTTCCAATCAATGACTTAATCGTGAAATTTGGCATTTTTTATGCCAATCGAAGTTGGATTGTCAATCAAGCCGTTGCGGTTTTTCTTATCTCTAAAAATTTAGCTTGGAATAATTTGATAGAAAATCACTCGATATACGTAGAAGTTGAGACTTTTATCCGGAAGGAAATAAAACTTTGATGTAACTAGTGGATAAAAAGGAAGAAAGTTTGGGAAACTACTATACGGGAAGCATTTTCTGATTTTACTTTCCTCAAATAATTTCCTCGGAATTGCGCTCCACATGCAAATCTTATATAATCGATCTTTTCGATAATATGCGTATTGGCTTCCAATTTTATGTTAAATAAAAACATTTATTGTAATTATAATCGTGGACCCAGCACAGCAATTTTTCTCTGCCAGATAGAATTTGATTTGTAGCTTCTAGAACACTTCTGCTTTATTTTCTTCTTTACGTTTTTTCGCTGAAAGAAAACGTATGCTCTAATGATAAAAAATTAAGGAAATAAAATCTTGAGAAGATATCTTTTCACTAGTGGCTCATTCTTTGCCAAACCGAAAGAGAAAAAAACATTGGACCTTCTTAAGTATCCTTCATAGTTTCGATTATGACGATAGAAAATTCTTACCAATTCCTAGAACATAACCGATTAGTTACAATAGAGCTTACATAGATGCGGCTCTTTCTCATCACTGTTAAGATTCTCAAAAATTCGATAGCTCTTGTACGTAATTATGGTAAAGCTTCTGCAGTCTTCTCTTACGGTTATATTTTTCAATATAAGAGACGAGTTCAGTCTTTACTTCATCTACTACTTTACTACTTTTTGGAAGGCCTTTTATGTTTCTGCCTTTCCTTCTTCAAATTCTTTTATCCCTTGCAATTGATTTTCCTTGAATTGTTTGTATTTTATTCCACGCTCTTGTTCGCTTTTGTATTTTTTCTTTCCGATCAGAGATACTAATCTCCGGCTTGGAAAACAAACGAATTGAGCAGATTCCCCGTCTTTCTCTTATCTTTAGCGTGGGCACAAATCTCAATCCTCTCTCCCGTAAATGGGAAGAGAAAATTACGGAGAATTTGAAAGCGATCGACCAAGGTCACTCTGTCACTTTCCAATGGAATTTGTTACATATCGACGGGAGATGAATAGCTGAATAATAACAGTGATTGTGTCCTGCCCGTGTCCCTCATGCAAAATAGCTATATTTTTAAGTCTTAACGGTGTATCATTTCCAAGAAGTCCTTTGGAAAAGACCAATATCTTGAGACGCAGTTCCTCCGTTTTATTTTTTTTCTTTCTGTGGGGTCTGAATTCCTACGCCTACCTTTCGCAGATTATTCGTACTTCCTTCGAAGGAAAGAGTTGAATGAACTCCTCGGTAAGCGTGTTTTCCTCCTTAGCGCTTTTTTCTTAATTGGCGTTTTTACCTTATCTCTTTGTCTTCTACAATCAGCGCCTTTTCCAAGAATTTCAGCATTTATTTCTTTTGCAAATGTTTATTCGTTTAAAGTAGTTAGAGCAAAGATGATACGTTTAACTTGTTAACTCTTTTTTTATTTTTGAATGGCTAAGAGTAGGACATTCGAAAGCCATATTTATGTGCTGCCCGAGGATTGCTTGTATAAGATTATTCTGAAAGTTGGTCATTGCTATAAGGTTTATTTTTACGGTCCAAAAGTCAATGGCAAATGTGTACTATTTAATTATTTTTCATGAATTCGCTCATTTTTAACTGCCTGAAATTTCTGCTTTGTATAAATTTTCCAGGCGTAATAATTATAGGATCTATAAAGTAATAGCTTTAGTAATATGTTCATTAAATCTAAATTAACCTATGCTTATTGGCTCTTTTACTTTGCTTGATGTAAACCAAATGTACTTTTCACTTTAAGCCATCCTTTCAGGTATATTGCTTTTAAATTGGAGTATTTCTTTCTAGAAGAAAACTTATGAGCGTCTAAAATATCTAAGAATACGTTTTTTAAGATCTTTTTCTTGACGTTCCCCTTGATTTAGCACCAATATTCTTTCTCTGATCGGACTTCATTACTCGCATGAACTCGTACTTTTCGATTAATATCAGCCAATATATCAGTGCATCTGTTTTCGTTGATAAATTTCGAGGAAACATACCTGAGAAATTTTGTTGTTAACTTTTATTAAATACTTAATTTTTAAAATGAGTTTTTCAATGCTTAAAGTCCACGGATGGATAAGAAAGCCATACATGCATACATTTTATATCTGTGTAGGTAGATTTTTTTCTTGGTTTGATTAGTAGATGTGAATTGCATAATACTTATCTAGGTTGAACGAAAGTTTCCTATCGCATACGTATGTTTGGCAACCTTAAGAACCACACTCACCCATTTAATTTCACGAATACTTCCGCCAACCCACGACCACGCATACGCGGGGCGCCATAAAAACTCTCCTTGGAGTGCGATTTCCTTTTCAGTCACTCACACACGTGGTCACTTCCATTCAGCTTTATATACGTCGATGGATTATTACTAATGAAGGGCTTCTTGGGCTCGTGGCGTTTTCGGCGTGGGATGCGTGAGGTGACGAATGAGGTCACTCGTTATGCACGGCGCGAGGACATGTAAACACGGCGGGGAACTCACGGCAAAGGACTCACTTCATCCCACTCTACTCCGTAACACCTTTTTCACTCATTTCTCTTATTCATTTCCATTCCTCAATCTCCCCAACATCTTCCTCTTCGCAAGTTTCCCCTTCCTCTTCAAGGCAATCCTCACCTTTTTTCATCTTTTTTTGGTCATGGCTGACAAGAAGATGGGAATTCGAGGTCTCATTTGATGATCATTGGTTTGTGTTCCTCTCTCATTTAATGGTTGTATTTTTTCCTGATACTACTTCCTACGTTTACTGTTTAGCACCTTAGCTCTAGCGCACCTCATCAGACTCTATGTATCTCAAATGTATGTAAATGAATGTGAAAGATGTATATGTGAGAAAAATACCAATGTGTATTATAGTAAAAGATATCTTTTTATACAAATAGTATTTATGACTACTTACATATTAAGGTTCTTCTATGGTGTCGTTCATAATTGGTCTGTAATAAAGGTGTTTTCAATTTCATTAATTAGTCATAGTGTTGAATTTCCAAATGCAGGGAATATACTTTTGAAATCAATGCTCCTAAAGTATTTTGTTGTCCCGTTTTCATATAGCATTAGTAGCGCATATCTAGTTCTTCAACGTTCTTCAAACATTCGTAGGCCTTTTTTTCTCGATCGAATCGGCTTTATTTATGCTTTACATGATATCTTGTATATTCTAATATAAATAATGTAAAGAGAATCTCTCTATACTATTTTATATGCTACACTCCTGCAAAAGTTAAATCTTAGATATTAAAAAACGGACTGCTATTTATGTCAGAACTTCTTCTTCGCAATGTCAGTGAAATATAGCAATACGCATGAAAGGAAGTAGTTATTCTTTTTATGTAATTTGTTTCGTAAAAAGTCCGGATGAGAGCACGAGCACTGCTTCATTTAACCAGTATTTCCTCAGCTCAACGTCCTCCTCTGTGGAGTTTGAAATGAAGCAGTTATCGTTAGAGCTATAAAAAAACAAACTCATCATTCATGACATTATCTGTTCGTGTGAATTCCTTCGTGATTAACTTCTATCTTTCCCTCCCGTACTCTCCATCGCCAGTGGTGCTTCTTCCCTCTCTCTCTTTCTTCCATTTTTCCCACTTTCGTGCCTGTATCTTTTTCTCTCATTGCCGTTCTCTTCCCCTTCTCTCTGCTTACGCAACTTTCAGTCCCACGTGCCCCAGAATACACATATCTCGCCGCCTCCCGAAAAATAAAACTAAATTTCAATTTATATTTCGAGTGGCACTTGTGTCATCCGCTCATTTTATTTTGCTTCAAGTGGCTATTTATCGCTCGCCGGGAATCTCTTACGCATTTCGACGATTGGAGGTCGGAGGACTGGACTGTAAAAATATATAGTCGTTCGAATCCAAACATAGGAAGTTTGGATGGGAATTTGAAACTGGTTTTATTCTGGGGAGCTGTAAATTGTTGACCGGAAATAAATTTGTAGAACAAGCGCACCTTCCTTCACTCTGCAGGCTGTTTAAGTGGCGGTGATTTTTTACTGCGTCAGAGACTTGCAATTCAGGTATATTCCATCTGTGATTCGAGGCTTCTTGAACATTCCCATCATTAATTAAATAGAGCTAATAACATATTTTAAATTATATCATGAAGTCAAATTCTATTGTGGATTCGAACTCTCCTCGGTCATGGATTACAATGAAGGAAGAGTTTTATGTTGCAATAAATTGAATGTAAGAATAATAGTATTTGTTTTAATAGTAATTATAATTTATATTGTTTATAACAAAAGAAGATATGCTCAAAGGGTATGTAATTTTGCTATTGCATATTTTCACATTTTCTAGTTGTAGGTCAAAGAAAAACCCTTGAAAATTGTAGTTTATATCATTTCCCATAGTATGGAAATTTTTATACATTTGCAGTTAAGATGCAGATCCAAAGTAAATTTTGGTACACAATCAATATTTCATTAAGTTTCCAGCAAATGCATTTTTAATTTTTCACATTTAGTATAATTAGGAATGTTTGTTCCCGGTGTTACTGCTTTTGGTCTCCTTCGACTACATCTATATTCGAGAGGAAATCATACATTTCTTACGAATTCGTAGAAATCGTTCTCTCTGTGTTTGGATAGTCTTTCTTCCAAAAGCTATCATTTCCTCTTCCGAAAGGATGCAATGTGAGAGGTTATATATGTAGTGTTCATTTCACCGAAGGTCTCTCCTGCTGGCAAAGTCGAATCATATTCTATTAAAAAGGTTTTTCTAGTCATCCACTCCAGAGACCGTCAAATGATTGAAATTTCTCCTATTGCGTTATTTACCATAAAGGTCTCGCCGTTAATCTCAAGATCTCTTACCGACCTCCATCAATCATGAAGGACCTAATTACCCACCTCGAACTTTCCTCATATTCATAAAGCATCGTCGAAAGAAGTCTGTGGATCGTAAACATGGACCATTGGGAGCGTCCGATCACGGCCGCACTTCTGAGAATCCGGGTACGACAATGGCAGGGAAGGTTTTAGAGAAGGTGCCGCGTGTGTGTCGGTCTGCACAAAAGGTTCCGAGAAACACGACCGCCTACACTCTGCTATTATTAGCCCTCGCGCATTGAAATCCCTGTCTGTCGGTCACCCTACGCAAACCGCAACGTATCATTATGCCTCTGATCTTCGCGCATTGTCCTTCGGAATGCCGTCGAAGGTATTAAACGGTGGAGGGAAGGATGTAACGGAAAAGGCCATTGGAGGAGAATCTTGGGGAATGTGGGAAAGGTAACCTCAGCTTAGGGTTTCCTACCTGTTCCTATTCTTAGAAAGTGAATCATCGGGTAATACCGGATGGGGTCGTTAATTAATTCGTTGGCCTGGGTAGAGGAAAAACTAGGATCAAAGGCAAGCTATGCTGAGGTCCCAGTGGCGAATGCTGCTCTAAGTTGGATAAGAGCTCCTTGTTTATCCACAGTGATTGGGCTTTCATTTTGATTTATCGTTTTCGTTTGCCGTTCATGGGTCCATGATTTGGTAAATATTAAAAATATATGTTTTAGCTATATTACATGCCCACATTTCTTCCTTGTTCATCTTCTTTTGGGTTGCAGAGGCCACTAAAAATTTAGGGGTGAATATGAAAACTTAAAAATTCACATTTGGAATCACTTTTATTTACAAAAGAAGTTTGACACTATTTCTCCATGTGTATTTAGTTTCATAATTAACAGAAACTTTGTTCTAATTCAGCGAATGAATTTGTTAGAATCGATCAGTGTATGACCCTGATATGGAGACTTGACTTGGTTCCTGATTTTTGGATGCTATCATGAGAAATGAGAGCTGCGACTTCTACATTTTATCACAGTTTTATTTATGATGCCTGATAATGAGAATTGTGATTAGAATATCTTGAAACTGGTCGCGAAATATAAATCTGTGCTAAGGCCTAGCAGTAACTGTTTTATTTATCCCCGTTGATTATGAATTATTGGATGAAAGGATGCCTCTCCATGATTTCGTTCCCCATGCCCACAACCATTGGAATTAGAAGAAATTTATAAGATCATTCCACATTTTCACCTTTACTGAAGATTTTACAGAATGTTATGAAAACGATAAAGTCGTATTGGAATATATTTCTGAATGATGTAGTAACCTTTTATTTCATTCATTCCCGGTCTTGACTATCGTTCTTGCTTCGACCTTTTGCCTCCGTCATTTCTCTCTATATATCTTAAGAGAACGCTGCGCCGCGATTCGCAAATTTAAATTGATGATGAGACCTCCTCGTCCCTTGATCCAAAAGAGTGAAACCAAGTAGCCTGGCCTCGCTCCTTTTCAATAATGGAGCGGCATCGTCTAATTTATATCCTGATGGAACCTAATTTGAATTTATCATCTCTTCCACAAGTCGTCCGTCTTGTTATTCCGCAAGCTCTATCTAAGAAATTCAGGGTCTGTGCCTTGAATTTGTGTTTGTTTTCTCGGCAGACTATTTATGTACTTATGAATATTTATTATGAAGCTTAAGTAGTTTTCATTTAATTCCTTCAGTTATCTAAGCACGATATATTTAAACGACGCGGTAGGATTTAATATTTGCTTGCCCCAAGTGAGATCTGTTTAAAATTTTTATACCTCGTCTTCTTCATAAAGTTAGATCCGCCATTCGAGCCATTTTCGCTATGTTCGAGCAATGGATAATGAGTTTTCCGTAGAATTTTACCTAATGTATTTAGATTTGCTATTATCCGTAGGAAGCTCTTTTGCAGTTTGTAAGGGTCTTTTGTCACAGTACTTAGAACCATTTTCTAATACGGTGTTTCTCTTTATGTTTTCTTAGTATTATGGTGTATATTATGGAATCATAGTCATCTGTAATTATTTTTATTCCTATTTTCTCATTTCCGGCTCCAAATGAGTACTTATTGTTGTCAAATTCGTAGTAATATTTTTATAAGTCTTCCAACAGCTGAAGTCATTCCGCGAATACGAGTTTTCACTAGAAATTGAACCCGGGACCCCTCTTGCCAAAGGCAGACGGGCTACCCACTTGGCTATCCGGGAGCCTCGTGAAATTCGTTCTGTTCTGTTCATAGTCATTTTGACTTCGTTTCTGAAGAATAAAGATATTACTGAGTTATTGTAGCATAAATATAGCGTTTTTCTTTTACACAAATGATTTATTCAATCCGATCACGTCTATTCAATTATTTAGATGAGTAGAAGTGGGTAGCCGTTGAACCTTATAGGTAAAGGAAGTACAAATACTTTACCAATTAGATATAGAATTTTTGTAATTATTAGTTTTTCCTCTTACGAAATGGGCTCATTGTTTGTAGATTCTTTATTATTATTATTTAATGAATCTTTTTTGTAATATTTCTGAGTAGAGAGGATGTCAATAAAAAAGGAATTATTTGGGAATTCTTCGTAGTCGGTTACACAAATTAAAGCCAGATTTTTGACCATGGGAAGAATAATTTGGAAACCAACAAAATTTTAAAGACTAATTGAATTTATCTACTTGAAGGCGAGAAAAGAATGATTTACACCTTTGTTCCGAAAAAATTTCCATTCGTTAAATCAAGAACCCCATAACGTAGTGAGTGGTATTTACATTGTCGTCCAAGTGCGCATAACCTCTTAATGGACATTATTTGAATGGTAATTTATGATTAATCGACTGAGTGGTGGGGTCGAGATTCATTCTCCTGACAAACACCAATCCCTCCAAGAGAAAACTCCCTTGCCCTTTGACCCAAAGGTACACCTGTGTTTTCCCACTTCGAGACCTCAGAGTGAAAAACAAATGAAAGGGTGAGAAGAGATATGAAAAACTTAACGCGCTGGGAGTCTCTCCGGGTAAAAAGATAAGGCGTGGCTGCTTAAAGGGGGAGGCTGCAGTAAATCATTTGTTCCCGTGTAGAGAAAGGTAGGAATAAGAAACTTGGATGTGAATGGAAGAAAATTCAGAAGACACCAAAAGTTTCGCGTTGAAAAGAAGCACTCCGAAATGCGTGTCACGAGACACAGAAAAAGGCAGCGTTTGCTCTGTTTGCTTGTCTTTGCCAAAGGAGAGTGAATGCGTACTTGTGCTCTCTCCAGGCAGAATCTTTCCTCATTGATGCAGATGGAGCAGGCACGTGGCTTTTGGATTCCTCCCCACTCCCCAGAGATAAAGCAAAGGAGATAGAAGACGGGGCGCTGAACTTACGAATCAACCAGAGATTTATTTTTATGTCCTTCAGTGCTGTAAAAACGCCTCGAGAATAGTTATTATCTCTCTCGCTTCCTTAAAACAAACGGGGCGAGAGTTATTGTCGAAGTCGAAACCCGTGCTTTTTCGGCGATTGGCACTTAAACGGTTGAGATTCATCTGGCGTTTTGTCGTGAAACGAAACATCGTTTGTATTTCCCTTTAAGGAATGTTTTCTTAGGAGGCCTTTATGTAATGGGTTGAAACTGCGAGTGTTTAGGAAATTTAAGTGAACAGTAAGAATTGTATTTTGACTTCGTGCTGGGCTGACCATTACTACTATATTGAAACATTCTTTTTCAGCCCTGAATTATATATTTATTTTTTACAGTTTAATTATTACCGATTCAATTAGACAAAATCTGGCGGCAGCTTTTCATATACAATTCAGAATTAAAATTTTTTAATGTTGCGAAATATTTTAGTCTCTTTTTGATAAATGTTAGTCTAAAGACACCCTTTTATGTTTCACTTACTTTACTTACTATTTAGCCCACACCAGCTTGGTCTTCATGGGATATGATTGAGTTTTTACTTGTCTCCTTGATGGGAATTACTCTCTGCCCGTAATACTGTATCTGAAAGCTTTTTTTACTCGTTAGAAATTTATCTTTTGAGAGCCAAACAGGAACAAAAAAACAGGTGAGAAGAAACTTGAGGAAAGATTTTCCCCGTTGTGTTTCGAATAGAAACTACGGCGATAAAGTACTTTTTCTTTTGTAAGCTTCCGTCGAGAAGTTATTGGAGTTCACTAACCTCTTAGGGATTCCTTTCAAAGTCTCATAGTGCTACTTTACTCTTTCAGAGGTTAGAAGGACGTTTCAATTGAGTTAGGCTGCTTTTTGAAGTTAACATGGAAATTCACTCTCACGTAGAGTTTCTTGGCTTCCTGCATTGCCGAGATTTATTTCTTGTTTATTCACCTTTCCATCGGCGTTAATTGTAAGAAAGGCGAATTTTTTGCGAACACTTAGATTGCCTTAATAAAATCAACTACTCGATTATGCTCTCGCAATTCCTTACACTCGTAGTAATTACGTATTTATAATCCATCCTTGACAAGGTTTGGTGCACTGTATAATGCAGTAGTAGATTAACGGCTTATTTTATTACAGCTCGTTAGATTGAGTATATCGATACCCATATTCCATGTTTTATTTCTTAAAAAACTCAAACGTGCAGGTTTTCCCACTCTGATACTTACAAAATCGGTAATTATTCGTATGAATAAGGTATTCAATGAATTTCGATGGTGAAATAGTAAACTTTGAGAAGAGGTGAAAATTAGAGATAGTTTCAGTGCTCGAGTGCTTCGATTATAAAATTGACTATATTAGAGGTAAATTCTTCTCTTATATTTTCAGAGTTTTCTAGCGGCAGCGCTTATCAGCGTTATAAATAAATGAATACAATGACGATTCATACTTTGTCTTCAGGATGATTGGTTGACTTTATTTGACCTAAGAGATATTTCAGCTTTTGAGAATAGTATGTAAAATTTCTTAGGTGACGTACGAAAAATCAAGAATTTCATATTTTAATGTTTTAGAAATGATGATAATATTATAGAGATTTAATATTTTTTCTTCCTAGATGGAACATTTCAAATGTTAGTTATCTTGAAATTCAATTCGGTTTAAAGGTCATAGTTTTAGTCTAAATTCATCTTTTCACCATGAGTTGTTCTTAAAAAAATAGTTCATTATGTATGGGTTGGTATTATATTCTTTCTGCTTTATTTTAAATAATACTATATCAGTTGGATGGCATATAATCTTTATCCAAGCTTCCAGATTTCATCATTTTCTTTCTTCTCATTATTATTCACTCACGATTCTCTCAAAATCGTTCCGTAAAATCTTGTCCTCCTTCCAAAATCCCTTCATTCTGCGCATTTTCTCGAAAACGCGTGGCATTAATATCCCTCAATCTTCTTCCTCAATATCGCCGGTAGCCACAATCGTCTTGCATTTGCAGCAATGACCCTTTTGAGACCAGATTGCCCTTTGGGTGTTTCGTATGAAAGTGTATGACCTCTGCACGGCCCCTGGCATCTCTAACCCATTATCGGATGGGCCTCCTGTCTTCTTCTCCCACTCATCTCCATCTGTAACGCCTCCGCCATTACATCTCCGACCCACTCTTCTCCAACCCCCGCATCTTCTCGGACACACTCGGGATGCCACGCCTCCATAAACTCTTTCGCGAGCTCGCAATCAACGCCACGGGCTCGACCATGGTAAAAAGAGCTGAATTAGGAGCAAAAGAAAAATGTCGTGATAGATAAGGGCGTTAGCCCCGTCCACGGCTGCTGAAGATATGTAAGTTGGCGACTCGTCCCCGCTTCCCTGAACATCCGGGAGACTCGGGAGCCAGAATTCCAGTTTTGAGTCGGAAAATTTTATGTGCTCTTTTATGGGTTCCCTGGTGTCGAAATGGGGAAGTTTGCGTTTTGGCGAGACGAAATTTTGAGGTATTTGGATGGGAGTAGTTCAACAAATTTTCTTAATTCATTGAACGTGAGAATGTCAGGTTGTAGTGGAAGAAATGGAATATTAAAGGGATTGACGAATAGATTCCTTTCATTTATTTACTGTGACGATTTAGGTACACCTTTGTTTATTTTTAAGCTTACTTTTTGCATATGATGAATTATTTTGGACTGTGAATGACATATCCTATGTGTTTGTCTTGAATTCCCAAAATAATCCCATTGATCGAATAAAAGTTAAGTCATGAAGTTGATCGTGATCATTTCTCTCATATCCGTAAATATATATCAATCTCGTTTAATCCTGTTTTTGGTATTTTCCAATCTTTCGTTATGTTTGCGCATCTAATTTCTCGTGCATCAAGATTACATTGTCTAAATTAGCTTTTAGAAGTCATAATTTTCTCTTTGTAAATGTCGAATGCGGATTTTACGCATATCAACGAGTAACAAACTACTTTCGCGGACATCTTCTAATTTCCGGTAGGGCTTTCGCTGATAGTCAAATTCAGCCAACGCCTCTGGAATGAACGAGTAACCAATATTCTCCATTCTCGCATGCTTTATCGTTTTGTTGGGAGATCTTACGGCCATTCATGTTTCATATGAAGAAAAGGTCGTGCACGTGACATCGGTTGGTTTTAATTTAACGCCCCATACGGGCGACGTCCGTTTGTTTTCTCCCTTCTCGACTGCCACGGGTTTCGTCATTGAGCAATTACTTGAGAGGATGAATGTCTTTCAGAGTGGAGGCAAGGGGTAATTGAGCACTTTGACCACGGAAGAACATTTGTCGAAGCTGTCGTTTCACTTCCATTTACGACTAGAGAGCATTCATAAAACACTGAGTCCAGGGAGGCGAAGCGCAGATACAGAATTATTTTATACGGATTTTTTTATCTTCCCGTTCACTATGGTGACGGTAATTTATAAGCGAGAAGGCTCGTAAATAATTTTCTCGATATTTTCTCTCCTCAGTGTGGGTTTGTCATCTCTGCCGTACGATCGAAAACTAGTAAGCTGTTTATTTCTCTTCGCTCGTGTCCATCATCATACACTACGACATTTTCAACCGGTTTGACTTTTACGTGGATCTGTTCAATATTATGTTGCTGCAGATAATTTCGTTCACTTTCTTTCCCCTTTCTCATTGACATTTCAATGATCTCTTCCTTAAAGAGAGAGTGGAAAAGTACATGTATGTCATGGGAAACAGTAAGGGTGTGTAAACTCACAACTAACGACTGTAGTTATAACTTAGGGCGTAGATGTGTTTCCGTTGACTTCCATATATATTATCTGTTGCAAGTACGGTAAATCAATTTTATAATCACCGGAACAAACGTCTTCTTTCCTGTTGTTCTAAGATACCCGTGTTCTTTTAATGTATGACTTCATTTCCTTATCTATGTTTTTCTGTTATCTTTGTTTTCTTTAAATTTTTTGTTTACTTTTTTTGTTAGGAGCCAAAATTTTTATTCCACCTTGATCATATGGAGAGCTTAGCTGAATTTAATTTGATATTGATATAATTTTATTCACAGCCTAAAAATGTAGATTTATTATGAAAAGAGGTAAAGGTACGTGACGGAAGCCGTAAACATTTTGAAGGTTTTAACCTATTCTTTTAGAATTGAGTCGTAAATGCGGAATAACTCGTTGATAAGAATGTAATCTACATAAATGTGGGAACCAAATGATACCTCGCAAAGGGATCTTTGGAGATTTTGACTGTGAAATCCCGTGGGCTAATCATATGCTACGAGGGCAATTTTCTGGGTGTACCGACCACTATCCAGGTGTACGTTAAATTGCCAGTTGCGACATAGAGTTTGACTTTAAAATGAATGTGTATCTTTTGAAAATTTTCGATTAAGGTAGATTTCGATGACTGAGTTATTGCATCTGCTCAGAATACAAGTAAATGGTATTTTAACGAAGAATAGAACGTTTTTCGCTATTCATTAGTGAGCTAGGTAATATTTTTGTATATTGACACTAGAAGTCGTTCAGATGGACTCAGAATGTTTCCAAGAAGAGATTTGAAAGTAAAATCGTATTCCGCCCAACTAAAAGTAAATTGGCAGGTTTTGAAATTTATGGCTCAACGAAGGAAAATGAATTTGTAAAATGTAACGAACGAGATGCCAAGTTCTTTTGACTGCACTTTTGGCTCAGCATAATCATTGAATAGCAATAATGAAACACAATTATTTTCTTTGGCACGAAAGTTGCATATTATGCGGTAGCATTTTTTTTCAAATTAAGTAAATAGATAAAAGTTTTACTCTGCTTAATTAATTTTTTGAAAGATAGTTACAGATGTCACAAATATTTAAGCAACGATATTAGAAACTGATTTTAATGAAAAATATATGAAGGTAGGATTGTCATTTTTATATTAGGTACCTATTGCATAGTCGTTATATAAGGTACAAGCCTTATTAATAGCGCTGTCAGACACTCGAGAATTAGTATTTAGGAAGAGGACCGCTACTGTAAACAGAATATTAGAAAATTTCAATGTACCTACAAAACATCTTTGAATACATTCCATAAATATGTGTAACGGCTATATCTATGCTACTGTTACAAAATAATGAATTTAGTGTAATAATTATTAATTTCATGAATTACATTTGGTAATGTATATCTTCTAAGATAGACACCGAATTAGAGTTTAATATCCCGTAGAGGCAAGACTATCGCATTGAAATAGATTATATGAAATGTAATGTGAAAATTTTCAAAGTTTTTTCCTTGAAACTTTTGATTGTTTTATGTATTACACAAAGTTTCTTACAATCTTCAATAGAGGCCTACTATAGGACGATGCCCTTAGCTAGCGCCTAATGTACATGTTTTAAAATTCAAGCACTCGGTAGTTCTACTCATTTTCCCATAAAGAGAGTAAGATATTCTTTCAAACTCAAATGAGATTATTCCCTAATCGAAATATTTATAGGGCCTGAAAATCTCTCTCATCGCAAGAAGCAAGATAGTCCTCATTATCTCGCCTTTTCAAAGCATGCATCCCCAATCACAGGAAACCGATCGGCGCGCAGAAAATACCCTCACATTTGCATTCGGGACTTATCTCCATCGACTCCTTTGCATCTGCTTTCGGAAAGAGAGAGGCGTGGATCCGATGGAAATATTGTTTCAATACCCTGTATCTCTTCCCGCCATAAATGTGCTCTTTTCTGCGCCTATTCTATTTATGGTCTCAATGCGAAAGAGAAAGGAATCTTCTTCCGCAAGCGATTCCTTATGCAATTTTTTTCCTTCGCTTCGGATTCGATGATTTAAGGGCAATATGTCTGCGTCCCCCAAAAGACCGTAGAATGGGCATTTTAGAGGGAGCGAGATTTCGTCACGTCTTCCCCCGCAGACAAACAAAAGCTACCGCGATCTAAATATCTGTTCGTGTATTCTCCGGGAGATTTATTGGTTTGTTTTTGTTCGGAGGAACGCGATAAAGTATGGCTCAATGGTCGGAACTAATTCAACGGAAGCATTCGGTGTGAATAACTTGAATGAGCTGAATGCATCGCGGTCCATTGTTTAGGGGATTTAAATTGGTTATAGCTTCCTATTCAGACCAGCTTCAGATTCTTTCGGAGTTGGGATTCTTTAATTTGTGTTTGCCATATATTCCCTCTGCTCTATAAATGTGTGAAACTAAAGAGAATGTATTATGGCAAACAATGCATAAAGATGTTTCCGTTCGCTAAGCGGAAGGATCTTGGCGTTAGAAAACATTTAGACACTTTTACTATGAGACGAACGAATTCAAGCTTCGCTTCATAGTCTTGCTAGCGAGGTGATTCACTTCGAAACGAGTTAAATCGGGATGTAAATGTTCTTATATGAAATTTAGATTTATAATTATAGCTGTCGTTCTTTCTTTTGCCGTACGAGATATTATTTTTCGTCCAACTTCGTTGATATCAACAATATTTTTCCTACTGTTGCTTTGATTTTCTGATTAATCAAGAAGCAAAACTGGTGGTTTAAAAATTTGATGTAAATTTTTCTATCGATAGAGATGTTTCTGATACGAGTTCGTACAGGTTTTTTGAGGTGCTTATCGTTAATAAGGTGATCAGTTCAAATTAACTGTGTCGCTGATATTTTAGTGTTTTCAAATAGTTATGAAAATAATTGGGAATAATTACCAGATGCTTTAAATCGGCAAATGTAGATAAACGAAAGAAACTCTGAAGCTCGATTAGAAGTATTTAAGTCTTCCAAATACTTCTCTGTGATAATCTGAAGAAATGGCTCTTAAAATGATAGCCTGAACAAAAAATGTTATATGGGAAACGAAATTAATGATTGGGTCAAATTCTTTTTTCAACATCGTTTAAAAGTATCTGGCTATCCTGATAGAAATTTCACGACGTATTTCATTGAAAAGGCTTACATTCTGGCTGTAACATCGACTTGGGCAACTTTTAGTCTTCAGCAATCTAGTTCAATCACTTTCTGTAATTATCTCGAGTGGTGAAAGCTTGATGAGATTTTCCCTCAATTGTTTCCATTGGCTAATCCATTTCTTGCGGTCAATGTGTCGGTCTGGTTTTCCCTTCATCCGCCCTCATTTTCAGAACCTTT
Organism: Pachydiplax longipennis; assembly: GCA_036926295.1. Taxonomy (NCBI): domain Eukaryota; kingdom Metazoa; phylum Arthropoda; class Insecta; order Odonata; family Libellulidae; genus Pachydiplax; species Pachydiplax longipennis. Next base: position 16,975,026 of record JAVFKF010000001.1, on the reverse strand, counting down.
AATTTTCGAATGTTTTTATCACAATAGGCATTAATTTCTGGTAATTATGCTTCAAAAGGTTTATCTCATCATATAGTCCGGTGAACTTTCTACTAGATTGCTTACATGTTCGCGCACTTGCTTTAATTTATCCGCCAAACTTGAATTTCTGCTTAGGGTAACAGCAGCGACTGCGCTTAATTCATTTCAGCGCTCTGCTCTTTTGTTTAATCTCTCTATAAGTATCTTTATCAATTTAAAAATATTCGAAATTAATGATCAAGTTATTAAGCGCATTAGCTTTCAGGAATCGGGCGGATATTCGTAAATTTCGTGAAAAGTTCGAAGATGACAATTCGATTAATGCTTTAATTATATGAACTATTTAATTATATGATGATATCGATTCGTTGTTAACATTTTATTCGATTATTTGAAGTTGGTTATTTCTTTAAAATAAGATTTAACTTTAATTGTTTTTATTACCAATCAAGATTGAAATCCAAAAAACATATAGAATCTATCAAATGTGCAATGAGTAGATAAAAATAATGCATCGAATGAAGACTAAAAGTAAGCTCTTACTAACTAACTCTGCATTGTACAGTCTAACATAAGTAATTTATCATCGCTGTTTTCCCTATATTACATTTTTCCTGCAATATTTTCCAAAACTGGTCCGGTGACTTCATATAACTCTTAATACATCTTTTAATTCGTCTAAAGAATAGGCAGCAACGTGGAAGAAAATTTACTAATACCAGTTCTTCGAGCAAAATAAATGGACTGTTAACATCCAGCGTTTATCCGAACCTTCGACCAACTTTCAGTAAAATAAACTAAGAACAAGTTCGTGCTTTATATCGCAAATATGTGGAACGAATCGTGATATTTTTTGTTACTCAGTGAAAGTTGAATAATTTAAATGCTTTTCCCCCCACGATGTCGACTAAAGAAATTTTTGCGAAATGAACAAGTTTCCGAATATCTGCGCATGAAGGTTACTTACGCGTTAACGATTTTTTTCCACTCCTGTCTTTATTTTGTGGCTTTCTGGAGTCACGGCAAAAGTTGGGCGTTAATGTAAACCGTCAGCGAGAGCCAGACGTTTTGTTTTTCCTTTTCCTTTCCCCAATCCTTTCTTAATTTCCCTTCTCGCCAAACTTTACGACTACGAGAAGTGTCGGATCAATTCGTGTCTGTATAAGGCGCCCACAGTTACGACCAGCCGTAAAAATTTTAAGGTAACTTCTTCCCCACTAACTGCTCTCTTCTCTTGTACAAATGCGTCCATCAGTGGCATTCTTATTCCCTCTTTTCTACATCTGTTTCCTTCCTTCAATTCACCCACTGTATATAGTGGCTTTCCACCAAACTTTTGGAAGCTCAGAGGGTATTATAAATGATTAATTTTTGTTCGGATTATACTAATACTCTGGCTGTTGCGTTCAAATTTCGTAACGCTCTCCCGGGTTCGAATCCTGGTTGGGGATGATTGTTCGTCTGCGTTGAAATACGATTTATTTTGGGAGTGGTCTCCTCATTAAAAATGGCACATGAAAGTCGTGGTTATCACTATAAGATATTTATATCAAATTTTTTTATGGCTTAAGTAGCCAAAGAATTTATGAATCTTTTTACGATTGATGGTTATATTTGGGCATCAGTTAAAAATTATCCTTTCATATACTATTTAAGTATGTAATTTTTGTTTTATACTTATATCTGAGTACAAATATTTATTACGTGTTATCTGCTGTACCATTAACCCAGTGATGACTAGATCCAACTTTTAGCGCTATTGATCTTTCATAACCGGTTTATGACAGTGAGATCAATTAATATTTTCCAAATTCCTAACATGGCAGAATCGACGGAATGAATCTTATTACTGTGATTATATTTTTATTTTTTCGACTGCCTTTATGATTCGTATTGCTACTTATGCACTCAGTAACATTCGTGCTCACTCAATCTGGTGCTCAGTTTATGCAGTTAAGCAGTATGGACCCCAACTGAGAATCACAGAATCTTTTTTCCGGAGGCAAGGAGCTGCCCGATTAAAAAATCTATGATAGATACATTTACACTAGTAAACACATTTCATATTGGATGTCAGCCATTAATATGTTTCAGTCATCAACTTTCCACTCCCATTAACTTTTTCACCCGGCATTTTATATCCCCTTTCTCCAAGATTCCTTTCACTTTGGCGTTGCGTAGGCGTCTTTTACAGCGATGCAATGGACTCCTTTTCTACCCCCGCGTTTGAAAAACGGGGTAAAAATTTCCATATCCGGGGGAGTATATTGTGTATCTTCTCCCACATTATTTTCCATCGCTTTATTCTCTACGGGGAGGATAATCCTCATATTCTTCGAAGTCTTTCACATTATTTTTTCCGGGGAATTGCGCGTGCCGACTCCCTCGTTTGCATTTTATACTCATCGCCATGCTTTGTCTCTCCATTCGCCACTTTTTTATTTTTCAGGGGAGGGACGCTTTTTCGGTGTCGTTCATTTTCGGATCTTGCATGAAAGAAATGAGTGGGTTTTAATGCATTTTTTTCCGTATACGAACCGGAAAATAACTTCGTGCACTCTGCTTTGCGGGAGTTTTGGGATGAAATGAACTCCGCTCCCCATTGTAACGAAAAAGTGCATCCCCAAAGTAGCGGCGTTGGTGAATGACTTTGTACTCTTGTTGCTGTCAAAGCTTTTACGGTTTGATATGTAGGCGTATGATATGTGGGGAGAAAGTGTATTGATAGTGAAAGTACTCCATTCATAGTGTAGAATCAAAAGTCAATTTTATGTGCGATTATTCTAGATCCGGGACGATATCGCGCTAGTCTGCGTTCAATTAAGAAATTAAATTTTCTTATGTTATGTTATTTTCTTATGGGAAAGAGTCTCCTGGTAGCAGTTTGTTCATTCTCATTTATTGTCACATTTATTAAATGGTTTACTTATTTATCGTAAATATTTCTTCCTATTTGAATTTTCACTCATGAATTTTTGATGACTGGTGGTTATATCTGGGCTTTGATTAAAAATCAACCTTTTACGTACTTTTTAAATGTTTAATATTTATTTATTAATGCAGATATTTGTTTATTAAATTTCTTATCTTTAGATATATATCAAATTTAGTTGATTTTCTCTCGTGAGATATGTTGTACCATTAGTGAAAAGTGGGAAAATATGAGGACTATATTATTATACATTATTATAATTGAATTTATCATTAATATCATTATATATAGTAATTGAATATATCGATCGATGGGCCGCTCTTCTATTTTCCTTTCATTATAATACTGTGTAATGTCCCAGTATATAATGAGATACCTAATTGAATGATGTAATGCATGGCCAGGTTGTTGATGATGTTTTTCAACTTGAACTGATATTTATTAAGCGTCAATTCTGGATATTTGTAAACGATTACTAATTACTTCAAAGAATTTCCCTAAAGTCATTATGGATGTGAAATTTATATCGTAAGATTAATTTGATTCAGGATAACGCGGAACGATTATACAGTGTGCGGTTTTATACACTTATCTTCAACTATATCTACGATATATTTCATCATGACAGGCGTGTGTAACCACAGCGGAAATTTAATATCAAAACAAATGAGTGAATGAGCCGATACGCTTATTTATCGAAAATCTCATTCAAACAGTTCTACCAATTAAATTTATATTACGTAGTTCTTATCGGTTCGGTAATTTTTACACAGAGAGTAGCAATTGGATCAAAGAGAGAGTAAGCCGTTATTTTTTTTTTATTTGTGGTAAGAATTAATGACATTCCGAGAAAGAAATGGGTTAGTTGTTAATTTTTATTTTTGACTATTTATTCCATCGATAATATTTAGAAAAATCAGTAAGTCTATATAAAAACTCAGATTCCAAACTTTAATGTAGTATATTAATGTTCATTTATTGTTATCTCTAGCGAACGCATTTTTCGCAATAACTCAAGTTTGTACATTCACAGAGGTAAACGTGACAAGTGTGGACGATTTAAATATAGCATTCAGTAGAATATCCTTTTTCATCGAGGTCCCTTTTAACTCCCTTTTAACATACTATATCTGAGCTTTTCAAATAAACTTATTGTCCTGACAGTTAAAGAGAACAAACTGTATGGTGATGATGGAACATTATTTTCTTTTACTTGATATTTTAAATCAACAATGCATTTTGGAGAGGAGCCCATTTTCCTTAAATAATTTTTTCATTAATAGCCGCACTTGAAGGCAAGTTACATTATGTATGTAAATGTAATATTTGAATAGTATTTTATATTTTAAAAACTTTTATCGCAACCAATCCGTCATCAATGACACGGTTATTTGGTTTTCTCACCTGTTTAACATCCTCTAATGGCGTCAATTGGTTTGCTATGCGAACTCATTTCTCCTTTCTTTGACTCATCCATTCATTCCTCCACTTCTATATGCGGCATGCTCACTTATCGGTGATCTTACAGTTCTCGTTCCCAGCTTTCTTTGTTGCGTTTTCCTCTTTCATTCATCGACTCCTCCCACGTGGAGACTCCATCAAGCTGGGCAGAAAAATATAAGTATATATTTTCTTCCGTCTCGTACATAATGAGAGCAGCCGAAGATTGAAAGAAACCAAGTTGTCGGGGGCAATGTACCACTTGACTACCATTGCTCCGCATCATGCTATCTTCTTCTCCATATTCCTCACCTATCTCTGTTAACTTCTTTATGCTTACACCTACACGTCACTCATTCCACTATCTCAGAATTTTTTATCTCGTTTACGAAGAGGGAGTTGTGAATGAGTGAAACAGGTAATGGATGTATGGAGTTAGAATCAGCTGGGATTGTTCGCATGAGTTGAGTAATATATGTAGAATAATCGTTCGTGAAAAGAGCATTAGCTAATTAAATGACCTATCGCTAAATTATCTTTTGAATTTCAAAATAACTTTTAGTTACGTTTTCAAAAGCTTGTAATACATATATTGTTTATGTCCTTACATTATGACTTCAGTCATTTTTGTATTTTTAATGATAAAAGATTGTTTTGCTCGAATAGGAAATGATAGCATGAATCGTTGCGTGTAACAATGTAAAATATTATCAGAAATATTTTAGTATCATTTAAGGCTTAATATCAGTGATTTTATTTTCATCCAGATTATTAATTTGCGAATACCGGATACAATAGGAAAAACTCCCAAGCGGCGGTTTATTCTAGAAATGTGTTACCGCAAAATCGTTAAATATCTTGAATATGGATTAAGCATGAACATCTGATTCTGTGAGGCTCAACTTTGAAACCGCAGTCGTGACTTTTATCGTTTTTGTGGTGTTATATATTTTTGCTAAATATACTGCCGTTCGTCGTTTTTAGTTTATCATAAAATTCCATCAAAAGAGTGCCGAGCTATGGAATTTATTTTTCGTGGATTTTATTGAGCGCATGCCGGTTGCTTTCGATATATTCCGTGTTCATTAATTCCATCTGGAATTTATATGGATTTATTTTCGTATGATAAGTATTGTATAGCATATGCGAGAGAAGTGATTTTCTCTCAATGATTGTCATTGGGAATTGAATTCGAAAGAAGGTATCTTCGCAGAGGTCAGCTAAACTAGACCTGATGACATATAACTTGATAAGCAAGAACTAAATTCATAGTCGTCTTCATTAATTAATTAACCCTGATTGTAGATAAAATCGATATCTTTTAAATATTGGTGATGGAAATAAAAGTATCAAACAAATTTATTCTTCATCCATGTTTTTGGAATCGGAAATCAATTTCTCTCTGTCTTCCGGTATACTTGTTCATTGATCCAACTGCCCGTTTTCCCGTCGCTTTCATTCTATTTACTTTTTAGTTCACTTCCACAACCAACTGTGGGTAGGTTTTTGCTCCTCTGTATTGCTTACTCAGTCGAGATTCGCTTTTTTGTCAAACAGTAGCCCTCCCTATTTCGAACTTCTTTACTCCTTTTTTCTTGAAGTCTTTCTCTGAATTTTCCACATCATATACCTTCTAACCCACCGCACCTCCTCCCTTCCTCAATCAGTCTTTCTTTTGGATGGCTCCTCGTTCTTATTTTACCTGTTTAACTTCACATTTTTTACACTGTAATCATATAATACACCAAATAATATTTACACAATTAACATATAGGTTAATTAGGCGTATGCATTAATTAATCAATGATTCAGTCGTAAAGTAGTCTAATTTCACGCTATGATTAATTTCTTCTTAATTAATCGGAATGACTTACTATAAATTACGTAACTTTTAGTAAAAGCAGCGTATGTAAACATTGAGTGTCTTTTGTTTTAACCTTACTGAATCAGACGTTTCTTGATGCAGCGGTGGTTGACAGAATTCATTTTTTATCGTGGCATGATGAGTAATTATTTAAGTATGTAAAATATCATATCCCCCATAAATATGTAAGTTTACCGAGTTCAAATCATAATTAGTTATGAAATAAGGAGATTAAAATCATTCTTTGAGAATGCTGTTGTTCCCATTTCAGATTGCACAAGTATATGCGTGAACGTATCAGTAAAATTCACCACGTATGTGAAGTAATCAAGGGAAAATTTTGCTAATGACTTATTTACTTTGTTAACTTTTCGAGACAAAAATCTTCCTCCGTTTCTCGTCATGTAGCCTAATATACTTCTGATTATGTAATAGTATCGTCAATCTATTTTGTTGTATGCGTGTGTATATTTTGAGGAGTAAGAGAAGCATGAGAAATCCATGCTCTTACCCTGCATGGTAGCATCATACAACAGTAAATCCGCATGTTTTGAAAGCTCATTCGTGACGGCAAAGCTGCTTCCTCAGGAAAGAATTTCAAACAAAACAATATCTTCGAGTCCCATTTGAACATCTCCTGATGCAAGATAACGCCAGATGAGTGATCGACCGTCAGTCTGCATGCGTAAGGAATAGAATTCTAATAACCCCGCCTCTGGCCATCATTATGAGCACCGACCCGTAACCACCTTTAATGCGAGATATTATGGTCCGAGTGGATATCCAGAAAGCGCCCTGGGCATCGCAGGTGTCAGCGGGGGTTCGAACCGGCGGATCTTCAACGCCGTAAGAACGGTCAGGGTCCGTTGCCCACTCATTCGGGAAGACAAGCGAGATGCGATGGGCGATCACGAGGTGTGTTGGCGAGGAAATTGCACGTGGGCAATGGATAAGGAAGATAAGGGAATGGTAGGAGAAATAAAGTGTATAGATGAAATAGGCGAGAGCGATAGGTGAGGTTAAAAAGTTAAAAAAAAAACAAGGAAAGAGGTGTGGGAACCGTGGAAGGAAGTAATGGGAAGAAGAACATGACCGTAAAGAACGTCATATTTCTTAAATAAAACGGAAAATCTGTTCGGAAGGAAAAGTGCGTTTTTAAGAAGCATGAGGAATTAACGATTTTTATCCCCTAATAGATAATATAGAAAATTAAAGAAGACGAAAAGAGATATGAAGATGTAGAAAGAAATTGTTATGTCCAAGCTTCTTTGAAAATATTTTATTATTTACTGTGAATAGTTGAAACCGGTCACTAATAAAGTATACTTTTGGAACATGCATCTATTTCTGTCTTTGCCTTATAGATTACGATTACGAAAATAAATATTACGGAAGCGTTTATTTATTAAATAGATATACGATAATATTAAATTGTTATTACCGAAGAAAAATTACGCTAGAAGCGAGCCATGTGTGGTAGAGAGTTCATGCTTTTATTCAAACCATCAGTTTATTTCTCTGATCTATTAGGACACATGTGTTCGCAAATATCCACAAGTTCACTGTCATAAATATTTCAATTATTTCTTTATACATTTTTATCTCAAAAGTTATCTTGGGTGGTGAAAAACTCAATCCGGCCAACATAGGAAGTTGAAAATTTCCGGAAGTATTACCGACTTCAATAATTAAATATTTTAAGCAATGATGTAATTAGATAACTGTAGGTTTCCGCCTTTAATTATAACCGGAAATATGTTCAACCTCTGAAGAGACGCATGTCCGGCGAGGCGCTTACCGCCGTAAGACACTAGATTGCTGGTGATATTTAAACTCATCCTTTAGAATTACAAAATTATGTTGCAAATCACATCGCCTGATTTGCAATTATTAACTATAATAATACCGGATGTATGAATTTTTGCGAAGATCATAGAAAATTACTCAGTAGAATAGCAAGAACATTAAACTAATCGAGAAAGAAGAAGTTGTTTTCTTCAATGCAGATTCAACGAATCGAACACGAATTATTAGAGATACTCGGGAATCGAGAAACTTATCACGAAATTTCCCCGCGATTAAACTATCGATAATCTGATTTGTTGAATAAATTTCTCTCAATGATTTTAAATCGTCGAATTTCACAAGAGATCAGGCGTATCGTTGGGCGAAATTTTTCTTATGGGTAAGAAAAAGTGTCTAAAAGAAAAATAAATGTTCTATTTCAAGAAGAATTTGCCAAGATTTCTAGTTCCTGGGTTACTTTTAGAAGTTTTACTCAAGCTAGCCAGCAATGAATGTATGAGACTTTCATCAATGAAAGAGAAGGCCAGAAAAAAGCCATAAATGAAAAGGTGAATGAAACGGAATCAAAGCCACCAGTGTTTGCATGCGAACTATTTCCTCTGAGAAATATTATATTGCGCGATATACCGAACTCAACTTTTCAGAGAAAATAAAAAGGATATTGAGTAAAGCAAACTGCGCACGATTCCCTCTGCACAGCTGAGTTTGGGAATTTAAAGAATCATTCATCTCATCGTTGTTTTGCATTTCTTCGGTCGCGCAGTTGCCCATCTCATTTCTTTAACATGTCACCCTTATCGTAACCTCCACCTCCCGATGCCCTCCTCACCCCTCCTCCAACCCACTCCTCATCGCCTACACGCTTCCTGCTCGCCCTCGCACCCTTGCCCCTCACTCCACCTAAAGCAGTGACACTCCTTTTTCAGCTGCCCTCCTACGCGTCATCCTTACCCTTCCTCCGCCGTTTCCTGCGCCCTCCGCCGGAGGACGTGGAAATGAGCCTCGTTACGTTTTCTTGCGCAAACGAAGGCGAAAATTAAACCTGATCAGATACGGGTTATTTTCGAGCAGTTCGAGCCACGTTTCTTCCGCTATTTAACGAGGCTAAATTTAACGAGAAAATTTTATTATTTTTGACGATGGAATAACTCCTCGTTATTTTATTGATGAAAGGAGTGATTATTTAATGTTTGATTGGTGGAAATAATTATAGCTCCCTAAAGAGGTGATAAAGCTAGAGCTCCTGTTTAACTGATATGTTGAAGGTAATCCATGGCCTAACGCTAACGGTAGCACGGGTTCTTCAATATGTCCCTTTGGTTTTTCTTCTGAATGATACTCGTGCGCTGGTAGTGTTGTGAATACTCGTGATCAGTGTTTTGTTGATAAAAAAGATATGGTGTCTGACTTAAGTTCCGTTGACGCAAAATATGTTGCTAGATAGTGGGGCTTTATTATATGTCTGTTTGAAGAAAATAATTCTAAAAAATTCGTCAAAGTATGGCTCGTTAAATTAGAAAATGTGTAAATTTTTATCGTTATTTATCACTATTATTATTAGTATTATTGTTATTTATCACTATTATTATTATTGTTATTTATCACTATTATTATTGTTGTTATTTATCACTATTATTATTGTTGTTATTTATCACTATTATTATTATTGTTATTTATCTCTATTATTATTAGTATTATCGGTATTTATCACTATTATTAGCAAGGTCTTGATGGATAAAACATTGTGATTTATTTTAGTGTAGACTTGATCTGATGTACCATAATTATATTTAACTTTAATTTAATTTAATATTATTTAAATTTAATATTAATTATTAAAAAACAAAATTATTAACGGGCTCCCGGATAGTCAAATGAGGAGCACCTTTGGTCCCGTATTCGATTCCCAATCGGGGCGCACGTGAGAAATGACCTCAGCTTGAAGCACTTTTAACAATACTACTATCTCTACAAAATGATTACGGTTGGATGTTTCCCATTAATATGCCCAACTAGTCAGTTCTGATTCCGTATTGCGTCCATCGTTTAATCCTCATCTTCCTCCACCTTTTCTTCTTCCGTTGCCCACTACCCTGTTCAGAATTTCAGGTCAACCTCTCAAGACGCTAATGCTCTCTCTTTAATTGTTCGGGTCAGCCCCTGGGAGATTTACTCGTCTCCTTCCTCCGCTTAAATTCTATTACTGTCTCCCGTATCCGGCCTGTTCCTTAATTGCTCGGTTTTCGGCGAACTTCCTTCTTCTCCCATCCTGCTACGGGTCACGGATGCGGTAGATCTCATTTGACTCGATTTTTCGTGGGCAAAAGGCATTCCTCAAAATATTAATGCGCAAAAAACTTTGGGTTCAAACGTTACCTTTCTCTCGACAGAAGTCTGCCGTTCATTCGCGAAGTCCTGAAAAGATTCGAGATGTCCAAAGACCATATTTCGTCGGAAAATCTTCTATATGTGTCAGGGCATCGAACCCGTGCCGAAAAAATTAAAAATCTTAAGCCTGAACCGAACCCGAAAACCGTTGTATAGTGCCATTTTACATACTAATGTCTACATTGAGAAAGCCTACCCAAGTGTATGTAACTACGATTTGCAATTTACTAAAATGAGTTGAACTTGACATTAACATTTTTGTAGCGTAATGTTTTGATCATTATTTCTTCGTCATCCTCAATTTTATTCTCATTACTATTTTTATTCGAAATTATATTTTCATTATAAATTTTATATTTTTGTATAAGTTTGTTGAATTAAAATTAAATTACTGTAATTTAATTACTCTATAAAAGTATCGGGAGGGTTGACGCGAAGAACAAACAGCTCGAATCCGATCTATGTTGGGTTGGTCTAATTTGGTTTTTGAATCACAAGATATCCTATCTTAGTCATTGGGAGAATTCTGAATGCCTATAAAAGATAACGTCTCCTAAGAAATACAGTTATTCTAATGACTGAAATTGTAATCAATGACCAAGCCCTCATTTAATGATGAAATAGCGAAAGATGTATATTTCAGATGTAGATCAAACGTCAGTGATTCACTAACTGCTTGGTTTCTAGATATATCAAACTATGAATCACTGATGTCTCATCTTGCATTTTAAAATCGACTCTGACTTTTTTATTAATATCTGTAAGTTTTTCGAAATAATTTTATCGTAAGTGATGACGAGTCAGTACGATTACTCATTTTCTTAGGAATGATTGCCATTTAAATTAATCAGATATTTTTCTTGCAATTTCCGTTTTATTAAGAATACCAGATTTATCATGACATAATTGTGATGCTTTCTACATGTAGCCGTTGTGATTGACAAAACAGAGCCATGATAGAATTTTAAAAAAGCTCGAGAATTTTTAGGTTCAGAGCCAAGTAAAAGATTTGTATGTCCGTATTTGTTCTCTTATTCACCGAAAATGAATTTGATGATCCATCCATCTGCAAAGTGCTTCAATTTGGAGGCAGTCATTGCCGCAGCGGACAATTTTTATCGTTCCCTAAATTTTCGTTTTTCCATATTTCTCCACTCAAGAGCATTAAATGAATAAGAAACATCGATTTTTTATTTTATTCCTGAACATTCTTAACGTTACATATTGCAATGTTTTCGTTTAAAATGCATTCAGTATCACCATACATACATACCATCCATGTATGTATCACTATGGTTGACTCAAAAATAGAAAATAACGCGTTTGAAAACATTGAATATCTCAAATAGAACAGTGATTATTTCGTGTGTAGCAATTTGCAGAAGATCTATAATCATATTCGTAACGAGTACGTCGAAGGGAGTCTGAATAAATACTTTCCAAATCGGAGACCAACCATTATGTTTCCTCGTGAGATTCATATTCCAAGATTGACGGATTTAGAAAATTCGAGCGAACTGCGGAAGAAAATAACAACAGAGGAGCAGGTTTAGGGTTGCAGTCCATTCGTCTTGGACGGGATGAGAAAGCCATTCTTTCCGAAGAAAAGGCGGCGTTTTGGGTTGATCATGATAGTTTTCCTTCGCATCCCATTGTGAGACGTCTTCGTGGGCTATCCTGTTACGGTCCTTGAAAAGAACGAGGCTGACAATACCCCGGCGTTCATTCATCGCCCTCAACTCATACTACGACCCAAATTACCCTGCTCTGCTTCCCGCCGAAAGATGAAGAAGGACTCCCCTTATCTTTCCCTGGAAAGTTCACCTCTCCCTCTGTCCAGTGCTTCCCAACTTTTTGTCCTTCTCTGCGCACACGTATGCACTGCAAATTTCGCGGCATGCTGTCTGTCGTTTGTTACTTACGGTGAAATTTCAAATCGGAAGAGATCATGCATAATGTAGCATCTTTCATCAACCTCATACCATACGTATGTAATAGTAAACATTTGAAAAGAAAAATACTTAGTAATATCCACAGTAGCGTTTTAGTTTGACCTCTTTTTTTTACATTTTTTCAACTATTGACATCTTCTAGTTGCTACGAAATTCCACGAAGTCAAGACTGACCATATTAATTTAATGTGATAGTTTTTTAAATGGATTTCCCTCATTTGTGTGTTTTGAATTCATTCTTTTGTAAGTTTATTTGTTTATTTACATTTTAGTTGGTTTTCTTTGTTTATACGTTTACTGTTTTATTGAATCTGTTTTATTATTGTTGACTGTCCGTTATGGCGACTTACAGCAGTTCATGGTTTTAATCCGTTTCAAATATAAAATTTTATAATATAATTACGATTTCCCAAGGAACGACAAAGTATTTGGTGATAAAGCCTGCATGTTACTTTCACATACTACGCGACACACAACAAAGTGTGGTATGTACCGCAGAGTACCACTGAGAAGTACTGCCTCCACCGACTTGCAGGACTGTCATTCTCATTACTCCCTCTAACCCTCTCCCCTCAGCGATACCTCCAAGATCTGGGGAAGGGATTTATTCCCCGCGGCGTAGAAAAAATGAGGAAGGTTTGTTATTTTTCCTAAAATCCCCGTTGACTGAAAGAAGAGGAGGGAAGAGATTCTATACCGTTGTTTAAGTTTCTTTTCTCCTGTTTCGTTCCCTGGAACAGAATATCCTGACTTGTGGGGGATGTACGTAGGTGGTTGTCAAAAAGGCAGAAAGCTGAATTCATGAAGTCTTACATTGTTAAGCGAGATTGAGTGTTTTTTTTATATACGTCGAATTTCAGTCTAAATCAGATCGGTTTCCTTACTAGGAGTCCGTTAGCTTGGATTGGATGTAAGAATTTTTTTAACTCGTTTTTCATGGTTTTGACAAGTAAGAAGCGTTGGAGTTCGATGTAGCTACATATGTATTCGAGGATATGGATCTACGTGGAAATTACAGCAAACATTTTTTCATAAAGGAGTTTCTGTGAAGATATTGTATCATTAAATCTTTTGATTAATAGTTATGATAAATATTGAAGAGTTCCTGATCTGTGTATCTCATTCTCATTACTCTACTTTTATAATTTCATTTTATTAACATAAATTTTCATTACATTTATTGTAATTCAGGTCATTATTTGCAATATTCATTTGTATCTGTAGTATATAATCATCTTTCTCTTGAAATTTATTCAAGATTTTTAAAGAACATATATTACATCGTATGTTTTCTGCATTGTAGATACATTTTTAAAGCACTATTTGAATAACAAAACCATCTGCAGATGAATTTCCTTCTCAAAGTCCATCTCGTTTAAAATAGCAAGCTGGTGTTTAACTTAAATATGTTTTCAGGAAGTTGAAATTCCAGGAAGTGAATAACCATTTGGTTAGCTTAGAAGCTAACATTGATTTATCATTAGGGTTTCAAAATATTCGGCGAAAATATCCAAGAGATAGTTGCGCAATACTCTTCATGTTTTCCAAAAGTCACTGCTAGTTAGGATCATACTTGGTAGTAGATGTATAAATTATCGGTCACTTCCTTGATTCTAATCTTCCTTGATCTAATCGGATACAATGAAAAAAGTTAAAATATTCCATTTTAAAAATAATAAATTACAAAGGTCTTTATTAGGGTGAGATCGAGACTAAGATGCCAAATTTTCCATCTAATCTAGTGTTAATTTTAATAAACTCTAAAATGGAACTAATTATTCTTAGATATGAAATCGAATAAAGCTTATTTGTGTTCATAGAAAACCTAAGTAAAGCCTAAAAAAGCTAAAAGAAATGCTCGCTAAGAAATGGATGCGAAAATTTTGGACTGAATCTACCCTGAGTAATGGCAGAAATATACCAAAAAAGAAACCCAAAAGCATGACCGGGAAATACAATGCATGATACATGTAAAATACACAGGAGGGAACAGCTTGAAAAGTCGACGAATTGCATACATAAGTTAGATGTGGGCGTCACGAATGAATGGGAATAAAAACACGCGGACACATTTTCACCGATTTACGAGCACGTGCTGACGCAATGATCGTGTGACCGAGGTTCAACGAATGGCCTTTTGCATCACCATTTCCATTTTTTCTCCTTCTTCTCTTATTCTCGCCATGATTTCCTGATTCGAATGCGCGTGTGCGTTTCCTGTACACGTCGAGATTTCGCGTGGTTTGACTAAAGATAGTGATCGACGAAGAGGACACGATCAGATTGCATCTTCACGTCCGATTTATTTGTTAGGCGTTTTCTACTCTATCCTTTCTGTGGGAATCGCTGATTTCGAGATTGTTCCATCGAAACATGTTCATCTGTACTTCTATCCCTGTTTGAGTTGTGTTGGAATTGCTAATATTCTGAATAAATCTGGCTTCTTATTTAATGCTCTAAGTCGAGTGAGCGGAAGGTTAGAATTAAGAACAGCAAAATTTAGCTTTTATGCTTTTTTGAAATAGCATGGAAGATGGGAAATTTATGACAGATTTGTCGTTTCCTCGTATTCTAAAATGATAGAAAGAATTTATTCAATTTTATACGTGTTCATTTGCTTCGGTTATCTTTTTTGATTCTTTGGAGTTAACTTCATTTCAACGATTCTTAGTTCAGAGCTATTCCTTGCCATCAAAGATAAAATAAATAAGTTTTATAACTATGCTTATCCTTCAGTAAGATTTGTTTGGAATTTTCAACTAAAGCAATGATTTTTACCTACAATGTCAATCAGAAAGTTCCCATAAAATTTTTCTTCCGCTTACACTAGTAATTTCATGCGTTGCAGTTACCTCAATCGTTTTGTATCTACTTTTTTGAAGTAAAATTATTTTCTCGAACACCTGAACTTTCTCTACAGTTTTCCGATGGCAGTTTACGAAAACAATTCTCCTTTGTATGAAGTAAATGACGATTACATCGATAAATATCTATTCTTTCTTGCCTAAGTGGAATGGAATAGTCCTGCATGAAAAAGTTATATCACAGCATGCGTAAGATTGCCCATTATATTAACCATTCTCAATCGCTCTTTATGATCTTGGCATCTGGGAACCGATTCACTAGAATTACCGCAAGGTAGTTCATGGCTTTTATTTGGTAATCGATCACTTTCGTGACGGTGGTTCGGCTTATTTTTATCTGCTGCGTAATGGAAAGGTATTGTATTTGGCCCGATATACTAGTATCGCTGAGCTGTTAGAGATTAATGTTGTAAAGGTATTAATAAAAATGGTCGTATATATTTCAACATTATTTTCATCGTAAACGAAAATGTATCCTTATACAGAAGTATTATATCTCATATTGTGCTCCTAATATTTTACTTCCATGGATGTTAGTAATTCTCTCATTACGAGAAATGTATCCAACTTACTTCTGAGGGTTTCCTGATATGTCGGTGATATTTTAGAATGCTTGATTTTAGAGAAGTATGTATGCAACTCTATTGGAAATTAATATTTGAATTGGAATTTGTGAGTATACTTTGCAATCTTTATTTCCATAGATGGGTAATATTAATATCCATTTGTTATCCATCCATATTTTTCATACTTTTCTAAATTTTTATTTTCCTGGTAAAAGTCTAATATTATATCTACTGAAACCAAAATCATGACGACAATCATCTTATATAATATTCTCCGATGTGTATATATTTATTTATCCGATGTCAATAACTCCCGTTGAACATAAGCAGTCCCCTCGACGACCAATGAGATTGTTGAATCCAGAGCTAATGCATTCTTAGAATATATACATAGAAAAATCCATGTTACATTTTTGACGGAGAAACTCATAAGTTTTGTATATAATTTGCTTGTTGATTGTTATGTAAGGAAATAACCGCTGCCACCTGACCAAATGGCCAAATTGCAGCGATTTGATAATAAATAAACAGTGGCTGAAATATCATAAAATAAATCTGTGTAAGGAAGATATGAAAATTAAAGGATACATTATGAATACGATTGCCTGATCTCTAGGGCTATTTTCAGTCTAAACGGATTCTACTTACAATTGTTAGATGATTTTTGAAAGTACATACGAGGGTGGTCTGAAAAGTTTCCGACCCCAGATTTTTCAGAAATCTTCAGAAAAGTTTCAGAAATTTTCAGAAAACATGTCGAGAAATGGCGAAATGTCGGAAACTTTTCAGACCACCCATGTACATAGTATTTATTTCAAAAATACTTGGATCATTCCCACCGTTCCAACGTATCCGAAGCTATAAAACTTTAGAACTGAAAACTATGTGGATCCTTACGAGATCCTTCTTTTACTTTCAGATCGGGTAAAGCAATTCTCCATTTCCTATCTCGCCTTTAACCCTTAAGCTGCGGGAGCTGCTCTGCGCCTTCTTGAACAGGCCAGTGGTAGCAGATATAGACCTTCATAATCCGGATAGACCCTTTTCCTGAGGGTTCGGTCATCGGTTATTGTCGAGAAATTTAACTACTTGTGTAAAGAAAATGTCATTGCCGATTTTTATTTACTTAATAATAATTTTTGATTAAATATTCAGTTCTTAGTCGTTTTCTAAGCAGTTTTAGATTATTTTGATACCAAACAATATGTATATATCTCGATTTGTAACAAAAATAACTAATCACAAAGAAAATAAACCGTGCTCGAAGGCAGTCAAAACTCGGAGTGTGGGTAAAGATGGAACCTGTTAAACTTGGGTTTTCCCGGATTAGAGAAAACCCTTTTGAGATATTCCCAACCCAGAACAATAGAGAGGTGCGAGAGATCGGGCTCTGTATTGAGAGGCAGGGTCATAAAATTGAAGGAGCAGGTCAAACGTTTAAAAACGTTTTCCCGCAGTTTAAGGGTTAATTCCTGCGCTTTCTTACACTACCTTTCTCCTCCATAGCAAGGCTTAGTATTGTTTACTTTCCGCTCTCCAAACGCCCGCTCTCTTATCATTAGGGAGGAAAAACATCTCTCCTTTACGCTCAATTCCCTCATTATTCTCTCCGTTTCACTCCCCCATTTCCCTCTCGACGTCAGTCAGCAAATCCCCGGATTTGGCGGACCAACTTTTCGCTAATTGCCCTAACCCATGCACTCTCCGTAGGCAACATCCCGCTCATCCTATCTTTGTACTCATGGCTGATGTGGGATTAGCCAGGAGTCAAGGCGAGGGAAGGGAAAGATTTCGCTTTTGGGTGCGGCTGCCTGAGTCGCACGTGCGTGAGCGTTCCTCCGCATGCAGTGGGTGTGGTAGTGGGAGCGCTAAATGGGGAGGCGGTGTGGGAGTGACGCGCCTTATAGTACATGTGTGTGTTTCCCGCTTTCCCTCCGTGGTGAAAAATAAAAGGAGGATGGACGGGCAAATGAAAGGGAAGAATGGAGGCGATTGGCGGAAAAGGCACGTTCCTCTTACGTGCTCATTAGGAGCAGATGTGCGGTCTAAAAGGTGTGATTGACGATCGGGAGGATGGTCTTCTTTATTTTTTATATTGCGCTGGGGTTTGTGTCGCACGTCTTGCGTTATATTTACGTTCGTTCTGAGTGTTATGACGTGATGAATGATGGCGTTTGCTTACGTTTTATCTTGAATTACAACTTGATTTAATCACTAGTTATTGGATGATTATTGACCTCACAACTGTAACCAATAATTACTAAGAAACTGTAATTCGAACTTCTTTTTTGTTCTTTAATATCAAATTATTCCCATAAAGGTTGATTTATTTTCTTTTAGAGCAAGGATTAACGGAGGTTGAAAATTGACACGATTGGGAATCGAACCATTAGCTTCTGCTTCCGAGACTGCTGTGATTACCACTCAACTGCCTTGTAGAATCACTAGAGTGTTTGCTCATTAATTGGGAGGCCTGGGTGCGATTCCCAGTTAAATCGATTTCTGACAATCCTAAGGTTATAAGGCACCCATTTTGTAGCACTAAATAAATACATCTACTTTAATTTTTGCTCACTGACATGGCCAAATTTTTGAGCTAGCAACGCTTTGAAAAGCTACAAAAGAATCACAGAATCAGAAATTGAGCAGATTTAAAAGAACCGGGCGAGTACAGCTACAGCATGACTAACAGTAGAAGTACTAAAGACTAAAGTACGAAGAACTCCTGAAATACGCAGCTGATGCTGAAGCTCCAGAATATCAATAAAGTAATTCTAACATTTACTGCCAATAAATCGCTGAATCTAAATTACCGAAATAATTTTTCGTAAATTTAGTCGAAAGAGATTTGTAACTTAGCCTTCAGATACAGTCGACTAGTACGAGATATATACTACTCATATATCCCTCGACTTTCGTTAATATAAACTGTAAAAGCAGATAGCGCTTCTCTTATTGAAGCTAAGCTGGCGAAATTTTGATTTTCAGAAGAAAAAAGTCGGTAAAGGAAGAGAACATTTTTGGGGAGAAAAATGGAAACGGTGAATGGTAAAGATGGCAGGATAAGGGGGGATATTCTAAGGAAAAAGTGGAGGAAAGGAAGATTTTTGAAAGGGGATAAAAGAGTTCGGAGTGGAGATAATTGACGGTGGGGGATTAGGGATGGAAGGAGATATATTGGATGTGAAATTGTGGGTAATTGGGGATAAGGAATCTGAGGAAAGAAGATAAAATTAGATGCATAATTCGAAATTCCAACGAACAGCAGTTCATCAATATGCTAAGAAATGTAAGACAGACAATAATTGGGGTGGGAGAATATTTACGTAAGAAAATGAAATCAGGTGTTCATAGGGATGAGATATAAATCAAAAAGAAATTAATTTCCATAGTTAATCTATTTGATTTATTAGGCACATTCTGCTTTGCACCTTGAGTTTGTATATAGCGAGCGAATATGTATATTAACTAAAAGTGCGAAAAAATAATAAATCGAATGGGAAGAACGAACGGTCATAGGTAAAAAATTGTTGAAGAGTAGATTTCGTGTAATCTTCCGTTATGGAAAAATAAAAATTACACTTTAAAATCACGTGAATTATGCTTTAGTTGTAGCAACACGGGTTTCGTTTCATAATTTTATTATCATGTAATTTAATGATTCATGTTAGTGAGTCCCAACGCAAATAAATAATCATCTAAATTACTCACTATCAACTCTTTACTATGTAATGAAACACAAATCTCAACAATTTAAGCCTCATTTAGTGCTATTTATAAAATTTACTTCTTTATTTATCCATAAATACGATCAATCCGCTTTTATTCTCTGTTTCATTTATTTTAATTATACTCATGAAGGTCAGAAATCAACTTTTAGACTTTTCTTTACTTCATTCCTTTGTAATAATTTATCTTTTCGGGAGCAACATATTGGTTTCGTTTCAATTTCTTGGCCACAGTATATCTTACACCAATAACGTCTAGATATATTATCATGTAAACACGTTTTTAATTAATTTCTTGGAGGTGGTAATTGTCAGAAAAATTAAGTGCTACTGAATCAGCTTTATATATATGTGTATTGAAAATTACGCAAGAAAATTATTCAAGCGATGTACTCGGCTTGCGGTACATCCCAAGAATAAAGATAAAACAGTTCCATGGATAAAATATCGGAAGTCAAACCCTGATTTGTTTACTGCTGCCGTAAGTCAGATGAAGGTAATTGTCAGATATGAACTACAAAATTACGTACATCATTAGAGCCTGGGTAGAAACGCCGCTGATTTTCCGGAAATAGCAGCTTACTCTCGTAAAAAAGATCCTTAGCTTGTAACGACGCATTGGCTGCATATTTCAACACTTTTTTTTCTACTGTTAAGATGCATGCGCTCATACTTTCCCACTTCCCTCGTTAAAATTTCTTTCCCTCTGTCTCCAGATGCGTTCTCTCTCCAGTACGGTTTCGCGAGCCCGCTGATACCATTACGTTCCGCCATTTCCCCGTTTCATCTCCCAATCTTTCCGCTCCGCCGCGGTTTTATTCATTGAGGCGATCTCCCGCTCGCCCGACTGAGCTGCCACCTGTGCGCCAGTATCCGCACCTCGTTTCTTTTTTGCGTTTTCATTCACTCGTGAGGGAAACGAAGCCCTTTGCTAGTGCAGTTTCCGCGATTGTAAGCGCCGCGGAGTTTATAGCCGCCCGGATGATTTGAGAGTGGAAAGGTTCTGTTTCGTTTCCACTTTCGTTCGGGGGTGCCTTTTTAATCCGGGATTATCTTGTAAAGTTACTCGGTCCCGATCGGGCTTGCTTTCCGTGAAGGTTTTTTTTGCGAGCGGGGATTTGCGAAATAACCAACTTTCCAGTGCAGGGGAAAGATTTTCGTGATTTTTTGTTTTTTCAAGGCGGAGTAGAGCTTTGGAGTTGCAAGTTTGCGCTGGCGAATCTAGACGCAGAAAACTTCATGGGAACTGTTGTGGAACGAATCTAGCAGGATATACGTAACTGAGTCATTGAATGCCTTCTCTAGTCGCTGAGAATCTTTACTCTATCATCAAAATGCAAAAAGAATTGTTTTCCAAATTAAATTAATAAAATTTTTTGGGCGCCTACTGAACATAATCTTTTCGTTCACTGAGCGATATTTTGCGTTTTTGATTGATAGTATAAGTAATGCATCTTTTTCCTTAATATTTGTAATTATTTGATAGCATTATAAATTTTTCTATACTGTTAATTTAATCCTCTCTAGAACTATATTGCCAATGCAGAAGCTATATCGAAATTAGTGACCGCTAAAATTCTGGGAATTATAGAATGAGAATAATATTGAAAAATATTGTCCGAGTTTAATGAGGTAAAAATTTGTAAAAAATATTGATTAATATTAATTAATCCATAATTCGATATAAAACAACACCACTACTCTAGTATAAATTTCCGTACTTATTTTGTATTTATCGGAATGGTAGAGCAGTCGCTCGGCAAGAGAACATCCGGGTTCGATTCTCGGAATTTTTTGCTGCCCTTTATTTCTTGAGGACTTTTCTGCTTGCACTCTAATTCGCCGAAAATTCTTTTCTTATTTTTAATTGCCATTTAATACCGTAAATAGCTATGTCCCATTGATATTCCAAAGGACGGTAGCTAATGGAAATTTCGGTCAAATTATCGTTCGGTAAATGCACCACTCCAGTTGGCATCAAAAAGGAACCACTTCTTAAATCACCCCGCGGAGTGATTCATCACCTCCCCTCTACTCCAGATCTTATCTCCAACGATTAATTTCCGCCACCGCCTATTAAATCCGTTGGACTTCTATTAATCACATACGCTCGCATCCACGGCTGATTCCACGAGTTACCTAATGAAGGAATGAAGTAAGCAAGGAATGAGTCGGAAGATTCCTCCTTAAAGAAGTCTGCTAAAGGGCTGATGGTAATATCTAGAAAGGAAATTCCCACTCTTTTCGTCCACTTCTTCCGCTTCCACGGCGAGTTCGGGTCATCGGCTCTAAATGCGGGAAAATAACGGTTTATGCGGGAAAATTCTGCTCTTTTTTTTAATCCACGGCGGCTCTTAAGTGGTACGAGAAGTATGCGGTTTTGATTCGCTATATGTCTTTTAGAGGTTGCAGGTGCATCGTAGAAGGGAAGCTTGGATACCTGTTTGAGATGATTCACGCGTGTGTTTCGTAATAGAGAAATGCATCACTTCTAATTAATTCGTGTCGTATTTACTTTACAATAACCGGAAGTTTCTTTTCTGTCGTGTTGACTAAGATTGTGTTATTTAGTCATGGATATGACTATTAATCAATATTCTTATTTAAGGACCATAAAGATGACGTATTTGTCAGACATCATACGCTATAGAAACCGATTCAAAGCATTATCTATCGCCTCGGCCGAGATGTGGTGGATATACATAACTGAACACAGATTTTTACTTTTCCACAAAAATTTTTGTGGAAAATTAAAAATCTGTGTTCGATTCAAAGCATTCCGCTAAAAGTTTTACATTTAGTATAAATCAATAGAAAAGGATAATCGATAATACGGACACTTTCTCAGTGTTATAGATCCTGTATTGTTAAATGTTTTCCATTAGACGCTACAAATTGTTATTCTATTTCTTTCGACTCTAAACTTCAAGTTATTTAATATCCGAAGATTCGACTTAAAGTTGCAAGAAATCCGTTGCGATATTGAGTTGAGAAATGTTGACCTCGTTTTTTAATTGAAAATTCTTAATCTAGATTCCTTTATTATCTTACGTTGACTTCACGTATTTTCAAAAAGCGAAGTATCGCTGTTATTTTTAATGGGCGACAATCAACTTTTTGCATTTATCTCACCTATTCATATCTTATTTTTGTTGATGGAACTCGTAAGACTCAATTACAATGAGATAAAGATGTATGTATATTTATATATGCATACTTTTTTATAAATACTCTCTTCTTAATAATTAGGAAAATTCCTTTAATGTTTTTTAAAACGATGTGAAATCCTCCATTTCCTGAGAGGAACCAGTTATTGATTGAACTCTTTTTCTACTCCAACCATGGAAAATATTTTGCTAGGTAGACCCAGGTGGATGTAGGGCACATCCCAAGATGTTGTCTCATCCAAGGTGTGCTCCTCAGTAATCCCACGCTTATGTAAATGGCCTGCGACAGGTCAAAGTTCTCACAATTGCAGCATTAAAACGGAGTTTCGTCTATTCTTCTCAAGACGTTCTCGGTGTACAAATTTCATCTCCGAAAATCGTGTTTCTCACCTCTGAAAGGCTCCCAAACCTCATTTGGGATTATATTTTTGAGAATATCCCAGAGCAGGAGAGAAAAGTGCTGCTGCCACTCCTTCCTAGTTAACAACGAAGAACTGGTGCAAAGGTTTTGTAAAGACTTGTGCTTCTTAATCTTCAGTATTTCGCTGGGAAATCACTGTCTTAAAGCTTAATCAAGTAAAGAAGAGCTTATCAACTATTGTTCCCAAAGATTGAAGATGGCTTAATGCACGCCGCTTGATTAATGATAGCTTTATCTACTTGTCATTCACTATAGATATCTTTCAATTAACATTTTGATTTAATATTTTCTTTTTGCTAACTATTCAATCAGCGGGGTATTAATAAATATATAACATGCCGCTAAGTTCGAGCTGGTACGTACAACTTAACTCCTTGCAGAGAAAAATGTCGAGAAGTAGAGGATTTAGTAAAAGCAGCCCCTTCGAGAATGTTGAAAATAGCAATATTTTTAAAATCCTGTATTACAATGAACAATTGGAATACCTTCGATGGAATAAATTGCACTCTTCATTATCATTTTTACAATCATACAGAATCCTTATGCTGTTATTTCATTACAAGCAATGAAAATAGTTTCTGCTTGAGAAAAATTTGGCAACTTTCGACTCAATACATTTATGACTTTAATATAAGCATTTATGTATATAGTTTAACCAAGCTTCATGAGCACATTATGAGGAAATATACGATCTGGGGGCTGTAACACATAATTTCATAATCGAAATAATATATGAATTTAAATTACCAAAACTATTTGTATATGAAAAAATATTTTAATACTTGTTTTAATGATATAGCAAAAATTATCATTGTATTTTCAGGGTTCAGAAATGACAGCTGAATGTGGTGCTTGCTTCCAATATTTCATTTTCATGCTTACATAATGCTGAGTCTTCATAATTATTCGTTGTATTTACTGGGCAATATTCTCTTGCTTTTATTTTTTTAATAAAATCCCAGGTGAATATTTTTCCGTAACCGCTGGGTGTGCTATTCCTATTTTGAGGCCATCAATAAAACCCAGAGATGACAGTCATGGCTCCAAAAAAGGCCCGGATATTTAATAAGAACTTTTCAACGCAGCGAGTAAAACCCGTCTAATTTTTGCTTGGTCATAAATGTGGTTCTTTTATGATGCTATTGTAGTCAGGCACGCTCAATGCTTAGTCATCTCTGTATCTCATTCATTCACGAATATCATTGTCTTCCCCGAAAACATTTCCATTTCCTGTGCCATTTGCTTTAAAGCCCTCTAAGATTACTTGTATCATACAAATCTCACACTGGCACATTTTACGCATACGTATAGACTTGTGGATGTTCAGAATGTTTAATCGAATCACCTTTTTGTTCGACAAAAATTTCGAACTGAATCGACATTTCGACCAAATTGAATCAAATTGATTATATAAATAAAAGGCAGAGAAATATTTTTTTCGTTGCGCTCCTTTATTTCGTTTTTCAGTTTTATACATGAAATTTGTGTGGGTTATTTTATGTAAGTGCACTTCTAAAAAAATTTAATTTACAATTCCAAATGACTATAATTACGAAATTATATATGATAAATCAGACGAAGAAAATGCTAGATCCAGTTCGGAGAATTTACGGGATACAAATGAAAAAAAGCATCTTCTATCGAGACGAATATTCAATCGATTCGATTTGAATTCGATTCGAAGTAAAGAAGCATGATTTGCTCATCATTACTAATGCATATAAAATTTGTAATGGTGATCTAACAGTATTAAAGTTAAAATACTCACGGAAGACTTTGAAAGTTTTACTGCTTAAATTTCCTCTGATCATGATTTTCTAGGTACGAATAGATTTTATCTGTGGCAGGGTATTTAAATAAACATCCACGATAGTTTCAGAAACTAAAAGATTTCGTCAACGTTTTGTGCTTTTGCTGTTGGCGAAGTTTTTTGATATTAAGGTTTCCAAAATGTTGTTGAAGGACTAACAATCGAAAAAAATTCCCTCATTAAAATTTCCTTCGAGATATTTAGGATTAATTTTGCCAGTCTGACCGCAATCAGCGTCATCTGGACGGCAGTAGACCCCGTCAATTTAAGATTTCCTTTGCGAGAATGTTAATCTTCTTATCGCGATGATTTTAGTTCAAAATGAATGCATGAGATTGAAATGAAACTGCGTACTTAACCGCAGGCTACGAAAAATTATCTTTTGTTTTGAAGATTACCGACGCTCAGTCTTATCATTGATGATATCTCAGTCTTTAATTCAATTATTATTATTATATTATATTTATTTTGATGTAGCAGTGATTGGCAATTGTTTTTTATGAAATACTGATTCATGCAAACTTATTCATAAATGATGAGCAAAATTATTTTGAGAAGTGCAATACGATTGCAAAAGATAGCAACTGAACTTGATTAATGGAAAACGAGAATGTGTCAATTAATGCTTGTGATAGTCTGACCAAGGGCATCTTCTCTTGTGTAGCATTTGAGCAATGGAAACATGAAAACAGCAGCCATGTCTCTAAGAGTCATTCTCATTGAGCACTCGAAGGACACCGTTCCTCCCTTCCACTGTTGACCTTGCATCTCGTCTGTTTGACCCTTCCTCTCGAACCCTGAGTCTGCCCTTTTTCACTTCTTGCACATGATACCCAGACCTTTCTGCTGATAGTGCTCTCAGCCATTTACACTCTCCTCTCCTTCGCTTTAATGCCTTTAGAGGACTTTTAAGTGTCTTGCTAGAATATAAAATGTGTGGTTTTCGAGCCCTCGTGAGAGCAGCATGCTTCACCGAGTGACATTTTTGTTCAGTGCAGTTCGTGCCTCAATCAGCAGAGGGAACTAGAGACACGTGAACGAGTAATGCAGTTATCGAAGCATCGTTAGTTGGAATTTTATTCATGGTTCGATCCTGGTAATGTACTGACACTTGTGTTATTATCAAGTTTGAATGGAATACGAAAACTTTCAGTCGAAGAAAAGAAGAAAATTTTCCGAAAAAGCATCAGTTTTATTTTGTTTCATTCCGACGATGTCTATAAATTCGTTTTTCACGTTTCTTTTGATTTTCGAATAATTTTCATATTTTCATCGGAAAATTTTAATTATAATGATTTTGATCAGGTTAACCCAATTGCTTTATTTTAATAGACATATCCGGAAACGCCATCTTTTCTGGGGTGAGGAATTCTTGTTTTACTTATGCATAAATTATTATTCTCTCCAATGAGCGACAGATACGTCAAATAAATTATAATATAGCAAACTATAATCCTTCGTAGTGGAACTTTGAAATTATTTTCAGTAGTTCTCTATTTCTATGCGGAATATCGCCACCGATTATCAACAGATACTATGATTACATCCATATTATATCGCATTTCTAAATATATTGGCCTTTTTTACTCTAGAATTAAGAAATATAATTAATTTTATCAATAAACACGGAGATAGTTGGATTCTACAAGTGAATTTTTCCTTTTTTATTCATTTTAGTATATTATTGAAATTTTTTCGTACGGGCATATTACAGAAATTTATCTAGCCTATGTATTTAATTTTACACTCTTGGTATTTCAGGAAATGACTATCTCTATCGAGTCTATTCTTCGTCTTGATCCATCGAGGAATATTTCCCCATACATGTGCTTTGTTTGACACATCTCTCTCCTGCCACACCTCTTTTCGCGTCGCGTCAACTCCGTGTTATGTCTCTGTGCTTTCTCTTATTTCGCCGTAAAGCGTTTTCCCCAAACAAACGCGAGTACACGTGCAGGCATATGTGCCCAACCCACCGCGAACAGCGTAATTTTCTGCTCCCTTTGCTTCTTCCCCTTCTATTCCTGCAAGTCCCTAAGGTCACCCTCACACTTAGTGCTTCGGCTCAAGGAGGCCATGGTTTATACCTCGACAAAATGCATGTACGGTAACTCTCATATAAAATTCAAAAGCGTAGGGAAGGATAAGGGAACCAATAGAGATGGAGAATTCGCTACCCCCAGGCCCTTCTAGCGTCTTACGGCATCAAAGAACCTTACCTTCTGTGCCTGCTGAAGTCACAGTGAATGGATGGGATGCTTCAATTATTCACTGAAAATAAGGAGAAAGTACCAAGGGATTTCTAGAGGCTTTCCTTTTCCTAGATATTTTTTCGAGGCGCTGCGGCTCTTAATTTTTTAATACCTTTATTCTGGGTAAATCTGTTTCCCACGATATTTCTTTTTGTATTTTTTGGAGATCATTCATGCCGCGATTCATGTCATCGAAAACTTATTATTATATTAGAAATATATAATAAAGGATTCTAACACCTGCATCTCTATTTCTAAACCTTTTTATTCTCTTATCTTTTCAGGTGAGTGTCTGGAGTTCAGGCGTTTATCTGGTCCATATCTTTACTGTTCAAAAGCTGTAAGTATTATAATTACATCTACATCTACATATGTACCCTGCAAGCCGCCTTTCTGCGTGTGGCAGGGGGTGCAAGCACCATGACTCTACTACGTGATTTATCTACTTAATAATTTTCAATTAATTATTATTGGTAATGATATTTTTTACTTATGTGCATAGTCATTGTTTTATTGATTGCACGCGAAGATTGAATTTTTTTAAATCTTTCAGTTTCTTAAGATGTGAAGCAACTTACCATTAATTTGACGTTATTATGACTTATCTTGAATTTTTACCCAAAGGAAAATATTAGGCTCGAATATGTTATATTATTATATAAAATATTAACTCGAATGTTTTGGCACAAAATATATACTTAAGATTTCTTAACAGTTGTATAATCAGTATGGTGAGAAAATTAGATTTTTTCCATTTTTGGAACATCGTCGCCAACTCCGTTGCAACGTTTTTATATCGAAAATCAATTTCAATCAAAAAACTTTCAGTCGAATATTCTCTACATCATCATTTATTTCACCTCTAACGAAAAATGGAATGGTATCTGCATTTTCCCCTTCGTCTTCTAAGTTATTTTTTTGAAACCAGAATCTAGAGAGGAGAGATATCAATTTTAGAGTTCCATCAACGAAAAGATGTTTTTTAGCCGCCATAAATATAGATTTTTGTCTTGGGTTTAATTAATATTGACTTAGCTTATTCCGCTTTTTTTCATTATTGTAGGGAATTTAACCCATCAACCTATCTCTGTTTGTTTTGGAGCAGAAGATCGTGATGGTTGTATCTTTTTTGTGTGGATCGGAATGAGTCATGGGAGAGGTTCACCGTTGGGTATATATCTCTTGTCCGAGTTCAGAGTGCGTGTAACCTCGGTCACAGAAGCTGGAGCGCATACCTTCACCCCCTTTTCTTCCCCTTCTGCCTAGGAAATCTCTTTTTTAACTGCCTCCGCTCGTTTTCACAAATTGGACGATGCAGTCGCTCGCTTCGGAAGTTTACCATTGGTGCATGCACGACACACTCGGTTCGTTAACCATCTCCTCGGTTGTTTCTTCAGTGATAACGTGATTCTGTTCTAAAATCTCTCTAGTGAATCCAGATGTCTATGTAGATCACAGAGTTCTCTTGGTTTTGGTGGATTATAAAAAGTTATTATTCTGTGTTTTTCGCTCACAGACTCAGACTTTTTTCTGAGGAAAAGTAAAAATTATTTATTGAAAAACTATTATTATCTGCTAATTTAAATGAATTATTATCAAAATAAATTTTTGATTTAGGAATTTGCAGAATTTTATTTTTAGCTAGTATGTAAAGCCTTTATGGTTTTAAACGGTAAATTATTTTAAATTAAGAAGCAGCACCAATCCTTTAAATATAGTAAGTACAAGATAAATATATTACGTTGAAATTTTTTTCTATTGAAATAGCTAAGGTTTCCTTGAATAGCAAAATCAACTATCGCATGGGTTCTGCACAACCGAATTTTTCTAAGTTGAATTTTTTGCTTTAGGAGGAGCAAAATCCGAGGTACATACAGTGTGTTGACATTTACTTAAAAAATGGAAAACAGCTATTTTTTTCTTTTGCCATAATTGGAGGAAATACTTAATATACAGTCATTAAATTATTCTTGCGATTATTCCCTCATGAATATATTTAAACTTATGTTCATGTCCTTATATTTTTTGGATTATTTAGTGACAGGATAAAAACGACTTAGTGGCCGTAACCATAAATTTAAACCGGCCAAGTTCATATTAAAGTGGGTCTTGTATGAAGCTTAAATATCTAATAAATTCTACATAATATCAGATTGTTTGTTTAATTAACGATTAATTTAGGTTTATGATAGCCTTTAGGGGGTTCTTTTACGCCTTCCAAAGAAATACATGGCAGAAAAACAAGATTCATAAGTAAATAATACATTCGCAAAAAGTCCTATAGTTTCCTGTATTAATTGCAAAATAATATTCTCTCCAATCATCCAATTTGTCAGAGAATCGTGAAACTATTAACATCATCATTCTTCGAAAAATTTGTCACAATCCCAGCGCTCTGGAGACACGACGAAAATTAACTTAGTGCCTTCATTAAGGATAAAAGTCTTAACATCGTAACTTTTCGTTATCCCGACATATCTGGAGATGTTTTTTTCATCCTCTTCTCGTAAAGAGAGGAGCTAATAATCCCACGTAAAATAAACTCGGTAATGGCCTTAGCGAGGCCGTTTATCTTGAAAGGATTTGCATGTAACGAAAATTTCAGGAAGGTCTTTTCCTAATTATATCAGGGTAAACAAGACCCTTTCGGGCGAGGGAGAAAAACGGGGGAATTTCATCCTCTCGTTCGCTTTAAGGAGAGGTCAAGGACCGTGTACCATCTCTCTCTCTCTCTTCCTCATGCCTTCCTTGACCCATTCTCAGCCTCTCTCTCTCTTTCACAGACATGAAAACAATCCCAACCCGTAAATCCGTAGTCCCCCCTCTCCTGTTCTCCCGGGGGATTTTCGCGCTCCTATTGTCTCATCCTCTCCCTGCGTCACTGGATGCAGAGAAAGGCATCCTTTTTCGGATTTCGGGAGTGACTGCTCGAGGAGTCGAAATAAAGAAGGAAATATTGTTCTCGTGACCTCGATGGTCGTCTCAGTCAGAGCAGTTTTCAAGGGTGTCGTATTTTTAACGAATTCCGTATTTCGCGAGTTAAATTTTCTAAACTTTTATTCATCTTAGTATTGTTATTGCTTTATTTCTCCAGCTTAATTTGAATGCATTGTTATTTGCATCTTACAAGAGGCTATATGGTGTAAGGCAAGGGATGTGAAAATCCTAATTAAATTTCCGTGCCCCCTAAGCTATTCGGAATGGAGATCAATAATAATTTTCTCCTGATATCGAAGAACTTCAAAGCCTTCTGGATTCGAAAGTTGCATTTACCAAGTGCACGGAAATTTATGTCTCGTATTTCGTCACGCACATCACTACCCCAGAATTTCTAGAAAAGCATACGCCTACATTTGGCTCTTCTTTCTTTGAGAAATTCTCGCACTAGGTTTTGATAGGATTTTTAGATACAATGCATTAATTCAAACGGTATATTAATTTTTATGGCAGAATTTTTCAAATATATCGTGATTTTATCTATTATTTTTGTATCTGAAAAAACTTGTTAGTGAAATTTTAAAGTACCATTTTTCTTATTTTTTTAATTTATCGGTTTCAGATGAGTATTTAGTTTTATCTATGGCGAGATTATAATTATGTTAGCTTTGTCGTTGTAGTAATGACTTCCAACAGTCTCTGTTTTCAGTCATCCTGTTTTCATATGAGGTACATCATCTTTCATTGTATGGGAATATCGAATTTCCGTCAATCGTAATTTATAAATAGGATGTTCTTGGTCGAGGTCGACCTTTCAGTTTCTTACCAAAAATTTTTTCCAATATGTTTTTATCTTTTTCTTACAAGCCACCGATAGGCCGTCAATAATAAATTGGAAGCATACCTTTCCAAGAATTCAATGATATAGCAAGATATAAGAAAGGGAAGAATGTCCCTTTATACATTATGATTTTTACAGTCCAGAGGGACCATCTTTATTAGTAGTCAGGAAATGACCCTTATTCTTGTTCATTGATATAAGAAAAATTATAAAATTAGTCTAACTCTATGAATATTTTTACTGTCAGTATATTTATTGTCGTTTCTATTCACAAGGGCCATTCATATAATTCAAAGGAACTCAATAAAAAAAAGCATAAATGCCAACAAAAGAACTTTCTTCATCTCTGCAGATGAAAATGTCTCGGCATCATTTAATGTAAATTTTGACAAAGAGTGATTTTAAAGACAAATGAAGGTAACAAAGCATTTTACTATTCTTAACGTAAATGTTTCATTTTTTATTATATCTTTTCTGGCTTATCGTCGATTTATTCTATGTAGATTATCGTTTACGATTTTCATTAGAATCTCAAATTCATAAAGTATTATTTTAACGAATGCTAATGAATGATAAGTGGCAATTGCTCTAGTTTTATGGTCCTACCTTATGCATGCCATATTCAATTTCTTCACCTCCGTAAAAATCTTCTTTGATCGCATATTAAAATAGGCAATTTTAGGTTGATACCGGCGTTCTAGTCGGAGCGTATTATCTATAATGGGCAATCTTTTCATTGTAGTAGGGAAAACCTAATTGCCTTCAGAGTAAGTGACGAAAAACCCAAAGTAGATGTAGATTGAATGAGAAATTCAAAAACGTTAGTCGGTAATTAAAAGTCAGGCACTAAAAAAACTTTTCAGAAATCATCCAACGTAATTGAATTTTCGTTTCCGAGAAAGTATAGTTAAGAAAGATATGAAGCCACTCTGCTCGTCGGAGATACTCATTTTTTGCTTGTTACGCATAATCCGATTTTCGTCTTCAGAATTCTTTCACCAGCCCCCATCACTTTTTTAATTTGGGCATCTCATGCTGCAGTAATCCTTGCATTTCTTATTCGCTTCACCGATCCTTTTCCTTCTTTTTTTTCGTGCTATCTTTTTGCTGAAGAAAGTAGTACGTCTATCCCTTAGTCCTTTTCTTCCATTGTCCCCGTTCCAATTATTTCATTCTTGGTCGGAATGCTCCCCGAGGGTGAAATGAAGAAACTGTAATTAAAACCTGTCTCACAATGGACCTTCCGAGACTTCTTCCCCCGCAAACTTTTTAAAAAACTTTCCGCCCGCAATTTCTCTCCCTGAATCTTTTTTCCCCGCGTGATGGGGCTTTCATCCCCTTTGCTTTTTCACTTCTTAAAGTTCCTATCAGTCTCTCTCTCCCTTATTCGTATCTCAGAACGTTCTCTCTCTTTTCTTCAACGCTTCATCTTCTCCATTGTGTTTCCTTCTTTTTTGACTCCTTTGTCGTTTTTAACTGCGTCCCCTTCCGCTTTGTTTTTAAGCTCTCCTCTATTATCGTTCCTCAAGTGTTTCTTTTGGTGTATTCAGTGCTTATGATGGTCTACTTTGACTCTGATTAAAAACCGTTGTATTAATAATGATGATATTATCGCTCAAATGGCACAGATATATTAGTCAGAGTCTTCGAAATCTCTATAATTGTATAGTACTTGCCTTCCTCTTGTGTCCAGCATTTTATTCTTTGAAAAGTTTTTCTCGAACCTTTTACTCCTTTGAATTGAATTCATACCGTTCTACTTTGAGTAAGCTATCTCATGTACCGTACTGCCTTTTGAATTCTTGAGATGAAGATATTTTATGGGAGATACTGTCGAGGTGATTAAGGAATTTGCTTCCCTAAGTATTCGTTCTAGGAAAATATTACCGTAGAAATATAATTATAGAAAAGAAATTGCTCAAGTGCAAATTATATTTAATATAAAATTAATCATAGAATTCATAATAATTAGTCTGAATTGGAGGATGGTTTGAAATATGAATTTAATAATTCTTAAAAATACAAACGTTTCTTCAATTTTAAGATTGGATAAGAGAAATGTGTGGAAGTAGTATGGCTAATCTAAATTAGATATTTAATAAATAACGAAAGCTTTTTGCAATACTCGAAGTACTATATAAATCACTAGCTAAGCCAGCTTTGCAATTGTATCTCTATTTTTTATCTAGGAATTCAGCCATGAATCGTGATTGGATTGTATAATTTAAATCTTTTATTTTGATTGTTGCGCTCTTACATTTATCGATGTTGTTAAAATTATTATGCGCATTATGTCAATATATTTTATTTTGTCTCAGATTTTTATTTATTTATGCATTTATGCTGCGAATGGAATTTCTTCAAGTGGAAACCCCAACCATTATCTAAGAAAAACTTAATACAGTCTCCAAAAAGTTATACCAGATGTCTAATGCGGATAAACGTTCCAAAAATAATTTAGCTATTTACAGATACTGTTCGAACATAATAACTCTACAACAAGACTTACAGAATATGGCATTGGTACCTCTACTATTACATGTGCACCATATCTATCATATATTCAATTTATGTAATTGATGTCTTAGCTTTGTAACTTTATATTTTCATAGTTCACCTACTTCAAACCATCTGCCCGTCTGATATTTTGCGCCCTCCATTTTCCCGCATCAAAACTTCATTTTTCTCCCCTTTTATTCCGGCATACCTTTCTTCTTCTTCCATCATCTTATCTCCTTTGTACCTCCTCCCTCTTCCTTCATTCCCTTTTTTCCGTTCCCATTTAAATTCCTCCGCATTCCCTCTCGAGCCTTTTTCCCTTTGTTTAATTGTAACTCCCTCAAGTCCTCCGCTTTTCCGCCTGCTTTTATCTCTTTTCATCTTCCTGCGTCATTAAGAACTTTGCTGAAAGAGTCGCTTTATTTTGCCGAATTTCGTGAATATCACACTTCGTCGTCGGCGGAGCCACTGTCGCTCTCGAGACACGAACTTTTCTCCAACTTGTGTTCGGAAAGACCGAAACTTTTACGGTGCTTGATCTTTTTATTTCCTCGAGGCTTTTTCTCGCCTTATCCTCTTAGGAAATTGTCCCTTAATATTCCGGAGATCGTAGAAAATTGCCAAACATCGAATCAATTTTGTGGGAGTGTTCGAAGCTCCCTACTTTTCCAAACCCTTTATTTCTCGCGTCGTTTCCATTAAGCACCTTGTTACTTTTTAAGTGGCGAAGTTTTATGGACTGCGAACAAGAGAGGAGTAAGTTTATTCACTTAGTCGCGTATCTATAACTTTTCAATTCTTTCCTCTATTAATTAAGGCGAATAATGGAACGGTTAAATTTCCTCCTACATTAATGGAGGATGTACTACGAAAAGAGAAAGTTGAAAATATTTGCGTGACTTAATTAATTTTCTTTGTTTATCATTGAGCATTAACTTTTGCTCCTTTTTCTTAAAATAATGAAAGTAAATACTTCTTTCTTAGCCTTAAAATGAATTGTATTTTTGTTCCCGTTTATCAAATTTCAGTCAATGGAATCTTACGTTGATAAGTAAAAATGTCTTATATGTAATTAAATATTCTTCTATCTGCTTTATTTGAATACTTTTAGTTCTTTATTTGAATAACTAGTTTTTTACATGAAAATTCTAGGAATAATTTTTGAAGAAAATACGTAATCATCATGCTGATGAATGCATTAATTTTAATAAATCTTGTTGAGAAATGAATGTCGAAGTTAGTTGTACTTCTTATTTACGTATTTCTTGACTCAATTGCGTCCCATTAACATTTTCAATGTCATTCTACTAACTATAAAAATAAACTAAAGTTATTCAAATAAATAACTAAAGGTATTCATGACGAAGTCTTCGAATGCACTATTATTTTCGATTATTTACGTAATTAATACGAGCTAACATTCTCCTGCCTTTTTTATTTCGAATTATTTCAATTTTTGCCGAGAAGAGATGAGAAAGAAATTGCTGGCCAATGTTTCCAAGTTATATCGCAACTATACCGAGAAAAACATAGGTTGGAACTTATTACTTTATATTTGGGTTTAGAACAGAAGTTGTTTTTATCTAGAGTGATATCATTCACTGGATGCCGATGATTTATATAGTATTATTATTATTATTACACAAAACCGTCGCAGATTATATCTGTAAAGCTGATAATTTAAGAAATTAATCTTCATGTAGCTGTTGAGATGAGGGCGAACTGTTCTAATACGCGCTAATATTATCAACTCAATACCACGGTCGATATGAATCCCTTCGTGTATAGTTTTCTTTGTCTGTATGTCATTGTCCTAAGTTCATAACCAAGATCACTTTTCCTATGGTTCCGTTTCTTGCTTTAATATCTTTTAAACTCTGTATATCTATCGGCCATTCAAGCAACCAGTCAGCAGCTCGCTTTAAGTTGCCGCTGACTGAAAATTGCTGTGCGGAAACTATTGTTTTCCAATAGTCTTCTGGCTTCAAACTTCCCTTCTTTTTTGCGGCCTTTGACTTCACCCTTTTCCTTTCCTCGCATTTCTTCAGCTTCCTCCTCTTTTTATCCACTTTGCCGCCTGTCGATGCCTTCCATCGCTAATCCTCTTTGCTTCGGTTTATCGTCACTCTGAAACCCTTTCCTTCACCGCCTTACTTCCTCCGTTTTCTGGAAAGCGTTGATTGATGACCGCACGCAAGACAAAACAGCGGCTCTTTTTAGTAGTCCCTTTTAACCATAAACACCTGAAGATACATATTCGATTATAATTAGTGATCGCTCATTGGGAAACATAGATTTAATGAATTGAAATATCGTTTCTAAAAGTATAATTTAAAAAAGTTCAAGTGCAAAAGTGGATCTAGAAAATGGGGAGCGATTTGAAAGTTTCCTCATGACCAATTAACTTTTAAAATGTCACAGTGGCATGATAAATGAATCAATGAATTTGGAAGTATTTCCCATTGGTTTTGATGTAATTAGCTTTAAAATTATGTAGAACTTTTAATAGATTGCCCTTTAATATGTGCACCTTTCTGCGTTTCAAGTTTTCTGTAATATCTGTTAATAACATTCCGATAATTTTTATTCCGAAAAGATTTGCGAATATCGAAGAATTTATGTAAAATTTTTAAATAAAAAATATTTTTGACTCATCCTTGTCGATTAATGAGGAACGTTTTCATGTCTTTGGCTGAAATTAATTAAGGTTCTTCCGTTTAGCATTTTTACCGATTGTATAATCAAAATATTTTAATGCAATTCATATGGCTGTTTTCGGTGGATGTCTTACTTTTCTGCGTTCTTGTATAATTTTCGATTTTTGTAGCGTTAAGCTACTTAGTAAGTATACCATTAGTGATGAGTTGCAAATCTTCAACTTCAACAGCTAAAATTTTCAAAAGTCGATTTATTTGTTTAGCTAATCGGTGAAAATGATAATAATATTATTACTGACTTATTGTGACAGGAAACAGAAATTTTAATTAAATGTAGTAAAGCTGTCTTTCATGAAAGTATATTTCCAATTTTTTCGCCATTCCGAAAATGTAACCATGGCACTTGTATTGAATCATTGTGATTCCGTAACCTATCAAACATGTTCGCTTATCTTTAATCTTTATACATCTTTTACGACTACGATATTTAGAACTATACGATACATTTCTTCAGGCTTACGTCGTGGGCAATTTGCCACGGTGACTATTTTATTAGGAGACTTCATAAATATTGCCCAAGTTCCGTCTGAAAATAGGTTTCCTACAATGTAATCTCCTTCCCTCTTACCTCTGGGATTCCCTTGAGGATGTACCCGACCTTTCTCTGCAACCGTTCCTTCAATCCTTTCTCTTGTTCCTCAACTTCTCCAAGGGCAGCACGTTCGCTATTCTACCACACTGCCTTCCCTATTGCCCCTTTTCTTGCAGGAAATCATGTCCTTTCTTTTGGCCTCTCTTTCCTAATTTTCTCCACATCTTCCCAAAAGAAAGAACCTTTGGGACGTTGCTCGAAAAAATACACTCCGTTTCCTTTGTGCGTTTCATTCCTTGTTTCTTTCGTTCTGTGACCAATTTAACGACCTTTTTCGGAAGGAGATCCGCTCTCTTATGGTGGAGTTATATCTGTAGCTTGAACACGGTTATACTAGCTAGATGGTGTTTTTCCTCTTTAATTCTTTAGGTAATACTTTAATCATTCTTATGCATTTTCGATGCATTTATGAGAATACAAATTTCGTTGTTTGATGTACGCATTCATTAAATTATATTGCTTCTTGATTGAATAACTATTTATATTACACAATATACATCTTAATAAACAAGCATTAAATGTAGTTAGAATTCTCTCTGGATTCCTACTTGGAGAAATCGTGGTCAATGTTTTAAACGCTAAGCAGAATGTTTCTCTTTATTAGATTATCATAAATTTATCTCATCGTTTTATCTCCTTATGAGTACATAGATGTCGTGACGCACGAACTTAATTCGTTTCGGTTTTAAGTTCACTACTCGAAAAATTCATATCTCAAAGCCCTGTTTTCCATGATATTTTTTGGCTTTTTCGGTTTTTTTCTCGAAATACAGCTTGTACCTAGAGGTCAAAATGGAGTCAATATGTCGACAAGTTTGTACGTAGATCTGTTTGTAACTCGAAATACATATGTACTAGGAGCTTTTAGTAGTAATGGTAGAAGGATAGAGTCATGTTCATAGGGAATCGAGTGTGGTCTTAGTTATAATTTATCATTTTTATAAAAATATATCTTAAATGTCATTATTCTCATTATGCATTGTAAAATGGATATAATATATCGAGTGAATCCTAGAAGTAATCTAACTTAGAATAAAATTATTTAATTAATTTTGAGAAAAATTAATATGAGTAAACAGGGATGTATCAAGCAAGAAAAATCGCGACAGCTGTAAAAGATTTATAACTGTATTGATCTTTGGAAATAGTTTATCAAATCATCTCAACTAGTACATCTTCAAATGGGTCATCATATCCGTTTTAGGAGGAGATTTATCGTTAATGGGTCGCGCGAATGCACTAAGATATCATAAATCCCGCTAAAAGACGGTTTCCGTGTATCTACCCTCGTTTGAATCTGGAAATGATGTCTTTAGAGGAACTACGTCATTTCCTTTCGATTTGTCGTCTCATTCAAAGACTAGTTAGAGTCTCACGATGGAACGGTTTCTGTAGCGGTCGCTAGAAGGGGAAACTCCAGTTCAATGGCAGCAAGTTTCTTAAGACTGTTGCGCTAATGAACTCATCGCCACCCAAGTTTAGAGTATCGAGTTCTTGCAAGTGCTATGAGCCATTTGAGTCATCTTTTTCAGTCTACTTCTTATCATTCCTCATGTGCTAAGTGATCTTTACTAGTCTAATTTTAAGGGTCGAAAGACAGTAAAAGTAGTTATTTTTATCCTGATAAGTCAATCACCAGTTCTCTGGTAGATGCAAATTTCACCTGGCTTTATCTCTCTTTGATAGAATCGGGTTGCAGTTACATAACAATAGAATTGATTTTAACTGAATCTATCGTAAACGGAAAATTTCATTTAGGGAAAAGTTTAAGTCCACTAATTTCCATTTGTGTCTTAAATATTTTTCCCATAACGGAATTAGTTCATTGATAGAAATAGGTATGTATTGTGTGCAATATCTGTGAAATTACCTATTATGTACCATTGATAATTACTATCCTAAATATATGCAGGCTTTATTTTTTCATAAAACTTCCGAAGTATAAAAATTATCTTCCTTTCCTAAATTATATTTCCAGAATGAAACATGGAATTTTTCCGTCGTAAAAATGTGGCATGTAATTTAACCATTCTTAAATAATATTTAAATGGACGAATAACTTTTGGATCATTTTGTAAGCTGACATAATTTATTGGCGGAAATTTTCAGTGGTCATAGCGTACAACACAGTTTTTAGTTGGATGTTTCGGTCGTTTTTTACTGTTTAAATACTTTAATAATCAAGTTAGAATTCTTCAATTTCTCTGTTGTTTTTTGCAAGGAACTCCGCTTTCACTTTCTTTGCTGCAAGCATTTTTCGCATTATATTCATTACTAAAGCTATTTTTTGTCTCACTTCTTTATGGGAGTATCGATCGTTTTATTTCATACTCTTCACCATTGCGTGTAAGATTTCCGCAGTATAAGTTCATGCCTCTTCCATAAGAGAGGTTTCTCACTGAGGATTTTGACATTTTAAGGCTTCTTGATTGGAATCCATATTTTAGTTTCTGAGGTCAGATCATTGCCCCCTTAATGTGATATTTGTCATTTGCTGAATATTTATTTTATTCTGTCCTCAAATATTTGTTTCATTCAGAATTAAGGTTTAGCAGAGGAAACTTTGGGGGCAAATTATACAACCATGCACGTATTTAAAGATATTTCAGTATCATTGACCTTATAAGGAGATGACGGTAATGGAAATTCCATAGTCTCTTGTCGGAGTCACGCGATCGCAGCATTATGTTATGACAGGAAATGACTGCTGGGCTGAGGTATTTGACATCTGTTCAACGAAAAACAGAATTCTATATTTGCCATCTGATGTGAAATCATAATTTATTTTGTTGTTCCCCACTGCTTGCATATCCGTGAACCCCTTTTTTTTCAAATATATGAATGTTTCGGTGTATAATTAGAGGATTAATTAACCAACCAATATTTCTTTGATTGATAAATTGTGAACAGTTCATATGCGAATGCTTACTCAGATTTACCTTTACAATTATTTTTAATTGGACTTTTTTTCTTTGGGATTTAATCTGGATTTTTTTCTCATCTTTCTCTTTTCATATGCGTCCTCATTATTTGATTATTTTTAACTTTTCTAATATTCATCTCAGAATTTACATGTACAAGTCAGTAAAGTTTTTTTTACCAAATCTTACTTCGTTTCCGAAAACCATAAGAGTGTTGCTATCTTAATATAGTAATGGTAGTAGGAAAATATAGTAGAAAATTTTGTGATTATTTCAATTTAGGTACTGTAAATATCAGTGAAAGTAGGTTGTGCGGGTAGCAGAAAAGTTGCATTATATATTTTATATGATGAGGGAAGGGTGGTATTAGTAATAATAATAATAGACTGGTAGTAGTAAGAATAGGAAAAATGGAGAAAATCAATACTATCAAATTTATCACTAAGATACAATTATCAGAGAGTAAAGGAAATGCCGTAAAAAAATCTCGTCTCCTCATCCTGCCATAAGGTGTAAGACTGATGAAACCTCTCGTATTTTACTTTTCATTCTTTGCTCCTTCATTCTTACCTATGAATACATTTGATTGTGCTTCCATTAGCCAGGACACTTGCCTCGTATCCTTTTCTTTTTATCTTTAATTCTTATCAACTTCCGTCTGTCATTCTCTTTCTCATGCAGTTCTCCCCTTTAGCTTACTAAAACGTCCTATCCCAAAGACTCGCCCCATCTTGAATAACGGCAATTCTTCTACTTATCTTCGCTTCCTCTTCTTCTTCTTCTACATCCCTTCAATTCCTCCAGCCATCCAATCTCCTTTAACTCCCAATAACGAGCAACTCTTTTCCTCTCTGCCCTGTCCGCCTTAATTAAGACGCATGGCCGTGGGTTCATCGTATCTCAAGACGGACGAGAATTATAAAGGGGCATCTCGACCGCCTCTGCACACACCAAGATGATAAACTCGGCAAATAAATATAAATGTCGAAGTTCGCTGCGTATCCGCCGGTGTCGCGTGTTTAGGGGCCGTGGTTAGTTCAGCAAGTCTCACGGTCGTTGCAATATTCTGTGAGTGCTTAGAATCTGGATTTGCTTTGCTGTAAGGCAGGGGTGAAACAGACGATAGGGAAAAAAAATGGATTTTCGTGGTTCTGAATCTTTTTAGATCTATCGTCGACGGTGATCTATTACTAATCGTTAATTACTTCCTTGATGTTTTACGTTTTCTTGCTGAATCTCCTGTAACATTTCTATGCATAACGATGTACGAGTAAGTCCTTCCAAGTCAACATACTATGAGCTTTTCTGCCTAAAACTGTTTTTTTCAATTCTTATCCTTTTAAAACTATCGTAAGTATCCCGAAATGATTAAGAGTACTCCGAAATCGGTCTTGGAAGCGATTTTTATTCGGATTCTATCGTCATCATCATACTACTTACTTACATACTACTACTAAAAATTTACCATCGCACAACTTATCAACTAGATGACAAAGGTATATCATTATTTTCGTCAGGATATTCAATAATAACAATAATAATATAATCTTTGACAGGTATACCCAATAATATCCGTTTTGATTGTCTGAATGTAGACAAACACAGATAAACGATCACAATCACTCATACCTTATTCAACAAAAATACCTCTTTAGCTGGGAGTCAGACGTGATACCTTTGCGTGTTAAAAGAACATGCGAACCATCGAAGCTTCGGCTGTTATATATTATTGTCACTGGCATAAAAATCCCGAAGGTCTATTAGTTCTTTACCTCTGAAAATGCAGTAATTAGAGAAACTATGGCCAAAGATAAATTCCTCACTTTTTTCTTCAGTAGTTTCATATGTTTACATTGCGTTAGGAAAGCATCGAGATCGTTTCTTCTCTCTTTCACGTATCTGGGTGGGTTGGAAGGGGAATCCAAGGGAATTTCGTTCGCATCCCAATCAACCTGCTAATTCGAAAGAGGCGGAATGACCACTCCTCATCTTTTCCTCCCTTCATCGGTTGCTCACGTCCGCCCTCATCAGATCCCCTCCATTCGGACACGTCAACTCCGATTACGAGCGAAGGGGTTGCAGCGGTACAAAGAGCGGATGTAAAGGATAGAGGTTTTTCTGGTGGAGAGTTAATGAAGAAAGGAAAGGAACGGAGAGAGTTGTAAGAAGCGAAGGAGGATGAAAGGTGTACTTCGTTGTTACTAATGTAAATAATATTTTGAATTAGAGGTTTGAAAATGATCCTTTAGTCGTATTTGTCGGCGTTTAGGTCTAAGTCGAGTCCAGGATTTGAAACAACTGTAAGTGCATTAGCTGAACAATCTAACGAGCTTAAGGTATTCAAAGCGCTTTAATCACTGTATTTTATAAAACATAGCATGTTCAAGTCAACTGGTACATGTATACATTACAAGTACGATGGGGAAATAATCTAGTGATTTCAGACTTTCCTGGTGGATTGCTTGTAAATATTGTTCTTTTTGGCGACAGCAATGTCACAAGAATTAACGTAGTTGGAAACCCGAGAACACAATTTACGGTAAATAATCTAAATTCCGAAATTTCTCTCACTTCTACAAAATATGAAGATCGAAAAAGTGAGTCTTATTCTCATATCTGAAGAGATTCTTTTGAAATCTACTCTTTCTCTCTGATTACATCTTTGGTATTTGAGACAATTGTGAGGATATTCTTTGAAATTGTTGATTCAAGTTGTAGATAAGCATTTTAATTTATAAGTTATACTTTTAATATTTCTCTATTACAATTTCTTCAGTTATCTGCAATTCAGTTTCTCTATTTTTCCAGTAAACGAAGGAATAATATAATTAGTGTCTCTTGAGCACATTTAACCATTGATATTTATAAAATTTCAAGTATGTTCTCTGATTCTTTATTCATTTCCTTTTCTGCATGTTTTCGATCATTCCTTCATTAAAGCATTGGGTTGTAATGCATAGTTTCGTTAGATTTTTACCGCTGATGTTGATGTACCATTTATTCAGACCGTACTTTTTTAATGGGATCCCCCAAATTAATCATGCCTTTTTGAAACTGAATTTTGACCGTTTAGGCGTGATGTTCGAATTTCTCTTCATTTCCGCGCGTGGTTATTCAATATTTGTAATGCATCTCTTTCAATTTCCGACCGCCTCACACGAATAGAGCATTTTTTCCTCGGCGCTGATTTGTATTTACTTTTATCGTTTTCCCCACCACACAGATTAATCCCCGCGAAAATAAATGTTTGATCGGAACGTTATTTCGTTAATTTTAACCCTTCGCGCTCGATCAAACGCCGCGGTCGGGGTAAGAAGTTAATGAGCGTGATAAAGCAACCTCCGTAAATAAGATCGTGTGGATGAGAAGCGCTCGATATAAATCGATACTTTGCGAAAGGGAGGAGAGGACTCATTAGCTGCGGAAATCCACGCAAGTCTCTCGCTCTAATACGAATCTTTTATTCATTTCTTTTAATCGTTTGATGCGGAGTTGGAGCATCTTTCTCGCGGTCGTATCAGCGCATCTTTCTATCGAATGACGTGATTTAAAAGATCGATGAGATGGAGAAATATCGCGAGTAAAAAGAGGAAATTCAGCGAGTGGAAGCGAAGTAATTCTCACGGAACATTAGATCGATCATTACGGCTGTATTTCTCGAATTCTGGATCGGGTTTTTATGGTAACTTCTGCTTCAAAATCGTGGTGGTTTTCATCTGAGTAGGAAGACGTACTCTGGTTTACTAGTAGTCGCTCTCTTCGACTCACAAAATGTACAGGAATGTATTTTGAAATCGTTGCCTTCACCTCGGTTACTTTCAAATCAGAGCGGTTTGAATTTCCGATGCAGCAGCATTATTTTTACAAAAAAATACTTATCTTACTATGAAGTTAAATCGGAGTAAATTCGCAATCATCTTAAGAATCAGAAACTCTTATTCAAAATTGGCTTAATCTTTGCGTTGTGCTTCGGTTCAAAGTAGATTCCAACGATAAATATTCCTGTGGAAGATAGAAAAAATTAGGAGAAGCGCTTTAATTAGAATCTGTGTGTGATTTATTCTCTTTTTTTAACGAAATTCGTGTTTCATGACTAATTTAAGATATAAGTAAAACGTGCCAATTTTTCATTTATCTCCAGACTCTGGTAATGGCACATCTATAAATTTCGGTGGGAAGTGGTAATATTTAAATACTAGTATGTAATATTTTATTACTTCTGAAATTAGACATTCTCGACCTCTCATTTATTCTACATTTTCTTAATGAGTTGAAATATTTTCCCTGCAGGAAATATACTTTATTTTTATGAAGAAACCTCTGGCTCTGTTGCAATCAAGGAGAGATTATTCGTACCCCCTCTTTGTATGGAACATTAGTAAATGACTGAAATCAAGAATAATGATCATCGAGACTTTTTACTTCGTTTTCGGTTTAATAGACATTTGAAGTTAAATGATCCACGAAATTGAGCCGAGCTTTTCTTCGCTTTTACTCAGTACGGTAAGAGTGTAATCTCATCCCACGTATTGTGTAATTTGCATCATAACGAGTGACTTTGGTTCTTCGTTTTCTTCTTAGTTCTCGGATCGTATAATTAAGATCATTTCCTTTCTCTGATGGTAAGAATAAAATTGATATCGGTATCCTAATCGGGACGTGCATTTTTCTTATAAGTGACATGAGGAATACAATCAAGGCGTAAAAATGAGATTTTAAGATCAGCGTAACACCTTGTTTAAGTTTTGTTATCCTCAAGTTATCCTTCCTAACATTTGCAATCTCAATTTACTGCTGCAGATGTATGTATTGTCGGTACACAGGATGATTCTATAGAGTTTGATGGATAATGTTAGGTATAACAATATAATGTTTGGTTGTTTGATTGTATTATCATCTTACCGACCTCATTGACTAAACTGACGGTGATATCTTGCAGTACATCCGAATTTATTCCTTAATTTTGCACTCTGATAAATTTTCCGAAACTGTTTGATGGAATC
Organism: Pachydiplax longipennis; assembly: GCA_036926295.1. NCBI lineage: Eukaryota > Metazoa > Arthropoda > Insecta > Odonata > Libellulidae > Pachydiplax > Pachydiplax longipennis. Next base: position 16,930,305 of record JAVFKF010000001.1, on the reverse strand, counting down.
GTATCTTGTTTTAAAAGAAAAGTACTTCTAGTATATATTAAGAAATTAATTTCACTTCTCAAGTTAAGAAAATCATTGCAATTATGACTTTCTCTTGCAATTAGTATTCAGCGTGGAATTTTTTCTTGTTAATTAGCTATTATTTAATTAGTTAAGCCTAATTATTTAAAATTAATCGCCAGAAATATGTGAATCTTATTGCTGTGTTATTAATATTCCCCTATTCTAATTAATCACAAAATACTATGTGCAACGTATTTAATTCCTTCATTACTAGCGCGTAACTTTCTAATGATGGAAGCAAATAGGATTAAGTGCATCATTAGAGTAAACTCCGATGTATCTTTTTTACCAAGTTCTTATTTCGTTCCTCACCGTTTAAATGAATTGTCTTCTTAATCACTTCGCCACGGACTTCCGATATCATCGTTAAATCCCGCCAGGAAACCGGTCAACGACCCTCCTAAAAAATGACCGACGAGAATCCCGCTCAAGTTTCCGCAGATTGCAGGAAACGTAGCGGTAAAGAAGGAAATCGCTCCGTATATTTCAGTAATGGATATTTCCCTCCCGATAAATATTTATCATTCTCTCTTTAAACTGCTCTCCGCCGTAAGAAATAACTGGAAGTCGATCTTTGAGGTTTTGTAAAAAATGACGACTCAGTCCCGTGTCAAAAGGCCATATGTGAAAAATTCAAACGAGGTTCGAATCACTCGGTCATCTCCCTCGGCTTACATTGAGCGTTTTAATATGATACCCTCAAAGTAGCGAAATCCCTTTCGCTCCCCATCCCAAGAACTCCCCTGTGAGCTTCGTTTTAATATCCCTTTGCTCTCTGGACGTGAGAGATAATCGATTGGTCCATGGGATGCCGTTTTGCGGATGATGAGCCGATGGCCGTCTGTCCAAAGGCAAATAAGCCTCTTGGGGTCGGATAAGAAGGAATTGCCTCCCATTGGCTGTCAGCTTTGAATTCTTTGTCGTATTTTACAAATGTTTATTCACGGAATTTCTCTTAAATCTGGTGTAAAGTTTTGTTTGATTCGATGTTATTTTCACCAAAGGTCTAATGGCTCTTCACATTTTCACAATAGTGCATTATAATTTGATTGAATAATACAATATATATTTTAAAATAATAGATATTTGCGGACATTAAAATATAACATTATATTAGAAATAAACGAAAAGGTTTCATAATCAGCATATTATGTGCTGAGTTGAATAAATATACAAACACGAAGATATGATTAAACTAAAGTCAGCGTAGAGTACAGTGAAGTTAATGAATCAATGAAATCAGTGAATCTTTTCTTGAAAGAAAGTTTCCGTGTAGCTATCTGATGGCTTTAAATTCTTATCGTAGAAATCAGGCGACGTAAATTATTTACTCTAAGCATCGTATATGATAAAGATACCTTGAATACTCCGACTTCATTTCCGTGGTGAATTCATCATTGTTTTGGAAGCTAGTTTCCTTTGATAGGAGTATTTTTTATTATGAGATGTATAGAAATAAGGCTGGTTGCTTATTTATCTGAGAGACATAGGTCAATATGAATGCAGCGGTTCCCAAACCTTGGTGTTAAGAATATCCTACTCGTCTATTTTGTTTTGCAGATTCTTAAAATTTCACCATTTCACAATTAAAAAGAGATATTTTCAAATACCGTTATAAAAGACTTTTTTTAGGAAAATTGAACTTTAATTCATGAACATCTCCTTTTTTCCAAAGAATTATTTCCAAATGTGTGATACTTTTATTTGATTTTGAAATAATCCACGCATTATTATTCACAAAAATATAAAATCATTGCTTTGGTGAGGATAATACGGTCCTCCTTCAATTGCCTGTTAAGTAAACTTCTCTACTTTAGTGGTAAACGCTTTTACTCAGAATATGGAAGAAATACATACCATAAGCCTCCTTTTCTTATTTTTATTGTAATAAAACTCTTTTCTAGTCTTTTTTACGACTAACTTCCGCATATTTCGCCCAGGAAACCATCCCTTTCCCTACCCCGCTTTCAACCCTCCACACATCAACCCTTTCCCAAACATTCTCTCCCTGTGAAGTCTCTCTTAAATCCCCTTTTTCCCCTGGAACCCCCGGCATCACTTGATACCTTTCACCCCTTCCCCTAGAAAGTCATAGCATAAATTCCGACCTATTCCCTCCGTTGACCTGCCACGAACACCCCTTTCTCTCCATTTGCATTCCCACCATACTCTTACTTTTCCCCTCTCCCCGATCTAAATTACGCCTCATGTTATTGCTTAGCGTGTGTCTCATCCGATCCTTTACGCACTCCCAGGCACACACATGCCGTGTACCCTTTTATTCGTCTTCTCTGAAGTTTCTCTCTTTTCTTTTCCTTCGGACTTTTCAATGTAAGCGGTGTTCAAAGGCCGGAAAACTTATGAAGTACGAAGTTACAAGCGGCTCTTTGAAGGATGACCGGCGAAACGTTAATTAAGTCTCATGTGTATCTTATGTAAAAAAGATTTTTGTTTCAACTATGAGCTTCTCAGAAAACATCGATCATTGAGGCATAATTGTTTCTCCATAATTATGATGATTATTAGAGTCATTGTAGTTCGTTTTTATCTGTATTTTTCTGTATTTTAGCGCTTGGTGGAGATGTTATCATTACTGCGACCATACTTCAATGGTATAAAAAATAATTTCGGCTGCAGATGTTTACAGCTTATAATTTACTGATTGTGAGTAAAAATCGACGAATTTTTAATTGGTTTAGTTATAAACTGTAATAAAAATTTCCTTTGATTTTTTTCTCTGTTGGATACTCTTATTAGATTTCCTCATAATAATAGTTAATTTTTTATATTATATTTTCGAAATATTTCTTTTTTCTTCTAATCTCCTGCATTAAATACGAGTGCATGAGAATAAATAATCTGTCATCCGTCTATATCATTGACGTCACTTCAAATGCAGGCATCGAAATTGATGCCAAAACCGATGAGACACTTCATCATAATTCTTTGTTTAGAAATTTCAATCACACGAGTAATTCATAAAAATCGCACGATTAAAAATTTAGAGAACAGTTCCCTTATTACCGTCACGATATAGTGAAGCAGGTGATCATAATATATGAACGCATGATGTTAACGAACGCGTAATGCTCAGATATCCTAAACACATGTACAGATCGGATTAAAAAGTTCTTATTGTATAAATTTTTCTCTTGATGGTCAAATATTAGATACGTAGTAGTTCCTATTTTCTTATGTTCTCTTTCGAAGCTGAATAATGTGTATATTAATGAAAAGAGCGAAATTCAAAGATTACGTCAGTAATTTACTCCCTTGATGTTGTAATGGGAAAGCAGTCTTTTCCGTTCAGTGTGTATGTTAAACATTTTTCTCATTCCCCATTACTTCGTCCATTATCCTTCATTTCCTGCACCGCTATTTCTCTTCCTTCCTCATTCAAAGCGTTTCCGCATTTCGGTATGTTTATGCTCCCGTTATCATTACAACATAACATTATTTTATCCTCTCGCCAGAGGGCGCATATCGAGGCAACTGCGCATTTCGGCTCTCCGCTGCTTTGTTTTTATTTCTCGCTCGGCCTTTATTGTTTGACTTTATTTTCCGGTGAGGGATATGGCGGAAAATGTATTCCGTGAATTATGAAAGATCGTTTGGTCACTTCTTTTCCTTTAATGATCGTATGCATGTGGAAGCGCTTTTTCCCCACGCTTAAGTCGCCAAATTTTCCCTCGTCTGAGCAATTTTCTGGGTTATTAAATCCTTTTTTTCTATTGTTTCGTGCTTCCTTTGTTTTCTGGCGGTTTTGGTTTACGCTGCGTTTTGATGGAGCGTTTTCATGTGGCGGTTCCGTAATTTCTTATTCAATTACGAATATGAAAAAGTTAATTGGAAAATCGGAAATACTGAGGGCGAGGAATTGAGTTTTTCTGCTAAATTATGACCGATTTTTCCATTTTTTTTTTTCGAGAAATGTATTTCCGCACCACAGTTCCTAATTAAGTGTTCTAACAAATATCGACTTTTGGCGGCATAAATTAATTTTTAATTTCGCGAACATTCTCTGAATTAATGCACTAATATGTACGTAATTACTATAAATACTGAAAAGCGAGTATCTGATTATTACTAAGGATGATTCTTCGGATTCATGCGTGAAAGTATTCGCATTATTTAATGTTAATTGCCGCAGAATTGGTTTCTTCGGTGGTATTTTCATGTTCTCTAAATGAAAAAATTATTTTGGCTATTAAGTATTTAATTTGTTTCATATTTGTCAGCAGCATCCCACGCATATTATACTCGTATTTTGCATTAAAAACGTAAATAATTGAATTTTGTCACCCTTTTTTTAAATGTGGATTGTTCCCCTTGCATGTTTTATCTCCAGGTATATTTGTTAGGATAACATTTGCTATCTACATTTACTCTATAAAAGATTATCTAGCAAAAATCATCTAAGTAAAAGCTGCTCGAATCTCTGCTGAAAATAGACTTTTCTACGGGAAAATATCTGTTAATTACTTTCGATATTGCATGCTGCACTCTAATGAATGTAGCATTAAAAAGTCTTGCATATTATATTATTTCAGGGATTAAAATTAATGATATATATTTAAACCGAATTTTAAGGATTGTACACGTATTTCAGTGAGCAGAATATTTCATGCTTCACGATCCACCAATGGTCTTCTTCACATATTTTCTGTTTAATTTGATTGACAAATAAAATGAGATGTCCATTCCATTGCCATTTACCTCACCCGTTATTAATGAGACTTTTATCTAATTAAATTTATTGTCACTCGCTTTTGGATGGATCCCGAGGACAATTTGATCACTTATAATTGGACTACAATTTTTAGTATCTCTACAAGAATGTAAATAATGAGCTCAATTCCATACAATTTTGTACCCACAAAATTGTATGGAAGGGCAAAATCTTTCTCTGAGCAAAAATCTTTCGTAAGATGCTGCAAAAATTAATGCTGAGTCTGAGAGTGAGGGTGACATTAACAACATGTTTATATGTGGTGAACATAGATTTCCAATAAATTTAAAATATCAGACAAAGGAGTGTAGAGAAATTCTCTCGTAGACTCAGTTTATGATGATATTTACCTTATTTGGCAATGAAATGCCACTTCTTTCCTTTTCAGTTAGCCTGTCTATTATTTTGAAACGACTCTATTCCTCTTAAAATTTTGCTTGTCATCTGTCAGCGGTGAAAATGTATAGCAACTTTTCGTTGATTGCTAAGTACTAATTTTTCGCTACATACATCGATTCAAGCTTTCGGCTTACCACGAAAAAGTACCAGAAAAGATAAAAATTGATATACCTTCTGGGTTTCCTTTAGTTATATTTATTCCAAGTGAGGTTTCCCAATGTTTCTTCATTCATGATCATAACGCTTTCATTTGTCACCACATCAAACTAAACGGAGAAGTTTCTGTTTAAGTTTGCTTTAAAATTTTAATTCCTCATCCGTTTGCGAAAACAAAGACATATTGTGAGGAAGAACTGATGTGCATTTCGCTATCTTTACTTCGTTGTGTGTTATGAATATTCTTACAGTCTCTTTTGTTTCAATCTCTTTTCCAAAATCAGTTCTTTCCAGAGTACTTCCCTAGTATTCTCCTTTAACCCTTCTTTTCCTCTGCCCCTCTTTGTACCATTCTACCTTCCCTTTTGCACCAATACAGCATTAGGATTATGGCCGTGCTGACCCTTCTCGGTCGTTAGAGGACGTTAGTTAGTGTTCGAACGTCTCCCAAATCCTTCCTCGATTCAATTGCGTTTGCAGGGTCAATGGGAGTCGTACGTGCAAATGGAGTCGAGAGGATTGCCGAGGATTTTCTCCGTCTCCTTTCTCTAGAGCTCCTAGTTTTCTACCCTCTTTTCCTAAGGAGTTTTTATTCCATGCCTCTTTTCATGGATATGATGTGTCATCAAGGGTCAATTGAAGGCTGAGATTTTACTGTTGATGAGGGTGATTTTGAAAATGACTGATATCGTTATGTGAAAAATAAACAATGTGTAGTTTAACTATGCAACTATTGTAATTTGAACTTATCCGAATCAGCATTAGTTATTTGCCTCTGTTTTATAAATTAAATGGATTTTTGATCATTTTTGTATGATTAGAATATACGGTTAGCCTCAACAGAAAAGGGAAATTAAATATAGTGCAAGAAGTCTTATTTGATTTATTGTGAATGAATGACATTAATGAGGGATCAAACTCTTACAAGAGGTATATTGCGAGAAATCTACATTGATAATCATTGATAATGCAACTTTGAAAACGAAGGTATTTTCAATTAGAATACTAAAGACGGTTGTACCTCATGGTAAAATATTTGAATCTACTGCGAGGTAAAAATTTTAATTATTTTACAGAAATTATTCGTCTCTCAGAGCTTTGCTTAGTTCTGAAAAATATAAGTTTTTACTTTACCAGCAGTGAGGTATTTGAAATTCTCATAAAATTATATACATTCTTGGTTCGTCGAGATACATGCATTTTATTCTTGTTAAATTCTATTCGTTTCTGCTCTCTTTCTCCAGTTTCCGCTTTGTTTCTTTAGCTGTTTAAGTCCTCTCTTTACTCCAACCTCGTCGTCAGAAAACTCGTTTGTGGAATCCTTTTTCCAGAAAGGATTCTATTCTCCCAAGTGGAAAGCAGGAGGAGGCGCTCTTTCTCTCGAGAGGCGAGGACACCAAATGGCACATTTTAGCATCCACAAGAGAAGAAGAAAGAACTTCCCTTAGAATTCTGCCTCGCAGACTGCCCTAAAGCAGAACGACGGGGCTTCACGCTAAATTTTTCGAGCGTCGAAACGACCGCTGTGCTGCGAGATTTGAATCCAGCTGGAAAGTTAGTTAGGAATTCAGAGAACGTTAGGAATTGGCTTCTGTTTCAACTCGTTCTATTTCGCTATAAAAATGTCTTATTACTGCTCCGAACTCTATATAGAGCAAATTTTTGCACATAGAAGAGGTAGAAAATATAAATGATAATCCTTATCTGTAAATGTGTAAATGGTTTTTCACCGTAAGATCGCCTGGCTTGCCGATTCGTACGGACGCACATATGTATGCTAGTATCGTTTGTAACATTATGTCTACAATTTATGGTTATACGGATATGATGGTGTATTATTTTTACCATTTAAAGGGGGAAATATTAGGGCACATGAACCAACCAGAATTTAGAATACTTATGAAGGTTACATACTAATGATATCTTTTATTAGTTTAATTTGTTTATACGTTTCAGGATTTTCAAGATTTAATATTTTCACGTTTTTCTTATGATTCAGGTATACGTTATGTATATTACCTTTATAAACTATATTTGTATATACGTCCTGATATATTTGATAATGTATTAGCTTACCTGAATTAACTGTGTATTCTCTTATTATTTGTAGTTATTGTGGTCTTATGCGCCGTAGTGTTTATTATTAAAAATTTGGCCCCACTCAAATTGTATTATAAATTAATAATCTAGAACGTACTGGAAACCATAACTATAACAGGCTAAATAATTTATCTTTTTAAAGATACAAAAAATATAATGAAATCTCAAAATTTATCATTTGATAATGGTATTCGATAATGATATTCGATAAAATGTCATTTGCACCAAAATAAAAAGCATGAATAGTTTGATATAAAGAAGGGGCTGAAATGGATTGTCAGAGGAAAAGCAAAAAGCTAGTGCAAAGCAGAGAGAGGAGAACTGTCAAGATTTCAAAAGCGTAATTTGAGACGTGGTCGCGTGTTCCTCTCCTCTGTTCTTCTTGACGACATTCTTATCGCTTCGCTTGCCACACTACCACTCCATCCTCACCATCTCTTCTTTTCCACCTCATCCTCTGAAATCCCTACTTTTTCATTCGAATATCGCTTTGTCAAGTCGAAAATCGTCACCTGTTCCTGCGCTGCGCAAGCATTTTCGTGGGTCTTCTGTTGACTACTAGTAGTATTATGTACAGTGCTGCCGTATTAAGACACAGTGGTAGGTGACGACCTCAATATACATAGAAATCACTCAAGTAATATTACAAATTTTTATGTTTAAAACTACGGAAAAGTACTATTTAAAAATCTCATCCATTAACTAAAATATTTCACAAGCTACACCAGTTTACAATTTAAACATCTATAATGTGCAAAAATAAATCTACAACAAGCACAAACACCATTTGAATTCGTTGTTAACGAAAAATATAAATAAACAACTGATTATTTGGACAAAATATTTATTTTCGCCGAAATGTACCTCGTTTAACTTTGTAATATTCATTCGTTGTTCCACCTGGACAAACCTGATTCTAATTAGTTTTATTATTTTAAATTTAGCATATCTTTTATCTCGACCCGTTTTACCAACATTACTAAAAAAAGAAAATATACGAACGAGAACCATTAAACGTTTTTGTTATTATTTTTGTCGTGGTTGTTTAGATTCCTTACAGATGTATTTATTTAGCTGGTGTATAATTTTCTTAACCACTTTAGCTACTCTTGCATTTTCACAAGCGACGTCATGATAGCGAAACTGATCCTTCACCCACTGCACATGCATTTCATGTATACGATATATCCTGAATCCATTTCTCCATTTTATCAGTGTAGTAGTAGTCGTAGATTTGTAAGCGTATCTGATTCTCTTTCCATATAAATCCCTCTCTTTAGAAGGAAATATTTCCTAAGGGACGTCCCGAGTCTCGAAATATAACACATTTTATTCTCTTCCTCTCTTTCCCGCCTCTTTATCACGCTCTTCTCAAGTGCGTGTCGAACGCTCTCGAGAGACGAGATCACTCAACCCCTATACTTTTTATTCTAATATACCCATCCAAAGCCCTCGGCCGAAAAATTGCGAGAAGAGAATGTCAGTTTTTGCTCTCCCCTTCTTCACAGCGTCTCAAAGTATTCCGTTTTTGTTTCTTTATGAGTTCCGGAAGAAATGTGGAACGAGCGCTATATCATGTATCAGCGAGTGCTAGATTTTTTTTCTATTTCCGAGTACGTGTGCGTGGGCGTGGAAAAGGCCATCTTAAAAAGCCACCGGAACTTGCGTTTCCTCTGGTGTATCACATTCTCGGAGTCCCGTTTGTTTTCCTTTGCGTATTTTTTTCTTTACTACGAATTTCAGGATTATTTTTTTCTTAAACCGTAGCATCTGTGCTTAATCTGCAATCCTGCAAAGCTGTAGAAATATGTAATGTAGGATTAAAAGACGTCTCCACAAAATTTCAGCTACATTTATCTTACTGATTTGGTCCGAGCTATTCCGAGTCCACGGCGTTTTTGTAGATATTTTTTTTTCAATATATTTTTTTGGAAATGTAAACATTTCTTAGCATTAATGTAGCCTTAGGAAGGTAGCGGAAGTGTAATTTAAGGAATATAAAGGTAGACATTTATGAGATGCTAAAGTTATGTTTACTTCAAATTGATCTAAAGGCGTGACTTTCAAAGATATTAAAGTAGTACAAAATTAGGGTACAACCAAATTTATTACGATTGTTGGTTGATCACGTAATAGGAATAAATCACGTATGTAATTACGCACTAATAATAAAATTTCTAAAGCCCAATCGTGAACGGAATACTGTCACAGAAATTACATGTTTACATGACAGTTAAAGGAGAACTGTAGAAATACGAGTAACTACAAAAACTAAATGTTTCTATAAAAATCTTTTCTGCACGCACATGCTGCTGGCGGAAATCGAAGCCAGTAAGTTCCTTTCATACCCATTGAAACAGCAACTCGTTACTTACTCCCGATTTCAGCCCCCAAGGCTATTTTTCTGGCATATTTCACAATCCACATCTTCATTGTCACTCTCAATTTCCTCCCTTAAGAAATATTTTTAATCTCCACCAACCGAACTCCGGCAGTTCCCTCCTCTTGGTTTATTTCCGCCTTCCTTCAGGAAGCAAAAAAAATCAATCCCGCCATTGTCATCCGAATAACCTTGGACCAATCGAATGCACTCTCCAAAAGAAGAACTTTTCCAACTTGTTTTTTTCTTTAATTTCCTCGAGTCATTCCAGCTATTGAATGAATACACGCCCTCGTTGTTCCGTATTCCTTCATTGAATCCCATTCTTTCGGAAGGAGAGACGTCTTTTTTTCTTTTCTCTTTTCCCCTTCTTACTTCCTATTTTCATTTCCGTCCCTCCTTTCCTTTCGTTCCCTTTTCTATGCGTTCTGATGTAGTTCCGTCGTTATTCATCCCACCCGTACGTCCCACATCACTTCCTGAGTTTTCAAATGCGGTTTGTCATGCTACCGATCTCTGTTTGTTTCTTTATCGCCTAATGATTCCGCATAAATCGAAAGTACTTCTTTTGCTAATTTTCAAAGCGCCATTTCGAAAGTGATCTTATTTTGCAATTGTTTTTAAGGAAATAATATGATAAGGAAAATAAATAATAGTAGATAAAAATAATAATAAATAGATGAAAGTTACGAAAAAGAGCTGCAATTCGATAATCTTGTTAAATTAATGATCATTTTTATCATTATTATTTATTTAACTATCGGTGTAGTTTTATTTCTAGGTAATAAGCCAAATTTTTTACGACGAATAAATACATATTTTGAAGAATAAGTTTTCACAACTATTTATATATTAACGCATCAAATGACGGCAGAAAGCGAACTTACTTAAAGACAGTCAACTACTGATAAGAAATTCTTTTACTAATCAACATCAGTTTATCACTTTAAACAATTTATCATATCATTGAAGATTTGAAGAAAAACATGGGAGTGGTTAAATAAAAAACTAGTATTAGAACCATTGTGAATTAACATCAGATTGGTTTTTAACCCTTACTCGTTCTAAATCAGTTTTTTTATTCCTTTGTATCTTTTAACAATCAATTTATCTCTGTCATGAAGTAGAACTTGTCTATCAAATTGTTTTATTTCATTTCGAGTCTCATGTATATTAACAAAGAATGTTTCCTTTCATAGCTTTCGGCATAATATCTTATTCATAAAATAGCGGTATTGCAAAGTCTCACGGGTTCTAATGCACTTCTTGACCCGATATTTGTTTTATTTTTAGTTTTACGCCAACCCGCAAGTGTATACTTCATTGTATTGCAGCTGGAAGTATTTCCCGTCGCAGGATGGCTTTGTTTTTTTCTTCGTTGCTCTTGAAAAATTCTTTGTTCTACTCCGTAAGTCGTTTCCTAATTGTCCAATTATCTTCTTATCAGTTTTTCATTGTTTGCAGCCAGCATTCCACTCCTTTGATTCCATTTACTTCTCAGCTTTGTTATGAAATATGACCCCACTCCGTTGAATCATGGAAATGGAATGTTGAGAATGCACGTATCCGTCACAGATACCAGGTGGAATGGAATTTTATCACTTTATTTACAGTCGTAGTGCTTTATTACGGACGGCAAATAAAGTTTAGTTCCCATTCAATGATTAAAAACTTAAAAATATCTTTAAGAACTAGAGTTTCAGTGATGATTTAAGCTGTCAACTGTAGGAAAGATGTTAATAATGAAAACGCACAAGTCAAAATCAAATTTTCTCTCAGAATTTCATCGGTTAGGCATTGTGTATCCTCAGGAAGAAATATATTTAATTTTATATTTTGCATTGTACCTCCTACGTTTGCAAGGAAAAGCAATAGTAAGTCTCCCATTTATTTATTAAAAATTATTTCAAATAAAATATCTTGATATCTTAATCTTTGGGGGTTCTATTAGATGATGTTAAATCTAGAGGGAATATAATAAGAGTTCTTAGTGGACCTTCTGTTATTAGAATCACCTACTACAATCAGTGAATCTGAGAAAACTTAAAAGTTGATGAGGAATGACATTCCTTTCTCAAAATATAGTAATTGCTATGATAACAAATTTAATACACTGCTTTCAATTTTTTACAAAGTGTTCATCATTATATTGTTGAAGGGAAAAGTAAAATGCTAAACGCGTGAGTTTGTTTCTTCTGTTTCCGTAAATTCTGACAACATAATAGTGCTTGCTGATAGTTGTTTAAGTCCCGTAGAAGATAAGAAGCAGAATAAATAATTGCGTGAACGGGAAACAAGTTTATGTCCCCAATAGCTCCTTAAAGTTTGATTCTTAAATAAACTGGTGATATCATTTTTTTAGTATGCGACTCTTCTTTGAAACTGCTTTCGAAAACATTGAATTACGGAACTTTACCGCAATCCGTTTCCAAAGAGGCATTTTTCATACGTTACTCATGGTATCATCCGTCTTTCATCTTGAGTAAAAAGCTGCTACTTTGCCTGGAGATTAATTCATCTCGCGATGATTTCAAAGGGCAAGTAAACGAAGTTTTATAATTTCCTCATCCTCGGCTTTTGTTCATCAACTTCTTTCTCGGTGCATTCTTTGCATCTGCTCCGGATACTTCGTCATCTTCATCGTTTAGAAAACAAGAGACCCCTGGGAGGAATTCCCATCATCCTTCGTGAGTCACGAGACAAGCGTTTCCTCTTTTGCATTTCCGCCGCAATTGAATTTCTCGGAGAGCGGAAAAGTTCTTAAATAACGTGTGTGCCATTGTGTGAGTCACTCCCTCAGTCGCCGAACGGCACATCTTAATCTATGCATCGTTCTCATTCGGATGCATTCAATCTCGTTCGGATCCAGTCCACCTCTTCCTCTTTAAGGAGGAAACTCGGAATGGATAACTCATGTTCTGCATTTTTCATTGCTCTTAATTTCGAATTAACTACTGAAATTGCATGTGGATTATGTAACAGACTCTTGCCATATCCTGTCACCCGAAATTCACGGAAGGAACACTGCATACATGCATTTCATTAGCTATTTTTAGTGAAAATTTCAAGGGTTGTATCCGTTAGTAAACCTCTCCGGACCGAAATAAATAGTTTTTAAGTAAACAGTCGATTTCCGATGTTTTCGAAAATATTAAAAATCTACTGTATGTGAAATGCAGTATACGAAGCATATTTCCTAAACATCCTCTTTTTGTAGATTTCAATTTTAAAACATTAAACACTCGATTTGACTCATTTTTTACTCGCATTCACTCAATTTTAAATATCATAACACTCGCATGTCGTAATCTTATAGATACGCAGTATAAGCAAACATATTTTATATTATTTTAAACTAAATCATGGTCATTTTTATAGTCGAATTTAGTTTAATGTTTCTGGTTACTATTATATATATATCAACTAATCGTGTTTACTTGGTAGTATCTGCGAGTTTCTTTGGAGATCAAATTGAAATAAATTCTTTTTTATTCCTAAGCTTTCTATCCTTTTCTTTTGAATTTATCCAATAATTACTTTCTGAACATTATTTTTCTTATTGCAGCTAATAAACATTTATATTATTCAAGACCATTTTATCTTTTCGTTCTTCTCATCTTCTCAATGTCAATGCTGCTGACCCTTTGTACTTTTTTCCAATCAGTATAAAAGTTAGTCATTGTTTACTCATTGTTTCGATATTTTTCATTCATAATGTTAGAAAGGTATCGTTTGTTTACTTTCGTTTCAGTCTTATGGCTGTGATTATAATCATAAAATTAGAGGAAAGATTATATGCTTTGATTAATACTGAATGAAAGCATTAATTTTGGTCTCTCCTTACTGAACACTACGATTTATTTTATTCTAAAGATAATTGGGTTGTGTACTGATGGACTTCCTCACAATCATTCTGGCTCAGTGAGGAAAGCAAGTGAAAAATTATGTTATCTAATGGTGGAGGAATTGAAGTTCAAACCAGCCTTATGGTTTAGCTGACAAACTTAAGAAGAGAAGAACCTTTCTCGCTCGTATGTGTACATTCTTTATTCTCAAAATAAAATTGTAATTAATCCAATAAAACTAGGGAATTTTTTAGTCCTTGTAACATTTAATCATAACGTGATGAAAAATTTGTCGCCGGTTAAAGACAGTTAATTCCTGCTGTAGGTAGCTAAATCTCATGCTCCATAAATCATAAGGTTAAGAAGGAGGGAATAGCAGAGGAGGAGATAAAGCGACGCATAAAAAGGGTTTTAGTTTCATAGCCGACCCTTTTTTCCCCTCCCTTAAGTCTGCGGTATTTACCAAACACGTGGCCAGGATCTGGAATGAAGAAAAAATATGAAACCGCCGAGGTCGCGTGCATTCCTCTTCTGTCGACTGCAATCTCGGCTCTTTGCTGAAGGGAAATTACTTAGGAGGAAAGACTTTCTTATTTTTCCGGAACGTTCGTCATGTTCCCCGCGGCGTTATCTATCTCTCCGTCAGCGTGAGGGACACCATTCATCCAGTTATTTTTGGATGGTGGCGTCCCGAGTCGCTCATGAATGGTAATCATTGTGTGTCTTTGCGTGGCAGAGACATTGGAAGAGATCAAGTTCGAATGCATTTCTCGCTCCATCGATATGAATCGATCCAGACTCCTGTCGCGAGAGTATCGAATATTTTGCGGTCCGATATTTTCGGTCGGATGCGAATATGGTGGCGAACAGGTAGCATTGTATCGAAATGACATTACGGAAATAAACAAGGATCAAAAACAACTATTTGTCATTAAATTTAATTAATATATTTAATTTGCTACAAACCTTATATGTAAGGCATGAAAGAATAAGTCATCCTCATACCTTACAACATGATGAATGTACCCAAGAATATTGATAAAAATAATAAATAATAGTTAATAATAATAATAAAATAATTTTCCAGAAAAATATTTAATTTAAGCCCAGTTAATTATTAAATATCTTTTTAATTTCAAAATTATTAAAATTATTTTTAATTAAATTCCCGTATTAAATTAAAGTAAATATTATTAAATATCCACGAGAAAATATGTTGCATCACAGGCATTAATTTACAAGTAAAGGTTAAAGCATGATCGATGATGAAAGAAATAGCTTATTTATCCAAAACAGTCGTATGGTAATTAACTCCGATTCATGTTTCTAGTTTCGTTTCAGTTACTTAGGTATCGCAAAGAAAATCTTTGCACAGAATACTTAGTTATAACTTCAAATGATGTATTACTTTTGCGGACACATGGCTTACTTAGTTCAGTAAATGGAAATGAAGCAGATAAAGTATTGAGAGAAATATGCTTATTTGTTTTTTGGGTTGATTAGTATCAGTGGCATAGGGATACGAATTTAGATAGTGGAAGTTTCAAGAAATATTTTCCTTGATGGATTTCAGAGAAATTAAATAATTCTTCCATCTCTTCCTCATTTTCTGTGGGATCCCATCCAGATTTAACTGTGACTATTGGAAAAATGTCAATTATGGCTTCTCATGACTTAAAAGAATTTCTATGAAAAATATTTTATGGAGATGGAGGAATCTGATATGTTTCAAACGAGGAAACGGTGATTTCTGGAGCATGCATTTCTTTGTTACAATATTTTTCTTTACCTATGAGTATTATTATGATTTATAAGGTACTAATTCTACTGAAGGACGTATTTTACGCATGATCTCTCGTCATACATCATTATCTTTCACCATATTTTGCTTTTTCTACCACGCTATTCATGTTTTGCATCCCGTGAAAATGACTTTTGATTCTCTTTTTTTAACGAAGAATCATCTGGAATTGAACTACAAATCTTTGAAAATTGACTCGGCAGTATCTCTCATAAAAAGTATTGGTTTCTAGTCTGTAGTATGGCTTTGGTCTCGACAATGAAGGAATGAGTTATGGCCACAGAAGCGACTGCTGTTTTTGCTTCAAACTCAGTCGCGATAAAGAGAAGCCTCGGCCATCTTCACCAAGATGTGATTAAGTGACCATTTGGCGGCTGAACAAGAAATTTTCTAGTGGCATTGTGCCATCCGAAATACCGACTGTCCCATTATCTTAATGCCTGCCAACTGAAATTGGTTGTGGCGTAATTTATAGTGTAAATTACTCTTCACTTTTTAGGCTTTGATTTTTCGAAATAGAGTAATTGGATAGTGTGAGTCGTACGTTACTATACAAGGATCGAAGGCTTTTACACTTCAATTTCAAAATTTCGGAAGTTTTCATTGTAAATATCATTGTTTAGAGTAGAAGTACAGAATTTTGTGATTTTTATTAGGAATCAAACTCCCAATACATTATTTATATTAATTACTATAATGATGAATATTATTTTTGTAAATACGCGCTTGGCATTATGGTGGCAGAGTAGGAATTAAAAAATCCCTAGGTGGCTTTGGAGAAACGAAACTATGCTAGTTTTTTGTGCACAGATATCCAAAATGAAGTAGAATATTTTATAGAATCGCTTGAAGGTAGATGAATTGTGAATGTATATTAAGTATTGAAAATGTATAAGGGCAAATACTTCTAATTTATCGAAACCAAAGAAAATTACATCGCATTTCGCAAAGAAAATTATTAACATTTTCTGCACATTAAATAAAATTTTATTTGGTACATTTTTATAAATAATAAAAAATTCAAGTATCGCTTTATTTAATTCGATAATAATCCTGTTGTAAAACAGATAAAAGATATCTTTTAAGCATAATATCTCTTCTTTTGCGTGGGTGAGATAATTTGTTGATCTAATTCCTTTCTGCACCGTGAATAATGGGTATTTATTCATCAAAAGCTCTGGATATTTTGTCAACGGGCTCGTACTGTACCCTTCCCACGTATAAAGCGACATTCAAATATTTCCTCCCCGACGAGAACAAATGTTTCAGAAAAGAAAGGCTGCTTCCACTCGGACCATCCGTCTACGAATCTCCTCTTTTTGGCCTACTTTCCGCGCTGTGTCATATCCTCTTTACATTCGTTAGAGACGTCATCTGGGACCTCCATTTACTCGCACTAATCGTCTGGCGCTATCCTTATTCCCTCTCTCCATCTATTACTGTCTCTCCCACATCCTCCTCCTTATCATCTCGCCTTAAAAGGATGAGCTTCATGGAGAATCTTCGCACGAGATTTCTGTTTAGCGTATCTGTATGTGACGGTCTCTCTGAAAGGTCCTTCCTCTTGAACGTTTTGCCTCTGCTCGCTTTGAGTTTGGAAATTTTAGGAATGCGTCGGTAACAGTTTTTCCAATTATTTATTTGGAGTTAAATTATTAGGAGAAAATCAAACATTCGTTATCCGTATGTATAACTTAGAATAGAAATTTATTTTTATTTCGACCACGAACTTTAATTTATTACATGTTTGAATGTGTTTAAGTACTATACCGTCATATTTTCGTCGGTGTACTCTAATTTAAAGAGTTTTAAAAATTTTCCATCAATTTTTCAAATTTATATTCATAATCCCAGTCTATGCAATTTAATTTGTTGCAGAGCATCTCAGAATGATTCTGTTATTCATAGAGACTTATATTTGGATTTTCATTTTAATCTTGATTTTTGAGGCTAATTGCAGGTATTCAGAATTTCCATCAACATGCTACGTACAAATTGCTATATCTTCATATTATGCATTACATATTTGTTAATTTATCAATTTGAAAACTATCGTATTTCTACAATTAAGGTTATTCATGTCATCCCTTTAACGAAAATTACTAAAATATCTTATCACAACTCAGCGGAATTATTTTAAAGAGTAATTTAATGGTATTTATTTAAAGATGGAACTCATGTAATAAACACATAAATATCTAAAGTTTCTTTCTTTCTTTACATTTTCCTCATGGAAACATCCGAGTTTAAAATTGCACAGAAGATGAACGTTTCAAAAGCTCACTGTTTATTTTTAAAACCTACCCGTTGCTTTCTGAATAGTAAAATAAATGGCATAGTTTTTTACTCCCTTTCTGCCCACTTGTTTTAATGAAAGCCTCGCTCAGATTCTAGCGGTAATATCCTGGGCCAGGAATACTTCAGGTAATGGAGCCACTGTCAGGCACTGCTAGCTCAGTCCTCGTCTTCGTTGGAATATTACCCACTGTGCTGGCGAAGAATTTTCCGTTTCTTGAATAAAAGAGTGGTGATCATGTTGCTGCAATCTCATGCAGATGCAGAGGTTAATCAATCTCTCAACTCCACATCGTTTCCATAACTTCCTCTCTTCTGCCACTCCCATGCACGTTCACCTCAACGAAGAGAATAGAGGAGTACGGAAGAGCAGATTCAAGGGGAGCAATGGCCCCAGTCATCGTTTGAATTTCTACTGTGAAATCTATCTCCTGCGTACTTTTTTATTCCCCTTTGCGGGGTCATCTCCTATCATATGGAAGACTTGCTAAAGCATATGAAACCTCTCTAACCTTTGGCATATCTAAAATCCTCGCTATATTAAATGTCATACGATAGGGAAAATTGTTGAATCGTTGAAGGTACTCTTGATATATTTTACTCAAATTTTAGCTGCCTACTCTATCCCTTTATTATCGTTGCTCATATCATGTTCTTTATATTAATACGGTTTCAGGTTATCCTTTCTCTCACCGCTGAAGGGCATTTCTCCTCCATCTATTATGCATGAGAGCGTTTCAGCCAGAGTATATTTCCCGGTATACCGGAGGAACAAATTGAGTTATTTGCCCGGGGAATTGTACTCATATTTTTCGCTCAAAACTGCGTATTTTTCATGTTAAAAGTAGCATTTACTCTGGCGCGACTGAGAAATATTTCATGGTTTTTCCATAGCGACTGATTTAAATATCTTTATACAGTCAATTCTGATGTTGTTTAATTTATTTATGGCTTAAATGCTCCAATAATTCGATAGTTTTTGGTTCATTGCTTGCTACTGATTATCAGGGTCCGAAATCCAAAAAGGATGTTGCACTAGGGTTCCCTTAGTGTACCTGGTAGTGCCATAGAATGTTTCGTATGCGTTTATCGCAATTTTTTATTCTTACCATGGGAAATTATTCATGCGCATAATTTTGCAAACTATTTGTTAGAAATATCTGCATCTGCTTGGTATGTGCCTTTGAGAGTGTGGTAGAGAAATTTATGCGCTGTTCAGTATATTTTCCATGTCGGATATTGTCGCGTAGTAAAATTAATTACCTAAACGACAAGTGCCATCAAAGCGGCCGCAGTAGAGAGGAGAAAATTGGCTGCAGCGGATAAATTTTGATGCAGGATAGTAATGATAATACAATTAGCTGAGAGAGTAATCGATAAAGGATGTATTCGAGGAATAAATTAAGAGATAAATGGAAGTCTACGGAAAACGTTTAAAAAAAGGAGGAAATTTAATCGGCCACGTATTAGTTAATGATAGCTTCCTGAAAGTAGTGCTCGAGGGAAAAAATTAGAGAGAGAGTCTTTAATTGAATTACGAGAGGTGCTGGTAAGCGTTAAAATTAGGAAATATGAGGGCATGAGAGGATTTAGCCTTATATTTTTTTCGGAGAACTAAAAAATGATAGTCTTAACTTGCAGGAAAGTTTTAATCGGTAGTTGGTTTCCTTCACGACGTAGGTATTTCGTTCGTAGATCGAGAAGCCCTGGTACGGTGGATTTGAGAGGAAATAAATTATTTCTCCCGTTCTCTTTTTTCCGTCTGCTGCCGTTGCATCTTTCCATTCCTCTGCCCTTACGTTTCTGTCTCCTGCTCTAATTCCAACCATCGCTCGTCCTTTATTCGTTTTGGAGAAGAGAAAAAGCGGATCTGCTACGGTCATCCTGGTCATTACTCACTCTCATCCCTCTGCATTGTGCAGCGCCGCTGAAGCAGGTCACTCGGCGTTCATGTCGCGAAGGGGGCACCAAGGAAGAAAAGTCCGCAATAAAAAAAACTTCACTCATCCATCACGAGATGGAGTCGCCGCCCCCCTCGTCTCCGCGGACTAGTATTTTTTTTACCGATTCATTCCCGCTACAAAGAGCCGAGGATCAATTGCTTTAAAGAGAGCTCCCTCATTCGGCGGACTTTGAAACTCATCGATTCCGCCGGTCTCGAGAGAGTTAAGGGACGCAACAGGGTCACAAGGCGGGTTCGTTCTCTCAGGGTCGAGGAACTCTCCGGGGAAGAGAGAGGTTGGCATTTCTCTTCGCCATATTTTCGAGATTTTTTTTTATTTCGAGAGTTATTTTCCGAGGAAAGGTTAATGAGGAAGGAAAGGTTTTGGGCTTCATTCCAGCGTAATTTCGTTTGGAGGTTCGGCGCATGCATTCGTGACGTTCTCTCGTCACCGTCAATTCTTTCTTCTCCTTTTTCGCGCCTTTGGCTGAGTGAATTATTCGAAGTGTCGGTTCGAATCATTAGTTTGGAAGGGTAAAGTACAATAGGCTCCTATACAATAGGCTTCTGATCATCCTGCTTGGTAGCAAATCAAAATTCTATAGATAATGGATTCCGGGGGTAATCCTCAAAACGAGAGACAAGTTCGAGGATATTACTAATCAGCAAATTTTATGGGAATAATTCTTTTCTAATGACTGGTATATTGCCTTGATTTTTATTAGTGGAAGCGGTAAACTAGATGTAATTCTCTATGCTCGTTAAAACATTTTCTTCGATATTTTAACTGTACAACTAACTAACATTTCCGAAATCAGAATGATAATTTCAAAAAATGCACCTTTAAAATTTTTTCAAAGTTTCGCATTACGCGTTTCAAAATTCATGTTGAAAATGAATTCCTTATATCAATTTATTGGGGGAAAATATTTTCTGGGTAAGACATCAGCGGCATCTCACAATTTCTTATGTTTATATCGTTACTCATATAACTACTCTTATGATTTGTATTGAGAATAAATACGTAGATAATACATTATTATTATTATTGAATAACTTAAAAATGCACTGTAATATAGATCATGTGGGTCCAGCCGTAACTAAGGTAAACGATTGTCTTTTCTGAAATACAAGAAGCTTTGCGTCACAATCCAGAAGCAAAATTAACTAAAATTGCTCAACATCGTCACCTTTACAAGAAGTATTCAGCAACTCTTCCTCTATCATTTTCTATGAGGTTAATTAAAATCGCAGAAGTGCGTCAACATTTCAAAGAGCCACAATTGCATTTTCTATTTCAATGTACCATTTTGCGTGTCCTTATTTAAATTTTCCTATTTCGGCTTATTTACATTCGGATTATAATGGAAAGCAACGTAGACGATTTTATTTCTCTCACACTAGCTATAAAAGTGCCCTCGCTTTTATTTCCTCGGAATTAAATTACGAAATGAGATTGCACTCTTAAGAAATCCTCTTCAGGTGGTGTATTTTTTGGTGTTTTTTGTTTAGTTTTTCGCCGCTCTGTTGGGTGGATTTAGAAGTAGTCGTAGATAGGCCCTCTACTGCGTTCTGTAAAAGGCTTTTCTTTCTCTTGGAAATCGTGCGCTGCTTTCTTCCCAGAGGTTTATGTGACAGAAAATTTCGTCGGATTTCACTTGGATTTATTAGAATTGCACTGGTACCGTAATCCAATAATAGTTTTCCCACCTGGAAAGCGCACATTGTTCCCCGAAATACATGTCTGCTTTAATCTCATCTCTTCGTTTACGTTTTAGTTCATATATTAAGGTAAAAGAAATCGTCTTCTCCCCGGAGAACTATCTCATGCTTTTAGGAATAAGTATAACTCCCTCACTGGTGATATATTTTCGTGGTATATTTTATATCAGTATGAGATAAAAATATTAAACACTATAGTTAAGTATTATGAAAGTTTTAGTAGTAAAATAACTCACAAAGTACCTCTAAACTTTTCAGGAAATTTTTAAAAGAATCGAATGTATTATTATAAATAGAATCATACATAATTTTATGTATTATTAATCCCACTTTATATCTAAGTTTTTATCGTCTATTTCATTTTATGATGAAATTAATTCTCATTTTATCGGTAATAAATCTTTTATAATAAGAACTACCATTATGTTGTTCAACAGCTCAACCGACGGAAGTCTTAAGCTGAAATAAATTCAAATTTTCTTCCTTGGGAAATATGAATCTATAATTAATTAATTCAGATTTTAAAATCTATGGGAGATGGCTTTATCGCGTGGAAATCTATTACAAAATATCTAAGGAAAATTAATTACATTTTAAAAGTTTCCATACGTGACCAGGTACCGGTTGTGCTAAATTGATTAAATGTTTGGACGTTTTATGAAAAATATTGTAATCCAATTTAATCGACATTTCAGTAAACTTAGAAATTAAATTATAATAGTTGAGTGACGCTGTATATCATGGGAATGTGATCGATTATATATAATAAGCATTAACATTTACCAATTAAATATTCATTAATGTATTCGGATTAAATTTGATTGGAAACGAATGAAGTGAAAATACAAGTACAATAATCGTCTGAGCCGTGGATACATTGGTCATTGCTTCTGCTTTAAGTCTTTTAATATGTGCCCATAACTCATTAGTAATATAATTATTTCTGGCTCGGAACTAGTCGATCTTAATAGGCTTTCTTGACCCATAAATATGAAATATTTCGATTTCTATCTTCGACATAAAACCATCAAAAAGTTTTGATACCATTTAGTATTTTATATACGCTATTTCAAATCCCAGACACGACGGGAAATCATTCTAAATATCCCTCATAAAACTTTCATGGCCAAGTATTACACCAATCCAAATATAGCTTCGATTTTGACCCCGGGATTACGACCATAAAAGCACGAAAATATACTCAGAAATGTAAGCAACGCTAAGAAGATGCTGTAATGCGGGATTAAACTGACAGTTACTTAACCCTTGAAATTCAACCGCACTGGGGTCATATCATCCGCGCTATCCCGTTTTTATTGCCTTTTTCATCTAAGCCTCTTGAGGTCGCAAGGGTCAAAAAAAGATGGAACGAGGAAATGTATTTTATTTTTACGACGGCGCCACGTGGGTTTATTTCCCGCTCTAGAGCAGAAAATCACAAATTAAGCCCTGAGGCGAGTGGAAAGCACCACCCTCCCGATTGGTCCCTTTGCCTACATCCCCCGCCAATCCCCTTTCTTCCTTCCGGCTTGTGTTCTTTGGGCAAAGGTGTATTTATTTGTTTATTTTTGTTTACTGCCTTTCCGTTGTCATAAGTAATGCGTGGGATAGGCAGGAGGTGTTCAAACTATTGTTGATGACTCTAGCCAGGATTTATGAGGTGGAGCTTTCGCGTTTGACGTCCTATGAGGACATTTAGGGCCTTAATTATTTATTTTTTACGTATCTGCATAAATATACGAGCTTCGGAGTATAGATTTTCTCTTGAATGAATTTGAACTCTAAGGATATATATGCCGAAATAAGAAAATTAATTATTATCTTTGAAGGTTGATCCTCAATCATTTAGGTTAGCACGCGATATTTCAATGAAATAGCTGTTATCGAAAGGGGCTCTAGCTAAGAGTAAGTTGCGAATCTGACTATATTTGAAGCGATTCGACCTCGGTGGAAGTCTAATTTTCCTGATGGGGTTAAGGAAGGATGCTGCCGGAAGAGGATCCGGCCATGAAAATCATTGTCAAAACTAAATTCATCTTCCCTCCATAAATGATAGGAGTAAAGACACAGAAGAGGCTATCCGAAGGCCACAGTTACACTAATTAATTCATCTTTAGCTAAGTTTTAAATCTCAGTTTGGATGGTTTAATTGAGCGTGATAAATACTAATGCAATAAATCATTTTATGAATTGGAATTGATTGATTTTCAGATCCCTTTCGATGATAGCAAAGCAGCTTTTTAGATATTATTCGGATTAAATTGGTGTCCCAATTGCTTGCATTGTTCATATTTATTCTATGATTGTATCTTCAAGAATTTAAAGAAAATTTTTTCGTTTTATTCATACGTGATACAACCCTCTATCTTAGAGATCGATTCAGATTATAAATTGCGGTTCCTATTTATAATTTCATAGTTTTAGTGTGCTCACAAAATTTCACATAGACACGGTTATCTAGTATCTTGCAGCTTCATCTTTCTTCGTTCCAATAAACTAGCATAAATCAAATTTGAGTCATCAGAAGCAATATTGGATGATGAAAACAAAATCATGGTTTATTTTCATTTAAACGCCTCTCATCCATCCATCATCTTTCGCACGAAATGGATCTCTAATTCAACCTCACTTAGTCAGAAAATTAAAGGGTTCCGAGAAATGAATTTTGAACGTGTAATTAAGAGTTTAAAAATGTTAACTCGGTACTGGTGAAAAATAAATGAATAAATAAAAATCCCATATTATACATACGGTATAATTTACCAAAGGTTATCTTCCGGCCAGTGACCTATGAATTTTATGGAAAGCCGTTCACAAAATTAATTTTTAAAAGTGATTAATATGCATCCTATCATCGTGTAGCCGACTTTAATGCGAACCTTGTAAAAAATTCAGTGTTTTGGAATTAAGCGACGCGCCCTTTTTTTGCTTAGCTTTGATGTTAAAAGCTGTTATTCCTCTTTCGCATTTCCAAAAGCCTCGATAAAAAAAGACCGAGAGACATTTCGCACCTGAAAAGCGTGGAAAGCGAAATATGGCTCTTCCGCGAAGCAACCGCGTGAATGAAGTTCTTATTAATCGACGTCATTCTGTGGATGAATGTCGTATCAGTTAACGTCAGCGCCTCGGGTTTTATTCACCCCGATGTCTAGTTAACGCAATTAAGCCGATGCACTCGGCCATTGCACTTTTCGCCCACGGTCATCAGTCAGCTTCATTTGTCATCAAGTGTCCGGCAAATTTTTGTTACACCGACCCATAGCTATCTATATTAATCATGGGCCTTTTCTTTCGTCAACGAAAATAGGTTAGCTAATTGCGATAAAACCGTTAGCGATATTTTCTTTACATTGCGTCATTTCTTCTAGATATTATTTTTGTTAACAATAACGATCAAATTTTTATATGATGAAGTATGACGCCGAGAGCTACTAATTATTCACGTCCTGTTATGGATTTAAAATATAAACGATAATTAAGTTGCTCTTCAAATTTGTGGAAGAAGAAATTTTTTAATGATTCAGGCGAAATTGCTTACTCTTCCGAATAATTTTTCCACCGTTTAAGTATTTACGAAGCTATAAATAATCTCATTAAAATATACATCGCCTGAAATTGAATTTCGCTCATTATTCGCTGTAATGCTGTCGTTATCTTCATAATCTCTCTGTGTACATTTTCGTATTTTCGTGCACGTTCTAGTTTTGTCAGGCTTATTCATCTCCACGCATTCCTTGAGTTTGTTATTTTGCACTAATGTGGATATTAATAATTGGTATAGTGACGTATTAATAATTATTGTTATCAACTTACTTCTGAAATTTTAATCAACAATTGATTTCAATATTATTAATGAATATAGTGGCGTGTATAAATTCAACACGAACTCTGATGTTCACAGTTATTTATTTTTAACTATAGCCTGCCTTCTTTTAAGACCTTAAAGTCTAAAAGAACAAAATTGATTCTGTAAAAATTCAGTTAGTATGCTATGTTTTGCGTAGTTTTTATAAGATTGGCTAATTTAAAGAATTATTAAAATAAAGATTATTAAGCGGTGAAAGTAAGCGTGTTTTCAAAGAATTATCTGTCAAAACGTGCTCTATACTGGCTCGTGCATTATCAGTGCTTCAGTTATCGACGGGTATATTAAATCATCAAGTAACGTCAGAACAATGAATTGCCCAATTCGAAACTTCCTGCCGGTGAGCAATCTTCCACGAAATTTTATTCCAACGGTATAAATAGATTTACAGCTTAAGTCTTTTCTTGAATTTCTTTATCCTTAAGCGTAATCTTTTTCTTAATAAACCATAAGGAAATTTATCATTGGTTTGTCATCAGAAAGACTTAAAGGGTTAGGAAAGCGCGTCGAATGAATGTTGAATTTCGTTGTCTGATGGAAAAGAGAGGGAAGCACGGAATGTATCCATCTGTCCAAAGACAAAATTACACGTTCGCCGCATTCAGCATTTGAATAATCCAGAGTGAGAAAGTGTGGGATTCGCAGAGTGAAGGCGGCCACTCGCTAATCTCTTTCGGTCAGACCTCGCTAACAGATGACAGTGGCCGAAAAAGAAGAGGTTTCCTGCCAGAGGAAAGAGGGAGTGACATGTGGAACCACCATCTGCCTACGAATAGTAACCGTCGCCAAAGACAAGTGACTTAACTAAAGGAAGGGGAAAATATACTAGAATTGGTCGGTTTTTTAAATTGGCGTCACCAATCGACTTGATTTTATAGCCATGACTTCATCTTTCCTGTTTTGGTTACATCCTTCCTTTCTGTCCACTTAGATAACGAAATAGAATGTGTCCGTGGAGGCTTACGGAATACCTCTCCACATTGGAAGCAATTTTTAAAAGCGCCGAGCCAAGTTAAGGGGCTAATATCGAGAATTATTCACAAATTTCATTATTGTATTTAAATATCAACATAATATTCATGTCATATGAATGTAGGTGTTTTTTCGCATCCAAATTTGCATCGACAGAACTGCAAGATTACAAGCCTTCTCATTTTTGTTTCAATTTGATCTTAAACTTTTGAAATAATTTATACGCTATGGTAAGAATATTACTTATTTATATTTTATTAAATTAGCTAATTCAGATCCTAGCCGGTTATTTTTAAGGATGGCAATCACTATGGGTAATTGAGTTTATAGGAGTTTAAAGCTTCTTCATCAGAATATAATTGAGTTTATTGATATTCATTCAATATTGATATTAGATATGAAACTATAACTAATACTAATTCGCATGAAACAAATTATTTACTTTTGTTTTAACCCAGCCTATGATCTAATAATCGTCGTTGATAAGAGATGACAATGTTAATTGATTAAAACTTCTAAGTCTTTCATGAATCTGTTATGAAATGTACCGGGTTATCTCGTTTATAAATATTTTTCAATCATTTTGAAACCAAGCTTGAGTAATTCTTCGGAAAAAAAATGATTGTGAAGCCTTGGTACTTCCCGAACCACCCAATAAGAGTACTTTTAGTCTTTTTAGACCCTGTTAATTATGATTGAGTTCCTTCTCTGTTCTGGATCTTGAATTATAAAGCCTCGCGCATTGGGTGGAGTATTGTGACAAATGAGGTGAAAATACAGTGGTTATTGGAAGGCAGAGCCAATGAATTCAGTGCCCTCTTTCGGGAAATTGTCACACGCTTTATTTCTCCCTTTCTGCATATCACTTTGCCCATCAGCGTCCCACCTCTCTCCAATTTTATCCTCCTGTCTCTCTTTGTGTCGTTCAATGCCCCATTTTCGCTCCTCTGATAGAAAGGGACGGGAGTCATACGCTCGAATTCCGCTTCTTCTTTGTCAGTGGTAAAGCCTGCCGCCAGAATGAATTCAGAGAACTAAACCATCCGTTTGATTAGTAGTTATCCCGATTTTTGCGATTTATATGACGGAGATTTTTTGAGATGACGATTCGAATATTTTTGTGATTCGAGCACTTTGAAGCTGCTGGCGTGAGTGATTTGATGTAATCTGATTATATTTTTACTGCTTTAAATTTTTTTCCGAACAATGTATTTTCATAAAAGATTCTTTTTAATGAAAATTATGAGTTCTTGAGTTCTTGAGCGGAACCTCATCAAATGTGTCGGCCATCTTCGTTCGTGTTTCTGGGGTCTTGTTATCAAGTACATTTTCGGTAATTTTATAAATTTTTTGAAGCTAATTCATTCATCAAACATCCATGATAACGTAACAGTAGTAAATATTTATTTCATTTTAATTTGAAAATCTTAGTTGACGCAAGTTCATCTTACGCTGGGAAATCTTATTTGGGAACATTTCCTTAGTAATAATAGTTTGTTTTCTAAACTAATATAACTTCCGTTGACTGCACTGAAACCCTAAATAACTTGGATTTTTCAGTTTTATTAACAAAAAAATGCTGGATACAAAAATTTGAGCTCGTGAAAACAGAAGCAAACATCCCCATAAATACAACATTAGTATTAATAATAATAATAATAACTCTTTATTCGGCGAGGTTAGGCCCATTAGGACCTCTCTTACACCTAACCATTATGGGTACATATGTAAATTACAAGCGAGGTTAGAAAGAAAAAAAAAATGAAATACAAATATATCTATAAAAAGAAGATAAAAAAAGAGGTAAAAATAAAGATTTGTGATGTGGGAAAAAACTCCTCGGCTGAAGGCTTTCAGAGAAAAACCCACTGTGCGGGAAAACGCTCACACAAGAAGGGGAGCGAAAAAAACCCGCGATGTTTTCGCGGGTTCATATTCATATTTGTTTACATCAAATAGATAAGAATAATCGAAACAACGAATCAAAATTTTAAGAGAAAAATTACACAGCATCTGCATACACAATAGCAATGGGAATCCATAGAAAAATTCCAAATGAATTGAAGCAGTACTTTCCTCTTGAAATGAATTTTAGTGAAAATTGCTAAACAAATTTTTCTTTCCTTTCCCTTGATATACGATCTTCCTTGAATTTTTATGGCGTCTCCTGGACATGTTTTGCGTCTTACTTCTTTCTCAAGGGGAAAGAAGCTGCATTATTCCCCTTGTTTTCGGCTTGACCATGTTATATCCAGATATTCCCTGCTGTCGCCCTCCGAACCCCTAAAGGGTCAGCCGACTAACAGGAGGGAGACCTTAAAAAAGAAGGGAAGTACAAAAAAATGGAAATGGCTCACGCATATGGAAACCACAGTCAGCGGAAATCTGTGCAGATCTGCCTCAATTTATATCTCCCACGACCTGAAGGAAGAGAGCGGTGTATAAGAATAATCTGGAAGGAAAAAAATAGTAAGAGATAGGTGGGGTTTAGAGAAGTAAGAATGGTGGTCTTCAAAAAAACTACAGCCATGCCTTTCCTTTTATCTCTTTCAGATAAAAAATATGTTGCTCCTTACCCTATGGGAGTGATAATATAAGAGCTGTCATTTGTATAAAAATTTTCCTTCTTGTTTCGAGATTGAGAAAAAACAATGGCAACTAACGTAAGGCTGTTGAAGCTTGAAAGTTTTCTTTGAATCTCGAGACTACGATCTTTTTTAAGTAAAGTAAAGGTTGATTGAGCTACCCGAGTTTTTCAGAAATTTTCTTGGGATATAAAGTCTACGTATTTTTTATAATCAATAAAATGAATTGTATATTTTAATGAATTACGTACGTTCAGTACTTTCAATTCAATTGTACGACAGTGATAAAGAAGGCGTTATTAAAAATAAAAATAATATCAAACTACGTAATTTCTTTCTAAACAATTATTTTTCATAAAACAAATAGCATTTATACTATAACCACCAATATCGTCTCTTTTAACTGTAATTAAATCACTGGTTTAAGAAAATATCCGTTCATTTCATAGATATAGGTTGAATAATTTTAAGACGGTTAAGAAAAGTCTCAGATAAATTGAAAACAAGCCAGAAAAGACAATTATTGGAAATCATTCCATCTTTATTCAGATAAAGTAATAAGTACTCTACTTTATATTGCTCATATATCCTAAAATTTCCTGCATAACATTTAAACAGAATGCCACTACTGCCATTCTTGGATGAAAATAATTTATAATATGAGAATATTTATAAAATAAGATGCTCAATCCTGTCAAACAATTTATTCATAGATTTATAAGTCGTAAAATAGTAGTCATAATTCATTTTTTGCAAGTATTGTCATTTATGTGTAACCACTTCAGTCACTAAAATGAATTGCTAATAATCTGTATTTTATGTGGGATTATTCATTTTGAAAGTATAAGACATATCAGCGTATGGAACCGCTGAGACTACTTCAAATAATTTCAACTAAGTTCAAGCGGAATTTCGCGGGGGTAAAAGAATTGGCGTTGCATAACTTCTAGCTTCAATCGGTAAAATGGCTAAGTGTGACTCTACCAAAAGAAATAGATGGAGAGGATGGTAACGAAAAGAGCAGTGAGAAATGTAACAGCGTTGTAGGAAGACGTACTAATAAAGGAATCGGACTGTAGGGGAGAGTGCAGCGGGTGTTTGGAATCATTGCGATAAGGAAGAGGAAAGCGAAAAAGAAGGAATGGAGATGTTTCTGGCATGACTTCGTTTCGGAGAAAACGTGCCTATATTAGGAGGATGATGGATTTATGGGGTGCGAGGGTTAGATTGAGGGATGGAATCGATGAATAAGCAGAAAGGAGCTCCGCCTCGAGGGCTATACGGCCACTTGTCAGTTAGAGCACGATGGAATACTTTTCCGAACCGGGATTATCCACTTACGTTACGCTCCGCGGTATTTGTGAGTGTCGTATCGCCTTTTACTTATCTGTTCGTGTAGTTGCCTGTTGTGAGAGGATAATTTTATTGATGCCTTGGGATTTCCTTGTCTCATTGATGGAAGGATTGATAACCTGCCCTCGAGTGAATTTTCCGTCGGGAAAATTTCTCTTTATATCGGTAGAGGTGTATTGAAAATTCGTAGGGTGGGAACGAAATACATTTCGGGAGTAATAAAAAATTAGAAAAATTCATTCTACGTTTGAAAAAAAAATAAGAAATTGCTCTTCCTTTCCTCTTCTTAAAATGTACTATTTCAATTTTCTATTATATAGGTTAGTGCAATGAATTATTTCTTGAATTAATTCTTTCATGCATCGCTTATGGGAGTTACTGATATTCAACGAATACATACTTTTATACACGTCGGTTATTATTCTAGGTGATCATCATATTCTTACCATTGATTTTGTATGGGGATGAATTCCCGCTGTATTCTTAAAATTCATAAACTCAAATTCAACATTGGCGTTAACCGTATGTAGGACAGCTTGTTTATAACCACAAAATTTCACATACCTGTTTTTATGTTATCGTATTGCTCGCAAATACGAATCGAAAAATATATTTCTCTTTCAAGATGAGATATTTTTCGATTTTTATTCTATCTAACTTAAGAAGAGATATTTAAAACTAACCAATAAGTAGTTATTATTTATATTATTAAATTAAAAATAATAAGTCTGTGGTTCGCAGTGGCATAAAGTTCGACCACCACTGCCCTATAGCATCATTAGGTTGGAATAAGTATCGCCTTTAAAGTTACTCTCATTGGCTCTTCCTTCTTTTTAATATTTGGATGAAAAACACTTTTTAATGAGAAAAAATATGTTTTAATGAGAAAAGAATAACGGATATGCTTGCCAATTCTGATTACTGTGAGAATGTTTGTTTTTAACCACTAATGATTTCAGGTGCTAATTTTATTTAAAATTTTCGATATCATGCATGATAATTATTTCCGATCTATTTAAAACCTAAATGAATCACATCCACTCGTTATTCTTCGCATCGATTTGTTTTTTTTTCTGTATCCTGCTTCAAGCTTAATGAGGTTACTGGAAATGCCAAATATTTTACCTGACAGGAATTTTTTTCTCCATGAATAGCATGCTTCCCTAACGAATAGGCTTTAACGAGGAAACATCATTTTTCAAATCCTCCACCGTATTATCGGAAACTACTTCTGAGAATTGATAACCGTGCTGCAGATATTCTGAACCGGCGAACTTTCCGCATTAAAAAGAGCGTAATGGCATAAGAGGGTCATTGATGAAATCCAACGCTCAGCTCGATTGAGTTCTCTTGCCTATCTCTATGCCTCTACATCTCGAAGCGTCGGATATTCTAAATGGCGTATCGGAATATCGTGACTCTCAATGCCTTTTATGCGGAGAGACCTCGGTGGAGAGAGGGTTTTTGTCGATTGAACCCAAGAGCTGAATATGCGAGGCAAAAAAGAAGAATGGAGCATGAGATGAAAATATTGAGCGCCTTTGAGTTGGTACGCGTCGAGTCCCAGTACCAATACCGAGACCAATTTCCATAGGTTCTGAACTTGGCCGTTGAATACCCCGAGGATTCTGTTTTTTCTTAGTCCCATCCCTTTTGTCGTGTAGCCTCTTCTTCTGCTGTTGGCGATTGTTAAGAAAGAATGCGTTGAGAGACCATCGCCGTAAATCAGCTTTCTTTGGGAGGTTTTGAGGTAAACGTCGTGAATATATTTCTCCTGCTTAAACTGAAGGTTTTCATATTTTTCAAGTATGAAATATTCAAAGGTTAGCTCAGCTATTTTTCATTTCATTGACTGATTTTTAAAAAGGATTTCCCTGAACCAGCTATAGCATTTCTTCTTTTCTGAACTACGACTTACTAATGATGTATGCTGAAGATATTTTATATAACGACGATTTTAGTTATACATTTGACATTTACGTTTTTCACTCTCAAAGGATGGATTTCCTTAGTAATTTTCCAATTTGAGCTGCATTTACTATTACAAGGTGTAAGAAGAATAATGCAAAAAATTGTTAGAAGAACAGACATTCAGAAATCGCCATCTCTCTTGTATGTGTTTGTTTTTATTTAGATTATTATAATTTCAGAGTTTCAATCCTGTATTAATTTCTCAGGGAAATATACAAACCTAAACATTTCTTATTCCTTCCTTATCTATTTAACAAATAGATTCAGTTAAAGAAATGTTTTCAAAACGTGTAATTTATTATCTTACTACTTTTATGGATTGAAACATCTGTATTTCTTTGCTTAGCCGTGGATATTTAACGTAAATAGAATGTATAACTCATCCAATTATCCCCTCTAAGTCGTAAAATTTTCTCTTTATATAATATTAAAATAAACGTTATTCTTCAGGTGCCGTTTTAGTATGTTCTACAGAAATCATGTTTCACTAGAGGTAAAAGTTACCTCTAATGAAACTATATACTATAGATCGCGGGACATTTTCGCACTCGGCAAAGATTGTTGTTTTATCCACTCAGTTTTTCTGGAAACTTCTCTGTGTGTTACTTTTCTTGGTTTCTTCCCTCGGGTATTAAATATTCGATAAAATGGTCTCACTTAAGTTTCTGCACCAGTGTCCTCTGTTCAGAAATAAACTGCTGAAACTAAACATGTTTCTCCAGGGACCAACGTACGCTGTGCCATGAAAATAACCTCGTTTTAGCTTTTTTTTATCCGTCATATTCTTTGAGTAAGAGGAGTCCCGTGATGAATTCCGTTTCCCAGAGGAGACTATTTCATAATGTCGAGGTGTCACAATCGCGGCCTTCGCTATGCATTTGTATGCGTTCCCAGAATGCAACTCTCTTGATCTTGCATGCAAAATTCCATGGCGAGAAGGCGTCCTCTCCTGCGTCCCTGTTTTGGACGCATTTTTTGTTTTCGTTTCACCGTTACGATGTCTAGTGGTTTTCCCATACTCGTTCGCATATGCAAATCGTTCGAATTTGAATCTGACGTGATGATTTAAAAGGTTTCTGTTCGTGCCTCTTGGAGCCCTTCATATTCTCTATAATGTCACGTAAAAACGGAGTTCTTTATTGAACCAGAAATATTATCAACGTGTGTTTTTAATTTTTAGGGTTACTTAAATGATATATGGAAGTGTTGTGGATAAATTAGGTAATTAGAGTGCTTACCCCCTTAAAGGGGAAAGGTTGATTGTCATGTATATGTTTATTATTTCTATTGAGTATCTATTATACAGCATGCTGTATAATAGGTATTCTTTTTATGAATGGCGTATTCATTAAATGCCGTTGGATGAAAGGCTATTGTGCTAGTCTTCTATCACCTAGGCCTCAGGTTCAAATCTCTGCTAATTAGTATTTTCTAGGTTGTGGAATTGCTTCTTGTATTCGTCTTTTGTGTCAGTCATTGCTCGAGTTATTAAAAGGCTTATAATTGGAGTTCCTGTTTCCGTTGAGGAAATAATAATAATAATTTGCATCATATTAATACTTCTCTAATTAAAGATAACGAAGCACAGTCACTGCATATTAAAACTTTTTATTCCTATTGATGGCGGTGATCACTAGCTGAACGAAAGTATACCAATATGTAATTAAGCTAAAAATAAAAGTTTCTTCTAATTACCAATTGAAATATCCCATATAGCAATCTCGAGCGTTTACTTTTTATTGCAGCTCTGCGTTTCCGAAACTTTGGTGCGGGAATTAGATTTTCCGCAGTTTGCGTATCTCATTACGATGGAACCGCCATGCACGTAATTTGTTAGCAGTATATTAGGCCCAGTGCGAGGGAAGGAGCAGATTTCTCTTCCTGGTTGAAGCCACATTCAGCTAATTTGACGTCTGACTGCACTAGGCTTGCTCGCCATCACCTTCGAGTTGTAACAAAATATTTTATGTAGGGAACCTAGTTCGCTAACTGATTTGCGATTCGTATTCCATCAGCACGCGGAAGTGGTTTCTGCAGGTATCTCTGCCGGGAATCATCCCCACGCGATGCACTTAATCGCAGTAAATCATACATTTGGAGATCATAATTTTGGATCTGCATGCTAATTTAATATGAACAATCAGGCTGAGCTATTAATTTAGGTAGTGAGATTTAGATCATTTTCTTTTTTATTATTTTATCTTGGAATAGAGAACTTTATTTTTGCTACTATGCCGATAAGTGTGCATTTACGTATTTTTATAGCCAAACAATGTTTATATAATCCGTATCACCGTCCTCTAGAAGGTTCCTTGTCAGGCCTTTTTTATGAAAATGACCAATTTTGTTAGAATAAAATGATGATATAGCGAAACAGAACAATTTTTATTCTACCTTCGGACCAGATACGAACTCTGAGATAGTGGGAGATCTTTTCTGTCACTTTTTTTCTATGGCAGAACGTAGAATAAAGAGTCACTTTTCGGAGTTTCCTTTCCTCACAATCTTGTAGAGGTAAACATATCGAAAGAAACAAAACAGGAGAGTTTTGTGGGATGTTGAACGTAGTCTCCAAGAGAATGTGGTGACCTCTCATCAGTGCTGTTGAAAAGTTCACTATTCTTCCCTACCCGGTAAAATCTTCATCGTAGAATGCAAAACAACCAAAATTAAGCAAGAAAGGAAAAGTATACCATCCTATAAAAAATATAATGTAAGGCAAGCAGCGATATGTTGGACACTTTTGGCGTGGTTAGGCCAGTATGGCCTCTCTCCCACCCAACCATTACTAATACTACATCAAATGTTTAAAATAAACTCAATATTATGAACTATAGTTAGCTTACATCTTACTAGATATAATGCTATTGCTGTTTCCGTTTCGTCCCTGGAAAAAGCGTCTCAAATGGGATATGCTGTATTTCGTGCTTTCCCATGAAAATATAAATCTGGGCGATGTCTTCCACTTCTCGATCGTAATACTTTCCCCCTCTGTTCCTTTCATTCCAACATCCTCTTCTCGCTCCCTCTGTTCTTTCTCCCTCACAATTTTCCACCCTTCTTTGCAATTTTCCGCCCCTCCTCGCAATTTTCCACCCACGTCCCCATCTGATCTCTTCCGTTTCCCAATACTTCCTCCGCATCACACCCCTCTTTTATCTCCTCGTCTCAGCCTATTCGTGAATATCTCAGAGTCGTAAAATGAGTGGGGTTTGAGGGATTTCGCGGCAATGGAGATATCCAAAGGGGGAGTCAGGGTAAGGGTGGAGCTTGTTCCGGATCCCGTCTTTTTTATTCCAGGGTCTTAGAGGGGTCTTCTTCCTCGGTAAGACAGTCCCGTGCATAACAAGCGGGATCTGCTGATTCGGGAGATGCAAAGTGAAATTTTCCTTCCGTTCTCGTTTCCTGCGCACGGCTGTGCTTTTTTTTCTCTCTCTCCGCCAGAAATCCGCCCGAGAATCTTCTTATCGCGTGAAGGCAGGCAGTATTTTTCTGTAATTTCTTTCTTTTCTACCTCTCTATCTCTCGCCCTCTGCAGTGTTTTCCGAGCGAAGTGCTCTCTATGGAATGTCTACCTGAACCAATAACGGCCAATTCCGACACGCTGGATGATGATGGAAGGATGCGGGTGGATTTTGCCCACCGACTACTTTTTCCCCGAATTCATTCCTTTTAGAGAGTTGAGTTGCTTAAAACTCCGCTGGGATTCAGTGCTGAGAGTTTTTTTTAGGTTAAAATAGTCTAAGTAACGTGAATTTGCACATTTTTCAATCTAGCTAAATTTTTTTAAATAGTAATTCAGTTATATTTATATAGTAATATTTTTGTAATTTCACAATATCTAATTTAATTTATTCATTACATAGTTGTTTTATGAACTTGAATATGCTGCGAACCGCGAAACTTTCTGATTCTAATCTCCTAGCGAAAATCGAGGGTGGAAATAAGTTATTAGCTAATTATGACTTAAAATAGAAAAAATAGGCATGAAATTTTCTTTTCAGTTCCTTTGCCTACAAAATTATACTAAGCCATTCCTTTTGTGAAATGATCCTATCTTTTAATGATACGAAGAATTGAATCGTGTATATTATTATTAATTATTTAAGTTTAGAGGGACTAATTGAATGTTAAGGATTCCATAGTATGAATACATTCGCAAATATAATCAAATAGTTTGTAATAGTATGTTCGGAATCATATATTCCAAAAATTTCGAAGTCATTCCTAATCCTCTTGCTCCTTCCAAGCAAGAATGATAACAATTTATTTCTAAGTTAGATTTTTTTAAAATTCACCGTGCTACTTCTATAACAGTTTGAACTCCTTTTCAGTTTTTTCAGAATTTATGTTTTCTAAGTGATTAGGGTATTGAAAATCTTTTCATTATAAAGTAGTTTTGTTTTCAACTTAAATAGGTTTATAATAAAGTGCTATATTGGTGTGAGTGCCCTCAATACCAACGTTCCAAGTAAAATATCATTCGATGGTCGGAATATTTTCAAAATGCGGAGCAGTCGCATTAGGCTGTTGATCTGCGATTTTTTGTAACAATTTTTCTTTCTATATAAGTCATGTGGATGATTTTTTGAAACCATTGCCAAATAGAAGGAGCCTTGTTTACAATCCGTGAATCGCCGAACAAATTCGACCGTCATAGGTTTTGTGACGTGTTCCCTTCTTATTCGTCGAATCTCTTTGACGCTTGGAACCATTGCCAAGTGCAGATGTTCCTTGTTTACAATATCTACAATGCCAAAATCCGCATTCGTTTTTTAACGTGCCATGATTTCGAAATCGCCTCCACCTACCTTCCATCCCTTGCATTTTGTTTCCTTGGGAACCGACTCGAACGAGAAAACCATTCGAGCTTTTGTTTTCTCCCTTTGAGGACATCGTTTACCAATCCTAGAAAGCAAAACAGTTGCGCATCAGCGGGCAAAGCAGCTGAAGGAGAAAAATGAAAACTTGGCGTGGACAATCCGACGTCCAGAGAATGTCAAGCGATTCCAACGGATGCAACTAGCCGCGTCAGGTCCTAATCAATAACTCTTTTCGTCTTCCTTTTTCTGCCCAAAGGGATTGAACTCGATTTTTCCGGAAGCTGATTGATTGGTTATGGGTTCGGAGCGATTTGGACTCGGTACCATATCTGGGACGGGGAAAGAGCGATGGGTAATCCAAACGAGGATAGGTAGGTCAGAGTCAGGTTGGGACTAATGCAATGTAGTTAAGAACGGAGGTGCTAGGTTTGGTTGTGTACATAAACCAAGCAGTTGTATCGAAAAACGTTTGTATATATATATTTGTACAACATTTGCATTGTGGTAGTGAATTCGTATCTTCTGTTTGATCTTACGTCTACATCGATGAGGAAATCAAGTTAGTAAATGATTTTACGCTAACTAGGAAATTTTGTTGAGTTCAAAGACCTCGACATAGTTTTGAGGAAAGTAGAAATTAAACCAAAGAAAAATGGAGAAAATTAGTAACTATAGCTTACTTAGTGTATAGCGATTCACTCTAAACATTTTAATTAATAAAATACCACAAACATTTGTACCATAGCATAATTGTTAGTGGTAATCTATTATTTAAAATTCTTATTGTCTATTAATTTTCATTATATTGTTACAGGATACCGCCAAGCAAAAACTGTAACCATCGACGTTATTTACTTAAGGTATTTGATTACCAAATCAAGGTTTAATCCGTATTTAGCAAATTTAAGCCTTTTTATCTTTCGGTGAAATAGTCGGAAATATCACACTCCGCTCGGTATTTCTTTACTGTTGGTAAAAGAAACATCTTAATGATTGATATTATTTTCTCCATAATGCAAATTATCTATGATTAGTACCCTAATAATTATTTCTCGTTAATTTTCATTTCAGGATTATATCTCATTAACTCAGGATTATATCTCATTATCATGTACATACTTTACGGTACTGAATTTTTAGTCCTTCATTTAAAAAGGTAAAGTTTTGAATTCCCAGGTCAAATTCGAAGTGGGCATAGATTCAAAGAGTAGTTTGCTAACATATCCTGCGTAAAGTTTTCTCAGATTATATCAATTTTCAAAAAGCGCCTTTACAGAAGCCCACAGATTTACCGTTTCAGTTTTGAATTTTAATGGCATATCATTGGTAAGTTTGATTTTAATTCTAGTTCTTCCGAGACTATTGAATCAGTAGTATTATTTTAGTTATATTTTATTATATTGAGTTATTTAAGTTTTATTTAAGGAAAGTTTTTTGTTGAAATCATTGTTGAATTGATACAAATTACATCACTCCAGTACAGAAAAGTTGGGAATGGATACTATGTCGAATTTCCCCATACAACTGTTTTCTATTCTCAATACAAATGTATTTTTCTATCCTCTTAGTCATTCCAACTTTTCCTCTCAGGCCTGTAGGTTCGTAAAATCCATTATGATTTTGTTATGCTTTGAAAGCCAAACTTTGTTTCTAAACTATGAGTGCGAATAGGGAATAAAAACATGTCCTCTAACCATACTTGGCTGCAGCTCTACGTTCGCGTATGTGAATCGTTTCCGTCTCTGCAGTATTTTTTTAACTTCGCTCGAAAATACAATTTATAACGAACGAGCACTTCGACCCCGCATTTAATATTCCTGTGCCGTTTCGCACGTCGGAAACTGTATCTATCCGAAAGTTCCATCACTTCTTTTTGCACCGAACGTGACTCTCTCGAGTAAATTTTGCATCGGATGGAATTCGAGGCTTTTGTTTAGCTATTTCAATTTACAAATCTCCCAAGTATTTCTATTTCGGAGCAGCGTTTCGTGATTGATCTGATAGAATTTTTTATCATTGGTCAGTGTGGATAGAATTGATTCTGGCTCTTCTTGCAGCGATGATAAAAGATTTTTCACTAATTTCGGAGTACCGCTTTCGTTGATGTTTATATCGTTGAGAATCAGAATCTCATTATTTTGTAAATTCGAGAAATGCTTATTTATGCATATTTATGCTTATTTCCAATCAAATATTCTTCCGATTATTTTTTCCTGGACCTAATTGGCGCTACTTCATGAGGTTGAAATTTCTGCAATTTTTGGATCCATCATTTTAAGTTTTCCTTTAAAATATAGTTAGCCAAGTATAGTTACCCGAAAGTTTTCGAAAATTATATAACATCATAAAATTATATCAATTAATTATCATTTACATAGCACCTTGGAATAGCTGTTCTAACGTATCCGTAAGATTTCATTTTTAAGATTTAAGTCCAGCAATAATTAGTTCTGATTTAAATTGGTAGTGTAGTAAATTATTCCTCACGAGTTTGACTACCATACCATATGCCTACCAATTTTTTACACTTTTATTTTACTCATAAACACCCCTATAACGAGGCTGAAAAGTCGCATTAGTATTGTACATGTAAGTGTTCTGACGCAATCACGCGTAAATCATACATTTATTAATTTACATACATACATTTACTTTATTAATCATACACTTAATTAATTCATCTTGTGCTTAATCATACAAGGTACTTAAATGCTCCAATATAGGGTTAGAGTATAAAAATCAACGATTTAACGAAAAAATTCTTTTTCTTGCATTTCATCCGGAAAGAAAAAAAAAACGATTTTTATTTAAACTGATTTGTGTCAGGAAAATGTATTTGGGTTATGTTCATTGATTTTTCATAGTTTATTGATATTATAATTCATTCGGTTCTTTATAATTTACCGTTTGATAATTTTTAGTTTTCAAGATAATTTGGTCCATAGAATTCATTCGGCTTTCATAATTAAATTCATAATCTTTCTTTTTCTTGCATTTTATCCGAAAAGAAAAAAATTCTGTTTTATTTAAACTGATTTGAGCAAAAAATATACTTGAGTTATGGTCATAGCTTTTCCATAGTTTATTAATATTATAATTCATTCAGTTTTTTATAGCTTACAGTTTAATAATTTCTAGTTTTCAAGTTTAGTTATTACTATTCGGTCTATGGAATTCATATGGCTTCATGTTTTTCGCAGCACAAACGGCGCAGCTGCTAAAACATGCTTTATGAAAACGTCATCTCCACAGGAACGCCGCTGCTTTAATAGGCGATTGGCCGGAAAATGGTCAGTGCCCTTAAATTCTGCCGCAGAATCCCTTGTAGTCCCACTACCGGCGATTCCCTCGTCGATTTTGATGCGGCCAGATTCGTCTCGCAATGTCCAAAATTAATCTCATTTCCACCGACGCCAAAGCGTCATGCATTTTCACGTGCTTCAATCTCCTCTTGCCTTCTCTCGTCTGTCCCCACTAATTTCATTACCTCACCAATTTCCTCTCGCGGAATGCCCTTCTCATTTTTCCTCTTTTTTTCGTCCTTTGCTCCCAGACTTTCATCACCTCGGCAGCGGGACTTGAATCTCTCCCCTCTCTCGTCGTCTTACCCTTTGCACGTTTCTCGCTGTCTTTTACCAGTTTCCCTCGAACCGTCTGCATCGATATGTATGTAGTACGTAGAGTGGAAGGAACTCTGTGAGTGGGCGCTCAATAGGTACAGATAGCAGCAACCTGTAGAAATGCGAGCGACTGATCGATCTGTCGAAAAGCTTCCTGTTCTCTCCCCTTTATTTCTTATGTAGGAGCTATCCGATTTTATTTTATAAGAAAAAGGTTTAACTATAAAATAAGGGGTTGAATACAAAGTGTCTCCTTGGTTATTTTCCTATTTTAAAATTGAATAAGCAATTGATCTTATCGGATTTCGAATAATTACAATAAAGTTATAGATTAATTAAAGTTATGTACTTCATATAGTAATCCTAGTTATGTTTTCTATGAATTGATTGACGATCATGTAATAGCCATATAACATATTTTTACTGTATATTGTGCTAATACCCGTCAAGGACTGCAAGGAAGTTTCTCTTCTTCTTTCTTCTTTTTCTGGAAGTAAAACACATACCTCAGTTTTAGCTTTGCATAAAAGAGATAAATACTACTACACGGGTATTATTTTCGTCTTATAATTAAAATATTTTGCGTTTGCACGAATAAAACACTTCATTGCACGAATAAAACACTCTCATTATTCCTATTTTGTATTGTTAAATCAGACAACAACTGTAACTAGTTCAAAGATAAGCTTCTTGTGCGCAGATGGAAAGAAATAGCTGTAAATTTATGTCAGTGCAGTTTACGTTTCAAGCATTTTAAGCCATAAATTTAAAAGGAATCTCACCTTGTCAGGTCTCTTGAATTTACAGGAATCGACATAATCTCGATCTTTTTATCTAACGTTCCAATATAAATACTGTAGAGTTCCTATTTTAAGTGGACTTGAAGTTCTCAAGACAATACTTCTATATTAATAAAACAGCAAAAGCAAATCTGCGAAGGTCGGAAATATTTTGTCTATTATTGACGTCATGATGAAATTTGAATTTCCATTGCAGTGCGTAAGAGGCACTCGCAGTCATATGAATATTGTATTAACTTTTGACGCTTCCGATCGATTTTCCATTTTCACGACGTTCGGAAGGAAAGGGTAAGATTGGAACGTCCCCTCGGAATAGGGATGTAATAGAAGTCTGCGATTCAAAAATAAAGCCCTTGGAATTGCGGCAATAAATTCCGGAGACAGTTCATTCAACTTATAAATTTTCCTCGGAGAGAAAACTGGAATTTTATTATCATGTCATAGGGTGGTAGGCCAGAGCCAAGGTATTTGATATTAAAACTTCTAACCGTGGCATTTTAATTTCAGCGAACGTAAGAAATTACATTTATTTAAATTTTATCGCCCACTCTGCTACTTATTGGCCATTAATTTTTAACTATTTTTACTGATGAGTTTATCGGGGATTTAAAAATCTCAAAATTAGAGGATTACGTTCTTGGAAGGTCTAAAGAGTGATTCTTTGAAACGTGTCACTCATAATCGCTGAATTTTGAAAGTCGGATAGTATTTGCCCTGAAGGAGAATTTCATAATGAAAATGCACAATTCATATTGTTTCCAAAAGAATAACTTTAGTATCCGTTTCGATCCCTGCTTTTACTATTTTAACGATGAAAAATAACTGCGCACTTCGCTGTTGAATAATTCTTAACCATATGCAATTAAATCGATTTCTTTCGTTCCTAATACCTTCTTCCTCTTTCATTCGTGAATATTTCGATGCTTCTTATGACAAAGCCATCGACTTCGGCTCCTGATTCACTCTTTGCCTCACCTTCCTTGCATTGAATTTCATTATCTTCTGTCACAAACTCAGTTCATTATAAATATAATCGTTGACGGCCCAAATTAAGTTTATCCCAAAATTAGAGGATTGGTGAATGTGTAGGATTAAATATTCTTTTTATATAATAAATCCTTCCGACCTCATTATAACTCCGCTGAAAAGATACCCTCGTCTGGGCACATAATTAAAAATGTAATTACACTTAAATGGGATGGTAATACACCTCTCCCGGAAGAGGCGGAACACAGTGTGGAAGTTGAGTGTCCCTCCTTCCTCCCCAAAAGAATGAATGAACATGCGTCATTGTCTGCTTCATCGACTCCCACACCCGCCTTCGACACTCCTCCTGCGTCCGCACCCTTCGCCTTTCCGGCACCTTGTGAGTCTCTTTTCCTTCCCACCTCTAGCTGCTTCCGGTACTCCCCGTCAGGGGGCAGAGGTGTCGCGCGGCGCCTCTAAAATTGCGCGCGCACCCACGCAACCACGGCGCCGTCGCCGAGCAATTGTTTCGAGGAGGAAGAGCAGGGGTGTGGGTTAGGGTCGGAAGGGTGAAGAGGATGAGGTCTTGGGGTGGGAAACCCTTCCAGAGTGGATGTGTAAAGGCCCCCCGCCCCCACCCCGCCCCACGCGCGTGCGGGGGCGGGGAAATTCGGTAGGAAGGGGGGCGAAGGGAGGTTCAGTAGTAGGGGAAGAGAGTAAAGAGGGAGGCAGAACGTTGTCAGTCTGTACTCCACGCTCGGAGCGTTGGGGTTTGTCGCTATCCAACGGCAACCAGAATACATTTCGCTTTTTTCGACACAATTTTTTATCCCTCCCACCGTCGGTGGAGTTACCGGAGGACTTTTTCCGCGCGTTACTTCCGCTCAACCCCGGGCACGATTTCGGAAGTCGTGTCCCGAGGCTTCGTTAAAGGCTTTCACTAATTTCTCCCCAGTCCGGTCGATTTTTGTACATCGCTAGACGTTTCGTAACCTTTTTTTATGCGACGGTGAGCGCGTGTGACTCGTGAGTGTTGAGTGAGAGCTCTCTTCCCCCCAGTCTTTTGTGTTTCACGCGTTCCAAGGAGTGCATATCCTCCCCGTCTTTTTCGCTCTTCCGTTTCCGTCCCTGCGAAACGGTTCCGACTCGTGACTAGAGTTGGTTTTTTTTACCGCTGAGGGAAGAGCAGTCGTGGTGTGAAAGCCTTGCCTTCAAGGCCTGCGGGAATC
Organism: Pachydiplax longipennis; assembly: GCA_036926295.1. Taxonomy (NCBI): domain Eukaryota; kingdom Metazoa; phylum Arthropoda; class Insecta; order Odonata; family Libellulidae; genus Pachydiplax; species Pachydiplax longipennis. The sequence goes on along the minus strand of JAVFKF010000001.1, from coordinate 16,886,689 downwards.
CGCGGTTGTGTCGGTCTGCACAGCTTGGCGGAGACCACCTTACTGGAGGCGCGGAGGATGGACGTAGCACGCCCACTGGGGTACGCGGTTTGATTCTGGAGTCTCCGGAGTGGTTTTACCAGGAGAAAGGACGTCGAGGAATCTGCAGAAAGCGATTCGCGAGTCAAAACCCGACGGCTCTCTGGAAGATGGACTGGTAATTTCGCATTCCATCCACCGATACCACGAAGGCTTAAACACCCAGAGTACTTTTACCAAGTGAGACCTTCGAGTAAAATGTTCTAGAGGAAACTACGCTTATCGGCTTGGGATAACCCGTCTAAATGACACCGTTCTTTTGGATATCGTCATCTTGAAGAGGACAAGACGTCTTCGTTTAAGTGCGCCGAAAGGAAGATCGTGATGCCGCCACCTTCTTCCGTGGCCACCGACCTCGTTGGTGGCGAGGGCGTGTATTGGAGGCTGCAGATCAAGAGGCGTGGGACCCGAACCCCTACGTCCAAGCTGTCCCCTTCTCCCACATCGGGAACCGGCTCCAGGCGATATGCTCAGATCGGCAATGCCCTGTGGAAGTCGTGGTGAGTGGAGTGGGAATCGCATAGCAACGATCTCAAAGGGAGAATCGTGAGGGGGCGCTTCACAAAGAGGCGAAAATTTTCGATTTCCCTTTATGTTTGTCTTTTTTACCCCCACGTAAAGGCTGCTGCCTTTGTTGTGAGGGCCGACGCCGATTTCGTTTTATTTTTCGATCTGCATCGATCTGAAATTCGGGAATTTGCCTGTGGTTGAAAGCTGTGCAGGGCGGTTATCATGTAGGATATGGGTCCTTTGCAGAATCATTGTGCAGTCATGCATACCCGTTACTCTTGTGCGACTGATGATACGATGTTAGCCTTCGGTATGGAAGTGGGATGTTTCGTTGTTTGTTTTGTGAATGTCTGAGGAGATGGAAGAATCTCAGTGTAAGTTCGCCTCTGATTCGTCTTACTGAGAGGGAATCAAGGTATTTTTTGAGGGTGTGATCTTTGAATCCTCAGAAAATTGCCTTTGATGTATGGATAGGAGTGAACTGTGAATCTATTTGATAATCTTAGCTAGTTCAGCGTAGAATTTCACTGAACGGGAAACTTATTCTTTCAAACTTCATCTTCTTCCACTTGAAGATTTAGGCGTTCCGCGTGATATTTCAATTGGTAATACTTCAAGAGAATGTGTGTATATTCCTAAAGTAGGTGTTTGTGACTCTTAGAACCTACCTAGATACTATTTTATCTTTTCTAAATTTAATGCTTTAATAAAGATTTAATTTATATTTCGGAGGTTTAATCTATATGCTTCAGTGGTAGGTTTTTAATAATACTTGGGCGTTATGATTATATTCTAATAATAATTCACGACGTGAGTCTTTTAAAACGCAGAAACTAAAGTGAAAACTTATTGGATTTCTGAGAACAGGAATCTCATACCAAATTAAGAAGAGAGAGGTACCTTATTCATTAATTCGACTTAACATATATAGATCTTAGAGCAAATTTAGACAACCAATTATTCAAGATTAGGCTTGAATTTAGGCAGAGGCCAGCGGCGTAATTGCCATTTTGAAGCCTCACCTGTCTACACTTCTGCATAAAGGATTGCATGGAAATTTACGGACCCCTATAACGGTGATACCCTCAGCTAACACCTAGTACTAAATCCACACCTGTTTATAACATTCCGATAAGTGTCGATTCTTCGGAGTTTCGGGATTTCACTCGTAGAATCTTCTGCTTTTTCTCTCGGATAGATTCGGGTTTTACGCCTCGGTAATCGGATTTCCAATCCATCAGGAGTTGGAGAGAACGGCGCCGTTTTCAACCGGCTTAATACTTGCGAAACCCAGAAAATAATCGCGTGCAACTCGAACGCCTAATTTCACGCATCGGTCGGTCAGCTTGAATAGTTCGGAAAGGGAGGCACTCAGTGGTGCGGTCCATTCGCCTTGGGCACACACCTCTCCCGCGTCTCTTTTAACAATTCACGACGGTAGCCCCCGTTACGGGAAACAAATTCCGCGCTAACAAATTTTCCTTCCCTCATTTTTTGTAGATAAAACACAGGCCCGTGCCGAGAAGGGGATATCGAGGCGCCTCTCTCCGCAGGTATTTAATTGGGCCGTTGATCAACACGTTCCTGCTGTTTGACGCCTGCATTTCACTCTCCTCTCGAAGCGTGCCGTCCGAAAATTTTAATTAGACCCCATTCCGAACGCCTCGTTCCCCGTCCGTACATCGACGTAACGATGCATATTCATGCGGAGCGTTGATGATTTGTACCCGTATATTCATTTGTTTTCGCGGGGTTCCGAACGCATCGCTACGGTGTCAGCTGGTTTTTTTTCATCTCCGTTCGATTTATCGCCCCGGAGAGAATTCGAGGAAGGTTCGGAAAGAGTTGGATTGGAATTTGGGGAGGAGATTCCGGTCTCGCTCTCAGATAATGGAATAGAATGCTGTCTGTTGGCCCGGTGTCGTTAAAATCGCGGTGTTTTGCGGCTATTTAAACTGCAAACCTCGTTACCCGTTATCGAATCGCAGCTGTTTATGGCGCTCTCCGCCCGAGGGCTTGGGTTTTGGAGGATGCAAATTTCGCTCGGAGCTTTGTTTTGGCAGAAGCTATTTGGCGAGGATGGTGGTCTAGGAAGAGGTCGCTCCCCGATCGGGAGTTCGTGAAAGTTGATTCAGAATTGGTCGGTCCCACCGCGGAGAGCCATTTGGTCCGGCCCCGGGCTTTGGGATCGCGGAGGATTTTTAATAGATTGTGTAAAGAGTGGTGGGCGTGTACTTAATTTGGCCTTTAATTCATTCTAGCATTTTCTCTAGTATACTAATTCATGTTAACGTGTAACTAAGATAATACTTTTTCGTTATGAGCTGACTCTACTTACAATTATTGCGTACGTGGAACATATATATTAATAGTTAACTTTTGTGACTATTTTTGTTTAGTTAATATGTGATTTTATCCATCAGTAACTGTAATTAGGGAATTTTAAAGGAATGCTTCGAATCATTTTCGCTCAAATTTTTCATTTTTTTGTGGAAAAATGAAATTAATCCAGAATTGGTCGTTTATTTTAAATTCTGTGGAATAATCCTGTTTAAAAGTTTATTCGAAATTTTGGATTTCTGATGCGTGCTCTTTTATAAATTTTATTTTGCATGAAGTAAGAGAGAGAATTGCTAAATTTCATCGTATCTCAAGATAAATTAATATTTAATTTCCTACTTCTTGGGTGGATTCACGACGCATGCAGTCCATTCTATCTTATACGAATGCTTACTTCTATCCCTTAATGCCGATCCTAGTATAAGGGATTCCCATGTGTTAATTATCCAAATTTATCCAGCGGAGCGTATCTTAATTGGCGATTTGTGAGCTTTGATCATTTTTAATCTTATTCAGATTTAATCCTTTTCTCTGGAATCGTATCGTGAATGTCGAATAGTGAGTGAACAAAAGTAGCTGGTAACAACTGTGAAAATATTGCACGTCATGAAATCATTTCTTTGTTAGATTGGCTTTGAAACTTTGCGGAAACATCCAGGTCCTAAAGCTACTTAAGCATCGACACGATTGAATGCTATGTAGAGAGCAGTCAGTTAAAGAGAAGCGATACAAAATTAAGATAACGATATGAAGGAGTAAAATTATATTTCATTTTCAGTATTATTTTTATTATAATCACTACGTATGCTATATATATATATATATATATATATATATATATATATATATATATATATAGTTATTTATATAGAGTTGGTAACCCAAACGCACTTACACAATTTATGCTATTAAGAGTTGAATGAATGTCTCAGACATTCGAAAGACAAATACTCTACTGTTTATTGCTAAATTGTGTCTTAGTTTTCTTTGAGATTTACTTTGGTCATATCGGAAATTTCCTAATCTAGAAAGCTATTCATCAGCGTTAGATATATTGTACTTACTAAGTTTATATTCTTTAGATACAACCCATTTCTTTCATTCCAGTATCTGAGTGTAATTAGTATCAAGTGTTAGAGATGCACGTGCAAGTATTTTACATTCGCTTTTCAATTTTATTTTTATATTTATTGCTAAGCACGAGAAATTCTTGTGGAGTTTATATTGGCAGCTTTATGAGAATGGAGTACGTTCCGTTGTTTCAACATAATACCCGTTTGTCGAGGGACCTTTATGGCCATTCATAATTAAGCGCGACCGCACGAATTTCGAGTCTGAACAGAATAGCTGATATATTAACGAGATGGTAATGACGAGTCTGAATATTGGTGCAATTTAGCGGTGTTTCAGGGGAATGAGCTAGAGGACGTTCTGCGAACGCTTTTGTTTCGGTGAAAAAATACCTCTCGTTAGCAGCTATTTGTCTAGTGAATTAAGGCCGTTGTACCTGAATCATTACAAACTGTCACTGATTTGCGGTGGAAATGAGCGGCACCTTTTGTAATCACGGAGAATGCTTGCCTAATTCGGCAACAGTCATGCAATTGGTTAGTTTGTCGGCGGCTCTTTTTGTATTTCGCGATTTTAGTGTGGCAGAAGAATTGAAACTGGAATTAAAGAGATTGGATTGGAAGTGCGAACGACGGCGGAATTACGCCCATTTATCGCAACTTTTGGTGGAAATGATTTGCTCAAATTAAACCTCAAGTTGAACGTTGCACGGAAGCGCACTCTGAGATTTGAGTTGGAAGTTTAACGAAACACGTTCGATTAATTCATTTAATTCCGTGGAAAATTTTATATCCTGTTTTCGTTGAAAAAGTTTCCCTCTATCTGATGAAGGAGGGATGGAATTTTTTTATGCTAAAATTCACTGTGAACCGTCGCTTAATCGCTCCAAGATGGATCCGCTGATGCGAATATAATCATCAGGTTACTGAAGTTTTATGATTTTTTTATTTCTCTGGTGTCCACAGAGAAAAGTTAAGAAATTAATTTTTATTAAAATCTTCTCTCATACTACCAAGCCGTTAAAAAGTGTAGTGGCATGAGGTTCATCTCTCTTCAGTGGTATTCCTTGTCTCATCTTTTGGAACGCACCCGGCGTCCTTTGGAAATAGCATCTCCCTCCCGAGGCACGTCAGTTAAAATTCTCTGAGTTCCTACGTACCCTGAGGAGCTGGGCACACTGCCCAAGGGAATCACAATGGGAATAAGGCGCTTGGAGCTAATCTTTTCGTAATTAGCGGATGAATACCTTGCGTGAGACTTGAATCTGCTTCACATTCCTTTCTCTTTTATTATGATACTGTTCGTAAAGGCTATATTGGAGACGAATTTTCGACATTCATAACTTGTGTGTATTTTGACAGAAAATAAAAATAAATGATAAAATGGCGTGCTTTCCAAACGTTCGTTTTTATCAAGTTATTCTTTAAACTGTTATGTCTATGGATTTGATTTTTGTCTATGATTTGAGTATTTCAATATTTATACTGTATAGAAATTATAATCGAATTCAATTTGCAGGATTCCTTATACATTTAATCTTTATATTTAAAAGTGCATACCATCGAGGTCTACTAATGGGAATATGAATTTTCATTGATAACTGAACAATCTTTGAATGTCGTTAATGTTAGTAGTATCCTCGTATCCTCGGAAAAAAATTCATTGACACCTATTATATGAATTTCTAAGAGAATCTTTATTTTGGTTGAATCGTCCATATTTCCACTAACAGTTCGGGGTGAGAACCATGTTTCGCAGGATTCCTGACTACATAAGTCATTAAATAGTCTATAAATTGCAATAAATTCACATCTAAAATTAATTCTTCTAAAATTATGAATTAGATGAATTGTCTTCGTGGGGGCCGTCTCAGCGAACATTTCTGTAAAGATTCTTGCTCTACATTAACTACGTTGTCCTAATTGTTATTTTTCCTTAAAAACGTAGCACATACTTAGTGTGAAGTTTGCATTCACGAAACCATTAACAAATTCTATCTTTTTTACCTTTACGACCACTGTTTACTAATCATTGAATCTGAAGTACTTATCGGCGATATTGTTGCTGTTTATTATATGCGATGACATATTAAGCAAAATAACCTTCGGGTTGAGAAATGAAATGAAGGAAAGAAGAAGAATAATGTACCAATTCATAATAAGAAATATGCGAATTCGTAAAACCTTCGTGTCTGCATTTCCAAACAAAAATTCTTTTCCTTCAATATGAAATTCGAAGTAGTCGCGCATGGAAATTTAAATTTCCAGAAGTTATGAGTATGTTAAGAATATGTGCATTCATCCTTGAGTACCTGCGCCTCACGCATTTTGTATTCAAGGCGAGCGAGCGCTATTTTCGTATGAGAAGAAATATTACATGCGGTAGAGCCCCAGAGAGACTCGTAGCACCATTCCAACGCATCTTCACTAATTAGCAAGACCTAAGTAACGTCAAAGTTTTGCCAAGTTACGTTCCATGCATTTTCCAAGAATGCTAATGCACAAGAATGGCTTTAAGAAGCCGCATTCATGACTAAATTTCCTACGACTACGGTGCCTCTATCCATCATTTTTTACTGTTCTCACTATACCTAAATTATGGAATAGTGTAGTGGATTTATACGGTTCAGGAGTATACTATATTTTAAACATTATACCAACAATCGTGACTTTTTCTTTCTCTTCCATGGAATAGTGTGTTATATTATATTTTTTTCAGTAATAATGTATTAATCCTAGTTTATTTTGAGGTAGATACAAATATTTTCGTAGTCCTCTTGTCAAAATACATACATTACGTGCTAAATTGGAATTAGAATATTCTGTTCACATTATCATTCGAATAACTTTAGATTGAGCTGATGTATGGTAATAATGGCTTTATTTCTATGTTTTCCTATTTCATAATGTCATTATAAAATTCCTAGAAAGCTATAAAATTGTGTATTCATCCATTAAAAGTTCACATTATTTCGTTTCCTCTGTACGAACACCAAAGCATGAGTTCGTTTTTCTCCTTTCGGTGAATTGAATTTAGCTATTCTCATGCATTTCTTTTTTTTGGATCGTTCATTGTAAATGAGCAAATAAAAACGTCGTATGTGCTTCGGTCTGCATTTGATTACTTGAGTAGATGTGGAAAATGCTCATCAAAGACAGAGGGAAATTGATACTCTTCGTACGTAGGCGAGCCAATTACATCCTAATTTTTTTATTAAAACTCTCTGCAGAAAAGGGTGGCTACTTGTATTAATTCAGCTAAATTTAACGTTGAAATGTTTCTATTCATTTAAAAATTTCGCAGATGATTGTTCTGCTGTTTCGGAGATGATCTCATAATTGCCTTCAGTGAGTCTTTGAAGTGCTCTCTTTGGGATACTCAAGTGGACATAGTAATCTATTTTCAGCACCAATTGTGGGCGCCTTTATGGAGCATCTGATCTGTATTCTTGGAAAAATATTTTGCTTTACCCACATTATTGTGACATTCCATTTATTTAAAATAGAAGTATCCTATCCTTTTCACTTTTTGATTCTATACATTTTACGTATCCAAATATTTCAACTACTTTACTTCGATGGTGCACCAGCAATTAGATAGTGGCTCAGAAGTTTTCAATATTGTGTGAGTTATCAATGGTTTATTTCTAGCTTTCGCTTATTAATAACTCCAAAATTGAAATTTGTTGAGCAAAATTTGACAGTTTTGATGTAAAATTATTTTTTTAATGTACGATTATCAATTCATTTATTTAAATGTGTACAATGTGCAATTCATTTATTTAAATGTGGAATTTCGGCAAATAACAGATGCAAATACCTCCGCATTTCGAGGTCTCGTACTTTTAATAAATTTCGGAGAGAAAAATTCCCGCGTAAAACGTCCAACTCCAATGTTTACTCCAATCGTACCAAATTTAATCAATCAACGGCCCATGTCATCGACTATGATGAAAATTTGCTTCTCGAATCTTCCACTGTGCAAAACTTCTCATGGAGATTGTAAACTCTGCTCTACTTCTTTAGCCAACCTAAGATGATGTAGTGCCTCGTCCTCTTGCAGAATAAAAAAAAGTTTGTCTGTGTCAATGTGTAGCCGTAGAAATGGCTTGGGTCCAAGAACACCGAAGGACTCCTGTTCGCCAACTCCAGTACTACTCCCGCATCCCGTTCCACATACTTCGCCGGTCCACTGGGCACGGAGTAGTAGCTCTCTCTCCCCCTCATCCTTGTTAAACGAACCCTAACAGTTGCGTAAAATTTTTCCGCCGGAATGAAGCTGAATGTTGCGGTACAGCTGGCTTTCATCCTCCGGGTGTTCAGCCGATCGACGGCGGATAAAAATTTTCGTCTCTCGCATTAAAATAGATTTTTTGGAGAATTTAATCTCTCGCGAGTGGAATCAGTCGCTCCATTATGCTTTGAGTGGTGCGCAAATCGGTTTGACGCGGAAGAGCCTCTATGCGTCGTGTGTTCTCAGAGTTGGTGTTACTAACATTGTAGAATAATTTATGGGTATCATTCGCTTGTGTTATGGACGGGTTATTTATGCATGTTCTCTAAAGGGTCGTTAAGGAGAACATGCGCAGACTACATCAGTTATCACAAAAATTGAGTCGATATCATTATCTAAATTTTAATTTGCAATAGTTTATTTTCCGCCAAAAATTCAGACTTTTCAATTCAAGAAATTCAAATGTTTAAAAAAAATCAAACGCTATTTATAGCATATTAGAATTTTATTATATATCAGTATAGCTGAATGTAAGTTTTATAGTTATCAAATATGAATGATAGATAATATGAATCACATACTATACAAAATATTTTACATAGGAATATAATGAGGAATTAAAAATATCTTTTGGGATTTATTATATTATCTCTCTTACTCTACAAAAGCTTTTTTTGTTCTTCCTTAACTCTTGAACGGAGGTACTTAGTTCTCAACACCAATGTATTTTAGTTACCCTCTGTGTATACTTCTGCATTCCTTGACATCGGGTTTGGTGTAAAATGATACTTCAGGAATTTCATCCTGTGTAGCCGCTTGTATTTTAGTTTACGTATGTTACTGATAAATTAACCATATTAGGAGTACGCGAAAGACAATCTCTAAGTCCATAACGAAGATTGAAAAGGTGATCCCAAGGTTTTTTTTATGTTCCTACACGAGCATCATGTAACTAACTCATTACTATCATAATTGGCCTGTTGAAAATAATTTAAGTAATTCATTCAGAAGTAATTCATGAATTGACGCTGCACAATTTTTTTTCCTTAACTTCAATTGCGGTTTCTTATAAGTGATCACCAACAAATATTTAAGTTTCCAAGTAACTTAAATCGTTGCATCGCTTGCTGCATACTACGCGACATCTTCATTAAATCATTCCACAGTACATTGTAGACTTTATTTAACTGTGATTATTTCATTTAAGTTTTTATGTATGCTTTATTAAATCAAAATTTATTTCAAGTAAAGATATGTAGACGTTTTCACAATATATATAGGTGTGTCAAAAGAAGTTCCTCGTTGTTGTTGAATTCCCTCAAAGCTGTAGAGCTAACACCGAATTCATGAAATATTAATGACAGCGGCGCATTGGTTCTGCATAAACTTTCCATTTTAATGATAATTAGCGATGTATTCATATTCGAGAAGTGTTTTCAATTCTCATTTGAAACCTTAAAAATTCTTCAAAAATAGATTGATGATGCATTTCAACCAGTATCTGCAAAACACATACCGTGTATGTGATTTGGAGTGCATAAAACCTGAGTTAGTGTATCTTGAACAAAAGTAAGTAGCCGACTTCTGTGCTTTGTTCTCAATAAGTAGACATGCAGGTCGTAGCGATGGTTTCTTCACCTGGCAATAGTCGCTGGATTGTCTTTAATCTGTATCCGTTGGCATACCTCCTTGTTAGTACGTTTTAGCTAGTGGTGATTTTCGTATCACTTCCATTATGTTTAAGAGATATATCTCTCAGGAAGCTTTCGTAGATCTAAAAGTTATTCATAGTATATTGTGTTGCATTTACGTAAGCTTTGTCCATTCTTAGTATTCTGGCATGGTGCGGAAAACAAGGGCAGGATAATTTATTCAAAGTATAATACTAAGCTTCAATTCATCTCCAAAATTTTTCTAGCTAATGGTGGAGGATATGTGCATCCAGTCTTCGGAAGGATGACTTCATAAATAGACTTTTAACTTCTTCCAGCTTAGTTATGTAGCTGTATATATGGATGCTTATTCGGTTTGATTTTACTATAGGCAACTAGACAACTACAATAAGATTCGCAATAAAAATTAAATAAGTGAAAGGTAAATAGTAACGAATATTAAATTATTCAATGGAACTAATGTAGTTCGTACGTAGTTGAATAAATCAATTTACGTACTAGAAAATCCGTAAAGGAATTACTCCGCACATTTTCGATGAACCCCAGAGAGTAATACGGCTCAACCCTTGCCCGATAAAAGTCATTCGTTCGTCTGCCTGTCGGACTAGAGACATTTCCCTCTCGGAAACATACTTTATTTTTAGGATCCGCGATATAGAGGGAAAGGATCATTCATTCGCCGTCTGAACGGAAAAAAACTGCCGATCGACGCGCGGCCTGTCGATACGATTACGACAGCGTAAAACTCGATGGCGGACGGATATGATGAGAGAAAAGGGTTGAGGAAAGGATGTGGGGAAAGGAACGAAAGAGAGAGGACCTTGTAATGGAATTTGAGCCACGATAAACCACGCCGTGGGGAACGCACCTTTTGTTTACGAGGGGATTTGCCTTTCTCTCACTAAAACTTGCTCTTTCTCTCTCGTGTTCTTCATTCCCTTTTCCTCGCTCCTCCCCTACCCATAATTCTCCTCGCTTCCATCCGTCCTCTTCCTTTCTTTTCCCTTTCGACTCCTCCCTCACATTTCTCTCTCTCTCTTTATGTTCTCTGTGGATCGATTCCCTTTATTTTACCCAGACTGCATTTCCTCCTCTTTTTCTACATCGCGGTGGAAGGCCTATGAGTGGATGGCGGTAGTTTCTCCTAGTGGGAGTAACCCGACTCGGTCTATCCTTGAGGTAGCCGTTAATCTCTGCGTTTTATTTTCCGCGCATCTCGTCTTCCGTTAATGTATTCATTACTTTAATTAGCCTATGTTAACGGCGCCCTCTGGTGATGCAGTGCGTGTTGTTATGAGATTTCTTTTTCGTTCGGGAAATTAGTAGCGTCACGTCCGCGATATCGCTTTCACCAAGGTCTTCTAGTAACCGTTGGGTATTGAGTCTTGCTGGTGATATCATTTCTGCTTCATAGAAAATTTTTTGATTTTCGTATTTGAATATTTTAGGTATTTTGATCTCTATGATTTATTTGTATCTTAATTTGTAAGCGTATTATAATTAATGCAAATTATATTCTCTATCTTTTACGTATTTATTAGCAAATTTCATATTTTTATTTCTTGAAAAAATCTTAAGGAATGTCGTATTCATGTTTCGGTCTACCGTTTCCAGATATTTATTTATGAATTATGTTTCATTAATCGCAAAATAAATAATTTGATTATAAATATTTATAAAGGCAAAATTCGCTATTGCACTGTATAATATTCTTTTACTGAAGTAAATATCGAAAATAAACTTCAACTTATGATGAATAAATGAAATGATTACCTTTTAATCTCACAAATTCATGCACAGGTAACTAACTACATGTAACCAAGGACTCAGATTTATTGTTCCTAAGAATCAGCCCCAATCTAGACCTAGGACGAAGTCGGTAAATGTCATCATGCTTCTTCTTTAGTGGTCTAGAACTTGGAATCATTTCATTTAGATCCTTTCGTTGTAAGCTATTCCTTTAATAATTGATGTATACTCGCGTCAACCATGTCACTCACTAGTGTAGGCTAGTTATGATTCTATCCTTTATTCAAAATCATTTAATAGTGTTCGTGGTGGATTTATTCTATTTTTAGCTGTCATTTGTAAATGTTATTTTATTAGGAATTGAATTATTTAGTGAATGTGCATACGTTTTGGATAAATAGCAGTCTTTCCACCATAAAAATCCATTTCTCCGTTCACGAAGAGTTCTTGACTGGAATTTCCTTCGGGTGTGGAAACTACGCGGAAATGATTTAAAAATTTCACATTTTAACCCTTTCCTTGCCGTACCATTCTCCGGGACTGCGATTATTCCAGCGTTTTGAAGGTTTATATCGCTCTCCATTCTGCCTTTGATTTCTATCTTTTTAATCTCGTGTTCTCTCTTTTCGAATCAACTCCATCTCTGGCTTCTTTTCTCCTTCGTCCTATCGTGGGTTAGAGCACTCTTCTCTTTTTAAACTTGGTTTCCTCGTCTCCCCTTTGTACTCTAAAAGAGAACTTTTCTTGTGTCTCTTAAATGTCGACGTGGGCGTCAGAGTTAGTTCCTCTTCTCCATTTACCCTCCTCTGTCTCCCATATTTCTACCTCCCAACTTTTTAACGCATTTTCTAAAGGGAAAAATGTTTTATCCCACTTTTTTCTTCTGACCGTGGGTATCTCGCTTGTTTTGTGAATTGATGTATTCGAATTTCTTTCTCACTCTCTTATATTTTTGTTTCTAAAAATGTAATCTGTTATTTACTGTATACAGGCATGGGATTTACCGCGAGTTGAGGAAGCAAATCTTATGAAATGCGGATGGAAGAGGGCGGGATTTTCTAAATATACATATCTTGTGAAAAGGATGATATGCTTTAATGTCTGTGTTTATTGGAATTATCTTCTCAGAGTCATGATTTATACTTTTTTATTTTTAACTTTTTATTAACTATACAATTTTTATAATTTATAATTTTTCATATTCAGTTTTATGATCCCTGCGGTCATTTCCTTGGGCTCTTCCAGATTTACTACCATAGATTCATAGTAGTAATTTATAGGTTCTGTTTACCCTCCCATTTTTTGCATTCATGCTATAAAATTTAATTCGCCACTTTCACCTTTGCTACATGAAATCTATTGAGCGTCTATTTTTCAAATAAAATATAAATCGTTTTGAATTCATACAAAGTTGAGCTTTGTTGACCTCGGCTTGCATAAATTTTATCATTAAATTCATAAAATTTACGTCTTCAAATAATTTCGAATTTCTATCTTAACCGAACATAATTTTATCTTATAATATAAGATCTTCATATATTTATCTTCTAATATGTATCGTATATATTCATCACATATTTTTATGGGAAAATATATAATATAAATTTAGAATATCTATTCTTCCATAGCAATGCAAATAGAAATACTTATGTCTCTTAAAAATAAGATATTTCTTTATAAAAGTGGTTTTAATTCAGAATTGACTCATCTTGCAGTATACGAATGAATTAATATTAGCTCCTTTTTTAGGCCATAATTTGTTGGACTATAAGATGATACAACTTACTTTGACTTTTAAACTTTTTTCCAATACAACTCAATAACCGCTAATGCAATTAAAGAAATGTCTCCCTCAGACATGGAACCAGTTTTGCTGCCGATGTAGTTGTCATTCTCGTAGTGAACTCGTCGTCATTTGAAATTGCTCTTCAAGGACAGTGCATACAATAGCACCTAACTTTAAAGTTGTAAAAACGTTCTCGTGTCGGGTGAAGTTGGAACGTCTTCGCCGTCAAAGTTCCTCCTTAATGTCGTTTGTTTTCCAGAATGGTCTTTGTGCCTCCGCCCTTTCTTTCCTCCGCACTTTAAAGACAAGGGATTGAGAGGAGTTAACGAGAAGGAAGCAAAATAGGGGCTTCCGTATTCTAAGTAATCCTCATCTATTCGCAGTGGAAAGGTCTAGCGCTGGAATCGTCCCGCTAACCACCAGTCGACTCATTAAACCGCGTCGAATTCGACTCTACCCGATGTTTACGATTGTGGAGACGACTTGACTTAATTGACGATTTAATTGCGTTTTCTCGCCCAGAGCGGTAGAAGTCGTTTTAAACAACGCAAAGATTCGTTACGACCCGTTTACGAGTTGTTGATTGCGTCTCTACTACGTGTTATATAGCCTTTGACGATCGCGTTCGTCGTTAGTGATTTTATTGCGAATTAGCGCTGCTTACTCAATTCCAACGAGGGTTTTCTTTGGAAGTCGATTTTCGAAAGTGAGCGATTGAAATTGGCTTTACATGGGTGTCAAAGGTGCTTGTTCGCCTAATATTGGTGACTTGTGGTCGTTTAATGATTATGTATCATTTGACAGTTGTGAATTAGTGTTGTGAATAATGTTCGTCATTGCCTCCCGTGGTTAAACTTTTCATGTATTATTCCTTATTTAATTTTTTAATTAAATTTAAAATTATTCGATAAACGTGATATTTAAATTGAAAGATTATTTCGAGCAATTTCTATGGAGAGAAATTCTCAATTCGCAAGCTATTAAATAATATTTGAAATTATTAAATTAAGAAAGAAAGTCGCTCGCTTTGTTCGAAAGTCAGACCATTTTTAAAAATGTATGACAAGAAGGCAACCAGTATAACGTAACAATAGTTTACGGACCCTATTTATCTACATTTCTTTTGAAGCAAAAGAAACTAAAGAAGATTTCGTCTCGTTTTTAAGGTTTAAAGTATTCATTAAAAATTTAGGATTCAGAATAACCTCCTTAGTTTTCAGACGTAAAAGTAATAAACATTTGCTATGTTATAACGATATCCTACTTACTTAAGCTTAAACGCGGTTTTCATTCGATTCCCTGAAAATCATCTCAACCTGGTTTTACTGAAAATTTGTTCAAAAAACGTTTAAATACAGGAATGTTGTTAAGATTATTAATTTGATCTGAATTTTAATGAAAGTTAATTTTAATTTTCTTCATTGATTTGATTTCGATAAAATTTAGGCTTTGTGATATCTAGGATGTAGATTTTGCTTTTGAGTAAACCATAGAATAACATCTTAGATCACTCTTATCCTATTAACTCATAAACATATAAATTAAGGAAAAGGTTAGAACAATGATACCTCTCCGGGGGAATTAATTTTCTCCAGAATTCTCGTAAAATCATTTCGAGCTTAATGCGCCCTTCCGTAGTGATTTATTAAGCTACCGAACTTTGCCATCCTCTAATTTAAAAGAGAATAAAATAGATCGAGAGGATTAAATGATAGACGAGTAAGACTAATGATCAGAGGCCCTCTTGGGATGGCTGGAGAGTTTTAAAGGCGCTCATCCTACAGCGTCTTTAATTAATAATCGAATCTCAGACGGCTGCCGCTCTTCTATTTTTACCTATTATTGATGAATCTACCTATTCCGTCGTCTTTCCTTCGAAATTCCTGTAGAATTCCATCCAACGGAGGTCCCCAGAGTTGAGTGGCTCGATAATTCTCAGAGGAACGTCTCTTGCTTTACATCGTCCCCATTACCGAACCCATTACCTCCCATCCGTCTTCTGACAATCCCGCAAAAAGAGGAATGAAAAAATTCTTGCCTCGATTTCTCATCTTTTTTTCCTTTCGTTTTTTTCTCCGGCGTTTTTCGTTTGCTTCTTTTACATGCGCTTCTGATTAAAGCTGCTGCAGTTAATTAATTTTTTGATCGCGTATTAGGGCAAGTGTAATTAGACGAAATATTTTTAAGGAGTTTATCGATAGGGCTAAATCATCACGAGAGGCTATTTGGAAATGTTTGGAACGGTTCAAAATAAGGTAAACCCTCACAAGTTTTACCATAAAGTTAAAAGGTGGTGTTTGATTGAAAATTTGCAATTATATGCATGACTGATTCGCAAATTCGGTTTTGCTGTTCCCAAGAAATCTTTCGATCGAAGTCAAGTAAAGTTTCGTATTTAAATATCGACCTGTGTAATGGAATTTACTTTACATGTTGTGCCTTAGTTGTATCGATCTTTTCCGTATTTTTATGTATTTTATCTAAGTTTTTGTTATTTTTACGCGCTTAGTTATTCATAATTCTAGTACATGTAATTAATAGTCCCTATTTATGCTCAATAAATTATAGTTATAGCTGGCTTTGTTTTCGGGAAATATTCCTGTAATACAATTACATGTTAAATATTTTATAGTTCACCGCTCGAAAGTACGCAGCTTCTGTTATAAATTTAGTAAATTATCTTTAATTTAATTATTCTTACTTTATTACTTGTTAGTATATTATAAATTGTCATCTTAAACTATGTTGATAATTAATTTGGGATATTTCATATCGGAACAATCCTGGATTGTTCAAAATTCAAAATTTCATTACAACCTCTAATGTCATACAATGAAAGCCAGCAAAATTTAAACTAAGACAGCAAGCGGGTTTTCAGTCGTAATTTTAACAAATTTATTCAATGTAACTGTAACTAAATTACTCAACTTTCAAGTCGAACATGATGTGACATTCTTACGAGCAATTGTTTGTTCTCCTCAATCACCTTGTTGAAATAGTAGATCATTGCGGAACAGCGTTCAACTTCTTGAGTTTTTACTCAGTTTCATGGAGATAGATATCACACTAGAGTGTAGTTGTATTACTATTGTAGTTATCAAACAATAGGGAACCTGAAACGTCTTTTCCCTATTCCGTCCCACGCATGTGACATATCCCGCTTCTCTTATTCCATTTGCATCTTTAAGTCCTCTCTTTATCCCTCTGAAGATATCTCGCTTCGATCAGACTGTACGTTTTCCAACCTCATTTTTTATCGTCTCTCCTCACACCTGATGTGTACTCCCTCTCCGATTCATTTTTCCTCCCTTAAAGATCTTCCGTCGCCCGGGAGACGCCGCTGACAGCACACAACGCCTCTTCACAAAATCTTCCCCCTCACCGATCTGTTCTCACCTCAAACTCTTCGCTTCGTCTCTCTTCAAATGGACCGAATAGCGCACAATCCCTCCTTTGGAAAGTGTTTGTCTATCGTCATCTAATGGAAGAGGTCTGACGCGGCTCTTCTTTACTCCTTCAGACGCTAATAGGCCTTTAGAGGATTCCAAGTTGTCTTTTTATCGTGTGGCAAGCTTCTAGGAGTAGGAATCGTAAGCTAGAAATAGGATCTCGAAGGTTTTCTTAAAGCCTAGAAATAATAGATCGAAGGTATTGTGACATTTTCCGAGTTGTTTTCACAAGCAGGGAAGAAGGGATTATTCTAGGTTTTGTAGAGCTTATCGCTGGCTGTTTTAAGCTTTAATTTTATTTTCATGATTTTCATTTTAATCCACAATATCTGTTTTATGAAAAATGCGTTCCCCTTACGGATATTGTAGGATTTATTTGTAATTAATGTATGGATTTCAGTTATTTTTCCTAGAGGAAAAGACTTAGTTCTTCCTTCTGTGGAACGACTACATCATTATTTCATAGTTTTACTTGCTAAATAATAATTCTATTGTATGTACTCGATATTTAAAACAATTAAAGGAAATCTGTATGTCCAGGCGTTACCTTGTGAAAAGCCATTGAGGTAATGAAGAAATAAACTTGTAAATTTTCCACATTATTTTTAATTTAAGACCGGTTCCGCTACTCGAAGTAGCATCTTGTGGTGGTACTTCATAAGATGTGGAAAATTTACGTTTATTAATTAAGTTTACTAAGTTAATTTAAGTTTATATCTTCGTTAATAAACAATTACTTTCACATTGCCACCATTTCTTAATATTAGGTTAGTTTCCAGTGTTAGCAACATTAACTTAAGGCATTCATGCGATATAAATAGGATACTATTATCGTGTTTTTAATAATTGCTGTTTATTTTTATTTGATTTTGGTAATGTGCTTCATTTCATCTCTAATTTTATCATCTTCCTGAAACTAGCCTTACTGGCGAGCGCGATGTACAAACAACTCATTTCCATCACTTTATTCTTGAATAGTTGTTGATACAGTTTCTTACACATTTTACTCTTCCATTTATTATTTTTATTAAAAATTTTGTCAGATATCATAACTTTCGTATGCTTCGTACAGGTAAAGAATACACGTGTTTCCGCTGGGTCCCAATTCTTTTACGGATCCTATTTCCTCGTCGACTTTTGCTCTTTTCCCTCCGTATTAATCGATTAAAACCTTTCATTCGTCTCTGGTTTTCATTCCTCAGAAATAACATTTATTTAGTTGCGAAGCCAAATTAGCTAATAGGTTGGTTTATTTGGGAGGCTTTGTTCGAAATCCATTTAGGAAATAAAAATTCTGCGCAGGTTTTCGTAATCTTGTAAACGTCAACGAATCGTTCCTGCTCTCGACCCCTTTTTTTCTTCACCTCCTATCTGGATTAAAAAACCCGACTTAATCACCAAAAGGGGAATGAGGGAAAAATTTTCTCTTCTTCAGCTGTTCGGGTAAACGTGTTTATCTCACCACTGCACCCGATCTCTCTCTCTCTCTCTCCGCGTATATCCAAGGAAACGCGTTGCCTTCGTTACGCGGATAATGAATTTACGTGGAGGAAGTTTGTAGCTGGTAGGTTCGGAAAAAGGCGTGGTGAAGGAAAGGAATGGTAATAAGGAATATAAGGCTACTGTTAAGGAAAGCTCTGCTTTAAGTTGAAAGTATATTATTATCATCTGTGAAAGCTGATGGCTCTATGATTAATTTATTTTTGGGATGTTTAGGAGAAGTTACTTAAATGGAGATTTTTTCACTGTATCTCTTAATATCTAATAAGGCGATCCTGTCAATGAGGAGATATATTGGCAAAGGATAAGAAATGGAATATTTGAAATAGTGATAATGTTATCGCTACGCGTACTGGGGTATAATAGGAATTTAGCTGACTGAGCATGCTTAGAGATGCAAAATGATTATAGTGGAAGTCAGTGACGTAATTTTTTTCTTCTAAGTGTATGGAAATCACTGCCCCTGTATATACTTATGTCTTTGACATGTTATAGAAAGATGTTTCAACTGAAATTGAGATTAGATCTCGATGAAGGTGACAATATGTTACGATTTCAGTGGGATACACCTCTTCCATTACAGTTATTATATTTTCTCCTCAATTCTTCATTGCTCAGCTTTAAATTACCGAAAGCCGAATTTTTTCCTTACAGTAATATGTTCATTCATACATATAGTGCAGACAGAGCGGTAGAATGACATAATAGAATAGTGAAAATGTTTAAGGAGAAGTAATGAATTGAGCTATGAATATGATTAATAGCTTCCTTGTAAAATTTAAAAGCATATATTAATGTAATTTTGTTATAGTTAAGCGCAAGGAACAACAAGTATACCATTACTGTACTTTTCCACAATTTATTTCACAGAAGTAAATAAGTGATTGGTCTCTTGAATTACATCATGATCCTATCGAAATAGATCATGTGATGTAATTCTCGGTAAATTAAGTAGTAGAATAGTAGACTGTCTGTGTTTTTCCTTCCGTTTGCTATAGATGAGTTCCTCCTAGTATTGCTTGAAAGATTTTAACTTATGGTATAGTTTTCTTCCGTGATCGAAGAAGTAAAATCGTTGACGAGTTTAATAGGAGTTAGGAGCTTAAGCGTATGCTGGCAAAGATGGAAAATTAAGTTATTGAGTGGAGAAGCATAAGAAGCCCCGATCAAGAGTCAAAGGCTCAAGGAAATTGAGAAGGCTTGAGCCCTGGTATCGAGAGGAAGGAGTGGGCTAAAAGCATGAGATTTCTCCGATATGCGAGGTCTGGAGGGCAAAAGCCACGGGGGGATCGGGGACGAGAAAATTCGGAAAGTTGGCGAAAAGAGGGGAGAGCGGTGGGAAAGGGTTCTGGGAAACTAAGACATATAAGAGTATGTTCTCCAGCAAGTTTCCTCCCTTCAACTCGATGTCAGCTTCGCTCGGAGGAGGAATCGGGTACTACTTTTAGGTTCCCTGTCGTACTTCTTTGTTGGTTTTCCTCAACCAGTTATATCTCGCTCGAAGTTGTAACGTACGGCCTTATCTGATTTTCCAAACTCGAGGGATTTGGCGAGATTCACGATTGGATAACATATTTACATCTGTAACTATGCCCTTTAAAGGCATTAACAACCTGCTTACTTTTGCATTCGTAATGACCTGAATCACATACTTTCCTTAACTCGATAAGAGATAAAACCAATAGAAGAACGAAATGTTTTAGTATAACTTGGTGTGATTTTTTTGTTACAAAGCAGGTTCTACTTACATAGGCCAGCAGATACATAAGCGCTAATATGTGTGTGTTAATTAACCCTCTCTTCTCGAATGAATTCTTTCCCTAAATTAGCCCTCTACCCCAAATATTTTTATTATAATTTTTAAATATACTTGAGAATATATAATAATGTAATGCATTGTTTAAAAAATTTATAACCAGCAGTTCTCATTGTAATTACCTTTGCATATTTATTTAATTTTCAATTGGAGGAAGAATGTGGCGATAGGAAATGTATATCTATCGAATAATGGTATAGGTTTCCATAAACTGGAATATTATATTAATTGGAGTTGTGGTTAGTGGTGTTACTGTGTACGAGTATAGAGCATCATCATTTTCCAACTTCATCTCCTTCACCCCAATCAGTTCAGAAACCAAGTATTTCAGCGACCTCTCCCTCAGGACGATATTTATCTCATTTCAGCGAAAATTCGTTACACCTCCCAGTGAAGTATTTCATGGCCTCTTCTTCCTTCCGAAACCCGTATCACATAAATTTGCATGTCGTCGATTAGCTCGGTAACAAAGGGGGATTTCTTCTCGGTAGTTTAGTATTGTAAGACTCGCTGTCGAGATTCGTCTTAAAACGGCCTTAAGTAAATAATCTGGCGAATATTTAGGGGGAAAGGAGTCTTTCAGATATGGAGACGTGTTCGGGATTGAGATGCGATGTAGGTGAGATAGCTGCGAAGGGAAGATAAGGGATGGGAAGGGTAAAGCACTAATTTTAACCCCTTTTCCGGGGCAAGAAATGGTGGGAAGAGGATTGAGTGGGGAAAGGGTGGATTATGCCCAGGGGTTGGGGTTCATGGGAAGTATCCCTGGGAGGTTCACTTACCGCGTCCCTTCCTGTTCTGTAGCATTAAATGCGTAGTATAAATGACGCACTTCCACCATTGAAAACTGCTATTTGTTCGCGCTCTGAGGAATTGAGTTCCCCGAGTTTAAAATGTGTGGTTGCGGTTATTCATTGCTTTCATGTCTGAAGGAAGTTTTTATTTCATAGTTCATACCTATGGGAGGGAATTAAACGGTTTAAAAAATCAGAAGTAGTGTTTCAGAGTGATCGAGAAATTTAAGGACTCGGGGCATAAATTCTAAAATATCATTTGCTAGCGAATTTATTTTTGTCTCCATGACAAGTTTATTTCGTACATGATCTCAATTCTAGTACGCGTTAATTTCGCTTCCTATTGGAAATTAAATTATTGATATTCTTATATTCGTGTACCTATAATATAAAATATAAATTCGCTATCTAGAAATAACATAATTAATATTTTTCCAAGTTATTCTGTTAATTCGCAGGCTATACTACAAAGATTTCTCTTTGTAGTATATCACACTACATATTCGTAACTACAATATCGTAACGCTTGAAATTAAGGACACAAAACCAGGTATTTTTTGTAAATAACTTATATCTACCACTAGTTTATGATTATTCAAACAGAGTGTGATGTTTATTACTTATATTATGACGGCATTTTCAAAGAGATTAATTTCTACTAAACTAATAGCATTTATGATGAAATGATTAAGTTAGTCCTACCTTTTATCTTCTTCCAGAAATACTAACTGAAATTTCCTCCTTAGCGGTACTTCATAAGGCATCCACGCTTAACCTACGAAGCCTTTCAAGTTGAATTCTGGGAGACGCATTTTCCTTGTTCGTTAGGGTTTCTACACCTTTTCAACGCAAATTTTATTCAGATCGAGAGTTTTAGTCTCCGAGATAACATTCTTTCAAAGAAATTAGAATAGTTGAAATTATTGTTTGTATCATTCTGTTTTTTGCACAAAATTGTAAGAAGCAGTATTATCCTTGTAAAATGACTGAACTTTTAAAGTCGTGAAATGAAATGGATCTTTTAAATCACTTATTAGAAATTATACAAAGACTTCTGTTATGATTATATCTGAATGTATGCCCATGTTTTGCTCTAAATATACCTGCTACCTTTCAATTGGCCCAGAGGGAAAGTAAGTGCTGCTCAGCCTTGCAGGAAGTATTGGCGTGAATATTCATGCCAAGGTTATCACGGGGTTGAATCAGATAATTATACCTCTCAAGTTCGCTGTATCACCTACGGATCATTCACTTTTGCCAATGAGAACAATCGATTTCAGCAAGCATATCGACCTTGTCATACCTTCAAAGGGGTCTCTGATTACGACATTTTTCCTTGCGGAAATTCCTTCTCCGGTTTTAAAGCTCACATTTTTCTTCCCTAAAATGATTTATTAAATATGAATATATAAAATATAAATTAATTGTCTTTTGATATACTAGAACTTTTGAATTATAAAATTTAGAGTAAAAAAAGAAATTTAAACTTATGATAGAATTGAAAATAAATAATAAATTCTAAAACTTTAAAAAATATAAATTATGAAATTTAAGAATTAAAAATTAAATGATAAATTATTACAAAACAAAATTTTTCCCAGATTGAATGAAGTTAAGTAAATTACCACCTGGCGTAAGAATCTTATGAAGCCAAATAAAAAGCGTCGGCATTCTAAACAAGTTGATAGAGTTTAATATACTACGTTAATAAATACCACGCTTTTTCAAAAACATAATGTATATGTTTTTATGTTTAGAACATCCAAATTATCAGGTAGATTTTAGATTCGTGATCTACAATGCATTATCGTAAAGCAATGTATCGCAGAGAAAAGCTTCTTTTACTATTCCGTTTAAAGTTATGATTAAGTATTATAGTTATTAAAGCCACTGGATTATACTAAGATCTTTTACGATAGATTTAGTATATATTTACTTCACAAACATAACACGCCTACTTCATTTCGCATTTCGACCCTCGCACGCTAAATGCCTCTTTTATCGAATAGCAATTCTCTTGAATGTATTCTTACATCTGTTGGAATGGCGATATCCCTCGCTCTGAAAATGGAATTTTAAGCTCCTCTCCGACGGGATAATAAACTTGCTACCTCTGCAGCCCTTATGCGTTCTCCAATATATCGTATCTCCTCTTCTTTTAATATGCTCGAATTTGTTCCCATTTTTCTGGCCTTTGGATAGCGAAAGTGGTTCCTCGGAGAAGTGAAACGAAACAGGCGTAAAAAACAGTCTGAGTATGATGGCAGTGTGTTTCCAGTGGGCGCTATAAATACAGCCCCTCGAGGGTTGTAAAATATCCCTCCCCAGCGCACCTCTCGCGAAACCCAACACCTATTCCGAGTCTTTTTTGTTTCCTTCTGAAACATTCGCAATACTTCAGTCCTTTAAGTGCCCCCGACTCCATCCATAACAATTTGTGTATTCTTCTCACGCGCAGTAAAAACCCCCTCGAATCTACCTGAGAGGGTTTATCTGGGCCGTAGCAGACGTCAGCTGCTGCCGCTATTCCTACCCCCTAAGATGCGACAACAGGCAATACCTGAACGTTATGTGGGTTGCATAGTCTACAAATATAAAGGGGCTCCTAGTCGAGAGGCATAACGGCGAGAGTTCTTGCCTAACTCTCGAGCATTGTGGAAAATTTAAGAACATAGCTAAGGACTTTAACAGATTATGTAATAGAAAAATTCAAAGAAATTAGACATAATATTACAATAGAACGTTTTTAAAATTATGATTTAAAACATCGTTGCTTCGCAAAAGTAACCACAAGCTATGACGGCTATAGTTCTTTTCAAAACTTGTTTTACTTTCTAGTGTAGGCCGGTCATTATTTATTAATTAGTAATATTTTCATCGATAACTTATTATCTACTTTTTTGGAACGTAAATGAAATTAAGTGACTAAAATATTGAAATCTCATCTCTGTAAAGATTTCGTTTGTTGACCTATCCTGACATATTCGACTGTCTCGATTAACATGGAAGTTTTTTACAGAATATAAATTTTCTAATTAAGAGTTTTTGGAACCTTCATCAAACATCACAACATAGTTTATCAATTTCCTTCTTTGGATTTAAATCTCGTACAAAGAGACCCTTGTGGAAATGGGTGTTTTGTAAAGACATAATTTTTCGTTCCTGAGAACCAGCTTTTCCAATGATTATAGTGTATTAAATGTTATTATATTTCATTTCAAGTTCTCCCATTCCATCGAGTCCTATGAGTTTTATAAAAAAATTTACAATTTTTATGTGATCACTCTTTGATTTCTGTGATTCCTTAGTCTTGATTTTGTTTTGTTTGTAACCTCATAGCAATTTAAGTGTTTGTATCTCTTGATTTTTCCATGTAACTTATGTCATATTTCTTATTTTGCAGGGGAGATGCCTTCCTGGAGCCTTACATCCAGAGCCTGGGTCCAGGAGGTCCCAACTCCGGGATCACCTCCCGCCTTATGGCGAATGGTCGAGCCCTTCCCGCCTCACCCTCATCTCCCTCTCCCTCCCCCACATCACCTCGATCTTCTCCTCCCTCCCGGCCATTCCTTGCCTCCTCCCGTGCCTCCACCGTCCCTTCCTCCTCCCCATCCCCTTCCCCCACCTCCGCCTTACCTCCACCCCCACCCTCCGCCAATGGACACCTCTCCAACCAGCAACAGCAACTTCAGAACAACAATCACATCAACCACCTCCACCGAAGGGATGCCTCCACCTCCTCCTTCGTCTCCAATTCTTCTGCCTCCGCCGCCCCTGCGCACGCCTCCAACAACGCGGCGGCGCCGCAGGCCCCCGCTTCGCAGTTCCGCATAGTCGACGTAGGCGGTGGCGGCAATGGGGAGCTTAAACAAGTGAGTCTCCTTTTATGTTGGATTTACTCCTTCTTGTTGTCTTCTTGCGAGGATCCCAACAACTCGTCTGACTCCTCCAAGAAACCAATGTGGATTATAAATGTTATATGAGAATGAACCGATACATGTAACTGATCAAAAGCAGTATATACCGATGAATTATTTCGTTGCCTTGAAGCTGATATATCTCATAATCATATATATCAAATATCTCTGAAATTGGGTAAGTTTATTAGTTAATATTGAGAAGTGATGATCAAACCTGATTTAGAAGGCAGCTGACTATACCAGAACAAATATGAACTATACCCGTATCTAATTGGTTCTGTTCATTCTATCCGAAGAATTATAAGTAAATGTTGTATAAAAATTGCTAATTAATGCGAGTACTCTACCATATGGACTAGAAAATATTTCCACATCCACTGAGTTAACCGGAAATGCGTTCAATTCCAATGCGAAACTTCGAGGAGGTTTTATCGGTTCAAGATTGAATGTTTATTTGAACCATTCTTTGAACAGATTAAATGTTAGAAGCCTCCGAGAAGAAAATGTATTTACATCCTCATCTAGATTTTCATCTCCTTGAACTCAATTTCCAAAAGGTGTAACGTCAAGTAAATGACAGGAGCATGAAGTCTATCGATATAAATGTACACGGAAGGATATTTCTAAACTCTCTACATAACATCTATGTACTTAGTACACAGAGACGGCCCCTGCAACCATATCTAGACGAATGGAATATTTGTCATGTTTCTGAATTCAGGAGAGAGGTAAATTTATCTTTCATTCTCTTTCGGCTAAGTTTAATGTGAAATGTGTTATTCATACCGCCAGGTGCTGCTCAAAGATGTAAACTCTCTTTGTCATACAATTTTGGTTTTGAGAGGAAAACTAGTACATACTACCTCACTTCACATTTTGCCTCACAAGCCTCACTCTCTCTTCAAACGCTTACGTAGCTGATGGCAAACCTACCTTCTAGCTGACAAATATATAGACGGATCTAAAACGAGAATTTCCGAAACTTGGAAGTACAATCATCTAAAATGCATTCCACCTCGATTGGTAGTTTCCGTAGAAACAAATCACCTTCGAATGAGATACGGCCCTCGTTAGCTCTTAATCCCGCTTTCCGGGATTTCTATGATATCCCTCTTAAAGGAGGGGTACACACGCGCGTGTTGTAGGCAATCGATTCTGAGAGCGTGCGAGTGGAGAGAGGGAAGACAGTGCGAGGGATTCTTCCTCTGCTTTTACTGAGCCGTTGCCTTCGGAATTGCGGTAGAACGCGCAGGGAGAAACAGTCGTTTAAAGGAAAGCGTGGGGCGAAAGGGAGCGTATGGAGCGAATGGCACGCCGTGAAACGCATATCATGTCACACGTAAATCGTCAAGTTGGCGCATCAGTCGCATTCAGAGTGGTTTTCCGCGGCTTTTGCGCGCAAATATTTCGCGTACGAATGAGAAGGATTGCTTATTTTACTGCCTGTGTTTGTGCGAGGTGCGATTTGCTCTTTTCCAGCCGACACAGCTCGGGATTTTTCGCTTCCTCTTTTTCGTGCTAACAGTGACGGGTGTAGTCCGTGTTTTTTTTTCTAGGTTGCGCCTCTCGCTATTCGCTCTTTATGTACTTTTTCGAACGTCAAGCGTGATCTTGAGCTTCAGGAGTCCGTTTGAGGTAAATTCAGAGTGTTCGTATCGCAAAAGTGTTTGCTTCAATGCCGGAGTTCTCAGCCATTCGTAAGCGTATCTTTGAAAGAGGATTTTCGAGACGTAGAGTGTGAAATGTGTATGAAATGTAAAAACTGTAAAGTCTCGTTTGCTGTGAAATCTAAAGCTTACATGTCACAGCATGTGATGTAGAAATATTTTGAGTTGAAGGTAAAGATTATATTTTCGTTTTAGTGATTCTGGGGTGTGTTTTGTTAAAGATAAAATAAATGACAATAAATATGCTTTATATATTAATGTATCAGATGTTCCGTATCATATTAATAATGCCATTATCACACAAAAAATGTGTTTAGATATTTATATGACACATTGCTACACATTTTAAAGGAAATAATTCAAAGTTTCTTCTGATATTCACCAATTAACTGAGATTTATTCTAGAACTGTATTTGAATTTGAGGCTGGATGATTTAGAGTTTGATCCTCAGTTATTATCTAATGTTATTTGGGTAAGATGTAGTGTTAAAGTACCTTCTATTTCCACTCTCATTAAGACGTTACGACGTTGATTCTAATTAATGGGTTTTAAGGATCTTAAGCAAATTCTATCCGTATAGATTTTCTCATTCTAGAAAAGTTGCTAAATTTGATCTTTTATCCTCTCGAAGCTTTATGGATTGCGCTCTCTATTAAGCTCCTACTTTCCATTAATTCCTGATGACTCATGCCGTTATCCGCATCCTCCTCTCTGTTTTTCTTTTTAAGTATTCATAGCTTCTAAATTGGTTCCTCTTCGGTTCATTAGTGAGGATCTCCCACAGGATTTTATTTCGCAGCCAAACCTTCAGATTCATCTCTCTCTCTTTCAATCCGAAGGAAAATTCTGTGTGCCCATTCATTCCTCCATCAAAGGGCGAGTTATTTTATCCGATCCTTATCCTCGCTGAACCCCAAATTCTTATTTCGAGTCAAGGATGATTAGACGTTTCTCTTCCTATATGCACTGGTCTTCATCTTATCCCTAATTATTATCTCGGAATCCACTGTTTATTTGGGAAGCCCAGCAAGCCTCTGAGGGACTTCGTTACTCAGTTAATGTATACTTTGAAAGCAGTTCAATTTGTGAGCTAATAACGTTTATTTATGTTGTGAGTTAGCAGTACAATCCGTCAACTTTAAACGAAATTTAGGAACCATCTGATTGAGAAATGTGGTAAAGCATTTCTGTGAGAAAGAATTTTTGTAGTTTATTCTTTATGATTTACTGTATTGTTGCAAACACCACTCTAGTTGGTTAATACTTATGCCTGTTTTATTTATGGGGTTAAATATTTTCAATGCGCAACATTTTGGATGGATACATTTTTGGAACGTAAAACTTTACGTATTCATATTTTTGGAGGTATCAAACGAAGTTTAATAAACGAGGCACCTAATGAAAGTGAGTCGAAATTTCTAAGTATACCAATGAACCATAAAAAGATATATTCCCAACTTCATATCAAATTAACCAGATAGTGGTGAAGGTATCCATAGCCTTATTTAATTAATTAGTTAAAGATTTTCGTTTTTAAGGGTAGATGGAGGTTAATTAATTTTATATTCACAGACGATTAATCATTACTGATTGTGAGTTCAATTATCTTGATCGAAATGAAATTGTCTAATCGATAAGTGTGATCTTCGAACCATTGGAGACCTCAGAGACGCCATCATGAGACTCCAAAATGATTAATAATAATTTATATAATTTTTCGAACTGTAGTACGAACGTTCGCATTCTAAAATAAAATGTTGTTGCTTCTTTAGTCATCAAATTCGCAATTTGAAAAATTGTCTTAGTCACATATAACTGCGTAGAGAGATGTCATCAGATTGCGATCGTGATTGTAATTTCTCAACTGAAATGTTTAAAAGTATCCAATATATATGGCATTATATTCTGACATAATCTATATTACATGAAGATTATTTCAGAATGTAATTTCTGCTTCACTATAATCTCAGAGGGACCTCAGTAATTTTTGAGAGTGTAGAGGGATCCTTATGCAAAAATATCTAAGAAAAACTCACAGGAAAACGTTTTCTTCCGCAGTATATTTTCGAATTTTCGAGGATCGCTACACATCTCCCGATTCCACAGCGTTTTAAAGTGATCGAAGGAAAGGAAAGAGCTCCACGTGGATGTCAGGATAGAAGACCCCAAAAAAAGAAGACTCTCAGTTACGGAGACCATCCTTTCCTCCCATAATGCCCGTCCCTGCGGAGATATGACTCCTGGAGGGGAGCTGGAGTTGAAGGGAAGGCGTGATTTATCCTTCTCTCTTTGTGGTGTCGCGAAAGAGAGGGGAATAGCAGTTCCCAAATGGGCGATGGAGTGGTTTTCTCCCGCGAGAAGCTGATAGAGGTGCGCCTGGAAATCGCTTTGTAAATGGAGCTTCGAAAATTCCTCTGCAAAAAAAAGAACAAGTGGCTTTATTCCAGTTCGGATGACTCCCAATATCCTCCGGTTTGAACATAAGCCGGCTTGTTTTGTCTCCGAGCTTTTCGTCCGTAAGGAAAAAAGAGGGTTTTTATTGGATTCCTTTGAAGCAAAAAGGTGCGTGTGTTATCGGTCCGTGCCGGTTTGAATAAAGAAACTAAATCAGTTTTATTGGAATTCTTATAGAAGTCTTTTCAAATTTTCATGGAAGCCAAGCGGAGTCCACAAATATCTCGCAATCGGTA
This sequence comes from Pachydiplax longipennis, assembly GCA_036926295.1. Classification (NCBI taxonomy): domain Eukaryota; kingdom Metazoa; phylum Arthropoda; class Insecta; order Odonata; family Libellulidae; genus Pachydiplax; species Pachydiplax longipennis. The sequence goes on along the minus strand of JAVFKF010000001.1, from coordinate 16,857,412 downwards.
TATTTTTGCGGAGGATTTATTTGTGACGTTAAAAATATAATGTCTGTGCTTTTCTTCTCAGGTTTTTTCACCGTTTATTATTTTGAGTAGTCAGGACTGTTAATGGCTATACCACTCTTTTATTTTTGTTTATCTCTTTTGATTCGTGTTCCAACGGCTGTGATAAAATTGTGCCCTATATCAACTTAATTATAATTGCCACCGTTAGAGTTTATAATCCCAATCCTGGAGAGGGTCAATGTGATGTATTTTTTGGGAAAGTTTAGAGTATACATCCAATTATTATGTTTATTTCTTAGTGAAAAAAAGAATTTGAGTAGCGATTCAAGGCTTGTTTAACAGTTATAATGTGCAATCCGTACACATAAAAACGAGTGTAAGGAACGTAAAGGTTTGTTCCCACTGTAATGTTGTTTAACCATAAGACCTCAGAAGAATGTAGGAAGACTTAGGACCCCCAAACAGCAAAAGGGTGAAAAATCTGAGTCATTTCCGTGCCGGAGAATTTATTTACGTTCTGTAACGTTGTTGTTATAGGTCATCGAAAACAATTTGTTGCATTCAAATTTGTGACTTTTTAGAAAATTGAAGAAACAATAAATTAATATTAATTTTTAATATTATTTTATTATATATTTCTTCCTTCGAGCTTCTTTATTTTGATATTTAACTTAGAAAAAATTTATCTACAAATAAGAATCCGCTAAAGCGAAATTGAATAGTATATAGTTTATTTGGAATTCTTACCATTTCTTGCGAGTTTGTCCTATTATGTTTACTAAGACTTGTAACAGATATATATTTACTTTAATGCAGTAATTCACTAGCTAGCTATTGTATCATAATTAGGTAAAGAGGAGGAAACTTAACTTTGCTGCTTGTTAAAAGGACACCTATCACGCCTATTTTAGACAACGCAGTTTATCTTCTGTATAGAAATTGCTCGGCCGTGCTGCAACCGGTTGCAAATCTGGAAATCGTACTCTTTCATTTACATCATTTACCAGTGAACGAAACGGACTACTTTATTCATCACCCCTCAGAAATCGTCCTTCAGCTACACTTCACACTTTTTGATCCATCAGCAGGTGTTCATTCCATCCTTCCAACGGTTTCAGCTCGGTGACACACGTGGGAGATGCTGTGAAGTGAAATGGGGGATGAGCTCAGAACAAATTCAGCGATTTTCCCCTCCCTTCCCTATCAATCTTTACTTCATATCGCTCCCGAGGACCCTTCTCCCCAGAATCTCCCTCTCCACATCTCCACTTTATCTCCCGATACCCTTCCTCCGGAATCCCGCGCGTGTTTTTTTGTATCCGAGTGCGGTCGCCGTTAGTGACGCCGCGTGTGTTTTGAGGGGATAAAAAGAAGCGCTGGGAGCGAAATGCCGAGGACGTATTGCCGCTTCGTATTTTCCCTGCGTCCAACTTTATCATCCAGCGGCTATTTTCCTCTTTCTTTTCTCAAGTTTTTATATCCTAGGGATCGGAGGAAGGATCGGGTTTGGGAGGGGCCGCCCAGAGGATATATGCCCTGAAATTTCTCATCCGTGATGTTTTGCTTCTCCACTGGAATTTTGGATTTTATCCCGAAATGGAGGGTGACTAGAAAGGATAATGATAAGCGATTACGCATCCAGAGTTGGGTGAAAATCACTAGATAATTAGAAGCTTATTGGGGTCTTGATGACAGTGTTTAATTTTTTGGGATATAGAACACCATGGGATCTAGGAAACCAATTTTATTGGATATAGATGAACCTATAGCTAACTATTTACATTTTGAATATTAAATTTTAATTAAATCATTTAGAGCACTGGTGTGTTTATTTTAGCTCGCAATAATTGTCCTTGAAGATAGCTTGTGCACTATGATTTGAGACAGCTTGGGTTTAAGTTCTACAACCGAAAAATATGTCTTTAATCTCCTTAAAACAAGAAAACTCCTCCGAATTTAATACAGAATCTCTATCATTTGATTATATTTGAATCAGTGATATTTACATAAGATAATCTCATACATCTTTTATCAAATACAAGTATAGTTACAGTGTTTCCTTTGGTAAAGTAGTAATCGTTATGTCACGGTTAGATAATAGTTATTGATCTTTCTTTTTTTGTCACCTCAATGGAAATTAGCGCAATTTACTAAGTCTTTTAGCCCCCGAAATATTTCTTTTGTGTGGGTAATGCTCTGTTACCCTCTTTTCTGAACCAATTAAATTTCATAAACCCAGCATCAGTCTTGCCAAGAGTATCCTTTAATGCAACCCTCATTGAGTTTCTTTTAGCGATCATCGTTAAAATATCCAAAGTGCGGATGACGTGGAAGGATCTTGCTTATCTTAACATTCTCCCCCTTTCCCCTTTCCGATACAAAGCCCCTTATCTGCCTTTACGCCAGTTAAATCGGGTCCCCCGCTCGAAATCGGGACCCTTTACGCGCGGTAGATGGACTTCCACACCGAGAATCAAATTCCACGTCGTCCTTTTGTACCCAAAAATTGAATGATAGCTCCCTCTACTCTCTTTCATCTGCCGACTCCCCGGAATCTTATTTTATATTTTCCCAACCCTAGTCATAAAAGAACAGGGATCGAGCGAATGATTTTTCTGACTTTTTTTCTCTTGCTGCAGCACTTTCGAGAGCTAATCTCCCGGAGGTAGTATCCGATTCGAACGGCCAATCTCGTCCTCGAGAGGAATCTTTAATGCGACTTTGAATCTCATTTTGTAACTCGAGAAGGGGGGTGGAAAATAGTTTCTGATAAGTTACGGATGATGCCCGATCCCGTCTTCCTGTGTATTTTTCTCCCGAACGAAGGACAGTCGCGAGACTGTGTCATCTTGTTGATGTCATCCGTCTTCTTACGGCCCTCCGTTGGAATTCCTTTCTTAGGGTTCCGAGGATGACGTGATGGAGCGAAAGGAATTCGGGACACGGAGCGCCCTCCGTCGGCGCCCTTTTAAATTGCGGATGGTTAAAATATCTCGCTCGGAAATAGCTTCGGAGGGAAATAACGTAAGTGAAACTGAATTAAAGCCGAAAGCGACGGTAATCGGAGGGATAATTTTCTCGGGTATTGAGATGTTCGACCAAATCTCTCGGTGGAATTAAATGTTGCTTAAAATCGTAATAATATTATTGATAAATTATTTTTCTTTGATCACCAACCATGCGTTAACTATTTGGCTATGCATATTTTATTGGGGAAATCAAAAGTAAATCAATCGTTCGTGAACAAGAGAGTAATCTTCTTACGTAGCATAGGACTCCGGATAGCCAGGTGGGCAACATGTTCGACCTCGGTGAAGTCGGTCCCGGGTTCGATTCCTGGTGGAGGCTCACGTGTGAAATGACTTAAGCTGTCGAAGCACTCTTAAAAAATAACCAATAATAACTTGCGTAGCATGAGGTATGAATTTAAAGAACACAATGAGGACATAATATTGGAAGAAATATTTTAAGAGGGGAAAATGGATTGAATAGAATGACTGCTTCTCAAATAACGAAGAAAATAACTTAAATTCTTACATAATAACGTTTATTATAACTTCTTATTCCTTTGTAACTGATAATTAGTTCAATATCTCTATTGATTCAGCGTCTTTGCTATGTACCTTTTTGCATTGTAAACATTACAGTTATTTCACGAAATATCAAGCTTTTTGCATCTTTTCTTCGGCTAGTTTTCCCGATCACAAGAAGGATAAACTTTTATATCTTTAGGAATAGTTTCCCTAATCTCTACCGGCACTCTCTTCGTTGTCACAAATTACGCAGTCATCTTCTGAAAATTAGAATAATGGGCGGCCATTAGGCTCAGAGCCCTGCTTCGGGTCAGCGGCCTAACGGGGAACTACTTAAATTTAAGAGAATGCATGCAAAGTAAAAGATAGGAAGATCTCTTAATTGCGATAACTTCCCGCCTAAGGCAACGGCGATGATATGATAATCGCTGGCATAAAAAGTATTCTTTCAGCGTTTCGCCGCAGCAAAACCGAAACAAAATACTGGAAACGTTGCATATTCAACAGTCTCTTATCCTCCTCTGCTGTCGAAAAAAAATTCCATGCGTTTTCCTGCTACAAGGGCACTCTTCAGATAACGCTTCTCAATTAAAATTCCACATCCGATGCTTGAAACTGAGAGAGTGATACTTTTTATTTTTGAATCCTCTCTTAGAGTATCGCCAGACGAACGACCGATTAAACAGTGCTTCCTTTATGCTATCCTCTAATTAGCATATAAATACATCGAGTAAAATTACAGTCTTTTGTGAATCTATGAAGATGGCACAGACGTTTAATGATTAGTAAATTGAAGAAAGATTCATTCTTTTGAAACGAGTTCCTTGAATAAATTTTCGTTATGTTTTTGAAAAGGATTAGAAAGTGTTTTGCAGGTTGATTTATCTAATTCAATCCTAAGACTAATCATATATTTGTTTAATTTGCAAAATTCAGTAGGTTGTACTATCATGTAATTCTTTTTATGCTTGATAGAAGTGATAACATACACCTCTCACATCAGTATTTCGTCTCATACATTTTCATCCATTCCACCAATATTTAATTCCAAAAATAACAGCCAAATACCACTTTTTGATAGTTTCTAAAGGACTTTAGTTATTGTAATACATCTCTGAAGTATTTAAATGATCTTATAGTTCTGAAGAGTTTTATATAATGAATGCAAATTAATGGTTTTGAATAGCAGCCTGAAGAAGTTTTCATCATTAGGGTGAAATGTGAGAAAATACTATTTTGCTTTCCGAAGTGACCCAGATTCCATCTGCTGTGCATAGCACGTTAGGGCTTTAATCTTTGGAATAAACACGTTGAGCTGTTGCAGTTAAACAGTTGAAAATTTGGCGGCATTGTGAGTATAGGCGATTTATGGTGGACAAGCTCTAATCGCGGGCTGTGTTTCATGGTTTTTGGCAAAGATATCTATAATTAAGTGGCACTTGGGGAGATTGTTAGAAAGGAGAGTGAAGTTGAATGGAAAGAGCTCTGACTGAGCGCAGTACAAGGATCAGAAGTAATGCCAAAGCAGAAGTTTGGCAGCGAGTTGAGGGAAGTGAGGCCAACCTTAAAGAGGGTACGTCCCAGAATGCCTTCTGCTAATGAAAGGCCTTCCGTCTTCAACAGGCATGATCATTATCTTTACGATGAAGGCTTGTCGGAGAAAGAACTTCTTTGTACTGGTTCAGTAGGGAAAAAATTGGATTCAAGAGATTGAAAAAAATCCTTAAGAGAGGAAAAATTCAGCCTCTGAGTAATTTGTTGGAAATTTAGTTTGATGTAAAATTTTTTAAAGATTTTTATATTTTTCCGTTGGTTTACTCTTGTATTTCCTCCTTTCTATTCAATTTCGATTATCTTTACGCTTGATTTCCTTTAGGTTTTTGTTAGTTTGTATTCCAATCATACTGCCTTAAAAACCTTTTTTCTTTTTGTTCTTCCTTAGTGAAAGAATTTGTGAGCGTGGGTGCCCTTTCCAAATTTCGTATAACTGGGTCGGAGAGACGGTAATCTGCTCTAAACCCAACTCAATGCTCAAACGCCGTAATATATGCAGAGAAACAGACTTTGAAATTGTCTTTTGGAAGCTGAAATCTTTCCATATATTTCCCTTCTCATGTGACTAAGTTTTTCTCAGCTCGAGACTCAGAGATAAGTAAAGCTAATGAGGCTATGAAATGTGGAAGTAGAGAGCTTATTTTTAACTGGTGATTTTTTGTTTCTTTCCCTTAAGAAGTAATTTTCGATTGAGCAAATTCGAAGTCTCACCCTCACATTTTTTCTGCATATCAGTCATAAAATTTTAGAATCTATCAATTCAAATCGGTGGTAAGTGCCCTCTTGTCATTTTTCGTTATCCGATAATTTTGTCAGTGCGTTCGTCTCTTAAGTTCTACATTCTTTCTCACGAACTCACGAATATACACTTCGATATTCAGCAATGTTCGCTTTCTTCGACAATTTCTCTCCTTTAATGACTTGTTTAAAATCGTATCTCACTTACACTTTGAATTTCGATAAATGTTTCATATGTCGATTTAGAGGAATTCAGACCCGATCTGCTTTTTCTACGACCGAGCCCTATTGCATCGAGGTCGTAATTTTTCGTATTCCGAATTCCGATAGATTTTTTTGGCCTCCATAAATCTTGGTGCGCTCGTTCAGAAAGCGTTTTTTCAAGTGCTTCTAACGCATTCCCTCCTTCTAATGTCTTCCTCTACGGGAAATCCATTCTCTGTTTTCAGGATGCGGCGGCTTCGTTCGGAATCCGTTTCTAAAACAAGGGAAGGATTTTTTAAAGAGGAATAACTTCTCGCCGAGTTATCCCCTCTTGTTTTCTTTTCGACCTTCACTTCCGAGGGCTGCGACCGCGTGTTTTGTGTAAGGGACTACTCCCGACCCCAATGAATAATAAACGGGAAGTTTCCTTGATTTATCGACTTGATTTCCTAGGATATATTTGGAGGATTCTTTTCGAAAAAGTGCTATTTCAGGGAAAGGGTTCGTTTTCAAGGAGCGCCTCCGTTGTGAGCATTTCGGTGGTCTTTGAAAGTTTTGTAATTTCCCTTTCATTTGTGTTGGAAAAGTCTTTTGGTAGTCTTATTGTTGGGCACCTTGTATGTACTTTTGAGGTCATAGGAACCTGAGGCTAACCGAGTTTACAGTGAAATGTAAGCGAATTAATTCGGGGGTAACAATTCTTTTCTCTCAGTCCAAGAAGAGATTTTTATGTTTTATATTTTACATTAAGATCAGTTATCTAAGAAGTAGATTTTCTCTTTCCGCATAACTAAATCTGACCGAATACGGATCCTAATACAAAGAAAATGAGCAGTCATCCACACAAATATTCGAAGGGAACGTCTTTACTCCAAGAACTGTATTTTCTTCCAACTCTCTTGGACCACGAATTGTCTATGTATTTCTAATGAATTTGAAAACTGCACCTTCTTATTTCATTATTATTGTCGATTAACATCCAATGGAATATAGTTTCCCTCTTTGCAGCTACTGAAAACGTTCGATTCACTGATTTCTGAGTTTAGTAAATCTCTTCACCTAATATTGAATTCTGTTATAGCATACTTTATAAAAATCTGTGCTCAGAAGGAAATTGTGTTAGTGAAAGAAGAGGTACAATTTAAAATTATCAAATGTTACTGATTTAATTGAAATTATGAATAATCTGTAAAGCTTCCAGTAGCATCTTGTTTTGAAGAAGAATAGCGCCTCACTATTCCTTTATGTAGTAGAATATTCTATAAATAGTCACGGATTCTTTCTAAGAAAATGATTCTTAAGACTCGTTCAGAAAAATTGCTCTCATATTGCACGAAAGCTCCTTATTCCGAAGTTAATACTTCCGTGAGTGCAGACGGACATGAGTTCCGAATTAAATCTATCAATCTTAAATTCATCATAATTTGAAAAGTCGACTGACTGCTGCCGTTTCATCATACTTAACTTAATGATAGCGGCTCATTAGCTCATGGTCTTTTCCTTTTCTAATCTGACAATAAATTATCATCGTCCCCGTTTCCTTTTTTTCGAATCAAATTCACATGCATATGAAAGATGTGAGAGAACTTGATCAATCGATCGATCACACGGATGAATTGGGACGAACCATTCGCATGAGTTCAGTGAGTGGCTTTGACCTTTATCTGGTGGCAATCCGTATTCTCGCGAGGGATGAAAATTATCTTGAACTGCTAAAGTCACAAGACGTGTCTACCTATATCATAGGTATTCATGTTATGATATTTATTATATATTCACGATTAAAATTATTACATATCCATAGCATAGTTCAAACAATTTGATAAAGATTAAAATAAGAATGTATTATTTCCCTCCAAAACAACATAAAAGTGTGCGCTTGTCCATCATGAAACGTTTACTAAACTTCCGGTATGTTTTTTTAAGGTTTTCAATGGAGTCGGACAAACACTACAAAACGTAGTTAGACCATTATGTCTCTCTGGTGAAAAAGTTGATGTTATTCACTTAAAGTTTGGGCAGCCATGCCTCCCATCAACAGTTCATTGGCCCTCGCCTCCAAATTTTCGAGACTCGCAATCATTTTCGACCGCCTCCATCGTTTCCTTCATCGAATCGAATCCGCACGCACTCGGGACAAACACGGGGGAACGTTAAATTCTTAATCGATCCATCGATCACTCGGCCGGAGCGGTCGCCGACGAGGAAAAGAAAACATCGAATTCAATTCCCATTTCGTCGTATGCTAAAGGCAAATGACACACGAGACTCCTTCTCTCTATCGTGGACGCCGTCTTTATCTCGATCTGTAGGGCGACACCGCAATGATTCCTCCTCATTCGGGGGTTAGTGGAACAGTCGTAAAAAAGGGCGAATCTCCACACCCACGCAAGGGAAAAAGTCTTCTTTCGGAAGGGAGGAAATCTGAAGATGAGAGGATGGTGACGCATCTCTGCTGGGGGGTTTCTCCGCCGGCCCGGAAGCTGAGAGGGAGTCGCAGTAGGGGTGAAAAAAAGAATTTTATTGGAGGGAGTAGACGCGTTATTCGGGTCCTAGGGAGTGCCTCAGGGAGAAGGGCTAAGAAGGTTACGTATCTGCAAAGGGCGGAGAGAAGGTTCGCCCTTCGCGTGCTAAGGGAGGGAATCGTGGGGGTAAGGGTTGAAGGGGGAGGTAATCTTGAGGGGTAGAAGTCGGTGGAACTTGCCAAGCTCCCCTTTTCGACTGCTTATTGGTATATCCCCCGCTCTTTCGCCTCTCTTTTTGTAACCTTAAGGCTTTTGGCCGCTGCCTAAGGAAGACCTTCGTCCGAAATAATACATAACGCTATCCAATTCCGCTCATCGTTCCCTCTCTTCCCGTTTTCTTATTGCTTCCCGCCGAATCTCCTCTTTTCGTCTTCCCGAGTCCTTATCCTTATCCCGGTGGCTGTATATTTTTTCGCTCGATTTTTCCCCCGTAATTGGCTCCAGGAAGACTTATGTCTTGTTGTGCGCCGTGATGAAAAAAATCCGATTTGCTTGGTGCGTGGAATTGTTTTTCTCCCCTCCTCTATCTTTTTGTGTATGGGGAAGGGTACGTTTTAATGAGTGACTCATCAGAGGAGGACTCAAATTAAGATATCCTGAATTCGACGTAGAACAGTCGTCCATGTATCTTGGATGGATGGATAAAGATAGAAGTTCACGAAACAGAAATCAATCCATCTCTTATTTTGAGGATTTGTAGTATAAGTTGATTACTGATATGTTGTCAAATATATATGATCGAGATCTTTATAAGAAACGTAATTCCATGTATACATTTTTGCTGAAAACAGCACCTAAGAAATGCTATAGAGTTGGTAGATTCGCCCTCTCTTTTAGCCAGCATAAACAATCTGTATTTTTGTTTACAATATTTGTTACATTGAACATTACCTGATGGAATTTCGAGCACCTCTCCGCACAGACTTGTGTAATTTTTATTACAATATGGTATTCCAAGACGTTTCCTAGTGCTCAGTTACTGTGAATATACGTATTATTAATTATGATAACGAAGTTCTCCTTACGCTTTAGTAGTTAAATTATCAGTTCTTTAACTAATATATGCAGTGATCTCTAAATTTTCTCCCGTTCTACTATGAAACGCATTATTACGTGCAGGTGCTAATTACTCTAAATTCTTATAATTTCATTCACCAGTATTATATACTTGAGACACAAGCTTCTACATGGTCTTCCGGATAGCAAAATGGGCTGCACATCTGTATTTGGCCTAAGTGGTCTTGTGTATCAGTCGCGATGGGGTCCATTCGTGTAAATATCGAAGCAGATAGGTCATTCATCATCTTATTTTAAAACAGGGAAAGAGTTTTGCTTCATTCTTGCTGTGTTTAGGTAAAAGAATCAAGCAAAGACTTATTTTATACTCTTCTATTAAAAAGGATTATGAAAAATATAACGAGGAATTTCAGTACCTCTCATTTCATACTAATTCGCAGGAAAGCATTACATTTAAGAGATAAAATAAATAGCTATTGGCAGCATTTCGAAACCAATGTTGCAGTCGGAACAATCAAACCGAAAACGCTCGAAATAAATGCAAATAAAAATTCGTCAAGTCGACGTATCCATCAAAGTGCCCGAGATCTAAACGCCCGTGTTCAATATCCAAAAGCATCGCACATGAACGATACCGCCGCAATTAATAACGTAGACGAAGAGAAAGTTATGGCGACAAAAATCGAACCGCAGGCCCACAGGATGGGTAAAAAATTTTCCTGACACGGTGCCCTGACGGAAACGAAACGCCCGGCGGCAAGCGAAACGAAGAAAATAAATTTCCCTCCCATCGGAAAAAAATTATTCGACGATCCTAATTAATCTCCATTGTTTTGAAATATCATCCGAATCGTTCGCCGGTTTTTCGGCGCTCCTTTTTTTCCATTCGCATTCCCGCGACTCTTTTCTCCTGCGCCATTTAATTATCGCCGTGAGGTTGATTTTTCATCGCGGGGGTTATCCATCTGGGCATCGGAATGTCATTCCAAACATTTGCCTAAACTCCATATCCGTTGCGTGGCGATTTTTATCCCCGGAATGCGTCACAATCGCGATCGATATTCTTTCGACGTTTTTCGATATTTTTCCGCGTTCGAGTTTCCCCACCAATCGCGTTCATTAAGCAGTCAAAATACACGATCCCGTCCGCCGCCCGTTAAATAAAAAAAAGTCTCGCTCTGCCCTTTATGTAACAGCCGAATTTTTCGCTCTTGATTTCCGAATCCGCACGGAATGGGTTGCTCGATCGATCGGATGGGATTTTTCGACTTTTTTCGATTTTGATAGTACATACATACTAACCGCTCCATCGGGCGGAATTTTTTCTCCGATGTCCCTTTCTCTCTCTCTCTGCCTGCCCATCGGAATTTTTGTACTTCCGGAACAGCGGCGTTTTTGGAACAGGCCTTGTCATCTACGAGAGCAAAATTTGACCTCTCGGAGATGAAAAATGGTTTTGGTTTCGATGAAAAAATATTACTAAAATGTGGGGATAAATGGGTACCGGATTCTTCCTTTCTCCTGATGGACACCGTTTGTGGCAAGCTTAGCTCGAACGACATCACTACTTAATTTATTCAAAGTATCGTCTACGTCGTATATTTTTTTCCTTTGCGACCTAAACGTAAGGTTAGAATAGTTTCTTTTCGAGCGAAACTAGCGAAAAACAAGAAAAAATAACGTTGAAGTTGGTCATCTGCTAATTTTTAAGGATCACCTCGTAATATAGCACTTGACCCAATGATCTGTGTCGATAGTGTAAAGAAGTACTGCTACGAAGTTATTCTTTGTCTTTTTTTAAAAACCTTGAATGAGTTTCTTCCATGTACCGACCACATTTTAAGCAGAATATGTGACCTACAAGATGCATTTCTCTATGTATTTATTTATTTGAATATTTTCCCGTAATATTACGCAGATAATTCGGTTTATTTCACCCTTATTAATTTTCAGGTAATATACATTTTACTACTTTGCTACTTCGTATATTCTTCTTTAGCCGGAACATGGCACTTAAAGATAAGAAGATCAATATTTTCATTAGTGACCAGCTCTTTTCCCATAATATTTGCAACATGGTTCGCCTTATCATAAAGTTTACGTCAACTTCAAGCCCCATGCACGCAAGCCACATCGACCTGGTACTTTGCAATAATAAGGAATTATTGTTTATAGTTGCCTGGAAATTTAAATGCAGTACGATTGGCAGGTTTGATCTATTATACTTTAAAATTGTTGAGGAATATCTATTCCCCATGGAAACTCAACCATAATTCGATTTTACTTTCTAGAAATATCCATTTTTCATTCCTTCAGGTTTATAGTTGTACGAAAATCAAATATCAGTTTTGAACAAAGCTATATCATTAGTGGTAGTAATTTTAAAAGTGCTTACTCTGCTGCTGTCATTTTGCGTGTATACCCCCTCCGGGAATCGAACTCGGGACCACTCTGCATTATTCCACTCACGTAACTTCGCAAGCATCTCCCATTTCAACTTTGGTTTTAAGTCTTCATTTCTTTTTTTACCGATACGCAGGGGAAAGTGAGGGGCTTGAAAAGGTTACTTTTATTGACTCCTGTGGAGTAAATCTTACTTTATGGGAGACTCTTGAGCTTTTATTTTCGTGGTTAACCATCGGAGAACACAAACATTTTATAGTTTCCCTTAAACGTTATTGTCTTCCTATTACGTGATCCTCGACCGAAGGATGTAAAACGAATCGCAAATCTAAAAAAGTTTACGACGCTTAACGAGGGAGAACTTTCCATCCAGAATTTCCATGCATGTAGTATGTGAATTTTGTTGGAGAAATCGACAGAAAAGGAGAAGGAATTTTTCCTCCTGATCTTCTTCCTTATGTGTTTTCTTATGCTTTCTTTTTCATGTTTTCGTTCATCTTATGTAAATTCAAATTTTTATCTCTGGCATTCAGCGCCAGCTTTCGGATAAACGTGCAGAATAAAACGGATTCTTTTTATCGGATCTTTCCTTAAGGTTACATTCTCCAATAATAAAACCATACGAACTTTATTTTGTCTTCTCCCTTGTCACTTCTTGCGTATCCTGTTTGTTTTCCTTGTGAACGGTCCACATTTTACGATTCTTCTTTGTATTACCGTTCCATCACTTTTTGTCTCCTGTCCAGTAGCATCTTCTGTGATAGCCTTTACGTAGTCTTCTTGTATCCGAAAATATTTCAGCATTATTTCTACGTATTATTTCTTTTATTTTACTCTAAATTTTATACTTTGTTTATATTCTATGACCAAAGAGGGAAGATAGAATTTTTCTCTGAATAATATGAATATACGGGTAAACGGTTGATTTTATTTACATAGGTCTGCTGTATTCTTCATCCTATACTACTTATTAAACACCGGAAGCAGTAAATATATGTTTATTTTAGTTATCATCAATCAGTAAAACAAGCATTGACGTTATGTGCCTAGAGAATAAAGTCGCCAACGACAACATTTTACCTCTGAGAAAGTCTAAAGCCTTGTGTGATTTTTTTCCGTTTATTCTTGCTGTTTTAGAATTTCTGCGTACACTGGTTATGCTTAGCCTTTTCTTTACGCTTAATATTTATTTTCCTCTCTTAGTCATATTCTAACAGCCTTAGTATATATTCCTCTTTTATTCTGAGATTTGATCTCTGCATTGGATGAATTTTGAGAAGTGTGCCAGTTTATTTGAAATTGTAATGGTAAAATTCGCGTGAATGTGAGATTTTAGTCGTTACCCCTAAGGGGCTACAACTTCATATTCGATCAACTTTTTTAGGTATGCATTTTTTTTCTTTGTTTTTTTTTTAAAGCTCGAAACCTTCTGGCGTCGCGAATTTTTCCGGACGAGAAACCACTTTCATTTCTCTGGACCACTCTCCGGAGGAAGAAAGTTGAAATTCGCATTTAGAGAGAAGATAGAACGCTTGAATTATTTCCGAATTCGGAATGAATATTCGCGCGATCGGAAATAACCTAGAGGTAAAAGGTTTGCGTTGGACTAGCCGAGAAAGAATATTTCAAGTAGAATTTTTTAAAATTTGGCTCGGTTCCAAGGGAGATTCATCGTGATTGTTTTCTAAAACGTATTCTAAAGCTGAATGAGTGTATTACAATTGGAAATTTTATCTTTTTTATGAAGCTTATTGATTCCGCGGGAGAGTAACTTTCGAGAGTGTAATCGGATTCAAATGTTACGAGCAGTGAGCCTTAGACCTCAGAAAACTAATTCATAACCCTTAGCAGCGAAATATTGCATTCATATTTTAACACATTAATTTTATTTATTCATATTTTTTTTTGGAAATTAGCAGAAATATAAGATAGTTTTTCAGTAGCTTTTAAAGAATTTTACACTCTCTGTTATGTATCACCGACATTTTTTCTTAGATATTCCTTTTTTTGTTTAAAAATTCAAGTAGAGAATTATTGACATATTGACAAGATTATACGGACTCGAAAGGGAGTCCCAAATTTTGACCGAGATCTCTGAGGATTTCTATAATATGCATTTATTTCCTTAAAAGAAGTAACAGTATTAATTGGAGCGTAAGCAGTTGCCATATTTTAGTTGAAAATAGCACTTAAAATGGATGCTTTACTATTTTTGATAAATTTTACAAGGATTCATTGCGTGATATAAATGTTTGGTCTAATAGCGATCTTGCGAAGCGACTACTATTAAGAGAAATAAAACATTTTATTAATAATTTCAATTTTCATAATGGGAGTCCATTTTGTATATTTCCATGGTCACGGCTAATTTCGACGAAGTTCTCGTTTTTCAACATTGATATTTTATTAAGAGCGACTGCAGTATAATATTTTCAGTATCAAAGCTCTCCAATTCATATAAAGCCTTCGAAGTTTCCATGGAATGTTTTCCTCTGTATTCCTTTCAATATTCCTTTCTTGGAAATGGTAAATAACGAGTAAGTATATATTCGAAATCTTGTCCTTGTCCTGCAACCTTTTGTCGAGAAAACGAAAGGAGAAGAGGGAGGAGTAAAGGATTCGACAAGGAGTGGAATTCCGGAAGGGTAAATAGGGAGGAAAAGGACAGAGTTGGCAGAAAGAGAGAGGAATGTATTGGGATGGAGGAGTGGGTGTAACTTGGTTACAACCAATAGAACCAAAGCAGAAAGAGGCTGATGAAATTCGCTTTTCCGAAACGTTTTTCGAAAGAGATTGTGAACGCTACTCAATCATTTGATAATTGATCATAAATTGGTCGTATTTACGTTCTATCTTGCTGGTACTTAAGTTATCATTATTTTTTAGCTTTAAGAGAATAGTGGATATCTTAGTCATTCGACTTCTCATGGTTATTTATAGCTCAAGGATGTTCTTTTAAGGACTTTGTTCGTGTGAAGATTTACTTGATAAAATTAGTCAATAAATGTTTTTGGACATGGTTAACTGATATTGGTCAGATATTTTAGATCTTTTGGATTTTTTAGATCTTTTCATTTTCCAAGGAAATTTCCACGATACCTCTGCGATTCATTGTTCGATTAAGATTAAGTTGAATTTACTCTCTGTAATATTCCCTTTCCTTCTTAGAAATTTCTTTTCGAACATTTCTTGATAATAAATGAAAATATTTTGCCGCTAGAACAGTTTCGTTGTTCAAAGTTCTTTTATCTTTTTTATTGTATTTTAATGGAGATCGCTAATTTAAAGCATTACTTCACAACTTTTCCTCCAGTACTAATTCAAACTTCACTTATCGCAATACCGTATTTTATTTCCTTTCCTTTTATTCGGAATAAATTATAGATTTGCTATACTTTTATCTTTTATTTCAATTATTGAAATATTTTCGTAATCAATACAGATATCCCATATACTGTAGATATAACCACGTTAAAGGACAGGAAAACTGATAGTATTTTACAAGAACCGTATAGAAAATCTAGCCATTACCTATAGCACATTGTTGGATGACCTCTGTATTAAGGAAATGATTAACCGATTTACTTCGTCTTTTTTTCCATAATCGCTGGCTTATAAGAAAAAAGAACCGATAACTTTCAGCTTTCTTAAAGTCGGAGATTATTACTTATTTCCTGGTGATATACTAAGAACTATAATTAAGATATATACTCGGAAATAATATGCTTTGATGATAGCTGAGGAAAATAGACAGATAATTACGAAGTTTCCTTTCTCCTATGTGAAGAAAATAGACTCGGTCGAAAACTGTGTACGAGGAAAATTTCAATATGGAGAAGAAATGAAGTAAAAATCACAGATGATACCCCGCATCTGTGGAACGTAAAGAGTAGGAAATGAGATAGCGAAGGGAGAAAAATTCCATCAGTGAAAGGGGATGAGGAACAAACCTTGTGTCGCATCCAGGGTGTGACCGGTTGTAGAGGTTAAAGGGGAGTATTGGCTAAGCCACAAGGGTCCTGCCAAGCGCGACCTGCTCCCTGGCGGTCGACTCAAGAAACGCGGAATGGGGTTCCTTGTCCTCTAATCAAAAAGCATCCGAGCCCTTACAAATCCAATCTTTCCATCGCCAACTCTCTTTTCTCCATTTATTCAATCCCACAGTTTTCCCCTCCTTTTTTATTCTCCCAGTGTTCCCGCCTCTTTTCGGTCAGGTTGGCTGCTCTGCGGAATGCGGTGTCGCACGATTGGTTTTGGGTGCTGGCCGTATTAGTGCCAAGGGAAGGGTGGACGAGATGGGAATACAGAGAAGGCGTGGGGTGGTTTTTTTTTTAAGTGTGCTCTTGACGTCTGCGTCCTGATGTTTTAATTGCCGTGGGAGTGCCAAGAGAGTCGCCGCCGCGAAAAGAGTTCTTGACGTTGTCAGGAGTGTGATGCTGCGGGGCTTTTAGTCGTTGATGTCGTTCTTGTCAGTGGTAGATGTCCCTGCCAGCTGATGGATTTATTCTATGTCTTTTAAAATTTAGATAAAAATTAGTCTATTAAGAATTAGTAGTAGTATGTTGAGGCGCTTCAACTTGGTTATTTGCGCCAATACATTTTTTGGACTAATTACATTTCTGGAAGTTGAAATCTGGCAAAAAATACTGCAGCAGCTTGATGTAAATAGAAATGAAAGAATAGATAAATAAACGGATAAAAACCTTTAGGCAGATAAATTACATTAATAATTATGTTCATTATATTTATGGTTTGTTCTCATAATTATGTCAGGCCAGTGAATATGGTCAGTGAAAAATGGATCCCCGTATTCTGAAGTTGACATTGTTGAATTAAAATTATTTAAATTATAAAGATAGTATTTTTGGTTATAGAATGATTTTCACGTTTATTTTATACGATCTAAATTGGAATATATTGCATCAAAAAGGTTGGTCGGATCTACATCTTCACAATTTAAAAAAGTAACCACAAACTCTCTAAAAATCCTTGTAAGCGTTCCGAAGGATGAATTAGCGATAGAAAAATTAACTTTAATCGATCTAAGTGAGATATTTAGTGACGTTTTATCATCTCGAGCGTATATCCCCACCCACATGAATCTAGCCACTTCATCCGATAAATTCAAATTCACAGATGTGCTAATTAACGAATGTAATTCTCTTGTAATCCTTCTTCCTCAAATCGAATTCGGAAACTTTTATTAGGAAGGCGGGAGATGTTTCTTTCGTCATTTCCTTTTCTTTTCCCCAACTACCTTTGCCGAAATTCGTTCGCCCCGGATATGCTCACGTTGTAACGCTATTCTGATTTAAGCTCGCAAACCGAGCCGATGAAATTCAAATTTTTACCGGGAAAATTTTTCCCTCAAATTTTAACACTGCTCTCATTAATATGGATCCTTAAAAAGCGGGGAGGAATACGAAGTGTGTTGCATATTCATCCTTTTCGCTTCGTTAAAGATTTCCAGTAATTTCTCCCTGAAATGTTTCGATGGAGGCACGTCGAATTAAGGCAATATTAATAGGAATAGGTCGGTTTTCCTTCAGTTGTTCGAATTTAGGTTCTGTGAGCAGGAAGTCGTTGGGAACAATTGGCATCTGAATGTCTGGATCCGATTCCGGGGAAGTTTTCGAACGTTAATTGGAAGATTTATTTCCCTCTTTTCTTGAGGATCCACAAAAAGAGTTGTCTTCTCTGTATCAGCCGAATAATGAGGAATCGAAGGCTTTGTAGCCATGGAAACCGATATTATGGAGGAACATATTATGGGGGAATAAGATATTGTGGCAGAACAAATGTAGCATGAGATACGGGATTGATTTTACAAATAACGATGTTTATGAAACACAGTATTTTCATATTAGGCCATGACATCAGTGTTGATTTTAGCCCAGGATTACTTTCCCATTATTTTATAATTACGACCGCCTGCAAGTATTTTAATAGCTCTAAATTAAGTATAGGAACCTTGTTTTTTTATATGAAACTCATACCGCAAATGTATGCTTCATGTACCTTCGTGGGCTGTGACTGCTTGTGAATGAATGTGTCCAATTTAAATTTGATTAACGTCAAAAGTAAATCAGCCGAAAATTTTTGCACCTGAGTTGGCGTTCTTTATGATTATGGTGAATTACATGTAGTATTCTCTGATTTGGAAAATACTCAACCAGATTTGAAAATCGATGCTTGAAGCCGTGAAAAACTTACGCCGTAAGCTGTAACTTTGTGAAACTCCATAAAAAGGATGAAAAACGAATAACTTAGTACAGTTTTACTGGATTTAACCAATTTTTTTCACTCATTCTCCTTACATCTAATTCAATCCTTCTCTATAGTAATTTAAATAATTTGTTTTTAGTTTACAATTACCTTGAAATTTAGGAGAAAATCGTTAAAAGGAGTGCCTGTAAGAACAATACAATAAATCTCATAAATATGCAACTATCATAATATAAATCTTATTGTAGAATGTGGCTTTAATAACGATGACAAGATACGTAAATTTCCCATTATCTAATCATTAACTATTGTGCTGAATGATCATTTAATTAAATTTCAAGTTTTTTTTCCGTTCGGTAGATGAAGTTTTTCAGATTCGAAGGTAAGAGGAGAGTACTCACAATTCAATCCGTTTCTATCCCAATGCCGCAATTGTGAAGTTTTCTTGGAGAAGAGATATCCACTCGTCCTTTCTTGCATCCATAGCTGAAGGAGAACATCTTCTCTCTGCGTGCGTAATGAAGTTGCTGCCGTTTTTTACATCTCGTGGATATGAGTTCTATCTGTCCCCTTTAAGTTCCGAGAAAGCCCGCTCTCCATTCAGGGGCGCTCAGAACGTCAGTCGCCGTACCATTTCCTTAACTTGGGCAATTTCACCTTTAAAGAACACAATCGGAATTCTCAAAATTTTGGTCGTTACAGGTCGTTCTTATATTTTACCCGATTTTTATGTATCGTTTAACTATTTTTTTATTTAAATGCTGCTGATAATTCAACTTCCGCTTTATTGTAGTTACTTCTATCTAAATTTTTTACTCTTTTTTCTTAGTTTGATTTCACTTCTTGATTTTCGATATTACAGCTGTTGTTATAGGAATCAGTAAGATGTTTATTAGAGCTTGTCTTCCGCTAATTTTAGGTTCGAATTCCGTTGTTATAAAAATTTATTTTAGCATATATTTTTCTTCGATAACCGTTTGACAGACGATGACTAGTGATCCTATGAGAGTTTTAGTATCCTTCAATCTTCAATCGTTTCGTAATATTATTATACTCTTACGCTTGTAAATTTATGGCTAAATAGAGATAGTATATGTTAATTATCTAGGTGATATGTGTACGAAGATCTACATGAAGTGGACAGTTCCGTTGTCAATTTGATGTATTTTTTATTTCAGAAAGTTTTTACCAATTGGCCCAATTAAGAATTCATTTTTACTATAAATCAGTTTCGTAGCAATTTCTGGCGAATACCAGTTCAGCAATTCACGTATGAAGAGATAAGCCGAGTTTATTCAAACACGAGAGCCGATAACCAGTCATAAGGCTGACCTCATGATGAAACTAACCGGATAGTTGCATTATTTCCTCTCAGCAAATTTTGTTATCTTATTGTGTTTGGCGTTCGTTCCCATTTTACCTTCTCCTTTTGTTAAGGAGCTGGATACATCCGGTTTTGTATTCTCTAATTCAATGTTTAAACTTAAGCTGACAAAGAAATGCCTCGACCTTTATGTCTTTCGGAATACTTCAAAAAGCGATAGGAACACTATCATAGAAATAGAAAAGAATGCTTGTGACGTTGGTGGCTGGAGGCTTTAGGAATGTCTTTCGATACGAAAAGGAAATTTCGTAATTAACCGTAAGAGAGAGGTCGGGGTCGAGCTGAAACATTTAGCCGCCTTAGATAAAATCGTGTTCGGTGCTTCATTTTATAGCCAATTAATTATTATATATGTGAAAAGTAGCAGCATATTCTGAATACAATCGAACAGAATTCTACTGATAGAATAATGCAAAATCAGCAGAATAATTGATCAAAATAAAAATAGGATATACTACATATAAATTAATTTTAGCTTATCATAATCTAAAAATCACTTCATTTATTACTAAAAACATTGTTGGAAGAGGAACGATGTTTGACCGATAAAAAATAAACAATAAAAAGGTTGAGAAATAATAAATTGGTTGATTTTCAAATTGCTAAAAATTAATTGACGCTTGCATGTTTTGGGTAAGAGAGTTAGATAACTTTATTGCCGAGTTTTTAGCGATTCCTTTTTCCGTACTTGATCTAATGTTCACAGAAACAAAAAAGAAAGAGTAGCGTGTGGGATAAAATCTTTAAAACTAAAAGATCGGCGAAGAAAATTTTTATTTGCGAAATATTTCGTGAAAAGATAGGGAGAAATTCGAAGACAACATTTGTTGTATGATTTTTATACCCGCGATAGATTTAAAAAGGGAGGTGAAAGGCATTAATGAAGAAATATAGGACAGGTGCACAAACCAGAGATAAAGGAGTAATCTAGATCTATAAAATGCGAGTGTTACAACCATTTAAAGTCCCATTATTTAAAGACAAAGCTTAAAGCTTTTGATCTCCTTTCAAGCGGAATTGCATTTTAAGTAGGACTATTGCTAATGTTACCCCACATCCCAGACATCCGGAATCGAATTCCGGAAACTCCAAGTAACGTTTGTTAGACAATTAATCTCATAGCATTAATCAGACCGATATCTAAATCCTCGAAATTCCTCAGCTGTATCATTCGGGAATAATCTTATCTTGATCTCATCTTAAATGGGAATTCGGTGTTCCTTTCTCATTAGTCCACGTCCGAGATCGGGCAATTTTGGTGTGCAAAGGATCAAATACGCCCGCAATCCGCGGGTATCTAATTTCTCTCCTCTTTGTAAATGAAACTAGGATCAAAATTTAAAGGATTCCCTAATAATTGGAGACAGAGAGGAGATGAGATCCTCGAAATTGGCCTTTTATTTGCGGGGAATCTCGTTGAAATCTCACGGGGAGGCGACGGCTTGTGAGGAATCTTCGCCACCTAAAACCATCAATCTTACTTCTCTGTCTTTATTACTCCTCCACTGTGAGAGGGGAGTGCTCATTCTCAGCTGGCTGAAGACAGGAGACTCTTCAAGAAGCAATTGCCTAAGCTTCTCTCTCTCGTCTTCTCCATGAGTTCCAAAGACACTGATTCTCTTTAAGCACCCCATAATTCTCTACGGATTCTTTGGTACTGGTGGCCCATGATGCATCCTAGTCGAACTTTGTTCTAAATGGTTCGAATCTAATATCAGGATTTTATCTAATGCAGTTAGTTTGAATGATTTAGACTACTTTTAGGTCACCACCTTGTCAAATCAAAGGATGGCCAAGATATTCATCTTTTCTCGATGAGTATCGTCCCATTCTGCCAAAAGATCTTGTCGTTAATTTCTAGATGCTGAAAATTTTCTTAAGGTTATCAAGATAATTCTTCCGCTGGTTAGGATAAATCATAAAGTACTTAGTTTGAAAGTCACACCTGAAAATTTCTTTCTAACAAAACTGATATTATCCAGTAAAATAAATAACTTCGTTGTGGAAAATATTTTTATGGCGTTATAAAATTCGTCATTATATTATCAGGAAGTGAGCGCAGATCCAAGAACGTCTTTCGGTAACTTTATCAACTTTCAATAATTTCCCAAGAGCGCGCATTTATCAGTGTCTGGTGATGCATTCAATAATACTGAAAATATCTCAAGTACTTACTAAATTTCCGGAGTTATTTATTCTGAAAATCGTATTTCAAGATTCTACTCAATTTATTCGTATTTTAAAGTTTTTGTTGTATTTCAATTGCGGAATATCTCAAGAGAAGCTGTTATTAAACACTGGATAGATCGGATACAAGAATTTGCTACCACGATGGTTGTTCGTGACCATACCGATTTGTCTTACACGTTTTTATTCGTACATAATATTACCGTACCGTTCCATTAGCTCCTCTGAAATCGCAGTTATCGTCTATCTTGATTTCGGAGGACTTCCTAGACTAAATAGAGCTCTTCCCTAGCACTTATCGAACTACAAATTAAGTGGAGTGATCCAATTGGAAATAATCTCCTCTATTTCCGGATTGACTGTGATTAATGTAAAAATCAGGTGCAAATGGACTGTATTTGCGCCTCTGTTGAGTCCCCTGGAAAGCAGCGCACCAGTTATCTTCCCTATCTGCCATCTTCAGCCCCTCCTCATCGCCATCCTTCTCTTTCCCCATTCTCACCGAACCCCATCTCTTGCACTTACCACTGCCATTTATCCCCTCGCGGAAGACTTAAGAGCTTCCTGAGTCTTCCGATAGATGAAACCATTCACGGACCGCTTTTCAGAGAAGGCGGGAAAAGTTCATGATGGAGCAGTTGAGGATTATGGGAAGTGCAAAGCCTCCCAACGCTTCGCGATCATATTTTCAAAAGTGGAACTTCCAACTTCTGAATCGATCAGTGTTTTTCAAAAGGGCCATGGTATATTTTTCTATTTCTGGATCTCTTTCTATCCGATATTTCGTCCCATTTCTTAACTTTCTTCCTTAAATTTCTATACCCATAGAAGCCTTTAAAGCAGTCTCCTTCTATTCTTTTCCTTCGCTATTTTAATTAAATATTTTTTATTTATTATATATTTCTATATATTATATTTTAAATTTATTAAAAAAGTTATCAACCTGTGTGAACTAGTGTACAAAAAGAAAGGAATAATCACTGCGTAAGAATACACGTAAGATAATTTATTACGACCAATTTCGAACAAATCTTAATGCATCATCTCTGGCAACCACAAATGCGCAGCAGATATCGAATCGACGAAAACAAAAGCCTAGGAAATGGGTTTACTTAATGATTCATTCAAAGTAATCTGTGGTTACTTTATATCTGCACTCTATTTCCTTTTCCCCTGCTTTTGGTATTTGAATGTGTAACTTGCGGTCACCATGAGTCTGATAAGGTGCCAATCAACCGAACCAATTTTTCGCTACCAATTGTGATAATGGGAAAGCCAAAGGAAAATTTCTAGCTTTATACACAAATTTATTTTTCAAAATATGATGAGTTCGTACCGCTGCTAATTATTTCGGTTTTGATAAATATAATTAAATAATTTACCCTTGAGTAATTAATGTTCTACCGATAATTTTGGCTTCTAAATAATGCATTTGTATCTATTTCAAATTCATCATTAACAACTCAGTGTAAGCCAAGGTTTCCACAATTACGTAAAGAATTATTACGTCTACTATATCGTTGTTTCTTTAAACTACATGGAGATGTGCCAAAGTATTTAGTATTTTTTGTATAATTTTGTTCACAAGTTAAGGTATATTTGGTCCTTTTCCGACTTCCTCCGCTGTTAATACCCCTTTTTGGGTCTTCCATATTTTTTTAAAATTTTTATCCTATTATTTTGATTAGTGGCAGAATGAGTGAAATGAAGGGTAAAATAATAGGCTTTTAATGATTCTTTTATTGATTCTGCTAATCTCGGCTCGACTTTGTGGTAGTCATCGATAGTATATATAAGTGAAAGTAAATACGTATACCGTACCACTAAAACTTTTTATTCACGACCATGGTTTCGGCCATTAAGACCATCTTCAGGTCACCTGAAGACCTGCAGATGGTCTTAATGACCGAAAGCATGGTCGTGAATAAAAAGTTTCAGTGATACGGTACACATATTTAGTTTCATTTATAGTTACTATGATTCTTTTATTAGTAATGCTGCAACAATTATTTACTATTTTGCGTCATTTACGCTCCCGTTTGCTTTATGCGTCATATTTTAATCTATCGGTAGCATTCCAGAGAATCGCTGATGACGCCGCAAAATTGAACAAAGAACGCTATGATAATGGTACATTGTTCCCCATTGTTTATTCTTTATCATCTCCTCATCTGAAATTTGGAATCGGACGAAAATTCCAGAAAAATCAAGCGCACCAAGTCCAGTTCTTGTGCTTGCAGACCGATAAACTTTCTGGTTGACTTTTATTGTTTGTAATCCTTGCGTGCAGGTGACGAAAATTTTGATAAAATTAGAGTAAATATAGTGGGGTCATTCTCTGTCCAAAGTTCTCTTGCGTCGACGTCTTTTTCAAACTATAACGTAATCTCGGTGCTTTGTACTTCTTTTTTCCCACCGTTTTGATATTTTTGGCCTTTTATGCCGTATTGCAACCCGTAAAACTGAAATAACCACAGCATGAAAAAGGAATGCTAAATAAAAGTTAATATTACCAGTAACTGCTACAATCACGTAATTTGGGTTGCCGTATTGTAATGTAAAACTAATATAAATCATTTATGTATACCCTTGAGGTCTCCATATCTTACGTCATATTCTTTCTTTGAGTTTTATCTTCAAACAGGGACAAGAAAAAAAATGGCCTGAATCATATGTTAAAACTGGTTTTATCCCGGTCCAATCGGGATGTATGGTAATCCCATATATAATCTGGCATTAGAGATTCGTGACACTTTTTCAAGCATCAATTCAAATCGACTGATAAAACATCAGATATTGAAAGAAAATTTTGTAATTATTTCGCTATTTAAAAATAACAATTATCTCTTAGTGGTTTGGCCATTTGCTTTCCAAGAGGTCCTGGGTTTCATTCCTGGACATGGCAGTCCTAACCTCAAACCTAAAATGAGTACCAGGTGTATTATCCTGGGTAATAATAGGCAGTGAAAGTGCAGTGTTGGCCAAGTTATATTTATTAGCTCCGTTAGGCCAATATATTGAAAAATGGAGTTCTGATATAGTAGTAATTTGTAAATATAAAGTGGAAATGTAAGTTACTCTTGGATTTTATGCGGTGACCGAGGGTTAGCTAAGGCGTAACAGTATGCTGCGGCACGGCAGGTGGAAAGCGATTACAAAATAATGTTTTGAATACGTTAAAGATGCTTTCAAAACATACAATCCCATAGTATTAATGATGATACTATTGATCCCAAAGAACGGATAAAATATGTAACATTGGCACAGATTCTGTTAAATTGCATACTTCAATTTCGTATTGAAATGGAGCTCAGCGAGAAAGACAAAAATAAATCAGGTTAACGTTTTGGCGATTTGAAAACTCTTCCAATTTAGTTTACTCAAATATTTACTCGGGATCTCCCGCGCGTGCCTTACAAAAATCTTGACCTTAGCCAGGACGTAATACAATCTGGCACAGTTTCAATTCTTGTGAAAAACGCTGACCGCTTGGCCGACCTATGTTGGTGTAAACATTTGATAAGAGTTCCGCAAACAGCGTGGATCTTCGCTTGTTTGATTTTTAAAGGGAAACCTCCATTCGTCGTCTTATCGCGAAATGAGTAACATGTGTAAACGATATGAGCGGAAATCAAAAAATAACCAAGGCTAAGATGCTTATTATCAGGAGGATGTTTCCTGCGTGGCGACATCGCACATTTGTTTACAAACAAGTTACAGAATAGTTTTAGAATTAGATATTTCTTCATTCCTTGCTCGATAGAAGACATTTCTTGATAATTTCTAATTAATTGGTAATGATACGGTTTGTTGAGCACATAAGTCCACATTGAGTCCATTTATATGTAAAATTAATCTCACTTCCTTCATTCGTTCTTATTTATATTTAATTCTCCTATCAAATAATTAATTTTAGCGTCATGAAAATTACGTTCAACGATTTTAGAATACTTTCAAAGAAATGATAAAGTAGACGTTTTATTTATAAGTATATAGTATTTCAGTTGCGTTAATGTTCTCTTGCGGGTCATCTTACCACATCGTTTCGAATTTAAGTATTTTACGTTGTTTTACGAAGAGATTATTCTATTTTTTTGTTATTTTTCTTACCGGAAATTATCTGTTAATCATTATAAATTTATTACGTGTATTTAATTGAAAAATATCTACTCATAGTGTACCAATTATCTAACCGTACGTGATAAAACAAAATTTTAAATTTTAAAGCCTCGTTAAAAATAAATCAAAGTAATAAAAATATATTATTTGGTTGAAAGTATCAACAAAGGATTGAGTAAATGAATTTTATAATTTCTGCGAATAATTATCCTAGCTCATTATGGAAACAGTGCTCTTGGCTTGTAATGGAAACTGAAATAGAAAGGATTCTTAACTTTTCAAGAAAAAAAATTAGGAGCAAAGAAATACTGATAGTAACTGATATGATATCTTAATAATCATTATACTTTATCAGCCATATTCTCCAGCATTAAGTTTGAATTGAAATTCTTCTGTATTTTTTTGTGAGTGAACGATTGAAGGATTCGATGATAATCCCGATGTTATATCAAATACGAATTCTAAATTTTTAAGATACAAAGCGTTCGGATGCATTAACTTATGGAATGAAATTTGAATCAAATTTTTATTCTCTTCCTACTCCAGCCATTTAACCTCATAAAAATTGTTTTTTAAAGGTTTACTGCCTCTATTAGCTTACTGCTCTCTCGATATACATAACAGATATTGCCCAAATTAGACATCCATTCGCTAATTTAAAATACCTGCCTTTTAAAATCTGGAAAATCCCCCCGAAAGGAAAAAGGGGAAAAGAAGAAAATCAAGTCATTACGCTTCAAGTCCGCGTATTAAAACAAGGGAACGGCGTATATAATTGGAAGACGTGCGGCGAAAATAAATTGGGAAGACACACTTCCTCTCGGAATCCCAAATATGAGAGAAACAGATTAATTAAAAAAAAGGAATGTCCCGAGATGGGTCGCGCGAAAACAGGAGAGCGGTCACGACACGTAAGGGTCGTCCTTTCACCTTCCGAAAAGTCTCCACTTAACCTCTGAGTGGAAATCCCTCGATCCATTGTGACCCCTTAACGGTCGTATGCAAATGACCTTTAGTGCCGCGCCAAAAGAGCTATTTTCGTAAGCCATTCTCGTTCCTTTGGGCGGAGGTCTGTTTGTTTGCTCATACATACATAAAGAGATGACCACAAAGGGAAGGAATACATGCATATGAGCTTATGAGGTACACCGATACTGCGCTTTTCATTGGTTTGGAATTCGGTCGGCAATTTCGCTCCGTAAACTGACGATTTTGGTCGTCGTACCAGAGGGGTGGAGTTACATCGGGATGAAATTATCAGCTCGACGTGTTCTGAAAACATTCGCTGATCAATTTTATGTCGCGATTGATAAAAGAGGTTTTCACGTTTTCCTATCAATATGAACGTTTGTGCGTTTGCTACGACGACCACATTATACGTTTATAATTTTGGCTGATTTAATGTTGACTCTTTCTTTTCAATAAATTTCTCATCGTTCGAAGTAGTTATGCCAATCTCTTGATCTAAATATCAAACTGTAAAGGAATTCCAGATTACTTCCGTGTTTCTCCCAACAGTAAAAACAAAAGTGATTTTCATCTTGTCGTATTTCTCTTTTAGACGAATTTAGTACTGAAAGAAGATATCGTAAAGATCATTCTCTCCTAAAGAAATTCAAACATTAAAGGGATAGGATGCTTGTTCGAATATATCCAAATGACGTATTAAATGGCCTTAAAAAGTTACGACGGGATGTTAGTTCCGGAACTTTAGCTACAGGATCATAAAAGAACTTCGATCTCTCTTTCCTCTTTATTCATGTTAACATACATAGTGATGGTTGGTGAAGCTGAATAATTTCTATACGACCATGTTTATCCCTAAAGATGGAACTTTTTTATAACGTTTTTAGCGCTTTTGGTAATTTCTGTAAATATCATCTACTAATTCTTAAATTACTTAAAACTTCCCACTCCTTGTTGTCAATTCTATTTCTGCCATTCTTTACTTTTCGTTCCCATTCGTTCACAGTTATCAAGAACTTACGAGGTTTTACTTGGAAAATCAAAATCTCTACTTCTTCCTTAACTATTACATTCCATTTCGGATATTCGCAACTAACTTATTTTAATAATTTTTTATCTCTCTGCTTAGTTTTCAAATCAACTTTGCAAATACTTGTTTAAAAATTATTGTTTTCATTGATTCTCCTTCGGAAACAGTAAAATTCACGCTTCAGAATGCTAGAGGTTTTATAGAAACGATTTAATGTCACCATAACGTAGACAAAGATACTAAATGATGACTTAATATGGGAGAACTTGAGATTCTGAATGAGGGAATACTTTTTATTTTGACCGTCTATAGCTATTAAAATCTTTGCAGAAGCATCCTTTACCTTCGGGCTATTAAAATGAAATTATTCCATGTGATTCTCGACTCGCTCCCCATCTCTCCTGTACCTCATACCTTCCTTTTCTGTGTCCCTGTCATCTCTTTTGACCTTTCAGACCCTTCCTACCTCAGGGGAAGCGGAATTAATGTGTTGGGTTGTGGTCTGATTTTGAGGATCCTCAACTACGGCCTCTGGCTCATTGAGGGAAAGAGTTAAAATGGCCATCGGCATATTGCTCAGTGAAAATGTTTCCACAAAAATGGCACGGGTTTCCATCAGAAGCTCGCTTACGAGCATAGCTATTAAAGATGCCCTTCTATTATACGGAGGCTTTCGGGTTCTGAATCTTTTTATGGAAAGGCAATATGTTCGACATAAAATGCTTTGCCGTTTAAATTTCAAAAATTCATATCCCTGAGTTGAGTGTATTCGCAGCGTAGTTGAAATATGAATTTTTATTCGTCTGTTATTAGATACAAGTTTGAATATGAAAATAAGTCTTACCTTATTTATGTTACGACAGGTGTATAGACTAGGGAAGAATTCTAAGGTACTCCTTTTCATTTACACTATAATTATAAAATTAACTGAAAATAAATTAAAAAGTATTTTTATATCAATAACTCATTTTATAACATTATAACAAACTTCAGTTATCTTAAACAACTGAAATAGAAAGGATGCTCTCCTTTTTTAGAAAAAATTTAGGAGAAATGTTATAAACTGATAGTAACTGATATAATATCATAATAATCATTATAATTTATCAGCAATCCATTCATTCTTTATTGATTGTTTTGAAAAATTTTGTTAATAGGACCGTGGTGCTGCAGTACATACCGTGGAACATTTCCGCTTATAGTATTAATACTCAGTGAGGGAAACAAGAAAAACTGTTTCTCGTCTTACCTAGACGCCTTATCCCTCCAAACTTTCTCATAGTCAGGAGTTTATGCATTGAGAATTCAGTCAGGCTTCGAACTGATAATTGTACAGACAGATAGAAAGTTCGATTTCCTCAAGTAGCTCGAATTCCAGCGACCGACTTCTAGCTCTCCGAGATGATACTAACGCAAACAGTTTCTTATGTTTATTTCTCACATTCCAACCGAATCGCGGCTCTTTTCTGGTCCTCTTTAGTCCGCAGTCATATCCACTCCACAATCCTCCTCGGGCGGATTTAATTAGTCTATTAGCTCTCTTCAACAGCCGCGAGAATCTCGAAAATTCCGTCGCATCGTTTCGAATCCGAAATGGAATTCAGCCTTTGTCTTCCATTCGCGTCGCAATTACGTCCACAAGGGACACGAAAAGGGCTTTAAGTTCCTTATATTAGAATCCCTCTTCCGTCGCCGCCGAGGATTTCGGTTTGTTTTCCCAGCGGTTTAAGGATCAGGATCGGAACCCCATGGCGCCAGATATTTGTGGCGGTGGACGGAGGGTGAGAATCGCAGTGGCTGTCCAAATCGCGCTGGTGCGAGTAATCGCATGCAATTCGGATCATCCCGTCGGGCCCTCTGCCCCCAGGATTCCAGCCTTTTATTTCCCCCGGACAGACCAAGTTCCGACCCTACGGGACCCATTATCGTCTCATCTGGAGCTGCAGAGGGCACTGAAACGAATTCGATGATCTGCACTACGGTTGCCGAATTCCCCTATGCTGTATTGACGGGGAGTAATTTCTCCTACCACCCCAGTCTTTGCTCTATGCCTCTTTTGGAACCAAAGCAGCTGTACTGTGATTAGCTCGTGCTTCCGAGCCATTTTATATGTCTCTATTCATTCCTCTAGTTTCTTGCGGAGTTAATATCAACTTCCATTCTACGGATTTGTCAGTGTATCATCGTCAAAGAAGAATAGAGAACTGCACCAAAAGATGGACTTATCGTAAAAGAAGAGCAACAATCATAACTAAAAATAACATAATAACTATTGATAAAATTATAAACACACCATCTTATATTTATGTCGAAGGTCGTATTCATGTAAAAGCAAACATACATTCATTCATACACTTCAACTGACCACATTTCATCAGTTTTAGAAAGGAAGATGTCTTTTCTGAGATTCACCTCATTGCATGTGTAAGCGCAGAAGTACTACAATTTTCGAAGAAATAGAGTTCTTTGTAGTAGTGTGTGAATAAGATGCCGAATCTTTTAGAAACCTTGAGGATTGATTCGAAGAAAATATCTCTTAATTAACTTAAAATATCGTAATATTTCGTAATTTAATATTTCCGTTCTGCATGCTTTTATGATACGATTTGTTTAATAATAGCCATCGGGAATGGTAAATAATCCTGACGAAATTCGATGTTGTGTATTTGAATATACAGTGGTTTAGCCAATTAATTATCTGAAAGTTAATTATTTCCTAGAAATTTAGACTCCTGTGAATGTAAATATAATAATTTGGATTAAGTTTTGAATGAATTTTCATTTCGGCTTCATTTAGGCGATAACGGTTTAGTTGCCTTCAGAGCATTTTCTAATCCCACTGTTGATTGGCTTTAGCGACTTTTACAACAGTGAGAATTTTATTCCTTTATTATTGCTCAACTGAGCCTCCTCCTTTTTAGATCCTTGTCTTCATCCGCTACCGTCCACACACAGATCAATTCCTGATCAGAGGCGATAATCTGTCCGTCCAGTCGGTAGTAATTTCGGTCCCGTATAATTTGGACGCTCTTCCCCGCGGTCATTCTCCCCCAACGGCATCCTTATCGATGCTCTTGCATTCCATGTATCTTATCTTCCATTCTCTTCCCATTTCTTTCCCCCTCTCTTTCATTTTGCCCCTCACTATCTGGTGATTCCTCGTTCCTCCCCAGCTAGCCATATCCGGATATTATCTACAGGAATTTCCCGCGAAGCCGCAGATGATATGAGTGGCAAAATTTTGTACTATCGTTGCGTAGAAGAGGATTTTCCTAACCTCTCTTAACTCATCTTTTCATCGCAAACGATGAGTTAATGAGTTTAGTCAAGCGATTCAGAATGTGGACATATTTTAATCAGAAGTCTTTGAGGCTTATTTTAAGAGCGATGTAATTCGAAAATTTCAGTAATTTTGTAACCCGCAAAAAACATCATTTTTATGCGAATGTCATCTATGAGTTATAAATTGTATTATGATAACACCATATTTCTGCTATTAGCCATTGAAGCACCGATTGATTTTTACCATAAAGTGATAGAAACTTATATATTATTTAAATTATTCTCTCACTAGGGGTGAATTTAGGCTGTCATAGGCCGCGAGGCGCAAAGATCAGAGGAAGGGCCCCATTAGGAAAGAGTAAAACAAACCGATGCTGTTATTATATTCGTAAGAATAACTATCACACTGTAAAATAAAAAATATTGAATTTTTATCGGTTGCGAATATTACTGGATCAGCTTTACATTATGAAAAGACAGAAAAATAAATCATGTAATATATTCTGTGAAAATATTATGTAAAAGTTCTCAACAAGTATAAGTTCTTACATGAAGTGAATTTAAAAAAAAAACTTGAATACTCTATTAAAAAATATATTTTTGATAGTTCATAGGCCTCCCATATGGTTGAAACCTTTAGCTAATAAATTCACCTTCGCTTAATTATAAATCCACTCCTGTCCTTCCAAGTTCAAACAATGTGATTATTGGGGATAAAAATCTGAAGTGAAACAATTATTTTGGAATAATTCTGGATACGACCCCTTTCTTAATTAAGAAATTCATTTATGCTACTGAAATGGAAAATTTTGCCAATTAATAGCTAAAAGATGTCCTACAAAAATTTTCATTGTGCATCGTAATATAAATAAAGCTAACAAAGGATTTTAACCGACTCGCCTCTTTTTCATAAAAATTTAAAACGTTTTTTTTCGGTGGATTCCAAATAGCTCAAATAACAGGATGCATTTCATAACGTTATATAGCTCCGTTGAGCGAATTCCTTCTTCAAGTGTATACATTTCAATGAAAACTCATCCTTTCAACAATAGGTCTCAACGAGAAGGGCTTACTTGAAACGCTACCGCTGTTACACTCAAAGGAGAATTGCCCGTAATAATAATCTCCGGAGTATTCCAAGTCGTCCTCGAATTCCTCTCAGAATGCATATCTACTTCCGAGTCTCGGTCACGTAATTTCTGGAGCAGAGGGATAAGGGAAGATACGGAGTGAATGTCCTTTTGTAAAACTCAGCGAGGGAAGGAGAGTTAAGACCGAAATTGCAGAGAAGAGCGGGAATTCCAACCATTCTCTCTTCCAAGATACATAACCTTTATCAATGAATTTGGCAGAAGGCCATTTCCGGATGCTGTCCTTGCTAATCTGCTTTTCTTATCTCCGTAGGATTTCTTCCCCAATTTTTCCCCCTATCCCTCAGTATATTCGGAATCGATATTGTCAGTTCTCTGTCTTCGTAACCTCTGATTTTCTCTCATGAGCCTGAATCTCGCATAATTTATATTGCTTTACCTCATCCCTCGATCATCTATGCCTTATACACTTCTCTTTGATCGCCTATTACTCCGCATCTTTCTACACCACCTTATCTTCAATGTTGTCTTAAATTAATCTCTTAATTTCCGGATGTATGATTTTCATGTACTGTAGAAGAGCCAAAAGTTTTATTTCGCTTCTGTGTATTTCTGTGAAAGTATCCTTCAACGATTTTCGTCAAACAAATTTACTGTCTATAAAATACGTTGATTCTTTTGTAAAGCTCTTAGGAGATTGAAAAATATTAAGAACGTACCTTTAATAGATTTCTAACTTCCTTATCGGGGTAATAACATGAATTCATTCGTCTTATCCTCTGTCTTTCTTGTTATGCAAGAGGAAATAAATAGAATTCATCGATTAGAATATAGATAAGCACTAGAGCTGCCTGTGTTGATCTTTACTTCTAATATAGCTTAACGTGTGATCTACAAAGAACCCTGCTGATCCCGGACCATTGAACGGTGAAATGAATTTCTTTCGTCTCCTCAGCAATAAAAGACATTTTTAAATAGCAAATTTGTTCATCCCATTGATTAATTTGTCCCTACGTATTTATCGTTTAATAAAATAGTAGAGAAAAATGTTTCTTTTAAGAAGGAAGATCCTTTATTTAACGAAATTACAGTTTTATAAGTCAATCTACATGTAAATTTTTATTTTACAGCTAAAGAACAGAATGATTTCAGAAATGATGATTTCTCTGCGGGATAAATGCAGTAATACAAATTAAACATCTCTTCGAAATGGCAAGGATATGTTCTTACCGTATCCTCTTCCTATTTAAACCTTCTACTTTTCGAGAAATTTTCGCCAAATCGATATTAACGTTGAAACAAATGGGTTTTCCTAGATTAAATAAGTGAGACATCTTATCTCTTAATGCAAATTTTCTTTGCACTCACTTAATCTCTCACTGCTGCAATTAAGTTTTCGCGGTTCTCATTACTTCTGCGCTCAAATTATTTCAAGTCCAAGCAGTAGTATTGCAATCTTTCACCACCCCAGCAACCACTTCTCCCTCTGTCTCTCGCATTCCTTCATCCACACCTCAACACTCCCTCGCCTCTGATTAAAACCGAGAGCGGTCTCCCACCTCTAATTACTGAGACGGCCAGAGAGGGTTTTCTGTGCCAAAAACTCTTTCCCTTACCCTCCCTTCTTTTCCCTCTTCTTTCTCCACCCTTCTTGGACCGGCGCCTTATTGCTCCCCCGTTGTACTTTGCGGGATTTGGGAGTCCTGTGACGCGGAGGGAGTTTTGAGGGAACGTTATCGCTAATTTGCGGCCTTTCCTCTAGTTTTCAATCGGAGGAAACTGCGGCGAAGACACAGAAAAGCACGTGGCTCTCCGAGAGCCTGTTTCGTTTCTTTCCCCCTTCTAATCCTTTGGTGTGGTTCCCTACGAGCGTGAAGCAAACCTTGCTTTTTTACGGTAGAGTTTTGTTTTCCCGAATCCTTTCTTTGTGGGCGTTACTTCGTTAGATGGTATAAAGAGCGCCTTTTCTCTGCTTTTTGCTTCGGAACTTTCCGTTTGAGTTCACGTTTTCTGCTCTTCATAAAGAAGGGTTTGAAGTCGAGGAAACTCTTGGTTTTTGCCTCTGGGGTGAGGGATGCGCCGGAAGGATCGGCGTTTTAGACTCAGCTGTATATTCATATTTTACCGCTTACGAATGTTTGTGCAAAGATAAATTCTCTCTCGAAACATTTACTTCGTATCTGTAAGCTTATGGATTCGAATAGATGTTCGTTCTTGTTTGTGTTTTACTTATGGTGGTTATCAAAAGACATTTATCCTTGAATCTTGTTCCAGAAACTACAGCCATTGAAAATATTTCTTACAGACATTTGTCACAATTTTACTGCTCGACATATTAAAGTGCGTACTGTTTAATTAATAGTTGAGTTAATGATTTCAATTGTCAAAGTTTAAGTTAAGTCCTCTATCTGGAATTTATTTTCCATCAGAATGATAATTTTTACAGGAATCTTACGCCATTGTCTCCCTTATCCTCGTGTTGAATTAGTTAAGTCCCTTAAATAAAGTGTCAATAACGATCTCACAATACGGTAGATAATAATCTTTATAGAAATTAAAATTTCCTACAGAATTAGGGTTTCTAATAAGCAAGCTAGAGCAGTTATGTATGTGGTCAACTATTTTCCCTTTAGGGCGAAAATTGAATCTAAGGGATAATTTATTTAGTTTATTATTCATATTTACGTCCCGTAGCTATGACGGAAAATATAAATACCCAATTCCCTATTTATTATTGGGACTTCTAAAGGAAATATTTATCCGAATTGTTGTGGTTCTTGAATTAACTCGGAGATCTTATCGCCGAAAAGTTAGTAATCACCGTTTAAAGCTGGTATCGGGCCTAGGTCAACAACTGTTAAACACTGCTGATTAAGATAGATAACGGTATCCGTGATCCTTTCCGATATGAGTTTCCTATTTCCTACTACTCCATTAAGAGTTTACATTTGTAAGAGGCTATTGACGTGGTAGTGCTTTGTTTGTTAAATTACACGGAAGATAAATGAATGGAGCTTTGTGTATCTCTAAATTCGGCCTTTTCTTGAACGGCGGAGTTTCAGTCTGGAATAGAAAGAATATTGCAGCGATGAGATAGTAGAGGAGAATTTGTTTTTCTTGTATGAAATTTTGAATTTCATTTCTGTACTCCGAGGGATTCAAGTAAGACGTGTATTTGCAGGGCAAAAGGAAAAGAAAAAGTATTCTTAAGTTTTCGGCGTTTTTCTTTCAAGTGTCTTTCAGTTTCCAAAACGACTTCAAAGGACCTTTTAAGTTTTAATTGAGATGTGAAGAATAAAATATATATACAAATACAAAATATATAAAAATGTATACATACTTACTGAGATAAGCTCTAAAGTAGTGTAACATTTCATATGTTTTAACCCGTCTGTTGAACTATAACAATTACGGATTTAGAATATCATGGCATTAAGTTATCCAACAAAATTATTAACGGCACATTCGTCAAAAAACTCCCTTGCAATGCTTAATTTATTTTTATAACTGATTCATACTAATTTTCTAGATTATTATTTATCCTCGTTCGTTTCACTCTTTGTGACCTCAGAAAAACTTTTCTCAGCATTTAATGATGCGAAACCAAAATGAATATCATCAACACCTCAGTATATTTGAAATTATCACAGCCATGAACAAGACCGATAAAAATAAATGAAAGATACATGTTCTGTATTCTTTGTCGAAAGATTAAAAAATGTTCCATCAATCAAGATATGGTAGCAGGAGTATTATGACCTTTATTAACCATATTTGTGTAGGCAATAAACATCTTACCAATAAGAAATAGTCATGGATGCTTTAAAATAATGGCTATATCCCTCCTTTTACTCTTGTTCGTCGATAAAGACCATTAGCGCTAAATGTCAAAGCGATTACTCAGCCGTGAAATATATACGGCCGTAATAGCGTAATCGCACGCACTAAAGCTTCGAGGCTTTTCCAAAGCGAGGTTCGAAATGCCGCGAACCTTTCCCTTGTCCACCGCAGCCTAAAACCGCCCCAAACATATTCTATGCGGTGACTCAGCTTTTTCTACGCATCGTTCCTTTTTTGACGGACCACGTGTCACAACAGGGAGACAATCACTGGTTTAGTTTGTGCCCCTTTGTGTTGTGGCTGAGGTAGGGGGAGATTGACGTTAAAGATAAAAAGACCACGTAGGTATACAATCATAACTACGGGAAAGCGTTTGTGGGGGAGGAATGTTATGGGAACGAATTCATTATACAAGTTATTTATTTACAGGATTTCAGTATGACTGTTATTAGGTGGCTAAATATTTTGTTTATGTAGCATGCAGGTTCTATTGGAATGGTTGAAATTGCACTGTTTTTAATTAATTTATTTTGAAGTTGTTATAATTTTCTGCTTTTATTGTTTCAAGTTTGGTTGCCTTGTCAAAATTTAACTTTTCCATTTCCAATATAAATGTTTGTGATATGACTTTTTTTAAATTCTCAAGTTTTCAATTCAAAAAAGTGAATTGGACTTATTATTGGCCAAAAATCTCCTCCCTTGTTGTTCAGATTGTAGACGGTAAAATCATCTAAAACGTCTACTCCCAATGGATAGAATAGCATTGATTAAGAAGATAATCATCTTACGGCTATCTATTGGGTGTTAGATGTACTCTAAAGTATTACTTTGAGTATCTCTCTTGTTGTATAATATATTGTGAGAGAATCGCCATGCTTGATTTGAAAAATAATTTTATTTTCGAAACGGTTATAATTCTAAAAATTGGAATGCAGAATTCATGAAGTTCAAATGTTTTCACTAAAGCACGCCGTAATGTCTGAGTAGTGCTTCCTGCGGTGGTTTTATTATATTTGTATATTTAATTTGTTGACTATAATTTAATTTAATTTGTCGTTGTATAGAATTTAATTACTTATCTCTTTGCTTTCCGTACAGTGTTTGCAAATAAAATTATACGATACGCAAATTGAATTACTTTCGTCCGGATCACACACCCAGGCTCTAATTTACATTTAAATTCTCCCCATTATTTGTAGCCTGTGTCGCAAGCTACAGGCAGGACATTTTTCCTTACCCAATTTAGTAGTGGCTGTCACAGAAATTCGTGTCATACATTTCTAAATTTTTCTTCTTTAGTTGCTCTCTGGGGTGCACTGAAAGGCATTGCAGCTACCTCAATGGGGATAGGTCCCCGGTTATGTGGGGCCTCCATTTGTTTTACATTGAAAGCTCAGATATTTTCTAGGGTAAGGATCCCATATATACTAATCCGCCAGTCGCTACAGTTGATCGAAATTTACCTTTTTGAACTCCGGATGGGTTTGACGTATTTTCCGATAAAATGTACATGGGATTTAATTTTGTGCAGTCATCAATAAAATTGTTAATGGAAATCTTGGATATGCAAGTTTAAAATTGGAAATTTGAAAATTTCGTACTGTGTAAGGGAAATTCACAGGTAAAGAACTGATGTAAAAAGCAATTAAGATTCTTTTAGAGGTTAAAATTGTTTGCTCCGGAACTTTTGTTAGTATTTAATCATTGGTGTTCTTTTGAATTTCGTTTTAATATGTAAAAATGTAAGAATATTTTATGGAATGGTTTTCTTTTGATATTTTTATGTATCGATAACCCCTTTTTGAATCAACCTTTCGCTCACGACTTTCAGCTATGGTTTTCTCTAGGATCTTAAGAAAGTCACGAAAAGATCATTCACAAAAAAAAACGCTCTCTCGTTACCGTAACGTTTTTCCGGGCTTTGGGCACGACATCGAACAAATATTTTTGATTGCGTTCCACAACCGATTGGGGCGCACCTACGGCAAAAACATCCAATTAAGACGCAAGAGGCGAAAATAGTTTCCATCCTCGACAGGTCCTCGAATAACAGCACATGTCCGCGGAGTGCAGGGGGAAGGCCATGCAAAAACTCTCTTCAATCTTCCGGGATAATCGGCAGCTAATAGCTTCCAATCACAGCGGGGACAACTGTCGGGTGCCGCTGCAGAAAAAAAGGGCGCATCGAGTAAAAAAAGGCGGGAAACAAAAGCAAAGCAGAGTGCGTGCCGCGGGTTGTTGTGGAAACTGGATTTTCGGAAAGCGTCCGAAAGGTAAAAAATAAAAACCGCAGACGTCCGACCGCAGGCTTTTCACAGAAGCGACTGTTTTATTGTCCTCTCCCGCACTCCGCACGCAGGCTTTGCCCCCCCCTCGCGATTGCATATGAGTGCAGTATTGTCCGCGGTAAAAAGGTGGGATGTGTTGGTCTGGTTTAATTGGGAGGGATGTCGCATTACGCGCCGTTTACCTCCCCAAAGCTGCGGAATTGTTTAAAGGCGCAAATGGAACGCGGTTGTCATTGGTCGAAGACCGCAGATGGCATTCGAGGGTGGTGCACCCACGTCGACCTACCGGAGAGGGTGTTAAAGACCTACGGGAGATCGTTAGGTTGACACCGGGGGGCGATGTTTGGAATTCCGTGCCTGTCACCGGTGGACCTAAGTCGACGAAAATATGTCATTTTCCCACTCGCGGGAATTCTGTGCGCTCTATATGCATAGCTAGTGATAAATAACCCCGATCCGTTACGGGGACTTTTTTTCGAGGCCCTCGGTTCGGCGTGTTACCCTTTTTCGGTTCCTTAATGCGCGTGGGGTCCGTATTCGAGCCGGGAATTCAAAGGGCCAGTAATGATACTGCAGATTTTTCCATCGATCAGGCGCCGTGTTGCTCTAATGGTTCGCTCATATTTTTTTTCCGGGCTTTCGGTGCGCGTGCGAACTTCGTAATGGGTTTCACGTGTGTTTTTGCTTAATTTTTTCCCCGTCCGGTGGCATTCCCGAAAATGTTATTTTCTCGCTATCGCTGGAATTGTAATTTTCTCCGACGAAATTATTTTGAGAACAAATATCATGGCCTTAAAATTTGGGTTAATCATTTTTATTCTATGTGGACGGAATGTTCAATCGGACATGATCTTGCATTTATGCTCACATTAAAGGATTATCATTTCTGCAGAGCAATTACGTCGTGCATGTGTTTTGTTTGTTTTTAGGGGACTTTAATTTCGGCGATTTATATTGTTTTCTCCACATTTTTTCCCAATAAATCTGTACACTTCATTTGAAAAACTTCGTTTGGAATATAAAAATAAATAATAATGTAGTATAATATACACTTTGTATTTGTTTCTCTTCTGTTGAACTACGATTTGATTTTTCTGCGTTCCATTTTATATTCTTTTCGTTTTTTACTGATGTTACTTTCTAGTGTTTTCCCAAACGTATTCTCTTTTTATAAGTTCTATTTGTATTTTCATTCTTACTACCTTGATCTACATCTATCTTTTTATAACACCTTGATCCATTTATCGGAATTTCTCTATTTTTTTATCTGTTTTATGTCCAAACTGTTTCTCATCAGTATATTATTCCCTGTTAATGCTTTAATCCATAATCGAGAGAGAAAATGCATGCTTTAATAACTAATGAATCGTACGAAAAAGATTATCGCTTTTACACAGGCGAGCACATGATGTTGGGGAAACGAAAAGCGCGCGAAAAATAAATAAAATACTAATAAAGGAAAACAAAGGATTAAAATAAATTTTTGATCCATAACTTTGAAAAGGGTCGTTTTAACTGGAATCGTAAGACCTCACTCGACGTCCGCATTCAGTATTAACGAGTTACGCATGGAAAGTGCGTTCATACGCATCCAGCTGCTCTCCCTCATTTAATCTCCGATTCATCGCTCTTAATGTTTTATTTTGTCGCCGACAGTGGCGCTCTCCCAAACAAAAAAACACCAATTCCTGCTCCCCCTATCTCAAAAATTACCCTTGCACCCACACGCCAACGGAAAGCATAATTATATTTTCCGTATTGCCGCTCGACCACAGATTCACCCATCCACTCCCGAATTCGAAATGTTCATCATTACCAATGTGCTTCCCAATACTAATAGCTTTATCTTTTCGGTTTATTTATTACCTCCCCCCTCTCTCGTTTCTATTTTAGCTGATTTCTCTCCCTGAATACATTTCTCCTCTGTTTCTCTTCTCTCTTTCTATTCCTCCTCAAACGACTCAATTTCATCCTCTAATTTTCCTCTCCTCAATTCTCTCTCACTATTTATCCTCCACTTTACCTCTCTGTTCCTTTGTTTATGTTTTCTTTCCTCATTTATTCCTCCATCCTTCATTTTTCTTTAATTTCTTTTTACAATTGTTCTTCCTTCTTTTCGATTAATCCCACGCTCTCGGTTTCTCTTTCCCAGTTTTCATCCTCAAATTTTTCTTTCTTAATTTCTCTTTTGTCTCCAATTTCTGTGTTCTTTATGTAAGTAGATTTTCCATTCAGAATTTCACTGTGTTCTTCCTCCTTCAGGATGGAAAAATCCCTCCGATTGACGCCTGAAATCATTTCATTGTTAATGTGATCTCAGTTATTTTTTCTTTTCTTCCATTCTATCATTCCTTCAACTTCAAGGGTGTCCTTTGACCAATTCTTTTAAGCGTGTTAGCTTACTCTTCCTGAAATCTTTTCCTACTTTCCACCCTAAGGCTGAAATGTATAAAAAACAAAGTTTTGGCAACAAGTGCTGTGCTGAAAGAGCTCTAATTTATTTATTTATTTACAATATAGTTACAGATGGAAAATTGTCTGGTGGCAACTTATATGATAACCGTCACCCATAATAAAACATACAATACAAAGTAATATCTACCATGTTAGTAAATCTTGCTCTGGGAGATTTCTCGGATAACAACACATATACTCCAGCAATGTTGACGATTTACCTTATTTATAAGTTCTGTAGAGTGCATCTGTGTCCCAAGGATTCAGTACTTGTCCTTTGGGGTTAATTCTTGGACAACTCAGCTCCACATGTATTTCCTCCAATTAGTTTAATCTTCTAATTTCCCTCCAACTTTCTCTTATTCAATTACTATATTCTCATTTTTTCTATCATTTTTCTCTCGTTACTTTCTCTCTCTTTTCCCAATTCTCTTTTCTAATTCCTTTCCAGTACTCTTTGTTACACATTCCCCTTTTCTAGATTTGTCTGTTATCCCCTCTTTTCATTTCTCTACCCTCCTCTGGCCATTTCCCTTTTCACCCTCTCTCTCATCCCTCTCCTCCCTTCCATACGTCTCTCGAATACATTCATTTCGAATCGCTCATCCGACAAAAAAGGAAAAAACCCAATACCGAGGGCGAAAGTGCTGCGCGCCACCGGAATCGCAAAACAGAAAAGGATCGCTGGCGACCAATTAAAGGGAGGCCATTAAAATACTGCTCTAGCAGCCGCTCTTTCTACCTCCGCTCGTGAATGGCTGCAGAAGGAGCTTTCGGAGAGTTGTTTTGTCGCTCCATTGGTACATCGTGCGGGTGTAAACCCAACGCCGGATTCTGCGGCCCGTTATAGTTTCGATTCCGCTCCCGGATGATAACTTAATGATCGTTGAAGCGGTAGCGAAAATTGAAATTTACTTTTTATAGGTTGTGATTTTAATTAGCGTGTTGGCAGAGGATGCAAAAAGTATGCTCTTTTTATGGCTGTACGAATCTTTGTCCGATATGAAGCATGAATAACATTTGATTTTAGTTCTTTGTTTTTATGAAAGCTTTTTCATGTTTGCGTTTGTATTTAAATTCTTTTCAATCGGTTTTATTTAAGGAATAATGATAGTATTTGACGACGGCAATTGATGTATAAGATAGTTTATGATTAAGCGTAACTTTTAGTTTCGTGTGTTACTCAGCAGCTTTATTTATAGAACTCAGTCAATCTTTTTCTTACGAGTGTTGAGGCTCTCAAATTTTTGCCTACTTTTGTAACTTCTGTAACCTTAAATATTTCCATCGGTATAAAGCTCTCAGTATCAAAAATCCCCCACCTATAAACGAAAAATCCACATTTTCTGCACAATTGCACAATCAGAGTAAATCTACAGGATATTATTTTCTGAAAGCGTGCGAAGCATCAAATTCTCATTGCATTAAGTCGAGGAAATTCGTTAAATATCAATGAAATTTAGTGACTAATTATCCAATGCACCTTTTTAGAAACCTTGTACATTGTGTTAAATAGATACTACGTCGATGATGCCTTACATTGATGGTACGCATCTTGGCTGTATAAAGCTAATATTTATATTTGCACAAATTTTCAGAGAATAAATTATTGAATTTTCTCTAATATAACCGAATTCACTCGAAAAATTCCATAATTTTATCGATAACTAATTCGCTGTTATAACTTC
Organism: Pachydiplax longipennis; assembly: GCA_036926295.1. NCBI lineage: Eukaryota > Metazoa > Arthropoda > Insecta > Odonata > Libellulidae > Pachydiplax > Pachydiplax longipennis. The sequence continues at coordinate 16,814,884 of JAVFKF010000001.1, read as the reverse complement.
CTTTGGTACGCTGTTCCATAGTTTAGTATTCTATACCTCCAGCGTATTCATTACCCCATCCTCATTTTCCCTTCATTCAGTCTGCACCAAATGCAACCCTTCTCGCTCCATTTTCCCCTAGAAAATGACTCCATTTACCCCTTTCCAACCATGAAAACCCCCCGCAGTCAGAATTAATTTCACCTTCCACCTACTCCGCTTTAAATCCTCGTACGGACGTGATGTGTCGCAGTGGTTCTCATTCCATCATTGAGATGGCCATAACACGGCATATCTCTTAAAACAGCTCTCTTGGTAACCTTTGCCACGTCACAACGCACTACCATTTGCATTAATTGAAATTTAAAATTCTTCCGCTTCTTATGACTAAACATTTTTGGCCGACTTTATGAGGTTTTTAAGGGAGGAATTTGCAATCTAAACTCCAGGTTTACGTAAAAATGTTTACTTCAGTGCGTGCGGAGAATTAATGTCTGCCATGCACTGTGGCACCCAACCAAGCCACGTCATTATTAATAAAGAGTATAGGAGTGTTGAAAGAGATTTGGGTGCTGAATATTTGTCTTTTAAGAGATAAACAACTAATTGTCTGAAACTTACCATTGGATGGAATTCGTTTCAGCTATGGTAAATACTACTAAAATCTTAGCTTTAAATTATGTAGTATTATTCAATATTATAATCATAATTATTATGATTATACCGGAACAGACTCTAAAATGGTGGCACGTGAAGCTTTATTAAGGTATGAATTATTTAGGAGTTCTTTATATATATTTCAGTTTCTAATTCTTTAAGTATTTTTAGTGTAGTGTGTATTTAGATACATTTTATCGTTTCGAGTTTTTGATGGCGTTATGAAAATTTTTTATTCCTTTGCCTAAGTTTTCTTCACGAATTAGAATTATAAAAATATAGCAAGAAAATAACTATAATTTAAATTTGCGCTTATTTTCAGTTTCAGCTTATAATTTAATTTTCAGCTTATACGGAAGTTAACTGGAGGGGGAAAGTATAAGAAACATTGTCCACAGTTCAGCGACTCATTGATTAGAGAATTATTCTCCGAAAAATATTTAGTACACGTCTTCATATTGTCAATTGGTCATTGTATGAAAACGTGCTTATTGTCTTATATGGCATTTTCATGGAAATATAAGAACCCTTTTAGCAGTAGTGGTAAATTTATTTTGTAAATTACGAGCATTCTTTAGAAGAAATATATCTCTTTGATTTCCTCAGACGAGATTTAATAACAAGCAGTGCGCACATCTGTGCTATCTAAATAGTATGAGATTGCAACCGTGGTCATTTATATCATTGGGGATTTCGCAATTTCGAGTTTGATGGAATTTGAATCGTAAGCTCAACTGCTAACACGCTCACTTGTATTTTATGCTAAAACATTCCATTCGTTCGTGGAGAACATCCCTACTTTTCCTACCATCTCCGTATCCACCGTCACCCCCACTTAATTGCAGAGAAGAGGCTTGGGGAAAGAGGAGGAGCTGACTTTTGCCCTTCGCTATCTCCCGCTCTTGCCCACGTGATGAATGGGCAATGTGGGCTCGCCCCTCTCCATCAGTCGCTCGCGGATGTCCCTTGGGGTGGAGGAGATTGCTGGACACCCTAGAATGACTCCAAAAGCAGAAAATCCCGCCCATGGCCCAGAGGGAATAGGTGTTGTTTCTGAAAAGTTGGAGGGACTCTTCAGAGTCCCTCGGGGGCTATAACTAGGACCAATTATTTTGTAACTTATCAAAGGTCCGCTGAATGGTGCATTATCTTTAGATTGCGATTTAATTAATTATTTCTGTGATATTTTATAACTAATTATTTTACTGACACTATAGTCCATTCCATCCCTGCCATTAGCGTTCCGCGGCACACTTACGTTCTTGCTCAGGTCTACAATACCAAAGCACTCTTTTGTACGAAATTAGAAGAAAATATTACTATTGGAAATGACGTAGCACACTGAAAACTTACTCATGGCATGCGGTTGGGAAGAACTGAGTGGTCTTTATTAACGTTTTCTGGATTTTAGGTCTTGGATACTGCTTTTAAAATGTTATCTGCCCATTCCTGCCCACTATTTAAAGAAACGAAGCTTCTCAACAGCGTTTGCGCGAATTTTGAGATCCATTATTATGGAAAAAAGCGTTTCGGTCGACGAATGTCCTACCGAATAAATTTTATTAACCCAGCTACCAGAGTAACAACCCTTTCTCCCAGGAAGTACGAGTTGACTAGAGGAAATAATGACGTACGTAAAATGGGCGCCAAGGCGGCCAATGCCGTCTGCGTTCTATAGGGGAGATGAAGGCCATTTTCCACGAAAAGTTGTACGTATCCTCTCTACCGAGGGGAAGGGAAAGGTTAACAGTAGATATTCGATGAACGGAAGGGGAGACATGCAGAGCATGAATGGAAGTCTTCCTTCCTGCGTTTACTTTGGGATTGCAGTCGGTTAGTTTGTATACGGCGGTTGTTTACTATGGAAAACGGTCCTCATTTCGATGAATGATTACTCTAGACCCAATTCCTCTAGTATAAAGTCTTTAGGAGGGAGAGTCTCAGTGGGATAAAGGTCAGAAAATGGGCGTGAAAAAGGCTTCGCTGCTTTCTCGGAGAGAAAAAATTAAGGATAGTTTCTTTGTTTCTAAAAGCGGATGTTTCTCCTATTAACTTCTCATTTCTTGGGCCCATTAATCATCTTCATGCTCTTCATTCTCAGACGTAAATTGATGATGAGAAATAGGCTTCCAATACTGAGAAATAATCTCATATTCAGCGTATTTTTTATCTTACTTTATTAAGGAATGCTACAGTTTTCTAAAATAAAAGTTAATTTCTACTTTTTAATTTGAAAAATTCTACCTTGTAATCATTCCTCCTCATCTTCTCACAGTGAATATAATTTACCGGGTGTGAAATTCTATTACGGAAAAACTTCTTTTAGATTACAATGATATTCTTCATTACTTTCTTCCTTGCATTTTTAATAACGTGCTAGATTCTGCTTTTTTCCATTCACGCAGTATTAGACTAGTCTGTTTTTTACTTTCATTTAAATAACTACGATTCTGCATGCATCCTCTGCTTCTGTTGTTGTGTTTTTATATCAGTTGTTTTATAAGATACATGGGTGGTCTGAAAAGTTTCCATTATTTCGCCATTTCTCGACAAGTTTTCTGAAAATTTATGAAAATTTTCTGAAGATTTCTGAAAAATCTGGGGTCGGAAACTTTTCAGACCACCCTCGTATAAAATATTCCATTCATGAAGATATGGTAGAGATACGGAAGGCCTAAGATATGTATTCTGCATAAATTAAACTTAAACAATAAATTAGAAGATTTAGTCCTTTTCTATTGTTATCTTCTCGTGATCGTCAATGGTAATTATATACAAAATGTCTACGGTACAAAAACTATGTACAAAATGTCTACGATATACAGAAATATATGGTAATTTGATGGAAGCGTAACATAATTTGAATGTAACAAACACTTTCTTTCAATGTAATATTGTGAAATGTAAAATAGAATGTTATTCCACTAACTATTTTGTTTGCTTTTCTTAATGAGACAAGTCTCTATCATTTCCTCAGGGACAGTGCGGTGGGCTATCGAACGCGGGCCTAAGGGACCACGGAGTGAAGGTGTCATCTCGGAGGGATGAGGAAGATGACGAGGAAAACGAACTTGAGGACGATGAAGACGAAGAGGAGGAGGAAGAAGAGGCAGCGTGCGATATCGGCCTAATGGAAAGGTTAATAAGAAGTCATCCCGTGTGGTTCCTTCCTGGAATCCAGAGGGCGGGAGCTGTACATCTCCTTCAGGGAAAAGAAGAAGGGGTGAGTCTTAAATTTTGCTCTCAATTAAGGCCGATGCAGAAACTCAAGGCCACGCTGTATTAAACCGTGGCTTCTCCAGACCGCTCAAGTTCAATGTCATTCCCATTACTAGAGCATTGCTAAGTGACCCGCGCTTAGTGTTTCCGAGAGCTGTGATTTTATTACTGTAAGATAAATAACGTCTTTTCTTTGAACATAAGGACTCCAAAGTAGCCTCTTCTATCTTACCCAATATTTTTTCATTAAAGATTGTAAAAAGAATTCAAAGAGTCCCAAATGTCCCTCGTTCTGTATTCGAGGGCAATTCTTTCATAAATAATTCCATACTGAAGTGTACGAATAGGTCAAATAACGTGCAGATTTTTCCAGTTAAAAGTTTTACGTTTATTACTTATTATTCAAAGAATATCCCAAATAGGTTTGTTAATTAAAGTTCCCTTTCGTACTCTGCGGGAATTTAGGTAGTCATTTTTCCATTTACTATACTCATCCTGTTTTCTCTGTTGAAACTCAATTTTTTAATATTTTTCTTGCAGAACTTCGTCGTAAGACAGTCTAGCCAACCAGACACGATGGCAATCTCAGTGAGGCTGCCCCAAGGCAAAGGCCCTTACATAGAGCACTACTTAGTCCAAGCAGTGCCAGCATCTACGCCATCCCCTACGACGCCTTCTTGTCCTCCGCCTCCACATGGCTCTTGCGGAGGCCAACAGACGCTGCAGTCGCCTCCTCCTCAACAGCTGAGCCTCGAAAGCTCGGACAATCGTTTCGATAGCATTCCAGCTCTCATAGCACACTATTCTCAGTGTTGGTAAGTTCTGTTTTCATTTCTTCATTAACTTTCTGCTGATTTTATCTCAGATACTTATGATTGAGTTTCAAGCCTCGTTATGTCTAAGGATATTTCATTCTTATGAAAGTTTAATTGAAAAGACCCGAGAAAATATCGCAATGGTAATTAAAGTTCCGTAATTTTTAACGGGGTAGCATAGTAGTTAATTATGATTAATATCTTCTCCTTAAACAACGGTTATTAGGCAACGAAACCAGTTATAGCATATTCAAGGATTGTAAGTCGTGATTTCAGTGGAAAATTACTATCGGAAAGTGAATCGAGTGAACAGCTTTCGGAAGCATTAAAATTGGAATAATGTCCATTTCTCAATTATTAACATTTAATTTTAAACGTTTGCGATTCCGTTTTAGTGACGAGCTCCCCGTACAGCTGACACTGCCTAGAGCTATCCGTGAGGCGAGAAACAGACAGCAGTTATCATCCTTAGCACTTCTTGGTCAAGGTAAGTCAAAAAATCATTTTTACTTGGATTAACGCTATTAATTTGGAGCCTATCGATTAAAGATTTATTTCACCTTTCCAGAATTTTGGAGGTATCCCATGGCCAATCCTCGACCCGAGAGAGGAGCCGGGGGCGGCAGCGGGATACTGGATACTGCTGTCGCCGATGGCCTTACTCCTCCCAGCAGCCACCATTCCAGTCTGAGCTCATTTGGGAGCGGTGGCAATCACAGCGGCAGCATGCAAGGAAACTGCATCAACGGCAATAGCACAGCCGGAGGGGTCACTTCCAAAACAGCTTCATCTCCTGATAGCTGCGACGTCAATATGGGCAACAACAACATAGTCCTCAATCTGTCTCCGTTGAGTGGCGAAGGACCCACTCTGTCATCTTTTAGAGGCACTTCCGCCTCCAGTACCCTCTCCCATCCTCCAGCAACATCCTCCACCACCACGCCATCCTCCTCCAACCCTTCTCCTCCTAGAGGACCCCGACCTACTCCACCAAACACCCTCAACATCGTCCCTGCAGCATCTCCCTCGACTAACAACGCCGTGGCAACACCTCCCGGCGCAAGAGTGACCTCCCCATCCAGCATCGGAAGCGGTAAGGCTCTAAGTCCTCCGCCTCCACCACCACGATGGGCAAAGCCCGCATTCGCCGCCGCAGCAGCAGCGGCAGCCGCCCTCTCAGGGCAAAACTTCACGGTGACTACCACAGTGACTTTCAGCGTGAATCAGTTGAACGGAGCTCTAGTGAACTATGACCCAGACAATGTGAACTCTCCGCCAGCACCAGCGCACGTGGAAGTTCAGCTAACTCCACCTCCGACTGCACAGCAGCAAAATCAGCAACAGCAAAGGGATCCAGGTGTCACGAGTCCCATACAGATTACCCCTACCGGTGAGGGAGGCAGGGGTAAAGGGAACGCGGCTGCCAGAAGAGAGAAAAGAATGGCTGCAGCGAGAGCAAAAGAATCCAGACACTATCGAGAGTCCGACATCCTTGACTCTCCCACCGTCTACTACAGGAGCTCAATGGCGGATAAGGTCAGCGACTATGAGGACATCTGGGGACCGTCTCCCAGGGAGACGACTCCACCGGTTGATCGCTTAATAGGCGCAGGGAAAGCCACAACACCGGAGCTCCTGACATTCAAACCACGACAAGGAGGAATTCCGAGCGGAGGAGATGCTCACGGGATGGATGACGGTCCCATGGTCGCATCGACACCAGGAAGACCTCCGGACCTTCTGGAGCGCTTGAATGCCGCCGCCTCGATGGCCTCACTCAATAGGTTAGGATCTCCCCTTTCTCCTCCTCCTCCAACGACCCCCGATCAAACGGATATATCGCCTCCGAAGCATGGAAGCCCTTTCTATGCAGAACCAGCTGATGCCATTCTCGGTAGGGGCACGACGTCCACAGCACAGGAGGCAGCGGCGATAGTGGCGGCGACCGCCGCCGTACCAAGGAGGAGGCAGAGGAGAGGAGTGGGTGAATCAGGGGGCCCAGCGCGACAACAGCTACAGCAAAGGCTCGCGAGTCACCGGCACTCCGACCCCACAATGCTCAGCTGGGCTGCTGGGGTCGGGGCCCCCAGAAGGGTTGTTGGTGGAGGAACTGCTCTGGAGAGAATAGACTCAAACGACGAACTAAGGGCTGTGGAAGGTGCGGAAGCGGAAAGAATACAGCTGCATGCCCATCTGCACCGCCTGCATTCCCCTCCGAGGCCCCAGCAGCCTTCGGCACCACAAGCTCAACTTTCTTCGAGCGTGGACAATTTGAATCTTCTGAGATCTTCTCGAGGTCCTCCGGTACGTACTGGGAAACCAGTGCAACCTCCGAGGATTGGGGGAGCGAATGTTGGGGGACAGAGGGCGAAGGTGCAGGCTCAGAAAGCACAGAATGCAGGGCGTGAGGGAAGGAGAAGAAACAAAGGGGGTTTGTTTCACGATACTTCATGGGCTGTTGATTCCAGCTGGGAATTCATTGGAAACGGAGAGGAGGCCGAGGATGAAGAAGAGGAGTTGGAAGGTAAATATTAAACTCATTAATTCTTATTTTCTATTTCTAGTAGCCAAAAACTTGTTTCTTAAAAAAAATATGTACGCTAAAGAATTTGCCTAAATGGCTTTCATTTCGCTTAATATAATGCAGTAATCCTAATTGCTGAAACAGATGCCAGATAAAATCGAATTCACGATTATTATAGATGGTATAATTTATGAACGCGTAGTTTTATTTATTATTATATTTTTATTATTTATATCTTATTTTTTATTCTGATATTGTCTGATTTTAGGATAAACATACCATTTAATACAAAATATATGTGGTAAAAATCGCACGTATAAAATTCAAATTATGAAAGGCATACTTATATAAACTAAGGAAAAGGTTGAATTCTTATGTTATATATAAATATTTAAATTTATTTATGTATTAAAACTTTGAATGTTGAAATTGGTATTGAAGAATTTAACGCTCACTTCTGAAAATTTTGTGTGAATTATATATAAGTAATATTATAAAAATAAATTACGTAAATAATTGTAAACTAATAAAATGTACATGAATTATATTCATTTAAAGTTATAAATATTCATCAAATATAATTATACTACTTCAATGTGACATTGAATGAATAACTGAAAATAATTATTATTTTATTTTCAATTAGTCATTGTCAAAGCATTCAGAAAGTGAAAGATTTCAATCGATAAGGTTATAAGTAAAATTGTTGAAAACATAGTCGAAATTCTGCCTAAGAAAGGAAATTTTGATGTATCATTTCTTTTGAGGAAAGCATTCGCAGGAATCTTACTCATTCCTTAGCGAAAGTATAAGGCCTTGAAACCCAGTTTTCTCTCCGCGCTTCATCTCACACCTTAACCTTGAAGTACTGACACTAATTATCTTGCGCATATGAATGAGGATCCACGAATTTCCTTTTCGCTGACAGATATTCGGTAAATTTCTCATAATTATTGAGGGAATTGACATTGATGAGAATCGTATCGTACGCTTTTGAAGTCATGTTTGGCCCATATATAATCGAGGCGAAGGACCGCAACAAATTGCACCGTCAGAAAGGAGAGCGAAAACTCCGCGCACCACTGACCGAATTCTCTCATCCAACTTTCCATACGCTTTCCTCATGATTTCAATCCATTTGCGTCGAGGAGGACGTTGTGGTCTCAGTAACGTCCCGGGAATTACTGGGTATATGTGCATCGCGTCACTTCCTCAAAGGAAGCGCTGTAATGTGTTAATATCGAACTCCGTTTATTATTAGGTCCTTCCGATGGGGACATGTGCGAAGCAGAAGAAATAATCAGCGGCACTGAAGACAACGGAGTGGCCTCTCCGACCGAGCGAAGATTCCCTTGCCTCCAGGACGGCGACCTACAGACACCGGACGAAGACGGAGACGCGGAAGGTCGTCGCCTAACAGTTCACCATCTAATAGTGAAGAAACTCCCCCACCTGTATTCCCTTCTGTTCGAGAGCGAAGGCAGGGCGGGTTCCGCCCCCCACGGGATGTCCTCAGTTGGCACTGGAGGACCCGCAACCGATGGGGGAATGGTGGGTTCCAGAATATCCGCCTACGACAACGTGGAAGGAAGAGGTATCGAGACGTGCACCAACGGCACGATGAACAGGGGACAGCATCACCTTTCGGCGGCGTCGCAGGTGAGCGATGAGGACACGCAGACGGTGTTCTCGGAGCCGTGGGACAGTTCGAGGTGGGAGGGGCTGTTGAATGGCAGTGGGCGAGGGCAGGAGGGTGGCGGGGACGATGCGGCTCTGCAGGCGGAAGCCGAGAAGGCTGTGAGTAGTTTTCTGAGTGATGCAGAGTCGCTGGTGCATCTGAGTGCGGGACAGCCGCTGATCAGTGACGCTGAGGACGAGACCATGGTGTCGGGGGCGGCGTCTGGGTACGAGTATTCGTCTCCCGGTGGTGGCGGGTGCTTCGGAAGGGCGAGGAAGCCGGGACTTCGAGGAAGGCTGACGGATTCACTCATATGTGAGTATTCTAAAATTTTTGCTTGAATATATTTTTAAGGGGAAGTCATGCTCACGAATAAAACACCCTCTAGCATAATCTCGATCTATCTTCATTCTATCCGTAAGTAAATAAAACTGTTTTACCTTCGATAGGCCATAAAATTGGGTATCCTTTGATTGATAATACTAATATAAATACTATCCCAAGTATAAAATAGGTTCAAAACTAAGAAACGCGTTTTATTAAAGGGGAAGCCCCTGATGGTTCGTTTTTTCTTAATGGCAATCCCATAATACCCTTAGGTACTCTCATACTCCATTTATTATTCTTCGAATTCCGGCATTTATGCTCCAGTACTGCGTTGAACATAGACGTAATTCACCGTGGTGACGGTGTTAGTAATTTTTATCCGTTAATGGGTACTCGGTCATATCTTAATGGACTTCTCGATGTATTCCAGACCTTACCTACTGCCTTAAGATCTTATTAACTCAGTTAATGATAGTTATTGCTTATTCAATTCATTAATTCGGTTGCGAAGCATTATCTCTTCATTTATTTACTCCTAACCCTTTTCTTTAAAGCATTTTCTTAAAATTTGTTCGGACCTAATATTTTATCATGCCCTGCGATTGCAATTGTTAATGCACCTTGTGCAATTCCTGTGTGTAATGATCCGATTAGTAAAATGTACATATAAGACATTAAATCCTTCGTAATTATGTTTTGTTACCTTCTTTAAGTCTTTGGGAAATTTATCGTATACGTTGCGCACATCCTTTCTTTAGAAATGTACTTCACGATCAAACAGATTTCTTCTTACGTCAGCTCTTCATATATGGATTTCTTGAAATGAAGGAAATTAGGAAAACATGATATCAGAGCAAGAGTGTGTGGTTTTCGTCTTTTCCGTTCACAGTCTTAATTAATTTTATCATTTATGTGATTCGTAACATTTTGCCTACATGGCATAGTTTGCAATCATACCCCACAACGTCCACTCTGTGCAGTAAAATTCTGAAGAGAAAGTTTCACCGTATGAAGGACGGAGGAGAGTCACTCCGGGATAATGCGTTCCCCATAATCTTTCTTCCGCTACATCGTGCGAAACAGATGTGGTTTCATCTGAGATTCAGAAAAAAATAATATGGAAACAGCGTGTTTCTTAATCTTATCGAAGTTTGCCATTTTCATCCGGAAAGGTTATTTAAAGTCTTTTGACTAATTCTTTGGTTTCCGTTTATTTTCAGCTTCGCTTTTTTTTGACAGTGCGTATTTTTATATGCTTTAAGGCACATCGTTTCATTATTCTCGGAATCAAGCTGCATTTCTTAATACCCGTCTTAATTCACTTCTACTAGTCATCTTAAATAGGCGACGCAGTTCAATCCTGAAATCAGATCTGCGGCAGAAGAGGGGAAACTACTTCCTTTTCCGGCTTTTAAACGTTCCATTTACCAATTTATATTCTGTAAATAAACTCGTTTTATTTATGCATTGTTTCGACTCATCATTTACAGTAAAAGGAAAGAATATTCAGCAACCAAGTTAGTTTTCGGACAGTTGCGATGTCAGAGCCTATAAAATGAGCAATATCAATATGCTACTCGAGTCAACCTAATTATTTCACTTTTATCTTTAATGGAGGAGAGATTCCCAGCTTATCAAGTTAGATTCGTTCTGGATTTTCCTCTGATTTTTAAGTTAAAACATATGATAGAATTTGCTCGTTTAATATAAAGCAATTACTGTTGACGACTTTTCAGGAAAAACATTAAAAAATCAGCGATATTCGGTGTTTGAGAATTACTATCAGTATAATTGAGAATTACTATCAGCTTCCTTTTCATTTCTCTGTTTTGGCATCAGAGTTTTTATTCTTGACACTTCTTGAAATATTTCGAGGCTTGGAAAAATATTTAAGGGAACCTTTCACCTGAATTCCTAAGTTTTCCTTCCGATCGATCTCGACCGGCGCCAGTAAGCCAGTCTGAAACTTCAGAGGATACTTATGATTGATCGCATCAAAGAGTGTCTTTCGGAAATACTTTATGTGGTCGGAAATGAGTGAAATATTGACCATCTTAAAATATACCGTCCGTAAATCAGATCTTGCCCAATCGAACCTCTCTCCTATTTGTGTTTGGCCGTGGCCTTAAAGCTTTCCGGGTCAAAAATCATTTTTACCCTGAAAGGAAGTAAAGTTAAAGATGTCATAAGAAGGAGAAGTCCGAGATACTTCACAGCCCACAACGGTTCTACCAATACTTGTGGATCGTTTCTGAATATAGTTATGTTTAATCAATACATCACCCAAATATTTTTTCCAAAGAAGTACTCAAATTAGTTTATTAGTAGTTTATTTATTGCCTTCATTTTAGACAATTTTGCGTTATAATAGAATACAATTTATTGTAGAGAAAGAGAAAATGTTCTAGAAATGAAAAAATCGTGAAATATTAAAATTCATTTCTGAAAAAATAAGAAATCCGTTCCAAAGTAGTTCATTATCGTCATTAGTATTTCATGATCGTTCAGAGATTTCATAAACTTCATTATTTTTTTTAATACGCCAAATGAAGGATTAAAACTTTTTCATATCGACATCACTAATGCTCACAGATTAAACCCGATGGTTGTCAATGTATTTCAATGAAAGATGGAAGTATGTAAGCCTATCCCTGACTTGCAACATCGCAGAAGTGTTACCTTCTTGAATATCCTTGACACAAGCTGCATATGAAAACCACGCCGCGATTTTTAAATTGCCAGTTTCGCGTGAACGGATACTTAACCTATTGATGGCGAATGTAGCACAATGCCTTCCCGAGGACTCATTTTAAGTGAGGTTCGTTGCCTATAAACCCCTTGAATCATCGTTTGCCTCCCCAAGCGTAAACAAGCGGAATCGTCTGTTAAGGACAAGTGTGAGTAACGCGTCATTGCTCTGGGAGAGCTCTTGCATGGCGGCTTCCCCATTCCGCTACCAGATGATTCGCCCATCGTGATTCAGTCCACCGCTGAGTATGGCCACGGAAGTCTCTCCGCAGACGTCCGCGTGCATAGGGGCAACGTTCGCCGTAACCCATATCGGTGAGTCTTCATGCGTGGCTCCTACGAGACGATTCCTACGAATGCATGGTGTTGCGCCACTGTCCGGCAAGTGGTGTGGGCGACGCGGGGGACAAAGTCTTTCTTTGCCGTGTTTATCAACAAGGCGTGGAGGAGGGGAAAAGGTTGGAGGAATATGGAAAATTTTGCTGCGAAGACTCTAAGGAAGTGGAGTGGTTTTGTTGATAAATCATGTTTCTGTACGAGCTTTTCTTCGTAGAATAATGAAACAACGAATGTGGATGGCTTATTTGGAGTGAAACATGCGGATGATTTACAAAATTTCGAAGATTAAACTACAATAGAAATAAGTGAAGTCAGCGCAGATAGATTTATCCGTTTTCCTGGGTAATTAATTCGTGTGGAGAACTGATCGTCATATACAGAACGTGAATATCCCTATTTGGTGCTTATAAAGTTGAAATGAAGGCAATTATATTGTCGGTTTGAGCTAGTTGTTAGTTAGGAGAAGTTATAAGAGTGCGGTCAACATAGCTTTTCTTTTTATCCCTTCAATAGTCAATTTCGGTTAGCGATTTTCATGAACTTCGCTGTCCTCTTGTAGCCTATTCGCATTGTAATTATAACGGCAATTACAGAAGTCTATCAACGAAAGCAATAATCGGGTAATAATAACTTGGCCTTCCTTTTGCTCTATTTCGTGGCATGTGAGGTGAAACGTGCGCTAGGTGAGGCTTACGAAATAAAAAGATACCAAAAACTCCGTCGAATTCTTCGGAGGAAAGATTGATAAGTGATGGCTACCCTCCGGTCCAGCAGCGGCCGAGAGAAGTTATCTTTCCTTACGAGAAGTGGGGGGAGGTGGCTGGCCAGGGAAATATACGTCTTAAGCGTGCGGCTATTTGTCCAGATACGATAAGGGAAGGAGTAGGAGGAGGGGCTCTGTGCTAGGGATCATAAAGGAAGCCAGGCCGGAAGGGTAGAAAACCATGTGAGCGGAGAGCGGAGGTTTAGTTGTGTCCCAGCGTTCATTCAGTCCGCATCTGTCGGAGTGAAAGTAAATATCTACCGAGATTTCATTTACGGTATCCCTTCTCGAGACTCAGTCGCTCGGTAGCATTGTATCGTCAGCGGTGATCTGCGGGAAGGTCCCGGAACTCCTTACAGTCGCGTTCGCGATCGGTGAGATTCGTTTTTTCCCCCAACTGGCGAGATTTTCCAATCAAAACGGGTGCGTCAAAGTTCACGATGAAACGCGCCGTTAAGGTCGCGTTGGCGCGGTTCATCAAGTGGTTGCAGAACTCAGCGAGGAAGGCTGCGGTAGCGCTATCGACGGTGGCCAGGAGTTGCTGCTGTTGCTGCCCCTGCTTCGGCGTTCCGACGTCCGATTCAGATTTGCGTGAGGATGCAAATACCTTTGTCTCATCCTTCCATCCCCTTCCTTCTCCCTCTCGCCCTAGAAACCCCCCTTCTCGACGACCTCTTCTTTAGAGGTGGCCCGCGGCCTGGTCGATTGTGGCCCGTGTCGTGGAGCCGAACGACGCGATGGGGTCCCTTCTCTCCTGCGACGTCTCTGAAGCGCGAGGAAGGTGGGCGATGAGAGTGAGTAGCCGATCTAAGTCATCACAATGATAATGAAATAGAGAGAGAAAGGCAGTGTGTGTGGTGCCATCCGGACAGGTAAAATGCGCGACAAGCGACAGAGAGCCCGCGTCTCGGCTGCGTGATGTCGAAAATGAATAACGCGATGCTCTTGGAATTGAATTTTAATTGTTTTTTCCATTTTTATGTTTGTGTCAGCAAGTTTCGAAATGAAAATATTTGATTCTTTTCCGTAAAAGATACGTGAATTGTTTCGCTCGGCGTTGAAATCTCTTTTCCTACCTGAATTATTCGTATGATGATACGGAAAACTTAGACCCGGAAGGTATTTCCGGTATATTTGGAATTGTAGCAACCTTAAAGTTATTTATTCCATATTGAAGTCAAATTTTTAGCGTCGAAGTGCTATGTTTTATGTCGACGTTCTTAAAGATAATGACAGTATTATTTAAACCTAAGAATAGACCTACTCAATTATTTCCTGAAGATATACAATCAATAATTCATTTTGAAAAATACGTTAAAACATTACCTTTTGCAATTAAGTAGTAATAATTGGTAGACTATGTGGTTTGCTTCTCATGCTCTTCGTGAGTCAATTATTATTAAATCGGCATAATAATTTTAAATGAGTATTTGTTGAAGTTTTCAATCAATTCAAATTTAATCATTATGCATCTCTATTCAATCTGCTATTTGATACAGGGACATAAATTAATTACCTCCAAATTTGCGAAACATAAAGATACACCCGTATAGTCTTGAAATGGATTTTGCCGATCTAACTCTCTCGTGTTGGAATTTCCGAATTCTTCATTTTCGAGGAAATGTTTTGTTTAAACTTATCGTTCAGAATTTATTTACTGCAGTGCGCATCTTAAATATTTGTCGGATTATCTTCAAAGATACTTCAAGACGTTTTAACTGCTAATGTCGGTAATACTTTTATGAAAACGGGCTCTCCGAGTCGCTTGTTGCTCTTTGTGATTGAGGCACACGCTCTTCTTTTGGTCCGGACGCGTCCGAGTGATCGAATGTGCTTAGGATACTTAAAAGAGTTAACCCGTTGTGTTTTGTTCTCTACATTTAGTGTGAATTATAAAATACCTGGGATAATAATCTATCTGACTGACTCTTAAGTTTACAGGATTTTTTTGTCAATCCAGTCCTTGGATGCCAGACGGAAATGGAGGTCTTTGCGGAGGAGGAATTCTCATTGGTGACCGTTCTAACGCATTCCAATGTTATTTCGTGCATAGGAAGTCATGTAGGGAATATCGTGCTCGAATTCAACAAAAGCCCGAGTATTAGTTATTAGAAAAATTTTTATCCTTCGATTTGCTGCGATGCATTAATCACAATCATCGATCGTACATCTTTTGGAATTTTTTATATGCATTGGGGTTACATAAACGATCGCGTGATGAATTTAAACAGTTAGTTTCGACATCGACAACGTAAGATAATTTCTGTTCAGAAATTATTTCCAATCAACACCATCCGTATTCATTCTTTTTCTTATTATACCCGATCTAATCGAGCTTTGCTGAACGTTAACAGATTGCAAACCAATCGATGGCAAATCTAAGTTAAGGATGTCATTCGTTTTATCTGAACCGACCGCTGTCAGCAATTTACGACAGTCTTTGGGATAAGAGCGATTTAATGTTTAGTTCTTGGCTTTTTCTTCTTAGGCACTATTAACAGAAGTCCGAATTGGCAGCATATTATAAGGCAAAATTTCTTCTAGCGGAATGACGTTATGTGAACTGAAAAATCGTAGTCAAAGACTTTACCCTACATTAAAAGAAATTCTAGTACCGTCCTGTGTATACTTTCTTCGTTTAAAATCAAATTCCTGTATGTTCACTCCAAATAGTCATTTCGACATTCATATCTCTCCTCATTAACTCTCGAGTTATCAAGCTATGTTTCATCAACGGATATAAGATCATCGTCATCCTTCCCTAACCAACATTAATGTCTTTATTCTAAAGAATATCTTTAAAGCTCCGATCTAATTTAATTTAAATCCTATTCTTTTGTAGAACATTAAACTGCTTTCATTAATAATTTCAGTTTTCTGTTTGTTTTAGAATAAGTAACTTTTATTTAATTTTTCATTATGCTTAATTTACTCCAGATTATAAAATTAAGTATTCTTAATTTGAGTTGGTTCAAAGTTTCTTTCATTTTAATTTATAATAAATTTAGAGCTTATAGTTGAATCTGTTGATTATTGAAATGTCTTATTATTCATTGTTGAATTTCACAGCGAAATATTAAGAAATACACTCATTACTCACGAGATTTCATATTCCCTGCCGAGTTTTTTTCTTGACTCACTTCCCGGCAGTATTTCTGTGTGACTCATTGATAATTTTCTTTGAATCCTCATCGAGTATTTACTTATTTTCCAGCTCCCCCTTCCGGACACCACCGCACCCTCCGAGGTGGTGGTGGCGTGGGCAGTGGATGCATCGGTTGGGGCATCGGAGGTGCAGCAGGAGGTGCCGGTGGAGCCTCAATCCGAGCGTACGCCCTTCAACTGGCAGCTGACTCAAGCACCACCTTCGCTCAAAACATCGAAAACTTCATTTCGTGCACGAGGGAGAGCAGAGAAACAAGTCCGCAGATAGTGATGAGAAACATGAGGCAGTTCATGTCCGGAATGAAGAACTATCTGGTGAAGCATGGAGAGAGGGAGTTTGAGAAGGAGGTTGAAAAGGAAAGACTTAAGGTAAGGAGGTTACGGTCATTTAATTAAATGTAAGTTTTTCTGACGGACTCAGACAAGTTATTATGTTTATTCTGCATGTGCACTCTTGTTCAAAGAGTTATCGAGGACATTCATTATTCTGATGATGAACTATATTCTTTCCGTGGGTGTTAAAAGGAGATTCCCTGGTAATCCTTGCAAGTATCTTAAGACGTAAATGGTGAAAAGATTTGGATCGTGAACACCAAGAGCAAAAATAGCTTTGGAATTTTGTATATCAAAAAGATGTTGGAATAGGGAGCATTTTCAGTGCGAATCCATAACCAAAAAACCGCAAAAAGAAACATTTTTACCTCCACAGAAGTGAATATGGAATAAAGTTAGCTTTGTTCCATTCATTTCTATCTTCTTCCCAAACAGAAATACAGTTTCTAACCAGTTTCATTTAGTTTCAACGTAAAATTGTATGATGATACCAAAAGAGAACAGTTTAGGTGAAAATAAGATTTCCGATAGATTAGACTCAATGTGGGAAGGCGTTACCTCGTTGAAGGCCATTACAATGAATCAAAGACCGTTTTGAACACTTCCACAGCTATTTTTAATTTGGCAACATGTTTCGCTAGTGTCCTAGCATCATCAGGCAAAAACTTTTTCCACATTTTCAAATATATAGGTAACCAGGAAGGGGGTGGGGTGGGGGAAAGGGTTAGAGAAGGGGTTTTTTTCGGGATGAAGGTGCTATTGTGTCCTTCTACCAGCAGGTGCGTCTCAAAGTTCGACATTAGGCACCCGCTCCAGAGGGGACCCCACCGAATTGCAAAAGCCCTGCCAGAAAACACAAAAGCTGGTTTTCATACCCCGCTAACGATAGGAAGGCATTTGGAAAATTCCAAAGATAAGAGGGAAGCACAGGAATTCAGCGGGGTGTACGAACTTTATTGTGAGACCTGTGATGCGCGGTTCATCGGAAAGAATGGAAGATCGCTAAAAACAAGAGCCAAGGATCACAACAGGGATTTCCGTCATCGGAGGGGGTCACCAATGTCGAACGACGCGGCGCACCTGCTGGTAGAAGGACACAATAGCACCTATATACAGAAATGCCTTCATCGGGAGCGTAATGGCCGTCGCTTTTGACCTCCTAGAGGAAATGGAAATAGAGTGCTGCTCAAATAATACAACCCTCACAAATGAGCACGTTTATCCCTCGCCCTTTCTTTCCCTTCCAAGAAAACTCTTTCCTTCCTGAAAAAAAAACCTTCTCTAACCCTTCCTGGTAAACATATTTGAAAATGTGGAAAAATTTCTTGCCTGATGATGCTAGGACACTAGTGTACAAAACGGTCTTTCATTCTTTCCAATAGATGTTGCAAAATAATGTAGAGATTTCCTACAATGGTGTATTATTAGTATTTTTAAAGGTGCTGAAGTAATTTCTCACATATGGGTTCCCACTAGGCAATGAACCCAGGATCACTTTCACCACAGCTGTACACAATACCCACGTGTATATTTGGAATTATCTAATAAAATTCTGATATACTTACTTCTTCAGAACTAAGATTTATCCTTGAATGAAAGTTGTTAGTTCAAACTTTGATTTGGAATTGATATTTCTTTCACTGCATATTTTTCAATCCTGTTGATGGTTGTTGATGAACTTTTAAAACTTGCACTTCCACATTTCATTTATATCTAGCCTTAGATACATAAATTCATTGATGTTAAAACTGATAGGGATCCCAAACAGTCACATAGGCAGAGTGTTAAACTTCCATGAAAGTAGTCATGGGTTCTATTCCCAGTGGCAGCCCATGTACAGAATGACCTTAGCTGTTGAAGCACTTTTGAAAATAGAAAACTGCAAATCATTTTCTATGTCAATTAGCTAGTTACTGTCATACATGCAATTTTTTTGTACACTTTTATTCCCTTTCTTAAAATCTTGAAACATCCTATTAATTATATTTTCTTCCTTTTAGTTTACTTAGTCATTAAGTAACAATTATTTTTAATTAAGTAAAGATGACATTTTGATAAAATCTAAGTTATGTCTTTGTGTTGCAAAGAGATATCTCCCATATAATACATGATATTTTAATGCATAAAAAATGTTCCTTTGAAAATCAATATAGTAAAAATCCTTAGTTTGGATACTGATTATATACATTTACTCTGCAGCTCAAGGCAAATGAATTCCTTAATTTGGATGCCATACTAGAAGGAGTCATGCATCGCCTGGTTGTGAGACCCCTACGTCAGCATCTTTACTGCCTTTTTGTGGAAGAATATACCCAAAATGGAGCCATTGAACTTTTGGCAGAAAACATCCAATTTGCTCGAACAAAAGCTCCACACGAACTTGGTATTAGGGTAAGAATTTTTTGAGTTTGTGTAAAATGTTTCCTCCCATGCCATAATTGCTGTCAGTAAACAATTTATTCTTTATTAAAGTATATGCTTATTCACCCTGCTCTTTGCCAATGTAAATTGCATTTTTAATACAATAATAATGTATACTTATCTCTTCCATTATATTCTTACAGCCTAGAATATGCCTACCCAGTGAACAGGCTCTTGAAAGAATATGCCAATGTCTGCAAAGGTTACAGGAAGTCGATTCACCTCTGGAGAAACTTGAACATTTGCTATGCTGCATATCAGCCATTTTTAACTCTGTAAGTATCTATACTTACATTTACCCTTAGAAAGTAACTGAAATATCTGTTGTCTGATCTTTTCCAAATAATACTTTGTATTTATAACACCTATATGTAAGTTAGCTTTAATTTCACTTATAAATTTGAAGTATTGTATTTTTAATTTTGATCCATTGGATTATGGAAAATTAAATAGTTTCATAATTTTGCTGTATTTTAAGAACCAAATTGAAAATGCTATAATTTCTTTGAAAATGCTATAATTTCTATGACTCAATTGGTTTATTAGAATCTTTATACTAAAAATATCAAAAAAGGCTCAGGAATTATAAGAGTTTTGATTTCTGATTCTCTGTTTTCAGTCAGAAAAATGAATACAAACTTATCTGACATGCAGATCTCTCCTGGTTCATTCATACCAAAATTTATCTTCAATCTCCATCGACACCTGAGAGATTCTATGATATACTATATTCTGTAATATAATTTCTACCATAAGATAGGGACTAAGAATGTTTACAGAAATACTTGAAATTAAGATTTATTTTGTTTAACCTTTTAATCATCTATGATATTTTATTATATCATCGTTTACTTCTAATTTCACTTAATGCCCTTCCCCCATCACTTGGACAACTGCTTCAACAAATTGAACATTGTGTTTCATTGTTTAAAAACACAACAGAAAACACCATACATAATATTTTATATTGTGTTTTGTTGTTTCGAAGTTATGAATAGTAAATAATTCATTATCCAGAAAAGTATCCACTTTTGCATAGTATTCATTAAGAACAGGACATAAGCCTATTATTTTCATTCATGTTATTCACGTATAAATTAATTTTCAGGTAAAAGGCTCTTCATCTGCAAATGGTCAAGGTCGTGGAGGTGTTGCTTTGGGAGCAGACGACCTGCTTCCTCTTCTTGTCTGGGTGTTGGTGCGATCAGGAATGGTTGGAGCTGAGATTGAAGCAGAGTACATGTTTGGTCTACTGCATCCTGCCCTTCTGTCTGCTGGAGAGGGGGCTTATTACCTAACGACACTCTCCTCAGCAGTGCATGTTCTCAAAAGCTTCCGAGCATATTCTGAAGCAGGTGGTGTTGGTGGTAGTGGTGGACGCATGGGTGTTACTGGCCAAGATGGAGTGTTCAATCGAGATGGAACTGGGATGGCTCTGCCTCTCTGCACCCTTGATGTAAGTAACAATACATCCATCTACATACAGTGCTAAGTTTCATACATGCATTATTAATAATATTCAGCTCTGTGAGTTCGTAGATTTTCATGGTGTTCGGGTGACCTCTGCATAGTTGCCATGTTCTCTGCCTTGTTGTTAGTTTTCACTGGATAATGTTTTAACTGCATTCCAGCAGTTGTCTTCAGGTCAAATTCATTTAGAGATTAATTTATTATTCATTTAGAGATTATCAGCTCTATTCAAAGTATAGATTTATTCTTTTTTTATATCTAAGCCATATTTTGTTCATACTTACATAATAATTTACTGTAAGTTGAAACTAATGTAAGTACATTTATTATGTATTACATGGTTTCTATTCTGTATTTATTTAAAAATAAATTTTGTTTTGTAAATCTTGAGTTCTTGCTCTTGTGTATATTAAGCTAAATAATGGTAAACATTTTTATAGTTGTTATTTTAAATAGTGAATTTATGAATAATGCAGTCTTAATTCCATGGTAGTCACATATATGTATTTGAGCTTTTGTTATTTTGACCTCTTATTATAAGTTTTCAATTTAACAAATCCTATTATATTATATGACTTCTACCTGAGAAGTACTCTGTATTAAAATATTACATTTTAATATATCAATTATCTCTTTTCAGTCTGGTCCTCTGTCAGAATTCAGAGCTGTACTGCGAATAGTGGTACCTGATGAGGCAGCTGGCTCTCTAGCCACTAAAACTCTCCCAGTAAGGCCTAATATGACTGCAAGAGATGTATGTAGAATTGCTGCACACAAGGCAAGAGTGACCAACCCACAAGATTATGGACTGTTTAAACTTGTAGATGGTGAAGGTAAGCTTAATATCCCCCTACACCCAAATGATAAGTTATGATAAGAAACAGTGCAATTTTAACTATTCTGAAACTTAAAATCATATATATCCATCATAAAAATTGATAATTTTGAAACATTTTGAATCATAACAGTAAAAATTGTTTTATTTTGTTAAAAATTACAGTAAGATTTTTGAATGACAGAAGTTGATATCATTTCTGGAAGAAGATTACTATTGAAAATGTTAATTAACATGACAAGTTCATTAGTGTTCTTACACAGAAAAATGAAATCAATTGGAAATAAAATGTACGTAGTGTTGCAAAATGTATTGAAGTGAAAAAAGAGGGGATTTATTAGATGTCAAACAAAATGTGACTAAATTAATCTTAATTTTAATGTAATTAAATTAATCTAATTAATTAATTAGCTGTACTTCATGAAACCCCATTCTGAACAAGTAAAGATAGCAGAGTTTGTATGTTTTATAAACCGTCATGCCGAAACCAGTCTGAAATAAAAAGCAATCGTGAAACATACAAAGTCTGCTATCTTTACTTGTTCAAAATGTTACTATCTTCCTAATGATTACTAAAGGAATTATTTAATTCAAAAATATCTTGGGGGAGGTTTTTTAAAGCAGCTGAAGATTTTAGTAACTTTCTGTCATGCAGAGGAAAAAAATCTATGAGAATATATTATTATAAGTCTGCTGTTATTTTTCTGTCATTAGTGTATTAGTTATTAATTGCATGAGTGTTCCTATTTGAAAGTGAAGTTATGTCCAAAAGATTTAACCAACATTTCTTTGTTTATTTCAGAAACTCTGCTTTGTGATACTGATTGTCCCCAAGAAGTGAGGGCTGTGGTTGCACAGCAGGGGAAACATTGTGTTTTTGCATACAAGAGGATTGATGCCAAAATTGCCTGGCCCAGAACTGCTTCTCCCCCAAAATAAAAAGCTATTGCTCTTGTGTGACAATTCATCATTAGTTGATATTCTTCTGACTGTCTCCTACATGAAGGAGTGTGAAATGAGAGATTGTTCAACGTGAAAAGGTTTTCAATGCTCAATGGGCCTCAAATTGCTGGTGTCCAGTGTTTGGAAAAGGGGTGATATTCCTCATCTGCTCTGCTTTTTCACTGTGTCAATGCAATTGTCAACTTAGGTTACTCTGACCATGCATTTCCTCATTTGATTGTCTTCATAGCAAGGAGGTTCTCTGAAAGCCATTTGAAAAGGTAGAAAGAAATGCTTTGATAGGCATTTCTTGAAAAGAATAATCAACTATTTTTATAAGGATATGTGGCTTTGAAGAAAGATTTGAAGGATAATGCAGATCTGTAAAGGAAAATTGATTGTATTTATATATATTTCTGTGAACTTGCTTACAAAACTTGTTTATTCCAAAATATTTATTTTTGTTTGTTTACAATGGTGCTTAGATGTTTCATTTAAAAAATACCTTTCTAAAAGAAAAAATTGAGTCTCTTCTTCAAGGTGTCACATGAATGAAATAGTCAATGAAACATTAGTATGTATGTGAGCATAACATTTTTCTTTTTCTTTGTGTCTATCCTCACCCTCTTAATGTTCAGGGGCCTTAAGCATGGAAAAATTTTAAGTTAAGTGAATAACATCTCTAAACATGAATAAAATAATTCTAAGTGTATACACAAGAAACAATAACCTGATGATACTAAAATTTTAAAGTAACAAGGCTTTCATTAATCAATGACTTAAAATCTGATGAAAAATATGTCTTATTAAGGCCTTTCCCTCAATTGTGATAAACAAATCTTTCCATTTTCCATAAATCTATATTGCTCTCTCAGTGTAGTTTAATCATTTTACTAATGCTAGTCATGTCACAGCTGATAAAAATCGATGAATGGCTGTTTGGTAGGAAGTTTTCTACCACTTGTATTTGTAGGATTTTGTACTGCTGTATTATAATATGTAAATCACTCCATCATTTCCACTGTATCAGTATCTGCCATTGGCATTTCTGTACATGAAAAGAAAAATTAAACTTCTGCAAGTTTTAAAAGAAAATTCCTCATTTATTCCCTGTACAATTTTTCCCTGAAATACCTAGCTACTTCCGCTCTCCATGAAAATTTATCGATTGGGATCTAAACTCAAATAAAAACTGAACATCAAGTGCCAATTAAAAAATGGAAATCGGTCTTTTAAGTAGAAATTACTATTTACTATCACCTAATTGTACTTGAACTATGATGCTCTACATAACTAATTTCAGTCACTGCACTCTCGAATTCCTTAGTGAATTTTGATCACTGAATATGTGAAAATATGTCATAATTAACATTAATCTGAAATAAATTTAAAACTTAATCTGCCATCCCTAAAACAAATGTACCAACAGGTTTAAATTAAAATTATGAGTAAATCTGCTCTTGCCAATGATATATGTAAATTACCAAAACTTTACAATTTATGGAAAGTACCACAAGTATATGAAATTTAAAGGATGACAAGGGACACTTCTGAAAAATTACGAAAATCAGGCAAAATTTATCATTTTAAGATTCAAAGATATTAGATTCCTGTGGAATGAGAGATTAGATCATAGTAAAATTATGAAGCTGTTTAGTGGAAAGAAGAAACAAATGAGAAAAATCTTGTCAAACATCATCAAATATATGTATGATTTATATTGTACAAGCATGGTGGAAGGACTCTAGTTCTTCATGTTGTACAATAAGTAAGAAATTAGGCCTGCAAGAGTTTATACCACAGCCTAAAAAATATTTTGAATTTAGGAGATGAATAAGGTATGGTGCCTCCTTGCATTAAAAAATGCAGACATACTCCTTTGTCAGTTTTTGTACAAATTTGTAAGGCAACTATCAATTATAAGAATGTCAAATAAAGCTGATGATTTGGTGCATTATTTTCCAGCAATCTTTAAATAACAGTCAAATCCTAGAGAAGATTAAAGTCTTTCTTTAATTGATTTATCTGAACTTTCATCAAAAATAAAGCATGAAAGAATAGGTTATTAATCAGTTAAATTTTACAAAGGATGAGTAAAAAGCACAGATATTTTGGAAACTGGACCAGACACTAACCACTTGGCCATTCTCATGGTTTATAGTGTATATGATGGAGAAAAAGGGATAGTTAGAATAGATGTAGAAATATCCAGAGAATTAGCATGGAAAAAGGAATTAAAGAAGGCAACAGCCTAAGACCACTTCTCCTTATAAACTTCAGTGAAGAAATCACAAAGAGAAAACAACAAGAACTCAGATAGGATTCTGGAATTTGAAACCAGTCCATCAGCTGGTATTACTATGCCAACAACATAGTCTTGATTGCAGATAATGTAGAAAAGTTACAAAACAGTGTGGCAGAATGGAGAGAAAGAAAATAATAGAGAAAAATGCAAAGAAAAGTAAAGTAATGTGTACAGCAAAGGAAGGAAACCAGAATATATCTATTTATTACAATGTATGCACAATGAAGAGATTTTAAAGAAAAAACTAAAGGAAAATGCAATTTACTACCAGTTTAATAAATAATAATAAATAATATACTAGGAGAGAAAGAGACTAACTAAGATATTAACTATTAACTAAACTAAGATATTCCTAACACCCTCTTGCTATTTCCTCTGCCATCACAGTGGCCACTGTATAACTAATATGATTCTTAGTTGAATCTCATTTCTTATGGCATAGATTGACCTTCAACTTCTTTATTTTGTCTAAGTTCAATTGGCATCAAATTTATTCTAAAAATTTTAAGAGAAATTCCCTCAGATTTACTCTCTGAAGCCTTGCTAATATTCTCTGAAAACTCTCTTCCCACTTCATCCAGGAGTCATTTTTACTTCCAATTTGTTCTGACATTCCTGGTCTCCTCTCAGTTTTCCCTCCCCATCTATTTTAATATTGTTATCATATGTTACTAGAGTGAAGATTATATCTAATAATTATTATGATTGTCTAAGTATCATACCTTTCCTGCCACTACCAAATCTTTTGGCACATCAACATTTCTGGAGATAAACAGTCATAATGACACCCCTTGCAATCCATGGTAAATTTAAAGAAATTTTCACACTTTTTAACCTAATGTTTTCAAGGTGTAGTCTCTAGTGCTTTTGCCAGCCAACTTACTTCATGAGGTATTTAGGGTTTACAATAATGCTTGAACCTGGCACTTAACTTTAACTAGGGAAACACAACACATCTAAGTTCTCTCTGAGGGTTTAACTGATTATGTATTTAGCCCAAATCTGAATCATTAACACAAGTAAATTACTTGCTAGGTAATGGACAAATAATTTATAATAGAATCTCAATTTAAGACTCTGGAGAAGTTCATCTATGTTTCTAGTAGTATTGTTAAAAGTTCTCTGACAGTAAAGGTCATTTTTACACATGCCCCCCCAGGAATATTAGGGAAAATCCAGGAACACTTTCACCAAAGTCAAAAGCCAAAACTTAATTATCAAGGAATCTCTATGTTACAAGTACTAAATTTCATGCATGCAATTTGAAATGAAATCTACTATATATCATTCTGGGAAGCTTCATGCAAGAACACAAAAACTTCTATAATGAAATTCATACAAAAGGACATGCCACCCGATTAATGGTAGTAGTAGTATTGTTAAAAGTGCATGAGCAATAACAGCTGAGGTCATTTTGCATATGGCCCACCAGGAACCCACCCCTGGACCACTTTCACCAAAGTTGAACACACCGTCCATATGACTAACTGGGAGACCACCATTAATGATTTCAAGGAAAGCTACAGTTAAATCCTCACTTTGTAAATAAATATTCACCAGTTTTAGCAATGAAAGAGTTAACCATAATATGCTCATTGTCAGATGAAAACAATATTTTAGACAGCATATCATATAACATGCAAGTAATGACACTGACTATACATCTTGTTCATTTCACGAAGGCAACTCTTAATGGAGGTTTTTAGTTCAGGCAGGTGTCGTGCAAGTTCCATTTACTTTTGATGAAATGAATTATGGGTATCCATTATACTCAAAATTCTTGAGAGGCCTCCCCTTTCAATAATAAGCAAAGTAAGGATGAATGTCATCCATGAATTGATGACATATAAAGAGATGATTTTCTAATGATTATCAAAGTTAAGGCTTCTCAGAAAAATTTCTATATTTTTTTAAATAAAGATATCATCTACCACGTCTAGTATACATTAATTCAAAGATTTATTTTAAAAGGTTTGATCAAATCTTCTTTACTGCATTCTTTAAGAGATAAGCTCTTATCAATTTTATTCTCAAAATTACTCCTCCTCCTTGCTAAATGCTCCCTCAAAAGAATAAAAACATCTACAGCTGATGTCTCCATCAATCAATCCTTTTAGAGGGAATGAGTGTAACATTTTTGTATTTCTTTTACTAATTTCAAGAAACCATAATTTAACAAGTACCTAAAGATCACCTTATACTTGAGAATCAAATAAATAAATGGCATGAAATCTTTGATTAATCAATTAAATATTATCAAAAAGTTGGGAAATACAATCTAAAATTGCCAATAGATGCTAACTGACAAACTTCACTCATTAACAGAGTCAAATTCAATCCACACATGATTGCTTTCTCAAAAGCATCTCAAGGTTTTCAAATATATTAATACTAATATTAACTCAAAACTTTCTGAAAGTTAGCTTAGTAAAATTACCCGTAATGCTAGTCTTTTTAAACAGAATGATTCAGTGCATTATCATTACGACTTCACTTAATTCACAAGGTTCCTGAATAGCCTAGTGGGCAACGACTTCAACTTTGGTGAAAGTAGTCCCAGGTAGGAGCCCATGTGTGCAAAATAACCTTAGCTGTTGAGGCACTTTCACAATACTACTACACACTTAATTCATATAAAATCAAAGGAAAACCATCAATGTAAAATATTCTGACTGTAAAATCATATTCCTATAATGTACAGGATAGTTTCTCAAACAATTTGTGATACCGCCCACCACTTGGCCCCATATAATATGCATAAAATCACCCCCAAATAGTCATTTATGAGTTTATTTTTATCATGAGAGATTATTATCTGTCTGACCTAATCCTAAGAATAATAAGAGGCAAAGTAAAAACTGCTATGATAAAAACATCAACTAAATCATTTCATGAAAATTTTATTGCTGTCTATAACCCAGTAAAATTCAATTGAGAGAATCAAGTACATCAAGAAAGATCTATGCTTCTTCCAAAATTTGAACGTTCAGGATCAAAATCACAAATTTAAAAATGGGAGTCTACAAGGATCCGTTGAAAATATGCCATATTTATTCTCAAAACCTGAAGTATCACCAATTTAATATGACATGTAACCCAATTCCAAAAACACTTGCTGAATTCTATTATTCTGACTATGCTTACTACATACTATAGTTTGAAGGTATCTACAATATAAAAAATAATTGGTTTTTCAGTCAAAGAGTTTCCTTGTTTCTTTATTTAGGTCCTTTTTCACTATTCAATTCTACCACCAGTTCTAAACTACGCATGTAAATTGATTTGAAAGGCTGATCTTCATTTTCTCAAGTGAAGTTGCTATGTATATCATGCACCTGTTTGTATTTGTTTCACTCTACTGTATCACTTCGTCACACAACAATAAGAAACCTAAAAATCAATTCAAATGATCAATACAAAACTATTTTGATTTAAGGGGAATAAAATAAATAACTATGGGCATTTATTCGTATTCCCCCAATTTACAAAATCAGTTGTGACCTAAACCTTCAATTTTTCTTCTCTCCTTTAAATCAGCACTGAAAACCTGTCTCTATACCAACTACTAAAAATATCTATTACAGTTCTTAAGAATATTTTGTTTTTGATTCCTCACAACTAAGATACCGCTGAAATGAAGACATATGTAACCTAATTTCAAAAGCACTTAAGTAGCTATTATTCTAGCAGTGCTAAATACACAGTTTGAATTGTTTACAATATCCAATATTTTAGAGTAAGGCATTAAACATTAAGAAGACTTGCCCAGAGTATCCCTAAATATGATATATGGGATTGGTTTACTGCCAGTTGTATAATACAGTATAAATTGGTGGGACAATCATGTTTCAAACATTGTAAAGGAGGGCCCATATGCATGCTTTACAAGAATGAAAACATGTAAAATCCTAATGTTGGTATCACAAATTATTGTTAATTTGGCTTCTACTTTCCTTAAAAGTTACAGGAAAAGCAAAAAATGCATCCCATATTAAATATAGGGAAAAGGGATATTATTCACTTTTTGTATAGATAATAAACAATAATTTGATCAAAATTTTAATTCACATACTTACACATTAATTAAAATTAATGTGTAAGTATGTTTACTTCACTTAGAAGTGGTGACTAAAGCTTGAATGTGCACAGAACAATGATTCAACATAAGATATAGGACATAATACAATATAATATTCATGACAAATACTGAATAGAAATGAGGAAGTTACATGGCTCATAAAATTCAATTAGAGTGTAGTGAGTATGTTACTAACTTCTTAGTCATTTTAAAATCATACTGTAGTTAAAGATTACCATACTGAAAGGAGACAAACTCTATATAACAAGAACTAAATTATGTGGAATATAAGAATGTGAGTGATTTTTGCACAAGGTTTTGACATTGTGCAAAAATAGTATGATTTAGAATGAAATACTAGAGTGTCTGTATGCACTAAAGGAACTACTGAGCTCTATTAATCTACAAAATCAAAACAATCAAAGTATGATTAGTTGTGTCTGTTAATTATAGTAACCAGTTGTGTATGGATATGAGACTTGGATGCCAGGGTAGGACTGGTGGTCAAATTGGCCCTGGAATTACCATACAATTAGGCCCACAAATTGCAGTACTTGATCAGCATCCATTCATAGCTGTCCTCATAATATATTAAGTTAAAACTGGCCAACCAGGTATTTACCCAAATGCCCGCATAGGCCTTGACAGATGCTGACAAAGCTAAGCATAGACCAGAAATTTTCAAATGGAAAATATTAAGGAGAACTTTTAGATCAACATACAGAATGGAGGTGCATTGAGATTCAAAAGAAATGTAGAGCTAAACGAGCTTATAAAAAGAGACTACCATGTGCTTTATAAAATCCAAAAGAATCTTATGGCTGGGGCATGTTCCATGCATGGAAGATATAAAATTGACAAAGAGAATTTGTTAGAAGTAGATCTAGAGGAAGATCAAGAAAAAGATGGAGATTTACAAACAATTCATGTAATCAACTGGATAAAATTTGCAAGTGATAGAAGAAGATGGGTAACAGCTGTAGAAAAGGACAGTATGCAATGGGGGTAGATGTACTCAAAGAAGAAGAATTTCTTGTAAACTTCATGGCTTTAATACTTTAAGAAAATTATATGCCAGTAATTATAAGAGGTGAAACCTCATAAAAAATGTTAACGTGAGCAAAGGAATTTAAGATGTCTTGCAAGCTCAGCTTCTATAACCTATGCACTATTCATTACAGCTGGAAGAAATTACACAAATAATTTTTCCCTCACTTACCATTGGAAGAGGATCATCTTTGATGTCTGTCCTTGTGTCCAACAATCTGTAAATAAGGAGAAAAAAATCAGGTAATTGATGATGAACAGTAATGTGCAATAGTGTTAGACGAAAACAATTTATTATGTTCTGTAGCCTCATGGAGACAATCAATATTATAATTAATTACAACCAATAACTAAAGATAAGAAATAAGACATACCACAAAGGGGTGTGGTAGTTGAAAACATTACTAGTAGGACAAAGAATGTAAGAATACCTCACTTTAGATGCTTTAATTTAATAACATACAGCAAATAATATTTTCTTACTTTGCAAATCAAGATGCATGAAAAATAACACAAGAGTATCCCCTATTCTTTGTCAACCTTTTGTAAGTAATGTAAGTGAGGCCTGTTTTCAACTTTTAAAAATTGTAGTAAGAATTGTTTTACTTTTAAGGTCATGCTGTCATGTTAAAAATTTACATTAACCTAATATATTTTAAATACATGCAGAATTGTAAACAAAATCTCTTTGGGAATTTATTATTTTAACATAAGAAATTTGAACAAGATATTACCTATTGGGATAAGATATTATGACTACGTTCATATGACTCTGAAAAAGGGAAAATTCAATTATAAATGATCATGAATATATTCATATTTATTTAAGCTTATTGCATAAGTATATGCCATATATTCCAGTCTTCACCAAAACATTGATAGACGAAATGAGTGATCAAGAAAATGCAGGATAAGTTTTCAATACAAATGGCACAAAACCTTATGCACAAACAAATGGAAAACCAGCTTGAAGGAGCTCAAGAAACTATGCTGAGTCTAAGTTACACACAAAGGAAAGTACTAATGATATCACAAGGAAAACTATTTGGTATCAAGAGCCAAATGAAAGGAGAATGAGTTATTCTTATCAATTTAGATGTGATAAAAATAAATATGATCAACATTAATATACAAAATATTTTATTGTCAAGTTCCTCATTACTACATTAAATAAATTCTATGCCTCAATGTGCATCACTTTTTATCATATAAATAAACAATGCTAAATTTGAATGTGTAAATGTATTTCTTTCGAAAATTGAGAACAAGATATAGCATAAGTTTTGATCTATAAAGGTTGTCATCCTACAGCACACATACTTTTCATGTATCTAATAGTTATCTGTTTGACCACAGACGAAGCAAAAGATGTAATAAAAATTGAATGTAAAGGTCACTATTATCATTAGCAGTCTATTTCTTATGCAAAATAAAATTAAAAACGTTGGTCTTACGAAATAGAGACAAACGCCAAAATAAGGCTAATGTTATATTAATTCTCATTTAAGT
The DNA here is from genome assembly GCA_036926295.1 of Pachydiplax longipennis. Classification (NCBI taxonomy): domain Eukaryota; kingdom Metazoa; phylum Arthropoda; class Insecta; order Odonata; family Libellulidae; genus Pachydiplax; species Pachydiplax longipennis. The sequence continues at coordinate 16,783,730 of JAVFKF010000001.1, read as the reverse complement.
CACTGAGTATTGTATTTGATTCATTCGGGTAAAAAAAATAAATTTTTGTCTAATTTTGAGATTAAAAACAACCTGCCCCTTTACGACAGCCGCGTTTGTTGAAGGCTAGTTCATGGAATCTACAGCAAGAAAAATATAAGAATTTAGACCCATTTGTTGTCAACCATAAATGATAACTTAGTTGATGGAGAATTTTCTCAGACTTTTATCGTTTGAAGTAACCATGAAAAATCGCTGGGTCTTACTTACTTACGACCATATAGGAGTGTCTTTTATTCAGTCAGATTTCGTTCGTAGAGGAACGGAGGTAGAGAGACAATTGCAAATTGCCTTATCGGGATATACAATGCTTTTTCACGATCGAAAATACGAAAAATAAGTAATTTGTCAATGCATGGATAGAAGATAGAAAACTTTCGGAGGGCCAATATGCTACTCACAGGGTAATGAATCGTGAAATTAGCTACAGGAATAGAACGCATGATGCTCATAGCGGCAAGCTTTCCGTTTTGAATTCCCTCCTCGGAGATAGGTTTGGACGAAACAGCACGTTATTCCGCGTGGCTTTCACCGTTCGACAGGCTGGCGTAGTGGGTCGAGGCGACCTAGGTGCGACGCTACTGTCTCGGGTTCGAATCCGGTCGCGACCGCTTCCGGGATTAGAGGGCCGCCAACCCCACCGGAAGTTTTTTCTACATCCTAACTTCGGAACATCCGGATTCGAGCCCGTACTTTAGTGTTGCGGGTGCCTCTAGACCCGCACCCAGCCCTCGAACCCGCTTGGCGGGCGGCCAAATCATTTATTATTTTCATTTTTCCCTGATGACTTTTTCGGCTGTAAAAATTTCAATTCTAAGTAATTCTGGCTTCCCACTATCAAAAAATTTGCACTGCTGGGTATAAAAGTGCATCCATAAATTTTTAGAATCGAAGCAACCCGCTTAAATTGTGAGCGGGTTGCTTAAATTTTAAAAATCATTTTTCACAGCTACCCAGATACCCAGCAGTGCAACGTTCTGAAAGGGAAAACGCAGAAAAAGTTATTTAGATAATCGTTAAATAGCTAAATTATTCAACCTGCGCAAAAAATGAGGCAGAATATTAAAAACGGGCAAAACGTTCTACTTTTCGCGTTTCGAGAATGATTTTATTTAATTTACGCATACTTTACATACACGCATGCAATTTATAAGTGGTATAAAACTACTTTCCAAATGGTCATTGATTCGCGATATGATGGAAAAAGGAATTTACTCACCTTTTCGAACGCTGAGAGTGGGGTCACGTCCAACGTCCTTCACTGGCTCAGTTCAACGAGGAGAGTCATTCGCACCTCAAAGACCAAGGTTTAACAATGTCTTCCTACAGATGCAGCTCACTAGTACAGTAATAGATGATTTATAATAGCTTCCGGAATCGCTCCCGATTAGCCAATGACCCTGCTGAGAACATAATACAGATATCGTTACACTAAGGGAATTTAACTATGTCCATGGAAAATATTATATATTGCATGCAGATAAACTAAAGCGCGAAGGGCTAAAATCTCACCTGCCGCTTGTCGCTGACGTTTAAAGAGATAGAAGTATCTTGTGGGCTAGCACAGTTCTCGTACTGTCACTGTGGCGGATTAACAGATAATTTTCGTTTGATCACATGATATTTTTATATTTTTCTATGTACGATGCACACCTCCGTTTTGTTGATGGTCCGATCTCATTCACTGGAGCACTTACGAAGTGTCTTTCACGCGCATTTAAGGATTGAGCACTGCGTAGCCACATGAATGCCACTGATACGAAACGACTCGTTAAAAGCCTAAACATAGGTAACAGTTTGAGGCACTTAAATTGTTTACATAGTTCCAAATCTTGGCCTTGAAGAAAACACGAGACAGACAGCTTAAGTCTACACTGAGAGGAGAGCTTTATTCCTGACTATATGTAGAGGGGGAATGGTCCGAAACCTGTAAATAAAGGAAAAGTAAAATTAATATTGGGGATTGTAGTTTGATTTCAAATACAAAAGGTGGAAAAACAGGCAATGTAATCATAGGGTAATTATTTTCCTACTCCTTGTCCTGGCTTCTTTTTTCCCCCACTTCATGCTTTCAATGCATTTTCCCTACTGAAGAGTGGTTTCATTTTTTATTTCTTCCATGGTGTAAACTTCTTTTCAAATTCAATATATTCAGATGTTTTACACAGTTTTGCTCCACAGCAATAAATTTTTCTTCTAAATTAAAATATCACCTTACTTATGATGATAACTATGAATAATGATAAAAAATCTCCCAACTTGTGTGTTAGGAGGCATATGAAATTTCATGGTTATGCACAATTATCATACTCTTAACTCCATTTTAGGCAAAGTAATTGATAACTTTCTAAATTGATTCACAACAAACCACAGAAAACTAAGAGTTCAAAAATTACTCCTATGTTCTCCATTGCTAATAACTGTGAGAGGGAAATCTGCTGAGAATACTTATTAGAATAGTTAATGAGAGAGATACTGCACATAATTTATAGTATTTTATAACACACATAGTTTATAACACATAGGTGATTGATTTTTTATCACACCATACATAAAATTAAACCTATTTCCCTTGGGAACTCTTAATTGTCTAGTGCTCTTAAATCCAATTTTCCATTTAATATTCTCCTATAGGATAATTAATTTTAAATGTAAGACTAAACAATACAATAGATCAGAAAAGCTCAAATTCATTGCACTGCAACTCCACATTCAGAAAGTACATGTTGTTTTAATTAGCCAATCCTCCAACATTGATAGACTTAATACTAATTTACCAGAGGATTTCAATCAGTTCTTCCAATACATTTACATTATTATTGATAGAGGAATATTGAAAGAAAATGTACCAATTCAACCTTAAAGAATCTTAAGTGATGACATGTTCAAACATATTATCAACTAAATCAAATAATCATACTATTCCCAAGGTAATACTAGTTTAATTGAGTTGAAAGGAAGGAGGAAAAAGGAATCCAATCCTAAGCAATAATTATTACATAGCATTATCAATTTTACTAGCATTATTTTTATGTTAAATATTTAGAATTAATTTTTATCTACTACAATTCATTGGATAATATTTATTCGCAAAAATAAAATAATCATATTGCCTATATTTCAAATTTTCTCCATTGGTTTTTTTGTAAGCTATGATAAGATATATAGAAATATTGAAGAGCCAATACTTTCTGATAATGAGCAGTAATATGATTGATCTTATGCCACATACAATGCTGTCTCCTTGAGAGGACTGTTTTAGTACAACGATATTCCTACAAAATATTTGAGTTGATACTACCTCCTCATATATTTGTCATTGTTAGCAAATTTTCATCACAGTACTAAATCTATATTGAATACATTTTGATTATAAATAGGCTCAGATTCTGAAGCTGGTGTAGACTCATTATTTGGTAATAAACAGTGCTCAGCTTAAAATCAAAATTTTTTTGGGCAAATAAGATCACCTAAATGAAACTTAAAAGCCTACTCCTTGGGGATAGGTAAGCAGAAAAGTTTCAAGGTAAATGTAACAATGCTTTAGGAAGTAGAGCAAATAAAATCATTTTTATGACTTAAATTGAAAATTAAAATATTTCAATTCAGATTTAATCATAGCTTATGCTATGAATAAAATAAAAATCAACTTAATGAATCATCATGCTAATAGAAAGCTATTTATGATGAAAAAATAACACAATAATTATTATATCAAGTTACTCTTCCATAATTCCCTCTGTGATAAACGAATTTCCATGAAATTCTCTAAAAGTTCAGGACTGAGACAGCTGCTCTAATGAATGCAATGCCTATACTGATGTTTGTATATAAGTATTTTACTGAAGACTCTGAGATCCAACATTAAACCATAAATAGCAGCTAAGTTCCACCATAGAATGGATCTTCTCAGAAATTAAAAAGGCACACTGAAAGCCCCAGTTCCTCATCAGGTTATTTCACACAAAAACAGCCTACTGCACGGGCAGAGGTTGACACCTAATACTGGAATGAAATTTCTCAATTCACCCAACTCTGGATCTCTCATAAAATCTTATCCCATGGCAAAAAGGTATTCTGCAATAAAGGCTTTCAAGGGAATCTTGGGAATTGGTTACAATGTCAAAAGTGCTCTGTCAGCTGAGGTCATTTCGCATCTATAGACTCCCATTGGGAATTGAACCCAGGAACACTTTCACCAAAGATAAATGTGCTGCCTGTTTGGCTATCTAGGAACTCTTATCTCAAGGATTCACATCACAACACCAATCACTTGACCAAATAGATGATCTAAATATATCAACTTGCAACTCCTCTCATTTTGCGCAGGATTACTGTCGCAGTCACTCTTCATTAATATGGAAAACTAACCTTTTTAACTACAGACTGAAACCTTGGGCTCTATATAGGAGGATTATCAACCAACGCTTGAAAAATTAAATTTTACAATGATAGGAAGAGTCAACAGTAAAGGAATAAAAAGCCCTATGGCTATGAATCTTTGGCCACTTATTACTATAATAATTATTCTGACAGCTCTTTCTGGAAACTTCTCAAGCCACAGTTATTCATGGTCCATGATTTTTTAATATTCTTGGTCCAGGATTTTTACACTTTTAACTTAAATTTTAACTTAATTAACTTTTTAATTACACAATTAATATTAGGATCAAGCTTGCATTTGTTCTCATCTTCCCTGAACTAGCCTTAAATTATATGCACTCTTCTTTGGAATGTATACTGCTGCAATGACTCTATATCATTGCATCCTGGAATCAGATTAAGAAAGATAAACACTGCCTAGGAATAGGGCAGACTAGAGGCAGCATGATTTAAGGCTTTTTACAAAAATTAATTCTTAATACTATTATATTCTTGCTTTTCAATGTAAAATTTCTCAGACATCTATTATTATATCATAAACACTATGGATTTAGGGTTTAGAGAATAATTTGAAGATTAACTGAGTTAAAACAAAATTATTTTGAATCAGAGTTAAAGGTGATTATGAGGAAGCTACATATTAAATGGGATAGTATCTTAGAGGTAGCATTTAACTCATTTCCATATTACTAAATGTATTTGCTCAAACTACCCTACTTTAAGTAAAATTATCACTCTAAGAGTCTAATAAGCAACAAAATAAACAGATATGATACAAGTGAGATTTTCTAAAGATATATTAAAATAGGAGAATAGTTATTTCAACTCAAAAATGCATATTATTAGTTTCTTTTCTACAAAAAATGCTTGGAAGTACATAGTATATATTGAGTTTCTAGTGCAGTAAATCGAGTACACACTGGATTTGCGACTGGTAAAATGTATAGATAAATTTAGCATTTAAAATTAACTCTCAAGTAACTACTGCTAATTTATGATTACAGGATTTTTGACTCACTCATGAAAAAATACATTTTGCATGATGATGCATAATGGTAGCAAGAGCCAACAGTAAAGGGCATAAAGTCCTGTCATGAATTCTTGGACACAATTGCCACCAATTATGATTATAGATGTTGTAGTAGACAAGATACTTAGACAATAGAATTCTATTTTCATATTTCTATTTATTTATTATCTATTCTGCCTATGAATTTACAAGAAGTATTGAGAAAAATTTTTATGAAAACCAATATTATTAGAGGTTTCAATGTTGAAAAGAGATTATAATTTTTATGGATCAGTAATTTCGTTTAAAATTTCATTCAAAGTCAGCCATCTTCAAAAAAGATCATACATAATTCTAATAGAGATTCAAAATTGGTGTTAGTAACACAAAACAGTAAATATAGCATCCTAACGTAATTGAAACCAATTCACCGATAGAGAGAAATGCTTTGAAAAATGCCTGTTTACAATAAAGAGAGAAGAGAATATGTCATTGTAATAATAGACATTAAAGAATGAATATAATGATTAATTTTGAAAATGAAATGTCCAATTGATAAGTCCCACAGTATAAAACCTCCATAGACTGAACATCAAAATCCCTAGGAATGATTGCTGAAGTAGCACAGTGAAATCCAAAAGTATTTCTTTGATAGTGAGCTATCATAAACCTGTCACAAGGAATATAATATTAAAGATAGTAGCAGGTATTTCTTTTCAACCACACTCTCACAGAAAACTACATAACAGCAATAGAAAGTTAGGTATGAGCAAGTATATTCTAGAGATATCTAAATGAATCAGAAATCAGAGTATTATAAATTAAACAACTTATAATTTGAAATCTCATTTATTATGAGATTACCTATAATCAATTCCTCCATCAACCTTAATTCATATGAATGGAGCAAAGAGGTATGTAAAATGAAATTATATCTTATATATTGTTCTACTTTTATAACTGTTAATTCAAGAAAAATACACAATTAAATTGGAGTATATTTTCCTTAATAAATGTAAAGTTAAGCTCTGCTACAAATTGAAAACCCTTTTAGTTTAATTCATTGCAATTTATAATAGGTAGCATAATCGAGTTGTTGTCAACTTAAGTTAACCAACCAGTACCTCACAATATTGACACTTATCAAATTTTACCTAAAGTAGATTCTCCTCAGAAGTAGTAGTGTGAATCGTTAATGATAGTTCAATATGAACTTTATTACAAATACCCATTACTAGTTAAATTTCTTAAATGCATTAAGAATGAAATTACATCATTTATGCTCTACAAATGTAACGCCTGATATAGGAATTCTGAGAATTTCTGCAATATTTGCCATAAGATATTATATTGGACGTCTACGATCATGAATGTAATGAGTTAAACATTTTTAATAATGAAAATTAACTAAGAAACTCAATCGAAACTCACTTTCATAATATTATCTCACCTATCTTCGACTTCAAGGAGACATTATTATCAACTTCATACATTCACATGCTTTAAACATATTAAAGAACGAGCAACAAATTCAGGATTCCCTCTTCTTGTCTTTGGAGTTGCGCTTTCCATTTCGCAAAACTTCCGAACTTCTTTTGGAATATTACGCGGCGAATACGATTTCCATTCTTCCTAAACGTCGGGCGAAAAATGTATTTATGCCTTATGTACCACATGTAAATGCAGCTTTTTCTTAATTCTAGATCTACCAGATATAAATTTTTACTCATCCAAATGAAAGAAAAGAAATGCGTTTCCAAATTCTCATTGAGCAGTTATTTCGATGTCGGAAAGAACAGTTAAGGGCACGCAAAAGTTCTCGGAATTATTTTACAATGCACCTTAGAAAATGCTATCATTTATTTCATACAGTCATTCCATTGGGGTATTTTACGCTGGATCTAACTTCTTTTATTCTCATCAGGTAAAAATGTTAATCAAGGAAGAGCATATTCATTGGTTCATCTTTTTACCGAATTGTCTTATTTTAGAAATTTTCCATGGAAATAATTTTCTTTGATCAGTATTATATAAGAAACTAAGCACTTTTGTAGTAAATTTATGAAATCTATATTTTCCTCTCTTCCTTTTCACTTAGTTATGGAGAAGGTATTTTTTTCAAACCAAAGAAATTTAATGCTGCCTGCTCACATACAATTGCTGCACAACCGATACCACGTCATGTCACTGTTATTATCAAAGGGAATCGTCCTGGGCGAACTGTGTTGGTTGCCTTTTGGCCGGATCCTCGAATTATATAATTAATATAATGTAAAAGTAATTAACCCGTGGGCTTTCAACTTATTCAACATTAGATAACTTGAAAAACCACAGGATATTGTTACCAAGATTAGATCTGAACTTCCTTGCATTTCTGGAAACAACACTAAACCTAAAATACGATACACTACATTTTTCAATCTCAACAAATTTCAGATTCCCTCCTCTTCAAAAGGATGCGAGATATTTCTTTAGATATGTAGAAATGATTTTTGTATACATGCAGACTCTATACAGTGTATAATTTTTTACGAATTTTATGAACGTAAGCTGGGCCTAAGGGGCTGTGTAAAGGTGCGATCGGAGATACCAGAATGAGTGGATTTGATACTGTAGCTAAGCTTACCATATGTATTAGTATGACCAGGGCTGTCCTGGTTTTAACGAATGGTCCAGGTCAACTTTTCAGCTGTACGGGTTTAGAGAAACAACTTTCAGGAAGAACATAATGGGAGATGAAAAGAATTTAATATGACAAATCATTTAAACGCAGATTGTCTTTAAATTGTGACTCTGCACACCCACAAAGTATCTTGAAAGCTTACGAAATCAGCTCAGAATAAGTTTTAAGGCAACGTTTCTGTTTAAATCGCTAAAATTGATAATCCCCGGATGCTTGCCATAAGAATATGCTGACGCTATACATAGCAAACTCGCATTAAGACGTAGACGCTGTTCATTGAAATTTATAGAAGCAAATTAGTCCATAATATTACCAGGTATATTATCATATATAAATCGATTGCTAATATTATTTCACTCAATATTAGTTTATTATGGCATAATAAATTGTATTTCATTACATCTTGATGAATACTTTTCTCTTTTAACTACTCCAGTTTGGTCATAATTGCGGTATGGAATTGTAGAGTTTCTCTATCGTCATAGTTCTCTGATAATAAATAAATGAGAATAATTACAGCTTTTTGTGAACATTTCGTCATAACTAACGAAATGTGTTGTTAATTTAATTTATTACTAATTTATTTAATATTCAGACGATAATCAATATATGTAATCTTGTCACAAAATATAATAATAATATTTTTCTTTGTAAGGTAGGTCCCCCTGAGCCAGACAAAGGCTCGTCAGGAGGCCCCAGGTTTAGCAAAGAAAATAACACATTTTCGATCAATAAGATATACAATAAGAAAACACAAAACATTATAAAAGTTATAAAAGATACAAGAATTATGAAAATAATAATAATAATAGAATTCCATTAACCGACCCGACCCCTTGCAGACCTCTAATTCATACCAATTCACTTTTTACTGTCAAATAAAAATTAAGATGCTAAAACGATGAAAGAGTTAAGATTAAAACCTAGGTGATTGTTGCAGACGCCAATGCAGTTTCATTGATGGCAATGATACTCTCACAAATGAATCGAAGATTTTTTCAAACGCTCTCCGTTAAAGAGATTGAAACGAAGCAATTTATTTCCTTCACAACTCCTGGACTCCGTGTAACTAAATTCTTCTCAATCCCGATCAAGGTAAACGGTTTCCGATGGAATACTTGAAAATATACGTAATCGCATCTACATAATAAAATGTTCGTCCTTCACGGGAAAGGCGCTTTTGATCGAAAACGAAATGGTGAATTAACGGACGAGTCTCGGAGAGGGACAAGAGAAATTAGAGAGAGTGATCGAATCTCAATTACTATTTCACGCTCATAAAGGCGTTCAATTTGAGATGAGAGAAGAATCGGTTAGAAGGGGAGGTAAATTACCAAAGAGAATCTCCCCCTTGGGGATTGAGAGGGAGAATGCTTAGGGACATGGGGCTATAGGAGTCGAGAGGAAGGAGGGTATGGGCGAAGGGTTTAGGGAGGGGTATTGGTATAACAGGTCAGAATTAACGTTTCTTCGAATTTTGTATTCCAGTTCATCTTCTAGAAGGACGTAACTCCGGAAAGTGCCGATGGGTGTATAACTTGACCTCTAGAGTAGCTTTCTTGATATAGTTTTATCTTCGGGAGGAAGGGAAATTGATTTAGATACGTATCACGGCATTCTGACATATTTAGAAAGGAAGAAAATAAATAATGCATTCATAATTCTCGATTCTTTTAATCCAAACGAACTATGCAATTCTATTAGGGCATTGATGATGATCAGTAATAGAAAAAGATATAAAAACTAGAGATATTAAATTTCTTGAGAGGTATATATGTATGTACTGTTAAATTAATCTATTACGACGTGTTTAAAAATACATTGGACAGCATCACAGACGCTCAGATTAGCAGAAACACTTGTCTCATATGCATTTCATATGGTATCGACGTCGTGCTTCAATGCTGAGTCTATATACGATTTAGCAAAGGATAATCCAAATAATGCCTTCTTTGGCTGAAAAAATTTACATGATAATTCTTAACTGTTATGATTAGTTTCAGAACGAAGTCATAAAATTCATGTTTTAAAGTTCAGATTTCATGTTGTTGGAAAAAATTCTGAACTGTCTGTAAAATCATCTGCCCGAAGGCAGGTATAATCTTCAATTCTTCCCCATTAGGTCTGAAGAGGAATGCAAGATGGGGCGTGAGTTGTTCGCCATTGCCTTCTTCACTAAGCAAGAATAACATCAGTAAAAGAACACCACCTGTAACACCATGAGTCGGTGAATTACATATTCATAGCATCCTATTAGAAGTTCTTACCAAGCAGCCAATTATAAAAACAAACGTTTGGTACTCGAGAGAGAGAGACTGAAACCAGAGCTAAGTTTCATATTCCAGCGCAGGAGTGTAGAAACTGTTTTCATTAGAATAGATGATTCATTGCACTCATGTACAATCGCCGAAATTTCATGGAGGAAAACGAATTTAATAGCGGGTTAATCGCCAAATAAATCTACATAGAATAATTTCCGGAGCATTCTCATTTAAAGACTGGAAGCGAGTTATTTAAACCTTCCATTTATTTAACGTGGTTTCTAAAAGGCCGCTATTAATTTCCTAATGGTCTCACGAAGTCTAAAGGCCGACGCTTAGCCACTCCTATTTCGTTAAAACTGGAATATGGTTACATCGATTTGTATTTTAAGGGTTGAAAAATAGTAAATTCACTGATGCAAATAGGGGTGGAATGGAAAAACATCATTGTAGGTAAAGAATGCATCGATGATAAATAATCTAAGGCAGGGTATGGGTGTCGAGAGAGTAATGTGACAAGAGAGAGGGAGGGGGTCCAGGGATGAGAGGGGAGGGAAGATGGTGTCATCTCTGAGCAGAATCCCATTTGAACACCTGCGCCACCCAAAGGAGTTTAAAGGGTGGTTAATTAAGGAGGATAGAAGTAGGCGTGAGAGTGGAATGATGGGATAAATGGGGAATACAAAGGGTAGAATTCACTTCCCCTCTTCTAAAGAGAGCGATGGAGGACATTCAGGGAATAACTGTTACTGCCCTATTAGTGCATAGGTTTTGCGATACCCCTCTTCGTTACTATTCCTATCTCTCTAATTTCTTATTATACACCAATTACAGTGTGAGCGATTGGAGTGCAGCGTTGATGATAGATTTTCTATCTTCAGCATATGTCAGATTTTGGAAATCTGCTGCGTTGAGGCATCTGCGCATGCGGTCTTTCTCTGCATCCAATACGACTATTTTTTGATTCTTCAAACCAGGGCATCGAACTGTGATATTTTCCGATCCGGTTATTGCTCCGGTTCGACGAAAAAAACGAATTTTAGTTCAATATCAATTTTTCTCTCTTTTTTACCATATGCGATCATATACAAGCTGAAAAGTAATGTCGTGCTAAAGAGATGACAAATACTACTTGAAATTATCTGCTAGCAAAACATTTAGCTCGGAGGATGGTTGAAACCTATCTTATAACCATTGACATAGATCATCAAAAAATGAAGCAAATCTGTCTTCTTGTAGGCATTATTTATTTTCTAATAAAATAGCTTAGGTCTAGTAATTAGCAAAGAGCAGGCTTTTATCCTACACTATATATGTAATGCCAATTCACCGTAGTATTCAAATTTAGTTCTATATGAAGTGGAAAGAAATTCCAGTATGTAACTATGGAGCAGAATAATCGTCAAGAAAGTAATGTAGTACATGATATGAAAGACATTACATGAAGTACATCCATCTGAATACGATACTAAAAATATGCCTCGTGTTGACTTTGAATTCCTTCAACGCACAGGAATAAATAAAAAATGTCCATGTAAATTATTAGACAGATATCTTAAATAAATTATCAGTTGCAAGATTAAAAAGTGATGTTCAGGAGCCAATATGAATGAGTTAACCTGAATGCGTAAATGTTGGTTTTGGATTAAAGATATCTCTGGGGAATTTTACATAGTAATTTATAATTTATTCTTCTAACTTGAGTTCCGCAAATTTATAACTTTAACCACATCCTTTATGTTAATACTAATTGATATTTTTCCTGTTTGATGAGTCAGGTTAGATTCAATTTCAGCTTTAATACAAGACCCTTTGTCAGTTTAGACTTTTGTATAAAGATTTAAAATTTAAGGCGTGAAAATATGGCGAAGACTAGTAGAAAACAAATGGAATGAAAATATCATCCACGAAAAATAGCAGAGGTGATATAGTCGCCTCGAAAGATGACGTGGATATATTGGTGATCGATTTAAACACGTGATCCCTCCCAATGTTTCTCACGGTCCGTGATTTGTTTCGGTAAAAGACGTAAGTCATGGATTCCCTTTTTCGGAAGGAAATTCCAATAATTTCAAGGGCACCGAACCGAGACGTCGCAAGGTACATAAACACAAGAAGAGAATCTTCGATGTTGGCCTCATTTTTTAGGCTTTATTTGGCAAAACGGGAAAACTCACGAAGATCGGAATGTACATAACCTTGAAGAGAAAGGGATCAGAAGGGGTACTTCACCGGAAAATCGGAAGTTTTTTCAATTGGAGCTATCGTCGATAAAAACATGTTGGTTCAGCTAGCTACATTTCATAGTGCAAAGGAATGTTGAAAGCTATACAGAAAACTCACTGTATGGCGCGCACACTTTTTCCTAACCCTACCAATTTCCATAGCTTGAATCTCATTCCTTGATATTTTGAACATTGCATGCAAAATTTAATTTAGTATGAAATATGAACCTTTACAGCGTTTTAGTCACGTCAAATCAGAATGATAATAGCCATCTTAAAAATATTTCAAATCTTTCTTCATGAATTTAAACGCACATATACATTACAATTCAGCTTAATTTGTATTGCATGCTCATTTTAAAACTTCATGGCTCTTTCATCTTATTATTTTCACTATGATTCAGTTCTCAGGTTGAATAGTGTATGAGGAAGACAAAAAAGTAAAGCTCATATAAAATTCCTCGAAATCATCCTCATTTTACAGGAATTTTCATGATGCCTGTTTTCAGTAAATTCGTAAACATACAATTCAGAGAACAAGAGTTCAGGGGCAACCCAAAATACTAGCTAAAGGTTGTATAACCATGAGAAAGACACTGTTATTGAATCTAAATCGAGAAAGCTTTGATGAAATACATTGCTTTTTCGTAATATTTTACATTTTCCTCCCTATAACGACCAATTCCGATTGCTAAAATCATGATTCATGTTGTATTCACTAGATAAGAAATCAATAAATTACAACATTCAATCAAAAAAAAAATAATTACGAAATTTAAGAGAAATATGTGTAGCCGACTGTAATTATTTCAGCAGCTTGACTTGGCTTTATTATTTAATTCGTGTTATAATTTTATTACGCAGAGTAACATTGAAAAATTTCGGACAGTATCTAGGTTTTTATCACGATTAAACTAAATCGTCTGAGAAATAAATGAGAATAAGGACAAAATGAAGGACATCAAATGCTTCGGAAAATATTACCTTGTCCCGGATTATTATTGCTTCGGTTTCGATTCCTGATGGAGGCTCACGTGAGAAATGAACTCAGCTGTCAAAGCACTTTTAAAATAACTACTAACTAATATTGCCTTAATTTTTCATAGCAGGGGCTACTAGTCTTAAAAAATTGATTGTCCAAATCCGGAAGAATCGTGTTGAATCCGACAAGGTTGTCAAGGTGAAAAGCAATACTGAAAGCCTCCATTGAGACTGAGGATGAGCGCATCCGTCCCACGCACCGAGGACATCGATTTTGGCTTCTTCTTGAGCACCTCTGGTCGGAAACGTAACAGCCCTCAAATTGAATTGTTCGGCGCGGAATGCAGCTGCTTCTTCCCCCTCCACTTCCACAGATCGGACAGAGGATAAGGCCTCAAAGTGCGAAGCATATCGCGAATGAGCACTGGAGAGAAGTGAGACAAGTAATTAACGTGACTCGACGAAAAGATGACACCTCATTCCTATTCTCGGACCCATTGCAGTCCTCGATCCTTGACTATATAGAATAGAAAAAGGATTAGGAACAAGGATACCTAAAATTTGGAAAAGGGACTAACGAAGTTGGATTCTAGATAAATTTCTCTTCTCGTAGCAGACTAATTATCGGAAATTAAGAAAAGAAATTTTATAAATACAGGCGTGAGACCTAGAATAAACGCTAAGAATGAACAGGCGTAAAAAAATATCTGTTGAGACCAGAAATGAAACCACGGATCTATTTCACTTTCCGGGATGATAAAAAGAATTATTTTGAAGGAATTAGCTGTCGTTTGGAATTAATGTATGTACTTGAGATATAATTTAATTATTTTCGTTCGATGCACCGAAGGACGGCGAAATTTATGTGGCATTCTGCATTAGTTGGATATATTATCAATATTAGAATATTTAATTGAGATTTCGAGGAAACAAGTCCTTTATATTTGAACCAACATGTGTAGTCAGTTTCCGTCTTTTTTGGGCGAGATTGAGACTAGTCTGTCTTTTCTTCTAACGCATCCCCGTAGTTGTATGCAAAAAGAGAAACTTACCATTAAGACATATGTTCATGATACCAATAGAAATACTATTGCTATATTCGTGCAAAATTTCCGCTATAAAATTGCACTATAATGTTATTCGCGCCACGTTTATGAAAATGAAAAATATCTTGAATCATGTGCCTAGAATCACATCACCTAAAAACAAGATTTAGCGAGATTTGTCGCTAAAATAGCATCGGGATGAAAATTTTTCCATTCTGATATAAAATTAACCTTTATGAAATCAGCAGCAGTACTACATTCACGCCATTTACATGGGAGAATGAAGCTAATTTCATATCGATTACGATGTACGTCCGATCTATTATAGCCAACAATGCAACTACGACAAGCAGAAATTCCTCATTAGCAGCGCCGCCTGCAGATCCCTTTTCGTTCCAAAAGAGCCGTTTGATGGATAAGCAACACGCTCCAAAGACCACGGGGTCATCAGACACCCCACGCTTCATCGGCGTCGACCCATTCGGATCCCGCGGGAACCCACGGTCCGAAATCGACGAAACTGGTTGGCCCAAAAGGACAGGAAAACACTAGAAAGAAGCAATCAAGTAGAGAAAAGGGAAAAAAGGGAAACTCTTCGCCTGGCAAGGGGACATGGAATTGAAAAAAATCCCGAAAAGGACAGCGACGGTACTAGAGAGATATTTTTCTCTAACGGACATTTCATGCCCAGTGATCTCGAGGATTGCCCATCGAGGAAAAGTGATGGTATCATTCCATTGTTGACGTTGTGAGCGAGGATTAGTCTTTACGAGGATGAGAAAATGGTCTACATCACAGGAAATTAGAGTGGACGAATGGAATGAGCCGTTACTAATTCGCACGTAAGGTGATCATGGAAATTACAATAAACTAGGATGTGAATGAGGATACATCGGATTTGATTCGTAATTATTACATTATTTCTCATTTTAATGGATGTGTATGGGAGTCTTAGTGGAAGAGAGGGACACTTGAGCCTAACCTCGCCAATAAAGGATCTATCTTAATGATTTAATTCCAGTACTCAATACTAATCTATCATCGAATGTATATTTATGTCCATCTTTAAATTCAACACGAAAATTCACATACGGGTGATAGAATACTATTGTAACAATTATGTATTCATACCTAGCCATTATGCACTTTATTTTAAAACCCAAGTTTAAATTGCGATAAAGTTGAGGTGTTAATGTGTTGGGTACTTTGCTTCCTCTTTTGGTAATGAAGCCTGTCGTGAGGTCACTTTGGTAAAATTAAGCAGCTTTTCCCAAACAGAAAAATATCGGATCCCTTCATGCAATGATATAATTAGACGGTAGTGAAAGAAATGAGTTTCCATAACGGAAGAGATATAGAAACTTGATTATATAAGTATTAGGATTCGGCCTGAAATAAACTTCTTCGTTAAAAATTTTAAACTATAATTGAATGGAACAATGTGGCGGAAATATATAAAACAAAAAAAATCTACTTTTCTTGGACCTCTTTCTAAGTATTTAGCCCAAAAGTATGAATATAATGGGTGTATGAACTCGAAATAGAAATGAAAAATATTTGCTTTCCATGTTCAGTAGATCAGCATTATTTTTATAATACAAATTACAATAAAATAATTTCTGCCAGATTAGCAGCTCACTTTACGGTATCCTCGACACCAACATTTGATTTTTGGGTACAAGTTGACGCGAATGTGGATAATGAATGAATAAATTAAAAGCCAGTGAAAGCGATTCCAGGAACTATTATGAACATCAAATTCACAAGAAGAAAAGGAATCCTACTAAATTCTTGGAAACAGATTTATGTAATTTCTCGTAGGAGCGAATCTCACATCGCTTTATATCTCATGCATGATTTTCCACATAAGTAAATCGACGAGAAATTCAAAGATAATGAAGGCATTGAGATTTAGAACTCACAATCAGTAAAGAAAGACATGTTGTACTTTCCTCCCTAAATGTACCAAGGATAGTGACTAGCAGACTGGCGTAAATTAAGGAAGGGCCCATGTCACACACATGGAATTGAGTCCAGTAATCTGATAATTGATTAGGGTCAAGCGGAGGGAGGCGGTAAGATGGCCAGGGATACCAAAAGGGATTAGCGGGACATGACTGGTGGGAGAGAGGAGGATTGGTCATCTGTCCATTTTAGGGGATGTGAAGTAGTAATTGTAACATGAACTGTGCAATGCCGAAGAAAGAGGCTGGCCTTGATGCTGTGCCTAATCGAATACCTAGCAAGGTATTCTTTACCTGAGTTATTGATACCATGAAACGTGTCATTATATCAATGTATATGTACTCAATATATTGCCAATTGGTTCATCATCGTCTAAGAATGCCTGACTCACTAATCAGCGCAACCACTTCTTCTGATTTTTCTGGCATAACAGAATTTCAAATTTTAATCAATCAATTCCAGCTCCTTAACTCTCATGGCATCCGTCGCTCTCACTTCGAAATAACAAGTAGTATGACTAAACAAAAATTCTCTCTGTAAGGAAAAAGGATCAAATGTTTCAATTAGTTACGTATACTTGCTTATTAGAGAGCTATACTTATTTAGTTAGAGATACATTGCTAAGTGAATGATAATATTTAGACTTATTTCTAAGGTACTTTTAGAAATATATAAAAATATAATTAAGTATTTCATTATAAATACACCTTGATAAAATTCTTGACCTTAACAATAATCTAATGGAAAATTAGGCGTAAGGTAATGAAGATTAAAAATAAATCGAAATGGTGAGTATTAATTTATTTACAGAAAGTAGATCACAGACAATTTTACATACACGAAAGGATCTTTGGCATGATTAAACACAGTTATCAACTATCGCACTTCGAGGGCAACGAACCATTGCCATAACAGTATAAAACGTGAGAATTCTAATCCTATTTACATCCACCCGATAAACTCAAACCTTTATTTCCACGAAACGTATCGTTCGGTCACAAAGAAAAATTAATATCGATTCGAATGCTGATGACGATCCTCAGTTATCCCTCGTATTTAACGCTCTCATTAGATGGAGACAACCATTTGCAAAGACATTCGAATTTCCAAAGCGAGCTATCAGTTTCTCGAAATGAAAATCTTCGTGATATAACTCTCGGCGCCACCATCGACGTGCACCAGAAAGAAAATTATGTCCCTCGGAAGGAAAGATCCTCCTTTAAAGCGTAAACGACTTTAATTGAAATAAATGCTGCCTCATCTTATCGTTACGAGATCGCGTGCAGAATTTCAAACAGAAGAGGACGCAGCGCACGTTCGTTTTACAAGGAAGATATCGCGTGCCAAGGAGCTCTAAGGGTTGGGAAAAGGATTCGAAAGAAAGGGAACGAGAGAAAGCGAGAGATTGCTCCTAATTGCAACGAAAAGACGGCGAGAATCGAAAGCGAAAAAGAACTGTTTGAGAACCATTTTGTTGCTAAACCATCTTTTCCCGTTCGTTGCAAACATTCAGTCGTAACAATCACATCAGGAGGCCTTTTTTGCTGTCTGCAGAGAATGAAACTGAAAATACAGAAAATACAAAAAAACGTTTAAATTATGTTTTCGAGTTAAATGATAGAATTAATGGTCCTCATGACAACTTATTAGATTCATCCCTCAGAAACAAAGCAGATTTGCAAGAAAAAGTCCATCTTGACGACTTGATTCATACGTTACAAACCTTATGAAAGACAGAGGATATCGAAAACTTAGCTCACACTATTTAAGCTTACTGTTAAATGTATGAGCTAGAGGTTGAGAAAAGTAAGAAACTAAACAAATGTTCCTGTTTTCTGATCAATCAACCATTTGATTGATAAAACAAAGATTGTATTTACGACGTTTAAAACATATATGTGGAGAAAATACATCTCTTGCTCTCTAATCAACTTCAGATGCACCGAATTTCCCAAATCCAGGAATTATACGGTTATTACTGGCTAATATTACATTGACTTTTGTAAATTATAATAGCGTAATAACTGGTATACCGGATATTGACTCCGTAGAAATAGAAACAGAGATCTAAACTCGATGACACAAAAAGTACTTCGGCAATTACTCCGTATTTACATGCGAAATATATTAACTGAAACCAGGAACAAATTAAGACGGTATTCTTCCCCAGGTGCTGAAAACGAAGCGAGACTACCGATGGGTACAAACGTTCAACTAATTCTCGTAATTATACGTCGAGAACGTGATTGAGATAAGCTATGTAACATATGGCAAGGCGTAAGATCTCTATCTTGGAGAGCTTCTTGTCTGGGGGAAGAGTTGGAAGCAATCTGCGAAGTTTGGCGAATGATGCATTAAAAGCTTCGACGCGAACTCTCTCTCTTGTCGCGTGCGCCGTTCTGTACTTGGCTGTGGCACGGCGACGTCGGCGTCTCTCTTCGCGCGATAGGGCGCCTGTGGACACGGCGGTGGACGGCGTCGCGACGCAGCTGATCGGATTCCCCGAAGAGCCCAGGGAAGACTGGATCAAATACTGGTTCTCTCGATCCCTAGTTAAAGTAAAGATTATTATTAATCAAACGAGGATCTCGCCAAATATTTACATAGGATCTTACTAGTATAAGTTCTCTAACGAGCTACCAAGGAGAGATTTCAAGAAAAATAACAAATTTCTTAAAATCATGCTTATCAAATTGTTCTATTATTATCTTCATTATAATATATCTATAAGGTATTTAACCCGGAAGTAGTTTGAACCTCACTATTCGCCTTCAGTATTGGCAACGAAAATCTTTGGAGAGAGAATACTAGGCAAGTTCAGAAGTAAGATAGTTTGGCCTTGCTTTTCTCACTGAGAGAGATCACTTCAAGGGGAACAAATCCACGTAACTAATAAAATTTTTAATAGTATTAAATTTGGAGCGATTAATTATTCAACATTAAGCTTAACTCGGTAGAATAACATGAGTGAGACATAAGTAAACTAAAGATACATTTTCCTCTATCCTGTATCAAAAGACAAACAAAATATTCCATTCATCTAGATGTGGTAGCACTCTTGGAGCTCTGATCTTATGAAAAACGCAAAATGATTATTTTCAGATGAGATGCTTAGGCAATCTAAGCACTTAACATGTTTAAAATTCTAGAATCCATATAAGTGGATTTATTGCGACACAATTCTGCAAAGTTGAATTGAAACGAAGCCTTGATATCAGTGAATGAGAGCGATACACTTAATACCAACAAATTCATCATTGTTTTGGTTCGACTTGCAGTGGATGGATTTTATGTACTCTGTCCTAGGTAATTGAAAATTTGGTAATCTTCAGCAATTTTACTTGCAACTCAAATAACGTTAATTTTTTTAATAAACTGCATAGTCAATTACATCGATAGTAGGTTGTAACATGGGATTTGGAGAGAAGAAAGGGGCTGTAGCTTGCCCGTTCATGATTATGAATGATAAAATCATTCCTTGATAAATACTTTGAAATAAACTTGTTGTGAATATTCCGTCACCTTGCGCTTCTTACTCATTGATACCGATTGAATTAAAATCTAATGTCTATTTTAGAACTTTTTATTCTTTCGATTTTGCACTTATAGCAAATATAATGCCTCTCTTTCTGAACATTTTCACTTTTTGATGAGGAGATCATAGAAATCTTTCATTCCAAAGTATAACGAATAACGATTACATTTACCCTGCAAGGACTTCTTCCACTGACTGTTCGCCGGGATAAATTTTGCGTGCATTCAACGTGCATCTGATAGCCACAAATATCTAACCCGACACACAAACATCACAAACGGTAGCGTATGTTGAGCGATAAGGCATTCGCGTGCAGCTAGGATATCGAGAAAAAGTGAAATTTTCCGGAAATGTAGCTCGGTGCTCCTGTATATATGAGAGAGAGAAGGATGAAGGTCAAATTCAAAGGAGGGGAGCTATTGATAGCCAACCGATACGCAAAAGAAGGCGTTCCCTATCGGGTCCTTCCTTCTAACCGCACTTCCACCTCCCTGAAATATACATGTGCAGACATGGGCGAAAGACATAACCCCAGCGCGGCTGAATAATTGATGGGAGTTGACGATATGCATTCATATCTTCCGAAATGGATATGCGATCGCAGGACACGCGAGGCTTCCTTCGGAAAAACACAGAAACATGTGAAGGAAGAGGAATGTGCGTCGAAGAGATAGAGTCTCTGAGCCTAAAGGTATAGAATGTTACAAATTGTAGGAAGTTACCTTCTTCTGAGAGTTGACAAGTGGAGGTCGAAGGTGTGGTGGTTTTCGCCGTCCGAAATATCTCGGTCCATGTCCATCTCTCCTGCGCTGTCCATTTCTGAAATAGAATCAAATTTTTAATAACATAATGGTTGAGTTGATGATGTATAATGTGATTCCCATATTATATTATCTATAAAGTTCACCATTAACTACTATAAATCCTGAAGCATGAGTGAGGAGTTTGCTTGTTGCCGTTGCTTTCCTCACTGATATTAAATGCAGAATTATTAAAAATCATCCTTTCTACTGCTGCAGAATTATCTTTCAGGTGACTTAAACGTTACCTCTTATTTGCTGTGTTTCCGAAGTAGGAGATACCAAGGGTTTAGACTAGTTAATTCGTAAAATGTTGGATCGTTTGAGCCCAAAAATTATTTTGAATATGCAGCGGATTTTTAGTAAATTACCCGATTTATTTTCCGCAGAGGATAAGCTCTTATACGTAGATGAAGAACATAAAGGAAGGAGTATTGAATGACTACTACGACCAAGGTAAGAAATTAACGGACTTAACGTTCTGTGTCATAGAAATGGCCATACTCATGCCTCTAAATCAGCGATCGCCAACCTGATCCCTATCGCTTTTCATAGGGTGTTTTAAGTTTTCAGCTAAGCAGTGATTTTACTAGTAGTGTTATTATTAGTATTGTACATTAAAATTCCCCGTTGGTTGGAGAGAAATTTACAATTAAGGAATTTCAAAAGCACTTCTAAAGGACGAAGACGAAGAATGAATATCGTAGGAGAATTTTCAATAAGACTGATGCTTTAAAAGAAAGGGATAAACATGTTAATGGAATAATGCATAACATTCTCTGATTCATTCCCCTTATTATATTGCACCTACTTCTAAAGAAATACTAACAATTTTATTTGCATCTCATATTTTCCTTGACGAATGTGCCAATTCTCAAATAAATGTTTGGCTGTATTATGTAAATTTGTAGAGTCGATAAACATTATTATTTTCATTAATTCCTCTCTGCATAAGTGCTTCCATCAATACTGAATTTAGCTATTGGAAAATCGGTGGTCGGTAGGGAAATTATTCGTATAAACGTAAGCGGTAGGTAAAGAAGGTTAGCGACCACTGCTCTAGATAAATTTTTTCCGGTGTAGGGCGAAGAAGGTATCCTATGGCTACGATGGATGATAGAGATGCATGAAGAGAACGCGAAGAAAGAAATTGAACGAGTGGGAGATGGCGCCTTTTTCCTTGCAGTTCCCTTAGGGTGTGGAAACTCTGGGGAACCGTTTGGATGCTCAATAAGCGGATCCGAAGGGAAATAGCTAATGCTTAGCAAACACGGACAGCTCGGGGAAAGGCGAAAGAGGGATGAAGAAAATAAATAGCTAAAGGCGAGAAAGATGATAAGGACGTCCCATAAATAAATCACGGCACAGCAAAGGAATCTAAAGGTCTCTAACTGTGCAGATTAGGTGGTCTTCATATGAAATTCGCTCTATTTCTTAAAGAATGAGTTTTGAATTGTTTCCCTAAATATGTGAATCGTTCGTGGAAAGAAAGGGGAAAATTAAAGATATTTCGTCTTCATTTTATAATGTAACACTTTTAGGAAATGCCTTTTCTGTTAAGGTTAATAATTCACGATAGCGACGGTTAAGATTCTGTATCTTTCTGGGAAAATCATCAAAACAATTTTCTGAAAATCAGCACAATGCATTCTTATGGAACAACTGGGACTTTGGGATTTTGGGATGGGCACAAATCCATCATAGCTGTATCAGATCTTTTTCTTGTTTCTAGCTGACTAGCTCATTACGCAAAATATCAGTAAGTCATTCATGGCAATAGTTTAGGCCCTGGATCCGTTTTGGCTGCTTTCCATTTATAATAGTAAGGTTATTTTAATGTCAAAGGCCACTATCTGGGAAAACTATTATTCATAAACAACTGTTTGGGGGTTTGATTTCTTTCTTATCAATTCAACTACCAAGTTTCATCAAAATATGCGTTTCCGACGCTTAAAACTCCCCATCTAAGAAACGCAAAAAAACTAGTCGATAGGAGTTTAAATTGCCCTATAAGTTAACATGGGACTTTTAAATTACTTGATGGACTCGTACATTCTCTGATAAAAATCATTCTAACACTTTATTTTACAAAACTCGTCCCATAATGACATTAATACCTTTATGCGACCATAAAGTTCCATCAATTAAGTTCAATATAGAGCATAAGAGTTCTCTAAATGATTTATTCTAACTTAAAATATAGAAATATATCTAAGAAGCTAAAATTCCCTGAACACCTAATCAAATACATAAATTGTAACTCATAATAAGCGATAAAACGAAATTAATCTAGCGGAGACTTAAACGTCCGAATGTTCCTATAACCATCGCTGTATGCATAAAAATCAATAAAACGTACAGAATATGGAAATACAGCGTATTAAGAAAAGAAAACCGAAACCGGGAACATAATTTTGATAAATCAATAAAAATTTTAATTGAAAGAATCCAAGAGATTAGGAAAACCTTGTATTCTAACAAAACAGGAGTGGTTAGAAATATGTAACGGGGTGTAACTGGGTACATATGGAGGGGATGAGGGGAGAATAAACGTCGGCCTCATCCCTTAATCCTCTACAACCATATATCAAATCCGTAACAGGATTTGCGTCTGCCGCCATTTTATGACGCAGCGGTCGACGCCTGCGCCCCCTCCTCACTGTTTGCTCTCTGTAAAACAAACCTAAGGATCTCCGTAACCCTTTCCTTGTGTTTCCCCTTCTCCCCCATTACCATTCTAACTGCACAATCAAACAGACGTGCACGGCAAGTTCTTTTGCCAATGGCAGGTGCCGTGGGCAAGTGTTTTCTTCGACGGAAGGGCGAAGCAGAGGGGAAATCGGTCATAACTCTTGCCGACGTAGAGGCTGGGATTAAGCGATCAACTCTGGATCACAGCTAAAATTATAACAACAACTTCTAGCTTCAAATTGGAATATTTAGATTCTTAAATCCTGAACAAATGTCAATCCTTAGGGATATTGAGATCGATCATTCGGCTACGCGCCAGATGGTTTACTGGAATGTTTGGTCAATTACCAGAAGGTTTAGTAAATTTAAATATCACACTGAAATAAAATACACGATAGAAAGTTTTCTTCGAAGTGCCGGGTATGCATTTACAGGTCCGCGTATGTATTTCATGAATGGAAATGGAAAACGAAAAATATAGTCTTCTATGAAAAAAACGTGATGATTACAGTCGCTTCGCTGTGTTTCTTGAGCGGATGTAGCTTTTTGGGATTTAGCAGTGGAGTGGAAATAATAAAAGTGCATTAATCAAACTTACTCCATCTAGCAGACAATAAATTGTAGGAAAGAAAAAAGAAATTCCCCAAGTTCTGATTGCCACAAAATATATTCGGGTGCCCAAGGAGAAAATTTATACGCTTGCTGTCCTGCACTGTGATACTGAGTATAAAATTCTCCGTGAAATATATATCCTAGGAGAAAGTCCAATTAAAGTAAGAATTAAATTAAATAGAGAATTTTTAATATTTTAATTTAATTAGGGAGACTGTTTGTTGAAGAAATATGAGAATGACAGAGGCATAGATAAAATCTGCAATCTTAAAATAGTAGGGAAATTATTAATTGTAGAGAGCTTTTAAATCTAAGGATAATCACTTGCACGACATATTTCTTCTTTAAAATTATATGTGATCAGTATTTGAAAAGCAGTATCATTCCAACTTAACCGTATCTGCTTTTTACACCATGGTGAGTAATGCAGTAGGAGTCATACAGGCATATTATTTATGATTATAAGGAAAATAACCCTAGTTATGAAATGGTAGTATATGAAGTTAGCTGGATGACTGGAGATAGACAGATGGTAGTGCTTTGTCCACGGTAGATACATAAAGAGAGGTTTACAATACACAGGTCTCGACGTAGGAATTCATCATTGGGGTTCTCATTTTGCTGACGGAAATATTTCAAAAATACAAAAAATTTGCTAATAATACTGTCAAAAGTATTATTAGCAAATTTTTGAGAATTTCATTATCAAAATCAACGACAATTATGAAGAAAAAGCAAACGTACGTCAAATTGTTATAATCCTATCGATATGAACGATGTTTAAAGTGTTCATAAGGAGTCATAGAAATGACCTGATGTAGATAGTAAATGATAAATTAATGATAGGGAATATTAACATTTTGTCTTAATAATTTTCCATTGATAGGGTTCAAAAATATCTCTTTAAATTAAAGTACAAGCTAAGCATAAAAATCTCAGACTTCCTTCCATCTTGTTTCTGTCTATTTCTCAGCAAAAAGTACAAAGTATTATTATAAGTTATAATGTAATGATCACGATTTATCATGATCTTGTTTTTAAATAATGCGCATGGAAGCAACTAGAAATAACATAATATAAGAATAATTAATTCGCTGCAATTAATGCAAAAAACATGTTAAGTAACTTCTACTTCTTCCACAAATAGATATACGACGAATATTTTGTAAATTTTACTCAAATTTATCTTGTTAACGAAAAACTTGTTACATAAAGTTACATATTAAAGACACTAAATAGTAAGATACAATGTTCCAAATATTTATGGATTTTTCAATGCCTTGCCGTTTATTAGACGATTATATTCTGTTTTAAAATTTCGATGCATATATCCTTTGATATATTCAGCAGATGACTCAGAATTTTCAATGTTAATGAAGAGTCATACACATAATGATGAAACGAAAGTATTTATAATACACAGAGAGATAAATCCCTGAAAACAACGAGAAAGGTTGACAAACTATAACTTGAAAATCACTTACAGTTAATGTTTAATTATTCGATATTCAAAGATGTTAAATATTTTTTGAAAAACCTACTTCAATATGGAACAATTTGCAAAAATTTTACTCTACAAAAAGCTGAATGTTTAATGATTTACTTCTGGATTAGTTATGGTGGAAAGGTAATATTTTTCATCTCTGGATCGATGAAGCAATGAAAGCAGCTGATAATTGTGTTATTAATATTGCATAAAATATTATCAACAGTTGAATTATCTTCAGACACAATGAATAGAAAATTTCTTAATCAATCAATATAAAATGAATACAATTAAGCCCTTTCATAAAAGCATATAGTATTAATGTTTGATCTGATGCTTCAAATCAGATTACATAATTGAAATCGGTCTCATGGCTTTCTGAAAAGAGTATTTTTCCATTATAGTTCTGGTGAGGTTTTCTGAAATTAAAGATTTTCGATTTTTCGATGACTTTGCACTATACAAAATGTGGCTTCCTTCATCTTTCATATATTGATAATGACGATTTGCGCCTATCCAAAGATACAATACCTAATTATTAATGTTATTTTGAAATAATCTTGCACCTAATTATAATTAATCATCCACTCACTATAAAAAGGGACTGAATTCTACATTTATCAGGAGTAAATATTTCTAAAAAGTCCAGAATATAAATACAATAGCACTTACGACACAGCTTAATTCACTCCGAAAACAAGTGCATTTTCTTAAAGCAATGTCTCCATAATTATCGGCAGTCTATATTCCTTCATTCACGGGCATCCTGCAAGGAGGGAGCATGCAAAGAAGGTTCCCGGGCGTATAAAGTTACAACCGGCGAACGCCTTCGCAATAGAGACAATCGGACGGTCACATTTGCCCCCTACGGCCCAATCAGTCTCTCGGCCAACGACAGGGGGCACGTGCCGCGGTTGTGAAGGGATGTAGGCGGGCCACATTTGACGCCTTGGGCGTACGACTTGCGGGAAGGAATAATGTGTGCGCGGCCATCTTGTTTTAATTGCCATCTTTGCGTTGTCCTTAGGGACGAAGCGTCATAATCATTCAACGCGTGATGAGAGTGTGGTGATGATTGGTGGGCCGAGGGTAATAGAAGGGCGTGGGACTAAAAAGCGGATGAAGGAGTATTGTAATCATGGGAAGAAGGTGCTCAGCTGGGAGGTCGCAGATGAGTGATCGGCGATTCGGGAATTGAAAATTAACGTCGACACATAGAACTGAATAGCTCCGTACGCTAGGGAGTTGAGTATTATATGAGAGAACATCATGTTCGGGTTTGATTGATTCAAATTTTTGGTGTCCGCTCAATCTGTATGAATGTGGCAAGAAAAATTTTAATTTTAGTTTCAAACAAACCTTCAATTCAAGTTTTCTGTAAAGTTAGAAAATTTTATAGTTTGAGAAATCCGTCTTTAAGAATGGCTTACTATAATCTTAAATCGCCTGTAAGAAGTAGCTTCATAATTTGATAAGCATTAAACGACGATTTATAGCATCTCTATCTCCACTTCGAAATTCTTTAAATTTGTATAATATTCTGCCTCTAATAATTGAACTGAATCATGATTTGAATATCATTGGAGTTTTCCCTGCAGGTCTGGTCGTTTCATGATATTTGGGGAGTATTTAATCATTTTTAATTATGACATTTCTCCCGTAAACTTCGGGCACATATATATTATACTTTCAATCAATTTGGTGGTAGAAAATGACCTTAAAACGGAAGAATATAATAATTGCTATGCAGAATTAAGCTCATGAGACCAAGGCTATAGAAATGTTTCAATAATATGAAGCAAGATTAAAGTATGATTGGTCCCAGATTGGGGCATAGGACGGACTTTATGATTTTTATTAGTTATTTGGATCAATATTTTTAATGAACTAAAGAGAATTTTTATCATTAGTTTACATTATCATAGAATCATGATCGGCTCTCAGTTACCGTTTGCCATTTATAAGGTAAGAATAAAACTTGAAGGCATGTTGAAAATGAAACAATTATAGGTGTAGCAAAGATGAAAATTTTAAATCGCTGGATTGATATTTTGATGCATATAATTTCATTTATAATCCTATCGGCAACGATTTTTGTAACCAATCGTTTTCGTCCAAACTTGGATGAAAAATCAAAGGAAGAATGGAAACAAAAAATTCACCCGAAGCAGGGCCGGTTAAACATGCCTGGCAACTTGTGAAGCAATATTTTCTACTATTTAACTGGTTAATACTTATGTACTAATTTCTCTTCCGACAATTATTCCGAAATTCATGAGGTCAATCATTCATTCGAGTAATTTTCGGAAACTCAATGTTTAATTTATTCTCAAATATCTCTTCAGATGTTAACAATATCGGCGTTTACTAATGTGAAAAACGAGAAATAACGGATATCTTGGAGTACCACACACGTTCTATGACAATGACACAGGTTTTAAATATGCTAATTGCAAATATGTAAACTATTTCTCTCTATCATCCACCCATTAAGGTACACTACATAAAAAATGTATGCATTTTTAACATTGCATCAAGGCAAACAATTCACAGACAGAAATTTCACATGAGCACTTATAGTTACACAGAGTACTAATGAACATGGCTTTGGATAAGAAAGTAGTGCAATTGTAACATATGATACAGGTAATGCTTTATGTATAAATTATATTGCCAAAGATTTAAATGTATGAAATGTTTCTTCTCTTGGCTGCAATTAAATATAAACCACCTGCATAATTTGGATATTCAACTTATCCAATAGCAAAAAATGTAAAATATTCCAAAGTATAATAACCCTAATCTGCTACCACAAGAAAAAAAGTTACGAAGAGAATATAAAAAATTGCATTAGAAAAAGTAAACATCATGTTACACCTTTACATCTTGTTTTTAGTGCGACTTCTGTATAACGCCAAATTAGTTCCTACGATCATTTGTTATTCGTCACACTTATCATATATTAAGATATTACTGCGAAATTATCAACAGATATCTCAGACATCTTAAGAAATAACACGTTATTTAGTATCTCGTCATTTATACTTACATAAAAATCCCACATTTTCAAGCTTTGCTCGGAGTGCTCATATAACTTTCCGATGACCAACAATTGTTGGCCTTATTCGTTGCGCCTTGTCACAGTTACTTTGCTCACTGTCTGAAACCGGCCCTGACCAGAAAAATAATCGAAACCCACTAACGACCGAAGAGTTCGACCAATACATACACAAATACACGACGAATAATTGACGAGGAGAGATAAACTATTCACCCCTTAGAAGAAGAACAGGGCGGTAAGCGTCGTAACGGCACCATCTTTTTATTACGGTCCTCCCCATATTATTTTATTTAAGGTGAATTTGTTGGAGAGGCGCTGGGCGGCCAGTAGGCACACCGGGGGAAAAGAAAGGTTATGCTCCCGCGTTATGACCCAATATATTAAGTATTCATTTTTATACCCGGTCTGGGGTTGAAAGAATCCACGCAGGAGGGCTCATCGAAGGACCATTTGTATTCCTTGCCGAAGCCAGAATCTTCGGCTCGATCGAGAAAGGATCGCAAAAGAACTGGGAGAAGAAGGAGACAGAGGTATCCTTCGAAGGATGAGGGATTTACACCAATACACGGACCGCAATACCCTGCACTGATTTTTCCGGGAGACTTTTACGCTCGCTGCAAAGAACGCAGAACACGCACACGAGGGCAGTGCGCTATTAATGATTCAATGCGGAAAGGGATAAGAATCCTAGATTGTGTGACGAGGGCTGCGACGGAGAGCATAAATCCGATTGACAACTATGGGAACGACTTCCTTTACGCGGGTGTTTATTTTATCTCGGGAACGTGTTTCTATTTCTTTTTTGATTGTATTCAGATCGGCACAGCAGTGGGAAGGGTGCAAGAATTTAAAGTCGGATTCTTATTTTCTGCTTTTTAGGTTTAAGTCGGTGTCTTAATGAGATTTTCAATTTGGATAGCATTAGCTGGAATGCATATTTTCAGTATTGAAATCTCCATACTTTATTGCTCCATAAAGATCACGATGAGCGTGAAAAGTATCGTGCGAAATTTCTCCCTTAAAACAAAGATCACCTTGATATTAAGAAAAAATTTCCATGTATTCATTGGGAAAGTAATATGCAAGGTAAATGAAATTTAAATCTGAGGAGCCATGGCATTGAACAAGTCGAGAGTGACTATTATTCAATCTCCGATATTTCACTTTCCAAGGCGGATACTTCAACTATTTGCGCTATATCGCTAAACACTCTCAGGGATTTTTTTCTGGACGGTTAAAGCACCCTATGGCTATGACATTGAGACCGAGACACTTCTGACTTTTTCTACTAACTCTGTTTATCCTTGTGTTTTTCGGTCACTAGGAAGCGTGGTAAAGTAAAAATAATATCTTTTTGTTTGGAAATACAATTCATTGCGCTGTATTTTAAGTTGTGTATAACGGATCCTGAGGGAATTATACATGATCCTTGTCGTATATCATAGCTATGCATTCAAATATATAAATAATAGAAGAATTTCAGAACATACTAGATAATTCCTTGCAAGATTCAATCTAATCAGGAACATGAATTAGAAAAATAACTCCAGCGGATAAATCAAAATATACAGAGATTTTCAGATGGCTAAAATTTATCATGTACAAAAAATTTTAAATCCTCTATATTAAGTTTAACGTACTCTCCAGATTTTATTCCTATTGCATCAAATTTAATATACTTATGGTTGCAAAGATTGGTGAGAATGTAAATGTAAATGTTTCACTATTTTCAAAATAAGATAGCATTAAAACGAGAAGAGTAAAAAGTAATTTTCGATAGGTTTCCCAAAAAAGCAAAGTTCCATTTTTAACTTTGAATATTTCTGAAGATTCGCCACTGAATTTGATGAAAAACTCGACCCTATACAAAACCCAGTGAATGCTGCCAAATATATGTTCAATTATAGATATAAAAGGATAAAAATTAAATATAGGTTTCAAATATACTCTGTAAAAATAATATTTCCCAATGCGCAAGTTTAAAGTTCTCCGCGAATATTTTTCTTAATACATATATATTCTTTGAAATCCTCTCAGAATGTAATATCGCCTTTTCTAAATCGACGTGTTAATTGGTGTCACGTAATTAAGAAAAATTATCTTTTACATGTCATTTTTATATTAGAAATCACTAACAAAGTTTTTTAATTTTAATAAAAAAATGTATATCTCAAAAGTATTAACATCAAGGCCAATCGCATCAATTAAATTACGCTTCAAATAATTCCAGTGATATTGCCTTCTAAAATCCTGGTTTTCTTCCTTCCCAATTTTCATAGAATGAAACCTTTACTAGTAATTTCAGCTTCAGTAAAGCTTCAGTATCTACTCTGTGGTGTTTCAAAATTGCGAAAGCCCTTCTCCCGATGTAGTAAAAATAATAAAATCTACGGAGGAAGGCGTTGTTTGTGAAACCCCATAATAAATAAAACGAAGACTGGAGGTTGTACTTTTTCCACAGATATATTTGTTTCACACGATCGGTTTCGACGAATAATCGTCATCAATTAGGTAGATATAATTGGAGGAAAGGAATATATCTGTGGAAAAATATAACCTTCTGTCTTCGTCTTATTTAGTAAAAATAATAACGATTCTGTCCTAACTGAAATGTAACTAGTGTCTAGCAAGTTATATAATATAAATTTAATGACTTTTACAGGAGAGAGATTGAGATTAATACATCTTTTCTTACAACTAGCTTTCGTCGTATGAAATTTAACAGAAAGAGACACTATGAAAAAATGCGTGGAGGAAAACTAATTTGTGAATTTAAAAACTTAATTTTTGTTTGTATAAAAACCTAAGTTTTAGCATAGAGTAAGAATACTTATTCTATGGTTATAAAGATCGATCAATAAAGCAACGAGAAAAAAATAAGCAATGGCGTCCCTGCAATAGTTGGACTCCATAACGTCAGCTAAAGGAAACTAAAACACGTACGAAAAAATACTGCGTGCCATCACTACAGTAGTTTCATAACATATTTTTCATATTTTAGTATTTATAACCAAATGAAAGTTCAGAATAGACTCAGACATTCTATTTTATTTTCAGAATATTTCATATTGGAAACGATAATTGCAATCTCGTAAAATAAGAATGACGCTGTGAAAATAAATCAATTAATTTCTGTAGGGAAGATTTTTTTACCATGAAGTTTCCAAAACTTATTCTTCAAAACATATAACCTAAACTTTAATTTGTCTATATATACCTATACTATAATTTGCCTTTTTAGAATCTTCTGAGTAATTAATACAGATACAGGTAATCGGATCGCCTCCAAAATTTAGAATTGCTCAATGAATATTTCGCCATACATAATATAATTAAGCAATAGTAAGACATCAATATAGTGCTACATCGCTATTGCTACCGTAGAAAAGTTAATTTGATAATTTAGGAATATAAAACGGATAAAATTCGCTAGGATTTTATTTTGATATTTAAAATCTTTAGGTGGAAATGGCAGAATTAGGTTGAAGCACAAATTTAGTTAGAGACAATATTATCCATTTGATTCCTACAGCAAACGGTCTTGTTAAGAATTTTTCTTTATATAAGAACTTTATATAATAATTAATACTTTAAACCGAAATTCACGAGGGAAGTATGCCAAGTTTAACGCACAAATATAAAGATCATTTTAAAAAATTTTCAAAGACCCAAATTTGCGTTGACTGAAGCATCACCATATAAGAACAGAAATTATCGATTATACCAATGCTAATAAATTGCACAAGGTGATCTAAAAATTATACGAATATTGAATCAGTTTTTTTTCCTTTCGAAAGAAGAAAGGCTCATACAGACTTCCAATTAATTATCCTCTATAACAGATAATTGCCAACTATATAAAAGAGCACTTATGTAAAGTAAGGAGTCACTCACCTTTATCCTTTCCCTATCGGTCCCAGCTTCCGGACGACTACCGCAGTTGGTCCCTGAAGCGCAACAGCACAGGCAGAAATGATTCAGATGGGATGCTGCACCCTCGGTCTTCCAGCTCACGGCGACCCCTGCATCCTGACCAAGATCCCTCAGCATCTCTTCCCACCCCACCATCCTCCCTCTCTACCCAGCATCCTCATCCCCACGTCGAGATGACATCCCCCACTCCGACTCATCAGCCAGACCACGCCCACTCCCGCATCGGATGGCCAATGAGACACCGCATCTCAACCACCGTCCCTTCCCTGAAACAATCCCCTCTGAACCCCTTTACCTCCCTCGCCTTCGAAGATCCATCTCCGCGGTGGAGGTGGGCGTGGCCACTCTGTCGTCTAGGTAACGGCAAAGATGCTGCGGGTGCAAGGGGGAGAGGATTTTGCGACTGCCTCGATTTTATTCGTCCCGAGGGAAGATCGTTGAATGGAATATGGCGCCTAAGTAGCGCCCTACCCTTTTTGTGACTTCCAACCAATCAATGGTTGAGATGAATTATTAAAAATTTCGGATATTCGTGAAATCGATGTTTCCCGGAAGGGAAAACTCTGAACTGCATTTATTGGCTTTAATTACTGTTAATATTAAGTGAAGATAGGAATAAAATCGTACATGTCCATAGATTATGACTTCGTTATGCATTCAAGGATGCAAGGATCAGGAAAAGGTGAATTAGCAAGCGTTGGCGTGCAACTTAAAACACAAGAATAAAGAGGAGATTTAGTGGTTATAATAACTATTCAGACTGTGACTTGGGGGAGAAAGACCTGGGATTTACTCGAGTTACGTCGACATTTCTCACCTGTTTTTATCCTTAGGTATGTATATAAAATTGCATATATTTTATGGTCAAATTTTCTTTACATTATACGTTATGTGATATATTAATGTACTGGTATTCAATGATTTAAAAACAGTAACATAATTATAAATGGTAACATCTGATGCAATACATTAATTAGATAAATGCACTTATTGAGTTAAACTACAATTCTGATTACAGGTATCGAAATGATGTTTGAGTCTTAATAAAAAATTTGGGAAAGAAGCCATTTAAGTTTCACTGCTATTTTCAAAGATATCGATTCAATACGTTTCACAAGGTACCCTTGTGACGTGCATAAGAAAAGAAAAATTACAATTTGAATCTCAGTTGAGTAAGTTGCTACCTCAAACGTAACTATTCACTTGAACTCGAACTGTGAACTACTGAAATCTTTTGACTTTTTTAATCCCTATATAAATATTTCAGAATATAGTGACATTCTATGACGATTCAGTCTTTGCTATTTACTAATTTAAGATATTTCTGTATGAATTTCAACACGCTGATTGGCATTGTAACGCACAAACCGTACAATATAAAATTCGGCAAAAATTCTGCCTCTATAAATGTTCGTTTGAAGTGCAAACTGCAACGTTTCACACACTTGATCTTAATCTTACGTTTTTTTTTATTCTTATCTACCAAAAGATTCGCAAAACCTTAAGTAATGTTAAGATTATCCTCTTAAATAACCAAAGAATATCTCATCTTATGATGTTGGAATGAATACGAATTTCCGAATGATGAGTAATTTTAAGCTTCATCTTTGTCTGTCTCTCCTCTACTCTATAAACACAACGCGAAACGTAGCACTCCCTCGATGGCCAGGAACTGCATAGAGGATCACTTCAATTCCTTCTTATTCGATATCCTTGTTATGAAGAAAACTTTTCGAATGAAAGTCCGAATATAAGTCGAATATTCCTTCCTTCGACTCATGAAATATTGCTCCTGTTTGATTAGTGATCCTGTTAGTATTTTTAAGTACGCTTTACATCAAAATTATTTTTATTTTCGGGCAGAAGTTTTTGACGAGGTACAAGAAAAAGAGATGAATTAGAAAAGTAATGTAATTTATGATTAAAGATTTATTACTTTTATTCCCTAGGATTAACAGAAATGAAAAAAGGCTGACAGGACCGAGACTAGAGCCCGGATATTACACAGAATTATCGAATTAAGCTATCGAGCTAGTATACTACGCCATTATTGGTGGATGCAACATAGGTTGGCCATCTCTGCTCTAAAAGTATGATGTGCATAATACGAAGATCGGAATAATAGATATATAAGTAAATTTTCAAGAAAATGGCTAAATTTTTAAGTGACAACTCATTAAAGGACAAGTAGTTTATATTATATTTGCATTAAAATTCATAATCTTTCTTTCATTTATCTCTACATAATTCATTATGACTTTTGCCTTTGTCTCCACTTCTTTCTTTTCCCTTGTACTAAACCATTAAAGAATTTCTTTAGTGATTTATCTCCTCTCGGATCGAAAAATTCTAACAAAGGATTTTACAAATACTGTCCTGATTTCCTTATCAAGCCCTTCCGTCATCACTTCCCTACGCTAATGAGTTTTCTCGCCCACTGCTATCCTTTTTCAAACCTCTTCAGTGCAACTTCCATCCCAAGAAAGAGCACTATCCAAGTAATAGAATTGATTCACCCGTTCTACTTTTCCCTAACTGCTCTGATCGTTGACTTAGCTTCCTTTCCTTTGCTAAA
This sequence comes from Pachydiplax longipennis, assembly GCA_036926295.1. Classification (NCBI taxonomy): domain Eukaryota; kingdom Metazoa; phylum Arthropoda; class Insecta; order Odonata; family Libellulidae; genus Pachydiplax; species Pachydiplax longipennis. The sequence goes on along the minus strand of JAVFKF010000001.1, from coordinate 16,748,445 downwards.
TTTCATTACTTTATGTTTAGTTTTCATTGCAGACTCTTTGTTTATCATTTAGCGCACTTACTAGAATTTTTAGATCCTTTTTGGAACCACATACCCTTGAATAACCGAGATATGTCCTCTACATATTTTTCTGATTTCACTTTTTCCTCCAAAAATCACTTCTTTGTCTGTTTATTCCCAATCCTCTTTAGCCATTCCCACTGCATATGTATTTAAAAGTGTTGGAGATATAGGGGAGCCTTTTTTCTCCCGTTTTCGATTCTAATTCCCTATTAGCTCTCCTAACTCCCCATTCTTGATTGCAGTAATTAGTATACACTAAAGCAAACCATCTTTTAGAGCTACCAGAGACAGAATGCCTATTTTTTTCTGATCTAATCCAACATTCTGTAATAATGAATTTTAGCGATACCAAATGGAAAGCCTTTCTGAAAGTAAAAATGGATATACAACCTTCTTAAATTAATTAATGGTTTCATTCTGTATGTGCCTTACTGCATCCCTAGTCCCTTTCTTTTTCCTGGTCCTCTTTCTTTTTTTTACATCCACTCCTTCTAAAGTGTTTTTTCACTCCTATTTACTATTTCTATTTACACCTACATCACTTATGGTTTTATTAATATCATTGACAAAAGGAAGAAGAGATTTTTTTGTCTCAATCTCGCCATAATAAAGACCTTTCCTTCTCTATAAACAGAAGATCTTCAATATCCTTTATTCTATCTATATTGGACTTAGAAAACTCGAAATAAATTCTTCTACGTGACTTCCTAAACAGATCATTCAATAAAAACAATTTTTTGTAAATAATTTACAGAAGTGGACATTTTAATTATGCTTCCACGGCTGAAGACGTTTTGCAAGACAGCTTCTTTCGGGAATCGAACTCGGGGTCGCTCTCACACAAAGTCGAACGCGTTGCTCATCTTGGCTATCCAAATTCTATGTAAGAAACTAGTAGCAAATAATTTGTGAGAGGTAAAAATAACGTTTTTTGTATTGCTTTATAAATCACGTCCATAATTTTACAAAAATTTCTAAGTACTCCTCCAATACCATCGTTCACAAGTGACTTGAAAAATATTAATCATCCTCATAGGTTGAAATATTTCTACCGTTTTCAAGGCCACTGTATTCTTTTCCATAACTCTTGTCCAACTTCCTACGTCTTTTCGTCCACGGGATCCGTTCTCCTTGGTTGCCTACAGACACTTCCGTGGTGCTTTCTCCACAGTTTATCCAATCCCCCCTTTCAGCATTCCCTCCTTTCTGAAAGCCATCTCACCCCATACATTCAGGATTCCCTTCCTCCTCGTGCCAGGTCCCAACTCCCACAGTTGAAGGGAGGAGGGTATCCCCAAAAAAATGTAGAGAATGGGTGGAGGGAGGGAGAAAAGAATAGGATGGATGCGGAGGAGGGGTAGGGAAAGCGAATCAAAAACAATCGATATAAAGTAATGTTCGAACGAAATGATAATGAAGGGTTGAGAGTATGGGATGGACAGTTGGATTATTCGTAGTTATTTGAAATCAAAATGAATAAGGCAAGGGAGGAGTTTCACTATACGTTTTCATATTTCATGACATAAATCGCATTGTTTTGCATAAAATTAAATTTATTGCGATCATGCGTTTGGAAGGAGCTAGTATGTAGAGATGTGAAAAATAAAGGAATTAAGGCTAAATATTCTTTTCGAAAAGTCATGTCTCGTGACGCCAACGACGTAAACGATGGAGAAAAAAATTTCCGTAATAATTTTCCCCGTATTTTTCTCTAAAAGATATACTACGCAGTGTCTCATCATACAAAGGTCAAAAATAAGATAAAACGCAAAAATAGAGAGATTTTCGGTAATAGCGGCAGTTTGCGAAATGGATAAAAATTACAGTTTACTCTTTTACTATTCAAAGTAGACGGCAATTTTGAAAAAAATGGTCAAACGAAAGCATTTTCTGCGAATACAAATTTCCGTGGATTATTATCCAACATTTTTTGGATATGCAGTATTAATAACGTAAGGAGAATCTTATTATATAGATTTTTGTGAATGAAAAGCTTTCACGTACTCGTTGAACTTTTGCAATGAATATCCTCATGCTACTAAAAAGATCTCCGGGTAATTAAACAAAAGACAACAATATACTATAACATCAGACTTCGAAAAAAAAATTACTCGCACTTCCCTAAAACTATTAAAAATAATAATGATTAGGAAAGAATAAAGAAGAGTTTCCAATGATCTCTTACAACAAAAGGGGCATAAATTGATGGTTCACATTCACGAATGGGTAACATCTTTCAGGTGGAAGATAAGACCGAACATTAAGAGGGTCTTCTAAGATTTTTAAAGGTTTCTTGCATGACTAGTGTTTGATTACTGAGATATCCGTGAGAGGGAGACTGGGTTGCCACGGGTACCACTCTTGTTTACCCACTCGATAAGTTAGAAGCGGACGCTTTAAGACATAAAGAAGACTAAAACACTTCGATGTAAGCTTCTGCTGAAAAGCTCACCCACATGCAACAACGCCCACCGCAAAATTATCGCCCTTTTATGATTTTGAACGAAGAAACAACCGTGGAGAAGTAGGGAAAGAAAGCTGTATCCTCCCTTCAAATTTAGTAATCGCCACTCCGGAAGAAGCTTCAGCATTCGACATGTCTTTTCACTTCAGCGCCAATCAGGTACGTGGGTTGTTCTGATCTTCGTGCCCATTATATCAGTGCGGGTTCGAAGTAGGTTTTTATTTTACTAATTTCCATTTATTTACTAACTATTCCCCGGTCGCTAAGGAGTTGGTATGAGTAAACAACTTCGGGCAGAGTAAGAAAATGTAAATATAATGCTAAATCGTTCTCGGATTATTCATCGAAGAGAAACATGTACTTTAAAGTTTTCAAATTTTCTTTCGCTTTATTGTATTATACTGTATTGTAGATATATGTATTTTATAATTAAGTAGGGAATTTATAACTTAGAGACCAGCGAAAAGACAAAACAGTATGCTTACAACCTTTAATGAAATGGTATTTTTTAAGAACTATTCATCAATCGAGGAGTGGTTTAAGATTATGAACCCTGATTACATGCTATTGCTCGCTTTTATCGGAGTTCGAAACATTTGCAATTTTTTATAACACTTCTCATCCTTTATAAACTTCACTTTTCAGTGCTTACTAACATGATAATACTCATTTATTTTTCCGGCTTAAAAACGACGAGACCGAGACTTAAAAAAGTTAAAGCGTAGACATATCGATTATTTCAAAAGAAGGAAATTCGGTGTCGTTCGATTATGGCCGGAGAGAATCCAGACTGCTACAAAAATATTTTGATCAATACTGATCTGGAGGATGTTTTATGCGAATGTATTATATATATTTGAATAAAATTATATAGAAGTATATAGACGATCGTAACTGTAGCCAAAAATACACCACTAAGAATACAGCGCTAAAAATACACCGCTGAGGATACACTTCTAAAAATACTTTGATAGTGTATTTTTAGCCATAACCTCCTTAAAGATTAATGAAGATGATTTAATTTCCTTAATATCTTTCCATTGAGTGTAACTATCAAGTTTATAAATACGCTTGAAAAACAATGAGAATATATTAAAAGAAAATAAGATTTCATTATATTTTCATAGTTATTAAAATTTTTTCGGGAATTAATTCGGGAGAGATTTTGTCGAGTTTAAACACAATGGTAATAAATATAATAATTCCAAGTATAATTAAATTTGAAAGTGTTATTCAAAATCGGAAGTCTCGTTTTAATATATTTGACTATTTTATAAATCATTTGATTTTTGTGAACAATTTTAAATTTAGATACGTTTAGCTTAGAACAAGAGTATCTAAGAATTTAGTTACAGGGGTCAACATTAACATGTGGAAAGATTTTTGGGAGCTGCAATCATCAACAACCTATTTTAGTTTATTCTAATTATTACATTTTATTAGTCGTTAGTACTTTACCTACTTTCTTAAAATATTATTTACAATTAATGCACAGATTTCCTATTTTTTGCGCATTCCAAACAAAATAGGCATACATCCCAATAAGAGGATAAGTAAGGGGAAATCTTATGAGAGAAAAAGGAAACGTTTGATCTTTCGAAGACAGAAGCCACGTAAAATTGATAAATGGGTCGCATGCGGCTTGCGAACCCCCGCCCCGGTTGGATATATTTTAGCTTAAATTATGAGCGGGGAACCTTTTTTTTATCGAAAGAACGTATAACTTTTATATATGTACAATTAGGTAGCAGAATAAACAATCACATCGCATATGGACCTATCAGGCCTTAATTCTGTTTTTTCTGCGTTAATATTAAAGGCGTGCGAGGGAAAAGTAATTAAATCGCTAGGTTAACCTGAGTAGAGTATTTTCAGATTTATTTTCACTTAACGTTATAAACGCGACTGGGAAACTTAATTATTTAAATTGATGTATTAGTTACAGGAAGTTACAAAGAGCGGTCGCATGGAATGACACGCAAGTTTCCCACCTCTGGTTTAGACTATACGTATATAATCCCTCACGTCTCGAAAGACTAAAATACCGACTACTAAATTCTTGTCAATGGAATCAATTTCCTAACAGGTTCTTCTTATTTTTCATAATCCTTCGGGTAATTAATGAAGGATTAATTTTATTAAGCTCGTTTAATTGAGAAAAATTATTCATTACCTTAACACATATGATTTATCGCAACAGAATCAAATTAATAAAGATTCTGGCATATTTCTAAAGAAAACTCACGCTTTCTTGTTTGTTTATCAATAGATAGTAACGCTTACCTTTCTATTCAGCGTTTAAACATCTCAACATTTATCCCGAGATTTTTTACGATATTCAATTTTATACATGTATATTTTTAAGAAATAAGGAAACTAGTTTTCAAAGGAATATGATATTAAAAACTTGCTTGGAAATTTGCACTAATTTTACTTGAGGAATATATCAGTTTTCGTTATATGAGATCATTCAGGCCTTCTAAATTTAGATTACTATAAGAACAACTAAAGCGTACAGACAAAAATTTCAAGTCCACATAAATTTACATTGTAGTGTGCTTCGAATCTCGTGAAACAAAATCCTCATATAAAAGGTATGAAAAAAATCTCGCAGTTAATTTTCATGGTCATTTATTTACTCCAATAAATTCAAAAATCCCAAAAATTAGCATTTATATTTTTACAGAGTACGGTGGAGTTTTAGACCTAGATCAAGAATCAATATTAGAAGGTATTAAATTAAAGTAGACATGTCTAGAAAGAGCGATAGCTAGAAGTTTCAACCACCCGTGAAACTGGCGTTACAGGAGCACAATACAACTTAATTCACTAGAGAAAACCTCTGGTGGGCTCGCGAAAATTGAATTCTTCCTTTCAGAAGCAATCTCTTAATGAAGAAAGTTACGTATTACCTATCCTAGGCGTAGAATGTGACGCAAAAAGCCATTCGAGTAACCAACTACGGAAATTATCGTTCACCTTTCACTTCTTTATTTTCCCAAACTCCGTGGAAGGTGGAAAACTTTTATCGTTATGGAAAAAGAAAACTAGTTTCGACTGTCGCACGAATACGAATTAATCATCCACGAAGAGCACGGCCTCTTTTATTCCTCGTGCGCTTTGGAGTAACTCATTTTCTCATTGAATCACGAGGAAAGAAAAACGCTCTCGTGACCGCTGACATCGTCACGAAACCGCCAAGGCACACCGCTTCAGACGGTATCGAACAAGTCGTCTTCACGACAAATTCGCATGCTGTATAAAGAAGCCTCGCTCTTTTCTTCTATCTTGGAGAATTAACTTATCCCCTGCGAATGAAATGGATAAATGACTTCCTCAAAAGTGGATAAACCAGCTCGCCGACATACGATCCGACTTGCGCGAATTCCGCTTCACTTATTATTTAAGCCAGCCACAAATGATACATACGATATTCCTTTGGTCTGAAAAAGTTTGCATCCTAAGAATATTTGGCAATACACTTGATTATTTAGGCGCCATACAAACTACTACTTTCGAAAATATTTCTGCACGTCAGTTCATTATGATTTAAGAGGAAGGAGACAGGCTGTCTAAGCCAAAATAGTCAAAGAATTGTTATGATTTTTTACTTACGAAATACACAAGGCAGGGTCCAACTAAAAGTGGTCTCTCCTAAAAGAGTCACCATCGAACAGAATGTATTCTGTATAACGTGTCTGCCAATTCTGGAAGGCGTGCTGGAAACCTTCGACATAGTCTTTACACAACTCTTCACAACTTTTGATAAACCAAAACACTCCTGTAATGGAGAAGCGGTCCCGTTACATGTAAAGACATCCAGGTATGCCTCCTCAAGCTTCAATTTTGTCCACCAAACACGCAAGACCTATTATCATAGTGACCCATTGTTTCAAAGCCGTAAATTTACTGTTTTATGTGTAAAATGTCTTTCCCTGTCCTTGCAGATTATCCCTCGTATTTCTTACGTTTATTACTCTCGTTAATCGTTTGAGACAAGGAGAACTATTAAAACGATTTCTCACTGCCCTTTCTCGTTTAGTATTATTAGTCCAAGAAGCGGGGATGTCGCGTCGTACCTTTCTTCCATAAGCGTTCTTTATCGGAGTTGATTTGGTAATCGTCAACCAGCTTGATCTCTTTTCGTCTAAGGATTCATAACCTGCGCTAGAAAGCATTTCGTAGTGTCTGATGATTCATCACAGCAATCTTTAGCAAAACGTACCACCTTGCGCTGCACCTTCTCAAGGTTTAGGGGTAAAGGTTTTAATCGCAGCCTTAGCTAAATTGTGGCTGTAATTCGGCAGTTTTACAAGTTTGATATCACTCATTATCAATATGATATAAGTATGTAGATAAATACTGCAATATTAGATGAGGAACGAAAACAATAGGTACGCAATTCCGTCTTGCGTGAAAGGTAGACGTAGATAACCTTTGCGTTAGTCGAAGAGTCGATGCTTTGGAATCTCAATATAGACCTTAGAGAGAAATCTTGCGGAACCCTCAATGACATAACCCGTTTATTATTTATGAACAGTTGCATCTCTAGTATCAAAACCCTGTCTTTTGTTAGATGGTGAGCAAATAATGGCTAAAGCATCGGTGGGTCCAGACGAGATTGTTAAGGATGTTTATATAAACTTTAATCTATAACTATAACTATAACCTATAATAGAGCAAACTACGATAACCGCTTTGTAGAATTCAACGGTCATGTTATGTTTTTAAGTATGTATAATTAAGTGTTTACGTTTAAATTGTGTTAGAAATTTCTTTTTAAATTTTATTTGGATTGAAAGCGCCACTTGTAGTAAAATATTATGCGCCACATAATGGCCTCCTTACTCTAACCAATGAATGATGATCGTACGCAATTTAAAGTATTGCATCAAAATATTGTTTGACTGTTTGACGACTGCTATACGAACATTTGTCTGGCAACTTTTAGAAGAAATTTAAGATGTAGTTCTATTTAATGACTTCCGTCATACCCCTCTATCGAATTGCGTATCACAAAATTCATTCAGACGTTCGAGAAGAGATGGAAACATTGCGTGACTCAATATCTCATTCCAATAACAATATAATGAGAACAGTCAGAAGGCGATCATTGATGTCTACCTCGAATCAGCACGAAAAGAAATCAGATGAGCTAAGTCGTGGTTTCATCAATCTTCCACCACTCTTTCCATGCTGAAAAAGAGCATTCTTAATTTTTTTCTGTGATATTGACCCAAATACGACAATATTTCATCGAGGAAGTATCCTCTGGATTTGATTATACTCGTAACGTCTGCACATAAAAATCTGGGTTAATAAGCCAGTCTTCGACCTCTAGAGAGGAATTATTAGATAACTATGTATTACGTGTGAAAAATCGATAGGAAAATTAATTTGGAAAAATTGTTTATCAGAAGAAGAACGCTTCAAAGTTTTCTTCAAAGTATGCCATTTCCATAAATATTATTAAGATTTGATTTGGTACATTCTGACTATATTTAATCCAATAGATAAAATAAAATAAAATAATATATTTCAAAGTAGAATGTTAATTGATTGTGATTATTAATATCTTTATTAGTTTTAATATTATTATTTTAATAATATAATAAAATTTATAATAAAGAATTTTATCAAAAGTATAACAAAAAATCTGTTGAGCGCTCAAGTTATCTCTTGTCACTCGTTGCTCTAAAGAAATAATTTACATTATTATCTACAGTTAAATTCATTTCCTATATGAATATTCCTATTTTATATATTATCAAAAAAATCACGATATTCGGATCGCAGGGAGCAATGATTTCTGGTCTGAATTAAACATCAGCGTCATCATTTGCAGTAAAGTTAAGTATAGTAAATAGCGTACAAAGCTAAACTTTCAGGAAACCTTCACTTAATATTGCAAATTCTTCGTGCTGATTGAAATAATAACGAGAAGAAAGATTGTTTTCGTAAAAAATGAGCAAGGAATCAATAACATAATTTAATGTAATGCATTTAATATTATTGAGGAAGGGATGTATTTTTACATAAATATAAAAATAAATTGCTAGGCAGTTGTAAAAATAAATTCCTTTGGTATTTAAGTCAATTCTTGTCATAAATACCACCCACTGGTGGTCTCAAATTTCAGTCCCAATTAGTAAAGCAGACCTGTCGAGAAAACGCATTTCCATCCCGAAATTTCGAAACTAACGTCCCTCAACGACGCCGTTCGTAACCCTCCTCAAGTCTTGTTTCCTCAACTCGGGCCAGTGACTCGTAGCAGCTGAGCTGACTCTTGCGGTCAGGCGCACACGAGTCGAATTGAAAAGGAGGGAATATGAACGCCACTCGAGGGCTGGCATCGCCAGTGCCCCCTTCCCATACAATCGATAAAGACACACTCCGAACCCTCCTTCACTACGCACAAACGATCGCTATCTTGCGGGCGATATAACCTCCGGACGGTGAGTCGAAGGCGGTCTTAGTTAGGGGGGAAGACGGCTCGGCTGCCTCGCAGAGGGACTCCTCAACACCTGAGGACATACCTTACCAAGGGAAAAGGCTGTGTTCGGAGTCAAGAGGGGTGAGTCATTTTCAGCTTGTCTTTAACGATTTTACGCTGCAATCAAGTGGGAAGAGTTTCTACACTCGAAACGAAAAGAAATAATTGGAAAGGAGAAGTGTGAAGCTTATTCGTGTGGGTAATAGCCAGAGCAATGCTTGCCAACCGATACCACGCGGCATTTTGGAGGGCTGTAAGCTCTTAGTATACCGCGTAAAATCCGAGGACAATAGATAATTCGAATTTTTATAAGGTGGGTGGTTTAAGTTTGCGAGTTTTCTTGTCTTGTTATAAGAGTTTGTCATTAAAGTTAAAAAATATAAGTAATAACAGACATGAAAAATAGCGACATAAGTGGGACTCGAACCCAAGTCTCCCACTTTCCCGGAAATGAAGCGTGTGCCTCTCCTTGCAAAGTAATTTACACTCTCTTTATTACGGTTTAAAATATTTTATTCCGTAATTGGTGTGTCCTTCTTGAATTAGACTTGAAATTTTTCAACTTGAATTTTGAATTGAACTAAAAAAGGATTCGATTCCGTGCGTCGATTCGACTCGTGATTGTACCGAGGAAGACAAAAGTGGGGGAAGAATTGGACTATGGAAGTGTCTTCTAAAGGATTGGCGTCCTGCGAGTAATTTTGTGGCATAGGGGGTGTGGTCCTTCCCTACCACTCTTCCCTTTCATTCTTTTGTAAACCTGTTTTCAAAACTTTCGACACCTTGAAGAAGAGCGTTGATCACCGCTGGAAAAACCGCCCCCAAGGGAGGAGTTTTCAATCTGCTAGCACGTGACCTTTTCAAGAGTTTTAAAATTGTGAGCAGAAAAGGGTGTCGTACTTTCAATTTTTTAAGATCTTTTGTGAATACAGGAGGGAGGATGGAAAGGATGTTATTTTCGCCCGCCGGTGATTGCGGTAGCACGCGCGGGATATTAAAGAGTAAACGTGTTGTTTACGAGAAGGAAAACTTGATGCATTCTCACCAAGGACGCCCGCGTGGCGTGTACGTCGATTTGGACCAGTTGAAAAAGTTTCGACGCCTGATGACAGTGACGTGCATTGCTCGGGGAAGGTTGATTTTGCCGGACTTCACGGGGCGACTGTAACGTTGTGACTCAAGGGAAAGTTTCCGCTCCGTGCGGTTTGCAAACCCTCGACCCTTACCTTTATCATGATAGAAGTGCGGAAAAAATTCATCGACGCAAATAATCTAGAATGATCTTTAAATTTTCATTCATTTGTGATTGAAATTGGCAAATACCGCTGATGATAACGATCTCGTTCTGCTTCCCTGCTCCTTAACTTTTTGTTCTACTTTGTTTTTTATACTTTTGGTATGTCTTCTTGTGTTTTATAAGCTGTTTTTATGTGATTTCCCTAATCTTAGCTTTCCTATCCGTAGGTTTCGCAAGTTTTTCACACCCCCCTTCTTGAATGTGTTTTCCTGCAGTGGAAATTTTTTCCTAAGCCCTTAGCTTAGGTTTTTAAATCCACAAATTATTCTTCTTCTCTGCTCTGTTTTTTCAAGCTATCTCTTTTTTAATCTTATATGACGAAGGGTTAGATGTAAGAGGAGACTTTATAGTCTCAATCTCGCCCTAAATAAAGTCTTTTTATTATTATTATTATAGCACTTTCATTCTAATACCCGAAGTTTGTTTCTCATTGAGTTACGCTGGCTTTTTTGTTTTAGAAAAGATTATACCATAATGTAGTAGTAGTATTATTGTTAAAATTGATTCAACAGCTGAAGTCATTTCGCACGTGAGATCTACTATCTGTAAAAAAATACAGGTAATATATTGGGTGGGAGTTGTGATTTTGGTAAAAGAGATAAGAAGTTGGAAATATTGGAATGGAACAATGACACGAATATCGCTCTCAATAAGAATTTCTAAAACCATAAATAATGTTTAATTTTCATTTCGCATTTCTTGAATATTCTCTTTATTCTCCGAGATCTTACGTGCACCGCTTAGTTAGCCATTAATCTAATAATTACAATCATTACTAATCACAATCACAATCATCCATTCACACAAGATGGAAAAAGGTCCAAATACTGTCATAATATATCTAATAAGTATTTACTTGTAATGCCATTAGAGATGTAATTATCCTCTTTACATCTAGAAATCGAATGAGATTCCTCAGGTGATTTAGCCTAACATTTACGGCGATATCAAGCGACTGGTCAAATAAAACGAGAAAAATACTTTCATAGTATAGGATTATATTTGTTGATCACCATCCTTCACGGCCACCCGATAAGCCATGTGGGTAGCGCGTCCACCTTTGATGATAGAGGTCCCGGTTTCGATTCCCTGTGAAGGCCCACGTGTGAAATGAATCAGCTGTCGAAGCACTTTTAACAATACTAATACTCGGGGCGAAATTCTATAAACATTTTATTTCTCGCACGTTCGCATTTTTCCGGGAGGATGCAAGCTGATAAGCAAGCATAGCTGATGCAAAGAAGTAAATAGCGAAAATTTTTCACATAAATTGAAAGTTTTCCTATACAATCGTTGTATTCGATCAACATATGTTGATTCTTTCCTTATTGCAATTATTAATTTCTTCCCTTTCTATAAAGTACGCGTGATTAAATAATAAGCATTTCGTCTTACTTCCTAAAAAATCGAGTCACCGATGCAAGTGGATTTGCAGACTTTAAATCGAGAAATCCTCCATCAGACCGTCTAATCTCACCATTTTGATCCCCTACCATCACAGAAAAATATCCTTGTTTTCCTTCGGATCTCCTTTAAATAATGTCCGTGTCATACACGCCCCATCCCATCCGTTTATCCACGTGTATCACCTAACAAGCGCAGAGTCCATCTCCCGCGTCCAGATTCGTTCTCCTCCCTTTCCGATACAATGCTAAGCTCCCTGCGATGGGCGTAATCCCCTATCAATCTATTCCGCCCTCTCACCCAAACCTAAAAAGGGAGCCTAGCTGTGTTTACAAACCGTTAAAGGATCGAACCGAAGGGGTGACTTCGGGGGTCTGATAATTGCCCTCCCCGTTCTCGCCTCCGCCCCTTCGTGGGGGAGAGGGTGTCACAACTGCCGGGTGGTCGAGATTCAACGGGTGGATTCTATTAACATACTTTGCTCGTTAAGGATGTGGGATACAGACGCATGCACCTCGAGATCCTTTCATCGGATGCGCCGATGGCTTGCCGCGGAGTCATTCAGACAGCAGCATCTCATTGATTATTTGGCGGGGATGCGCATTGTATGAATGCAGGTGCTCGTTAATGAAAACAGACGTAAAAAAGTGTGGCCCGGGAGTTTAATCTGTATGATTAAACGATTCGAATTCGCATGAAATATAGATGCATCTCTACCGGGAAATAGGAACTAAATTAAGAGGGGTGTACATTATGCATTAAATGAACTCAAAACTGAATGGAAAACACCTCTTGAATCAGGTGGCTCCAGAGATTTGTTTTCAAAGGGTCAACTAAGAGTTTAAAAAGATTTCGTGAGGTGCAAGCAACCTGCTCCGCTTTCAACAAACTCGCATTTTACTAAAAATAATTATTTTCTGGAATACCACATGTTATTAAAATAAGAAACTTCCTTTTTTATGTTTAAAGCTGAATATCACTTTATCTACCATAGCTATGGAACGTAGGAGAATGGTAATACGTTAAGATACAAGAAATGTTCAAATTTCCTCAATTTCTCATAGGTAAGGCCCACTTGCACAATTAGTTTCAGGTCCACATTCCAGCTGCTGGATAGGGCTTTGGTTTACACAATATAGAAAGAAACTTTTACTCCGGATTGTTCGAGTTCATAGCAGTATTTTCATATGAGAGTCAAGTGTTTGCGTTGGCTAGCTACCGAAATTCAAGAGATATGAATAAGGTTAATCTATTGAGGAATCTTATCAATGATATATTGCTGAAATTCTTAATTAAAAGGAATCTCGCAGTTTGATATGTTTTCTTCAAGAAAGTAATTTCTAGGCTTGAATTCAGATAAAGAAAATGTTCGAATCTGAAGACGCATAGACGCATTCAGCTTACACTAAAACGTAAAATAATCTTTCGAATGCGAGGTGTTGATCATAATTTTATCGAAAGGAAGACGTGTTCGATTTATTTTACCAGTATTTTCCAAAAATTCTGAGCTTTTACGAAGATTTAGACCGAAAATATATTTGAAGTGTTATTTCCGGATGGTATTTCCGAAAATATGTTACCGATTCAAGTATGGAATCTAAGTTAATGGAAGCTAGACCTCAACAGGTTTTTACTAGATGTATATCACATCAAAGGGAACTAATCGGTATTATGACTGAAATTGATTTAATTACCTTTGAATTTTATCTTATGGACTTAAAAATACTGTGCTGTTTCATCACCTTAAGATACAATGAAAATTTTCCTAGCTCAACAATCTGCCTCGAATCCTGGGAGTTTTCCGTAAGCAAACTGCATTAACGTTCAGCAATAACTTCGTTCGCTCTTGGTAATCTATAAAGATCTCTGAGATTATAAACCGATTTCCTCAATGATATAGAATTAACTAATGGTATATTATAGAACCAAGGAATATAGTATAGAACCAAGGAATATAGTATAGTATAGGATATAATATAGTACCAAGGAAAGAGGGCAGGGGCGAACATATTTTACCTGGAATATAGATAATATTAAACAAATCAAACATCCAGCATATAAAAGGAGAGAAATTAAAATTAATACGATATATCCGAAAGAGACTCGAAGAGGACTGACTCATGTAACTTAATTTTGTACAATCACGGCAATAAGTTAACCAGATGTGAAGAGCATTTTCTGCATTCAGATTGTCAAAGATTGACAAAGATAAATCATATCCAGTCATACAATACGTGGGATACACTCGTATCTCTCACTTTCTTCGGATGGCTCAATGAACTTATGTTGCTATGAGTTAAACTATTGCATAGTCTCTATGAGGATATTCTTACTCTATGGAAATTTTTATGCATATAAAATAGGTATATATTGTTTCAAAGTCAAGGAGGGAAGGAATGTTAATTTATGGAAAGTTTTGAGCAAACACTAAAATGTTGTAAGTAGATCGTGAATATTTAATGTTATAATTACCAAGAGAAAAATTTCGCATCAAAATAGCATTTTCTTTATCCATACACCGATTCAGAAAAAAAGTGGGCCCTTTTATGTCTTCTTCGAAGAAACATTCAGCACAAATACACGAAATGACAAAAGGATTGAGCACTTAAGTGATAAAATTTCTCCTTGCAAGCGTTACAGGTGGTATTTTTCCAAAAAACTAAAGAAACGGTCGCTAAGTATACGAGCCTCATGGACGTCATCACAAGTGCATACGTCACGCAATCAATAACCCTAGAAATAGATGGGCATAATAGGCCACATATGGGGCTTTGATAGCTTCCTCACACCCGCTTTAGAGAATGCGGGGATTACTACGGCCAAGCTGTGCTCATCCGAAGGGGATTTACTGGGGAAATTGGTGCATCTTAGGGTCCTCCAGGGATCTGGACAGATGACCTACGCCTCTTGCATTTCTTGGTCTGTTCATACCTTCGTTTCAATAGATAGATCCATTCCACAATAGGACCACCCCCATAATCCATCAGTCCCGTTTGACTTGGATGGATGGATGGATTCTCTAGTCCCTCTTTTTTTAGATCCTAATGATTCAAGAGTTCTTTTTCATTCTGATTTGAAATAAATATTATTTTTGCGAAAGAGTAGGGGACAAATGCCTAGCCTGTTCAGGATAAAGGGATGAGTTGAACTTCATGCTGAGCTCTTTTCACAGGTCGATATATATAGCTTTTGCGAGGAAAATGTCATCGATAATGTATACTATACTTAGGAAGGATAAAAAATTGAATCAATTGGTTGAGCGATGATCCCTTTGGTGATCTGCACTGCCATATGGACAGAGATGTTTCAACCAATCCTTAACTTAGAAATTTTCACATTGACAAGTTCCTTCTGATTTAATTTTATCAAGATTTTCCTTCATAAAAATGTTGTAAAAATATTCTTAAAACAAACGATTACCAGTTGAAAAAGTTTTGAAAAATTATTTTACTATTGCAGAGTATAATTACTTGTAGCTGAAATTCCCAAAGCCTATGAAATTGAATATTAACATGATACGTATTCTATATGTGTTCTACTATTCGGTAGGCTCATGTGCCTTATTATTCCCAGTTCTATGTCATTTCTTTCGTTTCTTGGTAACTTACTCCACCATTTTCATGACTATTTTCACTCCTAACTGTATTGCTTTATCGTTTTGTGGATTTTACTAGGATAATGAGCCCCTTTTGGAATCGTACACAACAGTTTTCTGCATATCTTACTGACTTCACTACTTCCACACCAGTTTTCACTCCCTTATATATTTCTTTCTAATCTTCATTCACTATTTCCTCTCCATAGATATTAGAAAGCGATGGAATTAAAGTACAGTGACTCAAAGATCAATTACTTGTATCAATATTGCTCTTATTTTTGCAAATTTTGTAAATCTGGATTGAAATTCTCAAATGTTAACTGACGTAGCTATAAGAAAATACTTAAGCTTAGAATTTTTAACCTTCTTTTTAAGTACTTAGTATTCATATCCAAGACGGCGACATTCCTAAGTATTAATTTAACCGGTTATAAATTAAACTAGTCATCCTTGTTAATTATAGGACTAACTAATTCTAGGGTTATCATCTAATTCGCTCAAATAGGACTTTTACATGTTTCATGTTTGACTGTTTGACAATAAATCCAGAAAAAAGTAGTAAAAATAGACAGATGGTAACCCTACCATCCTATTTGAAAACGTGGTGAA
The DNA here is from genome assembly GCA_036926295.1 of Pachydiplax longipennis. NCBI lineage: Eukaryota > Metazoa > Arthropoda > Insecta > Odonata > Libellulidae > Pachydiplax > Pachydiplax longipennis. The sequence goes on along the minus strand of JAVFKF010000001.1, from coordinate 16,732,517 downwards.
ACTCTGGTAAAATATATATTTAAAATGTTATTTGAATACAAATACATGTAAATATAATTTTTCCCCTTACATGGCATTCTTTTATTTCTAGAGCATTATGAAAATATAAAGAAAAAATAATTAATTCAGTAATTCACAGAACTTATCTTAAATTTTCATACCTTCAAAACACTCAGAACAGTAGATTTCAACGCAATTTGATTTACAAGTAAATAGAGTTCGAAAAATCAATAATAACTGTTGACAATGCTGCCTCATTACTTACCTACATCCATTTATCAGTTTGACAGAGAATTCAACCCGAAGCGGTTGGGAAATTGGCAGGTGAGCAAGTGGTATCCGGAGAAACCTCGGCAACGTTTCAACAAAACAAGAATTATCGCCGACGACAGAGGTCATCTGCTTCCAGGAATTCCTCGCTTCTCGGAAAATGTGCAGGAACGATACATTACCGCCTGGGATTTTCCTAGGAAGATAACGAGAAAGTTCGGTAAGGGCTGAAATCTTAAAGTTTCTATGAAAGTTTTCATGGTGATTGACTGGGTCTGGCACGAGAAATAGTTCAAAACAAAAATATTTTACATTATAAATAAAAATTATATTAATAAAATATAAAATAATAAAATATACATCAAATTGTTTACAAATACGAATGTACAATTCTTATTTTTATCTTTATTGTACAAAAGGTTCCCTCTCTATAAGGTGTAAAATGTATTTTTATTTAGAGTGAAACGGATATATCGGAGCAAAAGGAAAAAGTATTTTTCTATTCGGAAACAAAGTGAAAATCAAATTAATGATTTGAAAGCGTTAAACTGTCTATGATAGTTGGCAACTTCAGACATATGGTAAATAATATGAACTTAATAATTACAAAGCATGAATAATAGAGCATAAACCAAAATAAAAAACAATTAAACACCACATTACGCTATTAGAAGAGATTCTAAGCATTTAGTGAGCCAGTATAATTATAATAATACCAAAGATTTCTTCGAGGATCAAACAATGTATAACCTCATCAATTATCATCAGCTTTGTTCAAAATCTCGTAATTCACATTCTGAATAGCTATAAAATACGCTAATGAATAAAATAAAATCCTTTCATAACGTAAATTACATTGTACACAGCTGCTTCGTTACCGGATAGCGTCTAGAATACATAAACATCGATACAATGTAACTAAATGTTAGGTGTTTTCGAATAAATAAACGAATGACATCGGAATAGCAATGAGAGAGAGAGAGATGTGGCTGCATATTCTCCGCCTCCCAAAAGACAATGACTTTATCACCCTTTACCTGAAAATGAAATCGCTCAATTCTATTCCGAATCATTAGCAGCCAAAACTTCAGACGACCTTGCTTCAGAGGGAGACAACAAGGTGCCTCATCAGAGGAGACATCGCCTATCGATTCGCACGCGACAGTCGCGCGGTCTACGTATTGTGGGTGGAAAAATAGAAAGGAACACATCAATCGTCGGAAGGAATCTCCTGGCCCCGCGACTTAAGCGGTTCGTGACCTGGCCAAATCGATTCAAATCACAGAGCAGATCGTTCTTCGAGATAAGAGAACCAAAAAAGAACGAATGTCTGAAAGGGGTGGGGGATGACAGGGAAAAGACTTACGGGAAACGTTTATCAAGTTGAAGACGAGTTGGGGACACTGTCGCATAGGTACACATCTGGAACAATTGGCTGATTGGTCCCTCTTTTTCTTTATCCTCGGCAATAGCTGAAGAAATAGCAAAACCACCGCGCTGGAAGGTCGCCGCCTGGGCTCAGGAGGAAAAGAACCTACCAGAGGAGGAAGAGCCGTTGAAAGATACGGAAGTTTTGAAGGAGCTTCCTCGACCACCTTCACCCGCGGAGGAAAACATTTTGGAAGAAAAGGTGCCTGAGGTTTCGAGTCTTGTGGGTGATAAGGAGGGCGAAACCAGTCCACCGAGGTCGGTGAAGAGTGGAGACTCGGATTCGGGCAAGGGCTCGCTATCTGCGTCGTTGAAAAGTTTGAGTCCTATTGGATCGAAAGCGTCGTCGCATTCAGCGGAGGAAAGAAACAGTCAAACAGAGGAGAAAGAGGTCGAAAAGGACCCGGTGACTCAAGAAGGGCCCCAGCCGCAGGACAACAAAACATTGGGAGAAGATGTGGTCATAAAGGTAGAGTTTCGTTGTTTATTTTTGTGGTTACTTTGTTTTTACTTTTTTCTAATTCTGCTTTATGAAAATCTAGCATCTACTGAAATACAAGAACGGATATTTAGATCTAACTTCATTATCAGCCATTCGATTATCTCAAATTGTGTATTATTATTAACTAAATTTTGCGCTTGCAAATCAGTAGCTGATTTAGAGATCGCAATTTATGGCGGAAGTGATTTTTTTTTATTCCGAAAAAGATGTATGGATCATGCGAATCTGCGGAGAATTCTGAGCTCGCATCGGTCCTAATAATGAAAGCTTACTAATACTTTTCCAGTATTTTCTCTGAAATATGGTAACACTTAAAAATTTTATGTTCATGAGTGTTGGAGAGCTTCTGAAAAGTTTCTTGATTCCTTTTCTCACGAACATAACAATACTACTAGCTACACAACTCCCTGACCCTGACCTTTGGTCTTGCAATTCCTCACATCACTCAGGCCCCGTGAACAAAAGGAAAGGGAAATTTGGAGGTTGACTTTCAATTAAGCGGCCAACGGTCATTCAACTGAATTTCATATCATAAGGTTCAAAATACATTTCAGAACTGCGCAAAAAAGTAATAATGTAAAATAAGCTTTGAGGGATTTCATGCTTTCTTGAAGCATACTATGAATAAGATCCTTTACGGTTCTCCGCCAGGTCAAGTGATATAATATTGCCTCTTTAGCTCAGTGGTAGAGCACTGGTCTCGTAAGCCAGGGATCGTGAGTTCAATCCTCACAGGAAACATAAAATAAGCCTGTTTTGCAAATGAAAGTGGCAAGATTCCGCGAGGTTCTTCCCCAAATGAACTTTAATTTATTAATATTATACAAATTCTATACAAAATTAAAAGAATAATGATATTTTAAAATGTTTATTTTTTAAAAGATGCCTTGTCGTTTGAATTTAGATCCGCCGAAATGAATCTTGTACTAGATTCTTTCTCAACTATTCCCTCTCTCTGTAGGCCGAAATCATTCAATCCTTAGAAAGCTAGATATTGTTATTATAAATACCATAAAGGGAAAACATGTTTTCTTTGAGGTAAGGAATAGATATGCCATTCCAAGATATGAATTATTGGATTTGGAACAAATGGTAAGGTGAAAAAGGACCCTAATTTAAAATAAGAAATTTGTTGAAACACAGGATTTCTTCTTAAAACTTTAATCTCGCTTATACATGTTTAACAAATATAAATTTTCGAGATGAGAGATAAAAGATTAAGGGATGTTGAGAAGTTTCATTTAGAGATATTTGAGAAAATTAAGATTAAAAGATTTCATAAAGTCGGGTGCGCGAAATTTCCATAGGAATAGGCCCAGGATGGCCTAAAGCCTCCATTTCTAAAAATATACGCTCATTTCATATCCAGAAAAATAGGTAAAGCCAAGAATCTTTGTGTGAATCCTACAATAGGAGACAGTGTGATTTCTTCCATTCTTAAACGATATTTAATTTATTATAATGAGTAAAAGAAATAAAACACAACCACTGATCAAGGAATCAGTAAGCATGACCAAGTTTCCAGGGCTTATTTCCACCATCAGTCGACAAAGGAAAAACAATAGCAAGAAATATATTCCAAAAAAGGCACATAAAAAGGGTTATTTCCTTAACCCCACTATGATGGAATACCACTACTATATATTGAGACCTGAACAATCTGACCAAAGTTAAAAATCCTCTTTCTCTTAGGAAAAGAATATGAATTTATTTAATTCAAAAACTAAAAAACACTTCACCTGTTTTAATCAGTGATGGGAGGTAGGAACATATACTAACATAACCCACAGTTTCAAATCTTATTTCTGAGGAATCATAGCTATTTCTAAAATACCTTCATACATGGAGTGTCAATGACACCTCCATGTACACCTCCTAATTTTTAAATACATGAGTTTAAAGAATCATCATTTATATATCTCTTCGATGTTTTAGTTATTTTATTATCATAATATTAGGTAGGCAAATATATTTTATTTTGATTACTTTAATTATAGCTAAAAAGAAAACTGTTTGTTATTTAGTTTGACAAATCTTATTTCCAGCAATTGCTTGACTTTCAAAACACGTTTAATTTTAATATCTTTATTGAACAGAGTTGCTGTGAATGAAGGGAGAAGTTGCAAAATTGCCCCAATGCATGAAGCATTCCATCAATCAATTATTGGAGGCTTTTAAGCAAGTTGTAACCTAATTTGTAAAAGAATTTTGTGATACCAAAAGAGATCTGTGATACGTTGAACATTTAAATTAAAAATTTCAGTCTATGACATCAGGATAAATGCTTATGTTTACAATTTGTGATAATGGAGTCTGTGATTGAATAAAATCTAAATTTATCAAATGAAATTTATTCTTATTGAATTTGATATTTTCTTGTCTTCATTAATTAAGGACAAAGATTGTTTTTGTAATTGATATCAATAAAGGGAGGGGAGGTGGTGGAGGGAAAAATCGAAGAAGAGGCAACAGAAACAAAAGACAAAATGCAGGAGGCAAGGAAACTCAATGGAGCAGACCTGCAGGTGACAGGGTCAGCTCTTGTATCACCACCTCAAACTGGACAGAAGGATGTCAAAAAGCAGGGTCAAGATGGAATCTCCCCCCTGGCTGCAGCTTATACTCCCTTTCTGGTGGCTAAGCAATTTGCAGAAGATAACCTAAGACACCATCCACTACCTGATATGGTTAGTCATTTCCCTTCTGAATTTCTATCACTTTGCACCCTATTATTCATTTGATAAGCATTTATTTTCTTAATTCTGCATCCAAATATATAAAGCTATATATAAAAATTCCAGTTATGTTATCAATGAGTTAAATCTGTTTTTACAAAACTTTCTGATGCCATGAATGCCCCACCACCTAGGTTCCTTATCTAATACCCTGCAGACATTATCTGCAAATGCATATTAAATGTTAGAGTAAAACAATAAATCCACAGTTAAAAACATTCACTAAGTTGCTCAGTTTTTGGTCAATTTTCTTATGTTTTCTTCCTGTATAGAGCCCTCTGTTATTCAATGAAAAAACAAACAGTCAGAACATCGTGTTTAAGCATCCTCCTGAATAAGTCTGTCCTCCTGTGGAGCTGTGTTGCCCACTTTGGAAAACAATGAGTTAAAACTTGAAAAAACATATGTATACTCAAAGATTACTGATATAAGATTTTCCTGGACTTTCAAAACAGTAGTATCAATTAATTTTAAGGTTAACTTGTCTCAAAAATGTCATGATATTGACCATCCTGGACCATTTTGCAATTAATACAAATACTAAATTTGATCAATCTCAAAAATAATTTTAAAAAATAAACAATTTTAAAAACATCATGCACATCCTAGCATCTTCATTCAAGCAATATTTTTTTCTGCCATTCGTAATAACCAAGGTTAAGATACTCTGATCTTAATAAGAACATTTAGTTCTTTTCTTTTTCAATCATATGATATAGAAGTAAAAATGAAAAGGTGGATAAAAGGCAATGGCCACTTTAACTTGAAAATTTTTTTATTTAGATATATTAATATTATATTAAAGCAAATTTTGGGGTATCCACTAATCAAACCATATGATTGGAATTTAATCTATTAATGCCCATGTACCATGTATGAGGACTTAATTCAAATTATTATTCTTCCACCAGCATTCCTATGTGTGGCATAACACATTTTGTCATCCTTATAGAGCATAGAGAAATGACAATGGGACAGCAATAATTTGATTTATGAATCATAATGAAACCTGATTAAGATGTTTTTCAGGGGGCGAAGTGAAAAGGGGGATAGTGACATGACCAGGTTATGTAATCCTCGTTATCCAACATAATTTTTGAAGAATAGTCTGCTTTTCACACAAAGAGAATTTCTTCTATAGTAACTTAATTTTACTCCTCATTACTGCACAGTTACTTAATTTGGTTACTTATTTTCAGTCTACAATGAAGCAGTTTTTATCAGGTAGACAATTCAATCAGGGAAGAATAACTCAATAATAATTTTAACATCACTGATGAGAGGGCATTACAATCTTCCCTAAACAACATTCTACAGTCCAAAAAACATTCCTTTTCTGTTTTTTCATAAATATTTCCTTCTTAAAATAGAGACATAAGGAAACACCAAGGAGCAACTTTTTAACCTATGTTTTGTGATGAGAAAAAAGTGATAGAGAAGATCTCACTCTATCTCAAAGTTCATATCAGCTCCAATAGTGGGATATAGATAACACTACTTTTCTTTCTCCAACTTGTTGCTGAGAAAATAAATTCACAAGAAACCATTCTAGAGATAAAGCAAAGTCTGAAAGGGCAACACAGATGATGTAAAAAAATTTGATTTATCCTATAATGAGACAAACTATTGGCTAAAGTGGATGGCAGTGTACCTGGAGATGGGAAAAATCCAGGTCTTAAGTGGGAAGCAGGGTATTTAAAGCAGTAATTTTGCCAAAGATTCATGTGAATAGGACCATGAAAACCACTTCCTATGCAAGATAAGGCTTACGGAGGAGTGCTGTAGTGTGTTACCTTTGAATTGAGTTTCAAAACCAGTATACAGGAACTTATACAATTAATTTATCAATATAAAATATGAAAATAAATATAATTAATGATATTCAATGGTAAATTTCAGAGTAATACTAATACCATTTTATGAACAGTGATAGCTCTTACATAGTTCCAATATCCACCACTAGGGGACAACAGCTGTCAGGGGTGATACTGAAAGGATATTATGGCAGAGACAGTGCAAGAGTTGCAAAACTTTTTGGTCCTCATTTGTCTTGACTTAAATCTGGTACTTTCGAATCATTGCAATAAAATTAATTTCTAAGTTATTCCAGATTTATTCACACTGAAAGACAATCGCTAAATTGAATAGTTTTGGAAATATGCAAGAGCAGGATAATTCAGCTATGTTTTAGACTCATTTACTAACGTTTCCCTAGGCCCAAGGATTTATGGGTACACTAAGTTTAGAATCTCAAAAGTAATTGATAGCTATTGTCTTGAAAATAAGATTAGCACTTCTATAAATATGTAAATTTGAAATGATTTATCAAGAGCTTATTCTGCATCTAGAGAACATCTACATGGAAAACTTCAACAATTCCTTTACAAAGTCACCTCTTTATACATTAATACAAGTACATGCCATATTTGAATTAAATAAATTATCATGATAGTTTATATTCACCTCATTGAAGAAATCTAAATCCTTAAGCAAATAAAACAACAATAGACCTGTTGTATGATAATGATCATACATAATGTATTGCATCTATTAAAAATTACCTCAAACAATGAAAAGATAATTTTAAATCAAGCAATTCTTATTACAATTTATAAGCTATTTGTTTATATCTGTACCTCAAATAAAATATTAAGGTAGAAATAAACTACTGTCATATCTAAACCATGAATTGAGGAAGAATTTTCCAGACAATGTGTTTGGGAAAATGACAATCATCCTGAAATTTTAACAACTATATACTTTGAAAACCTAGAAAAATTATGCTTAATCATTTCATCTCAGGTTTTATTTAATTCAAAAGTAATTTCCTAAATGTTAATGGTTTAGCTTTGACTAATCAATAGCCATAAGAGAGCAGACTATTACTCTCTATTTCATAATAATTTTAAAAAATTCATGAAAACCTAAAAGTATGTTTCCTTTTTAGGACATTATTGCAACATAACGTAATGCATTCTCTTTCAAAAATCCTGGAAAGTAGATAACATTCATTTCAATCATCTGATGTAATAAAAGATTTCAAGCTTTTAAACTGTCAACAGAATTTTGAGTCCAAGTCTTATTTAATATTGATTTTACCATAGCAAAAATATAATTTCCTCCAAGGGTATGATAGTATGAAATATGATAGTGATGTAGTAGCTCATGAGTGGTAATGGTAATGCTACTTTTGCCTGATTTGAAAGTATTATTAAATGAAGTGTTTAAAGCTTAAGATTGGTATTATCATTTATGACAGCAGAATACTGGGAGGCAAATAGTTAATAAAGAGTAGAGAGCTGCCGAAGGAAAAATTGCTTATTACTTCCAACTGAATGCAAGATACCTAATTTAGTTTAATTAGTTACAGCCATATATATGGTGAACTCGCAGTTTAAGCCTAAATTCTGAATATAAAATTAATTTTACATGAAAAATATTATATACAGACTTATTACACACTGATTTATAATGCCCTAAAATCTATCAGGCTATACTAGATTGTTATAAAAGAACTAAGTAGCCCAATGGAAGTATGTTATCACAACAGAAACATGAGATTAGTTCATAGAATACAAAACTGAATGTTCAGTCAACTTCAAGATTAAGACAATAAAAATAACTAGAAAGGAGAAAAAAGGAACACGGTGGTCAATGAACTAAGAGATAAAGGTTCTCCAAGCGCTGAAAAGCGGCGACCGTCTAAGGGCGATTCCCGGGAAACGGATAATCGTTTAGCGGTCCCAGTTCTTCAGAATCCCGATGTACATTTCGGAAACAATGCTTCCATCTTCATCATAGGGGGTCCAATGCTGAATGAATGAGATACCTCTATGAAGATGGAAGCATTGTTTCCGAAATGTACATCGGGACTCTGAAGAACTGGGACCACTAAACGATTATCCGTTTCCCGGGAATCGTCCTTAGACGGTCGCCGCTTTTCAGCGCTTGGAGAACCTTTATCTCTTAATAAAAATAACCACTCATACTGCATTTTGTTTTGACAAACTTGGATCACAATATCCTGACATGGAATCTGATTGAATATTTCTTTGGCTCCTAAAATATAGGGGAAAATGGATGTCTTAATTTACAAGATGTAAGTATCAAGACCAGGATGAAAATATTTTTATTTCATGTCTCCTTGGGAAATTTACAGCAATATTTCCAGATGTTTTTCTAGATATTGAAACATCACTTGCTCTATGCTTGCATGTGGATAATGGATATTTGAAAAATGGATCACAATAGCTACTCTGATTCTGTCTTCCAATGAGAAATTTATGAGAAAAGAAATCTTGATTATGGTATCTCAACGAGTCCAATAATAATGACCAGTTTTAGAAAAATGGAAGCCCTATGACCACAGAGAAGAAACAATCTTCTTTTGAACCCAGGCATTCACAGCAATAAATAGAATTATACATGGGAATATTGCCATGACTTTCATTGAATACTCAATTCCACAATAAATGATACCAAATATTTTGAAACTTAGAACTATATGGATTATACCTTCATTAACTATGAAATATATAATTAATTATGAACCAAATCATCAGGAGAGCGATTGGGAGCAAGCAGGAAATGAACATGTTCAATTCTGCATTAACCTCTATCTTCATTATATCTTCGAAACAAAGCTATATACTTGAATATGGATGAAAATTTTATATTTAGACTGAGATTTCTTATTTGTTACATACAGCTGTGTTAATAGCTGCTTTGCTTAAGGTTATAAAAATAACAAATCAACCATTACATTTCCATAAAATACCTGTAAATAAATTAACAACTATTTTGAAAGTTACAAATTAAAGTAATGGTAACAAAATTCATCACAGTTTACTTACACAATCCCATAAAAAGAGGCTATTTTGTAGATGAAGCACCATGCTGCTTTAAATGACAATATCATACATTTGGTGTGAACAAAAATGAGAAGGATGATGAGCTATATTACCTATGCATATTGAATGTTTAGATTTTGTTGTGGTTGATAAAGAAAGATAACATAATACTTATGTCACTGTTATTAAAACTTTCCCATTCTATCAAATGAAATTTCTCAGTATTTAAAGGAGCAAACCTTTATCGATCCTTCAATATATGTAGTAATTCTACCACTCTAGACTTTGTGATTCCCTGAGGGTCCTAGACAGCCAAAGTATAATATCTTCTGAGGCACACTTAGTTCAAGGTTTAATTCCTAGTTGGAGTATTATAGTATGATATGAACAGTGCATAGGATATACCTATGTTAAATCCTACTATAACTATTTAGAATTTATGATGAATCAGTCAATGCAATACATTATTTTTATCGGAAGGCAACTATTAAAGCTGGTCAAAATTTAGTTTCTATTATAGTTTGAAACTAGCTATTACAAAAGCATAAGATGAATGTATGGTTGAAGGTGATTATAATTTAAACAAGCAAGCAAAACCCTTTCAAACAGGTAATTTCACTCGTTACAAAAATATTTACCAGTACTTTCATAGGTCAGAAGAAATACACAGCTTTTGTACAGCTCTAGAATTCAATTCTTGACCAGAATGAACTTCATCACAAATTTTGTTTTACAAATGATATTTTATTTAAAAAAACTTCCATGATTACCAAGCACCTTACTAAACCAAAAATCATATTACAAAACAACAACCACAGTTTCATAGAAGAAAGTTTTGTTTAATGCTCTGTTATCATGGAAATTTTTTGCATTAACAATTACCACAAGGTTAATCCTGAACTTGTATAGAATATTTCATCTTTTAAATCATAAGATCAAACTTCGCTTCAGTCTATAACTTGTGAATAGTATCTCCATTGGTACCATTTCCAAGTTTTTATTTTTAAACATAACAATGGCGAGAAAATTATTCAACAATGTGTTCACAATGGCTATAAGTTAACAGATTTTACTCCATCCACATAGGTGAATGACCCTGATTATCGACTGATGGAGTCACGAGTAAAACATCCTGGCACAGTTCTTCCTGTGCCACCAAGGGCAACGGCTGTCAGCATCCGCTATAAAGGAGCTGGACCCACTCATTGCACCAAATCTAGCATCTTCCGAACAGTAGATCCACCTCCTGAAAATCCTTCTACTGCAGTAGCACCATTGGGATGCAAGGAGGAAGAAAAAAAACCCAAGAAGAAATATAACCCTAGGATAACAGATATGGATCTAGCAATAGGATGGGATATCAAGGAAAATGGCCATGGGCATGGCGGACCAGCAGGAGCTGCACCATCAGTATTCAATATTGTTCCAATGGCTTGTCATTCTGCAGGAGACTGTGGAATGCCTGGAGGTTGTGGAACACCATCAGCCAACGGCTCTGTGAAGTCTCCTTTGCAACAGAAAAGCAATCATATTGAGGATGCTCCCTGCTCCTCAAAACAAAACACTCCACCTAATACCAAACCCTCCTCTGCATTGAACTCTAAGCCAACCACTCCACCTTTTTCAAAGCCTCCTTCAAGTCAAAATTCCAAACAATCCAGCGAGAAAAACTCAAAACCACCCTCAGCTTCCAAACCATTCACACCTCCTCATGAAAGCTACAATCAAAACAGAAAGACTAGTTCCCTGAGATCATGGGAGCGATTTGGCAGACCACCAGTGAGGAAGGCATGGGAAGAGAAAGAGAATGACAGCCCCAACACGATCATGCAACCACAGAACCAATTTCGGGGAGATGAAATTAAAACCTGCATGCCTAACGGTACAGAATCTCTACCCAAGGTGAACAATATCAGAAAAAGACGTTCTCAAAGTTCTCCAAACCTTAGTAGAAATTCTGTGCAACCACAGTTCCAAAAATCAAATCCAGGGGCAAATCACAAGGCCTGCTCTGCATGCCACGATGAATCTAAGAATAAAACGAATGCATCTCCAAAAAATTCAGAGAGCAGTGGCTATAAGATGGCCTTCAAGGCTGGGAAACTTGGTAACAATCGACCGATGACTGCTCATCCATCTGGGAGCGGCAGCATGTCCAGCAGTCAACAGGACTTGAAGGTGAAAGTTCCAAAGCCTCGGCCTCCTTTTGCAAGGCGTAGTTATTCCATTAGCACCTTGGCTCCACCATTTTCCCTCTGGCCTGGAAATCACAAGAGAGGTGGTAGAGATTATCCTGATCATTGGAGACTTGCTTCTGTATATCAGCATGCTTTCAAGCCAGTTCAGAATCGTACAAGGCCCCTGCTTGCCACTGTTTACCAATGAGAGTACAAATGTTGATTTTTACTCCAAAACTGCTCAAGGCTAAGTATAAGAGGTGACTCTTGCGAGGCCAAATATGCACAATAACTGTGATTGGACGCATAGGTCTCTATGTTGTTATAGTCCTTAATTCACATAGTGCTGTTTGTAAAGTAAGTACCAGGGATTGTTTCTATTGGTTGATAGGAAGATAGGGACATTGAATGTATAAAATTATTCATATTCTTGAACTATATTTCATTATCTCTATCATGTAAATGACCAAATCCTTATTACTATTACTGGATTCAAACTAATTATGATTATCAATTTCTAAACTAACTTCATGTCCTGATTGTCACTGGGACATTCTCTGATGGGCCGTATATCAAGGAAGAAGGCGACTGTACTCCAGGAAAAAAGTACTTTTCTTCACAGTGTCCCATGTTTTTGATGCATACAAAAACCTGAAAGATGAAACAAGCATCTGTTGTAATATAATTCTTCATATGTATATAATGTGATACAATGTTCCATGAGTGAATATCTTGCAGAAGAGCAGGGATTTGATAACAAAAGATATGTAAATGACTTCCAATTGTGTAATTTAATAAACAATTTTATTGATCTTCATGTTGTGCAACTTAGATATTTTATACTCAAATTTTGGTAACCTGATATTTATCTGTCAAGCAATTTAAATGTACACAATTTTTGACCTCACCTTTTAAATTTACCATACTGATTGCTTCAAATATACATTCAAATCAGATCTTTCTCACTGAGTGATAAACAAGTTATAAATATTTATCTAACAAGTTATTCAAATATTATTATTATAAATTTCTAATGATTTATCAAGTAATTGCCAAGTCGGAAGGAATGATTCTGATATTTTGTCTTACATAGCTCTTACATAAATTTGAACACAGCAATCAACCAAGTAATAAATTAACTTATATACATTGAAATGCATCAAGGTCTGTTTGTAGAATGTTTCATAGTGTTTATATGTATCTATTAAAAGATGTCTGCATAAATATACATCTACTTAAGGAGATTAGCATACAAATAAATATTTTTCCAACAGAAAAAACTGAAACCATTGCAATAATAGTGATAATGAAGAAAAATACTGCAACAAATATTGGACTCACTTCATGGGTCAAATTTCACAGTTAATAATATCCTATAATTCCTATAATTATAAAAGCTCTCTGAATTTTAAGGTCCAATTAACAATAGATACAAGTTATTTTCTTATTTAAACTCATAGTTAACACTACTAACTTCTAAAAAAAGGTGAATAATTCTTTTCACGTCAGTATCAAGGCTTGCTTTTAGTTCATGTTTACATCAATAAGAAGAATATTGAATTTTGATATCTTAAACGCCAAAAATATACAGACATTATTTTCTCACCGACTATTGTATCATTACATAAAGGAAGATTCTTGACCTATATATAAACAGTAAAATAGTCAACAGTAGCCTTTAGTGAAACATTATCAATGAAATAATTTTACAAACTAAGAAATAAGACAGTGCTCATTAACAATGTATTGATATTTAACTTATTAAGAGAAAGATTACAAAATAATGTAGATATTTCTGTAATTAGTAAAGAATACATGAGATGGATGAAATTTATCCTGAATCCAGAATTAAGCAGAGATTTAAAAATCTGTCATCAATTTATTTACACTTCATATTATGTTAATCATGTAGGAAATTGTGTGTGCATTCACAAGCTCAAGTACTCACCAATTTTTCTCGGATAAAGGAGTAGTGGTGAGTGGACTTCTTGGGAGGGAATAAATTTGATTTTTCAAATGCTGGAGAAGATCAGCAAAGGTAGGATATGTTTCTTCCTCTGCAAAATAAAAATTTAGAATTTCATGGAGAATGATCATAAAAACACAAAATATAACAAATTTTCAAACTTAGAATTAACACATACTTTGAGTATGATGATGATCCTACATTATTATGATCATCAGTAAACTCAGTTGAATATTTTTGAACTACCATATTAGCCTGAATGTAGTGTGATACTTTTTTCTCCAACATGAACCTTTTAAAGTCACATTTGCACTTTATTCAAGGCTTTTAAACCATGTGTTGAATTGTATACATCTAAATGGATTTCAGCACAATTAGTTATAATTGCTATAAGGAAAATTCATGCTACAATGCTGAATTGTACGAATGTACTGGAAAAGCATCTTGAGAAGATTGATAATAAATATGTCTATAAGAGATGCAGCTTCACATGCATAGCATGTTATCTCAGTGGAATAGTCTTTTACAAATATTGTATACTTATTGTCTTGCAGTCTCAATAGCTTTTACATGTGTTTTTGGTCTCTGGTTTTGGTAAATGTGGCTCTAACATCAATGCTTCTGCATTAAATTTTTATTCATGAGTTTAGATAAAATAATGATTCAAAAAGAGAACGTTAAATGGGTTTTCTCTTTCTCCCAAAATTACTTGCAGTTGCACTATATCCAGGCTAATATAGTACTTAAGATAACTATTTTATAGCTTATGTTAATAGAAGAATTATGAAATGTTACAAGTAAGATGAGTAAATTAGAGAAAGAATCAGAAAAACAAACCTGCATCACATTTTTCAGGCATTAAATAGAGATTAATAGGTTCACCACATGTTGCTGGAGACAAATATGATAAAACACTGCCAGTTCCAATACCAAGTCCACTGTGTATTTGCAAATGTGATTGTGAAAATGTAGCACTCAACACATCCTACAAAACAAAATTATAATATTAATCATTTCAAAAATAAGAATGACATAAAATCTTGGTCTATAACCAGTTTTCTTTCAATTACACAAATTGAAATTCAAAAATTGATATAGAAAAAACTTTTAAGAAAACCCAAAAGTCGATTTCAAATTACTCTGTTGAAACAGTACATTTAGAAAACAGCAAATAATAAGAGATTCAACACTGTTTTAACAAAGGTATCTTAATACATTATCTTTCAAAAATCTGAGGGTCTATATGCCAAAATTTCCAAACTGCAAAGAACACTTTTCTTTCAAAACAAGCAATCTCTTTTAATTCTGTATGTTTGCAAAATACCAGAAGTCAAATGCAAAACAAAAGTTAATGCAGAATAACTCCTGAGAGAGATTTGATAATGATGAGTAGCTTTCTTAGTTTAAGAACAAGAAACTAATAGATTATCTCAGATTTTAAGTGCAGCTCAAGCTTTTACAGCCAAAGTTTTCTAACATAATCATACTAAACCATTCAAGAGTAATGATGAAAAATTAGACTTATAGATACACCCTTAATCAAACAATGAGAGTTTATTATTCTATTATTAACATTTCCCCTAATATCTTTATCTTCCTACATAATAATGAAGTACAATTCTGAAGTGTACCATTATAATCCAGTGTTGTTTTTGAATGCCTAAGATATATTATAGTTGAGAGGTTTATGTCAATTTTACAGAAACAGATAAGAAATATAATGTTAGAATACTATATCTACTTGCTTAAATTGTCATTACTTTCTAGCCAATGCTTCTCCTAATATTTACAAAGGTGATTATTTAATTTACCTACCAACAGAATTGATCATAAATACAACGTTCCCCCTAGTATATATCAATTCTTCATCTAACAGGAAGATCAAAGAAATTACCTGCATCATTTTCAATCTACTTGGAGTAAAATCAGCTGATTCACATCTATTTTGTAGGAATAATATATGAGGAAAATATTCCACTATTTCATCATCAGGAGTTGTTGTTGGTGTAGATGGTTTTAACATTTCTGCAGACAATATAAATCTGAAAATTAAAATACCATGAACAATTTCCCCTTAAATAAAAATTTAAATTGAAACTGTCAACTAAGACATGTATGGATTGGAAGAAAAATTCAAACCTTAAAACATTGGGATCAAAGGCCCAATCCTGAACCATTATGACAAGGTGACAAACAGACAAAAAGAAAGATGCCAACTGCAATGACTGAGCTTCCATTGCATTTTCTGCTGAGGAGAAATCAGCAGCTGCTAACTTTTTCTCTTGAAGAGCCATGCGATCCATTAGGGAAGCAGAAAGAGCTGGTTGGCAGTCTAGGAAGATGATCCTTGCACCTCCTGAAGAACCACCACCACTCACCCATGCATCAACACCACCAGTGCAATGCCAACTGCCTTCTTCCTGCTCCAAGGTTTGAGGCTTGAAGATTAAACTTCTAATTGAACAGTAAAAGAGAGACATCTATGAATACCTGTTATAGGTAGAAAACTGTTATAAACTATAGAGAAATAAATATTCTAGAAGATTTTATGGGAGGGAATGTCATTTAAGGTTTGAATTATAAATGGAACTTTCTATAGGGAGTAAAACAACTATAATTGTAAAAAATATCTAAAAAGATGTGAATTGGAAGGAAAATACCTTTTCAATTTGGAAACTTTAGCTAAGAATAATATATTATAGAAAACCTGATTCTTTTAAAGGATGTTCCAATTATTGTACTGTGTAACTAATTCATGCAAACAAACTTCTCTCTCCTTGTAATTGCTTATTCACTCCTTTGTCTTGCTTTCTTTATGATAAATTCAATTACCAGGCTTACTTGTTTGGCTGCTCAGGAGTGTTTCCTGCTAAGTAGGAAAGTATAGTGGACTTTCCAACGCCTTGAAGACCAATAACTCCAACAACTAGGAAATCGGTTTGATGATCCAACAAGAAGTCACTTAATGTTACAGTGGATCCACTTCCAATTAATGCTTCAGGAGTACAAAACTGGAACGATTCATCGATAAGTTTAACACATGTAGTCATCTCAGGTGGGGGTGCCAAGGGATTTACGTCTGAAATATAGTAACAGTTTATGATAGCACAGTCAATGGTTTTGACTTTATCATGGCCTTCTTTTTGAATTTTAATATAAAAGACATACTTTCTACGTTACTAGGCTTTGATGCTAACTGATATACTGGCTGAGGAGTATCACTATCCTTCCTGTAAATGGAAAATCGTTTAAATATAAAACCAAAATCAGCTTTCATCATTATAGAAAATTTCCACATTAATCACCTAACAGTAGTGCCATGCCGCTGACTAGGTGAAAGAGCCCTGTTGTCGCCTTCTCTATTTCTCAAAATTATCGTTGGCTGAGGCGGTTTTTCAAGAGTGATAGGCTTAGCCGGGCTTCTTGCATCTCTGTCTCTGTTACTATCCCAATCCCTTTCCCTGTCAGATTTTGTGAGAATAATCGGCATCCGCCCAGATCCAACAGGACCATGTTCATCTTTGTCCTTATAGAGAGACAACAATACGTTAGTATAACAAAGGATGATGATATTGTCAAGTAATATGCTTAAAATGTTAAATACCTTAAAGTACGGATTGGGCTTTCTTCTTCTTTTATCCTTCCCTCTATCGTATTCAGACATTTCGAGATAAAATAACAGATAATATTTTCAAATTCAAGGATGGTAGCAAGAAATGTCTACAACTGGATGATAAAATATACTCTTCTCTAAGTCTCGTGCTTCTGTTTTGATTACACAACGCCGTGCGCCATGTTTTCTACGACAGATGAGAGAGGAAACTTCGTAAGGAAAGAATTGCGAGGGATATTTGGAAATAGATCGTTTGGTAAACATATTGATTTTTGTATTTGCATCGTCGATTAATGATTAAACACAAAAGATAACACACAAAGGCGGATTATACTTCTCAAAATTGTAAAACAGGGGAGGTAAGAGTGCAGTCGACTCTAAAATCTATCTAGAAAAAGGATCACGTTATAGAGCTTTCCTGTACATAGGTTTGAAAAAGGTGGATTCTATTTTAGTAGGTTAATAATAGTTGGGAATTATGACTAGTTTATCTTTTAAGAAGCATACAACTAAACAACTACCATCCCGTTAGCAGTATTCCTCAAACTTAGGGCGTACTTAAATCCAATATATAACTAATACAATCGCTTGTGTTAGCTTGGGGTACACTAGTTATGTCTTTGAAATGATTTTAATCGTGACCTTGGAAAAATTATCTTCGCTAAAATTCTAAGGAAAACCTTTTAAGCAAATTTTATGCCAAATTATAGAGGTCAGATTAATATTATCAGGAGCAGGATATCTAGAGCTGAAGCAGGCCTTGTAACAAACATCTTATATGAAAGCTTCTTTTATCATGTTTCTTCGCAATTTATAATCATAGTCTGAAAAGGTTAGATGTCACGTAATTTCAGATACAAAATATGAATGTAAAATACTATAGCTCTTTTCAATTTCTTCTTAAATGGCATGTGCACTAAATGAAGCATTGTTTCATTCAATTAGGTATAAAAAGAGGATAATTCATTGATGGAATAACTTCGTTTCCCGCTAGTGATAAATCTATGAGTCGTGATAGGAAAGAAAATTGAATCTTTCATAATTCTTTTCAATTTAAATCAGTCATGCTTTCTACTTTTTCCTTTCCGCAGCACACAATAGAAATATTGGACTTTCATTAAATTTGGATTCACGGAAATTTATTGATCTCCGAAAGATACTGAAATACTGATATGTAATCTAAGGAATGGATTACCAAATAGATAACAATATATTTCGATAATATTACTATAATACTTTCAATATCGAATGTGGTATTGTTATTGCATATTAAGTTAAAAATTGTATAATCATAATAAACAATGAATTAAACGATAGTCGAAAGATACATTTTCTGAGGATATATTTCATACATTTTTATCTTATCGAACACAGTTTATATGATATGATGTTGAACATTAAGTCAAAATGTCAATGAACTAAGTCAAAATGTCAACTTGTCAAAATGAATGGGATGAGATACGCAGTAAATCAGTAATTGAATTCAGCTAGAAAATAATTCTATGATATTAAATCAGAAGTTCCTGGAAGTATTGTTGTCTCTTTATATCCATTACACATGAAGTGATAAAATTAACTTGCGCGGAAAATATTTAACTAATTTAAAGACTTGCTCCAAAAATGTCGTAACATTCAGCAAATATCTTCCAGTGACAGAGTTCAGACTACCTAAGTGAGCAAGTCTCATGACGTTACATTTTATTGACAATGTAGTCGATACCAATGTTCTAGGAAATTCCACAGGAGAATTCCTAACTCCATTCTCTCTAAGAACAATAGATCGACGATAGCAAAGGAATGCATCATCCTCGCCTTAATGATGATAACTCAACAGCGGATCGTCATCGCCAATTCTCTGAATCGTAATTTCATTCGTTGTCATGATGAATTGATTCCGTTCTCTCTCTACTACGCTTCGGCCTGCACAAAAAGTGTTCATTGACTCGAATTGACTCTAATTCCATATTTCATCACGTTTTTCCTCAATCTTGCCGGCACGGCGTGTCTCCAATCACGTGTATCTGTTATTATTTACCTCCTAATCGAAAGATAAATCTCACGCTCACTCTCTGCGCGACTGAACCGTTGCACAATAGCGAAATTCACATTTGTGAAGCGGTTCGGAGCGGCTCGATTGCAACAAACATAAAACTTAATAAAACAAATCCGCCGTTAAGACCGAGTGACACACTGCGAAGTATGTCTATAATTGTTACGGCGAGATATCGTGGGTGGGGAAGATGAAACATCGAGATAACGCAGGGAACGGGTTAAAGAGGAAGGAGAGGCCAATTGTGAGGACGTCACTGGGCGCGCTCTTGCGGCGACCAATGGAAACCAGCTTCTCTCACTTCCCCCTCCTCCCCCTTCCCCCATAACATTCTATATATAGTTTCTCCCACGACTAGGCCCCTCAGATCAGTGTGGAACTCGTTAAAGAGAGATCGCTTTGTCGAGACGCATCTGGGAAAATTAACCGGCACTAGTCCGTGGTGAAACTGTGTTGTTGTGAGCCGCTTGTTATTGTTTCGAAGTGTTTTGACGAGCAACTCGCTCCCTGACAACGAAGCGAATCGCTTTCCTGCTTTGAGACAAACGTTTACAACCCCGTGAAGACGGACCAGCAGAGATGGCTTTCATGATGCCTGTTGTGAAAAACGACTGGGACATTTACCGGTCGAACCGCTCCCGCCGGAGCTCCGAGTGTTCCAACCCTGCCAGGAGTCGGAAGGTCTCCGAGTGCAGATCCGAGGGACCATCGTTGTCGACGTCGCCGGGCAGCGACTTCCTTCTGGGACCCACCGGTTCACCTCCTCACCGGTCCGCTCCCATCGCCCTCAGACATTCCCGTACCTCATTGCCCTCTCCATCCAAATCCTCCGCATCTTCCTCCAACAACTCCTCACCACCGAAGAGCAGTGGCGTTGGGGTGTCCTCCGGAAGCGGCGGAGTCGGCAGTGGGAGGTCCGGCTCTCAGTCATCGCTCAACAAATTCCACTCGAGGTTGGTGGATAAACTGAAGAGATCTTTAAAGATAAAAGATGCTCTTGACGCCAGCGTAGCCGGCGTCGACTCCCGGGCCGCTTCGTCCTGAGGCCGGCCCACTTCCGTTGCTGCGGTACCGATCGCGACAACGGCGGTGGTGAGCAAACCATTGGCCATTCCAGGTGCCGTAGAGGATTCCTCGACGGAGGTCGGGGATCGGCGGGGACGTCGATGGTGCCGACCGGTGCATCCCCACCTGGCCAGTTGCTGAAGACACCGTACCCTATCCCGGACCGGCGGGTTCCTCCTAGATCATGGGGAAATCCGGCGTGGTGCCTTCAAGTTTGAGAGACGGACCTCCACTAGCAATGGTTGTTCGTACGCGGACTTCATTCGTGAGTTGTGCTTTGTTGTGTTTATTGCTCTCCGGCTAGGAGTTGTTTAGAGGAATCCATCCGGTGTTGTTGTTGTTAGAGACGCCGGGGAGATGCAGCACGTGTTCCACCGCCTACAAATGACTCGAGTCACGGAAAATTCCTGATTCCAGAATTGCAGCTGTATGAAAAAGGAAGTCTGCTGGTAAGTCGAGAGACAGCTGCATTATGAAAGATGCTTGGACTTGGAATTAACATCTGTTTTTATTATGGGCGCTTTTTGCGCCTGTTAGATATGAGACTGTGATAGTTTTACATTTGTATAAAAAGTGGTTTGGTACTGAGAGGTCCTTGCTGAGTGGACGTCTGGCAAACTGGCCATGAAGAAATATCTTTCATGTAAAGACTATATTGCTTGGTTCATTATTTGATGGACAATTTATTTTGTCTTCAAGAAGAAGATGCTAGACTGTGATTTGTTATGTTGACTGCATATATATTTCCTGTCACTTCTTCTATGAAGCTATGAGAACATCAATGTCATATTCACTGCTACATTCCATTGGTTCAATATTTGTGCATCTGCTTGTTGGTTCATCTAAATTTCCATTATTTTCATTTCAAGTTGATCATATTATTTATACTACTGTGAATTGAAATTATTTAAAGCACTTGAATTCATTCTATTCATGATTCGCATTGCTCATTTTGTTGTCGAAATTTTGCAAATAAAATTATATGCTGGTTGTTAGTGAAAAAATATAAAAGATTGTAATTTTTTGTACAGCTGAATGTATTTCCCTATACGGGATTCATATCAAAAGAAAAATGAACAATATACAAATCTTAAATGAAACTTAAACTCTTTTATTTCAACAGAGGATCTCCTTTTTCCCACTTTCGAAAAGCGTTCACTGACGTAAAGAATGAGAAGTACTCAGGACGCCTTAGCTTTTGTTTTCCTTTGACGAAGCATTCAATAAAGAGAACTTCAATTCTATAAGGAAGAATCGGAATGAAGAGAATGTCAATATCTGGCTACTAGATAAAAAAATCAATTTCTCCGCGTTATTTTTGGGCGGGAGCGCTGTCAAATTGGACCTTAGCCCAAGAGCTCGAAAGAAAGGCGTCGGTTGCCCCAACAAAGCTAGAACTCGCGGACTGCATCAACTGTCATTGCAATAAACCTTCATTTGCATAAATGCGACTGCATTTTTTTTGGTAAATATAAATAAACCTCGTGCTTCGCGTACGCAGCCCTTGTGACCCGGTTTTCGTCGCGGAAATTTCCACTGGAATCCAGCGGCCAATCAGCGTGCAGCAAGCTGGAGGCGGGACTCTCTTTTTCTACCCCTTCTCCGCGAATCTCTCCCTTACCCCATCCGGTCCCCTCTCCTCTACTCCTCATCCCACTCCGCGGCGTCTTGCATCGATTTCCCGTTGGAAAAACCTTCCTCCGAGGCGTGGAATCCATGAGGCCCCGGCTGAATCACACGTCTGAGCATTTCCAACCCTTTCGCGAAGGCACCTCCAGGAGGGGCGGCCTGCGGTTTTTTTCATCGCAAACGCACCAATTTTCCTCATCCCTTTCCGCGATGCATTCTCTTCCCGAATCGAACCGGTTTCAAGGTCAACGAAACCTAACCGTCAACATCAACAAACCCCCTTTTCTTATGTTTACATCCTCGACACTCGGGGGTTGTGCCGTGTTTTCATTGAGTAACGTCCGAGGCTTAGGTGTTCCGCGAGAGTTGCCAATTACTCGATTTCTTAAGACCGGTCACGTGGGGAGGCATGCCGCGAGCTCCTCGCCTTCTGTGGGGTAACCGATGCATGCATAATGGGTGACTGTGTCTTCATCGTGTGAGAGTAATTCGATGATTCGTCGACTCATCGTCATCTACCTTTGCCGCTTTTAGGGATAGGCTCTAAAAACACGAATTTGTTTCTCGATCGGAAATTTATGCAAGGGACCCCCTTCCCTCCAGCCGATGACAAAACGGGTTGAACACTCTCCAACTTTCCTCCAGCGTGCAATCGAGAGAACGTGATAAAACGAAGGTTTCTATTTTTAACTCTTGACCTACAATCGGCACGAATTTCTATACCGAGGTCGTTCGCGGACCAGTCTGAACTTCCTTCAGCGAAGGACTGTCTATCCGATATCGGCTGCTACGTTTCTTTGAAATCCGTCGCATTTCCGAATGCATGAACCCCCGCCGGTTGTTTCTTCGCGATCTTCCCGCCCTGTGGACACGCATCGGAGTGACTAAGGGCTCGGCCACGCGATGGGTGTGACCCGAATCAGATTCTTTGTAAGGATAAACGGTTCGCGGAGCATATCCTTGATTCACTGGGCTGTGAGGAATTTATTCTTGTGCGCGGGAAATGCCTATGATATGGCAAAACGTCTGAAGATAGCTCTCCCTTTGCATCGAGGTCTGGTTCTCCGAATTCCGCAGTGCATCGACCGCTTTGCCCTTGTTTCATTACGAATCGGTTCAGTAGCTTAGCAGACGTGGCGACCTCCTCAAACATGGCATAGTTGTTTCGAAAAAGCAATTTCGCCTCGTTTGCGACAGAAGACACCTCGCGCAAGTGATTGAAACATCGAAAAATGTAGCTATCGGAAAGTCTCAGGCATTTGTAGATCTGTGAAAGGAATCAACTGACCTATCATCACAATCCGAGTCATAATATTAATGAATTTCATACAATAAAAACACAATCTAAAAACCCAATATATGCATATCAATAAAAACATATCAACTCTTACTTTAGATAAACAATTCTTGTACTAGGTACCGCGAAAGTAAGCAAAAGAGAATCTCCAGTAGTTTCGTGAGAAATCATTCAAGATTAATAGAATACATAATTGGTTTTCCATGTATGCCCCGTGGATCCTAAGAGTACGATGTCGACGATCGACCGAATCGAAAAAATTTCTATCTTTCGGGTAATATTTATATTATTTAACATAGCTACGTTCAAATTAATTGACTTTAATGTTTCGAAATTTCGATAAAATGCAAAATATGTCTCTGAGACGCCGGAATGCGAACTAATTATTATGTCGCTACTCGTTACTAATTTTTATGTCAACAAACACCAAATTTCGTTTCTCATAGACGATACGGTCGAAATATTGGTATCTTAGTCGATCGACAAGAGATATGTAGAAGATGAGCAATAAATTTCCAAACACATTGCATTGTATAATGCATAAAAGAATCTCTAACATAAAGAGACATTCTTAACGGCTATCGAGCCGAATTTATTGTTAGAAACGCATAAACGCATGATATACAAATGAATAACATAAATGAATGCGTAACAGAAGGTTGAAACCCATATGTGCATATTCACGTAGATAAATACTTTTTAAAGGCTCGTTAAAATATTATTGTGGTCATATCATATCGATGCAATACATTCTGCTTAAAATAGAGCCATTTGATATAATTTATTTCTTTTCATCTGAATATTGATAGCCTCTGAAAATAAAATCGTTCATTATCAGTGATTATTATTATCGCAATGAATATTCTTTATATTTTCATTGGTCTAAAGGTTCATATCCCTTAGAAACATCAAAAAAGTGAGGAACGTTAAATCGATCAAGGGCGCACCTAGACATCATCACACAAATAAGTTTTGATTGATTTTTCTTTCTCGAATTACAATGACACTTTTATGAGACTATGACTCTTTCGAATTCGTCAGATCTCAATGGTAATAGAAACGATAGCTACGAAGAGGTATGAAAGATTTAAATTCCTCACAAATCTTAAATATACCCCTATAATAGATGCCCCTTTTTGTAGCACTGAACATTCCGCTTACTCATTCAATTATTCGCTACAGAAACTCTAAACCTCTTACCAGTCTTTTTTGTAACAAGACAAATTCATAATGTCATGCTGACATGTGCTTCTGCATTAGCATGCGCTAATAAGCGATTAAGCAGTACTGTTTGATAAAATCAAGGTAAATGAATGACAAATTTTCTAGTAACACTGCTTATTGTGGATTGATTAAATTTTTGAAAGAATTGCAGAAAGGCAAAATTATCGATGCACTTCATAGTTGCACTTAACAGACCGTTGTGAAATTATTCCGAGGATTGCAAGATTAAGAAGGATTGTTTTTTTCCCATTCGCCTCGTTTCGGAGAGTTACTTTTTAAAAAATATATCTTTAAGTCCTTCGCGCGCTCTCTTAATTTGCTATGACCCCTAACTTTTTTCAACTGTCAAAGCAAAAAAATGAGGATATTGTCTTGCAAATATCGAACTTTTCCCGCAAAATTTTTCCGTCCATAGAGATGCTTGGTTCGCTTGCATTGTGGTTCCAAGATGAATGTCAATATGCAGATTTGTAGGATTGACAAATCTGAAGGTCATTATGCTAGGTTACTGATAAGTAATATTGAAAATCTGAAAAACATTACGGCATTACATTGCAGCATTTTATTGTTTGTAATGCATTGGAAGCATCTTTTGAACTTTATGGCTGCCTTTCCTTGGTTGTTTACAAAAAAAAGTTTGACAACACTTGAATGGATGGATTCGTAAATATTAGGCAATATTGACTTGCGCAGATTTCATCATTTGATGCCAACCTCGTTATTCATAAAGTTTTTAATTAGTGGCGCTTTAACCCTTTCTCTCCTCACGCTTTCCCCACGGCAAATCTCGCTCCGCTTTACACGACCGGTCTGTACACATCCATGCGCTTCGAACACCACTTCCATCTCTCCCTTCCATCCTATAGAGAATTCGAGAAGCCTCTCGCCACTCACCCTTCGTAACTAGCCTCGTTACCATTCTTATTAGGCAAATGTTCGAGGCTAATCGTTCGTGATGAGGTTGCGAAATCCAGCGGCCGATAGTCGTTTAGGCTGTCGCCGATGTAAATTGCACGACGCATCGTAAAAAGTCATAGGAAAATTAAATAATGATCGTACGACTGATTTGGAGAGGCATTTCTGGCTCGTGAATCGCTTCCTTGTGATGAAACAATGAAAGACTCGTTAACAAAAATAGAAGTCTCTATGAATGTTAAACTCGTAGACGAAAAAGAGGTGCCGCTCTGATTTCTCATTTGCTATCTTAATACTTTCGACCTCATTCTTCGTTGGTAAGCAAATTTATAATTGATTGTTTTCATTTGGTTTTAAATAATTGAACAGCAATACATGAGTAATTGGGCAACTAGCTAGGGATAATAATTAATATAAAAGTCATTGAATTTTCATTCAGGAGGAATTTAGCCATTGATTTATAAGATTTTAGCAATATCCCGATGACTGCAATCTCCTGATGACTGAGAATATAGGAATAATGAATTCTATTAATTTACCTGTATTGACAGTTAATGTCATCTTTCACACAACAAACACAGATTAGCTGGTCAGAAGATAATATATATGTGTGTCGAACCCCGACGCACAAAAATATTATATGACAAGGTGAAGAATTCGTTAGTTGTTCTGCTGGCATCCTACCATGAGGTAAAAGCACAATATTTAAATTACTTATTCTCTGAATTGAGGTTCCAGTTATCATCTAGTCAGAGTCCTAAACAGGAGGCGGTGAGTTGCTGATCCGATCCGATAACACACCTCATGACAGTAACTTATTACTTTTGGTTGCATACCTTTGTATTTTTTTATATTAAAATTAATCATTCGTCGCTAATAACCTTAAATTAACTTTTTTTTGTCTCTCTATCGTGTTAAGTAATACACTTTGGTGGGAAGATTCACTTTAAATTCCTTTACATCCTTTAATTCATACTAATGTATAATATGTCAGTTCTCGTAAAGCACTGCATTTAAATTTTATGCTTATTTCCTCAAAAATATTGATGCTGAATGTGTAAACATAAATAAAACCATTTCCATTTTGACGATATGAAAGTGGCTGCTGGACCAAATCGGGACGTGCAGATTTTTAAGCTCTTACGCAACCCAAAATGGAAAGAATTTAGGTATTACTTACAAAGCTCTTTTATCGACATAATAGCAACATTCCTTTCGATTAACGCTTCATTAACTTTCGTCTTATTTCAAACCTTTTGCGCAATATTCGCTAATGCAGGTCTCAATTCCTGCTCTTTAGCAGAAGAGATAAAAGCCACTCTCTAGGCTCGTTTTAGCCAATAATCGGCTTCCCTGACTCACTCTCTGGTTATTTCAACCGGTTAACTTTGAACATCCCACGTACGATCTCCTTCAAACAATTCCTGCATTTGTAAAGCATCTCCTGGCGTTATCCTGCCCTTTCTCATGCATATGCACAGGCACAAATTTCGATCCTGCTCGGGGTAAGCACGCTATTAGCCTCGTTTATTCCCAATACTACGCCATGCATTCCTATCCTTGCATGCATCTCTCGCTTCAGACAATACGTATTTCCTTTTATTCTTAAGCTTCGCATAACTCTTCATCGCATTAAAAGAGCGTTTTCTTGGTTTTATTTCCTTTTAATTAAACGCGACGTAAAGTCTAAGACCGGTACGATTTCATATTTCAGTCTTTTTTGTAGTTATGGAATCGAAATATTAAAGTACAGGATGCGCGTCGTAAACGGATAAGCAAGAAAATATGTTAATATCATTATTTATTAGATGAAATTTCTCCTTTGATTTCCAATGTTAGTTACCTGAAAATAAGGTCGTATAAGATTTATCAGTTGACGAAGTTCTATATTAAACTAAGAAATTCAATCAGTTGATTGACACTGAAAATGAATGTGTTAAATAGTTAAAAACTAGTTTCCCCGTAGAAAATTACGCAGACGGACTCTGTTCTTCTATTTTCCCATACATTTCAAAAAACACTACAAAAGAATCTACAAACGCTAAAACGTATGTACCTAAAATCTCACTTTCACATTCTGTCTCTGTGTCCATTTTGATATACTTCGTTTGTATCGAAATATATCGAAATCTTTACTTTCAGTATCGAAACTCCATGGGCAAATTCACATATTAACTTGATTTTTTGACCAAATGGTGTATTACTCATTTTTTGGACTATTTTTAGCAGGAAGCGGGAAATTTTCTCTCTCATAGCTTGTCATTTATGTTTTGATGCAGTGTGAAGGGAAAACAGCGTTGGTCACCGAAAACGGATGTTTAGAAATAATTTACGAGCATAATTAGAATGACACATTCGGGCATTCTGGTATCCAGAAAAAAATTAGGATACTTTCCTGAAGTGCCGGGAAATTTCCTGAGAAATCAGGAAGTCTGAACACCCTATATTAACCTCACTTTGATCACTGAATCAACTGAGCTGACTGTATCATGAATAATATGGAAAAAATCTTAATCGTCTGTGAGAGAATGGTTGCGCAAGCTGAAATTTTCATCGAACAGAAAAACCCGAGAGCAATTACTTCTGTTTCCCTATTCATCGTTTGCAAGAACGATTTAGTGCAATAAAAGTTTCGCAATGGAGTTCCAGAGAGTTCTGCGAACTCCAAGGTCACCGGTGAAAGAATCGTTGATTTCTTTAAGATGGCAAGGTCGAAAGGAATAGCCGCCGTTACTGGTTTTATTCACCTCTACGGTAATAATGTCAGAGGTGTAACTGAGCTGGATCTCACCAGTTCGCTCGGATATTAATGAATTTATATAACGCGCAGTATGTTTTGTAATAATTAGCTTGGGTTGGGTTAAAAATTACGCCTCCTCGAATGGAGATATCATACATTTCCTAGCGAATAGGAAACTGGCTGTCACACCTTTTGTTGCATAACATCGTAAATCAGAGATTTTTCATTTGTTTTAACTTGCATTTTTTTACTTTGGATGGCTAACAGATAAAGTAATACATCATAATATATGCAGTCTCTAAAGAAACTTTTTCTTTGGAATTAATCGAGAAGAAAGCAATCCTTATTCTCTTACTTTCATCTCTGAAACTATTGTCTACGGAGATTCATTATTTAACACCCTCATGTTATTTTATATTCTCATCATCTCGGCTTTTCACATGCTCATATATGCATTAGTAACACTAATTTTTTTTAATGAAAAAGTTGTCCCACTTTCCAACCGTTTTGTCCTCATACCATCCGGGCTCTTTCGGAATTCATTTATGAGACATTTCTACGAAAAGAGACATAGGAACACGTGGCATTATATATGTTTCCTTTTAAAGTAAGTAGGCTGGAGAGGAAAGTGAAACTGAGCAGAAATTTCATTACGAAACTCGCGTTTGAAAAATGCTATAGTGGTGAATATTTTGAAGTAATCCAAACGAATCCACAAAGTTGTTTCTTTAGTTTCCTTAAAAAATCGCGGAATGATAGGGACTTAGCCGATTAATACTTCCCTGTTTTCATGATATCAACCAAATTCATTTTCGAAAAATAAAGGACAGCGTAAGCATGCGTAAAATACATCCTTATTCCCATATTTTTTATGATATTATGAAGGTCTAATGACAAAATGTCTAAAAGTCGCGGAAAATGTATTACAAGGTTGAGGACTGGTATTTTAATAAGCCGAGGATTATATCTGTAACTCTCGTTCAACTCATGCCGAGATAAAGTTTGCAGGATGAAGCCTTCTTATCATTTAACTCGAAAGAGCCAGATATCGACGGAAAACGAGATCTACAGATTCCAGACTTGTCTGGGATTCCCCAGAAGTGGCAGGATGTAACGCTTCGGATAATCTATGGTTACTTAGAAGATTACATACAGCATTTTCCTTAAGAGATTTCTATCTGTGGAAAGTTTTGCTTTGTATCTTCGTCATACAAAATAAGAAATCGCAAGTGGAGATAAATTTCCAAACCATAAAAATATTTACGGATTAATCTAATCAGTTCTAGAATTTTTTGGAAGCTTTCCGTTTCCGCGGAAGAGTAACATCGCGATTGTTTTCCCCATGCCAGTTCTTCATGCATTTCCTTGTCTTGTTTCCTGTGGATTCACTCCTTCTAATGAAATCAATTACATGCGACAACCCATCCGCGTCAATATCCACACCTTATTAGCAATTAAAGTTCCCCGTCATCACCATTCAGCGTCATTTCCAGGTACTGTTCGGAGGAATGGAAATTTTCTCCTTCCTGTTCTTTGCTTACATCTAAAGTAGGCTGCAGCCAATGACGTGTCGACTTCGTAAGATTTAAAAAAATTCACCGTTTTTTCCTGTAATACCTTCCCGTGGTTTTAATGAGCTTGTGGGAGATTTCCACTCATGGCCGGGCGCCAGTCACTGTTACTATTCCACGGAGGCGCCCTTCACCCTATGCTAGAGACACCTACCGGCGAGAGCGCTCTGCAGGGTCGTCGGACTATGGGAGAATGGCTGAGGAATTTCGCTCGTTCGCGGGAGCGACGCTCGGAGGAAGTCGTTAAAAAAATGTAGGGGTAGTGAATCATGAAGATTTCTTTTTTTTCCTTCACCTTCCTCGCTTTTCGCATTATGACCGTAACTGGTCCATGCGAGCGAGGCCGCGGAACGACTGCGAAGTCGACCGACCAGGGAGAATGTGCTGTTTTTTTATTTGATTTACTTTGTTTTCTTGTTGATCGATTTAACTATTTATTTTTATATATTTATGTTTGTTGATCTATTTTTATATGT
Source organism: Pachydiplax longipennis (assembly GCA_036926295.1). Lineage (NCBI taxonomy): Eukaryota > Metazoa > Arthropoda > Insecta > Odonata > Libellulidae > Pachydiplax > Pachydiplax longipennis. The sequence continues at coordinate 16,702,009 of JAVFKF010000001.1, read as the reverse complement.
ATTTATGTTTTTAATCCATTTTTATCTATGTTTGGTAATCAATTTTTTTATATATATTATCAATCTATTTTTGACACATTTCCATTCGATTCCGGAAAAGAAAGATTATTATATATAAATTGTAAAGCCTTTAAGCCTTCATATCGACTTATGCCATTTTTAATCCATTCTAATCGTCATATAACTATTCATTCAGAACATTACACTTCACAAGATTCAATTGGTTTTTCTTTGGCAAAAACTTATACCATTGGAAATTAAAGCTAACAGATCCGAAAAAATGCGCAATATGTGTACCGCCAAAATTAATCGACGATGCACATCTTGCGGCTTAGATGAAATTGTCGAAATTCTTACTTATTAAATAATAATCACGATACTAAAGGGCTACTTCGTCGTAGTTACAATAAATACATGAATATTTGTAACCGTGAAGGTGGTTATTACGCTCACTTGTCCGGTATGAGAAACGAAAGTAATAGCTGCACTATTTCCTTCTTCTATGATTGTTTGTATCTATAGGAACTATCTTTCACTTGGAACTATACATACAATTTCATAATCATTAACCTTCGATATATTTCCATACAAAAGGATGGAGTAAGTGAATAAGAGACGTAATATTGATTTCTTTGAAAAAGTATCCGACTTCGAAATAAATTTCAAGGTGAAGATTTTATGTAAATAAATTTATACATAACATATTTGAAGCACAATGCAATTATTTTCCTTTCAAGTTTAGCAATGACTTCGTTTTTAATGTTTTGAGACCAAAGAATTAATTGTTTCGCAAAATGTTTGCGTTTATTTGCGTCTACTTTTTTCTAGTGAATGACGAATGCTTAAGAACAGTTGAGAGATACGCCTATAATGACTCATGACGTGACTTAATTAATTCCTCAGAATATGGAGTGTCTCCAGGCTGGAATGCGGCGAGCTTTTTCTATGCGATTAGATTATGTTCTAAGCGAAACGATTGCCAATGAAATAATCAGCTATTCATCTTGTACACAGGAAAACAAGATAATAAAAATACATGCTTCCGCTGCACATTCCCATGTAATTATGTCATGATCTTATAAATAGGAATCTATTCTGGTTTTTCTTCCTGATCTTGTTCATAACGGGCACGCCCAAGTAGTCCGATTGAAGTTTCTTTCAGATTTCTTAATTTCCACTCTTTGGTTTTCAAAGCTACTTTCATTAATATTACTATTCTAGTTAGAATATAATATCTTTTTCTTCTTTTTATTCGATTTATTATCACCATTTACTACCGCCTAATTTTAGATTTAGATTTGTACCCCACAAGCCGCCAGTAGCGTATGGCGGGGGATGTAATGACACCATCATAATTTTCTAATCGACCCCATTAGCTTCTCTAATAGCCTGGGGAATAATGAACAAAAATAACTATCCGTCCTTGCGATTTCCTCCTCTTTCCTCCTACGCTTTGCCGATGCCTCTCGGAGATCGCGCTTATTATTGGAATCAAAATATTACTCAATTCGTCCAAAAGTTCAGAACCGATAAGCTTTTCGAAAAGTTTCTGTAGGAAATCATTTCTTTTTCATCGCAAATGCCTTTGAGTTAACGTTTATAGGACTTTGATTTGTAGTGGATACCCACTTGTAATTAAATGTGAAAGAGAGATGTACTTTCTTGGTAGAATTACCGTTAAAAGTGCTTCGACAGCTGGGGTTATTTCGCACTCCCGTTGCTCATATAACTATCTGAGAGTCCATTTTCTAATGTGGAAAGTCAACGAAATGGAAAATTATAGCCGGCTAAATAATACGAATCCCGAACGAATTACTTTTGTTATTTCTACTTTAATGTATCTATATATAACAGTGATTTTTCATTTAGACAAAATTCTGACAGCGCAAAAGTTTATAAATACGATTTCGAATCGATGAGAATTCATTTGGAAAGAATTCGCTCTGAGCGATCTTTTCACGCTGACTATGTGCTCCGCATAAACCAGTTCTCTATCAATTATGGCTCGCATCGACGACTGTGCTTGCCGATTCTGGAGTGTAATCATCGTCCTTTCCTGATCTCTGCTTTCACTCTATTCCGTCGCCGTCCTGCCAAACAGACGTCTCCCAAGACGCCGAAAAATAGGAAAAGAGGAGGAAAACAATTTTCCATCATCTCGCTCCATATTGGATTACTGCGCCGCCGTCGCAGGAAAAATTTTAATTTCAAATTCGAGGAATCGCGCTTTAACGAGATCTCATCCTTTCCCCCGATCGCAGATGCTGGGAATATGAAGCAGAGCCGTTCTCATCGCATGAGTTGAATACTGCTTTTTATTTACTCGGAGCAAATGTCATTCACATGAAGTCTTCATTAGATTGGGCCTTGGATAATTACTCCCATGAGAACTGGAAACTTTCCTCGTCTTTAGCTATCAATCATATGCCGTCAGGAAATTTACTAGAAAAAGCCGGCAAAAAACACGACCCGCGAACTACGTGCGACCTCTTTGAAAATTATTCTTTTTCACAAAAATTGGTGATTATGTAATATTCGAGAATCTTGTCAATATTGACAAATTCAAATGTTTCTGAAATGTTTTCAGAAAATCGATCTCTCATTAATTATAAGTTAAAAATATTAGCTAGTATAAAGGATGTAGTTTAAGAAATTAATTAATTATTCGTTATGAATGTTGAAATAAAAATTCTTTTTAAAAGCTCTTCATTTATTACCGTTATGATGTTTATACAAACGACGTTCAAAATGCTATCCTACTCTACTCCTATTCTAGGGGCTCATGATCTAAACAAGATTTTTTTATGTTACTGGCCATCTCTCCGGAGCAATCAGTAACTTTTTTGACCGCACATGGCGAATGATAGAACAATATATAAGGAAAATGGAGCTTCGTACACTATTGTTCGAGTTAAGCAGACATCTTTGTTTAAGTGAATTATTTGCACAATATTTTGGTAGAAGTACATACATTTTCATTACCTTCTGCATATAAATAACATACGTATCGGTACAAGCCAGCTGTCTATATAATTATTAATATGGTTCAATAATATATCTTAGACAATCCGTCTGAAGATGCAAAGTTATCTATCCACCGACTTTCCAATTGCAGTTTTTCAAAGAAGCTCAGACAGGCACAACTAATAAAGAAAATATCATCTAAATAATTCGTGTGAACTGGATCGTGTGAAATTTCTCTCTACACTTCCTGGTTAAGGAAATAATAGCACACATAGAATACTGAGTACATAAGGTCAATCTTCTACCTAGGTTAGATTCTAACCATTTGAATTAAAAAAGAAACAAAATTATATAATATCACAATATTCTTCTCTTCTATGATTCTTGATTCACTTCACATTCACAAGATAAAAAAACCTCAATTGATCTCATAAGAATATATTGTGTGTTAGATTGTATTAAAGTGGATGAATTATATTAAAAATAAGTGAAAAAGGAGCACGAAGAAACTTTCGCTTCTCAAACTCATCATAGAGCGATAGTATTTCCTGGTCGAGAATATTAAAGAACCTTTAATTTCCTCTACTATCACATCAGGAGACACATTTCTACCTCAATCATCATCTCAAAAATTAATAAAGGAAAGAAAACGATGTTCAAACTACTCGCTAAATTCTGCAATAAGGTGGCTCAGAAATTCCTCGTGGATGTCATCTCCGCGAAAGGAAGATTCGCGACAGCCTTTTATTAAATTTCGGAGAATAGCATTGCGGAAAAGAAAAGGAAGGGATCGAAATGACTTGCAAATGCTCGTGAAGCTCTATTTTGTATTCTTCTCATTCTTTGGAACACCATTCGAAGATGGTGTCAATGCGGGAAGATGGTTCGCACGTGGCGCCCGTTTGGCGGTTCCGTGCTGTGAGGAAAAAAGGCAAGTACATTCGCAGAATAATTAAAACGAGCTTACTAGAAAGAAGAAGATATTAGAGAGAAAACAGGTCACTGATACCATTAGCTGGGAATTCGTATTCAAATGGGATAACGCAAATAAGCCTGCGAAACACATGGGAGTGACTTAAAGTTGAACAAAGTCATAGTTCAAAAAAGCAAACTTTCGAAAATTTTTCCCTTATTTCCGTCCTATACCATGGAATGAGCTTGGATAAACGTGAACTAGCTGAATATCTTCCTTTTTTATATTTTACCAAACATGGAGGTCAAAGGAATTCGGATTAATCAGCGCGAATGAATTTTTAAGGCAGAACTAATAACATGGGAAGACAAGTAATGAAAAATATTGAACTGACGCCGACACCTACGTAGTTTCAAAGCTATTCATTCTCATGACGCTAGAGGGAAATAGGTTTTTGCTTACTAAAGAGACAAAAATTTCATCTTTTTCCCATTGCAGGCTTTGTATGAAGCGTCAAACTATGTTAACCATGTTGCTATCTATGTTTTGTGACTGAAACAATATTTTTTACTGAATAATAATTAATTTGAAAATAAATTTAGTCATAGGGTAACTATAACAGTTCCCGTTTAAATATTCTTCTTTAAATTCAATCATTCTTTTCATTAAATCTAAACATATCCTTTTCAAATACCCTTTCTTATAATATTTAAATTAATTAAAATGCATTTCATGCTTTTACAACTAACAACACTCTAAAGTAGTATGCGCAGTTTGTGCATTCTCACTTTTCCTCATTTTAATCTTACGTAGGTTAAAATCATATGTAATCGGCAATGAATCGAACAGCTAATCTAAGTTCTAAGCGAGAAGTAAAAGAAGCAAATCAGAGGTCGTAGAGTAGAGAGCAATAACTTTCTCTCGGGAACAGACGGAATTCCGCCAAGGTAAGTCGATTCTTTGGGAAATTTCCATTCAGCTCTCGACAACAATGCGTTCGAAACCCTTTCAATATAAAGACAGGAAATGCATAGCGAAAGAGCAGAGTTCCGGAATCGTAATCAATTGTTTTTTGTGAATTTCTATTTCTTGGACACTATTGGACGCAGGGAGGTAATATTTAATATTTTCATGTATGGCTTTTGCATTTGTATAGTATACAGCCAGCTGCCATATTATACAAAAATTACATGTTGCATAATTCAAAATCAATGGCTGTATTAACTAAAATAAGTTTCCTAAGAGATAGAACATCAGTATTTTAATCCTGATTTCTATGCTAGTCCGGATTTCATTTGACATATTATAATTTTAGTGCACTTATTCAGAATGATGATAGGGCAACTAGGATTAATATAGAAAATAAATCTTCCTGAGGAATAATATCAGTATACCAACTCGTTTGTTGATAATTCCAAACTACGGATAACAGAAACGGACATTAGCAAATTATTGACATCTCAAAGTAATAATTCTCCTTAATTTATATATATTGGCTGAATTTAACTCATAATCAGAAGTATTCATTTTATAAGCTCTCCTTTTTAGAGTAGAATGTGAAAGGTTCCTTACATCAAGGACTCAAAGACGTAACATGTGAGGCAGCTCACCTATTAAGAGGGTATCTCTACAATTCAGATTACTTTAAGTCGGGGATTCAGAGGAACGAAAGATTAAGTTGATATACAATCAACCAAAAACAGTGAAAACATTAATGATTATGAATTTAGCTTTCAAATTATGGAGAATATGAAAGAAAACCTGCAGCCTTCATCCATAATTTAAGCATTGGAAGAGGCTAACTTTAAAATATTCTTAAACTTTATTGTAATAATTTCCATTTTTACTGTAATACAATAGAACTACTCTATTATATATTATTATTCCACACTTTATTTTACGAGTTTACTTGATAGGCGATTAAAGAAAATTGAAGTCGATACAGATATACGTTAGACACATTTATCTTTTAATCCACTACGAGTATCTACGAGGGCTGTTCAAAAAGTTCCCGAACTTTATTTATTACAGCACAAATATTTCACTTACAAATTATTGCTCCGAGTCTCCTTAAAAGCACTCCCCACCCCAACGTATACACTTATCCAAATGGTATTTCCACTATTTAAAACAGTTTTGGGACGCTTCTTTCGGAGTGTTCATAAGCTCCTCCGTCGAATTTTTCTTTATTTCTCGAATGGTGGCAAATCTTTTTCCTTTGAGCGGTGTTTTTAGCTTAGGAAGTAGGAAAATGTCACATGGAGGTGACATTTTTGCTTGGTGAATAGGGTGGTTGAAGAAGCACAGTGGTCTTGTTTTTGGCTAAAAAGTCACGAGTTGCTCGTATTGCTCCTGGTCTGCTGTCATCAGGCGAGGCATGAATTTGTCCTCGACTCGATGCATCCTCAATTTTTTTAGTTAGGATTTCGTAGCAGAACCAATCGGAATGGCACGCTCTTCTGCAAGCTCCCTGACAGTCAAACGTCAATTTGCACGAACGATATCGTTCACTTTTTCGATGTGGGGGTCATCTGTGGACGTTGATGGTCTTCTGGAACACTCGTCGTCTTCGCCCGTCTTTGAACCGTATAAACCACTCATAACAAGCGGTACGTTTCATAGCATGCTCACCAATAGCCTTGGTAATCAACTCAAAAGTTTCCGTGAAAGATTTGCCCAGTTTCACGCAGAATTTTACAGAAGAACGCTGCTCCTTCAAAGAGCTCATTTCCGCGGACCCGATTTTTCGCCGCACTCTACGATCATCTGTTCACATAAACATCCGTAACTAATGAACAAATCAAGATATCGACAAAGTGATTGAAGGTGGTTATTTGGGAATCTTTCGCGGATACAACGCCTACAGGCAGATTAAAAAATAACTAACTGGAGGCACACTATAAAAAAAGTTCGGGAACTTTTTGAACAGACCTCGTATTTAACAGACAGCTCTTGGAAAGAATTAATATTTATACGGTATCCTTTCTTGGAATTCGCAATGAAAAGCAAGGAAGAAATTATGGGAGAATTTCCAGTCTCATATAGACGTACAACTGAAAGGGAGAATGACATTTCATTGCATAGCGTTCCTCGGCGTATCTATCAGAGAAAGATATCGTCTGAGGAAAAAACGTGCGACCTCCATCAAGCTCACCATTCACATTCATCGGTCGTGCATCGTCATTATTGCGAAAACTAGAGTACCGAATAACATGAAAACATGTGAGCCAATAAGTCTATAAATAATCTACCGATAAAATACACAAACCCCGTTACTTAACGAGGCGAAAGATTAATCGATGTCGATAATTTCCCGAATCAACCATTAAGAAGAAAATACCAATACTTTGGATTTGTACCTTGTGTCCGTTGAGTATGTGCGGTTTATTTCCACCTATTCAGAGTTATCCTGACTTATTTTCTCATTATTTTTCTGATTTTAGACATAAAACGGACTGATACTCCCATTATTTCTAATCAAATAAAATGGAATACATCTCTCAGATCAATCAGTATTTACTCCGAAATCAGAAGGTCATGTTTAGTATGTTATCAACGACGAGCAAAAATTAACAATTAATAATTAACATTTTATTAATATTTTATTTAAGGATACAGTTTTAACTAGTCAAGTAGCTAGAGAGAGTATCCGGACCATTTATGCTTAAAAGAATTTCGCTTTCCAGTAATCAGTCTTTGAACGATTTCATCTTTTGTTTTCCGCATTCTACTGTGAATCGAACCCGGAACCGCTTTCACCAAAGGTGAACACGCTGCAGACTTGACTATCCTGGAGCCCAAACGATTTCTTTTCCATTAATGATACCATTCATGATGACTTGGAGTACCAAAACTTTTTTTAATGTATTATATGCAACTCGAGGAAACTATAATAATGATGCATAGTTGGTTGTTGGAAGCCCAAGTCGTGGAGTAATCCGAGCGTTTTCGTAAGATTTGCTACTTCTCTCAACCAACATCTGCCTTCTCAATTAGCGCTGAAAATCCAGGACAACCGACATTCGCGTTTAGGCAAGTTGAGGAAGTTCTAGACACTCTTAGTTGTGTTCCGGTTTGAGAATAAAGAACAGGAAAGTGATTCAGAGAATGGTACAAGTCAGATGTAAGAACTAAAACCTTACCAGGAAATAACTGAAGAAAAATAGAAATGTTTATGAATGAGTATACAAAAGCTGAAGAAGGATAAAGCCATACGATTGGTATAAGTTTCTTTGGGCACGCTGAATTATACGATTTTCGCATACCTGAAGGTATGTCCGCAGTATTATGAAGCTGATTTCCTTGATTATTTGCATTCGTATTATAATTAATACATAAAATTGCAAATAAAATGTTCATATTATTAGTATATATTTCTGTGCGCTACATAAAAGTCACATAAATAATTATTGCTTGAATGCATAAATGGAGGGCATGTAAGGGAAGTATATATTCTTTTATACCATTTCTATACTGTGTCTATATATAAATACTATGCCTAATACTGCTTGCCTTATATCTTTGGGTATATATAATGAATATAAATCATATTTGTGATCACAATCATGACATAGCTGAAATACGATGAATTTGAAACGAACTAATGCTTTGAAGGAGGAAACACCCTAAGAATTACAACAACAATAATCTTTCTAACTGAAAGACATATCACCATTAGTCGGTGTAATTAGTGGGCGAAACTATTCATTTCTATTTACGAGAACTTTCGCATACATCATTAGCCTTAAAAGTACCACGCGGTGGAGCTCCTGGGGCCATTCGTTATTCTATGCTTACCTTTTACCGCAGGAATGTCCATTATCATGCAGCTACGCCCATTAATACTTCTTTGGCCCTCCCAGGAGTATTCTACCTAAAGAGGAAAAACGCAAATTTGAATTCAAAAGCGTACTCACATATCATTCATAGTAAGGTTCGTGATTTATGACCAGAGGGAAATAAAGAATAAAAAATTTTTGAACCGATGAATTCCATTTTTCTCTATTTTTTTCTAGTTTTCCAAAACAAGGATAAAAAATTATTGATTTACTTTTATTTAACATCGTAATTTCATCTTTCTACGAAATTTATCTCTATGATTTTTTCAAAATATAAATGTCAGCGACAAAGGAAGATATGCGTAAATCAAAGAAGCATTTTTATGACATATATATGCTTGTTTTTATATTTATATTTTATAAGTTTTTTATTTGAATTCGAACTGTTTGAATATTTGGTTTTGACTTTTTTGATGGGTAATTCTATTATAATTTCAATTATTTTAAGGAATTAATGTATTTCGTCTTAATTCCATCTTAAATAAAGAGATATGTGTGTATGTATACCAAGATTATGTATAATAACAATAACATGCATTGATATAAATAAATAAAGAATTTATATACGTTAAAAATACATATAAACAAGAGTCAAGCTGTGTGTACTTGAATAAAAGATCAATTATTTTGAGCATTTTTCCTTTCTGATGACCACGCATGATAATCAAAAAACTTTTCACTCACATGCCTTAAAGAAAGAAACGAGGGTACACAACATAACGTGAGGGACTCTTCTAACGTCCTTTGACCCTTGACTTCCTCATTTCGTGCATGGAGTTCCCTTGAAAGTCCATTCCGATCTCCCAAGAGGTGTGCCTACGCAAAATGTGGCTGCGAAAAATCTTTTTTCAGGTTCAGGGTTTTTTGAAGGTCAGGCATGCGCTTTTCCTCACCTGCCAGCCGTATATTTTCCCGTCTCTTTTTATCCTTCTATTCTGCATGAGACCGGAAAGGACGGTAAAGGAACATCCTAAACGGAACATTAAAGGAGAATAAGCGGTCCAAAGAGATCACTTTGCGTAGGACCAAAGCTGGGGAAAGAAGTAATGAGATAGACCAAGGCCTTTCGTGACGTTCTCTCGGAAGAAGATGCGCGTCAAATTCTATTTCAGATTTCAAAAGTGATAAATTATAAATAAATCCGAAATGAGTGCTAGAGGGGGATCGAAACCTAGATTCTCTTTCCCTTACGTAAATCCGGGTTTAAAGCGTGATTTATGAAACGCTGAAAAATAATTACTTTTTCTGAAAAAACACGAAAATTACGGTTTAAAAACAGCGAAATTCAATCTATCTAAAACGCCTCTTTAAACTGGAGGGTTTTAAGAAACCTTCATCTGGTAAGATTGAATTATATTTGAGAAAACTATCTTTATATATACAAAAATAATTTATTTGGACTTAATGGTATTTAACAGAAATTACGAATTGCTGTGATCAGAGTTCTTTCATTATGTTTCTACATGTGATGTTTTAGATTTCGTATTTAGATTCAGAAATGTTGACGCTGAGTTTAATATTCAGTTAAATACATATTTAGGTCAACTGGAGCATGAGCGTCCAAGCTGTTGCCCCTTTTGAGCCGAATAAAAAATAATAAATAAATCGTGGGACACAGATAATGTACCTCACTGCAGATGTTAAATGTCAAACATAAGCCATCGAAAATTGTCTGCTGCATTATTATATATTCAATGTGATGAAATTTGATGTAAAGTTAGTTGCCCGGAGAAGATTCTAAAAACGTTGGGGTTTTTCTCTTTCAAGACATACCATAAGGATATAAGTTTATAAGAATATTTAGAAGCTTTTTTGATACGTAATAAGTTGGTTAAAGGGACCCAAGTGTAAAATGTATTAAAAAATCCCCCATTCAAAATTCCGAGGGGCACTGGGTATCCCTTGAAGATAGACCACCTGTAATGCTTTGTGAAAACTAGTTCGGCGGTGGCACGGTCCACCGACATCGGCCCAAAAGACGCCCGACCGTGAAGAATCCAGCCGAAAAGTTCCTAATCCACCACTGTGAAAAGGCATACAAAAACAACACAAAGACGAAGAAAATACTCCGATTGACTCGGGACAATGAGCAAAAAAGTGAAGTAACAACCTCAACGCCTTCTCTATTTCCATCGTGAGAAGTAGGCCAAGCATAAATTTACGCTCTCGATGAAAACGAAACAAAAGAGCACGCTTTGCCATCGCTCTGACTTGTCGTTATTTCTCCCTTTTTCCTCCTCATAGTACGTTACTATAAAAGGCTCTAATAACTCGTTTTGCGCTCCCTCGACAAGACTTTCCCGCCGCCTTTTTCTCATAAAGCTAATCCTCTGATATCGATCACGGGCCGACTCCGCGCCAGCCGGCGCCTCCCCCATTCCCCCCCCAACCTCCGATTTTCCCCATGTCCCACGTCTCTCGCAGCTCAAGTACATATCGACCGATTCGATAGCGCTGTGGATATCAGTTGAAGACGAGGACAATAACTCCGCGTCTGGGTTTACCTACATCTCTAAGGAACTACACGATTCGGGCTCCGTACCAAAACCGATTGGGACTATTCATTGATGTTTTCTCCTTCGTCCTCATAGAGACTGGGTTGAGAAAAGCTTATCCCAAGAAGACAGCCTTAAAATTGATGGAAAAACAACCACATTTCTAAAACGAAATTATACGGTGCACTGGAGGTGTATCTAGGCCGTACCGATTATTCAAGGAATCTTTCACCTTCTAAGTACTTTCCCGGTCAAAAATAAGCTAGAGCAGGAGTATCTTAACTTCTTAAAAGCGGGCCTTTAAGTACATACATGTAAGGTACCTGGAAGTAAGATATAAAAGAGTAACTATTTTATTTTCATAAAATTATTCATAAGTTAGAATACAATAATTGGACGACTTACTAATATTTCCCCCAGCCACACGCCATGTGTTGGCTCACAAGGCACTGATGAAACTGTTGTCAAAACTCAAAAATTGAAATCAAATTATTAATTTACCTAATTGATTATATAGTTATTACTAAAAAGAGCTACTTGTATGCTATTTCCATCCAATTCAGCCTTATGAGAAAATTTCCTGAATGACTACTAATAAGACCGTATTACTGAATCTTTCTTCTCAATCAAACCCCACGATATTGCTAAAGAGAATTAATCCACAATGTGCTGCAGCTTTTCAAACTACAATTTTTTACAGCATCTCAATTATCTTTTATATATATCAACGTAAAATATTCATTTATATCACCTTAAAACTTTGAATTCAATCAGTTTTAAAGACGATATAAATATTTCGATATAGTTACCCCAGTCTAAACATACTCGGTAAATCATGATGTTAACCAGAACAGTACAAGGCATCGTCAAATCCGAATTATAATAATATAAAATCCCTTACAACCCGTTATTAATACGCTGCATACATCTTACGAAATAGGCCGAACCAATACCCAAAAATGAGATCATAATATTTTGATGCATGGCAAATATTTTTCTCCTTGCCCTTGCGCTCCCAAACGCGGACACAGTTAAAAATGTGGATCTAGCACGTCCCGAGTGTGATTAGAGACTAACTGTTGCCAATAGAAAACGTCAGCACAGGTCGATGCCCTAATGCAACCTATTCACGTCATTCATTAGCACTAGGCTTCGGGAAAAAGGGAAGCATTCGCCTTGATTCTTCATAGGGAATGACTTCATAGGTCGAGCTACGCACAGGTTTCCTTTCGCGTTGGCTTCTCGAATTAGCTTAACCTGTGTATTACTAACACTCACTGTTCAGGAAGTTGGATTTTGAGCTGGATCCTAATGCGGCCACGTTCTAACGAACTTTAATTGGAAAAGTCGGTATCCCTTTAAGGGATTTGGAACGTAAATGCTGCGGATAGGGGAGAAAGCACGTAAGTATATATCAACCTCACACATCGTATCAATGATGGGATTTGGGTGTTGCGTTTTCATAGATTATTTTAAGCTTAGGTTAAAAACTTAAACTTAAACAAAAGTAAACTCCGAGTACACGCGGAGGGAAATTTATATTCATACATTCCTTCCCACAAATTGGCATTTTTTAACCACAGAGAAACTACTATCCTGCGAGCCACATGGACCCAAAGTTTTACCTTCAAAGACAAAGTTTTTGATGTTGTGGTTCGTAGGATATCTGTTTCATATAGCCTAAAAAAACATTTTACTATTTAATTTGTCAATATACTCGTACTTTGACTCGACGTCATGGAAAGCCACGACAAATTTTAAAATGAACCCAAAATTCCTGCGTACCAGATTTTTAAGGCGGAATAATTGAAATAATTCATTGCAAACAGTAGCAGATTTTAATTTAAGGTTTTCAAAATATAACTTAACAGAATGACGTAGGAATAAATAACGGATTTACTTAACTTTTTTCATGAAATAAACTTTGGCCTAAAATATATGACATTATAACAAAATTTGCTTTCTCTAGTAGGTTTGTACATTTGAACCGATTATTTATTTTCCTTTTTTCCTATTCCGATATCACTCGTGAGTGAAAAATCGCAGATGGATTACATTAGCAAAGTTTGGAATCTCGGAATCAAGCGCTACATGAATTTCTCGAAAGTTCGTCTACGGTCGGCGAGCTGAGGATAGCTGCTTTCTCTTAAGATGTAAATTGATGTTATTATTATTCTTACTCTCATAATCTCTTGTTTACAAGTAATTTGGTTGCTTAAACCGAGACAGTTTTCAGGAGCGTAGCGGCCTTGGTTGGGAAGGAATAACCTAAGCACATGTGAGGCTTGACATAAATGTTTATCTTAAACTTGCATTATTTTCCTGGAAATAGAGGAAAACTTGAATGGAAAATTTTACACTCGTGAATGAAGATAAGGATTAAAAGTGCAACGTAAAGATACCTATCTGTAAATAAATGAGGTATCATTACTGCGCAAAAGTAATTCATGTGCGTTGCCTGCAGATAAGATATTATCTACTGATATAAGAACAGGTATTTCTGCAATGTGTAATAAAATGGATATGATGAATGACATCTTTCCAGTATATAGTGAATGATATCTTTCCAGGCAATATAAGGTACACAAATCACAAAGCTAATTAGAGAGTTCGGTGTTTCCACACTCCTAGCCTTACGTCACATTGCGCCTCACGGTGTATTTACATTTTTACATTTACATACAGACCCTTCAGACCGCCAAAGGCTTCTGGCAGGGGGTGCAAAAACACCGATATCCCATTCTAACTCTGTTATTATATTCTTTAATATTTCGCGGAGGGAACGACCAGAAGTAGCTATCTGTTCTCATAATTATATCCTGATAAACTTTTTCGTTTTCTCTCGGATCTCGATGATTGTTAACTAGAGTAACAAAATAAACTTTCACGTCAACAAGGTACGTATTGTAATGTTTTTGAATAAATTTCGTTGGTATTCATCTCTTCTGTCCTTGAGCGAATCCCAACAGATCCTATTAGAGTCGAAACACTACTGTCGAATCTGAAATAAGTTTTAATAAACCCTGCTGTTATAGTTTGAACCAGCTTGGGATCAGAGATTGTTCCCAACTCAAGAGGATCCCAAATCGTACAGCACCACTCTAGGAGAAGTAAAATCAGGTAAAAAGACACTTTTACACTTTTATACTAGATTAGAATCCCCTCAAAATTCTACTTGCTCAAATAAATAAAATAATATTTTACATGCGTACGAAACGATAAAAACTTGAATGTTATTTCAGAAAGTGCACTAAATTACATTAATCTACATCTTCGTGAAGCTAACATCATTAGTGAAATCACTTCAGACCAGCTTAGTTCTCTAAACTGTACGCGGGACTACATTTGAGCTATCTTCCTAACAGATTCCGTCGCTTTGCCTTGTAGAGGATTTCGACATCGTTAAGTCTATCTTAACGAAGAGAAAAGTGAAAGGAATTTCGTTAATTCATTGTCAGTACTGAACGAAATTCAGGTTTTTTTTTCAGTACTAAGAAAATACAAGCCTCATTCTGACTCCGCTCTTTCTGTTGCCGTTTCTAGTCAAGCGGTTTCTGCTGTTTTTCCTTTTACGAGACATACGAAGAATCTTAGACATATCGTTTGATTCTACGGCGTGCAGTTTTAATGATAATTATTTTAAAATATACTTTATATAATATATATCACATATGTTATGTTAATATACGATATCCATGTATATCATACGTACAACTAATCACTGGTCCTGTACTGGGTTATTTTTAAATGCTAATAGTTGTCGAAATGTAACTGAAAATAATGCGCCCTTAGATCTAATTGCAACAGTGTTAAAACATAAGACGAAACAATTTTTCATAACCTCTCCGCGACGGCTCTTGATCACATAAACGATACCGATTCAACATAATGTGAAAAATTATAATTTTTACCATTATTGAAACGGTTAAAACAAGACTATCATTTCCCTTAAACGCTTATAAAGAAAATGCAACATCTTCCGTTCTATTTTGATTGCAACTCGTTTCTTATTAACTTGAAATCAATTCCATATACGACATTTATTAAGCGAGATTTTCTGAAATATAAGCTTTACGTTTTGTTTTGAATAGGAAGCAAAAGAATACTTTGTAACGTCTTAATGAGTGGTGGTCCAAGAGAAAATATATTATGGGTGTTAGTAGTTAGTAAGCTGTTAGTTTCAATCTATTCTTTCTAACAGTCCTATATGCTGGAGATGATAGCTGAGTCGAAAATATGATGTTTTTTCTTCATAATTTCCCGTGAGATTTTTTACTGCAATTTTTGATATTACTGTATTCTGAGATGCTATTAGCTCTAAAGTTACTCTTCAGAATACAATTATCCTGCCAATATACCCCGAGTGCAATGCATTTTTATACATAATAGATAGCCATATGGACGGAAACATTTGTGTTGTAAGCCTCCCTTTACCTTCCTCAAAGTGTTTCATCTCACGTGACTTGGGAGATGGAACTCCCTCTCACTTAGCAGACACCTGCCGCCGGAATGAAGACGCACCTGAGACTACCTGCCGTATGATCCCTACCTGCTGACCTGACTACGGATCAGACTCTAACCTGCTCTCTAGATAGCATCCTTAACTCTAGAGCTGTTCCACCTAAAGAAATAAAATTTTTAGATATACAGGCGTAAAATACGTAGCTTTAATTGCATCATGTACAAATTGTGTTTACAGAGGTCTACAATTGTCGAAGGAAATATATATACCAACAAAAAGCTTTTTAGTCTTCGCTAATAGACAAATAGAATTATTTGAGAATTTAAAAGACGATAATAGAGAACTCGACCCACGAAAAGTGGATTGAGACGATTAAATAATATGAAAAATAGTTGCATTCGAATGAAATATCGTGAAAGAGCGTTTTTTTTGAGGAAAATTAAATAATCGGTGCAGTACCAACAAATATGGTTTGATAGTACAGAATTCAAAACATCCTCTTGAAGATAATTTTGTAGAAAATATTAAATTAAGTAAATAAAGTGGCGCGACATTATGCCTTTTCTCTCCAAACAGCTTAAAACACAAGAATTTTGGTGCTTTTATGAGAGATTGAGGAATCAGATCATTTGTTGAAAAACTTACGAACGGTAGTAAGCCTATGTTAATTAAATTTTCAAAATGTGTGGATGAAGGAAAAACTAAAAAGTCAAACAATTTTTTAAATGAATTTCTCCGAAGTTCTTATAACTTCTTATATATTCGAGATGCGGTTTGCCAGATTATAAATTAGCTAGATTAATTGTTTCTAAGAAAAGAGGCCTAACAGAAGCTGACATTTTTAAAACAAGAATAACAATAGCAGGAAAAATTACAGAAAACTATCTGCAGTGAATGAAGTGGTAGAGAAACAATTTGATTACTTTCCGTGAAAAGTTACACTTTATCACATCTTTATCTCTGGTAACTAGATACACATCCTTTTATGAGGAGGAAAAAGATTCTCGCGTCTGAAAAGATAAATTTGAAGTTTCGCAATATCGCACGTCCTTATATTTTTGTTTTCTTTTTTCTCATCTAGAGCTCGCAGAGTTCAAGAAGACAGCCTAGAAAAACTAGGATACGTAGAAAGACGAGATAAAGATTGGAAATTATCAGAAGAAATTCAGAATTGCGATATCTTGAAGAGGAAAAAGATAGAGGAGGAATGTGGATGAAATCCTATCTTTACTACGAGAATCATAGAGAAACGTCAACGCCTGCTCTTCTCGTATCTCAAACGTCATTTTTTCATTGAAGGAGATTAATCATTAGACGTAGAACGTGTCACTTTTTTCCTAAGGAAATTAAATATCTCCTAATCCATTTCATTGAGTTGATAGAAGTCTTATCAAAAGTGTGATATACCGTGCTTAGTTTCTTGTCCTATAGTTTCCCAAAAGGTATAGAAAAGAACGAGCGGTGCCCCAATTTTCTGAAATGGATTCCCGGATAGATTAAGGGCTTGACGTATTATCTTTGCAAAACTTGAAGGGAATGAGGGAAGGGATAATCTAACTGCAATACTAGTGATAAATAGTTTCATCACAGATCAACGGAGGCTGTTTTTCGTAATTGCTGACTCGGTATCATATTACCTCATTTATGGTGCATAAATAATATGAATTAAGTTATATTTATGTTTACCAAACATTGCTGTCTTATCAGCGATTAATCAAGCTTGTCCAAAGTTTACTGATTTGTAGCGAAGGATTTATAGCATTCTTTTGAGTTAATACAACTTTTCTTAGAGGAAAACACAAGTTGGCCGTGATTATGGTACGGATAGAAATTTAGGTAAAATCTATAATTTTTGACAAATATGAAAAAGTGTGCATAGCATTATATCAAGTAATAAGCCTTAAATGTACGTTAATATCCAGCGATCTTTTATAGAGTAGAAGGCACAGGATTTGAAAGCACCGAACTGGCTAATTAGCTATCTGATTTGTGTACCTTATATCATCTGGAAATAGAGACCAGTAATAGCTATCCGTTCTCGATATAATCTCATGATATCTCTTTGACGTCTGCCTACTAGCGAAACTATTCGTCTCACTATATTTTAAGTCTGTGCTAATTCCAAAGTTTTTTTAATCCTTTGGCATGGCTCCCTTCCACTAAATTGAGCTTGGCTACATCAAATTTGTCAATTTATTATGAGTATATAGGGAGATCTTTGGCTTAATGGACTTCAACGAAGAGATGGATCTAGATATTGATCAATATTCAACCAATTAATGAAAATTGATAGAGATTATAGATCTAAAATAGAGATTATAGGTCTAAATCTACATTTGCACAAATACCCTGTAAGCCGCCCTTCGGCGTGGGGGAGGGAATGTAAACATCGAAAGTTTGAGCTACTTTTTTAGCGTGTTATCGCATATCATCCGCAGAAAGAATGAGTCCTTCAAAGCAATTTTTCTACTCATGCATCTATCTCTTATTTTACGCTTGATGTCGGAACGGCCGAAGTAGCTGGGGGGTCGTATAATACTGAATACGTGCTATCTATGAATTTATCAGGCAATCGCAATCGAGCCTCTAGTATCCTTAATGAAGTAAAAAATCGGATTACTAAGGTTTGTATGCATACCTAAAAATCTTTTCGGTGAATAAAGTTTCGCTGTAGGTTGAGCTGTCATCGTGCTCTGTTTGGATTACTTGAAATTTTAATGCTTCAAAATTAATGTTGAACTACTAATTTAATGTATGGTATCATGTGAGGATAGACTGTGAAAACCTCAAAATATCTTAATCAGCTTCATTTAATAATTATTTCCAACTTTCTTGGCATAAATAGCAAGTATTGATGCTACCAATTCGTCGGATTGTCACCAAAAGTGCTCGCAAACAATTTCGGAAATCGTTTTCAGAAGGGTAAGCATTTAAAAATACGAGTAAGCACTTTTCTCACTGCGAAAAATATCAGCCGTTTTTTCTAACTACCAAAGCAATCCTCAATCAAAGCTGTAATTGAATTAACAATGTATTTCATATTGCAGAAACAGCAGTAACCTTTCATTTAAGACATACGTAGGCAAAATGGTCATTGATGAAGATCAGAGATATATATAAGGAGTCACGCACAAAGTGTTAGAGTAAAAATAAAATAGCACTACTATCGGAAATGCTTTGCAAAGCATATATATCGAAAACGCTGAGAGAAAGTTCCGCTGGCCTTTCATTCTTAGAAACCTTTGTATTTTTATCGCTTGTATTAAAGCTACACCAGCAGAATCGAAAATATCAATTCCTCTCGAGCACTGAAAACCTTCAAATTACGTCTCCCAATGCAGAAAAAGATCTGTGGTGGCAGGTAAGATAGAGAAGGAAACATTGATAAGACTGCCGAGCAATTCAGCTCTACTTCATTGGCTTAAATTCAAATGCCGAATATTTAACACTTCACTCCAACCATGTTTGGGTAAGTTAATTTAAGTATATAGGAAAGGGCAACAGATAGTAAGGAGCTATCAAAATGATGGCTCCAGGATAGCCAAGGGAATAGTGCGTTCGATCATAGATAAAGAGGTCCCTGGGTCGATCCCCGGTGGGGACCATGATGGTGACGCATAATCGTGAAAAAGGGAAACTGCTTGCATTAGTAGGTAGCGGATTCGAGCGACTTAGAAAATACGGCCAAATACGGCGGCGTGGGAGTCAAGTCACGGACCACGTATCACTCAATGTGGATGTCACCTGGTAAGGCTCCCAAAGGAATTCCTCGCCAAGGAGAAAAATAAAATTATGAAAATGAATTAAATGAAATTTAAATTAAATTAAAAATAGAAAACTACTATAAATTATAATTAAAGAAATTAATTGAATGATTAAATGACATTTTCGGGAAGATTTCATGAAAACACTCGAAGCAATTATAAACACCTCACACTTATCATTTACCAACATATTACCACCTTAATCGCCACAATCATACGCGAAGGTCAGGAGAGAATTTATAAATAGGACTGTAGATTATAATCAATTAGAAAATGACAGATAGCTATTATAAAATGAGTTCAAGACTAAAATGAAGATTACTTGCATTTAATGCGTAAAGGTCAGATCGATAGAATAATAAATAAGGAAATTTCTATGCAAATAAATACTTGGGAGGTAATTATCTCTATTTTAATTAAAATAAAATTATACTATTTGTGGGAATGGCACTTAACGCAAGCATATTCCATAAAACTATTCTTTTAGTTCCAATACGGTTGGTAAAAGATAAATTAAAAAAACTCTACGTTTTAATACATAATCTACACCAAAAAATGCAAAACCAAAAACGAGAGCCAGGCACAAGATTCAATTGAAATTCTTCCAGATAATGTAAAGGAAGCAGTATCGAAAAATAAGGGCCTGTCCGGGATTTGAACCCGGGACCTCTCGCACCCAAAGCGAGAATCATACCCCTAGACCAACAGGCCACACACTTACTTACGAATTTCAGCAAGCACTTTTCAAAAACCGTAGCCAAGTATATCTTATCATTAGGTATTTCTATAAGCGCTTTGAAAGCTATGGTCAATCCGTTCAATATAGATTCCACCGGGCTTTAAACCCGGGACCGATTTCACCAAATTTTGGCTCTACCGGCGGGCCACGTATATCTCGCACAAATATTTAAATAATAAAACATCATAACAAAAGATTGCAATAGATGTCTTTAATTGACGACTTTAAAAGATTATAACTTTTTTATTTTTAAAATGAATAGGGCACATAAATAATAGTAATAGGGACATGAGTATAGGGATATGAGTATATAGGGATATGAGTAATTCTAAGGGTTTACTATATTCACCCACATTCATATATAACTCTTAAGTCTAAAGAATTCTAAGTAAATCTAAGTAATTTAAGTGAATTTAAGTAAAAGCTCATAGAAAAATCGACTTGCAGTTATCGGTCTCGCTGATAATATCATCGCGACCGTGTGAGGATGACTCTCGAAGTTCGCGATTTTCGTTAACTTGGTTAAAAAGATCAGCTTTTACGTCTGCAAGTTCTTTACCCATTGATTTTTCGAAAGGCGTCTCAAATAAAAATGAAACCCACACCTCAGCAGATTCGAAATTTCATGCATAACGGTCCCGCGTACTTGGAGCTTTCTCCCCCAAAAGCGTAAACAAACGTTTCTTAGTGAATGCATCGAATCACTTCCGTCTCCGGGGGCAACTCCTTGACAGCATATCTCGCCCGATCATTATTACGCGGAAGCTCTCACGAGTGGCATCCCCAACACCTCCAATTGGCTGCATCGATAAAAAGAAAACACCTCCGCATTCCAAAACATAAAAAGCCGAAAGGACACCCTCGCGTTGTACGGCGACCTTCCTAATCGCTTGGTAGCTACATCCATCAAGAGCGAGCGCCGTGGTAGCGCCAGGTGTGGCCTAAGGAGAAATCCGGAAGCATATGGCGAGGTGAGGGCGACCATGGGCAAGTGAAGAGGTGAAGGACATCGGGTGAAGTGTAAGAAGATAACGATGTTGCGGAGGCGTGAGTTAGGTGCCTTTGGCGTAGGAAGGAAGTTTGCGATGATTAATTTATTCCGAGCATGAGCAAGGACGACGGGCACAAGTACATCCGTCCTTCCCGAATAACCGGTCTCTTCGGTCGCCGAAGCTATGCGTGGGTCCCAGCATCGGAAGATTTACCCTGTTAGTACCCTATAGGGTTACCCCCCGTACTGGATAGACAGCGAGCAATAGAGAGATCCTTGAATAACACATGGGCTCTCGGATAGCCAATTGGACAGCGCGTTCGACTTCGAATTCGAAATATTGCTAAGAATTCCGTAGAAGTCCTGTATATCAACCGATGTGGAATTAAGGCGTTGATTAAAAATACACACCAGCTGATAGGCATGGGCTTCCAGTATTTTTAGATATATATTTTTATATTATTCTGATGTAAACAGACAGATACATAATATAACTACGAGTTCATTATATATTATAAGTCAATCGGAAAATATCGTTTGAAGTTTGTTGTTGGATAACGATAAGTTATCTATAATATATTATAATTTACTAAAGCATAAATAATAAGGATACTCCCAGATACCCTTGGGGGTGGCGCGTTTGCTTTCGGTGAAAGCGATCCCGGGTTCGACTCCCGGTGGGTACCCTCGTGCAAAATTACCTCAGCTATCGAAGTACTTTTAATCACTACTACTACTACCTAAATAAAACATGAATTTTAATTGCTGCTTACACATTTCTGATGTTTCTTTTAAGGTGATGTGCAAAGCTTCATTTATATGGACGAGTTATTAAAATATAGTTATATCGCCCGTTCGCTGGACGATGTGCGGGCACCCTTAGACTGCTAAATATGCACGCGCGAGATAGGAACGCTACGAAAAAATTGTGAGATAAGCACTGTTCAGCATGTCTCGCAGCTGTTAGTCTTCCGGTTATGCTTTATTCTGTGTGATGCCGCCTCAATGTCAGCGGTTTTATTTTTATGCTGAAATTATGCACTGTCGCTGAAAAGGCGATAAATATCTGTCAAAGGAGAAATCTAAATTGATATATATATTTGCCTGATCAAGAAAGATGTTTGGATGTACGGGATTGCGTCGCATTTTGCCGCCTGAAGCGAGAAGTAATACCTTTTATTTTACTCATAATTAATTTTGGTCATAATGATTGAAAGAAAAGAGAGCAATAAGGGTCTTATTACAGATATTCGTGATTTTTTTGATATATTAAATTCGGATATCAATAAAAGACGGATGTAGCTCGTGGTCCTTAGTACTCAACTTCGTTCCCACTGCTATAGACCTCATCTATTCGCACGACCCTACATAAATTTACAATGAAATTAATATATCCTTATATAAATGTATCTTGTCTTAAATAGCGAGGAAAATAAATGGAAGAGCAAGGAAGGTTATTTTTAAGGAGAAATTAGATAAAAGTAATAATAAAGCAAAGATACTGATGGTGTGGTGGAGAACGATTTAAAGTATTGTTTCGGAGAAACGTACATCGTTAATTGGAGCAAAATTATTAAGAATGTCACTTTGCACATAATAAACGTTTACTATAATGTAAAAGAAATGAAAGGTAGTTGAAGTTTGATGCTCTATGAACCAAAAGACTTCAGTTTATACTATCTTTAAAGGAAAATGTATATAAATCCTTCATATAAGAATAGAGTAAGATACTTATTTTATTATGGTAGGGCGGATCACATTACAAATTTTATACATCAGTTGTTTCATCACTAAAATCGTCGATGTTTGCAATCCTAGAAGAGAGCTTTCGATTCCAGAGATTTTGTTTATCCTTTAAATGCTATAGTTTACATGAATAATATTACTTCAACTTAACCTTTACCACACAAAGAAAACAACCCCGGTGTCAGTCGGTTAAAATCATGACTATACCGAAAATAGTCCTCGCATCTGGTCATTTGTCAGCCAAATAAAGCAATCGTTGAAGCATTACGACAACTTCCTATGTGCATCCATGTGATTTGCATCACTGTTGCGAGTTCCAGATTCCCCAATCGCTTCGATTCATCACCGCTCTCATTATCAGGCATGTTCGGAACTCTCCCCTTCGATCACAATGGAAACTCTCACTCCTTTACCATTCTGTAATATTTCATGACATAATTGACGTATCTCCATCTGTTTACTAACATGAAAATTATATCAGTCTCGAGTTCTATATTTGCGAGAGAGTTAAAATTAACCAATAACACATCCGGACTGATTTCTCCCCTTATTCGTTCAATAGAAGCTGCCAGACAAGGCTTTGCATTCACTTCATCTGCAGCCTTTAAAAGCGGAATGAGGAGAGTTCCGCCTGGTCCAATGTTTCGTTTCCTGGAACGAGCGACTCATTATCTGTTATGACCGTGGGCCTCACCATTGACAACTTCTCTGCAGGTTTACAAGTTCAAATCCATTCGGAGCTTTCAACGCCTCTGGCGAACAAACCGGTGGGGCTTAAAATAGGACCATTCAGCATATTTTCTCAATCGCTTTGTGATTGACTGAAAGCGACCTTTTAATCGAAAACAAAGGCATTCGGTTCCTTAAAACGATGTCCCGGAGGCTATAGAAAATGGGTTAATTTGTACACCGTACGATTCGGTGAAGGTTTCTTTACAGTTCCTGAAAAATAAGAGATTTTCTGAAAACTGGCGGTCGCCCGGGTGATCATTCTTTTCTGAGGAATTGCCCCCGACGGCTACCGATACTCCACGTTTGGAGAATTCCTTTTTCTCTTCTTCATCGACAGCCGAATTCTTTTTTCTTTTCTTTCAGCTTCTGAAACATTATAATAAATAGATAACATCTCCACTCGATTGAGATCGAAATCTATGAGTCTCCTCTTCCATCTTCATATGTTATATAATTATTTTTTCAATTGTAATTAGTAATGGAAAGATTTCACGTTCCAATCAGAGTTTTGATTTGCTTTTCATATTTTGTGGAGGTTCTTAGTAAACTCTCCTTCGAAAATTTTTATAGAACGGCCAGATAGCGCTCGATGCACCTAATTACAAATCCATCTCAAACGCCATCGCTAGCTTTGATCTTGCTTTTACGCAATAGCATTCCACGTCTGAGAATAAAAGATACACCCTTTACATTCGCAAATTCCTGAGCAGCATGAGATAGATGAATCGATAAAAGCAAAGATTAATTAGCAGCAAGAGGGCTTGGAGGTCTCAAACATTCTTAGTCTTCGCTTTTTCTACTTGCGTAAAAACTTTAGAGCGAGGGATCGGAAAATTTAAAGAGAACCACCTTAATATATTTACCATACTCCTTTAAAGATGTTCTCCAATCACAATTTTTTAGCTTGTTGAGTTCTTTCAACTCATGTCAACTAATTATCGGGGAATGTAGAAAAAGAATTAATAAGTACTCTGATGTCCGTAATCAAACAAAGAGATTTTGCAAGATTATAATAAGAATGGAGATCTACAGGTATTTCTACCTGTACCTGTATTTGTATCTACCTGCATTTCTGGTCTCTCTTTTCAGAAAGTATTAAATGCAAAATTCAGGATAGTTGATTAGGAAGTTCGGTGTTTTCACGCCTCCTGCCATTAACCGTACGGCGGCTCGCGGGGTATTAATGTAAATTTAAAATTTTGATAGGATTAGCTTCCATTTGGCTTGAAGGAGACTTATGGGTCCCGAAGGTCATGGGCCTAAATTTAATTAATAATGCATAACCAATGCGAAATGGGGGGGACAATGTAAATGAATGCTGCCTGCTGAATCGATCCAATTAGTTAAAAGTGTATTATGCTTGTGAATAATAAGAGGATCTCAAAATTCATATTAATCGATAACCTTTTTATAAATAGTTGGAATTCCATTCATGATCATCATTCAAATCATGTACACATTACTTTCGGTGACACTACCTAGGAATAAAAAAACAGCTGATATGAAGGTGGAACATTTCTAACAAAAATTATTTTGAGATTGAAAACAATATGCTAGCAAAGTTTATCAATTGGATATTTTTGCATCTAATGCAGAATGACTCCACTGAAACGTTTCAATCTACGGCTGATTGTTACGAAATCCTACAAAAACTGTTATCTATTTTGTTTTCGACTTCCCATTTCAAAATACTCGAATAGCCTTAGCTGTCTAGCTACGAATTACTAGAACTATCCCGAAATTCTGGTTATAACATTGGGAAAGTCCGTCTGGACTTTCCCTTGTCCACGATGTTCCTCTGATGATACTCTGAGGGTTCGTAGGACGACTGGCATAGTTTCTTCACGTGACATAAGAATGATTACGACACTGTCCGTCTTCTTCTAAGGTATTTATTTACATTCGTGACTGATAGTAAGTCCAACGTTTCCGAGATCTGCGAGGGTCAACGTCTGCTTACAGAAGATTTCTGGAAGAGTCTGGCTTAAAATTTTAATTCTTCCTGTATATTAATGCAAGAAGCATTATGATGGTAAATACTTAAATAACTATGGAGTATTATGACACATACGTGAGATGGCACGTACCTGAGATATATTAACAACTGAAAATTCATATTCATCACCAATAGCTCTGATTAAGTGTAGGTAAATTGATGTCTCTCTATCTCCTAAGCGACAATTTAATTGCCTGCGTGACTTAAGGCAAAAATTCTGCTAAATGATTTGACAGTGATTTGGTCAGTCGCAAACCATAGTTGGACTAAAAGTTTAATGTTTATCCTAGTTATCCGATAGTGATGATTATAAAAGAGATATTAAAATATATTAATGAAAGCGCAAAAAATTGGTAAATATCAACCGACCTAGAGGACATTACCTCCAAGGGGAACAAATGAGAGTTGAGTTGGATATTAAGACAGTTGAGTGATGGATATCCCCGTAGTTATAGGAGAAAAGGTATTTTGACTGCAAAATGGATAAAAGGGAAAGGTAAAGCCATGAGCATTACTTTTTCACTGTGGTAAATATTAAAGCATGTATCCTAAAATATATATTCTACACTTTATTATTAATTATAACGTGGTAGCTGTCCACGAACAATTATAGCAATTTTTCTAACAGATTGCTGAAGGAAATCTGTTATTTCATTTAATAATAATTTTTTAACAAATAAATTTTTTATTTCAATAACTTCCATTACCTTTATCCTTTTGCTGCTTTACTACTTTACTACTTATTCGGCTTCAGGAATTCACATTAAAGCGAATTAATGAAATTCACCTTTACATCAGAATAATTCGTGATTCATCGTTACCCATTTCTTCTACCATTCATTGTTTATGCTATTGACGATGAATTAAAAGATATAAACTTAATCGCGACTAGAAACCCTTGTCGATTTGCGTAAGACAGTATCGTTATTTCTAAGAAATCTATACAAAAAAGCATTTCATTCAATGCCTTATCATTCGATGAATGGAGATCTATGTCTACTACCTGTTGGAAAGATCGCGAATACCGCGAAAACTTTAGCGGAGATATTACGGAACGTAAGTTGACAAAGTCCGCGAAGATAAGATCGACGCAACGCTGAATTAGAACCTTCACGGTGTCTGCCCTTTGCTGAGGCAATAAATACCTATCTTCATTTGCCATCGAGTTTCTAATCATGCAGTCGGATAACCGGCTGAACGACGGGCGCCTATTGTTTTGTTTTTGTTGCCGATATATGCAGTCTGGTTGGCGCCAGCTGTCTCTGGAAAATTCCACTCCTTTTTCCTCCTCATTTGTTCTCGTCAGTTATATGTTATCTCACCGAGATAGGTGATTCCTAAGAAACGTTAATCAAGTTTCATAACTCACGTCAATCCTTTACCCGATAAAATTAAGGAGATAACCATTTCAAGATTGCAACCGATGTATTGGATAAAAATTAAACATTTCGCCCGTTTCTCCAAATACCAAAATTCTGATATGTTGTAAATGTACAAATATAGTTGCGTTTTTAAGTTTCTCAGACTATTTGTAAGTCCTTGTCTCCGTGCGTTATTTTTTGGGCATTTTTTCATAATCTTTTGGCAAGTTCGGAAGAATTTTAAAGTTTTATACGAATATGTTTATGTATTTGCTTAAAATATAGCATATTCACATGATTTTAATCGATTGAATCGCATGAGTTTGGCGCGCTCCTGACCATGTGCACCACCTTTTATGATTTCTTCATTGTCGAGGAGTATAAAATAAAATTATGTACTATAGGAACGCTCCGATTAAGTGGGTGCGTAAGTTTTTGGAAAATGATAATAAATTAAAATCCAGGGAAGGTGATATATCTGTATATTTGTCTTACTACTTATTCCTAACGAAATTACATATCGCGTATAGAATACCGACGTGAGTTATTTCTAGCTTTGTTTTAAATATTCATTATAATATTTAAGGATCCATCTTACCATTCATTTCTGCGGAGCATAAACGCTCCCTAATTGTAGGTAGTTACATCAAAAATATCATCACTTCCTGTTAAGAAATTATTGCGGATTAGTATGACCAATAGGTGGTAGTAAGTAAGAGTTTTGACTAAAATATGAACTACAGGATTCTTATTTTTGGAAGAAATTATCTGCATAGAAATTCGGCAGGCAGATGGACGAAAAGTTGACTTGTTACTATTCCATCCGTGTCATTATGAATTAAAGCTGTTGGCTTCAAACTTAAATGAAAATGAACTCATCATAACGGACAAATCAAACAAGAACTTTCTCCTCGCTGAGGTAATTATCTTTCTTACAAGCAATCAGAATAATTCTGTTCCATTATATTTGAATAGTTTTTTGCGCCTTTATTTTTCTTTAGTCACGTCCTATGTTTGCATAATTTACCCGTTTAGATGGCTTTAAATCTTTCTTCTTGCATTACCTTGGAATTGAACAAAGTGGATCTTTTCCTCTGGTAGTTTCCGGATTTAGAGAAACTAAAATCATTTCCTTTCCCTTTGGAAATACCTCTACTATTTCAAAATTAATTCTAGTGTGGTTTATCGACTCAAATCCGAGGACCAGCGATTAATCAATGAAAAATCGAGCAATCGGTTTAATTACCACTTAAGATTCTTCGGAAGATAAGAACACTTGCTTCACAAGTTTTATCGCGAAGATCGCACACGTGGTGTCTCCATATTCAAGGTTAAGAGCTCCTTAAGAATTGTTTTCATTAAACGGGATACATCAACGAATCAGATAGCTATCTGGATAGAGATACGATCTCGTAAGTACTTCATATCCAAGTAGATTTTTCTTACGTTAAACATATAATTGACAATAAACTGAATTTCTAGTAAGTTATATTCGGGAAGAAAATTTAAATTTACTCGTATTTCATTCCTCAAAAATATTACACCTTTTAGAATAAATTTAATTTCTAGACTAAATAATTAATGAAGTGGGCGAGTAAAAATATTTAAGTCCGTGATTCTAACTCAGATGAGAAAAACGTAAGATTTGTTATGTTATGGTGGTAATCAATGTTGTGTGTACGATTAGTAATATCAATGCGATTTTTTAATCATTTCATTTTAAATCGCTTTATGTAATAAAGTTCTTTGAAATTGAGGAATTAAAATAATTTTGGATGGTTGGAGTACATTCTAAATCAATCCCGATATTCAATATACGAGTATTTTGTCCAATCCCTCAATCTAAAGTAGTGCAACATTTAATATTGGTGGATTCAGGTTATTTTTGGACCGGTACTACGATAAAATTTACAAAGAATACCATCACTTTTTCATATTAGTAATATTATCTACCTTAAAAGTATCATCTTAGACATAGGATGCAACCCTATTAGGCTCCGCGAAATAAATCATTCTTGGCATTAAAAATACCCATCAAAGGGTGAGAGACAGTAAAAGTAGTTAGCCATGCAGGAAATTTAATTTATAATCCATATGCGTCCTTTTCCCATGGCAAACAAACGCTTCACAATAAAGCTAGTTATTGTAAGAAATTTTTCCAAGAATTTCGCGGCACTATAAAATTCTCGCACTTCAAAGGGAACCGATTTGCGTCGTTTTTCTGTATCCAGGATTGGAAAAATCCTCAAATAAGAAAAGACAGTAAACAACCATTCATAACGACCCAATGCGCATGAAAATGAAGCAATTAGGACGATTGTGAGTGATACGTTCGGCGGCTTATTCGGAGACACTCAAAGCACACGACCTCGGGCACTAATTCTCAGTAGTACCCAACAGCGGAGTGTACGCAATTCATACATAAATGCATGATAAACGAGACCATTTAATCCTCATCTATCAATAATCACTTGATTCCACGTTCTTGATGGAGAAATATTCAACTCAATCAATCAATCGTCAAAGGTATCTAATTCCGGCGATACGCTTAAACAATCCCATTAAAAAAGTATTTTCTTTTAGTTGTTCAATAACATGATCATTATCGTTGCTCAACATTTTTGAAAAAGGTAATATTTTAGGTTAGGATCTTCAGGCTTATAAGCGTTGTGTTTGGCTTTCTCTTTGTATAATTCTTCATTCTTCATCCCTAATTTAACAAATGAACTTACCTTCCCTGATCTTTCCCCACTCCTTTCCCTCCCATCAAAACTCCAGAGCTCCCTATAAATTCCTTCAGTTTCCGATATGTTTTCACCTGAAGATGACTGAAATGTAAATACAGTCGAAACCGGTCTTTTTAAATAAATTTGTGGAAATTACGAAGTACTTAACGGTTTTCATTTACTTCATTCTTCGTTTGCATTAAAGAAAAAAATTTCGAGAACGGCCCGCGGTCTCTCTTCCTCGAAAACTGTCTTTATGGCGAAATGACAGGATTTAGAGTTATCTTTAGTGGATAGCACTTTAAGTTCAGCGATGACTCTTTCTCTCTCGTAAAACTTTCCACTCTGATACTTAGAATTGCTGACGATGACAAGCCCCCCTTAGACATTAACTGATTCAATGGAAACCTTGGAATATCAAATAATTTATAAAAACGCTAAATAATATTATAGTGATAATACGTTATATTAAGCAATTTCTATGCAAAGTAGTCTAAAGATATTGTGGCTAAAAATGTTCCGAATAATACTGAAAGATGCAATATTTGATGACACAAATGTGATTAAATAATTAATATATTGACAATTACTATACTTATGCCATTAAATAAAAATTTAAGCATTCATAATGCTAATGTAATAAAATACAATAATTGTAACATAATAAATAACGCAGTATGAAAATAGCTAAATATTAATTCTATTTCGCTGAATACAAGAACTCTCCATAGAGAAGGTAATTACCGCAATGATGACTCAATTGGCCGAGCACTACTATCGACGTTGTTGTTTGGATGTACATAAATTTAATGTAAATAGCCAAGATTATTTTTGATCTTATAGTTAAGGTAAAATGATGGTTCAAAATCATACGCTAGTTTTCTAACAGAAATAAAATATTGCGTATCTTTTCTTATTTAATGTTTATAATTCACCTTTTCAAAGTTAATAAATTTCCGGTCATTTATTCTGAATATTTATATAAATCACTGTCTTGTTAAAAAATTCAAATAACAAAATGGTAAAATATAACAGGGGTGATGACTAATAGGAACGATGACTACTTCCAAAATCGATTACTTTCGCATATCGTTTTGCCTAAAAACGACAATAAAAACATTCTATTTGTAAATAAAATATAGGTATATTGAATATATATTTTTCAAAGAAGTGTCTGCTGGATACTGAAATTTCATTACAGTTCACTCGCAACTCACTGTAATAAAGCGCAAGTGACGCCATACGTTTAAGTCTTCCTCTTGGAGTGCATTTGCACACGATCCGCTGCGAGTGTCTCGTTATTCAAATTTCGATTCTCTAATTCGTCGAATAGGTATGACTTGCTATGCCGTCAGTAGTACCCACGCCACAATGTTTGTTAGTCAAATTAGCGATCGTTTATCGCGAACCGCGGGAATAATGTCCAATTCTGGGCTAGCGCATCCGCTCTTTGCCAGCACTTCGACATGCTAACAATAGCGTCATCGTGAGTCAACATCCTCAACTACGCATATTAAACAGAATATTTTCAGAGTAACATGCGAAGAGCATCCTTATGCAAATCCCAAAAGAAAGGAAGATGATTTGCAGCTTGCAAACGTGAACAAATGTAAATTTCTATAATAATAAAGACATTAAGTAAGGTCAACGGCGATATACATATTTGATTCCTGATAATTATGCACTTCATTTAAGTATATAGAATATTTTAAGAACTTTTACGGAATTACGGAAATCTGGAACTTTTTCAGTTGTTTAGAGCCCTACATTGTAAGTGCGCTATTCAGAATTTTAATCTCAAAATTTTCGCATAAAGTATTTATGTATTTATTCGCAGCTTTCTGACTACATTGCCAGAAGTTTAATTGAGTACTGAACTGGTTTGTTTGAGAAGTAACGCGAAAATTTTCTATTTTTTAGATTCGTTGTTTTTGTTTGTAAGTTTCGTTTTTTCTATCTCTATCGAATCTATATTCTTTCTATCGACGGTCTTTAGCTTATTATAAAAGCTATCAATGAAACAGAAAAAGAAAGAAAATGATATAGTGTCTATTCTATATCATCTGACTGATTTCACCAGAAATGAAATATCAAGGCAGGAAATATTTCTCGTTTTGAAATAAAATGTTTTTCTTGCACACTGGTAAATATTATTTATTATTACTTATTTTTCAATTCTTTTGTAAGATAATAAAGTCAAAAATATATTGGAAAGTTTGCAAAATACGAAATATTACCTTTCCTGGCGTGCAATATGAATAATTTGAGATTGTTTCAATTTCGTTTCTTTGCTCAAAATAGGATTTCGACGAAAACATTATTACAGACACAATCTAAGTTCACAGAAATAAGATGGGAGAGGATTAAGATAACGACATTCTCCGTACTGCTGGAGGCCGGACTAATAACATTCCAAAATCCATTGCTCAGCCCTTTTATCGATGAGTCGTAAAGTTCTCATCGACAGTTGTTTTAAAACATATATACATCATCGAAGAAGTATTAAAGGCGTCTATAATTGCATTATACAGTTAAAATACCGATTCAGGGATAAAATATTTAGAATTGAATAGAAAAATTGCAGATGATAAGGCTATGACCAATTCGACCGTTTGAAATATGAACTTAAACTGTTTCATTTTTTATTTGTATATTGGATTCCTTTTTTGACTTTAGTATTTAATTTTACCAGGGAAATTAATTCTATTTTTCACCCAGTTTCGCCAAATATTAACGTAGAATTCTATAGGTTCCACATAGAATTTCATTTTCAGCATAGCGTGATATATTTAAGATATTTTTATTAAAAAATATGGATACATTGGATTAGTTATACCAGAAGTTAGCAGCAATTCCTCACTTACCGAACCTCTTTCTGAACCCCGTTTCCCGGATCGAACTCTATATAATATCAGATGTCTTTGACGTACATATTTGCTGCTAAATAAAATGTACGGATACAGTGGATGTTTTTATTTACAAATATACCTCATCAAAAATGTTTATACATGACATCGTATAATTTCGACGAAAGCAATCAAAGATAAAAATTATTCCCGTTTTATCACCGAACAGGAAAATAGCCCTCAGCAATGAACTTTATAACACCTGCTCCTATAATTACCCCAAAGTACAACAAAAACGCCCACCTTATTTCCACAACGATAAGGGAATATTTACGAGCCTGAGTGTCTTTATAATCTTTCGATGATAATTTTTCCTCCGACGCATATTGCTTCACGCTGCAATTTCGCGAGGCGCAGTTTTTCATGCGAGTTTACGAAACTGCGTTTCATTTTTCGGGAAATGCGATTCTGTAATCAGAGAGATAAAGAAGCTCTTGAATGAAAAAAAGAAATGTTTAGGAGCACAAGAGTACGACGATATTAATTTCTCCCGCGAATTCACCTTTCCTATGAGAAATCAACTTGGAGAAATAGAACATACAATGACGGTTGTTACGAAGTCATTAGTTTCATTACGGTATCCACAACTTTTTATCAATGGAAAAGCCTCTCACAGAAAATGAAGTCATTTCAGGAAATTAAATAGGATGTTGACGATAGTTCAACATAAAGTCGCTAATTGGGTATTATAAAATACGAATAAATTATCAGTAAGAAATTATCAACATGAATCAGCATGCTATAAGCATAATATTTTTTTAATTAAACAGTGTATCTATATCCTGATAGTTTTAGAGAAATGATTCCAAAAGCTTATTGTTTGAGAAAGAATTTCAGTAATATAAATTAATGTATTAATATAAGTAATGCAAATTTTAGAAAATTATAAGGAGGGTTTTCATAAACTATCGATCTAGGTCTTTGGATCCAATCCATTCGGAAAGAGTTGTTATATCAAAAGCAAGATATTCTTTTAAAACGATATTTAACCAATTCGCTGCTTTTTTTCATCATCCTTCGGTAGCTCAGTTGGTAGAGCGGTGGACTGTAGAGGAAAATGAAGCAGAAATCCATAGGTCGCTGGTTCAAATCCGGCCCGAAGGAAAATTTTTACTTCCGCCACTTTCAATTAGCATGCACTTTCAGAGTATACATGTTACATACTATATAGTGTATGAATAACATTTATTTTTGATACATAAACCATCTCTCTCCAAAATATTCATTAATTATTAATGAAAAAGGTTAATCGTTTGCTAAATATTTTTCAATTTGTAACCGCCGCTGATGATAATGAGCCGCCATATTCGGATGATGGGGAAAAAGAGCCTCCTAAATTGTTCACGTGCCTACTATCCAGAGAAATAGACCAGGACTAACCATCTGCTATTATCTTGAGTAACCTTTTAGCCGTCTGGCTGGGAAAAACCATGTATTCTGTATCTGTACTGTGTTAGTGTTTGTTGTCATGCAGATCTCAACCTAAGAATTTACAGAAAACCTTATGAGTGTACTCTGTCCTTCCTCAATTGAGAGATTCCAAACTAAGGTTTTCATCACTGGTGATTCTTCTGCAATAAAAATTGTATAAACCCTTTACGCAGCAAGCCACTCATACACGTTTCATAACATTATTGACAAAATGCTAAAGATTTCGTTTAATAATTATTGTTAGAGTAATTCTGCGCCTATAATTGGTCAAATTCTATGAAAATATGGCTATAAAAACTATATCTTTACGAATTTGCATCTTTTTTTTTAAATACGGGAAACATATGGAATCTATTTTCTAATGATGAAAAAAATACATAATGTCTCTTGCCCTTTTGGAGTGTCTCTATTCGAACCCGGGGTCGCTCCCACCGAAGGCGATTGCAATACCGACTTGCCTATCCGAAAGCTCTCCAAATAAAGAGGACATCCACAATGTCATTTGCATTGCTGCAGCACGTCGAGTTCCTCCCACACCAATCATTGAGAGTCCTAATTAACGAACGTTTTCTAATGATAATCGATGCCCATCTAACTATGACGTCGCACCGTTTACAGCACACTTTAGAGCTCGGAAAACCCAGTAAACTCGCTACTACGTCTACTCACGAGGTGAAGAAACTGCTGTTAACAGACACGTAGGAACGAGTGAGAATTGTTTGTCAACAGTGCCGTTGCGATGCGATCAAGTGCAATGACGATACAATATTAAGGAATCTTTGTATGCATAAGGAATAACTCAATCGATATTAATAATGAAATATTTCCCTGCATGTCTATCCCTTGCAAGCTTAGTTAAAATTTGATGCGTGACCAGTGGAAGAATACGATAAGATTTATTCAATGAAAATAAAATTAATTAAATTTAAAATTAACTAATCTTGTTTAATTGGGATGCGTACACCTCTCTTTTCATATACAATAGATACAAAATACTTCTAATTTCTAAATACATAATAATCTTAAGGACATATTTACAAATGTAGTCACTCTGCAAGAGCATGCTGATTTTAAGTGGCAGAGGTAAAAATTTTCCTTCGGGCCGGATTTGAACCAGCGACCTATGGATTTCTGCTTCATTTTCCTCTACAGTCCACCGCTCTACCAACTGAGCTACCGAAGGATGTTAAGAACACAACGAATTAATTAAACATCATCTTGTAAGAATATCCTGCTTTTGATATAAAATTTTTTTCTGAATGGGTTGAAACCAGCGCCCTAGAACGATTGTTTATAAAATCCTTCCAAATATTTTCTAAAATTTATATTCATATTAATGTTATTCTTCCCTCATAAGTAGCTGTTCGAATCATTTATTAAAACCTATCAGTATTTAGATACACTCTTTAAATTACAAAATATTATGTCTATAGCTGATAATTTATTCATATTTTATAATGTCCAGTTAGCGAATTGTAGTTGAAGTATCGTCAACCTCCTAGCTCATTTCCTGAAATGACTTCATTTTCTGTGAGATATTCTTCCGTTGATAAAAATTTTTAGATACCGTTTTGAACCTAATGACTTCGTAACTACCGTCATTGTATTTTCTATCTTCCCTAGTAAATTTCTGAAAGGAAATGTGAATTCGCAGGAGAAATTAATTTCATCGTATTGCTGTGCTCTAACCTTTTCTTCATTCAAGAGCTTCTTTATCTCTCAGAGTGCAAAATCGCATTTCCGAAAAATGAAACGCAGTTTTGTAATCTCGCATGAAAAACAAATACATACTTCTAACTTCTAAATACACAAATACTTCTAATTTGTAGAAGTAAACTACATCATGTATCATGCGCTGCGCTTGTTTGGAAAACCACTTATTTGGATAATATGTGAAAGTACATCGGAGTTAATTCGGTTTAGAGCAATTATAAGACACTCAAGGTCACTTCAAAAGCACTGCCTCAGAATCCAGATCCTAACTGTTAAAAACGAATCAGAAAACTCTGAGATAAAATCGTTGTCGGTGAAGTTTCCAAGCTAACTGGATACTTCGGTTATTTTAGCTTATTGAGATTTACACATTTATGAAGCATTTTCCGCCACTTATACGCCATCTCACTATATTTATAATTAAATTAATAGAAGAAATATAGCCCGAGAGTAAAAGACGGGTTTCTTATAAATATTCAGGAATGCATGTGAAAGTCAGTTTTTTTTCGCGAAAAATTTATCTGATATTGAGCAGAGCTCGCGGAGAGAAATAATAATAGAGGACACCAGAAATGTAATGGATTTATGCGGTAACGATGTGATGATAAAGTACTTAGGGGTCGTCATTATGTGATTACTCCGGGATTTTTGGGTTTTCTGAAACCCCTCCTATCACATAGTATACAATGGAGCCGCAATACTCTATGTGACACGGTGTCACAGATAAACAGGATCCCCGTGGGGCGTGACACCATTTAAGGACGTTGCCTTAGAGCCGTGTTTTCCAAATTAATGACCTCTCATGCCCCTCTTAATATGTATCATCGCGGACCTCCTTTCTGAGGCTAACTTGTTAAAATAAATAGTAATATTTCTCATATTTAAGTATTTTTATATTAGCTATCTAATTGGAAATTACATCCAGCTTTTAATCTGAAGAGCGCTCTAGCAGCAATTTCTTATTATGACACGGTAGTTGAATAACTTCCAGATATTCTATTGAGATTATCGCAGACATCCTATGCCTACGGAACACCTGAGGTTCGTCAATTGATAAGTATCAACATATAAGATGAATATTCACCTAAAGAATGCATAAAAAGTAGGTTAATAAAAAGAAAATGGAGCGAAATTAAGGGAAGGGAAAGAGAAGACAATCTCGCCACGCTGATAATGAAGAGGACTAATTGGATATAAGAGGCGGTAAGGTTGTGATGATTCCCAATGTTGAGAATTAATTGCTAATAAGACCCATTAATAGGATCAATTTGAGCTAGTCAAAGAAGGGTTGTTCAGTTTATGAGCAGAATGAGTAAAATTGAATAATTCGTTACCCGCTTAGGATGCCTTACAGTTTAAGAGCTACCTTATAATCTTTGACTTTCCATTTATCTGGATATGTAAAAGGTAATTTAGTGATCAATCAGTCGTAATTGTGGTTTAATTATCTCTTTCATTTCCTCATGTATCGTACAAGCGTGTTTTGAGATATTTTATGTAGGTAAAAGATAAGTTTTAAGGCTTCGAAGCAGGTCGAAACGTACGAAAAAAGTTTTGTTTTCTTTCTCCAGAGTAAACTGAATGGTGATTTCATAATGTAAATAATTTATTTGCCATATTTAATTTTTATCATGAAATATTTCTATTGAAGAGAAAAGGCCTATCCAAAGTAAGAAAAAAAAGAAGCAAGAATTTACCTTTTTTGCTTTTTGTGCTAATTAAGCGGTTTGAACGTCAAGGCACTAACAATCTTTATTATAAACGGTCACAATATCTCATGGCGGAAACAAGCCGTGCATAATGTTTGCAATTATTATAATGTACCTTTGCATGCTTTAAATATACCTAAGTTGTACGATACGGTATAATGCACGCCTGCACAACTTACGGTTGGAAAGAGGCGTATGGATATGAAAATAATGATCGTTCGTTGCAAGTGAAATTTTTTAAAATGTGAAGGTTAATATTATAATTTAAAATTCATTTTGATCAACCTTTTCAAGGGTTAATTTTATAATAAAAAACATGAATTCAACTTTAATAAAAATAATACGAACCTCATTACGAAAACTACTATGTGAATGTGATACCTTAAAATATTTTCAGAGAGATGAGAATTAAATGAGAGGTCAATACTCTTATAATAAAAAATTCCTCGAGAACCTTTTTATATTCCTTCTCCTTTTAAATAATTTCCAAATGTTGTGAATCAAATCCCGATGCGGGCCGCAAACAGCTCACGCGACGCATAGCGGAGACCTGCTATGCAGCATCGCCTGCGACTGATTTATGCTAGAATTCATTAATTACGCACTGCCTTATTATAATAATCTTATGATTGAGTACGAATTGCATAATTAGAAACTTGTTATATAATATTTAAATACGATATTTTTGTCGCGAAGTCTTACAATAAAATTATTGGCGAGGTTTTGGGTTAAAGTTGAATTTAAAGAAGAATCGAGAGAAGTTCAGAAGCTATTGTTTCTTGATAATCAATTACTTTAGTCTCAGGGGACCCATGAACAAGGAATCGATGTAGGAGGATTGATGATTTGCCCATAGTAGAGGAAAAGAACACAGACGTTTGGTTTCAAGATTTTCTTTCGATCAATAGTGCCAAGGCCGTGCCTGGATGAATGATATTCTTTGCTTACAATTCCGGGTGCATCGATTTCTAATTTACGTAGCATTACCATCCGTAAGTATAGCAAGAATATTGGAAACTGATAAATGTGAGATAGAGCAGAACCAATTTCTTTTTCAAATAATGAAGTAAACGAATAAAGAATGAAAGATCACCCGAAAATGGCGTCAAGGACAACCGAAAAACGTATGCATACTGCCTTAACATTGCATTCACTGCTTATTGCATTACATTATACTGAAAAAATCTCCGATGCTTAAGGATTTTTTAAATTTATAGCAATAAATGGCACTAGTATAATTATTTTTATCTTATTTTACATCATTATAATCTTTCATAAAGGTGCTGCTGCGGTGAAGCATATACATTACAGCTCCAAATCAGCTTCAATAAGCAATAACGTACCTACGGGATCAATTACTGTTTATAGACTAATATTAACTCTCAAGGATCACAGCTACACGCAGGAAGGTCGTAGTGATACGTAATAAATGCTACTATCGCCGAGCGTTATGGGTATGAGATAATACCGTTTCATACAATCGATTCAAAGTAAGAATTGCTCAGTTAGTACAGATTGGCGACGATCAACCTATAATAACCTTCATTTTTAGATGTAGTAAAGGTTATTATGGAGGTGATATCTGCCGCATTCGACTCCGGTTATAGCCGAGAAGGGAATGCAGGCAAACGGCACACTTCCTCCGAAAGAGGGCGCGCAGAGGTCAGGTCTTCATCGATCCTTTTCGAAACGTAAATATTTACATCTGAGAGAGTTCCTCTCATCTCTACTACAGCGGATTTCGATTGGTTCTCAACGTCTTCTTTTTCCAAACCGCATTAGCCCTACCCTCGTGGTACTGGATCGACCGGGTTCGGGTATAAAATCGACCTAACGAGTCCGTTCGAAACCGAAATCTCCCGCCGTTTTCATCCACTTTTTTCGAAACCGTTCTCTGGGCGTCGCGTCCTTTACCACTGCGCATAAGTACTGCGATGCCCGTTTTTTCGGAGGTCTTCCTCACCCCACGGCTCAGCGCAGTGGGGACGTGACTAGCAGCACGTCATCCTCTCAGGCCAGGGATTACGAGACCGCGTGCCCAAAACTGATAAACATTAAAAACGAAAGTTAAATGTGAGCCATAACGGAGCTTGACAGTAAACGACAGCTTCCAGACTGTTTATATGGTTAACAAACATTTCATATGCTGCCTTATGGAGGTTTCCAAACCAGCCTGAGAGGCTACCGTTTTCTTGAGCGGTAAAGTAAAACGGGACTAAAACGGCATCTCAATCTTTGAATATTTGAGCAATATTGTTGCATGGCTGCATGTGTGAATAATAAAATGTTGTATATTTGAATTGCATGGATAGGTAAGATGTTAAACATCCTTAATTCTCATTTACAACGACAAAGTGAAGGGATATTTACCTTTATGATCATAAATGTACGATTGCAAGTATAAAAATACAAAAAATAATTATTAAAACTGTTAAATGATGGAGCTATATTTGGATAGATAGTTAAATGGAATCTAACAATAAGTAAAATAATGTTATAATGACTTGAAGTCAATATTGGTGACAAAAATCGGAATATTCTTATGTAATGATTACAAAATGGGATTATGTAAATATTTAAAAGAAAAGATAGATCCAAAGCATTTTTCAAGTGCCAAATCTACGTGTAACGCGGTAAATAACCTATCCATAAAAAAGTCTCTCAAAGCATTTTTTGACCTATATTATATCTTTAGATGACGTCTTTCAATTCTAGAAACAATATATCTGAATAATCCGCTTCCTTTTGATCGTCAAGGAGATAAAAGGACATTTTAGAGCTTCTAAGATGATTCCACGTAGATAGTTGAAGCTTTTATCGCAATGTTTACATTTCCATCGAGAAGTGAGTTCGATAAATGAAATTGATATGACGATCAAAATTATCATCCATCCACTGCAACGAAAGCATTCCTAATTAAGAATCGGCTGAAGTAATAATATCCCTTTTAGGAGAAGACAATAAAGTGATTACGCTATTAAAAGCATGGAATTTCGAAAAAAGAATCTTACGACTAACGTTGGGTGGTACGTCAAGCACGCGTGTCGTAGGTTCGTAACCCTCATAAATAGGGTATCGATCAGCCACACGTTTCGAAGCCAACCCCTCATGCAATGTTCGAAACTAATGCGAAGAGAATGTTCTCGTTTATTCTCGCTTTTGCGCAGGGAGCTATTTCCCTAAGTGGAACGCAGTTGGTCCTCGAGATAATGCACGAAAAGAATGTTCTGGTGAATAAGGCACACATTTTTAGGGGAGTTATTATTGATGGAAAGTCGTTAAGATGATCAGGAAGGAAGCAGTTTGGGAGAAACTGTGCACAGGCGTTGGTAGACGTAGATATTTTAGGCTCCATCCAATTTTAGTTTAGTATCACTTCTTAGCCTAAGATTATACGATTCGGAAAGACTCGTTCCTTCTTTTAAACATCCCTCTTCTGCTAGAAGAGAAATGGGTAAGTCGGAAAAAACGCTTCAATTAGGATAAAAACAATTTTGTATTTTGAATTCTTTAGTCGCCGATTAACCACACACTGCGGAGTATTTTTTGTTTAACGGATATCCTGAAATAAGATAACTGAA
This sequence comes from Pachydiplax longipennis, assembly GCA_036926295.1. Taxonomy (NCBI): domain Eukaryota; kingdom Metazoa; phylum Arthropoda; class Insecta; order Odonata; family Libellulidae; genus Pachydiplax; species Pachydiplax longipennis. The sequence goes on along the minus strand of JAVFKF010000001.1, from coordinate 16,660,942 downwards.
GCGGATTTTCGAAGTTTTTTCATTTAATTAATAATAAAACGAGATTATAATTCCACGGATACCCAATTACTGACTAAACACGTGAAAAATGTTGACTGGCTCTTCTAAACAGAGTAAGTCTTGCTTTCAATTCAATTGTATTCTCTTCACAAATTCATGCCGTTGGAACGAAAAAATCTGATGTTTAATTCTAAGATGATCCTAGTATTAAGTTAGAGATCATAACTGCGAATTCGTAAATTCTCGTATTCATCGCCATCTTATATCTAAAGGAAATAGATTAAACGTGATTTTGCCAGTAAATGCGTGCAAATAAGAAAATTTCCAAAGATAAACGGATCTTTAAAGAAATTGTTCTTCTTTTTCTTTTTTGTAGATAATAGCAAAGAATTCGCTTATAAAATTTAAATGAAAACGGAATGTATCAACGATACCGGTAGTACAGAAAGTTCCGAAGAAAAGGTTCAACAGAGGGGCGTACACATCCAAATAAATGTAAACAAATAACAAGCCAAAGATTTATGAAAATCAAAATCAATAAAAACGTTTAAGACTCGCAAAAGTTGATAAAAAGAAAAAGGACTATAAGAAAATGTGCCTCTTACTAGTGCCTATATATCTACTGAGTCATATTTCGATAAAGCGAATTTATTAAGTACCTAATACATACTTTCTTTTACTATTTTACGCAAAATTCCAAAACATCCAGTCCCAGTACTTGCTCCTGATTCTCTTGCGATCCCTAACTTTGGTACTTATCAGCATCTGCCCCTCATACCTTGGCCCTAAATTTCATCCCTTGCATCAATCCCCCCAATACTGGAGGGTATCTTGATTTATCGTATTCCCAAATATATTTCTTTTCTATTTACCTAAGATTTCTACAAACAGAGCTTTGCTACTAGTACAGATACAGCTTTCTCCCAATTCATTCACTCCTCGAAATCCTCATCAGTTACTCGATCTTTCCATTTTACTTCCATCAGTCCTCTGTGACCCTTCTTTTTGATTGCTTCTGAGCTTCTACTCTTTAGTAATTTTAGTGTCTTAAAGATTAAGAGATGAATGTTCCTTCTATGCGTCATTAAAATGGTGAGAATGGTGTGTTAAGGGTGCAGGATGTCACCAAACTGAGACAACCGAGAAACATAGAAGGAAAACGTTTTCCTTTTTAGCACCAATTCGAGATATATCCTCCCACAGGTCGTGATAAAATTTGGGACACATTTCGAGCAGACGACTTCATTTAGCATAGAAAGGTGTCATAGAGTACACAACACGCTCCCAGATTTCTTTCCCGTTTGCTCTTCGCACATTAAGTACGAACTGAACACAGTGATGCATATAATGTTGTTAAAAGATACTTTTTCTCAGCATTAAATTGATAAGATTCTGTTTACTGATTTCTATGTTTTCCAAATTTAGTCTCCCTGCTTTTCAAAGTTAGCTGATTTTTAAAATGACAATGAACGGAAACAGCATCAAAACCTAATTCAATATCTGTGATTCAAACCTCATGTGTTCCTCAAGCTACTTCCTCCTCGATAGAAAATAGCACAGTTAAAAATGCAGCATACACTAGCTTTCTCAGTCCTTGAGCGGCGGTAACACTTCCTGAAACGAAATTTCGATAACAGTTGACACATTTTTCAGTATCTCAGTCTTTTCCGTATTTGTGCTAGTTGGACCCCACCTGGACTAAGCATGAAGTATATGGAGGTAATAGGTAGGTAAGCGAACTAAAAAGTTAATATTCTTGGAACTTAACCGGAACTGGAAATTGTTATTTTTCTGTTTCTATGATCAGTGCACATTATCAAGAGCAGTAGAGTTATTTTTAATCGAAATTATGATGTAATTGCATAATTTAATAAAAATGTCTAATAGTGACTCAAAACTCACTTTTTTATTATTTTACTCATTATTTCACGGGAAAGAAAAAAAACAGTTCGAGTAGGTTCTACGGTTTCTGCCAGAGAATAACCAAACCTGTCAGAGAAACGAAATTCAGCGTTTTCCTTTTTTAAAAAACGAAAATATTTACCCCTTATAGAACTCATAACCGTTGTTATCATGAAAAAAAATACAGTTTATATAATATTTAGAAAAATATATTTAATATTCAGCGCAGGGTAGTCGTAAATCACTGAATTCATTTAGTGGGTTGATCAAAATATTAAGGCATCAACGATGCGTGATATTTTTTTTCTAACAGGGTTTTGAGTTTAAGTAAACTGACTAAAGCAATGCGACTTTAGTAAGATAATAAAAAAATAAGTGATGTCATTACCATAAAAACTAGTGATTATAATGATTTTCTTTGATACAGGGTGTTGAGAAACTAAATAGTATTCGAATCCTAAGCTATTGAAGTATCGAGCCTCTTTAGCTCAGTGGCAGAGCACTGGTCTTGTAAACCAGGGGTCGTGAGTTCAATCCTCACAGGAGGCAAACATTTTGTCCTCCTCGGTTGCGCACTGATCAGCATGCTACTCTACCAAAACAAAGGTCCTCGATTTGAGTTCCAGCTAATCGGGATTTCCCTGATAAAGGCATGCCTGACATCGCTGTTTCTCCACTGCGTGTGTTATTTTCTCTCGCTCCAATTTTCCAGGAATTCTTAGGTGCGATATTGATCAAATAAAAAGAGAGACGAAAGTATTGCTAACGGGGAAGTTTTTCTGAAGTGCTGCAGACATAAAATATTTGAAACTGTTACTTCATCCATGAGGTAAGCATCTACGTATGTGTATACATAAATCTTTGAATCCTATTCTCTTCTTCTCTTTACATTCTTCACTGAAAAGCGCTAAATTAATCAGTGACCACCTTGTATAAACAGTACCACATTTTTAAGGTGAATACTGATTGTCCCCCGAATTGACGCATTGTTGACGACAATCATCGTAAAACAGACAGTAGAGTTAGACGATTCCTAACGCATTAAGAATAATAGTCGAAAAATCAGCAATAGATTTGGCAATGGGTTATTGTAAATCATCAGCAAGTATTGCCGAAAAACAATTTCGACTCTAAATACGTGGAAACTGTAATATGAATATTTTTGACTTCAAAAAGGTGGAGAAATAACTGAGTTATTCATTTTTATCTTTGACACAAAATAAAAATTACTATTCCCTAACGCAGAATGTGTTGCAACGATCACTATTTAATCGATTTCGGTTGTTCTATATCGCGATTTTGTAATAAAAAGAGCTGCATATAAACATTAATTCGAAAGGAGTATGAGATTTCTTTTTATTATGAGATTTCTTTTTATACCAATGTAAAAATGTATTACTTTTACCTACTTATTTGTAAATTATTGCAACTAGTTAATACATATAAAATATAACATTTTAAAATGAATGAAAATTTTCATTATGTAATAATTTTAATAACTTGTCAAGATATTGTTTTTCTCTATCGTTGTAATTTTAAAATTTGTATTTTTAATTTTCTTTATTGCATTGTATTGATTGGTATTATATTGTGACGCTCTGCCTTCGGGAGGTTTTGGGGGGTTTTCCTCTCGACTAGGGTGAATACCAGGCAGAGTATTTATTTTATGTATTTCCCCTTTAATAATGACTACCACTTGGCCAGGTGCCTACTAGTAGTCTTGTCAACAATAAACAAATAAATAAAAATAATAACAAAATGAAATTTATCATATTTACATGTGAATTAAGATATATTTGGTTAGCTTATAGATAAGCTTCAATATCTTGGTGAAAATTTTGGAAATCATTAAAATGACTTCTTATCATTAGGTCACCTTAAGTGGACCTGAACGGCCATGACCGTTCCTTCCAGCCTTTATGGAGCATTTCTTCTCTTTTTATGACCGTAATTGGGAGTTGTACATTGGTGAATTCTGACATTTACTCTTCAATCCGAGTTAGTGCTTCGAGGACGAGGGAGGTCGTTAACCAGGCAGACTTGCTTTCTAGGTCGTTCTGAACGCAACAGCATCTGTTCCTAAAAGGCGAAGCCTTCTAACCATTCTTCTCTAGGACATTCGTGACGTCACTGTTCGTTCGTCTATGGGAGTGTCGTAACTTTTTATTTCCTTTCTACTCAGTGAAGCATTTACTAGAATGCGTCAACTAATCAACACTTGGAAATCTAAGGATCGGATCTGCGAAGAAGCAAGTATACGGTGTGTTTTGTAAGACTGGTAGCAGCACCGGCTGAGAGGAACGGTGATAGATTCGAATAGGTTTGGAAGGACGCGCCTAGGCGTAAAGTTACGAAATGGATGAAAAGAAATACAAAGAGAGAGTTAAAAAGAAATCGACATAGATTTCGAGCAAAATTTCTCCCATCTAAGAAGAGGTTTTTGAATCACCTTTTTCTAAGCATTTGAACACATCAATTCAATATACCTATTTTGCTGAAGAATTACCGAATCATAATGAAGCCTTTTCCCGATAAATAATTCATATTATCTCTTCAGAAAGTTTCGTATCATCGATCCAGTTTAAAATATAATAATTCAAGACTAAAAGACTTTAGAAAGACTAAAAATGTGCCAAAACGTGGCATTAAAATTTACGTTCAACTTACAAACGTATCTTTAAAGAAGTTTTAAACATATTCATGTACTGCGATTGAAGAAATTCAAATGAATAAATAAAAATAAACGAGAAAACTAGAATACTGGAGATTTACGAGGATATGATATAAGAGTTCACGCTTGGGCATCACATATTACTTTTACGGTACATCGGTCATTTGAATCGTATATTTATACAAAGAGAACTATGGTCGAATAGAGAAATACTTATCTTATAATAATTTTCGCAACATGCTCTGCCCTTATCTCTAATACAATTTTACTGGTGTCAAGCTAATAATTTTGACATTACAAATTTATTAAATTAACATTTAATATTATGTCTCGAAATGAAAAGACATTTTAAACAACTTAGATATTTTGAAATCGAAAAATCAACAACGCACTCTAATCATAGTTTTCAAGATCCCTGATAGAAACACAGCATCTCATACTTTAGAATGCTCATTAAATATGCACCACCATCAATTAAAACCTAACGTTAGTTATAAAACTCTTATCTGAGGGAGAGGATGTCCGGAGATTTCTCAACTCTTCCGTATTACTCTCAGGAACCGGATCCTTGACTTTATTTCGCGCCGTCCCATATCTGGAGAAGGGAATGAATCTCAAAACATAGAACTGAAGGTCTTTCTAGGTTCGCATAGTTTTACAAACGTTTCGATATGGGCCGTCAGACTATTCCTGTGCGGAGCGGAAGGCGAGGTAAACATTTTCTTGAACAACGCGCGCCTCAGTAAACTTCAATGCGGACGTGAAAGACAAAGGTGCTTTGCAAACGTTCACAACTAAAGAATTGCCTTTTCACATTCCTTGAAGGTATGGAGCGTTAGGTAACATTTAGCCTATTGACGCGAATTGGCTGGATAGAGAAAATGTAAAACAAAAAGGTATGAACGCAGATACCGACCATAACATACGTAGCTGATTCCTGTAACGGAAGATTGCAGATGTATTTCACAATCTACAGTAAAAACCGGTTAAGATGCATTTTTATGGGAATAATTAAAAAGCGCATTTTAGTAGGGATAGAGTTATGGATTTTACAAATTTTATTTATTTTACAAAAAAACAAAAGCGAGGGGTTTTCGCTCTTTAATATTTAAATAATTTCTCTACATCTTAAATACGAAAAGGAATCTTCTTTAGATGGCTATTCTTACTACAGCTGTAGATATCTAAAGAGTTAGCGAACTATTGCAGAGCGACACTGATTGCCTTCTCGTCATTATTTTTAAGAATGGTCTGCTTCTCGTACAAAGTGAGAGAGATTTCCATTGTTCCTTAATTTTGGTCATTTTTCATTCCACAGAGATGCAATTTTTACCAAATAGACGATTCGGGAAGAATAATAGGAACAATTTTCGGTATATCGTCTTGTAACGGAGAAATGGCTCCCCCTGGCACACACCAAAAAGGCGGCTTTTAGGGTATTTATGTGGATGTAGGTGTAGAATAGTTATGGCAGGTCGCAGTGAATCTAGGAACGGGAAAATCAGCCTTTTAAGCGGGTGGCAGAGCATCTTAAACAGTATTTTTACCATGTGCATCTTGAGAAAGGGACCGGGACCGAGAAAAAACCGCGTATTAAGTGGGTAACATCATAAACAGGAACTTTTAAAACGAGTTTCTCTGTAAATTCATTGTTTTTTTCTAACTTTTAAAAAGTTTTGCTCCTTTATGCCTTATAGCTTCATAAGTTATAATAACAAAAATTATAACTTCGATATGTATAAATTTATCATTTACATAAGCGAAATATTTAACCTTGATATGAATTAGATGATTCAGACTGAATCCTATCATTCCCTAGTTCATGATTCAACAATTAAATCCTCACTTATGAAATACTTCATGAAATAATTAAAAGAATATTGATCGTTCGTCTTAAGGAATCACACTAAAATAAAATTATCATATAAATTTTCAAAAATATACCACGCTGTCCTCCCCTTGGTTCTATACTACCGCCCCCTACTCTCATCTATGAAAATAATGTTTTAATCCAAGGAACAATTGGTAACAAAATAAAAACTGCAATGATAAAATCAACGAAATCACTCAAAGGCAATTTTTTTTCTGTCCAGTCCCCAGCGTAAATTATGTCATTAAACCTCCGTTTTTAGCCTAATTTTTGCGTAGTTCCCTGGAAATTTCTTTCCAATACGATACGAAAGACTGAGGTTAAAATTATTTGAAGTTGTTTGCTTTTTCAGGAAAGAATAAAATTAAAGACATTTCAAGAATGACGAATCATTACAGTATTTTGAGCTAAATATATTGGCAAAATAATTTATTTTACATTTAATTTCGAGAATGAGTATCGATTGATCTCCAAACGATAGGACGATTATATAAGAGGCAATTCACCGGGGATTTTGAAATCTCGGTGAATTCCGGGATATCTTCCGTTCTGGACAAACAGGACTATCGACACGACAGAATGATCTCTCCCCACCGTCGTACCTCACAGATAAACACGCCCATTATCTTCGACCAAACTGCCCTTTTAGTTCAACCTGTGTTGAGTAATGGAGTCCGATAAGAGAGTCCCTCTCATTATCTTCCATTCCGGTTACTCAAACGGAAAATGGATGTTCATCACAATGCAATTGAGAGTGAATGCCTTCATAAGCGGCAACGTATCTAATCGGAAGGTCATGTGATTTGATGAAGCTCGCAATAGTATATTATTGTGTGCTAATAGGTGAGCAATGACCGAGTCGAGGATGGTTCTCAATGAAAGCTAGTAAAGCAATTAAACATCAATAAAGATGGATGCGGAAATTATGGTGGCAGGTAATATCGTTTTAATTAACATCAACTTACTTTAATTTACGATTCTAGAGGAATACAAACAAAAATGTAAATATGGGGAATATTGCAAAATGAAATTCGCAGCTTTCGTGCTAAACATTGAATTCCGCAAGCATAGGCTAAAAAATTCATTCAGCGAAATCTCTGGTCTTATTTAGTGCAACTATTGAATGAAATAAAGAATAACTTGGTAATTTCCACAGTGCAACTATAATGAAGGGTAACTTTCTCATTACTTTCGTAATAAATTTGCGAATCCTTTGAAAGATATTCAGAAAGATTCGAAAAGAAAATAAATCCTATCTGCCATGAGCTCTATTGAGAAATTTGTCTACATAAATGTCTTCTATCTCTTGGTAGTTTTATGTATACTTTAATTTCAATTTCCTCTTCAACGCACTTTCCATTTCATTCTCCCATTCGCGATGATTAACTCCATCCTCCAGCAATCGGAGAAACTTTTGTTAGGATGAGTAATTGATCAAGCTTTATATTGAACGACATTTCAGCATAATTTCTGTACAGTTTGTGCTGTTTCCGCAGAGAATTTTCTAGTAGAAAATACGTATAAGTAAGATTTATGCGTTGCTATTACAAGATTCCGTTCAGTAATTATTAAAAAGAAAAGGGTCTATTTTAAGCACTTGATCAATGAGAGACCAAAATTACCCAGATTTTAATTTTTGTCTTAAAGAGAAAAATTGCTAAGTAATACCTCTTTGTAAAATACCTAAAATTAAAAATAGTCTTTAGATCCATCTAATAACTTTCGTAATCGAAAATATTAGCCGTACCATTAATCAGTACCGTCTGCCATACGCCGAAAGGCGGCTACACGTGTTGATGTACGAAATCAAGCTTTTTAATCATGTACTTTCCTTCTTCCAAATTCTCTCGAGGTATAACGTGAAATGTAAGTAGGAGAAAATCCCGGTGATCTTATTGGAGACTTTAAGTCTTCTCCCCCGAACCTTTTTTCCTGGTCTTGCCTTCTCTCAAATCCAATTTTCCCTTTCTCTTCTCCCTCAGTTCGTTCCGCTTAATTCAAATACGTTTCCCTGATCTATCTTCAATCGGAGTGTGGGATGGTTTTGCATATGTCAAAGGGCAAGAATCGAACAGAGATTACATCCATCGACAAAATCGTTGAGGAAAACGGATTTCTATTTTCTCTATCACCCGAAATGTTAGGAACTGGACCAGGAAATGAATTCCGCAAGGAATGAAGAATGTAAAAATTTCATTAGAATTCAAATATTGAAACTGAGATTATATTTTCAGCTTTAATTAGCGTTAAAATTAAAATCGAAAAATTGTCTGTATTTATTTACAGGTCTTCCAAAAGAATACACAAACTTGAAAAGGGAGAAACAATCAACGACAATACATTTTCTGCTTTCCTTACCATTCTCACGATCCTGGACAGGAATTTTTGGAAAATTAGTGCAGCATTAAATATCATCGCACAAGCATATATGAAGAACAATTTAACGATGTTCTACAATAAACTACAAAGGAATTAAGGAAACTTTGAATTGGATAACGTGGGCTGACATTAGTCATATTTCGAGATGTTCCTAACAAATGAAAAATTATCGAATCATCGGGTTCATTTGGGGATTAAAAATAATTTCTAGATTAAATTTATTTATTCTATTTAAACTTATGTATTTTATTATAATTGTTTGGCGAATTTTTCTTCATTATGAACTTAGGCTGAAATAAAATGATAGCTCATTCGATATGAACTAAATTACCGGAAAAGTTTGTCGAATGTTGTATGTCACCCAGGGAAAATTAAAAAACAAAATTTTATATTTAACTTGCCCCCTTTCTTCCATTATCGTACGCAAAACTTAATTCCCTCCGTAATACATGCCGTATCTTTTAGTCCAGTAGTTCCCGACCCGCGGCTTTCCAACCCATAATCCGCGCTAGGAATTCAAGGTTCAGAAAGGTTGTTTGACTTATGGTAATTTCATTCATATACTGCGATTTTAAGGTGAAACCAGCCTTAAATTTTACGTCTCATCTAACAGAAAATTTGCATAACAAAAAATTCTTTTGCTTTAAGTTAACAAATCCTTAGAGAGTTAGTAAGCGAAGAAGTTCGCAGAAAGTGCGAATATTAAAGTATGGAAGCTTCTGCCGTAAGCAAATCCAATGGAAAATTTTTCTCAACTCTTCCTCTCACACCTTTAATAGGAAGAGGCTTGATCATTTCCCGCAAGCCACACCCAAACAAAAGCATTCTCAAGATGCACACACCCATAAAACAGCACTCGAACGACTTTCCAAGAACGGAAGCGGAATCCATTTCAACCCACACAAGAAATTTTTACTCTCATCACCATTCCAGCACCATCCGTTCCAGCAGCCAGCCAGAGATCTCTCCAGCATGATACCCCGCATCTAACTCTTTGATCTCTCTGCTGTACAGTCCACAAGCCAAGTGCAGTGTCACGAGCGGCACCACGTGGATTCACAGTGAAGGGGTCATCGCTGTTCACGATTGACCTTGCGGAAAAAGATCGCGGACATGTCTCGTCGAATGCGGTTCTGCTGCTGAGCGTTGATGCGCGTGCATTGATGGAGCGGTCACCGCATGGTCTTTGTCGGAAGAGAGTACGGCTGGAGAGATAACGTGACGAGCCTGTTTTCCATTGGCGGAATCATATTTTCCTCTTTTTTCCAGTTCCGCGATCGGTTACTGGTTATATCCAGATGGAAGGTCTGTTAATAGAGAGGCAGTTGTTGCCGAGGAGAGCAAACGGATGGTTAACTGGAAATAGTAGGAACGTAAATGAAAGCCTGGCCTTTCGGTGAACTGAGAGGGGAAGGATTCGTTTCTGCTCGTGAACTTTTTTGAGTTCCGAATCAAAGATGATTTCCTTCCACAATGAATGGAACGAGTACCATTGATTAGCATTTTTTCAGTACTGGAAGTAATAAGAATAGATCGATGTAGAATTCTAAAAATTTTACATGAACATTTTGATTTTTCAAAGGAAAGTGTGCGACTTACCCAAGATTTTTATATAGGCGGACTAGAACTCACACCACATCTCCCCCAGGTCTCCCTGTGGGAGATGTGGTGTGAGAAGTGGAAGACCTGGGACCGAGTCCCAGCCAAGTCACTATTTTTCAGTTCTTGTACAACCTTAAACACATGAATTACGTCTTCGTAAGTGAAAACTGCTCTAAAAGTCGGTGACCCACGACGAACACTTTTTATGCATGTTCTAATTAAGTAATGCAATGTATAGGGTATCCCACACGCTGTGCGCAAAACATATAAAATAATTGCAAGTTTTATTTATACAGAATGGATATTAATGGGTTACGTTAAAATTATACTCTAAATAGTTTATGTGTACTTATAAGAATAAATAATACTGCAATTCATGATGACGTTTAGGGCATCGAAAATTTTGTTAAAACTCTTACGCAATGAAAGATAGTGGCTTAATTATTTCAAATTTAATCTATGACGAATTTTAATTTTTAAGAGTTCAGAACTCATCAAATTTATTGAGTATGAATAATCTGAATGATTGTTAGGTCTAAAGTGAAAACTGGCTCGAAACAAATTGAGAATTTAGGTTTACCAATAGTCATACGTTAATAAAGTTCTTTCTTTTATCCAAGCGGATTATATGTGTAAATGTAAGACATTTTAATTAAAAATATAGTATAGAAAAGGGCAGAAATATTTTATTTTGATATCTCCAGAAGAATGGCATGACGCTGATCACAGCAAGTCAGGCTTCGCAGTACCGATATTTTATCGTACTAAGGTTCACCTGTCTTGCGACTAGCGCGTAAAAGCGGTAACTTTCGCATATTAAAATCAAACCACTAGTAACGTTAAGTCCATCTTTAAATGAAGGTATCGCTCACTAAGCTATCCGGGGGCCGAAATCAAATAACTACGAAAGTAAAAGCTACATACACAGAGAATCAGAATCATTGTACGCAAAACTCAGAATGTTACATAGTTACAAAGTATAAACACAGAATCCATGCTTATCTCCTGTTGGGAATCCCCGCTATTGTTACTCATAGAACAGAACATCAGTCACGTGCACGTTCTTTCGGCATCAGCTGTTATCTTTTGTATATTCTAAACAAAAGGGCAGACTGAGTAATCATATGATGTCCCATTCCCTCAAAGGCGATAGCACACAGAGTATTACCGTATCGTGAAGTAAACATCATGTATGTCATAGTTCGAAGGTAAAGAGAGATATGGCGGGTTTTTCTATTTTTCAGGATTGTTATTAATCATCTCTAAATGCTGTAATTTCCTAATTCAGTTCTTGGAAAAAAGTATGGAAAGCTTGTTTGCTGCTTATAATGTGGTGATGTGCCTTTTTTATGCTGAGTACCCTAAACATCCACAGGTACACAGGAGACATTATGAGTCCCTGCATTTCAAAAACAAGTCAAAATCTAACAAAAATTTATCATAGGATCGAACCATGGTCCGCATCTGCTAATATCCGCACTGAATTATCAAAGCAAATAATCACAAAATTGCGAATTTTATTTGAGTTTCGTAAATAAAAAAAAACAATCTATGACTGAAGACTTCGTTATATCATTTTTCGATATGCTAGTTGGAAGGAGACGAGTTACTAGTATTCAGTAAGCTGAAGGGCTTCAAAATTGATTTTTATTATGGACAAAAAGAATGAAGGCATGATGAATTTCTATATATCTGAAAAATTCTAGATACTGTCTGTGATTGAAATGGCGCATTTAGCATAAGTAGCTAAAAATTAAGCAATCAATAGATGAAAGTCAACCCTAGATTTACGCTCTTAACATTGACAAGATACAACGATTTTTAATAAGTAAAAATAACTGTCATGATGAAGTATATCAATAATGAAGAACCTATTATTTCTATACCCCAGATATTAATTTCAATTAATGATAATCAATTAAATGACAAACCATAAAAATATTCCCATTCTAATGTGATATGATAATGTTCGGGCATTCCATATTTATCGCAATGTAGATCCCTACTTTCGAATCCATTTAATTACCGATTTCCTGGAAGAATTTCACGTTTTACGCTTCATGGTTACATATTAATAGTAGTTTCAAAAAATAACGTAATTTCTCGTATTGTTTAAAATATCACAAATATCGAAAAAAATTGCTCGGTAGTAGTACTATCTGAACAAAGAGGTAGTATTTGCTATCTTCAAAACGACCAGTGCGTATACGGTACTATATGTATAATTAATATTCGCTATCTTCGCATTTATGAAATGATTGTATTTTTCCTTCTATAGTCTGCGAGGTTGCTGAGGAAATGATCAAAATATTTTCGAGCCGAAATGTTTACTCCTCTCATTTAATTCAATTTAATATCATGATTCATTTGGCACAACAACACCCATCCTCTTATTTTAAGGTATTAAGGGTATAATAACTTCAATTGTAGGAACCAGAAAAACCCACCCGTAGTGACGTAGCTTCAACGAAACATCTCATTCATCGTTACGAAAGTCAAGGATGAGAAACATTTAAGAATTTCCAAAATGACATCATCGTCATTCCAAACGGAATACAGAGTCCGCCACAATAAACAAAACTTGGAGCTATGCTACAAATACTTGGAACCAAACGAAAACAGAGGTTCAACTTGATGATCTAATGTCAAGGATGGTACCGGCGATGTAAACAATCTTTCGTTCAGATTATGGTAAGTATATCAAATCAAAGTATAAGTAAGTATATCAAATGTGATTACATTAGATGTCAAGGAGAAGATTTCTGAGGTCACCTAAACAGCCTAATTTATATTACGCATGCATTTTTATGACGTCAACTCATAAAATATTCAACAACTGGAGATGAAAGTTAATTTTCAACTGTCATTCATAAATTATGGAAATAAATACGAAATTACACGGTAATATGTATGAAGGTAGTTCATCACTCGCTAATTTTAATTGAATTCTGAAATTAAGTCAACAGAATGGAGATTTACCAATTTTTCTGTACTTTTTAAGTACATAAATTGAAACCTTACTCAGAGTAATTTTCTGATTCCAGTGAAAATGAAATTCGATTAACATTATGTTTGAGATGAATAATAATTGAGTCCTCGAGAGAGAATTTAAATTGTACTAAATGCGTGCGAATAAAAGGTCGAGATATCAACTCTAGCAAATAAAACCATAGTTAAAAATCAGCATTTAAAAGCTACCATACTTTTCTGGACAAAGAATTTTGAACATTGTATTAATTACCATGAGAGGAATTTGAATAAATATCCCTTTACAGGTCTTCAAATAAATTTTCAATTTGTGGTGTATTTGAAAAAAATGACTATTTTTTTAACTATCCCACGCAATTTATTGCATGACATAAAAAGGTCAAAGTCAAATTTGGAAAATTTAATTCTTGAGGCTTGCTTTGTAATTTCACTATGTTTCGTCCATAATAAAGCTCTAAAAGAAACTCACTCTACAAATAATGAATCTTCATCCGCAGTAATAACAGTAAAGGTTTATGCATAATAATTTACTGATACGGTTATGCCTTAGTTTAACGCATAAAGATTTCGAAAAATTTTAGGATTATATAATGTCAAGATTTCTTGCATGCTCTCCTCTGTGATTCTGACTTTATTCCCCTTTCCATTTTTGTTATTAGTCGCAAGATTCTCGATTATGTCTCATAAATCATCCTCTCAAAAAGTCAACCACTAGTGGACGAAATGTTGTGAAAGCCGTAAATATTAAGTTCCATCGTTGGAAAGTCATCCGTCACTATATGATAAATGGGAACGTCTACCTTCATACGCAGCTAAGGCAAGAACTACTTAAATATAGCAGACATAACAATGAGTACGTCAGATTGCTTTTCATATTCTTGGAGCATAAAGGAAGGATATGACGTAAAAATCCTTCTCTTATTACTAGCAAGAGGAAAAAAATTTTCCTTTGCAAGGAAAAAAACTGTGTTCGTTCTCTTCCTTGCTCTTGCTTGCCCGAACAGTTTAGTATCCAATTTTCCTCAATTAAGCAAAGGAAAAGAGTTTTCTATGGATTTTCTAATACTCAGCAACATGAAGAATATGGGTATAAAGAAAGAAAATATAACAAAAATCATCAGAGAATATACAATTTTGATTAAAACGTCTGAAAATAAAGGGAAGTGATGCAAAGGTTTTGCCTATTATTAATATTTAAAATATTTAGGATAGATTTTTCACCGATATTTCGGCGCATAAAAATTCTATCGTAGTCATATTTATATAATTAAGTTGTCACTACTTCAAAAATTTCCCATCACGATTTACAAAAGCATAGAAAAGTTACCATGAGTTTTTGACATACGCTATGAATAAGCTGGAATATGGTGGATAATATTTTCCTGATTAGAGATAAATATAGTTGCTGAAGGAGATGGACAACCCCTGGAAATTCTTTTTTGAAAATGTTTATCACATGGGAATGTTTGAAAAGTTTTAATTCAGCTATGCTGGAAAAGTAACTTTTAATAGGAGGGAAATATGATTGGATGGACATTGAGATACGGAAGTCATCTGAAGACGGTAGGAACAATCGCAGAAGAGCACTTACAAGAATTAACGAGATTTTAACGATAGTAAGTAGACGTTACGTTGGATGTTACATTCAGGAACCATGAGGTATGGAAGCGATTAGTTAACAGGATAGAAAATTTTCACAAAAAACACAGGGACTTTTAATTAATGATAAGGAAAGTCTACAGAGTAATTTCCTTCCTTTGCGAAAAGAGTTGAAGCTGCCTAAATCAGGATTTCAAATGAGAGTCCATGGAAACTAGGAGGAAAACCCAGGAGTAAATCTCTTGGAGAAACTGTCTTAAATAACTCTAGGAAATGAAGTAACATCTGCTATACTGGTAAAAGAAATGAGATAAGACGAAGATTTATAAAACGGATCCTAAGTGGGATTGATGAGAATGCTGGGAAATGTTACTTAGCTGTGATTAGTCTACATCTCGTACTAGAGTTAAGCAAAATGATTCCTTCATTGAAGAAGTTTAAGAGAACTATGTTTTCTTATTGCAGCTTCCATAAAGCTGAGAGGAGTTCTTATGTTAGACGCATTAGGAATCAAAACCGAAATCTTCGGACAAAGGGAGGCTTTTAAATGGGTCTGTTATCACTGAATTTTAAGGCAAGTACTCTGTCTGGGAATGTCGTCATTAATGAGCACAGACCAGAGATGGGCCTTTTCGGATGATCAGTGCGGCCTTTCCATTACTTCCTAAATATATGTCCTTATTTTTTATATTATTATAGATTATTAATTTTCCAAGCCCGCTAGTAATGCAAAGTGGAAAATAAAATGGAAAATATTTTCTTGAAGTTCTGCTAACGGATTTATTATTTTTATATTATTCTAAATACGAATTCAGATTTTAAATTATTTGAGTTTAAGGAATACGCAATTCAGTATCTGCCTGATAGTTTCTTATGCCACCGAATGGACATATGAGCGGAAATTTGATGAAAAAATATTCTCCTCTTCTGGCCAACTACAATACCTAGCTTATTCAGCTTGCCATGGAAAATGAGGGGGAAAGGAAATGAAAAGAATTCACGCAAGAGGTCTTTACGTTATGTGAACAGAATGTTGAAATGAATTGAAGAATGATTATTTCATAAGAGATCTATTACCAGAATTACGTAAACCTATGAATGTTGTCTTCCGTCAACTTATCATTCACTAAAAATATAAAAAAATCATTGTTAGCGATAGCTGAAAAAATGTCCAAAATGATCTTTACCGTTAATCGCCGGACTTGTAATAAAAAGTTTCCTCCGGATAAATTTCGTAAGCTTTATATGAGAATCTAATTCTATAACCTAGCATTATTAAAGCCTAAAGCTATTAGGGTAATTTTACATCTTATAAATTCCCTTTTACATTAATATTATAGTAATACATTCATCGATATACTATTATGCTTATTAATGTTTAAAAAGGTCAATCAATTTTTCCCTTCCTATTGGAACATGAATGAATAATTCGTTCTTAAATCACATTTAATGCATAATCAGTCACTCCAAATATAGCATCTTAGAAATTTAGATAAACTTAATGCGAGTATTTATCTAGTTTTACTCTCTTTTTACGCCGTGTTTGATTTCCACTTGAGAAACACTAGCATTGGAAGTACCCATGAACTTAATGATTCAAAACTGACTTTTAGCCTCTAACTCGGAAAAAAACCCTCTCGTTGAGCGTCAGGAAAACAACCGAAAGTCATCGAGCCCAGAATTGTGAGACACGAGGAGGAAAAGCTTCATTAAAAAGGATCGGATTTGTTTTACGTAAGACGAAAACGCCACGTGAGTTGGAAAGTGTGCGTGGGAAAGGCGTGCGGTTTATAAGGACGAGGAAAACAGAGGAAGAGAGAGAGAATGACAGAAGAGGAGATTGGGCTTCGGAATGTGTGGGTGGATATCCCTTCATAAAGAAGCCCCTCACGTTTTCCGGAGGCGGATTATGTCTCTTCTCTTTCGGGAGGAAATGGAAAGAATGGACGAACAGAGGAAAAGGGCAGAAGAAAGAAAATGGGGAGACTGAAAAACAATAAAAAATGGATTCCTTTAGAAACCTCTGATTTATCAAAAGCCGAATTCCATTTTGGTTCCTTTCTTGTATTGTTTCCAAATATTCCAAGATGATAGATTTCCTGACATAATAACGAAATTACTGCTTCTTCCATATATTATTATTATTGGACCCTTTATTAGGCGAGGTTAGGCCCGAGTGGGCCTCTCTTCCACCTTACCTCGTATGAAGATTTTACATGGTTATCAAGATGTAAAATAATACTAAGAGAAAAATAAAAGAGAAAAAACTAAATAGGAAAGACATATACGGTGTAATCACAAATTGCAATTTAAGTTTTAGTATTTTTACCATGTAAAAGCTTCTTGATTACATGCTTCACAGTAAGTAACGACTTATGCTTTAATAAGATTCCTATATTTTTACTGGGAATAAGATGAATTACTAGTAAATACGAGTTCCCGAAGAACTACCATGTAGATTTTCAATTTAATTGCAAAAAATGGATTCAAGGCAAAATTCTAAGTACTAAATATATTGAAATTGAAGTCGCATTTAAAACTTTGCTTCGATTAGATGACCTTTACCTCCATATTGACGCTCTAAAGCAGGCCTGCGCAACTTGAAAGGACTGAAGAGCTTCATGAGTACGATCAAAATTGATTCTAGGAAAAAAATTTCGTGTGAATGATGTATTTCTTTTGCACTTCAAAAAGAACATGAGTAGGAACTGAAATCAGTGAAAAAGAAAGTCAACTAAAATACGAATATATAATTAATGTAATACATTACACTTTTTATGACCGTGCCGAGTTTTTTTGCAAATTCAAATAAATCGCAATATTGAGACTTAAGTATTCTTAAGATGTATCCTCAAGAACCTTATTCTAATTACTGCATTTAGATTAAAATTTAAAAGTATTTATTGATTTATATGAAAAATAATAATATACAAATCCCATTGCGGACCGCAAAATGAACCGTTGCGGGCAGCATACGGCCTTGGGGCACTGGCCTGCGCAATGATTAGAGAAAGTTATTTTCGGAAAAGAAACTATGCCTAAAATGATTTAATAAATTATATGATAATAAATAAGAATATACCAACCAAAGGGGGAAAAGGAGAAAGAAGAAACGGGGTAAACAAGAAACAGTACATAAAATAGAACGTCAAGCATCGCTATAGCGAAAAAAATTCCAATCAGATTGAATCTCTGGAGGAGTAACGTTATTTCGTTCCTGCTTATTCGATTCCATATCGAGCAGATACAAAAAAGAGACCTTTATTAGACGTAACATAATTTTCTTCATTACCCATGGATGTGAAGAAGCGAAAAAGGACCAAAAACACATGAAAGGATGTCATCATCAGATATTAAAAATATGGAACTTGTTCGCGCAAAAAAAGAGAAAGCAAGTCACGGTGAGGAAATTTCGAGCGACTCGAAACGAACTTCCGTAATCTGCTACCGATTCGAAAATCCATGAAATAAATCCGAAATTAAGTTCACAAAACTCTGAACAACCTTCTTTACTTCCGACAGCTTCCAACAGCGCATGACCTTTCATCGGTTCCGCAGCAAGGTTAGATTAGTATCTCCGGCGCGTCAAACACCGTGATGGTCGCTTGAAATTTCGAAGCTAACAAATGTTATAGCACGTACTTTCGACATAAAATTAGAATGTTTTATTCTTTTCTATTTTAAATTTCAAGTCTTTTATTGACTGTTGTAAAGTAAAATATATGCGACGATAAACAATTATTGTAGTGCTATTATCTTTTGAAATAGTTTAATATAATTCATAGGGATAGATGAAAACGACAATAAATATTGATAAAGGTTTTTAAAGAGATAGAAAATTTACATAAGTTTAAGGTTAAGCAGTGAATGGTGAATAGAGTGGGTATAGGATTCAATTTCGCTTCAGATCGAACCTCATTTCTATGTTTTATAACTAAATTTTGGTTAGCTTGCTATTATCTTACCAGATATAACAAAAGATCCTTGATAGATGGACTTAGCAAAGAATACAGCACACAAGTTTTTTTAAAATAATCTTTCTCTTATTCTTACAGGAACGGTAAGAAGATAGAAGATTCCATTCTTAAACATCCACAACGGAACATCCATAATATAAACATTCATAACGGAAGAATATCATTTATGAGCCTTGGGGAAAAATTTTCTGGATATTTTTGGGATAAGAGCACAATAAAATTTAATACCCCCAATTTTTAATAAAAGTGTATCCATAAATATCAATTGCTCGTCGAGGAAACGAATATAGCGTCCACTGAATAATTAAGCCAACAAATGCGAAAGATTTGTCTCTAGTTGCGCTTGAAAGGTATTTCCTCATACATGTCCGTAAATATAATTTATGAAACCTGAATATAAAAGGTTTTGAATCTAAGAGGAATCTACATGGAAAAGCTTTTCATTTCGCCATAAAATACGCCCACGTGCAATTTGTCCTCCACAATAAAGCGGTACATAGCCTTCTCACTAATTCCTTTTTTTGAAAGCTCTCTTTAATAAATAACCGAACATTCTTTGTTCCTATATAGCTTCAGATAACAGAGCTTATATTCGTTAAGACTACCTGACGAGTAATGAATTTAGAGTCCGCTTTTAAAAGCCTCTAGTCCAGTTAACTCGGAAACTATGGAATATTCCGCACAGAAATTACGAGTAAACTAGACAATGACTCCCACGAACTCTGACGTACGTCCTAAAGGTAGAGTTTTTTTAATGTAACGGTAAAATTTTAAAAATATAAAAGATACTAAATCTATACACATCATAAAGAGTGTAGGAAAGATAAATGGTTGATTTACATGGGGAAGATTAAAAACTACATAAAAAGGAATATTATTCAATCATAAGAATGATATAATTCACTGATATCGAACAAATAAGAATTAATATCTAAAACTTTACACTGATGCTATAAGTTAATTTCATTTTAAGAGCTTTTTTAGTAAAACTCTTCTACTTACAAGGTTTGAAAGCAAAGCGATGAGGAAGATAGAAAATATGCATGTAGTGAGTAAAGTATTTAAAAGAAAAGTACTCTTTTATACCTTTACAAGCTGTTTTTCATATAATTTTATTTTTAAAAAAGATGGTACTATTGCATAATTCTTATTGCCTAAAACATCAGTATCAATAAGTTTTTTCGAATCGGTTTGAGGATTTAATTTTAGAAGTTCATTATGTCATCAAATTATATTGCAAAAATTTATATCATTGTTATTTTGACTTCAGTTTAATCATTTAAATGAAATCTGTAATTTCTGACATCCTTTGGTTAGCACAGATTCCGCACTCCCATTCTTAATGGGTATTTTTCTCCTGTGGATGTTTTTCTCGGCTATAGTGTTGGGTTTCATTTTTATCAACAACTTCTCGAAAACAAACTTAAGTTTACCTTTCCCCTGTTCTGTTCTGTTTACCCTTACAAAGAGATTAGTTATTTCATATCGCTGACTAATTATGAACAGATAAACTTACTTTTTTATGCCACTATATTATTGTTGGAAGAAAGAGTTTTGAGAAAGAGTTGGAAGAAAGAGAGAAAAGAGGAGAGAAATCTTTTCACAATCTTCCCACAAAGAAAGACATTATTATCTTTAATTGCCGCACCTAGAGCAACTGAGTCGTATGCTATTGTAAACCTCTGATAAGTACTGTATGACGTCATGCTCCTCACAAGTCGACAGGCACGTGCCTTTACGTTATACCTTCATTATTGCTTCCCTAATGGTTCCCCTATTTGTGCACCACCGTTAAAGCTTTTCCGCCTTTCCTAAGCTGTGGAGGCGTCGGCTTTTTCACATTCTTTCCTGCGTAGGCGGCCGATGTTGCAAATAAAGAAGGAAACTTCTCACGTGGACTTCAGCGAGTGAAACGTTTGGTCAACAATGAGGGACAATCAATTTGATCCAAACATGACGTTGTGATACGTAAATTGAAAGGTCAAACACGAAAAGAGAAGAGTTTTGGTTTTTTTTTACGAGTGTGAAAAGGGACTTATTATATCAGAGAAGATATGAGCTCCTCTCGTTGTAGGGTCAAGGATATTTGCAGGGAGCAAATTTGCCTGCTTCGAAACCTTTGACAAATTTATGCACAGGTGCCTTTTATTTGTTCCCTCCATCTATCTGTAGCTCTCGTCTCCCAAATGGCGTAGGAGTTATTGATTCCATCCGGTTAGGGTCAAGGAAAAGATACCAATGCCCTATCGGGGGCAATTATATTGAATGGGCTCGCTTTCGAAAATTGACGTTCTACGTTGTATATATTGACGATACACAGAGGAATAATAACGTTCTTTCACACAAGTTAGGTTACTAAAAAATGATTTCTCGCCGTTTTTTCTCATGATCTACGTTCAACGTTTTCTAATTATCCAAGTTAAAATACATTTAGAAACAAGCCTTAAGGGTAAGGCTATGGTATTTGGGTAATTTAATCAGACATACACTCGGCGTATAAACTTGGAAAAAAATCAAATTTACAAATTTGCTAGCAAGCAATTGGAAAACCCATCTGTCCGTCAACAGAATCTAATTTTGCCATTGGATTTTTAATTAATCTAATAAGATAAATTATTTTTAGCCTCAAATAGCCTATAGATCGTTGCTGAAATATAATGATAATCAGCTCTTCTCTGCTAGAAAAGCTAGAAAGAGAGATGAGGACAATTAAAGTCAAGAAAAAATTGCTTAATTAGAAAGGGTAATCACCATCCATAAAACATGAAGTTATTCTCCTTAATATTTTCTTTCATTCGGGTTCTTTTACACTTTTTGTACAAATTAAAAGCTCACTCAATCAGCGAAGATCTGTGCAATTAAATTATACATTACGCAAAGTGAGATAGAAAGCGATTCCGCTTATGGAAGGTTGACGAGCCGTACAACTCCTTAAAGTTCTTATAATGTTCTATTTTGTCTAGTTTGTGGGAGGTTAAGGGTAACTTTAGTCAAACATCATTAGTTACTGAAGCATCATTTCATCAATAGAAGATAACGATAAAATTGAATACATTTTTCATTAAAGTTTCCATAAACATGCTCATCCTTTCCTTGTAAATACACAATATACGTTATAATTACATAAAGTTTCCGCTTACGACGATCGCACGTGAGTTTGAATGTAGGCTATCTGAAAGTCAACACTTGTGTTTAGAAGGGGTGAAGCTATTACGCGAAATTTACCATTAAATTTGCATACTGATCCTGCAAGCCCGCCAGTAATGTGCGGCAAACGGTGTAGAATCACCAGTATCTAACAGCTATTAGTTTCTCTAATACTCTCCGGAAAGATACGACCAGAAATTGTTATACGTCCTGGCGATTATTTCCTTGTAAAACTTTTTCGATTTCTCTCGAAGTTTGCGAACTTTGCAGACTGGAGTAACAAAATCAATAATATCGTCAAGGAAATCAGTACTGATAAATATTTCGAAAAGCCTACGTCGGTAATATATTCTTCTATCCTAAAGCTAATCCTACCCCTGGTCTCCAGACTATCTTAGCAAAAACACGGCTCTCGGACCTGAAATCGTAAACAAACCTAGCAGCTCTACGTTGAGGTATCTCCAGATCAGATACTAATCCTATTTCCTAGGATTAGCATATTTCTTGTGAGATTTCGGATTCTCCTATATGAGGGTCTCACATCGCGCAAAAATATAGGAGAAGTAAAATCGAAGAAAAATACGTTACTTCTTTTCCTTTCGATGAGTATCCCTTCTGAATTCCTCTGGTTAACTTTTGTATCGCATCAATTTTTCCCCATCCACTTTTAAGGAAATTGACACTGAAGATTCAGTAAGATTTGCTTCTTTAACAATAATCGGTAGTATGAAGACTATTTCTTTCTGCAGATAGAGAACTACAGAACGAAATAGAACCTAAATGAAATATATTGAGAATTGTAACCTTACCATTATACCTTCATGGCCCTACTTTCGTCATTACGAAATGATATTATATAACAATTTTAGACTAGGATTTAACGAACTTTTATTTGATTTATAGTTGATTTAAACTCTTAAAAAATGTCAGAAACCCTTAGCAACGTTGTTGAAGGAGATGTTGGCGATGTGGAGAAAACAAAAACGGGATTTCATCACTAAGAGTTCAAAAGGCATTCCGCTTCATATTCATGAGCATATACTGTTGACAAAATGAGGTCATCCTGAAGCAGTTTGACTCGGTTTCTCGATATGATCAAATGTCGGCAACCTATAATCCCTCACTGATACGGTTCACATTAAGTCACGTTTTTATACATGAATCGATAATCAGGTAAACAAAATGGAATAGTATAGATTTCCTTTCTTATCACTGATCAATAGCAAAATAGATTCATAATAATTGACCATAAAGCAAACTAAAGGCTATTTCATTCTCAGTACTTGTGGACGATGAATTTGAGCTTGACCCAATATTGTACTTAGCCAAATATTCTCAGACATGCCTTATATAATCTATGCTCGCACTAAGAGTATATTTGCGGGGCTGAGAGAATAAGAGAAACGATGGATCATATTTATCATTTATAAAAATTACTTTTGATTAATGCCAATTAATAATTATAGAGAAAATTATATGCTTAGGAAGGCATCTTAGTAAGAGATCTCATAACCATTAACATAC
Source organism: Pachydiplax longipennis (assembly GCA_036926295.1). NCBI lineage: Eukaryota > Metazoa > Arthropoda > Insecta > Odonata > Libellulidae > Pachydiplax > Pachydiplax longipennis. The sequence continues at coordinate 16,637,283 of JAVFKF010000001.1, read as the reverse complement.
TCTATATTTCACCATAATTATTGATACACGGATTACTTAAGGAGCATTTTCTCCTGTTACATTAAGCGCTGACAAACTTACAATACGGGGTCACTGTAATCAAAAAAAGGGAAAAATATCTTTCAGGTCCACAATATAGTTTCCCAACTGTAAGCAGTCGAGTTATTCAAACAGAGAAAGTTGAAGCATTTCCGCGATTATTTCTACTTATTTGAATTCGTTTCAAATTCCCAAAATCACGGGAATTGTGGATTGATCCGGCCCATACCGAATAACTTGAAATCCAATTAACCGATTATCGTTCATCTACCAAGCGATAAAACGCACAAATCAATTTTTAGCAGAAATAAATGCAGCAAAAAATTCTTGCATAACCCACAAAAGTCACAAGACAACATAATTGGCCATCCTAATTTGTTAAACTCTTTGGACAGAAGCAACATTCCAGCACACAGACCAGACGGATTGCAAATCTTAAGAAATAAAATTACTTCTTTTGGCAGTCTAAGTCCTGATAAAGGCATACTGATATGATATCTTTTTTCTAAAAGTCATCTTTGAAGTTGTTTTTCTATTTAAATTTTTTGAATTACTTCGATATTTTTGTCTAATCTACTTCATAATGGATTCATTCTATTGTGTTAAAAGATACCTCAGCAGTTTGGTCCATCGATATTTGAAATGAGTGAGTTTTTGATAAATAATTAATTAATTCTTCCAAAACTACAAAACTGATTAGAATAATGGATTTGAAACCCTGAAACATGGTACTCGAAAAGGATTATTTGGATTAATTTCATATTCAAAACAATTTTCATTTATTTTCATCAATAAAATTATATCCTCATAATGTACCACTCCGAGTCGTGTACTATACAAACAACAATTAGCAAAAGTTTTTACCAAAACAAAAACGAGTCGATGCTGCCATTAAAAAGTATTCAAAATGATATGTTGGTTTTAGCGTGCAAAGGAAATGAGGAGGGAAACATTAAAATGATTGGAAACTGCTTTACCGATCAAATTAATTAGGTGGTAAGGACTTAAATTCATGGCTTTGTTCCAATAATAGCCAAATAAATTGAGATCTAAATATTTGGTGGAATGTATCTATGTTAATCAAAAATAACTTTCTTTAATACATTGTGGGATTGATTAATTAACCTAAATCTCTCAACTTAAAAAAAAGCACTTATTACTGAATGTAGGTTAAGGGATCAAGAAAGTTTGGTACAGACATATCAACCATGCTCAACAGTCGCACGAAAATGTTAAACACAAAGAAGTACACAAAACGAGTACTTTTGAGCGATCTCCTTTGTGTACAGCATGGCTAAACTCCATCAAACATCATGGGAACCAATTCCATTCGGAAGTAAATTAACGAAAGGCAAATTTCTACGTTCTGGATTGACCCTTGGGAACTTTCATGCGCGCGGAACCCTCTGTTAACATCTTCGTGCGTAGTTATTTCCCTGCGTCAGACTTTGAAACTTCGTCACTCATCCAATTGAGAAGATCCCTATTGTTCTCTCAATTGAGTCGAAATCTTAATCGAGTGCCGTGACGGTGGAGTCTCCTTTCATGACCGCAGAACTCGAGTAGTGACCTGTCTTATTCAATCAATTTCGTAACATGCGTCATCCAGAGTGAAAAATTACCCTCATCCTACGCTAAGAGGTTTCCATCGCGGATGATGCTGAACGCTGGGTCACATGCACGCATAAATTAATGTACGGCTTCTTCAAATCGCGGCGTTCTCCGCATTTAGGCTACGAGAATCAGCTGGAACGTTCTCTGAGAAAGAGCATCCGTCATTTTACTTCGGAGTCGGGAATTCTTCGTCGAACATAGCTTCCTAGTATGTCCACGAAGTTGCTCGTATTCAACGTTAATTGATGGAAATGAAACCCTACACACATGAGTATGATGACGAGGTGACCCTTACTAAACTGTACCGCGGATTACATCAGAGGCCGTTTCTTCCCATTTGAGTGTTGTCATCAGAGTAACCTGGACGTCACTGCACTTAAGGGAACCATACTTGAATTCCGAAGCATTATGATTCCTGAGAAATCAGCTTTACCTCAATGCGTAGAAACCAGAGTAAATTTTCAGTTTTCCGTATCAACCCATTCTCGTCGAATTTTCGATATGAGAAAGGTATAAAGATACACTATATAATTCCTTTCTCTTTCCTTGTTTCCTTTCCGGTCCTTGTGCCCGCATTGCTAAAAGCAAATCTTTCAATATCCTTCGCTGATAATAAAATAAATTTATTCTATTCATATACAATAGAAACGAGATTAATTTATTCAACAGTTATTTTCAACGCAATATATTTAATGTATATTAATATATTCAAAAGTTCGATATATAATAAATAAATAATATTAATGAACAATAAATATTTATGAATAATTTAAATCTATTCCCTCACATATGTTATTACTATTACACATTATTGATGTTTATTCGTCTATCTTTGAAATATTTCTGGTGGATCCTACATTCGTGACGATTTGTAAAAGTTGAATGAGTTTCAGTGATATTTAGCGAGCGTTCTCCCTCACAAGAACAAACCAATCTATTGAAATTATCGAACAAATTATCTCTCCGCATAAGCTTTACATAGGCTTGCATGAATATGAAATGCTTGCGATTCCGAAATGTGAAACAGTGGGACATGAAACAGAGACTGATCAAAACATATTTATAATACACGTACACAATACGTATACAATACGCGAGAGAACAAAAAAAGGGATAAAAAAAGTATCCGAGAAAATTCCTGACATTCCTCACTGCAGTTAATCATTCGTGACTATAATGGTAACTTAGAAGTCACCATGATTATTCAGATATGGATCTTCCTCTGATTTACTATTATTTCCTAATTCCTTTACACAATCACATCACCGATGTAGATCAAACTCGTTTGCGAAGGAGATCTTTATTGAGTTCCATCGTAAAAGGGGGTTTCCCCCTTTTAACTAATCCACCACTAGGAAAGTACACGCTGTTCTTCATTACTTTATGACTTGGCACCTGTGCAACGAAAGCCGGGAATACCCTTCTGAAAATGCACTCAACGTGACTTGGCTGTCGATAGCTAAAATGATAGCACCTGACAATCCACCGAGGTTAGCTATTCACATGCGTTAGGCATTTGTCTCGCAAAAATAACAAAAAACCAACTGAAGCGTTTATCTGCAACTTAAGAAGAGACGGGGAAGAAACAGGATTGTCGCGGATTACGTATGGAAGAGAAGGTTGACTATTCTGGCGGAACGGAAAATGCAAAAACGCTTGGGGAAAACGTAAACAAACAAAAATAAAGCGACCGTGCGTCATCCGGCGGTCGCGAAGGAAACGGAGAAATAAAAGAAGCGAACCACGGACGATCTAATGTTAGAATACGTGGAAAAAGGGGCTGTCAAAACAGGTCGCAATTATCTATTTCTAATCTTATTTTACGAAAAAGAAAGTGGAATCCGCTGAAGGATAAAGCAAACGAGGCGCCCAGCGGCTGGAATGTTTTAAGAAGGTTACGATAATCGTTGAGGACAACTATTCTGACAAATATCTTGCTTCCGAGAAGAAATGTTCTGAAGATCGTTCTCTGTAGGACTGGGGTGAAAGTGTCCCCTGTAATCGTTCCTCAGACCGTTTTTCTTCAGACCATCAAGCTCAGAAGTGTTTCCAAGCCCTGATTATTTTCGATTCGAATTCTTTTTCAAGTTCACGGGGTGAGTTTCGGAGCAGATGCCAAGAGAAAATTACATAAGAGCTAAAGCCAAAAAAGATGAGAAACAAATGCTCTCCGAAGGTCAGGCGGAAAGGAAAGTAAACTGAAGCACACGCGATTTTCGGGCAAATAATCCGATGAAGGAAATCGTTGATGTCTCCATATATAAAAGCTAGAGAACACAGGAATTTTTGATTTTTTTCGGCATCGGTGGTGCAAGGATTAGCGTGCTAAGGAAGTAATAATTAGGTCCGGCGTTTAAATCCCCGTTTAGGCATGGATGCTTATCTCTGTCCGTCGTTGTAATCCTCAATATAATTAATCAATGAAAGCTGTTGATGGATTGTTGTTTGTGAATAAATAAAATATTTCTGAAATATATATAGCTGTTTCTGATGGTATTTTCCATCTTGATGAATCTTATGAGCTTGATTTTTCTATTGTTTTTCCCGTAAATCTTATTTCCAGACAATCAAAATATGCAGAAGTTTCAACTTCGAAGGTAAGATAATTTTCTCATTCTCTATTGCTTCGTTATTTCTTCTTTTCTATCATTAAAGCTTCTATACATTAAATTTTATCAAAAGGCACTGGAAATAAAATATAGAGAAGTTTCTGCTTTCTGCAGCGATGCGGTTCAGTGGTTACCGAAGAGCCCTCATTTAATGAAGATCGGTTCTACCTTGAATGTTGATAATACGTCGAATTTTGCGGGATACAAAAAGTATTTGTTATGTCGTTTCTAAAATCGCACAGTAACAAAAAGTTAGCATTTGTGGTGTACGTGGAATTTCATAAAGAATAATAATCAATTTATTTAAATAAAAATATATTTCACACGCTCTCAAGTATTCTGACCTGAAAGAATAATTTTTAAGCATTTAAATGTATCGTATCTTTTTATAAAAATTCAAGCTTTCATTGAATGACAGCGGCAGAATAAGAAACCCGACAAAAGAATAATAAAAACGCGGAGTTTGAGCTGATAAAATGTTTATCCAACTAGAGAGCACAACGCATATAAAGGTTTCGTAGTAATAATAATTATTAATTAGTAATTAACTGATACCTCAAATAAGGTAATTTCGCAATTTGGCTCTCCCTGGAATCGAACGCGGGTCCAATTCACCCAATTCGAGCAAGCTGCCCGCTATCTGAGAGCCAATGTAAGTTTGAGGTTTGCGGTAAAAAATTCTGATAAAACCGTACGCTTTATAAAATCATACGATAATTTATGTAGATTCAATTCTTAGAAGTTTTTGCTCTTCAAGTTTTAACTCCTCAATAATGTAGTAAGACCCAAAGATGAACAAATCGTATCCTGCCATTTTTTCGGAGAGGCTAATTTGATAACAATTTCAAGGATCCATTTGCTTCCTTATTGATCAAGAAGCAGTGCGAAGCAGTTTGATCTTCTCAGCGCTAGCCTCCTAACGCAAAATAATTAGAGATAAAGAGGCTCAAATTATTCCGCCTTTTCAAAGACCATTTGTCCCAAGAGTAGTATCGGTTTCGACTCATTTCCGAGATCGTTAGAAGAAGAACTTCCTCTTCAAAAGAAGTGACTCCTTGAGACGAAGTTCGCATCTCAGGATCATTTAGCAATTCATTTTCGGATGGCGTAACGGCTTGAGTTAACAGGGAGAGATCTTCAAGGCACCGAAGGGTGAGGTTGGCGCGGGAGGGAGCGAAGGCCGTTCCTTCCTTGCCAAGGCCCTGGTGACTTAGCACCCCACTGGGTGATCTAGGAGGGCGAGGAAAAAATATTGATGTACGCTTTCCGCGGATTTAATCCTCTCTCTTAGCATCGTGCATCATCGTCTTCTTTGATCAAAAACAGGCGTGGGTGGATAAGTGGTGCATCTTGAATATATGCAGTTCGCCCTATCCTCATCCATCTCTTATGATTACGTTGAACATATGCCCTGTATTCAAAAATTCCTCCCAGCCTTACTACTTAAAAAATATAAATATTTTCTCGATAGCAACTACTAATTTTGAAGTCTGACATTACTTTCCTGGTTATTGGGGAAAATTAAAATATTCGACCTTTACAGTAAAATGGATATCTAAAACAAATGGCAGGTTTCAGAAGTATTATTCATGTTAAGGATTTTAAACAAGCTCAAGGTTGTAGTAATGGCGGAAAACGTTCGTTTCCACACGAGGGAAATTTCACGTTTAAAATTTATTAAGCAATTACGCCTAATCGCGCTTTCCTTTCTTTCTGTCTAAAATAAAATTTCCATTTACAAAATGGCCCGGATTCCTCAAGAATAATAATATCCATATTGAAGCAATCAGAATATCTTACCGAAATCGTGTCTCGTTTCACTGATGGAAAATGTCCCGTTTTCAAGCTGGTTGGATATGGTTAGCCTTATTGCTACATTTTTCTCGGAGCATATCCTATAGAAAAAGCGTTTCTCAACCATCACTTCTTGGAACTGAGAGGTATCGTTAAGGGTTCTATAGAAAACAGTTGTGAATAATAGTACAAATAAATATGAAGAGCTCAGAGAATTGCAAACGCCTGAAAATATTATTGTTGACATGTGTGGAAAATTTTAAACGGAAGAAAGAGAGATTTTTACTATTACCGTATTGCTATGGAATAACCAAATTCCGAGAAATATTTGCATTCGATCCAATGAACAAGTTTACACATGCTAAGCATCATTTTTAAATACCCTCTCTGGCTGTTTTCCCCTGAAATTGTATATTTTCAAAGCAAAGTTCTCCGACTTCATGCTCTCAAGGAGCATTCAAACACACGTCACTTTTCCTTACAATATTAGTTATGTTCCCTTACTAACGAGTACCTATTTCTATATCCTCCTCTCAAAGCGGATTCACTCTTGTAACCCCCTACTCTTGATTCTACTTCCATTGGAAATACCACCAACCCTTCCACTTCACGCTCCCGCCTCTTTCTCTTACCCTCACCTGATTTTTATATTCGTTTGTCTTTTTGGCCGTTGGATATCTTTTGTGAGGTAATGATGACTACGTAACGCCAAAACCGGTTTTCCAATAAAAAATTACCATGAAAAAAGTATAGATCCATTTTCATCTCTTTATAACTGATATGTGGTAATCTTTTACCTAAATTAATACAATGTCTTGCATTTGCATAGCTCTTGATATTTGTCGCCTCTTTAGCTCAGTGGTAGAGCACTGGTCTCGTAAACCAGGGGTCGTGAGTTCAATCCTCACAGGAGGCAAACATTTTTAAGGGTTAGATGTAAGAAAAGACTATTCAGTCTCAATCTCGCCCGAATAAAGACGTTTTATTATTATTATTAATTTTATAATACGAATGTATCGCATCAATAAACTTTGGAGCATTATGTTACTTATATGCCTTTATATTATTTTCCCTATAATATATGAGTAAAAAATTATACGTAACGGAAATTTGCTTGAAAAAAATTCTATGCATGTTTAAAAAGTATCCGAATGATTAAATGTAAGTACAACTAAAATTCATACTTTTATTTTTAGATTCCTAAGTGTCTTGCCTCTCCATAAAATTACATATAAGAATTAAATTGTCGTTTCAAATAATATTTACAGCCATTGTAGTCTTTCGCGGAAGGAAATGGGGATAAAGATGCTTAATGAACATTGAATTCCTTTCGTAGTGAGTTATAAAGAATAATGTTTTTTATATGCAGTGGAATTATCACACGGTAAGCACAGTGGATCCTGGATTAAACCCAAATACAGATCAAACGATGAGAGAATACAGATCAAATGATGCTGATCAGCTGCATCACGTTTGAGCTTTATCGTTTGCAGAATGTCTTTGGGGATTTGAAGGTTAAGATTCGAGTGTTTCCTTTACCTGCCGTTCCGCTGCGCAATGAGAGAAGGACGTCCGATGTCCTTGAATTTTTCGGAGATGTGGATGAGATACAGCTTAGGTGCTCTATTTACTTAACTCTATTTTTTTCGAAACAAGTAAAAGGTCGCCTACTGCAAAGTTTCCTCGCGATCACAGAAATAGAACCTTTGACCCAGTTTTGTATTTTTGCTAAGACGTGATAGAACTGGAGTCGGAAACAATTAGGCTGAGGCTCCACTCGTTTGGAAATATCGGATTTTTTTCTCCTTCCTTTTGGATATCCTTCGGAAATAATGATGCTCGTTGAATTACCGAGAGGTTTAAGAGAACCAGCAAAGAATTAAAAATACGATCAATTGAGATGCAGTTACGGGATCAAACGAGAAGAATACTGAGGAAGAACCTTATCAAAGAAAGGGATTATTGATGAAATAAGACCTTTTGTATCACTCGTCGCTTGATTATTGAAGTAAAAGAGGTCACCGTGTTAAAAGTACGCAGCCTAAAAGAGTGGAAGGACTGATAAGTAGCCCTAAAAAAATACACTGTTTGGACACGGCAAGTAAAAATGAGAAATAACTCCTATTGCAGTGCGAAACAGATACGAAAAAATGGCAAAGTAGTTTAGTGATTAGAATGTCTGCCCGAAAAGAGGAAGACTGAGTCCGAATCCCACTCACGTCGATATATTCTGCTTTTGTTTCTTTTTGGGCACTGTTAGGATGATTAATACAAATCTAAAATGACGATGTACTGAGAATCTTTCCAGTTGAAAGGATTAAATAAACGCCGCATTTTAACAACACGGAAAAAAGACGAAAAATATCAAGGAAGTGATGACTTCATTTCATCGTTATTCTATGTAGCGGGATATTTTGGTTGTCTTCATGTCTCAAATAAATATTTTTTGACAAATTAACTCTCTTGTGTATCAATTAACCTTTAATAGGGATTTAATGCTCTCTTAATCTTGTAAGGCAATGTATTGTAATAATCCTGTAAAGATCTTAAGTAAAAAAAGAATTTAGGAAGTAAAATACTAAGCAGTCTCTCAAGCATTCTGCTAAGGCATGCAACGTTCACAATTTAATTTTTTCATTTTTAATTTTCTATGGCAGTAATGAAGTAGCTTAACTTGGGTGCCCGTAAAGGTGATGTAAATAAATCCACAGGTATGTTTGGAGGATCATAGGCTCTCTTTCGCCATTCATGATAAGCAGGAAGCAACGTCCCCCGTGGGGCCCCCTCGACCTTGGACCGGCCCCCCTTGCGGGGGCGACCAGCCCGCTTGTCATGCCATTGAATGCAGCCCTTAATCAATATTTGAACAATGCCGCTTTCTGCGAATAAACGAGGACAACCACGAAAAAAGTTATTACTTTTTCAGAAAGAGTGTTCTTCTGCGCTATGACCTCATAAAGCGTAAAATATTATCAACTGAGTGCAAAGAAGATGCCTTTAAAGTTTTATCTTAAAGAATTCTCTATTCATCTGCAATAACACCATCGAGAAATAAGAGAAAATATTCATATATTAATATGGCGCTAAGAACAGATTGATAGAAGAGCTTATGAGGGATGAGCTTATTCTGGTTTAACTTATCCCCCTCGGTAATTAGCAAAGTTGACTTGCGTGTGGAGAAGGGTATCTGAATTCAGGAGCTACGAAAGCTGCAGTAAATTACTGTTTTAGGATTGTGATACTCAAATCTGAGAATACGTATTTGCTCCCATAACCGGGTTTGACAATTAATATCATTTTACCTTTTATATAAAATTTGATGAATAGAGTTATTGGAATACGGACAAAATAAAAAATTGGAATAAGACCAAAATCGTCAGAAAAAGTCATGAATCAAAGAAATTATAAGATCAACCTCGCGTAATGTAAAAGAAATAAAAAAAATAAATCCTCAATCTTAAAATAAAAAGAGAGAATCATTAGTTTATTTACAATGCGATTTGAACTGCCAATCAATAATTTTTCTACGTAATTTGCTCTGAAAAAAAGGAGGAAAAGTATTTCAATCTTCAGCCTTCTTTGTAATTCATGATCAAGATGAAATAAGAGAATCGTTCTTTTTCACGCTATAGCATTTAATAAAAAAACAAAATGATGAACAATAAAAACATACGACTGGTTTCAGCGATTTGATGATGGCGATCAATTGATGAAACTTGTCGTTAGTTTACATTGATCTTTATTAACTTTTATACTGAGGAAAAATTAAAACGATTCTTTTCTTTTAAGATAACATATTCCCGCCTATATCGCCAAAGACTGTAATTTTTACTATCATATCAATTATACTACAGCGGATTTCTACCAGGATAAAACTTCACGTATAGTATGATAAGCTTGCATGAAGTTACAAAATACACCCGTTATAACGTAAAAGACTCGTCTCTTTCGAAGGTCGAATGATCCTAGATAAGGGTCTTTCTTTTCATCGTATATAATATTCATGGGTTTGCAGGCTAAATATTTGACGGGTAACAGACTCGAACGTAAATGGATCCGGCAATCCAATTCCGTAACAGCATACTTTTACCGATATTGTGCATCCTACGCGAGTTCATCTCAGAGAGACCACGGCCTTCCTTTGATGAGATTTACCATCAAACAGCCCACCTAGGCTGACGCAAAATCCAATTTATCAAACCGATTTGTGAGGAACGAATTCGACATAGTGCCCCGACGGGCCACGGAATCTTTTCTATCCCAGAGATCCACTAGAATTTAACGGCCTCATCCAATAATACTCCTTTGAGGAACAAGGAAAGAAAGTTTAGAAATACCTTTTTTAACACATACCAAAAGAATTCTGGAAATCTCGCGTTTCTTTAATCCTTACGTGGGCAAAATATCGGGCAAATTAATTTTAGAAACTGAATTTATAACTCGATTACGAATCGATCTTCTCATGAAATTTATTTTTAAATTTTCTATCTACATGCAAGAGTGGTCCTAATATGGTGGTGGGACGTGGACTTTATAAAAGTTATAAAAGTAGGGGTTTTTTTTTTCAAACAACTTATTTGTTACGTAGGTTACAATTTCATCATTGATTACTTAGCATTCATCACTGAGAGCTGTTTTGACCTCATACCTCTACAATCAGCGATCAATAGCTATTGAAGCGGAATGAGGCTGGCTGAGAAAGATAAGGAGTGAGGTAGTATAGCTTTTCTTTCTTTCTCAGTGAGCCAGAATACCACGAGTGGGAAACGTTCACATGAGTGAAGAAAAACGATTCCGTAAATAAAATTTTTCATGGCGATCAATAAGGAGAGATCTAAAAAAATGCTATCATTCAACATTATTTTTACTTCGTTAGATGCAATTGTCACAGGCATGTACAAGACTGACAAAATTATATTGTGAGACAAAATATTACATGTATATTATGTACATAGTATATTATATTATATATAGTATATTATAAAATATTATATGTATGTTATATATATAGTATAATATATGTGCAATACTGACAAAATCATATTGTGAGACAAAATTATATGAAAATATATTTTCCTAAATCCTGAGTCTAAATTTAAATTAATGGAATTGTATTGATAAAGATGAGGTAGCAGGAACTATTCAACTTTAGAAATCTAATTTTACTGTTTTCTAATCATCGAAGGGCTCAATTTCGTCTTGGTCCTCCAAAAATAACGTTTTTATTAAAATTTTGTCAATAACTTTCTGCTGAAATATATGGGAAACTACTTGCCTTGTACGAGCGAAAATGCAGATGAACCTAATTTAAAGATGAATGTGGAAATGAGGCTTACATGGGAAAATGAGGAGCAAGGTTATTTGGGTTTGCTTTCCTCACCGAGCAGAAATGCATGAAAGGACACCACAAAAAGAAATACCATTCTTATTCCATCACCGAGAAAACTGCTCGGAAACAAATAATAAAGGCGGCATAACAATGGATAGATTAAAAGATGGAAGATGGCATTTTATTCCTGAGATAAATCGTGTTGGAGAAATTTAAATCCCGTTTCCTGAGTTATCTCTCAGGATGCCGATTTCCTTATTGCATCTCTCATTCAGGTCTTCATTAAGCCTAGGTAATGACTGAGAAAATTTAGATAACTTTTCGTGCCGTAAATGGCATAACTTGTGTATCTTTCGTGCATTCACCACGTCTTCTTCACGACATCCTGATGTGGCTCACCGGTTGGGAAGATTCGAAGAGAAGGACTGGGGAAGGGGCAAGGCGCCGTCTGGTCGACTTATGGAATGGGACTTCCTTAGAAGCACTCGAGGCTTACTCAACCGCGACTCATATAAGAGATGAAAATAGTCCTTATGTTTCAACGCTCTACTTGTGGAATTTCGATCAATCGATGATTCTTTATCTCTTCCTCTCTTCTCAGGGGATTTCATCGGTCGGTACGCATTCCGAATTTTCAATAGTCGCATACGTGGGTCGACATAATGCAGTTTTATGTTTTACACAAAAAAGCTTTTTTTTCACTTTTTCATCGCTATTTTATTAAAAATTAAATTATCGTTCCTTTTATAAGATGTTGGAAAATTTTCCGTTAGTCGTTTTTCTAGCCATCATCTTTTAGGTACTGAAAGCATCGGGGAAGGTCGGGATTACGGAGGCTCAACGTATTCGCTCTGCGTTGAGTCCCTGAAGATGATAGCATGGCTATCAAATTGTACATCGGGTGATTCCTGGAAGTCTAAATCCTGGCCTTCACCGGTACTTTCAGTACCTAGAGGACGCTGGGCCGACAAACGACTGACAGACTGTTTACAAGCCTCTAGTTTATTAAGAGCCGTGTATCAATTTCCTTTTCTTACATTATTACCAACAAACTCAAGATAAATCACTAGAAAGACCTTGCACCACCTTGCATTATTTTATTCTCATATAGCTATTTAGTACAGGTGTCACGAATAAAGAGAATTAATTCATCGGAATGATATTCGATCACATTAGGGTATATTTAGGAATATACTTACCAGTTTTTTTTTATCATCATCATAAGATTTAATTATGAGCGACATTATCAGCGTCAATTTAAAAGCGAAAACAATGTGACAGACGGATGGTAAGGACATGAACCTCAACGTCCTTTAAAAAAGTAATGATTTCCCTATAATTGAAGAATAAGTAACAGAACCAGCTGTAGATGCCGTATGCTGTTTTCCATATCAAAAGATTTTGACTTTTAACTACGTATTCAATACACATAAAATTACACATAAAGGCGACCCTACCGGTTGTGAAGCATGGACTTAATTCTCGGGTGTTTATTTTGTATAGAATATGCACCTAGTTAGAGCTTTTCGTCTAGTGTTAAAATATAAATAAAGAAATTTAAGATTTTGGCAGAAAATTAGATTTTTGGAAGGTTTTCCTAATGTCAGAAGGAAATATTTCCCGAAAAATAAATTAACTGGATAAATAAAAGCTCCATAATCAGCAACTTTTTGAATCAGTAATAAGACCTAAAATCGCTTTAGATTGAATAAATCCGGAATCAGAGCCCCACGGGAGACGCAAAGGAAATCAATTTACCCAAATACGAGAACAAATTTCAATCACGTACGAAAGCCCATGATCTGCAGGAGGTTACAAGCTCTCAATACGTCGATGCCGTGTTTGAGAATGATGCAATTTGCGAACCCTTCGAAAACCAATCTTACCTCCAAGGAAACAGCAGAAATTATGAAAAAGGAAAAAACTCGGCGACTCTTTCATTCCGCGTCCTTATTGACATTTTTGCCGTGCAATCCCGTTCCGGTTTCGTTTTTCGCTGGCGGAAAGCCATTCGTCCTCTGCAAGGCGGAAAAATACGGAATAAGGTTACTTCGGGGAGGTGAAAAAGGGAGAAAACCGGAAAAATGAGAAAAAAGCAGGATAAACGTTGACGGGGAGGGAAAAGGGGGTGAGCGAAGGGAGACACGAGTGAGTTGGAAGTTCTCATCTCCTTCATCTTTTCACGGTCCAGCGACCCTTCACATCGCTTACATTTCGACGCATAATCGGCCTGCAAATTGCCCGCATCTCAGGTTTTCTTTGTTTTAATTATGCGCCATCTGAGAGAGACTGTCTACTTACCGCGTTGATGAAAGCGCGTCCCGCATGATCATCCTGGTCCTTGGTGATATATTGCTCGATCAAGGTCCCTGAGAAATTCCGCTGGAAAAGCACGTCTCTGGTGATGATATGACGAAGAATATTGCTCCCCTACCTTCTAGGTGAGATGGAGAGTATCCTAAAGACAAGATGAAACTATTTCGAATTATTTTAATTTTCTCCGAATGATTGTCTTAATTCACTACTTAGCTCATTAAGATTTTCAGGGTCACAGCGTTGATTATCACCCCGATGTATTCAGTGTACGAAAAGTTACTTTTAATTCTCTACAATATAAGGAGACAATATTTATAGCTTAAATGAATGCTGTCTAATTCAATTCTGAGCGAAGATATTTCAGTTGAATACAAAGGCAATAATAAGGTACTCGTATGTGGTAATTTATTAAACAACGTTTCATCATTACTATACAGGCTCCCCAATACCTATCCATAGGCCATTCATTCAGTAGCATTTTTGAATTAATATCCCCAATGGAACCTTATTTCCAGAAATAAAAAAGAATAATTTCAGCCCTCATTTTTAAGTTCCTCACAATGAATATAAGGAGCAAAAGATTCATTCACAATATTAAGAATAATAATTGAAGTGAGTTCTAAAAGGCATTTTCCCTTTTCTTTCCACTCCTTTTGAGTTGTAGCGAAGAAGTCATTTCCGAAGCATTTTGAATAAAGCGGGGTTTATAAGATTTTAGGGGTCTTAAATTCTATCGAATTTTCCGAGTGAAAAGAGACATCGAGATTAGCTTTCTTATGGTAATTAAGTTGGCTTTAGCCATAGGAAAGTGTAATAAATGACACCTGATATAAAAAGCATCTAAACTATTTAGAAGATAAATACGAGTATGATGCATAATTTTACGAAAGGGAGAGGTTGTTATGAAAGTGTAAGTCCGACATAAAAACTTGAGAATCATGCTTTGCGAAAAATAATTATGAATACAAAAGAATCAATTTCGAATATAAAGTTTTTGTAAGACATAAGGTCAAAGACTGCAGTCAAAGTGATCGCTTAAGATTGGAAACCTCATTTTACAATAAAATAAATTGTCATTACTTTTTATATTGAGGTGTTGAAAAAAATCTTTAAGAACTAATAACTATCTAAGAACCTTATTAGATGGTGAATCTTTTGTCAGAAGACTGTCATATTGATTATAAAAGCATAGTATATGATGCTGACAAGTATGTGATTGCGTCAGAGAAAGAGTTAAGATATTATGATTGACCGGAATCATAATCGATCAATATAAATCACATTTATTCACTTAGTGCTTATAATGTTAATTAAATGGCATAGGAGTACATCGAGGATAGGGCAAGGATACGGTTCTGCGTACCAAATTGCTCTCTTTACATTTACTCTAACATCGGAACCCTGCTAGCCGCCATGTGACATACGGCAGGGGGTGAGAAAACCACAAAATTCTTAATAAGCTAACCGATTTATGTCCCTTATATAATCAGGAAATATATTCCAATATATCCATGTCATGATTTCAGGAAACTATTCTGACATCTAGCAACGAAAATCGCGTTCTTCTTCGACCATAGATACCTTAAGTATGCAATATGTATGCAAGTAGGTTCTTGCTGCAGTCATACACGATGAGTGAGGGATATCATAGTCCAATAAAGTTCGTTCTCCAAAGTAAAGCGTAGTTTCCCATAATAGCTTCGTCGAAGGGTTAAAATCCCTTCCGAAGGCCACCTGCCTTCCCTTTCTTGCGTTACCCACTCGCACTTACAACGACTTTCTACCAAGGTTCCATTATCAGGAACCAACATCCATAAAAAAACGCTCTCTCCTCAGTGCTGCAAGTTAATGCGTCGCCCCTTTCACCATCCCTCTTTCATCCTTTCCATTCGCTTCCTTTTTACTAAGTCCGTAAGCGACGTCGGAAGCCCTTTCGCAGCCAACACCTCACGCACATTTCTGCGTCCCCCCACATTTAGCGTTCCTTTTGAATCCTTTCACTTTCTGAAAGAACGCACTTTGATTCAAGAATGAAATCTAAGGAGGGGAATTCAAAGAAATACTTTTAACGAGGGATTCTTTGAGCTGTAACCCTTTAGCCACGAATTCGCTTATGTCGGAATTAGCATTCGTCTTCCTAATTCCAAAGCCATTTTTAAGAACCTAGGGGAAGATTTGGTAAAAGCTGGATTTTTCATCCAGGAATTTCGAAACAGGAAATCAAGGTCCATTTCATTCAAGGAATGCAAGGGAAAGAATGAAACCTTCGAGACTAAAGTGTATTTTTATTGAAAGGACCTACTTTACTTCTAAACTATTTAACTTCTAATTTATTCCAAATTATGCGAATCCTTATAAAATGATTTCTTCAGGGATGCCTAATATAACTTGTTGTAAAGGGTAAAAAATTTTAACAAGTTTGTCTTTTTTACATTTAAATTAATACCCCGTGAGCTGCATGATGACCTACGGCAAGGGGTGTGAAAAACACCGAACAACCTAGTTAACTACTGATTTATGTATCTAATATTATCAGGAATGAGGCACCAGAAATAGCTATTCATTCTCGCTATAATCTCGCGAAATCTCTTTGACGTCTGGTCTCGAAAATTACGTTCACTGAGTATGGATTTCTCTGGAATTAAATAAATGGATTATTGCCATAAACTTTCCCCCGTCATTTCATTTAAACTCCCATCATTTACTACGTTCAATACTGCGTTACTTTAGGTTCCCTGTTCCCGAATTGTAGTTTGAAAAGCACTGTTCTCACCGATGAATGTTTAGGGTAGTAAACGCGGGTTTATGGTCGAAACGTTTCATTTGCTTGAAAGAAAATGTCTGCGCTAGATCAGCAAAGTACTACCTTCGGCGCTTTCACAGAAAAGTAACCGGAAAAACGTTTTCCTTGGCTTTCGCCCTTTTTCCGCCAGCCAAAGAAAACCATTCTGCGTACTATACGAGGTCCCAATGCTGACCTAATTGCCTATACTTTTAACGGTCTTTATATTCACATGCATCAACTTCAGGAAGAAATTGGGGAAAGATTCTAACTAAGGATAAGATCTAAAATCAATAGTGCATAGTAAATATTTAAACGTTAAGTAGACATAAATTTCAATTTTTCGAATCTTATGTCGAAATAAATCTCAATCAGGGATTCTCAAAATCTCTCTGGAATACCATTATAAGGTCTTACGTTAATATTTCTAAATGTGAAACATAATAAGCTACTTAAACGCACCTACTTAAGTACCTCCAAAAAAATTTTCAACTCTTACTTCTTATATTAGATGTCAAATCATTTGTTTTTGGTAGAAAAATCAAGGTGGGGTACAATGAATGCGGGAAATGAGAACTCAGCTTATAGTATTCAAGAAAGTGAGGAGAGAGATTAAAGCAGCAAGGGATTAAAGATTGCCTAAAATCTTGAGAAAAACGAAAATGATGAAATCTATTCATTAAAATATTTGCATAGATAAATAGACCCTTCATTGACAAGGTTGGGCTTGTTAGATGGGCTTCTCTTCCACTTAACCCCATTTGTTGTTAAATACTTCATATTTGCATACATAAATGAAAAGTTAAAATAATTTTCAGAGAGTGAAAAGATTCTTTCAACTTGACGCGTATAATCGTGAGTAAATATAATTTATTATATCTGCCAAAAACACAAGAACCATAGGTCTATTAAGAAAACAGTAAAGAAAAGAAACGAGCACATCCACATCCGAAACGAGATCCTTATCCAAGATCTCTCCAGTTAGGCTAACAGAGTAGTACCAAAATCGAGGAGGGAAAAAAATGTTCCCATGCCGGGAATCGAACCCGGGCCTTCTGGGTGAAAGCCAGATATCCTCGCCACTAGACCACATACTTGACTACCTATTATAATTATTTTTAATGAATTTTAGATTAATCGTGGATTATCTGTAAAGAAATCTGCTTCCCATAATATTCTTTTTATTTAATAATGTGGATCCCTTAGTGACCTTTGGATTACCTAGAGTTGACTTTGAAAATGTAATCATAAAATTGCTTGAGGTTCTACCACAACGTATACAACTAAGATGCAAAAGAAAGACAAGTTCATCTGCAGATAAATACCTTTACGCTTAAAATATCATCTCTTACGCGAAGCGTTGGGGATTTCGGAAAATAACTTCACGCAGAATTAATGTTATGCAATCTAAACACGTCTATTCCTTGTGCATCTACGTTGCATCTGAATTTTTAATATTTATCTCCAAAGTACTCAGCATTAGGAGAAGCTTACACCAGCGTTTCTTATCCCCGTTTCCTTTAGTCTCGTCTGGACAGCGTCTGCCTCATTTCTCCTCTCAGAGTAAATAAGCGAGAAAGCGCTTGTCAGAGTAAAGGAGTACTCACGGCTGCAAGGCCTCCGCAGACCCAAAAATCCTTCAAAATATACTGCGCATCGGCGAGACGTGCAATCACCCTTCCTCCGCTGCGTCTTATAAGAAGCTTACTTTCCTGAAAGACTCAGAATAGGATATGTCGACCCTTCCAGTCAAATATCATATATGAAACTTGGAAACGTGGAAACAATGAAGCATTAATTTTATAAAAATTCATACTAATAGACAACTTTTTAAAGTTACGTTTTTCTCTACGAAAATTTTATAAAATTAGATTGGGTACCTGAATCTCTCTTTTCTGTATTTTCCATTCACATGGACTTTCGAGGTAAATATAAACAATTACTGTCGCTTATACTTCTTTAATTCACCAAAGTATTTAATCAGTAATCCACCGCATAGAAACGTTGATCCTGAAGTTGCTCCACCTACTATTAAGGATTCTCTACCGATTATGTAATTCAAAATATATGATTGTTAAGAGTAATTGGTACAGTATATACACCCCACCGTGCAACTTCAAGAACGTGAGGCATAGGTTCTCCATCCTTGGCTAAGAACAGAATAACATGGAATAATATGGAAACACAATACTCTAAAACAAAATTGACAATAATTTAAAACCTCAATCATCTAATTATCAGACATAAACCATACGAAATGCCGTCCTGACGCGATAAATGGTATGCATACATAGAATCGCAGAGTAGTTACTGATTATTATCAATTTTCTTCCGTGGAATCCTAGGCAGACTAAATTATCAAGAGGTGGGCACGATAGTCCTTAATTCTCTAATGATATATTACGATATAGAAGAAATTTTACGATATAAATTGCAGAATAAGAAAAAGAGCGTATAGGAGTTATCCGTGCAGAAACGACCCAGTACCGGTCCGTTTAAGGACGTCCTTGGAACGACATTCGGCATATCTGGAATGTTTTCGGGATGTCAGAGAAATTCACCACTCATTCTTTGAAACAAAAATCTAGAGAAATCTAGTATCATAAATAAAGTTTTTCGCAACACGCAACTTATCTTAAAGGATGTTAAAATGTATTCGGAAAATTTTTCGATGATAATGGGTTCCTAATATTATTCCTAGTAATTTGATTATTTGTAGTAACCTTATTATTTGAAGTAAAATTACCTATTTTAAAATCTTATCTATATATAAATATTATTTATTAAATTATATATAAATGTGAAAATAATTTTCATTCGTTTTTTTACTAATTTACCATGGAATATCATTTCTTGGTGTTTTATTTTATTAACTTACGAAATTAGACGATTCATTCCTCGGTAATATAAGTTTTGAAATAATATCAAATTTTTAACCAACGCCTAAGAAATTACCATAACCGCGAATGATTGCATTATCAATAAAATATTAATTATCAATCAAGTATCTGAGATTAGAAATTGATCGATCTCTCTACTTACTCAATTTTAATCTGTTCATCTCTTAAGGCCCTTTCAAACAATAGAAAAACGAGTACCCATAAAAGTCAATTTATGTATATTCATGAGATAGACTATCGTTTATAAAAGCACCGGTTGAACTCATACATTACGCCTCATCAATGGTTTCGAGGAAATTCGGCCATAATTGTCATTTCTTCAAAAAATACTCAGTGTGATTGATCAAACATCATGGGAATAACCCAAAAAGCACTCCCTATCTCCATTAAAATATATTTCCCTGAAATTGAGAAATATCACGAATATCGAAACGAATAATATATGGCCGTGGGGAGAACCACCGTGAATTTTTCTGAGATTCTGAAAATCTTTTGTATTCGTATGGCCTTACGAAATGGCGAACGAAAACGAAAAGGGAGAACGAGTTGAGGCGAATCTCTCTTTCTTCGAATAATGGCGACATGCTCTGATTCACATCACTGGTTTCGATAATCCCGATTCCTTTCTTACGATTCTTCGCAGATCGCGAGAGCAGAATCAAGATAAGTCCAGGAATGATATATTGCCTTTTAGTGAAGATTCCCCAGTGATTCGCATATTCCTTGAAATGCAAGGTTGATCTCAATTTTCCACAGACATAAGAAATCCGTCCGAAATACTGCGACGCAGTAAAACGAGTTCAGGGTTCCGTGACACGCGATGAGTGATCGGAACGTAGGGCAAATCACGAATATCAGAAGCTAAAGCAGTATCAAAATTTTATCGACCGACCCAAGTCTGATGTTTTTCCGATGAATATCACAGCATTAGCGTGCCGATACGTATGGCCCTCAATAATACGTCTATATGGATGATTTACACAAAGGTTTTCATAAGTTAAAATTGGTATATTTTTGACGACGGAACTCCACTCCGAAACTCAGGTACCAAATTTGTTTTCATTGTATTAGAGTAAAATTAAAAATATTTCTTGTAATATGGCAAGTACTTCTCTGTTATATTTCTATCAAACAAAGCCTGCCTATGTGAATCTTATTGACATATTTGCTGAGCTTGAGTACTTCCTAGGATATATAATACATTAAACTGTCTTACACATCATACACTATATATACATTCTTCATCATGATCAAAACAGAAATGTTTTTAAACAAAAATGTTCTAAATTGCCATGTTATTTATTGTCAAATAATTAACCTCAGCTTATTTTATAATCCAACAACTCATGTCATTTTTTCGCTCCTCTATCTTATCCAATTTAAGTATTTCCGACAGCAACTCATCCATTCTCAACATCCGAATCACCCACGAACTCATCTCCCGCTTATGTTCTACGCTTCCTCGTAGGTTTTTCCATTGACCCCTCCTTTTTCCAAACATATCCAGACCATCATTTCAGAAGCCTCCAGTGTTTTAATCACCTAGTTTTAGAAGGCCCAAGTTACCCACCTACAAAGCAACGGGGGAAATGAATTTTCTACTTTTTATCCACTGGTAACCAATATTTTTGGGCTAATCGCCTCATTATCTAGTCTCAAATAGCTCGCACACCTAATTCTTTTCAAATAAGTTTTTCTTAGGAATTTTTTTGGGTGCTCGCCCTTATATGTAAAATTATATTAACTCTCTACCTAATTTTAAATTTAAATCAGAAATAATAAAAGTTATTCATTATGTCAATAAGAAATTTTAAAATAATATTATATTGCTTATATTCAATTTTTTCATAACGCTAAAAGCGCTTATTAACTTCTATCATACTGTAATGCTGAGGTAATTTCCCCACAGTTAATTATACCCCGTAAGTATTAAAAACATGCGTGAATGAAATTTTTATTTAAATTAAATTACAGTGAAATACTGTGGAAATCTTGCAGTGAGCAGGAACCAACCAACAGGCAGTCATTCATTCACCTTTCTTTAAGAACATCAATCTTTAAAATCGCATTTTAAAATATCAGATCTAATCCAAAGTTATGGCAGGATTGTACTCTAACCCTAATTCAACAACTCTCCAAGTCACGTTTTAATGCAGATTCTAAGCTGCTAAATATGTAGAGGCTATTGTTGGAATAGAATGCACCTAAACTACGGCAGGAGTTTGAGAAATCCTACTACCTAATTCCTAGCAGTAGTTAAGCTTTGAATGCTAAGAGGGCACTAGGCCTCAGCCAATTAGATTAATTAAGAAAGGCGTAAAAGTTGATTTTTTCTAGTAAACAAATAGCTAAGCATTTGCTTAAACTTTGCGGAAACTCTACCGGTTAGTAGCTATTTTTTTCTAGTGATCGGCTTTAAAAGATTGGCAACTAGGTAAGACAAGTTAAGCATTTAATACCATCAACACAAAGGACGCTGCTCACATTAATTAGAATCGAGAGGCCGACATGGATGAAGGCAACGAGATTAGTCCGGAAAATCAGATGATACTAATTCCAAACGCTAATCCAGGGATTAGCATATTTTCGACCTATTCTGCAAGTATCACGCTCTCACAGCTGTTGGATTACATTCTCACACTTGACCGATTACTCCCGGAACTCTTCGCTAAGGATTAAGGACGAAGGCTGTATCTCGATCAGCACAAAATGTCATCTCTAGCAATTAAAAACTGGATGCGAAAACAAATTACTGATCCTGGGACTACAATGAATTATGCAACGGGGGATGTAATACATACATGAAGATAAGTCCGATAGGATGCACTATCATCCTACAGGTCATCAAAATGATACTTAAGGTCATGGATATGACATGGATAAGAAGGAATATTCAGATAAACTAGAGCAACATTCAAGAAAAGAAGGAATGACATGATTAAAGTTGCTATGAAAATGGATAAACATGAAAGTTTAAAATTATTTTTACGATTAGTAAACTAAAAAAATGTACTACAAGTATCTTTTGAAGTTCACTTTCTACTACTTCGCAATTATCAACACCCTGTATACCATCCGATAATGAATTCCGAATCTAATATAACATAAAGTATAATATAACACCAAGAATTACTGTATTATTTGGAAAAAATAAGATTACCATTTGTAAGAGAGTGCTAAATATATAATTATTTTTATGCTGTCAAAGCGTTCTATAGGCTCACTGAAATTCTTAAAGATGTCTCAATAAGCCAGCAATGTTTGCTCATAAATTTTCTGAATATATAAATTTCAAAATTATCAAACTCTTCCTTGTACCGAAAAACAAATTTTCTTTCTACATTTTCCTGTTATTGTGGTTTGTAAGTGAACTGAAATGTGTTTTACAGTTTGAAAATATTAAGAAAATATATTCAAAGTAATCGCCTAATAAATATAATAAATGGATCTTATCACTAAAGATTCAGAATATCTAATTCTTATTCCTTGGCTTTAAATCATATTTTTCGTTACGTTAATCTATTACCAATTCATCAGTGAAATTTCTGTCAAGTTTCACTGATCAGGTCATACATTTTTTGCAAGGAAATTCTTTTAAGCTTTCTCTTTGAACGATTTCTAATTTCAAATAGTTAGAAGTCTGAAAGACTAACCACGGAATTAATTGGTCGCCGGGACAAATTTTAGAAATTCAAGCTTAGAAAAGCATTGCTTATCTATCGCGCAATAGTGTATCTCAACATATTTATTAACTCAGGTCATGCCAACTTTTTTGCCCAAGTTTTAAAAATTGTAGCCATACCTTGAAACTAGGGATTATAAGGAAGACTTCTACTTGATTATCATATCATTGATTCATTCCATATTAGATTAGAGATTAGATTTATCTATTTTGACACTTCCAAGATTCTGAAACGGATTTCCGCTTTCTCCTGAAAGTGAAATTAAATGATATCCTATACTTTTAGCCACATCCTATCGTCCTATTTTATAATTCTAAAGTTATTTAACACTTTCGCCTATAGAACCACTCAAGAATTCATTCCCTTCGAACTTCCGAATGTATTGAATATTACACCAAAAGAAAGATGAACACTAAAAAAATTAATCCTTTAGGTATTTTCTAGTCCATTTATTTACTCTTGCAACATTAGATCATGATAATCTTCATCTTTTTTTCTTTAAAAACTTTTTCCTGCCATTTTTCCGTTTGCTACTTGGCTAATCCGTATCAAGTAAACCTTATCACTCGCGTTTTCGTATATTCGTTTCCTTTTTCCTTAAACTTCAACGTCCTATCTATTTTTAATTTCATTTTCCTTATTATCCCAACTCATATCTCAAATCACGCTTCTTTGAAATATTTTGTTTCCAAAGCATTCGTCGCTACCCTTCAGATTAAAGATTATATTAATCTCTTTCAAATACCTTCATGATAGCATCTTTTAACTAGGTCATGCCGCATTGCTAAAGCATCTTTTTCCGCTACTTTCCTTCATTCACACGTCCTAGATGCTTCATCTTTGAGAACACTCAGCCAGGTAAGAAATCATCTGATTCCATACTTTCATCTCAACCTTAGTTGCGTCTATGAAAAATGAAAGGAATAATTTTGTAATGATCTTTGCCTATGCTTCTATTTATTAGCTCGAACATAGTATAAATACTAGTTTGTTTACAAAACATATTTATCATTTTCAAATTAAGAAATATTAAAATTAAGCCCCAATTACCAAGAACTAATTGCGTAGATATGACTTTCTGTCCATTAATTACGAAAAGCGTATTTATTGAATGCTTAAGTTTAGGTAATCTGGAATCGAAACAGTAAAATGAAGATCACGAGTCTTTCCTGCTGGGCTGGAAACTCCACCGTAGTGGCCAGAGCTCATCAACAAAATCAATGAATCAACCTTAAACTTGGCACGAAGTAAGGATTACAGAATAACTATCGGGGTGCCTCTAGCGAGGTGCCTCCCCAGCGAAGGTTACGTTTGCAAGCTCTTCGGTGAGTTTGATGTCATGTTCAGGGAAGGTTTGACTCATTCACGAACACCTACGGTTGCCAATGGTACAACATTTCGCATTAAGACAGCGTACATTAGGCCTGACCAATGTATCAATTGGAATCGATTCAACCATTGCTTAGAATATTTTGACGATTGTGATTGTTCATAGAGATGCTTAAAATACAGATTGATTTCAATCATCCTCTATATTAATCTCCATGGTAAATAGATTTATCGTTCCGATTTCATTAAATTTCTATAAGAAACGCATTTTGTTACATAAATTACAAATTCAAATCGTTCCATGAAAAAAGGCGTTAATAATAATAATCAAGCGACTGTATTCGGGAGAGATTAAGACTATAGGTCTTTTCTTAAATATAAACCTTAGTCATATAAAATTAAAAAGAAGGGGATTAGGAAAAGGAAACATACTTCGTGGGTTTAAAAACCTGAGTTTGCACTTAGGAAAAAATACACCATTGCACAGGAAAAACCTGCGAAACCTCCCGAGAGCTTACTAAATTTTGAGGAGATGGTAGGTTGAGATAGATCTGAAAGGCAGACAACCGATAAAGGTGAAATTTACGTAAATAATACAAATAGAAATATTTGCATAAAAAGAAATAAAAAAGAAGATTGTGAAATTCTAGTGTATGTTACAAGAAGGTCAGTAAAATATTACTGAACTTCGTATTTTCATCCGTGAATATTTCTCTTGAACTCGCTAAACATGTGATGAATTATATAGATTTTTCGCATAATTTGGCGTTTTTGATAAATCGTGATTATATGATCAATTACAATGATTGAGATTGAGACGGAACCACAATAATTTAGACGGTCGTAATTATTTTAGCAATTTTCAACATCAGTCTATCAAATTACTCTACTATGCTCCGTGATATGATATGTAAACTATGCACATTTTTATGATTTCAAAGATTTTTGTCAATTTTGTGATTACATAATAAGAGGAAAAGACTTTAATCCATGACAATCTGCAAAAAATATTTAACTTAGGAAAATTTGTAGTTTTTGACAGAACGGTTTACTCGTCTCGAATATTTAAGTTAAGAATATAAGTCCATGTTTGCCATGACATAAAATTAAGTCCTCAATAAGATAAGATTTCAAATTATAAATAATAATAAGATCCACGTAGTTCACGATTTTTGTCTATAGAATTCGCCATAGTTCAAGCCTAATGATGGTAGCGAAAGATACTTTGGCCGCCCTTACTTTGGGTCAAAGACTTGTCCCAGTTGAAAAATACCTTCCTGCATATCAAATCAAAGTGCTATTTTAGTAGCTCAGCTCGTTAATATATATGTTTAAATAAATACACGTAAACAAAAAACTTCGGGGTTATTTTCCGGTAGCTGAAGTCCTATTCTTGGGGAGAAGTTCACTAGCAATGTTCTCTTATGGAAAAATATCACCCCCGATGAGAAACATGCACGCTTTTGGCTAGCCACCTACGGATTGCGAGTATTCTTGGACACCACCTTGGCGAGAGATGTTTTTGGCAGAGTAATCAGCGGGGAGACATCGGTATCCAAATGGACCTCGGAGAGGAACTCAGAAAAGAATTTCCTCCTCTGCCCTTTTTCCACTTTTCAACACACTCACTGTCGTCTTCTAAATTACCCAGATAGGCGAAAAAAGGAGAAGACCCCAAAGTGAAAGCAGAGGCGGCGGGGATGCTTATTTTTTGTCAGAGGCGTTGTTTACGGACGCTAGCGTCACTTTCGATAAAAATACTGGCAGGAATGCGAAGGATATCCATCCAAGCTCTCGTTTCACACGTTCCATCTACAGATGTTGCTCGTAAAATACGATGATGGTTGTCTGAGACCTGACAATTTTAACGCTAATGAATTACTGGAAAATTCGATTCTCATAAGATACGGAACAAAAGGAATAAACCACAAATCCTTGCATTACATTCTTGCGTCATCGGTCTCATTTTCTTGTATAACATCGTTAAGAGATTAGCCAAATTGAACCTGTCAAAATAAACTAAGGATATCACTAAAACATATAAGCATAAAAATATTTTAATTTCGCATAAGAAAATTATGACAGCAAATACATTAATATATGAACTTTAAAAATATTTCAGCTACCTATTCAGCTAATTTATCTTTATCGCATTTTAATCGTATTCAATTTTAAGTATTCCTCATAAACACCCCAGCCCACACTCATATGAAACATTATGACCACAAATTATGGCTTACAAGAGGGGAATGATCATTTTTCGTTGGAAGACCGCATACATAGTTTTAGAAACATATGAAATTATCACTGCGGTTAAGTGGTGGATTGCCAACATTTATAGTGCAACTTCTAAATAGTATGTACAAAGAAAAAAAGAGTTTAATAGCTAAGTAAGCCCAGGTAGAACATGTCCCACTTTATACAGATTACTCTACTTATACAGATTACTCCTCTTTAAAGTAGAGAACAAGATTGGAAAATAAAATTATTCTAATGTGTAAATTAGCTTCAGGAAGCGACGAAAAGGACTCATTGAACGACTGAAAATGCCTAAAGTTTTAACTCTGGCACAGAACGTTAATTTACATTCTCCTTCCAGAGGAATCTTACGATTCATTGTAAATTATCCTAACATTTTTGGTCACAAAACGAATGGAGACTTAGTAACAGGAAATTCTTTAATTATCTGCTGAAAAATGGGGGTGAGATGTCATAGGCAATCAATTCTAATAATTTGTCCACTCCGATGAACTACTACGTGTATACAGTAGTATTTTACACGTCTTAATAGTATATGTTAAGGCGTGACTCAATATTATTTTACACTCCTCAAGATAATATGATCTTCACGGAATAAAACCTATGCTTGACATTAAAACGTCGCTGTAACTCAACGTGCTGTCTTCTTAGGTAAACTACGACAATTATTCATAGCAAGGCCAGGCTCACCATTCATTTCAGCGACCATAAATATCTTTCCACTAGCTGGCACGTAGAGATCTCGGTAGCTTCAAGGAATTTCCCCAAGTCAGGGTACTATGAGGGACCAAACATCAGCCAACAACAAAATTGACCTTGCCTTACCCTGCTGATGACAGGACAAAATAGTTTGGATGCAACGTCAATTCAGCGAAGGTAACTCCCGTGCATTTTGGGTCTGAGGTGAAATGTTCTTAGAATTGGCTGGATTCCGTTTAGGAACCATAAATATTGCTGATTTACTCTACCTTTTCTAACAAGGACGATGTTTCAAGAAAAACACTGTGCAAGGACTGCAACTGAAGGTCTCACTTACACGCGAATTCATGAGTTTTAAAATACGCTCCTGAAATTCATGAGCCGTTAGAACATTTAAAACCTCCTTCGAATATATTAGTCAGCTACATTTAGCCAAAAGATGTAGCTAAAACTTTTGCGAGTATTTCCTCCACGAATGGAAGTAACAAGGCTCTATTTTGTCAACTAATTATAGAACTAGTTAATTTATTAAATATCTATAAACTATTTAATTTATTAAAATAAAACGTTATTGTTAAAAATACATTCAATTGAAATGAAATACTTCCTCTTATGACCATTGAACGCACTGGCTGAATTGAGCTCATATAATGATTTTTAAAAGGTAAATATAAAAACTCAAGAGAGATATCCAAACATCCATAACCAAATCAATATATCGACGCAGTATTCCGAATGATGGATTCGGTTTCTAAAATAATATAATGCAAAAATAACTTTTTTGATTGATGTTCGATTTCAGACAAAGCCCTATCACCACATTTGAAATCATTTGATATTTCTGAGATTTTTTCAGAAAGGATAAGGGACATTATTTTGAGAAGCTCATTAACTCAGAGACCTTCTGTCCCAAAGACACATTTCCTTCAACATCCTGTCGCAGAAAACTTGGAAAAGAATCAAAAGTAGCAGGAAAATAACTTCAGAGAAAGACAGGGGACATTGTGTACAATTTGTAAACAATCTCATCCAGTAGGGGTTATACATAATAAGAAAAAAACTAAAGCCTCTTTTGAAGAACAATAGAATCCCTTATCACAAGTCTATTATCCAATTATTTTCTTTTGATTTCCCCTTATTTTCATCTGCAGCTTCGACCAATTTAATCCCGTCTTCATGTTTGCTATACTTCCAAGTATTATTTCATTAGAGACAGTTTACGAATATATGCGATATTTAAATTAAAATATTTAGTTGATATTTAGTGATTAATTTCATCCTAATATGATATTCTTTCGATGGTCGTTTCTTAATTTATATTCTTGCACTCCTCTAGTTTTTTCTCTCATAGCGTAATGAAAAAGTTCATAGTGAAATTAAGTTATCTTATACATCCAATCAACTCACTCTTATAAACATCATATCTATCATTTCCAATGATAGCGTAATTCATAAAAGGAAGAATTTTTGAAGGATATTTTGTTTGAAGATGGATACTTAGATTGAATATGACTCTATTATAAATGTGCTCCAATTTTAAAGCCATTGCAGTGACATTGTTCTCCATATTTGTACTTCAACTGAAAACCCCTTGGAAAATAGAATATAAATTCGGGGTACGTCGATCTTTGAAAAACTGTCCCTAACACGACCGAACGTGCTACGTTAAAAATATTTTCCTCCATCCATTTACGGAATTCTGTGATTCTAAGCGACGGGAGATAAACGAATTATGGATTCCAAACTAGAATTCGATTCCGAACAATGTTTTCTTCCTAACTTGGCGTCCTCGACACGATCGCACGATGCGGGTGAATAGCGTGCACGTATTGAATTAATTCTCCAAAACAAACCTTGACCTTTTAGGTCTCGAATTTTTCATTGTGAGAGTGTATTTGAGAAGAGAAATTAATATGTCGGATAACATAAAATTTGCGACCTTGCTTGTTAATTTCCGACAAATCATTAATAAAAATTAAAGAGGTGGAAAAGACCGAATGAAATATGTTCACATAAACACTTCACGTTGTATCCCTTCCTCGGATTCAAAAATGTTAAGAACAGATTCTTATCTCCAATGAGTATGCAACCTCTCACTGCAGCCTTGGGTACACATATTTTCCCTTAATATTCTAATTTGAAGATTTTTTCACGAAACTTAAAGATGAAATAGAAGTGATCTATTTCAGGATTCACCGTTGAAACTATATTCACGTTGTAAGGAGCGGATTGTAGTGTATATCAGTAGAGTAGTAGATTGTAGTGTATAGCAGTAGATTGTAGTGTATAGTAGTAGATTGTAGTGTACAGTAGTAAAGCGAATTGTAGTATAATCGTTCTAATACAGTCGTATCAGATTGATTTAGGAACAGGTTCGGCGAACTCGGGAAATTCTGAGAAGCAGTTCGCGTGAACCCGTGTGAATCGACTGAATCTCATTACTGGTCGTATCGTGGGTAATATCTTACTATTTTTAACATCAAATCGCAAAAGAGAACAACATTTTATATCTGTCTCTTTGACTGCCATGCGAGTAGTCTTTTGGCGTGCGGCAGCTGGTTCATACATACACTTCACTACATTTCACTTATCTGCTAATGTCTCGTACTGTCTGGAAATAAACGATTACTTGGGGTGATTATTTTGAGCATATATTTCCCCATTTTTTCTATACAAATATCAGATTAACCTATGTAACTGGAAGGACGCACGATACGTATTATTTCGATGGAGAAATTTTTCTTTAAGTTTCATCGACCGAATTTTATCTAAAATTTTAATCTCCTACGTCCGGACGATTTCTGTCATATGCTAAAGAGAATCTTATTGACGCTCATGGATTTCTCGTACCAATTTCAACCAAACGCACGTACTTGCGCTGGAATTTTCTAATCCAAGAATATAAGGCTTTCCTGATGTATCCCATAAACTACATACATACTCTAAATGAGGCCTACTGATTTTCTAGGAGATAACATTGGAACCTTGAAAGCAAGAGCATGTTCAGCGTGAATTGATTACCGATTTTTATAGAAATATACATTAATACGACATCTCCGCCAAAATTTTGCCAAATACTGATTAGAAATCGTTTTCATGCAGGGGAGTGTCTAGAAATTTTCCAAGTTGAGAACGTTATAAGCCTTATGAACTAATATACATTTAATTTTCAAATACCACTTTGTCGCGATAAATGAAGTACTATATAGTGGTCGTGGAATAACGTCACAACCTAATTACAATGAATACTCCCCGTCAGATTCTTGGAAATAACTAGTACTAGTCAAAATAAAGTCATTAAAAGGGGGAAGGTAGGAGATTGTGTTCGATCGCGATGAAATTGAAACTTCCGATACTTAGATGGTCTTCCAGAAATTTAATTACTTATCTGTATATATTATAGGTATAAAAATCACTCTTATTCCGAAAAAGTTGTTGTTTTCGTACGCCTATCTGTTTTGCATGAGTTCGAGCGAAATGCGGCTATGGTAAACGTATTAGGCGAGGCTTGGTTGAGCTGATGGGAAGTTGGGCGTGGGCTCACCGGAAGTGAATAGTAAAGGTTGGTTACACGACTGGCGGAAGAGACCCGTTTCAATCTCCCAAACGCCCATTACCTGGCAAACGCGATATGTATGAGGGGCGGTTTCGCATACGTCTTCATTCATCACCATCGTCTCCATTTTAGGAGTTCGTACATATATACCGACTATGAAGCATATTCCAGTTACAGTGAAAAACTCTACATTATTCTTTCAGTTTGGATGATGGGAAAGGTAAAACAGCGACTCACATTTTGATGGAAAGTTAATTAAAGCCTGCAATACGAGTTGAAGAACAGTATCCTAGAATTTATAATCGAAAAACTTCAGGACTTGTAAGTTCGCACCTTTGGGTAATTTGCATCTTGATCAATTCTTCGGAATAGGAGTGCCTATTATTAAAAATCTCAGATTAAGATCTCATACAAATACTAAAATTCAGAAACAATGTTTCGTCAATATAATTTTAGAATGTACATTTAATCGCAAATTTTGCACATATCGGGTTTATGGTTTACAAAGTCCAATAGAATGATAACATCGAGCAAAACTTATTGTTTGCTACTGCTCGTTGCGAAACACTACTAAATACTTCATAATCGTATGCATTTGACTGAAAATGGAAAAATATTATTTCTTATTAAACAAATCGGTCATAACTGGGTAACTGGGAAAACTTACTTCACAAGCCTTGAATACCTAAATCGAAATACCTTTTCCGCTATTCCCTTCATTCAAATAAGTCATACAAGAAGGGGCAGTTTTCTTAACGCGTAACCGGGGAGGAATACAAATATGTTAAATAATTATAGATGTACCTCTTTGTGTCTTCGTTTGTGATAGCTAATTATTTTCACTCGTATATTTAGTTTGAAAAGTAAACTGCAAGGAGTAGAGTTTTGAGCAATGGTTCATTTTTATGACTTATTTCTCGTTACAAAAGGTCCTTGGAAGTACTTAAGAGAATCCAAAATCCCAGATCTATTAAATTAAAATTTTTTATTATAAAATAATTTTTATTCTACCCATTATTTACCTTTTGGATAAAACTTTATTTTTAACACAACGAATGAACGGATGAACATTGAGGACAATAGTAGCAGAATATCTTGCGTGTAGGTCAAGATTTTCTCAATTCACGCTGACGATAAATTTTTCCCAGCACGGATGGAAAACCCTAACCGTTACAAAGAAGAATATGATCCCGTTGCCTTAAATGGAAAATATTTTGAAGCTATACTTCCTCATAAGTGCAATCGTTTCATCATGTTCTACGAAGTTGTTCATTTTCCTTATGAGCGGTTAGGCAAAGTATTCTAGTTGTTGATTTCCAAAATATCACCTTCATCCGTCACTCATTCTTCCTCTAGATGCCAAATTTATGAATCATCAACCGCCGGCGCACCTTAACTTTGGTATGAAACATCAGTTATTGAGTGCAACCCATTTTTCCTCTTACTTCATAAGAAAGGTTCTAAAATGAAATTCGGATTCCATGAAGTAAATCTTTCCGAGGCATCATTTGAGGACGAATTATGAGTTCTCAGACAAAATCCATGAGTGCGTCAGTTTAAAGCCTCCTCAAATATGCGATGAAACCAGGCCGTTTAATTATTTTTTAACTAAGGGATTCCATTTACATAGTATTTAACTTGATTGTTCGAAGATTTCATCAGTAATTTACACGGTTAATCATCAATTACTGGATCTTATTAAAATTCAACAAATCCATATATTAATAATTAAGAGGAGGAACTAAATATCCATAACTATTTATTTATCCTTGTTGGTCGCGTACACAGAGGTGTCCAACTAGCAGTCAATGGGCCGGCCCTTCAACTTCGCTCCTGCGGCCCACGATGCCAAGATGAGTTTTCATGATATAACATATAAGAATCACCTTAACAGCTAAACCCACACTTTAAATTGATTTTTGTTTACGAAATATACTCAGAAATTAGAAATTCTACCGGTGAATTGCTACTCTACTTCCGAAGTACTACATACTTCTGCAAATGATTATCTTAGTTCATGAAACTTAATGAAAAAGCCGACAGGACTAACCAATGAAATTCTATCACGCGTAGAGTATGTTTCTCTTATCATCTTCAAATTCTGAGACTCTAAATGGATGAAAGGATTTCCAGAAAGAAAGTATAAACACCACTTCTGTATATATTTAAAATTTAGCTGTAAATATCATAAACTATTTTTCGTCAATCTATCAACAAACCGCATCAATAACCACATTTAATCATCATCTCCTCTGCTCATTTTATTTTGGATTATTAATTTATGATATATTTCACCAGCTTTATTTTAACTATAGTACCTGGAACAAAGCAAACTGATTTCATGTCTAAACTTTTCTATAAACTTGATACTTCTTCAATAAATAAGCAAAAAATCTTTTAAAATTGTGAAAAAGAATCCGCAACGTCATAATTATATATAGAGCGACCGGCGCGAATTCATGTTGTTAGTAAATGGCCCTCAATCAAAGAGGAGTTTGTCACCTCTGGTCTAAATGCAATCGAAGGAAACGTTAAATGATTTTCATTTAAGTCTTGAGAAAAGAACTTGCTGTATCATTCGCAGTCATACGCGGCTGTCGTGCACATTGGGAAGGACGAAGCACGTAACACTATCTTTATAGTACAGAACGACTTCGGAAAGAATCCAGACCAAATCCAGCCGCAGTCTTCGGTTACAAGAAATAATGCAGACACAGTTTTCCATGCTTGAGGTCAGTTGAATAAGCGACGGCGATCCGATAAGATGATAGGAGAAAAAGGAATATGTGAAAAAGACGGAAGAAAAGACTGAATCATTTTACAAAGGATGGAATGGAATGTCGACAGGTCAATGCTAAACGCGTAAAATAATCAGCCTTCCACTTAAAATAAGAAAAATAAATTCATAGAATGCAAACTTAACAAAAATATTCAAAGCCGCAACTTTTACGCCTAGCAATTCCAACTACAATACGTTAAAAATGAAAAAGTTCACCAATGAGAAAATTTTCAAAATAATAAATTCTTCACGCGAATAGTAAAAGTATACCATATTCGAGCAGCGCCTCATAGGAAATATTGAACCTCAATTGACTTCCTACAGAAAGATGGATAGTAATTATGATTTATGCTAAAGATTAAAGGAAAATAAAACTAGAAATTAGGGTTTTTAAAAAATTACGACCTCTATCTTTTGATATTTAAAGACACCACCTTCAGTAGGAAATGGCTTGCTATAACAATTGAATACTACAGCTTTCAAACTTTATATTTTTCTCAAAGAAAGACAGAAATAGTAAATTTACGAATGAATGTGAGAGAAAAGAGGCATATCTTAAGAAAGCGTAAAAAAAGACGAGGATAAGTGAAATGATTTATTTCCAACACGCGTATATTATCTCATGCATGTAATAACTCGTCCAATTACTGTTTTTATTGGTCGAGCTAATATATCAACACTTCTTATAATAAAATTTTGTATTCGAAGACATTAATCTTTGCCAAAACAGCAGACGAGCTATAAATTGATTATGATGTAAATTCATTATCTGCTTGCCTCGAAGTGCTCATAAAAAATCCACGCGCCTCTGTTCGTTTATCTTGGAAAGGTCAAAGTTTAAGATAGAGAGAACTTCGTTTCCATATTCTGAATTTCCAAAACAAAAACGAAGTAAGATGACAGATCCTTTTACCACACTACATTTAATTCCTTCGTTATAAATTAGATCTGCCTTCAACAAACAACTGTTAGTTTTCAATATTTTTTACATTCCTCATATTCATGTATGTCTCAGATAATCCAATTTAGAGCACCTCTTTCATTTCCCATAAAATAACCACCATGATATTGTTGAAGTAACTATATTAAAATCTGAATTATAGTGTACCTGTGCGTAATCATATTTTATGCATCACAAGAATCTTAAGACCTTCATAGAGGCTGGACGGAATTCTCTAATAAAAGCGATGATATTTTTCAAAAATTATGATTATATAAAATTAATGAAAATATAAATTTAGATATATGCCTCTTATGTTCGACGGGTGAACCTTAAGAAGATTACAGTATCTGTAATAATGTATCCTGATTCGAATTAAATTAACGTAAAATCTCTCTAAGTCTTGGGAATAGAAGATACATTAATAGTAATAATTATAGTAACATTGTATTCTTAAGCGGAGCATTGAGAAACAGGTATCAAGTAAGGTCTGTATAAATACCTAAAATTTAATCCAATAAATAAATAAATAAACAGAATACTTAAAACCAAGAGAAAGAAATATAAACCATTAAAAATATGATACCAATTATGTCTCTTTTTCTCAAAAACAGGAAACTTTCTCCTCTTTCTAAATATTTCAATCATATTTGGCGATCACGGCGAACTCATAAACAAGCTGGAATTAATTATTTCTCTTCTTGTAAAAAAATGAACGAATGAAATTAATTTGCGACAAATGTTACCAAGAATTAATCTCAGTAATGCAAGAATACCCGCTATATTAATTTAATCCTACATGGAAGGATTCGTAGAGTTAAGATTCTAAAGGTTGGTCTTCAAAAATTTTCACCGAATTTATCTTTCCTTAATGAAGTGAAAGTTGAGGAAAATATTCGAGGTATTTTCATATTTATTTGGAATTGTTTCGTAAAAAGTTTCATGATTCAATTAAAATAACTGATATGAATTCGCATACGGCATCAGATAAACAAGCGAAACCTCGGAGTGGATTTATGGAGATAAATTTTTCCATTCTCATATTACCAATCCGATTATTTTTATTATAACTTCCGGTTTTACATATTAAATTTAAAAAATCATCAAATTAAGTTTTTCAGTGGCTTATAAAGAGAGAGTATTAAGATCGATATTGTAATATAATTTGGTCTCTTTTTGCGCTTTAAAATCTTTACATATCTACTTATCTTATAATTAACTTCAGACTACAGCAGAAGACTTCATTGAATTTTGTCTTTAAAAATAAAAAAGTCTGTGCGTACAATTATGTCATGCGCCATGAAATAATTTTCACACACTAAGACGAACTAAAAGACAAAGGCTCTAGAGTTTGCAACAGCGCGCTGCAGCGGTTGTTACTCATAAAACAAATATGTATTCCAATTGAAAGATTCCCTCTATTTCTGATGTATTCGAACTTGAAATCATGAACTCCGAAGGCTACGATACATCATTATGATCTCTCCTCCATTTCCTTGCTATTCTTATCCCTCGCTCCACCTGATACCTCTCCTCTAGGTCACCGATTCCTTTTCATGGCAGCAGTCTGTTTACATCACTAACTTTCCTTGTTCTTCCCTCAACCAGTACATATGCTCGGAGGGTAAGGAGTTTCTATTCTCACATCCTCATCTTTTCACTCTCCTCACAAAGAATCATTTTCCTCATTGCAGAGATAATTCCCACGGCCTTACCAGTTCACGCAAGACTCGTTCTCCCAGCCTTACCCTTTAGAGGAAATGCTATTCCTGGCCATTCCCATCGCAAGGTCACGTCCCGGGACCGTTTGCCAGAAGGATGCTCGTTCTAATGGGTGAATGTATATCTGTACATAGAAGAAACAAAAGAAAAAGCACGGACCACGTTCCATCACGAGGGAGCGTAAACACAACAATAACAAAGGAGGGTCATATCGCAAGGCTTTCAGGGATAGATAAAGTTAATGGGCGTAGATGAACGTTTCTTGCGGAGGTAAGCTCTCGCATGGGCCTAAGAGCGAGTTAATAACTCTGCTATTGCGAAAAGCTCGGGAGCCCCTCAAGGCATCATCCTGGGACCAGTACAATTTACTTCTCCGAATCTCTGTTTTCGAGTCGTCATTCCATCTCTTCCATCAAAGCCGAACATTCCAACCGCCAATTTTCTTCCGCAACTAAAAGAAGCGAAAAAAAAACCTCAAGGCGTTCTTTTTTATCTCGTTCCCACACCGGTTCTCGCGGTTTTTTTCCGCTTCCCGCCGCAGAGACTTGGGAGTTTTATTTTCATTCTGCTCGCGGGCCCCGCCCCTTTCTTTCTAATCCTGCCCTTCCATCCGCCCACGGCCACATCCGCAAAAATCTCCCCCTTCTTCTGCAAGTTCCCCAGTCTCGGCTTTCTCCGTTTCTATTCTTAGAAGTCGATTCAAGAAAACCTCCTCTCGACCTCTCTTTAAGGCTTTCCGCCGCCTTCTGAGGCTGCAGGAATCTGCCGATAAAGCGAATATCTGAGTGATCGGCGGACTTATTTGGGCATCGCCGGTGGGTTCCGAAAGAACCGTTTTAAAGGAGACGATTTAAGTAAACCATAAATTTGTCGGTAAAAAAAGATATTCATTATCAAAACTAAGTTATAAAGCCCAGGATTTTTAAACTTTTGCTTCACAGGTGAATAACGTTTGTTACATATATGCAAATATACAGTTTATATTACTGATAAGCAGTTAATATATATAATATACATGTTACCTTACATCTTATGATTTTCAGGTACTGTCACCCATTCCTTATGAAAGGGAAGAAAAAGTTAAACAGGATTCAGCAAATCTATGCAAAAGGTTCTTTGACTTTATCTCTAAAGAATATATGACTCTCTGAAATATAGTCCCAGTTACGCTCTTAGATTATAACAAGTTATATGATATTCCAAGATTTGAACTTGGAATCTTAATTTTCGAATATTTCGTTGGATTACTTAATTTAATTGCAAAATTTAACATTGATACCAAGCATATAAATCATAAACCATTATTTTTAGTGAAACTCTAATACAAGCAGGAAAGAATATTCACTACGAAAAGATTGGCTAAATATAAAAAGAACCAGAAGATGGAAGAATATCTAGATTATTCGTTAAACTTGACGCCTTCATTCAATCTGAAGATTTTCCTTCTATAAATGTATTATACATATTAAGCAGGGATTTAATGTATTAGACTGAATAATTTAATTTTTGGCTTACGTAAAGATTTGGAATTTTTATACAGAGGATCAAGTTAAGTCATCTCTAAGAATATATCTTTTCAGCAAAAATTAGCGGAGCCATTTTAAAACAGAATATGCGGAAAAGAGAGGTTTACTTTACAAATTTGAGCCACATAAGTTATGTTTGCTGTTTCAATCCTCCTTTCATAATGCTATAAGCGATGACTCAATGATGAAAACTTTCAATGATGCCTACCCTCATCATTATTCAAAGAATTTTTCATCACGACTCAAGAATTCTACTCTTGGTCGAACAATGCAATAACGCATTTCTATCAAGTAATGCACAAAATTCTATCTCTAATCTTTCCAATTATCTACCGTATATTCAATAAGAAGAAAATGATTAGCATGATAATTTAACGATTCTTTCGAAGGATTACAAGGCTTTACTCTAAGACTGTTATTTGAGAGAAAATGACGAGTTTTAACTAAGCTAGGATTTAATGGTATTTACCAGAAAGCATGCTTACGGGCTTGGGATGACAATGTTTTGAATTGATATGGTATGGTTGTATTTTGTTTCATAGACGTTACATTCGGATACGTTACATCCGAATACCTGTTTTCGTAGACAATGGGAAAAGCTCATATAATAATCTTGGTAGAAGGTTAATTTGACCACATACATTATTCAATGACGAAAATCAACTGGTGTTGCCCAGATATGCTTGAAATCCCTCACGGAGGATTCCATTACAGATGGAGCATCTATGTGCTCTTCTTCCTTTCGGTAGGTTCATGCGTCCTAAAATTCCCCATCTAATGCTTCGTCTTTTATTTATTGACAAATTATCTCTTCCTTTACATCATACAATTTCTTTTACCTTCATCTATCTGTTTTATACTATGCATCCTAGTTTTAAGTACTCAACATTTGATATCCATTCTATCCATTTTCCCTGCCGCTACCTAATTACTTTAATCAAATCTCACTAAACTCTAGCTCCGGCTCGTTTTTTTCTATCAACTCATATAATTCTATTTATTCTACAACTAAATCTGGAAGACTCCAGTCATCCTTTTTAAGGACCACGTTTCACACACCAGAACAAAACACTTATCCTTTACTTCTTCCGTTACCAAGACTTTTCATCTTCCCTTCATAAAAGCTCCCTTGCCCACTGCTACTATCCTTTTCTCACCTCAAATGTGCAATATTAAAAAAGTTGCTATAAAAGTTTCAACCAATGATCGTCATCTTTGGGCCCAAATTTTTACTTTGAGAACTTAATTTCCGGTGCTCGAATCGCAGAAAGGAAAGAATATCGTACTCTAGATCTCCCTTGTTTTTTGAAGGACAAAAGCTTGGTTGCTCATCTGAAAAGAGAGAAAGCTTGCGTCGTATGTACGTCGTACGTACTTGGAGATAAAATCTCGCGAAAAGATCATGAAGAAGAGAGGAAGAAGCGGTCAACGGCTTCTGTTGGGGCAGGAAAGGAAGGAAAGGGAATAGGAGTGAGATGTGAAAGGAGATGGAGTGGTGGAAGCACCAGGTCATACTCGTGTTCGCGGAGAAAGAACATTCCTAAAAGAGAGAGCGGTTCGGAAAATAAAACAAGATGTGAAGGAGAATGTAGAATTATTCTCCTTTTAAATCACGTTTTTTGAGGAAACGGATTTATGTCCTCTTACAATAGATCGAAGATCTATCTTGAGGCCCAGTACATAAACCGCGTTACCTAGTCTAATACAAAAACAAACAGGTACAAGTTAAAGTTGTTGCATTAGTATTTACACACAGTATAAGTAAGCTTTCTCTATAGTATTGGTTACAACACAGTTCAACAAAGCAAATACCTACCACCGATCTAAATTACAGCAGTTCTGGAAGAAGTCTTTAAAATCGGGAAGAAAAGGATACACGGATGGGGCGTACACCAGTCATCTGGTTACGCAGATGGCAGATATGGTATTCGCAACCAACAGTGATCTAGCCTCAAGACTAAGAATTAAATGCAACGAGAAAATAGAATGGATAATTGACAAACAAGGTATGTATAATTCTTTTGCAGCACAAGTAATAATATAACTTCAATAAATCATTTTGAATGTTTTCTCAGAACATAAAAATCTAGTGTAATGGTAATAACAGGTAGAGAAACAAGATTAATGAAGATAACAGAAGAATTAAACTTGGCTGTGGCTCCTTCGAAAGGAACGCGGACATTCTTGAATGAAAAATCCATGGTTTGAGAAGGAAAGTCTTCAAGCATTGGATTCTAATAGTCTTAAATCATTGAAGTGAAACTTTGGTGTTAAAGGCAGCAACAATTCATCGACTTCAGACAACTTTAAGAATCAAGGAAATCCGTATATTTGGAATTACAAGAAGGTACAGAAAATGCAACTCTAGGTAAGGACGATGACAAAGTGATTGCTGTTGTACATCAACATCTGCATTAATAAGTAAACACCGAACGATTGAGCTACTTTCTTAGTTTGTTACTATCGCATATCGTTTGCGGAAAGAATGAGTCCATAAAAAGACTTTTTCTAACATGCATTTCTCTTATTTTATGCTTCCTGTTCTCATTTTATGCTCATTCCATCCACGTGTAGATCAAATAAGATCGCTGCATTTACTGTGGAAGGGAAATGCGGCATCAGCGACTCTCAACTGACTCATCGAGAGTAGATGCATTCGCTCCTTTTTAGACTTAGCAGACAGATGCGATTTCGGCCCTCTTATGTTTGGAAGGATACTACACATTCATATACACGTACAAGAACAGAATCTGAAATTCCTGAAGGAATTCGGATACCGTCAAAATTTGCTTGCAATAGAAAAGTGCGATTCTTACTTCTCTTGAGAAAATCAGAAATGAACATTCGGTGAATCATCGAAGAAAACGGAAATAAGGTGGTCAATAACGGATGAAAACTTCATCTAAAAATAATAAAACCGTGAGAATTTCAAATTTAATTATGCGTTTTCTTGTAAGTTCCTAATAAAATTATGAAGGCAAAAAGTATTACTTAATTATTAACTATAATTTGATACCTTAATTTTATAAATATTAAATAAATACCTTGGAGATTAATATTTGAGATTAGTAATAAGAACGTCAAGTTAAGAAATTTAATGCGCTTCTCACATGAAAATTTCGAGTCAGCCGATAATTTTAATTATTAATAAATATTGTTCTAGTAGAATTAAAAATCTGTGCAAAATTAACTATTCGTTGTTTGAATGAAAGATAAAACTTTTTCGTAGACTTCCACAGAAATGTCTGTGGAAGTGTGCGAAAAGTTCATTCTTTCTTTGTAATGACCTTCCACGAGGTAACGCCTTCCCATATTGAGTTTATTTGTTTGATTCAAAACAGAGATACCTTCTCGATTGCTATCCAAGTAAAACATGATCGAACAGTATATAAAATGGAACATACAGTTAATTGTATTCAAGGATGAAAAAATTATCCTTGAAAGCGGAATGCATTCCCATTTATAAGTTATAAGCTACCTATGATTGCTATCTCACAGATTGCATTCCAAAGCAACCGCACACCGTTAACAAAGACCTCATACACAGGAATGTGAATAGATTGGCAGTTTCAAGGGCTTGATTGCTTATTTTTCAGGAATTCGGTCTAAAAGTCGCCTATAAACGGTATGTTTAATCTACAATTAAATAATAATAGGTAGAATGTTGCTTTGTTACGGCAGGAAGATATAAAAATTTACTTTTTGTCATATATTTCTTAATGAAGTCCTTAAGCGAACTCACGGCTCAATTGTATAACAAGCAGCAACAGGCTTTACTCCGTGAGTACACGGTCATGAAAGGAAAACAAATACTTAGAAGCTCATACGAGCGACGATAGAAGAGTAATTTTTACGATGGAGACTAACTTGTGTTCACTAAAAACCAGTTATGTGGCTTAATTGGATAGTGAAGGAAAGAAAGTTGATGTAGAAATGACCAGATCATTCGAAAGAAAGTTGCTTCAATTATTGTTTTATTGCTCGATTCAACAATATTTAGGGTAATTTTCTCTAATCATTTTGTTTACTTAGTTTCACATACTCTTTCTCCATTACTTTTTATTCTTCTCCCTCTCTACATCTACTTATTTCATGACGTGTATTACTTCGTTCATGCTGCACACGTGTATTCATAACTACTTGACGTAGTCTAAAATTAGTTTCGGAATTTTTTCCTATAAACCAAACCTTTCGTATATTTTCATGCATGCTATTAACATAGTAACTAGATGTAGAATATTCGGTGAAAGCGCGGTCTTTAATAACTCTAGGCATAATATCGAAAGATTAGAATAATAATATTTATCTCATTTTCTAGAAGCATTTTATATTAATAGAAGTTGAAGGAAATGTGTATTAAAGCACTATAATATTCCCGTTAAATTGAATGAAAGGAATGAAAACATGAATTTTTATGGAAAGCAGTGAATAAAACCTAGCCACCAACAGACTGCCTCGTGCAGACACATTACATTCGAGCGGAAACTATTTCCATATAACGCAGGTAATGAAAACCACATTTCATGAATACTAAGTGTCATGACTGCCACTTACTCTTTAATGGGTTAAGGTCACACCTGTCTGAAACGAGGCATTAGGTGCAGAGGGATATCAAATCAGAGCACCTAGATTAACCTTCAAGATACGGGCAATACGATGAAAATAAGCATTAGCGAACAAGAATTCAGTTCGTTTCAAAAGAATTGAATAAAGAACCCGAACTTCAATATTAGGCCCAAATTTTGAGGAGAAGAGGTTTTCGAACGTTAAGAGTTCCAGAATCGATGAGAAATATAAGGGAAATTTATTAGGCAGCCATAAGAATGTTATCCTTCCATTGCCAAGAGCCCTAAATTTATAGCATCTAGCAAGAGCAAGGGCCAATTTAAGATTCTCAGTTCAATGAACGCGGAAAATAGACGCCTTTTTGAGAGCAAATATGAGATTACACACGTAATAGCGCATCCAGATAACAGAGATTGGCGTCCAAATTTCCCAGCACACAATTTCGATGCCGTAGTCACGTGGTAGTATTCGCGAGTCCAAAAACACCGATTGTAAACTGTTAATCTGTATAAACGACACGGAATCAGGCGTAACTTTGCGGAAATTATTAATTCTAATAAAATTCATATTGAGGAATACGGTAATATTTTCTGTGGTTTAGTAAAAGATTCCTCAACATGGATTTTATTTATCCTTATATTATTTATTCACTAATCACCAATTCCTTCAAAAATGATAGCAAAATTTCTGAAAGACGTCGTTGATGTTTGGATTTTCCCCCCTCAAATTCATATTTCTATGTTCTTAAGCCGATAATCATTCAAAACCTTTAAACCAAACTAAACAGAAATGTTTAGATTCAGTTTTTGAAAAAATCTGTAGTTTTGTTGTTTTTATCAGTTTCATAAAATTGTGGAATACGAAATCTCTTCATTTTCTAATCTAAATTGCTAAATGATTCTTGAAAAATGGAATATGTAAACTGAAACAACATCGCGTAGCGATATGTAAACATACCATTGTACACATACCTGGTAAACAGGGCAGGTTAATACAAAGCCGGTGAGAGTAATTATACTGTATACATTCCAAAATTTATCAATATATTAAATTTAATAAGCGACTTTTATTATAATAGATTCTTAAAACTCACTCGCTACACAAATGAAATGCTTTATTTCTATACTTAATAATGTCGTTTTATCGTTCATTTATGACGAATCCAAGTGGCGTTTCCCATGCTTTAGCAATACAACTTCCCCTATAAGATTCCTATGGGACATCAAAGTATTTATTTCTTTCGCAATGAGGAAGAGGATGAATATCGTCTGGCGAAGAGATA
This sequence comes from Pachydiplax longipennis, assembly GCA_036926295.1. NCBI lineage: Eukaryota > Metazoa > Arthropoda > Insecta > Odonata > Libellulidae > Pachydiplax > Pachydiplax longipennis. The sequence continues at coordinate 16,593,559 of JAVFKF010000001.1, read as the reverse complement.
AAATATATTTCCCTTGATATTAATAGCATACATCATTACGATCTACTGTGGGATGAATGGGAACGGACGGCAGGAAAGTTAACGATAAAATAATTTCCATCGGGTGAGGGTACAAATTCCCAAGTTTCCTGGAAGATATATTAAAAGAGCCGTAGGAAATTGAGGAAAACAGCTCCGTTGAAACTGCTTGAAGCTATAACGAAATACCCTAAGGCTAAAAAAATAGCTAAGATAATCAAATCTTTTCTTTACTGAATCCAAATTTGATAAATAAATTAGGTACTAATACGTCCAATGAGTATAATATGATAACAAACCAAAATGAAAATGCATGTTTCGATAAAAAAGTTGCATAAATTAAGTTCTCTCTTTGTTCAAAGAAGAAATTAATTGTAAATGAAAGAATAATTTGGCTAAAATTATCTTCAGAACTAATTTTTAATTCTCTCATATATCAAGAATTTGAATATTCATTCGTTAATTCGAAATTTTTTTCAAAGTGCAAAATAATTGTATAAACAGTTATAGCAATGTACCACCAATTTGAAACTTTCAATTAGGTAAAGCTATTCCTTCGCCAGCAATATAAATATCCTAACAAACAGAATGGGTTTCTTTAGAGATTACGGCAACCAATATATGTAGGAAATATTCCCCCCAATATACATTACAGACCCTTTCAATTCAAAAATTCAAATTTCCGACTTTAGCAAAATCGAATCCGTTTGATAGAAAAAAAAAGTTAGCATAATCTGTATCGCCATCCTCCTTTCTCGCTTTGAATTTAAGAGTAATTTTATAACTCTTATTGAGATGCCTAATTCTGTGAGATGAAAAGCCCTTCCCCTTTTTTTTCACAAGTCGAAGAGTAGAATCGACGTCATATCTCTGTTAAAACGGTCTCCCGCTTACAGTGCGGTTTTCACTCAGTCCCCTGAAAAAGAATATTATGCAAGTTTTACAGTAATAGGTAAAAAAATATTCTGCCGGAAATTTGGAAAGGTTTCGAAAAGGATTTCAAATAGTTTCCATAAAATAATGTGTTTGAAAAAGTCATATCAGGGAATACTGCCATCTGCACTCTCATAGAAATAAATCTAACTCGCAGTTGCCATTTATACCTTTTTTTACATTCAAAACCGACCGTTATGCAAAGTAATTCGCGAGGACGTAATCCCTGCACGAGGCGATATTAAAGTGAACTACCTACACGAGCGACACTTGGCGACTTTTCTATAAATGGAAATGCAGTCTCTCTCAGTGCGGTGAACTGATAACCATGACCTCAAATTTATAAAGATTCGATCTCTAGATCTTCGATCCCAGAATTGCTCCTTATCTGTTATTCTGTTCGACGCTCACGATCGCAGCGGATGGCTTCGATTTTTTTGACATTTCATTCGGATGCCTGCAATTCAATCCTGAACTCCGTATGAGTGGGAATGGAGCACGTGTTTCGGTAATAACCAAACCGTGCAGTCTCTCCATCATTGAATGTGACGCTAGAAGTGGCGATTGGCATATTGACTTCGAAAGAAACCTACGCGTGAATGATATTGGCTCCATAAGTCCCGCACGTGTGAACCCGTTTGATATAGTTAAAGGAGTGAACCATAAATCAAATGATGGAAAAATTTCGGCGGATATATCTTCATTCATTTCGCAGAATAAATATGAGAGCGGAGATATATCAATCGCATTCTAATATGGAAAGAGAGATGTAGCTTTCAGTAGGAAATTTGTCCGGATATTCAAGCTATTCATTCATGTAATCGAATTTCGCTACTGAAAGCTGTATTCTGGCAGAGCGGACGCTGCAAAAATTACGAAAACCTACACGTGTCAAGCTCAAAAAGTAACGAAAATATACGTTCGAAATGTGATTCATTAGTAACTAATGATAAAAATAGGTGTAAATTCTTTAAGCTCATTTATCCGAGAAGTGGTACGTTGAGATGGATTCAGTATAGTTAATTAATTAAAGTTATAAATTTTATTTATAATAATGAGTGATAGTAAAAATGAATTATATTTAATATTATAATAATATTATTTAAACATCATCATTATTTCGCTCTCAATTTCAACGACAATATATTTCTGTAAAAAAACCATCCGACTAGCTAGATAATTTAGTTTTCCTTCAAAATAAAATGACACTATTTTGATTAAAGAGAGATATTAAACAAGCCTCCCCTTCCATTCTTGTCTGCCACTTCAGTGAAACATTTTGCTACCGAAAAATACAAAATAATTCTTTCAAATTTCATTTATAACGCTCATATACCTGCCTCGTTTATAAAACAGAGCTCGCAAAGAAAATACGCCCTTGTTTAATTTAAATTCTCGCTCAAAGCAGGGAAAAGTAAAAGATCGTAAAAAGTATGCGCAAAAAGAGGCAACACGTGTTTATGTATCGCTTTGCCTCTTCCTTTCACCTCTCTAGAGAGATGAAACGGTGAAAAGCCTCAGGACAAATGGAAATAATTAGAGAAGGGAACAATTTCGTGCTGTCCATCCGCAAACTATTTCAAAGAAGAGGACAGAGGCTGGTGTTATTACCTTCCTACTCGCGACATTTAAAATGTTTCGCGGATATTTGCACATTCAAAAAATAACTAAAATAATAGAGGATGTCAGAGTTGGAAAATGGATGCTTTAAAATTCAAGAGTCTTTAATTAAATCAGTAATGAAATGGAAACTACATCTAAAATTTTCTCAAGCATCGGAATGATCTGGATATGATGCTACCCATTTTCTCTGTCCTCTTATCCAAAGAAATATTTCCATAAAACATCTATCTTATTTAAAACAAATCGCTTATTCGAAATCGCAGAACGGTGATGTTTTGTTGAAACTGTCACAATGCTTTGGAACGAGATTTTAATCTGAATTAAAATATTCCATTGCCTCCCGCTCTTTCGATAGAAAATGCCAAACTTTTCTTCCAATCAACCAATCTTTCTCATAGCAGACCTTTTTACTCTTTCAATATTTAGATACTTCAGTACCAATACTAGTTGATAACTTACTTGCTATTCATTAAGTACTACTTCTCTTTCTTCGATTTTCTCTTATGTTTAAAAGTATTAATTTATTTAATTCAGCATATTTATTTCGTAAGTATTTCTAAGATGTTCTTTAAAAACAGTTATTTTTCACGCAGCGTAATGTATGCACATACATACAGTGAATCCTTGCGATCCATCACAATTTTTCGAATTATTGATTTTTATCGAACGATAAGAAGCAATGTAATTAAAATATCCCGTACCACACATAATGTTGGATAACCAAATTTGAAACATAAGTAGACGAGAGCATAGAAAACTCGGCTTCGTCAAGTTAGTCGTGAGAAAGAGCAAAGAAAAGTCAAAGAATGATGTTACTTTTCATCGTCTCATATTGAGTACGCACGCAGGATATGGGTCATTGTATATAAGTGTTGTAATCGTGAATCAATAAACGTACGAGTAAAGGACAAACGATTTGCTAAAATCATAACGAGAAATTGGATGGATTAACCCTAGAGCAACTGAGCTGATTTTTATCCCTCATAAAACATAAGGGTTCGTCAGGTAACCCCCGGCACAAGTGTGCATCGCTTGGTTGCCTAACTACAATTTTCAGACTCTAATTTTGCTAAAACAATGACCTAGTGGTGACAGCGGTCGAGCACGTGTCTATTATTTTCGAGCAAGGAACATGCCCTTTCAGTCTCGAGCGAACCCGTGTTAGGCACCTGAGGTGATCCATTTGAAAGGGGTCAACTCCTTGGACCAGAAATATATTTTTAGTGTGTAATTAAAAAATACTTAATACCGTGTAAAATAACGGGGAAAAAGATAACACTTTGAAACTTCTTACTTTCGCATAATTCTTATAAAATCAAATATATGGTTTTACGGACCTACCCTGTCCTCTTCCAAGGATTAAGTTGGATCAGAAATTTTAGGATAAAGATCATCAATGTTTAGATTAAGTATTATCAAAAATTAAGTTTCAAAACTCTCGGAGACGTAGTAAATACTCGTACATGCATTTCAAGTTTCCACACTTTCATACATAGTTCAGATCCCAGGAGAAAAATCAGAAGAATAGAAGGCTCGTCTCTATAAAAATTCATCTTTTCCAAGAAGGATAGGGTTAGGCATTAACTGAACAAGAAAATACGCTGAACAATGAATGCATCTCCCGAAAAATAACGGTAAGCGGAATGAATGGCGTAGATTTAGATGTAGGTGTAGATGAAATTCTGTTTGCAGAGTGTTATTGTGTTGCGTAGTGGCATAAAGAAAAAAAACATCATTATTCGCTTAATATGGATTACCGCATATTTAAAAACCATTGATCGTCGAAAAATTAATTAAAACTTACAGGGAAATTTACATATTACACTACATATTATACAACATATTTACTACCGGGGAATCTCAGAATGCGTTTAGCATAACTATGCAGTATACCTATTTATAAATCTCTCCTACATAATTCATCAGAAGTGAGAACAGGCACTTGGCTTGCGTTACAAAGCCAAATGCCTGCTCGGTGCTTGGCATATGAAAATTCCATACCTGAAGTTGAAAAGTTCAATCTTTTCTGGAGTATCCGTAGGAGTAATGCTCCCCAAACTTTTCTATGAGCTAATTTTGAGGATTCCATTCACGAATACTCACCATCTAGAATATAAGCAATAATAAGGTATAAGTGCATGAATATTTAAAATGTAAGAATTGCAGCAAAAAGAAAAAATAGAATGTAGTTCAAATAAATACATCAACAAATAAAGGGTTCCAGTATAGAAAAATGGATAATCCTTGAAGAAAATAACAAACCGTCCCTCAACATAAGATACTATTCTGGAAGAGGAATGAAGCTTACTAGGAATGATGAAGACAGTATGCTTTTACTTTTCGCTCTAGCAGTAATCTAGAAGGCTACACATAGAATACGACCTCATAAGTATAGCACACTTGCCCTATAAAATACTTTATTCATAAAATAAATAAGGAGTGACTATAAAAATTCCACTCCTCCGCATTAATCATACCTCAGAAGCTTACATACAGCTTGATGCATATATTCTGAAATCTCGGTTACATTTAATATAACTTGTAAATCCAATATTATTTTCAATTTCACGTTAGTCAACTCTACTTCCACCAGCTGCGGAAAATCCAGTGAGATTATCATGAGCTTTTATTTACCTCTATCCAAGCCTTAGCACGCAATTTACAAGAATGGGTAGATTTATGAGTCATAAATGTCACTCATTAAATATACACAAAAGTACTTAATCTACGATTAAGTACTTTTTGACGAGTCTCTGGCTGAATACGAATTTGCAAATTACAGTCAACGCCTGTTTGAAATGATATAGATATTATTTATACTCGGAATATTGACTGCTTCAAGCGTTCTATATCCAGGATATAATCCCGGATTGCTTAATTACCCCACTTGTTCATATCCCATACCACTGTTCAACTACATATTTTATAAACCCTCACCCATGATTCTCACAAGGCACTCGAGATGTTCATTTGATTAACACAAACCTCATTCTCCCCCAAACGATAAGAAGCAATTAAACTACAAGGGTTCTCCCCCTTCCCCACGACCAAGACCTCGGATAACACCCTACCCGCTGATCCACGCTTGACCTCAAACACGTCCCTATGATATAACATTATCAATTTTTTCCATTGGCATAACTTCCTTTGCCCTTCCGCCTTCCAGCCCCTCCTACTCAAGGCCGTTTATAAATCACTCATCAACCACCCCTACTTTTTAAAACCCCTTCTCTCATGGAGACGTTATAAAACTACCCGTCTCACGCCTTCCTACCCCTTCCCCAAAACATCGTACGCTACTACTATGGTGACACCGGCGACGAATTCCTTGGCGCCTCTAGACGTAAAGCCATTGCGCATGCGCCGTGAAGGCGCCATGGTGGCACGCCCGGGGGAAACGTGTAAGAGGTCACGTTCGCCAGGAAAATGAGAAAAAAAATTGGCGAAGAAAAAAAACACGGGGCAGACGCAACAATAATGACGAGAAGGACATCTCATCCAAAGTGTGCGGATTTTTGAGCATTTCGGATGCATGGGAGATGTGGGAATAGAGGTTGGGAGAGAGAATGGAAATGGGCATGGGAGTAGGGCATGGGAAATAGAGGGGGAGAGAGGCTTAGGCTCGTGTAAAGGGTCAAAGACCTTGCAATCGATATTCCGCTCCTACTCCATCGCCCTCCCCTCCCACTTCTGCTCTTTCGCCTTTTTCCCTCCGAACGTAGAGATCTAGTTGGCGCCAGCGGTCGCGAATCTCCCCGGCACACTTCGGGATTGGCGCGTGAAAAAAGGAGGGAAATTTAAAATAGTCCGTGGACACGCTCTACATCACAAACACACGACATCTTTACTTGAGGTCTGTTCCTGTCGGTAAAGGACCTGCTTCCGGGAGTTCAGTTTAGAGGCGAAGATATTTTTCTCGAATTTAAAGAAATATGAATCAATCTTCAACAGAAGCCGCGAGTTAAATGGCCGCTATGTCAAATTACTAGTAAGAATTAGGTTTACATAATTATATGACCAAGGTGAGCAGTAAGAGCGGCAATGACGTATTTTTTCCGAGAGGTCAATGATCTTAAGTTTGGGTAAATATTCTGCTATAATTATTTCCGCACAAGAGTATTAATCTTCATCTGGGTTGTCAATACTTGACATTATGGGAGGTAAAGATCTTTGACATTTCAATCGGTGTGGATGGAAGAAACCTTTTGAAATATTATATACTGTTTTAAATTGGACGGCATTTAATTTCTCATTGGCAATTCTCGAAGTTGTCTTTTTCACATTTGGAATTCATACCTGTCGTTACAGATGACGATATATTTTTCGAACAAGTTTTCCTTTTCTAAATAAATACAAAAGAAATTGGGGTCTCTGCCGTAAGAGATGTGATGACGAAATACTACTATAAAACGAACACTAAAAAATAATTATATCCTCTGTATGCTCATTCAATCCCCAAACACCAAGAAGCAGATTGCATGGTATGAATGTATATTTAGGACTCAAAATTTTTATTTTTATTCCTATCATTTACGACTGAGCCTTAGGAAAGATAGAATAAAGAACTAAATAATAAAATAGTATTTTTCAAATAATAAAATGTTACTTATGATTAAAATAATATCAGCTATTAAAAATCTCGGTATAAAAAGAGGCTGTTTTCCGTACCTGATACTATTTCTGGCCTAGAGCACATTCCAGAAAGAAAAAAGAAAAAGAAAAATCATAATCCAGAGGTAAATAGGAAACGGAAAATTAAATTCAGAAAAGATATTTTTTCTCGAGAAGAAACAGACATGAAACGTCGAGCGGACCGAGACTCTAAATGATATCTTCCACTTTCTGAGTGACTGCTCAAGCCAATTGAGCTATCTTGCCAGAAAATACAGACATGCTGTTTTGGGAGGCTTTAGGCAAGGATAAGCGGTCCTGTTAGACTTTGTTCATGTCCGTTTTTCCTTTCGAATATTCCTAAATAGATGTCTTATCCTGAAACATCGCCTGTCATTCTTTCCCAAATATTTTTCGCTAGAAATACATTGATTTTTACGGAAAAATAAACTGGAATATTCGGATAAAATAACATTGATTCAAATACCTAAAGGAAATATTCTTAGATCGGCAAATGTGAATATTGATGTGAGTAGTGTCGTATTTGGAATCTTATTGGATAACTCTCAAAAACGAAAAAAATTGAACATAGGAAGCAAGAAAATATTAACTTTATCCATTGCATTCTTTCTGCATTACGTGTTTTGTAAGCGTAAAATAGAAGTAACGATCCCTAGCAGTCTGAATGCATACAAAGAGAAAATAGAGTAAATAAGTGTTTGTTTATCAGCTTCTATTGTTTTCGAATCTGAATTGCGACCAAGGATACATGCGCTTCTTAAAAGACACGTGTGCTTCAGAACTGCAAATAGAATGTACCTAACTTCTGACGAATTCTTACTAAAATTAAAAGCTATGTTTACTATGGTTAAGTATCAAACTAACTTCGTGAAACCCTCCTGAGATTATTAATCATTTCACCGAATTATACATGAACTTTGTTTATATATCCTTCGGTTTATATTGAAAGTTGGATTGAAATGGGGGCCGCAAGAAACCGATATCAGATTACCAATACTCACATTTCATTGCAAATTGTTGCTGTTTTTATTATAATACGATTACATTTTCAGAGTAGATAGTTATGCACATTGTTAAAATTTAAACAAAAGAAAAAAAGGTACCTATTCTAGTAGCAAACGTAACATCATTGACATATAAATTTATTTAGTTAATTTTCGCCAGTAATAACATTAAGACTAAATGAAATTAATGAAAAAGAAATGTTTGCCCAATTTATTTGATCTATATGATTAATGTGCACCGAATGCTATAATTTATTTATAACATCCAGTATAATATACCTTTTTATTATACTATGTGTTACATTAGAAAAAAATTGCAACTACATTTCATTCGTGATTCGGCAAAGCCCGCTACATCAAAAAGGGAATATTTCATCAAGTACGTAAATTAATCTTGCAATTTGATTGTGTAGGATTAAGAAATAAATAAATCCATCGTAGTTTCAGTACAAACAACCCGCGAAAACTATTTTCGGGGAGGCTGTTACAATGTTGAACAGCACGTGCCGTACAGAACTATAAAAAGATAGAAGAATTCTTTATTTCAAGATTGACCATTCGAGGATTTCTCCACTCTAACCCACACATATTTGCTGTGAATCGTATAGGAATTGGTATTGCGATCAGCTCGACCCAGACCACGTCACATTTTACGCGTTTAAGATTCCTCAAGAGTGGTGAAAGAGGCGCCTTTTCTATTTAAGTAGCGACGCCAACTTTTAGGGTCCTTTCGTAACCATCTGCTAGAAATAGAACTTTCAGCTAATTTTTTATAACCACTTAAAGAAAACGCTGAGCGTACTAAAGTAGAATGGCATTGTTAGAATTACAAGGAGCTCGATTTAATCGAGGAAATTTCGTAATAATTTAAAGTTAATTATATCGTTCTCATAAATAGCAATTGAGAGCATCGACTTTTTTCTCCGTCAATTTCGACGACAAATGATAAATATTGACAGAAATAGCCATGGTATCGTTTCCGGAATCAAGTAAAATAAATGAGGGATATAAAAAAGAAATTGAGTAGAGACCTCAATTTTTCAAATTGTAATTGAAATTGACATAAATGAATATAATGTTCATTTTTAAGTACCGATTTTAGTCTGTGGTATCCAATTAATTAACTTTATTGAATGTCACTTTACTAATTAAAACAAACTCAAATTTTACAATATCCTCAGAACGTAACATTTTACTGAATAGTAAGAATATTCCCTACAGAGGGTCTCCAGATAGCCAAGTGGGCAACGCCTTGGGCTTTGATGAAAGCGATCCCGGCTTCGACTCTCGGGGGAGGCTCACGTATGAAATGACTTCAACTATTAAAGCACTTAAAAATATATTCCCCCTGCTTACCCTAGTATGTAATACCAATACCTTATCACTATTCCTAACAAATAGAAGGATACGTTATATTTGGAATGAAACTGAATAACACTAAAGACGAACTTCATTTTCAGAAAATGCATAATTTTCTACTGCATAATTAGTTATGTTTTAATGAAATAATAATTTCACTGTCACTCTAAAAACTTCTAAAATTTTGCCAATACTCAACAGAAAACTGTCTTTATTTTCCTAGACCTTGTCGGATTGCCATATTTTATCGAACTTAAATATTTCATCTTATTTCAGGGTAAATTACAGGAGTACGCCATCGGATGAATAATTTCCCGAAAGGAATACAATTCGAACTTTAAAAAAATCAAATTAGGTTTTATCTTTAGGTAAGAAATAAATCAAAGCATTAATCTAAAAATAGATTGAAGACTCTAACAATAAATAGAAGATTCTAAGAATAGATTGAAGATAAAAAGAATATATTAAGATTCTAAGAATAGAAAATAAATTACAAAGTGAATTAACATTTAGAATAGCTTAAATAATTAATAGAATTCATAAAAGTAAAGCTCTAACATATATATATATATATATATATATATATATATATATATATATATATATATATATATATATATATATATATATATATATCCATCTCAAACTGATTCACCTGTATAATTTTCTTTAATTCCCAAGCAAAACATTTTCCTTTCCAGTTCCGCGTTTTCTCACCCTCCAAAATTCCTTCCCTTTCACTTCCTTTCATCAAGGTCGTTCCCAATTAATAAAAAGACCGGTGGAACGAGGCACCCTCAGGACCCTTAAATAAATCTCTCGGCTTATTTATAGCACCTTTCAAAACTAATTGGACCTCGATCAACAACGTAACCAGAAAAGTTTTCTGCCCTCTTCCATCTAATCGACACCTTTCCAGCCACGCAAACCATCCGAAATATTCACTTTAAGGAATCCAATTTCTTCCCCTTGTGGAATCCCTGGAAATCCGTCTCCCTGCGTTAAATAAAGTTCCCGCATTCTGATGGCAATGTTGGAGATTACCTTGGCAGTGATCCTGCGTCTCTGAGTGCAAGATCATCCTCGTTACCACCCACACCTCAAGCATTCCCCCTAAAGGATGACTTTTCGCCGCGGCCAAGGAGCGTGAACCCGCGTGCGACAGGCGTGAAACACGGCGACCGTGAAATTATAAATAGAAGGAGTGGAGAAAAGGGAATGGCGACGTGGTAGACACACTATCTCTTGCGCACGGTATATAAAGGGGTCCGCTCTAAACTGCAGACCCAAAGATGTAGCGGAGTGAGGTGCCAGGGGTCGTCCGGATGGTGTGCGTGAAAGTGTTGGACCTTCGATACGCTCGGAAATCGGAATCCTTTTGCTTTTCCTTCGAGTTTCGAAACGGCGAAGTATACGTAGCTTGAGGAAACTTTCTTTGGGTTCACTTGGTATTCCTTCCTGTGCCAATTAACTTGATGAGGAATTTTCATGAAATGTGATGGAAACGGAGATAAATGGAAATCGCTTTTGGCTCGCTGATGGCAGACGAAGAGAAAATTTTGACGATTTAACTCAAAATTATGCAGCGTCGGTGGTGGAATGCTTATCCATCATAGCCCACCATCGCCAAGGTTCCGGGTTCGAGACCCTGCTAAATGAGTTTTTTACGATTAAGTCATCGGTTTTTCTTTTATCTCCATATTATGTTCATTAAATTCTTAAAATTATTAACTTTCAAAATTCTAATTATTTATATCTTAATTATTAACTTTCAAAATTCTAAAATCATGGTTGAAGCCGTTACTTTGCGAAATTCCTAAACAAGGATAAGAAACAAAATTACTCTGTGAAATTTAATGATATTTCAGTGAAACCTTACAAGGGAATTTTGCTTTTCATCCTTTCAAAATTCTTCCTCGCCAGGGGAGAAATCACAGAAAGTAGAATGTTTAAAATGAAAGAGTAGGGAGACAATCTGTTCCTAAAAACTCGTATTTGCGTTATTGATTGAAAAATAAGCAAAATACTTCTAATCACATACAAGTACTAGCATACACGAAAATAATGCGGTTAATTTTTTCAAATTAAAAAGATAAATATTTAGATACATATTGGAAACATAAAGCTTGCAATGGTTACAACATCGCCCCTTTAGCTCAGTGGTAGAGCACTGGTCTCGTAAACCAGGGGTCGTGAGTTCAATCCTCACAGGAGGCAATAATTTTTAACCCTTTCCAACCGCATGCAGCTAAATGATACTGATATAAGATTTAGAAAATTTATTTCAAGTCCTTGCTGAGGCTTTTCGACACTTATTCGCCACGTTTATCATTATTAGGTCCTAGTTTTGTCACCTTGTAAAATACAGAAATATGTATTTTGTGTTCTATATTTTCTCGCATTTAAAGATTTATCCATTTAATTGTGCTCAATGGGCACTTTGTAAGACCTTCCTTTTTCTTCTAATTAAATTTGATTACATAAATTACTTAAATGATTGTAAGTAAGTAACCAGTTAGTCATTACATCAGCCGCGCTTTAACCCCAGTGTGCGTATTCACTTTAAAGCAACATTTATGAACTATATTTTCTTTGAAAATTAATGCGTCTAAATTTGATACTTCGCATTTTCTTTATATCTAGAATGTGAATCGTTCAAATCCTTTATAACAAAATTAAAATATTGAAAATTAATAATCACTCGAAGTTATTAATTTTTATATTACATGCACAGTTTTAATATCACAGTAATCCTTTGCGACTTTTGTTCCTCTATCAACAGAGAATGTATATTTAAAAAGTTCTTGATGGTAAAAATAAAGAATCAATAGATCTAAAAGCCTTCGACTTCTCATGCTGAAGGAAAGATTTCAGGGGAGATTGATTCTTTTTATAAAATCAATCGATTTCGTCAAATTATATCTCACATAAAGCTTTAGAAAACTTGCTACTGTAACGCTTTGTTAGAATACGGGCAGAAATCAGAACAGAGAAACGGATGATTTTTGCTTTCAGTTCAGATTCAAGATTCTTAAATTTTCTATTCTGTTTGGGGTTTTGCTTCGACAAACAAAAACACAGTTTTCGATTTCGGGTTCACATCAGAATCGGCCATCTGGTCGTACATAAATTTCTGTAATATCTGTAATACAACCCCCATCATCCATCAGCTAATCCATATGAAAATACAAAAAGATTAAAGCGTGATATTTAACCTGGGTTAGACATTTAGTATTTTCTTTACTCTTGAAAATATGGGTAAGTTGTAAAAATTTGCTCAAGCGTCAGTGTAACGGCAATTTTTATTAAAGTATCAATAATTTATTCTGAAAGAAAACATCAAGGATATTGGAAAGAAAAGAATAGAGATTAAAAATTCTTCCGATTTTTATTGTAATATTCACGCCTTTACTAAATGATTGCCAAGGTTTCGTTTGGGACTAATATTAGAGAAGATTTATTTATGCCGGAGATTGATCTAGTGCCATCTGATACACCTTTGCTATGAGAAGAGGAGAATCCCCATTGAGGACTGTAATCGTTTAGACAACAAGTCTCAAGGACAAAACCGAGACAAAGAAGGAATTTATTTGTCATAGTCCGAGTTTAGCCAAGGACGATTATACGGTTTGTTGTCTAGAGTACGACTATTCAGTCATGTAAATTGGTACATAGAGTAAAGCATTGACCATATTGCACGATTAAGTTTCCGAATAATCAGAAAATGAATCAGGTCGAATTTTTCATTCTGGTAAACCAATGTAGCTGTAGATAACAAAACGAAAGAAAGAAACTAGTTTTGGAAAACTATCCTTATTATATCTCATGTTCAATATTACCAAAATAACACGAGTTACATCTTTCTTAGATATTTTGGATTTTGGGAGAAATTTATGAATTCATGCGATTAGGATGATACGTCAACTTAGCGTAAAAATTCTTTTATAATTAAGGCAAAGAATGTAAAAGCGATGTTAAAAATTAAAGAAAGCCGCATAAAAAATAGAACATAATAAAAATAATTGAGAAATGATAAAAAATTGCTGTCGGTTATTCCTGGTGAAAAGATAATATTTTTATTTAGATTAAAAGGGGATTTATATTCAGGATTACTAAAATACCAAGAAAGCTACCACATCTTATGATATTCAATAATTTTATCAGATTGTACTAAAATAAACTATTCATTACTAATCATATGCTGTATGATATATGGTATACATGATTTGCATATAAAATATCTACATGTTAACTTAGTTTCGTTCCATGATTGGCATTCGTCATCGGAAAGATTACCATAAAGTAAGATTTCTCTGATAAAAACCGCTATTATCGAAAAATTGAAGGAACCCAATGAATAACACAAAATGAGGATCGCTATTAGCATGAAAGTCTATACGGTAAGTACTGAGGTTCAGAATATCTCTCCCCAAATCTCTTAATAAATCTATCTGAAGGCAGTGTACTATAAAAAGTTCAGAAATCTCTTCGTCGGAGATAATGGGAACTATTTTTCAGGAAAGTCTTCTGATGTTTTCAGTTTGGAGTATTGACAGCATGGGAGAGAATTTCATGCGAAAAAGAAATTCACTAGGAGTCGGTAAAAATACCTCGAAGACAAAATTAGGAGTCGAAAACAGGAATGGACAAATGAATGAAGAATTGCGTAGCTTACGAAACTGGCAATTAGTCATCAGAGTATATATAGCCTGCGTAAAGTAATAATAAATGCGTAACTTAAAATTTCACCATCACAATCTATGCAATGGGGAAATACTAATAGTAACGAAAAAATAAAGGTGAGGCAATGCGAAATAGATGAGAAAGAGATCATTTCAGGGACACTATTAAAGAACCTATGACGAAAATAAAAACGCTAATTCCTAAAAGTGATCAATTAATATTCCAGTTCACTATCGATCCAACTACATCTGAACCCTTAGAATCTAGTGATATTCCGTATAAACCTTTCAGAAATTCCAATTTCATCAAACTGGTACATCTACCATGACTAATTATTCGTAACACAGCCGGAACGGAGGACTTGCACCAAAACCTACGGAACATATTTTAAAATTCAAATTTAAGATTACTTTCTATAATTGGCAAAGGAATGAGTCAAAGCGTATGACTTTAAGTCGTCCGAAGCACTTGGCACACAGCGTCCAACTTCGGGTTGTCAACCCCTGCACGGCCGCATATACCGCTGGAGCAACCTCGGTGATCGCTATCGAAACAATCGCCTCCTACATAATCTCCATCCCAGCGTAAATCATAAGAAGTGCACATTAATTATCCAAAGGGGTCATGAGATACCTCCCACAGCCTCTTCACGTGTTCAGGTCGAAAATAATCGAAAGAACGGGCTGTTCTCTTAAGGACGTTATTGTTAACTATAGTACATGCGTTTCTTTAGGGCGGCAATCGAATCAGTTGTTAGTGTGCCAAAGGAGTGAGGGAAGGAGGCTGAGAGCCAGGCAGATGTAGGAGGAGCAGATAGGGGCAGACAGGAAGGGTAAGGCGCCAGTGCCGTCAGAGAAGCATTCCGCACAGTCTGTTGCACGTTGCGAGAGAATAGATGTCAACCTGCTGCTACTGAGAGCGCGCAAATGGAAAAAGGACCAGAAATAAATATATGCCCTTTAGAAGAAAAAGGTTATAACTGGCCTATTTGCATCTAACTAGACCACTGAACATTGCCAAAATATTTGCCAAAGGGATTAAATATTACAACGATCAATTTCGAACAGTTTCACCGGCGCTCGCTGAACATCAGCTGTAACGTCAGGTTCATTTTAATTATAGACCAAGCGTTACGGCGGACAAGTGGAAGGTAACCATTGCCAGATTTATTTTCGTGCACCAGTATTCTTCAGACGGCTTTTTGCTGACGAATTCGTTCAGAATTGCGCAACGTGATTCCGTTTGTACAATAGTACTGCCAAATCGACGGGTTTTTCAAGTCTCACAAGCCAGAGTAATTTGTAGCAGCCAAGTCTGAACTCTGTGACGCTGGATCATGCAATAAGAAGCGAAATTGTTGAAAACATTAGCCCTTCATATTCAGAACTCCGTGGTCTGCAACTCTATGGATCCATCATTTCTTGGATGAGGTTCCGTTTGTTCTTCGATCTCTTTAAGCAATTGTATCAAATTTAACAAAAAAGTCGTTGAATATCAGACTAAATTGCATAAAATACTTTTTCCAACGGCTGAATAAAGTTGTTATCATTGCCCTAGTAAGAAAAAAGTTTCTTCTTTATGAAAACTTTCGATTTAACTATAATGCTCCAAGCAACTAACGAAATGACGATTACATCAGCTATTGATGAATGTGTTGGACATTTCCCTGGCAGCCTTTTAATGAACTTGCATATTTACGCTTTAATTCTAATGGATGGAAACAGAAGTCACCTGGCCTACTCATTGCTTAATTCGCTGAGGAAGGATTCAACATTGACACGGCTAGAGTAAGGCAAAAAAGAAAAACGAACAAAGGGACAAACCATGCATCAATCGACTTAAGAAATTGTAGAGATGAATTAAAGATTGCTGGAGAATCTTGAATAACTTATGCTAAACAGGGAAATTAAAACTGCTCCTAAACTGGAAACTTCGGTTTCTAATACACAATGTATTAGAAACCGAAGCAAGAAAGGTAATTAATCTGCCTTCTTACTTTTAATGCGGCAATCTGGCCAGAGTTCTTGAATCTATGAATTAAAAGTTAGGTTTGACTTTTTGAAAAGTTTTAACAGGTAAACGGTAAAACTACGACGTAGCGTCTTCGAGTGAAATGTCAATTTAGAGTAATATATATATATATGGGAGGGTGAACAACGGTGGGACAGGAAGTTTTCGTGGGTTAGTAAATTGTCCTTTACCCCTTTCTTCTACCGTTGCAATCCCTTCTCCCCCATTTTCTTTTCCGTAAACATTTTGACCTGAATTGTCATTTCACCAGAAGATTCTGACTAGGTAGGGAAGTAGTAGTCTGACTAGGTAGGGGGGTAGTAGGGTCTTCCGGGGTAAAAATTTGTATCTAAGAATGTTTATATTGTGCATACAGGAATGGATCTTCCAATAGGAGCACTAGTTGCAATCTGAGGTGAGGTGACCGTGAAAAGAACGGTTTATCGCTTCTTAAGATGAATAATCTCTTGAAGGGGCCTCGACGTGGTCCTAGAGCCTTAGATAGCTGAGTCTATCTATATACTTATGTATAAATTACTCAAATATATATATAATACAATAATATTTCCCTTTCCCCTAAATACTAATGTCTAAATTCATGCGAATCTTTGCCGAATGCGAACTAAGCACATCATCGATATGACAGTGTTCTCTTTCTCATTTTTGTTAGCTGGAGGATCTTCAACTGCGATGGAACGCACGCATTTCAGGCTCTCTCTTGTAAATGAACACTTATTACATCACGGTTTAATGCTGTTCGGTAATAGTGCTACCGTATGACATCTGTAATTTCCTGATATCTTCAGCGCCAACAGATCGCTATTAAAGGAGACGGGCAATTCTGAGAGCATTTGGCAAGTGGCAATCGCAGAGCGATCTCAATTGCCGTTGCGGTAATCTAATTGGTGTTCTTCCAATCAAACTTCTTTTACCCAGCTCAAGCGCTAAGTTCCCTCTTCCTGCAATCCTCGAAGCTAATACCGCTCATTGGATTTATAATTAAATAATGCTACGTCACACCTTGCAATTAGTTTTGACCGCGGAAGAGGAAGTGAGAAAAGAGGTAACTTGATCAGCTTAATTCTAAGGTTCCAATAAGGTCCCTGGATTATAGAACATAAAAGAGGTAGATGAGTGGATCTTGGGAGTTAATCATAGCTATAGGAATCAGGATGGCTTACGACATTTCTGATACAAAAGCGCATATACAATAGTATGCTGCCGGCGGTAGCGCGTACGTATTAGATTGAAAGAAAGAGAATACTCAAAACAAGCTTTGAAGCATGCGTTTGCAGATAAATAAAAGCTTCACAACCATTATTTAGTATCTATACAAACAAAATGTTTGAAAAAGAGATATGTTTTTCTCAACATATGTGGGATTGCATTTCTGCTGGCCTATACTTGCTTAACTCTGGGTTTCATAAGTCTTAAAGTATTAGATCTCCTCTACCTTTAAGTACTTTATTACGAGATATTAAAACATTCCTTTAAATGGTATAATATCGTACGAATTAGTTATACGCTAGCCATGTGCTGATTTCCGGTTAGACCTGGCTTTAGCTATTACTCGATGTTTGTTGCGTATAGCTATCATAAGGAAAACCATGCTGATTCACACTGCCTGCATAACCAGCTGATGTGTTTTCAAATTTTAAATTACTATACAGTGCCTCATACTATGCATATCAATAAACATTTTTTTACATGCATTGTTCTCACACAGTGATATTCTTTCCCAAGAACATGGGGACTCACTCACAAACCATATTTTAATGACTAATGACTAGCCAGGTCAATACGAACGCAAATTTACACGCATCGCCTCTTTAGCTCAGTGGTAGAGCACTGGTCTCGTAAACCAGGGGTCGTGAGTTCAATCCTCACAGGAGGCAAACATTTTTTAGTCTTATCTGGAGACCTGTTTGAATTATATCAAGGGAAAATTCTTGACTTAGTTAACAGGCCATTGATAGAATATTATTCGAATTCTTACAGGTGTTGGGGTGCTCATATCAATTATTTAATTACAAGGTATGTACATTCAGTTTTACCGACTGTAATTTTCGACTTCATAGATTTTCATACTGAGTATAAAAATAAGACACTTGATTTAATTTCAAGGATTTGTCTCTGTGGTAGAGATCAACCGTCAGATCAGCTTTTTCTTCTGAATAAGTAAAAAAAATATGAATTCAGTTTAATATGATTCGTAGAGTCTATGTTATTAACACCCTCGGCAAAAGTTGTGAGCAAAAGGTATGGCAATGATAACAAACAAAAATACATTTAAAATAAGTAGGAAATAACCTAGAAGATATTTAAAAACGTTTGTGTTTCTTCTATCAAATATTTAGACCATCTGAGTTTAATTTTATTATTTTTTGTTTTTCTTATCATATTCTGGAAATGTTCTAAAGTGATTATCTAATGTCTGAAAATTATTTACAGCATTATAAATTAAACAGCTACCTTTTTATGAATCTGTTGATAATATTATATTTATAGAAACATAAAGAGAGTAGAATATGAACATCTTTCACGATTTATTTTAAGGATATTTAACGTTGGAATTGTTAACATACTAGAATAGAACGCAGCATCCGATTGAAAAAACTTGTTGGTATTCTAACTTCAAAAATAAATACTACTTCGACTTTATTTTAAATATAAGAGAATACTTCTGGGGAAAAGACGGGGCAATCGTTCCCTCTCTTTCTTCATTATTTAAAGCAAATGATAAAACGAGTAATACAAAAATAAGTAACAATAATATGAATTTTCCTACATCCTTTCCTAAATATATTTATTGTCATACGACGAATAAACTCCAAAAATTGATTTATTACAAAATATTAATTTCTGCAAAGTAATAAGCCGTGAACTGTAGATATATAAATCTACCGCTACATTCAGAACTTAACGAGTAAGCATCCTTTACTAAATAAGTACTTAAGTATCAAAACTTTCAATTCACTCTTTTCTCACTATAAAAGTCAAATTTTAACTGCTTTCAAAGAGCATGGTTGTTTGAGACCGACGCTACTTCAACCTCATCATCTCAAATTTGAGGAATTGTAATAAAACTTCCGTCGGACCTAGCCACATTTTCGCAATACATTTTAGCTTCTTTGTTTTCGTACGCTTATCTCCTAATATCATTGTCCCGCAGAAATGGGCAGGATCTTGCTGTTATTAGAGGGCATCAAAAGAAACAAAGTTATCTCTTTGCGAAAAGGATCGCGGAAATATACATCCGCCTTCACCACAACATTAGGAGCTTTCAAGAGGAAGAAGTTGCATGCATACATCCTGTGGAAAACGAAACAATCATTGGCTGAGAATCGCCACCGTAGGAAAAATGGATAACGAGGAAGGAAGCTACTCAGAGATAACTTTCATTGCGAAACTTTCAAATCTTCCAGCTAAATCCGGCTAAATTGAAAACAATTTCTCGGATTGTGTGGTGCAAAAGGAAATTATGAATGAACTACCCCGTTCTCCACCCACGTAAAGGTACATACTTTCAAGTTTTCCTGACGTCACTGTGGGATTTTTCTGGTGTTATATGCAAGTCATCCTACTCCACGCAACGAAACGCAACATTTACTTCATTTTTCCCTATCTTACATTCATGACTAATCTGAAAGGTTGCGAAACAGCTATTGTTATGACTGAATTATGTGGAGCGAAGAGGTGAATGATAAGTAAAGAAACACCAAGTATAAGCTGAAGTGTTTTAGAAAAATGGCTTAAACGTAATAGAATTCACTAATAATTATTATAATAGATCTAGAAATACAGAAAGAAGGTCCATAATAGTTAGCTGGGTTTGAATAACAAAATTCATAATTTTTAAAGTTAGTATAATGGTATGTAAATAAAAAAGCCACTGCTAAAAAGGGAAATCGATGAGTGAATAGATTCCGAGTAGATTCCAACAAATTAACTTGAGAAGGTTGAAAGGATTGGATTTTGTTCAGAAAGCTTTAATATGGTTGCATTCTTAATAGATTTTTCTGTTGTTTATTACTTTTAATGATGGACAACGTGAAATTTAATTGGCTTTAGACGGAAGCAGATGATAATGCGATTTCCCTCTAGTAATTATCGATGCTATTTCGGCAAAAATATGGAACCTTTATGAATGAAACTTCATTGACATTTTGGACAATTGGTCATTTCATTGACAATTTGGACTGAAAAGGATAATAGAGTGCGACAGTGAGCTGTAGTTTTTGTAATTAGAGGATATATGTAGTGTGAATGTTATGGTGGGGTGACAAGCAGGTATGTGTAGATTAAGTCTTGATGTAGTGTAGTGGTGTTTAAATACTGTGTATTGTTTTTGAGAACTGCGTGGGTAGTAACGTTAATTGTGGAATATTTATCTCTGTAACGTCTTGTGTAGGAATTTGGGGTTTTAATTATGTTGCCTATAGATGATGGTTGGGGCTGCCACCAGAAGCAATTCTACTAGCAGCATACCTACTAATAAGTAAATAAATACATAAATGGAAGAAATATTTACATTATGTGTCATATTTCAACGAGACATCAAAAAACGTCTCTTTATGTTTCATTGGAGTTTAATTTGATTAGTCATTCTTTGCTATCAGCGTATGTCTTCTAGACAACTATCTGTTATAATATTATACAACTCACTCACAAGAATGCAGCTAAGATACTTAATTGATAATTTTCTCATTGAAACTATCATTAATTGCCTTACAATTGATTGCCGTGACTCGAAATGAATCATACGCTTGAGATAAGAACGTTTTTATTTAGTTTGGTTAATTTATACGTATTTATTATGCTGTCATAAGAAACGAAAACATTATTCACCCCTGATTACGGCCAATCCTTTATCTCCTCAATGTTTTCTTATGCATCTCATTTTACTAATTATATAATAGGTAATAATAGTTACTTGATAAAAGCTCTTTTCTAATAAAAAAATGCCTTCAAATTCCCTTCCAAAATTGAGAGTAGAAAGCAAGAACGAACGTCCGGGATCAAATCTGTAAGATCCAATACGGAAAAGCAATTTTCCACGGCAAATTCACATAACACAAACATTACTTCTTTTAATGAATATTTGCAGTACTAAACTAAATATTTAGAAAAGAAAGAGGTCACTTAGGAAATCAAAGGAGTGCAAAGGAAATCGATGCCGTAGTTTATGTTGAAACGGTGAGCATGAGAAATGATATGGGAAAAAGTAATTAAGATTTACAGTAGAAGTCTGAATACTTTCCAAGACCTGGGAGCAAATGATAGAAATATTCAGGAGAAAGTAAGCCATCTTGATTATGAATTCGTGCAAACTGTACATGTAATAGTGAGTGTTTATGTTTAAAAAATAATTTGTGACAGAAAAACGCTATTAAAAGAATGTATATGGATATACAAATTTCAAAGAACAACATACTAGAGACGCCAGCCCACCGCCGTGGAAATGTCATTGTAAATGTTACAGAATAATACTGTTTTGTTTATTTTATAAAATGTTTCATCAAAGATTGTATTGCATTCATAGCTGTATTAATTGTTATTTGGGGTTGGATCAATTATAACATTGCATAGAAATAGCAAACGGAACTTTAGTGTTTCATTAGTATAAATAATTTATCATTTCGTGTTAATCAAGTTACCTAAATTCTGATATTGATGCAACATGAATAATGTATATATTATGTAAATTTAATGAAATTCTAGATAGAATATACAGTCTAATTTATACTAGAGTTTAGATACAGACGGAGTAAAATGTGGATCCATGGAGCTTGTATGTATATACCATGGGCTCTTAACCAAAATAGTAAATAAATGAAAGAATAATAAATACTCAATTGATAATTCAAATGAATACACATTAAAAGAAAGAGCGGCTTTAAAACAAACTGTAGATTTCAGAAAGATTGTGAAGCAGCTGAAGCAATTCGTATAAAAGTTGTTCCTTTAACAACTTTTCCTGCATAATTAAGGATTCGTTCCATAATTAGCGTCTTCGGATGACCTCTTGAACGGCCCTTACTCATACAATGTGACTACTATATTTCGGGAGAAATCCAAGCGTTTAGTCCGCGACACGTAGGCGCCGCGAAGAGTGGCATCCTCATCCCAAGCATTTGACGTCAAAGAACTCCCGAATTGGCAAGTCTAGAGACGTAGAGAGGTTACGGAACAAACCTCTTCTCGCTTTTATAAACGCGGGAACTAGCTTCCTTTGAGACAGCGCCACCAAATTTTTCGCGCGCTGGTCGCAACGAAGATTGAGGAGAGAATTTCGATCAAATTCCGTGTCTCGAATCTCCGTCTTGGAATAGAGTAAAGGACTGAGGGAAAGTGACTGAAGTCTTATTCTACTGGAAAGGTCGTTAACGAAATAGTTCTCACCTTACTTTCCTTTACGCCAATAAACCTATCTGAGAAAAGTCCCAAGTAAGGCATACCGTTACCCCATGGAAACCTTCTATCTGTTTAGCAGTACTCCTCAGCTTTCCCTGCCAGTCCCACCACTTCCCTTTCCTTGAACCTTTCCTCCTACAGTTTTGGCTCCTTAACATAAAGGGGTCCTTTATCCTTTATCCCTTAACAAGACCTTTTGTTGGTTCCTCTACTAATGATAGCCAATTTGCGCCGTAACCGTTGATGATCCTTGCGGAAAATTGCTACCTCGTTTTCCTATTTTCCTATGACATTCCTAGCTAGTTAGTCACTTTAATACGCTGAAAATAATTTTATAAAACAAGACGAGAAGGATGTTGTAGTACATAGTTTTTTCTTCACTGGTGAATTTGGATGTGCTATTTGTACAGTGGTAAGCATGTGGTATTTAACTCACTTCATCATAAAAATCTGACAAAACATTTTCATTCGAAATTCACCCAACTTTGACTAAAAAGTTTAACTTTGAGAAAGACTAATATATACCATCCGTTATAAACTAAAACCGTATATTTAAATCCATCATAATCATTGATTTGAAATGAATCACGAATGAAATTATTTGTCATTCTAAATACTGGAAAATGAGATTACTTTCAGTATCAATGTCCTTTCATAACAATAAAACACTAATCACGCAATATTGATAAGCACAATATTTTGAGAATATTAAAATTAAAATTATATCAACTCCTATAACTTATAAAAATATCTCCATCACTTTGCTTATGTGAATAATAGGAAAACAAATTAGGGAAACGAACGAGGAGGTTCTATAGATGGTTGGGGAGAAAAGAGTAATGATTGATGTAATTAAAAATAGACAAAAGAAATGGGTGGGTCAAATATTGAGAGGGGAGGGATTGTTGAAGAAAGCGATCGAGGGAAGAATGCTAGGGAAAAGACAGAGGGGAAGACAAAGACAAAAGTTATTAGACGAATTAAGGGGTGGGATAAGTTACCGGGAATTGAAGGAGAGGGAATTAAATAGGGAATGTGGGGGCACATGAACCTACCGAAAGGTAGATCACTTTATATATAAATGAGGGATCCATTCACAAAGGTTTTTCAAGTAAGCCTCAGGAATTATTTCCGAGAGCAATGCATATGATTAAATGGGTAAGTAGTTGTAGAATTAGGCTATAATTATATGTATTTTAATCAATCAAACGAAAACTGTAGAATTTAATCTAAAATGAATTTAAGTTTTAAAGTTTCTCAAGCATAATGTGTAGCATAGACATATATCATGGGTCACCAATCTGGTCCCTACCGCCCTCTAGTAAGCGATTTCATGTTTTCAGGTGGGTGGTATTTCCTAGATGATAAAGGGATGATATATTGATGTAATCATGCGAAAATATCCAATGGCTACATTGTGCAACTTAAATTTATCACTAAACATCATTATTATAAATACATTTGCCAAAATTAGTTCCACGAGTGCTTCTTTTCTGAGACGGTAGAAAAATTACACTCTTAACAAGAGTGCAACTGTGGGCAAGGATCTCAGGGTCAATACGCAAATTCTAAAGCAGTCCTCTTTATCACCAGTTTTGATCACCAGACCACCAGAGTCTAACGTCAGAGAGGATTCGTCAGAGAGGAGAAAATATGCGTCTGTATCATTTTCCCGAAAGAGATCAACGATTAAGCTTTTACTGGATCAAAGCAAACCACCTACACGGTAACCCAAAAATGATCCAGGTCGGTAAAAGATCTTTCACGTGTTATTTTGGAACTACTGCAGATTGGTTAAGACTAATCGTTAGCAGAAGCAAATCGGTCGATTATTCAGAGAGCTATGAGATAGGAATATGCGTAATTAGGTCTTTAGATTAACTGCTAAAATTATATTCTGATACATCGGCTAACGAAGATAATTCGTTCCTAAATCAAATTCGTAATCCGAAACGTGATTCCTCATTGGTTTCCATAGTGAATCTTTTAATTCGTTCTGGATGCTACCCACTGTTTAAAGATATATGGAAAACGAGTGAAATATCAGATGGCTCACTCCATGGGGAGAAGCGAAAAACCGAGTAGAATCGACCGATTATTCGGCGCACAGAGGAAATATTGAAAAATCGACACTTTTTTCGAATAATTCGATGGAAGCTAACGATCGGATTATTTGATTATTCTCATTCGATTGTTTCCAACTGTACGCGCATCCACTAAAACATTCGTTTACAGAGTCCGGAAAACATCGAAAATTCAATGGCAGTAAAATTCGTCAGCCAGGTTACTCGTTAACCGAAGTAACACTGTATAGGCTTATTTGGAATATTTCAATGATCTTGAAACCGAAACAAAAATTTTCATAATTCAAACGGCATTTTAACTTCAATATTTATTAATTTACTCGATATAATATTACATACATTAGCATGAAATAATAAAATATATATCATTATTATGTATATTTTTATCTCATTCTGTATAGTTTTTAAATTAAAGAAAATAATTTTATTTATGATTATTTTTTCCCTCACTATGTTTTCGCGGGTTTTTTCGCTCCCCTCATTGTGTGGGTGTTTTCCCGCATCTTGGGTTTTTTCTCTATCAACCTACAGCTGTGGAGATTTTTTTCCCCTTAAACCAAATATTTCCTTTCTCGTTTTTTCCTCTTCTCTTTTATTAGTTTCATTTAATGTATTTGCGTCTGTAATTCTCACGTAAGTTCATCATAGGAGGTTATGTAGAAGAGAGGCCCACTCTCCAATAATAATAATTCATATGATTTTCATAATATGCTGATGTAATTAGAACACAAATTCTCATCCGTTGGGCGATGTGTTGATTGACGTCAACCACGACACACCCACGGAATTTCGCAGTGGTCTACTGTGGAACCGTGAATAACTGGAATTATATCACTCGCTTCCTTCCTGAATGGGGATCGCCATGGGAAATGAAACCGCATCGAAACGGGAATATATTCTAAATTCAATAAAGAACCAGTGCTACTTCCACTGGCGAAGATAGTTATATCTACAAAAATATTCGTAAGCCGAAACTGTTTCCGCTCAAAGTCACCAAACCTAAAATAGATGCAAATACAGTGAAAATAATTACCAGTATTTGCTAGCGAGTGGACAAAACTCACACTGAAATTTTTGTGAACGTGAGGCGTGAGCATGTTTCCTGGTTAGTTTGATTTTAGAAACAGGAAAAAACAGGACGAGGGTCACTCGCTACTTAAGGTTTCCTCATATATAAATATATACGATAAAAATTAAGCTTACATGAAACACAAAACGTTGAGAAAAATTTTTAGAGATCCTTGTAAGTTATTTGGAACCTTCCTTGATTATATAATTTAAAGAAGAATTCCAAATTCTTCATTTAATAATATAATCAAGGAAGGAAAAACGGATTCTTTTTAGAGCATATCAGTAATAATTTATTAGCTAAAATATGAATCGAAAAATGAAACTAAACCCTCAGCTCTTAGATTTACAAAGGCCATATTTGCTTCCTCTTTACGACTAAGGTGCCGATGAAACTCTATTTACGCCAGGGCTCGTTCAACTGTTTCGTTACCGAATTCCCACCGTTCTTTAATACTGAATATGGTATGGGCGCCAATGCATCAACTACATTCCTGTCGGGAAGCCTCAGGTGAAATGTTTACGAGAGTCGACGTTGAGAGATTACGAAAGTTCTGCTTGTACACCTGCTCTCCTCCAACAAACAGATTAACCTGTTGTATACCAACTGAATGGACACACCCACGCTTTTATGAAGTTGACATTATTTTTAAGAAGCAGAAAGGGAGAATATGATATTTCCGTTAATAGACTGAAGTTCAACGGCTGTCTGTTAAGTCATCAGCCTGAAGGCTGGCTGGAACCTTATCCCCTAGACGTTAACTACAAAAAGCCCTGATGAGGACTCACTAGACAAGATGAAGAGTGAGGTATGTAGTTTTCCCTTTTTTCTCAATGATCCAAGCTACTCTAAGCGAAAAAAGTCCCCATTATCAGCTCAACGTCCGTATAAATAGCACTTTACTCAGCATTTAATGAGTGACTAAAATTAATGCTATTATAAAGTTATAAAATATCGTTTATGCCTCAGTAGAGTTTATATTATCACCAGTTAATAAAATTGAGGCCAAATTAAACAAGGGGTACATTTTTTTATCCTGTAACGAAAAAATAATGAAAAATATTCCACCCATCAAGATATGGTAATTCTTCAAATTATAATAGTAGATAATGAAAAAGTGTTGAAATGAAGTTATCCCCACGATGTATTGCACCTTCAGGTCGTTTTACTTTTCCGCGGAATGTTAGAAATGCTAATGGCTTATGAATAAGATAGGGGTATCGCTGTTTTTACACCCCCTGCCACACCCCACTGGCAACTTGCAGGATTAGTATTTGAAAATGAGCTATGATCCAATGAAATGCATGGAAGGAGATAGAGCGAAAAACGACAAAAAGGAATCATAATAGAGACTTGTTGCCCCGTGAGAAAATCTCGCAGACAGACACTGATTCTCTATTTTCCCCCTCAAAAACATTTCAACAAACACTCCAATCACCACAAACGAATACACTACCACTAAAAAACCTAAAAAAGTACCTTCATATTCTGTATCATGTATATCCGTTTCGATATATCGTTTTTATCGATAGATATCGAAATCTACACATCCAGTATCGAAACTCTACGAGTAAATTCAAAATTCAACTCGATTTTTTGACTAAATGGTTGATTTTTTAAAATTTATTTTTCTCTTTTTATCAGGAGGCAGGGAATTTAATATTTAAAATGGTGCGTCTTTTGTATTTTTTAAGGGAGTTTGAAGGGAGAAAAGCACTAGTCGCCGAAAAGGGGTGTTTAGAAATAAAATATAGAGGATAATCGTGAATCAACAAACTGGGACCTCGGATTTTCATTTCGAGCGCGTAAACGGCGAATCGAAAACCGAGAATGTAAACCAAGTTCTAAGTGCGAGCATACTTTCCATTATTTTCCTACGCCTGAGGGAGGGATCCGGTAACTTATCTGGCCAACCCTCCTGAAAATTTTTAGCGGCGTTCTATTTCCTTCCACCGCGAAAAATTTTTAAAATTTAAACGAGCAAATCTCAAACACCATAACTTCGAAATATATTAGGAGGCAAAATGCCGACTACCCCGCTCTCGCAAAATTTACTGTCGCATTCTATTTCTACCTCTCTTGAATGCCACACGCTCCTCCGCAGCGCACTATATCTTCGCATCACCGAAACGGAATTCAGTGCGTCAATGCTTCATCCTTTCGGCGCACTAGTTTTAAATAACTCAATCAAAACTTTCTCTCAGATTCGTAGTAAAGATTTCTTTCATAGATATTAACGTTCAACTCGTCGGCGAAGTGCCGCAAGTAGTTTAATTCCGTTCGGGTTTTATTCTCGGCTTCATTTCCAAGTCATCGAGTCATTTTATCGACACTTTTGCCAAAGTTCCCTCCTAAGAGGCGCTCATTCGCTCCGTGACGTGAAGACTGACGTCAAGCTAATACATTTACACCACCCACGAGATTTCGTAATGTCCTCTCCTCAACGTGAAGTCTTGAGTTACGCGAATGATTTCATTCAACCCGAAATAAAGTACTTGAATATGGATTAGGCTGATGAAATTTTGAAAAAGGTCAATTCCTCATAGTCTCGACACCGAAAAAAACTGATTCTACCTATCGAACTGATGACTTTTTCAGAAGTCGTGGTTAAGCTTTAATTCACCCCATTACCCACTCCTTTAGTAGGTTCTCAGAGAGAGTAAAATCTGCTATATATTTCGGCAAAGGATGTGAAATTATAAAGAATTTTTTATTAAATATTTCATTAATTAAAATGAGGAAATTCTGGTAAAAGTATTCACCAAATATGAAATTTCATCAGAAACGAGCTACGACTGTTAATAGTTGATGACCCATGGGATAAACAATAAAAATAAAGTCTTACAGCATTGAGAATCTAATCCAACTTCTCCTCTACTAGGCGGGATTCACTTTCTACTCTTGAATAATTGAATAGTTCCAAGTTTGGAGTTCTGTATCGTTTAAATCTTATATACATGGTAACAACGCTTTTCCATGTAGATTTCATCATCATATTCCATATACTTTATACATGAGATACATGAGAACATAATCGTAAAGTTAAGAGAAACATTGAAATAAAATATGTAGTAATTACTTTCTTGTATTTTTTTGGAGGCAGTGCCATTAATGTTATCCTAGAAGAAGTTTCGATTGAACTTATGATTATGGGTGTATCTTTTACTTTTCCAACTATTTGAACTTCTAACACAGATATGTGTAATCAATCCTCAAAACGCGAGAGAAGCGTTGACAAATATCCACCTCAAAAGAATAAATTTCAAGCATGAAATAAAAGTTCCCTGGCTAGAGAGTTTATTTCCCATCTTTTCCTCCAGCCCTATTTTGGCAATCAATACATCCAAGAACGTCGAACATGTACTCGTGTTTGAAAGTCCGTCAAAATATCTCCGTTTGGATGCTTATCCTGCCTCAAGCGCGAGTCTGTATTCCCTCAATGGATTCCTCATGGCTGAGGAATTTTCTCTCATAAACAAACTGCAGACGCTCTTCCTCCTACCTTCCACGTGCCTTTCGCCCATTTCCTCTTTAACATCCTTCTGCTTTCCACATTCCCTCTTTCCATTTGCTATCTTCTATGAGCCACACGTGCAAAGTCTGACTCCCTCGGGGCGAATGTTAGCCACAAAGCAGTTGAAATGTTCTGCAGACTGTTGGACGCATGCTATTCGAGTTATCTGCCTGAACTTTTTGTGAAACACAAACAGAAAACGTAAAAGCATCCGAAACCTATTGATATCTATTTTTTATAATAGATAGATACATGAACCCTTTATTAGGCGAGGTTAGGCCCGTGTGGGCCTCTCTTCCACCTAAGCTCGTGTGAAATTATTACATACAGATTATAATTTAATATATAACAAAAGAAAGTGAGTGGGAGAAAATCTCTGCAGTTGAGGGTTGTAAAAGAAAAAAACCCACGTTGCGGGAAATCTCCCACAAGAAGGAGGGTGAAAAAATCCGCGAAAACACAGAACATAAAATGTGTATACATTCAAAGATATCAATAAGAATATAAATATATAATGGAGAGAGGAATCTTATCTAAATTACTAAAATCACCGGACACATACTGAAAGCTTACTCCCCCTGCTGCATGCAGAATGGCGGCTTGCTGGGTATCACGTGGGTATATAGACGTGGACGAACATTGACTTGAATTCCTCTATAATTACTTCCTTTCAAGATTTATGAGCCGTTATTATACTTTCATAATCGTACTGGTAATCATGAAAATCGCTTAATTAATACATTTTTGGATTGATATATGGTAAGAGTAATGGCATGGCAGAGTTAAAGTAAGTAATCTATTTTTAGAAATCACAATTTTACTTCAAACCCATCGATTCCAATATTTGTAAATTTACAAAAATTGGAACGGTATATGAATGATATGATGATATCGCAGTATTCTTGGTAGGTTTCAAAAACCAGGGGAAGACTTTCCTCACCCCAGAGGTACCGTCTGGAGGGCATTAAAAAATATGAAATGGGCAGACCAAGCAACTAATGAAGAAGTCCTTGAAGAAGAAGATGGAGTGAGAAACCAAAGTTTTGACAAAAGAAGAGGAAATTTAATCGAACTTAGGCAGAGGCACAATAGTCACCTGAAGTCCATTTTTGAAGGAATAGTGGAAGGAAGGAGAATGTAGGAGAAAGAACTAAGTTTCATTATGAGAGGCAGGTAATGGAAAGTGTTAGACATTTAGAGGGAATTAAGTGAGTGATCGGAGACAGGAAGGCTTGGAGGGCTACACAAATCTATATTTTGTTTAATCGACAACCTCAGCCTTCACTTCACAGAATCTAGCCATATACCTATAGCGTGCATTTAACCCGCAAGTACTTTTCTTCTGTGCTCTTTTTTCAAGCTATATATTACTTTAAATTTGATATAACAAGGAATCAATTGTAGAAAGAGACTTATTAGTTTAAATCTCATAAAGTATTTTGACCATTAAACCCTCGATAAAGTATTTTTACCATCTAACCCCTGATAAAGTATTTTTATCATCATTATGATAGCCTCATGGAAGAAAATGAAACAGGAAATGAAAGATAGTAGAAGACAATGAAAATTGTTGAAGTTAAAAATTCCTGGAAATACATTGAAAGGTGTGTACAAAGATACGCTGATTTATGTTTCTTAATAAAAAAAAGCAGTGGATGTCGCCCCCTATACTTGGAAGCAGGATTTGCATTGCGGCAGTTCTCGGAAAGAACGCCCGCTAAACAACAGTTAGAAATGGTTTCCCTGACTCTTCCTAGTTAACCGTTATTCTTTCAAATTTTGGCAACCAACGTCTGAAAAGGCACAGAAGAAACGTCGATACGATTTTTGAGAGAAAGTTTCGAAAACCCTTACCCTGATGGCGCGTTGGAAAGCTCCGAAAGTAACTTAATTCCTCCTGATGAAGCCCCTGAAAACTGAATTCTGAGGAACGTACAAAAATATTCGTGCTTAACTTCATTCGGTAATTTTTCATTCCCTGATCTTGAAATTTAAAATTTTATGATCTCAACCAGCACACGTGCTAAATATATCCGTGACACGTTGCTCTCCTACTCTTCTTCCGATCCTTAACTTTTAAATTTTCCTTATAACCGTAGCATACCGATTAAAATAGTCTGCTTTCGATGTTCACATCCGCATAGTTTATAGGTCAACTTGTCAGCTCGCCAAAAATTTCTTCCTCGTGCGGCCCATAAAGTACTTCTCTAATTGCTACCGAAGGTTGTTAAAATCTAAGCAGCCGAGATGTTCCGCCGTTTTTCTAGGAAGACCCAGCAGTAACTGTCTTCAGCATCGCTTCGTTTTTGCACTCGAATTTGAGAGACGTGGCCTATTGCGCAAACTAAGTTACCCCTGCAAAAGAAACATGATAAGGTATCCCAATCTGCTCCTTCGAATATGCCCTGATGTTTCAAGGAGTTTCAAGGGAAGATTTTATGGAGATTCCAGAGCGTTATCAAGATAGGTAAGTAAAATCGATCTCACACGTGGAGGGAAAGATACGAACTTTTTTTATTTTATCGTGAGATGGAATATAAAATTGAGGTCAAGGTGAAGTGATTTTTTTGCTAGCTATGAAGATAATTACTTATTTCGTCGTTGACCTTGAAAGCTATTCCTACACCTTGCAGGATACTCGATAAGGTCAGATTAGCACCCAATGTAACCGTCAGGTAAACCTACATCCTATCTATGAAAATAATTTTACGTATGGACAGTTCAGGATATTAATTTCCCAAGTAATTACTGCTTTCAAAATGGAAGTATAATAAAAATATGTGGAAGTTTCATTGCCTATGAAAACTTTTTGAGGGACATATTTGAATTTAATATCATAAAATTTTATCCCGTTGAATATAGGAAACTCCTCAATAATATCAAAAATTAAACTACAAATGAAATTTACAGATACATACTGAATGAAATCCAAATATTGTTGCAAATATTTCACTGCTAAAACAACTTGTTACGACTCAATGGAAACTACCGTAAGTATTAAAAAAAGTAGTTTTCTCAATAATTAACTATCTTACACGATAGATCTCAATAAATGTACTGCACCTTCGGTTAACAAAAATATGGCATGACTTCTAAGGGAATATAGGCATTTACTGAAAACTGTAGATTACTTACAATACCATAAACAACGAAAGATTTATTTACTTATCCTAATAGCCGTATAACAAGATATGTTAACAAAAAGTGTGTATTTAAGATACCTCAATATACCGACTTCGAATCAATTAAAATCACTCCATTTTCCTAAAAATTTGAAAATTAAAATTTACTTTCTAAATAGGAGTCGTTTATTTAAGTCCATCAGCCTTTTGCTCTTAATTCATGCGGTTAAGAATTAACTTAAGCGTTCCTTTCTCAAGCGTAATCCTTTAGTGACGCCACATTAATAAAACGTCGCGGGAAACTTGTCTGTAACCGCCAAAAATTTCGAAATTCGCATGCAATCCCTGGGATAGTTTCTTGGCCTCCCAGAGACAAAAGCATCTCGAGTTTCGTCAGAAATTAAGAAAACGATTCAGGAAAGAAACTTCGAAACGGTCTAGAAGTGAATGGAATCTTCTCTGATGACTCACGGATGTTACTCCTGTATCAATCACAGATCGAGAAACGGACGTCATATCGTTGGATCTAGAAATTTCATTGTTCCATTTAAGAGAGTCTGACCTCAGATGACAAAGAGATTTCCGCCTTATCATCATTGACAAAGGTGTTCCTTATCGCTCACGTGTACGTCACCACTGGCCGACTCTGGACCAGATCTCTCACCTCCCCCGGACTTTCGACCTTACACAGATCAAAATACAAAACAACGATACAATTCCAAGAATAGTTTTTTTTCGAAAATTCGAGGCGTTTTTCATGTTGATGCGCGGGAACTAACTCTGCTAACTCTCTCCGTAAACTCATCACTTTCCGGCAGCGAAAGTGAAGGACTGCCGAGAAAGGTCCTCGGAATATATAAAAGGAAGTTACGTAAATTCAAAG
The DNA here is from genome assembly GCA_036926295.1 of Pachydiplax longipennis. Classification (NCBI taxonomy): domain Eukaryota; kingdom Metazoa; phylum Arthropoda; class Insecta; order Odonata; family Libellulidae; genus Pachydiplax; species Pachydiplax longipennis. The sequence continues at coordinate 16,560,211 of JAVFKF010000001.1, read as the reverse complement.
GTGAAATTTAGGTAAATAAAGGTCGGTCTTGTTTGCGCTGGTTAAACCTTGCATCAGGCTGACAGCATTGGAAACGAAGCAATGACCAAGGACCAAAGCGAAGGCTTCATTAGAAAAGCCGGAAAGGAGAAGCTTAAATTTTGGTGATTTGCATTTCTCATCAAATAGAAGCATCTCTAAAGGAATCCGTTTAGTAAAATGTCGTAAAACACTTTTGGCCACATCTCTTTAGTCCTGTAATTTTATATCCCCCTGCCACACGCCACTGGCGGCTTGCGGGGTACTCATCTAAATATAAAATCTATATGCAAAATCTGTTACTGTGAATTAAATGCAGCAATTATGCGGTTTATATGAACGAGAAAAATGCATTGAAAATAATATTGAATAATTTCCGCTACCTTAATATTACAAACAACTAGAGAGAATAAATGTAGACGATGAGTTTACAGGTTTCCTTTTAATCCGGAAGGACATGATTTTAGGAAACAATTTTAACTCATACATGAACGGTGTATAAAAGGTATCCCTCAAAATATTCCTTATATATATACGAATTAAAAATTTTTTAATGCCGATGTACCAAGAAAATTATCTCTTGAATTTTCATACCCAAAAATACATCCGTTCTAAATTTCGGAAAAAGTTCAAAAGAAAACAATCTCTACAGAAGGTGGATTCTTCCAGCCACCCATTGGTGAAGTATGCATACCGCCCCTATGACTAATGCATCAGATCGATGAATAATGCAAAGGCCTTGAGTGACCTCGCTTCACACATAAATCTACAGCAATAGAGCATTTCTCTCACTCAAGAAAAAGAATGAAATTCTAATCTTTCCTGACAGAATTTCCTGAAAAAGAAGTCCATTTTCGCATGGTCACCCAATCAATAAAGCTGTGAAGAAGTCTAATCATATGTTAGCAGGCACTAAATCTTCCTCATAAAGAATCCTTGAGTACATCGGAAGAGACATCCCTTCCGTAGACAAATTAAGATCGTAGAGTATAAGAAAGTCGCACTTTCAACACGTGGTCTCTTTTTTCACTTCAACGCAGATGAGACGGAGGCCAAAATGGACTGGAGCCAGATGGCCCGCTAAAGGAAATATCGTGTGCAGAAGATGACCAAAAGGGAAGGATAAAAAGAGACGAGAGAGAATAAAGACCCCGCTGAAATTCATTGGCAAACGCATTCGAGTCGGCTCGCATTCGCGCTAATTGAGGACTCTAAAAGGCGCCCTTTGCTCCAATGGCAGAAAAGGATGATGAGAAGATCCATTAGGTATGACGTCCTTTTCTTGATCTTTGATTGCTGTAGGGGTGATATCTATGAGTCATCAAGGAAGGTTCTATTCACTTCTAGACTATTTCGAAGTTCCTTTCCTGAATTGTTTTTTTTTTAGATTTTTGCGGATAGAAACCGTTTTATTTCAATTAGTGAGACCTTTTTTAGTCCTCTATATTTTCAGGATAATTATAACGCCGTGGCATCATTATTATTGTTTAAAGATTGATGTTTTTCGCTTTTAAGAGATCACCCCTGCTATAAATCATACATAAACTTTGTGATTGACAGTATATGAATGGATTTTAAATTATGACAAATCTATTTGAAATATGCTACGCTTATTATAATAAAAATCCCGTTAACAGAAGAAACTAACTCAAATTTTCTTTTTAAATATATCACAAATTTAAATTTTCATGGTTTCATTTTCATTAATTAATTATTCATTCGTCATGAATTGTAGCTTTTATTTCTTATTTATTTAGTTCAATTTCGGCTTTCTGGTTCTCTAAGAGTAGAATGGTGGTTATACACAATCTCTTCATTATCCACGGACTCATCACTGCCAAATTTAAGCTTTCACGCTATAGTATAGAATTTGAACATTGAAATATATTAGATTTTTTAAACACTTTATAGTAAAAGAGCGAACGGTACAATTGAGAAATTTATATCCCAAAATACTTTAACAGTGGAATTGTATTCTAGAAATTTCTTTTAATTAGATGTTATCAAAGGCCTCAAAGGTAGCAACTGATAATTTGATAAAATCGCTAAAATGAAAATTTTATGACTGCATTGGTTTTAATTGCTGTTTTATTAGATAACACGAGAAGAATTGAAAAGTTTAAAGTGATTCCTGAATCATCTGACCCTGAGCTACAGCGATAATTATAAGTGGAATCAGAGTTCACATCTTTTCCATATCAAAGTTTATGCAATACCACACGAAGTAACACATCGCCGATTAAACTTTAGGTTTGCTTATCAAAGTTCGCGAAATTCAACCAAAAGTCAAATTATGTATCAAACGCCGTCATCAAGATTCAAACATACTTCGCTACTGGTGGTGCCATACCTGAATCTGTAACAATCTTATAATATTTTATGATATATCACATAATTTCATATGAGGATGGAGTGTTAGATTGAATCCCCTCCATAATTCATGTTTGAGTGCGAGAGTGCGTGACGAATCTCGATCGAGGGAAAATGTATTTTCTGGAGCGATCTTTCGATATATGTGTAAATCTGATAACAGAAATAGAACACTTGGTGATACAAACACTGATTTAGTTCTGAATAATAGGTACAACTAAATCGATTCAATATCTGATCTCAGCATTGACACCACTCTATAATTATGCAAATTATTTATTGGTGTCCCAGAAATATCAGGAAGGAATTTTGATATCTCAAACGGTCACGTAAATAAATACTCCAGTGAAACTGTCTGAATAGTCTTTATTCCCAGAGTATGGTTTTATTTCGAAAATTTTATATATTTGATATTACGTCTTATCGGGCGTGACCTTTTCCTTCAGCATAAAAACAAAACAATCTTTCTGTTTTTCCTAAAGTCCATGTTGTAAATAAAAGTATGAAATAAAAATCCGAAAACATCACTCAAAAAATGAATAGACTTTTTGTGGCTGAAATATTTCTACGACAGAGTATCTCCCTGTACCAAAAAAATATTCTCTTCAAACATCACGAGTCCACACGTTGAAGGTGTACATTTTAGAGACAGTTCATCCAGTATCATACAAAAAGTGTATTGAAATTGGGCCATAAACAGGAAATCCACGATAAACACCGGAGATTCCGATTGCTAATACAAGATTCCATGCTTTCACTCGGATTTCAGTAGAAAAGTTTAGCCTTCGCTGCAAAGGCAAATAAAATCAGGTCCCTGAAAATTTGATTATTTATTGTAAAAATATATAATTATAAAAATAAAATTAGGGAAATTTATAAAGAGGGAAGGTCAAAAATTATACTCTATACAGAATAGTAGGAAGAACTACTAAATCGTTCCCTAACGTTTTCTTCGCCATAGGAATATCCCGTTGTGAAGATTTAAATTATTCAGATTTTTGCAACGGGCAGATTTATGATATTATAGGCCCTAAGCACAAAGATTAGATCTAGACCACCATTGGGAATCATCAAAACTAAAAAAACATTTTGTTTTAAAGTGTGTAGAAGAAGTACATATCATACCAAGAAAAGTGCATCGCTTCAACACTACAAAAAAAACGAAATATTGAATACCGCCCATCAATTTATGAGAAATGGATAGACTTAAAAACCTAATACGTATCTATATAGGAGCATATTTTTCTGTATATGATGTATACCAGTAAACAAAATATAGAAACAAATTGCGTAACATATTGTATACACATAGTAGAACAAAACACGGTTAAGACGCTTTTCAGGGGGCCGAGTGGGAAAGAATCTTAAGTGGGAGTGTTTTAAACGGCTTTTACTATATGTAGAATAACTAATTTCATCAACTAATTATATCAACTTCTATCTTGAATTAATAAACAAAAAATCCACGAACACGCTGCACCTCTAAATATTAAAAATAAGACGATATTGAGAGTTCCTAAGAATTGAGATCCCCCAAACGGACAAGACCCTCACCCTGTGCGTCTAATCATAAACCAGTTCCTACTTTGCAGGTATGAAATAAGATTTCATTTGGATGGGTAAGTCGTAAGCTATTCGAAATGAATTCAAAGATAACTTATTATAGTTATTACAAATAATTAACTTAGGTGATTCCGACCATTCTTTGAATCTTTGAAGTTAGAAGAAAACGAAAACAATCATCACTAAATTTGTGGACTAATGAAAGATTTAAGGCCACAATCTCTAACTCTTGAGAGAATTCTACGATCCATAACTAACGCTCTATTAGTTTAAAGTTCTCAGAAGCGATGAAGAGCAAGGAGTCAGAAAAAGCGAAGAGTAAACAAGAAGTTGATGAAAATGGCAAGTTAACCTATTACAGCCCACTTCATTTTGCCTCGCAGTTTTCTTTAACTTTCTTGACATTATGAACAAGAAAACTCGTGAAAAGGCGAGCTACGATTAATCGAACAAATATCTACATAGAAGATATTTCCTTCCTAAGAAGCCTCGATATCTGAGGACATCGGAGAAAGTGTAGGAAACTCTGCTTTTGTTTTTCTGCATCGTTTTTAAATGTTTTTGCGTAATCTAGCTTAATTATAGCATATTTTGGCATTTTACGTTTTATGGTAGTTGTGTACTAATTTAACAAGATGCCAAAATGCTTTAGAGAAATAAAATTTGATATAAGTTTGAGTTTTGAGTGTATAGTAGTAAAGCACTGTCACCAAACACTACCCAAGAACATTTTCGTACCTGCCCTATCACATTGGTGAAAATAAAAGATATAAATTTGATGCCTTTTAAATTCAAAATTTATACAAAACTGCCATAAATATCAATGTTATTTTTAATCGGAATGATCACATAAAAATGCAAGAAGACGTTCGAAGCGTGTCAGGAGCTCTCCTTTTTCAGAAAATTTGCAATTTTTTGGAAACTAAAGAAAATTAAAAGTACTTTCGATGTTAGAGAGAATCAGCTCAAGATTCCACTGGTCGTTCTGTTCTGGAAGGGAACTAATTTCAAATTATATTAATACAAATTCAAAATCAAGCCTAACTTGAATCTGAGCTTCACTTGCATGCGCGCCAATTCGCGATAAAAAAAATACAAAATTTATTCCAGCACGCGGCAAAGAATAACATCCCGCGGGGCATGCTCTAATTTACTGCCCTAGAAATTAAACTTATTCCCATTAAACGAAACAATACCCCTCCGACTCCAGTCCACCGCTTAGGAAAAATAACAGCAAGCCCTTTCACCTTGACAACTCCGTGCAAGAGTAAATAGCTGGAAAAGGGACGCCAGGCGAGGAATGGGAAGTCATGAAACCGATGCAAGGTGTGTTCATCAACAATGATCTTTTTTTACGCATTCACCTTGAAGAGATCTCTGCAGCGCGACAGGTGTGCACGTCCTTTGCATGTAGGTCGTCAGTCGATCAACACGATCCTGACACTGCGGGTTGCATACGTGCCAGTCGGAGATTGGTTCGGCCATGACCAGCGCAACGATACCACGAATAAACGATCGGAGGTCGAAGTGCGCGGAACGAAAGGCGATTTTCGGAGAGGATATCGAGGTGAGAATGAATGGTCTTCGGTGATAGAGCGATTTTCTTACAAATACGACTGAGGACGGGAATGATTCGGCGGATTCGGAGACGGAAATGAGGGGCTTTCTTTGATGTATAATGTGAAGGAGATCGAGGAAGACCTTCGTGGGGAGGTGGACCGGAAATTGAAAGTGACTGCGAGTGAATTTGTTTGTCCGCCCACGCTAACCTCTTGGATCAATCCGAGGGACGTAAAGAGAAGATCAGTGTCAAGAGATACGCTGCCGATACAAGTGTGGTACAAAATAAGGGTGGTGAATGATATTTAAATGTTAGTGCAGGCTTTAAACAATCTTTCGGAATATTTATAGTTTGCATCAGTAATATGATGCGCAACGGGAGTGACATTGATTCATCCAGCATAACTTTAGAGAACCAGTGAAAATAAAGCTTGTCTAAGCATCATCAGAGTCTTCAACCTTACGGTTGAGTCATGTACCCTTAAATACTCAATGTAACGCTCATTCATATCTTTTGCCTATTTCTTTTTCTCTCTTTTTCCTTACATTTTAACTTCAATTTATTGTTTTAGCAATCTCTCTTCTCTTAATATTAGACCCAGTCATTTTCTCTGCCGTCGCTTTACTACTCCAATCAAAATCCTCTCTTTTCCCACTTTAAACAGTACTTCTTCGCTTTTTTTTCCCATCAAATCTATGTCTAATAACTAATAAAACTCTACCCTCCTCGGTTACCATTAATTTTCAAATTTTTAATCATGCATTATTCAAAGTTGATTATTTCGAATTATTTGAAAAAAATGGAATACGAAATAATTCAGAAATCGAAGCATGCAGGAAGCGTATTCAAAACGCGGTCATAACAAAAATCTCTTTACCGCTATCCATGCTGAATCATTGAATAATATGTACAATTTAGATACCATCATTGTCTCTATAATGTTTCACAGTGAATGAAAATATTAAACAGAATTTATAAATCCTTACCGTTTTACTCCTTGGTTATGAAAATAAGAACGGAGGACGGATTTTATTCCACTCAAAATAAGAAAGACGCCTAAAATAAAAGATCTACAAAACTACGGTGTATTGCATGAAATTGAATCAATGAGTCGTTTCAAAGAAATTAGTGCAAGCAAATAGGTACAGTCGAGGTTTTCAAAAGTTCGCTTCATTCATTAGAAAAGCTTTAGGATGAACGAAATAATTTTTTAATATTTAAATAATATGCTAAAACATCAATATATTTGGTAAATATTTTATCGTAGCATATATGAGCAAATTAAAATAGCAAAAAGATAAAATCGTATTTTTGGTTATATAAATAAATATGCAAACATTTCATCAAGAGCATTAAACACCACCGGTTGATGCTTAAACATAGTCAACATCCATTGATGGGAGGATTCATCCATTAACAAGATGTCACCTATCACAGCCTTCAAAATCTGTGATTACCTGAAGATATTACTTAGTTCTATAAATACTTCTGATAGTTCATTTCGAGGTTTTTATGTTTTCAAAATATTGATCAATAAATCAATAAAAATATTAAAGCTTTATTAATCAATTATTGATATTACTCATGTCGAAACTTCCCACAGTAAATGTTGGAAAGGCAAAAGATTGTCATACCTTAAGAGCACCCATTTAGGAGATAGCGCACGTTGACATCATTACAGACTCGTTTTCTCCATTACTACATTCTCAATCTCGCAGCCATAGGCATTTCGTTTCATGTCACCCAATAATAGATCATACGAAGCGCTAAAAAGCAGTCTATCGTCGCGTTCATTTCTCACGAAACATGCAAATCATTCCGTGTAATTCCCTCATACTCTGCACGTCATGTCGTTCAGAGCCTTTTATTTGGGCGATTTCCTAAGAGAGATAAAAATATCTCAGGTAAAAATCCACGCAGGAAAAACACAGCGGGCCTAAGCATGTACCTTGAGGTACCCTTTAGTGATTACTCAATCGAAATCTGGCCGAGTGTATAGGACTTCCTTGACATCTCGGTGACGGCGATACGGGCTTCGACACCCGAAGAAGGCGCGGGAAGAATGTGCCAGCATCGCCCTCTGCACACGGACCTAATCCCTACCGGGCGCATAGCCATCTCGCCCACTCGCTGCTTCCCGCCTCCCTCTACTCACCAATGAGTCTACGCGTTTTAAAATCACCGCCGCCTCCCACTGAGCGCTGACCAACCTTGTCCGAACATTAGGCTCCCGCCTATTTTTGAATCCTCTGCCATTCAGCGAACACGTGAACACTGAAGTACGAATAAATTTAGTTGAAGTCTTTTCGGCTATGTAAGAGGGCTGAAGGTGAACCGCTGCCAGGGAGGTATCGAGAGAATTCCGGGGTGGGTTAAAATAATTGTAAAGGAGATTTCTCGTGGCAACACCACATTTATAAATAAACAGATTATACATCAGAAAGGAATGTCGGCATGCTTATACTATAATGGTTGCGCAAATAGTTGAGAAAGCGTGCCTAATCTCGCCATATATTATTCTTAATAAATCGCATTCTATGGTGTTCGCAACGAAATTTTTGGCGATGAATGCGAATAGATTTCATTTCATCAGTTCAAGGCTCTTTCTAAGAATAATTGTATAAATGAAGAGGGGAAAATTGAAACAGAATTTCGTACTTTACGAGAACAACGTGACTTCTTGACTAAAAATTCGAATAAAATTACAATCGATTATCCCACGCGAATTCTGAAGTCCTATGGGAATGAGGAATACATGAGAAGATGATAAGAATAAAGATGAACTAACTGAATTGATCATATTTGGACGCTGGGTAGTGCTCTTTCTTATTAGATTATGAGATGTTATGAGATTTGTTTCCTGGAATAAAAATCGATGATCGAGTTTGACAGTTTGGGGAATGTCTGGGAAAAATAATTTAAATAAGACGACAATATTCCATAATTTTTACCGAAAAAAAAATTGCGGGGAGGAAAATAGTTGTAACATTTAAATATATTTCAGATGAAATGAAACATTGCAATATCTGATTTTCAGTAGAGATAATCATATTTAAATATGTTTCTTTTTCTGCTCTTGTTAAAAGTTGGTAGTATTCTACAGCATTCGAAGAGTACCGGTTCGAACGCCATGGCACTTGTTCGTGAATCTATTTTAATCACTCTTCCGACACTATTTCACTTTCTTCCGCGGAGAATTCCCTTTCACTTTGAACAAGAGATCGCGGAAGAGCGAGGATTCCCTCGTCTAGACCATTGAAGCCAAGACATGCACGTCATCTCGTTAAATAGTAAATTGCCCCGTGAGAGATTTATCGTGGCAATCTTTAGAAGGCGGCAGAATTCAGCCAAGATAATAACTCGTAAGTTGATTAATAGGATATATGACATTATTGTAGGCATTTTTACATATAGCGAATGACTTTTAATACAATGTAGCTACTTATCAATAATAAATTATTAAATATATTTCATAAAATTAATATTAGAAAACAGTTGCCGCGATGGGAAACATAAACATATTAATAATTGCTATAAACTCCATTAATTGATAATGTTTCAAAAAACTCGGATTATTGAACAATATGGTAGAACTTAAAGATGTATTTTCATTCAGATCTCTACAAATGAAGGGAGTGTTTTGTGACTCCTTAATTTTTTTTGCGAAGAAAATAAAAAATTGGGAAATTTAAGACGTACCAAATCTACAGAAATGAATAAAGGCAAGATGTTCCAGAAGGTACTCATCATTCAATACCAAAGAAATTATTATACAAAAATTATATTTTCTTCTTTCACGTCAAGTAGTTTTTTAAACAATATTAAATTTAAATTGATTTCAAAATATAGAATAAAATACACCTTATTTCAGTTGAGCTAAATACTTAAAACTGAAATCAAATTTAACTAATTAAAAAGATTTTTACTTCTAAATTTGAGTTTTCATACACATATATGTGTAAAACAATAATTGATCTTAGTATTGCCAATTGACTATTAATGATTGTGATAACTGATTTCCTCTGCGGGGTTATATTCAATGTTTTAATCTAAAGCACCATGCAAGAGTAACTCCATTAATAATCCTATTCATGACGAAGACCGACTATTTTATAGCATCTTTCCTAGGTCCACATAAAAGAGGATACCGGCCTTTCTAATATGGTAGTGAATCTAGAGGCTACAAAACTCACTAACGAATAGCCATGGCTGAACAGTAAAATATTTAGTATGCCTTATAAATTAAGCCAAGTCTCACTATTAAAAAAGTAACGAGACCTAACGGAAAGGCAATAACTTTGGAGTAAAAACAAGCCTTTTGGGGCTAGGATCCATCCTGATTAAAAGTAGCATTAAGTACATACATTAAAGTAGCATTTGTACTAGAAAATTCATTAAATACTAAAATAACAAACGTGAGAAGTACTTGAATAAGTCAGCAGCGGTTGTGACGCACCCAACCCCATTAAATCCTTTCTGAATGGAACGTCTCGACAAATTACGAGGATAATGAATTTCCAAAGTTGCCATGGATAATTTTACACTTGACAGAGTAAATAAAATGTATTTATGGAATATAGGGCATAGTTGGGAAAAAATAACAAGGAAACAAATGGACGGTATAAATATGCAAGCAGTTTTAGAAAATAGTAACAAAATAAACGCATAAACATCTCTCAATGGGATATCGTCCTTGATGGAAAACAGATGTAAGGGGAGCATATGGAAGATGAAATTTAACTCACTAATCAAACCAATAATAGCAAATAAAAAGAATGTAATAAGCTACAAAAAACAATTAAAATTCTCCAAAATATACTGAATCTAGGAAAGCAGACATGAGCGAGTTCGTTCATTGAGATTCATTCCCGACTTCTAAATGGACAATCCATTAGCTTTTTTAGTCAATATACATCAATTTGGAATGAAAGTGGAATCCAATTTTTTGCCTTTTATCTAGTGGAAAACGACACACAAAATCATTTCCAAAATATTTCAATTGTATCTCAAACGACAAGAGTAAAATTCCGGCGACCCACTCCAAACTCTCAAAATTGAATTTTCCTCAAGGAAAAACCGAATATTAAGCATCATCTTCCCAAAGAGGCCATGGATTTTAATAAAAATTCCTTAGCTTTATTTAGAAATTTAATGGCCTTCAAACTTATCTTATTAAATTCCGGAAAAAAATTCCCGTCATTTTTATCATTGGAACTTAACACGATAAGGGGTCATTAAGGAAATTGCTTCTTCTTCTCTGAATAAGCACCGGCTAGACATTTGCGAGAAGCGTCGCAGATCTTTGACAAAGATAATGAATCAATGGAAGCTATTTTTAAGCTCGGCGTGTTTTCCCACCCACTCGATAAAAACCCATTATGTTAAAGGAGAATGAAACTGCGTAGGAACGAGTAAGAAGCAATCTTACGGGAGGTAATTGAAAAAGGAATTTAATAAACCAATGCTGAATTACGGTGTTTAATGAATGGATTGATTAATTCCACGGATAATGTTTCGCGGAACATCTTCTTTTCCATCATCATTTAATCGATTTTTGGTTCTTGAATCCTCAAAATATAGTCGTGGTGACAATCGTATAATAATCACGCGTCATTGATCAAGGGGAAGAATGTGCTTAATTATTCACGAGGAGACATTCTGTCCCTTAGCTAGAACTTGAAACACTTAGTTGATAGAACTAGAACAAAGGAAACTAAAGGAAGGAAAAGAAAACAAAAATCTACACCTACGTATCGCTGGATCTCTCCATCGCATGATATTTAGAACTTTCTAGACTGGCCAGTGACTTTCACCCGATACTAATCCATTATAGATATTTGCATGGAAGTCTCATGTCTAAAATTTACACTGGCCTAAATCATTCTCTTTCCTACAAAATTATTACAGACATAAATCACCGTATAGCTAGGCAAGGCGTGTTTTCAGACATTAAAACATATATACTCTATGATAAACCCAACTAGAATATTTCATAATAGTATTATTCTTTTCTACGACACACACAATAAGGAAAAATATAGTAAATTTTGACTCTTTTGGATCACAATAATACGTAAGATATTTACTCAACTCGGCAACTAATCAAAACCCAAGGATCAATAGGAAAAGATTTTAAATAAATTTTATAAGTTCAAGCTGGACAATGTGGAAAGGTGCCATATCCGAATATTGAAACAAGTAGGAAATAAAATATTTGTAGGGGAATGCAATTTACAAAATTCAAGGTTTAAAAACGTCGCCCGGGCATTCTCATGCCATCATATTTTCATGATCGTGATCATGAGGTGATCATTTTCAAAAATTTTTGTTGAAATAAGTCCCATTTCCCACAGACCGTTACACTTGCCTCTTTCAAAAACAAACCTCAAAAAGGAACTGGAATACATCAAAAAGTGCGCGGAACAAAACGGTTACGAAATAGATATGGTAGATTAACATTAGGGTAGCAAGATAAACAGATATTACTACCCAAAGAGCTATTCTTTCGCAGATCTAAATAATTAGTATCGTACATGAGAAAATATTTTAGGCCACCTTACTATAGTGGTGATGGCATAGAGTGATCCACTTTTGTTTGTTCGCGAAAAGACCGTTAATCTGTTTAAGGCGTATCTTTTGTAGGGGCATGGCCTGAGGCCTATGATCCTTCCGATGGGTGCGCCATCTGTGTAGAGTAATTACTGACCTAAGGGATTAATTAATCCACAGGCAGTCCCTTCGCATCAAGCTGCTCCTTGTCCAGTGTGAATGATCCCACCTGAGGCACTCCCGGTCCCTTTCCTTGGTGGGCAATCCTGAAGACTCCGGAATTTCTTGAAGGCGATCCCTCAAACCCTTTAAAAGGAAGTTTTAACGCTATGAGGAAAGACGGTGAGGATAATAACATAAGGATACGATTAAAATTGATAAGAGTAAACTAACCAAAATTTAATCTATTAATGTTGAGGAAGAGGATGGAGATAAATGGAGGAAAACTGACTCTAAGCTATGTATTATCTTATAGGAAGAAAGAAGGGTACAGTTGGAAGAATAAAGGCTAATGTGTGGACAGCTCGAAATACGTGTATAATAACAAGGAAGTGTGGAGAAGTACGTTGAAGAAAAAAGGATTAGCAAGCTCACCCAGGCAGGGAACAGCGTTGCTATTTAATGTAGGTTTTTCGCAATGAAATATCGTTATCAGAGTTAAAATAAGAAAAATATGTTGTATATAGAGTCAATTAAAGTGGAAAATCCGTTTTTTTTTAATCATAGAATTTCTCGATTATATCATAAAAATTATTTCGATTTAAAGGAATTCCTAAACCAAAGCATTTGAAAATAACAGTGCTCCACATGCAAAGCTACTAGTAGAATAGTTACCGAAGAAAATAATCATCCGTAACTGAGGTACAGTGAGTGATATACAAAAATTACGAAAGATAAAAAGATTGGTAAAATTTCTTGCCAAGAGTCACGGAAAAAATCTGTATTATGAAATACTGAGATTTCTGTCGAAGAAATGATATACTATTCATTTTATACATTTTATGTTATTCATACGTACGGTGCGTAAATTAAGTGCAAACTATATATAATTATTCCTTATATTTTGTCAAGAATCATCAGAGGACTTCAGTGAAGTCGCACATTTTTTCGGATTCATGACTTTTATAATCATTATATACCGTTGGTTATCATTATTGTTAGATAGCGTACTGCAGTTCTTTCTCTCATAATTCACTTGAAGAGATTACCCCGGTGTCACTCTGAAATAATCGAAATAATGATGTCTGTGTGGGAGGGATAGTAAATTCACGTTCACAGCAACCGCGGGTGCGACTAGCACATGTTAATTTATCTCTTTCTAGAAGCTTACATCATTTCAGCCTGTATATTCATTTAAAATATTCACAGTAAATAAACTTCTCTGAGATTTTCCTTTATTTTCATTAACTTGTAACTGCTACTCACTTACTTAAACTAATTTTAAGAAAAATTTAGCGATGGAAAAATTATGAGCGGAGAAAATAAATAATTCCAGAATCAATCGATATCAAGACATAAATACAAATCCTCTTCGAGACGCAAGGTATTGACGAACGGTATCTCATTCAAAGATCAAAATGAAATAAAGATTTCCATAAATAAAGTTCCATTTCCAAAGCTGAGATACGTCTTTTCAGTCACGCACACCCATTCCTTATCCGAAGGTTTCGCTTGTTTTTGTTTACCTCACATCAAATTATACCGGTATTTTCTTAAAAGCTGCGTTTTTCAGATAAGACACTTCTGCAGAGATATCAAACTCTCCGTAAGTAGTATGAATAAAAAATTAAAGCAAATGTATGTGACGCGCAGTATTCGTATCATTTTATATTTTATGGATAATAATCAATATGGAGGCCCCCGGTTAGCCATGTGGGCAGCCCGTTCCACTTCGATGAAAGAGGCCCATGGATCGATTCCCGGTGGGAGCCCACGCGCCAAATGACCTCAGCCGTCGATGCTCTTTTAATAATACCACTACAACAGTGGTGGAAAAGTTTTTTTTATCTCAGCAGTAATTACCATGGCTATTTTCCGGATATAATTTCTTGGAATAATTGGGCATTCTGACATAAATTACTTATGTCAATGACGGCAGAAACTAATTAAGGAACGATCAATAAGATTAGCAACGGTTAATTTAATAATGGAAAAGCTTTTATTCCGTTTTATATGACTACATATGAATATCCTATTATATATTAAAATTTTATTACATTATGTATAATGACTTCTTATTCGTCAAGTTCAAATAAAACAGAAGCATAATAGTTTGCGTTAAGGTAAATTAAGCTCAGTTCTCCTCTCTGAAATGTAAATAAGGAAACTCACGGTGATTTATAAAAGTTGAACGGGATTGATTCAATATCTTTAAAAGTTTAACTCTTCATTCGCCTAAAATATTATACATAATGTAATGTTTTCATGAAGGGTGAAAGCACAGATTATGACGCGTAGAATACCGCCACTGAGAATGAATCAAATGTGAATTAAATGTGAGAAGGAGATAAATTTGGTAAATTTGTTAAAAGTAAAGAAGGTAAAAATGGCTACTCAAGACTAAGAGAGCAAGAGTAATATTTCTACTTTACTTTCTTGCTCAGGAACTTCCTTCAAAACTTACATAAATGTATCATGAGGGTAAAGGATGATGACCACAGTAGAAGGAAATTACTCGTGAGAAGACCTGTGACCCTCAAATTATATTGCGACGTAAAAGAAAAATCTGAGATGGTCCGGCGTCAAAGCCATCACCCTCATTTCATTACCTCAAATTTCCCAGTACTTTAACCAATGTCAAAATTAGTTCGTAAACCCCAGTCCCAGCCCATCTAACTTGTAACTCCACTTCCATTCTATGCTTTCCCAGAAGGGACCATAAGGGAAGGATAACAAGATATCCTATGAGAGTGTGGAGAATGAGCTTCAGACGGGGGAAAGAGATGAAACTATACTAAGCCTCCCACGCGCGCGGTCAACTTGCGTCAGAGGTGGATTTTTGGCTTGAAACGGACGGCGACATGATGCGAATGGTTTCCAGAATAGGGCTGGTCCGCGTAAATGGATACATAAAGCATTTACTCGAATTGAACTGTGACCCAAAATCCGTTCACCATCTAATCTAATGAATTAACCCTAAGTAAACGTTTAATAAAACAGGAAACGATAGATGAAATGAACCATATGAGGTCTAAAATTCGATTCGAGCGGTAAAATGACTAAAACATTAAAATACGCGGCGATAAATAATTTTACGTTAACTTCAGTTTAACAAAGCCAAAAATTTCCACTAGTTAGAATATTAGCGAAATTGACTATTCGCCGTATAAAATGATTTGATGTCCTCGCAGACCTTTCAGGTTGTAAAAGAACATTTACATAAGTAAATATAGAAAATAAATTCTACTGCAGTTGAAGGGAAATTTCATGAAAATTCAAAATTTTTCACGAGATAGGATAGAACGCAAAGACACGTCAAAGAAAGATAAAAATGAGAAAAAGCTCTCATAAACTTGTTTCAATAATGGCTATATTTTAGATTACTATTTCTTTATAGGCAATAAATGGTACTGAATTTAAAGGTTCGTAAAGATGCAGATAACGCTCTATTTCATGAACCAATAAAACCAGATTTCGCGGCATTTATGGGACCAGTCTCAATGCGATATTAAAGAACATCGGGTTTCTTCAAAGAAACTAAGAGATAGGATTTACAGCTTGTACGCCAATTACGAAGTGATTTCATAAATATCCATGAGCCTTTAGCATACTTCTTAGCATAGCAACTTCAACACGTTTCTTTGAACTTTGGCATACGTTTCTTAATTTATGGAGTGGAAAGATACCGATAGATATCTCAATCGTTTCACTTATCACATCTTAATTTAGCATCATGTTATCGTATGGTACATTGAACTACATTTATAAGGTTGTTTTCCGCCTTTTTTGGGAATTTACGAATTTAAAAACAATTTCATCGAATTGCAGATTGTTTATCGTGAGGACTTCGATTACAGCATAATCAGAGCTGTTTTAAGATAAGATTAAATCATTATGACACCTTGGGTTAGACCTTTCATTTAAAGATATCGTTTGGAACTTTGGAAGAAAAATATTCAAGTAAGTTATTCCCGAAGTTTATTAAAACCTCAAAATGTACATTATGGCACGAATATCTGTATACTGGCTGTTGAGGGTTCAATTTTTCCGTCTTACAGTCTTTTAGATAAATCAATCAATACAAACACAGTGTGAGGATGTAAAAGATATGGTCATATCACAATTTAATTTGTATCCTTTCAAAACTAAATGTTCATGCGGATAAAGAGGCAATACACCCCATCATTTAGGTAATGAAAGATAATTTTCGCCCTCGTGAATGTTTGGATATTAAATTTAAATTTAAAAATACATTTAAAATGTTATGGCCAATTATTATTGCTCAAAGACTGATAATAATACCAAAGGAAACGTTATTTTCCGTTAATAATCCCGACTATAAGTGAACATGTAAATAGTGCATGTGAATAGCTATTCATGTCGATTGTGGAGTACAGTTTTTTGCGGTCTACAACGGTATGAATTGGCATAAGTTAGTATTGGTAATTTGAAAATTTCTTCGACATCTGAGGTCTTTTTGCATGTGAGCCCCCACCGGAAATTGAATCTGGGAACGCTTTCACTAAAGTCAAACGCATTGCCCACTTGGCTATCCGGAGGTCCCCAGGATATAATTCGATAGAAGCAAAATATATTTTCAACGGAGCAAATCTGATATTTTTACAGGATGTAGCAAATAAAATAGTATACTAACATTTACTGATAGCATGAAATATCAATATTTAAGGCAGTATCGAATTCAATGAAAGTTTGCTTCCTTCGCAAGTATGTCAATAGGCATGAAAAGCTGAATTTTTTTTCTATAAACAATACAATAAACAGAAACATTCATATAAACGGAGGAAAATTACTTAATTACATAATTTTACCACAAGCGTGGAGTTACGATGGGAAAAGAATCTTCCACTTATCGCGTATGGCATCTTGATTTCTATTGTATGCGACATAATTAGCGATAAATACATCTATGACACTATCATACTTCCTTTTCCTGCTCTGTGATGTTTCTTTGAAACAATTTAAGTTGGCATTCCGCCAAATATCGGTGCACAAATTTATTATTAAGGGTTAACTTATTTATATGATAATGTCCTTCCACCGAATTTAGCCTGACAAACCCAATTGTAATAACATTCCATGACTATTGTACAGGTTTATTGAATCGGCGAGGTATCAAAAATTACACGAGGAGAAGAGGGTGAGGGAAAAAGGGAAAGGGAGCGACGGCCGATGACGTCAAATAGCCCTCTCTAAGTGGGGGGGAGAGCTGCGTGGGAGGCGCCGATCAATAAATGCAGGCGCCTCCTTTGAGGGAGCTCTTGTCGGTCGCTTATACACACAAAACCACTCGCTTTAAATGGAACTGAATCGGGATAGGAAAGAAAAAAACTTCTTTACTCCGCGTCATCTGAAGGGGTGAAGGAAGAAGGTTGAACGACACTGACCGCCGAGGAAAACAGCAACAGCGTGGATGGAATATGGACGTAAACAAGGATGGGGAAGGGAGAGCCCTCTATGGGGATGAAAGGGGAGGATTTTGCGTAAGTGGGGGAGGGCTTGTTCCATGAGGTAGAGGGGGTTCCATTGACGCGGTTCCCCGCGTGGAAGCCTGTCCTTCCCAAAGGAAGACTAACGATGGTACTGCGGGTTAGCGATCCGTGAGCCCTTTATCTAGTGAAACGAAGGACGCTCTATTGAAATTCATATCAACTTATGACCCTGATATTAGGGTGCTGGAGATTCGAAAGGAAATAGAAAATTTCTTTCGTAACAGTGATTCCGAAGCTTTTGACCTCCTCTTCACTATTACGTGTTAACACACATTTCGCGGCGCAGTATGCCGGTTTGTTACATTAAGTGCTATGAATTCAAAAACTGTAAGTCTCGTACCTTAAAAATTATTATAAAACATATTACTGTATACGTATATTACATATAAACGTGTTATTACATTTTCTATTGCCGAAATCGTCATAATGGAAAGGCGCGGATGTATGGGAGTAAGAAATCTAAGAACAATCCTGCATTAAACCATACGCTTTTAGTAATCCCTAATCCAGATTTTGTCAAGAAATGAAAGCTATGTATAGAATGAAGTTGTAATATTTACATAAAGAAATTCACAAATTAATGACAAATCCTATCTATCCATTCACTGTCATATTTATATATTTTGTTGACTGTGCATTCATATTGTTTTCTTTTTGGTGCTAATCATGCTGCCTATCATGATATTATTCTCTTCATCTTCATACAAAAATTTCTTTCCTTTTTCTTTGTGTATGTGTATTGCTTGCTTGCCATTCAAATCTGTGTTAACCTGCTTTCCCCTTAAAATTTAATCAACTAGTTAGGCTTCGCAGGATTTCACACCTTTCTCTCACTGGTGTTTTCCTTCTGAAGGGTATATTTCCCTAGGCGCAAACTTTGGTTTTTGAATCTTCAAGGCAGTTTTCTTCCTTGCAATTTCTTCACGCTATATCATTCCTTTTAATTTTAAATGACGGAGGGGTTAGATATAAGAATATCAGTCTCAATCTCGCCCAAATAAATTTGCCTTACCAATGTTACTACATCACGGAAAATAAGGAGCATTAATAATGTATAATCAAAAATATATTATACTAACTATGAAACGGTGAGCAGGAAGTTAGTGCTCGGGTTAATAAGGGTGAAAATTAGTCTACATCATAACTTGCAAAATTTATTGACATTTGCATTTTAATTCATTTTACCAAATAACTCTTTTCGATTTAGTTAATAAATTTTAAAAGATCGTCCACGAACATCGAATTAGCTTGTGATTGTACCTTTATGTATACCAGGATTAAAACACAGTTATACGTACATAAAAGCGTTTCTTACATAGGGGAGGTATTCATTGATTGGACTCAATTGATTATTCCGGGTTGAAGGTATATAATAAGTTTCTTAAAAGTGGTAGACCAGTTTCATCATAATTAGAAGCTACGTTAGCTATCTGTTTCTGTTAACATTCGGTGTTGATAAATGCCCTATACCAATGGTCTAAAGTCTAAATGGCCAACCGCGGCTCGCGAGCCACATGCGGCTCTGTGGCCTATTGAGTGGTTCTTCCACAAAATACCGCATGCATGTGCGCGGGAGTCGAGCTACGGGATAAGCTGGCGGGATGAATAATAATGACCATATGCATACCTACATAGTTCAAGTGTAAAAATATTGGTTCTCAAAAGAAATTTCAATTGTTGTACAGTTGATATGTGGCTCTTTTGTCTCATGAGTTTGCCGACCACTCCTATACTCAAATAAGTCAGAGAAAGTAAGTAGATATTTATCCATAAAATAAAAACTTCAAAAATTCAATATAACCACAATTACCAAGGAATATGTGCTAGTTTATTTCTAGGAGAAACTTCCTTAATTAAACTCTCCTGGTAAAACGTCATTCTCCTGGTAAACGACATTAACTATTTTTGGATTGAACAAGCTATCCCATTTATACACGATGATTTGCTAATTTAGCAATTCGGGGATGATCCGGGAGGTTAAAATTAGAGCTTATGAATGGTTATAGCTCGTTAGCTTCCTACGCCCTATTCAAACATGCTAACTTTAGAGCATGGATGCTGAATCTTAATGGCTCGCAGCAATTTTCGCTCAATTGCCTCTTTTACATTCCTACGTCAAACTCTTGTACTAAACAGATGTTTTAATAGGTCGAAGGGACTTTAACCAAATTAGTTCTTTCGATCGGGAAAATTTCTATTCTAAGCAGTTGATCGGTAAATAAATTTGAGATTTTTTTATATCAGAGCATGATCAAAAGATTCAGCAATCAGATTAAGGATATAACGTGTAAGAATAAATAATGAACATTCATAGAAGAAAAAATTGGATCATAGAAGAAGCATAATAGTATAGAAGCCGTAGTGATAATTCGCTATGTGCTCAAAATTAACACATATTTCTCACAATAAAATAATGTCAGGAAATTTGAAATGTAGGACAGTAATCGAAATTCAACTTCTGCTATCCTCAATATTAATATTAATCAATAATACAATGACGGCTATTTTCGGTGGGTTACAGTCATTCTGAAACAGAAAGTTTTGGAATTCATTCCTAAGGTAAAAAATGAATGGTGAATGAATGAAGAAAGAATGACAATCAAATGTGTCAGCATCGTCTCAATGGTGTCTGAATTTGAAAGTAGGTCCATCTTCATATTTTGGAACATTATATAGGAATACTACTTTCGTGATTCGATTATTAAGCTTTCCAATCACTGCGACTTTGCCTCTATCTAGCTATTCAGCACTGTTTAGCTTCGATGAATTTACTACTGAAAATGTGTACATTTAGTTAATTTCATGAATTATTTTGTTCCAATTCCATAGTTCTCAAATACAATTCGCTGCGACAAAGAAATGAAAGAGGCCGCGTCATTTTAAGAAAAATCGCTTAGCCGAAAAGCGGATCCAGCTGGTCTTGAGTCGACAACAGACTGTAATTAAAATAAGACAAATTGTCCGAGAAATGAGGTTTAGGACGCAGGAATTCTCAATACGCCATCCTAAAGACCATTTTCTTTCTAGATAGCGAATATCGTGTAAACAAAACACTCAATAAACGGTAACCTTGAGTCGAGACGGCTGCTACCGGGATTCAGCACGGGCATTTACAGCATCCGTCTGGTTCCGGTGGCCTTCTTGATAAGCAGCATCCCAGGCGACGTGACTGCTTGCATGGTACCGCACGACGCAGTGGACGCCTCCGTCGAACGTCCCACGATTATTTTCCAGCTGAAAAGAAACAGATTCATCCCATTAAAACGAGAGAAAAAAATTACTACGAGATATGAGCTTTGAAATTGGTCTTGGGAAATTACGATCCATTAATTAAAATAAGTTGTTTTCTCTGCTGATATTTTCTATAATTAAAACATCTCTTTCGGTAAAATCTATAGTTATTCAAACGTAGTATCGTTGTATCATCTCGAAACGCTCTGTAATGCAACGATTATTGAGTAAATTTCAATTTAAATCAAATAATAAGTTAAATATAAATCGGTTTCTAAAGCCATATCTTGACAAATTAAGTATTCTTATGCGTTATGATTTAGTGTAGAAGAAAATATATTTTTAATTTACTTTTGGCTCAGCCCTGTTCGTTGGTGAGATAATTGCTGAAGGTACTGAGGAATGAATTTTGATGATCATAGATGCCAATATAGCGATTTTGTCGCTATGTTTAGGGAATTTTCTATTCTTTTCCCGTCTTCTATTTTAGCGGCATCTTGTTGATCTTAACTTGTATATTTAAATAGAAATGGCATTACGAGCAACTGATGGAAGACTCAAAATTTATACTATCTCTGAATTTATTTTGTATATAGCCTAATATAACACTCATGAAAATGGATTCCAGGTATTATGATAACGATACGATATTTTTACTATTTATAGCGATAGTTTCTTTTACGAGTTTAGAGACTTCTTGTCTGCCTTTTAAGGTGCATATTTTGACGCTATGAAAATTAAATTGGTATTAAATTTTTTATTGAACAACGACATGTATTTCATTATCAGACATCCAAAAAATCCGAGCAAAGTGAGATTTTGTGCTCGCTGCAGTTCTAAAATTTTTATACTTTCTTCATTGATGTTGATTCTCGAGCATCATTTATCCATAAACACTAGACAGAGGTTAATTTCACGTGAGAGGTATTGGTTTCACAGAAACATAGCTGAGTTATTAGAAAAAAATATAATAGAATCTTAATTATATAAGTCTTAATAGAATATAATTCCTTGCATATTTGCTCATTCCCTAAGCAAAGCTTTTGGTAGCTCGTAATCGAGGGGATGATGATACAACCAGCAATCGGGCTGGGACTCAATTGATTTGACGGACTGTCAAGACTTAAAAACTCACGAAATTGGTATCACGACAACTAAAATGTAATTGATCATGAGAGAGCATCGGTCAACATCAAAATCAAAAATCTTTTCTGCGCAATATCAGCGGCAGCGCAGTTTATTTCAACTCGTAAATACGTTATCTGCTTCAGTAAATATGAAAACGCACCTCTGAAAAACAAAACGGGTTTCCCATCTGTTTATTGAATTTAATTGACAGATTTCAATCAATAGTCCTCGATTTATTTACGCGAATGGGCCCAGATATTCGTAAATATTATCTACACTATCAAGGGAGATCATTGGGAGAAGCCTCCGGTCACGTAGACAATCCCCAAGGCTATTTTCGAGCCATCTCACTTTATCGCATCAGAGATTATCCGGATTTTTACTACGTCCAGATTCAAACAATGGACCGTAAACGCGGGAACGGAAATAAACAACGGAAAAAATAAAAAAAACGACTGACGCCGATGGGTAAATCTCGGTGGAAGTTAAACGCGTCATAGCTTTTATGGGTTTGGAAGACGACCCTACGATCAAGTGTCTGAAGCAAAATATTCGATCCCTATCCAAAAAGGTTTGCCATCCAATAAAGGAGGGCAAGATTGAGCGTAGACTTTATTTTCGGCGATTCGTTGATTTTCAATACAATTTACAACAGCTTTAGTACTTGTCTTTGTAATCCAATGAATGTTACAAGTTATCTATATCTACATCTACATATGTACCATGAACTCCGCCTTTCTGCGTGTGATATGTGGTGCATGCTCAACGACTCTACTTCGATTACTTAGGCGTATCGTTAGCGGAAATATGTAACTCTTGAATCGACTTGTTCTAGCATCTATTAGGGTATACTTAAACATAGAGAAATTCATCTAAAAGAGGCAGCAATTTTAACTTCGCCCGTGGTATACTTAAATCGACGAAATTTGCGATGAATTGAGACGACAAAAATGAGTTCAGATCCGAGTCACGTCAATATTTTTGATTCCTATCAATTATTCGGAACGAGATAGACATTCCTATTCACTGAGGAAAAGATATAAATGATTTTCAAATTCAATAGTTTTTTTACCCCAAAAGCAACGTGATGCGATTTTTTAGAACAATGAGGTAGGTAATTTATACCAGTAAATACCGTCCATCCTAGCCATAAAGTTTCGGAATCTACTATGCTTTATTTCAAGGTTGTGAAACAGAATATAGGAAGTCCTCTTTAGTTTTCTAAAGTTATAACAAACTGCAAACTGAGTAAAATGGCATGGGAAATCATTAAAATCCGTCGCCAATGGGAGTCACCCTTAAAAATTTTTAAAATTATCATCCGTATCATGGCCTCTGGTAATGAAAAACTATAATCAACTCTATTTTAACGAAATCCGTCTAAATATAAATTAACGCTTCGAAAGAATCAAGCATGTGAAGGAAAACATCCATTGATTTTTGACGTGGAACAAGGAAAAGACAAACTTTTACCTACCATGAAATTTATTTCGAAACTACCATGGAGGCGATTCACTGAATGATCATCAAATGGATGGTCGCCGTCATCACCTGGTGATGATTCTATGAATCGACACCACCGTCTTTTTAAAATAAATATTGTGGCCGGTAAAAGGTCATATTTTCCTTGTTCCTCCAAGGAGTCCTCCCACGAATTCACGGCCCGAGGTGTGGATCCAATTATTGACGCATCAAAACACCTTGCTTTCTCCAAATTTTAATCCTAAAAATAATATTTAGTTAAAAGACGTTTCGCACATATTTAGACGAAAAACATTTTGAAGATGCTCTTTCAAACGAAGAAAAATATATTATTCTTTTGATATAAAATCAGGATGAATTTTTATAAATGGAAAACCGGCATTAATTCCCAAGTAAAATTTCAACCAGGTAATGCTTTTGCAACTTAATTTCAAACATCTGATGATAATATGTTAACAGCTTATTTGTATCCAGCAGGGTAAAAATGCCGCTTAAAAATAAAAAACACAAAACAATTATTAAACATATATGGAACAAAAAGAAACCATTCTATGCCATCGTCTGTTTCTAATAACACAAGCGTCACCTTGCGTAGCACAATATGCAAGATTCGTCCTTGGGAATTCCACTTATTTCCCAGAATACGAGAAAATTTGATTCTTGACAGAAAGACGCTGTTACTGGAAAAGAGCATCGCGAATGCGGCGCAAAATCGACGTTTTGGAAAATAATTGACGAACTTATTTTTGACGAGTGGGACGTGGCATTGAATGCTTTTTAACCCACGTGACGAGAGAAAGGGAGGCAGGTTGGGAACACTCATTCTTGATGAGGAAAAAGAAAGAAAGTGACTCGTTGGGATGAGAAGTCTTCCGAGGAGCAGCGTGTTTTCCTTCCGAGGGCTTTGACATTCGGTTTTTTTCGCTCCATTCTTTATCTCAGCTGCTCCTCCCACGAAACTTACTATTAAAGGTTCTGGTGTAAACAAGGACGTGAGGAGAAAGAGGAGAGTATGTGGGTCAAGGGCAATGCGTAAACATCCGAGGGACATCGCGACGGTGAGCGAGATTAAGAACAACGAGAGCGATTTTTCACTCTCTCATTTGGAACGTATGGTTTACTTCGGGAAAATTTATTATCGCGTTTTCGTGAAATAAAATAGATGAATTCTTATTCCCACGTATTGAGAAGAAGAAAAATATGATTTTAATATTCAATCTAATATTGTATTCGAAATATATTATCCGAAATCAGAAATACTCTAAGAATGACAGTTTTAAGATTGCAAATTTATCAGCACTCTCTCATTTGGGCCGTAAGGTTTACTTCAGACAAAATTCTTATCACACTTTCTTAAAATAAAGGAAATCCATTCCATTGCTACATATTGAGATGAAGGTAAACATGATTTTTATACTCAATGATGATATTGTATCCGAAATGTATTATAGAATACTCAAGCATGTTTAAATTGAGATTGCGAATTTCCCAGCATATTACTCATCAATTTTTTGTAAAAAAGGCGAGATGTGCATACATAGACAGTGTGATAAAGGTAGATATGATTTCCACAGTCAATAATGATGTATTATTTGAAATGTGTCACCGATATCGGGCATACGGAAACTTTGTTTTGATCGAATGTATTGTTGATCTAATATTGCTTCGTGTCTCTAAATATCTATTAATCAAATTTAAATCAACAATTCGGATATCCCCGTTTAATGCAGTCGACATTTACCATAGCCATTCTCGTTTTTATGCGTTCGCGACTGTTAAATAGCATATCTAACAGTCTATCAATTTATTATTCCGCTATATAATGTTACGTAGAATACTTTGCATTGAAACGGCACACAAAAGAAATATACAAAATAAGTTTTACAGATTTTTGGTCCCCCTAGGCACAGCATAGACAAGTTGTGAGGAACCATAATTAACTGCTTGTTACAATTTCTATCAATATCTTGATTTTACGATGAACACAAAATATTTACAATTTAAACTGTGTTCAATTTGCTTTAGAGGATTTAAAGGAACCTAAATTAAAAAAGATGAATCTCAATATTTACACTGAGAAGAATGGAAACTGGGTGAGTTATTGCAAAAGGTTTATCAGGAAACCTGTGAAGTTTGGCGCGTAAAACAAGCTGTTTAATGCGACAATCGTGTCTGATGAACGTCAAAAGAAACGATTTTGAAGATTTCAAAATGTATTATTTTAAAGTGATTTCTTAAAAGTTCACATATATAATAAAAATTGACTGCGATATATCTATAATTACTTAATAAAAAATACAATCATCAGTTATGATCATGGATGACCAACAGGTCGTAAAAATATGAACCAATGATCTTAACTAATTTGGAAAAATGGCAAAGAAAATATTAGTCATCCTCAGCGTAATCTTTTGACGTTTTTTCCAAATTTTATTTATATTCTGATTATTATTCACATCCTGATTATTCTCATTTTATTCAAATTCTGAAGAAATACCTTGAATTGATTTCTTTATGAGTTCCTTTCTCTAAAAAATTCTAATAATAATTAAGAAAATTTTAAGAATCAATGTTAGTTAGAGAAACTGGAACAGAAAACTCTTCAATTGCTAAACACGATGATAAAGAAATTCTTTCCCAAGCCTTTTCTAAGGTAAAAACATAATGTAACCTACAAGGATCTTCAGCATTGATAGTAAGGATAAACGGAGAATATTTTTGGGTATAAAATATGAACCGTTAACAAGTAGGCTAACGGAGAAAAGAAATGGGAACGCGAGATATGAAGAAATGTCGTGAGAAGGGCGCGGATCTAATTTTAAAACTGCGCCGCGCTAACAGTGCGTTGACTGACGAAGATGGACTAAAGGGGTGCATGAACTGCGATTGGGTCGTCACAACTCATTCAAAAACAAAGACAAAATATTTGAAGAGCAAACAAAAGAGGCTAAAAATAGAGTGAGTTTTGTATGAATAAAGAAAAAGTTTACAGCTCAAATAAACAAAAGAAAAAAGATGCAATCTGAAAATAAGATAATGAAACACCTTTCAGAAAGAAAGATTTTAAAAACTGTTTTGGGAGGTCAGTAAATAAAATTTGAAGGGGAATGGGTTAAAAATAACTTAAGCACTCCGATTGAAAACAACTTATATGAATGGAAAGTTAAAGTAATTGTGTCACGAACGATACAATCTGATATAAATGAAAAATAAGAACTTAATGGATGATTTTTTTGAAATTTTGCTCAATTCCACATAAAATCTCATTTTTACCTACGGAGTAACTTGTCATGTAGATAACTCTAAGACTGAATTATTTGGAGCTTAGAATTAGAGCTAAGCTTAAAATACACATGAGAAAATAATATTTACTGGAATCTTTCAGAGAAAATGGTATTTCCAATCTTCTTGAATGAGACTCTTTGGAGGGAAATAAAGAGACGGGGTGAAAATTTACTTCCATTGCAATTTACATAGGTTCATAAAACAATACCTAATTTAGAGGTTAGCTAAATGTAATGGGCAACCGCATTGGAAGATATACTGATGCGTCATGGACAGGTATTTTTAATATCTGAATATTTAGTTATGTTAATATATCAATCTAATTAATCTCTTTATATAATCTAACTATCGATCTCAAGAGAAGAAAGAAGTTAAGTTAAAAACAACCTCTTTCGATTCTTTGATGAACCAGAGGAGAGGAGTTTCGCTTGCTGATTTCGTCTCCAAATAAGAAAAAAATAATATCTGTCACAATACCAGGTATATAATTATGCTTAAAATATGATTATCTGGATCATATAAAGATACAGAATGGGATTCTCGCAGCTGATATTGATTATTGCAAAACTTAAATTATATACGCTTGAAATCACTTCAGATAAAAAGTAACTTACAACTTTTCTGCTATCCAAAATATATTAAGCAAAGATAATGATAAACGAAAGCCATGGAACCTATGGCTAAGGGCAACATAGTTGATACTAAATACCAAACAAATTCTTTCGCTTGTTACGAAATTTGGCCACCAATCCCTCCACAGAAAAACAGCGCATCTTTCAATTAGTGTAGCCAAGTATCCGTTGCTCAACTAAAACGTCCATCCATTCATTCTTTGCTGCGCAGACGGGGCCTCATTATTCATCCCTTCGTTACAAATCATCGGTTTCACGCCTTCACGGATTTGCCAGTGCGCACGAGTTTCCAAGACGGAATTGAGTGACGTATTCTCAAAAAGAAGTAGATTAAAGAAACGCTGAGAAAAATTAAATTGAAATCACACATCAAACTTTTATAAAAAAGAAGGAAAGAGGAGAGGCTAAGAAAGTATTCGATACAGACCAATTTGGTGTGTATCAAACTTTCTGCTAAGACTTCTGAATGCTAGACGAATTTCGAGACAAACGTTTATGATGATTAAGTGCTCAATGACGTTCTCTTTATATTTTTTATAAGGTAAAAGTTTAAAAAACAGACATCAACAAACATCGTGCATAAATTCATCTCAATTATGACTAAAATTAACCAATATTTACAAAACAGAATCTATCGAAGTCATGGTTGAATATTCATCCAAAAAATTGATTATGTATAAATAGAACTTAGCAAAATAGAAAGTTGTTTCTTCAATGTAAATGTACTCAAAATTAAGTTATAGGATTCTTAGATTGCATACTCCTAATTTAGTAGATCTAAAATAAATACATTTGTTCAAATTTACTCAAACTTTCGAAGAGCCTTTTCATTCCAAGAGTAAAGATGAATATTGGTTTCTCTGGGGAATTTAATAATAAACGTCTTCAAATATTAGGTCGAAAGTGGAAGATTCATGTGTTCCGGCTAAGTACTCAGAGATTGAAATTTACTGATGTAATCTATTTCTATAGGAAAATCCCTGGTTTATCTTCTTTAGTCACTTTAAAATTCGGCAAATATTATAAGTAAACTATCTGAAAGTTTTTTATTGAAATTAATGAATTTGAAACAGACTAGGAGAAAGAAGCTGTGAATTAAGTCTTTGGCCTAGGGTATGGGTGAGGACTGATAGATTTCAAAGATAATATAGAACGACATATGCTCGAAGTTTTAATAGGATATTTAAAAGAAGAAAAAAGATTCCTCTTACTGATTCCCCAAGGAGTTATTAAATCAGTCGCTTCTTAGACTTTTAAGCGAAGATGAGTAGTTATTCAAACTATTCTTCTCTAAAATATTGGAAATCATCATTCTAACATCCTTATGTAGAGCAGTAAGCTTAACTAAAGAACCAATAATTTTTTCTTTCACATAAAATACAGCATAAGTTACTAATTCAGAATTTATAAATAAAATTTATGAGAATCTCCAAGTTGGGGAGATTTCGCGCGAATCTCTAATTCGATAAACTGTAACTTCCTTGTTGTGCTCCAATAAGAATTCGTCCCTTTGAGCACGTAGCTATCTGCGACCCTGAATAAAAGAACAAAAAACTTAACTGATGACGACAAGAGGGTGGAAAGAAATAGTGTCATAAAATAATACAAAGAATAAAATTGAGTTAAAAAAGCAAGTGTTTCACCACGCGAAAATTCATATCTGGCCAGTGAGGGCTGGAATTCCGGTTAACCTAAACCCGGTCAAAGATTTGCTCAGGAGTATTTCGGCATACTTCTTACTAGGTACTGAGCATCTGTTTGTAGTATTTCGCTGATTTTTAGTATGAATTTTACTAACAGATATATTCTGAAATGAATAAATAGAATTATAAATCTCCCAACCTGAACGTAGCGGGCATACAATTCCCCCCTGGATCTTAGGCAGCACACGATGCTATGCGTGAAGTCAGTCGTAGAAGAGGGCATCTCCAAAGTAAACCTCTAAATGAGATTCAAAGCGGGGCAGGATCGAGGTAATTGTAGGCTATAAGCTAAGGAAAAGGATGACTCCACGAGTAGTTACGTATAGGTCTCAGCTCTATGATGATTCAAGATGTAGGCCGTAAACTTGTCATGCTAACATTGCTATGTCATGCTGAATGTTCAGCGGGAAACGAAGAAGCACTATTTGATTTTCAATCATACCTAGATAAAATTTCATAAAATCAAACTATGACGGAGTGAAACAATGGAATGGTATGGAATATTTGATCCAGGGATATACCTTTTGTGGGAATTATATTATTATTCTATTATAAATTCTACCCAAACGAGTTTAGCGATCTAATTTTCTTCATACGTCTAATAGTCGTTAGATCAGGGACAGCCAGTCTTCATGGTTCCCTTCCTTCTTAGTTTTTAGTCGCTTACCCCCAGTTCATTCATAAGTTGTGGAGTTTCAAGGCATATTTTCAGACAGGAGTGGACATTCACAGATGTGGCAGTCAGAAAGTTTTTTCCAAAA
Organism: Pachydiplax longipennis; assembly: GCA_036926295.1. Lineage (NCBI taxonomy): Eukaryota > Metazoa > Arthropoda > Insecta > Odonata > Libellulidae > Pachydiplax > Pachydiplax longipennis. The sequence continues at coordinate 16,530,259 of JAVFKF010000001.1, read as the reverse complement.
GAGTTTTTACGCACTACGCGTACGTTTTTACAAAACTACGCACCCGTGTTCTACTTTTCAGTAGTTTCATGTTCCCCAATACCACATATTCAATTCCCTTTCATCGCTTTCTGGCTACTGATCTCGTCCTATATAGCATCTATCATCTGTTACCTTAGCCTCCTAATATTTTCCCTTGCATTCCCTCTTCAATTACTTTCTTTATCAATCCTCTTATCTCAATATTTTACCCACCCATTTCTTCAGCCGTCGCTTAATTTCTTCAGTTAAAACCCTCTCTTCCCCAAACATCTTTAGCACTTCCGTGTTTGTTTTTCTATCGAATTACTTTTTCCAATCCACGCCACAAGCACATCTCGAATGACTCCAATCTTTTATGTCCTCTTTTCTTAAGGTCTTCGTTTCACATCCACACAGCTAAACACTTCACACCAAGGATTTTACCGATCCTTTCCCAATTCCTCTGTCAACATCTCTCGCCATCAGTTCCCTAAGCTTCATGAAAGCTCCTGACTAATGCAATTCTTTTCTAAGCTTCATCTGTGTACCTTCCATTCCTGGAAAGAAGACTACTCAAGTAACAGAATTTATCCACCTGTTTCAGCTTTACCAAATCAAATCTAATCGATAATTTAGTTTTCCTTCCTTCTGTAAACTTCATTACTTTAGTTTTTACGTTTATTTTCATCCCAAACTTTCACGTTTCATTGATTAGTGCATTTACGAAAATTTATAAACCCCTAACGGAATCAAATAAAATTCCTTCATGGTCTACACATCGATTTTACTCTACTTTACTATACACATAAATTTATCAAATTTCATTCTCCATTATTATGCTAGGCTCAATATCTTTCCCAGTCATTTCCTCAACATATTCTTTCCAACTTCACCAATGATGGCTAGATCCTCTTACACACTTCCCTGTTACATGTTTCTCGTACCCTTGGGGCAAGTGAAGGTAGAGAATCCATGTGTTTTGTGGAGATGATTCTCTATATCGTACGAATAATGATGCTGTTTACTTATTTATTTGCGGAAAACGACCGTCAAATATAGAAAGAACGAATCGAAACCGACGCCCAAAATTTTTGCTGCCCCAAGAGGTACAAGTTGCTTCTATTGTCAAAACTGCATTGCCACTACCGATCCCACGTACTTGCATGATTTGTTTACCCCTTTACTGGCCCATTTAAAAACTAAGAAATTAAAATTAAGATTTCCAGAGAATTAAGCAATCATTCTGTATTCCAATAACAAACTCATGGAGATGCTTGCAATATCACCCTATTATTAGGACAGTATTTAATTCTTCAGCAGCTTTCATTTCATTCATTTCTCGATTCAAGTTCAATGACGAGGCAGAGAGGAAGATAAAAGAAAATTGATGATCCTATCGTTCCGTGTGCTCTCGTTTATGGCAAATCCATTACCGAGAGACAAGATTAATGGCTCCCGGATAAAGGAATGCTTCCCTCCGTCATTTCGTTAGTAATATCGATCTTCGATCATTTCTAATTGAATTTAAGAAACAATTAGATGATGGATATTATTCCAGAGTGATTAGCGCCAATTCCACCTCCATTTAATTTAGCTAATTAAATAGAGATCGGTGCGAATGTTATCTAGCCATCATTAAATTAAAGACTCGGGTAAGTGAATGACAGAAAAGGGCCTTCAAGACCGGAGTATGATAAAAATTCTCATTAAGATATCTCCATTTTCAATAAAATCAACTTAAAAATAAAGTAGCTATAAAAGTATAGCAAAATTATGTAAATTTGAGAAATAATCAAGGTATCAAACCACGTAGAGAGAGATTCTACCCTCAAAAGCCTTCCACCAAAGCTCATATTGACTTTTCCCCTTTAATTTCATCAATAAATTCTTTTTCTCTGCTTTTTATTTTCCTCTCCAAAATGATTTTCTTTATCGTGATCTTAAAAAATTTCCTCCTCCAGCATTTTGGGTGTCCCTACTAATAAGGATAACATGTCCTTCTAATGATTGCTCATTCTTCCCATCTTTTGCCTATTACGAAGATGCTCTGGAAACGAGTATCAATGTTCCTCTCCCCTGTATTATATATACTATACATTGAAAGAATTTTTGGATGTAGATGTAGGTAAAATTTCAGCTTCATGTCTTAATTATAATATCACAAAAAATCAAGCAATTTGTTAATACCATAATGTGACAAAACAGTTATTTTAGATTATTAGAATCCCACTGATGGTGTTATTTTTATTAATTAAAAAGAGTAAAAAATACAGATTTAAACTGTTGGAACGCAACCCGTAACTTTTATACAGCAAAGCCATGAAACTAATGGGAAATTTTAGCTTTTTAGCAAAAGTTAACGCGGTGAAATTATAGCCCCCCTTTACGATTAAGAGGGAGAACTAAAATAAATTTTTACCAGTTATCCTTAGTCTGATGTCTATATTTTGTCAAAAAGTAGAAGAAAAATACCTAATGCTTTGATGTGTAATTATATTGGAGATAGGTAATTACCTACAAATTAATTAACCTACAAAGAATAGACCACTAAAATTGCAAACAAAACCGCTTTTCACAAGACGTCAAGAACACAGGAATATAATTAATTCCAAGTTGCGACATTTCCATACTAAAGAATAGTTAACTGTTCTTAAATTGGTTAGAAAAAAAATGACGTGCGTTACTGATGAATAAAATTTTCACCTTTCCCGCAATGCTTTTATGAGGTACTCAGTTCCATAATAACACTCCATAAAGGGTAATAAAATAAAAGCATTTAAAACCATCTCTTTTCATATTTAAACGAGCAATGATATTTTAGCATCACCTATAAAAGGTTACGTGCGAAAGAAGAGTACGGGAAGAAGCAAAAGCACAGGAGTTATGTGAATGAAGTATGGAGAAACCTAGCTGACAAAGATAAGAAATAACTAGAAATTTAAAAAATACGTAGAAAACCTTATAATTGCTGATTTTTCAAAATAAAAATCTACGATTTAAGTCATAATCTGTGGGAATAATTGTGTGATATTGACGATGTCAAACTGCAGCGGCACATTTTCAGTGATTCGTGTGCTGTTAAAGTAAAGACGGATTTAAGATTAAGATCATAGAGCTTAGAGCATTTGACTAGACATTAGGTCAAAACTAGATACTATATAGATTAAACTTTTAACAATAATTCGACAGGTTACGGTGACAGTCTCATCCGCTCATGTCAAACATCAAAAATTCGACGGACACGCACTCTTTTGGGCGTAACGCAAACTGAGGACGATTCTTTTTTTAGAGATATCCTTCCTCTGGCATCTACTGTTTAAAACTAGAAGCGACAGTGTATTTGTTAGATTGAAACATATATAATTTGGTCATGGGGTTATTTTCATTCGATATGAAACAAACGTTGAGTAAAGAGATAGAATATCAGCAGCTTTAACTGTCTACGTTGCGAGAAGAGACATTCAGTGGATAGCGCTTACATAAATAAATAAAAGAAGCCATAAATAAATATTCGTCCACGGTTCAAAAACAATTTATAAGTATGCAGTGTTACAGTTTTACATGGTGAAAGTCGTAAAATAAAAGCCTCAGTTCCATGTGGGAAAGACACAACATCGTGAATTATACCTAAAATTGCATATTAAAAAGTTGCATAAAACTCAATATTTCATTTTGGAGATTGATTCGAAACTGTTCTAGAACGACGAAGAACGACATAAATAAAATCGATACCTTCGGTTACTGAATATCTCTTCATGCAAACATTTCAGAATAGCGGAATGGTATTGTCTGTCATATATTAAGTGACTGAATAGTAAAAATATAAACATTGAAATATTATAAACGTCTTTCTTGTTTTCCTTTTATAAATACGCGAATAGAAAGGGTCAATATAAAGTTTTCTCTACTTTACACCCTTAAAATCTTCAAATTCTATTGAAATTCTTTCGATTATGAAAATTCATGCATATACTTGAGAGCGAATGATAGGAAATTACGTGGGAGGATTTTTGCCATCTAACTTGGAATGAAAAAGTCAAAAGGAAAGGCAATGGTTTCTAAATGCGTCATTTATGGTCCACCCAAGAAAACCTATTCACGGGTAAAGGCTAAAAAAAACCTGCAATAATTTATATTGGGAGCGTGACAAGAAAATGATATCAACCCAGGAGGATTTGGAAAGAAACGAGGGGAACTTAAGGAATGATTCCATGAGAGAATTAAGTGATCTTCACGTGCATGCACGTGAGCATACGCATGTGACTGAAAATTGAATGGGTAATAAACCAATATATCACAAGAAGCTTCGAGAGATACGTTGTATAAGCAACGGAGAACATTAAGTTAACTTCAGAATGGAGATGGTAAGGAATAAATGGAGAGAGTGGGAGGACTTTTATAAGTGATATACAGTAGTGAAATAAATTTTATAGCCGTGAGAGATAGTATAAAACCAAATCGTACAGATTCCTTTACTATCAGCATCTACTCTACCGCCAAGTTATCGTAAAATCGTACGCTCACTCTGCGAGAGTAATTGCACACTAGACTCACTTGTCTTACGCACGTGTTTTAATTTCCGAGTAAACTTATGGATACCATTGGGAAAGAGATATGCCGAGTAAATATAAATTTTGGGTAAGTGATTTACCGCTCTAGTTTCTAAAGCTAATTGGAGCTAGAAAAAAATTATTATTGTTCTTCATAAATCTCCACTATCGCTTCTGCGACGTAAAGAGAAAGATTAGTTCGGTTATTAATATTCTATGCTGCGCAATTCACATATAGCACTTCTATCTTTGATAATAGGACTATATTGATTAACATTGTTGTGAGGGTTAGCCAACTGAAATTATCTACAGTCCTTATGCTGCTTCAACATTCAGCATAACTCAAAAATATATCAAAATATACTTCTGGTATACTGGTTATTCGGTTATTCTTCCTTATTTATCCAAGTACTCGTTACCCTTCCAAGAGAAGAGTTCCAAATTTCCTAATAAGAGATTCTAAATTTCTATAGAATCTTTCCCTAAATTTCTTTTATTATTTTACAATTATTTTATTATTTTAACACCGAAAGAAACTTACTCGCTTCGAGACGTAATTTGTTTAACTGAATCGTCCTTTCCAAAAGTCAATAACCAGTCAGAATGATTTAATTACGTAGATTCCATGCCACTATGAAGGCAGAACTGAGGAGGCAGAAGATGCTACTTTTTAATAATTTTAAGATCATCCGATGGTCCTGAAAGCATAAATTTGACGCTCAGAGTAGGTTTTACTTTGAATTTAATATTACTTAAATTTACCGTTCAGTGTGGAAATGTGAATCTTCTGGAAAAGCTAGGATCACCAATAGAGTAGAATAGCACTATACTATATGTCGGTGAATTTAATAATTTTCATTACCTTTTAGTGCGTGAAAAAGACAATTCTCTCTTTACTTTTGCCTCATTCTTGTTCATACTGAGATATTATAAAAGCTACTAATGTATGAGTACTGTATCATACCATTCATCCTGGTCTCTCCTTGAAATTTATTTTCATGAAAAGTTTGAATCATAGGGTTATAGTGCTGGACTAATGCATACATTTTCCATTTATATCGTATGGATAAAAAAGTAATGTAAAGGCAAACTACCTCACTCCTCATCTAGTCTAGTGAGCCTTTTTCCTTCTCCAGGACTTATGTTAGTCAAAGTTAAAAAGAGATAAAGGTTCCAAGGCAAATAAATGGACTTACATCCCCCATCGTGCTCAATTTATAAAATACGTTGAAAATAAAGACAGATTTTTAATCATTCTTCAGGATTCTCTTTGAAATGGCGGAGATCTCAAAATGATGAAAGAAATTTAATGAAAAATTCAGAGAAATGAAAATTTAAGGGTAGTTAAACTGATGGTTGCTAAGGGAAAGAGTCTTAAAGAGAATTCCCTCTCTCAGCCGTATCACCAAGGTGTAGGTCGCTTTTATGTGCTCAGAAATGAGGCAGCTGACCTTCATGCCGCCTAAGGCAGGCGAATATCCACCTCCTTTATGCTGCCTCTTACCGAAACCCGAGTTACGACAGGAAGTTGCTCAATTTCGTCAGACGCCGGCAACGAAGCGCAGCGCACCCTCACGGCGCCATACAGCGCTTCCGGGCATAATCGCATAGATATAAATATTCAACCTGATACGTACTTGTCACAAAAGAATACTGCGATATGTGTTGCGCAAACGTAATTATCCTGATTTTTTTCAGCCAGAGAAAGTGATATAAATACGATAAGTAATTTCTGCATAACCTCACATTGATCGACACTAGAGTTGGTTTTAATTCCGGGAGATTTTTAAAGTTTTGGCAATAAAATTCGAGAGATTCCGGAGAGTATAAAGAGTATTTTTCTTGCCATTAAATGCACAACGAAAGTCAACAGCTCCGAAGCTCTGAACAGCTCCTCTACATAACTTATTACTTACAGAAAATATCATGTATGAGTAATATTGTTTGCAATTAGATGAAATGTTTCCTCTTTACTGAATTATATAATAATAATAATAATAATAATAAATCGTCTTTATTCGGGCGAGATTGAGACTGAAAAATCTCTTCTTACATCTAACCCTTATATCGGTATATGTAACCTTGACTATAGCGATGATGCAAGAGTTGAAATACCGAAGTCATCGAACCAGAATCTCCCGAAATCGTGAAGGCAGTTTAAGTCACAGGATCATTAGAATTTTATTTACATTTTTTAAAATTCATAACTTCTCGGATTTTAAAAAATTAAATCTGATAAAAAGACGAAGTAAATTTATTTAATGGATATTTCAGATTTTGAAATATATTTCTAATTAATCAATAATTCCTATCTTTACCGCCTGATGAATTTTACTTTGATTTTTTTCGGATTTAAATTTTAATTTCATACTTGTCTACGAACCAAAGAATAGCGTTAATTTCACTTTAATTTCCTGCGAAAACGAATCAGTTTTTTTCCATAATTGGTATTTTAGTCCTTTTTCCAAGAACTATCGCAAATTTTCCATTACTCTATCTGCAGTCCTACGAATTTTTCAGCCCGCCATACTTGATACCGCATTGATAAATATCTGTCATTAGCGATTGATCGAGATTGATCTATAAAGTAGCTACGTAGAACACGAGTCATTCAATTTACATTGACGACATTATTACGTAATAAAATGACGTGCTCAGTTGTAAGACTGGATTTTCTCCACAATGTCGTAGGGCCGAGATATATAGGCGTGACGCAAATCGTAGACCAGGAGGGTGAATATATGGCAAATTTCTTCTTCAGAGGTGGCAAACAAGGAAAAACGGAATAAAAGGCCTCAAAACGGAGACGATAAGGAAAACAAAATTTTCGCAGTTTATATCCCTCTTGATAAGAACCTAAAATTGTGGCATTAAAAGCAAACAGCCACGACATAAAACGCTTCTTACATTTTTGTGTATTAAGTACTGTATTCCTCCATTATGATCACCTTGACATACATAGCAGAAATTAAGGAGGCTCTTAATGGAACGAATTTAAGGGTCGCCTCTCTTTAAACTGCAGAGATGCGTTATTCTTTGAAACAAAGCAAGAAGGAAAAGAATCGAAATTTTTCTAGGCTACGAAAACCAAGACTTAAAGAGGGATGATGCTGAATTGGGTGAAATTGCACGAGAATCCCTCGCAAGGCCGTTGTGAGGAAGGAAGGGACTGGTTTTAAGGGTGGCAGGTAACATAATGCGCAGTACACATCCGCATGCGGATTTATACGCTGAATCTTCGCGTCGATAAAAACACCTTTAAAGGACTGCAGTAAAGTAATCCTCGAAGATTTTACGAGGACGCTTATCACAAATGTATGCTACATTCCCATCGTTATGGAAAGCGTAATTTCATCATCCATTTACTGAGCCCTTGTTTACTCAAGATTTTGAATTCATATTTCCTACGTCCTTCTTGGCTAAAGGTTACGTAGCATAAATTATTATATCAGAATGGTTTGATTTTCACTTGATATTTTTATTGCTGAATCTCTTTTTTCTATGATCCAATCGAAAAATATGCCAAAAAATATCGTTAAAATGGTAACGAAAATGGACAAAATAGAACCCGACACAAAGAAAAAGCACTCTTGCAGATAAACTTAATTGCACAGATACACTGCTCGAGGTTTATTACTTTGCTCTTTTAGAGCTTCGAAAGTCCAAAAACCGAATAGATGTAAGATTAGCAAGTATCATCATGAAATTTAAGTAAAGTCAATGAGAGCGACGGGAGAAGAAATTAATACATGCTCTTCAATTGCATGTCCATGCAAGGTTTCGCATCCCAATTGAAATAAAAATCTTAGATATCAAGTCAGATAGGATAAAACATCCAAGAAATTCTCGTTTTCGATTAACTATAATTCAGAGAAGAAAGAATACGGTCATTGGAATGACTAATGGAAGTTACGGCTTATTTTTGGAATTTCGACTACTTATTCAAAATTATCAGTGATCGCAAACAAATATCTCTTAGTGTGTTCACAAAACAATACTTCCGAGTAAATTAAGATCCCTTATGATGAACGAAGAGTTATAAAATCGATAAGAAAGCGAATGAACTGTCATCCATGATGTGTAGCCATCAAAAAGAGCAGGAACTTTTTCGTTAAGGAAGCTGAATTAATTTCGAGAAAGTATGCAAATGAAGTAGCAGATGATGAAAACGGGAAGGATTTAGAGGTAGAACATACGCGATCTGAAAAGAGGATGAAGAAAGAAGTAGTTGTAACTTAAGACGTGTAGTTATAAATCAATGTTCAAACCGTAATTACAGGAACATAATACATAGGGGACATATTTTTCGTCTGTAAGCACGCAAATCGTATTAATCCATTAACTACTTTACGCTTTCGTAAATGAATGCCATTACTTTGCGAAATGTTTAAACCAATTCTAATAATAATTAAATTAATAATTAATTGAATGAGAGTTCTATAATGATTTATTCATATCCTGCGCGTATAAGATTAGTATTAGTCAACTCTACCCCAACAAATGTATTTCTTGTGGTCCATCTCAAAAGGGAGAGCTCAAGAACGAAAAATAGCTTTCATTAATTCAGTTCCTTAAGCTTCAGGAAGTAAGAGGCCTATTTCCATAATTCTGAAAATTGTGACAGGGATTCATCGACTGAATTTCGCACAAATGGAGATGAATGATTATAAATATAAGATAGCACATCGGGGTGTATCTTCAGCCAATTTAAACATATATTATGATTACACTCCTAAATAATGCTCATTTGGTAGCATCAGGATCTATTTTTCAATGCATAAACAGCTACTTTCATTGATGAGCAAATTTAAATTACATTTATGAACGCAAAATATTAGTGTTAAACAGCATATTAGTATCATAATATCATGCAAAAGTACCACTCATTGATGCGATCGAGCAAAATCAAAAATTTGATTATACGGGATTTTTTTCCTCGAAATTCTGAATCATAGCACTAAAATTTGAATACTTCTGTCATCAATATAGTCTACTCCGTCATTCAAAATATTAAATGAAAAGGGAAAGCTGACCTTATCCAGGGACAAAATGAACAAGAAAAGCTGTCAAGTCATTTGGGCCATAAGGAACAGAAAATAGATTAACTTAAATATCGTTAAGTAGAAATAGAATAGATGATCTGATAATAAAAATGTATTCTGAGGAAAGCAAGGGAAAGAGAATGAGAGAACGAATTGATAACGAGAAGGAAAGAGAAAAGGGAGAGGAAAACCAAGCGTGAAACATTCCAAATGGGTGCTCAGGGACACGAAGGGAGGAATGGGAAAAGGTCGATGAAAGGGATAATTGAAAAAGGGGAAAGAAAAGAGGTGGCAAAGATATAATTAGAAACGAAAGAGAAAACAGAGAAAAAATAAATAGGAAGAAAAAGTAGTTAAATCGAAATGATTGAGGAAACAGTGGTTGTCCAATACTTCGTATACTACCATTCCTGTTTCAGAGACGGAAACTAGTCAATCGAGAATAGTTATAAGAAACAAGGGTTCTTTTAGTTATCAGAGAGATAACGTAAGCATATAAATAGATTATCGAGAGTGAATATACAGGAAAATATAAGAAAATAATAACAGTTCGTCAAGAAGGTAATTTTGTAATATTTTGCATAATAATAAACTATGACGCTTAATCCGCGAAGAACATTTTTCACTGTATATGATATTATAAAAGATGAACATAAATAGCGGTGCAGTTATGTTTAAATACTTGGTCAGTTAAAAAATATTTACTTCTTCATAAAACACAGGTGAAAACCGGTAAACTGATTGACTCAAGGCGTATTCGGTAACTGAAAATGAGATTAATTTTCTACGTCTTATCCATATTATAATATCTTTTTCTATGACACTAATATCTTAAAATCCATGCATGTATTCGTTCAAAAATTTTAAATATTAACACATTATCGAAGAATCATGTTCTTCTTGAAAATAATCTCTAGATTAATTTTCCATAGGATAATATTTATCCAAAGCAGCACTACCACTATTTCCGGTAATGGACGTACATACATAACTACTTAACGTCACAGTGTAATAGCTGCGCTTTCCCTGCTAAATATTCTTGTAACATAAGGATGATGTGTTAGAACTGAGATATGAGTAAGAGAAATGAAGATGCTCGTTCCATCTGCAGGAGGCAAAAAGTTCTCTAACACTTCTAACCAGTTATGCATGAAACTTATGCAGTTATAAATGAAAACGCATATAATCCTCCTGGAAGCAAAAACTTGATAAATTACCTTAAGCTTTAATGGTAATGAGTTAGCTGCGTGATTAGCTAAGCAAAAAGATAATTCATTGTAAGCGCGTTGGAGAAATTTCAATCCTCTAACAAAAAAGGAGTAATGACGCAACACTTTTCATTGTTACATCAATCTCTAATGGATCCTTATTTTTTTTAGAAATAATAAGTTTTTCCTTTCGATTTTCTGCGACTGAGTTCAGATTCAAATTTCTTTAAAACAACGAAAGTGTTTTAAAGACGGAACCTTTTCGAAAAGCTTTCGAAAAAATCCATTACCGTCGGGAATAGCCGTACGACTGGTATACATCGCGGGAAATAAAATCCTTCTTAATCCCATTTTGCTAGTAAGCACAAATATTTTCAGAAACTGCTAATTTGAAGGTAACTATTTTCTTACACAACCGTAATCATTGATGCTTCATCTACTTTCTTTAAGAGCCCATCTCCCATTGTTACAGACACGAAAATCCCCAAATATAGCCCTATCCTTTAGGGGACGTGTCTCCGCCTTGTTCCTCAGCCACTCTCCCTTTTACAGCCGGGAAAAGCCGCTGAAAAAGGAGAAAAACGGTACGGGACGAGATATTACATGAAGCGAGAGAAGAGAGGAGGAATACGGGCGGAGCGAAAAACAAGAGGAAATCGATAAAGCGACGTGGACGAAGTCGGGAGTCTGCGAGGCGCCGTAAATGGGGAGAGGGTTTAACGTCGTTGGGAATGAAAGGAGCGTAGGGGAGGAATACGTGGATACCGGTGGAGTAGTAGTGTGGGTTGACGTAGGGCTGGATAAAGGGACCCAACGGAGTCTGCGTTAGAATTGAAGGGGTGAGCTCACCAGGTTGAAGGACGAACAAGGTTCTGCGAACGAATAAAGGGGATAGTCACGTGATGAAGGGTTGGGGAAATGTGGGACATGAGAGGGGAGGGTGGTGTGGGGTGCGGTGGATTGAAAATACGCGGGTTGGAAATGAAGAGTTTCGGTTTGGGGCAGGTTGTTGCGGTTGCGAATGGGAATGTGGTCAGAGCTGAATAGAGGAATTGTGAGAGGGATAAATGAAGAAAAATTACAAAGTTCTCGAGCTGGGAGGTCTTGAGAGAAGATTCGGAAGCGGGGTATCGGAACCAGAATAAAAACCGATATCGAAAAAAAAGGTTATATCTGTAGTGAAAGCTGATCCCGACCCGAAAAATTAAGCGGAAATTAACCTTGAACTGGAATCTATGCAAGAGACCGTTATTTATTCCGTTCCGATTTTCGGTTCCCTACAATATACATTTTTTAAGTGAAAATAGAAGAATCTTTACTAAAAGTAGACGAATGAATTATTAAAATAGATTACTGATAGATGATTTACATTTATCTGATCTCATATTTTTACTATCATTTCCTTAAAATAGCGAATTTTGTTCTAAAATTTACTTTAAATTAATACATTTAAAGAAAGTTATACTGAATAAAAAACAAAATTTAAATATTATAACCTTCAGAAGGATATAATATTTAAATCTTTAAACAGGTTCTAGCAAAAGCAAAACCGGAACTGCAACGAAGTTTCATTGAACCGGTATGGAAATCAGAACGATAAATGCATCCCAGAATCCTAGAAGTTTCCAAAGAAGCCTCTCTGATGTTGTATCCCATGTATCAAACTTGATTAGCATTCTTGTGATATAATGCTCTGCTTGTCTCATTACTCCCAAAGCGCTCGTAAGCCTTGTGCCCTTAAGGTCTGGGAGCTTTTGTTTATTTTTTACACCATAGATTCCTATTCGGATTACACCGATGTCTTGGTTCATGTAAACTCCTCTCGGATTTAGAGCTACGAATTACGAGGAAATTAGAATCGTGATGAAAGGCTTCCTTAAGATAAAATTTAATGGAACGTTAAAGGACATTTTGTTATCACGTCATCTCTCATCTTCATTAAGCTCGATGAAATAGGGACTAATGATACTCAACCAGAGCCTTAAAGCTAAAGGCTTCGACTCATGTAAACACAACTCGTTGGAACTCAGATTTCAGAAATGTTTCTTCCCTCAAAAACATTATTGACGTCTTCTTTTCAAAATTATTTCAGTTCTTTGTTGATCGCATTGTAGTGTCATCAAGTTCTACATTTTTTGTGGTCCCTATATGCCTCGAATTCACCTATGATTTTGTGAAAGTAAATGGCTGCATACATCATTCTTCTAAATAGGATGATGAATTTTTACAATAGAAATACTATTAAATATATTAATTAATTATTAATATTATTATTATACTATTAAATATTATTAAATAATAATATTCTATAAATGTATAATTTAGATCTAACAAAATTCCATTTAGTGTATTGGAAGGAGAAAATCTAATCATAAAATCTTTCTTAGTTCACATTCGATAAAAAAGTCTCATTCGGTTACCGTAAATTAATTTTTGGATTTAATTTTTTAATTAATTTTAATCGAAATAAAACATTCTTTAATTCATGAATTCGCGGATTTATTAGGAACCCATCTCCTACAAATACTGCGATGTTGGCACGTGAAAACAAGTTACGACATTCATCTCTGCATCAATATCAACAAAACGAAAAAAGCAATCACGCGAAACTTTCCATCACTCCATAAAAATCCCGTGACTCTTCGTAAGATCGTTTGAAAAGCGCAATAAAATCTCGTGTAATTCCCTGAGTAGTAGTTCCAGCCGCTGCTGATAGGAGCGGAGTAGGATCACATCTCGCGCCTCCCTTGGCGACTCACAGTACCTCTCCACCGATTCGCACCAAAAGGACGAATATGACAGCCATTCATAGCCAGATGCCCTACTAAGCACGCATAGTACTCCTCCACATGTGCATAATAACCTGTTCGGACTTCATAAGAGATTTCCAGGAAACATTGTGTCATTCACGTTCACAAGAGGAAACTTCATTGATGAGATGGCTACTCAGCGATAACTGCCGGCAGTTTACATAGATAAGGGTTGTCTGACATTTTTGACCGATGAGTATTGCATTAATCAACAAACAGACCCGGATATCTACAAAAGGGGGCAGGGGTGTAAATTTCCACAGGGTCCCTATCTCTGCTTCCTCTGTCCATACGCCGAGTGATTGTTAATCATTAAAGCGAAATATTTGACATAACATTATTCCTTGCAGGTATACTATTTACGTGCTATAAAATAGCAAAGCTGCTTTTCTAAACATCAGACCCCTTTAAACTGCGGTCCCGGATGCAAAGCATCCACGAAACCTCTTGGCATGGACCATATAGACACAACCGAGACAATAATATGAGTCCAAATTTCATATCAGTCTATCCTTGATTATTCTACGCATTCTAGCTTCGCTCCTATGCACAATTATGTAAACGAATATGTAGCTACACCATTGAAATAATACATGCAATCATAAGTAATCCATTTGGAAAGAAAAATTTTCAGTCGTTACAAAAAAAGTTACACCTATTTTATCTGAGAGCAGAATTTCTACACCGAACTATGAAACATTTGTGAACCTGTTAAAAATCCAGGGCGAATATTTTTCTGGCTTATGGATGTATATCATACAGCACTGCCCTTTGAAAATTTTTCAAAAATAAATATTTTACAGGGGAAGAAAAATCGGAAAACAAAAAGTCTGCAGGACCGAATTCGCCGGTTTTAAAATAATAGCCATCATTTTAATTCTCGGTTGCTAAGTCATAGAACGACCATCGTTTCAACTGCCTTTTATCTACGTTTTGATACCATACCTTGACATAATTGTCACATCTTGGAATTATTTTCATCTGATGATGAAGTGTTAGAGGGTTAGATGCAAGAAGAGACTAGTCTCAATCTCGTCCGAATAAATACGGTTAAAGATTAAAATAAAAAAGAGTGAAGAATGCATTTTTCACATACTTTGTCTCATGTCAGTCTTGTTCGTGACTGTGATAATATAAAGGCCACGAATATTGGCTTTCATTATTAAACATTATGAAAAACATTACTCGTGTAGGAATTACTCGGACATTTTTAAACATAATATTTTTTATCAAAGTTGGAAGCGAAGGAAAATTACCTCACTCATTCCCAAAGATCTTCATTACCCTTCAAAGCGTTTCAGAAAAACAAAGCACTCATCATCAAGAAAATAATCTCTGACATTCGGAGAAAAATATAGAAACGAGTAAATCGATGAATATTCTGATAGATGAAATAAACGCATAAAGTTAGAATAAGAAATGCTTTGAGTCATGAGCTTCGGGGCGTAGTTTATCAAATGTCAAATCGCAAGAGTAAACATCGAAGTTAAGCTTCAAGTTAACTGAAGGAAAGCCAATTAATCAAATTGCGAAACATTCTTTTTCTCGTGGATTCTGTTTTTATATTGCTAAAACGACAACATAGTAAAGAAAAAGCCCGTGTTTGTTGGGCACGTGTTATTTTTTCTTTCTTGCAAAAATGGTATAAAAGATATCACATGTTAGTATAGCCGCAGTATGATATATTGAAGATAATGATGAAAGAAGTTAGATATCCATAAGAAAAAAGGAAACATAGTGGCTGATTACAGAATGACGTTTATGTTACATAATATCGAACATAAATAACGACTTATAGGAGCTTAAAGTCATAAATCGCACTCTAAGTTAGAATAAAGAAGTTTTGGCTTTCTTAAAGGTTAAAACATTTAAATAAGTCTCACAACGTTGGTGTTAATATCCAAGAATTTCTTGGCCAAAAGCCGAATTATGAAATTAACAAATCAACGTTGATTTTGTAATGAAATCATCTTGCAGGTGTACAAATACTAACGTTTATTTTAACAAATTTAGAAAAGTGATAATATGAAATATGTCGCAGAATGTTGTTAATTTATCCTATATTTTTATTTCTGTTATATATTTCGTTATCTACCACAACTTTCACAAATATTTTTTGACCTTGGAGTTTTAATTATTGTTCATTTAAAAGAATGTTTAAAATCATCACTCGTACCTTTAGTGTTAAAAATAATCTATTACTCTCATAATCAATTAATAAATAATGATTAATTGAAATATGTTAAAAATCGATAAACTGATCGAAATAGAATAAGTACTGAATTTATCTATAAATTTAGTAGGAGAAAACCTTGGAACAAAAGATATAATATTGCTTTAATGTATACTTGCGTATTCTCAACTATCTATCAAGAACGTTAACATGCAAAACCAAACCTTTTATTAAAGAATCGTATCCCTCCTTCTAATTCCTCAAAAAATTTAAAAAATTATCGGTATGGCATGAAAGAACTCGAATTGAAATCAAAGATACGTACAATGTCCCTGTGTATAAGAACAGATTCGCGAACCCTGAGATTTATTTCCATCACCTTGAGACACTAAATAGATAAACAGTGGACGGAATAGCGTATGTGCGTCATGAAAGAAGAGAGAGAGAGATTGTTTAAAAGTAGAATGAGAGGAAAAGATGAGAGAAAGGGTTATTGGGGGAGGGTTTTCGGGGAGATCGCTTTCAGCGTCGCGTCCTTTATTCCCTGCCCTTCAAAAAAGAGCCACGCCCACCACCGTCCATTTACCCGCCCTTTCTGTGCGATTTTCATTTGTTATTCTGCGTCTTTTGTCTTTCGAATCCCTTTCCCTCGAGGACGAATTGGAAGTACCGACGCAAAAACATTCTCTTCTGCCATCGTATTATCATCGAAAAGATAATAGAATTCCATACCTATCGTGGTAGCTAGGCGACCGGTAATTGGGGAAATTTTATCGGAAAACAAGCATTTTGAAGGTTCGAGGAACATGCAGAGGAGCACAAATTGGTGTTGAACAATTTTCGTGTGCAATTACAGGAAAGATGACGAAAGTTAAATGGGTATTTATATTCAAGTATGTATACTTAGATAAAAAGTTGCACGAAGTTACGGCCGCTGCAGCCAACTCTGCCTTTTTTAAATTTCTCATTATGATAATTATAAAGTCTCTTTAGATATCTACAATTAAATATTACTCATCTAAATATTGCTCTCGAGATAAAGAAAAACGTATAATAAAAAAACGTAAAATAATGAAAAAGCTATCGGTAAATAAAGGATACCCTTAGGAATCAGAGCATGTAGCTATTGATATTATATTTCGCGATAAGTTTCGATTACTTGAAACATTCTCTCGAAAACAACATCCCAGAACTTCTTTAATATCTTACCAAGGGCTATAAATATTCCACATCCAATTTAAAATTTTCCGTATTCCATTATTGTTTTAGGGAACAAAGAATATGCTAGTGAAACTTGGAGAGAGTATGAAAACTCGGAAACAAAATAAATAAAATGGATTGATTTAAATAAATTCAAAAGGTTGGGTGTTACTTTGTGGAAATCCATAATAATAATGGAGGAATTTGTATTCTTTTCTACATGATATTTATTTCCGACTACTTTCGCAACCGAGGTAGCATCTTCAGCTGTTTCATTTTTCATCACATGTTTTTAAAATTAGATGAACGGAATAACACCAGCTTCGACGAATCTAACATCATCTGTAATAAGCACAATTACGAGGACTTAAGTGCCTCGGTAGGCACGAATTTTCAGGAACCTGTGAAATTTTTCGGCCATTTTCAACGAAAAATCAACTTCACGTCGTAATTTACTTTTTTTTAGCCTTAACCTGGTGGTAGCTAATTATGATAAAGGAGGAGCAAAGACATAACTTGGATCGTTATCTCGTGTCTCTTTACTCTTCTCTCATCAAAGTTTTATGTGTAACAGTAAATTTAAATTAAGGTGATAAAGCAAACTAAAATCACAAAGAAAACAGCAGACTATGGAAATGGATTATGTTTAAAGCAAAATTAGAAGAAAGATATAACATTCCGTAGAAGCATAATTAGATGAAAACATTTCTTTTGCTTAAATATTTGAAAATAAATATAACCTAGTCCTTAATGCTTAACGATAGCTATACTTTCCTTAGATTTAGAGGATACTTTCAATGCAGCTTTGATCCAGCTGATATTAAATTCTTATTGCAATTTCTATGTTTTCGGCAAAGTATTTGCTCATTTTTCTTGAATAAATTTTAAATTTTCGTGATTCCTTTCACTTAACTCCGTTCTACTCCTCAATATAGTTCGTTTTCTAGGGCTTTGCTGATTCCTGTTGTATCTGCCTTACAATCCTACCAAGATAACTCAATGAATGGAATATTTTTCACATTCCTCTTGGTAGAAGATAGGTAAAAAATATAAATAAATCTTTCATTCACTTTCGTCTCGGTCTTGTTTTTGGCTGTATTTCTAAATTATGGGTGATGCTAAATAATAGCACTGATTTATGTCTCATATTTAATAATAAAAAGTGTTATCGAAGAATCATTGCGCTTCACTTATGTGCATTTTTTCCGCTTGAAGCATTCTAGCTCGGTAAAGAGAAAGGGTACAAACTACCTCACTCCTCATCTTGCTTAGTAATCCTCGTTCCCTTATCCTAGCCCTCAATTGCTAATGGAAGAGATTCCACCCGGCCTTCGGGCTGTATGTTTTAAATACAAATTAATTTTTCAACCAGGAAAATGCGATATTTATAATGGTTACGAAGGTAAGTGGGGATGAGGGAAAGGAGCCAACACACTCTTTTTAAGATAAGACTTATCTCAAGGTCCTTCCTTCCGCCAATATTTACAGATTTGGCTATTTGGCCGACGCCGGTATCGCAATTCTTATTTATCTTCAACGTTGATTTTCGATTTCGGTCTTTTTGCGGATGACTTTCGCGGTCCTTCCTTTTGCATGGATGGGTTGCGTGGAAAGCTTCGCTACCCTCGTAATACCGCGATCGCAGACTCTCCGACTTCCTAACCTACCTCGAGGGAGAAGGGAAAAAGAGATTCACCAGACTCTCACCAATCACGACGGTTGCCATGGTTACCGACTAAACCGCGTCTGGGCGTGGCAGCTGCCCATATTGGATCTGACAAAGTCACAACGGCACCCGTTTATTGGAAGTGATCGGTACACGGCTAACTCGGTTAATTGTCCGGCTATCTTCCTGTCCTAAACACTCCTCTTTAATTTGCGCAGAATTTCTCCCGCCGGATGATTACCCGAAAGAGAGGTGAGAGATGGAAGGAAAAATAAAAATCCGATTGGTTTGCCCGAGTAATTCCTTTTCCTGAGTGATCTTACAAACGCAATCAAATCGAAATCAAGATGTATAATTAACCGTTCAATTTTCGCGGCCGAGAGTTGAGGTCGCGTGAAATCAACGTGACGCATGACAAAATTGGGAGTGAGAGTAAGAATTAGAGACCGAAAGAAAATTCTTCACGCCATAAACGCTGTGGAGTATGCAAAATCATACAATCATAACTGCCCAAACCCATGCTTATTGCTAAATTATTACTGGCACGATGTTTTGATGAATGGAATATTTTTGTCTTCTGGCGCAGGAAAAAGAATCTTTCTTTAAATTTTTTCTACACTTCCCTACCTCTTGGTAAGAAAGTATGTAAAATATTAAAGTTTTGGTCTTACTCTCATTCATGTATACGATAATGATGCATAAAATACTTATGGTATGAATGATGCTGACTAAATACATTCATCCCAGCCACTATTCATGGAAATCTAAGAGAAACTTCTTCATTTGGTCATTGCGCTGAACTTAATTGTATGAGGTTTATATCATGGAGGAAAGAAGTATTGGTCAAAACATATTTAATATCCAAATATGGTGAAGCTTTTTCATTTTCGAGGGAACAGTAACAAAGTGGTTGTCCCGCCTACGGGATGCAGTAGTAATAAGGAGAAGCAAAGGCAAACTAATACACAATTCATCTTATCTAGAATGCCTTATTCCTTCACCAAAGCTTTCGATAGCTAATGGAGTAGTGTTAGCGGTCTAAAGATGCACCCCTATGTGCAGGAACGCAATACGGTCAGGCGCATGCATAGGCCGCTAGGGTTGAGGTTCAAACAGACTCCTGGGCTGAATACTTATTAAGGGAATTTTAAATCATTTCAGCAGTACGCTACTGGTATAATCATACTGTTTAGGTGAGTAGCATTTTTTCCATTCCACTGATAGAAATCCTGAACATTTAAGACTGATATTTGGAAGGAAAGAGAAAGAGAAAATGTTGGTAGAGACCAGGTAAATGAAAAAGGCCTCAGGTAAATGAAAGAACGTCAGCACGCTTAGAACGAAATGAGCTGTTCGTGCTGGTTTGGGCATAGTGAGAATGAAAGAAAGCAGAAAGACAAGAAAGGTGCATAATTACGGTGAAGGGCGAAAAGAGAGGAAGAGCGGGAAAAAATGAATGAAAGCAATCGATAAATGAGATACTGAAAAGAATGATAAGATTAGGACGAATTAAAGGCTGAAACGATGGATGAATGAAATAATGAAGCTAAAGGAGACTTTAAGAGCAGGATATCACGGAGAATTATTTAAGAGGAATGGCTTGTTTATCTCGAATGGGATTTGAGTGAATTTACTCAAATGTCACAATCATATTAACTGTTTTCTTAACATTTGTTTATTTGGGTTATGTTATAACGTCAGGAATTCTAATACCGCGAATGAAAAGGAGATAACTTGATCGGAAACCACTTATCAATTTAATAATAATAATAATAGGAAATAGGGCATTGTAGTTCACCATGAGGATATGGTCGTTATATATGGATAATAGGTAATAAAATCAACACTGGCGAGCGTGACTTCGTGGAAAGCCATTACAGAATGAGATACTTGGATAATTTTCCACATAGAATTTATTTTGCTAAATAAATTCTGTTTGGAAAATTTGCCAAGTGTCTCATTCTGATAATAAGTAACTTTGACCTAAAAAGACTTCCAGTCTTGATCTTCTATAAAAGTACAATTCCCTCTTTAAAAATATTTGAAAATATCTCGAGGTATTCGGTTTTTCTATTATAATTTCATCTAATTATAGGTCATATCTCCAACGTAAAAAGAAAATGTGAACAACCGTGACGTTTCCTCAGTTCCGATCCTTCTGGTCTCATTTACTCGTAAGCGAAATGATTTTTGAACTTAATCTCAACGTGACGTTTTGGCATTTGATTCAAAACCCTGGCGACGTAGAATTGAAAAGACTTGCTCTGGGGAGATCGGTGATATTTTTTTTTCGTTGGCATTTACAAGAAGCTCTCGGTCGCACATGACTTAGCGGTCTGCATAAAATAGTCGTACGTGAAGCTTTTGCCCTGAAGGTCGCAAATGAATCGCCCTACAGCTCATTTCGTTCCATCGAGAGCAGAGAGAGATTCCTGGCCATTCTGAACTATTTTTGATTGACCTGGTACTGCAATACAGAGTGGGACCTTTAATAAGCCTATTTCGTAATTGATCTTTGAAAACAAAGGTAATAATTCTGTCAAAACGTAAGTGGGAAATCCGTTCACATTCAGAAATCTGGTACAAAATTTTTTTAGTATACAGACTTGGTCTACCCATCATTGGGCGAACTATTTGTTTGAAAATCTCGTTGACTTAAATTAAGGCTATGATTATAAAATTTTTAGTGGTATATAGAAGAGAGTCGGAACTATTTTTAGGACAATTATCAGTTTAATCAGAATTTCAATTCCATCTGAAAGAAAATCCAGGAAACTGATTTCCCTCTTATTTAAGAAAAGATAATTTAATAAGTTATGCTCTTCCACTTTCAAGATTATGATAAATTTATCATTTCTCTCATATTACATAATGAGATGAGATTAATTCTTCTCGACATTCAACTATCTCGAGTGTGTGTAATTCCTCTTAAGCTAAACGATTAATTGAAATTAGTTCTCATCATTATTCAAAAAAACTTCAAATTTTATTATATTAATCGAATCATCTCGTAAAATGTAACTAGGGATTTGACCTCTCAATCATCCTCTCTGTCCCCTTCTATATCGAATTCCTGAAGTGCAATATTCGTTTCATACCAAGATTCCTTCACGCAATATAATAAACAGAGGATAAGAGGAACACGGAGGATAGGATAGGATTCCAAGAAATCGTGCCTATTTATCCTCGGGTTCCCTTCCCCAACTACCCCTCGTGCAATATCTTGTTGAGGATTCGAGGAAAGGAAAGATCAGTCTCTAGAGGGCAAAAAAGATAACGAATACGAATCTCTTACGAAAAATTTTTTCGAGGCTATTTGTCTCCTAAAACAGATTCTGAAATACAGAAAAGAATACTGCACAATAAACATACTTGTGTTAAGCTAAGACGTCTCCATCACGTTCCATAATTGCAATATTTTTTCACGTATTTTTTAACAGATGATTCTGATAGTTAAAATTGGTTCTTGTGGTGAATCTAGTTGATAAATGATCATCAGTTTATCTAGCCTTGGGAGTAGGAATAAATATGATCTAATGATAGTCAGAGTTCCCGTGGAGTTATTTTTAAACAAATGCTATGCAGATGACAAGTATTTTTCCCTAATTTTCGTTTGTCCTCTGTGAATTGTCATTTATATTTATTTGTTTTCTGAATTGTGCCCACAGCCATCAGGTAGCTGTGCCACACACCACGACCAGCCCTAACTGCAGTGTAATTTAAAAATAAAAATAGAGTACAAAATGGGAAACAACACAACTTTAATTTTTTTATCGAGAAAACACGCTGAGATAACATCCTTACCACTTCTGTTAGAGAATTGGAATCTGAGAAAATTATTAATATTTAGATCGCTGACCCAAAAATTGACTACATAACTTCGAAATAAAATAATTCCAGGCGAATATTCCCAAACAAAATAAGGGCACACAAAAAGAGCTGCAACTTCGCCTTTTTCAAAAAGTTGCGGGTTTGTATCGAAAAGTTCGATAATTTGTTTCGGTTAGCCAGAATTTTCGTAATCAAAGTAGGTCAGGCAAGAAAATATTATCAAATTGGGCCAATTTATTCTTCCCAAAGGGTGTCCATTATGCAAAAGAACGAGTTTAGAAAAGACGTCAATCTGGAATTTCAGAGAAAAGTCGGAAGCCCATTTCAAAGAATACCATTATGCCTTTTCTTAAAGCTAAGCCGTCATCACTATATCTGCATGCATTTATCCGAGGAAAAGAATTTTCCTTATATTTGTGAATACATATTCAGCTGTAATGATGCCTCTCATAGGAGAAGAAAGATACGGTTTAAATTTCGCATTTTTGCAGACTCGCATTTCATTCCATAAAAATTGATACATGGAAAAAAGGATGCCCGTTGGGAGGCAAGAAAGCTCTATTTTCGAAGAAAATGATCTCCCTATATATTTCCATATTTACTCTGTCTGATATTCTTCAAATAGCTTTTTCGAGCTAGTATATTGAAGACGAAGATGGTAAATCTAACCTAGAAATGAAGGGATACCGAATTTCAACCCTCATGGAAAATGACTGCTCATCATCTTATATTAAATAAATAGGTTGATAAAACGGGACAACAGATGAAAACCAAAAGAGATGGAAAAAACGGACGAATTCATTTCTTCGTCGAAATTTAATTACGTCAACTATTTATTTATATTATCTAAATTTCACCAATCCATTCATCATAAGAAATTCGCTAGAATATAAATCATTTCTCGTAAGAACGTATGCAGACATTGTTAAATTTATCTGCGCTTTTACTGCTATAGCAATAAAATGTGTTCTGTCTTAGAAATAAAAATAGCTTTTAGGTGTTTAACCTCACATGATTTTCTTATACTTTTGAAGTTTGAACGCGACTGCTCGGAATAAATCTAAAGAATCATTTTAAACTTTGTGGGAAAAAAGGAGATAGAAATAGGAGATAAAAAATATCAGCATCATCATTAGTATATAATTCTAAATATCCATAAAATTTTCCTTAGTCATTATCCATATTAAATACATGCATTAGTTCTATAAAATTTATTATTATTGTAAGATTTATTATTATCATTTCGTTGCATCAGAATCATCTGTGGCACTGATACACTACATAAAATAAATATTTCCCCGAAAGGAGCGTATAAGCGCTACCGTCAATGTATTAGTAACGCAGAGAATCCTCACCTCCATATATCTAATCAAGTACTTGCATATGGTGTACGAAGGAGTAAACGTGGAAGAAACTTAGGAAGGATTAGATGGAGAGGTGATGATGATGAAGTGATAGAGGTGAAAATTGGTAGAGAATAAGCAAGCAGATATCAGAGCTACATTAAATCATTCCGAAATGAGTTAAAATGGAAGAAGGGGATAAAATAAGGGATTTTAAAAAGAAAATAAATTGGAAATTAAAAAAGTTATTTAGAATCATAAATATTCCGCTTTTATGTTTTTCTCGGGCACTGAAAACAGTTAAAAACTGCCCCACTCATCTTGCTTTATAAGCCTTATTCTTTTGATAGCTGATGGTTGTGGAATTGAGCCTTCAATCAGCTTCTAAGCTGATTACTTTAAAGACTGTTCACCGAAGTACAGATGGAATATCGTAGATTCTACTCCATACGCGAACGATCACGAAGGACGAAAAAATGTTAGCAGCTCCCACGTTTCGAATCCATATAGAACATACCTCTCCGTCTCCAACTGAGCTGAATCCAGAGAAGGAGTATTGCAATGCGATTCTAATGATCTAGGAATACCTAGCGAAGAAGGAAGGATTGCTTCCTCCACCACTAGATAGCGCTACTGTACAGAGAGCGAGATAAGCTGCTCTATGGAAATGGGGCATGGATTATTCTGGAATGAATCGTCGAGGAGCTTTCTAGAGGATGCTGGAATTATGCAAACAGAGATACATGGATGTTCCGAAAAATAGAAAACCAGTACCGTGCTACTTTATTTAGCCTCTGCTATTTTGAAATTTTGTTAGGCACGTACATTTTCGGATGGTCTTCAGTTACAAATTAGAGAGGAAAGAGAAAAAACAGCTTTTCCTCATCGCCACTTCGAATTTACTTGTTTTCTCCCTACTTAACTTCTTCATTATCATATCGGCTATTTCGAATTGTTTCGGAATTGAAAATAAGGTTATGATTAAATCGGTACTCCTATCTAAAACTCTGCATAAGCGATATTACACGTTATCCTCCAACCGTATTATAAATGCTGTGCTAATTTCCAAACATCGAAGTTAATTTCTCCCAGTTTACTTTTATGAGAATACTGAAATTCCGAGAATGAGGGATTTGTTTTCGATTAAAAGCATCTGTTTATAATTATGATAACGATAAATTACAATGTGAATTATACTACGGAGAAGTTAATTAAGAGTATCATTAAAATATAAGTATGTGACTTTATTTATTTCTACATTGCCAGCGGATTGATGCCTACCCGAGAGGAGGGTCTAAATGAAACAGCAGCTCGTAGGCAATTAAAGAGTAGTATTTATGAAAGACTGTTTTTCGTATAAAAATATGAATCCTGCTAAGGTCAAGTAAACTAAGATATATTTCAATTAAAAGATATACAGATGAAAATGGCGATGTTATACTTCCTACTCATTTTCATTGAGAGTTATTCATATCTTTGAATAAATGTCTGAATATTTGAATAAAATATTTTGAGAATTTTCGGCTTTGAATCACATATCTTTAGCATGAAAAATTGAATTTTAAACTCGAAATGTCTCTATTCCGTGAATTCGCATTTACTCGCATTCGCACTTAAAACGCTTAAATCTTTACGGGATCTATTGCATTTGTATTTTCTTCTTATTGGATATTAATTTATAATATAAAAATATTATCCTCAAATTAACAAAAACTCGTTAAAGATCAACATAACAATAGTTGTTTACTAGGTCATTTTAGGTAAAATAATATCGGTGTTTAGGAAAAAGAATATTACTTTTAGCGTAAATCTAAGACGATTAAATTTGAAACGCATTTAATCCTAGAGTGATTGACCCATTGCATAAAGGCACAGGATACAGCGCTGTTTTTTAGGTGGCTTGAGAATCATGAAATTGTCATCTAACGTAATTTCCGGAGGTAAAGGGCCTGAGGCTTAGTTTCGTGGTGTGGTGCGGTTAATTTAATGAAGTATTTATTGCGATTTTTCAAAAGTTGAGGAATTTTGGAGATGAAGTTTTCTTCACTTCTTTGGATGGTTAGAGTAGACTCCAAATTTTCCGAGTTAATATTTTATGAAAAATCCATCTTTTTAGATTTAAATTTTCGAAAGTTAAGTAAACACTTCCAGAAATTAATTAAAGAAGATTCAGTTAGTTCATTATACATAAGTAACCTTTTGTACATGTGGGAATGAAATGACATTTCTTACTACTACTACTGATATTATCAGACTTGCTTCAACAAACTTAGGTATTCATATGAGCAAGAATGACTCACTTAAGTACTCTCAAGTCAAGTACGGCGTTAAA
This sequence comes from Pachydiplax longipennis, assembly GCA_036926295.1. Lineage (NCBI taxonomy): Eukaryota > Metazoa > Arthropoda > Insecta > Odonata > Libellulidae > Pachydiplax > Pachydiplax longipennis. The sequence goes on along the minus strand of JAVFKF010000001.1, from coordinate 16,504,104 downwards.
CTTTCCGCCAGGGAAATATTTCTATCCCTGGAGTTACGATAGAAATTTTAACTATATTTTCTTATATTCACTACTTTTACTACAAATTTATTTCATTAATAGTATGCTAGAAGATTAAAATATAAAAGAATATAGGAGATATTCACCTTGGTTACCACCGCAGAATATTCACTGGTTACAACTCGATATAAAGAGAGCGCTCTAAATTGAAATTCGTAGTTACGAATTGACCAAACACAATATATCTCCCGTTGAATAATATTTTAAAATAAACCGCTCGATACCATTCTCACTAGTTATACCATTCTCCAATCACAAAAAAGTTTCATAACTTACTATAGAATCTATGAAATGATACAACAAAGAATGGACTCAACGCAAGTGTAGTTGGCACCAACGACAGTAAATGGAAATGAATGTCAATGAGTGCAAGTTCACTTCAAATATGAAAACACATAACATAAAAAAACTATGTATGGTTTTATGTGAGCATTTTATGTAAGCTACGTATGTAAACTTTTCTTACAGAAAATGGCGTTTTTCCAACATTATTGGTGTACTTCCAACATAGCGAAGAAAGAACATTTTATAGCGTCGATAAACTACACACTAAAAATAATCCGATAGACAATAATATAATTAGAAATCGGTCAAATATGGTAATGGAGAAAGTATTTCCGATAATAAAAGAACCTCCTGACCGTGAAGTTTAAACCTTAAATTTTCCAACTAATTTGCTGTAAAGATTAGCACATCGTTTTACAGATCGACTGTTAGAATTATCTAACTGAAACATTACCAGGAAATTTCTGTCAAGATGTTTATGCAAAAACTTTCGCTCTATGAAAGCGTTTGAAAGGCGAGTTACATGTATACATGTATACGTTCGGGAGGAATAGTACGATTAACGACGCATAAAGCCATTCCAATCGACTTAAGCTCAGAAATGCAATAAAAATCTGATTGGCTTTAATTTTTTTACATCTCTGCTTTCGAATAACACGGCTAAGAGATACAAGTCATTAAAGAGATACCACGACTAACGAGCAAGTTTACTGAGAACATTTTCGATTGACAAGGATTATCACTTTTTTGTAATTTAGATTACGAACGCAGATTCGCCCAATGAATATTTTTGTGAATGTTCCTGTATGTAGTACCTGGGCAGAAAAGGTCATTAATAGCTTATTAAATGCTGCACATAGTAGCTTATTTTAAGAGATCATGGTGCATTTTGTTGGCGGTTTTGACACATATTATGTTGTTTGGGACGCTCTTCAACTAACGAAGGTAAACAGATATAGTAAACAAACTTGGAGAAAACTCTGTTATAACTAGAGGTTTTGGACATTCTATGGCTGCTTGTTTCCACTGCTCTTTCCCCAGGCATGTTGAGATTACACAGTGCAGAAAACAACGTGGAAGCAAATCAACTCTTTCCTTCGGGAAAGTCGGCTGGCGTGTTCATCTCGTTACTTCGCATTGGGCGTCTTTCTTTTTTCTACTCGCACATACCTGGTTCCATTCACCTCCTTCGCATTCTCCCTTTCATTCCATCGCCGGTCATTTCCCCCTTTTCTTTAGCTTCGTACACAACTTCATAGGCGGAGCTGCAATTGCCATTGAGAATTTCATGGGGTTGAGGTACTACGTTTCGAAGTATCTGTAGAGAGAAAAAAGCTCATTGAATAAGTCTGTTAACTCTGGAAATCGTTATTTCATCCTTTGTTGATATTCCATCCTTAAATCGCGGAGGGGAAAGGGGTAAACCAACAATGTACAGTTTGAGATCACATAAAGCTGTAAGCTTAAAACCAAGTATTGAATTATTTAGACAATCGTATATATACTTAAGGTCTAAAATTTATTGTACTTCGCCTATGTGTATCACCTCTGTTGAAAATTAAAATTAAATTTGCCATAAGATTAAAAGATTGACTGCTGGAACATGAAGATGCTGAATTTTTGTTAAGAAAGATGGTATAAATGTTTTCATTTAAAGTTTTTCTTTTTAAGATAATTATTACTTTTTGTTATCTCACTGTCAGTCAAGACACATGGTCATAGTTTAATTAAGTTTGAGTTGCACAAATACTGTTTATTTTTAGGAGTTTGATAAACTTGAAGAGTCGGTAACCCTAAAGCAAGTGATCTTCACTTATAGGGTACCTAAATTCCAAGAATAATATGTATTTTTATCACTGAAAAGGAATAAGCATTCTTATTATCATCATTATTAATAACAGAACGAAAAATGAGAAATATTTATCCCAAAAATTTCCCAGGTAAAATAAGACAGTTAGTGTCTCTTTCGACAACTCTTGAGGTAAAGAATCGGAGACAGGAAACTTAATCCATGACAAATTTCAACTTCGAGGTATGTTTCCGGATTCGACGCGCCCGGTCAATGAAACGTGGCAGGGTTCCGTAAGAGACTACAACCCATCCTGTTCAATACGCCTATCAGATACTGCAAGAAGAATCGGGAAACAAGCTCTAGGGATAATCACTTTAAATTATATTTTTCTACTTATGATACGGGATAAAGACCGTCTAGTAAAATAGACTGAATGATACATGTACTCCTCGTCACGCATTGAAATGCGGCTAGTAGGGTATACACGTATGAAGGAATTAAAATTTAACGATATATGAAGGACGTTAGGGCAAGGTTTCAGTTCACATTCCGTAATACAAGCAAAAAGATTATAAAGTCTTTGGATTTACCTGGAAAAATGAAAATTTTAATATACCTTTGTAAGGAATGTAACTGAAAATTTATTATAAATTAAGATTCCCATGCTCAGATAAAACAAAATATTTCTAACTTCTGGGACTAATGAGCTCTCAACGTTATGCAGCATTAAACTTTCCTAGAATTGTGAAGGAAAGCAAGTCACTAGGTTAGTAATGTTTCACACGATGGTGTTAATTTTTGTAGAGAAAGAGAAAATTTGCATTTGCTGAAAGAGAACATACAATCCTCTCCATTTACTTTTCAGATTATTTTAAAGGATTAGCTAGAAGTTTCGGGCATTTAGTTTGTCATTAAGCTGTTTACAAAGAAAATATCACTAACAAAACGTCAATTTGTAATGACGAATATGATCTGTACGTAAAGTCTAGAGGTAATTTCTGGAAACTGATTAAAACCAATTCAATGACATTAGACTAGATAGAAGGAGAAAAAAGGAACTCGGCGGTCAATGAACTAAGAGATAAAGGTTCTCCAAGCGCCGAAATAGCTGCGACCGTCTAAGGGCGATTTCCCGGGAAACGGATAATCGTTTAGAGGTCCCAGTTCTTCAGAATCCCGATGTACATTTCGGAAACAATGAACTCTCATTCAGCACTGGACCCCCCAGGAAGATGGAAGCATTGTTTCCGAAATGTACATCGGGATTCTGAAGAACTGGGACCTCTAAACGATTATCCGTTTCCCGGGAAATCGCCCTTAGACGGTCGCCGCTATTTCGGCGCTTGGAGAACCTTTATCTCTTAATTAGACTAGATATTTAAGACCAATAATAACGAAGTATTTTCAATCATAGAATTTAGACATGAATGTTATATAATGTATAAATAGAACCTCAATGATTGGATACAAATAGCTTCAACATAACGATAAGATTTGCAAACCCCGTGATGTAAGTATGGTGCAATTGATAACTTTTTATGCAAATCAAAAAACGTCCAGGATGTATGTTCGGTAAAAATAAACAAGCTAATAATAGATCAACTATGTAGCCGAACGGCAGTGAAACCTGACAGTAGTCATTGTGTCAAGGAAAACTCTAGAAAGGGCGCCGTCAGGTGCAATTCTCTTCGTAAGGCTGTACGGAGTCCCAGTGGAAAATCCCCACAACCCACTTTGTCTGGGACCGAGCAAAAAAGGTCTGCCCAAGGCAAAACGTAGAGATAGCACGGAGTTGCAAGTGCACGAACTTTTCTCGCAAACTAGTTCCGATGTCAACGAACGCACCCGCATTCAAATGGGACAGAGGAAGTCTTCAGCGATGGAGTTTATCTTTGCAGTCACGTTCGCCAATTAAAAGGCACATTTGCATCTATAAAATGACAGAATAAAACTTATAATTACAAATATCCAACCAGAATCCTCTGATAACGTTTGAAACTCCCCCGACTTCATACAAAAGCCCATTTTTACCATTATCATTCATCCTAGTATCTTTTAAATCTCTGTTGATAATCATGAAAGTAACCTCGAGTAAAGATCAATCATTTACAGTCTTGACGCTACATTCAGATACAATCATACACGGGGAGTATTTAAGATATTAATTAGCATAACAATTTGAAGTACTTAGTTACATATAGAATATTAGAGGTAAATCTATCACAAATAATACCAACGATAAAAAATATCATGATCTAAATGACTTTCACTGAAACTGTAGAGTTTCTGAAACTTTTGCCAATTCTTCTACTTATTAACGTGAAAGGAGAAAGCTAGACTGATACTTTGACTTTCTAATTCCATAGATAATGCATTATGTTCTTGAAATTCGACAAAGTAATGTTTCATCAATAATCACGGAATCTGCATCGTACTTGACATTCATAAAATATAGGAATGTATAGAAAAAAGAACAAAAAACAAATAGAAATAACGCAAGCAAGATTGTATTTGAGATATCATATTTATGAGAATTTCCGCTTTTATACTATTTATAGTGTTTGTTTCTTTCAGTTATTGCCCTCACGATCCCTATTAATTTTCCATTTGAGATTAGAATTTGTTGTATTAAATAACCAACCCTAAATAAAAAAATATATCTCAAGGTGAATGCTTCATTGACATAAAACAAAATCGACATCGTGAGAGGAAACAGCTTTCGCGACTGACAACTCATCACTTCTCGCGAAGTTTTTCCAGTTTGGCAAGTTTCCCAGGCCCCGATTTTCGCGAGAAACCAAACCCTCTGACAAATTGTTCTTAGCACGCGATTCCCAAAGATCCGAAGAAGAAGGAAGGTAAACAACATTCGGTTATAATGTTTTCCTTCGGCGACCGAGGAATGACGTGCCCACCAAATCACCCGGAAAGAACGATCTAATAATGATATGCACCACGGCTTTTGTAAACATGCTTTCTCTCCGAATCCATGAATTACAGTCTCCTCTTGCTTTGCGTCCAAGTTTTCGTGCAGGCGTCACGGCCGTAAAAATCTTTCGCTCTTTCCGAGCATATGAACGCATTCGGAATATGTAATCTTGTTTCTTCAGCGTCACCGAAGCCAAGTTTTGACCTTTAACTTGCAATGCAAGGGTAGAATTCTACCAACTCTCGACATCCTATTTGGTGTCTCTCTCCCTCTCTCACTCTAATAAATGGAATTGAAATTGTCAAAAACATGTTTAACAATATCTAGGTCTAGCCCGATTTTAAATTACAATTTTAGTAAGGTTCATCTTAGATTCTTTATTTTTAGAAGAAATTCCTCTATCTAGCATAAACAACATTTTTAAATCATATCATTGCAATGAGAATGAAATACTTATGATTTCATATTATAAAATTAAATTTACGTATTTACTCGGTTAATAATAATGAAATCAATAAAATCATGAAATTGTTGATAAAAAGAGGATAAAGTATACTTATATTCTATATTGTCATTTCTCATACGATTAATCTGATTCTATATAGATATTATTGCCATAATTTAACCAACTGTCTCCAATTTATCCACCAACCAGAATTAATAATCTTATAATAAGATAAATTAATAAGATAAATGAAGGAAACTGATATAAAAATACTAAACTGATGGAGAAGAAAATAGATACAAATCATATGAATCCTATTTCAATAGGTGCCTATATAGTTGTATAAGATTGAAATTAATAAGAGCTTTTCCTTCCTTGCATTAAATGAGAAAAACTGATTTTTATATGTTAGTGAATGGAGATCAACTGTAAATCGGTAAGGTTTTCGGTTCGAATCCTTTTATTTACCAAATAATAGTGCTAGAGATCGTAATAATGAAGTGGCCAAGCGAAAATTCGTATAGTAAAATTTTCATCTCTATTAAATGATATTTTTCATTTAATCTACCGGTTACATAAAAAAATCCGGAAGAATTGTTTCTACAATTTTATTTCTTCCTTATCCTCTACGATCAACGCAACAATTTTATGTAGTACTTTAAATTAACGATACCTGAATTCAAAACAGGAAAATGTGACTAAGGAAAAACCAGAGCTTCCTATAATGAAAAGATTTAGCGCTATATTGAAGAAGTAGAACATTTATCAGGGTAAGGTTGCTAACGTGATAAAAGTACAGATAATAATAAAGGTGGATGAAAAACTGAAGTTTTACGAGTCGAACGGAGCTGATGACGTTGAATCCTTGACAAAGATATTAGGAAGAGGCTGTTATCAACCTTGGTCGGCTTTTATTGTGCGGTCGCGGACTTCACATCATAAAACTAGAAATGTTTGAGGTGTCAATGCGACGTGAAATGGATGTAATGAAAGCTAATAAGGAAGTTACGTTAGAATTGAAGAGGATATTGACTGACGGAACAGAGCCGATGCAGAGAAAATATGCGCGACGAAACTTGTTGGAGGATGTACTGCCGAAGGTGGTAACAGAAGGTTGTTGAGAGAAGGGAAGGGCCAAAATAAAGAGTTCTTTGAGGAAATTAAGGAAGTAAGTGTTTAACATGAGCCCACAGAAATCTCCTTGATGAATTTTTAAAGTGAAAACCAAAGCCTTATCTGCATTACTCTCAAATCTTTCTCAAGGCAAAGTTACTTTGATTAAATTTTAAATTCATTTCCTCTTACAGACGCAAATGAGGTGAAACATATTATTGAAACGTACAATTTTATCAAGATGGTATCTATAATTAAATTTAATTTTCATGATTATCACACGGACTCTAGTTACCCTTAAAACAGTTATTGTCTACATTTGCATCAATTACCTAAAAAGACGTATATTAGTGAGTGTAAATCATGCGAATTTATGCCTGGATCATTTTTATTCCCCAGCTACCTAACATTTAGTTCCTTCTTAAGAACTTACGTATGTATTAAGATGACGTCTCAAGTAATAAATGCTGTGCAGAACTTGGATTCTGAGGGCAACTTCGTGCACTGAGAATCCTAGAAGGGGCAAATATCAGCAAAAAAATCTATTCCTTTCCTTTTCCGCATTATGAAAACGATCCCAACCTTAAGGTGCGTCTGAAAAGTAATGCGGAAAATAGGAAAATCACACAACCCACCGCAGTTAAGCTACACTTCCATTAAATACTAGGACTATAATTTTAAAAGTAAACGAAAATAAAGAATGGAACGCGGGAAGAGGCAGGGTCTAAATTAAAGTATTCAAAGAATAAAATACCAGTAATAAGGATTTAACAACGACTGAATAATCTGAAATACATTTCAATACCATCTTGGAACAAGTTACTACGAAATCATACGCCAACGGGAAATACTTTTGCGAGAAAAATATTTAATAAAACCAACAATTACAGAACGTATGAATCTAAAACACATTAAAGCTTCATTTAAATCACCTCTGATTTACTCAAATTACTCAAAAGTGCTCATAAAGATAGTCAATATTGATAATCTTCAATCAAAAAATGTTCATTTTTGCTAAGTGCTCTTACGGAGATATAATATAATAATAATAAGGTCTTAAATGAGGCCACCTTATCAATGACTGTAATGGTCGTTTGTACGACATATCGTACATACATAAGGCTAAGTGCTTTTCGAAATCCTCCAAAATATAAGACTCACTTGCAGTGAATAAAGATAAATGTTCTGTACGTTGCTGGACTGACATAATTAAACCTATTCAATAAAATTCATGATATTATGACTAAGAAATTTTAACCTTTAAGCGCATTTACACTCATTTAATTTTTATAAGTTTTAATGTATTATCTCTCAATTCCAATATCCACTTCTTCCGCAACGTAGGAGTACATGATGCACATACACTCCTACATTGTGTTTCGGGGTGGCACATGTAAATTGAGTTATCGATCGAAGAATGTCAAGTGAAGAGGCTTAGCATTGAGACGGAGTTTCACTATAAGGAAAGAGCAAGAACGTGAATTGCGCAGCGGGAAGATGGAAGAGAGATTTTTAAAGTTCCTCCTTCCCCGAGCGAACGGTACTTACATCCATATTCTCTTGAAAGTGACTCCAAAGCGCAGAGAAACCTCCCCCGAAGCGCTCTCCTCACAAGTTATGGTCATGAGCTTTTCCGGGTTCGTGATTGCTTTTGAGATACTGAAAAGGCCGACACAACCAAACTCTATCACGCTTCCTGCACCTTCATTTCGCGTTGGAACTGAGACAGATATTATCTTTAGCTAACTGATTGAATCCTGTGCTTCCTTAGCGCCTTCAACTTCAGCCTTTGAGAAAATGTATGCAGATTGAGGAAGGAGCCGATAACTTGCATAATTTTTCACGGGTTCGTAAAAACGTCTCATAAATAGGCTTCAACGCATTAAGATCTCGTTTAGATCAGACTGCCTTCGTACTTTCACGTTAAGGAGAGGACAGATATAATGTTATCAAGTAGCTTAATAGCATGCACGTGTTATCGGTGCTGGTGTGCAAATGAATGCTTCAACTATGACTTTTAAATTGCTATAAAGCAATGATTTATCTCGTATTACTATTTATTGTAATTAATAGGAATGCTACGGTACTAGCATCTTAAAAGTAGTAACACTTTCAATGTTAAACTACTCAATGTCAACGTATTCGATGTTATGATAAAATCACCTTGACTCAAACCGCGTTATGAGAAAGTCAAAGAAGTTTTAACTGCATATCGTGATAAACACCCATAAATAAACGTAATTATGACGTAGTCATAACATCAATGGATGAGAATATGAATGCACTAATCCTTCGGACGTTAAGAGAAAACAAAGATTTAAAAAAATCCGTAGCGAATTATTTTTTAATTATTTGCAAATTTTACTGCTTATAATTTACTTAAGACCACTCATCCATCAAAATTAGGTTTCAAATCATCATTATGTATCACTTTCCTTGACGAAACAGATGGAAGAATGGAAAGAATCCATCTATTGTCTCGGTCAACTAATAAATCACATATTAATCTTTCACCTTCTCGAATAAATTAAAAAAGATATACATATTTTAAGTCAAGACTAATAATAATAAAAGAAAATTTAATAACTAAGTTCTTTCTTACAATATTTAATGGAGTTCTATGAAGTACGGTGAAACCGCAAGGATTCCAGTGTTCTCAAAGATTTAAATGTAGAGACTAATAGATTTATGCATAGAATAGCAAGAATTGAGATTTTTATACTCTGGCTGTAAACACAACTTTAAACACAGCTGATCATTTACTTAAAACTTTTAAGCGATAAAACATTAAATGACTCAAGATAATCCAATATAGGGCGCAGACGGGGGCGATGCCACGTGTGGGTAGGCCTTGACTTCCATACGGGTGTTGCGACATGCATTGAATTATCATTATCAAAATGAAACTTCCAGATATCAGAAATTGTTTTAGCTCTGTGCTGATCCTTGAGAAACGTATATGAAAATGGCGCATTAAACTCATATTTACAGCTGATATAAACTTGTTACATTCTTAATTCTGATTCATCGCTCTACAATTTGACAGTTTAACCTTCCAGAAAGATAACCCGATGAGACCGAGTATGATTCATAAGTACAAAACTGTCTGTCTGCCCCCTCTTTCGTATTAATAGCTCATAATTCATCTCCTCTGCCCACAGTTGGAAACATTCCAGATACTCGTAATATTTCTGCTTGCATCAAAGCCCGTGGCAGAATCACATGGATAAAACGGCATATCGGGAAAAAATCCACCCGGCGTAGCCTATCTGCAGTCACGACCCTTCAGAAGTGCGGTGTAGTCCATTGAAACAAAGCCTATATTTAACCACCTGCTCCGTTTGAGAAAGAAACTATACAGGGACTTCTTTGAGCGTTATTTTTAGCATGACACACTTATCAACAAAGAGCTACGGCCTCCGGACATAAGAGGCCGAAGACCTGGATGTAAACAGTCCCGCGACCTCTCACTTTTTCCCTTTCTCTACCGATCTCAAGACAGTGCAGTGCGACGCTCACAGCGGTTTTCCCTCTCCTCCTCTGCTTTATTCCTTCAAAGGTTAACGAGTGTAGCTTTTTCCTCCCCTCGTTCTAAACCTTTGTATTTATTTATCTGAACACTATTTGTAAACAACTTGACCCGATTTTTGAGTTGTTTCTTCAAGATTTTCAATTAGAATTTACAAGGCTACGCAAAGCGTAAGAGAAATTACATCCTGCTCGCATTGTCGGCAAGGGATTGGATTATCGAGGTTGTGACGACATTTAGAGTGAATACTCGTGTTAAAATACGAATTATCTTGACTAATCAACCGAATGAGGGACATAAATATTCATCGTTTGACTACAAATCAGTCTACGGACGCCCTAAGACGGTGACGAACAAAATGAACGTTCTTATAATACCCTTAGGATAACCGACGAGATTCACAAAATCTAACTCGCTTTGGTTTTAAAATTTAATATTAATAATATTATTATCCCATTTGCTAAGAGGAACATCTCGCAGTATATTTAATTTAACAGACAACTTAAAAAGCTACCCAGACTTGTAAATCCATGCTCGCTGATAAAGAAACCTGCAAAATATATCCAAAACTAAAATACAAAACAACACAAAGTTTAATATGTAAATAAATAGAATTGCAAGTCACTACATGTAAAAGTAGAGCTTATAAGTGATTATCGAGGGACAGATTTGTAATTAGGGGATTATAAAATTATAATTATTTTATTTATAATTAGACTCTAACTGAGGGCGTCAACTCAGAATCTACGCTCAATGTAAAAACCTTTCATAGCGATTGATCTAAATAAATATACTCATTACTGTATGTGTTTTTTATTCTAGGCATAATATAAGGATTAAACTCTGTATTTCAATAATACGTCTTCTTGAAAATAAGGTAATTTTATATTTGATCCTGATATTTTCAAGGTACTCTATTCGCTTTTAAGTGATTACGGTTAGTCAACCTTCTCTTCATAACCTTAAATTGGAAATTCCGAACATTTCGGCTGAAATTCGACCGATTCGATTTTACATACTTATAATTATATGTATCCCAGTTCCATATAAAATATCGGGAAAAAAGAAATTCCCTAAAAATTTTATCTCAACGTCTCCAGTGGCGTTTCAGATTCACTGTCCACTTTCCTTCGTCAAGATGCATTATCCTCAATTTATCTTCATCTCCTAAATATTTGACATTTCTTTCCGGGCTTCGTCTTTTACTATCCATTCTCATCCTATTTATTCTCTTGTGGGTCTTCACTTCTTTGGCTGGATGTCAATTCGTCTGGTTTTGGCACACCTGCGCTGTCTTACTTTCACGTATATCTCTTTGCATTCTGAGGTTCCTCTCGTCCCTGGAGATTGACGTCATAAGTGTTTCCTCACGAAGTGTTCAGCTTGTCTGTTATCCCAAAAGTGTATGTGTACAAACTGATTCTTTCTCTTCAATTTATGTACATATTCTCCAAATAAACAACTACATGTATCCTTTATCAGCATATGTTTATTAAGTTACTAAATGAATCCCCAAATTTATTGACAGCTGAATGCACATCTACATACGATAATATAAAGAGATACCGAATTCCTTTTTCGTTTTTGGAAAATTGTTTCTGTTATCTCGGGGACATATTTGAAAATCATCCTACATTACATCTGAATTACTCTAAATTACGGTTTCAGCAAAATTTTCCCTTTCGACTTCATTTAAAATGAATGAAGTAGATGCCCCTAAGGTTTAATGAGACCGTACGTAATTTCACGGTCAGTCGCGATGAGACCTTTGAATCGAGGTACTTTTGTTATTCATTCTCAAATAATATTTTTGGTAGTCATATTCAATCAAATTCCATGGAGAAAGCTATTCGTGGGGTTATTGTGCTGCGCCTACGTTGACTTTTTCCGCTCGTATCATACTTGTTCAGAATGGAAAGCACACTTCACACACTACTTCACTCTCTATCTAGCTTAATAAGCCTCATACGAGCTCCAGATCTTTTGGTTGCTTTTGGTGGAGTATTTCAGGTTATAAGCGATATCCAATCTGAATGCTCTGCAGACCGAGTCAATCAATTGTAGACACTTTTACAGGTGAATAATTTTTTTCCTGAATTAATGTTGAACGATTTCATTTGTACCTAATACAAAAAACGTATAAATAGACCAATATCTTGCCTTCCTATACAAAAATTAAGAGAAACCATAAGGTAGAAATCGTGATGTTGCAGATAGAATATACTCGTATATGTATCTAACAGTTTTTCTATCAAACAGTTGTTCGATTAAAAATAACAAAAATCAGTTATAACATAGTTTTAAAGTAAAAATATACATACGGAAAACTTTTCATAAAAACGTAATATATGTTCCACATTATTTACAAAATATTTATTAACATTATTTTTATTTATTTATAAATATATTTAGACTTAAAACAATCGCTACTATCACGGCTGGATTGACGATGTTTTCTTAACTTTCATAGAAGTTACTTTCGAACAAAAATTAAGGTCAATGAACTCAGACTACTAGTAACTTCTCGAGTTAGATTTCAAACTACATTCAAGATACAAAACAAGTGAACAATTGAAGCAAAAGCCTTTCTCTTGCCCTAAGGAGGAAATCAATTCCTACGAACGTAGACTTATATCGCCTCGGGGATTAAATCTCCCCACGGGCGGTCGCTCGGACATCTTCCAATCCGCCTTAGCGTCTCTGGGGATGTTCTCCGCTGGAACATCCCTCAAGGCAGACCAACTGGTATTGATTTTCATCATCATGATCACTGTGAACTTTAAGCGATTTGCTCCGTATGTATACCCACATACTCAAGACCAGAATAGAACTGCTCTAAAAAGAACCGAAACTGAATCTTATATAAGGAAAGTATCACTACAGTATCAAATACTACATTAATAAATTCAGAGTGAAGGAATAGAAATAAAAGGGATTGACGGACCAATTCAGGTTTACATTTTCGGAGGCACTATCTACTGCCAAGCGTTCTCGTGTATCATCATTTAAGTCACAATTACGATATATTTGTATGCTAAATTATACGAGGGTGGTCTGAAAAGTTTCCGACCCCAGATTTTTCAGAAATCTTCAGAAAATTTTCAGAAATTTTCAGAAAACATGTCGAGAAATGGCGAAATGTCGGAAACTTTTCAGACCACCCATGTGTATGTGGAAGGAATGTAGATACTTCTTTCTTAGAGGTGATATGGACTATTTTTATTTTAGGGAAAATGCATATACATTAATGAGATATGTTATTTCAAGACCCATTTAGGCACAACCTCTTGAAACATAATTCTGTAAGTCGGTGATTTACCTTTATCTGAACATATAGTACGTAATATTTAAATTCAAGATCGTTTTCATGGTATCTCCTGAAGGTAATATAATAATTGAGAAACAAAAGATATCGTAATATCTTAAAATGAAAATTAAGTACAACTTGAAGGAAATTTCACAGTCTCAGGCGTTGTCTTGTGGAAATATTTTATAATGAGCAAGAACCATTAGTACTTTTTCCACAAATTACTTTTATTATAAACAATAAAAGACAGTAATACACACACGAACTTGATGATGGAGGTCAACCTCCGAATCTAGTCGTGTGTGTTTTATTGTCTTTTATTGTTTATAATAAAAATAATTTGTGGAAAAAGTACAAATTGTTCTTGCTCATTTTGAAGGAAATTGTTAACTAACATGCTCTCATTGAGTCTCTGGAGGAATTTTTCTCATACAATATCTAACACAATGAAGATAAAATGGATAATGAAAGCTTGAGAATCTCTTGTTTCGTTAAGAATAAAGGAAAGGGTTTTTTAATGACGAGATGTAATCATATGAAGCGGGACGTGTCGGCACTAGAGTTTGGAAGGGGGGAAATACGTCCTCGATGCGGCTACTGCTTCGAAAGAAAGTGAAAACACTTAAGAAGTGAAAGTCTAAAGAGAGACCGTCGATAAATCCGTCATTTTTACCCCTTTTACCTTTTTTGGTTTAGTGTCTGCGCGTGCAATTCTCTCCAAAGCCTAGACTATCTCTCGTCTGCGATCTAAGTCACGATCTGGAGCGGTAAGACGGGGAGAATAACGCCAAGATCTTCGAGAAGACAGCCGTTTATAGATTATAACATTTTTCACGGAGACAAATAGGCAGACGCTTTGTGTGATGCATAATAACAAACCAAACTGAAAGGTTCTGCTCGTTAAAAAGTTTGACCGTAAAAATAATAAGGGAAAATATTTTAATTCCTGCTAAAAATGGAAACCTCGAATCTGAACTAATGTAATATAGTAAAATGATGGGCATATGTGGGCCATTCCACGGGAAATCGGACAGAAATTGACCTCTATTTATTAAAATCGATGAAAATTTTTTAACTTGCTTACTTCTATTGTAAAACCTTTGTGTCAAGGTTTTAGCTCAGAAAAATTTTTTTTGCAAAGTTATTAATTTTTAAAATTTCGAAATTTTTGCAAAAAACGCCGAACAAGGGTCGTTTCTAAGGGCTATAACATTTTAATAAAACGTGTTACGGGAATTATGTTTTCCGTTTTGAATAGCGATTAAATGTATTTTTAAAATTTTATCAATGAAAGTTTCACATATTGTTTATAAATTTGTTTAAATTAGCAACAAATTATTTAATGCAACGTTTAACCACAATCTCCCCCAAATAGCGGATTTTAAAATACGCCATCAAATTTATCACTCTTTTTCCTGTAGAAAAACATTTTTTTTAAAGTGGGACAGCAACAAGAACATATTGAAAAAATTAAATACATTGAGCGGTGCTCGTCGCGCGCGCGCCTCAGCCTCACGCTTTCTATGGCTACGCGCTATCTAAGGTTCGTAGTAAGCCTACTGGTAGCTTCGTAGACAGATTTACTATACACTTAAGCTTAATTACAAGTCGCAGCAAGTGTAATGGTATTCTATGACAATAAGTTATCACAAATTATTACAAATGTGAACTATAACTATATACAAATTGGATATCCGAAAGAATATCACAGTGTATTTCATATTATTTTTATAGTTGTACAGTTTTCAGAAA
This sequence comes from Pachydiplax longipennis, assembly GCA_036926295.1. Taxonomy (NCBI): domain Eukaryota; kingdom Metazoa; phylum Arthropoda; class Insecta; order Odonata; family Libellulidae; genus Pachydiplax; species Pachydiplax longipennis. The sequence continues at coordinate 16,488,892 of JAVFKF010000001.1, read as the reverse complement.
TGTGAGTATAAATTACTAGCCATTCAATATTTAATGAAAAACACATATTATCATAACAACAATGAAAACATAAGAACAACAACAAAAAGTTCGCTTATTCAGGTTATTTATTACAAACTGCAGTTGTGTAGCTTTCTTTATTCAATGAATAAGTTTTAAATGAAGCTTTGTCTCTCGTAAAAGGGAAATGCATGCGTGTATAGTTAACGTCCCGGTAAACCTTACTTTCAGAAGCTCTTCTTGTGTTTGATGATCGTGATTGGAAAAATAAATCTTCGTTAATAGAAATATAGAACAAATGTCACATCATGCATTTCTGTTCTTCACACCTTCGAGCTGAACGGTATTTATCTCAACCAATTCTTACCTTAATCTCGAAAATATATCAGCAAGCAGCTACGCCTGAAAGTAGCTTAATTTCACAAGTACCACAAAACTCTTTACCACTGTGATTTCGGTTAGGTTAGAACTGTGAGGAAACAAGAATTGAACTGACAAGGCTTCGTATCTTTCTCTGCTGTGGAAAGTGAAGCATATTGTTTATGTGATAACTCATCTGTCGAGTAGCACTTGTATAGTACTGCTTTCATTCTAATTGGAGCAAAACGTAATATACCCTAAACCAAACAGTGTCGAGAGGCAATAAATTTTAGGCCGTAGGTTCTGGCATTTCGTAATTAGGAGAATATTAATTCATTGAAAGTCCTGAAAGCTAAGCAGTGACAGGAGAATGGGTGCATTGAAGACTATACTTCCCTTTGTCCAGAAAAGAGAGCGTTGATAAAAATGTATTAGGTTCTAGCTCTTAGTCGATGTTTAAAAGATAGCAAAGAAATATAAACAATACAATCGTGAAAACGTCAGAGAGGCGAGCTATGCTTATGGAGAAATCTTAAGCCTGAACTATCGAAATGAGACCAGTTTACAGGTTTGATTTCGAGACAATTATACCTTATATGAATTTATATATTATACGTATTTATACATTATATATACATATATAATTCAAGCGTTCCTGTGAAAAGATTATTTCGGAAACATATAAAACTTAGTCTTTCTTTTTCAACGTATATGATATTGAAATGAAAGAGGATTATTATATTGTAAATTAAATATTGAAAGGCTAGTAATTTATAAAGAAAAATTTAGAAAGTCTGTTTCAAGTTTCTTCTAATAACATGTTTTAGAATGGCTACGATATTCTACCGGGTATCCAATTTGTATATAGTTATAGTTCAGATTTGTAATAATTTGTGATAACTTATTGTCATAGAATACCATTACACTTGCTGCGACTTGTAATTAAGCTTAAGTGTATAGTAAATCTGTCTACGAAGCTACCAGTAGGCTTACTACGAACCTTAGATAGCGCGTAGCCATAGAAAGCGTGAGGCTGAGGCGCGCGCGCGACGAGCACCGCTCAATGTATTTAATTTTTTCAATATGTTCTTGTTGCTGTCCCACTTTAAAAAAAATGTTTTTCTACAGGAAAAAGAGTGATAAATTTGATGGCGTATTTTAAAATCCGCTATTTGGGGGAGATTGTGGTTAAACGTTGCATTAAATAATTTGTTGCTAATTTAAACAAATTTATAAACAATATGTGAAACTTTCATTGATAAAATTTTAAAAATACATTTAATCGCTATTCAAAACGGAAAACATAATTCCCGTAACACGTTTTATTAAAATGTTATAGCCCTTAGAAACGACCCTTGTTCGGCGTTTTTTGCAAAAATTTCGCAATTTTAAAAATTAATAACTTTGCAAAAAAAATTTTTTCTGAGCTAAAACCTTGACACAAAGGTTTTACAATAGAAGTACGCAAGTTAAAAAATTTTCATCGATTTTAAAAAATAGAGGTCAATTTCTGTCCGATTTCCCGTGGAATGGCCCATGTGTATTTTTATGTTAAAATCGAGAAATTAAGGTAAAACTAAATTATGTAATTTCATGATTTATACGTCATGAAATCTCGCCTCATTAGTAATAGTCATACGAGAGTAACAGAAGTCCCGCGTTGGAGTTGGGAAGTGAACGGAACGGCGCTTATACACAGAGGTAAATCATGCATCCCGTCTATTCTCAACATTTATATTTTTATAATATGCAATGCTAATTTTGATTATATTTTTCATATAAAGCCGTAGAAGTGCACTTTTTTAAGCTTAAAATCCATTCAAAAAGTTACTTGGAGTTAGGCATGGTCTCTTATGAATGAAATAACGTTCTGCACTAAAGAAAGCTCTGCTTTCGAGCTTTAAAGTGAGAATATGCAATCCAATTAATATTTAAACTACTTTGAGAATCGGGAGTTTTAATGAGAGCCGATTTCTACACTTTTTTGCGAACTTTGTCAGCCCACCATTCAGTATTATTTAGTGGTATTGGTCCAGGAATAGGCAAATTGTTTCTATCACTATTATGACAAAGTTTCAAGAAGATCCGATTATGAAATATTTTTCTTGTTCGGTCTAGCGAGAAATGACCGGCGTTTTTAATCGTCTTTATTTAAAAAAGTATCTCCTTACATCCATTTTCCATTCCATTTTACTAACATTGGTAATAACCCATCCAAAAAGAAAACTTTGCGAATAGCGCATTTAAACTCTAAGGTTTGGGTATGAAAGCGTGAGCTTAGAAGTGTAATTCTTTGTGCATTGTAAATAGCCCTTTTAAAAATTAATTTATAATGGTTTGAAGCCATATTGGATGTAACTCATACAACCTGATATATTTGAACAATTCTATTGTAAATTACCTAAAATTATCCAAAATACAGATTTAAGAGTTAAATTTCTTTATTATGTATATAGCTGAAAATTTAAGGTAGAGTAATAAAGAATTAATTTTTTAATACGTTTACAGAACGAGATACTAAACTGAGTATTTCGAATATATTAATTAGCAGCGGATTTTCGACCGATTGATTTTAGGTGATGTACGAGGGTCATCCGGAAAGTAGTACCCGTTAGTGCCGCATGAAGTGCTGACGACGCGAGTAGCCGCTGGACAAGGTCAGATAGCTTCAGTGGCTTGTCTGCCTTCTCTGAGCCAAGTTGCGTGACGCTAGCATTCCCTGTGTTGTTTCTGTGATTTACAATGTTTAAAAAAATTGAGAACGCCGCCAGTTGTGAAGTGAGGGCAGTGATTAAATGCAAGAAACGTTCGCCCATGTGATATTCATCGCCAATTAAAGGAGGTGTATGGAGACAATGTAATGGACGAGTCGTCTGTTCGGCGGTGGTGTCGCAAGTTCAACATGGGGAGGGGGAACACACACGACGATGAGCGTTCGGGGAGACCGTCTGTCATTACAGACCAACTGGTGAGCTCAGTTGACGAATTCGTGAGGAACGATCGGCGCGTCACAATTGATGACATCTGTGAGCATTTTCCCAATGTTTCTCGAACAATTGTTCATGAAATTGTTAAAGACCATCTGCATTATGCAAAAATTTGTGCAAGATGGGTCCCTCGCATGCTTACAGATGAGCACAAAACCAAGCGTATGGCTGCAGCACTGACGTTTTTGGGACGTTTTCCTTGTTGACAGATTGATCCAAGAAAAGAAAAGGAAATGATTAAGATCGCTTGGCGCATTTCCTTGTACGCACATAAAGCGTGTTCCTATTTTTAGATCTGGATATTCCGGAGAAATCATCCTCCTCGACCTTTCTAAGAATTCCAGATAAGCATAACGCTACAAGCTTATTTTCCTCCTTAGCAATTTAACCCCATTGAACTAATTTCCTCTTCCTCTTTACTGCTACGCATTCTCGCAGGGGGCACTTTACTTAACCTCGCCCAAACTAATTAAAATCCCTTTAACCAATGAGCGTTGCTTGTGAATTATAAATCGCAGATACCAGTTCAATGCCTTCTTTCCAACTGATTGCACAGTGGTTATTTCCTCTTTATTATGTTTTAAAGAATAATCAAGCAATTGGCTAGATTTACCAGAATATCTTCCGTCATAGAAAAACCAACCAGTAAAAATCCAAATTATATTTTACAGCTTCTCCTCAGTGAATATCCAGTTGCCTGATCTCTCATTAAATACGTCTACATTTGAATTATCTTAAATTGTTTTGCATTTATCAATAATGATCTGAAAACTTACGTTCGATTGCATTATTTTGATGTTATTATTCTCATCGCTGTCTCCATAACATAAATGCATCAGAATATCATAAATTGATCGGGAAGATCACCACAGAATCGATCATTTAAGTCTTGCTTTCAATCAATTCATGATTCCTCCTTGTATGAGATTACTTTTAATTAGATTAATTAATTTTGATCAGAATAATCCCGATAAGTATCGCTTGAAATATTGCTATTTCTGTTCACAATGATCTATCCTTAGAAATATTTTAACCCGGGATCCATCTACACTACAAAATTTCTTTCTTGTTCGATCTTAAAGTTTCGTCAGCAAATTTAAATTAGAATAGCTAGAAAATATATTCACATACGTTGGTCTGTAATGCTTGGCTACATATTACGCAGGGGCAAATAGTCAAAGAACCTATTCCTAAAATTTTTGAATCCCAACACTGTGTGTAAGTGTACGCTAGATTGCCGATGCATTATGACGGTATCACTTCAATTACAGGATGGATCATTTCCCATTAAATCATGAGAGCAATGACTTGGGTAGAGCATAAGAAGACAGCGAAACAAATCCTATATTCGTCGCTTGTCGAAATTTCAGTGCTGCACTTTTGGTGCTTTGGTGAAAGCTTAGAAGAACCTCTAGCATTATGCGCCTCCCAAAAGTTCGACGTCCTGGGCTATCGTCCACCTCATATCTTTATAGGGCAAACCCTGAATGCAGTATTCAGATTCGAATTCAGAATCTAGGCATATCACTGACTGTATAACACCGAGTAAGCCAATTCAATTTTTTCCCTAAGAAATAAAAATCAGAAAAATATACAAATAAATAGAAGTATCCTCGGCTAATATTAGCAGTAAAATTTTTCCTATGCAGTCAGCGGATATCTTGCATGACAATCACATCCCTCGAGAGTCTATCTGGGTCAACATGACATAACATGAAGATTACTCGAGAGACTCGTACGGTATTATTGAGCCAAAAACGTAATAAATAAAAAGGGACAGTCGAAATTCCTTTTCCCATTCATTTCGGAAAATGATTCCTCGACTGATACGTCCCTTTTTCCGTCTTCCGACTCCCTTCTCATGACCCTATTCATCAAAAAACACTGAGAGATCCTCTCCCTATAATTAGATGGAATCCCCTCTTGTAAACTTCGGCATCACAGTTCCTGTGATTGCTATTTTTTTTTAAATCTCACGGAGAAGACTGCGCAAATGAAGCTGCCTGGAGAGGGACCTAAATTTTCCGGAGCGAAACTATGGGATCGATTGGACATGTCCGAAATGCGCAGCTAGAAATTACCGCAAGACCGCCAGATGTGGACGAAACATTTTCTGAGTTGAAAATTTCATTAACTTTCCTCTTTTAAATCATGCATCGCCAGCTTTTATTGAAGAGTCCAAATTATAAAGGCGTAAAAGTTAATCATTGCCCTTTATTCAATAATATGAAAGCGAATCAGGAAAATGAAACATTTTTCACTGAGCTGTAAAATCGAGTGTCCCGGATAATGATGAGAGAATGCACGAATAATCAGAAAACTCGGATAATGCTAACTTTCACTTATTCCTATAATGTTCATAATTTATGTAAATAAAAATTTAGGTAGGTCTTATTTGCGCTCGCTTGTTTTACGTATGGACTCATTGAGTGTTTTCTTCGCCCAATCACGGATCTTTTATTCAGCGATAATATCATTATAGTCGTTTTCATACTGCTACTTATAAATATTCCTGCGTAAATCCTGCTCGCATTGGAACACAAAAATACGTGTGCTTTTTGCCTTTGAACTAAAAAAAACGAGGAAAATATCGCAGAAGGGTAAACAATTGTTCATAGATGATCCGCAAACAGATAACCGGAAGTTCATTGTACACATTCATTACTTGCATTTAATCATTATTCATTTTATTTGACAGATTATTATTTAATTACTCTTCATAACAACTACGAAAAATATTTCTGAACGTATACACCCCAAAATTTTAAAATATATCCAACGATGATTTTTCTCTCTTTTAGGACTTGATTAACGACTGCGAATGCGGATCACGAATTCACCAGAGGACGCGCATTTATACATGCACAAAAATTTTCAGATATAATTAAATCAAAATGGTTTTGCCCATTTATGATGAGTTTAATTTTAAAGAGTAGTAACTTTCGTTACGCCAATCTTAGATTTTGCAATAATGAATGTTTGCTTTATGGAGACATATAGTTATATGGCTGGGTAATGATTCACTTTTTTAAGTTAACTTAGCTTTTTAAGGCGTACAGAGTCTATATGTAATAGCATGGAAGAATTTGGCATTTGCACATAAATGAAGGAAAGAACTCATTGGTCAAACACCATTGACTCTTTCACATTTTGCTGTTTGAGTTAGAGTTATTTTAGTACGCCAAGAGTCATCTTGGCACTTGACCTTTGGTCTATATGATTCAATTATTTAAGTGCAATAGTTATCACAAAACAAATATAGGTAATGAACAAATAATGATAAATCTCAAATTAATTAGTCTCAATTTTAGCTCTAAAATAACATCTAAAAATCTACACTGTGTGATATATGCATGTAGTTGCCTGTGAATAAATAAGTACATATATTTTTTTTACTTACGAAACGCCCTGTATTGCTGAATAATTTTCCAAGAATCGTTGAAAGATATTAGCGCGTTTTGTTATTAATAACGAATCCCAGTGCATAAAATACGTTGGACGAAGCGTATTACTCCAACTAATTGGTTCACTTTAATAAAGGGGCCTGTATTCTAGACGATTTTGAACAAATTGATTGAAATCGGTTCAAAATATCTTACGTAACAATTCACTAAAACTTTTCCATTTCATCATACATTCACCCAAACTTTCTACCAAAGCTTGAATACAAATGGAGGTGGCCTACTGCGGATTGCGTTTGCGCTAGATTCTGTTCGGTCACAGATTTGACATTTAGCTGGAAAAATATCGCCAATTGCGATGGGAACTTCAATGCGATTTCAGACTGAAATGGCGAGGGTCACATTGGGCCAAGCGGAAGAGCGATAATCCTCTGATATCGACGAAAGCTTTACGGGTGATTTAGTAAATTTTTTGAGAATTCCGTCAAATTTCATTAGGGGAGATAAATGCTACGCGTCGTCATAAACCTTGAAAAATAAAAAAAATTAGCCAGCAAGATCACAGGATGTTCAAATGACTTGTTATGAAAGGATTGATACCCAAAGGTATAAAAAATAAAATTAAAAAATCCATAACAGTTGTAAGTGGAACGACAACGTGAGGGAAAAGGTGCAAAACTGAGAAAGAAGAGGCAGTTATTTAGGCATAGAATTAAAATAAAAGAAAAATAACATTTAATAACTTTCCTTAAAATTATTTCTAAAAGAGTTGAAGAAACTAATAGTTTTAAATTCCAGTTTTCCCAAAAATAATTTGAAAATAATCCGTTCACGTTTAATAAATAAGAGCACTATTTTACATCTCGAGGTACATGTTCAATATGCACCAGAAAGGCATCCGAAATTTTTGCAATTTTCGCCAACGATAGCAAATTCTTTGGCTCAACCTTTCAATCACAGTGAACGTTTAGATAAAGACAGTAATCAAAATCGTTCCATGTTTACAAAACCACTAGGGCGGTGTTCCTAATCCATTCCTTCCCATATAACAACGACCACTGCCCTGAGACAAGACCTTGAACTCCCAAGATATATAAGGAATCGCAACCAATTTTCAGCCCTATCATCCTCCTCCGCGTTCATTGACAAAAAAGAAAGAAACCGTCAACGAAAGAGAACTTCGCGGTGACTCCATCTCCAAAACATATCCTATGCTGGCCGCCCCCTTCATCCAGGCTCTGCATCTCTACCTCCCCCGCGTGCCCCTGGCCTCGCAAAGTCCATGGAAAATTCCACTGCGAAAGGGAGAGCGTGGGGATGAGGTGAGATGGGGGATTGTATTGGATGCCGAGGGGGCGAGGAGAGGGGGCAGGTGGGGCGGACGATGGCGGTTATTGCTAGAGGACGTTGCCCCGCGACCTGCTCCCGTACATGCGGGGGGAGGTGTAACAGAATGCGGCGGACGGCTGCACCAAGCTATCTCCCGCGGATTGGGGCCATGGGAGGATATTCCGTTGCAAGTCATATAAACAACCACTCATTCCCTCCTTTTTCCACTTTTTTTTTCGTGTCCGTGTGTCGTTCCATTGGCGTGTCGCTCTTCTCCTTCCGTTCGACGTTATTCGTCACGGAATGTTTCATTTCTATTCATCACGTTATGTTTCGTTTATTTTCTGTCTCGCGACCCAAACAACGGAGGCCAATTTCCTTTACTTTCTCGCGTGCGACTGCTGCGCAGGCGGAATTTTGGGTGACATGCGATAAAAGCGACTGCGATCTGAGAATTTGGCTGGAGAAATGATTTGTATGTTGAAATCGAATCGAATGTGGTGTGCTGCGCAATTCACTACAGTAAAACAGTTTTAGCATTCAAATAATTCATACGAACTTCTGTGTCTCATAATATAATGAAGAACTACTTCGTCAATAAGTGTAACTCTGCTCTGGTTTTTGTAAAAAAGTTCATTAATGTCCGTGAGCATTGTTCACGGGATGAATTCTTTCTCTAGATTTTCTCTCTGCTTTTCTACTCTGTAATCTCTTACTGTAAGTGTACCTATCAAACATTACATCGTTTTCCATTTCATTAACATCGTAAATATGTATGTCATATTTTGTTAATATAGCTATATTCTCTAATCTACATTGCAACCTGATATATGCTAAAAAGGTAGCATGTAGGATAATTATTATTATTAATAATTTATATAAGTCATAATATTGGCTTCAATATTGAAGTCAAAATAAAATACATGTTTTTGAAGAATATTTGCGAGGTCTCATTTATTTACTATAAATGGAAATCTTCGAGCTTTATCTAGAATCCATAAAATCATCTTGCTCCAAAATTCAGGTTTAGTATCAAGTTTAAATATGTAATAACGTAAATTCTTCATTCACTTACACAGAACTTTTTATGTATGTATTATTTTTGACGAAAGGTTAGATGAAAGAAGAGACTTTTCAGTCTCAATCTCGCCTAAAATAAAGACCTTAAATCACGGTAAATCTTCCAGGATGTAGACAATCACCATTAAATACAGAATAAGAATGTAGGCCTTGAATAGAAAATCAAAATGGGAAGCAAATTCTTACTTATAGACAGAGTTTTGGAAAACGAAAAAATTATAACGATTTTTTTACTCCAACAGAATTGTTTTAAATCCAGTTACTTGAATAAGCAAGGTAATACTGAAAGGAGTTCTGCAGGAATGAAAACTAACAAATCCCTTTTCCGATTTTATGAAGAAATGAAAAAAATATTCTTGAGTACTCATTATTTTACAGGAAGTTATACGTTATCAATTGTGAATATGACTGATCTCATAAAAAAGTTAGTATTTTGGTATGTATCTTCAATGCTCAATCATAGAAAAGGATTTTAATGATACAACCATAGAGGATCCAACCTTTCCTCCCTCATAAATTCATTTAATTCCATGAATGAAAAATTAATGCTCAGTCTTACAGAAACTCCTGCCGCTATCTCTTTATGTCACTTTAAAAGCACTGAAATTGAAAATTAAACACGTTTCAGAGTAAAAACATCTTTCCCTTAAAAGCTTAATAAGCTCTTAGAAAAATTTCCACACCGGAATGGTCGATGAATTTCTCTTTTTCCGCTTGAAATAAAACTTTCTATTCTAGAATAAAGTGCGCAATTAATTTCCTCATTGCCAATCTAAGCATCCATTTAAGTAAAAGGTAATCAAAACAGGTATTTTATGCCAACAAAAACTATGCACTGAAAATTTGTCTAATTGAAACTAAACTTAAATGATACTACATGGGTGGTCTGAAAAGTTTCCGACATTTCGCCATTTCTCGACATGTTTTCTGAAATTTTGTGAAAATTTTCTGAAGATTTCTGTAAAATCTGGGGTCAGAAACTTTTCAGACCACCCTCATATTTTCAAGGGAGTCATTAAATTTCATTACCAAAAATGATTCATTACATTGCAATAATGCCATGGAAAAAATAGCTGGTGAAGTAAGTAATGGTAATGATCTACTTAATCTCACTCCAAATTATTTTCAACAATAGCCAAATTAAAATGTCTGACCTAAGAGAAAGGAAGGATAAGCTTTTTTTACGTGTTCATAGTGGTATTTTATTCACATCATGAAAAAATTCTAATCTTCTTATGCTTTCTAATATTTCTAACGACTCTAGATAAAAAAATGAAACTGAGAATGTTCTCTTTCAGTTTACTCAGTGAATTAATTCGTCATCCCATAAAAAATTTCAATCTTTAACGATTTGGGATTTAGAAGTGCACATTAGCTTATGTTTTTCAACTTAAGAACATACTTCCGGCTAAGATGTCATTATCGAGACAGTTTTCAAGATCTCATCGTCAAATTCTTTAATGACCTTCACTCTATCAACCAGACTAGCGAGAGAGACTTCCCAACTTCACGTTTCACTGAAATTTTTGCTCTATTTCATCATCAGCTATGGATTTTTTCGCGTTCTTCGGCCTTGCATCAAAATAAAAATCCTTAGTATTCTTCCGTGATGATGATAATGAGGGCATTTAGAAGACTGAAAAGTGAATAAGAAACATTCAACAGGAATCTAAATTCCTAGACCGTAAATTAATATGCAGTTAATCTTAATACGGTCTTTTAAAAAAGGCAAATACTGAACTGGTTGTAAAATTATCTTATTTTCTATATTTTGGATAGCTACTTCAAACAGAATACTTTCTCGTCATCGTCATTTCTGCAGCGTCTAAAAAATGACAAAGACAGATTAGACCAACAGTTGATCAAAACACAAAACAAACAGATTAGATTCAGATTAACACACACTCTTTCGCATATATCAACAGATTAGTCTTTCTTCGTCAACAACAACAAAGCACTACCGAAATTTAGAAGAGTAGAAAGCCATTTGAATGAAAGCGCTAATTCCATCGCGGAAAAGATATGCAAATTTCAATCACAACACAAGTAAAGGGACTCCGAGCATGTTTGTTATGAAAGCTACTGTAGCGATAGTTTGAAGAATGCTCATTTCTTACAAAATAAGATCGACCCTTGCAATAATAGACTTCATTTAAGAAAATAGCTTTCTTTCTATCTTCAACTTATATAATGCATTCTAAACGCTTCCTTATTCAAATATAGAATTAGTTATGAAATTTATCCACCTTTTTGTCCAAAAATCAAAAGAGTTTGGCATATTGATGATGCATATTAATGAGGTAAAATATATTTAATTTATTTTCCATTGCTTCAACCCACACTTATCGACTGCAAAGAAAATATCTGACTCTAAAAACAGACTGCGATATTTGAAAATAGAATGCGAGAGTTTGAAGGTTGATTCTGATTATTTTTGGAATCGGTAATATGAATAATTAAGAATCCCTGCCATTATGATTCAAGTAGAATTGAACTAGCAAAATTTAATTTTCGTGGATACTTAAAATGATGTAATATTCTGTTCTCCAACATAGATCCATTATTTACATGAAGGAAACCAAACTCAGATCTCCGATGCCACAAATTCGCATTCGATTCAGGATGTTGCTCGGGTATATCCTACCCTGATAATCCCTTCATCCCTTATACCATACCTTATTTAATACTGTACTTGTTTTATTATGATACTGTATATTAAAATATCAAATTCATTTTTACAAGTTTGTTTGCTCTCTCTTTATTCTCGTTTATATATATTCTCTTTGTATTGGTGTTATTTTATTTTCTAACAAATCTTTTGTAAAATGGGCATGTCCTGTAAAGAAAATTAAAAAAATAAAATGCTACGGTTTTTAATATCAAGATACCGCAATTAAAATAAAGTGAAGGTTCCGCTAATGAAGTTTTTCCGGAATCGCTTTTGTTATCTCTCCAGAAATACGATCTCTGGAGAGATCCCAAATCGGAAAACACAATAAGACCAATACTGGGTGTAATTGAGTTTTCCGCCAGCAATGTAACTCGTTGTAAAAATAACTAAACACTGACATTAAAGAGACAAGAATATAGATGAAGAAAGAGTAGCTTCTACGGATCTATAAAATGATAATACCTCATCAAACAAATTTTTCTCCACAGAAATACGTCTACAAGAAAATGCGAGCAAAACCATTGTGAAATGCATAAGGAATAAAAACTGAGATAGGGTATTTTATATTATAAAAAATAGAGTATTATAAAATTCAAATAAGCAAATCAACCAGTATTAAATTCGTACCAGAACATAAACATTCGTAGTCTGGGCAATGGAATCACAAGCTTATACAGTCATAAAATACATTAGAAAATTAATAATACTTGGATAAACTCAGGATTAAGGCAAAAGAAATCAAGCCATCTTATAAACCTTATAACAAACCATCTTATAAAAATTGGACGTAATTGAAAGCTTTTTTTGCATAGGATGAATATCATATTAATTAAAAATCACATTATCTCTAGCAAAAGATTTAAACTCTTTCTGAAGTAAGAATGTAGGGTTGCATAAAATAAGCTACCTTTGAAATATTTATGCGCGCGTATACGCACGAACATCCACCAAAACACTGGTTCGCTGAAACGTCAATCTTAATCCGAGACAACTGCGGATAAATATTTTGTTTCCAATATACTCATTGGCCGAGTTATCACCGTATTTCTAATGAGCATTGACTTAAGGGTACTATGGCTACTTTCTAAGAAGCAACCTAATGAAAACTTTCAAAAGATTTTACCAAAGAATTTTTGTTTCTGTCATAAAAGCGGCATGATAAATCTTCTCGCATTGTGTTTATTAACTTAACTTTGATTTCATAATTCATTGATGATTTTATTATTGATTTCTCGGAAACCTTTTGCGGACATCACCTCCGTAATTTCATTTCGCGGTCACTACGTCACCGCATACTCTTTCACGGACGTCCACGTCAGCAATTAACGGCCGAAAGAAATCAGTCGAGAGGGTCTCTACCACCTCGCCGATCGATTCGCACATCATGGCAGGATCTCGGACTCGACTCCGCCGGATTCTGTGAATCCTCGCCTGTCTGAGCCAGCGATTTCCATTTACGATCCTGTTAAGAGACGGAAGGGACCTAGAAACCGACCGTCGCCTAAAAAGAGAGACCTAACATTTGACCTCTCGTAATTGAGACCTCAATCTCATGAATGGATGACTCTTACAGGTTTTTGTGATAACTGATTCATATTAATGGAGATAAGAATAATAAATGCTTTTGATAGGTTACCTTTTTCCATCGTAAAACAAAGAGCTGCTATTTCAACAGGTCTCGTATGATCTAAATTCAAACATGAACAAAAATATTCATTAATAGAATATGCAATTTTGTTCTAATTTTTTCTGCTTTATATTTTTGTGTCTGAATTTCGTATTGAAAGACACGAATTCAAATTTCAGGAAATTTCTATGGAACGACCGACTATGCTGACGGAATTAGGATAAAAGTTCACAGCATTCATATTTTAAGACCAATTTAAGCTACCGAAAATTTTAACGACTGAAATAAATTGCCGAATCTTTAATTAATTGGTTCTTTAAATCTCCAAAAATGGTCATCGAGGGGACTATTTATTCTCTTTAATTCGATGATGATAATCATGACAAATGAGGAAAAATTTTCTCATTTTTCTGTTTAATCCTGAGCTTTTAGTTTGAGTATGAACATATATTAATGCTGTAATCCTTACACAAGTAATGTATTAGTCAATCAGAACTAATTAGTCGGTAACAGGAATATAAATTAACTGAAATTGTCTGTCCATCCTTGCATTCTGTCCTTATTTCTTTGATGCTCTAGATTTCCTACAGTAGCGTAGCAGAATATTATAAAATATAGAGCAATGTCTCATCAATTAATCAGAAACGAGGTCATCTTTGACTTTGCGAACAGAATTCTGATGTTGCTTGTTAGATAAAATTCAAAGTTAGAATGTTTTGACAGGATTTTTTGTGAAACTCTATCATAGATGAACACCAACATTATTCCTGAATATTATATCAGAAGTAATTCAAGCTATAAAATTAAAAATAAAAACAGCCAAGATTTAAAAAACTTGGATTACATTTTTATTTAATTGAATCACATTTATATTTGCTTTTAAAAAGTATTACTCGTTAATCCATGTTTGATTAAAAGGCAAAAACTAATTATCTGATAATATTAAATCTCCACAATGATAAAGATGCTCTATTAAAACATAGTTATAATTTCAATATTACTATAAAACTGCTCATATCCCCAATACATACCATTTGTTCAAATCGAATGACAACTTTATCTACAGGACAAGCGATCTAAAATTAATGCTGGGGATAATGAATTGTCGCTAGATCTTTTTGGCGAATAATATCCGCACAAAATTAGATATATTAGAGTTAAACCAAATTTTACGATAGCTAAGTTATTCAAATGCACAACATCAAAGCGGAATTTCAAGGGAAAATATAGAGAGGAATTTCAAGGGAAAACCTCGTTAAACTATGATCACGTTCGTTTTGCGGTATCTGTACCATGAATGCGTGTATCTGTTATTTATGGAGAAAGTGAGCAACTGAAGCATCTAAATCCGTGGGGTTCTAAAAGCACAGAGCCTCTGTAGAGAACAATGGCCGAGTTTTTAAATTAGAACATAAATTACCTCCATACATCGTATGTCAGGGATCTATTTCCATTGTTTCTGCACAAATCTTTCAGTTTCTCTTTTATAATTCTTCCAAAACTATTTCTTTCCATGACTTTGCTAGTTATTACTAATCTAGGTCATCTTAATGTATTCAAATATAATATTAATCACAGCCATTAAAATTTTCATGTTATTGTACGAGAAATAAGAGGCTAGAATCGAATAATTTTAGTTTATCATCCTATGAAACTTCATATGTCTCCAGTTAAGATCAAACAAGGAGAGGTACCAATATTAAGAACAGAGTAAATAATGTCTAAATATCCATATATTCCATAGGTGTGGTTGTTGTTAAGACGCATTCAATAGCACAAGGTTCAAAATCAAGTAAATAAAATATTGACAGAAATGAAGAAGAAAATTTCTCTACTAGGTCAGAATCTGGAAGGAATGCATACAAATATCAGCTTCTTTGCTTTTTATCGAAGTAAAACTATCTCACATTATCTTTTAATTTATTGAAATGGAGTTGATGTAACATTTCATTTCTCAAAAAAAATACCTTTTACTTAATTAAATTAATAAATTCTGGTCATAATGTACAAAAGAAAAAATAAAAGAGCGAGTAAATCTTGGATACCACGAAACGAGCAAAAAATTTCCTTATTAAGAAATGATAAGTTTAGACAACAACTATCTTATGTCAATTAACAAGAATAGGTGACATCCATTTTGTTTCGGTCACCCCCTATGTTGTAGGCATGCGTGCATGAGCGAGCATCCATCAAAAAATTCATTGGCCTAGTCAAAAAAACAGCGCAGAAAATCTTCGTTAGCCAAAATATTTGTCTGTACGTTTTGGTTTCCCAAAGTATCGTTTAAGTTAAATTTGAAATAACTGTAAAAGAGGTCGTTTAGAAAGACCTCCAATAGAAGATCACCGGCACTAATCATAGAATTCAATCGCCGAAACCGCAATCGGAGGAGACATCCTAATATTTTTAGGGCTTCAAGCTCTCGATAAAGATACATGCGAATGAAGTCACGATGCTGGTTGATTCTTTCCGCATCATCGAGTCACACGGAGTCGGTTTCCCGAATGCTTCCATCGTCTCTAACCCGACCGTTAAACTAATTTAATGGAGGGCAATTAAGATGAGGACGCCGCTGCGCTCGGATTCCCGCCGGCGTCATAGTGGTTTGCGCTCGATTTCTTTCGTGCCTAAACCGCCAATTGGTGGGGTCCGAAAAGGGTCAATCGATTTAAATTGCTTCAACTGGAAATAACCGGTGGGAAAAACGGACCGGCGCGTCTTTTTCGTCATAAGGTTACGGTCATCACGTGACGTACTTGCGGAGACTTCTGCATCCGTTGGCAATTCGCAGAAATCAAATCAGGATACACGAAATGCTTAGAGGGAGACCTTGGGAAGGATTAAAAGGGTCGAAATGTCGCGAATCGAGACAAAGATGTAAATAGAGTGTGTCCGTTTGAATACGGAATTAGGAGCTCGATATGCTTATGGAATCAAGAGGATTGCACGTATGATTTCACGTGAAAATAATAAAGAACGTCAAATACTTAGCTTGGCATAAGAATTAATTTTACCTTGAATGCAGTTGTAGCGCCCTTCATCAGCTCTTACTTTTCTTGTAAAAGAAGATATCCTTACTCTCAAGTTTGAAGTTTAAATTTCTTCCGAATAACTTTCATCCAGTGCATCCAGTGGAAAAGGTGGCTATTGATTGCTGAAATCCAGAATATTTCAAATTATTATCCCAAAATGCTATAGGAATATTTTAATCGGGGCATGATTGATTTGGGAAAATCATAACGGAATCGGTTCAATAGTCTATAATATTCTGCATTTAAATTTAAAACCATCATTAACAATTACTCTACAGATACACTACATTTGATGGTTGGGGGTGTAACTCAGTGGTAGAGTGTCTGCTTCGCATGCTGAAAGTCCTGGGTTCAAATCCCAGCACCTCCATTACTTTTACTTTTATGCAATATGTTCATAGGAGTTTAAAACTAGAAGTTCCAGTGCAAAATTTCTAAAGGAACAAGCTTCGAAAATTATAAATTTTTTTACATGATAATGTTACATTTTTACTATTGTATTTTATTTCCCTATTCCTAAAATAATGATGAAGGCTGAGACTTTTGTCCTACATCATGAGTAGATATGACAATATCAACTAAATATATATTTGAAGCCTTACAAAAACTCAAATCCAAGATAATGTTCCTTATTTCTCAAGTTTTGATCCAAGATAAATATGAAAATAATATATTCATCATTGGCATATCAGCTGAAAATAAATATACATATTCACAAATAATACTCCAAACTTGGCACTAAATCATTCTGAGCATCCAATTTTTTGTACAATTACATTGAGAACATAAAATAACCATTATAAGTCTTAAATGACAATTTATTTTATGCAGTCATGGTTGACTGATTGGCAATTTACTATGTCTTGGCTACATTATGACATAAATATCCTAAGCACACATTTTGATGTACAAGATTTCCCATTCTTAGCAAGTAGTAGTAATTTTGGGTGCTACAACAGTTAAAAACATAAGCTCCCACCAGAAAACGAACAAGTTGAAGTGGAGTTTAACTAGCAACACATTTTGCTCTCTGTGAGCTTTTTTAGTAAGCACAAGTCCTTGATCTCATATCTCAGCCACCAACTCACAATTTATGATAATTGATCTATATTTAAGTTCAAAAAATAATTTAGATATCAAATGACAACCATTTGTCTACATTTCCCTTAACACAACAATCACTTCCACAGACATCAATTTAACTTAGTTGTATTTTTAGTCTCTAATATGATAGTGCAATAAAATATTCTACTATTAAGCTTTCTACTAATTTCACAAAACACTTAAATCTTAAATGCATCTGGTAAACCAGCAAAATACAGGATTAAATCTTTTCAGGTTCTTGATTGTGATGTATTATTTATGATGCATAGCAGCAAAATTTCAAAAGGTAGCAAAATATAGACTTGTAAAGAGGAAAGAGGAAGATTAACCAACAAATATTTTACAATGGGTATGATTGAGCAATTTCAGTGATTGCATGGAAAATATACAATCAATGAAATTATACTTTGTCTTATACAATAACTATAAAATAATTTTTTAATAATATTTATATAAGTTTGGGAAAGTTTTATTAGTAAAATATAGCTGGGAGGTAGATGAAACCATGCAGAAGAACAATAAAAAAGAGGACATCAAGCATTCATATAACAATGAGGAAGGGAAGACGAAATATAATTTCAAATTAAATATATGGATAGTCAAGAGCAAATAAATTTGGAAAATTCGTATAGGGTAAAGATAACTTCTTTTCTTAAATAAGGATAGGTTTAATTAATACAAGTTTGAGTTACTATACATACAAATAATAACAAAAAACAATAATAATACAATTTGTTACTAAAATGCACAAAAATACTTACTCGTGTAAGAATAAAACTTCAAATAAAAATTTACTATGAAGAATCTAGTCAACTTATAAATAATAGATGCTTTTGTGAGGTAATACATATGTTCTTTAAGATATAAGTAAATATGATATCTGTTATATTATATGGAAATCATTTTCATAAGCAACAATTATTTAGATAAATCAAAATAATTCTCTTTCTTAATCAGTTATGTAATCTTAAAAGACCTTAAACAATGAGTCGATGAATATCAATCATTCTATGATTGATATTCAATATTCATTACTAAGCTATCCAGCATCTACCAAATACTTAGGATGAAAGATGTCAACTATTCAAGTCCAAGAAATTAATATATTAAATCTAGCTAACTTTAGAGTACCTAAGGCTTACAAAAAGTTTATAATTTGTTTTAACTTGAATTATATGAAAGTATAATTATAGTTATACTTTAAGTAAATACATACAAAATACTTTAAATAAGTTATAATTTACAAAGCACAAAACTATAGAATAATTAAATAATAGTAGTTATTAGATAAAATTTAAATTAAAAAATTCTGGTTATAATTGAAAATAACCTCCTGTAATTGACACAGAATCTTTTTATTACGATGTAAAAAATAAAATCAACTTGTGCACCATATCAACCTACATACGAGCATATTCACAAAAATTCTGAACAGCTTTGATTGAATGGGATGTAAATGCACAGATTAATGCAAGTAAAACGAATACTTCAAGAAATGGCAGAAAAAATTAAAGGGGTACACCAAAACCTGAAAAGAAACCATCAATAAAATGGCTCCAAAGGAATGCTCATTGTCAGAACAGGCGATGCCTAAGCTAGACTTACAGCCTAGGGATATCCCTGAATTTACCGCTCCTTTCGCAATCGCCAAACATGCAGTTACATAGAAAATACATCATACCGAGGTGGAGAGTTAAATTTTCGCAGTTTTCATAATAACCTCGCTCCAAAAAATTCAATCTATTGCGACTCATGAAGTAGTTCTATATAATAACACGCAAAGCAGCACATGCTTCGTTGCAGCGCCAACGGTGGTTCAGAGAAGTATGTACCTCAGATACACAAAAATTTAATTCGTATCATGCAAACGTTTACGACAATATATAATAGTTATATCTAATTATTATCTGCTCCGCAATATTGACACTTTTAATCTAAACGCACCGACATGCTAAACCATTTGCTGGGGCCCGCTAAATGCCTCACTCAGAGCAACTTTCCGACTTATTTTCCCTTTAACAAAAGTAGGGTTTTTCCCGACTCTCCTTTCCGTCCACCTAAAGTAACTTTTCATGCAAACCCAAGTATCTATATGTATAAAAAATTAAAATGAAAAATGTAGATGGCGCGACTCACTGGTATTTAGAGCAAAAGGACCTTTCTGTCAACAATATAAAACAGTAAATGCTATAGGTTTAATTCCGGGATGTTATTGCTTAAAAATGACACTAAACTTATGTTTTTGGCTCTAAGTATGAAAAACTTGTATCTACGGTGGAACCCTCGAGATCAGTGATCATCTTCTTCGAAAACCTCTAAAAACTAAATTACTTGAAATCTTGTTTTGTTATGACATTTATATTGACCATTATAGTAACCTCTAAGACCCTCCAATAGTAATGCTCCTGATATGAATATCTTAAAATTAAATGAAAGACACTTCTAAATCTAAAGAAACCTCTGTTTCAGTCAAAATAGGGCAAATACTAACTCATTTCAACATGGTACACCTTGTTATACCAAATGAGATAAAATCGCCGGCAACCAGGTCATCCAATCTTCTTAAATCTTCTAAAGTGGATCATTAATCACAAGAATTTTATTAAAATATCAAGATATTTCAATTAAACTTTTCCTTAAACTACAAAAATAAAACTCAGTTAATAGAAAATTTGAGCCGCTAAAGAGGAAAGGAAATCAAGATTTCATTGATCCAAGGATATACTTGCTTATTTTAAAAGAACATGAGTGCTCAGATTATTTTACTGCATCTGAAATGTAACGGCAACTGAAGATAAATAACTGAAGCGAAAAAATAAAATACAATATTAGTAGCCCACAAGTGATAGCTTTAGAAAATTCAGGAAAATCTAAATTAGCAATATGAATGCACTCCAAAGATTTATTTCTCGATACCTTTGATTACAATTGAAACATTATTCCATAAAACATATTCCATTTTTGGGGTTTCAATTGAACCCCATACATATTCTAAGTAAAACAATCGACACCATTATCATTAAAAAAGATAACAAATGACATCTTTGGTGAGTGACTCCAAGAGTCAGTACAGAAAGAAATTGGATGTACAATACTAACTTTTTCTAGACAGAATTTAAATTCCCATCTAATGTAAAATTTAATGACTTACTATAAGGATTGGCATCAAATTGGTAACAAGTTGCTGCAAAATACAGCATTCAATCAAGAAATAAAATATTCAATGACTTGGGTAAATTTACCTCCACCAAACTAACAACAATATCAAACAAAAACCCCATGTTCACCACTTAAAGCTATTTGTAGTTCACTGAATGATATTGGGATGCCTATTATTTTGAGCAAATTCCACACCATAAAATATTCCAGCAGCAAAATCACAATCAAAGAAATTAATAAGGAAATAAATATAACTATCAGTATAATTTTGTTTGATCAATGACAAATTGTGCCATACATGTCCATGTATCATGATCCACTTGCGACACATTGAGAAGCAAGACATTGTTTGATTTTGTTGACACTTCAAAGTCTACAACAGTAGTAAAATAATAAAAGACAATACTTTGGAAAAAGTATTCACTATCAAAAAATTTTCCAAAAGCTTTAAATTATCAGTCCTCAAAGCTTGGTTAGTAATGTATAAACGAAAATAGTGAAATTAAGTGGATATGATCAAATTTAACAAAACCTATATGCTTAAAATGAGGGTAAAATTATGGAAATAAGCCACAAAACTTAAATATATTCACAATTATCATGTAAGCCATTTACAGAAATGAATGCAACAAAGGCTTCATGAATAAAGAATCATGGTACATATAAGCTAGTAGAACAAAAAACACATTGAAATTTCACAAACTCCACTAATTTCATTAATATATCTCCCAAGATATTTTTATTCAGAAACAATACATGCGTCTGAACCTATTGCTACTGAAAAACTCATATGACTAGCAGTAAAAACACAAACATGATACAGGATGAACAATTCCTAAAAATAAAGCTGAAAATGATGCAGCTGTCAAACCAATAGAATTCCTAAAACTTCATCAATTACATTGCTACAAGTTTTATGAATG
This sequence comes from Pachydiplax longipennis, assembly GCA_036926295.1. Lineage (NCBI taxonomy): Eukaryota > Metazoa > Arthropoda > Insecta > Odonata > Libellulidae > Pachydiplax > Pachydiplax longipennis. Next base: position 16,467,219 of record JAVFKF010000001.1, on the reverse strand, counting down.
AAAAGAATATTTGGGCAAAATATCAGCACTATGGGATTTTTCAAACCACTCATTCCTTCAGAGTTCAATGGAAAACAAACAAGTCACTATAAGTTTAAAAGCCAACTTTGGTATAACAATCTGTAAGGCAATTGCTCTCTTTAAAACATACACGATAAACATTACTGTGACATATCTTAAACATTTACTCATCTGCAAATCACTTTAATTCAATTGCATTTTTTTCTTCTTTGAAAACAATGATTTAAAATTATTACTCATAATATATTATATTCATTTAAGAGGGCTATCAGAAATGTTTACTCATAACAAGATCACAAGTATTCACAGGTAACAAGAAATATCAAAGTTAAAATATTTGAGATCTGTTAAGCCAATCAAAATTTGGATTATTACAAACAAACCAAAACCGAGTATTCAAATGCTTAATTCAGAGTCACAACAAAATATTTCCAATCTCTTTTAATTACTAAAAATTCCTGCCTGAAAAATGTTAAGATTGATAAGTTACAAATGCATGCAAAATTCCTAATATAATCTTGTGTAATCATAATACACAATCATGAAATGGAATAATACCAAAACGAAGAGATTTTTAAAATGCAATAAGTAAGGCAATACTAAAAACTTGTAAAGCTGATTATGATGAAAATGTCTAAATATTACATACTATTATAATAGCTCAAAACTCTTAGAATGTCATAGAATTAATGGGAATAACAAATCAATGGTTCAGTTAATAAAACACGGAAAGTTGTGCTTTCAATGGGAAAAAACAAAGCCACGATCATCAAAAATGAGGATTCAAAATTAAAGGTAAAATATATAGCCAAAACTAAGAAACATTAGCATAATGAAAATAAAACTACAGAAAATTATGTCTGTCATTAAAATTCCAATAAATTTGAAAATCAATTAATACTATGGATAGAAAATCAAGCTCAGAGAATTGATTAAAATTTGATTTTTCAAAATTTCACAATACCCTCTACCAATAAACACCAAGAGTTGTTATCATTGACCGAGTAGTCAAAAATCTGTAAAAATAGAAATCTTAAAAATACCTTTTAAAAATTCTTTTCCATATAACATTTAAAGAAGACTGGCAATAATTAAATGTAAAAAATAAAATTTATATGATAGGAGCATTCACACAAAAAGTGATTTGTTCTTGTCATAATATTTTATATTCAAGCTCCTTTTCATCAACAAATTTTCTTCTCACACAGGTTTTATTCCTAATTTTCATTACATTTGTACAGATTCTTGTAGATACCAAACTATTCATGTCCAATACCGACCATAACCTGAAGTTAATGTCGAATAATACACATCAACTTAAGTATTCAAAATTAGTATAGAATCTTCACATGAGGAAAAAAGAGGTTTTCTACATATCGGTAGTAATCGAAAGAAAAACACCACAAGTTACAGAATTAAGTTCAGCAAAAACTCATAGATTGAATAGAAATTTCCTCTTTCCATATTTCAAACCACTTCAGTTGATCATTGATACATTACACTCAGTGATGGGATTCAGTTGGTTTGCACTGATTTGAGCAAGCCTATTTTTACAATTCTCCGAGTTTTCCAAACCAGTATCTAAATCAATCTGTTACAACCCTAGTAGAACAATATAGATACTACAATGCCCACATTAGATGAAAATATTTTTTGAATGTTGAATCATACTTTATTCTCTGCTCATTTGAAAGTTTTCAAAACAAAGTTTTAAATTAGAAAGAGGGAAAATGTACTCAAAACTGCAGTGTTTGGTTGAATATACCGTAAGAATAAGAACTTGATCCTAAATTCTTGAATCCCATCACTGATTAATATAATTTATATTTTGGAGCATATCTCAAGATGCTTCAAGTACATACAAAAGTTATTAGGAGATGAAAGCAACAACCGAGTGCCAAATATTTGGTAAATGATTTGGTGAGGAACTTCACATCATTATCATACATTTTTACAGTTTTAACAATCCACAAGTTGTTCTATGATATCAAATGGGAATATGATTTATACATACATGATTTATATGTGATGCCAAAAATATACAAAGCCCTGAGTATATAAAGATAAGAGCATTTAGAACGCTTTCAATAAAAGTTAACAATTCAATTTCTTGTCAAGAAGATAAAATTTCAAAATAACTCACCAAAATTATCACCGAAAACAGGATTCAAAACATCACAGAAATCAATATTCCACAAATACTTAAAATTTACATACTTAAGATCAATACCTCACAGCCAAACTCAAGAAATAGTAACAGCTAAATGATAGAGATTGAACATTCGTCAACAATAAACTTTTATATAACACACATTGTAAGTTCAAAAGTTGACAGAATTCACATCTTTCCCATAATCAGGACTTCCATAAATTTTGGTGTGTTAAGAGATTCTTTGCTTTATTTAATTAATGCTAATTCACGGAATTATGATTTGTGCTTGAGAAGGAAGGATCAAGGAAATTTGCGATTCAAAAAGAAAATTTCATGTTTGGTTAATATGTACATGAAAAATGATTTTCTTTGATGCATCAAAAAATATGGCATAAATGGCTGCCTCCTATCCTCCCTTCTCAAGCATGAATTAACAATTAAACAAAGATTAAATACAAATTCCTGGATCTATTCAAATATATAAAATTTGTTCTTAAAAGTATTCTTATATGCAAACAATATAAATAGACTATAATTTGTGTACTCTTGGATGTAAAATTATAAACCACTCCAGGAGGTATGCAATGTCATTGAGTGACTCTGAAAATAAATACAGTGAGCCCATCTAAAAGTCTCTGAATTGAGAAACTATCCTGCCTGATGCATGTTTCTTTCCATTTCTATATAAAGAATTGTAAAGCAGTATTAGTATTGTTAAAAGTGCTTTCACAGCTGAGGTCATTTGGCACATTAGACTCCCAACTTGGAATCAAACCTAGGACTGCTACCACCAAAGGCAAATATGCTACCCACTTGGCTATCTAGGAGAGCCACATCGTAAAAATAATGCATTAGGCACATAAGCAAGTAGCTGAAAGAAAAGGAACTCAGCTTTCAATGAATAAGAGACATAGGAATTTTCCAAGTCTCAAATATTCGGTGCTTGGAGAATTCCTATGTCCCTTATACATAAGCAAGTACTAGGTAGATTTTTGCATCCCTAGACAGATTTTTGCCATTCCTAGATGAACTGTAACCTGTTATATCCACTCAATAACATTCAATCTGCTTTATATTAAAGACCAGAAACTGTTCATGTTAATTTCATTGCCTCATTTATAGCTAAAAGTAAAGAAATTCTTGATTCAGAAAATAGAAAAAAACATAATTTGTAAATGTTTATAGATAAAGAGTGCTACCATTTAATTAAATCAATAAAATAAATATCCCTTCCTATTCTAAAGTGTAAAATATGTCTTCAAAATTTAAATAGCCAAAAACACTTCTAAATAATTTTTCAAAATGCAAGAAATAAAGAGTAGTTTTATTACTGCTGAAATACTACCCAACTATAGGCAGTTTTCACTTGATCCATCGAAAAAGCATCTCCAGTGGGTTTTACTGCAATACTTACTGTGGTAGATGGAAAAATTTATTATTCCATCTGATATAAAGTTTAGAAAGACATGGTTCTTTCTTGGTATAAAGTGTGTCTCTCAACATGCATATCCTATAAGAAAATTAAAAATTACAGCTCAAATTTTGTGAACAAAGTCACAATACATTTCCTTATTACCTTGGGAATCCTAAAAACAAAACCAAAGTATCAAAAAGAAAGTTTAGGTTTGGAGAAGAACAATCATGTGGAAGATATATGAACTACTTTCTAAATCCAGACTAATGAAAGGAATTTTGCTGAGAAGTACAATGTTTTTCTAAAAAAATATGTTCCCATTGAATTCCCAATCAAAAACAGAGCTACAATGTATCCCAAACAACATTCAAAGTATTTCATTTTTATTGCTAAGGAAAGGCACTTCAGGCTTTAAGAGTTACAACTGGCAAAAAGTAACCCCAACTTGGAATGTTCTAACTTTAATTCGTCCATTATAAAAAAGTAATAACAATGTAATGTAGTTGACAGAGGTATAATTTAGAACATTTTTGTCTGAAATGGTCACTAGTAAAAACTGGAAAAAATTCTATGGAATTTTCTTTCTTCTTTCTTTTCATTGCGCTATACTTCTTACTCAATAAATATTTAAAGTATTTAATTTCTATAAATTTACAATCAACACAAAGTAAATAGCATGATTAAAAATTGTTTTTCACTATGAGTATTTTGAGTAACAAAACGTTTCCTAATTGATGGATGAGATGCTTCATTACTCCAACATTTGTATTTAATGAAAAGAAAGTAACAAACTTACAAAAATTCAACAGATGTGTCTTCATTTGAGATAAAATAATTAGCACACGAAGTGACAGCAGAAAGACTTTCGCTGAATACCTTCAGGTATAATAATAACCTGGGGATTTTATTCTTAGCTTTGTGAAAATGCAGAATCATTTAAAACATAGAATATTGTACTCCAAAAATCTATATATGACAAGCAACTCCAAATTATTATAAATCATTTTCTAACTCATGGAAAGAACATCAATATCAGAAAGGGATATTATTATATACATTTTTATATTGACAAATCATACTAAAAAAATAATCCCTCCATTTATGTAAGATAGTAGAATCTAATCAAAGCAATACCACGCCTAACAAGTAATGATGCTATTGAAATTTTTTGGTTTTGTATATATTTTTTGCTACTGTTTGAAATAGGCTTATAAATGATTCACATTAATTTAGACAGATAATAATGAATTTCACTGTCATACATGTGGGTAACTTGAAGAGTATCAATATAGATGTAAATGGATACAGATTATACAAAAAGAATCCATCATGGTCAAAGTAAATTGGATGCATCCATTTTTTTTTAATGAAGAGTTTGACTGTCACAGTTTCTGGGTATTTTATGAACACTTTGCAAATAAGGATATTAAAGAAATTTTATTTTAGTTCACAAAAGTGATTATGGAATGAATTATTTTTGCAAGCTAAGTTATCCATGAATTTCTAAAGAAGGAAATTTCAATTCTTTCCACTTTTTAAGGAATGTATCTAAATTGTGAATTTAATGAGAGTCAAAGAATACTAATCATCCCCAAGAACATGAAATTATGATACTCATGAAAGGCAATTTTGCTATATTGGAATGAATGAAAAGAAAGGTTGACAGGCTTACTGATGTTACTTCATGCCAAACTATTTTAGTAAATATAAGACTGCTTCAAGATATAAGAATCCTCTCGTCATATCATCGTAGATGAGAAAATGAAAATCATCATTAATCAAACTGAAAAGTACCAAATTTTTCATCTTATCAAACAAGATTCTCAAGTCACTCAATAACCATTGCATGTAATTTCTGGATAAAATACTCAAACTTTTATGTTTTAAGCCCTAACTTTCTTTAAATTTGAGAAAAAAGAGATTTAAAACTTTTATAAATCCTAGAAGGCCATTAAGTTTTAGCTATCACCTCAAATACAAAGTGCAAAAACTGAAAAAAAATATTTACAAATTCATTTGGAATGTTAAATTGTAAGTTATTTACACTTAAAAACCAAACAAATTAAATTTCTATGAAGTAAAAATAACACAGACATTAAAATAACTCTTGATAAACCACATTCATTGCTGGGTAAATTCAAAATTTCAACAATTTCCACTTCTTTTTTAACATGATTACTCCTGTTTTAGGCACTGATCACAGACACGGACAGGGGCGTCCCAACCCCTTCGCTTAACTGCACGCCTACCCATGGAGCAGCCATCACAAACGCCTCTTCCACAATCACGGCAGTGATGCAAAGTTAGACGGATACCAAATTCATGGTTACACACACAACAGCTTTTGATTTCATTATCTGGGACCCAATATGAAGGCCTTGCTGAATCTTTGATCAAGCCTATGGATAAAAACGAACTGAATTTTTATAGCTATTTACAATTTTTGAGCTAGTCAACTATTTTTACTGGAGTTTACTCAAGACCAGTGAGTTATAATTTTCTTATTTTTAAATTAGCTGAATCAGCACAACTACAGCAAAATATATGAAAGTATATATTATAAATATGTGAGATTATTGTTCAAGATTTCGTTAATGTCTATGATTTTCATCAAATAAAGGTATTTATATTCTTATATTTCAATCGCTTGAAAATTGGAAAAGCAATGAAGAATGCTAATAAAAAATATCTTCATTCGAGGATTGAATAAACATAAAGTGATTCTTATAAACTATTTATTCCACCACTACTTGTCACAGTGAAAAATGAATTTCTATCAAACACTGGAAACTGTCACATACAATTACCATAATGGGAGGTTTAGATATTATGGTTCAAGAAAATGAAAATTTGTATTTACATCTAAATAAGTAATGTTTATATTTTAATTAATACTTCTTATTAAAAGTTCAATCTTGCTGATTAAGTGAGAATATTACAAAGAACAATATTTACCATTCATTCAAAGAATTTACTAGCTTTTAAATAAAATTATTAAAAGTTTTGCACGAAATGTTTGATAAAATAAATTCAACAGAAGTGTATCCGTTTATGATCTCCAATGCAATGCATAAACTTACATTCCGTTCCAAGTTAAATGCTTTGAAAAAAATGCCTTTCCCTATTTATTCCTTATTTTGCATAAGTAATTAACCCAAGGAATTAAATATCATAGTTGGCAGAATGACTGAGTATATCTAAATGGGAAATAAATTAAATACTACCTCTTGGGATGTCTAGAACAGAAACAACAGTGCTGAGGGTGCTTGCAACAGCTTCCCCACACTTTCTAACCAGTACTTCACTTTCATCTGCTTCACAGTCTTCTACAGCTTTGGGATCTGAGGCTGGAATAGTTATGGAAAACAGTTTCAGTATCATGAATGCAAAATATTACCAAATTTAACTAAAGACATACCATCCTTAAAGCAAACATCACAAACTCTGACAGAAGTCTTCCAACCCCATTTAGGAACAGGCATTGAATTAGTAGAGCAATCAGCACAAACTCCCTCTCCACAGGCACGGCAGTGATGCTTGGTATCTGATGACCCAAATGGCTTCCTACATGCCACACATATCTGGAAGTCAGAAAACAGAAATAACAGCTTTATAATGGTCGATAGAAAAAAAACTAAAGACAAACTCCAGTATCATTGTAAATATCTATGTATATAATTATTTTAAATATATCATAAGTGGAATAAACAATTTCAAAGGGAACATATAACATCAACAACAAGAAGAAAAACTTATAGAGCAAACACAAGTAAAGCTCCCAAAAAAGAACAGAATAGTTTAAAACAAAATATCATAAAATGAAGAGACAGAATACATCTGGTGAAAAATATACCCAAATGTATAATTTCCCTTTAGTTAATAACAATGGGTCAACAGAAACATGAAAGGTAATTGAGTAATGAAGGTGAGCAAAAAGAAAAGGCAATATTTGAGAATTAGAATGATGAAACACAGAGGTAAAATAGGAATTATGATACATCACCTTGATTTCATGATTTGGCTTCCAATATTTCGGAGCTATTTGATCAGCCATCCAAGAGGACAGCATTCTTGTGGGTGGAGACCCAACACTTGCCACAGCCTCAGATATAAATGTCATTCCGTCCAATACCTTTTGAGCAGCATTTTGAGCTCCAAGAGATACTGCATTGCTCTGTAATAATGAAGCATTTAATCAGCAAATCACATTAAAATTTTTAAAATCACTATTTCATATCACTTAAATGAATATGAGATGCATACCCCAGGCCACACATGTCTAATTTCTGTCCTCACAGCTGCATCCTCTGGATCCTTATTTCCATACCAATACTGGCGACTGCGGTAAATCACTCCACAATGTGAACATTCCAAAACATACCTGATAATCAAATTAGATCTTAAAATGTCAATGAAATCATAAAAAGTAAAAAGAACAAAACTAACGATTATAAGGGACATTTTGTTCAGTACTTTTACATAAAAATAATAAAATACATTATAGAAAAGTAATGCCACTAAAGAGTGCTGCTATCTGTACCAGAATGAAAATGACTGGAAACAGATACAAAATTCCATTTATAGAGTTATAACATATCTACAAAACTCCAAATGGTTTTAAAAAGACTATGAAGGAAATGATATAAATATTGCAGAGCAAAAATTACACATCAAGATTTATCTGAAAATGCATCACTGAACAATGAAAATTTCCACTCTTAGGATCTATTCCTTTCTTAAATTTCATGCTTTAAATTTATCCCACATCATTCTTCACAAGACTGGAAAATTAGGCATATCAAATTTTCATTCCGGTTTTGTCTAAAAGTTAATATTGATCAATAATATCCAATCTAAAAATTTTAAATGAGGGAAAAGTTTATGTTTAGTGTAATTTTATACTAACCCTGACCACGCGTACTTGGCAAGCCCATACCATGAAGATTCAGAAGATGAAGATGTTTTAGGAACTACGATAACTTCTCTTCCATTGCTGTGACAACTTTTACAAATATATACACAATTGTCATACTGATGTTGATAACTGGAATATAAATAAGAATGACAAAATTATTCACAGGTTAAGGGATAAAAGAAGCAAGAATGCCATAAAAATTACAAAAATTCTATTACAAATAAAAATAACCTTCTGAAGATACATATATTACACTGAAAACATATCACTGAGAATAATATTTAAACTGAAAATGACTAATAAGGAATATTCACCATCCTTAATAAAGAGAAAATATCATAATATTAACATACAAAAACATCTCAGCGCTATATATCTTGCCATTTATTTAACTCTTGAATTCTTCAAATAGTGGCTTGAAAGAATATGATGGCATAATTTGTTTTACAACATAATTCTTTATGATGAATATGAATGATATTTCATAAATTTAGTCCAAATAGCAATCAAACTATTTTAATTGCTTTGAAAATAAAACAACAATATTACTGATTCTAAAATCAATTGTTTTGGTCTTAGCTTGGTAATTCTCCATACTGCCTTGTAAAACAATTTATTTTATACAAATAAAGAGGTAAAGTAAATAAAATACCTCAATTCACAAATTTAAACCATTCTGCAAGGCTGTTTTACATACATCTAAAAGGTTTGTAAATCAAAATTTTTTTGTATTAGGAATCAATGTAAAATAGATTAATACATGTATGGGCCCAAAATGATAGTTTATTTTTACTTTTACAATAGAACTTCGTACACATAATTTATTCTGCATTCTACATACACCCACACTAATATCTCTCAAGCAAATACCTCCTCTAAAGCCTAACTATTCCTTTATTCAATACCAGATGAGACTGAACATAAAAATATATCAACATAGCCTGTAATAAATCCCTCTTTAGAATCATAAAGTATTTTTTGATATTGCTAAATATATTATTCATAACCCAAGATGGTTTTACTTGAAAACTTTGTTTGTGAAGCGAGGCATTCATCAACCTAGGTTCCACTGTACTACAGATAAATACAAACCAAAACATGGATAACAATGCCTAGATCTATCTGAAGATGATGTTTTGGCTTTGATTTAAGCATAAATGAAATCTTTTACTCTTTGAAATCTTTCATTCCACTTTGATTGTTTAATGGATTCATTAATACAAATTGGTAGTAAAATTTCTTAATGCAATTAGATTGGCAAAGATAAATTTGTCAATCCAGAGTATCACTAAGGAGCTGCCACCAAAGTTAGGTATTTCTGCATTTCCTTAAAAGAAATATTAGGAGAGATAAAAATCAAAATTATTCAAGATATAGCTTCAAAATTAGTAACTATGAATCAAAATGGAAATTTTGAAGAGCTAAAAATGACCTGCATTATAAATTACACTCCCTCAACCTTTAAAAACTGTATCCCAACTAACTTTCTCAGCCTGATAATGACACAGTAACATTGAAACTGATTGCTTGTTTTGTTTTTTGGTATTGTACCGTATCTATTTCTTGCTTTATCAGCTTTTTCTTTAATATTTACTTTTAATCAGTGTGCAAATCAACGGGGAGGAATTCTTCGGCTCACTAAACTGTTTCCCTGGCTGATGATAGCAATATTTATCCCTGCCAGGGCAAATTGTTTTTATTCTGATGTAGGTGCGAAACAGACTGACTAAATATTTCCCCCCCCTCAACAAGAAGCTTAATTCACGCTCTGCTTTTAACTATGCTGGGGTTTGATTCATCAACATTTGTTTACATACTGACATTTTTTACTTAAATTGAATAGTATATGTATTACATTATCTCACCTGCAACGCACGTCCGATGAATGTGGCTGACCATCCTTGAGATGACCCATACTACCTTGACATCTATGATCACAAGAGAGACACTTCATGGGACATGTAAAATATTCATCTGAGAAGAACACTGGAGAGGCGTTCTCAATTTCACCACTGAATTTGTCATTTAATACCTGAAATAATATTATTTGCATGCATGAAACATTTCCAATGCGACCTCTATACATTAATATCTGAATGAGAACTAGCATTACCTTTAAGGTATGGTAAACAACGTTAGGCTGACGAGGTGACCTCACAGCTGTGTTCTCTAGTTCACTTCGTACTGCAGATCGTAATAGGGTGAAATCTGTGGGGGGCACAACAGTCTGGACACCAATATACCGAAGAGAACTGAATGCTTCAAATTCTAACTTCAATTGAACAAATCTGTTCCTTATTATGTCCTCTGTGCTTTCAGTATTTGCTGAAAAGAAATAATATAATGATTAGACATTATTTCCACAAATTCTATCAAACCATGTCACATAAAAACATAAGAGCATGAGGAAAGAGGGAACATGGAGTAATACTCACTGGATTTTAAAGGAGATGTATGCCTAGTTTCATGAAAAATTACCACAGCAGGACCCAGTGCTGAAAGCGGTCCTCCAAATTCTGCTCGCACTCCTACTGCTTGCAGGGCTGATTGAAAATGCTGTGTATATGCTCTTGATGCCTCACCAAGAAATGTGAAGAGATCAGTATGCAATCTTTCTGACCTGGTACGATAAATTACCAAATCTGAAACTGCCAAGACCTGAAATATGAATGATGAAGATTAAAAAAATAAAAAATATGAAATACCTAATACCAAAGAAAAACTATCCTCAAACAGTAGTTACTTATATACATGAAATGTGGCTCATGAAAAATATATTCAGCTGACTTAAAAGACTGTTATGGCTAAGTTTGTAACCTGAAGTTTAGTGTAAGAACTAACACTCAGAAATTCAAGGTTAGGGAATTCATTTTTTTATTAGAATTTTAGAACTAAAAGTTTCTTGTAACCCAAGATCCCAAAACGTACCCCTAACAGCAACATTACTAAGAAAAGATATGGTTTGCATACAAGATGCAGTAATATAGTTACACTATAACTGAAAATAGTTATAACAATACCTTTAAAAGTAGCCTGGTTCTCTGGTTCTCATGATTGGTGCAACCTAATAAACCTTCAGTGTCTAGAAGTATTACTCTAAGACAAGGATCAAATGCTGCCCAAACACCAATTGTGCAAGAGTCCTGCGCTGATGATGTACTGAATACTTCATTTCCATCAAAGAAGGTGTAGTTCAGAGTGTGTGATTTCCCGTCTCCAGTATTACCAAATATTGACACGACTTTTACTCTTGTTGATGAATCGCATCCTAATCTTGACAAGAATTTTTCTGCTGATGATACCTGAAAATAAACAGATTAACTTCAAAACTTACAATACCAATACAATGCACAAAAGATTTCTTTTTGTTACGACCTAAGCTATATAAAGGTCTGTGATCGGATAAATTCTACTGACTTTGAGATGCTCCTTTTCGTCCAGAAGTAGGAAACTGCAACCATTAGATTCTTCAGATTTGGGTCCTAGCGTCAACGAAACAAGATCTGATGTCAATGTCACATCAGGTAGGCTTGACGGCTGCTTTCCACATGCTTTGTCGGAGTTGATATTATTTGTATATGCGTTATGTATAGAGGAGCTGTCGATTGATTCCATTATCGCAGGTGGATCTTCTTGTAAATGGGAACGATTTACCCAGCTGTTAATAGGACTACTGGGGCCCCAGAAAGAACTCTGCACTCCATTAAATGGGATATCCATTAAGTTCAGCTAAAATCATTTAAAACATAATGATGGCTTAATTTGAGGTGAGAAAAATCAGAATCTGGTCTATAAAAAGAATTGACGCTTTCGTAAGGAAATGTCTTTGAATGAGAACAAATATAAAAACTGATTCGTGATCTATGATAATTTAAATACCCTTCTCAAAACACATACATGTTGACACAACACATCCCGGGAAAATAAACCATAAGGCAATACGTTAAAATATTCTGACAGTCAAAGACACCCTACGACATGTACATTAAGCCAAGTAGCTATAAAAATTCAATCAATATGTATCGCCTGCTTAAGATATTAAGCATTTAATTGGTAATTTCCATTACATAAACATGACCTGCCTACTCACGTTGCGTTTCTCGTTCTAGCGCGCTTCATTTACTCATTTATTGAAATTTCTTATAGAGGGCCGACAGGTAGCTAACGTAGCTATCATTGGCCAAAATCGACAAAACTTACTTTAACTCGTAACTTACATTCTCTGAAGTGAAATTTTCCATCTACTGATAGCAGTGAATGTCATTGATAAATTATCTTATTTGTATGTTATGCTACTAGGGCAAATCAAGGTTAACAATAATTTTCGTTCAAGGACAAACTTCCATCGCCTTATACGCACATGAAGTTACGAACGATGCTACTTGGCGACGCAAAAGTGTTTATGTTCATAATACTGAAGTGGAAATTACTGAAGAAACATTCTCTAGTTTCTTTTTCAAATAACAGCAGTAGACTTGGTTTGTACGGACTGTGGTAAACTTAGCGTATAAGTCTTAATATATTAACTTTTTCTTCCCAGTTTATTTCCGTCTTTCGTGAAACGTTTCTTTGTTTTGCGAAGTAACCAAACTTATGGATCTGCCTCCAAGGAAAATGCGCTAAACTAAGGAATGTAATTATTGAGAGATTTTTATTTAAATTTATACTAACCTGTATCTCGACGGAGTAATACTAACATTACTCGAATGTCGTGGATTAGTACTAAAATTTTCACGAAGTAAAGCCTTCAAAATTTAATACGGCGATGTTTCCGTCCAACCTTGAAAGATAGAAACCGTAGTACTTCGTTATCAGTAACAGAAGGGTAAACTTCATGTGGATTTGAAAAAATTTCTAAAAATTTACTAAATGTCGTCTCTTACTAATGAAATCTTGTCTTTGATTGCTGAGGTGCGTTTATAATGCACTTGTTGTCTGTGATTGGAGTGTGAATAGACATTTGGTAATCTTGAGGAAACAAACCTGATGTAAGTTCGAATTTCAATTTAAAAATCGATGCTTTGTTGTTGAATATATTTAATTTATTAAGGAAAAATTCGGATCTATAAACATATAAGCTGTCTCAAAAACGTAGCATATAAATCTCATGTAGTCTCATGGGAGCGGATTGTTTGCTTTCTATGGTATTTAGTAGAAATAGTGTACTATGATATTTTTATACCGTTATTTGGATGACAAGTTATCTTGATTAGTGCTGGCCTATAAGATTGACTGGAGAGGGTATATTATAAATTTTATCAACCTTGGGGTTCAACAAAGAACCCTTAAATTATGTAATTTATTTAATTCGTATTTTAACTTTAAAAAACGAGAGGACTTTTACATAATGGGTGATGATTGTTAAAAGCCATATTAGAGACTTTTCTTGACCTGTACATGTTTACCAATTAAGTATCATAAAAATATCGAAGAGTAACTTAGAGAGCTGCAGCTGACTAATTCTCGGATATAAAATCTTTAACTAAAAGACCAATTTTATTCAAGAATATGTAACATCACAAACAACAATAAAAAATGAAAGGAAAACTTATCATCAGAATTTTTTCTAATGAAATAGACCACTCTCTAGATGTAATTTTGCCTTTAAATTCCGATGCCAGTGGACTAAAAGAACTTGTTTGTAACTGAATCTGTGCATCTTATCCGAATCTCTCCTTGTTTTACTATGTGAACAACGTGGTTTGAAGTTTCATTACCTTCAAAACATAACTCCTCTTAATTTCAAAAACATTTTATTTCTGCCTTTAAGGTTGTTAGTGGATTATTTTCATCACTGGTTGCTTAGATTGTCTTTTAACGCAAGACAAATTGATTTGCCATGAAACCCATGCATGACAGGGAAGCAGTGTAGTTGAAAAATATACATATATGTCGCATACCAATCGTTAAAACTTCACGTCTCCAGAAAAGCACTTCCTGTCATATAGTTGAGAAGAATTGCTGAACGGCATGAAAGTAGGAGATGAGGCAATAAATAAAAAGAAAGCAACTGAAATCAGTAGAGATGTGGATATGAAGAATAATGAAGCATACAAAATGTACAAACGTGAAGATGAATGGCAATGACTAAGTTTATTATGTTATAAAAATAATTGTTAAAGAGATTCAAGCAATATGGATTGAACATACAGGAGTGAAAACCTCACCTTTATGTTAATAAAGAATGAGTGTAAATGGAAAAAAGAATGACTTCATGAGTGGATTATAAGACATGCATTGATAGGAATATTAGATGAGAAGATTTGAAAGGGGAGAGTAAGACTGTGGAAGAAATATTAAGATCAAAAGAGCTGAATGGATTTCTGAAATGAATAAGGAATGAATAGTGCAAAAGATGGAAAAACTTGGCAAAAGCAGCAAGGCATGTAATTTGAAAGTAGAAAGATAAGTAAAGGTAGCCTTTAGTGTACATAAGGAATGATGGAAGAGCATAGGTATTTTATATCTTGATTACTCAACTGTTGCTGCTTGCCACAAAAGCTGAGACAACTATTAGATTGTCATACTCATGTTAGAACACTTGGTTAATAGCATTTTTCCAATCATTACTCAACACATGCCATAGAATTTATCAGAAATGAGAATGAGTGTGTAACCATTTATGGGGTTATTTCTGGAATGATTCAGAATTCTTTATCAAACTTCCCTGGAGACAAAGAGATGGCAACCTCGTACAAGAAAATAATCTTTCCTATCTCTTCATTCAGTCTTTCAACATGGATGAAGGGAGAGTATGAGAAGAATTGGCTATTTTTCCTTTCTCCACCTCCTCCCTTCTTTCTTCTGGTATTAAGTTCCTCTTCCACATGCTACTTCCAGAGGGGGAGTAAGGACATAAGCATTGACCAATAAGGTTTATACAGGGCATATTAAGTTAATAGTTAATCTGCTACTGGCTACTTCATTCTGAGAATGGCATGTAAAACAGAAATAGGAATACCAAAGTTCTAAGCGTGCACTTGTGTTGAACTCTATATGTATTGTTTTTTTTCCTTACTGACAAGGTTAATCTAACATCTGAATATCAAACATATACTTTTCAAAAACAATGAATTTTGATGCAAGGTTCAACACATCATATATCTGTTGAAATAGGTAATATAAAATCGGATTATTACACATAACTAAAATTTCACAAGAATTTTACCCTGTCTATAGCAATACTGCAAGGAAATTATCCAGCTAAAATAATTCTTTGCAAAAATGTCTAACTTAACTATGTGCAATAAACTATAAAATAATACCACATTCATAACTTTGAAATAACTTTATTAAATAACATAAGTCATTCAGCAATTTACAAGTAAATAATCCTAACTATATCAGGATTACAATGTATAAAATATAAATTTCTTTGAACCAACTTGATTGACATTCAGTTCTTGTCATTTAGCTACACAAATGAATGCTTACTCATGAAATTTCAAATAGTAAATAACCCCTGTTTACGCTTTCAGTCAACTTTGCCGAAATTAATCACTACTGCTTTACTTGTATAATTTCATGCTCAGTGGATAACAGCATTTTCATCAAGAATACTGCTTAATAAACATAATGTCATGAGTTAGTTTCAGGCATTCTTCCACAAATCCATAAATCAATGACATTCTTTGGCAACAATTTGTGAAGTACTGACTGCAATATTCTGCCTACCCAATTTTTTGACAAATAGGAAAAAATATGACACCTTGGATAGGGTATAGAAATGCAATATTATCTGCCATGGATAATCACAACACAGTGTTCTTATTAGAAAGTGCCTGTTATAGATGAGAAATCAATACAGAAGCTCTTGTAAAAATGTGAACATTGTCAATGAAAGAGTTACTACAGAAATAAATAATAATTTTCCAACTAAAAAATTAAGGAACAAGATCATTATCCTATTATTAATTAATACATAATATAATGGAAGAAAGATAAACTTAAACACTTTTGTAATTCAATTATATCAATAAAATTTGTTGGATTTATTCTATACTTCAAATGCAGACAGTTGTATATCTTTGGGAAATTGTGACAAAATAAGTAATGTCAAAAACATCTAAATCTTAAAGGAACATAATTTATAATAAACATTTTAATATTGTGGTTTTCCAAAATAAGCACAGCAAATGAGGCAACATTTAGCAAAAGTTTAGGAAACATAGCTGTAAGTGAAGTCCAAAAAGAGTTCAAACCAAACAGAAATATCAAGATTATTTTACATCATTTATGTATCATTACCTTATTTGAAGTCAAATCTAGGTATTTAAAATAATGGCTTTTCATCTCTACGATTTATGATCAAACTACTTCTTCATATTAAAGAAAGTCTAAAATGGCAAAGGCACAGAATCACTTGACTATACCTGGTTATAAGGTAGAATTCATTAATATTCATAAAAATAAAAAAATCAATGATAACGTGCAGGTTGCAACATAACAGTGGCTTCCACATAATCGGTTTACTTTTTGGCAATTTAAATGAAATAATAATATTCAAATTCTTAACTAAATCATCATTAGGTCTGTGTTTGAAACTGAAAAAGTGTTCCAATGAATTTTACATACAAGAAAGTCATCAAAAGTGTAATTTGGAATTGCACAGGCTGAAAGTACCACCACTTAATTAATAATGTCCAAAATATTCACTGTCAACAAGTATAAGGGAGAGTTAGTGTAATCATGTATGTTTATATTTTATTTATGGCTGAAGACATCTTTTTCTGTACTACACACAACCATTGCTCACGTAATTTAAAACTTACATAATCAATTCTAAAGTTCGCCAATCTTTGCTGGTTTTCAATAATCAACAAACTATCCAACAAAATTTCAATCACTTATGATAATTAACAGTTATAAATTACATCTACACATGCTTGGAAATATTTTATCTCATCCACTGTATATTTCCAAACAGAGTGATATGAATTTCTCATTTACACCCAAAAACATAGCTTGTATCCATAAAAATAAAGCTAATCTATTCTTCAATAACCCCATGGAATAAAATGGTGGAAAATTGTATGCATAGTTTATCACTCATTCTTTTTCACTCCTCTACCGCATGTTGGAAGGGAAAGATATCTATGCCCCTGTCAGAACCGAAACTATGGAAAATAACCTTTAATGCTTACTTATGAAACTCAAGTTATGAGATTTAAATTACCAAAATATCCCAACTTGGAATTGAAAATATCCATTAATAAGGGATGAACAACATTTCTACCAAACAAGCAATTATTGCCACACTCCAAAACATTTTCAAAGCGAGACCAATGTAAAGTTTGGCCATACAGAAAATGTTAAAGATAACTGAGATGAGTATTACTCCTTTTTATTCAGTTCAAAATAAGTAACTTTTCATTCAAGAATAAATAATGCTGTATTCTTGGCATGACTCAACTATAATTATAGTTCTCTCACAAAAATATTCTAAACATCTCATTCCAATAACCCAGTGCTTTCAACAATTTTGAGAATGATTTTTTAAATAATCTTTAGAGAAACGGTGCATAACATATAGGATACTTATAAACATTTAAAAAAATTATTTTACAATTTACAATATTTACAGTTATTTTTAACCACACAGAAAAGAATCATCAGATAATTCTCTGAAACAAAGGAAAAGTGCACCAGAAAATATTAAATAGGATAAAAAAAGTCTCCAGAAAACAGATACAGCAGTACTACAGTAATCAAAGAAAATAGAAAATTACAGTTCAGGACTGCTAGATGAAATCATTACCACATTCCAGTAGAAAAATGAAAATTTAGAAAAATGTTGTTGTGCAAACACCCCACTGGAATATACAACACAAATACACACATATATTTGCATTATATTGACATTTGGGGCAATTTGTAAATTGGCAATGTTGCTTACCACAAACTCTACATTGTGTGCAAAATTGGTCCAACAACTATATCTGTCATTAGAACACTGAAACTTAAGGTTTTTCTTCTCTACTCTCATCACATACTCAAAAATGATTCTTTTCCTCAATAAAAATATACATATAACATTTTTGTTTACATTTCACAGCTAATAAACAGATACTAATGGTCCACTTCCACACATTGAAAGGCTTTTCATTTTCCTGTATTGTACTTGTATTTAATTATTACTCAAGCTCGTATGTAAACCAACCAACATCCCATTCAGACAGTTTTGAAAAGGCTACTCATTGGATTGATATCTGTTGAATTACCTTCCCCAACAGTTGCCAAATATGAGTTACTGTCTAGAGGTGGGGTGTTGACAACTGTAAGAGGAGTAATGGGTACAACAGATATGCTACTGATCTGCTGCTCCTCAAGTTTATCTTTATCATATGTTTCATTGATAATGAGATCGTCATTTGATTGTACTTGTTTTTCGGACTGACTTTCCCAATTTGTGTTTCCAGCATCACCAGCAAGAGACCTAACATTACTAATGTGTAAGTCAAAAGTATTTGATGATGATGATGACACTGCTGGACCGATCACAGGAGTTTCAATGGGCTTCTGCATCAAATCTTTCTCAGAAACTGAATCCTGATTGATCTGAACGCAAGAATAAGGATTGTTGATCTGGTGAACCAATCCAGGTGTGTTACCTATATGAATGTATGAATTGGGTCCACCAAGAGATATAAATTGACTTGGAGTAATGGGCAAAAAGTTTGTAGTTGTATTGATGGGAATGAGTTGGGCAGTGATAGGAGTCGTAATGTTAGTTGGGCACTGAGAATTGGTAATTGTGATCCTAGGTGATGCAGTTGTTGGCAGTACAGTTAGGGAATCTTTGGTCACTTTATTAGGCACTGAAGTTAATATTCCAGAAGCTGGTGGCAATGGTACCGATGCAGGTACAGGTTTATGCCCAGTTTCCCTTGTAACAGTATGTTTGGGTGCAGCTGATTTTGGAGTAGGCCTAGAAACACTACCTTCATATGCAGCTATTCTATTCTGAACACTGTTCACATAATTCACTGCCTGAGAACTGGCATTGGGGGCCAAAACAAGATCACCATTTCTCCAGTTCTTTTCCATAATAACCAGGTGACGAAGGAAACTGGAAAGGTTACCATAGGGATAATATAAGCTTTGCCAAAGTTTTTTAGTTTTTGCATCAAATTGTAATGTAGTGGTGCATTTCTCCCATTCCTTGCTGTCATCAGTTCCATGAAACAGAAAGGAGGCATTCAGACCTAACTGATCTACCCCTGGAAATTCTGGCTGCTTTGCAATACTGTCAGAACTAGACCTTTTCTTTGGTTTAGAAGATTCAGGTTTCTTAGAAGAACTACTGCTATGAGTCACTGTTTCTGCCGTCTGAGTTTTTGAACCTTTCTTGCTGGGATCAGCATCCCCCAAATGTTCTATGCTGACATTTCCAAGCTTGAAGCGAATTTTCGTAGGCAATGGAGAATTGTAAGGCTTATGTACCGAAGTGTCACTGCTAGATTCACTATTAGATTCACCTGAATGCTTTGAGTGGTCTTCCAATAGCTTTAGATGCTTGTTCTGATCTGCCTCATGACAGGAGTCTTCTTCTGTTGACTTGGACTTTTTCCTTTTCTTTGGTATTTCTATAGGTGCTGATACTTCAGAGGGGTCCATTTTCTGGATTCCCAAATAGTGCCAAATCCTGGGAAAAAATCAAACACATTTTTTAGTGATAATAACAAAATACTGATTTCATAATCTAATTACATAATTATTAATTCAACTTATCACTATCTGAAATGGTGTAAAAGATCTAAAATAAGTACATATATTTTTATGAACATAAAAAATGTTACAATAATAACTCAAACAAGAATTTTAAGAAGGCAATGGAAATTTTAGAAAATTTTTGTCAGCCATTTTTCACTCAGTTTTTAGTCAATTAAATTATCTAGTCAATTCCAAATCAAAGAGTGTAAATGATACTGGTAGAAATACCTAGCAATATAAAATAGAACATTCCTAAGGGAATTGAAATTAAATCTTTCTTGATATAAAGGAAAAACTTAGATGGACATAACTCAGTCTAATACTGAGAAAGTGTACACTGAGATAATGTAAATTAAGACATACTGGCACTAAACACCACTGTTTGTGTGACTGTTAGCAGAGGAAATGATAGTGAAAAGAGATAAGAACAGAACAAAGTTTATTTCAGAAAAAAATGCAATAAGAGAGAGAAAGAGAATAGAACAAGAATACTTGAAATAATAAAATAAACAATAAAACCTAATAAAAGAAAACAATAAATACCCCATATATGATAATAAAATAACTGAAAAAGAATCATGAGAAAGTGTTTTTGATAGAGCAATGGAGTATTTATGAAAACTGAAAACTATAAGGATACTTTCTAGGAACTATGAAAAAGGAAGAATCATAATTATGACTATAAACCTACCTTTTACGATAGCCATCAAAAAAGGATTTGTGACCCTTGTTCAGCATCTTTTTATCCCTGTACTTGAGTCGTATACCACTATAATAACGACACATTTTGCATAGGAATATTTTCCCTGTCAAAGTGACAGGTATGGAATCATCCAAGAGCACTGAGTTGAGCTCATGAACCTCCCTTCCAACAGGATACATATTGTTCCGACTTAGTTTGCGTTTGCATATACCACACACACTGTAAAACTCAAGGCAGTAATAATGACGTGAACACAAAGGGGCATGAAGAGAGGGCTGCTGATTAGGAGGTGAAGGTGTTATTTCCAATGGCAAGAGCTTAGAGATAGTCCTTTTGAGCCTATTCAGCCACTTCCGACGAACAAGATGATGAGCTGGTAAGGAGCACCCTCGCACACAGCAAACCTGCAATCAAATTATAGCACTGCACTCAAACATTTCATACTCATAACCACATAATTTAACAAACACATCTCTAATTTCATGCAAGCTGATATATGACACAACCAATGTATGCTGTAATGTTCTTAGAGAATGAAGCACAACCTTTCTAAGATACAAAACTAAGAAAGAAGGCTTATTTCACAAATAAAAATCAAAACAAAGTGTATAAAGCATTTATGATGAGGAACATGAGAGTATTCATTACTTTAAAATGTTATGGAAAGCCATCAAAAGCTATGGTTACTAAGAGAAGTAAAGGGTAAGAGAAAAGGCTGCAATAAAGAAAAATTTGTAATGAAATGGTAACACAGCTTCCAAGGATTCAGGATAGTGTCAACTGTAAAAGTTTCTTAATTTACTCTTTGTACTCCCTTACTAGATGCAAAAAGAAAAGGTCATTGCAAGAAGCAATGTGAATTGAATTTGTGAAGTCGGACTACCCTCATCCTCAATTCTTAGTAAACTGAAAAGAAAAAGTCATCCTGAATGAAAATTGGGAAATGATATTTCATATTCTCAGTCTGAATTGAAAACAGGCCCAGCTAATTGTACTTAGTTTCTAAATTTCTAAATCCTTTTTCCTATGCTGTTGTAAATTAAGTGATTTAGAAATTGGTTGCATTAAGAAAATTTTCCATCAAACATACTTAAGTGTCTTGTGTCCAATGGAAACCCTAGTCTCTGTGCCTTTTCAGCGTAGTTATTTTGGTAATTGGTAACTACATTACAATATTTAACATCAAGAGAAAAGATCTTGTGTTTTCCCAGAGTAAGTGTTGAAAGAATAATTCACTCTGCAGAGTTTGCACCCAGTTGGAGACTACATTAACTTCAATTTGTTTCATAGCATTTACATGTGTGGGTGTAATTTTGTGAATTCATAGGCTGCAAATCAGTTGATTAGCATTGGCTTTGCAATTGTCCAGTAGAGTCTCTAAGGATATGCCAAAGTGTGCTGAAGTTAGGGGAAGAGAGAAATGGAAGGAGTAGGGGAGGAGAAGCTAGCCTAGGGTTTTTGCTGGAGGAAAAGAGAAGGTTTGTCCTTTCTTCCCTAGAATAGACTTGTCCTTAACGAAAAGGAAATGGACAGGCACATTCTTAGGCCACAAGAAGTCTAGCTAATGGGTTGTTCAGCACCATATCAAGATATGATGTAATTTCTCTTTCAACTGCATTTAATGAGCTTGTTTTTAATAAGAAAATTTGCTACAATTAAAAGTATTTTTTACCTGAGATTTAGTAAGAATTCCTCCTGACATCCCACTCTGTCTTCTGTAGGGCTGATAAGTAGGACATGATGATTTTCTATCCAGATACCGATAGCAGGCATCACAGAGACAGGAATCCATTGAAAGGTGAGGCTCTAAAGTTAAAGCTGCACGTCTCTTATCTTCTCCTTTCATCTGAGCTATGTGCATAGGGGTATCCAGTGATCCAAACTTTCCAAAGCAGTAGCAGCATACATCAAGGCAGAGCCTCTCTGGGTGTATGGAAAACGAGGCACTTTTTTCTGGTATAACCAAACATGGCTCTATTGCTCCCTCTCCTTGCTGTGTGCTTCTTCCGCTAAAAAGAATCATATTACATCTCACACATTTTCTTAAATTGAAATTCTTATCAACAAGTAAGGAAACTATAAGTTAGCATTTTCTGCATTACGAGCTTATCAAATTTTCCAGGAGAACGTTGGAGCAAACTAACCTCAAAGAAATAATGCATGTTTTTTGCATAATAGATCCAGAAAATTCTGCATTAATCAATAATAAAATCTAAAGCTTATGGCAAGATAATGCTTCCATTCTATTTCTTCAAAAACTGATGTAAAAAAGTGTACCAATTAAAATATAAAGATAGACATGTAAAACATTTCCATCCTCAAACGACTGATTATTTTACATCATCTAGTTGGTCTGATATATCTTAAAACCCTTGCTTGACATAGTGTGTATTTAAAGAGAATAATATATCCAGTTCTTGCTGTTGAATCATGGTAGTTATATTAGATGTCAAGAGGAACAACAATAATGGAAGAATAAAATCAGAAGGCCTACCACAATTTTCTTGTAGAATTTGCAATCTGAAGCTTTTTTCTATAAAGCTCTTTTGAATCCTAGGATGTTTGTTAAATCTTCCCGTAAAAATGTAACTACAAAATTACAAATTTTGGCCTATTGTCTATCAATAAATCCAGGCAAAGAATTAACAACTTTGTAAAGATGGAGGTAATGTATTCATGAGCCATGTTTAAGCGAGTCTATAAGTCTGTGCAAAACAGAATTAGGTGTACACAAATTTTGGCAGTATAAGTAGGACAGCAAGACATCAATTTTTTGTTATAGTACCTATTACTGCTTCCATCAGATGCAACATTTGGATCCAAGTCTTGTTGAGACCTGGCTTGATACTCTGTTGATGAGCAGCCAACAATACCTAGAAAATAAGAAAATGATCTAAAATGAACAAAGTAACTAATGAAAACAGATAGGTACTGCAAAAAAAACATGGGCTATGATATGAATCATTCATGGAAGCACATAACTAATATGCATAAACTGGAGTAATTTATCAGCAAAAATTAAAACTTGTTTCAAGAAAGTTGATTATTAAATCTAACACATGTAATTTAGCTATTACTAGTATTTCAGAATACACCAAGAGATGGACTCCCAAATCTTGTCTTGAATAGCAAGCAACACATCTTTATCATTTTTTATTTGTATGAAAAGTGTAATTTATGCAAAAACCAAAATAATCGATTTTGAATTTGCTTGAAAATCCAAGTTTCAATCAAATGCAATTCAATATTATGACAATAGCTAATAAACAGAAAACTGAATTTACTTGAAGCTAACTCAGCTAGCATATTTCAGTAAAAGGATTATTCTAATATTCTTTCAGTATCATACTTAGATTTGATATTGGATTGATTCATTTGATCTTAAATTGCTCACAGTAAAATTATTAGTGCTACTTATTTATTAATTAGGAGTAATTTCTATTTTTGCAACTATAGCTGCCAGATCAAATTAACAAAATTTAAAAAAAGAACAATACAAACAGCCAATTATTGAAATTCTAAACCTTTAAAAAAAATACACTAATGGCTTGAGTCTACAGTAATCCAAACTGACTTCGCAGAGATCAAAATATTTTATGAATAACTACTCTTGAAAAACTGATAATGTGCATGAGATTAAGAATTTTCAATTACATAGATGTTAGATTTTCTTAAGTCATAAGATAGAGATACTATACACCAAGACTTCAATGGAGCATTTATCTATATATATCCAATATGAAATTGTAAGTAGTGGAGACGTAAGAAGTTTACAGGGGAAAAAACAGCAGGTACACATAAATGATATGAGAACAGAAAATTTCCTATTTACACAGTACTTTCAAAGCACATAACTTCTCTCGAAATTGTAAAAATATCTTTAATAGGCAATGGGATTCCTTGATACACGTTTCTCCTTTGAAAGAAAATTGCTATTCATAAGTTGTAATGAAGAGTCAAGAAATTCATAGCAAATTACAAGTTTTCCATATGATACAAGGATGAAGAAGATAGCAAAAGGGTAACAGGGAAATGAATAAATTGGCAATAAAAATAGTTTTATTAGCACTTTATTCTCTTAACATCAGTATCAAGATACATCTAAAACAACAACTTCCCTGAACTTCCTGAACAACAAAAAACCATCAATTTCACTTTTTTTATAGTTAACTATATACTTACACAACTTAATTCAGTTTATGTATTTTAATTGCCGAAGTTACTAGCCAGAAAGAGGATCGAGGGAGATATAAGTTCACCAGAAGCTCGTGGAACTCCAATTTTATACCAATATTTAGGAAGGAGTAGAATAAAGGGAAATGGAAGAGTTGGGTTTGCAATATCACCTATCCCAGCTGAAGATAGATTTTTAAGTAGCAGACTACTTCAAACACAAATCCATTTACAAGACAAGTATCGCAAACTTTCACTGGACTTCTAACCGCTTGATTTGGCTCCATTATTCCTTAGCAATAGTTCTCTTCTTACAAGTCACCTGAGGTTTCCTTTTTTAGCTCTCAGAAGATGTGTTATATAAGCAATAGGATATTCTGCCTTAAATCTGTTGTTTTCTTGTGCGATTCCATCTGATCAGCAACCAGCATACATTATTTTGAGTTATCAAAATCCCTAATTTCCAACATGAAGGAATGTAATTATGTGAATTATTTTTAAATTCCCTTTTTATAAGGTAGGTGGAATGAGACTGAAACATTTATAAGTTCCAGTTTATTATCAGAATACAATGTTGAGAACAAATATTCATTTTACCATGATTATAGGAAAATGAAGACTTGAATTTTGAATACCAGTAGATAACATGGCAGAAAACATTTATGATAATTCTGATTTGATACAAAAAAGCCACAGACTTAAATCTGAAGTGATTAAATTGCTGAAACTTAAAGTATTTTATATAAGTAATAAAATTATTATTCTCTTCTTAACATTTTGTTCTTTGTTCTGGATAAACTTTTTCTGTAGGAGAAAAATAAGCAAGTAAGTCTTAGATGTTGATTATTCAACAAATATATGTTTTTCACAAACAGATTCTTGGATTTCACTGACCATGGTGCAATTCAAAATATGTCGATAAACTTGAAATAAGCAGACTACATCCTCAATTGCATTTTTCTTTGAATAAATAGGCTGAATCATTCCTTAGATTTGTATTTCATCTTCAAAGATTTATCTTTCTTGCAAAAAATGATACTTTTTATATGATCCTGATGTATTATAACAAATTTTCTACCATCTTCAATCCAATGATCTCCTTAACTTGAATGCTGAGTTTTCTGAAGGCAGCAGAATATCCTCAAGTAGGTGCCACAGAATCCATACCAGATTATTTATGTACAAATTGATAAATGTACATCAAGGACTTACCGACGTTTGAATCATGTTAAAATTCTGCATAAAGGTTTAATGAAAATAGAAAAGTGATGCAATGCTTTCACTTGAATCCAGCTTGAGAAATCCATGATGAAACAGAAAATTTTTTACCCTACAGCATGCAAGGCCATGTGAGACCAAGGCCAAATCTGAAAACATTTTTATGACCTTTAGGACTGTCTCTTCTCAGCTTCCTCAGCTAACTTTTGAATCAGATATCTCCCAAAATTGATTAATGCAGGAAAACTTGGGGGCCTACTGAGAGCTATGCCAATGTGGAAAAACGTTGGCAGCTAAAATTCTGGAGGCTCAGACGAGAAGACACTGAAAAAATTCAGTCAAAGCTTTTAACTTGATGGACTAGAATATGGATTACTAAATAATAATTACAGAGGCACAATGAATATTTCACCTTAGGGGGTACAAACAAAGCAAGCGATATCTCCCAGAATAGCAAAAATACCAATAGATATATTTAATTAAATTATCCTATAAGTGAGTGTTTCCCAACTTGTGAAACACTTCACTATTTCAGAGAATTCAGACTATCAGGTGGGACTCACAAGGATTGACCTCATATTTTTTTATTCATTTTTTTATTTACTTTTCAGATTTATCGACTTATTGTGCACAAACTCTCTTCAATGAGAGTTTTGCTGCCATTTATTGTAATCTAGATATTTGCAAACATTACAAAAGGAAAATTAGAAACAATTTTTTTGCCCCTTGGTAGAACTTGGCTTTTTTGAAGAAATGGCAGCAATAACGTAAGACCAGACCAAGGTTGGGAAAGGGAGTGAAAATACCATCAATATTGGTGCTATTCATTTTGATGTTTCAAGAACAAAAGATTTCCTAATTTCATGGAGGATTTGAAATAATTATCATTGCTCTCCCCTAAGGTGGTGCCACTGATATCTTACAGAATAAAATATAACTCACGAGATTTCAATCCCAGCAGAGTTAGGAGATGCCACAATACTGTCAAATATTCTTCTGATTTGGTCCATCACTTATGCTTTTATATAACTGAACACTAGAGAGAAAAAGATGATGAGAGATTTTCTCTCTCATCTACTAATAGTTTCCAGGTAAGAACTGCCTGTTTCTAAGCAGTTGGAAAGAGTAAGAATGTGCATCCCTTCCTTTCCTCATCCGCTAACTCACATTTTCAAACAGTAAAAACCTCATCACGTACAGTAATTCAGCTGGAGCAAATACAATCAATACATTTCCACTCAGATAAAATGTTCAGTTGAGTTATGATAGGATACTTCAAGAAAAATTCATGGGTCAAAGGTGTGATATATGTAGCCAGAAAAAGAAAGCTTTCTATACTAAAAAGCAATTGCTCTCTAAATTTACATACATTATTTATATCAATCATGGAATTTTTATGTTTTCATCTGTAATTGATGCTTAAAGGTTTTATAATGACTTACCGTCAATAGAATTCCTTGAGAAATTCATGCGATTGAGATCTAATTGAGACATGGGTTCATTGCCCATATATTTCCTGCTGTTTCCCTGAGACTTGGACTTTTGCTTATTCAACTGTGGATTCCATGTCCCCGTAGATGACACATTAGACTGAAAAAATCGTTCGCACTTTAGATAAATTGCAAAATTATTTTCATAAGCTAGATTAAGTTTTTAATAAGTACAATATTTTCACTGGAACATTCCTTACCAAGAATCACCTTTTTTGCTAAAAAATGAAGCCCATGTTGAACAACAAAAATACCAAAACTCCTTCATTTTCTGTTTGTTGACAAAAAAAATCTTAAAGAAGCATCACACGAGAGAGGTATGTTTTTATCAGAGGATAATGAATTTGAAAGTATAATAAATTTGGGAAAATAAAATTATACCTACATTAATGTTGGCATATTGTATATATGTATATGCTTAAAATGGTATGCAAAATTTCATGCTGTTGAAAGGATAGACATGTAGTTGAATTTGAGGTTGAAAAAAACTGCAGATTTATATGAAAATAAATGGTGACAATATTTAAATAATGGATAAATTCATATACTTGAGTAAAATTTGTCTGGGATAAGAAGGGTAGATGGATCAATAGAAGGATAAGTAAATATAGTTAAACAGTGATGGTTAGATTGTGGTCAGACATTAAACATAAGGTAAAAGGCAAAAATTGATATGTTAGGAAGTGAGCTTTCACCCCCTGGTACAAACACATTGATAAGCCCCTCATGGCTGGCCTTGGATATTGTACCAACCCAGATTTCTGAGAGGCTGACATGAATACCTAATACTCATTCCTACAATGCTCACTCAAATTCATGCTCTTGTGCTAGTTTTTGGAGTTGAAAATTTAATTTCATACATATGTATAAAGAAGGTTTAAAGTCTATCATTGAGTCAATGCAAAAATGTATGAACCTATGCAAATAAATGGGAGATATGGCAGCAATTTGCGAGGGGTAGCTAAAAGCAGTTTAAGTATATTATGCAAGCAACAAGCAATGCAAAGGCAAAAATTACAAGTAATGAGATTTGTCAACATAGTGAAAGAAGTGTTTTAAGTTGAATAAGAAGAAAGACCGGGAGGGAGCAGAATATCAAAGATTGTTTGTGATAAAGAAAAGAATGGTACTAGTGGAAGACTAAGTAAAAGCAGGAGAATGTGGTAAATGAAGCCTTGAAGAAAAGAAGCATACATTGTTTAAGAAATAAAGGAAACTTTGAAAAAATGTACACAGTGCCTGAATATATTTACACAAAATATATACATAAGGATAGGGTAGTATGGGGGATGAAATTAATAAATGAGGTTTAGAAGTGTTTGCCCTAAAAAAGAACAACTACCATTTATGTATGTATTTATTTCATTCAATATTGTTATTCATCGATCATTTTCTTGCTTGCCCTCCAGTAAACAGTTGATTACTGGGAATGAACATCAAGAAAAGTTGCATAAATATGAAACTATTATTTTGTAGGTGTTAAAAAGGAAATGCAGAAGCAAAATAAAAAAGATACTATGAAAATTTTAACCGATTTAGGGTGATATCTCTTAAAAGATAACATATGGCAAAAATTAAAGAGCTTAATAGATCTTATAGGTGATTAAAATCATATGTCATATGAGGTGAATATTTACATTGTAGTAAATAATGTGCTAAACTTGTAGAGAGCTGTAATATCTGCTACTTTCTCAAATAATGTCATTTTAACTTTGGTATATGCCTTTGTAATATATGTCCATGTATTGCAGCTGAGATCTAAAAATAAATAGATGAGAATTTAAATTTAAATAGATGAGAGAATTGAAAGTCTCCTACTGCAACTTACCTATTTTCAAAATGAAATTTATTATGAATATAAATCAGAAATTGAAAAGAGACATAATGAGAAGAATTTAGAAGATTTGATAGATTTGAAAAATAAATAGCTGAAGTTGGGCAAATAAATTCCAATGCAGGAAAAAATCAGCATCAAAGGTGCCGCAGGGGAGTAAAGTTACAGATAGTTACATCTAGATATTTCTAACCATACTGCTGTGAAAGTTTGTCTTTCCTCTTTAAATTCATCAACCTTTAAATATTATCAAAATAATAAAGAATATCATGAAGAGTAAGTACATCAACAAGTAGTAAAAAGCAAAAAGGCTGACAAATTTACAACGCTGAATTCACCAAAAAGATACCCTTCTTTATGGCTACTATAGGCACTACAAAGAGTCGTGTATCGAAATAAACACCAAGAATTTAAAAAAGGAACATCTGGGGCATATCAACGAATAACATACACAAAAAAGCTCTGAACAGGTTTCCAATCAATACTGTAAAAAATTAAACCCTGCGTACCATCCCAAAGATAATAAAATATTTAATTTCAAACATACCTCATTAAAAATCTGGAATGCATATGGATCTTCATCAGTACGGTGATTATAAGACATTGAATCAGCATCTCTTCCCATCCCCTCACTTTCCTCAGGGCTTAAAAGTCTTTGATCTTGCATGCTATTTGGCTTCTCCTTTTCAGTTCCAGGTTTGTCTTTCTTGAGCACAAGTTTCACACGGTTTCTAGCTCTTCTTTTATCCACCATTCTAGGAACTTTGATGATTGTTTTTAATGTGCCTGACGTTCTTGATGGAATGGGAGGTAAACCCTGTCTCACAGGGGCTTTTACTAGAGAAGCAGCTCTTGATGACTGCAATCCAAGAGCATTTAACATAGTTTCTTTGATGGCAAGTTGTTCAGCTGAATCTTCAGCAACATTTGTAGCTGTTTCAGAATACCCTGTCACTTCTTTTACATCCTTTGAAGGATTTTGAATCTCTTCATCTTTATGTAATGAGCTGCTCTCTTCCAATGAATCCGTCTCAGGATGTGACTTTTCCTCATTTATTTCAGGCTGTGTGACTGTAGTAGGTAAGCTGACATCCGAAGTTTTTTCCTCAGCTGCATTATCTAGCACCTTGTGTAATTGATCCTCCTGAATCTGAGGAATTAAGATGTCTGCTGTTGAGCTTGGACAATCAGAAGCTTCCTGATGCAAAATATCACTGCAAGACTTTTCTGAGATGCTTTCCGTATCAATAACCATCTCCTCAACCGAACTGTCTCCTTCATTTGCATCAGTTGCTTCCTGCTGCACTACTTCATCAAAAGGCTTTTCTGAAAAACTAGCTTTATCAGTGATTTCTTCAATTGATATATCTCCCTCATTTGGCTCAGTTGCTTCCTGCTGTACCATTTCATTGATTGGCTCTTCTGGAAGATTTTCTTTATCAGCTACCATTTCTTTTATCAGACTGTCTCCCTCCTTAGCACCAATAGCTTCTTGCTGAGCCACTTCATTCTCAAGCTCTTCTGAGCAACTTTCTTCATCGATAACCATTCCTTCACTTTCTTCATCTTTTTC
This sequence comes from Pachydiplax longipennis, assembly GCA_036926295.1. NCBI lineage: Eukaryota > Metazoa > Arthropoda > Insecta > Odonata > Libellulidae > Pachydiplax > Pachydiplax longipennis. The sequence goes on along the minus strand of JAVFKF010000001.1, from coordinate 16,436,014 downwards.
ATTAGTATCAGATGCTTGTTGTAGCAAAATTTCTCCTGAAGCCTCTTCTGATAATATTTCTCTATCACAGACATTTTCATCAACTGGATAATCTTTGTTGCATGCATCATTGGTTTCCAACAGAGCAATACTGCCGCAAGACTTATCTGAGATACTTTCCCCATCAATAATAATTTCTTCAGGAGCATCATTTTCACGGTTGGTTTCCTGAATCACATTTTGGCTGGACAAGTCCTTATCTTTATGAATATCACTTTCTTCATGCGGACAATCTTTCTCAGTATTACTGCAAGCTTCTTGCTCGGTATTGCTTGGAGGCATTTCGGAGCCAATTTCTTGATGAGTTAAAATTTCTTCATCTTTTTCATTCGCGTCATTTGCTTCTTCATGAACAACATCACAGAGAGGTTTTTCTGACACACTTTCTCTATCAATACCAATTTCTTCAGCAACATCATCTCTCTCATTTATTGTTATAGGAGAGTTTGAGCTAGATATCACAATAATTTTTTCAGGCTCTTCTTTCCTTGGTGATTTCTCAATCCTATTTCTGGAAGGATCAGAAAAATTCAACAAACCTCTCTTCACTATGTCTGCCAAGGTAGCTTGAATTGAAATTTTTAGGTTGAGAGCTTCCCCATCAGTTACGGTCTGGGTGTTAAAGACCGCATCTGCAGAAGTGCCAGAACTAACGTCAACCTCCATGGGATCTAGTGCTTTATCAACTTTCCTGCTAACTAAACTATATTCCAGTGAGCTGCTTTCGGAACTTATGGTAACAGCTGCCATTTCTTCTAAACCATTCGATGACTTCTCTTTATCCTCGTTATTATTTGAGGAGGAGACTAAGGACGTACCAGCAGCATTCATGTCTGGCAGATTTTTCATTTCCAAACCAGTTACTTTACCATTCACAAAATTCAGAGACGTATCTGCAAGCTGTTTAGGCTCACTAGCATTATTCATAATGAGAGTTTCAAAATGGGTGGAGAAACCTTTTTTACTTGAAGATTCAGAATCAGAAGTTGTATCAGCCGCAAGAGCTTGATCTGAATCAATGGTTAGGTCGTCTTCAAAACTTACTGACTCATCAGCTGTTAAAAGGGAAACTGAATCATTTGTGGGAGTTTTGGGTTCTGATTCCTGCTCAGAGTTTATATTCAATAAACTTCCACTTCTGTTCACTTTGGAAAAAGGAGAAATGCACCTTAAAATAGAAGATTCGCCATTCTCGGGGCATAAAATTGCTCCACCTCCTTCAGCAGGACATCCTTCTAATTCTAATTCTGAAATGCGATTAGATGGCTCACCCCTTCCGCCAGATCTGGAGCTCTCACTTAGGAACAGCCTCTCTGGCAAAGATTCTTCTGATTTTTGCGTTGATTTTTCTACAGTATTTTTCTCATTGGAATTAACAACGACAGGGTCTAAGGATCCATCACTTTGATCCAAATCGAAAACCAAGCAACAACTCTCATTCGCGTCCTTCTGTGAAAGTATTTCAACGCTGCATGAAGTAGAATTATTATCTACTTCACACATATTACCCTTCAACTCACTTAACATTTTAAAGGAGGAACTATTATCACTGGAGATATCTACAACATTCACATTCGATTTTTCTCCCTCTTCAGTCTCAGCAGTGCAGAACTTTTCATTGGAGAGAACCTCTGAAATAATAGGTGAACCACTAGGTACACTATCCAAAGTAACATTATCCACTGAATATTTACCGTCACTCATCACTTCATCCTTAATGTTATCTAAAGAAAAAGAAGATTCAAAAGGTTCAGCTTTGATGGAACAATCAATCGTTTTCGAAGACGTTTCACTGTTAGAAAAATGCCTTCTCCTCAGTCGTCTGGGTCCCAACGTAGGAACAGGAGAGCTCCGTGACTTAGGATCTTGTTTATCATCTTGTGAGGTATCCGACTTTACATCATCAGCAGTAGGCTTCTTTTTCACCTGTTTACGTTTTAAGCGAAGCATGTTTAGGTCAAATTTCTTTTTACCATTTCTTAAAATAGTTAGGGATGATAGAGACCTGGTAGCATAAGGCATAACTCTATTTTTACTTGATTTAACCATTTTTAATGCATTCCGTTTTTTGGGTGATGACTTTGGTGACTTGTCGGAATCTTTGGAGCTGTCAGACTTAATTACTTCCTTCACCAACGGTGACAGTTTCAAATGAGACCTAAGACTCCGGGAGGTTACTCCAGACATTTCAGAATCGGCTGTAGTTCCATCCTTACTTGCCAATGCTGACTTGTTTCCAAGTCCATCACTGGCATGTGTCTGTTTACTTGAACTTTTCCTGTCGTTTCCAGCCATGATACCGCAGGTTTTCTCACTGCAAAAAACAACTTTCACTAAGTTACCATCCTATTGCAACGATCATAGAGACCATTCGCTACGAAAAATTTCACATAATTTACGTTACATTGAGCTGACCACCGTTTTAAACCAAACAAACATCTCAGACGAGTCACATCTTGAGCTACTGCTGAAAACCACTTTTATGGAATATAAGGAAACAAATATTAAGTCAATAAAAATTTAATAGACTTATTAATATTTATTCTTGTTCTTAAGTGACCTACCGCTATAGTTGAAATATGCACTGAAAAATGTGAATCTAATATGTAAGTACAATAAAGAAATTATGGTAATAGACAAATGACTAACAGCACAACATTTCGCAAAATTTTTGTTCTCACTCCAATTTCAAGAAACATTTGATACTAATGCCATAAAACTTTTGAATATGATGATTGAGTTTCTTAAAAATGAAACTTATGATGATGGGAAAATTTAAGTGTACCTAATATATACCCATCACTACAATGTTAAAACAACGTTTTTCTTCTCACATTTTTAAGCGCCACTTCGTGAATTTTGTTAGAACTAACCATAGTAAATTAAGAATTTTAGGTTGGGATTCAATGAGAATATTTGTCGGAATTTAATAGTTTATCCAAAAAATATTCGTCTCTGATGGGCAGTCTATGTTTGGTTTCGCGAATTTTGCATTTCAAGCCTATACATTACATTAACTATGCTCCACAAGTGGCACGAAGGAGGATTTAAATTTGAGGAAGGTGAATGAACGAACGCGGAGAGTTGAAGCATATAATGAGAAATAAAGCCATATGATGAAAATGACGCGAGATGTCAACCCTTAATAGTCTTAGAGAATCTAATATTTCATTTTATAGAATAAAGCTTTGAAAAATTAGTCTCTAGTTGTGATAAATTCCCTGAATAGCCTAAAAGGATAAAGCTGAGCAACAGTCGGTATCCTCTAGTCATCATATGAGAAATCATGTTCACCAAATAATAATTATTTCGAAATATGAAAATAAACTTGTTGAATTTTTGCATTAATAATGATAAAAGTATGCCCTGGGGTGTGGTCTTATTCAAGCTTGGCAACGTTGCTAGAGTGACGTTCCGTGACGTCTACATACAAAAAACAACACCCGACGTCACCATCTTTAATTGGGAAGTTTTCGTATAGGTGTCTCGGCGTGCCTCAGAAGAGCAACATGGTGAGGGGTGATTAGGAAAATCTTGTAAATATATTAGATGTAGGCGAATTTCCCTCACAAGGGACTAATCGAAGGTAAGAGTTCCAGTTTAGCATGCATATATCGACCGTACTTTGTTCAGCATAAATTAAATAAGCATTATATTCCATGTAACATGCATTGTTTTTAAGGCGTCTGTTTCATAAACAAATGACATTTATCCATGTTTTTACAATTTTCTTTTTAATTATTTTTTTTTCTCTTGTGTAGTTGGAGTAAGATGTTCAATAAGAAAAAGAAGAAGCCCTTGATCTCTCCACCAACGAATTTTGAACACCGAGTTCATACAGGATATGATAAACGTGAAGGCCGTTATGTTGGCCTACCTCTTCAGTGGGCTAGTATTGTGGGAAACAATCAGATATTGAAGAGCACAAATCGACCCTTACCGCTCGTGGATCCATCAGAAATCACGCCGACAGAAATTTTAGATTTGAAGGTGGTATTCTTATGTATTCGAAATTCCCGTAGTGCTTACTGCTTGAATTCATCATAGAATTACGACTCATTGCCCACATTTTAACCAGCTCCCATTAACGAAAACAAACGCTTGTTTATTGCATGACTTTATGCATAAGTCTGTCTATTGACGTCTTGTGAGCATTGATGATTTGTTTCATTTTTTACTTTAGACAATTGTCCGGGGCGATTCAAGAGGAAGAGAGAATGGCATCCCCAAAACTTCAAACGTTGCTCGCTCCAATTCTTTGCGATCATCAAGTCCTCCGCGTCTTAGAAGAGATTATAGACCAAATGTACCTCCAGCAGTTCCAGAAGGAGAAGTTATTGGTCCAATGGTGCAATCCCGTCCGTTAAGTGGTCCTCATGCTCATAATGCGGATTATCCTATTAGTGGACCTTATAGGAATGATAGACCAGATCCATATCATCGAGATGCGAGAGAAGCCTATGTATGTAAACTTAGCGATTCTTGTATTTGCATCATATGGATATAAATTCACTCTTATCATGAAAATATATTATTCTTGTGTTTCCAGCATGTCAAAACAACACATAGGGAAGGCTATCCAACTGAGTGGGCCGGTGAGCCAGTCACCTCACCAGCTATGCAAGTTCGGCCTGAGCTGTCTGAGTATTGGGGAACATCTTTTCAGCAGAGCCACATTTCGAACGGCAATCTTACATCTCAGGTAAACTTTTAAATCATTCGAATCTCTGGAACTGATTTTAATAGAATTTGGGGAAATCTCAGAAAAAAAATTATTCGAAGTGTGTATTATAAAACATCAGTATTTATTATTCCTGTATGTGTGTACAAATGAGTTTATGCTAACAGAAAATAAACACAAATTCTCTAAATTGTGGATGTCACTGAAAAATTTCTTCAGACATACTAAACTTTTTAAAGAATTATCTTATGCACAATTTAATTATTATTTATTTTATAACCTAATTCTGGTACGATTTTATAAAAAGTACTGTAATATTGGTTACCAAATTACAGTACAGTTAATTGGTTGGATTGTTAAAATACTGGTTTTCACCATCTTAATTCTATTATATTCTTAAATATTCCTGGATATTAATTTCTAAAATCTGACTTGTTTTTCTTTTATACGACCATAATTCTGAACATGATGAAAATTGAAATTTTCCATGGCAAGAGAGAATTTTAATCATCATAGGCTGAAATTGTCAATTTTATTAATCATAGTGATAACTGTTTGGACATAATTATGAAATTTATTCACATTTACTTCTAATCATTCAGCATTTTAATTTTGGTCTTATTTTATTTGTTTATTGCTTTATAGACACCAACTCCGCATGGTCCATCACCAGGGTTAGACAATGCAATGAATTATTCTGGCTATTCAACTGCCAGCAACACACCATCTGCAGCTCCTGTAACAGGTCGTCCTCCAACTGGGCACCATGCTCAGCAGCATCCTCCTCCTCCTCATTTGGTTGCACCTCAACCGGCATCTGTTCCTCATCATCAAATGCAAAGGAATGTGCAGCCTCAACCTCCTCATCCCAATAGCCAGGGACCAGTTATGCATCTTCAAAAGGTAGGGGATGTTCAGTAATTTTGTTAGAAGTGACATTTCAGCGGTAAGTAAAATTTCATGTAATCTTACAAATTCTTAATTGGATTGAAGAGCAATTTAGGCCATATGAGGAATGATTTGTAAATCATGTAACCTCTTTTGTTAGATTGGCTACAAGATAGCCAATTTTTTGGAATGGCAGAACTCAGTGTTGTTTTAAAATTAATCATTAACTCTCAAAGCAAACTAACTTAATTTTACCTGTGTTGTTGCAGTATTACTTGGGGTAAATGGCTGTAGAACAAGGCATGAATGCAGTAATTTTTGTGAAAGTCATTTTACCCAATTTTAATTTGTAAGCTGAAGCCAGAAAATAATTCTATCTCTATTCTAATCTCTGAAAATTTATTATCTTTTGTGTAATGTAAAGAGGGCAAAATTAACAGCAAGGAATATAGAATAGTGTTATAGCAATTAAAGTGATTTTAATAAATTATTTAGGCAATAACTTGTGACAGTATCTAAATTAAAATTCACTGTCATGACAGATGCAGAAAGCAAACAGTAAAGATATCAAATAAATCATGGTAGTAGTACAATTTTTTTCTGGGCTGTTGAGTATGGTCTTGAAGATTTTGTGCTCTGAGATTTTCCCCTGATTTTGTATCCTTGCAGTAAAAATTACTTCATTGTTAAGTGAAAAAGGACCAAATTGAAGGAACAAGAAAGTTCTTTGTCCTAAAAGCTGATCACTCTTCAAAAATATTATGATAAGGCAAACAGTGTCACACCACAATACTTTGCTAAATATCCCATCTTCAGCTGTAGCAATGAAGCAAAATATAGAAGTGCCATTTTCATTTTAATTGCTTTTATGCAAATATTGAAACATTGAAGAGCTAAAATACATTTCTCTTTTGTTTCCCAAAATTAAAGAAATGCAAAGTTTTCGCAACCTGGTTTTAACATTACCCTGCTTATAGCTTGATTTCCACTCAGTCCCTTAAAAGGCATCTTAAATTATTTCATTCATGAAAATGACCTGATTTTTAGAAATAATAATTTTCTTAATTCTGTGTAAATTTTAACCTAGGACAAGATAAAAAGAATTTAAATCTGACAACATCTGAAATAATATGTACAAGAGTTTGCTTCAGTGTGTGATGTTAATTGAGTGCTTTTTGATTCCATTTTGAAAAACAATTTTTTCTATTTGATATATTCCACCTCATTATAATTTTGTTTTTCTTGTTAATCTTTCTGTTAATAAATGGAATTATTCAGAAGATCAGGTTTTAGAATATGTCTCACATATTGTCTAGAATTTTTTTTTCTGTGTAAAAGGACTTGGTTTAGGTAATTGCTGTAATAAAGGAAAAATTCCCATACAGCTAATTATTTTTATATAGCCTCAGTTCAACTTAAATATAGTGAAAGCACAGTAAAATAAATTCAGCCAATCAATTTTGTTGCATGTCATGATACTGCATATATCATTTGGGATGCATTTTGTTGCATTTTAATTCTTCATACTTTTGATCAACTTCATTTTAAATTGTATCAATGCCATAATTAGTTACTCAAGAGTAACCTAGTTTAAATATTATTTGTCCTAATTTAATTATTAAATATATATGTATATTGTATTAACTTTTGATGTGTAACATTGCATTTATTGTATCATCAATGTCTATTAATCGCATGAGAGCTTTAAGATAAATCATCTACTTTTAGCCTCCCATATCAGACCAGCCTCCATCGTCTCGTCCAACTAATCATACTCTGGCTGATCAGAACCAAAATATTAAGTCAGCACCTCAGACTATCTCGAAACAGCATCTGGAACAGCAGAGGCTAACTCATGAACAGGTCTGCATAGATATAAGACTTAGAATATTTATTTTTTGTGATTAAGTTTCATCATTTAAGTCATTCTTATGCCTCAAATTAACTGACATGGTCATTTATATTTGAATCAAAAATATCTTCAGTAAATAAGGCACTTTGTTTTAAAATTTTTAAGATAAATTTAATGTAGCTAATTTGAAACTCATTTGAAATCTGACTGGAATTGATAGATGATTCCTTTATATCAGTAATGTTTGGAGATCATTTAATCAAGTATGATTTGAACAAATTTAGTTCCGAGCTGCCTTGCAAATGGTGGTCAGTCCTGGTGATCCTCGAGAGAACTTGGAACAGTTTATGAAGATTGGAGAGGGTTCAACTGGTATTGTTTGCATAGCTGTTGATCGGACAACAGGAGGCCAGGTTGCTGTTAAAAAGATGGATCTTAGGAAACAGCAGAGGAGAGAACTGCTTTTCAATGAGGTATGGCAAACTGAAGGTTTTCATCTTTCAAGAATCTTTGATTTTTTTATCACTTTAGCTGAAATTGTGACAAAAAGTTCTATCTTTAATTGTTCATTCCAAGAAATATGGCATGACAGTTTTTTTTGGTAGTATATTAATATTGTTTTTTATGTCCCTCAAAGATTGTCAGGGCAAAATAAATCTAATCTGAGTTATAATAGGGATGTATTTCAATAGATAACTTTTATCACACCTGTGTTTCCCAAGCTATCTCTTATGAAGTGATTCTTCTCTGTAGAAAGTTAATTAAAACTTCATTAGATATTGTGATATATCATTTGAAAATGAACCTTACATAATTTTAAATGCTTCAAGTTGAAAGTTTAAAAAAGTCAGACTTGAAAAATGTTTGACACCAGGGACATATCTTCAGAAATTTTCTGAAAACATGTCGATAAATGGCAAAATGTTGGAAACTTTTCAGACCACCCATGTAAAATATTCTGCACAATTATTATCTTTCTTTTATTATATGTTAGATTATATTAAGCAGTTTTATAATTTTTAAGTTTTCTCAGTGCATTCTCTGATTATTCCCACCTCATTTGAGCATCTTCAGGATTTTTTTTTCTCTTGCCATAGAATTTATTGTTCCATAAGTGCCACATCTATTCATCAAACCTTTAGTATAATCTTTTCCTTTTATAGTTAGAAAAAGCTTGTAATTGTTTAGTGATTCTATGGCTGAATAATGTTTAGCAATTATAATTAGATTTGTTGGAAAATTTTTGAGTCGTTATGTATAAAATTTCATTCACTCTCCATTATAATACTTTGGTATTTAAAATTATCAATATTTTTTTATAGTGCAAGTGTTTTATCTATTTTTGTAAGCTGTGATGAAAGCACTATGGTTGATTGTCCTTGCAGGTAGTGATTATGCGTGATTATCATCATCCCAACATCGTGGAGATGCATGATAGTTTCCTGGTCGGCGATGAGCTATGGGTTGTAATGGAGTACTTAGAAGGAGGAGCACTTACCGACATTGTCACTCATGCTCGCATGGATGAAACTCAAATAGCCACTGCTTGCGCCCAGTGTCTTCAGGCACTGGCATATCTTCACTCTCAGGGAGTTATTCATCGAGACATAAAAAGTGATTCCATTCTTCTTGCAGCTGATGGAAGGGTATATTCATTACCTTACTATAGACCTCACATTCCTTTCTCTTGCTTAATCGATCCTTAGTATTTAACTGTTGCTAACTGCTTCTACTTCAGGTCAAGCTGTCGGACTTTGGCTTTTGTGCTCAAGTATCCCAAGAGTTGCCAAAGAGGAAATCACTGGTGGGGACCCCTTATTGGATGTCACCGGAAGTAATTTCTCGCTTGCCTTATGGTCCAGAAGTGGATATCTGGTCTCTTGGTAAGGTTTTCATTTGTTATATATCAAAACTATTCATTTAGTAATTTTAGTATCATTTGGTAAGTTCATGTACAGTCATTTAATTTGCCTCCATCACTGTAATTTACATCACTATATTTGTTTCCTTTTCTAAAAATAAATTTATAACTTTATAATCTTGATATTTGCATTATTGTGTTCTAACTATTAACATAGCATGCTCAGGAAATAGCTCTAATGTCTGTTAGTGAATTACTGAAGTGTCTTATAATGAAATTAATTTGCATCAATCATCATGTTCATATGGAAGTTCCAATCAGAGATAATAGAAACTTTGTGTATCCTAATTTCATAACATGTTTTTCACTTATATTTTTGTTTTATAGGAATAATGGTCATTGAAATGGTTGATGGAGAACCTCCGTACTTCAATGAGCCCCCTCTCCAGGCCATGAGACGTATCAGGGAGATGCCACCTCCGAAGCTTAAAAATAGTCACAAGGTACACCATTTCATTCTTTGATCATTTTCTAAGCTTCAAATCATGTAGTTATCTTTGCAAAAACAACAAATTTCAGTTTAATAGGTTTTGAAAATTCTCAGCAATGTTTATTCATTTTGAATAGTGATTCAACAATGCCTGGGTAAATACTTCATTTGAAGGCTTTTTCATTCACAATTTGTGTGACTTTATGCCAATGTAAAGAAAACAATGCATGTATGTACCATTCCCCAGGATGCACATGCAGGCTTATTGTTTTCTTTTAGTAATAAATTTTATGATTGAATTCCATCAAGTATTACCTAAGAGCATTATTTATATGTTAAGCCTTATATTGACTCCAGTTGTTCATTTGAAATCAGTTTCTTTGACTTAGATTCTGTTAAGATAATCTTTTAAAATTAAAGTGTGCTTAGATTGGTTAAAATAGGAAATTAGGAAACCATTTCTTGATTGAAATACTGAAGGTATTCTGTGTTGTTAAAAAACTAATAATATTGTTCCTTTCTAAGATGTTAATGCAATTAATAGTGTATGATATATTATTTCGATTGACCTCATATCATTACTGCTGTTTATCGTAATGCCTGTTTCATAAAATTAACTTTCTTATTCTCCATTCTAATTCCTTTAATTTATAATTATATTATGTAAAGATTCAAGAAATACTCTAACTTTCAGGCTGTAGGCTATACCCGTATGTCTTCATATTTAGAGATCTTTTGGAATATATATTAAAGGATGTACGAGTGAGAGAGTAGTGCAGTACAAATGATTTATTCATGTTGATCATTGTTCTTGTGATATAGTTAAGCATAGGCTGCTCTATTTATTTAGTTTTATTTCTGAATGTAGCAATCATCATTGCACTTATTACAATTGATATTAGCGGTTTCAATTCTTATATCGAAAATTTCCATCTTTTTAGGTTTCACCACGGCTGCAGAGCTTTTTGGAACGCATGTTGGTCCGAGATCCAGCCCAGAGAGCCACAGCAGCAGAACTCTTGCAGCATCCATTTCTTCGCCTTGCAGGACCTCCTGCGCTTCTTGTTCCACTCATGCGTGGTGCCCGCCATGGAAATTGTTGAAGGAATGTGTTGCTGTTACCAGTTTGATATTTTTTCATATTCATCACGTTTTAAAACATTCCCTTTGGAAAGAAAGGTTAATTAAGTCAGTTCATTCGTATGATGTTAGTGTAAAAATTGTTTTGTTGACTTTATATCTTCTACTCATGACTGACTTAGATTGCTATACCATAACATGGTAGATTGCCAAAGTGATATATAAATGTTTTGAACCATTAGGGTATATCAGGAGGATATTTTCCTGAAAAAATTAGTTCTATTTATCTTGAGAAGAGAAATATTTTACATCCTCCATGGTAGCTATACCCTTCATATTTCTATAATCTATATATGTGAAAATATGGATGGATTCATAGAAAGAGAGCAATAATTGAAAGTATTTTGCACTATGCATTTTATTAAGAAACTTTTATAGGTAATATATTTCTTAGACTCTTCACTAGTATTTCTGAATCCAAGCATTGTAATGATTGGCCAGAATATTCGTAGGAATTTTCATTATTGTGAAGGTTCCCTTATGTCAGAATCGGTGACTCAGTGATCATGTAAAAAAGTATTTTAATAGCAAATTTTAATCGGTACTTAGTATTGCAGCTAATGAAAGTGAGATGAATTTTTATCAAACTATTGTGATGCACTTGAGTGAAAGTTGAAGATTTATTTTTAGAAAAGCAAATTGTAAATTTAATAAAGCACTGTGCCTCATTTTGTACATTGGAAAACCAATGTCCCCTCACAGGAACCTGAAAGTAATTCAGAGGTTTTTTCTGAACCTTTGCTCATACATGGCCTTAAACTGTGAGGTAGTTCATCTTGATATTACTTTGAGATTAATGTGTGAAAAATTATGTAGTATGCGGCACTGTACATTACTTTCATATTTGAACTTCATACTCTTGTCATTAAATGGATGTAATATTGTTAATGTACTTAATCTATCATCCAAGTTTTAATAGTATGAATGGCTTTTATACTTTCTCTTTTATGTATTTAATCAGTATTTTCTTTGGACAAAGGTGCCCCTCTTGGTAGCTTATTCATGTTTTATTCCACCTGCTCATTCTCTTATCTTTCAGGGAATGTATGTGTTTATACCAAGTACTTAAGTATGTTGGCTTGTAAAATCAGGAATTACAGAAAATATATTGTGTACAGTTTTATATTTTATGTCAAACTGTACATTGATTTCATGTTGCAAATTCTAGTTGTTATTGTCCAATGAATTTTCAGTATTTTAATGTACTTAATTTTACTATTCAATGTTACACTTACAAGCTACTTGTATTTTATGGGCACCATTCCATACTGTGTGGCAAAAGTAAAACTTCTGTCATTTTGTAGCAATTAATCACTGTTGGTGAGACGAAAAACAAGGTATATCATGATTTGAAATACTGCTGTTTGGAAATACCTTTTGGGATTTGCTCTTGTTTTCTTCAATAGTATAAATGAAATTCCTGATATTTTATGGTTAAATTATAAGACATATTCATAATAGTGGGTTCAAAATTGTATTTGATTTTTGATGAACTTCACATAAAATGTGAAGAGAATTCATTGTCCATTAAGTTTACATTCCTATTTTCCCATTGTTAATTTGAAATTTTAGAAATCTCATATCCGAGTGCCTTTCCAGCTTTTGGCTGTCATCACACAGCATGGAATATGATCTGAATATATATCTTTTTTATGTATTTAATCAAATAATCCTTAGGATGTGGTTGCCCCTTCTGATAGCTTATTCATGTTTGCCTCCCTCTTTGCATGTTTTGCAGGGATAGCTTGTATTTATGTGGAGAATTGTAATATTTTTGTCATTACCATTGGCATTATTTGGCATTTTGGGAGACAATTAATGGATCATGTTTAGCAGAAGAGGTATATTAAGACTAGCCTTTCTTCTGTTTGTGCTCATTCCAAGTGCCTGTGTACTTAACATAGGCTGTGAATATTTTATTTAAAGGGACTACTTTGACTAATATTTGGGTGTTGAGATGTATGAATGATTGAGTTATTGTACAAATTTTATCCATCACATACTAGACCAAAGGCATTCCAAGTAATTTCTGTGTAATAATTTGTTACATTATTGCATAATTTTATTGGCCCCTACAAATTTGGACTCAAGCTTTGGTAGCTATATTATTAAAACTGTTATTTGCATAAGTATTAAATCAAATATTTAAAATCAAATGCTTATTATTTCATGGGACATTCTGTGTCTTATCCAACCTTTACCTTGATGTATCGTGTCTTTAAAATTTTGTCTTGTCTAGGAAATAACTATTTTCTAGCTTTAATTACTTGATTCATTGCTTAGACCTTTACTTGGGTTTAGTTGTGCCTGTACTCTACTCTCATTTAATTACTCGCTTTGAACTTCACTGGTATAATTTATTTCTGCATTTTCAGGATGATAATGATGCACCATTAGTGAGTAGAGTCAAATGTCTCTTTGATATAATTTTATTATGTTTAGGAAATATTTATTTTTGATGGAAACTCTTTGCCTTGAAGGCACCTCCTTAAACATTCCTGATTTGATTCTAGGACATCAATTTTACCCTAAGACAATCACAAGGGAAAAGGGCTGTAGGATATTAGTCATGTAAGGATGGACATCCAGGAAAAACGGTCATTGGGAGCATTACCGCACAGTCTGATGAACTCACGCCCTTGCCTTCAAAGTCTCCCAAACAGCATGAAAGAACGTTCTGTCCTTGTAACTTATTTGGATATAGCAACCTCCTGGGAAGAGGAAGATCCCGGGTTCGAGCCCCGGTCCATTGAGACTTTTTTCATGCCCGTGTCTCCTTGAGGCAATCTTATCTGTTGGAGGTCAGGATGAACATTGCTTTGAAATTTAGAAAAATATAGCGTCTCGTGCAATGTGCATCTCTTATCACTCAAAGAAGGGTTCTTTCCAGCCCCCCTCGAATGTTTGCTTCAAAGGTTAAGGATAGATATCGCCAATGCACAGCATTATTCCAAATTTCTCTCATACTTAATAGGAAAATTACCATACCGTGTTGAAAAAGGATTTATTTTTAACTTAAAAGTTAAATATTTGCTGATTAACCTTCATAATTTAAAATTTTATTCCACGATAAAGATAACTAAAATAGCTGCGTCACGATGATTTGTATGTTACATATTATCTAAAATTTTAAGTTGAAATTATCTTTATTTTCAAACCTAGAAGATTTACGCAACGTTTTATCGAAATAAAACGATGCAACGAATCGTGAGTCCAATGACGTTTTCTTTATTTGGCGAAAGATGATATTTACGATATCTCACTGTCAGTCTTTGAAATAACCGTTCCCTATACTCTATTGAAATATCATTAATAAGTAAATTGTATGTGCAGCATAGACTTAAAAATTTAGCATAAGATATCTAGAGATCCTTATAAAGCCGAAAGTTATTCAAATTCACAAAGTCAAACAAACGTAGTTGACCTGCAACTGCGCGGGAGAGAGATAATTGGATCAACAGAAAGTTTTTTTAAGGAACTGCGGGGGGGTGAGCTAATAATTAAATTTAGAATTCGACGCGTGGAAGCTGTGTCGAAATTTACCGCCGCATGTTTACCGCATGCTGTCGGAAAGGATGAGATACATCGGCTATCGAATCTCGGGAGTAATGTCTCTCTCAAGTGGTTTCGTCTCGCTAAAACATCAATCCATTTCGTTGTTTTATGCATAGCATTCCGCTTGGCAGAGGATGATATGTATATGAATGCTAATGAGAAGCAAATGTGAGAATGTTGTGAGAAAACATGCATTCGTAAATTTCTTCATAAGTGACTCCTTTGTGCTTACATTTAAATTGGCTTGGATTATTTACGAAAACAATTTTCAACTATTAACCACTACCAATGAATTTGTCGGAATTAACTCATGATAAAATCCCCGGACCATTTGATATTTGTTTGATTTTAATGTTTGTCAATTAACGGTCAAGCATATGCCTCTTGTGAATTCTTTATGATGAATCATAGAGTACAAATATTTGTTAATTTAGTTGGACGCACGCCTCCTAGAGACAGAGTTCCTTGTTTTGATATTAGTTTGTATAATAATGCAATTATGCTGATGAGTTGATAAGTAGAATATTAGTCGTCAAATTTGTGAGAAACAATGATTATTAGAGGCGCTAATGTTTCTTTAATCAATGGGTATTGCATATCGAAAATTTATTCATCATTTAAAAAATATGTCTTTGAAGTATCCTTCATAATCTAGAAAATTACAGCTTTTCTTTCCGTTGCTTCCAGTTTTATCTCCAGAAAGACTTAACGAAATTCATAAATAACATAAAGATGGTACCAAGTGAAATTCGTTTGATATGTTATCAATGAGACTTTCGATTAAGAAAAAACTACTTTTGTTATCCTGAAGTGATTATTATTGTATGCAAACTCTATAAAACAATTAAGAGTGCTTTATGATATAAAGAAAAACTTAAGGGTCCTAATAAATAAATTTACATCGAGTCGTTCATCTTTTCACCTCAGCATTTTTCACTTTCCTTTAGCTTATCGCATAGAAATAGTTCACCGGGATACTTGGCCAAAGAATCATCGCGATACAGCTTTTAATCATATCATTATTTGTCTATCAGTTATCTATGATGGTATACCTATAATGTAATCAATAAAAAATCTTATTTTTAGAATATTTCCGTCAAGTTCCTTCAGCTAAACGGGTTAGCGTAGCTTCAACTATTTTAAACACCAACTCTCACTTATTTCTGGATAGAGTTGGACACGATTTGAATTCTGTTAACCTCTACAAATCTAAAATAATTAATTCCGAGCTTTGGAGAACCTGCAGTTTGGCACCGGCCAGATCGCTCTATTTTTAAATTTTTATCTTATACCGAACTCATTCGATCTCCAACTCTTACGAGTGAAGGATTTATCGAACGATTTACAGGTAATTATTCTGAGAAAAAATATTTTAGGTTAAGTCTATTGATAAAATCTACCGTAATGATCAAATGACTTATAGTTGCCGGCCCAATTGAAATTTAGAAAATCACAGCAAAATACCGTGGATAACTCGAAAACTGTGGTTGATCTCTAAAAAATAATAGTTGAAATGTAAAGAGATGGTTCCCGAAATAAAGATAGAGATATATCAAATATTTATAAGTTAAATAAGAATCACAATGATAAGGTTAATTGGTATACCAATAAAGTTTATTATTAGATCTACTGTTGTATTTCGGAATAAAATTACACCGAATAATATAAAAGTTAATGTTATCTTAGGAGTTGAAAATGAGAGAATTTTTCCGCAAATATTTCTTATTTAGCTGACAATTTTTGAATATGGGAGTTTAAGTCCATTAAATCTGCTAATATTATATTTATATAATTAATTATTATTAATATCAACTTTGAATCCGGAATGCTCATACATGCAAAGAATGCTCCGGCTTTTTGTTTTTACATTTGATATTCTTATATGCTACGGAATTGGGAAGTCAGAAAGCCTGGGAGTTGAAGCAAGATAATTAACCTGTACAACCGTAGCGGCTGTCGAAAATTTCCAGTTTTTCCACTGTAACCGCTCAAGTGATATTTATATATCTTACTTACAACTACTTTATATTATATTACCTTATAATTACTTTATCCCAACAATCGAATTCAGGTAATTAGATCAAATTGAATATATTGAAGTTAAATTGATATTAAAATTGAATAAAAGCAATCGAAGGATAAATATGTTTATCCTCGTGATGAAAAATCGCTGTGCAATCAGCTATTCTTTTCCGAAAACGTTTTACGCAACCATTGCAAAATATTCGCCTGACACTCTTATCAAAAACTTCGAATGTGGAACTCGAATGACATTAAATTCAAAGGTCATAAATTTCTGAGTGTTCGTGCTCAACCAGTCTTCCCACTCCGGCATCATCTCAAATTCTTTTTTCTTAGCTCAATACAAACTTTGAAATGCAATTTTTCTATTTCTAGAATCTTTGGGTGTCTTCTCCGACAGCAATGCAAATGGCGCGAACTCCAGATTCGTGAAAGCTTCGAATCCGTCCACGAAAATTAACATACTTTCAGGAGACCTCTTTCCCGATTCTGAGAAGGTCCAAAAGTCGCTCACGAACTGACAGCATTTTCACAAACTATTCCCATTCGAAATTTAGTGGATCATTTTTCCGTAGAGAACTAAAATGAACTTTCGGCCTAGATCACGAGATGGGTGTTTTCCCGAAAAGAAGCTCGTTGACCCCGGAGGGTTAACAGATGCATCCTCCCTTTTGTGCTGCGAGTCATCCGGTTGGAGCGAATTGTCACTTTTGCACTCATCCTCAACCACTCACCGTCCTTAACTATGTCAAAAGCAGAATCAAATTCTATTTTAGAGTCCCTTTTCCTCGACACGTTCAGCAATCTTCATAGGATGTTCGATGCAAGTTTTTATGTTTAGGAAAGATGCGGCGAAAGATAAGATAACTCAGAGGAGGAAATTATTGCACATTCTAACGGTATTCCTGACTCATAATGGAGAGAGAGTTGGGCTCGCTATGGCGAGAATACTTCGCGACGCAATGAAGCAAAAAATACGAGGAGTAGAAGGCGGTAACCCACTTTCCACATAAATCTTGTTATAATAAATACATATCAATCCGCCTTCCATCTTATATCTCTGGTCAACTCTAAGACGGGAATTTCTATCAAATCTTTTCTTGAATGATTTCTTGGTCCCGAAATAAGATGTTTTGCTCATTTGTATTATGCTAATATGGCTCTAAGATGATATTTAAGATTTATGACACATTCAATGACTCTAACGCTACTAATCAGTATAAGAATAAAATTTACATGATTAAGAGATACATTAATAAAATTCAGAGAGAATTCCTTTAATAATTTATTATTTCTGCACTGAATAAGTCATTAAACATCTAATCATTCTCCCAACAGCCTTCAACGATGAAAAGCCAATCTTGAAGAAATGTTTCTAATTTACTCCGAGATCGAATCTTAGTTTGGTTGAGAATCGTTCACATCTACGGAATAAAGTAAAATTAACTTATTATGCTGTAATAATTCTAAATTTATTTATCCCTATCACTTCTGTTGGCTTGACAAAGCGAACTTCCCATATATACTTACTTATTTGATAGAGACTGGATTATGCTTGTGGAAATTCAAGTGATATGAAAACAAGCTTCGAAACTGCTCGAACAATTCGAGTCAATTACGCAAAAAATCGGACTTCAGGAAATAATGGCAATGCACGAATTTTGGAACTTTGAGTCCTCTATAGTTCGATTTGCAGAAAATACCGTAGTATTTCACAGAATGTTTCTAAATATAAAAATTACTTTCATATGTATCTTTCCGAATTTCAACTGAAGAAAATTCTTCATTTCTCTGTTATGAGAACCTCACACAATTTATGCAAAGAATATTCATCGGTGGTAATTGGTGAAAAATTGAGTCGTAAAAATGAGTTGTGTTACTTTTTGTAGAATTATTTGAGCGATATAGATTTTATTGACACATCTTAATTAGTAATTTTCTTGTACATTCAATCTGTGCCTATCTATTAAATTAAAAAATGATCTATTATTCGCTATAGTACCTGAATTTTCTTGAGTAACGGGGACTTTCAGCAAGTAATTAATTAATGCAGGCTATTCATAATTTTTTGTCTCGATTATGAGTGTTTGCCCTTACGTTCGTATTCTTCACTGTTCTGGAAGGCTCATTTAAGGAATAATTTTACCTAAAAGAGAATAATATTTTCTCAGTAGTTCAGTTTCCAGGAAAGGATCAAAGATTGATTTAATTTCATTCAATGGAAGAGTGGAAATGTGCACAAATTTTTAGTTGCTATATCCCGATAGTGTTTTTCAAATTAACCCAAACTACCTATCTTCCGTGTTAAAAATATTTTTTAAATAAACCAAAGTAACGGTGTTGATTACCTGGGGAATATGGAAACAGTACCTAATTGTGATTGGAAGGAAAATTGGCTGAAATAACAACTTATGGAATATTTTAATCACAATCTCTACTACTTATGTATTTCACCGGTGTTCAGGTACCTCAGGTGAAAAGTCACATGCTTTAGCTGAGAAATATTGCTTGACAGTTGGTAACCTCTGCTATAGAAGCTATATGCACAGCTTATCTTGGTAATCCAAGCAAGCACAACGAGATATTATTGCGCCCGGGCGCCAAATAATTGACGGTCCCTCCTTTCTACAACTTCTGGCAATTATCAAAAGCGGATTCGTATAGGAGTGAAACAAAGAAAATATTGATGAAAAAATAATAGAACCATCATCAATACCTCTCTATGATTTGAAGATGTTTTCTGATGCTGTCCACTAGAGGAATTGCCAGAGACCTCCTATTTCCCCCTCTCTTCAGGTTTCAGACGAAAATTTTACCAATACATGTAGTGAACACGTTGAACTTCTATATTATGACCAATCGCTGAACTCAAATGTTGAGAATAATTACCTCAACTTAAGATCATTGAGAATGACTTTGGCCGAGAAGTTTCGTTTTGATTAATACATATGACGAATGCATTCATGCTGAACATTATTTCTTAGAATTTACTTTTCGCGAGTTGCTCTTTGGCTTTCAAAATTGCTATAAAATCTCATGTATGTGATCTTATTCAAATAGATTTATGGAAAACCTGCTTATCAAAGAAAGAAAAAATATTAAAATTTCATCTTCGAGTAATTATAATTGCATAAGTGGACAAGAGAGATGATCTGACTACAAACGATAAAATATTACAAGAAAACTCAATGCGTTTGAAACGAAATAAAAAATATATGTTCATCCTACTATCTTCTTAGATGGAAGAAGATACTCTTAATCTCAATCTCGTTCAAATAAACATGTTTTATCATCCAATAAATTTTATTGACAGCTTACTTTACCATTACTTTTAATGTACGTGCGATAATTTCACGAAAGTTCTCGTAAACAGTTCCAATCTTAATATTCTTAATTCTGCTTTTACTTACTGCAAGGAATACTCTTATCCTTTAACAATAGATAGCAATAATTAATTTCGGTAACCAACATTTTGACTCTTCTTTTGAGCAGGCAGCATTTAATCTTGTTATTTACGAAGGGTACTTGATTAATCAGCAAGGAGATAATTCTTCTCCTCTTGTGGACATCAATGAGTGTGTTGGCTACAGATGTAAACAAATCGTAACCGCAAGTCAGGCGAATGCTTAGCAGTGCCTAGCACGGGAGGCACTTATCGATCAACTACGTCATTTAATCATTTCGAAACCCTGTTGGAGGTCCGATATCCTTTTTCCTTTGAGGCTGCGAGCGAGCAAGCGAAAATGGGCTTTCGTGAATTTGCCCCTCTGCATCGGGATATAGATTTGAAGGTCAGCTTGCCAAAGGGAGGATCTAGGACGCCGACGTGCTCTGGCTTCTCCCTTTTTTCTTTTCGACGGAGAAATTTTCAGGGAATACCCGCAGAAGAAGTACATTTTCGAAGGAAATCAAAGTGAAATTGAATCCGCAGACCTCTCCTCCGCGACCGGAATACAGAGGAGGAAGTTTTAGGTTCAAATCTGGACGACCTCGATATGCAAAATCTTCTCCATCTCGGATGCTGATTTAAAAAGTAATTCTCTTTCGGAACTATTATTCGACATTTTTCTGATACTCGACTCCATATCCATCCTATGATGCTGAGTTTGTTGTCGTTTGAGCTGTTGGGCGGTCTACCCTCAGCTCTTATAGATATGTATGTCTCATCGAAGTAGGCTATCTGAGACAATACGAGCATGAGGTATTTTTAAAATATTAAATAGAGTAATTGGACCAGCGGAATTTGGCTGTAAAATGGTTCCCTATAAATCAATAAAAGAATATATCACTGTTAAGGATTCGAGTTTTGTTGAAACTATTTCAGAACTTATTTACTGCTACTTTTTATTACTTTTCAGAACTTATTTCAGCTACTCTAGATAATAATAATAACGAATAACTTAAAACTAAAGGTCCATGAGTAAATGAAATGTATTCAGATCTCGAATAAAAACTCAACGTCTTATTATTCTCAACATCTTATACTATATTATATATCTTTAAAAAGAATGCTGAACTTACTATATTTATTGGTTAAGCTTAGTAATGTAAAAATTAACAACATTACCGGCCGATCCTACAGATTTACATACTGTAAAAAAATGTTTACATTATTTTGAGTTTAAATATTATCACTATGAGTAATACTTATGAGGAAGAACATTTTTGGAAAGATCTCCAATGAGTATCAGGTGATTGAATAACTTAAAGCGGATAGTTAATGAGCGACAGAGGAGTAAATGAATCTCAAATGTTAGTGGGGCATCTGAATACAGTCGGAAACGAAATTATCGTGGAAGCATTGAATTACGCAAGTCCTAATTGCAAATAATTCTGAATTTTAAATTGAAAATGGCCATTAGTAAAAATATGTCAAAATTCAAAATTAATTGTTGTTCCACTGATATTAATATCGTCACTTGGTGAAACTTCATCTCAGGAATGCAAACAAAATAATTTTACGAAGTTTTTCTACATAAAAATGTAGAGAAACTAGAATCTTATTTGGCAAAATTTACAAAGTAATTTTGTTTCCATTTCTAAATGAACATCCTTTACTAGGAATTATTAATGAGCGGCTACTTGCACTTTCGGTTTCATAGCGGATCAAGGTGTATATACTTACATTTCTACATTATCGAGAACAATTCTAGTTTTTCTTGCAGATGGAACATTTTAAAACGTACAGTGAACTTACCTCCGTAAGCAAAGATATATGCTATAAACTCAATTGTGTTAGGCCGCACTTCGTGGAAGGACATTCTGAACAAAGAAAGAAAACTCCGTAAACTTCCACAGATGATTTTATTTTAACGACCGGTTTCGGCCACTGGCCATCTTCAAGTCAACTTGAAGATGGCCAGTGGCCGAAACCGGTCGTTAAAATAAAATCATCTGTGGAAGTTTACGGAGTTTTCTTTCTTTGTTCAGATATATGCTATCTTTCATCTCGTAAAATTTTGTCGCACACCGGATCCCTGAAATAAGTTCAGCTCTATCGACGTGCACAAAATCGTGGAGAAGCTTCATGTTCATCTCCATACCGCCAAGGTTAATGTATGTTCCGTAAAGATCGAGGGAGTATTCAGAAGCGTTTATTTATACCTACATTACCGGTATTTCAACCGTAACATGTGATGTTCTAGAACATCGTCCTACCAAGTGTCGTTCACCCTGATTCCTTCTTAGCTAACCTAAGGTTATTCGCACCTTTCTCTCCAAAGACTTACACCGTGAGCTCCATGACGTGACTAAATCATGCATATACTCAGAAATGGCTGCACATGTCCGTGCTACTTTAGCCATTGTCCATTTCTCCCTGTCTGCATTCCAGTCACGAATGATAAGCGACACACTCATAGGAACTCAAAAGTATCGCAAACGCAATATGCGTTTCAGTTTACTAACACTCTTCTCCGTTTCCCTGAATTTAGAGCTATGAAAGAATGAACACCAATTCTTTTCTTTGTTTTTCTTAATTTATATATACCCGCCCACAAAATTCCATTGGATTTCTTCGACTAAAGTAATTCTCTCGAGTTACAATAACGACTGTTTCATTTACTATGTCATTACTTGCTTCTAAGAACTTTCTGCGTAAAATGTAATAATTCAAGTACTCTTCTATTTAAATTAATTTTTGCTTGAATTAATCATTTAAAAAACGAGAGATTGCCTTTTTTGCATAACATATAATAGACCAAATTTTTCGTGAATTTAACTGGCAATTGCTTTATAACATTTTAGTTTCATATAATTTAAATAGTGAATTCCATGGCAATAAAAAGTAAATTCTTCAAATTATTTCTTTTTAAAAATTCAATTTCTCTAGCTAATATAATTTCTTTATATGTATGCATTATGACCTTTTGATTGTTTCTAATAGTAGTATGAGGGTCAAAGGTCCATTATAAAAATACAAGGTATCATTAATGAACGGGACTAAGGAATTGAAAGACTCCAAGATAAATCAAAGCCAATGGACAAAGGGAACCTAAAATCCAGATGAATTCTTATATCTCGATGGCTAAAGCATCCTCAGAGGCGAGTAAGTGTCGAATTTTTCCTCTGTTTGCTCTTACGGTTTTTGGAACCTTTTGGTTGATTCAAGCTGATCGCTCAACATCGGTTGTTTGTTCTAGAACAAAAAAGGGAAGCGGCAAAGCATTCCTGGTTCTTTCCTCTCACTGTTTTGAGTTCACTCACTCGCTGTATTTTTAAACCACTGTACCTCATCAATCCATCTTCATAATAGATATCATAAGCTCTGGAGAGGGGATGAGACTCAGTAGACAGGATGATGAGTGAGATAGTTTGCCTTTACTTCCCTCACTTAGCCAAAAAGCTATAGAAGGAAATTTTCCACGTAAGTGCTGCCCAATAATTCCAATACAAATAAAGAGAAACCAAGGTGAATGGCATTACTTATAATAATTCATCACTTAATATCCCTTTTATTTTCACAGTCACATAAACTAGATGAGACGAAAGCAAGGGATAAAATAGTAATATTCTTCGGTTTGGTTCTCGCTTCGGCCCAACAAAAGTATGAAATTTTAGTTTTCAATTTCGATTTCGCTTCTTAAATAAACGTTGAACCGGTTCGAACAGGTTTTTTCATTCAGAAAAATGTTTCCGTGGTAATATTATATCCTTCTAAATGTTTGTTTATTATTTCTGTTTTAATTTACATTAAATTACACTAATTTTAGAATGAACTTTGTAATAGTTATTTACAAGTTGTAGTTATGCATTTTTAGTAATTCTTCCCCCAATTTCATTTAAGTAAAATTTCCATCTTTAGGAACCAAAATCAGAGCGGAATAAAATACGGGTTTTGGTTTAATTTCAGCCTCAAGAATTTAATTTTTTCGGTTTCAGGTCGATACCCTGGAACTGAGTAAATAAAATATGCATTTTTCCTATTTTCTATTAAAATTTGAATGAAAAATATGGTTGCATGAAGAAAATCACCGGAAGGCTTCTACTGTTTCCGTTTTGCATTCATCTCTTTTCTGTAACTGGTTGGCTTCGATTTTCTAGTTTCAGATTTTCATAAACATGAATCTTCCTTAAGTGAGAGCATTCAAAATGTTTACAGCTCGTTCAAATTCCTTCAACCGTGCTGTATTTGCTTTCTTTATGCATCTGCTTCGGAAACGTTCCTCGGAAAGTGGTGGAGATAAAGCAGTCTCATTAAACGTGACCTAACAGTAATTGCTTAATACTAACCATCTAATGGAATGAATGTTCGCAAGACTTTTCAAGAATTTAATAATGCTTCCTCCATAGATATTTCACGCTTTATAAGCATCATGTTAGCTTAAAAATAGAACGTTGAAAATAAATATCCTAGTAAATACTATCCCTCACCAATTGATCAACATCTTGCAGAAAAATCATGTGTGATTATCTTCCGATACATTTTTGATTTACAAAATTTTATTCGAATGTATCATTAAAGGAATGGGATGTAAATTTTAAAATCATCATTGTCTCATTTTCCATCTGAAATTTGTAGCACATAGAGCTCGCCTTACGCTTGATATTTTAATAACTCAAAGAGAGTTCAGACGATTTTTCAGTTTCTTAAATATCCGATGACTCTGGAGAAAGAATTGGAGGTTCTTGGTTATTTCAAATTAAGTAATGGCTAATATTTACATTTGGCCTCTAGTGTCCATATTTATAACCGTAGGAGAAAGAGAGAAAGCTTTTTCTGAGCATAATGATATTCTGATTCTTATCTCTTCTAAAACCTTTGAATCAAAACCCTAAGACTGACCTACCCAAAGAAAACAAGGCTTTGACAACGTGACCTACCGAAAACCTTCCGTTTCCTCATATAGTTCAATACTTCCCGCTGATTTTCCAAGTAAAATAACACCGCGGTCTGTCTCAAAAGTCAGCAGCATTCTCTCGGAGGAAGTCAACACACAACCTGTAGTTGGCCATTTAAGTGGGTTGAAGGTACAGTTAACTTCGATTCTCTCCAGGTCAAGGGGTTTTAGGGGGGGGTGGAGGGGGGAGGGGCTGAAAGAGAGCGGAAGGGGAAAGGAGAGACGGAAGGGGGAGGAAGACGTCGTCATCTCCAAGGGCAATGGTCTCTTCGGATGAGTTGGGGTAGAGAAAGAGAGAGAGAGAGAGAGAAAGGTAGCGGGGGTGGGGAAGGAGGATATAGGTAGGGGTACTTTTTTAAACGTTCGCTTATGGTGGAGTCCATCTTCAAGTTCAGTCACTCCCAAGGATTTATTCCGTCAACCCGTGAAGACCAAGGTTAAGGAGGGTGTATTCTGTGATTGGAGGACCGCAATCGTTTTGATAGCAGGAGTGCAGGAGGTGCGAAAGAGGTGATTGGATCTGCACGACGATGCAGCTATACGTGTCCTTACTGATATGCTTGGTCGTGCTGCCCGCTGCATTGCCGGCTGGCTACGTTCCTAAATGGAAGAAGCAGGTGAGAAGATGCCAAAGAAGAGTAGTATTCCTCCTGGTCTTCCGCGGCTCGGAAGTTCAGTCGTGGGGACTGCCGTTGAAGTCTCCGCTCGATTCTCCCGTCCATGCAGTAAAAATATTCATCTCGCCGGCATTCCTTCCGTCGCTCGCATTATCATTCCAAAACGTCGGCGGTCTAAAGCGCGACGGCTCTTTTTCTTCGCAGGCGTGCATGGAATATGCAGCAGGGCCTTCGTTAAGCCAGAACGTGCCTCGCGTCCCACCTTAATATTCGCGTCGGTGGCGTTTTGATTAGCGTGAAATTTGTTCATATAACTGCGTCAGAGAGTTCGTTTTCCTGGTCGTCGGACGCGCAGCGCTTCCCGTCTCGAATGCGTTATTCGGGCTGGTGAAACTGGATGAATGAGGACGTCCGCTCTGCCCTCGTTGACTCATTTAAATTAAAGATTTCTATAACGGAATATAGAAATCTCTTCCGTAGGGTAGGCTTGGATAATTCTGGTTATGGGGAAGTGTTTGTTTTATTGTTCATATAACAAAGCGTCTATTGATACGGAACATAGGGTGATACGGAAATAAATCTAGATTATTATAGTAAACCTTAAATATTCTTTCACAGGGCCTCTAAGGTAGTACAACTTTTTGGTCTTCGACGGAATACTTACGTGTTAACTCAAACATGGTGACACGTTAAATCATAGTTTTTTTATTGCAGTTTTAATCCTTAGTCTCAAATGAGGCAGAAGAAGTAACAAACATGGGACAGAATATAGTAGTTTCGTAACAAACTCCTATCACACGGAAAAATCTCTAGCAAAATAAATTTGACACATAATACAAATACAAAAATAGAAGATTATGTCACACTCGGATATTACGCGGAGAGTTTACTCAAAGCACGTTTATATGCTTCGGCAAACAGGTTGGGAAGTATTTTTCTGAGGAATTCCTTATGTAATTTCGATTTTATGAAATATTATGAAATAAATTCAAAAATCTTTTATTCGAAATTTTAAATTAGCATTTACCTTACGCTATCAAGGTATACTGTTTGGCCAATGAAAGATAAGAATCCCTCAGATTAACCGATGATATATGTACATACGTATTTTCATTAGTATTTATCTTCGTATATATCTTCTGGTTGATGAAATATATTTCTAATAATTATCTCAAAAAAAGTCGTCTGATTTAAATACAAAATATTTTCGTTTCTCCCTTTTGAAAGATCCAGTTTCTTTCGGAGAATCGATAATTCCAAAAGTCAATTGAATGATACCGATAGGGTAATATTAAATATTTCACGAAATGTATGAGTGGATATGCATATTTCTGGTTTTGAACATTGGAAAAAAAATTCGATCAAATCATCATATTAGAGAACCAAGGCAAGCGGTTTCAGTTTCAATGTTAACTCTCTCATAGATGAGCTATGATAAGATATTATGATAACGTCTCTGAGAATAACTTCTTCGGTAAGAATCTTTCTGGCTCTTTCATCTAGCCACGACGTTGCCAAGAAAAAAATTTCTCATCACGTATGTCATGCAGTTAGTAATAATTGGAGTAGCTCAGGGGAGCAAAAGTTATTGTCATTTATATCATAAAAATTGTTGATATTTACTCAAAAAAAGTGGCTTGAATTTGTAATATCGTTTATATCCGTATTGTGTATATATTTTTCAGGCTTGCGAGGTGCCTGCTACTCAGAACGAAAACAGCCACTACACTTGTGATGATAACGGGGAGGTCCAGTGCTTGCCAGGATGGATGGGGGATCTATGCGATGTTCCCACGTGTAGGAAGGGTTGCCACCCCCTTCAGGGATACTGCAAGCGACCCGGAGAGTGTAGATGCAAGTTAGGTGAGTATCTCATCGTGCGAGTTGCCGTCAAGGTTCAGCAAATTAAAGAATAGAATTATGTCAGTCATACACAACGCTGGGAAAATACTTTTGGACTCATTAAATACTCCGCGGGAAATGAATACCATACGATTGATTTTATTTTCGAGTAAGTCCGACTGAGATGGAGGTTGAATAGTCGATGGTCAAAATTTTAAAAACGTCAATGTTAAAGTTATGTGGTATAAAATAAAAATATTTTTAAAATATAAGTGGGGTAAGGAAATTCTATTTAAGAGTAATGTATGTGGCGGAAGCGAAGCAGAAAATTAGTTGGTTGAACAGTTCTTTTAAGTTAATTCTTGCGGTTTTCGTAACAACGTTGAATTTGATGACGATACAAACAACGAAATATATCAATTTGAATATATCAAAGCTATCATCATATGGATATGATTGCATTGTAGGCATCGTTAAATTCATAAACTCTTAATCGGTACGATTAAAAAACGTTCTGGACTCATTGAGCCCTTACTTCAGGATTATGGTGCTATCACCCGATGCATTTTAGGTTTGCTACAAGAAATATTACCTTTCATTTCAGTCAGCTCCGAAAACATATCACTAAAAATTTTCATTAAACATTATAGTTGTTATAGCATCAGAAATATCAAGTTATATGCCTCTTTAAATATGATAAAAACATTCCTTATTTAATCACGTGAATTAATATTTTAACCAGAATACTTTGTACGCTTTTCTTATTTTCCATTTAAGATGTCATTTTACGTACTTTAAGTTAGGAAAAAGCCTTAATGTGACTTTTCTCTTTGAGAGGTAAAAATGGTATATTAAATATTGTAGTTAATATAAGATAATTTATAAATATTAATAAATATTTTCAATCACACAAATTCAAAATATTGCTTTTATTTTATAAAAAGAAGATTAATCCGTTAGGTCAATAAGAGGATTTGATTTAATAATAATTTAATAGTTATAAAATTGATTTGTTTCTCTGGAAGTGACATCTTTCGACCAACTTTACAGGATTTTACGGAGATCGGTGCGATAAATGTATAGCTCTCCCAGGATGTCAGCACGGATATTGCAATTCAAGCTTCGAGTGCATTTGCCACGAAGGATGGGATGGCCTGTTCTGCTCTGAACGTAAGGATTTTTAAGTTTACGATATTTTATCGGAAAAACAAATTGATGACGCTATGGAATAATTATAAATCAAGTACGTCTATTCCTTGCCATATTATAATGCTATTTTTTATGGTTTGCAGCTATTTGCAGGAAAGACTGCCATGCTACCAGAGGATACTGTGAATGGCCCGGAGAATGTCGGTAGGTAGTTAATAGTATTAACTACTAATATAGTTAGTAGCTCTGATTTAAACTTAACTTAAAAGGATAAATAATTTGTCGTTCGAATAAATGATTTTAATTTCATTTAATTAATTATGCTCATATCGTGATTATCGTGATATCGCCCCCTAATTAAATATGCACACGATTCTAGATACACATTAAAGTTGTAAGCAACCTAGTTTCCTCGATGATTTGCTGTTCTTTGCAGCATAATCCGAAAAATTCATAGATTTTTCCTAAGATACATTTATACAACGTTGCATGAGTGACATTATCTCTTGAGCTTTATCTCTCTCTTTTCGTGAAAATAAAATCTCTACCTTCTGCTATTCCTCCGCAGTTTCTCGCTTTTGTTCCTTTTTTGTTACGGCTATATTTAAAATATGAGCATGTTTCAGCTATTATTTCTACAAGTTAAGGTATTGTATATCTCCTTACACACTGGTCATGTAGACCATTCAAAAACGCACTTGTGTTAAAAATAATTGCCTGTTCGTTAGTTACTTTTTCTCTCGTGTTTTTTTCTGCACAATGACCTCATTTTACCAATTTCATATGTGTTCAATTTTGTTTAATCGTATTATTGATGATAATAATACAAAAGTATCCGCAATGTATATCGATAAGTATAATGAGTGAAGGCGTGATTCCTTTTATCCTCTGCTGGACAATATCAGTATTTCTAGTTAGTGCTGGAGAATTCTTACGCTTTCTATTCCATGGAAGGATGTGGTCTAGCCAAACGACATTTACAGTGATATGCGGTCAGTATATCGACTCCCATGGCGCCGTATTTGGCTTTTCTAGACCGCTCGAACCTGCTACTAATTAATTCAGGTAGCATTCCGAATTATCTTATGATACTGAGTAAACAGTTAACATACTGAGCCCCACCTGGAATCGAACCTCTTTCAACTTGAAATTGAACGAATTACCCACTTGGCTATCGGGTGTTAATCTCAAGCCTCATCCATTTCTTCGGAAATATAATTTGAATAAGAAGGCTAATGAGTTAGTTTGAGAAGGAATGTTTGAAATTATACTTGAATATAGTTTCAAACGTTGTTTTAAGTTAGGTGACCGAGTAGTAAACTTGATATACTATTCATGACAGAAATTAGACTCACACTGATTCCTCTAAACATTTAGAAACAGTCAAAATGCTCATAATCATAAAACACTTCAAATAAAAAATTTATGAGTACCTATATAAACTAAAAACCACGATGTATCCCTGAGAACAATCTAGAAACATAAATTCAATAAATTTTCGACTTTTCACTACCGTTTCTTCTTAAATTCTTCTCTTTATTCTCCAGGAGGATTTCCGTGTTACTCAGGATCTCTGAAATCAGTATTTTAGGCTATCATGACCTTTAGGGTAAACTCTCTGAAAGGAGTTATTTAGCTCTAAAATATTTTGTCTAATCTCAGCATTATAGCAATAGATAAACTTAAAAGCTGTATTGACCATAATTGACCCTTATTCTTAATATGGGAACGCAGTCACTTTCGTAACAGTCGCTTAAAGATTATAGAATATGACAGAATTAAGCGCTATACCGTTGTTTGAATATGGATCCTCTCTCTGACGCATTATATATCAAACCTATGTTCTTCGAAAGAATACCAATCATTTTCATTCTCATAAATCGACAAGAGGTAGTGTTGAGTGAGTTGTTTTCTCCTCATCAGTGAGATATCGACCTGTTTTTTTCCCCTCTAAGATGCCGTCTCGGTTGGGCAGGAGAAACATGCCAGGAATGCCAAGTATTACCAGGTTGTCAACACGGTTATTGCACGAAACCTTTGGAGTGTCGCTGTAACGAGGGTTGGACTGGACTAATTTGCCAAACGCGTAAGTTCAAAGATCCCTCATTCAACACATGCACGGATTTGAAAGACAATGATTTATATATGTCTCACATTGTTTTCTCCTGATTTGCAGCTATATGCGCCGATAGCTGTCACAAAGAAAGGGGATACTGCAGGAAACCCGGAGAATGCAGGTTGGTGAAAAAAAATCTAGATCGATATCTCTCTATCTACGAAGTGATCAATATATTCTAGGAATATTTCTCCACCTTTTCAATGGGCTTATGACATTGAATTTAATAGAAGTAAAAAATATCTTCTAATGAATATTGATAAGAAGAACGCTGTTTTCCGGTGATTAATGAAACGTTTGAAGTATTCTTAGAGCAGTTTTTCTGATATCACCTTCCAAGAAAACTTTTCATAATATTCAACATTTTTCGTTAATTATTATAGATGTTTCCTTAATTTAAGCGATATTTAAAATTTTACTTCGGTTTCTGGAAATCGTCGTGTCATTTCTAAACGTGTTTGTCTGATGTTATTTTCTTCAACTTTTATTCCAAAAGTAATTAAATCATATATGACGATGAATGCAAATATTGTGGTTGTTAAACGAGCCGTCTACAAGAGATTTGATGGAGTAGTTGAAAGAAATTGTTTAAGAAGTCAAGGAAAGAAATCTACGAAATCGTTTTGATTATACCAAGTGAATGGATGAAATAAAAGGTTTTATTTTCGCAGCAAAGATTCTTTTTGGAATTTGGAAAATACAATTCTCATTAACTAATTTTTCTTTCCTAATTTCAAACGTATCCCGTACAAGTGAAATCTATTCCAATGGATTTAATTGATTTATTTCTGATAATGCAAAATATTTCCCAGTACAATCAGAAACCTATCGTAACCAAACTCACTATTGATACTATATCTAATCGGAGTCAGATAGCTCATTTCACTATATCAATGGCGCAAACATTTCGTTTCAGATGCAAGGTTGGATGGTGGGGAAAGAACTGCGATCAATGCTACCCTTATCCTGGTTGCGTGCATGGAAATTGTAACAGACCCTGGGAATGTAACTGCGACTCAGGATGGGGAGGTCTGCTCTGCGATCAAGGTTCGAATCGAGTCATTTCATGGCTTTACTTCATGAGAATATGAACATTACCATTACTATATTCATGGCTTAATTTCATGATGACAAATATTTCATTAAATAAGCATATGAATAATGTCACCTATCTTTAATTTCTCTTCTGCAGAACTAACTTACTGCGAGAACAATAAAGGACTTTGTGAGAACGGGGCAACATGCGTCAGCTTGACCGAGGAGGATGGAAACTATCGCTGCTTGTGCAAAGAAGGTTATACTGGAAGGAACTGCGAAGTCATGAAAGTGGTACAAACAGAACAAACCACGGCTGCATCCACGACAACTAGCGCTGCATCCACAACGACCAGTGCTGCATCCTCAACAACTAGCGCTGCGACTACATCAGAAACCTCCGAAAGCAATGAAACAGGAGGGAGAAAGACAGTGAAGAAACAGAAAGCATGATTAAAAAAACAAATAATATATTCAGGTGACACCGTTAGATCAGGAAGGTATAGAAAGACTGACATGGATACTTCCAATATTTATGCGCATCTAATTTATGGCAGTTTTTTTCACAGTTAATACTCATTCAGATATTCAAATCTTCTATTTATAATGGCTAATTTATTTATTTATTGACACACTCTTATGTTATGCTGTTGATGTGAATGTTGATCAATAAAATCCATTTGATATTTCTTCCTTCTTTAAGTTCTTTAATCCGTTCATATTTCGATCAAATCGACGAAGTTCGACTGATTAAATCTCCATCAAGGTGTAAGTGTGATTAAATCATGCTAACAATTCCTTAAGTCATAAGCAATCAAATGGGTATGGGCATAGAGTAAGTATATACCTTACTCTATGGTTTGGCCATAATTTAGAGATCGCTGGTTTAGAATTATGTTTTAATAATGGAGTCCTACTTTTTCGCCCTTAAACTCTATGGGTGCATCTGCCTTTATTGGTATACGTTTATAACAGGGGTCTCCAAATTTTTGAGAGACAGGCCGCATAAGTTCAACTAAAAATAATTCAACTATAATGTATAATTTCAAGAAATAACTAGGACCGGTTCTAAATGATCTCCCTTTTACGAGTCTTCAAATATATAATTTATCCTGTTTAAAAACTAGTAACTGAAATGACTTCAACGGGAAATTTGTATACATCTGAAGTATACGAAAATAACAAAGTAAAAATATTACAAGTCTCATCTTGATGATGTACTGAGCGTAGCATCCGATTTGCTAGAGAGACTATAATTTGAAGATCACTAGTATTATAAAAATGATCGAGGCCTACTCCTTCACCCTTACAGTTTATTTTTGTTTTTATTCCATATGGAACCAAAAATCTTCGTTTGAAATCTTTTTACTAAAATAGTCGAACAAAAAATATTAATCAATACGCAGTATCACGTATGAAAATACAATAGCAAGGAAAAAATGCTCAAGAGCTCTCCATGTAAAAATTTTGCGCGCAATTTCAGTAATATTAAGGCAAGTTCTAAAGTTCTTATTGTCATGATTCACTTTTGGCAATATTTAAAATTTTCATATCATATTAAATGCCATGTACTAATTTCATTTTATTCGAGTCAAAATATCTCTCTAAAATTTCATCAGTCTTAATCTGATAATTATTTCTTGTTTGTATGAAAAATTCTTATTCTTGTGTACCATAACCTGTGGTATCACGAGAGCTTCCACTCGTGCCTACAATGCTTATAATAGATTTTCTTTGAACATATTTTATATTTATAAAACCTATTCTTCGCTTCAACTTATCTCATAATTATGTCTAGATTTCTTTCCAACCCAGTTGGGGGTAAAAAGGCTGTGCTTACGAAGATAGGAAATTCACGTCTGTTTGAGACATACTTATGAGAAATATTTTTTAATGAATATTATAGACAAATTCTAGTTTTTGTTTACTTTTAAATTATTCGGTTTTAGTGAAGTTGTTTTGCTCTCCGCTATTTAAATTATTTTAAGTTTTTATATTGATTGATAAGCGAAGGCTTTATGGCCATTTATCGATTTCTTAGATTAAGAAATTATTCAACCATTGTAGGAGTAGCATCATTAGAGTATCGCGTAACTTTTTCATCGTTTGTGAGCTCGAAAGTATAAAATTTCTCTTACGTAAAGGCGTAAGTTGGTGGATTGCCAAGTCCATAGTTTACAAAGTTCCAGATATTTGGAGGATTCGCTCATAAAATACCGATTTACGGAGACTTTCCTTATGATAAATACTTTTCAAAGATATTATGCGATTGAAGTTGGAGACATTGATGTCATAAGGATACTCCTTTTTAGTGTGAACGAGGAAGCTATTTTCAAACCTGGTTCCTAGACATTACGCTTCTGTTTTGTTCCAATATTTTATTTGTAAGTTGCGTTATGCAGGTAGCGTTAAAGGCTCTGTGTTGCTGACGACAGGAGTTTGGATAAATTGTTTTGATATTAATTCAAGGGAGTTTTAGCTTGAATCTCATTACATTCTCTGAAAATCTCTAAAAATGGAAGGAATTGGAGCAGAAGTAAACCAAAAAGTGAAGGTGAGAGATTTGTTTTATCGGTGTCTGCTGGATAGTTATCTGCTACTTCCTACAATGACATATGCGACGATGTTAAAATGAATAATAACTTATTTGAGGACATTTTCCGAATCTATTTAAATTTGCACTATGCTATTATTTTATTCCAGTCTGCCATCAAAGCAAAATTGGTGGAACTAGGCGTTTATGTGGGTGAGTTAAGTGAATGAGTAATAAAATTATTTATAAACGTACAATTGAAACAAGTATGCGTTTATTGTACCATATAATGTAATCTTTCAATCATATTTATCTCTAAATTCACTTGTTGTGATTATTAGTTTACTCTCTTAACACCGTTATGTTGTTTTCGTACATTTTTCTCTTTTTCTCCCTATTGTTTTCTTACTCAATTTTCATGGATTGTTTCGTAAAATTGAAATATGCATGCAGTGAATATTTATAAATCTGTTACGTGGTTATCTATTCTCATCTGTGACGTTTGATATCTTTGACAAATCCTTCTTCACCGTCGATCGAGAAATGTTCGAGTATATTTTATTTCATTCATTTTCAGATGAGGAGCTCCCCGATTACATAATGGTTATGGTTGCCAACAAGAGAACAAAAAGTGAAATGGTAGAAGATCTACAACTTTTTTTGGGAGCTTTCACAGAAAAGTTTATCTCTTGGTTACTTCAAGTTCTTCAGAAATTACACGAAGTGACAGCTGCCAGTATAGGTACTTCCTTCTTTTTTATTTATTCTTTTATTTTAAGCTAAAACTTTGAGTGTGAAAGTGTAATTGAATATTACATTGAATATTACATTACATTACGTAAAATGTAATCGAATGCATTTTGAAATCCCTTCGATATAGAATGTTTTGAGCACATATTTCCCATTCTTGTTAAAAAACTTCAATCATATCTTTATAAAATTAGAGTTATGTCGTTCAAGGAAGATTAACATGTTTATCATAGATTACACCAGTCTACTTAAACCAAAATGATGATTGAGGAAAACTGAGGTAGAATCATCAAAGAGCATGTTTTGAATTTCTTACATGTATTAATCAGTTAATCCTTTCACTAAATTCATTTTTACTTCAATTACTCATTCAACAATAAAATGAGGGAGTTGTTTTAGATTTTATCAAATAGGTAAATAATAGACTACCACATGATCCTCTGAAAAGGCTTGAAAGACAAGAAAATTAATCTCCAAGCATAATTCATGAATTGATTTTCTTTTGGTTTCAATTTTTGTTGTACAATATAACAGGCTTGATGGAAATATCTTTTCAAAGAATATTTGAATAGACTTTAATGAAAGACAAGACTTGACTAATTCCACTATCATTATTAGTATTAGAGAAATTAGTCGATTCTTGTGTTCAATTTCATTTAAATATTTGATTGGAGTTCCTATGAAGAGATTTAGCTTAGACTTACTGTGAAGTATTTTAGAAATATGAGAGAGGTCATTTCAACAGATTCCTTCATGTTCTAGTGTAAACAGGAGAGTTCTTATCTTTTCATATATTACTTTTCAATAAGCAATCTCAAATTTGGAAGAATTCTCATAGTTAGTAATTGAAAAACCGTTATTGTAGGAATATGGATCTTATATGTTGATGACCCTTCAGCATCTTCAGTTGAAGTTAGAATTGATGAATTCCATCTCCATTAGGTCCTAAGTTATTTGTTTCTTCTCAAGTTGGAAAAAGGGACCTTGAGTTAAATACAATAATAAGTTTCTACTGTAGAGGGTTGTTTGTTGTTTATTTGATTTGGATGTCCAAATTTATACTTTATTTTTGTAACTGAGGTTTAATTTGATATATTAGTAATTTTCCAAATCTTATTTAAAAGCAGTCAAGCTGTGGAATTTTCTACTAGGAATATTTTATAAAATGCATAATTAAATTATGGCTGCTCATAGTTTCAATTTCTTGAAGTAGCATTTGATGCGTTAGTTTCATGGTGTTCATATCATTTCTTAATTCAGAATGCAACTCCTTTATTGTGATATTTATCTTCATATGTATCTTCAGCTGTGGGTCAGTCAAATATTTGCGATAATATTGTTAATTTACTATCCATAAATTATTGAAAAATTTGACTTTTTCATAGCTACTGTTATTTCTAGCTGTAATTTATTTTATTATGAGAAGTATCAATGCAGACTTATTTTTGGGATTGGTTTTTATCTGAATTAAGAGCCATTCATTTATTTAGGTGCTTTCTGTACTGGGAAGATGCTAGTCCAACAGATGTCTAATCAAGCATTGAAAAACTTCTGTTTCATTATCAGCTATTCTCCAATTTTATTTTCTTGCCATAATTATGATCTTAGTAGATATCAGACAATATTTATCTGAAGATGCAAGAATACTTGCAAAACTCATGGTGTAATAAACATATTGTGGGAAGATAATGAATAATTTTTAATTAAGTCTTGATTCCAAATGTTAATTTTATCTTTGAAGTAAAATATTGTTAATAAAATATACTGATGATTACTATTCCTTTTTAGATGCCAAAAGAGCATCATCATCCCTTCCTTTGGACAAGGACAAGGATAAAATCATCAAGAAGAAGAAATTACCTTCAGCAGAATCTGAACCTGAGTCAGTTAAGAAGAACCGAAAGAAAAAGACAGAAGTGGTGGCAAGTAAAGAGGTGCCTGCCAAGAAATTGAAGAAAAGTAACATCTTGAAGAAAAAGTCAGGTAAACCAGAAGTTGTAAAGGTTCCAGAGAAAAGACCCATAGAAAAGACTGAAGTGCCTCTAAGGGAGAAAAAGGACCATGTTGAGAAACCTAAGGAGACAGTGTCATCTACAGCTGAGAAGAGCATCCAACCAACTCTCCCACATACTTCTCGCCCAAATCCTAAACCAGTCCTCATGGTTAGTGATGAGGATGATGAAGATTTCATTAATATCAGGGCAGATGCTGAAGCTGGTAATTCATGTTATATTAATTCTAGTTTATATTTTCATTATACAGTACTTTTGTCATGCTTTAGCCGAGAGCCCAAGGAAAATACTCCTCTATACTAATTTGGCTCTGATTTATTTGTGATTTTTCTGCTAGGATTATAGTTTTCTTGTATCTATGGTGGTTAGGTTGATTGTAAATTTTGCTTCTTTACAAATCTTAGTGTTATCTCAGTAATGGATCATAAATGATAATGGTTTTTTAGAAAAGGTCCGCATTTTCTGGATATACTTTTACAATTCTTTATGCAATCCTTATCATGCATAATGGTTAATGTTGTTATTCTATGTATTTTCTTTTACTTGCTTTGAATAGGTCAGTAAGAATTCTTTCTTTTCCCCTTAAACTTAGATCAAATTCTGTATTACCTCAGCAAGTTACTATGACCCATTTAAAATGGTAAAATTCATTGGGAAACGGCCTGTCATTTCTTTTATGTATATATGTGAGGTTATTTTTTAGGTTCTTTCCTTGTAAATTTCAAGATTTGTTTGGATGATGTTTGGTAGAAATTCTTAAAGCTCTCACATTTACTTCAGGTAACATTTACCTAACTTATTTGGTTTTGTATTTGAATAAATAGTGATTTATAGTAATAAATATACATTTTCATCTTTGCAGATCTTGTGAGCGAGCTTCAAGAGGAAGTCAAACCCCCTCCACCTCCTCAAAAGCCTGTGGCTCAAGTGTCATCTTTAAAGAGCAGTGAAATAACTTCCCACAGACTGTCAGATTCTAGTCAAGAAAGCTCAGTTAGAGCTCCAAAACTTTCGAGGGAATCCCTTGTTTCTACTCACAAAGATACTAGATCACACCGTTCTGATGATGGTAAGAATCAAACCTTATGTGCTTTTGATTTATAGAGCTAAATTTTATTTACAAAATGACTGATCATATTGCTTTTCTTTAAAGATAACTATACCATGCCCAAAACTCATTTGGAAAGCGTAGCTCAGATTTCATCAAAACCTGCTGTTTTAAGAAGAACCCAAGGAATTACTTCAGTTGCCGATAGCTATCGTGATTCAGGGGATCATCAGGTATTTAAATCAATGTATAAAAATAGATATTTACCTTAGTTATTTTATCATATTTTAGAATCAATACTATTGTGATTTTTTTATGGTATTTAAGAAAGGGAATACAAAGAAAAGTAGAAAATGAGTGAAAGGTATGTTATTGCTTCATCTTGTTTATACTTCATTTGTTTCATTCATGAATGATGTTTTATTAAGGATGATGATATAATTACACAAGACCATCAAATTATGTAAATAGAATTATTAACCCTTTGAAGAACATAATTTGATGAATTTCAAGTTAAAGTTTCATTTTTCAATTAATTAAACAGAATAAAAATAGCTATGATAAAAAAGGAATAGACAAACTACATTTGAAATTAAGAGGTGCATTTTAGTATGAAAGATTTTACACAGAATTTAGGTATATCATTAGGTTAATTTCTTCATAATTATTATATTATATTATATCATCTAGAAAATGTTATTTAACAAGGAAAATATTTTCAATCAGAAAATATACGAGTTTTCATATTGTATGTAGCTTTATTTGCTTGTGTTTGATTTTATTTTTTTGTCTATATTATGGTAATTTTATCTTTAATAGACAAGAGATGAAGAAAAGAATGTTGAAGTGCACAGAGTGCAACCAACAAGCAAGGTCACTTTGGTATCTCGCACTGGAAGCATCAAGTCTAGGTTGGGAAAGAGGCCTACCAGAGAGGAGTCACCTCCAAGATCAGAGAGGATGAAGCCTAAAGGTGTACCAAGTGTTGTAAAAGTGAAGGGGAGGCCTAAAGTGCCCTTATCTGCTCAAGCAAATAAGAATCTCATCTTAAAAGCTGTGGCAGAGGCACAGAAATCTGTGGCTTCATCACTTATTCGGCAAGAACCCATCCTTGTAAGTGTTACTGAAGGTGTTGGCTGCCTGAATGGCGAAACTACGTAGCTTGTTAAGATACAAGTTGATAATGCTAGAGAATAAATTGATTCTTCATTTATATAAGATGATAAGATAGGAGACATATTTTGAAATTTTCAGTTGGTTTTGTATTCACCTTGGGAGTGGTCATTGATGAAGGTTATCTAAAACTTAGAGAGAAATGAACAATAAATCCTTATTAAAAGTTTATAATTTTCAGTCGATTAGAAGATATTCTCAAAATATCAATTTCATAGTATTAATCAAAAGCACACTGTATTTATCAAAGAATAAGATGATCAAATTCTCAGCTTTTCAGATATGGAAAATGGGTTTTCATCAATTTCTTATTATGATTTTTTCTTAAAAATTCGCTCTTTTTACAGTAACTGTTTTTGGCCCTCTTTTACTAATGATGGTATATTGATTTATATGAAAGTTGTATTATATGCCAATGACATTCTACCAGCTTCTGTTTTATATATACATCTTGGTTTCATAATGTTCTAGAGAAATGAATCAGAATTTATTTTCTTTATTTAAGATCTTTTAGTTATGATGTGAATGGATAGGGTTAATCAATTTTTTCCTCTTAGTTGATGTTCTTATTCTTATCTGCAAATGAATTCATGCTTTCGCTGAAATGTCTCTTATGTTTAATTTCATTCTATTTTTCATTTTCTTTGTGCATCTATTGATTTACTTTCTTAATGCTTTGTTTTCAGAAAAGTCAGGGGTTGTTAACAAAGAAGAATCGTGGTGAATTCAGCAAGATTGCAGTTACACTTCCAAACCCAAGAGTAACATCTACAGCTCAGCCAGGTAAGTCAAATTTCTTGAGTTTCACAAATTTTATTTATTGCTTTGCTTTATTTAATTCATAATATCAACCTTTATTTGAAGTGCGAAGAGCACTGCAAGATGAGGCGGCTCAAGATCACTTAATGTATCGACCTGGTATTGTGAGAGATATGCCTGATTCTCTTCAGTCACACTCAAGACAAAGCAGTCTAATATCATCTGATGATGTTTCATCTACAAGAAACTTGCCTTCATTTGGTGGTATCATTACTTCTGGTGATCATGCATCAGGACATAGTCTTCTATCCATGCGTGAAGTGCCGCCTATGGGTGAACTGCCTTCCATAAACAGCATGATATCCATGAATGCATCGCTTCACACCCTCTCTTCCATTAATGATGATGTATCATTATGCAGTATACCTACAGTGCATGAGCAGGCTCCAGCTCACAACCTTCCCCCTACCCAAGACCAATCTTCTGATCTCCCTTCACCTCATAGTCTGCCAGCCATGGAATTGCAGGAACCTACCATCAATGTTGCGCAACCAAGTCAGAGCCTGCCCCAGTCATTTCAAAATCAACCTCAAGTAACACATTCGCACCAGCTGATTCGTAACCAATCCCAAGTCATTTTACAGCAGTCTCAGAATCAGTCTCAGCTGATTCAAACTCAACCCCAGCCAGACATTGTTGCAAGTCTGCATGAGGGACACGTTACGCAGTCATGTGTGCGTCGAGGTGAGTTAGCAATTAATGGCTGTTCTGCTAATGTAACAGTTATGTAGTTTATCAATAGTATAGTTTGAAGCAAGTATGCTTACTTTTCATCTTCATTCACATGTTTTCAAAGACTAAATGACAACCATAAGCTATTATTCATAGTGGGGAGCCTGAAATTTGGCTACTTTTGTGATTTGTGAGAAGTTTGTTTAACCTTACATTTTGAATAAAGGTCATCTGGGATCATTGCCATAGCATTGTCATTGAATTATCATATTTTTTAAAATTTTTACTAGTTGATTAGTTAGTTTTTTCAAATGAAATCAATCGATGAAGCCTTGAGTTTGTGGAATTCCATCCTAGGTAAGGAGAGAAATGACTTTGCAAAATTCCACCATAGGTACACCTTCGGTGGAATTTTGCAAAGTCATTTCTCTCCTTACCTAGTTAGTTTTTTGTTAATTTTATGTTCAGCAGGTTTGAATACAGAATGAATTTAAATTCATTTTATAAGAGCATCAATTACCTATTGTTAACCAATATGTGAGTGCCCTGAAGATAGAGATCTGCAAAGTTAATCTTTTAAAGCAAATCTATATTATGATTGCTTAAGAATGTAAATTTAAACCCAGCTGTTTTGACCTCAATTGAAGCCATTGTTGGACTTGTCCCTAGGGTGGTTGATTAAATGTACTCTTCATAATATTAGCCTGTTTTCCCTAACAATTTGATAAAACACTATGCATGATTTATTGGTAGTTAATCGTACAATTCTTGAATTCTATAAACTCTCCAAAATTTGTAGATATAGTAAGCTGTAGTTAGGATACATTAAGATGTATATAGTGAGATGAAGGAAAGTTTGTTCATCCAAATTTTTTATCATTGCTAATGATGTAATTGATCATAAATAATCCTTTGCTACAGTACAATTAATTTTCATATATAACTATAAATATAATGCATCATATGCTGCCAAACTATGGCTCTACTTTTACAAGAATTTTTTTTGGAATATTAAGTAATATATCAAGTCTTTAAGACCTGAGACATAATATTCATGAATTTCTTAGATAGCAAGCTGGTTTGTTTCCGGATAATGCTTTGTAATTCATGTAATTGAGTTAATGAGTTGTTAACTTAGTTGTTAGGGCTTCACATAATGTTATATCTGCTAATGTTTAGTTTAGCCATTAAGCACATCTATTATTGCATCTAAAATATTCTAAACCCATCTTTCAGTAAGCAGAAGTAGTCTTGAAAGGATGACAATGACCGAATGCTCAGAAAGCCCAGTAGATGGATCTCAGATGAAACAAGCCCCAGATCTCTGTGTTGAAATGGAGTATCAGAATGGTGACAGTTCTAGGGACATAGAAAGTGGATCTTATCAGGAAGGAATCTGTGTCTGTCCTGATTTGGAGGAAGAATCCGTTGAAATGCAAGCAAAGTCAGTCTCACCAACAGTGGATTCGCCAACTCAAATGAGGCCTTGCAGTCCTCAATTTTTTGTGACTCTTAATGGATATGATCCTCAAATTCAAAATGGTGGTAGTAGGATTGTGAGAAGTAATCTTAGTGAATTACCTAGGCGATTTCTAGTGCCTGATAGTGAGGAAATGGAAGAGGATGAGGAGTATATGGATGAAGGTATTGGAGATGAGGATATCAAGCAAGAGACAATGAATGTGAATGATGCTGAAATGATAGATGATGAACTGGAAAAAGACATGCAGTCAGTGGGATCCATTGCCTTCAGGAATATTGGCCCAGAAAATTTAGGTATGTGTTTAGAAAATTTTTCACTGACTAACCCTATACATAATAATAGGTAGACGTAACAAATCTGATGATACTCTATGAGAATCATTTTTCAGTCTTAACTTCTTTTTGGTTAGCTTTTAATCTACTTTTAACTAATTCTCTTTTGTTATGCAATAGTGAAAAATATGTGAAAAATTATATCTTGTTTTTTTTTTAGTTTCTTGGATGTTTTTTGTTTGATTCTTGTGACCTTGTTTTACATGGACATGATACTAGAATATAAAAGTTATAATATTTATTTAGTTACTAAAATAAAATTCCAGTGTTCTTAAAACTTTTTCAACCTAAAAGGCTTTAAATCGGAAGATAATTTTTACGGGTGATTTAATTTCTATTGGAACCTCAATATAAGCTTAGAATTTTTGGTA
Organism: Pachydiplax longipennis; assembly: GCA_036926295.1. Classification (NCBI taxonomy): domain Eukaryota; kingdom Metazoa; phylum Arthropoda; class Insecta; order Odonata; family Libellulidae; genus Pachydiplax; species Pachydiplax longipennis. The sequence goes on along the minus strand of JAVFKF010000001.1, from coordinate 16,393,195 downwards.
GTCCATTTGCAGTATCTCTGTTCACATCCTTTTTCTTCTCATTACTTTCTCGTTGCATCCATGAGCAATATCACGTGTAAAGCCTATTAATTTTGTTTAATAGAATGGCTGTTGTTTATGTAGCTAATACAATAATGTTGAAGTTTCATTGTGTGCGGTTTCTTTGTTGGAGAAAATTATATCTCGGAAAAAAAATTTTCTGAACTGGTTTGGGGGAAATATTCTCATTCAAGTACTTTTAGAGTTGCTCTGCATGTTAAAGCTAGAATAATTACCCATGTTATTGGTTCAATCTTTGACTGACATTTAGAAAGATATTTTGGACTTTAAGATCACCTAAATAGAATTTAGAAGCTCTCATGCGTACAACAGTTTAAGAAGATTGAAGGAACATTTATGCAAAAAATTAGTTGTTTACACATATGTCCTGTTAATTGCTTGAGAAATGACTCTTTTTAGATTTTTATTATATAGTAACAATATTATAGTAATTTATAAAATTTTCCAATTTACATAGGTTAAGAAAGTTGTATTTGAATCGTGGTTTACATTTTGAATCAGAGAGAGTGAATTTTCATAGCACAATCAATGGGATTATTGAGATGAAAAATAGTCTGATCTACAAAAGGAGAATTTAAAAAAATGTCTCTCAGGACGTTTAGAGAGAAAAAGTATCTTGGGGTTGTTTCCTGGATAGCCAATTGGGATGAGCATTCGGTTTTTGTTAAATTAATTTAATATTTTAATATACAAATAGCAGGTTGCAGTGATGAGTAAACAAATAAAGAATTGCAAAAGGTGGCAGAAGAGGAAAAAACTTGATTGAAGGAATAAAGTCTTAGAAGTAGAAATGAATGGGTCATGTAGTGAGAGGGGATGTATTTACTAAAGAAGTAGGATTTCAGGGCTAATCTCCCTACCATATGAGTGAAGATTTTCTTTGCAAAAAAATTAATGAAAAATATTAAATCTGTCAAATTGGGTAGTTCATTACCGGTTGACCGAAATTGTTTTTTATTCTTCAGTTTGTTGTCCAAAAATTTCTTTGGGTCATCAATTGAAACTATTGTTTCTTACAATTACATGATTTAAAGGTAAATATTGCTAAGCTTTCTCTTCTAATGAAGTTGAATTTTCTTTCTTTCAGATGAAAATAGTGACCTGTCAATGAAAGTGAAAACTATTGAGAGGTGTCGCTTTTGGCCTGCTTGCAGGTCAGGTGAGAGGTGTGAGTTCCATCATCCTACTACCCCTTGCAAGTAAGTTAATGATCAATTATTAACTTGATCTATATGTATTTACTATCTTGAACATATTTACATATTTCACATGCTGATAGGGTAATATTACAGCAAACCTCTGTTGACTTTAGCCTAGGCTACTGCTAGAAAATTTGGTTGTGATTGCATTTTGTATGTTCTTGTGCATTTGTTTATATGAATTTCCATTTATCATTTTCAGGGCATTTCCATCTTGTAAGTTTGGTGACAAATGTTTGTATATACATCCCAACTGCAAGTTTGATTCAGCTTGCACAAGGAAGGACTGTCCCTTTACTCATGCAATTCCTCGATCTTTAGTTATTGCCCCTGTTCCAGGTAAAGGATCATGATACCATTATATAGATTTAATTGATGTTATTTTATTGGAATTTTACTTTAAACAAAAAAATGAAACATTTTGAAAGATCAACTTTATGACCATCCAATCATCATTGCTGTCAATGTATGCTAATCGGATGAATTATTTTTGTTCCAGCTCCAATTCGTGCTCCACCTCGACCTGCCCAAATTCAGTGTAAATTCTTTCCAAAGTGCACAAATGTCAACTGCAAATTTTTTCATCCAAAGGTGAGGATAGCTATAAATTGGGTTTACTTAATTTTATGAACTGTAGATAGCATGCACTAACAATTACGTGGATACTTAGCTCTTCTTGGAAAGGGTTATTACCTCAAAAATCATGCTATTAATGCATCAATTATTATAACTTTTCTGTTTCTGTGACATTAGGCCAAAATTACCTCTATTTTATCGAACATCTAATGTCATTATATCATAAATCATATCAGAAACAATGGAATACAATTAACTTATGAGTAGAAAAATAAGATCATTATATACAACATACGGAAAGACTTGGGTTGTGAATTGGATCATATTGGTAGGTAATAGCATCTAAGGTAAAATAATTAGAAGTATTTTGTAGTAATTTCTGAGAGAATATGAAGATTTGTTTTATTGTAATTTAAGTAGTTGAGGTGTAAAGCATTAGTGTGATTTAATGCTTACTTCATAAAACATTCTCAACACACACTGTAAAATCATAACTAAGTACGACGGTGTTGTGATTTCAATTAGTTCCTCTTGTAATCTTTTTGAAAAAAAGATGGATTCTTGTAATTGTCGAATATTTTGACGCAAGAAACAATTATGTCGTGTATTCAGCAATAATAATTAAGAGGAACTGAGCTCTTGTTAATAATTGGCTCAACTGGCGTCCTTGTCTATCCAATTTGAAAGGGTCAAGTCGATTGCTTTAAAATTTCCATGTCTAGTATCGTGAAGACGGCAGTTTTCTTCAAGATTTCTCGTCGAAAGTCACGTAAATCCTCGCCAAAATGTCTGCAGGAACCCTTAGTTTCCTTCCCTGCAGCGTTCATAGTGCCCTTTTATATCTTTTCGCAATTTCGCGAAGGCATCCACTCGTGCCAATTTCTGCCTTGCTTTTCGCCCAGAAAATTCGAGAGGCGTCCTCCCCAGAAAGGGCTACCGCTGTTTGAGGAACCTCGTTGCTCGGAGATCGTGCCTTCGCTTCGTTTCCTCCCGATGATTTATACGGACTGCCCTTTGGTGGTGCTTCGGATTCCCTAGTTAGCTCGCCTCCATTCGCCATGCCCTCTTAACCTTTGAGGAAGGACCCTTTTCGTCTGCGGGAGTTCGTTCGAACTGAAGCCTCGTTGGGATTCATATTTTCCCTCCGCAGTTTTCCTCCTATGAATTCATTTGTTCGCTGTTCAGCTTTTGCTCCGTCTTAGAAACGCCGAGAAATCTTATGGACTCCTCATAAGAGGTTTCTCTTTGATATTAACTAAGTGGGTATTAACTAACGATTGGAATGACGGATGTTAGATGCAATGGTTTACGTATTTTAAACATGATTTCTCACATCTAAGGTTTGGCATTTAGAAGGAATTGTTATCCAATGTGGTTTTAATGCTTTTTAGTTTTTATCTTTAGAATTTTCATCCTTGATTATCGAAAAATTTTATGGAAATTCATCTCGAGTAAATTTTAATCTAAGTTCCTGAATATTCTTTTCGAGGTTTTCGCTTTTCTGAACTTTGCATATACATAAAATTGTTTAGATACACTGGTTGGAAAGTGATCGTCACCTCTTCTGTGGTGTAATTATGAATTTGATATCCCAGGATGTATTTATGATATTTGGATGGGTATCCGTTAACATGGATGTTTTTCCCCCTTGTTTGCTTTTATTGACAGAAAGACTGAAGTGCATTGGCAGAGTGGCTATCTAACAATTTCAATCCCATAGACTTTTCTAAGTCAGTATTTCAGCATTCCTTATCGTTCAGTAAATCGTTTTCCCAAGAAATTTTGGCTTTATTCATTTTGAGATTTTTATAAACCTTTCATTGATGTTAAGAATAAATTTCCTATTTTTCCTAAGAAAGTTTCGTTGTAAGCATTTTTTTATAATTAACGCTCTTAAGCGTTCTACTATATTTGGCGTTTGTCACGTTTGTTGAATTTTCTGATATAGTTCGTCAGTTCGATCAGATCAGTTCGATCCACGTTCATAAAGGAATGCGTTAAGTCGTCGAATGGAGTGAGTTCTCGATCTAACGTTCTCCGGAGGCAGATATTTGTAAACTTGAGAACTTTGAAGCGTGTCGGATTTGGAGGTATCTCTGTTAGTGTTAATTGAAGATCATTTCAATATAGAATCCGGAAAACTTTAAAACGGGAGCTCACTGTGTTTAGATGTAGTTTGCACGAAGGAGATATATGAAATGGCTTCAGCGTCCGATCAGCGACAGTCAATTCGAAACGACAACTCTTGCACAAACGACTCAGCGAAATGATATAATGAAAAATAATAATTCGAACAGAAATTCATATGATGAGAAAGTTTTTTTAATTACGTAGATAGAACAAATTCATGATGGTCAACAGTTTAATGTCTGAATTAACAGTGCTACAACCAACAGAGCAAATAATTGGATTGAATCTGCTTGGATTTGGTTGCGTGGGGTGTCCTGTCCTGTCACTGTCCTTATAATTAACCGAATTTAAGCACTGCTACGATATCTGTTTGAAGCTAACCAATATTTCAATATTAATGAAGTCGACCAGTGTTCCATTTTTGTTCTATTATGTCACCTAGTCACTGAGGTGTCATTTCTATGGGTCGGCTGTCGTCCATCTGTTACTGAATGATGAATTTGGAAATCATGTTAGTGAATAATGTGTTTGCAGGTCATCTGGTGAAGGTTCTTTGCATGGTCGAATTTCCTTCTTGAATGAAGTCGAATTTCTAACCGTAATGTTTTTTTTTGTTTCAGCCATGCCGTTTCGGCAAGGCATGCAACAAGTACGACTGTCCGTTTATGCACGAGAGGGAGCAGCTTCCGCCGAAGGAAAAACTCAAATGGGTGTGCCCGACGAAGGCCTGAACGCATCCGAGTTACTGAAGTCGCTGTGGAACAGGGTTCTCTTAACACTTCATTTTGGCGATGTATTTATTTTCAACCAATTGTAAGGGACCACTTAGCGTCCCAAAAAATATCAGTGTGTGCTTGTTGATGCACGTCTCGAGATAAATCGAACGTCGCTTTGTTGTCAGTCGTTCGAAGATGTCATCTTTTTGTTCGTGAAAAAGGACTCAATTCGTCCTTCTCCCTTGCATTTCTTTGATGTTCAGGCGGTGTGCACATTCTTTCATTCTCCGTTCTCCTATTGCCCCTTAGTTAAGCCTTAGTCAGTCCTAGTTTACTCTAAATGTGGAGAAAGAAGTCCTGCATTACTTCCTTATTTAGTCTGTACCAAGTGTCATCCTGATCGCTCTAAAACTCTGATTCCTTCTTTTTATCCAGCCGTTGTTGCTTTCATCCCTTCATCCCTTGAATAGGGCTGGGGCTAGCTATAGAATGCCATCTGAGATACAATATTCGCTTGTTGTACTCTAGTGTGTTTTTTCAGTTCAGCATGAGTCGAAAGTATTTACCGTAATTTCTTAGAACTTTAAGCATCCGGAGTTCGTTCAGTTTTATTTTATCGTCAGGGTACGCTGCATTTATTCCGATTCGTATCTCTATCTATAAAAGCTGTTCATTTCAGAAGAAATTGTGGGCCCCATTTAAATTTTGTTGCAAGGCAAGAAAATATGTCCTTTCTGTAGCATTTGCGTGGATCATTGCTTGTTTCACTTCCTAAAAGTTACCATTCGCTACCTATAATATTCTGGAATCATTAGCGTGGTTAGTTTTTCCGGTAGTTTTTTCTGTTTTGTTCCAAAATCCGTTAGCCTCCCAAAATATCCTTCGATTCTGCTGAATTCATCATCCTATTTTATTTTTGCCAACATGTTTTGGCATATGAGTTTTTATAATCGTTTATTAAATTTTTGAATGTACGACAGACGGATTCCATTGAAGCACTACAATTAACTCTAGGAGCATTCCTTTTCAGCTTATTCTTTGTAAGAATCTTTTTCGATGAACATGATTTTCCGAAGCTAAAATATACGTAAGCTGCTCATTCTTTTGTTTTTTTTTCCTTGCTTAAAGGAAACAAGTAAATTGACCACGGTATGAAGCAATAATTTGTTAATGGTTAAATTGAAGAAACAAGGGATGAAAAAAATAACGAATAAAAAAACATTCACTAGGAAATAAAACTTGTTGAAATTCCATTCTGTTCTTTTTATTAAACCACATTACACGTTTGACCATATTTGAAAGAAGATTATCGTAAAAAATGGAAGTATGGTCTTAGATGCATGCAGTAAAGGAGTTGAATTATTATCTTTAATTATTCCTTCACTCTGAGTTCTAACAAAGATTACATTTTGAACGAGCTCAAATGCCAGGCTTTGCCCGGTTACGAGGGAAAAGTTATTATTTATCATTTTTTTACGCCAAAACACGCTTCCGAATAAGCAAAAGCTTTTAACCATCAAACACATTGAGTGTACGTATATCAACAAACGATTGCTAATTAATCTGACATCGTCAGAAGTTCAACATAACAGATAAAAATTCACCTAACTCTCATTAAAGACCCTCACGGGCATATTTTCCCATTTCCTATTATTGCTATGCACTGTTTCGTCGAGGTTATGTCCAAAAGAGGAAAGGTCTCTCACACATATCATCTGAAATCATCTCATAATACAATTCGAGTTAAATCGACAGCCATTGAATACAATTAATTTATGTCTAGCAAAATAATATCAAACCCTACGAATAAACGAGGAGTTTGACTTGTGGGGAAAACCTCAGCTGAGGTTGTATTGAAAAAAATCTTCGATGTGGTAAATTTTTATCTTAAATAAACGGTAGGAAAGTCAATATAAAATAAACTTTATGAATATACTTTACTTAAATATTCATTTGCTTCACCGAGACAACCGACGCGGCAGGTAACTGCCGTTTTAAATGATGAATTTTGACGGAGTTTTGTGTACTTCAGCTAATTTTGAATAATTTTAAGCCATAAATTATTTTTAATAATAGAAATTTGAATCTCCCTGGACATCTTGAGTTGACACCAGCATTGCTCTTAACAGTGATTAACTGAAATCAAATCTTGCCAAAGAAATAAATATAATTGATATCATGAGGCTTTTTTTTGGAAGGTTATTACACATGTGGGAAAACTATTTTCAGTTTTTCCCTCTAAGAGACCTGGCATTAAACCTGGACTTCTTTGAAATTAAGAGGAAGCCTACTCTTCGCAAGGTATCAAAAGTTGTTTAGACACAACATTTTAAAGTCGCAACCTGGGGATCTCAAGATTTAGACGAAGGTATATACCCTTATTCTGAATTACATGCATGCATATAATTCTATAAATATTTGTGTCCGATGAAAATAGATGTTGGACCGTCAGACGTTCAAATTTCAATTTTTAGCCAAATCAGTGGTTATACCTCGAATAATCTTTCTATATCAAATCAAACAGAAGTGATAATGATGGGACAATATTTATTTATAATTTTATGTCGAATTTTTATAACATGACATATTTATTGCATTTTTGACTTGAGAATTGAGTTTTTTCTATTAACTTCGAGTTTGGGAATTTTTCTCTTTCAACGCGTCCTTTCGGAAAATTTTGTCCCGTCATCCAGCCATGCCAAGTGAAGTTTCCTTGTAAGATAATCCCTATTTTAAGGTTACGTTTTGAAAATTAAACTGTTATTGGTTACCGATAAATATCTTTTTGAAAAAAGTTGTGAATTCTGTTTATTTAAGTGGATTATTCTTTCTCAAGAATTCATAATTATTTTAGATTAACTTTTCAATCCCTTAGGAATGCCCAGTTGTTCGCTTAAGTCACGTCTCTGTTGGAGAGATATGCGTTTGAGAGTTCACATTTGGTTCAGATAACAAATTCTGTTCTTGTCGTTTGTACGTGCGTGCTTGACCTCCGCAATAAGGGATCAAAACTACGTATATAGTTCATGTTGGCACCAATTTCTCTATGACCATGAAAGTCTATCTCATTGAATTAGAGACATTGGTCCCAGAGAAAAAGGAGCAATTGATCAGATGGCGGGCAAACAAGCTCATATGTGGAAGCTATACCTATATTATGAAAATTTCCATTGTATCTTACCCTTTTCTGGAATGAAGACATTATGCCGGTGTTATGGATTAGCATATAGTATATTTAAATTGCTTAGTATAATAGTCTAATAGCACCTTAAAACGAATAATTTTGATATTTATCCCTGGGAAACATGAGATAATGGAGGTTGCTAGTTACTGTCGTTTCCGCGCATAAATATAATGGTATGTTCGTATTTTTAACCAACTCCATACACTTAATGCGGAAAATCACGAAGAAAATGGGAACATTAGTACATAACTAGTATATCGCTGCTGTCATACCGACAGTCTACTGTTAGCGGAACAAGTTCATGCATTTAATTATTGTCTTGTTTTACATACTCCATCGTGTTACATACTACATATTTGTTATACATACATATATTGTATGTTTCTTTAACAGTCCTAAATTTGGTCTCAAATAGAGCTCATACGTATTTAATACTTTCAAAGGTTAATTTTCCAATTCTTCAACACTGTTTACCAGGTTTTCGACTGCCATTCATGACTCTCGCGAAATCTTTAGCACTGCCTTGCGGAAAAATAGGGTTCCAGAGAAATCTGATTTAGAAACTCTGATTTACTGCATAGGTCACCTGCTCTTTCTTTCATTGTAATGAAAATCAAATATCAGTGGACTGCCACAAAAAATGAATTCTGTTTTGAGCGTCGTAGTCTAGCTGAGTCCAGTTCATAAAATGTAATATTGAAAATCCTCCGTTTTGACAAAGCCAAGTTAGTAAAATGGGGATTATTTGTCCGTCATTGTCTTTCCTCGCACGTGTTAGTTGGAATGTCCCTTGGGATTTCTTGATTGTGAGTCCAGAGCACAAGCTATGCCCGAGGCACAGAGTTTCAATTTCATTTTCAGCAACGCCCCTCGTTACCTGTCGGATCGGGCTTACTGGACCTCATATTCTACGCTTGTATCTTTGGTCACAGTTCGGTATTCAACTCGCGAGGATTTGATTTGGATGCCAGTAGACTACAAGTGACTCTAAAGCCGAGTTATCCTAGTTCTTTTTTTTTCAAGACGGTCCACAAGTACGAGATCCCGCTACTCTACTGTGTCTATTTTATTCCATGAAATATGACGCTGCGTTACTGTAAGGAATAAGGGAGAGGATTTTTTCCTTTGGAAAGTGGAGAAGCAAAGTCAATGACTGGGAAATAAAATTCTGCAGACAATCCGCAAACTGAAAGAAAACTTCAGAAATGTTAAGTAATATTTATACTGAATTGGTAAATATAGATAAACACAAATAAGAGATCAAAAGTAAATCTAATACGATTTTAGAATGTAAGTTTAAATCGTGCCCATCAACAAGGGATTTTCTGCTACCATATTTTGATGAACGGAATGTTTTCATTTATCTTTTGATGCAGACCAGGCCACAACCTCCAAAATTCGTACTTTGTACCGTTAAAGTCATCATGATATGATATTCAATTGCAAAATACTAATAATTTGGAATTTCAGCTAAATATAATATAAACTGAAATAATTCAATTGTACAATAAAACTGAAATCTAGAAAATAATAAAATATTGTGATAAAATTTATTATCCTAGGAATTTTAAAATTTATTATCCAATGCTTGGACCCCCTGTGATCATGAAAGCATTACTTTCGAAATGCGCATTAGGGATTCTGAATAACTGGAGACCGCTAAGCGATTATACGTTTCCCGGGAATCGCCCTAGACGGTGGCCGCTGTCGGCGATTGGAGAAACCTTTGTCTCTTATTCATTGAACGCCGAGTTCCTTTTTCCTTTCTTCTATCCTAGGGATTGTTAACTTTAACCTTTATCGATGTCACGTTGAAAAACTTAAGCAAAAGTGACGCTATTTTTCCTTTTGAAGTTATTAATCTCTTAGGGTTTAACAGTTATTTATAGTATTTGGTTAAAATAAAATTTCTATCTATAAAATGGCCAAGAATTCTGTCAAATATCTGCAAGGAAGTAATTGAAGCATCCCTCCAGGAAAATGGAGCAAAAAAATCGTCCAGCTTTACGAATGGAGATTTTTATGGGTCAGGCTACCTCAAGCTAGCCTAGAGATACGAGCGATTTTTAATAACGGCATTCATCTTGATCTTTCCTGACTGAATACCATTAAAAGTATTTTTCATATGGTCATGGTGCTGCACTTGGACTTTTCCACTCATACTATTACCTCAGCGAGGAAAGCAAGGATTGAAAGACGAAGTACAACAACTGCAAGATATAATGAAGCATTGTAAGAAAAATGAGTACATACCAGGTATAAAAGCTATTTGGAAATATTCATTCATCGGCCTGTTTCATTATGATAAAGCACCGGCTTCTTTGCCAAATATACTAGGGTAAAATTACATGCAAATACAAATGGAAGATTTTTACGTTTCCCTCCTCATAGTCTAGATGTAGTCCAATATGAATTTTTTATGCTCCTGCCAAATAATCAAGATACCGAAGGCATTCGCTGGTAGTCGGTAGGTTGAGTGAAACATTACGTAGTGCGGTGGCTAGATTCAAATCTCTGATATCTTCTGGAAGAGAATAGGATAATGGTGATACAATTTCATAAAATGTTTCACTTCAATTGAAATTACTCTCAACGCACTAAGCTACATTTCATTCCCTTTCACTAACATCTTTTCTTGAACTTATTATATACCCCCTCTAATTTACACTTTCAAATAAAAAATAACTTCCATAAGTGTCCTTTTGCAAACTAATCGCTAGGGTAAAATACGGAAAATTGGTCTCATTTTCAAGGGCTGCTTTGGAAGAACGAAAGACGAAAAAGAACAATATTACAATTAAAAGTCAAGGAAAAGGACCACCATTAACTTCTTTATCGAGGAATTTCCTGCCCTCGAGATATAAGATACCGACTCCATTAGAGAAAGAAAGAATGAAAAATGGGAGGAGGAAAACGATAATTGCCTCTTTCTATCGAAATAGGAACCTTTGATAAGAAATGTATTATTCATATATTTTCATGTCTGTGTATCTCTAGTCTCTCGGATATCGTTTCAAGAAAGGGCGAAGAGCCATCCACTTTACAACTTAAGGAATCGTGAGGAAGAAATGAAGAGGGCTACTCGGTGAATACACCCTTTTCTTTAATCGCCAATTAGGTGGTCGCTTGAGATATGGAAATTACGTAAGCGTTGGGAATGGAGAGCATAATTCCTTTGTGGATTCTGAAAGGAAGGGGATCGGGAACAAAAACTTGCCGACGTTGTCCCTCGGCTGTAGGAAAAAGGAGGGTTTAGTATTTGATAGGTAAGGGTTGCCCGTATTTGCACGGTTTTTGGTAATTCCCCAGGGATGTGAAGCGTAACTTCATCTTAATTTGAGATTGAAGGGTTTCAAGAGAGGATTCTGACTGAATGACGTACGAGGTGAGGCTTGAAGATTGTTCGACAAAAGTACTATTAGTTAGCAGGGACGGACGACGAAATGTCGAATGAAAGAAAACGACGATTACTAGTTTTGAGAAGTCCTTACTCAAACAAAATATACGAAAATCCGGAAAATCCATTCTTATTAGAAAAATCGGAATTTTGAAGTTGTCTGCGTTCGAGCTCATGAAAGCAAGGGTCTTTTCATCGTAAATCGTCTTTTCATTTTTTCTGGTGCTCTATGGTTTGGATCTATAAGACATACAAAACCAAGTACCTTTGGCCTAAGATGTGAGTTTGTATACTATAAGCATAGATTCATGCCCCCGAAACGTCTATACATAATAAATATCGAGCTGTCTTCTCATGGTACACAGGAAATTACTTACTAGCTTCTCTCAAACATTTCATTCTCTTTGCCGATTTCAATTTGACCATGGACAGAGATAGTTCCCCATGTTCACATTGTTCTGGATTTACCAAAAACGTTCTTAGGCCTAGAAAATGAGTACATGTACTTTTACCAAGTACATATTTTGTGACTATTTACGAAGTATCCTGAAAAATGTTGACAATTCAAAAATTCAGCCGTTTTTCAAATATGGCATTTGCAGCATCTGGTCGAAGTTTTCTATAGTAAAAAGCGAGGGTAAAGAAACTCCGAACGCAGCGGTGAAGAAAGAAAAGCAAGACGTTTTTCCGGAATATGAATGGGAAAACTTTTTGAATGTTTTCAAAACAAACATTGAGCGTTTAGATTCGATGGGAACGGGGAATATCAGGCGTTAAAATGACGCCAGTGCGACATTATTAATACCTCGTAGGAAATGCGGACGAAATCGATAATTTCACTGTGGCGTACTCACAATCGTTAGCGAGAGAACTATTCCCAGAGATTGATAACCTTGAAATGTTCATACTTAGTTTCATAGATGAGGGTATTTCCAAATCTTGCGCATAATAAGCTTAGCGACGCGAGTAAACGGAATCTTCCACGTTTTTCGTTTAAAATATAGCTTGAAACATTCGTATTCGGATGGAGGTGAATTAGCTGTAATCATTATCATTGGTGATGATCTTTCGACAGGCCTGTGATAGCGTTTTGACATATCTTCGCATTTTGTGCTTTCTTCTCGTGATGCCGATAACTCATCTTTGCCTCTTATAGTTCATTTCATAATTCTAAATTACCAGGTATAACCTCATAAAAAATGTATTAATTTTATTGTTAAGTTATTCGCCACCCATAAGACTCTATCGAATAATATCTTATTAATATTATAAATGAGAAAACATTAAATTTTTATAAACTAACAATCCACGCGGTGGCTGAAAAGGATTAGAAGTATACAATAATAAATATACGTCATTAACTAAGTACTGCCATTTCTTATGGGCGAATTGACTTGTATTATTAATAAATATAGTAATATAGAAAATGGTCTACGGACTACGGATTTAATGGCAAAGATATCTAAAGGTTAATTATTTCTTTGTCTTTAATTTCAAAATTGAATTCATTTTGAGCGATATAGCAACTAATAAAATTTTGAATTACGGAATTCCTCAAACGGAGCCAACCATTCCAAATTAATTTCGTCATTAACTCGCAATTTACTGTTCTGGGTGGTACGCTGTAGACAATTCTCTTTCTTAAATATCTTCTTACAAGGAGAGACCCTCACTTTTGTCCGGGGATTTTGATGAAACTTTTTGTGGTGGTGCATAAAGTAGAGTAATGAAATAGTGTAACGGCGTTTCTCTGAATGGGCCTTAGTTTCGCTGCAATAATTAATTGAAAATTAAAAATTTGAGTATAGGCAACCCCGCATTACACGCCCGTACTAGCCGAATCTGCAGGAAATAACACGTTTTTTACTAATATTTTTAACTTAATTTTCATTTTCGTTTTTAATTATTTTCCTTGTTACTTACTTGTGGACTAAATAATAATAATAATAAATAGATTTAATCAATAGTCCCATTAAATAACCTTCGCCAGCGCTATTTCTTCATTTACGGTACTTAACGACGGCTATCCTAGGAGCACAAAAGGAACGGGAAAAAATTTAAAAGTATTGTGGTGGTATCATCAAAATGGGGGAAATTGTCTACAGAGATATATCAGGGCTTCCTAAGAAGTGTAGTAATACCATACGTGGCGACTAATCGTTTTCTTTTGATAGTTGATTCATGGGGAGGGCAGACAAACTCTGCAATTTATGAAGAAATATTTATTGATGACGAAAATATTCCGACGTGCACAGTAAAAATCATACCACCATACCATACGAAATGCACACCAATATGCCAGCCTTGTGATGTGTATTTTTACAGGCAAATGAAGATTTCCATTTCCAGGTTACAAAACTGTAATTATCTAATTCAAGAGAACCGCAAGATTAGCGCCCGGGAAGACAGCATTCGTATACACTCACTTGTGCATTTTCAACTTTCATCGCCGAAATTCAGAGACATGTTACAATATGCATGGTACGCATCAAAACTAGCGGAGGAAAGAAGTTTTTTCCAGAATGTGCGTCAGGTATGCTTCCCAGATGAAGTGCAAAGAATGAATTGTGATTGTGGAAGGCAATGCTTTGTAAGATGCTCATGGTGTAGAACCTATATATGTTTCTGTTGTTTTTATAACAACTTTCATCCAAATAATTGTAAAAAGACTTAAATTTTCCCATTTGCAAGCAAAGATTAAAAATTTAACATCCATATACCATTATTATTTTACCGCTCATTAGAATAAAATAAAATAAAAAGTAGATTTAAATTCTAGGAGGTTTCTAAAATTACTCGTCACCATCGGATCGTTTCGTATATTGAAAGGAAAGCAATAATAAATATATTGCTTCATGCGCTATATCGTGTATGATCTTGTAAATATTACGTATATGGCATCATTTCAATTATCATTTTACAGTTATCCGAGGTACTTTAAATTTTTATTGTATTTTTACCTTTTATATTGAATTGTTGAAATAGTTCATTCCTTCTTAATAGCCATTTACATGCTCAAAAGGAGAATACTACTGGAAATATACGAAATATATTTTAGCATTTACCTCATAGATTTATCTCACACTTTTATGTGTTTTACGGGCTAGATATTTTCCAGGATTAAATATTTTGACGTTTATATACCAGGAGTTCTATGTCGTGTATTACTATTGCATAGAATTTGAAATTTTTGTGATTTTGAATTGAAAGATACATAATTCTGTCATTTCTTCCGCCGAAGTTGGAAATTGTAAATCTAATATGAAATTAAAATCTCCTTAAATGTCTCAATTTTCTTGCTCCTTTTGTTGTAATTTATACCCAAAAACTTATTCATTATTGAAACTGATAAAATTTAAGAACACAATCAACATTTTCTCTCCTGATAATTGAAGATGGATAAAAATTATTTGTATATTTGTATAGAAGTAAATGATAGCAGGAGAAGTCACTCTCCAGTCATAAGCATTGCGGCACCACTCATGGGGAAGTAAGTTTCTTTCCAAATATCTATCAGTATTCGTTTCCAATAGAGAGACGTTTACCTTCACAAAATTCTAGTTGCTTCGATATATGTTGGCTTGAGTTTTGTAGAGGTGAGGTGACGAAATAGAGGTGACGTCGAGTAAGACATTAATTATGGAAAGTTTCCCGTTAGCTAGGGATTTATCTGCATGTATGTGGTCGGAGACGATTATTATTCAACAAACAACTATGAGGCACCTAGTGATTATTATTAAACATTAGAAGGTAGTCGCTTTCTATTGAATAGGAAATCCGAAATCGTTCGAATGCAAGTCCTTTTTGTGCTCCTAGGATAGCCGTCGTTAAGTACCGTAAATGAAGAAATAGCGCTGGCGAAGGTTATTTAATGGGACTATTGATTAAATCTATTTATTATTATTATTATTTAGTCCACAAGTAAGTAACAAGGAAAATAATTAAAAACGAAAATGAAAATTAAGTTAAAAATATTAGTAAAAAACGTGTTATTTCCTGCAGATTCGGCTAGTACGGGCGTGTAATGCGGGGTTGCCTATACTCAAATTTTTAATTTTCAATTAATTATTGCAGCGAAACTAAGGCCCATTCAGAGAAACGCCGTTACACTATTTCATTACTCTACTTTATGCACCATCACAAAAAGTTTCATCAAAATCCCCGGACAAAAGTGAGGGTCTCTCCTTGTTAGATTTGGTCGTATTCATTATATAAGTGAATCTCTAAACCATTAATTACTTGAAAGGGCAGACGTTCGAAGGAGCGCAAAAATTCAAGCATGTAGTGCATATTTTGTCGTTATTTAATTGCTCGGTCTCAGTGTATATTTAATTGCTAAAGAATACCGCTGCTCAATTGATAGGCGCTTAGTTAATTCTCGCAAAGTCGTTGTTGCTCTGTCAGTTGTCTATCGCTCAATCAACGGGACACGTTTTGCAACCTCGTAAGGCTTTCTTTTCATGCCACCGTCACTAATAGTTAAAATCAGCGCATAGAACACAAATTACCATCTGTATACGGTATAACCCTTGAGGTATGAGTGATAATAAACGTTGAATCGTTTTCAGGCAAAGAAATTAATTTGGTCCACAAATTTGATTTAGCAGCGTAATTTGGAGAACCTAATTAACTGTCCCAAAACTAATTTATTAGCACAAACTCGCTTCATTATCAGTCCAATCAGCTCGATTTATCACTCAGATTAATATCAAAAATGGAGATAACGGTGGTCGTCACCCATTGTGATTCATTTCATTCACAAATTAGTATGCATTTTAGAATTTGCTCTTATTAGAGAAATTTGGAACAAGTTATGGGAAAGCAGTGTACAATTCTTGTAAGAGGCACTTTACTGAATGAGAAGGATACATCTCTCTCTTCATTATCTTGATCAGAGTTTGATGTTCCAACCCTCCTTATCCTTCTGCTTTTTTAATCACTTTTTTCAAATCCCGATCCTCTCCAGCTCCGCTGAGGCATTTAGCTAAGTTACTTCTGGCGATTCTTTCTTCTTCTATTTTAGTGTTCTTTTTCGTTATTCTATTCATACTATTCATATGCACACAAAATTTCTGGGCTCTATCTTCGAAGGTATTTTTAATCGTGAAATGCTCATCTTTTCCATACTTACACATTTTGAGATTATATCCTGGTTTTGAATGTAGATATCTTTTCACGTAATACATATTTTCCTACCACTCGTATTTTCTACCGTATTCTTGTCGTTGTATTCATCCTCTGAATATTCTCCATAAGCCCCTTTTCTCTACAAGTCACCATTCTCCTTTCTTCTGGTAATATTCCGTTCTGAGTTTGAATCATCCTTTTTTATACTTTCTTCGAGTACTGTTTTGTTTCTCATTAATCCATTCAATCCTGCGCCACGGACTACATTTTCTGAATGCCTCAGTGGGGACGCCATCATAATGCATGTAAAACTCATTCAAAATATTTCTAAGCGTAGCAACCTCCAATGTCTCTCTCCTTCTCTCAGTACTTAAATTTGCAGCCACTCCACCAGATCATGAACGTTTTATTTTATCTCAGGTGATCTTAAAGGCACATGGCTCATATTCTGTTATATCTTTGCCTATTAAAGGTTTTTCATAGTAAGTATATTCTTTTCTTGGAATACAATATGTTAACGACCTATAATTCGATCAGGATTCACTGTGTGGTACTATGGAAACTCATTTTAATCAAGGTCAGTGAGGCTTGTGAGGCTTATGGGCATCATCTACACAGTCGAATCCTTGAACCAAATCGAAAGAGTACAAAGTAAAAGGGAAGAAAAAGAATTTTGATTTTTCGATAATTATTCTGGCCACGAAAGGTTCAATTACTATATCCAACGGATATTTAAAAAAATTTCAGACTCGAAAGCACGGCTTTCTTTAGCATGATTGGTCTATTCATTGGTGTCAAATCTTAATAAAAGTTGTATTAGCACCTCTTTGAGACTAAAATGACAGATAGTGTTGCATTATTGAGTTAGATTTACGATTTCGTAAATTTTATAATTTATTAATGCTTTAGCTCTGTTTTCGTTCTGATCTTCAACTTCAGCCCATCGAAATAAAAACTGAAATCGAGTAATTTCACTCTTATTTCTCAGCAAGTGCATCCATTTTTCATATTAAGTATTTCAAAACTCTTTTAATGGAATTCTTTCCAAAAAATATCCCGAGAAAAAGGCGATCTAAAAATATTTTGAGTAGTTACGTTCGTGATAGAAAAACGCCGTTTTGAAAATGACATAAACTTCATAAAACTTCATTACTACCCTTTTCTGCTCAAAGGCTTAATATCTATACACTTTATGGCGGCCTCTCCAGCGTAAACGTGAAGTACTCATCTCTTTATCTTTGGCACCATCTGCGGAAGATAAATTGAACTTCCTACTTTGTGAGAGCCGAGATAGAAGGTTTAAGAATTTCAGTCGTGCGAATTGAGGAATGGTTTCCTTTCTCGGAACCGTTGCATTGATACAGAGAGGAAATGTCATTCTCAAAGACAGTGAAACATTCCTCAGAGCTGATGGAATAAGATTCAACCTCGACCTAGATACCGCACTTAAATTTAGACGCATTGGACGAGAGGATTTTTCTGATTTCCTTATTTCACGAAACGTTTCATTGTAATTTACCTAATGCTCATGTCCTCGCACGTGTAGGAAAGAGATGCGCCTTTTTCTATCTCGGATACGTTGGGAAAGAACATTGAGGTAATTCTGGTAAGTTAGGTCCGTAGTTACATTCTAAAGCAGGGAAGCTGAACCCTCGATTGGAAACTTTTCTTCGAATGAAAAACATATTTATAGTGATATATTAATTAATAATAAGCAATTAAGCTTGTATAAATGTTGCTATTAAAGAAAATATAATACAGGTAAATAAACCGTGTTAGATAGCAATATCTTGGAAAGAGCTTCTTGAGTTTCCAACCTGGTTGATTCTTCAATTAATGTCGTCGTTTCGACTGCTGTCTCCGAAGAGTCATCTTCAAGATGAAGATAAACCTTTGTCACAGAATGACACGAGTCAAAACGAAGACTTCATTTGCGTAATTCAACAGGATCATCTCTAATAGCTTCCTGAATCAATGACTAAAATCGCTTATCCCTAGTTTCTTACTACTCTTTTTTTACGCCCCTAGACAGTAGTGAGGAATGTAACATGAATTCGACCTTGACAATGGAATTGGTTGGCAAGGGCAGCCCTGGGAAAACTTTTGCTTGGCAAGAGCTTCCTTCGTCTTTTTCAGGGCCTGGCAGATCGACCTATATTAATTTATGCATTATTTTTCTGTTTATTGAAGTCATCTTGGTTAGTAATGACTTATATGAAAGTATGATTTTATTTTAATTTTCAATTGAACTTCAGAGATACATATTCTTACTTAAAAACCTGCGTGTGTCACACGCGCCGAGGTTAGTCGACTACTGAGGTAAAGGATGTTCGACAAAGTTGCATAATTTTGGACGTATTCTTATTGATTTTTGTCGTACTTTTTAGCAAAAAAAAATACTTCATGGAATTGAAAATTGTTGCATATACGTAAGGAATAAAGTGATTTTATAGACGAACTAATGAAGTGATATTTGTTGAATCCATCATCGATTGGAATGTAGATTACAATGTTCTCTATTCCCTCGTTTCTTTTCTGCTTTTTCTTAAGTGCATTTTGGGAAATCGTGCCATCATTGAGTTTTGAGTTCTAGTCGGTAATTTTTTCACTTAAGTTTATTACAAATTCTGTAAGTCATTCTTCTTCATAATTCAACAAGAGTCTTATTCTAATTTTAAGTTGTCTTAACCCTTGACCTACTCCTTTGAGTGTCAAAGAGTGAATGGTAGTAATTTCGCATTGAGAGAATCCAATTTCGCTCAACGTGCGTTCTGCCACTTCCAGCGAGCTCATATGTAAATGAGAAGGATGGCGTAGAGACAAAAAGGATGCTCTCTGGTCAAATCCAATCTATGTGAGCCAATCGAAATCTTGGCGCAAGAAGAGAGTAGCAACTGCACGTTTATCCAGAACTTGCTGCATTTAACGATCAAAAAAATTTCATGTTCTCCTTGGAAAGTGGATCGCAGGAAATTATTTTTCCCAAAAAAATTTTGTTAGGGTAACATTAGACTTAGAATTTTCGTCCATATGGATGCAAGCTCCAAGAAAAAATCTTCCATATTTATGTAGTCATCATTCGTTTCGGGTATTCCTTCATAGACGAATGACTAACATTTTATTATTAAAGCGATTACTCACGACTGTGTTTATAAGTGATGCTAGTGCATGGGTGGTCTGAAAAGTTTCCGACATTTCGCCATTTCTCGACATGTTTTCTGAAAATTTTCTGAAGATTTCTGAAAAATCTGGGGTCGGAAACGTTTCAGACCACCCTCGTATATAGTTGTGGTCACTAGCATTATATTACCTGTGTCGTAAGTAGTATTTTCTTCTTAAAATAGAGGCTTCCTTAACGATCAATATCGGAACATTTTGGTACTAGTGCAACCGTTTCCTAGTATTAACCAGACAACGCATAGGTAATTTTGTACAAGCAATCATCTCCTAATCAGAGACGTCAAGCAGTATACAAGCCAGCGATTCTTGCTCGCATCCTACCTCAAGGAAGTACTTGCCGTGATCGTGAACCGGTCCTTTTTGCTCCAATAAAATAACCCCTGCGTAACCTTACGTAGCATTCACGCCGGATTCATTATTATGAAGCTTTTGAATACAACTACTAATGGAAAGGAAATAACCAAAAGATAAATTCACTCATTAAAATGTAAATGTTAAATGGTTAGGCGAAATCCACTCTTGCGTATTTTTTCAATAATATTGTTATATATGAAGAACTGATCGTTGGACAGAAAAAATAACAATTTCGGTTCAGGGTTGGCTTTCATTTCGGGATAAATAATGTTATTTTCAGTTCTCTTCCTGTTCGATGATCCGGTATTAATCAATTTGGCTTCGAAAAATCTATTTTAATTACAATGCCAATTCATAAATGAAAATGACTATACCTTTATATATACAGAATTCTAGTAGAATAAAAAACCAGGTGGATGAAAAATATCTCACAATTTGTATTTTAAGTTCATCCTCTTTTATATTTTTGTATATTTTTAGTATATCATCCATTTTTAAAATATCTATTTTTACCTTTGATGAATTTTGTATTTTAATGTTTTTTCGATGTTTTCACCCCCTTGTCTTTATCTGTAACTTCCCCTCAGATTTAATGCTTATTATTTCACATCCTTTTGACATATGCTCAGAAAAATAGTGTTACGCTACATTTTCACAAAAATAATAAGGAAAAATCTTAATCCCAAGCTCGCAGCAACTTATGCTTTGTTATCATACCTCGTTATTTTCGCCAATGATGAGAGTATAGCTTTTGGATGCTGTTATTTTCGCCTGATTTTTGTAATTGAATATCTTCGCAAAATCTCTTTAACAGCCAATTAAAAGAGGAATAAGGTTGGTACTGTGGGAGATTGTCTTAATCCCTGCGTTTTTTGGATCTTCCGTGAGATCTTTGTTCGGAACACCATAGATAAAGTTGATAATTATATGCAGCTAAAGGTATTTTTCGAAGGATTGGAAAATTTTTATTTGTCTTAGGTCCTCAGACGGTTGGGAGATACTGATTCATAATCCACTAATACCGTTTCATCAAAGGAAGGCAGCTTCAAATAATCAAAGCAAATGTTACCGGTGCGCGGAAAATTTTTCGACAAAGAAATCCCTAAAAGGAAATCTGGGACTTTCATTTGTTAGAATTATTTTTTTACGAACTTTTCAAGAATAATCTATTCCTCTGTTTTAACGAGAAGGTTTATCTTTTAATTCTTAGTGTGAAGCTCTCTGAAATATTTCTCGCAAAACGTAATAAAAATACTGGTTTTTTTGGTTTGGAAATAAGAAATGGCTCTTGGAGGTTAATGATTTATGACAGTATTTTTTCTCGATTTCATGATTAAAGTAAGACTCAAAGATCCATATAAAGGAGTTACCAAGTCTATATTGCCTGTTCATTTTTATTGCCTGCAGGATAGAACTTCGGTGAAGCAATGAGGGTTTATGGCATTTGCATATCAAGTAGCCATCGATATTTCTGAAGGATCCGAGATGTTGACTTGGTGTTACATAAAGTAAAACAATCGCTAGGCAAGAGGGGATAAGGATGTAGGCATCCACACTCTACATTATATCTCCTAAGTAATTACTGCTAGCAGAAATATGTTAAAAATAAAATAATGATTATTCTTTTCAATCAGTATTCTCACTGGTTATCTTCGATAACTTTCCAAAATTCTTTCAACAATAATTTGCGACCTGGCGAAATTTGAAATGACCAATTGTATTCATACCGCAGTATCGACATATCACAGAAATATCCGTAAATTTTGTATTCCCTTGATAAGGTCGTGAAAGAATTTCATATTGTTCATTTGTAGTCGTAAAAGGACAGAATTTGCTATCTGCAATCGCAGATTGCGAATTCTTGGCCAACCAAAATTTCAGTAACGTCGTAGCAAAAATGCATTATCTTTCTAACGATAACTATCTCCATCTCGCTAGGTCATTATTTCTTATCTTTTTGCTAAAGAAATCGACAAAATCAAGTGATAAGTACGGTTTAATTGTGCGTTTCTTGTGGAAGACCTTATGGATACCGTGGTGTCAATCCTAGGGCAATGTTGGAGATGAAATGTAGTTTATAAAATGCTGGCCGTTGACGTAAATTATGTG
This sequence comes from Pachydiplax longipennis, assembly GCA_036926295.1. Lineage (NCBI taxonomy): Eukaryota > Metazoa > Arthropoda > Insecta > Odonata > Libellulidae > Pachydiplax > Pachydiplax longipennis. Next base: position 16,371,163 of record JAVFKF010000001.1, on the reverse strand, counting down.
CAAAGTTTTTAAGCTCTGCGAACTTTTGGCTACATTTTGGGTTGTAAACGAGCACACTTAACCTCATAACCCCGTAATGAGTGGAATACGTACAGTCCAAAAATATAAAAGATGTTTCTCTTATAAAATAAGTATCTAATACTTAGAACATTCTTTTTAGGTGAAACTTTGGTTGAGGTTGAATTTTATTAATAAGATGTATCTAAAACACCAAAATAATCTTTCTGCAGCAAACATAGAGTCGATTTTTCTACCGATTATTCTCTCCGAACGCTTTTTCAATCGCATTTCTCAATCTTCCATGAGAATTTTGCGAGATTCCGGTGGAACATCACTGACCCGATTAAACCGGAATTTATCCAAGGTTAATAGTGTTTTTCTTCCATATTTGGATAGGTCGCTACGGAAGGATAGTTCTCTCTACGTCTTTTTTCGTTTTATTCGATTTCTATATACTTTACGAAGGAATCCGCAGGGTCACGTTCGGATTGATACAAAGGAAGCAAATCATTTTAGCCTGGAGTTACGTCCGTGAACTTCAGAAGCGGAAAGAAACACACGTTTTTCGAGAGGAAATATTGAAGTTTGAGCATTTAAATGATGTTGAAATGCATTTCGAATGGGAATTCACTTTTTTCGCGATAATATCAATAGTGGACTTTATTTAGGGCGAGATTGAGACTGTAAAGTATCTTTTTGGAGTAGGGCTTATATATATTTGGGTTATATATAGGGCTTATATATAAATATCTTATATTGGATAAGGGCTTGGAGTTCATTTTGAAAAATATCACCTTGTGGTCACGATATTCACGAGATCGAAAAACGGCGATTTGTCTCAAAATGTTATCGGAATATAGCTTGATCATTTTCTTGTCGGTTATAAATATCGCCTTGCATATATCAGTATCCTTTACTTACGTACCGTGTAGTTATTTATTTTCAAGACCAACTACGTTTGATCTATTAAAATGGATACGAAAATAAATAAAATGGATAAAACATAAAAATAAGAAAGGGCGCAAAGAAATAAGAGAAAATAACCGAATGCCTAATCGCGTTTTTGTAGATTATGAAGATGAATATTTTTAAAATACTACAGTTATTACTCATTTTCAACTATGAAAATTCAATCATATCTTTATAGATTTATATTAGCGGAGATGATAAGTACATGTAAACTTTTTTTATTATGCATGAATTATGGTGTTAATTTCAATCGTAACTAAATATGACGAAAACATATATGCAAATCAGTACATAATCAGCATTAAGCTACTTATTTCAAATTGAATCGTAGAAATAACTTTATATTTTTTTTAATTTAGAAAATATCTGGATAATGGAAATCGTACTGCAAAGGATGAGACATTTCTCAGCGCATGATTTAATATAATTTGTGGGCCATTTTACATAAATTATCTTCGCATACTGTACAATTTACAAGTAAGGTACTTTAAATAGGTATTCTTAGCACTTAAAGTGACTTCGCTCAGTATTGTAATTCTTGTAGGTTACTTCAACATAGGATGAATTCCCAAAACTGGGTAAATTAGCAGATATTAATCATTCAAATGTATGCACTGCAGTATAGGGATTAATTTGGATTAATTCGATATGGTGTTGCGAAAAACATCGCAAAAATTCATCCGAGGTGCCCATGGCGCTGGGCCGGACTCCGCAGCACTGCCAATAAATTTTCATGGAAGATGCATGGATTTTCCATTTTCCCAAACTAGCGAGCATATCAAAACCTTTTCTCCTGACTCTATACTACAACCCCTCAGAAATGTCAGATATGAGAAAATCTCCTGTTTGGTAACTTATAATAGACTTTTTCCTTACTTTAGTTGAAATTGTAGTTGATGTACTTTTGTAACATATTCTTATGTAATTATGTATTGTTACAGCTATATATTGTACACCATACTGCCTTCGGGAGATTTTAGAGGGGTTTACCTCCCGACCAGGGTGAATACCAGGCAGGTTATATTATATGTTCATTCTTTTCCCTTCATGAAAGGATTGAAATGACTACTACCTGGCATGATGCCTATTAGTAGTCTATTTAACAAACAAATAAAATAAATAAATAAAATTTTGGCCGAAAAAGCGATTTTGTGACGTAAAATTTAAAACTCAGCTCTGAACAGGAAACTACGACGAATCTAAAGATAATAGTATTGAAATACCGCTTACACATTTTTTTCAGTGGTTTTCATATAGCCAGTGATCTACACACTGAAAATAATTTGAACGTTTAAAAATGAGAAAATATCATTTTCCGTGAGAATCCGTCAGGCATGACACCCCGTACCCTTTCAACACGTAAAAATAGCGAAAATGGCTTACAAAATCATATGAACCGATTTTTACATTAAAAAACTACGAGAAAAATCTTTTCCCCACTCCGTAAAATTATTTTTTTCCTTTTGGCCAGTATTTCCCGATTCTAAAGGTCGATTCGGTATGTTCAGTCTCTGTGAAAACATACGCACGAAGTCCTCAACGTGCGCGGGCGTGATTCACCGAGACGCGTAATTAAAAGCAACGCAAAAATGAAGTTCGGCTTTGAAATGAGCCGACCGATTCCCCCTGCAAATCAGCACCCTCAGAGCGCCACTCCGAAAAGATCAATATCTGTCGATTTCGCAATCGCACTCAGGTCGTTGGGGTGCACTTGCAAATGTTTATGGGTGCCCCTGGGCGCCCCTACGATCACGATAATAGACCCAATTCTCCGTCGGAATTTCTGGATCCGAGCACGACCCAATACAAAAAGGAATGGATTGGTGGGAAATGGGAACTAGAATGGGAGCGAGATGAGGAGGAAGGGACCGCCGTGGCGAGGACGTCCCATCCAAGAGAGAATGATTCAATATTTTCCCTCAGTGGACAAGTGTAGCACGCTCTTTCAGAAGATGGGAACGAAAGTGTCCGTTGGCCCGAAATGGAAAAGGAAAGAAGAAGAGGTCTGCCTTTGGAGCGGAGGAACTAAGGGGAAGAGCTAAGACTGGTTGGCGTGGCCGAGGATACGAGAGAAAACAGAAAAAAAGGCCTTGTTATAGTCGAAACTCCGAAATAGCGATTCTCGCGCGAACCTGACGTCTATGGTCTGCAGATAATTTATTTTATTCTTCCACCGTGATTTCTTCCTTTTTGATTCGTCCCATCTTTTTCATCTCTGATATTTTTGGAAATGATGCTTGTTGTTTCGGTTTTTCGAAACCTACATATTAAGTCGATGTCGATTCTCCATATGTATCACGTAAAATTTTTAGGATTCTCAAAATATTTAAGAAATAAAATGATATATGTATCTATATTTAACAATATATCGGATTTGGAAAATATTCAACGAATTAAACATAATATAATAAAAAATTGCGAAGAGTAAGCTAATGGAGTATAATGCCGACATTTTATGAGATATTTGAGGAATATCAACGCTCAAATGTTAGAATATGTTATCTTATCCTAATTCAGTTATGTAGCGAAGTATGACTAATATATGATTACTTATTATTGTTTCCCGCAATGGACTATTCCCACAAATATATAACAAATTCAATCCGTTTTTCATTTCTACCCTAGTTTAGGAAAATTGTTCCGAAATTCCAAAAAATATTACATTACATGATTCAGTGAGGGTTTCCTTCTACATCCATCATAAGGCTTCCATTATTTGAATGGTGAAAGAAGAAATGGCACCGAAAGGTAGGCCATGGCAAAGCACGTGACAAAGCTCTCCTTTTAGAAGAGAGAACCTGGCTGGAACAAATAAGGCAGGTCAAAGGAATCCGAGAAAAGCCTGAGAAGGAGATGAACAAGAGTCGAAAGAGAGAAAGAAAGAAATAGAAGGGTGGAGGAATAAGAGGCCTCGAGATACGGGAAACAGGTACCCTCACAAGGGGATGATTGGGGCGCATTATGGTGGGAATATGGCGGAATAGCGTAGGGTGAAAACGTGGAGAACCGAGAAAAAAACAAGTTTAGAGGAGCGAAATACTCAACCTCCGCATATAGGGCATGCACGGGAAAAGAGAAATAATAAACACACGCCTCACTAGGTCAGACAAACTATGAAAAATCGGTTGATCAAACAAGCTGAGAAACGGATGTGTGTTCAGGAAAAATTCTTTTGAGAAACTCTGAAAAGCACTGATTTCAATAGGTTTTTGTGGGATCGCAGATATACAATCCATCGTGAGGTTTAAAATTTTTTGTGTATTTTATTATCATTAAGATACCGTTGGAAATAAAACCGAATAAAAAGAAATCGGGAGGAAATATTTCCCTCCAGTTATCATAGATAATTATTAATAGTTTAAATTTTTAAAGACATTTGATTTGACTATTATTAATTTCCGTGATTCGGCCGTATTATGTATTTTTCTCGTTCTTTATTAGCAGATTATATATCAGCATCTCTTCCTTTGCAGTACGATTTCCATTATCCAGATATTTTTAAAATTAAAATAATCTAGAGTTATTTCTAATATTCAAATTAAAAAAGTTATCTAATGCTGATTATGTACGTATGCATATTTATGATTCCGTCATATTTAGTTCCGATTGAAATTAACTTCATAATTCATGCTTAATAAAAATACTGTTTACAAGTGTTCATCATCATCGCTGATATAAAGCGAAAAAGACATGGCTGAATTTTTTTATTAATCGCAGTGCCCTTTTATGTTCCAATTCTTCCTTTTCCCTTTAATATTCAAATTATTACATTCCTTCTCGATAGTTATCATATAAGGTTACTGTTTATGAAAGCGATTATAAATAAGACGATAGAGTCCTGACGTTGAAGTTTGGTTGAAGAGGTAGAACATGTTTCCAGAACTAATCATAATTATTAAAAACTTTACCAGAAAGTTAAATCTATGTATTTTAAATTTAAATGAAGGGGAAATATTAGATTTATATTATACCCAAAGCTGCTATTAAATTTCAATTTCCCGCATTTAGGAAGAGCTTCTTCTAACTGGTGATGGTATACCCTTCGAATACTTTGCCCAAGACCTTTACCCTGTAAAAGCCAATGAAGTCAGGATGGAGTCAGCGGAACGGTCCCAGAAGACGACAAGGTGTTGATAATATCACCGATGGATTGATAAATTTTAAGGTAAGATATATATATCTACGCATATACCACCGACGTCTTTTCCTCTTAAGGCATTTTGACATCGGTTTATATCCCGATTTTTTGCATCATCATTATGTAGGAATTACTTGGCAGATAAAATGCTTTGAAATACGACGTCGAAAGTTTTTTGACGCGTGTGAAATTGCAGGTCGTAATTATATAGAATAAATGATAAGAATTCATGGTCAATCTTAGGAAGAGAAGTAAATTTTCTCAACTTGTTTGTCTGTATTTTCTGTTTGAATCCGTTTTCATATTTCACAAACAAAATTATGGAATTGAAAGATTGTCCGTCCGCCTGGTGCCAAATTATGAAGCGAGATAATATATGTTTTTCGTCGAGTTTATATTCGTTTCCGTCTAATAAGTTACATTTTAAATCTTTCGTTTTGTTCAGAGTCCAGTAAGTTGCAATTAGTTTGGACTTATCATATTTTTACATCTATATAATATATGGCTAGCAGTCAAAACACTTTAAGAATTACTTCAATTAAAATTACTACGAAGAGCCAAGAAAGTAGAGCTGATGTAAAGTATCTTTCTTTTTTTTTCTCTGTTTATCCACTGCTCTAATATATAGTTCGGCTCAAGAACGTCTGAACGATCAGACGCGGCAATACGAGATTGGGCCTATTTTTAAAGAAAGTTTTCAGTAAATAATGGAAAATAACCCAGAAGAAATAAAGTACGTAGAAATAGATAAAAGAAAATCTTGATCCTAAATTTATATAATGACAAAGTATTGAATTACAAACAACATAGCAATCTTTATCAAGTGCAGTTAATTAAAGCTTTTAGATTGATATCATACGTTGTGATTACATAACGAATTAAACAAATCGAATGAGAATTAAAAGTTTTACTTTCCACAATTCCACAGAATTACGTGGTCTGAAAAGTTTCCGACCCCATATTTTTCAGAAATCTTCAGAAAATTTTCAGAAAACATGTCGAGAAATGTTTTGAATTAAAAACAACGATAAAATTTTTTATCAAGTGCTTTCAATTAAAGCTTTTAGATTGTTATCATACGTCTTGATTAAATAAGGAATTATATAAAGTTCCTCAGTACAACCTCCATTTAGGCCTTATTTAGGGCGAAGTGTTTGATGTTTCTTACTATCAACTCTCTTTTACTTCAATGAATGAGCCAAAAATGTTCTGAAATAGCAGAAAGGAGCACCTTTAAGAGTCGGTTTCTCCCAGGATAATCCAGAAAAATATATTTTTTTCACTCCGCAAACCGTCATGATATCAGCGAATCAAAACAATGCTATCCAGCAGTACTTCCCCCATCATCATTTTGGGTTGGAGTCCATAAATGTCACCGAGTTTGAGAATCGCATTTCACACGTCAAACTCCATTTCCGTCTCTGCGGTAGTCATGTCATTTTAGCGTAGCAGTACCCGCAGTTGTTCAATTGTCATTAACATGTTCCGCTCTTCCCCCTGTTTCGTCTTACCGCGGTTGTTATTTTATCCAATATCTGCGAACCCCACTTAACCCTTCAGGATAGACCGCTTTATGCTCTTATCCTACCTCAGAGGCTAAGATCGTTTGCACGTCGAAGGATTTCCTCAGGGCCAAATGCCGATTCCCCAATCCTAGATTTGGAAGCATCAATGTGTCGTGGGACACATCAACCCATGCACTCTCGAGGTGTAATCTTCCCACAGTAAATGCTTCAGTGATAAACCTCTCTCCCCTTGTTATGGCCACAGGGTCGATGGAAATAACAGACACATCCAGAAGACTTCCTGCGGGATCAGTATCGAATGACATGGAAACTTTGTCAAGATTACTAGCTTTCCAGAATTTAGAATCGATTGAATGAATATAGAATGTCTATCTGATTTTACTGGGATATGTTCACCCTATTGTTTGACTCGAAAATTCTCAATTGTTTTAATTGATTTTATTTACGTGTATAAACTCATTGGTCATAATAATCCTATTAAGTTCATTCAGTTAATTTTATTTTAATAAATGAAGTAATTACTAAGTGATGTAAACACTAGTAAGGCTTCACCCTAATCATTTATTAGTATTTTTAAGTCCATCGACAGCTGAGGTCATTTCGCACATATAAGATCTCACCAGAAATCGAACCCTGGACTGCTTTCACCGAACCCGGGAACGCATCACCCCCGTGGCTATCCGGAAGGCTCCTAATTATATATGATTTGGTAAATTCTAATAAATTTTGGATAATTTATCGTCTTCCAATTTTTTAATCCAACAAACCTCAAACGATTTTTTTCGTTTGACTTAGTATCCACAATGGGCTCGTAGTTATATTATGTATTTATCTGTTTACATCAGAATACTGGAGGCCCATACCAATCGGCGTGTGTATTTTTGATCAATAGCTTCAATCCCTTTCGTTTGATATATAGAACTTTTATGGAATTCTTAAAAGTTCATATTTTTTATGTGAATTGAACCTTGTTAAAATTAATTATTTTGATTCTATTTGTCCTTTTTGCTGAAAAATCTTTCCAAGAAAATGCTTACTTTTTATAATATCTTTTATAAAATATACAATGATATATATTTTTCGCATACTATATTGCATTGGATTTGGTAATACATTTCCTGAAGAAGTTGCGTATTCTACATGTTGCAGAATATTCATTACTGTTAGTCCTTAAAATATTAATATAGAGCGTTGAATATTCCTGTCCATAAGGATGATTCCTCATTAAATAGTTTTCCCGTTCGCGAATGACTCTGACCTTTAAGATATTAAAGAAGATATTAACGGAGGGTTGTCTCATTTTCAATATATAAAGAGATCAATAGCACTCCAAAACTCGCAAGAGAGAAATATTAAAGCTCTATAGGCCTCATTTGTGATTCCATGGCAGTTCCAGGGTGTTTTTTATTCTCTCATAAATGATTTACATAAATTCAATCTTACAATCAATTATTTTTACAGGTTCAGTAAATTATCTATTAATTTGCGTACCTGATTTATTTTTATTCGCTCATAGATTATTAAATTAAATTTGGAAAAGTCTTTCCGTTTAGGATATCAACCGTTTGGGTTTGAGAACTTTGATTAATTTTCCCACTCTTCAGGAGAGACTCGGTTGTTGAGGGTAGGTTTAAATCGATGATGAATTAAGTCTTCGATGAAGTAAATCCCCCTCTTAACTTTTCTCCACGTTTAAAATCATGCATAAAATATTTTCATTCTAGGAGATTTTTGGACTTCTAAAATATGTCTCTCTCTCTGCGAGGACTATCGAAAAATCTCGCTGAATGTTGCCTTTGTAAACCTTTGCAGAAACCTTATTTAACGGTTGACGTCGGGAAAGGTCAGAAACTTTGAGGCGTTTGAAAAGCGGATATTCTATACGACCTTAAGTGATTTCGATTTTCAAGAGTATTTCCTTTACTCCGGAGACCTTTCATAAAACTCATTATAAAATGTTTCTTCCAGGTATATTTCTGCGGAAGCCTTAAAAAGTGGTGGAATCAAAGGAAAAGTCATCATTCGTGAAACTTTTTTTTGCAAGTTTCATGTTAATGGGTTTCGCATCTTAAAAATCAGGCGGAACTCTTTGAAAACTTATCATTTCCCCGTTTTGTATGTACTCCGCTGCGTTTCTCATTTTATCTCTGTTTCTTGTACTCTGTCTTCATTTACCGTCGTACCTTTTTCGGGTTTCTCTTAATTAATCTAATAATCACAAGGTTAAAGTGGGTCTCTTACGGAAAGCATACTTTTAATCCTCATTTTTTTTTGCTTTCTGCGACGGAATTTATGAGAATTATCTATTTTCATCCTTTACCCGCATATTCTCATTTGTTCAAGGAGAAATATAGAAAAATATTGAAATGCTCTTATTAATATTCCACATTTAAATCTTTATTATAAGCTCAAATCATAGCCAAAGCTATCGGTGGGGTTTGGTGGAAGAGAGGCCCACTTGGGCCAACCTCACCAATAAAGCTTCTATCTATTTATTTATAAATGCTTTTTTCGCGGTAATAAATGTCTCGGAGTTTTAATTATTCTTTTCAGTGTTAATATTTTGCTCCTGATATTCATTTGGAGGCTCATGATCACGTATATTATTATCGCATAAAGACAATGATTGAATACTTTACATTATGATTAAGGCTAAGAGAATGTACTGGCATTCAAATCAAGGTCTCTCAGTTTCCGAGCAGGTGTTCTGACCTTTAAAATACTACCTCCAAGTGGCTTGGAAAGGGGCAGAACTGGGTTAGAATTCCAGTCTCGTCGATTATTTTTTACTTCTGTTTATCATTGAATTTTGCGATTCACGCGTATGCATGCTAAGTTTTACCTCTACGCCAATCATTACACCATACACTATTACATCTGTGCGTCAAGTAATATATCATGCAATTTCGTTCTTTCCCCTTCTTTTCTAAAATCTAAGCTCTTTCATTGTTTCAAAAAAGTATATTGATTCGTTTCTATACCTTCGTGCAACATACACCATCCATTTTTCTTTAATTTTAGCTGAGTCATTTGTTTCATATATGCATCAAAGTTTCGTTGGGATCATTAGCGGACACCCACCCACCTTCAGACACATTTCCTTGATCCCCAAGTGGATTCGTTCGTTCAAGATTCCGTCCCTCCCTGTTCGCCATCCCTATCCCTCATATATTTCCCACAAGACCCCCAACCAACTCGTTAGCTTGGTCTTAGCGTAGCTCATTTATACCACCCACGCGGTGACATCTCCTGGGCCAATTCGGCATTCCTTGTCGGTATCCGTCTAATTCGCCCTCTGTTTTTCCTTTCATCCTCAAATATTCCTTTACATCCTTATCATATCCCTTCCCTTCGGATGTTTTCCTAAGCCGCCGAATTTATTAATTCGCCGTTTATGAAGCGAAGCGGCAAAACCGCATATTATATCCTGTTTCGTTTAAAATTATTTCTGGTGATTTTAATCGCCAAATTTTGTGACTTTGCGTTGGTGTGATCGTTTCGGATACACAAATGTTTTCTACAACTTCCTCTTTGACATATTACAAATTTTAATTCACGATTTTAATATTATAACGTGTTTGTTTACGTGTGGGAGTTAACGATTTGAAACTCCCATTCAGCGTTTGCGGACTTTCACATTCCCTTCTACGAAATTAAACCGTCATTAGTGTGCCCACGGCATGAGGCATCAAACATTGTGAAAGTAAAGAAACGGAACTCTCTCAATTATTTTTCGGCCAATTAATGCCGTGTTTGTTTCTATGAGACTTCGGGATGGACTCCATTTTTGTGTGAGTCCTTCCGAAATAGAGATAATGTTTTGCGTATCCCATAACAGGTATTTTCTCTGGTGAATGGCTATTTTCCTATCCTAATCCTTTATCTTTCGGTTATATTTCAGAAACCAAAGCGCGGAAACAGGAATGTTTGCTTGATCGGCAATATAAATGGAAAAATAAAACTTCTTGAACCTTACCGTAACCGAAAACGGTGATTTATTCCTTCCCGCTTCTTTATTCTAACAAAATCTAAAATCAAAACGTAAAAATACTTATTAATTTACGGAGAAAAATGAACTAATCATGTGGAAAATTGACTTGAAAGAGCCTAAAAAACTTTTAATTTAGAGTCAAACAACTGAACTATTTTGATTATAATTTATTTAACGTCACTGTTTACAATTTAAAGTGAGGTGCTCAATGAAGCCCTTGGCAATTACTCTTCGATAATTAATGTTCGGAACGAAAAATGCAGGTTTGAACTGTAAATAAGCGGAAATAGATCGAATTCGATGCTTTTATCGAACCGGAGCGAAAACCGAAGCGAAAAAATTTCGTTTGGAAACCCCTGGTTATGATTTACGTTTACATGTTTACTTTACAAGCTGCCATTGGCGTGTGAGAAAGACTATGTAGCAATTAATATTCTAGGGTCTCTTTCTTCTTGAATGCTCCCCCAGAAAAACGACCAGATATCCCGGAGAATATTTTCTGAAGATATTGTGCAGTTTTCTCACAGCGATTTTTAATTGAAAAAATAAATCAACTACTTACTCCAGAATCGCTCTACTGATTAAGTGTTCCTGATCTATAAACTTTCTTTCTAAATACATCTCTATTCTTCCATTTTAATATAAAATTGATAGCTGTACTATTATAAGTCTGACATTTATGGTCATTACGCATGTGGACTCCCATCCGGAATCGAACCCGTGACCGCCTTAACCAAAGTGGAGCGCGCTACCCACATGGCTATCCGGGAGCCCGTAAAAATCATTTTTTAATATCTTTCTATCTAGTTTTATTACCTTGTATCTAGATAGTATGATCTATCATACCTTAATGCCTGAAAGAATGGTAAAATGATCATTATATGCATTAGGAATGCGTAGACATCTCTAGCGTTGTCCCAGTAACAATAGGACTGATTTCCTTTCCGATTCTTCCATTCAGGATGCAGGATTTCCCCGCAGTGGTCGACTCAGAGTCATTAATTTCCCATTTTGTGACGTGCATAACTCACTTGTGCGACCGTTCTGTATCGCGACGTAAGCTGCGCGTGACAGGTGGATTCCATGTCTCTTGAGGACGAAGGCAATGTTGTGCTTTCAAGGAATCCCCTCTGGGCCTAGAAGAGGCGTGACATTCGCCGTAGAGTGGAGATGGAGAAACAACCTTGTTTTGTTATGCTCTCCTTTCGTCAAATATTTTAGCAGAGATCTCGACGACGTATGCTTAACGACCTCATCCATATTCATGCGTTTTCGGGTGTTAGAGCGGGGAATCAGAATGCTGACTTATCCTCGATAGGAGTGCGGAAGAGAAAGTGACGTGATTGAAAGTTTTTTTTGCAGTCATCTTCAATTTTTGTCATCAAGAGGTTGGCTAGAAACAGAGGTTTGAAAATCGAGATCAAAAAAACATTTTGCCATTCAAGGGACTTTGTAAATTGTCCGTTGAATTAAAAAAATTGACTTGAACATAATGCTGTCAGTAATGATTATTGAGAACTTTGTATTATCTTTGTTTATTTAGTTACTGTTTTCGCTACCAAGGTAGCATCCTTCAGGATTGAAGTATATAACTTTTGTATGGAAAAGATACAGAGTCCTTCATTGTCATTACGGCTTACACTGGAAGTAATCCCCGACCATTTTGAATTGAATTCTGCCAGTATGTGAACCAACTGACTCCGAAACCTTTCTTTCTTTCGATGTAGTTTCACTCTTTCCTAGCATAAGCAAAAAAATTGCACTATAGCAACTAAAGAAGCCATAAACTTTCTTAAAATTTTTGAACACGTTATTTACAATAATTTAATCAACTATTAATTAACACTGACAGAATAATGTATGAACCAATAATTTAAAAATTTAATGAAAGTTTTATTTTACAAACGAACCCAAGGAAACGCAAAAGAGAAATGCTTTATCCCCGTTAATAATCTATAAATCAATTAAAGCTTTCGGCCAGAGCTCGCTTCAAAAGAAAAAGTCTGCCTCTATTGAATTATGTTAATAAAACAGCGCAAACTAAAGTAATAGGTAAAAAATCATAAGGAAAAGATGATTACTACATGTAGAAACGGTTTGTGAATCTTCCGTGGTAATTATCGACTATTTAGAGAAATAAGTGCATCCCTGCTTCGTTGGAGGGAATTATATAGAAAAGAAGTAACATAAAATATTTCGTTATTTTGAAGCCTTCTTCTGTTGTAGAGAAACGTAATTAGTAAAATTTGTAACGTTCAAATCAGCATCCCGAAAGAGAGGTACTATGATATCATTCTGCGAAAAATTTTTGTTTAACCACTTGCAGCGACACATCTGTCTCTATGTAGAAAAAAGTAAATGGTGTATAAATAATTAGTGTGTGCTCTAGCTGTGCGAAAGTATCCGGAAATGGCGCGAGACTCTTCTGGGAAGCGCCTTCCTTTCAACGAAGCACAGTTTAAACATTTATCCTCAGCTTCGAGACATGGGGACCACTTTATCTCCACCAGCAATCTTATCTAGGACCTTCACTCTCATTATTTATGGACTTCCTTCTTTCTTTGCTCTCATATCTTCCTCTCGTCCGTATTAAATGTAAGCTTCCTTGGCCTTGGATTACATTTCATTTTGGACCTAATGACATTGATGCTTATGCTTCATTATGAATGCATTTGAACATTTATGAATAATATAAGGATAATGATATTTTACATTACTTAGGAATGAGGCTTGAACTGCAATTATAAGGAGAACTAAAATATTTCCGTTAGCGTAAAATATTTTTCTAATTCGAGAGATGAACTAGTTTGACGATTATAGGATGTTATAATTATTCAACTTAATTCAACAATTTCCTGAAAATATATTGATATCTCTATATCACAAACAACAATATTTTTTTTTGGAATACACTCTTGGTTAGCAATTCTCATATTTGGAGCCGTAATATTCGCATTTTCGAATATGAAATTCAAATGTTCACCATAAAGGGGTTTCACAAGGAAAGGGAGAGCAAATTGAAACAATTTGAATGGGAACCGGCTAATTTCTTGAGTAACTTGTATATTAATAAGTCAAAATGCTCGTGGTAAGATCAATTACCCACTCCAAATATTCTAAAGCCAGAGTTTAAGACCTATTTTGAAAGTATACCGCTTCTAATGAAATTGTGCAAAGAGATTTAATTTTAATTTTATTTTTTTCTTGGGTGTACTTTTCCTTTAGAAAATATTTGTATCCTTTACATTTTCGTTCAAATCTGCGCAGTATTCTCAAATAAATCTTTTGCGTAGGAAGATAAGTCGGATGACAATTAAGTAACTTAAGAGCTCGTTGTTGTTTAGTTTCTACGAAAAGGATTCTAGACGCTACTTTCTGAATGTCATTGTAAATGGGAGTATTTTCTTTTCGTACAAGTCGAGCCTTGAGTAATTCCAGGAAAATTCTGACTTATTTTAGGAATGAGTTCTCTTTTCCCTCGAGAGTTCGTAATATCTTCCTTTCCACATATTTATCACGAAAGTTCGTTATTTTTGAAATTTAAATCTGAAGCTCATATTTATTGATTAATCATTTATCAATGGAAAATATGAGCAATGACAACATGATTATCAGCATATAAACAAACAATCATATAAAACAAAAATAATATTTTATTTGATAACTGACGCATATTTAGTCCTTATTTAGATACTCTTCTATTATCAGTATAAAGCGTTTTAGTTGGGGTTAGTAGTTGTATGAAAAGTATTGTTTTTTAAAATTAAAATTGATTTAGAACTCGAAATGATAATTCAAGTAGAACACTTTCTTTCAGGCAAGCAACTCATAGGACGAATTTTTTCCAAGGTAATTATTCTCTGTAAAATGATTTTCGTAGAAAATTTACACGCATTAAAATCCTACTTAAAATGATACTAAGAGAATGTGTTTTCCCCTTCGTTTACAGAATTGCGAAAGCAATAACTATATCAAATGCATGAATTTAATTGGATTACTAATAGCTTTCGCTCATTTCCACTCAGGAACTTTTTTCCAAGTCCGAAATAGAAAGGAAAAGATATTCTCTCTGTGAGAGCAAACGTTTACTGTATCCTCACTTTATTCTTTAACGCTTGCTTCCTTATCAACTAGATTTAATTTCAATGGCATTGGTTAAAGCCTTTGCTTTCTACTTACCACAGAGTTGCTTTGGTAATGTGGCACTTCCACCGATTGGACTCTTAAGAATCAACGATCTGCATCAACTACATCGTTGAATATTTCACCCACAAAATTTGGCTAAGCTTTGTAAATTATTTCTTATTTGGCGGAAACTTGTATATTAATTATTAAAATGAAAGTTCTTCAGGCGTATATCACATCAATGGTTTTAAGGAAAATATTAAGTATTAGACAGGCTTTGCAAAGCTAGGAAGATCACCATTGATGTTTCTGTTTATTCACCCCGAAGAAATTAAATTCTAATCACGCATATGCATGCTACGAAAAGGAAGTTTCTGTGATAATCATCTCCAAAACCTCGAATTAAACTCCCGTAAAACTTTTCCGCCTACGTTACTAACCCAGAGTTTTCCGCCGTTTTTCATATACGAGAATGTGTGTCAAAGCGTTTTCCGCCTATGGCTATTAAATTTTTGACGCTTTAATACGGAATCAAATTCGCGCAGTCGCTTTGGATGCTGAAGGAGAAGGTCTTTGATCACATTCCCCCTTACATCAACTTCTTAGAGTGATTCTCACTTCCTCTGTTTTGAAGGAGGAGTCTCTCATCATTTACTTTACATGGTCGAATTCACACTGATGGGAAGATTGAGAGCTTCAATTAGAGGTGGATGAAAGTGGGGAGCGGAATCGGGAGATCTGATCTCATGCTATCCCACGCACACAACGTGAACAAATAATATTCTGAAATGGAAAAAGTTGAAGATAAGCTTTGTAGATTCCATTTAATGAAGGAATATTTTTGGGGCTATGGTTTCGCTCAACATTGTCAGGACTTTTAATGTTATTAAATGTATTTTTCTAACACTGTTACTACATAACCCGAAATCTTGAAAAGTTGAGCTTATGATGGTACTGAAAAGTTTCCGACCCCAGATTTTTCAGAAATCTACAGAAAATTTTCAGAAAACATGTCGAGAAATGGCGAAATGTCGGAAACTTTTCAGACCACCCATGTAAAATGTTAATTTTCCGTTTTCCTAAGTGGAAAAATTGTGAAAAGTAACGCCGTCAACTATTCCTTTAAGAATGTTAAAAGTTGATTTAAACAGGAAGATCTGATATCTACCAGACACATCAATTTTATCTCCTTCATTTTTCAAAGATATTCTATTTATCGTGATTGCAAAATGTATCAAACTAGTTACTCTTCATTGTCTTCATGAGATTTTTGTTATTTTTTCTTCTACTATATTCTAAGCCCATCTTTCTCCTGAAATAATCCTTTCTGGTTTCTAGAAAAAGCGGAAATGTCTATAGAAACGATGGAAGCTTATGACACTGTGATGCGCGGGATGGAGAGGAAAGCAGTTTTAGTAGTATTCTATGGGTATATTGAGACATTCGTAGATCCTATACGTCCTATTACACATTTTTCCAAGGTCTTAAGTGTTGTAAGCACTCACTATTATATGATATCCCAACAGAGTGAGGAAAAACGCAGTGCGGTATAGAGGATCATAGGGTTGAGAGGGATTGAGAAGCGCGTCGTAAGCAGGATATGAAAAATTTTCCGATACAAGAGACGTTTCATTAAAATTATATTGGAATTTAAAATCCAAATGCTGCATTCAGCAGACGGGGAAGTGAGAAAATGAAAACGGAGGGAAATTGTTGGGAACGCGAGGAAATATAACAAAATGAAGAAATAAATTATTTTGTGCTTATTAAATTTAGGGAATATTCTTATTAAATGTATACAAAGGAAAATAGGTGGAGACAGAGCAAAATGATTCACTTTTAGATAAATAATATATACCAAATAAGCATCTTTCTTTAAATTTCTACTTTATTAACTTTCAATTTTAAAGAAGGCTCAATATCCTAAGATTGAGGCAATTTACGTCCGTCCGTTTCCATTTAATTTTGCTGAAGATAATTTCTCTTTTCCCTTAGCTGCGTCCTTTCAATTTTAAAAATAGAATAATTTTTATCGGAAAATTTTTGTCATTGATCTGTTTTGCTTCATATTGCTACTGAAATTATTAGATTTGAAAATCTACTCTGCGCAAGAGTTAATTTCTATTTGTGAATCACCGATTTTTATGAAAATAAAAGGAAAAATTTTGCTTGATGGAATTAACTTGACAAATTGATTATATACAGTAAACTAGTAATTCATGAAAGCTTCATTATTGTACGGATTAAATAAATGGGAGTAAATTTTCTAGAAAATATCTGGATAGATTTCATTAATATTAATATATTTTTCAATTTACAAAATGTTGATGGATTTGATGTACTTAAATCAACTCAGCTAGATTGATTCGGTTACTACGAGTAATAATATTACACTTCGTAAATGAATCATGGTGCCCTTAAATATGATTTTTATGACTTTCGGAATAGGCAAATATAGATAATAGAGTATATATATTATGAAATTTTTGTGGAGAAGTCTAGAGGGATGTGATTTCCACCATTTATGTTGTTATTATATTCTACTTTTTGAGTGAAACAACAGGCCTGAAGTAGCTTACGTTGGCTGGTTAATATAATACTATTAGAATAAATTTATAACTTTATATGTAAAAATCAGTCAATCATTTTGGATTTAATTTTATATTCGATAACTTTCAAAAAATTTATTTCACCTTTTAATGTAAATAGGGTAATCTTATATTTTGGGTAAGCGCTGCAAGTCATCAGACCTTGGGCTGTGGTTAACTTGTTTTCTTACGTCGTTAATATCGGTCATACTTCGAGGAGCTCCATATTGAATAGAATCAATAGCGAATGACAAATGAAAGAATAATTAATAAATGATTGTAAATCAGTAGAGTCGAGACCAGTAGAAGCTATGGTGTAAATCATATGGATATTCTGATTTTTAATTAAATTTTATTATTAATTATTCAAAGTAACTATAACATTGTAATATTTGGATCTTAACAAGTTGGAGAAATTATCCTTGCTTGTGAAGATTTCGAGCATTTTAATTTCGATTTCGAAAGGATATCCTTAAGTTTAAATAATATTAACGTCAGTCACAACAAAAAAGACAAAGACAACAAAGAATCGCGGGGATTAGAATGTAATAGAAAACGAGTGGATACCTATCTAGCTTTTGCGTGTTATTTAACAGAAAACGTGGTATGACAAGAACACATTACATGCTTGCTTTACGTTAGATAAGAAAAGAAAAGTCAATTTTCCGCGGGGTTCATAAATAAAGGAGCGTTGAAAAAAGTGCAGCATCTCTAATGATATTACCTTCAATTTTATAGAAGACAGTCTCTCATCTACGTTATGAAGTATTTTTTATAAAACAGATTTAGAAGAAGAAGGCGATGGCTCCTATGAAACACGGTCGTTACGTTTAAGAATTCGCTCGAGATTCCCGTCATCGCTCAGCGTAAACTTCTCAAAGTACCCAAATTCAACGTGCCGAGCTATTGCGTCGCGAAGAGCGTTGAGAAATGTGTCCAAGTACACTCAAACGCGCTATTAAGTTTACTTCCACTCGGCGTGTAATGCTCTTCCAAATAGCCGACGTATTCACTCCTGTCACAATCTCGAGTGTATAGTGCATAGATACGCGCGCTCAGGAATGCGGACTATTTTGTTCTTATTCTCTTTCTTAGCTTCGTTTGGTTTCTTTGGTTAAAATCAGTTTTCAACTTCGCGAAATTATCACCTTATATTTCTGGGACTCACTCGAAGTGATTTACGTTCGAAAATGAATTTTCTGGCCGAGGACATGCCACAAATTCTTCGCTAACTTATAATAAGCTATAGTGTCATTCATGATAAATGTCTTTCGACAGATTTCCTAATATCAGTTCCATGTATCAGTACAAAGAAAAGTATATCAAAACACCTCATGCATACGATTTATTTATATTCATAGCAGAGTAACACCACAGATAACAACAGCAATTTGTTTCGGATTCTTAATTAAAAGCTCTAACCATAATCTAAAATATTATCACCCGCAAGTTGACGAATCAGTATGATATACAATACACATAGTCTTTCTACGCATAGTCTTTCTTTCAAAATTCAGGTAAGGGAAGTGCTCATTTTACTGTGGCCGTTTCTTTATTTTTGTTCTTGTGTACAAGCGCGAAAATCTTCAATACATTCATAAGTAGAATCCTAAAAGAAAGCAAAAAAATTTTATAAGATGAAAAATTAGGTATCATTATCACTAGATACCATTACATTATACTAGATAGAGATTTCGTGGTATTTACACAGATAGTAAGTGCGATTTTATGTTAGTAGTTCTGATTTAATGTAAATCATTAGAGAAGACTATATCAAGCTACTACTTTTACTTTCCTTCTCTCTTCGTTTTGACCCGTCAAGATTTTTTCGCCATCCTGATATAGATGAGACCTTAGCCCGAATGTTTTAAAATCGCTCCAGATTTCATCCGACTTGTTTACGTTAGATTGTAACGCGTTAAATCATTTTCCATCTATTGAATTATTTTCTTAATTAAATCAATCGTATTTCAAAAAAGACAATGCGATTCAAAATATCCGTAGAACAATGATACAATAAACTTCTAAAATAAAAATGTGAGTGCTATTACGAAAAACTGAAGGGCGAAGAGTAAACTAGGAATGCCTGAGAAGTTTTTTTACAATCCGAGTCATAAAAATATGATTGAAAATAAAATACGAAGTTAAAATGTCTAACCAAAATGTACTGATCAAAGAAAGGTAGTGAAAAATGAATGCGGCCCAAGCCAAAGATGAACTCTGTTAGTCGACACCGAAGGCCAGAACTGAACCCGTGCAGACATCTACCTCGGGATCTACAGACGGAGCCGGCCCGAGGCACGGGCGGTTGCCCAAGGCACCGAGGTTGAGCGCATGGTGTTTGGTGTTTATCAGATTTCGGATGAGGCGCAGAAACCCCCGTGAATAATTTTTTCATGGATAAATCAATAATAAAATACATTCAACGATTTTCGAGCTTCGTCTGTTTTATAAGAATCTTAAATGGAGGCTTTCGTTAAGAAATGATATTTGATTTCTCAGGGAAGTATTCAAGCAATCATCAGAACTGTCTACGTGAGAAGTACTTCGATAAAGTATATCTCGAGTAAAATTGTTGAATAAATTTTGAATGGAACTTTTTCTGAACCAATAATCGCAACATAAAAACCACCAATTGTCGCGGTGTATTTAATTTCTATTAAACAAACCATTGCTTTAAATTTTGGTAATAGAGTGTAAAAAATTGACCTGTCGTAGTAAAAGTATGTACCTAAGAATTATTTTGATATTAAGTCAATGTTATGTTAAAGATTTTTCTCTCGAAAAAGTAAGCAAGTCGTGAAATAATATATTTGACGAGCATCTGTATGACTCTTACCCCGGAGCGCCAATGCACTACTTGTCGACCCTACCTGAAACTTTGAAACCCAGCGATACATGATAAGTATCATAGTCTTTGGAGATAAATCTCGATATATCTTCTACAAAATAGACTGATACAGGTACATCTTACGTCGTTGATTCATTTATAACAGGGCTAGCAATCATTCGATTCCGTGGAATAAAACTTTCCTTTATTATAATAAACTTTCCATCTATTTATTCCTTTACCAAATTCTATTTCCCATGTTAAGATCCTTTTATCATCCAAAGTAAGCCAGTTTTGAGCGATCTTAAAACATGGATGTAAACAAGTAGGCAGTTTGTTAGAGTCTATGGTACTGATTCTGCGAGTATAAAGACGTTTTATTATTATTATTATTAGTATCACACCATATTGAACTAGGGTGTTTCAGGATATTTAAATAAATCTGTTTATTTTCTTGACTTTATTGTTCCTCCAAATACTTTTCTTTTGCATTTAAATTTCGCCGTTAAATGTTTAATTATCGACATCACCGAAAATCATCCTCAGTATTTCCGCAGATGCATTGTATTGCTTAGAAACTCGATCGAAAAATGACAAGTTAAAATAATCTTTCTTCTATTATTTTCCACTTCAGTGGGGTTGAAAGGAGTGACGAAGTTTTTAATTCTCAATGTATGTTCTCAGTAACTTCATCTAGAAGTTGACTACAGAGGCTTAGTAAATATTTCTGCCCAAAGATGAATAGGCAAAGTTTATAGGTGTCTGAGAAATTAAAGGAAACCTTTCACCAAATAGGACTCCGTGAAAGGAAGGACTAAGAACTGAGATGCACTGTAAGTAATCCATTGAGGTGTCTATGGAAGACGTTGCTGTTTGTATACAGTTCCCTCGCGGGTCTCTCTCGAGAGCTTCCTTTCCATCTTCGAATTCCATCTTCTCACATCCTGAAAGTGACGAGGTCCAATTAACCGGAAGGTTTCAGATACGTCTCTACTTGTCACCCTTTGGGTAACAGGCTTTATCTCAATATTCACAGAAAGGATATTTCTTTTAATATTTGAGACGTAATGCGGAAGTTACGAGATCCTTTCTCAACTCATCCTTAACGTTTCATGAGCTGAGCCGTCTATTCCGCGTATTTCGAGGAATTATAGGGAAAGGATTTTTACTATTCCGAGGAAGGGAATATTTTTTCAAAAGCTTCCGAGACACAGTGATCCTTCCTCGCTCCCATTCAATGTTTTAGCTGCAAGCGAAGCGCATTCGTGTATTGAAGGATAACGTAATTTACCTCTAAATTTTTTCAATCTTCTTTAGATTCAGCCTATTTTTTACATCCTTTTTTTTAATTGTTAATATACGTTGACGATTTTAAATCTTACGAAGCTTTTCTCATTCAAGGTTTGACGTTGAAATTTTTCAATATTTAGCCATCCACAATTAACAAATTCGGATTTTATTTATACCCCGCAGCCTATTGAGAAACGAGACTTATATTTTTAATGCATAAATTATATAATCATGATGATTAGTCACAATATTTTAAATGATATCATGTATAATTCCAGTCTTTTTGAACATACGTATATGTGTGTCGTTTTAGTAATTTTACAAGTAAATAGTTAAAATAACGGGTATTATAGTAACTTAAATTGTATAAATGCCTTTTCTCTACCGCAAAAAGTTGAATTTCAGTTTCTCAGGAAGTCAACGGAAAGAGTAAAAGACCTGGAATAAAAATCAACCGACTAGGTCAAATATATTTAAGAAAGAATTGTTTCAAATCTCATTAAAGCCTTTTGAACCTCTTATCCATCAACAACCGAGTTCCAATTTCTTTTCTTTCATTATTTACATAGTATCATAACAGCAGCAAATAAGTACAGTACTTCGCGGCAGTTAAAGTTAAATGGCGTGATTATGAAAAAATAGTTCTAAAACATTTATTATATGGAATTATTTAGCAGAAGCTTTGCAAAGTCAATATCAAAATAATGGTGAAAAATGCTTAGTGAGCTGCATCCCGTTTTGCGACGTATGTATGGAGGTGCTTAACCATATAAGGCGTGAATCTCTGAAGACATTGCCGTTGATTGCGCAAGCGTATGTAATAGCACACATATCCTGAAGAGATGCAGCCCGCAATGCAAACGATGCTGCCTACCTTACAGGGGCATCCCATATTTGAGTTAAATGCAGCTCTAATACTTCTACATGCAGTCCTTTCGGAAACTGCGGGATGTCAGCGTTTGCTCCAGATAGCTATGAATTTTCCGTTGAATTAACCAGTTGGATGAATATCATTGCTTCATCAGCTAACTCTGACAGTGTCACTCCAGGGGCTCGTTTCTTATCACCTCTGGCGGATATTCTTGATATCTTCTCCGCAATGATTATTTTAGACAGTTTTAGCATGCTATGTGGAGGCAGAAATTTATCTAGGATATTAAAGGATCGCTTAGAGGCATAATAGGAATGTTCCCAAAAATGAAGAATAAAGGAAACGTTACAGGCGACGAGAGAAAGAAAGATGTTGTCAAAGTGGAACTAATAACGAAGTGAGAGAATACAAGGAGAGGACGCAATCCCGAGACTGATGCGAAGAAAGAACTTTATTTTGCAATAGGACAGAATCTTTAACACATAAAGTGATAAATAGCGAATGTAGGGGGAAGAACAAAGGGATGATCACCCCCCTTGATAATGTTGAAATCTCCACAATTTACACAGGATATGACAAGGAGTTTGAATTAAAAATTTATTGTGAAATTTTCTATGATCATCATACATTATATGTATTCATCGCGGCAAAATCGTATTTTAAATGTTAACTGGAGATGAGTTTGTAAGGAAAATTTCTTAAATTTCCCCCATACCTTGACAAGTTTCCAGATCTGCCCCTTGCGGTGATATATTAATACTTGGAGATATTGAGATGGAATATTATATAATTAAATTAACTGTTTAATTCATTCTTAAAAATCAATTTTCAATCCATTAGTGAAAGCAAGAATCAAATCTTCTCTCTTAAATTCTTAAAATTTTAAGTTATTGCGAGTGAATACTCGAGTTAAGTATGAAATATATTTTCATATATATATATTTCATATACCTTTAAATTTTTATATATATTTCATGTACTTTTAGACACTCAAACGTGCACACCAGACTGAAAGTAGTCTGCGATATTTATGATAGTCTTTTCGATATCAATTATCACTAATTACCTGATTATCATACTGAGGGATTACAAAATGTGATTAATGGAGGAATTTTTCGCTCGATGCTTTTAATATGAACTACTATTTAAAAAATCATCAGAACTTCAAAATATTTCGCTGTTTCTTTTCTTCTTTTTATAATATTTGCGTTCACATTGTGGTTATCTCGGGGGGCCTTTAATTTGGCAACGGGAAACTTTAATTTGAAATTTAACGAATGAACTTTCATGAAGGAAATGACGTTTTTCCACTTTACACATACGTACTTTCCACACGTACGAGTACGATTATTTGTCGTATCAATTTCGTGTCTCATCTCACTGCTTTCCTTCAAAATCCAGTTGAGGAAATTCTTTGCAATTTTTTCGTTGTGAGTTTGAATGGAGGATCGGTTCTGAGAATATCAATTTTCATCATATCACCAATTTCTTCTTTTCAATCTTTTACATCCTGTTTTCTTTACGAGGTAATTTGTTTTTCGGTAGAGCGAAAATTAGTCTTTTCTTCTTTTTATAGAAATAGTTGGGAGATTCTCTACAGTTAAAGTATCGGAAAATAAAAAAATGTTCCTATAAGATACCTAATCGAATCTCAAGTTGTTTTATTGGCTATATTAGGTGTGAAAATGTTTGATTGGGTGAAATGACTAAAAATTGGTGGGGTATCTCTAATTCAGCTAGTTTTATGATCAATTATTTCAAATTAGCTAATGATTAACAAGGACCTTGCTCTGGTTTAAAGAAGTAAGTTATTTGTTCAACAGGTTGAAGATACATTACCAACAAGTTCAAACGCTGACATTGCCAAAGCTTGACTATGACGAATTTATCTCTAATTAATTGCCCAAGCATTTAATTATATACAAGGCTCAATCAGGTGGAAAGATTTATTTTGAATCACAATGGGTCCCATCACATCATCTCATTACTAAAACAATTGGAATAGATGCGGTTAGAATCCTATCGGAAACGGGACAATATAACATTAAACCATAAATCATTCATGCTAAATTGCTCTTCTATTTCCACAACTTCCTACTGCACGTTGTTTGCGAATTCATTCAGGAAATACGAACTATTCTACAGGAGCTCTATTGAATTGTAAGGGGAATGAATCATTTCTAGCGCTTGGAGGTAGAATTTACAATGCGTCACAGCTCCACATTCAACACTACTAATGACGCTACTAATTCCAAATGTTTGTTAAATATGTTCAGTAAACACACAAATTAATATTCCTTCATCTATTCCAAGCCTTCTCATTTTCATCTTATCTTTATTTTTCTCTGTATAAATAAGTTAATCACTGAACTACACTAAGAGTGGGTAGAAATTCTTGCTTCAGGAGGAGGGAAGGAAATAAGGAGAGATGCACCAGTAAATTGTACATAAAATGAATGTATCAAACGTATCAAACAATTATTCTTCATATTATAAATACAAATATATTCATGGTCTCCCCGAAAATTCATCTACATGCTAAATAAGCATTTCGTATTCATTCATAGAGGGAAGGTCTCAATTATCATGTAAATGAATAAAAATAACTTTAGTTAGTTAAAAATCAATTACCATTCCTGGGATTTTACTGTTTTCGTTTCTCAGAAAATTCGATTAGGAAAGAATATAGATAGCCAGGTAACTTGGGACAAATTCTCAACATCCCTGAGGGTGGTAAACTTTGAATTTTGAAATACGTAACACCTAGAAACAGGTGATAAGTTTTACAATCTTTAAGATCGAAAGAGAATCTAACATAACGGGAAAATGACAAATATTTAAGTGAAAAACAATTAGAATTATTTTTCCTTTTAATACTCTCTTTAATAAGAGAAATGGTAGGCATTTTTCTACGTTGTAGGTTCTCTGCAAACTCCATCTGAAGGAGAAATTTTCGTAATAGGATTATACATAGAAATCGTTCTCCCTTATAAATTATTTTGTTGAAAAAGCGATAAATTTCTTTTATAACCTGTCGGACTTCTATAGATCCGAATAAATACAATGTAATTAAGCCCTAATCATATCATTATTTCGAATTGATGTTAAAGTGAAACAGCAAGAGAAAATTTTTAAAAATCGTCACCTAAAATTATTTTTCCTGTTACACTTCCAGAATTTGCAAAAAGGTACGATTTGTAATTTCGCAGAATTACATTGGATGTTACGGAAATTTTGAGGAAATATCGAGTTACCCATTTATTTCGGATCTAGATATCGAGAGACAAAGAAACCAAAAGTCTCCTGCAATGTAATCAGTATCCGCTGAACCAATTAAAATGCCAGAGATTCGTTTTAACGAGGAGTCCCATCTTAATTATACTGCCTCTCGCAGAATTTGCATTTCTACCGATCGTTTGTACTGTGCCTCTACGTATGCCAATCAATAGCCTTTAACGAACTAAACGGCGCAGTCTCTCCCAAAACAACGTATCTTATCCGCAGAAGGGGTGTTTTGGAAGTTGCGGTGCTTGTTAGGAACGATTTCCGCTAAACCCAGCAAAGGACTTTCCGCTTATAATCTTGGCTCGTTTGTACAAGGAGCTTAAAGTAGCTGATGAATTTACGTTACCACTTCCCTGTCCTTACTCAAAGAATTGTTTTTGACATTATTCCCAATATAACGACGCACGGTACGTACTCCAATTTCAGTCCGTATTCGATTTAACCTGAAAATCGGACTTTCACCTCGTTATTGTGAAGGCAGAGGAAGTATTAATCCTTGAATAACTTTATGATTATTATTGTCGTTAAAGCAAATTTTATACCTATTTCCTCGAGTTTTATGTTCATTGTTATTTTACATTTGAACTTACAGAAAATGTCATTTGGGCCTAAAAGATCAAGGATTTGCTATCTATAAATTTGCTGCATAAATTTTAACTAGGTTCTTCAATTGTGCTGTATCTTCTTTGTTGCGGTAGCGAGTGCTATTTGAGTGTTTCATATTTTACCTTGTTATTTTAATTATTTTTTGATTATGATAATAGTTTTTTATCTGTTTTGTAGTTACTACTCTCAGTAGGTTTGGGCACATTTTTCACGCTCCCATCTTTTTGTGAATTTTTTCCTTCGTGAATCTGTTTAAATATTTCCAGTGCTCAATTAATTTAAATCACATTTCATTATTATACAGTAATTAGGTCTATTTTACATTGAAAATGGGTTAGATGGAAGATGCGATTTTAAAGTCTCATTTTTTCCCAAAATTAAGACGTCTTTTCTCTACTTAATATGCACATATTATACTATTATTCATATTTGCCTAATTTTTAGTGAGATGGTCGATATGCATGCATTTAAGCGGTTGAATAGTATCTTACTCATCCTTAAAGAAGTTCCTCGTCAGATTGAGCTTGAGAGGCCATTGAGCGCTTATGAAGCTGAACCATGAACGCACGCTAAGAGGAGATGACTAAAGCTTGCAAGGATTTGTCTAGGGAGGATTAAGACGTTGACAAGACAACTATATTCCCTTGCGAATAATCCGATGACGTCAAGGATATGTCATAGGATGAAATACGTCTCATAATCTGTAGTAATGAGCATGGTTTAGTTATAGAAGAGATGGGCTACTTTCTTGGAAGAATACTTTTATCACACAACCGTGATGCGAACATGTTTCTCACACATCTCTTTTGTTGTCGAAAAGCAGAAAATGTTGTGAAGATGATAATCTGCCTTAAGTTTGTAATTTCGTTGGAAATGGAAAACCAGTGAATTGCAGAGAGTGTTCATTAGTATGGGAAGTGAAGCAAAGTCGTTTATCTCAGGTGCATATTTTAATTAGAAATGGATTTTTGAATGTACTAAGTATGAAAATTCTGTTAAACCTTACATTTGAGAGAATGTACGGAGAAATTTCTTGTAGTTATTGGTTTGGAACTTTAGCAACATAGTGGATCAGAGGACATCTTGATGAATTCAATCCGTATCAAATATACTTCTGAAATGTTACATTTCACTCATTCAGTTTGTATTTGAGGGCATCATCCTTGAAATTTTGAATAATATATAGATTTTCTGAATTGAAGGAATAAGGATAGTTATAGTGGCTTTTGAATCGGAGGCTTCATATCTTTCATCTGAAGTTAAAGGAGTTGGAAGCGTGATAATTATTCGGGTTGCGGACAATATCTGCGATTTTTTCCTAAGATATTTATCGCGATTCCATATTAATTTGTTAATCGAATTATAATAATATTTATGTTAAGAAAAAATAGTACCTTTTCCTAGAAGTAGGCTTGATGGGATATTTTTTCTCTCCTGTTTAGCCATCAATTGCAACTTTTACGAAAAATAGTTAAATATGATATTAATAAAATCAGCGTTTTCCTAACAATTTCTCTTAAATTTTGTAGCTTCGATCAGTTGAAGGAACTAATATATGGATATGCTATTCTTCCTTCCACAGCTTAGTTTTATTAATTTGATACTGGCATTTGTATCCATTGCTAGCGGGACCCCTGACGATTACACAGAGTACTGATAGACTAACTCTGATATGAAAGCTTGGGCCTCACAACATTGGTTAGAGTCGTATGCTGGCCGTGGATTGGAAACCCCTGGCTTGGAAGATTTTATCGTCGAGTAATTGCGTAAATGCATTAAAACTGAATGTTACGTCATTGAGCTGGATCGGTCGCTGAGGGGTAATTGTACTACACCGTGCAGGAATTATGCATCGTCATAATCTATGAAAATTGATTACATAATGGAATAAGCTGTCTAATTTGCTGCGGAAAGCGTGATTCGTTGCATCCTCAACCATTTACGAGAAAGATGAATAGAAGATAGTCAATCAAATATCAGAAAGACATACATCAATAAAATTCGCATCAAACTTTAATGTAAGAAAAAGCGCCTTATAAGGGTAACAAAATGAACTGATGGCTTTCATGTTATATTTTCAAAATATATAATCATTTCAAATTGTTTCGATTGGATTGAGCACCGAGAGAATCCGATTCAGGAAACCTGAAGTGAATTTGTTTATAAGAATCCAAACAAGGCTAAAAAATCTCACCTAAATTTACTCAGAAATTCTGAAAAACTCCCGCCAAACAAAACAAAATCGCCCAAACATGACTCGTATTAATTATACCGGGAAATATTTTGTTTATACTCGCGTGAAAATTAAGCAAATTTCATGTTTTCCATAGTGAGGTAAAGTATACCCACTCACGTCTTTTTATGTTTATTTATCAATGAATATATGCTGCATGAAGCACGTAAGAAGGTTTCGTTTATTCAAAATCACTTACTCATATGTTAGAGATAGAATCTAGAAAATACAACATGTTGATCCGTTCCATTAAACGCGAAAATATCACTCAGATAATAAGAGCAGTAAATTTCTATAAATTAACAAATACAGTATATCTATTCTATGAGAAAGGTATCTCCTCCTATTATGGGCCTTTCTAATTTTCTCCTAGTGGATTTGTCCTTCCTTAATATCTCTGAACATTACGAACCTTCTCCCTCGACATATCTCCCTCGTCTTACTCGACCTCCCTCGTCTTACTCGACCTCCCTCGTCTTACTATCACCAATGCCTAGGCACTATCATTCCTTAGAATGCATCCAATCCATTATGCCTCCTCTTTCCTTGCTCTTTGCAGAATTTTCCCTTCTAGATCCTAATCCAATTCTCTACCACAATCACATTTCAAAACTTTTAATAGACTTGTGTTCATATTTTGCCAGAGTACTTCTTTCGCCCCAATTCATCATGACATGACTCATAATTAAGGTCTTGAAATCTATTTGAATTTTTCTACATATCCAATATTGAAAACAAAGTAAAGTTATCTAAAAATTGGATTTATGAAGAATAGTATCAGTAGTAATAATGCATATTATATACTGAAAGATAAGTCTTGGATAAGAATTCGGTTTTTAATGTGAGCCTGAAAACGATGACTGTGTTAAATTAATCTTAGTAAATAAGGAAAATATCGAACTAAGAAAATCTTCAATTAAATATAGTATTTAAACGAATATTAGCCTCGGCTAGCCGAACTCAATTACATTACGGTTACGTGCTGCGCTCTTGCGGTTGATACAAGAAACGCGACACTTTTGCCTAGCACATCGGCCCCGACATGAAGTTCCGCCAAAAGCTAAGTCAACCTGCTCCCATTAGGAAGCGAACTACGGATCCATGCTTTGATCTGAGGGTTTTTTTTTGGATGCCCCCGTAAGCGTCTTCTTGAAGACGGTGGAGAAGGTCAAGAAGCTCCAAAACAGTTGAGAGCTTTGGTATTTTCAGACTCATGCGGACGTGGGTGTCATTGTGCCGTAACTTAAGTTCGGACGACATATCACATGATTAGTTTTCCGAGAGCTTTTTTCTCATACTTTACTGAAAGTCAAGCAAGCTCTTGGACAAAAGATAAGAGATTGGAATCGGCTGTTCATGAATTAGAGTTTCTAAGACCTCTTCAATTGCCAAATATGCCGTTGACCGAAATATATCGCAAAAGAGCTGGTATCCGCGGATTACCTTGTTTCCCAGCGATTGGAGAATTTTCGAAAACGGTAATCAACTTCCTAGGTAATAATTGTTTTCTTACGTCATCATTTCAACAGAGTTTGGATTTGATTCTCTTTCATTGTTACGATAATTTATTTCAAGATTTCCGATAGTGAAATTTGCACCAATTCAATGAAAATATCTGGGACATCTGCATTAATAAGACGTACTCACATAATGCGATCACATTTCATGCTTTAACACGAATTCATAACATTATCCAATGATGAGATATAAATATAAGGATTTTTAAATATTCGTTTAACACGAATCCGTTATGCAAGACATGTCAGAACGCATTTCTCATGTTAAGCGGGGTAATTAAAAAAAAGAGATAAAATCAGCTCAATAAATTGCAGTTCTCCCGTTTTCCAGTTTTCCTCTCTTAGGAAATCGTGACTTGCACCTTTAAACTCACCTTTTGTTTTGCTAATAAGTACTTTCATTCTCATCGTATCTGTGCACAAAAAGATAAGAACTTTCTGTACGGCAGGAAAGGTAAATATAGCATCTACATTAATTAAAGAGTTAAACGCAGAGATATGTTTTGTCAGGCAAATATTAACGAATATCATTGAGATAAGCACAAAAGTAATTCATTTATTTGTAACTATCCTTGATTCGACGCAAGAAATGGATATTTAGAAGAAGTTGCAGGTTTTTCAACTTCGGTTGCGCTCTTTTAACTCTTCTGATGTTGCTAAAAGCTTAATATATAGTATGCTATATAAAGATCTAATAAGATGCATAGATGTATTCGCAACGATCAGTTCTTTACTTATTTCCTTATACTTGTTTGAGAGCAAGTTTTTCTTCGGATAATGGTATTCGCATTAGGAAAGAATTCTAATTGCTATTATGGAAATAATTTTGATCGTTTTTGTATGGAATAAGTTGCAGTTTAAATAGTAATATCTTTACTAATAATGCTCTTTATCGTAAAAAAATGAGAAAAATTTAATCTATTTGCCTCAAGGTATCATTATTAAAAGAGCAAAAGCTGTTTACTTAAAGGTTTTTAATAATGAGCATGAACAATTTGTACTTTTTCCACATAATTGTGGAAAATTTGTGGGAAAGTACGAATTTTTCTTGCTCATTATGGAATATTTCCACAAGACATCGCCCGAGACTGTGAATTTAAAAAGGTTTTTCGTTTGCTAGCAGTAATGATGGATTTAGCCATTATAAATTGCGTAACGAGTCGTTATATCAAAACGATGCTAGATAAAATTTGCATGCTTAAAAATAATTGAGAAAACTACAGCGATGTATTTTTGGAAATCGAAATTCTTAATATTCCAATAAGGTCTCTTTTTATTCTGTTCGGCGGAGAGGGCACTTGTCGCAATGCTGAGGTACGCGATTATTCAAGCTTTCCGTCCGCCTCTCCAAAAGCCTCGAGGGCCTTCAACTTGGAAAATTTCCGCTGTTTTGTTTCCAACGCCTTCTCAACAGCATTTGAAGGAGATCCTTATTTCAATATTCATGAAATGATCATCAAAATCTGCGGATATCAGCTGATGGTTAAGTTGGCGGAAGGTTACTTTTCCCCATGGATTTACCGAAGGTCCACAAATTTGGCATTTTAAAGTGGTTTATCTTTCGCTCTACTTTTCACATGGGAAAACATTTATTATCGATCAGTATTCCGTGATAACAGTAAATAACAGTGTAACTGACACAAAAGAGTTTGTATACACACTATCAACAATACAACAATAACAATAGTAGGGCAATAAGAACGAATTTTACGAGTCGGGCTTCGATGCATAGTATTACCAGAAAAGGAATTAAATTACTCGATGATTATGTTGTTTATCAATAGCCGGGTTATTGGTTTTATATTGGTTTTATTGTAGTATTATATATAAATGTATTGTTTATATACAACAAAATTATTATTGTTTATATATTACAAAATATAAATTTGAGGTAACTTAGAAAGATAATCTAGTTAACATATTTTATATTTCCATGTAATTAGACAATCAGTCATATTTTCTAAGAGTAAATCAGTTCTGAAGCGTTTAAAAATATTTTTCATAATCGAATACATGATTTCTTCAGAATTCACCAAAAATATCAGTAAAGAAAATATATATTTGATTTAGCGATATGATTCATGTAAAACCGTTTTCCTTTGATCATTTTCAGTACAGTTTTATGAATTTAATGATTTTACTTCATATTCTGCAGCCGAATTTGCTGTAATGAATTTGCTGCTGATTTTTCTTTTACTTATGCTTTGTTAACATCTAAAATAATTAATTTTTCTCCTTAGTGTCTATTAATCGTTCCAATAAGTTTCCTACCTTTTCCTTAAGATATTCCCTCATTCATGTGTTTGCTATTCCTTCATATTTTTAAATATACACTTGCCAGTCATCTCCTAGCTTATAAGGAACTGTTCGAATGATTTAAGTGTAACTGAAATTAAATAACCATAACCTTTTAAAAATATTTTTATTATATCTAAAAGACCGTTTAATCTAAAATCGTAAACCCTTACTATACTCATAATCTTCGGAAAGGTCTATGATTTTTCCATAATGGAGTGACGCTATTATTTTCCTCTGCCACATTTACATTTCTTTTATGCTTAAAGAAATAAATGGAATAACGAGAAACATCTGTGTGCTTTATTGATTATCCAGCTTTAAGGGTCTCTTTTATTCGTGCTTGGAAATGGGTCAGCTTCGTTGGGATATGCGGAAAAAATCGCGACTTACCCTGAGGAGGATTTTTGAGGCTCATGAAAATTTTCTTTTGATATTTATTTTCATAAGATTATCTGCGAAAAGTTATAGATACGTGCACATTAAAGCTTTTAAAATACATTTCACTGAACTCCTCGTAGAATATACTTTTGACGGATATCGAGGGATCAATTAAGTATTTTGAAAGGAACAGATTTAGTTTGATAGTAGTTTGATGGGATTTAAATCGTAGTTTGATAGTAGTTAGCTCGTTCTTTAATAGAAACGGAAGTGTTTTCTGGAAACGAATTCGTATAAAATACTTTTAATATTGCCATACAAGTGGAAATCGTATCCTTTAATTCGATTTCTAGTTTCCAATGCGTTAAAAGTTTTTTTATTACATGTAAAACGCAAAATACGACAAAAGTTCCTTTTTTAAATTAAAATTTTTCATCTTTTTTAAATTATTAATCCCTATTTTATGGTTTTAACTCATTATACCATTACATATGGTATTTAGATTTATTCATAATAATTTCAAGGGAAAAAATACCCACCAAATCTCTGAAATTATTAAATAAGGAAATTCACAATGACTCGTAATTTAAATAAATTTTGTTGCAATCTTAAGAGGAATGCCTTGTTTTGACAAGTGAATATCATTAAATATTTAAAAAAGTAATTTGGGAAGACAGACCCCCATGTTTTCCGGTTAAACAAAAGTATTGGATTATAAGTATTGTATAGTCTCTTAGTATTTAGTACTTAACTCTTTTAATAATCTCAAAAGCACATTTATTTTAAAAGTATTTCAATTTATAAATAATTTCAATAAAATAAAAATTTTTCAATTAATGAATCTCACAAAAGATCGAATGAATACGTCTTTTAAAAATTTTAAGTATTTCTAACTAAATTGTAAACTAAAACACTATCTGACGTAAAGGAAATACTCGCCTTTGATTCGAAAAGCTGAGGTAAATTACCCTAGCGTTTTTTATTCGCCTAGTGGTTAACAAGGAAATATGAGAGAATATATTCTTCTTTTCATATTCACCAGTCTTCTATCGAATGGAGAATGTTACGTTTAAGGAAAAATTCAAGCCTCCAAATTCCACACACATCTTAAATTCAGTTATTAATGTGCTGTCATATATCAGAAAGGCCGTTTTTCTTGGCGAACGTTTTAAATAGGCTTTGCAGAGGATGCGAAATTTCAGAATTTTCCAGGTATAAAGCGATCCATTTTCGGGCTATTTGTATTTTACACCTTTGAGTCAAATTTGCGAGGTAAAAAGTTAGGGAGAAAGTGACCGTAGAAGACTCGTGTTGACTTATGGGATAAAGGGATTAGAAAGGAAGCCTTGTCAATCTTTCATTTTATTCGGAGCTGATTTTGTTTGCTTTCTAGATCAATGCATAACTTATTCGGAGTGAAAGAAATGAATTTGTATCTGAAGCACCAGAGGATGGGTAGTGATAATGGATTGATGGCGATTTTTCTCAATTCCACCAGTTTGTAACGTTTCCTTGGAATACAGCGAAGGTGATTAATCGCAACTTCGTAGAATATCTACGGT
The DNA here is from genome assembly GCA_036926295.1 of Pachydiplax longipennis. Taxonomy (NCBI): domain Eukaryota; kingdom Metazoa; phylum Arthropoda; class Insecta; order Odonata; family Libellulidae; genus Pachydiplax; species Pachydiplax longipennis. The sequence goes on along the minus strand of JAVFKF010000001.1, from coordinate 16,336,956 downwards.
TATTTATTAGATGAGAAACGCGCTGTTAGAAGGTTCTCTTGCAAACGCTGCTTCCTATCTATAATTCATACCCTTCGGAAAGGAGGCGATAAGTTCCAGCGTAACTTATCATATCGAGACAGAGAGAATTGACGTTGGGTACTTACAAATAGCTTCTATTAACTATTATTATCGAAGGTGCATTTTAGATTTGTAAGAATCACACTTGAAATCAAAAGGAAAAAGATAAGACAGTTATAAGTTTTTACAGAATACAATCCGACACTTAATTAATTGACACTAGCAACTAAATTCATTTTCGTTGGAAAATTTTCTGAAAATAATGTTCTCGGGAGATGAAGTAGAAATTAGGCGTTTTCCTTGATAGATTACAAGATCGGATAGAGGAATAAAATAAAGGCAATAAATATGAGGAAATGCATTCATACATTTCTTCCTCACTAAGAATAAATTGTTTTCAATTATGGTTTGGTGGTAATGCTAGAATCTTTTCATTTTGTGATAAGCGCTGCAACGAACCAGATTCTCTGATGCTAGCGTATTTTTTTAAATAACTGGCTTGTCCTAGAAATACCTAAAAATATTGTCTCAAAAATAGTTGAAGGATCGATAACAACCATTAAAACCATTCAAAGTCCATAATTTGCACAATACTCTACCAGGAGGCCGTTTTGAACATCTTTGAACTTCTGAACATCTGCTTAAAAAAATATAAAGGAAACCTTCAAAATCTGGAGAAAACCACTGTTCTAAGAAAAAACAAATAGGTATTTTAAAAGCTTAGCTATCATCCTCTGTAGGAGAAGAATATATTGTGAGTCTAATGACGATTACTGTATTTAATGTATTAACGAATACTGTCTTGAAGGTTATGAAGAATACTCTCTTATATGTAATGAAAAATACTCAGTAATCTTCTACTCTCTAAAGACAATCAATTAGCTACTGGAATAATATTGGATCCTTCTCAGAACGTTGGTTTTCCTTAACCTTGTCCTAATATCCGCGTCTAAAGCAGCCACTGATTGAATCTTAATTTTAAATCTCTATTTTAAGAAGAAAATTTTACAATCTCTTTTCTTACTCCTTATCATATCTAGTCACCTTATATCCCTTCCTCCCTCATTACACCTCTCCTCACGCAATCTATTCCATGGCGAATCTTTCCAATGGAGATAACCCCACCACAACGATATTCACTTCTTAGTCCTCGAATGAAGTCCTCCTCAGAAATGGAATCGTCTCTCCCACCTTTTCGGAGCCGTGTAAAAGCGAAAGAATGAGACATTCGTATTCCTTATTGAAAGTGAAAAGAATCCGGTCGGAAGAAAAATGCGGATGATTTCTTCGGAAATGGAGTTTCCCGTATGTGGCGGAGGAGCTCGTCGGATTACACACGAATCCATAAATATTGGCGTCCGGGATGAAACGGTTCCTTCTGCTCGGTTTCTTTCCCGTCCGCTCCGAAGAACCTTATATGATCATTCACATATTTTAAGCATTTCTTTTTTTCCATCTCCGTATGCGGAGAGAGGTGTGACTTGAGTGAGGATGGTCTCATCACAAAGGGAAGCGTTTCATCTGCCTACTCTATTTGGGGTGAGTAATGTCCGGGGAGCCTGGTGAATCGACGATGAGGAGTACAAATGGGCTCCCTAGAAAAGTTGGGTATTCTCCGAGTACTCCCGCAATGCTTCACTTGCGGATTTTGAGATTTGGGTACGGTCTTTTACGGAAATGCGTGACGAATTACGTAAGGAGGCTAATCTCCGGAGGGACCTAATCTTGAGCTAATGCGATTTTTGAAAAAATGAGCGAGTTCAAGTGAGGATAGACACTTTAGGGTATACTGTTTTTAGTTATTTTAAGGTATACTGTTCTTAGTATATTTCTTTAGTTTTTACGTGAAAATGAGTTTCGGAAGAGGTATAGTAAAATTTTAAATTATTAAATTAGAATTTTAATAATTTTCGTCATATTCTTCTTTAGTGTCTTTTTAGTAACTGTCAGGTCATGATTATAATCAATTTATCTATTAATACAAAGATTTTGATATTTCAGAATCGGTGCCGACCTATTTAAATAGTATATTTATGGGCAAGGTTAAAAATGGCCTCGCTCATAATCTGTTGAACATACATTAATTTTGAAACTAAATGTTAGGGAGTTACGAAAAAGAACGCTTGTGTTTACTTAAAACACCTCTATAATATGTTTGGTAGCATTAAATTTCATAAAGTAATTATTTTTCCGCAAACAAATGGTTGATATTTGTCAAACCGCCTCCAAGCTTGGCCCCTTGAGGATTTTTCCCCTTTGTCCTCACTTTAGGGTAGCACTCCTCAGCTCAACTTGTTACGTCAAATTTACTGATAAAACATTTGTTCAGTTATAAGAAATTTAATTACTATCATTAAATTATTATTGTTTACCTCTATTTATTTAATTATTATAATTTAATTATCATTATTTTATTATTATAATTGAAATATCTTGACACTTTAATTTACTTATCATTATTACATTCTGCATGGTATTTTTGAAAGGTAAAGGAAAGAAATTATTTTTCGTTCATAGATTAAAAGCCGCTCCTAGTTACCTTTTAGATGATATGTTAGGACGGATATTTATAACATGCAATATATAATAAAAATTCACGAGAAAATTTTCTTCATCCTTTAAAAAGTCCTTCATGAATTTGTAACGGAAAAATAGCTGATAGCTAATAAAATCACGATATTAAACTCAAGATGATGCTATATGTTTAACCGCCGCTAGTTTTAGAGTGAATTCAAATCCATCCGCAAATTGTTATCATTGATATCAATATTACGATGAAAATTAAGCCATTAATTTATGTCTGTTTCAGAATGACAACTGTTCTTAAAATCCGAGAGAATACATCGCCATTAAACCTTCAGAATTTGAAGATAACTCTAATGAATTAATTTCGATTGCAAATACTTATCTCGATTCCAACGTTAATCATCCTGAAATGTTTCTCCAACCTGTGATTACACAGCTCGCTTGGTTGTAAACTAACGCCTTCCGACCTTGACTGCATCGATAAGCAGGCCATTAATTTTCAAATAATTTTCGGAATATGAAATGAGCATTGGGATCAGTTGTTTATCTTGCCATCAGACATTCTGTTGTGGGGCGTTCGTAAATCAACTGCGGTCGGGGTTCGAATAGAATATGCCCGTTACATTCCTAGAAATTTCCTTTGCTGAAAGAAGAGGGTACTGTAAATAGGAATAAGGGAGGGGAACAGAAGATACGGTGACACCTCCAATTGCTTTCCGGAGCTTTAAAGGGGTAGAAATAAAAGTAAATGAGAATGCCTCACGTTTAGTGTGTTCAGAGTCTGATCTCGTTGAACCAAAACAGTAACTACGACAAGAAAAGAGAATTCCGGTACTCGATCGGAAAAAATTATGTTTCAGTCTTTACCGTACTGTGGGATATTGAAATATTTATAATAGATTTCTCTTTGTATATATAAAAGTCTTGGTAGCGTTCACAATGCATATTGATAATCACGGTTCGTTGATAAAAAAAGGTGTAAAAGAGCCTTGGTCGGTCCGTCGGAATTGAAAATATCTCAATGTGAGTTATCAAATGATTCCAAAAAAGATATTATGTTAAGTACTTTCTTGTGATAGCTCCGGTAAGACGCGATGTAACAGTAACTGCCTCTTGGTAGCCGGCTCATAATCTCTCTATATTTATCGAAGAAATAATTCTATGAGAAGCAGGGTCAGTTTCAGACTTCCAGCTGCCTTGAGGCGGGAGGTTTCTGGCCACCCCCTGCCCATAGCTCCAGTATTATCATAGGATCATATTCCTGGACGATTGATATTAAAAATTTCTTTAGATATCTTTTAATATCAATGGTCCAGAAGATTTCTAATATCAATTGAGGAAATATACTTTTGATATTAAAAATATCTAAAGATAATATCAACGGCATGTTTCCTTAATTTATTTTGACCGTTTTTATCTATCGAGAAAATACTGTTTTCTTGAATGATTCTTAGAAGAGGAACGGAAAACCTCACCCAAATATTCTTGTAAACTGTGCAAACTTTTCCCTTCCTTTAGAATATTAAGCATGGAAAATATTCACATATTTGATAACTATTCGTCCTTTCTATGTTATAAGAATGTTACTTAATTTTTAAATATAATAATAGCCATTTCAGGGGCTATTTTTGCTGTGGGATCTAAATTATGAAGGAAGGAGAGCGTCTATCAAGATACAAATATCATAAGGCTGCCCCCTTCTTGTCCTTGTCCTGAGGCTACTGTTTCACTTGTTTACCGCCTGAAGTCGGTCTTGATGAGGATTAAAAATAAATTCTTATAGTCACTATGAACTGACCCAATTCTCGGTACGCCAATATCGATGAAAATAGAAACTAAAATTTACATAATTTTTCTTTAATTTTTCCGAACGGTTCGGAGTTTTCGTAGGTATCCTTCATTCGGTTTTTCACCAGGGAAATCTTCCGGTAAAGTTTCTGTTTAAGTTATTAAGGCATTAAAGACATAGGCACTAACGTTTGTACCAGTTTTGGTAAAACCCATCTTGCATATCATGCTTCAAGATGGAATTATTGATAGTCTGTAGGAATTGGATTTTTCCCCCTTACTAGTTCAATACGGAAAAGGATGGTGCCTTCTACCTTTTGAAAGTGGATGATACCCTTGGAGTTACTATCTCCACATTCCTAGCCCAGTAGTTTTCTCCATTGTCTCTTTTACCTACATCTCTGTATTCTGTAGCGCTGTATGAGACAAAAATGGACCATTAACAAATCGGTTTTACTGAAATGACGGCAGTTATCTTAGATTTGATTCTTTGCTTTAAAATTTATATTCTTCTAGGTTTAATCGTTTCTGATACTTTTATCTTTGGTTTGGCGGTCATTGAGTTTCCGCAAAGCCAAGCTATGTATGCCACGCTGAAAACGGTGAAATGGGAATGGATGTTAAAATATGAATGAATAAATAATGAAAGAACAAATAGACTCTTTATAAAGACAACATAGATCCAAGTTGGCCTCTCTCCCCCCTAACTCAAAAGTTGATACGTAAGTAAAATTTAATTTTTTAGAATTGGAAAAAGGAATGCAAAACAAAAAATATTTTTCCCCGCATTAAGTATTAATTGGAAATAGCGAAGCATATTTGAGAAAAAAAGTAAATTCATCGTTTAAGATTTATTTTTATACAAAGATAAAAATATGTTTTAAGCACAGAATTCTAATTATCAAAAATATAAAAAACTGAAATTATTTAAAGATAATCATTCTACTACTATTCGACAAGGAGTATTCTTAAAAAAAAGGAAAAAATCCAACTTTTTCAAACATTCCTAATTTGTTATGATAATATTATGCGTCGATAAAGTGGTCGCTTATCAAATGCATAGATGGTATTCGTATATGTTTCTCATTTTGTTTGCCTTTATCGATGAATAGCCATCACGGCTGTAACGACAAATGTAGGGCATGTAAATCATTAAATCTGCCAGAGTAATAATATGATTTCCCTAGCTGTGCAATTTATTCTGCATATAAACTGTGAAGACAGATTGAACTATATATTACAACTCCCTAACATTCTGCTTCATTGTTGTTTTCAGACAACTCTGTGTTCCCAAATTAACCCTTGACACAAGGATCTTCCGAATCCGAGAAGTCCAGGGTCAACACCTGTCCAACGCGACCGGGGGTGAACCGAGTTGCGTGACCTATAATTGGAAGTGATAGAAGGAAGGCAGCGGTATCCTTTCTCACACTAAAGGTAAATGACATTTCCAAAGATTGATAGTAAATATCAAGCTGCAAATTGTATTAAAGCATGAAATTGGACGGCATCTGAGAAATTTTGAAACTCGTGTCACTTTGAGGGTATCAGAAGTCACATCCTCCTCTAATCCCATTAATTTCCCCTCTTTATCCCAGTTCCCTTATCCATCCGACTCATCTCCTCAACGTCTCATTCTTTCGCTTATTCTGCTCTAGTGCGCTTCCACCCTCTCATCTTCCCTACATGCCGGACTTCTCTGCCAAAGGGCCCTTCAATCACTTCGCTCAACTCCTGCTTTGACTGTCTCCTGCTATCTCAACCATTTATCTAATCGAAATTCCTCCCATCGCGGATGCGCCCTTTAACGATAAGTTCCCAGTTTAAAAATGATCGCTATGGAAATTGGAAATGATGTAATACCAACGCTACTACATTCGCGATTTTTCTTTGTTATTGGTGATATTATGCTGAGGAATTCATATTAAAAGAACTGCACTATAAAGAGAAACAGTTCCAAACTTCATTGATAAAACGAAAATAGAAGATTAGTTATGATTTTTGGAAGGGTTATATAATAGTATGGATATATGGAATGGTATGGATTTTGGTACTTTATAAATTTACGCTGCCATTTAGAAACCAGCACGCCGGATATAAAGTTCCATTTATTATTACACCATGGCGGGACTAGGTCAAAGTAGCTGCTTTACCTAGGACGGCAAAAGTCGCCAACACAGCTCTTTATATAGTAGTATATAAAGTAGTCTAGATAAGTATATAACTAATAAATATCGCTTTGTTAAACAGAATGCTAATAAATGCATTAATATAAATAAATTAGATATGAATATTTTTGAAGAATACAATTTTAATAAACAAAACCTCTAGCTATGCTAGGTAGAAAAACACTTCAGCCAAAATCTAATGTTTTGAATTTCTTAAAAAAATTTATACTATGAGAAGGTTTAAGTCTTGAGACAAAATGACATGGAGTTGTATTTTAAACGATTCCATTTTTCCATACCGTAAGAACAAAGGTTATATTTTTAACCTCTTCTGAGAAATGAGATATAATTTTAGTAAACATAGACAATGTTTCCTTTTTGAAATGAGAAGACGGAAATTTAAGGAAGACGGAGAGATTGAATCAAGGGAACAATGAGGGGATTTGAAAACAATTTCCTTGTCTTGATAAGGCTCAGCTATTTTTCAGGAAAACAATTAAACTGGGGAATTGAATGCCGTTTAAGGTGGGAGTTGAAATGGCAAAAGAATTGTTTCTGCAGCATTAATACAGAATTGGAAGTGTGTTTGACCCCGTTCGTGTACGTACCATAACAAACGTTACTTTGCATAATACTCGAAAATCTAAAATATTGGTAAGTTTAATTTAATTGTTAGCACAATAAGGGTAGATAGGTATGTATAATTAGATGATTTGTTGATTTTTGTGATTTCTTTGGCATTATGTATAGACATCTGCAACAAAGTTCGCTATCGGGTTTCTGGTGCTTTGATATTCCGGATACTCTATCAATATTACCTTATTAAAAGAGAATGAGGAGTAAGTGCCTTTCTTCTTCAATGTAAAATTAGATTAGATTTAAAAACGAATCGCATTTTTTGTTGCGCTTGATTTTGTTTTTAAATGCGGTAAAAGGACAAGTATAAAAGATTCATCTAGATTATCGCAATTCAAGAGTTTACGAGAAGTTACGAGAGTGAATAATCCACCTTCAAAAGTAACTTTTTTATTGTTTTGTGAACAGAAAGACTGCGCAAGTCATTGAATTCTGCTGTTGGAATTAACTTTCGTGTGTTTTCTCAATAAATCTCTTGACGAGAATTTGATAAGATTAATAAATTAGTCTTTGTCTTCCATTAATCTTTGGATCTCCAAATTGGTTCCGTAAAACGAGTCTGCTTTATCACTGTAGTAATGAGTTTCTTTCCCGTCCATTGTCATTCTATCAAAAGATTTAATGTCTCTTTTCTTCTTTTCCCCCTTTCTTTCATCAAACGTGCTTCATATTATGGTGGAAGAAGCCAACTTATGATACAGATAATCCACTTAAGGATGTATTATTTTTCTGACATATATCTCTGTTCTGTTTAGGGGGCATTCTGCTGATTTAGAAGTAGTGATAAGATGAGCTTTATGTTTGTTATCATAGAGTCCACAGAAATCTCATCAGCTCGGACAGTGCTTTTATTCTCTCTAAATATTTTCAACAGATATTTTGAACAATTATATTTAAAAATTCATTTTCTACGCTTTTTTACGTTTCAAAACATTTAAAGAAAAATACAGGATGATTAGGGCGTGGGAAACGATCTTCGCAACTTAAAGTTGACTAAGCAAAAAACCTACGTAGAAGGAAAACACCCATATGGAAGTAGGATGAAAAATCCGTCTAAACGCACAAGAAAGTATAAATAGGATTATGCCATTGTTGTAGCGCAAGTATGCTATTACGAAACGGAATGGAAAAACAAAATAAAATTTAAACGTACGAAATGTATGTACAAAGAAATTTGCAAAAATAAAATAAAATCACGACGTATGGAATCCAATAATTTCCACCTGAAGATGACCCAAAGGGTCGAAACCATGGTCGTATAATAAACAATCTTGTGGTAAAGTGTACAAGTGTTTTCCTTTATTATTTTCACGACGTATGCACAAAGGAAAAACTGCAAAATCACATATCTTACATTATAATATAACATAATATTATGTGAAGTTAAGATAATATGCTGGAATGTAATCATTCAACTGCGGGAGTGATTTTCGTATTCATTAAATAAAATTTATATATACGAGCATATGTAAACGACACTGAACGAATTATCCATTAAATAGGAAAATGGTTTAATATTTAACTGTTAAACAAATTAATTATAACGATTAATTAATTCTTTTGGTTTATTTCCTCTTTATAAATATTTTACTTCAACAAATTCATTAAAAAATTAACGTTTGGGATTAATTTAAATCAATTTATTAATTAAAGTAATTCATATTCTGAGCGGACATGAATCTGTTCAGGAACGCGAGAAAATAAGGCTGCAGCATATAGTGTGAAACCCACATTCACGGCCTAGGGTTAAATATCAATTTGGGACCGAAATAAATAACAGCCGACATTCACACCTTCGAAGCATCCCTTTTTCGGAATCATCCATCCCAATCGACCGGTCTTTTCCCTTTTCCCTCCGCTGCACACCGAAACCGCAGCGCAACAGCCATTCCGCAAAACCCTTCTCCATAAACCACACTCCCCGGCCAAACCAATCACCATCTTATGCTCTCCACATACACCAACACCCCCCAACCGCTCACACCCTCCTCAAACGCATCCCTCAGCATTTGATTCCCATTAGCCATCGCATCTTCCACCCAAGGCCTACTTTCCACAAGTCGGTGACGTCGTTCAGCGCGACCTTAGCCTTCGAAACGAATGGCACAAGGTCCCATTCCGTCTCCATCGCATCGAGACTCTTTTTTGTCTTTCTTGTGCCATCAATACCGTCGATATTCGCTCTTCCGTGTGTTTATGCGACAGCGTATTCCTCGCCGCGATGATAAATGGGACTCGGAGGAGAAATCGATGCAATGATGTGTGGGCATAAATTGTAAATCGTCCGCCGTCACGAGGAAAACTGCGCTTGAAAACGCTTCTTGTTTGGAGTGCTTATTTATGGCTTGGAAGGGCTTACTCAATCGTTCGCGCGGAGTGCTAAGGGAAGGTGCTGTTTGGCGATCGATTCACTCATCTTGGAGAATTGCCGCTGCAAAAACTTCCGCGTTTTATCCATCGCTCCTGTTTTATTCCTCGACTTTGCCTTGCTGACGCGGCATAACCTCCCTCTGCACTAAAAGTATACCCTTCGAGTTTGTGTATAATTATTTAATACGTGATCCGGTAAACTCTCCATAAAGCTCTCTTCATACATTACTCATTCGCAAAGAAACGAAAATTCCCGAGTACGTTGAAGTTTTGAAGGTCACACCTTTCAAGCGAATTACAGATTGGACGTACTTACGTCATCGAAAGTCACAAAAACCTTTCTAAAGCGGATTAACCAAGTAACCATTTTTTTCATCCTACTGTGAAGTGTAAGCCTAGATACGATGGTTATTTATTGAATAACAGATGCTTGTATCTAGTCCAGCTTGTTTTTGGTAAGGATTGATGCCTGAACTTTGTTGATTAAATTAATGTCCTTTACCATTTGCTTGTTTACCTTTTTTGCAGAATTCATAGGGAACACTAGTTTTCTCTTTCCTTTCATGCAAAAAGGCTAATTCTGTTTCTTTTTACTGAACTGAAATCTGCTTACGGAATTCAGAGATTTGGCATCATAAAATATAACAGGTTTTTTTTTTTTTTTTTAAGGTAATTCAAGAAACAAACGAGTAAACATAAGAGTGAAATCTCTTCGTCATGTATCTACATGCAGATTTAACCTTTCCGAGACCTTATTACATCGGATATCTGTGACATGAAAACATGAGAATGAAGAAAATTAAGGTACTTATTATTTAGCAGTTGAATTTTTCCATTAAATCAATGCAGAGATTTTTATTTTAAAATTCATTAAGAAATATTCGCAAAATTTCTTAATGAATTTCAAAAGGAAAATCCAGCTGTCCTATTTAGTTCGCCTATGTATGATTACCTTACATTATACCATACTTCTTTTTAACAAACTTTAACATCAAAAAGGGTCGAGTGGTTTCAGTGTCTGGTTCAGTTCCCCAAATATCCAAAGTTAATCTTCAGTGATTCAAATCCTGTTTAGAGAATTTTTTTCAAAAAATTAAGTTTTCAGGTCCTGTGACGTCAATGGTCAAGATGCTACCAATCTCCGCTCTTAAGTTTAGTCAGTTCATCTGACTTCCACTTCACTGGTGAATCAATTAATCTAACCCTATTTCTCCTATTACACTTGTCTCGTATGTTTAATTTGGGTTGTTTAATGTTTAATGAGCGTTTGTTTTGTTGTTATATACACGGCTTACTCCCCCTTCTACGGACTACACCTTGACGTGGTGAAGGGGCTTGCGTGTTCCTATGACCTAGAGAGCTATACTGGCTGGAACTTTGTTCCTGGTAGGGTCACTCATGCCAGAAAGGTCAATAGGTAGGGGCCAGACGAAAGGTAGTCCACGCAGCGTCTGTACCTCAGTGAGGCGGCTGCAAAGGCGTCTGTACCCCAGTGGGGCGGCCTATATGAGTGATGGTGTCACGTTAAAAACACTGTTGAGGAAGGCAAGGGGAAACCACCTCGACTATCTATCCCATGATTATGATGTGCCACAATAATTATATTGTCCCTGGCAAAAACGGGACTCAGCCCACTAGGGAGAGTGCCGTGCCCGGCAGGGATGGTGGTAAGGCCATCCCGGTCGTCATTCCACGAAATCCTTACCCAACGACACAAGAAAAGAAGAAGATGACCAAGGAAACCAGAGTAGGGACCTGGAACGTTAGAACGATGCTTAGGAAAGGGAAGTTAGAAAACGTAAAGTTAGAAATGAAGAGGTCCAACATAAACATTCTGGGGCTATGCGAAGTACGGTGGAAGGATGGGGGAGATTTTTGGAGCGATGATGTGAGGGTTATATTCAGTGGAGGAAATGATAGCCAGAGAGGGGTTGCTGTAGTGTTGGACAAGGGAGCAGGAAATGCTGTGATAGCCACCGAACTGATAAGAGACCGAGTAATGTCAGTAGAAATCAAGGCAGAGCCAGTAAACACTGTGATAGTGCAAGTGTACCTCCCTACTAACGATTACACGGAGAGTGAAGTAGATTTAGTTTATGAACAAATAGAAGAGGTAATTGGAAGGGTGAAGGGCAATAAAAACCTTATTGTAATGGGGGACTGGAATGCTGTGGTTGGGCAGGGCAAAGATGGGGACGAAGTGGGAGAGTTCGGACTAGGAAAAAGAAACGACAGAAGACAAAAACTGGTAGATTTTTGCATAAGGAATAACCTCTGTATCACCAACACTCTTTTTCAACACCATAACAGAAGGAGGTACACATGGAAAAAGCCGGGGGACACGGATAGGTACCAAATCGACTATATTCTGGTAAGGAAGAGGTTTAGAAATAGTGTCAAAAACTCGCGAAGTTATCCTGGTGCTGATGTAGACTCGGATCATAATTTAGTAATGATGAAGACCGAGCTTAGATTCAAAAAGATTTATAGGGCAAAAACCGCACCCAAATGGAACGTAGAAGCCCTCAGGGGTAGGAAAGCTAGAGAGTTTCAAGAGTCAGTAAACAGGGCTCTAGAAGATAAGGAAAGGGAACTCACTATAGATGAAGGATGGGAAAGGATTAAAACTAGCATTAAAAATAGTGCCCAAAGAACCATCGGAAGGGTCACACAAAGCAAAATTAGGAAACCATGGGTGACGGTTGAAATGATAACTAAAATGGAGGAAAGAAGGAAATGGAAAAGCGTTAACACAGAACACGGGCGTAGAATGTACAGGGCCCTAAACAACGAATTGAGGAGGGTAACAAATAAAGCACGAGAAGCGTGGTGGAAAGGACAGTGTAACGAAATAGAGAAGATGGCTGAAAGTGGGAGGGTCGACCTATTATACAGAAAAGTAAAACAATTAACGGGGAATAAAATTAGTAATAAAATGGCCACTATTAGGGATAACAAGGGAAACGTCCTAAGGGAACCAGCTAGCATAAGGGGACGATGGAAAGAGTATGTAGAAGAATTGTATTCGAAAGACATGAAGCCAACCCACATAAACATTGAGGGCATACAAGAAGTAGAGGAAGATGATCTTGGGCCGAATATACTAGATAGTGAACTTGATAGGGCATTGCGGGACATGAAAGGGAAGAAAGCAACGGGTGTGGACGAGATTCCTGTAGAATTTCTGAAGAATCTTGGGGGAAAGGGTAAAAAACAATTCTATAATTTATGTAGGAAAATTTACGACGAAGGAAAGTGGCCAGAGGATTTTACCAAGTCTATCCTGATTCCGTTACAGAAAAAGAATAATGCCTTAGAATGCCGGGACTATCGAACAATTAGCTTAATATCTCATGCGGCAAAAGTTATTCTTAGGGTCTTGAATAGAAGAATCGAGGGAAAAACTAAGGAATTCATAGGGAATGATCAGTTCGGTTTTCAAAGAGGGAAAGGGACGAGGGATGCAATTGGGGTCATGAGGGTTCTCGTAGAACGAAGCTTAGAATTTAAAAGGGACGTTTGTGCATGTTTTGTTGATTTTGAAAAGGCCTTCGATAGAGTTCAATGGCCAAAACTGATGGTGATACTAAAGAAAGTTGGGTTGGATTGGAAAGATAGGCGTTTAGTGCAAAATTTGTATTTAAATCAGACCGCACGAGTAAGAGTTGCTAATGGGGAATCGGAATGGGCAGAGTTAGGGAGGGGAGTAAGACAAGGTTGTCCTTTATCACCATCTCTTTTTAACTTATATGCAGAAGAAATGATCAAAGAAGCTTGGGATGAAATAGATAAGGGAATAAAGGTTGGTGGGGAACTAGTGAAGTCGGTTAGATATGCAGACGACAAAGCTATTGTGTGCGATTCGGAAAAGGGTTTGCAAAGCCTAGTAAATGCACTAAACGATAAAGCAAAGGAGTTTGGGATGAAAATCAATGTAAGAAAGACTAAGACTATGAGGTTTTCAAAGGGAACGAAAGCTAAGTTAACAATAAGGGTGGATGGGGAAAAACTAGAGCAAGTAGATCAATTTCCATACTTGGGCAGCCTTCTTTCTAAGGATGGAAGATGTTCGACAGAAATTAGAAAAAGGATAGCATTGGCAAAGGAAGCTTTCATGAAAAGAAGGGAACTGATGACAAAGGGAATTGATAAAGGAATCAGGAAGAGATTGGTAAAATCCTTGGTGTGGAGTGTAATGTTGTACGGGTGTGAAACGTGGACGTTGAGAAAAGAGGATGTCAAAAGATTGGAGGCTTTTGAGATGTGGGTATGGCGTAGAATGGAGAAAGTTAGTTGGGTCGACAGAAAAACGAACGAGGAGGTTCTAGAGATGGTTGGGGAGAAAAGAGTAATGATTGAAGTAATTAAAAATAGACAAAAGAAATGGTTGGGTCAAATATTGAGAGGGGAGGGATTGTTAAAGAAAGCGATCGAGGGAAGAATGCTAGGGAAAAGACAGAGGGGAAGACAAAGACAAAAGTTATTAGACGAATTGAGGGGTGGGATAAGTTATCGGGAATTGAAGGAGAGGGAATTAAATAGGGAATGTGGGGGCACATGAACCTACCGAAAGGTAGAACACTTTATATATATACACGGCTTACTACTTGCTCTAGCGCGATAAGCACACCGCCACTGCGACCGGGAAATTCGGTCACGGTCAAGCAAACAGTCGTGACCCCTGGAATCCCGGGGATCCCCGACTGTTTAAACGGTAAAAAGACGGAAAAAATGGCCTGCCTTTCGTCATCAATCATAACACATTCCTTAAATCCAGGGTTCAAATTGGTTCGCCCGTGTATGTCTCAAGTTATGCAGTTGGTTATATGTGCGGTGCATTTATAAAAGGCAAATAGTATGTCTATTGAATTTATCTTAAACGAAGAGAAAAATAATTCGTTGATAGGTCGCGATCGCAGCGTAAGCCTAGCAGCCAAAATGAACGGCGACGTCATCATTTGTTTCATCGCGCCTGTTCCCAGTATCGTCAATGGAATACACACAGCAACTTCATCACCCTCGCCCCTATTTAAATCTAATCCCGACATATTTGAGGGCGCTCGAAATTCATAGTTTGCCTTATCTCCTCGGGGTATCTTTCCTGTCGTGAAGGATCGCAATCGTTCTGTTGTTAAATTCACGTCTTGCGCCATTTCTCCGCCCTGATGGATCACTCCCATCCGACACTTCCCCAAACCTATTACTTTAACGTTGCTGACCCCTCCATACTCTCGGGTTCGCATCAAAATCTACCTGCGGTCGCCCTTCCCTATTATAGGCCTCTCTCTCTCGTCGTTCTCCGTCTGATCAAATCGGTTGACCAAAAACATGAGTCGAGCTTGAGTCAAGTTCTCCGCTTAAGTAGATTCTGAACAGCGGAAGGCAATCACCTCATTATCACAAACACGAACTCGATTGCACATATTGCGGGCTGAAACAAACGAGATACCCTGATTTTCTTATTTTCAAAATGGAATATTGTTCCGTCTCTACTCGCATGGCAGGTCTCATGAAGTATTTTGAATTTGTACGAATATTGGGCTCGTAAGTTTCAGCAGTCTTCTAAAAACAGCCTTAGGCTCTCCATAAATTACTAGTTGCGGACATACAGCATCGGCCTAGTATTTTGCGAACCCCTCTAATAAATTGTAGAAGTCTCAAGAGCCTCTTCTGGAATTTCTAAAATAGCGAAATAAGGTTTCATGTCCTTTAGGAATTTAAGTGGGCGTTCCGAAGGCCGCCCTGTAAACATAGGCTGAGGAAGGTGAATTTTGAATGGAGCTAGGCACACTAATTCTTTGCATCTCCGTTTCGACCTCCGACGCTCCTTGACCCTTTCTATTTCTTCGTAAATCTTCGCGTCTCCATCTGAATTTTCGCTCTCATTACTTAGAGTGACTAGTCTTCTTTATCTATCGTCTCTTAGAATCTCCCCGAGCTCTTAATTCATCGCCTACATTGAAAGACCCTTCGAAATAATGTCCAAGTTAATGTAGGGCCGCTATTTGGGCGCCAAATATTTAACGGTCTCTCTGTTCAGGGGTCGTGTTTGTAACTAGTCTAAATTTTGCTCGGACATCCGAAGTCGACTCAAAGAATGGACTGAGTGTGGAAGAGTTTCATTTTAACACTGATTTAAATTGAAATTAAAGATATGGGTTCCTAGCAGAGTACAATATGACGGAAGTAAATATTAATAGGAAATGTAATATTCTGGCCCACGTGCAACTGCCCGTCCCTTCACATGAAATGACCCGTTCTCTAGAGGCGTCCCGCTGCCTTTCTTCTAAAAGTGTCCTTGTGGTAGAGCGTCTCGGCATCGACTCCTTCCTCTCTTTTCTCCCGTGTGTCGACAACCGTTCGCCGCTCTCCTCGTCGCGGACAACCCCGAAACCAAAACAAAAGACGTTATAAATTGCGGCGAACGAAGTGGCCCATGGCTGAACCGTCACGATATGTGAAAGAGTGGAGGCATTTTTTCTATTAACATTGATTATGTGTTAATATTATTAACAGTGATTAAGTGTAACCAATGTTATAAGAGCAGAAAGTATAAGTGTAACTGTGGATAACGTGTGAATGGACGTGTCTATCACCGACGGTGAAGTAAGATGTACCGTATAATCAACAGAGGAGACGAGCATATCGTAGGAGTCCATCGCAGAATAGGAAGAATCGGTAAACAATTTATTTCTTCTACAATTTTTTTTAACTGCACAACTAATTTCGACTAATAATAGCTATCGTAATATTTCGACTGATAAAGTCATCAATTAGATAGGCAAAATTACTCATGTTAGCTGGCGAGACTGAATGGGAAGTTGGAAGTGGAGATCGTGAGAATGTAAAAAGTTACCAAGCATCAGACATGAGAGTGAAGGAATTGTGGGGCTAGTTAAACTCATAATTCATTAGTAAAGCGAATTAAAATGATAATGTAGCTATGTAGCTAAATGTAGGATTGGTGTTTGTGAGAAAAGTAAAATAAACGGGGAGTTTGAGGGAAAAGGTATTCATGGGAAGGGTAAACAATGTTACTGTTGGGTTGGCGAACATTGTATTTTAGTTCTTTGCATTAATCGATGAAATATTTATGGTGAATTTTGACTTTAGATAAAGTTCGGTGAAAATATTATTGGCTCCTTTCATTCAGATGGCAATAAACCATAGGTGAAAATCGTGCTCAATAAAATTTTGAGTTATTGAGAATTTTGATATAAATTCCTCTCAAACAATTGTGGATGTACTGTTCATGTAATTAAACTTGTTAAACCTTTCTTGAATGCATTCGAATTTTCTGGTTATATTTGTCTATTTCAACTCATTGAGGTAACTCGCATTATCTTTCCCTTGTATAAATATTACTATTAAAGGCTTTCGTCTCCACTAAATTCTTTTGAAGCATAATGGGAGTTTGTATTTCCATGCTGGAATAGATTACCTCTTTTGGTGTTGTGCACATTTTTTATTTGTATTTAAACATTATTTTGGATCTTGGTGAAAAAATCCTTTCTTACAGGGAGGAGGAAAATGAAGGAAATTTTTCGCGCCGTTTTAGAAGAGGAATTGCCGGTGGATAAACGTCAAAGTCAGTTTTGATGCAACGCAGTGGGTACTTCCAAAATGGGACTGAGAAACTTGGCTCAGCATCATCGTAAGGTAAATGAGATTTTCGTTTTACACTCTTCTTTCACTATGTGTAAGCGCCGCATACTGTTCAGTATTACTCTAAAACATCCTAAGAATGGTTACGATTCCTGCAAATTGACATTGAAGATCCCGACTAAATTCATTTTAACTTATTTCATTCAATCTTTCAATACTATCGAACTACGTCCAATATTCTCACTATATGTGCGATTACTATATGAAAGGGCTACAACAATTATCTATCTAATGATTACTATTTTTCACGATTTTAGTCGATACTCTCATTAAATTAACATTTTTTCGAAAAATTTATTGTTGTATTCTCCACAATAATACCCACGCAATATTTATTCCAATATCGGTCCCACCGCTTTGTGAAGTAATAAGCCTTTTTAAATACCTTGAGTATATGTCCCAGGCAAGTGGGCATTTATAAAACACATTTGGTGTCTTAACTCGGTGATTGCTGATCTAGAATTACATTCACGAGCTCACATAATAGCTTGGGATTCTGTGATATCTTACAATTTATTTGTGATTGTTGTAAACTGATTATAATGAATAATTTTGTATGATGGAATTCCAAAAAATATCATCTGAGTAATTTAACAATGTTATTTAGTTGACAGAAGAAAAGTTAAATCCGATGTGAGTTCGTGATATCTTGTTTCTTTGTTAACATATTTAGTAATTACTAGAAAATCGTTAAGATCTCTGAATGGTGGGCATTTTTTGTTTTCTTTATCATCCGGACTTCCTCAAAGGCAAGTCTTCGCTGAGCCCCTTCCGCGATGAAATTAAAATCGAGAATTAAGGTTTCCACAAAAGTTCTTCAAACAATGACAGGCTTCCTTAAAGATTCTCTTCGTCGGAACTCTCTTTGTGATACCTACATATCTTATTATCCATGATGAACAACTTAAAGCTATGAATTAAGGATAATGCTGGAAGTTGCATATAATAATCGTTACTTAGAGTTGTGTTAGTAGAGATTTACAGTAAAAGTAGAATAGGGATGTAAAGGTTTCATCATGATTCGGTACACCTTCAAAATCACAAACTCTAACATTTTTCACAGAATTTGCAAGAAACGCATGCTAAATAATTACACTGTATAAACTAGTAACGCGTTATGTTAGGCTTCTTCGAAAAATTAGGTTGTATGGAAAATATACGAGGGTGATCTGAAAATTTTCCGACCCCAGATTTTTCAGAAATCTTCAGAAAATTTTTAAAAATTTTCAGAAAACATGTCGAGAAATGGCGAAATGTCGGGAACTTTTCAGACCACCCATGTATCTGCTACCTTCGGATAGTTAAGGTAGTTAAGGTAGGCTTTTGATTTCCAATTTTCTTTGATATAAGACTTGGCTCAAAGTCGGGAGAGGATTTCAAGGGGAGAAAGTAAATAAAGTATTAATTTTGGAGAGATAGGCTTAAACTAGCGGGGCAAAGCTTTCCCTCCGTGGGTCTTTGGGAAAGGCATCCTAATCGTTCCCTTAAGAGCCAGTTTCATAGGTGAAGCGTTACCTTCTCCTTTAACGTATCTCTTTCTCAGAATTTCCTAGAATATCTCGTGCTTTTCCCTTCTTTTTTCCTCCTCAAGATCACTTCCTTTAGAAATTCAATCCTCGCACGTGCTCTTTGATAATCTTGGCTCATGATACTCTTTCGCTTGCGTTGTTTCGTACTTATCGCTCGGTACTATCGCACTTCTACTTCACTCGAGCTATCTTTATCACGGCGCATAGACTCGTTGTTACGTGTGTCACCATTTCCTTCTATAGGCTCGATTTAACCTGCGAGGTATTTTCTGCGTGCTCAATTAATAGGATTCCAAGAAAGAAAAGTGGTTCGTTTTTGGTGAAAGCGTTCTCTAGTCTGGTCCTGGTGGTACTCGTTTAGGCAAAATGACCTCAGCTGTCGAAGAACCCCAATTACTTCTGATTTTAATTGGTGAGGCAAAACTTTGGTTGGCAAAAAGGCATTTCTTTAGAAATTCACTATTTTACGGTATATGAAATTATAGGATTTTGTCTACATTGTGATAGAGCGTAATCTAAATACGGCCGGTCCAAAGGTACAGACGACTCATGGACGATCCAAGGCTTTCGCTTAATTTAGATGAAAACTAATTCCATCGTTCCCATCTGATAATCTTACTACGTCTCCTGATTTGTATCACAATTTTGCAAGACCTAGACTCCAACCGCGTACGCTCTAACCAAATACAATCTCTGCGGACTTTATATTTAACAAGGAGACCCTAAAGGAATACATTTCCTTAGACCTTTAAACAGAGTTGACTGACTTTCCTAGTTACAAAATATGTGGATTTCGTTAGTACTAAATAATGATTAAAGTAATTGTTTTTCAAATGTGTTTGAAAATAGGAGTATCTTATTCATTATTAAAATATAGTGAATACGTTAATATAAAATAGGCGAAGAAAAAATTTTCCTTAGGAATTAAAGTTATCTAGGGTTAATTTTGGGTATTAATTTCATCAAATTGCCACACCCACCCAAATGTAGACTTGATTTCGAATGGAATTTCTCGAATCTGTTTTATGTGAGATGTGGCTTATTTAACAACAGGAACTTTCCGATTGACTTTGTGGAATGGAATTTTATTTAAAGCTTGTTTGCCTCTTCCACCAGAATTGAGAAGAGGTAAAAGATGAGTTAATGGGAAATAATTGGAATTGGCTTATGCATTAATGAAAGAAAAGAAAATAGAGCTAGGCTGTTAATGAATAAGAGGTCTGAAAAACTTTCCCAAAGCCGCAGTTTCAAAGGATGGGAGCGGAAGTTAAAGGTCACCAACCAATTAGGAATCACTCAATATAACATGAATATTTTTTTAAACTTCATTTTCATTGAAGTTATTTGTTGACCTTTCGATTCATAAACTTACTCAGATTTTATAAATTGTTTTTTTTTATTTTTAGATATAGTGTTGGAATATAAAATCATATCTTATTTTTTTAGCTTAAGTTTTGTAAAACATTTTCCTCAACTCCTATTTAAAAGCGTCGATAGAGTGCGCATCAAAAGTTCAAATTAATTAATAAGCGTCATTCAGCATGCGAATCCTGGTGTGGATGATTCAGCGTGTGGCGAATGCGTGCGTGAATTTTATGTGGGGACAAATGCTTAATTTGGTAATTGACTGGTGTCATTAGGAGTAGGAGTTATAGAAGTTCAACTTCAAAGGTCAGTAAGAAAATGATTAATATTTTTACATTCCAACAGCATAATCATAAAATGTTTACGTTAGAATGATACACTTTGATAATTAATAACATCCGTTAATTTTTTTGGCATTTTAAAACTGATGGTTTAGAATCCGTAGTTGAAAATTCGGTACCTGGGAATATATCTATTTTAAGGAGGTTAATAAGTTCTCCTTTCTTTTCGGAGTTCTGTGAATAATTTAAATATCGTAATTTGGATTCGACAATTACGTGAAGTTCTTCATAGAAGGACGTTGCTTCGTACGAGATCGTTGGATTCTTTCAAGTATGCAGGAAAATCGCTTTAAACAAATTTGATTTCAAATAATTAAAATTTAGCAATACTTCGACTAAATCATCAAAAACATCTATCTTCATAATAATATTTAACCATGTCTTACAACTTTCCGTTAATTCAAACGGAAGTGAAAGGTAACAAGATATAGTAGCAGCATGCGGAAATTCTTCGAAGTCTAATTTACGAACAGGACAACTCTCAACATCGGTCGTTGAACGGATTCTTTTTAATGTAATAGAAAATGTAACTCTAAATTATTTTAATAAATTCAACTTTAATGTTTAAAAATATTTTTGCATTGCGTCAAGTATTTTTCTCCGCCAACCAAATTTCGTAATTTGATTTTGATATCGGCTTAGAAGTGGATCCAATTTATTCGTGTGGGAGGACTGCTTTCAAATCTAATACTCTGCTGTTGAGTAGCCTTCAGCATGGGCGTCCATTCTTATAATAATAGGACTCGAGATATTGCGCTCTGTATTTGCTACAAGAGGATTTTTGAAGTGATTTCCGTGTTCTACCCGTTTCTGAGAACGGACCTACGTTAAATTTTTGTGCGTAGGTGTCCAGCAGTTGTTGTTCTTTATTTTGTATTATACAGTTTTCTCTGAGGGAGTACATGATATCAAGATAGGTAATACATTTCCTATTTGATTTGGATGGAAGTTTTAGTAAGATCATACATAAGTGGGGTTTGAACTCTGAGAATAAATTGATGTCATTTTTGTCATTCTTCAAATAACATGCTTCGAACACAACGTATTTTGTACAAATGATAGAAGAAATAGTAGTTTGTTATTAAAGCGAGGAAAGTGGTTTGAAACTGAAGTCTATCTCCCATGATAAGAATAAAAACTTTTAAGTTTCCTGAACGGGATGGAAAAATGTTCTAACCGAGTACCTCGAGTTAAAGTAACTAACCGTCTGTTGCGAGATCTGGGTTCGAATCCCGGTTCTTCTCATGATTATTTCTCTTTCGGATTTTTTAAATTTTTTATCTTTTGCTACTTCGTGAAATACATGATTATAAATCAGTATAACAATAGATATAGAGCTCGTAAGCTATAAATGAAATTTGTTTTAGTTTTAATGGGAAATACTTTTATGCGAGAAATACACAAATTTAAGTAAACTTAAGAAAAGATAATATTAATAAAGAAAAAGTGTAATATCCTGAGTAGCATGGAATCGTTCAAAGTCGGAAGTCGGGCTACAGGTTAGACAATCAAACTTTACTACAAATATTGTTATATACTCATGTTCATAATCATATACTCATATTCGTATTCATATACTAATATTCATATACACAGTCTACGTATTTTGAGATTTATCGAGAAATCTCTCTATTCCGGCTCGCATGAGTAGCGATGACATCTTTATAATACACCGACTTCATGCGTCTGAATACGGCGAGACGTGAAGGTTCCCGTTGAATTTCATCGGGCTCAAGATCGCGAATCCGAACGGAAATCAGCATTTACCACGCGCCTTCCCTTTTAAGCCAGTCGGCTCTTTTAGGAATCGATGCTCACGCCGGCGATTTCATCAATGCATTATCGTTGAAGTGCTCCAAACGACGGCGATCTTTTATGAAGGCCTTTTGCGGCCAAACGCATGTTTCCGTTCCACTACATGGAAAGATCACGTATCACTTCAATCTTCCTTTCTCTGCGAAACCTTCCATCGCCTCATGAAAGGGCCCTCTTCAGGTTTATTTCCCCCAGGAAAAGCACGTCACATGCCGAAGGGATTGGCACAAGATTGCGCGCGTACGTATTAAGAGGAATCGGGAAAGCGAAAGCATCGCTTCTGCCCATCGGAGGAAAGGTTGATGGCGGAACAAACGATATGTGTAAACTCAAGGAAATACTTGGAGTTTTTACGGTTCTCTTTCGGGGATAAGTGGAATGTCAAGGAGAACTTAAAGGGAGGAATCCTTTTGTCTGAGCGACTGTGATTGGCTTATCTCAGGGGTTGGCGGGTTCTTAGAAAAATTGAATTTATTGGAAACACAGGTTAATAACAAAACGTGTTCAGTTCCAAAAAACACAGAACGTTGACCGATTTTGCTGTCAATCACGGTGATTAATTAACTTATGATTACTTATTAGTTCTGATAATGGCGTGATTGACGCCGAAACCGGTCAAAGTTCTGTATTTTTTTGGAATTGTACAATTTTTGTGATTAAAATGTTTTAAAAATGAAATTCCACCAAGTTACGCTTCATAAGATCCTTTTCTTAATTTATTGAATTTAGTATTGTTAAAAGTGCTACGACAGCTTGAGGTCATTTCGAACATGAACTCCCTCCGGGAATAAAACCCGGGACCGCTTTCATTTAAGACGAACGCGCTGTCAAAATAACCATATGGGAACACAATAATAATTAATTTTTTTTTAAAGTAAAAGGGTTACTTTACATAAAGTAAGATGTTAAACGAATGAATTTTAAGCACAATTAGTCATTTGTCAAAAGGATGGAGTTTACCACCACCATAACCTAAAACACCTGCTCATATCTTATCGAGAGTATCCTCTACATTTCCAGTCACATCGTTGGAGAGACAGGAGAAAGATACACAAATGCACTGTTTGACTGACCCTGGGGGTTGTTTTTGTGAAAACTTTCAACTTTGCTTAAACAAGAGTGACAGGAAAGATAATATTGATGGGGTGAAAGTAATTTATAAAAGGTTTTTCATTCGCCGAACAATTAATGCTGTTCTTTTTTAAGAGAGGAAAATATTGATTTGGGAAAACATTTGTTGGCATGAAATAGTAAATAAAGAAGTTTGATGGGTTTTTGATGGATGGATTGAATTTATCGAAAAGGAAAGGCGATGGTGTTTATAGATAAGACTATGCTGATTCTATCACATAGTGTTAACAGGCCCGATTTCGATCCTCCGTCCTTTCGATATCCCCAGAAACTGTCTTTCGTTCGATTCAAAAGCTTTCCACTAAAATTCAGGTTTTTACGTTTTAGAAAATATGGATGATCTTACTCTTTAATGCAGGAGTGGACTTAAAATTGTTGTAGAAAACATTGTCGAAAACTCGGATTCTGAAAATTGTGGACTTAACGAAAATAACCTTCGAAAATCTCTAAAAGACTTAGGACGGGTTTGTCATGCTTTGCTGAAAGGTTGACTTCTTTCATTTTTCAGTTTTTTAAGTATGGTCAGATTTTTTATTGATAGAAAGATAAAAATTACACAGCACTAGATTCCAAACGACCTCATATATATCAGAGTACCAGCTATTTGAATTTTCAAAGTCGATCTTCTTGCTTTCCTTTATTCATCCAAAGCAATACTTGAGCATCTCTAGGATTTTAAGTACACTATTAAACAATCATCATAAACACGACCTGGTGATACTTCTTCTTTATCATCTACCACTATTAGGAATTTCTGTTGACCTGCATTCAGTATGTTTCTTTCATCATCTTTTATATTTATTATATTTATTTTGGTTTTCCTTCCTTCTATGCCTGTCTTTCTGTTTGTTGAATTTTATATTCGTTCTCGATTATTAACAAAGAATATCAAATAAGCTTTATGAGCTCAAAAAGAAAGCAAAAGATAACGAGCAAAATAAAAAGTTAAATTTTTACCAGTCCTTTCTGTTTCTGGCACTTTTCTCTCTCGTATCCTGACGATGACTATGATTAGTTGAAACCTGGTCATCATAATATATTTTTTGTAAAACAAAAACTAAGTATTTTTTATTTTATTTGGTTATATCTACCTTAATGGAGTTCCACACATGAAGGCTAATTCTACCGATATTATTTAAAAGAAATGATAAGACGGCTAAAAAGCAAGCTAAAATCTATATTGTTGGGTGACTATGGAAGAACACGGAAAATTTATACATTTGTCTTAAGTAAATATAATTTACATGCTATAGGTTATACATTATGAAACGATTTTCATAATAATATGTGTTATAATATGTAATTGACTTCATTTGATAAATATTCATTTCCTAAAGAAATTAATGGGATTGAGAAGAAATAAGTATTGGTAGTTAGTAGTATTATAGGGAAATATAGTTTATAATTTAGCATTTTTGCTTTATTAGCATCCTGATATATTTTAACTATTGGTGTCTGTAAATGTTTCTAATTGATGTTCATAATCTTGCTATGAGTTCAAGAGGGATGTAAACACAATTCAATGCATTTAATATCCGAGGAAAGGGATTAGCGAACCTAAGAAAAGCATCGTGGAGGAATTGGATGAGGACATAATGCGACGGAAAATCAATGACAAGCTTCATTTCATACCTAAATTTCCTAACGTTGAGATTAATCAGCTCAAGTACCGACGTTGTTCAACGTCAAAGAAAGCGAAAATAGAAAAAAAAAGCCAGGAAAAAGGTCAAAGGAACAGGCTGAGAGGGTTTTCTGAGCGATAAACGGAGGTAGTACATTTAGAAGATAGGGAAATAAGCCTATATATCTTAGAATAGATGAGCATAATGTAAGAGTGAAGAAGAACAGATGCACCTATAAGGAAGGAAATGAGGATGTATCACGATGATCTGCGGAGAAAAAAAACTATATTAAGAAGGAAGGATAATTGATCATATGAGGGGATTCATTTTGGTAAAAAAGGAAACTCCGAGGAAAGAAAAAATGAGTATATATAGAAATGAGTAAATATAGGAATGAGTATATATAGGAGTAGAAATAATAAATAGCGCTCTTGTGAAATAAATGAAGTTGAAAAAATTGATAGGAACAGAAGAAAGTAGAATAATACGGAGACATCTGCTGAGTTTGAACCGGTTAAAACAGATGTTACATTATTATTACATTAGATCTTTTATTGCGTAACATGTGCTCCATAAATTGATACACTACTTAAATACATTTCTTACCAATTAACTAACTCTTTATTCATAGTATTAATTTCCTACTTCAAATTTTACAATAGCCTTCTCAATTAATAACTTCTCTTTTAATGATCTCAATTTAATACCTATGCAGCGAAAAATTATGATACGATTGCCCTGGAAATAAAAGAGAAATAAAATATAATATCAACGTCCAACGGTAATTATTGCAGATAAATTTATAATTTTTACTTTGCATTTAAAGCATCACATGACCGATATAGGGTTTCATGTAATCCTTGTGAAAGTTGATACTTCTTAAGCTGAGCTTTTTGAGGTTAGCATTTATTATTTACACTGTTGATTAAGAACGGTAGCTTGTAATTGAGAAATTTAATATACATCTTGCAATATCTCTTATAAACTATCATTCATCTTTAAGGGAAATATGTTAAATGGCGTTCCTAATTAGGATTAAATATTGTAGCCTTGGATTAAATCTTAAATCGTGGAAAAGTACTTTTTCTAACTTCATTCCTTCGTTGTGACTGATTCCTACAAAACTACGCATTTATTCGTTAATTACTTGAGATATTTCTCCCACTTCGAGTTAGGAGATGTGAATTTTTCTTATGTTCAAATCGTATTCTCTTAATCTTAAAATTTATTACCTTAGAAAGTACTGCGAAGCTCATAGTTCTTAAATACAGAAAGATACTCTTATACTGGTAACCTCTTTAAACTTCTCCTCTCATTTAGTATCTTAGAAATTTTAATATCTGCATACGAAATCATTTATTATGTTGACGCTACTTCCCACCAGCTTAGCATCTGCTGTTTATTCTTATATTCAGGTTCAAATTATTTATAAAATAAAAATTTCCAGGAAAAATATTTGCAATGGGCCATCCCATAATTTCAGAGTCCTTTCTTTTCCATAGAAATATGCCTTTGAGATTTTTTGTTTCATCATTGCTAAGAATTCCAATTTACGGCTCTTCCTTGCTGCTGCTTCACGGATTTTAGGAGTGCTCTCTCCGCAAATAAATGGAGTCGAAATATAAAGAAATGGAATAATAAAGGGACTTCCGTGAACTCCGAATCCTCAACAACCAGTCGAAATGTAGGAAAGATAACGATGAGCTAACAGAGTGCCATCAACAGAGTACAATCAAAGAATTGTTAAGTAAAATAAAGTTTAAAAAACGGCAAAGTAACTTTTAAGTGCAATCAATCTTTTTTGAGTGCAATTAATATTTTGCATCTGTTTAATTCTTAAGGGAATTTCCAATCAACGCTAAAATTTCGAACAAATAATATTTTGCTTATCAATCCTTTTCCTCAATTAACCTTGGATAATTAGCGTCGATAGCTACTTAATTTGCTGCACGCGTTTCGCTTGTCAGAGGGATTGACGTGCGTTACAAATGAGCAAGAGAAGCCCCCTGGATGCGGACGAATATCAGCATTGAGTTCTCCCTTTTGTACTCCAAACAGCAAGAGAGGGGGGTTTCGAGGGAGAGTTGGAGGAGGTATAAGACGGACGCTGGAGTACCTTGCTCCTTTTCTTCTTAAAACTCCAACCCTTTCTTTTATACCCGGCATCCGTAACTTAGCTCTTGTCATTTTCTGGACCGTATTACGCAATCGATACTGTCGAGGAGAATGGGATGCTGCTGCCATGGGAAACGGAGCTGCCTGAAGGGGAGGGGCGCAAATAAAAGACGGGTTCGCACGCCCTTGCATCATTAATACGCCTCAGAACCCTTCTGGTGTACGTCTAGATCTGTTGGGTGAAACCGTGGCCTTCCGTCGGACTTTTCCTTTCCATGGTGCCTCGAGGTTGTTTGTAGTGCGCTATTGGAACGTTAATATAATAATGACACGAAATTTATTAAATGTTTCAGTCTTCAGCTAGGGACCGGGCTGTACCCAATCTAATTTATCTAACCAAGCGTATCTAATGGTCGCCAGAATTAGTCTTAATTGAAATACTCTCCGAATATTTTATGAATAGGAAATTGCGAACTTATATGAGTATCTTGAATCAGGGGTTACACGAAGGGGATACTGGCTGGAAGATTAGGGAAAATATATATTTATTTTATAGGTAATAATGATTGACCCATTATAATATAATCGTTTTTGCGCAGCAAGTCTCTTCGGGTAGAATCAGGTTATAAAAATATTTTAATCTCAAACCAGCTGCCATCAGCTACCAAAGCTCAGGAGAAGAAATGAGGTTTACTAAAGTGTTGAGTGAAGTTGTTTTCCTACCTCGCTAAGGTAGATGAGTGGAAAATTCATATAAATGAAGAAATTTGAAAATATTAATAACAATTCCATAGCATTCAATTTGGATAGACTAAGAATAACGGAATGTTCGGCATGATACCTAAGTAGCTTTCACAACATTACAATCATGAGCAGTGAGACAAAAGGGAAGGAATTAACTATATCCTGTACCTAATAACAATATATTCTATTGGGATATGATAGCAGGAACGGACAGTGAATACTTAATTCTTTATAGTAATCTATTTAACTGACGAACTGTAATTGGAAAACGCGCTCAGAAATAATGTGCTGATCATCCAGGGCATGAATTAGGGTAAGAATCTAAAATTCGGACTTGAGCACATGTTACAAGGTGCCCGACGCATATCAAGTACTATATAGCGTTTAACTCATCTTAAAATTATTGTAACATAACAGACTCGTTATCGGAATACTATCAGACTTATTAGAACGATCATATCATCCATCATGTGCGACAAGCTTAATTTTTAATGGCCATACAGCGTGGGTGTTTGAATTCGAAATTCCGATTTCCTCCCTTAACCCAAAAAGGGATATCGAATGCTTTGGGAAGTTTACGCTCCTTTAAGGCTTCATCTTTGTGTGTGCGTTAATTTTTATAACCCACAAACCATTCAGGAGTACGATTTTCCTGCCGATGATAAGCATGTTGCGATGCTTACCAAACCCGGAAAAAGATCCTGTTTTACGAAGCCCCGAAAGGAGTTTATATTTCCATTGAGGTGAAACCGAGACCGAGATATTTTTATCAGGTGCATCGGGAGATATTGGATTAAGTCCTCCCTAATTTTAGAAATATAATATGTGTTACTTGTTACAGAGACGAATCTTGAAACCACAGCCTAACTTCTTTTTTTAACTTTCAATTTCATGAGTGAATGAGGCTCTTTTTCAAGGAACAATTTTTATTACCTAAGGATTTCATCTGCGTTGATATTCATTGAGCAAAATTTTTGATTATAGGCATTTTCTGGGGAATGGAAGTTTAATTTAAGTTAACTCTTCATTTGGTTCTCACAGTTTCACTCAAATATCTCCGTCAGATTTCTACTTAAAGTTACAGAGCATCTCATATCAAACCGACCTTAAAGAAATAAAAATAAATACTGTTAGGAATCATTTATCTAGCAATCCTAAGAAGACCCCAATGCATATTTGAAAAGGAGTCTTTTTGACAAAATTAGTGCATAATAAAAACCTTAATGCTTTATAGATTTTTATACTAGTATCATTAAGCTATTAACGATTCAAACCTACGTTAAAAAATACAGGTATCAAATTAAAAAATCACCACAGAACATACTATTCCAACTTTTTCATATAGATGTAGCGCGAATTTCCGTGTACTATTTTCCTAGTAGCTTTGAAGCCAACCTTTCCGCGGTTTTCATGAAAGTGGTAAACTCGGAGAAGTACATTTGGTAAAACAAGTAAATTTGAATATACATTTCTTGTAGTACTCCGTCATAACTGCGCATACAACCTTGTAAGTGAAAGGTATTCGATGAGAATAACAACAAGGAAACATATGTCCTTGATATGAAACATCTGTCGAATAAAGTGCGCGAGGCTAGAATATGTATACAGACGTTTGTGTGGAATCTATGAAGGAGTACTAAAATCATTTAGCTTCGCTAGAATTACAGACAAGACTGTTAATGTAGTAGGAAAAGGAAATTAAAATAAGAGCGAGACTTTGTGGTTAATACACGAGGGATTATTAAAATAGACAAAGGAAGTTGGTTTGAGTGATAATTAGTTCCGTCAATAAAAATTTACGAGGATAACCTAAATAACAGAAGATGTGATGAAGCATTAAGTCCGTAGAAAATAAAACAGTAGATGAAATGAGCAAGAAAGTTAGGAAACAACCGAGGAATAAAAGGGAGTTAAACTTAGCCACAAAGATGGACTGGGTTGGGAATTTTTTAACATCATAAAAAAAGTAAAAGGAACGGAGAGAACTGTATGGAGTTAATGTCTAAGATAAAAAGATAGGGGACAAAGCAGGATTTTCAGACTTGCTAATTTCCACGAGATGGTCTGCTTTTAATGGAGGAAAGCAAAGAGTTAAAAACAGAACAAAAACAGACCCTGATGCCTTTCCTCAAGGCTCTTAGAGTTTGGATGAAAATCTCAATTTCGGATTAAAGGTCTCACGGTGGAGAACCTGCAAAGACTTTTGTGTACTCGTAATACTCTATTAATATTTTTAGGAAGATAAATATCCAGGTCGTTATCTATTTGATGTAAAATGATGATATTTTATAGTCCTTTGAAAGCTATCCTCAGAAAATTTCTTCAAAAGGATTTCTTTCTCAAAACCTATTTCGAGCGAAACTATGTGAATTAAATATTTGCTACCTATTTTTGGTTATTCCTATCTTGCCTCCCCATTCATTTCCATTGCCTTTTTGGAACATTATAAGTTTATACTTTGCTCTATATATCCAGGTATGTGGAAGTTTTAACTGAAAAGAGCGCATAACTTATAGCCGCAGGTATATCGCTATGTTGAATAAATTTTCACAGTTATAAAATATTCATCCATATTTATTTATCATTAGATTAACATACTAATCTAATTAAAATACTTAATTAGATGTAATGAGTCATACTCCAGTCTTTATGGAGAACCTCAAATATTAACGCTCCCGGTACGAACTTGATTTTTGTATTAATTGAATAATTTCACATAGAATACGGGCTCGTACCAGACCTTTAATATCGATTTATACAACAATATTTACTACCCAAATATTATGTGTGTGATGATCGAATAAGGAAAATGATATAATAAGTAAATAATGTAAAATGGCGGATATTATAAAATTGAATATGTATATAAATTAGCGCCGAAATAAAATAACATTTTCACTTTTACGGGGATAGTATTTGAATTGGGCAAAAATTAGTATTTAAAAATGATATACAGTTAGTTTGATTCAGTTAATCTAAATTTAGTTGGATCAATTTAGTTTGACGTGCAATAACCCCAACTTAATAGCGATTAAAGATAGACGACGTAGTGTAGAGGGCCATATACGTTGATTTCAATTAAAGTATACTTTGAGCCAGTATTAAGTATTTAGCACATTTTTCTTATAATTATATTTGTATATTGATATTTGCATAAATTGTAGGAATTTAGCTATTTTCTTTCTTTCTTTTTGAATTTGGTCACTGAATGTATACTATATTAGTTAGTAGATAACGGCGTTGTCGTGCTTGGAGTTTATCTTCTTAATTACGTTTCTTGTGGTAAAGAAGTAGTTTTTCTCATCGGGCTA
Organism: Pachydiplax longipennis; assembly: GCA_036926295.1. Classification (NCBI taxonomy): domain Eukaryota; kingdom Metazoa; phylum Arthropoda; class Insecta; order Odonata; family Libellulidae; genus Pachydiplax; species Pachydiplax longipennis. Next base: position 16,305,770 of record JAVFKF010000001.1, on the reverse strand, counting down.
TGATATGTATTCTAGGTCATAAAAATATCGACATCAGTTTTCGCAAGTTAAGTTGTAGTCTCCATAAACAAAGACCTCAACATCGTACGCAAACATAACAAAGTTTTAATAAAACAACAACCTTTCATCCTTTGGGAGCAGAATGATAATCTTAGATATTTGAGCCTTGCAGAATAAGAAGGTTTGTATCACATTTAAAGTTAGCTTATATTGTCATTTCCTTTAATATACCGCTTTCTTTTGATTAAATTACATTCACCCCGGTGACCATTTTCAGTGAAATATTCGCACGGAACAAATAGTCATTCATTATAATCAGTTTACAATAAGCATGAAGAAATTGTAAAATATCACAGAATCCCAAGCTGCATGACGGGCTTGAGAGTACAATTCTCAACCTAATCGTGACTGTGACTGAACTTATCACCTCCGCTTATTCCTGGGGTATTATCTGGCGCATGACGTTTCGTGCGAAGTTATGACTAAATCCTTTTCTTCGACTCCTGAATTCATCGAATTTTTATTTTTTTTTTCAAGCCGTACCTTTCTAATCCGAACTTAGATAACTTTTTAAGCCCCAATTCTCTCCTTTTTTAACCTTGCGTTGTGATTTCAAAATTCATATCAGGTCACAATTACGAAGGATCAGAGAAAGAAACCTTGGATTAACAGGTCACAAATTTACCAAAATAACTAAAACCAATCGATTGAATGACTAACTCAATAGTTCTTCGTTTCGGAATATGGAAGCGTTTCATCCAGAAGATTCCGTAATATTTCTAGGATTTCATTTTCACAGTTCGTTGATCGTACGTCCTTTTAATCACTTGGATACTGCATTGGGGCATAATAATCTTATCTCAAATGCTTTGACTGCTACTGAAATTAGGCATAAGGATGTGGATCGGTTTTCGATTTAAAATAAACTCGTTTATTTTATGCGCCCTTTTGTCGCCGAATTACTCCGCGATACTTCAACCTATAATGTACGGTGACTTAACTACGGCGTGATATAACGCCGAATTTCCGGGTTCGTATCCGAGTCATGTAATGATGGTTTGTGTTTATCATTAAACGCTTAATCGCTACAGTAGTCGAAATAGATTAATATTCGACTGATAAAAGTGTGATTTATGCTGCCCGTTAAATTCAAAATCATCATGATAAAGTACGAGAAAGTTGCACTTAGTATTTGTACTTCTTTTGAGTACATCTGACAAGGGAAACACGAGGTTTGTGAGAAGCGGATTCGTTCGAAAATTTCAGGTAGGTAGGACGTTAGAATATTTGCGGACGACACGGTTATATACAGAGAAATAAAAAGTAATGACGATAGATTAAGCCTGTCAAAGGATTTAGATAAAATTGTCAAATGGTGCGACGACTGGCAATTGGAGCTCAAAGTAGACTAATATTCAGTAGTTAATTTTTTCGAAAGAAAATCCTTTGCCAATCATAACTCATATAACCTTCGAAGGAAAACATTATCAACTGTCGATTCGGTAAAATATCTCGGAATAACCCTCACGAATAACTTAACTTGGGGTACCCACATCCATAACATATGTGGGCGAGCTCTTAAGAAATTAGGCTTCGTCAAAAGAATAGTCGGTAAAACCGAAGAAAAAGTCTGCGAGCGATGTTACTTTGCGCTAGTTAGGCCTCACTTCGAGTATGCATGCAGTGCATGGGACCCTGCTGAAAAGTGTTGTATTCGCGAGATAGAAAAGATACAACGAGAGGCAATACGCTTTGTAAAAAATTGCTATGATAAATCGGTAAGTGTTGCTCAGATGCTTCTGGAGGCAGGATGGGAATCTTTAGAAGAAAGAAGGCTCAAGCAGAGATTTAAATTACTAGATAAATTCAGTCACAGCACGTTCATAGAGGATGTAGCCGATATTATGCGTCCTCCTTGCTATACAGGCCGTTCTGATAGCGCGAGAAAGATCAGAGAAATAGATGCTAGAACCAGTTGATTCATGAATTCATTTTTACCGAGAACAGTACGCGAAAATAATCGACTAGGAAAATAGAGTCATGGTGCTTGCACCCCCTGCCACACGCCGAAAGGCGGCTTGCAGGGTACATATGTATATGTAGATGTTACTCTTAAAATACTTCCAACAGCCATTATTGTCTTGCAGGGTAAATGCGAAAAGATAAATGTAGAAACCGCTTAAAAATATACGCCTCAATATAAACCCGACCGTACATTAAGATTGTGTTCATCTAAGTATATCCTATCGAAGATCTTACATTTTTATCTCGCCAAGCCATTGAGTTCTAACTGCTCCAACCATGAGTCCATTTCACCATTATCTTCAGTCTTGCATAATTCCTACGTCTACACGTGGAAATTGTCCGTATATGTGGACTTCGCTCTTATTCCTTTCGCACATTTGCAGATGCCTCCCAAGATTAGTCGCATTTCGTGCGTCGATTGTGTGTTCATTCTCGAGACGTTTGCGGCGGAGGTGGTTAATGCAGAAGGGGGTTTCCAAATGACGCGAGCACAAAAGGATAGCTACCCTTTGTCCCCTTCTCGGCGGATTCCGCGATATTCATCCCCGTTTTCTTTGTCGCTAAGGAGACAACGCAGAGTTTTCCGTATGGTCGTTTTTGCGGAGAACGTGCGGCACCATTCGAATTCAACGAGATTCCGGGATATTCTTTAGATCGGGGAAAGCGATGAAGAGACTTCGATGTCAGGATTGCATTGAATATTTATCGAACCGCTATCCGTTCAACGGCTTCTTAAGTCGAACTCTTCTCTCTATGAAGACCGATACTTGAATTTTGTATAAAGGAGTTTTTTCCCATTATAGGTACTTAGATTTGTGATTACTGTGGGTGCGCTTATTTTCTCAAAGATACTATAATCATTTAAAGGAATATTTATGCTACATTATCATTTATTGCATTTAATCATCAGTTTCCATGATAGATTAAGAAAATGTCTTTTAATTTCAGTTAAGATCAAAGATATAAGCGATAAATTTGTTCTATAAATCTTCCGAAAAATTTCAATACTGAATATTAACAATTATGACGATTCAAAAACCTATACTATTTCAATTTATTTTAAATACTGTAAAATTTCAATCCTAAAGTTAAAATAAGAATGTTTTACTTATCCGTTCATCATCCAGTAGGAAGAAAACCTACTCCTTAAGGGAGTCCATGTCTATGTATGTATGGTATTGACTTTTCATCAGAAATTGATTTAGCATAAAGAGTAATAAGGCAAAATACGATCGACGCAATAATTCTAAAATTCTAAAATAATAGCGAGTAGTTTGGAAGGGAAAATGACTTTTTGGTAAAAGAATCTTAGAGATAGACCTATGTAAAATTAATTTCTTTAATAATGAAAAGCGGATGGGTTTCGTGATCCGACTGAGAGTGAGAGGGTCGAGAGGAATTTCTATTTGATAGGGCCAAATCCAAATGGCCAGATCCAAACGGGCATTGGAAAAGGTGTATGATTCTATTAGCGCCGATCGTGATATCTTTTATCTGTTAGAACTGTCAGGTATTTAGTTCAAACGCTGCTCGGCACGTTCTCTTTTAATGACGGGGAAATTTATAACTCTCTCCCCCGTAGGTCAATCTGGTACCCCAACCACCCTTTCCCAATGTTCACTTTACACCGGATACGCAGCTTTGCTGCAATTCAATGATTCTCGTGTGAAGTGGCAATTCATCTATCCATTCGGTCCTTTTGGAAGAGATTCATTAGGTTTCATCGCTGGAGGAATAAAGCGCTCTCTGCTTTAATCCTTTTTATGAGTTTTCGCGGTTTAAATTCTATGGGGTGAATTTGTGTACCTCCCCGTTTTCAGTGTATCTTATTATCGGTAGTAGATTCCTTTGTTATACGCTTTTGGCTATCGTTATTGCAAAAAATGTTGGTTTTTACATTGAAACAATGCCTTTGTGATCGTCGGTACGTCAGAAGGTATCAATTTAAAGTTATTGCGAAATTAACATTCTGAATCTAGTTCTCCCTGTTATCATAGAAAAATTTTCCGATGAATTTAAATTTTTGGCGTAAAAAGGGTCTCTGGATAGCCAAGTGGGCTAAGCGTTCAATTTGAAAGTGGTCCCGGGTTCAATTCTCGGTGGAGCTTAAGCCGAAGCACTATTAAATATCACTACTACTTGGCGTAAATTTGTTATACTACCATGCAAATAAAAATATTCTATTAGATACTATGGTAGGTTATGGAGTTTTAAAAGTTGTCTCAATAATATTTTACATTTAATCGCTCACGTTGATAGTAAATTTTCAATTGGACCATCCCGTTTTAATATTTAATTGTTTCATAAATGTAATGGGTAATTGATAAATGACTAAATTAAAATTTAACTGAAAATTAACAAACCTAATGTTTTTAGAATATATTATCAAATTTTAATCAATTTAATAATGCTAGTAAACTTAATTTTGCATTTTATTCTAATCATCCATAGATTCTGTTCATATGACTCTATCAGATTATCGTATAAAATTGCTGCCTACTAATTTAAAAACGAGGGTGAATCCAAACTTAAGCATAATTACAAAATGAATTTGGTTTTTATCATGTTTTTGTATAAAACGCTGCATGGCTGTGCAATTTCTCGCAGAATCAAAGCAACTGAACATAAGCATTGAACGTGCTGGGGAACATGTTGAAAATTGATAACAAGTATCCATTTGTAATAAAAAGATTTAATGTTAATCCTACTCGTAGTTTTAATAATTTATAATAATGTATCCGTGCCATTTTACGCGATTATTTTTCATACCGTGTTTTTTATTTGGCATATATACATGGGTGGTCTGAAAAGTTTCCGACATTTCGCCATTTTTCGACATGTTTTCTGAAAATTTTCTGAAGGGAACTTTTCAGACCACCCTCGCACATGCATAGATTACAATATAATGTGCATATCTAATTGCTTAGTGATATCTTCATCAGATTTTGCCCATAACAAACACAAGAACAGTTTCTACTAGTTCTCTACATAGTGGCTGAGTCGTTTATTTTACATTTATTTTCGGTCTCTTTATTATGCATCATTTAGACAATGTATCTCCCGCATGGAATTAGCGATGTCTATCCATAGTATATGCACATCTTCACTCCATGCATATGTATAAAGATAGATCAGTATACGTAACTACACGGCGTCAACGGGAGTAATTTACGTGCAGGGGCTTAGTTGCGGCGGGTAAATTCCCGCAGGTCAACGCGTGCGCTCGGATATTCCTTTTCATGGAAAATCACGGGTGAAAGGAACCCACGATATATACATTGAATTAAAAAGAAAGTCACAGGACCTGCAATGCGGTCAGGAAGATAAAAGCAGCTCTATGCGCTGGCTTTGAAGCTGGTAATTGAGCGGTTTTATCACGTTTTATTTTCAAGGGATGGTAATGAAAAAAAGTTTTCAGATTTTCTCTTTTGGACCTGTATTTTAGCCGATGAAACAATCTTACGAGAACAAAGAAAGCATGCACCCGTAAAGTGATGACTGCGGGTTCGAACCCTGTCCTATCGAGCTACGTCAATGTCCGTTTTTCCTTGAGAATTATCCTAGGAGCATGGATTTTCATGAAATGCAAAAGTTTTTTTGACTCACGTTTTATCATTTGAAATAATTCAGAGAAAAATTTAAGATCTTAAGAGTAATTTTTTTTATTCTATAGAATATTGATGCGTGAATTTAGAATTTTTCTACTTAACATTAGTGGTGAACGGAATCTTGTAAGCGTTTACATGTATCGTTAATCATTATTTTTTTATTATTCTTATTTTTTTCTCAGTGCTCTCAGAAAAATCAATTAATTTGACAATAAAAGAAGGGAAGTTGATAGAAACATTTAAGGAATATTAAAACCATGCTCAAACTGGGGAAAATTCGTTTCGCCGGGAGCCCGAGACCACGGCGCGCTAGTTTTTGGTTGGCATGCTAGTATGCCAACAATTCCACCGTCGGTCGGTTCGCTACTAACGTAGATCATAATTTTTATTCAATTATACCAGCATCTTTTATTATTTTTGATTCAAATACCAGGCTAACGATATCCTTTAAGTTTTGCGTTATAGGCGTTTTTCACTAATAAGGGTGCTGGTTTCTTTGCAAAAACACCTGAAAGTTTAAGTTATAAGATATAAATAGGGGATGTCTGCCTGAGGGAAAAATACAAAAGGAGTTAGGGAAAAGGTTGAATGTTAAAATTTTAGCAGAAATCTGCTGGAGATGTTCTCCAAAATGTATTTTTCTTTAGCTGATTTCCTTTTCCTCTGGGATTGGTGATGATGAAGCCCGTATTCATTCAAAATGCTTTATTCTGAGCGGAAGAAGGCTTATATAAAAAACTTACTCATTAATGCGCTAAACTTCTTACTTAAAACAAAAATACTTAAGTAATTGGTATTCATTCTCGACTAAAATTATTCTGGGATTCTAGCGCTGATATAGCTTAGAAAGGATTGGAAAATTATCCTCTTTCTTTGTTCCAAAATTATAGTCGCCTAAAGAACGCAAAACTCCTTATCGCATTAAACTCTAGAAAAGTTGGATTGCTAAGTACCTGAATATTTTAGCGCTTTTTTCTTTGTTACAGTAAGCTTGATAACGTCATGGAAACTTACGTCGCAAAATTCTTCAAAGCTACCATATGCTTCTTTCGTTTAAGGAGCAATCGACATTTTTCTTCGCGAAATTTCCGAAAATAGGGAAAATATCGCGCCAAAGGAACAGAGCCGCGTTAACGCCTCGGGTCTCTTCGATATAAATCAGATGAATAAGCTCTTCTGTAGTCTCTCGCCGTTATCGGAAAGATCTTCCCCTCTCTCATGATTTCCACCGTTCTTCCCGTAAAAATCGCTCTTTCTTTAATCCCGAGTGATTAACGGCGGCACTCGTCCTTTTCCCTCCATTTTGTCGAATCCTTTTTTTCGGTGGGGGATTTATAAATGATTTCTCTCCACGACCTTCGTTTTCCTTTTATTCATATCGGGTTTCCTTTCACCTTTGGATATTCTCTCTGCTCCCTTAGTGTATAAAATGTATAGAAAGTCAGCTAACCGAGAGATATTTGGACGAAAAGGCTTTTAGATGGGTAGGTTAAGGCTTTATTAAGGCAATGATAAGCTCGGAATAAAAATATTCCTGCTGTGTATTGCGTCAATGGGAGAGGATGATAGATTTTTCGGATAACTTTTCAACGGGTTTTAAAATTTTTCCACAGTTAGATTTGGAAGGGACGCTTATAAATAGATATATTATACAGTATAGTTCAGTCTACTAATAGTTATTTATTTATACTAGTTTTTATAGTATGTAACCGGATATACCGATTTTATTAAAAAATAAAGACACATGTACAGCTGCATATCAGATCGAATATCACAAATAAAAGGACATTAAAAGTGGACAATATCAATAATTAACTAATACAAACATATAAATACATCAAATATAGAATAAATATTGTTATCAGTGAACTCATGTATAGTCACAAAATTGCCATAAATAAAACAATAATGATAGAATAAATTCAAGACAATATATTATATGATATACTTACGATTTGTAGAGCCTTATATAAAATAGTATGGAATGATATAATGAAATTTAATCAATAAAATATTGAATAAGCAAAAAGAAATTTGAATTTCATAGTTAACAATTAATGGGGGTTACGCTTTCTGTTATATTTAAACTGCAATGAAATGAGTCAATATTTTTATAAGTATTTCCTAGTCGATTTAGCCCATTAAGAAGTGCACTTTATGATTGAATATTTTATGATATGGGATTATATGTGAAGTTTATATTTACTGAAGCTGAGGAACAGGCTATTTTATTATCGAGTTAATTAGCCACAAATATTAAATAAGATAACAAAGGGCGACAATATAGTAAATAGAGGAAGGTTTTAGCTGTTATCATTTGAGTTTGCTGTTTAGTAACAATAATAGTTTAGATTTTATTCATTTTCATCCATAGCTAATTCAAAGGGCGATAATGAAGTAGGGCATTCACAAGTTTAAGTTTTCCATTTCAAAAAGACATACCGAATATCTATGAAAAATTACCAGCGAGTCAGAATAAATCATTTATAGATTTGATTTAGATCCTATATTACCTCGAACTCTTGTAAGCTTCTAAAATTCCAAGTACTACAGGAATCCACAAGGGAATCTCTCAGTCCTAATATAAAACGATCGTATTTAAACTGTTAGAAGCAGTTCGCATCAAAAGTATATTTGTAGTCATCTCAACAACTTCGCTTAGCATCGGTGTAAAGGTCCTGTAAATTATGCGTAGATATTATTAAGTCCTGATTTTACGACGGGTGAAAGGACATCTGGTTTCGTTGAAAATACTTTGACGAGAGATAATTTAGACTCTAAATAAGGGAGCAACTCGTGGTTATATGTATTTATCAAACAATTTTCGCTAATAGAAAATCGGTATATTCCACTTTTTACTTCAGTGCTTATGTGGGAGAAAAATGATGACAGCATTTCCTAAAAAATTATGACCTTGATCTTTGCGCCCCATGCCTTGGTCTGCCACGGTCCTCATAACTCAAAATTCTCGACACACTCAACCACACGTTGGCCTGAATTCAAATTTAAAGGGAAGTGAGCAATCAGTGCTGAATAAATTCAATCGGATTCCCATTGAGCGAAAAAATGTTTCCGAAACTATTTTGAGATTGACTACTAAGCTAGCGACTATGGAACCGTTGCAAAGCCAATGCTGCGACAATTAAGCCGCAATATCTTTCAACTATTTGACAGTTGAGCGGCAATCACTTCTAGCTTATTATGTTTAAATATACTTTTTAATCTACTCTTTTTTATGATAATGTATTTTATAATCATATTGAACTTATTACTGATATTTATGACACGAAATCTAATATTTCCTAATATCAAATATGAATACTAATACATATATTAACTTGAAATATAACTGTTATGGAAAAACTATATCTATGCCGATATAAATCTTGAAGTATGAATTATCTTTAACCAAAGTCACTTTAACCATACCCGTACCCATACCTTTATCTCTTCATAATTTTGAAGTTAACGATACAAAATTCGTTGTCGAAGATAAGCCCCTTTCCATATTTGTTGAGATAGTTTATATACTATAGAATAAGTCGCTGAATCAGTAATCGCTCACTTTTCGCAACACCAAACTTTCTTGTTTTCAGTTGCTACTCTCTCAGCGAGTTACTTAAAAATATCTAGTTAAAGTGAATGAGATATCGACGATGATGTTACTGCTTTGGAGTAGGAGAGACCTGGGCAGGTTTACACATTTTTTCAAAAATTTTCTATTTTTAGTTATTGCACTAATTTACTCGTTTCTTATATTCATTCATTAGTTACTCTTGAAGATTATGTGTTGAACCTATAATACGCCCTAAATAATAATATTTTTTAATTTAATTCACTACCATTTCGGTGATGTCACCTGTGTAACTTTCCCCGGAAACGGGGCAGGATTACACAATGCCGGGTACGCAATGACCAATGTTTACAATGATTAAAAATAAGGTCTATTAAATGAAATACGTCATGATTGCAAATTTATTTACAATATTGAGACATATATATAAAACTGAAAGTACATAAAAAATTTAAACTGAAATTAAATATAAAAACCAGTTAGGATAAGTCCTGACAATTGATGCAAAATAAATTGAATCACCTGTTTTAATTCAGCGGTCATGTGCTCATCTCTTACACTGAGTGCACTGTATCCACTAGGTTCCATGTTTCCATATTTTATATCGTCTCCAGCAGTAAATACGCATACAATTTTCATCGTCATTTTCATTATTAGAACCAAATGTTTCGTCCTTTTCTGGTTTTCTAGTATGCTCTTCACTTTTTAGTTTCGTTTTGAGGCCTGGGTCATAGTCGTATTTTCCTCTATTTTGATATCTCTTTGTCACGTCCAGAAAGTATTCTGGTAGGTTTTGCCGTCTGATTCTCGGCAAAACTGGTTGGATATGTTTTACTCTTTTTCACCTCATCCGGTCCTTTTTAAACGATTCTTACGGGTGAGTCTGTAGGAATCGCAGTTCGTCTCTTTTTTCTACTTTAACTCCTTCCTTTTCTGGATGCTGCTTTTTCAAATGACCACACACAGCGTGTAAACCTGCCCGCGTTCCTTGTGTAAACTTGCCCCTCCGCCATGCTTTCGTTACAATTCAACCTCTGAGCTTTATTCGTGAGGTAAGCAATCAATCGAAAAGTTTAAATTAACCCCAAAAGAACAATCTAAAGGATATATCGTAATGACTTGTGGTGATCTAATGGTGCAGGTACTTTTAAAACGATTACATAGGTGTATTTACCCACCTGAAGAAAAATCAGAAATAGTTGCGTTTACCACCGATCACTCTGGCAACAAACTTTAAACTTACGAGAGTGCAAATGACGATTGCGGTACTTCTTATGACTCGACAGAAGGACGCTCAGATCAACGATGTTTGAACTACAAATATTGTGTAAACTTGTCCTTGTAGCAAATTTGCTCCTGTACCGGTCTACCTTAACATGTGGAACACCAAGTTCTTATGAAACAAAAGTGTACCGTGGCATACCTACTGTATATAACGGTTATTAAAGGACCCAGGTCATTGCGTATCTATTATATTTTCACATGTTCTAACTTTTGAATGCGCAGTAAACGAGTGTTCGCTATGTAAAGAATGCATTACTTTTCGAAACTGATAACTTTCAACCTGTTCAGAGACAAAGAATATGCAGAAATGTATTCTTTTGTAAAGGCGAAATGGAATCATCCGTAGTTTATTCCGAAATAGTCACTTATGAAAATCTCGTTGGCAGGCAGAATCGGATAGAGAGAGAGCATTCTCTTCTTCCATTCTGTCCTTATCGATTCTCTCAGCAGCATCTCCTCGTTTTATATCATTTCCGTCCGATGGGATTCCTCTTCATCTTCATCCAGTTTCCCTACCTTGTCTTTTCGCCATATTCTTCCTAATAAGGAACCTCATCTCATTCTGTAGCGGAAAATATGAGAGGAATCCGAATCTGTTTTTTAATATCGAAGAGGGAAAATCTCAACGAAAGGTTTATCATTGCTGGGAATAAACGCAGAGAGATATTCAGGAGATAGCGTAGCAATTCTCCGAGAGGATCCCTATCTAGTCTTTATGCCTAGAATGATCATTTTTCCCCTCGTTCGGGTAAGAATATTCAGAAATATCGGCTAAACAGGTCGTATAGAGTGCTGCCGGTTTATGCTTGGTTTTGATTTACGGTAAAAAAAGCCATCCTCATAAATATCTGGAGCGTATGCTGTCAGATGAGATGGCGCGACCTGAGCGCCCGGAAAAAATTTCCTAAGAAAATTTCCGAAGAATTTCCTGTCATATCGAGGAAAAATTGGAGGAGGCAGAGAAATCTATGTATTGGTAACGAAGTTAAATCTCTACATCATAACTTAACAGAACCTGTCGGATTCAAACTTAATTAATAGGTATACAGCCATACAATCATAATGAATACTTTTGACCTAAGAAATGTCTGGTAATAAGGGATTTACTGATACTCCAGCAGTTTGGGAAGCCCTTCAAAATTTATGAGCCTCAAATGTTTTCCATCGACCGTATAGTATCTCCGCTACCCTACTTATTTTTCTGTTCGTCACTTTATAGGTTTATTTATAAAATCCGATGAATTATTGGCTAGGATCTTATGCGTAGGAATTTATTTGAATAAGTTTGCCAAATTAATAAATTATGAACTTACCATAAAATTTAGAATATATTACATAGGTAATATTTTTAAAGCATTTCATTCTCAATTTTACTCCATCGTGACGTCAAACCGATAAATATTTCATTAATCAATGTGAACGTTAGAGTTTCAGAGAGGTTCTTCGTATAGTTAAATAAAAGATGTTTAGAGTCTCTCTTTTTTATTCGTGATTTGGTTCCCTTCAAACTACCTCGATATGAGAAAATCTCTCTTAAAGAATCTAAGAGGTTAAAAGTTTAACGCCCTAACTGAAGGAAGCAACATATCAAGTTTTAGCTTAGTTATCAAAGTGTTGTGTATTTGATATTTTTGAGCCGTAGTGAACTAAGGATTCTCTATCTCATATCTTATTCATCCAATGGCTTCGAAGACGCAGACGTGTTCATGGAAATGTTAGTTGGATATCTGCATTTATCTGTGGTTGCAAAAATCACAGATAAATGCAGATTTTCGCAATCACAGATAAAGGCAGATATCCAACTATAAGCTTTTTCACCGGACTCTTTCGTGATATCACCACTAATATAAGGAAAATTTCGTGAATAAATGAAATACTTGCTTTCCACGTTTGATAGCGCCTAATGGGACGAGGTAGATCTGAATGAAACTCAAAGGTAATGGGAGGTCATAATTAGTGACATGACTGGTACTCGAACCACTCAACTACCATGCCACGTCAATTCCACTTCTATTAAACGGTTGCTTAGAATTTAAGGTGGAGTGAAATGGACACGGCATGGTAGATTAGTGTCTATTTGAGACCCATCAAGTCGCCATTTTTCGCTTCTGTCTGCCTCTGGGTTTTAACATGTACGCCTCCCTGTACAAAGTTAACCTCTTTCCCCATACTTTCATCTAAATGAAGCCCCTCGGGCGGCAATTATATGTACAGGTTAGTTATTTTATGAGAAAATTCTCAAACTCGTTCAAAAGGAATGTGAATGATTACTCAAATAATGCTTTTCCAAGTTCGCAATCGTTTCAGAAATGAAATGGAAAAAAATCCCCTTGCTCTAACGTTGGAAAATGCCTAGGAGGGATGGAGAAAGTTACTGCGGCCCAATGATTCCACACAATCGTCGAATATTGATTTTATTCTCTTAAAATTGAAATTTCCGCTTAAAATATTTCCCCAGAAAGTTTTTGTGTGGATTTATTAGTGCGCGTAGTCTTTGTGCAGAATGTTATTACTTCAAATACAATTGAGCTTTTCAAGCCTTACAACCGTTTTATCTCAGCGTTTTATGCTGATAAGCTCTCTTAATCCATCAGAAATGAGCCTTTCTCTCCCATGCTAATCCCGGGGGGACTGTCGAACTTTAGGGGGATAATGCATGCAAAAAGAGGCGTAGGGTTTCATCATTAGCGCCAATCCCACGCCGTGTCCGTGAACATACGGGTAGCTTTTCGGAAGTGGTTTTTCCTATTCCAATTCTCCAACTCTATGCGTCAGTGTCTCAAGTCGGAAGTTACTACTTCCCTTGACCTTGTTCTACAACTGTCTTCCCTTACTGGTCTTTTTTCGTTTGCTCGCGAATGAAGTTTTTCGTTCCTTTTCCTTGCAAGACCTTGGATGCTTCAAGACGTATCTCGCGTTTCTCGGAGATCACTTTGCGTTCCGGAGTGCGCGATTTTCATATTTGTTTATCCGAGAGATCAACAGTTTGTTGAGACACTGCCCGTCGTGTTTTGTTAGGTAATATTTTGGATAGCTACTCTTGGTTGTCTTGTATAACGCCGAGGGAAAATCTAATACTTTGGAGAGCTATTCGAGAGAAAATTTTACTATTTTTCAGTTTTTGCGTAAGATTCGTATCGAACTAAGTCGTCTTTTTTGTTCATAAGTATATGAAACCAGTATTGCTACGTTTAAAAGCCTCGTTTAATGTAAATTCCGTGCTAACTCCATTAATTTAATTAATTGTTCCCTTCAGCTTAGAGTTATTACTTAAACAGTCATGCTTTTCAACTCTCTCGGCCCTTTTAAAAAGCCAACGACTTAAGCAAGGAGAATACCAATCCTTTAATTTTCTAAAAAAATTACATCATGTGTCGTCGAAGTTAATTTTTTTAGCCTGTATATGTAATATGTTGGGTGTCTATCAACGATGAACTAGTTTTAACTTCCTATAAAATGAAAACTTTTACTTACGAGAAACCAGTTCCACCAGTCAATTTTACAAACACCTATGCTTCTGTATAAATTTGTATCTATTTGCACTTATTTTTGTACTGTTGCATGTATTTTGTAAAGATGTATTTCTTGATCTTGAGATGAATTTGGAGATCTATGCTTAGGTCGCTAATAGATTCAAGTGAACTTTGTTTCTTTCATTCTATCTGTGGTTGAATACTTGATGTGATGATATATTCTTTGAGATGAAAAACTGAATGATCGCTTCAACTTTCATTCGGTTTGAATCGGTGGAGGTATTCCGTCGATTCGCATTCCATTCTCATCGTCTCATGAAGTTCCGTTATCTGCGAAAAATTTTAAATTTCACTAGCTAATAACCATGCATTGGGATAAGTTTTGTGTGTTAAGTCGTATGAATGAATGCTTGGCTGCTCGTTCTGGAAAGGCAACGAGGCATACACTACCTCTGGAGCCTCTCAAGGATGTTGCCAAAATTAATACTTAAGTATTCATTTTTCTGAGATTCAACATGGAAAACATGGAAGAAATACTTTTAGTGCGTGAATTCTTAACATTTCCCATAATTTTCGAATGATTTAGACCAAATTCTGGGAAAGTTAGTTGAGATGGAATAAAAGGTGCCATATTACATCTCGTCGACTTTATCCTTCGATTTAACCATGGGTTTCTATGTACGTGAATAGTACTACCTTCAGCCTAGGATTGAATGAACCGAGCCAGTAAGTGGATAAGGAAGTGCTTCCTAAAATACTTTCGATTCACACTGCTAGTTTAAATATACTTCAAACGAAGATTTCACGCAGTAATTCTTGTTTATAAACTCAGCGATGTCTCATTAGCAAACTGCCAAAGGTAGGTCTCACATTCAAGGAAGTCGATACAATAGGTCTATAATTAGCTCCTTGGGCCGTTCGAAACTGCGGGCAAGAATTTGATATCTTTCATCTCTAACAACCTTCAGATTCCCAGCGTTTATGTTTACGACCAAGCATTAAAGCATTTGGTATGGTAAATCTTCCGAGTCCTTTGCGAAACCTTACTCATCTCTCTAAGAGATATAATGGGCGCGATTTTAGGCTGGTGTAACGTGGCATGTGATAGATAAATGCTCAATTTGTGGAATGCTAACAATGAAAGCAATGGCAGTGAAAATTCCTTCGTAGCTCTTGTTTTAACCAGTGAGTTTTCTCAAGGTTTATCAACCTATATTTTATGTGCTATGTCTCCTTAATCCCTCCCTCCCTCTCAGAACATGGATCGTCGATCCAGTTATATATATTTTTTGCTTATTCTCAGATGTTATTGTTCAACAGTTTAATTTTACTTTTTATCAAATTATTTCTCTCCAGGATAAAAATTAAATTTTGAATTCTGTTACCACTGGCGTTATCATCTTAATGAATAATGATTCCTCTAATTAATAACGAAGTAACAGCCAGGCGCCACTTTCAATTAATTCAGATAAATTTGCAATTTTAATTTGAAATTTTCAACTAAGGAGGTCTTTCTACATCTCTGAAAACCTTACAAGGGTTTTCCTAATTTGATTCACTGCGTTTCTTCATTTATAAGAACCATGTATGTAAGAACTCACCCTTTTCCTCGAATATACTAGAGTCTTTAAACAGGATAAAAAGATAGTAGATGTCAATCAACTGCCACGCATGCCAACGAGCCACGTTACAAAGATCGCTGCTAGTTTTCGAATCCATTTTTTTCGAATCCCTTGTCAACTTCGCTCATTGTTTTGCTCATGCTACATAGGTATTTTTTTCGAAATTCGGGTCCCATTATCAAGTTGCGTCTTATGCATGGGGAATAGGGTATATATAACACGGGAAAGTATTTGGATATTCATAAGCGAAACATTTTTTAAGAATCTTAGGGACGAAGCACCGGAGTATTGACTCCTAAATGCAACTTTATCTATTTCAGTGATAGGAGTAAATTCAATTAATTCCTTTCTACAAGATCACCTCTAGGTACTCTTTCTTCTTTGATTTTATTTCTTTTTTTAATATTTTTACAAATGTAAATTAACTTCCAATCAAAAAAATTGCGGAAAACCGGCCATCAATTTGTCTTCAGCTTGGGACTCCATAAATGGTCGTTGTAGTGTTTACTATTTATCATTAAAAGTGTTTCATATTTCGGTAGTTTCATGAGCTCTAATGTACCCCATTCAGTACCCTCGCCTTAAAGACTTGTTTACCTAGCTTCATATCACCCTTTATATCATCTGACATCTTTTGACTTTTTCCTCTCCTCTGTCTTTTTTGTAGCATTTTATCTTCAACCCCTCTACTCTCAATATTTGAACCACCCACTTCCTCTGACGTCACTTAATTACCACAATAAAAACTCTCCTTCCCAGCCATCTCTATCACCGTTTTTTTGTCATCCCAGCTTGCTTTTTCCATTCTACGCAAACCCTCATCAGAAAAGTCTCAAATCTTTTGATGCTCTCTTTTCTGAATGCCCGCCGTTCGGTGATTACTATTGCATAATTGGAATTCCTAGTGAATGGATTACATAAAATTGCTTTATAATGAATCTTGGTTCATATTATCCGTGATTGATACTTTATTTCGAGAAAGAGATATTAATACTACCTCGCGTATAAAGCGGCCGTATCGTATTAATAAACCGACCAACTTCGAAGTTTTATCGTTTTCCTATCAGCAGTCGACGAATATTTAGGACATTTAGTTTAATAATATCAGCCAGATACAATAGAAACAATAGGATCATGGTGTACGAATTTTATAAAAATGCTCATTTAAATTTATACTTAGATAATATACGTTTAGTTTCAACAAGTAATCATAATAACTAAATTTAAGTCGATAAAATTCATATGTTTTGTTTCATTGTTAGTGCTATCCATCTGTTTGTGAATCCACGCAATATTATGATAACAAAATGGGGCGTTAGCGGTTCACGCAAGAATGCTTCTAACATCGTTTTATTTATATCCATTACTTCCGGTTTATCAAATATACAGGTAGTTAGAGAGAGGATATTTGATTATATGAACCAAGTAAACATCCTTGCGCACTACCAGTTCTCAGTGTATTACGCAATTTTCTTTATCCCCATACTTATTTATTTGTCTTCTACGCAATAGGCTCCGACGCTTTTTAATGAGGTTGCCGTCTATCCATCCCCTCCATCATTGCAAGTTTGTTTTCGGAGAATTTTTCTCTGCGAAGCGAGGCATGCGTTACCATCCCTCCCGGAGCGGTCCGTATCCAAACATTTGCTTTCAGAAGCGAAAAGAACCACGGGAAACCATTGAAGCATACGTCTCGCTACGTATTGCCCCAGAGTTTTTATCCACGAGGAAAAAAACTGACCAAACAGAGGACGAGAAAAAAAAGTCCTCACGTAACAATCGGGAAATTACTAAGCCAAGGAGTACGAATAAGAAGGGATGCTGGAGAAGAATAAGATTAAGGATGCGACGTCTGGGAGGAATTAATCATCTTAACTTCCCGAAATAACTTGTCAAAAGAAGTGCAAAATGAGGGGATTAAAAGCTTCCGGTGATCTTTAGGTTTACCTCCTAATCTCATCTTCGGGGAAATTATCCCGAGTTACGAAGTTGAGAGCTGAGACGGTCTTTAAGGGACAGTTCTTCTCCTCTCGTCTTGGAACCTACCATTAGAATATTGGGGTTTCTTTTATCCAATAAGCTCATTTATTGCTCATGTCGAATGAGGGATTTCAAATCAATTCCCAATACCTCAAATGGATTATGGTAAAGTGAATTGATATAACCATCTTAATACAAGAGAATAGGAGCCATAAAAAGAACTCACCATATTTTAAATTTCTCTTCATAACAAATAAATATTGGCTATTGCTTTTAGCATTAATAACATCAACTGTCCAAAATATAAACATATGCAACAATTGTAAAATGTATAGCATCTTACGACACCAAGTTTAGGTATTTCACTCCTGAAGAATCTTAAAAGAACCTTGTATTTACATAAACATTTAAAGAAAATAATATTAATTATTAATTGCGATAGAAATCGTTAGTTTTTATCTTTGTCTGACAGTGCGGTTATCTTCTAGAATATTTAGAATGAAAATTACAATAATTAACAATGAATACCTGAAAATTTGACACTATGGCATTATCAATCCAGTTCTCAATCTGTTTACCCAATTTGAAGATGAAATTTGATGTCGTAGGAAAAACGTTGGTAAGAAACAAATAGAATTGGGTGAGAGACAAATAACAAACGAGCATGAGGTCTCTGTACGGGAATCTACTGGATATACTATCATTCTAATGTGGGTAATACGTTGGAAAGGTGTGCAATATTTTGCGTCGAAATGGTAAATGTCTTGAATAATACGAAACGACATATCTCAGGGGATCAGGAAAGAACACCTGTTTCTCAGCAGGTCGGCCAGTTGCTCACTCATCATCACGGTGTTTCCTATTGTGGAAAACGATCTGATATATAGCGTTCCATGCATCCGTTTGGATTATTATTAATGAGAATAATGTCCATAGGCAGCTGCATATCGATAGAATCGCATTATCTCGGAAGTTGAAGTTATCTAGATAGTTGAAGTTGAAGAGAATGCACTTGGTTATCATATGATTAGGAAAGTGAAATCACATCGAGTGAGAATGGTAGAGTTGACGAATGTAAAGGTAGAGACGTGTACATCAACCGTATGAGTATACGTATATAAGAGATTTGTAATCGAACACGGATTGGTTGCATATCATGTCAGTCACTTTGAAAACGAATTACAGAGTAAATATCCAGCGGAAATTTCACCACCAGCGGGACACCTTTAGCAATTAATCAATTTAAAATGTTAACGCAATAATTGGTTATGCAATAGAGAAACAAGGCTCTATAGCTTTAAGATGGATTCAAGCTCTCTATTGACATGATGGAGAAGTAATGAAATCTTAGTACAATTCCACGAGTTTAGAAGCAATTACGGCAATGCAAGCTAAATTATACCGAAAATCTCGCGTGAAAGTGTACTAAGATTTCATTACTTCTCCATCATGTGCGTCAAATTCCACAAAGTTAGGCTATCAGTTTTACTCTCTGTTGACTGTTATTTACTTTATTAGTATCTATCACGATGAAAGTAATCCCTACCTTATACTAGGCCGAAACAAATTTTGAAAAAGACAATTTGAAGGAAACTTAATATTTATTATTTGAAGATTTCAGTACAGTTTTACGTCACTCAACCAAATCAAAGAATGAGAGCTAGGTTGCAGCATTGCTTTTGAGATTCTTTGGTGAACGATGTAAATAGTATAAAACGAAATGTTAAGTTGCGGGTTCAATATGTATCACCATTTAAAAAACTTAGCAGCTTAAAGTAATTTGGAAAATCTCCGGTGACGAGGAAATGTATCCCAATTATATTTCATGGGATTAAGCTTGTTTGGCACTCAAACAGCACTCGTTATCTGTACGAAACGTTTCTGTGCAAAGGTTTCCTCGTTCCTAGTTTTAAGCTAGAAATTTTCCCGCTTAAAGTATATGTGAATGAATAATAATGCACTCTGTACACAACGAAACGTTGTGAGGTAAACATTAATTACCCAAGGATGTGGAAAACACCCATCTTTAGAGCTCTTTTTGGTCTTCTGGAAACCTGTTATTATACTATTCTAGTATAAAAATAAGGAAACCGAGGGGATGAGAGTCAACACAGTCCTCAAACACGCTCATCGCTCCGTTGCTCATGGCACCGAAAAACATCCGTTCGGTCATATCCAGCGCTACGGATTTAATCTTCAAAAATTATTAATAAGATTGGGAGAAACATCTCTCAGTCTATTGTTAATCTCGTTATCCCATCAGCAGTGCTTTACGCGGGGCCTCGTTACGGTTTTTATCCCTCTGTCGGTCGGTCGAGAGAACCGTTTTAGATGCCTGTTAAAGGGAGATTAACTCCTCCCAAAGTTGGCTCGAGAATCTCTGACGTCCCCGTGTATGAATGCGAGAGATTTAATTTGGAAAAAAGAAAAGCCCGCAAAGGAGAGAAGAATGCCTTTCAGCGTAGAGCTGCGAAGCTACTTTTCTTTCTCCACGTGAATAATCTCGCTACCTTTTTCCTCGTGCTTGTTTTCCTTTCTAATACTAATTATCGATTAGACCACGATGAGCCATTTTTCCGGCCAGGTATCGTTCTTAAACTTCTGTCTAGGGTTGGAGATATTTTAGATATTCTCGTTCCTATTTTTTGGAGGCTGTGATATTTTTCTTTTTCTTTAATGTCAGATTTTACCTTCGTGATCCTTTCTCCGCACCTCATTTTCCTCGCTGGATGAGATTTAATTCTGGATAGGCCTATTTTCCTTTCATATATTTTTGGCTTTTTTTTAAATAAGTGCATTTATATGCGTAGCACCATTTATTTTCACGCGTTTAAATGCTGTTAAATCGTAGTTATACCATTCGGAGTAAGATCTCCAATTTTCCTTCTTCGTTAATTCACTTGCTGATTCACTTACTCTCCACTGTTTTCTATTATATTCTATATACTACATTATTATTACTATTATATGTATCTGTCGCTTAAGAAGAATCCATACGTCTTTCATGTATAATAATATTCTTTGAACTTCGTACGACTCTAGCCAGTGAGATTTTTCGACGCTCCTTTCGAACAAGTGAAATTGATATTCTATAAAGATGACCAGTTCTTTGAAGGTGAGGTAGCAGATAAAATAACAGTACACCGTTTTTTACTATAATTTCATTAATGATTCTAATAATATTACTATTACATTCATACAATAAAGTATATCAATTTTCGTTAATGAACGCGAATTAGAAAAGTTTGATCCTAAATTGTTCCTTATTCCTACGACGAAAGATTTATAATTTTTTTTGGATTTCCTTTTTATTTTCCCCGTGCCACATTTTTAATTTAAAGACGCAACCTTGCCTTGGTGTAGAAAAAGTTTGTAATTCAATTCGGTTCTAAATAATCATATCAAAGAAAGAAGACTCTTTATTCCCCATCGAAGTCTTACTTTATTTGATATGGTGATCCTCAAACAGGTATTTATCAAATAAAATTAACGAGAATAGCTAACGTTGGTGTGATATATTTCTTTGTGTTTTAAATCATTCAAACTTTTTTTGAAAAGTTTGGCATACACTTGCTGATCCTTTATTAAAAACGAACCTCGAGTATGTCACAGAATTCCATTTTTCGAAAATCTAGTTGTGCATGACTGTCTCTTAATACTCAGTATAATAATCATCCATGAAATGGATGGACATGTTTCTTTGCAAATGCTATACTGACTGAGAAAATTGTAGGTATCTATAAATTATTGTGAGAGAAGAGCTGAAATTTTCAGTTAAAAACAGCAAAGGATAATAATATTTACCGCAGATCATTAAAAAGATTTGCATCTCATACCTTTGTACACGTTGGGAAGGACTGTCACTGAAAAAATTAAAGAAATACAAGAAAAGATAAGCCTCTCCCAAAAAAATTAATTAATGTGATTTTAACCAATGTTAAAGAGGGACAAAAAACCCTAGGGTCTATGAGATTTTGTAGGTTCTTTCGGGAGCGAATTATCTTCTTATACAGATGAAAAATAGGGAAAAGATCACAGTAGTTGAAAATAGCTCTAATAATGTCAAATTAAAAGGTACGCCTTTATAGCTACGTGCAGAAAAACAAAAACCCTTCACTCAAATTACTTCGTCTTTTTGCGAATATTTGAGTTAAATTTCGTTTAATCACGCATATAGTAAACTTTTAATGCACAATACCTATGCTTTATATGTTATTATTTTTTTTAAATATCTTATCTCATGTAATCCTTTTACTAACTGTTATTCTTTTATGGACTATTTTTATATGCATTTTGAAGTGTGAATATGTTCCTTGCTTTTTGATTCCAGCCTTTTCTATAAATTTCAGTTTCTTATCTATCTGTAGGTTTCGCAGGTTTTTCACACCCTCTTCTGGGGTGTTTTCCTGCTGTGGGCTATTTTTCCTATCCTAGGTTTTTAAGCCCACAATATAAATTTCTTCTGTGCACTTTTTTTCTACTATCTCTTTCTTACAAATTGACGAAGGGTTAGATGTAAGAAGAGACTTTTCAGAGTCAATCTCGCCCGAATAAAGACGATTTATTATTATTATTATTATTATTATTATGGAGCAATAGAAATCATAATTTATTAGGATTCCAGAGGTACTCTAATAAGCCAATATTTTGACACAAAATAAATTGAGCATTCCTTCACTATACTATACTTCTAATGAGTTGTATATCAAAGTAGTTATTTGAAAAATTCAACCCGAAGACAACTGAATGGTTCACAGCCAAGGTAATACAGAATGAAAAATTCATAAAAGATCGTCTTTATTTCTTCTCTTATACGTTTCAATAAACAAGCAGTTTTATATACAGTCATTCTATACAGTATATTCAACAGTCTTGCATCTTTTCTGTAATATTTCATGCATGCTAAGTACACGTGGCAGGAAGTAGGTCGAAGGAAAATACATTCCTTCGCTAACACTCCCGCGAAGCTACAATTTCATGAAAATACCACGAATTGTCGTTTCAGTGCAGTGGAGATGCATCTACTGCACGTAGGGAAATGTCACGCAAATTATAGCACCTTGACAAACAGTTTAGAGATTGCGTGTAGTAACTAATTGTTTTCGCAAACTCGGAGAGAACTGGTTTATTTATGTAAGAGGCGTTTAAATTAATAGGCTTCCAAAGAGATTATATGAGTTAACTATGAATGTATATACGAAACAAGCTTCTTTTTTGTTAAAGAGCTAAAGTTTTTTTTCATCAGGAATTATTTTATTTATTTCACTTTTTTGTCACAAGATACAATGATAATAATAGTTTTCAATGTAAACTTTAAGGTCCCCCTGAGCCAGACAAAGGCTCGTCAGGAGGTGCCAGGTTTAGCAAAGAAAATTACACATACAATAAAAGATACAAGAAATTAACCAGCCACATTCATAACTAACAACCAATTTAATCATGCAATTATTTCATTACTACATTACAAAATCCAATACAAAAATCAAACATAAAAATGTTAAAAATTAAAGTATACATTCGATAAAACTTAAAAACAGTACAAGAAAAATTGCACATTAATTTATATAAATTTAAATTACAAAGGAATGAGTTTTAACATAGAAATAACATAGAAAATTTATAGGGAATATATTATCCAGTCTTTAATCTTATGCTTTAAACTTCTAAAACTATCAATTTCATGTAAAATTTTAGGCAATGAATTAAAAAGTTAGGAGTAGTAATAGTAATTTTAATAGTGCTTCGACAGATAAGGTAATTTCATAGTAGGCCCCCACCAAGAATAGAACCAGGGACCGCTTTCACCGAAGATGAATGCGCTGCCCACTTTGCTATCTGGGAAGAGGTTGAGGCCCTATATGTGCGAAATTTTAGTTGTAGCACTTTTAACTATTCTACTATTGCTTTTTTCTTGTATTTATTTATTAATTGAAAAAGGTTAAATGTAAACCAGTAAAGAAATGCACACACAAACGTACGCAGGTATTAACCTGCCACTTTCTCGTTGCTTACATTTTGTAGATGTAGATTTTACAGCATCTTACAAGATACATTATTAATTCATTCTGTCATATTTCAATCCAATTCAAAGATAAGGTTTTACGGAATATTGAATGAACCTGTAAATAATGGATAATGAGTTGATTCTTAAGACTTAAACTGAAAAAAGTAATAGTAAAGATGGAGCAAATAATTACTATTTGACATAAGTATTGAATGCCTAGCTAAATAGCCATGCGACGTTGTATCTCTACGTGATCTCCAAAGAAAATAATAATATGTACAGAACAGTGTAAGAACTATTATTCAGAAATATTTGATTTGATCTCTGGTAGATATCTTTATTTAGTTAACCTTATTTATTCATATTAACGATACCAATTTCTCGGGTAATTCGAAATTCAAGGATTAAAAAATTCTGTTAGATATACGAATAAGAGATTGAGCTTTATACTGCTTGGTATAGAAGGCAGTGCTTTTCTTGTTCGTGAATATTGAGGTTATATCTTCCGGTAATTAATTGTTGAATTCATTTATGAACTGTTGACGATAACGTGAGTTTGTCAACTGTTGTATGTCATTCATTTTATTTTCTTGGAATCACCCTGAATACCTTTTGTAATTTGAGTAAATAATGGATTTTGTATTATTTACTGTACACTTATTAAATTTACCAGCCATTTATAAATTTTTATAATTAATCATCCGATGCGTTGTTTTTTGTAAACCAATAAATCCCGTGTTCAGAAATCGAATGAGGAACCCTTTCTTCGGCACAAGTTCATTTTATCCATTCATGTGTACACAGACGCCGTCAATGGGATCTGAAGAGTATTATTTACAATTAAATTCCTAGAAGGAGAAAAAAGGAACTCGGCGGTCAATGAACTAAGAGATAAAGGTTCTCCAAGCGCCGAAATAGCGGCAACCGTCTAAGGGCGATTTCCCGGGAAACGGATAATCGTTTAGAGGTCCCAATTCTTCAGAATCCCGATGTACATTTCGGAAACAATGCTTCCATCTTCCTGGGGGGTCCAGTGCCAGGAAGATGGAAGCATTGTTTCCGAAATGTACATCGGGATTCTGAAGAATTGGGACCTCTAAACGATTATCCGTTTCCCGGGAAATCGCCCTTAGACGGTTGCCGCTATTTCGGCGCTTGGAGAACCTTTATCTCTTAGTTAATTAAATTCCTATTGAAATCATGAGAATGGAAAGGTTTATTAATAAAATCTGTCATGCTCAGATATCGGAAACCTTTCTTTTAAAGAAGAATATTCTTAAGAAGCATCGTGTATCTGTCATTTAATAGATAATCCCTTTCACAACGATTTCGTTCGTTTCCTCATCCCTCTTGAAAAAAATCTGTATCCCGTAGAGATAAATACTTTCCATCAAATGAATCAGTATCGGAAAAAGTTATCCATCTGTTACTTTCAGATTTATCTCTTTGAGACGTCTCGGCGGGAAAACAATTTTATTTTCGAAGATTCCAATAAGCTATTGAATGTTATTTCTCTTTTCGCCCAGGAATCCTTAAACGATGCGGAAAAAATTAGGAGCGTCTGTAGTGCGTATGTATTCACCCTAACTTGGGGGTGCACTTCCTGTGTAGGTAATTAAAATTCGTGCTCATTACTGAGAATATTTGTGTTGTTATTATTATTATTAATAGATCGCTACAATTTGACATAAGTCAGATGGCAGCCACAAACATCGTTAAAATACAACCCCTTTTACACTCATATTTTTAAATTTAACATTCCTAAATAACATCACTATATAGTCCAACAGGTTGTCACTTTTTTACAACAAAAAATTATACATTTAAAAATACTCACTTTACTCTCACTCACATTTACTCACATGCTGTCATTAATTCGGTGATCTCGGAGAAAAGGTGTAATGTACGATTGAGCGTAGACATAAGTGGGAAATGAGACAAATATTCATTCAACGTACGCTCGCATGCACCCACGGAAGCTTAGCTGGGCCCGTTTGCTTGCAAGCTGAAGGTACGAGGACTACCCTAATTCACATTCATTCCTTCTCCTCCAATAAAGTCTTCCCATCTCTGAGGCAGGTTGCGAAGCGGAGTTTTCGGATATCATCCGACGACGCCGGAGTGAAAAGATTGCCCTTGAAAGCAAACCCGCGTCCTTAGAATATAAATCAAATCATCCGCGCGTCATGTGCTATGGAGATATTACTTTTCAACTTCCGTTACGGAGTTAATCCGAGCCATTTGCTGGAATTTGTCCGGGCTATTTTTTCGTGCCTCTCACTCACGGGGAGAAATATGTTGGGCGGGAAAAGTGAGACATCTTCCCTCTATCATCCAGCTCTGTGTGCTCTGGACGTCCCGCGTCGTCCATCATTGAGAGCGGCATGCAGGCTGACGGCAGATGAAATTTATTCCACCGGAAAGAGATATGCTTACGTCTCCTACGATGCATACATCTGTATCGCTATACCAAGTACACTTAGCCCACAGCGCCTGCCGCTGCTTACGGGACGATTTA
The DNA here is from genome assembly GCA_036926295.1 of Pachydiplax longipennis. Lineage (NCBI taxonomy): Eukaryota > Metazoa > Arthropoda > Insecta > Odonata > Libellulidae > Pachydiplax > Pachydiplax longipennis. Next base: position 16,279,682 of record JAVFKF010000001.1, on the reverse strand, counting down.
AATTTATAATTAGATTGTCGTTTCCCAATCCGTCGGTGGGTGTACCAAGGCCAGGTGTACCAGCGTGCGGCACAATATGCGAGCACGGTGAATTTTTTAAGACGCATCATCCGGCAAATATTCTCCCAAACGAAATGGGATCCCTCGGGTTTATCTGGAGGAAATCGATTATTCCTGTTTAAGTCACCTTATAAGTGTAATTTCAGCAAAAATGTGTATGTATAACCCTCGAACGGTTCGGAAAATAATCATCCAAAGTGTGGTCGTTTCAGCTCAATGATTCTATATAAATAATATTGTAGATTATTCACAGAATTATAATCTGATTTACAGATTTTGAAAAGATTTTCTAGCGCCTCTAAATTCAAACCTCTCGCTAGTGGTAGTTTGGTAGCAAAAACTAAATAATTTCCATTGCTAATAACCGGAAAACACGTTTCCGTTCTCCTTAAAAGTTCGTTTTATTCACCTGAGTTCATTGTATGTGAAGAAGTGAATATTTTTGAATACTCAAAGAATTTGAGTTGTTGAAAGACCTGGTTAAGTTCTATTTCCATTAGGCCTTTACGATAAAGCGCATAAATAAGCAGTCTGAGATGGATGTGACGAAAGAATGGCTTAGGTTCATAAGGTATTAGATAGGGAAATAATAATTACAAGTTTGCATTACAACGTCAATTTCAGAATTCTATAAAATAAAGTTGGTTATTAATCAGAGGTTATATGCCTTCTGGATGACTGTTTTGAATTACAGTTATTTCTGCAGTAAACGTTTTCCATGCGTGTCTCGAAATTTTTCTGTAGTTAAATGTTTGGTTATACGGTATGTAGTTTTGTGTCATGCCGTAATACTGAATATGAATATAACTCTTTTGGATAAATATTAAAAGCACGAAATATGAAAAAAAATTCAATAAGATATTAGAATCCTACTCTTTAATCCAAGTCCTCAGGCTAATGTAATGTAATGTTATGTTTAAAGATAATTAGAAAAATTAAAAGGCTTACCAATGTTTTCGGCAGAAATAAATTTATCGACTCGTAAAGATAGGAAGAGAAAATTCTACCTCCTCGAAGGTTTCCCGGATTCCAGTTCCATTAATATTTATTTGCATCATCAGCTGGGTACGTTAGGCTTAAAGAATGAAGTTTTCTAAGAAGAATTATTCATCCGGGAAGGAAGTGCTACTCGTCCCATTTAGATTGTGATTAAATAAGCGCCAGCTGCGGGCGTTAAGACGCATCGGTGAAATAAAGAAGTCTAGCCTCTCCGTGGAGGAATTAATGAAGTAAATTAAGGTGCTAAATAGTTTGTGATTCCGAATTATTAGTGTGATGGATTAAGGAAGCTAGGTGGCTGACTTAGGAAGTTCAGTTGGCAAGAAATAGCGAGGAAAGATGTTTGGTAACTCAGATCATCTCATGCGAGGTAGAGAATATTTTGAGATTATAGACAAGGCAGATCGTGGGAGTAATATTTATTGGTTGCTTTTTTAGGTTGAAACATGGAATTTAAAAGAGACGATGATGAGCAGTATGTAGATTAAAGTTATAAGATTTTGAATTTTTAAATTATTACTATCCGTAAATATCTTTGATATAATCGTGGTGAATTATTGTAAAGCAATAATAATAACTTAATTTATCAGTAATACAAATCTTATGTGACACCTTTGTTGTTTTGGTTTGTTTTGAAGCTATACAATTTTTTTAGCTAATCCTTGCTTCGTTTTCTTTTCAAATCTAAGAAAATTTCTCAAATGCTACCAGAAACGTAAAAATATGACCTATTGATATTTCTCTTGCAAAAGGATATTTGATGCGAAAATTTTCGTACTGTGTACCTTTCATCCACACTGTGATGCATTTAATAGCAATTTTCAACGCCTTTTGGAACATCAACAACCGATGACAAATTCAGATTTAATGAACTCGGTGAAATAAAACGACAAAATAAGAAAACCGTTTGAAAACCACAATTTGAATCAATTGCTTGTTTAAGAAATAATTCAAGAGGATACTCAAACATTCCCACATTGTAAAAAAGGCAAAGGGAGGCTAAGAGAGAGAATTTTTCAGGAGGAAATGTGTCGTTTACGTCGTTGTTTGTTATTCTTCATGTCATACCAGAGCTGTATACGCAAACGCGATGCTTTTATGAAGGATATTTCCCCTTATGTGGGAAGTAGGAAATCGGACGAGCGTCCGAACATATTACCGTTCCTTACGTTGACAACAGAACGTGGAGACTTTCCGAAAATGTTCAAGGAGGAAAACCCTGAAATTGCTTTGGATATTATATGAATAACCCACGTATCATGCAGGAAATTAAAAGAGACGTTATGCTTGGAGAATTGCTGGAAATATCAATTGGAAAACTCGTGTTATTTGTCATCTGCCAGTCCCCCGTTCAATCAACGACAATTATCTTCCGGTTCGAGATCCTTCTCAAATTGCCTTAGCGAGAAAGAACTAAATTTAAGTGAAAAAGTATTTCGTTTTTTCTTCTTTCAAGGTCCTTCACGTTACAGATTATCCATATATATCGTCCTGTAGTCTCTAAATTGTAGCAAAAGATTTACACTTGAACATCAGTAATGAATAGTGACTGAATAAGAAGTTGATTAAAAACTTGGCCTTCCAGCTAAATATTGGGTCGGATATGACCCTGCAAATAATGCAAATTAAACAAATTCTTAACCTATATTTGAACCATAACGTCCCCTTATGTTGGATACGTACCGTTCATAGTTTTAAAGTTTATGCATATGAAATAATTTTAAAATTATATAATCCTATATTTGTTGGGACATCAAACTCTTGCAAACTGGGTGAATGTGGACTTTCTGATGGAAAATTTAGCGACTCTCTAGTTCATTGTTGGGACAACTATGCTTTATTTTTTTGAAGTATTGATTGAACGAATATTCATAGCAGGAAATGTAAAATTCTTAAAATATCTGGAAATTGGGTCAGTTCATCAGCTCATATCATTAACTGCGAGAATATAAAGACATTGGTTAGTTTAGGTTAGTTTGATTTAAGATGTAATCACATCACAAGTTCATAAGGCTCATAAATTAATTAATTAGTTGGAGAACTCCCATGTAACGAAAAGATCTTTGGTGCCTCAAATTTAATGTTAGGAGAATATTTTTCAGCCAATTCATCAAAACAGGCGGTCGCTCAATTGTCTCATCCCTCATTGACAGTTTACAATTGCAGGTCGATTTTCTCGAAAGCATACCTATAATGACATTTTCCCCCGTTTCATGGTACAGTTTTTCTGCTAATAACTGGCATTTTTCCAGACTTGACGCTCGACACGTTATAATTTGGAATTCAGTCTTCCAAACGGTTGCACCTTTCCACTCTGTGATCGCCAGCGTATCGTTTTGGAGATCAGAGCGGATATTTGCTTCAACTCCAGCGGAAAATACTGATAAAGTCTCTAAAGAATTTTTAAGGATTCTATTATCTCGTTTAGAAACGGCTTATTATATTTGTAACCAAACCCTAAATTCATCTCCTGGTGCCATATGAGTTTAGAAAGAAAATTCACGTGGTAGAAAAGTTAACAAGCTAATTTGGTTTTCTGGAAAATCTAAGCATTTGAGGGAAAATGATCGTTTTCTATTTTAAATTGTCAAGTTATACTTATATGAGAAATGTTGACAGCAAGAGGAAAAGTGAATGAATTATTTCCAAATGACCTAGAGAAATGTGTTACTTCTGCACACAAATCTCTCTTGATAGTCAAAGTAACTTCTTAAATAGTTATCGTTTAATTAAAACAATGCCTGAACAAAATGAATTTTTGTTCTAATAATCTCACTAGATGATAATTGCTACTTCGTTCCCTAATATTGGAATTATCAAGCTGCAATCCCATATCTAAGAGTATCTTTAAGATTATTTGAATAATAATGAAAACGATTCCCCGCTCCCAGTTGCGGTCTGCATCTTATATTGCTTCTGTGGAAATTATATTCGAAGAGAACCCTGTAAAGCTCCCGCAGTAACTAAAAATAAATTAATAATATCATCCTAACTATTATACAATATAACTGTGGAATTCAGCGTGAATGACGCAAAACAACATACAATACGAAAGCATAAAATGCAGAATCATGCAATGAAATATTACAATTACATATTATGATACAATTTAATGTTATACAAGATCATTTCACTCTATTCAACAACATACAATACAATTGCGTTTCTTAAAATATCACCATATTGCGCTTCGTAAAATAGCATCATATTATTACAACCTTATGGGATAATTTTTAAAAGTAATTTATCAGCGAGAATTATCATAAATTATGCAACTTAGTTATACAATGAAATTTTATTACCTGGCAGGTGAGGTAAGGAAGTCTCTTAAAGAGTAAGAAACTTCTTCGGAATATGTAAACTGTTTTTGAACTTGACTCATGACCTTGGTGCAACGAACGTAGGATCAGCTAACTATCCTAGGAGTTACTCTCTCGGATAACGTAACTTCTGTGACTTGGATAGTATGCAAGAAAGCAATAAAAATAAGTTACGAGTCTTCAGTAGTATTGTCGGTTGTAACGGCTGAAAACTCCGTCGGCGTACAAATTGGAGCTTGTTATGTCTAACCCAAAGTGCGAATGCAGCACCGTGCAGGATCTGGTCGATAAGAGAAAAGTTAAGGAATTCGATTTTCTTGCTCTTGAAACTACGTGCTTGGATGACAATAATTTCTTTGGAATAACATTCATCACGAAATGCCTGATTCTTAAAGGTTATTTTAGGAATTTTATTGGATAACGAGAAAGGCTACAATTAATTTTTAAGAAAATGGTTTGCAATTCTCCGAGAGCAACAAAAGAAATTCCACTCGGTAATTGCGACGTCTGTCTTCTAATATCACGGACAAAACTTCAGGGAGAGAAAGAGGAAAAATACTAATCAACTTCGATAGGTGGTCAAAAAGTATAGAATAAAATGATATGTTGATATAAAAGTATGATATTATCAGTAGAAATCTCTTTTCTGTTTTAATTCATCGCATTAGTTCATATAAAACGCATAAAATGTTTAATTATATTATGTATCACGCCTTACCTTGGAGAAATATTAGAGAACATATCATAATGCATCCAAATAAGTGAATACTATGGTACATATGGTAAAAGGTATGTGAATAACATGGATGGATAATAACTGAAAATTCATTTAAGTAATAAAATTCCGGAGCCCACGCTTTGCCTTCACGTTCAAGTTCACACGTTCCCTTGTGTTCTAAAACTTAACTATGTGGTTTACTAGGCAGATGTGGGAACCTATTTGCCCACGGACATTGTCCTACGGACAATTCAAATTTGGACTCGGGATAATGGATATACGTGTGCGAGAACGAAATGTTTTACCTTACAGTTGCTTGAAAGGCGGAATAAAATCTAATTATAAGATGTAGAACATGAGAAGGTGTTAACTGGTAAAAAAAACGTCAATTAACAAGAGGCTAATGTGGCAGGATGTAGTTAATCGCGAGTGTAAGGATAGAAATGTGATTAATGGGTCATCTGAAGTTCATAGAATGTTTCCCAAGTCTAGAGGAATCGTAATGCCAGAGAAACTTTCAGGGTTAACTTAGTTTGCCTATAGATCTTCTCCATCCTGTGAAATATATAGGCTGATCTTTTGTGGTCAGATTGAATCAAATAGGAATCCAAGATGGAATTTCTCCATGATATTTTGGTAATAAGTACGATGGGTTGGACCTTTAAATCTTAACTGAACTTTTGACTCGAAATCTGATGCTATCGTAAGAAATCCCATCCCATATTTTTATTTCCCCTCCATATTTGATATTTTCATTACTACGAATGTTCTTGTTGTTCCCTTCGTTGTTTTTGTGATGATTTCTTGAGAGTCTTATTCTTCTTGGATTAATACGATTGCCACACAGACTCATAGCATATTTTTTCTTTTATGATTTTTTCACTTTTACCTATTTTAAAAATTACAAAATTGAGAAACATTCTGATAGTTTATTTTCATATTTACTTAATGATTTGTAAACTGAGGCAAAAAACCATGAGATTCGAAAACTTTACAATTTATCTCTCAAGAAGTGGTTTTGGTGGTACAATATAAACCGTCACAATCTGACATCCCTCCCCAACACTGTGATAACGGACCCTGAAAACTAATCTAAGTTTTTACTTTTGTTTTCATCACCCAGCCACCGCTAACTAGCAAAAAACTTTGCACGGTAATGATATTTAGGTATTATCATACATAGATTTTATCATACATTATTTCATAATAGATATCAATAAAGTGGTGAATAAAGAAATTTATATTTTTACATAAATCGGAGCCCAATACATTAGAAAAAATCTCTTCTCTGTTTCTGAAAGATTTTTCTGGGGTGGATAAAAAATAATGTGTCATTCTGAGCACTTCCGATTCCCAATTTACCTTGCTACCTGATAAATATCTCCTCCTTTCGTATAATTAGTTTTTGTTTCAGATTCCTCTTTTTGCTAACACCTTACTTCCGATTAGTGTCTATAGCTTCCATCTAAGGTGATCCACCCAGTTCCTCTATTTTATCTCTTCAATGAACGCAAACCTTTCCTATCTTCTTCAACACTTTCTCGAAAGCTTCTCTTACGACCGGACTAATTTATATTTAGTTTTTGCTCATGGTGGAGGGACTATATTTTGCGATGGAGTTCACAAAACCCAAATCTCAAAACCTTCCGATTTATCAATGTCATCCATTGTTACGGTCCACATTCTACATTTGTGTAGTAAAATTCTCTAGACAATGGATTTGACCAGTCCTTCGTTATTTTTCTGAAAACCTCATAATCAGTTTTCCTATCAAAGGCAAGTTACCTCTTTTTTTATATTTCCATCATATACTCCCGCAAGCTCAAGAATGGCCTCTCATCATTGCACATAGACCGAACCTAAAGTTACACCTTTGCACACCTTTATTGAGGTTAAATTTAGCCTTCTTTTAATTGACTCATTAAAACCGTATGTTTTTCATTGGGACGCTCAGGTGAATTCAAAACAATCCTGTCAAAGGAACTATCGTATTTAGCAAACAAGAACTTCCTATCCCAAATGTAGGCTCTTTTCTAAGAATAATTGAAAACAACGACTGTTTAAGTTACTGAGTAAGTGAAGTATTTTTTATCATGATACATGCACCATATCTCCCGTTATCCAGTGATCATGGTATCTGAATGATACAGTATAGGTTTCCCTTGCGAATTCTGCATTCTAAATTCGAGCATTGCTTTATCCAAGGACAAAATAAACAGAAATATTTTATGGATTTGGACATAACTGGAACATCATGCTAACGGGATGTTTTGTGTGCAGGAATGCTTTGGTTGTAATTCAAGCAACAGAGTGGAATTGATTCAGCGTGGTGGTTTAGTTGTTAGAATACCTGCCTAGAAAAAGTTTTGAGTTCAATTTCCTGTCATTTCGATGTTTTTTAATTTTGTTTACTCTTGGGTTTTAAGGAACGCACCTCTATGAGAAAAGTTAGACACTTTTCCTCCATCCCTGTTTAATTTTTATCGCTTATTTTGATACTTTCTCGCTAGACTACTGACTGGCAATCGCTAATCACTCATAATTGCATGAAATTCATTTTAATGTAACCAATGATGGACGGTCGTTCAAATTTGTGTAAGAATTTATGTACGGAATGAATTATGTGTTGCATTGTAAATAAACGAGGGAAATAACGTGGTTATCATGTTGCGTGACTAGTATTACTGTATCTATGTGAAATTTTAGTAGGGAAAGAAAATATTGTCATTGTATGAACGAAATTTTGTCGGAGCGGAAAGACCAAAGCAAGCAGACAGGCGTAATTAATAAATAAGAACTATTCTACATAAACCAGAATATGAATGGATGTGGGAAAATCTGACGGACCGGAACTCGAACCCGGAACTTCCTTTCACAGGGGAAGAGGAGGGGGTTTACCATTTTGGTTTGCCTTTCGCATTCCATCACGTGTAAAGCCTTTGTCCATTCATTTTATTATTTTTTCATGATAATGAAAATGAAAATGATAGGAATACTTATTCAGTACTCATAACTCATATAATAACTATATGTAGAGATAACTCAATATCATGAAGACCTATCACAAATTCGAGGCTGAATTGATATATTCTATTTTTTTACCTGTTTATAGTTCTTAATTTCAATCTAACATGGCTGTGGATTGATTTAACTCGTCCATGCCATTCCTCTCCGTATTACCGCATTGTCAGTAACTGCTCAACGTCCGGAATAAACGCGAGAGTCACGGATACTTAATCAGAAATTGGTACCGTCCAAAAAAGAAGAGACGTAAAGGGAATCCAAATAAATTTATTTCGTGGAATATTCTCCGAAATCCGGAAACCATGGTTACGGGAGTCTAGAGGAAACAAAGCGCAGTTGTCATGCACAGAGTTGGCGGGCGGGGACTCGAGATATGACGGAGAAAGAGACCTCTCGAGGAGACGAGAGGGGGAGAATGAGAGAATAAAGACGGATTCGTGTATTCTTTGAACGGATTCGGAGAGAATTGGGCCGAGAAAGAAAAATGGGTAAAAGGATACGGAGATGATGTGGGCCTCGCTGAAACTCGAATACGCTCTCGATGACGCGGAAGGCCAGAGGGAGGAAAAAGACTGACATCCCACGCTAAAAAATGTTCCCTGGGTAAAGGAAGTTGGACCGAAATTGTTCCATATCTTGGGGGATCCACGCGTTCAAGAATTCATTCAGCAAAATGAATTGCCCGTGCGATCCCATGTCAGTTTCACTTTGCTTAGATTGCCATGTTTTAAGTAATTCCAGAACGATGTATTTCTGCGCGTGTTTCGCTCATAAAAATTTCCGAGTTATGTCGCGAATTTCGTATTCGTTGTATCATTCTGGGGCGAATATTAAATGTCTTCTCATAATGTTCTCTTCTAAAAGCTGAATACCATTCAATCAAAATAAGGTAAAGATGGCTCGTTCCGATGTCACTTTCTGAGATCTGGACAAATTTTGCATTTTCTCCATTTACTAGTCTTAATAACAAATGTTCATTGGCAGAACGTTAGTAAGATGATGGGCTTTGGAAGACCTATTTACAGCTTTGTTCCCCATAACCTTTACCGAAGTATATAAAGAAGCCGAAGAGAAACGATATACGATGAAAGCTATTTTCGATCACGGGAAGGACACAATATAAGCCATAAACGTATTTATTAATAGTAAAAGAAAATCATTGACAGTTTTAATCTTCCGCTTCTAAAATTACTTGTTGAAGAAAACGTGCCAAAAGTCGGCTTTATTTTGATTCTTAATCGCGCCATTATCTCGTTTTTACAAGATAACCTGTTGATCATAAAACAAACTCTATATAACTACTTTGTGTTTAAATTGTCAAGGAAATCTTTCATGATTATTGCCAGTTATATAGATATATTCAGGTGAATATTACCTATAACTGTGAGTATTGGAAATAAAAGACTATGACTCATATGGGTGAGACAAACATTAACAGTTAGCATCATGAGTCCTTTATTTGCAAAAGAAATAAACTACTAACGTCATTGAAACAGTTTTTATGATTCTAAAAATACCATCTTTATATCTGCGGGATTTAGAATATTGAACTAATGATGATAGCCGATTAAAATTATATTCTCCTTTGCCCTCCAGTTGTTTGCCGTTTATCTCTCAGCTGTAACTCTTTCCTTCAGAGCAGTTTTTAAACTATTTGACTGACTGTGACAATGACGCGGCTATAGAAATTTGACGTTTACTCTAATAATCATAATCCCTGCATGATCTAAAGAGTAATAACACGTATGTCTTATTATTCGATCCAAGTATTAGGCAGAATATACCCACAGTGTCACGGTACACATCTCTATCTACGTCTCCTTACTCTTCTTGTTCTTGCACATTTATATTTTACGGCCTGTAATGTCTATCTTTCTTTGTCCATTCTATTTTGGGTAGAATGAGAATGAGAGCTCTTATCATTTTCTCCTGTGTTCTTTTACTTTGTCATTTAGATTAAATACTTTCCGGTAGGTTCTCATGCCTTCATCTTTTAAATGATTTTTTTATTCTGCTACCTTTCACTTTTCTTAAGAATCTCATTTATTTGGCTTGTATTTTACTTTCTTCTTTCTCTGCCGTTGTTCATGATTCGCTTCCGTAAGCAATTTACGGTGTAGGTATGTTTTCATAAATTCTTAATTGCGTTCCTTTTCTAGTTTCATTTTCAGTGGTTCATAATCGTATCATGATATAGAAATGAATTTATTTTGCAAATTTCTATGTCTCGACTGTAGTTATATTTTTAGTCTCAGCTGAAATATTTGCATTGCTTGTTTTCCCTAAGATTTTATTATTTAATGCAATTTAAATTTTTCACGGTTTGATCTCCCAAGAAGGCATTTGCCATATTTATCAACGTTAACTTTACGTGCATTCATATCACTGATGTTATTCCATATCTGGGTCGTTTTGTACCTCATTTATTCATAACAGTCCTCGATTTTCTAACATTGCATACATCTTTTGCTACGGACACATTCATCCATCTTGAGGATGGATACCTTCGCAATACCTTCGCATTTATAAATGTAAACATTGTCTTTAGCCTTTTTCTCAGCGGACATATCTTTTCCTCAATGTTATATAAGGATATATTTACCCAGTTATGAGATTTGAGGATGAGAGTTCGCGGATACAGTTAGATAAGAGTACGTGTCTTCGAAACTCCTCAACCGTGAGATTTTCGGCGATGGATTACATTGAGCTGTACAGGAGGGGAGAACCTAAATATTTGCTATGACAGGGAGAATGCGAGAGAGTAAAAATGATAAAGATCGCAAACGAATGATGAGTGTAAAACTACCAGCATTAAGGAACAAAAGGAGCCCCGAGAGGAAGCAGTGGGAAGGAGGGAGATAAAATTTTGGACGAAATGGAAAAGGAAAATTTAATTTGGAGGGAACTGAAAGGAGAAATGCAAAATTTTTAGGGGTGAGCAAACAGAAAGCAGCGTTAGACCAACAGTAGGATAACACAGAAACTAAATGTGAAACAAGGAAAAGCTAAAGAGGGAGGAAGAGCAAACGTTCTACCCAGAATTTTGAGTATGACATGCTATATCAACGTCGTGGTGAATTGTAGTTTCTCCAAATCAGTATTGCAAAAGTCAAACTTTCGTCTTCAGTAACAGAGGCTATCTTTAATTTGATTTATTCATTTCTTAATCCTTATATATTATTCCTAAACATCCGTTTCCGGTGACCAGCACTTTTCTCCCTTCATACTCCATCAAAACATATAAATGACACACCATTTTAAAGACATAGCTTCCTGATTCCTGCTGAAAACAAAAACAAAAATGAAAAAATAAATAAAAAAATCGAGTTAAAATTTGAATTTTCCCATTGAATTTCGTTACTGGTTCTGTAGATATCGATATCTATCGATACAAACGAGGTTTAGCGTAACAGACATTGATACAGGTTATGAAGGTGTTTTTAGTTATATGTAACTGTTTGTCTATTCTTTGTAGTGTTTGGAGAGTTTGTAGAAATGTATTTGGGTGGGGAAATAGCGCCAGTGTCTGTCTGCAAAATTTTCGCTCGGGTCAACTAGTCAATCGTTAATATAAATTTTAAATATACAAAGAAAAATAAAGAAAAGGAAGAAAGATCCTCGTTGATGTTCACAGAAAGTTCGCCTTATGCCTATCGAGTACGAATTCCCAAAAGATTAATGTATATGATTTAATCTCGAATCGATCATTTTCACGCGTTAAAGTATTCGCACCGCTGCGCTGTGGCGAGGAATCTTATCTCTCAGCCAAAATCCGATCCGTCTGTTTCAACTTAATTTCCGTTCCCTTGCGGATAAAAGCGAAGTGTGGATGTCACTCCTTCCATTAATTGAGGTTTTGGGTTCCATTTCAGCGGAATTGCTGAAATGATAACGTCAGCTGCTTGTCAGCGTTTTCTTTCAATAACCCTTTCTGAAGTGCTCCGTTTTGTCGTTAGGAAAGGGTTTGGCAACGGAAGCTCCTTCGATGAATACCATTCCCCGCATCCACCTTAAATAGTCTCCGCGCTTAATCCTTCATAAAAGGAAACAAATGCTTCGAATCGGTCCACGATTAAAAGGATCAATGCGTATCCAAAATCCGTCAGCCGTTATTTTATACGCGTTCCAATCTTCAACTGTCACCCCCAGACCCATCTTCGCATTATGGGATCCTCCGGATGCCTCACTATGCTACTCTATGCTTAAGCATTCCATTTCATATTTGCCTTGCAAAATGTTTACCTCACGGCGCCCAGTAGCGGTTTTCTGCGGAAACGCCCACCGACTATTTTCAGATTTGCAAACATAATAAATGAGCGCTTACCTACGTGGAACAAAACTTTCCGGTTAGGCCTTTCGAGGGAGCTGATACGTCCCTTATTTTAGAGAAAGGATCTACAGATGTTCGCCAATAACATTCCCGCTGTTATTGCATGGAGTACGCGCAATGCGTTTCCGGAGGAGCTCATTTCTGAGTTCTTTTCAAAGCTGCTAATAAAGCGGAGCCCACATCGAAACAGTCAGTGTAGGTGGGAGACACATAATGAATTCGATGAGTCAGGAAAGTTTGTCAGAATTACGGCCCTACGTGAGATTGAAACACTTTGCGGGATGGCCACGCATGAATGAATCCAAAATTAAGATTTTATTCGACTGGTGGCCATACAATTTTGTATGAGAATTCGTATGTATAGAGGTTTTATGCAAAATTTTATGAACAAAGGAAGCCCGTAAAGGAAATAGCGAGGTCAGTGTGTAGGCGTGTATCTGTGTGAGATGTTGCAGAAATAAATGTAGTGTTATAACTAAAAATATTTACGCGAAATTTTATCGAAAGACAAAGAGGAATACAAAGGCATACTGAATACATTTAGGCTGTTGTTTATAACTTAATTATCGATAACATTATTATAGATAACATCATCGATAACATTATTATTGATAACATTATTTTTGATAGCATTATTATTGATAACATTACCATCGATAACATTATTATCGCTAAATAACCTTATTAATATTTCATCGCTCTCAAAACTTTTCCTGATAAACTAATAATACTATCAAAACTTTCGCAATTTCTAACATAAACGGAAGACCATTGATTCATAAAAATACAATTTATTCGCAATAAACATTGGTTAGAAATACTAGGAGCTAATTTAATTGTATACACAGTGGACCTATAACTTAGTTACAATATTTCACATTGAGATTTCGCTCAGCATTTCTTTTCGAGCCAGAGGTTCGTAACATTCGCGAAGTCGCGAGGTTATTTATTACAAAATTTCTTTCTTCTTGCGACCTCGCAAAAATTACTTGCACGAAATGTCGCCGTAATAGTTGGAATCATCATTGATTTAGAACTTACATGAATACAATTCCATTGTATTCCCTCTCTTTTTTTTCTCTCTCTCGAAAATATGAATGTGCAACTTTGATTACTGCGGTGATTACTTTTTATTAAGGACAATAAAATACTCGTAAGAATTTTATGCGGAAAACTTTACTTAGGAAGGATTCTCTGGTAAAATTTCATCATAGGTGCCTTACTTCTTTCACTGGTGTTTTTCATTCCCACGAAATACGCCCTTAAAAAATGCCTTTCAGAAAAACCGCGAGTTATTGAGAACAAAATCAGGAATAAATTCGATGGTGTGGGCCTTTACTCTGTGGAATTCTATAGCAAAAAGCAAGTTGCACAGAATATAATTTATTTAATTTATTTAAATTAAATTCTGTGCAAAATCAGAAATAATCATGAGAGAAATTCTCTCTGGAACTAACTTCGGATATGATATCAAGATCTCTGGAAAGCTCAAATATTTTGAAATAGTTCAATATTATTTGCTAACAACAGTCAAATCAATTCAGAATCATAAAGTAAAAAATCTATGCTTGTATTCTTTGAAGCACAGGTAAACCGAAGAATATTTGTTGATATATATCTTTATCTGAAAGATGACATTTAGCTTAGAAAATATTTTAATGTGGTTTAAGGCACAGCAGTTAAATTCCACATGTTATTAGAGGTTTGCTTCGCTATATACATTACGACACTCAAATCTCGCTTCTTATTTATGAGTAAAATTTGCTTATCCATTTATTGCATTAATACAGTCCCTAAATCACTATAAAATAAATAAGATTCTTCTTTTACTGGGAATTTTTTATCAATAAAAAGATAAAGTTAAACAAAACTCTCGCTATAACCATCGCTTATCCGGCGATGTTCTGATAAACCGATTGAAATTTACTTGAAAAAAATTGCTTTAGACATTCATATGGCGGAGAAATGGGTTGCAAAATTTTCAGCATCTGGAACTTCAAAATTTCATACTCCATTTCTTTCTCTTGAATGTTCAAGTACTTTGGTGCAGATCCCTTTAGTCTCATGGATAATGGTAGATTGAGTTGGTCTTAGCGCACACCTGTGATGTGGTAATGGCAGTGCATAACTTTTTTCTTATTCTGGGCACAGATGTTGACTCCAAAAGTCAGAACACATTGCAGTATGTATTTACATTTCGAATGACCTTCAAAGAGTAGTTTTCCAACCGTTGCACCAGTATGTAAATATCGTTACAACGTCTTTCCAATGAAACACAGCATCTTTCTAAGCACTCACCTAAGCACAGCGATAGAAGATCTCTTCAGAATGGAATACCGTTAAAATTTTGTTAGATTTGATTCACGTTGGTGATGATGTTTATATCATAAGTATGAGTTTCTCTCCCTGTTTATATCTGAGTTAATTTAATACTAAAGATTGCCGATGAATAGGGAATAAAGGGAGTAAATAACTGTTTGGAAAAAATGAAAAGAAAGATATTTGTACGAAATTCGTCCTAAGAAAGAGAGAACTAATTCTTAATGATGTATCTAGACTAATATTTATATCTTGAAGGACTAACAGATATGAAAACTTTCGACATTACCAGATCTCATATCATTGTCGATGGAAAAAAGAGTTAATTGCAAGAATGGCCTGCATTGGCTAAAATTCGCCCTAAAAAAAGACGGCATTAATATATCCTTCATATCAGCGTTAGGCAGGGTGTGTATGCATTGGTTTTATAACCAGATAATTTCTAACAGCATTTTATTGTTCGACTTAAAAATATTTGGATACATTTGTCCTAGACTAGACCTGACATGCAATTGATTAATTGAACAGCGTCTTTCATTCATCCCTGATTTTTACCGCGGTATCTGAAGGGCTTATGTTATGGGGCGGAAACATAATACATAATACGACTTTGGAAAAAGTATCATCTCTGAATTTAATTTACAGTGATCTCTCGATTACTCGGGTTAGTGATACTTAGAGAATGCACGAATAATCCGAAAACACAGTTGCACAAAATTACGCTTTTATTTCTTATAATGTCCATAATTAAATAAACAGTTTGCTATTATTTGCGCACATAGTTAATTATTTTCGTTTGTTTCATAGACTCATTAAACATTTTCTTTACGCAGCGATAAAATAATTATAGTTGCATTCGCTTCACAGAAAATATCCTATCGAAGTCTTGATTAGATTAGAACGAAAATACTTTTTCGTGTTTGATTTTTTGAAAAAGATAGCGCAAAATATCGAAGAAAAGTAAAAAGATATAATCCACTCACGGATAATCAAGAGTTCGCTAAAATAATCTTCCATCCTTACTCAAGATTTTCCTCTCATCCCATTTCAGTAGCCACAGAAAAAGTAATTATAATCACCGCCTTTGCCTGTCCACCAATACCGTCAAAAACACACGAAGGCACATGAAATAACGCTGCAACGAGTCCAGTCAAAATGCCACATCTCTCCTCAAAACTATCGGTAAAAGTCCCTCACGCAAACCGCCGTGGGACACTTAAACTATCTTCCCACCTGTCCGAGGGACCTCCCATCCCCCTGACCTCTCCCCTTCCCCCTCCGCCTTCGCGCGAATCCTTTATAAGCGCCTGCTCCTTTATGACGCTGACCACTTCGCCGCTCGCAAGGATACGAGCGATACCGCCTCTCCGCGCCTCGAAACCGGCGCAGGCGCTGCGAAGGGGGGGACATGGCGGTGCGCGGGCGCTATCCTAATGGGACGGCGCGCTGAGGGAGGGGGGAGAGGCTGTCACGGTGGTGCGGTCCGCGCTTCTGCTCTCGCAGAAGTCGTCTCGGGTTCCCGCGACGCTCTTCCGAACGACGCCAGCGCGGTCGTCGGCGCGTAACGCCAGTGGTCGCGCGGTCTTCGTGCGTGACTCCCTCCGAAGGGATCGAGATTTCACTCCGGAAGGTTTTTCCGTCCCAAAAGGGGCTCGAAAAGACTCCCCAGAAGGTCTGTGGAAGGGAAGGAAACTTTCGCATTTTCTCGTAAAAGTTCTGCGGAAGTCGCAACAACTTACCACTCCGGTTCTGGGAACTCCCCCATGGCGTGAAGTTTGGATTTTTTCCCGGAGGAAGCTTGGCGTTCGTTCCTCCTTGTTTCTCACGTGAGGGTGAGGATGTAAATAACTAAATAGGAGGACGTTTTCGGAGAGGTAACCTTCCCCCGCCCGATTCGGGGCGAGGGTGCTTTTGCCCTCTCGCCGGCTTTTTCCGGGGGATTCGACTGGTGTCAAACGGGGTTGGGTTGTATCTTTTCGGGTGGAAAACTATGGGGATATAGCCGAGTCGAATGAAATCGCCTTGGGAGACGGAGGCTGATGGGGCTGGTGGCGGGAGTGAGATCGGGGTGGGGGATGGGACTGGACCAGGAGCGGAAGAAGAGGAGAAACTGCTGATGTCACCCGGAGGATACGCCGCGGCCGCCGTATGTCTTCTGCTCATTGGTCTCGTGGGATTCGTGTCAAACCTCCTGGTCATGGTTCTCATGTGCAAGAACAAGCAGGTGGGTGATGGGTTGTTTTCATATTCGTCGGGAATGTTTTGTCGGAGGCCGCGGAAGGGGCGTCGCGCGATCGGGGAGATGACTTTGAACTTGACGGATGTGTGCCTCCAAGGTCGGCGCGAAAGAAGCTCGCCGTGCTAAAAGTAGTGCTCACTCGCAAATTTAAAGCAGTGCTAGGGAAGGAGGGACATACCTAGATTGTCGCCGTGTATTTCCTTGAGCCACGTACGATTTAGATGCTTTTGAGAAGCAGAGACTGTATATGTTTATGAGCAGCATTATTATTACTATCCATACCATTATAACATTATTATTACCCATATAATTATTTGTACACTTTATGCCAAGCTTTTCTCGCGAACCCAGAATTATAAATCACAGGGCCAAAATATTCGAGAGAAACTTATATTCATTCTTCGAGACTTACGTTTATCCTATAATTATTATTTTTAATATTGATATTAATTATTATTAATGTAAACTCATGTGCCAGAATTTTCTGTTAGGGAAATGGAATACTGAATCTATTCACCCTTTCACATTTCCGTTTACTGTTTTTGCTTACTGGTTAGTAAAACTGCGTTAACGAAGGAAATTCCTGACATATCTCTAAAATAAAACACTTTTCTTCAATTTTTATTTTTCAATAATCGTTATCCCTTCAAATGGAAACCATGGGATTGTACTTTTTATACAAGCCAGTCTCAAAGGTAGATTTCGAATTTATTTCTGGTAACTTGGCGAATTTATTTTAGTAGCAGTAATACATTTCATCGGGTAGTAAATGAAGTTTGAATTTACTCATAATCAACATTTCATCGTTTGATGGATTTGCTTTACGTAATTATTTCCTCGCTGATCAATTCTTCTAATAATTTTCGCAGACAGTTCTTCTTTGGCGATAAGAAAGAGGAAAATATCAAATTCGTCTGTTAGGGCTGATGAGCGTCTTCTAGGTTGTACAAGAAATCCGTTTCCATCATTTGACCATCATCTACTTTAATGCACCTAAGTGAGGGATAATACTACTGTAAATATTCTTATCCAATGAAAATTCTCAATTACTCCAAAAAGACACGAGGGATTTATCGTTTATGTTGCGAGGAATTAAATTATTTGAATGCAATAGCTATCAAGTGTTAGCGTAGCTTCCTTTTCTCATCTAGATTTTTTGCTGGAAAAGTTAACGCAAAGGTCAAGGAAGCAATGCTGCTTTAAAAGTTGCTCATTCATATAATTACCTCTATCTTTCGTTATCATGTACAAAATGTTGAACCTTTGAGGGAGATTTATTCCGCCCGTCACTCTTAAAGTAATCCCAGAAGATGTTTCCTCTACTAATGAAACCTTGATCCAAGTGCTTGCCATCCATTCAGAGAATATTCAAGCTCGAGTGGATATTGGGAACAAGTGTGGCGCCTTCGTTTTTGTTTCTTTGCCGTTTAAGTCGCGCCCTTAAGTTTCTCATTGTGATTAAATGTTTGCTGTCAAGGTCGCGCTTAAGAGAGCGAGGGGGTTGGTATTCGTGGGTGCTCCCAGACGTGACACGGCCTTCTTCGCTCGGCAATTTATTTCTTTGGGGTTGTTCCGGAATGCTTCGTTTGTATTTCTGTGGTGACAGGAAGACGTTTTTTTCCGCCACCGCTTGAATTTTTACTCCCGAATCCGCGTCTTAGAAGAAGTGATGGAAATTAGAGCTGCTCTCTCGAGTGCGTGCGTTGCATATTTTTATTTTTAAAGTGGAGAGAACCGAAATTTAGATCCGGTTTTTTATGCTTTCTTAATCGCAGTTTTAAACTTAAGTTCAGGATGGAGAAATTTCTATCTTTTATGTCCTTCTGTCTCTTTATGGCTGTGATGACATTGAAGCTGCTGATGTGATGTGATAACAAAGCTAATAATGGCGTTCGTTGTGGTTACTGCTTGTTAAATAGAATAAAAATGTTGATTACTGTACTTACCTGGAGGCCCTCACTCACAGTTTCCTAATGAGAAAAGTAAAAACATCACATATTCTTATATACCCTAGTAAGCTTTATCTTCTCTTCGGGGATTTTGTGATAATTGTGGAGGGCTGAAAGTTCAAATCTGTCTTAGAAATTGATACAGTTCAAACAATCTTTATTCTATCGTATACTCTAGCTTGATATGAGCACCATTTTGTCCAGCATTGTCAAGTATTTGAATCTTATTTACCGTTGTTATGATCAAATAATGAATTAGTCCCATGTTAAAGATTCTGTTACTAAAATATAGCCGAAAAATAACAGAAGAAGAAGCTATATGACAATTTTCAATGCAAAATGTTGATAATTTGCTAGTACCCCTTTGGAAAGAAAATCTGAATACATTTGTAATACCTGTTTAAAGACGAATAAACCATCCTTGGATACATCCTCAAAAAGGTACCGATTGTAAATGCTTTCAAGGCTACGAGGTATTTAAGTTGTTGCGTCATTTTTATAGTTGAGATTATATGACTAATCACTTCGGTACAGCATAGAGAAATATGTATCTTTCATTTCCTATTGCCTCAGTTTAGTTATGCTTGTGACAGGGTATTAAAGATACTGATGTGAGACACAGTAAGTGATACAGAATAGTGGCATTCATCTTAATGTCTTGATTTTGAATGCTATAAAAGAGTTACTCATACAATCATTGTGCTGCATTCTCGGAGACCGCATCGTACGACCGATAGTTAAGCAACTGCTTCCGGATGGCAGACTAAAGGGCGACTGATATTGTCTCAAAATTCTTGAAGCTGAGTTTCTTAAAATTTCTGAAGCTGTGAGACAATTTTTGACAGAAATAATTCGCCATTTAAAAAGTCCAATTAATTTATTTCCATAAAATTTTTATTTTAGGCCCTTATTTCCTTTGTATGCAATATAAGGATGGCCAATATTCTTTTTGCTTATGAGCAGCCTAGTCAGAAATTAGGCCACCTGAGTGGACGTCTTCCTCTAGTAACGTCCTGGAGAAAGAGTGAGGTTTGCGAAGATAAAAATATCAATCTATAGCTTGTCCACCGAGTCTCACTCCCTCAACAGAGATTAGGCAGCTAATAGGAGAAGGATTCAGGTCCAAACCGGATTCCGGACTGAAAAATGCACGAACAGTTTTAACCCTGACCATAGATTCCGTTTTCTTCAGCTTAAGTACCGTATTTAAGCCTTTCTTCCCATTCATTACGCCTCGATACGAAAATCGCGACTTTTTCACATTATTTATTTGGATAGAGCTATATTTGGACGCAATTGTTTAAAATTGAAGATTCTAACGAAAGAAAGTTAAATTTAACCTACAAAATGCTACTAGTTGGATAAGCTATAAATATAGTAAAAAAGTGAAAAAAGAGAAAGAAGAAAAAACGCGCATACTATGGTAATATCTGTATTAAGTAAGGAGAAATTGTCTATTGCCTTTACCACGGTAGCGATTACCAAATTATTCAAAAGCCCTAAGGCAGAGTTGGCATCTTTGCCGCGAATCATTCTTTATTTTTTTTATTTTTTCACAAACATCGATAAACAACAGAGTAATCATTCAAATTCAATCAACTTAATTGAAACCACCGAATCCATAAATGTAGGTTTTCTTAATTCCCCATCTTTTTCACTGCCTTGCACATTATTGATTGATCAATTTCAATGCCACGTTGAATTAAATTGGAAGGAACTACAATAAAGAATCATGATAAATGCAAAGTTTTCTTGAGCGACAAAGCGTCTAAATAATTACTTTTAGTATTGAGTTTACTATAACATAATTACATCCCCCTTACTGGTTTCATGACTTTTGGTATCCAGTTTAGATATTAGGATGCTACTTTGAAATTTTGAACCTTTATTCTAGTTGAACCCGTAGCTATCTTTACCTAGTTAAAGGGTTAGATGTAAGAGGGGACTTTATAGTCTCAATCTCGCCCTAAATAAAGTCTTTTTATTATTATTATTACCTTTCTTTTTGCAAGGAAATCAATTCGCAGAACAGCTGTACTCAACATTTTGAGTTCTATTCCGTATTCCAAACAAAAACGAGTTAACAAAGTAACGTTAAGGAAATAAATCGAGTTAGCAACTTTCCTCGTTCTTATTTTATCTTCTCCATTCAAAGAGCGTATAGTTCCATCGCAGAAATAAATTCCACCCGTCAGATGAAATACATCCTTCGTTGATCCTCCGAACACCACTTTTGACTTAACTCTAACGCAATGAATTCCCATCTGCGACACTCGGAATAGGCAACTTCCCTCCATTGACCTCATCAGTTACGTCACAAAGATCTTCCCCGCGCATCGCATTTACGGAATTTATAATTTAAATTCCCATTCAATCCCCCATTCGCTCCCGATAAATTGCATTCCGCATTCCAAGGTTCTTCCGTTTTTGAGAAACGCTTTTTACTCCCAGGCGACTTCCGAAACATTCAGACTACACATCGGGCGTAAAATTCTCCTAAATTATTCTCCCCGCAATTCTTTCCCCGAACCGAATTTACGAGGGCGTCCCGCGATCTCGCCGAGGAGTAATTGGGTCGCGGAGGATAAAAAAAAACAGCCGATCCAATGAAAAAGGGAGGATAATTCCGAAAATATCAAGATCGTGATATCTGCCGTAAAAAGAGTAAATTGCGGTCCTCGTGATTCCCCTGTATTTGCTCCCGAATTGAGCCGGGGATACTAAATTCGAGCAAACTAGAGGCCGTCGGTCAAAAGGGGCCCTCTAATTTACGCGGGAAAAAATGAGGCGGGAAAATTATTATCCCGGACTCGGAGTTGAAGGATGGGGCATATTTTCCTGGGTGGATCCTATAAATTTTTTATCCTTTAGCGACGGGGAGACGTATAGAAGGTTCCGTTTCTATTTACACGAATCCGTGGACAAAGTAGGAATTTACGATGGAGCAACATGCGATAGTCCCATTTACTCGGTCCGCCGAATGCAGTGACGTCTTTGTAGTTACCTGCGTCGGGCGATGAGGAAGACTTGATGCACCTATGCTTCCCCTGAAGAGAGGCAATTAAGGTCTACATTTTCAAGCGTCAAGTGTGACGACACAGGTGGAATTGCCTGGTTTAAATGTTTACGCAGTGAGTAGGAAAACTATGAAGCAGGAAACCTCACAGGAGGGATATATCGGAATTAAGAGGAAGTAAATATCATACGTCTCTGGAGATTATGCTTAACTTTATACATGTTTAATTTGGTTAAACGGCTCTTTGAGATCAGCTGAATCAGTCCGTATTTACGTTTGATTCCGACGCACCTAAATAATTCAAGGTCAAGGATATCAATGCTATGACGTCAAGTTACGTCAAATTTCTGGTCATTGAATGTATTTTTATATTCTATTTCTAATTTTCGTTCCAATGAATGGAAGGATTCCGCCTTTCTAAAGGCATACAGGCAGATATCTCGTGGTGCAATTCTATTGAGTGTTTGCATAAATTATCTTACGTTTGAGTTATTCATTTGATATAATTTAGAGGTGTAAAGCGGAATATGTTATGAAATATTATTACTGAATAGTTTTTTTAGAAAAGAGTGGGAAAAAATTTTTCTAGTATTAATGAGTAAATTTGAAACGAAAACTACTTCTGAAATGGGGTAGTAGGGCCTTCCTTGAAATACAATTCAAAGATCTTTTCTTTGGACAATGCTACCAAATAATTATGAAAAGCGCTTCCTAAATACCGTCTCATTGCTTTTGGCATTGTATATCTACAGGATAATAAATTTCCTATTGGCATGGGCAATTAACAGATGATAAGATGATAAAAATTATCCCATGTCGTAGAATATGTTCTCATCCGTACTATGAACCCTGAATATAATTTATTATTATATGTGATATTCAAATTGATGGAGTTTTTCATAACATACTTACAAGGATAGGTTCTCAGGTGAAGTCGATATTTATTGAGACCAGGTTACCTTGATAGAGAATCGAATATAAACAATATCCACTTTTGTCCCAAGGGATTTTATCTACTGGATCGCGAAATATCAGTGTTTAAATATACAATGAAAAATAACGAAATAGATACCAGCTACTAAGCTTCTTAGCAGCTAATCAGCGGCAGTGACGGCGTTTGTCTGCTTGGGTTACGCTGCGGTCGCGGTCTATCAACGGATTATTTTTCTCTTCGCTTAAGATAGACATCCTTGCCGTTTATAAATGTATCCCCTATCAATCGGAGTTTTTCCAGATTACTATATGATAAGATCGCCGATGTTAATTTAAAATTTGTTAATCGTGTAAGGCATTTTTTTAATGTTTTAAAATCAAGTTTTAAGTTATTGTATTTTCATTCTTACTGTTATTTCTCTAAGCTACGGTTGAGTTGAAAAATTAGTTCTCAAGTAAAGCACAAACAAAAGGATGTCTAATTAGCAATGCTCGGGTTCATAATTCCTGAGAAATGATATGATTTCCATCTATCATTTCTTCATATCTTGAAATTCGTGTGGTTTATTTCAAACTACCTTCACGCCAAAATGTATCGGTCTGACGCCTTGAGAAAAATTCTCTTTATCTTTAATACCCGCGAGTATAAAAATCAATGTCAAAAGTTTAGGGGAGAGAAACTTCTTCGAAGAATATATATTGCACTGACATGGGATACCATTTACTTTCTCTTTTAAGTTTTCCACAGCCAGGCCGTTTCTGAACAGAGTTTTCGCACCCATTTATTTACCGCTGTGTTAATGGCTCTATGCTTCTATTCTGAAGACATATAGTGATAGGAACACAAGTCTACTCTATCATTTACAAGGTACCCTTTTAATATTTACTATATCTTTTAATTTAGTTCATAAAGGGGCAATAGGTTCATTAGTTGAAAATATTTCAGTATTCAATTTAATTTACCTGCACATTCCTTGATTCAAAATAAATGCTCTGAAAATATTTAAATGCATTCCCAAAGCTAAAACCGCTTGAAATCATCTCATATAAAGAAAGCAATAATGGCTATTTTATTTATTCAAATGAAAATAGAATGTATCGCACTTGTTTAAACTTAAACGTTGTTAATGGAGCTCTGCTGGTTTGGTAAAATGAAATATTTGAAGTAATTTGTTAAATACCGTAGTATTAATTAATATACTGTTTGTTTCATCCATGATTATGATATAATGTAATCGTTAATTTATATGCCCTGAATAATGTTCCATGTATTAGTGATGATTATAGGGTGTTGAATATATATCTATGGTCTAGGGTATATGGTTTAAAACATATATATCTATGGTCTAGGGTATATGGTTTAAAACATAATGCTATAATTAATTTTCTTCTCATATTTTGAGATTCATTTGAAATATTCGACGAGAGGTTTATTCTGAGGTAATACTTTTTCTTACAATCCTGAAAGTTTTATAAGGAGCTCACTAAATAGATTATTTACTTCTCATTTATCTGGACAAACAAATTTACAATACTTTTTCCTGTAGACTATGCTTCCGCCCAGTACTTTTTTAATCCGCTCTATTATTAAGTACCTAACATCTCTTGAGCTAATTGAAATTTACGATTTATAGTTTTAATATCTGCCAGATGTTCTTATGGCGTAGCTTATTATTAATGGAGCAATGGATAACGTAGATCATTTTTTGTATACTAAAAAGTTTTCAAGTTTCAAACTATTTTCGTCTTTAGCAAACGTAGCACAGCTGCATTATCTGGGAGCCCATGCTCATTTTTTTCCTCCTATAAAATAATAGCATTAAAGGGATTTACGACACTATTTATTGATTTATGGATAGACGTGCTTCAAGTTTTTCCACATTTCCTGGAAAACATTCATCATCCATCGAAGCTTACCCGCCTTCTGTTGAGGCGAAAAAACAAGCCATATGGATTTAATCCGTAACAACTCATTTCGTTGCATTTATCAAAACGTTAAGATAAAATTTTGGATTCATAATTCAAAAATGGAAAAAAGAGGAGACAGAACAAATGTTCACATTCCACATCGCCACCGAGGCTAACATATCTGTCCATGGATTTTACGAATATTTTTCCGCAATAACGTTATTTTATCAGATTTCGTCGACCTCTTCTTTTACGGAAATTAGGTTTCGTCTCTCGCCCGCCATCGTATCGCAGTTTGCTTATGGAAACACCGTGCTCTTGCACGTCTCATTTTATTTCCCTCCCAAGTATTCATCATTTTCTTCTCCTTAGTGAATGGGGGAAAAAATATGAAAGATTTTCTCACCGTCTCGGCGCCCTCTTGTTGAAGTCGACGCCAAACTTGAAACCTTTGACGCGCAAGGATTCCGACGTGAATACATCTTCTAAAGTCGCATTTATTATCCTCTCCTCTGTTCGTAGAGAATATCTCAAAGGCGAAGTTTTCGTGAATAGACCCTCTACAATTTTCCGAAGAAGTCTCTCGGCTCCATATCACAGCGTGGATTACTTGAATCGTTCCTGCCTTTTGAGGGGCCAAGCTGTTTGCAGGTTTCCTTAGTTAAAAATTTGATTCAAGAGAGGAAGTGTAATACTAACACCATTCGGATAACTAATGTGAGGTATCTTTCGATAGCTATAGTTTTCCTTGTTTATTTTTTGATGATTTTATACTATTTTATTGACAAAATGCGAGAAACAGAAGGCTTACTTCCGCAGCTATCAGAACAAAAATTCTCGCTCATAGCTATTATCCGATTAGTATCCTCAAGGATAAACGAATTAATTAATTTAGACCAGAGATGGGGACCTGAGCCCTTGTGGCCACATGTGGCATTTTTGAGTCTTTAATCTTGCTCCTCTTCATAATTTAAGCTGAAATCCATTTATTTCGTGGAAGTATCAAAAGAATTAAAAATTAATAGTTTTGATTTAAAATCGTTTAATGTTATTATCCTTCTATATAATTATTCAAAGTTATCTCTTATATTCGTAGATCGCCAAGTTAAAACTAATAAAAAGCAGATCCTATGAAGAAAAGGGTTGAGCCGACTTACATTGTAAGGTGCAAATTATTTTGGCCATTGTTTAATGATTAATTAAAGTATGCCAGTGATATCCTTAACACTTTCATTATTTTGGATCCTATATAGTAATTTTCTCTGAATTTTCTTTATTGATTATCTTTTGCTTCAACTCTTTCGCATTCTTCTCGGCTGATAAAACCGTTGTCTCCTCATTACTCCATACGATGCAACGCAGAAAAGCACGGTAAGGGAGATGTTGTTTGCTTGTTCAATTGCGTAAGCGATTTCAAGAGATTAAGGGGAGTTTTTCAATGTTCGTGTAGCTTAATCATCCTCTCTATCTGGTATTTATTTGTTATAAGAACAAAAAGTCCTTTTTTGCGTGTATCAGCAAAATGTCATCTCACCTGTATTTCAGTTAGCAATCTTGCATTCCTCTATTTACCGTACACAATGTAGGTTTACTCTCGTCTATTAGTATGGGATTGTCATTTCCTCCGCTGAATGACGTGTAATAAAACAATGGATGTGTTTCATCGTAACATAAAGACTGAGATTGGAATAAAAATCCCATTATAAAAGCCTTTATACTACGATATCTATTCTCCATATTATATTCTCTATCTACTCTGTTTCGATTATCTATTCTGTAGATAGAATATTCTAGGTCTATTCCGAGAAATCCTTCAGTAAATCGACCGGCATATTATATACAAACAATATTCTCCGATAGGTAATCATTTGATGTTGGGAACGATTCCGCTTCTTACTGTATCGAGTGATTACTAGCTTCCGAGAATCACTTCATATAGAACGTCAGCTTTCGCACCATTGCTTTTAGTAATTAAGCGATAAATGTCGTGATGAACTCAGGGCCGAGCATTTTTAAGCTTTGGTAGCGAGATGAATCAAGCGTAATTGCATCTCCTGGCGCACCATTTCCTATCGCACGAGATCTATCGAAACGTCTCTGAACAGCGGCCGTCGAACTAGAAAAAAATATCGAAAAATCGAGCGTAGCTGCAGGGGAAATAGGAGAGATGAGGAAGTAAGTTCAGAATTCGTCACATCGCTTGAGGGCAAGAGAACAGGGTAAAGAGGGAGAGATAGCGGAAGAGTAAAGTGAGGCCTACAGCTACATATCCATCACTTGATTGATGCACGTAACCCGTACGTCTTCGCATAACCATTTTGAGGGGTTTCCGATAGAAACGTTACTTAATGTAAGTGTCACAGGATGGGGATCGTGATTCCAGCGGGATATGCTTTCCGATACTGATTGAGGAGCAATTGACCTCGTAATTTTGGAGTGATTGGAAATCTCCATGAAGAACGCGAGTTTCATATAGCGATCTTTTTAAAGTCTTTGCTTTTATACATATTTCTTATACGGAAGTTGCTGAAACAATCTTTTTACTTACAACCTGATCGAATTTCACTCGGAACTCGCTCTGTATTTCTATATAACATAATATGCATGTATAACTTGTTATTATAAATAATATACATAATAACACTTGAATAATATACATATAACTTATGTTCATCTACTTTACGTGGTTGGGCTGTGAATGGGATGAAATTTATAGAGGTCTATAATTAAATTTTTACAAATCAAGTCAAATTTAACGTAACCGGTGGTATTACGTAGCGTGTTTTCGTATTTCTCCCAGAAAGGAAATCTCAGATAACTTCCGCTAATGCTCTTTTACTTATAAATCGATCTTTATCACCGAATGTCAATATCCTCTTTATTGGGAACTATAACACGAAAGAACTTTAAAAATATAAGAAATTTAGAAAGCTAACCGACCTGTCTCACCTGCGATAGAAATAAAGAAAAGAAAGAGCTTGATGGTTTGTTGTCCATTTATCAAATTCCGAATGGCTGTATGCAGTGAATTGATGTGGTAGTAGAAGTAGAAGAAGAAGCATTTTTAGCACGCGCAGCCATGAGAGATAACCGCGTCCGACCGCGTGAAATAAGATTTTTTAAGGGAAATAACGGAATTCGAAATACGATTCGATTTTGGGCCCAGAAATGGATTTGTATTCTGTTACGTAAAATATGCACCCTCTCTTAGTTCTGGGATAATTTATTCTCACTATAGGGTGATGCGATTTTTCCAGCATATGTTGCTGGTTGAAAATTTTCGGTTTAAAGAGACTTTCAGTATTATAACTCTATTAACATTAGCAGTGATATATTACTTGTTTTATCATACATTTACCATATTTTCAAAATTATATGTATTATTTTATAAGAATTCCATTGAATAATGTCAATGATATTCGAAACAGAGTAGCAAAATGCTAGTATCTACCCTGAATTCCCATTTCCGCATTATGGAT
Source organism: Pachydiplax longipennis (assembly GCA_036926295.1). Classification (NCBI taxonomy): domain Eukaryota; kingdom Metazoa; phylum Arthropoda; class Insecta; order Odonata; family Libellulidae; genus Pachydiplax; species Pachydiplax longipennis. Next base: position 16,251,388 of record JAVFKF010000001.1, on the reverse strand, counting down.
ACCATAGAAAATTACAAATAATGAAAACGCCGGAAGCAGATGAGTTATTTGCTGCTTGTGAAACCAATATTTCTCTTGGAATGCACGTGAAAATAGTTTTATTCACAATTTTCGTACAGAATTATTTACAAAATGATGGAATTACCGTAGAATTCCATAATTTTCAAGGTAAACTGAGAACTAAAAATTCTGAAATGGTGGAATAATTCTTTATTGTATATAAATTTTCATTTCGGTGTTAATTGGCTTCTTGTTGGAGACCCATGCGTCAGTTAGGTGAGGGAGATCCAAGGCTGGAAATTCTCTATAGTTTTTTCGTATTCTGTATGGGGTCGCCATTTTCTTTTTGGGTTTAACATTGATTTTCACGCCCGCCGCAAATGTCCCTCTATCCGAGATTGATTTAGTGTCTCCTCGGAGAGTCAAACTCAGAACGGCTTACACATCCCCAAAGTTCTGTATGTTCGTCCACCCAGGAGCCCGCTGCTTGGCGAACGCAAACAGCCATGTAATCCTGCAAAATAAACTTTTGTTTCCACAGTCTGTTGGCTAAAAACTAACTTCACTCTAATAGGTTTTGCTTCCCGCGAGGGAATTTTTTGAGCAACATAGAATATATTTACGGTGACAGATGCCATTTTCTAGATTTATTTGGTTTTTATATTAATTCAATTCCTGCGCTTACTGTAGGCGGGAAATGGCGTGGGAAGACGGAAGCGCCACCGGATCCCTGAGGCTTCATTCGGAAGGCGTTCCCGGAAATGCCATTTACCTTCAGATAGAGTGGGAAGATTCTCGCAACGAGAGACAACAAACTAATGCTCGACTAATATTTATCGTTTTAAGGTTAACGTTCCGTTACAAAGCCCCATGAGGAAATTGCCTAAGCCTTTGTTTTTCCGCGATTATTCAATTTTCGATAAATTCGACAGTCCTCTCCGTTTCGTTCGCGAATCATAATATGCCAAGTCGGATTTCAGATAATCCTCAGAGATTAGAGGCTTGAAAAACTCTCCGATAGCTGAAAAGTCCGGAAAGGTCGGACCACTTCCAAGGGATGGAAATGGAAGTTCTGGATTACCGACCTTCTAGGATTTACCCAATGCGCATTTTGAGGCATTGTTCCTACATTTGTGTCCCTCAGGGGTTCTATGGAGAATTCTGTTGATGATAGGATAGCTATCTAAATGCGCATCGGGTGATTCCTAGAAGGTTAGTATATTGGGACTTCCGTTTCCATTCCTTGGAACTTTTACTTTTGGACGTTTACCGACGTTTCTGGTATGGGAGAGTTTGTCAATCCTCTAATTCATAAATGGCCGAGTTCTATTGTCTTCTCTTTTCATTCTCAAAGGAGTTAAAAGATTTTCTTTTAAAACTGCCACCATTACGAGGCTAATTTACCGATATACATTTTCATTAGTATATAAAATGTTTCTAAATTTTGCTTCTTTCATCTGAATTTCTTTCCTCCTTGATATTAAGATATAAATATTGTCCAGAAGGAGCCATATAATTTCTTGGAGATATAGTAATAGATAGAAAGGATTTAATTATCCATGAAGATATTTTCTTAAATATTTACTATTTAAGAAAGTTACTCTTATTCCAAAGAGTATATCCATTAATTAATTATCCATTAATTTGATTATCTACAATAAATCAAATAAACATTTTGAAGATTTCTCACACATTTCTAAGTTTCAGACTAACAATAAGAACAGAAGAAAATGCTACATTCGGAAAATAAGCGCGATTTTTTAAACAATAACTATACGTAGTGTTTGATATGCAAATTTCACTGAATTAAAGAGTAATCCAATCTAAAATATACATTTACCATAAGATATGCAATCGAGGAAATAATCCTTCCGATTTAAATGTATGTTAGGATTAATTGGGAACTATGATTAAAGTAAATATATACTATTCGAACAACAAGATGCTATTATCTTAAAGTAACGGAAAAATTCTACTTACATTTCATTTTTTGAAGATTTCGAATGTAACTTTCGGATCAAAGTGTGAAATCTTAATATTCTGGGCGAGTTTTGTCCATGTAGTATAAATTAGTATAAACTAATTATTGTGAATTTAGATAGGGCGTGTAGATCACTGAGATAGCAAGATGCAGTGTTTTTCATCATAGGTTCAACTGAAACGGAGATTTCCATCATTTCGAAGGAATTCGCAACTAATATTTCTATTCGTAGTCGATGTAATTGATTTCATTTACCTTTACCATGTTGCATATCGTTGTAGTAACTTTTAATTTACAGCTTGCGTGGCAGAAACCTTGGATTTATCAGTTGCAATATTTTACAGGAAAGTCCTAACGAAACTAACCCCAGTATTCTTTTGCTACAGAAAAATTCCTCACCGATACAGATCATTAGATAATTAGAGGAAATTTGCGGCGGTCAGGTGACTCATTAAGAATCGCTTCGTTTATAAATTAGAAATTTCAATGACAATTCAATTACATTTCCAAGTTAATTATACAGATAATTTGGGCTCTCTGTTAATTGCTCAACGGAAAATTACCCTTCTATTACTGCTGGGAAGGAAAGCTATTGAACCAAGATGGATTGGTGCGTGTACATTCACGTTAGGTTAGCTTTGTCTCTCGAATAGCAGTGTAATTGCAATCTTGCTAATTGTCTCCTGATTTCTTGAACTATGCGCCATCTTTATGGTCTGATTCTACACATCATGTTTTATATCACATTATTTTCGTAGCTATCTAATTCTTGAAATATACTTAGGAATAAGTGAATATTCACTATTTAAGCATATTCAAATATAATGTTTTGTCTAGTTAAAATACTTACCTATGTAGAAATCACTAAAAGAAGAACAAATCTGACGATTGTTACGATATAAAAAGTGTCGGTATATTTTCATTTTATTTTCAAAACGTAGAAGAAATTACCTTGATGAAGTATTTCTCTGAATTATTCCTATTTTATAGAGAATAAATGTAATTACGATCCCCGAGTAGTACCACAATGCTACCCAGATCATTAGAACGGCGATTTTGAAGCAGTGAAATGGAAAGTACGTAAAATACTATAGTCTTACATTTGCACCATTGTGTAATCATTTTATAAGACATTGCATGTGATAAACATTTTCCCTTAATCCACATAAGATTGCGAATATTTTTATAAAGTAAAACTCCCATAAAAGTCCCGATTTTAATAGGGTTAGCTTCATTTTAAAAGACAAGCCTCAATTAAAATAATCGAATTCCAGGAGCAACTGCTAATAGAACAATAATATAGCCGAGTTACATGTATTCTTGGTCGCTCGTGGTCAACACATAGACCTCCACCCCATCTAATTACTTTGTATACCAGCATGAATCTTTTACCCATTCAATCAGATAGCATCCACGTTTTTACTCGATGTTGGATGAATACCACGGACCTCTTCAAGGGACTGCTTATAAAAACGGCAAGCTCATTACTTAGGTAGAAATGAACATTGAGAATATCGCTCCATGATTATAGGACTATTGCTATCGATCATAATTTAATTAAATTTTAGATGTAAAAGCAGATTTTCGGAAATGGAAATATTCAACATGTTTATCACGAGATAAATTTGTTTGCCTCAAATATTTCTATCTGCAAATTAAAACAACAAAAAGCTATAGAATTCAGGATTTTCTATTTTATGAGTGCCCTTTGCAGTTGGAAAAATCCTCTTTAATTGGATGGAATCCTTTGTTATGATGTGTAGCTGCAAGTGATCCTTACAGCTCAACGCTAATCTCATGGATTTAAAATCAAAAAATAAATCTTTCGCTGATTGAACCGAAAGAAGCCACTAATTGGCCCCTAAAACGAAGTGGAATTGGTGAAGTTCTTTATATTCGTTTCCATACGAATTTCAAGTATTATTCCCATTACGAATAATATAATCTCTTTTGATTTTTTTATAGTCATCAGCATTTTCCGTAAAAGGTGGTCAGAAGCTTCTAGTATTACATTTGCAAAACCATCATAATTTTACCCTTTTTAACAATACATTAAGTAGAGAGTTTTTAAATGATTTTGCTTTTTTTTAATATTCGTCTGCAACTGGGAACCCAGAATGTGCATGATGAATTTCATACTTATATAAAAGTTTTCCACCTTTCTGTAGGTTCATGTTCCCCCACCATTTCATACTTATCATATCATTGAATGTTAACTAGAACATTTCGAGTAAGGGCATTCCTATAAGAATCTTCTTGATCTTGGAATATAGGTGAAATACTGAGATTTGATAAATCTATTATTTCGATATATAGATATGGAAAAGTAGGAAAAGGTAGCAATATGGTAGTGATTTTGGCTTTTGAAATGTATATCATAGCGTAACAATGAAATTTTAAATAAAATAAAAGTTTTTCTTCATGTGGGAAACGCCTGGTATTCAGGTATTAGCCTGGTATAAAAACCACTTTAATCGAATAAATCTCTTTCTTGGTTTCCAAATCTCTCTTGTTCCGTATTTTCTCCAGCATGTTTTAAACAGAACCATTTTATTGAGAGATGCTTCTAATTCTCACGTACTATCTCTTGCCGAGATTTTTGCATTTTTTATTTAATGCTGTCCACCTGTCCCCAAGGAAAAGGAAGTAGTCGCGCTAGAGAAGGTCAAGGTGTCACCTTGGTACTATTTTTCGAAACTAGGACGCATCACAGCTATCTCCATAGGGTGTAATTTGCATGTTTTTCGCTGAAACTCCAGAGTAATTTCCTCGCTTGTAATCGCAATTCATAACAAAATTATCATTGGATTTCTATGATTCAATTTTGTAAGTGAATATTTATTTCAATAAGATTTGATATACCATAAGTGAATATTTAGATCACGTCGTCATCTGTAAGGATACAAATAAAGACGGGATCCTTTCATTTTGCGAACGTAGAAGTCATGATAACCCTTAAAAGAACTTTGAATATGTGGTTTTCTATATTTAATCTTTCTTGAATTTGTGATACCACCATACGATAATTTTTATCAAACACTATTTGCTACATTCTTACGTTCATATTTCCTTGTCGTAAAATACTGGGGTGCTCGTCAAAGTAAATACAGTATTCATATTTAATATAGAGAATATCGCGATTTTGTGACTCGGAAAACCACTCAATTCCCCTTTCGTTAAGAGAGTTTACATTTAATTATAGAAAACATTGGCTCTGAAAGTATAGCTAAGGTAGCGTGTGTGAGTGTGGTAAAATCTTTCTGATTGTATTGTTATATAAGAATATTTTGAATGGTTGTTTCATAAATATTCCAGCCAGCCAATAATTTGACTGTCGCGGAGCTAGCGCTCTAGCCCCGAGGTCACGAGTTCGAATCCCTGTTAACTTGATCTTTCCAATTTGGGAATGGTTCTTTGTGTGTCGTATTTCCCCTATTACTATAGGGTTGACGAAAAGAAAAAAATATTCTTGCTGTATTAATCGCCAAAGGGAAAGTACTACTCTTATTCTTTTTTATTTATATATTTTTTATTGTTTTTTAATATGAGATACTCTCTTTGAAAATAACTTATCATTGATATATTTTTTTATTTTTGATATTATATCAAAGGACTTATTTACTCATAATTTCTTCACCTGCATTTTTGTTTTTAAATATTATATTCGCGCTTTTTAATATAGAATAAAATAAAATTTAACATAAAAGATAATGAAGCATAACGTAGAAAAAAATAAAAATTGGAAAGGTGCGAATATTCCCCTAGAATGTGGACAAAATTGTGTTTAATCGTGAGAGGAGGCGAAAATTCGGTTAGAAGTAAATTGATTTTCTTTGGCCTCAGGGATTCAGGGGTCAGAGGTTCCATAGGACCTTTCTATGACCCTGCAAACAACAAAGAATACCCTTACACTCCGAAAATCCTTCCTCACGGGATGATATATACGGCGAGTCCTCGGTTTGATTTAGATGCTAGGAGTTCTCTAGAGTGGTGGAATGTGTAACTTGATGGTGTCGCAGAGAGGATGTTTTTCTTTGAAATAGTTCTACCGTATAAAATAAATTTCTAGTAATGTACATACAACAGGAATCAGAAGGGATATAGAAGCTTATTCGATCAATAGGTATGCAATATATAGTGTATTTTAATAAGTTTAACTTCTTCGAGCTTCAGTTAGAATCTTCATTTGCTTCTCTTGGAAAGTAGATCGTCAAAAACTTATGCTCTACGAAAAATAAAGACTACGAATTTTAAAATTTCTAAATAAGTTCATAAAACAAGCACCATCGGTTTTAGCCATTATTATATATTTTCATGATGAATCTGTCAGAGTTCAGTGAAATATTAATCATGAATGTGAATTGTTATTATATTCCGAAAGAAAACTGTCGGTAATTGAATAAAATAATAGTATAAAAATCTCTCTTTATGTCTTTCTTAACTATAAAAACATCTGTAAAAAAGGCACTCTGAATCTTATTTAACAATTTCGAGATATTATTACCGCAGCATTACCTGAATTAGCTAAGATTCCGATAAATATTTTCGCCATTCAACCGTTTTTATTCAGTCGTTATTTATATTTTGCAGGCATGTATCTTATGACTTTTATCGTATTTTAATTTTAAATTTCTAACATTCGCTTCGGTTCTTTTTCAATCAGAGCTTCTTTTAATGCCTTGTAAAATATTCTTCCTTATATTTATTTATATCCGTATAAAGTTGGATTGACTCAAAGAATTAAGGAATCCATGCTATTATGTAGAGGGAAAATATTAGTCAAGGACGATGTTTTTTGTGGATTAAATGAAAATATGCTATGTCTTTGTACAATTAAGAGATACAGAGAGAATTTTCAGTCTTAATCTAGCCACATAAAGGACTTCTAATATATTCCAATCAGGTATTTGACACTCATTTCTTTTTTCTCAAATTTAACAATACTTTGGTACGTGAGCACACTCCTTGAGTTGATTTGCACCCCTTTAAAGTTAACGTGGCGGGCATTTCTGCCCAATTTGATCCCACTTTCCCCTGGCGAAAACCTTTTCATTCCTGCGTACGTGCGAAAAAAATGAGTTACCTCCTTCAACAATTTATGACCATCATTCGCAGGGAGAAATGCTTTCATCGCAAAAAGTCCAGCGCAAAATTTCATTCGAGAGAAGATCTCGGAAGTCCGTAATCCCAGTGGGTTCCGCCACCATTCGGAATCGCTCTGGCCGTAATTAATATATTGGCCTCCTGAAGGGTTCTTTTCTGTCAGGGAATCAAACCCCTTGAAGACCTAAAACTAAACCCCGTTCAATACACACGGAAAAGTCATAAAGGGTTAACGAAGATTGTTAGCGGAGCAGGTCAGCGGCGAACTCCGCAGGAAAAATAAATGTCGGTGCGGCGTCGACGATTGGTTTCATCTGATTCCACTTGACGTGTCTGTCGAGGTCAAAGGCACATCGTGACGATCGCGCTCCAATTGGCACGGATGCGTGAATCAATCGCCACGTCTTTTCTCATCAACCTTTATTCCTTATGTAACCGCAAGAGTTGCGTCAGCTGGAATATCTATGCATAAAATCCAAAATAGGAATACTACTATAAAGTGTAGCTTGATGTATACCAAGCTACACTTGCACAGTATTTTGATCTCACTTTTTCCTTTCCTTTAACCAACCGCATTTGTTTGTTAATATATTCTGTGTTTTTATTACGTATTTTTACATTACTTCCGTTACTTTTTTTATGTTTCAACATTTACATTTCTGCATTTATTTTTGAGCAAAATCCAAAATAGGAATACTAAAAAGCGTAGAATGGTATATATCACCATCTTACGCCATTTACAGTATTTTGGTCACACTTTTTCTTTTCCTTAACCAACCGCATTTGTTTGTTTTTATATTCTGGGTTTTTATTTTGAAATTTAATATAACTTTCGTTACGTTTTTTTTATGTTTCCACGTTTTCATTTCTGCATTTATTTTTGTGCTTTTCGTGGCCTTTTTACTCCCCTATTCTCTTTACTTACAACGTTCAACTTTATATACCTCAATTCGCAAATATATTTTCCCTCGCCTTTGTTTTTTTCCTTATTACCTCTTATCATTGAGTATGGTAAATAATAGAAGGATATACGAGGCTAAGTGAGAGGCTTACTTCACTTATAGAGGGTTCAGCTATATTTCTATTCTTCTTCCGTCATTTTGCATAGCCATTCTCATATTCTCCGTAAAAAGGTTCAGTACTGAGGATAAAAGTCTTTTCAAGGTCTAGTAGTTTCAATCTGATCACAGATCAGTTATAGGTTTATATGAGAAGAGGTTTGCGAAAGTCAAAAGCTGATAGAGGAAGATAACAAGAGTACAATAGGAGACCTAAATTGGGTAGACCGTCCCAACGATAATTGATATTCATTCGCAAATGCTGGCGAAAGAGAGGCAGAGGTTATATCCCTTTTTGTCCCATAGGTCTCTATTCCATTACGGCGAAGTCCCTTATATGTGTAACATGGAAAATGGGCATAAAGCAAAACTGTGTATAAAAAATTTTCATATAATGTCATAAAATCTCCTTTGTAGATTCCAGGAAGAATATTTAATTTCCTAACTCTATTGAAAAGAAAATTTTTCGGTTTATTAGTGAATAAAGAAGAATGAGCACAAAGACCCTTACGTGTGTAACATGAGTATAAAGAAAAACTGTGTGTAAAAATTTTTTCATATTCCGAATGATAAAAGCTCCGTGAGTAGATTCACGAAGGATATTAAATTTCCTAACTCTATTCAAAAGCACATTCTTATGTGCTTTATATACACTAGGTCTATTGGTAAATAAAGAATGAATAGGTTCCATGAACTTCAAGCACGTATTTTCAATTTACATAATTTTATACAGGTATTCTACTATTTTTATGCTAAAATGGCGATTAATTATTCTCATCGATTAAAATTAAACAAGATAAAAGTTAAATTAAGGAAGTAAAGCAAAATAATATTTCTTATATATGTAAGAAGCAATTCTGGCATAAATTCGAGATTTAAGAATTTATAAGACTTATTAATCGAAATGACTGACTCACCACATATATTACTCAGCTCTGGTTGAAAACAGAATCAGGCCCATCCAATCTAAAGGCGATTAGTCCTAAATTACAGTATATATTTTCCTAAATAAAAATGAATGAAAAGATTTTCAAGCTGAAAGGGTGGTTCTAATGAGTTTATAAATCTAAAGGACAATCGTCTTTACATCTGGGGCTGCATCCGGCTCCCTTGCGGCTTATTTGATACCCATGAAATACACTTTTAAATTAATTTGGTGATCTGTTAGTTAATTGGTATTTGTTAGTAACATTTTTAAAAATTTTATTGCAAAGTCATTTTTTATTAGCGTAAGCTTATAATCCAATAATAACGATATGAAACAGTGCACCACAGAACCCAAGTTCGTGGATGAAAAGTATGAAGAAATTCCGTGCATTGACGTAATTAACCATCTCAGTGATCCATCGCCAATCACGTCGATTATAATCTACGTGTAAATGCAGGACATCGAATTAGAGCTTTGAAGTATCTGAGTACTGTAATCACTCAGGAAACCACAACCTTGATGAATAATCCTCTTTGAAATAAACATACAGCTATTATTAAGCAAGGTCGAAAGTGTCTCTTTGAACTCTGCCAACGGAAATCGAGAGGCATTGCAGGATAATTATTGCTTAATCATTCGACCGAGATCATCAAACCACATTTCAGTAGCGTATAACCGAGATACCCACCGCCAAATTCCAATACCACAGAAGGACCCATTCATTAAACAACTACATTTCGACTTTCTCTTTCTACCGCATGCACCCTCAGATTCCCATTGGGGGTTCGCCCCATTCAACCGCCGCCGCATTCAAAGAAACCGCTCGCGCGATGGAGGAAAACACATGGGCGCAAAGAGAATGCGGGAAAATGAGAGTATGGCTCACTCAAAAACGCTTTCTTCTTTACAAGTGGCTCAGAGGAAAGGAGTGAAGGGCCCTTTGTTTCGCGGGATTCCGTCACATATTTCCCCAATTTTACTTTCATGTAGCCATTCCCGAAAGATAAAAGCAAATAAAGGGTGCTACTCATTCATTAATTAATTCAATGTTTGTATTTTCACAGTAAGCTTATAAATAACTAAGGGTTGTTAACTGTCGTCAATAAATAATTTATGCGGTATTTTTTCAAACATTTTCTGTTTCGCATGTGTGATCTTTGACCATATTCATTTAGTTTATTTACCATTTCTCTCATTTGTTATTTAAAAAACTTTTTTCCTAAGTGAAACACTTGATTAAGGAGCGTTCAAAGCTCGATCGGAATAATCTTCATAGTGGAGTGCTTATTTTCCATTTAAAATTAAGATTCTGATGCAACTTTTCCGAAACAAACGATTCGCAGAGGGCGAAGAGAGGTTCGGTGATTCAGCAAATGACAATTATTTCTTTCTCTGATTACTTGTTGTTGCGGTAATATGTTGATGAGTCACTGAGAAATAATTCGCACATGGTATTCATTAAGATTTTTGGTAAAATTCTTAGTCCGCGATTTCGCGATTGGTATAAGAAATTATTAAGAGTTGAAGTTATGATTACCTGATTCACCTTTCGTAATTTTTATTTTAGCAAATAAAAATTTTTAGAAATATTATTTAGTTTCCTTCTTCAAACTATCCATTATCCATCGCTTTGTTATTCATTGCAAATCAACGACAGCATTAAAAATAGATTAATACCTCCTTCTAAGTCATATGTATGTATTTAATATATCCCAAACCTTAGTTGCTCCTTTTTATAGTTTTTGAAAATTATACGTGTTGCCCGTTTTAAAAATTTTCTATACTGTTTTCGTGGACTAAAATAATTCCATTATTTAATGTTAACAAATTTCTGTGCAAATATTTTGGCGTTTTTATTTATAGAAGGTTGCACTGCTGGGTACAAGCTGTGAAATTGTTTAAAATATATATTAACCTCTCCAATTATATACCATTGTAAATGGGTCACCTGGATTCTGAAACTACACCTCTGATCTGTCCTTGAACCCAGTAGTGATTTTTTTTGGGAGCGGAATGACTTGAAAGTTAAATGTATGCAGCCGAAAAAGTAATCTGAGAAAATGCCGCTAAAAGTGATTTGGCCGCCCGCCAAGCGTATTCAAGGGCGGAGATACGGGCTTTAGACACACGCATGGGATAAAGTACAGGCTGGGTTTATTCTGAAGTTAGGATGAAGAAAAAACTTCTTATGGGGTTGGCGGCCCTTTATTCCCAAAAACGCTCGAGACCAGATTCAAACCAGGCAGTAGCGTCACATCTATTTGTAGAGAATGTTTTTGAGTACACCTCAATTTAGCTAAAATCTTCCTAAGTATCTCATTTTTTACTTTTATCTCCTACACTGGTAAATATTCGATTCGTCGTCGCAACCTAGATCGCGATAGTGCAGCATATAACTACTAACTAACTACTAACTAAGATCCATTTCAAAACTGGGCTGATTAACAAAAGAATTCTATATATCTATCTCTTCTATTCTAAAGCATTGTACAGTATCATGTGAGATTTATTTATCGCAACTGTTAAGTCCGGAATAAAAAAGAGATACCTCCACATCAAAAATACGGGCTGGGTTTCATCATTCATTCTATTTGGGCCTAAATTGTACGTATTCCCACGGTTTAAGCTCAGATTAAGCAATCACCCTGATCGTCAGGGAGATGGAATTTAAGACTGCCAAAGATTCACAAAATTTTCTTATAAATAAAATTTATATTTAATTACCATTTTTTATGCTTGTCCCGAGTTTCTTCCGAGAAATATAAAAATTACTAGGTCCTAAAATTGTCGCAGCAGTTGGTTTATCGCTATTAGAATTGCTGGATTCTCAGTGACATTTTTTCTCTTTCAGGGATACTATATCCTATGTTCTATTGATTCCATTTGGCTTTAAATTACCGATATGCTCTTATGAGCGAATAAGTATGCTTTACCTCAATTATCGCCTTACTTACAAATTTTCATCTAATTTTCCTCTATTTTATCATAATTATCGCAATTTTGAATCGAAAACCATAATCCACGACCAAAATAAGAGTTTTTGCATCTATAATTTCACATCCGCTCTATTGGTTAATATTTTACCTCGGATTTATTTTAGAGCTTGCAAATATTTGTCACTATCATCTACTCTCAAAGGTTTTGACAGCCGTTGACTCGACAAATGGTATTCCTCATATCTCATTCCAAGTTTCGAGCGGAAGAAAACTTTGATTTCCATGTACGCGCCCACACCTGAGGATAAATAATAGAGCTGTGACTTTTTCAATCTATTCGAAATTAAATTTTATATGTTCTAATAAATGTGAAAGATTACATTTAGTGTTACTTATCTCCGGTTCATAAGTAAAGATCGTATGAGTTTTGATAACTTTAAGGAAGATGTATGAAAGGAAAACAGTACATGGATGATAATAAAGTAGGGATTTAAACACTCCTTTAAACGTTTGATAGGTGGACAAGATCTTACACCGTTACCAGTTCAAAGAACACAGCAGGTCTAGAATATCTGCCGATATGAGAAGAGTCGATAATTACTTAAGATATGAGGTTCGAGAGATGTTAAAAATATTGAAATTAAAAATGATTGCTTTTTTTTCTCCTGGGGATAGTGGCACAGCCACCAAAATGCGGATTGAGTGATTCTTAGAAGGTCAGTAATCCACGGCGTCTTTCTTCACTCTTGGAAGAGACCCGAAGATACTCTGGCGTATTAGGCTTATAAAAAGTTCCTCGAATTTCTTATTAACAGCCGAAGTCCAATTTCTTTCAAGTACTTTAACAACCAAAGTAGCATATAAACAGTAGAAGAATACTATTATTAGAAAAAATTTAATGAAGAGTACACAGTATGACAATATTGAGAGATATATGTCGGAACATTCAAAATTATGGGATTCACCCTATATTTTTCTGACATTCCAGTCCATTACTTAATATTGATTGTATACATTACCTCCGTGATACGCTATAAAGACATTCTTCCGATTTCTATTCTATATTCTACACAGGTGAGTGTATTGAATTATTTTCTTCCCCCACCAGCTGGATATGGATAGGGATGCTTTCTCATTTTCTCACAAATCTCTATCTGTTACTCCGCGGCCTTTACCTTGTATTTCCTCGCAGTTTCCGCCGTGTGAGTTTATGTTCGGTTTTTATGAGCGATCACTGAAACGATCTGCTTGGCTCAAGCCAACAGATACATTTCTCGTTATTGCGAGAAGTCTCCGAACTTGCAATATTACCCTCAGCCTATTCATTCGCAAGGGCATTGTGTGTCAGTTTGTGGTCTGCCATAACAACAAGGCGAGAAAATTTATCGTCAAAAAGATGCTTTATTTGCTATACCTTTTTCAAACTTTATTTTTATTTCCATATTATTTTTATAGCTATTCCTTTTTCAACATCCAAGGTAATGGCATTGAATCAGCCACCTTTTCAAATCATCCTGGAATATTTCACTCCGAGAATTCAATTTAAATTTGAATATCATAAAAAAAATGTTGCAAAAGGGAGCACAAACTGATAGAGAAACTCCCCCTTCCAATCTTTGAAGATTTACTTTTGAGAACATAAATGAAATATAAATGGCGTTAAATTACAGGACCAAACATTTAACAGCTGCGTTGTAATTACCGTTTCATCAAAAATTTTAATTTTCTCGAAGAATTTTTACGTTAAAATGTCCTCAAATACGTCATTATGAGTCGTTCCGAAATTATCGTGTCATTCGGAATCCAAAAACGAGTAATTCCACATGAACCATCATTATAATTTTGTCCAGTCTGTACATCAATCTTTGAATATAAATTATTCGGCCCGACAGAAAAATAGTCAGAATGAAAGAGCGAAATTATTAATGCCTCTAATATGTCCATCTCTCTGAACCGAATTGAGGGATTTTAAAAAATTTCCTAGTGAAATTTGGGATACGTCGTGGATAAGATATGGAATAATTCAAAATGTATACATAGTGGTATATACGGAATCATAATAGAATATATGAGAAAATAAACATTCTGAGTAATCCAAAAACTGAGAATGTTACCGAGATACCGGGATTGCTCCGGTGTTTAACGCAGTTGAAGTCAAGGATACCACATGTAACATTCAATGTCGAATCTAACACAAAACACATTCAACTTAATGGTAAAATCGTCGTCATAATTATCAATTCATTAAATTCTAGGCAGTGATCGCCTTTCAATCCTCCCAGAATAGTATTCCTAGCATTAATTCTGACCTTGTGTATCATAATGGCGAACATCTTCTGTATTTTTTAAAGCCATGAAACTGTAACTTCTAGGATAACGAGAAGTCGTAATGCGCACCTGTCTTGTTCTCATCGGTCGGAGTGGAAATATAGAACAAATGTTTCTTTTCAAAAAATTAATGCCATAGCATTGACGTTGGAGCTTACTCGTAAACCAGAGTGAAGGTTTCGAGGGTATAATTTCGCACTCTTCTTCCGTAGTGAATGAATGGGATGAATTTGGAAACTATCCACCTTCGAAATTAGCTGTTTTTACGCTCGGGCTATTCAGATATTCATGCATGGTAAGGCTTGTAAATTATATTTGCGAAATATTCCATGGGAAATTTTGTGAGGTTACTCGTGAAAGTATGTACGTTCCAACATCTTCTCTTCTCTCATCCCTCTTTTTATTCTGAAATCTGAGTGATGAATAAACTTTATTAGGGGGTGCTTTTATGCTTCTGAATTTTAAATTTAGGTTTTTGAAAAATGATTCATCTCTATGGCTGGAATTAGGACTGTACCTCGTTAGATACTATTGAAGAGGACATTCCATGATTTTTAAGGACTGTATCATAAATTTATGTATTATAATAGACTGGGAAAATTGCAAATCCGCTCGTAAAATCTCTTCTATCACTTTAGATGCTATGTAGCTGTGGGGTAAAGGGAGCTTGTGCATGTAACAAAATCAGAGAACAATAAAACAGAAATACCGACCTAGGTCTTAGAGCTTAGGTTCATCGTCAGACAGGATAAATGAATTCATCATTGGTCATAAATTCAATAATTTTACCCAATCACGGGGCTAAACTTTGAGACCTATCTTTCAGAATTTCTATTTTCTGTTTTCCTCTTCTTTATTATTGCTGATTGAAATAGTTTCTTTTACTCAGTTACGATTACCACAAGCATGAAGCCTCCACATAATATCTATTGTATCTCTTATATAGCAGTTACAAATAAAGTATTTCGTGTTATTGAATTACCATTAATGCCTTAACTTCTATTCTCAATATCGACATTCTTTAGAAATAAATATCCACCATTATTGCGTATGGTGTTTTTATTACAGCGTTAGAAAATCCATGCTGTAATCGATTATCGCGTTTAGTTTCGCTCCAGAATTATTTTACTTGCAATACTTAACGAACCATACCGCGAACCCATACTAACCCTCCAAAGACGAGAAGAAAATCTGCAAAATTCCTCGACTTTTGAAAACTCGCAAAAAGTACTTCATCGAACATAATTGCTCCAATACTCAAACGACACTGTCTTGGAATCTTTGCCCTCAGAAAAAAACGTTAGAATACAATTTCTTGACTCTGAAGTTAATGATAAGCCAACTAGAAAATTCAGCTGTATCCCGTCCCCATATAGGCACGTCAATCCTTCGAGAGTTAAAACCATTGCAATCCAAACAGTGAAAGAATTCATTTCTCCTATGACAAGGAGAATGACTGAATTGGCTCTCGCTAACTCTTGAGCTCGTTTTGCTATCAGCCGTATGGATGGAATGGAAAAAATGATGAGCAATCTTTCAGTTCTACCAGTCACGAAGACAACGTTTGATTGGTGTTATTTGATTTCCAGAAAAATCAATGTGATGAAGTATTGAAGGGAGAGAAGGATAAAAATAGAGAAGCGATGCGGAAGGAATAGATAGGAGCTCAGCGACGAAGAAATCGGGAGGAAAGAGGAGATAAAGAGAGAAAATGATTTCGACGTCAAACATTTTCAGCGAAATTGTCCACTTTCACTTTTTAGACGGAAGAATTTTAGGGGAGGATGTTTTAATCTGGAGTGATCGGTATTTTTCTTAGATCCGGTAACGATGTCAGAATATAACTACAATTAGGTCACGATAAGGGTACCTGTTTTAATATCCAGAATTAATGTAATAAATTTAAAATCCACAATTTAAAATTTCCTATTCTTTGTCAATTTAAATTGTCTTTTATTTATTATTTAGTAATTAGATCAAATTTAAATTGAAGTTTAAATAGAAGGGGAGACTTTAAATTCTCGAATTCCCACAAAATAAAGGGGATTTTATTCTATATCTTTTATACGGCGACTGAGAATAATAAATGGCCGTAAAATTTGCCATGCGGTATCTACCTGACTCTTTGAGAATTCATGTATAAAAGTACAGCTGAGCTATAATATGATTGTTATCTTTCCTGTTTGTAACTGGTGAAAATATATCTTTTTAGTCTGAACCTTTAATGTATGCCATGGCCGGCTTTAGGAAACCCACTCTTCATTGACACTTTAAGAGTTAGCACTCAGTAGGTTGGAGCAATTCTGTAACAGAATTATGGTGTCTATAGACCATTTAGGTGGTTTTCTCTCCCCTTCCAATTCCCTTCCTTACGTAGTTCATGTGAAAGGGAAAGCGAGACAGGGAAATGAGAAACTGACTTTATTGAAGGCAGTTAGTTTCTCATTTCCCTGAGATGATACTCTAGCGTAAGAATAATGAGAGGTGTATACTCTAGCGTAAGAATTATCAAGATGGGGAGGAAGGAAATGTGAAGACGAAGTGATTAAAAGAATCATCAGTTAAGCTAAAGCTCTAATTAGAGTATTTATCACAGTATTCTTTGTTTGGTAAATGATACTTTGTGCTTTTCCTGAGCAATATAATTTCATTTTCATGACAAGGATTGGTAGAAATCATTTATGTGAAATAATCATGCATTTATAATTTTCAAGTATAAATTTGAAGGAAATACCATATTTGGTTTTACATTAAAAAGGAAGTTCTATATTTATTTATTTACTGTTTATTTACATAATATAATTGGTTAACTGAATGCGGTAACATTTCCTTATAATATGTCTTATTTATCATTTCGTTCTTTTACAAACTTAAATGAGGAAAAATAGTCCTACGAAATCGAGATAACAGTTTCAATAAGGAAAAATGACAACACAGATTCTTACTTGGTCGTGGAATATCGTTTTTGATTAATATTTACGAGGAACATGAAAATATGGACCACCAAGACTATTGTCGAATCCCAACTCATACATTCTCATGTGAGAAACCCTGGAATTTAGGCCCAAATATAATGATATACTTTTAATGAGAGGGAAATTATTGCTGATGCCAAATTACAATTACAATGATCAAATCGCAGGAATAAACTCACGAACAAGTATACTCTGAGTAGGCGGAAAGTAAAAGAGTAAATATTCTACCTGTGTTTGTCAATTAGAAAGTTTTCTTACTTAAAATTTTATAGTTGAAATATTTGAATGTAAGCAATTTGTTACGTGTGGAGCAATATTTTTATGGGACCGATTAATGTATTGCGGCTTTTCGATTAAAACTTGTTTCCCACTCTAAGGGATTAGGGAAGTTGCACATAGCATACAAAAAACCGCATAATAAAGATATAATAAAAATACAAATATATACATATATATTTTCGGACTCATGTTTCTCCAACTCCTGCGTATACGAGTACACGTATGATTGTTCAACTCAGCAAAAAGACTCACCAAATTTCCGTTGGTTGAAATTTATCTCGGCGCTTTTAAACATATCATAAGGGAGAAGTTTGGCAGGAAGCAGACTTTGATGGGAAGGTAGAAAGTGATAAAACTCAGAGGTGAAGTTCCATATCTGGGATATGACGGCGCCCGATTGTCTCCATGAAGGCGATGGTTTCATACGCGGCTTGAGAAGTTTTGACTTGCTCTGGTGTGAAGTAATTTCCGTTTGTAAGGAAGGGTGTCCAGAGAAAGGGAGGAAGTCAAGAAGTAGATTAGTGTATGAAGGTGGAAAACCTCAAAATTACACGGCATAATGCTGCGAAACTGTGCTCAAAAGAGTATCCCGAATCCGGACCAAGTTCTCGTCTCGGTTGGGCAGCTTCCAGCATCCTCTGCTTAACTCCTGTCTTCGAGTTTTCAGGCATCTGAAAGTATGTTTCCCTTCCGGTGGACCCAAGAGTGTTTTCATTCTAACTAGGATTTGGGATTTTTCATTTCATGCAGCTCAATTTCTTTTTATATGTTCTCTGGTTTTCGTACTCAAATGCAACCAAGTTTTGGAAAGACCGAATTTAGTTTGCACATTGTTCTTTCTTCCGTGTTGAAACTAGCTTTGCTGGTAGAGGTGAAATTGGTTTATCTTGGCGAATTTCTCGGTGACAACACGTAACTAACACGCTGATTTTTAGGTTAAATAAGATAACTTTATAACGTTTTTTGAAATGTGATGCCGTCAGAGCTATTGTCAGAGAAGTTTTTACTATCCGTTGGTGAGATATGAACGCTAGATAATCAAATCTTACTAATTTATTATATATTGATTTATATATTAGAAAAAATAAATATTTTCAAACTTTCGTTTATTCTATTCTATATTTTTTTTTCGACACAGGCCACTGTAGATTTTTTTCTTCAGAAACGGGAAGTTTGCTCAGATTTGCAAGAGTCATTTTAAATTTTACGAGTAGGATAAATGTATAGGATTGGTGCTGAAATACTTACTTACCATTTTCAAATGAAACAATTGTTTAGGGTTTCCGAATAGCGAAAAGGGATCACATATTCCAAACGGTCCCAGGTTCGATTCTCGGCGTGTGCGGAATAACCATAGCTTTCGAATCCCTTTTTATTCCACTCCTCATGAATTTTGTATACGAAATGATGGAAGTACTTTACGTGACTGCCGGTAAATACGTTGTCGTTCGAAAAGACGTCTTATCTTTTGAAATCTTACTACTAAATTCATCTAATCGTTTCCGAGAATACAATGGCTTGCAATATAAGGGAAATGGGAACGCTCTTGAAAAGATTTAAAAACAATGGGAGAGGTAACGTAATTGAAAAAGAGTGGGAATGTAATATATGATATTACTAATGAGTGAAAGCATGAATCTAGAAGGAATATGTGATGTTTGTAACTATATTATCATTATTAATTACAACTTATATTTTATTACTTCCACCAAATGTCTACAGTTTGCATAATCGTGGCTAGATTCTGTCTTTGCTCATATTCCACTATTTAGTGAAATTACATTCTCAATTTCCTCGTATCCTGTAATTAAGATACATTATTGCAGAAATTATGCTAAATTACCAAGAAATAGCTCTCTTTTTATATTTATACGCATTTGCATCTCATTTAAACCTTAAAAATGTCTGCAGTTTTATCTGTATTCAAAGCAATTTAGCCAATTACGCCACCTGAAGCATGACTTTTTAATATTTTTTCCGGATATTTTTTTCGAATGAATATATCTCAAATTGATAGTTAAATAACGCTTTTTTTCTTTTAATCCACATTTAAAAAGATGGAAAAATATAACTAGGTGTCCTTATTTTTAAGTGTCTTAGGTATTTTCAAAAGCATAGCGGAGTCACTGGGAGTCTTTCACGAATCATTTCAGAGACGGAATTTGGTAATTAAAATTCTTCACAGACCCCGAGGATATTTCCTTAAAGAACTTTCAGGACATAAATCTGTGAAAGGAAGTAATCTAACTCTTGAAAGCGGAAAATAACTCTGACTAGTACTATTTATTTACTTAATTAAAAACTCCAAGATTTTATGCTTGTATAAATAGAAAGGAAATTGAGTATCACTGGAATTATCTCATTTGAGGATTAGAAAAATGTTGAAATAGAAGAAAATAATTGAATAATATTAACGAGATAGGTTTTAAATTTCGCTATTCGAACGACTTCGAACGAAAGACAAAAAAATTCCCGCAATATTTCTTAAAAAGCTTCTGTTTTGAACCTTAGATGTCAGAAATATAGTATGTAAAATTTATAATAATTGTTGCACTTGCAAGTATTTTATTTTGGGCGATGTTTGATATAATGAGCCTCCTAGCTTATACACATTTTAATGGAATACAGAAGAGCGTATCTATGAGTATAACAGACTTTTTACCTAGGATTTTTACGGTATCAGGATCGACTTCAAACTAAAATCTCCTATATACTCTTCTAATTATACCATTCGAGAAGATAGGTTATAATATTAGAAACTAGAATATAGGAGTCGAAATCCTACATGCTGATGGTAACAGAATTTTATGCGGTTTGTAATTTTCTAAAAAAGTGGGGACAGTAAGTAGTGATGGATCGTTCGAAGGCTTAAATCGGAATATGAAGATTTTTTCAACGGGAATTAGGAATGCGCTAGTTTGCAGGAAAATGGAGCTTCACACAAACACATGTTGCGGTAACAGATGCCGACTTTTTCATCTTTGACTCACTGCCAACTAACCACCGTCGATTCCCCCAGTATCTTGCATGACTTCCGTTTTTTCGCTGACCAAACTTTGAAATTCTGTGAATATCTCGGGTTCCATTGTGACAATGTCCACGCCAGCTCCTAAATCACGTACATTCTGTTTCAATTTCCGAACGGGCCCTCGGGAAATTCTCTGCATATTCAAGTTTAGACATTCATTGAACAGATCGGAGCAGGTACTGTTTTCCCTCCGTTTCATGGACACGCGAAGGTTTTGAAATTCCACCAAAAACCTGATACCAACTGCCGTTTTTTGTGTCGGATGCACTTGCTCCAAACTCTGTTCTATTTTGAGGCCTTTTCATAACTGCGTCAATACGGAAGTGGAGGAGAATTTTTTGCTACCTTTATGCGCTTTAGGAGTGGAGATTTGCTGATAGGTCGTCGCAGTCGCATAAGATAACACAAGCTGTTTGTTTGTGTTAGTTATTACGTGGTCAGCTTATAGAAAGCCTTTTCTAATAATAAGTGGCTTTAGAAATTTGAGATTGAGCAATAAATTAATACTTTGCATATGAATGCACATGTAGATGTACATTTGTTTATTTTATAATATTAAAATTCGCTCTATAACATCTTTATACATTTACTGTAAACCGTCGTATGTATATTTATATCTCTGTGGTCTGTAAGAAATTTACTAAGGTACTGATATACATACATCTACTATATCCTTTGCATAGTGTAGTAATATTTATGGCATACCTTCCGCAATGTATACCGCCGTAATAAAGAAGCGGTAACCTTTGTTCGTTGCGCGTTCTGACCATTATGGAGATAACTAGACGTCCTTGCATGTCCTTGAAATTTATTTCTTCTCCTTGAATATCTTTGTTTCTTTCACGGGAATATCTTCAATTCTCGATAGATGCGACCAAATCTCAAGCCATCAATAAGTGTTCATACATTGGGCAATGTAAATAATGCTTATTTATGATTTGTTCGATTCTTATTTCAAATTTAAATTGATTTTTTTCGAAGCGAAGATATCACGGAAACAGTTGATCAAAAAATTTTACAAAACAATCAATAAAAGGCTCGGATCGGTAAAACTTTTCCAAATATCTATCTAGCAAAAACTTAGAAATGAAAATCTTAAGAATTTTTTTAAGTGATACCGTCTAAGAAATTATTAGTCCAGAAAAGATTTATACGTAATTTTCTGTGGTGATTTATAAGTAGTGTATAATACAGTGACAAATAATTGATGTATTAGTATTTTCTGTAATGCAGTGTTGCCTTTATTGTATATGTTTAAAATTGAAAGTGCACAGTGTATAGTTTGAGGAATAATGCGAATTAAATAATGAATGTAGGAAAGAAAAGTTGTACTATTCTAGAAAGTAGAGGTGGTTAACAGGTCGATAGCGATCGATCTATCGATCTTCGAGGGAGATTCTATCGATCGCGACGGGTAATGGAAAAAATTCTCATATTTTGAATAACTTTTACATCTTCTAGTATTTATCTATTTATAACATCTAAGGTCAATAAAATTCACTATATGGTCCCAAAGTTAATTGGTACAAATTAAGTCTCGGAGACGCAAATATACGACTACTCCCAATCTGTTTGTAAGAAATTTCAAAGTTTGTTGCTCTTACTCGATGTAATACGACAGATTACTGCCAAAGTCGATAAGTTGGAGCTGGAGATAAGTTGGCAACCCCTGATATAAAAAATAGATGACCAAAAGTTTAAATTTAATCATTTTTTTCTTTGGAAGTAATTGGAGAGATAGCTTAAAATTTCAGTTTTCTCCGTCATGAATGAATGTGACCTTAACGTACATAATAAAATGATTCAGAGCATACATCAATGCAATAGACAATACAATAGCGAACAAATTTTAGCCCGCAGTGCTGGATTCCGTCCGTTATTCTCCGATCAATTTCAGGTTCGTACGAAGTTTCAATCGGATTTCATCGGAGACCAGTAAACTTTTGAGCCAACTGCATCCATCTTACGCGAATTCTCATTAATCCGGCTCAAAAATAGATCTCTTTCTTGCGAGATCGGGGACAGACTTCGGACAAAAGGATATCGCCGTGGAGGACTCCGTTTTGACGTCATCCTTAACTCCATTCACATGGAGCTTCTCTCTCTCCTCAAGCGCGAGATAAAAATCTCCTCGTGGAGATGCGTCTCCCCTAAAATAATTCCCCGGCAAAACATGAAAGCGGGGGTGGACAATTCCTCTTTCTCCTCCCATTGTGAAATATCCGCCGGAGTAATCGCTATTCCGATTTTTCTATTTCTCTTTTCATCTACGGAGAATGAGTCGGTGCTTTCATCCCTTTAGGTCAGAGGAAAAAAAATCGGATCCTTGCATGGAAACGGAACGGTTAGGATGGAATATTCATAGAGTTTCAATTCTTTCTATCGAGACATTCCGTTTCCGTTACGTTGGGATTTTTATTCGCTCGGGGATCTTGCTCGGAAACTGTAATATTGTTTAGCTTTGAGAGTCAAAGTTGAGTCGTGAAAACCAATTGCCCTTTCCGGAGTGCCGCATGAACCTATATTGGGCCATATTTTAATTAATTTTTCAGTGACGATCAAGGGAACCTTATAGCGGACTATGGGGGCAGCTTTAACTAATATAAACTGATGTTTAGTGGCTTTTGCTACTCTTTTCGATCCTGTGCCTATACATCACTTTAATTATTCATTCTACGGTGGAATTCAAAACATATTAGTGAATGGATGTAATAATTTCACGAGTATTTTAAATCTATTGCTCTGGGGCAATGAAACCGGAGTTGTATAATTTTGCAAATCGTCGGTCTAATCAGCTGATTATCTTTCGAATTCGGCTAATGGAAAAGAGATTAACTGGATGGAACTTCCGTAATTACGAGAGCCAACGTGCACGGCATAGTTAAAGTAATGTGGGTTGTCATGAGTAATTACTTTCCGATTAGTGTAGATTTATCTCTTGCTTCTTTCATTTTCATTTACCATGAAAACACTGAGTTTAGCAGGAAAGAAAATAGAAAATTCTACCTATGTTCTGCAGGCAAAGATTAACGTATGTTTCACGAATGTCATAATATCACTGACAGCATACCATCGATACGGATCAGTGCGAATTTGTTGATGATACTCCACTGATGAAAGGAATAATTAATTGAAGAATTCGACCTTCTCTATTTTGGTTCTGATATACGTAATTGAATTTGAAACCCGAAGCAGATGCAAAGTGAGAGGATTTTTAACATCGGAGTTTCTAAATGGAAAAATTTTGAGGAAATGTCTGCTGAAGTTCGTCATTCTAATACGCCATTTTGTTCTTAAAACGTTTCCTCATTTTCCTAATGGCAATAATTTTTAGCTAATTCAGGTCAGATTATAAGGGCAAACATCATGAAATCCCTTTGTTTCTTCAATATAATATGATTATTAGCTATGTTCAAATTATTCAAAAGCTTTCAAATATAAGTCTCATGATTTACTAGCTCTAATTCTTTTTCATAATTTTCTACTTCAAGAAACACTACACTTCTGCTTCTTTTACATGATAATTAATGATTAGTTCATGCGAGAGTAGGTGTGCCTAATTAAGATGGGAGGTCATCCCCAACTCCCTCGATGCATTTGTAATAGGTCAAATTGCCTCGGATCTAAGGAGCTTGAACCAAAATCATATTGCGAATTTTTCTACGTTCACCACATATTCATTACATTTATCACAACAAAATGACACTTTAAAAGACATATGGGGAAGAATTTTAAACCTCTAATTATAAACTTTCATGTCAGACTAATTGAATACAGTCAATTCAGAGCTAAAAAAATAAGTTAGTACATTCAAACAAACAAATATCAGAAACTAAATAATAGGTTCAAATTACTAAATTTAAACAAGGTAGTAGATACGAATAAACACAGGCAGATTTGCGTTATGTGGAAAAACTTCTTAATTGAGATAAACCAGCGATGCGGGAAAACGCCCTAGCAATCATACGGAACAAACACTGAAATCATGGAGATGATAAAAATACTTTGAGTAACGAGGGTCACACAGGAAATTATCGACATATTTGGATCAATGATGTTTCTCTTCAGTTCTTAACAGGTTACCTCTGAAAAGAGAGTTCACAAATAACATAAGAGTGGAAAGATATATGCACAGCTGATAGGTGCTCTGATTAAATAGATTTTGCTTAGCCTTCTATAATCCGTAGGGTTAAATATTATATTATACTATTAAATTACAATTATTATACTATTAAATATATACGAATACAGCATTGCCGAACTCTATCTCAAAAATTTTTAATATAAATTCGAACCCTTACATCACAACATCAATATTGTTCTTAATGACAGAAATTTGGACGGATTTTAATTAAATATACACTTCTAAATTCATACCCTGTAAGCTTCTATTTTTGGAATGTAGCAGGGAGGAAATGATAGCGGAATTGAATTACATAGAAGGTACCGAATTAGATCGATTCATTGCTCCTCAAGTTTTTGAGCATCAGCAGAAGTTTTGAAGGATAAACTTAGTTATTGATAAAGTTAGTTATTGACAAAGTTAGTCTCGAGATATTCGAGCGAGCACAATGATTTTCGAGTCTCAAACTCGAATTGAAATTCCAAGGATACAAAAATTTCTTTTATTACGTTCAGTAGGAGGGGTAACAGATTCATCGAAACTGAATAGATCGCTCTCGAGATCAAGACGAAGGTTTTCGAAATTAAACTGCCGTAATCGGAATAGGATGAGTGGGTGTTAAAATGAAACGATCCATTCTCCATACATAGACTCCATAAAAAGCTTCGAGAGAGCTCGGATGCGGGATTCTCTTCGCAGTAAATTGTCTCGTTGTTCCCTCAGGTGTATCGAGAAGCATCAACGAGAATACGCAAGGGGTTGAAGGCGTCGTCGGTGCTTTCTGTTTACATCACTGATTGCGAATCGAAAAAACTAATACTCCGACAAAGGAAAAAAACCCGTTCAGAATTGGCAGCATCGCTCGATCTAAAAATTTCGCATCGAGAATCGAAAAGAATCGGAACGTTATGGCTTCCGAAAGAGTTTTCTTAGATATTGTGCTTGTCAATCCACGTCTGTGTTCCTTAACCTTTCCAACTGATGGCAACCATTGAATTTAAGAAGTTTCCATATATAAATATTAGTTTCTGATTAGCTGAGGAGAACAGGATTAAGAATCCAGGATAGTCAAGTGGGCAGCGCGTTCAACAATGGTGAAAGAGGTCCTGGGTTCCATTCCCGATGGGGCTCTATATGTGTGTTTTAAATTACCTTAGCTGTGGAAGCACTTATAAACACACTACTACTAGAACAGGCAAAAAATATCGTAAAACAGTAAACAAGTAGAACAAGTAAAAAAATATCGATGATATTTCTGACTGTATAAATACCGTGTATTCTGGTGGATGACATTATCTATACAAAATGGTAAAAAATGTTGAAAATGATAAAGCGAGATGTGCATTGGAAATCAGATTAACGAAGCAATACAGCTGTACAGCGGCAACGGAAAAATTTTAAAACGCATTCGAAATTCCACGTATAAAGGTTTATTTCCTCTTTAACTAGCTCAGAGAAATGCATTTTCATGATATATTCCGTTATGCGTGATATAAAAGCCAACAAAAATGTTTAGTTGTTTGGCTGCAAAATTAAAATTTTGGGATTCAGCGCGTTCAAATTGATGAGAATTTTTTATGATGCAGTGCATTACTGTGCTGTAAGTAGAGTGCAAAATAAATGGCAGAATTCTGCATAACAAATAATCATATACCTGCAGGTTTCTTCAAAGTTAGCGTAGAATATTAGCCCGTTAGCGTAGAATATTAGCCCGTTAGCGTAGAATATCTCCTAACCTTAATCATAAAAATATGCTATCAAAGAGACCGTATCAGAATGCTAAAGTTTATAGCTATACTAACGCCCTTATGGAAACATACATACACATAATTGTATCCATCGTAATTATTTGGCGATTTTGTTTACAATACTTTCCTGGGCATGTTAGAGTTTTGAATGGGAAGATGATCGGATGTTAGATGACTCTGAGATACTCTTTCAGAATACCCACTCACTACCATACCTGATTAATTATTATTTTCTATTTCTTTTAGCAAATAACATAGGGAAATGCATTTCGAGTCACTATTTTTCACTTCTAGAAAAAACTTGGGTCAAGTCGTACTAGTTCTAGGTCAAAATTCAGGACTATTATTTATTATATGAAAAGTGTTACCGTGGTTCATTTTACTGCAATTCCGTAGGCGATGGTTTTCTCTCATGGTGCTCTGGCTAAGAGGAAGAAGAAAATAATGCGAACCATGTCACTGCTCCTCTTGTCTTTTAAGCCTCATTCCCTCTCCTGAACTTAAGTAGGTGGAGGAGGTTCGGGTTAAACAAGTTACAGACAGATCCTTGCCTCCAAGGCCCTATTCTTGTCTTTGCATCCTAGATTTGTGATCTGCCGGGGATAGAAACGCATATTTAGGGTATCATTGCTGGAACAGAATATTTGGCAACCTTTGATTCAGGGGATTTCGAGAATGCAGAGCCTATCTCTGGAGAGGAATATTTGCGTTCAGGTGGGAGAGAAAGTTCGACGATCGTTCTGTTTATGTAGATGTCTTACTAATGGAGAGTTTATGAAAAATTTTCCATTGACATATCACTCGGAAGATAATTAGTTGTTTTTGATATTAAATGAATTCTATTTTACAGCCGTTTTCAGAAAAGGGTTCCGCTGATGAAAATGGTACTCTAGTTCATTCAGAACGAAATTCATGTTGAACATACATTCATACATACATTTCTCACATCAATCACAGGTATGTTTTTAAATGGAAAGGAAAATGTAATAAGTTCTACCTATCACCTCTTGAATTATTTAATTTAATTCTATAAAAGTTTGAGTTTTGTTATTTGGAGAAACTGAGCTGGAGGTAAAGAATTATCTGTTTTACTGAATTTTATTAAAGTATTTTATGTGAGTATAAGTTCAAAGAATGGGATCGTGCAGTCCTTTCCGGTTTGGATACTATTCTCTGCCTCTTCATTTGTATTTTCTGTTGACGTTTAATTTCATTCGTCGGAATATCTTCACTCTGAATATTCGTCATTACGGATATTGTATTTTCCCAGTCGTAGTATGAGGTACAGTTTTGTACTGTACTGCTAAAAATTTAATAAATACATAGAATGAAAATTTACTGTTCTGCTTATTCGTAAATAAAGCAATCGAAAAGCTAATGTAATGTGAAGTTGAGATGGGTATTTCGTCCAATATCGAATAATAAATAAAAGATGTTTACTCAAATATTTAGGAATAAATATTTTATTAAGTACCTTGTCACTTTTACGCTTACAAGGACACGACACAATGTCATTAACCAAATTTTGATATTATTTATGTAATTGGAGAGATGTTTGCTCTTCTTTTTGGAAAATTCATTCGACCTGTTATTTTGCTTTTATTTTCGGAAATTCAATTGAAATTTGTGGTCATAAGCGTCCGCGTGATTACTTTTTACATCTCCGTGGATATTGCCAATTTGCCTTTCCCAAATTATCGAAAATTAAGATTTTTTTACTTTCAAAGTCTATCTTTTGCAGAATAATTCTGAAAAATATGTTAATGAAATATATTTATGCTTTTTGCACGTTTTCATCAGGAACCCTTTTATTAAATATCGGAAATAGACTTAACCCCTTTGTGAGCCAAGTAATGGCCGATTATTTATTCGGGCTTATATCGATCTCTTTTAGCTTGAGATAATTTTGTATGAAATACAAAAAAATCAATTTTTTAATCTTTCAGGAGCATTTTTTTCATTCGCAATAGATAAGTTCCGATAGGAAATTCCGCCAGGCTTATTTTATAGCAGAAAACGCTGTCACGTCAGCTTTAAACGTAGTCCGCACGTTTCTCCCTTAAACATGAGCCTATGTCAATCGGATTCTTTCGGATTCCAATCCGATCCCACGGAAAGTCGAGTAGAATTTGCATAGAGTGACAACTACAGACTCTGGTTTAGTTCACGGCTCACTTTTCCTCCATTTGCACTCGAGTTGGAATCCTTGATTGATCCACGTGGATGAATCGATTTGAACTTACTTTTACGAGTTCTAATTCGGAATGCTAAGATTGCGACAGATCAGCTTTTCCTCCGTGCTTCGTTTGCTTACTAACTTTCTCGATCACTGATTTTGACGGTGAGGGTCTTTTTTCTATCTGGCCTTCGCTAGCCAAATTTAATTCGAAGAAAATCGATATCTTTTATTCAAGCTGAAGTGTCTGTCGATATAGAACGAAGAAAATTCTATAACAGACGATAAGAATATGAATCTTTGAGATTTTTTTTCTTAACTTGTCCCCAGTTCAAACTATGATTATTTTAAATTTGATGAAGTGATAGAATTGGAGCCTTCAAACATTTGAGATTTACTTCATCATTTTATAGAAAAAATATTAAATAGAATTTAAACCATCGTAAATTTCTTTTATTTTATAATGGAGACCTACCACAAAGTTGAGGCCAAACTAATAGATTCTGTTTCATAATTTTGTGTAATCTACATATACGTAAAGTCCAGATAATATCCAATTATCCAAGAAGAAATCTGGAGATATTCCTATGAGCTTAAGAAATATTTGGAAACAAGTCAATTTATACTAGAAAATAGGAAACACTTAGATGTCATAGTTCAGGTCTTGCGGAATTTTAGAGATATTATTATCGCGGTTTAACTTATTTCTTCATGTTTACCTAATTATTTCAGTATGGTAAATCATTTTTTCATTGATAATACTTTTCCACTCTTCATGATCAATAATAAAAATTTATATAATAATAATAATAATAATAAAACGACTTTGTTAGAGGGCGAGATTGAGACTAGTAAGCCTCTTCTTATGTAAGATTAATTATTCCATATACTAGGTAATACCTATTACAGTTGATATAATATGACATCGAAGTATCATTTTTATAAACATTCTCAAGAATAGCAAATTCTAAATAATCCATCCTTTTATTTAGTATACTATAGCTTAGAAATGCTCCATTACTTAAAATTTACCTCAATTTTATTTTTGCAAATCGATTTTTCGTAAGTCAAATCCACTAAATGATAACTATTCAGCATGTATATGGAATTTTACTGGAAGTTATTAAACTAAAATGTGTAATAGTTATTAATATTACTGATTATATCCGTATTCAAAAATGAGGATGGAGAATGGAAAATTCTAGGACAAAAAATGTGTAAATTTTATATTGCGCTATGAAATTAGAGTTACTCATGATTGAATAACGTAAGACGTTATTCGCATAAGAGGGAAATTCCATCATTAAAGTATACCTCAGTGAAATTTAATAACGTATGAAGGGAAATATCTTGATTCTCAATAACCTGAGATGAATGGGAGACGATACTCCCATAAGTGTATCACAGGCAAGAGGTGTGACTTGATGCCTGTAACAATATCATCATTCGCATCGAGAAACTCGGCGGAGATGCCATAATCGTGGTATATCCTTCACGCCTCAAGGAATTTATCATCGTAGAAGTTAAGTAACAACGGATACGGCGCAATGATTAACCACGGTCTCTCTTTGAGGTCGACGAGGGTGTCTTCATTATCATATTACATTTCTGGTTGCATTAGGTCGGAGTGAACTCGCGTGGGTCAGCATTGGATTCTCACACACAAATTAGTGCAATTTGCGAAAATGGTTCTAGTTGGCTCATCAAGGCAGCAGTCCGTAAGGTGGGATGTCAAGTTCAGATCTTATTATGCGAATTCTGTTCCCAGAAAAGGTGAATGAAAATTGAAAGGAAGAGGATGATTTACATATCTCTCAGGTGCAACCTTAACCTGTCGTTTTTTGCTACTCCAGAGATAATTAAATTTTCAAATCTCAAGTGTCTTTTCGTTGGGGTCTTTCGTGCACCACCCCTCTGCTTAATTGGGATACAGGTTAGCTGAGTGGGTAGCGCATTCACCTTAGGTTGAATCGGTCTCAGATTCGATACTTAATGGGAGCTCTTATTTGCGAAATGACCACAGTTGTAGAAACAGTTTTAACGATACTAATACGTTATATGTATATATTACCTTTCTCACCTTCTGCTCAATTGTTGGTCCGTCGAAGTCGAAATATAATTTATGTAATATGTATACAATTAATCAGTATACTTTACCAATATACAACAAATATAAATTTTCTTCATTTCGTTGATGTTATATTATGCGGATTGAAATATTATTACTATGAATATTTATTAACAATGATGAATTAATAAGATTAATATGAATCGATATAAATCTAATTAATGCTAGCTCCCGTGTTGTACTGTCTTTTATTTAATAATAAAATTAAAAAGATGCGCTATTGATACAAGTTTAATATGCGTAAAATGGAAATCTCATTTTATAAGAAATGAGGCGGTTTTTGCATCTTATAACAACATCGTACAGCTTATATTCAATTATCAGTAAGTTAGTTTATTCAGCTAGGAAAATCATGTGATATGAGTCCAACAACTAACACGAAATTAAATTGTTAATACGATAAATTTAAAATTAGTCCTACGGGATATTTATTAAAACACTTTTACTATAAAATGATTCTTTCTCGTTGTTAATTAATTTTCGGTGTATTCAACCGCACAGTTAATGAAATAAAGATCCCTAGAAAAACTTATTTTTCAATCAAATTATCCTTTATTACTCCTTTTGCATTTGCAACGTTGAATGTTGATTTCAAACCGCTCCTCGTTTATCTCATTTAAGTCGTTTATCAATTCAATGTTTTGTTCTAAATTGAATTATGATGAAATGAAAGAATTCAAAAATTTACCGTACCACTTGATTTTATTTATCACAACCTAGGTTTCGGCCCCTTAGGCCATCTTCAGGTGAATGATCGGCCTAGGTTTCGGCCTAAGGGGCCGAAACCTAGGTTGTGATAAATACAATTAAGTGGTACGGTAAATTTTTGAATTCTTTGATTTCATCATAATGGAAGCCTACCACAAAGTCAAGGCCAACATAGTAAATTCTAAATTGAATTTTTTAGTAATTGATCCGGGTGGCAAAATATTTTAGTTTGCCGTGACAATTTTAGGCTATTAGAAGCATTCCATATCTATATGTTAAGGTAGGTACACTACGTACATTAATTCCATAAAATTATTGATTTCTTTTGGAAATATCTTCTGTTATTAATAATTTCGTGAATTATGGTTTTGATTATGACTTTTTAGTATTTTATATGTAATATTTTTGTGTCATTATTTGTTTCGTGATAGCCTATAATCATATGCCTAATGGTTAGTATAAAAATGATATTTTTCATTTGTTTCTCCGAAAATAATATACAAATTCTGCTCATAGAGGCAAACAATCATTTCTTGCTGAATTTTGCTGGTTAATTCATCTCTCGAGATTCGAGACTGTTTCTTTTCGTGACGATCGATCAACGGCTTTAACTTCTGAAAAGCAATGGTTGAGACAACTTTTAATAAGTTTTTCTCTCCTGATCAAGAAAAATTATGTGATTATGAAATAGAAGCATTGTATCGTATCTGTATTTGAACGGCTTAAACTTCTCGATACTGAAGACTGTGTTAAACTCATAAAATATTCCCCATTTTATTACTTTTAGAGTTTTTTTACATTAGATAATTAATAAGTAGCTACAATTCAATAAGATATTCGATTAAACATCAATCAAAGTAAAACTATACTTATGGTTATAAATATCGCAAATTTCTTTATATCCCATTCAAATAAAACTAAATTACATTCAATTTTGTGCTACGTCAAGCCTAACTTTATTGTTTTAGTAGAGTTGCCATTTTGAAATAGTGCTAGGATTAAGTCTTTTTAATGACGATAAGTGTAGGTAAAATTAAAAAGACAATAGATCTTCGTAACATCTTCTAGAAGAATTTCAAATAGGAAGCACTATAATACGTCAAGGTCTAATAGCCAGTGTTTATAATAATCTCAATCCTCGCGTGTTATTTCTAAACATACGTTTTCGGTGACCAGAGCTTTTCTCCCTGCACACTCCATTAAAGGATATATAAATGACATTCCATTTTAAAGAGAATTTTTTCCGCTACCTGCTAAAAATAGACCAACAAATGAAAAATATGGTCAAAAAATCGAGTTAAAATTTGACTTTGCCCATTGAGTTTCGTTACTGTCTGTATGGATATCATTATATATCGAAAAAAAAAGACAAAGAAACGGATACTGTTACAAATATGAAGGAGTGTCGTTTAAGTATGTTTTAGTGTTAGTGTATTCTTTTATCGTGATTAGAGTGTCAGTTGAAATTTATTTGGGTGGGGACATGGAGTATGTGTCCGTCTGCGAATTTTCGCGCGGGGCAACTAGGATTTAGTTAATTAATGAGTTGTATTTTCACAAATAGGATCACTAATGGCCTATTTAATACCCTTAAGGATAAGCACTTTGCACAATGTTTACTAAATCGAGGTCGTATCCTATAACACTTCACCAGTTTAGTCGACATTCAGCTGCACGGGGCATCCCATGAAGTATTCGTAAATCCCCTTCCAGTTTACGACCCTAGGGCGGCACGGTCAGTTGGTAGAGTTTTAATAGGGAAACTCTCGCTAGGGAAGCATATGTCGGGAACGTTGATGAAGTTCCGGATCAGGCGCTGGATGTCCCCCTCCATATGGAAGGGTTTTGAATTGGAATCATGGAATATATTGGCCAAAATGAGCGACAGAATGCGGTGAAATGGGGGATACGGAAGAGAGTAGAAAGCAGGGTGAAACTCCCGAGTCAAATGGGGAGTTGTGAGTGTCAAATGGGGCCAAAAGTATTGAAAAGAGATACGGAAGGAGGCGAAAGGACCAATGAGAGCTCATATTGCGGGTGCGTGTTGAGAAGGAAATCGAGTTTCCCGCCTAAACTTCCCTCCAGGGAGCGCTTCTTTCGGATTCTTCAAAACCGCCCCTGGAATCACGCCCGACGTTAATTTCCCATTCAGAAAATCCTTGGATATGGGAGTTTTCCATGTGGTAGAGGGACCACGGAGACGCACGAAGGAAAAAATAGGTCCCTAGACGTAGAGAAAAACTTCCTGCACGTGAAAGGAAGCATCTGAAAGGAACGTCTTCCGATGGCAAGTTGATAAGAAGTGCGGTGACAAATGTTATTCCCCTCTCCATCACAAGTGGGTACCACGCAATCTCTTAAAATCTGTCTTTTGTGGCGCTTTGGAACAAATAGGTTGTTTGCTCTCCCGTCTTTTATCCATGATGCTCTTTCTGGTATCTGAAAGCGGTTCTTTCACCCATATACTTTTCCACACTGATGCCACATGCTCCTACGTTTTCTGCGCTATTCTTGTCTTCTAATCCATTTGACCTTTTTTATGTGATGCACGATTGAACTCAGTTTTCCTTTACTTAGTAATAATCTAAGATGATCCTCCTACCCACTTGTACTTAAGTTGCTTTACTTAGTAGCGTGCTACTTTACAGTAAACAGGGACGCAAAACAAGGAAAAAGGCAATGATCGCTATGTGAAGTAGAATGCTGACGCCCACCAAGCTTCATGGAGGCGGAAATTTTCATGTTAGAATTAAGAATTTAAGTTAACTGAATGCTGCTGGAATGGAATATACGAGTATACAATGGGAAAAAGTATTTGCCTAGTTTTCCCACAATAAAATACTTTTTGGCTGTGAAAAATCCATTATCCTTACCCCAGGATTGCTTATTCATAACAAAAGTCGATATCGTTTTTATTTTGAGTTCTATATGCAATAAAGTGATTTTAGTCGTTAAAGTATCTCCGTCTGTAATTTTACTGTGGAAAAAAACATGTGTACAAAATCTTTTTTTCCTCACTGTATGGAGTATCTTGCAAAGACAAGTAACGGAGTCAGTAATGAATGACAGTGAGTGTTGATAAATATTGAAAGAAAGGCTACTATAAGGAAGGGATATTTTAACTTGGTGTGGACATTTAGTAAGAATAGACGGATGCAGGATTATATATTAAAGTAATGTGAATTGTCCTAAAAGGGAGAAGATGGCCGAGAAAAAGTTGTTTGAATGTGGCAAAAAAAGTATTTTAAAGGGGAGACGTCTATATCTTACAAACCAAATGAGAATATATTTAAAGATATATGAATTTTTGCGAGGAAAAATTTATGCTACAACGATTGGATAATAACGAGTGATATCAAAAATGATGTAATGCTTTCCTGGTGTATCGATTTGAGAAAATTCTCTCGGGTTTCCAGCTTTCCTTCCTACCTGGCTGGAAACCCGAGAGAATTTTCACAAAACGAGTGATATCAATAAACGATGCCAATGACTCACTGTGAAACGAGTAGTGGTAGAGTTGTTGAAAGTGCTTGCACATCTAAGGTAATTTCATACATGTGGGTTCCCATATGGAATCACAAAATTCCTTTCGATTACCTTTTAATAGCTCAACTTTAAATGGTAAGTTTGAATGGTTTAATTCTATTCTAAATCGTGATCTGCCATATAGATGGCAATGACTCACATATAGAACGTTGGCCGGAAGATGTATCCGTGAGCAGTACTTGGCTATAAAGACAAAAAAAGGAAGAATGAAATACATTGTTACCATTTTCTGGTTCATTCTTCTAATCCTTTAGAAGTCATTTAGGGTAAAAGAGCAATTAAAAGGGTCGTTATGGTAATTTAGGGATATTCAAATCTAGGTGTAAGCTAATTTTCCTTCGAGGAGTTATACTATTAAGAAAAAATGCATGTCTAAAATTCCATCGAAGAAACTTAAAAGAGAGTTCTGAATTAGGAAGTCTTAAGGTCATGACGTCTTTCAACTCCTCCTGAGGTTCTTTTTATATGAGTAATCCTGTATTCCCCTTATATTTCTTTGTTCTTTCAAATATGCGAAATTTAATTCTAAAGAACAAAATCATAGAATAGAGATTGACTCCGACGACTCATTTTCTTAAGATTGGAACTCACTTTTATCATTTAATCTGTATACCCTCACATCAAAAGTGGTGGAACTATATTTAACTTATTTAAAAACTTAAGACTATTATTTCATATACTTGATCCTTCTTATCAATCAAGAATGATACTTAAAGCTAATTCTTCTCCTTTTTTAAAAATCCAATGGAAAGAATCTAAAGGCAAAAATATAAACGGGATTCAATAAAATTAATTTCTTTAACATCCCAAAATCTTTCCCTATTCTCTTCAACTCTGATAAATATCTTGAATTTTCGTCGCTTTCTTGACTCGAAATTTAAAAGTTTGAACGGAAAGCCTCAAATATGACTTTATAAATTATTGTAAACACTATAAAACACGTCAGAATTACCCGAAGTCACGCAATAGAAACTTCTTTGTATGTACATCTAATGGTTCATTTATGCTAAAACTCTCCCGAAAATTTTCTCTTTTCTATCGCGCCACTGATAAGTATCTTGGTTTCCTCGCTTACCCTATCAGGACAAATAAACATGAAAGTCTCCTTTTGAAATTTCTGATGATTAATAGGCACTTCCACATGACCGTAAGTTATCTAAAGGAAAAATAAAGGAAAAAATGTACTAGATTGTTATGAAATTTCAATTTTACTTCGTCCATTACTTCGGTTCTCCGGGTCTACCTAGATTTTCCTTTGGCTTTGGTTTGGGCGGATCGACCCTGGGGGAGTCACTATCTTCTCAGCGTCAGTTGTGGCCAGGAAACCATACAAATTAGTGCCAAAACCAAGAATTTTAAATGATTCGGCCATTTTCATCACAGCCATCATCTGCCCAGCGTGTATTATTAATGAGGCATATGCTGAAGGTAAAAAATATCTGGACCTCATCCAGGAGAAATTCTCAGAAAATAGATTTATAAGGTTAAGGGAACGCTATGATTCAAAGCATTTGCGTGAAAGAAGGGTAATAAGAGAGCTCTAATGATAATGATATTATTAATATCCTGTGTCAAGATTATGAATGAGCAATCCAACCTTTAACTCAGAAAGATTTTCCATTAATCGAATTTTACCTTTACGCTGTTTATGATTCGAGTACTTGCTTGTATTATGAAACAACGAAACGCCTTCAATTATGGAGAGGTTGAGGTTGATAAGTCTCGTTTTATATTACACCATTTATCAGTTCCTACATCAAACTCTTTGTCACTGAATATTTTAAGGAAAGGTACAACTATTGAACAAACGAAAAAGCGAAGAGATATATTTACCGTACAGATAAGAAAGTAAGTCTGCACAGTGGAATAAATTATTTCATGTTTGAATATAAACATTCACAAAGAGCGAGCGTCAACAACCTGATGTCTAGTTCAAGTTAAATTTAAAATGAGAATGTCTTGACTTGAATCAAAGATTGACAGTGAAAAGGCACTTTTACGAAAAAATACACGTAAAATAATTATGGGACAAATAAGTTGGGCCAAAGTTATGCAATGAAAACGAAAATATTATACAATGGAAGTATTTCCGTCATGGTTTCATTAATTGTACCCATTATATGAATAGTAGTTTAACAAAATAATTAGAGGAAAGTTAATGGCTGAGTGGAAAGTACACCTTACCTACACATATTAAAAAATTACCTATGATTATTCTGTTCCAATTTCATAAAAAACAATACTCTGTTGATAGAATTTAGAGCTGCGGTCGAGTCTTATGTATCTAGAAATCTCTTGTCATATTCAGTATTCAAAGAATTTTTCGATTTTCCTATTTCTTACGAAGCTTTTAGCTCCCGTCCTTCTCTCCTCAACACCCTTCAACGCAACTCCCCCTATTCCAAAACCCCAAATCATAATACCTTCATTCAGCCTTCAGCTCCACCTTAATATGCCCTCATCCTCGAATTTCGCTCTCATTCTTCTTATACTTCATACGAAAGAGCCTTCCAGATACTCTGTTTGGTGTACTCTCTCCTCTGTTGACTGAAACAGAGACCTTCATATACTATAGAGGCATCAGGGCCAGATACCCTCTCATTTTTAATCTTTGAAGAATTTCTCCTCCAGCTTCTTAAGATTATTCTCTCATTCTTTTCGACTCTCGTTTCGAGGGCCCTTTTGTCGTTCATTCCTTCTTCTCCTTCGGCATTTGCTTGAATTAAACTTGAGGGGCGTTCATCAGAGTCTTCTTGCCTTTGCCAAGAGGCCAATGCTCGCGATAAATCCTCTGAAAAAAGCGCTGCTGCCTTCTAGTTAAATTGCGCGAAAGGAGTTATCTTAACTGAGGTTGCTCCCTGGAATTTATTCTTTTTAGGGAATTTATTGAATTTAAAGATGTGCATCTTTAGCTTTTTAAGGAACTTTCGCCAATAATTTATTTAAGGAAAAGAAAACTATTCGAAGGTTTGTTTGTTAAATAAGCTACCAATGAGTTCTCTCAAAAAGTTATCTGTTTTTAATAGGATAGAATATATTTCTTTTCCTTTCCCCATTAGGTTCTTGTTAGAATTTTTCTTTTTGTTGTGATATTATCTACATAATACCAACATCATAGCAACGCATGTTTTTATTTAGCCTAATTGTATGTGTGTCAATTGTTATTCTGGATGTAGTCCTGGGTTCGATTACGTTGGGGTTCGATGAAATTGCAACTTTCTCTATACTATATAAGGATACCCGTCCAAAAAAATACTACCAATACCAACAACCTATCATCTTCAGGCGATCACATAAGTAATAAATTTGAAAATGCCTTGAAAAAAGAGAAGGAATAGTACAAACATTCTTTGAGCCATGGTAGGTTATCATTTTAAATAAGAGATTAACACCATAGAATGCCAGAAGTTGCCTACAAATCACTTCATTTTATTTTCCCTTCCGATCCACTATTCCATATTGCCCGACCTCATAATATACTCTAAATGAGTTGTTTCCTTTTTAAAGTTTTTGCAAGTGATAGGGTTTCGCAAAATTATTTTTGACTGTAAACTACTCACAGATAGCTGAAGTTTGACATTTCACTCGGATTTGAATATTAAATAATATCTAGTTGTGGTATCGCCTCAAATGTAAATGGTATTCCATAATACCAGAAGTTTCTCTACACCTTTACTTGTGTCCTAGCCGTAATTATGAACACCAATTCATTGCGTCATATATTTTGACTAAAGAATTAAATTAGTTATAAAAGGTGAAAACTTACGTTTTCGCATATTTTTCTGCTGATAAGCTGGTTGAAATTTAAATTCCCTTAGAATGACTTTGGATTATAACGAGCAAAAAAATTTTTTTATCAAGAAGTTGCCTCCATCATAAACAATTTCGAAAGCATCCACGAAGGATGAGTACTCCTGAAATCTCCATTCCAGATAAGTCTACACGGCGCCTATTTTATGTATGTCTGAAAAATTTTCGAGTTCTCAGAGAAAAAAAATCCGCTTAATTTGACTAAAGAATTTCATAGAGACTAGGGATTTCTCTAGGGACTAGAGTGAGGGCTTCGTCCTCTGATATAACTATTTTGAAAATCTAGATGAATATCTGGATCATCATTTCGAGTTACTCTAACACGAAAAGGCCACTGTAAAAAATTATGAGAGTTCTTTTTGGATATCATTGCTATCGTTTTTCAAAACCCTCGTTGTATAGGGCAGCTTATAACAGGAAGCAATGTTTTGATGGTTAGTTACATCGGAGATTATGTAAATTGAGATCGTTTCAAGACGAAGTCCTTGGGATGAATTGAGGGGAAAGTTTATGGGATAAAGCGATTTTAATTAATGTTAAATAGGAGTTCCTCGGACAGAGACTTTTAGAGTGTTACTCATAAATGTTTAAGAGGGCTGTCCGAAATGCTATTCCCATAATCTTACTTATCATTAAGCTCCTTTGTTGAACCCCATCGAGTTCTCTTTAGAAAAGCTCTTTTTCTGCGAAATTGGTTGTTGAGAATATTTCTTCCATTCAAGGAGGACAATGGCGTCCTGCTTTGTGTATCTCGCCCCCAAAGATGATGCTCTTTTTACTTTTGCCCGATAATAACCGCTTATCTTCGGAAAAAATAGCTTTTCCTTTTTTAGCATTAGGAGGGTCTATTCCATGCCTCAGAAAGGAAGCATTCCTCTTTGTAACCTCGCTTTCTTTGATCTGCTCCGTTGAAATATGTGAGATCGTATCCTGCAACTTCCTTTTCTGCCGATCAAATACACCTCCCTTTGCATTACTTCTTAAAAGTATAATTTCTCATCTTTTATTAAAGGAATTCCCTCTTCGCTTGTTTCCTCGGCCGAAGTTATCCAGGCTTAATCGTGCATTATTGTTTTTTTTTACGGTTCACTTTCATTGTGTAGGTTTGTTCTTTAGATAGGAGGAATCTATACCTCATTTAATTTTATAATAAGCAATATGGGCTGGAGTGTGACACTTCGCCTAATAATAAACTGCTCTAAATTCAAATATACAAGTTTGTTGATGAATTCTATAAAACGTAGCTTGATAGAGTGTAAGCTCATTTCCATGATTAAATTATTTTTATTTCCACAAAGTAAAATCAAACTAAAA
Organism: Pachydiplax longipennis; assembly: GCA_036926295.1. Taxonomy (NCBI): domain Eukaryota; kingdom Metazoa; phylum Arthropoda; class Insecta; order Odonata; family Libellulidae; genus Pachydiplax; species Pachydiplax longipennis. The sequence continues at coordinate 16,211,219 of JAVFKF010000001.1, read as the reverse complement.
AACCAGTACTTTTCCACAAGATAAAATTTATTGTTGACCTGTAGACGTGTTATATTTTTTATTTTACTTAATGGAAATGAAAATAATTTTATCATGAGTCTGTGGATGTATGAGTGTGGGGGTATATATTCATATCAATAAAATTATAAATATACAGATAGGTATAAGTCTGAGGGGGTAGGAAATAAGAGGTAGTTGCCCAGGGCACAAAATGGAAATTTACCGTGCGTTTCCAATTTCATATATTATATTTCCCAATTATATCGTCGGAATTCTGGAAGGGTTCAAATATTAATTTTGAATTTGTAACTTAAGATGTATTATATTATTATTATTTAATATAAAATTGGAGAAAACTTTTGATTTCGTGGTAAGATTTACTTAAATAAGAATGAGAATAAACTAGAGTAAGCAAAGGAAATTCGAAGTTCAATTTTTCTTTAAATATCTATTCAAAATATCTTACGCTGCATCTACTTCGGGGCGCCATATGGAGTCGAAATTTTCAAGACAATTATGAATTTCTAGGAAATTATGGGAAATTAGGGAAAAAATATTTAGAGGAGCACTATTAGACTGCCGAAGTTAGGGAAAGAGCAGGAGAAAGAAGAGGGGAGAGAGAAAACGGCAGACGTCGCGAGCAGAAATATCGGAATTTCTGCATGCGTTCCTCAGTTTTCAATCTCCAAGGAGGCAATATTTAATTTCGAAAAAGAACCCCTTAGATTCCGAAGCTTGACTCATCGGAATTGAACTATTTCCCTGGTAGGTTTTAACGAGAATTAAAATTCTTTAATACTTCAAATTGTCGAAGAAAACCAAGAAATTACGGGGTTATTTTGTTTTCTCTCAGTCAAAACAATCTATATCTGAGAGTTAATTAGAGAACGGATTCTCAGAACTTAGATTATGACTTCAATATTGTTTGGATACGATAGATTAACCTTAAGCATCAGATATTTTCTTCGTTTAGTACTATTCAGTAGTACTGTAATTATTATTCATGAGATTAGAGGTCATCATCATCTGCCGTTTCAATCCGACGTTGGATTTCTACAAACCTTTAGCATTTATTTACTTTAATAATCATTCAATTCTTTGGATTTTTAATTTCTCTTTGCAATTTCTGATTTACCTAGCCTTTAGGAATTCAAACGCCTTATTATTTATTGTATATGGAATTGCATTGTTATCGATGATTTTTCACTTATTAATTAATTCACTTATTATAAAGGTTTTCATTTCCACCATGGTTGTGTAAGGTTGGGGTGACGGCTTTTCCTTCAATCTACCATTTAAGCATAAAATAATTTCTAACACCATTTTATTATGTGCCTGGCTTTATACATATTAACTGGTTTACATTATATATATTATACATATTAACTGCTTTAACTTATATATATATAACTGGTTTACGACATTTTTCACTGTTTTCTGTTTTAATTCCAAAGTTAATACTCCTCAAGATTCAGCGCTGTAATATTGAATTTATGTTTACAAAATTTCTCCCTCAGATATCTCTCATATTTCTTTGTTGTATTTCCCTCTTTATTTTTGATGCTGCATGCAATCGATATTTTAGAACTTTATGCAATTTTTCCTAAATCTTTAAGAGGTAGACCAGGTGATAGTTGTTATTCATGATTCAATTAACCCAAAGTAATAATTTTTCCATCATTATTGGATACTTAATTTAGCAGTCCCCATTTAAAGACTAAAATCTTTCGTAAGGAACGCAAAGTAATGGCTCTTTAGAAATCTCCTTTCCCTCATTTCGTAGATTAATTATGTGCCATCCACTTCAGGGAATAGACCCAATGCGAAGACGAAGAAAACAGATGAAAGCATCAGCAGAGAAGTGAACAATATTTCTCTGGCGTAGGATAACCAGTTTCTGCCTCGGTTGAGATAGAGACAGCGTAGCTAATCTTACATTCAACCTGACTTTTGAAACAAGCCGAAATTGAAGAAATTCTCTAAAGGCGTTCATCATAGAATATATTGAGAATGATCAATAGAGATGGATGTAAAATTGTGATGGTACGCAATATTGGTGAGGTGTTTTCTAAGAAAAATCACAAATAAAGAAATCGCGCCTTTATTTTGGACGAAATAGAGCCTATTAATTCCCCTCTTATATTTCACCCATAGCTGGTCAAACTGATAGAGAGAATTTAATGCCTTTTAACAGGAACGGGATCGTAACAGAAATGCATTCATGTGTTGCTTGCCAGTGAATAGCGTGCGCTGTTCTTAGCTTCAAGCCTTAAGCGCGCCCCACAGAGTACCACATTAATTTTTGCGGGCGTTGCGGTCAGTTAGCGTCAATTTAGCCGAAGGCGTTGAGTTAGTAAGGTCGATGGATGCAGGTGTGCATGTAAAGCAGGTGAATCGTTTGTAGCAAGTGGGGTAAGCATAGTGCTGCAAACGGAGCTCACTCAAAAACAAAATACGCAGCGTTTATGGACGACTTCAGCTCCTGTATATACTGTTCTTTCAAAATGTTTTCTCGTACTCCCTTGCAAAGACGTGTAGAATGAAAATTCGGCTGAAAAGTCCAATTATTTTACTTATGTTAATTTTAAAATGCTATTCAATCGAAATAAGCAAGATATCATGTAGGATTTTTGCGCGTCTCTTGAGATAGATTAAAATTCTTAAATGATGTGATTACACGTGCTTCATTTCTGTCCCTTTTATGTCTGAAATTTTTTCTATATTTTATGGTGGAAAAGATTTAATACATATGTAATATTTGAGTTACCATATGTAATATTGTGATGAAACTTGAAAAACGTAAAATAATTAATCGTTGATTTCCTTAGTTATGCAGCAAAGAAAAACCTCCCATGCGGTGGAAAGCTCTTTTCATCTCATACACCAAGTGTCTCTCGGAGCATCAAATGACTTCATAAAAATGAATTTATTCTACGTAACAAATATTGTTGCAAATTGGGAAAGCCTGAAGTTGCTGTTGAATAGCTAAAAAAAGAATATTGCATGGAGTAAGATATCATTGAATTAGAGGTTCGATAAAAACTCCAATCACTGAATATGCCGGTGAACGTCAGGTGCGTCATTCTTCGAAAAGAGAAAGGAAGCCTCGGTTTACCGTCCTTCTGGGAAACACCCAATGTGTAATTCGGCGACTATGCCACCCACCATCCTCAGGGGTTAAAATTTTAATGAAAATAAAGTGCATAGTGTGGAGAATTTCACTTTTTGTCGTGGGAGAGGGATGATGGGGTGCATTGTTTTCTGTGACGTAGGGGAAGCGTGTAGAAGTGGAATTTCCGAGATTAGCTCCTTTCAGGAACTGGGATTCAAAAAAGAGCATAATTATGAAACAGGAATGAGCTCATCGTTGCCATTAATGAGTTTCCCTTTGTTTTGATATATGAAGATGCTTTCAAAAGCATCTAATTTGGAATTCTTCTGTACAAACAATCCGCGACTTTTCCTTTCGTGGAATCGTCCCGATATTCACCGGCATTTGTAACTGGAGAGTTTATTCGATCCTCTTATTCATTAACAGCCGAGTTCTAATTTCTTTTCTTTCAGTATTATTATTGAAAGTTGAAAATATATGATTAATAAAATAAACCTTCAGAATGATTTAACTTTAGTTTCAAAAGTAAATTATTAGTTACGCTATTTAAAATTTCTAGAAGTTTTGGAGCGACCTGTTACCCTTCATAAGGTTGGAGGTAAATGGGGTACACTCGTAGTTATGAAAACAATTATTTATGATTTATTCTAGCTACTGAATAATGACTCTTATTTTATTCTGAAAATCGGGCATAACTCCTCCATAATCTCCTCTCCCTTCATCAGAAGTTAGTCATGTTATGAGTTGGTTAGTTCATTAATCCCAAAATATATTCTATAGGAGAACCCGTATTCTTCTTATATCCCTCTATAAGGAACCCCTATATATATATATATATATATATATATATATATATATATATATATATATATATATATATATATATATATATATATATATATATATATATAACCCCTGACTAGGGTGAATACCAGGCAGGGTATTTTAATTTTCTTTTCCCCTTTTGATACTACCACCTGGCCTGGTGCCTACTTGTAGTATTTAAGAATAAATAAATATATCGTGAGCCTCCTTGCATAATTGGTGCTACGGGGTATATAATGTGTTCATATTAAGGTTTACAAAACAAAATTTTGAAATTGAAACTCATTGCACTTTCAAAAGTCGGCATGGTGGTAATTGATATGGAAAGATAACCAATCATGAATGCGAAAACAATTCAATGACAGAACGTGGGTCTTCCGCTTCCAAGGCGACTGCTTTAGCCAATCGAGTCCTTTTGTCAAAACATTTCGTCATACCGTTTAGGGAAAAATGTGTACGCAAATGCTAGTCATTTGTCAGACCATACTTTGAGTCTTGGTCTGACCTTAATGTCCGTTTCTCCTTAGAAATTTTCATAGGTACACACTTTTACGTGTGAGTTTTCACGATTTACTTTTAAACCTCGAATTGATTTTGGAATAAACTTATCCAGATTACGTAGCGTATTTGTTTTGGAAGAACTAAAGAGGCGTATAGATTTTTGTACATTTAGTTGGAGAATGTTGCCTTTTAAATGTGTAAATATTTGAAACGAGATTAACACGTTTAATTTGCGTTTTCAGACGACCTTTATGCATCATTAATTCTAACAGAATGTGTTTCCAAATTCGATATAAGATCCTCAGTTTTTAATTACACTCGCGAAAATGAGGGCAAACAGATAATTTCGCTCAATTAAAGCGGCTGAAAATTTCTGAGAAATCGCCACCGTTGAAATTGGAAAAACAGACCATAGCAGGAGAAATTCTCGATCCAATTAGCAGCCTCGGTGTTTTTGATGAAAATACCTCCGATGTTTCCTTGTAAAGTTCTTGGAAAAATCTCTAACCCTCAAACTTGAGGAAGCTTCCGCGGTATGCACTAAATTAGCACGTCAACCATTTTGGCCAGCAGATGACTTTTTGTTCCGAAATAGTTTCGCTGTGCTCCCTTATTCTGAATATAGATCACTGTCAGGAAAGATATTTGTCTTTGTACATCTTCGGACCTCAATTGTATTGAAGCGTATAGCTTTTAATTTGACCTTTGATTTCAATGCTAGTTCTTGCTTACGAATATTATTTTTCCTAAAAAACAATCTTTTTGTTGTTTCCTTGAAAATCAATCAATCAAAATCAATTCAAACATTGTTTTCCAATGTTTGAATAATGTAATTTTTTTGGAAGCCTTATGATTTTTATATTCTTCTATCTTGCAATGGGTTTCTCTATCCTTTTTTATTTCTTTTATCTCTACCCCATTCCTTTACTATATAAGCGTTTCCTTGCAGTGGAGACAAAATTCCATGATGAAGAATACTAGTTTTTGCTCCAAAAAGACCATTTTCTCTTTCCGTTATTCCCATATTTTTAAGGCCAGCTCTAAGAAGAGGCTATGAAGTCCCAATTTCCACCTCAATAAAGTCGCATCATTATAATATTTTTGTCTCCTAAATATCAGTACTTATTTAACCATCTTAACACATTATTCTATCATACCATAATTTTGAAGTTTTCTCTAGCATGTAAATACTAGTTAATTTAGTTAAAACAACTATGTATGGTTTATAGTAGATCAAAACCCTTTGGGAATCCCAAAAGAATTCAAGATCCCCTTCACGGCCTTGGAATTACGGTTAGTAATAACAGAAATAAAATCATGCGTTTATTGATGCAGAGACCGAACTAAATATTAAATTTGACATCAATTAGAAGTAATCAAATTATTAATTAAAATGTGAGAATGCTTCCGTAGTATAAATTTCAGTGAATTTGTCGTGAATTTTTCTAAGACTGTAAAATACCGCGTAAAATTAAGCGCAAGCTGTACAGCACAGCGGTAGCATCAATGCGGTACAGCACGTCGCATCCATTTATGACATCAATATCTCTCAGCATCCCGTGATTTCAGAAACGCCGACTCTGCAAATACGGTTGTCGAGAGTAGCTGGTCAAGAGTGCACCGAGGATTCGGGCAGAAATATTGAATCTGCGAAAAGTGAATCGAATGTCCTAGGGAATTATCTCAGCCTAGAATCGGATAACTTTAATGGGAATTGGTTCAGAAAAGAGAGAGTTTAAGGGGATGGAAGTGTCTTGATGAAGATGCTGACGTAATAATCCGAGGAGGTGAAAGTTTTGGTAGATTATTAGGAAGGGGTTACTCGAAGGAAACTTTGGAGACCTTAGCACTTCGTGACAGTGAGCTCTTTACTTTCGACGCCGAAAATCGATGCTTTATTTGAGGATGGAGGAGTGGGAAGAGGCGAAACAGGGTACAGATGAGACTATATTAAGGTCCCGTTCTAAAATCTTCCGAGAGAAAGTGAAATATGCCAACACATCGGAAGATTATGAATTGAGCCTTTCCGAATACTTCGCAAGTCATTACGAAGTGGGTTTCCAGAGAGAGGAGAAACATATGACCCGGAACGAATCACATGGAAAATCCGCTCTTGGCTTTAATTTCAAAAGCAATTATGAAATTCAATTTTAGGAAAATGATTCATTTTCCAATTAACTCTCACGAGTCACCGCTGCTTATTAACGACCATTTAGCACGTTTATATAATTTATTGATTCTCCATTGACTGCAGAAGTGGACCAAGCGCGGCCTGTTTGGGTTTGTATGCGCAATAAAATCGATAGTGAAATTCTGCAATTATGCATTAAAATTTGTTAGACGAAACATTTTTTCTTACAATGGGAACTCACTCTTAATGTAACAGATTCGCTCGAGATACAGAGGGTCTAAATGTAATCGATAACCAATTTCTGATCTAACCTATAAATGAATGAATGTCAAAGAAAATTTAAAAAAATAACTGCAAGGTAAGACAGAGTAATGTATAGTAATGGCAAAATAAGTTATTCGTAAAGGGAAAAAATATTTTTCTATATATATGGTAAAGCATGTTTATGGCGTTCTTGCAATGCCATAAACAAATGCAATTTTTCATGAACAACGACATATTGGTGAAAACAACGGTACATGTGTCTGTTATTTTATAGCAAGGACATTCTGACAATTTTGAGCGAATCCGTACTACACAAGGCTTGAGTTAGATTCATTTTATCATAGCACTTCTTCAGTTAAAAGATACACTAACAGCGTCTATCATTTCATTTAACCTTCGAAATGTTCAGGATTATATTTTTTGGCAATATTGAAATTGGCTAAAGAAACAGTTAAATCAAATTAAATCAGTATACACAGAATTGATCCGTAACTTTCTTTATGAGTACAAAATTTGTAGTCGATAGCCGAAGTAATTTATTCGAAAGAGCGGTTTGCAACATAATTTAAATGTTGTTATTGTTATAAAGGTCAACAATAAATTTTTGAAGAGGAGGAGTTGTGTTATGAAAACGTTATGTAAAGAAATATGAAATCAAAAAATGCAATATTACTTGTTTCATTGATTTTATCACACACCAACTTTAGTGAACCAACGAGTAAAAATGAATTAATTCATTGAATTATCTGATGATGGGAATCATTCGCTGAACCTGGTAATGTGATGTGGTGAAGCGTGATGAAAAATCATCACGCCTTCCTCATTTTAACATTTACACAAATTTCAACAAAGCGATGTGAACGAGGAAAATTTAGCTTGTAAGAATGGAACGAAAAAAAATTCGCCTCTCTCCAGATTACCAATTAGAAACACAAGAATAATAATAACAAATGAATTTTTATTGCCCATGCAATCGCTTCCCCAACTCTCATTTATTTTCGTATAATGACGGGGAATCAAAAATGGTGATAATACAAAAGGCTTCCTAATAACCCATCCACATCTTTCAAGATCGGCGATGGAAAACGTCTTCACCTGGTGATTTTCCAAACAATTTTCTCCTTTACAATTCTGCAAAATCTCCACATCCTAATTTTTCAATTTCCCTTCATATCTTTATCAAAATCATTTTTGTAGAAACCACTTCGGCGGCAGTAAAAAAAGACCCTCGATACCAATTTCTTGGCTGATTTCCGTTCACATCTTTTGTATTTTCTTTCCACCCGATTAAATTCAATGATTCCCCGAGTGTTTTCCATCCAAACCCTTTCCTTGAGGAGGACTCAAAATACAGAAAGCGCCTTTTTTATGCTTCTTAAGCATGAATACGTCAAATATGAAGAACGGTTGCCTCTTCTTGGAATTTTCATGAATTTGAGAGTACTTGCCAAGATATTTCACGCATCAAAGTACTTTTCCATTTTACTGGGAAATACACGAGAGAATGCTCCAGGTGCTCCTTTACTGGCGATTTCCTGCGACGTTTTATTAATTTTTTTCCGCAACATTTCTATCGGTTGAATGAATGTATTGTATCGGGATCGAATACGTTTCGAGGTAATTGGCAAACATACCATTCATTGAACCTTTTGCTTCTAAGAATTACGAAAAGCTTCTCCGGTTCCATCAGTGATAATTTCGGTGTAGTTGTTGGAAAAAATGATGCCTTTTTTCACGAGGAGTTATTTTCTTTTTGAGAAACTATTTTTAAAGAAACTTCTCCTTTTATTTTATTTCATTGTAAGAAACTTTTCTAAGAAACAACGCTGTTCTAGAAGATGTATCAGTTAGCGTTAGAAGTGATTCTGTAAATTATGCATTAGCACTTAGTTTTATTAATTTCGAATATTGGAAATTTTACACTCCAATATGTACAGGTGTTCATTCAATATTCGCAATCTCCTTGAGGTATAGCATTCTGGTATTCTAGCATTCAAAATGTCCTCATTAAACCCACGAATCTAATCCATGAAAATCACTGCGAATGTGGCTGCAGCCTTGGTTATCAGTTGTATTCAATCAGCAGTTGTATTTACGGAAATATTTAACACTGCGCTTTTTGTTAACTCACAATACCTTCGGATTATTGATACTTTTTATCCGAGCTGGCTTTAATACTAAATTCCTCGGATAATAATAATGTAATGGTTTAACAATACTATGGCAAGGATGCAACTAATCTGACGGATATCCGTGTTGAGGATTTACCTAATTACCCACAATCCAGAGGGTACATCTCTTTGTATGATTAAATAAATACGTTTTCCGATTACGGAAATCCTGAGGTTTAAAATGTACAAATGTAGTTCCCATTTAAACGAAGCGACCTAATTCCAATATTATTCTACATTTGGCGTAACATATTATTTCAACTCGCCTTTTGTTAGTTGGCTAGATTTGAAAACGGGTAAGCAATATCAGTACTGGGTAATGTATCTCAGTTTCTTACCGATGGAATTGGAAACTTGATAAAACACACCAACGATAAATCAACATATTGGGCATTTTAATACATAAATTCGTTTCTGGAAGTTCACAGTCCTACTTTAAACAGAAAACTTTTTGTTATAAAACAGCGGTTGTGTTACAACACTTAAAAATTTCGGTAGTAGACCGCATTTGGATTAAACTTTAATACCTTTCCTAATCTTTTACCTAAACTAAATAAAAGATCAGGAAATCTATTCGTATGAGAAAAAGTAGAGGTATATCTTTTGGATTTATTATTGGTACAATCAATAAATAGCCATATTAATGGATCGAAATAATCAGCACTTATGATCATACTCACCTCAAACTGCTAATTAAGTAATTTTTATCACGAATAAGGCTTAAATATGCTAATAAGATTGCTATTGATTAATTATTATTATTGAAATATCATTATTTATTATAGTTCTTTTATTTCGGACTTACCTGGGGACCCATTTATCTGGTAAACATTACTTCCCAATCTTCTCTGGCAGTTGAAAGTAAAAAGTACTGAAGATGGCACCGCGTGGATAGTTCTCGTTTTACTCTCTCATACTGGATAGCAGCGAATGGATCTCGAGCTACCCTTTATGGATACAAATTACCTACATGCAATTCTACTCCTTTGTGCCGGAAAACGGCATCATTTCCGCGCATTTCTTCAAAAATTCATGCTCCGACTAGGCTCCGAAATCCGTCAAAAGGAAAATCTTTTCATCTCGGCCAGATTGCTGCGCTAAAGTGACAAGTGTCTTACTTCATCCACGCCCCCGGCCTCCATCTCTATTTCTCTTCTCCTTTAAGGGACTTCTCTTTCTTTTTTAACCGATTCATCGCCCTGAGTTTTCATCCTCGCCTTCTCCCTTTTCATCGTTTTATTCATCCTCTCAACACTTCACATCCATTCATCTCTTAAGTCCCCTCCACTTCGCCACTCCTCCCTTTTCCCTTATTTCATTCCCTCCCCTACTCGTACTCTTTAATTTTCCTTTCCACGGCTCTTTAATCGCAACGATCTTTCTTGTTTCGCCCTCCTAACGAGAGAGATTTGGATCAATCGATACCTTATGGCACGTGCACCGCGGACGCCGTTAAAAGTGTGAAAGTCGTCCCCTTAACACGATGCCGTGTTTTAGCCTGCAACGTTCTCTCTTAAGAGTGCGTCTCCTTTGTTTCATTTCAATTTGCGGGGGATGGCGTGTCTACCATTAGGAGGAGATGAGGAGATTGCTGCGATTCAAGCCAGGCCAACAGGTCTACCAAGTTCGATCCAACGATTGTTGATGGATGTTCAACTGGTACTTGATATCCTTACAGATTTGGAAAGTTAGAGATAAAATAAAATCTCACGTCTTTTCCGTGTATTTTCCATTTACAGAAAGACTACTATGTTATGGATCCGTACCGAAACTGGTATGTATTTTTAATAACATGTTGAAAATGCGTAAAGGTTTATTTTATTTCTATTTTTCCTTGTAGGAACGTCTAAGCGGTAAAACCTTCCACAATCTATTTTACCCTTGCAGATTATTCAGTCAGTTTCGTGGAAGAAAGAATGAAAAATCACCAGTTATATGTTAAGCGTAGTTAGTGATTATTACGAGATTCGTAATTCATCTGAATTCTTCAATTGATTTTACGTAAATAATTTAACGTACATACATGCAGCCATACACATGTATACTCATTTAAATGACAGCTTAATAGTTCTCGATAAATTTCATTATTCTTTATGAAATAAAAAATTCTAGTTGGCTATATTTTTTAAGTGCTTTGACAGCTAAGATCATTTCGCACATGGAAATCGAACCCGAGACCGCTTACACCAAAGTTAAACTCCCTGCCCATTTGGAATCCGAGAGCTCAATTATCATTATTAATTTTCAAAAGATTAGAAGTGTTAGTGCACATAAAGGCAGGTGATGGTAAAAGAGTGAATTTTGTTTTAGCAATTAATCATTTATTAAAAGAATAGATATTAAGTTAAAACACCTACTCTCATCTCATCGGAAGTATCTTCTACATGTTTAGTCACACCCGAGGAGAAACTAGAAAAATATACGCATGCACTATTTTACTGATCCTGAGGGATTTTTACGAAAAGGTTCAACTTTGCTTAAACAAGAATGACTGGAAAGATAATATTTATGAGGTGAAAGTAATTTATCAAAGATATTTACATTCGCCAAACAATTAATGCTGTTCTGTCATGAGAGAAAGATATTGCCTTAGGGAAGTATTTGTTGGCATGAAACAGTAACTAAAGAAGTTTGATGGACAGATGGGTGTATGTTTGAAAGGAGAGTATGGAGAGGAAAACAAAACATGTTCTGTTTTAATAAACAGTCTGGAAGGCATATATCATATTGTTCTAAGCTCGCTAAAAATATAAAGCTTTCCCGTGGATAAATTTTATTTGCTTGGGTATGTTTATGAGGGCAGAATGTTCGGAGACCAGAGTATAGCTTTATTACCACATGTTTATTTATTCAAAACTCATCAATTTCGTTCAGAAGGCACCCTTAAGCCTAGTGACTCAACAAATCAGACAGCAAATACGATTTTTACAAGCCTATCTGTTTAAATAGTATCAAATACTTAGAAAGTTTACGGATTACTTACCTATACATAAATATAATTAATTCTTATTCCTCCTGACTATGTACTATTTAACCCTCTACAATACTACATCAATATTTACGGACGAATCGAAATGAATATTATAGAATATTCATTTCTTTTTGCATTATATTTTTACGGTATAAATCTGTCCTGCAAGAATATAATAAGTTCACTAATTAAGGCTTAGTTATAATTTCTGAATTTTCACACATCTGATATATTCTGTTCCTTATCCTTCTCTGTTTCACATTTTCCTGTTGGGATTCCAGTATGGATCTCAGTTCGGTTTCTTCGTCATTATTATTTCCTTACTCCTATACACACTTTCTTTCCATTCTTTCTCCTCCAGTGCTGCCCAGAATTTCTGGAAAAAGGAAAGGGATGTATAATTAAGTTGTGGCATTGTGTGTAGCTTTTCATTCAATTTACCATTCAATGATATTTGCCAATCCACCATTTCATAATTAATATTCTCTTCGCAATCGGTTTACTTAAGACCGCATGATAAATTGTATCGAAAAGGAATTTACTTCTACCGATCTTCACTTCTCACCTAACCATTATACTTAGGATTTTATCACGAATGTATATCTGAACGAATGATCTCGTCGCAGTAAATATCAACAAAATATCGTAGGATAGCGATAGAAGCTGACACTTAAGAAATACATTGATTAAGGTCACCAGTTTCAATTAATTAAAATGTTATCTGAATTCATCCGCTTCAGTGATGGTACTCTGTTCTTAAAGCCTTCTCAATCTTTTTACTCTTATCTTTGAATTAATATTAATATATTTCCATTGAAAAATTAAATGATTGTAATATTCACGCATTCTCCAACGTATAAAGCCTCTTTTGATCATGGGTAATCTCAATAGACTCAAATTTACCCAAGAAATATGTGATTATTATTATACCGAAGATATACAATAAATGTTTTTAGTGATACAGATAATAATTCATACATATCTAATTATGAGTCAATATCTTCAATTTACTTTACAAGTTTAGCTTCCACCCTTTCTTCTTTATTCAACCGCTATCTCTGTTTCATTCCCTTTTAACTCCGTATTTTGCCTCTCTTCTTATGTTTAATTTCCCTTTCTCTTTTCATATCTGCATTCATCATTCTGTGGTCCCTTTCCGTGCCTCAACTTGTTCAACTTTTATTATCTCTTCAATCTGGTTCGGTTGGTTAAAGAATTCAAAATTCACTTAAATATTCCTTTTACTCTCATGGATTCATGATGGAACAAAATAAATTGTTTACTCTGAGCAAACAGATGTATTTTGTAATAATTATATAGTCCCTCTCATTTAATTCACTCACGAAGATAATATTCTTAATTGTTTCCAGAAGATACTATTCTTATGTTTTTACGCTTAAGTTTTTTATGCTTAAAATATTGCTGTGACCGGAAAATTAGTGATTTGCTCTGTCTATCAAAATAACACTGCATTCATGTGAATCCTTTATGCGATATCTCACGAGTTAGATAGAAGTTTAGACTTTCCAGTCCGTAAAGCTATTATTATTTACATTTTAAATAGCATTGAGAAGACAAATATCAAAATAATATACATAAAAATTTACTTTAACTATTTATGATAGAATAAGGAAACTGAAATTGTATACCTATGCCCAAGAAAAGAACTCCAATAAGTCATCAAAGGAAAGACTTTGAATTTATTCATTTCGTTATATTTGATTATTCATTCGATTGTTTACTGAATTTATGCTTTTATTTGGTGATTTATCGTAATTATTTCACCCCGTTTATTTCTAGTTAGCCTCTCGAACGCTTTTTGTAGCTAATGCAGGAGGGCTTGAAGTTCCAATAGGCCTTCCGCATGAATACTTTACTTATGGGCAGAATTGACTTTTATGACATATATGATGTGTATTTATTTGTGTTTCCATTGTACTCTCACATTCAATAGCTCGAATTCCTTTCTTGTATTCTCTGCCAGAGTTTTTTCCTCCTTATCAGCGTTTCCTCTCTCGACCTTTTAAGAATTTTCTTTTCCCTCTCCATTCAGTCCCTCCTTCCTCGTCTTCCACTTTCCAATCATACCAAAGACATCCTCCTTTATTGCAGGAAGGAATAAATGAGGAAAGACTCCATGTGGCGAGAGAGAGATTAAAAATAAAATGAAAGGAGGAGAAGATGATCGTTTTTGGAATTTTTCCGTCTCGTCAGTTATTTCATGCCTTCACGAGATCGTTTCATTCCGAGGATTCTCATTTAAGTCCGTCTTTTTTCCCCTCGAAATGTACTGGAAAGCAGGAAGTTTTCGTGTGCCAAAAGTTCAACTCGGCAATATAACGGAAAGGCAAACGGAGGGAGAGAATCAGCCGTGGTATCTAATGACGTAACGCCACGTGGTGACGGAGCTTTCCTTGTTTTTCCACCTCTTCCGCCTTTATTAAAGCGTGAAGGACCAAAGGCCCAGTGACTTTTCTGGCTAAGCGTTTTTGAACTAAAAGAATAGAAGGAAATTTTGCTCGAGCTCCGTTTATGGAGAGCACGTTTCATTTGTCCAGCGCACCACATGTAAAAAACAGCGGTTGATTTCTCATTACCAGGAAAGCATTTTGGGTGATTTGGCACGATAGGGTTTCCTCCACGATGACCGGTCGGCCACGTGGTCGGACGAAGTGCTCCCCTAACTCACGAAGTCTCTGGGACGGCACGTAATGAGTGACAGGTAATGAATTACGGAGATAGATCAATGGGTTAAGTAACCTTCCTACGAGTGGGAGATCCAAATTAGGCTACTTTTCTCGTTAGGTTTTTGACACGCTTTCATGGAAATAAAAGTTTTTTCTCGACTTTTAGTCCCCGATGGACTTTTGCACTTACACAACCACGAATTTGATCATGATTTCAACTGAAATCAACTTAAAAATCAAATTTTATAACCTTTCCTCCAAAACAATTCAAAAGTATTACGAAAAACGATTGCAACGATCAAAAATCTTTGAGAAGCAGCTCCTAAACTTCGCATTTTTTGCAAAACCATCAAGAATTCAACAACTTTTAACCTTTATGTACATCTAAATTAATAGCTTATAACCTGTTCATCAATATTTTTGGAAAAAAACAACACGAAAACTAGTTTTAAACGCCGCAAAACTTGAAAAACAGTTCCCAAATTTTTTTTCGAAATCTATCGAAAACAACTCAATTTTAACTATTTCCAAGCCTTATTCACTTATGAAACAAATTTATATAGCCATTTCATCGAAATTATTCCAAAAAAACTACGAAAACAACTTCTAAACATCGAAAATCCTCAAAAAAAAGTCACAAAAATCCAATTTTTCTTCAAAATAACCATAACCTGAACAACTTCAAACCTCTAAAACTTCTTAAACATGAATTTTTTATAGCAATTTCATCGAAATCATTCGAAAAATATCACAAAAACTAGCTTAAAGCAGCAAAAAAAACTTTAAAATCAGGTCCTAAACACCAGAAAATGCCAAAAATCACGTGCAAATATAAATTTCTAAATGAATGATACATAAATTACTGACGAAGGGAAAATTTTCGATTCCGGGTATCGATCACAATGTAGTGCTGTAGCGAGAGAAATAAGGTATTGTTAATCAAGTGATTGCAAAATACTGAAGATTCGAAATTGCTCTTTTATATAAAAGTCCATGGTGCACCATCCCTAAGTATGCTGAATTTCAAGTCACAATGTGCGATTCGTGGTTACGCCCCCTCATATTGGCTCGTCTAGGTTGCAAGGATTAAATCAGGTCTTGCTTTTAGGTATTCCTAAATTTTTACTCGACGATGAGCAATCATCATGACCTTCACATGAAATTGAACTCGAGATTCGGATCCGTGACCCTTCTAAAGAAGGCGAACGTTCTACCTACTTGGCTACTCCGGCTCTTTTACATACTTTTCAGTTTTCAGATTGAGCGCAACCTCATAAAGGAGAAGAACTTTATTTAATCATATAGTTTGGGTTAAATAGTAGGTTAAATCTATACGATATACTCGGTATGATCGAATCACTGTTGAATGAATGAGCACCACATAACTTTTGTTTGTATATAAACCATCCTCCAATCCCTCCATATTATGGTGTTCAAATGCACATGGCCAGAAAGGAGAACTTTGAGCGATACATTCCTAGACCGTTGGAGTTAACACTTGATGGTATATTACTTGATGATCGATGGCTACGATATTGAAACTATTTCCCGAGAAGGGTTTCTCAGGCGATATCCATAGTGGAATTGGCTTTCCACAGAATTTCGAAACTCTCTTTATCATAAAATGAAGCGGATCAAGGAGATTGGAAATAGGGCGGATCAAAAGGGGTTGGGAAAGAGAAGGAGAATGGGAGGGATAATTGGGAAGTAAAATAAGCACATATATAGATTATAATATAAAGGATAGTAAAATAGAATGAATGATCAAAGAGGATATCGCAAGAAAATTGAAGAGTTAAAGAGCAGTCTCACTGGAAAAGGATGAGCGAAGAGTAAAGAGAGGCACCAGGATGGTAAGGTAGCAGAAGTAAAAGATCTATCCCAAAGAGTTTCATGGTCCTTTAATCACATAGACAAGCTTAAGATCTGGTTAATTTGAGTTCTAAGTTCCGAGAGGTGGATAAAATAGAGGGAAAATTAATGCCAATCTTCGGAAAGTGATGAAACTGCTTCAGATTAATGGAGCCAATGTAATGAGAGAAAATAAATGTGCTTTATGGGGTGCAAAATGAGATAGCAATTTACTCCTACTCCTAATGGTCGAAATGATCACTGCTTTCCAAATCATGCGGATTCTTGCCCTATTTATGATAACAAATAATTGGATTAGCACTATAACATTTTTATATTTCGGCATTGATCGTTTGTTAATAAATTCTCTGTAAACTTTTAATAACATATTAGGATATGTGCTTAATAACAGCAAAAACTATCTTTCATGGGTACTTTTTGTATTTTACTCTTAGAATAAAAGATACGTATTTATTTATGCGTCCATCATCTTTTATGTAAATAAAATTTCACCACTCTTATTATTAGTAATTTTTTGTAACAATGGTGAAGCGGAAGCCTTTGTTATCAAATCTAGGCGTGCTAAGGACCTAAGGGTGCCAAGCGAAGTTATTTGGAGAGACAGAGGAATCTGAGAAAATTATTATTTTTAAATTTTTAATATTAAAATGAATTGAATCCCTTCTTTTTAAATCAATAAAACCCAAACTAGAGTCTATACTTGCCTGAAATTATATGGAGCACATCAGGATAAAATAAAGGTACTGATAGAGTTCCGTGTAGGACAGGGATGGAGAATCTATGGCACGCGAGAGAATATTTTGGCACGCAGAACTCTGACGGCATTATCTTTTTTATGCTTAATTCAATAAGCAAACGAAGGTCCGGAATAAATAGTGAATTCAGTTCAATAACAACGATAATTAATAGTTATTTACGTTAATTACAACATCTTAATCCCATATTTGATACAATAAACTAGAAAACAACATCTCACTCTGTGGTTTGGCGCAACATTGGCACGCAAGTCCTTTATATTTTTCAATTATGGCACTCTTCAAACAAATGTTCGCCATCTCTGGTATAACACATAATTTACTAAAATCTAAAAACCATTTGTCGCGGTGAAATTCCGTTTTTGGAGTGAATGGACCCACTTATCGTAAGTCACTTAATCTACGGGACTCGGAACCCTAGTCAGTAAAAAGAAAAAAAATAATGATTTTTTCGCCACGCTATGCTGTTCACTACCAGAGCCATTGTCATTTCAAGTCGAGGTCTACCACTATAAATCCAATTTTCGAATGAGAACTCCGCATCGGATCGGAAATCATTCTCTCCACAAGTCCTTTATCGGAACATTCTGCGGATTTACGGCACTGCAACGAGGAGGTCGCGGGATGATGGCTCCTCGTCAACCCGGGAGGCCCTAAAATTAACAGTCGCCTTGATGATCGTTCCTTTTCATTAAAATAGCATCGACAGATGGTTCAGGAAGAGAATTGCGCAGTTCCTCCCACTCCATCTCATCCCAATAGAGCCCGGATATGGGGGAGAGGTATGCAATTTGCGTGCTCCTCCTGAAACATCTGCTGAGAGTCTTAAGAGGTTGTCGATCTAATCGGATCAAGGAAAGATTGAAATGGCAGCAAAGAGGATTAAGGTTTAGAGCGCGGTGAGGAGTGAGAGTCATGAGGGAGGGAATATCTACGCGGGTTGAAGATCCATTAAGAAATATTTGATGATTCTTAACGTCAGTGGAAGTAGGTGGGCTTTCAATTAAAGTCTTGGTGATCGAGGTCTATTTACAACCACGAGGTTTATAGAATGAATTTGGGCGTACCAATATTTTGTGTTCAAGGACGTAGGACCGGAGCCGAAACAAAAACAGAAATTGAAAAAACTTTTACTTTTGCCGGAGTGAAAACAGAATAAGATCCGAAAAATTAAAATTAGAGAGCCTGAATTGGAGTTGAAAAACGATATCTCTTTTGTATCGATTTTTGGAACTCGTTCTGACTTTGTTTGAGAGTATTTACTAATCATTTTTAACAGTAACTTTTACCTCAATTATTAATGTTTATCTATTGTCTCCTATAAGCCGCCTTCCGGCGTGTGGCATGAACCATGACTCTACTGACCTAATCGATTACTTTCGTGTATGTTCTCGGAAAAAAAAGAAATTCTGGAATCGACTGGCTCTATCATCTCCTTCTCTGACCTTCCTCGCAGTATCGGAACGATTTATAAAACAAGAAGAGCGCATAATATTATCTATATATTCTACAACGTAATCCCCCTGAATTTATCAAGTAAATTAATCCTTTGATTTAATCTCCTTCCTTCTGAAAACTGTTATCCTAGTAACATACAGATTTGTCATAGTAATTATTTATACAAAACGTATTGCCTTTTACCCTTACTAATGCGCGAATGCATCACTTATCAGCAGTGTCTCATACGCTGCATGCATACTTAAGGAGAGGCGTAACTTTACTAAATCACTGACCAGATTCTTTGTTTATTCCCTTATTATTCCGATTTTTATTCTAACTGTATTTCTGTAAATTTTGTTTGTTATTTGAGTCGTATATGATGTTGCTTAGAATTTAATCAAAAATTTAAACCTTTCAGAAGAAGGACATGTTCTTGTGAACAATATGAACGAATGTCACACTCTCTGGAATGAAAACCGGAACGAAAATAATTACAGTTCGATGCCCTGAATGCTCTTTGTATTTTTGGATAGCGTCTTGTTTATATGGTTGCTCTTGCGAATGACTGTCGCAATAGAAGGCTTTTTGCGAAGGACAAAATGATTTTCGACGGATTTCTAAGGAAAGTCTTCATAATCAAAGAATCTTAACTTCAGAATTTCATATTCATTCATTCTCTACAATCACTTTTCCTGTCTTTAAGAATGGAAGGTCTGCAACATAACAGGTTCTCGACTATAAATGCTAAGTATCCACTCAAACCACTATTAGCGTTCTACCGCTCCAACGCAATGATCACAGGTTCAATTCCCAGCAAATCAGATTTTTCTGGTTAGGGAATGGTAGTGTGTCTTTGTCAATTATTAAAATAGACGTTATTGGTGTCTTCCTGTTAACATCAAAAAAGTTATTTATATTATTATCAATCTTGAAGAGGCAGTTAAAAGTAAAATTAAATTATTGCTCTACTAATGCCCCCAAGTCAAATATACACATTGCAGATAAACAATTTCGAGCTCGATTCTAAGGTCTTCAAGGAGTGTTTCAAACCTGATAGTCTCCAGCTTATTGCGTACCCTTGTGGTTTCTTTTCCATCTTTTTCTCCGTCTAATATCTGATTTCCGCTCCTTGGGGGAATTTTTCTCCCCCATCGAGAATCCTATGGGATATGAAATCTTAAATAGGTGAGACATTCACTGAATCCGCTTATTTATTATGTATCACAACTTCTTCTTCAAAGGGTCCTACTGTATCAACATGATAAATTGGTGAGCACGGTGTAATATAAATTTGGTGATCCATCGACAGACGGAAGGCCAATGACAGTGAGAATGATACCTATGTAACTCTTGAGTTTTATCGCTTGTAGAACTCATACTGTAATAATACCAAATAAAATACTTAGTATTTTCCACAATTTTATTCGAAATTCGTCGTTATTTTCACTATATACATTATATTCCTATATAAATAGGGGAATTTATTAAAGATTCATTAGAGATAAATATTTATTTGTAGGGATAGGTATTGATTAAAGACACAGTTATTGGAGCTCTGAATAAGGAAATTATCAGATAGATTCAACAAGAATACAAAGAATTTTTATGTGGTTAGTGAAACACAGTCATCGTAGACGAGTGTTGAATTTGTCAAAGGATTACTTAGACCACTTATTGACTTAAAACTTTTAATTTCAGAAAAAATTCAGCTTGTATTTCTTTTAGTTCAGCTCCTTTTTCGTCGATTCTAATTCACGGGAGTCTCCTCATTACAGGGCAGGGTGATGAATTAACCTTCCGGCGGGCGCGCCTTTTTTCATACCATGAGCGGGCGCGCTGTGCACTGCGTGCACGGTGCTTGCATTCTTATTTCGATGCGATGTTATCTTAAATTATGATATTTTTTGTAAAAATAATAACACATTACTTGTTTGTTGGTGATTAAAATTTATTTTCCAACATTTTACAAAAGGTTATCACCAATAAAAATCTTGTTAATAGATTTCTCCTCTGCATGTCTAGCTCGGCGACAAATCTTCTTCGTTGTCTTCCAGGCAAGGGTGGCAAGTAACAGTAACTTTCGAATGTTTTTTACATACAAATCTGCCACATTTATCACATTTTACTGTTGAATTATTATTAACACACAGCTTACATCGCCCTCTCTTGGCTGCTCCAACGGCTTTCTTTTCCTCAACCTGCGGGCGATAGCGCTTCAGATACGCAGACAAATCAGAAGGCAAAGTAAAGATTGTAGATCTCATAATTAGGTCCTCTTTCATTAGTCCCATGGCTAAATCTTTCAAAAATACTCTTCTCCTATAATGCTCTTTCTCTTTATGCTTGCCGAAAAACAAAATTTGTGAGTTTATTCCCGCGATGTTGAGAAGCGCGAAAAATAAAGCAAGGGGCCATCTCCTCGTTATTCTTGCTACGGAGTAAGCTGCACACATTTTATCTACTGTGTCTACTGCTCCTTTAGTTCTGTTGTAATCTAAAATCATTACTGGCTTTTTCGTAGCAGTATCTACATCCTGTGAATCATGCATAGTCGATAGTAAAATAACGGCTTTGTTTACTTTGGGCACATACGAGACTAAAGTGGAGTTTTTCTGAAAGCCAAACAGAGTAGAATTTACTTTCCTCGACTTATTCGGTAGAAATTCTTTGGGAATCTCCCGCTTGTTTTTGCGCATTGTCCCTAGCAAAGTTATTTTTTTCGAGAGTAAATATTGGGCTAAGGAATAATCCGTGTACCAATTATCCGTGGTCAAGTTTCGATTTCCATTTTCAAATGGTTGAACTAGACGTTTCACCACCTCAGAAGGAGAATTAGAAACTTTATATTTCCCTTCCATTTGCTGTCCACAATACACTTCCAAGTTACCCGTATAAAACGATTTTGCGTCGCAACAGAGAAAAAGTTTCAGCCCATACTTTGCCGGTTTACTAGGCATGTACTGCACGAAGCTACAGCGACCTCTGAATGGGTGCAGCATCTCATCAATAGTCATATATTCTCCGATCGTGTAATGTTTTTTCAAATTGCCTACAAATCGGTCCAGAATATTACGTATGGCTGCTAATTTATCGGTCCTTCTTCTGACTTCTCTTGTTGCTGAATCATCAAATCGAATGCAACGTAGTAGAAACAAAAACCTCTTGTAACTCATTAGTGCTCGAAGAGCAACAATTCCAGTACCATCTTGACTCCACATTTCTAAGACATTAGTATGATGACCGTGTTTTACAGCAATCAGAATTAGAGCTCCAAATAACGCGAGGATTTCTGTTACTGAGGTAACTTGAGCATCCCTATCTCTAGAGTAATTCACTTCCGTGCGTTTACGATCGATGTACAAATTGGTGAATTTAACTATATCCTCCACCATTTCTCTGTCAACCATTTTTTGAAATGCTGATACTTCGTTGGTAATATCCATTGCACTGGACTTCAGTCCCGGTTGTAATTTACAAATGTTTTTCCCCTTTGTTTTAGTTTTCACCGTAAATGGAGTGTTTTTCCAAAAGAATGCATTCTCGGTAGGAGTTACCTTTGGGTTTTTAGATTTACTCCTTTTGGGATAAGATGCTTGCGCAACCCCTCTGCCGACGAAGTAATCCTTCCTTCCAGCGGTAACGGCTTCTGGAATCTCGTCATCAGAACCCTCTTCCTCCGAATAACTCTCTACTTCGTCTTGAAGTATAACTTCAGTTTCGCCTTCGGAGCCATCATCTTCGAAAGTGTCGCCTTCATTTTCCTCCTTGACGAAGTCCAGAAGAAACTTCGAAGCGATGATTCCATGGTTTCTGTGAGAGTAATAATACGTAGATTTCTAATACAAGTTCTAAAAGTTTTCATAGATAAAAAGAATATAATTTCAGATATTTGGAGTAATTGTAAATGCACTTACGTGGAAGAAATATCCATTTCCAAAGTAACACGCGTCACTTTTTGCGGCTGGCGGCGTCACGAACAATTCGACACTCGAGTGCTTTGCTATCAGCTAGTTTTCCTATTATTCGAACGATATCACCATAAATACGTTGTACTTTTGCGTTGTTTCACCATAAACACCTCCACAACTGTCTAAGTTGCAGGGCTTGAATGCTCGCTTTTATATCCATAACGGATGCACCCTTCAGATATAAATTTTTGAGGTATGTCTCTAAAGAGGGTGTAGTGAGGGCGGAGAATATTGTGACATTGTCACAAGACCGATATCTCAACAAGTATTCTGCAATTCGGACCAGCTGCATCCACTAGGCGGCGCCGGCCTGCCGAGCGGCTACTAGATGCTCTCGCGCTTTCCAGCAGCTTAGCGAAGCTGACTCTTTCGTAAGTTTTCCGTTCGTATCTGAAGTAAACACTATATCGCAAAAGGACGTCCACGCCCTAAGAAGGCTAACAGAACAACGAAGGAAAGGGATCGGAATCGGTAAAGTTACGAAAAAATGTTTTCCCCAGCAAAAACCAGACCCCGTGCACTCAGTGCACGAACGCGCACAAATTTTTTAGGTATGCCTCTAAAAAGGGTTTGCTGAGGGTGGAGAGTATTGTGACATTGTCACAAGACCGATATCTCAACAAGTATTCTGCAATTCGGACCAGCTGCATCCACTAGGCGGCGCCGGCCTGCCTAGAGCGGCTACTAGATGCTCTCGCGCTTTCCAGCAGCTTAGCGAAGCTGACTCTTTCGTAAGTTTTCCGTTCGTATCTGAAGTAAACACTATATCGCAATAGGATGCCCACGCCCTAAAAAGGCTAACAGAGCAACGAAGGAATAGGAAAGGGTTCTGAATCGGTACCATCACGAAAAAATGTTTTCCCCAGCAAAAACCAGACCCCGTGCACTCAGTGCACGGACGCGCCCGCCGGAAGGTTAAGTATGAAAAGTTAGTTGCGCGGGGCTCTCGACAACCGAATTACGACGCTGAATCAAAGCAGTAAACGACGGAATAACAATCAAGGTGGATTTACCAATATATAAGTGAAAAAATAGGAAAAAAATCCTTTTGTAGTTTCGGGTGCTTTTCAATTATAAACTAACGAATTGACGTAACACAAGTATGAATGAAAGAGAATGCTGGTCACGTAAAAATGTTATCATTATAAATCTCTTGCGAATAATTTTATTTCCATTAAGGTGTAGCAGCCAAACGAACGGTAGTGCTTGGTTACATTTTTTTCTCATCAACTCATAATCATAATATGAAAATTCGATAATTATTTATTGTACAATCATCCTTCTTTACGTTGCATCTACTCTTTAATTCTATGTTATAAATGAATTAAAAGTCAAGAGTTCCTAATAGTTTAGAACAAACGATTGCACATTCCGTAAACCTGTGGCGTACATAATTACTCTTAATAGACGGTCAATAACAAGCATGACGTTAATTGCGACAAATCGTAACCTTTTCGATAATAGCGAAGCCTGTTAATGGATGAGTGATAAAATAATTCCATCAAAAGTGGGCGACATTTTCAAAGGCACAAAGCGAAGGGGATAAGTCTTCGGAAGAATCAATGAGTCGCGAAAATTTTAATTTCATTATTCACAGAGTAATGATCCCGTGATAAGCATTGTGGCTGATAGACGTGAAACGAGGTCACGTCCGTTGACAAGTGCTATTTATTCCGCGAGCCATCGCATCACAAAATCAGCCCGCAGAGTAGTCCTTTGTGCCTAACTTCATTAGCTCATCCATGATGAATACGTTACGGAAAGGTAAAGAATAACGGAGCGCTTGTTTCCTTTTCATTTAAAATCAGTGGACTGAAATCCTGCCAAACTATCAGAGCTCTTTCGAGGAATTTAAGGTCAGCTGAAGCTTTGAGCATGTCCCGCTGGAACTCTACCCCTGAGCGGGCGCTCATTCTTTTGGCGCAAGAGCAGGCAATATTTCTGAGTGGAAATCATCCTCAGCAGTCCCGCGCGTGACTTGCAGAAGGCATGGAATGGAATCATATTTTATATCCAAAGAGTAGAACGCTCTGAATTTGTCCTATAAGCAGGCAAACGGGAGGGATAAAGTCAGTAAAGTTTGCATAGACATTAAAGAATTATTTAAAGCAATGTGTTGTCCTGTCGTATATCTTATCATTGTTTATTATTCTGGTTTCCCATTCAGTTTTCCTATCGAAGGATTATAGTAGCTGAGTAAATAGTAAAAGGAGTACTTCCAATGCAGTATACAGTTCTTTCCTTAGATCAGGGGTGTCAAACTAGCCAGCAGCGTGCTGTTTACTCCTAACTAAATTTAAGTATACACTATATTCACTATATCCATATCATATTTACTAATTTTACCTATTCTGTTACTCAATTTGCACAGCTGCTTTGAGTACTTTTGTAATAATGAATTATGGAATGTATAGAAACATTTTCACTCGAAACAATTTTCTTTTTGCTCCACTATCGAGAAACTGTAATTAAGATAAAGAAAAATATGTAATTAATAATTATTCCACCGTAAATTACACAGTTGTGTTGCAGTAATAGACGCTACGTACATGTTGCAAAACATAATCATGGATACGATTAGATACTTGATTTAAAAAATATTGTAAATGGTAAATTCTACTAATTTAACGCATATGGACGTTTACTCTTATAGCTGAAGCCACCATTTGCCTCCTCACTAGCTTTTTAAAAAATTGAGATGAAAATGCTGAACGAAATTTGTGGTAGAAAGGTTTGCGTCAGTTAGTCTTAACCCTTGCGTGAATGTGTAATTCTGAAGTAGCTTATCAATTATGCGGCAAACCTTTTAACCCCGGGTAAATCCCTCCTAAATGAGAATGAATTAAAAATGCTTTCAAGCTGAAAAAGTGACTTTCATGTGCTATATTACAAAATAATTTACATTGCGAGCCGCAAGAGAGAATTTGGAGGGCTGCCAGTTTAATGATAAGTGTCTTTTAAAGATGTGTTGTCACCTTTGCAATTTTTTGATGCGATCTACTGATAAACTTAAGTCTTTAATCCTTTTAAATGTGTATCTGCTTGATTAAAGTTTTCAATTAACAACTAGTTTTTCATGGCTTTCCCAGCAATTGGTGATTTCGAATTGACATGAAATATGAACGTAATCCATCTTGTAATTATTAAAACTTGATCAACTAAAGCTCTCGTTTGTAATATTTTTTTGTGGCTAGCGTAATTTCTTTGCCTTATTTTCCCGTTACTAGCTGTTACTCCTCATTGACATTTTAATTGATTATTCGACGCTTTGAACGAGTTCACATGAGCTAATGATTTTCGAAGTGTATGCCAATGTAAAAAATATATATCGAGTGATGCGCGGATCCTGTTTCTACACTTCGAATCGACTGAATTATTCAAATTTCGGATTCGATAGGCTAAATATTCGATTTGATACACGATGTTATGTCGGCTTCTCGTGATATATGTATTCCTTACCCGGAGCTCGCGTTAGCTTCTCCTACTTATCGTCCCCACTGAAATAACATTGCAGATTTAAAATATCGAAATTAGGTATAATTTCATAATTGTAGTCATTTTGATCGGAAAATTATTTTTGGTTATAAGTTTACTCACATAAATTATACCATAAAATTTTCTTGTAGAACATCGAAAAGCGAAACGATTACGAAAAAATGATTTTCCGCTGATTGAAGTCGTACTCGATTTTTGTTTTGATTCAAGTTTTGCAGGTATTTATTTATTTGGTTTGACATCATTGTTGAGAGAAAAATTAATTCGATTTGAAAGTTTGCACTTCTAAAATAATGCAATAATGTTTTTGTTTGTGATAAAAACAAGAAAAGGTACATTATGTGACTTCTACTCTTTCAATCAAGAACAGTATAGGTTAAAAAGAGGTTTTATCTGACCGTAAACTTTAATTCGTAGTCTTGAAATCGGTCACAGTACAATCAAAGGATTTTATTTAACTTACTTGATTGGAAAAAAAACTTCAGAGAATGCACTTAAAACTATCGTTTAGCTTTGAAGGTCAGAACAAAAATCACCAATAACTAATCCAAAACGTTTTCATCGAAGCGTTTTAACGGAATCACTCTTCTTTCGGGAAAAGAAAGCAATAAAATCCGATCGATCAGGGCCTTCTGCCGTCCTTCCGTAACCCAATTCAGCACGCCAGGTTCGTTTTCCCGAACTGGAGTAGACCGATTCTCCCAGCGATCAAAACTTCTCCACATCATAGCCTAACTTTGGGGGATACGCTTTGCTCCCTTCAGGAAACAGGAAGGAATTAACGAACGGTAGAATGTTTCTCGAAAGAATCCTCCGGGATGAGGTTACGCGAAAACGAGATAAAAGAAGATTCCCTCGATTCGTTTAGGGGAGGAAGTTTTCGGAAAGTGGCCGGAAAGCAGGGAAGGATGGGTATAAAAGAGTTGTGTGCAGTTGATGCCCTAATTAACGACGATCGGTGAGTTGGTAACGAGAGAGTTCGGCGGTGATACGATTCTTCCCCGACCTTTCTTCGAGCTCTTTTCAGAGGAATTCCTTCGCATTCACTGAGTCAAAAGGCGAGAGATGGGATTGCTATCCGCGTAGGCGATGTTAGGGAGTCTCTTTTCAGTCTACGTTACTGCTCCAGATGATGTGGGTCGGAGATTAAGGAGGTCACTTAATTGTTTGCCAGACGATCTACATCGGGGATGAACGGCAGGTGAAAAGGCGCGGGGTTTAGCGGTGCATGCTTAACTCGCGCTGCGCTCTTGCAGTTCTCTTGTGCGCCAAGACATAATGGCTCTTTGTGTTCAGGTAGTTCTTAAGAAGTTTTATGAAAAGAATTTCGAAGGAGTTATGGAAATATTAATACTGTAATTTCAGTCTGTTTTCAAAATGCCCCTCTGAAGATGCTTTGTTGTGCGTTTAGATGTAGGTACTGTTTGAATGAAATCTAGATGTTCAGGCGATACCTTGGAAATACTCTTGGAAAATTACAAGTTTACTTCTTCATTACTTAGGTACTGTTAGGTTCTTTCTCTTGCTGTTATTAATTTACCTTGATTTTCTAATCGTTTGTTGCATTTAAAATGTGAAGAATCATCATTATCTCCTAATAAAGCTGTGAGGAGGATTTTCATCGAAAAGAAAAATATGAAGCTCTCAGGCTGCACTCGAGTTGCATGTTGACCAGATTTTAACAGTTCATTTTACTTGGTAAATGAAACTAAAAAAAGTATATATATATATTCTGAGTTTGTGCACAGAAGGTCGAAAGTTACCTATCTCCGAACTCAACGGAAGAAAGGGAGTTAAAGAAGCAGTACGTGATGTAAATTAGACGACTTATGAATATGACCCGAAAGAATCATACAGTAGATTCTATCGAACGGGAAAAGCGAATAGAAAGCAACTGACTTAAAAACAAGCTTGGAGTGAGATTTTTTCAATGGATAATTTCAATTTTGAAGGAGTCCTTGCTAGTTTGAAATTCTCGTTTTATTTGGTTACTCGTAACTGTACAGAATTAGAAGCTGATGATCATGCAGAATGTTGGGCGAAATCAACTTGGAAGCGCTCTGTGAGTCCCAGCTGAACTCATTAAAAGAAAGTTGGTCGAGTCCTCGAGTATAATGAATAGCAATTTACATAAATAAATGAACAAATGTCTGAAACGCTTTCTACGGATTTCGTCCTTTCCTCTCATAGAAGGGTAAAGAAATAAAAAATCTAGTTTTATTGCGAATAAATGCCAATGGTATGATCGAGAGGATTTTTTTGCTACTAATGCAAAGTTTTCAATAAATTACATTCCTGCTTTCTTTGGCCGAGTGACATGTCCGCAAACACGTATGATTCCTAAATATTATAAATATTATCTATTTGACTATAATTTCATACTAGAAATGTTTCCTTTTATTTTTTACCTCACATTTTGATTAGTTTTATTTCTGACCATCGATAAAGTGAAATATCTTCTGCATTAGTAGAAGTCAGTTGAAAGATAATTAATAGATTATCGTAGTTTCTCATGAATATTCAATTAATTATGAACACTTAGATCCTATTAGTGATTATCTGTTTCTTATTATTATCCATATCTTAGTAAATATGCAATACATGCATTTTTTTGTCTCCTTGTCATTTTCTCGAATAAGAGTCACCTCTTGGGTTAATATTTTCTGTTTAAATTCCTTGAAAAAGCTATATGTGAATTTTACGTTATCATTACTTGTGTAATAAGCAGCAAAATTAGGTAATAACAATATGCTAGCCTTTTTTATCGTGAAATTCGTTTTCGTCAACACTTTGAGGTTAAGATGTTCTCAAGATAGTAGGAGAAACTTTCGTCATGATGGAGAAAAAAACCGGTGAAACTCTAAATAATATACAAAATTGAGTAATCAATGCTGCGGAAACCTAAGCATTAAATTCATTAAGATGTTTACCATTTTCGGTTAAAAGGCGCAAATTTTATATGGTGGGAATTAGCATTTTTTATTTCATATGATGTTTTCAAAAAATTAAAAAGATACTGTGGATAGTGTTTGGAAGAGATTTAATTCATAGAGAAGAACTGGTTATAAAATCATGATTCCAATCTAAACGAAGTTTCCCCGTTTTCATATCCCGATCTCAAATAAGTAATAAGAAGAGAAAGTATCCGTGTCATTTTCTGCACCTAATAAAGAAGCTCTTCTTGACTTAGCAATTGGAAAATTTCTTTGTAGAAGCCCAGTAGTATGTACAACCGTTTAGCCTGCCTTCACTAAACGCAATGATATAGAAGAAGTGTGAAAATTGTGACTGCAGCACATCAGAGAAGTATCGCTCATTCGGATGGCCAATTCCCCTGTTGTTAAAGGGAATGTAACTCTTAGTCACCAGTTTTCCCTCTAAGTTTTCTGTTTTTTAACGGATAAATTAACATTTTAGTTCATAGTTTATCGATTTGGATTTATTCTAGCGCAAGATCGCTTTTTAGTAAGTTTCATTAGCGATCAAACACAAGCTAATTTAACAAGGGTCATATTTAATTGAAAATCAATATAAATTTGCAGTGTTCTGACGTTTGGATAATGATTTATTTTAATAAATAAGAACTCCTTATGAAAGAAAGAGGCTAATCCAGGCCGTAATATGTCGTTCGGCTTTTCTTTATTTATCTTTATCTACTATGTTTTAAGGTAAATTATTTTTCGAATGCGGCTTCATAAAGTAATGCCTTTGCTTATTAAGTTCACGGCAACATCTTTCACATCTTTCATGTTTTGAAGTTTAACCCTACTGAATCAACTGCAAACAACAAATTGTGACTGGTAAAAGTCGGGATACATATAGCGGAAATCGGAGATATTGGAATGCAGAAAAATATCACGATGAAGAGAAATGTTTTTTATCAAAACTGTTTTCTTTGAGTTTAAAGGCCTTACCAGTACATTAATAGCCTGTTTCTCCTTGAATTAAGCGCCATTTGATTATTTTTATCTCCATCGTCTTTGAAATATATTCGTGGCTCGAAAATAATACCTTTAAATATTTTTGGCACCACGAATGAGTTTGGTTATATATATCCGCATGCCGACAAATAGAGGAAAGTTGGAGGGGGCAAGAATAGCTAATCGACGCCCAACAGCTGCCGACGGTAGTTGAGCTAAAGTTTTTGTCGCCAAGTTTGCGAAGGTGTGGCGGCAACTTCTTTATCCATTTAGCAGATTCTTGAAGCGTGATATTTATTACGGATCAAGTCCAAAAGTTCACTAATCTCCTAATGGATTATTAAGCCTCGTTTGCGATTTTAATTATTCTCCGTTTTCCATTCGTGGGAAAATCGCGTGTTTATTGCCGTAGGAATTAGAGCGTCAAACAGTGGAGGCACTCGCTTGGATAATTACTTAAAAATTACATTTTGGTTCAATATTTTAGGGGATATCATAAATCTGCTTGGAATATACCAAAATTGAACTCAAAACTTATCTCATCTACCGCACGCATACGGTCTTGTTTACCGTTTCGTTCATAGTGGATGAATCTTTTTGGTATTTCTTTCAACGCAATGCTAATAACGATTTCCAAACTGAATACTTGTTTGTTGCTTGATTCGATTAGTTTTTCTTCTCTTCCTTTTCTGAGTGATTCCATGAATTATTCATCGCTGATATTAGTTTTAACTCATTAAATCATTCTCTAATATGAAGGCGACTTTACGTAAAACTAGTCACAGTAATTAGTACTATACCGATGCTTTCATTCAAATATCCCTTAATGGACTGCTTAATGGATATTTAATATCATACGCGTAACTGGTAATTGTAATAACCAATTTAACCTCGCATATCAAAATAATTCGTATATGCGACCTGAAATCGCTTAGTCTAAATTTTCATTTTTAGACTTCACAATTTATCTACCTGCAGCGTTCTCCTTACAGTATTAGCTATGAATAGAGTTAAACGTATCCTTTAATTGGGATGGAAACGTATTCTACCGAGTACGATTTGAAATGCAAATCAACGGAGGTCTTCTTCCCGTGTAATCGAAGCCACTAGAATTTCGAAGAACTTAGCCAGTTAGTCACTAGTTTGAGCGGGAATTGAAATTAACGAATAAATTGGGATGGATGATTGATCGGACAGGAACTGGCCTCATTTCCCTAAAATTAAAATTCGTATGTGTTTCATTTCAGTATTGCAATGCACTTCACTGTGAGGCAGGGAAACTATAGTTAATTTCCTGCAAGTTCGATATACTATTCTTGTCGTATTATCATTTTAATTAGTATAGTACGCTTTGTCACAGGAAGGCTTGGATTGAAAAACACGTGTAGTTAAACTATTCAGGTGTTTATTAAATGTCTAGGTAATTTAATCTATTTTGGGAACTGCGACGACTATATAATCTATGCGTATCTTAGGATAACTAGTAAGATTCGAACGCACGATCACTTTTCAGGAGGTGCGAGAGTTCAATTAGCTTTCCACTTTGTTTTCTTATAACGAGTAAGAATAATGAGGTAAATATGATGAGCAATTTATTAGTTTACACAAATAAGATGAATGTAAATCGAGTCTCCTTCATACGTGCTTTCATTGAACCAAGTTGTTTCAGAATTTGGAATGGAATACGTGGGGTTGGAGAGATTATGCATAAATTCTTACTCCGAAAAAAATTTTAATGGGAAAATACGAATAAATGAGAAATACACAGATGCAGAAAATGCATACATACCACTTACGATGTTGAGAAAGACCGTTCAATTAGCTTGATGGACCAAGAGGGGAATTCTCTGGAGTTGAACTAAAGACATTATATTGAATTGCCTTTACAAACCTTTCTACGGAGTCATTTGTCTAATAACCAAAGTTTTCTTTTCTTTTCCCTTGGATAGAGCTATGAACCACATGCCGATGTCAGTTCCCTTTTCTTTGCTATTTTCTTTCCTCCGATATTCTTCCATCTTTGTGCGTCTTTCCTTTCATCGGGACACATTAGTCCCGTTTTCTACTCCATTCTGCCTTGGAGTCCCTCCAATGCTAACACTATTTCGAAGAATATTTCTTTTGTGTCTATTCATTTAGTCGCTCGTATACAAAGCCTTTATCTTCTATATTGCCATATTTTTATATACTGAATTCACTCTGCTCCAGCCCACCGTATTGGATTACGAATTTAGGAATATTCCGAATAATGGAAAAATACTTAATAATAACTAAACTACACAAATTTAACTACACAATGTAACTTGTCGGATACTTATATGGAGGAATTCTGCAATAGTAGCCATCTTGATATGAAAACGCTAAGTAATTTCCACATAAGAATTTTTTAATGCGAAACGTTTCATCAACGAGTTGACATCTTCAACCCGTTGACGAAACTTTTCCTATTAAAAAATTCTACTGGGGAAATTACTTAGCGTTTTCATTCTAGATGAATGTAACTTGTCGTTCAGAAGACACAATATTGAATAATGCATCTTAGGGCCCTTCTTAAAAAATCGAATCCGCGGTTGCTCATCAAGAGAGAGCGTTGCCAACTCGGCTGTGTTTATTCCCTCTCATGATGGGAGCCATAAAGTGAATGCAACTCTTACGTGGAGGGCCGAAACACAGTGTTTTGGGCCAGTTTCGATAGAGAAAACGGGCTCTCTTTTGGACGTTTCCGAAAAAGCTGCGACTGGGAAAGGAAGATACGGTTCCAGGAACGACCCATACGGAGAGAAAAGTTTTTCTCAGCCGTTTTGCAGACCTCTTAAGGAAACGCGGAAAATTATTTTTCCGGAGTGTTCCTTGCTTTCTGTTTCGGGGATCCCTTTTCCTTTCTTCTTTACTCCCGACCTGAAATCTACCTCTTCCCCCTGTTCTCCCTTGAGACCCGCCGTTGTTGTTTCTCTTTCCACTCTCTGAAGGCCCGCGGGATAAAATGAGGTGCTGAACAAGAAAAAGACGGAAAGATTCCACGAGATGGCCCACACAAAAGAAAAAGGAGCTGAAAAATATATAAAAAGGGGACCATTTTTAACGGGCCCGTATACATTTTCTGCCGGTGTTTTATTAAAGGAGATAAAGTCATCCTTTCTCTCTCTCCTTCTCCCGATTCTGAATATACATTTTTCTTTGGAGGACAAATTTTACGGGTTGCGCAGATCTTAGATTTTCTGCATCTTTTATTCGGTATGCAGGAAGGTTGCCCACGTTCTCGAGTCTTCGGAATGAATTAAGGAAGCGGAGTAATTAAAAAGGGAAGCGTAACTGGGGGAGTTTGCGGTGGGAAAGGCTCCCTGACGGAAGTTCTGCATGAGCCAACCGTACTATTCAGGGTTACGTCACGATATCTCTTATGTTTGCGTTCCGCTCTGTTTTCTCTCAATGTCCTCATTCAATGCCTTCTTGAATGTAGTGTCAACATTGAAGGATACCTTATTTATTCTTCGAGCAGTATCTCCCTTCATACTGTAGCATTTGCCCTTTAAGGTAATCTTCTTCGTGTGTTCAAATAATTTTGATCGGTCCTTATTTTTTCATCGAGTCCATATGCGTATCTTGTTAACATTCGTTCACGTTCTGCATGTCTGAAATTGTTTTATTTAGCATTTTTACTCATTTATATAGTTATTTATACTCTTTATTAAGTTCAAAAGTTGTATATTTTTATTTATAAATTTTAATTATTCATAAGATTTACTTTTATTTGTTTTAATTACTATGCAAATTTCATAATTTTAATCAGTTTCGATTATTACGGTCTTGTCTATTTATTTAGCAAATTAGGTATTTCTCAAGTTATTTTATATTTCATAAATCAGTTCAATTTATTTACCCATCGATTTTATTTTTAACGGAATTAGGTCATTCGTACGTTAATTTTAGTGATTTATTTAGCACTGCATGAAATTAAAATTCGTCGGTATATTAGGTGCTTGAATTAATTTGTATCCGAATTTAATTTAACCATCCATCAATTTTTAATTTAATTTAAAATTTTTATTCCTTGATAATTTAGTTAACGAAGGCGAAAACGTCAAATCCAGACGGTGAAATTATTTTAAATTATGTACTGTAATCATTACGTTATGCATATTATGATTTTCTTGTCTAATGAAAATTTAAGCCTGCATTTCCAGCCCAAAATTTTTAAAAATATATTTTCATTAAAACTCACATACTCTGAAGCAATTCTGCCGCGAGGAATCTCAAATTAATACTGCCCGTTACGACATTCCTGTTACTGTTAGATTCCATCTCTCGGATATAACTCACTTTATGAAAACAATGGTATGAGATTTAGTTAGAATGGAAAAAGTAAGATAATTTAGTTTTATTAATTGAATTATTCATCATGGGAGCATGTTCTTCATTTTATTACATTAAATTTAGTTATTGCAAAAAAGAAAAATAAAATTAATTCAATGAAAGGAAAGATTTTTATAAGAATGAGCTAGAATTGAGTTCGCGAAGGCGGCCGAAATATTACGGAAATTAAACTTCGTTATGAGAAAAGGAAAGGCATATATAATTCCTTCTTTCAGAATGAGATAGGATTCAGAAAATAAACCCGTAAATTTACAATTACATGCACCTTAGAAATGTAGTAAGATGTGATATTTAAGTATTCGTAAAGAAAGAAAAATCAATCATCATACAAAAATGAATATATTTATGCGCTAAATCCTGTAGTACAGATTTATCGATTGACCTATTTTAAAGGATTCATATACCATATGTCGAACTAATTATTAGGCAGTTATGGGAAATTCATTCATTATTCAACAGTAAAATTATAAAATCGCGCTATTTTCATGATAGTTTGTCATGTCTTTTTTTAATCGGAAATTGCGGAAGAGGTAGTGCACATTACCCCCATTCTATGAATAATTCTACCAAACAATGATTGATTTTCATGCATAAAGGCAAATTGACCCGTTACCAATAAATAGAAACCATTAAAAATAATAATAAAATCTGATCAGTGGTGACAATATTTGATGCACACAAATATAAGAATATTTAAATTTTAAGGAAATCATAGTGATTGTGTTAAATTGATCTCCGGAATGATATTCTAATCAAATTTCAATAAATCTTCGATATCAGAGAATATGAAGATTTATGTAATACAAAGAAATCGGAAATGCTTCGGAAGATTAGAAACACCCACACAATGAAATCCGAAGTACTTATTTGCGTTAGCGACTCTAAAAATTTTGTTTTTTACAAAATATCTAAAAGTAAATCACATGGACGATTCCGTTTTCGATATAAATTTCAGGATAACTAAAATCACAACAATGTTGCAAACCCTCAAAGACATGTGAAGTAATTTCAAGTTTACGAGCGAAATTTCAGGATTTAAATTAAATACGATTCTGTCAAATTTGTATTTTACTGATAATTTTCACGTAATATTAACTTCTACAAGCCATTTATTGGAGTATTAAAACCATACATTTTCAAAGAGAAAATATTTTTTAAGTTTCAAATTTCAAGACGCGTATTCATATTCGCAACTTAATGACTGGGTTATGATGATTTCTATCAATGCGATATTTTTTTCTACAGTATTTATTCTCGAGTGTTACATCAAGCAGGATAGAAAAATATATGAGAAGCATTAGAAGTGCACCTATTGGTGGAGATTAATGGTCCGCTAAGTGGAAAATCCAAGTGAGCGACGCACTTCAATGACGAGGCTCACATTACTCGATTCACCTTGATTCATCTGTCACCATGAGATGGAGTGCCCTCTTTGGAGCACCATCTATTCCATCCATTATTCCAATAGTGAATACTTTCTTCTTATGATGGATCGAAATACTATTGTTTCAATGTATTTACTGAAAGTAAAACTCACCTCTGTGAATATAGGACCAATCCGACGAATGTTTTACATAATATGTTGTTTTTCTCACATTTTTACTCCTACATAATTAGGTCGACCAGTAAATCCATGCCTATTACGTTATTCCGTTTCGGCGCGCAAATACCTACATTTAACCTCCATTCTCAGAACTTTATATAAATTTTCATCAATGTACTATACTCCTCAAAACTTTCCTATGTTTCAGACACATTCACACATCTATTATTTGCTATCACCAAATTCGTGTAACGACTTGAGGAAGCTTTCTTGACCTTAATTTTTAGAATGAAAGCTTTTCACCATCATTTTCTGAGTGTCAAAAAAGCGTCAAATACTATGCAGCAAAAGGCATGAATCTATCTCAAAAATCATATCCATATCAGCATAGAAAAGCTGTTACACAGCTCATGGAGGTTAGTGGAAAACACTATTGTTTCCTTTTGCTAGAAACATCTATCCTCATCTCTTTAAGACTTTTTTAATATATAACATATCATTATTACCACCTTTACTAGTAATACACTGTTATCATGAAGATATATATGGAAAACTTGGAAATATATGCATTTCTTCCCTAGAAAATGTTAAGTTCATCACGGTTTTTCATTACGCCAAAATTAATTTTGTGGAGATTTTCTCGATTAAATGAAAAGATTTTGAGAGGTCGCGGTCATAAAATTCCACATCATTTGCGAATGTCATACGTTCGGCCAAGGTTCTCCCATGGCTGAATGCTTGTCGAAATGCAAAAATATGTACGTCAAAAGCGATGAATGTCATTGAGATATGTATAGAATCGGGGCCGACTTTACGTTATTTTTTCAGGAGGCTCTCTGATACATCTGAGCTCTTATGAATGAAGGTCATGAAGAGCATAGAAGTGGATCGCGGTCGCGAATGATTTAACATCGATACGAGACGCTTTTAGAACGAATGGGGGTAAACGAGAAAAATGTATTTATTTGAGTACAGTTTATTCTATATATGAGAGAGTGGTGAAATAAAGTTTTGGTACGTCGAGTAAATGTTTAAGCTCTTGATAACTTACAATATTCATTAAAAGAATAGCTTGAAGCTATGCTGTGGCCTAACTGTTTTGATCTGCTTTCCGATCACATTATACAACTACTATTCTGCCGATCAATTGATGGAGACAACTTCCACTTCATCCAAAATTTTGTCATGATGGAATGCTTATGTTTGCAATATTATTTTTAAGAAATTTTTAAGGTATCAACCCTCGATAGTCCATATACATTTGGAATGTTTATTCAGTTGATTTGTTACTGAAATATTGCTAAAAATTAAAGATTTAAATTCTGTAAAATTATTAGTAATTACATTAGGGAATTCTTCATAGATTTTAGTTTTCTTGTCTCACGTCAACAAAATCCGAATAAAATATTTTATTTTAAAGTTAAAGCTGATATAAGATTACCTATCTGTATTAATAATTTCTTAAGGCAGGTACTAATACCTAGCGAAAATTCTTCAATACCTAATAGTTGTGGTCATCATCACCTATCTATACATATCTCTATCTATAAAAGAAAGCAGTTCCAAATTTACTCATTTGATGTAATCTATATATATTAAAAACGTAACGGTGTCTGTCTGTCCGTCTGTCTACAAAAAGTGTTTTTCTCGCCAATGCCAAGAGCTAGAGCGATGCTGAAACGTGCATTCAAAGTAGACTGCTGCACCCTACAATGTGGCAAAATTTTCTTATACCTGAACGGCCCCAGTTCGTATCCAGAGAAGAAAAACCGTTCTCATAAGAAATGCACGTAAACCTCACTTTTATCGGTTGCAGGCTATATTTCTTTTACAAAATTAAATTAGAAACAATAGGCTTACGAAATCGAGATTAGCACCAAAAGAAAGAGAAATGAATAAAGATTCTTATTTTGGTCGTGAAATATCGTTATCGGGTCGAAATGGCGAGAATTCGCTTAAAATAAACGGAAATTTCGTGAAATTTTGAGGCTGTAAACAACCAATCCCCTTGACGACGAATGCGATTGTTGAAACCGAGGTATTGCGTTTTTCCATAAGAATACACTATGATTAATATGCCCATATGATAGTAATTATTAAAAATGAATGATAGTACATGTTCATAGTCCAGATGTCTGGTCCAGACCAAACAACTGCACCCAGAGGGTGCATGCGTGCGGCTAGTCTATATATATTAAAAACGTAACGGTGTCTGTCTGTCGGTCTGTCTGTCGGTCCGTCTGTCTACAAAAAGCGTTTTTCTCGCCAATGCCAAGAGCTAGAGCGATGCTGAAACGTGCATTCGATGTAGACTGCTGCACCCTACAATTTGGAGAAATTTTCTTTTACCTGAACGGCCCCAGTTCGAACCCAGAGAAGAAAAACCGTTCTCATAAGAAATGCACGTAAACCTCACTTTTATCGGTTGCAGGCTATATTTCTTTTACAAAATTAAATTAGAAACAATAGGCTTACGAAATCGAGATAAGCACCAAAAGAAAGAGAAATGAATAAAGATTCTTATTTTGGTCGCCAAATATCTTTATCGGGTCGAAATGGCGATAATTAGGTTAAAATAAACGGAAATTTCGTTAAATTTTGAGGCTGTAAACAACCAATCCCCTTAACGACGAATGCGATTGTTGAAACCGAGGTATTGCGTTTTCCCATAAGAAAAACCGTTCTCATAAGAAATGCACGTAAACCTCACTTTTATCGGTTGCAGGCTACATTTCTTTTACAAAATTAAATTAGAAACCATAGGCTTACGAAATCGAGATAAGCACCAAAAGAAAGAGAAATGAATAGAGATTCTTATTTTGGTCGTGAAATTTCGTTATCGGGTCGAAATGGCGAGAATTCGGTTAAAATAAACGGAAATTTCGTGAAATTTTGAGGCTGTAAACAACCAATCCCCTTGACGACGAATGCGATTGTTGAAACCGAGGTATTGCGTTTTCCCATATGAATACACTATGATTGATATTCCCATATGAAAGTAATGATTAAAAATGAATGATAGTACATGTTCATAGTCCAGATGTCTGGTCCAGACCAAACAACTGCACCCAGAGGGTGCATGCGCGCGGCTAGTGATCTATAAATATTTCAATGTTAGTTAAAAATGTATTCGTGTTTATTCATACGTACAATATGATGAAGTGAAAGTCAAACTATGTTCATATTTACTTTCCAAAATAGATATTATGTAACATATGTTTTATATTAACAATATAAATTGTATGCCTCATATATTTGATTAAGCGGAAGTTTAGAGGATCAAATATTGAGATTTCGAAATGCTTTTTACGGTTGGAAACCTCCTTACCTTTAGGTACCTGAACCTGAACCTTTAGAAAGAACCTTACTGTAACCTTTAACCGTTCCAAATATTTTCCGCTCCTTCTTTCTCTAATACTTCAAGTTTCCCTAGATCCTCGTTGTCAGATATTTTCTTCGTATTAGTGTAATTTGTTTCAAGTAAATAACGAAAGTAAATAGCAAATGAGTGGTTCAGAATACTTAGATTAACTTCGCCTAGTCTTGTTTGCCTGAGCTGGAACTTTCTCTAGTAGTAGTTCTCTGTGAATCCAACTGAAAACTTTCTTCTCCAGAGAGTGAACGTGTTTGTGCACAGTCATAAATAAACGGATTCGACGGAGGTCAAACCACAATTATCCAGCGACGAAAGGCATCTTAGCGGCTGACCTAAGTAACAAAGCCAACAAACAATTGCGAGCCCATGGGAACTTATCCTTACATTCCTACAGGAAAGATTTCACTGGGTAAATTTTTCAAATAACCAACCATACTATACTTATTTTTCGTTACATCCTACATTCCCTAAGTACCGCCGCAATCAGACAAATATGGAGTTGCTTGACTCGAGGGTATTTTATCTCTTTATTTATTTGTATATGTTACATTCGAACCAACTAAAATCAACAACCATCCTTTTAGTCCTGATCGGCTCTTTTTTATTGCAGCCCTTATATACTAAGAAATCTTAGGCTCTGTTTAAAGCGTGTCCCGAAGCAAATGTTAATTAAAAATTGAAACATCTCAAGTTCTTTTATAACAAGGTTCTGGTTACTAGAAAGACAAATTCTCAGACTAATAAATTTGGCAACGTGACTATTAAATATTTTTTTAGAATTTTAGTGATTCGAAAATAAGATATATGTAATTAATTTGTGTTCTCATAATGAACTTAACTACGAACCTTAGTTTTAACCGTTCGAAACTAAAGCTCCACGTAAAGGCGTCCTGGCCCGGGACTTTTCGTTCCGTTTATGAGGAAATATTTATTGCAAACAAACTTCAGAAGTACCTTGAAACTAATAATTTATAGAAATACTCTAGATGTTATCATCAAGAGCTGAAGTTTATTTTACTGGGTTTCAACTCATTTTATTCTGTTCAGAAAAACATTTTCGGTCTTCCTTGATCACGGTGTTGGCACAATTGTGATGGCGATGTTATCAATATTTCTTCTAATATAAATTTTATTTATGCTAAAATATGCAAAGAATTATATTTATAAAATTATTGACCGCAAACACAATCAATTAATTTGACAATAAGCGAGGCGCTGTGCTTATTGATAGCCTCGCAATTCATTTGACAGCATCTCAAAGAGAATACTTTAAATATATACGAGTTTCTACTGGTGACTAGGCCCACTGTCTAGCTACTGCTTTTTATATAATCATCAGTTCGGGTTTTGAATAAAAGCACAATACGCTATTTACGGGATGAGTAAAATGAAATTCTCACTCCGGAGGTATTTTGATTGGCAGAAAGGAAAATTTCCTTCGGCTATTGTGAAAATGGAAAAACCCATTCCACGGAATGGAAAGTGAAAATGTAAGAAAAATATCGACCAATGCCCGAATTTGAAAACTGAGACTAATACATGTGAGATTTGCACTATATTTTATGATTTAAATACATATCATATTATAAAAATTGTATAATGTAATAGCTCTCTTCTATTACCGATTAAAGTTGCCGATGACATATCTTTATTAACTGAATTGTATATGGGATCTTATACATTAAGAAAACAGCAAATTTTGCCGTCAGTGTTGTTTAAAAAAATGAAATTCCACCAAGTTACGATTGATAAGATCCTTTGCATGTAATATTTTTTATAGATGACAGTTGGGGAGAGAACTGTATGAATTTCACCTAAGGGCGCTAGCTGATAAATGTTTAAGAAACTGGTTAACATGACACGATGGGATGTTTTCCAGGGAAAATGAATACTCTTTAGTAACGATCGCTAAATTAACAGAGCTGACACCAATTATAAAAAAGATTCCAAGATAAAAAGGAATTTTTGTAACATAGATAGCGATACGCTCTAAGTTGAAGTTTTTTTGCATCCAATATTAATTAATTCCTTTGTTTTCCTTGGTTGTCCTCGTTATCATCAGATAAAGTTAATTACGTTCTGTATTTCCTCGAAAGTCACTCTTGTCGTTTGGGTGTGTTCCATCCAAAACAATGGGCGATTCATAAGGGATATTCATCTCGAAGTGTTTGTTTCAGATTTGATTATAATTAAGTCAGTGTGTTGCTTTCATTGAGAAATGTGAAGTGATGCTTGTTTGTGCTTAATACTAGAGAGAAAAACGAAGACAGAGCATGTAGACGGGTATTGTAATTTGAATGCATCTCTACTAGAGGGTGTAAATCTAAATCTAACCAGGAAGGTGAAAGATACCGTTGTGCTATGAAGGAACAGATTGGAAATAAACACGCACCTTTACCTTTCTAATATTGCAGTTAAAGCATCTCACAGAGGGTTGATATCGGAAAATGGTGACTAGAAATTAGACTAGA
Source organism: Pachydiplax longipennis (assembly GCA_036926295.1). Taxonomy (NCBI): domain Eukaryota; kingdom Metazoa; phylum Arthropoda; class Insecta; order Odonata; family Libellulidae; genus Pachydiplax; species Pachydiplax longipennis. The sequence goes on along the minus strand of JAVFKF010000001.1, from coordinate 16,169,343 downwards.
GAAAAACCGGCAAAACCAGTTTTCTCAAGGTGTTTTATTTCAACGGTAAGATGATTTTTTGCGAATTTTTATTGAGAAAATATAACTTAAAAAGAGGAAAATAGGTAGAAACGACAGAATTTTATTAAATGTTAACTTAAATAAGATAAACACTCAAAAGTATTTATTGTCATTTAGGTATTTAAACCTACAGATGGAGAATTCGAAGATAAATATAGTAAATATTTTTAATTTTGAAGGAAAAACTGATTTTTTGACAAAGAAGAGTAAGTATCCGAATCAACACGTTGGATTTCCGGGTTCCTTTACGACAGCTTTTCTCGACCAGGCTTCCTTGGAGTTATTTATGAATAGCTCTGGAAAATAAATCAGCTTGATTAATGGATAAAGATGTCTTTGACTGTAATAAATTCGTTTTCTATTTACTTGTTATTAAGACATATTTTATGAGTGACTTACGAATTTTTCTGATAGGTAATAAATAAGAGCAGGGGTTTCCAAGATTTTACCACCAACGATCAGTATAGAGCTTCTATTAAGACTTATTGAGAAGCAGGCAATTTGCCTTGTTGCTCATTTAAAGTAGCAGTTGATCGAAAATATTTACTTTTATTATTATTTACAATTAAATTTAGAGTTACTTGGTATAGTTAGCATTCTTGCTATACTGTGGTTCACTTAAAAGGATAGAGTCCAATTACTCTGTTTCTTTTTGCTTTATTCATCAAGGGTTAACATGGAAATTTTTTTATAAACCCTAAGGAGAGACCAATTAACTGGTTGAATAGATTGAATAGAATGGTTAAAAGGCTGCTGGTTGGGCACTCCTGACTTTGAGGTTTCCCAGAAATTGGACAATTTCGAGGGTTTACAAAGGTAGGAAAGTAGGGAAACGCTGCCTTACAATAGTACCTTAAATTGCTTTCCGATGCGAGTTCTTAGGAATTCATAATGAAATATACTTACTCTACGTCAGAAGTCGTGGATAATCGTGAATGACAAACATGATCATATGCGGATTCATTTTAGTGAGAATCTCTGCAAAGTTTCAAAAACTTTACCGAACGATTATTGAAAACTATTGCCCACTTATATGTATAAGATTTGTATTAATATAATAATTTGTAATTATTACCTGCTTGATTGTAAATTATTGTAATTAGTTAATACATATAAGATGTAATATTTTAGAATGCGTGAAATTTTTTAATTATGTTATAATTTTAATAACTTGTAAGGATATTGTTTTTCACTATCGAAATTTTAAAATTTGTATTTTTAATTTTCTTTTTTATTGTATTATATTGATATGTATTCTATTGTGACGCACTGCCTTCGGGAGGTTTTGGGAGCTTTTCCTCTCGATTAGGGTGAATACCAGGAAGGGTACTTATTTTATGTATTTTCCTCCCCCCAAACAATGACTACCACCTGGCCAGGTGCCTACTCGTAGTCTTATCTACAAATAAATAAAACCATCTTATCTGAAGGAAGAAAATCATTGTAATTTTTGCTGGATTTTTCAATGCGTATTACTTCCATGGCGGTCCACTCTCGCCTAAGTTTTTCCTCTTAGAAAAAAAAAAACATTCCAATTCCAGCGCCCGGTTATTTTCGATCCCGAATATCTGTTTTTAAACACCACCGGGCACGTTCATTCGATCTCCCAACTTTTAATTTCTTTCTATTATAATGAAGACAGACGTGACGTGAAATAACGGCAAAGGTTTCTAAATCCGCTCCCCCGGTTTTGCGCGCGAAGAAAGAGACAGAACGAGAGTGATAAATTAGAGGGAGAATGTTGAAGAGGAATGAAAGAGGAAGGGGAAGAGGAGGCGAAGAGTGGGATTTGTGAGGGATGAGAATCTCCGCAACACCGCCACCGCAAGCTTTTGGGAGATCTAAAAACTGATTCAATTAAAATTTCTTAATGACGTTTTGTCGGCGAGTGAAAGATAAAACCCGAGTGGGAGGTTGACGGGATGTGAGTTTTGAGATCAGATGATAACGTGAAATTGAATGGATCGGGATTCGTTCAGAGAAGCAGATGTCGGTATCTTTCAGGCAGGACGTGGAATAAGTTTCACTGTTTCTACGCTTCAACAAATCTTAGTCGCAGAAAAAAATATGGTAAAATAATAAAAAAATAGGTGAAAATATTTTTCGTAACCCTCTGTTGCTTCCCTCGTGAAACAAAATATTGATGATTTGAGGATTTTTTTAGATAAACAAGTGAATATGAATGCATATCACGTATGATTTTCATTATACATATATTTGTGCCCATCCAGCAAAATCCTGACCTGAATTTTAAATTTTTTGTGTTAATTTTTGTTAAATACATTTTTCCTACCTCTCATAGAATGCGTAACCCAATAAAAAAGATAAATTTACGATGAATCCCTTTCACTTACCATAATTTCACTTGACCTCTGGAGAAACATAATATATTTGGAAGAATTGCTGAACTCTATAGGTATTTTCATTTAAATATATAGAAAAATGTATAATTTTCTGGAAATTTTTAACGTCAAGTTTCTTTTTCTTACCGTTTACGTTAATTACAGCAAGATACTTTTATACCTTTTTATAATTATCTCATCGAGATATTCCATTTCATTATGTCAGGACAAGATTAAAATTATCGCGATTGAATTCGAGTATATTCATCCAAAAGCCGTAGAAGCTTATTTTGATTGCAGAAACCTGATTCCCTCCTCAAAATCAAATTTAATCCCACGGACTTCCATAAGCCGTGTTATTGATTCTGGCAGAAATGGGAATATATACATTTAATTTATCTGAATCTCTCTCGTATTTTTCTTCGCTGGAAGTGATACAGGATGTTGCCGAACTAAAGTAACACAAGCATCATTTTAGAAATATTTTTTGAAATTTATGAGCACATCTTCCAACGAGACAATTTTCTTGAGCATAAATTTATGTGAATAGAAACCAAATGCTCGAACGTAATTTTTTTACAGGGAATATTTTCAGTTACATGTTGATGCAGATTAATCTGTTAAATATATTATAATTATGATACACTTTCTGATGGCTTCCGCTGTTATGGAAAAGCGGAGTTTAGTATAATCAGGTTTTATGAAGTTATGATTATAAGATTTAGTGTTGATATTGTGCATTAGATTCAGAATTAACCCTTTTAATTAAATTTTCAGTAGTATAGAGTTAGTCTGTTTTAGTTGAATATTTATTGCAAAGATACGTGAGATAATGTTCAAGAAAATTCAATTACACTTCCCTCTACTAAAAATAAGCATAAGGGCGATGAGCCCTATCGGTAACTGTTGTGAGCCAAGAGCCAAAAATGGCCTACTCATTTCTACAGGGAGTGTTTTCAGTCAAATATCTATTACACTATCATGGAATACTATTTTAAATATGTTATCACTATGATACACTCTGTAATGGCTTCTGCTCATGTGGAAAAGCGTTCAGCGTATACTGAAGAGTTGATTTTTTGCAATACGTTAGGAATAAAAGCGTGAAATAAAGCTCAAGAAAATTCAATTACAGTTTCCTCTACTAAAACCAAGTATATGGACGATAAACACTATCGGTAACTGCTATGAAACAGCCAAGAATTGTCTACTCATTTCATGAAAACACTCCGAAACTTATCGAATAAAGGGGGAGAGGCCAAATAAATATTAAAAATGTTACCATCCTAAGGATATGAAATAAGCTGCGACTACAAATGGCGTCATAAGCGTCCTTGTGATTCAATTAGCGTCAAATTGGGCAGCGCCATTCTTGCTTGAATCTTGAATGGGGCACGTGTTCCTTCAGAGGGCGCGCAGCCAGAAAAGCCGCCAATTTTCACTCCTGCTCCGCTCGTTACTCCATGCCTCTTTCCTTCACCTTCCATTACTCGAATAATTACCCATGGAACACCGCGGTGTTTATTACCCCTTACTAAAAGCCATGAGATTGCAAACACGGTTCGTGTGAGGTTTCCTTTTTGATCCGTTTGAATGCTTCCTGAGATGCGACCGCGAATTTTATACGGACCATCTCAACATATTTCATTTTTCTGCTCCATTCCATTCATGTTCTCTTTCAAGTGACGTGATATTTTGCTAAGTGTTTAGTGACACTGAAATTGAGCTAATTTTAATTAAATGCAAGTTAAAACCATTGGACGTCTTTTTTAAGGTAGATTTGAAGGTGCAGGATTTTTTCATTTCGATTTGCCTATGAACCATTGATAGATTAATTGGTCTCATTAATATTCTTAAATTAATTTTGACACTTTTAATATAAAAAATTTTATTTAGTTACTAGTTATATTATTATAATTTCATAAAGCTTGAGAAAATGTGAATGAAGGAGAATTATATATCAAAATATATAAGGCGCGTATTTTTGTCTTTCAAAGATTACCTCGAAGTTACTTCAGATTTAAGGATATTTTAAGCGATTTGGAGACAACATATTAACAGGCGACTCGCATAATATACGCTTTACTCAAATAACTTCAAATACTACACTTTTGACTTAATATCAGTATCACTGGATAATGATAAAAACGCTGAATAAAATTTGGAACACTACCTTATAAACACAAAAAATAATTAGTCTGTAGTGAGGATATTTCCGTGGGGTATACACACAGAAGATATCTCGTATTTTTTCTTCCCTTCCTGGCTGGAGAGGATAGAATATGTTGCAGCTCTATTCCATAATAATAGTGCGTAATATAATTAATTATAGCGTAGTATAAAATTAGACTGAAATGTTTTATCTTTTAAAATTTTTCTCACTTGAAGAGTGTAAGACTCCCTCCCTCCCTAACCCTCCTCATTAGAATTATAATTAGATATTTAAAAGGAAAAAACGTTTTGAAATTTTATCTTATGTGCTCACGAATACAAGAAAATGTATCACCTGTATTAAAAAAAACACGCAGGCAAAATTATTCCAATTTAATAGCCCACGATATCGGTGGTACAATATATGTACCAATTAAAGTTTAATAGAAATTTTCATATGGTTAAAACAGTGAAAAATATTATCATCTTCCTCAAATGATGCTAATGCCAATCATAAAACTGAAGCATTAAAAGAAGGGAATCTAAGTTCCAAATTTTTACCTCTTCGGCGCATCTGGACCAATGGAATATCGGCGGGCGAGACAACCTCATTGTCCAAACAGGAAGAAGAAGACAGGCATTGCTGTAATAAACGTTTCTTAAACGTACTTCAGTTCGGTAACTGTGTCACCAGTTTCAATAAAAGCTCTCGCTTCGATAACAAAGAATCTGCTTACATTCGTATTCTACTATTTGCCAAATGAGAAATGCAAGAAAAGGCATTTTATCTAGGCCGTAATGATACGCCATCTTGCTTGCCGGAAGCGATTCGAAGTAAAGCAGCAGTAAAATGGGTCAGCTTCGAAGAGAAAAGGAATGTTGTTATCATACAGATCGGGAATTGTTTCTCCTTAAATTCCCTTCTTCATGACACAGTTTTCCTCGAAATAATGTATTGAGAGATGACTTCTTTTCATGGCAACTATCACATCTTCAATATCTATTACTTCGGCCTACATAGTTTCCATTTTCCCTCCTTTTATGTGACCAGTATTTCCGGAACATTGAATTGATTCTCTACCATGCTGACATAATTTTATTTCCTCATTGAAGGCGTGATGTTTCAGAGTAATCTCCGGTCATGATAATTACTGTAGAGGAAGGAAATTGTGCATAATATCCCGTTTCTTTTATTGATTTCATTTAAGAAATGATTTCATGTTTGAATCGTAAGGCATCTTTATGAAATTATTCATTTCTAATTCTGCGGTGGAGTACAAACTTTTCTCAAATTTACTTTTCAATTTAGACGGGGATTGAGAATGTTTATAAACGAGACGTCAATTAGAAAGCAGCTGGATTGCAAGGTCTTTAGAAAAGATAAGTTGAAAGCATTCGATCGCAATCCTTATAAAAGAAAAGAAACAACGATTTTGGACAAAATCAATTAAGTGAGAGTTGATTTAAGAGAGAATTAATCATGTAAAATCGAATTCCTTCAAATTGTTCCTCTATAGAGGTGCAAAATGAGCTGTCAAGACACCTTCATAAATGTGCTACTAAAGAAAGAAATAATAATAATTTCTTTCATAACTTTCTTCACAGCAAGCTTTTTTTGCGAATGCAAGCTTCCTGAAACAATTCCATCAGTACGCAATCAATAGTTCCTGAGCACTAAATTTTATTTTTCCAGTATTTTGCTATTCCTTTGCTATTTTATCTTGCACAAAGATTTAACTCAAGATGATCATTACTTATAGATAAAAAATTTTGGAAGTTATTCTCAAGATTTTTCCTCCCCTACCATTTTCCCTAAAATTTTATCATAATATTTTCTTTCAGCTATTTTAAGTTGCTATATTTTAACGTGCATGTTTTCTAATGGCATGTGTAACAATTTTGAATAATGACTTTATAAACTCAGTTTACAGCTTTAACTCAACAGATATATTAAACAAAAATTGATTAATGCCATACGGTCAACGAAACAATTTACTTTACATATCCATTAAGATGATAATGATTTCAAGATCTCGTGTGAGAATCAGGGATAAGCCGAACGAAAATTAGGCAAGTTGTTAATGAACAAGGCCATTGCAGTAAATGGGCAAATGATTTTCGGAGAGAATTGAGGGTAATGAGTGTGAAACCTTCTTCTTCTTAAACTTAATAGAATACTACTAGTATTAACTAATAAGGAAATAAGTTAAAAGATTAAATAAGTAAATAAATATGGAGAGTATATAAACGTCTCATCCAACCGCGATGGCACATGCTATCCGCCTTAGTTCCCAGTTGGTTGCTAAATCATTATAAAACAGGGCTCAGCATATTATATCCTCCGCGCAGGTTTACCGAATTGTGTCCGCTACCCTGTTGAACGAGAAAAATGAATCTCCGACCGAGAAATCCCTCGCGACTTCACCTTTTTCTTTCTCCAAACCTTTCTCCCTTATTTTCTTTTAAGACTTTATTTCGTATTCATCCCGTCTTCAACTCTCATTTCGCATTTGCGCTCTCTGAGCCCACATTTATCCTCAAACTCGACTTTTAACTTTTCCCAATATATCCACGTTGATTTTATTTGCCTCCTTATGAAGTCCTTCGAAACTTTTCAACTTTCATTTCCCAAATATCTTCTTTCCAAAGTCTCATCGTTCTTTCGAAATCCTCCCCTTAAATCGCGGTGGTAACCGGGGCCAGGGACCCAGGATTCTGATCCTTAGATGGAATCTTTGATGAAGTTTCATTCGCTACTTCTTTGGTGACGATAAAGAATCAACAGGGGTTTTATGCGTAGTTATGCTTGCACCGCAACTTTCGTGTAAAATGCACATTGAAGAGAGAGAGAGAGATAAATCGTGTGTGGGATTGAAATAGGCGGTTAGCCAAACCATGTTCTAACCCTCCTCAAGCATTACCCAGAGAACTGGGCCAAACAAGGGTTCAGATATATGGCATGGTCGTTACGCAAGACGAGGTCTCATTCTCTTTCGTAATAAATCTCATTGAACCTTTTATCGCGTACTCGGTCTAATAAAACGGAGTTTTCTGGTATATTCGGGCATAAAATGTATTCCAAGAAGTAATGACCTTTTTCAATTGCTTTCATAAGTTAAGTTTGACCGAGATGATAGTGACTATCAGATATGAAATTTTAGGGAGAAATTTAGGAAGTGCGGTGGTACCGAAAACTTATGGCCAACGCGCAGAAGCTATTTTCCACTCTAGGCAAGTCGACCTTCACAAAATGCTGGCGGAAAGGGGTTCGGGAGGCTGTATGCAACTAGCGGTGAAATTAATATTCGAATCTGAGACATTCTGAGCCTCTTTCCTATGATCTTCTCCGTAGATAGGGGCCATAAATTTTGGAAATGGAGAAATAGTGTGGAAATTAGTAGTAGTCATAGTAAACGTGATTGGGCTCCAACCATGATCTTCACGGGCGAAGGCTATTACTAATGTATTTATCAAGTAATGTATTTTGTCTAGCTCCGTTTTTTTATAACTATATGGGCAAAGCGAGTGGTGTTTCTTACTTAGCAAAACTCACCACCATAATCTTCATGAAGGGAGTCGGCACACAATGCAATCCTCTTATATTATTTCTAAACATCCGTTTTCGGTGACCAACGCTTCTCTCCCTTCTTTCTCCATCAAAAATATTAATGATACACCTTTTTAGAGAGAAAGTTTCCCGAATCCTGCTTAAAATAGATCAAAAAATGAAAAATGCACCATTTGGTCGAAAAATCAAGTTAAAATTTGTGTTTTCCCATAGAGTTCCGTTAGATATCAATATATGTCGAAATAAACGAGGTATACCAAATTGACCCTGATACAGAATGATGTGTTTTTATGTATGTTTTAGTGTTTGTGTATTCGCTTGTAGTGATTGAGGTGTTTGCTGAAATATACTTGGGTGAGGAAATTGAGTATCAGTGTCCGTCTGCAAAATTTTAGGACGGGACAACTAGTTAATTCAAAAAACAGAAAACCCTAAGTCACCTTGGGGTTTTTTCACGTTGGAATGGCTGATTATTATTTGGTCGAAAGAATTCCGAAAGTAGTTGTATACTTTGTTTCTCGGGAAAAAATTTGATTTAATTTGTTTTTTACCTTTGCGTCCCTGAATTTGAAATCACAAGTAACATCTGCCAATTCCTCCTAGAGATAGAAATTCTAATAACTTATGTAGCTTTCATTTTTATTCCATCGAGAGGTTAGGAGTGCTGTAACACTAAGGTTCCACTCACTTGAGGGTATACAAATGTTGGTAATTTGTTGAGAAGGTAGAATTAAATGAAATTTAAACATTTAGAACTCACTCACTGCGACTGCTAAAGAAAGAATCTAAAGCACATATGTTCAAGCAGTGAAAAGGAATTGGTTGAAACTCTACGCATTACTATCTATTAGTATAACATTGTAACACTTATTCATTTTATACTAATGCCACAATCCGTGATAAATTTCACTTCAGGAATGGTATGAATTTGAAAAGAAATAAATTTATTCGTTATTCATTCTCTGATTTTATTACATCAATTCCATACTTGAAAAATCCATCACTCACATCTAGGAATTTTGAGATGCACCTGGGGATTCCTGCGAAATGCAAAAACTCGGTACTCTCAGAAACGTTCTCGAAAGGTATTGATATTAATGGATTCGACGGGTAAAACGTGTACAATTGCAACTGAATCGTTAGTCACAATCAGCTAACTTTGGAAGGAAGCGTTGAGACCGTTCCATTAGCTATGCAGAAACAAAAAGGCAAGAGTAATAGTTTTCAGTGATACAAAAACTGATCTGAGTGACCTCATTATTTAGTAATAAGGCAAATGAGGGTATAAATGGACATGGCTTAGAGAGCTTCTTGTTCAAATTCTCAAAGTTATTTCACGGACTTCCGAAGGTAAAAGCGCCTCCGTCAGTTAACTGCGAACAATGAAACGTGACGTGACTCCAATTAAAGCGATAAAATAGCATACAAACTATGTTTGATCGATAAGTGGCCGTTTTTTCTTTAAAGGTCACTCTTGTAGCTTTGGATAAGAGGAAATTATCAAAGATCAGAGGATAAAAATACTATTTTAACATTTATGCTAATAAGAAATTCAGCTATTGGATCGTTATATATTACTTTTGGGCCACCGCACAGTGGGCTAGAGTCGAAAAAAGCTGGCCAAGAGGAAGATATTATTTTAGTTTTGGACTTGAAACTTCGCGTAGCAATTCAGAATAGATCGAGTTTTAAGATTCCGTCTGCAATTTTTTGTTATTTGTACGTGTTAATAATCCAAAGATGGAGGGCTTAAAACTTGACCAATTGTCAAAAATCTCGAATTTTTCGGAAAAACATCCAAGTTCTCTGCTAAGGAGAGGCTTTTGATGGCAAATGTCTGAAAAAATAGACGAGACATTATTCTGATATTGTTCCTTATCTTTTGATTCGTCATATTTTTCGCCCTCTAAGATGAGCCTTTGTCTATTTTATGTAACAAAATGGCGGACACCTATTTCGGCCAAATTTTGAGATAAACTAAGGAAAAGAAATAGGAAATGCAAGGCGGACTACCAGGTCTCTTCTACCACGTCAATGTCTAAGAGATCTGAATACTAAATTTTTCCGAAGAAACTGTTACGATTCACCATGCTGAGAATACGGTGGATTTTTCTGCAGCGCGGCAGGGTGCGGATGAGCGCCGCGGGCACTCCGAATTTGTTGCGCTAACTTTTTGGAAGTCCTATTTCAAACTATTGCCATGTTATATTCCAGCTGCAAGGTTGAAAGCTTATTTCATATTATTTTTCGACTGTACGCGGGAAGTTTTTCCTCACATATCAGCAGAGCCATAGGATAAATCATTATCCGCTGCACTTCACTGGTATAAATTCTTTTAGTCGATCAATAATTGAGTAGTATTCCTTGTTTGCAGATTTCTAATGCTTTAAGTAATAATTATCTTTAAATTTTTCCATTATAACTATTTCTTTATTTAAAGGATGTGATTTATTTTCCTGAACTTTCCTTTGAACTTGTGGTGAAAACTAAGTAGCGCCAGTCAAACCTCAAATGTTATTGCACTGCCTGATTGTAAACTCGTAGAATTTGTTCACTAAACTTTTATTTTCACGAAACACATGATTATTAAAAATCAAACAGATTAATTATTTTGAATATTTTCAGTTAATTTTTCTATCTTGCGGTACATGTTCATTTTTCCTTTGCTTCTCGAATGATACAAACATATCCTTCTAAATTCTTACAACAAAAATTATCGTGGTAAATTTAATGTCTTGTTTGAATTTTTAATAATTATGAAGGTAGAAAACGTTTCCGTGGAAGATTCAAGTATATATTTAAATGTAAATTGGCTGAACGAAAATCCTTAACTCCGCTAAAATTATGTATTTTTATCGTTTGTGACCCTGCATGATCCTTATTGCCTTAATACGTTTAGGGATTTTTTATCTTCCAAATAGAAGCTTAAACAGTGGAAGTTGAAATTAACCTTTAAGTATACCTTCTTAGTTACCGAATATCAGATTTAAATTCAAATCTATGGAAATAAGACCGCCGGATCCCTAATTCATTCATGAATGTTAAGAGGACTCCGTCCTGGGTCTCCTCGAGTTCGTTAAAGTATTAAGACTTAAAAGGAGGAATCCTGTTATAGATCCTTGATAATTTAAAGCAGATTTACTGCGATGAGCTGAATCATGATTGGAGATCAAACGGAAGCGGTCGTAGGAGATGAAACGTGCGTTGGAATGGATACGTCTCAGTTGCTGATACATCCTTCCTTGTGAAAGCTTATATTTATTTGATTATTTCTATTTTATACCGCAATATTTTGGAGAAATGAAATCCCGCTATTATGCGCCTGCCTGAAAGTTGTTTAGACTAGATATGATGAATACTTTTGGTGAGATTAGACCCATGTAGGCCTCTCTCACGCATGCCCTTATAGGTTTAATTCTCAAAATATTCAAAAGATTCCCGGGAAAATATTTCGTAACTCAGCGAGATGATTCAATGTTATAGGATGTTATCCACAGGGAAATTTAGTGAGTGAATAAAATCGCAAAATAATTTACATTCTATGTGATTTGAAGTTCTATACATTTTTTTAAGTGCATAAGGAGATTTAAGGTTGTGAGCTTTCGTAAGCGGTAAATGTGTTATAGATAAAAGGAGACATTACTTTTGGGGCATTCTCTTTAGTTTAGATTCTGAATCACTCGTATATATAGACATACAAAATGCGTAAACCAAGAATGTACACCCTTTAACCCATAGTGTATCTGACAGACTTCGGAATTATTTAGGATTCCCAAGGAAGAATAGACTTGAAAAAAGTCCGACGGGACCGGGAATCGAACCCGGGTCTCCCGATTGCCGGTCGGGTGCTCTGTCCGTTGAGCTATCTCGGCGGAACATTCTCTCCAGCTATTCGGGAGACTTTGTGGGCGAGGACATTGCAAGTTCGTCCGCATAGCGGCATCGTTTGCGTCGTGGCTTCAACGAAGCACCGGCCACACAAAGTGAAGGTTTTAAGTATACCCCCCTAAGGTTTTAATATCAAGGAATGGGTAATGGGTGGTTCCCGGTCCCGTCGGACTTTTTTCAAGTCTATTCTTCCTTGGGAATTTTCCTGGGTGCACGCCCTTACGTGCAAAACCACCCATTACCCATTCCTTGATTATTTAGGATATTGAAAACCTTCTTTTAGGGTGTCATATTTGTTATAAACTATAAGCTTTTTTATTTTAGCACATTGCAGTATCTGAAGACCCTTCATTGCCATTATAGCATTCTTATACCACGCATCTTATTAGTGTATGTAAAGGTGAATATCCCTTTACCTTGCATAAAATAAATACGCGAATGTTTATTTTTATTTTGTTTCTTTTTATTTTATTAATTATTTCGCTAAAAAGAAATATTTTTGACCAAACCCTAGCATTCCTTGTAAAACATAATTTATAAGGTGATAAAAACAGAAATATTTCATTTGTTTAATTTCGACGTTTAATTTAATGACTCGATAAGTTTATTCTACCAAATTGAAATAAACATTTTAAAACTGTCCTTATATGCGCATATGGATTCTTAATTACCGCGAGAACTGATGATAAGGAAATTAGCTAATGAGGAGAAGATAATAAAATCCAAGCCGCTAATTAAATTTGAAGTTAAATCAAATATCATATATATTATCCCTGTTATCGAGAGAATGGCAATTCCTTTTTTTCCCTTCTTCGAAAATATCATTTGGTATATTTTTGCCTCTTTTGGCTTTCATAATTAACGATAGATTTTCATTTATTGCGACGTTTCCGACGAAAAAATAAGGAAAATAATAATAATAAAAAAGGAAAAGGGAAGAGATTTAATTTTCCCACCAAAATGTAATTCATGGAATTCTGATTAGCAATTATTAAACCGATTTCTCTCTGCTAATCCTGAGGTTTCCGAGAAAAAAAAGGGCCAACAAATTTTCGCTTGAATTACTTATTCCTCGTTTCCAATTTCACGCTCCAGACGAATTCCAAGATTTCCTCCGGTGTTCAATATCACAATCTCGCAGGAGATGCCGCTTTTTTATCTTAGGGGGTTGCAGATTATCAGTCTGGAACGCATGGGAAATTCGAAGAATGAAAATCCGATTTATCCGTCAACAACACCAATATTTCCTCATTTTTAGAGGAAAATGTAAGGTAAACTTCCGCTCTTCCCCATCAAACTTATTTCAACGATGAAACGTAAATAGTAATAAACTGGTAGTTATCGCATTTTTTAATTAAGCATGAAAAGGGTATATATGTAGAATTAAATTCTTTTTATACGCTAGATATCAGTTCAATTTAATGGTATTATATTATTGTTCCTGGTTCATTAATTTCACATACTATAGATGTAATGGTCTACAAAGGTTTGAATGTTTCGCAATCATCTGAAGACAATGAACAAGCCTGAATTGCAAAATTATTCATCGAGTTTAATGTAACCCTGATACGTAAGAATTCTTATTCCTATTCTTCCATTGTAAAACCATAAAAAATAACTTTTTTTCATAACCCCTGAATTGCAAAATTATTCATCGAGTTTAATGTAACCCTGATACGTAAGAATTCTTATTCCTATTCTTCCATTGTAAAACCATAAAAAATAACTTTTTTTCATAACCCCTGAATTGCAAAATTATTCATCGAGTTTAATGTAACCCTGATACGTAAGAATTCTTATTCCTATTCTTCCATTGTAAAACCATAAAAAATAACTTTTTTTCTTTGCTCATCGTTCAATAATCATCAGTGATTGGCTTAATAAGGCAAATCTTGTGCAAAATCTTACGCAAAAATTTTTAAAAAATAATCTAGAATTAATCATTCAGCGTTTCAAATGGTTAAATTGAAATTATTCACTTTAGATTATTTTGAAATTGTTTATTATTGTTAATTATTTATTACTTTTAATACAATCTTCAGATCTTATCTTTATCTTCTTTTCACATGTTTCGTCACAGAATAGCTAGACTAAGGTATCGAGGTAACGATGCATGGCACTTTTAATGGCTTTCCAAGTTGTACAAGTACTGTTTCAGGGCTTATTTTCTCCGACGAGAGAGTAGCTACATTTTCATTATCTCCTTGGATTTATCGTTCAAACACTCTAACGTAAACTCAAGGAAGCAGAAGGAAAAGAACGAAGGCAGCTGCTATCGACTTCAGTTTTCCCAGTTGTTCTGTATTATTTCTTATTATTATTTCTTGTCATTATTTCTGTGTTTCTTTCAGCCAATCCTTCTTGACCTTTTTACATGCTGGAGTCCCATGAATACACACAAAGATATTTACTAAACCTTTGCAAATATATCTTCTTTTATTCGCCGTGAATAATGCAACTTGTGCTCCCGGTGCTCACATAATTCCACATCAATAAGTTGTGGTTTTTAGCTAAAATAAGCATGAACTCAGATATGCATTTCGTTGAATATTTCTGCTTCTTTAAATTCCTTAAATGTAACATTCAATATGTCACCACACCTCGTAATTTATAACTCTGTTGGGGAAATGAAGACACATTTTGGCAATATTATTCCGATTGGAATTTTCAAGCCTGCGAAACAGTTAATTCTCTATATATATTAGTGTATTAAGTTTTAATGGTACTTAATTCTCGATGTAGGTTAAACAAAATACTTCGTTACTCCAAAATAGTACACACCTCCAGTGTCACTCCATCATTTCAATTTTATAATAAATGACAAATATTTTATGCAACAAGCGAAAAATCGCGACTTCAGAATTGGAAATAAAATAGAGAAATTAATTGAAAAAAATCAAGATTAAAGTATATAAAAGGAAGAAGACTTTTATAAACTTCATAATAGACGTCAACGCTCTATAAGTTTTATTGTTAGTTTTGTTTCTTTATGA
Source organism: Pachydiplax longipennis (assembly GCA_036926295.1). Taxonomy (NCBI): domain Eukaryota; kingdom Metazoa; phylum Arthropoda; class Insecta; order Odonata; family Libellulidae; genus Pachydiplax; species Pachydiplax longipennis. Next base: position 16,154,341 of record JAVFKF010000001.1, on the reverse strand, counting down.
CCTTAAAATCTTTTACCAGGTGCTTAAGATTACTCTGGTATTCATCGGAAATTGAATTTCAAAGGAATCTCGAGGAACATCGTCTGTGATCGAGAGCAAGATAAAGGAAATCACTTCTTTTAACCTAAAGTCTGCTTTCATGAGACTCCGATAGCGATTTTCCAAGGCTACACACTGTAAAAATATGATCAAAAGAGATGCATGTTCTCCAAATTATAGCGATGGGGGAGCTACAGGATATCGTCGAAAAGAATTCAGTGTCTCTCGGCAACGTTTTAAGATATCAAAGGAATGAGATATTTAAGCTGGAGATCTCGGTCTTTCAAATTAAAAATATATACTTTGAATTTTTAATTTAATTCTCGAAATTAATTTATTCCCCATTCAGTTTCATTTGAGAGGCCTCTTTGCCGGATTTAATTCTCTCAGCGATTGTGGATCATTTTCTTTTCTCGCTTGGGTTTCTCACGATCTCTTTTGGTAATTCCATTTATATTTAATTCCCTTTAATTCTCATCTAATTATCTTTAATTAATTTTGGAAACACTAATCATGTCAATGATAATATCTGATCCAAAATTCGGAATTTACATTAAAACATTTGGATTGGGAACGAATGTTCGGTTTGGGATACTTTTATTTTAAATTAAATAATTCGCTTCTAAAATTTTTATGTCGGGATCTTCATCTCAGATTTCCTATAAGATAGCTTAATAAAACCGTTACTATTTTAGTGTACGTCAACGATCTAAGGTTGGTGTATACGCAGGCGATAATATAATTTACAGAATAATATAGAGTAGAAGGGTAGATTTACCCTATCGAATGATTTAAAAAGAATTATTTAATGGTGTGATGATTTACTAGAGCTATAGATTTATACTATGGAGTATTAGAGCTTAATGTAGACAAACAGTTAACTACTTCGAAAGTTAACAGCGGTTAGGCTTCACCATTAGCATGTACGTAGTGTATACGACCCTGCCGAATAATGCTATTTTCGTAATTTAGGGTTAGGAATTATACATTATCTTAAAGCTGTTTACACTTAAAGGAAAATTGGCCATAGATTCATTTTGAGGGTCTCCTATGCAATGAAATTTGAATAGATGTTTTTATACCACAGCACCCATTAAAGGGTTGTCAATGATTTACTGGTATTCTAACGTATATTTTCGACCTAAGGTCTATCTAGCTAATCTAGGATAGAGTTAGGATCTATTTAGGCTGATTTACTAGATCGTAAATCGGAGTCTGTATCAATTTTGGCATTTCATGTGGTCTGCGTTGAGTTATGAATACAGTAATTATAACGAAATTGAAAACGCCAAATAAATTACATTAATGACTGTTCGTGACTTAATGGCAGTGATGTTTTAGAGCATAAATTCAACATTCCGACTTCCGAGAGTGTTTTTTTTTAAAGATTACCCAAGTTTAGGACCAAAACATTCGCGTGTTTCTCCTAGAAGTAAGTTTACGAAATGATGTAGAACTATTTTATCCGTAACGACCTCCTCCCAACCATTAAATCCCTCTCTAGGAAGGGAAAAAAAGAAGAAGACATCCTAAATCGATCTCGCCTCTCACCCATTAACTATTTAGAGGAACGGCAGGGAAACCTCAGAAGAAATTGCGGGGATTCCATTCCCAAAAGTCTGCGGTTTGAGTTATTAGATGGGAGGAGTTGCCAAGGTGCCTATTCCTTTTATCCCGTCTTCTCTTACTTCCGCAACGACCAACTCTCTTTTCATCCTCATTTACGCCAACATCTACTGGAATATCCCTCCAGATGTTTCGCCCCCGTCAACCTGTTCCCGATTATCATTCGAACATAAGAGTCCATCCTTGTCCTCCCCGTTTCTTTTTCAGCTTTTTCGCGATCCCATTTCATTCCATCTCTAATTTAACGCCTCCTCTGATTCGGCGGGCTTGCTTCGCTCGGATTTCCCGCACGCGTTACTCCGCGGCCGATACCGTCTTGGATGGAGTGCCTCTAATCTACTGGCGGTGGGTTCTAGATGCTCAATCGTAGCCGAAATAGCTTCTCTAGCCTCTCCGTTTAAATTTGTTGCGGAATCGCACGGCGTGCATCAGTAGTTTCTCTTTTTATTTTTAACGCGGTTGTTTCTTTCGCTCTGAAGTTCTTTCGCTCTGAAGTTCTTTCGAGAAAGGACATGAGGACTCGTATATCTCGTCAGTTAGCACAGCTCCTTGGATTAATTGCTCGGAGATGTACGCGCATTATGGCCTTAAGCACGTGCCAAGGCTATGTGTTTCTCATTACATCAGGGTCATAAAAATATGAAGAGGATTGCATGATGTCGTAAAGAGTGAAGTATATACAACCCGATTCCAAAAATTAAATGGATACGCGGAAATTATTTTATTCCGTTTGATAAAGTGCGACCGGTTTCGTAAGCGTGCTTACACATTGAGGTGGAATTATTTTTATAATTCTGGCTATTCCGAATCATATGCTGTGCTTTCACTAGAACTTACTTTATTATTACGAAAACTTACTTTACCGAATTATATTCTCAAGATATTATGAAAGAACTATTAAACCCTGATACTCAAAAGTGGATAAGATAGACAACGGTTAATGTTTTTCTTTCTTTCAGGAGATACATTGACTGGGGTCACATTAACTTTTACCGATTATTCCGTGGTTATACAGCTTGTGGAAAATACCTGGCATTATTATTACTGCGTATAATCCAAAATATCACGCTTACAAATATCGAATTTTTAATGAAAAACATGATGTGGTAAGATTAAAATTGTAGAAGTAAAGTGATACAGTTGTCACTATATAAAACCCAAGGTAGCTCGTGGTCTCGAGACGCAGTTTATCCCGTCGCACAGTGGGCTAGAATCGAAAAAAGCTGGCCAAGAGGCCAAAAATGGTTTTTTTGAGTGCGGGTTTTGAAACTTCGCATATATATTAAGAAAAGATTTAATTTTATGTTCCCGTTCGTCGTTTTTCGATATCTTTACGCGTTAAAAAGATACATGGCGTCAAACTTTCAAGTTTGCGTTTTTATGGAGGGTTTAAATAGATACTTTTGGAAAAAATAACGATGCAATGATCTACAACAATTATTTATCTTTTGACTGGTTTCTATCACCGCTTACAAAAATGAGTTTTTGCTCATTTAAAGCAACAAAATGGCGGACACCTTTTTCGTACAATTTTCGAGATAAAGTAAGGAATATAAATAGGAAAACGGCCCTAATGCATCGAGTCTTTTATACCTCGTCATAGTCAGAAGTGTCTAGATGTGGAATCCGAAGAAACTGTTTCAATTCAGGTGCTGCTTTGGGAGTGAGTCGATTTTTCGTAAGCGCGGCGCGTTCCGACTCACCACCGTGGAATCCCCGAATGCAGTTTCGCTGTCCTTTTGGTGATACGATGTCTAACGATTGGTCTCTTTCATGTTAAATTCTGGCTAATTATCCTTCAAACATACGTGAAGACAGTTTAAGAGAGGAATTAGATACCTAGAACTTACTTGATCAGTCAGTTTGAGCTTCCGAAGTATGGAGAAATCCCGGTCTTGTCTGGTCTTTTTAATTGCCTATATTCCTTGGGATTTATTATTCCCTGAACTCTTTTCATTGGAATTAGTAAGGTGAAACAATTTTGTAAAATTGACCTTTAGCACGTTTTCTAGTATCTTCGTGTAACAATTAATTCTCCCATAAGAATTTTATTATAAAATCATCAATTATTTAAGAGGAACTGAACATAATAAAATTTTTCCCTGCAGATCCTACCAGAGAATGTCAATGTCAATGTCAACATACATTTAAATTTACGGGAGAATTATGATAATAGAGTAGGAAATGAGATTCAAAGTTGTGGAATTAATCGGTATGCGATAATCTAATTTATTTACGTAAGAGAAAGGCTACTGTCTTCCTTCCTATTTGGGCTCCTAATGAAGTAATGGGGAAAATTTCACAAATTAATAACCAGGGAGAAAATTCTTCCCATAATAAGCACCTACACACTCATAGTGATGTAAATGAGATTTTTACCGCTTATAAATTCATTGATTAGTAAAATTACTTTTTATTATCTGTTATTCTACCTTAATACCCTCATTTGTAAGAAATGGATAAATTATTAAATCTTCCATCATTCATAATTAATAAGCAAACAACAGGTATTAATTAACCGTACGTGTCAAATAACCTATTTGAAACAATTTACAGGAAATAACAGCAATCATTCTAAACTACATTTTCCGGGACTTAATACAATGCTCCCCTTATTAATTCTTATCCGTAAAGGAGATGAGATCATTCCTCTTGAATTATGGTTATTATTCTCCGGAGGATTCTCTTCGAATATTCCTTTACAGGTCAAGATGAAAAAACGAATCGGCTTCTTAAAACTTGTTTGACTTAGTATGTTAAGAATTTTAAGAGATAATAGTCGCTGAGTAAGCAGTATCTATTTTTCTATTCGTCGTTCCTTGGTTACCCTTTCCCTTATGAAGTAAATTATGCCTGACACACCACATTTTATGTGGCACAAAGTGGAATTGATTTTGATATCTTTGGTAAGTATCCTACATTGATTTTTTTCATTACATTCATTAGTTGTGTTACTGCATCACCAAATACCACCTGTTTTACATTTCGTAATTACAAATCTATCCGTCACACCGAATGAAAATTTAAAATTATATGGGGAAATTGTAAGAGCCTGACAGTATCGTAACAGTATGATCTAGTCCTGGACTATGATGTCCTTTTTTGATTTTCTTTAACACAACGCTTTACCATTATTTATTTCTGTTAAAATATTAAAGTAAATAATGACTTACTTAAATTTTGGTTTTGAAACGCTAAATCCCTCTCCGTTTCTTTTTATTTCAGTTTCAATCCCAATTAATTATTCTATCATTTGCGTCTTAGTTTGAGTTTTACTCCACCAACTGAAAGAAAATTCAGTTAACTATTTTTGTATTTCATTTATTCAATTTATATTTGGCCAAGGTCATACATTCAGCTCTATTTACATTCTTGTTTTAATTTTTTCCTGCATAATCCTAAGTATGCTTCATTAATTTCCCTCATAATTATGGTATTCGTAATTTGTAACTTCATCATTTCCTGATCTTGTATTAAGTACCTCATTATCTTTTCCTTAAGCTATTCCTAAGTTATTCCGACTGCATTAATGATGTTCGTGATCAAATGTTCCGAGTATTTTATGAAAGATGGTCTTCTAAGCCGTATTTTCCCGCATTATTTTCCTAGCTTCTTCAAACTTTTCCGACCCTCCGAGACGAATAAAACAGAACTTCTGAGGAAATTTGCTAACTTCCGCCTGATTTTTTCATTCAACTTAGAACGCATCGATTCCTATATTGGCTGAATTTTACTTCTTTTATTTTAATTCGCCTATTCCCCTAGAACTTCTATTGTTAATTATCGGCCACTTGGAGAGCAACTTCTTGCTTCCTCCATAAGTTTCCCGTCAATATTTACAATTCTAGCACTTAAAAAATCTCAAAGAGTTAGGAGTGGAATTTTAAGTATTCATAGATCAAGAATGAAGCAAGTTATTCAATCATTGCTTAAATTATGATGAAGAGAATAGGATTCAAAGCGTTTCCGTAACGTATAAATATTATTATTTAAATAGTATTACTGTAGGTATTTTTGTAATCAACGAACTTCTACATGATTTTATTTATTTTAATATTTATGACTGTTAATAATATATATATATATATATATATATATATATATATATATATATATATATATATATATATATATATATATATATATATATATATATATATACAACTTTATACGTTACATACAAACAAATATTATGGAAATTTTCTTTCATATACGTAATAAATATCGAACTTCGGCGGTGATTCTGCGAGAAAAAGTGTTATTTAGAATAATCTCTCCCTATTTTAAGTGCAAAAATCTCCGAATCATGAAATTAGCGCAAATTTTCGCGAAAGACTTATCGACTTCTGAGATTGCTAATGAGAGGCTTTTCAATCCAGTATATTTTTTAGTTAGTACATACTTTTATATTTTTCAGTTCAATCAGAAGTGCTGTTTTTCTGTCGATGCTACTCACTCTCACGGGGATAGATAAAATTTACATTTTGCACATCAGACTTAACATAAATCAAAATTCGCTCTCTCTATTTACGAACGAAATTTCCAAGTTTCATCTTAAAAAATTCACACAAGTGAAGTAAATGGAATTTCAAGAGATTCATTTGCATACATATTTAAACTTAAAAAATCGCGATTCAGTTTTGCTAATGCTCCTAATAAAACTAGAAAAAATTTTTCCATGTTCTACCACTTTCTGCTTCAGAAAATTCAAAAATATTATTTATCATTCCACCTTACTTAGTATATGGCCATATATTTGGAAGACTTTGGCTTTTCATTCAAAAATATCTTTCACTCAATTGAATTTGAACTTGTTTGATTCATTAAATTTAGTTTGCTAGTGTAGAAATTGAAATCGTTTTATTCAATAGATGACAGTTCCGTATTGACAATTTTGTCGACAGACACTGTGGGTCTATTATTCAACAACTATCAACTGTTTTATTTTGACTAATTCCTTCCATTCCATTGATGAATATCCTTAGAGTCATATTATAGTTATAAACATATTTGGTTATCATTACCAAATTATTAAAAATGACATTTCTTTTCCTTACAGGTGAGTGCTACCCTGTAAATCACTAGCATCGCACGAAATACACTGTAAGTCATAAAAATATTTTCTTTTAATTTACATAATTTGCTAAGCTTTCAAATGCAGAATTTTGAAAACATCTATACGAATTATCAAAATTAAATTATTTACTGGCATTTATTTCTCAATTCTAAAGTATTCGATCAAGAAAACTCTGAATACTTTCGCTTTCATATAAAATTATCTAACATTACCCAATTTATGGGGAAAATACTTATAAATATTACTAATTTTATTTCAGCATCAATATTTTCTCTTTTATAATTTTATATACACCTCTGACATGTATACCCTTTCCTATTATCTTTAACGTTTCCAGTAAAGTATGAAATTTCCTCAGACCGGAATAAATTTGTCACAAAATTTCCAATCCAATGTATGCCACATAGGCGCTAACCCAAACACTCCTTTTGATAGCTTTCTATCACTACTAAGCCATGAACAATAGAATAGTAAAATACGTTTGTAGAAATATTTATCAAAATATCGTTTTGTGAGATAGGCTAGAGCAGGGGTCAGTAAACTGCTGAGTTCTAACGTGAAGAACCTTTCCCTCAGAAGAATTAAAGTTATCAAAGTTACGTAAATATATTTTTACATAAAAAGTTTAAAATGTCGTTAAGATAATGAATGAATCATCAAATAATTGCCTTCGTTTAAAACAGCTGGAGTTATGAACCGATATTTTTCATGATAAATCTCTTCTGGTAAGCTTTTAGATAAGCGTGAATTGAAGTTGCTATAAAGAATTTGGTTCCCAAAAATACATTTCAGGAAATTCATGATGCGGAGCAATAACTCACACGTACCACTATCGTACGAATCTTAGACGAGCTCGATTAATCGACGAGCCTCTTCCTTTGGAATTCCACAAGGGATTAAATGAATTTTGAATGATGATGAGCATTTTTCTAGATGCATAAATGCTTACATTTTAATTTTTTTCCCTTTTCTAACTGGTTGGAAAACTGTAGAAAATCAGCAAGATAAAATTTTAAATAAAAGTTGTTGATGGAAGTTATTTTACTGAATGACCTCTGAAACACGATTTTCCTTCCTTTTAATTCGTTCAAATTCGGTATTAAAGTAGTCCTTTTTAATCTAACTCTTGGGCCACGTGCTCAAACCTAAGAGCGGTGTGTTTCCAGCATTAGCCGACCACTGTTCAGTATAAGAGTTAATGTCTGTATTGAAGGATACCACCCTTATAACACTTGATCGCTCTCATTTGATTCCAGGAAAATATAGAAATATATTCATAATCTCCAGTAGAGCAATCAATAATTGGTGAATGATGATCGGCGATGCCTCTTTATTAATCGCTACGGATGGGATTTCCCGAATCGAAAATAAAGCTTCAACCCCTCGGAGAGTATTGTTTTACAGCACGTTCTTAATCTCGCTCCCCGAAATCATAGTGCCTTTTGGAAAGCACAGCTATTTCCGACTTAATGATGTATCGGGACCTTTTCTCTCCTCAAATTTTAAGTTCAATAACTTTGACATCATCAGAGGGGGAATATTTTACTGCCTCAATTAAAACCAGTAATAAGGGCAGTATAGTCTTCCATAGGAGAGCTTTTCTTACCGACTAATCCTAAGATAAGGAACGAAACGGTTAGTCTTCATTACGCTTCGTGCGAAAAAGTCGTCCTCTTCCGGGAACATGGGAAATTCAGCAGTATGGGCCCTCAGGGGAAGAATATCCCCTTCTAATGTCACCAAAACATTCATCCTCTGAAAATTTCAACCGTTTTTTCCGCATCGTCTATATCTTTCTCTCACTTTAAAGGATTTCCGCTTTATATCGCCGTAAGGACTATACCTTTCACGCTGTCACTCCACCTCCCATATCTCTCTCTCCCACGGAGACTCTCCCACATTTTTCCCATTTACACGCTTTAAATGATTTCCATTTATTCCGCGGGCGACTCGGTAGCGTTCCTCCTAAAATCCGAACTTCCTCTGCTTATCTATTTTGCCGTATTTCCTCCCAAAGGTTACTGCCCTGCTAATACTATAGATGCCATTTCCCGTATGCCTCTTTGAAGACAAATTCAAAAGGGTTGGGTTAGCGTCAAGTTGAAAGGTATACGGATTAAAATTTGTTTTGAATGCCCTTTTAAACAAAATAGGAACAAAAGTACTGTATATATAGTCTATTATTACTTCCTTGTAGTTTTCTATGAGATGTGCTATAGGGATAGTCGCCGTAGTGGCTTCCGGGTTACTCTGCGTGAAGTGCAGATCAAAGTTAGAGGTTTCCTCGTTTTACGAATCTCCCTCTGGATCCAAGTACAAACTTCTTCGAAACTATTTTATTTCACTATTGAAGAAGACCCTTGCAACGTGAGTGGAGCGTTGACCTTTTATATCTTCTTTATCCAGAGATTCCCTGAAGGTATTATTACTGTTTTAGTAGCTTTATTCGTACCTTAATCTATCATGTCTTTCAATATAATATTGCACATTTATAAAATCAATTATAGTTTTTCTGCAGCATAGTAAAAAGTTTTTATAATTCAAGAGTTCGATTAGTTATTAATTTCAGTAACTTTGATATATTCAGTACATACTGTCGGTTTTGATTACTTTTTAGCAACATCATCTGAAACATTAGTAGATATTAAATTATCTGAGGTAATATCGCTGTCATTTTCGATATCAGTAATAATTATCGCGTGAGAAATAAAAAATGCAATCCTACCACTAACATCTGTATCCGTTAACTGATCTCGTAAATTCCTTCGTAAAATCGAAGATTCTGTTAAAACTTCTCAGATCCAGAATCATGTGATACAAAAATACTAAAAAAATGAGCTAGACTGATTGAAAAATACTCGAAGAATGGAGTTTCTAATTAATACACTATGAGTAAATAGCATTTAAAGCTAGCTTACACTCAACTAATCACTATTTACGAAGAGGTTGCTATGATGTGTGCCTTTCGTGATAGTTTATTAGGTTAGATACAGTATGAAATATTAAAGAGAGAGATGCTTGTACTTGAGTTTTTATAACTTATTTTTCGATGATTTTTTTGTCTGTCAATTTTGCATGCTATGCAAAATTGACAGACAAAATATGGATGGTATAAATAGTACATAAAAAACTCCCATGTACCAAGTCTTTGGCAAGATATTCTGAAGTTGCAGTTTATCGTATTTTATCACATAATTACTCTTAAACGAATATTCGATCAAGACCATTTCTTTTTCATTGGCTTGTAAAAGTCTGCACTGTTGCGGCATTGCTGCGGCATTTTGAAATACGAGACTTGTTATTAAATATTTAATAAAGAAGTTACTGGGTATTCTATTGTGGTTTAGGAAAAATAAGGGCTATGAAGAAAAACGGATAATCTACCGCTTTTGTAATAGGTTACTTAATTATTTATAGGTAAACTTTGGCTTCCGGTGAACTTTACCACGTAGCCTAAGGTTCAACGCAGATGAAAATTTGCGGAATAACATTTCACGGGCTTATGGAATCATCTCAACTTCCAAGAATTCCTGCTTTAGTACAGCTGACATTCAAACTGAGGATTTTGCATAAGAGGAATTGGAATTTTTGAAACCTCTCCGTTACATCTTTTTGAATTTAGACGTGCGACATAATTGGAAATAGAAATAGTTTTTTTAAAATTTTTTCGTTATTTGAGAGATATGCATTTAATTTTCGAGAACTATTCGTTACGTTATATGGAGCTTTTATGCGATTCGAACAAACCTTAGAATTCAGATATCGTACTGAGTGTTACATTTTATTGCCTTGGTTTATATACCTCTATCATTCGTCCAAAAATAATCAATAATTAAATCGAATATAATATTTTAGAGAGAAAAATAGGCTCTCAATAGTCTAGTAAATAATGTAATTCGTGAACGGATAGAATAGTCAGACAACTGATCAAAAACTCAATATTTCATATTACCATTGCTCTTTCTCTTGTGGTGACGGCACAGGTAACGTTCCTATATTTGAAATAAATTACCAGTATGACTGAAAGTTGTTCAACTAAATTCTTACACGAACATTGAGGGAGGTGTATTCATACATGTTATAGAAAATTTTCAGATAGAATTAAAGATTAACCATGTATGATATATCAAATAATGTATAAGTAAATGTTTATTTGAATGTATATTTGAAAAGTACCTTAGTATATTTTTCATCTAGGTTCTCATTACCAATTTTACTCTAAGAGTTCTTCGAAGCTCAATACCTATAATTGACATTTAAGATTTCAGTTGTAGAGTTCTAAAAATCTCCTCACATCAAAAGACCTATTGAGTATTATATTAAAGGTCTTTATTAAGGCGAGATTGAGACAAAAAATTCTCTTCTTCCATCTTGTCTCTTGTCAATGACATTAATATGAACATCAGTGATGTAGGTTTAAACAGAAATAGAGTGGGAAAGCTTTAGATAGCTTTAGAAGCTTTATATTCGTTCCTTGTGTACATGTATGCATGTAACTTTGCATAGTTTTCATCATTAGTTGCTGTTGCTCAAGGTATAATAAAGTATAAAGCTATGTATCAATATCTGAAGTGATAACAAAAGTTCTTTAGGACGACTTTAAAAGTTAAGTTAAAATCAACTTTCCAACGTTTCACCAAAATGTGAATGACTTCTGTGTCCACACTTTCTTACGTTCGAAGTAGTAGAAATAATGTACTTGAAAGAAATACTCATTATATTGGACAGGTTATTACGGATATCAAATAAAGTTGCGCCGACAATAAGCTCGAAACCTCTCCAAACAATAACTTTCGATAACATTTCACTTTGCGATAAAATAACTTTTGATCTTTCATTTATTGAATGCAGGGTAGAGGCGGGTAAATAAATACATTTTTAGTTGTAAAAATATCAGTTGGTATGTGATACGCATATATAATTCGATTTAAGCTCCGTGTTTCTCTTATTATTTTCGGCGGAGAACAAAGGTTTATTCAAGTATTTTTCATCCGGAAACGGCGTTCATCCGGAACGTCATAACTTTTAGCAAAGAGGATAGAGACCGCGGAGTGGTGTAAAATTTGTTCTCTCAGCAGTGGTCTTATTTGAGGACCAGAACGGATGGTCATTTTCAGGAAACAGCTTTGAGATTTTCCGCAGCTCTAGCCCCAAAGCTTCGGTCCGTTTGTAAATACGGGCACGAAAATTACCGCAAAAGCTTCAAAGATATCAAGAGAGGAAGGAAAAGGCTTTTTAATGACGTAACGCGAGAAAATTTTCCGAGGGATTACTTTCCGAAGTAAGTTCTCGCACGGTTTTGATGCTTTTGATTTCTCGCTTCAGTCTTTTCGATGAAAACATTTTCTATTTTCGATTGATCTACTTCTAGGACGGATTGCGCTTTGTCGTCGGTTCTGAATCGTATTCAGCGTATCTAGAGATATACTCGTAGATTAAACATCAGTACGTCTTTATTTTAAAATTCAGCTGAAGAAGTAGATCCACCCACGCATCGTGGAAAATCGAAATGATCAACAACGAAATAGAAAGGTAGAGTGGAATCGTTTACTTATTTCTGGAATTTAAAAATATTGAACTGATAAAGATTGGGTATTAAAAATCGTAAGAGACGAGAAAAAATATTGATCTCTCTAATTCATTCAAAATATCTTTCAAAATCAGGTTTATTGAATAAACTTACGACCTTAGCGAATGCGTGTATCTTTTTGATTCTTAAAATCATTCGAGAGAGAAAATTTCGCACGTGCTCCTTTCAGATGCAATATACTTCGGTGAAAATTAATGTTTTTGATGAAGGGTTATCGCTGCATTGATTTATAATCAGTGAATTGATCGTTTGATATGTGAGCGATTGTCCTTTAAAAATGAACTCACTTATATTAAATTAAAAATGTTCATCGTAACCTTCCCCTTTCCATTAAATCGAAATCAATGTATTGATTTTAGCTATCTTTTTCTGATTATGTAATTATGGAACGAAATCATTTTAACATCAGTATTGTCCTCATAATGAAATGAAGTTTCTCTTTACATATACGTATTTCTTTCATGCAGGTATAAGAAAGATTCTCGTTCTCTTTTTAGATTCAAATAGGAAAAATCAAATAAAGTATACGAAAGGTCATGTCTGTGAACAACCGATCCATTTTTGAACGAATGAAACTTAATTCCATCAATTTCATTGAGTTCACGATTATTTAAATCCAACTGTCAAAAAATCACTGTACGTATAAAATTTTCTAAATATCATAGTTTATGTTCATAAGCACGTAAAATATCTGCTATCCCCTACAAGTGCGAATAGAATTGCTCTTTCGTCAGGCGTAGGAAAAAGGATAAAATAAAGACCCAACTAAACAAAAAATGACTGAAAGCAATTTTCAGTGTAATTCGTAGTGGACATTGTTAAGCCAACTGTAAACCTAAGATAATTTATTCTCCTGTGTTAACTATGAATCTGTTAAGTGAAAATAAGGATATCAGGATTTACCTTATCTCTCCAATACACAAAAAATAATTTACATGTGTAATAATAATATATAGAACTTCTAATTCAAAAAACGTGACTGTTCCAAAAGTTTGTAACTTTCTCTATTCACATGAGTGTTTTAATCCTCTATAATAACGCGTAAACAAAAATTGCATGGACTCCGAAAGTTTAAATTGAAGGCATCACACTTAGATCCGATTTTGCTCGAGGTCTCCATGGTTTTAACATTTTTCGTAACCATTAGCAGAGAACACACGTTTGGATAATAGCTGTAACAGTTTTTTCAAGGACTTAATAGGGGCTCAGAAGAGAAAACCCAGTATAGTAATGATACTCCATGAAAAATCAGAGAGAATGGCATTATTATCCTACCCTTGGGTATAGTTGCCGTGATCTCGCCCTTAAATCCACGCAGTCATTACCGAACACATTATTTACCCTCCGCTATCTCGGCACACTGCTTAATCTCCTTCTTCACGAGATCTCATTTAATCCGTGGCGACGCTCCTTCGTTTTTCTCATTAACCCTTCCCATTTGTTGCATTCTAAATTATCGCTGCTCATTTGTATCCCATTTATTTTTAAGAGGATCCTCCACGCCATTTACGTAATATCCATCAATGTTACCTTTTATTAACCTGGAGTAGGTTGGTGATTCTTTACTGTCGTTAGGAATCTAGAAAGTGAACGAAAATTCTATCTCGTGCTAACAGTACCGGCATCACTCGTGAGGTCGCTCTTAAGGCAAACAAAACCGTCAATGCCGGAGTTCATTTATTTATCTATTTAACAGAGAAAAGTAGCTCAAAAGATTCTTATAATATGTTGAAATAATAAATAATGCGTCAAAAACTATAAAATCAAAATATAAATCGTTTCGCTTCGACAAATAAAATAAAATTTTTATTTTCGTAGGATGTCTTTTGATATGCGAAGCATCAAAAAGGCTCCTTTTCGAGAAATTATTTTTGTCTATCGAGAAATTATTTTATTTTATTATTTCAAGAAATTATCATTGTATAATATGCACCTTTCAGTGGCTTGATAACTGAAATTTATAACTATAAATTTTGATGAACCGAACATATGATGACTTAAATGGTTAACCACGTGCCTGACTTGCCCGTGACAGACACTTGCGGCCGCTTCTTGTCTAAATTGACTTGCCCAAGCGTAGCACGGGCATGGTAATCTTTTACGCTTCTGTGCTGATTTTGCCGTGTTTTACTGACAATATTTTTGGAAATGGATTATTTTCCTGGTCATATCAATATGAAAAGTAGAAAAGAAATAAAAAAACCTGACACTTTATGAGAGAAGAAAAATTAAAAAATCGATCAATCATGTGGTTAATAGATTAAGTGAGAAAACCACCGTCATTTGTTGAATTTTATATTTTAATTCAGTTAACAGAATACCGACAAATATTGTCGTCTCTTAATGCAGTAATTGTTTCAGGATTTTAAGATTCGAAGATTTTAAGTATTTTAATTAATATTATTGTACCATATAAAAGTTAACGCAACATCAATAATAACTAATTGCAAGATTATAAGTGAAAATTGCTTTAAATTTAATTATTATATAATTGAAAAAAAATTTATCGAGTCAGTTGATGCATTTTTTAGAAACAGTACCTGCTATGATATGAGTCGGTTTCCCCACCTTATTATTAATGTATTAAATTAAATTTGATTTAAATTATTAATTATTAAATTAATTAAATTAAATGTATCAGCCCCCATAGTACCACCATAGCATCATTTTCACACAAAACTATTACGGCGAATGAACGTAACGAATTGAAATTGATCCGATTATTACTTCTACCTAGAGCCTTAATAAAGACCTTTATAGACCTTTTATAGACCTTTATGCTGACTTACACCAATAATCTTTTCAAAATAAATATATATATTAATTTTTATCGCTGTCAGTTATGAAATTGATTCCTAATAATCTTCATAGAAGATAATTCTGCTTTTATTTAACGATTGTATAATTGTATGTATGAAAAATTCAACTAGAGAAGAAAAAAAGATTCGTGAGGTGCAGTTTGGTGGATCCGATTGACCTGGTTTGTTTTCAATCCTAAAGAGCGCACTCGCAGAAAAATTAGGTTAATTGGAAAATAGCACTACGACATCGTCCTTTAAAGGCAATATTCCCAAACTGAACAATAAGCAATACACATACGTAAATAAAAAAGTTCGAGCAAAATGGCTTCGATTTCATTAGCTGCTCCATAAAGACCGAACAGGAAACAGAGATTTCCTAATGAGAAAGAGAAACGGTTCTTTTCGTACGGCATGTTATATTTTTTCAATGGGTCGTATTTAATGGGAGGTAATAAAAATTAAAGAACCGAATCGGAGTTGTAATACGATAGTTCGTTCCAATACACGGCACGTACGTAAATAGGAACACGAATGAATCCAGTATCGTATTCGCGATTACTTCCTCCATTAATGATGTCGTTCACATCAATGGTGCAAAGAATGAATCTGCATAGTCCGTCGGAGAATGAAATGTATATACGACACGGGAGTTCTTCTAATCAGTCCTTTTCAAACTAGATAGAATTCATTACTAGTGTCAATTCCCTTTAATGGAATAGGGTTTATTAAGGCTAGTAGTACTATTCGTAATTTTAAAAGTTTTTCGACAGCTAAGGTCACCGAATCCGGGACTGCTTTACCGAAGTCAAACGTGGTGCTCACTTAGCTATCCAGAAGCCCTAAAGCTTAAGAATTGAAGAGTAAACGGAATAAATTTAATTATAAGTAATGATTTATGAATAGATTTACAATTTCTTTGACAACGACTCATTTAAATAGAGGATAACATATATTCCGAAAATGGTTAGTGTTCATTGAACACATATACTACTGAAAAGTAGAACAATGAACAAGACAATCTCATATCTAAAAAGAAATTCCGTCATGGCAACGACTTTTCTCCTTAAAAAAATGCAAATTTCAGTTCCCCCGAAATTTATACTTTCGAATAAGGGGACAAAAATACACAAACTTACCCGAACCAGGTCGAGCTTCTCAGCTTTTCCCCGACAGGACATTGGGGATTATTATAACGACTTCTCATCTACAATATATAAGGAGCATAAGTCCGACTTATAAACCATAGAAAATTCAATTAACTCTCTGAGTTAACTCCCTGAGTAAAATTAATGCGCATGAATTAATGTGAATTATTTTCATGGTTTTGTGCAAAATTTATTCAAGAAAGGGCCGTGCGAAATTTCCAAGTCATGAAAACCATTTTCCTATTTTTGGCCAGCTTTCTGCAGCAGAAAGGTTATCAAGACTAACTTCTCCATGAAAGTGCCCTAATTAAATATTTCTGCTGAAATTTTTAATCTTCTGCGTTTATTATTTGCTACGGTAATGAAATTTACGGCTATCGAATTTCCATTTCTGCCAGATTTAATTAAACGGTCATCGTAAGAGTTTCCATATTTGTAACTGTTTCCTTCCGGATAAACAATTTCATATCGGATTCATACTAGACATCGATTCGGTGATTTATGCCGTTACTCGCTCTCTTATACTACAGAGAATTAAAAATAAATTTTCCTGTTGTATAATAACAGTATTTAATACCACCTACGTTGATTATTCCCCGTACTTAAAGATTTTGAATCATCAACCGCGACCAGCTACTGATTAAAAAACCTCGAATAGATGTGAATACGTCTCTACAACGCGGGCTGGGAGACTATTACCTTAATTTTTCTTTTTGAGACCTCAAAAGGTGTCGAAATGAATATTAAAGTCTTCAATTTTTAATATTCAACGTTTCATTGAAAAAGTGATTTTTAATGAAGAGACACGTTACTCATTTTACTTACTCTATTTAATTATGGAAATAAACAAACTATTAAAGTAACATTTTATGTTATAATCCTCATATAAAACAAAACCAAGAATACAATATCCTGCTCGAATAACCTGTTTTAGCAAGTAAATTAATGATATTAAATATCGAGAGTTTCGAGATTCTCTCCCAAGAACACTCCTTTAACGCTAGTGGCAAAGGATTATTGTAACCATTCCTGGAAACACCTCTTCACAGCACGAAATCAGATTCTTGGAAAGGTTGACATTAATCTCCCTTGTGGAAGTAGCTTACCTTTTCATCTCTATTAACCTTGCTTCTTCTTCGTGTTTCTTCTCATCCATGCTCGTCCTTTTATCTTCTTCTCCTCCTTTGGCCATCATCTCGTCAGATACACGTGCGCTCTTCCCAGACACCTCAATGTGACGCACACCATTACCTGCTGGAGATGTCTCAAAGACTCTCTTTAACTTCATTCGGGTTAAGTTATCCCAAGGCTAAAGTATACTCTCTCCTGATTTATTAAATCATGGCAGCATCGACAGCTCTCAGTCACTCTCGCGGAACTTCAGTGTCCACTAGGTGATCAAGAATTTTCACTTGGATTTTTACGTCATATAATTATTCTCTTCTGAAAAGTACAAATGGGAACCTTGCATTCGGCTGCAGAATACCCGGGATCTGAAGCCTTGCGACGTTTAATAATGAATGCTCTGATGATAAGTTGTTACAAAATGCAACTAACTTGTGATGGGAGAACCGTAGTTTCAGGTGTGAGGTGAACAAAGTAAGACCCTTTGTCATACCACCATATTTATATACTAAATATTGTTCAAAGACATTGCTCTTAACATTGAAGAAAGAACAATTTTCTATGAATACACTCCATGAATTAAGAAATCCATTCCGTTTGCCAATTCTACGAAAGACTCAAAAATCTTCTTTTTTCAAAACCAATACAAATGTATATCAGATGTATTTAAAGGAGAAAACTTGTGAAGACAATCATTAAATAATGAATTTTTACCTCGCATTTAAGTTGGATTTTCGTTATTGTCATTGTTTAAGATAATTTTCCCCAAGTTGTTAGAATCGATTTTTCGAACATATATTTTTTTTGCATCTGAGGTAAAGCAAGGAAAGACTGGGTATGAAAAACTTCATCTCATTCTGCACTAAAAATTGAAACACCTTCCTTTTATGGCATCCATGAAAAGAGCAATTACAAATCTCTTCAAAAAGAGACAGAGTACAAATTCTTAACTCGTTGAGTTCTTTGCCTTAATTCTCATTATCTTTGATTGATTTGAATTCGGAATGTTATAGAGAAGGTTTTAATGGAATATTATCGTAAGAAAATGGTCACGCCCCAAAACGAAATATCGAGTTTTGGCTCAAATTAAATCTGAAAAAACAATGGGACTGTGAGCGGAATATTTTATCCATTTCCCCGATTATTCCTTTATCCTCTGGGATATAATTTCCTGATTTACGCTCGTAGGTTATTAGATAACCCAAGCGTGTCTGCTTTTTACTCAAACGTCGTAAGTTTTTATACAGACCTCAGCTATTAATTGGAATTTTTAATCCCGTTCACGGTGGCTAAAGTTGGGAGGGAATCGATAATGTAACGCCAGTTCAGGGGACCAAGTGAAATGGAAATTAATTAAAAACATAAAGTAGGGTTAGGATATTCGCTCACACCAAGGGAGTTCCAGCGTCGTGACGCTAACTTTGTTTCCGCGCTGTTAATTCTCCTGGCAACAGTTGTTGCGAAACATTGTCATTTTCCTCTTCTTACCACGTACACACTCAAACTCATCTCTAAGAAACTCTGGTGACATGATTTTTTTCATTTCATTCTCACTGAATTGCAAAGTGCACGACAATTGTCGGAATGCTCGGTGGCAACGGATATGCAACTGTTGAATCTAATTTTTCATTACGATGCACATGGTGGTAATTTTGCTGAACTTTGACTTGAAACCACAAGGAGTATATGCAATTAGAGTCGATAATCCTTCCGTAGAGTTTATCTGGGTAGTAATATAGCTGTTAATCTATTATAACAGCAGTAAATTGAGAAGATAGGAGAAAATTATTTGTAACCTATTAGGCGCAGACAGGAATATTAGAATTTACCGGCCTCGAAGGTTCAGGAGTTAGTATACTAGCAAAACAAAGATTCCGATTTCGATTTCTGGTTCAGGCGTAGATGTTTGTATTAGTTTGTTGTTTTCTACGAGGGTGGTATGAAAAGTTTTCGAAATTTCAGAAAACATGTCGAGAAATGGCGAAATGTCGGAAACTTTTCAGACCACCCATGTACGAGTATATGTTATATTATCATTCACATAATTACGATTTCAATGTTGGCTGTTGATGGAGAATTGGTGAATAAATAAATAAGAAATTTCCTTCCACAGGGGAAATAGAAGGACGTATTATACATAACCTATCCGCTATAAGTTTTCACCATTGCATTTCATCCGTTTTGCACACTTTTGTACGGTTTACGCTCAACTACAGTCTCATAATCTGAGTTTTGTGGTAGGAATTTACGTATAACTTCAGGATACACAAATTAAAATTTATAATGATAAAAATAATGAGCGCCTTCGTTTGTACGAGATTGAGAGAAAAGAGTCTCCTCTTAAACTTAACCCATCATCTTTAAGAATTTAAGAAAGAGACTTTCTCTTAAGTCAGAGACAAAAATAAAAATGTGCAAATAAAACAGGACTCATGGGAAAAATAGAGAAAACATCCTGCAATTAATCCCACGAGAAAGAATATTCCTTAAAAATACATAAAGACTAAAAATCTCATAGTGAAATATCAGTCTATTATAGCTAAATCTCCGGATGCTAAGGGAAAATTTCCGGGTTGATGAGCATCCTAAGGTGGTAACCCTGAGCAATACTTTCGCAACGGCTTGGATACCGGTTACAGTGGGTTACCAAACAGGCTTCAGCTGTAATTGGGTAACTTCGTCCAAAACTCCTCAAACAATTACTCCCCCGCAATGCCGCTGACGTCACGGATCCCTCTCCCCTTTCTAAATCGGCCTCTGGTACACGTCTGCATAAATATCATTCTAACCGGTGGCACCCACAACTCATATTATTTCCGTCGGTTACCAAGATCACATCTAAACTTAAACAGCTTCTGCTTTTAAGCAACGCAGCTGCGGCAAATGGACTCCCTTTCGAGTCTTCTGAAATTTATGCGAATGCCGGTACTTACTAAAATATCCGCCGAAGACTTACGCCCACACTCCTTTATTTCCCTTTGCTTTCATATTTTCAGTTCACTCGTAATTGCCAGTGGGTTCTCTTCTCCTCTTTTGAAAAGCAGTATGCTGTAGCAGCTGCCATCTAGTCATGCATTAGCATCTGCGTGTTTTTCTCATATATGTGGTCTCTATCACCTTCATTTTTAATTCTCTTCCATATCCACACTTTTTACGGTACGCGAATAAGATTATGCACATAATTTTGCTGCATGTTGATTGTGTCAATAGATATGAAAATCTACGGTTTAAACTTGCGTACTATTCAGTCTTAATTACGTAATTACAATGGTAATTACAATTATACATTATAACTTGAAAGGGCTTTTTTAACTTCTTGACTGTTCAAGAATCACACGAAATTGTGGAATTATATCTTTCTTGCGCTATCCCTGCTACCGTATCTCCTTGAATGAAGCATATCAGAAATTAGTCCATCTTAAACATAAAGGAAGAATTAAGAGAAAAAGGTTCTCCAAGTGCCGACATCGGCAACCATCAAGGGCAATTCCTCGGAAAAAGATAATCGCCCGGGTGGCCACCAGTTATTGCCGCTGTCGGCACTTGGAGAACCTTTGTCTCTTAATCATTGAATCCCGTGTTCCTTTTTCTTTCTTTCGTAAAGGAATAAAATATATCTTTAATTCATTTGTCTCAATTGTACCAGTATCGCTCATGACTACGATCAGGAGAGACTGTTCTTAAGCTTCCAAGTAAAGCGCCTCCTCTATTAATAAGAGTGAAAAAATCTTCCAATCCATAATTTTTAATTAAATAAAAATTTTATAATTGCAGTAATGCTTTATGAAGTCTCAGTAAAGAAGCATATTTGAAATCATTTATGGCTTTAAAATTTGGCAGTGATGAGATGAATTATATTACACAGGAGATTGTATTGAAAATTAAGAATGTCAGTAAAAATGCTCGACCCTTTGCATCGGGAGGGAATTGTAAGGGCAGTTCCCGCTTATTATCAAAGACTAAATTGACATGATAGATGTTACTTTCCAATTATGTAAGCGAGAGTACGATATTTTTTCTTGCATTCAACTTCCTGGTTATGAATCAATAGATTTCCTCCAAAAGGAGCAAAGAGGAACGAACTCATAGCTGAATGGCTGACAAAGGGCAGACCTACGCACGATTTCGAATGCACGCGCAAATGGAACCATGAACGCGAAAATTCACAGTTTCGATAATCGCAACTAATAACCTTTCAGTTCGGCGGATGATGACGCTTCTCATCCTCGGAGAGCTTTCAGAGGGAAAATTAGTCAATCAGCGCTCGTGAATAGAAAATTGAAGGTCGCTCGAATGCATTTCATGATCAGAGAGAGCTGTTAAATCAACATTCCATCGGACGTACGTCCAGTTCACTTTGCACAGCCTTTCTCTTTCGCTTAGCGGATGCTTCTGTATATATTTCAGCGGATAAAGTCAGTTACGCGGTGGATTTCTCAGCCTCATTACTTCGCTTGCTTGTTGTCTTACGGGCGGATAGACGGCCAACTTGTTAAATGGCTTGAATTCCTCCCCGTTCGCCCACATTTCCTCCTCTCTTAAGTAGTTCCAGAGCGTGTGTTTTTAAAGCCAATCCCTCAGCTATACAAACGCTTCTAAAATCCGGAAAATAAGCTTACAGGTTGAGATTAGCTAACGAAAATAGCGAATTGAGAACGGAGATGGCCTTTGTCAATATGATTTCGTGGAAGTAAGTCAACCAATAAATAAATTTCTGTTTAAATATTATGTTTACACTATGCTGAAATCAGTGGTCACCTCCTTCGATCTGCCTATAAAAATAAGTTTCACCTTATTTTGTGTTTAGATTTGTTCTTTGCATTACATCTAGATTTATCCTCTTTGCTATCAACGAACCATCGTGTTTTTACATGCGTAGCCTTTATTCAAATGTTAGCTACTACATTTACTTCGACAGAATAACGTAGCGCTATCATAAGAGAAAATTCTTTTCAAAAATTGGACTTAATCACCGAAAGGTGAAAAACTTATCAAAACTAACTCAGAATCCACATTCACACAATGAATAAAAAGATTTGATTTCAAACTTCAAGTTTCATTTGATGGTATTTCTCGAATTTTATAGATCTTATGTCTATTTTCAGCAAAACCTGTTGCTATCTACCACAATGAATACATATTTAATTTTTTACGAATTTAATATCAAATTTCATATACTTCAGTATTACTGCTTACACGAAAGTTAAATTAAAAATCCCGCGAAGAATCGAAATATTCTACTTCATAAGCATCATCGTTGTCCTACGCATACAGTAAAGTAAGATTTCATTGCGTAAACAGTCAGTCTGAAAGGTGAAACGCTGTAAGATTTCCTTAAAAGTGACCATAAAATGAAGACTTAAATTTTGGAGAAAATTAAAATTACTAATGCGAACGAGGAAATGAGATCCTAGCAGAAGTTCGAAGTCTTCATGAATTAACGATGGAAACGATAAATAGGAAAGGTTAGAATTTCTAACCCCCTCCTTCTTTGTAGTGCAGATTTAAATACGTCCGATGCGGAGGTTTTCAAAATGAGAAAAGGTGAAGACGATTCTGGAAAACATGCTGTAAAAATCATTTCCTTCGCGAATTCGTTACTTTTTATTGCTTTGGATTTTTCTTTCGCCTCATTAAGCAAGAACTTATTGCTCGGAATTGACTCTTCACTTTTGGATAAACCCCGAATTTCATTCAGTCTGCGCCTTGCAAATGGAAATTAGATTTCTTTAGGAAATTCCTGATATGAAGATTACTTCAAGGACTCATTTGCGAAGAAGAACGTACTCTCCACCAGTTTTAGTTTATTATGATTTGAGAAACTGCAATATGAATGACAAAAAATAGAAAAAAGTCTAATAGTAAAATAGCCATTTTTTACAAGGTTAGTTTTAAGGTTATTCATCGTGTAAACTCGATAAACACGATCAAAAATTAGGAATATAATTTGCTTCTAGGACATGACATGAATATTTTAAAATCTTTTGTTACCATTAATAAAAAAATCATATACAAAAAACCTATAAACTCATGAACGATAAGTACGAGTAAAATAAATTACGTTCGAACTAATGCGCTATATTCACCTAGAGATGAAATTTCTTGGGCTGTATTCGAGATTTCCGAACTACATTTCCTAGGATGAAAATTACGCCAACGATATATGACCGATATATCACCCGTTTGATTATGCAGTAAAACTGTCAGTCCAAGAATAACTTTAATAGCATAGCGTTTACAGATTTTTACTGTTTGAGCCAGATAAATGGATTTTATCATTTTGACCTCCATATCTTAATGAAAAAAATATGTTTAACTTGTCTTTTGGTAAAGGATAGAAAAAACCTCATTTATTTAAGTCTCATCAATCCTAATTATGGCTATGATATTACTAAAGCTATTACTAAAGTTATGAAGGTAGAAGAGATGGCATTCATCCTAGTCACTCATCGAATGCTAAGAAACTCATAAGTTCATTGTACTGCTTTTAAGTGGACATTTTTATCTTCCTGGCTCAGTTAGTTATTCCTTGCTCCCCAGGAAAGGCCGTTTTGAACCTTAACCCCTTCAGCATTACTTATCAAAAGCTTTGGAGAAGAAATAAAGATTACTAGCTGAGAAGTGGTAGTTATTCCTTGCTCCTGGGGAGCAAGGAATAACTACCACTTCTCAGCTAGTAATCTTTATTTCTTCTCCAAAGCTTTTGATAAGTAATGCTGAAGGGGTTAAGGTTCAAAACGGCCTTCGAGATGAATAATTTACCGATAAACTGAATAATATGAAATAGCTTTCTCCTGGTCTCATTAAAATTCTCTCAGAATCCCCCGGTTAAAAGACTATAAAGATCGAACTTAACTTCGCAAACTATTCAAGGAAATGGTCGTGATAAAATTTGTGTGTCGAAACAAGTCCCGCGTCAGTCTGTTACGGAAGGTTTTGTATTTATATTCTTGATTCCAGTTCGAGCTTTTCTTTCCCTCATTTACCTCCAGACCATACTTTCCATTCATCGCATTTCCTTCCTCGCTCCTCCGTTCAACATGGAGAAAATCCATCGATGTTCACAATTCTATTTCATTTAAATCGAGGATGAATACATTTGCATTATTCATTTTACCTCCATGTCTCGGGAGGTTTTCCTTTCCAAAACACCCAAAGTATTCGAAGGGACAACCGTGAGGAAACAAGCGGAATTTCTTTTTCACAACCCTAAAATTGAATATGATTTTTGCGTTATTTCTAGAGAACAAATCCGAGGGACGATTCTGCGAAAAACCGGTGTGGGAAAAAAGGATGATTGATAGATTGGGTCTGAGTGAAAGCACTATAGAATAGATTTAATTCCAACTATGTTATTGATAAATATCGTTCTTACCTCGGAAAATTATTTTGTATGTCTTAAGGGTATTTTGTTGTTATTAATAATATTATTTTTTAATATTTTAACCCCAATATTATGATTTGCGTAAAGAAACTAAAGTAATACTTCGTATTCTTTTAACTGGTGTTAAATGGTGTTCCATAAAGTTCGTTCTGATCATCTGGAGTTGTATGATTCACTATTACCAAGATGCTTCATGAGGCAGGATGTGGGTGTTGAGATGGAAGGACAATTTAAATTGCTGATTTGGCTGAGTTTCCTCAATGAATTCATGGGTTGCAGACTTCCGAAAACGTCACATGTATTGTGCGTCCACCATGCTACCTAGGTCATTCAATATCCGCGAGTAAAATCCGAGATATAGATGCTTGAACCTATGTTGAAATTCATTTTCCGCGAACGTTTTGTAACAATTATCGAATAGGAAAATAGATTATATGGTGCATTCACCCCTTGAAACCAGGGCATCGAACCCGTACTGAACTTAAAGCCGAAACCGAAAAGGCGGGTGTTTTTTCAAGAAAAGGAAATAGAACCCGTACCGAAAAAGTTAGACGATCCTGAACCAAAACAGGAAACTGTTATTTTTCCGATTTTATGGTTCGCATTCTCATCAAATGTCACCGTATTTGCGTTTAGTAAACTCGTCCAACGGGGATTCCGGATAGCCAAGTGGGTAACGCGTTCAACATAAATGAAAGCGGTGTGATATTCGGTGGGGGTTATTACGTGCGAACTGAGCTTAGCTGTCGAAGCACTTTTCAAAATACCGCTGCTACTACTCATGCAACTGTGGCATTTAGCTAACTAATTAGCTTTCAAATTTTAATAATTGAACGTGTTTATTAGAATTTCTGTTATATTAATAGTTTTATTCTAATATTAATTAAAGGAAAGATTGTTTAAGGGTCACGTAATAAGTAAAACTTGCAAAGAGTGCAAATATTGTCGAAAGAAAATGTATTCGGGTTCGATAGTTGCAGCTGGAGGAAAACCAGAACAGAAACGAAATTTTGGTTATTAAATCGAGGCAAAACCGGAATGAAAGCAATTATAATTGACTTTCGAGATCTTGCCTGCAATATGCCGAAAGGAGGCTTGTAGGGAATCATGTAGATACAGATTGGTACTGTAATACATACTTATGTTGGAAAAATCTCTGTTTATTATATGAGAAGAACGGAATTATTTGAGAAGATATAAACGTGAAAATGTATCTAAAATTAGTTCATAGAAGAGCAAGGAAACCCCTAATACGTCTGCACCCATGGCTCTCAGAATGTGGCGAATTGCTTTCCTGCACGTGATAGTATTTTTATATTCCCACACAGCGCGATATTTAACGGAAACTATTTCCGGAACTAATTTCATACATAAGAATATAGATTGGATTTGCAAAACTGGAAATACAGAATACGAATTCCGTGGTGTAGTATTCATAAGATTATTAAAATTAAATCTACTATGCATGTTTTGATAAGGAAACCTCATTTATTTTCAAACACAGGAATGCGGAAATCTTCTCTGGATTAAAAGGGAAAGGAAAGGGAATGAGGTTAAGAGAAGCTTTCAGGAGAAGAAGGGTCTGAATGGTGTGAAACAATTAGGACAAATGAGTGAAGGAGATGAAGTTGATGAGGTTACACCGGAAGTAAAAGTGTTCGAAAAAGGAAGCAATCAAGCGAGACAATCTTTCCAGGAATTAAAGTACCTTTTTTTCAACCAATGGTGATATGAATTCTCTCATGTTAATTCTTTCCTATATTCTGTTTCCTTTGAGTTTTCTTACGAGTAATTTAATCAAAAGAAGTTTGAAAAAATACACGAATATCTGATATTTTTTTCTAGAGATCATTTGCGTCTGAAATATTCAGCTTTGCTTTAAGAGGAATTCTCATTCGAAGCTTTTGGTGGAAGGAGGAAATATTACTGGAGTATTCTTGGCTCGATTAGCGAAAAACTCATCTCAACATTAAAATTCTTTCTGAAACTTAAATATGTATCTCATGTTTCATTTCATAACCAAAATAAGATACGAAATCGTACATTAGCCAAAGTTTTATACTTGCTAATTCAGTACTTTTTTAATTCAGCCGTTTGAAAAATTAACTTAATCGGAAAGTTATGCTGCAATTTTCATTTATTCCGTTTTTGGAGATTACGTCGGCACGAGCGGATGGGCGATGGAATTATTATTTTCAATGCCACTCTGCCATCGTCCACAGCCTAGATCCTCGTTAAGGCAACTAGCGTACAAAGGAATGGAAGTGAGAACCCTCTTTCAGGAAACACATAGGAAATGGATACAGTCTGAATTCGTGCGATAAGGTCTGCATCTTGAAAAAATCTGACGAGAGTGGATCTTATATTGTCTTTTGAAGATTATATATATATATTTCGATAGGAAATCTTACGTAATGAGAATTTGTGGATTGCCAGCTTTAAATTTTGCTTTTAAAATCTCTTATGTGGTCGTTCATCTGCAGATAACATTTAAAACAAAGTAATTATAATTTAATCAGCATTAAGTTAAACTGTAGGCACATTTTTTGGCTTAATTCATTATATCTCAATGCTATTGCTAAAAATATAGAGAAAGCATTTCCTTCATTACACAGATACTTGTAATTGTGCAGATTCTGTTAGGGAGGTATATATATCCATCCTCCCCTTAACCTCATTATTATCCGTATCTC
Organism: Pachydiplax longipennis; assembly: GCA_036926295.1. Lineage (NCBI taxonomy): Eukaryota > Metazoa > Arthropoda > Insecta > Odonata > Libellulidae > Pachydiplax > Pachydiplax longipennis. The sequence goes on along the minus strand of JAVFKF010000001.1, from coordinate 16,126,861 downwards.
CTTGCCTATAGGCTGTATGCATTTCCTTCATTAACCATCCTATGTTCACCATACTTATTCTGTCATTGCTGAAATTTTCTATCAAATCTGGTTTGAAGCAGATGTTGGATTGATATTCAGTCTTAAGATTGCATATGCAATTTTTGTAAAGAAGAAACATAGTTGTTATGATTTATGCATAAGACGTTTGTGTATAAAAATTGAGAATCTTTAATTTTGACTGAAATTCTCTTGTTTGGGAATTAGGAGTAACAATGATACGCAATTATTTAATGGAAACAGGTTCTTTTGATTACATCCTTTCAATTACCAAAAATAAGGAATTATTAATTTGCCGCGGTATCAGTTGAGCATTAAAAATTAGTAAATTTGTATATAGTAAAATATATATAATTAGTATATGGTAAAAATTATTATATCTTTCCAAAGTCACGCCTTCCAATATCAATTTCATTTTAACCGTTTAAGACAAACGCAAACAAATCATCGACAAAGAAACGCGTGAGAACACGCTCCTCCATAGACTTTCAATTGGTAAATCTTTCGAAGAAAACATCGTGAATTTCTCCAAGGTCACAGCCGCGCAAGCTTCAAACTTTGCTTTAGCCCATTATCACAAAGTAAAGAGGTAATTAACCCAGAAACAGAGAATTAATGACGTTGAAGAGCAATGCATCAAATAGATGGGGGAAGAATGGGGTGAGAAATTTTGAGAGGAAAAATGAGAGATTTTCTGAAGGAACTGAGGGAGGTGAGAAGTAGATAAGTTGAAAGTTGGAGAGAGGGGAAGAGAGAATAATAAATTAAAAGGAAGGGAGAGTCGAGTTTCGAAAATAAGAAGCTTCTTTTTAATTGGATTCCTTAGCGAAAAATCACTTCTCCCTCATTCGGAAGTTTTCTCTGGTGCTACAGATATAACTCGGCATTCCAGCTGAGATATTCCTTCCGGGAATTCTGACAGCCAGTGGGTGTTCCGACTCACAGGCGATTGATATAAGGAGAGATTTGATATTTTGTGCCCTGTGTCCCCTTTATGTTTGTGTTTCTTTTTCCAAAGGATACATATCGAAATTTTATTGGAGTAGTTCCTGATTCATTCTGAGAATAACATTTCCTCAATAAAAATTTCTTAGAGTGTATTTATTTTTTGCAGTTATTGCTTTCAGTAGTTCTATCCGTAAAATACTATGTAAAATGTTTATGGTTTGTTAACATTCTATGAATTCGATAGTTTACAATGCTGGGACTTTTTCGGAATGGTAAGAACGCCAGCCAACGGAAACCAAGGTCTCGGGTTTTAATATTGTCCTGAATAGGGTTTCCCTGGATAGGAATCGGTGTATCTGTTCATCCCTCGTTGTTATTCCTTAATGTAATAGCGCAAGAATGAATATTTGATAGGCTACTCGTAATAACGTAGGATAATACAGAGAATAGACTTTGTTGCGGTGTAAATTATTTTCCAGTACAATAAAGTTGATTCCGACGCCTTTAAGCAACATTTCAAGCACGGCTGATCTGTATAAATAGATAAATGCAATAAAGGCGACAAAAGTTATATACGATCAATTATAGGTGTTAATAAAAGTTGATAGAATCAATAAAAATATTAATCGAATATAGAAAGATTTGCTATACGTTGATATGTCTAACAACGTTATAAATAATTTTTCCGGTGAGCATTTTTGTTACTGAGCTCTCTCGTTAAAGAGTATTTTGCCACTTATCATATATAATACAAATTATTTACTACAAGAATTTTTGAAGTGCGATAGTTTTCCAACTAAACGAGTTTCTTACAATTTATTTTGCTGCATTAATTTTTCACAGTAAAAAAATTTTTGCGGATAGTTTTTGCCAAACACAATTAAACTCGGTTAATACGCTTTTCAGGGCACCGTGTGAAATCCCCGTTATAAGCGGTGTAGCGTTATATCCGGGAAATAACTAACTAGTTGACTTTCGTTAATTATAACAGAGCTTAATTCAACAACTTTAAAAATATACTTAGATCTAATGTTGTAACTGGTTCTTCTAAGGCCATAGTTATAAAAAGTAGGACTATAATAATTTAATATAGCTCTTATTTAGTTTAAAGCTAATTCTAAATTTTAGCATCCAATCAATTTTTTAATACATTTTCCGCCGAAATTTCTAAATTATGTGTCTTATAATACATGCAGAAACTTAGCTACTCATTTCCATAACGATTTAGTTACGTTATGTCAGAAAATTGTCTGAATAATTACTCTTTACGTTTTCCCTTTCAGAAAGTTGCACTGCTGGACGCAAGCTGTGAAAATTATGTTTAAAATACCGAGTAACCCACTAAAAATTAATTTTAGTGGGTTTCCTGTATTTTAAAATATTTTTCGTATGATATTGAGTCCAGCAGTGCAATTTTTAAAAGAGGCGAAGTGGGGTCGTTTGGAAGTAAAATTTCAGCAGCCGAAAAAGTAATCAGAGAAACATGTAAAAAATAAACGATTTGGCCGCCCGCCAAGCGGGTTCGAGGGCTGGGTGCGGGTCTAGAGGCACCCGCAACACTAAAGTACGGGCTCGAATCCGTTTATTCCGAAGTTAGGATGAAGAAAAAACTTCCGGTGGGGTTGGCGGCCCTCTAATCCCGGAAGCGGTCGCGACCGGATTCGAACCCGAGACAGTAGCGTCGCACATAGGTCGCCTCGACCCACTACGCCAGCCTGTCGAACGGTGAAAGCCACGCGGAATAACGTGTTGTTTCCTCCAAACCTAACTCTGAGGAGGGGATTCAAAACGGAAAACCTGCATTTAGAAACATAATGCAGCATTTTTCTAAAAGGAATATACGATAACGAAACTATAGGCATCTATTACGGGAAATATTTATAGTAAAATAGTTGTGTATTGCATATATTTGTAATTTTGTAATTATTTATAATAATCTAATTTAAATTCAATATGATTTATAACACATTAATATTATTAATTATTTATAATATTATGTTATAGTTATTTTATTCAGTAGCTGAACCTAACTTTATGCCTGTAGAAAATCTTCTGCATCAAAAATAATCATATATATCCTTATTTATATATAATTTATCTATTTTGTGTTATTTTACTATAATATTTATATATGATATTATATTGAAAATATTTCATAGCCGGAATGTAGTACCTCTATCAAATCTGCTGCATCAAAAATAATCATATAAATCGTTATTTATGTTTTATTAGTCCCTTCGCTGTGGAAACGTGTTTTCCCTCTTTGAAGGGATAAGGACACGAATTTCAATCGTGGTTATGTTGACTCTAAAATGACGAGAAAGAAAACTCTGCTTAGCTTCGCTACATACATTTTAGCACGCAAAAGACAAAAGGATTTTCAAGAAGAGAATTTAAGGCTCAAATAAGTTCTTTGAGCATGAAAAGTCATGGCAGAAGAGATGACATTCGGACGGACGGATAAAGCGTTATCGTGAGAGAAACTCAAGCACCAGGATTCGTTTTCTTTTTTGAAAGTTAGAGTGACTCGGAGACAGGGTTCCGTAAAAAGGCATGCATTTTTTATGAGAGAGAACGATTAATGGATAGGAACGATTCAGCGAGAAAGCGAAAACTTGTGGAGATAGGAGGTGCTCTTCGAAGACGCTCAGTCGAGAAACGCAGTAAATTTAATTCCCTCTTTAGAGGAAAATAATCCGCTCATCAATATTTTGTCCGCCCGATAAACGCTAAACGAATTTTGCCTATTACTCATGTCAACGTTCTTTATAGTTTAATTTAGAACGATGCACCCATTTTCCGACTAGTAGTGTTATGTATAGTAACTGCTGACGCGGTTATTTTTATAGGGATGTGCTTTATCCGACTTTATTCAGGAGTTAATACTCAGGTGCTATTGTCACTTTAGCCGATGTTGCGCTATATTTAGTCATTTCTAATACGCATTCGAAAGCGTAAGAGCATGAATAATAATAAAGGTATTGATTTATGTATAGGAAAAGTTGTTCAGCGTTTTATCACTCAGCATTATCTTTGAAGAACTATTTATCTTATGTCTGACCGGATGGACGACGATTCATGTTTGTCTAAACATAAAGCCAAATTTAATTTCTCGCCGGTTGGGATAAAATAGCTTGAATACATTAGCATTATTAATTTTGTGTTTCGCACTATATAGTAAGGTACATCGAGCGCTACAACATGTTTTGAAGCGACTAGACTACTCTCAGTTGAGTAATATTATTTCAATTGGCTCAGAGGTGTGTTACTAATTCCCGAGGAATGATAATGGAAATATCATCACCTAATTACGTGGTGTAACTGCCTGACATCTTTGAGATTACTTATGATGGAGGAAGGATGGGAATCCTTAGAAAAAAAAGGCTAAATTAAATTTACTCGATAAATTCAGACAGAGTTCGTTCATAGATGTGACCGATATATTATCTTGTTACATAGGCCGTTCTGATACCGCGAGTAAGATGAAAGAAATAGATGCTAGAACCAGTCGATTCAAGAATTCATTTTTTTCCGAGAACGATACGCGAAAATAATCGACTTGAAAAGTAGAATCATGGTGCTTGCACCCCCTGCCACACGCTGAAAGGCGACTTGCAGGTAGATATAGATAGAATTGAATCGCTCGGCTTAAAAGACAAATTTTCACGTCGTACAACACGGATTTTATTGGCTATGATGAATGCTTGCTTAATTTCGTACGGAAGGCAGTAACAGTTGGGCCTTTTATCTCCTATAACGCCTGTAGTTAATATACTTAAACGATAGCAATAAAATAGAGTAATAATAATAGATACTAGGAAAGAACTTAGAGCCAGAGAGACGGTAGAGTGAACGAAAAGAGGACATTCAGATGAATTTACCCAGTATTACATATAATCCATAAGCTCGTACATAATATAACATGCTTTACCATTCCGTTCTAAAAGCTTGAGTGCCTCATTGCTCGTCTTCCTTATTGCTTGACTTCCTTAATTTTAGTGTCCTACTTTTCATAATTTATTACCTTTTCCGGGGTGCATTATGTTCTATAATTTTCAAATAACAAACTTTTTTGTCTCAATATTACTTCCCCTTCCAAGCCTATTAAATTTTTATAGGTGTAAGTATTAAGTTCAATTACGACCTTTCTTAAATACTGATATTAAAATTTGCTTCATCAGTGAAGTTATTAGGCCTTTATTTACTTAATCAAAATTGATTCTTCTGAAACATCTTCCTCTTCTGAGACATGTTGAGAATCTGCTGGTTGAAATGAAATTCCACCAAAGAGGCCCTCCCAACTTATTATCAGTAAGAATAGTCTTCCGGGATGCACATCAGATACACTGTGGTGTTGATCATTCTCTAGTTTTATTCGATCATCTTCTCTCGCCTAATCTGATTATATACTAAAATTCTTATATATCAATCTAACAAGGGGAACAGATCGATTATTTAGGGCGAAGTTGCATGATTCTAAAGAGTTACATTATTTAGGTAAAATTTATGGTATAATTGCCATTAGTCTCACTCAACGCGTCCTAGGCATGACTTTCTAGCTTAGTAATAATAATTTGCCGTCTAACTCAAAGAGTCGGTAAGATTAATGGTTATTATTCCGGATGCCTACTTTTTTGGATCACATATTCGCGCATGCAAATCCTGGTTGAATCAAAAATTTTTTCTTCCATATTATATCGTGCGTTTCCTCTATTTTTATTGGCTGATTATAAATTTATCTCTGCTGTATAGAGCACTATTTTTCTAATTTTCCACCTTTATTTTACTTTTTAAGGTTTTCGCGTATCACGAAATTTCCAATCCAGATATAGTTCCGTTTATCGCGATATTTTCAGCATGACTTCTTTCTAATTTTCGAAGAAAATTGATAGTCTCCTCCCAAATACTAACGAATATGTTTATCAGTGATTTTAATTTTCGGCATTCATATCGAGTTTAAGTTTAGCAAAACAACGTAACCTTCAGTATCATGCACCTTACATACATAATCCGTTCTCTTTGTAAGTAATATATTTATTGTTTTTCTTTAAATATTTTTGTACTGAGGAGGAAGAAGTATTGCCTCCTGAAAATATAGGGATGGAATGAACTGTAATTAAGAACTTCTTAAATCTTGATTATGCTATATTGGACGATATTAAGAACGTTCGTTATTAGAGAATAATAATGAAAAATAATCTACAAACGTAAATGGTGGAATTTGCGTTTGAAGAAGAAATGTGCTTATTGAAAATAATCTAACCTTATTTTCCGCGATATCTCGTTTTGAGGGTTTTTCGACCACTTAACGTTGTACCAAAGAATTAGGAAACGTTGAAACTGTTTGTGAATTCATTATCCATAAGGCTGATTGGATTCTCACCCTCTCCAGCGTCAACAAAAAATATGAAGAGGAAATGAGGCAATGAGACCTCGTGAGTAGCGATGATACCCACACTTACCGTTATGAGCCAGAATGCTATTAGCGAAAACAGTCCTCATAAATGCAGCTCTGTAAAACTATGGCTAACACCTTCCAGAGCATTCAATATGGCATGAAAAAAATATTGCTATTATGATGCGTCATTCACACCTAATAGACGCATTCGTATAAACAGCTAGGATTAAGACGGAGTAAATGAAGGATGTATACACACTATATGACACAGGGAAAACAGCTTCATTCACCAGGATGAGGCAGCACGAGCAAACATGCGTATAATTTAGGAAACATTGGCTCAGGCAAATTTACAAGTTGGCCACAGCCGTTTTCCTCAAAAAAGAGCGAGGAAAATCCCAAGAGAGTAAGACAGAGGACGGGTCAGGCGAGAGAGATATCAAGGGGACGAAACGGTCCAGCAACAGGGAAAAAAGGGAAGGAACTGGTAACCTTGGTAACGCAAGGGTTTCCAATCACCCCTGAAACCTCTGTGACTTAATTTACTTACCGTTGCCTCACTTTTTTCTTTGGCTATCTTTCTTTTACTTTCTTGGTTTCTTTTTCTCCTCCATTATCCGACTTCATCCTACACTGTGGACTCTTCTTTGTGGTCTCCATTAAATCTGCTCCTGTCATTCCTACTCTGGCTTCCATTACTAACGTCATTCATATTTCCTCTTTCGCCTCATCTAATTTCCTTTAACGGTAGGTTTCTTCTTTATCATCCGTACGCTTTCACGTTCTCATCCTTTAACATCTCATTCTTGCAGGAATTTTCTGTACTGTCAAGAATTTGTACTCCGTTGGTTGATGGTGCAAGGACGTTGGTGAGCTCGTGGAATTTCCCGAGTTTAAAACTTCTTGGGTAAATGTGACCTGATTGTGTCATTTTACATACGAAAATTTTTCTATGATTTATAATTTAATCGCGTTTACAGAATAAGTTTATTATGGTATAATTGATAAAAGATTGCAACATGACTTATTACTACTATTAATTTTGTCGATTTAAAGTTTCATCGGTCTGTGGCCGTTCAATTAATATTTATTATCTCTAGGAGTCAACACAAATTTGAATAAGCTCTCAAATAAACATTTCCATACTACAAGAGAATGCCGTGGGAATTTAAACAAATGGGCAGTAAAAATATACAAAATTCCCATTCCTCTATCATTTGTAATTTATAATGCAATGTATAATATCATTGGTAATTTTTTAGGCATTTAGGGTGATGAAAAACAATCCATTAAGAATTATTTTTTTTATTCTAATGATAAGTTCTAGTTCAATGAGAATGTTATTGGTTGAAGCTGGTTCTCGAGTTTGAAGCGCAATTCCAATTTGAGACATTTATTATTTTATAATTCGATACGTCCGTGTGGAGGACGAACGAAATCCTGGCTAACTACCTTAACTACAGCGTGTATTTGGATAAGGACTCCTATTGAGAACATCCTGAAAAATCATGTTCGGATTTATTTTCCATTAAGTAATATTTACGGGAAAAACTGTGTCCCAAACTCAGCACTAATGAGATCTTGATATTTCATATTTAGCATATATTAGAAGCGATAGCATTAGAAATAATTTCTCCGACCGATTGTATCCATTTACATTCCACACAGGCTTTAGTCTTGCTAGCTCGAAGGTCACGAAATTAATAAATTGCCGCCTAGAAACATTTAAATTAGTTCTCTAATTGAAAATCGATTTTTCGGTCGTTCTTGACTTTCGCCAATCCAAAGGAATTTTTGTTCCAGTCTTTCTGATCCGTCGCAAAAGACATGAATGCAATCGATAGCAATGTATGTGAGTAATACAAAGACTAAATCAGAATCTAATTTGATGTATCAATATTTTAATTTGAAATCATGTGATTTACAAGTAGAACAAATAAACAGCGTAAATACAAATAAGAACCTCTAAATAATTTAATCCTATCATAAAGAATTTTTCAATCATAGACTTGCGTAATAATTACTATGTAACATACGTTTAGGGATAGGTAGATGTAAAAGATGCTAGTAAGGAAAAAGGCGCTACATGTTTAAAAATTCCGAATCGGAGAGGATATTTGCAGTCCATTGGATCATGATTTAAAATCTGACAGGGAAAATTTCAAAGTATGAATTTAATTACAGAAGTTTTCTTAATTGACCGAACTTTGGCTAATCATGACTTCGAATCAGATTATTTTAAGTATGATCAGGTATTAAGTTAACAAGATATTTTTGTAATAAGTTCCACATGAAAAGTCATGCAAAGCTCTATTTTTTACATACTTAAAACCAAATTATTATCTTTCTGAATTCTTATCAGCGCATTTCCAAAACTTTTAGCTAGATCCGATAGAGGTGAGATTTTGCATTAAGTTTTCGGCAGCAAAGGCAACATATTCATCAACCAGTAGTACTCAGCGAAGGTTTTGTGACCCTCACAGCAAGATTATGAAAGCTGCGCTCAACGAGGTACACCCTGGAGACAAATTGCAGCAAAAGATCGTAAACTGTGCAGGTGCTCGACTGCGTTCATCCAAGTGGCCTTTTTGTCACGGCCCTCGACCTTCCAGATAACAATAGCCCCCTCAAAACTCGTTTGCTTCTGTATATTGTCACTGAAATCTGATGAAGATAAAGTTTTTTTTTTTTGTAAAAGTTAACATCGAAAAGAAAAACGATTCAATTCTTAACACGATATAAATTGAAGTAATTTTGGTGTCAGTATTGAAAATTTATTTCCCAGGTTTCTCGTGATATTGTGTGGCACACAGGAGGAAGTGATAGTATTTTTAAAAGTGCCTCGACAACTGATCTCAGGTCTCACTTATAGGCTCATTCCGGAAATCGAACTTGGGATTCGACCACTAGGACGAAAACAATCGAGGGCGGACGCGCTTTGCACTTGGCTCTCTGGTAGTTCCTAGTAAAAAGAACGTTGCATACGTTCATATTCCTATTCAGCGCGGTTACCTACGAGTTTCATGTTGTTCGCATTTTCCCTACATTTGTCACTTTTTATTGATAAATGACACATTGTTTTATTTTCCACAAAATTTTTAAATTTTTAAGAAAAGGGATGAACTACCGGTTTCTGCCTTTCAACCATCCTCAGGTCAAACCTTTGTGAGGATATTGTGTTCTGATTTGCCAATCATCTTGTTTGTTGAAAAGCGATGATTTGCTCAGGATTCCAGGAATTAATTGCATACTATCATATTTATGCATTACATTTTCTGCATTGCGTATATTCAACCCAGAAGCCCGTTGGTTTAAAAAAATACCACAATTTGTGAATTTAGAATTTCAATACCAATTGATCGTTACCAAAAGTTCCCCTACTGTTATTAATACTTTGATATTTTATACAAGAAGTGAAAAATTGTGACTTGGCTGGGACTCGAACCCAGGTCTCCCACTTTCCGGGCAGGTATTCTATCCATTGAACTACCGAGCTTATAAGCTCCCGATTACAGAAGTGAGATTGAGTGGCTCGGTAGTTCAACGGATAGAATACCTGCCCGGAAAGTGGGAGACCTGGGTTCGAGTCCCAGCCAAGTCACAATTTTTCACTTCTTGTATAACCTTGGGTTAGTCGCACAACTTAATGTGCAAAGTTAAAATTCTATTTCCATCGTTTGCTTTGATATTTTCCCTGGATATCTGAATCTCGACTTTTTCGGTGTTGAGGCTGAGGATAGTTATAGTGGTTTAAATTTACGTCTTATATTGGTCCACTGATCGGGTATTTAAGTATCTTTGAAATCCTTCAGGAACGATGGAAGATTACAATATCGTGAAGAAAAAATGTCCCCATAACAATTTTTAATTTTTCACATCGGTGAAATCCGTTTGCGATGTTTCGTGGTCTTTAAATGGTAATATCATGTATATTTTACTAAAATTCGTTTTCCTAAAAATTTAGTTCCCATTGTTCTCTCCTCTTCGTTCGTTTCGCGTTGCCGTTTAGATTATTTTACTCTATAATCGGTTAGTTTTCGAAATGACTTCCTTTCCCAACATTAATTTTTATTTTTAGCCATTAACTCATATTGTACCAAACATTATTTTATCATTCATCCATCTATTGTCTTTATATTATTCTGCTGATATATATTCACTGATCTACCAATTCTTTGCAATAGGTGGATATATATGAATCTAGAAATTAATTGAGAAATTTGAATCTCTCATTCATTGTTATCTCATATAAAGACCCTGTTGAAGCAAAGATTGAAATCTGAGTCACCCGTTTTTATGTCCGCATCTGTAACTGTAGAAATGCTAAAATCAATGAATAGATTCAGTTCAATTATTCATTAAGGCATCTATTTTATTGTGATAAAGGATTGCTAATGGGATCCCCATTTTAATTTTTGTGTTTGGTGAATGGATAGTGAATTTCAAGCAAGGCGGCCCATTAAAAAACGTTTCCGTTAAATTCCATTTCCCTAAAAGCTTAACTTATTTACGATCGGGCTTACTTTATGACATCTTAAGGAGCCCCGCTCAGATCCTCTTACGTAAGATGCGATCGACCAGAATCTCATTGATTAAAGAGTAGATGGGAACCAAATGTACTCAATGAAAAATTCCACTTGTTTGCGGGCTCTCCACACATTTATTTAATCAAGTGAGTGAGTTAAGTCTTATATTTTAAAGTTACTTTCTTTGAATAAATCTTAGAGCTATCATACGCTCTATACAAAAAAGTGGAAAGATCATTGAAAACAGAAAGGCGATAGATATTTTTGGAGGCTTAAAAAACGCCATTCGTAAGGAAGATAAAATAATTAGGCGATCCAAACGCTGCTTACCACGGAAAGTGGGAAATTAAACCTCTGGTCCTTGTCTCGTGAAATCTTTTTATGTCAGTTTATTCTTTGGTTTTTACTTTTCTGAGACTTTGATAATTGAGAATCACATTTTATCAGAATAACGGATCTAATTTTAAGAATTGGATCATAAATTAAAAATCATAAGCTCAGTACATTAGTAATATTTAATTAAAATGTCACTCATTCTAATGATAGTGATATTTTTAGAAGTTATTTGACATCTGAGGTCATGTCGCACATTTGGGCTTGCGTCGAGAATCAAGTACAAGACCACTTTCACCAAAGGCGAATGCGATATCCACTCGTCAATCCGGAATACCCATATATATTATAAATAATTGTATCCAGATATGATACCTGAGCATTATTATATTTTCGTCTGTACAGAAGCCATAGTAGAATAAATTAATTCTGAAAAGGAGAAATTCGAAAATATTACCTTCTTAATTACTAATTGTACTCTTAGGAGAGTCTTTCTCGGACATCAATTTCCCTCTTCGTGAAAGTAAGAGGAAGCGAAAAGGAAAAATAGATCTCAAATGCTCTACCAGACACAAAGGTGCATTTGAAGATGGATTTAACTTAAATGGTTAGGAAAATCACCAAGCCTGAAAGGAAATTCCCGAAGAGTTTTTTAATCAAGCGGATCATTTAAGACTGTCTGTTTCCCCTCTCCACCTTTTAAACGCTTTCTCCTGCCGAATCGATCTTTTTCAACCTTTCTCAGAAAAGGTAGCCTCAGCTAAAGGAAATTAGAGCTTCGTCATCGAAAGGCATGTGCGACTACATTCCCTCCAAAGAATTTCGTCGGAAACATCATTCAACTTCCCAAGAACAGCTTTTCGTTTTATTCTGAGTGTAGGAGCACGGTAGCGGTTTAAAATTAAACAAAGGTTCAAGCAAGCATTTCCAGGCTAACATTTGAATGACTTTTTCGTCAGGACTTTCACTCAAGGATGAATTCTGTGAGAATCTCTTTCCGTAGAGATAAAACTGTTGTTCTGTAGCGCTTACATTGCTTAAACTTTATATTCTTTTATAAATTATAGCGTTAATAATGTTTTATTTGAGCTTAAATTTGTAGGCTATGATGCGTTATTTAAAGTAGTAGATGGATCCTTCTTCACGTACTAAAGTCTACCGAGATTATATGATCACGGTAGATATACTGGAGGGTCATTATTTAAATTTCATATTACTTTTATTAATAATTTTATTTATTTCATCACTAAGAAATTAAATGAGTTATATGTATTCTTAGACAAAATCTTATAGTAATGAGACAGTTAAATTTTGTTTCTTCACCAAACGCAATTAATAAGACATTATTTTAATAATAATTATTTGTATTCGTTGAAAACGAAAAGGAGTCCGTGAAAAATATCTTGAAAAAAATAGTCATAAATCTACCTTTTACATCCATCATAGTTGGTGGTACGTAAGATGAATAAATTTTTACGGTTCTAGTATCCATTTTATTTTCATCATGTTTGCTTTTGTCGAAATTACAAGGAAATGAAATTCGTCCAGTAATTTTCGTTCAGCAGTTGAATCATCTCTGCATATGTTATTTTGTTAACTATTCACTTAAACGCTTTCTGATTTTAATTAACGTTATAAAGGCAGGTTAACTATTGCGAAAACTAATTATAACATATAATTAATATGAAATTACCTTTCACAAATTAATTTTGAAATAAAGATGTGTGGAATTTTTATTTGGTACCATTCGTTCTGGAGAGCGGTCCGGTGCCCTCTGCTTCCTCAACCCTCTTCTTTTCTCTCTTCTACTATTAATTCTCCCTCTTTTTCTCTTTACCGCTCTTAAATTAAATTCTTTTCCCAGAGACTAATGAATACTAATGTTTCCTTGGCTCCCTCAAACAGAACCTTTCCTCCGAATTTATTCTTGAGGAGTGAAGTTTTCCATTTAAAGCGATGACTGACACAACAAAGACTAAATTTTTCCTCATTGGAGGAATGAATGTAAATTCTCGCAGTTTTCTGGGTGTGGTTTTTCCTTATCCTACATAGAAAGGCGCTCCATTTTCTCACTTAATTTGCTCGCAACGTTTAGGATCGCTTTGTTTCGCTCTGCCTAAGTGAGTCTCAATGTATTGGGGTCGGACTCTATTGAGCAAAATTCAAATTTATTTTTTTCAAAAGTGTTTGAGGTAGCATCTGAAACATTCCTTGTAGGTCCTAATGAGATCCTTCAAACCGTCAATAAAAAGGTATTATACAGATTCGCTCACAATGATTTGTAATAATGTACCGGGTGATTTTGAGTTGAAAAAACCGTGACTGAACCAATCTCTGAGTGTATTATAACAATCCAATTCAGCAATGGGGTTTACAAACTAATTTCTCAATCGGGAAAATTTACGTCTATATTTTTTATAAACAGTCACATTTACGTAAAATAGCATTTTTGTGCTGCTAGATGGGTTCATATATTTTTTTTCTAATTGACATCGTTATGAAAAATCCATTCATGAACATCGTAAGAAAAGTAAGCATCACGAGTTAGAGTGGTCAAATATAAAATTACTTGGGCATCTAAGTGGCCTATTATAGCTAAATGTTTTATGAATAAATATTTTGATTTTTACTCTCCTATAAAAAACTGAAATCAGAATTTTCCACAGTTTATATTTAAACGACTGGTTTCGATCTTCTCGGATACAATTCGGAAATCTGGGAATTAATTAAGGATTGCTAAGTTTTAATGGTAGAAAAAGGAATGAGGAAGGGGTATCGTAGGTCAAGTCATTGGTTAGGTTTGGTGTCGGAGAAATTACAATTTTTTTAAACATTTCTAACTCTAAATTTCTAATTCTTAATTTTTCTCTACCACTAAAACTTAACACACTGGTATAAATTCCTTATCGGCTTGATTCTATTTCCCAAAGCTCTCCCTCTCCTGCTGTGGGCTATTTTTCCTATCCTAGGTTTTTAAGCCCACAATATAAATTTCTTCTGTGCACTTTTTTTCTGCTTTCTCTTTCTTTCAAATTGACGAAGGGGTAGATGTAAGAAGAGACTTTTCAGTCTCAATCTCGCCCGAATAAAGACGATTTATTATTATTATTATTATAAAAGCATATGTTTCTAGACGTAGTTATATTATAAGAATACAAACCCAAATTAGGTAGAATTTCTCAGATCGGTGCATTCAATTCTGAAATTCCGAGCGTATTCGTGTTCCGACACTAGGATAATTCGCTCATTAATCTTCAGCTCACTAATTTCATTCAGACAAGGACTGACACGATGTTAGCCAACAATAGGAGCGTTTAAATCAACCGCCCCCAGCATCTGTCGCTCTCTCTAAATAGAACTTGCTGACATGTGAATTTAACTCGTTTAGTTTCGCATCTCTCGAGAATTAATAGCATTTGTTGCAACTAAAGGATACCATACGGAATTATGTTTATCGGTCATAATGGACCATGACTACTTTTAGCTTCCCGTTGATTAGATAATCGACTTAGATGAACGCCAGACTGTTCCTATATGAAGTGATTTGTACCGATCTAGTATCGGTCATTGACACATGAGACCAGGGACTACTGTTATCTCTTCCGCCATAGATTAAAGGCCAACTTGACAACCTAAGCTGCACTATTAGGTAATTTGAACATAGATGGATACTTCACATTATCGTTTCCTTACCATGACCGATCAACTGATTTCTCATCCATAAGATTTATTAAAATAATATCGGAATCATGTGAAATCGTAAATATTTCGTAACATCAGAAATTTTCTTTCACTCAGATAATGAACGAGATGAATAAATATCGGGAGTTCCGTGATTTTTTTACGTATTTTGCACATTCCCTTATCATTCATCAGTGTCGCTGGATGCCCATAAGACCTTGATGTCGCTCTTATTCACCAACCTTTCTTTTAAACCTTCCCAAGTAATTACCCTTTCACCGCTATGGTCCCTCCCGTAGTTCGCAAGAAGTACCTCGAGGGTGAGAATGTGAATCTTCGTAAAACTCTTCCTGATATACTCCTTTATTTAAGTTTTTCGCCAACATGACCTAGTGGCGGTCTTTGTAAGAGATGAATTTCATGATAACAGACCTCTGTTTATCATCAGAGTTAGATCTAGGATTACCAAGACGATGCGCCCGAGGCAACGCATATAAATTGGGATACTGAGTTTACTCATGAACTTCCTGCAAGGAATTCTCTTCATTTAGAAAAGAGATATCAGAAAAGGTGTAAAAGATTAAAAAGAGTCACCAAGGTCTTCTTCTGTGGTTGATTCTTTCTGGCGATATCTGGTGGAACTTTTCCATAATAAATATGTAAGAAACAATCTGTCTTCGTCCACAAATTTGTGAACGAAGACAGATTGTTTCTTTCATATTTATTAAGGTCCTCTTCAGTAAAATAAACTGAAGAGCGATTTATCGCCTTCAAAGGCAAGATTCTGCCAGTAATCAGTCGCTTCACCAACTGAAGTGACGAACGAAGAGCGATTGATTTCACTAGAGCAATATTTCAGGAGCAACTGCCTTTCGTTGCACCAAATCAAAAATTTAACACCGGAGAATGTCACAGTTACACTCTCTTAGGGAAGACTGAATCCAATCTACGTGCATTTCCTCGGGCGCATCGCTTGGGTGACCCGATCCAAACCTGACGATAAATGAAGGCCTGTAATCATCGAATTCACATCTTATCAGAACCGCCAACAGGTCTGGTTGGCGAAAAATGCAAACAAAGGCACATGTGTCCTGGTAACTAAATCTTTAGCAGCCACGAGAAAGACACTTTTATAGATGGCTAGCTTGTCATCTAGCGGGCCCTCACAATGTTTCGACACAAGGTGGGATAGTTTTTTTCCACCTTCCCATCCGAAATAGGATTCACAACATCTCTCTTCAATATGTAGATGTGTATATTTTGTTCCCAGTAGTTTGAACAGGAGCGAATAGTAAAACTTAGTTTTCTCCTCCGGAGAATCGTCGACGAAGAAGACTCAGCCTTCCTAACTTCGTGGAGAGCGGACAATAAGTTAGTAATTTCAAGCCATTTCCTCATCTACTTACTAAAGCCCGGCGTTTTTCTTGCGTTTTTCTTTAGTATGCTATGAAGAGCAGGAGCCTAGTCTTAGAAAACTAGATCTAACAAGCAATCAAAACCCGTAAGTTATTTCTCTAAATTAATACCTCTGGTAATCTCAGTGCCTTCTCAAATAGTTATCGTGCCGTTTCTTCTTAATTGCTTAATAAATATATGGTCCCTATTCCCCTTTCTGTAAAGTGAACTATATTCTATCGTTTTGTCAAGTGCTTCTCCCTACATTTGTGAACATTTTGCCATTCTGTAATTTAGTGCTTCCCTTTCCAAAATTGTGAAACGATTCCCATGTTAGTGTATGATCTAGTGTGTTTTTGCCTCCGTAGTGATTTATAAACTAATTGATTAATTCTATCAAAGTATCGTTATAAACTCAACGTAATAATTTTCAAGCAGATAGCATTTCATACGTGATATTCCGTGTAACTTCTTTCTCCTCATATCCCTTGGTATAGGTTTCCACCTTTTCAGTAAACCAGCCCTTATTTGTGACATTTTCGGCTTCTAAGAAATTCTCATTTAGCCATCACTCGCACTAATTACAGAAAGCCCTGCCTCTTTACTTACCATGTAATTCTGTGGTTTAGGCCACCTGCAGTGGTTACCCTCTACAGCGTTCAATAGCTCTCTAGTCAACTCAACCCTAATGCCCCAATTTTCGTCCCTCCGCCCTCTAGTATGTCTTCCTCGAATTCTCGTGCATCTCCATTCATACGCTCATCAGACATCTGCAGCCCACATCAAAGAAACACATTCTCCGAAAGACAATACATGCGCCTAATGGACACACTTCTTTAGGTACGCAATTAATACTTTTTCACAAAATTTTCAACTTATATGCTTTAACTTCAAATGTTTAATCCCGCATCTCAAGAAACTACTCTCAATTAGCTACGTGTTATATTTTCTTACTTTCACGCATTACATAAAATGGAACATGATTTAAGCCAACCATTTCCTCATCTGTGGCAACGATACCAGGGTAATAATCGAACTGGTAAGAGAGGTGATGTCGATTATCTCTTTATTGAATTCCCATAAGAGAAATTTTACTTTCATTGTTTTTTTGATATTTTTATTAATACATTTATTATTACATTTAATAATACATCAATAAATATATTGATTAATATATCGGTAACCTAAAATCAGAAACATATCGATGTCGCAACAGCAATATTTAGACTAGATTATGAAAATATATAATGATGACAGGTAACTTAAACCTAATTTCACAGCCGTCAGAGGAAAGTGGTTTCCAATAAATCATATTTTATTGTACTCCATGACGAGCCTTATTTGGATAGGAGACACCGCTTATATTCATGGAATATCGTATTTATGAATGATTTCATCGATTTTAGGAATGTATTAATTAATTTTATCAGTTATCATTGTGAACGCTGGCGAATTCTTCAATTAGCACATTTTATTTCATAATCTTCCTTTCAGTTTATTTTCCTTGAAACATACTTATATTGTTTTAGCCTATGTGAAAGTGCATCTTTAATGGATTTTATCACAATTTTGATCTGTTTCAAGCTTTCTCCTTAAAAATGAAATAATTGTAGGTTTTGCAGGTTTTTAAACCTCCTGCTTACGGTTATTTTCCTCCTGTAGTGTATTTTTTCATGAGTGCAAACTTTGGTTTTTAAACCCACCCAAAGTAGTTTTCTTCCAGAGTAGGATCATAGGTTCTTTAACTCAATTGAATGGAAGAGGAAATCACGGAAACATCTTCCGTTCTATCCCCTTTAATCCAGACTTTCATTGGAATGCGTGGCGATGAGTGGGTATCAAAGAGAGAACTGAAAGCATATTACGTTCTGCTTCCGCTATAATCCACTATACAGAAGATGCGTCGAAAAGGATAAGTGCATTATGCATTTGCTTCGCAAATATTTTCATCGGTTTTAATACAGTTTCGGAAAGGATAAAAATTGAGTTTCTGTTTCACTTTCACATTGCACCGTTGCCGTGCTTGAAAGCTTTTCCTCTCTTTTTACAGCCGAAAACTATCATCCCATCGAAAAAAATGTGTGGATAAATTGAATCAATCATCTGTATGCATATACAAGTTTAATGAATTGATGAAATTTCGACCGAAATCTCAACATATTTAACTTCAAAGTAAAAATTCGCTGGCTTTTTTAACTGGATGTAATTTGTTCCCTTGTTTCTAATTAGACTAGTTCTATTTTATATACATATTTTATGGAGTTAATAGTAGGAGGATATAGAAAGGTTGAGTAAATAGAGTAAAAAATGTGACCTCATTGTTATCAGTATAATAAATAAAAGAGGACTAATCTAGAACTTCTGTTTCCATTCCTTCAATTCGTATCACGTTTACTAAGTTTTCGGAAATTGGAGATTTTTTGAAACCTCTAATAGAAAAATGACTTTCTGTCTTATTTTTTTCGGAAACTCTGGAAAAATATACAAGAACAGTAGAGATGAGTGGAAACTATATATGCTGCAAAAAGTTTTAACTTCCGCGGTAGGTTTATTGTTCGAATAGTCTCAACAGTAAAGATCTCAGCACGTCCCGACGGAGGAGTAAACCTGCCGCGGAAATTACAAAGCATTCTCTCCTTCAACATGTGTCAAAGGAGAATTTCATGTAATACCCCATTAGATGGAGGTTTAATTTAGTTCTTCTTAATTTGAATTCACACCAACAAAATTTTTCTTCCTGCGAACGGCAGATAGATTATTGGTTCTTCTAATTAGCACTCACAGTCATGGAATGTCAGGCAGGGTCAAGACAAATATTCAGAGAATTTGTTAAGCCAAGAAAAGAGATTCAATTACGTTTTCATTTTATGCGAAGATAAGGAAAAGTTTTGGAAATTTAATTAGAAGCCTCATCATTTCGGAAAGATTATCTCTCAAATTAACTTCACTTGAGAGTTTGCGAAAGCTGCTACATGGATGGATTTTCTCAATGAGATGGGTCCAATATTGATGATATAGTTTAAGATTAAATCAGTTAAATATTACCTTTAATATTTTACAAAATTAATATTATATGTAGTATATTACATAATAATAAATTATGTTCATATGTAATAAGATTTTATAGTTATAAATAAATTTAAAGAACTGTTATGCAGCTTCAGGCGATGAATAAATGCTTTGATGATCCAGAAAAAATCGTTACATTTGCAAGTATGTCTTGTCTATCTTGGCACAATGTGAAATAATAGAGCACCAGTTTTTTAAGCCATCATGGAAAAAATCGCTGCTTTTATCCAGTGTTCATAAATTAAAATTTTAATTATAACACGAATTTCAACCCACTCTCATTTACACATCCAATTCTTATTTGGAGAATTATACGTTCAGTCTTTGCTATGTTAAGATTGGGCTTTTGCTCAGTAGTGACTGTCGTAATTTCCAAATTAGGAAGTTATTGGGTAAAATATTCCACTCCTTACAACCAACTTTATTAAGTTTACACATCGTCTGAACACCCATTCTTTCATAAATTACAAGAACTGGAATAAGGTCTCTTCTTTATAGCTCTGTTTCCCATCTCGAAAGAGTTCTGTCTTGCATAACATATTTCGTTGACTGAATTCAACCCGGGAATCATATTTTGGAAGTTCTCGGAAATACTCGTAAGGTCGTTATTGTTCATTATCGTCATTTTCTGAAAGCTGAAAGGGGTTAATTATTCACAGAAAGGGAGTGATGATTTGCCTGTAGGTCAACGAGACGCGACGCTCACTTTCCAGCTGCATGCTTCAACGTCGGCACGCCTTGACGTCTCAAAGTTCAGACAATTCTCTCCCTTCACCCATAAACTCTTCCAAGTGGCTCTCAAATGGTGACATTTACCTTCTGAATTACGATTCATTTAATTGAATGTAGCTCCGGAGATGCTTTCAGCACAAACGTAAACCAATCTCAACGTTGATTTTATGGAATCCCAATTTTATTATTTTATTCCATATTCGGACGTAATCCTTAAGTAAATAGTTCCTGAATCCTGCGGATACTTCAAGGTATTTTGGTAAACAAAATGTCTCTAAATACTAATATTTTCTTCGTGCTTGGGAAATAAGGATAATTTCTCAGAAAATTGTCAATTTCGTGGAATAGCTCAAATTCTAAGATCCAGGCATGAATTGCTTCTAGTCTACGTTAAATATTTTCCATTTCGATGTTTCTAAAATATTCACACCCGTTTCTTGAGTTCTTGATGATACTATTAAATCGATAAGATGAGGCATTCTCCTCGTCATACAGTTCTAACTAATTACTTATTCGTAGCAATACATTATGAGAGGGAAATTAGCCTTTTTTCACATTAACACGAAAAAATTAAGGGAACTGAAGAAGGAACTGTGAGAAAATCTAAGGCGTTTTTAACGACCCAACTCAATTAGAGAGAAGGGTGTCTGGAATAATGTAAACCACAGAAGATTTTAATGGGAGAGGGTATTAAAGAAGGTTCGGTTGACATCCTTCTGTTATTTGATGAAGCTGCGCCTGATTTTCCTGCTATTGTGAACGTTGCTTTTGAGACTGAGAGCAAAGGCGGTGGTATGAGTAGTATTTCTTAGCTCTAGTGCGCAAGCCCCAGCAGGTTTTGTCAAAAAATTTAGTCTGGAGAACGTTAGAAATGAATTCTTAATTATGTGTAATATTCAAAGCATCCCTCTCTTTCTCGCAATCAGACTTGAATCTTTTCGAATGAAATGAGCTAGCAGAGGCTAGCATGACCATTACTAAGCTGAAGCAAATTCATTTCTTCTATTCTACTTATATTCTATTCTATTTCTTCTAGACGTCAGGGCATATACTTTGACCGAAAGACTTATTTTACAAGAGAGTTTTACACATATTACATTGAAAGCAACGTAATTCATGTATTCTTAAAGAATATTAAATCGCAAGGAATGGGTAATGGGTGGTTTTGCACGTAAGGGCGTGCACCCAGGAAAAATCCCAAGGAAGAATAGACGAAAAAAGTCCGACGGGACCGGGAATCGAATCCGGGTCTCCCGAATGGCTTGAGAGAATGTTCCGGCGAGATAGCTCAACGGACAGAGCACCCGATCGGCAATCGGGAGACCCGGGTTCGATTCCCGGTCCCGTCGGACTTTTTTCAAGTCTATTTCTCCAATATTAAATCGCTAAAAGAATAATTATTTATAAATTTTGATATATAAGCCGCAGTAATGTATCGATCTTCACGTCCTATTTTAATATTATAAGTAATATCCCGTCTATAGATCGATGAATTCATCATCCTAAGTACTTCATGATTCATATTACCTAAGAAAGATTTTATAAAATATAAAATTAAAACAAACTAAACCACATTCTATATATTATAACGTAATTACTGCTAGAAAGGCTTATTTCTAACTAACTCCTCCTTCAATTGACTATCAGGAATTCAGTCTTAGCTATTATCAGAGAAATCAGATTCTTTTGAACATTCTAAGCTATGGATGGTGGTAGAAAACCAGGTTCAGAGAAGTTAATGAAATCCTATGTGGGTGAGGAACTAAACGAGTTATCAATTGGGAAAGGAATAGGAAACTGCAAAGGATTTCGTCTACCCAGTCGAAGACCTTTCTTCCGGGAATATACTGAGATCGTACGCTATAAAGGGTTGAATTAGTGTCCAATTTGCGGATAGGGCAATTGAGTTGAAGCCAATAGCCTTATTGGATTAATCTCATCATAAAGTTTAGAGAACCCATGTAGCAGTATAGAGCAAGAGTATCTCCAAAATCTAAGGAGGAAGTTTCGCCAAGAGTGAAGATATAAGTGGGATTGAGGGGCTCTTCCTAATTTTGCTATGAAGTTGTAATATCATTTTCGGGTAGTTTAGGATTTAGTTCAAGAAACCGTGAAAGTCACCCAGGTACAATACAACTGCCTTAGTATTCATTGGTAACAATGAAATCGTATTCAAGATTGAAATATGTCCTTTAGTCAAAGGCCATGTCAAAGAAAGCGCCGTTTGGTTTACTCGCAGAACTTATGATGTTTCCACGTTTTATGTTTCATGCCATTATGAAGATGGAAATCTGGTGCTTTTTAAAAGTCCGCTATCAAGATTTCCAGAAAACTTTCGTCCAGTAAGTTGGAAAAGAAAACCTTCAAAACCCGAGGTTTCCAAAAACTTTTCCAAAGAATTGGAGATTTCGCTTTATAAAACATTTCGGAGTTATAATCCAGCGACGCAAAGAAATATTTAATTAAGGATAATTTTTCCACAGTGATGGACTTACTGCGGAAACTTTTTTTGTTTCAAAGTAAAAGAATAAAAGTACATACTGAATAAGTTGCGACGTAACGAGGATTGGCATGAAATACATATATTTAAATAATTTCTCGAGATTATATATTTTTTCGAAATTCCGACTCATTTCTGGGAATATATTCGTATCTTCATATAAGAGTTTATTAAATGATATATTTTTTCCGTCGGTATTTCTCTTTTCAAATTTACGAGCTAAATAATCGTAATGTAATATTAATTTCGAATTAAACATATAAATCAATAGTCATAATTAAAATGATACACGATGCAACGCGAGATTACATATTTTGAACACTATCACTATAATTCAGCTATTAAAAATACCTTTGAATCATCTATTTCCAACTCTAGAAACATTTAAAAGATTTCAGTTGTGATCCCATGTAATCATTAATCATTAAAATTCACACAAGCATTTATTTTCTCCTACTCATTCGTTTACTGTACCAGAATATTTAATTAGTGCTAATCTAGTACTAAGATCTTTGCGATATCTATGAAATTAATGCAGAAGCGCACCAAAGTAAGCAGAACGTATGCTTGGAATTCAAGTGGCACTCTTTGAAGAGGTGCATCAACTAATTTTCTCGAACCAACTCTATTTTTCGAGACAGTGCCGCTTTTGCTTTTTTCAAGCTGACCGCGATGTACACGTCCAAGCGTATCTCCAGGAGAGCACGAATATTTCTGCCATGTAGAACTAGCGAGGATTCGGAATTAATCTTGGAAATAGGACAGCGCTTTGTGAGTGGCATCATCTTTCTCATAAGAGCGCTATAAGAGATGGAATGTACCTCCGTCGTCTAAATTCATCTTCCTGTTGCGAGCTCAAATTTCTTATCTCCCATTCCCGAATAACGTACCCTTTGGTAGTTCTGCATTCGGGAGTTTTGCCATCTAGTTTATGAGTATTTCTCATGTTCGTAGATTTAAGCCAAAGATGTATCTTTGAAGCATGATACTAAGGAATACCATGTAGATACATCGCTCGTAATTAAAATGGTGCTATTCTTTCTCCAGGCGTAAGATCCTAACTGTAAGATTATTTTGAATAATGCTCTTAAGGTTCAATCTCGTGATTCTGTTAATAAGTTTTTACAGTTTGAGTCACAAAGTTTTATGCCCGTGCTTATGATTATTTTGGGAAAAAATAACAAAAAATATATCGGAAATATTTAATTCTTCATCTCAAAATGTGTATAATGAAGATACAAAGATGAATATGTTAAATTCTATTGATTCAATCTTAATTGATCATAAAATGTACCTCTGAGTATGCTTAAAAAACTTTCAGCTTACTTCCATTCTGTGGTAGATCGTATACTAATATTTGTATGCTAAATGCTCATGAAATAGCAGTGTACAGCATGTGCGAGTAATGAAATTTTATTTTAATTTTAGAGGAAGTAAAGTTATGTTACCGAGCACTTTAAGGCTGATTAAACATTAATAGTCCTGTTTATCCTTTAACGAGTCTAAATACTCATTCAATCACTTAATGCAAATTATTCAGGATTTAAAAACATCAGACCTTTTGCATGAAATATTTTTCTTTCTAAATCATCACAATTGTTTGATAAGGGACGAATATGAAGGAACGTCCGTTATCAGTTAGCTGAACTGGAAAAAAACTTCGCTGGCCGAAGATATTTTGTCAGAGTATCACTCGTTAGTGGAGGTATGGCAGTAGTTGTTGTAAGCTGGTGTGTTTCAGCACCTTTTTTAATCTAAAGCACTCATTCTCGATCTACTCAGAAAGAACATTCTAAAGCGTCGATTCAAGAGATTACGGTGTCGAGAGTTGTGGTCACAGGCTTAAGTTCTCTGCCCTGCTCCATACTTCTCTAATACGACATTTAATCCGTTTGACCTATTTTCACGCCACATACATCTCCTATTATAGAGCCATGCTCTTTTTTTCCCTTGGGTTTTACCTGTGCAGAAGCAGACCTCCTGTGGAATAGAATCATTACGACCATTAAATATTCCTTGCGTTTTTAATGGGAAATTTATATACTTTGGTAAGTATGGTATAATGCGATACTAAACGAAAAAATGCATCTCTCTCAGTTTACCTTTTTTACCTAATATCGATCAAATTTTTATTTCCATGGGTAATGATTCTATTTTTCATACCAATAAAATTAGGATTGAAACTAGTACACTCCCTTTCCAAACTAAAACTAATAATTCAAATATAGTAAATTTAATTCGGAAATTATTTATCTTTAAAATAACTACTGAAATAATGTTTAGCTATTGCATTATAGGATTTTTATATACTGTCCTATTTAGAGTTGAACACACCTTTCGACATTCCTTGATCGTATAACGTGCATTAATATTTAACCATCATTTAGTATGATGTTTAAACCTTTAAGGGTAATTTTTGAAAGTTGTCTTCAGGCTTATTGGCAGTTACTACACGGAAATTAAAAATATTCATATGCGTGATTCAATCGATATCTTCGTTTCGTCGTGAAAATTGTGTTGCGCCCTTTTTTTAGCGTAAAATTATGCTTAGCGTTAGCGTACTGCTCAATATCCAGAACTAAAACTAGGTGATTCATTAAAATTTTTAAAAAAGTCTTATCGAGGACTTATTCATAATTCGTTCCTAGGTGACAGTCCATGACGCTACGTCCTTTGTTTACTCCGAGGATTAGGACATGAAATGAGATGAACATTAGGCTTTATCGAGCCTAAAGTCTAGTATCTAGTCTACTTTTATTTCTATCCCCAAATGCGTCAGGCTTGGAAAAACTATCAAAAAAAGAATTCTGTCCCGATCTCCTACATGAACCTCTCGTTGAAACGGATACTGCTCATTTTAATACCGCTTTGCCTATTTTACGATCAAGAGCACATGTTGCGTGCCTTTCAGACAGTCATATTGAAATCTTTCGTCATCGCTTTTATATTTATCTCACGCCTTTAGAAATTCATGTTTGTTCGTTTTTGAGATATCCGTCACGTTTCAATTTAATTTTTTCATCCCGCATTGCGTTCTTCCGAGAAAAAGCGCCAGAATTCGTATTTTCACCATTCGTTGAGGTGTTGCTGATGTTGGAAAGAATTTTTTCATAAATATGTGTCTTAATTCGAGACGCTGCTTCATCAGTTGGATAACTCTCGATGCTTTTTTTAACATACATACATCGTCGACGACGGGAGTAGTAATCAAACAGCGTGTACAATCATTTCACTACTCTTCATCTGGCAATTTCAGTTTTCAAACCAATACCACTAGGTATGCAAACAAACAGAAGAAAAGGGATTTATCATTTCAGAGAAATAATTTGTCTCTAGAATCCCTTTAATCCTTAAAGTAAATCAAATAGAGGAAAATTTTATTGATCTGAAAAGCAAGAAAAAGCAAAAAAAAAACAAAAACAAAAAATAATTTCCTTTGGTAGTTACTATTTACTTTAAATAAAATGCAATGATCCATTTTAGATGAAAAATTTCATACAGGAATAATAATTTATTTACTTTATGCTATGTCTTATTTTGTCACTGAAATAGTATATTTTTATTACCGTATTATTTCTGTGATCTATTCTTTAAAACAGAATAATTTACGTGAAAAGTATTCCATAACATTTCATAGGTAGTCAAAGGATTTATGTGATTTTCATATCATTCTGGACGCTGAATGCATCACAAGTTGGATGTTCTTTGAAGAATTCTTGATATATATAGTTTTGTTTACATATAATCAGTATTTGACTATACAAAAAGTGAAATATTTCAAAGATCATCGTTCTGAATGAAATGATTGAAAAATTATGAATGAAATTAGCGTGAATTTCGTACCATCTTAATTATTCAGGAAGACATTCAGTAAAAGGAAGAGTTCTTGAGGTAAAGGGTTCATTGTTTCACTAGAAATCAGCCCTCGTTTGAAAGTCGCTGTATCGAGGTAATTTATGGAATTAAAATTAAGAGGATACTACAAAATTCTCCCATAGTTTTGAACTTTGGAAATAAATCAAACGGTAAATTTATAAGTGAAAAAAATTAAGAACTCCTAGATACTATTTTCCTTTTAGGAAATACCTCATAGACTTACCTTGCAGGATATTTCCCACGCTGGAACTAAGGCGATAAAACTTGCCGATTCTCGAACAATTTTTTTCATGCTACCAAGCCCATTCATCACTTCCTATCTCTCAGAATCTTCTTTTAAGCATTGCAGCTCTTTTTGCCTAGAAAATCCCTGGTGAAACAAAAAGATAGCCTTTCACATCTAGCAGTGTTTCTCTTTTATTGCTTTAGGATGGTACACCTGCTCTCATACACATGAGTAAGGAAAGAAGATGAGATTCAATTTACATTGAGAGTGAAACTAACAAGAAAAATTTTTCCGATATCTACAACTATTAACTAACTCCCTCCACCTTCCTTAGATGAAGAGAGTTAGTTAATAGTCATTCGCCCTACAACGGTTCATTCTTAAAAAACATATTTCCTTTCCTTCTCATACTGTGTTTCTTTCTAAATTACATCCTGTCATTAATATCTTCTAATTTATCTGGAATGATATAGGGTGGAAAACCTTTGTATAGTTATTAAAAAAGAATATACGAGTAACTGCCTGATTTAGTCATGTTAAAAGGTTGATACTTTTTAAGTGACATTGGAGAGAGAAAGAGGCAAATGAGAATTCAGGAGATGGTCCTAGGAAAAGATGGCGATACGTAATCAAGGAAAAATCTCAGAAATTCAGTTACAAAATATTCCATCCTTTCTCGGTAATAAAGCAATTAGGAGTGAGAATCAGATGTGAAAGTCAGATTTCGGAATAAATATATATTTCGAGAGTACTAATTAGTTTTATATGAGATATAATTCATCCTGAAATTTAGCATCACTTTTTTAAGTTAAAGTCGAAAACATCAGTGCCACCTTCCATTTTTATATTCTGTCAGTCCTCAAATTATAGTTCACCGAATTAATATAAAAGCTTTGCTGATTGCGGGAAATATGCTTTTCTAGGAAGAAAGAAGGGGAATTAATCAATACTCTTTTAAATCTTTACCATTTTTATCCTCATTTTAAATCCAATCTTCCATTTGATTTTCTCCTAGAAATCAAAGAAGTTCTCTGGGTCAGATTTCCTTCATCGATTTAAGGCTGCAAGGTCGCAGTTCGCAGGCCCTTCTCTCCTAATTAGAACTCCTAATATACAGGGATTCCTGTAACATGAAAATTCGTTTGAAGCTCAGGGAACTGCCTTTTCCTCCACCAATATTCGAGCATCGGAGTGTGAAGTGTATTATACAACCATTAGCTTCTGAGACGAAATCTAGTTCCTTCATATAGCAGTCGAACGATCCTCTCTCATACATTTTCAGTTCTTAGACTTTTAAATGGTATAGAACTTCCGGGGAATAATTAACACAGATGTTGGGAACTTGGCATAACGGTGAGTTATGTTCGCTCTGGTTCAAAGCAAGCTGTGAATACGAAGAGGGAATATATCAGCCAGTTTATTGCTTTAAAAACATAAAATATTTATTTTATAATAATATTTATTTTCGTAAGCGTGTGAATCGAAAATCTTTTAAGAGTGAGAGAAAAATTCTTGAAAGTAAATTTCAGAAGTAGATGGAAGCTGAGTATCGTAGAACCTTATGCACTCGATAATGTTGACCATGGCATTGAGAGATAGAACTTATGATTCTGGGAGATTTTCAGAGTTTTTAAGTTTTTATTTCACGGTTGGCAAGGCTAGGATCTCTTATAAATAGAAATGAGCTTCTCATTTAAGATTGTTTTCCTCACTGGCTGGAAAATTCAGGTTTTCTGGCACAGTTGTGCGAAAATGACTGCTATAGTGGTGGCAGTATAAAACTTGTTTCAGGAGCTGAGGTCACTTCGTGCATGTGAACCTCAACCGAGAATCGAGCCGCTTTCATCAAAGACGAACGCGCTATAACGCGCTGTCCACTTGGCTATCCGGGAGCCCTGTTCCCTGATCCTAATTCTTGCATATAAGAACTTTTCACCCGTGACGACCCATTTCTAAGTCCATCAAAGCTATTTATTGAAATCAACATGCTGAACTAAAAATGCAGGATACTTGGCCATAGTGCATTTTTTCCCAACTAATATTGCCCAGTATTTGGGATATGTGAGATAATTTCACTCACATCCAGGCGCGTAAATCAAAGAAAATGAATCTCTACAAATTTTACAGTAGAAATGTCGCAGTCTGTATTTTGATGCGAAAGTAATAACTTTTGTGTAGAAATAGGTACAAAGTAAAGAGGAAGTACTTAAATCTACTCCTCAAAAAGCCTTACTTCATCCTGATAAGTACAATTGAAATCTACAACAGTCAAACTTAGCGGAAATAGAAGTGAGTATTTATTTGGAGAAATTTAAAACAAGAATTCATCCCGTGAATCCTGGGACAGTTCCGTTTCCGAAGATGAGTTTTCGTAATTACCCTTAAAGTGTGTACTCTGTTCCATTTAACGGTCACACTATAATAGAAATGTTTCCACTTTATATTAAAATCGAGATGTTGCACCGTTATCGTCAACAAAGAATGTGTTGAAGTAGTGCAAAGAAGCATTTCCTTTCAAATAGGACACAATTTACGTTATAAATTAATTAAAGCCGTAAATTCTTGGATAAATTTAAGCGTAGGATATTTAGGTACATTATTTCCATTAAGATAAAGTTTTCATCCACGAAATCGCTCAAACTTTTAAAAATATTTCTATATTGATTTAATAAAAATAACCTTCGGAAATTACGCGCGAGCATATCCCCTTTAATCTCCGATAGAAATATAGTTTTTGGCTCTTTGCAATTAGTCAGCCTAATTAAAGTAGAAGAATTATATGGAACAAAGAGTAATTCATAGATGCCAAATATTAAGTTTGCAACTTTGTGAAGATTTGCTGTAGTTTTGCCATTGAAATAGTTTCACTGCCGGGCATACTAGAGGAAGCTCGTGGAACGATTTCCTAACTTTGGCTCCTGTTCAAAATCACTTGCATATGACTTATGAGCTATCCGCTACTTCATACGTAAGTGAGTAATAAACTAATTACGCTATCAAATACTTACTGAGATCCAGCGCTCCTTCGAACCTACTGACCTGAATATGTCACTACGTATTCAGTAGCGATGAAAGATATCTATCAAACAATATCAGTAACTTTCAGTCTCTCGAACCGTGCTCGATCTCGCCTTTGTTTTTTATAGCGTCCGACTGATTAATGAGAGCACCGAATCCTCGAAAGTTGCAGGCAGCGTTCCCGGTTTACGGCCAAGTTTAAATGGCACACGTGCCTTCTGCGATAATTTACAGCTGTAAATGATGTCGAGTAAACGGCGGCTTGATGGGATTCTGAAGCGTAAATCATAGACCGAGTAGAAAATCCATTACCGAAATCAAATTAAGGACGAGCATATTTCAAATCGCTGACCATTTGTTTCGAACCTCGCAATATCTCCATGAATGCACAAACTATGGTTTATAACTTTGATTTTTGTAAGGAAAAGGAAGGACATCACGTTTTCCTTCATTTTCCATTGCAACCCGCCTTGCGATGATGAACTGCTCAAAGTAAACTTTCACTTAACTATATAAATAAAATACGCAACTTGTGATGGATTTTAAATACTCTGCATTTAGAAACGTATATCTTTCGGCTGTTTAGAAGGATAAGACAAAATTTTGAAATAATGTGAGCAAAGCTAAACTAATAACCTATAATTCGTGAATTTACGGGACAAAATACCAAAGGAAACTATTTTTACATAGGTCATACAAATGAAATGGGTAATCATATTTTGACATCCCTTTAAATTAGTATAATCAATTTCAACCAACTGTTTCTATAATATAATTTATATTAATGCGCTATTTATGCAGTAATAAGCAAAGTTCTGTACTTGTTCGAATAAAAGGCTATAGAATAATCTTAAAAAGAAGAACTTTACGTAACTTTCACAGCAGATTTTGAATCCGACATGCTTCGATAACGTGTTGATATTTTAGACTTCAGGTTGACATTCTGGAGATGAAAAAAATGTGGAATCAAATATTTACCGTAGAAGTGAGTGTTTTCCATCTAAGCTGCTGTGAAATTTCACATAGCCAAATGCTCACATTCATACATTCATGTTAAATAGCTTATATAAAACAGAATAATTTAAAAACTTTTAGAATTTTAGTATTTTTCATCCAGCGTGTTGGTCATTTTTTGCCTAGAATATCCAAAGCTTTTTCTAATAAAAAGATTTCTTTTATTTCTCTGACTATCCTCAACCCACAATGCATAATTGTATTTATATTGCCTATTCTTCAGGCGTAATTGGTATTGAAGGAATAAAACAAGGAAAAGGATGAAGGATATAGTACTTGTCATATGATTATTTTATATCGCTTGCACAAATTTTACGTACTCGAATATGACCTTTTATTTATATAAACCTTTTCGTTTAAAACTATCGAATATCTGGGTAACTCACTGGATTCTAGACTTCAAAATGTTTGAGGAATTTTGAATATAATAAAGAGTGCTTAATGAGGAAGAAATATTCCACAGCATCCGCTCTTTGACACCTACATCTTAACTTTATTTTTAAAGCAGAACTTTTTCCTGAAGGAATTTTCATATTTAATTTTCTACCAAAGAAGAAAGGGAGTAGAATAAATATTCTGCTACGGAATAATCTCTATAAATATATTACTCCTTTTCAAAGACCTTGATCCTCCTTAAGAGTATCTTAGGCTTATTTGTCTTAACATTAACAAAATTTGAGATACTCGAATCGTTTCTTTCTCCTCTTCCGGTCGAATACTATGAACGTTGAAGATAAATTATACCATTATTTTTCTTTTTTGACGGATTTAGATGTTTCACTAATAACCAGACACTCAATAGTGTATAAAATTTTTCTTACGGTTGAGTCAATGATTTTCCGCAAACCAGTTAAGGCTTTGTGCTGCATCATATTTAATTCTCTCACGAAAACCTAATGTTAAATGATCTCATAATATAGCAGCCAATCGTTATCTTTAGCATGAAAAATATAAGAGTAAAATATTTTCTCGTTCATACGATTCTACAATTTTCATATCCGTAATGCTTTCCCTTGGAAGTTTTTTTAAATTAAACCTTTACGTGAAAAACTTTCACCCTTTACAATTTCTATAGGTTTCCTACAGAGTAGATTTAAATAGACACCGAACCGGTTCACAAATTTCGATCGAACGGCAATTCTCTTTCACTTCCTCTTCTAGCTATTTCAGCGACACTCTACAATCTCATTGTTTTTAATCTTATGCCAGTTTACCCAATTTACAGAACACGGAAACAACTGTAGCGTCACAGATGCCTCATCTAACACATTAGTTTTCAATTACATACTTCATTTCAAACAAATGCACATCCCCAGAGATTATTAATTTTCTAGTGATTGCCGTTAAGTTGCTTGTGTTATTGCAAATGTTCTTCACCAGTATTGTTCTGATCCTTTTTCTAGTTTCATTCCTACGTAAAAATACTTCAAACTTCTATCTATCTGATCTGATCGACCTTCGTAATTTATTACCCAACCCTCTTCTCTACAAAAATAAAAGGACTCTCCTAATGTAAAAGAATTAAAGGTAGTGAAAAGCCAAAAGAAATGTCGATACTCGTGCTAAACGCAGTTCTTTAAATCGCGATAATTTCCCTTTGAGACATTCTAAGGTTTGTTTTAACTGCCTTTATTTTTCTAGAGGGTCAAATTAAAAAGCACTCATTTTATCCTCTTCCCCCATCAAATTAATTTCTGTGAAAATAAGAGATAAAAATGTAAGTAAGCCGCAAATTTACAATTGCGTTTTGCAATAAACTACGTTTCATTTTTGATTCTCGTTTGGGTAACAAAATGATTTCCCTTGGATGATGATGTAATGATAATTTTCTGCAGTACTTCTAATGTTTTATCTACCGGTGAGAATACAATCTGTCTCGATGTCGCACAACACTCTGGCGGTGATCTGCTATGATCTAATGAGTTGAGTTGTCTCAGTTAATTAAATAGGTAAGGTAAATCAAGAAACTTCAACACAAGAAAGTTTTTCTTTGGTTCTTCACTAAAGGGTTGCGGGAGATATTGCAAGCTAGAATAAATAACGGATTGATTTTAAAATTGAAGAAAAACGGAATACGGAAAGTGACAGAAATGCGCCTGAATAGTTCCATATTAAGTAATGATAGCACGGATTACTTTTGTTCATAAACTGATCAAGTTTGTAGCTGAAAACGGAGATATTTTAAACATACCTTAAATTAGTTTCTGCAAACTTCATCGGAGCATGTAATACCGTATCTTTTTGTTTACCCAGTTAACTACGTCTCTTGTTCGCGAAATTAGGAACTACATATGAAATTATGTGGACAAACATTTGCTGGCTCCAAAGTAGAATGCAATAAACACGCATCTCTATCACTTTCCGTTTACCTTTCATTCGATTTTAAAACTAACCCCTCAATTTAGTCACACCTGCAAATCACATATTGAATGATAAGGGAAGAGTAGATAATGTATGTATTACATTATTCTATAGTTTAATACTTTATTTCAAGATGAAGAAAGTTCTCTAATGCATATAATACGTTTCATCCACAGCTATGGACACCCTTAAATGTGATCCTGTTCAACTTAGTTTGCTCGGACTTCTCCGTTTCCATCCTCGGCAACCCCATAACCCTCACTGCCGCTCTCTTCCGTCGCTGGATCTTCGGAAGGACCATGTGCGTCATCTACGGTTTCTTCATGTCTCTTCTCGGTGAGTACCTCACAGGAGATAAGTGGTCCCCGGTTGCACTAAAAAGTAAACACAAATGCATTAGATTTTGGAAGGATCTGGATTATGTTCTTTCCCTTGAACTAAACCTACTGGAAGTTCGGCGGGATATTAGAAAACGGAGAGATCGATTTTTAACCTGGAAACTTTGAATGAGATACTTACATCCATTTTCACGATGGGATACATTTTTAACCGATTAACACCGGAATTGTTTTACCTTTACTACGATGAAAAAATTATTAGCACACTTAAAGTTATATTTCTTTGTGAGTCTTTGCGAAGTATCTAACAATCCTGCTAGTAAAGGCTAAAGTAAATTTTTACATACATTCTGAGAATGTATGTATAACTCTGTCCTTTATCGTGATATAAAAGCTAAAATATAGAGCTTAAAGAGTTGTTGAGCTGAGATCTCATTCTTTAGTGTTTAGGGAAACATCAGCACTTCCCGTATATCGTTGATGATGCCGTGCAGTACGAAACCTATTGCCCCAAGGTAATCTGTATTTTCCCTTTTCGGTTTTTAATGACATTATTTTAATTACTCGACAGATTTTATTCAGTTATTTTTCAATCAACTCCTTTCGAAGATTTACATGCAATCAGAAGGAAAAACTTCCATCATCGTAAATGATTCGATTTCCGGTTGCACCAATTAACATTCGCGTAATTGGTCTCACATTATAACCAGAAAATGTCTCATTTGAGGATCGTAATTGCTGTATTTAATTATCGGTCACGCTCTTCATTAGTCATTCAGTCAAACTCTCATTACGAGAGGTTTTGGTTCTGATAATTCCGGAAATTTGCCTGTTATTAAAAGAAAAATTTATGGGACATAATATTTTTATTTCGATCTTGATATGTCGTATATATTTAATTGAAGAGTACTCATATGAATCTTTTCTTGAAGGTTTGGATCAAATTAGGTATTTAGGACCTTCAGCAAAACCTATTCCAAAATCATGAATTGAATCACTTTTCATCCCTCTTTTATTTCAATGTCAATTCTAAACGGCTTAACCTTTCACCCTCTACGGAGAGAATATTTCTGCTTGTCATGATACCATTCCGTAGGAGTATGACTCTCATCCGCAATTATAAGGTTCTCGTGGGAAAACCGGCTGGAAGAGAAAATCATCAAGGCGCAATCGATTTTATAGAAGTCAGCACGTCATAGAGTCCTAGAATAAGACGAAGAATTTATATTTCGCGAAAATCTATGGAACTAGAAACCTTTCACTATTGCGATATCGTGAAATGTGACCCGAATCGTATGATTAGCTGTCTTGAGTTTGATGTCGCGGACAAAAAGAAGGAAATTGAAAAGAAAGGATATTTCCTACTCTGTCTAGGGAACCTTTGGAAAATATTGGAAAGAAATCGGTCAGATTGCCAACTCAATTCAACGTGGATTTTTACAAACGCTGCTCTATTATTTTCTAGTCGTTTAATTTTTAAACGATTCTTTTTATACCCCTTTAACCAGCTTTCTTTACCCTCTTATTATGCTTGTCTTGCTACACTGAGATCCCAGGTTCGAATGCTGGTTATGACACGGTTGTTTGTATTCGCGATTAACGTGGGGTAACTAGCATATAAAATTCGCCTTATAGTATAAAAAAGGACTGCAATTATAATCTAAAGTTGGATTTGGCACCTTCCTCAAAAAAGATATAATCTGTGTCCCAATTCACTTAGAATTGTATAAAGTTAGCAACCATTCAAAATCTCCGTATTTGATTAGACACAGACATTGATAGACATTACGTTCAATTAAGTTAAGAGTTTTTCTTAGCTACAGTTCTCTTTAATACTTCTGATAGAATAGGATGGAGGCCTGTAATCATTAATAAATCTAATATTTAGTGTCAGGATGTTGAAGGAAAATCCCATTGACATTTGAAAAATAAATTTCCTAGATTTATATTATTTTAACTATGTTATTAATTTTTTCTTATGACAAGCTTTAATATTCCCTAAAAGTCAATTAGAGATTAATAAGAAGAAAAATAGCATTACCAGCCTAATAAATTATCAATTAACATTTATATTTCATAAGAAGGTAGAAATTAATTACAAAACTAATAGTTTTAATAAAATGAAAGAACTCATTTGATTACGGAACAAGAAATTAAATAAAAAGATTTCACCGCATTTCAACTTTGCCAGAAACTTTCTCATATATGAAGAGGAGAGACTAATTTCCAATATTGCCAAGCCGGAAATTGTAGGACAGCGTTCTTTTAACTTTCCGCAGAATTTCTTAATCTATTTTAATTAACCTGGACTTTTACTGAAAGACATTATGTGAGTCAAAGGTAAAACTGTGGATTTTTGTTCTCTAAAAGGCTAAAAACGGTAGGTGAAGAGTTTCCAAAGTGGAGAGTAGGTTACTTTCGTTGCAAGTCTTGCTTGGCTTTTTTGCCGAGCAAATATACATTTTTAATGCATGTTTTCTATCAGACATTTTCTTATTAATTGAAAGCAAGTTCATTTAAGGGATGATTATCCAGTTTTCAGATTTTGAAAGTAAGATCTTTCCTCGTGTTTACCTTATTTTCAGAATCTCTCTTGTCTTACAGTTTTTTATTTATTTGATTAAAAACGGTGGTCGAAATTTTGACATTAATATGTTGTTATCTAGCATATTCAGTCATATATAAGGCATAAAATAATCTAATGACGAAGCCGAGTTAATTCAGGAATCCTTCACAACCGGATTTAAGCAATTTGCGGGAAGTTCATTTTTCCCTACTACATTTATTCCGAACTACCGACCTCAACGATACATTTAATGATAAGTAAACTCTTCCTCTCCCTTTACTAAGTTATTTAGTTTATTAGTTTAACGATCGCTAAGTCTGGAGGCTCGGATTGAAAAAATACGAAATAGGTACAAAATTGGTTTATTTCCGATATTCCCATATATATCTCCTCGTTATGTTCTTTTAATTAAATGTCAAGCAAAGTTTTCCATTACATCTTTTATGTTATTTTCCATCCGATTTTGCATCAAATGCTTTTATTACGATACTCGTTTCACAAATAAAAATTATAGCGGCAGCAGGCAAATTTCGTGGAAAAATAAATACACATCCGTCTCGGACAAATGGGGTGCATTTCTCAGTATACTATTTTCATCTACATCTACATGAATACCCTGCAAGCCGCCTTTCGGCGTGTGGCAGGGGGTGTAAACACCAATCGATTGAGCTACTTTTTTAGCCTATTACTATCGCGTTTGATTATTGTATTATATGATTTTGATAGTTATCCTATATATCGTAGGTATATTTGTACTTCAAACGTTTCCAGAATTAGTTATCCTTAAATAAAACGTTTAATAGCTTACATTATCTCGACTGCTGTGATTAATATTCTGGTTATAGTATTTATCCAGGTTAGAATATTATTGTAAATGGATGCAATACTATCCTACTCAGATAGAAAAATCTTCTTGGCGTAAAGGTGTTTATGTCAGGGTCTTCCACCGAACCGCAAAATTTAAGAAGGTAAATTAGTAACGTACGGTGCAATCTCTATGCCCGTATCCCCAAATTCCCTCTTCATTAAAATGTTGACCTACTCAACAGGAATAATTTGGCTCGTAGCCAGGAGTACACTCGAGGGAAGATAAAGCAAAGCGATTCGGATAACATTTCGCACACCAGCAGATTAGTCAAACGGGAAACTATTTGTTAAGAGAGTAAAGCAAACATCAGTTCTGTACATTAGCGCAGCTAGGAACTGATGATGGTGCTTATTTGTTTGCCAAGTTTATTTGGCACAATTGATGCCTTAATAACTATATTGGTGTTCGCTGTTGTTAAATTTGCCGTCCGAAACCAAAAAAGCATGCAAACAAACGCAATAGTAAGCAGTGAATGCACGTTAAATAATAACTGTAATAATGATGCATAAGGTGTGATATGTATCTAGGCTCTACTGTGATTCAGAGGGTGATTTTGAAACTTGAATCTTCAATCCGACAGCTTGATTTTTCAGTACTTTAAGACTTAAATTTTTTCCGTCTTTATTTTCAAGCACGTTATGCCTTGTGATTTTTATGAGTTTTATTGAGACCAATCTTGAATATTCCATCACATTTTCAGTATAATCCCGGCGGTACAACTTCTAACTTATCACAAAACTTTTGGAAGAAACGATCATTATCTTCTGTAATACCCCCATAAACACGACTTTCAACTATTTAGAATTATTCCTACTTCTCAAAATCAAGAAGAGATTGTTTGAGTTGATATCTATGGAATTTTTCTA
This sequence comes from Pachydiplax longipennis, assembly GCA_036926295.1. Classification (NCBI taxonomy): domain Eukaryota; kingdom Metazoa; phylum Arthropoda; class Insecta; order Odonata; family Libellulidae; genus Pachydiplax; species Pachydiplax longipennis. The sequence continues at coordinate 16,089,107 of JAVFKF010000001.1, read as the reverse complement.
ATCTGACAAATTGAGAAATTGGATGATATATTTGAAAATATTATATTTATTAAATCGTTTCCTAGAATATGATCGGAAAGAGGGATTCAGCAGAGATACCGTTAAAATCATTAATGAAACCATCGTATTATTTAAGATGTTACACCATATTGAAGCTAGTTTGAAACTACAGGGATTTTCACTTTGCAATATAAATACTGATGTATTATAATTATTTCCTTAACCAATTTAGTGTAATATCTACACATGGACCAGGAAATAACCATGGATCTCCATTTTAATTCTCAGTATTAGAAGGTTACTACTAAAAGAGAAGGTTAAGAAGTTCCACATTAACAGAAAGTAACGTTTCATGAATAAAAGTCTAGTTTTTAAATACTAGTGAGATTATCTTAACTCTCAACATAAATTATAAATCACGAAACCTCCTTTATTTTTATGAACTCCTCAGAAATAATACCTATTTATTACTGAATTGAGTTATTTAAGTAATTAGTAAGTAAAGGATTTATCTATTAAAATAAGATATAAAATATTTTAAGCATAAAAATTATTTCTGTACCCACTTACTAATATTTCAGTGAATACTCTTGATGGTATTTAAAATTCTTTAGGATGATGGCATAGTTTCTGTAAAAATGTATCGAATGAGTTATTTTATAGGGAGCTGTACCGAATCCTCTGAATATTAAAGATATAAGAAACGATAAAGATCTGAAAGTTTTCTTCTGAGAGACAGAACTATGATTGTTCCATCAAACTCATAGGGATTCTTTAACGAGACGCCTAGGATAGGAAAATACAATCTCTTCCTTTGGAGAAATAGAGTGATTTCTAAGATTAAGTACGAAGAATCTACCTCCTCCGTCGTATTGCAACGACGAACGTTTTGGCCCGGAGGGATGCTGAGCCGTGCGATCTACTGAAGCATTACAAAACTTTTACGGGAGACTCTGCATTCTCTTGAGTGTAGATGTGCATTTTGAAGGCGATCAAATCTCCATTTCTATTCGGCCGCCGCTCGATAACCCAAAAACAAATATCCATAGAAATGTCTCGTATGAATGAATGCACGCCGGGAATGGGGACATTCAATAGACTTGATGTCCCAGAAATTTTAATCTGATGGCTTAGAGATGCATCCACGCTTTTTCGTCCTTTTCCGAATGGGATATCATTTTCGGAGTGTTTTTGCACTGAGGTGAGCTGTGCTCGGCCAAGTGACGTTTCATATTTACAATATATGATATGTGTGTACATGATTACGTGTGTATTTCATGAATTTGGGGTCCTTCGTATGAAGGGGTATTTTGTATAATACTGATGTAAACAGATGAAGTAACTCTTTTGCATCCCGCATATTTCTTCAGAATGTACAGGGGTTACTTACTCGGATACTCTTCGTACTTTTTAAGGTCGTAAAGGTCTTTCTTTAGGCGAAATTGAAACTAAAAGGTCTCTTTTCCTCTTGTCAATAATATTAAATATATAAGATGTAGGAGTTAATAGAAATATAGAGGATAAACTCTAGAAAGAGTAGCTATAATTAACCTATTCTTCGTTTATTATCTTAGGATAGCAGGCAGTTGAGCAGGTATACCTATAAACAAGTATATAGAAGTACAAAAGAATTCTATAGGAAGCACCTAAATAGAAGGGCGGTGTGAAAAAAATGAGTAACTTCTGCGTTCTTTTTTACTTTGAACTTTAAATGCAGATACTGCCTGAAACTATTTTGGCTGTAACGTTAACACGGGCTTCCGCGAATTTTGTTCACAGACTGTACAATGTTATTGCTGCAAACGATAAAAATTTTGAAATATAGTTATTTAATTTTTGCATGAATAATCATATCTTCTTGCATTGCAAGGAAAAAATCATTAGGGCTTAGTTTATTGAATATTTTTACTGAATCAAGGCTCAGCGATGCTATGGCAAACTCAGAATTTTCTGATACAGGAAACTCCTTACCGGAAATCTACGCTAATCACGCACTGCGCTGATAGCTGTTCGACATTAACCGGGTCTGTGTTTTATCCCCTTAAACCTCGTTATTATTCGCTGCTTAGCGTAGCTATTTGTTTTCAAAGCCAACACAGATAATTAGGTCAGTTATCGAAGCCTGGAATAAACGACGGCTAAAGTTTTCCTGTAACCAACAGTTCAGCACATGAAACGATTTTGAATCCTGTTGAGAGGCATTCCGAACGCATCAAAGCACGATGATAGTGAATTAAACATTTCGATTATCACCGAGCTTTGTTTGGCTATCCTCATCTTGGTTCAATTCGATATCATCCCTTTATCTCCACGAATAGAACATGTGGCTGACCGAGGTTGAACTAAACCGTATGCAAAAGCATAGTCAGTCGAACAGTTAGCATTTGCATATCCTTTATCACAGCCCAGAGAAAATTCGCGGTGAGATCAAGCGTGGCCCAAATAACGGAAAATTGCGTGATCATTTCCGTTTTCCGCAACATGGACACGACCCTTGTTCTCTCACGATTACATCTCATCCATCATCTGTCTTCGCTCGTGAGATCGTCAGATGGGATGTCATCGATGAAAGCTCTATCATTCACACTGCGTCAGGGAAGACGAAGTCAGTTCGTCCTCGTGATCCTTCCTCTATTGTTTATGTACGTTTCACGTTTACTTACTTTTCAAAACCTAACGTAGGTTCTTTCCGTCCTTGAAATTCTTCCGATACAACCGAAAATATTTTGATAAAGACTCCGTATATCCAAGACCACGGTATTCACATTTTGGAATAGCATGTTCTTCTAGATATTTTGTAGTTCTGAGTAACTGTTGGAGAGGTATTATCTTAAAAGCAACGCGCATCCTCTTCCGATGCATTTATCATACAAAAATTGAATACAGATTTTTACTTTTCCACAAAAGGTTTTATTTAAGAACTACCGGTTTCGGTGTATTATCATCTTGAGGTTCGAACAGACTGGATGCTCAAAACGCCGATTACATTGTAATTTGGATAATTATAGACAAAAACACAATGTAGAAGAGTTGGAAATTAATTCTATTGTGTTTTAATAATTCTACATTGTGTTTTTCATTTTGTTTACATTTTCTAATAATTCTACATTGTGTTTTTGTCTATAATTAACCAAATTACAATGTTATTCTCGGAGTTTTGAGGATTCTGTCTGTTCGAACCTCAAGATGGTAATACACCGAAACCGGTAGTTCTTAAATAAAACCTTTTGTGGAAAAGTAAAAATCCGTATTCAGTTATGTATTCCCACAACATCTCGGCTGAAGCTATAGATTACATACAAGAATTCTCTATCCAAGAAGTCAATTTCTCATTTGGAAGCTTCTCATTTTGTTTATGCGATGAATTAACGAAAGTAAAGAGTGAGAAAAGAGACAGTAGCTTTTAAATTTTTAACTCTGAGGCAAGCACATTCAAACCCCGAGGAATATGAGAATAAAAAATTCGAACGTAATGATGTCGAGACCAGACCTTCCAATTTTAACGTTGAGTGATGGATGGATCATTTTTTAGAGTATTAGGAAGGATGATGGAGTACTCGGGTTTGAAACCCCGTCAAGTCAGATATTTTTCCTTTTGCTTATTCTTAAAGGTGCAGCAATGTACCCGACTCGTTTTGCGAGGAAAATCGAGCGCTTCCGTAAAGAAAAACTGTCCTAGCAAATATAGTTACGCATGAATTTCTCCAATATTTTAGAAGTTTAGAGTAACGATTGATATTAATAATGACCCTCAATTGCTCTTTAATTTGTTTTGTGAACCCCCAAACGGTGCATTCACATATACATAATTTTTTTAGACTTCTAATACTATTGAATAGATACAATTAATTGTAAAAATTTGTACGTAAATAAAATTTGTAAATGCAAAAAATAGCACTTTTTTACATGCCTGTGAATTATCAATCTTGGGGTTACCATTCCGTGATGATAACTAATCGATCTGGACCTGGGCATCAAGCTGAGAACCGCTAACAAAATAAATCATTATTACTTCTGGATTGAAAACGGAATTCGGACAGAGGCCGAAAACCGTTATTTATTCCGTTCTGATTTTTGTTCCCAGTAATAACATTTAACTAACGACTATATAGAAGAATCCATACGAAATGTGTATGAGAGCGAATTACAATTAACTAAAATATATAACATTCCAAATTATCTTATCTCATAGTACTATGATCAATTGTAGCCCTAATTTTATCCTTATGTTTGATTTCATTGAAAAAAGCTAAAATTGATACAAATAATTCAAAAGAATAAAATCTTTACGTTGTCGGAGCGAGGAATAAGAGCGATTCCAGTTCGATATTAGCAGATAGAGCAAAACCGGAAATGAACCAAAATTTGCGTTTCTTACTAAACCGCAGCGGAAAGCGGGACGAATTGTATTATGGCTCGATACCTGATCTGGACCTGACATTCGGAATGTAGCGGTTGCCTAAAATACCGCTGGTCTTCAATATCCGCCCGACATTCTCCCTTAAGTTCGATGGAGAGTTTCTTGCAATTTCTGGATAACAGAAAGGGGTAATTTATCAAGCACCGCATTCATTCTTTTAGATTAAATGATTCCTTGTTTAAGCTTTAGACTGTTAACCTAAGGCGCGGAATTTCCTTGATCCAGATTGTATGTATAACTCGACAACATACATTTAAGTCCTCTTTTACGTGCATATGCTTGCTGACGTAAGTGAAAAGCTGATTAAAATACGAAATAATCTTATTAATACCTATAAGAAAGATAGGCTATCTAAGTTTAGTGGACCTTGCCGATCAAGCTATTGATAACATCTCTTATATAGCCCACTGGTCATAAAGATGAACGGTCCCGATATCAATAGACATAATATATAAGTTATTTATAAGTTTATGGTAAAAGATTTATTCGTATATGCTTATAGGCAATTATGTCGAGCCCTTGTTCATTCTAATGAACGGCATTTCACTTCTGATTTCTTATTTCAGTTCTTACCATCCTTTTTACCTCAGTTACTATTAACTCAGTAACAGTAAGCAGGTTTTTCACACACCCCTACTTGCGGTAGTTTTTTTGCTATGAAGTATTTTTCTTAAGCACAAACATTTTTTAAACCACGATATAGTTTCCTTGAAGATATCTCTTTCAAGCTATTCTCCACTTTCAACTTTATATTATACGTGTAAGAAAAGACTTACGTCTAAATTCGCCCGAATAAAGACGTTTTATTATTAATAGTAACTCTGACCTCGCGTCCCACTAATATCTTTGTTTGTTTGCTTCCCTTAATTCAAATTAGAAATGAAAAAGATAAAGTAGAACATTTTTCGTCACGATTATAAATTTTGATTACTCGACAAAACATCTCTCAAAATAAGACGTTGGCGTAACGCCAGATCTCAAATAGGTTACCCTTGAAAATAACGTATCACACGGCTGAGAAGCACCTCTCTAAAACGCCATCAATATCAATTTATCTCGTGCTCTGAGTAAACGATAGAAATTTCCCATGCGCATTCCGCTCTTTTTGCTCGTGCGCTTCTAATGCAGACGCTGCACGAAAGCGTCACCCGCTGCAGCTTCCATTTCGTTCTGTCTTTGCTGTCCTCACATGTGACGGAGCGTGAGAATTGAGGAGGATTGGTGTCGCTGTTTATATGCGCAACTCTGATTCCGCGCTCTCTTATTCATTCCGAACCATTCCGCTGCCGTGGCGGCGAGAGCACAAGCGTGAAACGCGCTCTTCACAGGAGAATGTAAGGCAGTGACGTCACTCGGCTTTTAATCCCGTGCATTTCGAGGCCACAGCGAACTCCAGCTGTCTCTCCATTATGAAAACGAAAATTTTAGCCGGGGAGCGAAAACCGTTTTCACCGATCTGAAGTAGCGGGTAAACCACTCTATCCGTTAGATGTTCCACGCGTTACTATGGATGAAATCAATTTATGTGTGCATAAACTCGTGCGAAAACGCGTACAAAATTAATAAGCTTTGTTCCTTAAATTTTTTTCTGGTTGAGAATATTCTAATTAAGAACGAATAGGGATCCAGCATAGCCATGTGGGCAAAGTGTTCGACTTCGATGGAAGCGGTCCCGGGTTCGATTCCCGGTGGAAGCCCACTTGCAAATGACCTCAGCTTTCGAAGTACTTTTAACAGTATTACTACTCAAGAACAAACAGAAGAAAAAATATACACCCAGAAGTCTGAGTTCGACTCCCGATCACTAAGATAATTTCTTTTCTTTCAACTTCATTTTAAGGTGCACCTCCATATGAGCAAAATACGTACTCTATTCTGATCACTGCAATGACTCGGCCAATTTACCACCACATAATTAATAGTCAAAATAACAATTCATAGATCTTCTCAAGTTTTCGATTGGGTGAATTCAAGGAAAACTGATGGACACACCTTATATCATGGACTTGTGACACAACTCTAGATATGGCGACCGAACAGCTGGCTGAACATCGTTTTTCCGTGAAATCATCCGGCTGAAAACCCGAGAATATTTTCTACATCAAGGAAGTATTTGATTTTTCTCTAATAAATGATAAAGTAGTATAAAATATTTTAGCAGATTTTTCTATCTATCTCTAGGGATTACAAACACCATGTGTTTATATAATATTCGTTATATAGCCATTGACCGACAAATAAACATTGACCGAGCATTTTCTGACAGTTAGGTAAATATTTAGGTAATTTTATCCAAATTTCCCGTCAAAGCAGTCGAACTGTGCTCCACTTATTTTGCGATATTATTTTATTCAAACGTTACCCTTAGCGGAAACTAATTTAAATTCCAAGGGCATCCACTAGTAATTGGACGCGATTCAGGAAACAAGTCATTATTCATCAAAGATTCCAGTTAAATGTTAACGATTTAGCAATTGAGGATATTCTAACATTTTCGAAAATTTAGATGTAAACATGCATGTTCAGTTGCTCATTAAAGGTACATCATTGTGTACGTCTAATTGTATAGACTTAACTTCGTATTTACATTTGCTTCTCTTTAAAGAGAGCAATTTGTTTCCTAATTTTCCCCGTTTAAGCATTAATGCACAGCTGGCTAATTAAAGGAATCATACCATAATATTATTGAGTTATCGGATTGATTTTATCCTTTGTAGAACAGTGATAGTTATGAGTCGTCTAATAATATATTAATAATTAATTAAATATATCGGTAACGACCGATAAAAGTGATTCGAGTTCGATGCTCTTTAATGGTGTTCATCCAACATCAAGAAAATATCGGGAAGGATCTAAATGTCTATCTAAGTATTTGATTAAGTGCAGTAAAGAAATTATAACGAAGAGGCGTCGGATTCAATGCGTTGAAAACGTATTACCCTCTATAAATGCAACTAGAAGGTCCTCAGAAGGCTGCAACGTCTTGGATTTAATTTTTGCATTTTAACAAAGGTATTGTTTAAAGTAGGTTGTGCAAACGTATCTTAATTAAATTGACGATAACTATATTGGCATATCCTCACTTTTAACTTTTTCCAACCATTTCATTATTTTTTTCAAAAATCAAAACTCTTACTTTTATGTCTACCTGTAATACCAGCCAAGATGGTAATTGGGTCCTTATCCCTCATTCTGTTATTTACTTAAAACTTGTTAGCGCAGAAAAATATCCTTAAATAATTTAAATAGAATTCTATAAGCAGTGACCAGTAGTTTTTACATTATCATACTTGTGAGGAGGACTTAGACAATAGTGAATGTAGACTACACTGTACAAAAAGACAAATTAAAATCTATAGACAAAGCCTTTACTTACCAGGCAACGGATAAATTAAATACCAGTGTGAAATTAGACTTATGAGTATAGTTATTCCACTCATCAAGGTATGGTAACAGGAACTAGCTTTTTCTGCAGTAATTTTAACAAAGAATTTTCGAAAAAAGCGAACCAAAAAATAGGTAATTTCAGCGGAAATAAAAACTTAAATACACCATACTGCGAATAGTCACAGATTTGCCGCGTGATCAAAATCACCGTGGCCGTTACAGCCCTTCGCAAGGATTAAGGTATTTGCACTCCGTGATAAATCACTCGTATCGTTGAAACAGGATCTAATTAGCGGAACGTGGTTTGTTTTTAAAGTCTACGATACGGAATCTAATAAGCATTGCCGTAAACTCGGAAGGAAAAAAGTCCCTGTCGTCGTAAATTACCGCATAACTTCGCAGGAGAGAAGTAGGGAAAAGTAGAATCGTCTGCAACTCCGTGAGTTACTCCCACAAATAACTTGGAAGCCCACATCCGTGCAATTTGCGGAGAAGCTAGTGAAAGGTCTGGATTGGCGGAATTTACCGTCGACGGCAACGATGAGAAAGTAGAAAAGCGACGCTACTCTGCGTTGTTTGGGGCGCATCTGGAGTACTCCTCTAAGTAAATGGGAGGATACCGATTAAAAGAGAAAACTATTCATGAATACTGGAATGGAGCAGCCTTTGAAAAATTATCACGGTAAAACAGAGCTCTCCTTTGGTTCCCGCTGGAGCTTAATTGCAAGAAGTGGAAGATAAAAGGATGGTGGAATAAATATTTAAGTCGGTTTACAAGAAATATTCTGCTGTGAAAGGTTAAATTGTGCGCAACGAACTAGCTGGTCGGAAAGTAATGAAAAATCTCGTAGGAAAATGAAAAGGTGATATTTTTAGGAAATTGCTTTGCCTCAGCGTTAGCATGGTTCTGTTTTTGTGTAATTTATTAAGTTAATAACTAGTTCTAATTGTTTATTAACATTCTTTCCAGGAAGGAAACTATTCGAATTCAATTTCTATTCTTTTGTACGGCGATATCTCGGCTAAAGATTTAAAACCTGCAGTAGATTTTTTGAGCTAGCGAAGATTTTAGTAATAATCATTTTATCTTAGATTTTTTTAATCGAAAAAAATTCACTTTACGGATGTCACAGTTTATGCACCCGAGCAAAGTCATACTGCAAGTAGGCTAGGATAAATTGGATGCTATTAATTTTTTCTTGCTAGTGAATAATAAGGGAGAGATTACTATATTTTTGGCAGAAATAATTATTATTTCAGTTATTCAGGTCCCATGAGAAGTCTTATAGTACTCTGCCGACCGAGTTTTTGGCAAACTAATTACGGAGGGATTTCACTGCCTCCATTAACGTATCTTCGTATTTATAAATAATTCTACCGATTTCTCACACACTTCGCGTTCGTTTAATGCTCTTCCTCTCTTATCCGGATGTATAGGAGCACACAAACAACCCATAATGTAAACGTGAGTATCAAATTATGAGAATAATTTCCTCGCCATTTGTATGTTGATGGATTCAACCCGTATGTTGATGAACTGAATGATTTTCACGGGGTATTTTTATTTCACCTATGCTTATTTTGTAAGATTCCTTCATAGGAAGGAGGAAAACCTCCTTTTAGAGTTACTATCTATATTTAAATGTGAAGATATATATTCAATTTTCATATTAGAATACATGCATCAAATTCACTACTATAAATGTTCATCCCTTAAAATATCAGTGGTAATCTTTCGTGATCAGCACCTTTCTCCCTTCCCACTCCATCAAAACATATAAATGACACACCAATTTAAAGAGTTTCTCGCTTCCTGCTAAAAATACATCATCAAATTAAAACTGCTCCACTTGGCCAAAAAACGATATAGAATTTGAATTTGCCCTTAGTGTTTAGTTACTGGGTGTGTAGGTATCGATGTCTGTCGGTACAGATGAGGTATATCGAAACGGACTCTGATACTCCATATCTCCACCCAATTTCAACAAACACTCCAATCACTACAAACGAATACACAAACGCTAAAATATGCCTAAAAAACACACCCTCACGTATAAAACAATCACTTTCAATTTATTTTCGCACGAGATAGCAATTTGAAGTTTATTTGTGGGCTATTTTTTGCGATATAATAATGAAATGTCCGCAGTGTTAGAAGGAAACGAAATCCGCATCATTCGTAGGTGGGTGAGATAGATCAAAGCGAAATCAATTGCGAGTTATTCCTTTAAATTCGCTGGTAAGAAAAGATTCACGGCTTTTTAAAGAGGAACTTATGTGAGAGTTGAGTCAACGTCACTTTCAACATTCACAATTACGAGCGCACCGCTTCAAAAATCTCGCAGATCAAAGTGCTGTAATATGACGTCTACATAGAAATGGACTGAGCGAAAAAATATCTCCGGAAAAGAAGCATTTCCTCCGACGAAGGGAAAACGTAATGAAAACTTCTCTCTCTGTTCGTTTGGCTTAGAATGTTTGAGATGTATTTCCACGATCCGTTGAGTAAATATCTGCCGTTTAACCTTCTGTTTGCTATTATTATATCACTAGTTGATTCATAAAGACCAACTTCCTTCCAACTTATACGTGACTAGATAAAAATCACTACTTTTCACCGCTTAAAATAGTTATTACCAACTCCTTGAATAGGTGTTTAATAACATTTGCCGTTATCTATGATATTTTATCGTTGGACAAGAAGAAATAGCCCCTTTGCCATACATTATTATTATTATATTTATACACCGATTACGGCTAATGACCGCTATCAGTAGCCGATAGTTCATCTTGTTTAATTATCATCATTAAGTGACAATAAACTACTCGGTGAACTTTATTCACTATTTTTTTACACTTGGGCCCTGATTGCGTTCTTCCGAATATATGTTGGTGAATGTAACATTTTTCATTTTTATTTTGACAAATAATAATGAAATATCTATCTTTCATTATCTACCTATATTTCACTATTATTCTGGATATTAATTCAAAAGCTATTGAGTTGCGATTGTTGCTGTATAATGACGATAATTTTGGTCACTCATTACTGAAAGTTATGAAAATTAATTTTTGATTAATGATCCTGCACTTATTACAATGATTACATTTTTCTTCTGAGAGAAAAGTAATCTCAATCCTCATCCTACGTTGAATACTACATACCCTTTTTAGACCTTTGCAGCTGAATATGCCTGGGGGGATATCCAATAAATCCTCGGGTAGATAACTAAAGACTATTATTCAGACCAATATAATTATTTTTTCCCTTATGAAAAATAATAAAGCGATGGTTTTTATGAGTCAAGAAACGTATTCAAGGCATAAAAATACTGAATTCAAATTCAAACAAACAATGCTGAAAATGTTCTCGAATAAATTTATCCCTCCTACATTTATAACCTTAATTAGCCCTTCTGTTGGCCGAGAAAATTCCAGTGAATTTGACTGTTTTCGATGTTTTTGGAGGAATCATTTCCCATGAAGAGACGTTTTGTGATTCGAATATCAGAGTCTTTCTTGATGGGGAATTGTAGGAACGTGGGCGAAAGACTCGATCTAATACTGAAAGTCTACGGATTATTTTTCCAGTGACTCGCGACCTTACATTAAATCGTTAGCGTAAAATATTATAATACCTAATATATTTACGGCATCCAATTGTACTTTTACAAGTCAAAAATAGAGATATTTATTATATAAAAGTTTTAGAAAGTTAGTGGAGTAAATTTAAGTTTAGAAAGCAAAACTAAAATTTACACAACAACCGTGCCAACCAACCATAACTTATTTTCTCAGTCGTTGGTTAAACAGTCTTGTTATTTATTCATGCGGCATATCATTACCATTATCTTTAAGATTAAATGTGTCATTATTCTTCGTTAATTTACAGTATTCCTCAGTACATTCTTATCCTGAAATTAATCTTTCGCATCTGATTGATCCATTCATCTCTTAATTAAATTAAATTTTTCAATTTTTAACTTCAATTTATTTTTTCTAATCCAGGGACCTTTCTTCATTCCTTTTCTAATTATTCATGTCTATTCTACAAATCTATACATCCCACTTAAATAATAAACATAAAAATCATACTTGTCGTAATCTCGGGACAAATAACTGATGTATAAATTTTATTCAAATAAAGATTATGTAAAGTATATCAGAATATATTAGAGTTCCCGGTCTTATTTGAATTGACCATTGTAATTTAGATTATACGGGTTAATTTACTATTGCGTGTACAAACTTTTGGATACTTAAATACAAACCGGAATTACATAGCAACTTAAGGTCGGAGATGCATTAGCGAGATATAGGGCGCTGTTGTGGCACCAGTAATGCGTCCGGTGAATCGGACGTGGTGGTCTAATGCATTGGCTCGATCATCGTAGTAATCCTGTCTGGATATTCTTTCTCTGGAGTCAGGTCAAGAGGCTGGTGAACTGTAAAACCCCGAGAAATGCGGGTCTTGTCCCTAATACGTCAATCTTTCTATGTTACGCTGGTGTCACGCTTGTATCGCAGCTGATGACCTTCTTCGACTATGAAAATATCTTTTACCTCTCTTAATATGACAACTGTAATATCTTGATGAATAAAATAACTCATCTCATACTCTCTTCCCTTTCTCGCGTTTTCTTCTCTGTTCGCCAGCGCATGAGGATTGCAGTTTTGTACATACATTGTGATTCTGATTCTATTCAGTTGTATATTCCTCTAAGAACTTTGTACTAGCGGTAGAAAATCGCCCTGTATTTTCTCATATCAGATTTTCTCATGTCAACAGCCTTATAGAAATATAATGATGATAGTAAATGTCGGTTTATTGGTTATAAATAAGACGTTTCCATGTTATGAATGTGGTTAAATCCTACAAAAATATTGACGATTTAAGATTACTGCCTGTGCTATCCAGCATCATTGCAGTTTATTGATTGAAGTGACTCTGGTTAAACAACACATGAAAATTTCTCTATGCCTAAACTAAGCTAAACACTTTTATCCTTGAGTAATATCTTCGGTGTAATTTAGAATTCCCATGATGAAGTTTTAGTATTTCATAAAACTGCAAGTACAGTGTTTTGATGCTTTTAGTCTAATAAGATTTCATAGGAATAACGAGTTCGCAAAAGTCATTTGCCTGCTCTTCCACACTGTGAAATCATAACAGTGTTGGGATAAAGTACTAGGTTTAATTTAAAAAACCACGTGCAATATTTTTGTTATATACGGAGACAAGATTTATTCTTTCGTGAGTTTTTTCTTGGTAGGAAATTTTCAGTGATTCGTTGATGCAATATTGTTAAAGTTTACTGGGAATTCTGTACAGGAAAGATTGTTGAGAATTACTATTTCCTCATAACTTCCTTTTATTTAATCTTTCATTATAATTAAATGATATATCTAGCTATATATTCTTATTAGAAAAATACAGATTGAAATAAAGTGAATGGTTATATTTTATGTAAGAGCGGTTTGCCCAACTTTATAACAAGATATCATAATTTGAATCCCTAATTACACTGAAAATTCAAAAAGTATTAATTTTTATTCAAAGTTATACATCAAGAACATACTTGAAATCATTGCACTATTAATCACGGTCTACTGCCTTTCTATTCTCAGAAATTTCTTTTATAAAAGCGAGAGATCTCTCAAAGAGAAAAGGTCTTTCTCAATCAATAGATGCGTACTGGAAAAGGCATTTTGAACGTCGCAGCTATCAACGCTTTAAATCTCCTAAATTGAAACTACGCTACGGAATTCAACCCATAATAATAACCCTTATTAATTATAATATTTAATTATTTCATAATTATAATTTAACCCACTGTTATCTTTTCTTGAAATTTCTTATCTTCTTCGTGATCAGACTCTCGATTCTCAAATATTCTAACCATTTTAATTGGTTAATTTGAGAATGAATTCCTATGTCTTGGCCTAATGAAGTCAATTTCAACGTAACTAAGCATGTTATGGAGTTTGATTACAATACTTTCTTCCGAGATAAGGAAATGGAAAGTAAATGGAATGAAGGAAACTTTAAAATATGTAGACAGAGACTGGTCTAACAAAAAATTAACCTCACTATGAGAATTCACAGGAAAGGATGAGCTCTTATATCATTGAAAACATACGTTCTTCCTCTTGCGTTTAGAGAAGGCTCTATTCATTACTCCCTCTCGAAATTTAATTTTTACCTGAAGGAGACGCAATTTGCACTTGTAAATTTCTTTTGCGATAAATTTCCTAGATATAGCTCACAAATACTTAGTTCATTCACTTATAATTATAGCACCTATGCTGGAATCGTATAACATTTTGCAATGAACTTAAATTAGAATAACATTCATTCCATGAAAATTTTTGGTATTGGAAGTTATTAAAAGTAGTATCCATCATCATGATATTTTCTGTTATTTATTTACAAGAAAAATGATTTTCGTGGTCAACTAAGGACGTAGAGGTTCTGCAACATCAGTTTCAATCAGAGAATGAAAGGATTTATATTTGGAGATTTCTAGTTCATTCGTTTCTTACGCTCACACTGCGATAGCTTGCTAATGTGATAATTACTTATCCTTTGAATTATCAATAAGTTTCAGACCATCATTTTTGGCCAGAGATTCTAATCGTAATATCTTTCATTCAAGTTTTCACTCCTGTTCAGTAAAAAAACAAATATCGGTTCCGTGTCGGTTTTGATCCTTTAGTCAACGTCCAACCGGTTCGAACCGTTTCTATTTTCGCCCCTAAAATTGTAATATTGTATCCATCTAAAATTTTGTTTTATTATTATCAGCTTTTCCATTTTCAATACATTAAAACATATTTTAGAATAAAACTTAGTTACAGTTTTTAGAAAGTCGTAGATACAATTGTTAAGTAAAACTTACTTCAATTATTCTCAATTAACATTTTCATATTTCTGATTCGAAAATTGGAACGGAATAAATAACGTTTTATAATTTCGGTTCAAAACTCGATATATTCAGTTCGGTCTCTGTTTCCATTCCAGGAATATTACCGTTTTCCGGTGTCAGTTTTCGGTATCGGTTCGATACCCTCGTTTTAATCTATTAAGGTTTCCCCGTTTCCAACAGTTGCTCGAATCATCAATGAAAACCCATTCAAAAATTTTGGAAATTATTCCTGAGAACAGAAATTAAATTTTCACTCGCATTTGTAGAGCTTCCGAGATTTTCCGCTTCTTCTCATTGATTTCCCATCATCTACTTTATTACAAATCTCTGTAGTAGTTTCTTATGATTTACAGCCGGTATCAAGTAAAAAATTTCGATAAATGCCCATGAGCATTATTCTTCCACGGAGTATAATGGTTCCCTCAACAGAGAGGCGGTTGTTTTGTGGAGCACTACAGTTTCAAATCGATCATATAGGGTCGAAGTCCCCTTTCTCTTCGAGGTCACGACGGTATATCCGATAAAAAATATGGAAGACTGTAAGGAGCTCTGAAGCTAAAGGGAATTGTCGTGATAATTTTGCACGAAGATGAAGATACAAAAAGTTCAGACGAAATTATCTACGAACTTTTGCAGTTTAAGGTAGATAATAAAGAGATTAATAGATAGGCGATGGAGATCAAAAGTCTTATCTTACATTACATCAACCTAATGAATATCAAAGTAGTTGATTGAAAGTAATAATATTTAAAAATTCAAGGAATCTTTAATAAAGCTTTCCCGGAGTTCGATAAATAGTTATATCGATAACTCAATTTAATTCCTATTATAGCAAATGCGAAAATTTACGATGAATTTGTAAATATTATTATACTTTCCGTTTAAATATCAAAGGTATTTTGAAGTGCTTGGATTAACTCGGATACTTTTGCTTGGAAACTTCATTATGAGTAAATGAGAGAATATGAGTACAGATGCTATCATTTATCATTTTTATCATTTAAATTATTAAATTTAAATGGTAAAAAGTGGAAGCACTGAAATATACGGGTTCGCATTTTGGAGTCAAATATTCGATTTTTCCAAAAAAATATTCAACGTTATTTAAAGGCGATGGTCCATTTTCCTCAAAAAATATAGCGGCACGTATAAAATTAAAGCAAATGTGATTTAGATGAAACTCGATCAATTAATATATATCCAAGCTTCAGCTCCGAAAATGAAAAAAAAATACTACTTTATTAACATTCACTTATTTTAATAACACTAGTCAGCTTTATGTTCGGAAAACGTCCTGTCGTACTCTCTGCCAAGTAATGAAATTTTTCAGGGATTAAGTACCTTTCTAACTTTATGAAAATCATTTGCGTATATAAACGTTAATTATTCCATTCTGTTTCCGTAAGTTTATAAAGGATTTTATTATGTCCATTTAATTTTCGGAGGAGGAGAATCAGTTTAAGAGCCAATTACAAAAGGACTTTCGCTAGCTACAATAATTTCATTTCCTCGAAATTTCTCAAGTAATCAAATCTCCTATTATTCGGACCGATACAGATATTTAACGGCATATGAACCCTAACCCTCTATGACAATCACTGTCCTTTAAACTTATGTGTTGTTACCAATCCTTCGCCGAGTTTATGCTATTACTACTTATTCATGATGAAAAGAAGCAGGCAAAATATAAGTCAACGAACTGCGCTGTAATAAACGCTACAACATCACGAAATGAATGAGTGAGGGGAATGTTACAGATGCATGCATTTATGATTAATTTTTTCGTTTAAGTAAAAAAATTATAGAATTTCATTCTTATCTAATGATAAAATCTATGAGGAATCGATTAATTTTTTAATAACTCCTAACAGAATAATAAGACTTAGTATTTCTATTTCATAATAAGACATTTCATAATAATTTCATATAAGAGATAATAATGGTATTTTATAAACAAATGCAGCATAGGTTTAATTTTTACGATTGATCATAGATGTGGAGTAAATAATTTTTACAATCGACTCATAGCTTCTTTCAGAACTAACTCAGATCCCTTGACAAAGAACATCCTGGTAATATCACTCCATATATCTAGGAGGAGAGAGGGTTCTCTCCAACTGCATGCTATGTTGGGTAAGCAATCGAGGCGGCAAATTCGATGATTACGTGAATCCTGCTGAAGACATCTTCCATACACTGGTAGCGATTAGAGACGATGCGAAATCATGTCGTTCCTTATAGCGGCATCGGTTTTATTTGCTCATTACACGTGGGGAGAAGGTATCATTTCTGTTTAAACCGTATTTGAGGACCATAACCCCATCAACATGAAACTCCTTGCAAGTACCACCAGCTTAACCAAATTCCTATAAGCAGACTTATCCTTCCTTTTAAAGTTTCCTGCGCCGAATTAATGGGTTGAAAGAGCAACTAAGCGTTAAAGAAATTGAGGTAGAAATATCACTTTTGAACTGAATTTAAACAGCTATCATCATCTTGAATCTTACCATCGCAGAGTATACTCTAGAACAAGTATGAATATTCAGAATATTCACATTCCTAGGGATAAAGTTGGTATATTGACGGAATATGATCACTATCGTCTTAAATGCTAAAGTTTTGATGCTCTTAAAGCCCTTACTGTAGGTAGCTATGTGAAAAGTCCACCAGCCAATTCCAGATAACCAGCAAGGGTTGAGGAATTTCCGTGGCTCAACCGGCTATTGATTTTGCCAATATCCAATGATAATTAAGGAAAACCTATGACCTGTTGAGGCAACAGAATTTCCAAATCCCCTGCTGGTTTCCCAGAATTTGCTGGTGGACTATCTTCCAATTTGTTCCTTCTGAGCTGCATACCTGGGCGGCCGCGTAGTACTTTTTTAACTGACGCTCAATTAGTTTTTCGATTGCCCGCTATTTACTGAAAAATTAGATAACCTTCTCCTTCATATTTTAGAAATGTGTTCGTGATGTATGTATTATTAATTTTGTAATGGAATACATAATTCGACTTTTAAACTAAAAATTTAATACAATTCGACTTTTAAACTAAACATTTCGGAAAAATTGCAACCTATGACGGTTTATTGGCAATGGTGGGAAAGTTCTGTAAACTAAGCGCCCT
This sequence comes from Pachydiplax longipennis, assembly GCA_036926295.1. Taxonomy (NCBI): domain Eukaryota; kingdom Metazoa; phylum Arthropoda; class Insecta; order Odonata; family Libellulidae; genus Pachydiplax; species Pachydiplax longipennis. The sequence goes on along the minus strand of JAVFKF010000001.1, from coordinate 16,071,247 downwards.
CAATAACTTTCTTGCCGCCCAAAGATGGAATAAATCGGAGGGAACCATGCCTACTATCTACCTATATACGGCGTTCAATGAACTAAGAGACAAAGGTTCTCCAAGCGCCGACAGCGGCAACCGTCTAGGGCGATTCCCGGGAAACGGATAATGGCTCAGCGGTCACCAGTTATTCAGAATCCCGATGCGCATTTCGGAAACAATGCTTCCATCTTCATAGGGGGTCGAATGCTGAATGAGAAGAAAGAGTTGAGTGTGAGGTAGTTGTAATTTAGGTATTAGGTATTATGTAAATATGTGTAGTATGTAAGAGGTATTTGTATTTCCCTCTACACGTACGTCACAAACCCCCAGAAAAACCCCACCCCCATAAAACCCCTCCCACGACAAACAGTTACAAATACCTCACACTTTAATTATATATTTGATATAATACAATATAAAATGGTAAGACGTAATTCAGTTAAACTTAAAAATGGCTTGGCCTTCTGGGATGTTAAGTCTCTATTTGTGATATAGCGGTGGAGAATAAATTTATTTATTATACCAACCAAACATTAATTTATTTCGTTGCTCAGTCTTATATCAATATTAAATTATCATTTTTCGAGAGTACTTCTGCGGCTTCAATGTCGTCCTGTTCTATTCCTATGTACAGAATACTCTCTTTTCTTTAATGTCTAAATTTCCATTTGGAAAGAGCGAAATTGATGGATACGAAGAATTTAAAGGCAAGCTTAGCGGGTGATATCACTGCCAAAATCATTAGGTTAAAATTACTTTATTATGAATCGGTTTCAATCATAATTAAAAGACTTGTTCGATTTTTCTTAATTAGAGCACTCATTAAAAAACACTCATTTAATTATCATACACATATTTAATATGTTGTTTTACTCTATGCTTTCCATAATATCTTTCTGATGCCCGTTCTTGAAGCGCAGATTAATTTAAAGTTATCTTAAACGAAAAAAACATTCTAAAACGGATAAATTTACACGTATTTTTAAGATTTAATCGAACCCTTTAAATTAAATCTCTTTTGCATCTTTCATCTATCACAGTATTCCTTATGCAGCAGATATATATCATACAAGCATTCTATATGAATTTAATGTTTAAATCATAAAAATTTTGCGTGGTTCTCACTAATACTCTGTCAATTGTTTAAATTATTGCTTCAAATCTTGAGATTCTCTCGTGCGATAAATTGCAACTTACCCGCACTTCATTTACGGCGGTTGCGCTCAAAATACCTTCGAGGAAGCAGATATTCCCGAGTACGTACTTTAGTCTTTCCATTGAAGTTGATTATATACGTGTGTACTTATGAAACATACAAAACTACTACCTAAATTATGGACCTAAGGGTTAAATATTAAGCCACTAACAAGAAATATTAAGAAAGGAATAAGGAGAAATATTTTTTAACTAACATTTCCTCAATGATGTGATTTACAAGTTTCCAAAAATATTAGATGATAACTCTCATATAGTATTAGTAGTATTCAAAGGGTACGCTAATAATAAGTCGCGAATGCTTGTTCGAAATATAAACTTAAAAATACTTGAATATACACTCAGATATTTATCAAGAGTTGTCTCATTACCGGCAAAAATTTTCTGAGGAACATGCAAATAATATAGGAGCAACTCTTTACAATAGCCAATTTCCATATTTTGCCAAGCAAACACTATGAAAAATTTCTTCATATTTTTTCCGTAAAATTACCCTGTTTTATGATTTTAATATCACATAAAAGTTCGAAGGTGAGAGCAGTTTTTGGAGAATATTTGTTATTTAATGAATTCAGATGAATTCTTGGAATATCTGAGGCTAAATCGAAGAAACAATATACAGTATTGATGATTATGTTTCCCTTTTTTAAAGTCGGTGATTAGCTTTATCTCTTCTGGGAATCGTTTCATTGCTCCCTTTTTGAAAAATAATATTTTATTCGGTAAATGGAGAAGATACAAGTCTAAAATTAGCGGCTTAAAATGCAGAATTTTTCCCGCCATTAAAATACAACGAATTGGTGCTTGTGAATGATATAAAACGAGAAAATAACTACCGTGCGTACTTAGTTTATGAATTCTGCAGTTTTAGATTTACTCTCTATACTATAAGTATCTGAGTGTCACTACTTTGAATTACTATTGTAACTATCTCCATAGGGCCGTTCATATAGATCCGTGGAAAATATGATAACGAATAGAAGGCTTTAAAAGTATCGTAGTTGAATTTAATTCTTTCAGTTCAATCAAATCTATATTTTCACTTACTATCGATTAATAATTCATATTTTTCAGAAAACGTGCATTATATACTTCCTGATTCTTTACGTAACAGATTAAAATTAATAGAGCTAGAGAAGTGCTATACGTATGCCTTGTAAATCATTGATTCCTTAACTTTATAACCTAGGCTGGGTATCTATAAGATGATTAAATAAACATACTGCGTTGACAAGATTTAAAATTAATCCTCGATGTATATTTCCGAATCATCTGAATATTTATATTTACTAATGAATGAAATATGATTAAATAATTTTTCGCCTGTCATTGTTCTCTTCCATGTAATCTCCACATCACATCAAGTTCTTTGTATATTTTTTCTAATCAGCCATCTCTCTTTTAATGCTAAAGTATAAGATTCATTAAATATGAGTTTACCCTTTGATGAAAACAATCAAAGATTTTTTAAAACTGAACACTGAACATATCGCTTATCGACAATGTATCACTTTAATGTCTCCTTTTTAAATTCGCAGCTTGAAAGTTTAGGATTTGCAATAGTAATTTCTGCATTACGGCTTTAGGATTTTCCATGTAGAACTTATCCCTTTCCTCGGTAATGAATAATAAAAATCTTTTACTCTGTAATTGAAATAATTCTATCTTGAGGAAGTGTACGGACAGCTTTACAGACAATTATTGATTAACCTTTAGTCAACTGCACGATAATCAATGCCATGACTAATAGGCTTGTATGCAAATTTTCATTTGAACAAGTATTCAAAATAATATATTATATTTATTCATATAATTAAATTTTCTTAAATTATGTATATGATTTAAGGAAACTGAATAAAATTTAGAGGAAGTAATCGTGTATAAAACGGTATAAATAGGTGTAAATATAATAAAATGGTATAAATAGTTAAAGCTATATTTCGTAATCAAGAATATTGATGAATAAAAAGATCAACTTCCGTATCAAATAAGGAAATATAAATCATTCGGTATCCAGAAACATTCTTTTTTATACATTGTGGATTGTAAAATTTTCAAATTCCAAATCAGTTATATTTAAAAGCTCTACTTTTCATTCTTCGACAATCCTTGATTTTACGCCATGCTTTTATACAAAGTTACTTTCTACGGCCTACATTAATTACGCAATTTGAGATATATACTTTAATTTATTGCTTGAAAAAAATCGAAGTTAATTCAAATGAAACTACCTCTATAGTAAATAAATTAGTAGCAAGCACCTTTGTCGGCTTATTGGCCAAAAGAAAACTGCGTCTTCCCGAATTTCCAAAGAAGATTTCATGAAATTTTATAGCTGTCTGGCTCGAGAGTTAGGAAAGATTAACGTTCCCTCCGCTAGGAAATAATTCAACGGCCTTAAACTAGAAACATTTCATTCTGCTACGCGTGGGAGTTTCAAAGATGCATTGACTATCCTCCGTTCTAGTGGAAAGAAGCGAAAGTGGAAACGTTACCTTAAATAGAGAAATTAACTCGTTAAGGGACCCTTATCTCCTTCCTGTTTGTTTTTTTTCGGTTGAAATACGAGGCATTAAGAAGCAAAAGTAATTGCGAGCCTAACCGGTAGAGTGAATTGTATTTAACACCTCTGATCTTTAACATCTCATTGTAAGATCCAGGAATAGTTTACCTTTCTACGGTATTTCGGTTACTGAATAGGTTATTTTAATACCAAATATATATGTAGTGTAGTTTTACTCATTCCCGAAAGCATTTAAGTTAACAGTCTTGCTTATATCCTATATATTGTCATTTTTTCTTGCCGTATAATTAATTTGCTACTCCTTCCCTACAATGACTTCGTCTCATTTTTTTACATATTTTTCGTTTATATAACATTAAAAAACAAATAGACTCAATTAGCTCAGGCTTTACTTCGTTTAATTTCAGATTTAAAAATTTATAATTTTTATTTCACAAATAAAAATAATTATCATTTAAATTAGAAAACAACTCTGGAAACTGAATTAATACAAATTTACGGAATATTTCTGATATTCTGATCCCTTCTTAGAAATCTTGAGGATTTACACCCTCGACATCAGAAAAGGCCGATACTCACGCCTCCGACAAGAGAAAGTGTGACTCTCCTTTACCTCTTCGGTGGCGAGGAAGGGAAATACAGGAAGTGACGTGAAATTTGCGAATAACCTGCCCATATACCGCAAATGCTTCGAATTCCTGTCTATGGAATGTGCCGTCACATAATGAGGAATTATTCCCCGTATCGGGTGGTAATTGCTTCGGGGAGTATTAGGCCCCGTTAATTTCTACTTAGCTGACGAAAATTTTCCTTGTTACGAGGAACGGTAGCATTAGATGTAGTTTTGGGGATGCTTGTGAGAGCTGGAGAGACTTCTCAGCATCTCTCTCATGTTATATTAATACAAGGCATAACCAAAAGGATATATTAAAGCAGTGAATAGTAAAACAAATAACGGCTGTAGAAGAGCGGATAATCTTTCACCTCAATATGACTCTTTGTATCCACTTCTTTATTCAACCTGTGTAAAAAAGTACGACCGCTTGAGTAATTTTGTTAAAAATGCATGATGATGGTAATGGTTGCGGTATAAGAGCGTCCAACGTAATTGATCCCTGTCGCAAAGAAAAACATTTTGACAAATTACGACTTCTGATGTATGAAATTATGATTTTTGATTTCTTCTGTCAGATTTCCTATTACTTCGGCTGTACCCTTGAGGTATACTATAACTCCATGCCGTAAGAAATGAGAGTGACTTATACTGTACTACATTATTTCGTATTCATGATGATTCAGATTTCGACATCATGAGAAAAACAAATTGAGGTTTAATAGAAAGAACGTTTGTTTTCTCCTTATTTAAAATGCCCAATCTCATTTTCTGTAGAATTAATTGCTACATAAGAAGTTTTGGGGGTAAAAATGGACCTTTCTGAAAGACTACGATAAATCAGTATTACTTTTATAGGAAAAAAAGCACCGTTACAAAAAAGACACATTAAAAATCAAATAAACATATTTGAATACAATTCTAATCCAATTTCGAATTACATTCTTATCCCAAAGGCTATTGAAAACCTCAATTACTTTTAAAATCTCGCTTTCATTTCACTTATTTTTACGATCCAGTCAAAGTTAGTCTAGAGCAATGTATTAAATTAAATTAATCGCACTCCGCAACCTTCAAGAGAACAGTAAGTGCAAAGAAGCTTTCAATAAAAAAGTGTAATAACTAGATATATGACGCAACCTCTTTACCCTCAGTTCATTGCAACAACTTCTCTATTTAAAAATATTTCCTCTCGCCTTCTCACCCCTAGCATTTCGAATGTTATATTATATGTTATATATTACACGACATATGGACGACGTCAGTAACACAAATTTTTATCTTTCAAACCGATTCTTTTATCCTCGAGAAAATAATCAACCTCTTTTACTCAATAGTGAGTTAAAGCCAGGACAAAATCGAACAAATCATAGGTCGATCACAAAATTTGAGGACGAATTTCTATCTGAATCGACGCTAAATTTTCAAAGGGGAACTAATGAGATTTATAATGAGAATTCAAAATTCATACTCTTTCCAGAATTAAGGTCAGCCATCTTTATTTGACACTTTCACACCTCGTCTTTAAAAAATAAAGAATTTTTGTTTATTAATGAGTGCTAGGCAAAGAAAGGATTCGACAGGTAAGGGATATAATTTTAATATTCAGTTATTAACATAATTTACATGGTGAATGAGGCCATAACTTTTCGATAAATATTAATGATTAATTAAATAGGTACGAAAAAACTATTAAACTACTGATATAAATGGTTAACATCTATGTAAAGAGCATAATGACTTAGAAGTCAGGAGAGAAGGAGACTCAGAAGTCTCCTATTCCATATAAATCCATAGACATAAGAAGTAATATATTGCAAAAAATATTGCTTAAACTTCAGTATAATATATTTTCTACCGACCTCCAAAATGGAAAACTAGTACTTCTTTCTTGTTTGTAATAACAGCTACGGGCGTAATTCTAAAAATGACAAAGTATTTGAATTCGAGAGAATAATAATCTTAGGGAAACTTAACTCCGAATTAGCTGTGTGAAGGAAGAAAAGAAAGCTAATGACGAAACGTATTATCAAAATACACCAGGAAAAAACTGTATCATCATTAGTGGAAAATTTTTGTTGTACAGATTTCAAACGAGGATCCTGAGAATAAAGGACATGTTTTGAGGCCTTTAATTTTTGTGGCGTACAACGGAAAAGTGAGTTGTAACGGTAAAATAATGAAAAAGTGCCTAAAAATGATACGAAATTTAAACATTTTTTATAATAAAACAAAATTAAAAATATATTAATTATTAGTATATGATTAATATTGGAGTATATTAGACGCTCGGGAAAATAATTCCATGGTCGAATAAGAGGCAAATAAAATAAAAAAAGATAAAGAAGACGAAATCAAAAGATGTTATTTGAATAAGGGTGGGGTCAATAATCTGGAAATTGAGGAAAGTTTAGTGGATATATCCGAGGCGCAGGCGCATATCTTGAGGTGAAAGACTGATTTACGTAACCATCATCTAATTAGTTCCGTGAAAATACACATATGCACCCGAGTAATGATTGGATGATTAATTTGCCCCGACTAGCTCCAGTAATCAGTCCCCTAATCTGCTTCTTAGAAGGACTACCGCAGATGTTTTCTGCAAAACTCGGGTTCGACACCCGAAAGACGTCTCAATTACAGGACTTTGGAAGTTCTGTTTCTCGCAAAATAGTTTCCTTTCACTTGCGTTAGAGACAGATCAAGCTTATCGAGAAACTGTAATTGCCTTGTTGACAGTAATTTTCGTTCAACCCACGTTCGTCTCTTCTGGAAACCTCTCCATCCCGTACAAAAATTGAATCCACTGTAATATTCTATTTAAAATTTACCTATTTACAGTGGAAACGACGGTAACGATATCACCGAATTTCACGATCTTGATCATTTACATTTTACAGAAAATATTTCATCATATTAATTGGTTTCGCACCCTGAATTTTTCAATTTTAAATGTCATTAGCACTATTTTCATCTTTTTTCTTGAAATATATATAATCATTTGTAAAAAGTACCTCATTTCTTAAAAATATTTTGTATTGCTGATATTTCTTTCATGTTATTTTTTAATTGCCATAATATAGCAGAATGATTTTTTAAAAGAGCTTCATAGCTATCATGCCACACTAAAAGAAAGATAATATTCTTTCCTTTTTGTTCAACATTGTTCAGAATATATCAGTCCCCAATATTATGAATAAAATGTCATATATAGGAGAAGATAGAGAAAAATAATTAGAAAATTCTATTCGGCAGAACGATTTTGTTGTTGATTTGCTGGGGATCTTATGAATCACAGGGTAAGCTTTACAATTTACTCTTGCACATACTTCTTTTCTAAGAACTACTGTTAGGTTATTATTAAGAAAACCGCACTTTGAATTAAGTTTTCCGTTTCCAATGAATATTAATGAAAGTAAATTAATAAATAAAAGAATGAAAATAAACATATTCATTACAAAGCGATCTTAACCCGAAAATTTATCTAGGAATAATTAATAATTCTTGTGATAGTAAATTTAAGACAAAATTTTTCTGTGCAAAAAATCCGCGAAATATTTATAAAATGGTTTCCTACCAACCGATACCCTCGGGTTGAAATTGGTAAGGTAGTCCCGCAACAGGAAATAGGGCATCCCCATGAACCCCCTTCAGTGTAATAAACCCATTCAGGAATTCCATCCGCATAATTGAGCCAAGATTAAACCACACAAGTCTCCGGAATCACCCAATTCGATGAAGCCGATCGAATATCCGATGCTCTCTTCTTATAGAACTTAATCGAAGAACATGTGAACCCGTATTTTCCGACATATACGGGTCCATTCGACCGTCGGTGGAGTACAACTGCTCAACGATCGGTAAAAGCTTCGAAGGTAATCCTCGCGCATGGGTTCATACCATCGGATATTTCCGATCCGCGATTTTCTGGCGAAATCACGTTCGCAAGACGACTCCGGCGATTTTTCAGAAGGTTAAAGGAGGTAAACGATAAATTTCGTGAGGCAAGTGGAGGTGCTTGCGTGCAATTCATTTAAAGGAGATGGGACCATCGAAGTAGGATGGTTTTCTTTATCTCTGGCCAGAAAGAATTCCGATTTCAGGATGAGATTTCAATGGGTGATACAATAGGATAGATAGGGGATAGGATTACACATCTTTTATTATCTAATTACTATTATAGTGATTTATTTCGTTACGATTACGCTCAAAAGCACAAAACGAAATCTGTTTTGAATTGGTGGCATGTGCAAATCAAGAGTATATACGAGGGTGGTCTGAAATGTTTCCGACCCCAGATTTTTTCAGAAATCTTTAGAAAATTCTCAGAAATTTTCAGAAAACATGTCGAGATGGCGAAGTGTCGGAAACATTTCAGACCATCCATGTAAAAAGCGGTTACATATAAATTGAAACAAAAAGACGGTGCCATTTCTTTTTTCCCTACAAAATTGGAGTATTACATTTTTAGAAGAATCTCATTATTTAAAAGTTCAAAAGTTACATACCTGTTTACTTAGGCAACTATTAAATGAAATTTTTAAAGGAGTTTGACGACGCAATACATTTCATACATATGAGTCGCGAAAATCAAGTACGATGCATCATTATATCCTACAAGATAGATCACAATCCAAAAGGAATATATCAACAGAATTAAGTCAACCAAATACTATTCTGGCACTTCATGAGTTTTTTACAAAAGAAACAAAATTTAAAACTATATTTCCTCAGAAAATGCTCGTGGTTTAAAAGGTATAGGAAAAAAATGTATCGCAAAGTTTCCACTTGAGGTGTACGAGTGGAAACTTAGAGGAAAGGTCAAAAGTCATTCTTTCTGGTTAAAGGCACTCAATTCCCTCACTGGGACTTTTTTATACAACGTGATTTTATCACATGACAATATTATCGGTTTTCAGAAGCGACTCGTTCACTGGAAACATGTTTTCTACATTTTGCTACTCCACAGACTCATTATTTTCTAAATAAGCTAAATCAGTGACTTTCTACTAACATCATTAGTTTCGAAGCATGTAAAAAGTTTTGAGGCAACCTCAAAATTCGTCTTTATTTCTTATAATTAATTTACTTTACAATGCCCACATCCCTTTACATTCCAAACATCCTTTCATTGGACTATTACAGCAGGGACGTAACACCGGACGAGCCCGTACTAGTATTCTCTCAACCTCGGAACTTGCCTTTGTTGGGCTAGCATGCTAACCATCCCGCAACTGAGGTCGACAATTTTTTTTAACACTATCTCGGTGAAAACATGTCTGATGGAGTACTTGGATAAGTCCTCGTCTATAGTTACTCGCCGAGTGATGCCTCACTGCGGACTATTCCTCGCCGGACAATCCCAGATAAAATATAAGTCGAGTTTTCAGTAGGCAAATTTGAATACTTAATGTTGAAACTGCTTTAAAGATTGTCCTCACAAAATATAATCCCCGAAACCTAGTTTTTGGAAAGGTTATTACTTTATGTAAATAAAAATAATCTGAGTAAAGGATTTTGCATTGACAATATTATTAAAATAGGAGTTTTAAAATATTGTTGTAAATCAGTAATCTATAATAATCACCTATTTCAAATAATCAATCTTTCAATTTATCAAAAAAATAAATTCTCTCTTTATAGCTTATAATTTCCTAACCTTGAAAAAATCACAACAAATTGATCAAGTTGATTAATTCAATTTTAATGATTTCCCATTACATATATCGTGGGAGAAGGATTAATACTTATTACAATTTATAGTATAACTCAGCGTATCATAAACCCCGTTCGAATCGTCCGCTAACTCATCGAACTGTTGAGCTTCTATGCGATTATTAAAGAGATACATAATTTACACCTAGAATTGCCCATTATATTGCTAACGTTTTCCTCAGATACACTCATATGAGAAGCATCAAAGCTGAGGTATAGGCGCAATCAACAGTTTTCCCCAAGTACCGCTTCCGAAATCATCTTCAGATTTCAGCTGCTTTTCCCTTCTTGGAAAATGTGGGTGATCTCGTTTAGAACGCTTCACATCAGCCTCCTGGGCTTCTCTCAGCTTCCTCTGCCAATTCTGTTCCCCTCATGTCCGGGATACTCCCAGTTTCTAATCCCCAATTTGGACCTTCAAACAGGAACCCTAATTTTGAAAAGACGCGGATTAATATGCCGTTATGAATTTATTGGCAATCCATGTAACACTCCCCCTTCCTACTGCGTTCCCTTCTCTTCCTTGAATCGTCGCTTGACTTCGGTACAGAAGTCTACGTTATGTTTTAACCGATGCCTTCGGGCAATTTTGTGGGGGAATTCGTCTCGAATTGAAAATACGCCGGAGGGGAATCAATATTGTTCCCTGTTCAGCTTAAGCCCCTCGAGGACCACTCAGATATTAGTAAGAATATCTCACAAATAAATTTCTCTTTAACGTATGGCTAAGCGTTCTCTTATAGTTAAGGCATTTGTTGCTTGCGTCGCTGTGAACAGATACAATCATCCAGAAAAGGAACATAAAGCTGAGCTTAGCTAAGATTTCGCTCGAGGAAATGGAAATCAACACCTGCTATTTAAGTGCTTGTTATACTGTTGCTCATTCTGCGCCACCTCCCTCCAGAATCAAATTTAATCCCAAACCATTTCATATACAATTACAAAACGCTTAAACTGAATCCAAGAAAATCTTGTTTTTGCTCTATCAGTGATGAAACCTTGTATTCATTATAAACGTAACATCAACTATAAGTATTTAACTCTAAGTAAATATGCGAATTAAATACCGCTGGACGGAAATCAGTGAATACGTTGCATACGAAAAAATCCTGTTTTGCGATTCATTTCTGACCAAGTTCGTTTTGAGTTTCTATCTTTTTGCTTTGATGGAACTTGCAAATCCCTTTCAAACCCTTATAAATGGGTTAAGAGTCACACTTCCAAATCATCAAATTTATTTTTACCTTATTAATGGGATTTCTTTTGTAGCTGGGAACTTCCGTAGGTTTATTTTTTCCTAGGTAATCCTACCATATCTCAATTCCTCCTTTCATTCAATCATGATTCTCAAGGCTTCAAACTAACAGTTCTAAAGTCATTCTAATTAAATATTTATAGACAAATAGATTATTAAAATTCGTGAGATTAGGCCAAAGAAGTCTCTATTATGTATGAGAAAGAGGCTTCTTTAAGTCCTTTCCATATTTTACAAAAACCGATGAAAAAAGGAAGGAGTTCATTTGCTGAAAGAAAAGTGGTCAAATTAACGTCGATGACGAAAAAACTCGGGTCACAGGAAACCCATCGCAAAGAAAGGGGTGGCAAAATCTCGTGAAAACAAAGGAAAAATAAAATTACAAAATAATAGGCCGGAATGTGCTAACACGTTTTCAATAATCATAATATAGAGCAAAAAAACTATTAAGGGTCAAAAGTATAATAAAATACCATAAGAAAGAAATAATGAAACCTCTTTTGTTTTATAATTGAAATTTAAACCATTAAGCATCTTAAAAATTCAAGCTAGAACTGGAGAAACCACCGCAGCTAATCACAGCATAAGTTCTCTGCTAGCATCCTAACAGCTGAAGAAATATCTAAGACGCCCATTTCCGAAAATGCTGGTCAGTAGCTGCAGTCTTATCTGTTCTTACTGGAAGAATATAAATGAGAAAATAGAAAAATGCGACTGAATCTGGAGGCTATTTACGGACCTATAAAACCCTCAGATTATGCTATTTTGCGACCGTCAGGTAATAAAACGTAACTTTTACATCTACCTCTTCTCTAAGTCGCCGAGATTCTTTTCTCCATTTGCATAGCCGGAAGGCATTCCTCTTTCGCTCCTCCAGACCTCTTATCTTCCCAATCGTAACACGAAATCATCCATTATGCACGAAAGAAGCTTCATCTTCCATCCAGCGTTTTTCTCATAGGCTTTTTTCTCCTCCGTCAATTCCTTCACCGCGAATACTTTCACCGACGTCCTGTTCCGCCGCAGCTGAGATTATCCGAAGCCCCACTGAGAACTTCCTCTTTTCCTTTGCCTTTCGTAGACTTGAGTTCTCTCCAATCTCTCTTCCTTTCATTCCACACTATCTCGGTTCCATTCGCAGACTACTTTTTGGACGGCCCGACCCATTATCCTCAACAACACGAAGACTCTTGCAACAAGTTCCCTACCGACTTTGAAAGGCAGTTCGCATTCTTAGCTCCTCATTTTCCGCACGTAATTTGGTTGCCGAGGCGGATGCACTTTCCAGTTCATTCCTCAAAGTGGCTGCCTTGACCTTCAATTAAAGATTTAAGCGCCTGACCTTTAGTTGAAGCTGAATCTTTGTCAAAGATTACGGTAAGGAGAGCTAAGTCGGAGCTGCTCTAAGTGTGGGCCGTAATATTCCACGAAAATTTGAGCTATTCTCATTTTTAAGATACATAATTACTCCTGTCGTTCTTATATTTTTTTAATACTTGAAGTTTAATGTTTTCCATATTTTTATTTTACCTTTAAATAAATTTTTACGCTAATTTTACATTGGTGCTTAAAGCCTCCAGACCGATTAGTGTACAAGAGTATTCGGCTCTACTGAAAACAGCCTTGGGTTCGATTACCGGTTGAGACCAAAATGTTCACCCAGTATCGTGAAAAATTGAGCAGCTACCTGAATTATTAGGCTCAGTAAGGTCTGAATTAGTCACTGAGGCGGTATCAGAGTCGATACGCAGACCACGAGTCACGCCCTTCAAATAGCACTTCGCGAGATGATGAGGAATCCGAAATAGCCATGTGGGAACCGCATTCGACTTCGACGAAAGCGGTCCCGGGTTCGATTCTCGATGGAAGCCCGTGTGAAATGACCTCGGCTGTCAAAGCACCTTAAATAATACTACTTCTAGGATAGCCCTATTTAGGCTGTTGGGCCTCGGATTTCATTTGATTTGAGCTTCAATGTAAGATATCTCAGATTTACTTAAAGAGAGCTCGATCTAGCAATGGAAAATTTTCAAATATATACACACTCTTTTCCTGAACCAGCATTATTATATGCACGCCTCGAAGGTAATCTTATTTATGTACCGTGGAGGAAATAAGGAAAGACACTGGGTTAAGTGTATTTATCGTCTCGCATTCTTTATTTAGTATGATATCGCTTCTATGATTGAAGTGTTCAGACCAACGTTTACATATTCCAGTTTTCCTTGTTCCCTTCCCTTAAGTTGACATTCCTTTCTAGTTTTCATTCTAATTAGATAACCACGAAACACGCTAGCTCATCGGTGAGTTGGCCGAGTATTTATATTTTTAGCGGATCTCAAATAGTGAATCACTTTAGGATGGACAATGAATTCATTTTCTATTCCCTTTGAAGACATGACGTTATTGTGTTACATTTTTAAACAAATTATATATCAAGGAGGATTATGTATTGGTCGATTTTATCAAAAAGAGATTTTCATGGAGAAAGGTGGATTTGGATATGGATTATGAAAGGTGGTTATATATATGCATGATATATCGCGAGAGATAAATTTAATTAGCATATTAAGAATACCCAATAGCCAGCAAACAGCCATTTTCGTCTGTTAGCTTAAAAGATTCTAAACGAAGAAAATCGGTAGAATTTATGATATTAAATAGCATAAATTGTTAACGTATTATAAATATGTTACAATATGTTACAATGTTTGTATTTTTGCGGCTTTTTGCTATATTAGAAATTCGATATGAAAGCGATAGGGCCTACTTAACTTTATCCTGAGTTATTTGTAAAATACCAGAGTGTAATAAGATACAAATGTTAGAAGTTAAACCTTTTAATCAATTGCGTACATTAGTTGATCGGCTATAGAGTTTGAAAACTACATATTTTTAAAAATTTTAGCCTAAGGAGAAAATATAATCGTACCATCTCGACAGCTTTGCCCTCGTTCCGGAGTCACACCACCTGTCCAGAACTACCCAAATTTTCTCAGGTAAAAAACGATGAGTTCAGAGCCTCTTAAGCACTTTCATTAAAAAAATTAGTTACATTGAGATAAAACTGTACTAAAAATTTCTTTAATAATCGATAAAAATGTATATTTTTTAGAGTAATCGAATTTACTATAACACGGGAGTGTAGGAGCGTGTTCACCAAAGCAATTAAGTAACACGCAATAAGCAGCATTATGTAAAGGGCTATTGGGCATGTTGGAATATATACAGCAGTATTTGGTAGTACGATCGAAGCTAATTAATTGAAGTGTAACTCAAAGCGTACATCGAGAAGACGTGTGTCCGAGAATTACCCTTTGATGCAGTCGAAACTTCTGCAAAATTTTGGTTAGAGACAAAAGTGACGTGACTGAACATGTCTCTCTTTCATACATGTACTGGGCAACACTGCCAGGAGCTCCGAAACCAAATTAATAATTCTTGGACGGCTGAAGGTCTCGGAAAGCTACTATAAAATAGGTTAGATGAATTATTTTATTAATTGACATGGAGATGAAGATTATTATGGACTTATTATTTAGTAGTCACGAAAGTGATTTTCACACAATTTTAAGAAGTTTTTATTCGTTTTTATTACTAAAACACTGAAAATTTGAGCATTACGAAAATTTTTGACTTCTCTGTGAAACTATCCACAAGAAACACACCTTGCTTTCCATATCAAGCATTACTTTAATTTTTACAAGATTGAAAATGAAAACTGACACGGATTTCGGAACAAGGTTCCCTTATCAGGAACACTACAGGCAAATATTTTGTTATTTTTTCACTTTGCGGTGGAGTTTTGTTCCAATCCCTGGGGCGCTTTTTATATTCTACGTAAGAAAAATTAAAGTTAAAGTTAAAACGAACAACTAGCGAATTTCCTTTTTCTATGCAGTTAAGATGGTCCATATCCTAGTTTCCCCTCCTCATACTGCCACAGATCATTGCCTCAGCGGGGTGGAGGGGTGTTAACGGAGGTTGGAGGCGATGTATAGCCAAGGTTCAACCATGCTAAGAACGCTTCAACAATATCTCCGGCCAAATTGTGAAAGTGGCATTCACCAACCGGCAGTAGGACAGCCTGGTGAATTATTGTCCTTCATCCCCCAAATGCAAATACAGTTTTCATGATGAGCTTCTGTAATGGAAATTTATCCGGACGTAAAAGCACCACCCATTCGGGTGTCCGGGAGGTGGTGGCATTACAGAGGTCCATCATGAGGAAAAGAACTACCACCCTACACTTCGCAACTTACAACTGCCGCAGCTTGAAGAGTGAAGACAGACTACTGGAACTACTGCATGAAGCAGAGAAGATAAACTGGGACGTCATCGGTCTCAGCGAAGTTAGAAGAAAATCAGAAGACTTGATTACACTCGACAAAGATCAACAAGAGATTGAGAAACATTGTAAAGAAGATAGAAAGTATATCTGACAGAATTTGCAATCTCATACTTAAGATAAATGAACGTTACTCTGTTCAGACCATACAAGTCTACGCACCAACAGCAGCAAGCAGCGAAGAAGAAATTGAAAATTTTTACCAGACTCTGGGCACTGAGCATGATAAGGAAGCCCACCATTATAAAATAATTATGGGCGATTTTAACGCTCGTGTAGGTCAGCAGGAAGTCGATGACACCGTCGCAGGACAATACGGACTGGGCCAGAGAAACGAACCTGGTCACCGCCTGGTAGAGTTTGCTGAATGCACCAATATGTACATAATAAATAGATATTTCAAAAAGAACCCTAAAAGGAAGTGGACTTGGAGAGGACCCAACGGAGTAAAAAATGAAATAGATTACATAATGGTTAATAAACTCTACACAGTAACAGACTGTGAAGTCTTGAATAACTTTAGCACTTGAAGTGACCACAGGATCGTAAGATGCAGAATGAAGATTGATCTCCAAATGGAACGCAAGAAGTTAATTTTATGCAAGAAACATGAAATAAGCATCGAAAAACTAGAAGAAAACAAGAATAAATTCTAGTTGGAGCTAAAAAAATAGATTCTCAGCACTTCAAGAAGAAGAACTAGAAACCAAAGTCATGCAAGCTGTTAAGGAAGCAGCAGAAGAAGTGGCAAGCTCACCAAGAAGAGCAAAAGATAGAAAGCTAAGTGACAGCACCCGACAAATGATGAAACGACGTAAGGAACTGAAGAATTCAGATACACAAAAGAATAACATCGAATACGTCGAGCTTTGTAAGGCTATTATTTATTTATTTATTTATTAGCAAGTACGTTACAATTTAGACAGTAGTCCAGGTGGCAACGGTGAAGTTAGAAGAGCAATTAAGGAAGACGTGAGAAAATTCAATGAGAGAATTGTGCAAGAAGCTATAGAAAACAGCAAAAGTATGAAGAAGACCAGACAACGCCTAACAATTGGAAGAAAACAGATTGTAGCCATACAGAAGGAAGATGGTACAAGAACTTGCAACAGACAAGCAATACGGCTGGAGTGCCTTCGGAAGAAATGCACATATTCTAAAGTCACAAATGCCAATGGTCTTGAAGAGGAAGGTCTTCAACCAATACATTCTACCAGTGTTGATATATGGAAGTGAAACCTGGTTGTTAAACGTAGCAATAACCCAGCGACTTCAGACAACGCAAAGAAGTATGGAAAGATTTATGCTTGGGATCACAAGAAGAGACAGGAAACGCAACACCTGGGTGAGGATAAAGACAGGAGTGACAGGCATCATAGATAAAGTAAGGTCACTGAAATGGATGTGGGCAGGCCATGTGGTGAGAAGAAACAACAACCGTTGGACAAGAGCGGTTCTGAACTGGACACCAAGAGATGTGAAGAGACCAAGAAGAAGTCCAAAGGACCGATGGAATAGAGACATCATTAAGTATTTAGGGGTGACATGGCAAAGAGAAGCTCAGAATAGAGAGAATTGGAAAGTGCTTGGGGAGGCCTATATCCGACATCGGATTGAAAATGGCTGATGATGATGATGATATCCTAGTTTAACATCGCTCCTTCTAATTTTGACCATTGATTCCCCACCTTTTTACTTTGTGCAGGGAATATCTGCAAAGCATTGCAGTAATAATTATAATTCGTTTATTGAAATTAGAAAAAATAGACATTGATCCTTCCTCAACGTTGAGAAATTCTCTATAAGCGATGTTTTTCTCGCAAACAGCTTAAAAAATGCAAACTTTTATCGACTTAATCGTAATGTTTTAAATCAAAAAAATTTCTGATGGAATCACTTAAGAATAATTATCTTTTAAATAGTTGAATTTTTAATCTAAATTACTTTCCGAGACGGAATGACTTCAGACACGCATAACCAAATATTTCTTTAAAAAATGGTAATCAAGAAGGAGACTTTTATACTATAAAATTCATCTGTATATTGGGTGTAGCGTACGTAGGAGTTATTAATTTGGGCTGAGTGAAAAACAAACGAGGAAATGATGGCGGGAGAGGGAAGAATTTTGATTGAAGATATAAAGGAACGGAGGCAGAGGATATAAGGCTGGTCAGATATTGAGAAAGGACGGATTTCTAAAGAAATTAATTTCACGTAGGATGCCAAAGGAAGACAAAGTCTAGGATTGTTGGAGGGTATTAAAGGAGATATCGTGTATCAGGAAGTAAAGGAAGTTAAGTAGGGATTTGAGGACAGATTGGCTTATAGACAGATATAAAACTGTCGCACGAAATCCGATTGCATCTTTGCTAAAAATAATTAGCGAAATTTCTCAAGATTATATGGCTTTGCCGAGCGTTTAATGAATCATCAGTTTACCGATATACTTGGGTGGTCTGAAAAGTTTCCGACATTTCGCCATTTCTCGACATGTTTTCTGAAAATTTCTGAAAATTTTTTGAAGATTTCTGAAAAATCTGGGGTCGGAAAATTTTCTGACTACCCTCGCATATACAATTCTTGGAGAATTATTACCGCATTTGGACTGCACCTTCCTCCAACCCAACTATACTAAAGAATAAACCCATCATTGGAAATCTACGTCAAGATTATTGTAATAGGATATCGAAGTACTACGTATAAAATTATGATGAAATGCGAAAAATCAAATCATAAAAAAATACAAACGATGGAAATGGAATCTTTACTTTGCACATTAAGTTGTGCGACTAACCCAAGGCTATACAAGATATAAGCTCCCGTTTACAGAAGTGAGACTGCGTGGCTCGGTAGTTCAATGGATAGAATACCTGCCCGGAAAGTGGGAGACCTGGGTTCGAGTCCCATCCAAGTCACAATTTTTCACTTTTTGTATAGCCATAAAAAATAGTTTACAGGTATGAGTGGTGCATCAATTCCCAGATATTTCCGGAAACGAAACAATATCGTAAAAAAGTATTTCGTGGCGATGTGTCAACGGCGAAACGTCCTATTTGCTGAGGCTTACCCTTACTGAAGACAAATTCTAAAATTATTTTCATGCCCTGCGTTGATTAACCCGTTTGTAATTGTGGCTTTCCTAAGCATTTCTTGTCTGTTCACATAGCCTCCTTTATTACTCTCTTTAATTTTGAGATACTGCATATTTCATTCCCATAAGCCAAATACTCCCCTACAACATCACGTTTCCTTTGAGTACATTTTCATCTCTCCTTTGACGCAGTTTACCGGTCCTCTTCTTGCTCACTCATCCGAGCACGTTCTCCTCTCCATTTAAAGGATTCTCCTCCAGAGGGTCCTTATTACTATGATTTCCGGATCACATCTCCAGATAAAGGGAGAATTCCACTTACGAGCGTCAAAGACCCGTGCAATTTGGAAGTGGTGGGAGGATTAACCATTCAGCGACAGGGGACGTGAAATAATACATTCTGCGCATCGCCCCGCTCTCTTCACCTTCCCCAAATTAAACGCCTCTCTTTGTGTGCATAACGAAATTCTGCCTCCTTCGATATATGGCTCAGGCATTCTTGTTTTGATTGACTAATGAGACTCAGAATTCACGCATCTGAACTAATCTATTATTAAACGTGAGCCAATAGAATTCTGTGAGGCGACTTTCCTCACTGGTGACGTATCCTGTCGAAAACTTGACGTTTCCCCAATAGAGAATACATTAGTAATAGGTAGGTAACCGTGCGAATTAGTTCAGGATAATTTAGAAGACGAAGTAATAATTGAGTTATTATCGCTAAATGGGGTTTAATAAAAACGAACTTACATACTTATAAAATCATTATCTCTTTTGGTTATTTGATCCAAATGAAAATAGTGTTCTAATGACATCCCTCGTTGTATGAGAGCTTAATATTTTCTAGTAGCAGATAAAATGAAATAATTATATTTCAAAATCGAAATGCGTTCGAAATTTCACTTAAAGTAAGCTTTATAAATTTTCATTAAGCGCTAAAAATTCACTAAAAATATCTCTTATAATCACCCACTTATGAATAGAAAACGTGAATTCTAATGTTAATAGGTTGCTTGTATTTTGAAGTGTTCTTACGTCCACCTTGTTGCTTGCTAGAGAAGGCTGCATGTTTAAAGAGAAATACGAGTAAGCTGGACGTAGTTCGATTGAATATTTATGGAGTACCTGCAGCAAAAATAGAAGATGTAGAATAATTTAAGAACGTGGAGTGAAAGAAATAGATGTGTGATTATTTTGAGGGGATACTTTCATCGTGAATAAGACAACATAAGGAGAATGATGCATAAGGGTGAGAAGGACGAAGAAATAGATATGGCGAAGGAGATGTCGAAGAAAAGAGATGAGCATAGCTTAATGAGTCATAGGATGTGTGAAATTATGTGTGCAAAGACGGGAAGAAATGGAATGTATAAAGTATAAAGGAGTCAAAAAACGTGCAATCCCCAAACGTAAATAATAATAATAATACTGGACTTTATTTAGGGCGAGATTGAGACAATAAAGTCTCTTATTAAATCTAACCCTAAACAGCGAGACTGATCGATAAAATTAAAGTAATACATTTTGTGTGGCAATTACATAGTTTATTCTAGATCACAGCTCTGACATTTACGACTTGAAAAATATTTACTTTAAAATAATTTTAAATGTAGATCTACTACCGATATAATTTCATTACTTATGCATCAGAGACAAACAAAATATAAATTTAAATAATTCTAAAACTGTGAAAGTTCTACGTTAAATTTGAGGGCTGAATTCTTAATAATCAAGAAACTAATTTCTCTTTTTCCGTGAAGTTTTTTCAAGAAAATCTAAGAAATGAAGAAAATAGTTGTTTAGGTGTGCCATTCTTAAAGTACTCTGAGTGAATAATGCGAATAATCGTAATTAAATTAGGTTTCCCATAAGAGTCTAAGACAATCGATTAGTTCAATTATTACTGTACCGTATAGGGTTTCCTACTGTTATGTTTAGGATAACTCAAGCGTGATTCATCATGCCAAAAAAGTTTCGTTCAGTTCACGGTTCCCCGCAAACATTAGCCCCTCAAATGACAGCAACCCGCATTGCTCGTCTCCTTGATTACCGCAACCCCATTTACTCTTCTGCCTTTTATTAGCCTGTAAATCAGGCGGGAGTTGTCCCCTGCAGACGAGGTTACATTCATGTGTTATTTTTATTTTCCTTGAAACGTGGCCATAATATTTGTGTTTATTCAAAGCGTATATGGTTGTATCTAATTCTAGGAAACGTAATGATATCTTCTCCAAGGAAGACGTTATTTTAAGTTCACTCGTTTTTTATGTTGAGCTATTTTAATTTTTCCAGCTAAGGACTGCTTTAATCTTTGCAAATTTTACCCAATAGGTATGATTTATACTCAGAAATTCCGTTTCCTCTAGAAATACATTCATAAATATATCGAGTACTAACCTCAGTGAAATAATTTCTTTCCATTTAATACCCCACGTCTGTGCAATAGCCTACTTAACCCTTTTGTAAAAGAAAAGATATCTCTATGGTATGCCAATCTATTGATGATAATCATCCGTACTTTGAATTTTCTTTTCTTATTATAACGATCTTTAATTTCATTGCGCTGATATTTCCAGATGTATATGTTATTTTTGCTTTCTTTTTCCTACAAAAACAATTTTTTCTACTTCCTTACATACAAAAGCTTTTTTTATTTTAGTTAACCTATATTTTCTGATAATTTTTCCTCTTTCTGACTAAAGATATGCATATACGTCCTAAAGCACTGAATAATTGCAAAGGTAAATAAAAATAAGAAAAGGAAATCGCTTCCTACCTCTTAAGGATTTTACGACTTCCTATCCTTAATGTATTCAGCAGTCGTCCCTCTACTTTGATATGCTTTTCTCGTCGCCTCCTAACGATTTCCCATTTCTCTTTCTCTAGGAATCGCCTCGATCACTACTCTGATGGTGCTATCCTTCGAGAGATATGTGATGATCAGCAAGCCTTTTCAAGTTCGTCGACTGAGTCAGAAGGGAGCTGTGGCGTTGATCGGCGTCATTTGGGTGTACGCTCTCCTGCTCACTGCTCCTCCTCTCTTCGGGTGGGGAGATTACGTCCACGAATCTGCTAATATCAGGTTGGTTCCGCTTTTCCTATCAGTTGCTCAACGAGAGCTCTCACCAAATTTATCGATACGGCAGTGAAATGTTGTAATCACAGTGCGCAAGCTCACTTAATGGTGCAAGTATGTAGAATTTTGATTAGGGAAAGTTACGTTTCCGTTTGTTGTTGGTTAAAAACTGTTAAACACAATGTAACGTGATGTACACCAATTTTTATACTTTACCGTTAATATCTATGTTGAAAATCCATTACACCCTGTCGCAAACCAGAAGGCTATCAATAAGATATCAGTAAGGTTTGAAATGCATCAGTATAGATGATAATAAATCGGTTATCCCAATGATAATATTTATAAATTATGTAGAATTTTGATTACACATCGTTAAGTTTGTTCATTATAAACCGCTGAAGATTAAAATTATGCATTTAATACAAAATTAATACCCGTATCTAATTCAATAATCCAGTACTCCCTTCCAGGTGGTCTGAAGGATATAAGAGTATGGGTATAAATGAATTGGCGATTCCAATGATAATATTTATAAATTACTGAAACAAGTTCAATCATTTCAATTTTCCGAGAAATATCAACCAATTCCATTCGATTCTTAGTCTAAAAGGTAGTCTACCTGCCATTTAATTTAGGGAAACCAGAATCAAAATCCGCGATCGAAAGTCACATTAGAGCATGCTTGATTGCTTCGCCTCGATGTTTATTTATAACATGTAGTTAAATACAGCAGAGAGCCAGTTACGCTGAGTTCAAAATATTAATAGCTAAGAGATATAATTAATATGATTACAGACGCCCCATTAAAAGTAATTATATCGATAATGGGAGGTAAATTTACATTGAGTAGGATCAGAAAATGGATCGGTGGTGGCGAAGAGTTGAATTAGGCTGGTGAAGAAATAAAGAAAGCGCAAGAGGATGTAAGAACGGGCACAGAACAGAGGTTCAGTTGATAATGAATATCACTGGGGAGAAAACAGAACCTAAATTGTAAGAACCATATTTTCATTGACAAATTTTCCGGAAAAAAAAACTAAAATATTCTTTCCGTGACGCCCCTATATTTTTATAGTTCTCCATCAATGTATCTTGTGGTGTAGTAAAAATTCAAGAAACGATGCCGTCTATCTGGGTGAAAAAGGAATATTCATGTGGATAACTATAAATAATCATTAAGAAACAAAAATACTCCTTTTGTATGGATTAATTATAATGTGCAAAAATTTGCAATCTATAAATCTCTACATGAGAGCTATTTATACGGGACTTATCCTTAAAAAACATATCTGATAAATGTCGCTGAGCTTTTGGCTTATTCACAAGGGAATTTATTCTCCTATAATCTGCTTGTAAATACATGTACTGTTCCTTTATTTATGAGTAATGGTAAGTATTTATGAGTATGGGTAAACCAATTCAAAATATTATACATCAATTTTAGATTAATAATCAACTCCGTTGTCATAAAACCGTTTCCGTTATCAAAATCCAATTCGGATATTATTTGGCGTTTCAAGAAATTGACTAATGAAATAATTGTTTCGAGTCAAGAGCGACCTCGCGAAATGCTGTCAATTATTAATAAACTGTACATTATATAACATGTCATTCCGCGACCGGGTACGTATAATTTGACTGTTTATTTTTAAGGATAACACAAAATATCTCTTGCAGCCATAATAAATGTCTCATAAAATCTTAAAAAATCAAAAATGTTAGTAAAATAAATTGGCAAAATATTTACTTTTTCCTAAGTTTCTTTTTGCTAATCAATGCCTTTGGAAAAGCTCAATTAAATACTCGTATGTAGAAAGAAGTTTCTTGTATATTATAATCATAAGTAGCAATGGAATCTTTGAAAATGAAACTTTTTTGAAACTACACCAGAGTAAAACAAGAGTAAAGAAGACTAAAAAAACAAGGCAATACTAAATAAAAAATTTTTAAAGTTTTATCACTCATAATTCCAGCTTCTTCGGAATATCTATCTCTAAATTCTTAGTATTCTGAGAGCGCTATAGTAACTATAACAACTAAAATTCCTTTAATCAGTAGATGATAAAATGTCACAGCTAAAATTCAGTGAAACGAGTAAATCTAATATATTACGTTGCAATAACTTTATAGAGATGTTCTAATTCAAGCTTTTACTACAGTGGATCGTGTAGAATAGAATAGCTGTTATACACGACAAGCACTTAACGCGAATTTATAGCAATGAAAAACATCAAAATGAGTTTATTTTTAGGTAACTAAGTAAAGTAATTCCACAAAATTCTCCTCTGTCCTTCAAAATCATCATGATTTTATGTATTTCGGTTGCATTTATTTCAAACATGAGCATTGATTCACCATGCTCTTTTAAAAGGTGGAAGAGCCAACCATTTATTCCCGTAAAGCCCCTAATTTCTCGCATTTCTGCTAATCCTCGAGCATCATTAATTACCGTTGTGGTTTGAATGTCCCCCATTGTGTTCGCCTCATCGATTGCCTCTTTCATATCAATACATACGCATTATATAGACCTTGTCATCTGTTCCTACTACCTGGTTCCCTTAAAAATCATACCTGTGATAACAAAAATAATTCGAATGAATGAGAATTTTTCAGACCAAGAAGTAAATACGAATGGATAGTGCGATAGTGAAGAAATAACAGCAAATCATAAGTTCTTGGACCGCTTTCCTGTAAGGGAGCGTATATTATTCTATAGATACTGAGTTTTCAATGTAATTGAATACTATGAACTTTCACGTCAAACCTTTATGCTCGTAAAAGCCGCCAATTCATATTTTATTATATATTAAGTTAATAAGTGCGTAAAACATTGTTTTTGACTTATAAATATATCAAATAATAACTCAAATATCAGAACTATTTTTCCGGATCACTAGAAAATTTGTTCGTGCATATTTTCAGATCCTTCGTATACTCATGCATTGGATATTGTTTAAGTTAGAAACCCTACCTTAACAATGGTCTCACTACACTATTGAAGAGTAGAATAATACCGGTGTAGGAGCCGAGAGGAACTAAACGGGTTTCCTCTACGTTTGGTCTGTTTCTTGCGTTATGATTTGCGAGAATACCCTATTATACAAGCCCTAGTTTTACAGGAATTCTTAACGTTTTAACTTAACAAAGTTATGAATGGTAAATTAATGAAAACTTGTATCTACAGACGGATTTTTAATCATAGGTACTTGAGTTAGGAGTTGAATAAAACATGAGCAAGAGATCTCACATCAAAACAAATTGCACAAACTTTTCACGTTACAGCCCTTTAAATAAAATTTTACACATATTGATTTTAAATAATAAATCAATTTTTTCATAGTAAGACCTTTTTTTAAATGCTCTAAATTAATAATTTCTTGAAAATACTTTCAACAAGTATTAGCAAATACAGTTCACTATAATTAAGTCTACCGATCACGATTGTAAGAATCTAGGAGAAAATGTGGTCTATTTAAGAGAAAACCATTACATTCTGATCATCATTTTTGTTGGTTTTAAAAACCAGAACACTTACATTACAATTTCACTGAGAAGACGACGAATATTTACCTAAATCTATTTTTATGAATATTTCCAATATTATATCTAAACCTCTTGAAACTATATAGTTGGTCACGAAGTCGGGAACGAATTTCCTTCTTGCTTGCCAATATAATTTGTTCAAAATAGCTTTCAGTTCAAAGAATCGACGAATTCCCCGCGGGGTAAGTAACATCGCAAAAACTTTACGGGAAATAAACATTCCGTTTATTTTCAAACAAACAGATCCTCCATATTTAAGAAAATTTATTAATTTTTACAATTCCTGGGAAACAGTCTTCAGAGGTGAGAGAATTTTATTATCTCCCTTAAACACTCGCGGAATTTCAATATACAAATTTTTCCACGAAAAAGTGTGAATATTGAATCAGTTGTTCATATAAGCCTTATTACAGTTGAATCTCTATATTTTCAGAGAATGTGTGCAAAACTGAGCAATAATCTCCGCTAAAAGAATGATTAATAATTCGGAAAATTAAAATCGATATCATAAAAGACATTGAATGCGTAAATATATGTGCGAATTCGTTATTTTAAAAAATTGAAAAAAGGTAGTATTTTTTGTTATTTTAGTTCTACGCTATTAATATTTTATGAAAGGCCATAAAATAAAATGCTTATTAGATTTATCCTCTTCTGAATTATGGCAATAAATATTAGATTCGTTCGCAAACTTTTCCCTTGCTTTTAATTGTATCGCAATAATTGACTTATCACTGTTTTGGTTAAACGTTGGGAGATGATCATCTAATAATTTATTTATGGATAAACTTAATTACGCAAAATTATGCATGTGCCATGTCAATTTGTATGAAACTTTACATGGAAACGTAATAATTGTGAGCTAAAATAGGTCCAGCGTCAAAAGCTACATTTCTGTAAAGGAAGCTCTCGATAAAACGGTTAACAGGGCTCATGGATAGCCAAGTGGGTAGCGCATTTTCCCTGGTAAAAGCGGTTTCGGGTTCGATTCCCAGCGGAAATCCGTATTTACGAAATGATCAATAGATGGCACTGATTAATAGCGAAGCACTATCAATAGTACTGCTGCCAAAAAATCGGTTAGTGTGGAAGGGTAGTTTTCGTTGTGGGACGTGAATCATTATAATAAAGTCGTTTATATCGAAGTTTCTCGAAAAACACAAGGAGAAATAGTTCTCATAAAATTTAGAGGGCTTAAACAAATAGTTTTCTTAGGAAGGGTCTGATATCTAAAGGAAGTTTTGACGGAAAAAGGCAAAGACAGGCCATTCTCGTAAATTTTCCTCAAATGACACGTCACAGTAATATCATTGAACAATCGCAAAAGCCGCAGCCTCAGCCGTAATCAATTGGCACACACGAATAAATATTTTAAGAATTCAGCGTTTAAAGCTTAACTCGACCGATTTTCCTTGAAAAATTAGTCATCATATTCATAACCTCCCTCCAAATAAGCATGTAAATGCCTCTATACGAGCATTTATATGCCTTTATTCCGATTTTATGGAGCTAGACCTATAAATTACATCATTTATAAAAATTTTTTTAACAGACGGAAATGACTAGGAAGTGAACTTTAAATATGAAGTATAATTATAGAAGAATATTTTAGTACTGCAGAAAATTAGAGTAGTAGAGCATTCAGTAGTACAGTTAGTGTAGTTAATAGTTTTTAATAATTTGAATTTTTCTTTAGAGTTAAGAACTGAAGCATTTAGTAGAAACTCTTAAAGCTCTTCCACAAAATGCTGTTTTCTGTTTTATCGCTATCTAATTTTATCTTCTCTAAAATGGCAAATTTTATTTCCCAATCATTTTGCCAATAATTCCCCATTCTTTCCTTCGGCTTAACATGGTAAGCAATCAAGCTACTTGAGGTCTTCCATGGGCATTTTACTTCCAGTGAAAGGCATCCCAATTTCACAGTTCACATCCTTCCACATCTTTTCTTCTAACCCAACTTAAGCCTATGTCTTCCACTCAGTTATTTCTAGCCTTATTTGAACAAGCTTATCGACTTTGACAACTAAACGCAGTGAGAAAAGCTCATAGGATTAGCGATAAAATAGGAAGAGTGACAGAGAAAGGGTAACCTCTTACACGAAATAAATAACTGTGGAGCCCCTAAGAAATAGATCTTCCTTAGAATGATGCTTCTACTCTGACGATACATGTATTTTGGGGAGATACACGTATAGAGTTTGTAGTCTTTGTTTCTCTCTTCCGTATGGGTTAAGCCATCTAATTCTCTATTCTAATGAAATCGTATTAAAAGTCTTTATTTTGAGTCAGAATGGAATCCGATATCACCCTTCTTCTAATTGGGGCCGCTATTGAATTAAATTTCTATACCGCTGACCTTTAAGATAATTTTATGATCATTTGAATGAGGTTTCGTTCAGAAAAGATAAATAGTAACTCAAACTTACGAAATAAACAGAGATGGAGGAACGGAATTCGATAATGAAGTGATTCTAATCTTTTTTAGTTCTTAAAGTAAATTCTTTTGTAATAAAAATGATCCCTACTCAAATTGCTCTCCAACTGAACATCAGCGAATTCACTCACTGTCATACATTACGTCTAAATACTTCATCTAGGATCTTAACGGAATAAAATTTTCCAGCATATTTAAGAATTCTCTCGTGCAATTAAAACTAAAGGAAGGAAATCTACGAGTATTTTTTCGCCTAAATATATACATAAATAAATGCTCCGAAATGCGCAATACAATTTAAGTGTATTTGTTTTCTGCACGGGTATGCTCAAACGCCTTAATTAATTGTTTTAGAAAATAAGCATTCATGTTGCTTCCAAGGGTACAAGGAAATACGGCTGATAGAGTACTTATGTTGATTTGAACGAAGGGATTCATACATTAATCCACACTTGGTGAGGGGACAACTTAAAACTTCATAAATAGTAGAATATTTTAGATAGTGTAATTACAGTCGGCAAGCAGTTCAGATGCAATTGTGACAGGAAGGTGGTCTCACAATGATAGCGCAAGCAAAGTTCGATCGGCCCAAGAACATTTTAGCACTGCAGCACCGTCAAAAACAGATTTAAGGATAGTTAAATTCTCTGATTCGATACTTAAAGCTCTCCATGTTGCACGAAAGCAAAAACCGAGAGATAAATCTCAGGAATAGCTGGTGTACTCAATAACCAACTGTTTCGTTGATGAGGAAAACGCCTAAGTTTTAAAACTCCATTTTATTCGCGCTGAGAGCATTAAGCATCTGAAAGAAGAACTTTCATATCCTCGAGGAAAATGTTCTTTATTCTACGGGAAAGCACCTGGCGTGCCGTCTCTTTATAGCAAAGGGAGCATTCGAAGTCGAGAGATGAGCGGTTGCGATATCCTCCGTTTTCACTTCGGAATCACACCCCAGAGAACATCTTTTATATCTATCCCCTGTGCCTTTTCTATAGACTCCTCTTTCCGGAGTAGTCTAGTAATGTGACCGATGAAGAGCCTTAAAAAGACTTCTGCTTTCAACTTTCCGAGCTTAACACGTTTTTTCTTCCTCGGATTTTTTTGCGACATCCTTGTCGGCGATAAAGAAGACAACGTATAACATGTATTATTATACGTATGTGACCCGTTAAATTTATTTTTCCGATAATATAGGTCACATGAAATATCGTGTAAAAGCCGACGTTTGACTTGGATGACGTGAGAAACACCGCAAAAATATGGAGGAAGTTCCGCAAAAAGATGGAGGAATTTCCGCAAAAAATGAGCTCGTGTATTGTTCTTCTTGAAGGTCATATTATTAAAGTTCTGAAAAAATCACATTTTCCGAGTCTACGTAAGAGGGAACTATGTTTTTTTTTAATGGGGCCTTATTCAGTATCCGGTATCTTGTTTCTATAAAAGAATTTAATGACGTAAAAAAAGAGGCTTAAGGAAAACCTTTCTACATTTGTCGAAGATAATTGCTTTGCGACCTAAGTTTTTTCAAGACCTACGCATTCTGCATCTAATTTAGAGAATTAGTATGGGGATGATAGCCCAAAGAATAAGCAACTGTTTTCATTGTTATAAAGAATATTTGGCAATTCATAGGATATCTGTACAATGAGCGCAAATAAAGAAATATGCATATGAATAATTTTGCGTAATATGCAACCGTGGTTTTAAGTATAGGCGTTTTGTCAATTTACACATCCACAGTACATGCGTTGTGATAATCTGAGTACACAAGGTTGATGAAACGTAGATTAACCTTAAAAGGAGGTCTAATTAATGATTTATTTAAGAATTAATGATGCCTTATTTAAAAGCAGATACTCCAAAAACCATCGATAAAAAAACTTACAGTAAAGCCTATACGTATTTCAACTTCAATGAAGTCATCATCAGGGCAGCGGTGACAGCGTTGGGCTGTATATTATATTATATATTAACAGTCCAAAGCTGTCAACGCTGCCCTGATGATGACTTCATTGAAGTCGAAATACGTATAGGCTTTACTGTAAGTTTTTTATTGATGGTTTTTGGAGTATCTGCTTTTAACTTAGTAACCATCAGCGGCCAACCTCTTATTTTATTTTATGCCTTATTTAGAGGAGCAGACAAAATTGAGGTTGAATATGAGCCAAATATCTATTCAATGTTTTCGAAAAAAGAAAACTACTTACAATTTTCAAATAATGCTTAGCCTCTCAATAAAGTTGCAAGCTACAGGGAAGTTTTTTGAAGATACATAATATATACACATTTCTTTTTCCGTGTTATCTTCCATTTTTTATATTCCAATGTCTCTCTTAATACCGTCTTTTTATTACTTCTTTCTAGGCATAATTTAAAATGAAGTTTACATTTTTGACGATCTTGGCGTGTTTTGAATTTGTATTCCCCTGACCTTTATCTTTCCACAAAAACCTGGACTAGACAAATGCGGCACTTTTCCGGAACGTAACCCCCACGGTTGCTGAGGGATAACTCTTTTTATGAGTGTAGAAAATATGAAGAACTGAAGTATAAGATTAATGTTTCGTCTAGGGAAATTTTCTCTAACATCTCGCTCTCTGGATAAAACTCACTGTTTTGTATTATGAATGGGACAATTAACTTTCTGGAAAAGCGTTTTTCATCCGTTATTAAACTGCAGATATGTTTACTTAAAGAATAGCAGTACACCATTAAAAATGTGTTCTTAAGAAAGTCAATGGAAGCAAAATAATGTAAAACCTAGAATGATTAAAGAACCTTTGTAAGGAAAGTACATATTATATTTACATATCATATCAAAATATCGTCAGGAACATATTTATGGATTAAAATAAACCTTATATAGCGAAACCTTTAAGTTCCTTCCTCGTCTCTTAACTTAATGAAGCTTTCCATTTCATTTCATGATCATCACTTTATCTTCCAAAATGAGGAAGGCGTTTTAATAAGGGCTGAATCAGAAATCCAATTTTACGGTTAATAATTGATGATATTCTGAGCGAATTTTCTTTTCTGTTTCAGCTGCTCCGTGAACTGGGAGTCGAAGACGATCAGTGCCACAACCTATATTATCTTCCTATTCGCCATGGGATTAGTTGTTCCTGTATTCGTCATCTGTTTCTCCTATCTTAATATAATATGGACCATGAAAAAGGTAAGTCCATTATACCTATAATGTTAACTATAGACTGGTAATACTGTGATTGTGCAAACT
Organism: Pachydiplax longipennis; assembly: GCA_036926295.1. Lineage (NCBI taxonomy): Eukaryota > Metazoa > Arthropoda > Insecta > Odonata > Libellulidae > Pachydiplax > Pachydiplax longipennis. The sequence goes on along the minus strand of JAVFKF010000001.1, from coordinate 16,040,165 downwards.
TCGAATGCTTCTTTCAAAGCAATATAAAAGTCTTTCCACAGATTCATTAATCAGAACAAGGTTTTCCCCAGCCCTTTCAGCCCATCCAAGCTCTATTAGCTCTAAAATTTTTAAGGGTTAAAAATGATTAATAGTAAGAATTCAACTACTCACGGTGTTTCTAAAAATGAAACAGTCGTCATTTTAATAGTTTCATTCCATTTTATTTTGAAAAAATTTAGCTTCATTTTTAGCATGGACTCCAACGAAAATTTAGTCCTGTCCCAAGTTGTTAAGCTTATAACGATGATTATATTATTAAGAATTACCCTTACCGAAGTAAAGGCTTTTCTTAATTCTTTTTCACTCATAAAATACCCTAAGAACTATGTATCTATACACTGTATATGTACTATACACTGATCACCTCATTCATTGATGTATTATATTTTATTCGTGAGGTTATTGTGCTATACTTACGAGGACCTTTTCCATTCATAGCATCCTGAAATGGTGATGAAAGCAAGGGCAAACCACCTCACCCCACATGCCTAACTCCCTCTCCGAGACTTTTAATAGCTAATTGTGGATTACATGAGATGCAAACCAGCCTTCGGGCGGAGGAATGTACAGAATTCAAGTTTTAGGACAGAAATCTATGGAACTTACAGAAGACATATATTTGATCATTCCCATGGAATAGGTAAAGAACCCGGGCGAAATGTTTGGAATTAGATCCCTTTGAATTACAAGAACAAGTTATCGATATTCTTACATCGTCTTCAAGATATAGAAACTTCATCAACGGCATCCTATGTATCAGAAGTGAGTGGGGAAGGAGTCGTGCGAATGGTTTATAAAGGAATTACAGAGATCAGAGGGCAGAAATTCCTTAGCGAGGGACTTTAGGACAATGGAAAGGGATCACAAAGGCGTAGAAGGTAATGATGAGCATATACGATTAAGAGATTTGATGGGTTTTCGGAGAGCAGGTGTTAAGCGATGATAATGGGGGAGTCTCAGGGAAATAAAATTACATACATCGTCAAGTATATCTTTCTCCGAATCCTTCATACTTAGAATGAATTAAGGCAGAAAAATGAGTTATTACGTTCTGGAATCGAATAAAATCACATTAATGCTCTCTTCCTTGACATGATAAATGAAGTTTTATTCTCTAATTTCCAATAGAAGTGCAAGGTTACCTCGGATGTTTACTGGCTGTTCATTTGAACTTTACTGAAGAATAAATATTTGTTCGCAAATATGAATAACGTTTTGTGAGGATGGGTTCCCTCCTTCACTTTCACACGTACACGATAAATTCACGATTGACCTAAACCTAGATTGGTTAAAATTGCTTCGACATCTAAAGTCATTTCACACATGGGTTCCCGCCGGGAATCGAACTCGGGACCGCGCTCATTCAAGTCGAACACGCTGCCCACGTGACTATCTGCGAGTACCCAGTCTTTTTTTTTACTTTCTGAAACAGATGCCAATAGTTAGATTATTTTATTTTGCAGCCTTGCTAATACCAAAAATTGAAATTTAAAATAAATAACATCCTCCTTTCGTTCAGTCAGCGAATGAATTCATTTTTTCTTACATTTTTTGCGATGATGAAGTATTTGAATGAAGGCAACACGCTACTCTAGAGCGGCCTGATGGTTTCACATGTGGCTTATCTCATGCAGCTGAATGGCAAATATGTCTTTCCGGTGATAAAAGGTTCCTATCACGTAACCTTAATAGAATGGTTATTTCTCACTTTTGTTTTCTAGTTATATAAAATGCTGATGTGATATTAAGGTAAAATAATGTTTGGTAGTGATGATAATTTTTGTTTCCCTATACAAATTAAAAACTGAAAAATATCAATACCATCGCGGCTACTTGAAGTATCCGCCAACAAATATGATGACAAGAACGAATTTTTGTAAATAATCTAAGTTTTGTAATAAAAATTTCTCAATGGCCCAAGTATCGCTTGACCGTTTCTGTTACTGTTTGTATTCCATTTTCCCATGTATTCCATTTCTATCTTAGTTAGAACGATGTTATTCAACGGAGCACCCCTGCATATAAAGATTATTTATAAAGATATACTCATAAAGAAGTCGATTTCATCGCTCTATTTATCCTCTGAAGTAATAAAGTCAGAGTCAATAAGCTACTCGCGCGTGAATCAGTACCGTAAGACTTTCATAAACGGTGATGGCTTAGGATTAATATGAAAACCCTTGGGAAATTTAAGCTTGACAGGGAGGCTTAAAGTAAACGGAGCGTTTATTACCGAAAATCTGCACCACTCAATACATTCGCATTCTCCTCAATGCAAATTTCAATCTGAAATCGAACGCGTCACGTTCAGACTCTCGAGGGCACCGCAACTAACCAATCCTTTCCACGGGGAAAATGAAAGCTGTCACAATTTCATTGGTGATTTCCCTCCGACGCACACGGAAAGAAGTTTTCTCGAAAAATGTTATTCCTCGTCGCCCCTCAATGCCTCCAACACGCAGTCAATTATCGCCTCTCTAAATTAAAAAAAGATGATTAGGTTTTGTGCATAAGGGGCCTATATGAAGTTTATTCAAGCCTTCGCTCGTTGACGGTGAAATTCCCCGATTGATACAACTGCTGCAGTGAAATGTCTGTTAAAGATTGCAGTTTTCCGAGCTCCCTCGTTAACCAATATGAAGTGAAAGGGAATTTTGAATTGATTATAACGGTAAAAAAAATCGATTCGTGATGTATGTCTTCCATCGGGGAAATATTGAGTTAGGATTTTTAGGGGTTTACCCATAATTAATTTTAGAGCCTACCAACGGAAGTTAACTCTCGAACACTGAGAACTGAAAGGTAGCGTTCCGGTTTATAACTATGTCCTTTCTATTTGAAGGGATAAATTCACGCGATTCACATTTGTGGAAATTATTTTTAGCGGATATAACATCTTTTTTAAATAGGTAGCTGAAGAAGGACAATTCCTACTACCATATATATTAGCTCATAGCTGGGTATGAGCCATTGCAAATATTAAAGGGAAACGAAAATATCAATCGTGATTAGGACTCGAACTCAGATCTTCCATTTTTCGAGTGGATGCTATAAACCAATTAAACTATTACCCAGTCTCTCTCTCCATTATTTGGGAGAGCACCCGCTGTAATAGTAGAAGATCAAGGTTTGAATCCTGGTCACGTATGACAATGTTATTTCCGTTCATTCCTTGGGTACTTGCCATTCCTGGCACTCTTTCCCATGTATTTTTCCGAAATCCCTTTCCTGGATTATTCATCTGTGAAATAGATAATTTTTGAGTTTTTTTACTTTTCTACTCAAATATATTTTGCCTGCAAAATAACGGGATAGTTCGGAATGTTTTTGCATTATCTCGATTCATTTATTCTAAAATCCTAGCCTCTCACATGTACAAATTGTGAAGTCGTAATAACTCAAAATAATAAGCAATATTGGCGCAAATAAAGTCACTGATTAAAACACAAATTAAAAAGTTAAAAAATTAAAACGTAAAGTTAAAGCGTTCTAAGGGGCTGATGTGAATGCTGAAATGTACAATGTACGTCGCACAAATACTGATTTAGGTGGCTAAAGATACGATATTGTCAATGGAAGAGTTATCTATTTAATATAAACATCAATATGATGAAAATAATGGTAAGAGGAACTAACAATAGAGTTGGTTCTACCTTTTCTATGATGTATTTGTCACTCCAAAATTTCATATTTGATTAATGTACATCCTGCGGTTATGGAAAAGTCAATCTTGGTGATAAAGAAGAACCCTCTTCGATAGCTAAAAAAAAACCCACGTAGTACTCGACGTCATTCTGCTAGGGGAACGATACTTCAGAAGCTGCGCATAGCCTTTAACGATACACCCATCAAATCTCAAGCGACTCATGCTAGTCATTGCACTCTATTTTCGTCCTCTAATAACTCTATTCTTTTCCGACAGAATGCCGTAGCCATGGGTCGCGTGACGAAGGCGGAATGCCGTGTGACAGTCATGGTTTTCGTCATGATAGTGGCGTTCCTCGTCGCGTGGACTCCATATTCCGTTCTTGCGCTCCTCGTGGCTTTCGGAGATGCATCGCTGATATCACCAGGAGTCGCCGTAGTTCCCGCACTCATGGCCAAATCTTCAATCTGCTACAACCCAGTCATATACGTTGGACTCAACACGCAGGTAAATGAGTTGCGGGTCAATTTCTAAGACTTAAAGGCGCAATCATCAATCACTAGTTTAAGTGTCTATCCGTCATCTAACATCGATGTCCTACGGTAGCGACTTTTATGCACTATTATGCATCTTAGATATCGCTCTTTCAAGGATTGTGACAGTCATGCCAATCTTAGATACATGGAATAGACTGCTTTGACATTGATTCTGCGGTAGGATTCTATAAAATAGGTATAAATAGTCACCTTCTACCATAGAACACAATAGTTAACTATTCGCCGGCCATTATTTCAACTATTTGTAGTGCAGTTCTGCCAAACCAGTCTACCCCACGGCACACTAGAGATTCCGAATTCGCTTAGTTTCATGAAAATTTAACGAAATTCAGTTTTAGGTATTCCGCTGAAAAAAGAGCAATCTTCTTCTTATCGAATGTAAATTTTGAAATCATAATCATAGTAAAATGCTTATTATCAAAATCTCAACATTGAGAAGATGAGAAGTTATTGAAAAATTGTCTCTTACAAAGATAATTCGCTAACAAATCGAAATTAACAAAATATCAGTAAATATTTGAAATTAGTATACTCATTACTAAATTACGAGTAACTATTTATTATATGAACCTATTATAATAGCATACAAACCGAATAATCAATAATATTAACGGATAAAATCTACAAATGTTAAAACTTTTTTGATGATCTTTTGCTCAAAATGACGGTACAGAGAAAGAGTTATCAATACTAACTAACGTAAACATTTAAAGATCCGTATCAATACTGCTGTGAAAATTTTCACAACACCTTTACTATTATTCACGGCTCAATCACTCCTACTACATACAGTTTGAATTACGCTAAGACCGCAAAATGTTTACTTCCCTCTTAGATATACGTATTACCTTTACTTTCTTTTAATAATTCACTTTATCTAAACCTTCCATGCGCTAAGGACGATTTAATATAATCTAGCTTATGGACTTCCCAAAGGAAAACGCTGCTTTTCTGATGCTCGATACGCGAGTTTGTCCTCTTTAAAACATTGCAGACAGGAGGATCGATAAATATTAGATTATCCAGACATTGCAAGGTTTGAATTTCATTTGTATTCACCGTAACCGTTCAATCATTTTTCTTTAGATGAAGACGAAACTAGTTTCTATCTATTCGATTCCATTCCAACATTTCAAAACAAGTTTCCTTAAATCTAGATCGAATGTTGATGGGGTGATTTTGTTTCAGATTTATAAATAAATTACTCTTTTATCACTGTAGCTATGAATATGTTTCGAACTACTCCTGAAAATAGAGATACAGGTAACTGATATATATTTAAGCGCTTCATTTCAAGTTTAAATATAGAAAATATATTTTCTAAAACAGAATTTTTCAATTATAATTTTTGATGGTGCATACATTGCATAACCTGGAGATATTCATAGAGTTTGAAAAAATATTCATCATTAAAGAACCCCAAATAATTATTCTTTTTAATTATTAATTCAATCATAACCATGCAGCGTTTCAAAATTTTCCATTTGATATAACATCTTTGATTTAATGTTTATTATTGCTGTATAAAGCGTCATGTTACTTCTAACTTACTCCTACACAGGCAACTTTAAGAGCTCGCTACGAACTACTTCAAGTAAACTCATGCTTAGGTGTTCAGGTAAGCAACTACTTCACGGATTTATTGGTGTTTGCTGTGCAAAAGTAGAAACTGGAGAATTGATGAGTTTGTCTACGTTACGCCGAACTCGGCTTCACAGATCAAATTGAATTCTTGCCCGTAATCTGACAATGTGTTTGGCTTTGGCATCGAGTTGCAAAGCAAACCATTAAACCTCACAGTGCATCAATAAAACAGACACCAAGGGAGACGATTGCAATAAAATTGTGTCAAATTACGTATAAACCATTACTTGCGGGGAATTCGGTATAAATAAACCCTGCTTTTAATAGCTATAAGAATCCACATAAGTGTTCTGTCACGATTTATTAGTTGACAGGTTCTGCGTGAATCATTACTCAATAATTTACGTCTATCTTCCCTTTTACTGGCAGTGAATGCTTATCTTTCTGGTACGTTAGCAAACTTTCGCCATCGCGAATAACTAAACTTATAATAAAAGAAATAAATGTTTATAAACAAGATAGATTTTAAAATCTCTGCAAAAATTACCACTTTACTCGTCATTGATTAGATTCTACCTCAATTACGAATATTTTATATTCTCATTGATTATTTTTCTTTATTTCATGAATCTGGGCCAAACTATATCACAATTAATCAACTATTAAGTTTTATATATGCAATCACTTCAAATGATCATTCTGAGACTAGTTACCTTTATTGTTCAATTTCTTTTATAAACACTTATTTAAAATCGCCTTTGCTGCATCTCCATAATTATTAGAATGCATTACCTTTCTAAATAAATAAAATTTTTCATCTTGCAAGCATAAACTACACAAACGCCATCTGAATATTCCGAAAATGTTTAGCTATATAAATGAGTAATTTCATTTTCACTTTTTTATTTGAATTGCACTTAATTTTTACCCTACTTTTTGAGTGGAATCGTTAGTTTTTATGTACCAATTTTTTCGCTCCGAAGTCTTTCTCCGGAGCACATACAAAATAAAATACATTATATAATCTATCACAACAGGCCGCACTTCCTGAAACGTCGATGTATCGAAAGAATTTGCAATTTTCACAATGTATTTTATAATTCAATGACCCATTTCGGCTATAACTCTATCATCATCGAGTAACCGTACAAATACCGTAACTGATGACGAAGTTGTAGCCGAAACAGGTCGTTGGGTAAAATATATCGGGAAAATCACAAAGTCATTCCTCAACTCTGTAAAAAGTATCGCCAACATTGTGATTGAATGAAACGTTCCGATAGCCTTTTGAAGCTAATTTTTTCCGGTAAATAATTTTGGCTAAACGGGATTGGGAAGCCATCGATCCCACTCAAATAACCCGTATAAACGTCATATCGGAAGAAGTTTTGAATTTCCACGGGCGAATTCACCTGGCATCGGATCGCATTTTATCGAAAAGGAGTCCCCGCAAACTTTTTCTTTCTTCCAATCGCATTACAGCACGTTCTCAGATCTACCAATAAAAGGGAGAACGCTCCCAGCCGCTGCGACCCAAACTTTTCCCCACGACGAAATTTTCTACTCTATTGAGATTCGCCCTCTGTTCACTCCGTTTTAACTCTCTTTCACCCGCCCCTTCGACCGCTCTTCCCTTTCTATCCGCATCCGCCAAACTTTGACTCTGACAACGTCTGCAGCTCATCTCTCCGACCGGAAAAACGAACACAAGCACCGTTTTGGCTTTGAGGGTCAGGTGTTCGATGCCGCACTCTCTTTAATTAAGCGCCACCGCAGAAGACATGAGATACGATGCCGGGGCAAGTCTTAAAGCATTCCTCTGGGAAGAAAAGGAGGCATTTCCCGAATACCTGACATGAGAGGTAGGCGTTATGTTCCCCGAGGGAGGTTCTGCCCATCCTAGCGAGGGCTATCGACTCAGCGGTAAATGCTGATTTAAGAGATGATTTCCCATCATAGCCGTAGATACCATAAATATGCTGGTCTCTAGGATATTAATCGAACACCGCTCTGACCTATCATTGACTAGCTCACACCGTTTTATTTATTGGTTCAACTATCTCCGAAAATCTTATCACGGGAAATTATTCACCATGGTCTAAGCCTATTAAAAATTTCCAATGTAATTTTGGTTTTGAAAACAATTTAACGTAACACCTTATATCACATAATATATTAAATAGTGATTATAATTGACATATTATATGACAAGCTACTTTCGGGAGGTACTGAACTAAGGGGACAGCCAGTATTTAACTTAATCAAGTTGTGATTGTCTATACGCTGCTTACCATGATTTTGTAACTAGACTTTTTCTAATGTTATTTTTACTGTATTTCTATTACTATGATTATTGGCTCGTTTGTGGCTTGATGGGGGAGGCAAACGCAGCAGCCTCTTGCCTTTAATACAGTGATACAATGTTTACAATACCATATTCCACTTTATGTATCACCAATAAGGAATTAAAACTAGTATCCTTCTCCTATCCTACTCCTAATAACCCATTACAATTAATGTTTAAGTCCTAATACTATAAAAAGGGTGGATCTAATTTACCTCATGCAAAATTTTTGGTAGTTGATTAGTTTTCCTTAGAGGTAGCAAAGAAAAGGATGAAAGGCATAAATAGTTCAACGTGCAATTAAAACACATTTAACAAGCGAACGAAAGAAGAAAATGCAACTGCATCAACAGCAATAAGAGTTAAAATATATGATTTTACTATGCCAAGCTAAAGAAAGCTTATACTTAATAATTCAATGTAGCGCAAAAACGAAAGGTACGCTACAAAACTATCACTTCATTTGAAAAATCTCTCTTCTTAATTTTATTCTAAGCAATCTTTCTATCTGCCTTTCTAAAAACGTCTTTTTGTAGCGCACTATACAATTTTTTTAAGAGAAGAAAAGATAAAAAAGTTTTAGGTTTTAATTGATCGATTTTTTAATAAAAGCCATACCTTGCAAGGATAAACTGAAGCCATTGAATCATGAGAGAATATATGATTTAATACCATCCTTATCCCTAAACTCACTCAATCACTGTCTTCATAACTATTAGAAGATAAACATCGAATTGATTTTTCAGAATTTAGAAAATAAATAAATGCGAAGGATTTACTTTGGTTTCATGGTTATGCTTTTTCATTTCTCTCGCTTCCGAGTAATCAAAAAAACTCGAAACTTTTGAAATCATGTCATAATGTAAATAGATCCTCTTGGAAAAACATTATTTAGTCTAAGCTGTGTAAGATACCATACTCAGAAAATTTCGCTCGAAAATGTCAGCTCTTTTGAGTACATACGTTGTACATTTCAATTATCTTTAAACTACGGACAGTTCCGATGAGAAGGATTAATAAGCCCACCGTTACAAAAGCACGAAATTCCTCTGAATGACGGAGAGGAATTTTTTATACCTTCGTTGCAATTTTACGGACGATTAGGAACACTCATTACAGCCGTTGATTCGCCAAACGAGTTTAAATGCTCCGAATGATTAGAGCTTCGCTGTGAATTTAAATGGAACTTTATTTTCTTTCTTTTGAAAAGGGAGGATAGACGTCTAGACGAATAATTTCTTGAATTATACATTTATCGACTCTCTTGTATCTATATTTCAGGTTTGAGAAAAACTAAGAAATAAGACATTATGGATGTTATGATAGATAAAAATAATGGGTATTCATACATGTTGTTACATAAATTTAACCTCAGGTACAATTCAGTCGCGAAAATTAAGGTATATCGCCCCGTCATCTATGTATCGAAGCAGGAACTTGTCTAATCCATATAATACCACAAAAAAACTCGTGCTTTAAGGGATAATTAATAAGATTACAGCATTAGAAAGTAGCATTCGTATCATCCAAAAGCTTTATGCTTTGTTTACGATGGATATGAGTTTCTCATGACCACTGAGAATTGAATGACAGTAGATTGACTCGATCCGCAATTAAAGGTTCACTGCTGTAACCTCTCGCTGTCCAAAAATTCACATTCAGATGAATCCATATTCAACGTTTCTACTGCACAAAATCTGAACGTGTCAATAGCTCAGCAAGTGTAAAATAAACAAGAACTGTCATAGTAAAAATCTAGATTTATAAAGTTTATTTGACATAGTGAAATAAGGATATCAACATTTAAATTGATACCGTAAAAGCCGTATATCGGTGCGTAACAGGAGAAACGTATAACACGAATGCGGATCGAACTTACTAATAAACATATTAATTAACCGTAAGTACTTTTTATGTTCCCCCGGTAGCCATTTGGGTAACGCGTTCGCTTCCGGTGGAAGTGGTCTCGGGTTCGAAACCCGATGAGCCAAAGATGTATATACAGCATCGAAAAAATTGAAAAGCTACCTAAATTAAGAGGTATCGGGTCTACGTCTAGAAAAAGCCAATTACGGCGGTGTGGGAGACGATGCGCTGACCTTGTGTAACCCACGGTGAATACCGTTGGCTTAGGCCAAATCCCACACATGGATGTCGCGTCATGGACTTTATTTAAATACTTTTTGTGATTCCATCTTTGTGTTTCTCCAAAATGAGACATATAGTTCAAACACCAATATAATAAATGAAAATAACCTAATCTAGCGTGACCGAAATATGTTATCGAATTTGTTGAGACAAAGATTTTATTTAAAATTTAATTTTAAATAGAAGTAAAATAGAACACATTCTTATCTGCATTTCCGACGGATTCCGACATTCCGAAGATTCAATGGCTTGGCTTATAACTTGCTATTACAGAATGCTTATTCCGAATTCCCCAATTGCAAATAAAATTATCGCGAGCTACACGATACAATGTTTTGTTCCTCTCATTCATCGAGAAAATCAGAATTTAATCAAATGGTATCGATAGTTATGATAAGGGCTCCAAAAAGATTTTCTTTAGATATTCAAAAATTTGCGTAACAATAGAGGAATCGCAATCACTAAAAAATTATGACTTGTGAGCGCACGTGCTACGATCATAAAATTGAATTCCACCAGCCTGAATACGAGTCCGATAATAATTACTTTGCCAGAACGGTAACTGAAAGTGTGTCAGCTCGTCAGCTTCCAACACCGTATCTACACCAGACATCGTGCAGTCGACTATATAAACAAGGCCTACTCTCAGTAACCCACTCAAAGGATCTCTGAATGGCCATTTAAAGGCACGAAGCCAGCCTTCGACTCCTCTATGAGCAGGAATAATTGCCAAGTATTCCATAGTTAATTTTCACAAGCGCAAGGGCAGGTCGTATAAAGCTGGAAGATGACCAATTGAGTCGGGCTAGAATGTATATAAATTCGCTTTAGAGTTAATTCAAAAGAGAGAGGAACCTTGAGAGAATAGTTCGTCCCTACGTCGTAAATAGATAAGTCTTGGCTGGTCTTTGTTGGAATGCGATATAGCGGCCTGATATGAACGCTAAATGCAGGCGTATTAAGGGCCGTCCAGCTTGTGCCCTCAAAACAATGCGACTTGCAAGAATTCTTCAAACGGATGCCCCTTCTTCAATGTAAAATTTTTAAAATAATTTATATTTTAGGAAATATATTGATATTCACACTTTTAACGACACTCGTTCCTGTTTTTTTACGAGGAATATGATTTAATGACCACGATAAACAAAGATTGCCATGAAAATTATGCATGCTAAGGAAAGCAGGATGTTTTTCAAGATTCGCTAATTTTAAATGATTATGTACATGAAATGTGGATATTCTTGGCAAAAGCCGTCTCGGATTCGATTTTCGTATTCCAAATTGGAGCGATGATGTAGGCCTTACATCGAGAAAAAATTGAAAATCTATCTGAATTAATAGGTAGCAGGAATAGAAAAGGCAATAGCGTGTCGTGGTATTCTAACCATATTCACCACATGCTACCTGGTTAGACCATAGTCAATATAGGGAAGCTCCGCCGTGGATATTGTGGATTTAATAAATTTTAATGCAAGGTATATGATAAAAAAGTGAGCATGGAATCGAATAATTAGTAACAGAGGAAAAAATATTAAACTGCTAAACATTTCAAAACAAATATGACTAATTCCAATCTCCGTAATAATGCCCGAAAATCGGACAATCCACAGTGATGGAAATAGTTCCTCTCGCATATTTCTTTTCTTTTTGCATGATTATAAAAATTATTTACAGCGTTACGGTCGCTTTTTATTTATTCGGTCATATTTATCATTTACCACTTAATAACACTACGTACGAAATTATTAAGCGCCTAAGGAACGGAACCAGCAATGCATCAGTGTATTACCGGTTGCCTATAGTTGCCTAGTTCATAGCTGCCGAGTACTCTGGGTAACTTTGACTTCATTTCATTCACATAATTGAAGTGAATTGAATGAATGAAATTGAAGAATTGAACATGAACTAAAGCAACGGAAAATTTGAATCCTATCCTTCATATATTTCATGTCCTTTTAATCTCTTTATACATTGTTATAGAAAAGAAACCCAAGTGTACAACTTTTTCTACTATTCATATTTTCCCTCTCTGTTTGAGTTTAAAACACTTTATTTTTACTTCTGATCACAATTAATATGAAACACGTGTATGAGAAACTCTCTAAAAATTTCTTTCCACTATTCTTTATTTTAGTTATTACTTCTATTCTACAGTTAGGATGTAAGAAGTAAATGTTCGGTAATATTTGTAGGCTTGCTTAAATAATTATTTATGTTTAGTTATTCAATGATGAATTTTTAGTTTAAGGGAAACCTTTTAAATATAAAAGAACATATAAATGTCATACTATAAGTATATACAAAATATTTATGTACTTTTACTTCTTTGTTACTTCTATTCTCTTCCGAAAAGTAAGATATCTCTTCATTTCTTGGAAGTTCGATATTAACTCAGGAACCAAGCAAGTTCGCAACCGCCTGAGGTTGAAGTCGTTTGAGCGAGCCGAAATTTCTCTCGAATTTCGGCACAAATGATGATCCTCATATGCTTCCCGTACGCTCATTCTCCCCTTTGCTTCCCCAAACAGTTCCGCTCGGCCTGGCACAAGCTGCTCGGAGTCCGCGCCATATCCGAGACCTCCCAGGAAGTGGGCGGAGAGCACACGGCCGTGCTCAGTCCATCCCACTACATGTCCCACACGCTCCCGGACGGAGGGGCGACTGGGACCACGTCCGGGATCCTCCTCGCCCCCACATCATCCACCAACTCCTCACCCGTTGTGGCGGTCTCCCTCAAGAGGAAGGTCGCCGCCGTTCTCAACTCCACCGGCAACGGGGAGGCCGCTAAACCGGCCGTGAAATCTAATCCCAGCTGGACCAAGATCGCGGTCGCCGAGCCCCTTCCGGAAGAGGCGGAGGAGGTGGTGGATGAGGCCCGGGACGGGGAGAATCCCGACGAGGAAAACATCGCGGATGGGGACGTTGAGGCGAGGACCAACGGGAAACTGGAATCTAATTGCAAGAAGGAGGACCCCGCCGACTTGCAATCAGTAGTATCAGTCGCGGGGGGTTCGGAACCTCAGCTCGGCAGGGGCAAGAAGAAGGGAAAGGACGCGGAATCCGGGGGGTCCGGGGGCGGGAAGGGGAGGAGGTTCAGGGGAAGGCTGCGGAAGTCGGAGAGTACGGGAAACAAGTCGCGGAAAGCGTCAGAGAAGGGGAACGGGGTGGTGACGGAGGGCGGGAGAAACAAAGGGAAGCAATACGTGGAAAGGATTGCGAGGAACAGAGCGCCGGAGATCACAGTGAGTGTCGACGCAGAAGAGGACGAGCAGGTGGAGATGAGATTGCTCTCGAAACCGGAAGGGGGCGTGCGAAAGAAGGACAAGACGGAGGCGGTAGCCGTGTGATTATTTTTTCCGAAATTCCCCTTTGATATGATGACTGTCTCCCGACGCGGCCAAGTGTCTTTGGAATCGGATCGCTTTCCCTCGAACCAGTGAATGAATTTCGTCTTAAAGCTGTAATGTGATTTACCGAACCGGCCATTTATAAGAAGAGTGAAGAGTAGAAGATATAAACTCTCTTTTGTTATTCGGGCAGAAAGAGACGTCCTGTGCGTGAACCCTAGAGTTTTTCGTCCCCTGCATGAAAGGATTCGATCCCTCCCGAGTGCGTCATTCACGTTGGCGTAATGGGAGAACTTTTTGCGGACTTTCTTGACGCCTGCTCCACGACGCGTGTGCTTTGTTTTACGTGTATCGCCAAATTAAATGTATTTTTAAACGTAGATGTGAAGTGGAGCCTTGTCCGGCTGGGATTTGCTGATAACTTTCGAAAATCATCAAGCTTCGATCTTCCTTTCTGGGTCTGCGATAAAAAGATACTTGCACTCAAATGAATATAGTTGAAAACTTCTTTTTTTGACAGTTTTCAACAATATCACGAATTACTCACGAATTTCAAAAGAACATATTTTACAAATCTGGTCAATAATTAACATTATATAAATTTAAAATCCTGCTTAGGATTCTAAACTCATAAATCGAAAAGTTGCCTCATTGCTAGAAATATTGTTCCTTCATCGAGGCACGAGCAGCATAAATTGATGTCACTATTCAATTGTATATCAGGTTAAACAAACACCAAACAGTGAATAATCTTTGTAAGTAAGTAAGTAAGTAAGAACTTAAATGATAATCAGAGAAAATTGTTCGAAAGATTAATTCACAAATGTAATTTTCCTCACGTTACTACAATTTCTAAAACTGTTTCAAATACCTCGTTCTCAATTTACTCTGCTCGAGCCACCGATTGATTATTGCAAATAACAAACGTAAAAATGATAAAAAATATTACACATTATTCTTGCGTTAACGCTTGAGAATTCATACGACATCCTGTGGATTGGGTGACGTGTTCTCTTAAAGAAAGTTTTCCATTTTTCAATAAATTAAAAGTTAAAGATGTTTGTCGTGATCTAATATGGAAAACCAAAGGATTGTGCGAGTCATAACACTTAAAATAACAGGGTAGAGTTCTTATGATTTTGGATTCGAAAATTTGAAGATTTTGTACCCCTTTTAATATATTTTTTTCAGAATGAATGAATTCTGTCCTTTTATTGTATATTCAAAACAGTCAATCCAAACAAATATGTATAAATATGATTTAACTACATCGATAATGCTTAGAAATTCAACGACGGGAGTTAATTTTTGCCATCGGGACCAATTTCTTAACGGATAAACCTAACATTAGCTATCACAAACACAATAGATTTTTATTTCAATATAAATTATGTTGTTTTCAACGATATCCACGATCCCGTATAACTGCTGAGAAATTATTTTGAGTGCTGGTGAATCGTCTTTACGGGATTATCATTTTTAATAATATTTAGGGTAGTGAAAGAATTCAAAATATATCGTTTATTGATCCTCTATGATAATATAAGTATGATGTAAAATAAATAACATCGGGTGAATGTGTTCCATTTTTAAAATGCTGATAAAATAGTATATGTCTATTATGATATTTCGATTCGATGAATCGAAAGGGTGGGTGAATCAAAGCGGTAATTACTTTATAGTTACTGGCGACTTTTAACTCGTCAGATATTATATTTTAATAATTATATTACATAAAATGATGTAGAATTTATTTCCTTTTATACCGAAATACTGCTATTACTCATATTCATTGTACAAATATCCACATTCTCCCTTGAAATGGAATTAAAATAGTCCCTGATTTCTTACCAAAGATTCCAGTCGAACACGAAATAAAAGTCTTGTTATGAATGTTCCAATGTTTTTTTATTTACCTCAAAAGTACGAATCTCCTTTGAAATCCCATTGATATAATGTGTATGACTGAAAACGTGGTGCGTGCATGAAAACACCGTAAGGCTTTTCCCGAACCGGATTTATACAATCCCCAACATGGGATTTTACGAATCCCCGACCCTTCCCCAAGCATTGGAATTTCCCCCAAGCATTAGTTGGGAATTTGGGGAGTCCCCACCCAGTACAATGCCCCCGGTACTATCCCCCAATCCTATTCAAGTAATCTCTAACCTGATAAAGCTAATCAGTACTATATTTGTAAACTTTTTGCCGGTCTTAACGGAAAATTTTAGGCAATCAAACTTCCCTGAAAAGTCTCTGGTTTTTACTTCGCAACGCCGCACTTTTTTCGATTCGCGGTGGAGTGAAAAATAGCCAAAATGGTGTTTTTGAAAGCAGAACTTGAAAAACCGGATAGTTAATCAAAAATCACAAGTTATCTTACAAATTTCTAACAATTCAACTATCAGGTAGAGCAATGACATTAAAGGCATTTACTGATTATTTTCTCTGTGAGCTTTCACGAGATGATGAAGAAACCTTACCTACTTAAAAGTTTAAATTAATAATATGGAAAAATTCTTGTTCTACTTTAAGCTTTAAAACAACGAATATAACACAATAAACAAATTAATTCCACTGAGTTATAACGGATAATTTTTCATCATTCGACATCGCTATTATGAGAGGTAAGGGTTTCTTAGTGCTCTCTAAAATCATTGCGGTATAATTTTTAACCCTAAAAGTCTGCATATAACATGATAATGGCTAAAAGTTTTATTATTAACTCTGCGTGAGCTTTTTTCCGAGTTTGATAACTTAAATGTTTCGTCAGCTATAGAATAGGTCTAGCTTGTTTCCAACGATTTAAATACTTGGAGAATCAATATTTGCTTCTTCTTGAAGAAGTAATTCCTACTAATGAATATCCGGTTTATTATTGGTAAATGCGAGAGAAAGAAAAAAATATTTATAAGGAAATTACTTAAATCCGAACCTAAAATGATTCGTATCTACTAATCAAGGTATCAAATCATTAAAATTAACTTTTAAAGAAGGATAATTTAACGAGTTTAAAGATAAAAAAACTACGAACATCTGATTCAGAGTCAAAGTAGCGTTACAAATCATTCTAATTTGTAATACCATGCATTAGCGCATTCTTTCTGCTGTAATAATTTCAAAAAAAAACATACAGAGTACATTTTCCTATTCTCTTCCGGGGTTGGTACGTGTTTTAATCTCACATCACTCCGTATTTTTCAGTTATTACCCACGGCTTTCGTTTCGATGCATCTAATTTTTTTCACGCTATCACTCGAATCTATAAAGCTTTAGTTTCTTCCTTTTAGGATCTCATCCACAGCTTATAACCAGTTATTCTCGGTCTTCCTATCCCACCAGTTCCATTCAGTGGCGTAACGTTAAATTTGGGGTCATCCCTGCTGCTAAAGGACCATCTTTGGATAATAAATGGGACCCCTACATCTCAACTCACCGTACTGCAGAAACTATGGGGTTTGTCAGTACGTTCCTGATACACATTCCATTGATTTAATATGTTAGATATATTTTTACCGAACTTTACCCTTATAATATGTATTTCAAGCAATCAGTTCAATTATATGCTTCATCTGAAATACCCCAGCTTTGCTACCATACAGAAGAGGGCAAAATTATACTTCTTCCTTAACTTTCTTAAATTATACTGATCACGTACTATATATCACTCTTTTACCTGTAGACTCACACCTCTTCATCAGTCCATATACGTGGTTCCATGCTCAGAAAACCTGTAACACTAGTGTACAAATGCCAACCGCCATATCAATCTGTACTCAGGTTACAATCATCGAATTCTTCCATTTCATCGAACACAGCCGTCTTAGTTCTGGGAACATTTATCCCCAAATCTCTCCACGAATAAGGTCATGCCAACTAACAACATTCGTAACTCATTTGGCGATTCGTAAATTCAAAGGTAGTAATCCTCAAATAACAAAGCTCTGGGGATTACCTCCCCGAAGATCCAAACTATTAGGTTTACGAGGAGCGGAAATCCATTGGATTTTCCGTTTTCGTCCTTTGTACTCTTCTTTCGCAATCTCCGAGGGTGCACGCTGGAGGGCTCCATTTGCGAATTCATTTTTTTCATTTCCTCCCAAGTATCCAAACTCCCGTGACCCTCTTATACGACCTGGTTGTCATGACTACGGAGGGACCATTGTGATACCCATCCCAGCCCACGGCAAAGGTCGAGGAAAAATTATGAGGAAAATCTACATTTTCATCCAAAGTTTCCCATCAAACTCTCAACGTTATGGCCACATTATGCGCCTAGGAATAATGGTTGATTGCATGCTCCAATATCACTCAGAAATGTTCGAGAGCTGCTGTGCGTTAAAGAACCATTGAGGAAATGAAACTGCGTATCAAAGATTGCTTTTCAGTGTATGAAATGGACTCTTTTGAAAATAAAATAAGGCTTAATCCAGGGTGAGAATTTTTTTCTCATCCGAAGAACGGATTAAACATTTGGTCTGATATGAAAATTAGGCTGCATATGGAACCTTTGGCCACATTATATCGGCATATTGAACACATTCTAATTAAAAATACTCAAAAATATACCAAATAAAACGAATGTATATATTTAGAGAGTTAAAACAGAACATCTTCAATTTTATTCTCACTTGACGTTATTAGTGAGCCCGCGAATCAAAATGAAATAGGTGTCACCTTTGGTATCAAAAAATAAATAAAATGGCACTAAAAAAAGTTCGGTAAATGACGCTTGTTGTTTTCAGCACCGCTAGTTCTCCACACCTGGTTTAACCCTTCTGAAAAGCTTCAGTGTTAACTGTAAGATTAATTTCTAATGGCTGACTATGATCAATCACGCTAACGAGTGGTTAGCGTGCTAGCATGTTAGCGCTCCAAAATCAAAGTCCCGGGTTCGAATTCCGGCAAATACGATTTGTCATATATATTAGTATATTTTTCACGCCTTTCCTCTAATTGTCCATAGGTGGAAGTTTGTGAGGGCACCAACTTAATTTTTTAAAAAGAACTAGCAAACTGCATCTGAGAATCTTATCGTATGTGCGATAGGTTGGCCATCCTAGCACTTATGTAAATAAAGACATCAACTAAATAATTGTAGCGGAAATTGGATTTGTATAATATGTTATTAAGTTAGCGATGAGTAACGGTAGAAAATCGAAAGAATAGTTAATGAAGTAGGTATTGAAAACATTAAACTACTATAGAAAATAATACAATTTTAAGTTTAGGCCATATAAAAGATGGAGTAAAAGAGGCTCCCTAAGGCGGTAATAGAAAATAGAGAAAGAAATAGGAAAAAGTCTAGGAGGCCATCCTAGGAAGACATTGATAACAATAAAGATATAACAGAGAGTGAGAGAAGCATGTGTTGGGTTAAAGTAAAAGTGTTGCAAAGACAAAAAGATACCTTAAGAAAACAGGTTCAGACCACTTGTAAAGAAGATGAAGAAGTATTACTTTCGCCTAATATGGTAGTAAATCCGGTAGTTATTATAATACCGTAAAAGAAATTACAAACTTTCTATATTCCTATCAAAAGTACTTTATAAACTAAAATGAAAGGTGAAATGGCTAACCGAATAGTAATGAAATTATGTCTGAATTTAAAGTGAGTGAATGCATCTGACACGAACTCGCGCTCTATAAAGGACATCAGCACGAATTCAGAGAAATGTTTCGGAAAGCAGCGAAATGTCTAAAAAAGGTGCCACATATTACAAAGAACTTTCTTAATCCCTGAAGATATAACTCCTAAATAAACTTTCACGCTAGGAAAAGGGAACGCAAAGCTTCGAGCTGAAGAAACAAATTCGAACAGACTGTGGAGTAATGCCGCTATCACTTGCAAGCGTTAGGAGGAATCTAGCCTCGAATAGCGGCGTAAATTTAGGGTTCCCTTTGCTGACGTCGGGGATACAATGCTTTTTCTGCAATGAAGCCAAAGTAGTATACTTCATTGTACCCCACGAATACATATTAAAGCTATTGATATGCAACTGTCGTCTCCGTAAATTGCTCGCGGTTGACGTTAGCAAACCATTTATTCTCTTTAGATGCTTTTTAATTCAACTTTCTCATCCCGACTGTCATTTTACATCTATTTCATACTAGATGGAACTATTATGCGGCAGTATCATTAATAATAAACTCCTTTACTCTTATCTTAGCGAGTTTTTATCGTTAAAATCAACAATAATTATCTTTTCCATAGGGTGATTCTTAGTATAACGAATAACATTTATTCCAGAATCACATTTGATATATACTTTGTCGAACGCAATTTTTACTAGACGGTACAAACTTTCCCGCTCTACTAAATCATAAAATATGCCTATACCCTGCCAAAAGCATTTTTTCATTCACATATATACTTGAATCGGCAATCTATTTTGTTTCAGTCGTTTGTTGATTTATAATACATATTTACATGTGTAAGAATATACGAAATAATATTACCATTACATTGGTTTTCCCAAACTCCAAAATTAAAATCCAAAAAGAAATAAATTAAAGAATCTCCTTCAGTCATAAATAATAATATTAGAGTAATTCGATAGCCAAAATTATTAATGAGCATAGATGAATTTGGTTTTCTTTAGCGAATTAAAGTATCCGCTTTGTTCTCGTTTCCGATTAAATACATTCCCGCAAACTCTTTATATTTAAAACATGATCCCTAACAAAAGCGTTCGCAAGTATCGCGTAAAAGGGAAACATATTAATATTAAGTTAAAAAATAGAAGAAGCCAAAGTAAAGTCCAAATTAAATTTTACGACACTTTCCATTTGCATTAACTTCAAAGAGGCACTTGCCCTAAAAATTAAGTAATAATGTTCCTGTTGTGCTCTTTCTCAGTTCTCTTTAATCAGCTTCGCGACTAGTGGTAGACATCTATTAGTGTGCATATACATTTATTAATTTTCTATCCTCTTTGGACTAGGTGAAAACGGAAAAATAGCTAATATAATTTCTGGAATAGTCTCCTGTGTGTACATTAAATGACATTGGATGTGGGACAAGATATTTTGAAATATTTACTCATCCATAAATTCTTTACTCGGAATTTCGATGGAAGCTGATGCTGAGACTGAATCTACTAACAAGCTTTCGATAGGATTCAAAAACATTCAGCAAGAATAAATCTATTCAGTTTTTTGTTTATATTTTAAGCTTTCGAAGGATCCCGATGAGTAAAAATGTTACCAAAGAAAGTAAAAAAATAGGCATTAATAAATTTATTCCATTCTAAAAAAATGTCCAAAGAGTAAATTTCCCAACGCCCAAAGAATAAAGCAAGGTAATTATCAATTTTCATACCATGCAGGAATCCTTGTTCAATTACTTCTTTCAACCGTTACATGATCCGGAGCAAGTTGGTTAATCTTCTCCAAGGAGTCTATGAACTTTTACTTAAACTGCCAGGAAACTTCCCATAGAATTTTATTTTATGTCACTTCACAGTCTGAGAACTTTGGCAGAGTTTTCATTCATACGTTGGTCTGTTTGCATTCTCTTGTTGCTCCTCTAATCAACTTCATAGTCAAGTTCAAGGTAAAAAATATGATAATACATTTATATAAAAATATAATAATTGAATTCAAACTGCAAACTATTGGCACAAATCGTTATAAAGAAGATTAAAGTACATACTGCGTGGATTTTTCCTGATTAATACCCTAAAACCTTTCAAGTATTTCAGAATATTTCATATTCCCTTGGAATATATCCTTTTCCGATAATGTAGCTCTGAAAGCAGTTTGAGCTCTAGATTGATATTATAGAATACTTCCGCGGAGTATGAATGGAACAGTGAGGCATGTATTCGTAATCTTTTTTCAGACATTACACACTTCAAAGTTTTTCTGTAGAACGGGAATAAAGAACAGATTATCCTTTCATTGACCCAGATCCTTTGCTTTATTACTTCCGATTTTCTGAAACGCTTTTTGAATTTTATAACTGAGTATGCTTCATTTTTTTCAGACCCGTTGAAAGAGATTTATAGTTTTTTCCGCAACGTTCCGAAGTACTGCTTACGCAGAATTCATTCTTATATGCGAGGCAAGACGTATGTAAAAAAATTTTAAAGGAGAACATTCCATAATTTTAAAGCAATCTCAAATTTATCACCGTAAGATTGTCCCACAGTTATCGATAATTTTAATTTGCAGACTCCTTGCCAAAATTAAACTCTTTCAAATTTAGAGTATTAAAACTGATTTTAAAAGAATAAAGCTAGAATGAACGTTTCCATAACTTAAAGTATTTCGCATATAAAAGAAGTAAATTTTCGTAACAGTGGAGTCGCAAACTAGGAGTACACTGAAAACTTTTGCTTCTAATTAAACATGTATCAGAATAAAAAATTTAAGATTTCTTCCGTAAGGCTCCTTGATACCGGTAATACTCAATCATAAGAATTGCTCCCGTAAACTGATACAGAATATCAGATAGAAGTTTTTCATTTACAAGCGATATCACGAAGATTTGAATTTCACAAAGAATATGGTAGAACTCAAAGAGAAAAAGAAATAAAAAAAATATCGACATGACTGGATCACATCAATTCTGTTTCCTCTTGAGTTTCCAGAAACAGATGCCTCCAACGGATTAGTCTTTAACCACTTTACGAAAACCGTCGATATCCAAGACTCAAAGCCCTAAAATACATGTGATAGTGGTAACTGATTCATTCGTTCCAGTTCCTTCCAATATCTTTAGTATATACATGTCAGACATGCAGACAAAACTCATTTAAATGTTTTCTAGGAAAGCATTATTGAAATCTTGCCTCCCGTCAATGAGGCGTTGTATGCCAAAGTTAATATCGTTACTCAATACATTTTTCATCACAATAAATGATTGTTAAACAATTATGCGGTTAACTGAGCACCACTGTATTTAATAAAAGCACCGATGTATTTCTAATCCTTATTCCGTTTCAATATGATAGAACGTTCTCAAGGGAAACACAACACGGGCTTAGTAAATACGAGGGTGGTCTGAAAAGTTTTCGATCCCAAATTTTTCAGAAATCTTCAGAAAAGTTTCAGAAATTTTCAGAAAACATGTCGACGAATGGCGAAATGTCGGAAACTTTTCAGACCACCCATGTAAAGGGAAACAATATTTTTCGTTAGAATCTAGAAAAAAAAGTACTCAGGTACTTTCGTGTGCCTCTACGCGTATTAAAGGAAATATAATGATTAAATTATTAATGCAATTACTAATGAAAATTTGCATTTCGCCCTTCTTTTCCAACGTCGCTACCATCTCTTCCACTCATAAGATTTTTAAAATTAAAAGGTTACAGATAACGACGGATATGCTCTGGTGCACAGCTCATCAGAAATGTTAATGTCAAGATGTCATCGTTTGAGGATAATCGCACACGAACGATCCCTTTCAATACTACCTTTCACGAATCGAAAAACGTTTTGATAGAAATGCTATATTTTCTCCTTTGAAATCAGCTTTCCGAGTGCAATGACCTCTTTCTGAATGTTACGCTTCAATAACTTAATGAAACATGAGATCAGGGTGCGGAAAGAAAACGAATCCGTAAGGTCAAACGCCCACCTTCGTCGAGAGCTGATTTTCAGAATCCACCAAACCCGTCACTCACCTTTAATTACAATCCTTTAGCTTTCTCCTTATTCAAAGCTCAAATACTGCGATATTTACTCCCACATTTTTTTAATTTTCACGTCCAAAATGATGAAGAAACATAGTTGGAAAAAGCGGAAAGTGTTTTCCAAACATCCCTTTGTTTTATTTCATCCGTACACCTCACTCAAATTCTTAACGGCGGATGTTGAAGTTAAGCAAGAAATTAGCGAGTAACTGCACGGTTCTAGATTGATTTCCTGTCACAATTACTTCCCTATTACCTTACCTTGTTTTCGGTCATTGTCCTCAGGCGAGATTGCTGAAAATTGTTTTAGATATTCTCATTCTCCTATTACTATTTTAACGAAAGGCTTAAGTTTTCTCATGAAATTTGCAGTATGCTACTTAAAAATTCTCAAACAAACTTAGCAAGAATTCTCTGCAGGCAATAGACAGTCAAAGGCCAGTATATTACTGAAACTAAAAACGTTTGAAAAACAAATAAGAACTTTTAAATACCCGTCCGAAATCACTGACGAAAGTCCCTTTAACTGAGAAGAAATATTTTTATTTCAAACAAGCATAGATGGAGGAAAAAAGCTCTGTAATTCCTCATAAAACTAATTTGAAAAAATTAACTTTTTAAAGAATTCAATTTTAGTTAGTTTAGAGAGTGTCACTAAAATATCAATGAAAATCTCGAAAATATTTTGAGCACATGAAAACCAGCCTCCTTACTCCGCTATGATTGATGGAAAAAAATTCTCGTTTGGATACATCCAAATTTCGGAATTCGAAAAGACGGTATATATGAATAATACTGTTATATATGAACCTTAATTATACTAGAAAAAGAGCAATGCACGGTAAATCTTTACTTGAACTCATTTGACCTTTTCAATCGCTACCTTTGTGAAAATACTGAAAGTTATCAGAGGCACCCGGGGAATACTAGAAATTCTGACTAGGCTGAAGAATATAATTCTAAAAATGACTTCCTGAAAGTCTTCCTCCTTCTATCACCAGGATATTAAATACACTCATTTATAGGAATTCCTCCTATTAATGGAAGGATATTTGAAAGGTTGCGTCTGTTTGGTTGTTCATTCGTCGAAAATAAACAGTTTTTCCACCTCGTGCAGGAAATATCGCGAATCAATTGAAATTTCACCTTCTATCTTTGTAGTTGGAACTACTCCCCTTTTTCATTCCAATTCTAAATATTCGTACCATCAACGCGTAATGGTCCCTTTTTCGGCAATACCCAACCCACACTAAACGTATTCAGATTCTGGACAACCCAAGAGGAGAGAGCCGTGCATAACACAAAAGAGACAACAATTTTCAACGGGTGTCTGCGACAGGGTTTGGGAAATCTTCATTCAACCGCAACCACTTGCTTTGTGCGCTCTCTTACGTCACCCTCTTCGAGAAAGACGGGATATTCTGGGCTCCACGTACGAATCTGAAGGGGTCGTGAAAGAAACTCCCTTTAACCTACCTGCCATTTAGTGCGGGAGTCTAGCAAAGAGCCTTTCAGGATCTGCGGTCCACTAATTTACCCGCTCCCCTCCGATTCCCTAATGCCTCCTTTTATCTCCGCGCCGGAGTTTGAAGTTAAAGCGGAGAGAATCGAAATATGAAGATGGAGTTCCCGATCAATGGAGGAAACGTCTGTTCCTATGTCCTCTTAATTTAGTTAGCTCTCAGATACAAGTCCTTGACCCTTGTAATGTGTTAAAGAGCGTTGTTCTCTAGGAAACACATTCGGAAATGGGAATGTTCCTCATCTGGGTATTTGTGTCATTCTCCGTTGTTCGCAGTGCATGATAAGGCATTGAGAAGCGGTTAAAACATGTCACCAAAGAGAAATGCAGAGGAATCTCAACTGTACCGCCCAATGACCGAGCAATACAAAACCTCAAATAGATCTTATGTAAGAGGTCTATCAATATTTTTGCGCGATTGAGTGCCTGTGAAATCGAAACCTTGGCAAAAAAATCTTATTAATAAAAAACAGTTATTTTCTAACGGGACAGTTAATCGATTCCACGGTTAGATGAAGCTTGAATAATAGAGTTTTTGCAACAAACTTTACAAAAAAATGATAACCACAGCAGAGGCAAATAACTAATTATATAGTGCTTGGAAGGGAACTTCGGTTTAAATTACAGTTGACAAAAACGGGCTGATCTATCCTCTGAAACATTTCCAATCCAATTTATTTGCAAGTTATCATTACCATATTACTATTCAACATCAATTATCATCGACAATTGAGCCACTACTTGATTCAGTTATATTTTATGCATTCTGCTGTTGTTGTCCCTAGTCACATAATCATCACCCTTTTCAAACGTTAAAAGTCAATAAGAGGACTGGAAACGAATGGAAATTCCCTCAAAAGAACGTTATCACCTTTTTTAGAATAGCCTATGATGACGAAATTATTCGTATGGACTCATTTATTCTGTTGAATGTTCTCTTTAAAGCGAAACGATTTCCTGAATGAGGGGGATAGGTCATTATTTAGGACCCATTGAGTATATTAAAGGAATGTTATTTTCTTTATTCAAATCATACTGCAGAAGAGTCTTTAAAGTCATCAAAGGAATTCATGAATTGTATTGCACTTAAATATTTTTGAATGAAATAACGATTCATTGCGAATGAATGAATGCAAACAAAAAACAATGAAAGCAAACTCGCTATTATTCTCTGGAAAATTATTCATGAAATAATGTCATGAAAGCGTCATATTTGAGACCATTTGGCCACGGAAGGATTGGGTTCATGCATAAAAGTAGAACGTTGTCTGACGGTATTCGATTTTCTGCACAGCATAAACTACGCAAATAAATGAATATTTTTGCAATTTAAATACTTAAATGTATAGTCAAAAAAGTTAGACAGTATTTCACGAAATCTGTGAGAAGATCAGCTATACGTGAGCTATTTTTTTTTTTAAAAAAGATTGACTTGATGTAATGATGAATGCAAGATAATAATTAGCAAATTTTAAGTCAGTTTCATAATCATATTTACGAATTAAATTTTGTTGTATATTTTTGTTGGGAAGAACGCACATACTTCCGATAGTAATTGTACTATATTTAATGCAGTTGAAAATATTCGGAAATAATTATAGCACAAATTAACCTTGTTCTGCAAATAACTGAATATATATATTGGCGGTTCTAATAAAAAGGATATATTTCCGTTTTTCCCTGGAATTATTAGAATGCAACTACAACAATTCTAATAATGTTCAAGAATAGGTAACATTCACCGAGAAAACACATATTAAATATCAAGGAAAGGTTAAAAGACCTAAGTATGTTCGCATATTAATTGGTTATAAATCAGATGCGACAAGCCGAAGGGATCTCGAAGCTATTCGCAGATTAATCAGACCCGCGAAAGGTTTCCTTTAACTAGTAGACTCTTCGAACTCTATTAAGGAAAGTAAATTAAATATGATTGAATCTATTAACTAAAGATACCAGAATGAGAATTTTGGAGTTATTTGTAGATATTGCGGGGCAAGAATTTGGAGTATTCTATCTTGTATTATGTAATAACTCCAATAGAATCCTTTGCAAAGAAGATCAAAGGAAGTAGTTAATATAGATATTCCAATAGATTCGACTCTATATGCAAGTAAAATCATAATGATATAGATAATACATAACTTCAATAGATGTAAACAGTAATTTTAAAAACACTATACAACCATTGATACGATGAAAGAAGTGTATCAGACTGCACTATTGAGAAGCATGACAGTTGAGCGCTGAGAGAGCTTCACTTAATTAACGGATTTAAATCATTCTTTTTCTTGTAGCTCGCCTTTAAGATGGATTAATTTCTTCACTATTGCTATAAACATTTCCTTTCGTTTTTCTTCAGGATAAACACGGACCTTCCCTGAAAAGGCGTGGGTGACTCTGCGAGGCAGTATCTCTGGTTTTTAGGGGTTCCTTTATGCAAAAACAAGCTGCACGTCAGGGCTACCATCTCACAGGATAAAAGCCACGTTCACTTTCGCACAGAAAAGAACCTCAAACGAGCTCTCGTTCGCAGCCTATCTTCCCAAATCGAACGGATCTCTCGCCATAGCGCTCTCTACGCAAGAAAATCCCCGTCGTTAAACCGCTATCTCTCCAATAAAAGTCTTGTGCTGCAGCTATCGAGGAAGCAATGCAAAGGAACTACACACCGAACACTTCTCTTACTTTCCAAAACTCTTTATTCCGCAGCGAACACTTTATCTCACATTTAATGCCGCCCTAAACTTTCTGACATCGGAGGAAAAAAATCCCTCCGTTTTCCTCTGTCTCAGGAGGGTATTTTCCTTACGATGCTCTCAACTCTATCCATTATTTTCATCTGGTGCGTTCCTCAGCATTCTGAGAATGCGCCACCTCCGTGGCCTTTGGCTCATCATTGTTCCTCGGATTACTTATAATCTCTCCCTGACAACGCACTAAGCAATACAAGACGTCTCTTTTCAAAAGGTTAATCATTTGTGGATAATGTTATACGAGTTGCGTGTAACACGAAACGAAACGGCTGTCGATAAGAGATTTTCCGCGGTTGATAAGAAGCTCCAGAGATGCGAGATGAATGCATCAGCTTTAATACATTGTTCAAATTTTTACAACGGGCGTTTGGTATTAAATTTTAACGAGATGTAGCATAACACGGAAAAAATTGGAAAATAATTAATTCTCTGAGAATTCCTAATACATGAAAATCCGAAAAATTTTAATTAATTCTCAAAGTGATTATCTAATTTAGTAGCTCAACCAGTTTCTTCAAGAATGAAGAGATTATAAATAAGATTTTAAATTTTCAATATCAAGTATGAAAATTCTTGTCTATATTCTTTCATGTTCATGGACTGATGGAGAAATCCGAAAAATTCTAGAGGCTGATTTTTATTGAATGACTTCTAAGTAATAATTTTCTAATAACTGTTGCAGTCGTGATGTCGTGCAGTAACCACAACTGCGGATTATATAGGTTGTAGTTAATAAATATAGTTATAAATGTTCATAGGCAATGTAATTAGAAAATAACCTAATATTCGGTAGTGTATTCAGTGTTTTAGTTATGTTTGTTCTCACTCATGCCGGTGGTCTTTTTTCAAAGAGTAACTTATTATGAATATAAACTTTTGTGAATTTTCAGTAGACTATTAAGAATAAATTCCTTACGCCGTAGCAGCATCCCCCAGGCATGAATCCAATTCCAACTTTGCGGCTTTTATAGAACGGAACTGAGCAAAAAGATACGACTACACCGGCTTTGGGAACTCCCCCGAGAATAGTTTGGTATTCACAGGTTTTGCCTGTGCGATATTTACGAAATCTAGAATGAGTATTCGGGAAATTTGGGAAATTTTTCGTTTGAGAAAACAATGGACTAGAAAGAGAGATTTTTAATAGAATGGAAATGAGGAAATAAATGGTAGATTAGAATTAAATCCGGATTTCAACGACAGTTATTATAAGTTTCCCATTTAAAAAGCTCACCGACTGCTCCAAATCCTTCTCAGAGCTAATTTTTATAAATAGAAGCAAAAATGACATCATTAATCGAATTAATGAAAATAGTGGTGGGTATAAAAGAAGTTGTTTGTAAATAACGAAATAACAATTAATTCCTAAATATTTTTTGGGTAATTACAAATAAAAATACTGACCCTTTGTACATGCAACACTCATTACATTTTTCGTTCTCATTACGGTTCGATGCCTATTTCCTCTAGAGTGAGAATTTAAATATATTATGACTATATAATTCCCCTGTGATCTCATAATGAAACCACATCGGCAAAAAGAGATTTTTTCGACTGAGGATACATAACATAACACAGAATACTATCAGCTTCAATTAGTACCATCGTAATAGAAAATATAAAGAATATGTCTCAAGAGCTGACGAATGATTGGTGAAGGAACAAACGTCATCTAACGCATTACCTGAATAACCTAATCACCAAAAATTGACAAAAGAATATATTGGATAATTTATTACGGATAATTTATGATTTGATAAATAATCTACGTTTACAAACCCACGATCTGTTTTCGAATTGCTTTAAGGGCGGCAAATTCTAAATGATATTTATATTTAAGAACCAATCAGTATTACGTTAATACGAAAGAAGTTAATAATAATAATTGTATAAGGAATATAAAATATCCCATATTTGAAGGCTTCGAATTAGGATAATAGATTATAAGTAATTACTATTAATAGGTTTGCATCGAACTTATTTTTCATATGTCTTAAATACATGGGCAGTTTTACTTAAAATTAAAATTTTCCTGACAAATAATTCCTCCAATAAACTTGAGATACAGTTATTTAAATGAAGTTTTGTGTTATAAACGCAATCATCCGAATGTTTTTCACAACAAACAAAAAGGATTTATTTCTTATTCTATAGGGTATTTCCTGTAAAAGAAGTATTACATTGTTTTGTGATATTAAACTTCTTTAGATCTTTGCCGCATCGTTTGAATTTATCTGATGTTTTACTTTCACTCTATGAGCATTTTTAATGAACCATTTTCCTTCCTTTTCCTTGATACCTTCACGCGTAAGGAATATATAACACTATATCGTTACTCTGCTCAATTAAATGTAGAACATTCGGGTGTACAAATGTTGAAAGGTCAAATTAACCCTTTATTTCATTTGGGAATAATTATTTAATTTCAATATTTACTCAAATCATATTCAATGAGGCAAGGAACAGTAATATCACTGTGGGGCGAGGCCTGATCAGATCATCTTTAGGACACCATCGCCACGTAGCTAAAGACAGTGCATCACAAATTATTTACCCTAATAACGTAAAATCAACTCAACAGCCTTACATAATTACTTAAATTATAAAATATTGTAGCACAAAGAGGAGATTGGTGATTAAAAGAGCATAATACTCTATGAAGAGAGTGTCAAGAGAAACAATATCTAAGATCCTGAAAATGACGAAGGCCAGTACTCACGTACCTCTACATATTGCTCAAGAAGTATCTTATGGAGAAAAAGTCTTATCGCGGAACACACGAGAGAAATAGGTGAAGCAAAAGTTTTCCGATGGAAGAAATCAACAGACCCCCCTCTATTTGAGACGTTAATTAACGTGAATCGCAACATTTGTCACTTCGGCTATTCCAATTTCTATCCTGACAGTTCGAGACATCTTTCTAGAGAGAAAATAATGTCACCATAATTAATGATCTCCACAAGTTTCTTTGCTTCACGTTATCGGAGAGACTGGGAATGTTTCAACTCGCGTCTAGGTGATAATGCCATCCTTCGATACTAACGTCTGAAACTATGACTTTGACAAGGAAATATTGAGGACTTATAGCTTCCAGCGACACCGTAGTTTGA
Source organism: Pachydiplax longipennis (assembly GCA_036926295.1). NCBI lineage: Eukaryota > Metazoa > Arthropoda > Insecta > Odonata > Libellulidae > Pachydiplax > Pachydiplax longipennis. Next base: position 16,009,471 of record JAVFKF010000001.1, on the reverse strand, counting down.
AACTCTCGATATCTCTAGTTCACCATTTCAGAGCGCCCAATCGATACAATTTTCAATGGCATTGGAAACATATACAAACTCACCCAAAACCTGATGAGTATAAAAAGTGAGGGTACCTTTCCAATAGCAAAATTGTACTGGACGTTTTAGGTAGGATTTCACCTGCGACTATTAGGAATTGCATATGCTGTAATTTGTGAGGACGCTCCTACGGCTCTTTTCCCATCTCATACGCCAACGAAAGAGGAACAGCCATCTGCCCATTTCCATAGAGATCTGTGTGGACGTGGTGATTTTAGATTGCTCCTCTCTATCTTTCAGTCTCCGGTAAAATAGTAAATTCAGGGCTTACCTGTGGGGTAGTAAAAAGAGAAAATTTATATCATTAGTTATCTTTGACAAATAATGTTTGAAATAATAATCAAAATAAAACAAAAGAGAGATCCTCACGTACTTCAAGGTAAGACTAACTTTTCCTGTTAAATATCAGGTGCGCTTTTCTATTTATGCTAGCTGTTGGGCACCACTTTAGAAACTAACTATAGAGGTCAAAAGTAATGTGTAGTAATTTCCATTGTCTCAATAATTTCAGTGTTATAACACCTACACAAGTTTTTCTACTACTGAAGTGTTTATAATTATTTGAGAGAATTCTAAATTAAATTCGCCAAATAGAACATAACATATATTCATATTAAATGTACATAATATTTAAAATTCAAGAAGCTTTAAAGTAGATCGGATATACATATATAAGCTTACAAGCAAATTTTTCACGATTATTTACAGAGCACAGAATGTATTTCAGCTTTTGAAGCTGAGATTGTAATATTAGTAACTAGCAGTACGGAAGAATTTTTCTGAGAATTACTCTATTATTTTCTTATATTAATTCTTATATTATTAATATTGACTACTATAAGTACTTATGCATATAAATTTTTAGGGAACAACAGAAAATAAAAAGTAAATAAGTATATTAAAATTGATATTATAAAACTAGATATAGTAACGCCAAAAAGTGGTTGTATTTTAGTTTCAAATTCTCACTTTTGGGCTTGAACTCAATTAAATAACTATTTACAAAAAATGTTCACTGTTAATTTAAAACTGAATTCTGCGCGATTCCTAATTTAATATGTTGTTATTCCTTTATAATTAAATATTTCAATTTGGTACATATTCTCACCTAAATTTCCTAGGATATACAAAGCAAATCTCAGAATCTCTGATTCCACCATGAAGAAGAGCATCCTTTTCACTGGGTACCACGATTTTTAAAGTACTTATCCTCAAAATGAGCCGCTATTCCGTGTTACTAATTAAAATGTAACGCTCTGAGTGCATTTGCTTCTTGCCATTCTATGCGATACCTATCTCGGACCTGAAGTAGCTGTTTGCCGAATGAAAAGGTTTTGAAACTAAAACTCATTTCCCACTTCGCATTCGCATGAAAATTTACTGTTAGAGAATATCAGGCATAAAACGAGCTTCAGCAGGATTAACAGCGTTTCATAAGATAAGAGATAGAGTAAAATATGGTAACAAAATTATTATTCTAAAGGAATTCGTATTTTAATTATTCAATCTACATTCTGCGCGAGACAGAGAACCTAATATGTGCAAACATAAAAGCTTCGTATATCAGAAATTTCCTTTCAGAGCGCTACTTTCGAGGAGAAAGTCCTATTCTATGAAAGTGCTTTGCAGAGTGGCAAATCAAAGATGTTTTCCATTCTCACTGATGGATAATTAATATAAGAATAATGTTATTAAATATGTAAAAATTGATTAAAAGCTCAAAAAACTCTAAGAACCATAAACTATATAATCTCCATAATTTAATCCCCTACATTAGAAGCGTAGATAAATTTTTTAACATGCAGTTCTTGATAAATTTTCATCCATTTAATGTGTTGTCAATAATCCAACAACTATTACTTCAATGATTTCAGTGCACACTTGCTTATTTTTCATATAATTAGAGAATGAAAGAGAGCCAAAAATGTTACTATAATGATAAACAACCCTCATTCACTTTTCTCTCGGAAGTACACTCATTTACCTAGGAATTGAACATAGAGCTAGACCTATTTCCAGCAGTACAATCCAACTATCGCACTACTCTGTGCCAACACAAAGGGAAAAAAATTAAATTCGCGCGGGTCTTGCATACGAGAGAATAGTAGGATTTCAATAACGTTTCCGATTTCATTTTAATGCGGTTTTGATGTTAATATAGCTCCGATGCAAAGCAATTCCGAAGCTGAAACGCTTCCGATCCTTTTAAAAAAGATCGTTCCAATTCCGATACCCAATGGAAAGGATATTACAAATCCAATGCACAATATTCGGAGTGAATTCCGTAAAACGATACGATCTTTTATCGAGTTAAATTTATCCCTTCCCATCTTTTCTAACGGTGATATTCCCGCAGAATTTGATTTCCCCTCACATAAAATTTATCCGTTAGAGTAAGATAATTGATGGTAATTTATGCTTGGAAGGCATCTCAGAAAGCACTAGGTGAACGGAAACCGACGAGTTGGAAAGAAATCAATCTCCGGAATGAACGAAATTGCCGCAAGCTCTACATTTTACGCGACTCATTGAGTCAATGTCAGTGTAACTTTTCTTCGTAGAGAGAGTCCTCGGCAGGAGATACAATTTTTTTAATTTTCCCGACACTTCCTTATCAGAAAAGTTTAGCCCCCAATTTTAATTGCTAGATCTTACATTCGGAAGCAGAGATGAGTTACTTTCTCTCTCGTGGGAAAAATTAAAAGTTTTTATTGGCCTCTCGGGGGAAGAAAAGAAAAATAATAAATAGAATAAGGTGGAATCAATCAAGGTGTAGTTTACAGTATCGAAATCTGAATTTTGGTAAATTTTCAAACAACTGTATTATATTAATGATTTAGCTTATTTTTAAAGCTCAACAATAACCACTTTTATACTGGGAAGATTAAGTTATATTATCAATTGATATTTTTGTACTTTGATATTATGTATGTACCTGTGCTATTTTGAAAGATTTAAATTTTGCTATTTTTTAAAAGATATATGTATAAACAAAATCGCATAAAATTTTAATCATTCAACTGATATAGTCCCTCAAATCGCACATCAAAACTGCGAATTATTTTCGAAAGTTGACAGTTCAAAGAATTCACTTAGAATCAGAAGCAAATAATGGATATCAAAATTATCGTTGAGAGAGAACATGCCATGGGGAAGCTTGATTGGCATTTCGCAGAAATATTTCAGTTCAGAGCAATGTTCAATTTCGTCCGATCAAAAAAGAAACGACACGATTGATTTTCGGCCGACGTAAAAGATTAAATTCTGAAAATTTCCAGTACATACCTCAAAATAAACTTGTCTTTCACCCCATTATACACCGATTTATGGCGAGATTCATTGGAATGCAAATTAATACATCACGCACCAGAAGCAACATTGAGAGCATCATTGAACTTTCTTTTACCCTAATTATTTTTATAGCCATCGATTATTTATCTCCAACACCTGAAGGCAGGGTGTTTCGGCTTCATTCCCGCCCTAATAAGATTGCCCCTTTAATGCCTGCGAGCCAACATTCTTTCTTGTCACTTCCACTTTAAAAACGTTTTTCCTCCCATAATTCCGCTATTTTTTTATCCCTTCGGCCGCCTTCCGTTCCTGCTTGGGTTAAATGACCATATAACTCGCCTCCCACAATATTCTCGTTGAATTACGTGTTAATTTCTATCCCTAGCGTTAACCAAATGGCAATTCTTCTATCACCGACGTTCTGTATAAAATATAAGTCGCTCAAGATTTTCACCAGCGACACTTCGGTATCTCTCCGGCGTTAAATATGTGCTGCATCTAAATTAACATTCCTCCTACCAGAATGTTTTATTTCCTGTCTCGGATAATTCTAGGAAAAACTTTCCCCGTTAATTTTTCTTTCGTTATCTCAGCCACAGGGTAGACGCAGGAAGAAGGCATTATCTGAAAGCATTCCGAAATGAACTAAAAAATTCAAATTCTGTAACTTTATATTGAGAGTGTGCTCATGGTCAACTTTTTGTAGGAAAATGTATGTACAACTGCAGTTTAAAAATACCCATTTGCGCTGCAGTTATATTTCACTTTCGCATGACTTAAACTGCTGAATCGTCGCCCTTGAAAATCTTTACGGATCCCTGAACAATTTCGTATAGCATTCAGTCTACAGCAGCAGCTTACGCAGGCCAAAAAAAGAAAACATTTTATTATGCCTGGAATCAATAGCTATTTAAGGGCCACTTACTCCAAAAATTCTATCAATTTGCCTGCATCAGTATAAGTTTTAAAGATACAACATAACCAACTATTATTCGTCAATTTAACATTTAAATAAACTGGTCTACTTAAATTCTCTGCATTTTTGGCGCAATATGAACGTTTTTTTTTCAAGTTTTCTCACCCTAAATTAATTGATTCTCATTCTTGATTAAGCTCTAAATTAATATACTTATAAATAAAACATAGCATTCTATATGTCGCGATACTTTATGCATAAATTAATAAACTTAGTAATTTATTATGGTTTTCCACAAAGTTCCGCCAGAACATAAATATTTTAAACTTTATGCGCTTCAATACCAACATAAATACCGCATATTTTGTAAATACCTCAAGAACTCTCATCAAGACCTCAAGAACGCAGTATTTGGATCGTACTGGTTCTTTTTCTATGTATAAGTTGAGATCAACACCATCAAGAGAAAAACCGAAAACCTATTTCGTAAAGATCTCGTAAAGAGGGTATATCCGAGTTCATTAAGCTTGGATATACCCTCTGTAGATTTGTCGTGGGTTTCCCACATTATATGAAAGACATGCATGACGTCTTTGCAACAGTGGAGGATGGCAAAAAAAATTCTAAAATTCGGTATACTAATAATTTTATGGAGCCTAAAAATCATTCTCATAATGTTCATCTCAAATCTCAGATTATTACATATCAAAAAATAGAAAAAGAGTAACGGCATAAGATTAATCCATCAGCAGTAATGAGTAAAATTCAGATCCATAATTAAAAATCTATAATAAAGATCCACAATTGAAGATAACCTTTGAAACAGCAGAAACGGTGACAAAAGACTCTCCTCTGAGTAGACCAGATAGGTGATGAAAGTGGCATTGAATTTGGTAAAACGGATGGTATGAGGCACTACGGGAGGCTGATCAATGAGAAAATAATTCAAAGGGGAAAGATCGCTAAAGGCTTGCGGTCAGAGCACTGTCCCTACCTGATACGGGCAAATAATTACCACTCTGGCCCGAAAATCCAGTCGACCCCGATTGACCCTTAGGCGTCCATTGATCCCAAAGGTTCTAAAATTGAACCCTTGGATGTCAATATGAAATCTCTATGGAGACACCTAATTTAACTAGGATGTATCTATGACAAGCGGTCTGTAGCAAGGTTATCAGAGAGGTAAACTGAAGGTTCCATGAAAGGCTTAAAGAACAAATATCCACAAAGTGACATTTATAAGAATATGTTTTCCTATTTAGATTTTCAGCAGGTATGGAGGGAATATAAAATATCACCTTTTGAAATGCATTTCTCTTTTACTGAATTTTCCAAAGAAATCCTTTAATGCGATGCTTCTTTGGAAAATATCCTTGGATAAAAGATCCAAAAGTTCCAACTGGTAGTAATTTACAAGCAAAAAATATTATCTTCAACTCATTCAAAATTAAAACGGAAGTTTCTGTAATATTAAACGTTTTTGGGGAAATTTGCGAAATTTTATTCGCTATGAAGAATTTTGAACGAAACGGCTAAGTAGCAGTTTTTACTGCAGGAAGTTTTCCGAAATATGCTTTGTGAAAAATTTTTCGAATTCCCTTTAACATAAAATCTGACTCTTTTGTCATGTAAAACTTTCGTTAAGTCCTCGTATAAATTTATTTAGAAGGAAATGATACCTGTGAGAAAAGTATTCTGGAGTCGAGAATTTAATATGTTCCATCATCTTATCCATTCTTCAATAACTATTCAATCTGCGTTTTTCTCAAGATGAAGGATGCTATCAATCTTCACTTAGGAATTTGTTTTAGAACTGTGCCTTGAATTCTTCCTTGAGTTTTTTGATCCATCCCTCAGTTATGTGAACGATTTTTTCTCACTTATTCAAAATGTTCCCATGTTCTAACGATAATCTTCGATTCTTTTACATTTTTTCAACAACATCGAATCGGTACATGATCAGCTGTCACTATCTAGCAAAGTGTTTTCCCCGTAAGGAATACGCGTCAAGTTCCGGATCAGCTACCATTTTGTTCCCTGCCTTCCCGCGTCCCTGCCTCCAATTCCACACAAAAACAAATTTCTCTACTCCTTCCTGTTATCAGCATCTGATTTATAGAATTCTATACCGCATCACATAAAACAATCTCCATCACTGCATACATCAAAAGTTACAACTATTTAATTACTTTTTAAGTAAATATGAAGGATTTTCTGTGTTCTCTTTCTTACATATCGTGTGAATTAAATATTTCTACTGTTAGTTTTGTCATTTTTCTTATTTTTATCTCATATCACTTCAGATTTATATGTGATATGAGAGCGGTTACATTTTTTGCATATACGAGTCATAAAGTTACATTCAACGGAACAAATGATTATGACCGATTTGGTTGGGTCAATTTGTTTGGGATATGGGATTTCTTTCCATAATCCTTACACTAGCCCATCTAATCTTGTCAGTATTGAAACGGCACCTCTTCTGTATTATTTCTTCACTGTTGACAAATTCGACCAACATATTTATGTTACATCTTGGGCGATCGTCGCGTAGTTGACTGTCGCCCAACATTTGCATAGCCAACATATTAAACGCTCTCGGAAGACAAACAAATGATGATTTGACAAGGAAGGACTTTCACTGTTGTCCAGTAATTTGACGTAATTTATTATTTTTATGTCATTACTCATCAGTGGCATTATGTCATTATAATTGCTGACTTATTCACCTATGTTTTGATTGAACATACGTTTATTATCAATTTGTAAATGATTGTTTGTTTTTTTTACAGTTGTCAACTTGAAGCAATTGTACAAATGTGTGGTAACGGTGTGCGTTGTGAAACTGAGATGATTATCGCGCCATATTAACTTTATCTGTACCTTTCTCATGTCCATTCATCAATTCTAAAATTCTTTGAATAATTTCAACGATGAAGAAGAAGATTTTAGATCGGCATAAAAACCGTTAATTGTAGGAGAATTAATTTTTCTTACATTATTAAATTCAGAACTTCCACATGTTATGAGGTGACGTAGTAATTTCTGTAAAGCTGTGAGGTTTCGAAACGTCGGCGATTCGGAGCGCGAAACGGATTATACTCTTTGATATAAAAGTCAAAAACTCAAGTTCTATTCAAGATATCGCATCGAAACAAACTGCAAATGAGAATTATAACATTTATCTCGATTTCTCTTGAGACAAGTTCTTCCTCACGTGAGAAACCAAAACGTTTTAGGCGACGTATAAATTGGACTGCAAGACGAATTTTTTCTTGAGTTACGTTCCAACTAAATAATTTTTTACTAAGATTTGGTTGCTCTAAAATTAATCTCATGTAACTTTTATGCATTCAGATGATACAATGAGCGATGGAAGAAAAAATCAGCATTTTATGTTGGATTGTGAGAGAGTAATGGCAGTTTCAAAAATGTTCACAGGTGAAAACTCGGCAATTCATTCAATTTTCGCTTTTAACTTTGTTGTTTCTGCTATAAATGCATAAAAATTTCACTGTTGTGTTGATAGAGTTATTTTCATTCAAATTTCATCAGAAATTAAGTTTGAATCGGTCAATGTAGACTACGAATCTTAATTATACCCGTCCGAATCCGTAACTCCGCGTAAAGGCGACGCGGCGCTAGGCTAACTTCTCCGCTTACGGCAAATTACATTGAGCTTTTCCCCCGTAAGCCCTCCATAATAACTGGAATCTTGAAACGGACAATAGAAGAATTCCTCACAATCTGATAGTATTATGTATGGAACCCACGTTGTTATGACCGATTCTCTACGCCTCCGAAAATAAATTGAGTGACGAGAGTTTTATTGAAGAATCCACCGTCCCTGAGGTAATTAAAAAAGAGTGGGCTTTTTATTGAGACTCTCCCTGGTGGGCTGGAGAGAAACAGACCTCGCTATGCGAAGTTACGCCCACTCGAATAATTTGATGCTTCCGACAAGCTGTTTCCGTTCCACTGAAGAAAAGTGCCACGGCATCGCATCTTTAACGTCGATTCTTCAATCATTTATGAAACGTCTGTATGCTATGATGTATTGATGACTAAGAGGGAAACGAAATGGAACATGTCTCAATTTAACACTGGAAGCAATTTTTCAATTCATTTCATAACGGTCTAACTGGTGGTAACGTCTCAATCAGCATATAAAGACTTGTGGAAAGGGGTTACTGCCTCATAGGCCTCAGAAATCATAGTTATCTCTAATAGAAAAATTTGCTCTTTATTCCATATATCACCTGGAACTGAACCAATTCTTTCTTGATATTCCTTTTCCTTGAAGTTATCCGCCCGAAGGCTGGTAGAAGCCTCATCTCCATTTAATAACTATCAAAATCTCGAGAAATTAAATGAGGATTATTAAGCAAGATGAGGACTGTGGTACATGTTGTAAGTATATAATTTACCTTTCCACTACTTTTCCTGCAGAGTCTGAATGCTGTGAAAGGAAAACGTAAAGGTAAGTGCTGCAGAATGATCCTAAGAACCATGCTTGTCAAAGGGGTTTATCAGAACTGACGAAGATGAATGCAGTTTTCATATTATCCTATCCAGGAGAGAAATTCAGCCAAAACTAAATTAAAGATAACCTTTCTCGTTTTCTGTGACAGAAGAAAAATTAAAAATATTCCGATCTAGATAAATTTAAAGTAAATTTTTAATTCCAAAATGTCTTACACGTCAATGAAGGTTGTATTTTCGGGGGTACTGAATATTTCCACCAACGGAAATTCTGGAATAATTACGATTAAGTTCCATTTCAAGCAACAAATTTACTTCTTTATAAAGAATGACAGGGGGCCTTCATTTTCCTTAATGCCATTTCACTTCCTCACCGTAGTAAAAGCAATTCCACTAGCAAGAGTCTCCTTATACCGGTAATTTAAGAATAAAACTGAACAAGCAATTCAGTTCTATATTATTTTCCTTGAAATATTTAAGAAAAGATTCCAAAGTAAAATTAAGGATTAGTTCGCTCCTACCTCTAAGACCGATAGCTCTATATTATTAGTTGAATAAAATTGCAATTTTTTCCATTTATCCATTACATGGTATTTGTTTTAAAAGCACAGGATAGAGGCTCATTTGTAGTCTAATTCCGTCTAGTAGGGATTCCTGGAAGGGAAAGGAAAGATAAACTTGTGGAATGTTATTCCAGGGAACAAAAGATGGAAAAATTCATGAATAACATTTTCATCCATCTATGAATATGCGTCATGTTTTTACTGAAGGGAAATGCGTTAGATAACCATAGACTGCCATATAACGCGGATATGCAAAGACTCATTCGTATATAATTTAAATTAAAATTAATATTAATTTAATTACATGTCTCAGTCTCATTAAAATTCGTTTTAAACGTCAAAATACTGAATAATCAATCACTATTTTTGTTGATAAAAACAGCTTTCTATCTGTGTCTGTCGATTTTGTGTACAAGAATTTTTTCTATTACCAGGTTTCACAAGCTTTAGTTTTCTTCGCGGAAAGCATTGTCAATTTTATTCATATTTTTAATCCAGAATGAATAGTTTGAGTTTAATTTGACGAATTTCAATTACGTTAATTAAAATTTTAATTTTATCTTCGACCATTGAATATTTTAATTGAAATTTGAAAGCCCGTCACAGACCGCACGTTTTCGCAACTCGTGTATTAACGTGTTTCTTTTAGAGTTCTGCGGACATTTTTTCGCTTCAGCAAGAGAATTTTCTAAACTAATACACATCAAATCAGAAAACATCGCGTCGTCCGAAAGGGAAACGCAACTGCTTTGACAAATTCCATTTTTTTTTCTCTTGATATCTTGCTTTACGGACATTGATTGATGAGTCGAAAACTTTTAGCTATATTGTTACGCCCAGTGTTTCTGCATGAAGTTTCATCTCCAACATGGTATGACTCTTTCGATCATTTATGGGGTGTAAAAGGAAACTTGTGTTTCTCGATTCTTAAAAAAAGTAAAGGGTTCATAAAAAATACAAAAGGGTCTTCCACATCATAAGCAAATATAAATGTCTTCACGCGTAATAATTTATCCTTGCACATATATAACACCTCTTTACATGATAACATTCCCACGGAACGTAATATATCTCTGAAAAGGAAAGGTACGAATAAAAAATACTCGCTGACTCCCTGGGAGATCCTGCATTTTGAGTCCGTTCACAGCAAAACGCTATCACGTGACGCCATCTCCAAAACAAATTCGTGCGTAGGTCGAAACGCTTTATGAAAGGTATCGAATGGGTTACAATTAATGGGAAATGTTCTGCGACAGCCAATTAGATAGCGAGTGAATGTATGAATTAATTTATCGGTACAAGGAAGATGCATTTTAAAGCTATCGTAGCGAACAACAGGCATATTGGCCTTTCGAATCAGATGACACCAATTATCAGAGGGAATTCTGCAAATGGAATGTGCGTTCTCAATAATAATGAAGAATCATATTTGTCGAAAATTATTTAGAGCTAAAACATTTCGTTAATGATTAATGGCGCAGCTTGGATGACTAAATCGTTGTTAGGAGGATGCAACAACAACAAAATGTTGCGATTAACATGATTAACTATTTATGTTACATTTAGTTTGAAATTTGTAACGGATTGACCCTCCGTGATACAATAATCAATATGATGGAGGATTCATAACTTATCTCGCGAAATATTTATCTAAAGAGAATATACCCTAAAGTAATATTTTTATGAAATTGGGGTTAAATTAGTAAGTTCAGAACCAAATGTAATCCAGATACAGAATACCTTCGTACTTCAAGTTTAATAAAGAATTGTTACCTTAAAAAAGTTCATCAATTCGGTGCAATGGATATGACCTGAAGTAATCCCAAAAGAATTAATGGTAATACATGAAAAACGAGCGTTAATTTCAAATAAAATTTGAGAATAAATTGTTTGTGATTTCGACATGACATAAAAGATTCAGCTAGCTAAGTTTAAAATACTTATTTTTCTTACGTTTAATTTCTATAAGACCCTAAAAACTTATGAAATAAAGATAACTATTAAACGTTTAAAATGATAAATAAAGTAAGAATATGGCAGATGTTGACAACATCCAAGACTGGGAATATTTATGATGATTTAGGCGAAAGAAAGACGATCTTTTGAAGGACAGCATTACAAACCAGGACTAAGTCCTTGAATCTGACATGCTGAAAATGAGATGTAGTAACAAAACACAACATTTCCATTGAAATTTCACTTTATATTCGGTCATAACGAGCTACAATCCCACGAGATGAGATTAGAAAACATAAAACCACGAGGACAGAAACGAAATTTATAACGATATAGGTCAGAGGTCGCAAAAATTCTACTCGCGAGCGTCATACGTCTTTTTGCTCACAAGTATAACTCTGTGGTAAGATTGAAAAGGAAAATATATCGTATATTAATGTGTTTTGTATACTATATAAAATGCGTTCATAGATCTCAATATTCGCTACATATTCTAGCGATTGATCGTTCTTTCGGCATCCATTTCACCAAACGGAAGTTGAGTAGCCAAATTACCAACACTAGACTGGAATCGTGCCTTAAAAAGTTTTGCTTTACAATGTCTTGCGATTAAAACAATTAATAACATCACTGTGATATTTTTCAGTCATATAGATTTACCGTTTACGACTATTATGTGAAAATTTCCGACAAAAAGGCTACAGATGATAAATACATTTCAGTAGGAATTTCAGTAACATTTCTGTGGTGCGAGCTTAATTTTTGTAAAAGCTGACTACTATTAAGATCGATTTGTTGAGCAAATTGAAATAAATTGAGATTAATTCACAACCTGATAAAAACTTACCTTAAAGACAAATAAAGATCATATGTAAGAAAACGGAAATTTTATTTAAAAACAGAGGCACCTACACATTATATTATCCTAATTAATTTGATAAAATTTATCAATACTTGATTAAATTAATATCGGTTAAGATAGATGCTACCCCTTGAATGATTGTGGAATTGCTGTGAAGAGTAATAGAAATTATGAGCTGCTTGCCAGTCTGATTATTTTTGATTAAGTTTGCCGAAACTGGTCGTATTTTTGATACTCTTGTGGTACTGTAGTAATGATTTTATTTTTATATAACTTTGCAATATACATATATCCATTTTCTTGGTATATTCTGTAATTTTCACCACCCGCATACCAAAAGAATCTAACTTGCAGTGTTCAGCTCTAATTTTTTTATCTAAGCCTTAAGCTTTTTTCGATTCTATCCCACTCTTTAGGACGTGATGAATGGAATTTTAAGATACACAAACCCACCACGAGAGGACGAAAAAGTATATACATCCGATGAAAATTCCCATTCTGGAGATGAAAGGAAGGCGTAAAAATGATTAAGTAAAGAAGCATTGATTTCGAAGAGGAAGGATCGGTCCGAAAAGATATTTGTACAGGAAACACGACTAGATGTATAGACAGGAATGCGTAAGGTGAGGATGTTTGAAAGGGGAAAGGAGCCGTTGGGTTTGAGAGTATTCTTCTCGGATGCTTTCTCCTTGGAAATACCACCTCCCCTAGGGGTACGCATCAACCCCCTCAATCGATGGAGCTTTTTCTGGTATCATTTGGAGATTTTCGACCCTTCCGCTCGGTGACCGAAGGAGGTATCAGATTTAAAGGAGCACTGCCCGTTTTTAAAGGCCGCTTCATTAACAAAATTAAGTTAACCCCATCGAGTGCTATCATTTCATTAAGGTCGTTCGCTAAGGGATTCTCAGTTGATTTTCTACTAAGGAAGGGTCCTAATCGATCTTAGCCACGAAACCAGGTGTTACAGCGAAGACAAGGGCGACTGGATGATCATAACTTAACAGCTATTAACAAAATCACGCTTGATAATAATTATATCACGCCTTTATTTAAGAGCTAGAGTGAGACTTACTTGTCCCTTTTTACAATTAATATTACTTTATGTAAGATTTAAAGAAATAGATTTTGAGAAATATAACAAACTAAAGGCAGAAAAATAGGAAAGGCTCGGTCGAAAAGATTTATTTTCGACTAATACTAATTTTGATAGCGCTCAAACACTACATATTTGCATGCTAATCAATCGAGGAATACTGAAAAAAGTCATACGTTGGATCCTCAGTTCGCTCAATTTCCTAAATTTTGGAAAATATGGCAAAAAAAACAATATTATAACTTAAAGCTAAAAATATGCAGGTAACAAAGTATGGAAAATAAAAAAGTTACTTCGGCAGTGCAGCATTTACCATAGTGCCTCAGAATGAAGTAGCTGAGGTGGATCCATGAAGAAAATAACGAAATATTCCGATAATAGTGGACGAGGGAAAAATAATGGTGAATAAATTTTCCTGGAATCTAGTTCACAATTAAAACCTATAATTTAACCATCTGGCTACAAAAATGTTCACTCCTTTTAAGTAATAATCTTTTAAATGGCCTTTTTCAATCCCAGGCTGCGACTTAAAAACGCATATCAAGTGCAGAATTTCGATTATATTTCAGTATCACAAATAATTTTCCATTTACCATTTTGGATTTTCGCCGCGTACGACTTATTAGGTAGTCTGACAATAAGATACAGTAGTCATTAGCGAAAATAAGATACCAGTAATTTTTAATCACAACGAAGACGAAAACGTGAAATTATTAGTATTTCAACAGCAGCAGAAAGGACAACGTGGAAAGATTTCCAATTATTTGAGTGAAGCATACCCATTGAATCCAAATTTTACGCGGATTATATCAGCGATTCTCAGAGATAATAATCGCCGGTCCCTGATCATCGTTATTTTTGCGCAACAGGAGACGGAAACAGTTCGGTCACAAAAGAACGCCGCCCACCGAGCCGAGCAATTGACTGGTAAATACCAGTTTTATAGTACATATACCGTCAAAACTTCCTGAATTCACATGCATCGGAATATACAAAAAGAAGATTTAATAGAAAGGGTAGGGTACTTAAAATTTACAAGATCATTCCACTTTCAAAGGTGATTGAAGAGATTAAATCCGCTGTGATTTGTATTGCTAATCTATATCTCCTTCCGGATTCTCTACATTTCTCCCCAATTCAATAATAGTACCAAGAGGCGGAGTCAATAAGCAATTTTACCTTGTATCCTGATAGGTCCAATAAAATTTCAAAAGCAATATTTAGTTTGCATGTATTGGTTGGAAATATTTCAAAATGATGTGATTTAACGCTAGATTTACGTTTTATGTAGGTTTTAACAAGTATTAAAAATTAACGTTCTCTCATTGTTTTAATGAAACATGAAAGATGAATGAAATCTCATTTCAACGGGACTTATAGAAGCTATAAAATTAAGCAGCAAACCTTTGTTTACTTATGTGTTGTTCTCATACTATTCTGTGCTATACTTACATGTTCGAAAACTATATACACAGCATTTTTAAACGCATCCTTCTGAAATCCATAATTCCATTCAACAATTAATCTTTTGTAATTTCTATACAATCAATTTCCTCTTAAAATTTCATATCTCGGTAAAATAGTACTTTCATTCTATGCAATTGCAGCAGGTTGAATCGCTTCCATAAAATTTATTACAAAAATATTTGCGTAATAGTTAAGTTTCTGCTTCATCAAAACGCTTTAAAGGGTATAATATAACTTTCAATCGTTAAATATTCTTTTGAAAATTATCATCGACCGCGAAATGTCTCTGCTTTATCATCATCATCATAGGTCATTCAATCCGTAGATTGGTTGACTGCAGCCCTCCATTCCTCTCTATCTAAAGCTAACTTTACTACATCCTGATATCTCTTCTTTCCTATATCTCTCTTTATTTGGCTAATATATTTATCCCTTGGTCTTCCTCTTGCTGCTTTTCCTTCTATTTTCCCCTCAAGTACGTTCCTAACAAATCCATTGTGTCTCAAGACATGTCCAATCCATCTGGTTCTTCTTTTTCGGATGATGCTCCATATTGTTTTAATCTCTTCTATTCTTCTGTATACTTCTTCGTTTCTTACCTTATCTGTCCATTTGATCTTCAGCATTCACCTCCAGCACCAGGTTTCGAAGGCTTCTATTCTTCTCTGGTCCGCTTTCCTAATGGTCCATGTCTCTGATCCAAAGAGTGCCACACTCCAGACGAATGTTTTCAAGAATTGCGTCTGCTTTATCGACTATGAAAAGGCATTTGATAGGGCCATTCGGGATATTTTGTTAGGCCATCTAAGTGAGACAGATATAGACTGGAAAGACAGAAGATAAATATAGCACATACATATCCAACAGGAAGTTGTTGTAAGAACTGGGGGCCACAAAATAAAGGAATTCCCATAGAAAAAGGAATTAGGAGGAACTGCTGTAGGTCACCATGTCTCTTCAACTTTTACACAGACTACTGGAACTTTTACTAACTACTGGAACTTTTACTAACTACTGGAAGAAGCTCTATGAGACATGGGTGCCATCCTAACGTAAACACTGCCAAGAATAAATTACACTGCCAATTAAAATATTACTTTCACAATTATTTCCTATAAGCCAACAGATTGCTTATTCTTGTGCCTGTTGAGTGAATATGTTTGAGTGAAGTGCGACGATGAAAAAATGAAATGATTTACTTGCTAGGAGGCAGAAATTGGGATCATTCGATTTGTTTCGATAATTTTAATAAGACACACATTCGTAGGATAAATCATAATCTATTGCACGGCTTCTAGATATAACGATAAAAATCTTTGATAGACGAGTTATTTTCGGAGTCAACTAAAACAATACTTTGAATTTTTCACATTTTTCAAAAATTATGGAAAATATAAAGTATTGTTTAGTTGGTTCTAGATGGCGTCCTACAAACTTTGGTTAGAACACTTGGAGTTTTCACGAATAAGTTTAAATTACGGAACTAGCTAAGATGCCGTAATATCTTAAAGGTAAAACTTTTAATTTTTCCATCCATATACCCATCTTTTTTCGGCTTTTTCAAAATGTCATGCTTTTAGCTTTTATTGTGTTTACCTTTAAATCGAACCATTCAAGCGGAGAAATGGAGTGATACCAAGAATCGCCATCAAGGGATGGGTTGTCAAACGAGGGACGTCTCCAGGTTGCCCTTTCCATCGACCGAACGCCTAAATACTCTACGTTGTGTACATACTTGGCGCGACTCATGAGCGACGGAATACTGCAGTTCTTTTCTCTAAGATTCCAATAACCACTGCATTGACGAGTAATGCAAACCTTCTCCTCATTCTCTTGGCGTCAAACTTTGCGAGTTTGCCAGGCCCACTTGTTCAAATTGACTGCAGGGCAACTTTAGGAATTTAATGGGGGTGTGCTGAATGGGATGAAAACCATCGAAGGTTGAAAATGTGTCAGAGCCGTTCCGCCGAAGCGTGGAATGGTTAAGGGGAGTAAATGTCCAAAGAAACTCTTGAAACCCCAAAACCCGAACGAAATCACATTCAAAATTCTCTGCATAAAAACTATTAATAAAAATAAATGTGCATTAAAAATTACCTCTATTTATCATGCATCTGAAAATTAACGAAGATGAATTATAGGTTTTTTGCTCGATAAAATTAAGACTAGTTCATGCTGCAGCATAATTACTTTAATCATCAGAGGAATATTTTCAAGAAGATACGTTCTCAAAAATGGATACATAAAGACATAACAATTTTTCCATGCATAATTTTAATTTGACGTGGGTGCTTTAAAACTAAATACTCCTATGAACTTTTGACTAATGATAAAACTATCGAATATTGAGATAACCATATATGAAAACGCAAAAGCGTTTAGAAAAATTTATAACTTATAAAGGATAAGGGAAGTGAAGCGAATTGACATATGTGGCGATTAAAAGCCAAATATATTCCTAACTATATTATTCCTCTTTTTAATTGCAACAGGTCACTTAGATTTTACCTCCTAGGTCATAGTAAACTTTTAAGGGAGTATATTATCAATTTCGTTTCATTCGTTTTTCATAGAAACCCTGGATTATTTTTATAAATTCCATAATTCCATACTTGAAACTTAACTGCTCCTTCGAATAGCTATCTATCTATAAATGATTTGCGACTAAGCACTTGTATAGCATAATTGAACTCTCCCTTTCAAATTTATCAGCTAAAAAAGGAAAGTCGACAGCGAAACATTTCCATGACTTTCAAAGTTACACATTGACACACCCTCTCCGATGGAAATTTTCAAATAAAGCCAAAATTTGTTTGTTTGTGCATTGTGCTGTAAATTCAATACACTTCGAGCACTTCTGACCCTTCAAGAGCCAAGGCAAATAACACCTGGTTCCAAGCCCCTTTTCCAATTCATTTTATTTTCCTTTTTCTCTGAACTGTTATATCCGCTTTTAAAAGGATAGCACCAAGGATTCGCCTCCGATGAAATCGGGTTCAAACCCAATGAAGAAACCCGAAATAGCTTCGACTCCAAAAAGTGTGCAATTTCCTTTGAATGTTACGAAACAGAACTCCATAGCTTGAAATTTAAATATCACATATATTTCTTTTGGAAATATATCAAACAACAGCGGATCAATTCGTCGTATTAGAAATAACACAGAAACTAGTTCTAAGGCTCAATACACCACTAAAATTACTCGATATTTAAGAAATATGGATAATTATTTATTAGAATCAGATTAGTAATAAGTAGACTTACAGTGACTAAAAACAGTCAGCTATTTGATAAGCTACTCTACGCATGAGAGTACTTTTGCCAAATTCTGTCACTTACCAGGAAGTTACACGTCCTTTCAAATTTTACTCAGTTCTGCACATCGTATTGTGTCTTCTAATAAATTTACGGAGGAAATATATTTAGAGCGAAGCGTTTCACATTCTGTAAAAGTTTTCAATACATACCATGCAAAGAATGTGTGAACATTGTTTATATGGTGTTTAAACAATTGTTTAAAAATATTATAACGACTACAGTTAATGTAATTAAAAAGAATTCTAAAAAGCAAAAATTTAACAAATGACAAATAAAAACAAAATATTTTGTCTCAGATTGTTGCGAAATTAAAATTTCGCCCAAACAACGTCCACGTGAAAAGAATATTTTCCAATAAATATGGTATGCTTGTCCTTGATTGCAAGCTCGCTATTCTATTGATGATAACTTTGATTAAATTTTAATTATTTTCAACAATTAGCAAACCCCCTCATCCTTCTTCAGGTAATCAGTACCACATTTTAGTAAATTTTGGGTCTTCCTCCTAACGGTACGCTTCCATACGACGATAAATCTTAACATTGGGTTTATTTCGACAATCGCCCACAAAAGAAATACAGGACCTCCCTCTCCACATCAAATTAAGAGAAATTGCTTAATATTGTGGTATTTCTCCTTCTTTCTTGCATTTCTGCAACAAAATATTGGACGAAAGAGGCGTGGAATGTAGGCTTCAGCCCCTTTGGGCGAATACCTAAACATTTCTCAGCGGTAGATTTCCGAGATTTGAATATTCCGAGATTCTCCGTTTGGTTTAAAGTGCTTTACCATGAAAGGATTTGGGAAGTGCAATTAACGAACTGCGCTATACATTGTATTCTCGACTGGAAATTGTAAATCGACTGGAAAGAAACTTGGGCAAAATCACCCCATTCTGTCCGTCGGTTTTCCTCTCTCCTTACTCGCAGACGTTTCCGAAATAGCCCACTGTTTTGAACGTAGACTCATTTGGTTAATTTGCGTTGCCAGGCTTTGTACCCAAAAGGAAATCTTAATTCCGCAAATTCTCGCAAAAACTCTTCTTAACTGGTGAGTACTCTTCCTTCTAGCAACGCCACGTTGTTCGTGTTTTAGGCTTCAGCGTATCCTACCTTTTGTCCTTCTCGCAAAATTGACATTTGACTTTTCCGGAATATGTTCAAAAATGAGATGAGAACTAAAGAACGATCCCATTCACTTCTGGAACGAACACTTGATAATTTTTAATTGAACGAGAAAGCTTAGAAGCAATCAAATGTCACTGGTTGCTAATAATCTCAGATACAGGTTGGGCATCATTGAAAGAAAGGCGGTTAGAAGCTAGGGTGCGACTCCTTAATAAATTTAGAGAGAGCACGTTTTCCCATGACGTAGTTGATATTATGCGACCCCCCTGTTACTTCGGCCGATCCGACAATGAGAGCAAAATAAGAGAAATAGACGCTAGAACTAGTCGATTTAAGAACTCATTCTTTCCGCGAACAATACGCGATAGTAATAGGCTAAAAAAGTAGCTCAATCGATTGGTGTTTACACCCCCTGCCACACGCCGAAAGGCGGCTTGCAGGGTATTCATGTAGATGTAGATGTAGATAATTTGGTTTTCAACGGTTTCTTTCGATTCGCAGGCACAAATGTACAGAAACCAATTTCTCAGGATGTTCGATTTTCTGCCGACGTAGGATTTTAATACACCTTTGACAGAATATTTTTTACTTGTTTATACATGCCCTTTGACGCTTTCCTTTTGAATTTCCTTTTTCTTTCCTCGTGAACTACTGCCCGCTGTAAGTCACATATTTTTTATTTCTTCATTTCAGTTCCCAAACACGTCCATATCTTACATGAGTCAGCTGTAACAGCAATTCGTGTTTCGTGCAATAGCTTCATAGCATGCACTACAGATATTTATTACATTAAAAGGCATGTGAGTCAACGAGCAAAGACATCAGATGTTCGGAAATTGGGACGCCGTTGTGACGTAAGCAAGATCTGCACTTGGCATAATTAAGTTTTCGTTTGGCAGCTAAGAGGACGTTTCTTAGAAATACTCCTCAACCCCGATTGCTTTTCAAATAAATTGATTTTACATTAAAGGAAAATTAGGGTATCCATACAAAAAAGCACAGTGAAAACTCAACGTTTATCTTTGAAAGTTTTGTTTCAGTCGCCTCTACAAGGCTTTGAAATTTTCTTCCACTCTTATATCTTAGGATACTTGACTGGAAAGAAGTAGTTCAAATAAAAAATACTCCTTAAAAATATCGAGATGAGAAAGCCTCCATTAATGTTTATTATTAAATATTGTTTCAGTCTTTACTCACGATGATTCAAGCGTATACTCGGATACGGTTCATTAGATAAACATCTGAGAAAATCAAATAGCGTGAAATTTAGAGTCGTTAAAATATGTAAATTTTATAATATAGGAATGCTTTACTTAAAACTCTTCCTTTTGAAAATTTTATAATTTCGGAGTATCTGTTTAAACTCTACTGTATCTCAATAATATCTATTTTTAATAGATAAAGGAAATTAATATTTACAGGATTCAGCATTGGACCCCCTGTGATCATGAAAGAATTGCTTTCGAAATGCGCATTAGGGATTCTGAATAACTGGTGACCGCTAAGCGATTATCCGTTTCCCGGGAATCGCCCTAGACGGTTGCCGCTGTCGGCGCTTGGAGAACCTTTGTCTCTTAGTTCATTGAACGCCGAGTTCCTTTTTTCTTTCTTCTATTTACAGGAGTAGTTTATAATGTATTTGTAACGTAGATGGTGAGCTAATATTTTATTCCATCCTAAACATACGATGAAAAATATGTCGTCTGTTTCTTGCTCCTTTTCTATTTTATACCAGATCAGCAACACTAGGTATTTTAAGTTTCTCGAAGATATTTAATACAAAGCGTGTTCCATCGGCACAAGTTGTTTCAATGACAGAGTTTTGTGTGGGGATTTGCGGAGGTAATGGACAGCATTCCGAAACATATTCCTCTTAAACTCATCCACGGAAACTTTCTAAAAGCATACCCATGGATAGATGGAGAACTCTCGCCGTCGTATTCTTTTTCTTTGTTTTGCCCAGTTGTCTTCTTAAGCGAGCGTAGTTTGAGCTACGTTGGAGAGCAGTACTAACAAAAAGTTTGTAGCTACCATTTGGAGTTTTAGAAGAGAAGCAAGTCTGAGAACAAGTCTACCTCGGCCATAGAAATAGGTTTTCCATTGTAAACAGCTCGTGAAGCAACTCGCTACTTCCATTGCAATCTATTTGGTGGCATTAAAGCAAGAAACAAATAATAGTTGAAGATTTAAGTAGTCACGTGTAAAAAATGTAAGTAATTGCAATATTGAATTTTACCTATGAGTCCTATCTAATAATACGTTGAATACTTTGAAGGTTAATTGGAAGAAATTATTTAAATATCTAACTCCCATCTTCAGACATATCAGCAGTAAAGAAAAGATGACTCGCAAATTACTTCGTAAATCAGGAAGTGAATTATTTCTCTCGTATGTAAATGGATATTATGTTAACTTTTGGGGTTTGATTAGTAATTCGTGATTTTATACCACATAAAAACACACTAACAACTCATTATTCTATACAATCTCCTTATAAATATCCAAAAAGAATCGCGGACGTGAAAACTAAGTCCATCTAAGAAAGAATAACTTCATAGTGTAAAAAACCGTTTAACCTTGGATTAGGCAATTCACTGAAGCAAGGGAAAGTAAAAACTTAACTGTGCATTCCTAGATACATATTATATCAAGATGGATCCCTAATTTAATGAAGAATTTTAAATTATTACTTAATATCTCAATACTTTGAAGCTTTGCTTAAGTACACAATATTTAGAAAATGATATTAAATAATAGTGCGATTAACTAATTATTTTATTATTATGAGCATTTGCGCACTTAGAATCTTACTTAATTAGTTAAGAATCTATAAATTATTCTTCGTGTATATCATAATTATGATTACTAATATAAATAGGGTTTCTTAATCATACATTTTTGACGAGTAAATTTTGAGTTCAGTTAACGTATTTTCATCCAATACTATATTCTTTTAAAACGTTAATCATTTGTAAACAAATTAAATAAAACTTATAGAGTAAATCAACAATTTAGGTTGATAGAAACAGGAAATCACATTTTTGTTACGTCACCAAACAATTCCAAATTACTAAAAATAAATTTCTGCGATCCAATTAAGCTAATTGTGGCGAATGTAGAGCGATGCTGAGAATCGCCCTTATAAAAACAATATGAATATGTAGATCATTTATAAAAGGCTGGGCGAGAAAATTAGCATGAGCAAACTCTGGGAGTTCTTGTTCCGATTTCGAGTCCGCCACTTTCCACGGGAGTAATCGTCGAGGCGTGACCTTCAAAGTCACAATTGTTGCCCTTCGCTCAAATGAGGTCACCGACCATTTCGCTCGAGTGTCGCTTCAACTCCGCAAACTGAATCGTTCCATTCAAATTAAGAATGTCACCCACTTTTTCAGTATATTGACATTTCACCAAAGGCGACTCACTGGATTTGCCGTTTCATTAAATTAGAAATAACTGATTAATAACAATGTAAGAATAATTGAAGGTCCTTAACGATAGAAATTCAATCGCTTAAATTCATCCTGATTTCTTGTTATACTATTCAGAATTCACTACATATCAGAAGTTACTATCAATTTACATTTACATTTAAACCCTGCAAACCGCTGCTAGCGCATGGCAGGGGGTGTAAAGCACCAAAAACCCTATCTACCCTTGACTGCTATTGGCTTCTGTAATACTTCGATACTTAGAAAAATGTTTCAAGATATCATAATTTGAGTGCTTACACACTTACACACTACGAATTAACGAGAGTCAATGAACACCACACCATAAATTAAAATGATTAAATAACAGGAATTTCGATGCATCGTATCACCCTGATGATAAAAAACGTAAGCTACAGCGCAAGTAGAAGTATGACTTGTGTTTTCTTCCCGATAGAGGCCTTAAAAGCCGTATTATAAAATTCGCCGTCTCGGATACGACGTGAAATTTTGTACCAGTACTTTATTTGACAGTTTTAAAATTTCTTCTTTCAAACGTTGGACAGGGCATGATATCTCGGGTCTTTCCCTTGAGGAACTGAATTTCTTAAACCAAACTGACAAGAAACCGAGTTACCGAGAGCGTGTTTGTAGCATTCTCGAGCACGCGACCTTAAGCACAAGTACTACTGACTTTGTAATCGAGCACTGATCTCTCACGCAATGAAGAGGTAATACAGTTCACCTTTCGAACCGATTAACCAACATCGTTCCACTTAGTCACTCGGTCTGATTTCGTCACCTATTCGGAGACAGGAAAATCGTTCCAAGCCGGAAAGTTCCCTTAAAATTGTAACTGAAACAAGGACATTTTCTTAGAAATAGATGAGCCTACACCTTCACCTTTCTAAGAACATGACGATTATTCCTCGATAGATTTCCGTCCGATTTCCTGTGATGAATTCCAAGACTTAATTGAAGCGATGCAAAGGAGGAAAGCTAAGGGAATATGCAAAGAGAATGCAGATATCAAAATTAAGATTATAATTATTCATAAAAAACATCAGTATATTTCGTATCACATCAGTTTCAATGTTCGTACACCATCACTATGTGCAACTTACAGCTGAACATAGCTTCCAGTCTTCCCTATATTTTCTAAAACGTAGGATCATATGTAATAAGGAGACTCAGCAGTCTCAATCTCGCCTAATAAAGACGATTTATAACTATTACATGTATTTATTACTAAATTTTAGAAGTAGAAGTAGTAGTCTGAGACTCTGCCCCATTTCCACTTTCCGGACCTGAAAAAAGAATACTAGCTCAGAAAGTTGAAAACCTCGCTTCCAGTTCCGATCAAGTCTATATTTTTCGCTTCCTTTTCTCCTTGGGTTTTTAAGACGCATTGCAGTATGCGCAAATTTATTTCCCAATGCTTATTCCTCGATATTAAAGTACCAACATCATTGGAATTGTGAATAAAAGAGGTAAAAGTAACGGATGAATGTTACATAATTATTTATATCTTGTACAAGAGAACAATGAAGAATACAGCCGAATACAAAAGATTACGACGGCAAGAATATTACCGTAAAATGCCTCGCTGATTCATGCTTGCATAGTACTGAGGATGTGTGAAAGAAGAATACCTTAATGTAAGAAAGTATTGGGCGGATGAAGTGGGAAAGGAGGCGTTACTTAGGAAGGAGGAGAGGAAACATGAAACAAAGAAATGAAGGGCGCTCGCTTAATATAGTCACGAATCTGACTTAGCGGAAATAATATAGGCTCATCGATAATGATCCCCATCTAAGAAGAGAACCATTTTACTTTTTTCAGGTCAAGAAAAATGACCGCCTCATTCCATCGAGATATTTTTAATCTGCTTGTATTTATAAATTAACTAGCTGAGGCGCCCGTTGATTCTCAACGGGGATATATAAATAAGCAGTACATAATATATTAAGTAATAACTTGTGCAGAGGAGAATCTAATATCTCTCACTTAGCTTGGATCAATGAAAATTTTATCCTAAACGAATAGGTTTAATCTTTTCAAACTTCTTATAATTTGAATCCAAATCTAGAATCCACGATAAGAAAAGCAATCGTCTTAGATTTTCATTCTTTAGGAGATTCCTCAACTGTGTAAGATGATTCTTCCTTGGGATTTTTCCTGGGTGCACGTCGTCTCGTGTAATAATTACCCATTTCCTTATGTTTCTTTTAAATTTAACTATTAAGATAGTATTGCTTAGCTTCATATTGAATCCTATATGGGAGAAAATTTTGATGGAGACAATGCTACTTGCGATTTGCTCACGAATGCAAAAGATCGCCCGTGTAAAAAATGAGGCGTTTGATTAAGTTATCATTTACTCGAAATGCTAATGTAATACGCGGTATTAGACAATTAGGGAAGTAGAGTCATGGTTCAAGCACCCGCTGCCACACGCCGAGAGGCTGCACGCAGTATACATTAATCAATTTAAAGTATTTCCAGTTTAAATCACACGTAGTAGCTTCATTATTTTCAAATAGAGTTGGCAAATTCGAGGTAATAAAGAAACTTTCCCTAAATGATCATACGTTGCCTCCTGTGAATCAATACTGCAAATTGTTTGTGAATGCAAATGCTGAAATTTCAGAATATTGCCTGCTATGAACATATAATATCATTGGTATTTAATCATTACTTTACTTGGACCTAAAATCACCGTGTATTCTTACAGAAAAATGCAATACCTCGGTTTCAACAATCACATTTGTCGTCAAGGGGACTCGTTGTTTATAGCCTCAAAATTTCACGAAATTTCCGTTTATTTTAACTGAATTCTCACCATTTCAACTCGATAACGATATTTCGCGACCAAAATAAGAATTTATATTCATTTCTCTTTCTTTTGGTGCTTATCTCGATTTCGTAAGCCTATTATTTCTAATTAAATTTTGCAAAAGAAATGTAGCCTGCAACCGATAAAATAGAAGTTTACGTGCATTGCTTATGAGAACGGTTTTTCTTGTCTGGGTTCGAACTGGGGACCTTTAGGTAAATAAAAAGTAGCCTATTATCTGCGCAGGGAGTACATTTAACAATCCTGAAAGTTTGAAAGTTGTGCCATTTATGGTTCTCGAGTTTTAGGCGAACATACATACACACACACACACGTTATTTTATTATATTAGATAGATTCCACCAAACTTCGTGATATTAATCAACGGCGGTGACGAGAAAGTTACTACTTATAAACGGTTCACAACTCCGGAAAACATCAATTTCCACACTAATCCAGTCTATACTAAATTTATCTTGGAATCTCATTATCCACGAGCTGTTGATCATTTTTGAATGATTTTTGAATGATCAACTTTGTTTTACATTTACCGCTGAAAACCAGAGCGTGAAAACTTGGAGTGAATCTCGTGCCTTAATTACGTACATATCTGTGACTTGGAGTGGTTGTTTGTCACTACTTTAAAAATTGAGTGGATCATGGGCAAGGCATCATGCTACTAGTTACAAAGCTACAGAAACGTTTAGACCCCACATTTCTAATAATTTTAGAACTTATAAACTACAATACATATTAATAGTAAGTGTTAGTACGCTTTGATGAAGAACCTCTCATATAATATGCATAAAATTTAGGTTTATCACGATGATGACGCCAAATGTTCAGTCATAATCGAGTAACCTATCTTAACATTACGGAAGTGCTTAAAAAATAAGACCAACAAAAAAGTTGACGAAAAATAGAATTTTTAGAATTTTCGTAACGTTATCGAAAATTTTATTCCTCCCATGAATTACTGATTATTTGCTTAGATGAGACAGGTTGAAGTAGAGCGTCTAATTTCGAAAGGGAAAGGATCTCATGCTTTATTCGCATTTTTTAAATTTCTTTTTCTATTTCTCCCTGTAATAACAGACGAAGATTTTATGAGTTACTCTTCAGTTACTCGAAACTTGGATGGAATATTTCCCATTTGTCTCTTGGTATGGGATACAATAAAATTCATCTTTCATTTACTTTTGTCCCTAGTTGAATACAATAACATGAAAGCGAATAAGGTATCAGGAATGATGAAGAATGGCATTCATTTTGGTCTTTAAGTATTGAATGCTACTAAAAGTGTTATTCAAAGGGCTATCGTGATGCATTTAAGTGAAATTTTTCGACCTGGTATTGAGGAAAGTAACGGAAACTACTTCACCCAATCTTGCCCCTCTTTTATTTTTATATTTTATCTTATATATATTCGTATTTTAAGGTAGATAATGGTTGAGGATTTGAGGATCTAACTAGCCTTCAAGCTGATGACTTTTACTGATAGAAATGCTTCAGCTAATCCAATTACTTGAATTAGTTCTCAAATGAGCTAAACTCTACAAAAGTCGCCGAAAACATTAATTCGGTAAATTAAAACCGAAAAACGTCAAAAACCAAAGTAATTAATAAGCAAAGAAGTTATTTCAATGAGCCTTGTGTCGCATTTCAATCTTGCAGGAAAATTAACGAAGAAGGAAAAAGATAAGTTTAAAGCAATTTGCGTAGTCGCAAAGTGAGCATCGATTACAGAAAGATTAGTTTTGCTGAGCAGCTGTCTGAATGGTGCTCTACAAAATGTTCCAGAGGATATAAATTCGGATAAGAATCGGCAATAAAGAAGTCATAAAGATCATTTTACATCCCAAGAGAAGGAAATGCAGGAAGGAATGCTATAAGAGTGAGGAGGGACTCATCGATCGAATCCTTAAAGGAAGTTATCTTTAACAGACTCAAAGAAGGAGTATAGTATATACATATATATATATATATATATATATATATATATATATATATATATATATATATATATACACTCCTATATATAATAGCACTCCTAGTATAACCTAAATTTTAACGTAAAGTTAGTAACAGCATCCTCCTAAGTGAATTTGAGAACTATGGAACGCCATGATTGAAGAGAAAAAAAGCTGTTAAAAATGAGTAATTACGAAAAAGATTATAAATATCATTAATCTGTAAAAATAAACTATACTACTATACAAAATGCATACTATACTAATTCATACTACATATACTATATGATACTATATAAAATTCAATTTAATTTGGTCATTCACCATGGTCACGGTAGTAATTGAAAATGTATACCCATACCTTTATCTGTTATTTTTCGTTCGGATCAATGGAAAAGATTTTAATAATTTATTTATAATACTAAAATTTGAGCCTCGTTTTGAATCTTGAATCACTAAAAATCACATTAGGATTTTAAAAATTCTTGTATTTATTTCATGTATATTTTTCGAAAATACATTAAATTTGTCAACGTTGGTATTACATTAGACGAACAAACACGAAGAAATGAAACAAAGAAATCTAAATCTGTCGCTTTGACTCGTTTTGCCTCTAGAGGTGAATGCATACTTCAAAATGGCTCTTTCATATCAAATCCAGCAAAATCATCCTTTCCTTCCCCTAATTTGCTAACCATGTAAAACGTGAGTGGGGTTCTTACGGCTGGACAAATACGAAACAACCGAATTGCAAATTACTGGCTCACCTGCCTCTTCCATGTATCTCACAGAATTTTGGTTCCGATGAGGGCGCACCATGAATATTACTCAGAATCGCTACTATCCTCTCGCCGCAAGTAGACCCTCTTAAGCCGCTTCGTGCTTTACCGGAGGTTCGGCTAATGCCGAGGCATGGGTTACCTTTGAATGAAACTTCGGCATCACCGCAGTTCATTTTATTCTGCGCCCTCCATTACAGGAGAATTTCGGAGGGTCTCTGCATCACAATAGACCTAGGATATACCAGATTTAACCCTTTGCATCATCGGTCTACCACCGATGTCTCCCTAATTTGTGACACTGTTCACTCAAAATACAAACTATTAAGAGACTCTTTACGTAGTTTTGCGCAGCAGTGAACATACGAATGAAGCAAAACTTTTCGTGAAAGTATTGTATCCAAATGAATTCACCATAAAGGGTCAAATATTATTTCTGTGTACAGCGCAGCGATGACAACTTTCGTTGCCCTGAGCAGAGTAGTTTTTGGCGCCCCAGGGTACTTACATACGACATTATCCGGAAGTTTTCAAAAGTTACTAATGGAAAAAATTATTTTTTTCATTCTTATTCTTGGAGAAATTTTAGGGTTTCTCTCTGATCACACTTTTCACTAAATACCAGGTATATTCAGGGAGACAATTCGAAATTAGTTCAGATTAACGGCGCATGCGCAAGATGATTCTGAAAAGAGAACAATATTGGCCGTTTGCGAAGACATCAGATCCGAATTATGACGAATATTCCCACGTTCGGGGAGCAAAAGAACCTTCTTTTGTTCCTTTTACTAAAGAGCTTTTTCAGAAACCGGTTCTGAAATTACGCGAACGACCTAACTCGTCATACACATGCACCGCAAACCCGAAACGATCTCCAAGAATATCCCTACCTAATACGGGCGATGTCTCTTATTGCGATTCCATTCGATAAACTGACATATTCATAGGTTTCATTAATTATCTTATCCATGCTTCTTATGCTTAAATCCACTAAGTTTTGCAGCGGAAGCAATACTTATATTTCAAATCTGTGGGGATTCCCATGCGGAGAGGATTTTTGAGCGCAAGAATTTCGTTGAAATTATACTCCATTTTGTGCTACCCTTACAATTTGTACCCTGGGCACGTGCAATTGTTCACAACGACCCTGAGAGTTTGTGAATACTTACGCATACAATTACAGGGTATCTTGATTTCAGCTGAGAAACGTTTTTCAGAGCAGATTATAGATCAGAGGTCAGGGGTCTCTTAGAGGTCTTTCCCATCAGTCTTAAAGTGTTATTTATCAATTTATTTTCCAGCAAACTTGTCCACTAAATGACTTTACTTATTTGAAATACTCGTATCAATTTATATTCTCCTTTAAGACTTTGATCATCTACCTACCCTAATCGTGGCGATATCCACCAAGGTAAATCATCGTATTCAATGACATTATTACATATACATACGAGGGTGGTCTGAAAAGTTTCCGACCCCAGATTTTTCAGAAATCTTCAGAAAATTTCAGAAAACATGTCGAGAAATGGCGAAATGTCGGAAACTTTTCAGACCACCCATGTACATATTTCAAAGTAAAATCAGCTAATTCTCGGGAAACATTACATTTCTATATAATCATTAAATTTATCAAATAATCCTCATTCTCTCGAACAATCTTTTCCAGAATCCAGGAAAGTGACTGCGATGGTAAGCTTTCTCACATTTTCAGACTCAATGCCTTTGTGAGTTCGATACCTGAATGACTGAGTCTGAAGAGTTAGCGTGGTCAGTAGGTTTCCTTTCGATCCGGAGATTGCGGTTTAGAGTTCCGCCATTAGCGTTTGTGATCCTATCATCTCCCCTTTGAATTCATTAGAGATATTTTTCCATTATTTTCTTCTCCTTTAACACGTCTTTGAGACTAAGCTCTTTGGAGAAGATCTGAAGAGAGATAAACTTCAGGTCACCACGGTGATGCATTTTTCGACTGTATGAAATCATTACAAATTATAATGAGCTGTACACCAATAAGAAAGATAAAAGGAACTCGGCGGTCAATGAACTAAGAGACAAAGGTTCTCCAAGCGCCGATAGCGGCAAACGTCTAAGGCGAGTCCCGGGAAAAGGATAATCGCTTAGCGGTCACCAGTTATTCAGAATCCCTAATGCGCATTTCGAAAGCAATTTTTTCTGAGTTGGTCGAGCAACCAGTGTTGGACCACTTGGTATGGATTGACCCAATAGCCAAATTTCCGATGCCCGCTGAAATGAAACACGACGGAAAATTCACCAGATATCACATCTAATTATACTCATCATCGGGTATAATGACAACTACATTTTTAAAATACTGTTTTGTAAGTGTACTTGATAGAGGGTTTGAACACTGGAGGAATGTCATCAGACTGAATAATTTATTTCAGAGTAAGGTAATTCGTGTATTTTACTATGAATGATACAATGAGCAGCGATTAGGAAATGGCTATAAGTTCTGTGTGAATATTTCTTTGATTTAAAACGTATGAAGCCACGTCATTTTGATTATTATTGGGGTTGATCAAAAGCAATAATTATCTCTAGATCTGAAAGTAAAAATTATAAACAAAATAAAAATTGTAAACGACTATCATTTTTATTCTCACAGATAAAATGAATCTTTGTTCGATGAAAGTATTTTTTAGCAATAGCACGAGAATAACTTGTGTAACAGAAGCTGAGGAGCAAAGACATTTTTCGCTCAGTTTGTTCCATTAAATCAAACCTGTTTCTACAGTGTGCTAGAGAGGTGAATGAGACGTGAACCTGGGATCGGAGATTACTTTTGACAGGTTTCCGGAGATATATTGAATATTTGGGACGCAATTCAAAGAGTACCCTATCCATAATTTGGCGATTGGTGTCACACAGCCGATCACTAGGCGTGTCAATCTCGTGTTTGATCTTCGAACAATGGGGATCTATGCCATTTGATAATCAAGGGATTAGATTAACTGACGGATAACACTATTTTCTTAGCAAAATAATCCAAAAACTGGAAAAGGGATGATTAAAACCTCCATCGTATTTGGAACGATGATACTGTAACCCATATCTCGGCTCAAGTGCGTTATTTTCACCGCCGACCCTCTGATCTCTCCAGTAATTTTAATTACGTTTTAAGTCTATCATGATTACTTCACAGTCAATTACGGTTTGCCATGATCATAGAAATTGAGTTCGACCTGGTGTTTTTTGAGTTCCCTCAACACAGGAATTAATCCTGCGCGTTCATTTTTAATTTTACTTTCTGAATTTAACAGCTCTTGTTCCATCACTCTCCTTCGATAATCTATCTTATAATGAGTTGACAACTTTAAATTCTCACGCGATCGTATTTTTTTCTATCTACCTCTACCAGGTGGCTCATTGTATCGGATCTTTTCAGAGATATTTGGTAGAATCCAAACTTAACCTGACTAATCACCTTTAAACCTGATAATTTTAATAAAATTTTTTGATATATTATTAATTATAAATAATCTCTTGCTTCTCTTTCTTTTCAACTCTCTTTCTTCCAACACTCATTTTGATCCTTTCTTCTTATCTGCAAAATCTGTTCTAAATATGGTTTCGAAAGAGTAACATGGAAAATTTCATCTTATATGTTTGTTTTGTTATCGATTATTATTTATTTATTCTCGTTGTTTTTCACATTGTTAATTTTATTCATTTCATTAATTGAATTTATTTTATAATTTTGTTTTTAATTTTTGTTTATCGTCAGCTGTAAGTGGCCTCGTGCTGTATGTTGATGCTACTAATAAATAAATAAATGGAACACAGAAACCTGTATTAAGCGAAGCCTGTCTAAAGCGTCTGGAAACCTGTCTAATCTGGAAAAAATATCGGCCTCATAATGGATAACGCTAAAGCAGGATTAATTGTATCATCTTACTTATTCATATCCATGTGTTTACATCAATTGCATTCAAATTAAGGTCTTTGGGCCTGGTACTTATCATTCATTTTATCAGTTGAACTACGAAACATCCCTTTGTTAAAAAGAGGATATGCGGCTGTTAAGGTATTCCCTATGAAAAGACCGACTTTTCCGGCAAATATCGGTCCAAATAAAATCGTTGTTTTAATAGACCTCTAAAATAAATTCAAATGATTAGGTGATTTGTTAGTTATGAAAAGTAAAAAAAAAAACATTAGCACATAACTAAGTAATAAATTACTGCGAACAGCTATGCGAAAGAAGACTTAAGATTGAGAGTGGGTCCCCTGAGACTCTAACGCCACATGAGGCTTTCTCCGGCTGTCGATGCAGAGTATTTTTCATTCATTAAAACGAACACAGACATTTAAATATTCTTCTTATTCCACAGTCACTTAGGATGATGACGAAAAATGAAAAAATAGTCTCCTTCAGTTCATTCTAAATTGTTATTCTTCCAGTTTGCGATTTCGGTGTTTTACTATTAGATGAAGGCAATCCACAACTCAAACTCACCCTGATGGTTTGACATGCGGCTATCCAAAAAAATAGTCGCAAACCCCAGTTCCAGGAGAATGCGATCCCAGATGAAAATATGAATTCGCAGAAAAACGCCACAGATAAGGGAAAGAGTAAACCAGCAAAACCTGCCGAAGTCATCTTATGTCTTATTCATGATCAGGATATAAGACGTAAAAGGAAAAATCTATTTTGAGTTACAGTAACAGTTTTATGAAGGTACTGAGGCCATTTTGATCCTTTTTATAAGTCATCGATTACATCGTTAAATACACTTGCAATATCCATTTATATATTGCAGAAATAAAGACATCATTGGAATTGCTATCATGAAAAATTTTGGTATTCAGTTCAGTTCATTTCAATGTTCACTTTTGGAACGTAAAAGGATCGAATATAAAAGGCTATTCCACTCTATCTCATCTCTTTAAAGTAATACACAGGAAATGGAGCAAGGAAGAGCATTTTACTTCAAATATGCCACTTTATCTTTGTTGACCCGAGAGAACAAATATGAAAACGAACTCCACCTTTTGCGATTCTCTGGAAGCGCTCTTCAATTATGAAGTTACCTCATGGTATGTACTAGCGCTCGAATCGTCCTCATCCATTAAGAAGAGGAAGTTCCGCATTTGTGTAGAACCTTACGGCTTTGCACTTTGGTAAATACTTTAGGGAATTTCAAAGTGGATCTGCCACGAAAAGTAATCTCTCGCAAAAAAATTTCTACGCTGAATAACAAAATGTTTGCAGAAAATAACCGGCGGAGGAAATTCGTCAAAACAATGGGGCATTTACTGATAATTTGAGAATTATCTTGGAGAATATCGGCTAATAATATAGGAATCAGCTGACGTTAAATGTCTTAAAAAATATACCAATTGTAGATATAATCATGCGTAAATTTACTTTGATAAATATGTACTTCTATCAGATATTATCACTGATAAAAATGTAAATATCGTGACATACTCGTAAGGTAGATCGAAAAAGTTTGATAAGGAATTAAACGCAGACCCTCCATTTCTCGGATGATTTCCTTGCAAAATAGATAAATGAATTATTAATACATGAAACAAAATGTATAAGTTAATCTAAGTTACTCCCCTTCTATCTCATTATCCTACACTCGTATCATTGATTGTAAGTTATAACACAAAGATATATTGAGGGGGATCCAAAATCCGAGTTAAAACTTTGAAAAGCTCCCTCAGCTATAACTTTAAAGATAAAATGGTACTATTTTCAGGGTGCATGATTAAAAGTCATCAAAGTAATTTTTTTTAATGAGAACCTCTATTATGGGATTCAAAGAGTGTGTGAATGTTGAAAAGAAGTGTTGTAATTTACCTCTAAAAACTTTATCATTATACTTGGCTGGCGAATATTTTAACATATAAATTAAAATTCAGCGAACTCTCTACTCAAAATTCGCCTTCTAACAATCCCTAAAATGCGATTCCCAAAAGAAACCGGGCAATGCGTGTCAATAAAAACTGATGGATACGATACCTTGCATAGCGGTAGAATGAATTACAAGCTACCACCCCCTTTGTTAAGTACGTAGAATTAAATAAGTAAACCATTATCATCCCAACTATTATAAACCACTTATATATGCGATACCCAACAACGAGGTGTAATAAACGCTGAGAGTTGTAGGTATAGTTTTCTGGATAAGGATTTAGTGAAATATATAGATAGACCCTTTATTGGCGAAGTTAGGTCTTCTTCTATTTTCCATCTAACCTCTCATTTCGTTATAATATTAAAAAAGGTTAATTAATAGAAAAAGAAAGATAACAGTAATGAACTGCAATTGTACAGATTACATTAAATTAGTACAACTATTTCCGAAAAATAAAGACAGTTGCGTCAGTAATTTTTTAGTACGAAGGCTTTTGCTTCGCTTATATTCCATTAAAAGAAATTTCTCGGTATTCAGCAGCGGAAGCCTTTTAATTGACAACGATTTGCCAACTCTACTGTTTGCTTCTTTAGGTCAATGTGCTCCTCCATTATTAAGCTTGTTTACTGTTTACAAGAAGAATGTAGAACACCAACAGCAGAGTTAGCGAAACGCTGTTAATCAAAAATAAACCGCAGCTGAATACCAAAAATATTTTAACCTAATTGATATCTTTGCCTTATTTTACAGAATATTTTGTCGAAATAATAAAACGACATATTGGAATTTTGTCGGATTATTTCTTGATTTTATTGGCCCACAACCTTAACCACCACCTTTTTTACCGAAAAAAAATGTTCAAATAATCTGCAAATTCAACCACTGGTCGTTCATCACGCAAAAGTTTCGTTCGGAACGTTTAGTAAGAATTCAACTTCAGAAATCATCATCCCGACCTGTGATTGCGTCTCATTTTCCGCTATTTATGTGACGGAGGAGGAAAAATTTACGCCCGCTCCGCTTCAAGCAACTCTGATGGAAAAAACTCCGAGGTGCTGCGCATTTAGGCTCTTGCGCAACATCCTGCTGCAGCAATAACAATTCCATTACTAACTCACGACAGCGGTCGCAACCGCGCGTGGAAGCGCGAACCGCCCGCCCTCTCTCCCGCAGCAAAAACTTGGATTCTCTCGCAACTCAATTCGATCATCAGATTCCGCATTCACCTACCAAATTAATACAGCGATCCACCCTCAGAAATAGGGACATCAGAAATAAAACTCGGGAGCGAAAAACTTCTCCAACACCTGTAAAATTTCTCGCGGCGTTCGAGCGCGAAAAAAAATGTAGAGGAGGACTTCTTCCCCAAATTTTGATTCCGACCTATTTAAGATGCGAACGCGCGCGCAGATTTCCCCCGGATCGTTAAACACGCCGCCTACGTCTTGTTGAATGTTCATCTTCTCGGATTTTCAATCCATTTGACCCAAATTTCCCTCCGCGGTGTGGGCGTGATGAAAAAATGGGACGCAAACAAATAAAAAAAACTCCAAATCGGCCTCAAAATGCCTTCCCCTCATTCGCCCTCCCCTACTTCTATAGACTTCCTATTACTAGGAATAAAAAGCGAGGAAAAAATCCCCCTTTCGGAGGTCGTCGCGAAAGATTTTTTAATTACTTTTCAGAAGCAGATCGCAACAAAGGGATGGGAGGAGTATTGGAAGACTATCTCCCAGGAATCCCCATTTCTCTCATAGGACCCCGCTGTTTCTTTTCCTTCCCTTGTCCTAGACAGCCTCCCTAGATTCCTGCGGTAGGGAGATAGGGAAGCAAGGTTGTGGAAGGGGAGGATGGTTTTTATTTCTCGGGGGAAATTTCAACAGTTTTTGAGAGAATGAGAGAGACAGACCACGGACCCCAGGAGCCCGGTTTCATGGGCGAGGGATAGAAATTATTCCTAAAGCCACCAACGCATTTGCCCCTGAATATGGAGCGTTATACCCTGAAATAAGGGCACGTATCGATCCTTTTCCATGTCATTATGGCATACAAACCGCATCTGACCTTAACTCTTGATTACTCGCGCGGGATCAACATATGTATTAGCATCGCTGCCATTATTACTATTGATCCTACGCCGCAGAAATGTATCAGGTCTGGCGGCACCGTTGTAAATAAAAACTAAAATTAAAAGCAGAAAATCGTGATGTACAATTTTTCAGATCCAGTTAATATGCATGTCTACACATAAGGTAAATAGGATGAAAATAAGATGAATTTGCGAGAGTAATAATATTCACCACTTTACCTATACAATTATGCAATTAGGCCATCCAAATTATGGTGGAAGACCTTCATAACTACCGTTGCCACCCAAGAGCATATAGAGTCACCATCATACATTACCTCATCCCTCCACTATCACATCTTGCCTACACTATTTATCGAAACATTTTTAAACAATATCTTTCTTTTCAGAAAAATTTAACTAGCATATTTCTTCTCGTAAATTTTCAGAATTTCAAGAGTTGATAGGTTTGACCGGGTTATTTAGTATTCTAAGCGAATCTTAAAAAAAATGTAGAATTCTTAGAATTTAACGGCCTGAGTTTTTCTTTCATGGGATCCGATACTATTTTCTTAAGTAGAGCATAATATTATTTTTAAATTTTATTCAAAATTCTCAAATTAATCTGCATTTCAAGCATAAGGATAAACAGCCATTCTTCAGCTTTTTTAATTTCGAGCTAAATCTGACATCGATCCAAATGAGGATGTCGCAATTGGGAAGAAAGTGAATTTTCCGCATTTAATCAGTATTTAAAATATCTAGAGATAAATTATTTTGAAAATGTATTTGCATGCATTAGAATAAAATATAAATCATAAAAATTCGAATATATTATTTTATGTAATATATTTGAGTGAATATGTTATTTTACCACATTTGCCACTAACTTCGTATTATGTAATAATTCGTACAGATTGCCTGAAAAATATCATGCAGGCATATTATAAAGAATGAAAAGAATTACTTACATCCAAACCTTTGCTTCCAACAAATTTAATTACCTTAAAATTTAATTTAAATGCAATCAATGACTGTACATAGAATGAAATAGTTAGCAGTTAAATAGAGGTTATTGGGATTCTAAATATCTAATTAGGAATCTTTTTGGCAGAGGCTGAAAAAGTACCACTCAAAGTGTAAGTAAAAAAAAACAGTTTTCCTCTTATGCAAATTCCATTTTCCTCTTTGCATATTCGCTTATAAAAGCCTATATTTTAGACTTAAATCCTCTTTTTCCCGGCCATTTTTTCCATTGCACAAAAACTCGAATTCTGCGGTACATTGAATACACGATTTTGTCTTCCCGACTTCACCACGATGAAATACAAAGCTTCAACAGTATCTTAGCGACTTTCAAATTTTATAAATTACTACCAATGAAATATCCCGCAGAACTCATTTCACATGTAATCTCAAATTACGAGCATTCGGAATCGCCGGAATTGTGTGGCACACCAAGAGTTTCCTAGCGTTACACAAGTTGGGAAGCGCAAAACTAATTTATGTCGCTTTAAATTTATTTCCCTTTTGCGGAGGATTCTGATGATTATCATGGAAACGTGGATGTTCCGCATGAAAACAATTTTGGGGCAAACGTTTCAAGCTTCTACTTAGGCATATGTCTGCCAAATTTATGACAGCAGTTTAATTCCAAAACCTCGACTTAAGATTAACATGGTTAGTTGGAGGGCAATTTTTGACGTAAGAGGCAGTGCAGAACTCAAAGCCAAAAATACTCGTTAATCTGATTACAGAAATTACTATTCCACTTTGCTGAGTCATTGTTCAAACAAATATATTTCGCTTCTTACTGCCAAGCAATGAAGAGCTCCTATACTGTTTTTATCTCTTCATTCACATATTCAAGAAAAAATCTGGCGTATCAAAAACAGGAAAGTACTCGAGTCGTATGCAGTTTCCTTCACTGATAATATGCTTGAATAATTTAAGAATAAATGAAGCTAAGTACGATTTCAACCAGCAGTTTCGATCAGGACGCTCATCTACTGGTGCATGATTTGCGAATAAATTCCTTCATCGACGGGAAAAAACTGAATGCTCTTGAAAGGAAAGAGATGTTTTTATCCCTTAACCACACATGACCTTCCTCTACCCTTCCTCTTCCCTCCACTCTCAGTCAAAGTCGAAGCGAAAACAGATTCCCAACTACTAACTGATACCTCTACTTGAAGCCATCATCATTATATGCTAATCTTGATGTAAATGATTGATTATAGTTTGCTAACATTTAACTATTGTTATTTTAAGGTGTATAACTAAATGTTAATCGTAATTTTCCGTCCATTTTCTCGTACATATATTTTTCTTACATACCTTTGCGTAAATTTTTTAGCGTTTCTTTTCCGCATTTATTTTGAGATTTTTTCATTTCATTTGATTTCTCCATTTTTCGTATCGCTACCTTCGCCTTCTTATTTGACTTTTTTCGACTTTTTTCATCCCCTCTTCCGTGGGCGTTTTCGCAACGTCGGATTTTCTTTGTAAACCTTCGCTTGCAAAGATTTTCACCGTATTATAATCTTTTTTCTTTTCCAATTAATTTTTATGAATATGAAACATTAAAGCGACATACGAGGCTAGATGGAAGAGAGGCCCACACGAGCCAATAAGGTGTGTATCTATTATTGAAAATCCATTGAATTCAATGTTCGCCTTCAGATTGCTGTATTTCTTAACATAAGTATAACGTCTGACTGCTAAACCATTCTGTCGCAGCTTTCAAATTGCAATCTACAAGTATTTTGGTACAGAGCGCGTGTTCCGCGCAGGGAGAAGCTTTCCATTATCCTCAGAAGTCATCTGAGAGAGGAAATGGGAATGCAGCGGTCCTATCCTCCGAGACTACTAGTACAACGTCTGCTATCAAACTTGGAAGGATGGATGGAGGGGAGATAGGAGTAGAATGCATTCGGGGTATCTGGAGTTAAGGACTGGTTGTTATCCATGAACATGCTTCGACAAAGAGAGCTAAAACGGATTTGAAGCCTCGGGCGGACCTCTGTATCGCAAATCAATTCCGTGGAAACATTGATTGTCTCACTTCTTTGCGTAGGAACTAGGAGCATACTTAATAAAATGGAACTGCTAAAGTGCCGATAACGGATTCCTCTGAGGGTTGACTACAAAACATATTTTACCACAACGATTGAACTTTAATCAGTGGCGTCAAAGAGCAGCACTTAAATGTAAAATGAGAAAATCTGCGGATTTTAGCCTCTGTATTATATGATTCGCCTTTTGGAACTTTTCATTTGGTATGAATATTACAGAAAATAACGTTTCAATTACGATAGCTTTGAATTTTCGCTTTATTTGTAAACTCTACATTATCACTGAGAGAGAAAGGACTTTGGCCTCCAAATTAAAATAATCTTTGTAGCGTTTTCCTGCAGTCGACTTATTTTTCTGGGATCAAACGAATTGCACTTTTTGTCTCCATGGATACAATTTTCCTTTCTCTTTTTCTGTATATATTACACTTATTTTTAAAATTTACACTCACTCTGAATAAGGATTTAGTAAAATACATGGTATATAGACCCTTTATTGGCGAAGTTAGATCAAGTTCACCCGTCTTCCATCTAACTTCTTATTTCGTTACATATTATATATAGTATATGATTTTATATGTATATATAATTAATAATAATTATAATAAATAAGAATTTAACCTCGCGATGCAGAATCAGTAATGTCCATTTCCCATGTTAATGAATTACGAACCACATTCACAGATCAAATTTCCATGCTATTATTTAAAAATGATGTTTTTTATGAATTATTATGATAATTATCGTGTCTATTATATGTAGACACTTCGGGTGAGACTTTATATATTGAAATCAAAATAATAGCCCAAACAATAGGAGTTAATGACCTGTAATTTTTAGGTCGTATGACCTCAACCGTAAAATCCGAGGAAAAAAAATAGAAATCGACTCTAGCCATAACGTGTTTCATATCAGAAGGTCCAAACATCTCGATCTATCCCATAAGAATGCACTGTCCGTATTTTCGGAAATTTTGGGGGACTTCCCGCAAAGAAAATTGAAATATCGGGATGCCTTAAGACGGGGAGGCACTTCTCTATTGAAGTTCTTCTTCAGTCTTTACGTCCCCCAGAGGAACTAAGGTTTATTTATTTTCGTTCACATATTTTTATTGTTATATTTTCAAATGTTATTAGGAATTCTGACATCCGTCGGGAGCCGTAGAGTTTATATTTCAACTTTTTTTAGCACTTTTTCCCATTCTGACAGCATGGGGTATAAAAATATCTGTTTATTTTTCAGGTGTCGTCCCCAAAATGAAACTATTCTGGTCTTGTTCGTTCCAAGCATGGGCCAGTTCAAAAGTTACAACCGGAGACGATGCGCTGCATGCATCTGTGTCGGGGACTCCATTTTTATATCCCATGCGAAGCGTTCTTGTCAGGGATTCACCCTGGAAGTGGATCCGCAGAATTTTTCTTCCTAATGCTACGACTGATTTATTTACATTGAGATTTATATGTCTGTGTATGAGGAATGTTAAATGGCCCAATCCGATCGAAATTTGTTAGTATTTCATGGCAGGAATACCTAATAAGCTCTCTTTAGATTGTGTGAGATAAAATTACATTTACAAGTGGCTCTCTGCTAAGTAGGTCAATTACATTTTCATAATGGGAGAATATTTTTAAATTTCATCTATGTATTGCCATTAGTTAGATACGAAAGATTTGGGGGTTTCGAATTATGTGCATATCACGATAAAAATTCCTCACTGCTATGGAAGTAATAAGGGTTACAAGGAGAAAAGGATTAACCATTCCCAGGAAGAGAAAAATAATTTAAAAATTAAATAAAATAGAAGTTAGTACCGTTAATATGTTTCGCAAAATAATTTTTAAACGCGTCTACAAAGTTTATTTTAAATGTTTTGTCCGGATACAAACGTTTGTCACATTGTCCGCACGCATTATAATAATGCTCTCAAGTTAAACCTGTGACGGTTTAATACATTATTTATACTCCTATTCAACCGCAAAAACATGATGTTCGTCACGTTCCATAGTTGACTCACGTTCGCGAGAATTCCGACGCAGTTCCTGCATTCCAGCCAGCCTTTTATCCCGAAATTCTTCTCTCCCTTGATGTATGCAATACTGCGCTGAGCTCCTACTAGGTATTAGAAAAACTACGCTGTTACGGAATGAAAAAATAAGTCCATGCATCACGCGATCCACGAGTCAATTACGTCATTATTTTCAGACAGGTGCACTATTCATCAAAATTAATTTCAACTTTATCTTGAAAAATAGTTCGTTACGTTCTCTTTGTGGTGACTGTTTGGCCACGATACAAGTCTAAGCAACACGTTGTCTCCCGGGAAGAGACCGCTGTACCTCCGAAAATGGGTCATGGAGTGAAACTAGCTTCAATCATTTAGGGCACGGTATGCGAAGCT
This sequence comes from Pachydiplax longipennis, assembly GCA_036926295.1. Classification (NCBI taxonomy): domain Eukaryota; kingdom Metazoa; phylum Arthropoda; class Insecta; order Odonata; family Libellulidae; genus Pachydiplax; species Pachydiplax longipennis. The sequence continues at coordinate 15,967,868 of JAVFKF010000001.1, read as the reverse complement.
TTTGCTAATAAAATTCCTTGAATTACATAGCGACACGTTGTGATGTTGAGAGCAGGGATGATTGATCAAAATGTGTAAAATAACAGACTTGACTGCAATTGCGTAATATATTAAGGGCATGGTACAGATAGCTGATGCGAGATGCCTTTCAGGAAAAAATCTTATAAATTAAGAATTATTCTGTCAAAGTTATAGGAAAATTATTTCATTGGTTACTCTTGTGTTGCACTTAAATTTATCGTATCCGACGCTGAATCTTTTCTCGCATTTATATATTTATCCAATAGATACGCATATATTAATTGGAGCTAAGAATCTCAACAAGTTGTCAGCATGTACAAAAATATTTCTAATCTAAACTTTTGCTTTGGTTGTGGGCCACATTAAAAACTATTTTCCATCTTTTAAAAATAAAAAAAATCTATGATCATAATATACAAAAATAATCGATATTTATGAAAAATATTTTAAGAACAGCATATAACAGCATCTTCTTATTCTTATTTTCTGTATTCCTGATGCTGTCAACTGCTTTCCCATCTAAGCGATAACAAAGAAATTTTGATGCAAATTAAATTGGCTTGACAGCATAATACGGAAGCCTCCTCTATTGATATTCGTAATGACGAGCATCGTCATAATCATGAGAATTGGGTAATATACTAAATTTAGCAACATCCACTAAATTCTACGCTTCTGAAAATTTTTCGAAAGACAGAAAAACTCTTGAAAAATTATATCATGTAACGATTGCATAAAAACATGCATGGTAACTAACTTACATCTGTAAGCGGGACGCAACGATTATAAGCTGGGAATAATTTCAAGTACATTTCCTCATTTTATAAACACGTGTAGTGATGTGCATAGGCCATGCTGCATTCGTCATGCGATTTTTTGCATCATCACACTTATTCGCATGGAAAACGCGCGAGCACGAGCTATTCGAGTCGAGACCCTTGTCAAGAGTTAGCTTAGGCCTATTTTTCCGCGAAGAAAATAATTTCTTTCGACATGGTATAGAGAAGCGAGAAAAACTCATCTGGAAGCGCACGAAACACTTGGTACTACTAGCAATTCAGCCAATCGTCCTTGAACCTCTTCCAAAGAAGCATGATAAACAACGCCTGGAATTCATGGGAAGAGCACAGGATGTCGGCCGCTGTTTTCGAGGTCCCGTGAAATAATGGGTCACCAGGAAAAGAGCTCACGGAATTCAAGAAAACGAACCCCTTTTCTAGGAATAATATCCTTCTTCTCGTGAAGAAATTAGGCCATTTGATACCCCAAATAATTTCTTTGAGCGCAGTTTCCCGAAAGAGGCCCAGGTGTTTCTGATCTAAAAAGCAATCGATTGCAATGCAGACTACTCGAAACTTCGAATTCATCTAACGAGAAATTTCACGAAGAAATTTTCGCGGAATCGCTAACATATTTTTAAATATAAAATTGAGATAGTATAGGTTTGAAGCCGATATCCAACGCCATTGCAGTCACTAACGCCATCAATGTTATTTTTAATCAAATGATACAACATTTTTCCACAGAAATCTGAATCTCTAATTAAACGAATTATATATTGCATAAAAGGAATTTTATTGTTTGAAATAAAATCAACAGCTATTCATTGTGAATCTATCATGCTGTATTATACGTGTGAGAAAGATACGATTCCATAAATATAATTCTATAAATATGCTCCAATAGCAGTCCATCCGCGTTTCTTTAACTTTTAAATCGTAAATCAAGCTTTATCATTTCGATGGAAGAGTTTATCTTCTGGCCTAGAACGGATATCATCGCAATAAATTTAACTCGTAGAATCGATTCCACATATCTGCACCATCCACTGTCTACATGTCTCCTCTGTATGATTTAGATGGAAGGTTTTCGAGTCGAAGTATCTACTCATTAAGTATCGTAACAATATCGAAATGAAATTTTCAAACTTAGATGTTGATATATAAAGTGTAGGATTTCCTTTAGTATTTTTTACTTGAGTTTTTTTATTTCTTGTACTCTTACGAGTTTCCTGTAAGTTCTCTGATTACCTTGTCTTACAATTAATTCTGCTTAACCTTCACTAGTCTGAATATTTAAAAGAGCGAATATTAGGTGAATTCTTGAGGGATATTTGTTAAAAAGCACTATTTATGCTTATTTTCATAAAAACTTTTTAAAATTTATTACTAATCGTAAAAGGAAAAAGGTAAAAATCACGGAATGAGGATGATCACCCAGTTATTTTGTTTTACTCTCTTCGTATTATGCCATATCATCTTAAAATTTTTGCTTTATTTAAAAGGCATACACATGGAATAATGTATTGATAAATATATAGTTCGAACTTGAATACTTTAATCCAGATCTGCGACTGCGACAACCTTTTAAATTTGATACAATTTGTAAAATAGAAAAATTTTTCGGGTCAAGATTTTGGGCGCGAGTGTCCTTGAAAACTGCTGTAAATCAATTCTTAAGTCACCGAATTTCGGCTGACGTACGTAGTAAAGGTTTTTCTCCTTTTGAGCCTCTTTCGAACGATTTTGTAAGGACTGTCACCGAGACCTTTACAGGAAAGCGCCCTTAAGAGCTAAAAAGAAAGATTTGAATCCGTCCCGTTTTTCTGAAGTTATGATCCTTTGAACACCTTTTTCGGATTTTGCCTCTTGTATTAAGCCTTTACTGAACTCTACTTGAGGCTTATGCACCACATCGAAATTTTTCAAAATATAGTAATTTGCGCTCGAAAACGTTCTCCAACTTCCACTGATGTAACAATTGTCGTATCATAAATTTATGACCATAAGCACTTCTACTACATTTTCTAAGTCCGATTTCAAACGAAATAATGTAATAAAAATTTTAAAAATTAAATATATTTAAGGCTTTCAATGAATTATTTGGCATTTTCACTACAATACTCCTTTACCAAAATACACTCTGCGATTCTGATCGGTTGTGTATGTCGTCGTTCCGATAACAAAGCCTTTTAAAAGTAAACCCAAACTAGTACTATCCTTCAATGCAGAGGTTCATTAATCTTTCCTCCGATGTCATCCTGATATGAATAACCTTTTTATTTTAATGATGGATATATCGTATACATACCGTCACTAAGATGGGTATTTACATAAGCTGGGGTGCCTGTTGCATAAAGTTTCCCAATTTGTCAAAAGTTGTCGACAAAGGAGATTAATATCCCTAAATAAAAACTTTGATTTTGTCGATGAAATTCTTAAAGAAAGCGAATCTTTTATTCCAACGTAAAACATTTTAACCAACCGCCCATATATTGGATTTAACAGACACGTTCTTTAAATAATTTGAGCTATCCTCAAGCAAATGATATTCTGCGGCTTGAAATTAATAACAAATGATGTAAAAGAGCGAAATTTTAACATCAATAATATTGCCTAAGGAAAGTTTCAAAATTTTCTCATTTTCTGACGATCAATTTTGCCTTTGTTATCGGTAGTGAACCGCAATATTCATGTAAGGAATATTCAACTATATTTCATTTTAATAATAAAGAAGACTAAAGATTATTTAAAAAATTAAAAGTAAGGAAATTATTCTAAATTTAAAATTAATTTGGCCAAGACGATCGCCTGATTCCAGAATTTTTAATTCATTACCAAAGATATTTATACATTATTTATATTCAGTATTCATTCCAATTCCTTTCATTACATTACCCATGGGGGAATATATGTAATTGAACAGTAATTTGTGAGTAGATAATTTGTACGAGGAAATTGTGCGCAAACATCCATTTTTGGATGCTTGAAGCGAGGGACAACAATGATGACAAGAGACGAGCAGGAACACCGATGTCCTAACGAGAAATATTCCGGGCTAACAAAGACTCGAACTCGGAATCTTACTGTCGTTAGAATCCGTCAATTCAATATTTAATGGCAAATTGGTTCCGAAGAGTAAAGGTTTAGTTTATGAACTCGTCAATCATGAGGAGAGCGATATAACTCGTCAACTTCAAACCTCAATTCTTTTCTTTTCGTATTTATCCCTCATTTAAGAAAATACATATAAAAATATAAGAAAGAATAAATACACACACGACTTGTTCGTAAAATTACAAATGATGATTGCATAAGACCATAATCAGCTTAGAAATACATTGCTAGGAAACAATGCATTCCGGCGAAATTTTATGCCAGATCAAAAAACTTTCCGTAAATTCTATTCTGAAGATGCCTTTCTATCCCACCTTAGCCCATCCTCCTTTACCTCATTGATTCATGCTTCATTTCATCTCCATATATCACTCTTTTTACCTGCATTTTATGAAGCCCCATAACAATTCACTTTAAAGCGAAAAAAGAATATATTACTGCACTCAACAAAGGTCACGAGAGGGATTTAATGGAGAAGATCATGCTTAAAATCAAGGCATCGTTTCAAAGCCGAAGATACGTTTCACATTTTATAGACTCGATGTATTGAAACCATCTATTTATAGCAGCTTCTTTCTGAGGAAGGCATAAGGAAAGATATTGAGAGGCGTGCTCCATTTTTCTTCCCGCCTCGAACACACAAAAGTGCAGATGCTGGAAGTAGTCGAGTGCGGGGAGACGAGTGAGGTTCAGCGCGTCCCTGAGAAATCAATTCTTCGGGCGAAAAACACAATGAGCACCAGACGATAGTTATTCAGTATAGAATAGAGAGAGAAAGAGCCATTGAAGATGCGCTAGCTGACAATAAGGCGAACTACAAAATGTGTTGCAAATCCAGAATATTCACTTTGACTGGGAGGAAAATCGTTCTCCAGAGAGTTTTCGAGCTGACAAAGAAAGAGGACAACGAGGAGAGATTCTGAAAATGATCCGATGCTTAAAGACACGAACTCTGTGCATTTCGAGCACTTTCTTCGAGGTCTCCCTTTCTGAGGAATTTTACAAAACTTTAAGCATCCCAATTTTTTAATATGTAACCTTTGTTTGCTGCTCTTTTCTGAAATTTCCTTTGATTATATCAATTCTCCTTTATGTTTTTTGGCTATGACCTGAATGTCTGCGTAGGATTTTTTGATGGGTAATTTTTGAGGGTAATTTCCTTTTGTGAATGTTTTTGCCTATGTTTCGCTCTTAGTTTTTTGTATTCAAAAGTTTTATGTGCCCAAAAGTTTTCTCTTAAGTGCAATAATTATGGCTAAAGTAATACTAGTTACAGTAACACTAGTTAAATTAATACTAAAGTTAATAATAATTACAAGCGACAATAGTTTAGGTGAAAGAAGAGACTCCTAAGTCTGTAGAGATAATCCAATGAACACAAATTCAAACTCTCGTATCCAGCCCTCGTAGGTTCATGTACCTTTTGGACTTCCAAATACACAACTTAACGCCATTTTCTCAACTTCTTGGTAACTATGCACTGTTTATTTACCATTAACTTTGTGTTAGTGTTTCTCTCCGTCATTCCAGTAGCATTCTAAGTTCGATTCGGCAAGTAAAGTCCATTGAATACCTAACCAACTCTTCAATCTAAGCCCCTTCCCCTTTAATTATCTTTAATGCCTATCTCTTTTATTTCCTTAACAATTCAAATGAAGTTCTGGTCAAAGGTCAAAGGTTAGCCTCAGTCTTATTTATTCGGCAAGTTTATTCTTCCCTATCGTATTATTATTTTGTATTGTACGGATCCCTGCACAGTGATCTAACTAAAAAAATTCAATATTAAAAGCATCATTAATACGATATTTATAGTTTTCAAAAAAGATTCTAAGCTGAAACATATTTAATGCCCTTAAGGACGAAACATTTTGAAGAGCAGCAAAAATATCATTTTACCAAACCTTTTGTTGCATTAGCTTGAGAACCATTGTTACATATTGCCGTTGGAGGTGATAATTATCGAGTAACAAAAATTCTCACAAGGTAATTCATTTCAATTTATTGTACAAGTATTGTACTAGCCAAAGAAAGTTTAACGTTTAAAAACTGAGTATATTCAATTTCGTATGATTCTGTACCCGTGGAATAGGAGTACAGGATACATAAATCTTTCACCGAGGAAAATTTTACGCTGAATTATTTTCTTCAAGCCTAATATTGCCTAACAATACAACTGCGCTCATTTATTCCCCAAACTTAGACGTATCATTTCATATTATCTAAAAATTTTCCCGCAACCTCGAAACCCAAGTTTGCAAGAAATAACAAAAAAACTTGATACGGAAGAAAGTTACGCACAAATAATTCTCCAGCGATAAACTGGGGCTTCACTTTCGGCAAATCCCGGTCTTTTGCTTCTTTCCCGAGGTTCTTGATCCCCTCGAGGGGGCAGACGGAAAAATATCGCATCAAGTTTCCCAAATTATTGTCGAGGCAAGGAAGAAGGGAAGGTTCAGGGTCAGGGGACGACGAGACAGGGGCTGGTATCAGGGGACTGCTTCTGCAAGGACACCGCGGCAAAGAGGAAAGGGGATAGAGCTTATCTGTATCGTGGAGCCACGAAGTACTTTGCGAAGACGAATCATCTGGTTCGCCACAAGAAAGACGCCGCATCCAAGCGGAAGACTTGTCGTGGAAGAGCGGCGGTCAACCCGACTTTCCGTTAATCTCCCCGAAATAATTTATCAACGCTCTCGCTTCAAGTCGATCTGCCCTTTGACAAAAACAAGCTCTTATATCGCGGCCACTTGGAATGAATTTCGGACTTCTTTGTAAAGTTTTTCAGTATCGTTTATGAAGTATGGGAGTCAACAGTTTAAGTGAGTACAAACCTACCTGGAATAATATAAATATTCACCAATTTTCCATTATTGTAAAATTGTGTGTAATCATCATGGAATAGTTAAAACGAGGAATTCACTCAAAACTTGCAAACTAATTTACATAAATCAATTATATAAATTCTTAATCTAAAAATACTTATTCCTAATTTTAAAATATTTCTTCCTAATTTTAAAATATTTCTTCTTAATTTAAAAATATTTCTTCTTAACTTAAAAACATTTCTTTAGTTTCAAAGCTTTAAAATGTAAAAGTTTATGCACACATTCGCTGTTGTGCTATCTATGAGTAACTGAGGGTGTAACTATTTCGCATGTATTGAAAGTAGTCCCTCGTTCGATTACCATTTAAAGTGGTGTAGTCCGTAACGACCCAGAATGGCGAGAAATTGGGAATTTACCTGAAGTGATAGGAAAGCCTTTAAGGTGGGGATTTATGCGCTGACCACGTAATAATCCCTTAAAATATCGCTTGGCTAGGTAATAACCTTATGAATACAAATGATATTAATTATCATACATCACTCTATATGCACTACGAAAAAAATCAACAACTATATTATAGAAATCTATAGCTTTCGATGCTAAATATGCTTTGAATATTACAGAAATCCGTTAGATTCTTCAATTTTCGGACTGTGGATCATTCAGTGACCTTCATCACAAAGCTTCCTTCTATAAGCTTCAATTAACGTTTGTGCGTACAAAGTGAAAGTTGCTTCCAAGAATTTTCTCTCCGTAGGCACAGTTTCCTCTATTTCTTCCGTGGGTGTTATTACGGGCGCTTAGGTGACGGAGCTACACAATACTTCCAAGAAACAATTATAAATGTCTTAATTTGCCTCTCCTTAGTTTAATAGCAAAATCAATTACATTAACCAATTGTATCATTCAAAACAAGCAGTATCTTTGATTTGATATGATTTTGAAGAAGATATGATAGTTTCCAAATTCTCGAGAAACAGTGGGCGTTCGGAAAATCGTTTTAAGTGACGCTTAAAAGTATTTGATAACCGATCAGGAGACTAGCTCAGAAGGAAATTGGAGCGAAATTAGATCAAAGGTATCGAACCTTACGTCACTCAAAAGAGTCAGACTGGGTTTCTTGAGCCAGAAACACATGATCCATAGAGACATAGTTAACATCGCATAATTTAAAATATTTCCTCCTCAGACAATAATAATAAAGAAAGAAATAGATCCGACAAGCTTAATTCCAAAGAATCGAGTTATGGGTAATTCGATGGAAGGATTGGTCTATCCAGTTTTACAAAATGTCAAATATTCTTTGAAATACACATGCATTTTAAAATGAAAAATTTAATAAAAAAAAATTAAGATCTTTTGTTTTCATAATATCCATTCGTAGACTGCCACATCTATTTTTAAATTCGAGGTAATCTCTTCTATGCCCTCCTCCCTTGAGGATACATTGGAACGATGGACCCATAAAGATTCAATGGGGAAAGGAATACGTTTGAATTTTTAAGATGCATTGGGGATAGAGATCTGAATATTTGAAAAAAGATACTGAATATTTTCTTCTATGCCCAAAGGTATCTAAATAACTCAGTCTGACGGATAGGTTTGGTGGAAATAACTCCAGATAGAGAAAAAAACTTCGAAATCGGTAACAATGCAGGAAGAAAGGAATCATACTCATTCTTCCTATAGATTTTTATTGAGCTCTGGCTATCTCCATGGAGACGTAAATCAAAGGATCAATCTTAAATCTCCGAATAAAGAGGGAACATCAGTGAATAGACAACAACCACGCAACAGCAATAATAAAAACGCGGAAATACTTCAACCTCGATGAAGATTTCACGGTCTTATTGTTGCTTTAGAAACGGCATCCTAGCCTATTTGAAATGGATTTGGTCGTAAACGATTTCGTTCATCATTTATCAAACTATACCCTGATAATAATATATAGAAATCTATCATAGAGAGGAAGAGATTACAGTAGGAACATGATGAAACAGAGTACTTTAAGTAGTTTCGAATCGCCGGTATCATAAGTAAATACATAAATTATAGATACTTTTAAAGCCTGATTAATTTGTTATCAGATACTTTTATTTATAAAATAATCTAGAGAAAATGAAAATATTTCAGAATGCGAATTAAATAATTTTTCACTGATGTCATTATCACTTCATTAAGTCATTATCCTATTTTCAACTTTTATTGACGACCTATATTGGAATATTTGAAGTTGATAATGGGAGACGTGGAATATAGACAGTTTTCGGAGTTGAAGGGGATAGTAGATGATAAACCAGTCGTTTTAATCCGGTGAAATTTAACATACTATAATATTCGGTTTATTTCGTAACACCACTCATATTAATTACTATCCCATTACAATTTTTTTAATATTACTTTAATCTATAAAGTTGCCAACAAAGTGTTTTTAACAGTGGAGAGAGGTCAGATATAGCGTCAATAAAAAGGTTTGTCCAACCTTATTGGCAGCGAGTAAACATTAGAAATTTTACTAACCATAAGGGTCAACATTTTCTACAATATACTTTTGCTTAAAATACGTGCTGTAATAAATCATATATACGCATGATTTAACATGTAGAGATCATCAACAACGCGAGTCGAAATATAACGTCTAATAATGTCTAAATGTCTATAGGTCTATAATTTATAACAATTCTTACAAAGTAAAAATCTAGAGGAAATGAAAATAATTCAGAATGCGACTTAAATAATTCTTCACTGATGGATATTGCATGCTATGATCAATAAGTCATTGTCCTATTTTTAATGGATAAAAATTTGGGACAAAACGGAGAGATAAAAATATTAGAACTATTCCAAAAATTCGTTTTTTTTTAATCAGATGTCATTTCTTCATTGGTCTCACTTTAAAAATGGAACTCCATCTATAATCGCTAACCATGATTCATTTTATTCAGTAATTAAAATTAAAAGCTTTGGTCCTTTAATCTCCTTTGAAGGTATTTAAATGCAGTTAATGAGGATAATTTTCATGAAAACTTTTTCTCATTTCTTAGAAAGAAACAGAGTAGTTAATGAAGTTCGGGACCTGGGTAAACATTACAAAGAAAATATATTTGAGTAATTTGCTTTAATTTTCATTTACTATCTTTGACCTTTACTGCTTGATGTTAATTTTCTTAAACTCTATTTATTCTGATCAAATATTTTATGATCCAGAAGGCTTCACGATCCCAAAAAAGCTTTGCTCGTATATTAAACAAGCTGAAAACTCCAAGGATATTTTGGCAAAATTTCCAATTAGGGTCCTTTTTAGAAATTCTGCAAAGAAAACGGTTTCTAACAGAATTTTTGGAGACCAAAAATCATGAGTGAGGATTTTCCTTTTTCCCTCCTTCGGCTACTCTCACATTGCGAAAATATTTTCCGACCGAGTTCGCAAATAAGTCTTCACCATTTTGTTTGACTGGAGACGCAGAAGGCAGCTTATCGAGTTTAGGACGAAAGAGATCACTCTGGGAGCGAGATTCTTCGCTTACTAAGATATGAAAATGCCGGCCTATTATTTTTTTCCAACATAAACCATAATATCTATGACTTGCGAAAGAAATTCTCAAAATACGTAGAAATTTCCGCAAACATATATGATTACTATGCGCTTTTGTCAACCTAGATATAAGTGGTGGGAATCAGCTTTATAAGGATGAACATTTTATGAAGAGCAGGAAATTTTTTTCATCAGAAAGTCGCATGAGGTTGAAATAAATTGAGGATTACTTACTATATAACGACGGGGATTGAATCTTCACAGACACTAATCCTTATTTAAAAATAAACAACAATTCTTAGATGTTATCGGCGACATCACTACTGTCTCTTTCCTAACTCTAGCAATCCTTTCCAAAATTTACATTGAGAAACCGTTTCTTGTTTTTAATCTCGAAATATTTCGTAATTCTCTACTAAATTAATTTACAAAGATATTTTATTTAATTAAACTTGGAGAATAATTACTTTCAGTATCGTGAGGAGTTTCGGATCAAATTAGCCTTCGGGCTGATGACCTTATAGGCATACATATACTATATAATTTTACGTTGAGAGATATCTCTAATAAAATACATTGCTTATCATAAAATTTGTTTGCTTTGGTAATCAGAAACCTTGTAATGATCTAAGAGTAGCGTAGAGGTTAAAGAATGCCCTAGTGGTTCACATACTAAGCTGAAACACCATCAGTTGAAGCAAGAGAAGATGTTGGAATGGACCGAGATATATTTTCCTTTGAATATTGAAACATTTCTTAAAGTGATATCCTATCAATGATAGTGCAAATTAAATATACAAAAAATTGTAAATAAAACTTTACCAGTATTTCACCGATAAAAATCCTTAAGCATGGGAGAATTTCGGATAATACCTTACATGACTCGCGTATTAGGTCCAAATCCACCTGTAAACCTCTCTTTATATTTCCGAATTAATCGCATCTACCCGCTTAAAGGTTCTCACGATAATGATCCTCCTTTTGGACAACACTTATGTTTACCAGAAAATCCAACTTAGAGCACTCATTGATTTTACCATCCTCTCCTACTCTCCGAATCAAGTCAATCCGATTAACCAAATCAATTCAGATTCACTAATAAAGGAGATCTCAGCTATTCCTTCTCTTTAAGTTGGTAGGGGGCGGCATATCTTTGTCTGCATGCTATGATATCTTAGAATACTTTGTTACCAGGTAAAATGATCACGGGATATAAGAAAGAATAAGAAAGAAGATCAAGTATAATCATGATCATTAGGGAAACAAATAAAAATTTATAATTAATTTAGAAGTGTGCCACAAACTTTAAATAATTTTATCACAATTGTATCCTCGCTGGCCGAGATATGGGGAGATGACGGAATAATACGATCTTCGTTTAAGAAGATAGTGCACACACGGTCAAATTCGGACCAGAGGGCAGTGGTGTGCATGATCGGCTTACTTTGAGAACTTAATAAGCTCATGATGAAAGATCTTTACTCGCGTGACGGGTATATCCTTTGCAATGAGGAGCAGAAGAATATTCGAGATATATTGTTGGCGGAGAGAATCACTTACGTAAGTCTCCCGCAGCTTCATTTCATCTCAAGGTATTAGTGGACTGCGGCAGAGCGCGTCCAAATGAGGATTTCGGCTGGCACTTATCTCAAAAAACAATTCACTATATTGTAAAAAAATACATTCATAAGCCAGAAGAAACACAAATTGAAAAAGGAAGCATTAAAATTATAAATAGGACTTTCCACGTAAGAGCGATTAGATATATGAAGAGGAAGAATATAAGCAAGCACTACTCGGGTCATATAATACGCGTGCGGTATTGTAAGGTAATAGAAAGACCTCTATAGAACTAGAGGTTAAGCTTGAATAATGAAGGGTCGTGACAGTCTAAAGCTTAACTTACTTGTAGGCACAAAGAATAAAAAAGGATGGACTTATTGTGCGTGCATCTCTCACACAAAAGAAGTACGTGAAGATAGAAAATTATAAAGTAGATATATGAATAAAGAGGACATCAGCTTGACCACTTAGAGGGATTAACACGAATGTCACACATTTATTTCTCTTATTGCGAGATTTTTTTTATTAGTTTGACCACTAAGAGAGATATTAACATTATAAACGTAGTTTTCTTTTTAAATTTTTTTTGGTTCCATAGCTTACAAAACGTTTTAGTGTCATCTTCTTTAAATCACTGGGACGAGATACGAGCATTGCTAACAGATGAAATTATGATCGTTTTTCATCATACTCTCCATAACTGTTTTAAAATGACCAAGAATATTAACAGATAATTTCTTCGATAACATCAAAGGAATGACTTAAAGAATAATTTGCAAACTAATCGCCAATTTCAAGATTGAACACTATTTTTTTAGATTCAAATATTTACAATATATTTATTGAGAACCTTTTTTTAACATTCTTGACTACCTCTCGATATTAACCTTGAATTGAAACATTCCGCTAAAGTATGCATATTCGACATCTAAATCTCATGGTAAGAAGTAAAGGAACGAAAGGGAAGAATTAAGTAAGAGTCTGACGTAGATTCCTCTAGAATTCCCCTAGAACACATGACGCGTGAGAAGAAAGTGCTTCAGGAAGGCAATGAGGAATATAAGAGGGGAAAATGGGCCTGTCGGTAAATGAAGGTAAGTGAGGGGAAGTAAGAAGTTCAGCGGGGATGAAAGGAGCAGAGGGATCTAGAGCGGCAAAAAGCAGAGGATATTGGGAGGCGAAGGATTGAGGAAGAAGCCGTCGAGAGAAGAAACGTAACGGGCAAGAGAAGAAGTGACTGAAACAACTGGTGCGGGACGGATGAATCAAGGCGTAGTTCGGACTGAAGTCCGTGCCTGGGCAAAGAATTTCCTTTGTGTGTAAACCTCTCCCTCCGTGCCCAATCGCTCTTCTTCCACCGTTAACCACCCTTTTTTCCTCCTTTCCGCCCCGACGATCTCCTAAATTTTTTCCTCCCTTCATCTGACGTGATCCGATCCTTCCGTCATGAGTTGGTGCATAGAAATTGTGTCCTGAGCGAGGTGTAAAAACAAAGGACGCCAGCAAGATGAAATCCCTCACCCCTCTCTGTTTTTTCAGGATGCCTATGTACCAGTCGAATTTTTTCATCCCGTTTTTTTTGTGGGTATTTGAAGAGGAGGAAAGGAAAGCGTCACTCGCGCCGGTTCTAAAAATCGGGTCGCTCGAAGAATGGATTCGTAATATTCGCTGGCGTCGCTCGGAGAAGCAATCATTTCGTTGGCGATTGCCATGCCTCCCTTTGTCAAATAAAACGGTGTTTCCCAATTGGTTTGACGCGTCCCGCTGGAGGGACTAACGAGTCTGTGTGATGGGAATCGAACAGGTTGATGTCGTTTGTTTTATTCGTTTTATTTTTTATCTCTATAATATTTGACTTAGCTGCAAATAAATCCTCCAAAGCTATCGCTACTATTTATCGACGAGCAAGTGTCCGTGAAATTTTGTATTACATAAATAAATGAACGAGCTATATATTTATTGGTTGTCTTTAGGACACGGAAAGAGGGGCTTGAAATGGTAAAACAAGCATCGAAACCCCGAATAACCAGTAGGTTATGGTGAGTGCTCCTACGCAAAACCGTCAATATTTGTTAGTGATGGGTGGAATTTGCGATTAAGTACTTTAATCTATAAATCTCCAAACTAATTTACGAAAATATATGTCTATGTAGTATTCAGCTCGAATGGCGACTTGAACCTGAAAACCATTATTGACGTAAAGCTTCGAAAAGAGAATAAGACGACTAGGGTTTCCGGAAGGGATTTCCATCCCTCCCATTCCCTCGAATTCTTTTCCTGTTCACGGATCCCGAGAATATCTTGCCAGAAATTTGGGACAATCTATTGTTCGAACCCCTACGGTATTCTTAATAAAAAAAACGTAACTCTCACAATACGTATTTCAGACGTTCTTTCTAGTTACTGCTGCGTTAAATTAAAACGGGTTACAATATCACACGCCAACAAAAAAGCAGTCAAAACAGCATCAAAATACAGTAAAAACTAAAGTTGCATTTAAATTAAATAAATTAAGTAGCATAATAGGTTAAAACTATAAAAAGAAATGAAACAAAAGAAGGATAGAAAAGGAAATATTGAAGCACAACAACTTCCAAAAAATTACCATGAAAGATTATATAATAATATGGACGAAATTGCCTTGGAGTAAATGCGATTTCGCAATCCTCCAACGATAATTTCCAAGAAAATAACGGCGAATTCCCAAAATACCACATTGCGAGTACCACATTTTGCAAGAGCTAAACTCAGAGACTTTGAGAGGAAGTTGAATCACGAATCCTTAGGGAGTTAGGAGAAAAGCCCTCTTCAGCAAGAGAACCCTTATTTCCACAAAACGAAGGTTATTTCTATGTAGTTAGACGCATTGATTATCCTTTCATACGGAAATGAGAGGTTTTTCGGTCAATTAAACTCGCTGGAAACTGATGCTTTTCCTTGTTAACGAATGAAAAAGAAAAATCTCATTGATATATAACCTCACCCCCGTTGTCAAGTTGCAAATTCCAGTTTATTCCTTTGTTAAGTGGTATTTTTCATTTTTGTTCCAGCCAAAACTTTCTGACTACGATCATATCTAGGAAAGCGTGTTCTCTTACGGTCATAAAAATTTGCGCACATCTCATAAGTAGAAAAGAGTTTAGAAGTAGACGCTGTAGTTTATGAAAAAAGGTGAAGTGAATTTGTTAAGTTTTGTAATCCTCTATATATTATTTTAAAACATGCTTTTTTGGTGATCGGGACTTTTCTCCCTTATTACTAAACCAATACGTATAAATGAATGACCGTTCGAAGGGAAAAGTTTCCGGGTTCCTGAGAAAAATAGTCAGACAAATGAAAAATCCACCATTTGTTAGACAAATTGATTAATTAATATTTTAATCATCGCGTTGCGTCCTGGAAGAATAAAGGCCCGGGTTGCTACATACAGATTGAATTTGTTTACTTAGTGACGAGTGTAAACAAGTTTAAAAATCGGATAACTTTCTCGGTCATAAAATGATTGAAGCAGTGTTAGTAATTAATATTATAGTCTCCAAGAACGAAGACCTCGATGTCGTACACATCCACAGCAGTTTAATAAGCAAACCGCATTGCATCTTACGGGAGCAGAACGACGGCCAAAGAAACATGAACATTGCCGAATATGAAAGTTTGCGTCACGGTTTTATCGTGTGGTATGTTTGAATAATTTTGCAACATATTACTTCCCGGTGGTTTTAATTTAAGATCGACAATATTTAAAATTCAATTTGGGGTATTATGATTAGATTTTGGAGTATTCAAAGAAAAATTAGAGAAATTAATTAAGTCATGCGATCAAAATAATTACGTCATTAAGTTATTTTCCGAGTATTCAAATTTATTTTGGTGAAACTTTCGTCTGTTGCAAATTTTCTATATATCTAAACCTGATATCAAATGATTCTCAATGTTTATATTTCACTCACTGAGTAGATAATATTCAACATTTAATCATATTTCTGAGTAAAGAAAAGGATATCCTGCGATTTCAGAAAACTCACTAGCAAGGAATACAAGCGTAACGAAAGCTCAAGCTTTATTCCCAATCGCTATCTTCGAAGCACAAAAATGTATTATTTTGTCACATTAACGATGCTAGAGAATTTAAATGCGGGGACAATGCTATGCGCTTTGACAATGTAACACAATGTATGTTCGTATGAAAGTGTGACATTTAGCTTCCCCTCTAGCTCTCCTCTCCCAGATCAGATCATGCAGACGAGTAGTAGTTATTTTATATTTCATGTATGAAGAGAAGAAAATAGAAAATAAATAAATAACATTGATGCAGAAGGTATGTTTCGTTGTTTTATCTTTGTTATTTAACTGACACATCATTGCCGGTATAAAAGGAAGTGGTATTTATAACGACAGAGTTTAGGTAAAGCTGGCAGTGATATTTTGTATCTTTACCATAATTCATTTAGTCATAAATGGATTGAGTGAATTGAGATATTCGGTGTAGGATAAGATACATGTATCGTTATAGTGATGACGTGCACTATTCGTGATTATACTACTATAAGAAAATTTTTAAAACATTCGATAACATTTATACTCTCACGTTCTCTGATATAATAGGGGTTTTGTTTGGGTTCATGTGGTAAGGCGTTAGAAAACGCAAGACATTTTATTTGGCCATTCAGTATCGTTACTGGATGTGTAGATAGCTATATCTATCGCTACAAACGAGGTATATCGAAACAGACGCTGAAAATGAATATGAAGGTGTGTATTTTTAGGTATGTTTTAGTTTTTGTGTATTTGTTTGTAACGATTAGTGTTTGTTGAAGTGTGTTTGGGTGGGAAATTGAGTATCAGTGTCATCTGCGAAAGTTTCGCACGGGGCAACTAGTTATTTCTATATTTGTAAATGTGACGATTTGAAAATCTTACAGCAACAATTAGCCTGGAAAATGAACATTGAACTGTGACTATGACATGTAGTATTTGTGGTTATGTACATTCCGTTATATATGTATCAGTAGGGAAATGAGGGCGATATTCCATATTACATTATGCTTGTTGTAGTTTAAAATTAATCAAATACCAGAAGTAATTAAAATTATTCGATAGGTAAAAAACTTTTTCGATTACCAATCGCTATCGACTGAATATCAACGTTCGATAGATTGAACGCGATCGATCAGTCCACCACCTGTTGTTGACCATAGTAATTTTACAAAAAAACTGAAATCTTGAAAGGATGCTCAAGCATCAAATTCTCAACGCTTTCTCCTCAAGCACTCCGATTGTCCAAGCATAGGGTACAAATATACAATCACACTTTAATTCAAATTTTATTTTTCTACTTATAGGATTTATTGCGCTCAAATTCTAGTTATACTTTGATTTATTTGTATATATTTCTGATTAAGAGACAAAGGTTCTCCAAGTGCCGACAGCGGCAACTAGAATTCCGGACTTGTCCGACTTTTCCTCGCCTGTTTTCTCTAAGGATTTTTCCTAGATGCACTTGCTTGCCGTGAAGTCAATCTATGCCCTTTCTCTAGAGGCTTTGCTTACATGTCTTCCCTCCCGTGTAAAAAAAGGGACTGGAACGCTGTGGGAAATCATTAGGATGTATCTAGAATGCCATCTTCGACAATTCGGCGGCTTAGATTCGCCCTTGCAAGGAAGGCGAAAGATTGATCGATGGTATCCCTTAGGAAAAGTCGCAAATAAAGCGTCGTCAATATGGGAGAATGAGCTACGAGGCGTTGAGAAATAAGAAAGTTGGGTGTCCCGCATGACGCTCCGGATGTCAGTGATCTGTCTTAAAGATGACACTGATTGCATTGCATACAGCGGTTGAGTCATCACAAGGTCAAACAGCTGACGGGATCTAATGATAGGTGGAGTCACTGGGTCAGCCAGATAGGGTAGTGCTTCCGCCTGTGGTGCAACTGATCTCTGGATAAATCTCTGGATATCTCAGAGCTCGGGTCAAGCAAACTGATAGATGCAGAAAAACTAAATACCTGCTTCTTCCAAAATTTCCGAAAATTTCGTTATTCCAATAGAACCGATAGTTGTATTTAATTGCGCTGATAAGTGTCTCATGCAGTACATTTCAGCCACTAGTCTTACAAGAGGCATCGTTCTTAAAGCACCTATTTGTTAGTTCAGGCTGTTTCCGTTGCCCCATGGATTTGTTTCTGTAGTTGTGTTCTGGCGATTATAGAAATGGCTGATAGAAAAGAGCACAGAATTTCATTACTACTACGAATCTAGACGAAGACTGGTCTCGACCTCAATTGAGCTCTCGAATACAAATGATGAAATTTGAAACTATCAATAGTTCTATGATGAACTTTTTCATATTTTTGCCAACATATGGTGCAGAAAAATTGACAAACACTTCGTAAACAATCAAAATTTCAAAACGGCTACCATCAATTTTTACAGAACATTTACTAGCTCTTACGTTACATATAGCAGACAATTTGGAATACATTGCAAAGGAAACCTGATTGAAGTGGAGTGTCGAAGTCGACGAACTAAGTTCCGATTGAAAAGAAGTATATCCCTCGGAGAAAGATTTATTTCCAAGCTAAAGCCGATTTCCTAGTTTCATCTGCAGGACGAATGTGAGTCGGATTGGGGCTTTGTATGTATGTACAATGCAGAAAATTATTTTTCAGAGGAGACTTCGAAAAAATCACTAACGAAGGTATTTGATTTTTAAGCCCCAGAAAAGCGGAGGGAATTATTTCGGGAGATTAGATGGTTTAAAAAAAAGGAGAAACTTACGAAGGATGTTGGCGTGCAGGCTTCCGATCCCTCAGTCAGGGATAAAGGTTCAGATATTGTAACAAATAAACTCGATCCGCCGTAACGTCGTCATGCATCTATCAAGAGAAATTTCTCTTGTGTTTGTAAGTCTCTCTAAGGATATGTTCTTTACAAGGAATACATCCTTGGGATTAGGATAGGATGGTCTGCAAACAACATGCACCGTCCTGAAATACATACGTAGAAACGGTAGGAGTGCATCACAGGTAAATTTTATATCATTAATTTATATGTACAGTAGTATTTCGATGAATCGTTTTGGAAGGGAGCAAGAGAGAAAAACCATAGATGTGGAGAAAAGATGAAAGCGGGAAATGAGAACCAGGAATATATTATAAAAAGAAAAATGAAAAAAAATCAATAGTTTATACATCGCTTATTATTAAATTTTCTCAAAAAAGATTGAGCAACAAGCAATGAAAATAATAAATGTCTCAATTGGTTCAATCTTTAGGACCAAACTCATTAGACGCAAAGACACAAAGCTCTCCCCACTAACTGCTTTCTATAGAGCTCTTGAAAACACTTAGCACACTTTCAAACGCAACGTGCTATATTTTCGTAAAAAAGAGCCTCCAGAGGTTTCCGTTTCCGTAATTCCGTTTCACAGAAACGAAATTTCCCTTTTAGGAATCGCTAGAAGAATGGGAGGGCTAAACTTTTAATAAGCTACAGATGAAAACAGAAGAGCATTCGATATTTCCGGTAACAAATGTATGGGAGAATAGTTTTGACGAGAATTTGAATTTAATGAATGTCCTACTTATAAAAGCCAGAGTGGAGAAGGATCCTTAAGTGTCATTTACATGGATTGGAGATGAAGGTAAAGGATGTATTTTCAGACACTCCAACCATAAGATGAACGGTGGCGGACTTGGCAATGAATTCGGAACGTAAATCCCCAAATCCAAGGGAAACCCTAGAATGAGTTACGAAGAGACGGCCGAATGCCTACAATAAGCTATTCGCAGATCCCAGCCTACGGTAATTTAACGTTCCATTAAATACTTATGGCTACCAGTCTCCAAGTTAAGAATGAGGTATGAACAAAAGCCCCAGATAATCACTTTGTTTGGTATCTCACATAAATACTCGTAAATGTTCTTAATTTTACTTCATCTTACCGTCATAGTGAATTAATAAATTCTGAATTAGACTTCGTATTATGAAGGACCCAAACACTAAAACCAGGAAAGGCGAGTAGTAAAAGTACTCTATTTTTCGTTAGAGCATTTTCATACACTGATATAATCCGGATGAGGGTTTGTTTAGTCTACCAACCTATTTTTGCTCTAAACCTAATGTGAACCTCAAATTTTTAGAAAAGAACTAAAACTGGAAGAAATATACTGTGCAATTCCCGCAAAACATATATCATTTTAATAGTATATTCTAAGGCTTAGACATCATCAGGTAACACATAATCGATTTTATGATAAAAAAGTAACTTAAAAATTGATTTTACCTGAATTTACTTCGTTGTTACTGAATTTATCTAAAGGTCTGACAAAACTAGTCGGAATACATACTATATGTATTTTTTTGTACATTAAAAGGTTGCTTACTTCCTGAAAATTTTCGTTCAGCTAGAGACGAACCTTTTCAAGCATTCTCATATAAAACCACCAACTTTGAGGAAAACCCTTGAAATGCTCACCGACTCATCTCGAATGATTTCGAGCCATTAACCTTTGGATTTCAGAATTTTTCCTCCAACAAATCTCAGATACGACGGAGATCTCAGTTATAAAATTCTTTTGCGGAAACACTCTCGAAGTATTTCCGGGAATGGTTCCGAGAAATTCATTCAAACTAATAAGATAAAACTGCTTTCGGTTTCTACTAAGGCTTACCAAGTTCTACGCAAGGTTGTTAATTTTTCACCCGATTTTCCCTGTTTCTTTGCAGCAGTTGGTTTTATTGATCTCGGGCTTGCCTTTCGATTTTTTAATAGGTGAAAATACGTTTCGAATCGAATGTACGATTGGCCTCCTAGGGTCTTTTACGTTACGCTAACTTGAAAATTTAAGGGATGGCCCTCGGTGAGTAAGTTTTATCCAAGAAATGAACGTGAGAGTGGTACAAAGTACTTTTTAAAAAGGCCGAGAAGAGGGGAGAAGACTTTTTCATTCCTTTTTCTCGATATGCCTAAAAAATAGAGAAAGAGAATGGAAAGGTGATGGAGGACCATCAGCCAAGCTTGAGATAGATGACAAAGAATCTCGAGAGCTCGTTTGCAACTTTTAGTCGATTTTTTGGACTTGAAACGTGTGGCGGCGTGGCTTGCTCCGAAGGGGGAAAATTATCTTCTAAAAGTAAGCGGCAAATAGGTCACTAAAAACGTGCTTGGACAAAACAGTTCGGCGTATCATAATGGGAGACAAAAAGAGGACCGAATGCATGACATGCTAAGTGGCTAACAGAGTGGCGCTGCGATGACAAGCTAAAGCTGTAATAAAAAAGAATGTCGAATTCATCCGAAAATCAGTCATTGCTACTTTCTTTGAACTATGGTGGTGGAAATTTCACCTGCATTGCACCACCCACGCATTCGTCATCGCTTGGAATTCTCAAATTCTCAATTACTTCCAATAAACAGAAAAAAGCGCAAAAGCGGTATTCAGACAATTTCAAGAAATTTAAGAAGTGGTTGATAATCTATTTAATTAACAAACAATAAAATAATTTTCTTTTGAGTATTTAAGGAAAATATGAAAATGGCATTTATCTCTTCTTAAAATAGAAGATTCCTGCTCATATAATAGGACTGATGATCCATTCATTTGAATTATAGTTACTACACTGAAGCATTTTAAGACCGTGTTTCATGGACTTCCTTCAAAATAGATATAATCAACAGCAATGGCTTGCAATACAGAAGAGAACCAGTAAACTAGAAGGCAAAATACGAACAGATAACAAAACCTAATGCAACCAGACGTTTCCTTCCTTCTAAGCAGAGCGTGTGATTACCTATTGTAGATGTAAGAAACAGAAATTCACTAAATATCTCTTAAGGGATTCGACTAAAAATTAAGTGAAATAAATCGTAATTCATCACTACAGAACGTAACTGACAGCTAAATATAAATTAATGAAGATAAGATAGAATCTTAAGAGATACATCAAAAAGAAAAAATACGTACAAAAGAGATTGGAAAGCAAAGATAGATTGATTATCACAAATAAGATTAAGCTCGCGATCAGTTTATTATAACGGAAACAGTCACTCCAATTAGTTTATCTTTCCCTTAAGTCTCACGGACTTAAAATGGTATAACTACACAGCTGTGAAGAATTAGAATTACAGAAGGCTAAAAAATGAAGAATTATCGATAGTACTACTCACACATCCAATTCTGCGTATAGAAAGCAGCTTCTTAGCACCCGGAGAAACGTTTAACGAATGTCTTCTGAACTCAAATTGAAGAATAGTCAAAATTATGGATATAATCGATAACAAAAGCAACGAAACTCTCTATGCTCAGTTGGGGTCGGAAACATAAGAGTAAGAGGTTATTCCTTATTCTGATCATCGCGGTGCGTTTTTAGACCCAGATGTCCGTCTCCCCTTATTCGGAAGTCTGAAGATTGGCAAAAATCCAATATCTTCCTTATTTTTTATTCATTCCAATATCCCCCAAGCTGGATATCCACGGAAAACAAATACCCTGAGGTTAAGCTGTATCAGACGAGGGAGAAATCGGATTGTGGTTAAGAGGTTAATTACATTCCTCACGTCTCATGACGGGTTCATGGAATCCTACAGCTTTTTTACATAAAGCGTTATAATGGAATATTACCGGCTTATAATGAGTCTTCATGAATCGTATGCACTCCTTCCTTGTTATTATCGCGTATTGTTCGCGGAAAGAGCTTTAAAACGGCCTGTTTCTAGCGTCTAATTAATGGCGTCTTATTTTATTTTCATTGTCGGATCTGCTGAAGTAACAGGGGGTCGCATTATATCATTTACGTCCTCTGTAAAGGTGCTTTCTCTGAATTTGTTAAACAGCCGCGACCTTGTTTCTAACCTCCTTTCCTTCAATGATTCCCAAGCTGCTTCTGAGAGCATCTTAGTAACACTTGCCTTTGAATAGTAACTAAATCGTAATTACTTTAACTTTAACTTGTTGTTTTATTAAAATGTTGATTACTTATGAATCCATTGTGTAGAGTAGATTCTGAAGTTTATGCAGAGTAAAATGCTGTAAATTGTTAAAATTAGACGACTAAATTACGAATATTTTACAATGAAATATCGATTAGATGCACTGATTTGATTTATTTCTTGTATATTTAAATGCATAATCATTGAAATCCGCAAATATGACAAGAGAGGGATTGAAATTTTTCCTATCAAAAAGTTGACAAGACAACCTTTTGAATGAATAATGCTTTGGCAAAATTTGTGACAGGGATTCAAACATTCGGTAAATAAAAAATGCAGACCTATTCTAAATTTATGACGTTTTGCTGCATGCATGTTACGCAGTTACAATGCGAGTGCAAATGACACTCGGTAAAATCCATTGCACCAGAGGCAAGTATCAATGCTTGATGCGATTATGTCTTCATTTAGCAGATAACGCCAAATTTTGAAAAACTACGTCTCATATACCTTTGAAGCGTCAATTTCAAAGACAGCACGTTTAATCCTGAAGCCTCATCAACACCAATTTTCTATCTTTCGACAATAATCCTGATAACTATCAGTATTATCAGAGCTTTTCATTTCGTTGTTAATGGGACACCCTTAAATAGTATAATACTTCAAGGTGTAATGTGTGACACTGTGACAAGGGGTATATGTAACACAATATGGAGTCACAAATAATTAAAACGTTGTCGCAGAATCTTGATTATCGTGACTAGAGGAATACTATTGAAATTCAAAGGAAGTATATAGATTTATATTTCTACGCCACAAGCAGCCATTGACTGCTTATATAGGGGAATGTATCAACACCAACGTACCTTATCTACCCTATCAGCCCCTAAAATTTTCTGTGTAAAAAGACCAGAAGTGAAACTTTTTTAGCGATTAATTACTCGCAATGCTTTTTCGATGCTTCTCGGATATAGCACTTATTTTAAGGAACATGATTCTTTCGTTCATTTCTATGTGGTGATACTCAAGGATCGTTGCATTGAACTGGATATTTATTTACATTATGTTGCTACATAGCTTTCCGTTTAAATTTTGCAACGTGGACCTTGCAACACGATGGAAAAGTTGAGGAAACCCAAGTCATTTTGTTTAGGAGATGAATATTAAAGTAGACAAATTAATTGAGGGACCATATGATAGCTTTGCGATATTCGGAGAGGGGAGGATTACTGATACCAAAAATGCCGTGACATCATATAAGGATGGCCTCTTACCTATGTTTCTCTCCACCGTCTGCTCTCCTATCCTCCTCCCATTCTTAGCTTTTACATTTGTCATCAGAGAACGTCCTAAGCGGTTATCTATTCCCTACCGTATCATCCGCAATAAGGTCCAGCACTCTCAAATTCTCACCAAGCACCTCTTCCTCCCAAACACACATTTCTTTGAAAATACAATAAAATTTTTCTATTCTTGAAATCGAAGAAGTGTAATTAATTGTAGCTACTTAACTAAAAAATTAATGTCACTGAAGATCGTTTATTCTGGAGACTTCCAAGAACAATGTCTATCAAACTCAACTAAATTTTGTTAACTTTAACTTTCTATTACTCTAAGGTAGGTAATCACGACGATTTTCCTCTTCAAAAATTCAAAATCTCATTTAGTTTCTCCTTAATTACTTTACAGTCTACTGTTTTAGAACGTGTGTAAGCATAGTTTCACTGGGTTGAGGTGGTGAATCACTTACTTTCGCTTCCTCGCATATTTTGAGATTGAGGTTATGTACTTTCTTTAAAGGTCGCCTCGAGAGATCGCTGAGCGACAATAAACTCTATCATATATTTTTATTTATAGATTTTTGATTAACACACTTCTGCGAAAATCAAAAATAATATTATTGATGTTGATAGCGATGTAATGTTCATATCCGAGGAACGCTCTTCACATTCCATAAGCTTTTCAATGGTCTTTAGCAGGGCTGTGGAGTCGGTGCATAAACCTCCGACTCCGACTCCGAATCCGACTCCTCTTATTTTCTACTGTCCGACTCCGACTCCTCAATTTTTGTACTGTCTTACTCCTTAAAAGCGGAGTCATGGTGATTAATTACAGAATAGTATGATATATTAACAAATGATAAACTAAAGAAACAGGATAATTCTTTAATAAAAATGTTTACAAAATGAAGATTAAATAGACCACAAAATATGTTCTTTCCCTTTAGTCAGCTGCTTATCATCTAACAGAATTTGGTGCATGGGGTCTACATAAACAGCTGCCAATCTAATATTAATGTCTCTCTTCGTTTCCTTGAAGCAGCAATACCATCTGCAACAAACCCTCCCCTTTCGGTCAAACAAAATATCAAGTTCCTCCACTCCACAATAATAGTATAATACTTATCAATATGAATATGAGTTTCCACGAAAATTATTGTTAGCGACATAGTTAAGTACGTAGTTTCTCTTTCCGCCCAGGCGCAGCACTAGTAGTGTGGGCCAGTTTAATAAGTATTAAGTTTATAATAAAACAATTAAATAAAAGTTTTTATTCATAAGCAACAGGAGTCGGTAAATTTCTGCCTTTCTGCCGACTCCGACTCTGACTCCGACTCCACCCAAAATTGATTCAAACTCCGACTCCGACTCCACAGCCCTGGTCTTTAGTGCCTAAAAAAATGTCCAGATAAAAAATAGCCTAGTAAGGTATTGCTTAATTTTTGCATTGTTCTTTCGAATTCCGATCAGTCCATAAAAGAACTAATTGAATATTATTAAAAGAGCTTCAAGAACGGAGGTCATTTCGCACGTGGACTCCTACCGGGAATCGAACCTGGGCCCGCTTTCGCTAAAATTAAACGCGCAGCCCACTTAGCTATCCGGGAGCACCTCTTTTACAGTTTGAAATTTGGCTTGGGTACCCAGCAAGATAATTGATTATTCATGCATATGACAGAACGAAATTAAATTATTGACGGTGAAGTTTCGTCGCAAAATCATAATTCGTGTCTCCTGCTCCACAAAATCCTGCCGTTATTCGATTTTCGATATTATTCCTCCTGTTGGTTTACCCTTGAGGGGTTGAAGTTCCGTAGCCAATCCCTTCTAATGGTAGCTGATGTACATACGACATGTTTGACATTTCATCTAATACATCAGTATTATAATGGAAAGGAAACGGAA
This sequence comes from Pachydiplax longipennis, assembly GCA_036926295.1. Lineage (NCBI taxonomy): Eukaryota > Metazoa > Arthropoda > Insecta > Odonata > Libellulidae > Pachydiplax > Pachydiplax longipennis. The sequence continues at coordinate 15,941,913 of JAVFKF010000001.1, read as the reverse complement.
TGATAAAAATCTAGCACGTGCTGCAACGCACGTTCGTGAAAATCCATAAGATAAAAGAGAGAAAATGAGAGAAATTTCATCTTTGTTTATCCTTTAGGGTATAACAGGCATTCAGATTGTAGAAAACCATTTGTGGGTAGCAATTTTTCCACGCTATTCTTCTCATCAAGAATAGAATGCAGTAATCTATTCTAATCCGACAGGAAGAGGGATCGAAAAAACCAATCTTTCATAATTGCAGACTTCTACAGTTACAAGTTTCTCTGTCATAATTTGAAGCCGAGCTACTCGAATATCGCAACACTTTCTCCCTACACAGTCCCTGCACGAGAAAGCGGGAAAAACGCATGCCGAACCGTTCGTAAACAATGCTTCTCGTAATAGTCAATACTCCGAAGGAAAGCTCTCAGAGGCTGATTTGCTACGGGTCCTTTCTTCGGGATCACGCAACTCTAAGCTTCAGGAAGCGAGATCGTCACCCGAAAATTAAAACCTTGGTGAAAAAAGGGGGAAAGTAATCTGCCATCGCGGAGAGAATGGATTCACTAGCGAAAACATTGGGCACGGTTGTGACGGAGAGGGTAAAAACCGCTACTGGAGAAAGTAGGAAGAAAGTAAGAGCTTCGGTGGGGTAATTCCATACGATTCCGTCCTGGTAGATCTCCATAATTCTCAGAAATTATTAGTTCGGTTACTGCACGCTGAAACGATGAAAGTTTCCGGATATCCTAAGATGAGTCACAGAGATGCCAACGTTCCGGGATTTACCATGAGTCCACCGGATTTTGACAATTCCTTTGATGCTCTCTCACATTTGTTTTTCCAACTTTCACTCGTGGTTTTGATATTCTAGCGGATAGCAAAATTTATTTCTAATTTATATGAATTAACACAGATATAGAATACTTGCATATACATAATCAGAGCACACTTGGAAATCCACAACCATAGACATTTATCAAGGGAACATGTATGATGTTTGGTAAAATGTTCAGTTAATGTGTTTTGAAGGCAATAATCTTCTCCTGATATAACCTATAAAAGATAAAAAATCACAACTAACTTCCCTCTGTGTAGATACGTCATATAGATAACATATTTTTTATTATTTTTCATAATGGAATCGCTTAATAATATCTGCTTGACGTTTTTTTCTCTTGAAACTTTTCATTAGAAAAACATTTCCAGTAACGTAGTAAAAATCCATCCTAATATAATTTGCTTTAGATTCAAAGTATAAAAATACGCATATTTTTATTGCCGAACACCTCTGATCAGCAAACGATATGACCCGTTCATGATCATCCTCAGTGGGGTAAGTTCGTTACCAATTGAAGCGACTACTCGAAACTATCAGAGAAGACAACATTCACAATTACCGAAATCAGCGACGATAGCGCCTCTTGTATCAACCTCGCCCCAATTACGTTACATCGAGTCGAAGCCGACGAAATTCTCGTCTCGGAAATAGCCGTAATTATCCAAATGGGTTCGCGAGAACCCGGAAAACCTGCAAGGGGCGATACTAGAGCCTCCGATAATTTAACCTCCCCTATCTTCCCTCCGAAATACTTCACGCAGCACTCGGATAAGTCCGCAACGATTCCCTTCTACGTAACAAGACTCACGCTCCATTGCAGACGTAAGTATCCCAGCGATCCTCTTCGTTCCGATCTCCCCACTGGGCAATTGGGTCGAGACCTGGGTGCGCTTGTCAAGTAGAGCTCGTTGCATTCTGGGAGAAGAGATGTAAGAGGTTGTTTCCCTCCGCGATTCATTCCTGATTATTCTTTTCCGCTTTGCTGTTTCATGTCGTGCTCTCATTTAAGACGGTCTCACTTGCGTAATCCATGCCCGAAGTACTTTTTTCAGTTTCCCTATCTTCCACATTTGACTTGCTCCGGAAATCGCTTAAGTAGTAGAGGTAGATTTCCTTCTACCACGTTATGGTGAATGAAATATCATGTTCATTTTAGTACTGGGTAAAGAAAACGTATCTTTAATTTAGTTTTGCATTAGCCCTATTCCTATTACAATAAGAAAACTACTGAGACATGAGTTATGCTGAATAATGGCATTTGTTTCGGTCACTTTATTGAATACTATGAAACTTTTAATATCTTGAAAGGAAAATACTTGCAGTAGTGTTAGTAATTTCCACAGGAAATTCTTGTGTAGAGCTCCTATATTAGATCTACTGTGTTACTGAGTGTTTTTTAATTAAATTCATAAGTTTAATCTTCACTTGGTGGAATTTTACAGCAACCATCTTGTAAGGGAAACACTTAGCAACTTTACATTAGGATTTTACATAAAACTTCCATAGCAGATTTACCGTGAAAGTTACTAATTCTTTTCCTTTTAAGATCGTTGCTGCGAAATTCTACCATGAGAAGATTAAAAATATTAATTTAGTTTTAAAATTGTCATTCCTACATTTACGTGGAATTTTTAAATGATAGCATACCGGTTAAGTGAAGGAAACAAGGAAGAACACAATCCAAATCATGCCTTGATGCCTAATTCCCTCTCAAAAAGGTATTTATAGCTAACGGTGGATGAGATGAAGATCCAACCAGTCTATGGGCTTTACAGGAAAACAGGTCAAATTCTGTAGGAAGTAGGAAACGAGTTTCCCCTTAGCGACACAATTTTAGCTCGCTGCTTCGCTAATGTTTCTTGCTTCTCTCAGGGTAACTTTTCGTACCAAAAGAATATTGATCGACTCTTATTAACTCTAAACCTAAGAAATCGGGAGAGATATCTTATCTTTACTTTTATACCTCATTTCCTCTCTCAGGGCCTTTCGTAACTAATGTTGGAAGGTTTGCGGCTCATATTTTTTCTGAATTCTTCACGAAAATATCCTTATTTCTTCAGAAGACATTTGGGCTGAATATTTTATGCAGAGTAAATATAGAAGGTTGAATTGACCGCAGTGAGTCCATCTAATATAGCAGATAAAGCTTTTCCTCAAGTTATTTATAAGGCACACAATAAATCTACAACCGACAGATAGATATTGCAATTCTCTGTAAGACAGTTTTGCTACTTGCATTACAAAAAATTACCTGTTTATTTTCCTATTTACTCACATTTTTCCTCCATAATTTCCCGCAATTACATAGTCACTGTCTACTTCTTTTGCCACACTAATCCTACGTATAATCTATTACAAATTCACTCAATTTCCTCGTATGCTACTCCATAACACCCAATTTCCGCAACTATGCTACAAAAAAGAAGAAAGCACTCTTCAATACACTACCATTTTTGCCTCCTTTGACAACTCTTAAATAAAATTATGAAATAATTTTCGCTCCCTATCAAAATGAGATAAGATTTAAGAAACCATTACATTAAATCTCTCATTTTCAAACTTCCTTATCTACCTCGGCTGCGTAATTTCCTTTCTAAGAAATCATTGACACACTGTTTTCTGGCTCTGAGATGCAGTGGTGAAATAATTTGGAATAAATTAGTGATTAATCCTTTTAAATTATTCTAAAGACTATTAAAGAAAAATAATGAGTATAATTCTTAATGACGACATCGTTTACAAGGGGAGCGGTGGCAATTGAAATGGATGGTCGTTTGTTATTCATTACTTTCCTTCCAATATTCCCTGACGTCATCCGTTCATGCTTGTTTTATACATAAATATCAAATCAATTTATTCTAAACTATGGATTCTTTAGAATATAGAGGACTAAGGAGTTTCTGCGCATCGTAAGATATTGAATGAAATTGAAATTATAAGCAAAGAAAACCCACTAAATCTACGAATTTTAAGCGATGATAAAACAACAGAAATATACGCAAGAAAATCCTATCAGTCAAATGAAAAAAAACTGCAATTCTCTTTTAGTCCGAATCAAATTATTTTTTAACGCTTCAAAAATAATCAACAATATTTTCAATTCGGTAGATGTTCTTCAAACGAGCTGCATATATTTTTGAGCATTCTTCACTTAGGGAGAATTAAACAAGAAATTTTACGAAAATATTTCTCTCCGCATTGAGCTATATTATTATATTGAATATTGAAGCTATTGAATATTCGCTGATTGGTTACCTAATGTAGTCATGCTTCGATGCAATAAAGAGAGGATATCACACACTTGTTGGATTCCTATAACTCGGCGAAATGTTCGGAGAGTAGTAATAATTTTACTTCCGTATTTACTTTTACGGGGTTAATCACGACTCCAGAGAACGTCGTTTCGTTAAGTAACACAATTCTTTGAGATTGTATTCACCATTCCCTCAGTCTTCACTATTCAATTTCACCCGGTAGCTACTGAATGCTGAGATGAGAGGGGAGGATCTTTTTCCTCTTAATGATCACCATCATAAATACGCTCCTCAACTTTCCCGTTTCCATTCTCTCTGAGCCATCCCATCCCCCATTCCTTCTTTTTAAACACAGATTCCTCGTCTTATACCTAAGAAATCTTTTCTTCACACCCACCGTACAATCGCCAGATTCTCTGCTTTGAAAGAAAGTATTCCAAAAGTAGTCCGTAAGGAGCTATAGAACTGAGAAAGCCTGAAAAAGGTGTCTCTTGGACGCTTCCGAAAGTTCGCGGGGAAACTGCATCGATTTATTGGAAAGGAAATACTGATGGGGAGAAAAAAGAGAGGGAAGAAATGGGATCCACCAGTTGTTTCTGTTTACCGAAAGAAACATCATCGAAAATGACGATGATGAGGATAGAATATTGAGGAAATGCTTACGGATATCTTCCGGCCAAATTAAATCCCCATTTTCGGGATATAGGGATTTCAGAAACGAGAAGAAGAAAGAAAATCTGCCAGGGGTTACTAAAAATTATGAATCCTTAGCTTAATAAGGCCCCATTAAATCTCTTAGTTATCTATTCCTTCTCCTGTTTCGCTGTATCTAAATATTGATTCCGAGAGTCAAATAAATCCATAGATTAATCTGATATTACCTCACGGAAAAATAAGGCGCATGCAAGAATGGAGGAGTAAAATGTGAAATTAAATTTTCGGGTACGTGTTTTAGTATCTATGAATTAAAGAAAAACAGAAAAAGGGTATATCGACATGACTGTGGCTCGCAATCAGTTGTTCTACTTTTCAGGCAGATGCTGTACCCAATAACCTCCCTGAAAGTTAAGCGAGTGGCTTTCAACATAATAGTACCAATCACCGCCAGAGGTCCTCGCAGAGGTAGCTATCTCAACGCAACGCATTTAGAAGGTTATATCAACTTGCGGTAATAGTCATATTGGTGCCTCGTGTAAACGATCCCCTCTCTCTATCACACCTGAGGATGAGCTTCCCAGTCCTAGAGGTCATTTTTTGGATCATACTTTACTTGAAATCATACTTTGAAGGATTGATTTTGTAATATAACATCAGAGAGACAATTAACCATTTTCGTGTAGAAAATTACATTAGAGAAAGAGAACTGAAGTAAATGCAAGTCTTTGACAGAATTTAAAATCTGTGCTGAAAATAAGATCAATGGAGGCAGTACCCACATTATAAAAAGATGGTAATTTAATAGAAAATATGACTATAAATATCAAACATTCACTATATAAAAGTTTAAATTTTTTTATTTAGGTGTATTTATGATCAATCATTGGTCTTTTATTTAAGAAGTTAATGTACACCTATTTTCCTAGTCATTTTTCAATTTTCTCATCAGCGTTTATGCCTATTCCCAAAATTCTGCTTGAAAATAAATAGATTAATTTACAAGTCCCTGTTTCATCAAAATTCCTACAAATCAACGAAAATATTCTCTGGTCACTCAGGGAACGACAGAAAATTACTGTTTTTCAATAAAGAATCATTGAATGAAGTTATATGCCACTACTATTGCCTGGCCAAAAATTCATTCAATAATTTAATTGAAAAGGAGATCTATACTCCAACGGCAGCAAGGGGATTACAGCTAACAAAGATCTCGATGAGATCTCTCCAGAGATCTTCCCTTTGCTGTACCCTAAAATCTCCGTTTTCAAACGAATGCATAAAGGACGAATGCGAGAAAGTTTTTAACCCCACCAGCTCACTAACAACAAAGAAGAGGATTGGAACAAAATACGCCTAACGGCGTTGGGAGTGTCTGATATTTTACAATGAAATAAGCCTTTCAGTAAATCCAATAACAGACAAAAATTTACAGAGTTCATATCACAAACATTTTCCCCATACCTTATTACTGATACATAGAATTCAGATGGTATAGGTTATGAAACTGTCAATCTATGAAATTTATCTACTATCTAACTAAATAATACATGCTAATTTCCTTTTCAAACAGTACAAATGAAAATGAGAAAGAAGCCTTAAAAATCCTATTTAAATTTCACTTATATTGACTAGATTGTTTTACTGTGTTATGTAAGACATTCTTTAAATTCCTTTTTCCTGGAAATAATTAGGAAAAATAACATCTTCAATTAAACCCGCTCTTTTCGTCTAATCAAGTTAACATCGGCTGCCGATAAATTTTAGGTGGGAGGCGTGCTTTAATGATTTACGAAAGTTCTTCAATTTAATTATTCATGCTTCAAAATAATGAGGATGGCTTAATGAGGAATATAATAAGAAGGAAGGTGTTCTTCCGAGGTATTATTTACGTATTAAATCTTTTTTCTATTTTCCTTTCACAAATTTCCTTCTTCACGAATTTTTTAAATAGCGCACGTAACAATTCGTTGATAATAGCTACCTTATTTTGACAGAAATAGAAAACGTTAAACTAAAAGTGTTAAATTGTACTATTTATTCTCGATGGAAAAAGAGAATGTTGGGAAAGTATTTCATATAGTAAGTGGCAGTTTATTTATTGAAAATGTCTTCATTATCACAATAAAGAATACTACAAATTATCGATAGTTACATGACAACTCCTGCAGGCCGCTCGCCTTATTTTCTACAGGCCCCCCTAATAGCATTAAGATATTTTCTCAAAAACTACTTCAGATCAAACAGCATTCAAGATCTTGTCTAATAATTCTAGAAATAAACTATTTTGTTTTACATTCACATAACTCTACTGAATTCTACTGAAATACCCCTCTCATGTAAGATAATAAGGATATAAATAATATGCAAAAATGTGAGCTCTAACCTTACCATAAGCTTAATATCAAACCAATTTAATCAAGTGTCAAAAATTAATTTAAATTATACAAATGTGATTCCCATCTCCATTTAGGTAATAAGTTTCTGAGTAGAATGTAATCAAATTTAATTGATGAAAGCAAAAGAAAGTAGTTTTCTATAGATTAAGAGGGATATACTTGCTATAGTAAGTAATGGAATGAAGAAGAGAAAAATAATGAAAAAGAGATGACTAAAGATGATCCATAGTTTAAAGGTTGTGAAAATATTTGCAGAATTGAAGGGAAGGGCATATGATAGGGAGAAATTAAAAGGAAATGAAGGAACAAAAATCTGCGCAGCAGATTACTGCAAATAATTAATCACAGGCAATTAATTGGTAAAATTTAAAGAAAGGGGAAACTGAAAAATATCAAGGTGGCTACTAAACAAAAAATTATAATGTAAACTTAAATTTTATTAATGGGTAGGTCGACGAGATTTTTCTAAATTCTTCCAAAAAATTGTAATTTTATGATAAACAAAGATTTCGAATAAAAGGGAAATTTATCTACGAGAGTTCATCAAAGATTCCAACTTCCGTAGAAGATTGTGACTTGTTGTTAGTTGAGCGGAGAGAGTTGAATCTCCAAATAACGGAGACGAGAAATTAAAGTTCTCCACCCACGCAACGCAAAGTTTGAAAGACGCAGACTACATTACATTAGCATCTTTAGGCTAAATTTCACAGAGGGCAGAGCGACCCGAGCATCATACAGAGACACCGCCTTCTTCGCAAGAACAACTAAATGATTCCGAAATATACGAGAAGAAAATGAAAGAATGGATTTTGGATACCTATGAAAATTTAAGAAACTGAAATTACAACGAAAACCAAATTCGTCATCAAATTAACTTTGACGAAGTACGAAGCGCGATTGTTTAAATAATGCCATTATCGAATTTAGAATACGACTCATGAAAGACAATGAGAAAGATGTTTCGCGAAAAGTTTTGCTAAATTATTTCACCGGAGAAGGAGCTTAAATTTACTCATTCTGAAACCTGAACAATTCGAGTAACATTCAACGAGGCATAATTTTGCACGAGAATATCTTGCAAAATTTTAGTTTGTTCACATACGCGCTAATAACAGCAACTGATTAATTGAACTTTTCGTTCCTAGAGCAAATAAAAAAAAGGAGCCTATTATCTATAGGATCATTTCCATTCTTAGGAAATGATAATTACTCATGTCTTCGCTTATTTTAGTGTAAGTGTAATGATATAATTTAAAGAATAATTACTTCTTTGCCAAGCATTCTTTTATTACTATAAAATCCCAAATTTGTCTTAATTGCACAAATAATAATCTACACTACCGGTTTCGATGTGATATACATCATCTAGAAATGAGGTGAAAGTGGCTGTGTAAATTGTGCAATTAAGACAACGTATGATATCAGTCTCGCGTATTTTAAGATGGAATTCCATGAAGTCAAGCCGATGATATTTTTTATCATTAACAAATTTCCTATTTCACTGTCTCACTGTATTAATAATGAACGCTATAAAAATCTGTTGAAGTCAGTCTGCATTTTGAAATACCAATATTTGTAACTGTGTAAGGAGATTCAGAAACAAATGATCGAAACATGACTGAAGCACACATCTCCTACTTCCGAGAAGGCATTCTAACCAATGAACTACGTTTCCGGAAAGAGGAAGACCTGGTTCGTGTACCAATAATGAGGATCTTTCTAACTTCTGTTTCTCTTTGGATTTGTGCCACACTCCAATATAAGTTATCCTTGTTACCTGATACGAATATTTAATATTGAGAAACAGCCAATATCAACACAATCACATAATGAAGCATACGCTGTCGAAAAGGAAATCAATGATGTAGAATAAGAGGAATTAAAAGAGATACCACGTGAACAAACGAAGTTTCAGATTTTGGAGGTGATCAAAAACCGATGGGAGGAGATGTGGCTAACTTACGTAAGCGTGATGCTTTATCAATAAAAAAAAAGAATTTTTCGATTGGTTCCGAGACATCGTGTCTTTCATTTTCCAAAGTGATGGACTTCCTTATTATCGTAGCATTGGAAGTGATTTCCTCACAAATGTTACGAGAGTAGGGTTTAGAGATTAGGTACCTCTTTCCCATTAATTCACGTCCCAAGGTTTTCCTTCAAACGACAAATGTCTCCTCCATCTTTTGAGTTCACCTTGGTCACTCCTTTCTAGAGGAGAATCAATTTGTCTACGTCGCCATAAAAATTTTGGAAAATAGCGAGAAAATAAAAACACCTATGGTATAATCAAGTCATTGCAAGTTACACGGCTTGGCCTATGGAACAGGATTTCGCAGAAATAACCGCAGGCAAAATTGTTACGTCACATTTTTCAGAAAATAGGCCATCAACCGTGTCTTCTTCGCAAACTTCATTTCCGGCAATCATAATATAATATGAGAAAATAAGCTCTATAAACTACCGTTAGCCCTATAAAGTACTACTAATGATTTTATTCCAAAAGTCCAAAATAACAGTAGGGCTCCCGGATAGTCATGTGGGCGACGCGTTCACCTTTGTTGAAAGCGGTCACGGGTTCGATTCCCGGTGGGAGCCCACGTGCAAAAAAACCTCAACTGTCGAAGCTCTTTTAACAATACTACTACCAATTACAGTACAGGTATAGTATTTAATCTCTTGGATAAAAACTAGACTTTTAAGTAAACGAACCAAGTGATAATGTTGATGATGATGAAATATCACAAGCTTTCCATCATTAATTGCATAAGGTACTGTGCTCCTATGGAAAGTTCAAGAGAGAATATGCGCAGAATATAATTCAATTCGAAGTAACTTAATAGCCATTTACGAACAAATTAATTAAATTAAAAACATCGTAACATTAAATGGCCAAAGGTAATGAAATACGCACTCTAAACACAGCAATGAAAACCGAAAATATTCATTAATTCTTACGTATTGAAACTACTCTTAAATGCTATCGATGACATAGCAAAGTCTCAAAAACCGGTAAAAGGGTTATAACGGAGACCCAGCCGCCGTAAGATCGTCCCAAAGCGCCATGTAACAACTAAGTTGCCATCTTCAGGGGATGAAGAGAACTGCCGGTTTCTAAGAATTGGCCACTCGTAGAATGGCCACGTGGCTACATGCGGCAACTGCTTTGGAAGTGTTCCAACTCTTAACCTTTTTTCGCAGCTTTGAACATATCACTTCTCTACTACAGCCAATATTAAAGTTTTTCCTTCTGACTTTAATACGCTCGTAAATATTTACACACAATAAATATTCCGCGATCGTCCTCATGTGACGACCAAGTATTTATTTTTGTATCCATCTATTTGCATTAGAAATTTTTTAATTTTTTAATTTTCTCATTTATTTATTTATTTAAATATTAAAAGGAGAAGGAAGAGAAAGCAATTAAAAGTATTAACGTCACAAAATTTGAACCATTAAATATTCCCTTCAGAAGTTTCTGAATAAGGCAAGTAAACAGCTTTTGTGATTTTATGTATGCTTTTGCTATGTATGTAATGAGTACAATATGACTTATATCTGTACCTAACAATGGGTTAGTATGATGTTAACTGTTTGATATATAGTTATGTTTTGATATATTTTATATTCTTGTCTATTTTATGGATTTTCCATATGTTTTGCTAATTTTGAGCAATCAGTCTTTATAACATAATATGGCACCTCTTGATGAGCCATCAACTGGCTCATCTATACATTAATTTTTCAGCAGATATTATGCATTTATTACTGTAAAATTATTACTCCAGTAATAAATGCATGTATCGAAAAGTAAAGGAAAGAGAGGTAGAAAAAATATAAGTCGATCCTTCTAAAAAAAAATTAAAAAATTAACTATACAATAAAAACTAATAAAGGCGAGGGACGAGTATGAACCAAACTCTAATCCAACTTCTTTTATTCCGAATTAGAAACTCATAAAAGATGCAGAAAGAAAGAAGTAACAAAGTACAAAGAGAGATTTAGAAAAGCCCATTTGGTTGATTGATACGTATGCTAGATAAAAGTTTCGGTAACGCATACGCTTCGCGTATCTCCATCTTTGGCGGTTGATGACCGTACCTGAGGGAGAAAGTGTTTCATCTCGTAATCACATCCCACGCATTCCTCTTCAAGGAAGAGCGCGCCTCATCGCTTTGACCCCAAACGAAATAAATTCCCCGCTCGAAACTGGTTCTGCGATAAGTGGCTCTAGGTCGCCCCGAAGTTATGGAGCCATTTCGTCCTGTCGTAATAAACTGTGTGGATTCAAACACGAAAAAAAATATTGCACGGACGCCAACGCCTGCTCGAGACAACCTTGTATGTACCTTTGACCTAGATGTGGTTTGCCAATTCTGATTGAGGAAAAGACAATGTAATATAGAACGGATTATGCATAAAGGTTCCCATGGTAAATCCCCGCAAAATATATGGGACACTGCATTGCCGTCTTGATTTCTCGGTATAATTAAAAGGAAGCTATGATAGTTAAGCCCTTCCGAGAATCTATGGAATTTCCGAGGACTTTGTTCTTTTCTGCGTCAATGCTTGCAGACTTATACGGGGGCAATCAAGAAGATGATAAATAATTTTTTCTTGGAACATGTTATGGTTTTTATCCTGCATTAAGATACTTGCAAATAGTCCGAGGGCAGATACATTTTTAGTCGATTTCATTATGTTGAATAAGTATAGTGTTAGACATGGGTATTCGCCAAACGTCTCAACTGCTCCTTTCACGGAAAGTTATTATCGGGAACTTCTTGAGAAACATATTCGCAAGTCTACTCCGCTGAATTTCTGAAAGTGTGGAGAAGTTGAGACGTTCGAGGAAAACCATCCCGTGTCTAACACTCTATTTATTCAACATTATGAAGATTAATTCACGTGACATAATAGAATACGCTACAAGTTGAGAAACTCGTGTATCTCTGATTCCGATTCTGCGTCTAAAAGAACAGTACAAGAAAATAGTGATTTCTAAAAATATTTTGCTTTATACACTTCCTATGAATTCCTTTTTATTTGAAATGCGCATGAAGAGGGAAAAGGAAACAATTTTAAATAATAAAATCAAGAAAAAAGGAAAAATCATGTAGCACAAATAGACAGGAGCAGAGATACGACGTGAATAAAAATATTATTTCCTTCTTCAAAAGTCTACAATATTTCACCTTCCGAACTAAAATAATTTCGTATGCTCAATAATAATCAATGACACACTGTATCTTCAATGAATTTTGAGAAATGAATTTAATATATAAATCGTAACTTAAAGAAGTACACATTGCACTGAATAGTAGTCCTACTTAATTATTTTATTTAAAAAATACTTCATAGTTTTCCTAATTTCATAACTTTCCCGTTGCTAAGATTTCTTAGATTTGGACGTGATTATTTCAAAATTGAAATGAAATATTTGTATCAATGTATTTTTTTAAATCTTTTTAATCAATAACAGGAGAAAAAGAAATTACAACGGATTAGAACTGAAAAATGGGAATGTTTATGCAAGAAATACGAAATAAATTTTAAAATGCATCAAAATCACGAAAAATTTGCAATATGTGATCAGCAACAGATAAATTATTAATCCTCCAGTTGAAATCACTAACCATCTGTAATACATTCAGTCCAATTAGCTTCTTCAGATACTGCAGAAACAATCCTGCTGTTTTCAGGCGATAAGCTTAACAAAATTACAAATCCAGAAGAACTATCAGACGACGATGTGAAATTCGTCTTCTGTAAATTATGATTCAAAATTGAACTCGATATATTCCATATCCTGATAAATTGTCCATTTCATAAAACTTGTTGCGACAAACTATGGAAAATATAAATGACATGTTCCCCGGACCCCTTCGAAAATATTAAAAAACAAAACTAGAAACAAATAAATGTAAAAGTTATTTATTCAGATAAGAAATAATATTTCCTCTTTGCTGAATTAGCAATGATAGAGGCAAGAATGAAGAAAAACGTGCTAAAATGAGTTTCTTGTTTTCCGCTAGCGGAACGGGGGAAGTTATTTTTACTTAAAATATAGATTAAGCATTCTTACTTACATAACATGCCATTCGGTAACAGTTATGTAATTTTAAATGGGGATAAATGCATTCTTAGCGTTCATTCTTCATGTTTGTTTGAGTGAAATTGATCTTCAGTATAACTGAATCAAACTGGGGATCCTTTCTGCCAAAAATAACTCATGATAATTTTTATTTAAAATTCCATTTTTTGCAATACAGAAGTGGACGTATTGCATATTTGAAAAATTGTTTCAAAGAAATACTCCATTAGGCTACCATTGCTCCCTTTTTGCATGGTATAAATATTAAATATTTTAGAAATGATTTTTCAGGTACATAAGGCCGGATATTTAAATATTTCAAGGAGAGTTAAATTTTAATGGATGGGGCCTCATTGGTTATTTTGATAAGAATATTTTTAATCAATTTTAAAATAAAATAGCGTTTGAGGCCAAAAAAAGTTAAAACTCAACAAAGCTAATACCGTGAGTAAAGAAGATGAAGAAAGAGTAATAATAAAAGAAAACAGTTCCATCGTTTGTCTAAAAGAAGTTGTTATGAGGTAGTATTTAAGAAAAGAAACCTTTTCTTTTGATGTTCCGGAAATTCCTTTGATAGAAAATACGAACATCATGTTCTGACATGAAAATTATTTTTCAGAAGTTCAGACCTCTTTAATCATTTTTGAATACTGCATTGCTATTGTTGACATACCGCAGGGGAGCTGAAAAAAATGTTTAAGTTAATGGCGTATCCGTAATTCAGAAAAAAATCCCACTGAAAAGAATTCTATATAAGGTTCCATGAAGATTTTTATGCCATAAATATGAAAATAAATTTTTTAAATCTTCTATAGGTAAACTCGGTCTATTCAAGTGTGACGGATGTGCGCTGAGTTTAAAGAGGTATTGAAAGAATTATCATTCAGAATTTCACATCCCATACTTTAGGATAAACTGTTCATTACTCTTATTTTAGGATATAGTACTGATAAAAATATTACTGCTGACACTTTGTAAAGAATTTAACCGAACGAGAAGAACTATTATACTGTAATAGTTTACATTTATAACAATTGTTATTTACAAACTTTAGCGCAGAACAGCGATTTCTAGCGATGTATCTCACAGAATTTCAAAGCAAATAATGCATTTTTAGATTACATGGCTTGTTTCAATTTTAAGCAATTTGAAAAGCGGTATTCTTTTGTTAGATTAATAAATCTTTGAAAAAGGTATTTGAGTACTGTCTCGATGATTAGTGTAGATAGAAACTACACCTTTTGAGAATTAAGTAGGTCATAGACTGCAATTTTTTTTTGCAAAGTTCTTTAATGAGAATTTAAAAGCAACGGCGATAAATTTTGGAAGAGTTATTAAAATACATAAGATATTTCAAGAATGTTCCAAAGTCTGCATATTATATAATAGACTTTGGAAAATTTATATAATGTGTATTAAATAATCTTTTACCATAAAAATATAATATCTACGCCGAAATTCCTTACTAAACCCTAGCATTCAAGAATTAAACATATTATTAAGTTTAACAATAGCAAGACACCAAATTTTTTTAGGATTAATATTTCAAATAAAGGAAATTCCCATAATATTTCAAGAAATAATGAAATAATGATGAGACTAGAAGTAATAAAAGCTTCTAGTACTCGTTGATTCCCCGAACATCTTTAGGTTGTTACCAATTTCTGAAATTATAAAGCTCAACGTTACTCAACATCTTGCAGCATTATGATAGCTTTCCAAAGAGCTGAGATACGTCAAATGATGTCAAAAATCTCATCATCATTGCTTTCTACCCGTAGATGAAATTTCCTGTAATTTATAGTAAAATAATTATTCTATTCTGATATAATCCTTATGCTGATCTGGTGAGTTATCCTATATTCTATATAGGATACATAGAATATAGGATATATATTATATCCTATATTGACTCATCCCAATGAAGAAGATGTGGCTAAACCATCCTTATCTTATGGGGTTAGGAGGATTACAAAGATGTAATTCTATTCCTATGCAATCAAATAGAGATTATGGTTTCTATCTTGTTTCCTGAAGAAATGCAATTATCTACATCTAACCTACATCTAAAAGATACTTCCATTCTTAGCTCACGGTTTCATGTTACCCAATGTTTCTCTTTTGGCGGATGCACGCAAAATTTTTAAAGTGTCTGTTATCCGGCAATTTAACCTTGTATTACTTTCCAAAGTTAAATCAAATCTGTACAATTTTATTACGCATTTTATTTATTTCTTTATGTCCTGTATTCATCCTCTTTAAATTCACCATGGTTGTGTGATTTTTGCATCGGGTATCTTTATGGAGACCTACATTCAGTTCTTCGCAAGGCCGACAGATATTTTGGGTTTATTACCGTAATATCTATTATATATAGCTAACTCTCCGGATATACCTATATAGATATATAGATATATATATATACGAGTAAAAGTTGCTTGCATACTGCAAGCTATCCGTTGAATACAGTATCATACCAAGTACTGCCTCAGTTCAAATTTAAAACTTCGCGCCAAAGACCGCCTGGCGACGAACTAAGAACCCGATCGTGAGAGAAGACAGAAAAATAATATTAGATAAGTGCCATCCTTACTTGTTCCTAAGTTTCGATCCCATATCTTATCGGGAAGGTCCCACGCCTCTGTCACCATTCCGGGTCTTATCTTTCCAGCTTATCGGGAGGCATTTAAAAAGATTTCCGCAATGCATTTCTTATGGAAGAATTTTGCATCCACCTGGCGTCGAACTCACTGTCATTTGGCTACATTTTTTCCATGAGAAGCATAGAAGACTACCTCAACTTTAACCTCCGAAATTTTGGTTACTCTATCTTAACGATAAGTGCCTCAAAATAATTTTCAAAAATCCGCGCAATGCATTCTTATGGGAAAATTGCGATTTTTGGGAATTTCTGGCATCGAACCCATGATAGCTAGCGTAGATGTCTGAATTACTCTGGCATCTAGAGTGTAGGGCCAGTACGTCGAAAAAATCTGACGTCGATGGCGCTTGTGGAACATGGTCAGAATTCGTATCCCCTATAAATATATATATATATCTATTATATATAGCTAACTCTCCGGATATACCTATATATATATATATATATATATAGATATATATATATAGGGGATACGAATTCTGACCATGTTCCACGAGCGCCGTCGACGTCAAATTTTTTCGACGTACTGGCCCCACACTCTAGATGCCAGAATAATGCAGACATAGATGCTAGGTGTCATGGGTTCGATACTAGAATGTCCCAAAAATCGCAATTTTCCCATAAGAATGCATTGCGTGGATTTTAAAAAATTATTTTGAGGCACTTATCGGTAAGATAGAGAAACCAAAATCTCGGAGGTTGAAGCTGTGGTAGTCTTCTATGGTTCTTATGGTAGAAATGTTGCCAAATGACCATGACTTCGACTCCAGGTGGGTCCGAAATTCTTCCATAAGAAATACATTGCTGCAATTTTTGAAAATTTTTTTCAATGCCTTCCTGATAACCTGGAAAGATAAAACTCCGTGTGGCGACGGAGGCGTTTGAAACCATTCTTTCATGAATTTCACAGTTCGTCTAGTGGTCCTTGGTTCGATGTAAGAGGGTCATTCCGATTCCACCATGCATTTCAAACGGGGAAAATGGAATCTTATTTTAGGACGTTCCCGATAAGATATTGAATCGAAACTTTGGAATAAGTCATAATAGCACTTACCTAATATTAATTCGCTATTTTCTCTCACAAAAGGGCCCTGAGTTCGACGCTAGGCGGTCATTTGCGCGAATTTTTGCAATCTCTTTTGAGGCCGTTCTCGATGCGATAGAGCAATCAAAATCTCGGTGTTTGCAGATGAGATGGTCTTCCATAGTATCAAAGGAAGAAATGTTAGCAAATGACCGTGTGTTCGACGCCAGGTGGGTTCGTAATGCTTCCGTAAGAAATGCATTGGTGAAATCTTGGATGATTTTTTTAAAACCCTTCCCGATAAGCTTCAAAGATAAAACCCGGAACTGTGACAGAGGCGTTTGAGAAGATTCCTTCATGACGTCCACTGCTTCTCTAGAGGTCCTTGGTTCGATGCTAGAGCGTCATTCCGATTCTACCATGCATTTCAAACGGGAATAACGGATCTTATTTTAGGACCTTCCCGATAAGATACTGAATTGAAACTTTGAAACACGTCAGAGTAGCACTTCTCTAACATTCATATGCCATTGTCTCTCACGAACGGGTCCTGTGTTCGACGCCAGGCGGTCATTTACGCAATTTTTTAAAAATTGTTTTGAGGCCTTTCTTTATGCAGGAGACTATTCAAAATCACAGCGTTTGCGTTTGAAGTAGTTTTCTATAGAACCAGTGGAAGAAAGGTTGCGTATGACCGTGAGTTCGATGCCAGATGGATGAAAATTTCTAACGTAAGAAATGTATTGCGGCAATTTTAAAAATATTGCTGGATAAGCTTCGAAGATGACACCCGTAAGGGGAACTTATTGTAAATTTTTACCAATTAGCTTGCAGTATGCAAGCAAATTTTACTCGTATTATATATAGCTAACTCTCCGGATATACCTATATATCTATTATATATAGCTAACTCTCCGGATATACCTATATATATATATATATATATATATAGATATATATATATAGGGGATACGAATTCTGACCATGTTCCACGAGCGCCGTCGACGTCAAATTTTTTCGACGTACTGGCCCCACACTCTAGATGCCAGAATAATGCAGACATAGATGCTAGGTGTCATGGGTTCGATACTAGAATGTCCCAAAAATCGCAATTTTCCCATAAGAATGCATTGCGTGGATTTTAAAAAATTATTTTGAGGCACTTATCGGTAAGATAGAGAAACCAAAATCTCGGAGGTTGAAGCTGTGGTAGTCTTCTATGGTTCTTATGGTAGAAATGTTGCCAAATGACCATGACTTCGACTCCAGGTGGGTCCGAAATTCTTCCATAAGAAATACATTGCTGCAATTTTTGAAAATTTTTTTCAATGCCTTCCTGATAACCTGGAAAGATAAAACTCCGTGTGGCGACGGAGGCGTTTGAAACCATTCTTTCATGAATTTCACAGTTCGTCTAGTGGTCCTTGGTTCGATGTAAGAGGGTCATTCCGATTCCACCATGCATTTCAAACGGGGAAAATGGAATCTTATTTTAGGACGTTCCCGATAAGATATTGAATCGAAACTTTGGAATAAGTCATAATAGCACTTACCTAATATTAATTCGCTATTTTCTCTCACAAAAGGGCCCTGAGTTCGACGCTAGGCGGTCATTTGCGCGAATTTTTGCAATCTCTTTTGAGGCCGTTCTCGATGCGATAGAGCAATCAAAATCTCGGTGTTTGCAGATGAGATGGTCTTCCATAGTATCAAAGGAAGAAATGTTAGCAAATGACCGTGTGTTCGACGCCAGGTGGGTTCGTAATGCTTCCGTAAGAAATGCATTGGTGAAATCTTGGATGATTTTTTTAAAACCCTTCCCGATAAGCTTCAAAGATAAAACCCGGAACTGTGACAGAGGCGTTTGAGAAGATTCCTTCATGACGTCCACTGCTTCTCTAGAGGTCCTTGGTTCGATGCTAGAGCGTCATTCCGATTCTACCATGCATTTCAAACGGGAATAACGGATCTTATTTTAGGACCTTCCCGATAAGATACTGAATTGAAACTTTGAAACACGTCAGAGTAGCACTTCTCTAACATTCATATGCCATTGTCTCTCACGAACGGGTCCTGTGTTCGACGCCAGGCGGTCATTTACGCAATTTTTTAAAAATTGTTTTGAGGCCTTTCTTTATGCAGGAGACTATTCAAAATCACAGCGTTTGCGTTTGAAGTAGTTTTCTATAGAACCAGTGGAAGAAAGGTTGCGTATGACCGTGAGTTCGATGCCAGATGGATGAAAATTTCTAACGTAAGAAATGTATTGCGGCAATTTTAAAAATATTGCTGGATAAGCTTCGAAGATGACACCCGTAAGGGGAACTTATTGTAAATTTTTACCAATTAGCTTGCAGTATGCAAGCAAATTTTACTCGTATATATATATAGATATAGGGGATACGAATTCTGACCATGTTCCACAAGCGCCATCGACGTCAGATTTTTTCGACGTACTGGCCCTACACTCTAGATGCCAGAGTAATTCAGACATCTACGCTAGCTATCATGGGTTCGATGCCAGAAATTCCCAAAAATCGCAATTTTCCCATAAGAATGCATTGCGCGGATTTTTGAAAATTATTTTGAGGCACTTATCGTTAAGATAGAGTAACCAAAATTTCGGAGGTTGAAGTTGAGGTAGTCTTCTATGCTTCTCATGGAAAAAATGTAGACAAATGACAGTGAGTTCGACACCAGGTGGATGCAAAATTCTTCCATAAGAAATGCATTGGACGATTTTTTAAATACCTTCCCGATAAGCTGGAAAGATAAAACCCGGAATGGTGACAGAGGCGTGGGACCTTCCCGATAAGATATTGAATCGAAAATTTGGAACAAGTAAGGATGGCACTTATCTAATATTATTTTGCTGTCTTCTCTCACGATCGGGTTCTTAGTTCGTCGCCAGGCGGTCTTTGGCGCGAAGTTTTAAATTTGAACTGAGGCAGTACTTGGTATGATACTGTATTCAACGGATAGCTTGCAGTATGCAAGCAACTTTTACTTGTATATATATATAGGTATATCCGGAGAGTTAGCTATATATAATAGATATATATATATATAGATATAGGGGATACGAATTCTGACCATGTTCCACAAGCGCCATCGACGTCCGATTCTTTCCACGTACTGGCCCTACACTCTAGACGCCAGAATAATGCAGACATCGACGCTAGCTATCATGGGTTCGATACCAGAAATTCCCAAAAATCGCAATTTTCCCATAAGAATGCATTGCGCGGATTTTGAAAAATTATTTTGAGGCACTTATCGTTAAGATAGAGGAACCAAAATCTCGGAGGTTGAAGTTGAGGTAGTCTTCTATATTACGAATGGAAGAAATGTTATAAAATGACCGTGAGTTCGACGCCAGGTGGATGCAAAATTCTTCCATAAGAAATGCATTGCTGAAATCTTTGAAGATTTTTTTAAATGCCTTCCCGATAAGCTGGAAAGATAAAACCCTGAATGGTGACAGAAGCGTTTGAAAACTTTCTTCCATGAATATCATCGTTCGTCTAGTGGTCCTTGGTTCGATGCAAGAGGGTCATTCCGATTCCTCCATGTATTTCAAATGGGGAAAGCGGAATCTCATTTTGGGACCTTCCCGATAAGATATTGAATCGAAACTTTGGACCAAGTAAGGATGGCACTTATCTAATAATATTTTACTATCTTCTCTCACGGAAGAGTCCTGAGTTCGACGCTAGGCGGTCTTTTGCGCGAATTTTTTCAATCTGTTTTGAGGCCGTTCTCGATGCGATAGAGCAATCAAAATCTCGGTGTTTACAGATGAGATGGTCTTCCATCGTACCAAACGAAGAAATGTTACCAAATGTCCGTGTGTTCGACGCCAGGTGGGTCCGAAATGCCTCCGTAAGAAATGCATTGCTGATATCAGGGACGAATTTTTAAAATGCCTTCCCGATAAACTGGAATGATAAAACCCGGAATGGTGACAGAGGCGTTTGAGAAGATTCCTTCATGACGTCCACTGCTTCTCTAGAGGTCCTTGGTTCGATGCTAGAGCGTCATTCCGATTCTACCATGCATTTCAAACGGGAATAACGGATCTTATTTTAGGACCTTCCCGATAAGATACTGAATTGAAACTTTGAAACACGTCAGAGTAGCACTTCTCTAACATTCATATGCCATTGTCTCTCACGAACGGGTCCTGTGTTCGACGCCAGGCGGTCATTTATGCAATTTTTTAAAAATTGTTTTGAGGCCTTTCTTTATGCAGGAGACTATTCAAAATCACAGCGTTTGCGTTTGAAGTAGTTTTCTATAGAACCAGTGGAAGAAAGGTTGCATATGACCGTGAGTTCGATGCCAGATGGATGAAAATTTCTAACGTAAGAAATGTATTGCGGCAATTTTAAAAATTTTGCTGGATAAGCTTCGAAGATGACACCCGTAAGGGGAACTTATTGTAAATTTTTACCAATTAGCTTGCAGTATGCAAGCAACTTTTACTCGTAATAATAATAATTAATCAAAAAAATTGAAATGCTCTCTGCTAATCTTCATCGACGAGTGAAGACTTGGATTTGTATTTTAAACTTATGTTCGTTTATGATTTATACTAAAAATACATAACTTAAATAAAAGCATGCAATAAATAAAATGAAAGTGTTTAAAATCTTTTTTTCTTCGTCTGAGTAAAGAGAAAAGAGAAGAGAAAAGTTATATTTATTTGACCAGTCTTTCTCGGTATGAAATCAATAAATCACCCGCAACTCCGCCTTCCGTGTTTAGCACGTCTTGTTTTCATTTCCTTCCTGCTCCAATGAGCATTTCTAGTGTAATCAAGATCCAGAATATACGATTCTACAGCTCTCATCAAAGAATTTTACACGAAGGTCAACATCTCCTCGACCTAAATACACAGAAACCGGTTTAAACGTTTCTATGGATTGCAGTGGATTGGAAAATCGTGAATCGGGTAGAGGTTTTTCCTTTTTTTTTACGTGCAGTGAAATTGCTATAATCAAAATTTCGCCCGCACTATACCCTCGATTCTCATCGCAAGATTTTTTCAGCATCATTAAAGAGTTTTAGAGATCTCGTATATACGTGACGAATCATTCGTTTCCTCATCTTGGAAATTTTCCCGTAATGTTGCAGGAAAGTAATCGATTGAGGGATTAGAGTAATGGTACACCCCCTGTCGCAGAGAGGTGAGTTGCAAGGTACATATGTATATGTAGATGAAGTCTTTTGTTCATGAAAACATATCCAATTGGCCCCGCGGAAAAAAACAGTACATTTCACTGCATTGATAGTAGTAGTAGTATTGTTAAAAGTGCTTCGACAGCTGAGGTCATTTCGCACATGGGCTCCCACCGGGAATCGAACCCGGGACCGCTTTCATTGAAGTCGAACGCGCTACCCACACGGCTATTCGGGAGCCCCCTGCATTAATAAATATGTATATGAAATAACAAGGAGGTAAGAGGTGAGAATTTGTAAATAGCTTTCATCGGGAAACAGGGTGCGTAATTCTTCAGATCCGCAACGACCTTGAATTCTTCCCACGGAGTGATTCTTTCGAGTGACGAAGCCGCCAAACTCGTTTCGTACCTTGGGGTGCTGTTTGAGATACAGGTTTCTACCACTTATTCTCTACCCTGTATCTTTCCTTCAGCATCCATGGCCCCTGAGACTCCCTAGCACATCCATCAGAACCTCGTAGTTTTGGATGAGTGAAAGTGAAGTGGAATAGAAAGGAAAGAGTAAAGAAAAGTTTCCGATGAGCAATATCGAAAGTGGAAGAACCGAAGAGTTTGATTTCCACTCCGTTTGACAGCAGCCGCCCAAGGCTTCCGGAATGTTCTCGTTTCCTCGATACAAGATGTCAACATGACTTTCTTGCGGGTAGTAGATTTACTCGTAAGCTAGGTAAAACCTGAGGTCGCCCAGTACAGCTCATTCTATGTTTCCGTTTGTGTGTATAAATTCTAACGGTGTTATCTAAATCGGATTCAGTCGATTTTTTCGAACTTGTATCCCCAGAAGACACCTGGAAGTATATCTCCACATAAACTTAACTTTAAAATTGGTGACGTAGTTATAATTTTACTAAGAAAATTTGAGTCAACGATAGGTTTTACAATGGCACCTGAATGGTAATCAAGCAAATGATATCAGAAGTAATTTAATGTGAAATTCTTACAGAATCTTGTAAAAGAAGCAAGGTATTCATCCCAAGAGTTATTCTTGCCAAGTTACCAAGTTAATCTAAACTTCGCCGTAAATTAAGACGAACACTACCTCCCTCGAGAATTGCTTTTACTAGGACCACCAACAAAAGCCAAGGACAAACGCTGGATTCAGTTGGTATTTATTGCCATCTAAAGTATTCAGTCCTAGACTACTTTAGAATTTCAAGAATAGAGTGCTTTTAGCAAGTCAAGATAAAAGTCTTAGGAACTGACCAAGAAGGTAACTTAAAGAAAGGCAACCGAATTCACGCTAAAAAATGTGATCCACAAAGTGGTTTACGCCCAATGATTAAACTTCATAGTCAGCCGTAGCTTAATAAAATGTTCTGGCAATACGTTCCAACAAGGAATACCTGTAAAGTAATACATTGAAAGGCTCCACGTCATTTAACCTAACTGAGAACGGTTATTTTTCGTTTTAAGCAAACGCTTTCGTAAAATAGAATTTTCTCCAATGAAAATGCTCGCCACCCTAGCGTAAAACGAGTCTATATGCGGGTAATCGAATGTACAGCCGAACGCAAAAATATCGTCCTGCATTCATCCATCGCATATTTCCTTACGATTGCAATTATTCCTAAATTGCTCTCCGGTAAACTCATTGACATACAATAAAAGCGTAAGAACCAATTAGGGCTTCAAATTCATTGGTGGCACGTTTACTACAGTAATGGAATTAATTTGGTTTCCCACTTAACGTAAAACTGCATAAAAATTAATGTTTGAATTTGTTAGCACTTCCGCTCAAAATTATGGGGAAGTTCCAATTAAACAATTCATTCTGATGGAAAATAGCGCTATCGATGAAGAAATGCATATCGATAGAATAGAATTCATTTCCGTACATTGCGTGAGGTGCGATGAATCTGATTAAAATCATACCGATGAGAATTGATGAATTTTACTCACTCGTTCAACTCATTAAATTCTAGATGAATTATTTTATTACATTACTGCGATTTGCATGATTGCTTGAACGAAGAGTAATGTATTCGGATCATATCTCTCCATGAATAAAAACCTTATCAGATATCATTACCCTTGAAATACATGCATTCCAAAACTTATAAGGCTATGATATTTTAATAATATATTGGATTAAATTTTTACATCACAGTCTATCAATTTGCTCTTTTTCCAAATAATATATCACTGGGTATATTAGTTACACATACCTTATAAATATCGATAATCTTTCACTTTAAAACCTTTTTCATTCCTCATTTGTAAATTTACAAAAATGTTAAGGAATTAATTACTTCGTAGTATGACAACATACAGACCTTACAGGAGTGGTTTCTTCATTTGTCAACCAGAGGTTTTGGTAATATTTTCCAAGGTTAGTCCTTTTCTTTTCTGATTTTCAAGATATCAAAATTACGTTCGAGGTAAAGTGAAAGAGGGGGCCGAAACTAGCCAAGAAACTTCTCTTTTTATCTTTTTATGTTTGTATTACGTAGATGAAGATAATATGATTACTAGAGGTGCTTAAAATCACTGAAAGATAGCTCCGCGCATTATTACCGGTATAAAACCCAAAATTCTTGCTTTTCATTTCGTCTTCCTTCATTACTTAACCCAATGTTTTCCGTAACTGCGGAGAAAGAGACCACTGCGCAAAACTGAAATAATCGTATTCGCTTTACGACCCGTCCTTTCACGCCGAAGCGGATATGGGTCATTTTCCATTCCGAAAAAGTATTTGCTTTGCGAATGCAAATGAATGGCAAACATTTAAATTTTTATCATCCTCACGAAGCACGTGCAAAGGAAACCGTTTTGAAGATCTAAAGTTGGTTTTATTCCCATATCGTCATGGAATACGCTGAAAATAATGCCTCTTGAAATCTATGTTTATATATACGATCGTAAAAAGACTTTTGTTTAACTGTTTGACGAACGCGGAAGCATTTTATAGGATTTAAAAAATTCAAATCCAAATTGAGTGAGCTCGCCTGAAACTGGAAAACTTCAAAAGCACCTCCAGACTTTAAATTTGCAAACGGTTCAAGTTGTTAACTCTCGCTTAATGTTTAACCTGTAAACCCAAGCTCTACTTTATATTTTATTACTACATAAAATTCACAAGAAGTTACCTTTCTTTCATTGCACTATCATAAAGGTTACTAACAGGAAAGTAGCGAAAGGTTAGCTGCAAATTCGCAGTTTTCATTTGTACTCTGTGCGATTTAGCAAGAAATTAAGACTTTAATCCCAGGAAATTATCAAAAAAGTTAAGCTTAAGACCTTTAAAACAGTTAAAAGAAACACATATAATTGGGGTCTCTTACAAGATCCTCCTAAACAAAATAGTTTTAAATTCCTATGCGGTGGAGCAATCCTCACATTTACGTTCAGTGAATCTTCTTATTATGAATAAATGTCGTCGAAAAATATTTTCATTTACGACTTGCAACTGAACTACATCTCCCTATAGAACTGTGAGGAATTTTCTTTATTAAATACCCTTAAGGCTATAAAAGACATCCAATCCACGGAATTCTACTCAAATATCATGAATTTCATTAAATAATTTTCAGTGAGTAAATTTCATTATGTTAAAAGTGACATTTCAGCTCCACAAATACTGAAATAAATTTATAAAGGCAAAGCAAATACTTAATGAAATTCTTTAATTTTATTTCATTAATATTTAATAAAAGGGATTTTTAAGGTCCGCCACAAGAAAAGAATACTTTTTAATGTTATCTCTTACTTATGTTTGCGGAAAATTTATAAAACAGTCTCACTAATGAATCTATTATCAAGGAAAGAAAACTTCTTTTCAACAACTTCATCGTCGTAAGAGTTTCCCAATTAAAAGGAAAGTAGCATTTTGCTCCGTTTAACTCTATGGACTTAGTTACTCCCAAACTTTGGATGATTTCCTTCCCCATGGTGTCTAGCAATGACTTTCTAGTCCCTTATCCCATTCTCATTTCCGGATAAACTAGTCCCCTTAAATTTATCTTTACCCCTACGTATACACTTAAATCAATTTCACTCTCTATCTTCCCTTTTCCAGAAACTGTGATAGTTAAACTTATTAACTTAAAGGGTATTAACCCTTATCATTTTCAACTAAAATGTACAAATTTCATGATATTATTAATGCTTTATGCATGTTATTCTCCCTTAGACGTTGTTTGCCTCACTGTCTCCTCAGTATGGCTCACAATAAGGGAAAACCATTACCAATGGACTCATCCATCATCTAGGTGAATCTGTCCTGGAACAGTTTGCAGCAGGACATTTTCCAACCTCCTCTATCCTGCGCTTGCTCTTTCAATTGCTTTTACCTCAGTATTCCCTTCAAATCTTTCTTCTTTCTTTCTCATGGTCCAAGTTTCAGATTCATATAGGACCACACTCCAATTTCGCAAATGTCCTCCTTAAAAATATTGATATTTTCTTGGCAGTTATCAGTCTGACCCTTTCAGATGCTCTTTTTCCCACCGCAATTCTGCTCCTTGAACTTATCTGGTCAACTTTAAATTAAAAATTTTCGCATATTTAAAAATCGTGCTTCATTCATTGTTCCTAAAGCAACATTGTATGATGATTTTCTCTGCGGTGATGAAAATGTTCTTGTGTGTATGGTCTTTCTCACAATTCCTACCGAATTTCCATTAATGTCCAACAAATAAATTGGAATTGTTAATCTAAAAAGTAAAATTTTCATATGTGCGCATATCGGAACGAATGGTCAGCTCATAAAAAAATAAAGAAGGAAAAGAGGGCAAGGTTACGAAGGAAGTCGTCCGGAAGTCATATAATCGAAGGAATGTCCAGCACATCCGAGGTCCAAACACTCTTCGTGGGGAAAATCACCGAAACAAGCAGACCTTGTCGTTTTCGCAGCCTTCCCAATGGAAAACTGCGACCCTTCCCAGTTTCCCGGCATAGGATGGGTTCGACGAAAGATCTTAGTCTGGAGGATATTGCATAACATTAGGGAAAGTTTTCCGGAGAATTTAGAGGTCGTTCTGTAGGCTGTGTTGACTCATTCGAAATGGGAGAATAGATGGATTTTCGGGATATTTAATTAAGATCAAAGCCTTCCAGAGGTTGAAATAGGAACAGTTTCGACTTTTCGAAGAATCTAGTAGTTTTCAGAACATACAAATGCGTAACTATTGAATGTCATGACCAGCCATCTAATACATTTTTTGCTGATTTTTTTTTCAATTATTACTAAACGAAAAACGATCATAGGAAAAAAGGGGATGAAGTTTTTCTGGATAATTTGAAGCCCTTCTGAAAGCGAAGTCCGGGTCAAAGTACCCAGCTGACCTCCCTCAGAAAGTTCAAGATTAAGACTTTGATTCCGATGAGGATCGTATTCGCCATGTGAGTTATTAGAAATTTTTCTTCGAATCATCGATATTGAATTTTAATATAACATTAACAGCGCGGATATGCACGCATGCAAGATAAGTATTTGAGGCGAATAGATATACAAATACAACGTAGACAATCCGATAAAAAATTAATCCACTCTACTGACAAAAATAAACGTCAAAAGTCTCAACGGACATATCACTAGCTATAAGAAACATCCGCAGGTAAAATATTTGTTCAATCATAGATGGAGATTCCACCATTTCAATTGCCTTTCTGTTTAGCAGTTCCCATTTCCCTCCAAGGTTTCCGTCCTATTTCATCCCGCCAAAGTTTAACGAAACAATATTGAATCGAAATGCAACACGAGTTATCGGGATTTGCCAGTGTCCAACCGTCAAAAGGAAATACTGACGAAATCATCAGTTTACCCTTGGAACACCTTCTTGACCCCAAAATTCAAAGGCAAATGATGGGTCCTTGTACAGCTGATGAGGTAGGGGTCGCACCTAAATGTCAACTTAGAGGTCGATTTTAGGTTATGTTTGACATAAACGCTTATGATGTCCATTCTGAGTTATGTTTGTACCTGCGCTGCCAAAGTAATTCCTCCAGTTCCTTGTTCCATCGCAGGTACGCAACACGACCTTAACCACGTGGCAACACTGTTACCGATCACGTGGCCGCCATATTCCCTAAGCCACCTCTCAGACGTGTTTTCCGATGGTGAAAACATTAAAAAAATGTAAATAATAAGTCACGAGGGAAACATGAGACGGACAAATTGGTAGACTCGAAAACCGGTTCGGCAAGGATTTTTTTCGCCTATTACGTCAAAGCAAGTTTACTTTGTGTCTACTCCTTTCCTAAAAACACTAGCCTAAGACTATCTAATAGGCGTTCACGGTAACCTTTGTCATCAACGTGCCATATTCCAAACAAGCTGGATGGTTCCGAATACGGCGTAGTAGCAATAAATATTAACATTTTATTCATAACACTCATAAATAAAGGAAAAAGAAATTTTTATTAACATCAAGATATTCGCTCTTCGAACCCGTAGGTCGAGGAATGCGTGTATGAACCATTGGCCATTGCCCTCTCATGAAATCATTCCCCAAAGAGAGGGCTTTTAATTTCAGTGTTGATTAAAATGTAATCTTCCATGGACCTTGAAGATGGAAGCATTCGCTGTCAAAGTTAATGCGCAGTAACGAAGGAAGTTGTTCCTTTTATTTTGGACGTGATCAGTTCTTTCCTCAAAAAAAATAGGAGGAAAATTACCTTCTTGCGTCGTTCCGAAGAACTGGTTGATGGACATCGCACATGAAAATATGTATCTTCCACATTCAAGCGTATTACAACATCCATCGCCGTATATTGAAGACTCGCTCCAATTGAGGGGAACATATTATCGATGGAGGCTCTTCGAAAAATGTATCAGTACAGAACCCATCGACGACTTAGCGACGTCGCGTCGGCTAGCAACGAGGGAAAACTCAAAGAGGAATGCTCAAAGGGATGAAGGAAACGATCGCCAAGTGCGATTGATACTTAAGTTTATTCCACAGAGCACTAGAGATGCTAAAAGACTTAAAAGAAAGGAACTTTGATGTTAACACCACCAATGTCGATGCTAGCAAGGAGAACATGTAAATGCACTTAACATTTTACAATGCTTAATAAAAATTTCTGCGAACTACTGCATTAAAATCATAAAATTCATACCATCATATAAAAGAAGGAAAGTGGCTTTGTAACCAGTCGTATTTTAGTTTTTAGTTTCCATTATCATTGTATTGGTTGGCGCATTTCATTTTAAATACATCAAGGATCGACTTGAATTCTGTTAATGCGACGTTGCTGCGATTCTGCGTCATAAATATTTTCACTTCATTTGCACGTTCGGAATTCATTAAAACTCACGAATTTTCGCCGAATGAATCACGCACCCGCAAAATATTCTTTTATTTGCTGAGATCTTAAATATCTCTTCTAAATATGTTTTATTGAAGGTCTCTGTCCCCTCTCTATATAATAACTGAATTAGATATAATGAGCGTATGATATTGAGGTAATAAAGTATCTCATTTTCCATAGCGGCCATGGCACAAATTTTTGCTTATCCATTACCTTCTTCTGTCAAAGTAGGTTCTTAACGAATGAAATCACAAATTTCAATTTAAATTAGCCATGCAATATTTAACGTTTTGAAAAAATTCATTTACTTCCATATTTGTAAGTTTTGCTTAATTTCTGTTCCACAGAGTGCAACTCTTGATTTATTTAACATTTTGAATCAGTTGTTACAATTAATAATTCCCACTACCTTATAATGCTATGAAAATCAAACCAAAGGATAACGTCTTAATTTTCTTTCCGTTCAAACAGTGTCACCAAAAGGTCGCGTATTAACTCCGCTTTGGAACTGCAAAAAAAAACGTTTCCCTTATTGGAATAATTGAAAACGGGAAATACAACGTTGACAGAGAATTCTTTCGTAAATGTAACTGACTTTCTGCGCATTCATTTCTGCGCAAATCCTTGTACGCTCTTTTCAAGGCATACAACATATAAAATACTTTCAATATCCGGAGAATGGAAGGCATAACTTCTATTCCAGTTATGTTTCTTTCTTGCAAGATTCTTACCACAAATGAAACGTTCAGTTAGCGGTACGACCTAGAGAAACTTGGCTGCTTTTGTATCTCCATTCGTCGAGGATACGTGCATCATTGAAAGATCGCAGTTGAGAGCATAAATCATATGCTAGCAACATTCATACCAAACATATTATGAGCAACATCATTACTTTGAGAATCAGTATCCTAGTCAGTCAGTACGTTTCCTACTCAAGAAATAAATATTGCTTTTTGAACCCCTTCAGTTAAAGTGAACGTTACTGAATTAATATTCAATGAAGTAAAATCAACTCGAAGATCATGTATCGCGTGCATGAATAAATTCAAACCCTTAATGAAAACACAGAGAAGAACTAACTTGGCGATATTAAGATGCTTACTTATTATACATTTTAAATATTTTATTAAATAAATTACCTTAGTACATTATAAGTAGTACATACGTACGTAATAAATAGTACGTAGGCAATAAATAGTACGTACGTAATAAAGATTACGCTAATTAAGTTAAAAATATTCATTAATTATAACAATTATTTATCCGTCAGTAACCTCCATAAGAAATGCAAAGAGGTAATAATTCAAAACAATAATTTGCTGCTCTTCCCCTTAAGTTAGAAGTGTGAAATTATGGGATTTGCAAGAGTATAATTAACTGTTATAATCGCAAGTCGCATTTTCACGATCGAGAAGGTGAAAAAATGAGTTATTCATCAGTGCATGGACTGAAAGTGGGAAACTTTCACTGCTACTATGCTACTCAGACGTAAATGAATCGTGCAACTAACGGAAAATAACGCGCGATGTTTAGAACTGCACGCTTTCCGTCTTGAGTTCTCTCCTCAGCAACAAACTTACACGAAACATATAGAGATTCTGGGTCATTTCACTCGGCGACACGAACCCCTTAATCGCTCTTTTGTATCGTCGGGATACACTTTCATACACGTATTGATGAAATGAATCTGTTTACTCAATGGCTTTACGCCCCTTTAACACAGCTAACAAGCTTCGCACGAACCGGAGGGGATGATGCACAACCTATGCAGATGAGGAAGTTGCTCCGCACATAGCTCTGAGGCTTTCGAAGTTTGATCTCCGAGAGCCCATGGTAATATTTCCCTGTTTCACGAGAATTACGTGTTTCTATTGAAGGTGACGGTCATCAGGGAAAGCAGGAATACTAAAGTAGCGCCTTACAGAATTATATTTCCATCCATTGATTTCTGCTGAAGTATTTATGCTTTGTGCCGGATTCCATAGTCCGCAAAAATTCTAATGGTGAAGTGAATTAAATCGTGAACGTATCATTCGCTATCATAAAGACGGTCAGCAATAGTTCATTCAAATTTTCTAATTTTGGATACTTAGAGAGAAATCAATTATACATCAGGTGGAGATGGGAATGGCCCGGTAGAGGAATACTTCATTTGGAACCTATATCCGGAGCAGCTTCTATGGTATGTAATGCTTGTTATGATGATATATAATATGCATTAATACATAAGATGTTATATCCCAAATATGACAGAGAGTGAATAATGAAAAAGTTAATAATTCACTATAACTTCACATACTCTTATAATGGAACAAAAAAGGAGATCATATTCATTTTTACTTTCCTTTGTTTTGAACAAGGAATTTATTTGTTAAGAATAAGCAATTACGGCTGTAGTGACCTGTTTGAGTTAAAGAAATAATCGCTATAGTGCACATGAGATTTGGATATTTCAACTTAAATGTTAATATTTCTATATGTAATCAAATGGTAGCTAATAATACAAAATATCATTATCGTCATATTTATATAACTATATTGTATTTATAAGAAATATGATTGATAATTGATTTACAATTTCCCATCATACTCGAATCAATTTTCTGTTGATAATAATGTCAATATATTATCATAATGCGGACGATTCATTTGCTTGGAATGATTTGTTTTCATTTGAACGTAAAATATTTGGCTAACAAGTAAAGAATACTACACGCAAAAGGAGAAAGAGATAAAAAATAAAAGAATATTACAACTCGCTATCCAAACCAAGCGAAATGGCAAGGTTTTCATTTACCTCTTCATAATGTGTCTCCACTAGCAAACACGATTAAAAATATATATGGTTGGATTTAAAGCAAAATAAATAGAAAATTATTGAAATCTACAGAGGAAAGATGCTAACCACAGTCGATCGCAGAATTTCTACTCATACTCAACGATGGACGTATTTGAAAATATGAAACAGAATTTCCTTAGAAAATGTGATGAACAAAGAATTCAGGATCAATAACTAACGAAGCAAACAACAGATAGAAATAGAATATTTGTAGTAATCATGCATATATTTCGTATAACTGTATAACCATGAAATTTATATGATATGTGTAAAAAAACATCCAAGCGTCAATCACTAAACACTTCCGCCATTAATGTTCATTTGAGAGACTTGCTATAACCTTAGAATGAAATACATTTCTATGCTCTCAATAAAAACTGCTTGTCATCTAGATATCACCGGTCAAACCAGGATTTTCACGCTAAAAAATCGGTTCTCTGCCCTATTTAATGAAAACTTGAATCACGTTTAATCTTCTATAGCCTAAATATTTATACGGTTTCTGACATTCAAAAAAATCTCCGGAATGCGATTGCTACACTGGTTTCCTCAGGGCTTTGGCGTCATTGCGCGAATGCTATTCGCAGAACCTGTCGTTATATGGGCCCAGTTTCATAATTCATCGCCTCAGTGACTAATGAGAAACATAATAGACGTTTTCTTTCTGAAAACGGTAAAATTTCTCCGAGAAACGCGCCGAGCTCTCAATCAGAAAAAAAAATATAACGGAGCGCTATGGAAGATCTTCTTACCTTATTGTTTCCTGCTCGGCTTAGTCTCATGTCACAGAGGCTCATTGAAAATCTGTCGAAGTGTCAGACTGGTCTTACTTGCCATCGGTAAAATCATTTCCTTCCGACTTCGGAGCAGCTGTAAGAAATTAAAGAAGTATTAGTTTATCGACGTCGCAATCACAGTTTTTCAGTAAAAATACTGAAAGTTAATTGTTGTCCTGTCATATACAAAATGGTTATACAATTATATCTTTTCATATATATCTCGACATATTTCTGCCCTGTTATACATACACCATATCACATTATTGTAACAGTCTTATAGAAAGCATCATTTATAATGATCGCAGTAACCCATAAAAATAAATTCCTCATTTTAAATGAACATTTTTACGCAAAGGATACGTATTACAATACTTTTTCTTCTGAAACAATTGGACACAAAATATACCGTTTTCAGAGCCTGTTTGTTTTATACATAAAGCGCATTCTCATAGACAAAATTAACGTATACATTAACTAAGCAATAGAAGGAGTAGGGCAATCTAAAAATTCTTTGATTGGACGATAATATTTTTCAATCGATCTTTTTCTCAATTAACTCAAAAATATCTGAAAAAACATACTAAAAATTGTCTTAAGTTCAAGGGTACATAATACATACATACGTAGGTCTATATCCATAATTTTTTTTATTTACGATGGTTATTAGTTATGTCTAACTTTTCAAACGTGTACGAGGTCTGTTCAAAAAGTTCCCGAACTTTTCTTATAGTGTGCCTCCAGTTGGTTATTTTTTAATCTGCCTGTATAAGTTGTATCCGCGAAAGCTTCCCAAATAACCACCTTCAATCACTTTGTCGATATCTTGATTTGTTCATTAGTTACGGATGTTTATGTGAACAGATGATCGTAGAGTGCGGCGAAAAATCGGGTCCGCGGAAATGAGCTCTTTGAAGGAGCAGCGTTCTTCTGTAAAATTCTGCGTGAAACTGGGCAAATCTTTCACGGAAACTTTTGAGTTGATTATTGGTGAGCATACTATGAAACGTACCGCGTGTTATGAGTGGTTTATACGGTTCAAAGACGGGCGGCAATCAGTGGAAGACGACGAGCGTTCCGGAAGACCATCAACGTCCACAGATGACCCCCACATCGAAAAAGTGAACGATCTCGTTCGTACAAATTGACGTTTGACTGTCAGGGAGCTTGCAGAGGAGCGTGGCATCCCGATTGGTTCTGCTACGAAATCCTAACTGAAAAAATTGAGGATGCATCGAGTCGAGGACAAATTCGTGCCTCGCCTGATGACAGCAGACCAGGAGCAACACGAGCAACTCGTGACTTTTTAGCCAAAAACAAGGCCACTGTGCTTCTTCAACCACCCTATTCACTAAGCCTGGCTCCATGTGACATTTTCCTATTTGCTAAGCTAAAAACCCCGCTCAAAGGAAAAAGATTTGCCACCATTCGAGAAATAAAGAAAAATTCGACGGAGGAGCTTATGAACAGTCCGAAAGAAGCGTCCCAAGACTGTTTTAAATAGTGGAAATACCATTTGGATAAGTGTATACGTTGGGGTGGGGAGTACTTTTAAGGAGACTCGAAGCAATAATTTGTAAGTGAAATATTTGTGCTGTAATAAATAAAGTTCGGGAACTTTTTGAACAGCCCTCGTATAATGTGAAGGGCGATAATGCGGATCATCGAAACTTCGGATAATACGAAGTAAATAGAAATCCGAAAATATTTTCAAGTAATATTTCGAATTCAAATGAAAAACTTCATTGGCTTTATTGTACATATAACATAAGGAGTTGGCTGATGATTATGACAATGATTGATGATTTAGATGAATTTTGTATTGGCATTCATTTCTACGGGTGCCTTCTGCCTCCAGCCCCTACTGGAAAAATCAGCCCTCTTTCGAACCCGGTACCACTACCATCTAAGACGGACACTACCATATAAGCTAGACCTAAAATTTTTATACAAGCCCATGCGAAAATTAACCCATTTTGGCTGATTTTTTCCTCCTCAAAGCCATCCAAATTTAACGCTAAATACAGTAATTTGGTAAAGATTCTATACGTTACTTAAATAGCGCTGTTGATCTTCATATTATTTGAATGATGATATATTTATGTATTTTAATATATAAATAGTAGTATGATTATTTATCAACTGTTATGGACGTTGTATCCATTTAAATGACGCTATGAGCTCTCAGGTGCCTGTATTAAAAAAATTAACGAACAGAAACACAAGAAAATTTCATTTCATGTCATACTGAGCAATAACCTTCTTTTTGCATGAAAATTTACTAAGTGAATGTGTAAAGTCCAAAATCACATTCGCGCAAAATCTGTGCGGACCAAAAAGCATATTTTACCAGCGCAATTCTTCTGTTTGCTTAATTTACCAAAAGCAACTTCCATCAGGTCCATATATACCATCAACTTCACAGCCCTCATTTGTATAGCCTTTACCTTGATAACCGATCACTATATGAGGGAGGAAAAATTAAATCTGGTAGCAAATTTAAGAGTAGGTTTTTACAGAAACAAGCATTTAGCACAGCAACTAAAACTCTTAATAATGCAATCCCCTGATAGTTTGTTCCTAAAATATTGACCATTTAAGTGATAAATTAACTTAGCTAAAGATAAACTTTTACCACCTATACATCCGCTAAATACACATGATAAGATGTTTATTTATAGACAGAGATATACACATGGTGTTAGCAAATTTAGCTTATACTCAATAGTCTTTTCTAACTTTAGCAAACCATAGGAGAAGGAGATGAGTTAAAATTAAACGAATTCCATACCAGAAACCAGCAGAGTGCCGTTCATAGATAACATATGCGCTCATCTATGAAATAAGCTTGCATTTATATATAGGCTGAGCTATATCTTTAACTTAGAAATTCAAGTAAACCATCGCACCAATCAATGAATAGTTATGTGAATTCGATACAAGAAATAATTTCAACTAGAAAAATGATTATGTTCGAGCAAGTACATTCAATTGGCATTCATAAGAAAATCACAAAGTATAACGCTACAGAAGGATTATCTAAACTTTTTAGCAAGTCATCAACTAACAGACCGAAGAACGCCAAAAATGCATAAGAACGAGAAATAATTTTCCAATAGAAAAAAAGAGGTTTAAAAAATGACGAAGGTGGATTATACACAAATTCTTGTTGGTTGGAGGGTTGTAAGTAAGTCTTTTGTTAAATATCAGGAGGGTTTCCTGGGTAGAGATATGATAATGAGGGGGTACTCTTGTTCTTTTTTGGTATATTACCTGTATTTTCAGAAATAATAATGTATATATATATATATATATATATATATATATATATATATATATATATATAATATAATATAATTATGTATTCATGAATAATAATGTATTTCGAAGTTTTCCAAGATCTTCGCGTTCTTGATTCATTTTCCCGAAGGTAATCATAAGAAGAAATTGCATCATTGGGGCATGACCATACTGCTAAAATTCCGAGAAATGCCTATTGAGAAACCCACGAGGCTTAATTCTGTTTCCATTCGGTTTCCTTTACTCCGAGACAGGAAACTATAATTGCTGGTCGATACAAATTCCTCCTCAGTGGCTTCCGCTTCCTCAGACTCATATCACGTACGAAAAGCCTTTCGATTTCAAGCAATCCATTCCTATCACGGAATGTTCTTCCTCCGTACAGAAGATCAGAGGATTAAGACTTCTTCCTGAAGATAAT
The DNA here is from genome assembly GCA_036926295.1 of Pachydiplax longipennis. NCBI lineage: Eukaryota > Metazoa > Arthropoda > Insecta > Odonata > Libellulidae > Pachydiplax > Pachydiplax longipennis. The sequence continues at coordinate 15,905,176 of JAVFKF010000001.1, read as the reverse complement.
TCTTCGGAAAATTAAGTTTCGCTATAGCATTTCACCTGTTCAGACACTGGATCAAGGAGAGGCTCAAAGGTTATAGCCTTGATGACTTTTCTCAATCCTAAGTCTAATATAAAGGGAGGCAATTATGAGGCGAGATCGTGAGAGGCCCTCTGGCTTCAGCCCACGTGTTTAAATTCCTTTTATCTCAACTTTTGGATTCCTTCATGACGCGAGTTAACGATCTTGTAATTTTCTTCGTGATGAAGTGCTTCGAACTGCAAAGGCCAAGGCAGCACCAATTATTGCGAAATTGTTACTGAGAGTCTAAATAAAATTGTAAGCACCAAGACTTTGAGCATGAACCGAACCATATCAATACCACTAAAACGATTTACTCAAGTATGTTATGGATATATTATTATTAGAATAAATCTGCAGGTAGATATAAAACAGGTGGGAGAGTTTGCCGTCATACAATGATGGTTACGAAAGTACATCATCAAAACAAAAATATCAATAAGGTAACATAAATACATCATAAAAAATAAAGCACTAATAATTTACATAACCATTATCTAAAATGGTCAATATTTGCTCAATAACATGCTCATCATATATACTTGTAACCTACTTCACTTCAAGTCATTAGTTCTATTAATGTTCAACTTTCGTCACTACTAATCGTCCCTCTATCCTTCGTCGAAATGTAACATAAGGTCGTGCTAAGGGGTTAAGAATGTCTTCAGGTAGTTCATTCCACATATAAGTATAGGATAGCTTTAACTTTCTCCTCCTTTAGCATCCGTTGCGCGCATGTAAGAGATCGAAGAGGAATATTTCCGCAGATAAATTTCCGATCGTAACCTTCAAAAATACTAAGTACAGAAGAATGAAAGATATTTCAGACCGATTGAGAGAACAATACCCCCCTCATCTCTTACGGAAGCTTCGGAATTTAATGATTTAACAAAGCGAAATAAATTAACAAACTTAGCGCTGTTTTAATTTTGCATTAAATTACCTGAGAGTCACCAGAGAATGTATACTTTTTGTATAGCTCTTCACGAACATCTTCCTCTCGTACAGAAAAGGATTGCATCATTTAAGAACAAGTTTCCGCCTGACCTTCCATCTTTTCATGAGTCTGTCTATACCTCTTTGTCTCTTTAATATCTCCGCCAATTTTCACAACTCTCTCCAACTCTTTTCGTTTCATACATATTCACGTAACACTCGAGTTTATCTCATTTCCAACTTTTATTAGTAATCTAACCAACCACATGTTCTACTTTAAATCCTTTCCATATATTTGTCTTTTTTTAATTTGGTCTCCTCTGGTTTTCTTCGGAATATTCCCAAGTGTTTTCATTTCCATAAATTCATGTTTCTGTGTTGTCAAAGCTGTTTGTGGAGCTGTTTCGATCGCATACGTAAATATTAGTCGCACTGCTCCTTTGTATAATCCACCTCTCGTCTCTTTTGCAAAATATTTTTTCTTTATCCCTCTTTCAGTACCCACTAACTCTTTAATCTTACTCTACGTCGTACTGTAGACTCCCTCTTTTCGCAACTATTCGATAGTTTCATCCCTAAACGATGAAACTATTCTTCCACCACTGAAAGTGTTACAATTTTTAGCTTTTCCACTTACTACCGGAGCCTATGTTTTCTTCAGTGATTTTTTGCATCGTATATTTTCAACATTCTCCTCGGATTTCATTATTTACTAATTAGAGAATTCAAATAACCCTCTTTCCGGGCCAGTGAAGTTTGCCGATCTCGTTCCCCCGAGTTACGTGCGTATCCAGCAGACCTTAGAGATCAACGAATTCTCTGATTAACATTCATTCGTATGAATACATCCGCATTATTTTCAACAAGTTAATTACAAGATGTAACGCCCACAACTCTAATCACATCTGAATTCCGATGGAAATCCGATTAACTCATTCCGAAACTGAGGCAGCAACACCATGATTCGCTGAAGATAAAGATGCCGTTCAGTTTTCCTAGAGCTAAAGAATTTTTAAGGTAGATATTTGCATTTATAATTTATGTAGATCAATTTATTAAGATCAATAAATTCTAAAGCATGGGTTAGATATTTAAATGCCATAGAAGAAACCGCTACCACGTCTTCAATGATTACATTTCTAGTTTATCAAAGCGAAAATATAGGAAAAACATATTCTGACTAATCTATATAGGACGTACAGCATTGATACGCTGTACTTTCTTTATTTGTACCTGATGATGGGCGGACTTGGCCGGTACTGGTCGTAAACAAAACAAAACTGAGGAACTTTTGAAACTGAGAAACTAAGTTTTATTTTACTTTACTGGTGTCATGTCTTTCCACCAAGTGCAGCCTATTCATATTGACTTTATAAAGCAAAAAAATGGATATTTCGCGGAATTTCGCAGTAGCAAATCATTGAGGGAAAACCTTGGTTAGCCAAAAATGGGAGAAATGTCTATTAAAATCCGGCAATCTGCCTCCTTTTTTCGGATCATAATCACTTGGCTGGAGAGAGAAAATATCGAAATTAGATTTTTTTAGGCATATTAATGGTTTCGCAATGTGATTCTCTGCATTGTAGATAGCTCATTGGACCAAGACCTTCAACAGATTCACGCGATACAAAAACAGAATGTGTGGAATGATTTGTAAACATGCGAAAAGAGAAAGTCTGGATGATGAGGGGAAACTTTTCGTCGTAAACCACGTACTGAATTCAATACAGCCGAGTTTGGGTTTTCCATTTGGTGGACAACAGGTCGTTCCCTCGCCATCTATTTCCTCCAGCCGTTTGTGAAGCTGATCGAAAAGGTGAATTTGCATAATACAAGGCTGCGAGTGTTAAATGATACAATAAGCGTTTGGGGCGGGAAAAAAAATTTGCGACAATAAAAGTTTCGTAAATCTCAAACTTTATTTATCTCCAATCGTTGGAATTTTATGCGTTCCGTTACGCACTATTCCACATTCCAATGCATTTTACTCACGTCCATTTCTCATTTGCATAAATTTAATCTGATAAGATTCTAATAAGAATTTTTATATTCTATATAATGGATAATTTCCTTTATTTTGTTTTTATGGTATCCTCGCGACATTAAGGCCCCAGATTCGATTCCTACTTTGGCCAAGGTTGTTTTTGCTCGTTAATTTACAGGGTTGTAAGAATCACCCGGTATCACCAAAATTCGCCCCAATTAAGACTAGCTTATTATTATTTTTTTCTTCCATCAATGCCACCTGAACCAGTCGTCCTCGTTTACCATAGTTCTTGTATTACTTCGTCATTTTTTCTTACTGTAAGTGAAGAAAAATTCCAGCCTTTTTTCCTACCTTAAGATTGAGCTATCTAACTTGTCGTCATATTGGTAGAGTTGATTTCAAAAAGAAACCTTTATACCTCCTACGAATCATCTGATAGAAGATGGAGAAGTCGCTGAATCCGTTTCCATCTCTCGCAGCTAAATCTTTATTTCCACCACCCTTAAATGTGGTTCGTGCTCTCTGATGGTATTGGGTGAAAGACTAACTTTTAGAGAAACACTGAGTACCAAGCTTTAAGTGAATAAGAAAAACGATAAGATTTTGGTAGACAAGAGAATGGCTGCATGAATTAATATATAATATCTACGTTTACTATCAGTTAATATACCCCATTACACATTTTATAGCGAGTTGCATAGGGTTCAAATGTGAATTCATTTAGATGTACTGTTCTTCGAAAAAAAAATTGAAAAAGTCTAATGGTCTACCTCTATTATTTTAATCATCAAAACAACAATAGCGGAAAATACACTCTCTCCTGATTTTTTATGAAGGAACCTAGTTGTACTCTATCAATGTATATCCGAATTTTAATCTCACTACTTCTGAATGCGTAAACATTTATGAATTGTAACATCTATGTTAGCAACACTTCGGTTTTTTTCGCTTGGGTATAGTCGTAGAATATGGCAAAAATATTTCCAATCGTTTTAATTCAGTCAAATCTGTTTAAAAGATATACCTTTTAAATATTCAATTTCCGAGCAAGAATCAACGCCAGCTTTGCTAGAAACGTTATTTTATAAATTTTCTTAAAATCACAAGGTTTTGGTCATTATTGCTCCACTGAAGAGACTCCTTTTAAATTAGTCAAAATAAGAACGCACCAAAAGTTCATCCAAGGTTTTCATCTTTTGAGTCACAACCGTTAAGTAAAACTGTAGCTAAATGCTTTAAAATCAACTCTCAAATTCAATATTGAAAAAGAAAAGTACAGTCTTAAAAGCAGGACGAGGCCGTCATAATCCTTCTTTCGAATTATAAAATCAATGTGATTTCGATCCGCGAACCTCTGGGTTATAGGCCCAGCTATCATTGGAAACGTTTTTATTGCGCCAGAATTTAATGAAATTTTAGAGAATCCATCAATATCAATTTTAAGTGTTTCTCAGAATTCTTTAGGGCCTTTCTCAAAAGTAAACTGCTTTGCCTCAAATGGTGAATGAATTTTTTATATAGTAACCCGTTTTCTTCAAACTATCTCCGTTCCCTGCTTCTTTCACAATCAATCAAATGAAAGAATAATATGCTAATGAAGGTCATAAAAAGTATAATACAGAAGGTTCATTTCATTATGACGGTGACATATTTCAAAACTTTCCGTTCGAAAGAGAAAGCTTGATTCAACGATCATTTTTAATATTGATTCCTATATGCTTCGATAAATTTCAGCAGACTTTGTCATGTGTCATTCTCTCCTTGAAAGGTAAAGTTACTAGACGGCCTCCAATATCTTTTTGTACACGCATTTACGTGGTCTTATTAATATCAAGTTAAACGATCGCAATTTGAAGGCCTGAGATTCTCTGTCTTTGTGAATTTAAGTCTGTACGGAAGTGATTAAGAACTAATTTCTATTCTGCAAAACTAATGTAACTGCGGATGAATTTAAACTATGTAGGGGCAAAGTACGAGATTCACCCTTCACTGATCTAAGGAGAGAGTATCAGAGCAGATAAGAATTTCATTCAGAAATTAGTTGAGGCAACGGTATACTTTCTTCTGATTCCACTTCCAATTTACATTCTAAATAGAGAGGTAGAAAGCGAGGTATATGGAGTAATAATGAGGAAATCCTATCAGCGACTGCTTAACCCCTAACGAAAAATTAAAGGAAAGGAATACACACTCACTTTGGGCAAATATAAACAGGAAAAAAACTTTCTAGAAGGTAATAAAAGGAGATACCTTAGATACCCCTTTTTGGCTAAGATATTTCTATGGTAAATTCCTTATGATAATACGACAAAATATCGTCATAGTTCTATTTTGAATCTTATTCTGACTCTTTACGTATTCGACATATTCGCTATGACTACCTGGGGTATTCACGCAAGTTATCACACTTTTCAAGCACATTGTGAGCTTTTTCTATATACGTACATTTTACTACGAATAGTTATTGACGACCACGAATTAATTTCAATAACACAGGCATATATTTATGAGCGATAAATTGTTACACCCTTAAGATTAGATTTGACATCTTGGTTTCGATTCTGAATTAGGGAGAAACTTATCCTTATGTTAGAAATTCGAAAGTACAAAAAGCTATCATCGTTGCTGAAATTCGTAGTTAAAAGTCATCATTTTTCTCAAAAATAGTGTCAGATAACTTATCAGTGCAAAGGCTGGCTGGATCCTTATCCCTTCCACCATCAGCTATAAAAAGCTCAGGAGAGGGAATGAGGCTTATTAAGAAAGATGAGGAGTGAGGTAGTTTTTCTTTGCTTTCATAACTGAGCTAAAATGCTTTGGAATTCCTCATAAGTGCAGTGCAATGACCCTATAAATAATATTTTCACAGCATTCAATAAGGTGTGACTAGGATTAATTCTAGTACGTGCTCATACTTCTGTAGCTTTCATCTTCTCACAGTGAAGAACAAGAATGAGACAAAATATCAGAAAGACTTATTTTCCTACATCTTATACTAAAACATAAATGAGAAGTATTCCAATCGTTAAGATGCCTAAGCAGGAAAAAATTTCAATGTCAGCTGCTTCCCCATCTCCAGAGAACACTACCAAAGTGAATGCAACCCTCCTGGAATGCCCGCCGCAACTACAGCAAAAACTCCTACTTGAGCCAATCACCTTGCTATGTGAGACGTTCGAACACTCATGCCTAAATTGAATATGTGAGGAAGAAGCTATTGATCACGTGCCGAAGGCTGTAAGACCTCCGGAGGCATCTGACAGATGGAAGAAACTTCAGCCTTTGAACTAGGAATGCGAGTCGTGGATCGTATACGAATGGCCGCTTACGACCCATTCCGTGAATTCGATTCCCACTCGATTGTCTCTTAGCACTGACGGAAGCGTCCATTGAGATGTATTCTGAGTCGAATCAGGGCTTCGGAAACGTAACTTTTGCTTCGGATAAGAACTGTTTAATCGCCACTTCCGCCTGTCTCTTTGTATTCCGCACATCTTCAAGGTGACCCGGTCGTTTCTTCTTCCGAGGCGGACAGCGTACACCTGAAGGATAACTACCCTTCGTGAGCGGCCATTCAAGAGAGAGGGGATGAAATAAGATGAATTTCATTCCTCTATACCCGATCTTTTTCGCGGAAATGAGCATGTTGGTCTTTACTATGACCTCCGACGAGCATTTTTGAAAATAAATAGCAATAGATCCGCGCACGTCTTGAAACGAGCTAATATCACTATATTCGTAGTTCTTCATGGTATTATTTCAGGAAGAAGAATTTTATCTCTTATGGAAATAATCCCTTTCTATTTACTCATCGTATTAACTTAGTCGATGTATTAATTATATATATATCAGAAACACCACCCTAATGTAAGCAAGAAGCAAATGAGGGAAACATGGATGCCACAAGAATTTTAATAATAATTAATATTAAATAATAATTAATACTTTTAAGCCCTTTTGTAAGTAAAGATGATCATTTGCTGTGACACCTTCAGTCCATTGCAAAAGGATGTTCAATATTTTACCGAAATAAACATCAATTGAAACTCAGAGATTTCTTTGTTATTTAAAACTTCTCAAAACGCCTCTGTAAAAATTAAGTGATTAAATATTATGGAGTAGAAATGTGTAAAATCGAAGTCCTTTTGGGTTCTCCACCAGGTTAGATATGTCGTTGCCGACGTTTCTATAGCTGACTTTGCCATCCGAGTCTGCTATCGAAACGTCAGAAACAAAATATCTAACCTGATGGAGAACCCAAGAGGACTTCATCTGCAGAGTATACTGCAGATGAAAGCACGAGATCTTTCATATCTAAAATTATTCAAAGAATATTTACTTGTCAAAAATTCACTTTCAGATAATACTGACTTATCAAAATTTTCGATATTTATAAGGCTTATCTCATCAATTAAACGAAACAAGTTATAAAAATTACACGAACTGACTGAAAGAAAATGCCTCACCTCGGAAATTTAATCAAATGCAGCTCCTTCAATCGGTCGCTGTTTTCGAAATTATGGCATTATTAGAAACATCGCACAGTGGGCTAGAATCGAAAAAAGCTGGCCAAAAATACGAAAACGCTTTTCTTGAGTGCGGACCTCGAAACTTCGCATGATTGATTATGAATATCTCCTACAAACAACTATGGAAGTCATTTACGTTCGATCCTTAACATTAAATTTATACAGGAGGTCAAAGTTGACCAATTTTTGCGAAAATTTCCCGTTTCCGATTTTTCGCGAAATTCTTCAACTTCGAGTCGATTGTGAACCCAAACTAGGAAAATCATCGGGTAAAATATGATGCCATATTATAAATATGTTCTTTGTCCTTCGTAAGACTTAGTTTCAATGAGTGCTGTTGAATATTTATATACTTTACATTACAAAGTGGCCGACCCTTATTTTGGAACAAATTTTTACATAAAGGGAGGAAAATAGTAGATTGAGACACCGTGTGACACGGAGTTATGTACACCATGATAAGCAATAAACCTTCCTTAATGGGAATCTGAAATAAAATCTTGCCCCAATTTGCCCCAATAATACATAAGTCGACTTTTCGACAACGCTGCAAGGGCCAAATCCGCGCGGCGGAGCACCGTCCTCCGTTACGCTCTCGTGTTTAGAGAGGAACAACGAACAAATACGATTCTGATTCGTTCTTTTTGTATATTTTAAGCATTATTATACTTCATACATATGTTAGATAACTATGTTTATGATTTTGATACTGAAAGTTTCTTCACTCTCACTTTCAACTTTACTGAAAATTTTCTTACAAAATCGGTACAAAAAGCCATCACTTTGTGTAATTTCATAACAGTAATGAAATATAAGTTGTGATATTATTAAAATGGTGGCATATAGCGTAGCATTTTCTTCAAATACAAAAATTGCCCACATCTGGAGTTGTTTTGGAACGGGAAAATGTTTGCGAAGTGAATGAAAGCATTAGAAAAGTTTATGAGAGTCGTTAGTGAAAATACATTTTACGAAGAGAAATATTTTGCTCCGAAATTTCCTAATGCTAATTTAATTTTAAGTTGCTAATTTGTGACAAAATAAGGTAATTTGCTCCTGTGTGACCAAAGTACGGGATAGAGCCTTAAGAAATGTCAATCAATCTAAATTGAGGTCACGAACTTTTTTCGAAATACAAATGGAATCAGAATGGCTAGTATAGTGAGATACCTCTACTAACATAACTTATTTCAGTAATGAAAATGAATCCAGTTTCGAAAGTCAAAGTCAAAGAAAATCTAATCTAACATATTTTATAATTATAAATATGAACACTTATGCAGCAGATAAAATGTTGAGCAATAGACGAAGTGTGAAAACTACTACCTATATATTTTCATGGAAACAAACAGAGAAAGCAAATCGCGTTTGAATTAGATATTCTAATTGTAGTCGAAGTGAAAAATCACTGCAAATAGTAACGAAGCATTTGAAGCGAGTTGTAAATTGATGATTGATAGGGATCATGTTAAAACACAATGAATGGCTTATAGATTGACCGCATGAAAAATAAGAATAAGGATAAGTATGTTAACCTTGTTTCCTTGCGAAAATTTAGTAGAAACTTGAACTTCCGTATAGACTCGAAAGTCAGGGAAAACAAGGCTATTTCGGTTGCTTATCTCTCATAAGTGAAAGCTAATGAGAGCCATCCGTCCTTGGGATAATAGGGAAGGGTTTTCTAAGTTATCAATGTATACTTCTCAGTCCTCTCATTTTCAAGGAATGTATACAAAAGAGAAAAATGATAGTGCTTCTACTTTTTGAGGGTGAATGAGAGTAAAAGTAGCTGGTTGCAGATACCAAAAGCGGACAAAAGAAACAAAGGGTAAAATCACAAGACGCCGAACAATTATTAAGTCTTAAAAACCTACGTGCAAACCCGCGAGAATAGGAAGTTATATATGCATTTAAAAATTGTAGATTCATCCATAGCATGTCTTTATATTTCAAGAGATGATTGACTAAAGAGATCACATTATTTGTATAGCCGCAGACGTTAGTTTCTGACATCATTTAATTGGAATTATAAGTCAGGAAGAAATCAGAAGAGGATCGATTAGAGCGGGATATTTATGCAGATCCTGATTTATATAGTCATTCATCACTTTAGATCAAAAAATAAAAATACTAAGATCTTAATAAAAGTTACCGATTGTTCAGGAATTCGAGGACGAAAACGTTGTGAATGTTACTTCAGCTTTCGACTTTCGATAGCCACATCAGATTTTCCGAAGCTTTAAGTCTCTCAGGGTTTATTTATGCAATTTCAGAAAAAGTGTTTACAATAATAATGTCACACATATTCACAAAAAAAGGCTTTGGAATTGATTCACTCAATACAGGAAGAATCTAAAAAAGTCGCGACAATCCAATTTTGTATTTAGTGAATAATTTGATGACGCGATTGGAGTTCCTAAAATTAGATATTTTATCATAATTCACAAGAAAGAGTTGCGTATTTTAAAATTTATTAAATGCATTTGAAAATTGTAATCATAAATGATCATCAGTCATCTGAATTTAAATTATTGGGAAATGATAAAAATAGTAAACGTTATTGAAATACGGATTATAACAAACATATAATTTATTTATATTGCCCTCCTTGTCATAAAACCATTTTCTAATAAACTGTTTTCTCGTCTAAACGTTATCACCTCCTACGAGTTAATATACGTTGAAAATTGTAGGAGATTGAAGATACTATGTTACCTTTTATATTGTTTAAGCTTCATCCACCGTACTCGGATTTTCTGGATTTAATACAAGATACACAGAATATATATCGTTAGTTGTTAAAATAATTATCATTAATTGTATTTGAATATCTTACCACTTGTTGATCTCCGGTTACTCTTGGCATCTTCAGTGTCATTACACTGTCACACAGGAGGAACTCATACGGGAAAAAGTGCTGAGAAGGTGAGGAAGTCACAATCTGTAATAAATAGAAACACCAAATTAAATCAATCGTGGATAGAATTGGTACATATATAAAAGCATGAGGTTGCCCATGATAATGATTCAAGTAAGGATTTTGGTTACGACCATATTAAAAATATCCTTTTCTACATCGTCTAAAGTATAGTAAATGTTTTTAACTTTAATATTTTATTCGATTGATTAATAAGCACTGTTTGATAATCAAGAAAGGAATTATTTTGAAAAATAATAAATGTATTCTTAAATTTTGAAATTAAGTACCAAATTTCCATTTAAAGCATTTTTAATTACTGAATTACAATGTGAATATTAAATAACCATCGGGAAAAAACCTTCTAATGGTTTTATCCCGAATATCACTTACGAGAAGCTACTGACTTAATTACTGATAATTTGTTTCTGAAATCAGATGCAACTTATGAGTAAATCGATTATTAAGAAGGAATTAAAATGCTAAAAGCTGAAGTGAATTTCAATTATCGAATTCTAATATTTAATCCGTTACATATTCGATTTAAGCATCAAATATTGATCTGAAAAATTTTATTACAATATTAGGAACGCAATAAGTTCCACTAGAAGATAGATATTTTCCAATAATGGTTCCTGATACAATATAATTGTAACAATTTTATCTTAATTGGAGTAAATCTTCCTGGTCTATAAGTCTGATAGCAATATTTAATTAAAAAAAGTATAAAATCGATGAAAATGTTCAAAATCGAGGATAAATACAAAACGCAGGTTTACCTCGAATTGAAATCGCATTCAAAACAAAGAAATAGTAAAATTCATGTGATTAAAAACTAATTGCAAGGTTAGACTTAGAAATTCAAACGGAAATTTCCGTTGAAATACCGGTTGGCTACAAGTGAAAAATATAACTCGCTTCTGTATGTAAGCGGCCAATTTTTGAAGATGTAACCGCTTTTAAACCGGTTGCTGGTAAATTTCGTAGCATACCCCGCGGATAAATTATATATTCAGAACATTAGATTCATTACTTCGTACATAAAATATCAACACATATCAGAAGTCGGATAAAATTATACTTACATAACTGTGATTCATTGCTCTTCAATAAGAAATGTGATCATATAAATAATGAATGATCCAAAAGCATGATTGGTAGCTACTCAGAAAAATATCATGCGTCACGAATAAATATATGTACTATGATTACACCGGAAAATAATTAAGTATATGAAAATAACAGCTCACGGTATTAAATATTGCATTGAAGCGCAGAATATATCACTAATTAAAATTGGAGTAATATATTATACTTACAAAAACTAAAAGGATCCTCAAGACGTCCCGTGGTCCTCTTGACGTCGGAAAATTCCCTATCCTTAATTTAATTAAATCTTGTAAGTAATAATTTAATCTTGTAATAATCTTGACTTAAGAAGTACAATTTATTACGTTAAACTAAACTAATGCTTCACGATTACCGAATCTGAAATCTACATAAATCGAAGAAGTTCACACTTATCTCGAAAAATTCCTCAATACGTCCTACCAGACGAAGTTTCCAGATCAAAGAGAGATCTAATTTCAAAAATCTACGGTTAAACAAAATCGTGAGTTCTGATTGGTCACTTTATCGCTGTTACTCTTACCCCCCTCTTTTCCCCCTACTGGAGAAATTTGTTACTATTCTCGTAATTATTAATTATTATTAAATTTAAATTTTATTGGTCTCAACATAATTTAATTTCAATTTGAAATATGTATAAAATATTACGTTCTTCTAAAATGTCGTATTTAAAACTTGACGTAAAATATGTTATAGATACGTGTGACGTCATTGTGACGAACGACCATTTTATGCGAAAACGAAATAAATGGTATCTGAAACGACGAGATTAAATTAACAAAAAATTTATTGCATTAAATTCGTGTAATTTAAACAAATATTATTTGAGGTTACTATTATAATATTCTCTTTCTCATAAGATAAAAGTATCAGATAATGCCAATGTACTTCAGATAGTTACCTTTACTAACAAAATAGTACTCACAATAAAACATGATTTAAACATTGTTTAATCCTGATATGTTGGTGATGGTGATTGAAAGGAAACGGCATTTGAGATTAATTATAACTATCTGACGTTGATATCGACATCCTTCGAACTTTCCATTAGCTTTAGAAACATCACGATAAAAGATAGGGTACTATGAAATTAACGATAAAAGTATTTCTATCGTCCAAAAAACCATAATGGAGAGTCCAAATGGAAAGGGACTGAAGATGAATGAGTGAATAGTAAATCGAGAGGATCCAGTGAAATCTTTTTGGTGTTAGCACTGCATTTTATTGCTCTGCGTATTCATTATTTAAGGTTTGGAACTGATGCCTAAGTTTGCAAACTTATGAATGATTTGCTACTATTAGAAGTGAATGATTTACTACCATTTAATCCCCTAAATACTCTACTATAATACAATAAGGCTCAATGGTAATCGTAATGTTCCTATTGACACGTCATATTGATAGTATTTGAACGAATTTACCCAGGAATATTGAAATAAAACAATAACCATTGGAACTCTTCTTGGTTATTTCTCATTTACATCAGAATATTGCGACTGAATGCACGAATACTTTCTGACTCACCTTCAAACGCTTGTAAAGCTGTCGTTAATTGTCCTTCTGCGAAGTAATGCTGTTTTAAAGCTTCTGCAAACCTCTTCGAGACCTGACTCAGACTTCTTAGCCTTACCAGTGAAACGGACTTCAAAGATGGCGAATAACAATTTCTTGTTTCTTTTACTATTACAAGAATATACTCAGAATAAGTAATGCACTACAGGTGCCGTAATTCTTCGATTCCCACTCACACTTTTTTCCAAGAAATCACTGAATGTAATGCTTGATTCACACTACACAAACTCCATTCCACTCTTGGTTATATTTGAAATCCGCAGGAAAATGTAAATGACACCATTTTGAACACTATCCACATAGCGAGACGAAGAACTGAGATATTCGAAGGTGACGTGGCATTAGGAATGAGTTTCGTTCGTCAGAATTTTCTATACCATAATTCTCTTTGAAAAGGCGGAAACATGTGAAGACCTCTTGATATCCTCAAGAAAAGACTACCTTGGCTTCCATGAACTTCAAAATTTAACTTTTTGTCATTAGCAAGTCGTTTAAGAAATATTGGGGTAGCGCTACATGGTGGAATATCAATCGCAGTATGTTTGGCAAATGTTGTAAGTGTTTGTGGAATAACATGATAAAAGTGTGTTTGTGCATTAGAAACTAAGGTTTACGATCGGTGATCCTTCGTCAAAATATGGCAGTGAAAGAAACAGTCTTCGATTTGATACTTATATTTATTTTGGATTTCTTATGTGAAACGAAGGTCTAGGCAAACCTGCACTATTTCTGCAAAATTCCAAGTCTGTAACTCAACAGTGTTACTATGCCATCGAATGGATGGATATCTGGCTGTGGATTAATGGATACGGGGTTCTTCGTGCATTTTCACGTATTAATCTGGTAACATATATGATAGATAGGTATGTAAGATTATTCTTATTAGGGAATATAGGGAATATTTCATTTGCTATCTGGGTTGGGTGATGTAAGGTAAGGCAGAGTATGTATGTGTACGAGTTTAATTGTGAACCACTTGATTTACTTCAAAATGTGATCTCCAGCCTGGGAATCATTATTAATATAATTGTAAGAAAATTTTAAAGGAACGTAAGAATGAGTAGTAATTTGGGAATCTTTAGATTTCACATTTCTTTCTCCTTCTTGCTTATTGAATAGCATTTAGATTCCTTTGTAATATTTGTTTGTGGGTAGGTTAGAACCTCTACCAATCTGGTTTCATAAAGAAAATGTATCCTACATATCTATTGGCATTTACTCAGGCTATGGTAAATGAAATCTTCTGAGGCATGAGTGATTTTGAATCCATTTTCTCCTGATATAAATTGTGCTTTTCATAGCTTCACTGTTGCACTTTATGTGGACAGTCCTAAAATTATGCCACAGTGAGGAAAGAAAAGGCCTCATTCTTTACTGTCCTGGTAAGACTCGTTCTTCTTCCAAGAACTCATACAAAGCTCTATATAGTTATAATATTTATTTCTCAGTCATATATTGTTACCGTAATACTTAAGTCTTATTCTATTAATTATTAATTATCATTTAATAGCAATATTGGTAAATGGTGTATTATTCACTTTCCAATTACATATTTTCGTCTTGGTATTTTAAATGAGCAATGTATGGAATGTACACATGAGTGTTCACTATCTACCAACTCAGAAAGGCGTTTTCCGGTGTATTTTTGTAGACTTATTTCAGAAGGTCACAACGTGGATATTTTCCGGTTCGTTGAGTAAATAACGACAAATACCTCTCTCCTCATTTCGCTTTGTAAGCCTCATTCTATTTTCAAACAGGTTTATTTCAGCATACTCAAAATACATAGGTAGGGGTAAGGAGAGGGGTAGTTTTTAATCCAAAATAATAATACAAAGATCCTAATTTAAAATAATCATCATTAGTTACTGCTCGCTCTCGTATATTTAAAATATCCTAAAACGAGCCCTTTGCCCAACTTTTCCAGAGCAATACGACGGTCACCAAAACAACTCTAGATGTGGGCAATTTTTGTATTTGAAGAAAATGCTACGCTATATGCCACCATTTTAATAATATCACAACTTATATTTCATTACTGTTATGAAATTACACAAAGTGATGGCTTTTTGTACCGATTTTGTAAGAAAATTTTCAGTATAGCTGAAAGTGAGAGTGAAGAAACTTTCAGTATCAAAATCATAAACATAGTTATCTAACATATGTATGAAGTATAATAATGCTTAAAATATACAAAAAGAACGAATCAGAATCGTATTTGTTCGTTGTTCCTCTCTAAACACGAGAGCGTAACGGAGGACGGTGCTCCGCCGCGCGGATTTGGCCCTTGCAGCGTTGTCGAAAAGTCGACTTATGTATTATTGGGGCAAATTGGGGCAAGGTTTTATTTCAGATTCCCATTAAGGAAGGTTTATTGCTTATCATGGTGTACATAACTCCGTGTCACACGGTGTCTCAATCTACTATTTTCCTCGCTTTATGTAAAAATTTGTTCCAAAATAAGGGTCGGCCACTTTGTAATGTAAAGTATATAAATATTCAACAAAACTCATTGAAACTAAGTCTTACGAAGGACAAAGAACATATTTATAATATGGCATCATATTTTACCCGATGATTTTCCTAGTTTGGGTTCACAATCGACTCGAAGTTGAAGAATTTCGCGAAAAATCGGAAACGGGAAATTTTCGCAAAAATTGGTCAACTTTGACCTCCTGTATAAATTTAATGTTAAGGATCGAACGTAAATGACTTCCATAGTTGTTTGCAGGATTTATTCATAATCAATCATGCGAAGTTTCGAGGTCCGCACTCAAGAAAAGCGTTTTCGTATTTTTGGCCAGCTTTTTTCGATTCTAGCCCACTGTGCATCGTTCCAAGATGAAATTGGAAACAAATATTTTGTACAGTTAGCCGATGTATCAGAATAACTTCCCGTGTAAGAGAATTTTTACGCATTTATTTCTATATTTTGGCCCTCCGCTGTAGCGGCGATTATGATTGAAATTCACACTGGCCTTCGAGAGTCGGAATTATAGTCATATATATGACTATGCTTATAATAAACCTCAAAATATAACAAATATTATTATTTTTATTTTAATACGTAAATTTAAGATAAGTTAATTTTGAAAAATGGTTTGTCATTTTTAGATAAAATCACTTTTGCTTTTAATCTGCAAAGTAAATTTGACGGTAATAATGATCAATTTGTACAATAAAAATCCTACCATAAGAAATCATATTACGTAATTTTTTGGTAAATAGTCTAAAATATTATTCAACTCATTTCATTTCAAACTTTTAAATATACAAAAACTAAGAATATATAACTATAGCCAATATTGAGATTATCGCCTCAATTGTGTCCGTATGAGTACATTCTCCCAGTGGGCTATCCTCGAGTAAATGTGCATCTTTAAAGGAGCATTAGGAATAATTGCTGCATATTCCAGAAAAATATTATAATGAGAAGTTCTTTCTTCAAATTATAGGTCATTTAAATGAAAAATATTAGTAGCCAGTTCCATTTAGACAATTTCAACATATAAGATAAGGTGAAAAGGAGAAACTCAACTAGTTAACAGGCATCTAGCCTCGAAAAGAACTTGCATGCATCGATTGCATCAAGAATGTGATACGAGCTACCAAATCCCCGAATCCGATAAAAACACACTTGAGCGACTCTGAATTTCCGTGATGATGCTCTTGATCGATTTTGTTCCATTAGTATCGCGTGGAATCAACATTTTTTATTCCGAATCCTAAATCCAAAAGTCGGAACGGTCTTTGATCAATCTGTTGACTCAAGTTGGTTTATCAGTATGTTACAACTAATTTCTAATAATAGGTGAGAATCAACATGCATATAATACTGAGCGAAAGTAAGCCAGGCAGGAAGTGTTAGGCTTGAAATTTCTTTCTTAGAGATAAAATCCCTTGCTTGTTTTCTTAGAGATGTAATCCCGAGGAATCCCGACTGTCTTTTAAAATTACTCATTCACGAATTACAAAATTACTTATATAATAAAAAAACGGTTGACAAAAGTTTGTATTCGCGACTATGGTAAAAGACCTTGCAAATTTAAAACCTGCTTTTATTACCTTGAGTACGGTTAAAAGTTGCATTCTGAACTCTTTCATGACCTCTTGGTAATTTTTTATGCCCCAATTAGAAAAAGAAGTTATCTACAGTAATACATAACATACCGTCTTTCCACATGAAGCAGGGGATGTTAACAAGACGCGTTCGAATTATTGCTTCTCCTTTGGTTGTTCTCATCGCATTAAGTTCGCGTAAAGAATGATTTCTAAAAACGACTTGCTCTGGCAACTTTTTCTTTCATTTTAGGCTCATTGTCGGATCAGCCGAAGAAGTAAGGGAGTCACAGAACACCATTTACGTCTTCCGCTAACATATTTCCTCCTCGTAATTTATCAAGCAATTGCAGCCTAGTTTCTAATCTCATTTTCTTCGGGGATTCCCAATAGCGTTGCCAACTCTCGCTGATTTGCTAAGAGACTCCTGGAGCAGGACGATTCTCTAAAGTCTCTTGGATTGGCACGTTTTTCTTCCCTTTCTTCTCAACTAGACTCATCTTAAATTTCGTTCACCAATTTACCGACAACCGTTTCTTTTCGACTTGATTCAATTATATTTTAATGCCAGCAATCCTACGAAATATGAATTACGTATCACCTTCGTCTCTAGCTGTGTGCACTCTCTAGCGCCTGAGTTTGCCGTCCACATCAAACAAACATAACCTCAATAAGACATATAGGAAAAGGCATATTTTTTCTTTTACAAATTCTATGAACATAATTTATTTAGAAAGACAACCAATTTTCAGTTGTTTCGTAGGGTAGCTGGACAATTATACATACATATGAAGGATGGCAGTAAAATTATTAAATTCACAGAGAAGACGAAGAGTAATAATCACATCGACAGTAAAGTTATTTATAAGTGTAATTTACAGAGAAATGAAAAAGAGATGATAGATTAACCCTGTCGATTGATTTAGATAGAATTATGAAATGGTGTGATTACTGGCAATTGGAACTTAATGTACACCAATGATTATTGTACAGCCTCCGAGGGAAAAAATATTAACAGTCGAGTCGGTGAAATATCCTGGAATACTCCTCACGAATAACTTAACTCGGGGTACCTATATCCATAATATATGTGGGCCGGGGCCTTAAGAAACTCGGATTTGTCAAGTGAATAGTCGTTAAGAGCGAAGAAAAAGTCCTCGACCGATGCTATTTTGCGCTAGTTGGGCCTCACCTAGAGTATATGCATGGGGCATGTAAGGCTGAAAAGTGATGCATTTGCGAATTAGAGAAGGTATAAAGAAAGACGACACGTTCTATAAAGAATTGCTATGACAAATCGGTGAGCGTTATTAGGAGGTAAAATGGGAATCTTTAATAAAAATGAGGTTCGATCAAAGATTCAATTTCATTAATAATTTCAGAAAAAGCACGTTCATAGAAAATGTAGTCGATATTATGCGTTACCCTTGTTATATAGGCAGTTCTGTTTCTTTGAGGAGGATAGACTCAGTTTGCATATATCTGTAATATTAACTTTGACTACTTCAGGCCAGATACATATTGGATAAACCCTGTATCTTCAAGCTTATCTTCTTGTACTCCGTTAAAATGGTTGAAATATCACTTTTCTTGATGAAAATTCGTAATTGAATGAAGGACACCATATTTTAGAACTCGAAAACCATATTTTAGAACTCTAACAGATTTACATATCTTTAAGGGTAATGAGTCTGAAATGGAGTCTTTAAAGCGTTTCGTATGATTCTAGTGTTCACTGTCATACCTCTCATCTCCTAAACTGCAAATTATTACGGGCAGAATGTTTGCATGAAGTATCCATACCAGCGGAAAGTAAACAGGCGGATGGGGAATATTTGGCAGGAAATTGAGTCGGGCATAATACGTAAGAAAATACACACTGGAAATGGGTCTCCTTCAATAATATTCAGAGGATATCTATTTCAAAGGAGGAAGAATAATATAATAATTTTAATAATTATAAATTTATGTGTATATTTCTTAATACTTAGCAGCCGTCTTGGTGCCATAAACGTTATTTGCAAATCAAGTAGTTCGAATAGTTAAGCTGCTCTGAAATTAAACTATTCGTAAAAATTTTTGTTTTCTAGAGGTTTCTCCTTCAAAAGACCAACTTTTGCGAAGTTCGGACACCGAAAGTAGCAAACCTTTTAGTGGAAATGACCAATTAAGGAACACATTTAAACTAAATATGTAAAAATAGAGAAATGAAAAATTCGACCTGTTCGTCTTCCATTTTCCGGATAGACGTTCTAAACACCTAACTCCGTCTAACCAGCTGCATATGAGAGAACCTCTGGCGTTAGTGCCAATGGCATCCCACAAAGAATGAATTTGAATCAACGAGGTAATTTAGTGATTAGAACACGTTCGGAAAGTGAAAAAACTGGATTCGAATCCAAGACAAGATGATTTTTTTTCACCGCTGGTTATCTTTGGGTTTAAGGTGCATAAACGTGCAAGACATTTCTCCTTCCTCATACTGAACGAAATAATCTATTCCAGCTGATATCAGCTTGAACATGGAGAAAACACAGGAAGTTTTCCTTAGAATGTACTCGAAATGACTCGCTCCAAATATCTTATTTCCACTCCTTGAATCCCAGTCCCCATCGAATAGCAAACGCCTTCTATTAAAACGCATCTCATGCGGAAAGATGGACAGCTCCATCCCATGCCTGGTACTAACGATAAACGAAGGGTTCGCGTATTAAGATCTCGATATTTCAGCTTTAAAAACCTGCCGGTTGCTCTTTTCCTTAAGCCGTCCACCCTTGAGTGCGTAAAGCGAGCCTTGTTAGCGCTCCCGAAATTTTTATCGCAGTCCCTACACTTTGCGTCCATTCACTCCGACACCATCACAGTTCTTATCACTCGAATTTCATTTCCTTTCATTTTCGCTCAGTCCGTCGTTTTCATTCCTCCCTTACGTTCCCTCCCTAAACCTTTCTTTTCATCTCCTTTACTCTCTTCAAGTCCTTTAATCTTAATCGCCCGGGAGTCTCTCTTTCGGCCTCCACAAGGCTGGGGTTCGCTGGCACTGTTTATCTTTGATCTGCGCGCTCTTTCCCTTATTCATAACCCTTTTCATCATGGATATCTGAGTAAAGCATGGGGAATTCTCGCGCACATGCACTTCAGATGGATCTTGAGAAGTAAAAACGTATCGATAAGGAGAGCGAAACTCTTTTGTTGTCGGTCGAAGAAGCTTTTTCTTCGGGGTAGGTTTATTTCGGTGGGATAGCACCTGAAACGTGGGAGAGAGAGCCTCCTAATTCGGAACTACGTCACGGAGATGTTCATCCAAGGGATGACGTAAGCAAAGAAAGGGAATAGGATATTCCCTAGGAAGGGAAACTCCTTCTTAACTATAAAAACAGGGATTGCGATCGCTAGGATTACGTACTCCGTCCTTACTTTCGAGAGTGACGTCTTAAAATTAAGTTGGTCTCAAGATGCGGGATTAAGAAAACAACTTCGTAGCCGGAACCTACTCTTGGTAAGATGAAAAAAACTACTTTTTAAAATTATATACACATTTACAAATGTTAGTCCATTCGGAACTGTATCTTCAAGTCGTATGGTCTGTTATCAGTTCCATGTGATAAGCGTAGAATATACGGTATGTAATAACAACACTATTAAGATTTTATGTGCTCTGAATTTCATTCTCGTTTCTTTGTTCGAAACGTTCATTTATTTCAGACTTCTTAAATTTTTCCCTCGATTGTTTCCCTCAAAACCGTTATTTAAGGATACTAATACCTTAAATGAATTATAAATTAGACTGATTTTGAAATAATTCACTACTTTTATTATTGTTGACCAACTATAATTTAATTGCTTAGCAAGAAAATCAGTAAATAGATCATAATTTGTTCATGTTTTCTTTCAGGTTTTCTTTAAATCTACCTCGGCAAATAGATATTTATTAATTACACTATTATGAACATATTAAAAAATATCCTTTATTCGTCATCAATCATTTCCATAAAATTAAACCTGAAACTATTTCTCTGCTTCATTTTCACTCGTAACCGAAATCTAACTCGACTTCTTGTCATATTTTTTCGTGATTTTTCCATTTAATACTATTTATGTAAAATAAATAACAGTATATCTGTAATGATTTTCAATATCGTGGTCTCACTGAGTAACACAAAGGCTAAATGAAAATTTACCGACTATTCTCAATGCATAGACAATGAAGTGGGTGGCTGAGATGCAAACTATTAACCATTCAAAAGCGACCTGTACCATCCTATAGTTAACTGAGTTTTTAGTGCATTCATTATCAGAATCTGCATTGAAAATTGAGTATCCATTCAAAAAACTTTTATTGATTAATATGACCTTCAGAGTATAAGGACATCCAGAAAACCTGAGAAAAAGTTAGCATGTATTCCGACAATTGAGATCATTTTCTTTCTTTGTCTTAATGGTATCAGATGTTGCGTGGTGATACTTGCACGTATCGAAAAAAATATCGCTCTTTTTATTTTAAAACGTAAGTTTATTCTTCGATCAAGGTTTCGTAACCGTGCAACATTGGCTGATGAATATGGGCTAAAATATCCTTTCAATTCGAATTGCGAAATATGTTCATGTTGAAGAAACGCAATGGTTTTCCTTTTAATGTTCACTTTTATTCCAGTTAATGCTTATTTTTTTATAGATAACAATTCAAGGCTTTGGAGTTAAACTTTCGCGTAAATATCTGGAGTTGATGACATCCTACAGTCACCAACTTTGTTCTGGTATATTTACGACTCTAGAATAAATGTTTGCATTCTTTTTCGTTTAACAAAATTTCCATTCTTCATTTTGGTCCAAATTTCCTTCCCTCTGCATTCTTGAAACGCAATCACAAGGAGAGAATTGGATACATATTTTTCGATTTGGTTCGTAACATTAGTCGTTTTACCTTGTTCCAACTCCATTTTTTCCTTGCTTCTTAATATATGCCACTCCAACCTCCTCTTTCTCGTAAATTCATCCTTCAAACAGATTTCTCCTCATTCTCTTCTGAAACTCTGTTTCACATCTTTCATCCTCCTTTAACTTCATCCTCTATCCCACCTTTTTAAGACCACCGCTCATCATTCTCTACTTTTTCTTCTCTCTTATCCTTTACTGATTATTCTCTCCTCCGTGGAAACCGCTTCTTTCGTCCTTATTATTTTTCAACTCAATTCCCTCTGCAAACACCTCCAGCAAAGCTTTCTTTCCCTTGTTTCCACAATATCCTATCGATCTCATCGAGAGAGTTGCTTCTTTAAACACAATCTCACAAGGAAGCCTTGTTGCTGTGATTAAAGCCGCTCATCTTTGATAATGACCGGCAAACTAACCATAGAAATTGCACGCCAAGAACTAACTCAAACATCTAAGATCCATAGATAAATTGCAACGATATGCCATTGTCTGGGTGAATTTGAGAACGAAACAACGTTAGAAACCAGCTTTAAGGTGAGCGAACTACGAAACTCTCAGCCCGTAACGATAAGATAGATGGCTCGTTAGATTTCTGGATAATCGGCATTTCCGACTTTAGAGGACCGAATAACCGAACGAAGAGTCTATCGCGTTCTTTTGTAGAACAAGGGCTATAATTCCTCATGTTCCGACAAGCGACTCTTTCTAATTAATTTACAAGACCGTGAAATGAGCGATCGTCTATTTCTCCCCAAATTTCTCGAGCGATCCTATCCCAAAGTCTTCGATAAACATCTACAGAGGTTGTGTAGTCTCATAACATTCTGTAAACAGGTTGCCGACCGATGTTTAAAATAAACATTCATATAATCATTTATAAACACTTTTATTACATACAAAATATAAATATCATCGCTTTTCCATTCATGCTACTTGGATTACGTCCTACTGTGACGGCGTTCATTTTTTTATTCGGTAACACAGTCGCGCCTATGTTTGATTGTTAGAATTTTGCGACTCATCGTCGGATTTTATTTTTTCTGCTCTCTTGAATGAATAATGCTTATGCATACATTTTTACGGTGCCTTCCGGAGTTGATACCTCTTCCTTTAAGAACAAATTGCGTCGTCCCACTTCTTTGGTATAGGAAATTAACTTTAAGGCTTCTTGTTGGCTCATCACTCTCCATGTTGCCTTTCCTTACAATGGTATCATTCGAGATTAACCTTAATTACGTTTTATGTAAGTGGCAATACTGTCCTACAGATGACACTGCACGAATAAGCTCTGAACATACATTAGTGCAAACAAATTTTCTGGTAAAAATTGAGGGTCAGATACCACAAATTCAAAAAGAAAAAATATTTCAAAATCGATAAAATCCGATGGAACCATCCGTGAAATAATAGATAAAATTCCTATTTTGCGATTTTTCTAAAAGCAGCTCGGTCATGAGTTGAAGGAAAAGATTGAGATAGACATCTTCGCGATGAACACACTATGCCTATGGGCCAAATGTGGCATTTCGCAAACTTTCCTTTGGCTGGCGAAGAATTTATAGGCGTAAATTATAAAGGGTCATTATATGGTTAGTATGGTAGTAGTATTAACTGTACTATTGGATATGTTTCTTTAGCACCTTTCACATTAACTAATATAGAGCAAAGAGATAGATTAAGGAGCAGATCCCTGAGTAATGTGTTTTTTGGTCCTCCGAGTAAACTGTTGTAAGCCACTGTACAAGATTATTCTAACCTATAATTAGTCTATAATTTTATGGGCAGTACTGGATTCCTAATACCAAATTCCATTTATTTTACCGATTAATTGTCATATTTAAGCCCCCAAAAGTTTCATTACCGCAGCATGATTATAATATCTTACTTACTAACGATTCACAAAAGAAACTTGGCATTATATAATTCCGATATTTCTCAATGTCTTTATTATGTTCCATTATTTGCTTGTTTTCGTTATCTTTAAATCGATTCTCTCTCTGCCCCATACTCCTCTCGAACTCATTAAAATTAATTACTCGAAAAATCACATAATCCTATATACGTTTACGTCAATTCCGCATTTTATCGCCGGAATCGTGCTAAAAATTAAAAATAAATTAAATTAAAAAATAAGATAATGATAATGAACTACGATTGAAACAGAGAAAGAAAGTTTCATTTAAAAGTAAAGTGTATAAAAAGAGGGATATAATATACACATAGAGCGCTAAGAAAAAGTAGAGAATTGAAGAGAGTCTTTCCCATATATCTTGAAGCAAATTATTCCCTAATAAAAATCATTAGTAGTAGCAACCTACCGAGGAGTGATTAATCTGTTATCCGCTCAGCCATCTGAGGAAAAGACTTCTACACTACATTCCAAAAAATGCTTAGTTCCACCTCGTTACGCTTGGTTTATTTCCATATTCGGATTTCTTCTCCAAATAACAAGAAAATTTTTTAAAAGATAAAATTTATTGGAGAGAGCCTTAAATACATCCATCACCATATTTTCAGGGCTATCGAAAGTTAATGTCAAAATTTTTAAAAACTACTGCGAAAAACCAGTACGAACTGCTTTTCTCCAGCCATAGAAATCAAATCAATGCCTGTATCCCTCTTAGAAACCTTGATGGCCTTCAAACGGTGTCGCACCACAAGAAAATAACAATCTACGTATTCCTCGATCTCAGCTAAGCCCCAGATTCAGTCGATGAAGAATCATTTCATGCAAATCTGGACCTTATTGGTATATTTAAGGAATACTTGGCGCATGTAAGGAATTAGCGTTGTTTCTCAGGAAAAACCGGAAATTTTATCCAATGAATATCTTTCCCAGAGTGGCTATCCGAAATTCCTCTTACTATAGTTGTAGTAGTAGTAGCATTGTTAAAAGTGCTTCTACGGCTGAGGTCACTTCGTACACTCCCACTGGGAATCGAACCCAGTACCGCTTTCTCCAAATATGAATGCGCTGCCCCATGGCTATCCAGGAGCATTCACTCCTCAATCTTTAATTCATACTGTTAACTCTGTGTTGGTCTTCAATCCCTGTGTATTCTTGCATTGGCTCGAATTGAACCATTGACTTTGTTATCAGTGTCTAATGGTTATTGATAGCAACAAAATGTTACAAAATATCCGTCTATTTTAGCATAATCCTCACAATCTCTAATCGTAAACAATATTTTTTAACTGAAATAAAACTCTTTATCCTAATATACCTTCCTTCTTTTGGTTCTGGTCTCGATTTCCTAGGGCCGTTTTATCTAATAGATTAGCTGATTATAGATGATTAGATGATGTGATATAGTCCTGTAATTAAAGTAACACAACATGTTTTTCTCCTTCTAACAACATGTCTTGTTTTAATCGAACGATGTTTATTCGGAGGGCCAAGATTTCTTCGTAGATACAGCTTCGATTTACGTAGAAGTTGACACTTCCGATAAAAAAGTACTTTTCATAATTTTCAGTAAAATAGTAAATAGAGTAAGTCGTCACGCGCTGAATCAGAGACAGCTTCTTGCGCATCGACTCCTACTCGAGCGTAAAAGGAAAAAAACTATTCAAAAAGAGCTTCCGATTTTCTCTCCCACGTGAGATATGCATCCCAGAAACTGCTATATTTTGATGTTAACTTTTATCTCGGCAAGAAAATAAAGGGTTATTGGTAACGAATGCGTCTTTTACTTCCGGTTCCTCTTTTTCCGCCAAAATTGTTAACGAGAAATAATCCTGAAATCGTCATTTTAGCTACTTGAGAGTTATTGACCTTTTAAACGCTTTCAAATTCGATGCATTGAAAATCCAAAGTAAAGTGAGAGTTTTCAAAGACATACATATACTTAAATATCGGTAGCGAAATAATGACTCCGTACATACAGCTGCTAAGAATGCTGATCCAATGCTGAAAATTAAAAGACGATAAAAAAAGACGATTCGGATTACTTTCGGAAACGAAATGTCAGAACGATTTTGAAAACTGAATTTCTTTCGTATTCTCACGTATTTTCCCAATCTTTTTGGTAAGCTTCCGTGTCTCAGACACCACCACGACGATGCTATGAGGAGCGCACCGTGAATCGGTCACGCTCTAAATGTTTACGCGAATCATATGAAACTTCCAGATGATTTCTCAGGTTATTTTCTGTTCTCCCGCCAAAGTGACGACGAAAATTTCTCTCCTTTAGACAATAAAAATTTCGAATACCTTAAGTGAGAAATCTGTACACAGACTGTAAGGGAACGATTGATGGAATTATCTCGCTTTTGTATGGCATTTCAGGAATAAAATATTTTCCTCGATTGCATAATCTTTAGCTCGATGTGGAATATTAAAATTCAGTGTGAAAAGTTTTCTTCGATATAAATCTTTCGCGTATCCGTTAAAATTAATCAAATTAATAATATTAATGCATGACTTCAAAACAACTTAGGTTATGTCATAAGGTGTGCTTCAGAATGGAAATTAAGATACTCATTCGCATTTAAAAGTATATATTATTTCCAGCTACGAATAGAAAAATATTTTCTCTCTCTTTATCCATCTTTTCTAGTAACTGTAAGAGAACATCGATTCGAAACTTTGGATGTCTTTGAAGTTCATTTACTCAAGAGGCCTGTTGAAATCGGCATAGAACCGGAGAAATCATAATATTCACTACATAATTGTTCACATAATACAATGTTTAAGCCAAAAGCCATGATACAGTTTCAATAATTGCATAATACTTAATATCTCTCGCTTAATTTTCTCAGATGTAAATGATAAGGTGATCTAGCCCAAAAAATAACCTCTAACTGAATGTTTAGTTGACTCGATTCGAAATTCGAATAATTTACTCAGATTTGAAGTGAAAAAGCCGATTCGCATAACCGAGTGATGGAGGTACTAGTATCTTTACACCGATAGGATAAAGTCATGAGTCAAATTGAGGTTTTTTAAGGAAATTAGAAATCTGAAACTAGGAAGGCTGCGACTAAACTGAACTGTGATAGTATTCTTTTTTGTTTATGTGTGAGTTGTTAATACGAGTACTTCCCACCGTCGGATGCTTCTAAATCATTGATTTTGCAGGAATGATCGCTATGACAATCAAATTGATGGAATTCACCTCTGCTATTGACTCTGAAGGATTTCTTATCGGTGTATTCTTTCTTGCCCTCCGCTTAGACATCTTAATCAGACGCTGAAGCAAAGGATAATTGAGTTAAGTCTCTTGCACACCCAAACCAAACACTACGGTTTCTGTTTCCTTAGCTTCATCCCACAGACCCTCGTTCATTTTTAGGAGAATTACTGTCAAAGAGAAATTGAAAATCGAAGAGGAACGCGCTAAGTGGCATAAAGGAAAGGTAAGAAATGGATATCGATAAATTATTAGACATATTAGGTAGAGTTAAGCCAATAAACTCCATAACCTCCATCCATTATTAAGTGATATCGCGCTATATCACCAGCCAGAACCAAGCCTAGACCTTGGGGTCCCTACCGGGGTATCCTCAGTAAACCTCCGAAGTTGAAATTTGTGATTTACCACATTTTTAATACAGAAAGTGCCAAGGATTTGTGTACTTCAATTACATTACTTTTCGTTTACTTATGAATGCTAGGCCATAAAACATAACTGTTCATTGAAAAGGCATTTTAGACTAACTTAAAAAATTTAACTGTCAAGCTATTCCGGGAATTGAGGAATTTCCATGTCC
Organism: Pachydiplax longipennis; assembly: GCA_036926295.1. Classification (NCBI taxonomy): domain Eukaryota; kingdom Metazoa; phylum Arthropoda; class Insecta; order Odonata; family Libellulidae; genus Pachydiplax; species Pachydiplax longipennis. The sequence goes on along the minus strand of JAVFKF010000001.1, from coordinate 15,877,344 downwards.
TTGAATAACTTTCTGATATTTAAAAAATTTGGATATCACCGTATGCCTGAAAGCATCTTAATATATGAAAGCTATCTTTTAACATGCCATGGGTATTCTTGAAGATATGAAATCGGGGGTGGGGCTTTTTACATAAAAAACTACTATTGCGCCATATTTATGGGGCTAAAAAGCTTTGATGCTCCCGTATTCTTGAAAGCGTCTTAAGAATGTGACAGGTTTTTTTTTAATCAGAATTCAACATGAGAATCACTGAAGATTAGCATATGAAATCGAGTGTTTAATCGGGGCTTATTTACGAAAACGATTCTGTTGCATCATATCCGGAAGAATTAACTTTGATTGACAGTTTTGTAGTTCGATATGCACCAAAAGTAGTGAAATAAGATTTTGAATATGAAACTGGTCATTCAAGTACTGCGAGATGTAATCGAACAATTCCTAGATAAATACACTAAATGGTCAACCATGGTCGCCAAAAACTCCACAGTTAACATTTTATAAGGTCGGAAATGTTTCATATTATATGAAAAGTAATGGTGACATCTCTGTTGGGATGATTTCAGTCTTATAATTTACCCTTCAATGGCTTAAAAAACAACCACGCACTAAACAGAATTCGAACCCTTGACATAAGCAATTGCATGAGTAAAATGTCCTAATGAGATCGATGTTCGTAAAAGGCCATTAAACCAAGTGCAGTTGCTGGCACATTTGGTGATCGAAACACTTTGAACTGCGAAAAATCGGACACGAACATTTTCGTGCAAGATTATCAGCAAAAACTCCTCGTTAACCGGGTTATTCGTTAGCCAAAGCATAACAATAGTCATGTTTTAATCGAAATCCGTCGCTCGACAAGGTGAAGCCAACATGCAATCTTCCACGTCTTGGAAATCATCTCACGATGGAAACGTAGTTTTCGAGTCTTTTTCATGACCAAGTTCCAATAACTTGAAATCCTTCGCCGATAACTTTCCCCGGAATGTTTAATACCAGCTTCAAGTTCCCACCATCCATGTCCTTGTTGCTCGATCTGATATTCCTTTCCAATACAAGACAGAAACTTACTTCCTCTTCCTAACTGCACCTTTACTCCTTCGACTCTACCGTTCTCCTTCACTCCCCTCCAAAACACCATAAAGTCCTCAGTATTTCCTTCCCCGACAATGCTTTCTTTGTACAATGCTGCACTCCCCAACAACTTTCGTATTCTAAGGAAATTCTCCGTGAGAACGTGCCCGTTGTTGAAAGTGTGGTTTACAGGTCGTTTAAATTAAAAACATCAATATTGGCGGAATTCCTGTGGTCAACGATCCCGACTGACATGGAGTTAGGATTCCGAAAACTAGGTGGATAAGAATCCACTGTTTTTGTAAATTTTTATAAATGATTGTAATGCTAAAGTGGAGACGCATGTTTATATTTCACATTTTAGTGCTAAAATTTAGAATCGCATATTTAATAAATGGTAGTAAAAAATTCATACTTACCCGGAACTCGAACTCAGATCGTTCACTTTCTGGGTGGGTACTCTAAACCAGCCATCACACAAAGCAGTCTTTTTCCGTATGCAAAGAAGCATTGTGACTTAGATCTCTCCTCCCACTACCGCCACAGTCCAGGTACAGCAGCAAGATGTGGGTACCATGTTGACTAAAATCAACCATCTATCAGGGTCCATAACTTTATTTCTTGTTGCCAATATGATCTAACAAAAACAATTAATTGATTAAAATCATTTTGCACCTTTGTATTTAAAGTTTAAACGCTACAGTTAATTTGTACAAAATTATGGATTTTATGTATGTACTTATCCTTGCTCAATTTTGATTAATATTATTTCTTACTCCACGATAAACCATGTAAAATTTTCCTGCAGATTTAAAGCTTTCCCTAAACTTAGACGAAATTTTATAACCAAGAATTATAAATTCAAATCACTCACTCACTTACATAGAAGCGATGTGTAATAGAATAATGTATGTACCAATAATGTTCAAAACTTTCATTCTGAATTGCGTCCTTAACGTCTTTGCATTTTATAACTTCACTAAGAGCCGGTAATATTGACCATGATGCTCCTCTTTCCAAATGCCACCGGTGAATTGTGAGGTAAATAAGAAAATTCATATGAAGCGAATGATACACACCAATTATTATTAATGGAAAATTAAATTAATGACTAGTTAAATACATGTCGCGCCTAGAACCATCTGGACCTCTTATTTACGTAATTTACCATAAGGATTGTTACGAGGAAAAACTCTTTTCTCCTGCCGCATAACTTAAAATCTCATAAGTTGTAACCGCAATAGTTAACCTACCAAAAACTCCATCCACAACGCCGTAGCAATACAGGAAGAAGCGTCTAGGTCGAAAAAATTCCTATTTCGACCAATTTTCCTAATAGAGAATCAGTTCCTCATGAGTTGCATAACGATGACAAAAAAATATCGGAGTGGAATTCCCAGCAAATTACATCATCTGTGACGATGAAATAGGTTACGTTTTGTATCTAGGAGGGGAAGTGGAGAGATTCTGATGACTCCTAGTGTTTCTCTGACACGCGTGAGTGCATTCCACAGCGAGTCTCTTCCCCAACAACAAACCGAACCGCTTCATCCACTTCCAAGGACGCGTGTTTCTTACTTTCGCTTTCACCCATCTCTTCCTTTTAAATCTCCGAGGTAACAGCTGATTTGGTGGATCGGAGGAATAAATTATACGTATCATCCAAACTGACTGCTTTTTCTAATACCTTTCCTTGAATTCGTGTTGTATGCAGGAATGAAAAAGATAACAAGCGTTTCAGCTCACGGTCCTGCGACCTTGAAGCCAAAACACGAAATAACTGTTGGCTTCACGAGATTCCACTCTAGATGTTTTTGAAATATCGATGGATTGAAGATTTGAGATATGCTAATTTATTCTGGCTTGATTTATCAAACTCCAAATGCAAATTAACTTAGATTAGCTAATCGAAATACCTTATATGTAGGAAGCTATACCATCTACTACATTGACTTGATTGTAGAATAAAAAAGATATTCTAAGAAATATTCATGTTCACGGAGAAAAATGCCAGGGAGGAAATAATAGCATGGAGAGATATTAAAGGAAGACATCACAGAATATAGTTACTCTTATTCATTTCTTTCATCTCATCATTTAAGTTAAAACCTTATATAAAACTTCTAAAGTACATTAATAGTCACATTTGAACATTTTTACACAAAGATTCCTCTGATTTACAAAGGGGAACATTTAGGCGCAACTTGAAATGGAACACAAGTTTTTATTTTCCCTTAATGCCATATACAGTAAAACCCGGTTTAGGGGAACAGGTGAAAACCAGGAATACAAGCGGGATATTACCTAATTTTTTTCTTTAACATTACAAAACAAAAGAGAATTATTCCTTGCCTCTCTAAATTTTAAATAAGTGCCGTAGAACTGAAAAACGAAAATAAATGCTTTTATTGCAACAGCCGTAGATGTCTAGAATGTTCGCGAACTATTGTTGTGTAATACTGGTTGCCTTCTCGTCGTATTTTAGAAGAAAGGCCCGCTTTTCGTACAAAAAGATATTTTTCTTGTGTTACTTAAATTTGGTCAAATTACACTCAAAAATGAAGCAATTTTACCGGATAGTCAATTATAGAAGAATAATGTAAACGATTTTCGGTCGATCGACTAAGGCGGAGCATTGGCTTCAGCGGGCTACAGTGCAATTTGGGCGGGAAAAATCCGCCTTATATGCGGGTAGCAGAGCGTCTTAAGAGGCATTTTTATTATGTGCTTAGTATGAAAGGGATCAGTACCGAAAGAAAACCGACTATTAAGCGAAAATGAGTCTTGAGCGAAATTGTTTTAAACGGGTTTACTGAATCTATTGTATTTATGTCATATTTCTTCTTCAAAACTGGCCCAATATGTAAACAAAATCATTTCATGCCTGTCGATCAACGTTTTTATCGAGTAAGTGAACCATATTCACTTAACTTTCTCTTTGACATCCTCCCTGGAGTCTTTCATCCCTTCTCAACAAGGAGAACTACCTTTTGTAGAAGGAAGCGATTAGCAAAGATCCGTTTAGAATTTCTCTCTCGCACGCGCAACGGAACCGCGTCTCGCAAGCAATGAGGCTTGAGTTGTTCCATTACTTTCGAGTAATAAATTTTCCTCGTCAGGTTTACTTTAGCTCAATTTCATTCACAAATACTTAGATTTATTCCTGACTTGATTTGTCACTAAATATCCCTACTTCTTTGTGGTTTATAGTTAATACTGTTGCTATAGTATTTTATACTTAAAAAGAATTTCAGATGAATAAAGAGTATTTTAACGAAATTTTAGATCTTAATAAACGTAAAGACGCAAACAAGACTTGAACAATCTATCATCGTTATTTGCTTTTATATTGGTTATAATAATAATATCTTGATATAATTCATGTAAATGATTCAACACGTTACTTCATATAAACCTTTCTTTATAGTAAGAGCGAATAAATATGGGTTAAATAGATAATATAGATAATAGAAGAGACTATATAGTCTTAATTTCACCCAAGATAAATGATTCATATTTAATGGAATTCGTAATATAACAAAAAAGAATCCATATTGAACTTGATTCAATGATAGAATCAACAGAAGGAACTTCGCAAATAAATCAAAAGTATTCTCTTAATTACTTCCGTTCCAACATCCCAATCTCATGATCCTTCATTGACAACACATTTCAAAAGTTTGTTATGCGTCGAGAAAACTATTTTGATCACTCGCGTTTATGTGGAGTGAATTATAAATGTATCGGACTGTATGGCGACCTCGGAAATCCATTGAAACGGCTGGCAGATCGACATCTCGAGTGCCCGAGGGGCATCATCAAATCCCTTCTTATTCCGGTGCAGAAGCTCCGCTTGACACATCGGAAAGCGGAACGTTTACATTATCGACTAAAAGGAACGACAGAGAACGAGGAATTGGCCAGAAGCGGAGAGCGGAACATGGATGGAAATGGGAAATCGTTACGTAATTTCGGTGATCCGAAAAGAAAGATCAGCAAGAGATCGAAAAACAATAAGTAATCACGATTTTTATCCCAAATTCACGAATGAGGACTTTCGCTTTCGTTTTGTATCTTCCCATTCGAAAGAGATATGATGAACTTCCCACGAATTTACAAGAATTTTTGATCAAGGGCTAACAATTGTGATATTTTAAAATCAAGCGATCTTCGTGTTTGATTTTATTTCTGAAGAGTATCGGAAACAGGTGAAGTCTTTAATACCTGAGTAAATAGGGGAAATTTCAATAAATCTAAATTTAGACATAGCTGTAGGTGTAAATCGTACGTTATTTATCTGGAATGAATATATCAGCTGCTATTCCATCAGACATGGACTCAATTAATTTAGAATTATGCAATATTTCTACGAATAGCGAATCAGTAGGATTTGCCATGGGTATGAATGAATACTAAAACTATTTAACAATAATTATTCTTAAGAGTTAAAATTATAATTACGAGCAATGAATGACTCCAATAATATTAAAAGTTTAAAGAAATTTTCAATCCAGATAATTTCTGATTTCTTCTAATGTATAATAAATTACGAAGTTCTACAGTAAAGTAATTTAGACTCTTGGTCTATTCCGAGTTATCGCTAAAATTACAGGTTGTTTTCGCTAATAGTTTTCAGTAACCTTTCTTAGCATATTTAAATTTCTAAAATCATCTAAATCACTAAATCCAATAAAAGTATAGCTCCGTACAGATCGCTGATATAAATTGAAGGATTATTTTAATTTCTATTTCATTGAAACTGATATATGTTACTTTGAAGAAAGCGAAAGGATGTTGAGGTTATCATTTATTCAAAAATCGGTATTTTTTATGACCATTAAAAAAGATCTGAATTCATCAACTGATTATAAAGAATACCTAAGACCCCGTTGCTTTGTCTTTGTAGCCCTTCTCTATTCCTATACCGGGACCGATCCCGGCGGACCGTTACTGCGGGCTTGTTCTCCTTCATTTCTTCGTCCAAATAAGAATAGATTAAAATGTTTCGGTCAGAGGCTACTGGAACTAGCTTGGAAATTTTAATGAATATAAGTGGAAAAGATACGGCAATATTATTCAAAAATTTCAATTACCTTTCTATCATCTCTTTTGTATGCAGCCTATGATCATATCATTAAGTATCTTCTTATGCTCAAATTGTAAAGTATCCTGAGAGCATTTTATATAATCCAATAGGAAGTTATTTCATTAAATAATATAAATATAGATATTTATGAGATATCTATAGATGATTAGTTAAAAATCCTTTCCCGAAGCAGAAATCATGTGAGATCGTATCATACGAGAGAACATCACAGGAGAGGTGTATATTTCAAATTTCTTTTTCCACTAAATAGAAACATACATTAACAGAAATGACAAATTTTTTCACCTCTTAAATTTTGTACACACAAATTTCTTATGCATAATGTTAGTGTTAGTAATCGTCGGTATGCAATAAATAATGAAGCTTATGAATTCCCAACGAAAAGGAAAGATTCATAAAAGAATTTAAGTGGAGGACGTGAATAATCGCCGAATGCGTCACTTTACTTAATGAGGTGTTTACCAGTGAATTACCGACATTCATAAGAGCCGCTCAATAGATAGGTAACTAAACGTTCGATAATCACAGAAAAGAGAATCAAGTTTCCTTCCTATTTCTCAATACACTCTCGAACGAAAAAAATGCGTTAGCCTTTGAAAGGACTCGACAAACGAGCGTCACGGAAAAGCCATTAGGATATTAAAAGGCGCTGGAATCTCTTAAGGGGCTCCGTGACGACTTGTTCACAAGAACAGAGATGAGCGTCCTCAATGTCACTGCTCGCCGAGGTCACGGGTACTCCGCCGACTGAAAGCGTTTTCTAACTACGAAGAGTCATCCGGTTTTGCAGTCGCGTGGAAAAGGTGTCGAGAATTTTTTATGCTAAATGGGAGAGATTCGTCTCAGCTCTTGCATCTCTCGAAAAAAGGCATCCCTTTGTAAGCGCCAATGCAGCAAACTGTAAGGTTGCGATCAAAGGTCAGGTTGGCCTTAACCCTGAGGACGAAGGTTGACTCTCGGTGAAGACGTCGGAAAACTGGAATTGGTATCGATAATGAGACGGATATTTGAAAAAAGCATTTCCTTCCGATGCTCCATCGCCGAAGCACAAAGAGCAAAGATCGCGTTTCCTTAAAGTCATGCGCTAAAGACATTTAAGCTACACATTTAAGCACATGTGTGTTCTAAAGATGAATGATTCTATAAATTATAAATGCATGTAGTTAAAAATAAATAATAAAATAATAAATATTAAGTATTCTTTTAAAAAATTATACATGGGTGGTCTGAAAAGTTTCCAACATTTCGCCATTTCTCGACGTTTTCTGAAAATTTCTGAATATTTTCTGAGGATTTCTGAAAAATCTGGGCTCGGAAACTTTTCAGACCACCCTCGTATATGTATTAAATGATGGCATCGAATATAAAAATGTAATCAGGAAAACTTATTACATTATAAATAGCTACGGTAATATAAAAATAAAATAACTATGTATGTTCTGAATTTTCTATGGCAAGATCTAGCAGATATTTTATTAGTCCATGAATATGATTTTTTAATTTAATTTTTTGACTTAATTAAAAAAACACGTGCGGACGTTATTTCTATTATGTTCCCTCATGAGATACAAACATCAATCATGTGTCATGATGTTTTCACGAAAAGCGTACGTAAAATAAAATCTAAAAAGAATGAACGACATTATTTAATGAAAATATATCGAAGGAAAAAAAAGAAATTTCACCGTTTTCGTTTCAAAAAGTACCGAGTAGTCATGGTTCAAACAGCCGACTACAGAATATAAATCATTTCAGGAAGTATATGAGCTGTAGATTATATATCTCGGTAAATATTTACCTTTATAACAAATGTTTACTGATTACATCATCGATCTAATATTTACATATGTATAAATTATCTCTGAAAAGAGCCTTGAATATACTTAAGAAGATACGTAGCTTCCAGCTTCATTTCATGTTTCCAGAATTGATAAACGATTTATGGATGGATACAATTAGTATTCCTCGCTGAGCAAATAGAAGGAAATTCGTTCTGGAATATCTCAGAAGAACGAATTGACTGAGCGATGAAATTAACATCCAATAGAGTTCGTACGTTCTTCGATATCACAATTATTAAAACAAATACTTTTTATATGTTAATGAAAGAAGGGTATCAACTGTTCGTCTATAATGTTTCATCAAACCAACTTCCGGGAATCAGCTCACTATGGAATGAATGTCTACTTATCTTAGTTTTGATTTTATATTTTGTTTTTATAATATTTAAATCATATTATATGAGTTAAGAAAACTAGCTTCTATTCAGGGCTTAAGAAAAGTGAGAAAAAAATCTGAGAGCATATTAATATATAGAAAAGCTAATTAGATGATAGGACCATTAAATCCATTTACTCAGCTCACTCATTGGCAACATTAGTTTTAGAGGAAGACAATGCATTTCCCAGGTAAGTCTATCTTACTTTTATATGAAAAGTTGTCTTTTAATGAAGGTTAGTAATGCTTAGACTAATGCTTAGGCTAAATATCCTCAAGCTAAATTGCCATTATTTCTAAGATAATTTTGGAGCGGATTCATCTTCCATACAGGGAGCTGCAGGAGGACTAAGTGAGTATACATCATCGCTTAAAAAACAAATTCAGCGCGGGAAAATCCAAACTGCCTCTACGAATCCTTGCGCAAGGGATCGCGCGCTCATCAATTCAAACCATTCATTCTCAGGGACACCGCACTCGTTCTTTCAAAACTCCGGAATATCCCAAAAATAAATCTTTGTTTGACTCCCTCCGCCGTCGAGCAAACATTCTCTTAGTTCATCGCCGAACGTGAGCTCCTTGCGATGCGGGACCACCGCTGATGATAAAGAGAAACCTCGTGCAATCCCCATCCGTAACGCCCCCCGAATGCGTTTCCCGAAGAAAGAGTTGGGTTAACCAAACAACCTACGCCCGCAGCACGTGATAACTGAAGACAAACGCAGCATCACGAGAAGGATGAAAAAAATAAGAGAGAAACAAACGGCATCAGAACGCGTCATTTGACCGACACGCGCCGCGACGCCCTCGGTGGAGCAAGGACAGCAGGAAGCGGGAGACCACCGGGGGAAGGTACAGGTGTCAAAAGAAGTCGTACTTTAACAAAGAAGGGAAAAAACCTGGAGGGAGTGACGGAGGAGAGAAAGGAATGAGGCGTTCGCGGGGAAGGAGCGAAGGGGAGAGTGGCCAAGCATCCGAAGGTGAGATCAACTTTGGCGCCCAACCTCTCCTCTCCCCCTCCCGACGAGAAAGAAAGCGTACTTGGGAGATAATGGTTGGCGATCCCCCCATTCAGTCTTCCCCAAGCAGTCTACCGGGACACCCGTTCCGGAGGAAACCGAAAGGCTCATTCCCACCCGGAGTGTTTCCTCCGAAATATCGCGCCAAGCGCGAGGTGCGTCTTTGGGTCTGCAGAAGAGGACGGAGGCCCTCCAATCGCTGGATTTTAGTGGATTATCCGGAATTTTCCAATTTCATCCGGAAGGATCCTTGCATCGCCGCTGTGGAAACGAAGAAAAGACTGGGTTTCTTCGATTCGTCCGTGTGTGATCATTTAGAGTGAGGGTCTCCCCTTTTGTCTGTTCTCTGGCAATTTTTCGGAAGGACCGAAAGAGGCTGAGGGAAGAGAAAGGACCAGTCCGCAGCAGAGGCTGCGTTAGCGGACAAGAGTTGGGAGGTGGCCGATTTATTAGAAGATCGGAAAGGGCTACTGTGGTGTCTTAATTGGTGAGTTCGGCGCCTTTCTGGCTCGGATCCAATCCGGGTACGCAGTAAGGCGGGCTAAAACGGATTAAGGGTCGTATCTTGTGAAGGGAAATGATTGTTATTTCCGATAAAGATGAGGCTCATCGGAATGAAGAAGACGGTAACGATTGTTACTGCGGGTACTGGAAGGATGACAGAAGTAACGAATTAATTCCACCTTGTGTAGCTCAAAACCTGACTGGCAACGCCGCTCAACTCCTGAAAAAAATTCGAGAGGGGAGAAACACTATAAATACTTTTAAATCTCAAATGTTTTACTAGAGGTCAACTTGTCACCAGAATCTGGAGATGTATTGCAAAATCATTGCTTATTGCCGACTGTGGGATTTACTTCCTTAACTTGTGTTTACAATAAGGCTAATATAAAAGCACAATGTGAATAATTTCCTTTAACGTAATAAGCGAAAGAATAATCACAGAATAAAACTCAGGTCGTGAATTCTATTTTCGCAGCATGGTGAAAATATTTAGTGTTTCTAGTGCCATTAAGGGTCCTGAGCTAGGTCTGTTAAGATAATTAAATTCTGGTCACAGGATAAATTTCGACAGGGAGCTTATTTTTGGTGAATAAGGAAAAACCGAAAAAGAGGTAAAAAGATGATCTCCCGTCTTCTCTTAGGTATGAGATGGATTTAAGAAAATGTTATCTGCTCTCCCAAAATAGCTGTTCCTGAGAGGGAGAGCAGAGACGGAGAAAATGAAATTTCCAATATCTGATTGACATACACATGATTACCAAGTGAAATGGTAAATGAAAATAAATTAGCAACGGATAAATGAGTAAACTTACTTCCTGTTTACAATTTCTTTGATGTTTTGCCGTCTTCTTAGTAGTTCATTAAGAATCCGAAAAAATTAACAGTCTGATATTGACTTTCCTAATCAGTTACAGTTTAATCCGAACCAGAGCTTTTCAATAGTGTACATACATAGTTCCTTCCATAGTATTAAGTTCGTGAACCTCCAAGCTTTGATCGGTAGAAATGATTGTATATGATAACGTATGAATGCTATCACTGTATGTATTTTATACAAAAGCGTTTTACATGAACGACAATAAGAAAGGACACTAATTTTGATGCCTAATGCTAATGAATAATAGATTTGATTTTAGAATATACAAAAGGAACCATTCCAAACAATATCCATAATGTATCCCAATGTCAATAACCAAAAAACATCAAAATACTGGATGAATATCCTTCAGTAATATTAGCCAATATAAATCTTCACATTAAAATTCACCGCTTAAAAGAAAATTGAAAGATTCAAATCATATTACTCAACCAAACACACTAGATTTTAATATAAATATCCCTATTATTTTCTGGGAAGTGGAACCAAAACGTTTTCCTCGTATTCCGTTTCTCAGTATATAGAAACTTATTTCGATACGTTTCTTCCACCTTCCGAAATTTATTGAAAGTTGATGCAGGTTAGCGACCTGTCAAAACTTACGCAGAGGCAAACCGACTGAAGCGAACCATTTCCAGCGAACGGAGGAAAACAGGATTTCGTCAAGAGGAGTTTTTAGGTAATTCCAAAGAGAAATATCCCCATGTCACTAGTCCGTGACAGCCATTCAATATGAAAAAATCTCCGAAAACTAAACGCGTTAGTTAAATAAATGAAGCGTGAATATATCTTATATTTATATATTATTTTTATTGAATACTAATTATTTGGAAACGAACACAGATCAAATTTAATAGGTTTAGGATGTTTTTGAGTTTAGCAGTTACTTTAAAATACTTTTAATTGTGCAATCAAATTAAGGAATAATTGTACAAAACTCTAAATATGAGTTCAAACTTTAAAACCGAAGAAATCTTTCCGAAATTCTGATCCGAATTTTCCTTTTTGTTATTTCTTCAGTCCAATAATACGATAATAATAATCATAATCGTAAATTATTACTATGAAAATTTACAGAATTAGAGGTGATAAATATTTTTCAACGAATAACTCTCAAATATTATCTACGTTCATCCATCCTTTTGTCTTTCATATATATGGGTTCATATTTTTGGCACGTTTCTAAGTATTTGGAGTAAATTCCTTGGCGTTTCTTTAAAAGTAGGCCGAATCGAGACCAAACGTTGCAAAGACAAGTAGAGAAATTTTTTTTATTTTTTCTCGCGTAACTCAACGACGTCTTAATATATCATGTGTAGTGTCTTCGTTTATTGCAGACTCGTACAAATTGAAACGTTCTCCGATCTTTATCGTATATCAATTTATATTTAAAAAACAGCTCATTTCATTACCTGACAGCAGGAGTAATGTAATTTTATAGCTATAAATCTTTCTCTTAAAACCTTCTTCTCACATTCTCCGGTGAATCATAATTTTCACACAAGTATAACAGAAAACTATGTGTATTTCTATTGTATATTTTACTGTATCAATCAATGTCCTCTTAGAGCCCTTTTTTTTACTATTATTATTATCATCTACCATTTGCTACCGAATATAGTCTACTAGTCTCTATAATCTTATTTCTAGCAAATAAGGTAATCAAAAACTAATATCCTTGATTTATTCTGTTTCTTCATTTAATAATTTATCACTTTATTACTACTTATTTCGTTTTTTTGTTATTTTGTTAGGATGTTGCCCACACCACGTTCACGTGATTAGAATTTCATGGCCATTCTGGATCTATACATCAGTTTCGAAAATTTCCTCTCTTGCGTGTCGTATCCATCTATTCCATCCAAAAATCATTCGGATATAAATTGCAATATTAGATTGAATAACTTTTTTCTACTTAATCTGTCACGACACCTTTTCAAGCAAAACTCAAATTTTCATCTTTGCTCGCAATGACACACGCCATTTTCAAAAAGTCAGAAACAGGCCGAATTTTGCAAGAACGCTTTATGAAAAGGCCCTTGTGCGAAAGCAAGCTCCAGCCGGGACATGTTACGACTGCGAATGTGGAGAAACAAAGAACCGTGATGCGCGTCCTCTCATAACAACCGAATCATCAGTCCTTTGTTGTCGCCCTAATAGCCCGCTTCTGCTTTTGGTTCTTACGAAACGCCGAAATTAATTTCCCTCCCAGGGATTTTCGTCGAGTAATTGTCGGAGAAATTAAAATCCACTTTCTCCCAGAGAACTCTTTATTTTTTTGATCAAAACGTTATGCTCACGCTTTCGGCAAAACGTAACAGATGTCTCCCAGATGGCAGAAAAAAAAAAGAGGTGCGAATCGTTCTCACTAGTTTGATTTGTTAAATGAGCCATTCCGCGAATGAAATGCAAATGACTTTTCCCGCTCGGTGTTGCCTCAGTCTAATGGGGTCGCGATGCACTCTTTTTTTCCCCTTGCGTAACGATGGTCATAAAATGCCCGTTCTCCTAATTATTAAGAATGTTTTTACAACGAAAGGGCAAATATTTAAACGAGCTTAACGGAGAGTACCTCTCAAGCTTTTTGGAACATATTTGCCTTTACCGCGAGGCATTATCTGTCTTAATGGAGCGTCATTCTTTCGGGTTGCCTGTTTTGAATTCTTTGTTTTACAGTGAAAAGGTAGTATAAATGCGAAACAATGATTAAATGTAAGGATATTTAAACGTAATTACTGTTTGTTTTTAGTCATCCAAAATTTTTATTTAATTTTTAATTGTAACATTTTTGCGAAGTCCTCATTAGAAATCATGTATTTTCTGAGAGAGATTAATTATTTGATGTTGTTTCCTCAAAAAGCGATGTCACGTTTTCCTCGTGACTATGACTTGAAAAGGAAGAAAAATTAAGATTCCTAATTGAAGTTATCTATGTATTTTCGCAAAAAAAATCTAATTTGACGCGACTAAACAGATTGCAATTGTTATAACTGAAGTTGAAACAATTTTTGGCTGTGTCATGAAATTTCGAAAGATATAAAAATCTACTAGAAAATCTCAATATAAACTCCTTTAACATTCGCTGGTTCAATTTCTACGCAAACTCTCTAGAGACTGCCTAAAAATTCAATGATGCTTCAGAATTCGAATTATTTACTCCAAGGTACTTCTGCAGTAACTTTCTTTCCTTCCATAAGGAAGCCAATTGTTCACCATCCTTTGTCATAAATACCCTCTGCCATTTCCAGCACATTTTGATTTGAAAGTTACATATTAGGAAGTACTGCATTAATAAGATTTGTCAAATTTGAGAAAAAGACAAGCCATTCACTTACTAACGCTTGAACCGCTTAATCACAGTTACTTCGGTGAATGACAGGTAATGTTTCCTTGTATGGGTCCTTTTTTTCTATAGAGAAGCGAAATTTGGCACTTAATCATCGAGTGTATACGTCAAAAAAACACAATTGTGTGGCATCGAACTCTAGAATGATATTGCAAATTTCACCGTTGCTCTACTGTGAAAGAAAGAGACGTTAAATTCGACATGATTCATCATCGCTTACCATGCACCGCGATGCACAATGGAGCTCTAGAAATTTTGATCAGGAAGTCATCTCAGAATCAATCTCAGCTGTGTCAGCTAATCGAACATCCCAGGGAACATGACAAACACAACCAAGCTCCGCGGTTTGCCGACCTCCACCTTACAAAAATCTCCCACTTTTGATATGAGGAAAGCATAGGCGTGCGCACAGTGGGTGCCGTGAGTACCGCGGCACCACCAAAAGATTTGGAGGGGGACCAAAATTTAGATGGAAAACAAAATTTGGAGGAAAGAAATATCTATTCCTAGCATCGAAAATTAAAGCATAAAACTAACATATATTTTATTTAGTAATTTAGCAATATAGCTATTTTATTTTATACAAATATTGCTGCCTTCTATTTTTGTTATGGAAATTACTTTATGGAACTGGCTTCCACACGAGCACTTGGGGTTATGATTACGGTCATAGGCTACGGCAAAAGGCGGCATTTTTATCGTTGGCACCCCCAAAAGCAAAATCCTGCGCACCCCTACAGAGGAAAGCCTACCTTACCGAAATGTGTGGTAGCAAAAATCACATATATACATCCCGCGCTTTTGTAGGATATTTTCCCGCGCGAAGTCGAGATTAGTTCCTCAAAAAGCCGCAGGTGCATTCCCGCCGCGCGATCGTGATGCGCATCTCACCTTTCACTCTCATTTATCTCTTCTCTTTCGCACTCAGCCACCCGGAATCATTTCGCTCGACGAAGAAACATCCTTTCTCCGCAAGAACGTTCCCTCCCCTCTGGTGATGATCTTTTACAACCCGCGTACGAAGCGCCCTCTTTCTACGAACAAACACGTGCTCTCTCTCCGCCATCCACGTTTGTCGACCTCTCCATTCCATTCTCCCGAGGAAATCCGCCCGACGATTTTTTTCCTCTTCAAAGAAAAGCCGTGGAAAGTTTTCCGCCGCTCCTGGAGGGATGCTCCCGACGGTCGTGATTTAATATGCAGATGTTTTCTGAGATTCCCTTCGGCGCGAAAAGATGACGGGCCGTCACCGGCTGGCTGTCGATGAGAACCTTGAGGGAACTGCTTTATCTCCACCTCGCAGGCACCTTTCCTAGATTCATCGACTTTATTTCGCGGAGAGGAAGTGGGTGGGTCGTCACGTCATTTGTTTTCGGCTACGAGATCGTAAACTAGGTCGCAGCATCCAACGCAGAAGTGCAACGTAAAATGATACTTGGAACGAGTACTCTCCGTACCTCAAGACGATGTTCCCGTTTGCCTTCTGAATGTGTGAAATAGCTTCATTTTGTAATATATAGTACATAGAAACACGGAAGAAATCGTACCCGAAACTCAAAGTAAAATAAAGAAGGATAAAAATTTTCAAACGCTAGCATTAATGGAAATATTTTAGCACAATTAATGCATCTCAATATCTGTTTATACGAAAAAGACTCTTCAAATATTTAATAAATGGGAAGCGTAGTAACTAGTTCTGATTGTAAATGTTTTGCCATTTGAATACGTTGATGTATGTGAAGAATTATTTAAAATGGCATTGAAGATTTTTACTTTAGAAGAAAGTGTCAGAGTGAAGTTAAGCATAACAGAAAATATCCGATAGTGATACACAAAGTGAGTATTACCACCCTTTCCGTGACTCAGGACTAATTTAGGCGATTACAAGACGCAAGGATATTTCATCTTTCCTTATTTACTAGGTGACACTTGGTTATATACAGTCAGAATGCATCAGTGATCTGGCAAGGATTTTTGAATCTGAAATTTCTATTTTGATTTTTTTATTCTCTAGACTTGGTCCTACAGATTAAATTTTTATTGATAAATATAGACCGCATAAAATGCAGTTTATGGACCCAAGGAGGCAGTTACACAAAAGAGATTGGGAAATATTAATGTAACGAATAGTATAGCATCATTGCACACTCGACATCCTTTGGCAGTTATAAAATCCTCATAATTAATTAAGTTCAATGCTATTGAAAATTAATGTAGGTATTTTCACACAAAATATTTCATGTGTAATCAACTCTCTTCAAAACTGAAAGGAAGCAACGCAACGTCTCTTTTTCACATCGCTATCCAAATTGATAACCCAATTAAATCAAGGTCGATTCATTTTCATGGCAAGAAGAAAATAACACAATTGTACTTGATATAAAATATACATCATTCGTGTGCATTACGGACTGAGTTCAGAGAAGCACAGTGCGAAAAAGGAAAGTGACATCACTTAGGTGTAAATCGGACAGGCACATTGCATTTTAATATGTAGAATCTCGAAATGAGTCATGAATCCTTCCTGCTCGTGAAAGTTACAATGCTCCGCGAATCTTCCAAGATTCCATTTCGTAAACGCCGATCAATTCTAATCCTTTGTTAAGGGTCGAAAGGACTTAAATTTAAATGCTGATAGGTTAAATCTTCAGTCCTCCTTTCCATATTAAGACCAAGGTAAACTTAACCGAACGGAAAGCGAGTTTCCTTTTATCATTAGACATCGTGGATGGAGCTTGAAGTTCACGGTAAACAGCCAACTCATGCAGTCGAAACAAACGAAAGGCTCGTCAAACGTGCTCTCACGAATGCATTGAGATCAAAGGGGAAATGATAAAGCGATAGGAAAGCTGCGTTCTTCCACAATGAGATCCACCTCCGCAGAAGACGAAAATATTGCGACGGAGCGTTAAAAACTTTTCATCGGTCAGCGAAGCGGAATGACTTTCCCTAGGCTGTGCGCAGTTTCCCATTTAGAAGAAAGAGGGAGAAAGGCTTAGAGAGCAAGTTTATCGCACCAACGGTAATGTAACGGATCGTGCATCGCGCCATTCAGAGTTACACCCCATGACGTGCGACCAGGGCCGGTTATAGACGGTTAGATAGAGAGGACCACCACAGGGTGCAGCTATTAATGCTCGAATATCGGGATACTTTAAACTGAAGTTACCGAACAAGATTTTTGGCAAATTCGTATTTTAAGACGTATTTAAATTTCCGAAAATTATCCTCAGTGGAGATAATGATAATAACGAATTGTAAGAGCGACAGATTTATTGGAACGTAACAATAAATTACGCCCAGATTGGCTTGTCAAATGGGGATGTCAAAAACGAAAAGAGCGAGTCCGTAAAAATAAATAAATAGCTTTGCGAAACTACAAACAAAACTGAAATTGGATAGAAATGTCATGAAATGAAGTAACGAAATCAGACAGTGGCATTTGATGCTTCTGGTCATATACATATCTACGATATAACCGGCAGAGCATACGACAAAAGCCCTTAAGCATTGCCCTAAAAGTGTGCATTATACATTTCATCCATCAGATTTAATAAGAATAATAACAATAATTTAAATGATATTTCGCATGTTTCAACAAATTCGTGAAAGAATAAGATTGACCTTTCTCCTGATGAAAGATTTAAGGTTCTAATCTTCCCGGATAAAGTAAACGTTCACTTCCTGTGTATTTAATTAGCTCAGGGAGGAAATTGTTCTACAGGTGGCAACTCAAAGATTTTTGTTTTTTACGGAAATATCCGTATTTTAGATAGATGTTCGTTGATTTTAAGGACCTATAACCGACCCTTAAGGGAGGTTATATGTTATGTTGATGCCTTATTAGAAGATGTATTCAATGCCTAAAACAACATGTATGGTGATTTCATATCTTACCTTCTGCCACCAACACATTTCTTGTCCGAGGAATTTTCATCTTCCAACGCAATTCCTTCGTTCTAATACATGATGAAGAGCTTCGTGGTGAAGTAAGCAACATAGCATTATCCAGCTAAGTTTGCACACATACAAACAATCTAGGACGACCATTAATAGATCTGTACTATTCCAGAGATGAGTTAGGTATAGAGTATAAGCTGTCGTACGCATGGTCATTCATCGACCCTCAGAGATAAGGTATCGAATATGGTCGAGTTTTGAGGTCGACCTCATACCTCGTCGAAGAATTAATGAAGACGTCACCGTCAGCCGACGTTCCATCAGCCTTGAAATTCGCCAGCCCCTGTTGTAATGCGGGAGACCACTCCTTCGTTTAGCTACTCCCTTAGCCTAAGTGACATTCCTTCGTCCAAAACAAAGCGAACGCGCTCTTAGCTGTCAGTATTCAAACAAAAAGTCATCCACACAAATTCATATATTTTCAGGTAATTTGAGAAGCTCATTATACCTTACTATTTTACGAAATTTACAACTCTTCATAAACATAGATCAATAGATGACGTAAGTCACGAAAACACTATCGATTGGTATACCATGACATAGAATATCGCTTTCGAATATTATTAGTATAAAGAGTTTTTTATTCGAATGTCACATATTATCAAGAGTTTACCCAAGAAATATTTACATCAATTCCAGTGCTACATCGTTTGAGTGATGAGTGCTCTCCTGATTGTAAACGTAGAGGTATTTCAGAATTGGAAATGTACTTACTTAAGAAAGTTATTACCTAAAATTAATGGTTACTATAAAGCATTATAAGTAGAAAATTTCCATCTAAATCTGAGTCTTCAACTTGACGATACCTTTCCAAATCCTTTCCCTTAACGTACGGTATATATCAAATGCGAGCTTTCCAAAACTATAGAGGGCATTTATGAAATTCCAAGATGTTTTTTCAAGCCACTTTCAAACGACAGAAGATGATCAAATTCGAATCAATCATAGAAAATCGAGCCTGTAGTTTAAACATCCTTGTAATAGGATTACCTCAATTTAATGTTAAATCAAAAAAATCGAAATACTGATGCGTAGTTTAAAGCAGTGGAAACAATTGTAATACTATTCTCCTTCCAACCATATATTAACTCTGAATTTAAATATCTCCTTGCCTAAACAGCATAGAAAAAGAGGAGAGAGAAAGAGAAGAAATAGCATATGAAAAAGAAAAATATGGGTTGATGAGGGAAAATCTTTGAATCTAACTTGCACATACCAAATACAAATCCATAATAAGCAATGGTGCAATCGCTAAATAGCATAAACCAATCACCGAGACGTTCAGCACTTCCTTCGCGTCGTTGTGATGAGCATTCACTCCTTACGTGGATCATGAAGCATAAACTTGAAGAATGACTCTTGCGCCACATCTTTTACGATGCCTATTGCTCTATTGCTGTCTGTGAGGTCCCGAATTGCTTAACGCAACAATAAAAGCTGACAACGGAAGTGACGGAACTTTTTCTCATTACTAAAGAAAAATATTACTAAATCAGTAGTCATCATCGACGAGTCTAATACTATGGATAGCCTCTTTTCGGTGAATCAGGTAACCTTTGCATGACACCATTCAAGGTGAAGGTCTCACGCAAAAAAAAACCTCTTAGAGGAACCGGAAAATTTTCTACGTGGGTATAAAACGGGAAGGAAGCTATTTTATCGCGAATAGTTTCATGGATATTAATTTTTAAACAGTATAGGAGGCATTTATATTGCAAAACCTTGGGTCGCGAAGGCTAATGGTGGAGAACAGGTCTGGATGTAGATGTCAAGTCCTTGACCCTTGGCAGATTTTCTCGTGGCAGACGTGGAAGATGAGTTAGGACGTGGATGAAGGTTCTAAGGAACGAGAAATATCGGGAAAATAAATATATTCGAATACTCAAAATTCTAAGAGCGTTGAGAAGAGGTTGAAGAATCAGCTTATCGAATATCTAAAGAATATATATAATTTTTTTTCTTTGGACACACCCAGAAATAAATAAGGCAGTTTCTTCAATTAACCGAATAAAGAAATTAAAATTTAGAGTTCAATGATGAACGCCTAAAGTGTAAATTTGAAGAAATTATAACTCTTGTCTCCTCTGTTGATGATGATATATTTGTATCAATATGCTAACTTTTGAGTAAAAACTATACCTTAGTTCTCTAAATCTTAGTTTATTAAGCTTTTTCTTCGATCTTAGTTTCTCATTCTCAAATATTCACTTCTGATCTGATGGTAATTTATTCCATCATCAAACAATCGAATAAAATAAGCGCACACCTTTAAAATATTAAATTCAAATTTCCCAACGACTCATTTTCGTCTCGGTTTCACTCATCTTTAGGAAAATCCACTATCATGAAATTTACTCCTCATTCCAGGGAATTACTGACATTTCATAAAAGATATGCATTTATACTCGTTCCTTATTAAACTTATTAATAGCCCCTTCAGTTCTGACGTCCTTCATAACGTCTACGCATTGAAACAAATATACATTTCTGTATCTCCTAACAGAAACTTCAGTGTACCTTTCAGTTAAAAATAGCATGTTCTCTTATTCGCAACCTTTACCATGAAATGCAATTTCCTACCAAGCCCCAACTTCAAGGTAATCTGATGATAATTAACATAATCATCGTCGTTTAGCGTTATTTCATAGAAATAAAAGAAACGTCAAATATTTACTTCATTAACACCCTTCAAATTTCCGTGTTATTACCAAGGTCGATCCCATAAATAAGGCGACTTTGTATGACACATACAGTATCAACAACTTATAGAAATTACATCCCATTTTAGGCATAAATCAATTCGTTTATATATCCAATGTCATCAGAGATTATCTTTCTAGTATGTACAATTCATAGGTAATGCTGGGCTCTTATTTTACTTATATCGGAAAAATTAAATCTCTCACGTACAAATTACTTTCTTGGAGATATTTTATTATATATTAGTAAGAGATTATATCAAAGTGTGAACTTCATTTAATTAATATTGGAAAATTATCTCAATTCTTCGAACAAACGCTTATTAAATATTTTCAAACATACCTAATATTCCATCTCTAAAGAGAAAAATACGGAGGTGTCGAAAACTTTTTTCAGATATGGGTGTCAATCGTTAACAGGAAGTGTGCTTTGCTTATATGCATTAATCTGACCCTCATTTCTGCCACAAATCCTTTTCCAAGATTTTTCTCTTTTCCTCTCAAGAGAGGAGTGTTTTCGAATATAATTTGGCCCTTATCGTTCGATCGATTCTAGCTCTGTTTCCGTTGAGCAGTCCCTTCCGTTTCGTATTACCAATATGTTGAAGGAGACACGTGCATTTGGACTATGGTACCCTGGCGCAGTGATTCTCCATCGTTATTCCTTACAATTTGGGCACATATTCATGTATTTTAGCGGATTTCTTGGTTAAATTAAAGGTAACATCATATTCATGCATTATATTAAAAAATTATAGAGGAGATTTCATGTCAGGATAAAGTTAATAACAATTAAATTTTACTTATAAATCTACCGTAGTCAAGAGGAATAGTCAAGTCGATCCATGTAATATACTACACAAATTTAATTATGAAAAATGATGATCCATGTGATATACTACGCAAATTTAATAATGAAAAGCAGGCTCATAAGAACTCTTGATTAAAATGCCTGTAAAGCAGTTTTTTGCTCAATTTTCAAGGGTAAAAAGCAGGATATTTTCAAAAATAAATACCACCACCACGTAAAACTGCGTTTCTAGTGATGAAAACTAAATAGTACCAGCCAACCTTGAGCTAAGTTCTCGTGTGCATTCTTTGATATCCCCTCGTTGAAGCTGCGATTCCAATTGACGATTTAAATGATTACATTTTTATTCTTCCAGAAAATATAATTACGGAAGAGAATTTCCTTCTCTGTGTATTCGCATCCTTAAAAAGGGAACTAAACTTACAGGAAGACATTTGTAAGATTGCGTGAGTCGTTTGACCTTGCGCACATGCCTTCACCTTCGCCCTTACATCCGCTTTAAGGTTTCTCGGAAAACGCGAAATTCTCTCTCGAATGTCGTTTCATCTGCTTGGAATGTTCGCATTCTTTCTTTGTGTAAGAATACGCGCAACAGCTATTTTCTCCACTACGAGAGTCAATTTTACATCTCGCTGTAACATTATATGCATGTTATTTTTCCGCTTTATTACAGTTCTCACTCTATTTTACTAGAATATTTTCACCGAGAACGATAATATTCCACCCTTAGAAGCTCTTTCTTCTCCAATTATGATTTTCTAAGAACCATTGCTTTCTATCGATCATAAAAGAATTCTTTCTATACGACAGAGTAAACTTCCGGCTATAAAAACCTTTATTTCCATAAATAACCCAAAATAAAATAAAAAAGGAAGAATTCCTTCAGCTCCTTTTCTCCGAAGGATAAAGATAAAATACAAAGCTTTTTAAGGTCCGAATCAAAGTAGATTTTTCCTTCGAAAATATTCACAAGAATAACACAAAGAGATTCCAAGTGTTTCAGTGCTATTTTGCTATACAAGGAAGTATACCCGATAAAAAGGACGAGAGAGAATTGATTTATTTTGGGACCTCATGATATACATTGTAAATGACTACAATATTGAATTGCCGTCACTATTATCATCGTAACATATGAGAGAAAATGCTGTTTGGGTAAAGAAAATCGATTTCCTTGTGACAAATGAATGTCACATGTTCCTTTACTTATCGCAGAGCAGTGAGAATCTAGGCTATCATTTAAATAAAACTTTTAGCAAATAAATCTATTGAAAGAGTTTCTAAAATTCAGTGAATAGCGCTAGAATTATGAATAGTGTCCAAAAAATATTCCGCACAATACATCTTCCCTTTTTTCATACCAAAGAAGTTTCCATGAGCCTGCCAAATTTACGTGGCTATATTGTGCTTCAGACATGCGCCCAAGTTTATCTCACAGCATTCAAAATGCTCCATTTTCTTTTTTATTCGACCAAAGGGGACAAAATTTATTCAAGCACAAAGACACCAAAAGAAATATTGAGCTTACAAAGAGCTTTTCGGTGTATTTTTCCTCTTTCGCTTATATTTCTGAGTGTAAACATATGTAATGAGGAAGAGGAAAACATGAAAAAAGAGCTATCACCGTGGTAGAAATATAGGTAATTTATTACCGCTATCTCTCGGTTTGTAACGTTGCAGACTTACTGTAAGAAATTTGGTTATTATCAACGCCGGTCTCTAAACAAAATTTTCTCTGAAACACAATCAATTTCGAACAAGTAAGAAGACCAAACTTTGTATGTTTCACAAACTTTTGTGAAAAGTAGTAAGCTTGTGAAACATACAAAGTTTGCTCTTCTTACTTGTTCAGAATGGCGTTTCACAAAGTACAGCCATGTCAGATTAACAATCAATTTCCTTAGGAGTTTAAAAATTAACGTGTTCTTGAATATATCGTAGATGACCTATTTGTGACAGTCTCCTTTGTTATTCTCTGTGAGCGATGTGAAGTGCGAAGGGCAACGATGACTAATCTCATACCTTAGTTGGCTGAAATACTATTAGTTCAACCATCATCCGGATGCAATATCGCTTTCACTCAAACGGGTTCCACATTACGACAACGAGCGAATCATTATTATTTCCACGTGCGCGGCTTTGTGGCGGCAAATCTCTTTAGACGTATTTCATAGCCCGAAATTCTGTTATAGGAACGCTCTGCAAGAATCCCTTGTAGCGGATAATGATCTCCCATTCACTTCCGTCTTTTCTCTGGAACCGTAACAAATGTTTCGGGGCAATATGGGATTTTTTCTAGGGTCGCTGCGGCAGTTTAATCGCTGCAACTTCTGGTAAGCCAAGAAGAAAATAAATAAGAAAATAGTGGAGAAAAAAACATAAGCGGTACGTGACCGAGGAAACGAAGCGTAGTGTCGTGACTTTTTTTCTCTCCAACGTAATTTCCGCAGCAACTACGACCCTACTTCGCTCATTTTCCGATCGGAGGGAAACTCGGTGCAAAAGGAATGACATTGGCGACCTTTAAGTGAAAAATTCGAGGAAACCAGGAAATACTTCTCAGAGGTTGTCGATTAGGAAATAAGGATTTTTCCACTTTTAACGAATGCGATCATTCATTTCATTCGTAGATGATGAATCTGGATTGAGGAGCACGTCACGTTGCACCGCTTTTATCTTTCCTTAAGAGTATGCCGTCCTCTCATCCATTTTCAACGGCTGTTTTTCTCATTCACGCTTAGGTACGCTGATTCTTATTTTATGAGTAATTGGATTACTGAAGTTATGTCGAAACACTAAAAATCTTTTAATCCTTATCATGTATCTTTTGTATCACTACTTATCTCGATAGTTTCGATTAAATCCTTTAGTTATTCCAATATATCCTAGTTATTCTAAGATATAATTAATTTTGATATTTTAGCACAAATAATTATTCAATCTTTGGTGAAAGAATACCATTAAGTTTATATCGGTAATAATAATTATTAATATTGAAATGATTCCATTCGGCCTCGATTAAAATAAGGTTAAATTTCGATTTGAATAACTTTTCTAATAATTTAAACAGCGCAATTAGATTATTCTTAAGTGTCCTACTAATTCTTCTAACAGTATTACGAGTACATTAAATACTCTTACATTTTCTCCACGAAGGAGGAAAAATGAATCCAATCAATTAAAATACGAATAAAATGCCGTCTAATTTGGTAATATTTACTGATAGTATAGTTTAATAAGGAAACGCATAATTCAAAAGCTTTGAGCTCAATAATCTAGTCCTTTAATTTATTTAAACTGAAAAGGGGATCATTTCAAATAAGACTGAACGATCTAAATGTAAAAGTATGCTAAACACTTCCATATTAATTTGGAGTAATTAAAAAATTTTACCTAGAGTACATTCAGATATCGAATGGGATAAAAGAAACTGATTTTAGAACTTCCAACTCTGGGGCGAAAGCTAGTTTGAACTTAATAAATGGCTTATTGAAGAGATTACTAAATATTTCTGTATTCTCAACGCAAAATTAGTCTTCAAAATTACCTTTAAATGAATGTACAAGCGTAACTAGTCAATATGGAAGAGAAATTGGTTATTTATGGAATAATATAGATGGAAATTTCACAAATACCCCTATGTCACGTCATCGATTAAGCAGCTTGGAAATGTAGGGCAGGCATTTTCTTTTAAATACTGTCGCCGAAATTTATTTATTATTTATTTATTTGACCCTTTATTAGGCGAGGTTAGGCCCGAGTGGGCCTCTCTTCCACCTAACCTCGTATGAAGATACATCGCTATAAAGATTCAAAATAATACTAAGAGAATAAAAAAAAGAGAAAGAAAAAAAACGAAAAAGAAAGATTTGATTTAAATTCTTCCTAAGGAATCATTGGATAGATCTCATTGATAACTTAGGACCTACTATTTCAATTTACTAACCAACGTCGAAAGATGATTACTCTCCTCGAATTTCGAGCCTTTGAAACAGGTGTAAATCTCTGACGTATGTTTAATATAAATGCAGATCGTCTACCAATGCCCCGCGGTCATTTTCGAAGAGCAGAATTTTTTCGTGAGTAACGATCGTTTCACCTGACAAGCGAGAAACAGGTTTCTTGAAGGTAGACTGTCCATATCCGCACACTTTCATAAGGCTGGACCTTGCATCCTACTGGAAACTTAAGGAAGAAATATTCTGCCTTCCCCTCGTTCATCCTTGAAATACGAGAATTTATTCCACGGAAAAGGTGATTTTCAGCCTTAACCTTGCTTCGATAAATTTTGCTTGAGAATTACTCACGGTTGTCGCAAATTCGGTCGGCTGAAAAGTGGTCGGTTTTTCGCTGGTTACCATGATTTTAAAAAATCTTAATCGCAGTTATTCACTACATTATATCATCAAAGTATTAACTTATTTACAACATTACTGTTATTACTACTAAAATCACCAAATATCCGTTATATCGGAGGGTCACTATGGCAGATACTTAATAATAATAAAAGACTTTATTTATGGCGAGATTGTGACTATAAAGTCTCCTCTTACTGTCATACCAACATAATTATAACTAAAGTATCTCTAGGTCACATTCGTTTGCTGAATAGCGATGCTAATGGATGCCGCGACAAATTAAGCAATTATAAGTGGGTGAGCCACCTTCCAAATATATATTCTGACCTATATAAATTTAAAACAAGGCCTTGAAATTGATTGAGCACAAATGAACCGTTCTTTTATAGCCGAATCTAGCGCGAAACCTTGCCATGATATCATCACCATTGCTTGTGAGCCGCATTTGCTTCCATCACTACTTCGCGGACGGCAAATGAACTCAGCTGTGTTTTTCAATATTCACTATCCGTCGAAAATCTTTCGTTTGATTGCCTGATTATGCCTATATCATTAGGGAGTTTAGTGTTTCGTACTTTCCAATCTAAATTTGACTTTTTACATTTGATAACACACTTAATGAGAGTACATGATGCGGAACTTTCGGGAAAGAATAAGCTCCTAGGTCGCATAGAATTTGTTAACGAACCCTTGGGTGGTGGGTTGATCACCATAGCTTCCGACGGATCTCAAATCCAAAAGTGATAAGTCAAAATAAACTGGAGGGTATTCGGATATGTTCACAATTCGTTGTCATAACTGGAAACTTGAGTGTGAAATTTAAATTTGGACTCCATTTCAGCTCTCAATTGAAGCCACAAACATTCTTAATCCATATGACACGTGACTTGGGTGCTATAGCTCTAAATCTGCGAAAGAAAATCCGCGTACCACCAAGATTGAATTGGGCTATTAAATTCAAGGCTATAAATCGAAATATTATCATAATTTTAAGAGCCAAAATATATTTCTATGAAATATTTAAAGGTATCAGTAGATCATCAAAATATCGGGTCCGACTAGAAGCAAAATTTTCCTTAACAACATCTTCATATAGGAAAGTGACACTGCTCAAAAAAATATGTAAATTAAATCTGAAAATGAAAATACTGCAGGTTTATTCTCTGGTCACGTTTCTTGATGATTGTAGGAATGAAAAAGACTCAGACTCACGTGCCAAAATTGGAATTAGCTCAAAAGTATTTTATCGGAATTACAATAAACCTGTTTGAAATGAAAGGAACACCTTTAAGTAAGCTATAATGTGCTAAGCAACAAACCCATTCTTGCCTCTCTACGCTTAGAATCTGCCAAGTTGCAAATGGAAAAGTTGTACCGGCACACAGTGGGCTAGAATCGAAAAAAGCTGGCCAAAAATACGAAAACGCTTTTTTTGAGTGAGGACTACGAAACTTCGCATGATTGATTTAGAATAAATTCTGCATAGAACTATGGAGGTCATTTAAGTAGGATCCTCCCCATTAAAATTATACAGGGGGTCAAAGTTGACCAATTTTTGCGAAAATTTCCAGTTTTCGATTTTTCACGAAATTCTTCAACTTCAAGTCAATTGTGAACACAAACTAGGAAAATCATCGAGTAAATATGATGCCATTTTATAAATATGTTCTTTGTCCTTCATAAGACTTGGTTTCAATGAGCTCTGGTGAATATTTATGTACTTTACATGACAAAATGGCGGACCCTGATTTTGGAACAAATTTTTACCTAAAGCGAGAAAAAAAGTTGATTGAGACACCGTGTGACACGGAGTTATTTACACCACGATAAACTACAAACCTTCGTTAATGGGAATCTGAAATAAAATCTTGCCCCAATTTGCCCCAATAATATATAAGTCGACTTTTCCACAACGCTGCAAGGGCCAAATCCGCGCGGCGGAGCACCGTCCTCAGCTACGCTCTCGTGTTTTGGGAGGCACAACGAGCAAATACGATTCTAATTCGTTCTTTTTGTATATTTTGAGCATTACTATACTTCGTACATATCTTAGATAACTATGTTTGTGATTTTGATACTGAATGCTTCTTCACTCTCACTCTCAACTATACTGAAAATTTTCTTACAAAATCGATACAAAAAGCCACCACTTTGTGTAATTTCTTAACAGTAATGAAATATAATTGTGATATTATGAAAATGGTGGCATATAGCGTAGCATTTTCTTCAAATACAAAAATTGGCCACATCTGGAGTTGTTTTGGTGACCGTCGCAGTGCTCTGGAAAAGTTCGGCAAAGGGCTCGTTTTATGACAGGCAGCTGCGCTTTTTCCGGATTAAAAGTACCCTAAGAATTGCATGTCCGTGATTTTTCCTTACAAGCTTAGGAAAAGTTCAGTTCTATTTGAACATTGGATAAGAAGGTGTTGTGTTTTGTAGCTACGACAGTTCTGTGAAACAAGAAGTCTTCGACAATCTCCTGGTAGCATTCCTCGAGTGAGGTTTTAGATATTTCATAGGAATTATATGTGGTGAGGTATGTTTTTTCATTATATATTCCCTTTTATTTAATGTATCAGAATACGGTGGTAAATATGATGTATTTTCTGATCGTTTTAAAATGTGCTCACATTATTTGAGTGTTCTCTACTCCCTTTGTCCTGCATGTATTATAAAATGCTACATTTGCGGTGAGAAATTTTCGAATGTGAACAATCTATCGGCGATTAGTAATCGAAAAGTGGACGCAGAAAATTTGTACTATAGCATTTCTACGCTGCATGGTTGAATTAGAATTTTTTGAGTGTTTATTACATATCTTTCCTACTTACCTTTAAGCAACTGTAGGTGAGAGTACCATATTGATGAGTATGATGTTATGTCATAAGACGTACCCATGGAACTTATCTTAATATTTTTAAGTAGGCTCGTGGTAATCACAAATTACTGTTTGAGGAGAGAAAATATCATATTCAGGAGAGAAAATATCATATTCAGAAAGAGTTTAGAAAAAAGATGGGACTGATTGTAGATGTACCTAAACCAGGATATGGCTCCACAAATTATGGAAATACATCAAAGCGTTTCTTTAAAAGTCCGCTAGTTAAATCTAGCAGCTGAAATAACAGGTGCGAGGTTGAATTTATTTTTATTAATGCGTAATCCTTTATTAAATGTAAAAAACAGGACACTGAAAAAGATAAAGAAGAAATTTTCACTCACAAAGATAAGAGTTCTGTATATGGTTTGTTTTATATTATTAATTTTTTTCCTAAAGTACCGTCTCCCAAATTTAATTATACATTTCCTAAAAACAATTGACTAAGATCTCATAAAAAGATTCGCCAATATCTTGAAGGTAATTTCAAGTGGTTTTCCACTAAATGAAAAAGCGTTCAAAGATTATTGCTGTGCTACAGCATAGATGTATGTCCGATTATATCCGTGGTACTATATGCCACCAACAGTACATAAAGTACTTATAAACGGGGCTGAAATAGCAAAACAGGCAATCCTTCCGTTAGGGCAACTGACATAAGAGGCAATGGAGGCCCGGAATAAAGACGCAAGGAAATACCGGGAGAGATACACAAGGAAACACTCCAGAGTGGCCACGAACGAAGATTTGTTCCGAAGATTACTTCTAACTTCTGATCCGCTAATTTCAATATCGGCACCAGTTAGAACAACGAAAGGATCGAGGAATATGAGCAAAGAGATTAAGGGGCTCCTAGTCATGAACAATGAGGAGGAATTGGCTTATGGGGATGAAGATTCTTCAGACGAGGAATGCATTTAATAGAAAAGGTAATTTATAAAAACACCGTATACTTCATTATAAACTCACTTAAAACTTTGACTGCATGATTTAGTAGAAATTTAGCATTATCGCACAAAAGTAAACTAATATATGATATTAATATCGCTTACGTGGTCCGATACTTTAAAGCATAACCCATTTCATTTTTTACAATCATCACCCTACAAGAAATGGTGACTTTGTAATAAATATTGATGTCTAAGATATGTACAAAGTATACTAATGCTCAAAATATACAAAAAGAACGAATTAGAATCGTATTTGCTCGTTGTGCCTCCCAAAACACGAGAGCGTAGCTGAGGACGGTGCTCCGCCGCGCGGATTTGGCCCTTGCAGCGTTGTGGAAAAGTCGACTTATATATTATTGGGGCAAATTGGGGCAAGATTTTATTTCAGATTCCCATTAACGAAGGTTTGTAGTTTATCGTGGTGTAAATAACTCCGTGTCACACGGTGTCTCAATCAACTTTTTTTCTCGCTTTAGGTAAAAATTTGTTCCAAAATCAGGGTCCGCCATTTTGTCATGTAAAGTACATAAATATTCACCAGAGCTCATTGAAACCAAGTCTTATGAAGGACAAAGAACATATTTATAAAATGGCATCATATTTACTCGATGATTTTCCTAGTTTGTGTTCACAATTGACTTGAAGTTGAAGAATTTCGTGAAAAATCGAAAACTGGAAATTTTCGCAAAAATTGGTCAACTTTGACCCCCTGTATAATTTTAATGGGGAGGATCCTACTTAAATGACCTCCATAGTTCTATGCAGAATTTATTCTAAATCAATCATGCGAAGTTTCGTAGTCCTCACTCAAAAAAAGCGTTTTCGTATTTTTGGCCAGCTTTTTTCGATTCTAGCCCACTGTGCGGCACCAAGATTTACTCTTTCAGCTTTTTCTATGCCATTTACGCGCTAGTAGATTTTGAAGATAAGAATTCATTTATTTTAAGAACACTAAAAAGTTAATTTAGCAGTTATGAATTCAATCATTCAAGAATACTTTATAGATATTTGAGTTTCTGTTTTAAGAAAGTTGCTAAGTGAATCAATTCAGATTGTTTTTTATACCCTAAAGTTTTATTTTCTTCTCGTCATCATCAGAAACGTTTAGTCATGACATTGAAAAAGTTATAATAGTAAATGGTAACAAGGACGCAATAAGCTGATAAGGTGACTCTGATCGTACGTGACTATTAGTTGGCACTGTCTTCTCAGCTAAAAGAAAGAAGCAGACTCCTAAAACTAGTGCCACTCTAGATTTGTGATGCTCTTTCAAGGTCAGTAAGTTGAAATCCGTTCTATTTTCTATTCTCCTATCAATGCATTTTGTGGACCAGACGAAAGAGTATGAGTAAAAGCTCTTTACCCATGTTAAGGATGCTGGCGGAGTGATTTCTAACAGTTGATTCTCACATGCTGGGTTTGACGCCTTGCCAGCTAAATGCGACAATGATGGGAGGCTGCGAGTAAGCACAGGTAGAAAGAATTTAATCATGGCAAGCTAATGGTGCTCTCACTCAAGCAGAATGGCGTCCGTCACTAAAGAATGCAAGCACTCGTGTGATGCAAACAAACTATTCCTGGAGATCCGCAGTAAACGTCATTGGAGAAGTTTCATTAAAAATTATCATTTATTATAAAATATTACATTCCTTATGTACGAGGATTGGAATTTTATATTACAGTAACTCTTGGAAATTTTCCAACTAGTAGATAAATTACTTCTTGTTTTGTAATTTAATTTAAAGATACTCATTTTAATTACTCTTGATATTCAAGAGAACTTTTCACGAGCTGCATTCATAAACAAAAATCGTCTACCTCACAGAAGATATTCTAAAGAAGAATACTGCTACATAAAGATACAATAAAATGGCATTTTAAGAATAAACAGTTTAAATAAAATTTGTTTTTAATCGTAATCTAAATTGTGTTTGAGTATGTGATGAAAAGAAGCAAACACAGAGATTGTAAAACGTCGTTACCGAAAACACGATGTGTATATGCCACCATAATAATTCAATACAATTGAAATTAAAAATTTTCTTCTTGAATTCTCCTCTGTCGATCTTTTTTCGTAAAAATATGCTCGCAGTTTCTTTCCAAGTTTTTACGAATGCGGTTTATCAGTTGAGATCATAGGCACCTTTGTGGGGATCAAACCCGGGACCGCTTTCACCGAAATACGAACGAGTTACCCACTTGGCTATTCGGAGACAAAAATTTCATACCTATCACGTTAAAATTCACGGATGGAAAGCATGAGTTATGGAAATTTCTGGAAGTGAGTGGAATATTTTTGCCGTTAACAAAACTAAAATTTAATTTAATTTTTACTTCCGACAGTACAAAATACAATGACGACAAATTACTGTCACTTTCACAGTATAAAATGTGATAGTATCAAAAAATTGCATTAGGAACCTCGAATACTGCAACTAGTAAAAACTAATTGCCGTTACATTTTATATAGTGGAAAGTAAAAGTTAAATTCAATTGTTGCTTCATACACCAATTATTCTTGACTGCTCCACCGAAAAATTCGGCTCAAAACATGGCGATCAGAGGAGATTAAGGACCAACATCAATTTCCTTTTTTATTGATAAATCGCTCTTACGCTAACGACATGGTCTGTGAATCGCCAGATTCCGGCGAGCGACCCCAATTAAAGAGCATAATATGAGTAGATACGAAACCACAGAATAGTGTTGTGTCATCGTGAAGAAATTCAGCAAAATAGACACGAATTCCGGGGGATAGCGACCGAAGCGAGCACGAATTCGTTCGGGTCAGCGAGAGCAGTTACGTAAAGGCGTCCTCACTTTCTTAAATCTTTCCTTTTTCATCAAATTCGGACTCTCGCCCAGTCGGACGAGTTACGACATCGATGGAACGGCCTTGATGTCACTTAATCCGGCGTTAATTACACAGCTTTATTTGGGATCGCACCGAACGTGAATACATCAAAGAGGATTGACATATCGCTATAAAAGTGCTCCGGTAATTTCCGTCCGACACTTAAGAGGCTGCCACCATCGAAGATGGTTGCTAATGGAGTGAATGAACGTCACCTTGGCAGCTATGCGTTGAGGTGCAAACTGCAAATTGGTCCCGCAAATATTAACCTTCGATCGTAAATTTTAATGTTCGCATCGTCATCTTAACGGTTTTTACGTGAGTTTCTTGAGGCGTTGCTACGGTGCCGTTCGAGGAAGATTCTCCTCGATTTCTTATTTATAGACCCTTAATT
This sequence comes from Pachydiplax longipennis, assembly GCA_036926295.1. NCBI lineage: Eukaryota > Metazoa > Arthropoda > Insecta > Odonata > Libellulidae > Pachydiplax > Pachydiplax longipennis. The sequence continues at coordinate 15,844,296 of JAVFKF010000001.1, read as the reverse complement.
ATGGTAAATTATTCTTTTTATTACCAAACCCCTCTCCCAAACGCGATATACACAGTAATTTCAGTCTTTAAATTTTTTAAACCCAAAAGTATTGTGGTGAAGGTTGATTTGGAGCAGCGGTACCCAAATTTTTTACATAGCAAGTCAGATGGCTCATTATTCAAGGATTTCTAGGCCGCAGATTTGCACATCTATTTTTAAAATATGTTTCATTTTCGAAAATGCTTTCTTTCCTCGACTTAATCACGCCTATTCTATCTAGGAAATGAACGAAGACTGGTACAGTAAGGATCGAAAGTACTATGGCACACTAAGCGACGAGGGTTTGCGATGCCCCCGTCGGATATTTTATTTTTCTGTAATTAGTCTAAAACGCGTTAATATAGTATAGTTTGATAATGTAAAAATAATAAAATTTTCTAGCAATAATATTTTAATGTAGGGTTAAATGTCAAAAATATTCTGCATACCAACACTATGATAACTGATCGTTATGAAATGTTAACAAGTATCGCAAATTAACGTGGAAATTCATATTCCCCCTTTTTCCTCTTTAGACCTTGATTTTTAAAATTTATATCTTTTGGTTTTATTCTGTCTTTGTCATTACATACAAGGCAAAGATTTTTCTGGCGAATCAAACTTTTCGTCCCCAGAATTTCGCTGCAAGCAATGCTTGTTCGCTTGTATTGTCGGGCCGTTCCTGAACTAGTAAAACATCCTACACAATAGCAAAATTTTAATGATCCCTTACGTTTTGCGCTGCCGATGTTTTCGCAGGGATCTCTTCGGCAGATAGAAAAGCTTTGGTGACCAACTGTCTTAATTAAATAAGCAAAGGAAAATATGGAAATGAATTCAATGCGACCTTTCTTTAGAGAATAAATTTTGTCCTTGAGATGTGTTTACATGTTTATTGGTTTGGTTAAGGAAGTATTAATTGCATGTGTCATGTGGGTTCTACACAAATCTCATGTTTTAAACTGCCGAAATCTTGATAATGTTCGCAGTTACGCGGAGTACAAGATTAAGCCCTGAATAGTTTTTATTCCCTTCTGAAGCATAGATAACTCAAATGTAAAAGTACTGGTACCCGATTTAATATCTACAAGGGAAAGATGAACATGGCTGTGCTAATACGTTAGAGTTTAAATGCTCCAAAAAGCCGCAAGGAAATTCCAGTCAGCCGGGGGTTGGGATCTACCTAGCTGCGCTTTGCGAAGTTATTATTCTAATACGCATTTCGGCGACTAATTTACCTTCTATTTTGTGTAAATTTGAAATTTCAGAAGAAATTGAGATCTGAAAATTCAAACATTTTTTCGTGCAAACACTAGAATAGATCGACCTTTCACATCAAAATATTATTTAGAAATTTATTGCCAACGGCATGCTTCTACTATTATTTTACTGATTCTCTATAAACTTGAGTAACTTAAAATTGTTAAAAACAATAAAAGATGGCTCAGGGAGCGAATTCATGAAAATCAGTTTTAGAACAAATATCAAATTCGACATACTTTAATATTTTTATAATTGTTCACAATTCCCCTATACAATATATCACTATAATGTAAAAGAAAATAGGCTGGTTGACTCCGGACCTAATTTTCCTATATAACGGCATCTTTCAACCGTGTGTTCTTTCATGAAAGAGTGGTCCATTTCCTGCAGTGATTCTTTCTCATCAGAGCATCACAAATCCCTATTTCATCCAGACCAAAACATAGGAGTCCCTTCATGCGTCATATTTTGGTAGCTTTAGTTAAAAATTATGAGTGGATACGGAGCTAAGGCAGATAATGCAGTTGTAAAAGGCATTAAAGAGCGACATCAAAGAATGATAGTAAACAAAACAAAATCCAGATAAGTAATCCAAATGAATCGTTTAAACTGAGGATCCATGCAAAATAGGTACATGCATACAAGTTGCGAGGACACTGAAAATGCCGTCTCTTTATATTTGGCTGGAACTTCATGTGATAGCAATGTCCTCCATAAATTTATGGATAGGAGATCTGGTATTTGTGAAAAATTTACATTATCACTCCACGGAAATACTATAAACAGCGCGTGGTCAACAGGGCTATCTAAATACGAGATTATATCTTATCCTAGACTCCAATCTCGGAAAGAGGTTAGCTGACGCTGAGTTTCCACACAAGAAACGTTTTTTCCCCTCTGTTAGATATTGTGTATCCGCTGCGGGAACACATAATCACGTAATAAACTCTGCTTTTATTCATCAGTGAATAAAAACACGTAATTAATTCTGATTCAAACATTTGTGGCGTATGAATAAATCTTCCCCAGTGGGTATGATGCAATCTTTTCATCGAGCACGCATAGCTAGTACGGATTTATATTTACCATTCTCTCGTGATTAGTGGAAAATTATTGCTAGAATAAATTTTGCACTCATTAAATTTATGTGAACGAATGTCCCTTTTATATTCATATCCGTCATAAATAATTTATTGAGATTAAATATATGTGATAGCTTTTTTATACATCGATTGCTATTAAAATCATACTTTATACGCTCATACATTCCGTTATTATTTACGAGAGATGAAACATTGTAACATATATTTATTATGCTTAAACCTTAGCAAGAACATATGCGAGTACATTAATGTACATGTACGTTGTAAAGCATACGAAGATTTTAAATAAACTTTATTGAATTCTATGTGATTATGCGTTTCATTAGCAGTAAAGTACTTTGTTTGGAAACTAAGCCGGGTTAACATTTCAAGTTTTGCTTTTTGCTTAATGCTGGCCATTTGAACGCCGTTGAGAGTAAATAAGATTCATGCAGTACATAAATTTCAATTTAAAAGAAATAATATATTATTTTTGATTATTTCTAGGTAGAAAACTATTATAGACGCAGAAATATGGTGATTAACGAGTTATCCAATGAAAAGATAAACAATAAGTCCGAACATGAATCAGATATTTTTATAAAATCAAGAAAATGCGAATATGATTCTAAGTTATTGGATTATTATAAATGGAAACGCAAAATTTATAAAATTACTACAAATTCAAGTTTACAATATTCTCTTAGTTGGTATAATATGCTGTTATGTATGTTACCTTCGCTTGTAGCTTTGAATATTTTTTAACTAAATAGATTCTTCAATCCTTATAAGATAAGGTTAAAAAAGATTCCAAGAAGTAGTCTGAAAATTCACCAATCCACATTTCCAAGGAGAAGCTTCTAAGAATTTATTTTACCTTCAGCTTGTATGGAAGTACCTCAAACAATTCGCATAAGAGGCTAACTGATCGTGAAGCCGAAAGAAATCTCCAGCACACTCAATTTGGAGCTTGCTGACCTCCGCTATTTAGGTCAACGAATTACATATTCTTGTTCCGAAACAAAAAGCTGCAGCCGCGGAACGAGGCTGTTTTCCTGTAAATATAACGTCTGCGTATCTACACAGTCAAGGTTCTTTCCTCAATTACTTTAATCCTTTAGATTGCAGAACTCGAACTAGAAGGCAATGAATCTCGTTAATTCCTCGAGTTCTTCTTCCTGAAGCGGAAGCATTCCGTGAAAGAAAACGTTTTTCTGCTTGAACCTGCTTACGTTAGTTTCTGGAGCCACAAACTTCGTATCGTATGTTTGCGAGTTCGTATTTTAGGGCATTTGGAGTATTCTACACGTGTGGTTGGAATCTTATAGATGTAATAAATAGAATATCACAGTAAAATGGATACCTTTCCCAAGGAACTTGCGTAATTGCCAAGTGGATTGCTGGATGCCTATTCCGAACATGGAATTCAACGACTGAGTAACTCCAACTACTATTAATCGGTGAAAGTTCTATGTATTCATTAACGGCTATTATTAAAAAATTATCTGATTGGTAGCAATGTTGTTAAAATATCCGTATATGCTATAATTATAGAATAATATTCCATTGCCTCTCTTTCGATATATACCGGAGGCTACCCACGTGCGAAATGACCTCTGCTGTAGAAACACTTTTAATAATACTGCTATGACTTAATATTCTTTCGAAATATTTAACTTTTCAGGTTGAATCTGAAGACAAATCGGATGAGTGGAAACAGGTAGGAGTAAATATTTTTTGATATATATATATATATATTTTTTTTTTTTTTCTTTACAGTTTTCCTTGTACAAATATTCATTCAGGATTAGATAGGGTACACATATAAACACATTGGGAAACAAAAATATCTCGAATATCTCGAAATAAAATTAATATCTCGCGACTTTTACCCATTGTTTTTTTCGTGGTCTTGAAAAAAATCGTGAAAATGCATAAGCAGGAGAAACAGAAATGATCTGCCGTTTTTCTGAAGAGGCGGCGCCGCGGTAAGGGATGATAAGGTCCTATTTAATATTACACCGTATGCAACAGAGTAAATATCTTTCGGTTGAGGCTTGTACTTCCGCTAATTCGTCTATTTTACCGCATAACCTAGTTGCGAAGATTATTATTTTCCGCAAAGCAAACTCCAAGCCTTGTGTATAATTTTAAGCCCGTTCGTTCCGCATTATTATCTTAGGATAGAGGAAATGAAAGCCAATTCAGGGACGATAAATCCAATTAAAATTACTGATGGCATAGGGAATGTGTGGGTAAAATATCGAGAGGAGAGGGATTGCTATAAAAATAATTAAAGGTAGGTTGCAAGGAAAAGGAACAGAATATCTAGCCGCAACTAAATCGGAAACTAAAACCTGAAAATCGAACCCGAACCGAAATAATTGAAATTTTTTAACCCGTGCCGAAACCGAAAACCGTTTTTTATTCCATGCCAATTTTTAATTCCATAGAACACACATTTCATTTAAGAGTAATTGGTTGGAGGTTTACTAAACATAAGAAACTACGACTATCATTTAACTTTTACTAAATTTATTCTTAAAATTTATTCAAAAATTAAATTCTTAATTAAATTTCATTCTTAAAATTATTGCAATTTAATTTTTCGAATAAAAATAATAAAAAATATGAAATAGCCTTTCAGAAGGATATAACATTGCAATGTTTGGAGCGGAAAAAACGTTTTGAATCTGTTCAAGGTTAATCGATCGAAACCGGAACTGAACCGCTTTCGTTTTTTCGTTGAACCTTACTGAAAACCGGAACGAAAAATATTACAGTTCGAGACCCTGACTAGAACAGAGGGGAACACAAAGACAAAAGACGTCAGATAATATAAAGTGAGGAACAAGTTGCCAAGAAATAAAATAAAAAGCGCTAAGCAAGGGAATTAAGGGCACTTGAACTTACAAAGAGGTAGGACACCAATGATGATAAAATCCACTCAACAGTCATCCTGCCTATCTCTCCGAAAACCCTCCCTCACTTCCAGCGCTCATAATTCGCGGAAAATCGTACATTTTGAGGGATTAGGGATCTGGAGAGACACTTTTGTTCACGATCTGTGTCCTGACTATGAAGTAGGCGTCCGTGGAGAAGGACAGACAACTCTGCAGTGACAGATAAAAAAGAAAAAGCGAAGGATTTTTCATCTGAACCGTATTTCGGAAGAATGGTAGCTCTGTGGATTAAGAGGATGAAGACATTGTTTTAGTCAGTGTTTATCTTCTCCGTTTTCCCCTACTCTCCTCCCGGACTGACAATGAGTAATTTCCATCGGTTAGATCCGACTAAAATTTCTCGAAATAACTCACTGATTCGATTCTTGAATGTTCTCTTCTTTTTTGTCTCGGTTCCTATAATCTATTCGAGCTTGGGAAAATTTCCTGCGGAAATTTAAAAATCGGGAAAAAACGGAGTATTTTGATTTTAAATTCATAAATTCTGGCTTCTTGATAAATGCTGACCCGATTTAGTATTAAGACATTCTACATAAATATCTAGTTTATATTCTAACCACGAAATAATTATTTGTCTAAATTAAATAAGTACCCTGATAAGGCGCATCTCGTTTAATAATTAGGAAAGCGTGCACAAAGCTGGCCAGCTTGGAGTGTCGCCTGCGAAAAAAAACTTATTTTTAAGAGATCATTCTAAGCATTTGCTTATTTAATTTTCCTTGTAGTGACAGCAAGTGACAGTATGATATATGCTATTTCAAGAGAGTATCGTCTCTAAAATTATTGAGCAAATTAAACCAAAGTTTTAACCTTCTGATTTCAACCTATTTTGAAATCTTATTTTTCTAAAAATTCTCACTCCATATAAAGAAACACGCTGGTGGTTCCCATCAATTGAGCAAACTTCTAAGAAAATAGTAAAATTTATCATCATATTTTTCCAGTTAAAATGTAAAATAACATGTGCCCAGTTATACCACTTCTTCTAAGAAATCTTCTAATAATTAACTCTATATCTTACACACAGTTGCGAAAACTAGAGCTGATGGATTTCAAATTTCTCTAAAAGTATTTTTCGAAAAAAAAAAACAGGAAAGTTTCATTTATGGATGACTATCCTGCCTACCCTGAGCGGGAGTCAAACTCGTGCACTTCATATACTGGACCCTAAATTATATTATGGCAGCAGGGTTCGCATTGAGATCAGGTCATCAGGAGAGTGTTTGATCAACTCCGGTCAGGTCCGTCCCTTGTTTTCTTTGCCCATCACTTTTTCTTTTCAGCCTGACGAGGGATAATCCTTCGGGAACTGAGTATTATTCTAATATAACCTTCCCTTGCCGAAACAAGGCAGAAAATCCCGTAGCTTAATGGACTGACTCATTTACCGTGTAGGCTAATTTTGTTTTAATAAACGCTGAAAAGTAGGTGGTGTTGACGAGGATATTAGACCGTACAATCGCCAGGACTTCTGTCTTCACCTCTGGAAATTTACGGTCACTCCCACACCTTGTTTCGTTTGAGCGCCAAGCCTACGTACACACCCAAGGCAATTTACTGTCGCATTTCCGACTTCTGATCCCTCTTCCTACGTCCGCTTCGTTCCCTATATCTTACAAGTATCGCCCTTCTGCTATTCCCCTGCTCGCCCTTCAATTGCCTACCTGACTCCATGTCACCCTGTGTAAAGACTTCCCCTTCTCTGGTAGTTTCTGAACATTTAACACGAACCTCATCAACCCCGCTTCATTCATTCGTTAGCGTCAATTCTTCTACAAGTAGGTTGATAGCTTGAAAACTCGCGGATATCCCCTATGAAAGTTACGAAGTGATTATCGGGAAGCAAGTGAATCGTATTGAAATAGAGAAGTGTTGTCATTGAAATCACTGGTGTGTGAGGAACGGCGTGGTGAAATATATCCTCCCAATTGTGACAGTAAACATTTAAGAGAAACAGAATTTTCCATCACTCTGTATGATCTACACTACGAAACTTTACATTGGAGTGAATCTCAAAGATTAAACGAATTACCTTTTTCCTCAGTTAATGGTGAAGAATAAGACGAATTCTTATACATAATACGTTAAGGATAACCAAATTTGCCATATTCACTGAGGAAAGCTTTGTTCAATTCAACCCACCATAGTTTTGAATTCTCATAAAAATTATTGAAGTCAAAATGGGAATGAGTAACAACTCTAAATTGATGATAATTCATTTTGTTACAAATCAAAATTATATTTGTAGAACCGAGGGTTTGGATATCGATGATAATAATTTTTAAAATTTTCTCCTTCATTCATAGGTTTTGATTAAGCTGCGGAGAAGTTGAACAAGCTAAATGTTGGCAAATGGATTTTAGAAGATAAATTTCTTAAACATGAAATTTTAACGATTAAATCTCTTTCCTCAGATATAAGAATTTTCTCAGTCCTCTACCAGAGGACAAATTATTCTTATCATTATAATTATAAAATTTATTCATAAATATACGACGGAAGTAAGAATATTTGTTGATGTTGAATAGAAAGATTAATCCTTGTTTGTTTAAGAGAAATACATAACAAATCTAAGGTGTTCCTGAGGAGTTCTAAATATTCCACTTCGCGCCACCGCTCCTTCGTTTCCTCCTAACAACGAAATTCCTCATTTTACCTAAAACTCCAATAGCAAGATCCTTTTGGCGATTTACCCCTCTCTCCCCAGCATCCTTGACCTCGCCGAATTCGCCTGGATGACCTCTTTCGACCCAATGGCTTTCCCCCGAGGGCCACAATAACTTTTCTTGCCTCCTCTTTCATTCCTACCGAGTCATTTACGGAAGGAATGGTATTCCGTGTCCAAGCTTTATTTCTCCCCGACCTTGAATTCTAACTTCAAAGAGCCTCCCGGAATGCTTATAAGGAAAACGAGTTTCCTCTTCAGTCTGTATTCTCGTATTTTTTCCAGTTTCGATCCTAACGGATATTTTTTTGCATGCTGGGAACGGAAGGAGTAGTCCGCATGAAGTGTCTTCGGTTTAAAAGGGAATCGTAATTTTTTTTCTCCATCTCTTTTTAACCGGTATTCAGCAGATTTCCCAATGAACGAACTTAAAGGGCGCTTGATATTTTTTATTGAAGGATGATAAAACGAAACCTTCCGTATCACAAACGATGCTTACGGATGTACATATTTCCGCATTTACCCAAAGGTGTGGAAGAATCATCAATGCGAAACACGAGTATCAATTCTATGTTCTAGGACAGAGATGGGTAGCCTTTCGTCAGAGGTGTTGCATATTTGATAAAATAAACGACATGCTAATAGTAGCATGAGATGCTGACATTATCTATGTCATTACATCGATATTCGATCTAAATTCTACCATTGACGAAATTAATTTTAATCAAGATTACGGATCGGAATCCAAATTTTTTGAACTTGAAGCTGAAAATGTTGAGGTTAAGCATGCGTGATGATAGGAACCTCAAAATTTCTGCGTATCCCTAAAATATCTCTAGCATGTCATAGGTTCGCTACCGCTATTTTAGAGCGATAGTTATCAATCAATAGCAGGCTTACCGTCATTTACAAAGTAAAATTCATATTTTTACAAAATAAATTTCATGTTTTTACAGAGTAAAATTCATTTTTTTACAAAGTAAAATTCATTTTTTTACAAAGTAAAATTCATTTTTTTACAAAATAAAATTCATTCAAAATGTTCACCTACCGGGAAAATTACAGTCAATAAAAGATAACAATACTAAGCTACTCTTTTAATACTATGCCTTGTCTTTTTTATCGAACGTTAGATGATACCATTGCCATATTCAGGCGAAATTCTGAAGTACAAAACCTCGGCAACGTCGAAGTAGATTGCAGCAATTAGGATATTAAAACATAAAGGCTTGCGAATGCTGCTAATTGACTCTCTGAAGTCATTATGCTTTCAGTCGATTTTCTGGAAAACACGATTGATACATTTCTGAGAACTATGACGTATCTCCGTGGAATTCGCGATTACCTGCCTGGCATCCAATCTTGTCTCCATAGGAACGTATGCGACATGTCACGTACGCCGTGAATCCCTATAATAATGGGCACTTAGGGAGATAGTTCACATCCCAAGAGACCTATTACCACGGTTAGACGGGGAAGTTGGTTAGACAGCTCATCTCATTCGAGATAATTACGGCGCGCTTACGTATTTTTCAATCAGAAGGTTAAATGAAAGGCGAAAATGATAGGCCACGTTCTTTTAATGTGCTGCCAGGATAATTAATATATTTATCTATAAAAGGATAAATTCCGAAAATGCGGAAGTAGAGTTTCTGTCCTCACGAGGTCAATTATTAATACATTCCTCACTGAAGATATGTGCTTCTATTTTCGTTTTATTCGCAACATTTCTTTGAAGTCGTTTTAATTATTAATTAGCTAAAGATATTTTTGAAAGTAAGCAGAATGCGAAGAATAACTGATATAATATGAGAAAAACAATCTATTTAGATGGAAATTGAAGAATAATTTAGAATTTCAAATAACATAATGGAAATTTAAAATAATAAAACAACAGATGAAGGTAATAGGAACTTAATGGGAAGCAATAGAAAAACTTCAACCCAGGTAAATATTTCCTTGATTTAAAAAGTAATATTAAGATCATTTCTATTCTATAAATAATCCTGGAAGTGAAATAAGATAAATCTTATTTTCAGCAATAAAATTTATTAGAGAAAAATATAGTTGAAATCACACTCAGAAAACGTTTATTTTAGCCATTTTAGAAACAAATAACCTTCCTCCAAAAAGGGTCGAAAATTGATGGACTTGTTTTCATTTTACTGCTAAGTAATATAAAAAATAATTTTGTTTTATGTACATCAAAAAAGTTTCTACGTTCACTTTTGCGTCCAACTATTAAAATTTCCGTATCTCTGTTTACCCATGGGCATTCAAAAAAGCCTATACACGGTACAGAGCGACAGGTACAAAATAAATTCTCCGTTCTACTAAAGCGCAATAAATCAAATTTAAATTTGATATGTCAAATAATTTTGCGACATCAGGGTGACACAGGAATATAATAAAATTCAGAAATTTTACATCAATTCACATCGTGTTCCAGGTATAGCGAAATTTTTTTCCTCCATATCTATATTTTCGTGCACTTTTGTTCTTCGTGCTATACGAGTAACCCTACCCTTTTTGAGCCTAAACTTTCCTATCGTATAGTTGATAGAAAATACACAATCAATTTTCGGGTATGTAACTTTTATTTAATTTAATAATTTTATAAATTTTCATTGCAAATAAAATACACGCGATACATCGTAGTCTGAAGAATGATACATCACGTAGTTTAACATGCGAGCTTGAAAATAATTATTTCTTTAATACTTTCTATCTATTTGCAACATTTTATCCTATAAAAATCTTTATTCGTCCAGCCTCTTTTTGTTTGGTTAGGATCGTGGGAAAATACGCCATCTGCTTCAATGGTATAATGAAAAGAGAATTATAGATGTATACGTTGCGTTCTACTTCAAAGAAGGAAGTTTATTACGACCAAATTTAAGATTTGTGAACTTTCTTCGATCGATCAATTTTTATTAATAACAATATATTTTTATTTGTTAACAATAAAATTTTGACATTTAAATGGCAGATTCGACTCTAAAATCCTTAACCAAACTAATGAATAGGTAAAATAAATACATGAAAATTTATAATTTTCTCGTTCTAATTTCTATTTCTAATTATCTCTATATTCAATTGTTACATTATGTTTGAACTAAGGAAATGTACGTGGACAGCATATTGAAAGAATTTCGGCTGCTTATTGCATGAAAGATGAGTATTTCTCACCATTTATGATCGATTGATCTTTATTTTAAGCATGCATTCCCCACTTCATAAATGTCTCATGGACACATTCAATATTTGCCCTTCAACTATTCTTACCAACATTCATGAAACCTTGCATCCGAGGCAAGAATATTCTCCGAGCCGAGTGCAAGAGTGACCGCCACTGAAATAATGTCACTGTCTGTTCGACAAGACTGAGATTACTCGTTCCTTTTTGCTCCATTGTTCTATGTTTTCAGCACCTCTCTTACGATCCTGATTCTCTTTATCCTTTCTCAGCAAATCCATTATGTAAAAGTTATCCTAGCCATTACTCTTCACATCTATCATCTCTTTGATCATATGTTCTACACTTAGATCTTGATCCATCCATCCAGATTTGACTCCTCCCTATAGCATTTCCCTTCTATTTCATACTCGACCTAACTCTTTCGGGCACCAATTCAATTCATCTGTATGGCCTTAATGGCTTTCAGCTATCTTCTCCATACCTGTTTCTCAAAACCTTTTAGAGGATATATGTCCTTTTCAGCAGAGTTCTCTATTCCATACGACAAATCATTCAAAACCTAACCCTCTTAATGTTTATGGTATAATCTGGTTCCATGGTGGGTCTAGAAGGTTAGCATCCGCCGCTGACAAACTAGTATCCATAAACATTACGGAGCTATCTGAATTAATATGCAGAGGATTCCCTGTCATATAGAATTGCCAATGAGCCATCGTGGTTGTCGATACTATGACCACATGTTCCCCTCCATAAATGTCGCGTGTGTTGGCCGATGCCTTATATGGTAAGAGTAACCAACAGGTCGATCGTTATCGGCCTATCGGACATCTGGGGATATTTGGTCCGAAGGGACTGGTCATCGGAAAGATTCTTATCCTTCAAATAATTTTCATTACTTCAAGCATTTTCCTTTATATTACTTATTGGTACAATTAAATTGACGATAGAGTTCCTCATGTTTGATGAAATACAAAATAAGGCTCAAAAACTCGACTATACGACTATTCATTATCATCCATCGCGGTCGAATAACAAGTGCCGAAGTCAATCTCAGCAGGAAATAAGTTGGTCACCCCTGTTATATAGCATATTACATCGCAGCTTTAGTTAGTGGTCGTCCTTAAATGAAGTGGTTCAAGTCGGGAGGGGGATCTGGGAAACTGTAACGCCATATCACATAGAGTGTTAAGCTTCATGAGACAATTAGTGATTCAGGGGATACATAAGTCCCAAAAATTCTGTGACATCAATTAAGGCCTCTTATTGTATAAATTTCGGTTCCTCGAAAGGCCTCAGTCTCGATAACGTCTAAAACCACCATATTAATTTTATTCATTGTAATTATTTAATTAAAATATAATATATTAATCATTATAATTATTTGATTAAAATATTCGGGATTATATTAAGGAGGGAGATGATTATTAATGCCAGGTATTGGAGTTGTTTCTTAATTGGATGCCTGACCACTTAATTTTCTCGATGTTATTAGAGATTTTCCGTAACTCTACCCATCCAGGTACCGATTACTTTATTTCGAGTATTCTTTATTTTTGTCTAGATCCCCCTCTAAACGAGAAAACACTCCGGACGCATCATTTGGCGAGTTTCCTGCATATATGCTCACGTTTCCTCCTTGATTTAATTGAGTTTTGACGCAATTACTCCTCCCACTTACGAGAGGAACGAAGAATGGAATAAAACTTACAGCTTTCATTTCATCATCATACTTCGCGTGTTTACTTGTAATGAAGAATGAATGGATAATTAGTCACCCGTTTCTCCCTTCCGAATCATCTTTCCTCAAAACGTGGGCGAATTCCCTCCCACAATGAACCTTTCCGATCACTACTCCCTCTTTGTTTATTTTTTTGGGTTCGATTCCACCTTCAACTCTCCGTTTTTACCTCCGCAGTCCACCCAAGGGTGTCCACCCACGCACAGGGATAATCCCTGCATTACACTCTACAGTTGAATCTCTTCGCGAACGAAAACATGAAAGGCATCGAGACCCAGTAGTTATTTCAGAAAATTCCTGGGAGCGAATGTTGTACTTAAAGGATAGAATCGACGATAATCTCCTGTACGACGATTTTATTCGTCCCATTCTAATCAGGCGGGGCCACCGTCCTCGCAGATGGACTGAAAATCCCGATCCTCGAGTTTGACGTACCAAACTGCGATGAGGGACTTCGAGCAACGGACTCGCATCGGAGAATCATAACTCCCGTTTTAAGATTCAATTCCGTTCACCTAAGCCGGCGTGATTAAAGAGGATGTGCCTGTCATTCGGATGCGAATAGACAGTCTTGCTGGCTCTACCGTTTAAAATGCTTGGGGTTGCCACCTCTCCCTCAAGTTCGGAATTTCCCCGGAATTTGGCCTATTTAGCACGTTCCGCCCCGCGAAAGTTTAGAATCTCTCGGAATTTCATCCCTTTTACTACTGTTGAACTGTGGAAACGCCACAAGAAATCAGAAAGCAAATGGACTACTTGTAATAAATGAAATATCCCAAGGAAGGTTAGGCCTTAAAAAAAGTCTGGGAATCGAACCCGGGTGGGATTTTTCCTAGATGCACGCCATTACCTGCAAAATCGCCTAAAACCCATTCCGCGTTTGTTTAAATGAAATATTTTACTACGTTATCGCAAGATTATCGGTTAGAGGAAAATCTCCCGGTATTTGTTACTCTCAAGTTATTAAAGTCCCATAATGAACAACTCACTATAAGTAGGACAGTATAGCAGTATAAATCAGTAGAACAGTATAAACTTTCCTGAATTAATTTAAATCAATATGCAATTAATATTATATATCAATTAATTCATATCAATATGGAAGTGTTGGATTAGCTGGAGATTAGCCGCTCAACTTTAGGCCCCGGGCTCGATACCCGATCCTGATATGGGTGTCTTCGTTCTTTTGCTGTCATTGAGCTCCATTGTAATTTGCGTGTAATTGCTTGAAGCAAGGTGGGGACAGTTAACGATTATTATTAGATATTTAATCTGCTTAGAAATTCATATGAAACGATCATACGCTATCGGGTAGGATAAGACAATGACCGATGCCCTCGATGAGCTCGTTGGCCATTGGCTCATCGGTCGGTTAGAGTTGTAGTCGTAGATAGTCGCAGTAAAAAGGTAAGGCGTAAAAATTTTATCCGATTTTTACATCGCCGAAACACCGCGGGAAGCCTACTGTAAGTAATTCAGAAAATACGTATCACACTAAGCCTTAATGATCCGTCTCTTTATCACACTCAAATTATCATCCACGTCTTAAAAGGGATACAGATAAACAATCGTAATGAGTCACCGGTTGTCTTTCGAGGGAGTCGACGGACTCCAAATTAATTTTTCTTTGACGGCGGAAGAGAAAGGATTCGTTAAATTTGTAGAGGGAAAAACCGAAATGATTCTTTCAACTGCCATTCAGCCGCCGGTGAAACGTTCAAAAAGACCCGCTCTCATAACAACAATCCGTAAAACATTGCGAGGGAGGAGACCGCCAAGCTTGAGGCATTCATTTTCTTCCCTAAATAATCGCCCCGGCAAAATTAAAAGGAAAATTAATTCTCGAGAAAGGAGTACAATACGGCCTTCTGTGAGTAAAAAGAGCCTTTTAAGAGGGAAGAGATTTGGGGGCATTTATTCTGTCTCTGACGAGATTCATTTCCTCTCCCTCTCTCTCTAAAAAAGGTTTCCTCGCAAAATATCGTTCTTTGTGAAAGAATTGGCATGTCTGTTGGCACTATATATAGGTATGTTCATTGCTTTGTCTTTCTTTTGTGTTTGTTTTTGTCCATCCTTCAAATAGGTTCCAAAAATAGCGCCACGACATACAAAATTAACTGTTACTTGATACAGAAATGAGAGAAGAAAATTAAAGATGAGTATTTTATGAGCTATCTTTTTCATCGCACAACAATGTCTTAGAATGGGTCATTTTGTCTCTTATTTTCAAGAGCAAAAAGCTTACAGAGTTAGTTAAACCTGGTCAGGTGGGCATATATAGAAATTTTGATAAACATGACTAACTGATTTACTGCTTTCGTATTTAACATTTGTTTCTTTGTAGTATTATATGTTTCATACGTTATTGCAGTTATACAAAGAATTTATATTATATCACTGAAAAGGAGTCGATATTTTAGTACTATCCTGCGATAAATATAGATGCCAATGAGAATTAGTGCGGGTAGCGTTAATAAGGGGAAGGGAAGTTTAAGAAGATTTATGGATATATCTAAAGCGGAAAATATGTGCGAGGATACTGAAATATGGAAGAATATCGAGATAAAAGAGGTGAATAACACGCTTGCCACGAAAAAATAGCGCGAGAGCAGGGATGTTAAAGAAATATCCTCTCATGCATCTCCATCAAATAATCCACACAATACTCTAAAATTGACCCCAATAAATTTTTAATTAGATCCAAAACTGCTGTATGCATTTTAGATAGATTTCTAAATATAGTACATGAAGGAATGTCCCCTGGAATCGTCCTTGTTACTTATACTCGTGGAATTTCCTGGTATCAACAAATAATATTTTATCTCCGTTGTTAAAAATAAGATAAGGAAGCTCAAATTCATTTGAAAAAAATTACCCTCTAAGTTATTACTCCATTTTTATGCTTCTGGCCCTTTTTTGGGGAAAAATTTCCTAGGAAACCAGATATAAGGAAAACGGAGGGCAAACTGAATCAGCAAAACCTAAAAAGATCTTTCTTATTTATATAAAAAATATCGCGAGAAACGCAATCTTGCCCGGTCATTCTGTAGTTTTCAGATTCATTTTTATCGGTATTAATGTCTCCAATTAGTTGAATGTTAGCGATGGGTCTGGGTTGAAAGAATAAAATTAGTCACTAATCATCCAAGTTACATAAAATTAAGATAAATTTCATTTTCCTCTTGAACTAAACGCTTATTTTCTCCTTCTGGTATTCCTCAGCCACCTTTGGAGAGACGAAGGCACAATAATGACGCTCGAAAACAGATCAACAAACGCCGCGGGGTGGCTCCGACTGATCGCCCTTTTGGTGTTCCTCATCCACTCCACCTCCAGCGCCCGGATCCTGATGGTCACCTTGGGGGGCACCAAGAGCCACAAGATCCCCTTCCTCGAGCTCGGCCGCGGCATGACACGCAGAGGGCATTCCGTGACCTTAATGAGTGCCTTCCCGCCAAGCGAATCCCCTCTACCCCAAGAACCTTCCCCGCACGTCCGCAGACTGATGCTGAACGCGGGGCATGTCCCCCATTTCAGCAACAACACCTTCACTGCAACCCTCCCCGTATCGTCCTCGGCGGTCAAATTCGCCTCCTACTCCGACGCAGGATTCTTATCCCCACCTCCACCTGCTGGGGAACCGGCAAACCCGATTGTGGAAGTGGCACCACCTCGACTCGTGCAGTACGTTCGGAAGTTCTCTGAATGGGATCTTTTGGGAAGGAGATTGGAAGGGAGAAGTACCTTCCAGGTTAGCGAAGCAGTTGAGTACGCCTCGGAGTCTTGCAGGATGTTCCTAACTTCGCCGGAGGTTAGAAGGATCATTCAAGACCCGAGTGAATCTTTTGATCTCCTCATAGCTGACGGAGCATTCCCAGATTGTGCCCTCGGTTTTGCATACAGATTCAGGATCCCTTTCATGTACATGAACACGGTGGGATTCCACGTAGTCGCCGTTGCAGCTACTGGAAGTCCCATTCCCTACGCGGTCACTCCATTTTTCTCCGAGCCCTTCACGGAGAACATGAGTTTTGGTCAAAGGGTTGTGAACACTGCGCTCCACGCCGCGGCTTCCTTATCCCACAATCTCCTGGTGGACTTCGCCCTGCAGAGGATCGTAAGAGATGCCTTTGGACCGGACGTTCCCAACATATTGGACCAGTACGCCAATGTGAGCTTTATTCTTCAGAATGCACACGCGAGTGTCTCCTACGCACGGCCTTATCTTCCTCTTGTGGCCGAGATCGCCTGCATTCACTGCAAGCCGGCGAAGCCTCTTCCCAAGGTAAGATATACGTCGGAGTCAAGTAAAATCTACGTATAAGATACGACTTATTCTTTCTTTAACGTTACCATCCTCGGTGATCGTGTAATAAGCCTGAATAAAAAATTTATAACTCTCAAGCAAAAATTAATAGTTTCGAGAGAAAAAAATACTGAGTCATGATCGTTTTCAGAGACAATAAATAAGATAAATCGCTTTCTATGGACGGAAGAAAACCAAATACTTCATTAAATCAAGCATCAGAGATGGAATAAATTAAGGGGCGACTCAGTATCCCCCTTGGAAGGAGTAAAGGGCAACATACTACGGTAGTCGAAGGATTAAGAAAAGTCACGGTACGCATAGGGTATAGGGGGGTGTCAAACGAATAGGATTTACTCTTTTCATCAACTCAAACTAAATAGATCCCGTTCTTCAAATTCGGCTGCTTAAAAGAGAACCTAGTAGCCCTGTCTTAAAATCCTTGTATAATTTGAATTGTGGAAAAGAAGATGATCCAAACTATCCTTCATTATTTGATTAATATACAAATAATAGTCAATATAAAGAGTATGATGGGTTTGTTTTTAAATTTTGACTCAGACAAAAGAAAAATAATGACTAAATAGAATAACCTGCTAACATGCAAACGTAATTCTCAACTACTTTTCACGAAGCTGAGGGAGAATAATGTAGAGTGATAGAGGAAGAAAGCAGTGGTAGATGAAAAAGATAAAATCTGATCGAGGATATGAAGGAAAAAGCTTGTAAAATAACTTGTAAAAGATGCAATCGTAAATTAAAATATCTTAAGTATCCTTTCTCATTACTCAAGACGTAATCTTTTGATCTTACAATTCCATTCTACAAATTGAAAATGGGTGCGGTTATTGGAAAAAATTCAGCTGTAGCGAGAGATATCTTTATCTTCGTTCTGATAATTCTGAAAGACAGGTCTACCTCTCAAAGAAGCTGTCTACTTTTTTATGCAACGCTGTTTCACAACAATAAGACTGCCGCAAAAGTTCGCGGAAGAGCCTAGGCATTCGTATTACTCGAGAAGGACAAAACACTTAATTTTCCGCGGTAGTAATGGGTAAATAAATTATTATTGGCTGCCTCAGTCTTCTACTCATGTTTCAGTCATGAAATAACCCATAATTTATGAATATCCGCATAGTAAGAATCCGCCCATGTTTTGTTAGTAAAAAAGAATAACGAGAGACATTCTTTTCAACCGACGCAGAAAAGTATTGGTCTATATTGGAATAGAAAAGTATTGGCATATAGAAAAATATTCTTCCTAATCATTTCTGAAGTAAAATGTGTCACCAATGTGCGTCTGGGATAACATTTTAATTTATTTAAAGTCAAATAATTGAAGAAAGCTGTTTTCCCGCCTGGAGACTTAACTAAGGAAAGCAGTTTCATTCGACCGCCAAAAATACATCTAATCCCCAATCATTTCACGGCTAAAAGATGAGACCAACCATCTCCTTCAAGGCCTCACAGGTCAAAATCAATTTAGAGGAAAAATAAATTTCTCTATCTTACGACTCTTTCCCCGCGAAGACACTAACGCCTCGTATATCTTTCTCTTACAACTTCAAGGACTTGGAGGAGTTTGTCTCTGGAGGTCCCGAAGGCTTCATATTCTTCAGCATGGGATCTTCCGTGAAGGCCTCCAACATGCCTCCTCAGCTGAGGCGGGCGTTCATGGATGCCTTCGCCCGCCTTGCTCCCATAAGGGTGCTCTGGAAGTGGGAGGAATTCGGAGCCGACATTCCACCCAACGTCAAAATCGGCAGGTGGCTGCCTCAGCAGGATATTCTTGGTTGGTAAAAGGAAGATTATGCATGATCGCGCACATGCAAATGCATGAAAATGCGCTACACTTAAACGTGTCACCTCCGCGACCCCTGCGTCCACGTCAGACGCGTGAATGGTTTTTTCCGAGGGAAACATTCTCCGAGTTTTTCTTGTACAAACAGTGCATACTGTCTTCGAGTTTTTCTTGATAAAAGTACTGCTCACACGGGTTAGGATTACGTTTCCCCCGTTGTGAGTACATCATCCAAGTCAAAAATCCATTAGTTTCCATGACCAATTGAATTCGCGGATCTTTCCACAGGAGATAATATCTTTTAGAGATGTCAATGCTGAAAATATCGGGGTAGAAACCAGAGATAGGAGATATATTTTTTAAAAGAGTAACGAATATTTAGGAGACTTTGAGGTCGATTGAAAGCGCTGCATACACTCAGAAACCTAAAATCAAATGTGACTTTTCATGTGATAAATGGTGTATAATATTTAATCAATACATAAGAATTTTCTTGCTCTTTTTATACTAAATGATACCGTAAATCAGGGTGAGAGATAAAATTCTTTGAGGCGTAAACGTACATATTAGTATTAACATCATGTGACATTGACTCCGGAGACCCTTTACCCTGACTAGAGAGGTTACGAACCTGTGGACTTTCACAGATCACACCCGATCCTTATAGGGTTTCTATTTCACTTCCTTTAACAAATTCAGGTCTTCAATAATTTTGTTTCCCAGTCTTATTTTCTATATCTAGTGGAAAGGATATGAAATATCTTCCTCGTAAGCTTGCAGTTAGAATCGTTTTGTTTCGTAGGAATTCGATGTTAAAGAATTTCGACGTAGGAAATATGCCAAAGTACGACCTAATAGTTTCATATGCAGCCTAATGGTCTCCTATGCTATAAAATGGTACTTGAATGTAGCCTTCCGATAAAAAATATTACTCTCGCTGATGCTCTAAGAGCAAGATATTAGTTACTTAGATAATTGTTAGTATTGTGTAATACTCATTTGCTTTTCCTTAGAAATTAAAGGTTGAAAGAAATAGCTAGCTGTTAACAATAGCTAAAATAGACGATTCTTACGTAACATTACATCACTCTTGAGGCTTAATCTAGTAACATAAAGCTTACCTATGGATTTGTATATAATGACATATTAATTCATTTCCTTTCTAGGTATAAGAATATAAAATATTTAGGTATAATGAAAATTGAACCGTAATTCATTCTCAATGAAATCACTAAAATCAATGCGACTATCTTTTGAAATTTTTTTCGAAAATCAGGGTTCAATTAAGCTAAATAACGGGAGAAACGAGGCTACCGTGAGAAACTGGGATCCGTAAAGAAAATACACCCTTGAGTAACATAATATGCGCCCCAAATTCTGGTACTCATGGCTATTTTATATTATTCGATAATCTATTAGGAGGAAAAAATCATAACAAGAGACCAATGTCCTCGCCCCACAAGGTGGCATTGGAATCGGCGAAAAATAACCTTGAGGACAAAAAAATGGTCCAACAGGTTTTGAATCACAGCCTCCAAAAACCTGCAGAGCCACAGAATTTATTGATAGCAGAACCATCAAACTCTATTAATATTGATGAATCTCGCTCCATTCGATGGAATGCATTTTGAACTTTGCTATCCAATGGAGAGATATCAAGCTATGCCAATGATCGTGATGCGAATTCATAAATTCTTCCTCATGCTCTAAATAGATTTCATCACAGAGTTGAATTTTGCACATAGCTACAAAGTTTGGATGCTTTCCAAAATTCTACATTTCATCGCATAGATCCATAGCCATGATACGTTCATTATTTTGACAACGTGTTTTGAATTTGTCCAGCGTTCCATCGATATCTAGTTTCGGGAGTATTTTGTCTATAGATATGCGAGTTGGGAGTGTTTTGACCCGAGGATCACTTCGCTATTTCAAACAATTCCAAAGGATACAGGAATTCTTCTATAGATGTATGATGAAAGAAAACATTTCGTCTAGTTGCCAATAAATGTCAAATGTCAAAATAATAGACTTTGAATGCATTATTAGTTGTTGTGCACATGCAACCTGAATATAATAAAAGCTGACTGAGTTAAAAATAAAAATGTAAGCTGAGTTTAAAGCCCAGAAGCCGGAAATTTTTCTTCTCTTTCTGTTAAGAAGATATTACAAAGTACTTTTCAGATTATATAGAAGGAAGAAAGCAATTACGTAGAGAATACTGTGAAAATGAAGTTATAAAGTTCGATTAATTAATAGAATAAATACAATCTGATAGGGGAAAGCTGTACTACGTATTTGCACAATATTTTTACTAAACCATCCTTTTTGACATTTCAGACATCCTCAGATAAAACAAAAGTAATACTGAGCTCAATTTCCTATTCTCTGAATATGTGGCTTAGTATTTCTTATGCTTTATCTGAGGGTGGTTGAAAGACCGCAATTGGTAGTTTAATTAAACATGTAGAAGATACAGATTTGAAAACTTTCATCTATTAAAAGGCGTTCCATGAAGTCACGTCAACTCATAATGATTTAAATATAAATCTAACTTAGTTTGGCAATAATAATAATGATAGCTTAAGGAGCTGTGGTAGAAACAGAAGGTGCATATGTCCCAATAGAAATCAAAGAGGGGACTTTAAAATTACATTTACCTACTGGTATTCTTCTTTGATGTGAAACCAACATTCTAACTCACGAGAATGGAAAACTGCGATGATTAAATACGTTATATACGCCCTAAAAATGATTTTTAGCTACTTATTATTTCTTGAAAACATTTCGAATACTAAATAAATTCCTCGATAAAGTTTAAAAAATCAGAAATATGAATCGTTCCCAAGTAATTGTTCTCCCTTTTCCAGGTCATCCACGTATTCGAGGATTCGTAACTCACGGAGGACTGCTGAGCATGTTTGAAACAGTATTTCATCGAGTTCCTGTCGTCACAATGCCCGTTTTCTGTGACCACGACTCGAACGCCGCCAAAGCCGAAATGGATGGTTACGCCATCAAGTTGGAGTTGAGGGAACTTACCGCCGACAGGCTGTTGAAAGCGATCCGAAGAATTATTTACGAGCCTCAGTAAGTACCACACTTCCATCAATCGGAGGTAATTAACCCATTAACGTTGATTTTCCCACATTTTCCCACCGCGATATTAACCTAAGCTTACAGTTAAAATAATATTTGCAAGAAAATTTACAACAAATATGAATTTTCATCAATTATTTTTTGCGTTCATCGATTAAAATTAGAATGATTAAAAGAAGATTCTCCTAGAGACTTTCAATAAATTAAGCAATGTTAAAAACAATTTTTTCGGAGTGGTAACTGAATATATTACTGATCCCTAGATTATATTTAGTTCCATATGATCGAATCGGCATATTTAAATATTTAGAGGGCCACAAGACAACAATTAAAAATACACTTTAATGACTAAACTTCGCTACGTATTGTATTTGAATGCTGCAGATTTTAGCACCAGTGCTGACCTGGAAAGTGGATTTCATTCATAATATCTATTCTATCTTAATTCGAGACACCTAAGGCAAATGAGAAATGCGCATGAATGATGGAGAAAATATGATTGATTTGAAGCAAAGGTCGCGCAGAATCGTTTAAGCGCTGCATACGCTTCGCGGGCTGGGGTACCCCCGGGTTAGATCACATTTCTCCCGGAAAAAGAAATATCTGGATTCGAATCTTACGTTGAAATTTTTCGCTTCCGTTTACCCTAGGGATATCCTTAAACATGAAATTTTACACATCATACCCTTATTTTCACCATACCTTTAAGATATTCAACAACATTTTCCATTCATAAATGTTAATTCTGTTGGTTCTTCTTGTCACCTTTCATGAACATACGATCCAAATATTAAAATATATGCTCCTTTCGCAATCATACGTATGTTTTTTCGCATTCTAGAACGATGTAGGTACTTCACATATCATCAAAGGAGATATCAACATATAATTCAATCTTCGATATTTATGATACCCATAATGTATGTACTAAGGGTTACGTAGCCAAATTAAATTAAAGAACGCTGCATTTTTATACAGTAAATCGAATATTCTAAATAGTAAGTTGCAAGAAGTACATGCGCCAATACGCATTTAGAGAAAGGAAGAAATATAGTATCTGCAACCGGGTAGTAAATTGTTCGCGTCTTTTCGTCATCATCTTACTTCGTAATGCTCTTCAGTATATACGGAGTCAAGATAATCGGTATTTGAAGATTAACATGATCTCTTCATAAACAGAGAAGGAATCAGTCCCTGATCAAAGCGATGATAATTTTCAGCACAAGAGGTATTAGGCGGTGCATTGACCGCCTTAGGAAGCAAACAGTTTGAAGCAGTTTTTCATAGATTCATTATTCATAGAGAAAAAGAGCTTTCATTTAGTTAAACTAAAAAGATGGGCAGAATCATTTACTGCTTTGGAATAACATTGTTATATATTCATAGAATAAACAATCTGTGTAATGAATAACAAAGATAGAGCCATGTGAATGGTAAATTTCACGGTCAAGTTCAAAGTCGAGTATTTTTAGTATATTACAATCTATTTGAGTCATCGAATAAATTTTAATCCGAGTCAATGCTTCATTTTATGATTTGCAAGAACACTGAATGATAATTATGAAAAACTTTTTATTCATACCTCGGTTCTTCACAATTAAAAATGAGTTTACAACAAAATGATGCTTAAGCCGAATAATCAAATATCAGTAATATTCATGCACATACAAACCGTAAGAACAAGGAAAGGAAATCTCATCTAGTCGTTCTTACGAAGAAATAGATCTTCTTACGAGAAAAATAGGTTACGAGAAATAGATCCAAATTCTTAAGAAAGGAATATATCCGAAGTACAGTAAACGCAGGATTGAACAATTTTCAACTAAATTGGATACGCACAAAAGATAGGGCGAAAACGGAGAAACTCACGCGGCATCTTTTGACGCACCAGCTCTGTTACAGAACATAAAATCCAGGTGAAACGAGAGTTAACATGATAAAAACGTTAAGGAGCGAAAGCATGAAAATTGTTTCCTGGGCAGCATGTTCTTTCTCTATATTTCACAATTGCTGTTTCCGTGTACTCAAGATATCATAGATACAGTGAAAGCGTGCCAAACATATCTTTCCTTTGAAGTATACGTATAAATTAGCGGTCCTATGATGTATGCTTACCTCATTGAGCACGCTCTACTCTTAACGAGGTGAGAGAAAAGTACGATTCCTAGTAAAAGAAAAGGATAAGAAAGCAGAATAAATTGACACTTTCTATTACCTCTTTGTTTTCCTGTTCAACTGTGTATTTCTCTGATCGCAGATGGATTTTTTCCACATTTACGGAAAGGATGAAACCAAAAAAAGCAGGAAGTATGCCTACAGGAATTTCACCTCTGAATTATGCTCACAATGAACGATATCAATGGACTGTTATAAATGGAAATGGAATGCTATAAATGGAAATCTCAATCAAGCTCTGATATTGTATGAGGTGAAATTGTATTTACTGTTTATCAATAATTTATGACGTTAGAGTTAAGCAGGTATAAATGAGCTGCTATAATTTATTTTTACCAAAGATTCTATAAATCTCCCATGCTAGATCACAGCATGTTCTTTTGATCTAAACCAACAAATGATAAAAAAGACTAATCAAGGACTGATTTATTACTTTCACCGTCATATCACAATGCAGTCCGTACACAACGGTTACATTTACACAGTTGACCTTCTTTCAAGGTAGTATAGCCCATAGTGATGTACTCCAATGATAACATAAATATCTCTTTGATCGAAAATAGAATCTATAATCGAAATTATGCTTATGGGATATAGATAAAATTTCACAATGAAAGGAAATTAGAATAAAATTTAAAGTAAACTCTCCAAAGTAGAGTGGATTTATGTAACAGTAAAATTATAGAATATGTGCTATTCATGTGGGTAAATAGTTTGCAGAAGTTAGCAATTTCTTATTTTGAATTCGTCTGATTCTTTTCTATTTCCATCGAAACCCTAGGACCATAGACAGATTCAAATGAGGGACGATAGACCTCAAGTGGTTTTCATAGAGTTAAAGAGTGAGGACTGTTTTATAAGTAATAACTGTAGATTAAACAATAGAAAGCAAATCCGCTCCCACATTCGAGTGGGCAGACAAAATAGCATATTATTTTTTCTCCAAATTTCCCCAGGGCAATCGTTATCTATATCAGGGGTTATTCTCCTAGTATCTCTATTGTCTTACCCATGGTGTAAAAACTAGACTCTACAGTCCTTCTACCATGGTCCTACCATTTTAAAGAATGAAATAAACTCCTCTCGAAACGCGCATTCACAAATGTAGTGGATTGTTTCATCTAGTAGAGAATGCGCAAAATTTCCTGAAACTTTCAAGGAATCCGTTCAATTATTTTTTTATTTCCATCTCAAGGTTTAGGGAAAACGTCGAGAAGCGATCTCTGCTCCTCCGGGACCAGCCTGAGACACCACTGGATCGCGCCATTTACTGGACGGAGTACGTGATCAGACACGGGGGCGCTCCGCACCTGCAGTCGCCAGCCAAAGACATGAGCGCCATCCAGACCCTCCAACTGGATGTGGCGGCATTCTACATCCTCGTCCTAGCCGCGTTACTAACTGTTCCAGTCTATGTATTCAGAAAATTACGCCCAGTGGTGCACCTGTTTGTTTCGAGAAGAACGAAATCTTTCCGGCAGATGGTCTCGCCTATCAAGCAGAAAGTTAAATAACGAAGGGGCCAGTACGGATGATCAGGTGAGGCAGGTATGTGTATATGTCCACTCATTGCTTCCAGAAGATTCAAGTACTTTCTAATATTAGTCTATATAATTAGTGTACCTAGCAGGTAGTATACTCTACTGCGACCTTTTCCCGAGTACAGTTTGGCTTTTTCTTCATTTCCTCATCCAAAATTATACATTCTCATCTATCAGATCCGATAGAAATGAAATAGAGAATTAATTCCTCTAGTTTTCCGAAAAAGCGAATTTAACGTTAAGTTAAACTAGGTTTACGTTTTTACCATCGCCTGTGTATAGAGCTGATGCGTCGAATTACTTGGATAGAGAAAACATGCAAAACTTCCCTGAGGGTCTCGCTTGCGAACTGTAATTGGTGAAAAGTGTCACTAGCCGGACTAATTGATAGAACTTCCATTATCATTCACAAAATAGTACCTCAATTGAAATCGAATACATAAGTAAACAATAAGAAAGCGAATTCTAAATATGAAATTATCGGACCCAGATGGAAAACGACTATGTAAATAGCTAAAAAATATTAGGGAAATGGCAATGAAATGAAATCATAACAATGCTTCCTCATTACAGGACATTTTTGTTTATTGCCATCAATCGCTTTTTCTGATCTTTTGTCCAAAACGAAGAGCAAAGATAACCATGTTATACTATTTACGGAATAGGAAGGAGTGCAAATAAGAATTCTTTTCACAGAAATTCTCTACTTCTTATAAAAATTCTTTCTTATAAATTGATACTTCTTTCACTTTATTTGCTATAGTAGTCTTTTAAGAAGATGACGCTTCCCTATGATTGGCTCTATCCAACACATCACTATTACTCAAACACTATTTAGATTTTAAGTGTGGCTAAGACAGAACTTTGGTGGAATAGTAATTTATTCTCCTACAGTTTAAAACAATGCTGCATTTAAACGCACCAAATGCTGTTTATCTCTCCTACTTTTAACTTTACCGAGAACTAATAAGTACATAAATTTCAAAAAAACAATCAAAATCGATTAAACCATCTCTTTTACAATAAACTGCTTAATTACTCACGTTTTATGCACTTTCGGGCTGGATCTCTGTTCTTGAATACCGTTCAGTAAGTCAGGATAAGTCAGGATATCAAAATATCGCATGAGCGAATATGAAAATGAAAAATATTGCGTAATAAATGGTTAAGCACATGCGTACTTTTCGAGAAAGTATTTTTGTATCCAGTGTTCGATATCCGCTGAGGGAAAAATAATTGGTGTTATCCGAATTATAATAAGATAGAAAACCTTAAAATAAGTACTTGAAAATTTAAGCTTTGCAAAATAAGGATAATTTGTTTAACTTGCCATTATTAAGATGATTTTGGGATTAATTGATTCTAATAATATTTTTATAATTATATTTTTGGCGAAAATGGAACAGATTTCAGATGACTGGTCTTCAATAAGAATATCTGGGTATAATTCAAATAATCTACACTTAGTTCAACGTCATTCAACGTCGTCAAGAGACCGCGATCTTATGGCCCCGTGTATTACTTACGAGGTAAAGACACGAACTGTTGCGACTTAAGCACAGAAAAAGAAACTTGGCGATAATTGAATTTGAAAACATTCAGCAAAGAGTTAAATTTATAACTGATGGAACAGTTACGAACAGCGCGCGACATTCTCCCGTTAGGAATACACGGTGCTTACGTGGTCTCTTCGTGAAGTTGTCGAATTATGGAATATTTTCAGTTTTAATACACTAAATGTGAATTTTTTTTTCATTGTGCAGATTATATCATCACTGAGTGCTGCTTCGAGGAACATTGCATCTCGCTAAAGTACAAGTAGAATGGTTTGTATATTTAATTCATTCTTGACGGTTCTTTACCAACAAAAAAGGACTTGATCTTTTCACACCAAAGGAGTAAGAGGACAGTGCCTTCCCTGTGATTGGCCTTATTTAAGCATCACCTCAAACATATAGCGTCCTTATATGTCACTTCCTAGATTTTGAGTGGGGCTAAGACTGAATAACTTTTGTGGGAGCTTAATGTAGTAACCATAGAAGTTAGAATTTGGATTATAAGACGTTTTATGATTGTATTTTTATCTATATTTATTTAAAATGTATTATCACGCAAAAAATATCTAGGAGTCCAAACCATCAAAATCTCATTCTATTTGGACTCCGATCGATGAAGTACTGTAAATAATAAAAATATTATACGAAAAACACTGTTTGTATATGTTAATAATAAAATATGTATTTTTATCTTTTACTCGTGCGTCATTTGTGAAATCCTTCTTTTGTATTCCCTGATATATGCTTCAATACCTCGCAATTTAGTTGCTGAATTATTTTTGTGGGGTAATAATAAATATTAAAAGCAAATACATTGAGAATGATTTGATACATTGATAAAAGTAAAACGTTATCAAAAATAATGCATTGATAAATTAATTATTGATCGTATATGTAACACGGAAAATTTGGAATTCATACTATGGTTCTAATGTAAACAATACTAAAGGCAGGGCCGACTTTTGGCTACAAAGGATTAGCAAAGGCGCAGTGCGCTTGCAAGATATAGACATTCTCAGAATAAATTTACTTTTACTATTATTGTAGAAAGATGGATAAGGGGGTTCGAGTACCAAGAGCTATTACAGATTACGTATTCAACCAAAAAACAGACCAACTAAAGTTATAGCAACAGAAAGGGATAGTTCAAGTTTGAAGTTTCACGGTATTCGTTTTTTATGGCTTTTTACGGTTTTTTTATCTAATACTGCTTAAAATCAAAAAGATATTTGGATGATGACAAAGTGGAAATCCGAAATTGCGTAATACTTTACCTTTTTATATTCAAAGTGTGTTTTGGTACAATCGAAAAACGAAGTTTAATTGTGCGAAACGAGTATCGCTGAAATTTCGAATTCTTACTGAAAAAAAACAACTTATAAAGAATTGATTTATGTTACACCATTTCACAAAAAGTACATATAAGAACAAATTAATGTGATTTTTGAAACAAGAAAATCCATATCCAGGTCAATTATATCAAAACAAAACTATCTAAAAAATAAAGTATGCACTAAAATTGGGAATCGGATTAATATTGAGGAAGAGAAAACTCTTTACAAACTAAATCAACTACAAAAAGTATTTTAGTTAAACCGTTGCATCGTAATGAATTACGCATAAATCAATCCCAATTTATAGATATGCTCGCCAACAACTTTATTGTAATGTCTTTGCTCTAGAAAACTGATATGAACGAAATCCATAGAAGGTACATACTTGCAAGCAACAAAAACCCTGAATTAATATCGCACCGATATAACCATTATAAACGTAAAAGATTTAACTGAGAACGCTTCTGGTAAGTAATACTTTCATTGAGTGTTTCCATCTCCATTTAAATGAACTTTTGAACTCTAGCTATAGAGAAATAAACTTAATCATTCAAAACATAAAAGACAATTTCGATACTCTTGTAATTTTTTAAGTCCAAACTGAAGATAGGCTGACAAATAGGAATTTAGATTTATAATAAAATGGAGTTAAAATATCACTTAATTAGAATTAGGTTTCGAAGATACCATTACTGGCATTAAATTATTTCACTAAAACATTTTAAATGAACATGATATCAATGATCATTTGGTATTTTCGCTAACGTTTCCTTTATCGTTACCTTCATGATCATCATCATCAATTGTATAATGTGATTAGAAATACAGCGACGTTATCAAACAAGTCAGAAATAGTGATGAAAGAGGCCTCATTAATGGCTTAGGGATAAAGTAATAGGTCTGCAGGTAAAAAACTAGAGATGTATTCATATATATTATTGAAGCTCAAAATCTTTGAATGAAGTTTCCGTGAGACATTTGCCATTCTTACTAAGAACTTATTTTCTGTTCTAGATATTTTTATCACAATTAGATCACAGAATATCACAGAAATTTTATATCTCACCTTAATGTATAATAATGGAATAAACTCCAGACAAAACTTCTGCTTTAAACGCAGATATGAGTTACCATGGAATTAAAGCAGAATCTTCATTCGAATCTATCAAACTCTTCCATGTGAACAAATCATTTGTACTTGCAACACAACAACTTCACTTCCACACGTTTACAAAATTCCCACCATTCGACTTACTTTGAGATACCTTTCTAGACATTAGAGCACTCTAGTAGCGTACGAGGGAACGATTCATAAAATCTGTGAATACATGTGTGCGCATTGATGCGCACGTGGGTTCGACAGCATTTGTCAGTGTTGGGTATATTATCAACCTATATGTCAATTTAAGTGTAGTTAGAATGGATCATAGTGAAATACCAATTTCCCAAGCACAAGAAGGTTTTCTTGAGCTAATGCGAAAGCTCGGCGGCCAAGATAAACTATTGTTTCTAAATTGGATTCAATGTAATTGGCTGAAAGGTGCGATCTATGATTATTTATAATTTTGGTTCAGAAAAATATATGTTGCAAAAAATTAGCGAGTACTTTTTTCAGGTGAATCGGTAGGGCTCTATGAGATGCAAGATGACGTTTTAAAAAGCATAGCTTCAGACATACGAAATGTTCTACCACCTGATGCAATTCTTCCATCTGAGAATATATGTATACCGACTGTAGGGGAGGTAATAAAATTGAAAAGAATATTTTTCTTTTCTCATTTATTGTGCATATCCTACTTATTCCAGTGAATTCATTCAACAGTGGAAATGATTAAGCGCGTTATTTCTTCATTTTATGCTTTACCAGAGCGCAACGTTGGATCCTAGGCACACAGCTCATGTGGATGGGTTTTTATATGATGATGACCTTGTAGACGAACTGTGCGATGAAGGGAAAATGTCTAGAAATTACTGCACAAATTGCGGGTCTCACAGAACGAAGCCTATCTGTAAGTAATTGAACTGGATCTTGTATTATTCTGGTTTGTGTCATTCCAGCTAATTTGTTTTAGCTTTCATATCTCATTCTGCCTCTCGGGGAAGGTTGCTGTATATTTTCACCGCCCTTCTTGGTCCTTTAAATGAGAAAACAATTCTTGACGTTGGCTCTAGGCTGGGTGCAATTTTGTATGGGGTGAGTGCCTGAAATTATACAAATTTATGTTGAATTAAAACACTTTTTAAGTTTATATTTCTTTCTCCTCTAATGAGAATTTACACTTGGTGTCAAGAAATATGGTAAACAGTGTCAACTCAAAAGTATGTTTTTGTCTTAGTTTACCATGATGTAACCTTATCCTTCATTACTTTCTGTTATTTCCTCGACTATTTATTCAGGATCAAAAAATATTCTTTGAAAATTCTAATTCAAGTCCATTTTTGCATTTATATCTTCAAGAGAGGAAATGCTGTGAAAATAATTAGGTTTTACCCTAAATGATATTTCTCTTTGTCTTCAATCTACATAATTTACTAGACATTCATGAAATATAAAAGCGATGTAATACATTTATGGACAACATTCTTATATATTTTTAGTATTAATTTAAAATTCAGACATTGAATTTAATGGTATTTTATTTTAGGCATACCTCTACTCTGCAGCTTCAAAAATTTTTGGTATTGAAATTAACAAGGATTTGTGTGATCTTCAGAGAGGAATAGTTCAGAAATATGGATTCCAGGTAATGTATTGGTATATTTTTAAACCACCTTTCATCTTTTCTATTCTTACTTTAAATATATTTTTGTAAGATTCATATTCTACATGAAAGTTTTTAAGCTTGATACGTATAACATGAAGCTTTAATATCTAACAATAACCAATTATATATATATATATATATATATATATATATATATATATATATATATATATATATATATATATATATATTTATTATTTCTTTTTACTGTAAAGGATCGCATCCAAGTTTTAGAAAGAAATCTCTTAGATTCAAGTGAACTAGTACAACTTGCAGATGTCATTGTGCTTAATAACGTTTTTGAGTTCTTTATGCCACATGAAGCTCAAGTACACATGTGGTGTTTCTTGCGAAAAACCATCAAACCTGGAACATTGCTAGTCACTATTCCTCCTTTGGAAGAGTCACTCCAACATATGAAGGCAAGTTTAATTTTATTTTAGGCTAAAGCGTCAAGTTCAATCCACTTAATTATACTTCAATGAAGTATTATCAATAAATGTCTGTCTCTTCTCTAAAGACTGGAAACCATCCAGTTTGTGACAAAAGTGTTGCTCATAAGTTTTATAATGTACTTAATAGGAGTAAAGTTGTAAGATCAAAGACGCTTTGAATTTGAGGTCTGCAATTTTTATTGTATAGTACATTTTAAATTTATTTTATGAATTGTTTACTTGTCAAATATTAACTCCCATTCAAAATTTGTCTATTAATATCCTGTTATGTTTGTATCATATCATCTATATACTGTTATGTGTTATTGTGATGTTTTATTTGGCTATTCTAAGATGCAAACATTGTGACAATCAAAAGATGTTAGATTTCAGAGGATGAATACAATGACTTAGTTAAGGATTAAGGATTATTTCATATGGATTTATTTCATTTAATGCTGTCAGTTGATTCAAGTGTCTTTTTTAATGTTCAAATGGAATTTGCTATCGGTGAATTAGTGCTTATTTCACAGTTATTAAATAAAGACTTCGCAAACACTTATATTTGATCTGTAATTTTGAAACATTTGCTTCAAAACTTTATATTTATTACTTTAAATATTTTAAAAACCAGTAACAAGATTACAGAAGTAAAAAGAGATATTTTGGAAAGATTATCTATAAAAGAAAAGATTTTAGAGTAAAACTGAAATTTTTCATGAGAAATTATTAAAGGCTGAAATATTTTACACAATGTATAGTTATTGGTTATTATGTTGTGTAGAAGGAAAAGATTTAAAGCATCAAATTAAGTTAATTATTTGCTGATGAAGTTTACTTCAACTTGTAATGAGTACTTTAGGAATTATAATTTAACTCTCAAGTGAAGCTTATACATAAGTATTTAAGGAGTTTTAAATGAGGATACAGAATCATTAAATATTAAATTTTTGTTTTCTTGTAGGAAACTGGGATTGTTTTAGAAGAATGGGTGAGAGAGTCTCCACCCTTCAACCCAGATGCTCCTGGCATTGAAAATCTTCAAAATGAAATAGATGAAGTGAGCTTATATGTTGTTCTCTAAGTTATACAATGGCATGAATAGATTTGATCTAATTTCTTCAAGCAATCAATTTCAACAGACCTCATTCCAGTATACTTTTATTCTCTGATAATTATCATTAAGTTTTACATGCTGCATAAAGGAAGAAATATTAATATCTCTTCAGTTTGAACGTTCTTAAATAAAAGTTATCGTTTCCATCTTTTGTTGAAATAAATGTTCTTGTTACTCCTGAAACAATGAACCTTAACTCTCCAAACCTAAATGATCTCTCCAAAACTCTAATTCCTTGACCTTCAAGCCTCATGTCTGACCGATCCAGGTATCGCAAGTTAATTCATCAAGTGTGATCACATTGCTGATGCATATATCAAGTAAACCCATCAATCATTATTTAGCTATGGGTGACTGGAATCATATATTCTGAGACTCCCTTCCTCTACTCATTTCCCTTTTAGTTTATTAGCAGTATATGGAATATAGAGCAGTTGGCTCAAAGGAATATCTCAGAATCATCAAGAGTCGAATGAATGTTTAAATTTTCTAAATAAAAATTGGAAGTAAATAAAGAAAGGAATATGTGAGTAAATCATTTCTCATCTCAACTTCAGAAAGGTCCAGTGAAAAGTGGAAACTTTAATTGTATACTTTATATCAAATTTAGTTTACTGAAAATTGTGCCAAAGTTCTTTTCAATTTTCATAAATGAGCAAGTGATAAATATCTTCAGCCAAAAAGAAGTTTTAGGGTTTTTACACCAAAAAGGATCACAAAGTAATTTCAAAATATATCACATTTTGATCAGTCTTTATAATCCAATTTAAGGCCCAGCAGCCATCTCAATAACTTGAGATTTAGAGACAGTCACCTAAGAACAGGCTGGCTAACATAAAAATATAATTTTCAGGAATATACCCAAAATATGTGTTAGATTTCATTGATCTTTGTAGCTTGTGTTTGTGCTTAAAGCAGTATTTTACATTACAACCACTTCGAGCACTTTGAAAGATAGTAATAAAAGAGAGACTGCAACATCTCACCCTCTATCTCCCTCAGACTAGTAGAAAACTTGCTTACCTGAAAATTCCAGCCGAGACGAGTTTGCTGATAAACTTCACATCAAAAATATGTAGTAGTCAAAGGACTTTTGTGTTGTGATTCCACTTCTTTTGATATAATTTTCAAGTCCTTTTAAATAGAAACTAACTACAAAAGGTAGAAGGAATCTTGATCATTCTATTGAGCAGCATAGATCATTAAAAACTGGCAAAGAACAACTTTTCTTGAAAGGTTTTAATTTCTAGAGGAGGATGAATATCCAAATGAAATGTAGATTGCAAATTTTATTCTAACCGATAGTAGCAACATCAATAAAAAAAAACATGGGAAATTTTAATAATACATAGCCAAAGAAATAATGAATGAAAGAATTTACATAATTCCAATATATTTCTTGAAATCTACAGATACAAATAAATATTTTAAAAATACCACCATAAAAACTAGCACACAAAAGCTAGAGATAAAATGCATCATAAATTATCAACATGGCAGTGTTTCAGTCAATCAAGCAGTAACAATATACTGCAGAAAGTTTTCAAAAGCAGTAAATTTACTCGTATATGCTCTGCTGTATTTGACTACCTTGAGTTTTCCTTTTAAATGCACCAAGGTAATGAGTTTTATGATATTACTTTCTGCCTAGTACAAGCAATTCCAAAGGAAATATATTTCAATAAACTGATTTAATTTATTATAGTGAATACCAAATAAAATCATTTACTTTAAACTAACAGATAGCAACAAGGCTTAAAATTAGTATTCAGATGACGTTTTGCAAAATGAATGTCTAAGTTGCCATAAAGGAAGCTGGATTATCTTCTTCAAACATAGCAAGGGTGGGCAATTTTCTTGCTCAAAAAAAAGTTACCTTAGGTTGCATTGAAGGTGCAAAGTAGTAGAGAATCCTTGATGCATGAAATGGGAAGAAAATCAACCATGAATTTCATTTGATTCAGCATTTCTGAAGATTCTTTTACTACTCATCTTGAGGAAAGGACAAAAAATAAATTAAAATAACATGACCACATATAAAGTATTTTTGGTACATACATATAAAAGATCAGTCAGTAACACTAAAGTGTTGCACAAGTATTCCCTGTAAATCTTAATTGTCCGTATTAGTTAGAAGACTAGCGGCAGCTAAGTTTCCATCATTTTCACTGCATTATGATCTTCTTTGCTGAGCATGAACCCAAAGCCTAGTTTGGAAGCTTAACTGAAAGCAAAATATCAAATTACATTCTAGCATCAAACAACTTCAGAGGAAATACATAGTATTGGTCAGTAGATATAATTCTGAAAATGAAATCTTTCAATTATAATTACTATAACTGTACATTAAATTTAAAACTCCAGATATTTACAGAATAAACATTTGAACAAACAGTAAGATTTCTTGATGCAAAATTACTTATATATGACTTAAGTTTTACCTATTTCATTCAGAATTCACAAGGTTTTTCATTAAGAAAAAAGGCTATTGAAAGCAATTAATATAAGTATTGAAGAAAAACTCAGTTAGAAAAAGCCTAAAAAAATATTTAAATACTAAGGATATAAATGCTTTAGGTAACTGGATAATATAAATATACATTGTAGCGATATGAGGTTACAGAAGCATTAAGAAATTAAAATGGACTGAAGGAGCAGTAATATTAGTAGTAATTTTAACGATGCTTCAACAGCTAAGGTCATTTTATACATGGGCCTCCACCAGAGAAGTGTTGATCACAAAGAAATGGGAAAAGAATTAGTCAGCTGCAGAAGAAGTTCTGAGAAGGGCTTCTACCAAATAAGTCACCAAATCCAAGAGATTCCTTATTTTTTGTTGAAGAATTTACAGTATATCATCTCTTGCTTGATAATACATATAATAGAGACGATATACATATAAGTAAAAGGATGAAATCAATTAAATGATTCATGCACTTTTTTTTCCTCCAAAATTAGAATGACATGTGATTTTAAAAAATGATTACTTCATCATAATAATGCAAAGAAAAGTTTTTGTACATAAAGTTAAGAGAATGATAATCTTTCAATGATAGATATATTACTGTTGTTGTAAACTTCATATCAGATTATAAACTAAATGCATGCAATATTCCTATCAAATTTCAACAAAAAATTAGAGATGAACCCCACCTCAGGCTGTAGAGCTATGAGGAAGAGAAATAAAGCAAAGATTTCACAGGATTATTACTGACTGATAATTCAACAAGTCTATGGGACAAATTCAGAGTTATGTCTTTGCCAGAACAAATTAATGATAGCAAGCAAATTAAACAGGTTCTCAAGACATTTTTAAGCATGATTCTATTTCCAAATGTGATACCTGTATGCCACAGACAGAAATAACCCTCAACTAATGTTAATAGCTGATTATGGAATTATACAGATTCTCTCTTAGAATATAATAAATTATGTTTATGAGCATATTTTTCAAAATCTTCATCCCTCTTGAAAAGAGCATGAGAGTAGCTAAGAAAATACACATTCTTGAGTGAAATATCTACTAATTTGGTTAAAAATATAAAGGCAGATCTGAATTTAAAAATGTAACTAGATGAACAGAACTACAAATGAGCAAATTTTTACTTAGAGGGAGATTTATATATAAACATCTAAAATTATAGAATAGGTGATAACCCTACTCAAAATTGCAAGAACTTTTGCAGACAGGGGATAACTGCAGAGAAGGAATTCTATGAACCTTTTCCGAGCCCAACCACCTTTCTCTGAATATATGTATAATATGGGGTGTTTAAGTTAGGCTGGGAAAGAGTTAAGTGTGACGAAGCTGATTGATTAAACCAGAAACTTGAGAAGAATGATAGTGGACAGAAGGTAAGCAATAAAGAAAACTTTGGACTGAATACCCATCACCCATGATCGGTCATAAAAATAAACTAAAGAAATGATATCTTGTTGCACTGAACATGGATTGCCATACTTGAGATCTACGGGAATGAGAATCAAAATGGCTGGAAAGACTTTTATCAACCATTAAAAATAAAATTTTATGCCATATTTAACCACATGAGAAATTATTCTGAGATTAATTCAATCGGCTTATGTTTCTTTCCTTTAAATGTATACTATGTAAAAGATATCCATAACTGATTTGACATATATTTCTTTAAAATAGAATGGCTGTAACATCAACAGAGAATTCAGCAAGCTAGAATGGACTATTATAACCCAAAATAAACATATTTACAGAAAAAGGACATAAAATGGACTTGGCACAAGAGAGCCTGTACGTAAAAACCAAAAGGATAAGCAGGAAAGAAAGTTTTGATAATACATAGAAGTCAAACTGGTATTCTTATCTTATCTTATCATTACAATTAGCAACAGGAAAAATGGAGAATTATGGACAAGCCCAGTAAATTAAAATTACTAATTTGTTACTTCCTTTGCAGTTAGTTAACAAAAGAGACAATTTAGCTGTAAACTAAAAGTAAACATACATTACTAAGCTTAAACATATTAAAATATATTTCCTCTAAAATAACTGCATTTCTAAATTTCCAATAAAAAATATCTTACATGTCTTACTTCAAATGACAAGAAAATTTTTTCAGGAGGACAAACATTAATAGCTGATTAGAGAAAGTGATTTTTCAGTTCGTGAAATATAAATTAACTATATATACACTAACAGTTAGTTGTGATTTTTCAAGATTGATAGTAGATTAATAAAGAGAAGAATAAATAAAGTTGGTAAGCTAGTAGAAATTTGATACAATATAGAGATATGAAAAGTTACCTTTGCAAACTATGTGGCTGAGTCTTCACTGTACTGTCACTTATTACATCTTTCGTTTTCCCTTCAGACATGATTGCGTTCTCTGCTACAGTAGAAACGCCTTCAGTAGCAGTCCCAGTCCATCCTCCCATCTCGAGATCATGACGTTTTTTCGCTTCTTCTTCCTGATGGGTTAATTACAATGTAATTATCCTTAAGCAGTCTAAACTTGTTTTATAGCTGCAAAATTCTAGAGGACTATCGTTACCTCTGAACACATTATTTCGTATTCATCAATCTCATACTGGTACTTTGGCGATGTAATGCCAAAAAAATTCGCTAACGATTCTCCCACATAATCCACAGCTTTCAATGTTTTGGATCCAAAAGATGTGGTGAGGTACAACATCCATGGTCCCCAGGAAAGAGATTTCTAAAATGAACGTGTTTGAATATGATTCGATACTTAGGAACATCAATTTCTCTCGTACTCTATGTTAAACCAACCGGATCAACTTCCAAATTGGCTTTGGAATCTGGCTCGTCCTCTTCTAGCTCGCTTTCGTCAAGCGTTCCATCGGAGAAATAAAGAACACGACGAGATTCTGATACTAAATGAACTTCATCGCAATCGCTACTTGCAACCTGTAATTAAAATGGATAATGACATCAACCTTATCAACAGTTATCTTAGACAAAAAGATTTCTACTGGTTAAAATCAATTCGAGCGTCAAGCCACGTACAGAGACAGATGACTTTTCTGTTTCAAGATTATCTTCACAGGTTGAAAATGAAGTAGTTTCTTCTTTAGGACTCGGATCCATTGTATAACTTGAATTCAGCGAAAATCACCCACAAAGATTACATTTACGCACAAATATACTAGGAACGCCCCTTCCAGCGATCAAGTCAGGTATTTGAATGCGCAATATTAACTTCATTTGTTGATGTTATTTTTTTGCGTGTTGGCTGAATGATACCGTTTCGTCCTGAGTTTGTTTACTAATTTGGACTGTTTACGTTAGCTTTTATCTGAAAATGCTGTACTAGGGCAATGTGATTTATTCATAAAGTCAATCATGAACTTAACTGATTATCAGCTCACGGTAATATCACCGAACGATCGATAAATCATGCGAGCAACTTTTATTTCGCAGTTCGCGCCTTACGTTCATCATTTACCAATGGTTGAATTTGCCTCCAATTTATGATTTGTTGATAATTTAAAGACTTATTGTTGAGGACTTATTCATGCTTATTCTGCTGTGAATTACGATGTCTTCAAATGTTGCATACATAATGGACTGTAAATTAGCGAAAGAATGTAGCAGAATTCCTAATTTGAAGGACAGGGTATTGGAAAATATAAAGACAGTAATTGACTGTCAAATGTGTGTGACAACTCCATTTTCTCAATGTTATCGCATTTTCTGTTTAGGCTGACCTTGTTGATAGCCTCATCAAAGCTTACGGATTATGTAGATATATGAAGATATCAGCAGTAGAGCCAGCGTCTTACGACGATTTAACTTCCTTCCATTCTTCTAGTTACATAGATTTTTTACGGGAAGTAGATGTATCTGATGATTTGGAAAAATTCGACGAAGAGGATTCAGAATTTGGTTTAGGTAGATTACATTCTATGGCTACTTATATTCGTATTTTTCGCATGTACATAGTAAATAAAGTTCTCTCTCCTTCATGTGCCTGAATCACCTAAACAGGATACGATTGCCCTCTTTTCGAAAACATTTATAATTTTGCGTCCTTGATTGGAGGAGGATCTTTGACTGCTGCTAATTTTTTGATCAATAAAGAGGCCAAAATCGCAATCAATTGGTGCGGTGGGTGGCATCACGCTCAGAGGTATGAATTTCTCAGAGAATGAACTTCATATTAATTTCCCCTTTGTAAGAGTGCAGAAAGTGATTCTGGTACTTTTTTTAGGGATGGAGCTGGAGGTTTTTGTTACATAAACGATATAGTTTTAGCTATTCAGAAATTAAGAGAAAGCTTTGACAGAGTATTGTATATAGATCTGGACATTCATCATGGTGAGTGAGAATATTTAAATAATTTAGAAAGAAAGCATTAACGTGATTAGATCTCCATTTTTATTTTAAGTTAAAGTAGACTATGTCCCAAATTTTTTCCATATCTCCCCCAAATATTCTTAATATCAATCTTTACTTATTATAGGTGATGGAGTTGAAAATGCATTCTCGTTTTCGCCAAAGGTGATGACAGTATCATTTCATAAGTATGAAGCAGGTTTTTATCCCTGCACTGGTTCTTTGAATGATGTAGGTTTTGGAAAAGGAAAGTATTATTCAGTTAATGTTCCTCTACAAGATGGCATCACAGATTATCAATATTACTGTTTGTTTGAAAGGTATGAAGGTTTCCCTAGTTAGTTCTTGAAATACTTAATTACTTCTCAAATTAATCATGTTTTATCTCATCTTCATCAGAGTTTTAAGCTTGGTGATGAATGCATTTGCTGCTGATGCCATTGTGGTACAATGTGGTGCTGACAGTATTAGTGGAGATCCAATTGGAACTTTCAATCTTACTCCTAAGGGAATTGGGAAATGTGTGGAAAGAATTTTAAGTTACAAGCTACCAACGTTGTTTCTTGGTGGAGGTAACATGCTTTATTTTTTGATTTATCTGTTTATACTGATAATTACTAATGGTGAAACTTATACCCTTAACTACTTCTCCGTAAAAATTTCAAATCAAATTATATATCAGAATTAAATTATATTTTAGGAAAATTGAAAATCATTTGATAACATTTTATAATAAATTGTAAATTCTTACTTGTTAAACAGTGGTGCTTTAATTTCTCATCTTTGAAGTAATTCATAAGGCGAAGTAATGATTGTTTTGGTTTACATTGTTTATCCTCATATCATTTAAGTAACAATTGGAAATCTGTGCATAAGTTCTTCAAAGTTCCAAAACTAACATACAGTTGGCAGAACATGTAAACATTGATACTAAATGTAAATCACCAATTAAACTCAGTATTGTATATTATCAATGCATTGAAGTTTATAGCAAAGAATGGGTTGGGTTCATTTGTATTTATTTTATGTTACTTGCATAAGGTACCCTTTCCAACTTCAATGCTCTCTGACATGTTGACTATTGCTTCCAGTATCTACTTAGAAAAATGCATATGATTGATCATTCATTTTTTGTAGCAACGTTATAAATCTGTAGAGATTTTTTGCAAACTTTGTATGTTTTTATGATTTTTTTAGTTTTCAAATGTCAGCTGTGATGTGATGTATTCAAGTTGAATGACTTTTTCAGGTGGATATAATATTACCAACACAGCCAAGTGTTGGACATATTTGACTTCGGTAATTCTTAGAAAAACGTTACCCACTGACATTCCAGATCATTTGGTAAGAATTATATTTTATATGTCCTATTCAAATGCAATATTTGTGTTTGTTTAATGCCAATAATATTTTTGTTGCAGTATTTTACCCGTTATGGACCAGATTTTGATTTGGAAATTGATGCAGGCTTGAGGAAAGATCATAATACCATTCCTGAACTCCAGAATATAATTAAAACTATTACCCAGAATTTGAGCAATTTGATGTGATTTGTTTTATATTATTGTTTATAATGTTTGTACCTCCTCAAGACTGAATTGATTGACAGCCAACTTTTGAATTGTCTCTATGTTTTGTTAAAGTGTCTATTTCAGTAATTCACTCATAAGGAAATGAATTTCAGATGAAATTTTGTTTTTATAAAAATGGTTTTAAACCTATTGATCTTTTTGTTAATGGAAAAATATTTTGCTGAAGTCATTCATTTGCTCTACTATGTAGATAGCATATCTATTCTTTCAAGATAATCTCATTTTGTGTCTCGCTGAAAGCAATATCTTTCTGTGGGATTTTTGATAAATTGGAAGATGTATTAGGTAACTTTGTGAATAAATCCAAGGTGCTCACAGCTCTATAATAGGTGGGACTTTGAAGAGCCAAACAGCCAACAATTGTTGGTGGTATGTGATATGTGGCACCTACCAAGAATATCATAGCCCCTCTAAAGAAGGAAGTGGAATTACCTTTAAGGGCTATATGTGGCCTTACTTTATTTTTTGTTATTTTCATATAATTGTTGTTATATATTTTCCCATTATCAAAATTTTAGACTTATGTCAATAAAACTTAACTTACGTTTTTGTTGTGGTTGTTTAATGATTCAAATTTGCTGTTGGAGAAGTTTGCACTAGTTGGGCCTCACCTTGAGTATGCATATAGTGAATCGGATCCTTCTGCAAAGAATTTTATTCATAAATTAGAAACAGCACAGCAAAAGGCTATTTCTCAAGATTTGCTACACATCTGAGTGTAATGTATGTACATGATTTAGAACACAGAATTGGAATATTTAGAAAATTTAAACTTAAATAAAGGCTTAATTTATTCATTAAATTCTGATAAAGTATGCTCTTTACAGTTGCTAGGACAAGTCACTTCAAGAATTCATTTTTTCAATTAATAGTATACAATGTTAAATAATTATGGAAGTAGAGTCATAGAGCATGCACCTCTTACTACATGTCAGAAGGGGACTTGCAGAGAACTTGTGTAGATGAAATGAAAAACAACTGGAAAGAACGTTGGATGCTATGAGTGTTCATTACCGAATCAGATGAAATTCTCATACCATTCAAAATTATATTTATGCAAACTGAGATAGCATTATTAGTAATTGCAGCCTTAAAGAGGAAAAAACCGATCATCTGCGAGACTGAAATTGGAATATGTATAATATATCCAATTTACATCGCAATTAGAATAACTATCTATTATATTAGAATAATAAGGGAAAATCTGTGTGATCCACTTTTCAGTAGATCCAGTGAAAATTGAATTTTAAGCAGGATAGTATTTTAATTGGGATGTGACAAATTTTTAATTTTCACTCATCAGAAATCAAATGGAGAGGTCTTTTTCATAAATGAGTGTTTTATGACTTAAAAAGGAATCTTTTTGGCTGCCTTCTCACTACATTTTTAAGACAGGTTAGCTTTTCACTAAAATAGTACCTTCCTTTGTAACCTTATTTTGGTCATTTTTCTCTTCTCCTCTATTCACTCTTAAAATGAAGGATTTTTTCTAGAAAGGCAATTAGGGAAGTATAACGAATTCTTATAATAGGTGAGAGGTGATCAAAAAGAATGAAGTCTTCCAGACTACACTCACCAGTTCACAAAACACTGCAATTCTATGATGGTTAATTTGATTTCTTAACAACATATGTTGTTAACAAATCTGTAGTATCTGGACTGCAATGTGTGGTTGCATACTTCTTAGGGATGAGAACCTGAAGTTAAAACTTTTGAATCCCACCCCAGAATACATCCCCAAGTAAATTTATGAAGGAATGAATCAATAATATTTCCTAATTGTGATGAACCCAATCCTTCATATGTGAACTTTGTGAGAGGGAAGGGGAGTAATAGCATCTGAGAAAATATCACTGCAATCACAAGAGAATAACTATGAATTAGGATGAAAAAATTTATTTATTCAGAAAAACATTATCTTTCATTGAGATATATATAGCACAGTACTCCAACCTCCACATACTACTTTTTTAAATTTACACTCTTCTTTTCCATGTATTGAAATTTTTGTAAGTGACTCATATAAGGTCCAGTCTGACAATCCTAACTGGCCATAGGCATTCCAGCCACAGCCCCAGGCATCTCCATCATCTGAAAGTCATGGATATAAATATAGAACTTACAAGAGGAATAAAGAGGCTGAAACAAATTTAGAGTAGTTAATACTTGGAATACAAAACCATCAATTGTTATGTAGAACTTTTGTATAATACTTTGATGCAACCTGAAATACACGATTCTCAGATATATAGAATGATAATGAGAAATGGATGATAAATTTCTACATGAATCCATAAGTTGTTTTAACTTACTGCACACATATTCAAAAGTAGCTTTTTTTCTCTCAAAGAGAAACAATACACACAGTGAGATGGTCTTTCTGTTAAAGATATTTCATCCCTTTTACACATCTTAAAATTGTATTCAGA
The DNA here is from genome assembly GCA_036926295.1 of Pachydiplax longipennis. Lineage (NCBI taxonomy): Eukaryota > Metazoa > Arthropoda > Insecta > Odonata > Libellulidae > Pachydiplax > Pachydiplax longipennis. Next base: position 15,800,384 of record JAVFKF010000001.1, on the reverse strand, counting down.
AATGAAGAGGAGCTACAAAAATAACAGTTAATAGCTACTGCTATGAATGCAGAATTTAATGTCAGAGTCATGGGAAAAAAAAGATTCCTGAGGAATGGAGGGAGTAAAATGAGGATATATTGGATTGCAGAAGTTACAACAGAGGCACATGAAGTCAATGGAACATAGTTTGACATAACTGGAAAAGATATAGATTAGAGACTATTAGATTAGATAGAATTAGAGACTGAAGAAAGTTACCATTGATGGAATGTAGTATGGATTTCTGATTTAATTGAATGGGTACATACAGGATGTAAAAGGAAGTAAAATAAAACAAGTACAAAAATTATAAGTACTTGGGCTTGAAAACAGTTCAGGAGGGTGTGAGGAAGTGTTTGAAGTAAGGATAAAAATGGGATGGAAGATTTGGCTCGACTTTTCATGAGTTATACATGACAAGAAACGCCCAAATGATAGAAAATAAAAATCTATAAGATTGTAGTGAGACTTTTGATGATATATAGCACAAATGTAGGCTATAAAATTTAGAAAAGGATAAAATAAATGGCTGAAATATGATGGATCATTTGCATTTCTGGTAGGGAACATGGAAGAAGTGAAGAGAGTGCAAGCAAATAAAAAGAAATGGTTAAGATGGTATATGTCTTCTTCCCAGTTGGAGAGAAAGAATAGAAGCAGACATGAAGAGGATAGGAGTGATAGAGGATGCAATGAACAGATATCCCTGGAGAAGATTATGTAAGGTTCCAATCCCTTACATAAGGGCAAAAACTGCAGAAGAAAAAGACTGTTGAAACAATTCTCATTAATATATATATATATATATATATATGATATTTACCATTTTCATATTTATAGTTGGTAACATGATTCAGAGAAAATCTCTATCTAGATGTTACATTACTACAAACATTATTATGGATGATAGTTACCTCTGACTTTTAATGATAAAAAATTTATACCTGTCAGGATTATGGTATGCCTATTCCCACAAGCAGCAGCTTTTATAGATATATCTTCAATACCCTGAGGAAACTTCATTGGCAAGGGAAATGCTTGCACGGTAACAACTTCTTCTTTAGGTTCCCTACATTGATTGCCTATGGCACTTTTCACATCTGCTCCTAATCCATAAGAAGCAAGTCCTTGAGTTATATCAAGCAACTTCTCACGGTTTTCACTGCATGGCATTCCAAGCTGCCCAGAAGTGTTCCAACCCCAGACATACACATCTCCAGCAGCTGTAACAGCAACTGAATGCCACCCACCAGCTGCCACACATATTACATTCAATCCTGAAATAGCATCTACCTCTCTTGGACTATCTTCATCTTCTAGTACATCATGTCCTAACTGTCCCCTCCTTAAATAAAAGGCATGCTTAAGTCCCTGTTACCAAAAGCAGAGGGTACTTAAAGAAACAGTATAAGATACGTTTTCTGTTCATAATTTCCAAAACGATTGAATTATATAAAAATAAAAGATTTCCAAAACAATCAACATAAGCACATTTATAAAACCATTACAAGAAATACCTTCCTGAGCCCCAGGAGTAGACTGTACAAATGTCGGTTAACATGAGGCAATGCTCAAACCCGCATGCTATCTCAGTAACTCTTCTTCCAGGAATAGGAAGCGCAGTTGGAATACTGTACACTTGCCCTGAAAAATAAGAAACTTCAACCTCAAAGTATTCACTTGCATTAAACCTAAATACCTGAATTACCAACATACCTAATTCACACAAAACTATGTTAATTTTATCATGACAGCAAGCCTGAATTATTCTATGCATTGTGGGTGATTCTTGTGCTCCTTCCAGATCAGAATGGGTTTCCGAATTGAGAAGTGGAGATATATTTTTCCAGAACCCTGACGTACGGTACAACCAGCAACAACCATCTTCAGCAATAAATAGGGCACACTTGGGAGAACAGGATCCCTTTAAATATGAAATGATGGTTGTATCAAGTATTCCCGCTTCTCATCCACTAAGTAAGCAGTTTCCTTACCTTATAAATTTTTTTGCCGTCAGGCAAAGACAATTCTTTCACCTTCTGAATCTCACCGTCGATAAAGCCGGATATGTAAGCTTTTGATTCTAAAAGTGATTAAGTATCATTAAAATATCTCATAACACACATGTGGTTTTAATATTCAAGTAAGATTTTAGTTACCGCTGATGTAAAATAGGTAATTCCAAGCGAGTGAAACGGAAGTAACTTGGAAGGGAAATTCTAAAGGGTCATAGATAGCAGTTTTCTCTACATTCTTATCAGGAAATTGCCGGAAACCATTGAAGCCGCAGTAAAGAGCCGTCATTAAGAATATGTACTGCTATGTACCCTATGCTATGCACGATTCAAATGGTACTTTGCTTATTCGTAATTTCGTTCGTCACGCGAAAGGAGTCATAGTTGCCGCGATACTCTGCAGATCGCGTTTGTGCCGTCTTTGTTTCTATAAACCTGTAAATTTCCATAAACTAGCAGGAAGGTGTATCATGGTGAGTACTTAAATTACCTTTAAGTATTCTGTGCAATAATTTCCCCGTTTTCGCTTATTTACGGTATTTTTTCTTTCTCAACTCAGGGTTTATTGTCCATCCTAAGAAAATTGAGATCATCTCCAGATAAAGAGTTGAGATTGTTACTACTGGGTCTCGATAATGCTGGGAAAACGACTCTGTTAAAAAAATTAGCTTCAGAAGACGTAACGCATATCACTCCAACGCAAGGATTTAACATTAAGTCCGTACAGTCTGATGGATTTAAATTAAATGTTTGGGACATAGGTGGTCAGAGAAAAATCAGACCTTATTGGAGAAATTATTTTGAGAACACCGATGTGTTGGTATGTGAATTTTCTAGATCCATCTATTGTTTATCCTAATTGATTAGTATTTATATTTAGCCATCGATCCACTAGAATTATATATGACCTCTATGTTTCCTGTTTGTCTTTATAGTCATAGTGGAGGACAGATTAAGGATTTCAGAAAGCAGAAATTAGTAGCATATCATTAATGACGTCGTGAAAAATATTTGTAATAGTATCTAGTAGCTCCTTTTGTTTTTAATATTTTCAGCATCCTAAGTAGTGTTAACTCGCAATGAGCACTATAATCTTTTTCGTGTTACATAAGATTTATGTGGGCTCATTCTTCCATCCAACATGTAATTCTAAATGAAGGTTTTGTATTCATATTATCATAATTTATAATTAATCGTTAAATTTTATGAGATACCATAGATTACATGGTAGTTTCTGCCTTCAGAGCAAGTCGGTTATACGGTCTGGCTGTGCCTCCCAGAATTTTTAAGGACATTTTACCCTATGCGAAGATGCAGTCTTTTTGAAATTAATATGTTTTTGAATTGTATCCTCAGATTTACGTAATTGATAGTGCAGACCGAAAAAGAATGGAGGAAACTAGTGTGGAATTGATGGATCTGTTGATGGAAGTGAAGCTCTCTGGGGTACCTCTATTAGTATATGCTAATAAGCAAGATCTCCTAAATGCTGCTCCTGCTTCGGAGATAGCAACAAGTCTTGGATTATTAACTCTAAAGGATAGAGTGTGGCAAATCCAAGCTTGTTCTGCAACATCTGGAGAAGGTGTTAAGGTGTGTTTGTGTCAAAAATATATGGATATTAAGCTAAAAATATTTAGAAGTATTCTTAAAATATTAAAATAATTTTCTAAAGTTATATAAAATTTTATATAGTTCATTTAATTTAATTTTATGAAAGCTCTAAAGAATAACATTATATTTCAACAGTTTCTTTTGTCCTGCGTGCAATATATCCACATGTCGAGTATTTTTATGAAGAGCAAAGTAAAAAAGTTAATAATGTGTCACTATTTACCTACAGGTAATCAAGGTAAATTCGAATTTTTAAAGTTGTATAGAGCAGTGTTTTCCAACTGGTAGGAATTAAAACTTGTAAACAGTACTTAAGGAGGCTACTTTCAATTTACTTGTTTATCAATTTTTATTTATTTTCAATCATTACAATTGGTTCCCCTAAAAGTGTCACTTGTACACAAACTGTTAATGACCAGTCTATACTGGTGAAAAAGGTAGGTAATAATTCAAACTCAAACTTTCCTTTTTTCTTTGGTGTGGCTTGGTTTCTCTAACGAAAATAAATATGTGATGCCGAGCTAAAAAAATGTCAGGAAGTATAAGTGTAGAAGATATAACATAAAACTGACCTATATCAGTAAAATACATGTATGAAAGCCTTAACTTTCGATAGAATATATTTTATAAGACTGGATTTCTTGAGGAAATACTGGTTTAGTTTCCCTATGATATTGCCATCTTATGGCAATCATGTGTTACACAATCAAAAGCCTTAAGTAAGGCTTTTGATTGTGTAACACATGAAATACTCTTTGACAAATTAGAATATTATGGTATAAGAGGGAAAGAGCTTGATATCATTAAGTCTTATCTTGACAAACGCTGTCACACTGTTTATACAAATGGAGAACGGTCTTCAAGCTCTGTCATCACCAATGGAATTCCTCAAGGATCTGTTTTGGGACCCCTTCTTTTCTTAATAATGATGAATGACCTAAAAAGTAATGTCAGATCTAAAACTATGATATATGCAGATGATGTGACAGTGTACGCCTCAGGTGATAATCCTAAGACAATGGATCTTCACATGTCGGAGGCTATCTCTGATACTGCCAATTGGTTCTCTGCCAATAAGTTTTTGCTTAATGAAAATAAAAATCAATCTCTTGTCTTTACTTTAAAGGAAATAAAACAGGATTTACAGTCTGTGAAGTTATTAGGCTTTCATCTGGACCCAAAATTGTCATGGGATGTGCATACTAAAAGTATTCACAGCAAATTATCTAGAGTTGTTTTTGTGATAAGAGCTCTGAAGGCTAAGGTACCAAAAGAGTATCTGCGTAATGTATATTTTGCATTATTTCATAGTATTCTACGTTATGGTATTTGTATGTGGGGCAATAGCCCTGGAATCAACAAAATACTGTTGACTCAGAAAAAGGTAATGAGGATTTTGGCTGGGGCTAAAATCACAGAACACTGTAAGCCTATCTTTCGTGCAGAAGGTATTATGACTGTCATAAATCTATATATATATGAGGTACTTGTGTATACCAAAGTCAATGTGACTAAATTTCAGGTAAGAGGTGATATTCACCTCCATAATACCAGAAATGCTTATAAAATTGATGCACCCTTGTGTAGACTGTCTAAAACAGCAGAACATCATCGTGTAACTGGTATAAAACTGTACAATAAGTTACCAAAGAAATTGCAAGCTGAACCAATCAATAGGTTTAAACCTACCATATCATCCTGGCTAATAGAAAATCCGTTTTATTCCATTATGGAGTTTTACGAAGTACCCATGTTAATGTAATGTGTATTTTTATTTTAATTTTTTTGTACTTTTGACAAGGTCCTTTGCTACTCTTTGTATGGCTTTTTCGACTAATAAAATATTATTATTATTATTATTATTATTATTATGGGATATCTTTAAGTGATTTTTTAATATTGATAGTTAATTTATAGTTTTATCCATACTGAAAAATATTTCTTATAAATAACATACTGTAACATTTTTTCTAGGATGGTATGGAATGGGTCTGTAAAAATGTAAAGGCAAAAAAGAAATGAACCAATTCTTCTGCCCTTTCCTAGTCACTAATGAGGCTGTGCTACTAAAGGATGACACCTACTCAAATTGTAAAGTCTGGAAACCAACTGAGGAAATGCAGATAACTTGAACAATGATTTCATCCGTCCATGTTAAAGTATGGCATTACTAAATCTGGAAGAATTTTCAGTATTATTCTTGCAATTGATTTATTTTGTTGCATTTTGTATGTACAGTTGTTTAGGTGTTAACTGTTTATTTTAATTTAAATGTATGTTACATAATTTTTGTAATCTTATTTATGTATATTTTTGTATCCTGACAATTTGTATGATTTTTACTGTATTCAAGTTCATATTTTTGTGGCAATATTTTAGAACATCACTTTAACATATCAAGCTAAATATTGCTGTATAACATGAAAGAGATTATATAGTATTCTATGAAATATTTTTATCATATATTTTAGGTTGCTAATGTAAATTATTTCTTTTTCATAACGCATATTCTCAAGTTTAAAACTAAAACTCAGTCAAGGAATTGCATTTAAAATATTCTCAGATTATTTCTTTGACTTTAAATTGCAAAACCTGCTTTTCTTTCTTTAGAGGAGCTACAAGTATTATAAAATACTAGCAAATTGTGCATAGCTTAAAAATGTGAAAACTTCTGTCTTTCTTCATTTTTAAAAAGATATGCAAATTTAAACATTTCTTATTCATATATTTATGCACGCACAAGCATGATTCTATATATTTATACTGAAGGAAGGTTAGTTACAAATTGTCTGTTGCACTTTGAATTAAAATTTCCTTTGTAAAGAATTTCTTTTACTCGATAAAATTTCAATGTATTTTCATAATGTGCACAATCTCCTCAGGGATTCTCGAGTTTAATGTTTCATTACTCTATTTATTATCTTGTTGACATTTCTTTCTTGCTAAATATAAATTTAGTGATCAGAAATGTGCCTTAAAATGTATGCTTACACACATTGAATGTGAGTAGTTCAATTCTCTTTTATTATTATCTGCACTTTTTTGCATCATTATTTTCATAACATTTTTTGTGTATATTTACACAGGTTGCCATTCTTGCCATATCCATTTACAAAAATCTTTGTACAGAAAACTTGGCTTTATTTGTTGAAAGATAATGAGAATAAATAATGAAAGAAGATGTAGATTACTATAGATTGGAATGCAATACATTTTAATGTGAAAATTTGTTTGTTGAATGTAATAGCGTTTTTATTATGAGGTCTGTAAACTTGGTTATTTACTGTTTACATATATTTTTTCCATTTGCTATGTTAGCATACATCATTAAACATAGAGAGCTGGTAATGGTGCTATAGCACTTCTTCTGCCACTAATAGACTGATTTGTTTTAGTTCTTTATGTTATTTCTATAAATAAAGTGTTTCCACTTCTTTAAATTGAACAACAGTATGTGTTATTTGTGGAGACTCTATCAAACAACCCACCCAGAAGATTCTTTAAATTTATTCCAGAGAGAATACTATGGCCAACAATTTAATAGTTGCTTCTGCCATGGATATATTGGACTAGAACTACTTGTATTAGTCAGCATTTCAGAAAGATGAAACCCTGGGGAACACAAGATCCCTTAAGATGTTTTTCAATTTTGTTAATTTGTGATTCAGACAGTGTGGAGTAATTAACATCTTAGAGAATTATATCAACCAGCTTTAGCCATATCATTTAATATTAGACCTAAGGAGTTCCATAGTTACTGAGGGAAGGCCTACATAAGATCATAGGAAATGTATGGTAGGACTGATCTAGCAACAATTTCTTCCTCAGAAAATTTTGCATAACTTGTCTAGGAAGGAGAAATTGAAAATTTTGAATCTTCTAATGCAGATGCAAAAAACGCTGATGTATAAAGTATTTGAGAATATGATTAAATAGATATAGTAAAGACCATATCCTTCATTATGCATATAAAATGCATTTTATATTTTGCATAGACAAAAAAACCTCTGAATCTTAGTTTTAAGACCCTTAAAGTCAGCCATAATTTTCAGGAATAAATTGTATATAATATGCATTCAAAGATGGCATTTTCTCAATTCTAACTTTTCGTATGTTAAGAATTTAAAGTTCAAATCCAGGGAATTTTTTAAAATATTTCTACGTAAATATTAAATGGTAAACATTTGATTTTTTTAATCCTCATAATTTTAAATAAACCAACAAAGAAGCAGACGGCCAAAATAAATTAATAAAGTCAACATTTTAGATAGACACCAAGTAAGGAAGACAGCCTTATTTTAGCAATTTTTAGAACAAACTAAAATTTATCTCAAGAGAATAAATGTCCATAAGATAAATGAAAGATGCAATAGTTTTAACAATTTATTAAAAAACACTCAAAGAATTGGTCAAGGTCAGTTTTCATGTTAATCAATTATTATACAATGGTAGGTAAATTTCTAGGTTGCTTTATAATTCACTATGTGCATATTCTGTGGTAGCTTTTTGGTCTTCAACATGGAATTCAACACAGTCACCTGGGTATTTTACCTGAAAATGTTTGAATTGGATTATTTATGTGATTTTATTACATTATACATTTGTGCATATTTTACTCATACATACTATACTATTTCTGTTACTATCTGAAGGAACATTTGCTCGATAAAAATATGAATAAGCAATAACAAAAAACTAAATGAGGAAAATAATTATTACTAAGATTACTAAAAGAATTTCATTGAAGTATGATAAAATGCCAAGTCAATAGGCGTAACCACAAAGGCTGACAGAAATGATCATTAAATCAAAGAGCTAGCTTGAAATCAAGCTTCAATGCCAGTATATTCTGAAATTTGTTTATGAAAGTAGATAAGCTATAGAATCTCCCCAACAGAGGTTCAAAAATATTTTACCCAAATTATGCTAAAATTTCAGAATTCTTTTTCAAAATTTCATACTGTAACTCATATGATCAATAATGGTTTTAAAAAGTATGATATTCAGAATGTAATGAGATAAAATTTTAGAAGCAGTCTTTGTGAAGAAACCTCCAAACTTGAACTTAGATTTCAAAGACATGGCTGCCATTGAGAAAAAGGTTATTCAAAATTTATTTCATTCAACACATTTTCATCCCAACATGTATCATCTAATGTTTCTTATTCCCAAAGAAATAATAGATTAGAAATCACATAACATGAAAGAAGGAAATTAAATTACTTAAAAAGTCTATAATTTTCATTTACCTCGCAAATATGTTCATCCATAATGGCATCATAAAACTTCCAAAATCCAAGTTTTTCTGATGGGTTTGACAGGAACCATCCAGCAGCCAAACTGAAAATGATATTGTATGATAAGTAATTTATTGCTTTGAAATATTCATGGATTAGTTCAGCTTTTATATCAACAATTATTTTCATAGAGAAATTTAACCACACCACCTGGTTCCACGCCTGGTTGATAAAAAGGAGAGGATTAGCAACCTCAATAAAAAAGCACAATTCATCACGCGCTGTTGATATTACCATATGAGACACTTACACGAATATGATTTACTTTCTTGATGCTTTGTTTATTTGAACAATCTACTACCCAATGTAAACAATTATAAGAAATCAAGGAGATGAACAAGAATTGGATAGAGCCTATAGACTTATGTGAGATTAGTTATGCATTTAGAGGAAACTTTCATGGTGATAAATATAGGATAATATATATCAGAGAAGAAAGAAATGAATGGGATGGTGTAGTGATAGCAATCACTTTTAGCTCAAAATGGGCAAATTTTAATACATGCACTATATTTTATATTATATACTGTATTACATATATTGTTATGGCAAGAATAAGCTTGAAACAATCAAATATGGTGATTATGGAATTACAATTCCCAATCAGCAATGCTGATGAATATGACCTCAAGAAAATAAATAAGCAAATGAATGAATTTTTTAAGGTAAGATGAAACGGATGAAAGAGGAGAAAGTTTGGTTGAGTTTTCTGAACAATATGAGATGAACGTGGAAAGCTCCTTTTTGAGGTCAAAAAGAGAAACAGATACATGGGAGAGGCAGTTCATTGAGGAAAGCAACAAACTTATAACGTAGTAGTAAAACGAACAATCTAAATATTTAATAAAATCTTGTCCTCTTACACTTTTATGAGGCCTTGGAAAATTAAAATTTTGGACCTTTTGGCTTTTTGGGTCATGAGTAACCAGGAATGAATGTAGACATACCCTAAAATTATTCATGGCAAAACTCATTAGAATTAAGGAAATCAAAAGAGATGTAAGGAAGAACCAGTATATAGAGACATAGAATTAGCCATTTATCCACTTTCAAGGTAGTTTCAATGGATTAATAAATAATCGAGAAGGAATTGATTGAGGAAATTTCAGTAAAGGTACTGTTGATGCAACAAAAGTCATACTCAGAAAGAGACAGTTGGGATTAAAGAAAGATTGGATGACTGAAGAAATATTGAAATTAATAACTGAGAGGAATTAAAATGGAAGGAAAGAAATGTTAAATCATGCAGAAAATTAACGTGTGAAATCACCAACAATTGCAGACTAGAAAAATAAAAATGAACTCAGAAGATAGTTGAAGACATTGAAAAAAGATACTAAAAGAGAGCAAGTAGATTAAGCTTTTTCAAAAACAAATTCTCTCCAATAGAGACCAAGAACTAAATATATTGTCTTTACTCTCCGACTTACAGTTAGTATACTTGCCAACTGCCAAACCCTCTAAGTTCATAAAGCTACTTCGGAACACAAACTATTATTTCCATAATTGTCTATCTGATAAAAACTGCTTCATTGTGGAGTGAAATTGACTCAAATTAAGTAGCTGAGATGCTTTATTTGAGCAAAAAAGTGGACCATTCATCAAAAACCATCTCAACTGAGTTTTACTGTACTAGTCTCCATTTTGAACTTTGTTCCCTCAGCAAATTACTTGCTTCGGCAAATCATCAAGGGGGTCCTTAACACCTCTAACTGGATCTGCTAATACAATTTTCTCTCCATCATAGTACTGTTCTAATTAACAGAAAAAGTTTCTATAGACAATATTCTGAATATCATATACAGAAAAATGAATCAAACATTACACTAACATAAGTCTTCTTTAGTTTATAACAATAATATCCCAAGAAAATGAATTTCACTCCCCCCTTTTGTGATTGCTTCTGGATTTGCAACTGACTTACAAGCTTTGTCAAGTTAAAATATAGAAAAACATGATAGATACCTAGAGCATGCAATTTCAAGCAAAAATATTCTCTTTACCCTTCAAAGTCTAATTCTCTGACTATATGCTTGAAACAATAATAAATAGAAAATGATGGTCATCAAGACATTGTCAAAAAAATTAAGAAAAAATATATTTTCATACTGAATGGATTCATTCATTCTGTAAATATATATTTTTTCTTGATCGACACTTATTTCACGCCTTAATTTGCAGATAATTAATTCAATTTCAATAAATAATAATTAAAAATTGCACTGATCCTTCAAATAAAATTGCATTGCTATTTTCCTAGATCTATTGATGAGTTTGAACGAGCGACAGCAAGACTAGGAATCATCACATATCACGCAAAGAAATTCGTTTAATTGTATATTAGCGGCATTTATGAAATTTTAAAAATTAAGAAACAACTTAAAATATGGATTAAGTACTATACGGTCACTGAATTTGTCTAGGGTCAGAGAATAGATTAATCTGATTCAGCAGATTATTTCTACACAAATCCGTAAACGTGGAACTTTCAGATTCCTTCATAAGTCGGATTCCATCCCGGTTTTGCGTTACGTTACCATGCGGCACCTGCTCTAAGAATCCCAATATTTTCCAAGGGCGATGTGAATGGGTGGTTGACCTCTCTCGCTACGTGTCTACCGTTATGCGAAGCTGAGAGTGAGTGAACGTGCTAATATACGGAGGAAAAGTGAAAAATATCTCTTAAGTTCGGCATTAACACAGTTTTTAGCTATGCTCTTGCTGTTAACCGAATGCAACTTCCGGACACTTAGAGCTAATAATAAGCATTAAAAAGTTTTTTCTTCAGCTGAGGGACTAATGCGAAATAGGAACAGCATCCCGACCACGTTGCATCCACCTAAGACACCCGCGTGAAGAGAATCTAATTATCATGTCACTAAAACTGATTCAATTGGTGACTCGCTCACGAAAACAACCGGAAGCTTCAGCTGCAGCGAGAATCTTTGTCAAATGCATCATCTTAACCAAACAGAGAACACATCACTGCAAACACGATGCTGATTTAATTTCAGATCTGAAACTATCGAAAAATCTTTTACTAAAATTCAAGCAACAAAATAAAAGAAAATTTTCTTATATCCATTAGTAAACATTCTTCTGTAGGTTATCATGAGAGAAAGAAGTTTCGTCGATACCAAAATTATCGATGCCTTAATTTGAAGGAAAACAAAAAGATAATCTGTGAAAATTGAAGTAACGACGTCAAAATGTTGTCATATGAATTAATCGAGAAAATAATTCCGTACGGAATGAATTTTTATAGCCAGAAAAAATATAGGTGATAACTTCGTAATTCTGCTCATTAAATTACATACATAATATATATAAAGATTTGAACAATTCATTCTGAAGATTCTAACTTACCTATACCTTCTTTAAGAAAACTTACGCAATTCTTCGCTAACATCAACAACTGAAAACTTAAAATATTGGAAGAAACAAGAAAGTAATAACTATGTCAAGTCTGGTTGAACTTCGAAGATTCCTATACAGGTCAAATTCGCGATTGGAAGATATCATTTCCTGGACGACTTCCTAGATGCCTTCATCCTATGTTCATTGCTCTAAAATGTTCAACTACTCGTCCAATCAACTTCCGCGAATGATGACAACCGCAAACATTCGCCGAATGGAAAACTTTCTTTCCGGCAACTCCGGGTCAATGACTACGGTTCATCTTAAAAATGAGATAACCTCATGACGCATCGGAGATACCCACCTGGTTACTTTGGTGACGACTGGTTTGAGGCCCACGCGCGGGGCCTTCTTGCTCTTCCTCTGGCTCGATGAAACCCCGTCTTCCTGCTCCTCCTGACGGTTTATGGTGCACATGATGTTCAAGGCGCAGCTTGGGCGCTTCTTGGCGAATTTGTACGCCCTCCAAACTCTTAAGGTTGGCTCTATAAGTTCCTCGCTCACCGCTTCCGCTAACCGGTCCTCAACCTGAGATAACACGAGTTAGCAAATTTTAGTTTCATAAAGAAGTACTCTAAGTTAGGTCAAGTTTATAGTTTTTTTAGCTGAGGGATAAACGCCCCGACGCATTGGGCGTTCATATTTATATATTTATATTTTTGGGCGTGATTTAGTAGAGGGACTTGGTAATTCCAAGTTGATGAAATATTTATTTACAGTTTTTCGTACAAAAAAGTGAACTGAAAAGTCGGCTTTGTGTGGCAAATTAGTTCCAGTCGTTAAAATAAAACAATATTCCTAACTTGTCGCAAAAGTAAATTAGTGGAAAAGTTTCAAGGCAGGATTAAGGTTGTCAAAAATATCTTAATGGGAATCTTTTTCCCCAATTTTTAAGAAGCATCAAATTCGTAGTAGCATGGGCAAGGTCTTGGGGTTCCGCATGGTAGAATCACATCTCATATTTATGTACATACATATTTCTAGTTTTTTATTTTCGAGATATTTCAGAGCTATTTATGTATTTATGTATGAATATGTAATTTTCTTATGGACTGGAGTTCCAAAACAATAGGGAGATACTCCAAATAAATGGTTGAAAAACTCAGGCCCAAGAGCATGAGAAAGCGAAAAAAGATTTAGAAATTCTTAGACTGCCAAAGTCGGTAAAGGAAGAGAGAATGATCTTTATTTACATGACTAAAATAATTCAGTACCCAAGGTTTCGTATCTAAATTGGCATAAGATATTAAATCTGTTTTTGCTGTGATTCGGAAGGAATTTCTACGAATGCATTCTTTATGATCTTACCTGTCGTGGACTCATTCTCGCCAAGGCATCTAGCATTGCGCTTATTCCGAATCCCTTGGACTTTTTGCCACTCCTGAGATCATCGAAACCAAGGAACTTCTTGACGTAACCGACAGCTGGGTTGATGTAAATACCCGAATCCAAGTTCTGAATGCCGAGCATTCGCCGTGCCCCCACGTTCACAAGACGTGCTATGGTTTCTTCAATCGGCAGATCCGTTGGATCGAAAGAATCTTCGCCCAAAACCTGGAATTGTAAAAGGATAGGAAGCCATTCAAAAATAGATATAGGTGACACAGAATATCTTAAATTACTAAGTAACAACATCCAGATTTCATTAAATGCTTTATTATTGTAACCTATCCTTCCTCAAAGATAATATTAATAAAAATTGTTTTAATAATGTTAACTTTCTATACAAAACACCACACGATTAAATTTATATACCTCCACAATCATTCTCACTAGTCACAATCAGACCTAATCATGGCAGTAATAAAAAAATTATAGTATAAGAAAAAAGTGCTACAGGCAATTTTGAGAATATTCCATAGAAATATTCGAATAATATAAATATAAAAATATCGCTATAATTAGCATATTTGCAGTAAAGAGCTTTAAATCGAGATGAAATGGAAGGGGATGAGAACCAATTTCCATTTTTCTATTTTTATATGGGCAGAGAAAACGATTCATCAAATAGTTATCCTTTATAGGTGGTTGAGTTACATGTTTATCTCGGTGAAATAAATACATCTCGTGGTTATCAGGTCGAAAATACCTTCTGTAAGTTTGTTCCATTGATGTAACTTTTGTATAGCCAAATACAACCTGTCTGTTTAATGCCAATATTCAAGAGTTGAAATATTTAACGTCCACCGAATCACGAATAAAAAAGACGTTATTTCTTTCACAATTAGCTTACAGAAGAAATCATGGTAAAAACCAATGACTTGGTTCTTCACTAGTCAAAAAGTCTTCAAATTTTATTAATTCCTCAATTTACGATTTCCTTTGTTTATCATACGAATCAAAATTAAATAATTCCGTAAGATTAAAATCCCAGTAATTAAATTTCATCACGCGCAATCAGTTTCAGTTAACCTGCCTTCTAATTAATTGTAATGTTTCCTAACCATTCCGAAATTTGCCTCGGTCTGCTGAACTTGAATCTCTTGCTATAATCTGAAAGAATATAAATCCGGTATCTTCAAGTGGCATTACTCCCAAGATTATTTTTACAGAGCTCAAAAGATATCTGCCCCGATAAATGAAAAAGCCAACTGCAAATGGTTCAATTGAATGCTAAGAAATGAACAGTACAAAAGGAGTGATCAGGATTGGCTTGAAAAAATCAAGCTTTTTGACACGTTTATCATCGTGTACATGGTAATTTGAAGTACGGGACGTCTTCAATAGCAATTAGAGAGCTCAAAGCTTATTTTGAGCCAATTGCATCATCATAATCGGTCATAGTCATTCCGTTACTTTTTCTCATACCACCCTCTCTTAAATAAATTGACGCTGTGCATGAGGGTATTTTCAGTACCTCATGAATTTTTATTCCGCATATCTTACTCCTGATATGAAAACAATGGAGGTCGAATTCAAGCTTTCTTTCGTACTAAATAGAATCACTGCGAATTTATGTCGATGCAAAGACACGCACTGAAAATTATTCCCCGAATCCAACGGGAGAACAACTCCCACGTGGGAGTGGCACATAGCTTTAAACAGAGAATGCGCGACAATTTTTGGAAAAAGACGATTAAAGAGATTTATAGTCTTACAGTTAGACAGAGACAGTTAAAGAGCGTGTCCTACACAGGTAGGAAAAATGATCCAAGCATGAAGTAAGAGGCGATTTGGACGTGCTCGTGGACGCCAGATGTAATCTTGCAGCCTAAAGTTGGCATGAAGGGAAACAATCTCTCACTTGCGTGCATTTCCCGAGTGGTAAATAAGCTATTCTTCCGGTGATTCGCGTGCTTTCCGGCCGTGATTTTTATGACATACCCTTCCCTTTGTCATTCCGAAACGATGATTCGCTAAGAGGACAAAGCTAACTGCTGCCCCAGAAAACTACGAAAGAACGATTTAACCGCAGAAGCTCACGGAAATGATCACATTCCATAAATGCATCGTCTGTGACCTGCTCCCTAACAGTTCTCGCAATTGAAACGCATTTGTGCGAGGATGAATGTCATCCATAGACAAGAAATTCCGGGATATTTCATTTTCAGTTACTGAAATGAAAGCAATGAGACTGTAACCGATGGTACTAGAATGTTACTTATTCTGAGAGAATTCATTTTTTGAAATTTAAACGAATAAATGTTAATGAAGAGAGAATTTCTCTCGACCTGTTGTCGGGATCTAAATTGAAAACCTTCATTTTTGGGCTGATTTAGATTCTAATTCATTGAATCAAATCTTAGAAATAGAAAAAGAATTCTCCGCATGTTCTGCAGATTTAATGAACCAATTCACCTACTCAGGTGGATGTAAATTCAAAGATAAAGCGTCATAATCTTATTCAATGATATTATTATATTATATACTATATCATATTTTCCAGGAATTAACTATAAAAGCTTATAAAAGATTTAAAATAAAAAATATTTCAAATAAATTGACTTGTTGAATGACAATTGAATAATTTATATACAGCCAAATAGCATTTCCATCGGTGCTATTCCAGCTTGACTTTGACATTCAGCTTATAGGTTGCCTTCTGTTTTCTTTCGAACTAATTCTTTAAAGATAGATATTTTCCTTATATCAGGTTGTTTTTCCGTACCTTATATTCTTAAACATTATTTTAAAATACAATTAAGTATTAATTTTATATTCATTCGCCTTTAATTAATAAGAGAATACACAAATGATTATTTTACGTAATTAATAAGTTTTAGCCATGCTGTTTGAGTTTCTGCATGTCAGGAGCGCATTATGAGTTGAAGGTTCACAACTCAAAGGTCGCTTTGAGGCCTCCCCAGAGGATTATTAAACACAAAAGAAGGGCAAAAAGTAACTTTAGAAGAACGAAGGACAAAATGAAACTAAGAAGAAGTATGATAGGTCAACTTGGAGGTCGATCAATCAACCTCTATCGATATAAAAGATAATCTTACAACTAAGCTAATAATATAATTAGCTATTATAATAATTTTAATAACATCCATATAAACAGCTTCCGTATTTTAATGCCATGAAACAGAAAATAAAGTTTGCCCAAAAATTTCGAGCAGACGCTTTAGATCTTCATCTTCATTTTTTAACTATATAAATCTCTCAAAATTTTTATTATGGACACGTATCTTTTTTTCGACGCAAATACTTTGTATTTTACATTGAGGACTACTCAAGGAAAAGACATAAGATGCTGCATTTTCTAATTGTTAAAGATATGTAAATCTTATCCTCTTTAGATCGCTTTCGAGGTCAAGATCACTCTTTTCCCGTAGCGGTCTTCTATTTCCATTCTGTGTTTATCTTATTGATTAAATATTTACCTGAGCGCTCTGAAGCAATGTAGCTGCCGTGCCGGTAGCCATGCTAATAATCCTCTTCCTAGATTCGGGCTTGGCCGCATAAACGGCCCACCTTGCCACGAAAGAAGAGGCCCCCCTCACCCACCTCCTCCTGAAGGAGGCGTTCTCCAGGGACGCCATAACCCTATCAGAATCGAATCGACCCTCAGAGTCTAAGAACAAGGAAAGGGTAGCTCCAAGGCCACTCTCCTCCAGAAGCTTTCGTGCTGCATCCGACCTCCAAAGGTTATCCCACTGCTCCTTCAAGCCAGCCCACAGAGGAGGCAGTAGCATAGACCAAGGGCTTTGATGGTCATCCTCTTCAACGGTATTTGTTTCCACTCCCCGTTCCGCCCTCGGATGCGCCCTACCGGAGGCCTTCTGGTTGTTCGTTGTCTGCAGAAGTAAGGGAAGGAGATTGAGGAGTCCTGCTCCTGCTCCTCCAGAATCTCTGCCCTGCTGTCCAGCCATGACGCTAGACGCAAGGCCTATCAAGGATTCCATGTCTATACCACCACTGTCACCACCTCCAGTTCCACCACTTTTGCCACTGCCTGCCAACATATCCACGAAATTACCTATGGTGTCTGCATCGATTCCTCCACCCCCTTTTCCGGCAGAAGAAGCAGCCAGCAGACTTCCGATACCCGATAGAAGTTCGGCTCCTCCCGAACCGGAAGATCCTCCGGATCCTGCAAACATGTTGCCCAACTGACCTATGAGGGCCTCGCCCAAGTTTTCTCCACCACCACCCTTACCACTGAGGGACTCCTGAAGCAGAGCCCTTGCCACATCCGCCAGCGGATTGGACTCATCAGCGGCCACGGCACCCTCCGAGAATACGGCCGTGGACAACAAAGTCAACGCTATCCAAAATCGAAACATTTTTCAAGAGCGCTATAACCTTCACAGACGTTCAAAGATCGGCTTCCATTAAATAGTCCAGAGTAGGTTACAGCACTTTCTTCCAAATCGTCCAGCTGATGAAATCCCTGACGAATGGCGTTGAGATACGTGTCACCTGAGGCACCGAGACACGAACGACCTCACGGTTGGAGCCGAGACGTAGGACTGGCCGTTACGGTAAAACCGAAACAGCCTTTAAGGAAGACTACCTTTTTCCTCCCCTCCTCGCGCTGTCATTGACCCTTGCTCACCGGCCTTAGCACTCCTCTCGAATCATCTCCCTTCCATTCTTCTACACTCAGTGAGTCAGTCAGGTAGGCAGACTCCGAAAAAAAATAGGCCCCGAGGGAAGTTTTAAGAGCCATATCTTGTACGATGCTATCGGAATCTATTTCCTCTTTTCGCATTTTTCGGAAAAATGTCTCCATTCACTTAAGGGATGTGCTGCCGCCGAGTTTATTTTCCTCGTAAGATGCTTCCCCCCTTCGTCAGGTTGGCCCCTTTTTTTGGGTTTTTTTTTCCGTTAAGAGAATCTTCGTGATCCTAGGTCGTCGGATGGTTGGAATTTTTAGGGAGTCGTCGACGTGCGTTGGCTCAAAGTATGAGAAATTTTCGTTGTGTTTGAAAATAATTTTTTCTCAGGATTTCTCCGGGAAACTCTCAGAAAAAGATCACTCATTTGAAATTTTCTGAAAAGTTGCTTTGATAACCTTCGGGGGTACAGATATTTCTTATAAAATCTGTTAAAATTTTAAAGTTGGTTGAAAACCAAATTTGCTCTTAAATAAATGAAATAATCTCTATGATAGGATTAAAACGACTGTAACGAGTGAGTAATTCATTCAATAACACGACTATGTACGCATACAAGCCTCTTAATTTAATCAGGCGGGCCGAGCAATAGAAATGCAACAAAGTAACCTCCGCCGAAACTTGCTGATTTCATTTTGGTTTCAGTGTGAGTAATTTCCAATTAAGATCCAATTCTTGGTAAATATTCACTTGCTACATTTTGTATAATCTGCCCTTATCGCAGACAGTTTCGTAATGTTTACGAGAGATAGGTATTAGTAAAAAGGTATTAGAGAAGTTTTTGGCCGTCATGTTTCTTTGGCAAGAAATACCATAGGAAATGGAAGTCCTCGTGCAAGCCGTGCATCCCAATTTTTGAAGTTTATATACGGCAATGTGCGCGTGTACATACATAAAATCCACTGAATCAATATTAATTATCGGAAGGTACCTGAATATTACCGATTCCGATACTTTTCTACGATTCCCGATTACTGCGATCTTTGAAGTTTATTTATTGTTTAGTTTGGATCTGTGAAAAGACCCGGCTGAACAAAAATTGCAATTATTTTATTTTATATTAAATCATTTATTTTTATGACATTTAACTTGATATTTCGTAATAATGAACAAAAAAATTAACAGTATTTAAAAAGAGATTAAAAATAAAGATACTTTTTGGAATTGAAAAAAGTCATCAAACCATAGATCTTACTCTATGATCGAATGGACTTTGTGGAAAGTTCAAGCATTGGGTAGAAATTCGAAGACTGCAGTCTAAAAAAATTAAATGTACATTAAATACCACAATTAGGGATTATTAAGATATATAGATTTCAGTTATATTGATAATAAAAATCAATCATTATTTATAAATTTATTATCAGCACCAGAAATGGAATATTGAGTTTTAAACAAAAACTTCCAAGAAATAGGTTCCGGAATCGGATTGGGTTTGACAATCGCTGATTCCAATACCCAACACTTTCTGATATTTCTAATCAGATGACTCATTCCATACTTCACAATATACAGAAAAAATGTTTCGAAATTCAAGAAATTTTACAAATTTGACAATGTATAAATAAATGCTCATTTCAGGGTAGCATTAAGCTATGAATGTATATAAAAATTTGCATTGAAATAGTGATCAAAATGGCCTTAAGGGAAAGTTCAGTGCTTCATTTAAGGGGAAAGTAAAATGATTTGGGAAAGTGAAATTGTATCTCTTGGGAATGGATATGAAATTTGATGAGCTGGGAATCATATTTTCGAAAGTGAAAAATATAATGAAACTTAACTGCAAAAATATTTCCATTGTTCAATCCAAACTATTAATTATACAGCGGAGTCAGATGAATTGATCAATCTTCAGAAAACTGAGGTGCTGGTATTTTCGGATCATAATCACTGATTGTTTTCAAAATCACTGCCTGAAAATTAATATAGTATTAGCAATATAGTTCTGTAGACTTCATGAAAATAATGAAAAGTATCATCGAAATACTAAACGTATACTTAGAATTAATTATTTAAAATATAGTCATCATCTTAAAACAGAATGTAATAATTCATAAAATCTTACAATCAATTTTAAAAATTGAGGTAATTTATGCTTACCATTGTGACCCAGAAGTGATTTTCGGCACCTTCCCATACAAGAGAATTTTTCCTGTGATAAAATACATCATCTGTGACTTCTGTCGATGTTCTTGGGAAGTCATGAAGAAAAATCCAATTTACTGCAGCATCATCAACTAGCTGAACAATAGGGAAAAGTAAAATTATGCAGATTCAGTCTTCAGTAAGGATTTTGCTGAAACTCATATTATTATTATTAACCAGAGAATTTCTTATGAGTCACAATATCCTCTCATTCTAAATCAATTTAATGGTGTTTTATAGAGACAAAATGTTCCACAAAATTAGCATGTATCATTTGAACTTTGAAAGGAGGAGAAGTTTGCTAGAAACAACTTTTATTTTTTGTAACTTACAGAAATTCCCTATTAAAAGATACTAAACCAACATATTAGACCAATTATGTTCTTATAATAACATTTCCCATGGTTATGGAGACAGTCCAAAAACCAGTAACTGTCATCTGCCAATACTCTACTCCTAGGCCCAACTCACTCCTAAAATAAGTCAAATGATTATGTAGACGATATTAAGATGTATTTGAAATAAAACATGACAAAATAGTAGCAAAAGTCTCCTTGATGCACTATGTATAAGAGTTCACGATATAGTCAATAATGTTGTATTTGAATAGCAGCGTACTTATGAATTTTGGTATAATTTTTTTAGAGCTAAGTTGTAAATACAAACTAAAGTTAAAAGAAGACTTGAGTAAAATGCCTCAATAATTTCAGCATGAAAATTAAAATTATGGTATTAAAATAACATGTTCCTTTATAAAAATAAAAAATCTTAAATTAGTGACTTCCTAAAACAAAAAAATTCCATTTTCTTTCATGGGCAAGTCAGTCATATTATTAAAACCCATAGTTGAATGAGTATCTACCAACAACACTTGCTGCATTACACTTTGACCTATTTCAATAACTAATCTTTACACTTTCATTTCACTTACCTTTTTCATAATATGATATGAATTAGATACAAATACAGTTTTTATTTTTCCTTGCTTGTATGAGATTTATTTTACATAAATATCATTATATTCTTTCTGCTGATAACTGAGATTGTTAAATTAATGCAAAGCTTATTTATTGCTATTGGATTTTAAAACCTACCAAAAGGTAACATTTAAGCTTGTTCTACAACTATTCTAGACTCTAGAAAACCAGCCTTCAAGAAACGTAAGCAAGAAGTCTAGGATGAAGGAATTTTGAACGTGGTTTGATAATTTTCTTTTCCCAATTTCTCTTTTGCCTCTCTTTAGAATGATACTTTCAAAATATGTACCCTAAATATTTTAATGTTTTCATAAGAAGTCATTTCTAATTTTTATCAAAAACCAAAATAAGTTGGCTGTTGACAACCGAGAAAATTTTCATTTTCTGTAACTAATAAAAAGTGGATATCTTCTAAGGTCTCAACATCTGCTCTCAGTTTTGCCACACTGAGTGATGCTTGGTTCATTTGCAATTTTAATTCATCCCTCTTTCTGGGATCTTTCCTCAAAACAATCTTAGTTTCCCGGGAGCAATATATGGATGACTAAGAATAATGATTGTTACAAAATTCTCCTAATTTTAATTAAATAGTATAATTCATGTGTTCCAAGATCATAAGTCCAAACTTAGAAGAGAATTGTAGTATAGTCTGCAAGGAATAAACTGATACCAGTATGATAGAAATAGCCATTACTTTTTAAATTGAATGAGGTTCCTCCAATTATATATGTTAATAATTTAGGATGAATAAAAATGGAACCCAAAATACATCAGTGTGCAAACATTTCATACATAACATATATGCTTGCTGTTAAGAAGGAATTGATCTTTGGACCTTTTCCTCTATCAGTTTATTCTCAATCATACATGCAATGACTAGGATATAAATCATGAACCTAGACATTCTGTTTATGACACCACTCTAGTATGGGAACAAACAGACATGATGATTAGAAGTATTTTTCATAACATTATATCTTAAAATGACATAATTTTAGCTAAACATGAAAACAGAATTTGAACTTTAAAAGCTTACTTTTCTGCTGATTTGAAATCCAGATAAGTTGTGAGCAGTGGTAATTATTGCATCTGCTTTATATATAGCATGCTCAGGCTTCTCAACGTGGTGAATTTCTGATCTATGATGTGTTGATAACTTCAGGGCTTCTTCAAGATTGGATGGTCTTTCACAATTCTATAAGACAGCCATGTAGTTACACTTTATTTTTTGGCATTTAAGAATGCTTAACTTAAAACTTTGAGTGAACTACAAAAACTAAAGGGACTTATATTAAATGATCATATTTGAGTACCTCTGTAGTAAGATAGAAATGAACTCTTAATTTTGGCATCAGAAGAAGAAGTGAGGCCAAAATTGGGCTTTGGCTGGGACCCACCCAAGCAACACGAAGGCGCTCTAAACGATTGCATGCATTCCGAATTGTGAGAGCATATCCAAGTGCAATGAGTGGAGAGGAATCTGGGCTTCCTAAATTAATCACAGGAACTGTAGCTCCAGCTGCAAGATCATTCAATGATTTTTCAGATCCTACTGCTGATGCAACAATTAGACTAGAAAGATTCGACAGATATCTGTAAAAGTAAATAACGTCAAATCTTATAAAAAATAACCAGAGGTTCCTTAGACTGCATCATCACGTTTTCAGTAAATAGCACACCAACATTTAATCATACAGTAGGTATACTTACTCTATGATTTCATCAACATTTTTTTGTTCACTTCTCTAACTTGAGTGCCAAAATTTTTAAATATACTCCTCAGTTGCAAATTATGAATGAAAAGGATACAGGCAACTGACCAATGTATCAACGTACCGTCCTGTGTCAACCACTGATGGTGAACATTCCCAATTCCCGTCCACAACAGTATTGTTTCTAGCACCTAATAGCTGCGTTGCTTTTACTATGTTACTTTGATTTCTTATGCAAGGTTTATGTAAAAGCGAGGTTATAAGTACTCCAACCAGTCCCATCGAGTCCTAATTGGGGCAAAGGCATCATTTCAAAGCAGAAAATAAAAGGATGCGAAAATTATAAGATCATTCGAGTTTCAAATTACATTTTCACTCCAGTTTTTGAATCTACATTTAAGATCCAAAGCCGTCCATAGCACACTCTTCAGTTCATTGGGAGTAAAATCCTTGACGTTTAAAAAATCTCTACCAACGATAGACTTGCTGAAAATTTAAGACGTAGACATGTAAAAAGACCATATTGATAATTTTAAAATATATATGCCATCTACTGACTTGATTGACATAGAGCTGCTTTCCTTGACGCTACTTTTGTGAAACTTCCTCATTAGGTAAATCAAATTTCGGCGGTACATGATCTTTTTCACGAAGCTTAAATTCGCAATTGAAATCTTAGCAAATCGTATCATGAGATAATCAAAGTTAACACAAAATGACCAGAAAGAATTAGATACCGTCTTGTAGGCAGCTTTACGGAGACGTAGGATTTCAATATTTAAAGATTAAGCATAATTGTAAAGACGCAATTTCCCTATTTTCTTCACACGCCGGCAACCTGAATTATTAACGCCATTTTCAGTCCAGCTATACTTTCTTTGGTCGGCGCACAACTAAATAAGAGTATAAACTCTTCCCCGACATTGAAAGGGACGGAATATCATAACGCAAAGAGAGGTTTTGTTTCCTCTCATTTAAAGTGAAATAAATCTTTCAATATTTCAAACGTTCCAGCATGGATCCAGTTTGTGATTATTTCCAACTTTTCCCGGCACTCCCGGCATTTTAAAAATAGAAAACTAATGAGAGGTAAAGAGAATCTAAAACTCCTCCTGCTAATTTTGTTAATAAGAGCATATCCGTCTCAATATCCCTTCAGATTCTCATTCGCCAAAGGTTAAGTTTCTTTTAGTGAAGATAACTTCCGTACATTTGCTACTGTAAGAAACGATATCCTTAGGAATTGTGAAATCCACGAAAATATATGGTGGGTTATTCACGTAATATGGATTAAATAAAATTAATGTCAATTAATAAATACAAAAAATATACTTAGTACGCTTAATGACAGCGGTATTGTTTTACACATAGATATCATTAGTTTCGTCAAAGTTTCATTTCTACTGGCATTTAATCGACTACTAAAGTATTTCATCTGATTGTTAGATTCATATATATTAGCATATATTCCTAAATATGTCGTACAATTTTTCCTTATCGCAGCCCTGAATTAAGTTTCTCATTTTCCTGGTTTGTGAAAGGAATTCTCCACATATATTGGAGTAATTCGCTTTTTTGAAGATGGGAGGAGAATATTGTATAACATCAATATTGCAAGGAATTAAGAAATCTGATAATTACTACACAGAAGGCATGAGGGGCCGCTGTTTACAAACTTTGATGTAATACAAATAAAGATAAGGACTCCCTAAAAGGCAAATTTATCTTCCGATATGGCTTAAATTCCAATGTTATCTCTATCCTAAAAAACAGAGAGCGGGAAAAGATTTAAACTTAAATCATACATGCTTGTATTTTCTCTGGTTTTTCACCGAAAGAAAAATGAAGAATATTTCGATTATAAACTCTAAGAATCATTTACATAAAGGGATTTTCATGCTGACAATACAGTAAAATAATATGATGTCTTGTATACTCAGTAGATAAGAATACAATATGCAAAGATTTTGCGAAACAAAATATACTTGAATATGCCCCCGTATCTCTATCATTAAAAAACATAAATAATATCGTTTAGCTGACAATTACATAACAAGACACTGGCAATCCACCATATCTTTGATTAACATTTAATTTTGCATTAAGTCCGAATTGCAATAAGAAAGGAGTTGGTAAGAACGCAATCTCTAATACGATATTCTCCTCATCAAAAATAGTTCTAAGTATTTACAAATTTTTGAAGAAATTTTAATGAATAAAATACGAGATGCGGATTGCCATTTAATTCAAAACGAACCACAAGAAGAGGATTCACGGATATTATTCCAACTTTTTCTGCTGAAAAATTTTCACAGGTGCCCTTATTGCCATCTGTTATTCGACCAACCCAACTACTTAGCTTAAGAAATGTACACGTGATCGTTAAAGTGGAGCTTTATACAGTCCCGGAAGCGCATGTGTTGACTAAAATTTATTATTTTTGAAATCTAAGTAAGTAAGCTATTGTCATCAGTTTCACTGAATCTTTAAATTAAAATCAAGTTGTGTTTGAAAATTAGCAATTTCGAAAACTCATCTAGCGGGTTATTTCCATTTTAACTTGTAAAATATGCGATGGCTTGAGCGGCATGGTTTTGGTTTTGGTGCCTATTTTGTTCTGTCTATAAATAACATTTCTTGTGTAACCTTAAAAGTATTCAAAAACCAGGCTTGTTAATATTGAAGGTTCGGCCCTCAGTTAGGTAACAAAAATATTTGGGCTGAACCGAGAATATCAGAAAAATATTTCGGTACATGCTTCACAATGCATCCTATATGGTTCTTGTAAATAAAAATAGTAAGGAGGAAAGATATATGACGGTTAAGTTCCATTGCTTGCACTGTGGTACCATTTCGATCAGATTACATCCTTAAACTAGAATACATACCAAGATTAGTATTGTTTAGCAATCGCATTGCATTTGGCGGAAACTGCTTGTACATTCCGGATTTGAAATTGCTATGCTTTTGTTCATTTCAAAGAATCATTTTGAAGAGTTGGTATTATATTACGCTACTTAGTGCTTAGAATAAAGTATTCGTGTATGTGCATTTCATGATTAGTGGAGCGGCTCTCATTCCGATCATCTCTATAACGTTATTCTTATGTGTTTACAGGTGAATTGTCATGGAAACAGACTTTTTTAATTTCCAAATCGGTTCTATTACTTCACCATATTATAGTCAGGTATGTTTCGTGCATTGACTTATGAGAGGGAATTTAAAATGATCTGCTATTTTCATGTTTCATTTCTCTTCAGGGAGGCTTGGAAGATTCAGAAAGCTCCCTTTTAGATACTTTACAAAATGATTTTTCATACGAACCCTCGCCTTTCGAGAGTTCTTCTCCTCTATGGGATACCGAAGGAGAGTAAGTATATATAAATTTTATAAGTATGACATATTTATTATTTACGTTATCAACCTCTGTTTCTGGAAAACCTGTGATACCGGCAAAGTAGTTTTTTTTTGAGATTTCCAGAATTTATGGCTTTCTCAGTCTTAAACTTTGCACTGCTAAGATTTTAATATTAATTCTAGAAATGCAATCTCTTATCTGTAAGGAATCTAGTTCATAATTGCCAGATCATAGCTGTTATTTTAGGTTTATACACTATTTAGATGAAATTTCATTCTACCGTAAATATTGTTTTCATATTCAGGTTGAGCTCAGACATTCCAACCTTAAGTATGGGTGTAATGGAAGGGTCATTGTCAAGAATCGATTCGGGTTATAAAGAAGATTTTCAGAAGTTACTAACTGACTGGAATGAGCACCTTGGATCATTTCAGGTAATCTTGAGCTGCAGCATTATGATATTTCTCTACTTCCAGTTGCATTTCATATTTTGTTTTCGATAAACTGACTGTCGGTATATTCTTTTAAGGTTTCAGATGAAGAAGAGCTTGATGTAAAAGAAATGGTAAAAATTTCAGAAAAGTTACCAGAAGACATTTTTGATGATTCTATGGAAAGGAGAATGTTTTCACCCAGCTCAAGCTTAAATGGGAAAAGACGAAGAAAGCTTGTTATTAAGAGTGATGTTAAGTTAGAGAGAAATTTCGACGCGAGAACAGATGTAGATAGTGATTCCCAATTCGAGTGCAAGCCAATCGTTGAAAACATGATGTCATTTGGCGAGCCTGAAGTCAAGATCCCATCATTTTCTGATGACGGTTTATTGTTTGTGCCTGAACAGCCAGATTTTCTATTTGGTGAATGCGATGAAGAGGAAAGTATCACTAAATTGGATCCTCTGAAGAATGAACCTGAATCTGGTCGTGGCTCTCCAGCTGAGTCCAATCTTGAGGTGGAAGAGGACTGTGTGGATGTAGAAACAGTCTCTGGGCCTGTTCCAGGTAATTGGAATGATTCTTTAAATAAATATTATATAGCAATTATTCATGTTATACATGTTTATTTTGGAGAAATTTCTCTTCAGTGCTGATGATTGTAGATAATATGGAGCTGACCCCTCTATGTTGTAAGTTTTAAGTTATAATGTTTCAGTTAGTTAATTACTGAAAATCCTGTACATTCTCAATCTCAATCACTTATTCAATTCATTTTATCATCAATTTTACTTATGATAAATGTATCACATTAAAATTGAAATCATAATTTTGTTGATCACAGTAGATTTTCCCATAATTATGAAAATCAGTGTCCAGCTAACAAAGATAATGATTTGGGACCTATTGTTGCATTTAAAAATATCAATTTAATGGCTCCTTGTGACTGGTTATTGGTCACTGGTTATTGTCACTGAGTCTTTCATATAAAATCCTTTTCAATCCTTTATTAGAAAAATCACTAATTCGGGGACATACAAAATCAATATTTTTTAATTGCAATGCAATAAGTCTCAAAGCCAAAGTTATCCTAGGAAAGTGAAAATCTTAAGGAGGTTAATATAGAGAATTTGAGTGTTAATGTGTATCATTCATTATTCTGGAGTGCATGGAGGCTAATCTGCTATGATTAGTTATTCACTAATTACCCCACTTGGAACTTGAGATTCATTTCAGCATGTTTGACTTCATTTATTCCTATCATGGATGCTTTCAATTTGCATTTCATTGTTAACATCTGATCATAATTCTAAGGGTATGAATGTATTGATCTCATTTTACAGTTAGTCTTTTTATTTAATTTCTTTAACAGTACTTCAAGCAGGTGATCTAACAAGTCTACTGGAGCAGTTTGAAGCGTCAGAGGCTGTAAATGGATCTTCTACCTCTGTTACAAACAATATTTCTCTTTTACCACCTGCTTCAAGCATTTCCAAAAATCAGGTTAAATCATTGCCCCCAAATAATACCTCTACTGTCAATGCCTCTAACTTGAAAGTGGGCAAAGGACCATATGGAACACCAAATAGTACCCTTATGTCAAATCAGAAGATTAGAGATTCACTGCCAATAGAAATAATTGAAAAGATCAAGGTAAACATGATATTAGGATTTTTAGCTGGTGTTTGTGTTATTTTTATGCTATGCTCTCTTAATTCATTACATTACCTGCACTGTATTCCCATCAGTTCTATTACATTTGAGTATCATGAAATCCTTGTTGTTACCCCTCAGTTATCATTAAGCTAGTCAATCTTTTATTTTTAGAAAAATGCAACTGTTTTAGTATAATTTTCTGGTACATCAAAATGGCAAACATTTTGGCTGTTCTTAGTTGCCTGTATATAGATATGTGAAACTGAAGGGTGATGTGATGATGACCATCATGCTCAAATTAACGCTTTGTTTTTAAAAACAAATTCCATGAATGATTTTGTTTGTAAAAGGCCTGTGGTCGTAAGAAACCAATAGCTGTCATTCCTGCCATGCCATCAAAACGAAGTGGACAGCGAGGAACACGAATGCAAGATGCTGGAGCAGCCTTATCTCGAAACAAGCTTCTCAAACTTGTAAGTTTACTGTTGTTTATCTCTAGAAAATCTAGTATAAAAGGTGGGAGTATAAACGCTTTCTTAATAGAAAATATATGTAATAAATATATGAATCACACTGTAGAGAGATGAAAATTTGCATATATCATGTATAGTTGTTAATGGTAATAGCTTCAGGAGGTGTATGTGAAAATGTAACAACAGTACAGAATTCCAACCAACACACAGATTCAGAATACACAAACTAGTGTTAATATTTGTTAGTTGCTGTTATTGTCTGTGTTTCTTAAATAGTTGTTTTAGTTTCCTATTTATGTATAATATCCTTAGGAATCATTCTATTTACCAAACCAATTATTTAGTGTGACTAAATCAAATTTTCAGTTCTAATTTTCTCTTCTTGGTTAGTCTTTTTGGCTTAAGCCACTTTATTCCATGAAACTTTTGGTTCTTATAATTTTCTTATTCTAATTCCCTGAATTGCAAATTCAACCCTATCATACTTTCATCCTTTTCTTAGGTGTTCCTACTTCCATATCTGATATCATTGACTTCAAAATCTGATGGGTGTCATTCTTATACAATTAAAATGACCATAGGTATGGGTTTGGATGGGACAATACATAATACATATAATTTTTCTTGGAACACTAAACCAAAATACTAATTCAGCATGTCTTAAGATTTCTGCAACCAAAGTTTTGGTAACATTACCCATAGATAAGTGAAAGCAAAGGGATTATCTGATGGTATGTGTTTCATAAATCCCTTTGGTGAATTCATTCTTTATGACCTAGGTTGTGAGTTACTTTATCTAGATCAGAGAAACAGAATATCATCTATGTTTTGAGGGAACCAGCAATTTGTCTCAGTGTAGTAGATCAGAAATCTGGTCACTTTAGATATGATAGTTTAATATGCAATTGACCATTGGGTGTAATTCTTTGAGTTATTTTTGGGAATGGAATTTGGCTGTGGAATAGTTTTAACTCCATTTTATTTAATCCCTTGTATATAGTTTACTTTAAGTTTACTAACTGTGTACATGGATTCATAATAATCTTCTAGTACATAAATCTCTTAATCTTGCATGGAGAGCCAAAACTTTTGTGAATGAATACTAATATGCAAAATATCACAAATGTTTTGATAAAAGTATAATTAGAAATTGTGATTATACAGCATGCGATGGATAGTAAACTATATGATTGTTAAACAATCTTCATGATTTTGGTAGAACATGTATACAATTTTTATTATGATGAAGCTATATACATATGTAAAGAAATTAGACTACTCTTTATCTTATCTTATTAAAATTAAGCTTTAATTATTGCTGCAAGGCAAAATCAATAGTAATCTCTGTTGGAATATGGTGAAAACTTAACAATATGAAAATATTCTGGAGCTAGGTAAAGTTTAAATCCATTTTCATCATTGGCATGTTTGGTAAACTTAGACTACATATTGCTAATAACTTTAAAAAACTTTTTAGGTATCTGCTGGTCAGATTGGACAGGGTGAGTCAGTTCAGTTGGATCATGACTACTGCTCATCAGAAGTGGCTCCACCACCTCCTTCATTTTATCATTCAGATGCATCAGAATACACAAGTGACGGACAGACATGGAAGTCTCGTCGAAATCGAAAGGAGCAAGCCATCTCTCCAGGTTCAATTTCATGTGCCTCCCCTCGCAATGCATTCAACAAAACCAACGGGCAGTCTCATCCTTCAGGCAATCATGCATCTCATCTGCCAAACGTCGGTGATAAAAAATTCCCTGAAGCAATAAAGTGTAGTTCAGAAAGGTCTAAAGGACCAGGAGTAGGTTGCTGTTACGAGAAGAATTCAAAGAAAGATAGTGGTCTTGAATCTGGTGAAGTTAGTGATGCTGGAGAGGATGTCAGTACTTGCCAAAGTGCTTCAAAATCACCTTCAGTTCTTACTGAAAATACCAGTAGTGATTGTGGAACAGTGCCTAAGCAGGAATCTCAGGAACAGAATCAGAAACCTAAGCGGAAGCTCAACCTGCAGGAGTATCGCAGTCGTAGGGTAGAACTAGAGAAGCAGAAAGTTTCACCATCCACAGTGCCCCATTCAGAGACAAATGTGCCAAAAGATGAAATTGATGTGGTGAGTGTAGATGGTGAAGGTAGTAAGGAAACTGATGAGAAAGTAGAAAAATGTGAGAAGGTAACAGAGGAGAAGGAGTTACCTGAAAAAGTGCCGGTGAAGGAGGTGAATCAGTCAGAAATTAGTGATAAGCCAAAAATGCATAGTGTAGAGGTGCAAACAAAATGTGATGAGGTTGAAGAAAATACTCTTGGTGCTATAGGAAAGGAGGCTGAGGAGCTAAAAAGGTAAGTTAACCGTTATCTTTGTATTATTTGGAATCAGCGGTAACCTGTGATGGACTGAACTAAATTTTGATCTCATGTAAAATGCTATGATTTTACTTTCACAGTATTGAAAGTAAAACCATGTATTACTTGCTGTATATCCAAAAATTGTACTTATGCATCTACCAAGATATGCCCTCTAGTATTGTATTTATTCTGTGAAGATGGGGATACTTGTATTTCTCAGTTATTTTAAGGATCCATCTGTTTATACCAGGAATGGTGTAGTTCAGTTTTTGAACATTAGTTATGTTGTTCGATTGTTGAAAGCATTCATATAATTTATAGTTTTAAAAAACTGAATATCCAGGGTGTTAGTAGAATATTTAATCTTATCTTATTTGAAGAATATTTGAATGTTTATGATTTTATGATAATGGCAGTATGAATTTTATTACTGATGTACACATTTACAATTAGAAATGTATAAACTAAAGATATAAGTAAATAGTATTGCATCTACAGTATGAGGTATGAAACAACAAATAGTACCTCTTGATAAGTATTTTACCAAATAATGCCAGGAGACTGGTTTAATGTTATTGGTGATGTATTGCACAACAAAGAAAAAGGAAGATATCGACATATATGATTACCACAATGTTATGAAAGCCTCAATTGTCAAGTAATATTGATTTTTGCATTAAACATAGCACCTTAAGTCATAGTCAGTTGCATTTTTCAAAAGAT
The DNA here is from genome assembly GCA_036926295.1 of Pachydiplax longipennis. Lineage (NCBI taxonomy): Eukaryota > Metazoa > Arthropoda > Insecta > Odonata > Libellulidae > Pachydiplax > Pachydiplax longipennis. Next base: position 15,768,134 of record JAVFKF010000001.1, on the reverse strand, counting down.
TTGTTCTTTTTATCTGGTTGGACACACAGACTTAGAGATGGGGTGTCCAACCTTTTGTTTCCTGTACCCTCTGTGGCTTTTAAGCAAGTTATTCTACGCACCATAAAAGCAATTGTAAGAAATGAATGTTTAAAGTTAAATAAAATACCATTATGATAGGGTAGGGAAATGCTTATAAATAATATCAATACGGAAAGGTAGGGAAACTTTGGAGATCTTTAATTGCATAATGTTCTTACTTAACTAGTGTTCAACTATCCTAGTACAAGTATTGCATATACTCAATAGGGTACACCTGCCCCATAGGGTACCCTACCCATACCTAGTTAGGCAGCCTCTGATTTGGAGGTTTAAGGGAAAAACTAGCTTATGATAAAAGGGGAATGTAATAACTTTATACAATTTATAGCATGGCAGGAAAAATGAGAAAGATGTCATGCATCATATGTACTCAGTTTGGCCAAATTCTACATTAGAAATTATTGCTCTAATTATTTTTGTAAGTAGACAATTGTTGGCTTTTTCTGAAAAGACTAGCTTTGCTGAAAATTAAGGAAATGGCTGCAAAATAAGGCTGAGAAATCCAAGGAGATGTTGCCCTTAGTTTACTTAATGAACTTCTGATGAGATGGTTATATCCGAGGACCTGGCTTCAATATCTTGTACCTCTCTCTCTCGCACAATTCAGTTTTATATTTTAACTGCCATTTCCTTCATTAAAATGAATCAAATTATGAACAACCATTTTAAAGCATATTTAGTTGACAGTGGTAAGGATTAGTGAAAGAAACCAACACTAGCTATTCATAGTGAAATCTAGATTGAATTGTTATTGTAAATAACTAAAAACTAAATTAGTAAATAACTAAATTATAGTAAATAATATTTCTATGTTATTGTAAATAACATAGAAATGTAAAAAATATGAATTATAATGGACTGCTCTGTAAGTCTTTGTAGATGCAAATGTGGGTCACTAGTAATAAAAGCTTAACCAACTCTTGTAAATAGTTGGTTGGTTGAACTTAAATGTTTCAGAAATGGCAAAACTTATTTCAGTCTTTCTTCACATGTTGGAATTCATTAAGAAAATTAAGCTAAAATTTGATATATTTACTATAGAACAATAAGAACATTTTTTTAAGGATAACTAAGTAATATTGGCTTTGTTTGGTTGAGGTTGAAACTTTAAAGTCTCCTCTTCTATCAAACCCAAGATATATGTACGTGAAGTGAAAGGAAAATTTTCCTCAGATTTTATTAAAGTTTGTTTTGTTGGAAAATTCACATTTTAAATTTCTTTGGCTCCAATACAAACCAGTCTTTCTATATTTGATAGAACAAAGAAGGTGTTTCTTTAAACATGCATAGGTTTATTTACATTTATCTTTGAGGAATTCATTTCCTAAAAATGTTTGAAGTTTTCATACCTGTAATAGGTGTTTTATAATTTACTCATACTTTGGCTTTTATTAGTCTCTTTAAGAATTAGGAGTGTAGTTCATTTCATAAGTAATAATTGAGCAGTATTTCTTTTTAATATCTGCTCTTTCAATTCATTGTGGTGTCAGATGGCTATTTATTATTTTTACAATGTTATCATAAAATTTTAATGTGTATTTCCCAAATTTAGTATTAAATTAAATTCATGGAAATATTATGTGGTCCATTCTGCATGTAAAACCTAATTTTTGCTTTCATGCAACAAATATAAAAATCTTATTTTATAAATTTCTAAGGTTGATATACAGTCTGCATTAATTACCTTGAACTTCGTAAAATGTATTGCCTTATTTTTGATATGGATATCAAACATGATCTTGATACTAATTAAAATATGGTTTTGATGTAAAACAGGACAGCTAGATCACGAGATCTCAAACGTCGTAGTTACCGTTCATCACACCGTCAGAGGAGATCTGGATCTTCTTCATCAGTTTCATCAACACTTTCTCATTCATCGTATGGATCTGCCTCTTCATACTCTTCTCGTTCATCATCATCTTCTTCAGTGCGTCAAGGAAGGAGAAGACATCGTCGTCATAGGCACAGTCACCACAGCTGCCATTGTAGATCCAACCGTCCTCATAAAGGCTGCTGTCAGAACTCAAGACCTAGAAGGTGGGTTTGATGTCATTTTCAACTTGTTTTGTGTTTTGGATATATATAATTTGCATTCATCTTGCATTTCTTTTCATCAACAAGGGATTAGGTTCTAAGGCTGTTTGAGGGAAGAAGGTCATGAAACATTTTTTAAATTTGGAATTCTTTGTTGTTCTTGCTCTCATAGTAATGTACTTGTGGATAGAGATAGAGGCATGGATTATTTTTATGACTATAAGAGGCATAGGATGTTTATTTAAAAAAAATTTTAAATAATTTTTAATTTTATTTTGAAGTTTGAATATTTTATTAGAGTGAATAACAAAGGTAATGATGTCAACTGAATTAATCTATTGGAACATATCCAACTTCAGTTCATTTAGTTTTAACTCGTGTGCATATTTTATGAATTTTGCTGTTTCTTCGATGACCTGAAGTAAGTAAATTTTAAAGAGAACTGTTCTAGGTTCAAATTGATAACTGATAAGAATTGTATCTGGAATCGTTGAACATTTGGTAATTGATCTCCAAGATTAGTTAGGTATTTTGGATGTTTGGAAAATATTTAAACTTGCCAGTGTTGATGTTTAAACATATTTAAATACTACTAATTTGATTTTTCGACTGACTGTCAGGTCTGCATCTTGACTCAGTTTTACTTGTTATTTGGACCCTGTAATCTTAACTCACCGTGAAATTGTCCTTAGCGACCTACCAGCTACAGGTGCCAAAATAATTGTTCCTTGTGCCACTTTGGGCACGCATGTCATAGGTTTGCCATCTACACCATAGACAAAATTTTCAAATTTTAAATAACATCTTTTTTATTTTCTTTGAACTTTTTGATTAATTTGTAGTTATTTGCATTATGCATAATAATTAGAAAGTATGCAAAATGCAAGAAATTTAAATTGTCCCACATCAGATACAAAATAATATATTAAGTGTAGTAAAACACTGCTGTCTTACTAAAAGTAATATCTTAAAAAGTAAATTAAATGTCTTAAAATAGAATGTCTTATTTTATCCTTTTATACCTTTTGTAGTGGCGGAAAGAGTGGAGGGCGACATGTGAGGAGGTCCTCTTCAGGGCAAAGGAGCCATGCACAGCTGACCTCTTCTACTTCATTAACCTCGCAAGGGTCATCTCCTTCATCCTCGCTCCATTCTGCCACTCCACCATCATCACTTTCCCCATCACCTCGCCGAGATGAGGGCCGTCAAAGGAGAAGGAGTAGGAGGAGAAGTCTTAAGGATTGTGAGGGAAATCGTAGAAGTCGACGCTCTCGATCCTGTTCTCCATCTTGGAGTTCTGATTGCTCTTCATGTTATTCTAGGTAATTGTTGAAATTACAACTAAGCCCAAGGGTAAATAAGGGAAAAAATTACCCAAGTAATGAAAATATTATATTTCTTGGTTATATTTAAATTGGGTTGAATTTAAATGTCTGTTTCTAGCAATTTTTTTTACTTAAACTTTAAACTTTTTTAACTTTAAACTTCAGTTTGTCATCTCTAAAATGAAGCTTAACTTGAGGCATAATAATGAAATTAAGCCTTATATAAAACAGAAGTGAGCTATTAAATGCTTTTATGTTGCATCTAAACTTAGCAGAATCATTTGCTTAATTTTGAGAAACTTGCCTCCGTTGTGTTTTTAATTTTTGGTGTTTTGATTGAAAGTTTCAATTATATGTTTACACAACAATACAGTATTTTGATGATCATTGGGGATAACAAGAATTTTTAATCTATAGGTCACGCTCACCATTGCATGGTTCTCAAAGTAGAGCCAAGTACAGTGGTAACATGGCCATTCCTCCATCAAACGATTGGCAACCAGGCATTGAGAGAGAGAAAATTCGTCAGGTTTGTCATGTAATGATGTTTTACTTACTTTTCCCATTTAGACTTATAAATTGAAGTTATTTTTAATGGAACAAAGCTGCAAAAGCATCTTCAAGCTTTTGAATGTGGGTGCTCTGAGCACACTGGGATCAGTTAGTCAAGGCTGGTATAGCTTTTGATTGTTCAACCCAGCAATGTACAGTGTCTCTAAAATCAGTTTATGGTGACTAATGCATTCAATATGATAACTGTGTCGTGACATCATTGGTCATGTCTGTTTTAAGTAGATCTGTTGTCTCTTGTCCTTGTGCATAATTTAACATCCTTTGCAAAATATGGAGACTTCCTAAATTCTAAGCTTTAACTAAGTTGTCTGTAATAGTTTAAATCACCATATTCACCCAAGTCAAATATGATCCTGGTTTAGGAGTTCTATTTGGAAAATTTCTGAAAAGGTTAAATTAAAGCTTATAATTTACAGATTTATTTAAGTTGCCCTAAATACTCATGTTTAGAATGATCTAAAGTGAGAAATTTCTGAAATTTTGCAGTTTCCATTTTTTTTACATTTCATGTACAATTCAAGCCCAGGTTTATCTGTTACTATTTCATGTCACTAAGCTAATAATGTGAGTTTTAAATGTGAATTTCAGACTTTTCACAATGCATGTTTTCAAGTAACAAGGGCTAGTTTTAGAAGCTCAGTGATAGTAGTTTCTGTGTTTTCTTGTATAATGTATTCCCACTGGTAGGATTCTTTTGGAACTAGAAAGATGGATTGGTTTATAGAATCAAAAAATGTTAAGTTTTGTAAATTTTCATTTGCAATTATAGATATTGTATCCAATTCCATTGCTGGCCTAAGAGCAAACCTTGAATTTCATTTAGGCTTAGGCTGGGAACTGTTATTGTTTGTATTAATTCTTTGCCATAATGTCTTAATTCATTGATAGGGAACTACACTATGGTCCAGTTAGTTCCAAATACAGGTTTTATGTTCTTAAAAGATATCCTTTGAGTATTAAAACATCATTTCTGCTCTCGTAACTTTCATGATGTAAAGTGTATGTCTTTATAGCAATATTCAGAAGTCAATATTGTGATATCATCTCATTGCGTGTCACAATCAGATCATATCAATTTTTATTTAACCTGGTGTAAAATGGCTTTGAATGGATCCTGTTAATATGTTGATCATTAGTGCCCCTGGTATCTATTCACTCCAGAGGTTGCCAATTTTTAAGTAGGTCTCCCATTTCCATCCTATTTTCTGATGTTTTCTTTCTTTTTTTGTGTAATATTGTAAATAATTATTTTCTGTTGTAGCTTAGTCAGGCATTTTCTGTAACAGTCTAGCTTAGAGCAGTAGAGATAATTTCTCTCAATAGTCCCAAATAGTGAAGTGGGTGGTGCATTTGACTGAGAAAACTGAATATATTACTTGCACCACCATTTTTTAAGTTCTCCTTAGAGCTAGCTGGGTAATGATAAAAATTTATCATAGGGTTAAAGTTACATTTCACAGCTTGAGTTGCCTGAGTGTGTTGAGTTTGAATGCCCATCAATTTAAGCCTTGTATATTTCTGTAATTTAACTATTTTGTGCACAAATGTAGTCTTTGTTGGTCACTTTTGACTGGAAAAGTAGTTTATCTCAAATATATTGTAAGGAATTCTCTAAAACCTTTTCTATAAATTTCTCTGAATTGCTATATCATTCATTGTAATGAAATCTCAGATTACTCAATGTTATCCCCTGAAAATTAGCTCTAAAAATTCTTAAATCTACAGGAATGTAATAGCTCTTTTTATTTTTTGAAAATGCTTTATCCAACTAAAATACAACACATATTGTGTCTTTGATTTATTGAAAAAGTGGTGATTTAATAATCCAGCAATTATAGAAATCATTAATAGGTGGTGGAAAGCATATATTAGTTATTAATTGCAGCCTCATTGGAACTAAATATTAGTATATAGGAATGAGGGCAAGGAAGTTAAAAAGTTTTATTTTTTTAGATTATTCGTTTTTAGTTACCCCCTCCTATATATAGATCACTGTGTATACACTAGCATTCTGTGAATGTGGGACAAGATGAAAAATATATCTTCTTGTTTTAGAGTAAAGATAATTAAATAGGAATCTTTTGATATTGTGACTAATATAATTTGATTTACTGACTCATCGTGTCTCATTGTTATGGTTGTGATCTTGTTGCCACAACCTCTTGCATGTTCTGTTATTGTTTGCTTAGCTCTTAACCATATTTTGAAATTACTAATATTCTGCATATGCTTTATTTTACAATAATTTTATGTTTTGGAATGTAGGTAGAAGAACGTAGAGTGATATATGTAGGCCGCCTTATGGAAGGAACCACAAAAGCAGATTTGAGGCATCGATTTGAGGTCTTTGGGCCAATTGTAGACATTAGTGTGCACTTCCGCGAACATGGGTAAGTCAATTTCATGTCATGGTTTTGTGGCAGAGGTACATTCTGCTTTTGATGGAAATTAATCATGATAGAAACTTATATCTAACATAGATAGAATGCTATTGACTCAAGAATTTAATTACTGCTAGTCTTACATTACCAACATTCTTGCAAATGCTATAGAGTTTCCCTTAATCACATAAATATCTTTAATATCTCATTTAAGGTTATTTTCTCCTTTCCATCAATCTTAATATGAGTGCTCTGCCTTCCTTTTAGGGACAACTATGGGTTTGTTACTTTTGCATACAAAGTTGATGCATATGAAGCAGTTGAGCATGGAAATGATGATCCTGCTTTACCTAAGTATGATCTCTGTTTTGGTGGACGGAGAGCTTTCTGCAAAGTTAGATACTCAGATTTAGGTGAGTGAATAATTTGACCTGAAATGCTTTATTTTTACTGGTATAACAATATAGTTGGTGCTGTTATAAAGCTAACAGTACGCATATTAATGGCTGTTTGGCTTTATGAAATTTTCATATGAATATGGCAGTGTGTTAGTGGCATGTTTCTCAACAGCCGCTGATAAATAATACCTACATAGGATACTTTTTCATTGTCAAGTTTATATGTATAATTAAAATCTCCAAACATATTGTATGTTTGATTTTTGTATTTCTGTTCCTTCACTTACCTATTACTTATGTGTTAAATTGTTTGATTGAAATAGAAAATAAATATAACTATATTCCTTCTTTGTAACAGATGCAATGAATTCATGGCCTTCCGGCGGAGGTTATGGTGCCAATGGTGCAAGGGGAGGTGATGATTCTTTTGATGCATTACTTCGTGAGGCCCAAGCAAAATTACGCAAACGCAAAGTTTGACGTTGGCTGATTTTTCTAGGGTAAAAATAGTTAGAAGTAATTATCTGTAGGCTGTGTTCATAGACATAATAACAAAAGCAATTTTTGGCACTTCTTTCCTTTGCTCGTCATAATGAAAGTGGCCTGTTGCATGGAGAGAATGTGCCCTCATGTTAAATCTAGCCAATGGGTTAATCTAAAAAGAGATTTCTCTTAATTTGATCTTTATAGGGAGATATGGCAGATACACATCAAGTCATAGGTTGTATATTTGATTTACCATGGAAGTAGAAAATTGTTAACTATGTTGGATTATGTAAATAGATATTTTACAAATATGTTTCAGGACATGAAACAGTGAGACTTTCCATTTAGTACTGCCAATTTTACTAGGCATTAATTGACACCTCCATTGAAAGAGAAACACTGTAGTTGAGTACAAGTAATAGTAATTTAATGCTAAGTTATTTTGCAACTCATGTTATTCTTAGTTGAAATTAATGAAGCATTACAGTCCCAACTAGTACAGTAAAATCCATTCTATGATGAATCATTTGAGCAACTTCTGTTAGTTCCGTCCATTCCTCTTATTCCAGGTAGTAATTTGATTTCTTCCTCTTTCATTTAAAAATTTGTAATTGCTTTTATCAAAGCTCTCAATGGCATTTTACTGCATATCTACTGGGATGTGATGTGCACTCATAGTAAGCTATCTGTTGAATTATGGAAAATAGTTCATATTCTGATGAAGATAGCAATGAGACAGTATTGTTATTTTAATAATACCAATGCCAGCCTCGTTGGCAGAAGTGAGATTTTATTGTATTTAGCTAAACCATTAATTTTGATTTTGTTATGCACTTGTAAAAAATTGGAAAGGAAGTGTAGATTCAACGCTTAATAGGTACTGTAAGATGAGCATGACATTAATTATCGCAGCACTCATAGCAAGTTATTTTTTATGGACATATTTTAAATCTTTTTAATCTTATTTTTGCTTCCCAAATTAAAAAAACTGTCATACTCGAAAATATTTTAATATACTCTTATCATTCTTGTACAGGGTCTATTACGCATTGATTGGAGGTTTTTGTTTCTGTACAATTTTAATTATGAGTTACTTTACATTCTGATTCTCTTTGTTGCTCAAATTGAATTTTGGATGATAAATTTTTGCCTTGCATCCCTATTTTATCAGAGGAAAGGGATATATTATTAGTTATGGTTAATGGATTGTATTAGGATATACTTAACCAAAATTATGTGCAATTGGTGCTGTTTACAAGTGATTGGTTTTCTTTATTTTTTGCCATATTTGAGGCAGGAATTGGTGATAATGTTGAAGTAGTCTTTGTTGATTCAGATTGCAATGTATAAAAATACTATGTTTCAATGTTCATTTGGAACGTGAAAGTGTTGACTAAGAGCTGAATATGTTGCTCATAGTATGGTGATGCATACTAATTGTTGTATTGGATGGAAATACCAAAATTGGAGTTTCCAAGATAATTGAATAAATACATATAATCAAATTCTTGTGATGATTTTATGTCTTTATGATGAAAAACAATTTCAATTATACATTATTGAAATTGGGCTAATTTTCTATAAGGAAGTAGGGTTGTATCTACTATCAGAAGTGCAGTGACTATCCATCAGCTAATTTTTCTCGAAATAAATATTTCTCTCTCACTCTGAGAAACTAAAAATAAAATTAACTTTACATGAACAGCTAGTAAGACTGGCAAATTATCTGATTCATTTTGAATAACTTGTTCACTAAATTTAATTTGAGGTGAAAGGTAGAAAATAGGTTGATAGGGAATGTGATTTAAGTCATCTTTTTTCCTCTAGTTTTCTGAAGTGAAAATTTTTGCAACAAAAACATGATATTATAAATGTGCATAGAAAAAGGCAAGATTGTTCCTTGTTGATTTTTGCTCAACAATGCTATTCTTTTATTTTCTTCATAAATTTAATGGAAATCTTAAACAAAAACATAAATGAAAAATACTGAAGAATTTGGCAAAAATAATTTAAGTTTTACTATTCATATTAGGATTTATTGCCACAGGGTGGTCTTAATTTGTAGCATACTGAGTAAAATATACCACAACTTGTCAAAAAGTGATAAAATTTAATAATGAGTATTTCTATTCCACCAGTTCATTTGAAAATTTATAATAATTATTGTGTGATTCTCTTCACAAATAAAGATAAAGGTTCATGATAATTTCAAAGAAATTGTTTTGAAATGACCATGACCATTAGAAATAAGTAAATTCAACCCTTAAAGTGTACTCTTTCAGCCTTGAGCAGTGTTATATGATAAACAAACTTAAATAATTCAATAATTGCCAATATCAGTCTGCAAACCACATATTTTCAGGCCCTAATTTTTTAAGACTCGTATATTTTAGTTAGTTAGCAGAACATTATCTTTATACAACAAATATTTTATGTGAAAATCAAATGCTGTATAACTGTTTTACAGAATTACTGCAGGGTATGAATAATACAATTAAAATCATGAAAACTTGAAAAATGCTCTTTTTATTAAAATTTTTGTTTAAAATGCCATTTATATTTTAGAATAAAATTCAATTTATTACAATATGATCTAACTTTCACTGTGCACATTTTTATCCTATCATTAAGCTATTTTATTCTTAAATTTACCAATTCCTTCAATTTCACATTCAACTTCATCTCCAGCCTGAAAGGAAAATAGGAAAAAATTAAAGAAAAAATCGATTATCAAGGTAAAGACAACATGACAAAAATTTTACCTTCAAATATTCAGGAGGCTTTTTGAAACAGCCAACACCAGGAGGAGTACCAGTGAGGATCACATCTCCAGGTAGCAGTGTGCAAAATCTAGTTTTTAAAGAAAGGGATTACTTAACAGCTGTGATATCAAAATTATTTAGGACTGAAACATACAATTAAGGTGTAATATTTTCCAAAGTAATTCTTCTTTAAGAGTTCAACTTAAGCTATGCTGAAATTAAAGAACACATGAGCGAATCAATAAATGAACTAAGTTGATAAATGACAAACTGAAAAAAATTATACTTGATAGATAATAAAATTCTTGGTTAGTGTACTTTACAGTGGAGAATTTGCTTTGCAGAATGCTGGTTTTTAATTTTTCCAAAATTGTATATATTTATTATTTCAGGCATAAATAATAATTTTATTCTGAGTCTGATATTATACATCACAGTAATGCATGTTTAATTTGTAGTGAAAAAGCTTTCAAAATATATCTGAACTTCTTTGCATCTTTTATTATGCTTTTACTTAAATGATAATGATATTATTAGGATTAGAAGCTTTAATGCTAGCAGTTCTTATAGTTGCTTTCTCATATCTTTCTATGTCTTCAATAAATTCTCTAGCTCTATTTATTATTATCAAATTGTAATACAAACAAAACATCCTATTGAGAATTTACGGCCACCTTTTTGTAGTTATAGATATTATATATGACTAACAATCATAAAATATTTGCCTCAAAGTATGCTCTCAGCCATGTTCATGTTCAGATTACTCTATGCTTTTCATATGTTCTGAATATACTGCATCCTCATCTTTCGAAAATTTCAGTTTGGTTTTTGTTCGGAGTGAACTAAATGAACTACAGATTCTTTAATTTGAGAGAAGCCCTTCAATAGCTTAAGTAAGATGATCAAGGTTTGACTTATTTATGGCCTTATAATTTCTTAAAAATATAAATTATTAATGCCATAGGTTGAGTACTTTTACTGGAACAACAAGTATGATTGACTGTATGATCCCAAGATTAACAAGAATAATTAACAGAAATTATAAAATAATCTTACTCATTGAAAATTTAAGTTCATAATTCTAGTACCATGTGATAATTGTATAATTTTAGTGTGGGATCTTACCTAGACAGGAATGATACAACAGCATCTGCTTTATGGACCATTTTGTTGGTGTTACCATTCTGCTTTAGTATGCCATTTACATAGCAGCGTATTGGTAGAGAATGTGGATCAGGAATTTCATCCCGGGTTACAATGCATGGCCCAAGGGGACAAAATGCTTCCATAGTTTTACCCAACAACCATTGTCCTCCGTTTTTCTTCAGTTGCCAGTCTCTAGCAGTGACATCGTGAGCAACACAATATCCGAAGATATGATCCATCGCTGACTCAATTGGGATATCTTTTCCTTTTTTACCAATAATCAATGCTAGCTCCACTTCATAATCTAGAGACTATTTACGCAGAATACGAAAATAAATCGCACAGATAAGTAATTTTACAGGATAAATCTCAAATTGATTGAAAACGATATATTTACCAATTAATATAATATGCCATAAGAAATAAATCGAACATTCAGGTTAAATTATTTGAAACACTCACATCAGTGGGAGATGGGAAAGGAATAGGATCGTTAGGCCCAGCAATACTACTGGGAAACTTGTTGAAGAACATCGGTTCTTGCGGTATTGGAGCGTTTAGTTCTTCACAGTGGTCTCTGTAGTTCATTCCAACGCATGCTACTTTGTCTGGTCCATATATCGGAGCCTTAACAATGACATCTTCAAGTTTGTGAACATCTCCTTTCTTCGTCGTCATTGCTCTGAAAATAACGCAAACTTCCTTTAGTAAAAGAGACTAGAAAATTTCCATTACTAGAATGAAAGAACGTATTTTACCGATTAGCTGCTTTCATCATGTTTTCACCTCCTCGGATAAAATCGAGGAGGTTACTAGGAATAGAAGGATCACATGATGCTAAATCTATTATATTCTGCCCTTCTTGAACACCCAGGCGTAATAACCCGTTGGCTTTCGTAATATACTGAAAAAACCTCATCTTGTTGCCACCGCAGCAGATTTTGTTGAATGCAGTGAAAGGAAGAGTTGACTTTGCTGTAGGTTAAAGAGATTACGGGACTTTGGACTCGAAAGTTTGGATGATTTTTAAGTGTAGCGATCAGATCGCGATAATCGAGGTCAAGGGACACAATCCTTCCAAATTGTTCTAATTAAGGTCTGAGGGTCTCTTATGACTTTACAGTTCATTATATTTTATGCCAACGCTAAAAAGATGATCGAGATACTCCTTTTACATTTAAAGATTAATATGATATATTTCACTTTGCGATTGTTCTAATTATGTATATGAAAAGGAAGAACCTATTTAATCGCAGTATGTTATTATCACTTCTACATGCCCGTAATAAAATATAACGGCCTAGGAGATCTATATACATGTCAATGTGTTGATTTTTAATAATTATTTTGCTTCATTAAATTTATGTTTCTAAAAATAGTAAACAGTAACAGTAAACGCTATTCATAATCGTTTTATTTATATATAATTTTCATTTTCACGGAGAGCAATAGGAACACCCTCCGGCATGTCCATAAAACGCTATCCGCTCAGCATCTTTTCATGACAAATACGCATGCGTGTGCGACGCGTGACAGCCGGTGTCGTGATTGTGGTTTGATTGTCTTGTGACACGGCGAATCACTGCAGATACGTTAGAATCCATGTAACTTAGCATCACGAAAGACAAGGAAAGCCATGTCTCAGTTACCGTACGAAATTTCACTACATTTAAAACCTGCGCTCTAATTTCATATGTTTAGGTTTTGTCGGATGAACTAATTGTAATGAATTTCTTTTAGGCACATTGTTCCCATGAAAACAGTGAAGTCATTAAATGACTCCGATTATGATGGAATGGTTTTAGTCAGTCATACTCTACCAACCCATCTAGAGTTGGGCTCACTGAAAGCAGAGGTAGAAAAAGCAATCAAGGTATTTAGCCGAAGATTCTGTGTGCTTTTTATTTTTGAGTGAATATAAAAGAGAAATAAGAAACAAGGCTGGGTTATCTTTTAAATTTATTATTAAAAATTTCTTCTTTAACATTCGATTTCTTATATTCGTGAAGTGTTTTTCACGTACTTTTGGGTCTTGTTTTCATATTTTTCTGGTATACAATTCTCCCTTAGATAGACAAATCGGTGGAAACCGATGGTTGTATCCGCGAAGTGAATTTTCCAGCTCAACGGTTAATTTACTCTCCAACTGGTCCAATAAACAGGGACTTTGATGATGCTAGAAGCTACAGTGAGGCAGCAGCGAAGGGCATCAAGAGGTAATATAGAAAGCGTGTGATGAATTTGTGAATCTTCAATAGCAAAGTTTTTTAACCTTTGGCACGCCCCTTCCGTATGAATGTGCTGATTATTTTTTTCTTTGGGAGAAAAATTAAATGAAGCTCTCATGGGTGAATTTAGGGTTTTATGCCATTTATAAAGTTGAAGTTTTAAGGAACAACCCTATAACGAAAGTTAGATAATGAGTTCTGTATTAAAGCTTTATCTCAATGATTCAAAAAGCTCTAGCTACTGATCTATGTTTGATATCATATTACTATCCTCGCTTATGTAACGCTTTTATCTCTCTACTATCAGAGAGTAGGCAGATAAAACGTGTTATCTGTGAGGGAGATTATGTTGCTCATTCCTTCCAAAAATCGCCTAAATATATTTATGTATGAATTTTTGTTAGTTTTGAACCTCATTGTTCTCTGGAATCCTATATTCGGAATACATTTTTACTTAGTTTCTGGTTAATAATCTTCTAGTCCTAAATATTGATTTGCAATACATTATTTATCTTAAAAGGATGTTAAGTCAAATGGAGTTATTTTATGATTTTACATTATTAGCTAGAGTGATGATCCCTGTTAGACTATCAGTAAATGAGGAAAATGTTCATTATATAAAATAAAGAGATTTCAATGTCCAAAACATCTCAAATGAGGACTACAATTTCAAAGTCGGGAACTATTTCATACATTGGGGTTGAATGTTTTCTTGGATAATGATGAAGCCAAGAAAGTAAGGAAATGAATAGATTCACCTAAGCAATGCTTTTACTCACTCATACTTATCCTTAAGTCCAGATATGTGCACAGGTAAACTAAGGTCATACTATGTAAAAAATCCTCCTTGTACTATGTAAAACTTGCAGTTCTACAATATGACTGCAAAACATGGACAATGACTGCTAAATCACTGGACAGCCTTGAAAGAAAGTTTCAATGGGGAATCTACTGACCAATTAATGGTGAAGGAGCGTGAAGAATTATATGGAATAATGAACTATACAAAGAGCTCTCAACCTATGCAAATGCAATCTATATACTCTCTCAGACTATACAAAGAAGAGAATTCTTCACATACTTAAATTTGATGATACTCAGACAGACAGTAAATGTCCTACAGAGACCAGAAATGCAGGGGGCAAAGAAAGTCCTAACAGAGAATATGGGAAGGAAAATACTGGTAAAAATGCCAAGCGCTAGGTGGAAAAACAATGCAAGTAGATATAAGAGACCTGTTAGGGATAAGGGGATCAAGATCTATGAAGAAAATTGATGCCTAGACTTGATATGGACTGTAGTACCATTTGAGAGGAAGAGAGATTGTCTTTGTTAACTTCCTTCTGAAGATAAGCATTATTGTAGTGAATTTTAGAGTTTAATTTCAATGATTAAAAACTAATGACATGAATTGCTCTGTAACAGATTCTTAGGTTGCAATATTTCTTCATTTAAAATTATTTTAGGTATTATTAAATTGAAATCTGGGAAACAAATTGTATGATCCAGTGTTGAGGAAGGAATAAAATGTTACAGTCGCTTCAGGCATGATTTCATGCTAGGATTCCATAATGTGAAGAAATGGAAAAGTAACGCTTAATAATGGACTGATTTACTGACCTTTGAAAATGGACTACAAGACTTAAGTTTAACTACAGGAAAGCAATTTTTTGTTCATAAATTTGGATAAAATCAACAAAAATATTTAAATATTAAAAATTGAACTAAAATCACTGGATTTGACTTACTATGTAAATAAAATTACTTTCGTAATAAAACTAGTAAACCTATCATGTATAAGAGCTAAATTTATATTGAATTTCAAGTCTATAATGCTTGAATAATAACAATTACTTTCTTAGGCTAACAATTTTTATAAATATTATTGAAAGATAATCTTGGTTGTCTAACTATGATTTAATGAAAATGGTCTGGTACTTTTGGGAAATCCTCTATGTTTAAGGCAACTAAGGAGCAGGTTAATACAACTTTTGGTTAATTTTAGTCACTGCAGTTTACTATAAAATAAACATTTGGAAAATACTTTTCTTTTTTGATACCTGAATTTTCATCATATTTTATTATTCGTTCTATGAAAATAGTTTCATTTCTTAATTCATCAGTTTGGCAAATTATACAAAAAAGAATACAAATCTACTTCCTCTAAACAACAAACCACTTTTGGGAAATACTGCTGTATATCTTGCTTTTTGAGAGAATTTTGTTTTTTGAATATTATCATTAGTCAAGCTAAAAGTTGCTGAAATAGGGATGCTGTGTTAGATGAGTGGAGTAATTAGAAAAGATAAGATAAGAAATGAGTTTAAAGGAACAGTAAAAGTGGGACCCATAAACAAGAAGGTACTAGAAATTACACTACTATGGATTGGATATGTGCAATAGAGGGCAAAGGACAATGTTGGGAAAAGAGTTGTGAAACTAGAAGTGGAAGGAGAAGAAGAGGAGAATACCAAAAAAGTGTTGGAAGGATAAAGTGGCAGAAGACAAAAGAGAGAGGCTGGAGAAAATGAAAGGGTTTTGAGATATGTGGATGAAGAAGAATAAATATATGGAAATGTTTACCTCAGTTGGCATTAGATAGATGATAATGATGAGATTGATTGATGATGACCATTTTTCAAAGAAAATTTTCATTAAATATTAATGAAGAAAGATACAGCTTTGTGAATCAACGAATAAATATTCTTATCTGGTTCAATCTTCGTAACCTTTTTCAGATATCTAGTCAAAAACGTGTTCTCAATAATCTAGAGAAAGCATCCAGTGGCGAAGGGCCAAAGTAAAGGAACAGGAAGCTTTTGTGGTTATAATAGGAAGCTAAATTTACCTTTAAAAACAAACGCACACCAATATGGAAAACAACTTGGTGGGATATACAGGACACAAGTGAAAGCTACTCATGGTTCTACTATATCTTGATGAATTGAATATTTTCATCTTTTATTGGCACAGGACAATGGGAAATGTGTCTTTTATAACTTAATCTTAGGATTGTTCATGACTATGATAATGAGAATTAGGAGACATTAATGAAACTGAAATTTGTATATATAATGGTCACTCTTAATTATAAGCACCTGAAAGGTGATAATCATAGGATCATTGTACTATACTCACATAGACTTCAAGTTATAGCATTCTGACTCATTGAGGAAATCTAGGGAAAACTACTTCACTCTTCATCTTGGATAACATGCCCCAGTCCTTCTAGGTTTCTAATGGTTGTCAGGTTGAGGATCTAACTGGCCTTATACTTATGACTTAACAGACTTGGAAACAACCTACTTCAAGCCTCTCGACCTTAAACAAAAATATGTACATTAAGATAATATAAAAACATTGAGAAGAAATGTTAGTGTTCAATAAATTTATTATTGTATAAAATGTATAATAAATTGGCTTCTGTAACTGACATAGCAGGCTTTGAAATTTGATTACGCTCAAATTTTAAGATTAATTTTGAGTTTGAGAAGATACTGGAAGAAAATGTCAGCATGAGGGAACGAAATAAATATATTATTAAATTAAAGTAAACATTAATTACATCTAATGAATGAGAAAAATTTCTCAAATAAATTGTCTTTACCTTATACAGAGCCCTGAAAGCTGGTGTGACATCCCCATTATTGATTCTACCATTTGAGAGGAAGTTTGTTCATGCAGATCTTGTAACTTTGTTGGGAGCTTTAGAAGCTTTATATGTGGTAGGTAATTCCATGTTAAATCTCTCTTTTGAGTAATATTTTTACATTTGTAGAATTAAGCTGTGATATTTTTATAGGAATTAGTATAGTATAATTTTTGTATGACAACATCCTTTTAATCTAAGAAAATTTTTTTGCAGCCAATCCAGTTTAGAGAGGATGTTCCAGAGAAGAATAGCAAAATTAAACAGTTGGGAGTATGGGGACCAGATCCATCTGCAGTAAATACAATAATAAGTTTAGCCCTTGCTCTGGAGATTGGGAGGTAATTAATTGAAAAAGAGATGTCTTATTAAATTTCTTGTCATTCACATATTGAGCTAGTTTAGATGAGCCATTTCATAATTGTCATATTATTGACTCAACTTTGTGATAAAAGTATGCAGTAATAAGTGGCAACAATAAGTTTAAATTTTAGTGACCTGTTTTTTACTAAACATTTATTTCATCCAACATGATTTTTATTTCTGGAAACATTTTTAGTTAGTTCATAATTATCAGTGATCATGCTCATTTTATACTAGAAGGGTTTTATCTTTTATGCTAATCTTTGAGAGGCAAAAAACTAATTAATCAAACATTTGGACACTATTCTCATACACTACCAGTTTTGAATAAGAAACATTCCTCGATCAAACTAAGAAACTTCATTCATTATCGAATAACTTTATCAATATAGTTATCTCAAGTTTATTTTAACCCCATTTTGTGTAAAACTTTCATATCTTATGGAAAACTATGAGAGTTTTGTTTAGAATGAAGAACTGCCATGTAGTACTCTCATATTGTTATGTAGCATATAATGATCATCAAAGCACTTCATGTATTTCTAGTATTGTTTTTGGCAAAATTATGATGATAATTTTTAAGAATGGTCAGGAATATAAGATCTTACATTTAATCGCAATGCAATATTTTGATAACGATAAGGAGTTTTATTAATAATTAACCAGAAATAAAATGTTCCTGGCTTTATAGAAGTAGTGAAATTGTTTTTGCATTGTTGGAAAATTTAGTATTAAATGGTTATTGATGAAATTTCCAGATCTGTAGCTCGTGACATAGGTGGTGGAGATCCTGAAAGGATGAGCCCACCCAGAGTGGAGGAATATGTCACTAACATTTTCAAGAATAATCCACACATTAAGCTGCAGGTGATAAAAGATGTTGAAGTTTTCAAGAAAGAATACCCATTGTATGCTGCTGTCAATCGAGCAGCCAGTGGTCAGTATTTTTTGTTAATTGATTTTAAAAGGTCCTTTCCTGCATTGGTATCAGAAATTGTTGTGCATGATACATCCTCTTTCATGATACACCCTCTTTCATGATACACCCTCTTTCCTCCAATTATTTCCCTTCTAACAAGATCTCACCAGAGATCATGAATGGAGATAAGTGCCCTTTCCAAGGATTGAACATTTATTTTATTCAAAGTATTCTATGTATTTATTGTAACATAAGTTGTAGAAATTGAATCAGCAGAAGTGTTGACTTAAGAAAAGACTATAGGCCCAAGAAAATCATAAGATACAACGGATCTTGAGAAGAACATGATGAAAAGATCTATATTTGGAAGGAGTTTTATATGCATTCAAAACTAAATTGTTCTTCTGTGGAGAGTCGTATATTTGATCACCAGACAGTAAAATTATTTTTTATGGAGCAAGTTAAATTATGAAATTATTTATTGAAGTGTAATATTTATTTATCTCATTCTTTGAGTGTATTTGTAAGTCTTCTTTGTCATGAAATAAAAGATTAATGATATTTTATTGGTTGTAAGTCTAGAATATTTTAGTATTATGAACTTCATCCTATTATATTTTAACTCAGGTTTTTATTAAGTATAATCTCTCACTTAACAGTTAAATATGAAGTTGTGCCAATAAGAGTGAGATATCTTAAGAGATAACTAATAATGATTAATATTAATAATTAATGATAATTAATTCTACTCCATCAGATGAACATAAAATAAGATTCAATTTGGCTAAAAGAAAAATAAATTTCATGAAATTATTAATGCAGAGCATATTTTTTTGCATCTTATTGTAAACTGTAACTTTTCACCTTGTCAGTTTGAAGAAATTCTCTTTATCTTATGGCTTGCAGTATGGAATAATATTAATATTTTACCGAAGTGTTGCAATTGATATAGTTCATGAATATATTGTTTACAGAAGTCAAAAAACATTTCTTTTGATTACAATTTAAATATTTAAAACAAAAATATTTCCAGTTGTTCCTAGGCACAATGGAAGGATCCTAATGCTTGAATATGAAGGAGAAGGTCCAATTGATTGTACTCTAATGCTTGTTGGTAAGGGTGTTACTTATGATACTGGTGGTGCTGACATCAAGGCTGGAGGAGTAATGGCTGGAATGTCTAGGGACAAATGCGGTGCTGCTGCTGTAGCTGGATTTTTAAAGGTCGATTAAATTAATTTTGTTCTTAAAATAAGTACCTTTAACATTTCCTATGGCTCAGTATGAGTTAGGGATGCACTGTTGTTTGAGTTTGGCCTTGGTATTCAGCCAAAATCTGGTATTTGACTTCAGCCAAAGCTTCTTTGGCTTGGTTTCATTTCTATGTTTTGTTCTTGTCCTTGTTTGCTCATTGTTAAGCCTCAATTTGTTTACTGATTTCCCCAAGGTATGTATGTTTGTTACGAAGAAATGGTTAATTTTTTTTCCATTTACATTAGTTGAGTATTTCAAATATATTTTACCAAGTTAATTTTATTCTTGCATCATTTTAGTATTCCATAATATTACACCTATTGTCATTAATTTGAAGAAAGTATCGTGATTTTGAGATATAAAGTTAGTTGTCTGAAACTTAACTAGAGCAGTATATATCATTAAATTGTTGCCATCTACATGCATGTTGCTGCCAGACTGAGGACATTTACATGTACATTATTACCCCACAAGCTTAGGTTATATATGGTAGTGGGTGCATTGACCCCTACATCTCTGTGCAATTAAAGTCTATTGATCTCTCTCATATTCTATGGGAAATATGACCAAAAGCAACTACAGAATGCAGACTATAAAATTTGGCTTTGGGTTGTTTGGCTTTCAGCCATTTGATATGCAGCCAAAATGTGTATTCATTGCATCACTAGTATGAGCCCAAGTGTTTCCTTATGTTGACCATCTATTAAAATGATATTGTAATTTATTAGATAAAAATTTTCAATTTAATTTATTTAAAAAAATTTTCATCCATCTTCATGGTAATTGTTATATTAATGGTTTATCATAAGTTTGTACAATTAGTAAATTTTTCAAATACTCAAAATTTTTCTAAAAATCTGTCAAATCTTGTCTCTAGTTGCTTGTTAAATCATTTTCGTGAGGTTTAAATTGCAAATATAGTCAAAAAAGTCTAGATATGTTTCATGTTTTCTGTATTCTAAAGGGGTTATTATTGTGTCCCTAAATATCCGTTTTACATTTAGAAGACACCTGGATAGAATTCTTTGAAGAATTATTATATAGTTTTGGAATTTGAAGTAAAAATCTTCTCTTTCAGGTAGTGTCTGAACTGAAACCAAAAAGAATCAAGGTTATTGGGGCAATGGCAATGGTCAGGAACAGTGTTGGAGAAGAATGTTATGTTTCAGATGAAATTATTGTTGCACGCTCTAAAGTGAGAGTCCGCGTTGGAAACACTGATGCTGAGGGAAGAATGGCAATGGCAGATCTCCTGTGTCAGGTGGTTATAATTAGTTGTTTGGAAATCCTCAATGAAAGATGAGATGCATGATTGCAGTACATAATACAAAGGAAGTTGAAATTAATTGTAATGTTTTTCATGCAGATGAAGGAAAAGGTAGTTTCTGGAGAAATTAATCCACACATCATGACTCTCGCAACTTTGACTGGCCATGCATGCCTTACAGTTGGGTCAGGATATTCGGTAAGTTTTCTATTTTATTACCTTTTGAGTGATTATAATTTGTCAGTGAAATGTGACAAATGTTTTGTTTGATTAGGATAGGACTTACACAAAAGATAAATGTAGTCCAACTAATTTTTCTCTGTATACTTGTATAAACCTAAAACTGCTGAAGTTCTATTTTGTGTTGCATTTCATAGAAGACACACTTGCTCACTGAATTGTAAGGGTAAAATAGACAGTCTAATGTATAGAGGTCTTGATGTAAAAAAAATTACCTTCTGCTAAAGAGATTTCTACTTCATTACATATAGAAGTTTTTGAGGGTAAAAATGACAGGAACCAGTGATTAGTCTCACTTGTAGAGTTTTCTTGCTTATTCAGGTTTGTCTCTATGAGTACTTACGTTTATGATTCTTCTTGATAAATTAAAGTTAGGAAATATTAAATAGTTTGGATTTTTAGAAGAAACCTGAACTCTTTAACTTATTACAAATACTATAGCACAATTTGTTGATTTTCTTGAAAAGTTTCTATGGTTGAAAATTTAGTTTTTATTTAGTCTCCTTCTTGAACATATTTAGTCCTAAAGTTTCCTGAAAGGAAAATATCCTAGTATATTTTGAGGTAAAGATAAGGTAAAAGCTGGTTGTTTCTTCTTATTTCAATATCAAATATCATTTCCATTATGTATTTTGATTATCAAATTTAATTGGCAGAAGAATTTTAGATACATTTTATTGATCTATGCAATGTATTTAAAATTTGACAGATTGTTATGGATAATGGACCAGCCAGGGAGAATGGGCAGTCTAAGTTGCTTCAAGAGGCTGGCTCAATCCTTGGTGATCCATTTGAAATAAGTACTATAAGAAGAGAGGACTTCAACTTCCATAAGGGTGGGTCTGATCCAACTGTATTTTATGAATTTTTAACAATTTTAAAAATACCTTCATTTAAAACCTTTATCTATGCTTTTATTAGTATTTATTCATGTAAATTTAGTGTTGATTAAAGATGTGCTATTAAAATTATGATTCTATTCTGAAGATCTCATTTTTTCAAATATCTACATCTGTTAACCAATCACTGTTCAGTATGTATGATCAATATCTTTTTCTAAAACATTACTCTAGGATTCAGTTATGTGACTGAAGTACTAGTTTCACAATTATGTTAATTTCCACTTTGATATCCATTTGGTTCAATCTATGTTTTTCAGATAAAGGTGAAGGAGTTGATGTACTGCAGTGCAATAACCAGCCTTCATCACGAACTCCTAGAGGTCACCAAGGGCCTGCAGCTTTTCTGATTCTTTCTTCAGGATTGGATAAGGTTATTAGAAAATGGAATTTTTTAAATCATCTTCTCTGTACATCTTTAGTTTTTATTATCTTGTATTAAGTATTGTGCTTTTGTGATTCTACAGCTATTTAAATTAAGCAAGATTCTTCCCTTAGTAATGGGTAATCAGGAGACATTTTTCTATAGCTTCTATCATGCAGATTAGGGTATAATTTTCTTCCTAAGCTTCTTTCAAGTTAATTATTCATTCAAACATTTTAAGAAGAAAGTTTTCCAAATTTATGTCGCTAAAAACTTTTTTCAGAGCTGATTCAGTCATAATCTCTTCAAAGCCCATCCATTTCAGTTTGAATGTGTAAATTGCAAATATTGTGATACAATTAAGTTTAAATAGTAGTATATAGTCTCCTTTATTTTTTTCTATACAACTTGCTGTATTTCAATCTATTGCCATTTTATTTGATTTGCTTCCTCAAATTTAATGATTGATTGATTGTTATTTTGGATATGAGGGTTTACTAAAATTGTAGATTTACCTTATTTATGTTTTCTCATTCCTCATTCATCATTTTCTTATATCTTGTAATGAGTGCATAGTGAGAAATTCTCTTATCCTAAAGTTTGCCTTGAGTGTGTCTATGACACTGGCTTAAGTTTAAGAGGTTTAAGTTTGTAGAAATAATTGGAATTGCTTCTTATTCTGTCGTATGATTTGGTTTTCAGTGAAGAATCAGCCAATGAAAATAATCTATAGTAAATTTCATGGAATATTCTCTCAACTTGATGGTGGTTTGGATTGCCAAATTTTATTACTATTCATTTAATCTATGCTCATTCTACACTATTTTATGCCTACTCATTTTTAAGTTCTCAATTTCAAGAATTTTGGCCCAATTATAGAACTAAATGCTTCAGTTTTGTTGATGTATATGTTTGTTGAAAGTATATCCTGGTGGGGTTGAGATTTGGTTAAAAATGCAAATCTGATGTATTGAAAAATTATTTTCATGATTCATTGTAGCATGGACTGGATTCATCTGTTCCAATCAAGTACTCCCATTTGGATATAGCTGGATCTGCTGGAGACTACCCAGATGAACCAACAGCATCCCCTATATTGGCATTGTATGCTGCGTATCTTGAAGGAAGGCATTGAATATTTGGGAAGCATGTTACGCTCACTTTGACTGGATCTCTTTCATCATATCCAAAGCTAAATTTCTCAAGACTGATTTTATTTACAAACCAAATCCTTCAACAAATTAATCCTTGAATTCGAAAGAAAATTTTAAGAGTTGGGTATCTTTTTCCTATTTTAACAGGTCCTTAATTTATATCCTTGTTTAATTCTTTCTCTAAACCAATATATTTCTCCTTAGAAAGTTAATTTATTTCTGGGAAAGAGATCAAACCCAGTTTATGAATAATTGCTCCTGCTCCAAAATTAAAAACAGCCATCAGAAAATGGAGCCTGTGAATGTTTGGATCCATTTTTAGTAGCAAGAGGACCAAGACATTTAATATAGCATTCAAATCTTTGAGAATTTATCTTTCAAACTAGTGAACCATTGCCATGAACTTTCATCCGATCAGCACTGCCCTTGCATAGAAAGCATTAGTATTCATTTTGAGTAAAGCATACCTAGACTTTAAAAACTTGGATGAAGGGAGGAGAGCAGTATTATTAGTCAGGAAGATCATTAGTGCCACTGAGGAAGGTTGTATCACACAAGCTGAGATTACATCGAATGAGCCTTAAAATTGTAATGTCTTAAGAAATTCATTGTTGTAAAAATATTGCTTTAATTTGCAATTATTCAATCAATTTTCCTTGTCAGTCTAGTGTATACATATGACAATTAGTGTACATCATAGCCTTCATATGAATCTGAAAATCCCTGAAACATGATTTTCTTTTTATTATTACTAATATCTTTATACTAGCTAATTATATCTAATGTCATTTACAGGAACACTGTGAATAGTCATTGTTTGCTCAAAGTTTTAATCTGTCTTTTCTTAAAAAAGTTGAGCATATAGATTTTTATATTTAATTAGGTGTATATGATGTCATGAATCAGCTCATGTTGGTACTAATCCTAGTGGCACCATGTGACAGTTTAGGTAGTTGCTACTTAGGCATCATTGAAGTGCACTTAATGTTAAGGAATCGTCTGTGATTACCATACCAAATGTTCAAATTGGTAAAACAAAATGTGTTCATAACAATATTATTATGGCCAAGCATACTTATTTCTTTTTTTTGAGACATGCTTAGAGTGTTAATAATGAATTCTAGTGCATCAAAAACAAAATTATTCATTTTTAATTTCTTGGAAGACTTGATTGCCATTATTCTGTAAAAATTGATTTCTTTTCAGATGCTTAGCAAAGTACTTAAGGAAGTAATCTTTGTAGATGAAGACATCTCGTGATGTGTAGACATGCAAAGAATTATTAAGAAAGTTTTTGTTAGTTTGTCTCCCTGTATCAGTCATCTCTCAGGTATATAATTTTTCTCTATATATTCCATTTTATGGATCTGATATTGCAGTTCATTAACTTATTAATTACAAAATTAATTGATAATAGTTTTTCTTAATATGATAACTTATAGCTTGAAAACTGGGTAGATAAATGAACTGAATCGGGATAGTTATTTATTAATACCGATGGAGGATTGTTTTTTAGGTACACCTTTAACATCTCACTCATTTTCTTATTTTCTTTTGATGGATGAACACATTCCTTTAATTGTGAATGAGGTAATCAAGCATTAAGTGGCATTAACAAGAGAATAACTAAATGCTTTAATGATCAAATGATATTTAACAAAATTGAATCCTAGTTAAAGCTTTATATTAATATGTTTGAATTTATTTAAATTTCTCAGGATGTCGAAAAGTGCAATATTTTGAAGCTGTAGTCAGCCACCATTGATTGCTTAATTGATCGTGTATTTATATACATCCATTTTTATGTTGGCCTTTAATAATAGAAATTTGCTAGATAAATTGAAATTCAATGAAGTAGCATGAAAACATTATTCATTCAACTGCCATATAGTATATCAAGTTCATATTTTATAGGTAAAATTCTTAGAAACTTTCTGTAAACTTTCAGAAATGTGGCAGACATGAAATGATTGGACATTGATTATAACTAGTGGATTAGTCATGGTTATAATGGATACTGTTAGCTTTTGATGTAATTTAACTCTGCTGTCAAGATTTATTAAGACTGTTTTATGAAATAACGTATTGGTGTGATGTACTCAATTACTTGAGCCAGTCAACTTTTATGGCAATAATCATAAGTTAATACTATTGTAATACACACTGTGTGTTAACTATTTAACATATATCTTTGCTTATGATGGGATTTTAAGTCTTATTGATATATTCCATTAATACTGGTTAAACTAAATCAATTGCTCGTAAAGTAATATTTAAGCTTAACTTTTCACCAAGGTTATATTTTCAAGATAATACAGTCATTTACAACATGATTCCTTTGAACGATCAGTGAAAATTGTATGAAATTTATTAAAATTGAAAGGAAAACAAATCTCTTAAATATTTCCTAGTTGCAGGTGTATAGTTTTAAATTGTTGTCTCAGTGACAGATATTTTATCAAAGTAACTCTGTGATAGTTTGAAATTGAGCTTGTTGATCAGGGCATTTGTTTAACTGTGCTTGAAAATTTGAATTAGTATTTAAAATACAATTAGAAATACAATCCTAAAATAAATTGGAGTCAAAGACTTTTTATATGAATGTTATTGTTGGCGAGAAATTTCTTGGTGATTGGTATGTTTAACTTATTATTAGAGTACAAGGTGCAAAGTAAGTTCTCCATTGAACTAATTACTTAAATACTTCTTCTGTGATCATGCTTGATCTCCTTTATTTAACATCCTTATATCTAAAATCTGTTGTTTCAAAACATGGTTTATGGGTATGGCTTATTTTATACATATATCTTAATATAATTTTAGGTAAAAGTTATGTGATTTTCTTTCTTTCTGTGATTGCAATGCAGCAAAACAGGTAATTACAGTTATCTTTACTCTAAGACCTTAACATTTACCTTCAAATAATGTGGGCTGATGTTGCTATGCTTGGGGACAGTCAAACGAGAACTGTGATATAAGTTTATGCTGAAGGAAATGTTAGGTTTTTGGTGTAATGTGCATTTATGTATTCTTAAAATGGAGTTGCATTGAAAAAGTCGTGTCACAACATATCTTTGTTTTATTCTGTCTGGAATGCTGAACTTCAGGTTTATATGTACTTATTTTCGGGAAAATATATCGTTTGCCTCATAACTTTTTCATTATTTTTTTGTCTAGCTTAAATCCTGGTGTGTAACAAGAAGAAAATAATATGAAAAGACGGGCCATCACTTTGAAATTTTACTAATAGTCCCTAAGTAGTTCATAGAGATGATTTCCTTGAATTCATAGTTTGATAAAAATGCTGTAAAAATCATAACAGTGCATTAATAATATAAATTGGAATTTTATAATGACTTATTGTTGCAGCCCTGGATTGTTTTCTACGTTATTAGTGTTCTTTTTTTACTTAAATTATTTTTAGCAATACCTGTACCAGGGTTGTAAAACAAACGACTGGCTGAATGTTTTTAAACCAAACTGCAGATCTTCACAAAATTCATTAAATAAATTTTTATCTTAGAGACTCGTGTATGTGTATTACATATAGCCGGGTTACTCAACATTTTTTGGTGCATGGGCATCCAAGGGCGTTTCAAAAAGTGAAGTTAGGAACTGCATAACATATCTGCCCAGGGTGATGTTCAGGCCATACCTTGGCAACATTATCACATTACTATAGTTAACTATTTGCCATTTGAAAATATGCTCCTTGGTAGGTGAAATTGAAAAAAAATTTTCTAGATAGAAAAAGTATATATTTCATCCAAAAAGATTTTATTACTTAAATGGTCGTGCCTCTTTTGCTCGAGGGGTTGCATGTTTGCAATCCTAAGAAATACTGTTGTAGCAAAAAAATCTCTTTACCTAAGCTTGACAGACACTGTGCAAAGTTGCTTCGGGCACCTCAGTGCCCGTGGGAAACAGGTTGAGTAACCCAGTTATATGGTCACGTAGAATTATGATAAACAATGCATCATATTGAAAACCTTTTGCTGTTCTTATCCTTCAAATTATCCTTATTTTGATGAATGCTTAACAGCAATCGCATACTGAGTAGGTTGCTACTATGTTTACATGCATAGTTTTAGTTAAAATTAGTTGAGCAATCTCTGTTATTTAATCTTTGCTTAATTTAGTTAATCAGCAGTTGATAAACTACCTCAAATTCTAAATTGGCAAAACATTTCAAACTACCTGAGCCATATGTGGCATGATATTAGAATATTCAAGTTATTTGTTGATAAGCTATCTTGAATTAGAACATATTCCGGCAATTTTGATTTATAACAAGGTTGAATTTTTAAATTAATTAATTAATAATTCAATTATTACTAACACAATACATAGTAGAAATAATTTTCATAAATTAATTAAAGGCAATTCCTCAATTAATTTGTGGCTGAATTAAATCAGTGGTCTCAGATGATTGTTTCAATGAACTAAATTTGGATGTGCATATACATTTTCTCCATTTAAAACAACTGAGTTTGAGTCCCTTTTTCTCAAAGTCTTTTAACTTCAGAGATAAAATGTTTATTGAGCCATTCAATAAAAATGTACTCATGCTTTTCTTCATCCAATGAACTAGCAATGCATTCAAGTATTAATTCTTCATTAAACTTGGTCTTACTGATCCATTGACAACCAAAGGTTTCGATAGTTTATCCCTCGAAGCGTTATTGAAAAATAAAAAAATCACTTTTTTATTCAACTCGTGATAATAAAGAAATAATCTAAGTTTGAGACCAATCCTATGAAACATTCTTATATAATTTGCGCCTTGTCAGTCCGTCCGTAGAATTTATTTATTTTAGCTCAATTTTAAATATCTTTTGAACCCTTTCCGAAAACATGGAAATGTATGATCCGGTATATGAACGGGAGTCGTGAATTAATTTTATGTAAGCAGTTCACCGCTTCCCTAATGATCCTTGGTTCAATGCCAGAGCACCATTCGCACTCTTACATTATTTTGTTTTGCTTGAAATTACTCTTCAATTCCAGCGATTGGTTATAAA
Source organism: Pachydiplax longipennis (assembly GCA_036926295.1). Classification (NCBI taxonomy): domain Eukaryota; kingdom Metazoa; phylum Arthropoda; class Insecta; order Odonata; family Libellulidae; genus Pachydiplax; species Pachydiplax longipennis. The sequence goes on along the minus strand of JAVFKF010000001.1, from coordinate 15,739,587 downwards.
CCGGTGAATTGCGTACAAGTCAGGCAGCAGTGAATCTTGCCCAAACCATTCCTGGCTCAAAAGGTAAACATTTTCTATGGCCCGTTTCAAAATTACAGTCAGTATGGAGAGCTTACGGGGGAATAACTCAATGTGATTTGCCGTAAGCGAAGAAGTTAGCCTCGCGCAGGTTCGCCTTTACGTGAAGCTTCGGATTTGGACGGGGATAATCTAGATTCGTACTTTACAATGACCGATTCAAACTTAAGTTCTGATGAAATTTGAATGAAAAAAACTTTATCAACAGTGAAAATTTTACGCTTTTATAGCAAAAACAACAAAGGCTTTGCCTTTCTACCGTACCGAATGGAATTTTGAAAACGGCCATGGATTCTTAATTGTAGACTGCAGAATCATAAAGAATTACCAGTTGTATAATTCAAAGGAATAAGTTTTCTTGACGATCTATTACCTCTGTTATATACATAAAATACGGAAGTCTATGCACGAAGTTAGTGTTGTCTCAAAAGATGTCATAGCCATCTCTTATGGACATACTATATATAAATTGGCCAGGAAGACAAAGAGTGTTTTCCTGTTTCGGTTATCTTTGTGTGGCATTCAACATTTCTTCGTAGCAATGTAACTATACATACCTTTTTCGTAAAATATAAATTTGTTGGTATTGGTCCGGTATCCAATGCTTGTTACATCAGTTTTTGAATTTGCGTGAATATTAAGCTTAAGTAATACGTAGCAGTGGTACATATTAAAAATTATTTACCACATTTTGTTAATAGCTGAGAATATGCGGCTCTATACTGCGAATAAAGTTCATACCCGTCCCTGTAACGTTTTTCGAATATCGTCAAATTGAAATACTGAAATATGGCCGTTTGACTTGAAGAATAAACATTAAAAGTTCGATATTTGGCAGTAAATGTTAGATGCCAGTAAATACTTAATTAGTGAGTCGGGATTCACCGTTACACATGATTAATGTATATAAATATTCTTATTCTTAGAATAAAAACCAATAATTTACTACTTTAATTTACTTTAATCCATTCCGAAGTAGAAAAATGTCTATATTCTCATAAAATAATTCCATGGCTGCTATCGTACTACTAGTATAAAAATCAGTTAAAACTAATGATAAAAAACTTTTTAATTTCCTGCTCGTTAAATTGAAATATAAAGATGAAGGGATGGTATGCATATCAATATGAAGTAAAACGCGATTAAATAATAACATTTGACATTATGGTAAATGAGGATAGATCGCGATATGGAATCGTGATAACAACCTAGTGCCAAATAACTTTCGCACGACTCAGAGTAAACTTTAGCTCTGCGTGTCTTGTCGACAGCGTCTCATGCCAGTTTCCAACTAGGTACAACCAGTTTGTGGATGCGCGTCTGGCACTGGACGGAAATTCCATTTTAATGACAAACTTGTAAGCGAAGAGCGTTCCCTAAACATTCAGGAAGTGCTCTGGCTTAGAAAGGCGCCGCCTATGTTGGTTTATTACGTGGTAAACTATTCGGAGGAATGGTTTTTAAATAATGGACTTATATTCAAACGAATTGGAAGAGAGCACATGTTTTTTAGGATTGTTTTATATTTGTCGCTAATTATTAAATGAATAATGTTCTGTTCTTTCGAAAGATCGCTTCAATATGCAGAAGCTAAAGCAAATATGGAGAACAGATTGATATCATAAATACGTCAGTCCACTAATGATGATATTATCTCCAGCTCAATCAGTGATGTCAGGTTTCAAGAATTCCAATTTGAGATCCCTTAGGTGATATCTTTTCTCAAGAACTTTTATTTTCACTATTTATATTTAGCCATCGACATTATTAGATATCTAAACGCTTTGAGTACATGGTTCATCCGTAAAATAATTGGCAAGATGAAATTTTAATTAGAATTAGACTTCTTCATCTGAATTTAATTGAAAGGAGACAAGATTTCGACACTGCGTCAAATAACCTATATGCACAATATTCAAAATCCGGAAACTCGAAATATATATTCCGTCTATATCACAGTTATTTGTTTCTTTACAAGGCCAACGTTATGGTTTATTTACATGATTGCTCAGAGCATTTATTTATAAAAGTTAATTAAAAACAGTCAAGTGTAGACGTAAGGATCTTAATGTTATGAAAATGCATTAGAGGTATATATTTTGATTGTATTTTTGTCATGAGTGTTGGACTAGAAGTTGGACGTGATTCAAGTGAGTCTTACTTTATGGATCATAGTTCAGGCGTTGATTAATCCAACTTTTATTTTATAAAATCAAATCTTATTTTCCATATATCTTATAATATTTCAACCACTTGAAATCGAACGTCTGTTTAGAAATTTATTCGCCTCGACTGATGTGGAGACCCATCGGGACCTTATACCACATCTGATCCACCAGGAGAATTTCGCAAGGAATCAATACGGCTTTGTTTTCAATTCCATTTTCCGCATCATTTGGTCATTTTAATCTAAAAAATCCCTTGATTACTCAAGGTCGCTCTCCGTTTCTCTCATTTCTACTTGACTCCTCGTGACCCAACAAATGGTTTCATGAACGCACCCGTTGAAGTCATTTCCTGCAACAACCTTAAGGGCGCAGCACCGGTCTCGAAGAAGTGGACGACAACCGCGAAGTGGCCTCTGGTAAATGTGGGCCAAAGAGTCGTTGACCGGCCGAAAGGGGTGAGAAGATGGGGAGGGCAAAAGGAAAGAAAGGGGTGAGAGTGGGATGGGGATAAGGGGCAAGGAATGAAGAGGTTTTATAAGGAGAGGGGAGCAAGGTAACTTGTAATCTTGTTTCTCCAGTAACCACTTCATTGAAAGAGAGCGGCGGAAAGACAAAAGAAGAAATAGAGAAGGGAACGAAGAAAAGATGCCCCTACATTCTTTTCTTACGATTCACCAGAGTTATTACCGGCAGGGATCGCTCTGGAAGGTCCGAGACGTAAAGGTGAACATCTGCCCATCCTGGGTTCGAATACGAACTCGGCGGTGCAGACGGGGTTTTATTGCCCTCGGAGAATCTGATTAAATTTTTTATCATAGAAAGTGATCACTAGGATAAACAGGGTAGGTAAGATCGTATAATGTTTGTACGTGTCTGATTTTAAACAATTTCGCTTATAACATTCCTAGAAAAAATGCCTCATGAAATTCTCGGAGCTTATAGGGATTCACTACACCAAGAAATTTGCGCAGAAAATGTGGACAATGTTCACATATCCACTTTTGAAAATTGCAATATTCTTATTATTTATTATATTATTATTTTATTTACAAAAATTTCAATGCTTCAATCCATTGCTGATGAGCTAAAATTCACCTCTTAAATTAATTTGTTATGCCTGTGGATTTAAGATTTTTTTAGCCTAACTGGAAAAATTGATTGATTTGTTCGACGTAAGTTAATGTCAAAATTGGTAATATATTTTCATAATTATGTAGAATAAATACAAAAATTTATCTGCATTAGAGAGAGAATGGGTTATCGATACATAAGGAGGATTATTTCTGAAAATTAACAGATATTTGTCAATAACTGAAAGTGCTGGAAATTGAAAATTTTGAAGGCCTTTAATATCTCTTGGGCATTTCCATCGCAATTTCAGTATACTTTCTTGATTTTTGTTTTTCGATTTATCGTTATTTTCATGAATTTGGTATGTGGTGGTTCTTCCACTTGAATGGGAATAGATGCGATGTATGCATATTAATTATTGTGCCCCATTCAGCGTGGAAATATTTATCGGCTTTGCATTTAATTTACTTAAAATATTTACCTACAGACACCGAGCAGCTACTTTTTATCAATCAGATCGACTAACTGTGGATAAAAGTTTGCTGACCACAATCCTCAACTGTTAGAAACATTTACATGTGGTTTTGGTTGAAACATTAACATCAGATGCGTGGAATTTGCTGACGAACTTTGACGCAAATTGTGACAGAGAAAATAAATGAATATGATAATGATGAATAATTACTGATAATGAATATTTTCTCTGTTTTAGAGTTCTGCGAAAATGCATTTCGCGCTTCAAGGCTATGTTAATTTTTTAATTAACATCGATGCCTTAAGATTGCCTTAAGAGATTAATGGAGAATGCAATTATAAATTGGCACTGGGATGTTCAAATTTACCTTGAGGTAGCATTCACGTTATTAATTTAAGTCCGTCTCCCTTCCTGGCTATCTATTTTTGTTTTGGAGTAACCAAGCACTAGCAATATACATTCATTTTATTTAGTATTATCCCGGAAAGAATCGGGATATCCTGAGCTAGTCATTTTTATCCTCATCGATATCTGCTGATGTGTTCGATGTAATTGTCCATCAAAATTGTCTTTATCAAATCTTTTTAGATCTTTTCATGTGTCACTGTTTCATTATGATAAGGAACTCTGTTATAAATGTCTATTAGAAATAATTTTGTCCTTTACCACTAAGTCCTTATGATCACAACTTTTATCTTCTGTGAGGGTGTTAAGCTACGCGCCTTGAAATGGGAAAACGAGATAGCTGCCAGTCGTTCAAGCTCGCGGCGTTAGATGTCTCTACTCCTAGATCGCAATGCGTAGGAAAATTCGCAAGTCCGGTACCGGGTTTAGAAGAAGGGCAGTAAACGATGCACAAATACTCCATTCCGGCTCAAACCCGTTCATACGTGGATCTGATTTTTTTGGATTTTCATTCATGAAATCCTTCTAACTCAGCCGTAGCCCCATACAGCCCCAATACAGCCTTACCTCACCGAGTATAATCGCAGTGTCCCCATCGTAAATGTCTTATAAATATCTTGCTTACAATTTGCGTACGTTCGTATTTATCGTATCTAATTTAAGAAACTCTTTTCATGGGTCCGCCGATGATAAAACAAGGAGAGATCTAGCTTAGATCTAACTTACAGTTAGATATTTTTTAATTAACAGCATGAAGATATTTAAGGTATTTGAAAGATTGATTGATGATACATAATAACTTTTAATGAAGAAGTTAAATGAATATTTTCCCTAAAGAATTGCTTTTAAAGAAAATTAGTCTTAGAAAATCATCCAGATAGCTGCAAATGAACATAAAAAAGTAATAATGTCGTATCGGTTTAATTTTGAAGAGCACTTCAAGCTATTGGTTTCGAAAACTTTTTTCCATAATAAGACTCTCATTCCAAGTTTGGTGATGAATTTATTTATTTAATTTTAGATAGAAATGAGAAATTTAGTTATTGTGTTGATTATTTTCTCCACAATCCACAATTTTTAAGCTTTAAGAAAATACTTATTTTAGCAAATTAAGAAGTCCTTATACAAGTACCTAAGGTATATCTTTTTACATTGATTCACCTCACGTAACTTCCTACATTTATTAATGGATAAAATCATCCATGTATCATATTCTTTATATTCCCAGAGGTGAGAAATGATATAGGGCTTCGCTCGTATAGACTACAGGTATACCTTACTTTTTCTTACCGAAATTATTTTTACTAGCCACTATTTGCAGAACAAGAATTCTTTTTTTTGTTAAAAAGAATATATGGTAAACATATATTTCGGAATGAAGTTATAAAATTTGAGTTGAATAAATGCAATACTTTTACTTATAAATTATGGATTTTACAGACGTTGGTTTATCTGACATTGATCATGAGAAAGCCGGTTGAGAATCTGCCACTTTAAACTGATAATAATTATTATTAGGGAACGAAGTTTACATTATCTAAGACACAGAGATTCATATATCATGCATTCTTTCTTTTTGCCTGCCCTTACTCATCAGCCTTGGAAGGAATTTCAGGTAAATAGGCATTCCTAGTTTTAACTTTAGGGATGGAGTTGCTCTGAGACTACGATTGCCGCAGTCTTAATTGTTGATTTCATCTACCGTCAGTTTTTCAGAAAATATTAATGTCGATGATTATTATGGTACACAAGATTAGTAGCAACAAATACTTTTCATTTGTAACATTATTAATTTCGAAAGCATCATATTGATATCTCCATTCAATATTCATTCAATTCTTCAAAATTATGAATGAATTTCTCGCCATCGTTAAACGAAACGAAAAGTTGTGCATTGTGATTTTTTTCACTCGAGCCCTTCATTCAATTTTCCGATGTCCGAGTATTCACGCCCAATTGATTGGTGAGCCTTGAAGCGTCGTCTCACCTGCTTGCCGCCGTGGGCACACAATTGTTTCAAGAGCGGAGGAATCGGAGTGCAGTAAGTGAGGAGAGAGTAAGAAGCGTCGGCTGGAGTAATTCGAGGGAAGTACTCGGAGGAGGGATGAGTTGGACCTCCTAAAAAGGATATCCTCCTTGGCTGAGCGACCATCTTCTGCCTCCATCGCATAGCTTTAGCCCCTCCAGATCGCCACCCCTTGAGCGGATGGGGGTAAAAAAAGAAAACCCACTCCTCCTAGACCCGCCAACCTTAAAAAACGCCGAGGGCTTCGCTCGAGTTTTTTTTCTTATCCGCTTCTCTTTTTTGTGTGCCCCTCCCTCGCACCTCTCCCCCCCTTTCGACCATCGGCATCCTCCTCCGGTTGAGACGCTCTTTTGGTGGCCAGCGCTGGGCTGCCACCTGATGCGGAGCCATAATACCTATTTGAAAGGACGTTTCATTCCGATGGATTCCGGAGTACTTATTACCTTGGCCGATTTCAGTCGATGAAAAAGGGAGACTTCAAGGAGCGGGAATTACACGGGGATCATTTATCGATTTATGTTATCCGTATGATTTTTGTTAACTCCGACCTCTTAAATGCTTGAAAAAATTAATGGATTTCAATTCATTCGCTTGCTTCAAGATTGGCTTCAATTCGTGTCTTCCAATTACCGCATGTATGGAAAGAAAATGTTTTGTAAACGGCCAAAAATCTTCGATTATTTTTTCTATTCGAGCACTAAAAAAGCAGAATAATTTAGCAGCAGAAAGCTCATTTTAATTTTTAAATCACTTCCTAATGGCAATAAGAATATTGGTATAATCTCTTAAATTTACGGGTTATATTAGAAAATTTGCTGTTTTATCCGTGTTATTAATTAAGTCATCCACCTGATATTGTGATATCGCATTAAGTACTGAACTCAGAAAACTGTTCATTGATTAAGAAGGAATGAAAATATTAATAGCTGAAATTTGTTGTCGTTAATGCAACGATAAACGGAAGAAAGGAAGTCAGACTTGCAGCTTGCGTTGGCGGGTTTGAGTCGCTATTCATCGGACAAACGCAGTGCTATCAATCTTTATCGACCATAATGTGTTGTTTAGAGGTCAAGCTGCTCGTTTTAGGTCTATGGATGTAAGTGTACTGTATGTAGGAATTTAAAAAACGTCTCACTGTTTCTGTCAATAATTTGGAATTTCAGAAATGAAGGAGATCATTTAGTGAGAGTTTCTTGAATCATATACCTGTTCCAGAAAAGGTCTCGTTTTGCCAAATAAATTTAATTTGAGTCAAATATCTCCAATATTATGTCAGAAACTATTCAACATGCATGTAGATTCGTACATGCACCTAATATCATGCACAATTTATGTATAATACGTATATGTAAATTTTATGTATTTATGTTTAGAGAGCTATTAGTTTAGCGTGAAAATACAGAGCCGTGGAATAAGTATGCAGAACTTAGGTTTGCCTTTGGCTATCTCATCCAGTTAAATGTAATAATATTTAGGGTTGCGTGTTAGCTCCAGCTCCTCTATTAGAAAACTGAATTTATAACTATATCAGAGGGTAGTCTTTATCCTACTTTCCTGGTAAAAGGGAAGCGCCTCATCTCGGAATCAAAACATTGTAGTTCGCCGTAATTACGTGGCTAAACTATACGTCCCAACCAAGAACAAGATGTCAATTCCTTTTCTTAATAACATGAAAATATAACACTGGTCGCGATTATGCTCAGGTAAAAGGTAGGTTGCTAAAAGGAAAAAAATGGGACGTTTTTTTATTCTGAAGGGGAGAATGGATTCTTATTCACGAAGGACTTCGCGTGCCTCTCGATAGAAAATGTTTTCCTTCTTTCCTAAAGGGATCGTTTCGAAGTTTTCGTGAAAACGAAAAAATCGAGCCATTCATTTACATATCACTGCTAAGTCTTTATAATGTCGGTGTAGTTTTACTTTCAAGAATAGCGATGGAAGTAGCCATAAAGAATCTGTTATTGGCAGAAATAGTCATCGTTTATATCAATAAACAATCGAAAAATGCGGAATCTGTTTACAATATTTTCAGGGAAGAAATACACCGAAAAATTGCCTTCATTTCGGCATTTCTGTCAATTGAAATTGGAGTTATTTTTAAGGGCTAAATTCATTGCTAATATGCACTAAAAACTTCGTGACGTGCGTATGCTGGTCAATTGTATTTCAGTCAAATTTGGTACTCTGGCGTCAATGGTAGACTAAAATGGTATGCTATAAATGGCTCGGTAAGTTAAGGATTCAGCAGGTGCAAATTTGAATAAAATGATGACTTTCTCGCATTGATTGACTCTGTAAAAACAGAAAAGTTGAATTGATGCGAAATTTTCGTATTGTTCAATGGAGAGGCTAAAGCAATTCCAATTCGATTTTCAGGGATTTTCTCATAAGTTTATATAGCTTTTGGAGTCTACAGAAAATTTATTTTTCTTATGATTAACACAAATTATTTATAAATAAACATTAAAGGTATCCTTTGGAAAGGAGAGAATGGAATGGAATTATTCCAAAAATAATCGATATATTTTGCTTCCTTAATTAAATTTGCAAGATCGAATGCTTAGAATGCATTGCTATTTGTTCGACCCTTAACCAAACTTTCATAGTCTATCAAAAACTATGGCTTTAACATAATATTTAAGTGACTCAAATGTGCTAAAATGAAATTGATACGCCCACGCGAATGAAGATTTAAATTTCTGCCTTCTTAGTTATTGCTATCATTTTTTTCATCCTTTAAAGTCAATAAAAGTTTAGTTCGAGTTTCTTGACACAGTAAATTTTTAATGCTTATTATGATTATTACTGAGAGATTTCTTACTGATGAAACTTAATGAAATTATTTACTTATAGTTGTTTAGACCTGCGAAGTCATCGGAAACTTAGAGAGAACCAATTCATTTGATTTTAATTACTTCTCGCATGGAAAATTCCGGCTCAAAATTCCGCATTAATTGCTCCATCGGAGATAATGACCATTTTCCAGACATTAGTCTTATTCGATGAACACGAAGAGAAGGATTTGTAAACATGTTTACAAATAGCAAGCGATTTTTCTTGTGCTGCAACATGATATAGATATAATGGAATCTCGGTGGTTATAATTATTAATAAGGAACAAACTGAATAAATAATACCGATTTCGTGAATAAAAAGGATATATGAAGCTATTATGTAGAAAGAAGAAACGATATTCATGACAAATTCATGTTGGTTTTAAAAAATGCTGCAATTGAAGAGAAAACGGATTGAGTCAAAGAGTAGTTTCCATTACTGTCTGATAATTTGGAAGATGGAAAATTTTCTTCCCAGTAAGAATCAATTACTTCTCACTATGGCATTCTACAGGTACAGATCTGTAACAAATGGCATAAAATGAACGTTAATGGATGATTAATAACTTTATTTTCAAGGAAAGGTTAAAGAGTGATTTTGCATGTTAGGGCGTGCACCCAGGAAAAATCCCAAGGAAGAATAGACTTGAAAAAAGTCCGACGGGACCGGGAATCGAACCCGGGTCTCCCGATTGCAGGTCGGGTGCTCTGACTGGTCATTATCAGGTTCATTTTAAAACTTCTCTAGTATGTTTTTTATCTTTTCGGAAAGCCCTTTGTATAAAAAATCTTTCAAAAAGTCGACAGCATTCTTCTTCTGTTGTAAACGCACCACTAAAAATTTATCTTTGTAAGAAAAGACGTCAGCATCATTAGTTCATAGTTGATTTAGCTCTTTATTACAGGGGAAGATGATTAGTGAATGTCACCTTCTACCATCATCGGAAAAATTGTGAAGATGTTGATTGGGAAGGAACTTATTAAAGGTATTCCACTCTTCAAAATTTTACCACTTGCGATGCTTGGGGTAGTGTAGCGAATCAGCTCAAAAATAAATGTAGGTAGGATAAAGTCTTAGTATTTGTTATTTTGCACTACTCCAAATAGGATCGATCAATGAAAATTGAATAGGTTAAGAAATAAACTAGGGATATCTAAAATCACATCCCCATCCGAGAAAAAAATATCTGCTTTCCGATTCCCAAATTCGATCCGAAAATCTCCAACTAAGGGTTCAACCGCAGGACCATTTTTTTCCCGAACCGGGAAAGGCGGAAATTCAGGTGTACCCCGACCATATAACCTCAGTTGACCTCCGGGTTACTCTAGACGATCCTCAAACTATGCGAGGATTTTTTTTATGCAGCCCTAAACTGCCCTCATCCCCTATTCTACCCGGAACCCGGAAGACAATCTTCAAGTCTAGGGGTTGGAAAAGAGCGCTGTTATGAGCAGGGATTGGATGCGTTCTGATTTCCGCACCGTCATTGCGTCTCTCACTGTTCATTTGTTAGGAGGCCGAAATAGTGCAAGGGGCCACCTGTATCGTTTCCTTCGAGTGCGAGTTGAGACCGCGGATACCCGCCGGTTTCGTTGGAAGGACGTATATGAAGGCACGTTCTGAATTATGCAGCTATCCTCTCTTCCGAATGGAGTTTCCCTCTTAAGTCGCGAAGGGACTCTTCTCTTCGCTCAACGGGGAGTTTGGCTGTGAGCAAGTCTCATTTTAATGGCAGATTTATTTTTAGTGCCAAAAGCGTGAAGATTACAGTATGGTGGTTGAACTTGTCATAGACAAAAATTTTATTTATAGTAGTTTTTTTCTCGTAAGAATTATATGTTTATGTGGTAAGGAATATTATCGTTATATATTGATTTTTGCGGAATCTATATGTGGGAATACAAGATTTGAATGAGTGATTTGAAAGGTTAATTGATTGAAGTTGAAAATCCTTTAAGTTTATGTTTAATCAGATAGTAAGCATCAGACTTAAAAAATTATAATTTAATATATAATGAATAATAATATAATATGATGAATTTTTCATTAATTAGAAAACAATATTCATGATTTTTCAATAGCTGAATTCCTTTCGAAGTTTAATTTTTTTGTTTCCAATTCAGTTTTTCTTACTTTCTCTGTATATAACTGTATACAGGTGGTTTCGAGGTCAAGGAGCAAAACTGATTGATATTTATCTAAGATATCTCCGACAACATATGTTGTTTTCTTACGTTGCGTGGTGATCTCCTTCTGTTCAAAATTACTTCTAAAAAACTCCGAATAGGCAGGAGCGAACCGAATGATGCACGGGTACCCATGTTTTGGTCAGCATCAAGTAGCAAATACAACACGGGTTAATCCCCAAATAGCATTTCAGCAAACATTACCATTCCTTTCGGCGGTGAGCCCCCGCACCGCGTCCACCGCCCGAGAATATACATACATATATAGATCCGACGTTAAGAAAGAAGGCGGTCGGCGATACGTTGCCTTCATTTGGAAACAGCCTTGCCGGTCAGTCCCGCCGAGGATTCGAAAAAAGGACGGTTTCAAAAAAATGATCCGGAGATGGTCGGTGGGTCGGGCGAAAAAAAAAATCAGGTCCAGGTGGGTTTAGTATGTGCTGCGGGGGTGAGTCGGGGGCGGGGATAGATTCTGAGAGAAGAAACGTTCCCTTTTTAAGGAAAAGGAAGGGCGAGCACAGATGGGCGAAGGGCATAATATGCACACAATTCTAGACGAAAAAAAGAGACAAAAGATGCGTTCTCCCCGTCCGATTCTTCCACCCACTACCTTGTTTCTTTGCTTTCATCTCCTTCTCCTCTCACTCACGTGTTTCCCCGCTTCCTCCCGCTTTTTTCACTCTTTTTTTCTCGACTTCCCGCCCACGCAGTTTTTTCACCATTCCTTCCCTTTTTACGACTTTTTTACTCCTCTGTCTTCCCGAAGTTCGCTCCATTTTTTTCTCTGCGTCTCGGTGTCCGTGTCACTTTTGTCCGCCCTGCTATGTCGTCCTGTGCTCTCTGCGTCATTGTGCTCTTTCCGCTGATATTACATCTGCGCTGGACCGGGTCTTAGAGGAGACGCGGGTCCAGGTTGGCCAGTTTTGGGCGATAAAATCGGGCCTTAATGGAGAGCTGGGAGTCGGTCTGCAAAGAATCCTTCCAAAATTTCACAGGTCATACATAGGTTTTCCTTCTTGTACAGAACTAAGAATAGCAATTCCTGTTTCAGACTTAGAGCAAAGCTGAAGGAAAAAATAAAGATTTTGTTTTTATGCATTCGCAAAATTCGTTCTATTAAAATTTAGTTGATATAATATGGAATTGATTTTTCGTCAGATAACGTACAATATCCCACATATAATATAGTAAAACCCGTTTAAAACTCTCCCGCATAATATGCTACCCCGCGTAATACACGTTTTTCTCTTGTCAGTTTCAGTTCCTTCTACGCAGAACAATATGGTAGAAAACCGATTAGACGTTCTGTTTACCGCTTATAATACGGATTTTTCCCACCGTTAGATATGCATCAACACGCTTTAAACAATCATCCGCCTCATTTGTTAGAACAAGAATTGTTAATATTATCAGTATCGATTTTACACTTCCATGTGTATGTCCAAATAATAATTAATAATAGTAAGGGCCTGTAAACAATGCAAATTCCAATGGTTAGAATATTTCTTCATTATGCCAATTTCACCAAAGAAAATCCTTAAATCTACCGTTCATTTTATTTTTCGATAAATGTTCATCAGATTCACATCTCATAGATTCATTCATTCATAGATCGAAATTAGACGAACAAATGTGTGAAAATATTATAATTAAATGTTGAGAAAACCATTCATGTTTATCAAAGGACGTGAAGTATTATAAAGAAAATAATTCCTAAAGCTGGTTCAGTTACTTATGCCGTATACTCTTTAATGCGTAATTATGTCGGGTTATGTTAATTATGTAGATAGCTTGAATAAAGTGAATATGAATGAAAAATATCGCTTCAGAGTTTTGAGATTAAGGAGACATTTAACAACATTAATTCTATTTCGGCTCGTACCTCGATTTTCATAGAGACGATGGATCGATTTTGGTCCGCGGAAACATATCGCTATCCCATCAAAATTGAATTGAATATTTGAAACCCATCTGAGAATTTGCCATTGAGAAGTCGGTAACGCGTTGATAGATTTATTGATCGATAATATATTATGGTCATTTGGATGCGAATCGCTTGGGAAACACAAGAGCGCATCACATTCATGAAAATCTCACTCCCATCCACTTTATCCATTCTTCCCTCATTTATTTATACGCCTCTCATCGATTCAAATTCAACTTAATCCTCCTACCATTTCCTCCAACCTTAGATTCGCTCGACTGAATTCCCGCTGTTGAAATATTCACAACTTCCATCCTTTCCTCGCCTTAATACCATTCTTTTCCCCATCTCTTCCTCTCCTTCCATTCACCCCTTCCCATCCTCCTTTTAATTCCTTCCTTCTTTGCCCAGTCTCCTTTTCCTTTCCCGAATGCCGCTTCGCTACGCGATTTCTTTATTAAAATATTTCGCTCTCGGATGCAAGCGGCGTGACCGATCGCATCGAGTCGGAGTCCCGGGATAGAACCCCCCTTCGTCCTTTCCATATGAACGAAGCTCTCTTGGCTTGGACGGACCCGTCGATAATACACCCTTAGCAGGATTATTTCCTTAGGTGGACGCTGGCTCTATTGGCCGACACATTTGCGCGTGACCTTTAGCGGTAGAACTTGATGCGATTTCTTGCAACGTCTACGTTCTCTATCGATGTGCTCATGTTAGGTAAAAGCCCCTTATGCCGACGGAAGGGATTGCTTGCCCCATTCGGCCGGAGTTAATTCAAGGAGCGAGCGGATTACGAGATGGCTATCTCGCGCAGATATAGCGTGTACGCAGGTGTAAAAGTTCGAAATCTGAAGAGAAATTCGTTAAAATTTACTTTTCATAAAATTTGTATTTTACAATCCCGGGTCCCGATGATGATTCGATCGACGTTAAATAAATTGCTAGCGGTATAATTACGTAACTTAAATATCGTGAAAATTTATTATGAGATTGGATTTACATCTGAATCTATCAAAATTCGTTAAAATTTACTTTTTTGTATATGAAATAAATTAACGTACACTCGGGTCTCTAGGATGATTCGACGTCAAATAAATAGGTATATCTATGTAACTTAAATATCATGAAAGTGTATTAAGGAATACTCGATCTATATGAGATTGGATTTACATCTGATTGTATCTGAAACTATTCTGTCCGTTAATTAGTAGAACTGTCACATAGTTTAAATAAAATTAATGGGTTATATTTTGTTGTTAGGTAACACCAACCCGGAACCCCGAAAATTTGGTAAAAGCAGTTGTACATAATATTTTGCATGTATAACTTATTTGTTAAATATATGTAAATTTATATATGTAGGTAATAATTTAATTAGTTTATGAGAATTGTCTTTTTATCGTGTAGGTGTTGCATATTAATTATATTTATAAATATATGCAGGTAGAAATATCTGCCACCAGGCTTACATCCAAGCAGCAGTTTATTCCTTAAAATATAATAATATTGATAGGATCGATGGATCATAATTTCAGTTCGTATTAGTCGATCAGTTAGGGAGTCAATAATGCTTATTATTTTCCTACCTATTACTTACATTTTCCTCGAGTATCAACTATTACAATCGATAAAGATGTGAAATGTGAAAATGATGCAGATTGAAGGAAATCTTAACGAAATTATTAATAAACAGATCCATTAAAGGCTTTCTTACATTAATATTTAGCAAGAATCTGTATACTGGAAAACTTTTTAATCCCTTATTTCACATGGACAACTTATTTTACAACAAGTTGTTGTAAATCTGTAACTATTTTTCTGTATTTACAGTGAAAAGACGTTACGTAATGTTATTTCTTCTTAAAATTCACAGATCCTTCAACTCAAGTTGGCCTTGTCTCAGTAAATAACACCAGAGGGATTGCTTGATTCAGGATGGAGGAAAAACGATGCTGGAAGAAAATGTTCGTAAGTTTCTTTACGATTTATTTTCTCAATTTCGTTGATTTCTTAACGTAGCCGGTCACTCACTTAAATATAAATGGTTGTAATTAAGATATAATTCACTCTTGCAAGCTATTTTAATTAGAATTCACTCTTGAAAGTTATTGACTGTTTGATGTGGAGAAAATGATTTTGGATTTGCCGAGCAAGTTTGTTTCGAACTCGGTATTGTTTATTTTTCTTCCAAAATCTGCTACATCTGGTAAATATAAATTTATTCATGGTGATTCTGAGTTCGATCTCTACATTCTATTTTAACGCTTATTGAATATATTATAATGGTATTTGATATTAATTTATTTTTAATTAATAAAAACAAAGGTAAACTAACAAAGTTAAACCTCCGTTTCAATGAAAACATTGGGGAAGCACCTTTTTATGATAAGAAGAAAGGTAATTTTTTGGAGAGAAACTATAATTTTGTATAGAAATTGTTGGTCCCGTTTTTCAAAGATTTATAAAGATAGCTAGCATCAGAGTTATCAGGAGAGCCTTTTTAAAGGATAAAAATATTACTTTCTTTTATTACCTAAATATCAATTGGTTGAGATTTGATTCATTTTCGTTAAGAGTTAATTTGGAATTTTGCTAAGGAATAGGAAAGCTGAATGGTGTAGTGGTTGCGCAATGAAAAGTGTCATTACCTTATGTGATACCATTCGCAAACTTAATAAGTAACGTATGTAGATATTAGCAATACATTGAAGGAAGGCTGTTTAACATAGAATGTATTTCTGCATCTACGTATATACTCTGCTTGCCGTCTTTCGGCAGTGTGGGATTGTATGCACTGTGACTCTACTTTCCTAATCGTTTACTTTCGCGTATGGTACACGGTAAGAATGAGTTCTCGAATCGACTGGTTCTTCTATTTCTTTGATCTCACTCGCAGTATCAGAGCAGGCTATGTAGTAGAGAGGGCGTGTTATAACGGCTAAATATTCTCTAAACGTTCACTCTTTGCATTTATTACATAAATCAAGTCTTGCTTTGAATATTTTTTCTTCTAAAGATTCCCCTGCTTCTTGAAGCATCCGAGTAATCGAATTTTTCTTGCAATTTTGCATAAAAATGCATTGAGTTTCGTTTTGAATTTTCTAATTCGCAAATTCAACACTTATTAACGGATTTTATGCATTACATGCATACTCAAGGCGAGGCTTAAGTAGGGCAAAGTAACATCGCTCGCGGACTTCGCTTACTTACTTCGCTACTATCGACTAATTTCTTGACGAAGCTGTTTCTTTAGAGCTCACATACATTACGGATGTGGGTACCCTAGATTAAGTTATTCGTGAGGATCACTCCAAGATATTCCACTGATTCTATTGTTTATGTTTTTCCCTCAGAGGCTGTGCGAATTATTATTGGAATAGATTTCTTTCGAAGAAGTTTACTGAGTTTGTGTACATTAAGCTCAAATTCCAAGTCATCACACCATTCCATTCTACCCAAATCATTTGACAGGGTTAATCTATAGTCTCTACTTTCTATTACTTTTTGAATGCTCTAAAATACTAGGTTGGTATGGAACATTCCGTTATTGGAGAAAAGTAATTATCATATAATTATAGAGGAAAATTTAAGGTCTGAAAAGATATAAAGTGTGTGATTAAAATTTAGAAACCCGCAAATTTTTTATGGAACTTGATGCGGCACGTGGAAACCACGGCGTAGTTCGGTTGCCATTTGGGTGTCCTTCAGTGTATTGTATGTGGAAATCAAATTTTTTAACATTGCCCTAGTCATTCTATAACCTTGCCTTGGCATTTTCTTACGATCATTCTTTGGGAAAAGATACAAAAATTTTGAAGGTTTCAGCTTCGTTCGGATTTGATATTCTTAACAAATCCTCACCCAGAATAGAAAGTTTAAAACTTACATGAACACATTACCAATATTTATAGTTGATCTATTGATTTCACATATTTATGAGGAAAATATTTTACTATATTGAAATTAATTGAAGCAAAATATAATTCACTGTGACAGTTGGATCTTGGAAAACAATTTTCAGGAAATACTATGAGAATTCAATTAAGCATCCCTACTTCCGCCTTTTTATCTCTTAACGCCAACTAAACCTAATCTCTTCCTCGTTCGAAGGTTGTTTCTATCAAAGGGTAGAGCTTTTAGGCTCGAATCCATAAAAGGAAACGCGCTCTATGCAAATGTAATGGCGTATCCGTGCTCTGATGTCTTCCCAAGTCTTTAGGTTCTTTGAAACGTGCTCGTCAATTTCAACCTAATTAGGTCGAAAGATAAGAACAGCTCGAGTGATTGACGGCTCTAAATATCAGATAAATTCCGGAGTTGCAAAGAAATATATGTCCGCTGTCACTTCTTGTAAGTAACGCTTATAGTTTGGC
Source organism: Pachydiplax longipennis (assembly GCA_036926295.1). NCBI lineage: Eukaryota > Metazoa > Arthropoda > Insecta > Odonata > Libellulidae > Pachydiplax > Pachydiplax longipennis. The sequence goes on along the minus strand of JAVFKF010000001.1, from coordinate 15,722,043 downwards.
AGTTGTTTGTTTTGGCGAATAAAACGATATTTATCAGCTTTCTTCTACAAAACACTCAATAATTAACCCTATCGGAGTAAGCGCGTTTCTCAGTCCTCCATTAGGTTAAAACGAAGTAGCCATCAAAGTCATTTAATGGAGGAAGATAATGGGAGTCTTGGAGTGGTGGAGGATACCATTCTTTGTCCTTTCCAGCAATCAATTCAATGGGATAACTTTTCCTTTTATTTACGTTAAAAGATACGGGTTTCGATTCTCTCAAATATTGCATATACAAATATGGAAGGAATTATTTTAACGTCTTACTTGTATTTGGTCCGCAAGATCAAATTCACGATTCGCTAATTACAGAAATGAAAGTATAACTCATATGGAGGAGCTTATCCCGAAACGCATATTCATTTTGTCTGGAATAATGTCATTCATAAGAATGTCATATTGCTCTGCATCAATCATTACGTCTTAATCTTGGTTATTTTCGAGATTATTTTTGACAACCAGATTTATTACCTTAAAGTCATCATTGAACAGTAGCTTTTTTAAATGAAGAAGTTAAATCTACGGTGCGGATTTTTCTGGCTGATATCCCATACTAAGAAAAAAAGAGCTAAGAGATTGGATTACGCTTTTTTATAAAAGAAACTTGGCTTGGTTTTCTTTTTCATTGATGCAAGGATGTTAATTTGCTTTATCTTTAACCTGAGATTTGATTAAGTCCATATTATCCAGTAAGACATTTACACCACATTTCAGTCCTATTCTTTTGTATGCAACAAATGATTTGCTCAATCCAGTTTGTATTACCTTTATCAATAGTAAATGAGTTTCATAATGGTCGATTATGAGCTTTAAAGCTTAAGATGAACCGTTCTTATCATTCAAAGTTTTAAAAATAGTCTATCGAATGCAATTCAGAAATGATGGAGACAAATATTCTTGAATTTATTTTATAATTGGTAATTTTAATGTACAATATTTGTACATTAAAAATGAACCAATATTTCTTTCGTAGGTTTTTTTAAGCAGTTCAGCAAATAAGGCTAATTGAAATCAAATAGATATCCTCACCAGATCGGAGTTAAGCTCTCGGGCTTAAAGTGCAAAGATCAGATCGAAGCCTACATTGAGGTATATCAGCGTAAATGATAACAATTTTGTAATAAAATACAAAGATGTACATACATACCATAAAACATAACGTTCAATTTCCAAATATATGTACAGTAATTTCTTGAATTAAAGAAAAAAACCGTGAACAATCCGTTCCTCCATGAGAATTTGGTAATTTATGTCATTGAGAGTCTTATTAAAGCCCCCTTGGATGAACACCTCAGCTAGCGTCTAGTGAGCCTAATTATAAACCCGCCCTTGATCTTCACACAGTACATAAATCAGCCAAATTAGATAGAGAAATAAGGAGAGACCAAAAGATAAAATCCTTTCACCAAATTTTTTTGCCTTTGTTCCAGCCGTCGAAATGTTGACCTGTTAATTTTTTTCACCCCTTCACAGCAAACACGGAAGAGATTTAGTAGACCCTTACCCTCTGATTTTATCGCCCCCCATTTCTTTCGGGTGTTGTACTTCCGGGTCCTCCCCCTTTCCTCTCACCTTACCCTCATCTCCGTCCCTTAAGCCACAGGCTCCAGCACGTTCCTTCTAACGAAATCCCGGCAGGTGGGTGACGAGGAAGTCTATCCAGAAGGTTTGCTTCCTGTCCGTGGAAAACGCGATTGAATTCGCTTCTGAATTTTTTTCTAGCCCTCTTCCGCTTCTTTACGGACACGTTCCCCTTTGTTCGGCAATTTCTTTACGATGCTATATGCGAATAAGGGGGCAATACCAATAGGATACGCTTGGTTACCACGAAAATAGTGTGGCAAAAACTGCGGGCCAAAAGGAAACCTCTTGAGAGAATGGTCTCTTAAAAAAGATGGCGGTATTTTTTTATGCTCCAGGATGGTTGAATTTGTTTTTTGCATCTATATCTTTATGCATCTGTAAGCCGCCTATCGACGTGTGCCAAGGAAATTTAGAATACTAGATTTTCAAACCATTGCAGAAAAATAACTATTTCTGCAATCGTCTAATTTCTTTTGGTGTACAAAGTAGACTGCGTGATTCAGAGAAATCGAAGTGAAAATTTTACTTATTCTCTTGATAATTTTGTAAAATTTTATTTTTTTGCATATAAACGAACTTTCCCTAATAGTAAGAATTTATCAGAAATTAATTGGGCTCCCGGATAGCCAACGTGTTAGCGCTTCCGATGAAGAGGAGCCGGGTTCGAGTCCTAATGACATTTCACTTCCACAACCGAAATTGGCCTCGGAAAAGGTCTCCGGAGCCAAATATTCGAACAGAGTGGACAAAAATTATTGCGTAGTAAGCTGTAATGCGAAAGATATAATCGGAAACATGTTTTATTTTTCTTCTTCATTTACCTACTATATATACGACTAAATAAATGAGACTGAAATTTCGGTCTCTCATTAATGTAAAAATAGCTAGAAGTTAATTAAGGCCCGGAGTGGCCATTCATTCTAAAATTCAATGATATGAAAGCAGCATTGTGAAATCGAAAGTGAATCTTAATTGAGATGTGAATTGAATAAAGAAAAATAAATGATGGAGAGCCATATGAATTTCGTAAAGGTTAATTTAATCAAGTATTGAAAGAACCGTGAGAAGATTCCGTGCATGCAGTAGCATCTAACAATTTATCATTTTCTGACATCTGAAGCGACGAGCTTTAACTCGGACCCACAGAAGTAAAAAGTATGTTATATCGTGTTATTCCTCGGATAGAGTTTTTTTATGTATGAATTCCATTTAGAAATATCCAATATTTATTTGAATGTCAAAATGTTAACATTGAGAAATTCTATAAATTTGTCTAATATTCGGTAGCCACTATATCCATATTAAACAAAGGTCTACAATAGCTAATCCATTATTTGTTCTTTCCGATATCATGGTGAGAATATAATTTATGATCTTATCAGAAAATATATAAACAACCGCTCTTAGATTAAGAAAAGACGTTTGTGTATTTGGTAGCTAATAAAGGCGAACGAAATATATACAATTAAAACCAGTTTATTTGAGCCGTAAAATACTGAGTAAAAAGCTGCACGCAATTATGCAAGTCGCACTATCCAAGCATTCTTCACACTCCCCTGAGAGTGTGTTATTCCTACACTGCATCTCAGATTTTCCTGCCTCATCCTCCTCATAGAACAAGCACGAGTGCAAGAAGAGAGATACAATTAAGACATGCATTGTTACTACCGATAAAGCAGTCATGTGGCATGTACATGTAGAATTCGATAGGGGAGATACACAGTTGTTTTCAAGTAGCCTCCTTCAAGGCGTTGATGGAAGTTCACTTAAAAGATTGAGAAAATGATGCATTAAAATCAACTGTCTCTCAGGATAATTTATTGAGATTCGCCATCTGACCCGCGTCACTCCGTCAGAACACTTTGTAGAAGGATTCTGCGATTCCTTCCGTAAATACGACGGGCTTATACGAGTTTATTTGCGCTAATCTGGTACATGTCATGTGGAAAATGTCATCCTGTCCAATCGCGTATCCTTCTGAAATATTTCCTGAATGTTCAAAAACATTAGCATAACACCCCCGAGATATATTTTTTTATCGCAGTTTGAATGTTGAAGGAAAAAATCTTTGAAGCGTTTAGATTATGAATTTCTATGCGTTACTGGATGCTGGAAAAGATATCGTGGTACGAATATAGGAATGAGTTGAATCACGAATCAATTGAAGGAGTGTTTTCATAGAATAAGAATGGATGCCAAAGTTTAATGCCAATTCAAGTAGTTGCAGAGAAAAAGATAGTTTGGTAGTACAATTAACTTGGAAGTTCAAGTTTTCATTCTTGAATTTTTACTTATGATATCAAAAACATTTCAGTACGTTCGGGAGAAAAAAATGAGTGCGCGTTGCTATTAAGATTATAAGTTTCATGATAGTAACTTTCTGACAAAGCAAGGCATGTATATTACGTTAGTCTAAAATGACTATGGAGAGTAAGAATAATATCTAACGATGCAACAGTGAAATATGCTAATTTTTCTGGAGATATTACTTCATAATGTGGTCTAAATCACTCTCACAACCATTTTAAAATCTTCAGTTGAGGTTTTCTCACTATAAAATTTTGTTTTTTATATATTTGCCTCCCATTTATTTTTTCTATTTATTGATCGATTGAGGTAATGCAAACCTATTAACTCTTTATAGTGAATATATTGCTTTAGGATTTCCCGTCGTATCTGGAGCACGGTATTTTATCCTAAAACTGTAAAAATTTATTAGCGTTTATCAAAGTTCAGATGCATTTCACTTTAATTACCGAATTCGAACATCAAGAGAAATACGTGTATTATTTACATATATTTTCCTTCAATATGAATAAATTTGTGTTTTTTCGAAGTGCAGAGTAAAATAAATAGTGATTAACGAATGTGTAATGAACGTAATGGTGATTATATTTATACTGTGAAACGTTTTATAAATTTATACTTTATTACTTAGAGAATGTGAGCGGAATAATTAAATCTTAAATTCGTAATTACCTAAAATCATAGTTATCTAAATCGAGTAACATGGCATAGGGAGGAAAGACAACGAGTTCTTACTTCGAGTATTTTCCATCATAGAGAAAGTTTCATCTGATTCAAAACTTAATGAGTTTTTATGATTATAGGAGATTGTCTACTATATTTCTCCGCAGTGATTAATTTATTCCGAAATATTTGCATTTCAGTAGCATTTATTCAGCTAACGACCTTTCTGCAATTTAGGGAAACTGCAAAATGCCATCATTTTGAATTGTAAATGAACGTATTCGTGGAATGATATACACCTACTCTAGTATTGAGAATACGGATGCATCGTATATCTATCCCCGGGTCAGGATTAGTCGCCCGTCAGAAGACGCTAAATCTCACCCTTTATCTAACATTTTAAAGGTTAGCTCTAATGCCTAATAAGCACTCAATTTCCATCACGATCTCGGGATTTTCCCCTAGATTAAGCCGAGATCTTTTCAGAGACGGAGGCGAATAAACAAGAATAAAGAGAACAACCCACTCCATTCCTCGAACGTCTCATAAAATCGTAATCAAATCACCTCTCTTTTTAAATGGTTCCGAAGTTTAGCGATTCGCCTTTTTCCGCATGACTCACCTCCCATACCTTTAGCTGCGTCCGGGTGCGGGCAAAAGTAGAACGACCTCGATTAAGGCTAAAAGAGCAAGCGGAGAAGATGACTCGTTGCACTTTCTCTGCTTTGTCACTCGGGGGCGAGAAAATTACCCGCCTCAGGAGATGCTTATGACTTGGCATCTATCCGTTCGGAAAAATTTTCGCCTCTCGACTGATGTTCCCCGCATTGTGCTGTATCAGGAACTGAAAATATTTCGTTCACCAGCTGCGTGCGAGAAGTTTACCGTTTCCGCCTCCACAGTCTTGCGATATTTGTGCGAGAAAATGGGGAATATAATCGCGTTTTGATTTTAGTTTTGATACTGCAGGGTGCTGTGCGAGTGAGACTATAATTTGGGCACATCTAATGTGTGGCCTCCAAGGTTTTATTAGGATTTGTCATGAAAAATAGTACTAAAACAAAAGTTAGAGAGAGTGACCACGGTGTAAGTACAATAATTTTGAAGTTTTAAATTAAGGATGTCTCGAAAACATTAGGGAGGAGTATAAAGAAGTAATTATTCTGAACACATACAATAGATCGTTGACTAGGTGGCGAAGGGAATTGTTCTACATGATAAGCATAGCAGAAACCATTATCATTATCATTAACGCAGTAAACCACCTTGTTTTTATATTAATAAGGCGTTATGAAATTCTTATCTACTCGTATCACCCATTTGAAAATATTCTCAAGAGTTCTTTGTGCTATTATACTTCCTTTGTCCTCTCTCGCTCTTTTTGCGAGCATTGCTTTTCTCTTCTTTTTCTCCATATGAGCATTGGAGAAGGAAATTTAAGTAGATATACCTTATTTTTTGAACATTAATTGGTAGATGGCTAAAGAAATGGTTTCATTAGAAGGGATTAGGATTCTTAGAATTTAATATGATTTGTATGATACTCGAGAATTCATACAGGGACCTATGTTTGCAATGAAGTCTACTGGAGTGAGACAAAATTAGAAGAGATTTCAAATCACCAACTTTAGCAAGTAAGGAAGTAGATACATAAGGATTTCGATATGGTTATGAAATTGGGAAAGGAGAATTTCTTCAAATGAAGTCGCGGACTCAAGGAAGTGAAACATTTGAAACCTTAATTAATTAAGTCTAACATTAAAAGTTAAAAGTTAAATTTTTAAAAATTGATAATAATTTGTTAAAGAAAAAATATTTTTTTCACATGTAAAGGAAGTAATTCTGCATTCGATAAATATTATCCATGATTAGAAGAATCGACTTGAGAACGCTCCATTTACAATGCTACGTGAGTTTTAAGTTTAATCTAATCAGTATTCTTTTAAAGCATTTACCTTCTAAACTGGTTTTAGTACATACAATATTTAACATAAACGCTCTTAGTGAATGATAGTTTCCGATCATAGATGCTTCCGCGTACGTGAGCGGGGGTTTACGCACGCATGAACATGCATAAGCATTTCATTTGAACAGTGGAACGATATACGCAAATGGGCATTTGCTCTTTCTCTTTATCAATTAGATGCCTAAAGAAGGATAGATTAATCTTTGGATTCTCTGACAGCAAAGGCTACCAACTAACTCGGATTTACTAGATGTTGCCGTATTTCGTTAGTTAATTCGCAACCTTAATACTTTCTGGATCAATCCATTTCATCACCGATTTTATTAAACAATCTTGCATATTCTTCTGCAATTAGGGCCAACTTTGAATTTCCCTATGAAAGAATTACACGCCACTCCATTTACATCGCAGTTGTACCACGAGAGCTTTCTATTATTTCACTTGCGCTTTACGCTTGCAAGCAGACCTCTCATGGATTTAGAAATCTACTGAAATACACGATTCACTCTTCCAGTGATTAGGTCCCATTGAGAAAAGTAAGAAACAATCACGGTTATCGGCTCGATAGGTTGTAGCCATCCTATTCCCTGCCATTTCCCAGCTTTATGTTACTCCAGTCATAACTCATAAGTCATAACTCCAGCTTTTACCTATCTCTCGTAATACAGCTAAGGTCCATCTTCCATCCTTCTACGATTATTTCCTTCCTTCACTCCTTCAAACATTGTTTTCAGGAGACTATGGTGTCTCTGTATATGCCCAATTAAATTCTCTTTTATTTTATCAATAATTTCTACGGACTTTTCACTTTTCAGCCAAAACTTTTCCTCATAAGTTACCCGGTCTATTTACTTCCTTTTCTTATTTCTTCTTTCGCGTCACATATCAACTACCTCTAATCTTCATTTTCTCTAATAAAGACTTAGTTAAACAGTTACAAAAGGGGACCTCCATATATACTTCTTGAAGCGTTTGTTTCTGTTTATTGAATTGTTTTTTCATGTAGAAGCAACAAAGCTATTGTTGTGTATAATAAAGAACGTTAAAGAAAACGAAAATAGGACAAAGAAGAATCCTAATGTAGGCTGGCGTTTGAAAGAGCCTGAGGTAAAACGTAGCAAATGCGAGCTATCTTTCATAAAAGTTTCTTATCCCATAAACACGAGAGAATTTAGAAGTTGGCCACATATGGTGTTTAGTAGTTACACATACCTAAGACAGCAATTTGCACATGATAATGGGAAAACCATATGCTGCGTTATGAGCCAACGGGAAGACGGGCTCTAATCCTTTTTCCTGGAAACAGTTCCAGTGAGCGGATCGGATGAAAAGCTCCTCAATCATGAGGCGATCCCGAAAGTAGGACATTTCTTTATGCGGAAGTCTAACGTCGAGAGGGGGAAAAAAAGGATCTCGCAAATATTTGCAGCGTTTAAGTCGGTCGCGTCAGGAAGGTCGGCGTCTTCTAGGAAAGGAACGATTCACCACCTCACTTACGGATCGGCGAAAGGTGTTTGGTCCCAATACTAGGCGATGTCTCACCTTGGCCCAGGATGAGAGTGTTTCTTCTCAAGTGGCACGAGCTTTGAAAATGTCGCCACAGCGATGAATGATGGTGAATTTGATGAGTTTTTTCTTGCCCGTCTTAACGAGGGCATGGAGGAAAAGAGACGACGGAAAGTTCTTGATTGCGAAACGTAAATTCTCGTCTTCTTAGATTAGATTTCCATCCAGAATCCGTTTGAACTCGTTCGGGATTTTTGTCTCGTCATGCATCTTAAGGGGTGGAGTGGATGTGAAAAAATGTGGGATATGGCTCGGAAACGAGATCCGGAGTGAATAAGATCGTCGTGATGAGCTATATGCGGATAACCCCAGTGACCGGAGAGTTTTTGTGAGGCTCGTTCGCTTATGGGGAAATTCTCCCACTTGCCCGTGAAATATTCGCGGCCGGGGTTTCTCGCAATAGTGAGGAGCGCGGTCTGTAATTTGGTCTTCTTTGGTTTTGTACTGCAGTAATCGGACAGAATTAGCTACCGGCATATCCTCATTTGATGTCGTGATTTACTCGAGAAATTGCCCAATAATTTGGAAATTAATTGAGTTACTGTTCTAAATATAGAGATAATGGAGGAGGAGAAGGCGGTATTGCTAAAAATAATTTGAATGGTAGATAATTTAGAAAATACTGCATTTACGGTGAATTTTACTCAGCATCGGGTTGGCTAAGTTTATCCTTTGCCAGCAGTCCCTGTAGATATATATCTAGTCTTAAACATAGAATATAATAGAAAAGCTAAGCCATTGTGTCAACTCAAGGTAAACTGTTTACCCTTAGGTAAACGACAGCAAAACTTTGCCGCATTGCACTGATCTAATAATAAACAGTAGTTTCGACACTGAAATAGTATCTTCAGGTCTCTGATTTATGTCTACTCTAACGTATTCTATCTTCGAATTTCATTTTTTTTAATTTTAAAGATGGTATTGTAGAAAATTAAATCACTTTAGGGCATACTGTCCTGAAAATTGGAAAGTAAAAACTGAATAACTTCACTGTCTTAGTAAATAGATGTACACCACTTTTCAGACAATCAAAGAACATTTAAATATCGGGTTCTAGGCTAACCACGTGAGCAGCACGTTCGAATATGGAGAAAGTGGTCCCGGGTTCGATTCCCGGTGGAATCCCAAGCGCGAAATGATCACAACTGTCGAAGTATTATTTAGCAGTGATACCACCAACCGTTAAATATTGGTAAATTAATGTTTTCGCTACGATAGCAAATTTCTCCAGGGCGTAAAAGTTTAGATAGATGAATTATCTCTCCATTTTAAATTTTAGGATTTCTTTCGTTCTATTTTCTTCCTTTTTCATACTTTAAACTACATAATCTTACTTGAATCTAAAGTATTCCATTAGCATACATACGCGAATCTAAAATTTCAGAGGAAAGTGTAAAGCTTTTGTAATTACCTTAAGGTGGCAATGAAGATAAACACTGTGTATATATCCACTTCTGGCAATCTTCTGAAAATTTTATATTTCAACCTTTGTTGAGTTTCTGCCCTTCCACAGCGTGTTTTTTACTATTTTATGAAACCTATCTTAAAAAAGTGGGAAACTTCCAGAAATAATTAAACGTCATTCTGTAGGGGAATCATGGATAACGAAGTTTGCGGCTAGCGAATGTGTTTCCGTAACGAATTGTCTTTGTTAGCAAGGTATCACTGTACTTAAATTGGTAATTCTGCTCATAGAGCAAAAAAAAGAAAAATAAACAGAATAGAAGAGAATATTTTTGAACTATGAGGATTACATTTTTACATAATATTTTACACATTTTACTGATTCCACCAGTTTTTTGCCTGATGATGACCCAAAGGGTCGAAACCTAGGTAGCGGAATAAAAAGTTGTGTGATATAGTATAAGTTTATTCTTCTTATTTTAATGACACAAAACGACAAAATTCCTATTTATTAATGAACGCATTATGGAACAGGTTAACTTTTATGCTAAAATTATGATTTTAATTGTTTTCTCTGAAATAATATTTCATCATTCTGGAGTTCGAATACATTCTATTGCGCAGTTTGATTTATGTTTAGTTCTTATCGTGTAAAAATATTAAACCGCTTGCAGGCTTGAAAACGGGGCGGGCCAGATAAGGCCAGCGGAACGTAGTTTACTAACCCCTGCCATAAACCACAAAGACAATGAACATTTACTAAAACAATCTAGTTCTATCATTTTGGCCTTCACCTTTTACTCATACGAAAACATTTGAATTTTCCTAAAATAGGTTGTCAATAAGTATTATGCCTCTCTTTGAAAGGAACCTCGCTAATACAAGGAGCAAATGTTTTTCATCTGCCTCTGAGCTACTTAAGTTTGCGCGCTCGCTTTCATCTGTTTCCTAGAAGAAGAAGAGAAGATGGTCGTATTTAGGTGAAAATTTTCGCACTTGCCAGATCCTCTTCCGCGTTCCCCCGACTGCCGTCTGGAATCTCTCTCTCTCCCTCTTTCTCCACTCTCCCTCTTTCCTTTTCTATCCAGCATCCGCGTAAGAGTTTGTGAAATGATGCAAATTGTATACGACACACTTATACCAATTCTCAGACGTCCTCCCGCGACCTTTCCTTATATCTCTCCCCATCTTCCTACGTCGTCATGACGCGCGTCCCATTTCTCCATGGCAATAATGGCACCTATAAACACGAATGGGTTCTATGGCTCGTGAGAGTGATGTATTACCGACATTTGTACGTGCGAATGGGACGTTTGTATCGAAGAGTATCTCTTTTGAACTTCATACGTTTCAATGTCTCAGCAAAGGTGAAGATATTTACCGCGTTAATTATTCCTACGCTTTGAATATTTATGCAGCTACGGCGTAACCTTTAAAATCAGTACCATTAAAAGGCAGCGAAGGGTATTCAATATCGCATGATTAATCCTCTCCATTATTTTGGTACGTTAAGTACGGAGTTAATGAATTTCTTGCTAGAATTAAATGTCAACGATAATGATATTGCGATTACTTATGAATCGCAAGGACAAATTTTAATAGAATGAGTCAAAATTCTGTTTTTTTACAATAAATTCATATATGAGTATGTCAACTTCTGAGGTCCAATGTAAATTTATAAAAGTAATTTTCTCTCAAAAAATATGTTTGTATAAAAGCGAGAAAACTACTATAAATTTCATACGGAGATATATTGTTACATTTTATGAAGAATTTTGAGTTTCAAAATTTGAAATTCATCGGCAATATTTTTCTAGAAACATTTTATTTGATTCCATTAAATTTTATTCATTTCATTGAACACATTGCTCTACGATTGAAAAATGAGTTCTACCAAATTCTTGCTACTTTTACCTTGAGGATAAATAGTTGAATTGAAAAAAGTTTCAGTAGCATAATTCACAATATTCCGAATTTTTGAAATCACAATGAATCAAGAAAGGTATCACGGGAATTAGAAAATAAACCACGAGGAAGTAGAATTTATAAAAGATTTCCAGTAGTTATTTGTTGCCTTTTATTGACTTTCTAATATGTCCGTTGATATTTTGCTTCTTAAAAGTAATCTTAGATGTAAAAATTCGAGAAAATGTTAGTTGAGAAAATTCCTTTGGAGAATTTTTTTAGAGAATATAAAAGTCTTTCAGAGAACAGCCATTTAGAGAAGTATTACACCATGTTATTGATGGCATTGTTTTTTGAAAGATGAGAAATATACTGTCTAGTGTTTAGACAAAAAGATTTGAGGTTTAAAAATCTTAATATTTACAGTGAAAATGCATTATGAATAATTTTGGAATAACATTGTTTGTATTATAAATCTTAAAAGTTATTACAGAAGAAAAATTACTTAAAGGAAAATTCTATCTGAAAGGCATCACTTAAATTCCAACAGCACAACTATAGTCATCGAATACCGGTCGAGCACCTCTGTTTTATACAGTCCATAGTAAAAGGTTCTCTAAATAAAAAGAATCATCTACGTGCCAACGAACAGTGGAACCATTCTTTACTTTCATAACCACATTTGTTTTGAACTAGATTCCCAGCCTTCTATAGAATCCTCTCGTGTGAGCGAATCGACATTATCGCAACATCGATAATGAAGCAACAATTTGATCTTCGCCGCAGACACTCAAAAACAGGCACCCGTCCATTCTCGTTTCTCCCCGGCAGAAAGTATCTCCTATTAATTCCCATTAACGAGTCCACATTGAAGGGGCCCGAGCTCTGAAGCGTGGAATGAAATAAAGGAAGAAAAAAGATTAGCGAAGCTTCCCTGTTTTTATTTGTTCCCGCATGTCACGCGTCGTAAACTCATACGATTCGCAAAGCAATGCTCCAGAATGTAGCTAGGTCGCGCCGACCTCGCTGATTAGCTATAATTACTCAACGTGACGGACTGTTTTGATAAAAGAATCTCGGAGGAATAAATAGAAGGCGGTAGAACAGCGTCGGTCTTATGAGAAGGGACGGGATCCTGATTGGATGTCGCTCTAGATCAAGGCAGACATTTCGTGGAAGTGAAGTTCAGGGTTCGGTATTCGCGCACCTGGTAATTTGGTCTAAGGCAATTTTGTACCCTGAGATATTGTCTTTGCCAATTACGTTTCAGGTCAATCAGTCCCCTGGAATTTCCTCCCAGGTCATGATATAATAAATTGAGGTCGTATTTACAACTCATTGTAGTGCATTTTTTTATAATTACATATGAAGACTTTATTTTAACTAATTTCTGTCTTCTTTGATTTGATTTCCATCATATCCATCAAGGGCTAGATGTAAGAAGAAACTTAATAGTCTCAATCTTGCCCTAAATAAAATGCACTATTATAATAATTATTATTATCTTTTCTCTAGCATTTTATCGTGAACAATATCATTTAGAATAGCAGAAATGATTAAGAAAATAATATCCTTGCATCCAGACTATTAATTTTTCAATAGAATATCCAAGTATTCTTTCCATTCATTCTAAATTTTAATTTTCTAATCCTTAATTATTAATTGATTCAGTATCTGAGCATCGTATTGCTTATTTCTGCAAGGATAGGGTAATTGTACAAAGTTATAACAATAATAGTTATTCTAGCTATGTAACCTAACTTCGTTTCGCCGCTAAATTACATGGAATCAAATTATTAGCGGCCAAATTACTAGGAATCCAGTGTCGTTGTTAATACTATACGTGGCATTCACCTTGTTAGGGCAGTGGGGCCTACCTATGAAGTAAAAGGAAAACGAAGAAGGACGTCAGCATTTTTTTCGCGGTCAAAGTCACTCTTTTTTGCCGCTTGCGTCGCTGCGGTGCGGGACCGAAAGGAAGATGCGTCGATCGAATGGTGGGAGAGATGCTAAGTGCTCGGAATGAATTGACAAAATGCTCGAGCGTTCCCCTTTCGCCGAGCACCTTTCTTCTTCTTCTTTGCCATGTTTTTCTCACTTTCGTATGTTAAAGTCTCCGAGGGAGAAGTGGTGCGGTAATTGCTATGGTTGCGAGAGTGGCAATGAATCGGTTCAACACGCGCGAGATGTTGTTTTTGTGACCTCCTTTGTTGCAAAAATATGACGCGAATGTAGCCGCAGTGTCATAAATTAATTAGAAATGCAAGCATGAAGAATTACTATTCAAGGGAAGATATATGTTTGCGTCTAGATATAAAATGCATAGTGTTCGAATTTTTATTCGAATCTCGGGTACTCGGGAGGAGAAAACGGCCCAAACCTCAGGTAGTGTTTATCAATTCATTGGAATTATTTTTGATCTTTGCATCTAAATGAGTTTATAATATTAGGGAATAGACGTGAGATTAGTCCAAAAGATAGCGACTAAATTTCTCTGAGAACGGGGGTTGATGTGGAATACCATTCATCCCCATTTGTCGTTATCTCAGTATACGAATATTTATCGAAGTGTTTGGATGGACTTTTTTCTGAAGAATGAAACTGTAGCAATTATGAGCCCCTTTTTTGAAGTTGAAGTAAGAAATAGAATTGAAATACAGAATGCGGGAAATTATTCACAGTAGTTAAAGATATCATTTTACTTTTGAGTATGGATGAATGACAAAGATGTTTTAATAGAAATTATTTCAATCTGAACTTAAAAAGGTACAAGTTGTATGAAGAGTACTTAAATCGAAGCTTCTTTCATAAAGTTTTTAAATAATAGTACCCAAAGCAATTTTTTAATAAATCTACGTAACACACTAACTTTTAATTTTAATAATAAATAAGGAAAATGATTTTATCAGTTAACTAATTTTTAGTCCATTTTCAAATTTTTACAATACGGATCTTTAAAAAACCAATATTTAATTTAAAATAGAATATATTTTTAAAGTATCATTCGTATCCTACAAACTTAGTGGCTAACTTCTTGGTTTAAATCTCATGACCACCGAACAGAAGTCCTATCTTATATACTATTATAATCTTTTAATGTACAACATTCAAAACTTAAATATTCTTAAATATACGACTCGAAAACAATTCTTTATTATAAATCTATAATGCAATGAAACAGAAAATAGAATATTTCTCTCAATAATAGAAAATATCTCACACTGATTATAAAAGAAGTAAGAATGGAATGAAATATTCGGAAAATGTACAAACAAATCTTCCCTAAGATTGCGAAACATCAACTCTTGAGCACAGTAGTAAGAAAGTATAATACATTCATTACATTATTTTAAGATTCTCGAAGAAAAATGATCTTGCAACTTCATGAGTTTATCCAAGCAGCTTCCCAGTCCGAAGGTTCTGAGAACATCTGAAGTTAATCGCTCCCATATCCCTCAGCACTGCGATAATGTCTTATTCCTTCATTGGATTTTCTCAGGAGTGTCGGCAAATCTTTTACCCAATCATCACCTTCTACGGACTCCAAAGCTAGCGAGGGAGTTAAAAAAATCAACCAGTGCGCCATTGTGCAAAGAAATGTGCAATTAACCCGCACCTTTCCAGTTAAGGCGCTAATCCATAAGTTCATTCCCAGCATACAGAGTGTACTTCCAGATCGAGAAAACTTCAGCAAAGGAGTTTAGACACTAACCCTGAAGGAAATGAAATGAATGGAAGGAAGAGAAAATGTTTGCGGATTGAAAAATTTGATGTAGAAAGAAGCGCTTAAAGAATGAAACGATGGAAGACGTAAACAGATGGGCGGAAAAGAAAAGGTGGGGGATGGATATTCTAGGAGATGTCTTTCCAGAGAAATTGTAAATATTAATTTTAATAGAAAATAATGATAATCGGAGTCGTTTATATTTTAGTAGGAGGTACCCCTCTTCGGACTGAAAAATTTGGGAATGAATATAAATGGGAAATTATTGTCCAATTATCTAATTTCCAATTGTCCTAAATTGGTAAGATTAGAATTTCTGGCAACTCCAATCCAAAATGATATGACTAATACTTCAAGTTTCGCTTTGCAAAACGAAGAGGCCCCAAGAGATATAAACGAACCTTACATAAAACTTTAAAAAAGTTTTAAAAGTCTTTAAGTCCAACCGAAGATACTTTTTCGTAGATGTAATTACCTTTGTTGGAATTCCAGACCCACTAGATCCGCTGCATATTTTCTTTCATAATCGAAGTTTACGCGAAATTAGACAATAGTTTCAATCGTCATAGTTTTTAATCACACAAAAAGAATTATATCATTAATATAATATTAATGTTTGGAAAGATATATAAAGCACGAATGTATATTAAGAATACATGAGAGCACACTTATAATACCTTATATTAGACCGGCGAAATTTTACATCTTCCTATGTGTATGTTGTCATCTTTAAATTCAGTTTTATATTATTATTTCGTATACCGCCCTTGGGAATGGAAGAAAATATTTAGAGGTGGAACAGCATGTAAAGTGGAAATAATGTTTCGTTTTTCTAATATAATTTTTAATGCATATTTGATGCACTGAAAAATCATGCAAATTAATTTTTTAATTTGCTAACTACTGAGTTTCAATGATTTGGATTTAAAAATGTCTGTTTTGATTGTTATTTAAAATCTACAGAATGTAAGAATAGCACCTCTAGAATGAGATGGATTACTATAAATAAGTAAGGTTCTTGCTGGGAATATTAATTTTAAAGAAGTCATTTAGCACCACGGACTGATGGATTCAGCACCTGAAAATTTCAAAAATTGTCCCTCAAATGTAATTCTATGGAAAAGGAAATACACGAAGTGAGGCATAATAAGTGGCAGATAATTTACATTCTGATTCTCGAGTAAAGCGCTAAATAACTACTGCCAGATGCCTGCGCGATAATAGTTTCCCCCGGAAATCCTGCCACACATATGGCTTGCGTATTAATCAACGCTGAAGAAGAAAAAGAAACCGACAGTAAATGGAGGTAATGTTTCATTAAAAGCAAGGGCGTTTGTCACTCAGCAAAAAGATGCGGAGCAGGAAGGAGGCAGTGGTGATATCACAGTCTCATTGAGGCGAACATGTTTACAAATGTACAGCTCAATTCCGTTTTCGAAGAAGGCGTCGAATATGAGGACAGCGGGCGTTCACTGGCGCTTTTCATTGTGTTTTCCCACTTCCCCATTCTCTTGTCCACGCCTTCCTTCAGCGTGCCTGAACACTCGTTTGCAGCGAGCCAAGGAGGTCAAACAGGGCGTTGTAACAACCTACGGATCCGTGATGGCATCTCCTTCCTCCGACTCATCCTTTTTCCTTCAGTGACGTTTTCAACTGTGTAGAAATGGAAATTATTTTAATTTTACAGTTGATAATAAGTTTCTGTAAATTTTTTTCAAGTTACGTTTTGCCCCTGCTTTCCATCTATGATTTTTCATAATCGATTTTTATTTATAATCACCAATACAATAATAGAAGATGAATTTTTGTAGATATAGGTATAAAACGAGGCGAAAGGCAAATATTTCAAAACGGATATCAAGTTGTATCGTTACAATAAAAAAGGGTTTTCTCTTTCTTTAATTCTGAGCTATACCTATATCGAATCCTCAATTTATACTCTACGTTACCAGAAGATTCTATTCTTTTCACCAAACAATACTGTTTTATCACTTATAAGGGTAATTGCCTAAAATACCCCTCGCTTGGAGCGCCAGTGTATTATTATAATTCATTATAGTTGACGAAAACCTGCCACTTCTTTTCAGTATGTGCCTACTTTTTTAGATATTGATTTTATGGTTCAATTAAGAGATTGAATATCCTCCGCTTGAGAGGGAATGCTCCATTTAGTCCAAGGCTGAGAAATGAAATAAATGAATCATTCCTCCGCGGAACGTCTGACACTGACCTTACGACGAAAGATAGTAAATTGATGATTGTTTATCGAAAAAACCTCTTCAAGTGAATCTTAAGAAATTCTATACTAATGATAAATTAATATAGTTTTTCTATATCTCTGATTATCCTGATTACAGTGTACTTATGAACATACACTGTTCCTTTGGACTTCTTGAGACTGGAATTATGTAAAGCTTTGGAGGGATTGATTATAATTAAAGTATCGAACAATGCCTTCCGTTTCTTGGGTGAAGGGTGGCTATAGGGAAGAAATTATTACTTGCAATCTTTATCTATGAAAAACTCATTCAACTCCATAGTAAAACTATGTTACTGCGCAGGCTCTGAAATTCAAGCTTTTATTTCAGCGTACAGAATGTGAAACAGAAATTTATGTTTGTTATTTGACAATTAAGAAATTATTAGCCTTCTCTTTAGTTTTAATTAATGCAATCGTAGGTTTCAGCAAAAAAGGTTACGGAAATACATTATTACTCCTATTTTAGTATTACCTCATCTTTTGTTCGGTCCTAGTAAAAAATTGTCAACTCTAATTAGTTGGTAAGAGAAAAATTGAAATTAACTAAATGAAATGGATGAACGATTCCATGCTCAATTAGTCAGGTATTTTGAAGGGATTTTATATAAAACCGCGATTGAAAAGTAGAATTGAATATGTAGATAAAACGTATGACAATATTCACTGAATGCGGTTCTACCGCGAAGCTATACTTTGGTGAATGATTTGATGAATAATTCAAGCTGCAGATGTACCCTTATGAAACATCTCCAGCGTTTGCGGTGACGCACAAAACAATCGAGGATCTACATTTCAAAGTCGTGTGTCAAAGAGCAAACTCACTCACTCGGTACCGTGCCTCCTACATGCACATGTATCCAAAGGAGTACTTGTACTCTTAACTTCCCCTAATTTTCCGCACACAACCCTCTTCATCTCTCCTTCCCCTCCATTTTTCGAAAAGAGGACAGGTGAATAAGACGCTAAAAAATATTTGCTCTCACGAAAGTGTTGCCAATTGGCGGATGGCGTGAAGAAAGAGTAATAATGCAAAGGAAAAAAGCACGCCGTGCGTATTTGGGTCACCGCGGCTGACTTCCGCATAGCACCCTCGTGTTTGCCCTGGGTAATCCCCATGTGAGATGGCACTCAAACCGCATGTCAAATACTCAGGTGTCGCAACGGCCTCATCTCTTCTGGAGGTGAGGGAACCGAGGCCTTAATTTTTTTGCCCTCCTCAACCTACTCGAAATACTCAGTGTCGTGACTTGTCGTAAGTGGAAGCATTACCTCATTCGGGCAATGTCGCGGTCGTTGAATTTACGAGGTCACGTCCGCGCCAAAATTAGATAATTTTTATGAACGATCCGCCGGTTACCGATTGTTTACAAATAGGAACTTCCGCATTCATGTTACAAGAGTGGGATGGCAAGTGCTGTTTTATAATGTAGCGAAATATAATTTTTTAAGACACGCATATTTAATAGAAATAAATTCATCTATGTTGTATTAGTTGAAGTAAGATAATAAACAGGATTTGGGTCAAAGAGAAATTCACTATAATAGCAATAGTAAATATACTTTCGGAAAAGGCAATGTATCATTTGCGAAGGTATTTATCTATAATTATCGCAGTTTAACTTTTTCTATCAATCCTACTTGATAATTCTACCAACTATTTCAAGAAATATTATACATGAAATAAAATAATATGGAAATGAAAGAGACCATATAATGAAATATTCACACAGTCAGTAGTAAAAAATGTGCATGAATAATATCGCTCATGCTACATCCTGAAAAACCCTATTAGTGGAACACTCATAACCTTCATTGCATTTTTAAATGGAATCTTATTCCTAATTGTGGCTTCGTTGATAAACATGAACCTCAAAGAAAAATAACACAATAATATTTTAAAATGATGTTTCACGAAATTCTAGGAATGTGCGCTAATTTTTCTCTACGTTTGTTTTCCTAATATTCAATGAAAATATTGTTGGCAGTAATGATTGTGCTTTTATGCGTTTTCGGAACATAGTAGGGATCAGCGAATTGCTTTTTTATAAATTTTATAGAGGATATAGAAAATAATTATTGATCGAAAATCGATTAATATTATTCATAGAATAAATATACTATGCTCATAAAGTCAATTTATTCTTCATATGTTACCTGCAACACATGTTATAGGAGCATAATCTGTCATATATATATTCCATAGCTATGCATTTCAGATTATAAAATCATTTCATTCCTCAAACTAGGAGACACCATCATTTACCAGCCCCAGTAAATTCGAACCTGAGAATTTCTGCACCATATGTTTGGTCGCCTCTAATATTTTTCTTTCTATAATAGAGTTATTAGATCAAATTTACATCATATAATCACATTAGATCAAACTTACATCATATATTTGCGTATCAATATTCGCATGTAGTTCAAATCATGTTAGACCCGCGAAATATATGAGAATAAGGGCGGATGAATATGGCGATAAGTGATTGCGGGCCGAATATGAATATTTCTGAGTCAATTAACATTTTATTCAAAATTTTTATAGAATATTTTAACATGAAATCGCGAATTAAAAATTGGTTTGATTCATTAGATTCTATTTCAGAAGGAAGACTAGTAATTTGGAATTAAGTTAGTGGTAGAACTTAAAATGTCTTCCAAATACTTCTTAGTGTTTCAATTTCTTTATTCTGAACTTTCGAATAATTACATTTTTGCCATATATTTTAACTTCCTATACTCATTAAATTAACTAAATCCAGGAATACATGGTGGAACTTATCCATGTTTCATTTCAATGCTAGACTCACTTTAAACCGAAGGCTGAACCATTGGGGCCGTGTTTTGCCCTTTTTGTATGCTGTGCAGGCCTGTTTTAGACAAAAACTGCTCTTTTAAAACGATGTGCTAACAGCAGAAATATTCAGGACGAATTATCATTTCCATATTCCAGGAAAATATTCATGAAGTAAACTGAAATACACGGCGCCCTTTCATTTAAGCCGTTTGAGACATGGCCTCATTCAGGTGATACATATAATTCATCAGGCGCTAACGACCAGGTTCGAAAAAGAGACCCGGTGAGACAAAATTCGGTTTCCTGGTACTTCTTTCTGCGAGAGGAGAAGTTTATCCTAGATATTTACCTTCTTCCTTCTATCAATCTTTTCTGGGTCAGCATGTTCATTAGCGAGCGAGAGTTAGTCTCGGAGGGCTAAAAAAGAGTGCAAACAGGCCCCAGAGTTCAGCATTCAATTATGACCAATTAAGTGTCGTCTCGTGCAGAATGGGAGAGAGTGAGAGACGAATTTGCACGTTTACGGAGTCAGTGGGTGGGAGAGTGAGAGTAAAATGTGGAGGGGAGAAGATAAGGTCGAGGTGAACGCGAGAAAAGAGGAAAAGGGAAGGCGCAGGTGAAATACGCATCTTCAAAGCCGTTATGTCAAGTTCCTCGGCTGCTGGGTGACACCCATGTAGCCGTAGATGGAGAAAGAACAAAAACACCTGACGAGCAGGTGAAATTTGGGCGTTTTTATACCCTCGAGTAAAAGTGAAGATGATGTAACTGAAAAGTTCGATCTATCGCCTTGGGACTAACCGGAGAAAAACGCGATGAAAATGGGAAATGAAGACTTAAACTAATGTTCATAAATTGTAAACATAGTTAGAGATCCTTAATTGTATAGAGCTAGAATAATCACACAATTGAGCAGAAAAATTACGAAAATTCAAGAATTATTAAAGTAATTATCTCATAGATAAGGGTTATTGAACATAATAACCCGTTAATCTCTTTAAGAAGCCCGCCGATAATCTGGAAGTCGTTTAAATAAAGATCAAACTGAGAAACGCGTACCCCTAGATTACCTAAGTGTAGGAACTCTTACAAGTCATTCAATCGCTGATTGAAATTACCCTTTTTTCTACTAAAATTTGATATTACATACCAAATAGCTTGTCGATTTTTAAAAATTTTAATAATTTTTAGGGGTTTTTAATAATTTTTAATTAATTTAGGACTCGAATATCCAAGAGGGCAACGCGTTTAGCATGATAGAAGCGGTTTTAGGTTCGCTTTTCAGTGAGGGAATATTTGTGCAAAATGACCTTGCTGTAAAAGCACTTTTAAAAATAAAACCAATACTAGCCACTTATAATACAATATTTTAACGTTTGAATACGAAGAAGTGGGATTGGTACTATTGATCTGCTCTCAAATAGTTATCCAACAATAATAAATACCCGTGCGAATATTATTGCGAGAGATAGGTTGTCCAATTGAAGAGGTTGGCTGCGTGGTTTAAAATATTTTTAAAAAGAATTTCCTATGCTGCCCTTCAGGCCAAAGAGATTGGACAAACCTGTTATAAAGGTTATGTTCATTCCTGAAGAATTCGGCGATATCTGTTTTCTTGCAGATTTAAGTTTAAAATTAAGAAGAGAATTTTCTTATTTTTAGCAGTTTTTACTTGTCTCTCCCTTCAATGTTATTAGCCATTCGAAGATATTCAAAACTAAAAATAAATGACTACCCAGTCCGAGCTGGTGCACGAGTACTCGATGTTCTTCAACATTTATACTGAGGCTACAATGAGAAGTCAAAAACTTTATTTTCGAGCTCGATTCCCTAATTTCCTTCCCTATTTTTTTGAGTTGAATTACATGAAATAAGGATAAGTAATGACTTTGAAGTATTGCAGTGAGGCTTGAAAACCGAAGGAGAAACATAACTGAAAAATATCGACATGACTGAGACTCGAACCCCGGTCTCCCACTTTCCTTCCTTTTCACAGAGGGAATTGAATCACCATGGTAGTTTACTGGCTACATATTTCCACATTTTCGCTAATATTTCTCCTTGAATTAGTTGAATTTATTATACTGAATGCATAAGAATTATTCTGACGATTTCAACGATTTCATCGTTGTGTACTAAACTACGTATGCAATCTTTGTGATAAAATATTCAGTGTCGCGATATCCCTATTTAATCTTAAGGATTCGGCTATTATCGTTTGACTTTCCGTCAACAAAATTGTAAGCTAATTCACTACGTTGGATGACGTATTTTCTTATCTACAAATGATTAGATTTTGATGAATAACAAGAACACCATTTTAAAATGTTTCTTAAGAAGCCTTTGGATAGACGTGAATATTTTTGGAAAAATTATGATTGGGATGTTTCGAAATATTTTATATGAAGTTTATTTTTAAGATGAAATTTAATTTTTGCATATAATTATCTTTCATGATACGTGGGAAGCTTACATTTCCATATATGCTATTTAAGGATTAGATGTAAGAGGAGACTTTATAATCTCGCCCTAAATAAAGTCCTTTATTATTGTTATTATTATATGCTCATTCGTTTGACGTTTGGTGTTTTCACGCACATACATGAATTCTGAGTATTATGCAAACCGCATAGAAACAATTAATAAGCTGCAGAGAAATATTTTATATCTATCTATTATCTCAGATGTATTGTATACTTCAGTGACTCAGTAATATGGCCTTACTAATGAACATTTGTAGTTGCTGACTTAAAAATAATTATGTTGATATTTTATTATGTATAGAAGAATAATTTCTAAAATAGGTTGTATGGGAGTAACATTTTCCAGCTTAGTTCCTACTAAACATTACTAGGAGAAATATCTAAGGAATTTCGTAAACAGAGCATAAAGATTTCTAAGATACTGTTCTAAGATTTCGCCTCTTCTGTGCAAGTGATTCATATATTGTCATCTGAAGAGAATAACATGGTAAAGCGCTACAGGGAAGCACAAGATATGTCGGCGCACAAGCTCTCTATCTTGAGAACAGCTATAAGTAACCGTGATTTGTTTATTGTCCAAAAGGGTGTGATTTACGCCCATTCTGCATAGATGAATGTCCCTCAGCGACCACAGATAAATATGTTAACAGGAAGTTAATTATGCCGCAAAAAGGGATGACCTTTGGCCACTGTGCAATTTTCTTTTCTTTATTGCGGTTGATAAGGCTTAACTTATGAAAATTACGGCAAAACATATCTAATTATAACATAACATTGTAACGAACGGTTGTGTGCCAAATGGCATCCAAGTTTGGTTTGCAAATTTTCATCAGTCAAGGTCTGCAACTGTTATATTTTTCCGTGATCTCACCGATTCTCTAAGTATTCCTTTGCATCTTACATAGGAATGCCATAAAAATATCCGTAAAGGGCAATACTTTACGTCGAGAGCTCCCTAACTCTTCCAGAATGTCCTTAGGTAGATAATTTTATGACGTGTGTGCCGATTATGAGCTAGGAAAAGTATCTCGCGATTTTCAAGCTGTTTCTTCTTCCCATTATTATCTTGAACTACTGCAATAGACTATTTTCAACATTAACGTAGATAAGAATCAGAGATAAATTTTATGATATATCATTTGTAGCTTTTTTCAATGCTGCCATAGAGAATAACCTTCCAATATATCTTAGGCCGTTTAAATAAGGTTAACCTTGTATATCATTTATGGAAATGTCATTCTTTAACCTTTCCGCATAATTCGATTACTATCTATTACCTTTCTTTCGTTTTTGAAATAATTATTTTGATTATAATCATTATAATTTTCTCAAAGATCAGTACTTTAACTATATTACTTCTGCCTAGAAAGTTTCATAAAGGAAATCAACTTAAGTTTTCAATACTAATGATCATTTAGATCTAATCTTTATAGAGGTGAATTGGAGAAGTTACACGTCCCATTAGGAAGTTATTGGGCTTTAAATAAAATTAATGGCAACGATAGATCGTTTTAAGAAAAAACATTGAACTACTTAAGAATCGCGTATTTTGTTTCACTCCATATTCACTAATTCTTTGATGCTTGCATTTCACTAATACGTACAAATGATATATAAATTCTAAGTAAGGATTAACCGTCCTTAATTACCAATACAACAGCGTAGATGAACACAAGGAGTGGGAGAAATGGATCTCTTGATTATATGGGAGAAAATAATCCGGTGATGCTAATAATACTTGCTACTTAAGAATGGGTTTCGATAAATTAGCAAATGTTTTCTTTCAAAATAGTACATTTTGCAAAAAGCATAGTTTATTTTAGTTGTTCTTCCTTTTTAATGTTATTGCAGACTTCTCGGAAGGAAATTCCAATAGCCTGAATGAATTAAGTCTAAAATTTAATTTTTTCCCTTTTCTTCCTAAATATGAAATCATCATATTCATATCACATTCAGGTGAATATTTATCGTTCTCATATGAACATCATTGTAGCTAAAGGCTTTGCCTTATATAACTCTCATTATAAATTCAATTCTTCGTGCTTTTTGCACGCCTATCTCTTATAATTGTTAATTTAGAGGAAATACAGGAATTTTCCGGTAAATCCGATACGAGATCTGAAGAAATTTGTAGAGTGTGGGTAGGATAAATCGTTGCACAAATTACTAATGTAGGAATTATCTCGAAACCCCTCTGTAACTCAAGTACCACGAGCTTCATAGTTATGTAAGACTTAAGTAAGATTAAATAATCAGTTTGCTTTCTCTTACAATGCAAGTTTATTACTTGAAAGAGGCTTTATTCCATTCGTAATTTCAGAAATTATTCGCAATCGATCATATTTTTTGATTTTTCAAGTTACTGTTACATGTTAAGCATTCTCCAACGTTAGAAATTCTCGAAGTTGAAATAAAACTTGATATTGACGATCTTTCATAAATTCTTATTTTAATAACATAAAATATATCTTAAAACGAGAGATAACATAAATACGGATTATGTTTTTCAGCTGAGTGATTCATGATACAAGGCAATGAATTTGCAGCGATAAAACAGGTTAACGCGCCTTACCATACTTATTTCATGTTAATACATCTCTAACTACACCGGAATGGAATATGGATACCTCATTAATAGAATAAGGATAAATGTCAACATTTTAGCTTAGAAATATGAGAAATTCTTATAGCTCAATTCCTCTCTTAAATAATTTCTAACCTTTTAAATTGAGGTGAACACGTCACTAATACCACCTGACAGAAAAGTAGTATAATATTGAATTTATTGATTTGACATGACACTTAAATACCGAAGTAACCGCGTTTTAAATGTGTTCAGAACATTGTCAAATTATTCTTCGTGAGTCTCTTGGTTTGAGTTTCTTGAGACTTGAGCTTCGCTATTACCTTTTACGCAATAGTAGTATCAATGTTTTTTAAAATCTCACAAATCATGCGGAAATCTAATTTTAAGATGTAGGATTTCGTGAGATCAAATTCTACCTCGGAATTTAATGATTACAGAACTCCCTCAATGGATACGCTTGTAACAAACGATCAAATTACTGACCTTCGTACCTAGAGGGACATATTATGATATAAAATAAGTTGGAATTAATTTATATTTTATAATTTTGATAATCTTACCTTTTTAAGGGAAGATATTTGATGCATAATCTTTGTGTTCTCCTTGAATCCTAAGGTGATTTCTTTTTTTGCGGTCAGAATTTCGTGCACTTTTTATTAAGGCCGTAAAGTGATGAAAACATTACCTGGCAGGGGAATGTAAAAATCTTAATCGTGAATCTATAAAAGCAATAAGGACAACTTTATCTTATTAATATATTCCGTATTAATTCTGAAATTTGACCATGACGTTTACCTTGAATGCCATCCTGCTACGGCGTGATTCTGCCAAAATTCGAACTTTCTTCTATAAATATCTTTCCCCCTCATCTTCACCTCTTGAACTTTAAACCAGATTAATACATCTCATGTTGATGAAACTGCGAATCCAACATATTTCACGAAGATTGAGTGGATTTAAAGAAACCGAATATTGACATAGGAATGCATCCTCTTAGAATTGAGGCGAGTAATTGATGGGCATCGTGAGCGGGAAATGAAGAATTCAGAGAATCGGAAGATGTAATGGAATGAGGGAATGGAAAGGATGAGTATGGGAAAAAAGAGCTGAGAAGGAGTGTGGGGGTGAGGAAAGGGAGAACGGTTTTGGTTCGGGGAAGAGCGAAGACTATTGCAGGAAAGTGGAGTGGGTAGGGGTGCGAATCGTGTGTATGGAGAACGTGAGTTGGGACCTCTTGAACCTCTTGTCCAGATAATGTCAAGGCTGTGTGGATGGGCTAAGAAGCTCTCATGGGAGAGGAAAGCAGCTTTCAGAGCTGGAGGTGAAGTGGTTAAAAATACTATTTTACGAGGAAATGAGCGTATGAAAGTAAACGTTTTTCGCTTGGGGACAGAGAGCCCATGAAGACTGTTATTTAGGACGAGCGTTGAAATTACAGATTTTTTGGCTCTCTGAGTGTGTAGCGGATCATATATATTTTCTACCAGAAGATACGGTTTAAAAAAGAAAAAGATTGCTCCTGACCTTTCCCAACCAAAGCAATTAACGGTCATTAATTACAGCAGAGGTCTTCAACCGTTTAATTTCGTGCTTCTGCGAGTTAGGTTTCGTTTAAACGGAACCCCAGCCATAAATACGATTGCAACTTCGGGCAGCTTCGTGGAGCCGCAAAGAAAAGTATGGAGTAAGTCTTGATAATTTGTGCATATATTTTGACGAGCAAGACAAAATACTTTAATTCTTATAGGAATGATTTAACTTTTGCACGTAAATTCACCCTATGAAAATAATAGAGCTTAATTAATTTTTTTTATTTCAAGTCGCAGAAACTTAAGAAATAAATATAATCCAATGCGTTGACATATATTAGAGTGATCTTCGAATAATTATTGTTATTCAAACTAGTATAATCAAATTTCTTTTTAACCAAAAGTTGAACGCTTTATCCACTTGGATTTTCTGTAAAAAAATGTATCAATGACTACATTTATATTAAATATCGGATCACCCAATTAGACTAGAAAGATATGAAAACAAAGGCAAATGTGGAATTATGTTGGAATAATAATTCACGTGTGGATAATTGATCAGTGAAATTCCGATCTATTACTGCTAAGGTAAAAGCTGCTAACAGATGAAATTATGTGAAAAATCGAGCCATTTATTAATTTACTCCCTCTTCCAAAGTTAGAGATTGGCTTTTCTGGCAGTTAGAAAAATGATGTCTCAGACATTATAGAACCACGCCATATGAGAAGAGAAAATGTGTGAATTGAGAAAGTTAGAGATTTGGCTAATGATAGTAGTATAGATCATTATCATGGGAATAAATGGTAAAATATATGGAATCACTGAACGTCTTCTTTTGTGATATCCCTGAAGAGTAAACTTAACAAGAAAATCATTAATGTATGGATTGTTTTTCATAAAATCTCACTGACACATGCAATGAGACACGGTTTTCCGTGTGGAAGCATCACGAGACTACTTCGGATGACTACATATGACTACGAGACTATCACATCATAAAGACTATGGGAAACGGCAAACCCAAAAATATCTTCCCAATATTTAATCTGAGAAATATCTAAAAATTTCAATATCGAACTAAGATTTAAAATTTAATCAGCTGTTTCATGGAATTGCTTGATCTACAATAAAAATTTCAAGTAATATATTTCGCTACAGAGGCTAATGGTTCCTCCTTTCACTGTCTCCGATAGACAAATATTTTCCCCTGCTCATTTGGATTCTTTGAAATAAATGTGCTTTACCTTTTTTGCAAAAGTCTCCTTGAACATTTTTGAAAGACGTCGAGAGTAGTTATTTTTATCGCACGCATTTCTGTTTACTGCTCTTTTCATGTTGCTCTTCATCACCCAAAATTCCGCATCTCCGAGACATGTAAACAGTTACGCAAGAATCACCCTCACCTTGGGAGAGGATTCATGTTTTCACCAAAATAGTACTGATTATTTTCGATTACCGGACCTGGAAACATAGCGGAAAAGTCTTGAGAATAAATGTTTGCGAATACTCCGAAAAGCAGTTCGAATAAAGGGGGAAGTACCTGCATAAGGAATACAAGGAAGGGACTAAAAGGTTATTCAAACTGGGGTATTTTATCTATATGAATTACAGATGGGCAGGAGGACTAAACGTCTAGGTTTTAGAGTCTAGGTCTAGAGCGCGAATGTTATGTGTAGGCACCAGAAGTTGATTTAGAAACAATTACAGGAATAGCTCCGAGATTAGTGGTACGTGTATTACGTGGCAGATAATTTGGAAAGCAAAATATTTCATTCTTCCAAGGCTTACGGATAGTCGTTATGGAGAGAAAACAAATTCATCTCTGCCATCAAGCTAAGGAAAATCTTTACCGATGAAAAGGAAGCTGAGCTCCATAAGATATTGCTGTGAAAAAGGATACACTTGTGGTCAAGTTTTGTGTATTTGAAATAAAAAAAATAGCTTCAAAATCGAGACATGCTTATATCATACTGATATTAATATATAAAAACACATTTTAGTGAACGGAAAACACATTTCCTTTTCTAATTATATTTTATTATAAATGTAAGTTCTAATAGATGTATCTTAAGGAAAGAGTATATGAGTACATATATACATATGTATATATATAAAGTTTGGAGCAAAGATTTATTAAAACCTCAGGATCGTCCAGGGAAAAACAAGGAAACACGAATAGCACGTTCAGTAATAATGGACGTGGAATTAAAACAAGAAGTGTAAAAATGAATCCTTTTAATATTCATGAGATTTTTATGAAAATTGCGGTAAAACTACTGATGGCGTTAAGAAGTAGTTGGACTTCAGCTCCATTATTCAAAAAACAGGTTTATTGAGAAATGAAATAAAAAGGGAGGGATTCAATATAGATTGCATTCTTTATGACGTTCCAAGGTAGATGTGAGTTATCTTTAGAAAAAGATGTGGTTGTGTTCATTCCTTTGTTTTTCACTCGGAGTTTTTCTTCATGTGAAAGCGAACCTCTCTTTGAAATGTATACCTCTTATAGAAGGTGTTCTGACTCATTTATCATTGGAGTAAATGTGTATAATTATACTCAATAGAATTCGAGTATCTTATTGAGCATGTCCGCAAATTTGACTTGAAACTTGATGTAGAATATTTGGGACTAAACTAATGGATTTTAGTTTCGAAATAAAGCAGTATTTAAATGCACGGATCGCAAATAGCTAATACTTTACTTTAGTCCAAAACGCTTTTTAATCGGTTTTCCATTATTCTTCTGCATTCGGTTAAATATTTTGACTGTTCCAGTAAATGCCATTTCTTTTTTGAAATTTAAAATTTGTTTTATTATCATGAAATAAAAATATCAGACTCTCCCTCAGTGCAATGAAAGGGTGAAATAATTCATTTACAGTTTCAAGTTTCTAGTTGAAACTAACATTGTTAAGAGTTTATGTAAAGTGGCACGAATATGACATATATCTGCGAGAATCTGCATAGAAATGCTGCAATTATAAGTAATTTTATGTGCTAGAACTCAAAGTTATTCGATCATTACGTTATAAATTAACCTTTTCATTAATGAAGGTAAATTACATAGTCTCGATAAATTACGAACCGGTATTTGCAAAGCTGTTGCGGTACATGCGTAACTGAAGACCAGAATCTTACGAAATATCTCCAGATATGTATAACTCAGAATTTAGAACATATTTCCTCTAAAAATTCTTCAGTAATAACAAATTGTTAACCAGATCTAGCGTAACTCTTTTTATCAATCCGAGGAATTGATTTAAAAATAGCTTGAATATCATAGCTAAGAATTTCGCGGGATATAATTGTCGTGTTTGTTAGTCTGATCTCTGAGGACCATTAAAATTTAAATCCTAACGCATGAACACAAGAAATGCTCGAAAACAAATTGCGGTCGTAATTTTGACTGACGTCCATGCTCAGCACGGTAGCGTTGTTTATACTTGAGAAGTTCTAGAACACGATGGGAATTAGCTAAAACGCATGCATACCAATTCAACATTAGCTTTTTTCTTATTACAAAATCATTTTTATTATACGAAAGGTGTGAAATAATTCAACGAAGTTTAGCGAATTTTATTCTATTTATTTTAATCAACCATGGCAACGGAAATTTACCATACTGTCGTCACTGTGGTCGTGAACGTCTGGGATCACATATTAGTAAAACACTCAATTGCTGATACTGCCAGCTGGCAGGATCTTCCGATTCGAGATGGCATAACTGATTAGAAAGGCATTTTGAGGTAGTTCTAGAATTTCAAATAACAACTTACCACTTGATTACGACTTGCACCTTACTGCTCACAACTAACAGCAACAACGGATCTATAACAATATAAATGTCGTATAATAAAGAGCGTGAAACACAAAAGATTCATTTTATTAATGGTAAAACCTATTCGTTATTGCATCAAGATCAAGACATTTCAGTGAGCGGGGTGTTAAATTTATTTCTATAGTAATCCTTTCACGGATATTACACCGTGAAACATTTCAGCGGCATAAAACGTCATGAAAATTAAAGCGCGAAATAGCAGGCAGTGAAGAGAAAACCACAGAGATGGAGATATATCGTAAATATTAGTGTCAGAGAAAATATGCGCGAGTGAACGTATCAGGGAAGGAGATTCATGGCGAGGAAGGCATATATGAGGTTTAAAGCTGTCGAGGAACCACTACGAATGATTGATCTCAGAATTTCAAGGCCTTCTCCCTATCTCCGTGTACTTACTGTCGCATCCGTGTATCTTCCTAATGGAAGAATAATGTAAATCCACCCTCTGGAGCAAGTTGCCGTTGTTTTTACACCCGCCGTGTATTGTCTGCGTGGTTTTGGATGGCAGAGAATGTAACCTTGGCACGAGAGAGACTCGAGAGTAATTGATACCTACCTACGGTAGTCGTGGATTATGCGAGGGATCTGAGAGAGTTACGACTTCACGCAGATTCTCGCTTTATATGAAATTATGAGTTTTGTATGCGCAGTAATGTGCCCGTGTGCCGCCCGTTTTATAAAATGATAGTGCACCGGTGATACGTTGCCGCGGGGATAAAAGATGTGATCTCAAATATTATGATACTTAGGCTTAACCGAGCATAATTCTATTACACGACGGCGGGACATCAATTTTCATATCAGCGCAGGAAAAATCGCCGAGTTGGATGCGAATGAGGAATTTCTCGAGGTTTGACAAGGAAGATGTGGAAAAGTAACGTGAGATTGCCTGCAGCGGATTAACGAAACTGAACGTATGACATCTTGAAAACTTGCTCAATATTTCATTAGGATGGGTACAATATATGACCAATATGTTTTCCTCGACAAAGCTTCTCCTGTCGCATTAAACCAAGGTTTTTTGCGCATTCATCCACGAAATTTTGCGCATTCATCCACGAATTTTGGGTTTTGTTTCATTGGATTCTGAAAATGATAGTAGTAACAAAGAATGTTTATTAATCGTCATTAATCATTATTGAGATTTTCGACTAATAATTGAAAACTTTATGGAAAAAGAAGCTAGTTAGGTGAATTATTTTTCAAGCCATCTTATGTAGGCTGTTCGATTAAATACAAGGCATTACTTGAGGAATGTTAGCTATAAGTTAAATCGATTTTTTTTGTTAAAATTAAACCCTTTTTTTCTAGTTAAAAGTAAAAGCTCCCTTTAACAATAAAGATCTTGAGGATCTTCGTTTAGTAGATTCCTGAATTCAGTTCAGTGAATTCCTTTTCCTATCACCCTCATCTACCAGGATATGAATATTTTTAAAGGTATATCTATGGCTTGGAAGTACTGAGAAATGAGTTAGAATGTATATTATGTACCAACTATAAGGTTTATGTGTATATATATATATACCAACGATAAGGTTTTCCCACATATATGATTGTATTTTCCACATTCAACAGAAAGAAATCAAGTTCAAAATCTAGGTGCTGTATGTTTCAGAATTCGATGTTATACTTATGGCAGATTAGTTATTTTATGCAGTAAGCGAAATGCGTAAAAGGTGCATGATCGACTATAATATGATTAATCTTGTTTAATTCTTTGTAACTTTACCAACAATCAAATCTTAATTATCCTAAATTTTCGGGAAATATAAATTGAAGTGATAATCTAGTAAGCAAGGTTTGTTATCTCCTGAGTTTTAGTGTATAACTTAAATTTTTGGGAAAGTTCGGAATCCCATGTCAGCGGATTTATTATAATGAAGGATATACGATTTAACTTGGGAATAATTCTATTCTCTCTCTTTACCCTCTTTAAAGTCACATTTCCGTCTCCCAAGGAGTTTTCTGGAGCAAGCCCCCCTGTTGCGCCAGCGTTAGAACACAAAGCATGGAAATGCAACAGGTGCTGATGTAACTCGTTTAAAAGTCAGGAGCTCGAAAAACACGTGTGTTAAGCGAGGGCATTCGCGTTCAAGCAGAGAGCTTCTGTCCTCCGACCCACCCTATATGGCGCTCTTTTGACACAGCGAGTGACAGCAGAGTAGCGCCTTGCGATAGAGTTGTTATGATTTTGCTCGTGTGCGTACGTGTATGTGTGTGTGTGTGGGAAAGTCAAGGGGGATCTTCGCAGGGAAGAATGTCATCCCCATTCCTACCAAGGACGGGCGTCTTCCTCCACCGACCTCGCCAAAACCTGTTTTACGGAATCTGGGATGTGCATATTGCATTCGAGACGGAAAATGTTGCCCCAAATTTTTCATTCCGTCTCTAGTACCGGCGTTATTTCAGGCTGTGACGACAGGGAGCGCGATTCTAGGAAAGAGGTGGACTGTGGTCTCGAACAAAATCCTGCTTTCTACATGCAAGGCGTCTTGTTTCTTGCGATATCAGCGCAGCTTGTTCTAAAATGTTGCGCGGTGTAGCACATATTATGTATTATGCTTGCGCAGCAGGTGCCGGGTGTTCCGAGATGTTAGGGAAGAATCTGGTTGTAAGGGATAGATGCAATGATTGGATAATCTTTTGACAGAGGTGTTGCAAAAGTTTTCATTTGGAAAAGTGGAAGGAAACAATTCTCATGCATCAACACTCAAGCTTGCTCCTTTCGTCAATAGCTATTCGAGCTATTACAAACGATTTCGAAGGATTTGGATATGATGCCTGTCAAAATATATTAATGGAAGTATTAATATAAATTACGGAATAATTATTAATTTAATCTAATGCTGTACATTAATAACAATAATTTATGTTAAAATACTGTGAAATGCAGGCATTTAATATCTTGCCCCACTGTTATATTATATTAACTCCTTATTATCTTCAAAATAAAAACCAAACATGTCTGGTGTATTTATTTCTTCTGAATCATCACTATAAGTAACTTCGGAAAAACATGTATTATGATTCGCTCGATAAACATGTATCAAGTCTTCCTATATGTTACTATGATATCCATATGATAATATTTACGTTCGTATACCACAGGAATTATATTTGGCCAAATGTTTTATTCTTTAAGTAAAGTTCCAGTTATAGAAACCAAATGTTAATGAATGTTTATTTCTTTATTTGGTTTTTAGATGTTTATGCTTTTGCCAATAAATTCAAATTGATGCACGTTATCTGGTGGGATTAATGATGGAATTCTGATTTTCAAGACTGTTTAGGTTATTCGGCTAGAATTTTCATACTCTTAATACAACTAGAATTTTTCAAATATTATGCTCTCCATGTAGCATATTTACCTCTACTTTCTCCGAAATCAATTCATCCAAATTGAATGATGTATGCTTAAGATATTATAATTGTATCTTTTCTTGCATATAGACCGATTTGTTAACTTTGCTTAAAAGTTGCATTCGTATTTAGTTAACAGCCTAAGTTGGTTGACAGCTTCACTGATGAGTAATGAGAACCACATGCTTATTATTGCTGAATAACTTTTTATAGCATCTAATTGGAAAATGAAGAGGGGATAGTATGTTGAGTGAGTCGATTGTTTTTAGCTAAAAAGTAATATAATGAAATATTAAAGTATTTCAAATAGAAGGTTTTATACAGATTATGACGATAAATAATGAGATTCTGATGAACATTAAAAGTTAAATTCTTCACCTATATACACAAGGTCGGAGGAATATCTCCCTTAATTCCAGGAAAAACCAAATTTTATTCGTAGAATTCCTGAAGTATTCTACAGCAGATTCTACAGCTTCTCCTAGGATTCAGTAATAATTTCATTCTTTGGGTAGTATTATCGCATTATATGCGTATCTAGTACAGAAATATATAAGCGTGTCATTTTTTGCAGGATGCAAATGTTATTGAAAATTCCTGGCACGAATGACAGATTTGCTGTAGTAAAGGTGTGTATTAATGACATAAGTTTCTATTATTTCAAGGTCAACATGTCTTAAACTCGTTATACTTCATAGAAGATGTTGGATAGACTTCGTTCTTTTGACGTCATTTCTGTAACATGTTGATATTTTCTCTCCCTGGCGCGAGATTATCTGGCGTACGCGGCGAAAACCAATAAATCAGAGGAATATTTCAATTTCTCATGCTGATCTGATATTCCTTACGCTATCCAGAAACTTCCTCTATATGGTTTCGTTTCAGTTTTAATTTTAGAGCATGTCTAATACCTTATATCCCTGTTTACGTCTATTTAGATGTTTGTGGTCGTAATTCTTCACGATTACGCAATCTTCAAAGGTAGCTTTCACTTAAAATGAGCTTTGTCCTAATCGCTTTAGATACTTTCATACATTAATTACATTTGAAAATAGTTTCGTATGAAACTTTTTATTGATTGTCTTGGCAAAATACCTCCTAATTTTCTTTTTACTCCGTCATATTGTTTTTCTTGGCTGGACTCGTGATCTTCTGAATGCGCTCTGGCTCGAGCTATGCGGAATGCATAAGGTCAAGGATGAGAAAGCGCTAATATGGAAATTCTCTCTTGAATGGTTTCACAATACTCAGTCAATGAAAACCTTTGTCTCGATGATAACTGTAATTAATTATATAACTTCTAATGGAGCGTTGAGAAATTCATTAAGCAATATCTACTGTTAACCTTAACATTCAGTTGCCGGAGAGTCGGAAGCTATACTGTAATGCCAATATACCGGTTGCGTATTAGAATCTAATCGTAGTTAACTCCTTGAGTTCATCTCCATTGGTTTTACTCTCTCTTTTCAAAAATATTGTCACATTACATTTAGATTCTGCGCTAATTTTCATCTAATTAAATTATTTAATTAAATTTTTAGTTTATTAAATGTTTCAAGGTATGTTAGAAATCGAAGGATCAGACATGTGAATTAATTAAATGCTAAAATTACTTCGATATTTTGCGATTTTATCTTCAGATTATTTACCAAGGTTTAACAACAGCTGACTTAGAATGTAATCACCTGTAGATCCATATTTATCACGCTTCAAACTCTGATTCTTTCGCTGGAATTGTTAAGAAATGTCAGTCTGAATAAAGAAAACAAATTCAAACGAATATACCGATCTTTGTAAGAATGGCTTTCAGTATTCAAATATTGCTTTGACATCATTAGTTTAGCTTTGCTGTAGATCATTTGAATATTCACCACTGACTTATTGTGCTATATCTTGCATTCCTGCATGGAAATTAGTCTGAGAAATAGAAATTTTATCCGATGAAGGATTACGTGTAAAATTCATGGCTATCTTCGGAATCGCACTCAATCTTCTGCCTCTGCTTCCCTGAAATTTTCATCATGATCTATTCAGTAATATTTAGTCACTATGGCCGTATGCCAGAGCATAAGAAATTTCCTTTTTTATTTTAGTTTTAAAATTTATCCCGCCCAACCTGAGCGGCAAGTAATTTGTTCTGCTTTGTAGTTTTGAACAGCATCTTTATAAAATGTGCAACGGTTAGGTATTTTGCTTCCAAAACACCCCTTTTTATATTATTCAGTTTCTCCATTTCGTTTTATCACTCTTATTCGCCGAAAAGTATCCTCCTTAATGCAGAATTATTGTCCTAAAAGGAATACTCTTTACATGGCTCCTTCCCATCATCCACCTCGCCGCCGTCGACCTTTCTCTCCCTATTCAGCTCCTGCCATATAGTCCCTGTAATTGATCCAATGCGGATGCTGTTCATCCCCTTTTACCTCCCACGCTTTTTAACGGTTCAAAGCCGGTAGCGTCCTTAAGGGAAATATGAATCGCGCAGAGACAAGGAGGATGAAGAGCGGCAAAGCGAGCGGTAAAGTCACCGAGGGAGTGGCGTGGGATGGCCTTCAATTGCGAACGCGTGCAGGTCAGCACGGCTTTGCCTTTCCGTCGGCTACTGAACAACGGTCCCTGGGATGCGCAATCGCGTGCTCGGGGTCGTCAGACACTGGGTTTATGGAAGAGTAGGGGTCGTTCGTAACGGTTCGTCTCGGAAGATGCGTGGGTGTTAACCGAAGAAGGGAAGATTTGCCCCAAAGGGGAAGTTTACGTCTTTAATCATCCGCTCTTGAAATAAACAAAGTACGCAATGTATATGTTCAACGGGTTACATTATGCCGGAAGGTTAAAGAGATTTGTGACCAGACGTTCCGACTGACCGAGGACTGATTAGGATCCGTCTGTCCCATGCTAGTCCAGAATTATCCCGCTCCTTTTCAGTCACGGAAGGAAAATTAGTAAGTTTTGTTGGTGTTGGTTTTGTTTCGAACCGAAATCGCAACATAAAAGCACCTGCATTTTTCTCAGTGGTTTATGAAAAATCCGCGAAAAAGTCGAGAAAGGAAAAGTCCGCGTTACGGCATCGATCGCTGTCGTGGCTTCATCGAAGCACCGGCCACACAAAGTGATGGATTAGGTCTACCCCCCTAAGGTTATAAGTAATAACGCGGAAGAAATCGCAACGTCCCTGCCCACAAAATCTCCCGAATGGCTTGAGAAAATATTCCGGCGAGATAGCTCAACGGACAGAGCACCCGACCGACAATCAGGAGACCAGGGTTCGATTCCCGGTCCCGTCGGAATTTTTTCAAGTCTATTCTTCCTTGGGAATTTTCCTGGGTTTACGCCCAAACGTGCAAAATCACCCAGTACCCATTCTATGAAAAAATAAACGTGAAGAGATCTTCAGATTTCAATGGCTGCAGTTATGTTTAAAAATTATTCACATTCCTTTTTATGAATACCTCTGGAGAATACTAGTTTTACAGTTCAGAGAAAAATTGAGAAGAATATCAGTATATTCGAACCCAGTTTTGCAATCACTCAACGTGATGTAACAGAATTTATTATGCATGTTATTTCTATATGGAATGAATTGATGTGCCAACAAGATTTCTCACAGCTTCAAGCAGGCGGTAGGAAAATAACCAGTAGAATAACCAGTCCTGTTACTTAATATGTATTTTTGCCAAAAAAAAACAGTGGAAGTGTGTGCAAAGAATGTTTTGATTTTTCTCCTTGATTATTTCGTAGAATACTTCAGCGTTATCCTATAACTTGTCTAAAGTCAAAATGAAATTTTGACTTAAGACAAATTCTTCACATAAGATGAAAATACAAATCGTCTTTTATTTCTAAGGAGAGGTTGGAAATTGGTGGCGATCAAAAACAATAACTTTTCTTTGTTTTTAAGGTGAGCTATTTAGTACTATGAGTACCTTTTTATTGAAGGCCACCAAGATACTACCAAGATACTAAGGGAGAAATTTAAGTTCCCTTACTACTAGATTTCTGGCATAGAAACTTGCTACATCTTCTGTTCGAATAATTTTAAAATTTGTTTTCCGGTTTTGATAATTTATATACGTGCTAATGATTTCATGCAAAAGATATTCCTGAAAGTATAGAATATTATTTTAAGTTATCATTTCAGTTTTTTATGTAAAGTGAAAAGTGAAAAAAATTCTCATGAACAAGAACTTACCTTCACATCGAAAACTTAATGGATTAAAAAAAAATTACTCTCAGTTTGACATGTAATTTTAATGAAAAATGAAGAGTTGATTAATTTTTTTATCGTGTTCTATATAGTTTTTCAATTCAGATAAATTATAAATCTGTATAAATATATAACATAGTCTTACCACTGAGACTCGGAAAATTCTCTATTGCCTTTTAAAATTTACATTTTTCTATATCTGTACTTAGTTCAGCCGGATTCTCGTATTACCACATACATAATTGTATTCCGTTAGGTTGTCTGGCTTCCATAAAATTACATAACAAGGGCAGTGATACGGAATAACGCTATATTTCTTATGATCATACGGTCGAGAAGATGATGCAACGATGTGCAAGACTTTTATAACGGCAGCGCTTCGGTATACGCTTATTGAAATTATGATGACAAGCTTTATTTCCTACGTTTTAAAAGCAGCATGGTTGCGTGTGATAAATATTTTATGAAGGAATAAAGGCTTTGATCAGTTTATAGGCTATGAATTCTTATTTTCTAATGCAAAAAAGGTATTCTTATGAATGATAAATAATTTGAGGGGATGCAAAATTAAAACTTTTTCATTTGTTGTTGTACTCCCTTTCGTCTTGATTTTGAAGTTGGATAACTTATTTAAACGATTCCAGTGTTTTCAAAGTATCTTGAATCTAATGCGCAATTCATGAATCGTATTTAAATTAATTTAAATTTGAACATGATAATAATGTACGTATATTACCAAGCAAAGTCAGAATAATTTTTTATATAGGATATAATATGGAAAGTTTATAATTTCCCAGTTTTTTCTTTTCTCCTGAATGTACACTTCGATTTATCAAATTTTAATTTCGAATATCTCACATAATAATCTTATCCTACTTTATTATTATCCTACTTAAGATATGAAAATCTCTTTTATAATAATGTCCTTGACTGTCCAATGACAATAAGCGAATTTTGCAAATACCTGTACAGTATTAGCTGCGTTAGTCAAAGTGGGGAAATATTCTCACGATATGCGGAAAATTTCCAATTAATATTTTGTAATGATACCTAATGGTACATACTCTCTATTGTAGCTATTCATAGTAAAATCATTAGCTTGATAAATTCCAGAAATTAGGATAGATTTGCTACGCGCTGTTGCAACTACTTAACTGAAGATTTAGTCATGATATGAACGATTTCTTAGATTTTTCTCAGTTTTAGAGAATAGCTATCAGTAGAATTTTCAGGAGTGCGAACGCTGTGCCATGAAACGATAATTATTTCCTATAGCTATATCGCAAGTTTTTAGAATAATCATCTGAGATCACCTTAGAGTA
Source organism: Pachydiplax longipennis (assembly GCA_036926295.1). Lineage (NCBI taxonomy): Eukaryota > Metazoa > Arthropoda > Insecta > Odonata > Libellulidae > Pachydiplax > Pachydiplax longipennis. The sequence goes on along the minus strand of JAVFKF010000001.1, from coordinate 15,682,504 downwards.
ATCACCTTACCTAAGAAGTAGTGAGTACACTTCACCAGAGCGCCGCCAATGTTTGGGGGCTGTGTATTTCCCTTCTCTCAACGAGAAACCGTAATCATACGCAAAATAATGTGTTGTACTCAGGTGTCAAGTATCATAAGTGCGGCTCTGCTTATAATTATTTTTAATGATCCTAATTTATAGCAATTTGGAAGAGCTAAATTTAAATGTCTTGAAATAGGTTCTAGGTAAATCGTTTGGATATAATGGCCGGAGAACATATTTGAGGTTCCAATACTGCGAGTAATTAATGTTTTATGGGAAAAAACTATGCAATTCTATTTAAGTGGTAGTTAAAACGCCAAGTTTGGATGGCGTTAGACTTAGATATTTAGGTAGAGCAGTTGGGTTATAATGACAAGGAAATTATTCAAACGATTTCTTTCTCTTTCCAGGAAAACTGGTTCGGTTATTTACCTGTCCACTTTTCACGGCCACTCTCGGTAAAGGAGTGCACTGAAAATTATCCAGTATTTCTATCATCATTACTAACATTTTATAGCTCATGAAAGTTTTTCATCTACGGTATGTATTTATCTTAATGCCCCATGGACTTTTTTCTTCTTCTTTTGAGCATGTCAGAGCGCCTTTAAATTATCGAGCTCTATCTTTTTTATTAACACTCAATTTTAGCATTGTATTTTGCTGAAAGTTTCTTTTTATACTGAATTAATTTAACCAAGATACGCTTCGTGACGTGTTAAACGTTTTTTTCAGTGCAAATATGCAATCTTCTACATTCTTTCTCTTTTTTAATAGTCTATGATTTGTAATGATACTTATTTGCAATCCCGACCAATATTTGCCTTAATACTATAAATAAGAGATATGATGGTGGAATGATATCTGTGTCTCTCAGATTTTTAAGCTTTGTTCTCGATCGCTTAATTTAAATGGGAAGAAATCTGAACCAACACAGTCGATGCTCATAAATTCAGCTAATGAATCCATTGGTTGGTAAATTTTGGCCTTAGTATCCCAAGTTAGGCTTGCGTTTCGGCCAGGGTCTCCTCTAAGTCAGGCGTCTGAGTGGCCGCCCGATACATTTTTAAATGCTGCCCATCTAATTTTATGGACGTCCGGTATTTATTGGTAAATTTGAAAGCCAATAGCTATATTATCCGTCGATCCTTTAAATACGTTGCTTGCGATGAGTGCTAAAAGAGCACAGCATAGTTTATTTAGCCTTGCAGACGACAAAAATCATAAATTAATTAACTATTTCCTTCCTTGCCATAGCTCCGTCATCTAAGTACCCACAGCAACCTTTTTTCCGCTTATAAGTATAAGCAAAAATTGAGGGGAAAATGCTATTTGCCCTTGAGAGAATTTGTGAGCGCATTAGCTTAACAGCAAGAAATTTTGATGCAGGAACAATTCTAGGGCTACTATCTTTCTATGGAATCTTCTCAAATCTATGTTGTAGTGTATAAACTTGTTAATAATTACTGAATTATAAAACCAGTTAACAGGGCCTTTTCTTATGTTTAGCAGGCTTATACTCGAAAAACGTGAACTCATACTAAAAAATTGATAAAGCTATATTTTAGCATTTTCTCAGCATAGAAAGTGAAACTGTAAAAATATCTACTTAATGTTTTTCAACTATCGAGTCTTTCTGCGATTTTTTATCAGCAGGAATGACATTTTATTACCCTCTACGTCAACAGTAACATTTCTTATTAGATTTTAACTTTCCGTCTAGTTTCCTCATTCTTCTCTGTGAAGTAATATTCTCTTCCTTCTCTTTCAATTCTAATTTCAGCCATTCCCTTTTTTTCGCTTTCCTCCATCTCAAATACCTCCCTTTCTTCACACCAAATCCTTTCTGCACTCCTGCTCACCTTCAAAATACTGTTGGTAATCATTGATTGTCATCCGATGGGTTTAAAACTCGAAAATTACGACCCCTTGCTTTAATTTTCAACGAATTAATGGGAGGGATAGAATAATGCTGGAATACTGGTCGAGAGGGAAGAATCTAGGCATCCGATAACCATCCATTATTTCTCAATCAGCATCCGCTTTTCTGTGAGAATTCGTTGCCCCAATGAATATAGCAATCGAAGTAAAGGTCTGCTGGGAAATGTAAGTATAGAATGTGAATCTCAACTGAAGTAGGATTAGTATCAGTGATAGATCATCATTACCAATACAATGAAATACAATTAGATTATGAGGCGTGATGCCAAAGTTGTATGCGAGAGTAATCACATTTAATAATCTCAATGTAGCAAGTTTCAAGGAGTTCATGTAAATCGAAGGTTCATTTACGTAGATCGGAAAATATCTGGCCAACATTTCATTTTTCATTTCGGTGGTACGAGTGTTGATACCAAGTATAAAATATAATGTTTACATTAAATATTTAGGTTTGTTGTAGTAGTAATACTCATGCAGTTAAGATCATTTTCAGATGTAGACCCCCAACAGGTATCAAAACTGGGACCGCTTTCACTAAAATTGAATGCACTGCCCACTTCGCTACCTTAATTTAATTGTGATGTAGTATAACAAGATGTAATGATCTAATGAATAATTTAGGCATTGACGACAGTAAAGTTATACGCATATCAAAGGTCAAATAGTTCAGGGTAGAATTCAAATGATTTCAAATTTTACAGAAAGTGTGAGTGATTCCCAAATAATTAGAAAATTTAGAAAGTTAAAAAAATTTAAGTGAAGAGAGTTTCTATTGCAGTAAAATGAGTTAATTGAACAAGTTAAAATGAAACTGGAAGAAATAAACCTTAGGAAAATAGGACTACTTTTCATGTTAAGTGTTATGTACGAGTATAAAAGTGAAACAGAACCTCAATAAGTTGCTCGTTAATTTAAAGGAAAGGGATGAAAGACGTCGATAAGCGGAATTTTTTGTCATGCAATTTACACCTCAAAACAGTAATCTTTCATGAAGGACAAAAAGTTGAATAGCTTACTTTATGATGCGGATTGATAATTTTTTGTCAGAGCAAAAACAGGTGTTATAGATGTTAAAATGATGCTTGCTTCTTTTCTGAGAGCCACTGTTATTTTTATAAAATCTCATTCCACCGTAGTGTAAGCTCTAAGGCGTTTTTCTCTCATCTTGTGATGACCTCGAATTTACTCTGCGACTGAAAATATCCATGTTTCATCTCTAATTCATATGGTACCCAGACATAAAATAAAATAACAGGTTGGCCGCTGATGGTTACTAAGTTAAAAGCAGATACTCCAAAAACCATCAATAAAATACTTACATTATAGCCTATACGTATTTCGACTTCAAGGAAGTCATCCTCAGGGCAGCGGTAACAGTGTTGGACTGTATTGAGGAAAGGGTGTACCATGGTAGCAACCAACAAAAAAAAGAAGGGCGAAATATGTTACGCATCTAATAATTTAAAAAGAGTTTTGTTGAAATCTGCATCTTGATTCATCAGATGGTTTTTGTTTTTATAAATGTGTAAGTTTTCCAGTGCATTAAGGTTGGAGTTTGCTTGGTGTGTTAATTTTAAATCTTTAATAAAAATGGCATGCCCAGTTTCGTGTATATGTTTAGCCACGCTGGAGGATTGTGGCCGACCAAGCCTAAAATGAGCCTGGTGTTCCTTAAACCGAGTAATCAGTTTGCGTTTTGTTTGGCCAATATATGCTTTTAACGTATGGTACCCCTTACATTTGCTTTGCAGCTCTCATGGGTTGCATGCAGCAACTCAGGTTAATACTGATCGTACCGCGAAAAAGCCATTTTTTTCCATCTATTCTCACGGTAGAATGATTAGGTCTATGAAAATTGGATGATATATCCTCACCTCAGGAAAATATACTGGTAACAGAGGAGGCAATTTGAAAAATAAATCAAACTATCTGTATTAGAAGTTTGTAAACGTTCCTGTAGCCGTATTTTCCGCTTTTAGGGCTGTACCGATCAGGACCCATCTGGGATGACTCTTGAGAATAATAGCATGACTATAAGGTCTATAAGGTCTTTATTTAAGGCGAGATTGAGACTGAATAGTCTCTTCTTCCATCTAACCTTTCGTCAAAAATACTACACACATAAAAAGTTCTGTGTAGGTGTATAGAGAAATAGAAAGGAAAAATTTAGGAGTGGAGTTAAAAAAAACCTAAGGTGATATCTTAGGAAAAAATAGCCACTGCAGGAAAACAACCGGCAAAGAAGGGGGTGTGAAAAACCTGCGCAAACCTACTAATAGTACAAGCTAAAACTTATGAAAGAAAACTGTGTATGAATAGAAAATTACAAAAGCAGCACTATAAAGAAATAACAAAAACAATAATAAAATAAAATCAGAAAAAGAAAAAATGCAATAGTAAACTATCGAAGAGTGCATTGGGTGATGCGTAGAAAAACGGTAATCTCAGACTTCCAGTTGCTTCCAGACCCTGGTAGAAACTAGTACGAACGCCGACGAACACTATATAGGCTATAGGAGCGTTTTCCATCCTTTAATTCATTGACAGACGTTTCCATCTCTTTCTCACAACATTACTTGTGTTAATTAATGAGGCAAAACAACAGATGTTTCTATCCCATAATACCCAGAGGAGTTCTAATGTAGCCGAGGATGACCGTGTTTAAAGAAATCGCTTCAGTTTGCATCGATGGTGTAAAGTTTTGTTCATATTTTCCATTATCCATAAGGCGATCTGTTCTTTTTGTCTTGTTATTCCCTAGTTGCGTAACTTTACTCCTAGGATATTGCGCCTTTATCTTCTCATCCCCAAAGATTAACCATCTCATCCCCATTGTCAAACTCCGCTATTTCTACTGATCATTTTCACTTTTCTCATCCATATATGGCTTCGACCTTGCTGCTTTGGCGACGGCTATCGATTGCTTGATAGATCAATCTTATTCCATTCCTCCATCTCGCTGTGAACTGCCCACGTGCAGTCTCTCTTTCCCACTCTACGACTTTTTTCCTTTCTCTTCATACTTGCACCATTAACCCATTCGCCATCTCCTTACTTCGTAATCCCACGCCTCTCTTGCGCAACTTATGAAATATGTATTCGCATTTTTTTTCAAACAATCCCCGAGAATTTCCTCTCCCGAAATAGCGAAAGGTTTTCTCCTGGAAGATGCGACCACCCACGAGACTGTGGGATTCATTGCGGTTTTCCCGCTATCTTGATAAAATGATATGTTGTACAAGAGGATCGAAGTGTTCGAAAGTAAATGCTGTTCTTAATGATACCTGAAGACACGATGTGAAGTTTCTCACCTATGCGGAATATAAATGGAGGATTTGTCTTTCGGTTCAAGCCGTGATTTACCGGTATTTCGAAATATTTTTCATGCTTATTCCTTCAGCAGCCATTTTTATCAGACCGGTCAACCCTTGATAATTTATCGTTTTTCTCCAGTGTCTGAAATGTCACATGGAGGAATCTGCAAAATTTATCCTCTCTTTACTTTGAAAGCTCAGTAAAATTATATTCAGAAATGTGACAATACTGTAATCTGCGGAGAGAAATTCTGTACATTATTTAAGAAATAATCCAAGAATGCTATCACGAAAAATGTAAGCAACAACCCTTATACCAAGACGCATAATTCCAAATCTGCATAGGATTAGGTCTTTGCTGGATCTATCAATTATGTTTTTATTCTAAGAATCTTACTTATCGGTTCTAAGCTCGGGTATAGAATTATAATATAGATTAGAATTTCATCGATATTATCAGGAAGAATAGGCTTATTAATTCTACTTTAAGCCTCCAATGATAGTCAATGAAAAAATGTTAGCACAGCATTATGCAAAATGATCGACTAATTTTTATGGTATAGTCCATAAAGGTCCATTTACCTTAAAAGCCAGCCTTTGCCGGAAATTATCTTGAGATTATTCGGTCTGAAGATACATATACTTAATTATAAAATGTTTAGGGAGAGTATAAAAAATTTTACTAGGATTAATGTAATTACGAAGAAATTCATTATTTCTTTCATAGATTACGTGAAAGTTTATGAGCGAAGCCTGAATAATGTATGTGAAACAACATGAAAATTATTGAATCTGAAGATATAGTGCATCTCTTCGCATATATGGTGGTTATACGTATTACTCTCGAAAACTTAAAAGTCGAGATACAAGTTTACAACATTGAGGTTCTATCCAAAAATATGTTTTATTACTATGAGATTCCCATATTCTCGTTACCCTTAAAGTTAATCGGTGAAATTCAACACTTTTAACACCAACCACAACACTTGTTTAAAAGTAGATCCTTACAATAAGTTTTTTATCTCCATTTTAAGAAGTCAATTCAACGGTTGTTATTGACCTGAATAAATGCCATTGCTACTGATTTAGCACATTCTAAAGGTGCATAAAATATCCAATTTCAGCCGTAGACATAAATTTTAATGTCATCAAAATGGGATTTACAGAATTCAGTTTCGAGTGCACCATTATGGAAACATTTTTCTCTTTTCTTTGGATAACTGATAAATCAGCATGGCCAATGAAAAATTATCGTTCTTGAATTCTCAACACCATAAATTTTATGTATGAGAATGTAGACATGTCTATTCGTCCAGTAATCATTTCAGTATATAACTTTTGCGTCGACAGGGCCTCTCTCTCGAAATTAAGCTGTCGTAATTTCAGAATAATAAGGATTTTAACATGCATAAAATTGCTTATTAAGCTCCGTTATCGATTTCACGTTTTGAGACAAATCGAACTTTAACGAGCCGCGCTTGAGATTTATTAGATCGAATTCCTCAGGTCGAAGTATTTTAAGGCACTTTTTACGACTTTCAATAAAATTTTCATTTAGAAAGTGGGCGTTCACGCTGTCCTTGTCTTAATTTAATGAGTAGCCTTTGCATATATCTGTTTGAAAAGGAAACTCAACCGAAGGCCATGGATGCAAGTCATATTTCCTTGACATTATCCCCGGTTCGCTTCTACTTTGAGTTTCCTATGCTGCAACACGTGCTTAAAGATGCATTTCGGCGTCAAGCTGTCACGTTCATCGATTTCTCACTCTATTTTTTTTTTCGGAAATTTCAGGGCCCGTTTGAAAAGTCTCAGAAAGGCATTATCCTGTCTATACGGAAGTAGGAAGTATATGTTGTCCTTATCTGATAGTTTAAAAATGCAACATCATTCCAAACGCCAGTCGCATTCAAATAGTCGATTATCGACGTTTGACTTTTATTTACTTTTTGTAACCGCGTTAAATTTGACCTCGTTCCGGCAATAAATTTTTGATTCTGGTTGCATTGCGACACTTATCGATCTTATTTTTGTCACGAATCGTATCTTAGTGTCGAAATGATGTAGCGTAACCCAAACGTTGCCAATATATTCCAGATTATTTTTGTTTCTTATTTGTTTTATACTGACGTGAGATTAGCACTGTTGATTTATCTACAGGCTCAACCCCAATTCCTTACACACTTCATAGAATTCCTCTGAATTTCTTTTAGTGTTAAATTATATGAGTAATAGTATTAATTAAATCTTCCCATGCGTTCTTCCGCTCAGTATCGATTGTGACAATGAATTCTCTGCGGCTACCACTTTAAGGATACAGTAATTTAATGCCATTCTTACGATAAAAAGGTAGTTGTTTTCGACAGCATATTTGTATGAAAGTTACCGGTTTTCGAAGTAGATGCTAATAATCGAATGACAAGTACATTACTTCCGTAATATTCTAAGATAGGCGCATTGCAGGATTTTTTCGATTGCACTTTCGTTAAGAGAAATTAATGTAGCCTTCTTCCGTCTCTGATTAGATTCTGAGGCTTTCAATAATTATTTTGGAAATGTACCCATATTTGCCGCAATGGAATCGATTCACTTTGTAATTTCACAGAATGTTTGCTGAGGTAATACAGTTCTGTTTGCTATAAAATACCAATTGGTCGCCAGTTTAAAACAATTTCCGAAACTAATGATTGAAACATTCTTTGAAGATCAGAAAATTAAATTTAAACGAAGTCTATTTTAGCCTATATGTAAACGAACGATTTCATCCTAAGTATATTTAGTATGGAAAGTAAATATCTCACAATCGGACTAAAACATCACGGTCAATAATAAGCTCTCTGACAGCTTTTTCTTGTGCTCACTTGATTCACGTAACGGGGTCCTAATCATCATTGTTATTCACCTTTCCGTACGATGATATTTCATACTGTTTCAATTTTTCTTTTACCTGTTTTCACTTCCTGTAAATATTACCAAATAACCCACACGATTAAATCGGATCATATGTAAAGACAGAAGCTACAGTACACATATCCACGCTATATTTGTAAACTTGAATTTTTCTCCGAGCGAGAATAGTGGAATATTGGCAAGACTTCAGGAGAAATTAATAGTAGGCTTCTTTTGATCGACGAGCTGTCAATGGGAGAAGCAAAGGAGTTGAGAAAGAAAGCTCCCCAGCTTCTGGGGGTGTGTTCACGGACAGAGGTGGGGAACTTTACAGGTGTAACCCCGACCTCCTTAAAGGGATGCACACATAACTGACTTATATAAATTTAGAACCCTTGTGCCAGGCGAGACTTTCATTGGTCTCTTTCATATCGCGGTGATTTTCTTGGGCCCGTGCCAGACTTCCATTCTGCCCTCTTTCTTCTCATACCGTAACCTTTGCTTTCATCTCCATCCCTGCACATTTCATTGCCTACACGTGGACATGGTGCTAATATCACCGTGAAACAACCTCACGGGACTGTAGATTTTATATGAATAGAGAGAACTTATTCCGATAAGATATTCAGGGCGATTCCCTCTCATATTTAACTGAGTCTGTGGTATTTTTTCTTGCAGTAAAAAGCACCGCAGTTATGAATCCCAGAGTGGATATGTAAAAGGTTCTCGCATGAGTTATGTAATAGATATTCAGAAGGGAAATTTCAATGCTTCGTTAAAAAATTTATTGCCATAGTGTTCTGAATTATTCCAACGAGTACTGATAGGCTCCTATACAGCTTTATAAGTTTGATTTTTTGGGCACTAATTTTTTGTTCTAAGAAGAATATAATTACATAAATATCACATATCATAAAAGAAATTTTGTTTATGCGAACCTTATCCTTTTTTATGCATGATATTTTAATCGTAAAATTCGTGTACGAGAGTCTTGCTGTTTTAATGGCAGCCTATATACTTTAAAAATTTTGTTTCATCATTTTGATTTTTGACATCGAATTAAAATTTTATTCTTGAGCTATTTTCTTTTCTTCATATTTAAGTTCAGAATAGTTGTTATTATAAGGCTTATCCAAGTGTGGTTATTTCTTTGATAGATGATATTTTAGTCAATGCTTGGTTTTTTATTAATGGAAGCTGCTGAGCGGGATATCTTCATTTGCGACTTTTCTAACATTCTCCTCATATTAACAGCTTGACCTTTCTTTCCATCCACTCATAGAAGAATATTAGAATGTAACATTGTGTCACATCTTGCCAGTCATCGCAGATAATGTACTTAAAATTAACATTCAAAGGAGGCCTGTCTCATAAGTTCTCGTCCTTTAGTAATAACAGCTTCTATCTTTGTATATATTAGTTGCGGCAATACTGTCTCCCGTCCTCAAGCTTCATATACTACGCATCCATGTTTAATTTTATATTAAAATTTGATGGGGAGAACTACAGATGAATAAAATGCTATCTGTGGCTCTTGATATTTTGTTTCTCGTATCATTTTTTATTGCTGTTCTCAGAATTGCTACAATTTATAAAGATTAGAATACATCTAATTTCAAAAGAGGCTGTCAGAGACACGGTATCGCAACGCTTGCAAACTGTCTTGTCATACTTCAGAAAATTCTGATTAAGACGCAGGAGAAAGGTATTTTGGGAAGTTATGTTACATGGACGGAAGAAGGAAAATTTTATTATACATTTCCGAAAGAGATTCAGGAACTTTTAATGAGGCATTCCTTTGGAACTTCTTTCTTATTCAATTAATTTTTAAGCTAAAATATACTCTCGAAGATTAATTTTCCAAAGGAAATTTTTCGTTTGAAATTTCTTAAATTAATTGATAATTTTTGGCGGTGCAATTTCTCATAGTAAATCATTAGGAATTAAGGGATTGGGATACTCAAACTTTCGATTATGAATCACAATTTAATTGAATTCGATGATGATATGAGCTTGTAATATGGAGAGATTCACACCAATTTTACTAATTAAAGAAAATTTCTCGGCTTTGGGTTGCAAGAACATTGCATTAATTAGTAGTGGGGATGAAATTTTCTCCATCGAATAACAGTAAATTCAAAATTCCCGAGCAGCTATGGAGAGTATCTCTTGAGGAAAGGAAATGTGAAAGAGCAATAAAGGGCTATAAAACGGAATTATCAAGGAATTCGTGATCTCTACCGCATGCTCATAAAAATATCAACTTAAACGGAAGATATTAAAGGTCAGAAAGGATAAGCTCTTTCCCAATGAGAATGAATGAATTACAAAAGAGGTAAACGGGAAAAATCATACTTCATTGTTCGTTATTCCGATATCAATTAAGTTAAAGACGGATATTTAACTGCATGTGAGACCTCATCGAATATTTCAAGAGCTAGGCAGATTTCAATTCTTATATAAATTTATTGTTACGTGGAAAATTAAGTCGTGTAAAAATATCGATCCGTGTGATGTGCTATTGCTTACCCTAAATTCTAAATTATTGCTAGATCCTCAAATAAATTTTTAGGATGCTACTCCCTTCATAACTCGCATTAATTCAATGATAGTAAAATTCTCTGTATGTTTCTAGCAGCATTTTTTACCTTGCGTCACTTAATTCAGTTGAAAAATTGCAATAGGGGAAATCTTTAATGAAGTCAAGATTTTTTGCAGAGGAAAATTTATTTCGGATAATAAATGCTCATTAGTAATCATTATTACATAACATAAGTTTTAATTTGGGAAATTGAATTTAGAGATTTTTCATTTTACAACTTTTTATATTAAGATCAAACTCACAAAATTTTCTATATTAATAAATTATAGTAGACATAAATTAACGTAGACACATAATTAGCACTTTGAAATTAAATGAAGTTCCACCAGCCAATTACATGAGAAAACAACTTTGCGGAGTACCTGTTACTTCTTTAAATAAGATTCCTTGAATATTGCAGAATTTAGAACAGTTCATTTAACTACGCAGTACAAAATTTTAAAGACAGTTTTTACTTTACAACCAAATATATGACTTCAAAATTTAAATTATTTCTTTAGTTAAATTTTCTTTCTATGGGAGAAAATACTTTTCACTTTTTCTGTAAATATTTTTCATTTTTACACCATGAAGTATGATCTTAATCATTAGGTCCTGAAACATTAGTATTCCTTACAGAAAAATACACAAGTAGAAGTGCAGCAAAAAGCGTAATAAATCGATTTTTGCTGTTCTCTTTATTCAACAAGCCGCTCATCTATCTAATCTAATGCGCAACCTTTGGAGGATGCTCCATGAGTTGGCCATCCCTGATCTAGATTATTTGCAGATAAATGACTGTGATTCGTATCCACATGACAGACAGATTCTCACCCGTCGCCGTTGATGAAGTCTAAAAAAATCCAATTCTCTCTCTAACTCGTGAATTCCGCTTCAAAGCCTTTCAAAAGGCGTCCGCCCCCGCCAATAGCCATTCCCTAGCGATCACCCTCGCGTGCGGAAAGCGTATATATTAGTGACCTTTCTCTTTGGGAAAATATCAGCAGGGGGAAAGTTAAAAGGGAAATCCCGGGAAAGTCGTGCTTTGCGGAGTCCCTGGAATAATGGGAAAAGTTGCGTGGGCCATATCTTTCGATCGAGAGAGTGGGATCCGATCGGAAAAAGGTGCTAATTACCTCCGGGACGATAGTTCCTAGAAAAATGTAACATTGTTCCGCCGTTTTAAATGCGAGGATAACACGATCGAATGAGAATGGACGAGAGAACGACGTGTTCCATTTATGCAGATGAGATGGGAATTTCTGTGATTAAAATGAAATTTCCAGAGACATTTGGCGAGAGTAATGAAGGCCAAGCTCAAATTTTGGCCTGAAAATTTTTGTACACTGATTTACACACAGAACTGATCTATTTTAGTCTATCTTTCGCTTGTGATTTCACTATGAAATCTTGGGGCTTAAATATTGGCACATGCAGTTCCTTCGCCATTCATACCGAAGCGTGTTACGCGAAAAGAAAAAAAAATTTGACCGAAAGAAAGACTATCACCTGGCAAATTAGTGTCAGTGCTCAAAGAAATGATAAAAGGGTGAGAGAGAAAGGTTGGGCATATTTAAGTGGAAAATTTTCAAGAGTTGTAATGGTTGGAAAAACTTTTGAATCTTGCTTATGAGGAAGTTTTAGGAAAGAGAGATCGAAGGTGGGACGTCCTATATTTTAGATGTTTATGTTAGTGCAGAGAATTGGATAGTTAGTTATACCTGTTTTGGAAAATTTTAGTCTCTACTTTCAACATGCTATCATGATTCTTAAAATCAGCATTTCATCATGATCCCATCGTATTAAAACTTTTTTGAATTAATAATAATGCGCCCAAAGATATTTCGAAGTGAGTTTTTAACAATTTTTAGATCGATTTTTTTGTCAATCTACGAAAACATAAGGAGAATTATATGTGAGCCTATAAATTATAATACCCTAACATCACCTACTACGAACGATTTTACAATGATTTTAGTCGGTTTCTTGGTCGATTGGATGTTTTTAAATGCTTCCCCATGGTAACTGTTTGGCAATTTTTCCTTTAGATATGAGGTCGCTTGTCGTATAACTCGTATTCTCCTTCCATAGTAATAGCCCGAGTGGTCCTCAAACCGTCCTTCATGGATCTCGAGGAATCTCAAACCTCACACTTTAAGGGACGCTCTGAAATTACAAACTGATATTGGCTAAGTGAATAACGTGAGGACAGTCATAGCACTTTCCAAGTTTAAAACTCCGTCCTTCAAAAGTTCCAAAGCACACTCAAAAAGTTCAGACAAGCAAATTTGAGCACATTATTTATTGATTTATAATAATGGCACTTCCTTCTTGAATAAGAAGCTCTAGCGAGAGATTATATAAATAAAGAAGTGAAAAAATTATTTACGGTGATGAAAATGGCTCAGCATCAGGAGAGCTTGATTTATTGATGGTTTTATAAATATGGATAGTGACGTAAAAATTTCAGCCTTAAGATTTATTTAATATATGCATATCTCATGGATAAATGTTACATCGCGCTTCGGGTTTTAATAAAACTCTCTATGTTTCCTGCAAGTCTAAACTTGCCTTGTTTAAAATGTTGAAAAATGAGGAAGTTTAGATATTTCCTCTGAAAACACTGTGTCATAGAGCTTGGGAGAAAGTGTTTAAAACGTGAAATTTTAAAAATAGTCTTAAAAATTACTGAATTTTCTGTTGATTATTATTGACTATAACATGTAAGTTAGAAATCGGTCAGTTTAATTCGGCTATTAAATGGTAGAGCGTTACTTAATTATAGAACCACTTTATCGCAGGAGCCTACTCGTTATGTTACAGAATCACAGTGAAAACTCATCCTCGAATGGTAGGTGTTCATAGAATCAAACTTGAACTCATTTAAGTCTTGAGGTTTAGTAAGAGATTGTTTATCCAACTTTATCATTTGATTTTTTTATCCTGGGATTATAATTTACACGATTTGCGTAAAACAATCGTGAAGGTTTAGAACCAGATTTCGTCGAACATACATAAATAGGTGAATAAAAATGTAGAGCGAAGTATGGTAGGTTTGATTGAAGCTATACGTATAAGCTATATAAAGCTACATAAACTTAAATATTCAATAGATCTGTTCAAGACTAACATCATCAGATATTGAGGCTGCATTAAACGGTGTGTTAGTCCGGGCTTATAGGATATCATAAAATAATTCGTGAGGAGTCGAGGAAAGTGTATACGAACGCACTGTTGGAACTTAACAATGATTTATGCGAGGAAAAATGTAATTTAAACTGATAGGAGGTATTATAAGTGTTGATCGTCTCTAAATATAAATCTAAATTTCGACCGAGGCTATTACCCAAATGTATGCAGATCGGAAATGGGACCACTGTATTAAAAGGAATTAATTTTTTAAAACATACGCATTAACTCAATTTTTTAATTTTTAATTTGACGGAAATTCTAAATTTTCATAAGAGAAGAAAAAATGAAACAGGGAAAAAACGGTTCCACAAACACGAACTTTTCGTCATACATGAGATAATAGCACAAATTGCAGAGTTAATGAAAATTCTGGAGTGAAGGATAATTTATTCCGAATATCAGAGTATTTATTGATTTTTGTCTTTTCGTCTTTTGTCGTCGTCTTTTTTGACGAATTCGCTAGTAATAATAATAATAATTATTATAAAAGACTTTATTTAGGGCTAGATTGAGACTATAAAGTCTCCTCTTACATCTAACCCTTTAGGTAAAGACCAAATGACAGAGCAGAGAAAAAAGAAAGTAACGAATCCATTCTGTTCTAACCTTGAAAAAGTACTTGGGATAACAAAGATGGTTATGGGAACAGGTGGGCCGAATGCAGAAGAAAAGCAGTTTCGGATAAGCTTTTGAAGGCACGAAGCCAAGAGTAATGTGCTAGGAAGCAGAATGGATGACTTCGCCGAAAATTCATGGATTAATTCGGGGTTGGAAAGAGAAGAATAATGCAAACGGGGCCTTTGAATTCAGCCCGGGTATCCTTTGCTTTTTCACTCACTGTACGACGATCAAATTCCGGGCTTGTATGTATGTAGGAAAGAAAGAAATAAGTAAAAGATGATCCTACATTTGATGTCATTGTCGAAAAATTTATGTGATGATTTGAAATACCAGCGTTAGTGTATGAGAAATCCATATAGTTTATGAATGTAATATCTAAAAATATTCAGACGTTATTGAAGAAGAAATTCCACTTGCAGAAATATGTATGTTTGGATTTTTTGTGATTTTTGAAAAAGTGTTATATTTTAAGAAGATTTAAAAGATAAAAAATAAGAATAGCCTTTTAAAACATAATTATGCAATAAGGTTTTTCAATATGGTCGTTGCAAATTAAAAATGTTTCCTTCTCTTCGAAGCTTATTGCCTGACAAGTCGTAAACTCCTAAACTGCAGACTTAATTTCCTTAAAAAAAATTCCTGATTAATCAGAAAATACTTCTTATTCACGAGTATATCCTGAATATGAGCGAACTGCGGATTGGATGCAGTGCGAGAAACCTTCACGTCATTCGAATCTTTCATTTTTATATTCCAATAATAATCTGAATCATATGAAAGCTGCTGTATTGGGCCTGCTCTGATTTTGAGTAAAGGAAGTTTTGTGATAAAGTTTTGACCGTAATGAATGTTATGAATATCTTATCTATTATTAAACATTGTAATTCTCTGAAGAAGCATCTGTCCAAATTGCTTTATGGCTTCCCATCAGGTTAATAATCCCGTCCATAAGACTTTCCTTGGTTATAAGAAACCAACTTCCGTTGGAGGAGTCGGTTATTAGTTTCAGAAAGCTTCTAAAAGACTGCATTGAATGGTCAAAAAGGCCACTTTTGGCTTTATAGCAACAGGTCCTCCACCTCTGAAAATACAGATAACTGTTCACTTAGAATGTTAGTCGTAAATGTAGAATTTGAATAAATTACAAATTTCATGAATTTAAAAAAATATTGTCAAAGAATTTAAATTATTATTACATCCTTTTATGTAAGATACGAGTCGTACCAATTAGATCTTTTACAAATTTTTACTATAGCGTATTCAGTAATCTCCACTCCGGTTGGTAGCTCCGCTCCTTCCTTTTGACTCAGAGGGCCTTTAGTAAAGAGCTTTTCTAATGAGACATTCCCTGTTTAGGTCCACCTTCCCCGATAGCATGCTATTTGACTATTTTGAAATCGACAGCCTTAATGATCTCGTGGGGTATTATACTTCTAACATTCGTACGGTGTACTTAATTTTGATTTTAGAGGAAGCTATCTTGAGGAGAGAGAGGGTTCAGTCAGTTTTCTGACCCGTGTGCGGACGTACGCATCTAAAGTTTTCGTTAGACTTTTTGTTAGCATCTAGAATAAGTTAATAGAACTGCATAAGCGGTGTGGCGCAAATAGTTAGGAAGCTAAGTATATCTTCAGTTGGATTAAAACTAGCAGTATCTCCAATGAACCATTGTTTCGCCGATTTAGAAGCTGGACGGATGGCTGTGTTCCAGCTTCTCATCTGTTTCAAGTGTGAATGTGACATCGATAAGTGGTGTTTGTGACATTCATCACTTCCCGCTGGTGTTAATTCGCTAGACAATCGAGTGTTGAATTGAAATTCCGCAATTAATTGAAATGATATCGCTTGAAGTGAGTGGATGACAGTCATTAGTTGACCTCATTACTAAGCCAGATTTAGGCTTTTGATCAGAATACTCGGATCACTTTTCTACACCTTATCAGACGGAGCGTCATTATGGAAGTGATTAATTTTTACTTTTTATCATAGGAACGGTTTACTGCCAAAATTTTCATGTATTCGGATTGAATGAAATCTCTCTCAAAACGTCACGTAATTAATGGTAAGTTAATAGATATATTTTGCTGGTCTACTCTCCGTCTTTTCATTTCTGAATATCGACTTCCTTCCTCATTTTTACAAGAATATTTCATATCCGTCTTCTCATGTTTAGAGGAATTGCCATCACACCTTAATTGTCGATCAAATGTGTCATTTCTGATGTTTTCTATTTCAACATATGGAATTTTAAATTATTTGGAGAGAAATGATATGGATTTTCGGCATTTCATTAATTTAAATTTGAGTTTGCTAGTTAAGTGTAATGTCATCAGGATCGCTTTCGGTGTCAATCGAACTCATCGAGATAGCATTTTGTTCTTTAATAAACAAAGTCGTACTAAATTGTTGTGTTTGTCATATTTCATAATTTCTTATTCACTAAATGGTCGTTGAGGGTATTGTCTCTTTTTATTGCGTTTATGGACGCAAAAGATAATAGCTTCAATAGCTCGGGTGTGGAAATAACCACTTATTTTTCTAAGCAATAACAAAAAACAGGGTCTAGCGTAAGACTGCATTTACACACGTACACATGTGCGTGAATGCAGAGAAAAATAAAGTGAAATACTTTGCTACAAGTAAATGAAGAAATCAGGACAAGAGGAAAACAGGAATGAGAAGGTGACGAATATTTAAGTAATACATAGCGCAACACAATGAAAGTTTTACTTCTAAAGTGCTCCTTACGATTCTGCAACCTGAAGACGTGCCTCTGTCTCCCTGTCATCACTACTGTCCTGTTTATGCCACTATTCCTAGTAGGTTTTTAAATATGTTTAGATGGGTTCCCAGAGAGCTATGTGGGCAGCGCGTTCAACTTAGGTGAAAGAGGTCCTGGGATCGATTCCCGGTTGTGGCCTATACGTATGTGCGAAATGACCATAGCTGTCGAATTACTTTTAAAATTACTACTACCCTATATGATTAATGAATTAGTATAGAACATAACCTAATCGAATTTCGCTACGGTATTTCTCACCACTCCTCTTTTGCTGTTATTAAAGATAAGAAATATTTTTCACGACCGATGACGCATATCGGCCAGTTCAAAACTTTTTCGCACTGTCATTGTCTAAGAGTGGCTTTTTCCCCAACCCCTCTTGGTACGCCCTTCGCGATCATACAGGTCTCCGCATCCTATGGTATTTCCGGTGGAATCCGCCCTCGCTCGGAAAGTCCCACTCGCTGCCTCAGCAACCACGTTTAGCCGTCCTTCATATTCTTTCTTTTCTTTCCCTTCTGTCATCGGACAACACTCTTACTTTCTACGCCCGCCTTTGCTCTTCACCGCTGCTATTGCTCCGGTGTTTATTTTCCTTACGTCTCTTTGTTGTTGTTTTTGCTTGTCGTCCGAGTAATATTGTTGTTATTTTCCTCGATTACTCCTCCGGCGGCATTCAGTCACATTTTGTCACATTCTAGGAATATTACTGATGACCAATCTCGCCTAGAGATGAATATTGATATTCCTTGAGGGGACAAGTTTTAGTTTCGAATCATCAGATATTTTTTATGTCCTATCATCATAAAATTATAGATAACTCGTATATCTATTTTTTGTTTTTATTTAATCTGTAAAGCTTTTTTGCATATTAAGAATCAATTATATCAGGCATATCAAATTATTCTTGAGTTCATCATGCTTATTCTTTTCAGTCGATGGTCGTTTCAATTGCAAATAGCTTTAGAGCTGACGAAAAAGTCTTTAATTATGCAGTAAAACAGAAAGTCAATGTGAAGATTGAATAAGACTAAATCAGACACTGTATGATAATTGTTACCGTCACAGTAAACGGAACTTAATTTATCCCCCAAATTTTTTATAAAACCTCATTCAGAGTAAGGTTGACTATATATTAAATTAAAATTTTTATATTATGCACTTTGGCTATGTACTGACATTTGATCTATGCATTAGCTAAATTTAAGGTTTAAAATCACATTATTAAAACCCATTACTGTCAATTAATTGTTTCTAAAGTTCTGAACGGAAATATAAGGTTTTTCCATTACATTCTGCAATTACTAAAATATACTCATTTTTAAAATTATTAAACTCATCCAAGACAATTCACGGTATTCAGAGAAAGCAATCAAGCGTCAGACAACTCGTCTTTGTCTAAAATCGGCACCAAATAAAGAATTAGTGATGCCCTTATTAGTTTATCAGGGAAACGGTGAGTCGAATTTTTCTACCCAAACTCAAATGGGTACCGTTAGGGGATTCTTTTCTGCTGACCAGTGCTTTAGTTACTTTTTCAACTTCAACTTTCCTCTAAAGGACATTTGATTCGATTTAAAGCAGATCCTTGGAGTTTTCCCTTTTCCAATGTCAATTATTAAGAATAAATCTTTCTTTTCTCCTTTACAGGTCGAAACGCTGCTGATTACCGTAACTGTCTGTCTGGCCGTTTCTACAGACGAGGAATGAAAAAGCTCACTCTTATTTAGCCGCCTTGTCTGCGCTTCTGAGGCGTTTTGGATGGAAGAATTGGTGAGTAATATACAACCTTTCAAAGTTGGAAATTATTTTCGGATATTTTCCCTTCCTTTCCTTCCTTATGAGGTCTAATGCCACCAAACTGACCTCATATCGTTGCCGTAGTTTCCATCTCAAAAATTCCCCGCCGCTATCCTGTATCCGTCCCACCAACCCACTTACGGGTATTTCGCAGAATTCAAAGCAGGAAGATTACATTAGGGGAAAAAGGGGCTTCATTTTATTCCCCGGCAAGCCCATATTTAAATAGGTAAAATTACATTGGGTGCGTGGTTAAAAAATGCAGTAGGTCAGCAGTGATTTCCCTGTTGTCATATATGTTATGTTAAAATCTGGGGTGTCATATCTCTAGCTGGAAATTATCGACGGTAAGGATTTCTTAAAAACAAGTGTGGTTATCCTATTTATTAAATTTGCGTTACGTGTCTGTATGTTAAATTTCTGTGTGCATTACGAATAAAACGGGAAAGAAAGAAAAGAAATTAATGAGTTTATTGTGATTTCAGTAGAGAGTTCTGCGAATAGTAAGCTTTTGGTATACTTGGATCCTTAAGAGGCTTATCAATTTAATTCATTTAAATAGGCTGATGGAGCTGCTATTGAAAGCAACTAGAAGGTTTTTTAATTAATAAATTAGTTCAGGCGATAACTGGTGGAATTTATATATGATTGGACGAGGAAAAACCACAATCTATGTCCACAGTTTTTTCTCGTCTAATCTAATGAAGGTTTTTTTCTCAGACCTGAAGATCTTAGCATGCTACCAATGCTAGTTACCAGTAAAAATAGTAATTAATTATCCGTTTGTGTGCGTGCATGTATATATATAACTTTAGCAGCAGTCTAGAAAATATTGATATTTAACCTTGAAATGTAATTGAAGTGGGCTTAATTTATCCGCTAATAAGAATAGAAAACGTAAGCCTTTTTAAAATTAATTTATTCAGCACTATCATACCTATATGTAACATAAGTAGAAATCTTTTATTTGGACACGAAACAATAGCTTTCTTAAAATAAGTGAGTAGGAAAAATTCTTGCTCCGATATGTAGGAATTTCGATTTGAATAATAAGTTAAAGCCAATGACTGAAGTTGAATAATTGAATGCTCTCATGCAAATATGATCCTGCACTGATGGTGATTCGAGAATATACACATTGCATATAATGAACCGTAATGAATAATGTGTGTCAAAATGAAATAAATAATGAGGAAGAAATGAGATATAAATAGAGAAAGGAAGAGAGATAAGTCATCTGTTACAGCTAGTCAAATGTCTGTGGAATGGCGGAGCCAAAGCGGTCGTAAATTCCCAAAACGTCTCGTTCGCCATATATTACAGATTAGCTCGTTAAGAGGCTACCTTTCCCTGTTTACGGCGTAACGAGTGAGAAGATCTCTTCGTAGAAATTAATTCATAAATCACTCCCCACAGAGATGCTCCCTTTTCCTCTTCATCGAGCGAATGCCCCTTCGAAAATGTCACTGGGAGATGTCTCTGGAACGCAAGGACGATTAACAACCCACGGATTCTAAGAGTGTATCCGGTTTTGCGGTATGGAGAGGAGAGATACAGTGATAGCAAAGAGAAGGACATAAATGGAATACATGGTAATATGTATAGGCCAGGAAGGAAACGAAAAAAGATTGTGATCGAAAACAAGAAATAGAAATATATGGAAATATCGGTAAAATAATGAAGATGAATTCTTCTATTCTTAAGGTTTTCTTCCATAATAGGCACTAATCAAAGGTATCTTTTGTTATATCTGCGTGATATTTACAGTGAGTCATGTAAATGAGTCAAAGGAGAATACTTCTATCTAATACGGAAGTAATATAATTCGTAGAGTAGCAACCTTATATAGATGCAGATTTTGTGCTACATACACCATTGAAATTGCAAGAGAACTTTTTAATATTATTTTATAGCCTTTTATTTCGAATATCATTGATAAACTTAGCTTTAATTTTTGCTATGGGAGACGTCTAGAGCATAGAGACTGTACCGCTATAGTGGATTTTATATGAAAATTTAAGTTAAGGTTGGAGATAAGAAGTTCAACACTTTGGAGTAAACTTTAGATAAATTTATTATCATCCAAGAGTATTTTATCTTCCGATAGATAAAAGTACTTTTCCTTTCTAACCGTACTACGTAAAATTCTCATCTCTGGCTACCATTCTTAATTCCGGGAAAAGGGTGTTAAAAGCTAAATGATACGCATCAATGAAATGAGGAAAATTAACAAAATCGCTCATTTATTATCAATTTTATGGATACTATTATGTAATACTATAGATAATATCAATGATACGTCTTTATCCTGGCTAGATTGAGACCAAAAGGTTTCTTCTTACACCTAACCCTAATGTAGAGGCAAATGGAAAGTTCAAATCGCAGGTACTTATTTCTTAATTTTAATCTTTATGAGTGTCTTTTCTCTCCTATTTGAAACACATCTCAGCTCTCAAAATTTTAATAAAATCTTTTTATCGTGCTTCACCATCATTTCTCGATATTATGTTCATTTAATTTATATATCGCTAGAACTGTTTACAAATTGAATCACTCTATTTTTTTGTAAGATGAACGTATTGGAGGATCTAGGGAAAAAACTGCATTGAATATTTTTATAAAATTTATATATGAGATTAATTCTTTATTCAGCATGACAACGAAAGGGATGAATTAATTTTTTGAGTTACATTTTCGATGTTTCTATTAAGTCCCCGTCTTTCATACTGCCACCGATCCTATCGGAAAACTCGGGTAGAAGCGTTCCGGAGCGTTAGAGCACACAACTTCTCTGCCACACGACCAGTTTTTCTTTTGTTTAATATCTAAAGATAACCCGCTCGTAAATATTTATCGACATTATTCGTGGGTGGCGGGATATGGGAGTTCCCGATATCAAAGTTCGGCTGCATTTTGATGCCGGAAATTTCTATTCAAAGCATGTCGGCCAACAAAATTTTCCACGAAACATCAGAAATTAAAAGTAACAAAAATCGCGTTTCGGAAATTCGGAAAACGGTCACGTGGGAGTCGGCGAAAAAGGAGACCGGCATAGTAAACGTGGGAATGCCTTCCCGGACCCCGGAATCATCGCGCCAACGTAATCGTATAAATATAGACGTTTTATTCTTCGCCGCGAATCCCACCCTTTCGCTTCCGATTTCGACACGTCATCCAGAACTCTCAATAAGCGATTCTTTGGCGAACAGGGAAAAACGAGCGAGACGGACGATAAACATGCCATCTGGAAGCGTGTTACGCGAGCAAGAAAAACGGCTCGATTAAACGGAAGAGATTCATAGTTATTCCGTCCTCGCGATGACGGAATGACGCAACCGATCGGAGGGTTACTCGAGAGCAGGGCGACGTGATTTATGGGATTGTGCGGAGAGAGACGGAAATGCGGGTTTTTTTTACGTGCTTTGGTTCCGAGGTGCTCCCGACAGCCACTCGATCTTAATACTCGGTCTGGGTTCGATGTTTAAAAATCGGAACGGCGGCCTCGTCGCGCTTGGTTTACGCAGCGCCAGACGAAAATTACGTAACGTTTATTAGCGACTGTTTAGGTATTTCTGGTGGGGAAATCGTTGAACCTTCATCCTGCTAAAGTTATTCTGATGTTTATTTATTTATTTGACACTTTTGGCGGGGTTAGGCCAGTATGGCCTCTCTTCTACCCAACCTTTACTAATACTATATAAAATGTTTAAAATAAACTCAAGATTATGAACTGTAGTTAGCTTACATCTAACTACCAACGAAATTGCATAAAAAATAAAATAACTAATAACTAACATATAAAGATTCTGATTGTTGGAGAAAAACTCCTCAACTTAAGGTTTACGGAGAAAAACCACGATGCGGGAAAACCCCCACACATGAAGGGGAGCGAAAAAAAACCCGTGAAAGCACAGAAGAAGAAATATTAACAATATTTGTAAATTAAAGTGGGTGCGAAGATACAGGGCGGGGATATATCGCTACATAACAATTGACTTAACGCGCAAAATATAAAATTGACATCTTCGTGGGTCACATGGCGGACCCGGATGGATACCTTGTTTATATACAAAACTTTAGCACTACGAATTACTATGGAATTTGACTAATTAACTCGAACGATATCTGGTGAAACTAATGAATCATTTATCTAGTTGGAGAAACAAATTTTTCTACGAAAGTTGTCAATTTTTGTTTCTTCAATTGAATAAAGTTTCGTGTAATTTGTAATAATGTATGGAATCCTGCAAACTATTTGTGAATAAAAATGATGGGAAAATACCTTAAAGTATTCTCTGAGCGTCGTTGAAACTATTAGTTGGAGAATTTCGTAAAGGCCTTATTATTTTAAATATTTTGATTTTTTATTGAAAATATTAAAGGGCATCTTGAACCAATTGAGTTTTAATGCTCAACAATCAGCATAAGCGAACTGTCAGGAGTCTTTTAAGTTCGATTCAGCACATCAGAAATATAACAGAGTATAAATATAAATAATATAAGTGATAACTATAAATATAACAGCTAATAGTAGGGATATCTTACTTCTTTGTCAGGAAATTTATTGGAATATCTCGTTTCGGGGATCGGGGAAGATGCGATCAATCGCCAAAACCGGTCGACCTAAAAACATTTCCTGTGAAAATAAATATCCTTATTATTTGTTTTGAGGATGGACTTCTATAATATAGTATATATAATAATAATAAGGCTGCATCAGTTAAATGCATTTACTAGTAACTGTTGTGATTGTGATGCATATGATCTTTTAAGGATTTATCAAATGTAAGTATCAATTCGTTAGAACAAATTCCGCATTCTTATTCATTCAAACTAACTCTCTCTTATTCGCTATTCATATCACGTTTTTAGTTAGAAAAAATCCGTTCTAAGAAAAGGAAAATGTGGTGATATGTATGTACATCGCTCTATAGCAACTATTTTCGCTTACTCTGATGGGAATTCAATAGCTATTGTAGTCTCGTAATCATTTACTTTTAAACGAGTACCATAAATTTCTCGGAGGATGTTGAAGAGAAGTAAACTTTCTCATTTACCGGTCAAGGTTGAAGACCTAATAGTCCGACAACATTATTGTCTTCCATTCTCAAAATCAATGGGGGTCAACTGGTTATGTGATTGTCTTAATGAGGCACTAACTGCTCAATTAAATGGTGTTAATGAGCCGTCATAAATACTGAAGCGGTATCATTTTTTTCTTGTTGTGAAGTTTAACATTTCCCCTTCTCCACGATTAGCAACGAGAACTAAATTTCCCGGAATAAAACGATCGACTCGCTGATCGACTAAATGTGAGGTTAATTAGAACAAAAGGGAAAGGATTGAAGGCTATTATCGATTTACGAAACTCCTCTTACCGGTGTTGTCGTTTTCTTATAATTTTTGCGCTGATATGGGTCATGTAAGGACTCACATCGTTGTATTGAGAGGTAATTAATAATGGTAAAGCATCTTATTCATTGAACTGAATGGTGGTGGGAGAAATTTCACATTGAGTTCGAGAATCTCTTTCACTCTATGGCTGTTTTTTTTATCGTTTCTGCATCGCCATTCTCACTGGAGCATAAAGCTGTTACCGATCACATTTGACGGGAATGTTTTGATGTTATCTCACCAATGTATGAGTGGGAAGAATGTTTTATCAAGTTATTGATCACTTTCTATTAATATAAATGAAATGACTATTCAGTATTGTTTTACTTGCTCACTTTTTTGTCTGGTTTATTATTAGCTACAGTTCTGACTGCAACGAAGTATGGTAACTTAGAATGGCATAACATGTTAAGCTTCATTGGATAAAAATATGAAAATACCTCCACGGTTTCACAAGTGTAGAAAGCTGCAATAAATTGTATGTGCGTTCTATCATTACAAGTGTTTCCTTTTGTTTACCATAAAAAGGAACTTAAGAGAAAAGAAAAGAAATTTCGTAAAATGGCGACTTCAAGTAACTGTGGTAGTGTAAGTAAGTTTAACTTCGATTTTCTATTGATATCACTACATATAATCCTCAGCTGTTAAGGTTAAGTGACATTCATTTGATGTAGGACTCAATGAGGTAGGGCGGAAGGAAGAGTATAGGAAAAAGAGGCAATTCTATTCATGATAGAAAAACCCAAAGAAATTGCAACTTTATTGTAAGTGAAGTCCCGCAGCTTTATTCACGGAATTTTATACTAAATGTTGCAATGACGTTAATGATGCAGTAGAATGTTGCTTTGCATACAACTTCAGTACTTACGAGCTACAAGTCATGATTTTCGATCAAGGAAAACGGATGATATGCGACATGAATGGAAAAGCTTCATAATTAGAAATGAGTTAGTAACATGCATCCATCTACCGCAAATGATACTAACATTTAAGTGATATCGATAGTCATCGTATAAGAATACGTTTCAATTTAAAACCATCTATTGTGTTCCTAATTGCTCACATAACGTTAGAGATACAAGAAAACAATTCCTTGGACCGATAAAACTAGTGGCTCTATTTTTCTATTCCCTATTTCTTCAAGAAGATAAAGAGGCGATTTTTCTTTTAAACAACGTCTAATTCGAAAAGATTTTTCTTGATTTACATAACACATATTTCTCATTTGTATTGTTATCCATCGGCTATTGCGTCCATGTAGAAATATTTGTATTATTTTACGAAGAAAAATAATACAAATATAGATAGGATAGAAGAACGCATCATCTTGTCATGAAAATGACACGTAAATTAAAGCTTGACGTGGTTTGAAAAGGATAATTTGCCCAGTCTTCGTCTTCAAGTTTTCGCTGCAGAATCCGCAACAATGTTTTCAACATGAGCTTTCAGTAGTTTAGCTGAAGTAAATATTGTGAAAGGTTTTGTTGAGAAGTTGCGGAGCTCATGGAAATGTATGGAAAAGCATTGTCATTCATTCTGTATGATTCTTCTCTGTGAAGATTTGAAAAATCAAATACCATATCTCCCACGTATTTTACGCATTTCAGAGGATATAAGGAATTATTCATTGTATTATTGATGGTTATGAAGTCTTTGTGTAGATCGGAGATTGTGAATTATTGTATCTATGCTAAGCATTACCTAATTGTTCAAATATTCTTCATTAAACAAATGATCATTAAAATAACCACAGTTAGGTACAAACAGTAAAGGAATTTTATCTTTGGTATCTTTTAAAATCAGTCTGTTTTTAGATATAGGAAATAATATTACATGTGTGTACTCAAGAAAGCGATGGAAGAAGACTAGATATTCAGCATAAGGGAATTCAGCGCATCCACTCATTCCATTCCCTCAATAAGTTTATTTTTAGCATTATTTTACTAAAAGTGTATGACTATTCCGTTATCAGAATAGCTACCAGCTTAGTGTGTTTATAATAGCAGATTAAAAAAATTAGAATTTACTTCCTAAATTCTACCATAACTCTACCTCGTTCTACATTCACAGATGCTGTATATTAAATTACCATCGGAAAAATCCGATCAGCCAGGAATGATTGTGTGTGTTCGTTCATTCTTACTGTTGGTCTTGGTTAAGCACCTCCTGACAATCTGTATAGAGCTTAGGAGGACTTAAAACAATTCAGGGGCAACATTAGTAGCGCAGCAAAAAATAAATATTGCCCAGTGAAGTACCCTGTAAATTTAAGGGCAATTGGTGTAACGTCATACGAGATCGTGGTATCCTTAGAAAGATCAAAGACTCGGCAGTAAGGGTTCATTAAACACTAAAATGTCAATCCTAAATAAATAGATAAAAATATACTATTGTAAAAAACCCGTTACAGATATTCTTATAATAGCCTTTGGTGGATATATCAGTGCTAAGTTCAATACCTCAAACAAAAGATATCTGTGATTATTATATCTCATGAAACTGATGAGGCTATTGGATATTAATAGAAAATAATAGATCCTAAAGCAACATCTAACCTACACAAGTAAAATTAAGCAATTAAAAAAAATCGTACGTGTGGACGGAAGACAATATAATACTAGAAAGAGATTAATAGTAGTGAAACGTCGAAGTGATACATGGATATATACGTGGATACGTTACGAAATTTTTCCAGATGAAATGTTCATCACTTTTATGACCACCTTAGATAAATCTGAGCAATTAATTCATAAACCGAATAGGAATAGTGGAATAATAATCTCCATTCTTGATTTCAGTTGCGAAGTGGATATAAAATTTCGTAGTTACGCTGATTTATAGTTATAACAGTAATTTATCAATAGAGTGGTGACAGTATTTTAATTTTAACCTCATTCAGCTTCACTTGACATAACCATTTCCCTGCTAAACTTATCGTACTGCAATCCTTTCTCCTGCATACCTTCGACATACACTCGCCTCGTGTCCTATCCTTGAGTGAAACGATCTTTCTCCCGACTACTCAGGCTATTTATCGCAGTTCGAATCATAATATCTGTGGAAAATTATGATGCTCTGACTTCAAATGTCCATCAATAATGAGCAATCTGTATTCCAAAATCTTAATGAATGCAAATACTGTCGCTTAGAAGCAAATCTCTTGCCATCGGCTGGAACTTAGGATGATGCCATCTTACTTTCACTACACTGCATATTTGAATCCTTACATAACCCGAGTATAGATATGTGAAAAATTTACTGTTTCTGGCATTGGTAGATCTTAATCCTGATCATCGTAATGAATACCTCGGGTGTCATTAGAATATGAATCATATTATCGTCATTTAGATTAAGTTTGTTGCCGATTTTCATATATTTTCCTTTTATTTTTCTACTGTCTATCATCTTTCAAGTTATACTTTATGGAGGTGACAAGAAAACCATGTTTCACAGGTATAGAAGGGAATTGTCAGATAAGATTCTGTACACACTTTCTTATTTGATAAATATTTTAGCAATACTTTAAGTAAACCGAAGATTACGTATAGAACTAGTTTCCAGGCATAGCTACAGCATCACCTGATCTTACTATGCTGCTGACGAAACCGATCTTATTATGTATTTAACCTGGAAAGTAAAGGATATTGCACAATACGTTCGTTCGGAAAAGATTAACCAAGTCAAATCTTATTTTGTGCATCTTAAAATTTAATATTTTACTTCCGAAAATTTTTATCAGGTTCAAAGTACAGTCACTTACAAAAAAAAGTTACCACTTGCAAGGGGCAACTCGTCCGATAGACCCCTCGTTTCGGGCGAGCGAGCCTCCAGAAGAGAGAGAGAGAGAGAGAGCGAAAATGAAGATGGAGGACGTTGTCTGCTATGCAGGTCCACGTTGAGCGTTTGAAAGGATTTGTTTTCGTTATTGTTATTAAAATAACTTATTTAAAGCGATTTTTTAGTGACATTAACATGGCAGAGTAATATTATAGCGATTCAGAGGTCGGAATGGATTAATTTGGTGATTTTAAAGTTGTTTCTTTGATATAATTTTACTTCAGATTTTTTGCATGTAGTATAGCAATCGTAACTATTAAGCTAAAAATTTTAGAAAAGAGATATTCCGCAGTTTGTGCTTGCAAGACTCCCATTCTGTAACGCTCTTAATAATATCGGTGTTTCCATAAACATCTGAGGGGATGGATGGAAGAATAATCGTTTTCACAAATTTTCACGACCGTGCTCCGACGCCGTACCGAGCATTTCAGGGAAATATGGAGTGGGTAGCGAAGGACGGGAAAGGACTGTCCTCCGCCCCCACATCTGGGTAAGAAAAGAGCAATAAAGTTGAGGGCTGTTTATGACCTCCAGAAATTTTCGAAGACTCTTTCCTTTTACTTGTATGAAATTTTCTGGTAGAATCGCTTACACATCTGAGCATAGCCAAGAGACACTGCGAGTCGGGCGGTGGCCCAGGGCAACGATGATAAGGAAGGGCAAAAGTGCGGAAAGTAAGTCGAATATTTACTGGAAAGTGGAAGGCTTCGAGAATCTATTTATTAGCAAACCCATTGAAAAGCACTTGCGAAGATAATCAGCTATATAAACGAGTCTCAGGATAACGCAGACGCACACACCCATAAGTGTATAATATTCTAAAATCTCATTGCTAATTATATGTCGTAGAATCACAGAAAATGATTTTTTAAGGAATCTTCCGGTAAACATATTTCAAAGTGAAAATTTTGCATCAACTATGATTAGTGCACTTATTGAATCACAACAAGTAGTCCTTGCCACTTCAGTGCAAAGGCAACCTAATTCATTAGATTTTAATACCATATTCATAGTAATATGAGTAATGATAACGATTATAACTTGTTACATGTTATTTGGATTGAAAAGGAATTTTGAAAAGGTTATTCTTCGAAAATATAAATACGAGGAATGGCGCGCAAAGAAACCTAATTGAATTAGCGCATGGTAAGGAAGCTATTAGAAAAGGATCTAGAATAGAGCTAGACAGAAATTGAGCGATAAGGAAGAACTCCGCAGTGTCCTATGCCCTCAGTAACACCGTAAGAAGAGGCATTTACAAGTAATCCATATTTATGAGAATAAGAGTGAGAAATTTACATATATTAGTATGGTATACAAACAAAATATGTTTAATTATACGTGAAATGTGCTTGCAATGCACCACTCTAGTGAAAAACTCAGCGTCTCTAAGATTCCATCGATTAGAATAGACAAAATGAATGGAGTGGAAAACTCAGATGCTTTTGGGAGAGGGTTCTCGACAATGCATATTCATTGATTACTTCCTAGAAATACTACGTTCTAAAATGGACCTTCACGGCTGGTATCCCATTGACCCCCCCTGCTGCTTACTCCTTAGACCTCGCTATTCTTTCCGAGATCCGCATACGCAGAATTCAGTGAACCCCTTTCGCCTACCTGCTACTCCCTAGCCATTCCATTATCTGCTAATCTTTCTCCCCTTAATCCCACACGTGATTCCGGGCGTAATTTCTACGAAAAAACTTTTACCAAAACTACCACCAACAACTTCAGCGCCAGGGCTCACCCTCACCTCACCCACTATCGCTTTATTGTAATCTGGTCGTCAGTGGATTAAATATATATATTAAAATATATTGCATTAAATAGATCGACGTAATTTGAAGGTGTTTCATTTGTAATTTTCCTATTTATGGATAATACCCATGGCATCCTACTTGCCCGGGTGCGATGCACCCA
Source organism: Pachydiplax longipennis (assembly GCA_036926295.1). Classification (NCBI taxonomy): domain Eukaryota; kingdom Metazoa; phylum Arthropoda; class Insecta; order Odonata; family Libellulidae; genus Pachydiplax; species Pachydiplax longipennis. The sequence continues at coordinate 15,652,209 of JAVFKF010000001.1, read as the reverse complement.
TAGGACGGCTTAGGGTGAAAAAATAGCGTTCATTTCCCTCTCTTTATCAAGTATCGAAACTCATTTAAGGTTCTTCCATTCAGTCATGATGATTGTATTCGGAGAGATGAAATGAATATCAACGAAATGATGAAAAATATATCCAATACGGTTTCATTAATCTCATTTAGAAATAATAGCCAACAGAGAAATAATGCATAGAACGTCTTATTCATCCGATGTGTTCGCTATTACGCATATACGAAACAAGATCATCCCTGTAAGCGGATTTTGAAGGGTTAACGTAATCTTTCACTGTTACTCCATTTCTATTCTAATTACGTTTTCTCTAATTTCCCCTTCTTTTGACATAATTCATAGTATTGCATTTTTTCTAAAGTTATCATTTATTTAAGCCCTATTATTTATTATTTTTTTACGGAAAAGTTCGCCCTGCGAGCATGTGGAGCATTAAGAAAAATAATGAAATCCTTTCCGAACCTCGATTGATGGAACTTTATACATAAGCAGAAAATATGGGCAACTAAAGTATTTCTTGTCCGATATTTGTGAAGAAGAGTGAATTACGAGTGAGATTTGAGCTGATTTAAGAAAAATCCGAATTAACTTCCTTTATAATCCAATATTGCTTATACAGCATCCAAATGAAAGAATTTTAGCCAGTATTTAAAGATAATAACGTCAAACAAGCCTCAAAACATGCGTAAGGAGGAAAACGAAACGCGCGCTAAAAGCAGAGCCGCTCATAGACTCGCTCTCATCGAGCTTCCTCTCTGTTAAGCGGGTTGCATCCTTTAGTGGTAACTTTTTTTTGTAAGTGACTGTACAAGCTTGTTGTTGCATAAAACTTCCAATTTTAGAAATTTCTCGATACTCAGAAGTACATTTGCTAAATTTAATTTTCTTAAGAAATTACTCCAAAAAATAGAGGTAGGAATAAGTTTGATTAGTAGTTTTTTAATATCCTTAACCAAGCATTGATCCGCGACACTCTTCTGCTGCTGTTGTTGGCGCAGATTACCTGCTCACGTAAAATTGTTCTAGTAATTCATAGGAAAGGAACTCAGTGATTCCATCCAAGGAGAGATAGATGGAGGTCAATCCAAGCTATATTTTTTGTGGAACGAATCTTCATCGCTTAGAATAACCGACTGAAACAACTTAAGAGCATCATTTTCCATTTTCAGCCATCGCGTCATTCTGTAGCATAATTGAAAAATGTTATTTAGCGTAGATTCTTTAATCGAAAAACATTCATATACATAGATATAGCCTACAGTACCTTGAAATGCCCTCCATACGCTGAATACAGATTTGCTTTTTATAAGTATCTGGATTCCGTACGTGCTTATTAGTAATTACATGGCATCGACAAATGAAGCATAACATCTTAATTAATATGCTAAGTCATCCATAGAATTTTATTTTATGAGGTAATTAACATGGTTACTTGAATACGACATCTGTAAACTTTTTCAGTCGATGTTCTTATAGAATCTTTTTTGTGAGTCTTTTTGCTTGCGAACATCTGTACAAAGTATGCGTGCTTGCCGTTATTAGTATGATGCGTAATGCAATCACCCCATTTAGTTATTTTTATGTCCTAATCGTTATTATTAAAATAATAAGTCTTGCCAGGGAGCATAACTATGCCTATCGTCATAATTTTTACTATTGGTTGCAACTGAAAGCATTTTTGACTAAACAGTGCTGTCACCCCTGTAAAGAATTGCTGGAAATATTGTTAACATGATTATTATATACAATGAAGCTATATTCCCGCATTTTTCGAATCATAAACCATGCTAGCCTATGTGAATATAAGTTTTATAGATCATGGAGCTTGAGTCATGAGGGTTATATTCCGTGTTCCATTTATATCCATTAAGGAAACAGAAACACTGTGTCATTCCGTAAAATAATCGCTATATCAGTGTACGAAGAGATATAGGTGGTCTAGGAAGAATCATAAATTTCGAAAGTATAAAATTTTTCCTAGAGCAACGCGTGTATATTCGGTATAATTCATTTCCGTCCTTACTTTCACTATCGATGCAACTTCTCCCTTCCTAGAATCACGCATCTATTACGATGTGATCACGTGGCTTTCTACCCTACCCGCTCCAGTTTCCCGATCTTTCCTATTCACTCTACTAAATCCCTTTTCCGATATCGTATCCTCTTTCGCATTAATAAGTAGCCGTCATCCAAAGCCAGGCAATTCACTCAATCACCCCTTCCTTGCAACACAACCTTTACCCTATTCCTTTCCGATCTTCCATAAACTAGGCACATGCATAACTCTGCAAGTCGTTTCTTAGTAGAGGTTTTCTCTTCTGGTGCCTTCGAGCGGAAGGCTTCGTAAGGAAAGCAAAGATAGGGCTTACTCTTCCACGGCTTCAGTTGTTTTAAAGCTTTGCTTAATGTTGTTTATAGCTTTCTTTGTTTCTCAAGTATGGCTGGAATTAGAAATTGTAAGTTATTTATCATTGCTTAATATCGATTCTTGAATGTAGATATCTGACATGTGAGCTGTGAGCATCAATATAATAATGATCCATTTGAATAGTTTTGAGATAAACTATTGTATATAGAACGTAATATGTGAAATTGAACGTCCCTTTCCGATATATTTTTTCCACAATATTTATTAACATTACTAGAAGAATAGAAATCCGATTTAATTGGTTAATTTTCTGTTATAGCCACGAAATGGGATACTAGCGTACTATAATATCAATGCGAAGTGCCTTTTACTTTTAGTTTTCTTCAGATTTAAAAAAATCGATAATATACTCTAAAACACTGATACTTTATTTTTTGTGCACAAAATTCCACTTTCACTTTCCTTTGCGTAAGCACGACTTTAACTCATATAGGCCATGGCATAGAGCAATTACGAGAAGTGAAAATTAGCTTGCATAGCTCTTATGTTCAGAATATTAAAGCCTGTAATTTATTGAATATAAATTAATTTGCTGATTTTTTTCATTCATTCGAATAATTTTTATTATACAATATTACAATGTAAAACTTCAGAATGCGTTCCTACCTCAGAAAATGTGACAACGAATTTTTAAAGTTGTTTATGTGTATGTGTGAACAGTTTCATTTCTTTGTTTTAAAATCTGCAGAAATCTAATGATTTAATTTTGATTTTTTTTCGTGTGTAGAATGCTATAACTATAATCCTCCCAAAGAGTTTGGTGTTTACGATATTTGTGAGTTTGTTAATAACAGTTTAAAAAGCTATTTTCACTACTTTTTTCTTGTTTCGAGGCACTCAGTTTTTTCGTTTAACCTATGGACGCTATTCCATCGGAAACCAATTCCTCGTCTTGCTTCAGTACGATCAACGCTCTGCTACCTATCCCTCTAACTTTTCACCATCCTTTCCGAAGCGAGTGAAGTGTTTGTTTCGGTATGTGTGTGTGGGGATTCTCGGAAACCTCAGCGCCTAGTTTGTGTGATGCCGGAACAGTGGAGAGCGATAGGATGAGTAGACGTCAGAATGAGATTCTGTTAGGAGATATGATTCTTCTGTTTCCCTGCGGGGGACTGGTTAAAAGCAGTCGGGAGGGAGCGCGCATCCGTCTGAGGTGCCCAGCAAATCAGGGGGAATGGAGTGAGGGATGCAAAAGTAACGTGTCTGCGCAGAATCTAGAGGCGTTAAGAGGGTGAGGAGATGGAGAGGATGACGTCTTCGGAATGCGAGTTTCTTTTTTTTTGCTCGGTGCTATTATTTTATTTTCCCGGGGAGGTATTGCGGAATTGTCCCCAGGGAGAATTATTTGATGTAAGGGGTCTAGTTTTGCACGGAGCACACCCTTAGTACGGTGGGAAATTACGTTGATCATTTACCTTTCGGGCTCATGATGAGCGTCGTTAATCTCTGAAGTTTATGAAAACGATAGTATTTCCGAGAATGGGGAAATTATAGTGATTCAGGTTGGAGCGCTGGTGAGGCGGTGGTTATGAACGCATGCGTGGTATTATCAGTCGAGTCTCGGGTGTCAAAAAGTCAATAGTGCGTCATAAAATCTGAATTTTGATGTGGGGAATTCATGCATGTAGGAGTTATGGGTACATAATTATTCATTAATTATTTTGATATAATTTATCTGTTTTTCACGCTTTGATACACATACCACATTAATGTGCTCCCGTATTGCGGGCGCCTGGTATGAAGATGGAACGGCCCAAAAATAAGGCGCAAATCCCATAATAAAAAAGAATATAAATATTCAAATCATAAAACATAATTTAATATGACTCAAATGGAATGACTGGAGTTATGGAGCTTGATGAATGAGTCGCCAGAACTATTAATAAGTCGGAAACCGTGTGTCTGATTCCCGTTTGTTCTTTTCTTACTGTTCTTTCTCTGTAAGATCTTTGGATATTTTGAGGGTGTAAAAATGAGAAACCTCTCTGTGAGAGAACTTGTGCACGTACTGGATTAGCTATGAACGGTTTATTACGACTAAGGCCTATGATATGTATGGAAAAACTAGTTATCACATTCAATCAGTGCATTCTGTATAAAAGTGAGTGTAAAGGTTATTTTAAAGATATACCCCTCCTGAGCGTAACTATTACGTAATAGTGACTGATAGGTAACTATGTAACCAAACTAAAATAAATTACTCTTTTCGAAAGAAAGATTAACTCCATTTCATCAGTCTATTATCTCTCTAATGTCTTATATCTATCAGTGATCTCTATGTAATTGGCTCCATGATAGCCTCCTCCGTTTGTTCGATAGGCCGATGAGATACTGCAAGAAACTTAGAAGAATAGTTAATATAGCTTAGAATGTTATTTTTCTGGGGATCATAAGCAAAATTAACATAAAACAGAAATTGGTATTGTAGTGCATGCACCCCCTGCCAAACACCGAAGAGCTTGTAAGGTACATTTGTAGATATCATTATATTGTACTATAGATTCGCTATTTACGGAAGACTCATTAACGTAAACAGAAATGAGCGAAAATGAGTGAAAATTAGCCTTTCAGTGTACGTTGATTTCGCTGCTCTATCGTAACTTTTCAGATGGATATAAATTCCTAAAACTTATGCGAATGCATATGCTTCGCTGGGTGATTTGTGGGAAGCTAATGTGAGTAACGAGCACGCATACTACAGAACGATTACAGGAAACTTGCGAGCTCGCCACGTGACCTAATGATCAGAGGATCTCAGATGTCTCTTAGCAAGTGTCCGGTATATACTGTTGAAGGAACGAGCGCTGACATCCAGTGGTTTTTCACCGTCTTTTATTTTCGTTAAGTTCCGCCTCGGATTTCTGCGCGTAAATCAAAGGAGAACGAAAAACACGAAAGAGAAGAAAAGCTCGGGACAAAAAGCGGCCTCTGACTACGCTCAACATCTTGTTTCTAATAAAACATTGCGTCCCATTCTGGAGACGATGACAACATTAGAATGCCATGTACGGGTAGAACTACACAAACAATTCAAAGACCTAGCAATCACTGTCTCCAGAGTCTAGTTTTTACGTCCGCGAGTCCGGTGGTGATGTCATTTGCATTCGGGAAGGAATGCTTGTACTATCGGGCTGAATTGCGCACATTATGTCTGTATTTGCGCGTGTACAAATTTCATCGTTGCCGTGATGCTGTGCATCATCCTTGTTGCGGGTTTTTCGCACCCCGTTCTTTAGGGGTGTTTTAATTCTTACTTTTCCTCAGCTTCATACAGGTCATTTTATCTTCACTCATACTTATCTATTTTATTCCCATCTCTATTTTGACAAAAATGACTTTGTATATACTAATTACGAGATCCATTTGACATTGATGATTGGTTAAATGTAAAAGGAGATTTATTAAGCCTCAATCTTTCCCAAACAGAGACGCAATTTATTTATTTATTTATATTTCAAGGAATGAGTTTCTCCATAAAATTGCTATCTATAATTTGAGTTGAATTGCCGCAGTGTCTGGTAAATAACGCGCACCTGCTAGATAAAGTCCCTTTCAAAAATTTCATTGCTGTCTTGAATTTATGCAGTGTATTTTTCAAAGGTGTCCTTAGGTTCTTTGTTTCTTGTAGAAAAACAAAGTCGAGCGCGGTGGTGGAGTGGTTAGCGTGCTAGTGTGCTTTAACCAGGGTTCGAGTCACAGTTCGTTACATTTTTCTGGATTGGTTGTGTGTGTGTCAGATTTTCCCGATTGGCTTGGCCAATCGGGTTGGGTTGGTGGCAGGAATGACATCTTGCCGTGAAAATCAGCGCCAAAACAAAATTTATCATCAACATCGCCAATCTTTAAAAACATATTAATTAAATTAACTAGCAGACCAAATAATTGGTACGAAAATGGCAATGAAAAAAGGAAAAGAATGTAAGATTCAAAATGATACACTTTTGAATAAAACTAAAGAACTTTCTTGAAATTTGAAGAATGGCAACAAAGTAAGTCTTCACAATTAAATGAACGAGGTAATGGACTTTATCACATGTGATTTTGAAGGCGTTTTAATTTAATTCCCATTTACCTCTCGATCCAAATCGTGCACTACTAACGTCATTTGCAATTAATCTTTTTATAGATAACACTTGCGGTATCTACTAGACGATACGACATTTATGTTTCGAAACTTGCAGTGATTATGAAAGCAATCTTCTTACGAAAATTAATATAGTTACTGTTGCCTTCCCTTCAATTAGTTACTGTTGCGAACATTTGAATCGCATCTTTGCTAATTGGATCATTTAATGTATATTATGAATGGAACAATGTTACGAATCGGAAATAATGGAATTTTCTCTTTTTGCAATATTTTTTTAATATAAACCACCTTGTATAAACTAGGGCAGTGATACAATAATTACGATACATAAAACGATTCGAGGAATAGCTTGTTTACTAAGATATCCTCTAGAAATGATGACTCGCATGCTGACTATCACAATGCTAGCTGCAAAATGGTTAGGAAATAGACTTCCCGCAATGAATTCATCGATTCAACATCTGTCTCGACTGAAAGCGATTAAATATGACCATAGAAGTACTTCTTAACAGGTTGTATTGCAGATTTATTCAGTAGGTTCAGTATTACCAAAAAGATCACTGGTTGTATTAATTAATGGATATGGCTTAACTCCAAAAATCCATTCATCAAAAAACTCTTTTTAATAGTTTATTGGAATGTCGTCCTTTCCTATGTAAATGATTTAAGTTGAGGAATAGAGAATCTAGCGGATAATGTAATATATTTTAAGGGTATTTAAAGCTAAAAATAATATTAAAATATTTTAAGTTTAATACGATACAACATCATGTGATTACCGCTACTACTTCAATATTTTTTCAGACCTGTTTTTCTATCGAATGTTTTAAAGCTTATATAGTATTATTTCGCAGAAGAGTTAAAATATGGGATGTTGATAGTATTCACGAGGCTTTATTACTCAATGTTACGTATGTGAATTCCATTAAACCTTTCCATACATTTTAAAATTTTCTGAAAGATATCTTCTCAAATGTACGTAATTTAAATTGTATCTCGTTATTATAATCCTGAAATATTCAGTAAAATCATCGAGTATTACTAAGAATATATTTCACGAATTTAAGCTGAGCAACCAATGAAAGTATATGACTTCGAGAGGGAATAGCAGGAGTAAGCAACCTTTGGTTAGGTAGTGACTATAGAAAATGCAACTCAATTAGAAAATGAGAACATTGTGAGGAAAGCCAGATGATGTTTATTATTTAGTGATTCACTTGACATTTAACGTATTCCTTTTGAAATGCGGATGCAGTAAATATGCCCAATCTTGTTATATTTCTTGCTCATTTATTCTGTTAAGTGAAAAATAAGATGCGTTATTGCTAAACCTCTTTACGTAATGGAATGTGTCACTATTTCATGCATAAGTTCTCGCATGAGTAAATAAAGACGAATAAAATTATACATAAAATATGAAGGAATTCAGCATAGGGAACGGTTCGAGATCTTGGAAGAAGTGATATTTATGCTTTAAGAATTAATTATAAAGTCCTATATTAACTTCAAGAGAATAAAAGATAATGTGACGTTCAATTTTACTAAATTTGTAGGGAAATTTTAGGGACTCGGTCAAGAATGGAGGGTATTACGTAAATCTTCTGTTACAGGAACAGAAATTTACATTCTTTATTTTATTTTAACTAAGAAAATGAATGAATTTTAATGAAATGAAAAAGCACAAATAAAATTGAGGAGAAATAAATTTTAGTACATTTTTCATATGTCTGATTTCCGAATATAAATTTATTTTCCTATTTACGATTACTTCAATTTAAATGAGAAATATGAGAACAATAATGGCGTAAAGGTATGTTTTTCGGTCATTTCATGTTCCAATTTTCATCTTCGACTCCTATTGTTACGGTAAGAGAAATAAAGGTAGAAAAAGTAAATCTAAAGATAAGATTATCTAGATAACCACTCCGAAAAAATAAAAAAATTAGATCATTCTATTGGCGCTCATAAGTTGAAACTCTTGAAATATATTTTTTGAATATTCGAATATTTACCACAGAAATAATTACTAATAATTCTCGAATGATAATTGGATATATTCTAATTCCGAGACCGCATTAAGAATGCAGCTAGTCATTCGAAACCATGGGCTCTTAAATGAAGAACGGGACTCGCAGATGTGCTCTCAATTTTATACTTTACCTCATTTTTAATTCCAGCGCTTCTCCAATGTAAATAAGCATCATAAATTTCTCTACACTTTCATCGGCGCTCATATTCCTGTTCTAGTTCCGATTCCAGTTCTATTCGTGGAAATAATTTCCAATAGGAGTAAAATGTGCAAAATTCGCAGAAGAAAAACGTACTACCGGTTTCAATACATATTCTGCTGTCATCGGGATCATCAATTAATGATGGTTACACGCGCCGAAACCGGTCTTTATTTTTTTCAATGTTACATTCCGCGAAAAAATATTTGCTATTTGTTCGCGCGAACTCAAGAATAATCAACTGACAAATCTAAAAGTAAAATTGAATTTTATACAAGGTTTAGTTCTCGGTTTTTTCTTATCAAGATGCTCAGGCATTAAAATTCTAGGAATCCAGTATTGAAATACCGTCCTATTTTTGTATCTCGCGCATTCATTTCTCGTGTCACATTCTGAAAGTTACATACACGCAGCAGCTGAGGGTTTTCCCCTCCTGCCCCATTTTATCTCCCAGCGTTAGGAAACGATTATTCTTTCGGATTTCAATGGAATGGCTGTAATGTCGTTTTAATTGGCATTTTTCTTCTCTTCGTCTATCTATCTCACTGCGCTACGCGCCCCACTTTCAACTCCGGGTTAATTACGGGAATTCTTTTAGGAAGCGGAACAAGCGAAGGGGATCTGATGTGGGTGTGTATAAGGATGTGGGCATGGAGAATGGGCAGTACGCGGATGGACCTGGTATCCGGTGAAGGCGGAGGGTGGCCTCTTGGTTGGCGGATGCGGATTGTGGTATCGGAGAGAGGACTCGGGTTTCCCGACGGGCGCGCCCTAAATAGCGAGAGCGGCAGGGCGTGGCGAGGTGGTCGAATGCGGCGGAGATGCGTGGGAGGGCTGCGTGCATTTTATTGTTGGAGATGAAAATGCTTCTTCCTCCTGTGGAATATGTTTCGAGCTCTCTTGAGGAAAGATTTTTATGTGAGAGACCGGTAGAGTATCCACGTATCTTCCTAGTGGGAGTTTTGAGAATTAGGTTTTTGGGATATTTTAAATAGAAGAGAGATGTAAAATGATTAATGAAAAAAATCAATAATTAAGAATTATGAAATGTTTGGTTGATGTTTCTTGCATCAAAGAAGTAGAGAATCGCATAAAATCTTTCGTTGGTGGATTTTTATGTCCATGGCAGCTGAGGAATAAACCAGAATTAACATAATTAGTAAACTGCTAGTGTAAACTAACTACTAACTATAAAGCTGAAATAAACTTAAGTAAACTATTAGTGACTGTAAATTAGTAAACATATTGTCCACGGGGTTTTTCGGAGGGGTTTCCCTCCCGTTCTTTGGCGAATGCCAGACAGATGTCAATATTATTTTGTTCCCCTTGACCGTTGCCACCTGGTCCACTGACCAAATTGCAAGGTTTAAAAAATTAATAAATAAATAAGCTAATTAAATACTCAACCTTCTGAGTTTTGTAAATAAACGCTCGTCATTCATTAATCTCAAGCAGGGATGATTTAGAGACTGTTCAAGAGGGGGCGAATCAGGGTAATACCCTAGGTTCCTTTGTCAAAATGGCAACAATATTATCAAATACTCACGGATTAACTTTCAAAATTCCATACCTTCGTGAAATATTCGACAGAAATAAAGTTATCATAGAAATTGATATTAAATTTTAGTTAGAGCTGTTACTCTCCAAGTTTATAGTTTGTTTTACAAAATCAATAAGGAAAGTGGGGTTAGAGCTATTTACCCTTTATTTTTGACTAATAATGGTAGTGGAAGTTATAGCTCTGATCTGAAATCTGATAGTAGAAATCTAATGATTTGATAATTCTATTTTTTCCGAAATCTCTACTCCAAAATAAGTAGATCAGCGGTGGCTTAGTAAAAATTTCCTTTTCTATGAGGACAAAAGTAGCTTCCTCCTTTCTAAAATGTGACCAGTGACTTTTTATCTTAAGACTTCCAAAGACTATGCTATTAGATGTAGAAGATGCAAGGATATTTGACTCCATCATAGCAAAATAGCGTCCCTCTATAATTATCTTGAGCCTAATATTTCATTAGATTGCGAATCTGTTTAAAATTAACTGATTTAAATCATAATTATGATTAATCTGTGGAAATTGCTAGTTTTGTTTTGTTTGCTTTTCTCATTTAGTTGTAACGAATTTTTCATGTCTTATTTCACTTTCGCCATCTTTCAAATTCTGGAATTCGAACGCTTGGAGTTTATTTTCAGCTTCCCAAGAAGAAGTTCTTGGAAAATCTTTCCAATTTCAACATTTTCCAGCGAGACTGGCATAGTGAAATTGATAGTAGAACGTGAGATTTGGAAATCAAGTACCGGGGATTTGGCGGTAAATAATGTATTGAAAATCATACCTGAAAGTTGTTATAGAGTAAATCATGCATCAAATTTCACATTCATAATATTAAGATGAACATATTAATTTTTTATTTATGAGTGAAAGAAGCGATGAGTAGGTGAAGGTTTGAAGAAGTACAAAAATATTCTCCAATTGATCTCCTAAATCTATTCCTTTTGAGCGGAAAGAAAATTGGTTCTGGGAGCTGAGATTAAAAAGTCGCACTATAGTAATAAATAAAAAAATGAATTGCAACATTATGATTTTAGTTGCCGAGTTGCAAAACGAATTACAAAATTTCATCATAACTTTCACGCTTCTCAATATTGCAAGGAAAAATTTGAAAGCAATAGCTGAAAGTGCTCCAATGTCCAAAAAGTAATTATGCATAAATTAATTGGAGATTAACAATTGGGATTTTATCGATTCGTCATTTTCAGTAATTAACTTTATTAATTTAAAATATAATTGAATTTATTTTATTAATTTAATATTTTAATTTGTATTTCGTTAATAATTTTATGATATTTTTTATTATGAAAATATTTATTTTATTTATAATAATTTCGTAAAATGCTCAATATATTATTTATTAGTAAATTATTCTTCATATGGAAGCAGCTTCTGATACGGTATTTGAGTGTTTAAATAGACTTTGTCATGTTTATTGATTGATGATTATTATTTTTATGTAATTTTCCGAAATAGCCTGTAATATTCTATTTATTCTCGAGAACTGATCATAAGTATAACATAATCAGAATGGGCAGTGCTTTAACTACTTGCGTTTGTCATGTTATTCTACTATATTCTGTTTGTAGATAGAAATCCATTAGTGACCCATATTGAGCAATATGTGATATGATCTTTCCAATGGGTCTCCAACAACTAGGAAATTTAGTGGTGCCATAATTCATTTTCTAAGGAACACTCATACTGGACTGAATCATGGCGCCAAGATTTATATCTATAGCATATTACTTAATGAAGTGCTACCATAAATGACGCATATTTTTCCCTTCCGACAAAGAGATTATGAAGGGAACGTTGTGATTTCATAGGACGTGGCCTTCGAGTTAGAAAGAATTTTTTTTCCACAATGACCTCTACCTTTATAATACACGCTGATTTGTATCTGAGCATTTTCACGTATGACGTCGACTCCTATGTATGTATGTATGATGTCACTTTATATCGAATACCTGCATGTTGAATACTCCCGTCAGCATAGAATGATGCACGGTTCTATTGATGTTCCTTTAATCGGATTTCTACTGATACTTTAATTAGGGTATGACCATGTGAAGTGAGTTTATGCTCTAAATAATCACTTTCGTGCAATCATATAGTTATTTATTATTTCACTTAAAAGATATATTAAGCTATTGATCTTTCATGACTGGAAACATTTGAGACCCCGCTTAGGAGTAATAGTAAAATTAAAAGTAATACGAAAGCTGAACTCATTTTAAACATGAGCTCTTACCGGGAATCGAACCCAGGACTTCTTTTGCCAATATCAAACGCATTGTCCACTTGGCTATCCTTACCCCAATGGCTATTATAATAATTAAAATACCGGTCGTTCTCTAATGATTCTCTATCATTTTGACTATGACAACGCATAGTTTAATAAGCATATTTTAGAAGAAAGAAAAAGGAACTCGGCGTTCAATGAACTAAGAGACATCATTCAGCAGTAGACCCCCTATGAAGATGGAAGCATTGTTTCCGAAATGCGCATCGGGATTCTGAATAACTGGTGACCGCCGAGCGATTATCCGTTTCCCGGGAATCGCCCTCGACGGTTGCCGTTGTCGGCGATGGAGAACCTTTGTCTCTTCAACATATTTTGCCTATTGGCTACTAAAATTTAACAAAATCATTTGATGTTGTCTTAAAACTGTTTTCCTTTCCAATCTTGCTCGTTATCCTCAGGTTCTTATTACATTGTTAGAGTGTTTTATCATTCTCTCAAAGTAATGGTAGGATACATCGTTTTCCTAGGTTTAAAGGGTGATTGTAATAAAATTTCGTCTGAAATATTATGAAGCGTGGAACTTAAAAGGAATATTTACGACGAAATGTCATTGTACGCACTTCAGCAAAGATTTCATCGATGAAAGCTCCTTGCAGAGAAGAATACAAAAAATTCTCTTGTAGCTCTGCAGCTTGAGTTGAGGAATGCAGTGCGATGAAAACGAAATCTTTGAGACCTTAACGTAGAATCGCGGGTTTGGCACAAAGAACTCCGGAGTAAGTAATACGTTATCCGCCGAAATCACTTTATGGCGACTTGCAAACATCGCATCACTTAACAAAAGCGGTTTTGTGGAAATTGGTGGCCTTTTTTCCTGTGAATCCAATGAACGTTGAATATACCCCCTTAGGGAGAGAACCTCAACCCTTCCCACAAGTTTCTTCCTTTTCTCAGAGCGTCCGTTGAATGAGTGGTAAAAATTGAGCTCCGGCGATGACATTGACAAACGTTGGGTTTTCGCGCGAACTTTTCAAATGCAATTCACGTTTCATAAATTATTGCTCCGTCGGTGCGCGGCTACTACGAACGCCAAGGGAAGAATGGCGATGGCAAAGCGAGAGTAATTCTTTTTGCTGCTGACGAACGACTGAAAGAACGGTCCAGCTTGCCTTCGAGAAAAGAATAAAGGCTGTTGCTGATATATTTCGCTGGTAGCTTTGAAAGGGTTGAAAGCTGTTTCTTGCGACTATCTTCGGTTTCTTAAAAGCAAATTTGGAGATGTGATACTTGGATGAACGAAATTTAGTCAATAAGGGGACAAGAAATAAGGAAGAGTTCATAACGCATATGAACTTCGTTTTAATTACTATATTATGTGAATCTAAACTCGATTGATTCATCTTTATTGGGATATTTTGATCACGCTGAAAGGAATAATTTATCGCGTCATAATATTTACCGTACTTCCTCTGTTGCTTTCAATTTGTATTCAGGCTCTTAACACGTTTATCTTAAATTATATAAAAATAATTTACAAAACAAGAACCTTTCGCTTTCAGCTTGAAATCTCTTTCCAGCTCTAACGATGTGTGAAATTTTATGAGAGGTTCGGATGCACAATTTTAATCAGCAGTTGAGATGAACATTCTTAATAATTACGTTATTTTCTTCTTGATAGTATAGACGATTTATAGGCGAATGTATTATTTCTGATGTTAGAAACCATCTTATTTCTTAAATGTGGAACTTCTGATCTTTGTTCATAATTTTATCATTTTTATAGTGTACACAGTCATTTACATAGAAAGAAATGGGAGATCATAGATCTTGGCGCTAAGACAGATTCCATGAGAATCAGCTGGGACCAAGGAAATGCATGAATAAATCGAACCAAAGCAGTGAGACTCTAAAATCCGCTTTTGTGTTGTAATATATTGTCATTTATCTCTGATGGGATTAGTAATAATAATAATTCCGTCTCTAGGGCGAATTTTAGCCAAGGCTGGCCACTCTTACAATTAACCCCTTATTTTTTCCTTTTCAATTAAAAATATTTTTTTCTTTCTTTCTAGTAAAGATAAGACTCCTTTAGATGATGATAAAGAATATGAAAAGGATATGAAGTAAACTTTTTTAACATTCGTGAGACCAAATAAAGGAAAAGCGTATTGCGGACGACGCAAAAATCGCCACAAAGTTCTTGGCTCTTCGGTAGACCTCTACTTCGAGAAAGGGTTCGCAAGTATAATAGGAAGCGTTAAGAAAAGGGTGAAAGTGGAATGAGTGAGGTGATGGCGTTATTTTTAGTTCCTTCTTACGCCGAACACCTTGCATAGTGAAAGAGAAGTTGTGTCCAGCGGCGAGAGACATAGCCTTACGCCCCGTGTGGTGAGGTTGAATAGGCCAAAGGAATGAATGGAGCATTAGTCGGGTGGTCAGCTGAAGAAGGGAGGCGTGGGTGGTCAAGGCGTGAGCAGGTGGCTGGACGATGGTCACCTAAGCGCCTCTTTTGATCAGAGGCGCGAGTGGCCCTCTGTCAGTTGTGAGGGCACGCTTTGCTTCCTAAACAAACTCCTTCCCTTTCTTCTCACTTTATCCTCTATTTCCTTTTTCTCCCTTAAACACCACTCGTCCTCAATGCTATTTTTCAATTCTCGGGATATGAATTCTGCTAGCAAACAGACGATATTTACTATTTCTTGGAATAGCAAACAAACCTCATAGGAGAACCTGTATATTGAGATATTTTCAAATTTTGTATGATTCATGTAATAGGGTAGTTTATATTAAATTTGTCTCAGTTTTTTTTCCGTAGAATCGTTGTTCCTTCAACTATGCTACTGAATTAGAGAAGGTAATTGATAATCCCTGCAGTGTGGTGAAAATAAGTTTAGAGCCTATGTTGGATAAAAGCCTTTATTGAATCCTGTTAAGTAACGAGCGAACGATTTCGTTTTTGATTGCGTTTATTGAAATTTACTTTTGTCAGAAAATATTGGCATCTATATCTCTTTTCCTTAATGGAAAATCTATAAACTAGAAAATAAGTCAGCTTAGAAAAAAATTTTTATCAACTATTAGGGACTATAGGGACACATTTCCCCCTTTTAGATAACTACTTTCTTCGGGTAATCCCTTGTTCCTCACTCATTTGTAAAAATATTCAAGATGATATAATTTAGTGGAGGGCTTTAGTAATATGTATATATTATATGCAGAGTGCATACTTTCATCATAGTACAATTTCAAAAAAGTTGTCTATGATGAACAAAGAAGTGCTTGAAAATGCAGTTTCCTTCTATGCAGCTTTGACCTAAGAATATAGCAATCTAAAATGATTTATATCTCTATTTGCATCTTAATGAGCTGCTTATTTTATGAGAAGACAGTACAGATTATGTAAGGCTTTTGTTTTTTTAACATCTAAGCAAAGCAAGATAGCTATCATCTTTACATATTTTACCTGGTAAAATGCAATAAAAAATTTTAATGGTATTCATAAATCTAGCCTTCGTTCTGCGGAAAAAATTTCGACGCATCTTTCCTTTCGAGAGAGGATAACATTTTTCCTTTTTTATTCATCAGCGTTCCCTATTTGCGGCTCATCAACATCTCCTCTTGATCTGAAAGAAAGTTTTCAACTGATCCCCCCTATTTTGATCTCTAGTCTATTTGATCTCTTAATCTGATGTTCAACAACCAAGAGTACCTTATCATCACTCATATTTTATCTCATCTGATCTCTACCGTGAATACTATCTCTCAATCCTGTTCTTATCGCTTCCAGAATCTCTCTTCGTTTTTACACTCACCGCTCTCCTTTTCGTGCTTTTATTTTGCCTTTTATTTACCTTGAGAGGCTATTTTCTCTTGGATTATTCAGAGTGAAACATCTACCGTATTTTTTCTATAGTTCTTCAGACAGGATCCAATTATTTTCATTCACGTATTCTCCTTCAACCGGCATACCTCTTATTTTCAACCTTCTCTTTAAAAATTAGTCAGGTTTTCTTCACCGATTTTCACTATTCTTTTCTCTGTCAACCTATGTGCGTCTTTTGTAGTCTCTTTTGCAAAGGGAAAATGATGTCTAATGGTTGAATTGTGCGATCAGCGCTTAAGTTATAATGGGCCTCATTTTGCGTAACTTTATCTAATTTAGGTCTTTTTACTCTTCGTTCCCGACGGGGGATTTTGCTAGTAAATAAGAAATTTCGTATGAAAAATTAAAAAATATTGGTCGCGATCTTATTGATGGACCTCCTAAGTTCTTGTATTTATATAGGTCACAGAATTATTATAATTGATTCTTTTTTATTTTACCTCCATTTCGCTATTTTAACAATTTTTCTTGTCCTTAATCATCTTTAAAGCGTATAAGTTTAGAACATGATCGATTAATTTTTCACTTTCCTTGAAAATTTCCATTATCTAATAATAAGTTGTAACTATTAATTATTTTTTTATTTAGGGATTTGAATCATTATTAAGGCTTAAGTTTCCTCAACATCGGTCTCTTACATTAAGACGGAAAACATATACTTAATAGGTCATTACTTTGATCGACGCGATTCTTTAACTTATCTTTAAAATCTTAATTTTTTACTTTCAGAGGAAGAAGGTAGCAAGCTCTTCTCTTTCTCTCTCTCCTTTTCCTGAGGTTTTTGCCTCCTTTCTCTTTCATAACTCATCACCTCTCCTTATTTAACTCCTTTTCCTCGCAAACTCTCCTTCTTAACGTCATCTTAGTACCCCTTCCTTGCCGTCCCCATCCCCGTTTTTAAACCTCCGCCGGCAAAAAAGATGACCGCCTTTCGCATCCGGTCACCGCGGGAGTCCGAGCGCTTAAAGCCGACGGTCAAGCGTAGTGGTCACCATTGTTGTCGGCGTCGCGACAGTAAGCAGTTGTCCGTGATGGATGGGGGCGATCGAGGGGAAAAGAACGGCGAGTACTCGAAAATGGCAGACGGAATTGAAATTTCACAAAGAGCGGGAAGAAAAGCGTTTAGTTGGACGGGGAAGAAAAAAGAGAGAGGTTGTGTGCTTGTCCACGGACTGCGAAATGACAGCTGCGGTCGGAAAGTGATTTTTCGGGAGTCGAGAGTCCTTTTTAAATCCCCCTTCCGCACCCTCGCCTTTGGTCGTTAATGAAGAGGTGACGGATTAGCTGAAGAAGGTGGTGCGCTGGAGATGCCACAAGACGGATGAGCCTCAGCTACAAAGATGTGCTCGACAGTCCAGCGCGCGTCTCAATCCGATAACTGGCGAAGAGCATTACACGCTCGCTCTTGTAATTTTATGCTTTAAATCGCTATAAGAGCGAATTTACTTTCAAAGGAGGAGGCATGCGGAAAAAAGATATGTTCATGCAATGTGTGAGAGTTTAAGGTAATAGAGTCAGGGAATATATCAAAGTACCAGAGGTTGGGAGCGTTTCGTCATCCCTATCGTATTTTTTAACCTCTCTCAGTAAAAACATATGACCGCCCAATGGTAATTTCAATTGTGAGCAGAAAATATCTAAATCTCTCAGTACGATAAATGAGAATGTTTTACATTTATTACCACTTAAATTCGTATACGAGACGAAATGAAAAGGTGACTTTTGTATTAGAGTTTGTTTCAAGAAGTAAAGAAATTGTCTTTCCTGCCAATTATCTTTTAGATTCATTAATGGAAAATAATTCTTTTGAATAAGTATCAGTATTGAATGTTAAAAAAGGTAGGTGATTAAAGCTGGAAAATTTATTGTCTTTATTTGTTGCACTGGAGAACTGAGGCTCCTGTCACACATTCGCAGAAGTTATAAATTATGTCTGAGCGTGAGTAAGTCGCATTTCGTTAAGTTAAGGTACGTTCTCATAAATGTAAACAATATTATACTTTCTTAACAGTATTTCACGATTTGATGATTTTCTGCCACGGATCATTCATATTCACATTACCTTTCTTGTTTATAAATCATTTGATATAATAGAAATCCACTTTTGCAAACAAATTAAGCGTGGATTTGTTTACAAGGTTTTGCATAATATATTTATATTAATGGGTCCTGAATAATACATCGCAATATTTTCTCAGATAAGGGAATTTTTTTGACGGTCGGTAGATCATTTTTATTTATTATTGTCCTGGCGCGAAGAAAATTGCGGTAAAATCTTTCTGATGTTCTATTCTCCCAGAATCTTATGAATCATGCATGCCAATTGGAGAGCCAAAATTGGCGGCAAGGCAGAGAGCGGTAAAAAATTCAATCTCATATATCATTCGTTTTTATTATACTAGCTGGGCAATGAAAATTTATTGTTCTAATTAACGAATCTAAGTTGTATCACTTAATCGTCCAAGTATCCGACATCTAGGAGGATAGAGCTGTTGAAATTTTAAAGAGGAAATAAATAATGAAATATAATGCAGACAGAAGGAAAACAACAAGAATGATTTAAGAATAAAGATACCTTTGATTGGATACAAGTTTTTGCTTTGGATTTGCTTTGCATTGGATGGAAGTTTTTTTTACATTATAAGATTTTGCATTCGTATGATTCTACAAAATATTTTAAATACAAGATTTTAAAATTTAATCAGTCTCTAATCTGAATAATAAATAAGTAGATTGACTTCTAAATTTTTTCGTCTAATTTTAGTAATGTAAAATTACATAACTCCATTTCGCATTACTTGAGAGAATTTTAAATTTTAAAAATGATAAAGAAATCAGTTTTCATTGATGTTAGGAAAACGTTTGGAGATTTTCTAATGCATCAGTCATATTCAAGACCATGATAAAAAAATCTATATATTTAATATTGTTCTAGTGTTTATTCGGGGCTACCGCTCATTCTGATTGGCGTCTTTTCAGGCTTTGGTAGCAGCGGTTTCGGGATCGGTTCTGGTGACTGCCAAATTTTCTTGATAAATGTTGATGGCAGGAAGGGTATGAAGCCGTAGAATTTATTGTTAAATCAAATTTATTTCTCTTACTATTTATCTAAATCAGAAATATCAACCGTCTACGTAAGTGAAGGAAGTAATAAGAAAATATATTTCAATACTCTCCCAGGCTTAGATATACTCTGCATATTCTTATATTTAATTTACTATCATATTTGCAAAGTTAAAATGGCGTAATACAACCGGCATATTCTAAAATGTTTTCTTACTGAATGAGTTCCTAATCTCAGCATCATACGGCACCTTTTAATTTTTCGCTCAAATTTCTTCGTAATTCCTCTTTGAAAAAATTTGTCTTGCTTGCATATTTATAAATTCGTCTCGCTAAAATTTATGTCGAAGGGAAATGAAAAACGAATCAAAGTTTGCAAATGAATTACCTCAACTGACTTCGGACGTCAAAATCCAAAAATATATTCGAAGTAGTCACCGGTCGAAGAAAAATTAGTGGGAATAAGGAAGCGGTCATCGTAAAGGAGATTTTTTTATGTTTAAAAGTCTATATTTATGGCCAAAAATGCTCGAGAATTAATCGTGGGCTAAGGAAGGCTTAGAAGCAGGAGTTAGGATGACTAGGAACATATGAGAAACAAACCGCAGAGAGGATGGAAAGCGGACATCAAGCCGGAGACAGTATGAAAAATCGCATTCGTTCGGAGTGGAGAAAGAAAGATAATCCATAGCGGTCAAGCCGTCAAAAGAACATGTGGGACTGGAAACACAGTGGGCGCGACCAAGGCAGCATCCTGCTTCCTTGCTACGCACCGAATGAAAAGGAAAATAAGTCGGAGGCGAAACAAGAAAACTTCTGCTTCTTTGGTCGGCGTCCATTTGACCCACTAACCGCATTACCATCGGCGGACAGGCTTCGTCTCTTTCAGCGCGGACAACACGACCACCTTCACTACGACCAGCAAGTCGAAAAAAAAACCCTCAACGCGTGCGAACCGAGTGGACGCCTACCCATTCACTGACATCCTTCTCGTCCACTAACACCTCATCCCATTCGGAAAGAGCGTTCTTTCTCCCGGAAGGTGACCACCGAAGCCGGAAAGGGACGATGGTCATTCATCAACCAAGAGCCCCACCCAAGAGCGGAGAACATAATGAAATCCATTCCGCGCCAACCACTGGAAACATCAACGCGTGAACCGTCCGGTTTCGTATATATTAATTAGGGGGCGTCGGTAATTTATTTATTTCCCTCCTACGTCTTCATTTCCCTTCTAGAGAGACGGGGTTAAAAATAAGAGTAGGCGAAGTTAATTGATATTTCTAAAAGGATAAGGAAAGCACGTAGTTGGAGTTGTGGAGAGGTTTGTCTGTGAGAGTGGAATGATTGATGGCCGCTATAACTCGATTAATGATTCTGCTCAAAGTGCCATAACATGTATTCATATCTGTTGCGGGTGATAAATTGACTTCTCTAACTTTTAGATTTCTTACGGCAATTTGTTTTTAGAGGGCGGATTTTTCCCCGCTCGGAATGTCACGCCGGAATATTTATTTTGACGCGCGATCGAAGGAATCCGTAACATCTGCCGGGATCGGACTTGGTGAAGATGATTTGAAAATTCTCCATCCATGATAAAATTAGCATTCAAAGAGGAACATGTAGTCTCAGTCCGGAGGAGAGACATTCTCCTTAATGACTAAGAGCTCCGGTGTAAATCGGTGGTTTTTGCGGTAATGAATTCAATTTCTCAGGCTTCGCAATATCCCGCGTGATTTCATCTCTATCCACTCATCACCGAAGTGAGCTCGTGTTGATGCATTCCTTCAGTAAGAGTAGATTCTGTGGATACAAGAAGAAATTGCTCTGGCAATATTGTCAAATGGCCAGGGATCTTAGCTCACAGATGCGCCAGCTAGGTGTTTAAATGATCTGTTTTGAATATCCGACGCGGCACGAGATATTTTTGCCGCTGATTTGCTGCTTCAATCTCAATTATGCCTTAATATGGCGATTAGGCTGTTATTTCGGAGTACCAGCATCTTCCTTTAAGTCAACGACGGTGGCAGTCGTTATATTCGCCCGTAATTACAGCGCTATTTCCCGAAGTAATGAATTCGTAATGTGCCTGAGTTCTTGTACAAATTCCATTCGATGATCTCTTCCGATCCCTCTTAAAAGGAATGCTTTTAAATGGCTAATCTAAATGAATCTGATCCAGTCTGCGGAATTGGAAAGCAAAACATCTGGTCTCCTGTTTCCTGGAACCGAACCATTTAAGAATTGAAGGAATTTCCAGGCTCGAGCTAGCTTTATAATTATGGCAGCGAAGTGAATTTATTAGTACTCAATCACTCCAAGCTTTGCAATAATACGGATTTTCAAGTCAAAAAATCAGAGTATAATTATGTGATTTATCGAGTGAATTTCCTTCGATAAAGTTAACTGATTCTCTGTGAGGAATCTGTATGGTCTCGGTTTCAGCCCGAAAATTTAGAGAATGGTATGCTTATCATATTCGTTATGAATAAGCACAAACATGATGTTATGGTAATGATTTCCTTTGTATGCTATTTAAACCGTCATACAAAAAGTACATCAGGACGCATACGCGATACTTGCAACGGTCTCATTTCTAATATATTTGCAAGTTTTCAGAAGTTAAATGGTGATCATTGGGCCAGAGCAAAAATTTCCTAATTTCTTAAAAAACTCAAAATGTGTGGGTGGAAGGCAAGTTTATTAAAGAATTATTCTTTTTTTTTCGGTATTACCTCAAACGAATTCTAATGCCTCTTACATGTAACACGTATAAACTATTTTTCTTTGAAAATTTCAAATTCAAGGATCCGCCAGAGGGTCACTTGTCCTTTAATTTAATTTTGGAAAACGTTTCTCAGTCTTCAACTCCATAAATTAAACTTAAGATATTTTCTCGTCGAGTAAACTCCGTTATGGTGAATGATATTTTATCAATCTTAAGCAATAAACTTATATGTTAACTGAAAAAGTCGTTGAATATGTCTCTTTCTTCTCTCATGGCATTACTCTGTATATTATCTAGATTAACCTTTCGAAATTAAGAAATAAGTCCACAGATTTATATTTTCTGTACTACTCGTACAACTTATTTTTAATAGACCAGCGATGTTGCATTTACGACTTCTTGACAAGTTGAGTTTTTGTTGCCTATTTACATACATTTATATCGCTATCGGTTCAATTAAAATTTTGGTAGAGGAAGGAGAGATTCATTCTACTCCTTGAACTAAGAAATGCGTCAATAGAGAGGTAAAATCGGTGTGTCATAGAATACGTAAGTTCATGAGCATAAAAAAACCTGACAATATTGAGATTATAAGATATTAAGATATTTTTCACTCCATCTTTTTCAATGGTCCATATTATCAGTTATGAATGACCTCTCCACAAAATATCTTCTTTTATCTTTAAGCCGATCTCCATCTATTCTACCGTCCTTTTGCTGCGGTTGTTACGACGAATCGTAAAAACCCAACTTCTTATTGAAATAATAGTCGTTATCGTATGATCAGATGGAAAAGATGAAAAAATCGCAAAGGTCAGGGAATTTTTCAAATAACAAAAATAAAATTCGAAATAAATAAAGCTGCTGTAGCAGAAGTTTGACTATAGAATACTTTTCAACCTTTTTATACAAACTCAGCAGGTAACTCCTAGGCTGAAATATCGAAGTAGCATTTTTGTGGAAGGTTATTGATGTCAGTTTATGAGCTTCGTCTTTCACTAGGTGGTAATGATTTTTCATATTCACACACATATATTTCTGACTTCCTCCAACATACTTTTTCTAGAGGATACATGTTATTTTTAAATAAATATCCTTGTAGGACAGAGAAATACAGATGCAAAAGCGGCTGTTATTTTTACGAATATTTTCACTGCATTGCCCAAAAAACTGGAATATATTTGGTAAAATTCTTTTCAAGCATTCAAGGAACCTGTTTGGTGTTCCAAGGTAGAAGCAGGAAATCATTATTCACATAAAATAATTTTATTTTTTCTAGTACACCTGACTGAAAACAAATTCGAAGTTTTTACTATAGCTACTGGTAATTTTACGGCCCTGCGCATTTCGTCTCATTAATTTTCGAAGATAAGCTTCTGATTCCGGAGTAAGATTCAGTCGGTTGTAAAACAATATCTTGATTTTGTTTTCTAGGAATTTTCAAGTCGGCATAGTGAGGATATAGCAATAGGTCCACTAGGCAACCCGATTATCACTGGGTCTATATGAACTATGTGTCCGAGCATTGACCCATGCGTATGCAAATACCTGAAAAAATTTTCTATCTAATAATTTTGAGTCATAATATTAGTTTTTTGAAATAATTAAGTTATGAAAATATCCACTTATTCTCAAACCATTTTGAAATAGAGGTAAAATTGCAGCTGAGTACTGGTTAATTTCTAATATGGAATTCTAATGGAATTGCTAATATTCCGAGATCTGTAACAACCATAATCTGTTACGGAGGATTGCAATAATTTGAATTCATCACAGAAAAAGAAATAATGTATCGTATATTATAAACATGAAAGGGAAATCTATAAAAAAAACCTTCGCAAATGAGGCATATGGCTCCATAGAAAATATTAATGCCATAGAAATTACTATATTTAACGATGCTTTAGAATTAAACTACTGTTATAAACAATGCAAGAATAAATTTATTTATTAAAATTTTAATGCTACGTTGTGAGTTGCATTTTACTCTCGCATATTTTTATGAAATGTAACTACTGTTACACTTTAAGATAATACGGAACGGAAAAATAACTTTTCCGGTTTCGGTTCAGGTTATTCTCGGTTCGGTTAATTCTTCGGTTCAGTTTCGGCTTTCATATCGATAAAAATTAGTTTTCTTCACGTTTCTTCCCGGTTCGATCGATAGGTTCTTCTTGCAAATGAAAAATAAATTTCTGGCGTTCTGAAATTTTCTCAGATTTCTTCTGCTTCATCTTGTTTTATATGTCAAAGTCTGGCAAATCTGAATTCCGATATTACCTAAGCATTTTCAATTTGGAATTCACGAACGCACTGTATAATATAATCTTCTTGCAGCTAAGAGGAAGATATCAAGTCCTACCGCTTCGAAACCTCTCAAAGTTTAAAATCAATACAAATATATTAACAATAATTAGATAGCAGGATTTAAAAAATCTCAAATGGCACTATAATAATTACTTCTGAGGCATATCTTCCCAATAAGAAATGCTGAATGAATTGCCAATCTCCTGTCATTTTTCTATCTTCTTCATTATCTTACCTACAAAATGAGCATATTTCTCCTCTATCCTTTCCTAAGCTCCTTCTTTCCTTGTTCCCCGTCAGTTGCTTCGTCTTCTCTCCATCCGTGGTTGTTATGACCATCTCTCGCACAGTGGGTGGAAATGGTAGTTCATGTCAGTAGGAGGCGTGTGCAGCACAGGGCGCTGTGGTATGGTGATGGAACCTCGTAGGGGGGTCTGTGTGGCGGTGGCTTGTCCGGCCTTCCTGTCCAAACGGCTGTACCGTCGCCTCCTGCACCCGGTCGCACCCGCTGTCCTCACGTCCGATAGCTTCTTTTTCTTCCGAAAGCTCATTCGTTTCATACAGACGTAGGTTGAGGAATCTGATGTGAGGAATTTTTTCCACCTCGTATGCATGCACTTTATCGGGAGTATATGCCGAAGTTTTGCATAAATCAGGAAATTCCTGAGAGTTTTAGGTGGAATTTGTACTACATTGTGAGACATTTCTGTAAGAAAACTGGGCTTTTTCTTTTGAAGAAACTTGGGATTTGAAACTATTATGCAACCAGTGGCGTCCAAGTTATTCCTTGAATAGTTAAGTTGCTGAAGAATATATATCCTTGTATGAATTTGATTGAATTTAAATCTGGAATAGATGGTTATTGGTTAAGGGTTTGGTCGTGCATAGAAGGTAAGAATGAGACATTCAAAAATATTTATCTGTTCAGCGCTTGGTTTTCTTAACGATTTCTTTCTGTATTCTTTTTAGGGACTATTTAGTCAACTTCTGTTTTTTTTTTTTAATTTCTGTTTGGATAATTCGTTTTTTATATTCCACGTGCATCGTGAATTCAGAAGTGAACGTTTGCTCTTGAATGTGATATAAAATAGTGAAGCGAAAAATATGCTTTTCGTTAAGTTGGTCGTTATTTCTTCTCCTCGAAAGTTACATATTTAATCTATCGTTTTCTAGAGATTCTAGTAAGTGGAAATTAGTATATCATTTATCAATTTTAATTTTCTCCTTTGGAAAGCAACGGGCAGTTCGACCTGTGATTAATAAAGTTTAAGTCGATGAAGAAATGATTCAAATTATGAATCTTCTCCACTATATATTTAAAATAATCACTCATTGTAGCTAAAAACACAGCTTTCGTCATCTTGATATGCCATCTATGTAATCTACATTTTCTATGGTTTTGGCTCACTGAAAGGTATATTTATTTAATTCTATGAATTATTTTTATTCTAATATTCTTTATTATTTAATCCAACTCAAAAGTATCGATTACCTAAAATTATTCTCTTTAGAATTAAACTTTTCTTATTTTTGAAAGCCCAGTAAATCCAATTTCTTAAAGCTAATACCTCCGTCTCATTAGAAAATTCAAAGCTGTTCTTCCCCATATAATTATTGATATAGCTTGCTTAATGATGCAGAAGAATTCATATTTTTTTGGGTGTATCTTCCACGAACCAACGTGACGTTGAGGAAAACGCGGCAATGCATAGCGTGTTCTCCGAACATGCAGTCGTTATCGTCGCTGCTCTTCTTTCTATTTATACCCACTTTCATCTCCTTTAACCGTCGATTCTTTCTCTCCTAGCGCACCTTTCATTAGTGTTTGTCCGAGCAATCTTTCTCCAGCAAGTCTAATTAAGAGCCCACACCACTTTTAATCTTACTTTTCAACCACCTCCATTCTCATTTCCTCCCCCTTGCCTCCCAGCCTTCATTTGCATCCAATCTTTTCTCGCTCCTCTCCATATTTTCTTGTTTCATATTTTCCCTACCTTTCACTCTCACCGACCGCGATATGCTCATGTGTTTAGATGGCGATGATAAATATCTACTCTAGATTATGTTTACGGTTCTCCAAATGCGTTCTCGGAAACTGCATCAAAATGTTGGCATAGAAATAACATAGGCTGTTTAACTTTATTACTAGCTTTTAACGATTCTCTTTTCATTGCTGCGTCTCTGCTTTTTCAGTTACCCACAATTTCGTTGCATCGTGAACTACGTGTGTTTCGTCCTCAGAGTTACCTGTAATCTGCTTCTTTAAACTGTGTACTTCATAGGTGTCAAATGAGATATTAACGAATTTGATTTATGGGATCGGCATGTGCAAACGTTCGTCATCTGTCAGAGGGAGAAAAATTATTGAATTTCTTGTGAGATAAATTAAAGTTCTTCCGTAATAAACAAATTCGGTCTTAATTTATATATTACGCCATATCACTTTCTTATCTGTAGAAATCCAATTACTTCTATCCAGTTTTTTTTGGACGTAATCAAATAAAAATTTCTATAAGGTACAGTTTTTAGGTAAGGTGCTCTTACATTGTTTTTTTATTAGAGAGGACTTCTAACCTCTCCTGAATGACGCATGGTATCGAACCAGATTTTTGAATGGTCAGTATTAGTATATCTCCTGCCGAATCAGTATGGATCAGATCAGTTTCCCACCTCTAGTATAATAAATTATATAATCCTTATATTGCAGTTACGGCTAAAGTAAATCTGTTTTGGTTAATAATGATTATACCCAAAAAGATTAGTTAGAAATTTCACAACTCATTCTAGCTGTAATTTTTATTAATTGAGATAGTAACATCATTTTTCAAATTAATCATCAAATTTGCTCAGGGTAACTTATCTTTGAACTCGAATCACAAGGAAAATAAACATTCAGTGAATTCCACAGTTTTTATTTGTCAGGATAAAAAATAAGGTTCTCCTTTTTCACATGGTGGTGGTGTGGTCCCGGTCATCTGATATTTATCTTTCGTGAAATGGGATGCATTAGGTGTTCAAGTTAAGAAAAGTTTCATAGATTTAATGTTTGATTTTCTCAACTTCAGTTAAATCGCGACATATTTGTCTTTTGTAAGATGTAATGATCCGCTTATCGTTATGATAATTTAGAATTTTAAAGTAATTACATTGAAGAAATTAGGTCCTTCTTTATAAACTTATCCCGGAGCAATTAGGAATACAAGACATGTCTATTTCAGTTCCGCTAGAATAAAAACTTAGGTCGAATTAACTTGCATCCAAATATTAAACTGTAGCAGCAGATTTTAATAAGCAAAATGAATGTCTTGAATAAATTTCGATAGTGATGTTGCAGCTGTGTCTATGCGCCTCTACGATTTGCATGTTGATTTCAAGGTAGCTCACTCATCCTGCGAATCTGCTTGTTTTCAGAGTAGAGATTCATATCAAAGCATGTATTGTATGCATACTTTTTGTTCCTGTCTTATAAATTCCTTCGTCGTACCATGTTGCGAATATTTTGTTTCTATTTTGAATTGGGATGTTTTAATCGATTTCGTTATCTCAAAGAGATACTTAGCGTCGATGAAACATATTTCTTGATATGAGGTCAATATCTATTTCCCTTATCGGACAAACATATTTTTCAGATTTTAGGATGTTTTTTCCTGCCTACCACCTGGAACTTCTTTGTCTTTCATCAATTTTTGATTTAATACGTCAATCTGTCATGTGAAAACCGTGCAGTTATCCTGCCTTAGTGATTTATCTATGTGAAATTCCTTCTTTTAGTTATAGAAGCCACCGTAATTAATTTTAGAAGTTTGTTAAGAGTTATTAATAGTGGAATACAAGAGTGGATAGGATGATATTTATATATAAGTAATATTATTTTTACGCTTTGGGATTTGATGAGCTGAAAAGGCTTTTCATTAATCTTTAAATTCATATCGATTACGATTTGAATGATACATAAGATCGCTATTCGTACAGCATATGTATATCGCCCCAAATACGGCGTATTCCGCTCATGTCAATCAATTAATTTTAGTGGTACCGCATTAATAGTTTTAATGAAGTTACACGACCATGTATCATTTGAAGGCATTCAAAATCAATTCAAACATTTATATTCAAAATAAGCGAATCATTGGCAATTTTGTCTTTCGAAATATCTATATAGAAAGGGCGCCTGAAGATGACTCCGGGGCTCCAAAATACCTTAGGCCGGTTCTGCCTAACCCTTTGACTTAAACAGGCGTTATTGCGGTAATTATATTGTGATATGATTTATATTTAAATTTCGGCTTCATGATAAAGAAAATTTGAAGTATGGCATTATCTATTAGTTAAAACAGCACGAACCGATGCGATTGGTTGGAAGATTTTGTAGGCGTACGAGACGGGTTAAATCATAGGATATTGTGAAATGACGTACTTGATTCTGAAAGGAATTGAAGGTGCATTGATTTCTAGTATCTAATGCGAAGTGATCTCATGTCACTTTTTATACGCAAAGTTAACCGACTATATTTTAATACCACAATCTGAACATTTTCTTAAATTTGAAATAAAGTGGCTTTTAAAGATCAGTAGACCCACATTGCGGAGACCTGCGTTCGAGTCCCAGTCATATCTAGAATCCAGTCGCACATCTCTTTGTGTAAAGTTCGATATCTTTCTCTTATCCTTTTGAAACTAATCGTTCTAACTCTTCTCTAAATATAAGCATCACCTACGTATTTAAATTTTAAGTAATAGCAATTTGCTTCAATGGCTTCCTCTTTAACCGCCAAAATTGGGGAGATTGTTCCGAATTCCATCATCTTACCATTATTTCGATATTCATCTCGTTTTATCGTGAGGATCCTTTCATCGTTTCGGGCTTCTGTTGATCGAAAGGATATAACAATTAGAAGAGCTTACAAGAAATGGCTAAGCAGAGGGCTAATCGGAGGGAAAATTTTCTTCGATTGCTTTCGATCCTACGGATATTACCCCTTGATCATTTTTACGATCCATTACATACACATAAAATGAGCCATTACTGCGTCTCACACATGATTTATTGCGGTCCACACCCCACTTATATTTGATAATCATTTTCCATCCCATTTGCCTCTAATGTTAGCATGCTTTGCCCGTTCGCTAGTTTGCGACTTCATTTTTGTTTTGTGTCAGAGTAATTACCGATTCTTTTTTTAGCTCTTCACCCCAAGGCAGGCATACATTTTTCGCCTGTTTCCTTCAATCTTCCTTTAGCCGTCAATTAAAATTTCTTCCAACATCCTTCTCTTTTGAAATCTGTTGAAGGGTATTTCGCTCTGAAATAATTGGCGGAAATAATTACGATGCAAGTCGATCAATACATTAAAAATTAACATTTAGGGAACTAGATCGCTATTTTTAATAGGTCGTGCTTTATACCCGATATCTATCTCCGCGCGAGGTGGGAAAAATGCTTCAAAGGAATTAAAAATCCTCGTAAATGTTTGATAGATGGGGCGATAATGGGGTTCCTCATATTTAAGTCAAATTGATAGGATTGGAAGAACGTAAACTACCCAGGCAATGTGTTTAATGCAGATTCGACGGAAACTCGTTAAAGTCCGAGATAAGGGGTTGTAATTGTATACACTTATGCTGGCACGATAAGATCGAAAAGAACGAGCCGCGCACTTAATGGGATAGAAAGAGAAAGGCAGTGCCACAAAAGGTGGACGACATGTCCTCAACCGTTTGAGGAGCGACACTTTTCGCTACCTTTGAATCCAAGGCGTTTCTACGATTTTATATTGTATCGTTTAGTAGCTTGAGGGTGCGAGCGCTTGATCTGTGGAGAAATCGTTATGTAGAAATACAGTACGGTGAAGGTGCGAGAAAAACCTTTAATTTTCAGAAATCAAAATAGTCTGATAATTTTCAAAGAAGAAAAGTCATAGAGAGAAAGTCATTTGCTCTCTTTTCGAAAATATGTTTTTTTTTTTATAGGATGAAATATTTCTGACTGAGATGCTGGAGTAATGATGAAAAATCAGAGTGATTGCTTCTATTTTTTGACCCTTATTTTAGTTGATAGAGTCACAATAGTAAATAATGTTCATAAAATATGAGCATATAATTTTAAATATATATATTTAAGAGAGGGTTGTTTTTTTTAATTAAAGTCTTCTAATATTTATGGCCACAATGGTAACAAATGTAGATCTGGTATTCTGAATATCTAAGAATATTTATAAAATAAATATTTAGTACTAGAAATTGCCAGATACCATATGAAATGGTATCTGGCAATTTTCTGTTTTTTTTCCTGAAAACTAAGGAAAATCTACCATAAGGTCTTAACGATTTACTTCGAATTTCTAAATAATTAAGAATGAGGAGAATATCGGAGAGAGTAACGTATTTATATTAGCATTAACTGAACAGGATTTTGAAGAGGTTAAAGACATTAACCCTTTCGATCAACAAGCTTAACTCCGTGTTGGATAGAGGGTAATTTTTAAAAACTGCGATTTAAAATACTAATAAAAATATACTAGGCTATGTATCACTATGTTGCGGCATCTCTATAGACAAGGGACTGATTAGGATCGATAACTTCAAATTTAGTATGTTTACAATTATACTTCTAGAGGCTGAGGAAAGAATTATCGAGCCAAACAAGGCTAATATAAAACCTCTACTTGTAAGAAGTAGTTCATAAGCACTACACCGATACCTTTCCTCCGTAACTTTCTTCCCGAACCCTTGTTCAGCATGATTTCCTACCTCTAAAAGCACTGTTTTGTATTATTCTTAAAATTTGCACACTAACTTCACTTGCTAAATAAGTTTATTCATTTAGGTGAAGTATTCGTATTAGTTAAGCGCGGAAAGAATGAATCTTCAGATTCATCAAGAATTCAGATGAATAATTCTAGTTTCTTAAATATTTTATCCTTTACAATACCTCAAACTAAGTTATTTCACAAATGAATTTTCTTTTTAATTAATTTTAACCTATTTTCGAACCACTCTTTTGAGACTCCGCCCCTTTCCCACGCAATTAAAATTCTTTTCGAGAAAAAGGTATTCCTCGCAGTTTTCAATTTCCCTCTACCTTTTCGGTCTTTCGAGTTTTAATTAATGACCTATTATATAGTAAGACAAGCAGCCTTTCAACTCCTATGCCGTTCGAATTAATTCTTTTCTCTCATATCCCTCTTCCACGGGATTCCGTTCAATCTATCCCTGAAATCTTTCGAAGTAGCAAATTTCTCACCTCTCAGTGCGCAAGTTAATTGCTCGAGATTACTTAAACGATGTTTCCACCCTTTCGCGAGAGCCGAGAAAAGCTCCAATCAATAAGTTTCCTTTTATCGAGTCCAATAATAAAATAATTACCTGCTCGAAGACATGACAGATGCTTATACATTTTTAATGACTTGGGAGTAACATGCGGTGAGATAAATCTGAATTTTTACAACCTCTGCATTTCCGCGTGTTCTCTCCCTTTCTCTCTTTGGTCTTTATTATATTAAGTGGTTTTCGTGCCCACGATCAGTTCATGTTCCAGAGGAATGAAATGAGAAAACTCTTCGCCCAAAATCGTTGGTCTATTACAGTTCAATAATTCATCAGAGTTAATTACAGTAGGTGCTTGGTTAACGCCTTATTCGGTTTATCAGGACCAACTCAGCTTCAACGTATGTTTTATAGGACATCTATTGTCAGCGATTAACCAATCAAAAAATTCTTGGATTGGAGGCTTCATCCATTCAAAATTCTTGCATCTTCAAAATATAAGCGACCTCAAAGAAAATACAGGTAAATTATTCTTAGGGGACTTAAAATTTCTTTTTCAATTTCATGGCAATCAATTTTAACAACGAAAACAGGCAATGCTGTAAAATGCTGATTTGTCTCAGTATTCCCAAATATTGTGTCGCTACTGGTGTCTTCAGTCTAAGTTCCTAGAGTAGGAGTATCGTCTTAGAAAGAACTTAGTAATTGTTTCATAGATAATTTAACATGCAGTAAGCGAGAAATTTGTAATTTTAGGGTCCAGAAACCGCATGGACTTTGTAGAAATCTATTAAGATGGAAACAGTTTCTACCTTCATCAAACCTCTCTATAGACTTTGAAAAATCAAGAATCATGAGGATTCTATTATACATATGATTTTTGCACTCTCTTAGCTTATAAAAGAAGGTTTTAGTCGATCGATGGTAAAAATAATGATTGTACAGATCGGGGCAAAGTTGCAGATGCTAATGCAATTGAAATGATTACCCTCTCAAAACTCAATAATGGTAGTGAACCCCGATTATCAAGGAGAGTGTGTAAAGTTTTGTTTCGGCGTAGTTCTTGCTCCCTTACTGTCGAACCAATATTTAATTCGAATGAAAGTTGAGAAAATTTGTATTCTTTCCACAATTTTTTTTTATTTTTGTGAAACTAGAAAGTTCATAAAGAATACTAAGTTTATCCATTTTCATTCAGATGGCTTTCCTCAAAGTAATACCTGACTATTTTGAATTTTTTGTTTTAATTTCAGTGGATAGAAAATCCGATAATTCCATTTATCTCACGTGGAAAATCATATTTAGGGAGCATGGGAAAAGGAGTCTAAGGCAATAACCGTGGTTATGTTGGAGGAAGTTATTTTAAAAATATTAAACAGTGATTCCTTTAAAAACGAATACATCTCATAGTACTTGTATATGGTTTAATTGGTGATAATAAATTATATGCTAAATACTTCATGATAGTTTCAGTCCATTTGAATACAACGCTGCGTTATTCTGTACGTGACCCGAGTACATACATATTTTAGCTCTCTTAAATATAAACACATACAAAACAACAAGTAAAATGGGTATTCTGGGAAGAGTTTTAAAGTAGTTCCCTCAGAGTAACGTGAGGTATATCTTTAAAGGTAATTAATAATGAAGCATATTTCGATAACATAACTGTGGTGCACAACCCTCATATTTTGTAGCTTCAACGTTCTTAAGCCTTGCTAGAACATTTTTAGCCATGAGATCTTCAAAGCCTTTGCTTTATTTAAGATACTTAAATTTAATTTTAATTACCGTCCAGCTTTAGGTATTCTTTAATTAAGGAGAATAGCGCTCGAAAACCCAACCTCAACATTTAAAGAGGTTATTCTTTGAACGGTCTAAGAAGGACGCATAAAATACCCCTCCGTAGAGATTAAATCGGATTTTTCTACGCACTGTTTCATTCTCTAAGTTAAATCCCGGACGCTGGAGATTTTAACGAGAAAAATAGGGAATTAAATTATACCGAGCGGAGTCGGTTGAAAGATATATTCGCGTTCTCGAGAGGGCTATTTAGCTTGCGGTAGCGAGAACACCTGGTTTTCTTCGTCGGTGGTCATGTATGATCAAATTTATTTGTCGTTAACTCATTCGCTTCAAAAATCACTGTGAGGGTGTATCGGACGCAGACGATCTCTCTTACCCTCCGGCACTTCCTTTTTTCCACATTCTTGCTCAGTCTTTTCCTCCTTACTTATTCTTCCCATGTGTAGCACCTGCACTTTTCTCTACTTTCATCGTGAATCTCGTTACAAACTTCTATTCCATAATAAATACAGGAGGCGATTTGTCCTTTTGGTAGTGGATTTAACAAATTACGTAACGAGTATCCCGGCTGTAAATGGAATATGCCATCTATTGTATCATATGAGTTACTTCTTTAGACTTTGGTTTGTTTACCATATTATTCTCAAATGATTTAAAATCATACCTAATAAATAAGTGAAAGGTTACACTTAATTTATTAATTTAAGGGAAAAATGAATAATATATTGATGATATAATAATTCATGTGTTTATGAGTAGACATTAACTTGTCAAAGATAAAAATCCTGTACCTTATCCGAATGATATATTGTTCGTTGTTTTTTTTGGAACAATAAGTTACTAACGGAATTAATGTGATTTGGATTGAGGCTGTTAGTTATTTGTGTAAGCTTTCTTTTAGATAAATGGAAATTAGTAAAGACGAATTGTAGGGGTCCAATCTATACATTTCCCACTAACCAAATTTTGTGTCAGCCGGATTCTTTGCGAATGCAACTCTTCGCTTGATTTCCATTGGTAATAGTATTTACCGTCTCTTATTTTGAACGGAATCATTATTTAACATGTACTAAATGAATAAAATTTTAACTAACAAAACGCTATTTAAGCTGAGGAATAATTTTCGTATTGATTGAAATGCCACCACACATGCCTGTATTCTGAGTTGTTTGGGAGTATTTTCCCTGCATGCCAAAAAAGTTTTCGTGGTAACAGTTTTGGGTCAAACGAATTCACATACTTCAAAAGTTACAGGAGACGGAACGGACCAATGCTGCACTTCGTGTAAACCAATAGGTCGTTCTATCAGTTACCGTGTTAACCGATTTCCCTCGTACCGGTGATATGTCATCGTTATCCGGGAAATTTGGAAGACTCATTCGGTAAATACTTGAATTTCGAGCAGGGAATTTCCCGTAAAAACTGTAAAGGAGATAGTAAAATTTGAAAATATCCTTATTAATATAACATTGTGAACCTAGGAAAGGGTGTAATAGGTAAACTATGTGGGATTATGATAAATAGCTCATCTAAATACCATTTAGTGCTGAAGTTTAAATATTTGGAACGTCTTTATTTAGTTTCTGCAGGGAATAATGACTCTTACCACTTCTCTCCCTTAGGATCCATTAAGAAGTTAGAATATGCGGAACTCTTCATAATTTTCTTCCTTTTACGTGGAAGAAAACCTGTGAATCTTGAGTGAAAAAAGCTGTTCATAACTTGATAAACGTCCTAAAAATATGAAAGCAAGTTCATGAGTTTCGAAATGTTGCTAAATTCGAGCTATAAAGATTGTAGCAAAAAGACATTACAAACTGCCATCATTCCATGTGTATTCAGTATTAAAGTTTCATATTATTTGTAATTAAGTTGAAACAGGTATCTAAATTCTTTACGAGGGATTCAATACAATAAGAGCCACGATGGTAATAATCGCCCATAAATAAAAGAGGTTAGGGTATTTGAGGATTACATATGCGCATAGATTAATTCTTAACTTCCTCGTTTTCTTTCCTTTACATCGGAAGACATTTATGCACCGAAAGTTCAAACTCAATTCCATGCGCTGAATAGTGTGTTGAAAAACATTTTTGTCGTATCTTTCATTTGCCACGCTGAATTTATAACATGATTGCATCCAAGAGTAACAGCGAGAGACGATATTTCAACTGATGTAGTACACGATTTGCTTACAAAACATCTCCCCATGAGATTGCACATAAAGTTAGTTCATGCTCTTTTTTCTATCTTCGGGGTTTTCCGAGTAAGCATACATCCCGCATTATATACGCTTGAGATATTTTTATCCCTTCATTTTGATGCAGCATTTTAGAGCTGGGGATGACGTATCATTTCTCCACAAAATTTTATGCGTAGTGCTTCAAATATCGATGGTAAATACAAATTAGTCGAGACGATAACTCTCTGGGCAACTGCCGGTAATGACTATGATACCCAACCATTTTTCATTTTGGCCCTAAATCGACTGGGTTTGAGTTAATCGATGGTTGAAGAGCGATCCGCGATCTTGTTTCAAATCAACTCTATATATATTCTTTTTCTGCTATAGCATATACGAGAATCGCATAAAAGCAGGATAAATTTAAATTCATTTTTCGCAAATTTCTTAAAATTACAGTTGTAAACACAACAGGCCGCTAAACGACAAGGAGCCGTCAAATTAACGTCGTACTGAATCCTATGAATATCCAAGTTCCCTTTTATGTAAAATTCATCGAGTACGATAGTCGCCCACTGATTTTAGATTTATACTATCCAAGGACGGCGGGAAACGGTTTCTGTTAAACTTTCTTTTGAATTAACATAAAGTGCTGCTTATTGCGAATACATAAAAGTTCAACTTCAAATAAGTTAAAAAAAGAATACAAAAAGTCATGTGATATGAGAAAACAAAAGCTGTTTTTCAGAGTATGCTTTGTAAAATTCTTTCGCGGGTTAACTCCAAAGTAAATTCCATTATATCGTTCCAACTTTTTGGGTTAATTTTAAAATCCCTTAACATCTCACTGTACAGCAATTATTATGCAAACTAAACATAAGAATCCAACAAAATTTGACAGAAATGCAATCATGCTTGATATTTTGATTCAATTTGCATTAGTAAATATGATAATTTTTAATGAAAAATTTAGATATATATTCTAGTCCTATAATTTACTCATTTATGTTATTGGTATAATTTTATCCATTCATTCAGAAGATCATTATTAATGTTGAAAGTGTAGCAAAATAAAGCCTATATGCATCATGAGATACATTTAGGACATTACGTTGAGAAATTTATCACACATTAAACGAAGAAACGAATAATTTGCACATTCTCTCGAAATCGACCGGAAGAATACGCATAATTTTTACGTAAACGTATAATTCCAATTAGGAATCTCAATCTCACTTTTATATGTATATCTATTTATAAACTTGAACTAAAATTGCTTGAGACTCAGTATGTAATCTCATTCCATGAATTAAAATGTACTCATGAATCATGATTACACACACCACCCTGTGAAAATATTCTATCAATTACTCGCACTCTTACGACAAATTGATCTGACGCCCTAACCTATTATTGGAAAAATATGTAATACCGCAGCTTGTCCCAGGTCATCAGCATTTTCCCTCGATAGCGAATTATTAGCAATTTCGAGAAGGAAGAGAGACAACTGCATGTTTTCTCGTCCTTTTGAACGTTTTTTTCATCTCCCCTCTTTAATAAAGAAGAGCAAGGACGGTTGTAAGTCACGGTCACACGAGCTTGGGAAGTCGCCCCGAGAAAGAAACTAAAAGTTCTCCTGAATCGCTAAATTTAGTGCTAAGCGCCGAGAAGTAATTGAAAGACTTTTTTGCAAGCGATCTTCACTCGTTCCTCAGCGGCACTTTTCATCTTTCGCTCGCGGTTCAGCTTCGGCGACTACTCGTGCGTGAAAATTTGCATTGGCGATGGAAAATTGAATTTGCGCCGAGCAATTTCAGCTCCCGAGAGGATGGGAGACGCTAAATTACCAACAACGGAGGCGTTTCTTGCTTGAGGACAGTATAGCATAGCAATCTTCCATTCATGGGGACTTAACGCTGTCCAACGCCAGGAGTCCGCCTGAAGTCTGACGATCGCGAAAGCTTTCGTAAACAAAATGAGAACTTCCGTCATCATACACTGCTTATTCAGACGGTTTTTGTTCGTTTGGTACAGTGGATGCTCTATAAATAAGGATATGCATTTCTCCGTTTTCGTCTATGTGTCGATTTTCCTAGAACGTAGAAGTATTGGTTGGTCTATCGGAGAAACATTTACAGATGTTATGCTGTTGAAAGCCCTCACAAATTTGTTGGCTAGGGAGAGTGATCTTCCCCTTACCTACCCCTTCCGCTTTCCGTAATTTCTGCGCATTTAGGCATATTTAGGGGAAGAGGAAAGTGCCTTTATAGCGCTGTCACTTTATAAGGTCTTTATTAAAGCGAGATGGAGACAGAAAAGTCTCTTCTTCCATCTAATCTTTCGTCAATGATATTATATACATTAAAAGTTTTGTGTAGGTGAAAAGAAATAGAGAGGAAAAATTTAGGAGTGGATGTAAAAAAAAATAAATTCAGAAAAAGGAAAAATTGCAATAGTAAACAATGAGAAAAGAATAAATATGATAAAATATAAGGTAAACATTCATGCAAAATTACAAAAACAATAATAAAATAATAAAATCAAATCAAAAAAGAGGAAGTTGCAGGAATACACTATGAGAAAATAAGAAATATCACAAAAATAATAGAATAAAACATTGAAATAATTGTTTTGAGAATGAAACATGTAGAAAAGACATACGAGAAATTTTACAGTTAATTAAAAATGGTAAATTAATAAATACGAATGGAAATATCTTTTTATAAAAAGGACCTAAGAACAAGTAAAAAGGATTTACAAGTACTCATAAATAGCCAACAGCGGTTTTTAGTCTAGCAAGAAATTTTCTCGGCTATTATTTCTCTCATCTACCCTTATTTGTTATTTATCTATCAAACGTATTGGTTGGGACCTATTTTTATTCCTCATCAATTAGTTGTTTAAGTTTTCTTTTGAAAAAATCATACGGTTGTCTTAAAAATCACCAACACCAGCCACCAACCAAGTTCCCGATCATTACCAACATTGTAGTCTCAGATCTGGTAAAACAGCTTAAATTCGGATGCATATTTCCTCGCCTCGATACAATTTGCCGAGGTGTGAGAAGGTCGTTTTCACTAACAAAAGCGGATGCCATCTCGAAGATGTTTTACGACCCTGTGGTGATTAATAACCCATAAAAGATAAAGAGAAACGGTCTTCGAAAGCTATAATTTGACGATTTCCTGCCTCCAGACTTTTCCTCAAATCTCGCAGCGGAGGGAGGCATGCATCGATAAATCGTTCAATGGTTTAAATCAGCGCGAGTGGAATGCTTCGGCGGGTGGACTAAAGGGAAGGATGATAATCATCTCTTCCCCTATATCGCATTCCCTGCTAAGCGACCGGTTTTTACCCTTAATTTAATCGAATCGATCTAGCATCCGCAATCGTGCTGTCGATACTAATTAAATCCGGCATCCTGTATTCAAACGCTCAATCCTAAATTCTCCAGGAACGTGTGACTAACCCGACGGTCATTGAGAGCGCCGTTTTAAAATCGTCTGGCGTGTTATCGGCGAGGGGACATTGCAAGGAATGCATATCCTTCCACTTGTTTCGTTCCACGCGATGATTGCAGGCATAAATTCTCACTCAGCACATGCGGTATAAGAGACTTGAATTGTAGGGTGGCAGTCACTTTGAAAGAGGTCGGTTTTTCATAGCGCTTGCTGTTTCTCCAAGGTAGAATCATTCAGTCTTCACTTGCATGAAGAATCTAAAGCAGTATGCGGTGAAAACAAAGTCGAAACGTTCAGGTTCAAATGAGGCTAAAACGCTCTTCTACATGGGTATGTTATTTAATCAGTTATCGTCATTACCGCTTTTTATTTTAAGTAGCATATTTTGGAAACTTGTGAATGTTTTTTGACTTTTGTAAAGAAGTCGGCAAACTTAGCATTGTCGCACAATTCCTAACAAAATTCCACAAATATTATTTTACTATCTAATTGGTTTGTTTTTGATAGTGTTTCCACGAGCCATGGAAATTTATAAAAGAGTATAGTATTTTACCATTCGTAAGAGGAGAGTATTTTACCATCATTATGCCGTAAACCTCTTCATTCGTCGAGAATGACAAACTGGTTGTCGAAATACACATTTGACGTACTTTAATACAGCAAAATATTTGCAAATAATTTAGTATTTAGTTTCCTTAATATTCAAAAACTTTTTCTCTTCTCTCACACAGTGCACTGGGGTCTTTTACACTTCGTTTGTCTTTTTACACTGCGTCGGTTTTATTTGTTTGGTTTGGTTTCGTTGCTCTTACCTTTTTATACTTAGATTCGCTAATTAACCTAAAATTTTAGCATTTTTTGTTGACTTTGGCGGTTTCCTCCCTATTGAGTAACTCTGTTACGGGGCTTCTTTTATTCGATCACCTACTTTTCATATCTTTTAATCCACTGGACTCTAAGGGGCTCTAACCCCTTCGGAGCTTGTTGTCGGGGCAAATTATATTTCACAAATAGCCAACTTGCATAAGACGGTTCAAGGAATTCTTTGCTTTTTCCCCTTACATTTTACGATTGTAATCATCGAACAGTTAACATATTCATACAATAACTCATCATAAATATTTTAAACATAATAACATTAAGACAAGAAATATTATCGATATCCTTAAAAATTGACTTCATGAAACTTTATTGAAAACGATGCAACATCTTTCCTTTGCGTACCTTTTTTTTTTATAAATCTCCCAAAGTCTCTCATTTTATCCTACTCTCCCTCAGTACTGGTGAATATTGGGATGTGTCCTAACATGCTCGATTGATAAAGCATTGTATAACTTTACTTTGGTAAGCTGGGCTGGTTACAAAAATATTTCTACCTGATAGAAACTTTGTCCTTGAGATCTGTTCATCGCAAATAGTAATTATTTAATCACAGGGAATTATCTTCTCTCAAAGAACATTCATTTCCTAACATTGAGTTTATATAAACGTTAATTTCTTATATATCCTGATAGGAAAATGTATGAGTTTTCATTCAGCTATCACCTCGGTCATCAAAGAAACGGATCGTTTATGACCACATAATTTTACTTAATACTAAATTTTAATCGCCAACTTTATCATAACTTTCACAATTTCCATTCCGAAACCACATTATACACAAAAAACGATATTCTACGATTTACTCTTCATTCAATTTCCCTTCCTCTTTGGATACTTGCCTCGATTTTGTAGGATCTAACTACCCATTTAATTATAAAAACATACATAAAAAGCGTTCGGTTAAAAAGGTTTTCGCACATTTCTTAACGGTTTATTTTCGAGTCAACTTGATGGTTAGGGAGTCGAACCCCGGACTTTATGCAAGAAGGATTTATATCCTCATGATAGATCTGTTCAGATTCTTGGAAATTCATCTTGTCCGATTCTGTCATTGAAAAAGAAACTCATTTCAACCAATAATCTTCTTTTGATGTTTCCATATATCTTATATGCATAAGAATAAAGGAATTTTTACGGCTTATATAAAATAAATACTAATGTAGTAACTCCAAAATTTTCTAATCTACTTTCCACTAATAAAAGGCAGGCTCAGTGGAGGCTTCCATAATTTTCTCGTCTCTACTCATTTTCAGTTAATTAGAAAAAGGATCAAGGCTCGAAATTGAGGATGTAATCACTTTTTTTCTCATTGCCTTGTAAACTCAAACTCATAATTTGATTTCTGCAGAAGTATTGATCATACAAATCTAAATGCTACTTAGCCTCGAAAGTTTTTATACAAGACCTACAGAAGTCTTCCCTGTATGATTCCTTTCTTCTTATTTATAAACTATTAACCCCCAAAAGTCTTGGCTCCTTGACCCTGTGTCGCATCTGCTCATCTATTTTGTACACTTTGGAATCTACGGAGATTATATTAATATATTTCATGATTATAGGATTATTACTGAGTGCGATTCGATTATGCAAGACTGTGTGATTTTTTTATGCTTCGTAATTATTTCAAGTGATTTTGATTGTTCTTTCAATTTTGCATTTATTCTTCAAGACATTGTTAAAATGTTAGATTAAGATTCATAAGATTTTGATACGAATGAATTTCGGGGGGTAATGTCTTGTAGGAAGTTGTATTATGTGGGGTCTACCGAAATGAATGAAGTCATGCATACGTTGCCGAGTATGAAACTATTCATGGATCTCATCAACATAGAAAATATATAAATTACAGATAAATTCAAAACTTGACATGCGAATATTGATTTAGAAATAAAATTTATCGAATGTTTTCTACTAAAAAGTAAAACTATTATTATTTTAAGTGAAATAAAGCTGTCATCTGATACATATTAAGTTAAAGGAATAGGATAAGATTACATCATCCGTTAGTGATTATAATGTTTAGATTAGATTATGATTATGTTATGATTAGATGTCCGATTCAGAAATACTCATAATATTGTTTATACCTTGATTACTATTTTCCAGGATAATTTTATATAGTGCTCTTATTATATTAGTATCAAACATCAATATAAAGTATTAGCTGCAATATAATATCGCGCAAATTGAGAGCTTGCAGTATATTAGTATCATTTGGTATAATGATATGTTTGAACTGATAGGAGGATTAACACAAATTCCGTAAATATTTTAGTAGTAGTAAAGTGTAACGATATTTGAAGTCCTTATCAATCACTGAAAATAGAGAAACCATACTCAATGGATGAATTTTCAAGTCAATAATATAGGCTGGAACAGGAAGAGCAAAGATTTCCAAAGCTCTTACCTCATAGTGGAGAATTGGATAGCCAGCTTTCCTCAAGGGCTCTTTTCGGG
Source organism: Pachydiplax longipennis (assembly GCA_036926295.1). NCBI lineage: Eukaryota > Metazoa > Arthropoda > Insecta > Odonata > Libellulidae > Pachydiplax > Pachydiplax longipennis. Next base: position 15,609,613 of record JAVFKF010000001.1, on the reverse strand, counting down.
GTTTCAGGATACGAAATCAAAGGGGATGAGTTGGAAGTAGGGGGCGTTAAGGTGTTTGAAGCCCTTTTCCGCATTCTTCGGGAGCCCCCAAAAAATCCCACAAGCCATGAATCCTCCGAAACCTCCAATCCCCTGACAGGGTCTGCTCTTATCCATCCTCTTCCCTCTCCATCCCGACTACCTGCTTCCTCTTCCTCATTCTCCACCGACCAGGAAGCTCAGCGACCCTCATTCTGGGGGATTTCTCTCACTCCTGAGGGTCAGAGATCGTGCCTCCGCTCTTGCATATCATCAGCTCCGAGTCCACCCTTTCCCCACAGCGCTTCGGTCGTTGAAGTCTCCGGGTAATTTCCACGAGCGGTATTGTTTCGCTGGCGATGCCTAACGGGTTCCGCTTCTACTTTTCTTAGCTCATATGTCAGCGGGAATATTTCCCTCCCCCGCACAGTCTTTATTTTTTTATGGAGCAGTGTTTAGGTGCCCATTCGAGACCTCTATTCTCTTATCCTGCACGCTAAATTGGATCTTCTGCCTATCCCCATCTTTTGATTTTTGCCCGGCCTAGCTTAGTAACTCGTTCGGGAATCTTATGTTGTCCTTAGGCGAGCAGCTTACATTACAAAGATGGGCGTGATTTGTTTTCCTCTCCATCTGACGTCTCCTCGGAGGTTTAAAAAAGGATCACTCATGTACACGATAAAAGTTCCCGCATTCGTTTCGAATCTTGTGAGACACAACTGTTCTCTCGCCCACCCCACTTCATCTCGTCCTTTTTTCTTTCTAGGAAAGGAACCCATCCTTTTTCTTCCGCTAGGAGGGAGCATAACGGTTCCTCTTCCCTATTTTAAATGCTTTTCACGTTTCAATAATAACTATCATCTTGCTCTTTTTTAAAAGGTCACCCTCTATTCCTCTTCAATCTTTGGCTTAATTAACGCTCGCCTCATGGTCCTAAAAGTCATTTTCTTTTTTATCCTTTTTACCCAAGCATAGACTCTCTTTAGACACAATCGCCTCTCGAACCATTCGTCTCCGTCACTCTTTTCAGCCGGAAAAAAATTAAATGAGTTCTGGAACTTAATCCATTCTTTCTTTTTATAAATGTTTTCAAAAAGGTTAATTCATCACTCGGATTCATGCCAGTATTAAATGGAGGGTACAGGTGCATTGGCACGAATTACATTAATAACTACACAAACTACAAATAAGATTTTTCAGACTTCCATATGTCGCTATTGAGTATTGGAAACAGTAATAAACCATCAATGGTAGAAGCCAGGTGTGTGTAGTTTATTTTGTACATGAATGTATGGAAAACGTTGCCAAAAACGGAAGAAAGAAATGTTAATGTCCTACCTTATTTTTTAATATTATTTTGTCCTTTAGAATATTGGAACCAAAGTATTGAAATTGTGGTCATCTCCAGCAATCATGAGCCGATTCAGTGACTTGTGAATAAAAATTAATTGTATAAAGTCAAAATAGCTAGAAAAATTACATTTAAATGAAATACGAAATGCTCAAAGGATAATTTAATTCGAAAATATTTGATGAATTGATAGATAACCCTTTGTTGGCGAGATTATGCCCAGATAAATCATTTGGGCTCAGATTAGAATGGCAATGATAGGCTCGACAGTAAAATGAAAAACACGCACATCCATTCCAAGGATCAAAATTATTCGTGATTCACTATGACCAAAGACACTGAAATTACTTTTATTTTAGGGGAAACGGTAGAAACGTATGAGTTGGATATTTCAAATGAGAGTAATAAAAGTTAATTTTCTGGCAAGTACTCCGTTGCAAGAAAGATGCTGATGAAGAGATAAGCAATTTCGGCAATACAGAAACAGTTTAGAAACAGGATGAGTTTAGTTTATTTTCCCCAAGGAGGATGAAATTTCGATTTTGTTTTTTTTGTACTAAAAGGGATGTTATAAAATAATTTTTATTTTGCCTCCTTCTTTTTGGACGGCTTTAGAAAAATTTGGAACCTATGGAAAATAATGGAACTTACAATGAATATATTTACTCTGATCACTAAATAGGCAATATACATCATAGAGTTTTCCGCATATGTGGTCGCTCTACAAAATTGATTCGTTTCCTGTTGATACAAAATATTCAGGGTTACATACATTACAGAGTAATTCTGTGAGGACCGTTGAAAACTGCTCAAATACCAGATGCCTCTGGATTGTTAAGTTATATTTACATAAATGAAATGTTTATTTACTTTATTTATCCTCAGTTGCGAAGAAAAACCATGACTATAGTTATGGTTGTTAATTGGATATAGTTATTTGTAATGGAAAAGCAAATTATGAGGTTACACTTTCAAGATCTTTGAAATAATTTGCTAAATAAGAATGTGATGTATTTGAAGCTTTGGTCTCTCGCACATGCATTTTTGAGATCAAAAGTGTAATCCGATACGTGATATCGGAAGCATTCTGTAACACGTCCTACCATGAATCACTTCCGGCCACCTTTTTGGTAGATTGCGCCTCTTCCAAAAGAATCCAAATAGAATTTCCTCAAAATTATCCTTTGAGCCCCTTAAAACTCCAGCGCCCAATATGCAGCCCCCACTTCCGTGTTTACCCCAGCCGGCGTTCGCCCATTGTCATAACACACTGCCACACATTTTTACGGGAATCTTTTGAAGTAACAAAACCACATCTTTCCATATCTCAAAAAACCTATCTATTGTCATCAGTGCCAGAATTTTTTCACCATTCTTCACATTCGTAATCGGCCAGGTTTTACACGTCTTCCGGGTTCTCCGAGTTTCCTTTGCAAATGGTCTCCCTTCGCATCCTTTCTTCCAAAATCCCCATCTATCCTTCCCTATCGGCAGGTGCGGGATGGCGTATTACGTGGGCGTACGTTGGAGGGCTTTGGTGAGGAGGAAGTGGGCCCGAAGGGATGGACGCATACAATTTTTTGTGGTCGAGTTCCGTAGGCGTCAATCCCCATAAGGGTACGCCCCCTTCGATAAAGCTTTGATAATTGAATGCACCGGTGTAACGGGACTTTTCCTTCCAATGCACACTAGACCCTTCTCTATTTCTTCTAAGAAGCAGTTGTTGTCCCTCCCCTCTATTTTTTTCCTCGTATTTTTTTCTGGTTTCACTAGAGGCCATTGCTGTAGTTAACTGAGACAGAATTGCTTGAAAATTTATGTTCATTGTTGTGATAGCGGGATGCTGCGATGGACGAAAATTATTTAGATAAACCTGCTTCAATTTTATTGCTAGAAGCTAGAGATATTACAGAGAAACAAGCGGCCAAAGTGTATCGAAGGGAATTTAATATTTAGTCAATCCGAAACGAAGTTTGAGGAAAGATTTTCATATGCAGAAGATGGTAATGATATATTTTTCAATAAAAAAATGTCAGCTATAGAGGGTACATGAACGTGAACTTATAAGAATAAATCTCTAAAGAAAACTAATTCGCCTAAGTCAGCAAAAATAACAGCGGAATCGTTAAAAAGATTTAGCATTTGTGAAAATGATGTTAAACATGCATCATGGAAGTGCTTTTATACAATTTCACGGCAGTGTTCCTTAACCATTTACTATCGCTATATGAGTGGGAGCTCCCACTTGCACAATCATTAAAATACTTCTTCAAACAACTTATGGATCGTCAGAAGTCATCTGCACTATTTTAATTCATTAAATTGAATTAATTTTCAAGCAGAAAAAAATTTGTGCGGTATTTTGAAAATGGTATTTCTCGTTTCGTGGACGAGTTTGAATTTATAGCTTCATAATGGCTGAATTACATGGTAGGTGATTGATGATGATCGAGAAGAGATAAATTTTGCCTTATTAAAGCCATTTACGAAAGAAAAATATAATATGCTGATGAATTCAAAAAAGTTTTTTGCTCTAACAGAGAGTAATATAAGGAATTAGCCATGATTGCTATACCTCATCCAAAGATAAGGATGTGCCAGAAGAAGCCAAACAGGCTCAATTATGACTTCTGGCTCATTCGAGAGGATTTTTCCAAATTTCAAATAAGATTTTAGCTCACTATTAAAAATATCCAAATATTTGTACATTTTTCATAATTATCATTAAAATGTTTAGAATAGGAAATTTATCCGTTCTAGTGGAAAATTCTATCTCATTTGTGTTGCGCTTGACATTTATAGCGATCCGTTTTCGTGACACCTATCTTAGGCGTGAGAAATTACTTTTGGTTGTAGTATTTACTTTGTATTTTAGAGCTGATATCATATATCGAGTCATATATTTCGGTGTTTCACACCCCCTGCCATGCGCCAGAGGCGGTTTGCAGGGTCTATATGTAAATGTAAATGTAAATATGTAAATATAAAAGAGGGGAAGGACTAAATCTGGTTTAAGCTACAACCTGCCTTGAGTTCGTCCACTAGTGTTGCAATTAAAAACATACCTTTCTTTTAAACACCTTCATAAATAACCGACGAGGAGAAATAATATCATAATTTATTTTTCGATAGGACAGTAGAGATTATGGTGGAGCTGAAATTACTCCACGGAAACTGTATTTTTACAGAAAAAAAGAAAACCAACACATTTTCGAGAAGCTGATGGTCGAATAGGCGTTAACCAATTTTGAGCGTTTCCTCTCAGAAAAGCAGATGTTACCTTTCTTTTTGGCACGTGATTACGAGTCGCTCTGTAACTGGTGATATAACTCGTTCACCTGCCTTTGTTCCGTAGCATCCGCTTCCCGGATGCTTGTTATCAATGGAACGGAGGGAACCCGGAACTGTTTCGCTGCACATTCCCCTCATCCCGACCACCGAGATCCTGGGAAGGCAGCGGTCTCATCTCCCGCCCTTTTTTCGCTCCTGGGATGGCTAGGGAAGATCCTTGAGGGAGTCCTGAGACATGTTTAGGAGATGGAATGGGGTATGTTGAGGCAGAAAGGGACCGAATGGAAGGTGAGATGGCATGAGTGGGGATGGGGAGAAGGGTTGAGGGAATTAGTGCAGAGAATCCCTTCCAGTAATTGCGGGGGATAATTTTATGGTGGGAACGTTAATTGGCCGCACGTCGTTGTTGCATCATAACTGGAAATTGCTTCCCCATTCGTTGTGCCATTTGTGTGCCTTAAAATGCCTATTTTTTCGGCGCCGAAAGGAAATTGTTTTGGATGCTCGCATCGATTTGGGAATGGTAAAGGAAGGATGGAAAGATGGTCGGTTTTCTCATCTCAGCTGATGCTTAGCTCTATGTTTTGTGAATTTAGCTCAACTACAAGCGCATGCGATCAGAATGATGGCAAAATTTCCTGAAACGGTTAATGCTTTTCTCTCTATGTTTGACTTCGTTTTTATTCTTAGGTATTTTAGATTAATAATTCATCAAAACTTTGATAAAATATAAAACAAATACCATGCTAAACACAAATTCGATAATAATACTAACAGTAATAGGTTAATATAGGTTAACATAACTACTAAAATTCTATTATAATACTAGGGAAACAACTAAAAAATTCATCATTCGAGGGCCCTGTATCTCCTAAATGCCAAGTTCCGAATACATAACGAACCTAAGGATTTAGTTTTTATATAAGTATCTTAAATATTTTCTAATTTATTTTATTGATCTCTATTTTTTTCTTTCCTTTGATCAAATGAAAAAGGCTAATACTAGACTTTTTCTCAGCTACATTTTTTGTAGGATCATTGTCATGATAATAGTATATGCATCACTTCTAATCTTTATTATTTAATGTAAAATTAGTATCTATGGCGAATTTTGCTAAAATCGGTATCGTTGCTAGTACTGGTGAATAATAATGTCGCTTCAGCTCCATCGATAGAGGTGAAAGCTTTTATTTCACAGTAGTTTGTCGTTATTGGCATCTTTTAATCCTATTTTAGCTATTATTTGTGATGATATTGCAAAATTTATTTGATTTACTACCTTGTTAGCAGGGTTAGGTTAGGGTGGATCCTCTATTGCATGCTCGCACTTGTTTATCTTGTCAGTAAAATAGAAATTCCGCTAAAAAGACAAAGTGGATGATTTGAGATCCTTAGCACGCTGTTAAGTGTTTTAACTAACTGTTGGTGACGTTCCTCTATGTATGGCCAACTCACACTATTTGCAGTAATAAGAGATCGCTTCTGTTTTACGTATACAATTTTAGAAATAAAAATCAGTGGTGCCATCGATAAAAATTCAGTAAAAATATTTTTATTGCAATAATTCAGAATGCAGATGTTAAACTTTCTAATGAGGATCTAGTCGCGAAATATTCGCTACAGCTAAATTGGGACAAGCAGTCAAACAGGTTCAGAGTCATCGTTATAGCATGAATTAAGGTATATCATACTACGAGATGTGTCCTAACGTCATGTTATTTTTACGAGAGACTTTGAAAAATAGTCGAACAAGAACAGGAGGAAAGATAAACATGCTAGAGCTTTAAGGCGTTGTCCTCTCAGCATGAACCAAGCAACAAACGACCTTTCACAAACAAAACAATCGCGCACGCATTTTCCGCCGCTAGAAATAAAATATGACTCTATTAGACTCATCCTAAAATGAGAAAATACTTCCCTCGGGTCCTGGCTAATTGATAGCCTTTCTCCATAATTCGAAGTTAATTAATCGTTGTGTGATGTTATTATTTTATACGTACACAAGTCACTTTCATCGTACCGAACGATTGGAATGCAGAAGGATGGGAGTTGTTTCAATTTAAAGTATTTTTTATGGGATTCATTAATCATTTCGGGTGCGGTTTTCGTAACTCGCTCAATAGATTCCAACGAATGCATCGACAAGGCTTTTTAGGCTCAATGGAAATCGTCTTTGAATCGTACTCTTCCCGAAGTTAATGAATAATCGGAGGGATTGGCATAAGTGATTCGGCATTGAGTGAATCCGAAAAACGGAACGTCCAAATTAAAGATTAGTTCCTTTTATTTCTCTCGTTATTTTCTTAGAGGCACATCATACCGCGCTTCTTCCATCCCTTGCCATGTTCGCTCTTTCCTCCTTTGTTAGGCCGTTTCACAATTTTGCCTCGCCCATTATAAATCTAAACAACCATTTCGCATTTGCATATGTTTCCCTTTCAGTTTCTGTTTATTTTCTCTCCGCCGTCCTTTTAAAAGCGACGAGTTACGAGTGTATAAATACATTTACGCTCTCCTCCTATCCCGCAGTTGGTTTTCCACTTTCATTCCTTTTTTCCCACCTTCGCTTATTCTTGTTCGTCAGTGCCTTCTTCCTCTTGCCTATCCTTTTTTCGAATTTACTTTCCTCCCATTCATTTTCTCTCTTCCGCATCTTGATGTTCTTCCAAATGGCATTACATGGCTCCTGCTTCATCTTGTTTTATTTCAAATTCTCCAAACACAACCTTAATTACTCCTTACGTTCCTTCCTTGAATCCAACCTCATCATCCATGATGCTCCTTCCTCTTACAGATCTTCCATTTTTGCCCTTCCCTCGCAAACTTCGGCTTTTTGATTTCCTTTCTTTGCGGAATCCCGAAGAAAGAGCTCCCCTCGAGCGGTTTATTTAGCGAATTATGGCACTCAGTTTACCTCCGTTCCTTTCGTTATAATTTGAAGCAAATAACGAAGAGTTATTTTAGAATTACTTAAATGCGCTTTCAGCTCTTTTCAGCGGCTTCCTTTGTGTTCGCTCGACAAGGTCTCTTGACGTTTCAATAAGCGATGGAAAAATGGGATTCTGCGTATAATTGATCTCTGCGCCCAATTACCACGGATAATATATCTTGGGCGGATAATTTAAGCATGCGCGATATTATGGCATATTCAACGTGACAGATGAGGGATGGAGGTGTTCTGTAATTTCTGGACCTTGTCGAGCGTGTAATGAGGGAATCTGTAGGGGATATCCCAGCAGCGCATTTTTCATACATGTAAGTACACATGCGCTCCAGAGGTGCTTAGATTCGCTTGTAAGGGTGAGACACTTCCAACTGGGATAGGAATTACTTATTTAGAAGTGGTGATCGTCCATTGAGTTTCGCTTAATCCCTTGCGAGCCGTAGTCTTAAGGATATCTTGTGATTTAAGCGTGTGACTTGAGGTTGTTGGAATTGCTAACGTACATACACCGTTTCCTGTGGAGAAAACGGCAATGGTGTTCTAAGTTTTAGGATGGTTTTAGAACGATGGAGCATAACAGTCGGAATAATAATTTTCAGTTAAAGTACGATAATCCATGCTAGAGCCACATCACGTCTTTTTGAAGTATAATGCACTAGTTCTCTGCAGAATAAATCTCTCTTAATAACTTCTACTTTGCTATCTCTTTCCATGTGTAATCCTCCGAAATATTTGATTGTCCATTATATTTTATCAGTCTAGGTTTTACTCTTACTTTCACGATAATTTTTCAGACAGAAAACTTATTACTTTCAGTGTATGTTTTAAATAATAATCTTACTGGGGCATAAAACTGGAATGAATATTAAATAAATATTTTCAAGGAACAGGCTTGACATCAAAGAAATTTAGAAAATTTAACATTGCAATAATAATAAAAATAAAATTTTATCATGCTAGGAGGATTTTGAATTTTAAAGAACCTTAAGGTGCCTTTATTCATTGACTATTTAAATAGATGTATTAAAATTGAAGGAAGCAAGTATTTTCTTACTTGCATATTTTATTCATTGTTAACTTGAAATCGTTTGTATGCTAAGTTCAGAGGAGCTTTTAAATTTATCTTTTAGTATCCCTTTTCAATATACCAGAGCAATCCCTCTCAATTTATTTCTATTACACATTAAGCCTATATTATTGTAATTTTTACATATCTCTTTTTCGGAAAACATCCTCTGTCACTAGATGTATTTATTAATTTATTTAAACCAGCTGATTTATAGAATTGTTTCATCCTCTCAATTTATTCTCTTAAGTCAAGTTTTCATTATTGAAATTTCTCCTTTGGAAGAAGTATATGTTTATACAATCCGTTGGCGGTTCAGTATTTTTATGCTGCTTTTGTAATTTAGACTAGACTATTCTTTCTAAGAACGATGCTTAAATAACATTGATTCCTCGTACATTTATTTCTGGTGTACATACTTACTCCTCTATCTGTTGATAGTCATATCCGTCTAAATATCTTAAATTATATCAGAAACTCACATTGTTTCAAAAAACCTTTCCGATAATGAGTCCGAATCAACAGCAAGTATTAGGGAATTAGAGAATTCCGTTTAATATCAAATTCAAATTTAACATAATCAAAAGCTATGCATGGATATTTATACCTATACTCTGCGAAGTTTATAATTTATCACATAAATTAGAAGAAATGATACGAAAGGAAGCTGAAGCTGAATTTATGAATGCATATCTTAAAACGAGGTCACTTAGCGAAAGCGATCAAGATGTTTTCAGAAAATACATGTAATTAGGCAAAAGCCACACATAAAATTATGTGGATTACAGGTACGTGATCAACACAAAAGTGGAATTTATTTTCAGCTGCTCTCTTAATTGGCTTAAGGAGGTCTTTAACTTTAACTTAATCCTGTTTATTTATCCTTTATTTAACATTCTGTAAGCTATAACTAATCTGAACTAATATAAATTACAACACCATAACTATACTAATTATGGCAGGACGACTCAAGGCTACGTTGTCATAAATACTTCTCGCTTATCCAATTTTACCCAAGTATCCAGTTCTGCATACATCTGTCATTAACCACCAATTCTTGTTTATGATCCATAATATCAGATTAAGTCATTCAAGATACAAGAAAAACTCATTTTATAAACCTCTCTGCCGTTATTTATTAGAAAAATTAAATCGTACGTGTCCTCTAAGCTATTAATTTATGCCTTCTCCCAATTACCTTTCCATGCAAATGCTTGGATTTATCTTTAATGGCTTGGAAATATTTTTCAAGTGATTACCACCCATACTCGGGATTTAGAAATACCGAAGTTCTTGTGAGTAGCAAGGCCAGACATGCATTTCCTCACAATGAACTGCAATTCAACAGACCATGGCTGTGGGCTGGAACTATTTTCCTAGAAGTCTGATACGTTTTAGTAAATTTAGTTCGTCCATCGAGATTATCTAGTCCTAAATTCGGACGAAAATTCTAGAATTTTTTCTTCGTCATATTCTTCCCTTTAAATTCCATTAAAAATATTACAAACAACCTAATTATTTGAGAGGACGATACCAGGTGATGTCTTCTCATATCACTTAAATATACATGGGTGGTCTGAAAAGTTTACGACATTTCGCCATTTCTCGACATTTTTTTCTGAAAATTTCTGAAAATTTTCTGAAGATTTCTGAAAAATCTGGGGTCGGAAAATTTTCAGACCAACCTCGTAATTTAAATATTAAATTCGATATAGATCTTACTTTATTTAATTAAAATGAAAAGTCAAATATTTGTTTATTGAGAGTACTTTTTCTGTCTCTTTGTCCATTTGATTGCTAAAATCCGCCAATTTAGTTTGTATTAATACTACGAATTTCGGGGAAAAACCGTCTGTATTAGGTGGAAATAGTGGCTCTCTTAATATTCAACCATTTAGATACCTTATAGTGAAACCTTCGAATAAAATCTATCATATACAAAGCTAAATTTATGAATAAATTTTCTTCAATGAATCTTTACTTCTTTGACCACCTACTTCCGTCGATAAATCTATTGATGTCCGTGGAGAAAAGGCTCTAAGTATAAGGAAGAGATAAGTGGTCTCTCCGACCAAATGGCTATAAAATTGACAAGCTTCCGCGGATAGTAACTTACTCTCTGGGGGAGGTAGTAGGCGTGTTTTATATGCCTCGAAATATTTCAGAAGTGTTATAAGACAGTGGTGATAAATTCCTCTTGGGTCACAGCATGGAAGAAGAATTTTTGGCGAACGAATTTATTCGGTCCCATATAGTACAGATACCCGAGAAACACTATGGATTTTGGATGGATATATGAATTTTTCTTCGATTGTTTACTATGATAACATAAAATATGAAACTATAAAATATAAGAACGTACGTATTATAATTTTATTGCTCGACTTTTATACGCTACCGAAGAAGGAAATGAGAATTAATTTTTTTTACGATAGAATAATTTTTAATTTGGATTAGGGAAAGGCTATTTAATATTGCCACAGGAATCGAGCGCCTTAAAACGCAACGATAAACAGTTGTGGGAGACCTTAGTTCAAGCTCCTACCATTTCGCTATTTTTCACTCCTGTTTATCTTTGAATTTAATATTTAATAATATGACTCCAATCAAACTCAAGCAAATTATTTTAAATTTAAAGGATGCGACATTTTAGATATTAAAGATTGGCGAATACTAATCGATTCTTTGATGTACATTGATTACAGTTTTGATTCTATTTATGAATTTGTCAATTTTACGGAAGACTTCGCAGCTGCTAACTTACCCAAGTTCGGAAGATTACCTCTAGTTTTGATTTTTTGGAAAAGAATATGACTGTCATTGAAAGAATTTAATTACATTTCAACATAGTAAGTTTCTATTAAAGCAGAAGTTGGAAACAAATCTAGGTATGCAGCCTATAGGCAAAAAAGAAGCAAATATATTTTAGCATTTAGAACAACTAATAATTGTTAGCAGAATTTCTTAGAAAACTAATTGGGTTAAATGGGCATTCCAGTGACTTTTTCTCGTTTCCAACTTCTTTCAACTAAATTAAGTTGTTTACAATATAATTAAATTTGATGTGTCACCAAAGATGGTAAGAAAGACACTTGGTTTATAAATTCAGGATATTTTTCGATTTAAAACAATCAGACTCATTATATTTCTCATTATAGCGCCGTGGACAACTTCTAAATATTAATAAAGACCTTTCATCCTAATAGCAACTAAAAGTTATCAAGAGAATAACAGGCACTAAATTTTGTTCGATATAATTCTAATAATTGCTTATTGTAATTCTTTGAATCATGTCTTAAAATAGGTAAGCTTTTCCTCGTGCATGACTTGATATTATATGAACAAATTCAATTTTGTGTGTATTCATCTCTTTCTGATATCGGTGTCTTATCTTCAACGCTCCTCTCCTGGTTCCTAATTCGTCTGCTAAATTTTGTGGACAACGTAATTAAGATTCAGCGGCTTAATCTCTCCGTAACAAGCTTCCTTTTCTGAACACTTTATGGAGATCACTCCTCCTTTCTCGCTCCTTGGGTTTCGACCATTTCCCAAATTCCCATGCCATCATCGAGATCCTATCTGCCGCTCTATCTTGGTCTCTTTGTGAACCCATCGGCCTCGTCACCCGTTACCTAACCGTTCGCACTTTCCCTATCGTCTCCCCAATCCTTTTTCTCCTCCACTTCCTCTCCACCTAACCTTGAGACCCTTTGCACCAAGGTCAAGTTGACCCCCGTCGGTGGATCCAGCCGGTGTACCGTTGCTCAGCACCCTATGCCTCCCCACATCTTCCGAATTCCTCCTCCTCTTTTTCCCATATGCCATCCACTATTACCTCACCCTTTCTCCACCCACTCGCCATCCCAAACCCTGACCTCCTACAACAATTCGGCTTCGCGGCTGGGATTCCTTGCTGCAGACTTCCTCATCCTCCCTCTTTCCTTACTTCCGGCTCCGTCATTGGACCGCCGTGAAAAGAGACCAAAGATGAGGTGGTACTCAAAGGAGGAGGTCTGTAGTTGGAGAGAGATCTGAGTGAATGGATTCTGATTTCGACGATAGGGAAGTTGAATGAAGTTGAATGAAGTTGATGCAAGCTGATACGAGTTTGTGAGTACTTTCAATCTTGTCATATTTATACCCAGGTATAGTCAAATGAAGAAGGAGCGCGTGAATGTTTTTTTAATGGTTTTTTGGAAATTTGTTTTTAGTTTGTAAACGGGAATTAATATTGGCATGAAAGTACAGCAAGTTAATTTTACGATGTTTGCAATTTCCCGGGAACATCAATGATTTTCTGTAGAGAAACATCAGAAGTTTGATATATTTTAAATGTAGCATAGCGCATGACGGATACAAGTAGGAAGGGTTATATTCGATAAAATTCTCAAAACATAACTATTTAGATAAAGAAGTGATTAAGTTAGTCAAAGTTTATAGTTTAAAGTTTAAAGAGTCATAATTCACGAACCTTTAATTTTTCTTTATTGCTGGTTCGATAAAGGCATTCTTAAATATTTTTACGTAAGAGATACAAAGAAACCTCACAAAAACATAATAAATAATAATAAAATCAGCTACAGTAGCAAGTAAACTCATTAGGTGTGCCCTGCGTTGTTGGTCTTTTCTAGCTGTCAGTTTTCTAATGAGTTAGTATCCTTGATGTTTATTTTATACAAATCCTTATTTGACTCTCTCGTTCAAGATCTTCTTTACTCGGGTGAGTAGAGAAAAAACAGGCTATGTGGGGAAATTTTAGCAGATCTCGTAACCAGATAAACTATCTCTTCCGTAAAGAGGAAGTGCGAAAAATTATAAGTTGAGGAAGAAATATATTTGATAAATTTTTCTTTGAATGAAATCCTTTGGAACGTCATCTCTGGAAGTGAAATATGGTGGAGTATCATTCCTACGAAAGGTAGATGATTCGTGAAAGTGAAAGTGGGGAAAGTGGAGGTCGGGAAAGTAAAAGAAGGAAAAGTTACGGTAGGGAAAGCGAAGTCCAGAAAGTGAAATTTGAGAAGTGATTGGTAATGTTATGAAAAGTGAATTTAAGAAAGTGACACCGATTCATCGACCTTGACACAATTTGATTCCGCATCAAAACAAACTGAAATTTTCATAGCGAGTTCATCTTTAACCAAAGCGGTCCCGGGCTCGATTCACGATGAGAACTTTTATGTGGGACATGGCCTCAGCTCTCGAAGCACTTTTAATAATACTACTACGATACTTATAATTCATTGACTATCCCAACAAAGTGAGAATTCTTTTATCTTGAGTCCCACGTTAGTCCACATCGGTAACTGTCATTTTCGTATTAATTTATCTTTTTCACTATCAGTTCATTCTCAGTCATCCCATAGATATACCCATGTCCCGAAAATTCATCTAATTACTGCTCGTTCAGTTTCCAATCTATTCGCTATATTTTTCATTGCATATTTTTGTTTTTACCAATAGGGGTAATTAAAATAGCAATTTTGGAAGAAAAGAAATATTTTAAGACTTGTTAAATTTTAAACTTTTAAAATATATAGATTGTTTATTTAGAACAGTCCCCGAAGTCTGTTTCCTGCGCGGAAGTTCCTTCTTGAGTTTTCTTTTGGCAATGGAATTTAAACTCGATTTATGGGCGGAGATAATTTGTTTTTACTTAAACATTGTATCCATCCTAATCAAATCCAATACATAGTATTCCATTGATAAAACTCGTATAAATTTGCCCAAATCATGCTATTCTATCTGATCGATGAGAGTACATTTCCTTACCCATGGTCATTTCAGGTTAAAAGTTTTATTATTTCCGATTGAACTCCTAATTTTCATTCTACTATATCATTCCAGATGCATTAAATATATCTAGTATTTATTATAAAATAGTATAATGAAAATATCTGGGAAAACAAGTCCACTGATTTATTTGATACGCTTTTCAACTACAATTTTCCTTTGTATAATTTGAATTTATAAACATCTCAAGTAATTTTCTGTGCTTGGCAGTGAAAGTAGTAGTACTTAATTCACGCGTACCGACAGATTACACTTCACAGTCGGAAGCGCTTGCCCATCGGCTATCCCCGTAGGCCTTATTGATCGGAATCTCTCTAGAATTCCTGCACTGCATGTATTGCTAATCAGTTACTTCCTTTCACGCTGCTCTGCTGCCGGTAAATTTGAAAATCCTTTTATGCTTACAAGTTGCCCGTATCTGGATAGCGTTTTCTTGTCGATTGGCCTCAAAGTAACGATTTTATGCAAATATTTCACCTCTACTGAGTTTTAATAGCTTTAATTTTTATTGATTACTGCATTGTAGGTGAGATGAAGTACGTATATATCAATACTTGAAACAGAATCGATCATCAAAAAAATTATTGTATGTATCAATATTCGAAACATTATTATTTCCATCACAGCTTTTCTTTTCTAAATTTGTTGACGACTTCCATTAACCCTAGAATTCCTACGAATTGATATGAATGTAGAAAAACTTGAGGGCTACTTCCTATATTGAGTATTGGTCTACGAAGACTGGGTTCATTTACAATCGTGTCGAGCATCACATCGCTGTAATCGGAATGTTCTTTCCTAACTTCAGAATCAAATCTTTTCGCTAAATTGTCAGCTGCTATTGTCTTAGACTAACTGCTCTGCTTCAAGTGTGTGAATAATTTTAATCTTACTTGATTTTTAAGAGAGTTCTCTCTTACTCAATTCGCTTCTTTCATTTATTTAGATTGTAAAGCGAAACTGATTGCATGTTGGAAATCACGATTCAATAAGTTTTATTTTCAATTCTAATCTTTCATCCATTGTGTTTACTGCTTATTAACCATTCATGTGTTCTTTTTACACATTTTGTTAATTCAATTCAAAACTCATTTCGTTTTGACTAAGATCTCCTTCTCTCTGTGATAATTCTCTGACGTGACGTCTTCCATTCTTAATCTGCAAAATTTTGAGAGAAGAGATTTTCATAGACCCACGAAATGTCTACGATGACACATGGCATGAAAGAGAAGAAAGAAATTTTTTAGATATCATTTGAAAGTAATTTAATGTAGTATCGGCAATCAACGGTTTTCCTACTTCAGCAACCTTGGATAATGTCAAATCTTGGATAATGAGGAAGACTTACGTTCCGAAGTTAAGTAAGATATTCATCATCCATTCATAGTAGATACTATTGCTGATGATAAAGTTCATGGGTTAACTGAAGGCGATTTCCTGCTGATTATGGTTGAATCGCGAGGAAAAAACCTTCAAAAGCTAACTAAACGAAATGGCCTTGTTCAACAAAGAATTTTCCGCAATGATTGGTTGGTCTAAGAGTAGTTAAATAGTTAAGTGATTCTTATATGGCTGTATATGGATAATATAAACTCTTGGTATTAATATCAATCAGTTAATAATTAATACAATTTTAGCACATTTCAACCTTGTATTTTAATGGTATTCACTAAGTACACCTTGACATCTTAGATTCCCTTATCCCGGATTAGATTTACATTAGTATCCCCCGAGCCCCGAGAGTATGGCAGGGGGTGTGACAACCGAGTTTCCTAATTGGGTATCTGATTTGTGTACCTAATACTGAGTGGAAAGAGAGACCAGAAATAGTTGTCCGTTCTCTCTGTAATCTCGCGAAATCTCTTCGACGTCTGGCCTCGTAAATTGCATTCGGAGAGTACGGAAATCACGGCGCCGCGTATTTTATCATGTAAATCAGCAAACAAAAATTTATCGACAAGTTTATGTCTATAGTCATTTCTTCTATCCTCAAGATTCGTAGACTGGGATTTGAGGGATTTATTATTATTATTTAAAAAAATATTATTATTATTATAAACTACATTTTTGTAGATAGACTGCTTGTCTGGTGGCAACAGCTAAATTAATTTTTACAAACATCAATTAAACAACTCAGAATAAACTATGTAATACGCTCGCCAGATTAAATACTTAAATACAATTACTTTGCAAGATACAAAACTCAAATACAACACAATTCCCAACCCCATTACTAATTCCCTTTCAAAAAAATCATCCCAAAATCATAAATTTGATCATCTCTGCTACACTGCTGTCGAAGTCTCCCATAGCGAAACAAGCATACGTTGTACGCGCTCTAGCTCCAAGATCAAACCCTTGTATTC
The DNA here is from genome assembly GCA_036926295.1 of Pachydiplax longipennis. Classification (NCBI taxonomy): domain Eukaryota; kingdom Metazoa; phylum Arthropoda; class Insecta; order Odonata; family Libellulidae; genus Pachydiplax; species Pachydiplax longipennis. Next base: position 15,592,784 of record JAVFKF010000001.1, on the reverse strand, counting down.
AGTTTATAGAATATACGCAGTTTGTTGGAGAGGATTGAGGCGGAGAGATTGTGCTGTATTAGCGTCTCTTTTAATCGATAGAAAGAAGTTAACTATACCAAAAGTAGTGTATAATTAATAAATGGGTGGGAAAACTTAGTAAAATTCCACAGTTTAAAGGAGTTTTGTTAACTGCGACCGGTTCCGGACGTTAGTCCATTAGTCCATAGACTAACCGGTTGCAATTAATAAAAAAATTTTAAACTGTGGAATTTTGCTAAGTTATTTCCCACCCATTTAATAGGATGGAGCTCCACAAAGTTAAAGCTTCTCTGATTTAGTGTGTAATTAGATAAATGAAACAATTTATACTAAAATGATAATTGTATATAATAGAAAATACCTCCCTTTAACTCCGCTTATACTCCCTTTTACATTCCACGGACCTGGGAACTTTCAAAGCGAAAATAAATGTTAACCAATACCAAAAATTGATCTTTTTCGAAAATGAAAGGGACCGATGCATTCGGCTTTTCGTCTCGGCTGTTAAAAGACTTCCGCCTTCTCAAGCCGAGAGCAGCAATTATTTCCATTATTGTGGTAGCCCACAGTTGTCAAGTGTACAACCCTGGAAAAAGGAAAACACGCTTGAAGGAGGCCCGTTTAATGAGGGGGTCGCAAGCTGAGTGATTGACCAGTCCATTTTCCTTGACTTATCCTCTTAGCGCTCTTTTTTCACGCAACCGAACATATTTCATTCTGTTTTCTTCCTATTTTCGTCGGAAGATATGTCGTTCGAAACTTAACCAGGGAAAAATTAGTCGTCTTCCTCAGAGCTGGTTTTTCTCACAGATCTCGCCTCAGAAATCTTTTTTATGTTACACGTCTTTTTTTTGGATATTTTTGATGTTAATGCTTTAACAAAAAGCGAAAATCTTATGACATATTATTTATTCTATCTAGTGTAGTACTGTAGTGTAGTACTAAGTACAGAAGTACCTCTTCAGCTTCCTTTCAAAAGGTATACAGTTTGCGGGGTTAGTGTTTTTATTTGCGTCCTCGATGTCGTAGGAGTTATCGTCCTTCGCAGCAACATTGAGTTGCTTCCACTTCTTGTCGGGGCATGGTTGTTACTGCTGCTGTTATTGGATGGTAGAAATGGTCTTGTGAAGTTAAAATTCGCTCCAAATAAAGTCGTGATTATTGTTAATCCTCAAATTTCTCCAATTAGATCGCAATAGAATGATGAAATTCTAGAGAAATTTATGAATATGCCCCTGTGAATTAATCAAAAATTTTCTTTGAAAAGTTTTTGATTCTCAAACCTAATTACTGTTAGTAAATAAAAGAAGTATGGATTGAGCAAATATAAGATATTATAAGTATATCAGAGATATACATATAATATAAATAGAGATATAAATGTACTGACAACTATTCATAAAATTTGTTTACTAGAAAGAGAATTTTCATCTTTGATAATAAATTTCTGATGAAATTATTGTGCTTTCTATTATATTTGATTTGTTAAACAATTATTCCATGTTTATACTTCACTATTTTTCTCATCTTAATCTTGCGCAAATGTAACGAATCTGAGTCCTAAAGTATTTTCTTTTTATTGCTTTCATCGTTAATTATTCATAACTTATTTATTTCCAAATGAAGTGGTTCGTCATAGAGTTGGGCCATCTTAGATTGTTACAAATATAAAAGGTGTTAATTTTTTCTCCCGACGAATGATAACCGTTGTGTCTTAGAATACTGATAGTTTCTCAAGCTCTCCTTCTTCTCAAATCCGGATTGTTCCAGTTTAAGCTAATAGTGATTTAAGTGTAGAGTTTAAGAATTGCTAATGTCTTAGAAGTATTTGTTTACTCCGTATTCAATGAGGCAAGTGGCTTAAACGCCGATCGAAGATAAATTTCTCGTCGTTCGCTTCCGTGGAAACCCTCTGGGAATACGCAAAGGTTAATGACATTTACAATTGCTCTTTCCGCTTCCGGTCTCCCTCCGCTACATATCCGCGAGATACGTATCTACGATGGGGTCATTCACCCTGAATTTTGGGTGAGACCCTTTTACATTCTCTGCAGAATATGCTACTCTCATACAGGCAGCTTCAATTCCCAAAATTTCATTTGATGCGAACGAACACGGAAAGAATACATTCCCTACTAAGTCTTTTTACCCCCTCTTTACCCATTTGCTTATTCCTATGTTATTGATGTTAAGTTTGATGATGCTAAAAATTTCCTTTCGGCCATATTATGCAATTAGGTAATCTGATCTAGAAGAGAATTATTGTTTCGCTTGTCCAAATCAGAAAATAGACAAAATAGATCATTAAAACCTTATCAAAATGATTATAGAGTTTAAGAATCAAAGTTCAACTTGATCTTGGAGATATGATTTCAGAGCGTAGCAATTTTTAAAGTGAAATTTAGAAATTCGCGAAAATTGGTAGAAATACCTCTTATTTATTGTATTAAAATGTTAATATTTTGAAAGATAATTGCTTTAGAGAAATCAGCCTTTTCCTTCCTTTTTTTTCTTTTTCTTTTTCTTTCCTTTTCTGTTAAATTTTATACCGGGATAATATTTTGATTATTACATCCATGCGCACTCTCTTGGGGGGAGGCTGATTGGCTTAACCCCCCCGGTGACTCTTCAAGTGCACTATTATTTTGATCGCCTTTAAACGTACACTAATACTTAGTAGTACCTATAGTAAGTATGTTGTAGTAAAAGTATATATTTTTAAAATAAAATAGTTAAAAATGTATTCTATCAGCCGTTGTTAAATAATTGAATGGTTTTGAGAATTTGGTTTCGACTACATTGATCGAGTGCGTCATTCCTGAACCCTAATTTGTCTTTGAAGGAATGCGGAAAATGAAATGTAATTTTTGTAATTGGAGGAAGGAATCTTCGAAAATACGGAAAACCTAAACATTCCGACAAAATATTTGAAAAAAAATCCTTCCTTGACCTCTCATACTGTTAGCGTTGGTGGGACCATCGCTCAAACCATTCTTCATCAGATTCGACCACTAAACACCTCCTGCTTTGAGTTGCGTCTAGTCTCCGGACAGCAGAAGATGAAGAGTCCTCAGAACAAATGCCCCCACAAAGTCTCTGCCGTAATCATTTAAGTGCCTAGAGAAAATAATAAGATGTCAATGGCCTCAGACTCTACTTCAAATTTGGAGCCATCAATTTTAAGGACCTGCGGCGCCATTGGAATACCTCCCAAGTCCGCAGTTAACGCCAGATTACCATGAAAACGATGCCATCACTCTTTGAAGTCCTCCTAGAATTCTTCCTTATTAACCTCACATATGCCATTCGGTCCGTACCCGTCTTCTTGACCATTTTTCTCATTTCCCGCCAAATATCTCACAGATCCCCGGTGGAACATCATCTGAGGACACGGCGGGATGGAAGAGACTCGCCCACTTAAGTTTTGGTTGTATGACCACCTCGAGGAGAGGGCGCTTGGCTGTTGCTAATGATAGAGGGCCGACCCAAGTATCCTGGAAATGTGCGCAGTCACGTCAGAGCGCGTCTTGTGGTGCATGGCTCTATACGGGTGACTTTTCCAATCTTCCCCGTGGCGTCCGAATCGCCGGCTTTCCATTGCTGGTACTCGGCGGGTACCAATGAGGATTCGATAGCTAAAATTAAGGTGTTAGAGAGGACTGTTGCTACGGCTGAGGTTTACTCGAAATTTCTCTAGTTCTTGATTTAACAGGCTGCATTTGTTGCGGCTGAATGAAAATAGCGCTTTCATCAATGCTGCGAAGTTGGCGTCTTATATAATAGACTGTAATTAGCATTTAAATTTTACGCAAAATTCCTCAGCATCTTTCTCTTGTAATCTGTAATATTTGGGTTTTTTTGTACAACGAATGATTCTAAATGACTAGGACAAGGTTTAGGCTCTTAAAACTATTGGAAAGGGATCAATGCGGATCAGCGCAATTCATAGTTTTATCGATAGGATATTTCCTTCGTTTATTACATAAGTGGTTGGAGTGTCTGTTGAGTTTTCAATTTTTGAGGACTATTTTCGAAGATGATATTCAGCCAATCAATTTCCTGAAGTATTTGAACAATTCATATATTTTTACATGAAATGTTTCTGTCTCGAAGAAAACAGGGATGTAATAAGAAATATGGAGTAATCTATTTTACAATAAGGTATTCCAAAAGCGTTAAATAACATGAGTTTATTTTTTTTGATGGGGTTACGTGATGTATTACTAATCCATTACATTAATTCTTATTTTTAATTACAATAATTCTTAGATTAATTAATTGTAACACTAAGCATTTCTTTTTAAGCACGATTGTCGGAACTTTATAAGGTAAAGGTGATTATCAAGTAGGTTTACTAATAGTAAATTGGTCAAATATTCTATTTCCTTAATGAATTGATTATTTTAAATCTTCCTAATGCTTCCAGGGACAAATTCCGATGTAATTGGCCTAGAAGTGGATGTAGATGATTTTCAGTGGAATCACGAGTATTTTCACGGGGTATTTCTTAAAATCTACGTGATTAAAAAAAATTTCAATTGAATTTCACATCGAAGTATTTATCATTGAAAGTAATTTTCATAAGATACTTTTTCCGAGTTATTTGAATATTGCATTGCCACCTGCCTATTTTAAATGGAATTTGATTCGGGGATGATCGCCACCAACCCCCGTCTGGTACTCAACCTGTGACCTGCTCCTGATTGGACCCTGAAACAAATTCTAGAACCAAAATTCAAGTAGAGCGAGGATCGAACAAGAAAGGTGTGACTTTCTTTTCCCTCTTTCGGTTCTTCCGTAACTTCCCCACCTTTATTGCTCTCTCATTCGCGGTCATCCGGAAACCAGAAGCGATCGTCACGTCGACTTTCTGAGTTCGCTCTCACGGTCTCTCTCTCTTTTTCGAACCCCATCCCAACGAACCGATCGACAACACCACTCCCATCGCACTTGTGGAAGATATCGAAGCTAAAATGAGTTTCGATGATGAATCTGGAGCTGCTTGACTAACAGTTAAAGTCCCCTACCACCTCCTCAGCCTCCTCATTGAGGGAGTGCGACTCGGATGGCCAAAGGCGGACGATTCCGTACTACTCTACGACCGTTATATTCCTCCTCTTTCTCATTCTGGTTGACCCCAGGAAGCGCCGCGTAAAGGAGTATGAGAAGGAAAGGTGAAGTCGGAGAGGAAGAAGATATTTGGGAATCTGTGGATGAAGGTATCTTTCTCTCTCCGTTCAATCACCCCTGTGTGTGTGTGGATTCCCATTCTACTCTATCCCTCTGGGCGGTCTCATTATCTCCTGCGTGGAACAGATACAGCTGATTTTAAATGCCATCCCTAGCTCTTGTCAATGCCATCGATGGAATTAAAAGGATTTCCGTGGATTAATTTTGGCCTCTGAAATTTGGAGCTTTTTTCATTGTTTCAGCTCAAATCGGCTTCTTTCCGTGCGGAGGAGAAAAAACCTTTTTCGAATAGTCGAACAGTGCACGCTACCGTTCTTTGACCCCTCGGTGGATAGAATGTCGAAGAGTCTGACGTGTCGGTGGTTTCTCAGCGAGATAGTTATTGTTTCCGAGGGAACATTTCCATGGTAATTTGTAAAGCCAATTCTTCAAATTATTCATAAAATTTTCAGGAGGAAAATGTATCCTTCTCTACGTTTAATATGTGGAATACGATCATAGACTGAATTTTATTAGAGAGAAAGATATATTTCCCATAAATTGTGAATAAGATACATCATATATCGTTAGATGAGTTTCGTTATACGGAATTGAATTTTTTGATGGAATAAATCAGTAAAATTTCGTAGTATCCTAAATTTAATGCGAAGGCAGAAGGTTTGCTTTTTCATAGGTTTTCAAGTCACTTTTATCGTAAAATTTTTGGCTACAAAATTAATCAGCCCCCTCTATTGTTTAGTCATTCTTTTCCGCGATTCATTCTGAAAAGTGTTGAATTAGTTTCTGTTTAGATTTCACCAGTTGGGCCTTAACTTTGTGATAGTTCTCCATTATGGAAAAGGGAAGAACAAAAAATATATCACAAATATATATAATATATCACAAAATATATTTATTAAGCAACCTAGGTTTCGACCCATTGGGTCATCATCATCCCTTTTCCATAGTTTCTGTTTGTTGGAAGAAATTCATTTCTTTCAACAATTCTATTTAGTTTTTTTATAGTATCACCCAATCCTAACAAGATCACTTCCACTTAAAAATCATCGCATCAAAATGTTAAATATTTAATATTTAAAATTGTTAACACAAATTTCAATATTACATCCTCGAGTTTCTTCGTTAAACCTTAACATTTTTCAATCCAGCATTTATACCGTTAGGACATAAATCAGCGTAAGATTATAGTCCTCTATTGAAACATAGAGCAGTAACGATACAATTTGTAATTTGAAGTCTTAGTGATGTAATGAATGAAGCCTTCCAGCGTTTCTCCTTCGGAGATTCTATTTCTCGGGAGTTCTTCCATCCAACTGTACTATTTATCCCACAGCGTTTCGATAGCATCGCTCGACCTCTTCCTTTAAACGCCTTTCAAATTCTCCCACAATTACCACGTGAGGAAGAAACTTCTCGTCCCCGAAGGTATTCAGTTTCGAAAGAACATTTCCGTGGTTTCCGTCCAAAACGAATCCATCCTAAAACCAAGAGGTATCTCATACACGGAATAAATAATAAAAATACTCTATAAAGAGGTCGTTCAACCACGCATGTATTTTTATCAGAGAGCGGCCAGCGTCAGTGGTCATAAAGTTTAAGGACGTCTTTAAGTCCACGGAGTATGGAGAGGATGGCGAGCAAGTAAAGAGGTCGTATTTTATTTAAATTACATTGGTTAAAACAGCTTTCTCAAATGACTCTTTTGAATTCTTCTTTCTAGGTAGGATAGATAATTTTAATTATTACCTATGAATTTAGTCATTAGTTATAATATCAAGAGCTACATGTGAGCTCCCGTATCTTATTCGACGTCAGGTATTCATTACTCTATATTATTATAAAATATTTATCTGATTTAACTTTTATTCACTGGAAATGTTACGACTCTGTGATAAAATCATCAGATTGAAAGTCAGATGACCGATCTCATTTGAAATTACTATTTAGTATACGCGGTTGTAAATGCAGCTCAAAAGATAGCTACTCAAGTAAGATTAATATTAAATTAAAAATGTTGAGAAAACTAAAAACGAGAATAATTATGAATAATCATAAATAAGATCATTATTCAAGAATTTTCATTGAAATTTTAAGGAATTGTATGAAAATGTATTTTTTCTCTAGACGAAAAATTTTATTCGATTTCGAATTTATCTAGATTGAGTGAATGGAATCCAAAGAACACGTTTTCATCGTCAATTTCCTGAGCAGAGTCGCTGGTTTTCGGCTTGGTTATGAAGAGAGAATATTGCACCTGGAAGGTTTAACACTCGGTAAAATGTGTAATATCAATACAGTTTGTTTCAAGTTATGAAAGCATCTAAAATAGTAAATTAAAAAAATAAATTAACGTTTGGGAATAAAGTTCAAAGTAACTGACAAAAATTTAATTTCCTCTTCTCTATCCGTTTGATGCAAAATTACGTAAGGTTCAATATTCGTATAGAAATGCATTATGAAAAACGAAACCCGTCCGTTTTCCATGGAGTGAGAACAAGCGATACAGGACATCAAAGCTTAAATAGAAGAGATCCTTCCCGGTGTAGCATCAGATGGATACGTTACTCCTCACACGTCGCCTCATCCTTACCTTCCGTACGTCTAAACTCAACTCTCCACGCTTCCTACCCCTCCCTCCCCCTCCCAACTGATCCTCCACCTTTCTTAACCTTCCCTTCGACTTCTTGTCTCATCTTACTTTTCTCACTCAGGCGTCATACACTCGGAAAACGTCTTCGGACCTTCCTTCTAAAAATCACCGCATCTGTCCCTTATCGACACTTGTAACCCTTTCCGCCTCTTACGCCCTGCTCCCTTCTCTACTACCATATTGAGTTGCCTTGATACAACTCTCTTTCTGGTACATGCACACCATAAAATGAGCTTTCGGTTTATCCTACCTGCTACATTTTCATATATGTTTCTTTCTTGCATTTCACTCTTTTTAATCTAATTTTTTGTTTCTCTGATATTTTTAAGATATATTTTGAATTTTTCTAGGAGTTGTTTTTCTCTATGTTGGGTTTCGGAGATATCAATTTACTGGTATCCCATCATAATGGAGGAAAAGAAGTAAATTTAATTACTCCTTTGCTGTTATTGTTTGGAAATTTCTCTCTGTTATTCTGCAATTGTTTAGCAATTGCACTTATTTAACACAGACTTAAGCCTTTTAAAAATTTGTTCCATGATCTATATCTAGTAACGGCTTCCATAGCTTAAGTTCCTAAGGAACGTATTCTTGATCACCGGGAATTGATGCCGGGACCGCCTTCACCAAAGGCGAACGCGCTACCCACTAGGCTATCCGGTAGCACCCATGTGTACAAAGGTTCGACCATATGAAGTTTATTTCCATATTTTTGTATGTTAAGTACCTGTTTTTTTTTCTTGCATTAGCAATTTCAGATTGGATGTTTGAGTTAATGTCTTGTAAGCTTATTCCATCCACCTGCATCTTCATTTAAGTCCTTAGCATCACTTTTCACACTTTGATTCACATCTTTAAAATAGGTCAAATGCATTTTTGTAAAAAATATTGTTTTTAAAACAAGCAGTTCAATAAAAATACTTCTTGTATGTTAGAAAAATAAAAAACTTGATTGAATTAAGAGAACTGCCATGTAAATTTATCCTATTCCAATCAGTTAACCACGGGAAAAAAATTGACGGAGATTAGTACGGTCAATGACCGGTCATGGACTGTTTGTGGCCCATGTTCTTTGTCATTAAATCTATTCAAATTTCGGTTTTATTATAAATATTATGACAGTTATGTATATTTTATGGTTAAAATTCCAATTCTTAAATACCTTGCTTCAAAAAAATGTTTAGCATATAATCTAAATTTATATATACCAAATATACGATATATGGTTTTACGAGCTCTAAGAAAAATTTTTGGTCATACTTATCTTACACCTTTCATTTCTCCACTCAAGTAAATTTCTTTTAATATGTTTCTTCTTCGTTTTTTTGTATATTTCCTCGAATGTTCCTTTATGCTGCTCTACATCGTTCAAATTTGTAGTTTCCTCCTTTACGCAACATATTTTCCTAGTTTTATTCTCACTAATGGAAGAGCTCTACTTTTATATTCTTCACTTGAAAGAGTGAAGTTTAATTTATACCATCTGGTTTATATATGGTTTATTATTAATTTCAGGAAATAAAAACCGTACCAGAAATTCTTCTTCCTAACAATGGGCCTGGAAGCTTGGTGGTACGTAATATATAAATACATTCAGATATTTTAATTTAGGCTATACATTGCTAAAGCGATTCGCAGTGTAATTGATAGTTATTCACATTATATAATGCATTTGTGTTAAAATTTCTATCCTTGCCCTTTTTACTCCTGCTTTTGGGGTTCTCTCTGGCAGTGATGAAATCCAACTCTGATTTAATATGGAATAACTCTAAGCTCAATAGTATCGACACGTTCGAAACACCCTCATTTACATATTTGTTATTTAAGAGTAAAAATATAAAGCAAAATTTCCAACTTTGCACTCCTATAACTCTTTTAATTACAACTCAATTAGCTTTGATAGTAATTTTATATTTACTCCTAAGAAGTTTATGGTATTCCTAAGCTTGTGTTAGTTCTTACAGAGCTAAGTAGTGTCATGACGGTGCGAGAATCCGTTATTTTTAAAATATTTGTACTCATCTCTCCACTTTTCATTTCTCTTTATTTGTCGGAGATTGTTAAATATGGTCATGGAATGCAGTGGTCTTAAAGCCCTCATTAACATAAAAATGTTTCATTATCGTTGCTGGATACAAGTTGATGCTCAGTGCAACGAAATTATCTTTACGCAGTCAATGAATTGATGGGGAGAATTGAAGACGAATTAAATATGAGAAAGATGAGATTAAAACAGAATAAACGAAAACTTATTTTAGATGTAAATTTGGATTTATTATAAAATAAGTTCGGTCGGCTATGATTCAGTGTAATATTGACAAAGAAGAAAGCTTCCAAATTTTCAGTTTTTTGTCCGTTGACGCGTTCATAATATCGATTTCCAAATTAAACAGCTGCGATAAAATTCACATACGAATTATAGTTGTTATAAGAGAGGCATGAGCCACACCACAATAAAATTATTTCGAGGTAAATACCTGTTTTTGAGTCGATGACTGCTTACAGAGAAGGGTTACTACATGGACCGTGACTAAGGGCGGGAAGGAAAAAACTGCGATGGAAATGAGCGTGTGCTGGCGATTCAAATCAATGGAGAATCAATTGCCATCTTCCCCCAACCAAAACTTCAGGAAATCTCGTTTACCGCTGATACATGGGTGTAGAGTCATTCCACATCATGTTTGGTTCTTTAAAGATGTATTAATGTCTGATGTATTTTATTCTCTCTTGTTTTTTATATGAATTCACTGTTGAGAAATAATTCCAGATTGTTGGTAATGAATTTCATTTATTTAAGTGTTACAAAGAAGAAGTCATTTATAAGCATTATGATGCGCTTAAAATAAGGGCAAGGAAGAATTACAAGTCTATCTCAAAATTCAATATGTAATCATACGTTATCACACTTTTTATATATAGGAAACCCATATAATTTTTATGCACGGTCCCTTCATTTAATTATATTATTAATTCTTATTTTATATTTGTTGTTCTTGCTGCAGATCAGGTTTACTATATTGCATCATTGTAGGGAACGAATTCTAGTAATCTGAATAGTATTAAATATATAACTATATAGATCACCAGCTTTAAATAGTGCTGATATAAAAAGAGAGGTGTTGTAAATCTTATGAGTTAGTATAATAGAGTTCTTAGAGAAATTAAGTTTTGAGAGGAAAAAAACTTTTGAAAAGAACTCAAAAATTTGAAAAAAATCTCTTGAGGAGTTCAATATTAATAGTTCTTTAGTAGGGTTTTCAAATTCTTTTGCAGATTTTTCAATTCCAACTCAAAAGTTAATTGTCATACTGATTATTCACATATGTTTACACACACAGGATTTACATTCACAGGACTTTAACGATCAGGGTTTTGAAGGAAGGTTGCTCAAATTTTTTCGATTTTGCGGCGTTTCAGGACTTTCGTCGAGAAAAACTGGAGCGTCCCTCATGAGAAATATATGGAATCTAAAATGCTTAGGAGTTAAAAATAAAATTTCAAAAGTCATATTTCTCCAAAGCCGCTCTTCTACTATTGTCGAAATATAGGCGATCGACGGTATGCAGTATCGTAGATCTGACTTCAGGTATCGTCAGTTGCATCGTTTAGGAGGGCTGAAATGAATTTACCTCGCGTTCCCGCTTCGAGACCCTCCCGCGTCCTCTCCGCCACACCCCATCTGTCCCGCGCACCTTCGGACCCCACCCTCAGCTCGCCCCACTCCCGTTGGCCACCAAAGCAGCCGAAAAAAAACGAAGTCCGGGAGAGAGGGGGTGGATGTTAAAGGAAGGGGTGGGTTTGGGGTGTGGGGAGCGGAAAAAAAGACAGAAAGAGAGGAAAAAAGTTTTTTAGAAAAAGAAGAGAGGGAAAGATGCTGTGCTCTGAGTTGAACGACCTCTTCGTCTTCTTTCGTTGCTAGGAGGTGTTCCATTCCGCTCCCTCTTCTTCCATTTCCCACCCTTCCCATAATCTTCCACCCGCCTCCGTGTCGCATCACGGTCTCATCGCCCTCCCGATCTTTCCTAAAATTCTCTTTCTTTCAACCTTTTCGCTAATTCTCCTTTTTTTTGGTGGTAGAAAAATTTCCATCGTTAAATAGTTTGGTGCCATTGAAATATTTCTAGGGAGTGATATCCCCTTTTCCTAACTGTTTTTCCTTTATAGTTCAGGTTTCATTTGCTGTGTGAATAGTTCTTAAAAGCTGTTGAGAATGAATTAACTTTCGGAAAACTGAAGCAGACTTGAGTGTAAAAACATCAGAAGAAACCGCAGCACTTTTAGTTTATACTTCACTAAAACTAATACGTACGTATACACGACCCGGGTTTCAATGCCTGGCATTATGATGCCATGTAACAGAATATTTGTTTTTGTGGTAAATTATAAATTAAAATGTATTGCAGTTGCTTCTCCTGTTTTACGTAATGAAATATCATCAAGTGAAGGCTGAAGCCAGTGGATATACTTGAATGTCTTTTTCTGCAGCTAATTGGTCGAAATCTATTTCGTGAGGCGATAGATATTCTTAATTACAACTCTCGTCGAAGAGAGGCTTCCTCTGTTTCTGGGTGAAGTTAACTTAATTTTTTTATTACTTTTCAGTATAAAGTTGCATAGGAGCACTATAATATGGCTTAAATTAACATACCCATTAATTTTTAGTTAATCTATGAGCTGAATATTTACATTAGAATTCATATTCGTGCGTAAAAAATTAATTAATCGAAATTGAAGGGGCGGGGTAGTGGTAAAGAGTTAACACGTATAGTTGTGTTTCTCGAAGCCCTAGTATAAGTCCTGTTTATTCTTAGCTATCTTATCCTTAGTTATCTTAGATAGATAGCGAATGATTAAGTAGGAAACGTATTTATACAGATATAATAATGGTAGGAAAAAATTAATTAACATCACATTCACTCTTTGATGAGAAATATTCACAGAAAACTTTCCTTAGCTAAGATCAGATGCTTATTAAATGATTCAATCTTAAAAAGTTGATAGTTAACATTTTTTAATTTATGACAAATCTCAGTCAATCTGATTTTCATGGTCCTGATAAGTGGGAAGTGATTCCAAGACCCCATTATGTTTATTTATGCATTCCTCGCATGTGTACATAAGTATTCGAGTGAACACCCGCCCTTGTCTCCCTTCATCCTTAAATTTGAAGGCAGTCTGATAGACTACTTGCTACACCTGGAGTTGACTCGCTCTCCACTGCGTGCATTCCTTTCCAGCACTCCGTTGTCCCAAACGTTTTCAACATACACGTTTCGTTAACTCCTCGCGTCTATTCTTTTCGGGTTCACGTCGTTGAAAGAATAAAATGTTTTCACTTCTTTCTTTTTTTCGCTGTCACTCTCGTCGTAAACGAGTCTCTGTGACGACTCCAGATAAAATCTAATGTCCGTATCCCCGTAATCAAGTTTCCAATACTACTCGTACATAGAAACGACCCATTGGTTCATAGATTAGTGCGAGTGAACTATAGCTGCTGCTTTATTTTAATTTCTCACCATTCCTATGATTCTCCAAAGAGGTTCTAACGGGGATATGAGTAGTGCATTTTAATCCTTATTACTCTATGCAAAGTTTTTCCCAGTATTCTACAAGCTGCCTATCTACACATATGTTATACATTGTGTGATATTGGATAACTATTAAATGTTCATCTTTTGATATAAGGTCGACAACATTCATAACGTTGCAGAAGCATTAAAAAAAATCAATGACTTTGATTTTGAATCTGACATGTTCAGAAGAAAACATTATATCGTTATGCAAGACGCCTATCAACATATATAGAATTGAAAATAGTAATTTCTGAAAGGATTTCATTGTTTATTTAAAATTATCTGCAATAATCAATTCAACGAGCATATATTTTAGTAGAAACATATTATAGATCTTATAAATTGAATTGCAGTGACCAAGATAAATTAATTCTATTAAATTCCTGCTGAGAAGCTTAAGATAACATTACTACCCACTAAGTAACTTCTAAGGTATTTACCTATAAACTAATTTGGAGTATTTTAATGTCTTACTCTTACTTTACTATTTATTTAATTACTATTAATTTAATTTATTACTACTTACTTATACTATTTTTAGAATTATTCAAACAAAGTTTGGAAGTTGTGTACTATTTTCCACAGTGGATTTCCTTTTTCTAGAAGCTTTATTCAAATTTTAAAAGATCATTTTTCGCCCGTCTATAATTAAGGGAATCACTGTCACAATATCTGGACAAATATTACAATACTACAGTGAATTTTCAATGTTTTCTCATCGGAAGAGGATTATATGCAATTAAAATTAGAAAGTCACAGCAAGCGCTCAATAAGTATGTATTCCTAAGTCGACTGCATTGGAAAGTAAATTTCTTAATCAATATTTTAAATTCTGGCGCATTTCCATCGAGGGATTCAAACCGTTTACTGTTACATGTAGTGTTGTCGCTTTGCCGCATGGCGGTGCTGTGGTCGAACCCTTTGGGGACACACTGCTTTCCAGGTCGACCAAAACCTTCTTTTGTTGTCCTCTTGGATTTTTTCCTCTCGACCAAACTCTCTTCTCTCCGATTTCCTCAATCCGATTCCTATTCACTCTAGATTGATGGATCCATTTTGAGGTAGGCTCTCTCCCTTATTTCCTTACTACACTAATTTCCCTTTTAAGGAATGAATGAGTGGAGGGAAAAAGGTAATTTGGTCCTTTTGGGTTGTATGGCTGGTTTCATTATGATTGGCTTCTAGCAGACCGACATCAGCTTTTTGTGTTTATGTACTAGTAATGTAACTCGATACGGAGGTTCTCAGCTGTTGTGATGATCTTCAAAGAAGCTTTTGAAGCTGATGAGGGCATTTCAGAGGGTCGGAGTAGTTTAGTTGCGATTTATGATCCTTGCATATATTTAAGCTATAGATGGTTCATAAGACAAGGAATTCAGTGAGTTAAAGGATAAATTTTCGAAGGAATTCTTCTAGGGATGCGATGCAATATTTCTATGACTTTAATGATTCCTGTTGTTTTGTTATGTTATAAGCAAGTTATGAAAGAATACATTCAGTTCATCAGTCAATATCCGTTACGCCTTGCCACAAAAGAAGAGGCATGATACGCCTATTTGACAAACATGTAATATACCAATTTCGGCAACTAAAAGTGACATACTGTTGTTTCTAATATAATCTTTCAATTTTATTTGTACATAATTAATTTTTATTTTTGCGATTTGAACTTTTATCAAATTAACACTTGAGAACAATTGGGAAATCTACTATGTACTGAATGTTTCATTAAGATGTACGTAAAATTTTTGGGCAGAGTTATACATAATTATGTACATATTACATAATTATCTATGGAAATATCGCAACATCTCAGAAAGTAAATTATAAAGACTGATACTCTAACGCATTACCTAGTCATTTATTACTCTGCTAAAACTTCGTATCTGCTTGAAAAAAATTCGTTTTCACGCTTTTCAGCTGATTTAAACCGCGCAAAGCTTTTCAGTTATCATAGAAGGGTTGAAATGTTCACTTATTATTATTATTCGACCCTGTATTAGGCAAGGTTAGGCCCGAGTGGGCCTCTCTTCCACCTAACCTCATATGATACTTTTACATAAAGATAAAAGAGAGAAAATGCGCATAAAATAAATTGTATAAAAAGGGAAGAGGGAGAAAAGAAGAAAGGGTTTAATTTACAGTACATCCATCGTTTAATTTAGTGTTGTATGAAAGGAATATTGCGATAATTTATTAAAAAGGAACATTGAACGATATATTTATGATTTTTAGTTTGTATTTCATAAGGTAAAAACACCCATATACACATTTTTTACCTTACGACTTATGAGTTTGATGTGTCTCATAATACCCTATTCAATGCCATTTACCTCTTGATTACTCGTCCATTGTGTGAAAAATGAACAAATGTTATGTTTATTTTTCCCTCTGTCTTTTTCCTTACATCCCAACTACAATCCCACTCAACATTTTTATCTACAAGGAAAAAAGAGCTCTTGTAAATAAAGAATATTTATAACCAAACGGAAAGCTATAAACAGTCCAGCTGTAATGTATACTAGAATATAGTTTTGTTTGAAGGTGTGAAACGCATGCGAAACCACAAAAAAGTTTCTCCAAGTGATAATCCCGCGTGACAATCCCTTACTTGCCTTACCTTATAACTGCAACGAAGGATGACATGTGTGACAGTGCATCGGCTTTAAGGAACAAATCCGGAGATGTCTTGGCGCAAAAAGTTAGCCGCAAATAATATCGGTTGAGAGTCAGAGGTATTGCAAAAACTACTAACATATCCATTAACTGATGTCTCACAATTTCGTGTGATGTTCAAGACATGTATCAGCGCTCAGAAATGTTTAATCTTCTCTTGTTGATAATCAGCAACTGTTACGACTTTCTGTTTGTGATCATTTCGTCTGTGAGCACTTAAGTAGATAATAACACAAAAAGATTAATGTTAAATATTCTATAGCTTAGAAGCTACAAAATTTGATTTTATGGTTCATGCGTTACCAATCAGCTTATAGATATCTTAGCTCTACAACATGCATTGCTTTAATGCTATGTCGAGTAAGTATCATGTGCATCCAACGTCGAGATAACTAGTAGAATATTGCTTTAAATTTCCACCAACTTCACAGAAATAATTGACGAAAGATGTAAGATCTTAAAAACCTTTCATTTTACAATTTTTGGTCTTATCAGAGTCATTTAAATCCTTTCATGTGAGATGGATATTATCAGCAATTTTCAAGCGTAGATAAATATAATCTTTGCAAGGGAACGACTCTCGAACTCATATCATAGGAAGTTTGTTTCAGCTCTAGCTTAAGGATACGATGTGAGTAATAGAAAAACCAGTTTGGTGTGACTTTTAGTTTCATCTCACGACTTATCATGTGGCATGATAGAAATTTGAAATGCATTTAGGATGCATAGGATTTATAAACTCATTTTCTTCCATTAAAATCCATAAAGTATTCGATAGGGCGAGGCTAAGCTCCATATTAAATTCGCTTGCTAATTACTCTTAAGTCATTATTGATTGGAGATCACGGTTCCTACTTATAGCCAGGTGCTGAGAATAACCTGAAAGCATTGCCCTTGTTAAATGTTTCAACGATTTCCTAGAAAAACTCGAGCTAATCATGAATGGAACTTTTAATGGATTATATATCCATCTCATCTACACAAACATCTCTTCAGCGCTCTTGTGAAGATAAGTAGATATCGATTCGCTTTCCTAGGATCACTTACCGAATGATTTCTAGGAAACTGCGATCACTGTTGTCGATTACAAAGGCTAGTTTTGCCATATATTTTTATACATCGTTAATATTCTGCAAAAGAGCTATATCTTAAACAAAGAAATTGATAATATTATATAATATTTTGTTAGTGATTTTTGATTATATAATAATATTTTGTTAGTAATTTTAGACTCGTCTTTTTGGAATTAATTGGTATTTCCAAGCTATTCATCTTTCTTCGTTTGAACGGAATAAAACAGAACTTGGATCCGGTGGCCTGATGATGTGATATCCTCGAATCCGATGGCGTTTAAAGAAAGTATACATACTAATATAAATATTTTTGTAAACACAGGCAAGTTTTGTTTTGTTTTATTTCGTCTAAACATGGATAAGTTCCATCAGGTATAGTAGTAATTGTTTATGTTCTTTTAATCTTTCTTTATTATGGTTTATTTTCAACCTTTCTTGATAAGAAGAATAATTCTGAATACATAAGCCTAAAATATTAAACTTTAATTTTTATATTCTGCTGAAATGTCCCATGGTATGATTTGAACTCTGCTATAAGATCTCCTCCAGCATATTCCTCGACGTCTATTTGAGATAACTCGACTAAGCCACTCAAACATCGGATAGCGGGATAGAAGAAATCAAGCTTTCATTTCTGTGAAAGCAACCGATAATAACCCTCACGAGAGACTTGCAATTCGAATGCAGGATTGAATAGCTCACCGTCTCCAATAGGTCATCACATCTCATTAGAGGTGCAATAAACCGAAACATTACAGTCCCCTGTAACTGGTTTCGAAGATCACTCAGAGCGTGATGCAATCGGGTCTTATCCCTCCAAAGCCCATCAAGTTGCCCGGCGATGTTAACAATTGCGCTCCAGCCCTCTGCAGAGAGGATTAGGCTGGGTAGAGTGGATAAACGGTTGTTGATTAGCGACTGGAGAATTGAAGTCTCCGGGGAAACTTATGGATGGATTCGAAAGGCGGAATGGACACGTCGTTAGAGTTGCCGTGTGTTGGTTGGTATATGGGATAGGAGGTGTTGAAAGAGCACGAGAATGCGGAGAAAGGGTGAGTTCGGAGCTATGTTTGAACTTCGCTGAGAGAATTGCGTTGAATAAATCATCAGGGTTAAATGTTGCATCTTTACCTTTGACCTCTTCCGAGAATCGAGCGTCTTCTGCGAATTTTGCTGGAGTTGCGACATGGTGAAGGTATTTTTTAATTCATTCGGAGGAGTCTAGAATGGGTAGGAGAGATTATCGGTGGGAATACCGAAGGAGAAAGGATTGAATACGATGGAGCGGGGGAGTTTTAGAAGAAATATCGGGGAGGAAAGATAAGCGATTGTGTGGGATGATGAATTAGTCTCGAAAGAAACTGAAATTTATCTCATCTTTTTCTCGGTGATTTTACGCGTGCGTGCATTCAGAAATACGTTCCTGAACTGGAAACGAACGTATTTTGATTAATTAAAGGATATTAATATGAAATGAACGTATGAAACGAATATCGTGATCTCGTGAGAGGGTTGTGAAAATGAGGTAGACGCAGCATAGAAGAAAAAGTAAAAGGTCAGGGCAGAGTGCTGGTGTGGAAAAATGTGATGAAAGACGGTGATAAAGCGATCTTTGATGCAGTAAGGTAATGTTCAAAATGCATTTATCAATTCTTTCATCGTTGAGCTAATTTACCGTTTGCTTCAAAAAGAAACGTTTTGTTATGGAAAAGGTGGAAAAATTATTGTTTTGATGTTTTGACGCTTAATGTCAGACGGCTAAGTGATTAAGGGGACTCCTATACACTGACGTTAATATCCCGCGAGCCGCCGTATGGCGTAAGGGGTTATGAAAACACCGAACTACCTAATTAGTTATCTGATTGGTGTACCTAATACTGTCTGGAATGAGAGACCAGAAATAGCTATTCGTCCGTGCTAAAATTTCGCCAAATCTCTTCGACGTCTCGCCTCTGAAATTGCATTCGCATTGAGTACGAGAATCACGATGTCGCCTATTTCTTAATCAGTACTCAAAAATTGATCAAATGACTTATGCCTGCACTGCATTTATTCTATTCTCAAGGGATACTCAGCCAAGGGTTCTGATAATCTCTTATACACTGCTGACGGACCTATAGTCTCCTTTAACGAAACAAGGCGCTATAGCTACTTATTTGCTTTATTTTGTTAAATTGCCGTTTACTACGCCAGAAGTGTTAATTAAAGAGGAAAACGAAAGGGGCAGAAGATCAATCATTTTTATTCCAAGAGGAGTAAAAATATATATTAAAGATGAGGACGGGAAGCGACAACCGGTGCTACTTTATCATTCATATAGATTATTTTTGTTTGATTGTTTTTATTCACGTCGACGATTTTACTCAAAACAATTTATTGAGTTACTAAATCAATTTTAATTTTTTAATAAATCAAATTTTAGCAACCTTTAAGGAAATTGTCCTAAGAATCCCCCACGTGACATGTTTGCGGATCCGTCCTTGGTAAAAGGGTGACCGGTAATAAAGTTATGGGGAAAAAAGTAACGGAAGAAGTCACGATTTATTTATGGTGGCCGGCAATAAATTCCCAATTTGGCTAGCAAATACGAGGAGAGGATATGAATGACCATACATTTGAGTGAGAACTTTGAGCTACCTTTCGGTTTCCCTTAGTAGCTGTTGGAATTGAGTATTTTTAAAGTCTGAAATTCTTTTGGGAATAGTATCATTAAGAGAATTATGAAATTGATCTTCATACTGTTTTGCATGAATTTTTGTCTCCTTTTTATAGCGCGTTGGCTCTTAGAGAAAGCGGTTTCGGGTTCGATTCCCGGTGCAAGACCATGTATGCGTTATTATATCAACCGTCGAATTACTTTCAAAATAATCACTACCAATCAAAATAAGGGGAAAATGTTTCTGCTAATCTGCTAATTACAATTACTGGAGTAATACATTGCATTGAATATCAGTGAGCAGAACAACACCTGTCGAATGTGGAGAAAGTTAAAAAAAACTTACCAAATACCAACTAACCCTCTTATTAAAGAAATATGGAGAAAATTTGCTGACAATCGTTTTTTCTGTGACTTCTTCCTATTTATTTTCAGTAATTTTTCTGCGAATTTTTTCTGTAACTTTTTCCAGTGACTCTATTACCTGGATTCGGTAGAAACGACTCACGAAATGAAGCCAGAGAATTGGAGAGAGAAAAGAGGGATAGAGAGAAAGAGAGAAAAAAAGGAAAGAGAGAGAAAGAGAGACAGAGAAAGAAGAAGAGAGACGGGTGCGTTGGTAACGAAGTATGAGTGAGTTTATGTCTCCATCTCCGAGGCCTGCAAAAACCAATATAACTTTCAAGGCCAGAAAAAAGCAATTTTTGCCTCGGAGGAGGGTTGGCATTTTGATGGTGGATGCAATATTGCGTGGGTGGAAGGGAAAAATACAGAGGATTAACGGAGTGGGAGGATAGCGGTGAAAAAGGTTTTAAGGCTGTAAAGTTGAGGGAGCAGTTAAAATAGCAGAACCAAGGAAGAGGAAGTGGCTTGCGAAGGGACAACGTTATTTAAGAAAAAAAGGACAATGACCGGAAAAAGTAGAAAGTTTGGGAATGATGTGACGCGATTCTACTTCCTCAAATCGGGAGAAAACCGTGAAATAAACAAAGAATCTGTTTAGGACGGCTAAATGACTGTTTGACCCCTGAGGGAACCAAACGTAGGTAAAAATTGGAGCTTCTCTTCTTAAGCGATTTTCCCAAGGGAATAGGCTCTTTCCACAAAAAATATTCTCTTTGAAATTGTAACAGAAATACAATTCTAGGCACCCCTAGGACATCTTTGCACTCTCTTCAGTGACGCCTTTGTAAGAGAGTAAGCGTGACGTTCCTTTATTTTTTTACGATAGACAGAAAACGGCTTATTTACTGCAGATGTTGTGATGTACTACTAATGGGATTCAAAATTATGTTTTTACTTCTGTCTGTGATACCTGCCTCTTCCGCAAAAAAACAATATGTTGAAGATTGCAATTTTCATACTATCTCTTGAAAAATACAATTTATTTTGCCCTCCAATTGATTTGAATACGAAATAAAATACAAAAAATTATTAAAGCGATACGCAAGATATTATTTATCAAGATATGAGATGGAGCGATGGAATTCTCGGGTAATTCAGGGGTTTTAACAACATTTTTAGTAAGCTAAAATATTAAAATGCCGCTTCCTTTATTCTCATTTAATATTAAAAAGTGATCCACCAAGTTCAATGTTTTTTCATGAAATGCATATTTCCAAATGACTGGATTAGGTGATGAGCAGAAAATTACGAAAATGGCGTTTATCTAAATGAAGGTTGTATACTATACATTCCACTAGTACTTGGAGGGTGAATATTTTATGAAGAAACTGAAAAGATAAATTTTATGCAAATTTTAGCGATCTGAATTAAAACAGAAGTCGAAAATAATTTAAAATAGGATATTAGGATCAATGACAAATTATAAATTGTATATTGAAAGGTGGATTTCCATAAAATGAAGGAGAGACATGAAAGTATGGAAAAAATTATTTTACGTGATCGATTAAAATTTGTTTTGTCTTAGAATCTGCAAATTATTAGTCAGTGAACAGAAGCAATCAAATTAAAATTGAACTGTTCTCAATTGCATTTTCTTAACAGAACATCCCTGAATTTTGGCTGATAGCCGTTGTTTTAAAATGATAACAAAATAATTTTCGAGGAACGCGATTAAAATTGAACTACTTCGAGTAAAATTTCTTACGACGAAAAGAAAACAAAAATTGTCTCCTATCTCATTCATCTCTGAAATCCTCCGTCAATTTCTTTTTGCTCAGTGCCTATATTTCTTCTCGCAGAAAGATATCACGCGGGTTTCATCTCTCCCCACGGCGACCTTATAGCTCCATCAAACTGACAGAACAACCGCCGAAAAGTAACGTTTCCGGCAGGCAGTAAGTCGAAAAAATATCTCCACCATTTATTTTAAGGCGCAAGAACCAACCACCTCTCTCACTCGATGCTACCTTTCACCCACACATTACCATAGCGTGTGCTCTTGCTCTTTTTTGTTCCGCATTCCACGGGACGCCTAAAACGCGCGGGAAAAAAACTCGCAGAAACCGGAAGAATTTTTCCCTGGCACTTCTCGGCTAGAGTGGCGTCGCCAATTCCAGGGTATATTGTCGTCGCTGTAGAGTCCATGGAAGGAGGATGCGGAAAAATAAACGGGAAGGGAACCTTACAGCTATGCTTCCGAAACACCTTAAAAACCCTCAGAGAAGGACCTTCCTTCCGCTTTTTATTGTTTTTTTCCTCCCTTCGGTCCCTTTGACCATTCCGCGAAACACAGGGATCTCCTAACGGGAAAGGGACAAATTGGCATAGAGGAGTGTTTTCACGAAGAGCGGTAACGCGCCCCAATATCTCTTCCCACACTCCAAACAATGGTTGAGGTGAATGACCAAAGTCGGTGGAGAAGGTTGTAGACGAGGGTTTAAGATAAGAGAGGTGTGTGGGTGGGCAGTGAAAAAAGGGGGCGCGTGGGAGGGAAGCGTGAGTTGGAAGTATGAGGGCGGAGGCCTACATAGAGAGAAAAGAAAATGTGAACGGGAATCGTAGGCTTCGACTTGGAAAATGTCACATTGTTTCAAAGAGGGCACATCATTTCGGTATATTCGAAATTTGGACCTGTTTTTCCTAGAGGAAAAAGCACGACTAATCTAGCATATTTTTTGAGCGTAATAAATTTATAGATTAAAATTGGGGCACAAAATTCTGACTTCATTAAAATTCGAAATGGTATTCTTCTAGGTGGTTGTTTCAACGTTACGTTTTCACGTTGAATTATAGATAATTCATACGTCAAACAATTGTTAGGGGCAAAATAATCTTCTTTTCTTTACTGAGAGTAATATGAATAAGAATTTTAGAATTTTTGGACTGTAGTACTCTTAGGAGAAGCAAAGGGCCTCTTTTCCGTTGTTTTAAAAGGGACTGAAAGCTATTCCCTTCTTGCTCCTCCTAGAATAGGGACATGGACACCTGCCGACCTGGAAATATATTTTTCTCCTCTCTGAATCTTACTCAGGCTGAGGATTTTTTACTCACGCACTTCACTACAATGATACATATATTCGTAATTTTGTTCAGATGTGCTGTTTTCTGCCGGGTATCGATCCATAGTATTTTTCATACAAGTTTCCGCACTAGCCCAACCAAAAAAAAATTAATTTCAGTTTCGCTCATTGTGCCAACGTCAAACCAATTTGAACCAGTTATTCTCTGATTCGGCCATTTATATTTTATCCTTTGTTTCAGTATTCCTATTAAAACTGTGTCAGAGAGGACAAAAATAGAATAAAGAATCACAGCTTTCCTGCTACTAACGGCGGATAAATAATTAAACCTCTGTATAATCTTTGCGACAAATGAAACCGAATTCCTCTATTATTCTACAATCTTAAACAGTGTTATACTAATTTTATGAACATTAACATGATTCGATTAATTTAGTAAATTAGTGATCAGTAAATTAATTATATGATGAATTACTTAATTAGTTTTGGTTATAAGAGAACTTATATGCAATATGCCGTAGAAATTTATTGTAGTTAATTGAATAACGAAACGAAAATATTATTTTCATCTCTTTAAATTTGTATTCGACTTTTGATTAGATTTATTCCATTTAAGTTTTGCAGATATAATTTCATTTTGAAATTTTGGTCTAATAAAACATTAATTTGATTCCATTCGAAATTTCGAATATTCGCCCACATCTAAAATGATAATTTATATTGTTGACTGTCAAAGTAAGAGAAGATATTTGTACATACAAAATGTAAATTATTTCTAAGTTCAATTTTCTGTCAGCAACTGGTTCTCGTACAGTGTGGAATCACATTAAAATGCAAATAGTCCTTCACTGATTTTTCTTATCTATTCTTTTCTTACTTTTCTTATCTTTTCTAAACTTATCTAGCTGCTGATAACTGTATACCGTCATTTCTCTTCTGTGTTAAGAATGTTCTAGCGGAGATTAGAGACATAGAATAAATGAAGCGTAACGCGTTAACAGCTTACAAATTCCAAACGTAATTTATATCTTTGTGCTTGTGAGAATGGTGTTGTCATTCTAAGTAAGGATAAAATCACATTCAAATCTGCTTCAGTTTACATATTTCTGTTTCCAGGTGGTAGGGCTGTGAACACCGAATGATTGAGCTACTTTTCTTTTTATCCTGCTTCAATCGCTTATTGTTCGTGATATAATTTCTTCGTGTCTAGGACGTGTTTCTCATCTTCATTATCGATTTTTAGATATTTTCTGATTTGTGGAATCTTTTATGAAGTATTTTAATTTCCAAACTTCGTACTTGCGTCTTCACTCAAAGCATTGCGAAAGCATATAAATGTACCACTACTTTCTAAGTGAAACCTCATTATATAATCAAAACATATTAAAGAAGAAGAGAATACTTACGTCTGCATACACGATAGAGAAAAATCTGAAACTAGTTGTATACAATAATCAACAAATTAATATTCTGTAAGGATCTTTCTTTCAAGAAATGTTTCCATATCAATAAAGAAATATATAACTAGAATTAGGTTACAGTTTTCTTAATAATATATTTTACATGCAAGATAATGAAATTTCAACTTCTGGAAAATTTTTATGATTTCAGCTCCTCACTAATTGTTAGCTTAACCATTAATCCATTTCTAGCAAAAGGGTAGCCCATTCCTAAGTGTACCGCCTATATTACAAATGAATATTTTACACCATTTTGTCTTATGCATTATAGGTGTTTTCATTTCAATACTTATAAACGAAAATAATTCATTTCTAGAGCCAATTATAGAAAAATAGAGGGATGAGGTAAGAATTTAAGGAGCTTCATTCAAGTGTTCTGGAATAACTTCACTCATTTAAAGTTTTTCGTTGGATACATAAAATTTGCACTCGCAGAAAGCTCTCTTCAATCGGACTGTTTGAAAACTATTGCGGGACTGAATCATAAAATCAACTTTTATTTCCTTCTTGATCGAGAGACCAGTTTCCAAAGGAACGTCATTAAAATCGGAGATCGAAAGCATAGATACGAAGTTATGAGTTTTTTCATTAAAGATGCATCTATCAGCTTTTAAAGGTTCTGATCCTCTGCATGTGAATTTAGTCTTAAATTCAAGTAATAAACCATTGTTCCGAGTAGAGGCTTCGTCATTGTAACTAAACACGGATGTGCTCCTTAGGAACCTATATACAATGACATTTCTCCATATCCTATTCCGAGAGACTAAGATTCATCAGGTTTAGTAATCAATATCGGATGTATTCCTCGCGGTTTATCTTTTCTTTTTCTTGAAAGTACTTCGTCGACTAGAATGAAAATTCCTTAGCATCACGCTCGGTAACGCATCTTCACTGACCTTTCCTCGAATACGTGCGAGAGATTTCCTGCGATTTTTCTGATCGAAGTAATGATAATTTATTTCCAAGTCTTGTTTGACTATTATCCTACACCTATTCTTCTATCAATAATTTTCAAGCAAGAGAAAGGATAGGCTGAGTATAAACTGATTCACTCTGCATCCTGGTTCGTGCATTTACTGTTCAATTATTGATGGATATATTGCGTATATTTACTAGGAAAGGAATGTTTTTTCAAAACCAGTGGCTAAAATCGTACAATATCCAGAGGCAATTTACTCACCAAAGTCGGTATTTTTTGCCTGGCTTTTGGCATAATATCTACTTCTTACCTCATAAATTACTGATGTAGATTACTTCTTACCCATCTGGCTTATTCAAAACCTCGATCATATTTCCATTAAATTAAAGCAAGTTTTATGGCAAACGCTATGATCTTTTACTAGTAGCTGCTATTTTCCACTTTTTAAAAGAGATTTTTCATCGATCGATTTACATTCAGTTCCTCTTAATCACGGAAACGCGAGTTTGCCAAGATGGCAAGGCCATCTGAGATTTCTGAGATTGGACTACTTCGTATCATATTTTAAGGGAGTTCTTTGAATATTCTTAAAATATTATACAAACTACCTGATTACCTAGAGGTCCATATAGTTCTTTCAATTGGTTTTAGCAATCAAAGACCTTTTCGTATTAACCCAGTCTTGATTTTCATTAATTATAGGAAACATATTGACGAACGAAAGAGGTCGTTTAACCGTTGAAAATTTAAGAAAAAATAAATTTTGTTGTTTTTTCTTACATTCATGATTATATCAAAAATAAGCCGAAGGTGATAAAAATCAATTAAATATAATAAAAATTTGAACAGAAAATGAACAATTCTGAGTAGCAAAATACACTTTCAACATAACATGAAAGTTTATTTTCCATTTTCCTTGCTATTTATTTAATTTAATTGATAAAAATTTTGCCCGTGCTTGATTTTTCGTAGTTATTGATGCATCGAATAATTTCTTTCAAACATTACTCCATACACTCATTGTTTCTCAATTCTTTTTCGATAATTTTCTGTGCCTCCGGGAAATATTATCTCCGGGAAATTAGATTATCCGGAAATCTGCTCGGAAGAAGGTGCCAACACTACTATACATCCATGCGGAGTTGCTTTTACTTCTTTCCTCGCACTGAATGCCTTCCCATTCCACATACATTGTAAATACCTTCGGTCTGCATTAAAAATATAAATTTGCATTTCGGAAGCATGGTGAAATTTTTATCATGTTACAAAGGAATCAAAAATATCGTTTTCTCGTTGATATCCATGGCGGAACGATTCCAGCCTCTGAAGCTTCATCTTATCTCAACACAGAAAAATCATCCAGTCCACCAGCTTTCGTGTATAGTTGTTCAATTTTTCCAGAATTTAAAGGAAGTGTAGTGGAATGACCAATATAGATTTCACTCTTCGTTGCATTCAATTAGTAAGAGACAAAAGAAAATGCAAGTAGTCAGCACCATTATTACATAAGTAGCTTTCATATAGTATTATTACTGCCACGGATAAGACTAATAAAAATCCAGTTAAATACCATTCATCGTGAGAAAAAAATTCACCAGAGATTTATGGTTTTCATTATCATTTAATTTCATTAATTGTATGTTGGTATTAAACGGTAGTGGAAACCGTAAATCTCTGTTGAATTTTTTCTCACGATGAATGATGTATCAAAGTTGCACAAAGTGAAGACTGATGTGGTCGGTTATAAATTAAATTTCTCTCTATTCTATGACAAAAGAATAAGGAAAAACTTCCACTTACAAATTATAGTATCAGGAATAAGGATTGAGTAAAAACCTTTTATACCAATAGTTGAATGAAATTAGAGAACTGCAGGAAAATTCTTTGGCCGACCCTTTGGCTTTGCGTCCTGAAGATGGCTTTGCTTTCGTCCGTATAGCTTGCCTAGTTCATACGTGATCTGTTCATGTAGATGTGTTACAGGACCCGCGCTTTTCCTAAATCGCTCCAAATAAACGAACCACTTCTCGAAGCTTCCAGCTCCATATACCCAATAGGATACATTCTTAATGCAACAGAGTGTTTAAGTAGTAGAAAAATCTTGAAACGAATCTATTACTCTCTGTTCTTAATAACCTCCAATCCTCCATATGGGCGGTATTGGCTTATCTTCATCAATATAGCACTATTTTTGATGTATCTGTAATCGATAGGAGTGGAATAATGAAGCCCGAAATATTAAAAAATAAATTGTGATGGATTTTTGAACTTTATTCTTTAGAATTTCGAACTTCCATAAAATGATTTCATAAGTTCTATGATTCTTATAAAATTACTTGAGAGTGCTTACTGCGTGAGAGGAAAGGAAAGTTAATTACGAGTATATTGATGAATCCTTTATCAGGAAGATAGAAATGGAAGTATGATAGAATAGGTAAAATTATTTTTTCCACCATGCAGAGTAGATATTATTGATTGATGCGAAGTATGCATTATAATATTCACTAATTTCAATCATTTCTACAGTACCCTGCAAGCCAAAAATTGAAGTGATTTAGAGAGTTTTATGAATGAAGCGATTGTCCCATTTCTTTAGTTCATTACTATCGCGAAGCCTCCGAGAAAAGGAAGAGTTCTTAAATTGATTGTTCGTTCTCATTTTACTTTCATCGACGGGCAGTCAAAATATCACGGAGTTCGTATAATTCTTATTAAGTTATCTCTTACTTTTTCTGAAATTATATTACGGTCACCATCAGGTTTCTAATCTTCTTTCTTCTGAGGATGTCCAAGCTCTATCGGAGAGTATTTATGTAACGTTTACTATTTGAGCAAAGTAATTTTCAGTAGGACAAATAGCTTTGCATTGAATTTCCTCGCGAGTACAGACTCCATCCTTAAAATGAGCATCCCATAATTTCTTCATATTACCGATGAGTCTTTACTGAAGTGGCATCTGTCTATAACTTTTTCATCGTATATACCAACTATTTATAAGTAGATATGTAATCAGTATGAGAGTATTCAAAACAAACTAAACGCAGGAAAGAGAAAGGCTCGTCACTGATAGAAATATTGTTCGAAAAACGGATGAAAACAGAAATGTTTTCTTCCAAAGCACTTCACTAATGTTTTCTAACACGTTGTTATGTTCAATAGGTAGCATTTACTTTCTAAATAAGAATACTCTAACCAAGCAACCTAATTACATTGGATTGGGGAGACGGGCAAATGCTCTTGGCCCCTCTTGATGATTTTCCTAATTAATAAATTTGAATTCTACATCTACATCTACATAAGTACCCTGCAAGCCGCCTTTCGGCGTGTGGCAGGGGGTGCAAGCACCAGGACTCTATTTGCCCAGTCGATTATTTTCGCGTATTGTTCTCGGAAAAAAAGAATTCTTGAATCGACTGGTTTTAGCATCTATTTCTCTGATCTTTCTCGCTGTATCAGAACGGCCTATATAGCAAGGAGGGCGCATAATATCGGCTACATCTTCTATGAACGTGCTCTGTCTGAATTTATCAAGTAATTTAAATCTGTGATTGAGCCTTCTTTCTTCTAAAGATTCCCATCCTACCTCCTGAAGCAGAATTGCGCAGAACGAGAAACTCGATAAAAAAGTAATCGAAAAGTGCATTTACGATAGTTGTACGTCGTTTCAAATTTACAACAACATGACATTTTTAACAGTTAATCGAAGGAAATTGAGGCACTAATGAAGTTACTTTAAGATAGGCGTTTGAAAGTGTTATTTTAAACGCTCCATCCCCAGAAACGATTCAATTAGTGCCTGAATGAAGGCTTCTGATTTCCGTATGTTTGGATTTTTCTATGAAAGTATGTGACATTGAAATACCATAATGCATTAATAAATGACAAAGAAGATCAGCGAAATGTTGTATATGGAGCTCTTCATATTCTCATTTGTTTTTCTTCTTTTGCCGGTATCTCGAGGTACATACACTTCGGTTTTCATTGTGATTGAGATCCTACCGAAACAAATTCATGCCTTTGTAAATTTATTTCCTGGTACACTTTAAGTGCAGAAACAAATTTAGATACTTACGCAACTCCACGGAAAATATTTAGTGTACGAACTAGTTTCGATTGATTTCAGCGGCAATAACCTAGAATTCCATCAAATTTTGTTAGAGAAGGTTGATATCACTAATATATTTGATTATGTCTGATTAAAAGAGGACAATATCTCACGGAGGATTACTTAATGATTGAATTCGTATTTTTTCTTAGAATTTCAATGTTAAATAATTTGAATGTTGGCCAGTTGCCTCTCAAGTGCAGCCTGGAGGTTTCTTATGCAATCTCCTGATGGAAAAAGGGCTCCCCGGGTATAGGTGTTTTAGATCTTTCCAGTTCCTTCCACTTCTTTCCTCATTCACATCGTCCTTTTATTCCATCTTCTGGTACTTCTTCCAGCGACTTTACCCTAAACCCTCTTAGAATAGCGGGCGACATAGCTCGTTATCGCCCATCCCGCTTCTCCTACAGCACCTTTTCCCTTCGATTCCCTCAGCACCAACTACGATGTGTACCTACAAACAACCTCAATAAAACCCCCGTGTCTTCCCTACTGCACACACTCCCCACCGCCCCATTCCCTCACTCCCCCACCTCCACATGGTCGTGCGAGAAGAGCGGGATGGAGGCGAACCGTTATCCTCTGGTGCGGGTGTGTGGAGGATCCTTTAATGGTGGAGGGGAGAGACTATCTCTATGTGAGTCTGTGGGTCTCTGTGTGCGAGGATGACCTCGGCCCACTGATGATGATGCTCTGGAGGGGAGAGTTATTGGCGGAGAGGATGCGAAAGAATGGCCGAGAGATTGAATTGTGAGCGAGGGATGAGGTAGAGAAAGGTCAATAGATTGAGGGGGACGAAAGTGCACGGATGAGGAGTTAACATTTTGCGCGAATGGGAAAGTTTGTTTCGCTTCGAAGGGGGAGGTTCTAGGAATTGGATTGAAGTTCGCGTGCCCCACTTCGGGACTTTCTTTGCAGGTTGGCTGAAAATTACAGTGATGCCGCTGAAAATTGCAGTGAGTGGAGGGTCGAAATCGCTTCATAACTGTATCTCCGATTTGGAGATACAGTTTGGAGATATTTGCTCATCTCATAATATTTATGTCCTATTCTGGCGGTTTGTACTCCTTGAATTATGACATAATTAACACGGTGTTGGACATAAAATTGCATAAACGAGGTATATGCAGTGCATATAATGAAGATAATTAAATTATCAGAGACACTGAAACTTATTTTCATCATTAACGCATGGTGCATCATAAAAATATGGTCCAAGAGATGAGTAATTAAATATTTAAATTTTATTTGTGTTCTTTTTGTCAATTTGAAAATGTCTATTCAGATTTTGGAGAGAA
Organism: Pachydiplax longipennis; assembly: GCA_036926295.1. Taxonomy (NCBI): domain Eukaryota; kingdom Metazoa; phylum Arthropoda; class Insecta; order Odonata; family Libellulidae; genus Pachydiplax; species Pachydiplax longipennis. Next base: position 15,561,738 of record JAVFKF010000001.1, on the reverse strand, counting down.
TTAGAAGAAATGATTGGAGAAAATTAGTAACGAAATAGAAGTATTAAACATATGACATCTGAGTGTAAATCAAAGGAAAGATCGAAGAAGGAAAAGAGGCAAATTCGATTAGAATACATACCAGTTGACTCCAAGCTCCAAGAAACCAAAATAACTGAGTATGATAAAAAACTTTTCGTTAGACATACTTTAGGGCATACTTTGAGGATAAACGTGATATATAAGACAGGAAGACGATTTTATATTGGTAAAGGTAATATCAATTACAGAAAATTTCCGTAATGAATGGTGAAGATAACAGTACAGTTCGGTGATTGCAACAAGTTAGCACTTTCAGCCCAGCTGAAGTGACCAATATAGTATGGCGTAGATTTATTGGAGCATAATATTTAGATTTTAATAAAGAGAAACCGACTTATCTTTTTTTATAACTTCTGTGGCCAACGTAAAATATATAACATATCTAATATATAAAAAGGGATGTTGTTTGGCCAAGAGGAGCTTTAACTAAACTGGATTCCAATGAAGATGAATCAGTAAAGCTCGATAGAATAATAAAATATGATGGTTAATAAGAGTTTAATTAGTATTACATAAAATTAGTAAATTATGAGAATTCTTTCTTTCATAGTTAAAGATAAATGGGAAACGTTGGAGATTATTCACTAGGAAAAGATTTCCTGTTTTCTGGTTTCCCTCCTGTATATTCCAGTAAAAGTAAAAGAGCGATAAATCTAGATGGAAATGATTGGGACTTTTAGAAAGAGGTGGGTAGAAAAATAGAGCTCGAGTATTATGAAACTCTATGGGATAAAAAAGACTTCAATGATGTTGATGACGTAAATTCACGAGTTATAACTCAGAAATTTGCTAATTAGTAATTTCTAATATAGTACTAGTCCTCTCACCCCTTTATTTGGAATGATGAACTCGAAAAATCACATTATGACACCTATACTTAAGAAAAATTCCAGAAAAATTTAAATAATAGTAATATTTTCATTGGCATAGAATAGTTCGAAGAATTGTTTTATGGAGATTTCAATGAGCGACTTGGAAATTCTTTAGTTAATATTTATGGTAAAACAGTTCACTTAACTAGAGAGTAAATTCAGAAACGATCCTTTGCACCTTAGAAACTCCGCATTTTATAAAAAATTAGGATAACAGGATTCTGAACTCTTTAAAACAGGCAGGATATAAAAAGCACCAAATGAAGGCAGATGTTTATACCGGATACCTTACCTTACGGACAGGAGGCCTTTGTGATCCCTACTTTATTTCCTGCTCACCATCTGTTGCGGAGAACCGCAATCTTTCCGCTATGCCATTGATATATTCGTTCTTCAAAATATATTTCAAAACATCAGCAGTCCCGGATGGAAATTGTCGGAAAATGAAGTTGTAAAATAACTGAATGCGTAATCTGGCGTACACATTTTCTTATTTTAGGGCATGCTTGTTTGTCGAGCTATTATGCCCACATTATGGCCGATGATGGCAATTCTTAGAGTGTTGGTGAATGAGAAATAATATTTAAGTAATGAGTATTAAAAATAAGTATTAAAATTATAAATATTAAAAGTAAATATTAAATATTGAAATAATAAATATTAAAATATTAAAAATTAGGTAATTGTTAAAATATTAAAAATTAAGTAATTGTTAAAATATTAAAAATTAAATAAATATTAAAATATTAAAAATTAAATAAATTTTATATGTTGAAATAATAAATATCAAAATAATGAGAATTGAAATAATAATGTTGAATCTCAGAAATTTATTTTAAATTATTTTTAATGGCAGTGTGAGATTTTACAACCAAGAGCACGTGCAGCTTGTTTTTTTTCGGTATTTTTTTTAGGAGGAAGCGTGCTGCGAAGAATACCAACAGGCTCTCAGGTGATCTGAAAAAATTGATTGGTTTAGGGTATGAGGAGATCCAAAAGACAGGAAGAGAAGAAGCGGCAGAGGCGTAGGTTTCAGGTCCCGAGGGTGGGCGCCTACGTGACCCAAGTGGAGGGAGTGGTAGGGGATGCGTTAATGGCATCACAGTCAGTTGTTGGAGTGCGGGCGTGAGCTAGTTGCTAAGTGGAGACGAAACAGAGTGAGCCAAAGCAGGTGTGAGAGGATCGCGAACGAGTGGGCACGATCTCACGGCATCCGATATGCGTAACTTCTTGAATCGACAAGAAGGTCGCTAGCAAGGACATTGAATTTTTGGATGCCCCAACAAAATAAACCCTCATTCCGTTTTTACTTTTGCCAGAAGCAAAGTGAGTGTTAAGTCCGTCAATATAATTAGAAGCTTTCGTAAATGCATGTTCGGAACTCTTTGAACTTTGATTTGATTTGAAAATTGAAATATTTCTAGTTTTAATTTCGGTCTTTTTCACTTCCTGAAATTGACGTATGCATTTAAACAGTCATTTATCCTAGCCTCGTTTATTGTAAGTAGTAGTCTTAAAAGATTGGAAATCAAAATAAACATTTTTGCGCATTGAAATCGATTAAGAAAGGAGTCTAAACTGATTACATCAGATGATGATAGAATAGGCTAATAAAGCATTTGTGAACAACTACATATTTTTTTCTACGGTGGTAAAGAGGTTCTTAGTTTTATGTGAAAGCAATAATCTATCCTTTATAAAAAATAAAACTTTAAATAATGCTTCATAGGAGATTTAAAGAGGCATTGTGAAATATAAACATTTCGAATTCGAAAAATATAAACGAGTTCGAAATACCTGTCACTCTCCCAAGAGTAACAAAAAAAGAAAAATATATATTTAAATATTTCTCATTCCATAACTGATTATTAGAAAAATTGTTTTCTATATCACGATCCATGAATGTTTTATGGCGATGCTCAGTTGATAAATATTATATTACGTACGGTAATGTTAATTCTATGCATCCGTTAATACAGGAGGTACGGGTGGAAATTACGCAATGAAAAAGGAAAATGAAATTCAAGTAGTTAATATTCTCAGCTAAAGCAAAATACTGGAAAGATTTACGTAACAGATCCCCATACAAGTTAGCTAAAGCAAGATTCACCGGTAAATTTACCGTAATCACAGCCATAACTGAGGATTTATGTATCATCAGAAGGAGCGGATGTCATTGCCAGCAGAAAGAGCATGATATCGGACATTCAAGCACGCCTTATGAACCTAACCGAGAACAATTTACACCGCGGTCGCGTTTTAACTAGACATAACATTCCACGAGGAATACACCTTACTTTTTTACCGTTATGCGCTTTTTTCTCGTGTTATTCCCGGTGCAGTATTTTCTTCCGCCCTTCTTTCAGGTCCCCACATGTTTTAACCCGAACATAAAGGACTTAAAGCGGCAGATTCTAAGGCGCGACCGCCGATCGCCGGCAACTTATTTGAGGGAAAGACAGGCGGTCATTCGTTATGAGGCGTCTATAGTGACCGCCGCCACATTTCTCCAAGGTATAGCTTTTGTTTATGGGTCACCGGGAACTGGACAGAACCTCTTCCCAGAGCAGTGTGTCCTTCCGCATTTTTCCACCCACCCTCTCTCCACCGCTCTCTACCCCTGGGACAATGCGGAGAAGCCCCTCTTCCTCTGAGCTACACACTCCCGCCTAAGCATAACTGTACTTTTGGAGCAGTGGGCCAATCCCGGAGAGCGGCTGAGTGGTGAAGGGTTGCAGGAGGATGGGGGAGAAAAAGGGTAGAAAGAGAAGTGAATCGGAGGGGAGGGTTGAACGGCTGCTCCATACGAAGGATGTAGGGTAAGATTTCAGCAGCTTCGGATACGCGATTTATTAGAGCAGTGGAATTAAAAGGCTCCATCTTGGGATGTTTCTATTATTGACTTTTGATTGTTTGGTCGTAATTATGGTATCATGTCGATTATAATAAAAATGAGATTTTTTCGAAAGGTAGGAGGGTTAAAAGGTAATATTTGGCGCACTTCGCTATCTAAAGTGAAGTTTTTTTCCTGTCACACCTGGTTCTGGATGTGGATTTTGTAACCCTGCTTTATCATATGAAGAAATAATGTCTTTTTTAAAATATTTAGTCTGGATAGCACGCAATTTTTTCATGTCTTTTGTTACAATTAAATTCATTATTTACACTATCTAATCATATGATACTTAGACTGGAGAAAGGTACAGAAGATATTAATCACATGAATCTTGATTTATACAAAATTTGGCATATTTCTCTGTGAATTATTTGAAATTTTCCTTTGCTCAAACTATACCTAAATATATAATTTTCATATAATCAATATTAATCTTTAACATTGTATCTCAGTTTACTCTCTTAAATTTTAAGATGATTTAAAAATTGATTTTTAAAACGCAATCTACATTTTCTTTTGTAGTTTATAACTTTATAATATAAATTATCAGGTTTAATAATTGTTAGAAATGCGTGGAAAAGTTGGAACAAATTCAACCGTTGCTTTGTTGCATTCTTTCTAGTAATTACAGTTTACCCGCATCAGGTGATGTATTCTAACAAAAAACTTGTGAAGTTTAATTGGCATTTAATAGGATTTAACCTCCTCTTACGATTAACCTCCATTGCCTCAATTATTAGCGAATCGTTTCTTTCTGAATTTAAACGCTCTTAATAGTTGTCATCTGTTGGTAGATATATGAACTGTAGATCAAAACAGGACGTCTGACGTTCATTTGGATTCCTTATTCGTGCTTTTCCAGGTATTATCTGTCATTCAATGAAAACTTTATTTGTAAGAAAAATGTTAAGTGCTTCGCGTTCACATTTGTTCCGTGGAAGGAAACGAAGAATTTTCTTTGATTTAATTCCCCGAACAAGACAATGGGAAGTCGTGAATATATTATGTGTCGATTTTTATAACCTTGATTTTATCTTCGTTAAAATGTTTCGAGTTATGAAACCAGCAACGTGAGTAACCCATTCGTAAATTACCTTCATCGTAATGGTCTTATCTCTGAAATAGGAAGGATATGATTTTTACCTCGAGTTCATTTCATATTTGATGAGCCCGTTACCGTTACCGATAATGGTCCGGTTTTTTGCCTTCTTCCGTTCCTCTCCTGACTTTTATTATCGTGTTTTCCTTATTTTCTGGTCGGTTTGAAAAAAATGTTTCCACATATCCAGTCATTGCGACAGAAATATAAGTGTCAACCCCGTGTAACGGAACCTTTGGAGGTCCGTTTGTAACCATTTAACGTAACGTGACCGATGGGAGGGGAGCACTGTTGCGTGCATTTTAACGGTGCCGCTCGTGACTGCTTAACCTAATCTACGTGAGGTAACGAATGCATTCGCCAGACATCTGTTCCTTTGTTTTCCTTTGTTCGCTATACGCGATAAATGTCGCGGCGAGCATGCAGCTCATCTCTCATCCATCTTCGTTCGCGGTGTGTCTATTTGATAGTTAATTAATATTACCTTTTCCATTACATTTATGCTACGTAAATCACTCATTACTGTCACCGAATTTGCCATTTTCCTGTTGTTTCCTTTGCTTTCCCACGACACTTATGAAGAGATTACGTAGAGTGACATGAATATAATCTTGCATTCAAATGTTCTACTAAAGGACTCTTACTATTGATAAGACTCCTAATTTTTCATTTCACTTCCTGATATTTTAGTACTTTGAATGTTATGTGTATTATGTCAAATAACTAATACGGTTGATGAAAACTCTCAGCTTCAGTTATCCATAAAAGCAGATTTCGATGCTCTATCTTCACCGAGTGATTTCTTTTCTTTTAACTCTAAGAATGTTTATTAATGCATTGGAGTAAAATTGGCTCTCCACACAATTAAGGTTACTATCGATAGTTACTTATTGCTTAAGATCTCAATTTCTGAATGTGGTGGTAAGTTTTTACTTCTGCTTTTCTTGGCACATTTCCCAACAGGTTATCACTTACGCAATGCAATCTTAATGGGTTCAATTTTAGTTGTATCAGTACATTGATGTTTATTTTATTCAATTATAATCTGTATAATATCAAGCTAGATTATATTTACCCTCAGGTTGGTCCTATGTTCTGCTTCATATATGAACTTAATTAATTGCCAAAAATTATGTGAATAAGTATGGAATCCCGAGGATTTGGCTTGTTATCACAAATATATAATAAGATGAATTCCATACGATAAAAAGATTAAGAATGTAGTATTCTGGGTAACGAACCTAACGGGGTTAATTTTGTCTGAAATTAAGTGTGAATAGTAATATAATTCAGTCGAAACTAACTACAGGGTTTAGTCCAGTCAGCAGGATACAGCTTGTAAGATTACCATTAGGGAAAATCTTTCACGAGTGGACAAAGCGAGAAAAGTCTGGTGGAATATTCCTTAAGAGATTACGAGTAACACCGACAGCCGAAAAACATATTTACAGCTTCCTGGAATTTCCACAACTCGGACCACCACGAAATTCCAGCTTCGGCGCATACCAATGCAAAACAAAAGCAGGACAGTCCGTGAGGTGCGGTTTTGAGCTCGGAAGATGAAACTAGCCCGCTCCCCAAAAATCATTTTTCGACGTACACAAACTCTCTTCTCCCGGAAGGAGTCTGTTGAAGGGATTTGCGGCTTCCCTTGTTTTGGAATGGTACGTGCGGGCGAACGTGCGACCTTTCCAGAACACACACACCCAAACTTGGTCTTTGGAATGGGGTGGACCCTTAAGATGAATGGAGGGAGGTCTTGGAAAGAATCGATGTGGAGAGAATTTTCTGCCTTTCTTTTCCGGAGTGCCTAAGACATCCCCAACCCCTAAAATTTCCCCATCACCCCACACCGTTTCTCGTGCGGGACCTTCTAGAAGGTAATACCCTCACCTGCTCGTCACACGCGTTTAAAGACATCCGCCGCAGTTTCCTCTACCCATTTTACCCCATACCCTTCGCCCAATATTCCCTTTCCACGTCACTCCCACGCATAACGGAACTTCGACCCCTGAAGCAGCATCCTCTTCCCCTTTTTTTACCCTTCTCTTCCCTTCCCGCTAAAAATCCCTCCTTCCTGCATCACCGCCGTAGATCCCCCTCGCTCTCATACCACAATACCAACAACACACGCACATACAAACTCTCGGTTATACACAACCATCCCGAGAAACCCTTGGCCTCTTCCGTGACTGGTGCTCTCTTGTTGTCGCTTCCTAAAAAGTCGTCCGTTACGTTTCCTCGTCCGGGAGTAATGCATCGAGGATTTTAGGTGACTATAAAAACGAGTTATGGAGCAAAAAATGATGCTTGTTTCGGTGGAGAGATTAGGGATACTTCACGTGTTTCCTGAGCACCGTTCTCTGTATTGGGATCATTAGGAGATGTGTTCATTGGTGCAAGTAAACTGTTTTAGGTAATAAACGTATAAATTATCCTGAAATGCACGCAATATTTATTTCGTTGCGCATTCGAAATAAATGAGGACCTAAAAGAAGGTAATTGAGAGTAATAAAATTGTAAATTGTACCACTTATTCGAAATTTGATGAAGGTTTTCCTGAAAATTAACGGACGTTGAATTTTAAGGCTTAATTTTCTAAAATTCCATTGATTTAACGTATAAAATTTTTGCTGGTGGTCACTACCTTCACTCATTGTAGTATCCTATGGTGATTTCAAAAGTTATTGAATCATCAACAAGCTTTCCTTATGACAGATATTAGACTCATGGAAGGTATTGTACATCCTACATATAGGATATACATATTTGCACTCGAGAGTGAAAGGTGAAAATTTGAAAGTGTCGATCCTTAATAACACATTTCCATATTTTCATGATGTGCAGCTCACGTTCTCCTCGTATGAAAGATGTTATGCAAAAAATGGTCAGGAATGATACAATTTCGCATCATATCAATTTCAAACAAACATCTTCATAGAGTTGAATTTCTCACATAGGTTTCAGAGGTATGTTTATTTTGAAGAGTAATGCTTCTATATTACAATCCGCATCAGAATATTCCAATTCGATATTTTTTTTCAAATCACTGAATTTTTATCGGGAGAATCTTGTCTGAAAATGCAGACTTCTTCTTATCAAAATATTTAGATGAAGATTATGTTTTATGAAAATTTTTATATTCAGTTTAATCTGGAAAAAAATCTCCGAATTAATTGTCATTATTTTCATATAGCATATAGATGATCGATTAAAGATGATAGATTTTTAGTTGTGTCACTTTCCTCCCTGGAGATGCGCTAGAATTTTTTAATAAAAATAAATGATTTAATCCAATAATAATTCTCAAAGGTAAAAATATACGTATATTTTGCAATTCCAGAATTTATTTAAATTATTAATACCAGAGATTTCTTTCATTTACTTCTGAGGAATTCTCCTTATCAGTGGAAATACCTCTTAGGCAAATAGCCGCCTGTTGATAGTTTACTGGATTTTAATCTTATTTATTAGTGTCAGAAGAGTTGTGATCATGGAGACTTCAACGACAGAATGCTGAAATATTTTACTTAGATATAAAAACAATGCTACCTGACCATCTTATTGGAATTACGTATATAAATATTATATATATTATTATAAATATTATCATTTGTAAGGGAAATGTGTCGTATCATTTCGAAAAATTTTTCTCTCCGTTAACCGTCTGAGACAAAAGACATTCGTTGATTGCTTTATGATTATGAGAGGATGGCTTTCAAGGTGTATCTTATATATCACAGAAATTTCAATTTTAATATCATTTAATTCAATTCTCTAATAATTATCATTTGGGCATAAGTATACTCCTTCCAACCCTAATGCGCATATGTAGAACTTACTTTAGAATTCGTTCCGGAAGAAATTCAAATGAACGTTTTTGCAACCTTGTCCATACGAACCAGATACAAGCGATATGAGTCAACAGATGTCAATGCTTTCCATTACACGATTATAAAACACGTCCGTTATCTGGATGCTTATACGGTGCGGTCAAAGGCCCTGCATCCTCATAGCGGATCCATTCTTTCATCCACAACTCTTATCTTTCCTCCCGGATTCGCCAAGTAGGGAAGTCAGTGGGTCACCGGTCGCATCCGCCTACTCTCGGAGAACTTCAGGAGTCATCAGACGAATGGTTCCCACGCCGATCTCTCTAACGAGTTCCTCTCTCACTCTTCATTTCTCTCTTTCGAACATTCCCACGTGCAATTTCTCTTTTTCCCACCTTACTCTCACCCGCCACGCCCCAAAAAAAGCCTTCCTCCTTCGCACTCTCGTCGCAACAATGAGTCTCCCATCAATACCTTTCACACTCTTCCTTGAACCTCTCGAGGAGAAACATATTGACCCAAAACGCCGCCGCCTCAAAGTGACGAATGAGTAAAAAATAGCACCTCCTCCACTGACTCACTGCCTCTTTGGAATCGAAGACGGTCGTAACTCATCGGTGTTTCCATTGCGAATAAAAATGCGCGAAGTTTTCCTACTCAAAGGTAAACTTAACCTCTTTCTCTCCGTGCGTTTTCCTGGTGAACCTTTCTCTGTTTTCCGGCTCTCAGAGGCTGCTGAGGGTAGAGGATTTCCCTCTCGAGGCAGAGTTTGATGGCTGTGTAATCTTCGATTTCAGCTTCCGATGAGGGGATGCCCTGAGGCGACGTTTCCCGCTGTCTTAATTTGCGACTTTTTCTCACTCCTCTCTCACGTAATCAATCTCGGCGTTAATTAGTGCCTCGTAATGCTTCATTAGTTCCAGCAGTCGGTTTTAATTCCTCAGTCGTCTCAAGCAGGACGAATCTAGAAACTTGCTAAAGTGGGGGTAAGTTAGAATAATGCCTCATGCTCCTAATTGATAGGTAACAACAATAATGTTGCCTCGATTCTCACCAATTAACAGTTGAAATATGTTTGTGAAAATATTATGATTAATAGTAAGAAAATGTATATCTTTCAATTTTCCTATATAACCACTCTAGAATGTAAAGAGTTGATAGGATACATAGTTATAAAAAATAACCCTTCAAACGATGGAGATTTTAGATAATCAATTCCATTTTTAATGATTTTCATATTTACCGATTGTTTAAGGAAGAATTGTTTGCTAAATATCTGAGGTTTAACTTCATCCAGAAACACAACAACAATTTATAGTTCTTATTGCAAAATTATTAGAATTCCACTTCTAATGAAAATTTTATGTTTAACTATATCCATCTATCGTTTTCGTAAGTTATAATTAAATTACTATTAACATTGCAAAACAATAGTAGTTCATATAATTTATCATGAATTCAGCAAATCACCACTTTTATCAGAGACGGGTCTCGACACACTCTAAAGGGCACTTGCCAAAGAAGGGACATTTTCCTTATCAATTTATCTCCAATTAACTTTTTAAATTCCGTTTCTTCGAGATAAATGCAATATATGTATGGCGATGGTGGAAAAACTATGCAATCTACTCGTAATTTTAATTTTTCAATTCAAGTAAGATTATTGGCGAATTCCTAGTACTACGAAGTCACCAAGTGGGGGCCCTCTTCGCCTCCACCTCCTAAATCCCCTATGACTTTTGCATGGCCCGAATTCAAATACTGTTCGTGATATGAAGTGCATAGTTTGCTATACATAGAATTTTCAGATTATCATAAAACCACTCCATCTCAGAAAATCATTTTACGATATTTAGTCGCTGTTTTTTCGTGCCATATTCGTTCGTTTACCTTTGCAAATCGTGAATAATTCATGGATTCACTTCTATCTAATCCACCCTTCGAAAACATTATCAAAGTAATATTTCAGCTTCTAAACTGGTTTTTGAATCGTTGCGGTCTCACCTATGTCATCGAGTAATTTACAGGTTAAGGTCTAAGCTTTGCGGGTGGCCTACGAGGTAAGGGGATAATTGTATTGCGGGTTGCGTATTGTTCCAGGGGCTCTGCCGTAAGTGTGTCGAGAGAGGTTATCGACATCCCGAAAGGACGAACCCGCCTTCTCTTTCTCCCTTACCAATGGAAATTCTCGACGACGCGCATTTAGCTTCTCGACGTCGCCGTGGGTGTCGCCACTGACGAAAGCGTGCGAATTCAAAGGACTTGGTTACAAACGCCGCAGACCTCACACGGCGTCCCTCGGGTTAAGGAACGCGGAGTTAGAGAACTTTCTCATGTGTGTGTTTCTATTCCCAGTTTCTGAAACTAAGTCTTAGGTGCAGAATTAACAGGTACAAATAGTATTTTAAAGACGAAACGTAGGATCTTGATCTCTTCTCATTGGATGGATTCAATTTGGTTCTTCGGGAAGTAAGTTCAGAAAAGATTAAGGAGCGTAAAGTAGTATACATTACGATCCCTTCAGTTAGTATTTCAAATAAATAAATGAGTAGATGTAATTTTAATTTTATTTTAGTCAAAAATAGCGCAAACCGTGAAGAATAGAGAAAATTTTTAACTGATTTATTCCAGACAAATGTAGTGTCTGAACTATGAAACTTAATGGAAATAATAATAATGAAATTTTCAAACAATCTATTATAATGGAAATATGAAGATATTTTGACATGTGTTATTTTTCATATTTTTCACTTTCTCAGTTTCTTGGAAAGAACTCTCTCATTGTCTTTTAAGAAGTCATTCAACAAGAATGAATTATTAATGAATTAACTCCAATAATATTGCTATAGTTTTATGGTAAAACTTCAAATTCAGGCAGTCTGCCAAAGTTTGAGGATTTTAAGTTCATAATTTCAGGCCTAACTTCAGAGATACCCTTGGGTGAACTCCTTATGTTAAAATGGCAGTGGGTGATTATTTAAAAAAAAAACATTTTCACCTTCTAATTTTTTATCTTTGCATAAGTTTCTAGTTTACATAGGTTTCTAGTTTACTGTTGACTATTAATTTTTTAAATACAAATATAAAAATCTGGAAAAACAGTTTGAATCACTTTAAAAGAGAATTTATTTTCGTAAGGAAAAATTTCCTTTCCAATGTCATATGGCGAAATACATAGACGTGAAATTTCGATTGGTTTAAGGTTAATGTGAGAATTTTTTGAAAAGTTTTAAAATATTCACAAAGGATTGACATAGGTGGAACTTCTATTAGCTCTCCTTTCACTTAGAAATAATAGAAGTACCTACCTCGTACTTTTAACAGTCATTTATTAAGTGTTAAAATCACAAGCCACAGGATGTATACGTATGTTTTACTCTCTGCGATCGTAAGAAAGATTTCCATAGCAGCAATAAAAATGATCATAAACACTATTTTATTTTCATAGGAATAGTAAATGTATAAACGTATAGCAACTTGGAAGATGAGTTACGGCTCCTTGAGTACGCAGTCAGAACGATACGAGCTCCATAATCTGATACCTTAGCTCTCATATGATAAACTGTTTTTGAATGCTCTGGAAGAAGCGCGTCATGCGGTTGAAATAAGGCATGTTGCCTTGGTTACTTGATTCAGTGAGTACAGAGTAATTGCTTGTAGATGGAGTATTTTCATTCCTTTGAAGAGGTTGCCGGAGACGTGCAGCTGGTTCGGTTCAACATTACCCGTTTCCGCCTGCGCTTGGCCGTGGGGCACTGGGCCATTGCGCATGCGTTATCCACTATCTTTCCTACGACCCCTTGCTGGGGAGAAGTGCGGAAGAGTGAAAGAAGCGCCGTCTAGCGACCATTTACAGAATTGAATTCCGCAGCTGCCACTTCATTCAATGTAGTTTTAAGCACCGTAAATATTTACATTTTCATAACTCATCTACTTACAGATAGTCGAGTACAGTTAAAGCTTCATGAATGGAAAGATCGAAGGTTTAAATCGAGTTAGATCAAGTCTTTACTCAGAATTGATTGCCTCGTAAATGTTCGCTTAATGTTTTCCGCTATCATGCGACCTATAAAAATGCAACAAAAAGGTATAAAAACGTGAATTAATGCAAAGTTTATAAGGCAGATATTCTCTTGTAATATTGTTTAGTGAGTAAATGACGGTTTGAAGTAGCTTTTGGCTCTTCGTTTTTTACCTTAATTTTCAATTTCCAATTTGATCATGGATTCAACGCCAAAAGATTCAAGCATTCAAGAAAATATATACATATAATACGCTCAAGATTATGTTTATAGTATATACATTCGCATCTCTTTTTCTCAGAGTGCCACGTTCACTAGCATCATGTCTTACGTCAAGGTGATGATACTTTCTTATCTGGATATTTGAATAGATTTTACAGTCTATTATTCGATTTCATTTACTAAATTAACAAATTTGATTGACTGAAATTAAGTTTAATTGGTAAAATAAATTAAATAAAAATAATTCTCATGCCTTCGCTGAAGGTTTTTTTTCGTCCTCTCAGTAAGTTTTAGATGATGATAACGGCTCTCTAGTACTTATTACTTTCTTGAAAATACAGGAATGAAAAAGTAACCCGTACATATTTCCATATTTTTTTTCTAGAAATATATTTGCAAAAGATATAACAGTTCTGTTTGAAAAAGCCCAGCTAGAAAAGGAATGATATGGATGTTTCTTGATGAGGGTAATCTAACATAAGAGTGAAAAGTCGCAAGAAAAGCGGTTTAAACAGCAATTGAATGCGCTAATTATATAATTCTATAATTTACCATCAAAAATTACTCGTAAATATTAAATTGTATGTCTCTTATTCTTAAAGATGTCGATAGCTATCGAAATCAAGAAAAATATTCCCTTATTAAGGCCTTCAAACTAATTTTAGGTCTAAAATAAAAATAAATTTATGAAACCAATTGAATTCTTTATGAATGCTTACATAAAAATATTCAGAGAATAGGATAGGACGATAATGTAATTAATACTTATATATAAATATATATTATTTACATTATTAAATATAATAATTGTTATCAATTAATATAGTAAAATTCACAATTTTTTCATCACAACCTCTGGCGTAGTCATTCCCAAATCCTTGTCATTGCTGGATTTCCCAACCTTCTGCAGATTATAAAACAAAGTGGCCTTTATGTTTCATTCATGGTGAAGTTCCTCGGTTAAACCTTCAGAAAAGCAAATAAACAATAAGAGTGATACGGCATAAATCATAAATACAACTTTGTATGAGATGTTCTTGGTAAGGAGTGCGTTAAAATCCAGCCTCATGTACTACAAAAACCTTTCGCTTTGTTGGTAGAAGGATGTCAAATACATAATAGTATTTTATTGTACAACTCCCTGCGCCTGTCAAGGAGGTTAGTGAAGGTTTCTGCCTATAAAACATCTTTTATGCATTTGACACTCACTCGCTACTACTACTGGTTGCGAATTACTTCTCAATTTGTTTGCTCTACCTGTTCACACGTTTCGACGATCTCCCTCACCGATATCCAGGAAAACTTCGCGCCATTCCTCGTAGCGTTCACGGGTTTATACAAATTTCCGGAATTTCTCCTAAAATTCCTCGTCAATATTTGAGCCAACATGGGTCGAGTATATTACTCATCGCAGTTAATTCTCAGCGTAATAGTTTGCGTAATTTATCCGACTTTCATAAGCATATGGCAACGCAATATTTCCCCTGTCGCTTTGTCTCGGTTAATTGTGAACTAATATTAGTCGCGGAAACGTAATCCATTGCCATTTGCCCATTCCATTTGCTGCTCATTTCCCAGATGATCAATCAGAGCAGCCTAAGCTCATTAGCATTACGGTTAGTGGTCACCGCTCGGGTGACTCAAGGAGGCGGAAGAGCAAAGAGATGTCCTTTCACTCAACGGTCTTTGCTTCGTTTCCTACCTGCCAAAATCTGGTTTGCCACGGAAACCTCTTTGTCACGGTCGCTGACCTCTTCGGTAACCCTTCCAAGTATAAAAAAATCCGCTCCCTCGAAGTTTAGCGATGATGTTTGATCGACTGAAAAAATCATCCTCTCAAACCTTGTTAAGATAAATTCAAGGAAGTTCGCATTCGCTTGCGACGTGACAGCAGATACAGATAGTCGGCGAAGAATATATTATTACGTTCAAAACCCCTTGCTGGCATTGAAATTTTGAAACATCTACAGCTTGTTATCTCGCACCTACGACGTACGCTCGAATCTTTGGCTGTGGTAAGAGTTTGTGGTGTGGGTATTATTACGTGTTCGTATTTATCATGGAACATTCACATGTTACTGTTCGTGGGTAGGAAAAAACGTGTCCAAAAATTTTTCTCACCTAGAAAAGTCTTTTGTTCCCATGTTATAAACAAATATTGGTAAGATATTTTTAATGTTCGATCATATTATTTTTTGATTGATCTAATGAGAATTTTCTTCTTTAGCTGATAATATTATTTCCTCACCAAAGCATATCCCATAACATCACTTTGAATGTATAGTTAAAATTTTGCAGTAATGAATCGTGGTCAACAGTTTTATGGAGAGCAAAATTTTCAGAATTCATGTCTTTTACAAAGTGATTCAAATTTGGTTATCAAAAAGGGTTTTCCCTTATCAAAGATCTTTAGAATACGTAGTAAATTGAGACATATTCAGATATTGAGAAGCAAAGTTTAAAGTTCTCTGTTGGAATATAAACCCTTTATGTTCAATTTCAATTTATACTATATACTATTATTAACTTTATAATGTATTATATTATTCATTATTTATATACAATACTTCACCAAGATTACGGGTTCAATTTTTGGGAATTATTCAATTTTTAATTTCCGTATTAATGTTTCTTACAAAATTTATGAAGTATACATTCACCGATAATTACATAAGAGAGATTAAAATAATGACATATTTGGTGTAGAAAAAATACTTGAGCAACATAAATTTGAAATTTAGAAGCATAATCCTCTACGGTTGTAGTATTTTACATAAATCACTTCATTCCGATAAGGAGAAAAGAAACTTGGCTAAGCTGAAAATAAGAAATTTGATTTCATCTTTCAAATATTACGAAATACATTGAGTTCGAAGATAAGGAGTGTATTTAGATATTCCAAGAAAAATTTTACTCTTCATAAACTACCAATTTGTAAAAAATGATATCTGTAACAATTATATATTTGTATAAATGTATGTGATGTAAATGCACATTGGGAAATTAAGGAATTGGATTATCACGTTTAAGAACAGAGATTAGTATAAGTATCTATAAAATCACTAATCAATATAAAATATAAATAGATAAATAAAATCGGGTAAAGTAATGAATTAAAATATATTTCTCGGAGTTAACAGGATTTGAATTAAATATTGACATTTTCAGCGATTGCTGTCTTTAGTTTAGTAGAAAATTACTTTAGAAAGTTAACGAATGTCATATTTCTTCCGCCTCATTTGAAAACAATCAAACAGCGGTCAATTCTTCCATTTGTTATCCATTACACGAGTGGAATGCCATTCAAACACCGCATTTAAGTAAATTAAGTTTCAGTAAATTAATTAAAAGACCTTCGTCCTCCTGCTCATTCCTCACTGGTAAAGAAGTTTTTCTTGAATTCCCTCAGAAAGGCTCATCATCTCACTCACCTTTACTCCCCTCCTTCCCCCACCCCATCCCTTCGATTCCTCCTATCTGTTTCCTCTCCCCTCACTCACTAGGCGCTTCAGACGGGGTTAAAGACCTCCTCTGGCCCACATTTTTGGTCACCGTGAAGGGGAGGGACGTGGGGAGGGCGAGAGAGGGAGAAAGTGGTGTGGGGAATAGGAAGAGAAGGTAATAGGGGGTGGGGGAAGGAAGGGGGAGGGAAATGTAAGGGCTGGTTTTCTTGAGGTTCCCAGCGCTCGATCCACCTCCGGTCGGAGTTCATGAACGTTTTTTTTTTCTCATTCCGTTGAACTTGGGTTTACCTTCTCTTCCGAGAATTGGTGGAAAATTTAGAATTTTCGGGAGGAAGATTATGAATTTGGGGCAAGTGTATTTATAGCCGAGGGTATTTATATCGGTTTTTCTGAGAAACCGTCCCTCGTTGAGAGTCTTTTCTGGTTTCAGAATAATGGATGCATTTGCGTCGTTAGTACAAAGATGTCTCGTTAGATGTGCAGGAAGCATATAAGCAAGTCAACGATTACTGAGAACTTTTTAAAAAGTTTCTTTGCTGTTATTTCAAATCTTTCATCAAATTATTCTTTCAACATCAATCATTTATTAATCTCAATA
Source organism: Pachydiplax longipennis (assembly GCA_036926295.1). NCBI lineage: Eukaryota > Metazoa > Arthropoda > Insecta > Odonata > Libellulidae > Pachydiplax > Pachydiplax longipennis. The sequence goes on along the minus strand of JAVFKF010000001.1, from coordinate 15,544,651 downwards.
GTATTTCTTTGTCAGAAATTCCAAGGAAGGTTACGCCTTACGTCATCTTCACTTTTCATTTAGAGAAGCTCAATCTAATTGGTCTAATCATGCACCTTGTTCTCTTTTGAATAAGGATTCACACTCTAGAGCATGCTATAAATTCTTTAATCTTTTCTATAAAGACAGTTTTTGAAAAAGTTATTTAGTAAATTCCGGAGCTATAGTCTTTTCTCGTTCACCTTAGAGTCACATTTACCTATTAATACAAATAAAATAGCTCCAAACTCCACAATAACATTTATCTCTCACATTTATTAGGATTATGATTATTAATAATGTATTAATCATATGTAATAATGAAAATTTTCCCCTTTAGGGAACTAGGGAAAGCGCTTAGAACAGAGGGATGGAACAGAGCGTTTGGCTAATAGGCTAAAATGAAACATCTCAGTGAATATTAGAGGACGCGGGAAAATCTTGAGACGAAAGTAGAGGATTACTGTTGTGAATAAAAAAATTATTTTCAGAACTCGTTCGAAATACTTTAGAATTCTTTGCCAGAAAATTTAATCCAGGGAGGTGGCACGAGGGGGATTAGAAAAATTTATGGGGAACCGGGGCTTTCTTTATCCCCATGGCCTCTCTTAGGTAAAGTTCCTGCTTTCTAAGCCTCTTAATTACTGTATAGTTTTTCTTTTATCACTTTCTTCGGTTCCTAATATTAAAAAACAATGACCAGTCATTCCTTAATGATCCAAGATTTTTCCCATTCTATTTCTTTTTGATGTAAGATAATCTTTATAAATATTATGACAGAATACGAGGGTAGTTGGATGAGAGACCGTGTGGATCAACTTCGCCAGTAAGATATCTATTTATCTATCCTCCAAATACAAATAATAAAGAATGCCGTAATATTATGCGGCATCTAAGGAAACCTTTTCTCATTTTATCTGTGTAATTGAAGACTTTAAAGTGATAAAAGTAGGAAGTAAGTTTCTTATAGGATAGCAATTAAGTAGATGAGAAAAACAGTACTAATATCCTGTGAGAATAATAAAAATAAAAATGAAATTGGTCTAACTACTTGAATTTACGGTTATTTCTTTGGTTCACTCCATCGGTATTTCAGATAACTCGGCCTACAAATTGGCCAATTACGTAAGAGGAAAGAGAATAGACTTAAACAACATACCTCTAACTCTTACCAGCACTAAGTGTAATCTGAAATGATTCGGATTCGGTTCTCTAGGGTGCAAAATATGAATGAAAATCCACCCTAACTCATTCATATTTTTCACGTCCGAGTTCTGAAGAGCTCATTAACTCGGATTACGCGGGGCAATTATACGTGAATTAGATGTGAGAAACATTTATATCCAACTGTCTAACACCCTTTGTTCTTCTTTCCTACAGGATAAATAACGGTTTCCTGACGTTTTGGTCTACTCCGAGGTCAACTCGGTTGTATCAGGTTACAGTAACGGACTCAGACGTGGATAGGAAGGTAATTACATGTTAAAACTGGTCATTATTATCATTTTCATTTGATTCCTCTCTTGAGTAGCCAGCAATGGACTTTGCGATCGTGAGCTTTTGGATGATATCTAGTACGATTAGAGCTCCGCTATGGTATGATGTTGTTCAATTGCGTGCTAATTACCACTGAAAAATCATATTTATGTGTCTGCAGCATGATGAAAGCGATTGATCCTCTTTTCTGAACCCTAATTCCCAAATGGGGAACCCTGAAACCTTAAGATTCCACCCAGCGTAAACAAGGGTTCCACGGGAAATTAAGTTGGAAAATCAAAAAGGGAACTATTAACCCTTTTCCTTAAAAAATGGTATGGAACTTTCAAGAAGGGCTGCGTTTGACTCAACACAACCAGTTTATTGCTAATTACGTTTATTTATGCTTTGACTTTAAACCTTAAATACAACAACTGCTTTGTGTTCTAAAATTTCTTCTTCTAGCGGAAAGGGTTCCATAGCAAAAATAAACCAGGAAATGAAGAAATTACTTTATGTAAGAAATTTATATAAAAGAACGTTGTAAGCTCATGGTAGTTTGACCAGCATTAATCAACATTTATTGGAGAGAATAATACAGGCATTGGTGTAAGATAGGTCTCATACGGAATTAATCCGAAGATTTTACATACGCGGCAAAATCCTTCAAAGAGCTTCAGTTTATCTTGAATTTGGGAAATATGTTGAACATTGAAAGCTAATGATCAAGACCAAAAAAGGACTTGAATGTTTTTTAATCCTATTTCTGTAAAAGTATCCTTCCTTCTTCATGCTGGTGTGAATGAGTTTAAAACTTTCAGGTTTATATTCTCATCTACGTAACATTGATACCCTGCATGATGCCTATCGGCGTGTTTTAGGGGGAAAATAGTATATATATTTTTAGGTTAACTTTATTTTGTGTCTCAGTTTGTTTTGGTAGTGTACTACATATTGAATAATAAGTTTCATCATTTATCATTAATATTAATAAACGACTCATCGAGTCATAATGAATGAAAGCGAAGAGATAGAATAAGTTTTATTTGCAATCGAAGGAACATTAATGATGAGTCATACAGAAAATATTATAGAAATTTTAAGCATACTCGTGTAAAGCCATAATACGTCATGGAACAAAAGTAAATGTTTATCGAAAACATGTGGTTATCAGGATTTTTTTTCTTTTTTTCTTGATTCTTGATTCAGTAACACACGAATACTAAGGGACTAGTTTGCATTTAACAAGATTAGGTTTCAATCATTTGACATGATGATGCGGACGTTTACTGGGATTGGCATGGAGTAAAAAGGAATGGGAAGATTACTCAGATAATGAAATTTTAATGTTTCTATAAGAAAGCATTATGTTATTTTACCTTTGTGTGGGAGAGGAATGTAGTTTATGAGGTTTTACTAAATTCGTGATTATTTGAGTTCAGCGGGACTATAGATAAAGTTTTTAGGAAACCGAAATATGGACATTTTTTTAACCAGGAAGTGACCATTTAACCTTTTAAGACTTAGAATATCACTACATTCTCTATACATCTGAAGATAGACTAATATTTTTCAAAATTATTGTGTTAAATTCTTAAAAATTAGAGAAAAATTCTCAAATTTATGAAGTGATTATGAGTTACTAAAGTTGATAAATCTACATTATTAATTTGGAATTTCGTTCCTCATTCTTAGCTTAAGTAATTTTACCACATACAAACTGTAAGTTCAAAGATTTATCACTTAGTGCTTATAGAAGAGGCATAGATGAGGGTAAGTTATAGGATTCAAACTCTCGCATGAGAGCTGGAGAGATCAATGATACAAGGGAGAATATGATATCGAAATAGAGGAATAACTAATATATGAACTAAACATGACTACCATATACGGGTGGTATACGGCCTACGTGACTTAAGACCACAAGTCCCAACGGCCACCTTTCGTGTGTGTGTTTGCTTAAAATTCAGGAACCAAATGCCCCGCAACTATCAAATTTTCATTGCTGAATGAATATTATCTTATTAATATCATCAATCTCTTTCACTATGCGTGTGAAATAGACAACTGATCACATATTGATCGTCTTTCCTGACTTATGTTCTAATAGACTTAGGACCGATCGCCGAGAAAGTAACCCTAAGTCAAAATCCACCTGTAAGTACTATATACATAGAGCTTTGTTATAAACATAAAACTAAAACTGTCACTAAAAGATATTGAATATAATTGCAGTTAGGGGAAAAGTGTGTTTGAATAGTACAAGTATGCATCTGTTTCCTTTTTTATTACGTTTTGGATGTAATTTATCCCGCCGGATGATAGGAAAGTATGATTTCTCCCGATTACCCTGAAATTCTTCCCGATAGGAAAAAAACAAGCTACGGCCGTGACCCATAATTTATTCAAGCATATTTTGCTCTGCTTTATTGTGTTGAAAAACAAAATTTGTTTTTTCGTAGACTGAATTGCGGGTCTTCAATTTCTATTCTACCCATATGTTAACCCTGATTCTATATGAAATTGCCTCTCAAAATTTATTCTTTTTCGCCTTAGTTGTTAAATATATATTCCTAATTACTTTCGATGTTGTAATTTTTGAATTTCATAAGTTAAATACTCATGATATATATTTTTGAGTTAAAAACTTGTTTTGAACATTACTGCCCCATTTGAGATATCTAATGTAAAATACTTCAATACAATTTAGTATTTGATATTCAATATTCAGGACCATACCGAAATCAAAAAATTTAGACCTATTATTTTATGAACTTTGTTTCGCCCAAATTAACGTGCCATACAAAGTTTTCGTATTATTTTATGAAAAATATTTCGTTTCAATTTCATTTCATGATATTAGCCATTATAAAGAGATTTCAATTTTCAGCAACCATGCTATGATTTTAAAATGAAAAACTTCGTCATTTAATTTGCATCACTAAGGAGAGAATGTGCAAATAAAAGTATTCGCGTCCGCCTCGGAAAATAATTGCTTGCCTTCAAAGGAAGGGCCAATCCGGTTCAATGGCCGACGATTCGGAGGATAGTTTTCCCGTAGTGTATCTCCGAGAGAAAGACTGGTCTGACACATCCACCATATGACTAGTGTTTCCTCGCAAAGAAGTCTGATCCCATTAGCGACACTCTCACTTTATTTAAAATGCTGTCACGAATCTCTTTTGAATGCACTCTTCAGATAGGTGAGCCATTCGGATCAGAAGAGTTCTTAGTTTCTCTAGTTTTATTGCACGTTGACTTGGAGATCTATGAATATGAATTTTTTTCCTTTCTTTCTCAATATTTCTCTATTTTATGAATTAATTTATGCAAAACGCTTCAATTTAATTTTAAATTTATAATTTAATTTTCACTTTTGTAGGAGGTAGTCTTAAGGGTACCATAGCTATTAAAGAATTTTTTCGACACTCACCTGTGTTTTATATAGAATTCTACCCTCTACAGGCTAGAACCAATAGCATACCGGAATATTATCGTGATATCTTCATGTTTGAAAATACAATGACAATTTCGACTGCATAAATTTGAGAAATAATTATTGATTAGGTATATTCAGTGAGGTAACTTGAAGGAAAGGTCGTCTGCGATTCACTAACATATGTCTTATATTTCAATATCTACTCAATATTCAAATATCCCTGATGATTCTATTAAATAGAGATCAATTTATTTATAAAATTTCAAATGGGAAACGTATATCATAAAAATATTTTATGGATGTTCGTCCGTACGATTCTCATTTATTGCTTGTCCTAAGGAAAATCAAAATTATAAGTGATTGCCTTCATTATTTTTCCTTGAGTACGACCGCTTTGATTCAGTAACATGAAAATTTACAACTGATTCGTTTCTTTAGTTTAGAATTTCTGCTTGAGCATTCAAGCTTTGGGTCTTATCGTAAATATAAGTAATTGAAATCTACGTTACTTTAATTGTAGATCTCTCAGTGAGATGCATAATTTGAAGCATTTCCATATGCTCGTGTGTTAACATTACGTGTGCGAGCATCTCATCTTTGAAATATATTTTATTGCTCAAGTTGAATTTTCAATAGAACCACTGAAATATCACAATACACCCATAATATTTAATTTATACTTGCTCGAGTTAAAAAAATCTGACTTTTGAATGGATTCCTTTGTTCTTTCTCGTCTCAAAATCAAATTACCAAATTTTGCCAAGTTGTAATTTGAATTTACGTTGTTTGGGACAACATTTTGGGAGACTTTGCTCTAATCTCCTTAGAGAAGGGACCTTTTCGTAAATCCTCGCGGAAAACGTATAAAAAATCATTTGGCATCGAAACTTCTCGGCTTCTCCAGCTGGGAGACGACATTCAAAACATCGAGAGGCAGCGTCCTAGAGTGGAGGTCGAACGACGGAAGGTCTGCGAGCGTCGTGAGGGGTGTTTTGGAACCAGAAGGGAGGTTGGTTTGCATGGGAGGAGAGGCAGGCGGGAGGGCGATTTGGCGCACTTTGCAGTTTGCCTACGCTCGTTGGTTTTGCGGGTCGTCAGCCCTCCAGGATGTCCCCTGGAGAGCGGGTTTGCTTCCGCCCGGCAACCGCCGATTGGAGGGAGCGTTCGGACCGCCGTTCCTCTTCTTAAGAACTTCTTCTAAACACGAATCCGGCGCTTCACCTTCCACTCGCGGGGTCGTTCATCTCGCGATCGAAACCTCCGGAGTGCCGATTTTCAGGGATCCTTACTCGATTCCATCGACTTCCAAAATGAAAGGAATGCTTACTTCGCGAAGGAATTTTCGGTTTTCCGTCGTTCTTTTCTTAATGGGTGGCTGACTCGGGTGATGCGTGGGTCTCAATTAACTGAGTGTACTAACCTTTAAATGTTCCTCCAGGCAAGGGCGCCAGAGAGACCTTGGTAAATATTTTCTCGGTGGGAATGACAAGGTGCGAATGCATTTGGAAACGTTGCATGTCGTTCTTTCCTAATAAATTATTTAAATTCATTCAAAGTTATTCTATTTTTCTCCCTGAAGTGGAGAGATCATAGATGTATTTACTTTAATTTGTTTAAAATCTATTGTTTTATTATTATTTAAAACTGAATAATTAGGATATCGATGAATTTATCTCTTAATAGATAAATAATAAAATATAAATGATCCCTAAGTATAAGAAATAAAGTGAGGGGGAATATTTATAGTAATAGAATCGGTTTTAGCTTTGTCTTATGGATATGCCTCCAATCATTAATATTTAGTGATTATGATACTACTAATATTTCATGATTTTATACCGTAGAAGATTAAATGAGGAAACTCGTTTGACACTCAGATGCGAGAAGACATTATTTTCATATTAGCTCTTCATTTTAATTTCAGTCATATTTATTATGCTTAATTTTTTTCGGCGGTATGTATTAATGAGGTGTACCGGTCGATTTACATTTCTTTATGACTCATTTCATTTCCTCGTAACTCTACAAGGGTATGATATAAGAAGGGACTATTTAGTCCCACCTATTATTATCATATTCAAATATAAGACAGTACAAAGTTTTTCCTTTATACACAGGTATTCTCTTAAAAGAAAAGAAAAATACCTCTCATGTAAAAAATTAAAATTCACTCCATCTGAAGATGTCGTGAAATCGTCGAAAACGGTAGTTATACTTCTTTGTGGAATAAAGATAAAGTTGTATTTTACATCAAATTCAGATAGAGCATTTTTAAGTGAAATTCCACCAAGTCAAGGCCAATGTGAAGGCCGATCTAATTCACTTCAGTAAAAAGATAAATATTTGGATTGAGAAGCCATAAAATTTGAATAAATCTGGAGATGTAAAAACGCGATTGAATTTACGAAGAATGGCAAAATTACGTTGTAAAACGAGGAATTTTGCCCGCTTGTAAGATCGCAGTTCATCGTCGGTTCCGTTTCCTGAATGGGCTTCTGGCAAACTATCTCCTCCCGACTATAGGAAGAGTAAGAGCGTAAACCCGAGTAAAACGGGTCCCGTGACTGGATAGCACACGCACACGCGAATACACACACTCTTCCCGGTCATCGCTTGGAGAAAGAAGGAGAAAAATGCCACCTGTGCTTTCCAACAGGTCCACTCGTTTTCCCACGGAATCTCCTCCATGCGTTATCACCACTGCCCACTCCATCTCTCTACACCTTTATACGTTTTTATCCATTCGATTCCCCTCTCGGTCCCCACACCATCTCCTTTTCCCACTCAACTTTTTTCACTCCGTTCCTCTCTCTCGCACCTTCTCATTAATTCACATCCCACTCCTCTTCAATCCTTCCCTTTCACATCTCATCCTCAACTTCTCCACACCTCTCCTCACCCTTCCACTCTTTCGCATTCTTCTTCCCTTCTCTTATGCATGCGCTCACTCTTGATGCTCGGAATACATTTTTTCGATGCGCCATATTCGCCGCAGCGATTTGAGGAATTCTTCGATGCGAACACCCTGGTTATCAATGTTCCATCGGGTGCTAATTGCTCGATTTTGAATCCCAATAAGTTTGTTAGCTGGTTCAGATATAATCTAGATTCTGGTAATTTTTTGCTGAGGATAGCTACTAAGCGAGTCAGGGATGAAGTTCATTAAGGGAGAATAGAAGCGAGGGTTGTTGAATAAATCCTTGGAGAAGATAGTGAGATTGATTTTCTTCATTTTTAGTGCTAAACGTAAAGTATTAATTTTTTAATGCAATGACTTCACAAACGACAAAATTAAAGGTTTTTCATTGAACGTGATTGCTATATTGATGTTTACTTATAATAATAATTTAATTAGTGCAAACAGGTATCTCAAATTACATGTGCTATAGATAAGACACTACTTAGGATATAAAGCCATGAAATACAAAATATATAAATGTATTTCTAAAAATTGCCTAGTGCGAAAATAATTTAAATCAGGAAGATAGGGAAGATTCCCAGTAGGTTATGTAAAATATTCAAGTACTAAAAATAGCATAATTTTTCCTCATTAAGACATAAAAGATCTCACCGAAAAATGAAAAAGATTGTAGAATCGTTAACAGCTCTGATCATTTGGCATATGGTAAAAAATTGTGGAATATTCTTCTTATGAAAGAGCGCTGCCTTCGTCGTAAGAAACATTTGACTAGCTAGCATAAAACATTTATGGGAAACTAGAGACTAATTGTTATGATATATGAATGGATCTGAGTTTTCATTACCTAATGCTCGATTCATAAATCACATTGTAACTGAACTGTATGAAATTAGCTCCATCTGTGACTCTAATTATTTTCATTGCTATGGAGGAAGGAAAAGGCTAATCAGCTACGGTTTTTGATACCATTTTCTTCTCTGATCTGCTTCAACGCGTTATGCTGACAATTGAACTCTCCTAAAAAAGTGCTAGATCAAAACATGATTCCAGGATATTGTAAGATCAATATTAACTTAATTATAATATATGAATTAGAGGAGAAATTAATCAAAGATTTCCTTATGTTTAATAGAAGTATTAAATATGACTATAATACTAAAATACGATAACACAACTTAAATAATAATGGCAAATCTCGTATTTTTACTATAAAAGTCGATCACAGTTGCAAATTTAGGATAGAAGTCGATTTCAGCATGAGAAATTTTGCCCACCCTTACTATTATTGACTGAAAATGGCTGTAATAACCACTTCCTCATCCTTTTCTTAATCATTTGCTGCTTACCAATGCCAATCTATCTATATATTATTTTAAAACATGCTTTTTTGGTGATCGGGACTTTTCTCCCTTATTACTCCATCAATATATATAAATGAATGACCGTTTGATGGCAAAAGTTGTCAGGTTCCTGCGAAAAATAGTCAGACAAATCAAAAATGCACCATTTGTTAAACAAATTGAAATAATATTTTAATCATCCCATTTTTTACTAGACGAAAAAAGGCCCGGGTTGCTATACACAGATTCAATTTGTTTACTTAGTGACGAGTGTAAACAAATTTTTAAATCGGATAATGCATCTATTCTCGGGCATAAAATGATTCGCAATTAACATTACAGTCTCCATGAACGAAAACTTCGACGTCGTACGCAACCATAACAGTTGAATAAGCAAGCCACATTGCATCTTGCGGGAGCAGAACGACAGCCAAAGAAACATGAACATTGCCGAATATGAAAGTTTGCGTCACGGTTTTATCATGTGGTATGTCTGAATAATTTTGCATCATATTACTTCCCGGTTTCGTATGTTGCAAATTTTCTATATATCTAAACCCGATATCAAATGATTTTTATTGTTTATATTTCACTCATTGAATAGATAATATTCAACATTTAATCATATTTCTGAGTAAAGAAAAGGATGTCCTGCGATTTCAGAAAACTCACCAGCATGTAGTACAAGCTTAACGAAAGCCTTTTATTCCCAATCGCTATCTCCGAAGCACAAAAATGTATTATTTTGTCACATTAACGATGTTAGAGACTTTCATAGCGGGGAGAATGCTATGCGCTTTGACAATGTAACACAATGTATTCGTATGAAAGTGTGACATTTAGCTTCCCCTCTAGCTCTCCTCTCCCAGATCAGATCACTGCAGACGAGTAGTAGTAATTTCATGTATGAAGAGAAGAACATAGAAAATAAATAAATAACGTGGATTCAGAAGGTATGTTTCGTTCTTTTATCTTGGTTATTTAAGTGACACTTCATTGCCGGTATAAAAGGAAGTGGTTTTTATAACGACAGATTTAGGTAAAGCTGGCAGTGATATTTTGTATCTTTACCATAATTCATTTAGTCATAAATGCATTGAGTGAATTGAGGTATTCGGTGTAGGATAAGATACATGTATCGTTATAGTGATGACGCGCACCATTCGTGATTATACTACTATAAGAAAATTTTTAAAACATTTATACTATCACGTTCTCTGATATAATAGGGATTTTTGTTTGGGTTCATATGGTATGGCGTTAGAAAACGCAAGATATTTTATTTGGCTATTGAGTTTTGTTGCTGGATGTGCAGAAGGCGATATCCATCGCTACAATTGAGGTATATCGAAACAGACGCTGATAAAGAATATGAAGGTGTGTATTTTTAGGTATGTTTTAGTTTTTGTGTATTTGTTTGTAAAGATTAGTGTTTGTTGAAGTGTATTTATTAAAATTGTTTACTTAGTGACGAGTGTAAACAAGTTTTATAATCGGATAACATTCTCGGTCATAAATTGATTGAAGCAGTGTTAGTAAGTAATATTATAGTCTCCATGAACGAAGACCTCGATGTCGTACACATCCACAGCAGTTTAATAAGCAAACCACATTGCATCTTACGGGAGCAGAACGACGGCCAAAGAAACATGAACATTGCCGAATATGAAAGTTTGCGTCACGGTTTTATCGTGTGGTATGTTTGAACAATTTTCCATCATATTACTTCCCGGTAGTTTTAATTTAAGATCGACCATATTACAATTAGATTTTGGAGTATTCATAGAATAATTAGAGATTTTAATTACGAGTCATGCGATCAAAATAATTAGGTCGTTTTCCGAGTATTCAAATTTATTTTGGTGAAACTTTCGTCTGTTGAAAATTTTCTATATACCCTATCAAATGATTTTTAGTGTTTATATTTTACTCACAGAATAAATAATATACAAAATTTATTCATATCTAAGAGTAAATAATAGGATATCATTCCTGCGATTCAAGAAAACTCACCTCTATGGAATACAAGCGTAACGAAAGCCCAAGCTTGCATTTCCATTCGCTATGCCCGGAGTACAAAAAGATGCTCAACCAATTTAATAGTATGAGTAGTAGTAGACGTAAGAGTAGTATTTTAAAATCTAAGTTTTGTGAATGGGTTAAAATACCATGATTGACTACAATATTTGTGTGAGAGACATTCAAAAAATGCGGGCAATGGGTTGCTATATACAGATTCAATTTGTTTACTTAGTGACGAGTGTAAACAAATTTTTAAATCGGATAATGCATCTATTCTCGGGCATAAAATGATTCGCAATTAACATTACAGTCTCCATGAACGAAAACTTCGACGTCGTACGCAACCATAACAGTTGAATAAGCAAGCCACATTGCATCTTGCGGGGCAGAACGACAGCCAAAGAAACATGAACATTGCCGAATATGAAAGTTTGCGTCACGGTTTTATCATGTGTTATCATATGTTTTAGTTTTTGTGTATTTGTTTGTAAAGATTAGTGTTTGTTGAAGTGTATTTGGGTGGGAAATTGAGTATCAGTGTCGTCTGCGAAAATTTCGCACGGGGCAACTAGTTATATATTATTAGTGGTTACCTAAGAATGCCACAAAATATTGATAGTTAATTTAATTTGATAGAAATACTTTAGCAATATCAAATATTTTCACGTAAATGACATCTATAAATTATTATTCCGAAATAATAATTATCACTACTCCATATTTCCTGATTCTAAAGCTAATTTTCTCTCATCTTTTTGGTTATCTCTCCATCGATGAATTTTCTATTCTATGTTCCGATTGATCTCTTAATCTTTTGGTGTTAATAAATCGCCTGTTTCATCCCTTGTTTTATTGAAACTCTCTATCAAACATCTTGGAAATTTGAAGTTAGGTAGAATTTTATGTTTGGTTAATCTCAAGAGATGTATCTCTTCAATCAAGAGGGGTAGAAGTGCGAAATCTTTCACGAATTCGGTTTCTGTGATAATAGTTGGCGGGTATCCTGCCATAAGCAATCTTTTTATGCAGATTAAGGTGGACGACGAAAATATTTCTCCAATTTGAAACAAATGCTATTTTTTTCAATATGACTGAAAGATATATATGCAGAGATACCTGTTCGAAACGTAAGGAATGTCTCGGTTTCATCTTAATAATATAAATTAAGAAAAGTAAGAAAAATTTTGGCCATATTTTTTATTTATACCCATAGTAGTTTATCGTATTTATATTTTCTGGAGAACTTTTCATTGAGTGCATAAAATATACGAAAATATAAATTGGAATCTCTAATCATCTATAAATATAAAAGGAAAAATGTTAAACATCCTAAGTCGCGAAATTGGAAAATGTATCGTTTTTATGAAAATCGTTTTTATATTATTGAGAAATGTAATGCATCTTTTTTACCAGCATAATTTATTTTTATAATTATTTATATCCTTTTTTAAATTTTTATATCAGAAACATGGAATGTAAGACAGAAACAAGAGCGAGAAAATTTAAAAATCTCAACATCCAGAATCGCATCAGTGCTCCTTCGTGAGCATTTTTCCCGGAACCTCTTAATGAAACCATTCTGCGCAGTTATAAATAGGCCGGGATAAAAATCCCCATCCTCGAACAGAAAAACGACGAGAAATTTCAAACTCCGCAACGACAAAAAACCCTGGGATTCCTGCCCTTCCTTCCCCGCATTTTTTCCGCGGATCGAGATCGGATCCGATCGGGCAGAGGAGAGGGTATTAGCGACTGGATTAGGGTGGAAGCGTGCGTGTATAAGGAATGAGAAGTCGGGGCGGGAAAAACTGCAAGGAAGAGAGAGAGATAAAAGGAAGGGAGAAGAGAAAAAAGAGAGGGGGTATTGGAGTGCCACTCCTCGGGAGAACGTTGACCCCGGACCGCGAGCGGTGTTGTGGGAGGCCGCGCTCTCCCCTTCCACTTCCCCACACCTTCATCTTCACCCCTCATTCCACTCCCCTGAATCCTCCTTCATCCACATCTCTCCCACCCCAAATGCTCTCTCTCCCACTTCCATGGAGACATCATCCACGTCTCAATCAGAATACAATCGCATCCCTTTAAAGAAGTCCCATTTGCCGCCTCCGTGCCTTACCCTTACCCTCACTCTCATTCACTCTTGCTTTTTAGCACGTTTTCCTCCAGAGGCAACACGTGCTTGTGCTATCGGTTTGCTCGTCTGATGTATGTAAACGCGATCCCACTCGGCGACTGTTTGTTGAATCTAAAACGCTCTTTTGTGTATAGTTTGCGGGGAAAATTGACCGGAAGATTTATTGTTGATTCTAATAAAGGGAGGGTTCTCCTTCTCTCTCTTACTCTTTCGCTGGCAGTTTTCCAGAGGCGGGGAGAAAAATTCTCTCTGCGTTTGGAGGAGGTTACGATACGAGTCGAGGAGGAATTATAACATCGCGGAATATTCAGTGGATGACGATTCTCCTTATAAATTGGATCGGAGCTCGATGCCGTCACCCTTTTGAAGAGCTAATGTAGGATTATATTTGATGGCCGTTTAGGCTGAGATAAATTGGATTGGATGGTTTAAGACTCTGGATGATTTATGGCATCCACAATAATAAACATTATACATGGCTTAAAGTATGAATTTTGTTTGAATTGATTCTGCCAATGATTTACATTCAGATGATTAGAGTCTTTTCATCAATTTTTATAAAAATATTTTATCGGATTGTACGATAAATTATCACAAAGAACACTCATTATTTTTATGAATACTTTAAAGATTTTGAAGGTTGCAAATAACTTGTCTCGATATTCTAATAAGCGTTTCGCTCTATGTTTCGACATTTAAAAATTATTCGCATGAAGGAATAATGTTGAACATCTAAGAAGAGGAAAGTTTTCTAGTAAACAAAATTTTCAACAAAAACCTGTTTGCTTTAATCACCGATATATTTTCTATGATTTGACGGCCTCTGACATTTGTATTAAATAGAAATTTAATAATTTGGTATCACTTTGTTTTACCGTACTACCATATCTTGATAGTTGGAATATTCTTATATTTATCAATGTTATAAATAGAGAAATAGAAGAATTACTTTGACTTTTTTAATCTATTTAATTTCTTTTACTTTTGTCTCGGCCTTGTTTATGGCTGCAATTCGATAGAAACAGCTGAGGTACGAATGATATTCATTAGTTGCATCATTTTGATAATCACTCATCGAGCGCTATGGAAAGTGTTTCATATTTCATTCATCATTGTGCTGCACTAAACTGGAATGTTCCTTTCATAGCATTCTGGCTCCATGAGTAAGGAAAGGGCAAAAACTTCTCTCCACATCTTACCTCTATCCTCATCCAATTAGACTAACTGCCTCCAACTGGCTTTTGTTAGCAAAGGATTTGAGGTTTGGTATAGCCTTTAATGTCAATGCTTAACAGACAGACGTGCGTTTTGCGCACAATTTATATTTTGAAAAGGAGCTATATTGTTAGTTAGATTTTAATGTAGGCCTACATTACAAGGCGAATTTTTTTGAAAGAAATTTGGAAAAAATTTCTCGCTCACGAATATTCGCATGGGTTTTGGAGGAGAAATAATATATATTTGAGAATAGTTGTAATATCTTGAAGTTGTCTCCACGAAAAGCATAGGATTTGAGATCTATAAGAATAGACCTCCTCAACGGGTACTTTGAGTGTTTCGTAGATTGGCTTAGTAGGACCGAGGCTGATTACATTTTTAATGTGGTATTCGCCAAAAATTTTAATATATGGAAATTGGGCGATGGAAAGTATACTTCATTTGTCATATTTTGTCTTGCTTTTGATCCCTTTGCATCTTCCTCTTTTTACCTTTTTCTACTATTTACCTACCTGAATTATCATCCTTTCGGTTTCTCCTCCTAACTGTGTATCCGTGTGCAATAGTGTAACCGTGTTCAACTGTGTAACTGCGTGCAAGCATGCAACCGTGTGCAACAGTGTATGTCACCGATACCCATTATAAGCCTCCTCTTTGATCTCTCTTCTTTTAAACTTGAGGCCATTTCGGTCCATCCGTTGCGGACCCACATCTTCCCACGTCTTCGTCATCTCTATTTTTCCTTTGTCTCAACTCTCATCCGCCCACTACCACCCACCCTCACCTACTCTTATTCTTCTGCTCTCTCACCGTCTCAGATCCTTTCATATCCAGCCTACGCTCCACCCCTTCAGTTGTTTATGGGATTACAGTGGCCTGGTTTATAATGTTTCCGGGTTGGTTGCTAAGGGGAAGTCGCCGTGAAGAAAAAAAGACGATGGAGGGCCGGGATGAGAAAAAATCTTCGAATTTTTCGCAGCGGGATCACCTCTGAAGATAGCACACTGTGATGTGGAGGTATAAGGGAAAATTCTTGCCATTCTTCTCATCTATCTGCATAGGTTTGAAATAAAGGAGAATGGTGCACGAGTTTCAATTACCTAACATTTTTCACTTAAATGATGATAGGAATAGCTCATTGATGTGGATCAGTGATTTCCCAAAATTAGCGATATCCGCTTAGGAAGGTCGCTGAAGTTACCTAAGCTGAGATTGCGTTGACGCAAGCCCATATTGTGTTGTTGCTGGTATTGTATATTTTCTCATTTAATATTACTAAATTCTAGACAGAAAGAAAATAACAACGAATACCCTATTGTATAATAAGAATTTGCGGAATTTTAGATTTAGTTAGGTGTATTATCATGCCACTCTTTTGGTCATACTGAATGAAATGCTAGAGGTGGTTGCAAAATAAGCCTGGGATTCCCTAATGCTGCTGAAGGACCGGATCGGATGAAATGGTAATGATAAGAACGAAGTCTCAGTTTATTCTTCATACATTTTAATGCTGAATCATGGGGATCAATTGCATTTTTTATTCTTGTCAGCAATTCACCTTTAATATCAACCAGAAGTATACAAAATCGTATTTTCTCATAAGGTTCCTACTACTTATTTCTCGATGATAATATGCGGGCAAGAAGTTGTTAAAATGTTTTATTATTATTTTTTTGCTTTTCAGAATCCTATAGCACTATTGTTTCTTTATTAATATTCTCCATAATAATCAAACTGTACAGATGAGGGATTTATTTAGAAATTGCTGAAATAATCAAATTAAAGACATAAGAGTACTTATTTTATTAACAGTATAATGAAATATGTAAGTGTGAAAACTCTTACTATGTAAATAGTACTCCTACTGTAGATATTTATACAGCTTTTGGTACTAAATCGGCTTCAAAGATACATTGCTGACCTTCCTAAAATATTGATTCATTTAATAGACCGGATCTAAATCAGCTATATTGTAATAGCATGGATATCAGAGCTATTTATGCTCTCAAATGCCGTTATGGTACGAAAGTAGTTCCATATGAAAAATGAACATCTCGTAAATTTTACTATCTCCAGAAATTCGCCGATTTTGAATTGAGAGTTTCAATTTGGGTGTTCGCAAAATGAATTCCCATTACGCATTCCGTTTTGATTGCAGGAATCTCTCTGCATGTCCTATAAATGCCCTTTCCCATAGAGTAGAGCCGCACGTTTGGAAGAGATCGCCTCTTTCTCCAGTACACAAGCAGGGCCGACCCATTGTCGCGCCAAGACGAATAGTTCCACGCGCCACCGCCGGCACGCGCTGCCAATTGCCTCCCACCCTCATCTATAGATACCCGGAAGACTCCGCTGGTGGTCAAAGGGAGAGATCAGATTCTTGAAAAAAGCAGCAGCCGTATCAATTAAAGCAAGTGTCGCATTGACGTATGAGTTATCTGTATGCGTTTCAGAGGCTGCCTTTCTATTTAAAACAGCCACGGTTTTAATGTCAGTTGTCATGCGAACCTGATGCATTAAGGTAAGGAGATGCATTCAAATGAAAAAGGTAGGAAGTGCGTAATTAAGATGGCGGCAGAAACCTTAGATAAATAGAGAAGCGATTTTATTCGTCATCGGTGTTTACTAAATCCCGGAATAATGTAATTAGCGTGGTCATATAAAAGAAGTTATTTGATCATAATGGCTATTAAAGCTACCTTATATGAAAGTTGTAGCGTTAAGTAGTCGGCATTTATTTATGCGTTGCAATGTCTCCGTAAATTTTCTTAGGTCAGATGGGAGAAAGGAGGTATGAATTTTGAATTCGAAAAAAAGTGTTATCATATAGCTGAGTCAATAATAAAGTTAAGAAATTTTCCTTTGACCTTTGTATAATATAATATATATTATATATAGTTAAAGGGACCTAATATAGTATATAATAATCAACGACTCCAGTAGATTGAATGGCAAACATCCGTAGTGTTAGTTAATTCCAGGATATAAGCAAATTATAGTAGACATCAGCTCTTGGTTACGTAATCAATGATGCGAAAAAATGTTTATGAAAATCGCGGAAAATTCGTTCCAATCTTCGCCACCAAATGAATGGAATTTTATGCCTCTATAAAAAATGTTTGGGAAAGCTTTACTATCAAATTGTTTCAATTCCGTAATCGTTCTGATTAAATCAATCACGAGCGATTCAGTTTCTATCCAGAATCAAACGAAATAAAATCTGTAATTCTGAAATAGAGAGATTCCTCCGTAAATGACTTGTGAGTTATCAGAGAATGTATGCACCAGCCGATAAGTCAAATTCCGATTAGTTTTTCCATTTCGCGCTCTTGTTTCATTTCGGTGTTACTCCGCTTACGCCAAGATTAGAAGGAATGCAGAAAAAGAGGAGATCAGAAGCGATCTGTAGCAAGGTATGGGATAAGCATGCAGAAAACCCATTTACATCCCATATGACCTAAGGGTGTCGACAGAAAACCATTACGTCTAATGGCAAGTTTCTTACGACGCATACTCGGCCGAACAAAAGCGCCAATCCATCCCAAAGATCGAGGTCGTAAACTCCCCGTGACGCTAGATCATATTCCGGGGGCAAAAAACTACGAGAACGCGGCTGCGGCGGAGGAACGTCCTTTGGGACGGGGAGAATCGGAAAGAAAACAAAATCGTCCTTGAAGAGGATGGGGGTTGTTTCCGAGGAAAACAATCGTCCGTCTGTGTTGAGCGACAAGTTGGAGTGGTTCGCGATGCTCGACCCAGTGCTAAACTGCCCGGAGAGTTCAACGGGGGAGTAGACACGCAAAGTGTTACACGGGCGGAGAGCGACCGACTCCCCAGTCCAGGGGGCGGAAGTGAGACGACCACTGTTTTTAGTTTCTTTGAATGACATGCGGCGCGACCTTCCCCACGAAGGCGCGCTGGGGCCGTCGACCCCTCCGCCACTGCCCCGCGTACGGAGGAAGCGACGGCCGCGGAAGAGGGCACCGGAGGGGTGGAAGTCTGGTGCGTCATAATCGCGATGCAGCTCTTTCGCGATGCTCCCGATCTCCGTTTCGCATTAGGGAAACGACACGGCTAGCCCACAACAAGAGACCACTTTCCCCTTTCTCCGAGGAAAATGACCCGCTGACCATGGGGGGCCATGTGGTCGAAGTCGCATCTCTTAAAATAGTGGGTTTAAGTAATGTGATTATCCGATACGTACGGATTTGTTGATTTTAGCTCAGCATTCCATAAGTTTATCTGCACCTTGGAGCAAGAATTTCGCGCTAGGTTACTTTTTAGGAACACCTCGGCAGCTTTAAAATTAAATTTAATTTAAGGATTTTGTGCTCTCATTGTGGTGATCTTTTAATTGTCCTTTTTTACTTTTTAAATAAGCCCTTGCTTACGAATAAATAAAAAGATAGTAAATATCGTAATAGTAAATATACCAGGTTAATTCTGGTTGGAAACCCGAGAACGATACTTACAAGCAATCCACCAGGAAAGTCTGAAATCACAAATAAAAAGATGTTTAACTTCAATATTATTATTTTTACTTAATATTTTACTTCATTATGATTGTTTTTTTTTACTTTCTAAATAGGCCTTCGCTTGAGATTAAATACGAAGATATTTATCTTCGTTATTATTTTTAATATTTCAGACAAATTCAGTCAAATGTTTTTAAGCGTTACATGTAAATCAGAATAGTAATTATGATAAACTTATCGTGGTCGACATGAGCTCAAGAGAGTGTGTTAACATGCGAGCAGGGTCGGAGTGAGAAAAGGGAGGGCAACTTGCCAAGGGGACAGATTTAGACAATTTCTTAATGAATACATCTCCAATCGACTTTTAAATGTCATTTTAATTTTATTAATGAAGTATATATATAGTGGCCGTAGAAACGCTTCGTGGTGTTAGTTCGAGCTCCTCGTCATATGCTAGATCACAGTCAAATTACTACTACATACTATCAAGGGAGCCACTTCGCCCTCCACCAATTGGATCCGTTGATGCGCGCAAGGAATCGTTTTATGAGAGTATTTTCCCGATTTTAAAAATTATTTTTAAGCAGGCAACCTATAATTTCATCCAAAGATTGCATAATGCATTATACAGCAATGCAATGTAACGTATCCATGTAAAATATTTTCTTTTATTGAATCTGGAAGAGTGTAATTCTACTTTTAAAGAGTATATTAAAACGAATGATACCGCACTGGAAGAGTGATTGATTTAGTTATATTGCAAAGAGCTCTCATATGCATGCGGTGAGCAAAATACTCATGTTTTTCTAACGTGATTTTGCTCTTTTTCTTGCGGTAGCTGCTTCTTCCACCAAGACCTCCCATGTTCGCCTTTCATTCAACCCTCTTTGGTTCTACCACGCCCACAACATCTCTTCCTATTCTTTTTTTAACGCGTGTAATAACAAACGACATCCTGCATCAATGCAATACTTGCACGTGTTGACCTCTGTCCTCCTAACACCTTTTAAGAGGAAACAATGACACTGGCAAGCTTGTTATGGCGGCAGTCCCGGCTAATGTCTACACCAATGCAGGCTTTTTATGAGCTACCAAGGTTGCTCTGCCGGTCTTTCTAAAGATCACAATCTATCAAGGCAATTTGTAGATAACTAAACCACATGAATTTTCTCAGCTCTTTTTAGAGATTGAGGTGGAATTTAATATGAAGAATGTTCATCAACACTACGTATTTCGGCATAGAAATTATGTATCTTAGGACGTTCATTATATTTACCTGATATTATTGAAAAGATATGCGATGTATCATAACAAGTTACTCATATATCTTTTACTCTTAGATAGCAAATAGAAAAAAATATGTTAGGAAGGAGTCAAGGAATATGGACAATTAAAAAAAAAATTCGAGCTGCTTAAACTTTTTATTTTTACACCTATTTAGCCAGAGAAAGCGTAAATTTTATAAAGACGGATATTAAACTAGTTACACGCTGCACTCCAAAAAGCAGTGGTCGCATTTTTTAATTTGACTGTTACGCTAAGTTTTTGCGACAGGAATTAGGTGAATTGGCGATCATTTGCATCTATGAGAGAATAACGAAATTGAGTAGGATGATCTTTATAGCATCCATGCTTACATTCATATTGTAATAATCACAGCTTATCCTGGGGCACTTGGGATTTTTACGGCCACATGGGTAAATTTGCAGGTATTCTAGCTTCTGCTGGGACCATCTTGCAGGACAGGACAAGTCTGAAGGGTGCTTCATGTATAGGGTAACTATCCCTCTGGGGCGACAAGGGCTTTACTTTTTGTTTCAGCTGGTATTACTTCTCCCACGCACTTTTGGATGAGGGGTCCATACTGTAAACCAGGGATATGGACTTGGTAACAAAGCACGTCTTTTACTAATCAACAGAATTGAAAAAGAATAGTATTTTATGAAATATCTTTTGAGAATTAAGGTGATACGTATTGTTAAGTTGTTCCCTCCTTGGTAAGTTACTAGATTGGCCCCTCAATGTATCCCATGAAGATCATTGATGAGGATTGGTATCCCCTTCTTACCTCTTACTTCATACTGGCTTTTCTACATTTGATTCACGATGTTTGTTCTTTACAAATTAGCATTAATCAATTTTTTAAGTAGTAATATTTATTTTCAATCTCTTTACATCCAATGAATTAACAATTTGACGAAGATTTTGCTATATATAATATAAAACTGCACTGTAGATATAAATTTGCTATAAACTACCTGGAAGGATTTTCCCTGGGTATCATATAGAAATTTAAAAAACGTTCTATATTATCTTTATTTTGCAGATTATCCTATGAAGAATTAATTTTTACGCGATTGTTTAACTTTGCTTTAAATTTTCTTTGCTTGATAGCATTGTTTCGGTTAAATGTAGATTTAATTTCTAAGAGACAGTCTTAAATGCAGTTGTTCAAATCAGTAAGCTCAATTTTAATTATTGTAACTTCAATTGACTTTCACCGACAAAATTTGATTATTATATTTCACTTAACTCCAGTCAATATCGTAACAAAATCACAAATATCATCTCGTGATGCCTTTAGCGAATGAATTTCATCTAAAATCATATTCTCATCGTTTATTTTATTTTCTTCTTCTAATTGCTCCAATTTGCTATCATTTGATACTTACAAGGTATCATAGATATGGTCGTTTCTCCTGAAAATCTCGGATGCTAACATGTATGGAATCTCCGAACAACGAATATAAGGAAAGGAAGGAAACGGGGAAGGAATGGATTTTAATGTTATTATCTCGAAGCAGAAAACCTGTATTCATGGATTCAACAGGAGCGGGTATAATAATCCGGGAGAGTCGGAACACCACCGCGAGGGGCGGTGGCATCGCTTGCCCACGTGCGTCTCTTCACGTAATATCTCTTCCGTGCACTAAAGGAGGCGCAATGGCTCTCCTCCTTACCTTCTTCATGATTTCCTTCTCATGATCTCCATCTATTTAAACTTCCTCCCCTTTTCCATCTCCTCATCCCTCCATTTCTTCTCTATCCATTCATTTCTTCCCCGCACCCATTCATGTTATATCATACCTCTATTACCATCTTCAACATTTTATCCATTGTGTAGGTATACGACAGGCCTTACACGGGGTTAGCGTAGTCAATAATATCTCCATAATTAACAACGCTAGAGTCAGATGTTACGTTTAATCTCTGAGCAACAGCGAGGGAATTTCTCAGAGCTCGTTGGAGCGTCTTGTAATCATTATCGATAATGTATTTGAGGTGGATCCTATTAATGTAGACAGTTGTTTTCTCAATGCATTTTATAATATTTACCAGCGGGAAGTCTTTGAAGGAATTTATGATATGTTCGTGGATTCTCCGTTTCATTTATGGATGATAAAATTAGATTTAAGTATACATCTATGATTCGTGAGCCATTAAAGTAATTAAATTCATCAAATATTAAATGATTACAGTATTGAAGTGTATAACTGTTTTCTATGATCAATAAGCAACATGATTTAGCATGCTTTTACATTATATATAAAAATGTATTCGAACATTCCGCAATTGCTACTTACTATTCTGAAGTCCTTCCTAAATCTGAAGTGAAATGCAAACAATTTTCGGAAATGTCTGAACTCATCACCTTCATATTATCTATCGATTTATAAAAAAAGATAAAATAATAGATTTCTTACAAGCATTTCATTTACCAATCGGCTATAACCTTCAATAAAACGCCATATACTCATGTATTCCGGACGTCTTTAGAATACCTTTCACATTATATCTATTTCTACTTCTATTCAAGGAGTGGGCATTATCCTTCAACTTATTATTAAGAATTATATTTTGATTTGTCATTTAAACATGCTATTTGATCGCTTTTTCTCAAATTATTTCTGCTTGGGCTTCCGGAAAGCTAAGTGGGTTTGCGTTTGCCTTTGGTGAATGCGATTTGTGCTGAGTGGCACTTGTAGCAGTACTTTTAAAATACTCTTCTTTATATGGATTGATTTTTTCTTCATTCTAAGATGCCTCAGTATAGGCGTATATTTTTCAGATTGTTCTTGCAAAGAAATATTTCAGGAGTGATTATATTGCTGTTATATACTGAAAAATATTAAGCACTATGAGAAAACATTTCAAAATTTAGTTAAAATTCTACAGTTGATTCTCTCGTCTGTATCCTTTGAAACTGTAGATTCGGAAAGCAACAGATTCTTTTTATGAATTCAAGCTTAATATTTGCCAATATAATCTACTTCTGAATGACTGAGAAGGTAACTAAGAGATAAACGGCGATTTTAAGATCGCTTTCATAAAGAGTTATTTTTATTCAGACTCATTTGTTGGTCACGATTCATTATTTTCTGTCCAATTAGCGAGATACAAAAATGACCGTACACCTCTATAGATAGTGGGCTTGATAATTTATGCGTCTCGCCATTAATTCTTCTTTATTTCCTGAAACGCTTTCTTTGCTGCGCCGAACGTTTGGCAAGCTAAAAAAGCCCGAAAGCACAGCCACGCGCTCGCAAACGAATGGCGTGAGCTACTAATTGCTTTCCGAAGACCGAGTAGGAAGAATCATTGTGTATCTTTCCAATCAACTCCGACGCATTCACTTTCATATTTCGAGAAGGTGTTAACCTCGGGGGAGTCTTTCGGAAATGTATTGAAGGCATTCGGATACGCGCGCGCGGGACTCCTCAAAAAAGCGAAGCGAAAACGAAATTTTCCCTCAGACCGTCAGAGGCGCTCGGTTCTTTCCCGCGGAAATCATATTTTCCAATCGACCGAATGGATTCCTCCCGGCCGCCAGGTCTCATGACAAAAGCCGCGGGGAAAAGGTCGTTTCCCCGTACTTCTCCGAAGTGGACAGATCCGCTCAACACGGCCCAATTGTCAGGGTGTCGATTTCCAGGAATCGCTTTAAATGGACTATTGCGGAGTGTCGTTCCTGCGGGGGGGCTCATAATCCCTTGACCACCGAGGGCAAACCCATTCATTCCGTGGTAACCCTTTGCTTGCATCCAGCAGAGAATTTGAAGGGTCAACGTCCTCTCATCCACCTCTCTCTCCTCCTCCCTCACCTCTTGACCACGCCCCCCCTTCCCTCCCCCCAATGCCCTCTTAAAAACTCAAGGCATCTCCCTCCTTATCTTCCCCGCCGACTCCTCTTTTTCATTTTTCCTACCTCTATCTTCTCTTGTTCCTCCAGTAGGGCGTGAAGATGACATTCATTCCTCAGGAGACCTCCCTCACGTACTTCTCACCCTTTGGGAGATGGACATTTGTGAAGGATTGGAAAAGAATTTTTCTCGATTATCAGCATGTATGATTGAATTCTTTCTCGTTTCATTATCTCCACGGGATGATGAAGACCAATTGGGTTTATATTTATGAAGTTAATTTCACCAATTTATTATGAACATTTTACCACAAATTTGTGGACGAAGACAGATTGTTTCTTTCGTATTTATTATTTTACCTAATGGTAGGTTTACATACCCTTATATAAATTTTCTTTGCCTTTCATAACTAATTCTTGCGCATAGCTTTTTAAACTCCAATGACTACCACCCCTTTAACGTTAATTTTTCGTATATAAAATTGTTTATATAATTCATATATAAAAGATAATAATTAATATATAAAATTGATGTTCCAGCCTAACTTGGAAGTAACATAACGTAAATTTTTAACTCTCTCGTTTTACTGACGTTCACTCTCATTCCAAAGCAGTCCTCTAAACATTAAAAAACTTTAAGCAGGTATCCATTTATTCAATTAGAATGTATCTGTATGTCATCACGGTGAATTTTACGAAAAACCTATCACAAAATACCATAAATCTTTTATTTTAAGTTGGCGCGCATTTATCAACGGTTGAAAATTACTCCGCTACTCCTATTCAATTTAAATGCAGTTCGTACTACTTTAGATTGAGAGATGGAAAGCAAATAAAGCAATACGATATGCAAGGAATTTTAATGCATATTTATGACTCTATCAATAGCAAACGTTTCCACTTTATCTTGGAAACAATTGTATTAAGATATACATCAGACGAATAATATGAAGGTTGCTATAAATTAAGTGTTGCTGGAGTAGAATACGCTATAAAATGAATGCAACTCAGGCAGCTGCTTTTTCTCTCTATTTATAACCTAAAAATTCTTTAACATGAAATTTTTCGATTTATAATGTAGAACAATCGGTTTTTGTAGTTGCGAGGAAAATAAATTTTAACAGCTGTTTTCAGTATGTTTCACCAATTCTTTCAGTGGTAGTCAGAAATATCCGACTTTCAAAGAAAATTTAACAACCATATATTTTCTAATTCAACCATTTTTATTTCTTATGTGTATACTGTTTTTTTCTTCTTCCCTCTATAATCCCTTGAAGTATTTAATCGATGATTTTCATCGGATTCTTTAGCTGAGTTGAATCGAGTTAAATATAGAAGAACAAGTTTTTAATGGTATAAGATAATATTCTTAGCTTCTTCAAGCTAAGAATATATTTTAAATCATTTAATAAAATTTAATTGTCAATTTCATAACGTAATTATGTTATTTTATGAAAAATGAGGAAAATCATGGTATTATGTACAAAATATTTATTTCATATCGGTCTAGTATTAGCCTAGCCATGATCGGAAAAATTGGGATCGAAAACAATGTAACAACAAGACTAAAAAGTAATGAATGCTAGAAAATTTTATGAAATACAGTAACATATATTAAATTGATTGATATTTGGATATGAATACTTGGAAAACCGTGGTAGTTTCCATTCCATCATCAGTACGGGTTTCGACAAATTAAAAGTGGAATATCGCTCTTCTTAGTTTCTTTTGCCACTTAGCGCGGTTTTATCATTCATTATTCATCCTTTTAGTTACTGTGCGGACATCAAAATACCCTGACTTTGTAATCTACAGCTCGATGAGCGGTGAATCCCGATATTATATCCTCCCTCAGCTAATCATATACTGCTCGAAATTGCATTGGCTTCCGACCATTGAAACCCGTCGAACCAACCTTTCTAATTTGTTCGGTCCATTGCAATGGATCATTGAAGATCCTATCGCGGCAGGATCGGTGGAAAGAATCGGTATTTATAGAAGGAGCGAAAGATTTAGAGGATGAAGCAGGAAGCGGGAGGGTGAGGGAATTCTATTCCCTGTAGCGTATTGGAAGGATAGAGCAAGGGGTCTCGTGCGACACGTTTTTTGCTGCTCCCCACGCGGAAGGAGTCCAACGAGCCGAAGTAGAGCTTATCGATGCAAGACTCCCGACCTCACGCAATCCTCCTGTGAATCCTAGCTACAACCGCGAAGCACGTGCCACGGAAGCGGAGGAAATGGATTTCAAGGAATTCCAGGGATGCCAATGAGGCAGACCGATCGGGCGATGCGGACGACGAAAGGGAAATGAAATAGACAGAAGGAAATTAATTTATGCACGCACCATTGAAGTTAAACATTGAGCGAGCTAGGCTTCAGGCTTAGGTTCAGAATCAAGCTAGGAGCATCCAAATATAAAAGAATTTAAAGTGAAACGGAAATTAAGTAACCTGGCCGTACGGAATAATTCCTCCACTTTAAATTATTTCCATCCTATTTTATCAGTTAAAACCGTTCACATACCAGGGAACGGAACGTTTTGTCTTTCTGAAGACCTCGCTACTAGATGAGAACTTCTCGGGACTTCTCACTTTTTCAGAGGAATAAAAATGCTACTCATATTGTAGGATATTTCGGATTTTTCCCTCAGTTACATGTATTATTTTGATGATATTTTGTAAACCAGTAAAATTAAACAAATCTACCGTGAATTTTGCCTCGCAAGTCTCGCAATGTCGACTCAAAACGACCAAAATGAGAATCTGTATCCAATTTCCTTTCGGTTGGTAATTGACTTTATCTTTTTGGACTACTTTTAATGATTTAATTGTACCAAGGAAAATAAGCCTGCAATCAATCACTATGACCTTTAAGTGCATTTCTTATAAGAGTATCTTCGTTTCGTACAGAGCCAATAATACTTTGAGAAAAAATATCGAAATTTAAGCCCATTAGACTTCATACGAATTTATAAATTTATAATTCTGTTTCGTCTGGAAATGCGTGCAATTAATTTTATGAAATTCCTTCCATTTATTTCTTACGAGAGTTACTGACATCAGATGAATAAATATATTAAGATATTAATATACACTTAATGGTGATTATTGTATGAGATTAACTATCAAACTTATGAGCATCGTTTAAACGTAGTAAATAAATTTAATTTGTTGAATTCTTAGATCGCTTCCTCTCAAATTAATGTCTGGGTTTCCGGATAGCAAACTGGATAGCGCATTTGCCTTTGGCTAAAGCGGTTCCGAATTTTCCTTGGGGGCCTATATGTGCGAAACGGCCCCTATCGGCCCCATTTTCAAATACTCAATTACGCATGGATTTATTATTTCCTTCTTTCTAAGATGTCTCGATGTAGGCAAACTTTTATTTCTTTCAGTTTACCAATGTAAGAAAACATTTGAGGAATGATTACGCTGTGTTATATATATTTAAAATTATTATGAGAGAATATTTTATAGAAAATTTAGTATCGTTATTATAGCATAAATTAGCCGGTTTCATAGCCATTTTGGTAGTAATGTATTTTTTGATTGTAGATCCTACCCGAGAATCTAGTTGAAAAACTTTTGCTTACAAAGAGTAGTCTTAGGATACAGTGGCAAGCGTTACCGTACATGAGAAACACGACCTCCATCTTCTCTTTTGCTTTAATAAAAATTATGAATTCTCGATGAATTCGTCCATCTGGGCTATCCTAATAAGAATTTCTTCTCTCGCCAAACAGATTATGGAACAATAGAACTTCGTAGTAATTTCTTCTCAGGGAACATTGAATGTTTTATTACCTTCGATGTAATTTGTTAGATGTGAAGATGTAATTGATAGTATCCTCATCTAAAGGCTTTGATCAATGAACTAATGGCGGCATGGTTATTTTAGCGAAGGCAAACATTACAAGATTAAATCAAATTTTGGTGAACGAATAAATTTTTCCATGCTGCAGAGAGGAAGTTTTAACAGTGTAGTGTAATTGGTTATGAGGGATTTCTTTTTGATGTATTCTTATGAACTATCCTGTAGTACCCCTTCATTTTCCGAATATTTCTAAATATGTTGAGATAAATAACATACCGTTTGATTTTATGAGTAGACCCTTACTTTAAGCATGTAATGAGAAACTAATACAGTTTCAGTTGTGATTTCTTCTGTGAAAATATTCTAGTTACTTCACGAATTTCCTAAGTCCTTCACAGAGATTACTTAACATCACGGCTACATATCCAGATGAAAAATGATGAAATACACTCTAATATATATTTTATAGCGCTGCAACACCTAGGTCCCGGGTTAGAATCCCGACTAACCGGATTTTTCTAGTAAGGAAATGGTTGTATACCTTCCTCTATTGATCAC
The DNA here is from genome assembly GCA_036926295.1 of Pachydiplax longipennis. NCBI lineage: Eukaryota > Metazoa > Arthropoda > Insecta > Odonata > Libellulidae > Pachydiplax > Pachydiplax longipennis. The sequence goes on along the minus strand of JAVFKF010000001.1, from coordinate 15,516,098 downwards.
GTTACTCCTGTAACTATCCATTAGTGCTTGTTGGGTTACTGAATAAATAAAAGATAAAGTATTAACACTAATCAAAATCATGTTTTAGAAATTCTTCGTTACACAACACACAAAATGATAATTATTTTGTTAGAAAATAATTATAAAATTGTTCTCATGTTTTAAATGCGGTTAAGATCAAGAGCAATTCTTCGATCGAGCGTTTTCGGAAGAGGACGAATTTGGCCAAGGATTGTTTTCACGCTCTATCTTTAGCGCCCGAGGTCGTTGTCCTCTTCATCCTTCTTTGGCTGCGTTCTCCACTTTATGGCGACACATACATTCCCATTTTCATCCTAAACGATTTGTTGCTAAGCTACGATTAATGCGAAAATACTAATCCCAACTTTAGGCGACTATCCCGTGCGTTTACGACAGCACACGAAAATATCTGCAACGTGGTTACTATCTGACGGTTCCAATAACTTAGGCGTCACAAAGAGTACGACGCCAAACTGGTCATGAATCGGGCATTTTTAAATCAGATTATTAACCATAAGAGTGAAGGGCGCAAAGCATACGAAATGAATCAGATAAGGATTGAAAGGGATTTGCATGAAGAGATGATGTCGGATACTATTATATGTCGGATCATTTTCGCTCCCGAGTGATGCATTTGTGTCGGTTGGAAATGACAATAAGCGCGGCAACGTTCTCACTCGGGTCATGGCTTAAATATGTTTGCAGTGGGAGGTGGCAATGTTTGAGAGAGACGTAGATGGGCTGGGTGAGAAGGGGAGTCGGAAGGTAGGAGTGGCGAAAAAGATGGATCGCGGTATAGGAGATAAGGAAGTGGGAAGGTGGATCTAGGCGGGAGGAGTGGGTGTAACACGACCGAAGAGAGGGTTGGGATAAGAAAAGGACAGAGAGTAAACTCTTTGGAGGGAGAGAAAGTGGTATCGAAGAGGTTGAGCGAATATAATCTGAGGGGACGAAGACGAAGGAGTTGAGGATAAAAGTAATAAGACGAAGAATTAGATTATGTAAATGATGGAAAGGTTCGGAATCGAAGATGAAGAGTAGCAAATAATGTGAACGAGTGTGAGACATTACTTTAGATGTCGGGAAGTCTATCAGTCAGCTCATTGAAAATGATATTTCATGCATAATAGTGGTCGATAACCAGTGGCAGAATAATATGGAATAGTAAGAAGTTAAAAATTAATAATTAGATCAGTAATAACTTAAAACGATAAACGATCATAAAGTAAGAATTACCCGTATTATACATGAAAGATAAAGCTTCTAGAGCTAAATTCCCTTGCAAGACAAACACGATGGTTTAACTCATATTTTAAGCAACAAAAGAAAGTTTGATACCACACAGTGATCATCGGCAAATATCCTGTAATGCATGTAGTGTATGAATTTGACGACAAGATACTCTAATAAGAAATTAATGTGGAAACAAGTGCCATAGGTATTTGATCTCACGTCCGACCCTAAAGCCCGAAAAAAACATCCATTGGTCGGCTTTTGAGGGCGAATATCTGGATCCAAAAGACAATATCCATATTCTGTTGCATTGTAATTTGGTAAAATAGGGGTTATGTGAAATAGATAGAGCATGTGAAGAACTCGAGAGCACGTAAAGATAATTGTTTTAAAAATACCTATATGAAAAGAAAGGGTACGATAGGAAACTACCTATTTATCTGTATCTATTCTTAGAACCATTTCACAACGGTCAATTGTCGAACTGCAGTTATGTAGCACAACGAAAATTTCCCCTTTTTTAATTTTGTAAAATTAAATAATCAATCCCCTATAAACAGTGTTACTAGAAAATTTTGTTATGATGAATATGTCAAACGATGCTGTTTTTCCGCTCATTATGATGGATATTTTTTTAAAAAATACCGACGAGGGCGCGCGTAGTCATTTTTGCTTCGGGCGCCAAAATATCTATGGATGTAACTTGCATATTTTTACGACAAAATTGATTTAATCACGAATTTAAGCAAACGATGTGAAATTAATATTCCAGATCTGAGATCGATGTATAGAAATCTTTTACATTCTTTTAAATGAGAAACATAAAGTAGTATGAGAATATAAATATAAATTGAATTACTTCAGCACATTTTCAAATTTTACCCTTTAGGAGGTTTATTGGTGGAAAACTTATTTTATAAGAGTATTTCACCTAAGAGTACGCAATTTACATTTAAATTCATCTTCAGATAATTGATTTTCTACCAATGTCGCCTTTGTCCTTTCATTAGTTTCTATTCGCGAAGAAAATTGATGAATATAAATTTGTCTAAATCACATTCCTCATTTTTCAGAAATCTGCTTTTGGAATGAAGAGGACATAGATGTCGCCGCAATTCTTCTGGTTCTGCAAGGTAAGAGCGAATTTTTGAATAAATTTTCCATAAAATACTTGATGAAAGTCACCATATAGGAAATGGAATTCAGTTTCACTTTGTGGAATTTCGACACGAAGATGAAATTGTTGAGTGAGACAGTGTTAAAAGAACATGTCGTTTAATTACTTTTACCATTGTAATAAGTATAATACAAATGTATGGTAAATATAATTTAAGTCCGTGTTGTTTTAAAACTGTGTCTTATTCAAAAATTATAAATTTTTGATGCTTGTGAACGCAACAGAAGAATAATAATTCCTGTTTTAGAATAGGTTGAGTTTTTCAAAGATTTTTTTGCACTCATCCTTCTTGACGAAAACTTTGAGTTCAACATAACATAAAAATTACATTTTACTTTAATTAAATCAAGATACAAAATTTGACAATTACAGAAATTAAATAGCTCACCTATTGTTTATTTAATTTGTAGAATGTTTGTTGAAATGAAATTTGTGGACGCGATTTATTTAATTCGTGGAATCGTCAAATTTATATCTTGATTTTATAGAAATTATAGAGTGATTTCACCAAGTATCGCTTGATGTTCATAATTGTATTTTATTCCGATATTTGCATGTAAACAGATGTTAAGATGACGTTTATTATATTTGAAATCGTAAAAAGATATCGAAATGAGCAGGCATTAAAATCGGACACCCATGTAATTATTGAAGCAGGAATGCTGCTAGCGAGAAAGCGGATCCGACTGGAGAGGGGCAACGGAGCATTAAGGATGATACAAGAGATAGAAAGGCCTTCCTCCGAGACTAGGTTGCCTAGAGCGTTGAAAGGGAATGCAAATGAGATCGAGATAAAAACAGTATCGCAGAAATAGAGAGATAGCAAAAGAATTAAAATAATGAACGAGATAGGGATCGGATCGAAATGAAGAGGGAGAAAGACGAAAATGGCTCGCGAATAAGAAGAAAATAAAAGCCGGTGTTGCAGGAAAGGTTTCTTAAGTGGTGGGATTAAACAGTGGAATGGAAACAGGGAATAGGCGGGGACAATGAGCGGGCGAAGAGAGGGCAAAAAGAGCACAGTGGACGCAGGAGTTAATTTGTGCATTATCCAAGGGAAGAAAGGAGATAAGGTGCGAAATCGTAAAGGGGATCAGCAGGGGTCGCGGGGAGGGGTTCGATGGTGGAAAGAGGGAGCTGAAAGAGTGCGTGGGCGGAGGGAGGGGTCGATATGAAGATTCCATCTAAACCGTGCCATACGTCGTCGTGTTCCCCGCCCCCGTAGCCGTCAGACGCAGCTTCCTACATCCACCGCCCTTCCAACTCACTCCATTCGTGCGCCGCATTATCTCTCTTCCCGCTTTCCTCCCTATCTGAATAGGATGCTTCTCATCCGTGTCTATCTGTAAATATCCTCTATTCTCTCTGCGAGTTTTATCCGTCGTCAAGAGCACTTCGATACACTTTTATCCGCTCTCCATCCAAGAGATTTATTTAGCTTTATTTACCTTTGTGGGAAAATACGTTTTGATAGGAAGAATGAACGTTAAGTTCGCTAATTTTATAGATGAACATCTCCTAAATTGGCGTCATCTTAAAAAAAGAAATAGCTATTTTTATAAGTTTAGTGGGAATTTAAAAGAAAATGTATATCTAAATTTTATTGCATTTTTGCGGCTATGAAGTCCCCAGCTCCAAACTCAGTCCATTACTCAGGCAGTTTTTTCTGCTATGTATTTCATACTGCCCGCTCGATATCTTTGGCATTGGGATTTTCTAAAATTTTCCTATTTATTTTCTGTTTAAAAGGAGTGATTTTGTTCTTAAAAACTTATGGTGACAAGTTATCATGACAAGATCTATCAACCGCGATATGCAACAGATTTGCATTTTTGCTAAAAAATGCTTTGCTTCTCCCAAGATTCTTAATTTCAATATTCACGAAAGGCGAAATTAAGGTTATAAAGAAAAATTGTTTTATGTAATAATACTTCTCTTAATATTAAGAAATTCAGTAAGTATTCCATGCATTCTGATAATATTTATTTAACTTCTCCTATTTACCCTGGAGGGTCTTTAGGGTGTAAAGAGGGATCGCTCCATCTGTCATAGAGGTGACAGAATTATTTACGAAATACACGGTTACCCAAATTGTTTGTCGTGGACTGCGATTTGACGCAAATAAATGCAATAAGTGCAAAGTGAATGTCGGGAATTGACATCACGCTTTCATTCTATCACAATAATAATAGTTTAATTTTAAATTATAGAATATTTCATGCCATACTTATGGAAAAAAAGCAAACAGCTGTTTGTCCATTAGTAAGGCATATTTGCCTTTTGTCCATTTGTATGTTAGTGTCTGGAGTGTCTATACTAAAGAAACAAGTAGATATTTTAGTCGTTAGCTTACACTGATTAGATAAGTGTTTGAGCTAAACGTTAAAAGCTTAAGAATAAGTATCCTCAAACTTTATAAATAAAATAAAAATCATGCATTTATATAGCCACGATTACTCCAATAAATCGCACTAATTCAATCAAGTAATCTCAACAGATGGAATCGTCGGTAAGATTCCATTAGATTATGATCATACGGACTTGTCTACACTATATAGGAAAAGATTTAACTTACCGGTATTGTGTGTATAAATGAGTGAAGTGAAGCATGACGAACAATTTAGAGCGCATTTATTCTATGCCGTTCATAACAGTTGATACGGATGTAAACATTGTCCTAAGTTCAGTAACTTCGCTCCATAGTGGTGATACGGAGCTGTTCTTCAATGTCTCTATTCGTTTATTTTTGCCTCTTGGCAGTTTCTCCACGTTATCAACATCACTTTTCCTCACAGCATATTCCATTTCTCACGCAACTACTCTTAAGCAGCCTTTCATGCTCCTCCGCTCGCATCTCTCACACTCGCTCCACTACTCCCACGATATCCACTCCCTCCTCTTTTCCACCCTTTGATTATCATCTTCAGATCCATCTCCTTCTTATTCCTCCTCCGCTACATCTCCCAAGCATTCTTCTTCACCCGAGGAATGCCTCGAGATACGGACATCACTCCTCATTTCCCATAACTTTGCCTAACCCAGACTAATAAATCGCTGTATCGCATTGTTTTTTTTGTCTCGTATTGGTTACCCGTAGGCTTATTTCTTTCTTTGGGGTTCTACAGAGAAAAATAATGCATCCGAATCGCAAAAATTGTTTTCAAAAGTTATGCAATAGGAATATGTTCATTATTTAGTTATACAGGACAAGGATGACAGGACGTATTTTTAATATCTCCTCTAACTGGTAATTATTATTGATAAAAATAATGTTTTAGCTCAATTCTTTAAAGGTTTATCAAAGCATACATTTCAACTATGTTTTTTCATTGATTATTGAGATTTACTTAGCTATCTTAGGGTGTTTACACCCCCTGCCACACGCCGAAAGGCGGCTTGCAGGGTATTCATGTAGATGTAGATGAATCTTTGCATTCGACGAAATTGTATACCACGATTTTAGTATTAAATGCAATGGAGAAAAATTTATCTGAAACTTTGAAATTCGTATGTGATCAACCAATGTAAAAATATTGGACTATAGAACATTTTTGTCGCGAATTCAGCTTGCAAAAGAAATTTGTGCTTGCTTAAGTACACTTTCAGAACTTATTCTTTCGAAAACCCTAATGAAAGGAGAAATATTCTCACGAAAGTTTTCAATTATAATTCGGTACTTCTGTTTATCATCTCGATCATTTCTTTTTTTCCTTCTTCTTCTAAATTTTAGGTGCGGTTCACCCATAAAAAACCAAAAGCCATTTTTTTATTTTACCCTAAAATTCATATCTAACTGTTTAAATTAAATTACATTTGATTCAATTTTTGATTTTTCATTGATGTAATTTCTATGAAAATAGTAAAATAGTGATCTTTTGGTTTTTAATTCTTTTTAATGGAATCCTGTGGAATCATAATAATTTTTTATTCGGGCGAGATTGAGACTACAAAGTTTCTTCATATATCGATTTTGTTCAAATGATTAAATAGGATGAAAATTTCTCCCCCATATTTGTCCGAATCCATTGCTTATATGACTGAATTGCTTCTATAAATGGCAATTTATCATTCAGCAAACCTTCGTGTTATTTTGTATGAGTTACCTCGTCCACTCCCTCCATTCATTCCTTCCCTTCGCCCATTCTCGTAATTTTATTCTCAGATCATAATTCCAACCTTTTGTCTCCCCTTCACAGACTCTATCTCTCTTTTCTAGTTCATTTAGCACCTCTATTTCAACCTCTGTTTCCTTGCAAAGCGCCGTCCGTCTCTGTCACTCTTACACCGAGCCGTGAGTGATAAAGCGATCCTCGTGGCGTGGATGAATTATTGAATAAAGAAAGAATTAAAAGGGATATCCCGCTTACAATGGCATGAAATTGAAATATGGTTGGTAGCGGTAATAATAGGAATTTGGGCGTGTAGTCCGCGATGGTTATTTACGACCGTAATGTAGCGTAAGCCACCTTTTCATGATGTTTGATCACTCTAGTGGAAACGCTCTCTCATGCGAGGAGTTAACATCGGCCTAAATACCAAATATCGGAATTCGACGCAGGAGTAGATGTGATATTATGTATGCATCAGTTGTAGTGGGATTTTTCCCATCCTCGCTCTGTCATGTTAAAAGGATACTTCATACATAGATATCCATATATAAGTTCCCTCAATGGAATTTTCGCGTGCTTTTTGATTTCTTTACGCGAACCATTAATCCATTGAAAAAGTAGCTGAAATAATTAGGTATGTACTCACAAGCGATAATGTAAGTAATAGACATGTTTTCATGAGAAAATTACATCTGCAAAGGCTGGAAATAAATGATTAATTCACTACCATAGGTATTATATTATATGTATTTGTAGCTACTATTTAGATTATATTTTTATGGTCTTTATCTGTTGCTTAAACAGTTAAGAACGAAAGAACCATCCACATTTAAAAAATATTAATTCGCTGCGTGACGGTTATTTGAAGTTATTCCACTTCCCCATGTTCAGTGCTCTTATTTTTTTTCCGATAGATTTTGTGGGGACCTTTTAACGCTTGATATAAACGTAGATGTTTCATTGCTTGCACTATCACATGCATTCCTCATAAAATAGACCAAAAATTCTTAGGAAAAATAAAAGTAATTTTAATGAATTTAATAAATAAGTATATTTCCTTACATAATTCGATCTTCTCTAAGTAAGAAAATTTCAATGCATCTTTACCTATTACATTATTATATGACCAATCTAAGTTAGGTGAAATGAATTGAAATTATTTTAATTCTTGGACACTATTGAGCGCATCATCCCGCGCACAGTATACATTATGATTTGAAAGTAAAATTTATTCTATTATAACATCTATACACCCTCAGTTATGGAATTGCAATCCATGTGGTTTACACCCGAAAGAAATATTATTCGGCCAATGCATTTGAGGAAAAAAGTATTTTAAGCCAGATGTATTGTTATAAAAACACGTTGCTAAATGAAACGGAACTTTTTGGTTGGTAATGTAAGCAAATAAAAAGGGAATCTTTTTCATGATTTGATGTAATAAATTTAAGACGCAAAAACAAAAGTATTAGAATACATTGTTAACATCGTGATTACTCAGGATATGCAGGCTAAGAAAACATGCTAAATAAAACCATGCGTTAGGTTCATAATAATTTATGTGAGAAGAAGAGAGACAATTTTTTTCTTCATCATCTAGATTACTTTACGTTTAAATCATATTTTATTATCATCCATGCATCGCAGGGAACAAAGTTCAAGGAATGGGGCATCGGTTATATTTATATAAAAGGAAAAAAATCGGGGAAAAAAGTGAGGGGACGGGACGTAGGAGTGGTGAAGCAGGGAGATTAAATGAAAGAGAAAGAAATTTGGGAGGAGTCAAAAGGTTAACATTAGAGGTCTCGATGGGAGGTGAGAGAGAGTCGCCCGCGTGTAAATGCGGAGACTTGTGTTCTAAGAGGTCTGAGGAGTAGCCATCGGAGGTGGCTTGTGTTTGCACGCAAAGAAAAGGGATTGGAAGGTGAAGGGATACATAGAGAGGATGGATGCTGAGAGCGAGGAGGAATTTACATAAAGGCTCCACTCATTCCACCTCTCCCTTGGCTTCCTTACCATTCCCCCACTCCGTCATCTTTTTTTCCCGCGCCTCTGTCAACCCATCCCCTCGGTGACGAGGACGACGTGGGTCCCAACAACTTTGAATGCCGCCAGAAAAGAAGTTTTCTCCACGTTGGCAGTAGTATATTTTTAGAATCCGAAGAATCGTGACTGCATTCGGGAGGAATCCTTGGGACTATTTTTATTGGGCTCATCATTTTTCCGAAAGGTGTGCGATGTCCTGCACGTCCGCGTCATTACGGAGGGTCCCATGAATCGCGGCGGATTAGAAGATTAAGTTAAAGATAATGATGCCGGAAAGGACATCTCGAGGCGTAAATAAATGATTTGCCGATTCCTGCGGCTAAATGAGGATGCTCGGCGATGATGGGATAGCTGCTTGTAAAAGTCCCATTTTGAAGAGTTAGGAATATTTTGGTTTTATTTCATGATTACCTGTAATTTTGTGTCATATACAAGCAAAATCTAAACAAATTGTATGAAATGGCCCTGGGTTTAATAATGGGATACTATAAACAAGTTTATACTTGATGAATACTCTTTCTATTTTTCCGAATGGGGCTAAGAAAATATTCTCGGTATACGCTTTTCTATTAAACCCTATTTTACTACCATAAATCATAATACTCGTTCTATCAAGTCGATCAAACGAGGATATTAAAGGATATTTGACTAATTTTTTTTAATCATACAATTTTGATGTGAAGTGAAGTGAAATCTTGGGTGATATGTTTGGAAAATATTCACACGAAAGAAATCAAATTTATTTGTAATTACTCCCTTTTCCCTGCATTCATCCACATACATCGTGAAAGAATGAGTACCGTTTCAAGCAGGTAGCTTTTTAATTATGAAAATACTTCGTCGAGTTCTTGATAGCACATTGGGACGGTTTAATGTTAAGGATTTTAATGAATTTTATTCAGAAACAGGATAAAAATTTTCAGGGTATTCCTTATTCTTGTTCCGCAAATTAGTGACTTCGTCTATGTATTATGGAATAGTGGATTATGGATAGTCATGATATGATTAATTATTGGAGAATAATATAATATGATATGGTTAATTATTGGAGAAACTTGTAATCGGAATTTCTTCTGTTAATAGACCCCCCACACTAAAAGGTTAAGTAATTATTGAATAAGGGTACACTCAAAGCTTTCTGTCCATATAATTAAAGTGGATTTTCAAGTCTCAGGGGATGCCCAATTCAAGAGCAGCCTCCCACGATACCAGAATATACTGACCTTTCTTATGAAATCGTCCACGTAAAGAATATGGCATTCTCAGGCATCTCGAAGCCCTCCTCCTTTTATTCACTCCTAACATTTTCGATCTTTATCGCGCCAAAGCGAAATCCCCTTTTCATCCATCTCCTCGGAAACTTCGACACCCGCACGCACTCATCCGCGTCCACGATTTTTAAGTCGGTTTCGTTTTAATCCTTCGAAATTCCGGTCGTTGGAAGCGAAGAGGAATCATTTCCTTCGCTTGATTTCCGGCATCGCCCGACGAGTCCCATAACTTCTTCCTGCTTTCCTTTAGCGCCCCTCGCGACCTTTCTCCCCCTCCATCACAATCCCCCCCCCGACACACCAACACCACCTTCGGAACAGACTCGGTGCCTTCCTCCGAGGTCAACGACCGCAGAAGCTCACGGAGCCCTACCTTCTGGCATGGCTCGAACCCATCTCTCCCTCCACACTCTCACTACTCCCCTCTCAACCTCCCCCCCGCACGCCCACCCTTTCTTTTCGGATTGGCCCCTTCCCCGCTTCGTGCATTTCTCCTCACCCGCCGTGACTTCAACAAGCCTTCCGGATCCCAACCTAGCCCACTCCATCTACACTTCTCAATCCAGCTCCTATACCCTCATCCCCCGTTCCTCACCCTTATTTCTCCGCACCGAGATATCTCCCGGACCGCTTCTGCTCCTTTTGGGAGTGCAGCGTGTAATCTGACAGGATCATATCCACATACCCGTGTTCTTTCTCCTGTTTTAATTTCGGTCGCTCGCGCTCTTCTTTTTCTCGCGGCGACTGACCGTGTAATTGCGGCGTTGATCCCGGGTTGATGGATACATATGTATATCTCTTACGCATCTCTCGCTTTCTTTCGTGCTCGGTCTGTTTCCTCGCTGGAAATTGTCTTATCTCCGAAATGAAATGCTGCTGCGATTAATTCTTCGAGGAGGAAACGAAAATTATGAATGGAATCAGCATGCCTTCTGTTCTCCGGGGGTTTTTAATCACAGATTCAACGTTGAGTGACAGCTGCCTCGTTTGTACAGCGTAGATGATCTTGCAGATAAATTAGTTGATGAGCCAGAGGAGGGGATGTTTTAACGTAATTAGACATTGAGTCATTTTGTTACTTTTCTTATCCTGTCATCAAAGATTATAGTGGTTTAACTTTTGTGGATTATAATGATACTCTTTATCGAACCATTCATGAGAACTTTTTAATCGGTTCTCCTTTAAGTCTTACATTTACCTGAATTCAAGCCTCAATTATTTTTAATCTGTAACTTTCCAAATTATTCAGTGCCATGATTAACAAGGTAATGGTGAACGTAAATGACAATGTTGTAAAATTCTGTTGGGAAAGTGTTTCAAGCAATTAATGGGATAATTAGCAGGTATAGAATGTAAGTTATAAATGCATGTAGTTACCGAAAATCATGCGGAATTTTAAGACTCTCAGAAGATTTAAGAGCTCCAATTTGTATAAGCCCCGCTAAAAATCGTTAATATCATTGCAAGGGTTACATAAGAAATTATGATTGGTTTTCCTCTTTGAAAAAAAAATCCTCAGAAAAAAACAGAAGGGCTTCATAGCGTGAGGGTTTTAATAATTTCTTTCGTGTAACTATTTACAGCGGATTAGCGAGTAATAGATTAATAAGTTATAATATCTATAGGTAGAATATTATAAAGCTGGTTATTGGTTAATTGGTGCTTGTATGCATGAGCCAAAATTATGTTTCAGTGGTGCACGAAATTTTCTAAATTATTATACAAACTAAATTTTCCCTGTTACCTATATATTTAAAAATTATTTCTTCACTTCAAATCCTCGCGTATGGTAGGCAAATGATTCATTGAGAATATACTGGACGAGAAGAGCAAGCTTATTCGGGTACCAAATTTCTCCAATTTAACAAGCCAAATCTAATGTTAGCGAAAACTCCGCAAAAAACTTGATGGATTAATAAACAGGCGACGTCGATCTTTTTTGTCCAAGTATCCGTGAATGGGAGAATAAAGACGGGAAAAGCGTTCTTCTTTCACATTATTTTCTCATTCATGGGGCGACTCCGGCCTCAACAATTTAACGTCCCTAAAACCTCTCTTAAGCTTCCCGTGGAAACACTTCTCCCGTTTTTATCGTTAACAATCTTGCCCCTGTACTCGCCCGTCCACGTACGGAAAGTTTCGTGTAAGGAGTCCCTTTTGAAAGCGACGGATCCCATAGGTGTGTGTGTTTCGGATCCGTAGCATGACGAATCCGTAATCCATGTTACCTCATCGCGGTGCAGCGACAAAGGCGCACGGTCTCCCCTCTTCCTGCTGCCTCCCTCCATCCTGTAACACGTCCCAATAATTACCCCTACCGTGCATTCTCCACGCCAGGGGAAGAGAGGATAAGGTCGTCTTCCTTTTTTCTCTCCTCTATGCCACTCTTCCTGTCTCCTCAACTCAATGTTGGCGAAGGTAGTAAAAAAATGCTTCGTTACTTTTCCTTCAAAACTAAAGAGAGATGTAATTTTTTAAGAATTGACGTCCGAGTCTCGGATTTTACGGTGTTACTTTGTGGAGCTCGGCTAACATGTTACATGAAATACACGTGCTCGATGAAATTACAACGATTAGTTTGAATCTTTTTTAATCGTGGTTGGTTTTTATACTTTTATAGAATTTTTTTCATGAATTATTCCACGATTGATTCAACGAAAAGCATTACTTGAATGAATGGAAAAATGTTGAAATCTTTATTCTAATTGTAAATACAGTTTCAGATTTTAAAAAGTTTCAACGTCTACCTGAGAAGGTATAGTAGTATATCATGCACAGAATAATAATATTTTTGCGTATTTAATTTAATTCTATTTTAAATAACTCTAAATTTATGTAAATAAATGTCAAATATATTTGCTATTTTAAACGAAGGAGCATAATCGACTAGTCTTAGAGTGATTTTTCATAATATGCCATGAAAAATAATTACTCTTCCGTTAATTAACCTCACAGCAAATTTACGTCGCACATGATTTTCAGATGATAATCATGCTCTCCATGGTTTTATACTCTTATAAATCTGAGATTATGGGATTGCTTCCGAGTAGGACATAATATCCCCCTCAGAAACACCCTCAAATTTTCCTTTACTGCGATAAAAACTTTCAAATATATCATAGTGTAAATTTTTCTTCATTATAAGCCATTGTCTGGATTTTCAAATAGTTACCTTGCACCGAACCAGCTAACGCTAAAATGGGATTATCAAAATTATATTTGAGGACGAATCGATGAATGATCTATATTTGCCTCTAAATATCCCTGTTGAGTGATAGCTGTAGTGCGAATCTACATATTTAATTAGCAATTTAGAAATTATCAGATTATCTCAGTTTTTGCGTCTACAGTAGATTTAGATCTGATTTTAAGGATATTTTTACTTCCACACTTTCTGGAATTGAATTTTTCGTCCTTTTAATTTAAGCTTACCTCATATTATCTTTAATAAGATTTCTCAATTTTATAATTTTTTGAATATTTTTAATATTATTATACGTTAATGCTAACTTATAGTTGAGCAAAAGCTGCCCATTCATTGGTCCCTTTCACGGATCTTGCGTTCGGAGTTAATAGTAATTATCTCCATAAGCATTTGTACCCTTAGGAATAATTTTTAGTCAAGCGTGATATAATTTCATTTACTAGATGGTTGACGCTTAACATTTTACGGAACTGCTTCGAGCACAGCTCTTTCCTCTTTTTCCTTCAGTAAACTTTTTTCATTCATCCTCAGTTCCCAACATTCTCCGTACACACCAAGGGAAATGCTGAGCGTTTTTATCATTCCCGCCTTTCTTCTTTCGCCGACGAGCGAGCGTATGCACGACGGAAGGCTTTTTTTTCTCTTTTGAGGATATGGTCGGTTCATTTTTATTTCCCCTGCGTATATAAGCGCATCTCCCCAGCTGTAAGGTACGCTGTCATCGGAATTATGACCACGCTCGATCGTCGTTTCGGACTTCGAATGCGTTTCGGAAAACTCCGGACGGAAAAGGATTCCCTCTTTTAGATGTGAGGAAAGAATGCTGCTTTTTTATGATCTGGTGCCTTCCAGATTCGATTACACGGGATGATCCATAAAATGGAATCATTCGGAGTATTGTCGGATATTTTCTATTTAATTACTCCATAACTTTGACTTTCCCCCGGATAGAGAAATCTCGTTTTGTTAATATTCACGCGTCAATTTTAAAATCCATCATATGGTAAATATTGTCAGTTTTCGCTCTAGAAACATGTTTTAAATATGTGAAAATTGGAGATTTTCGTTTAAAATCATAGGCTTCATGTGGAGTAGGAAGTGAATTTTTAGTCATTGGAGGAATGTTCTCCATAGTTGTTTATCTTGTTATGAAGTCATTAAATTTTACTTGTTTCACCTAAGTATGTATTTCATGTGTAATGAAAAAATTTTGGTTTCATAATAGCGTATGAAAGTTACGATATTACGAAATATATGTACCAAATTACGTCAAGATTCCTGAATTTATGTCAATGAATTAGCTAAAGGATAATTGAAATATCGTTAGTACAATTTCGAAAGAGATTGATAGGTTTTCGAATGATTGAGCTTAAGCTTTGTCGATGTAGATGTCTACGAAAATTATTACCGAACTAAAATATTTCTTTACGGAGAGTGCAGGGTGAACAGTATAATAATAAATACAAAATCTTATAAACTAGTATAGGATATCTTTTTATTAAAAACTGTTATATTATAAACATCTGTATGTTTTAGTTTGCTCTTACTGAAAATCAATCATTAATTATCTATTAATAATTAGTACTTGAAATTCAAAATTGAGATGTCTTAAATTCTAGTGTTTTCGGAGTCGGAAATTATGTTAAAAATTTTTCCCAAAATAGTTTCGATATTCCGATTCCCTAATCCGATTAATCGTTACATAAATTATTTTTATTATTGAGTGTAATGAATGAAGTCAGTTCGTTGATGATGCAGTCGTTCAAGTCTCTACCTCGTGCAACTATGTATACGCGTCCAAGGTGTGGCTGAAGTGATTAGGACATGCTTAATTTTACCCAAACATTTAATTTAGCATACAATTTCCTAATTCTGCGTGTTATTATTAAAGTGTGGCATAAACTTCAATGACCTCGAGCGGGCTTTGAACTCGCGACCTCACTTCGAGGGGTAGTCAATCTGCTATCCGGATCCGGCTCAACTACTTCACTGAATAACCATGCGCTATTTCCCTCTCAATGCCATCTTCACAGATGTCCGCTCTGAATAGCATAGCTTTTACGCAGAAATGTAAAATTTGTAGACGCTAATTAAGTATCAAATCGCTGCCTCATAAACATGTTTTGTCGAGAGGAATTATCCTGCTGTAATGATGTAAGTGATTCGCTTGACGATATGTAAGGCTTCACTGTATCTGTTGGTTTATGATCCACTGTTACGACTTTCATTCACTCTGTACACAAGCAAAACTCATTAGGAAAAAAATTTAGAAGTAATAATCTTTGACTACTTTGAAATTTTTTTCTGATTTATTATTTACAAATGTAATACAACACTTGCATATATGTACACATGAATTTATATACTTGAAGCCTATGAATATTTAAATATTTATAATTTATATGAATACAAGAAAGAATACTTTGGAGTTACAGTAGGGTACTATATATTTGTTAAGTGATAGTTTTCGTATATAATAACCATGGCTCTCGGTCATAATTTTTAAAGACCGAACTTCATTATCCTTCTATTGAGTCTATCCGGATGATATATCTCGCAAAAATTTAGAGTCAAAACTTACCAAAATATAAATAGCTATTATAGTCCCATGAGAAAATTTTCTGATGAATTTTCAGTTCATTAATATCTTTTACCTTATATCTATTCGAGTACGAAATAAAACTCCAATTTTTGTCAGCATGTTTTTCATAAGGTCTCATTAAGCTACTTAGATAGAACTTGCAAAATTTCATGGTTTCCAATTTTTGTTTTAAGTTCCAATAATTATTCCCATTATTTGTCTTTGAGAAGAAGATTTTTACCCAAATTTTTACTTTTCTTTAATCATTCTTTTTACTTTCCGCGGCTATTTACGCGATAAAGATCAGTTTCTGTTAACATTGCACTAGAATATCTTTTCTCCTATACTACTTAATGACCATTCATAGTAAATTATATCCAAAAAAATTCATGTTAAAAATATGCCCAAATGAGATGATTAATTTAGTTTTTTATGTCATTACAACTTATTTATTAGTATGGTATCATTTCTGAGACGCTGAGACAATGGTTGTTGATGACTTTATGATTCGGTTTAAAGAAGATTGGAGGTAAAATATGAATACCTAGATGTGTAATTAATTCGGACGATTTGTAAGCGATCATTGATGGAATCGAATTGACTTATGTGTCGTTGTGATAGTTTCATCAGCGGATTTTCAGAAATCTTTGGAATTTTGTTTATTGTTTTTGAAACTTATAGAATATTTGCATGTTTGAGTCCTGAACAGATTTCCCTCCATTTCCTTCTGAGGATTAATGAATATAAAGCTCATACCATGCTCATGTATAATTTACTCCTATCATAAGAAAACCTTCCTATTATAAATAATGTATATAGCGTTTATGATACATATATTACTACCACTCGCCTTTGCCTTTAGCGCTGTGGTGCTCAATGATATTTCAAAGGTTGAACTTCAGTGGAGAATTGCAAAAAAAATTAGACTTATTATTCCAATTTCGTATTAAATAAGGTTTAAAAGTTATAACATCGATGACACATTCACGAAAGTTTCTATTCAGGAAATAATATTTAACGGATGATGAAACAAACGTACGATATATTTGTTTTTATATTTTTAACGTTTCGTTGAATTTTATCAAGCCATAGATTGCATTTATAATCATTTATTTATAATGCATTTTGTGTATAAATATAATCAAAGAATTTAAATATAATCAACTCCCGAGTTTGCTGGTGATGATTTATTTACAAAAATATTCCAAGATATATATCGTTATTACTTTAAACCTGTTCGAACGCAGAATATACATATTCTGAAAAGCCTAACTAACCAAAAAATACGTTTTTGGATCTATCTTCAAATAGTTGGCTTATTTATTAGACTATATGTAATGGATCATCCATCTAACACATATTTATAAATATATGAAGATTATTCTTAAAAGATGAATTTTGTAGTATACCTGCTAGGCTCGTATGGGCTTATAATCTTGTTAATATCGTATATAATTACCTGTGAACTCTGAATTTTCTTGCCGCTCAAATTACCGAGCCAAAAACTACTGAAACGAAGTTAAAGCGGATTGCATAAGTGTACTGAAGTCCCCTTGAGCATCGCAACCACTCAAAAAATTATACCAACCCGTCGAAAACCATGAAATTTTACATGCGCATGGAAATTTATTCATTATATAACGCGCCGTTAAAATTTCTGATGCAACAGCCAGTAATAAAGGCCATCTCGAGGCATGACAGTGCAGGAAAAGCATCACCCAGGGCTGAAGAGGTAACGTCTTACGCCAGGAACTCATAAAGTTAAATGACTTTATTTAGACTAGGCAATCCTATTACTCATTACAAGATTCGCCCCATCTCTCGTACATCCTTTCTCCGTCGAGCATCTCACACGCACGCATAGATACACGCCACGCCTTCTCACGTATCTCCTGGGCCACCCAATAGGACCCCTTCATCTATTCTTACCTCAGTCCATCACCCTCCCTGTTATTGTTTTTTATTCATTCTCGTCAGCCCACTCTTCCCTGCAGGACCACGTTGTTGGCTCCATGACGTCACCAGCGGAGACCAGATGTGTATGTACGTGAGCCAGAGGAAGGAGTTGATAGGGAAGAGAAACGGGGTTGGATCGGGAGGTGGTGGGGAGAGGTCGAGGGAGGGATGCAAGTAAGGGGGTGAAAGGAGGTGAGGCTCTGGAAGTTCGTTCACCCTTTACCCTACTAAACATCGATTCCGAACTCGGGAGCAAGAAGTCCATTCTCCCACAATGCTCTCTGCTCCGCTCCTTCTGCGCCACACCTCTCCCCCCCCTCGAAGCCATCCTTCCACTCCAGTTTCCCGGCTCACTCCAGCTCGCGCACCCGGAGAGAGCCTGACCATCCCAAGACTCTCTCTCTTCCCTTTTAACCCTCTCCCCACACCGCCGTTTAAAGTATACAAGGACTGCCACCATCTCGTGCTGATACGACACGCTCGGTCGTCAAGAGCTGACTCAATGCATTCCTTGTGAGAGGATCGAGCGCTTTTCGAGATGTTGGTGAGGAACATGGTTAGATAACCTTTATCTCTTTAGGGAGCACCGGTGTCCAATAAAGTAGGGCCCCGGTCTTTAATTTCCTCGGGCCATTAAAAAAGTGGCTGAGGTTGAGGTATGTGGGAGTTGGAGATTAGGTGGGAGGTTGCTTAAAGGGCCGAATCGCTGTGGCGGATACGGTGGTTGAGAGGGTGATTTGGAGTACTATAATTCGTTTTGGAGGCCGTGAAAATGCTGAATATTTCGACTTTGGGTCTTCTATTTTTACTAAAAGTTATGGTAATGGAGGTCTACAATTTCTTGAAGCTTCCGTTATCTTTGTGCAATGAGAATGGAAGGATGAATTTTATCTTCCCTAAATGGTATAGATATGGCTTATATTTGATATTCGAGGGAATGAAATACTGCCATTAACGAAATGGAGTAGAACCAATTTTGGTCGAGTGATTTATTCTTTCTGATGAATTTCAAGCATTGATGGTGCTTCGATAAAAAGAGAACTTTATTAGCAAGGTACATAATGTAGTTTTTCACGGTAAATTAAATTATACATATACTTATAAGCTGGAGGAATAATAAAACTCATCTTAAATGTTACACATTTAGCAAAAATTGATTAAAAAGTAGAAGCTTTTTTCAAAAGATTCTATTTTTTAAAAGTCACCATCATCAATTTTTGATACTGTATTACTTGAGCTGATATTTTCATCTTCATCTACAGATCCCACATAAAGTTGTATGTTTATTCTACTAGATACTTTTTCTTGGGAATAGCACTTATCTCAAATTCATTCACTTACGACTGAATATATTACATTACATGCAATCAAAGCGTTTAGCTGTTTTAGGATAAGAATAAAGTGCCATAGGTGAGCACTCACTTAGTGATTTCCTCCGCTTGTGCTGCCACGTCATTGTAAGTGGTGTCTTTTGCAGCAATCTAGACTCAAGACAGTTAAGATCCGAGTACAAACCTGTATTCTTGTGGTAACTTCTTTCTCTATCTTGTATCCCTAGAAATCCTCAATGAAAAATTACTCAAACTGCGTTTGGATATAAATATCCTGGTGATATCGCCATGTTGTTAGCATATTCAACTGAAAACTGCAGCGGGGTAACGACTCAAATGAACCTCGTGAATTTGGAAAATCCGTGAATAGGAATTCCTCAATCATACCATTAACTTTCACCTTTT
The DNA here is from genome assembly GCA_036926295.1 of Pachydiplax longipennis. Classification (NCBI taxonomy): domain Eukaryota; kingdom Metazoa; phylum Arthropoda; class Insecta; order Odonata; family Libellulidae; genus Pachydiplax; species Pachydiplax longipennis. The sequence goes on along the minus strand of JAVFKF010000001.1, from coordinate 15,496,763 downwards.
CGTTTTTCATTCATCTTAAGCTACTTATCTTTTAGCCATTCATTTCTCTGTCCTCCCCTCGATCAACTATCCATCTTTTTCACCTTCTTCCGCCTCTCATCCCGCTTCGTGTCACTCTTTTCGCATTCCTTCATCCCTCTTTCCTCTCTCTCTTTCTCTCTCGCGATCACGACTCTCCACAATCTCCCGCTCTCTACAAACAAATTCACTCTCTTCTCTACCTACCTCACCTTTTCTTTCCATTCTGCCGTTGAAATCTCCAAGATTCACTTCCTGATCTCTCCATTCCTTTTATACTTCCCTGCACTACCACTTGCTTGTCAATGTATCCAGCCCGCGAGGAAAGAGTTGGGAGTTCGAATCTCGTAGAGGAAACGGAAGTCGACTTCTCAGAGGTGGAGATAGTCATTAATGACTAATATCATACTGTATCTAATCCTCACTTCACCGATAACTTGTGAAGCAGTATAAGTAGCTGCAGGATTTTCGTTTTCGCCTTAGGCATGTATAAAGAAGCTCAGTTTGGCTCGTTTTCTAAAGAAATGACCGAAACATTTCTGTATCCCGGAAAATTTATCTGTGGAATCTAGTTACATAATTTATAAACGATGGAAATAGAATTTTTACTTTGCACATTAAGTTGTGCTACTAACCCAAGGTTATACAAGAAGTGAAAAATTGTGACTTGACTGGGACTCGAACCCATGTCTCCCACTTTCCGGGCAGGTATTCTATCCATTGAACTACCGAGCCACGCGTGCAATGGATAGAATACCTGCTCGGAAAGTGGGAGACCTGGGTTCGAGTCCCAGCCAAGTCACAATTTTTCACTTCTTGTATTACCTTACATAATTTATGACTAGCTTCTTGTTCTACAGATGCAAAATTTTTCTCACTTAAGTTCTCACTTTATATAACTATAGACCTCCAGATCCAAAAGTTGGAATTAATCGAAGAAAAATTAATCCTATTTTCATTAGAGACATGTATGCAGCGGAATGTTTACAGAGTGTCGACGGATGATATAAAATCCGATGACCTCCGCGAGTTACCACATCGGGCGGCCTCGTTCGTACGCCTTTTAGTTTGAAGAACTTATAAAATAGCTTATGAATTCGGCGAATAATTTTGAATGTAATAACGATAATAGATGATTACGATCACAAATATTCGTAAAATATGCGATTCAAATTTATTCAAGCCTTAAGATTAAGACGAGTCCATTTCCTCTTTGCCATGTTAGGGATATAGTTTTTACATTTTTAATTTTGTAATTCTTTGCGAATTAGGGCTTTAGATATCATTTAAATATCTCTCTTATAACTTTACTTATATATGATATATTAAATACTATATTTCCTCATTGTTATATATTTGCTATTCCAGCGTTTACAACTTCATTTATTTGCTCTTCGATAACAGTTCCTTCCTTCCAATTCTCTCTTTATCCGAATGTTTCTTACGGCAAATTCTTAGGTAAAATTCTGCCAGTACTGATTTGGATGGATCTAATGTTACTTAGAACAGTATCGATCTAGACATCAAACATGTATCTGACCATTGTTTCCTCTCATCTTTTGCCCTCCTGCAACGTTCGAACCCAATGAGCCTTTGTCATCCTTCTTTTTCTCGCCTTTCTCTTAATTTCTTCTTCCGCAACTTTTTCTCTCTTCCATTCTCTTCGCTTATACTCTTCTGCCCTCGATCCCTCTGCAATAGTAGTGGTCCGATCCGCCGGCAATGCGGAAGTCATCCGTGACTCACGGGGTCACTGTGGTGGAGCAGTCGGGTCATCGCTACGCCGTCGTCACTCTTCTCTCTCTATCCGAATGTTTCTTACGGCAAATGCTTTGGTCTTTTTCATCCTGTGATTTATGCTCCGTATCAAAACGAGATGGTGGCAAAAGGGTGATACTCATGGCGGTCCATTTTCTCTCTCTTCGGGATAACGCAATACTTGGGGATCTCCCGATATTCCAAATTTGAAATATTTGCTAAGTAAATCAGAGTAGGCTCTCAGGCTTTATGTTCAAGCTTCGTAGGTCACTTATCTTTCTTTAAACTAGAATTATCTTTGTAGAGAAGATATTCTTGGTGCAAAATTTATGAAACCCTTTTTAGGGTTTAACAGGGTAATATAAAGACGTTTGATTATTATATTACGTTTAATAGGATTAAGAAAATGGCTGTACGAGATCCAATGAAGATTGTTGTGTTAAGTTTTGTTCATGCAGAAAAATGACTGCAGAAATATCAAGGGGCTAAAATATTGTTCGAGAATTATAAAATTAGAGGGATATTATAATAAAATATGATATTTCGGCCTCGAATTTCCATTATGTCTATATCATGAAAATAAGAAACACGAAATTTCCATCTATACCACAGATTTAGTCTAAATTATGATCTTCTTATAAAAAACCTTCGATCATGATAGAAGTTTTCACCTAAGTTCTTCACTCACTTTTCTTTGGGGTTAATTAGTTAGTTTTAGTTATTATTTAGTGGTTAGTAATTATTCCAAGAATCAGGCTGTGCTGAATGAACTATCAGTAGAAGTTGTATTATTCGTTTAACTTTGAAAACTAAATTTTTCTGTGGGGAGAGATAGAATGTGATAAAATTATTATAAGAGCGATAAAATAGATAGCAATTTGAAGAAGCAACGGAATACAAAAAAGGAATAAATACTTGCATAAAGAGGGAGATTTTTAAACATATGACAATTTTATTGTTTTGAATCTACAGGCGACGGATGAAGATTTATATTACCTGATTCACAAACAAATGACGACCGTTTCTCATTGAAAAGATAATTTCCTGAATATAGCTTCTTTCAGTACGTTGCATGGTAATTGAGATTAACGACTCTGATGCTGGAAATACATTGGAAAAGTTTCTCATGACTAGACTGAAAGGAATGGTTTGATTCTCTTCCTAATAAGAGAAATAAGCGTTGGATGTTTTCCTCTGATATTTCATTTCTCTCAACGTCAAAATCAGCCTGAGCTAAATAGTACAAGTTCCTTTCTTCAAGACTATGCAACGTCGATTTAATTTCCTGTGCTGCAGAAGGAGTTAACAAAAGATACTCTTCGATAAACGATCATTTTAGGCTGACTAATACCAGATAAAATCGCTAACTTTATCGCTTAGATGTGCATCAGGAGCAAGAGATCATAAAAAAATCAATCGTTATTTCATTTCCTGGTAAGGGATGCCCTCTCATGACCTCGCGGAGAAGGTTTAAATAACATTCTTCCGGTTATTTCAATCACTTAGGCTCGGAAGCGCGCCTTCAGTGTCCTGCAAATGCAGGATTTTACAGATTTGTTGGGTACTTAAATGCCTCTATGTATGAAAGGTAATAGGAGGAGCAAGGAAGCTCGTATCTTAATCTTCCATTCATCACGGGACTTCGTAGCAACGCTAACATTCCCATCACTCCCTTCCACGGCCACAGATGGAAAGGAAGAGAGGGGATCTATGGGTAGAGGAATCCGAGGGAGGAAGTAAAGAGGAACGAAGGAAAATTGAAAGAAGCGAACAGCAAAAGAGGATTCTGCAGAAATGCTGGGGAAAAAGATAAAAGGAAGGAGGAAGAGGTGCTAGGAAATGATATCTACGAGTATCGCAAAATTATTTACATTTTATAATTACATTAACTGATATATTTCATGGTGTAATAGCTCGTATCGCGTCGTAAGTCAAGGGATTATATGGCATCTACTTATTTGGCGCAGCACAAGTTAGAAATGTAATAAATATGTGAATGTGAAATGTGGTGAAAGTAAATAGAGGAACATCTATCGTGAAATTAGAGTCATTGAGTTTTTTTCTAACTGTATCCGAAGAATAAATTGTATGTAAATCGTCAACATTCACGGTAACGGTCACTAACGACTACATTTGGTGAAAAAAGTTTTCTTTGAGTAATGTAAAATTGCTCTCGTAAAATGTAGCAAATTATAATGATAACCGTGGAATCTAGGACGTCAATCATGACATACACTATTGGTAATAATAATATTCCATTGTTGGATGTCTTATAAATTATAGCCATGTATAGACAGCGCATTCGATTTAGATTTAGATTAGTACCCCGCAAGCCGCCAGTGGCGTATGGCAGGGGGTGCAAGGACACCACCATCATTTACTAATCGACCCTATTAGCTTCTCTAATAATGCAATGCCATCCTTGATTTTGGCAAAAGCGGTCCTGGGATTGTTTCTCACGCGCGAAATGAATTCAGCTGTCGAAGCACTTTTTACTATGCTACATAATAATGCCCATTGGTTTTTCTCTGAAAGCCTTCAGCTGAAAGGTTTTCCTGTCACCTCAGTCTTCTATATTCCTTTTTGTCGCTTCTGATATCTTTACTGTATTATAGTATTTTTTGCCTAATTTTGACATTGGTTGTGAAATTTTATCCTTGAATTCAGCGGTTAGGCGTAAAACCCACATAGGACTAACCTCGACGTATAAAAAGCTGAGTAGTAATAATAATTATCATCATCAGAAATTCTTGTTTGTATTTGTCATAGCATATAAAACCTCATAATTTCAACCACACAGATTTAAGGCAAAATCAAGTGGAAGGGATATGTGTTATAAAAGTAGGAAAATAAGGGGTGATATTGGTAAGAAATGAAGAAGAAAACATGAGAGAGCCATGTAAGATAGTCTATTGAAGGGGGAATCTTGCCGTGAAATTGAATCGTAGATGCCTCTTATTTCTTCTATCCATTCCTCTTTCGCTGTCATACCAATTGTAAACCTACAGAAAAAAGACAGTACAAGGATTTTCTCCCTCTCCCTTTCTCGTTTAAGAGAATGGGGAATTTTATAAAAGATTGTACAGGTGGACAGGAGTAGATGGAGTGTAGATAAGGGAATTCAAAATGAATGTAATGTATGTCTTCGTAGAGGATTATTTGTAAATAAATATTTTAGTTGAGGAAAAAAATTTCTTCACAAGGGAGAAATTAAATTGAAAATATTCAGTGTTTAATTATGTGCTGATCAAGAAAACATTACTGTAAATATGCATATCCGTCCCGCGTTTTTTTTTCGCCAGTTCAAGTTTTACATACATTTTATTAGGAGAAGCTGCAACAGAGAATGAATATCAATTTTTTTAAGAAACATCCTTGGCATAGTTTTTGCTGTGCTTTTCTTGAAAATAATGAAGTTAATACATATTCATTTGGATAAATATAGGCTATAATTTAATATGCATGTGTTTACCTAAAATATAAAAGCTATTCAACAATGAGACCAATATGGCATTGTGTTTCATTATCTGTTTATTTAATTTATTTGTAATGATTATACAAATATTCACGTCTATGACAGTTGCGGTGAGGAATTTAAACAGTAACGATGGACTAAGGTAGAACTTTCCCTAATTAGGAAATCTCTTCTTGCTGGAAATCGAGCCCAGGAGCTTTGAGTTTGTTTTTTTCCGGCACCAAGGACAGTAAAGAGTTGATTTGTAGAGATAATCACGTACGCGGTAGATAAATTGATTGTGAGATTCAAACGTCATTTTAATTTAATTTAAACGTCTCATCCCATTCTGAAAATTCGTGCTCTTACATCTGTAGATAGTCAAATATATAGTTGAGTTATAGTCGAGCTCAAAATGGATTGAATTTTTATATAGTTTCCATACTCGGACTGAAAATGCTCGTGTTGTAGATGCATAGAAAATATGTATCCTATGTACTCTGAAAGGAATAAAAATATGGAAGCGTCTACTAAGAAAATACTAAATAGATCGATGTCCGTTGTTCGCGGATGTCCCCCTCTCTCTTATTCCCCACTTGTTAAGGGCAGAGAGCTCACGTCCTCTCCCGCCTGCTCTCCACATTTGGGAATAATTCCACGAAACCCTTCTCCACTTCTCTTTCCGACGCCGTCCATATACTCTTTCCCACCAAACGCCGTCCAACCGCCCTCTCTCTTACCCCTTTTCCCCTCGCTCTTCTAACCCTTCCGACTTTCTTTCCCTCTATTCTTTCCACGGCCATAATTTCTAATTCCCGCTTTCATCTTTATATTACCCGCCGGTGGCTCTTTCCGCGTCTTTTAATCCTTCCTACTTTTATTGGCGTCTTTCGCAGAAAACCTTTTTTAGCAACACCTTTGTGAATTACCGACACACTTTTCTGGGTCCCTGAACTTTCGGGGACGGTTCTAAACAAGCTTAACAGGCCAGTGACCGGGTTTTCAAACTTAAGCGTCCATACCTACAACAGTAGTTAGTACAATTGAGGATTGTAAACCCCCGTGTCCCGAGGTTTCCGCCAAAAATGTGGGTGCCGAATATCCTTAATTCTGTTGGTGCAAATACGAGGACGTTCCAAAGCTTCCTGGTAAAAGATGGCGCTAAAGGAAAATTGTGATAAATATGAGAATAGCTGTGGAAAAGTCTTCAGCTGATTGAGCTAATCCTGTTACTTACACTTCTTATTCGCCACCATTTCTGAAGTTGAAGAAAACTAAAAATGTTCTTTTATTACTTACAATTTTGCGATTTTAATTGCTAAATTCGTGCGTGTGATCGCGAAACTTTTAAAATCAAGAATGTCTATTTCACAATTCGTTTTCAGGTCGTTAACTTTGTAATGGCTCAAAATATTTTGTAACCGTACTCCATTTAGTAACACCATAATTTTTGTTGTATTTACTTCTGGAAATTTAACTCCTCATCCATGCGACTGAAGAAATAAGGAAGTTGGGGATGTATATAGTAAATTGATAGTAAGTGACCTAGGGTTAAACGCACTGTTCTAAGTGGAACATACAGACATGTCCAATTTTTTAATATTATTTTCAAAGAGATACATTCTCCTAAGGTTATTTCTATTATTAATTATTTTTATTAATTTGAATACTACTCTTGTTTGACAAGGCAGGTGGCAGCTTAACCCTTTGATATCGATTTATAAATTTCGTGTTTTTCAATAAATCTTTAGACGAAGGTATGGTTCCTGCCTCATGGAGGAGAGCGAACATCACTCCAGTCCCAAAAAAAGGGCGTAAGTCAAAACCGGATGATTTCCGACCAATATCGCTCACTTCGATATTTTGTAAAATTCTAGAACACATAATATGCAGTTATCTAATGCGCTTCCTTGGTGATAGTAATGCAATTACACGCAGTCAACACGGATTCCGCAAAGGTCGCTCATGTGAGAGTCAGTTAGCACTTCTTAATCACGACATAATGCGAGCAGCCGATGAAGGTTTTAGGACAGATGCCATATTCCTGGATTTTAGAAAGGCATTCGATACAGTACCACACGCAAAGTTACTCCAGAAACTAGAGTCATATGCAATCGAAAATCATATTATTCAGTGGATTAAGTCGTTCCTCACATGCAGAGTTCAACGGGTAGTCTTAGATGGCGTTTACTCTGATGAAGTAGAAGTATCATCTGGAGTTCCTCAGGGCAGTGTCATTGGACCGATATTGTTCTTAATTTACATTAACGATATAGTAGACAATGTAAGAAGTAAGGTAAGGCTTTTCGCGGACGACACACTCATATACAGGAAAATTCAAAATGTGGAAGATACTTCCATATTACAGGGTGACTTAGACGCTATTTCGAAATGGTGTGAAGATTGGCAGCTCGGCTTGAACATAGAGAAGTGTGTTGCGATGAGCATGACCCGCTCCCCGTCCCAGAACTTAAAACAAACATCCTACCTTATTAGCGGTACAACATTAGAATTCGTAAGTAGATTCAAATATTTAGGCATTGTTTTCAGTAGTAACTTATCGTTCAAAACGCATATTCAAGACGTAGTGGGGTCAGCTGATAGGACGCTGAGGCTATGTAATCGCGTTCTCAGGGGTTGCCAACAGAATGTCAAGGAAGTGGCTTACTTTTCGTTGGTTCGTCCATTGCTTGAGTACTGCTGCGCGGTGTGGAATCCACATGAGAAAGGATTGATCATAGAACTAGAGCGCATGCAACGTAGAGCGGCCCGTTTCGTCAAGGGAGACTACAAGTTCGACAGCAGTGTGTCAGAGATGATTAAAACCCTCGGCTGGGAATCCCTCGAGGATAGAAGAAATGAGTATAGGCATAAACTTTTCGAGAAATTTTTGAGTAGCGATTTACATGAGGAAATAAGCGACTTCGTGATTCCCGTACTCAGTGAGCGTAGTTTTCGAGACCAGACGTCAAAAAGATTCCGCGAAATTATAGCGAGAACAGATAGCTATTTCTGGTCTCTTTTTCCAGATAGTATTAGGTACGCAAACCAGATGGTTGGTTAGGGAGTTCGGTGTATTCACACCCCCTGCCATACGCCTTACGGCGGTTAGCGGGGTATTAATGTAAATGTAAATGTAAAATTCATCATACACATTTTCATACTGTCAATTACTTATGTTTAGCTAACGTATTTACAGTACATACATACGAAATGTAAGTTAACAATACTTTTTACCTCTTCAATAATAGCCTATTATATCAACCTTCACGGTTAGTTTCAGAGTTAAAAGTTGACAAGGCTTCCTTAGCAATGGAAGTCTTCTTCATCTGACATATTCCATTCCTTTACCTCTCTTTTTGGAAATTAGTACTTAACCATGTCATTCCCTCGTTTTCTTAATTTTAAATATTCTTTGTGATCGCCACGTGCAACGCAATTCGGTTTTTCGAGTCTGTAACATAATTTCTATGCTTCTCTAGTGTTTTTGGTGCACATCCTTGTTTGCTGAGAATCTTTTAACCTTTTTACTTGAAAACCTCCTTTTTAGCCTACTGATTTTCCTATTTACTTCTAGTGATTCTAACTCGAGCCTGCCCTTTCCCCCCTGCCATACGCCACTGGCGGCTTGCAGAGTACTTGTTTAAATCTACAAATTCCATCCCATATAGGTATACGTTATAAATCAGATAATTAATTAGGAAGTTCGGTGTTTGTGCACCCCCTGCCATACATCATACGGTGGGTCGCGGGGTATAAATTTATACGTAATTGTAAATGTAATATATGTATTTTGTCCCTTATATCGCTAAAGGAATCTTCTGCGCAGAATGTAATACATAATGAGAATCCAGGAAATAAAGGGTCAGAAAAGGTCATAGAAAAGGAACAAAGTTTCAGAAGGAACCGACTTTTAGAATTACATTTTAACTTATTAATTACCTAGGTTTAGTAAGATTGATTTATTTTCCACACAGTTTTTTATATTGAAGGAATTCCCCGTCCCAAAACCGACCACCTAACCCAACCTAACGCAGTTAATAACGAGCTCGTACGAAGAGCTGACAAACAAAAATAACAGAATTCTATACAGCAATAACAATCACATTTGATTATGGTAAGCGCAATTGTAATTGTGACGTATATACCAACTCACACCCTTTGCTAACAATTTCTAGCCAAAATTGTTTATGCTCCTATGATTCTACTACCGGACAGCAAAAATTTACTGTGACTTTTTTGTGAATCCAAAATTGTGATTTTTTTCTGTGACTATTTTCCTAACTTTGCTATCGGTCAAGCTAACTATGCTTCTCCTATTCCTCCGCCACAATGGGCGCCAGGGTTCGAAGCCCTCATCGCAGCATAGGTAGTGTTGGCTCTGACAATATGAGTTTCTTCCAATCAGGGTTTCTTCAAAAATGTTTCTTTCTAGTAACAGAAAGCTATTATGAAATTAGTGAAAAGCTATTTATGAAAAATATGTAATATACATGAATAGCGTTGAAATTGAATTTTTTCACGCGATTCTAATTATTCTATTGACTTCTGGAACGAACTGCAGAGGGATCTTAGTATTTTCACCCATAGATTATAATTTTTCAATCTCCTTAAATAAACGTCAGATAAATTTTATTGTTATTCTTATAAAATAAATTATATTTATTAATCTGAATTTTTAAAAGTGTGAGACTTATATTCACATGCTCAACTTTGGTATACATCAAATAGAGATAAGATGCTGTTTTAATATTTCAGAAAAGATGAGGAATTTATAATCATATAAATGATAAACATCTTAAGCTTCTTGATAAACTTCCATTTCAAGTTCAAGTTACTGTTCCATAGTCTTGTGAAATTTTAAATAACCGAGTTAATATTATTCAGTTTTTAAGAAGCAAGCCATAAAAACTATACATGTAGTCTTAACTTTAGAATATAATTCCTACTTGAACGTGTTTCATCACGTTTTTCAATTGAGATGAGCCCCTAAAAATAAATTTCCAAGAACGTGGTAGTTAGATAGAGAGAGAAACTTTCACAATAGATACTAATCGATGTTGGACCCACGCTTTTTTATACCTGAGTCAAGATCTAAACAAAGAAGTGACAAACACGGTGGACATTGCCCTTTATCCCATGCTTCAACTTCCTTTCTATCCAAGCTATGCCCAGTAAGACAAAAATTTAAACTTTCTCTATTTCTCGGAATACGGAATCAGTAAAGGGGAAAATGTCTTGATAAGGAAAATGAGCTGGTCTGGTTTTCCCGAAGATATTTAAAGGAAATAATTTGCTAAGAAAATCCATGGGCGCATTATATCTACTGAATATCCCTTCCCATGGCCGGTTGTGAGTATTATTTACATTCATTTCTCCCAAAACGGCTTAACCCTCGAACTTTCCTTTCAACGATACCTTCACGCTGGTTTCCTGGAAAAAATTTCTCCAGCGTCCATCCAGGAAGAATAGTAAAAAGGAATTAGGATTTGGTGCGTACCTATTGCTAACACTTGAAAATCATTTGCCATTGCTGAATGCAGTTTTTATTTTGTTTCACGTACATAATTTCGTTGCTAAACGCATCCAATGATTCCGGCTAAAACACTTAGTTTACTCAACTTCAATCACATCAATTTAAATCGTTTTAATCAAAATTTGAATCGCAAGAGTGATATTAATATTATTGATATACGTAATCTTATAGATGTTGCAGGATGATTCTTTTCTTTTGAAATTTGTGTAAGATATCTAAGTTTCTCTAGTCTACATAAAGCTAAAATTCCAGGCGGCCACTGTAAAATAAAGATTAATTGAATTTTAATATGCGTTATAATTTGAATGTACATGGGTGCGATGTATATCCTCAACTTCGTTGAAAATTTTATACTGGAAATTCAAAAGATATTATTTTCGATTCACGAGACACTGAAACATTTAATAATACATATCTTGGTTTTATTATAACAAATTTTGAAATTTCTAAACTCTTTTCACAATCAACTCTAAAAAATAATTCCAATATTTGAAGTCAAAATTCTGAGCTCATTAGTCAAGCATTTATAATTCCACATGGGCACTAATTATTAATAGACACCATTATCTAAAATACACTAAAATTGGAACCAGGAACGAATAGAAGGAGTGAAATTTTCAGTTCGACCCCAATGGAATCCTTTTTGTGATCTATACTTACCACAATTTTTTGTAATCTTTTTCAATGTGTGAAAGGACGGATGAAGAGGAATTAAAAGAAAGAAGCTGTAGGCAAAGTACTGAAAACGAAAGGTGCGCAACGAAATGTTAAAAATGTTCTGCATGTCCAGAGCAATATTTAGGTACGCTCTGGTGGAGAATCCTTTTTAAGTTGCACCCCTACCGTATTTTCTTTCCCACCAAAACCAGAAATATGTCCTATTGTTTGTCCTGCGGTGTCAGCGAACTCTGCTTCTACTCCGCTGTCATTGCCCTCTGTTTCTTTACGTCCCACCCATCGGGGGAACCAGGGCATTTGGATCGTTTCCTTAAACCCAAGTAATACTCTCTCCCCGTGCCTCTCCCAACTAATCTCCCAATCTTTCTCTGCCTTTCCTCGGTCGCGATATCTCTATTCTACGACGGCAACCCCTTTCCATCCACCACCCACGCGGCCTCTTGGTAACAGAACCCTTTTAACCCTTTTCTCTTCGATTCCCTTTCCGGCGCCTTAAAACCTTCCTATTGCTACTCTCAAATCTTGCCACTCGCCGCCCTCCAACCCTTCTCCTGTTTTTCAACTGGTAGTGGTCACGTATTGACTGCCTGGGCTATGTCTTTCTCCGTCTGCAGATGACCACGCACCACTAACCCTTTCTCTCCCTTTTTTCACATGCTACTTGTCTCTCGCACGTACACCGAAATTCCCGACCTCTGGTAATACCCTCCGACCCATAAACTGCCTTTTTAACTTCTTTTTTCTTCAAAAGATTTTCCTTCCCTCTTTACGATGGGCTGGCTACCTCATATTCATTTTAAATCTCCTCAACACCGCTGAGCCTTTTTCTTTTCAGTTTTCCACTATGGTTGGTCCCTCTCGACCATAGTCATGGTGGAAGGTGATCATGGTTTTCTGTTCTGGCGGAAAATTTGCGATAAATGTTGCTGCGGCTTACATGCATATTCATTATGAGAAGCAACACAAACACAAGAGCTATTATGACAAAAGCACAGTTCATTAATTTGCGCTATTATCCCATAATTTTATTTAGTAGCAACGAAACTACTATGATATTAGAGCGTGATTTTTTATCGCTGAAATATTTGTAGCGGAACGAAATATTCTTCGTCTTTTTTTACGGTATAACAATGGCAGACCTAGATCCCCCCTCTTTGTTGTGGTAATTTTGCGATGATCTGACGAATTTGAATTGAAATACGATTTTAAAAGTTTTATTCGCTCACTGTATATCTACTGCATTTATCAAAGTTACATTTAAAAGTGAATTAAATAGAAATTGTAAAATTGCTTAAATTGCGTAAAAATTGAATTTATTTAATGAAGGATATCTTTACTTAGTTGACTGGTGATATTGGCCAGAAAGACGTGTCACTGATTCATTGCTGCTTATAGTAAAACTCCCGATAACTAATAAATTATTATCTTATTAAAGATTGTTTACTGTATACCTTTTATTATTTGACTGTATTTACGTAACTTTAAACGCAGAATTTTAATCTATTTATTTTCTTAACCAATTAAAATCACAGTTATCTATTTATATATGTGTCTAAACACAATTATCTATTTGCATACGTTAGAAATATGTGTTCACCTGATCAGATAGTTCGATAAAACAGGGACCAGATTCTATCTATAGTTAAAATAGATTCATTTTAGCAAACATAAAAATCATAGTAACCGACTAAGGGTACAAAAAGTATGGTGTATATCCACACGCCGAGAGCGGCTTGCAGGGTATATGAAAATCCTTCAAATCACCATGCTTTAACGGCCCACACCTGTTTAAATAAATTTTCAATTTTAAAATACCTGTCGAATTATCGATTCGTAATAACTGCCGAATGTATTTTTGGAACGCTTTGAACGTTCCAGGTAAAAATTGCAAGTTTCTTTTCCGAGAATCCATTTCTCGCCCAGCAGCACGCGAATGTATTATCGCCGAGGCCCTTCATATCTTTACAATGAGGTCAAGAAGCTACCTTTCTTTAAGCCCCTTAATTCTTCCTATACCCTTTTGGCCCACGTGCTGAATATTCGAATCCTTTCCATTCTCCTCGCTTATTCCCTGTATCCCACGGTACCTTCCTGCAGTGATACCTCTTTCATGCTACGTTACCCCCCGTGCGCTGCTACCTCGACACGACCTTAAGTCCATTGGATCCTGACCACCAAACCATTTCTCTATTCAATAGGACTCCCCATACTCCTTGCCTGTGTCTTTATTTTATTCTTTACGTTATCTCCTTGCCCGAACCTCACTGAGGCGTTTTGTTTTTTATACATTTGTAACCATTCTTCGCTTCTGGTTCATCCTTTCCATTGTGCGTTATTCTGAGAAATCTACCCGAATCTTTCGACTGCACACTCGTCATCCACAAGAGCTAACTCACCAATATCATTCGTCATCAATGTCATTTATTGAATTTTCTCAGGCTTAAACTTGTTAGTCATCCTGAATGTACTCGAAAGCAGTGGCGGAGTAGAACGATGTCATCATTGGCAAGTAATGCGTCAAATATTTTGAGTAATCGACCGAAAACAATTTTTGGCAAAGAATATTTTATCCTTTATAAATTTTTCAGACATATTTACATTACCATCCACAGTATGGCGTATTCCAAGGAGTATAAAAACACCACATTTAATATTCATTTTAATATTCGCGCATGGCTTGTGCTATTAGATTTTAGATTTAGATAAGATATTGATATAGATTTTTTTGCTATCTGATAACCGATACTTCTAAAATAGACCATAAATATCGCAGGTGTATTTTCTTTCAGTAAGTCAATCCAGATTTCGATACTTTTGTATTAAACTCTAAGAAAAGAGAAACTTAATGTCAGCTTTATATTTAGATTTGTATCCCGCAAGCCGCCAGTGGCTTATAGCAGGGGGTGTGATGACACCATCATCGTTTACAAATCGACCCTAATAGCTCGCGGGAAGAACGACCAAAAATGACTATCTGCCCTTGCAATTTCCTCCTTATAACGCTTTGCTGATGCCTCTCGGAGATCGTGCTCATTACTTACTGGAATCGAAATTTCATTCACCCCGTCCCTAAGTTCGAAACCAAGGAACTTTTCGAAAATTTCCTTCGGTGACCATTTCTTCTCTCTTGAAGCGAATTCCAACCGAGGGATTCTACCATGGACGTAACGCTACTGTCGAACCTGAAATCTCCTGTAACAAAACGAGCTGATCTACCTTGGGCCATTTCTAATTCTGAGACTAAACCTACCTCGTGTGGATTCCAAATCGCGCAGTAATATTCGAGATTAGGTCGAATAAGAGAAAAATAAGCCATTTCTTTTACTCTTGATGAGCAGCATTAGCTTCTCTAATAGTCAGCGGGAAAAACGACCAGAAACACCTGTCCTTGCGATTTCCTTCTTATAACGCCCCTCGGAGATCGCGCTCATTACTTACTGAAATCAAAATTTCACTCACAAAGCTTGGCTAATTTTCTTCCTGAAACATTCCCTGGGCTTTGTGAACTGCACCACCCTTTACACTTCCTCTTCCTGTTGATGTTCCACTTTTACTGACCTCACTTTCCAGTTCATTTCTCACGCCCCTCCTCTTCTGTCACCTGTCTAATCCTGAGGGAAGAAATGAATAGAAAGCGAACATCGCGGATCGCTCTTCTTTTCCATCAATCGCTACACACGCCCTCTCTCACGATAACAAGTGACTGCGGTGAAAGCGAAGTTTGTTTCGACCATTTCTTTTGCGAGGAGAAACTAAAAGAAAATATTTCGTGACTTCGGAACTTTTTCTAGGGTGAATTTCCGACACGCTTACTTATTAGTAATTAAAATATTACAGAGAGACTGCCTGCATGGTTTTGATGAAATAATATAGATATACTAAAATTTGGTTTACTAGAAACGCTTGGTTTTTCTATATTAGGCAAAACAATGGGCGGAATAAGGATTAATATACGAAAATTTAATAATTAGTATGGATGCAAGAAATTTTAAGAATATATTTTCCACATGTTCTATTTATATAATATAGTTATATTATATTTCAATAATACCTGAAGTATTGCTTCCCATTCTTATAGAGTCTCATAAATGCAGCTAGTAATATCATGAATTTGGTTGCCCCCTCTTATTGCCATATTCCCTTTTATGCCTATGTCGGAGCATCTTTTTCGTATTTTCTTCCGCGAAAAAATATTCGACATCGTTTGAATTTCAAAAGAATAAGAAAGAGAGGAGTATAGCTCTTAAATTCCTCACTTCACTTCATTCTGTTACATATACTCTGATAAGTCCTATTTGAGTGTTTTGTAGCAGGTTATTGATATCCTTATACGTCTACCTGTTTAACTCCTTTTAGCCTCGTTTTTTGTGTATCATTCTCTACCTTTATCAAAATAACATTTATTCACTATGTGTTTATCTTCTTATCGCATACGATGCCCGGAAGAAGAGATTTTGTATCGCATGCAGCTCGAAAGAAGTTTTTCGATCGACCAACTCAGTTGTCAGCCTTCAAACATTTCCCTTTATTTCTGAATGGTGTCGCATTTCCGTAATTAATAAGCATATGAGTTGAAATATTTAGCAAAATCACTTATCGGCCGTGATCTTTTCATTTGGAGCAGAAAATCGGACGAGGCCGCAAAGCGAAGATACTTTGTGTAATTTGGGCACCACGCCCTTCACTGTAACCTTTTTAAAGTCTTAAATAGCGATATTGGGAGGGGATATTTAACGAAGGACATGCCTGCAGTCTTAATGTTTCTTCAGTTCATTAAGGAAACTGCTTGCAGATAATGAATTCATAAAAATATATATTTTTTGTAGTAAATTTTGCATCTATATAATGTAGAACCATCGATCGCCTAAATTGAGAAAAAAATATATATAATAAACAGGTGACATTACTGTGAAATCAAATTCTAAAAAAATATGAACAATCACATTGAAAAAAGATTTTATGCCTGTCGTAATTTTATTTTACTTGCGATCTAATCGAGATTATCCTTCTCACTTTGACCATTAAGAATCGAATACTTCCAACATTGACCTGGTAACATATATCATACTTAATAAATGAAGCTGACGGCATATAAAGATCTCTAAGATAATATATACTATGCATTTTTTGATATATTTATACCTCGTTCTTATATTTGCCTTGTGAATCCTTAAGATTGATGGATATTTCAGTTGGGATTGCATTATGTTGAACCGTCACTGTGTTTATACAAGCCGCTCTTTCTTTCATTTGCCATTTGTTTCATCCCATATTCCCGTCCTCTTTTTCTAGCCCCCTGCTGATTTTCTCCCGCTGGCTTGTTGATGCCACAGGTAATAACAGACCATCATTGCCCTTTATAAATTCTCAGCTGCCGAGCTTACATTTTCCTACTATGCGCCTTAACTATAAACTTCACCGTAATGTTTACCCTCTTAAGAGATCGTTTGGGTGTATTTGAAATGTCTATTCCATCTTAAAGAATAGATCGAATGTGAAAAATCATGAAATGTATCATTTGAGTGTAAACATTTTCTGGGTTTAAATGTTTCACTTTCTCAATACAATAAACAATACAAATGTCTTGATCGAGTGAAATTGGGACCTCATTTTCCATTAGAGAGAGAGATAAATCTCTTTCAAGGTAATTATAAAGTGGCTCTTTTCGCATTAAATTGGCTCACAATATATAACGGTGAAGGTTGGAACATTACATCGAATAGTTAATTTCCTTACTAATATGGCTGTCGAAGAATAGTTTTCTTAATATTTTTAATGAATATCATTAAAATACTATATCTCTATTATAAGTTGGATTCTTTTAAAAATTGTATTTTTAAAGCATTTATGCATAAATTTTTAAATCACATGCATGCACTTTATTGGTGAGAACCATTTGGGTGGGCATTATTTCTCTTAATGTTGCTGACACATTTTCTTTAAAAATTTCGTCTCAAATTCTCATCTTTCTCTTTGATGTATCCTCAGTTGAATCAGTGCCTACTTCACTTTCAATGAATTATAGAAATTTCAATTAATTATTCTTATATATTAATTATTCAAATAATTTATTATCAATGTTTGGATAAAAACTTTTAGAAATAGGGATTTTTAATCAAATTTGTTGAATTCTAATGTTTTGTCAGTAACTGCTCTGGTGTTATGAGTTTAGTTTCTTCTTCGCGGTATTGGTTCAGCTCCGTATTACTATTCTGTGTCATATTCGATAGTTGAATGCCATCAAGTAATAATAATAGTGCCACTTTTTCCTAAAGGTGAGCACGGTGGGAAGATCTTCAAGGAGATTTCACTTTTTTGTATCTAGCTGCAGCTAATCTCAGTCCATGTTGCACTACTTTCTCTCGGAATCCTCACCCACTTTCATTATAAGGCATTTCTATCGCCAACCTTTTGCCACTTTTTACCGTCGTGAAGATGCTTATCTGCAGAGAAAACCTTTCCTCCTATTACTTTCAGTTTTCTCTCTAGTGCATACCTTGCTGAAGTGAATTGTAATTTAAGTTATGGAAGGGTAAAACTTACTTCATTGGATGTATTTAAATTCGACGAAGAAAAAATAATCTATTCATAAATACAAAGCCGAAAAATAATCATATTACTGTTGTTCTTGAGAGAGATAAGATAATAAATATGGTATTAGGACGGTTTGTAAAGATACCTTCAAATTGTACAATATTATCCAAATTTCTTTAGTGTTTTTATAAGGTGGTTATTTATTAGTTGCATAAAAGGATTTTCAACAGTTAAGCTCTGCAGTCAACTAACTTGTTATACTCGTTAATAGAAACAGAGGTTATATCTTTCGCAAAGCACAAAGAGAATCCGAGTAGTAGTAGATCCGCAGATCGTCTCCGCGGTTTCCCCTATCTCATCCTCTTAATCCTCTGTTTGATAGGAGAAATGTGTGACATTCATTAATTATTATTAGTATTTATTGCTATTGAATGACGTATATTGACTTTCAGAAGTCTTATGCGTATACACTAGAGTAACTTTCTAATATTCCTGAAACCTCTGAAGGTGTTAAGCATTTAATGGGTTGGCATCCCTCGAGTTGTCTATCCCTCAAGTATCTCTCAATTTCAAGTATCCTTTAAGTTAATTTTAGATTTTTTTTAGATGAGTTAGTTAATTAAATGCTCCTTGACCGTCAGAGGACTAACTTGACCTGATCTAACCAAGCCGCTTTCATTTTTTGTGCCATTTTAAGAGTAACTTTGTTTTACATCTTTATAACTATTTTTCAATCGTAATTATTTTACGTTCTTCTGTGAATAGACTGATCAAATCTAATTATAAATTATAAGTTTCCTTGGTTCAAGTGCCTACAGAAAATAGCTAATTCAGTTCCTTCCGTTAAAAGTGAAATTTATCTGCTGCCTAGAATTGGGATTTATATCCCACGTGCCGCCAGGGGTGTATTGTAGGATGCCTAATATTTCTGTAGTATTGAGATTGGTTTATTTTCTTTAGATATAATTGAATGACTATATTAAAATAAATAAATGATTTAATTTAGTTGAACCACTATAAAATTTCTACTATTCGGGTCTGATCGATCAAACCGGCCTCCGCCGACCTAGTATACATTTCCATTGACGCTCAGTTTGTCTCGCTTGGTTTATTCCCATTTTTCTCTCCACCGCTTGCTTATTCCATCTTTTACTGCACATCAGTCGGCTCTCTTCAACGTTTTGTGCCGATTACTTCCGTGAATGACCTCCAGGGGAATTGTGCAAGACCTTTTACAGAGGATATGATTGGTAGCGGTGAATTGTTGTGGATGATTGACGCTCGTTAACAGGAAATAGCCGGCAATAATGTGACGGAGTACCCTTCGTGTTGCGTAATCCATGCATTGTGCCGTTTCTTTGAACGTCCGTACGTAATGTCAGCGTTGTTTCTTGAACGTGATGAAAGGCAGAGATAGAGATAGGTATTTGTGCCTAAAATCTGAGGTTATTTTATTGGTATTGGGGCAGGGTAAATTAAGTTGGTGTTACGAGTATGATATTCTATGTTTTCTTCTGCATAAACTCGGTCTGAAGGATCATCGTCATGCTTTCGAGATTTTACCTGTCATCTAGATTTGGGAAAACTGTTTTGATATTTCGTTATTTTTTAATGCAAGGCTTTGATTCGTAAGAGAAAATGGAATGTGTTAATGTTTATAAATATCTCATATTATGAAAAATATTCAGCCTTGCATCCTTATTTACCAACAGAAGAAATACCCCTCATATTATTTCTCAACTATTCTTATCTTAGAATTATAAATTTTTCGTCTTTCTTTGCACTTAAATTTGTGTATGGGATGATTATTCTGAATATCTATAATAAATCAATATAATAAACACATTTTCAACTAAAAACTGGAAGTCCTAGAATTATGTGTAAGCTATATTTATCGCATAATAGATCGTTCTTTTATAAATATCTATGAAATACCTACTGGAAATTTTATAATAGGGATGTAATTCATCAGCGTCCGATAAATGGCTATATTCTGACATCTTCGTAAGAAGATGATTATTTCAGCTTTTCAAAATATGCATTCCACATAGCGCAAGACTTGCCTCAGTATCTCCAGACGAAATGGGAAACCGAATGTGAATTTTCAGTGAGGATCTTTGCTAATCCGCAATACCATCCGTTGAATATACGCTGCCTTGATCATTCATTCTTATATCCTTTCAACTTTCGTCCATCACGAATTTCGTAACCATCGTTGAATATGGAGACCTATTCTGGACCATCGCACAATACTGATCTGATTGCATTGCCCAACCATGAAATAAAAATTTCTTATAGTCTCCCGCCTCTACCACCTCTACCGTAGTTATATTATTAATTTTATCGCGTTTTATTATTGACGAATAAAAATGTTGCAGCGTACAAACAGAATCTTTATAACATTTGATCGCATAATTCCAAGGCATCATGGCTAACTTTTTTCTCATTTTGTGTTACTATCCACATTGTGCCTTTCACTAAGTTCTCAGGCTATAACTTTAAGTTTTAATCCGAATTCACAATTTTAATATAATTTTACTGTGTCAATATTACTAATGATAAGGATTCCGAAAAACGTTGAAAGGGTAAAATTGGATAAAGTAAACCTCGTCAGTTATGTCTTTCAATTATGTTGTTCCTCGGTAACTGGAGTAATTCAACTTTCTCGTCCAAGAGATATTTACTGAAAACTTTTTCGAAGAACGAATCTCACCAAAAAGAATTTATCATATCCTTAACACTGCCCTCGAATCTGAAATCTCCTTTAACACAAACCTATCCTTGAACTAATCTTACTTTGTGAGGATCCTGTATCACACAGCGTTATTCCAGGAAAGCTCGAGTCAGGATAATTTATGCAATATTTTACTCTCCATGAGCAGCCCCTCAGAGCACTTCCGGCTAATCTTTTCCTACCGTTTGCCTTTCCTATGAATCTTCGATAATACTCTTCGAAGGAACGATTACAACCGAATGTAACCACTGGGTATTTATGATAACTAATACACTCCAAAGGATATCCTGAAATAAAATGACACACGGGTAACGTGCTGGAACAACTGAAAGTCAGCTACAAACTTTGAGTAAGCAATGGAAAGATGGAATCCATAAATTCATTAGATGGAAAATTAAAAGGAACTTACTTGTACGTAACGGTTTATTCTCCACGGAAGATGCATTCATCTAATCATTCCCCTGCGTGACGTAACATAGATACTGCGCGGAGAAATTTTAAATGATTGAAAATGAAAAGATGAGGAAAACATTCGATTGGAAAAATGAAATGTTATTAGTAAATATCAAGGTTTTCAAATCATTTTTATTTATAGGGATAAGGGGCATCAACTGTTTTCAGACAACCTTATCGTTTTCTTCGCTGCAGCTAATTCAATGCATTACGGCGGCAAAATCACTTGGGTCGAATGTGGGTGATTGATTCTGGTGTTCGCAATCGTTCATGATGGGAAAAGACTGCGTGCAATGCATCACGTGGACTCACGGATTCTAGCTACTTTCTCACCTACTTCATTTTCCATCGCCATATTTCTCCTTGCATCTTTCTCTCCTGTATGACCAGTCATGGCAAATCCATCACTTAAGATTGTTCCATAATCTTCAAGGAGGAGACTTAATCGATACCTAAGATATATTACGAATGTTTGACGGAAGTTAATGCCATCGAATCAATTTCATCGCGAAATGGACTGATTAAGTTATTGTTTCTGTTGGGCGGTGATTGCGTCTATTTATTTTCCATTCCGCTTAATTGGGTGAAATATTTTGAGCCGTTTATTTTCCGCTGCCTTTTATTGGAGGCGATATTACTTTAGCTCGATCTCCGGTTTTTGCTGCTCGTATAGACAAATATAAATGATAACTTTTTTAACGTGGCTTATTTATCGGTGTGATGAAGCATACTGAAATTCCTCCGAGAAGAATGAATGAATTTCAAAACTCCATAATAACGAAAATGACTTTAGTTTAATGCAGTTTTCTGTTTATGCGAAAATAGTTGTTTTTATTCAATTTGAAAGGTTTTTTATTGAGTTATGGGTGAGGCTATCACAATTTTGTGCTGCTTTAGGATATTAGATCTCTATGGCCTTCAAATGTTCCTTGACTAGCTACTCCTTCACTGCTTAACTATAAGGAAGATAAAAATAATTAAGTAACATCTTTTTTCGGATGAGATCGATATTATGAAATCTTCTCTTACGTACACCACTAGGAAAATAATCACAAGTATGAGCTTTTGACATCTGCAATAGTAATGTTGATGAAGGTATTTTGACAGCCGAAGTCTATTTGCGACTTTTAAATGTGGGCCCCACCGGGATTCGAACCCAATGGAAGCGTTTATTTAATCGTTTATTTTTTCTTCCAATACTCTTCGTCTTTTGTTCACCGAACGATAGTTATCACCTTAGATTTTCTCAAATTCGATCTTCTCTCAGAGGTGCTCAACGAATTCATTCACGAAGTCTCCTTTTTATCTCGTTCGAGTTTCTATTCTCTCTCGGAAACCTTTCCATTTTTAATTATAAACGTTTCCTTTGAAATGTTTCACTCTAACAATAAATTACCCAATAATTTTAGCCGCGATATAGATTTTTCAGGAGAAATCGTTCAGGGAAATGTTCCTGAAGGAATCTGTATCCTATCTCAACAACTTTGCAAAATACTACTCTTTAAAAACCTTTCGATGTTTAAGCATCATCATCTAGAAAAAAAATCCTGATTTTATTTCTTGTATCATGAAATACTACAAAGTCACTCGCAAATCTGTGGAATTTAAGTCTTTTCGTTTCTTTCAAGCATAGTTTCTATGGCTCCTTATCCTATGGCTATCTAATCTCCTCCTTTTCTAGACATGGCGGCGGAAAGTAGTATATTACCTACATTGGCTGGTTTTCTCTAGCATTCCTAGTACTAACCTTGACAATGCTTTTCATCACATCGCTCCTAGGCACAACTACAGCTGCCTCTCCTTTTCCCCTTCCTTTTCCGTACGAGTATGCGATTCTCGCTGCTTCTATACCTCCCTTTCCTCCTCATTTCCAGTTTTTTATACAAATTACATTAATGCTGTTTCCTTCCACGACTTTATCTTTGTCTCCAAGTTCTCCTGCTGTCTTCATGCATCTAATATTCGATGCTGGTATTCGTGTGATTCAATACTGTTTTCCTCCATATATCACCCCCTCGGAGATTTCAATAAGACATTGAAACTCCCATTGAAACAGATGTTATTTCCATTTCTTTTTCGTTGAAAGAGGTATTTATTTTATTCAGAATGTGTTTTGCCTCTGCCTCCCACTGCTTTAGGAATTGAACGATACCAATTAAGACAAGCGCGCAACATGTCGATGGAATGAAAATAATTTTTTTTCTCATTAAGTTTTCAGTCGTATGCTTCTGATTACTTTGTCGAGACTCTTTAGATCAAGGTTGTCCAAGGGTATACGTTGGAAGTGGCTTCAAGTCATTTTGGGTTGGTATGCTAAGGCGTCAAAGTTGCCCATTTATTTATCCTAATTTTCTTTATTTAAAAACATTAGTAGCTTGTTGAAAATTTTCCGTTATTAACAGTTTTCCGTATATTAACAGTGAATCTGAAAAAAATCAATTAATATGATTCATGAAATTATAAATATGAAAGAAACAATTTGTCTTCGTTCACAAATTTGTGGACGAAGACAAATTATTTCTTTCATATTTATTATGGAAAAGTTCCACCAAGTATCGTCAGAAAGCATCAACTATGATTCATGAAAATTGCATTACTTACTTAAATTGTAAACCTTGAAGTGGAACATCTAACGAACCTTTCAAGAAAGGTTCACCCATCGGGACACACGGAATGGGCAGGAAGACAGTAAGCTAGACACTCACCTTCGAAGACCACTTGGTCATCTCTTCTTCCCTCTGTTATTATATAGTTTAGATTATTATATTCATATCAGATTGAGGAATCAAGTTTGTATCTATTTACAAATCAAATCAGCCGCGAATATAGTATCATGATGAGTAGAAAAACGCCACGTAATGCTCGGTCGGTAAAAATAGTTCTCCCTTTGCTAAATTTAGAGTTCTTTCTTTAGGTTACTTAGAGATCTCGGAAGAAATTGCTCTCACATAACGGAACTCACGGGTCAACTGTAGCTCTCTTTTGGAAATCATTGTCACAATCGAGAAATAGAAGGAATTCTTCGGTCCATTAAAAGAACTAACGGTAAGGAGGATTTAAAGTCAGTAGAATTGCTTGACAAACATCCAATCTCGTATAACTCTCGAGGAGCGTTGTCTTCGTTATAATAAAGTTTTGCATTTGTATATCCTACGGAGCGGATTCCATTCATTCGATTCCTTTGTCAAGTGCGGCTGGATAAAAAACTACTACTGTTGTGCGTGGATGAAAATCCCGTTCCGATTTCCATTGTTTGCAACTGCAGCTCTTTCATAATTTGTGCAATTAGGAAAATCAATAAGTATTACGGACGATGTTGAGAAGTCCTTCACGACTTTGCGCTGAGCTCGAGAATCGTGTAACGGAAATATAAGCTGCAGAATTAAATTCCTCAAGATTGGAAATCTTCTTAGAAACAATATGAAGAGCTTGTGGGCAGTGATGTGATAAAAATGAAATCTAAAAATATTGTGTTTAAGGTTGGACTGATGAAGAAGCTGCTATACATACTGCAACAAAATTCAAGAATTATAGAAAATGAGCTTCATGATCTACACTTAAAATTTAGCGGAATTACAGCGAGACGTATCTCCAATCATGAAAATATCGAAAGTTGTGATTGCTATTAGTAGAGCGCGAATAATCGTCAAAGTTAATTAGAACATCGGAGGTGCTATTTATTTTGTTTCTACTGCCTTTATCGCAACAAAAATTTTATCCTTAAACACTTAATGTTAAGCTGAAGTAAAATCATTCAGTAGAGCATGGACGGAGAAATTCGCCGAGCTTTACCTGCCGGCTAGTTCAGTCTGAATATCTATCCTTTTCAAATCTTTAAATTCCCCTCTTGAATTCTAAGCTAAGCCCAACCAAGCCGTGAATCTTCTTCGACTTAATGAGACTCTCCATTTATTCCAGTCATATTTTTGTACCCGATTACATTTTGTGAAATGAAGTGAAGCGGTTTGATCGAAAAAAGAACGCGTTTGCCTTGAAATTCTTTCGTCGCAATGTTAATAGCAATTTCTATTCTACTGCGTAAGATATATTAAGTTTCCTTGTTTTTCTATATTGCCAGTCGTTTGTTCCTACGCTCATGGTGCACCTTCTACCTAGTGTCATATCTAGCATGAAATAGTTTTATGTGGGAGATAATTAGTATTATAATTCTGTCCTTCCCTCACTTCTCTCCATCCCACACCGATATGGATTACACAAGTACTCGTATAACATAGGCGACCTCGTGGTTACTTGTATTGCGTTTGAACCCAATATCGGAAGACCTTGAAACATGGGCCTTGAGTAACTGCACCGATCTGTGATTGGGTATTGAAGCCTTAGAGCAATTACTACTCCGCTTAATCGGCGTGATTGCTTCCGTAATCGAAGTCACGATTTACATAGAGAAAGAGTCGAGTAACAGTCGTGCATCGAGGAATGATGACCTGTTCGAATCTTGTGGACGACACCTCAAGGTGAAGAGCTTCCAAAAATTTTTTTCATCGGCTTCTTAAGCGAGCTCGTTTGGAACTTTCTCAGGGTGACGGAGAGAATATGTTGAGTTACTTTCTTCCGGTAATTTTAGAGATGAACTACGAATCTGATGGATAATGTTTATTGATAATGCTATCCTTACTCAACGAAGACATGAATTCGTTTTGAATTAAGGTTGAATAAGAGAGTTGTGATCATTTCTCATAAATCAAAAAACAATATATTTTTATACAAGCAAACAAAAGTTTCCTTTTTTAAAAATAAATAACTAAAAATGAAAGATCTGCAACTCTGTGATTTTCTAACTTGTACTGCTTGCATCATTCCCTGTGTTCACAATGTAATCCTACTTGAATGAGGTTGAGACGTGATGATCAACCATAGAAAATGACGGCGCTCATACAAGAAAATCTCAGTCTATTCAAATTCCAAGAATAACGAAACGCAATTTACGTAATCATTACATAAATTAAATCCATTGGTAAAGGTCGATTTTCTAGTTTCCCGTGGCCAAAATGTCGCTCAAAAAGAACAAACAATATATAAACTGTATATAAACAGTATATAAACAGTATCACCGATGCTCACCGTAGCCGCATCATGTCATTTTAATGCATAAAAGAAAGAAAGAACCGTACGCTATACTGAGTGAGTTAGTCCTTTCGTAATCAAAGTTTTCTCCTTAGTTTCCCCTCATAATGCTCCGTACTGTGAGAGAAAGATGTTTTCCGTTATCATGATTCATTACCTCTATCTCACTGGTTAGTCTACCGTTAAGGGCAAAATAAGATAATAAATAATAATATTATTATGTATAAATAACACGATTCCTATTAGTCATCGTATATTTTTTCCTGATATAATAAATCTACGTCACTGCATTAAGTGTACTGGAACAAAAATCAGCTGACTAAAAGAAGTAAAACACCATAACGAATAGAAAATAATGTGAATGTTTTATTAACGGGGCGTATTTATTAATAAATGTTCAGCATTCGTAAACAAGAAAAGAGTTATAAAATGATCGCTTTACGATATTATGCATAACGTACGTGTGGACATTGTTATTCATACGGAGATATCTAGCAGTTTACGACCTTCATTATTCTGTTCGATCAAAGGCTCGAGTATTTGCTCTGTATGTGGATTTCTTTTCTTTAAATGAATACCATGTATGTACTTCCCGTAATCTTTTAGGTAAAAAGTTTAGATTACTATTATCAGTTCATTCCTTATAGATGGGAAGGGTGTAAGGTTGCAGATAGAACACAAGTAATACAAAAATTTCCCAACCAGTAATTTCTACATAAATTGACAATTATTATGCATGTTATTGTCAGAAAAATTTCAGAGCTATTATCCGATTCTTAATCCGCCCGCTTTAGCTTAAATATTTTTATCAGCTATGTGCGCCTCAAGACATCTGCTATTTGCGCAAAACATTCTGTAGATAAATCACTAAATTAAGTTCCCCGAAATTAACCTCTCCTTCCATTATTCTCAGGAAATCACTTTGATCCCAAAAACTTCCTTGATTTGAGTCAAATTCGGAATCTTTATCCCAAATGCCATCGAATCTTCTAATGTGATGATCATTTAATTAAACACATTAATGATATCTTAGATTCAGATAAGTACCCCGCAAGCCGCCAGTGGCGTACGGCAGGTGGGAATTAGTGATATTATAGTGATTTTACACGGAATGCTACCTGCGAACCATACCGTTGTCTCTCTTAAAATGTTCACATAATCGATTCCTCCAGAAGATCGCGGAGGTGCAATACGGATGGTTATGAAAGAAAGGAGGTTAAAAGACAACGGGTAAAGTCCGCTTAAAGAGGAGGATAGTGATTAATAAGTAACTTGTCGGCGGAGGAAAACGGATGTCGTTCGCCCTTATTTTTAGGTCTCCTTCCCTCGGGAGGACGTTGACTGCATCTTTAACCGGAGTCTTTTGCTATTAGAAATTAATGCCGAATCGGGAATGAGGCAGATGGGACTGAATTACTGAGGAGAGAGGCAGAGGGGGTGGAAATGAAGAGATTTAAAGTGTTAATGGAATGATTTACAGGTAGCAAGTTATCCAACGGATGAATCGTCCGAGGGGGGTTTGCCTAAAGAGCGACCACTCTTGCTTAACAATGGATCATATCATTACCGATGTTAATTCTTGTGAGTTACGCTCCCAAGGTGTCATTTTAATGACCGATGTACGAATATATTAATAGCAATTGAATATAATACTGAAAATTCACATTCTATTCTTTCGAGTCCATCATCTTCAAGATGTATGTTGTCTAGATAGTGAGTAATAACACAGAATGAGAAAATTTAAGATAATTTATTATGGGCTGAGGAAGCGGTTTATGAAATGACCACGTAATCTACTTATGCGTATAAACGTTCGAGTTGATAATTTTAGTATTATTCAAAATGAGATGAATGAATTGTTTTAAGGTGATGCCTGTTATATAATTTACTCGATTTTAACTGATATGATTTCACAACTACACGAAGAGGGCCAATTAAAATAAAGGAATAAATTAAAAATCACCATATCAGATCTCATCTCATGCAAAAAATGCGGTATGTCACCATATCACCGATTTAATTTGAGTTCTGGGCTACTCGAGATATCCAGGCATCCAGTGCCTAATCACATGTTGCCTGCGTTTCCCACATTTTCTTTCGTTAAGTAATGCTAACTAGATCTGCAGGATATTTGTGTGACTTTGTCAAATTCCACACACACATAACTTCGGGCCTGAGACACACTCACATCAGAACCACTCGTTTGGTGGTTTAAATTTGGAATTCGGAAATATGTATTTGCAATTTTGAAATGTTTTAAACTTTACGTTTTATAATGAGGATATTACACGGTATGAAAAGGTCGATTTTAAAATCCAACGACTTTTATAAATGTGAAAATATAAGATTTTATTTTATATAATAAATTATCACCCATGAATCCCAGCACTTTAGCCAAACAGCTTGCTTAACTCGTGCTCATAAGGGTCAGGTATCTGAAAATTTATCAAAAATTTAATATTACAAAGAGTACCACTGATTAGGTATACATGTAGCGTCAAATAACAAGTATGAAATTTAATATATTTAATCCGCGAATTTCCATCGCTGAATCGCCTTTTTAACTAAGTCATTTAGGCGAAAAACTATTTGGCCGATCAGTCCGCCGACAATCGGCCTCGCATGGGAGCATACATCTTCAGCGTATCCTTCATTGGTGAACACTCCATCTAGATCGCATTGCTGCAAACAGTTTGTTGGCAAGCCGTTAGGCGACGAATTGCATCTCAGCTAACTGACCCGTCGGCAGATAGTCCCATAAAAAAAGGAAAATCTCATCGGTTGCATCGACAAACGCAGTCGTCCGCTATTTAGAAATTATTGCGGAATCAAGAACGAGGCGACTCGAACTGATTTATGGAGGAGAGAATGAGATAGGGAGGGATAAAAGTGGAAAGAGGCGGTGGAACAGGAAGTATTGCGGCGTGTTTGCTCATTTCATTGTCACCCGTCGAGGGGGAGTTATAAGGCATCTCCGACGATGACAAGCCACTGACATAAGGCGATCTCTCACGCTGCTTGTGACCCAGAAATTTGGATCTTTATGGCGGAGTCATATGGCGTTGGAGAAGGCGGAAGCGGTGGAAACGAAAGTGACAATGGGACGTATTTCACCGACTCGTCTCCGTAAATCTCGTGAATTAAAAACGTTGCGTTGGAGGTTCTCTAAGCGGCGGCTTCCGGATGCGTATTCATTCCCCGTAACAGTTTGGGTGCCTATAAATAATGAGAACGTCTTAAAAGGAATTAGGGATCT
Organism: Pachydiplax longipennis; assembly: GCA_036926295.1. Lineage (NCBI taxonomy): Eukaryota > Metazoa > Arthropoda > Insecta > Odonata > Libellulidae > Pachydiplax > Pachydiplax longipennis. Next base: position 15,467,257 of record JAVFKF010000001.1, on the reverse strand, counting down.
GTACGATCGTAGGATGATGAAACATATGTAATGGAGTGGTAATGAGGTTTTTCTTTAAGAAGTCCAAGGAAGTATCCCACGATTTATAAAAGATAATGTGCTTTTCGAGAGATTAGCCAGATAGTTGAGGTATGAAATTATAACCTGCGATGAATATGATTAAAACTAGATTATGTGATAAGTTCAAATGTATGCGCTGTATAGTATAGTTAAATTAGGCTGGTAGTTAAGGTATGAAATATAAATTTAATAATAAAGTGGTTGATTTTAACGAATGCACTTGAAGGTGATGTCTTCTAATACTGACAATAAGTTTTATGATTACTCTCCAGAATATGACATATTGTATATTTAACAACTTTTGATGGATTAATCATTATATAATTTTACTAATACCTCTTATCAATGGAATAAAGGACCTAAATTACTCCTGCTTTTAATCCATTAACACAAACTATCACAACAAAAAATGTTTATCGATCGTTCTGTTTTTTCCTTCTCATTTAATTTTCCTACGCGTTTATTTGCAAATTATAGAATGAAATTATATGACGTGATAAAAAATAACTATATAATAATACTTTGATGTGGACCTAAAATCACGTTTGAATGAGTGAGTTAGAAGCGAGAACGGTTTTTTTAATAGAGAAAGGATTAATGAGAGCAAATATTTACAATACCGCTTTAGTAAATATGGAAATATCATACAATAGAGAGAGATACAACGAGAGCCTCAGCTGAGTTCACGTAAATTATAATCATTGCAGACTTTCGCCAGGTTAAGATACATGTTCATCCAAGCTGTAGGGTTTTGTCCAGATTGAGTAAATTCTCTTGTTCATATCTTTAGCCCAGAAAACGCTTTTTTAATGAAAACATGTCACATGTAAATGATTATTGTATCACAGAAATTATACTATGAAATCGAAGCTAAAATATTATTCTCTAGCAATGTAAGGTGCGTATTGATATGCTATTGTCGTGTTTCATGTCACGCTTCGGTAATTCTACTTTTGGCAACGCATTTCGCTAATCTGAGAAAAAATTCAGAGCAGGTTTCCGGAGTTACAAAATCTGCAATCGTGCGACACGAATTCTCATTTAATGCCATGTCGCTAAATAGGTTGCGGGCTCCCCTTTTTTTCGTTGCGTCAGAAGGAAGGGCACTTCCTCTTGCATTGTTTTCAGTTTCGGTACGCCAGAATTTGTTGGTTTCGTACGATACAATTCAGACGAAAAATCCCGAGGTTGACCTGGATCATACTTGAATTTTCCGGCCTTAACGGACCCCATGGTTTTTGCATTGTTGAGAAATATCTGCGCTGGCATCTACATTCTTAAAGTAGTTCTATACTCTATCTAAAATTTAAATACCTTTCCCTTGTTATCCAAGAGTCTGAATTGCATATGTGTAGGAATGAGATTTGTATGGGATCAAGTCGAATTATCTAACCTATACCGGAAGCCCTCGTGTGCTAATGAATTTAAGGTTTCGAAATTCTCATAAGAATCATCTGGAAAAGCTTGATAAGGATGTAACACACAGGTATCGTAGCATATATCAGCAGGAATTTCTTTATTCCAAAGAATTGCATTATTACGTTCTCAGTACTTAAAATTTTTAAGTAGTTAGCAAGTGATTCAAGATTGAGGTTCCATAAATAATTTAGGAACTCATCCAATGATTTACACATTTCCATCGGTGAATCCCCGTTGATTAAGGGTCTTTCTTTATTGAAATGCGCATACGTTTCTTTTCAATGATCAATGATTAAAGAGAGGTCCAGATGGTTCAAGCTACTCAGCTTGCCGGCCACATTTAGCACCGAAGAACGCTACACGTAATGCGGTGGTGTGGGGAGTGACGGAATATTTTATACAAGCAATAATTAGGGAGAAGATGGCGATATTACGAAAGTGACAATCGGTTTCGCTATATAATTTTGCCAGGAAATGAATCTTAATATGCCTAAACCGTCGACTATTCAATTTATTTATAGTACTGCTTTTGTAATCTTCTATTCATACACAGTTTTCTTTCATAACTTTTAGCTTGTACTATCAGTAGGTTTGCGCAGGTTTTTCACACTTCTTTGCGGGTGTTTTCCTGCGGTGGATATTTTTTCCTAAGATATCACCTTAGGTTTTTTTTTAATCCACTCCTTCTAAATTTTTCCTTTCTATTTCTCTATTCACCTACACAGAACTTTTTATGTGTGTATTATTTTTGACGAAAGGTTAGATGGAAGAAGAGACTATTCAGTCTCAATCTTGCCTTAAATAAAGACCTTATAGACTATTACGTGGTCTTTCCATGTCAAATTCCTATGTTCAATAGTTGCAATACATTGCCCGTGATGCGAGTGTGGTCATTAATATGTAAAACATCGGAACGCAAATTGAAAATTGTATGAGATATATCTCTTCAGTCATGCGCGTATGTATAATGTTTCACAAAAAACGAGATTAATTAAGCGCCTGATTTCGAGTAATGTAAAAGTTAAGTGATGAGTTCGGCGATCTGAATAATGTCGGCCGAAGAGATAATGACCTCTCGATTCCCCCACTGCTTGAGTATCACGCACAATTCCGGGGTGAATCTAGAAGCTTCTTGAAGAGGATGGAGCGATTACCCCTCCAAGAGGGAGAGATTTTCTCAGGAGAATTGTAAATTTATACTTACAATAAGTTATCTCTAATAATAATCCATGGGCATGTCGATTTTCTAGTGCACCTCATAATACTACCCCTAAAATTAATACTATCGCGGAAATGTAACTGTAATGTCCTCGTTAAAAGTTAATATCTATCATTCAATGTATGTTGGATCACTGTATGCATGGAGGAGAGGCAGTCTGCAAGTAACCATAAATGTTTCCGGTTTGAGAGGAATTCACGGCCAAACCGTAGTAATTGGAATATTGATGGATTAGAATTTGAAAAATATATATCCAGGAAGTTCAAATTCCCAATTCAAGTAATATTCAAAGAAAAGTTTCCTCTAATTTCTTTCCTAATGCTGAAAATTGATGCATGACGCAAATTTGACATATTATAATACCAATACACTTGTGCGTAGCATCAAGAATTCATTTTTATTCTTATTTGGTTTCTCGTATATTTAATTTACTAAATGGAAATAAAATCTTTCACTCTTTTTTAAATTTTATCGAAAAATTCACGTTAATGAGTATACAGTTTACTGACTATACTGAAGATCTATGGTAGGTCATCGCTAAACTGTCATGTGTGTAAAACAATTGGTGGTAATAATCAAACATATACCGATAAAAATTTGATAAATTTGACCGAAATGGGAAACTAGAACTTCCTAAAGTTTAGAGGAGAGTGAAAATATTTTAAGATATGTAGCGTAGATAAGATGGCGTAGAATATGAAAATATGCATAATGTAGTCTTTCGAAGACAGTGATCTCCACGTAGTCTCTTGACAATAAGAAAATCACAATTTCATGAGTCATTTCAGCGGAAAGAGGTTGGATAATTTCTAATAGTATTGAAGGAGAGCTCTCGTTCCCCTTTACGAGCGCATTCTAGTTCCACGTAAGAAGATGTATGATCGAAAGAAAAAGTAATTTCCACTGACGCACTAACAGACTGCGGACAAAGCGTCTCCATCGTTCCTCCTCTAAACAGATTAGCTCACGAGGAAAAGGGAGCGAATAAAAAGTCGTTTAGAGTCTCCGTTTAACGAGGTGGCCGAATACTCGATTCTTCTTCACCCACATGTATACGAGGACAAATGACGACAGTCCGTATTTATATCTCTGTATCTACTATAATACAAATGTCTTATCTTTTTGGAATGTTAATTATTTACAACTTTAATCGCTCTTTTATCAACATAAACGAAATACTTTCTTTTCTTTCTTCACCAAGCATTTTTTGCTTTGAAATTTTCTGATTTTATAATAATCTCAGAGTTAAAATGCGCATAAGTTTTTGCAATGGTGGGCATAATGAAATTGATGAAAAATAATCTTAGTCGTCATTTAGTTTCTAAGAGTAAAATCATACTTACTTCTGTTAATATTTTCAGTTGCAAGGTTTTCTTCATTCTATACATTTTATGTAACTAAAAGTTTTCTTCCTCACTTTACCGTAAATGAAGCAATCATGGTACTTCAAAATATCCTTGTGACATCATAAAAATGTCCGTTCTACCTTATCTTGAGGAGTATTATGGAAATTTAGAAATAGTTACCTTAAAAGAATCGTCGAAAAAATTTTAGACATCCACTTATTCTTCCTTATGTTATTTATGGATTCTATTCCCTGAATTTAATTGACGATAAGAAGTAATGTAATTATGTTGAAAGGAATTAAGATGAAATGGAAGCTATTTCGATCTTGGATATGGACTTGATTGGGATGAAATCTACCCGTTTCACCAGGACTGAAATTTCTTCTAACTATCCTTCATTTGCTTATAACTATCTGACGTAATATGGCAATCTATAAAAATGTCAAGGACGTCAAATTTGCTTGAAGGAATGACTATAGAAATTCATTAGGGAATGAAATGGTTGAAAAGTATTACGTAAAATAAACGAATAATCATAACCGTGACAGTGAAAAGATCTTTTAATTATCTATACATTTCTTGCTTGACAACTACAGTGACAAAGACAAGAAATTCTAAATAGGGAAGGATTCAAATGGTAAAAAGTATACATTAGACATTGATGACCATTAATAAAGCCCTCTTAATTTTTTTCATCCACATGTGCTACTCATCGCAAATCGTTTTTGCCGGCGTGCTTTATGGGACACGATAAAGATCAGTTACACGATGGCATTGGCGTATTCGGCGAAAGAAGGACAGCATTCACAAAATACAAAAATGATACTTTATGCCCATACTATTATTCATGCCCATACTATTATTCATATTTAATAAATTATAGTCTCATTCTCTGACGATCACGTTGATTAGCATTGCAACCATTCAAGTTCAACCATGTGGAGAGGGGAAATATAAACGACGTTTTTATTTCTGCAGAAAATTTCCGTCTATTCGCACTAGTATCTTCCACAAGTAGACATTCCCAAAGAAGAATTCTCTGGAGATCCAAAGGTCGATTCTCTCACCGCATAAAAAATCAGCCCATTATTAATCATTTCCAAATGAGTCGACTTAGGTCTTCATCTAAAAGTAAAAAATGTTTCACCAGCTATGTGATGAAACTATTACAATTCCTAAAGAGATTAAGTCGCGAACATTGTACTTGTCCACACCTCGCCAATTGTTCCATCAGTATCGTGGTAGTAGAAGTAAAGTTAAAAGTGCTTCGACAGCTGTGGTCATTTCGCACGTGGGCTCCCACCAGGAATCGAACCTGGGACCGATACAGCTAAAGTCGAACTGCCTATATGGGAGCTATATCAGTAAAAGTTGGATAATTTTAGCACAGAATATAGTTCTAGTAAGCATCAGTTTTTATGATTTGGAAAAATCCTTAAAACTTTGTCTCCTCTTCAAATTACACCAGGATGCGTTACCGCTCGATGGAGCATTACTGTCCCAATTTAGCTCGGATCAAGGCATTGGTCTGCAGTACCCCTTCCCCTAGCCTTACCAGGAGCTTCCCTTCATAGAAGACCTTTCCGCGCTCGAGGCGTCCGTCGAACCGCGACACCACCACAGCCGCGCTCGCTCTTCGGTTCAAGAACCTCTTGGCCGTCGGGAGAGTATTGGGGCCATTGAGGGAGAGGCCGTGGGGACATGCGGCCCCTCCCTCCATCCACCTGCAGCACGTCACCTGGAGTAAATATGCCATGCGCGGAGGGAGGGAAATGAGAGAGGGAAAAAGAAAGGAGAGTTTGGCGGATAAATACGCATTTGCATAATGCCCAACTTGGTGAGAATTAGGAGGTTTTACGAGTGTGGAAGGACTTTGTGCCCGATCCCCGCGCTAATTCCAATCGGATTCTTTGATATGCTGGAGGTGGACAGGGAGGAGGGAGATTGGTGTTGGATAATGCAGCGGAGACGTGAGGTTCATAAAGATTAGGAATAAACTGGAATGAAGAGGAGATTCCTTTAATGGTTTCACGTTTTAATGAACGTGCGTGTACGGGAGCGATGGGAGGTATTTTGCCGCCGTCGCTTTTTTAACGCGTCCGATCTATATTTTGACGGGGTGGTGGTCAGAATGCTCGGAATATGGATTAGCAATGGGTGGATGAACCTGTAATTTCGCATGCCTATTGTATGCATGGATGGAAAACGTAGCTCTGATGATACTTTCCACATTTTGCGGTGATGTGACAGCCGTGAGGCCGTATCAACAACCTTCTCTGGTGTATTATGTCATATTCCAGAATTGGCCTTTTAAAACATTTAGCACTATTTATTTCCTCCTTATGTGGATATGCTGATTTTCGCCAAGTAGTAACATTTATGACCGTTATATCGGCAATATGTTTAGTGTAAACTATACGTTTATACATGTCCCTATAATATAGATATTTTTTGTTTAATTTTGAATCCTGGCCACCTTAATTACTATGATTAAATTTTCCGACTGCATATACCATATTGTATTCTGTAACTTACAGGAATTAAACAATTAAAATTGCCTGCTTTTTTCCTTAATTCGTGCTTCTACAATATTTATAGGAGACATATTTGCGTATTTTTCAGTAATTACCTTTCCTTACGCACGGTTTTGCATACATTTGTTGAGTTATTAATAACACTAGCAAGTTACTTAACACTAGTAAGATAGTTATTGAGCCTTCCCTGTAAATTAAAATAAATTATCCGAAATTACATCGGTAACATGAAAAAGTGACGTCTAATAAGTGACATAATTTACCTAACTTTATAAGCCTAAATTAAGCTTAAGACAAGAATCTTAATTACAGAGATCCCTTTAACGATGGAGGAATCAGTACCTCTGAAATTGGATAGAGCAGTTGTAGCTATTTCCCGAGAAATTTATTTTATGCGGTTCAATCTATTGCACTCACATCTTATAAAAATATAATTTTATTTACTCCGCTTAAAATTCCTCGGCTGTCACTTTCAATGATCCAATTATCCTTTATAAATCTCTCATAGATAAATTGCATTGATGCTCGAGTTTTATCAATTCCTCGAATACCTTCTAAGCATCCCCAGAGTCAGCCTTACGTTCATTATATTCTAGTTTCTCAATTAAATCTGAAATTCTTGGTTGCGTAAAATAGCACGCTATCGGACGTGAAGAAAATTTTCCTCGAGAACGTAAAGCCTTTGAAAGAAAGCTCTAACGGAGGAATTCGTGCACATAAAAAAATGTCGAGAAGAAAGCGAGCCTTTTTGCGTTTGAGGAATGTGCCATTGGGATGGCAAAGGACCGCAAAGTATACCATCCGATGGAGGGGAATCATCCCGATGAGAAAAAAATAAATCCGGCCAAACTGATAAAACCTTTCGATCAGGATGGGACTGGATTTCTGCTGGAAAAGAATTATGGTTTGACTTCTGTCAGAAACGTTTTCAGTTCGGAGACTAGTTTTCCCTTCATCCCCTTCACCGTTAACTTTCAGTAGATCTTAAAGAGAAATGAGGCTTACTGAGCAAGATGAGGAGTGAGGGACTTTGCCTTTGCATTCATGTTTGAGCCGGAGTCCTATTACTGGAAAGGGTGATCGAGCATGGACTGCATTATTTCTATTTCAAAGCAGCCCTCTTTTGAGTACATAAGTGTGGATTCTAACTAAGGTCAACCGAGGCATGGACGACATTTACACCAAGATTTATACTAATTATACTAATACATGTTCCTAAGATATGAAATTATTAATTATTGAAAAGCAGAAAGATATACCAGTTTGCAAGAAATCTCACACCACACACTTATAAGAATTTATAACATGATTTAATTTATCGATTTTTCAGATATACTGACGTTTATGCTTCTGCAAACCATCTTTCGTCCATTCTATAAGAACACTCTCGCAGTCTTGAAGAGTTGATTTCTTATTTTTGACATATTTTCAAGGAATCTCAATGAAATGTAGTGAAAGATATCGAGCCCAAAGCCACAATTGTGGTGAGGCAGATTGGCCCGCTGATGGGAATTTTATAGTTTTGATTTCATTATTGATTTCATTATCATAAGCAGAAATTCGTTGCTAATATAGTAATTTTCCATGGAGTCAAATTCTTGAACTGTGATGTATAGATCGGTTCGGGACTATGACGTAATACATAAAACAACATTTTTTATTACACGGTAGGTAATGATGCTCAGAGAATTCCGAAAATAATTTGGGATTGGGTTTCAATTTTTCGGTATCATATGAATTTCGATAAACGTTCAAAATAGTGTGTTTTATTATGCCAACATAAGGGTTAATTTATGCTGTGCTAGAATTTTCATCTTTTGAACATAATCATCAGGTGGAGAAGGGACATTTAGTAAAACAGATACTTAAGGATACGAATCGAGCGACAGAAATCATTTGCGTCGTAAATGAGAGGGATCGTCTATAACCGCAGCCAATTCCGGCAATCGCGTGGGATTTATACACAGGCGTTGAACTCTCCAGGTGAAAATCCAGCGCATGAAATGTTACCCGAACGAGGTAGCATACCAGTCGAAAACTCTCACGAACGTAACCAGCGAGAGAGATATTTCCCCCGAGTTAATACCCTCATTTACGTAACCTGCTTCAATTGTTTACACTTCACGGAACCAGGAAGCAATCATTTCCATGGCTAGGAGCGAACTTTTATGAAATACGACTCCGGGATCGCAGAACAATCGCCATTTTTCCCTTTGAATTTCAAATGAGGGGTCGGCGTGTTGTCTTTCCATCCGGCGGGCCGTGGGTTCGACGGGGGCCTTAGGCCGCTCGGTTCGGCAGTGTTGTTGGCGGGCTGTGGGATTCTCATAAGTGGGCACAGCGGAGCTGATGGAGGTCGATGACACTGAGTGAGTGTAGAGGGGCTTGAAAACGACGTGGCGCCACCGAGTTTAGTAAGTGACCGCGCCATCCGTGGAATAGTTGCTTCCAGGTCGCCCTTAAGGCGGCGCTTTGGGACCTTAAAGTCTTTCCCCCTACTTTTTACCTTCCTTCACGGGATAATCGAGCGGTTTTATCGGCTCATTCTGCTTCTTACACCGCGCACATGGGATACGGCTTTGATGCGCTCGGAGAGCTTAATCGGTGAGGTGAGAGATGTTTTGAGTCCGGGCGAAATGGGAAACGGCCTGTCCTGCTCTTCTTCGGCGGTGTTTAAGGGATCGTTTTTTGGAGTCTTAGGATCGTTACTGAGAGTGAAGAATTATTTCTAGGATTTTTAACCTAAAGGCGATAATAGGAGAGTGTGGTAGCTCTAAACCATTGGAAATTAAATTTTCGATTGGATTATTCATCTTGCTCTACTGTTGTATATGATATAGTATCGTCTATGTTAATGGTTGAAAGGATTGTGGCTTATGGTTAGGCATCGGTATTCGATAATTTCCTGTAGATTTATTGAGGGATTGTGAGAGTAAATCATAAATTATAGTAGTACTGTGTAGTAGTATTTGAAAATTAATATTAACCGAACCGTAATGAAATTGATATTAAATAATTCATTAGGTGATTTGAAGTAATTTGTGGTGGAAAATGATGAATCAGGAACAATATCTTCCCTACAAATAATAATCTTTTATCTGATAGACTATACTTTTTGAATCATTTGTCGGAGGGTATGATCAATAAATCAATGATGAAATCGAAATCAAATCAATGGTCGGAATATTAGTTTCACATCGGAATTTTGAAAGCTACGATAATATGTCAAATTTTAAACAGAGGTTTTTGGAATTACAATATCGAGGAAGTCCACTACGCTAGGAAGAATATTTGTTGACCGTTTTCGTCGAGAAAACTGTTGAAGTAATTCAAAATTCTATTAGGCAAATTTTTAATTTTCTTTCAGAGTATTAATTTGTCATAGCCATTATTAAAATATTTTACGTCATAGAATTAAGGTGAATTCGAGGTAAATTGAGTGAAAACTGTAGATTGAGATGTCTAAAGGGTTGAGGACGAGTTATAACCTGTCCGCTCCTGGAGTGATCTTCCGCGTTGAGGAATGAGTCGACAAAGGCGCACGCATGGTACAAGGGAGATGAACATCGACAATGCTTAGAAAATGATAGCGATATTATCATTGCTTTGGTTTATGAATAATTCGCTGCTTTCCTGTCGACCTTAATCACTTCGGCTCTTAAGTTGAAAGAAATATGGCTTAACAAAGGAGAGATAACTTGAGAAACATGTCAGACAGATTTTGAATAAAATTTCCAAACTGGTGAACGGAATATATCGCTACAAAGTTTAGAATTTAGGAAAATTCTATGGCAAGAAAAGCAATGAAATGTCAGAGTAGTGCTTCGAAACTTGTCTTCCTTCATAGCTTATTTGAGTGTTGTACTCAAAATTCTGCTGGAATAACAAAACCATTCATTTCTTAGATCTTTTGCGTCCAAATAAATGATAAAGCGGAATTTACTGGTACAGTGACAACTTTTATACCGTTATTGTAAATTAAGATCTTACAATCAAATATGTCGGAGAAGCGTTTACGTAGTGCAGAAAGCATGTAGAAATATCGATTATAATTCCACACGCTCAAATATTTCTTGTACCACACCAGAAAGGAAGGATTAGAAAAGTAATATCTAACATAATAATATGCGCTATCATAAATTTCCTTTCAAATCCAGACATTTATAATGTAATTCGGCTGTATTTGGAGAATGGAAGAAATTAGGCAAGCAAACGATATGACTCTCACTTATAGACAAATATAGAACTAGAAGTAGGGCAATCTCCTAGAAAAGGAAAGTCAAGCAGATTATAGACTCGAGCAAAGAATCCAGGTAATAAATTCACATAAAAGGAAAGAATTGGGAAATAACCCACGGAAAAAGAGAATGCTAGCAATTTTTCTGTGACTTTCGTTAATAGGAAGCTTAGTTGGCTAATTTTCTTTTCTTTTTTAAGTCTTACATATTCGACTAGGCAAGAATTTTTTGAGCTTTCCTCCGGATGGGATATTACCTCTCTTATTGGCATGTTGTATTACATTTTTACTTCAGGAAATGTGGTTTGGAAATCACCGGTAAAAATATTCGTCTTATTTTGTAATTATCCTTGGTAGGAGTGCTTTTTGAAGTGCTCTGACAGCAGAGATAATAACGCACGTATGGTCTCCCAGAGTAAATTGAAGAAGAGATTGCTTTCATTAAAGGTGAACGCACCATTAAAAAGACAGAAGCAATTAATAGAAAACAGTATGGATTTAAAGATTCCTGAATCGAATGCCTAAGAGAATATGAAATACTAGCAGTTATCAATCCCAAGAGCTACTTATAGTACAGTAAATAACTACATAAAGGTAGCTTGAAGTTCTCACTCACAAGTATACGCTAAATCCTATTCTCCGCTGATATTTGCTCGCCAAAATCGTGATTTTATTACTAGCCACCGACAATTAACTGTCTTTTTTCCCCTTTAAACCCAAAATTGTCTTTTTTCGTAGCCAAAATTATGTTATATTTCCTGTGCTTTTATTATTGATCATCCAATCGAAAGAGATTGGAAAATATTAACAAAAAGTACCGGAATGTTTCCCGGAATTTACATGGGATAAGAAATATTTAGAAATTGATGATTAATTAGAACGATCGAACGAAGTAGATAGTTTTCACAAAAGGAACGGAATGTACCCGGGAATTTTACATAAGATAAGAAATATTTAGAAATGAACGATTAATGTGAGCGATCGAAAATTCCTGGTCTGATAAGTTTATAACAAGATAAAACGTGAGAGATGAATTAACTCAATAACAGTCCACGTTAATTATGTATTAGCGACGGAAATATTCAACTTATAATGCTGTCACCGCCGCTTTCAGTTAGCTATATAGATGCCTACTCATACTGCCACGTTGTCATGGCTTTATAGATGTTACACACTTGCCACCAGAACATCGATTTACCATCTGTACGCGTGCAAATAAATTTCAACGCTTCCTTGGATGATTAATAAGGGATATTATTGACCCAGAGCGATTGATTAAAGCAGAATTAGAAAGAAAAAATGCTGAGACTCCGTCGACTTGGCTGATGACGTCTGAATGAATGATGAATCGCTAAAAAAATTGAGGAATGGAAGTTGTATGAAGGAAGAAAAAGAGGTTATAAGGAAAAGTTGTAACCTTGTTGAAAAGTGTCAGAGAAAGGGATAGTCATCTAGCAATAGGTGTTGGGGTGAATTGAAATAGAGCGCGAAAATATAAGGGTAGGACATTTTCTATTCTATTAAATTTTGAAGATGTTGGTGAAGGTGAGATCGCATGAAAATCTCGTTCATTTTTAATGAATGAAAGGGAATATTTGGCAAAGCAATTCGAAAAATCACTTAGCATTTCTACCTCAATTATCTTGGAAATTTTCCATTGTTCCCGACATTATTGTATCAGCCCAGCTTCATTGAAGGAAGGGCCGCATTTCATATTTATATTTCTCTTTTTGCTACGTCATATCCCTGAAAATTTTCTTTAAATTACTTCGTGGCAACTACTTTTAAGATAAGAAGAACATCTTTATTAACAAATATCTTTACACATCACTAAAATTTTAGATGCTGGGAGAGTGACAAGCTAGAACTGTAAAACAATAAAGGAATTATAGCCGAAATAAGCATGAATTTATTGGGAAGTTGATAAGCTCCATTTAGTTTCATTAGTGAATAAAAGTTACTAAAATTTTTGTATTTTGGCTCTTGCACCATGTCTTGAATAGCCATATTATAAAATTCAAATAAAATCACTATTGTCTCCCACTTATAAATCGAATGAGAATTAAGTACACGATACTCGTATATTACTACTACAGGTGTATTTTCTCGGAAGCCTATTCCATTATTTAAATTAGATGTATCCAACGGCCTTCAAATCGATTCCCTGAATGTCAGTACAGAATTTATTTCTGAAATTTCCTACTCTACCCGGAAGTTTGATTATAGAAGATGAGAAACGTTTGACGGGAATCCTACAAGTGTGATATTAAAGGGCTTGAACGCTCTGGAAATTAAACAAAGTAGCTTTTTTCTATACGACTACGTACTGTGCGAATCATGTGGAGCATACGAATAATGGAAATGAAATGGTTTTAACCATTTTGGATTATTACCATTTTCTTAGTGTTGGTTACCACACGTTAAAGTTTGAAAGGATTTAAATTCGAAAGTTAATTATATCAAGCGCAGTGTAGGAGCCAAAACGCTCTAATTAAGCTCTTCTAGTTCTAATACGTTCTAACTAGTTTCCTCTAGCGAAAATTTGCAGACGGACACTGATACTCTATTTCCTCACTCAAATACATTTAAGCATTCACCCTAATCACTACAGATGAATGCAGAAACACTAAAACATACCTCAAAGACACATGGTGACTGTTTCGATAAATCTCGTTTGAATCTATAGACATCGATATCTACACAAACTCTATGGGTAAATTCAAATTTTAACTTAATATTTTGATCAAATCAAAAGCATTTTTCATTGGTTGTTTTAATTTTAGCAGGAAGAGGGAAACTCTCTCTTTACAATTGTGTGATTTATATGTTTTAATGGAATTTGAAGGCAGAAAAGCGCTGGTCACCGAAAGCCGATGTTTAGAAATCATACATTAAGACTAGTTGTCCCGTGCAAAAGTTCGCACAAATGGGATGCATGCAATTTAATTAAAAGAAAAGGGTAGTTTGAATAAAATGACAATTTAAGCTGTCTCGAAGTGTGACCTTCGTATTCAGCAATGTTTCTATTGATGTCGTGTTGCTTCTAAAAGACACAAGTTTATGCCGGTTTATTAAAATGTTGTCATAGTTTAGTACGAGGTCGAGGTCTTTACTCATGGAGGCTTTATAACATTACTTGCGAAAAGTGTTTCGGTCATTTTAAGACCGAGAATAAATATCACCGTAGATGAGAAAACTATTCATTTACCACAAAACACATAACCAAGTAAACAATAAATTCCATATATAGCAACGCCCATTTCTACACATCCAGGACGAAAATCGATGGTTCAAATTTTAACTCAATTTTTTGGCCAAATGGTGAACTTTTCATTTGTCTGACTATTTTTTGCAGGAACCGGGAAACCTTTTCTTACAAATGATCGTTTATTTATATGTATTGATGTTGTAAGAAGGGAGGAAAGTCCCGGTCTTCGAAAATGGATGTTTTAAAATAATATATAGAGGATTCTAGTCTAGACGATAACAGTCCTATGCATCCCGCACACATCTGAACATCGCTCCCCACGTAGACCGAAGGTTGAATGAAACCACGTGGAACCCAAAGGAATCCCCAAGACGAAAAAGATCCCTCCGGGGAGCAAAAATTTCGAGCACCGCGATGAGCGACCTCAGAGTGGAACAATAGGAGCTTTGCTAGCGTTCGCGGAATCTAGTGGTGGTGGTGACGGATGAAGTGGTGGAGATATCGCCTCGGATGGACTGAGCAGTTCAATCGGAGGGGGAATTGGGAGATGGCTATCGGGGCAACGACTCCCAGCTCGAACATCCTCCTCCTCTGCCCCCGAAAAAACTCCTATCTCCTCATTTCCTCCCCCCTCCTCGCGGAGTTATGCAAAGATAGAGAGGAAGGAGACGGAAATTGAGAGCTGCGGCCGCCGACAGTCAGCTGTTGTTGCGCAAAGCGAAGGGCTGATGACCGGCCCCCATTTCCTCTCCGCGAATCCCCTCCCTCCGAAATATGTCCTCCTCTTTCTGCTCACCCTTTCACCTCCTCGTTCTTAATCCACTCCGTTTTCACAGATCACCACCTCTTTTCGGTTTTTCACCTTTTCCATCCCGCGTCTCCCGGTGCGATTTTTTCATCGGTCGTCTAATTTATCTCGTTTCGAATGCGTTGCGTTTTTTGCGTTTGCGTTGATTCATTTGCCTATTAGAGGCGATTTTTCTCACACAGTTTTTATGATCCTGTCCAGGGTCTCCAAATTCACTATATTTTGTAATGTTTGGGAATCGGGTCGGACGATAGTGTTTCCTGAGAATTTTCGGAATTCTCGAAGTATGTTTTTAGACTAATAATCTATGATCATGTGTCTATAATATTGTATAATATGTTATATAATAATGGCTGGAATAGTGTTGTTAAATAAGGACAAAGCCATAGAGGATGAGATATCGAAATCTGCGGCAAACAGTTTTCGATAGCTGTGTGCTTATAGTTTTTCATAGGCTTGAGATACATAAAGTAAAACCAGTATGATAGACGTTTGTAAATAAAATTTCCTCTAAGGTGGGCGAGCGAGACTTCATGACTGGAAACGAACTCTTATATCATTCTTTTTTAAATTGAAAAACACTTCAAATAGTATTTGTTATTTTAAAAATCAAACATAAGGGTATGTATGCCCTTACTTGCAAGATGTGACAATCGTGCTATATCTGTTAAAATTATGGTTTTTTACAATTTACTCGGCGTAGGAATTTTCCGTAAACATAGAAAATATAAAGTAAGTGTCCAAAAGCATCTTCAAATTGGGAGTGAAAGAGTGTATTGCTTCATATAAGCTCTCGTTTCATCTATTTCTCCATCCGTAATAACTTTTTCTCTTCCGAAATAATTTTTTAGTGGAGAATGTTTCAATATTTTGCTAATATTTTGGCGATGGAATAATTCGCACATCATGCTAATTAGCCAACACCATCTAAATCATAACCACTGCTGTCTTCTTTGTAATATTTAGAATTTTCTCTATCACTGCTGCAAGGTCTTTAATGCTGCATGCTTGTTCATTCCCTTTTCAACATAAAAGACTTTGTTACAGATTGATATGTCGTATGGTTGTAGTAGAACTGTTGAAAAACAGTAACAACTATCCGAAGTAACAACTGCACCGACACCTGTAATCGTTACCATATCACTATGAAGTATTAACTGAAATTTTTCGAACTTAGAAAATGGAAAAAGAGAAGGAACAATAAATTGGTAGGAACAATCAATGCATTCCGTCACTTAAAACGTTTCGACTTTAGTAGACTTATTTCACAGCAGATCGGAGTCCTTGCGAAAATTTATTTGGAAAGAATTTTTTTTATATTATATATAAGCGAATTTCACTGAACTTTAGGGTTAGTGAAATCCTTATATTATTTCTTGGTATTTTGAGTTCGGGAAGCAACTCACCACAACGAGGGCAAGCATAGTTCGACTTAACACGTTGCGCCTAGCCTATCTTCTTCCTCCGGATGTCTTGGAAAGTGTCGACGTTGAGAATTCTCATACTAAAAGAATATCTCATGCTAAAAATAACATACTTCATTTATATTTCCTTAATCTCTTCTTATTATTCGAATGAAGAACGCATCATTTTAAGTTGTTGCCTTGTCTTCTCTCATCGGAAGGATCAGAGATTACATACAATTTGATGTGAAGTATTTATTCCTTTCGTGAATATCGATAGTCATAAAATTATTCTATTTAGGTGTTCTTATTTGTGAATTCTTTGTCAATTCCAAGGTAAACAAGAAATTAAATAATGTTAAGAAACAGAAGTCACTGTATCGTGTGATTTTTATGTAGCACAAACAATTTTGTTTTGATTGTTTTATAATTACATAATAAGGAATGGGTAATGGGTGGTTTTGTACGTTAGGGCGTGATAGCTCAACGGACAGAGCACCCGACCGGCAATCGGGAGACCCGGGTTCGATTCCCGGTCCCGTCGGGCTTTTTTCAAGTCTATTCTTACTTGGGATGATTACGAAATAATGAATCTTAATAACAATGATCCAAATCATTATTGAATTATTTTCAATATTTTATTTTTTATTTTTACGCATGGAGAATGATATCATTGAGGAACAGAAATTAAAGTACTCATATATTTTTTTTTAATTTCAATGTTATTATGACTTAAGTAATAAGTGATGGTCCCCTCAGATACCCAACAGTGTACCTAAAATATTATTTAAGTTACTATTATAAAAATGATAATACTATGAAACAGAACTTAGGAAACCTTATGTCAGGCGTGCTGAGCTCCCTTCATACCTGAACCTCATATTACTGCTGTCCGCTGCCTAGATTTAGTTTAAACCCAATTGATGAATTTATATTGTTTATCTGTAAAACAAACCTTGTATTCCATAATTTAAATCCAAGTCAATCTTTAATGAATTATTTATTTTCGTTTTCCAGTTAAAAAGAGACCGGAAGAGATCTTCAAGTCCTAGAGCCTGATAAACTGTTATAGTGGTGAGTGCAATTCCGTTTATCTTTCTAATTTCCTTCCAATCAAACCTAGTTACTAAAAACTATAACGATTCTCGTGCGATCAAGCTAGCATGCTTTCGTTGAATGACATTGAAGAGGGTATTAATTGTATTCAGAGCGGAATCCGTGGAACGGTTTTTTAAAAATATCTTTTTCTACCTCTAACATACAAAAATTTGGTTTTTGTGGTTTCATGCACGTAATAGTGCCTCTTATGACGCCAGATATTTCGATAGTTTTTGTAAATTTTATAAGTTAGCAATTTTATTTACATTAACCTAGTTCTCTATTATTTATCCTATTGGAAATGAGAATTTGGGGAACGGTTAAGGAATAAATTATTTATAGTATAAATTATATAAATAATAGTTTTAACTAACGCAAAGTTTTAGCGTCAAGGCATGCTTGACGACAGACGTGGATATGGAAACTGGGTAGGGGGCAATTCAAGACAATTTCTCATCTCCAATTAACATTTAAATTGTCGTTTTGTGTTAAATGTAATAGATACTGCTATCGTTGAAAATATCTGTAATCAGATTTTTATTCAAAGTCCACGTAGTAGTAGTTTTGAAATTACTGCTGAGGTCATTAAGCACCAATCTCAAATTGACTTGATCTGTTGCTTTCTAGAAAAATTAAATTTAAATCTAGTTAAAATTAATTACTCAATTAAAATTGGATAGATAAAGTATAGATAAAGCTGAAAGGGATACCAACATCTTTGTATAAAATCAGGATACCTTTTCCTCTGTATCATATCTTAAAGATTTCTGGATAATATCAGTCATTTATAAAAAGGATATAACTCTGGCTATTGTGCAATGTCCCTGTAAAATTCTAGGCAAGTTACTAGTACTACAAGGCCGTCAGGGGGACGTTCACCCTCCACCTCCCGGATCTGCCAATACTTGATTGACGAGAGTTGTAATCGTTCTCAAAATTTTGTAGGATTTGATAAAGTCTAGTGCACCAGTGCGAAGGATTACTTGCTACGCTAGGTATCTAACTAATGGAATTGATGGTTAAAACGAAAATCCAATGAGTAAAGAATGGATTCATACAATATGATCTGAGTGAAAGATCTTCTTCATAGGTGATTGGATGCTTCAATTACCTCGTCCGAATTTCAATGAGGTTTCCCTTCTTCTTTGTTCTAGAAAAGGATAATTTCCGTTTTTTATGCCCGTAAAAGGATTTAAGTTTGAGTGCCAAGGTCTTATTTCGTATTCATTGCGATGGAATGTTGCTGTGGTACTTTTTGTTCTGCAAATAATCAATTATGGTTTCACCTTGTCATTTCGTTCTTCCTCATAATTGATAATTCCAAAATTCAAGGTTATCCCTCAGATTTTGATCCACTTTGTTTCCTCGTTCACTTATAAACCAGAATCAAGATCCCCGAATATATACCCAAATTTTTATCCGCAGCCTTCTCATTCCTACGCAAGTTTATTTTCTTGTTTTATTATGAAATATTTGGTAGATTAAAAAATATTTTGATCGAAAATATAATAACGAGAGAAACTGAATCGATGAAAAGGGAAAAATGATGCAATAGCCCAATCGACAGGGCAGAATTCTTTTTCTCTCATTGGCATATTATGGCGTATTCCAATAAATATCTGCGGCAATCGTAGCTTTTTCCATATCGAATTATAGAAATAATCTAACCAGAACAATTCACCCACTGAGGAACCTTAATGATCTTAAGAGACTTTGCAAAGCATTTAGCGTTCTGATCTTCGGTTGCTACAATGTGGAATATTACTATGTTCATGGCCATTGATATCAGTTAATATTTCGTGAAAATTCCTCAAATATAAGTCCCGGAATGATTTAATAAAATGAAGCCATTATCATCTTATATCTTACACCAATTAGTTGCTCTTCTATAAAGGTGATGAATATATAAATTTCGTATTTCTTCGTCCTATTGAGACTATAGTCTTCTTTCATTTTATAATTACAAAAAAATAATTGTAAAATATTAAAAGGAGGAAATATGTAATATCACCTCTTACAGTGTTTAGATAGCCTGTTAATATGACGGTATGGAAAGGGTTATGTCCTTCATTTTCCAAATTATTTACAGGGTTGCTTGTAATAGCCGAGGTGGCATTGAAATTAGCTTGATATTCCTCAAAATCTTTTACCTTGCGAAAGCAAAAGCGAAAATTCTAGGGCAGTGCGGTCGAAAAAATAAACACTGAAGATTTGACGCTGATCTCATTCCTTCATCAAGCGAATTTTCCTTGGAAGGTAAAAGCAACTTTTCCGACACCTGTCTGATTTGAGACTAGAAACAGAGGGATGTCATATTTTCCTTATGCATAGAACAACCTTGGGTTAGGTCACGTCCTTCCATATGGCGATTACCTTAATTTTGATCGACAGATTTCCAAAACCACGGACATTCCCTGCTTCCTCATACGTTACTCTTCGGACGTAGCTGTTTACGCAGGTCCAGCTTGGTGTTGCGAGATCGAAGCCGTGCATCATATCCATTGATCGTCTAATAAAACGAATGTCGAGAATGGAGTCTGTAAGACTATCATCCCGCTGCTTAATTAGTTTAAGAGGAATTTTATTGACAACGGCAAATCACCATCTAATTGGTCATCTCATTCCATCCGTGCCCTTGGCGAGGAATTTCTCGACAGGAGTCATTAGGCGCTAAACTAATCACGAATCCTTTGTCACGTAGTGCGGGGGATATAGAAAAACAGAGATAGATCGTTTAACAGGTGGCAGTATGAGCATAAAGAGGGAGCCCATCTCGTGACCTTTAGGACTGGAGAACGCATTCCACGGCCGAGGAGGGAGAGGAGGGGCAAACGCAACATCCTCCGTATTCGGTCACGGATAGTACCTTTTAAATAATATTTTTTTCGAACAAAAAGCTAAGAAGAAGAAAAAGCAAGCTCGCTATATTCTCGGTGCCAATGACGCCCACTCGGCGGCGAACGTGTTGCGATCTTCTTGCCTTTAATGGAGTAGCGAAACGATCGTAAAAAAAATCTCGAAATACGTAGTCATAACGAAGGTTGGAAAGTTCGGATGCTGCGAGGTGGAAGGGATGCGGAGAGTAGGGTTCGTACGAAAATCAAATGGACCATCTGCAGCGAAAAACGACGCAGAAGGGTGATTCGGGGGGAAAAAAGTGGATGGTGACGTCTTCAAACGTGGATTAGCGTTTTTTTTACTCAAGGGCACTTATGAGAATGCAATTAATTGAGTGTTGCATGTGTGCAGGAATTTTATCAATCCGCGAGTCACATGTAGAGGATGTGGTTAAGCTATTCACGTGAGACAGGAATGGCGTAATAAAAAATTCTGTAAATAATTAAATTACTCGGTTATTGTATTAAGCATGATGACGATGTTGTTGGGAATGATGTGATTTGTAGTGGGGAATAGGTATTGAATTATTTAGTTAATCAAATTCATTCCTCTGGAAAATGGGTCATCTGCTTTTAAGAGTGAGATTCAACAGGAGTGTCTAATTCTAAACTCTATCCATATCTAAACAAAGGTAGGTTAGGTTTAGATGAGTGTTAGAATATTGGAATTTTAAGAAAAATGACTTTTATGCTTATTATTGTGGATAGCGTGATTGGAAAATATAAAATGAAGCGTTAATATTCTTATACTATTCGACAATTATTTATTAATTTATAATCTTAGATGTAATCTTAAAAACTGAAGATGAAAATGGGTAAAAAACGATAATGGATTTTACGAATCATATTCTAATATCCTAGATTTAAGTTCTAAATCATCAATAATAGATGATCTTTCATTAGGTAAATATGTATTCACACAAGCCAAAAATATCCCGTATAAGCTTTCAAGGCGTTCCTTTAGGAGATGAGAAAAATAATGAATTAATTGGGGTATATTAGGATTATGGAGGGGATTTTTGGGGGAGATTTCGGCTTCGGCCTAAATAATACCAGAGATCCATACCGGTTTAAATATAAATATTTAATATCGCACACGTCGAGAAAGATAATGAGAATTTAATGATTGTTTTTGAAATCAGATAGATACCCATCTCACTATAAGTATAAAAGTTTAATATCGACTAACTCAGGCTTCTCTTCTTGAAACCTGGCTACTTTATTTTTAGCGTGATCAATTGCCCAAAGTATTGTGGTTTGCAAAAATTCATCTTAATTAATAGACTCCTAGTTTCGACGCAAGAGTTGAGTTTTGCTTCGAAATTTTAAGGTTTTTATCAACATTTTTACCGTTCTCAATTGATCATCCAGTAGACGAAAGAATTGCATTGTTTAGTACAATTTGTTATCTTTAATTGTCCTGCAAAGACTAAATTTGTTGTTAAGACTATGTTAAGTCTACAAAACGACTATAATTACACGTAGGTGAATATTAATTATTTAAATATGTAGTTTGTCATATCCTAGATTAAGTCATTTGTTATTGTATCTCTAGTATTGAGTGTTAATACAAAAAGGCTTAATAACTCATTTTTAGGGATATGAGATAAAAAGTTAAACATAACCGCAGAATAGATTCATCACATTTTTACTACGGGGACGCGTGAGAATCGAAGCGCCTTCCGCTACCTTATGGAGAACAACGCCTTCGTGACGGCGATTTCGGGAACTATTCGTGTTTCGAGACTCCGCTAGTGGGACTCTAATATGGAAAGGAAATTTAGTGAATATGGGCATAATTTGCGGTGGAATACGATATGTAACACCTTTGATTTTCAAAACGAAGGACAAATTATTTCGAAGTTAACACGGGTTATTGTAACTAATTTATGCTAGTAACATATTATAGAAGTTAGGGATAAAAATTAGAAATAGGAGATTCCTTTTATATCGGTTTCCGTTAAGTATCGAATAAAACTAAAAGTAAAGGACGAAGAGTATTTATTATTCAAGTAGTTGTGCCATGGTTTGACAATGATAACAACAATTACGTCCAGTTATCAATAAATCATTTATCTTTCGTTGAAATTTAGCAAGGGTATATGGTGAGCCTCAGTTATGTCTGCTTGTCATTTTACTGTCCCTTGAGCGGTTTTTCGTTGGATTCGGTAATTTCAACTAAAATTAGATAAATAACGTTTCCGTAAATATAATAGTTAATGCCATACAGTTTATGTTTCTTGATGGATTAAATTATTGCTTGGTAACTCTACAGATATAAAAAATTATCACTTAAGAGATGATGATTACTAAGTGTAGAGGATCGATTATTAGCTCTTTGTTTAAATGTAACTGTTCCCACTCTTTCTTTTCCTACCTTTTCTTGTTTCTATTACTGTTCCTTCTCGTTTTCTTCTCTCACTTCGAATACATTGGAAATTCCCAATTCCGATAGCTGTTTGAGATATTTATTTTCACCCTTTTCTATAAAAATGTAATGACAAAAAAATTCTGTCGATAAATTTATTGTTCATAATTCGATGCTCTTGCTGTTACTTAGGATCACGAGTAATCAACTCCTTACTCTAATAAGATTTTTGTTAAGTAAAAAACACGTGGAAAATCCAATAGTTAACTGAGTATTAGATCAATTGAAAGTACAATTTTTGAATTTCTACCGGGTGTTGTTACAGGGTGAAAGAGATTGGTTGAATATGTAGGGTGACATATCTGTTAACACAAAGTGGACACGTCGGTCATACTAAGAAACTTGATATATAAGTCGTTCCATTCCTTTCTGAAAGGCTGCCTTCTTAGAAATTAAAGCGGATTTGATCCACCCATTACGCCTTAATCCGGTATCATGCTATGTTATGTTAATGACACGATTACTCGTTATTGACCTTTTCATATCCTTCTGGTCCTGTGCACTTCAAGATCTTTAATTTTTATGAACGTATCATATGGCTAATTTACAGAGGAGATACATTCTAACCCAACAGTTTAGACAGGAATAATGTTATATTCCAGCAACTTGAAAACCAATGTCCTCTGCTTATGGCGTTCAGTGTTTCATTTATCTATATTATAAAAATATTTTAAGTGATTCTCATTCCCCACCATCGTTAAGGAAAACTTTTCTTTTGCTGGTGTGCAATTCATCGCTCGAAATATTGTGACCCTTCCTTCTTCTAGTGTTACACATCATTTTCACAACCGAATTTAGAATTTTGCAGAGGGACTTTTATTTCTTTAGCTGTTGTTCGAAGCAATTCGTGGGTTGCAATAGGGAAAAAACGATAATGCAATGTGCTGTTGAGACACATTTCGGCGGTTCCTCATTGCATCCATGGCTAGACTCTTGGCCAACAACGACGGTGACATCTTTTATTTCAGCAACTTCCAAAACGTTTACAATTTGTAACCTCACAGAATATCAGTCCAAAACTGCGGTTCTTCATTTTTTCGAACAGGACTTCCGCGTGGGTCCTCCATTTGGTGCAGTAGCGGAAACTACGGCAATTTGGCTATTCCTCTCCTAGCCGCCATCCCGAACCAATCCTCCCAAACACATTTCCGCATTTCAGCGGTACGGAATCCCTCCAAATCTATGTCAATCGGCTGCGTTACGCATAGTTTCAGCCCACAGGAGTTTTCCCACCTCCGCAACTCCGAGGGGCACATAAATTTCGAAGCCTCCCTCTTCCCCGAAGATAAAAAAATCGGGAACTTACATCCACTTCCCTCTTTTTCCCTTCCCGCCCTCAAAAAGAGGTCTGCCTCCCCCCCTCCGCCCCCCCTTCTTAAAAACCCCTCCTCTCGACACTTCGCACCGCCAAGGTGGTCGGGGAGGGGAAGGGATCCGAGAGGGGAGACGGAGGGGTAAAGAGGGGAAGGACAGAGTGGTACTCCTCTTATACTCAGAGTAGCCACTCAGACTTGGAGTGAGGAGGAGTGCAGACGCATTGTCATACCGTCGTGCGAGAGATACCGGAGGAGCACCTCCGTACTTATATACTCCCGCGTCGGCCTTAGTAACACTCATTCGTCAGCCGGTTACGGTGAGAGACGGACTGCTGTCGCTGCACCACTCGAGCGAGATAACACGCGCCTCTTACGAGCACCGTGAATCTTCTTCCGCACTGCTTGTTTGGGCCGAGGCGTAGCCCACCGACAGCGATCTTCCGCGACGTCCGCCGGTGACCTACCCGCCGCTTGTTGCAGATCCTCCGTTGAGCGAGGACACTTCACCGGAGCCTTCCGGAGTTTTTTGGTCTTCACCCGCTGAGGATAAACCACGAGATGGATCCCAAGACTCTGGACCCCACCGGCCTTTACTGAAGAGGATCGGGACTCCACCCGGAAATCGCCCAGTTCCCTCGTCCCTTTTTAAGTTTACCTTAAATTATTTTTCCGAGTATTTCTGTCGTGTGTATCCCATTCCGAACGAAGATGGATCCCACTCACTTGGACCCCACCGGACTCTACTAGGAGAGAGGATTCCTATTCCGGAGAGTAGGGAGTTTAAATCAGAAGGTATGGATGCTGCCGATCTAATGAGGACGATGGCGCGTGACGCCCGGTGTCATTGGAGGGTGATCATGGTTAGGGCTTTGATACGCGGTGCTGCGTCACCCGGTTTCGGCAGGGTAACGCATGAGGGCGAATTTGGAGAGCAGAAAAGAGGGACATGAAAGACGGAGGTCTTGGAAAAAGAGGGGCGGGCACGAAAACACACAATACTCCATTGGCTGCGGCAGAAAAGTACACGGAAATTTGTTTTTCTCTTCCTGTGCGAAATGTCGAGAGTACGGAAAATGTTAAAGGGGAAGCATTACCTTGGCTCTGCAGAAAAGGGGAAGAAGCCCGGAGGAGAGGGAAATATCGAGGAATAGAGACCATCGTGAAGGGAAAGAGGGAAGGACGTAGGGGAAAAAAGAGAATTCCCAGCCCGATGTCGATATTTGATTTCCCCGGAAGGCGCCCGCTGGGAGGGCGAAAAGAAGTTTTTCGACCGCTGTGCTTC
This sequence comes from Pachydiplax longipennis, assembly GCA_036926295.1. Lineage (NCBI taxonomy): Eukaryota > Metazoa > Arthropoda > Insecta > Odonata > Libellulidae > Pachydiplax > Pachydiplax longipennis. Next base: position 15,442,002 of record JAVFKF010000001.1, on the reverse strand, counting down.
GTTTCTGCGTGGTGCACGAAAGACCGATCTTTCCCACGTAAAATTCCGAAGTCCGAAGAATCGGGGCGTCGACGAGGCGGAGGAACTTTTCCGCGAGGGCTTCCCCGTCGCAATCCGCCGGAGATGCGGGGAATTATCGGCCCCGGCGAGTCCCACCACCCGGTGATGACCTTTTTGGCGGGAGTCGAGGAGGGAGGAGCGGGCGAAGGCGCGACCCAGCCATCGCGAGAAGACCCGGAACGGTCGGCGAACCGGACCCTGGCCGGGATGCAGCCATCGGCCCAGTGCAGATACGCGGGCGCCGAGACCTTCGGAGAGGAGAACCAGGAAGGATGTCTAGAAAGCTTCGGCAATCGCCCCGTCAGCTGTTTTCGCTCCGCGGAAGCACGTCTGGGACGCGGCACGTCTCAATTTCCACGCGTAAGTGTATTCCTTCCGGAAAATGTACGAGGTGGCGGAATCATCGGGTGCTGTACGAGGTGTCTGAGAGGACTTCGGCGGCCAGCCCATCAGCTGTTTCTACATCGCGGTGACCACCCCGGAAAGCGTTGGAAGTCAACAACAATTGCAGTGGGAGCCGACATCCGCAGATTAATTCAGTTTCTGCAATACCCGGCGAGCTCCAGAGGGAGCTGCTAGCTGATCCATCAGCTGATTTACATCCGCGAGCAACGCGTCGTGTGATCGAGGACGGTGGGGGCTGACATCCGCAGTTACGACGCGAATAAGATTGTATCAACGTAAGTTTTTGTTTCCAAAGCGACTGTGGTGTTAGGTACGTGCTCAAATTCAAACTTTTTGGTCCTGGAGGAAGATGTCGGCAGTTTTACCAGTGGGTGACCATATTAGCCGGCCGAAGGGACGTTGTTGGGCGGGTTGGAGAAGAAAAGCGGGTCCTGATGGCGGGAACTTCCCACACCTTTCTTGATGATCATCTCCATCAACCACGGGGGGGAAGATGTGTCGGAGGCGGGGTGCGGGAGTGAATGCGTGTGTGAATGGGGTGGGGTACTCGCCTTCCCCCCGCAGCAAGGGGAAGGCGGAAGGTAGAGAGAGTACGGAGAGAAGGGGTGACTGGTGGGCGGAAAGTGGTGGGGGGAATAAGGGGGAGGTTGCGGCGATTGGGGTAGGTGACGGGGGGAGGGTGTGTGGAGAGGAGGCAGAAGGTGACCCGGAGAAGAAGAGGGATAAGAAGAGATACACACTGGCTTACCAGCTCGCATGTTGCCTTCACGACCCCACGGCGGACTGTGAGCAGAGTTTGTTATGTGTTGAGGGCGTTGAACTTGTCTTGGGCACCTTGTGACTGAGGGAGGAGTGGACGGCGCGGTAGGAGAGGGGCTCTCGGAAGAACGCAGCGTTGTCGATTTTATAAATATATACGTACACATATACACGGACTCCTTCGTTCTTGATCAATTGCATCAAAATTCATCCCCCTGTCATTCGACGTATTCTGTCAATTTTGGATACGGTTCGGGATTATTTCCTTTTCTCTCTGGGAGGTGGCGCGGTCGTCTTCCGCGGGAAAAATCGAAAACGTTTTTTCACTCTTCAAGCGGTCGCGGTGTGCTTGCTTCGAGATCTCGCAAAAGCGAAATTTTCGTTATCTCCGAAAAACTGCCATTTTTTTAATCAAGTGCCTATTTCGACCTGTTATATTATATTTTCTTTTCTCTGCCCCAATTTTTTTTAGACTGGCGACGAATCTAGTCATGCAATCTAGCAGCAATTCAGCCCTCACACTGCCCCCTTTTATTATTCGCAAATGAATTTAATATATTAATTATTCTAAAGTAATTAATGTTTTGTAAGATGAGGTGTAAAAATGATGACAGAGAGAGGCGTCGAAGTGATTTTTCGAGAGTGATATTTGGAGGGAAGTTGGATTCGTTTTTAAGATGATGAAAAGGAGAGGAAATGTGTCTTATACTTTCATTTCTCTCTTGATTTAGAAGCTGAGGGACTTGAAAAAAAGATTGTAGGTGTTATTTAATAAATTGTAGTAAAATGTGTAATAGGAGACGAAGTTTGATCTTGTGATTAATTTGCTCCATTCTTCTCCATCCCTCTCTCTGTCACGTTTGCGGCTATTATTATTATTATTATTGAATCACGCAATGCATGAAGAGAACTTTGTCGAGAGAGCTTTCAGTGATTCCGCGTACTTTTCTTTACGTGTTAATTATTATTATATATATTGTCAAATGTGTACTCGCAAATTCTGATCGAATCGAAAAAAGTTGAAACAGAAACAGGAACCTCGAGGAGGGAAGGCCTTTATAATTTTATTTCTCATCTCTTTACGAATCGCTCACTCCTGAGAGACGCATCAACTTTTATATCATATTATTAATATTGTAATATTATTTTTTTTAGTTTTTGCATTTACACACAGTCAAAAACTTGTTACCATAAATCTTACATACAGGTTGGACCTTTTTTTCAAGTGATCTTTATTGGCCCAATGTACATGTTGTACGATATTTTTTATTTTTTAAAATAAATGCCAAGTTTTGTTGGCGGTGAAACTTTCAAATGCTGTTTTTTGGTTTTTTGTTGTGTTTGTCCACAATCCCTGCTGCACCACTGGATCGATTCTGGGTGATCATTGAAAAGATTTTTCATCGTTTCTGCATCGTTTTTCACCGTCCGGTGATGAAGGAACAACAGCTGTTGGGGCAGGAATGCGGTTCGAGAAAAGGATAGGCGTCTTACTCACCTTGGTACTTCAGTATCGCTAGCCAATTGGTGAAATGTACGAGTGTCTCTGGGGACGCCTTTTCCGAGACAAAAAATAAAATCTTAAAATGTCATCGGTTCTATGGAGGTAACGCATAAGCAGATGGAACGCTCTTTGCTTTCTTTTAGTTTTCATCACTTGAAATATAACTCGGGGAATCCAAAATAACGAGTTTGTTCTTGTTGGTTTTAAACAAAAAGATATCTAAAGATTCCAAGGATCTTTGTTAAAAATGTTTACTAGATGTTCTCATAGCGTAGCGCTGGGCAATAATTGCACTTAAATTGTATCAGGTGAGAGGTCTGGCGATATTCTTTTTCTAATGTGTTAGCAAACACTGAAAAGGAATTTGTATTCACTCGATCGAGGAGAGGCTGACCTTGCGTTAAGTCGTCATGGCGCCACCAGTGATTCATTCGGACGAATAATTCACGCTCTTTTACAAGTAATTATCCCAGGATCTATCGGGCTTTTTAGAAATCCTAGGTATTCCTCCGGTGAATCCCTTTGTATCGTATAACACGAGAAGTGGTTCGACTAAGCTAATGACGAGGCATTTTGTGATGACAGATATCGGAGGATAATTATCGCGGAGTATTCCAAGGAAGAGAAAATCTATTGCGATTGCTTGCCATCAAGGTCGTCATAGTAGTCGTTTGTTGTCATAGAGAGAGATACTGGAACGTTGTGGTGGAACATGTCTTTATTTTAGTCGATGGGCTTTTGTGAAGAGACGATAACTTTAACATTACATGTGTCCATCGGTTCCTATGAAAGTAAAGATGCGATCCCAGTCACAATAATTAACAATTATTTTAGATAAATTCATTTGGTTTGGAACCTCTTCCAACGTCTTTTGCCCAGGTCGTTGGCGATTCGAAGGGGAGGGGCAACCGCCTCTCCCCTTCGTTGACTTTTTGGTGCTATTTATTTAGAATCTGACGAGAAATTTGAATTAAAAACAGATCGTGAATTTGTTCTACGATCACTGTACATCTGCTACATTTATCACTACAAATCGGTAATTAAAAAGTGAACTGGATATGAGATTGTCTTAAATCACCCCCATCTCGGCAAGAGCCTCAATCCTTTAGCTTGTTTCTGGATCCCACTCGCTTTTATCTCTGAATGGATCGTCTTTCATTTTACGGAGATTATGATATTATTTTCAGTTTCTGATAATAATCAAGGAATCACTAAATATATAATGAATTCCTTTTCGTCCTTCATAAGAAATCGTGCCTGTTGGTAATGCAGTATCAAAATCCGGCGACCTTATTAAGAGGGGCAGGTTTAAAAACCCGATGTTATATAATCAGCTTCGAAAACGTGATTTCCCGGTCACCTGCTGGAAACGCTTCTTTTGGTCATAAACGTTTGCTTAACTAGACGCAACACTCATTTGCATTACATCCATCCTCATCGGCGATTCCATGATCGATGATTTCACGTAACTTATTGGTCAACCCACGCAGTTCCTCGAAAGACAAGGGATTCGATTTAAAAAATGATCTCGATTTGGTATTCAACGGGACGATGGATGACGGTAACGCCGATCGATCCTCAGTGGTGCGGAACGCCCTAAAAATAGTTTTTACTAAACGGTGCGTAATGGACGTTTCACGGAAGGACTTAATTGGAGGAGTTGGAAGGACTTCCGTCAGCGGAGTTATGATGAGTGAGAGATCGGTCGCCAAACGCGGCGATTCCCGGAGCGGATGGCACGTTCCGCAGATGATCAAGTGACACTCTCCCTTGTCGTCAGGATTTTCCCTTTCACTGGTATTTCCCAACGTAGCGCAGTCATCCCTATGGTTCCAGCAAATGTGCTTTCCCTCTCTGTTTGCTTCCTCGTGTCCTCCTTTACTTCTTATGAAGGCGGATTCAAATCGGAAATTTCTGTTCATATGTTAATCATGATTTTTACCTGTGAGCGTTATAGCTATGTGGTGATGTACTGCTCTTTGCGCTTTTCCTATCTTTAGTGTGGAACAAATGCGTCCGGTGGATCTTATGAGGCCCGTTTGGTTTTTTAATATATGACGTACTTATATTGTGAAATTTCTTTTTTCATTGTAAAGTTCATTTATTTTATTCATTGTAAAGTTTCTCACCGACTCTATTTAATGCAATATTTAATACGATTTGAAGCTTCTCTTTTCGTATGGTTTCTTGACGATTTCATCCTCACCGGTGACTGACGTAAGTCTTGATATCATGGCTTTTGGATCCTTTCGATTTTTCATTTAGTCGTAGCTCGATCTTCAGTCTTTGTAAGTGAATCCGAAGAATTGTGGGTATACGGTGACAATACATCTTCTCTGGAATGTCCAAATGGAAGAAATCTTCGAATGGAAGAAAATAGGAGAAATATTTGACTAAAACTTAACATTTACTTTTTATGTCTTACAAGATATTCCTTACAAAATATAATCACTTGCAGTATTTTTAGTTTTACGAGGAAATTTCGGTGAAGACAAGACGTTTCTTATGCTATTATTTCATCGGAAGAATATTAGGATTTATGCAGAGTTAAGAGTTATTCTATTGTATGTACTGTATGCACATACATTATTTTTTGTTTGTCCTCTTCCTGATTTTCAGAACGAAAAATATTTTCATGATCATATTTTTTTTTTCATATTTTCATGAATAGTTCTGTCTTCATTCCCTCCTTTTATCATATCATTTAATTTGCTATTCTTTTTTTTTCGTTTAGTTTTCCTCGATTAGTTTTCCCTTTAAAGCAGCTGATGACTTTGCAGTAGAATCCTTTGCTTCCTTTACTTTTCAAAACGTATTTTTCCTTTCTGAAATTTCTTCATACTCACTCTTGTCATTTTTCCTCTAGTATGATTCACTCTCTCAGTTTCATTCTTTCATTTTTACTTATCCTCCTTCCTTAGCTTTTCCTCTTTCTGCTCACTTTACCATAATTTCGCAATTTTCTTTATACTGCCTCAAACTTTTCAATCTCTATGTTAAACTCGTTCTATCTTTTTCCATTATGTCCCTCGTTATTTTATGTAGACCTCTATCTTCTCATCAACCCATATTCACTCCTTCCCCTTCCTTCTTCTCTTTTAGCCATTGACTTTTTTCTTTTTAACTCTTACGTTTTTACCTTTCCAACGTTCCCTATCGTATCCACTAGATAAATGGTGGTTCGTTTTACAATAGCATCGTTCTTAATCGAAGATTGTGTCGATAGCCTCTCCCATAGGGATTTTACTTTTTGCGCGCGCCCATCGCGGCTTTGATCTCAGCAAGTAAATTCTCAGCGGAGAAATTGGATCGTAGAGTTCGCTCGCCTGGAAATAGATTTCAATGGCAGTTATGGTAATCGACAATGGAGAACTCTGGGGAGGAATTTGGTCGCTGACAGGTGATTGCCATCGTTAGATTTTATGCTTGTTTTTCGCTCTGACAGGTCAAAGTAGTAGTAAGCATTCAAAATGTTTTCAGTTTTATCGAACCTTTTCGTAGATCTGCATAAATTCTGATTTTAAATATGACTATGTAAGATTTTATAATTCTTCTCGATGTGAAATGATCGTTTAACATTGATGATTGCACAAGACCACTGAAGATGTATTTAACTCCTAAAGATAGACCTTTTTCTTATGTTTATTACGAAACGATGAGGTATATCGGCAAGAATTTAGTTTACCGTCACAGTAACTAAATCTTCGGGGATTTGAGAAATTTATTGGTTCAACTAAACGTTTACCATCCTAACTATTAACACATTCATTCAAATAAGGGTAATATCATATATCATCAACCTAAGAAGCATTACTTTTATGCTTTGTAGCTAGATTATGTATGTAAATCTATCTAAATTTATTATAATTTATTCTTTTTCCGATCCGATTTATTTCCGATTAAACGTTTCGTAGAAAGAATTCTATTTCGGTAACCAAACGCGCTATAAAGCTTGCTGTGATGTAACTCTACAGCATCAATCCACAGATAAAAGCCTCTCTTATTTTTGTGTCGCATTCTTTCGCCGGAGTTGCCTTTGGTCCCGAAATATTCTTCCCAAGACTAAGCTGTGCCTTGACCTTGACATTGAATCTCTTGAGGATTTTCCTGCATCATCTCAAACGGTGCTCATCCGAATAAATACATCGTCGATGTTTTGCAGGAGATAATCGAATTCTAAATATAGAGAGAAGAGAGCCATTCGTTATTTATTTGAAGGGGATAAAAAACTGATCAATTTTGGAGGGTCAGTTTGAAGGCTACTTTTTACATCGCCCTTCATCACAGCATCACTCACGGAGCGACGCTTAACGATGCAGCTCAATCCTTTTCATCGCTCCCGAGTTTTTCTTTTCGACATTTTCGAATGATATCTTGGAATTTGCCTCATGTGAGAAGAATGCTTTTTCTCAATAGATTGTACGCCTTATAAAGAGCGATAAATTTAAAATATTCAAATAAATTTTTCGTAGATTCGATTACTTATTCCAATCTCTATGAGTTAACTTCTTTTTTTTTTATAAGTAAAAAGTGTACCAAATTAAACTATTCATAGAAATTTCAACAAGATAATCATTCAGTTCAGTCAGCTTGATAAATAACTCTGCTATGTACTCTATGGACAGGTTTGCTTTAGGGCTCCGGAATAGCCATGTGAACAGCGCGTTCAACGGGGTTCGATTCCCGACAGGCGAATTGACCTCAGCTGTCGAAAGATTTTTAACAATTCAACGGGTTTTTTTGGCGTTATCATTGAATGTTCTCCATTGTTATTTCCTTGTGGGTTATATACGAGTACACATGAAAAATTCCCTATCACAAAATTGGGTACTCATGTTTAGAAATCGACAAATTTAATCGACAATTTAAACTCATTATAGAATACTAAAATATTCAATAATTTAGGACGTCCTCATTATCGGGGTCAAGATGTTTTCTTTTCAATATATGCACTATTCTCGATTGAATGACTCAAATACTATGATTAACTTTAGTCGAGTTCCTTACTATGATTAACTTTAGTGTTATTTGGAACTAAACTATATCTTTCGGCTTTTTTGAGAGAGATCGAATTTCTAAATAAATGGTCTGGTCGTGATTTCATTTTAAATGGTTAACTTTATTAATTGATTAGACTGTACCCCCAGTAAAAGATAGAATTCGGATTTTATATATTTGTCAAATTTACAACAAATTCGACCCGTAGGATAAAAATCGAATCGAGTGCTTTAAGAAGGAAAGTATAAAACTTGCTCCTTCGCTATTTCACTGACTCTATAATACTGTACTGAGGCTAGGTTAATAATTACCTGAAAACAGAACCAATCGATTCAAGTTTTCTTCAAATCTGGCTGTCCTACCCTGTTCACAGTAATCTAATGTCTATTAATAATGTCTAATTATCATAAATTGTCCGGGTTAACGTAACTGGATACCAGCGAGTAAATCTGTAAATATTAAGTCATTCCTTAAACCAGTTAACAAGTTATTTCCTCTTTCTTCTTAGGAATGGTGCATTGATTGTGTCTCTCTTTCTTCGAGTCTAAAATTTTAAATATGACAGTCCAGAAGATGAAAGGCTGAATTGTTATTTATCTTTAGAATAAGCTTTCGTGTGTAACGGCCATGCGATTTGAAGTTTGCCCAAGCGGGTATGCATGAGCAACTTGCAGCTGAGGAGAGAGATATTTCTTTTAAACAAATAATCCCACTATTGGACGTTGACAGCGTAATGTAAGTATTAAGTACCTCCTCGAGATGTCTCAATCAATATTCCCTCCTCCAAATGGAATACGGGCTCCGTGCATTTCTCAACGCACTTCGAACACATCTCAACGACGATTGGACTTCGATTTGATGGATTCCGAGACGCGCTGATGGCAGTGGCATTCCTTCGAAAAAGCAGGTGCCAAACCAATTTTTCAAAGCCGGATCTTCTCCCCGTCAGAAGAAATTAAGGGCGACGGAGAAGCAGAGCACTTGCTCTTCGTTTTGCAATTTCGGAAATTTACTTTCCCGCCGATCTCCTTCCATTTCTGCGCACCTTCCCACTTAATTATCTCCGAGTAAGTTATTCACTATGTCCTCTATCTGAGGGTATAAATCAGCGTCTCGAGATGGTTCGAGAGACCTCGTGACTCACGCTGTTCCAATAAACGGGCAAAAATGTATTGTGTCATCTCTCTCTCGCCGGCCGTATTTAAACTCTGTCAACCCAAATTTCGGAGGTGATATCATTTTTTTCCCTGGCTCTTGTTCCGTGGGCGTTAATGACGAAGGCTGAGTGGAGTTTGGTGTCTGAGGGAAGCTAAGGAGTAGAGAAAGAGAAGGAAAGGTACAATGGAAGATAAAGGAGAGGCACGGAAAAGCATTACTGTGGTCCTGGATTGCAAGAGCAGAACTTTGGAAAGCCTCGGAACGATTTTTGAATGCACGTTGCGTAATATCTGGTGGCAGCGGCGGATTGCTAAGCGATTATTCTTACCGTGGCGAGATTTTTTTGCTGCATCTGGATCATAGGAGAGCGCCTTTCGTTCCGTAGAGTGATTTTTCTTCATAATAATGATAAGCTATGGTCTATTTCCTCCTTATGGTCTTATAGAATCGAATACTAAAGCTAGCGTAATTCTTTAGCGGAGTTGTCTCCTCGAAAAAGAAGAAATATATAAATTTTTCTGCCGTTTTTACGTTTATTCATGACTTTGGTTAAAATCTAGGAATATTTATGATATTATAAGTATTTATTTTTGAAAATGCGTAAAAAACTATGGAAAATGACAAGAAAACATGAGGAAACATTATGTGATCGCTGAAGTGACGTTCTGATAGATTACCTAACGTCTGACTGTGCATATTATAGAGTTATGTTTATGCTGATCTATTTACAAAAGAAAAACCTTTCTAGCTAAAAGCATTGTTAATTCTTTCACTTATATAAGGAATATTTTGTTCAGACAACTAATCCGTAATCTTGAAAGTCCTACATTTAGAATGTGACTGATTCCTCTTTTTAAATGTAGAAATTATGTATGTATGAGTTCCGCCTTTCTACATAGCCAATGATTTTTGTGATAATATTCCGATAAAATTAGGATCTTGAGTGTATGAAGCAATATCAATATGATGGAATGAAATACCATTTAACGGGATAATAGCTCTACGCAATCAGGAGCAAAGTTTAGAGGCCGTTTTTTACGTTTCGAAATTAATTCCTCTTTATATACCAATGCAGCAAATGTATTTTTAAAATTAATAGGTAAAAGAGCTTTCCCTCATCTCCTGCATTGAGAAAAGAAGAGCTGTCGTTAAGATTTGAAATATGGCTACATATTAAGTTGGAAGGACTAGTAGAATTTTATTTGAAATCTATTTTACTTCTTAATTACGTACAGCAAACATTTAAGAAATAATACGAGGATTTTTATTCTCAAGAAAGTAAAAGATACAAAAAAATATTTACTCGATTTCATGAAAGGTATACTTCAGTATATCATGAATGATATTGGTGTAGTATCCAATTAGTGCTTGGGCTCGGGCGCATAGAAACATTGCTCTCTCTGATTACTCTCCATGGTGCCTCATACTACAAGTATTCCTATCAGCCGTTTAATAAACTTTCCGACCATTGTAAACTACTTTTTCCCGAGAATAATAGGAAGAACGATTGATACGCCGAAAACGCAAAATGGGAAATCTTTATCATCCCTTATTCGAGATAGTAAATTGAGATATTTCGATAATGTTCCAAATGAAGATGTTGTCAGTATAACATAAAAATGATGATCAATCATTCTTTCATTCTTTTCTCATCGTTAATACATAAAACTACCAAAGTAAATGTATCGGAACGATAAATATTACGTCCATATAATCTCAACAGACAAGCGGAAAGGGAAAGTCCATTCCTATCTTATTATTTGTATTTTGTACTGTCTCACCTTGTTAACACCCCGAGGAGCAAGTTGAGCAATTACTTCTCTTGCTTCATTAACCGCTTACTAATTGGCAGCGACATTTTCTATACATCTTGCAAGCATTTTTGACATTTGAATTATGTACCCCAACTGAACATTTTTATTCAAAAGTGAGCTTATGAATATTCCGTTTCCATTAGCGCCGTACTCGTTTAACTTCGGATCTACCCCCCTCTTAAACGATTCATATATATATTTCTCACGTTTCCTCTCTCAATATTCATCCATTCCTTGTACTTTCATATCCTTTTTTACCACTCTTTCTACGCCCCTCAACCGACGTTGCCAATTTTAAGATATTTTCGTAAATTTGCAATTCTTTTTTTAATAGGTGATAATTTAGAGAGTTTAAAACATTTCCGCCAATTCTTGTGATTACGGTCAGTCCTTATTACCCCCTCCGGCCTTGTATTAGGAAATGTAAATTTCAATTACTCACTAAGAATGATCTAGTTACCGTGTCTTAATAGCCAGGCAGTAATATCTCTTTTATTTTGCGAAATCTCCATATTTTCGTAGCGTTGATGAAGAATAAACCGTAAGAAAAGATATAACATCTTAGTCTCCTTCATGTAATGACGTTACTTATTTAAGGATTTAAGTCGCGCCTGAGCCTAATATATCATTAAATTTTCTCTTAAATTTTCTATATACATGCTTTGGCAGTAGAAAAGGAAAGTGAAAACCATTTCCTAATAGAAAACGTCTCAGATATGCACATTAGTTGTAACGGAGGGGTGTGATTGCCCACCCTCTTGATGACTTTATAAAATAAGCTATTTGCTAAGGATATGACAAACATCTCGACCTAAAACTTAATATTGATGTGTTTTTCTACGTTAACGTTTCTAACTGTTAATAACTTATTATTGTTACTTTAAAGATGAATGAAATGATTTAAAATCGCCCCTCTATGGCAAATTTTTATACTTCTCCGTGGATGCGCATATTAATCTATAAGATTTCACGATAGATTCCCCATAGTTTTTGAAATTCCTCAACTAATATCTAAACTTTTAATAACATGGACGAAATTCTGGAAAGAACTTCAGCGTTTGGCTAATATCTATTGGTTTATAACTCTCAATACGTCTACGTAAAGAAAATTTCAGTTTAATGTAAGTTTGTAGAAGTAGGTTGCAATGTAGAAATATATTTCAAGTCAATATATATCAATTTCAAGAATCGTAATGAAGAGAAAATTAAATTAGTTAATTATACATTAGATTTGTTTGAGTATATAATTTTTTAACTTTGTATCTGCTGTTTAGCACCATTCAAAATCCAACTATCTAAAGCTTTTAATTAATATTGAAAATGAAGCGCATAACTTTCTAGAATTTATACTGCATTAATGTGACCCCAAAAAGAGAAAAAAACAGCATGTGTCATTGCGGAAATAATCGCTGCATTCCGCAGATTCTTAGCGTTTGCTAGTTTATTCATTACTTCAATCGATTTCACATGGTTATAACTTTGTAAGTCTGCAGTTTTTGAACCGCAGTTTGATGTCTCCCTGGAGTTGAATTATAAAATTTTAAATAAATTTAATAGTTATAAATAAGAAGCCCACTGCAAAACGTATCTAATTGACAGAAATGTGGAGGAATTTTGAATCTAATTTTATATTTCTTGAAGAGTTAAGAAGAATAAGGTGAAGCTTCGTTTCTATTTTCCTTCTACTAATGTAGCGCGTAGAAAATCGGAATATAGCTCTAGGCATGGGCCGCTGTAAACAACGATGTCGAAAGAATCGTTGGGAACCAGTTGGTGTTCTTTAAAATTCCTAATTTTCTGCTCTAATTTCTTCTGCTTCGCTAATTCCTTGAGCAAAATGTTTTGGCAACGCTGGTCCCCTCCTCACTCGGTAGGCGACCATCAGCGGGTTCAGCGCAGGTCGTTCTCGCGTGATCGGGGGACGAATGCATCGGCAGCAGACAGACTGCCCTCGCACCCACGTCTCTTCCTCGCAACTTTCGCTCGCTCTCACTAGGTCACGTGTTTGAGGACGATAGCCCCTGCGAAAGGGATAGAACGAGCCACCCACTCCTCCCTATAGATGGCAGGCTTCTCCGTCTCTGTCCTTCACCTTCCCATGCATTACGTAAGCTATTCGGGATCGCCCTTCTTGCTCCTATTCAATCTCCGATGGTTTTCCGATCCTTCGAAATGTTTTTTTTCCGACGTTTTTTTTGCAGATATTCGCTTATCTTATAGTTGTCCGGATTTTGATTTTGTGTAACCGTACTACCTTTGTAAATAGACACTGATTCTTAAAATTGTACTTGAGACTCGTTGTTGCGTTCGTGAGTTTCGATGAAATTTTCCCAGGGTTATTTGAAGCTGTTGCTCTGCTATACTTAAGCTACTCATCATTGTTGTATTAAGTTACCATTCTACACTACTATAGTACTATAAGGATTTCGGAGATTACCCATGAGAAAGTGGGATAAATTTTATCTCGAGTATAAAATATCCTTAACTTTAGCATGTTCAGAACCATGACAGTCGTATATTCAGAACGTAGAAACAAAGAAATCTTTTAGCATGATTACTTTTATGCTGAAATTTATCTTACTTATGAAGTGAGTCACTTCTATCGGAATGTCACGTTTATAAATAACCGCATTTCAGTTATTATAGAAGGCCTAAGTTTGTTTTTAGTTCAATACGTTATTGCGTTTGTATTTGTTAAAATATCTTTGGCGTTTGAGCCATCCTGAGAACTATTCATGAGATACAGGAAGAGGTGATTGGAATACGGAAAAATCCCGGGAAACATAGGAAAACTATTTGCCATTTAAATGTCAAGCTCCGTTCGAAAACCTTCAAAGAATCAAAAATTTTCTTAACGCATGATAAATTAAGTTGTTTTACATTAATTAAAATTAGTAGAAAGTGAATATCATTGGAATGAAATTCTATTAATCCATAACTAAGACATAAAGATTTATCCTCTTTAATAAATTATTTACAAAAATATTCCTCCCGTATTGTCTTTTGCATTAATTCTCTGACTGCTGTTCACCTAGCGTGAAGTTTTTCTCTAGTTAATATTTTTTGAAGCCGTATCTAATACATTTCATTGAAATAGACTGCCTCTGGCAAGTAACTTCTCCTTTATCTCCATCTCACGGTAATCATAAATAATTATGGAACGGTGATCTATGCTTCCTTAGAAATCTCGGTGGCCACCAACCGCACATACCTTCAGTCGTGTTCCAGGTAGCGCTCTTATTCCCCTATCTAGTATATATTTTGGCTTTTGTCGGAAAAATTGTACCTCGTCCATTGCTTTGTAAGTGTTGTAACATAATAAAATGACATCATTGTAAACAGGGCAGTTCAATTTTTACTCCCAATACATTTAAAAAATTTTATCTGGTATTATTGAATTTGAAGTGAATATGTCATAATAATACATATTAGGGCGCATATGAATATTTTCTAATATTTAAGAAGTGATGTTAAAGGGTAAAGCTGCCACCTGAGAAGTATATTATTGCAGCAAGGTTTGATATAACGAGAAACAAATCAAATACTTTTCAACTCTCCAGCAGCTGCTTGTTGTATCCGCGGAACAATGATGTATTTGTTTCAAGCCAACATATTCACCATAATAACCGAAGGCAAATTTATATTAATTATTGGCTCTCCTGTCAAACATAACTACAACTTACCTTATGACTTAAATCATTAGAATGGTTTCTGAATCAAATGTTAATGTTGCTTCCCTAACAAAGAATCATGAACTTAGCAATTCACAATCCGTTATCATTACTTTAAGTCATCTGTAATACAATGGTGTAAATATATTATAATTAAATAAAATATTATTAGTTATATACATCCATATTATTAAGAATTTTTTACACCCCTCTCTAAACTCTTTGTTTTTGGTAAGTGCTTTAAGACCTAATCAATTAATGAATGAGTTTATAACCATATTATTATTAGATCTTAAAATCATGAGGTTTACTATAATTTTTATTATTGTACCCTGTTGTGTAAGCTTTAGAATTGAAATTATGGCGTTTTCTTTTCTATTTTGAAAGTTAACTGCCTTTTCATGACATTTTCAATAACTTAATTGACAATTTGTTAAAGTTATTGCAAAGGAAATATTATTGTCATCTTATTTCAATAAATGCAATATAACAGCATATCGCACGATTTTCTAATAATAACTTAACGTATGATTCTGTTGTGCGTGCAATTATTTCGTTCTGACTCTCCTTGCGACGTAGCTTTATTATTATAAAACTAAGTAAACTATGTAAGAGAGCCGCAATTCGTGCCTCAGATTCGCCACGATAATTTCAATTCTGTATAAAGTTATTATAAAGGGAATATTATTCCCTTTATAATAACGTATTTCAATAAATTCAGAATACCAGCATATCACGTTATTTCCTTATAATAACTTAGATTATAATTCTGTTGTGCGTGCGATGATTTCGTTTATAACTCTCCTAGCGATGTAGATTTATTATTACAAAACGTAAGAGAGCCACAATTCATACCTCAGATTCCCCTCGAAAATTCCCATTCCGTATCGCAATTATAACAGCATAGGAATGAATTCATCATCTCCGTTGCGATACTTCCCATTCATTCTCGAATGACAGTTCCGCTAATCCATCCGCGGCGAAAACATCTTCCTCACCGCCATTTCTCCAACTCTACTCAGAAAAGCGCGCAATGTCGTGCTTTTCCCAAGGATAATTTCCCAAACGACACGCACATACAATTTCAAAGAATTCGTATCGCTCGCGGAGAATTTTCCCAAACGGAGCCCCGCTCTCCGACTAACGTGTAATCATTATTCGATTATGATGAGCTCGGAGACAAGCACGAGGTATAAATCACTCGCGTGGGGGTGTTTGAGATGCAAAAGGTGGCGGTAAAACCAACATAATCTTGACATCACCGTCAACAACATGCACAAATACTCCCACTGCCACAGTCCGCGCATGCATATTGCACTGTCCGATGACTGAATTATAAGGTGTGCGTGCGATTACGTCTGGTCACATCACTGCCAACCCGACCGTACGTAAAATAAAACCACGGCGCGGAGGACGTGAGGGGACTGCGGGTCCACTCTCTTAACGATAGGGATAAGTAGAGTTCT
This sequence comes from Pachydiplax longipennis, assembly GCA_036926295.1. Classification (NCBI taxonomy): domain Eukaryota; kingdom Metazoa; phylum Arthropoda; class Insecta; order Odonata; family Libellulidae; genus Pachydiplax; species Pachydiplax longipennis. The sequence goes on along the minus strand of JAVFKF010000001.1, from coordinate 15,426,167 downwards.
ATTTATTCTTTACCGGTTGACTTTGACAAATGTGGTGCGAAAGGAAAAAGAGGTTTGGCAGAGTGGGAGTTGGAGCAAAAAATCGGCCGATTCCCTTGGAGGGAAGAAAGAAGGGTTCAGAGGGAAGAATGAAAAAGTAGGGGAGGAGAGATCGACGGACGTTTCGTCAACAAGGCGAAATGCAGCGGATTTCTTAAACGCCACCGTTTTTTTGAGGTCTTCCTCTTACCGGGATGAATGTGCTAAATCCAAGCACACATAAGGGAACAAAGGACTCTTTCACCCGCATTTATATATGCCTTTTAAATTTACTCTCCTTTAGCCAAACAGCATTGTACTGGAGAGGTAAATCAAAGATACAGGCGGGTCGAAAGCTAGTGAGCGAAAGGAAATGTCAATTAACTTATCCGAATCTATAAATATAATGAAATATATTGTGTCTGTTAATCTCTGGAATTAAGTCTCCTTACGAATTAATGAAGTAATTTAATGAGGTAAATTATTGTGGCATAAAGGAACTGGAAAAATATCTCTGAAATATTAAAGTACAGATTGTACGTTTTGCTATTTCAAAGATTTGTTTTTCATTACGTAAAATGGTAATTGTGAATTTGCAATTTAAGTAAATTACAGATTCAAAATTACATATCCAAATCTATAAATATAATGAAATATATTCTGCCTGATAATCTCTGGAATGAATTGTCTTCACGAATTAATGCAGTTATTTAATGGGGTGAATTTTTGGGGCACAGTATCTCTGGCATGAAGGAACTGGAAAAATATCTCTGAAATATTTAAGTACAGATTGTATGTTTTGCTATTTCAAAGATGTATTTTTCATTACGTAAATTGGTAATTTCGAATTTGCAATTTAAGTAATTTGCAGATTCAAAATTACTTATCCAACTCTATAAATATAATGATATATATGTCAACGTAACCTCATCATGATTCAGATTACCGACACAGATTCTGGGAATCATCAGGCAAACATTGCTTTAGAAAGGAAACACTCCAGTTCTTGGACAAGGAAATAAATTTCACAAGTAAAGAAGTTCTGTGAAGTTGAACGGGGAAATGCTTAGACGATTACCTAGCAAGTCTCACCAAGTCTGTGACATTGGTATTTTCTTCTAGGAAATGGAATAATTCTCTTTGTGTTTGCTCTTGAGGCGTAGAATCTCTGGAATGAAGTCTCCATACGAATTAATGAAGTAATTTAATGAGGTGAATTTGTTGTGACACTGAACATCTGGAATGAAGGAAATGGAAAATATCTCTGAAATATTTAAGTACAGATTGTATGTTTTGCTATTTCGAAGATATATTTTTAATTACGTAGAATGGCCATTGTGAATTTGCAATTTAAGATGATTGAAGATTCACAATTACCATTATGTGGATATTTTGTTGATGACAATAATTTTTACGAATTTATTGCCCTATATAAGATATCAGCTCGAAATGAACTCGACTTTAAATGAGATTATATATTCCCCGAGACTGAGAAGTAAATTTTTAAATGAGTAATGAATTTAAAGTTCTAAAAATAATGCCATTCTGTATCACGATCTTATTAAAGAGTTATATAAAGGGGATATAAGAATTATAAATGAAGGGTACGGGTCTCAGTATATTAATAGGATGGAAATTCGTACAAGATTCAGTTATTTTCCACTGCTTCCGACGATATTTCGAGTTTCCCAGTTTATTTTAGATCCTTATTATTTATCTCATAAGATGCAGGCGAAATAAAAATTTCGCAATAAACTTACGATACCTCCGGAAAAATATCTTGTGGATAATGCTCCTGGGAGCGAAGCCCATCCTGAGATCAGATACCAAGTAGGGAGAGTATTTCAGTGAAAGGAGTTAGCAAGTTTTGGGACTTGCATTTCATTCGGAATAACTTATTAGTTGGGAGCGGCGGTTTAACGTCCTATGTTGTTGACTTCTACCAAAAAATTTTCAGACTCCACCATTATCATCTTCCGCTGACATTTTTAGACGGAGAGGCTGTAGAGTTTAAAATACTCATGAAATTATTAGCAAAATATTTAAAAGTTATTATTCATGAGGTACAGTACAAGCTGAAATTGGCCGGTTTCACTGTCAATATTGATTAGATTCGAAACTATTATTATATTAATGTTATTATATAAGTTCTACAGTTATCTAGAAATCTCTACCTTGCCTTCCTGTAAAATGTTGTGGTGTTATCATTTATCTCAAGACAAAAGCAAGGATGTCTAAGAAACGTTTTTAACACACTGTTATTACTCCTGGTCACAATGGGACATGCAAACGGAGGTTTTAGACTAGTCTTGGTAGTGTTGGTACTGTGTTATCTTGCTTATAGTGGAATGAGTTGTATAATTTAGTTGAAGAACGTAATGAATTCGAAAATTTTGGCTATAATAATCATACGATCTATAGAAAAGCATGTGCAAATCTTTATGGTAAATTTGAGTAGTTTATACATTATAGGAAATCGAATTTTAGGTATTTTATTTCCCAAGCAGTCGATTATATTACAAAATTCACACTGACTCCTATCAGCGTGGTTAGCAACTATCGACCTCGTTAGTGATTAAATCTAGTCCGTAATCGGATTGAAATTTTCACACTAATTCCGAATTTATTTCTCTATTCCTTTACATTATTTCCATATTTATTACTTTTACCGTGGTATATTCATCAGTCAATAAAAAAATAAATCCTCTCTGGATCAAAATGTTTAACTAATGGAATTTTTCCTATGATTCAATCCTTTACTTTTTGATGGAATATGAAATAACTTCTGTTGAAGACATTTCTACCAAGAAAATATTGCTTTTTTTGGTTCATCTCCACGGACACCCCTCCTAACCTCCGAGTTTAACTTACTCCAGCCGCACCCATACTTTCCATCCTCTCGCCAGACTCCTCCGTTGAATCCTCCTCGAGTCCGGATGGTCTTGAACCGTCCATTGAAACATGGCCCTCATTGAGGACGAGAGCGCACCGTTCACCTGCTGAGAATCGTATACGCTCAATCTCTCCTCCTTCAGACATCCTCTTGCAGTAAAGCCTTTCCCGTCGCTTCCCCAAAAAACTTCCTTTTCGCCAAGCATTCCGAACACGGTCTCACACTGAGAACATTTAATATTTCTCTGTTTCTTTTACGGCCCAGCGGATTTATCGAGCACTTTCCAATTGCGTGTTTTGATTTCGGAGGGCGAATAACTCTTTGAAGGGTTTGACGAGAAAGATTGCTTACTTTACATTCCCGAATGCTTATTCATTATCATTCAGAAGAACGCTGAAAACTACTGCTGGGAATCGCTGAAGGGCTGAGGATTCCTTTCACTTTCTTGAATAATTACGAGCTATTATAGACTGAGTTATCTAGCAAATTCATCGTTCGAACGTCGCGAATTTCGAACAGGTGAAATCTCCGGTTAAAGTTGGGCGAAAATCAGGGATCGTTTGAGGGCAACAGAAACGTTTCCTGCCAAAGCAAGAGGAGCTCCAATTTATTAAAAGGAAATGAAGCATTACCATTATTTACCATCTTTTGAGTCTCGCCTTTTAGTGTGTTTCTGCCCATTTCGAGCTTGGTTAACTTCACTTTAGGCGTTTTTGCGAGTAAAGACCATCAATTAGCAATGTTTACATTAACGGTATTTGGGATTCTTGTCACGCGTGGAAACAATTTCCTTTGGCATTAACGAGGAAAACGTTTTCCGTAGACAGGAAGTAAGTGTTTTCTGAATATTTTGAATTCGTAAGGATGCCATATCTCATGTAATGATTTTTTACTCAGAGTAAGTTGCTGTTGCTTCAGAAATAATTCAAGTGTGAAAGTTTACAACAATAGGATTTGAGTATTATTCCCTTAATTTACGTGCGCCTGAATATTTTCTCTATTCAAATTTCATAAAGTTCATCTCGAAGTTCATTTCATTATGAAAGTTTTAGATGTAAGCAATCGTCTTCGTTCTCTTCTTCGTCATTAGAAGAGCAATCTTCGTTCCTTTTTCAATTTGAATACAAAATTCTAAGCCAACATTTATATTGATGGTAAATATAGGACCGCAAGTCCTGTGGTAAAGAGTAAAAGTTGTGTTTTATTCCTCTCTTATCATTGCGAGCTACCTTTAGGCCGGAACAATGGTTTTCGATCTTTATAGTTTCTATTCCAGCAACGCCATGTCTCTTATTCAAATTTTAGATTTAATCATGATAAGAAAACTCTAAGAAATGAAAACCAATTGACGATTCGATGTCAAATTTTGTTTCATTGCTAAAAATCAACTCCAAAATGATATTTTCTAGAAACAACAGAGAGTATCATGCAAATAATCTTAATAAATCCATTTAGTTTACGTCTTGAATTATTTTTAGGTTAGAAGTTTGATCTTAGAGGGCTCAATATTCCATCACGACAGGGTAAAAGAAAATAAAATTAAAGGACTCCTGGACATATGTATCGCGTTCATTCATAGTGAAAGCAGTCCCAGGTTCAATTCCCGCTGGGGGCCTGTATGTGCAAAATAACCTTAGCTATCAAAGCGCTTTAAAAATACTTATACCAATCCATTTAAATGGATTCCACTAACCACAGGCTCTACCTAGATGTCAGGGCTCCAGCAAAAGTGAAGTGAGCTCAAAGAAGAGTCTGATAAGGCTAAACGTAGGTCCCAATCGCTATTTTTTATCCTCTTTGGTTATTTTAAATAATATTTTCTCTGAACATTTCCCTGAACATAAATTGAAACACTGAAATTGAGGGACCAATATTCCGAAAATTTTCGAAAAGTTTACGCTTGAATTACTTATTTAGTAAGAACGTACAAACGGAAATGGACTGGTATACAAATCAATTCTTGAAGGCTCTGATTATTCCTAGAATATTGGGCAAGAGTAATTCTTATGGCCTCTGAAAGCGCATATAATATATTGGGTCTCTGTACAGCATCTCAACAGCTTTCAACAATAAGAAATTCCAAATGATTCGAAAATCACCGAGGAAATTTTCAAATGTTTGACTCCCTTCTCGGAATCAATAAACAAAGATTGATAATTTCAATCTTGAGTCAGGGGCTATTTTTGAAATCCATTGTCACGAGCGTTCTTAGAAGACCCTCGAACTCTGCTTTTGGCTACGCCTGCGAAATCCTTAATGTGTTTGGAGAGTCCGATGACATGGGTAGGCGTCGAAGATGAGGAGTTTGGGCCATCGGAGAAGGTAGGGCCGAGAGAAGGGGGAAGTACTAGCAATTATACTTACGTCAACGGCTACTGGTTGCTCACCGCCGTACCTCCCCAAGCGAAGGCAAGGGAACAGAATTTTGCCAAGAAAATGTCTCTCGCTATTTCCTGAACAAACCATATTTTACACACTGTTTTCCTATCTCTTCAAATATCATTCTAAGTATTGGCTTCCTGTCTTTCGAGAGAAACTCGGTCCCATATTATTACAAGCTTTCTGTTGATACCGATTTCCTGCTCCTACCTTCATAATAACTCTTCTTATATAAGTAGTTAGTTACTTCAGCTACTTCAATAGCGGTGGTTGGATGAGTAATAGATGGATCTTCACCTATTACTCATTCACCCACCAACTTCCTCACACTTGTATCCATGTAAATGGATTACCATCTCTGATAGAGCCCTATGCATTTAGCTTTTCTTTTTTAATGTATCCCTGATCGAAGTCGTAGTCAGTGGGAAGTGAAAATGAGCATTTCAACCCTTTATAAAGGTCGAATAGGCATCTGCACCTTCTTGAGTCTAATAAAATATCCATTTTATTACCTTATTATAATTGTTTATTATGTTGTTTATTCTATTTCAGTTCTCTTCTGATTGGGGCTTAAGAAGTCTTATTTAGTTGCCATGTTTCACTTAAAAATTGGCATATCAAGTATACGATGGGTCTTTTTACACATCCTCGTTTGAATGGAGCTAAAGAACATGTTCGAAGCTAAAATTCGTAAAAACGGTCATAAGAGTTTTCTAGAGATATAGAAATAGGTTTGTTGGACTTCTGAAATTTGATTCAAGTATATTCATTGTTGGTGTTCTAATTGATCTATTTAGATTGTTTCAGTATAGTTGAAGTTATTTAATGATAACCTGCGCAACGAATTAGATCTTGGAAAATCTTACGAAAGCATAATATTTATTGCTATGATAGCGGACACCTGTTTATTATAAGGATTAATTTATATTTGACATAAATACAAGTATCAAATGCGACCTAACATTGGAAACTCTTTTCGAATTGATTAGATGTGATTTATATTTATTTTAGACAACATGTAAGTAATGCCCAACCTCAGTTCGTCATCTCAATCAAAAAAGTCTCATTCTTCAAATATATACGATAAAATATCAACTGAATAGGTATATGAGAGATTACTTGATATGATGAACTCACCAGTAAGAACGATAGTATTACTAAGAATTTCGAATTCCTTCTTGCGAAGTATTTCCTCCACCCACACTGCTCATATGCAAAATAAAATTTCCCTCAGACACCTCGTCAAAGGTTTTGTAACTCCTCTTTCCACGAGCTAACTATATTCCAAGGACGCGTTGGGTGGAGTGCAATACATTCGTTCTCCATGTACCCGCAAAAGACTTAAAAAGTAGAAATGGTCGGGAATTGGTGAAATGGAGAATGGGGAAGAAAGCGGGGGAGGAGGGGGGCTGGAATGTTGGAAAAGGAGGAAAAAAAACCTGAAAGTGAAGATGAAAGAGGGAAGGCAGTTGGAGGTGGACAAGCAAGAGAGAGGAAGAGAAAGAGAGGGGAGGAAAGTAGAGAGAGAGAGAGAGAGAGAGAAAGAGGGGTCAAAGTTTTCTTTGGAAGTGGTTTCCCACCTTGATTTTCCTCCTTGTCGCTCGTCCCTTAAAATGCTTTTCCCCTGTATCTCTTCCGCCTCACTCTCGTTTTCCGATGTGCTTGACCGAGAGGGAAAAGATGAGAAAGAAAGAAAGTTAGAGGAAGAGAAGAATATTAAAGCTGAGGATGAGATTTTCTATCATATTATATTCTCTAATCCATTATCAATAGCATCTAATATTTCAGCAACTACTTAAACGCTATTACCATTTTCTTCATCGAAAAGATTTGAAAGATAGTAAATGGTGACTGACTGCACCCTCCTCTTGGAAATTATTTGGAACTTTGCTGAATTTTCCAGAAGTCAGTGAGATTCTTGCGTATAGCGCACATTATTATCTTACAGCATATTGTTATTATTTCAATATTTCTTCGCTCTTCCATATTTCCTTATCTCTCTGTTCTTTCTTTTATTTATTTTTTATCATATTATATTGCTTAATTCTTACGATTTATATTCAATATCTGTTTTTATTTTCGTATGAATATGCATCTATTTTTTTCGTTATAGCTATTCATGTTGCTTTTTCTTTTTCCTATGCAAAAATAGATCGAGTTCTTTATCTTTACGATGGTGTATCTGCATTGTTTTTCCCCTTCACGTCTGTTTCAACCTGTTTTCATCTAAAAAATTAGTTAAGTATCTATTAAAATTATCATTATAAAATGACTCATTAGTCTCAATATTGCCTCAAAAGGTTTTATAATAATTATTACTTAGAAATACAATCCCAATCAAAGCAGGAGTGTGGTTATTGAACAAGAAGAATATTTTGGGAAGAATATTTGATCAATGACTTTCGAAGAGAGAGAATTAGGAACAATTCATAAAGATAGCCCAAAGGGAAAAGGAAAAGTATGGGGAATTTTTAGTGAATTGTAAAAAATATGAGTGTGTAAACATTTCTATCTAATAAATTTTTACGAAAACAAACTATTTGAGGAAATAAGAGGGTGACGTGCAAATGTGTGGAATCGAGTATGAGAAAGGCCGGCTGTTTTTTGAAGACCTCAAAGCGAGTTTCGAAAAAACAGCCGGCGAAAGGAAGAAACCTCAGTGACAGTAATGAAAGGAAATCGCGAAATTCACAAGAGAAGGGACGAAAAAACGAGGAGGTCCAGAAGAGATTCGGAGTCCCGATACGAAAGGAGGATCTCAGCATGATGCGAAGAATATGAAATATAGAACACGAGAGGGATAATGTAATGAAGAGATTTAAAGGGAAAGTTACAGAGGAGAGAGAGATAAAGCCACTCCAAGTCCACCTAAGTCATCGGCGTATCAAAAGGGAGTGGGAGGATAAGAAAATACGCAGCGAGTACGGAGGGAGAGAAAGGTCTACGATATAAAGAGAAAGACAATGGGAAATATGTGGGAGTTCCTAGAGAGGGACATAAAACGAAAGAGATGGAAAGAAGAGGAGTGCGGAGAGGTGGGTTTGTTGATGTTGCTCGCAGGAGTGGGAGGTGGATGTGTGGGGAGGCAGACAGGATTTTCGGGAGGTGAGTGGGCGAACACGAGTCAAGAAAAGGCATAGGGCGGTGTCTCGGCCACGGACGTTATCCTATGGATCGCCCATCCTCCCGATCGACTGATTTCTTCCTCCATTCCACGGCCACTCCTTTATCCGCGAGCTCCCATTATCCCTTCCATCTTCGCTGCATCTTCTCGGCTATTTTTAACAAGCCGCCTTACCAAAAGATCTCGCAGAATTATTTCGACACCTGTTGGCCACCGAAGGCATGCGTTTTTTTCCTCCGCTTGCATTCCCTTGTCCTTTCTGAACGCATTGATACATTCAGCGGTGTTCAGAGGGACGGGGGTTGATCTCTTCTCATCCCGGGAGGAAATGAAGGGAATAAACGATTTTTTAAGAGGTCTCCTTTCGGAGAGACCGTCCTTGCACGGCCTAACGAGCCGGATTATTTTCTTTCGCTACTTTTGGTGGGGATGTTACGGAGTTTCGGGTATGACTCCGCCACCTTTTCGTACCATCTTTAAGATTCTCGCTTTCTGGATTGACGCAGGGAACGTTTGCCGAAATTCCGAAATTTACATAAGCTCGTACTATTTTCTTTGCGTGCCAACATTAGCTGGTCTTTTTGGCGGATGGAAGTGGTTATGTTAATTTGGATGGAGTCATGTCGAAGAGTGAATTTTAAATAGAACATGTACTCGGACGGGAAGGACGAATCAATAAACTTATCGGTAGAGGTCTGTTACATCTGAATTGTTGCCATGTCTGAAGAATTCTTATGGACGACCACGCTAATCGGAGAAATCCTTGGATAGAGATTAAACAAAGCATGCAACATTTGCCTAGATAAAATTTGATTACGTTTAATAACTCCAAATTTTTTAAATTCGATGATTTTTAGTATAAATTCGACAACTTCAAGGGAGAATATTGCTACTTTTGCAACCTTTCATGAACAGATTCCTTCCATCTTTTTTGAAGATAAATTTCATTTTATTTTCATTTATATCTCTTTCATTTTAATCAATATATTTAAGTTCGATGCATTAATTATATCAGTTAATTTGAAATCTCCTCTTACTCAAGAATATTGTCAAAAAAGATACACAATTGAAATCATGCTTTTGCAAATAAATAATTATATTTTATTCTTGCTACTAAAAAATTCTCGTTTTGGGAAAAAAATGGAAAACCCATTTTTCATTTTATATAATAGTACCTCATTTCTAATAGTAAATTTTAATAATTGTTATTTTGTATATTTAATCTAATCCAGGGACGATTTCTCTTTCATAAATACTTGTGGGGATATTCATATTGATATTTATCAAAACAGGATTCTCAAAGCTCATATATTTCTTTCTATTTCACAGAAGCAAGAAACATAGATCAAGCTAATTGTACCTACTCTAGAAATACTATATTAATCTAACAAAGAAATTTTATTAGAAACTATAACGGGTGTAAAAGATATTGGTTGCGGTTTTTAGGAGCAGTATAGGGTGGATACATTTTATCTTAATCTTAAATTTCGATCCTATACAAGCGCCAGTACCTCATGGAGCTTCATCAGAATTCAGCACCAATGTCACATTTATGTATATATTTATGATTACTGTCAATTTATAGCGTGTCGCTCGTGAGTATCGTTATTCTTATTTGTTAACGTTCAGCAAGAACAAACACATCCACAGGAGCTCATTATGTCCCTCAGAATCGCCTTTAATGCTATTAATTGGCAAACAACATGAGGCATCCGATCCTTTATTAGCCAAACAATTCCTTGAATACTCAAAAGGCTTACCCTCCCCGGCATTTAGCCTCCCTCCCGACGCATGCAGATATTGGCGCCATCTCGTTTTGCAGTTCCAGCATGCATGGAACAGTCCCTCGCGTTATCCCTTCAAAACTCGCCAGCTTGATTATTAACTCCGCCTTAACCTCGCAGTTTATCCGATCGTCAGGGGCAGTGGCACTTCATCTTGTTTCGCAAGCTATGGGAGAAAACGGCGCGAGTTTAACACTTTAACGCCGTGGCGACTGTCTGTTCCTCGGGGCCGATTGAGATGTAAGGGACACTGCAGCCATTGATACCTGTCTGCCGTCTGTGAGATGACTCCGAGACGAACGTTTTTCTTATTTTTCCCTCCGAACGGATTTATGAATGAATTGGAAAAAAGTAGACGCTCCACCTCTCGCCGTCGGAGATTTAGGCGCGGAATATGCGTGAAATTTCTCCTCCCATTAGAGGGGGAAAGGAATACAGCCTCCCTTTACGTGGAAAAAATGGTGTTCAGAGGATGGGGTTCATTTGCATGGGTGGGAATGAAAAAAAATGGAGGCGGGAGGGTGAACGTTGCTGCTACCGTGGCGCCATAACTTTGAACCACGTCCGCACACGTGACGACGGAAGCGAATGCGTTCATAGGAACTGGGCACCACGTTCCCGCCAACTTCTCCACGAGTGGAGATGGATGAGAGCATTGCATGCTGGACGTAAAGTCACGACTCGATTCGCTACACAAGTCGCGACTCAAAATCTCGACGGCAGAAATGTAATTGTTCACACGGTAGAGCGGGAGCAGAAGAAAACGTGGCTTTGTACCAATTTTCCAACGCAAGTCTTCACGTTCGATGGACTCGTGAGCTCGTGGTCTTGGGAGCGAAGAATTAGGAAAGTGAGGGGAAATTATGGGCGCCTTTCATGAGGGTTTGTTTTTATATGTTTTTGGGTCGAGGAGGACTGGAAGGGGATTTTTTTTTCGTGAATTTTATCCGTGGAATATGGATCGACAAGCTCCTCGGTATTGAAGTATTCTTATGGATTATGCGTCTGGTTAGGGGATTCCCGACGGTTGCAAAAAATTATGAGTTAAGGAATGCTTCCTTTGCAAGTTAAGGAATAAAATACTTTCCTCTAACTTAAGTTTCAAAATTTTATAATATTTATATCTAACCATTGGTGAAACCATCGTATATTAAAATAACATAGGAAAAAATACAATCACTTGGTCAAGTTTTCTTTTCAATTGATCATATAAAATAACACAATTGAACCTAAATACTTTGGATAATTTTTTAATTAGGCTTTTAGGATTAATTAGGATTTTTATAATAGGCAACTTAATAAATCATGATATATATTGCAGATATTTTTACAATTTTACAATTTGGCAATTGTTAATTATTCGACTATGAGAAATTAGTAAATGAGCTACTCCGGTACTGACGTAGTAGAATATTATTAATCATTCCTATCGACATTGATTATTACTTGAGTAAATATGAGATTATTCTTGAGTAACTGAATTGTAATTTTTATATTACGGATGCTATGCTTGTCTTCCGCTTTGAATTTCATTTAACCTTACAATTCAAATCCTGCATACTGCTTTCTCGCTATTCTGTACTTGATTGAAGATAGGAAGTTCTCTATGAGGACATTCAACGGCAACTTCATAATTTATCTTTAGAATGACTTTGTTTAAAGTATTTAAATTAATTATTTTTTTCATTTATTAAGAATGGTAAAATATATTTTCATAACTTTATGAGTTCATTATTTATATTTGCAGACATTCATTTCAATATTTGACTAAGAAAAAAACTATATCCAAGAAATGAGGAATTCAGCTTTGGTTTATATGCTCAAACATTTTTCTATAAAAATTCTCATCGCCTTTTTCGGAGACAGTATTTTAATGTAAACCAAAGAACATAAAGATACCCGTACATCCGCATGCCTCTCCACGAGCAAATGGTGTAGCTCGGTAGTCAAGCTTTTTTGTAGGTTATGGTTCGTTAAATAAAATTCCTTTAGAGGGAAGGAAGCTGCGTAGCAGAGATGAATATTGATACAGGGAGGGTACTCAAAGGGTACGTTGGAGATGGCGAGTGAGTTGATTGGCAAAGGAAGGACAGCACACTGTGTGTGTGTGACAGAAAGGACTGGGATGCGGAGCCACGCTCGAATTTCCGAGAAACCTCGTCACGTGGTTTTTATATTCTGGAAATCTATCTCAATCAGCATACGCAGCCATTCGCAGTAAATCCTCTGCAATTACGAGCCTCTCTCCTTTTGTGCCGCACTTTTGCTCTCTCTCTCTGGTCGCTCTTCCTTCTTTCTTATGCTGTCTCATCCTCCCCTTCTCTCGGCTCGCTCTTTTTTAGATCTCCGCATCACTTTATCGTTTTCAACTCCTCACCTTACCTGTGGCACCCCTTTCCCAAGGGATTTACTGCTTTCCTCACCGCCTCAAATTGACTCTCCCTTTCTCACCTGCAGTCGACGCGTTTCCTTCCTTCTTTCGCATTCCTAATGTTTCAATACGCGTATTTTGAGGAGGAAAATTGTGTGGAGATGTGTGAGTCGTTCGAAATCGCACCGATTATGGTGGATTGTCTGTTTGACATAACGAATGTGATTTGGGTATTCATGGGAGATTTTGAAGACAAAGTGAATGTTTCGCTTCCGAAAGTCCGATGAACGATTTCATTCCCATTGATTTTTCTCATATTTTTGTCAATCTTTGCTTTAAATCTTTGGTTCAAACTATTAGTAAATTAATAGATCAAATGAAATTATCTGAGAATGATAACGTATTACTGAAAGAAGTGACTATATTGTAGAATCAACCTCTTCAGCTTCTGACATTTCTTGGAGATTAAACCTTGCAAAAAATAATTATCCACATTCAAAACGGAGAGTTTAGATAGAGCTCTTTACGCTTTGAAAACTTAGGTTATTTATTGTACATTATTGTATTTACTTAATGTATTTCTTATTTCACTAAGCCTGGCAACATTTTATCTCATTTATTCTTGTCTATTGGAATGGTCCTCAATTTTAAATTATAAAAATATATTTTAATATATTTTTGCTGTTTCTTCAGAGTTACATGATTGAATAGGGATTCATACTGTAGTATTATATCACAGTTATCAAGCAATCATACTTCAAAATTCAATCGAAAGATAATCACTTATTTGCAGGTTTCCAATAATTTTCTAACAGACGATGAAATTTTGTCTGAAAAACTCAGTCCCTGAAAGAGTTTCTCGCATCCACCAACGTTCGTAATACTTGATTTAAAAATATCGTTGATGAATATATTTATTATTGATAAACAAAGCACTGCTTTGTATCTTTCTTATTTACGATTCTGTCTGATTCAGACAAAAAATTAGTCGAGTGGAATGAAGGCTAACAGAAAATCTCAGGCATTCGCATTCATGATTTACAGAGAGTAGATAATTCTCTTTATCACACAAACACAGCTACGAATTCAATGGGGTCTTTAGCAATTTTTTCTACGAGGATTAAAAAAACCGTATATGTTATGACCTGTCGTACGCGGTTTGTCAACCTTTGCGTTCTGCTAAACCACTGTTTTAATTTAAAATATCCAAGACCAGCGGATCCAAAACTTGAGTTGGCCGAGGACCTCCCATTGTTATTATTTTTCGCGGGTCCCCTGAATTTTTCGCTTTCACTCAATCATTGAAATTTTACTTACATATCATATACTATTGAGTAGATACCATAAATTACGCAAAGCTTAATATTAAAATACTCGGATTTTTTAACAGGTAAATATAAGGAAATACAGGAAACAAGGAGGCTGAACACTACATAAATGAGGACAAACTTTATACTCACAGAGCCTTTAGATTATATCGCATACCCCAGTCCGCTAACCCTAGTATAGAGATTACCGCCAAAGTACATCTTTACATCGACTCGATATAAACAGCCACGTTTGAAGACAACCGCCCTTATCAACAGGGAAATCGGTCCGATCTTATTTTACACTTTTCATTCAAAAAGACCAACGGGCATAACCCAATCCGATATACTCTACCAACGGATGCAACTATTTATAACGATAGAAAAGAAAGCGCTATCAGATTCGAGCGATTTCGGGAATGATAATTCACAAACGAGTCATGGCGTTTTGGTACACCTTCCACATAAAACCATCAATCGCATTAAACGGCACGCAATACAAATGGTTTTAACGAGAGAATCTCCCTCTCTGAGACGTCCGCTTTTCGTCTGCACCGCTAATTCGCCTCATTAACCTATTTGGCAGCGAAAAGGAAGAAACGGACTCAATAATCCTCGGAAACTGTAAACCCGAGAGATCCGGAAGTGGTCTTCCTCAAAAGGTTCCCTCTCTCCCGATTCATCCCCATTTTCTCTCATTATCTTTTTATCCCTCCACCTTTTGCATCCCCGCCGACGTCGCCATTCGTTTCCAGCGCCCTCTTCCCCGATTAATGCCCGCGATTGTTTATCGTGTCCAATACGATTGGCCTCTCTTTGGCCACCGGCTGGATTTCTTACTCGAGAGGCAGGTGGCGGCCGCCTCTTGTCTTCTCCCTTCGAACAACTCTTCGTCTTTGGCATCGGCCGCGGAAAACATTGCTCGCAATGAATGGATGTGCGTACTCTCTCTCCCTTTCTTTCCCTTCGCTCGAGGAGGTAATTCTTCCCGTGAGGTTTACGAGTCATGTTCTCGGCGTATGACGCTGAGCTGTAGTGGTGTCATCCGAATGTCCTCCTGGGTGAATGGATTCCGCCGAAGGGATTTGAAGCCAATGGAAGAACCTATCTTTTCCGATGTTTCCGTGTATATAAATGAATTTCCTGCTGCTGCTGTTTGATAGGTGGATTTTTTTAATTTTTGGAACGGAAGGGTTAAAAATGTTTCATTTATTTAATTATATCACATTATCGTTTATATTTACGGTACTAAGGTATGAGTGGTACTTAAAAATAATCGTCATTCCTTATTCGTGACCAATGAAATTACTTAAATTCCCAAGGATAATTGGAAGTCCTTAGAGTGCAAGTAAAAAATGTAGGAATGTGTAAATAAGAAGTAGTAGTAATAGAAAAGTAAAGAAAGAGTAAGAGTAAAGAGTACTTACATTCAGCCCGGAAAATGAATTATAATTAATTAAATATTATGATTTGACTGGGTGTATATGATTATTTCTTTAACGGATGTGATCCTGTTAAAGAGGCTCCTGGAATACTATTCTTGTCAACATCGTTTATTCTACATCATTTTTATCTATATTACTCATCTACTCCGATTATCAGGTAGATAATAAAGGAAAAATTAATTTTTAGATGGTCCCAATAAATAAGGACACTGATTTAATTGGAATTTTCATGGCTATTTTATGCGGAAACAAAAGTATTTCTTAAATCATACGGTGAAGGTGATTCATTGATAAAAATTCTACGTATGATTCTAAAGTAATGTATGAACCGTAAGAACTCTGATTTGTGCGGCCAGGGTGTGTGTATGCACATGTCTATATATACCAT
This sequence comes from Pachydiplax longipennis, assembly GCA_036926295.1. NCBI lineage: Eukaryota > Metazoa > Arthropoda > Insecta > Odonata > Libellulidae > Pachydiplax > Pachydiplax longipennis. Next base: position 15,410,458 of record JAVFKF010000001.1, on the reverse strand, counting down.
GTATCGTTCGCGAAAATAATTATTTCTTAATGTTACCAGATCTAGCATCTATTTCCCTGATTTATAATAACTGGAACGTTCAAGTTATAGCCTTCTTTAGGAAAACTTTGATATATTTTCACGATTTTTTCATAGAATTTAAAATAAACAGCATTATAAGAAATTATACTCAGTACAGTAAAAGACTCAATTGAATGATAGGTTCTTAGACAAGAATAGTATGTATCAGGGTGATCAACTTTCCGTAGATTTACGTGCCAATTAGTGGCTTTATTTGAGATGCGCTGAAGAAACTGTAAATGTGCCATAAACTTTAGTTATAATAATGTATAATAGTTACAGTATTAAACTATAGTAATGCTTCGATGATGAATTGATGCGTTCTATAGAAGTCAGGGGTTAGTTATGTAAGTACTCACACCCCCTCCCATACGCCATACGGCGGTTCTCAGGGTATTAATGCAAATGTAAATATATTTGCATATCTTTACATATGTAAGTACCTAGTATATTTTAAATTTTCTCTGGGTTTGATTTTCCAGTTAGAAAAAAAACTATAGCTTCATCTTTAGCGGATTCATACTTAATCATACTGTCACTATTTTCGAAGTTAACCCACATATAACTAAAAAATGGAAATGATTATGACATACGGCCAACAGATTCCGCACACCCAATCTTCGAAGACAAATCACATCACAAAGGAGAGAGAGCGCTCTGAAATAGAGAGACAGTGTGGAACTCTTCGTGACATGGGGTGGACTTTTTCAAACAGATACACGCTTTTTTTCTCAGTTTTCAATTTGAAGCGCGTGATTTTGAGTAACGAACAAAAACAGAGGTGCGATTCGAGAGATGTTGAGCGCTAACCTCTTTCACGTGAGGGATTGGATGGCTGCCAGTAGCCAAGAGAAAAAAGGCGAGTGGACGATGACCGTGTAGCAAAAATAAGGAACGTTTTCTGTCCCTTTGTAATTACGTGAAAAACCGGAGAGAGTTTTGACGTCGAATTTTCTGAAGACTTTAAAGATATGACAGTAATGAGATCATTTTTAATTTTCATCAACTCGGCATTTTTTATGTACAAAATTAACTTTTCCATTATCTAAAATTAGGTCATCCCTCTGTGTTTCTTTGAAGCTATGACATCAATGGGTCAGCAACCTTTGGTTACAGAGCTAAATATGACTTTTGGCCACAAAGAAGCTCTATTTTTTTCTTTTTCCCAAGTCACCTTCATAGCCCACGTAGGGTATTAGGAAAGGCCAGAGGTTCTTGAACTGAGTACGTCATAGGAAGTCAGATTTAATGCTTCCTCCACTCATCTCTACAAAAATATTCGATTACTCAAGGTTCTATTGATATGTCTGTGTAGTAATTTCTTATAATCCCTGTCTTAATAGAAATGGCTATATTTTTAGTACGTGAAAATCCTTGATCATATCAAATAATATTATTGACATTTAATTCCTAGCAGCGGTGTTTTATCAATGCAATGTGGATAGAACGATGGGTAGAAATATCTCATTTGATAGCTTCATCCATTCTTCTATTCAATAGAATTTGACATATGATAATTTCAAGCGATCAACAAACGCTGAATGAGGAAAATCTTAAAGTACATTAGAATTGAGATATGGACATAAAATATTCAAATATGCTTAACTAATAACTTTTATTCAAAGTTAAAGATGATTCCCCATTTTTATTTCATTTATATTCCGTTTCATTTATATTCCGTTACATTCTTTGACAATCCTGCGTAGTTCAATTTTCTAACGCTTGTACCGAGTCTGGTTTTCTCAAAAATTATGAAATAAGAATTGCTCTGGAACTTATAATATTTTTAGCTTGAATGTAGCAATGATCGAAAAATTTATAAAAATGCCTGCATCCGATAATTTCATTACAATTATCAAATTGTATGATTTTCGCCGATTCCTTGAAACATAAATGTCATAAGCACAGAGTTTTAAGAATAGAAAGGAAAATGTGATAAACCTGATGATAATTTATTAAGGGAACAACCACACGAGTTGCCTGCAAAAAATCTCTATAAAATATAGCAAACCTTTTCGCATTTATTACTTTTTAGGCTAAAGGAGCATGTCCATTATTATACGATACTGCAAAACTGACTTATGTTGAGAAAATTTATGAAATGTAGGAGAACGTCCGCTGAGTAAGATAGTTCAGGAGCAGAATCTTTGAGCGTTGCAAATCCTCTGCGTTCATTATACACCTTATAGTCTAATTTTACCTTCTCGATATATAGTTGCTACGTTACATTATTTTATTGGACATTAAATAAGGAATCCCAGCGTGACTAATTCCCCAGGGAAAATTAGCAGCATCACGAAAACCGATCCTAAAATTTGTGCGGATGACGCTTTGGAGAAATTTACGATCGCAGCGACGAAACGACCGCGGAATGTTAGTGAACCCGATCGCATTTCTCCACTTTCAGCGAAAGAAGGAACGTTTATGCAGACCGAGAAAGCGGAGAAGAAAATGGACTCTTTTTTACGAGCGAAAATGCTCCCAAGATCTTCACAGGATCGCATTCCGCGCTAATTTTTTTCCACCGCTCCTTCCGATAATGGCCCAATGAGCATCTATTTATTTTTTCCCCTTTGCTTCTTTCCGTGGCTCAGCTCGTGTACCTCGACGTTATCTCCTTCCGCTACAAGGGGAGAGGCAATTAACCGCAGTTTCCCAAATACATTTCCGCCTCCCGATCCGCCACCGGGATTTTACAGCGGCAATTAAAATCCGTAATTCGGACTGCTGCAGCTCTCTCGAATTTGGATCTCACGCTCGAACTCCACTGATTGGTATCCAAGCGAGATATCTTCTCGGTAAAGCGATTGGCGCTCCGCATATAAATATAATATACTCTAAATGCAGCAGGCGTTGCGCCTGGGACAAAATGCATTATGATTTCGATCTTATCTCCTTTCTTGAATTTCAAATAATTTCCACTCCGTCTTTTTTATGTCGTAGCTGAAAAATGGATATTAACCGCGTCTCTAAAGGGGAGCTGGAAATTATTCACGATGACGGGAGAGCTCGAAAAGATCAGAGACTGTTAGCTGAGTGCTGCGAAGGCATTCGGAGCCGATGTTTGGCTTCGGAATAATAATGCTCTGTTATCGGAAATTAATCGGTTGTACGCGATCGCCCGCCGTACTTTTATAGGCGCACTTTTATTTATTGCCGGGATTGCGAGACGCCCTGCCCCTCCAGACTAAACAATTCTATTTACTTCATCAAGAGGGTGATTTTTGTGACTTTTTTTCGGAGTGTTTGCCATTGAGAAAAATCCGCTTCAGCTGTCAGTATGTCAGCTGTCCGTAGGTATTCCAAACCCGCAATTAATATGGACGAAGTTTTTATGTCCGCTTCTTAGGTATACTCATTTTACTTCGCTTGCTTTATTGTTTCTAGTTTTCTTATTTTTTCTCTTCATTTAAATACTCTTTGTGAAAATTTATAATTTGAAATTTTCTATCCAACTGGAGCGAGCCTAGTTCACGCTATATCTTTTACGAATGGTCTGAAATAAAAAAACTGGAAAAACCGCCGTTACCTCCCGATGCTTAACAACACTTTTTAAACTCTGAAATTGAGAAGGTTTCGAATGGAAATTGTTTGCCAGTCCATACACGGGGAATCGTATGAAACATAAAAAATTTATTTATTTCTTAAACCACCAAAAATTTCTATTCATGGGAAAATTATACTGGATTACCACAAATGAATAAACAGAGAAAATAAATTCTAAAAATTTCTGTTATCCGGGACTCGAACCTAATATCTTTGCAGGGCAGCGCACTGACCACTCCGCCAGCGAGATCAACGAATATTCAAAGGTGTAGGTTACGGTCATATAGTAGCAATCGCCATTCAGCAAAAGAATTTAAAATTGAAAAAATATGCTCTTGGTGACATTAATAGTTAGTGTAATGACGGAAAATTAACTGAAAAAGGCAGGGGGTATAAAGTGGACTCTGGAATTTAAGCTGTAGTTAAATATACACGGTGGCATGCATTTCTACGGCTTATATTTCTCCGTATGTAGCAATTTTTATGTCAAGTCCTCTGACAATAAATGAAGGCATTACTTTGTTAGTTCTCAGATTTTTGAGTTTCTCACGTCCTTCGGTGTAGCCGTAAATTTAAATACCTCACAAACCTTGACTGAAATGGCTCAAACATTGAAAATTCCACGTCATAGAATGGTACAAATTTTAGTGATATGGAGACAGAAATAACGTAACGAGAATGGAGATAGGAAAGGTGCTGTTGACCACCGACTCTAGAAGTGCATCGTTGTAATGCAGAGAAATACTTCAGTGCATTTTTAGTTCCTGTTACGTCCTTGGCAAATGCCAAGGACATTCTCTCTCTCCATACTTTATTCCAGGCAAACTCCTAACCCTTCATATTTCTCGACATCACGCAGCGTGGAAAAAATAATTCGCGAACGTATTGAATATTCATTCATTCATTCTTATCAAATAAGCGAACCCCGGTCAGTGTTTTGCACAGCCAGAGAACTTAGCTGGTCTTTTCTTGCTCTCTCGCCCATTGAGATTTGACGGGTGTATTTAAAAATATCACATTCCTACCACAGCCATCTTTATAAACCAAAAAATATTTTACAGTAGCCTTCCATGAATTAAATATTGAAAAGCTTATTGGAAGACGGTTCTCGATCCTGTTATTTCCATTAGTAGAGAGTGAAAGGAAAAAATCCTACGTAGCTCAGGGGAACCACCGATCTGGATTCAGCGAAATCACGCTTCACCGAATCACAACTCATCAAAAAATAAATTCCCTTTAATAAAAATGTCATGCATGGTGAATCGTATCTTGAGGTTAAAGAAGAGGAAAAGTCACACCTCTAACTAACTAGTACGTGAGAAAAATAATCACTACAAATTATTTTATCTATGCAGGGTATGGTAGAGGAATACTTTGAATATTGGGAAAGAATCTCTGAAGCCTTGGATTTATCTGAATAGCGGAGGTATTAAATTCACACGTTCAAAGTTTGTTATTCCTTTTGTGTCCATAGCTTGAGAATAGATGTCGTGAATGACTTGCCGTTGTGACTTATGAATGAACGTCGTGAATTAAAAAGAAACACCATAACTCTATAGTAATAAATAAGCCGATTATTGTTTACACTCACTAGGCATGTAGGTGGCTTGACGGCCATGAATACGAATGTATGGTTAAATAATACCGCTTTATCATAGCAATATCGTTTACTAAATTACTTAATATTTAGTGTTTAGTTGATAGATATTAAGCATTCCTCTCGTTTTCTTTCTTACAGCACATTATCTATATAATGTGCTGTAAATATCTAATGTTTAAGGAAATTGATGCAGTCAATGTAAATATACCATTCCTCCATTTATCAATTACCCAGTTATATGTTTCATTGCTTTACATAATATAAGTTTGCCCATTTTTTTAGATCAGAAGCGTAATTGGGCTCCCACTAAACTTTATTGGTAGCGCATCTGCCATCGGTGGATGAGTTCCCGGGCTCAATCCCGGTGAACATCCGATTTTTTCAATAAGTATTGGCGGAAAAAGGGGTATAAAAAGAATAAGAACGTGATGGAAAGAACTTATGGAAACCAAATTCATCGACAGACACAAGATGTTCTCGGAAAAAGGCTAAGCAACTTCATAAGTCGTATTTTTCATCTGTCTTAGAAAAAGAAGTAGATCATGTAGTATATATGACATCTTTTGAAAAATAATGTGGACGCTTCATTTCCCTGGAAGCTACTTTAAAATAATTGGGAAACGATCAGAGAAGTTAAGGGTGAATTTGATAGTAAAGACCTTTAACAATTAAACCAATTTCATTCCATCTCCGTTGTATCACAATTTACGATTACTTTCGCTTCATTGATACTGAATTTAGAGCATTTTAATTTCCTTCTAACCCTCTGAAGAACTATTTGCAATCATATTTAATTGGAAGTGAATTGAAGCGATCCTTAAGGGAGAAAATTTGAAGCGAATAACTCGAACATAAATTTTCTCCATCACTACAAGGAAACAAGGAAAAAAGCGTTTCATCGCGAGGTACAACCGATTCCCGCAATAAAATGAGCACGATAAGATGTCAATGAAAGCGCGTTACTTAAGTTAATAAACGACCAAATTTATGGCAGGCGCAAAAAGAGCTGGTGAAAATAGAAGAGAGGAAGGAGACGGACAAAAGGTAAGGATGAAATAAGAAATAGCAAAAGAAAGGACGGAGAATAGAAATAAAACAGGAGGTAAAAAAGCGAATGGTATTTAGTATCCTCCCCCACGTGATTCGATAACACGGGATCGTTTTGCGACCGCGACCCCGTCTAAACTACCCCTACCCACTTCCTACTCCACTCTTATTTCTCCACATCTACCTCCTGAAACCTTTTCCCGTATCGGAGGGGAGAATAATAAAAAAAACGAGCCCACGTTCCTTTTCCTCTTCACCACTTCTTCTTAATGATGTTCGCGTGTTCGATAACAACTACTCCTCCAATCGACCACTGTTGGTGACTCCTCTAACCCTTTTTTCCACGCCTCTTTCTCTGCCCCTCAGCCCGAGGGGTAACTCCCTGTAGAGGCGTTGAAGCACAGAAGGTTATCATCGGAGGCGCGAACTCTCAAAGCTTCCGTTCGTCGAGAGTTTGAGGAAAAAGTGAGGGTTCGGTAAAGGGTGATGGGGATGGACAGGTGGGGAGAGAATTTCAAGGTGATTCCAATGTGCATGCCAACCCAAATTAGTAGGCTACTGAGGTGGCGGTAAAAGTGACTCGGGCTGCTCTGCTAATTATTTCCTCAGCTGATTGGCCGGAAATTATTCGGATGCCGATCGTTTAAAGTGGTTGAATGCGGACAATGTTGACCATTGGCTCGCGCTGTTGAGTGCTTTCTTAGATGCAGAATTCTTTTCGAAGGAGTGGTGAAAATTCATGCGGTAGTTGCAGGTTAAAATCGTAAAATGTTTACGTTGTTAAATTATTACCATGAGTTGAATGTAAGGTTTTGATAGCAATAAAATTAAGAGAAAAGTCGGGACGAAGCGAGACTGATGATTATTAAATTCAGCTAGAACTGAATTAGACCTCCGGAAATCCAAGTGGATAACGCTTTCGCCTTTGGTGAAGGTTAAAATATTGTTCCTGATTGTATTAAAAATTGTGCGAAATGACCATATCGAAGTCAGTTGTCGAAGAACTATTACCTATTATTATTACTATCGGTGACTACTGAGAATTCAAAGAAAATAAGCGTAACAGAACTACGTTTATTTTCCTTTCAGTTGTCATCGAGATTCTCTGGGATCTTTATCAGGAATGTCTAGGACATTCTCACCACTTCCATACGGTTCAGGAGCTAATTCTTTCCTGATATTTTCGCACAATTTACCATTCCATACTTGATAACCCTTGGAGAATGAAGCGGTATATACCCTCAGAAGTATCTTCTCTTCCATAAGCGTAATTTCAAAAGAACTTAGCTAATGCTAAAAATTTTCATTGTAATGTCAAGATATGTCAAATACTTTTGTGAATTTTATTGTTTCCCATGTAGCAGTCTCTCTTTTTATGATTTTAACTAAGAGCTTGAAAAAATAGCTGTCTGACGAAGACGACTATACTACAATAGCAATAACATTTAATTATGATATGAGTCATGTGATGATGACTTAGGGTCATTTAAACCCCTTACTGAATTTTGATAACCGATATTTTGACTATTTTACAGCTCCCTGAAAATTGATTGCGACTTTTTACCGGTTTGAGGGAGAAAATTCTTCACCATTTCCTATTTGTTTACGTTAAAAACCACGCATTTGTGGTATGATCGAGTAATAGTCTTCTAATCAGAAATGAAAATTCCCAATTATCCTACAAGGAATATTTTTATTCATGGAAAAGATCGTTGCGGCGAAACGGCCGAAGCCAATCGTCCCAGTCCCACCTCGGTTAGCATTTAGTGCGTTTAATGGTAAATCCGTATCAGATAATAGAGGCTTGGAAACCCCAGAGAAATAGCATTCTCTCAGCAAGGGTCTGATGGATAGTTCAGGGAAGATGGCTATAAAATTTTCCGCATGGGACGGATTCCTTTTCTGTTTAGCTTATGTTGGCGATCGACAAGCCAGAAAAAGGTCGATAGAACCATTAGCGCGTGGGGGGCTTTATTTTTACCCAGAAGGAATAAATTAGATCGAACATATGAGAGGATAATTGTTTCCCTTTCGATGGTTTAACCCTCTATTAAGAAGATTTACGACCGGAGCCGGATTATTTGGGGTCGCTGGGTTTTTCTCAAAATGAGCGTGTCTAATTCGGCCAAGTTTCGATTTCGGCCGCTCACATATTCTTACAGTTTTTGTTTCCACGAGATAAAAAAAATCAATCTCTAAGCTTTGGTGGTCTCAGTCGTAAAAAAGTGTCGTATTTCTTCTGTGTTTTGAAAGCCGTGGACCCGAGGCGAAATTTCGATACGAAAATAATCTCGATTTTTAGATCGGATGAAATTTTTACGAGTGTAAATTCTGGTGGTGGTTGTTGCCAGTCGGCGTAGAGAAGAACACAACTCTGGGACTCTTAAGAGGTTCGCAGACGTTGGAATAGAATCGAACATGTCCTCCGCTACTTTATTATGCATTATACTCTAGGTACTCCGTTGTTTTCCGCATAGAAACAGGAGCTTGTCTAGATAAGCTTCATCGATACGCGGTAGATACCAATATTCAAACCTCGGACGCTGGAGAAATCGGAAGATTTGCCTTGTTGTATGCAGACGAACAAGGAACAGGGGTGTCGGATATACGGGCGCGATCCTTATCTCCCATACATTTTCTTATTTTCTTCCAGGCTCGAAGAATTCGCTAGGAATACCCACGTCTTATTCGTTCCAGTTGATTGCGAAGCGGTCGAAATCACAATCGGTTCCACTTGCCAGCATAACCGCGATGGCATGTCGATTTTTTACATCTGTAATTCTTTAAGCGATAAACTTCGGCACCCTTGTCGCACGCCATTGGGAGTTAATCCTTCCGGCAAAGGGTATAAATCTTTGGGCGCTAATTAGGAGTATTTTATGAATCCAACCACCGCCGTCGCAACCAATGCCGAAAAAGTATTAAATCTAGTTATTTATCGCCTCTATCGGCGGGCAAAGGGATCTGCTTACTCCGAAAATTATTTTAGCATGTAATTGCGAATTACGAATGGAAATCAATTTCCATTTGATATTGGCCGTAACTCGAAAAGAAACGTCGGGAAGGAAATTCATATCTCTTTTCAAGAAAAGAAAAAAAGTTGCGTTTAATAATATTTACGACTCCGAGGGAGGATCGAATTCCAAGTCCGGTTATCAATTGAATTTGAAAGTATGCTTTAAATGTTATGCCATCTACTGGGGGCTGTACTCTTATTTGCATTTTAATCAAAACGGTCCCATATATTAAATTTCGATGTCCATATTTACCAAAATTTGGACTAATGTTCAGTTATAATGGTCTAAATTCGACGCCAGGGATTCCTTATTTAACTTCGGTCTCCGATCTAAAAAGAAATCATGGTCCAGGAAAAACAGGGATTCATAATTCTTTCATTAAAAAATAAGTCATGAGCGTCGTAGCTTCTTATGTAAGTCATATATTTGGCGGTGTGTGGGTTCGCCACCTCCTCAGTTATACGGAAAATTTGAATTAATTCCCTTGATAGGGATTTCATTTCATTCCCATGTGCAGAAGCGAGATTTATATTTAGATTTTGAAAATATGTTATTTTTTAGCAAGAATATAAATAATTATTTTAATCGGAATTTGGTGTTACCCTTTTCCTTTCAAATTTTTGCTAAATAAAAGTAGTACTGGTGTTGCAGTTATCAAACTCCGATATTTTGATGCAATGGTTCCGCTTTTGAGTTCTCTATATTGTGAAAGGGCATTTAAAATAATTTAGACTGAATATATCGAAGATTTGCCATCTTGCTGTACTAGAATATTTCTTAAATAACGTCTTTCTTCTTTGGAGCTTCTATTCTTCATAAATCACTTCTGCAGATTAATTATTCTATAAATTCAGGTCCAAATGATGATGTTGATGCCACATTAGAATCAAACGGATCTTCACCACTGCCTATCATAATTTGACCTTCTTTATTTGATATAGTCCCTTTTTCTCGCTATTTTCTTCAGTCCTAAAACATAATCCCTTTGTAAATACCTTTTTACAGCGGTTTTTCCGCGACTCATCTCGATTATGAACAAAAAAATAAGAATTGTGTCCATTTTTAGATGTGAACAGCTGGCCACTGTCCAGTATTTCAAGTATAAAAATTCCAGAAGAATTTCTTCTTTCATTTCGGAGTGATCTTTTTAATTTACGAGGAAAAGAATACTAGTCTTGATATTTAGAAATGTATGCTTGATAGTAAACATGACAACCTCTGACAACCTCGAATATTATATCGCTTGGAGATGCTCTCTTAGCTTCGGATATTATAGATAGACCGCTAGAAAAAGGACAGCAAAACCATTCTCAAGATTCTAATCACCTCTTTGAAATTTTTGGCGCGCTTCCCTAGAATAGCTGACGTATCATTTTAATCTCTAACTTATAAGATTCTCCGGAGCAAGGTTTTAAGCATCCTATCATCGAGAAATAAATAACCTTATTTTATTAGATAGTGAGGAGAACTATGCGTTACCACATAATAATTTTTCAAATATTTTTTTGGAAATATGAGAAATATTTTTGGAGTCTCATTAAGATTCTTACATCTATATATACATTTTCCTTGGTATTTAAGTGAAACCCAAGCTGGGAGATCATTCCCAGGATATAATTAACACAGATAAATGAATAATAAAATAATATAAAAATAAAAGAGAATCGTCGTTCGAATACATTCTCTTTCATTTTTTTATAGATTAAAATTTTTCACTTTGAGCGAAGTTTTCCCTTCGAATTACCAGCACTTTTCTGGAGGCCTTTACATTTTTGCTGTTCTTTTCTTGGAGGGATCTATGAATGTCAGAGAAATGATTTCACTTAATTAGTTGGTATTTTATTGTGAACAATCATTAATTTTGGAATGCCATGATAAAATATCTTTTTCTTTTTCTGTGAAAAGATAATTACATAGATTTTGAGGATGATCAGATTTTTCTCATTAGAGAATGGTTCTGTGAATTCGTCAATACAAATAATTATTGAGATGAATGTAATTCAGGTCTTTGTGTTTTCATTATAGAAGTTGTTATTATGATATTATAATGCGATAATCAATAACCTATCACTCAAGGTTATGATAATGTATCGATAACGGGAAAACATTTACATCGGGTATAGTAGTGAAATATTTTCTGTCACATCAACAATTATCTGTTCAGTTTCTCTAAGGAATTGCACTATATTCTCAGGTATTTCTCTATGCCTATTCATTAATAATTCGGAACTTACGATAAAATATCTTGGATACTTTCCGAACGGTGAAATCAATCTATCAAGAATAACGAGGGATATTTTATGACAGCGTTTCATTGACATTTTAAGTTCGTCATGTAATTACTCAGCGAATAAACTCAAATTTTAATCTAAAGGCCATCTACTTCATGAAGGTAATCGATAGTCTTTTAGTAACTAGGTCACTTATATTGGCGATTTCATGGTCACTGTACGAAATCGGAAGCAAAAACGAAATATTTAAGCCGAAATTTTCTTAGGTTTTCCTCACGTTCACTTCCGAATGAGTCAGACAATTCCCATTTTCCAATTTGTCAGAAATTTGAGAATCACCTCACGCTTCATTTACTTTGTTTGATCGAATCCAATAAACGTAGTAATTATAATGCACGGAATTCTTTTTTATTTTCATAAATCCAGTTTGGAAAGGTTTCTCAGAGGAAAGGAATTATCTCAAAGAATGTTTTCATTGGAGCTATTAGGTAGTTAGGTAAATTGATATATGATGACGCATTATAATAATTCAGCTCATTTAGATAGATTTACTTTGGGGTTTGTCTAAATGCATTGATTGACTTTCACAGTCAAGAAAAATTTATATGCATTTCATATGTCTAATCCTAGTTAAATATGTCAGTCAAGCTTTTCAGAGATCTCGAAGAGCCAGTGTGAGATCGATGTGATTTAATCATAGATTAGTGGTATAGGTCAATATACAATGTTACCCATTGCCCTATATGAGAATCAAGAAATATCCATCAAAAAGGAAAAAAGTAGGCATAACGAGACTTCTGCTCCAGGCTGCAGAATCTTTTCGCTACACTGGTATGGCTAATCTAAACCAAACTTTAACTTCTTACATCCCTTACATTTCCGATAAGGTATTTTATCCCACTGAGAGTTGTGAATTTTATTTGCAAAATGCAAACGCAATTTAATTTTAGGTTAGCTATTCGACATAATGCATGTTGCATGTTAAATGTCAAAGTTTGAATCATAATCACAGTAAAGCCTTCTCAGAATTTCGACTTTCACGAGGTTATTGGGGACGTGTCCTTGGCAAAGGTTAAGCTGACTGTGCATTCAGTCAACACTTCAAGCGAACGTAATACCAACAGACAACCGAAAAATTTTCGTTTAAATCTACGATAAACTATTTATTCTATTCATCTATTAAAACAGCTCATCAACCGAGTTATCAGCAATGATACAAAAGCATCATCAGTTTTGAAGTGAAAATTTTCACACTTTTGCAAAAAAACGCATAAATAGTTTAAAAAAATCACTTCGCAAACATTCCGAGTTTCCCACAGGTACTATCGCGAAAGTTTTCTCTACATACATGCCTACCTCTTGTCACGGTTCACTAACAGTATCTTGAGGCAACCAGTTTGGAATACACTGTCCTAATTTCTCTCTCTTACCGCCCCCTCCCGTTTGTTAGGCCTGTGTCCTGTGTATTAAACCCAACGCTCTCATATTCCACGCCTCAATTTTTTTTCCTTGCAATCTTATCTAAATATTATTTCCCCAGAACTTGTCTCTTCGCGAATCTACGGTAGGATTCCATTCTTCTTTACCTTAGCCCATTTATATCCACTCTCCTCTTCTCCTTTCCATTATTTTTATCAGTTTCTTTCCCTCTTCGTGTATTTTTCTTTCTTTGCCATATCTCTATTTGGCATCTATTTTCTATCCCTTTCTTCCCTCTTTCTTTTTCACGTTTGCATTTTATATCTTCTCATCAAAAAAATTCTCTTGTCCCTATGGACAGGAATGCCATAGTTTCGCCGACTCTACCCTGGACTTATCATCCGACCATCAAAGAGGTATTATAATTAAGTGATATTTAATGTAATATTCCGGGGTTTATACTTATACCATTTTATGTTGAGTTTTGATAAACTTTTATGAAATATTATTTGAAAACACCCCTAGATTTAGCGCTTTTTCTTTTTCGACTGTCAAAAAACTTTACATAATAAAACTACTTGTTATCATTCGGTCCGTCCCAGGTTAAAATTCAGTTTTTATGGAGAGCCTTTTGTAGGAGAAGCATTTAAAATTCTTCATCGCGAGGATAATTTATTTTGCTGGAAAGAATCACGAGAGATGACCTCCCAACATTTTAAATGCTTTAATGATTAATTTTTGGAAAAGTTTCCACTGGTTGAAAAATGAAAATATCCCTTTAGTGAGTCATCTGTTGGGTATAATTCTTCGGAGTTATGTTTTTGGGTGAACTTGTCCCGAACCCTCTCGCGAATTATCTAAGGGCGAATCGCCTCCAGGATTAAAGGCTTTAGTTGAAAATTCTGACACAATTTTCTTAGTCCTTCACTATCTTCTCTACTATATTTTACCTTTCCTTACTCTCCTCTGCTATGTTTCTTATCCTCTTTCTTCTTTTCTCGGTCTCTCTCTTATCTCATTCATTAATTCCTCACTTTCCTCCTCTTTGCATCCCATCTCTTATGAATGATTTTCTTACGTTCTCCTCTTCTATTGATTCCTCTCTGTTCTCTTTCTTTATAATACTTTTTCCTTCTATCTCTTTCTCCTCTTTTCCATCACTTTCACCGTCATTCTCACCCTTGACCCTCATTCATTTCCACCCCACATTCTCTTCTTCTCTTTTCTCACCCCTCCATCTCATCCGAAGACGCTCATCCTTCACCACTTTCCATTCTTCCCCCCGCGCATTCGCTAACTCAATGAGAGACTCACACTTTCCGCGCCGCGCACACACCTGCAAAAACATATATACTCGCAGACGTACATAGACTCACACACACACACGTGCACGCAACCAGACGTCCTCCGTTCCATCTGCTCCTCTCCTCTCCTCTACTATTTCTACTTTCCTACGTAGATCGGACGTAATCGTCGAGGCAGGTCGTTCACATCCGACGCCGCTGCTTAGAGATGCCGCGGAGAAGGAAAGTGACGGCAAATGGGGTCCAAGGATATACTATTTCATCGCCCCCAGAGGAGAGATGAATTCTCCATAACTCCGTCCTCCTAGTTTGTTTTTATGGGCGGTCCTTTTTCCACTCTCTCTCGACCCACTCGATTCAGGAATCTTATTAGCGTCAAGGAACTTTATTCAATCAATTTGGATACAAGACGCGTGAATTCATAAACGAGAGCCGCTTTCCGCGCTTGAATTTTTTTTACGCCATCCCCGACGTCATCGGTGGTGATTAACGTTATAAGAAAGGGGTTATGTTGAGGTTGAGGTTACTAATTTGGAGGTCTTAAGGAAGACGGATAGCGTAATTGAAATGATTAAAGAACTTGGATGGGAAAAATTAGAATCGAGACGGAAAACAAAAAGATTGGGGAATATTTACAAAACTGTCACTGCAAAACCTTCGTTGAAAGAATTAAATAATAAACTCAGAAAACCGGAATACATTGGGAGAAACGATCACAAACACAAAATCGCTACCCTAAAACAGAGAACGGATACTTGCAAGTTTTCATTTCTTAATCGCGGAATAGTCGAATGGAACAATCTACCTGAAGAAGTTTTCGAACCTTTTCCTCCTTCCTGTAAAGCATTTAAAAGAATAAGAGAATTAAAAGGGGTTTGTAGTTATATATTGCAATTATATTTGTATGTAGTAATTATATCTGTATCTTGTAATTATATCTGTATTCTGTAATTATATTTGCTGTTGTATGATGATATACTGCCTTCGGGAGGTTTTGGGGGTTTTTCCTCCCGACTAGGGTGAATACCAGGCAGGGTATTTTATTTTTCTTTTCCCCTTTTGATACTACCACCTGGCCTGGTGCCTACTTGTAGTGTTTAAGAATAAATAAATTAAATTAATGTCCCGAAGATTTTGGTGCGTAACCCGAAGAATTTTGAGGGATCGGATCTTTTCTTGTGAGCTTTTAAAATTTTCACTGATTTACGTGCATGAATTTATCTAATGAATCACTTAAACGTATACCCTAATATTGCTAATTGATTTTTGTTGAATAGCATATAATTAATCATATTTATCTATTTTTGAAACCGCTTTAATATTTACGTATCTGAAATGTTATTTGCTTGTCTGATTTAAATGAGCTGTCTTTAGAGAATTATTTAACCAGTTTCATATTTTATCCAGCTGCGCGGAAACGGCTAATTTACGAAATATGTGTAGAAAAAATTTTTCTTCCTACATACATACGTTTGTACGTATTGAATGGAAGATTTCGTAGTTCTAACCAGATATAATTTGGAAGAGAAGAAAGAGTCACGGTTGTTGGTATAATGTTTGAAATATAATATACTCCTAAACCGTATAAAAGATAAGAACAAAAAAGTTAACTTACCTTTGGTGTATTTCCTCTGCTGCGATGAGGTCCAACGTTGCAAAAACAGAAAGAATTTGATTACATAAGGAAAACTCAATGTGACACCGCTAAACCCGAGATCTTGGGGTCGAAATGATAATATGAGAAACTAGTTGAGAATGAATTTTAAATATTTATATTTTACTTGAGTATGTTCAGCAAATTATTCTCATAACTCCAACTGTGAAATTCTGCATATTAGTATTTGCGATATGGGTTTAAAAAGATTCCAAGCGGGAACAGAAAATTGCTACACATGCATTGTGAAGGATATCATGTACAATAATTCATTTTTAAGAGTGGTAAATATACTACTCCAAAAATTACCGAAACCATTGAATATATTCTTTGTCGATATCTGATCTAGGGATTTCCTCAGTAATTAATATTGAACTTTGTTGAATTATATCCTCTTATTTTTACTTCAGTAGTTGCATTTAATCTCGGTAGCTTTCACCGTCTACCATCCCTTGCACGACTGCTCTTTTACAGCTCGAATAGTAGTCTGGAAGTATACATGTATATCAATCTACAGACAGAAAGAATCAATAGAGGTTTTAAAAAATGATTAAATATTACATTGGGTAGTATTAAAAATGAATACATCTTGGGATGGTAGGATGGCAAAAATGAAATCATTTGTTAAGCAATTTGTAGAGTACTAATGGTGTTTTAATCTCTATAATATAAAGATTAATACACCATTAAATAGTAGGATATCAAGTGAATTAGACATTGCGTCACTAAAAAAGTCTAATACTTCATCAAAGGCTATAAAAATTCCTTTAGTTACGCCACTGCGATGGAGCTCCTGCTAGTTCGGTTGAAAAAATGGTACTCAATGCGAGGAATCTGAAATCCACGGTAAAATTAATCTCATATATCGTAGCTAAATGAGAAACTTCCTCAATTCATGACTTTATGGCCTAATAAAGAGCCTTGATATGAGATTTATCAGTAAGCTAAGGTCGTATCGAATTTCAAACTTTTGTAACACTTAGCTATCCGCTTTCATAGACTAGGCTTTTACTATTTCAGTCACGGCGTATTATAGCTGGTGTACATAAACTTCCCGATCATATTGACCAATGGAACTATAAAACTCACGTATTAATAGCAATTTAAACATATGAATGTCAATAAAATTACTTAGGTAATTGGCTGAAATAATTTATGTTACTATCCATACATTTCTTTAATTTTTTATCTATTTCTTTGTTACAAGACCTGAATTAATGCTACACTTCTGTGATTCACAACACACGTAAGTGGTATGCAGTTTATCTCTATCAATATGCGATACATGTATTTAAATCCGGGGCAGCCGATAAAATTAGTTCATAACGTACACATATCGAATTGCCTTTGAATTTCTTTACATAGGCATGACAATTTGCTTTGATCTAATAAGAATTGCTTTGATTTCCATATGGTATAATCGAACAACCAAAGCAAGCTGATTCAATGGAGTGATGGATTGTCAATATAACCCCTGATAGCAACAGAATACTGCTTTTTGATTACAGGAAATTATATCTAAAATTTGCCATGATTATTCAGTTTAATAGTATTTAGTAGTATAGACATCTTTCTTTAATAGTTTCTCGTCATATGGAATTAGATAGCTCAGAATAACCGGAATTAATGAAGAACTTATCACAGCCTTGATAAAAACTACTCTTAAAGGAACATCGTTAAAATTCCAGAAATCAATTTTAGCAGAGAGTAGCCACGTCGCATTCATTAAGTATGCAAGGCCAATATACTTCTCTTAGGTTAATAGTTTCCTTATAGTTGCATTGAAAAGTGAATGAACTGAAAGCAATAATATTGGTTATACAAGAATCGTTTTCGAAAAATCCATACAGTCAATTTGGCTCTAAGTGGCTCACGCATTACACATAGTATTTCTTTCTACGCTGGGTAATTGATCGCGAAGTAAATCACTGGCTCACTCTTCTCCCGCCGACAAAGAGAGCTACTCTTCAAAAGGAGATAAAAAGGAGCTAAATTTCCCTTCTCGCTAATACGAAAGCAAATTTACTTACATTTAAAAACAAATATTTCGCTCTCGCGAACTCCCCCTTTGTTAGTCGCACTTCTCTAAGAAAGAGGAAATTGTGTCGACGGCAAGAAAAATTGCCAGTAAATTTTGTAAGTGAATTCAGCCCTTGTAAATTTTTTTTCAGCTGAATAGAAAGGTTGTTTTCAGTAGTTCCAAGGCTTTTGAACGCCGCGGCTTGCAGATAATGAGGCAAGTCATCGCTCAACTACTGCAAATCATGTCCTTCGCTCATTCGAGGCAATTGAAAATAAAACCGCAATCGAGAGGATTTAGACTCTATTTTGAATTTCTGTGTTTAGAGAGGTTTCACAAATTCGATGTATTTTCCAATCACAGTCACAAGATTAAATTATACAGAGAGGCATGAGTTTAACATAATATGATGCATACAAATACTACTGACCTGTGTTTATTTTTAAATTTTGCAGAGGTCGATTTCACTTTCAGCAGGACCTTTTTCTGCTGTTCTCTTTTTTAGTCATTCAGTTTTGCAAAAGGGGTGAATGAATATAAAAAGGTTTATTATCAATATGATGTTTTAAAATTATTAAGACACCTAATCAACTAAACACCTGGTAAACTGAGTGCCCAATTGGTTATTCACTTATTCTGTTTTCGCGGTTTTTCTTTCATTTTTTATAAGCTTTCTCCTGCGGCGTGGAGATTTCATCATCTAAATGTCGCGAATATTTTCCCCACAAGCTTACACTTTATTATTGCTATCGAATTTTGTAAAATGTTAAAACTAAGGACAAATTTGGATATATAAGAGAACCAATCGGACTATCCTTTAGCAAAATAAAGCATCATCTAACCTATAAAATCTTCTTTTTACTGTGGCATGAATTTATTAATTATACGAGTAAAGGATCCCGATATTGATGATAGTAAAATCCAATTTCAAACTTTATAAGACGCTCAACAAAAATATAGCATATTCTATATTGTACTATTATTTTAGGACACTGATTCAGATTAAGAAATTATTTAACAATTTTAATCAAAATCTCAAAGTAGAAAGCTCCAAAATTTCATGTCATAGGCGATTCATTAGACGAAGCTTATTAATTCACAAACCAGTGTGTTTGACAGTTTGAAATACTTCCTGATTACACCGTTCCATTTTTCATTATATTGTATGAGCACATTTCCAGAAACTGAAACGTAGGTCCAACCTTCCAATCCGGTTGGAAAAAGAAATATCGCTTAGATAAACTGCCGATTTAGACATAATTTGAGCTTCCATTTAATAAATAATAGATAAGTTTTTCTCCATGGCTTTCGGGTCGCAAGAGCAAAATTGTTTCGTTCTTCTCTATGCTTCCATCACGCTGAACGCAGCGTCCATCAGCTCTACTCAAAGTTATTTCCTGATATTCCCTCCTTCACATCTTATTAGGGGGGTCGATCTTTGTCCTCGATCTCATCATTCGTACTCTTATTGCGATTGTCGCTCGCTATCAGTTTCCGTTCCTCGTTTAACGAAGCTATTCCAACCCTTCGGAAGACAATTAAAATCTCGGCCATCGCGATGCAATCCATAATAGACACGGGGAACAAACGAGGCCGTGGAAAAGGGCAGATTTGTGAACAGGACAGGGGAACTCCGCTCTGAATAACCCCACGTGTTCTAATGAATGGGATTGGAAGCGAGGGGCTAATATGAAGAGACAGGGGTGCGATAGAGGGATGGGAAGTCTGATGGCACGGGCGGCGAGGGGAAAGCAGAAAGGGTTTTATAAGTTGGAAAACCAACAGGTGAGGAAGGCTCCCTTCTGATAAGAATTTTCGAAGAGGGTTTTCGGTGCGGAAGGGGTTGAGTTCGGGATTTTTTTATTTCCACCCAACCGGAGGCGTAATTTGACCGATAGGGTTGGAGGGGTAGGGTGCTGGGAGCCAAGTGCAGCGGGCAAGGGTATGAGGAGGTCATCCAAAAGGCAAAATGATAATAAAAAAACAGGTCATCATATGGGGGCCCCACCTCCAGAATGAAATGCGAGGAAGGGGTGGGGAGGGAGGGGGAGGGGTTACCCTTCGTGTGTGTGTGTGTGTACCCGTGTGCGTGCCGCATTCCTTCGGTCGTTGCCCTCTGCCCATTCCTCTTAACCCACTCCCTCCACCGCGGGGTCCTCCACTCCTCCCAGCTCCGATGATTGCTGGCCTACTAGAAGTGCTTCCTCCTCTCTCTCTCTCTAGTTTCCTCCTCTATCCTTACTCTAAACTCCGCCGTCTATTCCTCATTTTTTAGGAACTTCCACTAACGAATGTTTACATTTTCCATTTTCCGTAGAATTTGTAGTAATGAAGCTTTCGTCTGGCTGTGTCCTCTGAGCGTCCGGTCCCGTCCTAGAGGAGTTTTACGGTCTTGAAGTTCTTGTCGCTGGGAAGAATTTCTACTTTTTTCGTCTGTATTTATTGCTTTGTTTCGTTAAATTTTAGTCTCCCTTGTGATCGCATAATGGGGGAATTTTTCTTTCCTAAGCGTCCATTCATGGCTCCATTACTATTTCGAGAAAAGATTTACATTATGGCTATCAGTGAATGCCAACCAGTTGAAAGTCCATTTATCAATTTAGTTTCTAACCATTTTTACCCAATTGTCCATTGGGATCTTAATTCATGGTCGACTTTATCGTTTTCCCAAGACGCTTCTCAATTCTTTATTATTTAATGTTGTTATTCGTGTTCCCGTAGTAAAATTATTGATAAAATTGACGTAGGTTACATTCCTATAGAATAGGGAATACAAAGCATGTTCTACCTATTTCTTTGTCTGTAGATTCATATGAAAGTCAGATGAATAAAGTTGGCAGATGCGCCTTGGTTGATATAAGGTAAGACTCATTGTTAGCGGTGAGTGATTAGCAGTGTTACGATCTTTATGATCAAGAATAATTAATGGAAATAAAAAGCATAAATAAATCTCCTAATCGTATAGTTGATGTCATTTGAATGAATGAAGTATCTTTCATTGGTCTTTTGGTAAATGATTGAGGGAAATAATTCTCTAATTAATTTTGTCTCCGTCATGTTCATAGCTGCGCCTATGAGAAAACTAGTGAGGCATAAATGCTGCTGAATAGTGGCTTTCATTTTGGTAACTGATAGCTATCAAAAGTGTTGTAGGGCCATTATGCAGCACTGTCATGGACTTTTTCCACTCCTAGAATTCTGTCGGAATTAACTCCTCACTCCTCATCTTGTCTGGTAATCCTCATTACATCTCCAATGCTCTTACTACTTAAAGGTGGGGGTATGTATGATCAAATCGGCCTTCTGCTAGGATACTTTACAGACAACCATAATCGTAAATTTACTACTTATAAATTAAAGATGCATAGCAGTAACATTATTCTTGGTGGTGCGGATATTTTTTAGCTCATGTGATTTGTGTTATGGATCATTAGAAAAACCTAAAAACCCTGCTTAAATTTCGTCTCCTCACCGTTCCAAATCCCAATTACAACCTCGTATTTAAATCGTTCCCCTATTCTCCTGCACTCCTTCCTTTCAAACACAAACCGGCCCCGTTCAGTCACCGTCTCGAGTATCCTAGGCTAACACCCTCAACGCCACTCCTTCCAGACGATTCTTAAGTATCGAGAGGTTCTAATAGATGGCTCTATAAATGCCGACGTTAGCTTTAGCCCTTGAAAACACTCCCTATGTTAAAAGATTTTTTCTCCCATCCTTCTCTCTTAAGTGTCCAGGAATAGATGAGCTCACTACAGATCCTCAGTTCCTCAGAGGTTGGTTTGAAAATAAATCCGAAGCATTTTTTTATTAACAGGTTAACTTTCCGTCAGACAGAAGAAATGGCGTGGAGAGGACATGGCAAGATGCAAGGAATGCGTCTTCGGACGCGAGCTATTTAATCATCTGTTATGCGCTCGAATTTGGATGACGGCCAGTCTCTCTTGTAGTGGAACCAGATTAAAGTGATGGTGGGAGGCAAATGATCTAAGAGCGTCTTCCCCCTTTTTCTTTGCTTTCTCCGCTCATTATTTATGGATTTCAAACATCTCTAAGGATTTAATTGCGGCTTTTTTAGCCGCGACTGCGAGTCATCCGCCATGCTTGACAGCGAACCGCGGTATCCACGCTAATACAGCGGAATAATGTTATACACAGGAATAGAGGCGATTTACTCCGCATCACAACTAGATTCGATTTATTAGAGTTGCGTTCATTAAGGGTTTATCTATTTTAAGCGGTGAGAAATAAGGTCTGCGATGAATTGTCAAAGGAAGTCAGCTCGTTATGTGCTAACGTTCGAGTCCCAGCTGACCGGATTTATATGGCTAGGCGTTGGTCGTGTGTCTGTAAATAATAATAATTATTAAAAGGGAATAGTACTCCTTCCATCCAAGAAATTATTATTATTATACTATCGCAAACATTGTTGATTATTATGTATAGCTGCAAATTTTCCTCTTTGGTCACCTTCTGTAAATGTCACTTCTATGATCCCACATGCACGAATTACTAGTTAAAATCGCTCCGTTTCCTCGGGTTTTTCAATCAGTGAAATAGGGGCAAGTTGCATATGGTAAGCAAGTGAAAAGGGGATGTACTCTAGAAGTGGTCGGCTTAATGCAGTTTGTTTCCAGAATGCCCCAACCCTTCTCACCAAATTAGATTTCTTATCATTCAAGCAATTATAGTAATATTAACGATGACTTCATTACGCGCATTTCAGAATTAACTTTAATTATCCTCTTAGTATTAACGTTCTCAATCACGCATACAAACAATTATGCGCTAACTAGGAATCGAAGCCGGAACCTCGGTTACTTAGGGTTGTATTTAAAAAAATAAGGAGCTAAATATGTTCATAAAAGTCACAATAATTATTAGATTAGCAAATCAGTCATTTTAGAGATTTATATCTCTGAAGAGAGGAAAAATGCGATGTTTTTTAAACATTGGGGTGAGATTTCCTGTTCTTATTATCGGTTTAATTCTAAAAATTTAAATATTTGCTTTGAATGTGTTACTTTTCATAAATAAGTCAAAGTTGGTAATTACACGATGTTTATTTGTTATTAAACGAATCATTGATGAAGTAAGAATATTTTGTGATACTTTTAGAAGTCATTGGTCCTGAAACTGAATACCTTTAACCATTACAAGAGATCTCTTGCAGGGGTGGCTTCTCAGGGAGGCTGCTGGTCTGACGCCGGTACTTCTCGTATTAACTTTTGAACTGAACTACTTCGGTAGATATTTTACATCCATAAAAACTCAAGATAGTTACAACTCAAGGATAGATGACAGGGAATCCTCTACTAGTAATTGCCAAAAGAGATTCGAAAGGAAAATAATTCAAGGAGCTCCACACCCATGCCTATAGTTTCCAGTTTTGTGTTTTTATTTTCCATGCGGAGGGATTTCTTATTTCGCAGATGTCTCTTGCAGGGGGTTTCTTTCTTAATGACGCCAGCTGCATTCCGCTCATATGAAACGGGTTAGGGAAAGTGCCGTGTCAATTATAGAATCGTCGTCCAGGGCGTGTACGGAACTTATTGAAATTTGTTACATGTCGAACGACAAACTAATGAGAGGAAGAGCTAACACATCGGGAATGGGAGCTATAAGGTAGTGATTTTACTAATACTTCATACTCAGTAATGTAAGACATCGCCCCATTGCAATATTTGTATGCAATTATCTTGCTTCAGAAAAAAGAGACACCGTATTTGAGAATGTAACAAAACAGAAGCAGAATGGACCTTAAGGGAAAAAAAAACATTTTTTAGGAAACACTATTTGTGAAAAGCTATTAGATTTGGATTATATGTTATATCTTGCGTTTACATCAGTTATAAAATTAATCCACTAATCATTAATACTTAAAGCCTAGCAAATTAAACTGACAACCATTTCATTCTCGTAGCTGAGGTTTTGACGTAAAAATTTGCAATAGATTTTTATGAATATATTCAATAAACTGCTACGTACATGTGTATGGACTTATGATAATATATCTTAAGGATAAAGTTTACAGGAAATGTTACCTTAGAAATTATAGCTTATAGCATTTCGTATCTATGGTAGCATTGTAAATATATTAATAACATAATTTTATGGTGAGTGGGCTATAAATATTTTGCATCGTGAAATTAGAAACTACTTCACGAGATCGATACAAGCACCAAATTAAGGAAATTTCAATAAACCATCTTATTTTTGTCGCATTGCTTTCAGCTCGAAACTGCGAGATAATTGAATTGCGATAAAGTTAATGAAAATTTTGTGGTGTCAAGAAACTCGTCCACCACTAAAAAGAATGTTGAGGACTGCCTTATATATTTCTCAATAAGATAAAATTGTGTTTTAAGCCTATATGGACTTATTGGCAAGAAATAAGGACAGGCTATTGGAAGAGGAGGCTTATTAGTAAGATTTTAGCATTTGTAGTTAGGGTAAAAAATCGCTGGGTGAAACTTACAACAATGTAGGAATTTAAGACAGATAAATTATGACCATGTTTTTGATCAGCTCATCTAAATTATAAAGGATAAGTAGTTCTCTCATTTGGTTTTAAAAACAATAATACGTTTCCTTGTAAGATAATATTCATTGCTTTTCTATATTTCTATTAGCTCTAAAACTGAAAATTTAGGCGATCTCTTCCTTAGAAATATATATTTGGAATAAATAACATATGTCTAATTTAATATAAGTATTATAATAATTATATCAATATGATAAGATAATTTTGCATAGTATAACATTCTGAAAGACGAAAGGATGAGTAATTCTGAATATTCATAGTGAAACTACTTAATAGTGAACTATTAATGATGGATTAATTAATATTAAGTTTAAAGTATCTGAATTGGCATGAAGAATCCAATTCAGAAGTCGAAACAGAATCGATATAATCAAAATAATGTCATTCGGTTTGCTTGAAAATTTACTCATGATTTTTATGATGATGATTTCCAGCAGTTGTAGGCATTGTTTTAGGCATTTGGTCTGCTTCTCTGTTCACTCAGCTTGAGCGCTTAAACTGAGCGTGAATGCTTGGGTTTGCAAAGCACTGCTTCATGGTTAGATGGCGGAAAAGAATGGTGTGTTCAGCTTTTTAATTATACTCTGTGCAGCGCTTAACCAACCATTTTATTACCCCTATCAACACTTGTTTCTGTCTGTTATGCAAGAAATATATCCGCGAAACATCCGAGCTATAAATTGAAGTCATACATAAATTCAGAGCAAAAGTAGCAGATGATAAATGAAACCAATAATAAGTGTCATCATAGCGGCATAAAGGATGTTGGGATATTTGATGTAAACACAATATTACGTATTCATTAAAATACATCAGAGGTAGACAGAAATGTTGTGTGGTTTCAACGATTCAAACTTCACGCCTTAATGAGCAAATCTACGTTTGAAACTGCGCTTTTCTCAGGGAAAATAAAACACTCATAATATGCACATATTTTCCTTGTGATGTATTTCCTATTACGTTATATGGAATAGTATTTATGGATTTAGTATTTTCATGTATTCTTCAGGAATCACAGCTGTGATGAAACAACGTATTTTTTTCCAGTTGAGATTCTTAGAAATCATCCTGTGGCGGAAGCAGTAGAAGGGGAATTTATCTCGAAAATTTTAATATAATCGTCAAGTTAATAAGATGCTATTTCGACATTTCTTCCACAAGGAAATTAGTTAGGATTTTGTATCCTTTCCAGTCCGATGCCTAATGAATTGGGAATAGTTATTTGGTCCGCGCGAAATAATTTAATTGAATTTAACTGAAATATTTCAAGGGAAATAAATGCACGCAATGGCGTTCATGAGCTATTCATGAAGTAAATTCCTCTATGATAAATATAGATTGAAGAAATGATTTATTTCGTGTGAATTCATCGCTTGAATTAGAGCGATTTCTTTCATTGTGATTTTACGGACATCAGATTTTAATCTTAATGGATTTATCTCTCGTTTAGTTTGTCATTACTGATTTATGAATCTCAAACATAAACTCCCCTGTAATAACATCTCGTACGTAAGTGATGACAAAGACGGTTTCAAGCGCATCTCTTTACCCACCGACGTAACGATTAATGTCTGGAGGTTCTCTCTTTCGCGGTTTTTTTCTTCGCAATGTTATGTCACAGGTTTCCGATCAATTAAAAATTCCTTTTTATAACTGACGCTAAACCATACCGCGATATTCTCATGAGGTTTTTCTTCTCCTTTCTCCTGTGATCTTTTGACATTCGGCTCGTCATTGTGTCAAGGAAAGGTTCTCTGCGCTGTAATGATTAAGTTTTTGCGATCCGTTGCAACATCAAACGATCGACTGAAAGACATTATAGGTAACAAATGGATTGTAAAGGAATTTATGGACTGAGGTGTGAGCAATGAAATTGGTTAAATGATTTTACTTAGAATGTGATTAATTTTTATTGAATTGAAATATCGAGTCTGTCATCGTAAAATATCAAATATTTTGAAGTTTTGCGCACATGTGGAAAAACTTGGATAGCTGAATCTTAATTCTTATAGATTTCTTCTGTATTGGCCATTAATGATAGAAATAAATTTGATATAATTTATACTTTAAATTCTTTGATGATGAAATTCCTTAATTCAGTTTATGAAAGTGCACCGGATCATTATTTTATGGTATCAGCAGAAGTGGAAATTTTTATTATTATTATTCGATCCTTTATTTGGCGAGGTTAGGCCCGAGTGGGCCTCTCTTCCACCTAACCTCGAGTGAAGATCTTACATGGTAATTATTAAAGGAAAAACATATAACTAAGAAAAAAAACGAGAAAGGAAAGATTTGATTTGTGGGAAAAAATCTCCATAACTGAAGGTTGATAGAGAAAAAACCCACGGTGCGGCAAAACACCCACACCAGAAGGGGGGCGAAAAAAAAACCGCGAAAACATAGCGAGGAAAAATTAATCAAATAAATAAAATTATTTTTGAAATTCAAGAATGATGCAGAGAAAAGTATACGTAACAATAATAATATTTGACCAAATTACGATCAATTAATCTTTGAAACCAAACTGAAGTGATAAATTTGGTTGTGGGTTTAATTCAACGCGACCTTTATTTACGTAAGAAGCAAATGGCTTTCGGGAATTTTCGGTTGGTTATTTCAAACTCAGTTTCAAATTCTCTTATCACGAAAATATGTTCACTCATTCTGTGAAAATTTTAATCTCAAAATGGCTTTTCCGTTCACTAAATTTTTCTGAACCATCCTGATCGAGACCGCTATAACTTTCACTGAATTTGTTTTAATCCTTATAACATATAATATATCATTAATGCATCTGACATACAGATATAAGTATGTGTGTATCTGATATGACTTTTATCGTCATAAGATGATATAATTACATCACATACACGTTAAAAATGGAGGGAGTTATGCTAGAAATCTTCAGGACATAAATCAATACTTAATTTCCAACGTAATGATATTTAACTCGATCAAAGATGAAAGTGTAATTTCTTACAGGGAGGAAGATTATGAAGTGCTACAGTTTTTTGCTCATTTTTTCGGCACTTACCTTCATCACGGATCGAAGATATTGTATTTTTATTGCTGGTTTCCGATTAAAATTAAATACCCCGTCTTTCCCTTCACCACTTAGAAAGGCATTTCAAATTTTACTGCCCATTTCATCAATGAGGTAATGACCGTTCTTTTCCCTTTCGTCTATCCCTTTAAGGAAAGATTTGCATAATTCGGAACATTCAGAATCGAAAGTAATCCCAAGTGGTGAGAAATTTAAATAAATGTAATTGCGCCTGAACAATTTGTTGTCAACAGCTTCATTCCCATCTCAGTGACCTATTAGCGGAACTACTATCATTTTCAAGCATAGCACGAATTGCAATACCGAGGTCTCTAATTTTCCTCGCCGGAGTCTTCTCTAGTTAATTATTCTCGGCTGTATTTATGTTTGGCGGTTTACGAAACGGCTTTATTTCTTTGATGGGATGCATGCATAATTCGGAAGTCTAGCCTCTTTGTCCATCGGCGAATTTCGATGGAATGAAACGGCTACCTTATACAATTTTCCATCTTTCTATGGAATCTTCTTGCTTTTCTTATCAGTGAACGTCCTTATTTATTACCTTTACTTACATGGCATGATGAATATAAAAGGTAGGATAAAAATGTGTGACCTATATCATCGGAATGCCGTTTACTTTCACGCTTTAAGTAATAATATTTGTAACAGATTGCATACCCATCACTCGCTTTCATCGTTGCTCTGCAGTTTCCACACACATGCGACTATGATTCATTCTTCTATGGTTGAAATTATACCGATTTCAGTATAGGAAGAGGCATATGTACTCGAAAAATCCTCACGTTTGATAGTGAGCACGCATAATTCTTTCGATCAATCGGCAGACTTATATCCCCTATATAATGCCCTGCATTTTAACGCCCTTGTTGTATAGTATCTTCATTGAATAGCATAATGGGTAGCGTGTTCACCTTAGGTGAAAGCGATACCGGGTTCGATTCCAGGTGATGGCCCACATGTAGTCAAAGTCGGAAACACTACAGTATCTTGGGGAGGAATGGTTTTTTTTCAGCATTTTCAGATTAACTTGACGAATATCACCGATTCGAAAACTTAGGAGGACGCAAATATCAAATACTTTAAATATTTCAATTTAATCCGTCTTAGTTATTCTTTTATTTTATGCCTGCAGAGGTATTTATTCAACGGACCCATAGAGAATTTTCCTCGCAGATCGTAGCAACGGAGCACTGCAGATTTGGAACAGAATTACAATCGGACCATGCTCACATTTTGCGAAAGAGAGCGCCTTACATCGAGGACAATGATGAAATTACCCAAAGGGGACTTAAATTAACGATCCACTTTGCAGGATAATCGCGGTCGAGAGAGAAATGCAGTTACTAGCAAAGGGATGGGAGTGGTGCGCACATTAGCATGTTAAGCGGACGGAAGGTCTTCTTTCTAATAACCATTTAATACTCGGGTAGTTGCTTGTAATCTGCTGGAAATGAAAAAAGGGTGGATATTCGGGTCGGAGAGGAATGATATCGATGTCTCGGGAGTGTGCAATTTAAAAATCAATAGCAATTATGAAGGAGTATAAGGGAGAGATCGAGGTCCACTCAAGCGCCTCTTCCAAAATTTTAAGCAAATGTGGGCTAACCGAAAGAATTAATGCAGAACGTTTTACTCATGAAGGCTTTTGCTAGATGCTGTTCCATTATCCGGCAACTTCGGAGTTGCTCTCACTGAAAGTGATGTGTTTCTAATCATTCCGAAGCCTTACTGATTATGTCATCACCATCGTGCGGAAATCATAGCATGTTGGATGTACTTGTACTACTATTCTACTTAGTAAAACCTACTAAAGACACTCTTCAGGTGAACAAATGAAAACCGTGCAACAAGCAGGGTAGCGTTATAACATTGATCTGGCCCATATTTATTCCCTACATTAGAGTAGAAATGGGAATAGGTTTTTGTCTCTTTAGTTTTTAAACAAGAGTAATATACAGTTCTGGTCACATACGTAATCCGCCTTTTTCTTACCTTGAGATGTAAACATATCCTTTCCCAGTACCGATCAGCTCGATATCTCCAGCCGGAAAGTATTCCTCAACTCATATTAATATAGTTTATGATGGTTATGTTCGATATTGTACTTTTGTAATTTATTATAATATTTGTTAGATAAGTATTAATTTTCCATGAGCCTGAGGTGATTGGTTCAGTCCCACATTTGGACTAAATTTTCAATAAATAGTTCTTTCATAAATAAGTTTTCAATAAATAGTCTTTCATCTGTAGAAATAATTATGAGTAAGAGATGAATCACAAGGATTCCAAAATTTATGAGGAGCTGCAGCAATAGTGAAGCGACAGGTTAACTTAAGTTGCATGGATTCCAGTTGATTGATTACTGGATTACGGAAAGAAAAAAGTTCTTTTTTTAATAACAAGCCCTTAACACGCCCAGCAACCCCATGCTGCTCCGGGGGCGACATAAAACTCTTTAGTTTTAACACTTTAGGAGCCCACCATATTAGATCTATAATTCGGTGAGTGAAGAGACTGAATAGTTGTGGTAAAATTTACCTTTGTAACATGCAAAAAACGAATAAAACTGTAATAGCTACTATACAATAATATATTTCCATTAATACGGCAACATTATTATCGTAGTAAACTGCAAGCGATTTCGGTATTTCCAGTATACTACGACATTTTTGATAACCTTGTCTTGTTTCTAATTCATTTATCTATTTCTATATTCAATTTTAAGTTTTCCTGTGATTATGAAGAAATGACTCACCTGTGCCCGTGGATATATGGATTTCCTTCCAGAACCTATTCAAGGTAAGCCTAAGTTCAGTGACATATTAAGGAATCCTCAAAAATATAGGAATTATGATTTCTGTTTTCACCTTGCAACCTTTTCTTCATGCGATGGGGTCTTTATTGTGACAAAATTTTGGAAATGGACTTAAAAGTTCATAAATTTTACTAAGAAGTATTTTTACAACGTGCAATATTCGCTACAAATTCTTTTACTTCTATAATTCTTAATCCTTTGCTTATTTGGCACAGAGCGATTTAAAAAAATCTACATGTGCCATTATGGTCCTTAGTGTGCCCTACTTTGCTACAGCCTTTTTTATGACTTAGAATAATTGAAAACTTAATTAGTTCTTTTGCTTTTTGAAATTAATTCAAATTTTAGATAATACTCATCCTAGCACAACAATGACCAGAATGTAATGCAGCAAATCTTTTGAATCTGGGGCGATATTTTTCACAGTCTCTTTAACGAAACATGAAAAAGAAATTAACTAGCAGAGGTTGCTGAGAAAATTTATTTGCCAAATTTTGCTACAATACACCTTTTAATTTTGTTATATAACTTTGTTGCAAAAGTAATGTTTTAAAAGGACGATTTAAAGATAGGTATAACGATCCTTTGGTTGCGAATCCTTCAGATACTGAATTTAAGGGTGGGATTAAGACAATGGTTCCGTGATATTTATAGCAGTAGCGATAAACTATCTGATTTTCTCCGAAAGCGTATCCATATCTGATAATGAGATACCTTCATCTTGATTGATAGACCTGAAGGCATGCCGTGTTTAACTCTCGCCGAAGAGGAGTTAATTAAAAAATTTGAGGAATCGTTTTATTTGAGCTTCGCTGTGAGGTAGTCAAACCTTCACTCATCGAGGTTACGGGTTAATTAAACTTCTTAGCATTAAGCCCATCAAAGCTCGGGGTCCGAAGAGTTTGCGAGCTTGAAAATAAAAGAAGTTACCATAAACGTTGTTGCGCGAGTCCTAAAATAACATTTGAGAGGTCGATGCATGCAGACAGAGCCTTAAGATCGGATGATAGCAGATGTTAACGCCTGTACTTAAGAGGTGAGTTTAAAGGGGGATCAGCTAATTACAGCGTAAGGTATCGTTGACGTTCTCTCCCGAATTAACGATAGAGGGTATCAATGCCATTTCGTAAAAGGCATCTACAGTAGGGCGTACCGAAAAACAAAAATTTTTAGCAGCGGGAACGTAATAGGTTGGAAAAGTTGCCTTTTAGGCTCAATAAGAAATGTGCAAAAGATGGGCTCTAACAAAGTTCGTCTTGGGCCTGACCAAAGAGCTCGAAAATTCGAAATTTTAGTGAAAATTGCGTTTTTTTAGGTATGTTAAATTTTTGACGGAGCATACATACAATTGATTAAATGGCTGTTTTTATTCGTTTTGATCGAGGAACAATTAAATTAAGCCATTAAAACCGAATATGACGAGATATCGTACTTTTAAAATTTTTGGAAACACCATGGAAAGTGGCAGCTCATCGCTGGTTAGGCTGCAGTGAGCTACCCAGTACTCATCATGAGGTAGAGCCTGCTAATCGAGTCCCGCCCGCCTACACACCCGTGGAAGCATACCAGACAACTAGTTGATGTCTTTGAAGGCTGATTTTGTTCCAGTTTTTGGTATTCGCGAGAGGATCATCTCTCCTATGAACCCGTCTCTTGCATCGTGGCCGTATACTGAACGTGAGGCCTCTGTGAATACTTTTACGTTTCGTTCGACTGCTTGAGAATCATTTGGGAGGGCAAATAATGCAGCAAGCTGCTTTATAGGTTCTTTGGCATTATCTCTACTGTTTTGAAGATCCTCGGGAGAGTAAGTGGTGGCTTGGTGACAGTGACTTTATCCCAATTTATCAATTCTTCATAAGAAGGCACGTCGAACTTCTGTTGCGGGATGATGAACTGACAAATCTACTCCGTTTGATGGTTTCCTGCGTTGATGAATCTATGTCCTACCTGTGTTTTTATAATAGGTCGCTTATCAGTAAACATAGCAATCATAACTCGAAGTTTATCATGCATGTCTACGTTCCAATGTGGTATGTCATAAAGAGAAATCACACAGTGAAAGATAGAGCCGTAAAACTCCATAGCTGATACACCATACCTTCCTTTGCAAACACGAAAACTTGTTGAAGATGTAATTCAACATAATGTCCTTTATGCTCGCCCAGAAATCGTTTGGTTGTCACGATCGCTTATGAATGTGTATGATAAATTATCGAGATAAATAATGTGATAACTTTGAAGTGGAGTACCATGATATGTACCGCAATAATATTTTTATGTTTCAAAACGCTTTACAGATGAGCGTAGAAGGTGTTATGTTGAATTAACCATCAAGCGGAGTAGGTTTATCAGTGCATCATCCCACAACAGAAGTTCGACGTGCCTTCTTATGAAGAATTGATAAATTGGGATAAAGTCACTGTCACCAAGCCACCACTTACTCTCCCGAGGATCTTCAAAACAGTAGAGATAATGCCAAAGAACCTATAAAGCAGCTTGCTGCATTATTTGCCCTCCCAAATGATTCTCAAGCAGTCGAACGAAACGTAAAAGTATTCACAGAGGCCTCACGTTCAGTATACGGCCACGATGCAAGAGACGGGTTCATAGGAGAGATGATCCTCTCGCGAATACCAAAAACTGGAACAAAATCAGCCTTCAAAGACATCAACTAGTTGTCTGGTATGCTTCCACGGGTGTGTAGGCGGGCGGGACTCGATTAGCAGGCTCTACCTCATGATGAGTACTGGGTAGCTCACTGCAGCCTAACCAGCGATGAGCTGCCACTTTCCATGGTGTTTCCAAAAATTTTAAAAGTACGATATCTCGTCATATTCGGTTTTAATGGCTTAATTTAATTGTTCCTTGATCAAAACGAATAAAAACAGCCATTTAATCAATTGTATGTATGCTCCGTCAAAAATTTAACATACCTAAAAAAACGCAATTTTCACTAAAATTTCGAATTTTCGAGCTCTTTGGTCAGGCCCAAGACGAACTTTGTTAGAGCCCATCTTTTGCACATTTCTTATTGAGCCTAAAAGGCAACTTTTCCAACCTATTACGTTCCCGCTGCTAAAAATTCTTGTTTTTCGGTACGCCCTAATCTACAGTCTTTATTGACAATTATCGACATGTCTCGTGGGAGGCAACAGCATTAACATAAGCTTTCTTTTTATTTAAATAACCGGCGAACAAAAATTAAGTTAAAGCGGGGATATCATTCTTACAAACTCTATATTTCTTTTTATATTTCTTATTCTTTTTTTCTTATACACTTCTGCACACCCTATGAGTCGTCTTTACGCGTGAGGTAAGGGTTGCAGGCACCTTTCAACCTATTTTCCAAGTAAATTGCCATCGCGTGTCGTTCATAGGAAACGTATCCATAATTTGTTAAATTTTAGTATTCCAGTTCCATAAGTAGTTAAGTAGTTCCAGTATTCCAGTTCCATAAGTAGTTAAGTTCCTCGATTTTTTCTTTTTATGTGATAGGTAGGACTATGCCTATTGAAAAAGGATATCCCAGATAGCCAAGTGGTCAGCAGGCTCAACTTTGATGAATGAAGATCCGGGTTTGAATCCCACCGGAATTTGGCATACTATTACTATAGCTACTCAACATCAACGTGTTCGAGTGGTACAGTTTTCAAAACATCCAAAATTTATTCTCGGTAGCTTAAATCATGTTTAAAGAAATTTTTTTGCCGTGGGGTCAGCTGATAGGACTCTGAGGCTAGGTAACCGCGTTTTTTAACTTTCTTTTTGCTTTTCTTAGTTCGTTATGTTAGGGCTTCGTTTCTTAGGCTTACTTTTCGTTAATTCGCCCTTTGCTTGGGTATTGTGGCTCGGTGTGGAATCCACACAAGAAAGGTATAATCCTGCAGATAGAGCACATGAAACGTAGAGCGGCTCGTTTCGTTAAGGGAGACTTAAAGGTTCGACAGCAGTTTATTGGAGACTATCAAAATCCTCGACTGGGAATCTCTTTTGAATTGGAGAAACGAGTATAAGCATAAGTTATTCGATACATTTTTGAGCAGTGATTTACATGATGAAATACGTGATTCTCGTATTCAGCGAACCCAATTTTCGAGGCCGAACGTCGAAGAGATTTCACCATCCTCACCCCCTGCCATACGCCATTCGGCGGATCGCGGGGAAATAATTTTAAATGTACGACACCGAAAAGTGTGAGTATGATTGCTAGGATTAGAAGCAGAAATTGCCGTAATCATCCAATATCAGATATCTTATCGAAGATAACTTTTACGATTTTTTCCCCTTACACCACCACCACTCCTCGTAAACTTTCAGTACTCGAAGACAATTGTGTGGCAGGAAATTTTGAAATATTTGCAGTTTTTGTGAAGGTGTCTGCTGTCCATAAACAGTATTAGTACTGCATCAGTACATTGGTTTCTCATGTTTTCGGAATTTATCCTGTAGGAGATTTTGGTAATATCCTCTAACTTTAATTTATCCTTTATTTTGAATTCAAAGAATAGCAGTTAACAATAAAGGTATTTCTGCTTAAATACATCCTATGAAATATGACTGTTGGTCTGGTAGAAATGCTTTTCTCTTTCTTATAATACGGCAATTTCCAGAATGATCTGCCCGTTGCTGCTACATTGTCTTTCTTATCTGGATACCCTTTTTAAACATTGAATATGGTCTACTAAACATATACGAATCTAATGGAATATTTCCGAACCGATTGTCTTAATAATAACCGATTGTTGGCTATGAGGAAATACATAATCGGTTTAGATGGCCATTCATTGGAATGAATGTGCACTCATGAGGCGTTGAGAGTTTCCTTTGTCATTTGTGCGTAACCTTAACGGTCATAGATTCTTCGACCTAACTTTGAAAAATTTTCAGCAATTAAATATTGTACTCAAAACTTTTAATGAGCATTTCGAGCAAAATTTACCCTAAGTGTTAACCTTTCGGAAACATACGTTTAACTAACTCAATAAAGTTTATTTTATGATGTGGATTTAGACCTTGGGGTTTTGATTTGGAAGAATAATTGACGTCTGACATGCAACTTGGAGTCGCATTTGAGCGTTTACAAAACGAATGGGAAGACGAGATTTTCCGTTTTGATTTCGTTGGTATATTCTTCTTAAATCGGATATAATTAGAAAATGACTCGTAATTGCAAGAGGATGATAATTGTATAATTTTCTTAAATGTCTCGCTTCCTTTGTTGTTTATATAAATGTTATCATAGTTTCTACCAGGAAATTTGAAATAAAACGCACATTTTTCAAGGTATTTGAACAGTGATCTTAGGAGAGATACGAAAAAGCATTTATAGGTATCTATGAATCTATTGCTGGCTCGCTAATTATGACGCCTTATTCGTAGAAAACATAGAAAAATGTTGTTTATTGCATGTTTAAGACGTTTCTATCAGCTTTCCTGTCCATGTAAAGATGACTATCATAGATATCAGGTGTTACTAAGATGAATTTTTCTTTAGCATTCAATGTTTTTTTTCTAATAGCAATGAAGTTCTCATTTCATTATTAATTTTATGTATAGAAAGGTTTAAATGTTCATTTTAATGCATTTTATAGTTAACACAAATCTGCATTTAGAAACAGATGATATCTACATATGTAATATTACTAAAATATTCAGGATTCTGGTCTAACTGATATTGATTTTAACGGATAGTATATTAAATACCTTAATTGAGGAGATAAAATACAATCATGTAATGCATTAATCTAATTGTCAATTCTTCTTTTTAAATATAATATTTTTTCGGTGTACTTGTACCTCAATATAATGACTCTTTCTCTGCAGTAAGGTCAAGTAGAATTATTTATCCAGTAATCTTGTTAACCTCGCTGAAAAATAAATAAGAGGAAAATTAAGTAGTTCCTTCGAGCCTCGAATCCGTTGCACCAGAATCGCTTCGGAAGTCATCATCCGAATAAATTTGCTCGGACAATAACGCGCAGGTGACGCGATGAAAAACAAAGCTTCGGAGATAAGCGTGGCCGCTGAAAAGAGTTTCGCTCATAAAAAACCGGAGACCCGCAATCAACATATCTCAGCACTTGCTTTAATGGTTTCCAATCACCACCTTGATTTATTAAAAACGAGGCAAATATCCGGAAGGCTCACCCGGAGATCGTAAGGTGCCCTCCTAGACGTCCTCGGTATCTTTTCGGCGTCGTTAAAAAAGTTTCTTTACGATCGGAAAAAGAACTACTGGGAGTTTCAAAATGCGAGATGAGCTCGATTCGGTCCCGAAATACTTGAGGTTGCATATTTGAAGCACGGAACGGATATCAAACAGGGCTCATGTCGCCGGTTTATGGGACTCGTCTCCACTTTGCGATCTCTTATGATCACATGCCCTTTGGAGACTGTCTGGATGGAGCTGCAATGAGAATTTAAACCGCAAATTTTCCCTTATTTTTCGAATTTTATTACAAATAGGCCAGCGAAATATTTTGTTTAATATATGATACTAAATGTTATATATGATACTAAATGGTATATAGGATACAAAATAAATTGACAAAAAATAATACCGTGGCGAGCAAGGTTACCTTAAAATTATTTTACAGGCCTTAATCATACGTTTTGGTAAATAAATAATCTTCGAGATCAGCTCGCGTTTCATGTAATTGGGTTGTTTTTCATTAAATGACAGCTCCCTTGTCGGCTTTGGGTAGGTTTTGATGTCTCAATTTTCAGCGGATTAATTCACGAAAATTTTTACCAAGGCTCAAGGTAAAGCTTTTGAATATTGACTGTAAATATCTCAGAAGGTCGACTTGTTATACAAATTCTAGGCATTTTATTTTGGTGTGTGAATATCTAGAGCATGAATCAGTCTTAATAACACGGCTGAAGCAAAGGGCTCTTAAAATAGAATCTTTCGATACTAACACTTATTTTATTTAATGTCATAACTTTTTGACATTAGAATGTATTCACTAGTATAGTTAATTTGCTTAAAGGATTGTATTAAGAGCAATTAGTATTATTAATTATATATAATATGATATAAATTAAAGATCCGAAGTCTTGTATACAAGAATCGAACTAGCTAAATAACTGAAAGGATGACAAACGAAAATATTGATGAGTAGAAATTAAAAAGAAATAGTATGCCAGTTATTTACACTCCCAGGTGTACTATCCTGTTACAAACATCATTATTTTGTTATTGAACATGATGTAATCTTCCTATTTTTAGTAAGATAAATTAAGAAAATCTTTCAACTGGAAGGGAACAAAAAGTTAACAGGAAAAACTAGTCCCATATTTAGAGAAATAGAGTTATTTTGCATCGAATATAAAATGTAAAGTCGAAGGAATTGTGACTGTGATTTTGTTTCAGTGGGATGTCCTGATAAATTTTCTGCCGCGTCCTGTAAAATACATCGAAATGCATGGAATAAAATGCTTTTCGACTTTCGCACATGCTATCACTCCACACATTATTTAAAAACCATTGAACTCACCCTTCGAGTTCATACTCAAGGTGTTTTGGAAATGCGAGCGCACAGCCATTATGCAAATCGCTCCGAAAAATATTCTTTCCGAGACTGCATCCTGGAGAAACACCACTGCAATAAGTTCTCTTAACATCATCTTTATGCTCTCTTAAAACTCTGCTCACAGGCTGGCACTTGGTTTACTTATCTAAGTGGGATATGTACCTTTTTACCTCACTCTCATTTTTAACTCTTTAACTTACTCACTCGAGTGTTTTTCTCTGCCATCCACAATCACTCCTTGCAGCTCTTCGCTCAGCGTGCGAGAGATTGAATTTGTAGGGACACAAAATTTTGTAATTCGCACGTAAATTTATTCATGATACATAAATGAGCAAGGTACTTATCAGGTAGGTTCGAAATACTGAAATTCCCAAATTAGCGCCTTTTCTTCAGCTTCTTGTAGGCTAAATCTACCTCAGTATAATTTTTCTCTTTTTGACCCACTTCAGCGTCTTTTTCGCATTCTGTTTTCAGTAACTTTTTACATAAGCTTAACAGACCGCAATTTCTAAACTTCTAATATTTTCAGAGTCCTAATGATTTTCTCAATGAATACCTTTAGTCTTTCACATGCTTTTCATTTATAGCCTTTGCAGTTCCGTCAGTCCTTCTAAGTCTCCGCTACTTTTCAAAGGTCTCCCAGTTTTTCATGTATTCCTTTCATAGGAGGAATCTTTTTTAATAAAGCTGCAATGCACAATAAATTAAGGACGTTAATAGACTTGTCGTGATTCTTTTGCCATTGCTTTTCGTTCTGAGTTACTTTCACTTCATGGGTGAATTAATGCAATTCTTTTAATTTCCTTCGAGCGCCTCCTATCCCCAAAAATTATACAGGCAATTAGTTGTATCTTATCGTAATTCTTAACAACTTACATGACTTTCATTCCTCGAGTGAACCACGTAAGTAAAGAGTTTTTCTGACATTTATTTCCTGATATTTGTATATTAAGTCGAAACTGAAATTTCCTCTATGTTTAGAAAATATTAATTTTCTTTTCTTAGATGCGAAGATTGTCGTATATTTTGCCACTAACACGTCACGAGTCAAAGTCATATTTCAGTGCAATAAATGGGTGCAAAAATCTAGACTTGTGCCTGATAAAGCGATTTGATATTGTAATCATTCTGCAAACTAGTAGCTGATAAATTTATCACCTCGATTACGTATAGAGCCAATTATTTCAGGTTTTTCCTTTGCTCATGCATTTCAATACATTGAATTGGAAAGCAAACTAGATATTTATCTCTTGATAACAAGTTAAACATTTCTTCCTTATATTTTTTTTCATAATTTCTACGTGACTTTGTAACTTTTGTTTTGTTCAACTTAATTTATTTATGACCCGTTTTTCTGGTCGGAGTAAGGAATACCTTCCACCTTACCTATTTATTTTTTATTAAATATTTTAAATATATTAACCTTCTCGTTTAGGCAAAAATATAACAACCTCGAATGAAAAAATTCGTAACCTTTATGAAGTGCGGTATGGGTAGTATGTATTAATGAGTAAAGGGTCAAGCGAACCAGGGAAGTTAAAATGGCCTGAATATGGTACATATTCAATGTCTGAGAAAGTGTAATAAGGATTGTATATTTGAAATAATTTCAGAATATTAAGTAAGTATTAGTTTGTTTCGACTGCGAAATCATTAAACTCTATTTAGTTAAAACAGACCACTGATGTTGGAATTTCTTAAAAAGCTTGATGATCTGAGACTCGGAGTTGATGAAATTCAAGTTTATAAATATATAACTTTTCAGTTAGAATTCTCAGTAGTTTCAGGATATAGAATGCAAGGACATACATAAACTTAATATAGATGAAATATAAAATAAAATTCGACATTAAAGTCATTCTTGTAATTAAGAAGCAATCCAAACATGAATCGATTCTAACTATGATTTTTGGCACGCACGAAATCGGAGTAAAATATTTTAGGGGATTCGTATCTTATTACTCTTTGTCTTCGTCTGAGTCGTGACGAATTGCCATTGCTTCGATAAAGCCAGCCGTTGTTGTTCCAGACAAAGTTAGCTGATAATATCTGAGGCAATGGGAAATTAAAGGTGCGTTAAAATTCAATTTTTCACTGCGAAACGGCAGTAAGCGACTTAAGCATGGCCCCGTCCGAAAAGATTGCGTAACTGCCAGTTCATTAAAATAGCAGACGGCACACGGCGGGGAGTGGGGAAACGAAATTATTCGAGCTACCTAATTGCTTCTGATTTTGCTTTTCTGCACGAATTCATTCTTTCCCTGCGCAGTAGCACTCCCAATGCTTCAAATGAGAAGTCATAGGAAACTGCCTCTTGCTATGTAGATTCTTACTGGGCGATAAGCTCTTACTTCCAGTGTGCTGCATAGGATCTATAAAGACTTCTTAGCAGCAGAAAATGTACTTCATTGGTTTCCGGATTGCCAAGTTTCCAACGCCATTGGCAAGAACAGTCCTGGGTTCGATTTTCGGTGGGAACCAAAATTTATCTGAGTTCTCCCAACAGTAAACCATCGCTAAGTCTTACCGCGCATAGATACCATGTGAGGTAATCATGCGACATTATCTTAAGAAGTTGTTTCACCTTATCTAAAATCTACATTTTTATCTAAATTGTACATAATGTGCTCCCAATTTTAAACTTAAATGACTCATCATTGATTGTTATTGTATTACTACGAAAATTTACACGCATCGGATACCCCTCTAAGAGTACTTCCTAAAAGTAGACCTAGAGTTCTACCTAGAGAAATTTCTGTAAAGTTCGAAAGATATGAATGAAATCAAACTTAGTGTACCGATATTCAAGCCCTATTTGAAAATTTATGAGCTAAATATTATTAATTAAAAAAGGAAAATACCCGCAATCACGTGTAAGATAAATTTCCTTCTTCCAGCCCTTTTACTTCTGTTACATTGTGTTAGTGTACTTAGATCTCGTCCGATTTAAGGGTTTTATTTGTATTTTGCTTTGAAATATAATGGTTGAAAATGCTAGTTGGTGGTTCCAAAGAATATGCACGCTATACTTGAATTTGTTACAAGTAAACCATTTCAATAGCCTTTAGAGTAGCGAAGAACTAGATATATAATCGGAAATAGACAAACCGTGAATGGTTCTAAGAGGAAAGAAGCACATGATTATATCTTACTTAAAATGACGAAGAAGAAAGTGATTCTATAGAGTCTCAGTAGCAACTCAGAAATATTCCATTAAGTGGATTCTTGCATTACCTTTTATGCCTTCAGGGTGCTAATAATAATAATGCTAAATAAAATAAACTAATATTCTATAGTGAAAATACTCTTAATCCGTTTAGTTAGTAGTGTAATCGCAGCCAAATCGCTTACTCTAAAATATCTTCGGAGAAAATCGCCCCGCTTCTGGATTGGCTACTGTCAGTTGCATGTTTGGTTCCGACCTTCTAACGTGTAATTTCCTGCTGCTAGCTGCACGTAATTATTTCGAAGGAGTGTGTCCTTCCGAGAAGACACTGATGCGCAATAGGATGTGGAAGGCAGCTCTGGAGGGAGACATAAGGACAATAGGACAGGTACAATTGAGTAACGCCAGGTAATAGCGATACAAACATCATCTTTAGAAAGTAGACTCCCAGAAATTCGCAGGTGTCGCAAGGTTCCGCGGGACCTCTAGCCATTCTTAGCGGAGAGGAACGGCTAAGGGAGCGAAGGGGTGGTGAAGAGGAGTTTCGGGTTGGGGAAGTAGCTTTTCGGAGAGGCGCATCCCTTCGGTCACTGACTTCCTTCGCGGAGATTTGAATGCGCGTCCTGCTGGGAACAAGATTGCGCCCCAGTGGCTTCATACTCTACACCTCCGCACCGCCTTTTGAGACTTCAATCATCGTGCACAAGGGCGAGCGATGCCGGGCGTATCCCTCGAGAGGCCGCCTTAATCGCCTCTTTTATCATATCTGCTTTCCTGGGAAACGATACGGATCTCTCATTGTTTGTCATTCAGGGTATGAGGTTCGTTCATCGCCTGTCGTGCGATTGGTGTTTCCTGATCGCGCGAAATAATTTGCAACCGGGCGGTTGAGAGAGGGAAACCAGAACAAAGTATCGTTCGTGATAGAATGAGTGGACAGAAGAACTGAGGGAAAATCTTGGGAGAGGAAATTTCGTGATTCAACTCGATAGTTCGCCAACAGTTCGCCAATTTCTTTCTTTTTTATGATGAAGTATAACTTGCTTCATTTTATGAAATATAATTTTTTATGATAGTATACAACTTGCTTATCCTTATATGTCATTTAACTATATTTCCTATTCTTTCTGTTTCCCATATTTATATTTAGAAAGCATTCTATATTTTTCACACTTCTTGATGCCTCCATTAACTTTTTAACAGAGTATTTATATACGAACAAACGAAAATTTTATTTATTTACAATTTCTATGTAGGTTGATTAAAATGTGGTGATTTTTCTCTCATTTTACAGAAAATAATATATATTTTGATGAATATGTTTATAATCCTTAGTCATAATCATTATCACTTTAAAGTTATTCTCACGGAATTTAGATGGGATATTAAGTAAACAGTATGGCATTTAATTTTATTTTACAAGTTAGTTTAATTTAAGGGCAGGTTACGTTTTATCTCACTCTAAGATAATCAAATTCTTTTGGTCTTTCATTAATGTAAATTCGCATTTAAGGACCTTCTAAAACGGCGATAAATATAATTCTTCTGTCACATAAAAGAACGAATGGTGAAAAATAAAGTGTTGGCTTCATCTCTTACTGTGTAACGAGTCGATTCCGATCCTAGTAAATGTATCCTCAGAAATAGCAGCGGCTTCCATGTCTTTGGGTATTTTAATTTGAACGAGTTAGGTGTGAGCGCCTAAGACGAAAGCGATAAAGCAGTCGTTAACACAGACCGTAATTGCAGCTCGAGGCCATCAAGCCGTTCTATAAATAAAATTGTCTTCGCTAAACATGGGCGTTTGGGCAAAGGGGAACCTATTTCATCCTTCTGTATGGCTTATTCTTCCAACTAGCGCGGATAATTTACTTGAAATGTATACCTATTTTTCCTTTTGTTAAGGCAGTTTGAAGAACAGTGAGTTTATTCCATTTAAAAGAATGAGAACAGCTATCACATTCAAGTATGTTATTTTACATAAATACTCTATCTAATAGAGTTGGAGATATTCATGGAATCTTTAGTTCGTAATACTCTCTGAATGACTGAAAATTTCATATCCTCTTTGACCTATAGATTTATACCTATATCTATATATCTACTAAGACCTATAACATTTTCTATGGAGGTGCAAAGAAATCTATGGTAATTTTACGAGGTTATTGGGTGAATTCTATACATTATCTTATTTCCACGGGGAGTAATTCTGCTTTAATTTTTTATTGATTCTGAATGTACTCCAATGCATTTCTTCCGAAGTTATGTTCGATTGTAAAATGTCGAGAAAAAAACGAGATTAATACGTTAAGGATTATGTTGCCGTTTTATATATATGTTGGCGAAAAAAACCATTTCCATGACGTACGCAAACCTGTAATTTCACTAATTAATATGCTTCGAAAACGTTTCTTCTACGGAAAAATTTCTGATTTTACCAGTAATAGGACATCCAACATTTCGTGTTTAAACTTGTTTACCATACAGATATCAGATTTACCTTATGACATTCATTCCGATTTTCCTTATAAATAATAATCATAATTGATTCCATCGGCATGCTTTAGAGATGACCTTATTACAGCTTTAGATCTATATGAAATATGAATATCTATATATGAATTCGTTGTATTAGCCCGTGAATTTTCTTCTGTGATTACGCATCCGTAGGCAGAATATAGAGATTCGTATATCAGCTTCTAGTGGCAAATTATGTAAACATAGAAGATTAAGAAAAGAAGCGAAGTTTCCGTCCATATGTATTGCGAGTCTCTGTAACGATTTCAACCTCACGGCAGAAATGCTTATGGTTTCTTTAATGCCACACCTCTGACGCGATGGGAGAGTTCTATTATTACGTGAGTTCTGCGAGCGTTAACCTTTGCTGCTTAATTGCGGTCGGAGAAAGGAACCGTGGCATATGGAAGCGAGCTGGAATGGAAGGACAGAATGGCTCTAAAGAGGTTAATGGTGCCTTTACAACGATTGCGAGTACTTTAGTGAGTAAACCCAACTGACTTGCATTATTAAGGCGCAATTCCCTTGGACATTAATTCGCATTGCAAGAAGGCAACAGCAGGTGTCTATTTTACAATCTATAGATTATTATGTTGAGTAAATGCACATTTAATATGCAATTAAGCATGTTATTATCGTTACATAAACCTTAATTACTTTGTTTAGAAATAGCAAATATTTGCATTTATGAGAAATTGCTGGCTAGCATATGTTGTAGCATTTAGAAAAAAACGATTGGATGTTATAAATTATCTATAAATGTATGTTGCATATCTATATGTGTATATTACAAGTGTATCTAGAAGGAAAAAAACAGCATAATTTTATCGCTACTTTAAATGCATTTAAATATCGTGTGACTACGTTTTTAAATTATAAACCGATTTTAATTTCAATGTATTATGAAGTATCGCATTCGAACTACTACACTATAGGGAGAGAGGAGGTAGGTGATATTTTCGTTGAAGTAGATAATGTAAATCCTGGAATCACAATAGTATGAAATCACCAGCAAATCTTTTTCGTCAAATGACAAAACGTCTCAGCTGACCTCAATGGCATAAACTTCATGATTACCTTTTAACATTCCAACTCGATTAATTAAGCAGTCGCAGGATGTCACATCTGGCTTAGAATAATGATGCAGTAAATAATCAACTAGTATACCTCTCTTGGGCTGTAGTAATGAGGTCCAGGAGGGAAAATAGAGTAGTATTATTTTAACTGGATTACTACGTACTAAAATTGTTTATTTCTTTCGTAATAGAGATTTTAATTTGGGAAAGGAGTCAATCTAAGGTTTATTACCAAAGCAATCGCCAGAAGTGGCCTCTATTCCTGCCAGCAGAGGTAGACGTCGATCATGAGTAAGGAGCGCGATTGAGTTAAATTC
This sequence comes from Pachydiplax longipennis, assembly GCA_036926295.1. Taxonomy (NCBI): domain Eukaryota; kingdom Metazoa; phylum Arthropoda; class Insecta; order Odonata; family Libellulidae; genus Pachydiplax; species Pachydiplax longipennis. Next base: position 15,365,520 of record JAVFKF010000001.1, on the reverse strand, counting down.
CGATAGCTTTACCATTACGGCAACGTGAAAATGGTACGTCAATACCCTGGAACTGTGAGATAATAAAAACATTGTTGCTTCTTGTCTTGAGGTTGTAGATACTTTGGGTTCTTTTCCATATGAATGTGATCGCAAATCAAACAGGTTTTCCGCAACATTTTCCAATGTCTTTGATCCCCTGTACATCCCCTGGAAACTAGTCCCCAACTCCTCGTGCATGGTATAAAATAGTTTAGTTGATAATGATCTACTAGGCTGACGAACGATTAATCGAGTATATTTACAACATGAAGCCATATATTATAGAGATGCTGAATAATAAATTCTGGAGTTGTTTATTTTGAAATTAATTTGAAGAATTTCTGTCGGAAAATGTGGCTATTCATAGATTAAAGAGACTGCAATGCATACGCAACGACTGATAAATGAGATCAAAATTAAAATTATGTAATCAATATACTTATTCACAGATTCATTGATATACACTAGCCTGTTAAAAAGAATGTAAATCATCAGAGTAACTCCAAATACCTATTATTAAATGACTCATTTGGGATTCGGAGGATTTGTTTAAATACAGAGTCAGCTGTCCCATTATGTCTCTTTGAAATTGCATATAAAGCAGTACGTAAATTAAAATTTTTATAATTATGCTAGAGATTAAATAGCTCAGTGGACTTGATGCATTATGATTATTGACTATCGTGCTATGCCTTGGTAGTAGCGATTCTTATTCTAGTTAATCTCAATCACATTATAAGTCTCTCCTTTTCAAATTTCACGCTCAGATCAAGAATTTTAAAATCATAACATGATGAATTCAAGCTAAGTTTCAACTAGATGTTATTTAAGGTAATCTACTCAGCAACTGCGTCTTCGTTATGCCTCTTGAGGAAATGGCGTGGACTTATATATCTCCATTCGATTTTCTGAGGCTTTATCACCTTCGATAACTCAATTGTCAAGCATTATGCAAGGAAGACGTAAGGGGCGATTAATCATTATTGGAGTTAATTCATCATACTCAGGTTGCTCCTGCTGCGTGAATACGAAACCAGTTGCCCATTTTTCTCATCTCTTTATTCCTTTCGATAGTTACGATCTTTCATTCTCTCTCAATGGTAGTATCCCACTTGTATCCGCTGTTTAACGCCAATAATAAAATTACTTATAGCCCTATTTAATTTTTACGGAACCTAATCTCAGACGTTTGAAAATAAACACAGAAAATCATCCATATCAAAATAATAACATCAATCACTTAAAATCGCCCTCTGATTTTCAGATAACTTTTTAAACATTTTTAAGGATTAGATTACAAAATTTTCGAAGCATTGTGTCGGAATGAATGTATTGTACTGAATGTGACGTAGTTTAATAAATTATTTCACGAAACTTTGTTATACTTATACAGTTCGCCTATGAGATTAATTCAGGTTAACGGGGTATAAAATTGTTTAGCTGTATCAATTTATTATATGTATGTATATTTATGTATTTATGTATATTTACCTACTTTAACTTTTCCTAATTGTTAAAAGATGAGTAATTTATATTGTTGGTGTAGTAAGTATTTGCAGTTTATATACATTAACATACATACATTTGTATGTTACACTGCAAAAGGAATTCAAGGATTTACTTTTTCCATTTTTATCAACCACAGGAAACAAAAAACATTATTCAACCCATTAGTGTAGTTGTGTTTATAGAAATTTATAAACAGACTCTATTTATGAAAGTGCAAGAGAAACCATTTCCAAGTTTATAACCAATATAAGTAATTTTTGTATCATAATTCACCTTTGGAGCATTCTTCGAAAAAGGAATGTAATGAAATAAAGCACCCGATTATATTCACGAGAGTTCTTGCTCTTGAATAGCGCTAAGTTTAATTTCCTACGAACGACTGACTCGTATTTCAGCTGTATCATGACTTTAACGTTTAACGGAAATTCCTTTTATTTCATCGCTCGGTTTCTTTTCATGCAGGATGTGCGATATAAATCTCGACTATGAATCTATCAAAATCGAAATATAAGACGAGTATGATGAAATGAAAGGATTCAAAAATTTACCGTACCACTTGATTAAGTGGTACGGTAAATTTTTGAATCCTTTCATTTCATCATAATGGAAGCCTGCCACAAAGTCAAGGCCAACATAGTAAATTCCAAAAGACGAGTATTCAAAAAATAGCCGCGAATATCTTTATAAGCCGTTAGAAAGTACGAGTGCAAAAACCGAGTGTCAGTCGTGAAGCATGACGACAAGAAGAACATCTAGCGCTGAGTGTAAAAATAAAAGAAGATGAGTTGATATCTGAAAATACACCCAGGATAAAATATCAGTCTGTTTCTGCTCACTCTAAATGCACGTTGGATCAGAAGATGGTAGCTTTTTATCTTGGCGAGACATCATTTTATGCACGTTGAGTGCTGTTCAGAATCACAGCTTCATACAAAAACTTTCTACATATTAAAGCGATGAAAGTAGGCGATGAAACATATCTCATAGGAATTTACATTGTATCATCGAGTGTTTACACAATTATTGCATAGCATAGGCTGCTAGATTCATCATAATGCTCGTAACCGCTTGGCTCGTAAATGCATGAGGAAATCTATAACAGATGCACATCTCGAACGGAATACAAGGAAGGAGAGGAGGAAACTGAGGACGATGCATAGTATGAAAACGTAATAAATAACTAAGGTCATCATCTTTTGATCTGTAAACTCTCACGTGAAAAATGATCTTAACGATGGTGCTAATGCTAGTTCAAGTAAATGTTAATTCATGTAAATGGCATAATTGTAAACAATTATGCCTTTTAAAATTTTAAACGCTCTCTTAAAGTCCATGCAAGCAATTAATTCCAATTTATTCTGAATTGGTACATGTAAATTTTCTGGGAAATTGCTCTAGTTAATCTTTAAATTCAGATGGTGCTTATCGTTCCAGATTAATTTTTTACCACTTATAATTCTGATATAATTTGTATTATTGTAGTGTCTATTGATTTCACCACCTATTCTAGTGTCTAACTGTGGCAGTACTGTATATAATAATAATATGTAATAATTTAAGATATACCTCTGAAAAACTGAGTAGGACACATCTTGATTCATATTCTTAATTTCACCCAGTGGTATCCGTGGATTTTAAGCTCTTCACTTATTGAGGATGTTTTTTCTATAAGAGGGCTTTCTTGTCTTTTGATTTATTTTTTTTATGATATGATTATGATACTATTTTCAAATATTATTTCATCTTCCATTAGAGTAAACGTGTCTCTAAATCGCATAAGAATATTGAAATGAAATACACCTTTGCTGTCTATGAACCGTCTCATGATCAATTAGGAAACCCATTAAGATAGGTCTACCAGTAATATTCACGAAAACAGAGGTTTTTGCTGACTCAATAATCACAGTTGATTGCAGGCTTTCTCAGAGTCGATTGTTGAAAGTGCGGAAGAATTGAGAAACTTTGAGGCAACTACTTTTTCTCCGATATAATCGGCTCGTAATATTTTCCAACCCATTACATACCATTGCATTAATGTGTGGCGCTATAGAGGACCAACATTTTCATATTTGGTAGCTGACGTATTATAATGACTATTATGGAAGACTCCAAGATGGCAACTTCAACTTTAGTCACATGGTAGGACATTCGTCTTCGTTATATATATTTAAATCTAGCCGCTCCCTCCTAATCTCTCTATGGCTAGAGTGTGCTATCAGCGCACATCCATCCTTGTTCCATCTTCTCTCCATCCCCTCCTTCCACAAGACGGCCTCTTTCTCCGTCTCAAAGAGCGATGACCGGCGGCCACGTAATCGAACAACGCGCGGGAGGAAGTGAGGAAGAGCGGGCGACTAAGGAGCACTAGGAAAACATGACCACCGCATTGCTGCACGTACAAAAGCCAGATATCGGCGATATTCCTTCCGTCTTCTCATTTAATCTTGGGAGTTCTCCGGGAGGGGTGGATTTAAGCTATCACGGGGGCCCTAAGCGAAACAATCAGATGGAGGCCCACAATAGGAATCTTGGGAGTAAAATTTCGATCTTCTTCACGGAATTTATAAAGTAAATGCCGTAGAGCACTTAGCCGCTTCACTCAGGCGATATTAAGCAAAAACTTGAATTACAAGCTGTTTTTTTATAAGTCACATTGCATAATGGATAGAAATTATGTCATGAAGCAGTATACGATATATAAAATGATATATATTACTAAATAAAGCAAGTGAAATCTAGTTGTGGCGTAACTTTGTGGAAAGCCATTAGAGTAATAAAGAAGTAAACTTGTAATTTTTCCATACTGTTTTTTCCACACCAGAAGATGCTACTCCGGGTAGCGTAACCGGTCGTTAATAAAAATAGATTGTAAAAATTACAACTACTTTATTACTCTAAATGAAGCAAATTATGTACGCTTATTCGACATAAATAAAATTCTTTCCTGAAGCAAAATATAGCCCATGAACGCGTCGCAGCTCAAAAATATTCGAACCAATTTGTAGTGTGCTATCGAGAGTTCATCTCCACAGAATTTTTGAGGCCCCTCTTACGGATGAGGCCCTCAGCTTGCTCCTAATTTTGAATCCTCCCTTGTTCGGGGGCCGTACTATGCCACGAGTGCGCGGAGAAGATTATTAAAGATTCGGCGGAAGAGGAATTTAATCCTATAGAATAGCAGCGTTTAATTGAATAATAGTTTGGAGTTGGATGAGTACTATAACGAAGGTGGTGGGCAACTGAGCCTATCCCCTAGGAATTTACCGGTTGCTTCGAGGAACGGAAGGAGAAAGGATAACTGTTCGACTAAGAAAATACATCGATCTGTAAAAATGCGGTGTTCTCTCGACTTCCGAACGATTATGGAAATGCCCTTTATGAGGGCCGAATTTTTTGAGATACGAAGGTTCTGAGATTCAGGTTACTGATTTTATTCCTGCCCCATTTTGACATCTCTGTATAAACCTGAGTTCGGTTACGCATTTTACTTATGGAACTTGACTCTAATCAATATATTTGTGGCGCAGATTCTTGAGTTTACGAAGCGTGCAGTGCAGTGAACAGTATTCAGCAATCTAGGCGACCGATTATATTTTTTGTGACGTAAGATAATTAGGAAAGTTTTGGGAAAAGGGTATAAAACCTGAGTTTGGATAAAGTTGCTTAATAAATGTAGAGAAAATACACCATATGAAGATGTGGGTGTTCGTAAGCGTTCCTGTCTCAATAATATGAATTCGGATATCAAGATAATAACAAAGGTCCGGGCTCCCGAATAGCCAAGTGGACAGCATTTCCGTCTTTGGTGTAAGCGGTCCCGGGTTCGATTCCCGATGGGCGTCCATTTGTGTGAATGACCTTAGCTGTACAAGGAACAATATTACTACTACTAACTATCAAAAACCTCATGGATGCGTTTCTTTAGAAATTCATTTTTCCTTAAAAGATATGCTATGGTATTAGAATATAAAAATTAAAAATAAATTAATAAGTTACAAGTACATCCTGCCACAAGCCGAAAGGTGGCTGTGTGTAGATTGAGGGTATAGAATTCTTGTTTAAAATTCTTTCTATAACATGTTTACTCCCAGTTCTCTTAGGTTTTTGAAAAGGAGATATCTAGGGCATTGCTCGCTTAGAAGCAAAGCTCTGAGCACGAATTCACAATACAGTCGGTCTCAACTGTGAAGGATAGAGGTAAAGACGGTTTAAATCATGCGCAGGTCTTAGATCATCGTGTACTTGTTTACAAGTCTTCATCCCAAAAATCTAAATATAACAAACACTACAAGGAATACAGAAGAAATAAAACGAAGATAGTAGGTTGTACTTCACACATAACGACGAGTAATCGTCATCTACTGGCGATACAGATTGGGGTGAATACAGAAGAGTAAAATCAAAGAAATCATAGCTCTAGAGGTAATAATAATCCATTTATCGGAAAAAATTTTTATCATAAAATTTAATACATAAACCAGAAAGCCGTAAGGTGAAGTAAAACTTAGCATTGTGTTAATAAAGAAAATGGCTCGAATTAAACGTAAATAAATTTCCGTTCTATATAACTTATTGATTCTGGCAAGTTTTTTGTTTCTGATATTCAATGAATGAAACCTAAATAGGTAATCAAGTTGATTGTGAACATACTATGCTTTAAGATGCAGTTCAATACTTTTAATTGACATTGCGGATAAGAAAATTATGGGAACCCAAGTTCCAAATAACCATACAGCCTTCTGTGATACCGATTTAATCTTTGAGGGGAGGAAAAAACCTGTTGTTTAATTTTATTGTAAAATTCAGCTTTTTTACTGGTATCCTAGACCACGGCAAGTCTTCCATAACATTTTAACTCACTCCTGGCCATTCTATATTCATGTCATATTTTCCAAATTTTCAGTGAATTAAATTTCTCATATTCCAAAACTTTTGGGCTTTGGTATTGAATTTGAGACCAATCACCCCTTTTTAACCCGTCCGTGACCTTGCTTCTCGAACCTCCAAGAGGAAAAGCGCAAAACCTTTTTACTGAGCTTGAAAAGTACGAACTTCGATACCAATATGTTAAACCATTTTTTTACTTAAAAAAAAGGAAAAAACGGGTCACTTATCCCTCCGTTATTATCTCTTTTATCGAACCTCTTTCTTGAATATTTTCCCAGGGCTTTAGTAAATTGGTCTTATATCTCTCATACATTTCGACCTCTCCTTTCCCAATATCTCTTAAGCAAACGTATAATTTCGGTTTCTCGTGTTCGATTTGAGTTAATAAAAGGAAACCAAGTCGATGCAACTTTTTGGGACACGTAAAATCAGAGAGTTCCTGCAGTCGGTCTCGCAAAGCGTTGAATTATGCACAGCAATCAAAGTGGATAATGGCGAAAATGTTTTAGAGGGTTTTGAGTGGCAACTTGGGAGTAGCAGGGGCCATTCGTCCTTCCAGTCTTCTCCCGAAAAGACGACGCTCTGAGTACGTTTTGCATTACCACGGTATCCACGTTTTCCATTCTTCCCTTGGTTCCATTATAGCAAACTCTCTTCCTTCCATAAGCGTATTCCTAGGTGGATTTTTTTAAATTACATGCTTAATTTTCTAGCACAAATGTCGGGAAAATACGAAAAATGGAAATATACAATAGAAACGGAAATCAGGTGAAATTGGGACTAGATATTCCTAACTTCCATTTAATCTCACTCGTATTGTCTTAAAATACTTATAAAATATTAAACATTTACACTGTAACCAGTAATGAAAATATAATATAAATAGAAAAAAGGAAAGATAATTTGTTTCCTGAAGAAAAAACTAATATTTTTGATCTTCCATCGTGTGAAAGGTTTACAGCGGGGATCCACTTAAAAAAGTCACATTGTTTATTTAATAGCAAATATTCATGATAACGTCAGTAACATTTTTCTAAAAAGTACAGGAATAAATTTTAAATCTATATGTCAAATTCTAGACAGATTTATAGAAAATTATTTAGGCAATTGCATTTTAAATATTTATTTCTTTTTCTTAATTGCAACTTTTTCAATTTTCGATTTATCAGTTTTATCATATATATCATTAACGATTTGTGATATACGTTAGATATAAAAAGTTACAGATAATCTAATCTCTCCAGAAAAATATTTTTCGATACTTTCCGAAGAGTAAACTGAAAGGTTTTATTTTTCCTACCATACACGATGAGAAAAATGTAACCTTATAATTATGCTAATGAGCTAGGAAAGGAGATCTAGCGCAAGCGTGTACGAGCTATCAGAAATTATATATGCGCAATAAAAATATTTCTTATGTCACAGCATTCGATATCCCTTCACATGTTTCTTGCCTAGGAAAGCCACCTTTACCCATCATCGTGTATGAATATTTTAATCGCTTAAAGATAGATGCCGCTATAAAAATATCGAATTATTTTCTTGTTGTATTGATGGATACGTCAACACTTTAAATTATTCAGCTATTTCTGCTATCTTAGAAATGAACACGAAGTCGGTGACGAGGCTCGAACCTGTGATCATTGTGTTAGCACCAGTCACGCTTTGTAATTAGCATACTCGGTTTTCATTAGATAGCTTTAAGATAAAAAGCGGCGTGGAATTTCATACGCCTTTTGATACATTCATTTAGTCTTTTTTCCTTTCATTCTCTCGTTAGCGTCAAGATACATTTCCTACGCCGGTGCCTCAGCAAATTGCATTAAAACATCATCTTCGTGAATGAAATTGTCCTTCAAACTTTAGTAATTTTCGTTGAATGGGCGATTTTAGCATGTGTTTTTCTCCAAAGATTCGTTTGTTACAAGGAATTTGTTTGTTAATCTAAGTATACTAATTTGAGATATTTTACCTCCAGCTTATAAAATTAACCTTTAATCACTAATTGCGAATATTTTCGTCAGTTAGTTGATAATTTATTTTTTCATAATTTTGGGATGAATAAATCCAATTTAATTGATATAAATGTATGATAATTCATATTTGGTAGACTTGAGGAGAAAGAAATATATAAAAATATGAATGGTACCACGAAGATATCCGAATACCTTCTATTTGTAAATTCTATACTCTAATGATTTGGATGCGCTAAAATGTTTCTATTGTGAAGTTGTATCGTAATTTTTATCGAGTTTTAAGATATTTTTATACTAATTGCAGCATCAAGGAACGGTAAAAACCGTTAAGACAATTTAATTTAAACAATTAAAGTTTATTAAAAAATGAATTATTTTGAGATAATTTTCACACGGGGGTATGAATATTTCAACTTCTCATCGAAAATCCTTTCTTTGCTAATATCATCTTATAGAAGCCAATATATACCAATTGTATATTAATTCATTCACATGTATAAGATAAAAAGTTTACCCCATTCCACCGACAGAATTTTTTTTTAACTTATAAATTTATTTAAGTATCCATTTAATTTTGAAGTATTTCCTCAAATTCTTTTTTGTCTTAAAGTAATCAAAATTCTTGCGCTAGAGATTTGTAACTAATTTTTATTACAGAAAAATATATGCTCTTTCTTCTTATTCTAAAATGATTAATTTAGTAGAAAGTTCAAGTTATGCGAGTGTGTAGAACTAGATACTCTTTGATAAATCTGATGTGGCCAAGCTCATTCTTGTAGCTAGGAGCCGTACCAAAGAATTGAGAAATTACATTATAAATTCCAAAGAATATAAATTTATTGGATACGACCAGTTTTGCCTGCAAGTAGATATCTTCAGGCTGTAATAAATTGGAGTTGTGCTGTACATAAGAAGTGAATAGATGGTGTAGAGTTACAGAGGAGGATTATAATCAATACTATCTGTATTATTTTGCCTATCTTTTCAGATCGTTTGAGGCTTAAATGTACTAAAATAGAACTGGTTTTATTTGTGACCCCATTATTGATGTGGTATTCTCAAAGACGAAGAGAAAAATTGTCAATTTTGAAAGAAAATGAAAAGAATGAAGCAGAGTAAACGCTAATTCATTAGATGATTAACGAAATCAGCGAGAGTTGCCTGTGGAATTGGGATGCCTATGGAATCTTCTATGGAATTTCGCTTTTGTTTGGTAAAAACTAAATTCGGTTCACTTAGAAAAAATTTTGGATGATTTTAAATACATCACGCGTCACATGAAAATTATTCAAAGTTATCATTCACAGTTTTTTTGATCCTATCATATAAAAAATTCACGGGCATCGTAGGGATTTACCGAGTGAATCAGAGAATCTATTGGCAGCCACTTTTCTTTCAATTCCTCCAGTTCAACCGTACATTGATTTTCAACGACAAAGTTAGAATTAGCTGTCAGTCTTCGATGTAGGCACGTACACATGCGAGCAAGAGCATAAAAACTCACGCGGCATTCAATGCGTTCTAAATCATTGCAGTGCAGCAAAAAAAACTTTCTCCCGAAGCCGGTGAGATGCGCCTCTTCGAATGCTATCCCACGTAAAAATATCAGGAGACTGAGAGAGCACTTATCTCCTCGGCTGACTCTACCCTAACGTCCAGTGTCATAGACCTCCCAAACAACAAACCATCCCCACCACTTGTTTCACCTCCTCCGTGTCTCCTTTTTTGCCTCTCTTTCCCTCAACATCACACGCGGGAACCTGTTTTCTATCCTAACCTTCCTCCTCCTCCCTCCCCCTTTCGTATCATCCGCTGTCTTTTTCATCTCTCCCCTTTCTCCAGAACTCTCTTTACATTTCTCCTGCCCAACGCCCCCTCTCCACCCCCTTGCGACCTTCTGCCACGCAGTCCAATACTCCCATTCTGGGCCAACGAACATTTTCGACATTTTTTCAAAGGTCGATACACTTCACTTCGCGGGCTTTTCTCCCTTCCCCTCTGCCCGCTTCTTCTCCCTCACCTGGCGTTCGCTCTATGATAATAAGTGGGTTTGGCGAGGACGGAGGATCCCGCGTTTCGCCATGATCCGAATATCTTTACGCCTCCTGCGACGGCTGGGAAAATTCGCTCACGCACTCGGTGCATTTTGGCGGCCAAAGACGTATCCACTTTCCTTCGCTTATTGAATTCATCTTAGATGGGTATCAAGGGCGGATCCGGACGTCATCCGGAGAGGTTTGGGCTGCGGGGAGGACCAGGCGTTTGAGTGGGCCCACCACGAGGGATGCGGGCCATTTTTCTCATGGTTTCTGAGATACCTACATCACAGGTGAAACATTTATTGTATCTCTCACAAAGGAGGAGCATGGCTAGATTGGATCAGGGCCCTATTTGTGTACTAGTGAGACAGCCGTTTAAGAGAGAAATGGGACATTAATACAAGTGATGGAAATGAATTTCGACTTTGCGCTAGAAAGTGTGCGACTTACCCAAGGTTTTTCTGAGCATTTTATACTGAATACCTTGCCGGAAAGGGAGAGACCTGGGTTCGAATCTCAGTCAAGTCACTATGATTCACTTCTTTTCACATTAATATTTGAATATCGGGAATCGGTATGGAAACTACAAACTAATACAGTTGAAGATGTATAGCTATTCATTGAACATAGCAATAATGAATGTGAGAGTCAAATTAAGTGGTTACCGCAGGCGTGTTTAATTCGAGATATTCATCGGTTATCTTCAGTTTAAAAAGGAATGAATTAAAACAAGAGTTATTTTTACATTTGAATAAGCGTCGCATAATAATAAGCGATTTCATTATGTCGGTTATTGAAATGTCGAAAGAGAAAATTTTGTTTCAGATACCGATCTATACGTTGCCTTGCGGGGACCACGCTTCCGAAGCCCGCATAGCTTTGGGCGTTTAATATCGTATTCTGAAAATCTCCCGGAAAATGTCTAGTAATAATGGTAGTAATATTGATAGTTAGTGTATATACAAAATGATATATTTTAAGTCAAGATCATTCTGACTGCTTAAAACTTAAATAAAAACTATATGAAAATCTTTCACTCGTCTTTATAAGAACTTCGCCTTAGCGATCGTGAATTCGATCGAGTTCTCGTGTGTTTCAACACTTCTATTAGGAGAGCTGGCTTGAACGCCAAATAAAGGCAAAACCATTTCGCTGGTAGAAATATTATTTAGCGCCTAAAATTCGCAGAATGTAACGCGAATATGGGCAAGATAGAGAAGGTGGCCAAATATTTTAAGTACATTCTTTTTTATACATTTACGTTAGAGCCTTTCTGCAGTATGATGGCTGGTATTTCGGGAGGATATGGGCACAAGTTTGGGAGCATTACCTTCTTTAATTTGGGCCCTTTATCTGAAAACCGTTGCCTTTTCAAACGTTTGAAATTGTATTTTCCTCAGTAAAGTCCCGTCCAAATCATTGGAAGCTAATTATGTTTATTTTATGAAAATTGACTCTGAAAGTATATTTTCGGCTTTAGATGTAAAAATGTTACTGGATTTTAAACAATGGATTTTTGACTGTTTTCAACAGTACTCGAAGCCTTGTTTACGTAAAGATGGATAAAGATAGAGAATTTCAGGTAGACTAACTCATAGTTACAAGTCATATTTACGTGTACCAATACATGATTGTATTATTATACTATTTTTTTTATTTATTTGTCAATCATAAAGCATAATTTTCTCTTGAAATTTTACACCATAAAATGATTTATTAATAAATTAAACCGTCTTTCAGCATTGATTACCTTTTAGAAAAGAAATAAACCCAAAATTCAGCCGTAATTCAAGAGCCTCGGGTGTTTCAAGAGTAAGTATGCCTCCTTAATCAAATTTTTTCGCGCGAATCTTCATAACGCATTGTAAATACACGGGCAGACATGGGGTGAACAAGTCGATTCTTTTAATTTCATCAATTTCGTAACCATGAAGGTTATTTTGTGAAGAGGAACTTTGGTGGGAAGCTTTCAGCGTTTAGACTACTCAATTACAAACATAATTTATCAGCCATCACTTTCGAATTGGTTTTAGAATTCTTCATTAATGTTAAGGGACATATAATAATTCATCGAGCGTGAAATCACCCTCGACCATAAAGCATTTCTGAGATGTGTTGATACAACCATGAGAATTAATAGTTTCTTTTATTTCCTTCCGGACTGAGGAAGCAGTTGACGGTGTATCAGCAAAGTTCGCATACCTAGAATGATTTATTACTCCTAAATTGCCCATCCCGATTCTATAAATATTGCTGTAAATTGCTCTTTATTTTCCATAAGAAAAGGCTTTATCGCTCTCCTTCGTTGAAACTATCGATTTGAACAGGAAATAATGATGAGGAATAAAATTGCACATATTCCTATGCGGCTTATAAGGCACCACCGAAACAACTATGCTCGCCCTGAAAGCAGGAGACCGTGGTTCGATTCCCAGTCATGTCGTCAGGTATGGTAGTTTGTTTAGAATATCTGTTCGGAAAGTAGGAGACCTGGGTTTGAGTACTAGTTCTGATATTTTTTTACTTCTTCTTTACCATAATGGCTTTCCACAAAGTTACGCCTGAGCATATAGATTTCTTTCAAATTTTTACTTCTATTTCTCCCTCGTCTATGAATTAAATCATAGTATTTCGGAAAATCTAGGTGTAAAATTATGTTATAGGATATACAAAATACGATTTAAATACATACTGATAGTCCATGATGTTTGTTTTCCCTAAAAGCAAACAAATTATTTCACAAGGATATGGAACGCTAACCTAAACGTTTACTTAAAACGTTCTGAAGCTTGTTATTAAGAAATAATCAATGAAAAACGCAGTATTTAACGTCAAATATCATTTTTACTTATCGTGAATGAGAATAAAGTGAATAACCATTACTTATGCATCGGTTCCTGTGTATCACTCTAACCGAATCATGTTCAATCCACAATTTAACTTGTACCCAATTTCTTATCGGAGAAACTACTTGGTATTCATCGGTTGTATTCGACTTTTCGTAAATATAGCACGACCTTTATCGTATGAAATAACCATCTTTTGCATAAGTCAGCCTGCGAAGAGGTGGAACCAGATTGTATTTTGTTAGCTTTCTCGTAAACACAATTCTATCCCCAAATCGCTGAAAAGTGCTTTCTTATGCACCGCCCTAAGTAGCGTACGATGTTTTGAAGTCTTTTTCTTATTCATATCAGTCCTTTAACATGAATTTACTTAGTGAATACTCGCTTGTTTGCTCGGGACCAAGTGCAGCCGAACAACCGGTTTTTTGGGATAGAATGCAAGAGGCTACAGGATATCTTTTTCCAGGAAATATACATCACGTGGTAATGAAGCTCCCGAAAAGTTTTCCCGTTCCCTCAGCGCGATTCTTCCTTTAAAAATGTAACTGCACGGTGATGCACTTCTTATGAGGTCCGAAACGACATTCTTGTCTCAATATTTCCTCTATCTGGCGAACTCGAGTCGGGTTTTTCGAATGAGAGCACTTCTTCCAATCAATTTGAGATACAGAACACGATTGGGAAAACGTACCTGGAAAAAAATGGGTGTGAAACAGGTGTTACATTTGCATCGCGATGACTGGATAGAAATGTCACTAGCGATGGATATCCATTTAATTATTTTGGGCTGTTGAGTAGTTTGAAAGAAATAGCTAAAAGATTATACTTCACAACATCATCGCTTAAAGCAGCTAGATAATGAAATCAATATGATCTGGCGTAACTTTGGGGAAAGCCATAATAAATTAAACAACTTTGTAATTTTTCACGGATTTTTCATTTTGCTACCGGTTTCGTAAGTAGTTCTTACATCTTCAGTAACTTCTTACAAAGTTGTTTAATTTGTCAGCTAGATAATGTTTTAATCAATTTATTGTTTATAATAAGCCTATTTTGCACCAACCTTTAAATACACGAGAAAGAGCTATTAAAAAGGATTTTGTATAAAATATACCATCCCATGTGGTGTAAGATACTAGATATTCATGGGGAGAAGAGGGTTACAATTGAAGTAATTAAGCGTCAGCAGAAGAAATGTATGGGCCAAATATTGAGAGCGATTGCTGAGGAGAGTAATTGAGAGTTTTATACAAAGAAAAAGACAGAGGGTAAAACAAAGACAAAAGATTTGAGTTGACTGAAAGGGTGGGATAAGTTACAATGATCGAAGGAAAGGGTACTGAATAGGGAATATTAGGGCAATTGATCCTATTGAAAGGTTGAGTATAATATGTATTATGATTTTCAAAAACATTTTTCTTTTCACTTGTCTAATGATTGAAATACCCTCTAAATTGCAATGTTTAAATATATGAAAATTTGGAGTCAAAATAACTTGGCGATCTAAGTTTTACCTGATTACACTTATACCTCAGCTTCACAGAACTGTTAGGCATGAAATTTCAAGATTTGGAATATTATCGCGTTCGGCGCTTGTACTAAATTGCTCTATTTCTTCATACGATAATGCTTGAATCAATAAAAGAAAGTAAATAAAAATATTTTGCCACCTTATTCTACATTTTTTGTTTTCACATCACATCTTTTTTGGTAGAAAGGACGTGAGAAAAAAAGAAAAAGAAATCTTCACAGTTACACTTACGTACATCAGATGTGCATTTAACTATCTGTGGCTCGGCGCCTCTGTTGTATTTTTTAAGAGTTTTATTAGTTCATCTTCAATAAATATGATTCAAAGCTTTTATGTTCCAATATAAATTCCAGAGAGTTATATTCCGTAGCAGGGCAAATCTTTTTGTAATCTCTCACATCGGTTGCTACGATGCATCGTAAATTATTCTCTTTAGTACGAAGAGATAAAAATAAATCTCCGAAAATTCGGGTTGGAAACCTCACAGAGAGAATTTCCGAGTACTCTTTCATTTCAGAAACAAAGGGAAAGATATTAGAAAGAAAAGTACATCAACGGTCATTTTGATTACGGCCGGTATGTTTTTTAGGGAAAACAAATATTTCTCTGAGCGTGTCACAGCAAGAAACATTGTAATACAAAATCGATTTCCGTATTCTTCTGCTAATTTTATTTACTGTAAAGCGTTTATTAGTTCTCAATCTTTAATAGATAGTGATCACTAGCATGGTTGTATAACTTTGATCTTTGCTGATTCCCATTTTGATCATAAATGAAAGCCATGTAATGCTTCAAAACAAGTTATGTTACATCTTATTCAAAATGGCATTAATATTATAAATATTGTATGTAAACAGTTTATGATTTTCAATACTTACCAAAAGTATGATTTTTCTCACCCCGAGTTTGATGGAAATCTCAAAATCGTTTGTATTTCGTTTCATAGATTCATTTTTGGTTTCCCCCAGACCTTTCCAAAACATTTCTGACTTCATCAGTAATTAGTTCCTTCTCTGAATTCTCGTTCTCGGAAGGCTCACACTTTTCTTTACAGTACTAACACGCCCGCGTTATTTTCAACTATGGCTATATGTAATATCATATGTTAGTATTGTATCAAATTTTTTCACTGAAATTTTTTTCCTTTGCTATTCATCGTTAATCAAGTACATCTTAAACTAACCTGTTTGTAATCTAAAGCCTGTCGTTAACCAATCTACTACTTTATTTTAAATTTTTTTCTGTCTGTTTATATTTTAGGCAGAAAAAGGGCAATGACTTTTTAATTTTCTCTCGTTCGAGCCAGAAAGAGATAATATTTATCTTGTAACCAACTGTTAAATGAGTTTTGACAATGCTATGACGCAAGGATTATAATTTTACTACTGAACTTACTAGTATGACATTCTTTTCATAAATTAGTTGCTCAACGAACGTAATATACTTTATCATATGTTTTTTATATGCAATATCGCTAAACTCGTCATTCGATTGTTTGCCACGTTAAGGAACAAAAGTTAGGGACGTTTTTACTGTGATAGTGTTTCCTTAGCTTCTGTTATGTTTTTGCAATGACGTTCATAAGTTTTGTTTCAATTGGCGGGTTATATTGGCGTGCATGCATAGCAACATTGAGGTCCCAGTTTGAATTCCGGCCTATATTAGTATTTTTGTTGTCATTTGCTAAACAAATATCTCATTGTAATTGGACAATGATGACTATTTATTGGGATGTTTGAAAATTTCTAAATGAAGGTATTTATATTTCTCCGAAGAAATTCTTGTAGTTCAACATTGTGGTATCTTATTTTGTCGTTTCAAAATACTTGGGAATATAGCTGCTACCAAGCTCAGCCTAAATTAGCTCTTCTTAGAACAGCGAAATTCCTATGAATTTTTAATGATGCATGTATATGTAAAATACCTTATTAGGACAAATCGCTTCGCTTTGAAACAACGTTTTCGCTAATGTTTTAAACTTCGTCCGCATTATTATTCCGCGCAGGTGAAAGCAATTTTCTCCTTCCCCATCCTCGTAATTAATCTCGGCGAATTTGATCCGCATCTTGAGTGACAAGATCCTGATCAGAGCCTAATGGTATTCAAGCGTTCCCAATTAATCCGCAGTCAAGACGCGCACAGAGTCTTTAATGGCCATATTGCTCACCTGTCGAGATCCAATCGCAATCTCTCCCTTTGTCCCAAATGTCAAACTCCCCGGCCGAAAAATGCCTCGGACGCCTCTTTCTTGTAGATGCAAATCGATCCAATTCGGAGAAGAGTAACCACAATATTGAAAGAGGGTAATTGATCAAAGATGTCCAAAGAACCAGTTATTACTCATCGCACGATAGCGGTCGAACACAAAGTGCCTTAGAATAAGTGCGGCTTTTATCGGGACGCACGTATATCGGAGGAGAGGCCCTCTTATTCCGATAAGAAACGCCCAAGCGCAGATTTAATTAATGGAGAGGACCCTTGGGCGCTCTTATTTTCGACGCGTCCCGAAAACGTTGAACCATTGCCTCGAGAGCCTCTTCATGATTTATCTGCCAGGTGGAAACGTTGTTATATCCCCTCATGCTCTTCCTTTTCGTCAATTCGGTCTAGGGTTTTGATCGCGGAGAAAAAATCACTTTGATGGTGTGGCGTGTGCTTAATGGCCATTCAGACAATCCCTTAGGAGTAAATGGGTTTCCGAATGCAGTTTTTGAGTCCGCGATGGGTGGGAAAGGAAATTGGCGGTGGTTCCGTGACGAGAAGATTGTTTTATTCTTTAATCGGGGTTTTCAATGTGAGGCTGTACCTCTCCGCTCATACATGCGATTGTTATTTTCGCAACGAGATGTATCGTGGGATATTTTATGTGAATTTTGGGGGAGAAAATTTTACGTTCGAAGACTTTATCGCAACGAGAGTTTTTAACTACAATGAACATCGCGTAATGATTTCCTGTATAATTTTCGAGGAAATTTGCAAAGGTTTTTTGAACCAGAAATGAACTTTTCATAGTAGAGCTTTTCATGGTAGAACTTTTCATAAATGGCCCTTAGATCCTTTCATGATCTTTCAGAACCCTCATGGTTTATGAAACATTCAAACTAATGAGAAATTCGCGGTTTTTCTTTCTGAGTGATACCTGATTATACATCCTACTTGAGATCGTTTCCTTTTTATTCCCATTTTTAAATACTAGAATTTCAATTTTTCCTCTTGTAACTACAGAGATACTTTTTTAAACTGTCACAATAAAAAATCTCTGTAAAAATTTTAAGGAAAACATTCCTTCAACAGGCTTTGATGTATACTAGATCTTCGTATATAGGTTTCTACGTACACTCCAGTCTTACAAACGGATGAGTGCACCATTAATTTTGAACAGTACTTTCTTATCCATTATTAGCGGTACAGATGTTCTAGGAATCATTCCACCGTAAAATCGCTCCCTTTTACGGGCTTTGTCGCGTTATTGGGAGCTAAACTTCGAAGAAACTCAGTCCTTCCCAACGTTAACTCTCATATCGAACTTTTTCTGCTGGTTTATCACCTTTTTCCTTCGTAAACAAGAAGAGGTGCACGTTTAGCCAATGTAGATGGTTGATTCTGCTTAGGTTGTTCGTTCAGAACGAGTTTTCTTCGGTCATCGAGACACCGTGGATAGTGTCAAATAGAGCTTTAAATTTTCAGCTCGGTCGCTTTATTGCTTCCTTTTTTTTACAAATAACCCACTATTGGGATAAGAACTGTAGAATGGGAAGAGATATCAAAAGGTGCAAAAAATGCACCAGGTTTCTTTCGTGCGTCACATTGAGATACTTGTCGAAATTACGATTCTATATTTGGACAGTATGAAAGCTAGTAAACATTTATTGGCCACATTATTTGCGGAAGATCTGTCTCCAGAAAAACATTTATTAAAGAAATTTATTGCTTCTTGAAGAACTCGGAAAATGTTGACTTTGCATCCGAGATCGCAGGTGAAGTAAACTGCTCTAAGGCGATCCCAAGCTTTGAATTCCTTTTACAATTCCTTAAATCTTGTTTTAGGTCACAGATTATTTACAGTATGTTACTTATAGCTTGTAGATTTATCGCGGATCTTTACTAAATTTTTTTAATGCTCTAAAGCATTACCATGAGTGTAGCATATCCTTTTCTTTGAGGATGGAGTTTAAAAAGAATACGGTTTCTTTTCAGGGACCGAAAACGCAGAGAAAATTGAAAAATGTATGGAAAGCTGTGAAATCTGGAAATCCAGGACCCTACTCCTGCACAAAAATGGCCGTAAATGGTGAGTGATGTTTCAGATCTCTTAATCTATATTTCCTTAATTTCAACGCAAACGATAATCAATTATTATAATTTCACATTTGATTGGAAATTCAAGAAATATTTTAGTGCATGTGCTTCTTTAATTATGAAATCCATAAAAGTACCTTAACATTATAAATTTATATTTATGTTTCCTTTTGATTATACAAGATACGATTGAAAATTTGCAGGTAAAGGTATCTGGGTACAATCTAAATACCTTTTACATGGCAGAAAAACAGGATTTTAAACCTGTTTTGTAAGTTTGGCATGTAGAATTTCTACAAACCAGGAAAATAGGAATGATTCTATTTCAAAATGTTTTGTTATATTTAAGTTAAGACGTTTCTTTGGTTATAAGTTATACATATCGTATCAAAACTGAACTTATGCTAAATTAATATAGTAAATACGACGCACTTTGATTCAATTAGGAACCGGTTTGGGTTTCCAAAATCCCGACGTTTTGAAACCTTGCGGAATCGGGAGCGGGAAACCGATATTTTCGAAATTTATCGGGACTCCTTGAAATAATCTCTTGAATTGATATTCCACAATCATTTTTTATAATTGCTAAAATTAAATTAGAGTAAATCCGTATTGAAAACAATATCGCTGTTAAAAGTCACCAGTGTGCATGGTTGTACCAAAATTGTTGAATATTCGGTGATTATTTCCTGAAATTGCTGCACCGTCTTTGACATTGAAATATTACTGTAAAATGAGTTAATGAGGATTACGAAACACAAAGATCGATTTTCATTCATAACTATAGATTAATTAATATTTAAAACATATCTTTCTGTATAAAATTTTAGATTTATTAGAGGAATTTCAATACTCCTAACAACTTCAATTATGGAGCTATATTTAGGGCTCTGGTAGAGCCTTAAAGCAATAAATTAATGACTAAGATGGGTTCGAGAGAAAAATCACTGGAATGGATAAATTAGGACTTATAAGAAAATAAGAAATAACCTTGAAACTTTATTTTAGACTCACGAAGATACATATTATCATGCGGTATTAAAGTTTACGTATATTGTGAATGATACCCTCTATAATATATAGGTACAATGACTACTAGTTTTTTATTTGACTCTTCGATTGACCCTTCTCGTCGATTCGCTATTTAATGATTTAATAGCAGAAGTCTCTTTCATGTTAACACCACACATTGTAACCTCAAGGAATGAATTTCGACAAAGCATAAGAAGATTTCCAAAATGAAAGTTTATCACGTAGGGATTCTTGTCATGCATCTTCATAAGAAAAGAATTTAACATCCGCCGTACAAGCTCGAATGAATGAATCAATTATAAATGGCTAAAACGGAGCTTTTATTTCCTCACCTATATCCGATCCACCTTTGGATCTGCGGCGGAAGTACCTTTTTTTCTCCTTAGCATACGAAGATACATCAGCTCATTAAATGCCGTGTTAATGGCGGAAGATGATTAGTAGGTTTTGCCTTCCTAATTGATATGATTGATCGAATGCTATTTTAAGAGGTTGAGCCTCTGTATATTGATCGTGAGAATGAAAAGAAGCGAGTGATCAGATGCTTGATTTATGTACGATGTCTTTCCTTGCGGATTTCTAAGATAAGTTTAGAAGTCTTAATTTAATTTTCATGAGACAGCTGATTTCTGCACGAATCATAACTTGTCTAACATGTTAAGCCTTTCGAAAGATGATGATGTTGAAACGGCGATAAATTGAGAAATATCTAGCGTCCTGTTATGCCGGAATTATCGTTGAGAAGATATCACGAAAGACTCGAGAAAAATTTGTCGATAACTTTTATGTCACAGCAAATGATAAGGAAATAGCAAAACATTGACTTGACTCAGTCGTTCGCTGACACAATCCGAGGTTTATGTCACTAAGAAGATGGAAGAAGTTGACAAGTGTTGCGGTAATAAAAAAGATTTAGACACAACACTTAAAATGAGAACTGAAGTTCATTGAATGTTGTACGTTTTTGAGAAGGAGAGGTGAGAAAACTTGAGAATAAAAAAGCATTAGATTTAGTATTTCTTAATATATTAACCCATGATATTGTTACATGTCAATATAGTATCACAACCTTATAATTGAATGTAAATATGTATAATTAGTTGTAATATAATTTCAAAAATTGATATTTATGTTGGATGATAGAGGCCTTCATATAGTGGAACTCCATAATCTGAAGAAAAACAGGAACAGTTTATTAGTATACTATATACAGGATCCACAAATTTATTTAACAAATTTTCAAACAAATAAATTTGTGGATCATGTATATATTAATGAACTGTTCCTGTTTTTATTCGAATTGATATTTATTTTTATAATTAAAATTTCAAGTTAAATCTTTTTTTCCTTCGTCAGTTTTCATTAACTCATTGCAATAAATTCAAATGAAAATGTAATTTTTTTGTAAAAATTTTTCATTCCTCTTTTTCCTTGGGATTTTTTCGAGCTGCGCTAAATACACGCGAAATTACTTTTCACCCTTTACCAAATATAAATTGAATTTTATCACTTTCGATGAAACCGGAATCTTTCAATGTATGTTTGCGAAGAGAAAGATTGATATCATACCTTTATATTTCTGTTACGTAAAAATGTCAAGAAAATCTTGGCCGAGCATTCTGTTATCTGCATTATTTCTTTTTGATGGAAATTTTCCACATAAAGATTTCAATAGATATATAAGCAGCATGTATTTTAGGAGACAGTAGTTATTCACTTACCAAACTAAGAGGAATAAATCAACTGAAATTAACATCTACATCTCAAAACATTTTCGAGAATGAGACGGGTCCAAGCTTTTCCACGTTGTCAGGAAATTGTTCTGAGATTGATCAGAGAAAGTTGCCTTTCCAACAAAAAATTCAATGCGTCGAAATGATCTAATAAATTGCGATTCCTCAAACTGATTATCAAATTTCCTTTATGGAAATAACCGAGGTTCCTTAAACGAAATCTCACGAGTTGGTCATCATTTCCAATCTTACAGATCTCAAAACATGCGAGATGCTACAGCCAAGGTGTTCGTGGTCGGGAAAGGAAAAAAATTAATCCCTTATTATGTAAATGGGTCTAAAAAAGGATTTTTCATCTCAGGAGTCGCTTTATTAATAGACGTTGCAATGCGATCTCCCTTTTTTGCCGGTTAACATCGGGCAGCTTTTTGCATTCTTAGAATCGTGAGCGCCTACCATAAATCAAGGCTACAATTAAAGATCGCCCAGAGGCCTTCTCTGAGCCGTGGGGCCGGTGTAGAGGTCTACTAGAGAGAATGATGTGTGCGTTGGAAGGGAAGTAATGATGTAATAAGTTAGCCCAAAGAGGTGTGGAGAGAGAGAAGGGTGGCGTGGTGGATTATCTCTTCCTCGAGAAACAGTGCTCAAGATGGATAAGTTTTATGATTGTTTTTGAAGAATTGACTCATTTTTACTCTCTCAAAATTATTTAACATGGGATAGTATGATACCAGATAGCTGCAAAGACAATATTTATCAGGATCTCTATGTTATCTAACGCCCCAAGATTCTGACGGTCGCCCGATACTTTTCTCATATTTTTTTAATATAGCTTGCTAATGTCTTAGAAGATTAAATTTTAGCTAAATTTTCGAGTGATAAGGCGTGATTGTCATTTAAACATGATATCTATTTGTGATAGTAATTTAATTAAAAAATTATCCGAGAATTCTGTCTTTAGTATTTATGTGATATAAGATCAGGATAATTCATTAAGCCTTAAGAATTTCGACCCGAAGATTTTGGTGCATTGCGTAGGATAGCTTGTACTGTTGGAGGTCCCGATATATTTCTTTTACTCTTTCATATATTTATCTGGTATACTTATGTCATAATTTAATTGGTAACATTAATTTTCTAATTAAGATCTATTTTAAAGGAAGAGTCCTGAGTACCTTTCCAAGTAATCGCAGAATTCATTTCATTTTGAACATTTGGCCATGACTGATTTAATTGAAACAGTAATTGAGGAGCTGCGAGTACTATTTATACGAATGGTGTACTCAAGTACATAGTGGCATTTCAGTTTTGATTCTGAGTGATATATTGTCGCATAAAAGGTACTATATGCTTATTCTCAGACCTCGAAGTTCTAAATCCTTCTTATTTTTAAAATTATGGTAAATTACGTTCTAATTTTTGCTTGCCTAAAAATATATAGAATTCATTCTCAAAATCTACGGAGGTTAATACGGTTAATGCATTTAGATATTTAGAATGCATTATCTGTTTAGTACCTAATGTTGTGTCTTATCTTTCGCGCATAATACTTACTTGCCTAAAGTTTTGGGTATGCGTCTTCAATTTGCCAGGTAAGGGTTTAGCAGAACGACATCTGATTGAATAAACAGGACGAAAAAAAACACAAATTCCTCCTTAACTTACTTCGCAACCGGTTTCACCAAACTTGTTGACACTAACAGGTGGCGCGTAAGAAACGCAAGGGAGTGTTTATTGGGAAAGGTGAATAATGGTGGGGGTTATATTTTGAAAGAGCCATACAGAGAAGAGGTTCTCATCTTTGACACTTACTTTCTGCGCAGTTCGAAGGTCGATTTTCCGACAAAGGATCACAAATCCCTTTAAACCCCGTAGGATTTCTTTTTCCTTTGCTCCACCTTGTTTTTGGCTTAATGTTTTGCTTCCTTTGTCTCGCTGAGAATTTTATATAGAGTTAATTCTTGCTATATTTTTAATTGCAATTTAATGATGGTTATTTTGAAAACCGCATGAAAATTTTTCATAAATGTCGTATCTTAAGTATTGATTTTTAGATAAATAATCATTTAATTTAAAGTAAAACAAGATTTACCTTCAAAATATCGCAAATTTTCGGAGGAAATATGATTAAAATATTCATTTGATTATAGATATATATGATTAAAAATATATTTGAGAAGGATAATAATTTAACAAGGTACTGTACAGGTCTTGATTAGTTTGCTAATCCGTTTCTTTATTTGAAAGGGCTAGCGACATCACCTCTATAACAGTCTGCACATTACATATTAGTGAGGCAAGCATGATCATGAGGATTGTAGATATATTGCTGGAAATATTCATAGTACATTAGTTTATCAGTAAGTGACGAAGAAAAACACTATTTGAGTGATACCCTCGTAATTTACTCGTAATTTTAGCAAGGAATTGACGTCAGGGAAACAACTGAATATATATACCTGAAATATGTCAACTTTTATCTCTCCTTACAATACCTGTTTTGATTCGAAATCAACGGGCCATATATTTATGAACACGCTATAACATTAATTCACTGTATACTCATGACTTGTCTGCTTCGAAAAGTTGTAATTATGTCCCACATTCACTCAACACATCCGGTAGTTGGTTTTCCTTGAATTATCGCGAGTATTCTATATCATTATTTATTTGTGGTAATTTTTGAAACACTCAATTTTCAAATGCATTATGTTTTGATGGATTTTAACGTTGTCAAGCCTCCATCGATCTCATTAGTATTCTGAAAGCACTTCGTTTATTTAACGTCGTTGGTTTTATCGGACGAATTATTAAAGAGAAGGGAAAATGAGAGATCTTCGAGCAACGCTTCCTCACGAAAATTATCCTCGGCTATATATATTAACGGATTTACACTGACAAATAAGTGAGCGTTCCCTGATTATCACGGGACTTCATCGCGAGAATTTGAATACGCAATCCACCTCCGGCGAAGAATGAGTCGATTCCGTTAATAAAACCCAATTTTTCATCGGAGTTAAAAAATCCACCTTCAGCGTCGCTCATCGCGTGGAAGACTTGTGACTCGAGGGGATGCTGCTAAAAAATGTTCCATGTAAATCAGAGGTGGCGAGTATTTCTGGGACTTTTCCCCCCCAATCTATCGCCGGGGACCCTTTAGGTGAATTGATGATCCCGAACGGCTGTGGGATATTTTGGAAAAGCTCGAGTAAGCGGAAGCTGGAAATCATTCATTTAGTATCTGTTCGCTACCATTTCGGTAGGCTCGTGTATCGTACCTCTCATCTATCTCCATTAAAAGCCATTCTTTTTTATCTACCTCGTCTCCATCATTCAGGCCTTTCCGAATTCTCTCCCTTTCCCCTCCTATACCTGATTTACCCTCCAACCTTTACATTCACTTGGGACTGGCCATCGGCGTGCCACCTCGGCGTCCTTCCTCCGAGTATATTCTCTCCCCAAATCGCCCGTGCCATTTATTTTTGCTGGAAGGAGCTCAGAGATTGAAAGTGTCGGCGAAAACGAGCAATTCCGATTCAATGCCCGGCGAATTTATTAGCCTTTGATAGAGGAGGGAAAAACTCGCTTTCCCTCGTTTTGTCGTGTTGATTTGTTGGGGTTGCGGTCCCAAATTAATTTGCCATTCTGAGAGAGAAACCGCTTTTATTTTCCCCTAATTTTACCGTTCGATTGGTGTAATCACTCAGAGTGGACTTTGTGACCTTCCGTGGTGCTTATTCAAGGGCAATTTGACCTTGTCACGTTATCAGAAATGGGAAGAGTGGTTATTTTCATTGGTTGCATAAGCGTTACATAAGGATCGTAGCAAGAGTCTAATCTGATGTCGAAGGTTGAAGTCCAAAAAAAAAGAAAATTAGCGAACAATTTTAACTTCTTTGCGTTATATATTTTGCTCCTAGATTCCCAAAATTGTCGAGACTATAAATTTGGTATGACAATGAAATATTTAATTAAACTATCATACTACTTAAGGCGAAGATTAGTTTCCTGCACATTCATTTCAATAAAATGGTCAATATGTAATACTCCTCAATATTTTGCGATGAATCCAATAATTAACTAAAAATATAGGGGTAAAATAAATTATTCCTTAATTACGATAATTATGTAAAAATGCGGTGATAAGAATATGCTATTATATTTTAGTTAAAAAGTTAAAAATAATAATTCATAATAATTATCAAGTATTTCTACGAGTGACTTACTGTAAAATAGTCAGAGATTCTTTCCATTTGCGATAAGTTTTCTCAACATGGAATCGTCAAAATTAAATATCGAAGAATCCAGTAGATGCTCTGTAACTAAGGATTGCTTAGTTTTTATTAATAATTCTGTTTTATGTATCAAGCTAAAATTTTATTCTCATGAAAAGAATAATAAGAAAAAGAAATACAAGAAAAATATAAATAATAAGAAAAAGATTGTTTAGAAAAAGCGATAACAAAATTTCGATAAAATTATAAACGTGCTTATTTATCATATTCTGCGTCAACATAAATGTCTTAACGAGGGTAATCGGTAGCAATAAAGCTCCTTGAAATTCCTTTGGATTAGGTTGATTATCGGCTCGCCCTTGCTTAAATAATGCATGCTAAAGGGAGGTCTCGTTCACGCTATCCTTCCCACGCATGTAAATTTTGGAACCTTACACCCACTTATCCCATGCATGATTTAGAGGCCACCGAGAATGTTGTATCTTATATAGTATTGCACCAGATCCGGAAGGACAGCAAGAGAAAATTGGTGGCAT
Source organism: Pachydiplax longipennis (assembly GCA_036926295.1). Lineage (NCBI taxonomy): Eukaryota > Metazoa > Arthropoda > Insecta > Odonata > Libellulidae > Pachydiplax > Pachydiplax longipennis. The sequence goes on along the minus strand of JAVFKF010000001.1, from coordinate 15,338,876 downwards.
GTCTCCAATTCTCGTTCCAATATCTGAATGTCCTCAGATGAAGTTCGGCAGGGTATACTTTTCATATTATTTTGCGATAACCAAGAGAAATCGAATTAATACTACTAAATAATTTAATAATGATAAGTAATGCACCAATAAGCAAGGTCAATTATCTACAAGAAGATACATTAGAAGTGGAATAGATTACTAAGCAAAGGGAATTGAATACTTAATACTTCGTGATTTAAGATAGCAAGCAATATTCAAACAAAAAGTATACTAAATTCAGAGAATGCCAAAAATGAATATTTCGAGGGCAAATATAAAAATTTTCGTGTTAGTAGTAAGTTTTAATTCATAATTCTGAAATCAAGTATCATGAGTAATATCTTGCGAAAAACTCCTAGATAGAGTATTTACAGATGAGATTTTTTGGAATGCCGGGAGGTTATCATAAAATTATGAATTCTATTATCAGATAATGCAAATACTTCATCAACTACGTACTGAACCATCAAAAATTTATTTATTAAACTCAAAGTTTTAGTCCACATGATAATATGGTTATATTCGTGTGTAGATAATTTAATTAATCGAAACTTCCTGGTAAGAATAAGTACACATTAAAAAATATTCAGCCCCTCCTATAAGATTTAATTCGAATCGTTCGTCATCTTCAGGTATTATAAACTCACGAAGTTGATGAAACCGGTCGAATTATTCCTTCTTGTTGAGTTTACTAAGCTTATATCCAAGATTTATCGTAGTGTATGTTTGAAACCAAAATGCATGCTGATTTAAAAGAGTTTCACATTTTAAGGTTTGGGATAACTTTGAAAAATAATGGGAGACATCATCCCATATAATTTTAACAAGTTAGTTTTTCTTTAATAAAATCGGTCTCATACTAAAGGTATGTAACTCTCATACTATGAATTACGATGAATGATTTCCTCTAAAACTCACGCAGTTAAAAAAATTATAATGGACGAAAAGTTTACTCACCTATATATTACATAAATTACATTTAGAACATATTAGATACTTACATATAAGAGACATCTTTGCTGTGTATTAATTATTTAGGTTATGAAAGGATCGGGAAGTGTGTTCACAATACACCTTGAAACCCTTGAGACCTTGAAAAAATAAAAATTTAGGGATTTATAGCCTACTGTTCGAACGGAAAATTTTTTCCGCAATTTTGTCTTTTCATTTTTCTTCACATTTCGGAGGCTAAGGAATCCGCGCCTCGATCGCGCTTCAAGGACTCCGAGTCAAACCTTTAAAACTCTAATAGTTCACCCCTTCTCCCTCTCCTTGGATCGAAAAATTTACCAATATTCGAACGTAAATCGGAAGAAAATCGGATGCCCCAAGTTGGGCAGGTATGAAAGAGGGCGTTACCGGAGGTGGGCAGATCGGCACATAGAGTATGAAGAGAGCAACTCAAGGCAAACTGGGAGGAGGCGAAAGGAGGCTGCCGATGCGAAGCCGAGGAAGTCAGAGAAGTTAGATAACGAATGGTCAACGGGGCAAAAAAGACCATCTTTCTCTCCTCTTGGGACACTTCTATTCTGCATATTTCAGCGAAGCGTCCCCTACTCGGGCGAGGGAGAAGAATTCTAAATCACAGATAACGCAAGAACTAGGATTATAATTTAGCGTTGAATTTATCGCCCAACGGATTTGGGGAAGGCTGGTTCTGTTTTACTTATTTCCCGTGTGTTCCAACTTTGATGCGCAGTTGCTCCGTGAGTTACGCCGAATGGCCAGGGCCGTCCTGACACACCATCCAAGGACCAAATTTTCTTGATTGGTTTTTCCGGTGGTTTCTGGGTTGGTTGTTCTTCATGGAAAACTTCATTGTTATAACGGAATTAATTGATGGTATGGTGATTATACGGATAAGTATAGGGCTTGTGTATACAACGTTGAAAGAAATGTTTACAAAGGGCTTATACATATTCTAGTGTGACTTACTTATTAATTTAGGGGGTATTGTTATCGTTAAGGCTTGAAAATTTCTCGTGATATACGAATTCCATCTGTTCCATCTGCCTATCTGTTCTTTTATCCAAGTATCGCTGTGAGGATCTCTAATATCCCATATGCGATTTAATCCACCCATCTGACTTGTAGCCTTCCTCGGTTCCAGTATATCTAAAGGTCATCTGTTTTCTTTTTTGAGCAGGGGTGGATTTAAGCTCTCAGAGGCCCTATGCGCAAAAATCTGACCGAAGCCCCCTCTTTGAATTAAGATTGCTAAAATTCGATTTTATTGATAGAATACAGGCCATAGAAAATTCAGTAGCTTCACTACGCCGAGAAAAACATTGCATTTTAAGCAGTATTTCCATAAATGGACAAATAGTGGCATTAATTATGAGGAATTTTATGCGAATATGTTATGTAGACTCAGTATAAAATTCTTTCCTCGAGCGAAAAACAAGTATCCGTGAATAGGTCGTACCTCTAAAAATTCGAACAAAAATGTTCGTTATGGAGAGTTCATAAACGCAATCTTATCGAGACCCTCAAATTGATGAGGCCATCAGCTAGCGTCTATTACACCTTATCATATATCCGACCCCCTCAATGTGCAATATTACTTTCTTATAATAAGTTGACTATATAGGTTAGATCTCACTTCAAGACAAAGTCAAGTTATGGTATATAGAATTAATGATAATTTGTCCGCCTTCATGGCATCGATTCTTGTCCTTCTATCCTCAACTATCTCATGGGAATCGCTCCTCTACCTTTCATTCATTGTCAGTAGAGAATATCTTATCGAAAGAAGGGAAAACAAATTAATAGAAAGTTCTATTTTCCTCACAAGCTCTAAGGTTATCGGCGGAGGTGTACGTATTCTAAAGGGTACTGTTTCTAAATGCACTTAATTACCGTGAAACAGCTGCATTCACGACCGTTGGCGATCTGTTTCAACCAATAAACTGTTTCAGGCATAGATTGTTGGCGATGAATAGATCCATTCTTTGGAGCATTTCCACCATTTCTTTTCCCTCGTGGTATAATGGAAACTTGCTCACGCGTGGCATTAATTGCTTTGTGAGACACAGTTATCTTTTAGCTTCTTGCGAAGATTAGTTTGTTTTCTGAAAACTTAAGGAGTCCTTCTAGGTAATATTTAGATTAATGTGGAAACGTGTACTGTTATTGAAGTTACCTATGGCATATATTTATATAAGGCAGAATGGAATTGAATTAAACGATTACAGGCAAACACGAGGTTTATATCCATTAATTTCAAATATTTTGATACTAATAATAATAATAAGAAGTTAGAATAAGTTATTTTAAGTGGTGACATAGTGCACAAAACGAAGGTTTGGAATTTCGGCCACCATTTCTGTCATCAATAGTTAACAGGTGTAGAATTGTCTAAAATATCGGAGAATTCGGAAAATTCATGGAAACGGGAGATTAGAACAGAAAAAATCGAAATATGAGGTTTAAAATATATTGCATAGTACGATTATAACTATAAATTATTGATCAAGGAAATGAGAGAAGTTTCTAAAATGAGAAGAGGTGGAATTCGCTTGATATGTCGAAAAAATATCTCCTAGAAAAATTATGATGCTACCCAAGACAATAGATTTGGAGATAAATTATCGTGTTCTTTCAATAAACAAGTTGGCCGAGACCCCTATATGAATATATCCTCGTCTCCATAATAAAAATGTTATTAGTCCTTGTAAATTATGAAAATTTTATTATGAAGAGGCTATTAAGGATCACAACATGCTCTCGCTGCTCCGTAATGTTCTCCATTTTGAGTTATCATAATAATAATAATCGTCTTCATTTGGGCGAGATTAAGACAAACTCTCCTCTTCCATATAACTCATAAATATCATAGGTTTATTGAAAGAACAGTTTAAATCTTGGAATCAAAGAAAAGAGAGGAATTAAAAATAATTTTATGTAATTATTTTCCGAATTTTAAATATTTATTTCGAACTCATTTGCTTTGCTATGTATATGCTTTTATATCCGATCATAAATTCATGAACAACAGAAATCTGCAATAAAGTACACTAATATTTTATTAAGTAAATAAATTATTGGTGTCCGAAAAGAAAATAGAACACATTTTCCTGGAAAATCCTCGTCATCGAGCATACAAATAGATTAGGATTTCTTTTGCGCGGAATGTGTTTAAATGATTCGTTCTGTTCGAATCTCCTATGGTACGAGTACTTATCTTATTTTTGACTAATTGGCTAATTGTTTATTGTTGTATGTTATCGTTAATCGTTAATAAATCTTATATAACATTTATTAACGATTATTCGTGTTCTTATGCCGGAATTGGTGCACAAGATAGCCTTTTTGTCAGATACCGGCAAAAACGCCAGGAGTGTGTTGATAATTCAGCTTCGTTTCTAGCGGAAGCCGTTTATTTTGATTTGGCAGAGAGTTTATATGATGGAAGTCGTGCACACTCAAAATCGCGTATGTGACCAATTAAGGAGTAATTAGCGCCCACCGGCCTTGGGAACCGCCCTGTTCTATCCTCCGTTCCTCCAGCGCCATCACCCATTACTCCGCTGCAACTCCGTTCGAATCATTCTCCGCCGGAAAAGGCAGCTCATGCGAACCGCGCTTTTTCGCGGACACCGCGGACGAGAAAAGCAATCTGAATCTTCGAAAAAGCTACTGAAACTTGGCTCTAAGACATGCGGAACCTAACGAGAGCGAAGGCTAACAGGCGAGCTTTTTCAACACGTCATCCCATCACCGCCTAGCACCGCCTCACCTAAGACAATAAGGAAGAATCGATTAGAGATCTCCGCTTGTAGACATTCAACTTTTTCCCCCTCCGCCACTTTCTCTCCCTCTCACTATCCATTTCTTCCATTTCCCATACGTCAACTGCGCTCTTCCTCACCTACCTGACGTCACCTTGCCGTCCCAGCAGCCAATGAAGACCGCACTGATTTACTTCGAACATGCCGCTCCTGGCGGCTCCATTGAAATTTCGCCTGTCCTGTACGTATGTTGGTGTCTGTTGCCTATAGGCCTCTTGTGGGAACCCTCATGTCCGGGGAGTTTGATAGCAAGACAGCAAACCTGAGAGGGTGTTGCGTGTGGCAGTAATGATGTTTCCAGAGATTCGTAAGCTGTAGCAAGACTTTCTTGGGTGACCAGGAGTAAGGATTCCATCTGGATTTGGCTCGTTTTTTGCCATTGCGTGTTTTGGAGTTATGAATTCTTCGCGGGGATCTCGAGCCTCGATTTCAGCCGAGTCACTGCTTCTGCGCCTGTGATTCCAACGCATTCGTAGCAAAATGGCGCTCAGATGGACGGGCTATTTGGATATCGGGTGAGTTGGCAATTTCTGCGTTCCAGCTCTTGGATATCACTGTCATCAAAGCAGATGGACAAGAAAATCTAATCCTATAAGCTACTTAACACGGAATGGAATTTTCATTGTTTTGGTGCAAGAAGGTAGCCTCTGGTCTCTGGAACTTCTTGCATCTGGTCGTCAGTTCGCGAATGGTGAGATTAATACAGGTTTGATAGGGACTAAATGGATGTAGCAGACATTCCTGAGAGTTTTTAGCTCCATTTTGCAATTTTTAGTTTCAACATTTATCTACGAAAGTATATTAATTGATTGTTTCGCTTGGCCCTTCATTTCGTCCTTATCAAAATATCGTTCAGATCAAATTCGTTACTGTTTTTGTTTCATGCTCTTAGAAATAAATGCAGATAAACTTATCGCGCATTAACTCTGCGTAATTTTAAAACGCATCTTATTGCGCAGTTACGAACGAATGACGCCATTCTGTATTTTCACAATATCTCCTCGAGTCAAGACCTTTCTACGTTTACTCCCGAAAAATCTCAATTGCATTAAGTACATTACATTATGACAGAGTTTGATATACCTTTAATTTTTGGAGGAATCCAAAGCATCCTTCATTCCTTCTTTTTTTATACAAAATTTTTCTGTTGCTATTTTATATTTTCCGTATATGTTTTACGGAAAATTGGAGTAGATTAATCCATTAATCTAACGCTTTTGATTATTTGCTATAAAATTGGTACTTTTGCTTTCCTATTCGCTTTTACTGTTCTTTTTAATGGAGTTAAAATTTAAAATCACTTTATGATAAAATAATTCTTACGAAACAATTTCGTTTCTACTATCAAATTATTTTACTGTAATAATGATAGATGGATTCATTCAGTCAGTAAACTAGATTCTGATTGTGATTGTATCCATGTTAACTCATAAAGGAGGGAGAAAGAAGATAACGACAGTAATCATGGTAAGTGATTAAGTTAAAAAAGCATATTTCATATTATAAGCATTAAGGAAGAAAAATTCCTAGAGTTAAGTCTCTGAAAGTTTTAATATTTCATATACTAAAAGGTATTATGCATATCGTTTGATTGTGAGGATTATTTTATAAAACTTACACTTTTGATAAATTTTTGCAGATATTTTGTAACATTCAACCGTTTTCATTTTATATTTTGGAAATTAGATATACGTACATTTTACATACAAGCACATAAAAATATACAGGCAACATCTCCCCAACTAATGAAGACACATCAAAGAAAATTAATGTAGGGAAAAGCCATGTGCAAGGGAAAGAAACTAGCTTCTGCATCTTAATTATACAATTGAGGAATATAACAATCCAAAGGTATAATTGAGTGATATCATGTGAAGTTATAATTATGGAAACTCCCCAAAGAAATCCTTTCGAAAAGGACTATGTAAAAGACAGTGTTATTTGGTACAAGGTTGTGATTAACAGAAGATGATCCTAAGTATAAGAAGTACCTTAATAATACAATTTCCCTATTGTTAATTTCCATCAGGTGGTGTTTTTCATTTCTGGAAACTATTTTCCCTCAAGAGAGGAATATTTTAAAAAGCCAGCGGTTGTGATGAGAATATTTAACCCATTGCTTGATGCATTGAGCAATAATTGAATAATTCATAACCACAAGTTCCTTCTCTAAATAGTTCTTACTCGTAATTGAAACTGATTAACATGCTTTTTGACTATTTGGAAAAACCTATCTCTTAAGTATAGGATTGTGGGGATTATAAGCAGTAACAAAAAATGAGTTTCATGGGTGGAATGAATTTATTCGCTTATCCCGCGTTTTTTCGTTTTTTCTAGTCATTTGAAAATGATTATATCTTCATTAATGATGATATATGCAAGAATTTATCATCATTTTCATTAGAGTCAAAGGAAAGTTGCTCGGATTGTCCCATAGCATACAAATGTTTCTGTTGCAATTCAGCTGTGGGCAACAATGATTGCTCAGTTTTAAAGAGATAATTAGTCATATAAAAGGTCAGATCAAGGGGGATAAAGGAACAATTTCGAAGGTGAATTTTGATCAATCATTTTTCATTGGAAAGAATAGATTACCATGACTATGGGTATAAGTTCAAACAGTGAGGAACAAAGTGCCAAGTTAATATTTTCTTATCTCTAGCGCACACCAGGTGGTTTCAAAGTTGATTCTTATTGTATGTAAAAGAGAAATATTTTTAATTACTATCTACATCCATGAGCTTGTGATGATCAGTCCTTTGGGATGATTTTTTCCCACTTCAGTTTGGACGAATATAAGGGGACCACCATGAAGTCAGCGAGGGAATCCTTAATGAGCTCGCTTTATCTGAACAACTTCCAATTTTCCACTCCGCCTTCAAATGTCAGTTCGACTTGGAATGGAGCCATTTTCTCACGTTTATATTAGGAACGGTGGCCAAACGGAAAGCAACGTAACTTTCATCTCATGAGGCTCAATTTCAGCTTGTTGGATAACTTTGAAGTCGTTATATCATACTGGCACTTCTCATTTAAGTAGATAAGTAGCAGCTGCGATGGCGATACTCTGGTTTCTTAGCCTCATCTAATTTTCGAGGATGAGAATCAATGCATATTAAATCGCTAGTTTAGTACGGTTGCTGTTTATAATAGTACTGAAGTACCATTTTTTTACCGCACTGAAACCTGTGTCTGGATTTTAAATGGAAAAAAGTTCTAGATGCTGATACAAAGAGATTGAATGATTAGCAACTGGAGAGCATTTTTAATTCCTATTTATAGAATACAGGAAATTGAATTGTGAGATGCGTTTCAGTTGTCAAATGTAGAAGAGTTTATAATTTACAATTACAGAAATCCTATTATACTACAAGTGGTTTTTGAAATGGAATTTCAAAGTGACTTTTTAAAGTTAATGTTCTTCTATTCGCTTTATTTGATGAAATATCGTTCTCTTATAAGCGAATCGGCCATGAGCCATCAACCCTTTTGTTCGAAACTCTTCGCACCTTTTAATCTCTATAAACCTCTTCAGCTACATGCTTGACTTTCATTGAAAATGTTTTTTCTTTAATGTCATAAGTAATGAAATTCACGCAAGCACATTCCAAATGAATGCTCAAGGGAATCAACTTTTGGGTTTCATTTTCATTTCGATAACTCATCCATTTAAATATCTTTTACCGAACTTACTCAAAAGAGACTTCATACGCGTCTACAATATTATCTAGAATTTATAGTCGCTCTATTTTATTGCACTTGAATTCAGTTGTGATATGTAGAGGCCTGAAAATACATATTTTGGCATATAGTATATTCTATATTCTCTGAATCTTCATGGTATGCTTGTGAATATGATAATCAACCCTTGAATTAGAAAGGGGAGCATGATGCTAAACCTTGATATTAAGTTTGAAAAAAAAAAACGATTGGAAGTTGTGCTTTCACTTTTTCCCTTTCCATCCCCTTTCAGCCTTTATAAAGCCTTTTCAAAACACATACTCTTAGAATTGTTGCCATAAATCTTTGCAGAACTATTCATCTGTTTCATCAGCTACGATCCATGAAATATTGACATCGAGTTTTTCAGTCAGTTGCTGCTAATGTTTTAATTACTGAAGTCATAGAAAGCCTAAGCTTATAATCAATGAATTTCCTCATAAAAGGGAATCATCAAATCACTTAAATGCAGTATGGAATTTTCTTGGATTCCTTATATTCAGGAGTAGGCGCCAGCTTTTGCATTAAAAACTATTTATAATTTTAATTTGCTACCTAGCAGTTGCCGTAGCTTTTCATTTTGTGTAGAGAAATAAATTGATTTTGTAAATGTTAGAATTATAAGCACTGCTGATAGGAATTTTCAATTTGCAGCGTGGAAATTCAGAATGGAAATTGTTAATGCACGTAAATTTAAGTCTTAAGGCTATGGGGGACAAATGAAAGAGCGTTAACCAAAATTTCTGGTGTAACAGGAGTACCTCCAGATGAGTCACTGCAATTACTCTCGAGTGTTTATCATCCAGAGAGATTGCTGGACAAAGATTCCTAGTATGGTATCCTGAAGAGAGAACATGGGTGGTCTGAAAAGTTTCCGGCCTTTCGCCATTTCTCGACATGTTTTCTGAAAATTTTCTGAAGATTTCTGAAAAATCTGGGGTCGGAAACTTTTCAGACCACCCTTTTCCATTTCAATGGGGTTAGGGAATGGGAATATCCCTATATCGTCCCTATACAATCAACTACAACTTAACATTAGTTAGTTATACTGAATTTCAAAACAGGAAGGTTATCTCTCAATTTTTTCCTCCTTATGAATTTTGGACCATTTTACTTTTCCGTTTCGAGTACATACTTAAAAGTTACTCACTACTATTTTATATTTATGTTTTCAGCAAGTAGTCGATCTCCGCTCTTTGAATAGTTCCGGTGTATCTGATACCTATATTATAGTGCATTTTCCTTATTAACACTTCATGCTCATCGGACTGTGTAAGTTAGATAAGCAATTGAGGGTTATCATATTTTGTTATCATATTTTGGGAGAGGTTGAGGAATTGAGCGAGCTACTTACATGTGTTTCAGAAATGTGTATCTTCAATGTATCTTCTGATAAATGTCATTAAGTGTGAATTGTTCACAATTCATGTAAATTCAGTGATCCTCTTTGTAAGTCTAAGGCCATTCATGCAATAAATATAAATCATACTGTAGTATTTGCATTTGAGTACTTTAATTGTATTAGAACAGAAGATGTAATGAGAATAACTGGCGAAAATTGCTAAATTTATATTACTAAGCAGAAGATACGAATTCAGTCATCGTCACTTCATTTATATATCAGGCCTATTGCAAATCTTTAAATTATATTTCAGCGATATTTACGTATACCGCAAATATTCATAGTGTAACAGAGAGAGATTTCAAAAGCGAGGCCTTAGGAAAGTTGTTATCTCTGTATGATGTAAAATGGAATGGATCCTGGAATCTTTCATTTCAATAGGAAGTGTTGAAAAATCGAACAAAGAGTGTTGAAGACGTGAATGGGAGATATAGGGTAAACGGAGATGATCTGCTAAGGAGCGTCCTTTATGTAGGCCTCCGAGCAATTCATGTGCAATACCTGCCGCATATTTGCCCCTTCTCTTCTGAAGCATTAATGCAATGATTGGCACAGAAGATCGACCTTCGCTTACCGATTCCCTCTCTCCTCTATCTCTCTCTTCATCTTTCTCTGCAGCCAATACGGCATCACACTTATAATCGACCAGAGAAAGAGATCACGTATTGATTCAATCGTAGCTATTACAGAGGGAAAGATAGTTCACCAGTATAGCTACCTTATTTCTGAATTCTTCATCGCGAACATCATCCACTATGGTTAGTACGTTAATGGATAATCAGCTTTGTTAACAATGGTTAGATACCCCTGTAGAGAAATATTTTAAACGTTCGCAAGTTACCATAATTCAACCTGATTTTCTATCCGTTTATAACACTCGTGTTCAAAGCATAGTCTTGGGTTTTATTTTATGAAAGTTTCTTCAAATAGTTGATTTTTTTCTTCTAGCAGAATTCTTCCTTTAAAAAACCTTGTAAGGTCCACGATGAATCATTTAGATACTATACTGTACACTGTGACATACTTAGGCTACCTATGCTGTCTTCATTGTAATTTCCGTTTCAACTGGTACGCAAAAATATACTTATTTATTTGACCTTTAGAATTAAGTAACGGAAGTTCCTATTGCGCATGCAAGATTTTTAATTAGAGAAATACAAGGTTAAACTTTTCGGTTAGAGAGTCCTTACTGTTTCATTACGAATAGGTATATATCTCTTTCTTATTTTTAAGTAATCAAAACTGTGACAAGAAGGATATGCAGGAAAGCTATTAGCGAAATCAATCTGAATTCAAGTACACAATAGTGTCGAAAGACTCTGGTAAAGAATGTGGAGAGCTCTCATTGTAAGAAAATATCCGTTTTCTATTAATTAGGAATGTTGTGGAAAGAAAATGCATCTGGAAAGGATCCAATTAATTCAAAATGAAATTGAGAAAATTCTAGAAACATTCTTCCACATATAAGACTATAGTCGGATATAAACGTACTGAAATTATGTAATTCCTAAACAAATATCACTCATTTTCCTTCTACCACTTAAAACAATCAACAATCATAGAAAATAAATGCCATAAATAACTAAAATTGACAAAATTGGCACCGCTGCGGAATGTGGGCTTCTCTATTGGATCTTTGTGCATAAAAGTATCACTGGTGCACATCAAATATCCCCAAGTATTTTAATATAATTATGTATGTGAATAAATGATTTGATTGATTTTGTACTTAGATTAAACTAGCATAATTCATTCTTCGGAAAATAATCAACGAATGTCTCCTTTATTATTAAAAGTTTCATAGTATGATATTCGATTCTTATTCCAAGTTGGCACGGAAGAAGTTTTGAAGGAAATTACTGGATCTACAAACTAAGTCTCACAAACAGTACATTTGCATGATTTAAGAAATTATAGAACCAAAAGAGTACTTTATTGTTGATTTAAAGTTTGTTTTAGGTAATATAGCTCATTCATATAAGGTATGATGCTAAGGAGAATCCTCGAACGTGCTTAGATACATTTTTCTCAAGGTAATAACAAAATACTTTTATATACTTTCGTATATCATTGCTGCTGGGGAAAATATCTCATTAATGGGGAGAAAATCGATTCGAACTGATTAAAATCAAAGGGTCGATTGCTAAGAGAGAACTATTGGAACTGTTAAATATCTAAGGTACGCAGCTCTTAGAAATCAAGGACAGTGCGCCGCGAGTTGTGGCTGAACAAGGCCATTTATAGGATCTGATGCTTCGGCAAAAAGTTACCAAGGAAGAGAAAGCGCCGGTAGAGTTCAAGATTCAGGTATTCAAGCGTCATCAAGTTGCAGATGCTTCCAATGTTCCAAAATCTAATCTTAACTTTGTTTCTGCCAATTGCTTTTGTCTACTATATTTACACCAATGGGTAGAGCAAAATTTAATAAAAACGAGGTACCCATTATATTGTTATAATGAGCTGAAAACAGTGTTTTGTAGTTTTGAATGTTTATATTTATTTTTGTTTTTGGTTGGTTTTAAATGGTGTATACATGGTTCGGCCAGAATACCTGGAGTTTATATTTATAATGACCTTATCGATAAAAGATTTTTACACTAGGTTCACTAAGCTTGGGAATTCTGGAAATGTTCTCAGAATCGGTAATTCCGTCTTATTCTCTGGGTAAGAACAATCACTTTACTCAAAATATTTCCAATAGTATAATTTTTTGTTCATGAGTTTTACGCCACTGTGAGGTAGATAATTAATTCTGGAAACCACAATTAGGTACCTCTAATTCCATAACGTAGATTAGAAGATCACTGACAGGTACATACGTTCTATAGTACAACGTATCCCGGAACTGGAATAGAGAAATCGAAAGGGAATTGCCTTATCAGACGAAAAATATAACTACGGTTCTCTTGAAGAATCGTATATGTAACAGACGCACATAACACAAATTCTTAATCACATTTCCCTTCTACCGATAATTATACCGATGGATTATAATCTATGGTATTTATTCTCCCTCAATGTAAAATTTCAGAAGATAAAAATTGAAGCTGATGAATTTTTAGGTACATAATTTTCACTCGAAAGAAAGAAATAAAAATATTTAAGAAAGGAAGTTCAAAAGGGTACTTAACTCCTAAGAAAGGGATTAAATGAACAAATAAACCATGATGGTGTAAATTTTGTTTCCTGGATAACATTTTGGTCTCCCCCACGGAGAGATATTACAAGTTAACTAGAAGACCAGATTCTGCGTAACTTAATCATCTGGCGGATGATTCTCCTCTAAAATAGAATGAAAAGGAATCGACTCGATTTTCGAACTTACTCGGTACGAGATGTGAATCAGTGACTTGACGTCTGCAACTTCTCAAAATAAACGGTTTTTCTCTCATCCCAATCCGCACTTAATACATGAAAGTAATTGGGTCAAGCTTTTTAACCTCATGGAGCATATTGTAACCATTCGCGGACGAATTTTGTATAAGGTTTTCATTGAGAATCAATTGTAATATTGGTTATAAAACTGAGGAAAACCTCCATTCTGGGTACTTTTTCCAACCATTATCCCCGCTCTTCGCCACAAGCCTCTGCTAACCAACATCAACTGATGGATGCACACAACTATTTGATTACAAGTTTCTTATGTGTTGCAGATTAGAATGGGGTTGATACTGTCATTAAAATACCGAGAGATGTGGAGGTATAAAAAGCGTAACAGCCGTCATTTTCCATAGCGATGCGTGATGCCGCATACCGACGTTATTATATCTTAGCAGGGAAACTTTTGCTGAAAATTATCTCTCAGCGATGACGTCGTGAATGGCTAGGATTATTTTCAGCGTCTATTCAAGGACTCGCTGCAGAGAGTCGGTTTTTAATGCACTTAAATGTGAATTAAACGGTCATGTTTGCTTAATGCATAAAAACATTAACGTGGTCGCGGATGAGGGAAGAAACACGCCGCATGTTCCGGAACATAGCGATTTGCTCGTCAAAGAGAACTGCGAGGAAACCAGCATTTATTTAAGTTATTAAATAAGAATGTGACAAGCAAGAAACGCCATTACGTAATAAAAGTCCCATGATATCTTAATCGTGTACTTGAAGACCAGGTTGACGAAGAATGGGAGGCTGCGTTTCGATATGATTTTATGAGCAGTTGAGATTTCCTCGCAAGAAATTGTTTCCTTTATTAATATACTTATACGAAAAGAAGCCTACAGGCATCACCATAATTAAGGAATGAACGCGGATGACATTTCTCTGTGTTAATTGCTACGATAATGCTCACTTTTTACTAGATATCTATTTCAGTTTCCTGTTCTCGAGAAAAAGTTAGGATTTTTCCCTCTTCATGATAAACTTTGCAACTTTTGAAATTATCAGTGGAAATAATTGACATTCAAATGGATTTTACTAAGGATTCTTTGATTCCCACTCAACTTAAGTCTCATTCAATAATCATGTTAAGAATTTATAATTATATATTTAGAGTTCTTATTCTGAAAGAATGAAAAAATTCAATGATTCTTCGACTCTTAGACCGAATATTTTAAATGAATTTTCATTTAAACTACTTAAAGGTGAACATAAGCTTCACATTTTAGTCTATTTTCCTTGCATAGTTTTAAGCTGTACGTATGAGATTGACCCTTTTCGACTTTGGTTTTAGATTACTACAAAAAAATTAATTAATGAATTAAAAATTCTGAGAAAATTCTTTTGCTAAAGGTCACCTATTAATATTCTCATTCTAAGTTGATTACTCTCTGGGTGATATCCATGCACATAAAATTGAATTTGTTGCTTAATTTATGTATATAATGGATCATCAACCAATAATTCTGTAGAAAAAGTAACCAATTGAGGATACCTCTTTAATGGAACACTAGCTAGAAAATCTCAAGGTTCAGCACAGTGTGTATGAAAGAGCTCTTAAAATGATACGTAACGGGATATTTTTAGTTTCCGATGAAATCCAAAGAGACGAGGATGCAATCACGTAGTGCTGACATTAGATGGCGACGACGATGAAAAGGGCAAGCTCGTTTAGAAAAAGCAAACATTAGAAAAGATTACTTACTATATTTCTCAAGGACACATTTACGTTACGAAAGCTTCCTAAAGCTTAATTTGAAATTCTTCTATTCTCAATGGGAATAAAATAGAATAATTCCAGTAAATCAAAAATTCTATATCATGAATTCAGTTTTTATCAGTCCATTCAGTGCTGCATATATATTATTGTTGTTAAGAGAACTTCATGTTTACAACTTAGTATCACCTGTTTCTTTTAATTTCTTACTATAGTCAAAAAGAAATTATTCTGCTTCATAAACGAACTTATACATGTATCTAGAAAACAGAAAACAAATACTTTATCATATGACAGAACAGAACATTTTAAAAGATATATAATTTAAATTGGCCGATTTCATATGAAATAGATTAAGTGTGATACATCCATTATATGGATGTATCATTATCGGAAAAGGATCTTTGTTGAGTGTTTTTCTCATTATCTCATGGTTTCCTCATTTCAAGGCTCTGTTTTAATTTTAATTTCCATCTTGAATGGTATTACTTTCCTAGCTTCTATTTCTGAGATTATACCATCATTTAATGAATCCTTGAAGCCTAACGTAAAGTAGTTTTTACGTATTTGTTATGTTAGGTTCATTATTATCAAAGAATTGCTTACTTTATGGGCATAATATTTCAAATCATGCGCATTCTAAGGAAATTAGAAGTTAATACGTTCCTTTTACTGATAATAATCTAAGCTCAGCAAATAAAATGGGAACATTTGAAAACTGGAAAAATCTTAGAAAAGGCAACGAAAGAATGAATAAGCAAGCCAAAGAGCAAGCCAAGCCCAAAAGAAAGAAGAAATATAACTAAGAAACGAAATCCATAATCAGATATAATGTTTTATTGAAATTCAAATCAGTATTCATCAAATGTTCCTTCTTTTATGGATGTATTAGTTTTCTTTAGAATTTAACCCAGTACTGCAGATACAAATCAATTTTAAGTCGTTTTTAAAATATTATGTGAATAATAAATCATATGCTCTGCAACTGTCGGCGTATTGAATCTCCCTTATTAAAAATACCATATACTTTGTTTGAAATGAGTTTGAACCTTTATTTTGCTTTGTCCAACGTACTTTAGCCTACACATGGCATGAGATTTCATAGATACTCTTACATCTGATAGTCCAACTTGTTATATGCTTCCACTTACTACATGTCTCACTTTATAACTCCCAATTTGGCCAGCTTTAAATCGGATTTAGGAACAAGAAGCATTCAAAGTATGAGATTCGAGAAAGAAAACAACCCTCAACCCCTCATCTTTTAACCCTCTCGGCCAGAAAACCGGTAAGAACTACATGAGGACGGTTGGGATGCTTGCTGAGAATAAAAGAAAACGTGGTCCAGAAGATAGGTCGTAAAGTGCGATCTCGTTTTGGAAGCTGTTGTTAATGGGAGGAGTCTCTCTGATCGAAAATGTGGTCATTTACAGGGCTTTCATTAAAATTTAGGAAATACGTAGTTAAGAGATATGCTTGACGTAGGAATCTAAGACATTGGTTTTCCATCAAAGATGCTAAATAGATATCTCAGCCATGGTGGTTAATTGAAATCGATCTACTTATCATGGTGATAGGTTTATTGTCCTGAATTATGTACATCATCAACTTTTTTATTCGTCCCCATGTATTTTATGTTCCAAAATGATTAGGTCTGAATAAGATCAATCTGGTGAAAATTACCGGCAAAGTCGGTTAAGGCGTTACTGATTGAGAGATAATCCCGCCCGGTGAGAGATTTTCTACAGTCCGTTGATCATTCATTCGCTGTAAATAGAAATATCTACCCCTAAGATAGAAGATTAAGGTGTGAATTGCTAGAAGGAACCATCCATTGAACTTTAATTTGGAGGGGTTGATATTATTTCTTAGAAATAAATACTTAGAAGTACGAATAGGTAAGGATGTCTTAAATATATGACAATCAAAATAATGGACCAAATTTATACTTGTGAAGCAGGATTTCCTAAGCTTATAGCAGAGGGACCAAAATTAAAACATCCATGGAACACAGTCACTAATTAAGCGATTTTATAACTAGATATAGCACCTTTTTCCTACTTCCAGAGACCTTTTTCGCACAATGTGGAGCTTCTTCAATTACGTCGACCTTCTTTTAATCTTTTATGTGCTCTTAACATGTTTGACTTATCTTTAATTTATAGTAGTATTTTATTAAGTCGATAAAAGAATTAATATTCGTACAATATATTTAATTAGTTTAATTTCTGGACTGATATTTATAGGACCGGAATCAAGCTATTTTACTTCATAACTGTTTTTTAGCGATATCTACTGTCTGCGTTCGGCGACTCTTTAGCCACTTTTCAGGGTATATCTGGCGATATTTAAAAAGTATTGGTATATCTGCCGAGTAGTTCAGAGCGCCCCTCGAGTTAGGCAACCCTCATTTCGTATAAGAATCGTGCTTTATCAAACTATACTTATGAAGATTTTATAAGCTAATAAAAGAGAGGGCATATATGTAAAAGAATACATGAATGTGAATTTAGACCATGAATGATACCCGATAAACAGCCTAACCCCCTTTTTATTAGGTATGTTTATCTAGTCCAAAATTAATTGCCAGACACTTGGTTAATTACCATTCCTTTTTCCAAGTAGGTGTAAGTTTCAATGAAAGTGTAGTCTAAGTAAATAAATTCAAATCAGATTTGTGAGATTTTTAAAGAATTTCATGGTATAAAACTTTTCTGTTTGCATTAAATGTCTTAAGAAATTGCACCACAATATTTCTCGCATTACATTAACGTCCTTTGTAAACTTTGTGGTGAAATATTAGCACTCAGTAGTCTCAGCTACTATGGAAAACTCTGCAGAGGTAAATAATTGCCGAGATAAGTAATAATTTAATATCCTATAACTATTCTAATGTACTAGAGATGCTTTAATTCCCATGTTCTTATGTGCATTAAATAATGTCACTTTAATTTTTCTGCAATTAGATATACTAAGTATCAAAAGATTAACTTCTCACTCGTTTTCATATTAATTTCTGTTATAAATAAATTGCACCACATGACAAAAATTTCAGGAATAAATTCAGTAAAGTGCAAAGAACCTAACTGAAGTTCTCCATAGTAAGGCTAAGGTAGTAAGGCTATTGTAGAGAGAGCTGCTGTACTCAAGACAAAGTAGAGACAAGTACATGTGAAGTGGACTTGGAGACATTTATTTTTAGTATCCATTTCCTTTGCATTTTAAAATGATATCCGGTGCGGTTTCTCTCTCAAGTTTTATCGCCCGCCTCTCTCTGTCCTCCAACTTGCAATACGCGTTTTCTTTTTTATTATGGGGCTTTCAAGTTATCTCCACGGAGAATTCAATCCAAAGATTTTTGAGAAATTTGTTTCTTATTTTGTTCTTTATTGTTAGATTAAATATGGTAAAACATGAATATAGCATTTTCATCCGCTCATTCAGAGCTTTTAAAATTATGCATTCGTGATGAGATATGAATTTAAGTATTATTCGCTCTTGTATGGGCTGTATAATGTACTTTTTAGAAATATTGAAAGTGACATTAGAATAATTAGTTATTATAATAATATTCTTCAGAAATTAATGAGAGTTTTTCCTTTTATCGATCTATACAATAACCTAAATACATTAATATAATTTACGATAAAAATTTTTAATGTATTGACAAGGACGTAATTAAATAGGTCAAGAATGGATAAAACGAGTGACCTCTGTCGTCCCCCACGGTAATGTAATTGGACCTCTACTAATTCTCTTAATATATGCATCAATGACTCAAGCAGCGAGATCAATAGCAACCTTATTATATTCGTAAATTAACTTTATAAATATAAAAAAATATCTGTTGAGAAAGACCTCATTTCTTTATCTAACGATTTAGTTGTTTTCTAAAAATAGTGGGTGAAGCGGCTGACTAAGTTCGATGTAAATAAATACTCCGTTATTTCATAGAAGAGGAAATAACACGAAGACTATGATATATTAATAGAATGTAAAAAAGAGTAGTTGATTCGGTTAAATATCTTGAGATAATCCTCGCAAAAAACAGATACAGAAGTGCGACCATTAGAAAAATTCGCGGATATTCGTTTATATTACGAATTGTCGGTGTGGTAAAAAGGCATGAGAGTAATATTATTTCATTTTAGTCAATTTATTTAAACTATATTGTAAATATGTATGGAATTCTTCAAATGAAACCTGTATCCGTGAATTAGATGACGTTCATATCTCGAGGTTGAGGCTTATAAAACTTAGAGAGTGCATTTTTACGGAAGTATCGGTTAGACCGAAGACGGAAAGACAAACCGCCTTAAAATCTAATTCTCTCTAATGGTAAGTAACGATCGCAATAGAGCAATCGCTTGGTCCTTACTCTCTACCACGTGCCGATATGCGGAAAGAAGTCATGAAGTTCCAATGAAGTCATAGATCTAGCTACGAGAGTATGTAATAACTCGTATCAGTATTTATTACGGAGAGGAAGGTGTATGGGGTGGGTTTCAGTCGTCGATTAAAATTTAAATCAGCCCATTTATAATTTAAGTAATGGTATCTTTCCATTCTTTTAATGTGTAATATCTTTCCGTCGAAGCAAATACGCAGCATTATGAACGAAGACTATTACAAAACCATGAATCCAAAACGAATATTACTTTCACAGGAATTTTAATAGCTCCTCTCTGTGCCTTTTATACTTGCTCTGTATTCATCGCCTACACGCAATAATTGCTAATTAGTGCTCCAAGGTATTGTTACGAAGAGTAGAATACTTTGAGATGGTGCGAGCATCAGCACCTTTTCGTCGATGCCTTAAATGTCTCTTCATTAACACCTCTATGTCCAAGGACTCCTCTTTGTTATAAGCCGCTATAGAGCTCACTCGTTCGCGCGAGAAACATATCATTCTTTGGGCACCTACTCCCATTCTTTTGAGTAAAAACTCGGTCAGCCTTGAAGGCAAGAACATGCAAAAAATGGAGCGAATTTCTCGGCAAACGCTTAAGAAGACGCTCGGACTTTTATTATTATGAAAAGGACAGGTCTTTTGTGGGGACGAAAATACCTCTCGCTTCAAATGAAGTCCTTTCCCAGTCTCTTTTGAAAGGAGTCTTTTATGCGGTTACTTATAGCCCTACAATGCGCGTATCTACAAGTGTCCTTTTACGGATGCGGACCCGAGCAGGATTGCTCCGGAAGGGCTTACCAATGTCAGTCCAGATGATCTTGTATCGCTCGCCAAGTAAGAAACGCTTCGAAAGTTTGTGCTGTTAAATCTTTTGCCTCTTATAATTTTCGTGTAGTTCTTGAAGGAAAATTAGTACACATTGAAAGACCGTTGTCGTAAACAGATTCCAAGAAGAATGAATTTGTTGTCATTCTTCTTTTATTCCTGAGGAGAATAGCATGGCTATTGAAATGCGCATTGGGTCTTAGAAGATCGATAATCCTTGACTTCCTGGCTTCCAGACCAAAATACCGACGAACTAGTCTAAACTAGACGAACTAAACTAGTCCGAACACCGATAAATAAGTCCATAGAAGCGTATTCATATCTATAATTCATTTATACTTACATTCTATTTTCTTTTCAACGGTGTTTATGTCGAATTTTTATCTATATCGTAATCGAATAACATTTGAGCTTTGCATGTCCATACTTTGGCTCTCCCTCTGGTTTTTCATTGAATGACTGTCAATTCCAAAACAGGTTTTATTTCTAATAATAATTATTTTTAAATCTTCTGCCTGGTCCCTTTACCATAAAAAAGAGTCTTCTAAAATTGACTCATCAGTTTGGGCGTAAAAGTTTATGGTCCTCCAGCTCAAGTATCATACGTTTCTTGAGCATGCCTAGGTTCTGCATCCAAATCTTAAGGGCATGTCCTGGCGTGACAGCATGCTATTCGACATCTGTGGATTGCCAAAATTTCCTTTACGTGCCGTCACATACGCGGGTATGGATGAAAATTTCCAGTAAGGACGTAACATAATATTTGGTTGCCAAAATTTGAGCACGTGACACGACGAGAGTTGACCTCACCTCACGAGGTATAATAGTTGTTAGATTCAATATTCACATATTGCGCCTTATATCTCCATCTAAAGGCAACAAATTTTTCCTCTCAATGAGTTAATTAATTTACGTGATGCTTAAGTATAAATCAATGGTCTTGATTTGAGAAAGTAGTGGATGCCGATGGCGTATCAAAATAAAGCAGCAATTTTGAGAAGGGTGTATTCGCACGCGACACCGCTCAGAAGTGCTGCTATTGATAATCTTTAAGTCTCAAATTGCCGTTGAAATATAGCACTACGGCTGCGATTAACTTATATGAGATTAAAGTCTAACTGGATGAGTGGTAGGAAATCATTTCAGATGCTCTAAAGGAGGGGTTCCTCCTTTCTTTTACACATACCACATAGCGTATATGCGTTATGGTGGTAAAGAATTTTACTCGTGTATTTTCATTTGAGTTTTCAACTTATATCTGACGAGTACTATTAACGCAGAAACATGAAATGTTTCTCTAACATTTCTTAGGGGTTTAAAATTCCTTCACACTTACTGGTGTGAAGGATTAAGAAGAATGGGTGAACATAAAAATTCTATGTGCCTATCATATTATCAAGTTATCTTTATAACAGGGAATTTTTGTTATTATATTTCTTTATTTTTTACAGTATCATTAATCTGTTATTCGTATAACTCCAAATCTTGAACGGTATGCGTTCCACAGATGGAGAGGGGTTTGATATAGTTAACTTAATCCCTATAACGCAGTCGTTCAAGCCTAAGAAACATGCTGAATAAGAAATGTTAGAACCATTACAAGTGGTGAATAGCAGTTTTTATGACGCATTTACATGGAGGCATCGAAAGATTCCTTACCCAGTTGAAGAATGATTATGAAAATAATCATTTTATAACCTCTCAGTATTTGAAGTGATATATAGAGGCCGTAACATTTTGCACATGAACATTAGCGAACAAAAACTAAAGGAAAATATTATGCTAATTTTTATTGATATGAAGAACTCCTGTGGTGCACATTCGAGTAGCTTCTTTAACTCGCCGAGAACAAAAAACATTCAAGGGAATGATTGATTACGTTCTTACTCTTCTTTTAATCCTTTCTCTTCTGTATTTCTATGAGGTACACGAAGAATACTTCAACACTATTAGATTAATTGCAATCTTTTTATTCGAGCCTTAACATCAACGGAGAGTTTTATTCGCTCGTAATTTTATAATTGTCTTTGTTCGGAATATAAAATCTTAGTCAGCTTGAACGCATTTTGATACATTTCTGAAAACATCTCTAAATGGCAGACGCTCATTTTTATACGTTTCATAAATTATGGTTGCGATTAAAATTTTACGGCTTAGTTGATTCGCTTTCTTTCTTTGGTATTCCTTAGTGACTCACACTTGGACTAGAATCAAAAAGGGTGATTTCAACGCACCTTTGTAATCCGAACTAGTCACTAACTTGTGTGTTTCTAAATATTGACTGCATTTATGTAGGAAAATCGTTCTCATGGGGAAAATATAAAGTCACAAAAACTTCACTTAAACTTCACCATGAGGCAATACTAAAATTGGGACGATTTCGTATAAAATATTAAGCAATTACATAGTACATTTCCTCAGAATTATTCTTTTTCAGCATATTTTTATATTCATTGCCGCATTATTTAGTGATTAAATAAAGACTATAAATGTTTTTACCATAAAGGATTAGTTAACAACTGAATATCTTTATCCTCACAAATTTTTTCATTTTTACCGGATCATGATTACATGCTATAACGTGTTTCCTGAGTTTTCCAACCATTTGCACCTTAAAATATTATTCCCTTTATTTATTTTCTATATTTTATTTAATTTATAAATTAAGCTTTTTCGCTCCAAAAGTGTCCATTTCTCTTCATTACCTCTTGATTGACGTCTTTATCACCTCTTTGATCAAACACGCTCTCTTATCACATGGCGACCAATTACATACTCGTAATTGGATTTATTTATCGCTTTCTTCCAATGTATGTTGAAATTTACTAAATAGTTTCCTTATACCTTTTCATCTTCCTAAAACCTTTCGAAGACTTTTCTGTAACGTTTTTTTGTGTTTTTCTTATCTATTCCTGTCAGTTTGATTTCCTCATGAGCTTGTGTTTGGTTTTTAATGCTCCAAAAGCCGGGATCTCTTACGGCGCCTTTGATAATCAATTCTTGTAGATTCTCCTTCGTTTCCTTTATACAGTTAATACTGACCTTCTTTTGATTAATTCTCTTCAATAATAATTCAGGGAGTCTGTTTATATCCATTCTGTAGACATGTATACAGAAATTCCAGCGTCTCTAGCAAATGGCACGAATAAACCTGTCTGATGAGGTGTAGTGGTCTTCAGCTCTCTTGTCCCTAATTTCATTTTCTTGTAAGGGCAGACTTAGAAGGTGTATCCCAAGGCGATAAGATTTTGCGAAACCTTTTGTCTTATTAGTCTGACAAAAAATGTGAATAAACGTATAGTAAATATATAGCTTTATTTTCTGGATATATAAATTATTACAATGTATCAGATGAACTTATATGGTCTATCTAGATCTCGTCACTATGTTTCTGACTGCAGTCGCAATATTTTGTTCAGCCCAATAAGTTCACTGATTGAACTTTACATACCTGTCTACAGTAATATCTTGAAGAATAAACATATCAACATAGTTTTACCTATGCTAAATTACTCTATTAATTCAGAATAAGTCAGGGAGAAGGTTTCCGCACTTTGAAGAAATTGATTTTTTCGGCATGACTTTGACACTAGATACGTTTTAACAAACAGTTTGAAAAAATATATTTCAACCGCAAGAAGTTTTATCAATGCATAATCATGGACAAAGCTACCGAAAAAGCAACCGAAAATAGAAGTTTTAATCTAGTTCATTAATCAGAAAGTCATCAATGTCGAATGAACAGTTGATTCTTCAGTGATCGAAAGTTGAACAAATTTATAATTCGGTATTAATTCAAGCTTTGTTATGCTAAAACCCAATTTTAATGGCAAATTTTTTATCCGATTCCGATGCCATTCCCGATGTTTCTCAAAACTTCCGCTTCCGACACGAGCCACGAGGTTTTTTTTACTTTCTTTTACTTCTTTCTCTTAGCATTCTCCCTGCATTTCTTCTACTTCTTTCTCATAGAAGGTGTCCTAACTCATCTATTTATCAGACTTATATTAGCTTATGCCTGTTAGGAGCTGTATTTTTCCTGGAGAAATTTCGCTCTCCATTTCAAATTCTGAAATTCATTTTTTATTGCTTGCGGGAATATTCGCAAGGAATCCAACAACTTTGCCACCAACATACAGGTAATGTTTCACTAGCTTACTAACAGCTATCAAACATCCTCCCGGATTAGACGTAACCGTCTTTAAGAACGAAGGAGAATGACTAAAATAATAATTCTTTTCTGTCACATGGCAATTATTTGGAAGCCTCTGCTCTTTTGAGCGGAGAACACATCAACTTTCCGATGGCGTAACCGAAGTGACGGGGAGAATGTGGCTTTGGTGGGAGCAGAGTGGTGGGAGAAGGAAGAGTGGTTTATGAGGTGACAGAAGCAGACAGTATAAGGAAGTATGAGGGAGAGAGTGAGATTTTGGAGATATTATGGAAACGAGGGCATTGGGTAAAAAGGACAATGAGGTGTGGCCAAGAGGCGAGATATTAGATATCGAAAGTGAAAGAGAGGAAGTTCTCTTTGAAGTTTAATAAGTTTATCATTAATATGATTCCATCCCTCGAAGCAAAAGGAACTATTTGAGCCAGGGTAGCAAATGGAAACTATTAGAAAATATGTTGACACTATCAGAGTAAAATGAAATAGGTAGAAAGAGAATAATAATTACTGACTGGATATCCTTCACACATTTTTGTACTTTTTCGGATCGTTGGTTGCCAAATGACCGTTTTTCCTTGCCAAGATGGGAATGAGTAACTTTTGTAGATTGCGTTAAAATTTTATCAAAAGATTCAGAAGTTCTCCTGAGGAGTCAGAAGCAGGAAATTTAAGGAATCAAAGTAATATATCATTTAAAATTACATGTATAGACACCAATTAAGATGCCTTTTTTCGACTTAAGGTTCACCTATCTGGTCAATGATCGTGGTAGCCATTCATCCTCATTAAATCTAACCGAAGGCAGAACTTTTTTCCTTCATCGGTCAATTTGATGGAAATATATGTTCAAACGTGGGACATAAATCATATTATAGACCACGTCAAATTCTTTTAACTGGCTCGAATTCCCTTACGAGATAGAAGAGTTATGGCTCGTCTACAAATCAATATCGAAGAGCGTCGAGAAAAAAGCACTTAACTATCGCCTAATCAGATACTTTAAATCTAATTGAAGGATACTTTTAGAGCAGATGTTTAAGATATGCTGTATTAGTGGCTAATTGAATTTTTATATCTCCTCATCATAAGTTGGAATAACCGTTTTGGAGGAAGCGTCTCGGATTTAGTGAATGCATTTATATATCCTTGCAATAGTCTATTCATATGTCGCTCTAGTTATTCTCCCAAAGTCCTCTTTGTAACCCAATTTACATTTTCTTTGCAAACCGCAGGGTCTAAATGCAAAAAAAGGCAGGAGAAATGGTCGTAACGAGAATGGGAATTTACCCATCACACGTTAGCTAAGATATTTCTTGTGGGGATAAGGTGAACATAAGGAGGATTTTCAATCTTTTGTTTTCTATGGTTCTCTATGTTCATGGAAATCAAAGTATCTTGAATGATTTAAGCACATTAGGAAGTACTACCGTACTAAATGGCTGATTACTTGAAGCAAATATGAGATTAAACTTTCCAGAAAGATGATAGATATCACTCTATCGCACGTGGAAGTTTGTTTTGTGAACCAGAAATAACTGAATGAACTATGGGGATGTCAATGAGGGAAGAGAAAGAGTGGTACTAGAAATAGAGAATTCGCATGTGAAACTGTTACTGGCGTAAGATCCCACATGCATCGGCACCTATGTACAAGGTAGCCCAAAATTAATGGGTTAATTCGAAAATGGTTTGAAAGGAAAACGGAAAGCGATAAAACTGGTTTTTGTTCCCAGTGTTTAATGGGCTGTTGAGAGTGGTCTTAGATAAATCGTGCTCTGTTATGCCCCCTCGCCTGCTGCTAAAAAATCTTTATTCTTCTTTAATTGTCAATTTGGTAAAAATTGTTTCATTGCAAAAAAACGACCAAAATTAAGTAACCAAGGAAGAGGCTCTTTTTGTGCGCACTGTGAGCACTCTTAAAAATATTTGGCGAAAAGGCAACCAGAATTAAACAACTCGGTCATAACGCTCTCCCGCATATAACGCGGTTTTCACTAGGTTCCCTGAAAAGCATTTAACCGGGTTTTTACTGTACGTGACTGTTACTATGTTTTGTACACCTGACGGTGGCACGTCGAAACCTAGGTGGTAAAATATTAAAGATAGTTATTCTAGAGATAGTTCTTCTATAACGTGTAAAATGGTGTTTTAATTTCTTTCTCATTATTTTAGAAGCAATGCTATGATATTCAGGAAGCGAATTAAAAGATAAATTAGTCTCGGTGATTATATTTGAGGAAATGTGAACGAAGCATGTCTTCTTCCCAATGTCTTCATAAATACCTCCGATAATATTCAAACATTACAAGGACGGCATATTAGATTCCGTTCGTTCCAATATTCCAAACCCTAATTTATGTCATCTCATTTCTTACATGGCTATCTTACTTAACTAGTGAACCGAACTGAAAAATCACGGGCATGTAAAGAAGGGAAAACAAATTAAGTTCATTGCGAAAGTATCATTCCGAGATGGCGAGTCCTTGAATGAAATAGATTCATCCTAATGAAACCCAGATGCAACCGAGATCGGGTTATGTAACCACAAAATACTATTGCAAACCACTCGCCTGCAGAAAAACTTTCCTTGTGTTTCCCTTCGAATGTGGTGAGCAGATAATCCCCCTGATGGAACATCCGTAAGAGAACAGCAAGCTTTTAGAAACAATTATAAAACCCGACAGAATACCTTCTCCAGGAAAATACCTAGATCGGGAATTCGACTACATGAATCGCGATCCTTACCTCCTCACCCCCGAGCGACTTTGTACGGCTCGTTATTGTCTGTATTGTCTAATGAGGCTTTTAATATTGATAGACTTCGGGTGACCTCATCTCGAATTACCGCTCACCGTCTCCCAGCATTAAGGTCATTCTTTTTGTTGCCTTTGTTTGACGACATTAATTATCGAAGCTTCTTACGATTCGTGTCTCCGACTGATTAATTGACTCGCGTTCCAATCTTCCTCAATATTTCTCCGTTTTCCGCTCATCCCTCTCAGGATGGGATCTTTCCCGACCTTGGATACGACCGAAACAATTGATCTTACTTTCAATTGACGAAGCAAGGCTTTTGGGACGAGCAGCTTTAATCATTTTCCTGCCTTCGCGCCACCTTCGTGAGTCTCCTGACATTGACATTTGCGGATGCGAAACGCAAATAATGTTCCCTTTCATCCTTTGGTATTTTCCCCGACAGTCGTCGCGAGTAAATCCCTCCAATGTGCAGCTCTAACTAGCTTTTATAGTCTAGCGCGCTTTATCTAAATGTCAATTTTTTTTCTAAATGCCAACCGTTTTTGATCATCCCCAAGGTCTCTCCTTTATGTAAGTCATTAGCTTCATGGACGTCTACGTAAATAATACGCTACCATTCGCCTGAAACCTACTTCGCTAATGGGCAACTAATATTTCCAGGTATATGTGATGGCACTCGAGAAATTTTTCTATGAAAGGAGAATTTTATCATAGGAATCTTATTGGATGGTGGAAAGGAAGGGAATAATTTTAGATTTCTCGCTTCTCAAGTGATAGATACCCAGGGACAGTAAAAGATGCTTAGTAGGTGCGAGTTCTGGGCCTCAACGTTAAGAGGCTCTACAGCGTTTCGTCTTGTTATGAGATGATTAATCTCTCCTAAGGGTTTTAAAGCGGTCCTTGCCTCCTAGAGTTGCTGACTCCTGAAATTCGCTTCTGTAGGTTCCATTTACTAGAATGTGCTTTAATGCATAGAATTAAGAATTTACGAATATGGTGGAAGTTATCGTCAGTAGTGTAAGTGGTATACACCCTCAAAGATATCACTATTTAATTAATGACATTTTCGAATGCTTTCGACTTTCTAAAGTCCTCGAAGGAAATGTAATTTATATTCACTCTCAGTAAAAATGTCCTCTTAGGTCTGATAAATAGTGATAAATTTTCACAATTATTTAACTTTAATTTAATTTTAGATAAACAATTAGAATTATCATTGTCAGCTAGGGCTTCTCAACATATAGCTCTCTGAATGCGGCCCGCTGAAGGATCTTAAATCAGCCTACAAACCCTTCCTAACTGTTGTAAATGAATTATCACAGAAACTTATAACTGCAAACGAAGCGGTGTAAGTTTTCGAACAACTTATGAAATAGCCCATTAAAGTTATTTTTGTTGTTTTCCTTATGTGTTGCAAAGTGTGCCAATTTTTCGCAATAGTCCCTCCGACCAGTGAAGTTGGAGGACCCTGTTGTAAAGATTAGCATAACCATTCTACATGGTCAACGGATTGAAATTCGTACCTTTCCTGCCAAATATTAATAGGAATCGAGGAAACTATTTATAAATAAGAAGAGCTTAGTCCCTTATACTTTGCATTCATAATAGATATTTAGCTTACCCATGCGGTAAGAAATACGTGTATCATAAAAGCATGTGAATATTTTTATAATTCGTGAATATAAAGATGAGAATGATCACATATGTCCACGAATAACGGTTGAGGTTGAAGATTCAATTCTTTCAAAACCACAGGAAAAGTTATAAGCTTGAAATATGACAGGGATGATTGACAAGATGAATGATTAATTGGTTGTTAAGTTATGAAATACTGACATCGGTGAATCAATTGCAAAGCAAAATTTTATAAAATTAAATACCGAAATAGAATTCCGTAAAGGTGCCGTGAATATAAAATACTGCATTACTATTGAGCCTGATTGAGCCATTCCTGAGAATCATAAAAAGAGGTTTGTAGGGGAAACGTCAAACTTAGCCTGAACTGAAGAGGGCGAGAAGAAGTAGCGGCTGTCACGCCTCATTTTATTTATAAACTTTCGAGCCATTTAAAGAAGACTTTTTTCCGTATAAAAGATTGACACGTTCGAGGGGTTACGGCTGGTGAGCATCGAGTCGATGTGACGTCTGAATTCCGTCGGCAGCTGGGCAACCTTGAGCCAGTTCGGTCAGTCTTTCGTTGCGACCTGACGTCCCCTATGTGCACGCCCACCTCCGATAAACACGCCTGCGGTCCTTCCTCATTCGCTTTCACTTTCCTTCCGAGAAGTATGTCACTCTTCCCGACACCCACGCCGCCCCTTCACAACTAATCGATCCGATAAAATCGCGTCTGAAGCTGCTTATCCGTAATAAAAACGTCAATCGGTTCAGACAAAAGGAGGATGGGATTAGGAATAAGTGTTTAAGGTGTGTATGAAGAGGAGAGAGGGGTTATCTCATCTCTTGTGGCCCTTCCACAACTGAGAATAGCCTATACTTCGCCTTTCCAAAAGGGAAATTGTAGGGAATGACTTGTACGCATCCTTTATCTTAAGAATAAATCTTTGTATTTTCTCTCTTTCTTTGAAGGAAAATTGATTGTAGTTATCGAAATTAATCTACAGCCGTTGAATACGCTTTGGGTTTTCTCGATTTTTTTGTCCGTGGGCTTCCTAAAATTTATAAATAAAATCGATTACAATTGTAATTAATAGTAATTGTATTAATAGTTATCCATACGACATCTACAGTGAATAACGTCGATCGCAATATTTTACTCTCGGATTATCAATCCATTTTGTCAGAATTTAGTGGAACTGTATTAGGTGTTTCAGAGTAATGAAGTTACATCACCACCATATAAAGTGTCGATACTTGCGAATTAATTTAAGAATTTATATTCAAATAAGCGAATGATCGACCAACAATATCTTTGAAAATATCTACATAGAAAAGGCGCCTGAATAAGACCTTACCCGGAGTAACAGAATGCCTCAGGCCGATTCTGTCAAGCAGATTTCAAAATATAAGAAGCTCATAAATGTTTTTATTGTTTCATTTAATTCTAATTGCCACGGTAGCTTTTATAGCATTTGAAATTATGCCAATTCTTGTTTGTTGGTGTTTGAATATTAATATTCGACGCGTAGCTCATTTATAGCAACTTATCCATGAAGCCTAAAGCTCTGATACTTTACACGTCATTTATCCAAATTATCAATTTTACGATCCAATAAGTAAGTTTCCCTATTTTATCAGCGCGGCGTATGATTGAGGTACGAGAGAACCATTTGTATGGAGTGTTGGTACAGATGCTGGGATAGTATTGAGTAACGCTCAAGATCGCTCGATTTACTGGATGTTAGTACGACAATATTTTTCATGGAGATACCTTTGCAAGTTCCCGCGTTAATGCCCTATCATGTTGGGTTAAACAGCAATAATCCGGTTGCCATTCCTAAAATTTTCGTCGGAATCACTCGCCTCTTTAAACTGAATGCTTACGTTATTCTGATTTTTGGGTAGCAAGACTTTTGGAACGCCAGCAAAAAATTTCATGAATCCAAAAATCCGTTTTTGTCTTCAGTTTCGGCGGAGGAGATGAAGCGGTTCATTAATTATGTGCAAGTCTCTTTAGAAGTCAAAGAGACAGCGCACTTACTGTAAGTTGGCCCGCCAACAAAACGAGAAACAAAATGACACTCTTTTACTGATTTACTGTCATGCTAACAGTTGCCTTTACAAATTAACGAACCATTCCAATCCATTTATGTCGAGCTTTTGAATGCCAAATATAACTCATTTTTCTTTTGCAAGACTCCGTTTGTCAAGCATTAAAGTCTCCAGTTAAGCAGCTGCTTCAACCGATCTTCCCTCTACAAAGCGGCGGCAAAAAATCATTTTTTTCACACGGGATAAGAATGCTTCACATGGTTTTCCCCTCCTTATTTTCGCCCACTGATATTTATTGCTCAAGAAAATTTTTAATGGCCCAAAAGAATAAAATTATGATATTTTTGTTGCATCAAAGATGGAGTATATAGCTCGAGCTTTTGATTTCATCTCGCGGGCATTCAATTCACCTTTATAAATCTTTCCACGGCAATAAATAGCGCAAAATACCGCTTTCAAAGTGTTTCTTCGCTTTTTTTTCTTTCACTTTCAAAGTGATAATATTTTGCGCGTTTATAATAGACCCTCGTTTGCATATGATTTTGTATGCATCGAGATTATTTCGGTCGTAGCCTAGGAGGAGTTGCCGCGAATACATCTTCGCCCTTCGATATTCTTTGATTAATTTTAGGAAGCTGTTGTCTTGCATGATAAATCGGTATAAATTTACAGAAATACTAAATTTACCGAGTTTGCAACTCATAAATACACATTAGAATCTTGTTTTAAGGCGTTTAGCCCCAAATGGCTTCTACTTCGCAGTGGCGATTGCATGTTAACTTGAAATATTCAAGGAGCCGTTAATTTATGGCGTATTTTTGCTAATATTTCAATTTAACCATATATTTTTCAGCGGGAAATGATGCAGGATGGATGTGAAAATCAGAAAAAACATCACCAAACGGGGTGTATTTTACCATTTTGCACTCACGTTGTGGCTTTTTATTGGTAACTTGCACTTTCTTCTCAGCATCCAAAGTATGCTATGGGTAGAGGGATATTATTGAATTAGAGGTGGCGTAAAACGCGATAAAAAGTGAAACGTACTCCGATTAATTACCGGGAGCTTCTCTATGCAGCGATCTCGGCAATTAGAGATTTCCGCTTCTTCAAACGGAGTCTGCAGAAGGACAGCCGTTGTGCTGCGTCTCCCCCGGAGCGCACTTCTTTCAATTCGAATATTTTCGCAATATTTCCACCGCGTCTTTTGACATCATCGGAACAATTTATCTTACCTCGCATAACGTATTATTTGCATTTTTATCTCAACGATCCTGTTTTGAGAGGAATCCGAATCATCCTGTGGGATCGAGAAAAGTTTCAGCGTAATTGTATCTTTACACCTCTGTATATATCGCTTTAATCTTCCTCTGCTGCATTATAAGCACTTCTGCACCTAATAAATAGAATTGAAAACTAACCAAAGATGATTATATCTGTAGGTATTTATTGCTACAAAAGATTCATCGTTCTTAGTGAGTAATTTTTTGCGGATGTGCTTTCCGTGTAATTGAAGATTTTTGCGCCTTATTACGAGGGATGGAGTTCATTAAGGGAACTTTTGAGTTTATTGCAACACATGTTTCATGCTCCGTCAATTTTACCGCTCTGTGCTAGATTTTTCTAAGGTGATTGTTGCAATCAATCATCTGACTTTTTTATATTCTTCGTTGAGGAAATAGGAAGAATCTTATCCTTCTATCTTTTTTAATATGCGGATTATGAAACGAAAAATTTCCCTTAGTATTTATTATGAATATTATGGTTTTCAAAATTTTTCCCAACGAGTTAGATTTTTAATTTTTGAATTGAGGATTAATGGAAACTGGTGGTACAAAATTTTATATAGAATATTTGGTTACGATCGTTCCTGAATTTTAAGTCAATAAGCGAAATTAGAATGGAGAAAAACTAGTTGATTTTATCTTAAAATTACAGCTTTATCGTTTTGGTAGAATTACTCTAAGGGAAGGATTACTCAATTGATGTAAATTATGAATAGTGATGCCTAAAAACACTCGATTTGGAGCTCTTTTCCGATATATCCAACTAATTGATTGAGGGCACGAGATGATTCGAACTAACAAGCTTATTTATCTTGTATTTTCATTTAAAAATATATATTGTTCTTATACAGTTCCTCCCTCAATCTCTCTATTCTTATTTTAACACTAACATGAATTATTGTATCTCATATAAGGACGTCCTTATCTTTAAGTCCTAAGATAAAGTGGTAAAATCCGAACTTTAAGCGAGTATTTTACGGGATGTATCTCGATTTTGGGGCATAAAAATAAACTGGGCTGTTTCAATGCGAATCCGTATTTTCCGAAGTTTTCCAAATTTTCAATCACGGAAAATTAAAAATTTACCCTGACCTCTTTGAAAGCTTATCCATCCATCACCACAAATTCACGCCTTATTCGTTCGTCACAACTTAAGAGGTGGAAAAATAAAATCGCGAAATGGTCAATTTCACCTCATCGCTAATCACAGTAATACGCGATGATTCAGTTTAATCGCGTATTGAAGTAGAATACACTCATCGCGAGGACGGAACGCTCCAGCGGAGAGAATGATTCCAGGGGATACCACCGAAATGAGTTATTTTCCATCTCCTTCCCTCTCAGGCCCCGCATACCTCTCATCACCTTGAGGTGTTACAAAAAGTGTTATGCCAAGCGTGAATCCATACGAGGATTTTTTTCCCCCGGAGAATTTACGCCCATCTTTCGCCGGCAGCTCGCTCTCAACACAAGGAAAGGGGAAATAGGAAAGAGATGTAGATAGCCAGAGGAAGAGATTGAGGCGCAAAAAAGAGGGAGATAGGTGGGGAAAGGAGTGCATCGAAGACATTGAAGAGGTAGGGAAAAAATGGTGGCGGCGTCACAAAAGAAAACTTTAGAGAGGATAAGAGACTTCGATGAGTGCGATACGACACGAAAGAGCTAGTGGCGTGCGATTCAAGGGCAAAAAGAAATGGGATCGGATATTTAAGTCCGGAGAGAACAGCGGGAACGAGAATGGGAATGTCGGAAAGAATAATAGGAGAGATGGACGCGTGGAAATGAAATGCTGGAGTAGTAACATCCTAGCATAATAGAGGTGAAGTACGGATGGGATTTAAGTCGTGGGCTCGGGCACTAAAATGGGGTAAGAAACGCGTGGTGACAGATGAAAGAGACAAAGAAAGGGATTGTGATAGTTGTGGGCGTGACGGGGGGGAAAGCGTGGCTGGGGATTGAAATGGGGAGGAAAAGATTTCTATTGGAGGAAAAGTTAGAGAAACTTTATGGCCTCATAAGAGGTTTGACTCATACCGCAAGGTCTGATCGCCGTCTTACCCCATCATTGTGTTCTAACCTAGAAGTGAAATAGGGGCATCAGCTACGAACTGCGTTAATACTCGATGATACGTTAAAGTGTCAATCGGACCTTGATGTATGGAGAGGTGAAAGGAGCAAGTCTTGAGTTATATTAGATTGTGGCAACAGATGCTCCTTTCAAAGGAATTGAAATGTGGTTAATGATGGTGGATGAATGTAGGATACGATAATCGGAGAGAGACTTTGGAGAATACAGAAAGTATGACCCAGTAAGGCAAATTCAGGAAAGAGGGCATCGGAGGAGAATTAAATGCGTATAAAATCAATGATGAAATGAGATTATATCGAATGAAACTGAAGGAAACAGAAAGTATGACCCAGTGAGACAAAAATGGGGAAGAGGGCATCGAAAGAAGAAAATAGGCAATTTTTTTATTATATTTTATATCCTCATTCCAACAGCTATACGGCCAATACCTTTGCAACCGCAGATAGCCATATAACTATATCAGTGTAGATATACCCGTATAGCTTATGTTATTTATTATTTAGTTATATAGCTTTTTGTAGCAGCCTTTAGGTAATGTTGGCAATAGCTTTGCTGACTTACTCCTTGACGGGGAGTATTACATTTGAGCTTAGACCGCTTGAATTTGAAGTTAAACCTCATGCACCTTAGTGAGAATGCGTAGAAATATAAATTGTGTGAGCTTTAGACATCTATAGAAATGATACCGTTAACTTATATTTATAAACACTGAAATACGGTGACTGAAGGTAGTCGTGCTATATATATAGCCATTTGTGAACACGTAGCAAACAGAATTGTCCGCACACCATTGTAGAAATTCTGCGTATACTACTATTTTGGTTTTGATTTTTAATAAAAATTATTATGTAGTTTTTCGTCATAAATTTATTACACGCATTGCAGGATTAAATAAAAAAGATGAATATTTGTATATAAAACATTTATTTTACCTCCTTCCAGTAATTAAACTTCATACATTAAATCATTGCAATTTATTGCCTCGGCTACGACAGGTTCTATTGAAATAATAGTCCTTTGAAGTCACAGTATTTTCCAGTGGTAGGAATATCCTGTGAAATTACAACACTTAAAGTTGAAATTACCTAGATTATCTACTGTAGATTTTTATAACCTTCTTGTAACATGTAACCTCGTACAAATGTATCTCCCTTTTGAGTTTCGCCCGGAAATTCCCCCACTTGCTCCACCCTAATTAGGGTCCCAGTTTAAGCGTTTAAAAATAATAATTACCAAGTAAATAAGTCAAAATATAATCGATAGACGAAGCTTTTACTTAATGGAACTCTATACTAGGTGAGTATAGAAATGACTAAGCAGAAGTTCCACAAGAAATAATTATTCCACATGAAATATTTCTTGTGGAACTTTTGCGTGGTCATTTCTATACTCATCTAAATAAGTTAAAACTTATAAATGAGCGCTAGATAAATATCATCAGAAAAGTAATATTAACTGTTTGTACTTATTTGGAAATTCCTTATTCCATCTCAATCGGGAATACAGACAAGACTAAACAGGTTAAATTTGAGCGATCAACATAATAAGTTTAATGGTTAGCAAATAGTTCAACTCATCACCTCATGGAAAGACCTTTATGCATGAGCAACTAAAAATTTGTTCAGAGGTCTTTTATGTCATTAGTTGACTCAGAACCTAATGAAAAATTTTGCACAATACATTCCAATACAATGCATAAATAATTATCACCGTTTTAAGCATTTTGGTGCAAGGAGTCCACTTGATACCGAACATTAGCTGGGAAATCAAGGAGAAAAGAATCAGAGCGGAATAAAAATTTTCCATATGACGCTGCAAAATAACGAAATGATTTTGGAATAACCGGAGAAATCACGTCCTTTCTTCAAACAAGCTTGAATGGACATCCTAATCGGTTGAGATTACCTCTGTGATTCACGATATTCACCTTTAAGTTACTGCGTAGTTATCAAAGCTATAGAAAAATTCCAGAATCGAATCATGCATTGACTAAATATTCCTTTTTTACAGAAAGATTCATGTTGAAATATCTATGGCTGAAAATGAGGAAAATAGCATATCGAATGTATTGCTTCTTCGACTACTGATGTAGAAAGTATTTCTCGGGTAGCATCGTAAGATTGAGAGGGAAAGAAACTTGGTTTTTTCCATTTTATATATTTCTCAATATTTTCTTATATATACCGATGATGACCGAAAGGAAACTATGATCGCATAGTAAAAATGTCGTAGAAAAGGTATAAATGCTTTATCGTTATTTTTCTTTATAATGTAAACCTACCAAAAATTTGAGGCCGAATCATTATATTCCAGTTCTTCCCAATCTTTTTATCCTTGATTAAACTAAGTTGTATCAAGGTTTCTCTGATCTTTCAAACGCAAAATTGTGGTTGGGTAATTCGGAGATATTGTACAATGATCAAATTTCATCTCGTATCCATTTTGTCCTCATTGGTGTCTTAAAATAATTCACCGGAAATTGAACACGGGATCGCTTTCACCAAAGTTGAATGCACCACCCCCTTGGCTGTCTGGGAACCTACTTATCTTCCTCTTGAGATCGAAGTATTGAGATTGGAAGGGAAATTTTTATCTTTTTATAAACATTAGATTTTTACAGACACAGAAACGTAATGGTATCATACTCATTTAACTGTAAAAATCCATGATTTTCAATTATAGATGATAAATAATATTTTTGCCATCATTATCTGCTTCAGCCGTACGAATCTCCTGAAAAGACGTTTTCAACTCATTTTCATTTTCAACAAAGATGAGTGTTGTAAATCGGTAATGTAGTCGTCTTAAGGGCTATATCGCTAATGAAAATCACTTGACTTTCTCGAAACAAATTAATTCTGCTTATTCCCTTTAATAAGTACGATAAACAGCTGTGATTTCTTGACAGTCATTGAAGAAGCTTTTGTAGCTCTTTCTGATATTCAATGATTGACGACCCACTGATTGATATGTCTTAAGGCGGTACCCTTACTTTTTATTTTATGTACCCAGCCTTGAGTTTCATAAACGACGTGCGATTAGTAAATAAATCAAACAAATGATAAAGTAAGGAACTGCCAGATATCTGTGTTTCCAACATTACAAATTACAAATATACGAAACCCTTAGTCCTTTTTCCCTGCAGTTAATGAAGCCCTGATTTGGGAAACATAGATAACTACACTCATATTAGCTAATTTAACAATTTTTACGCTACTTATTCCTTCTTTTAGCGACATTTTTCAGTCTTGGCGTCTTTTAGCACTGACACATTGACCACATTCTGCGCACTGCATAAAATGTTTGACTCGATATTAAGTCAAAATATCATCCAATACCTTTCAATGATAGATTCAGTATTAAATTGCATCTTTAAGTAAAGCTATAGCTGCCTTTATTATTTACTTGTATGAGAGGATTCAAGCCATTTCAGCTTCATTTTCGCTTATATACTTCCCGAGTTTAGCTTCTTAGCTACTTTTCATGACACCTCGATGCATAGCCTGTCTGACTCAATGAAGACATAACATTACTTTTAATTCATATAAGATTCAGAAATAATATTGAATTTTTAAGTCGTCCAATAGGTGCCCTTATTATATATTTATATAATTGAATTCAAGCCTTTTCAACTTCACTTTTGGCAACATTTTTCCTGAGTTGAGTGACTTCTTATCTACTTTTCAGGGCATCTTAAGTGAAATTTACAAAAATTAATTGGCATCTCGGAGTAAACGGCAGTAGCAAATTCACCGCCTTGAACCGGAATGCTGCTTACTTAGAACAAGACGAATATGTACGATACGATAGCATCTTGTCACAAAGTAAATCGAGCGCATATCGATAGATGTTGAGAGTGAGAGAGAGAGAAGCTTTAATGCCCCAAAGGGAATGGATGAGTAGAAGGACAAAACACGAAGCGTGATAGCGAGAAAGATGGGTTAACCGCGTCGTCTCCTCATAATTACAACCTTCGCTTTTTTCCAAGGATTACCTATTAGTCCATGAGAAATATGAGTGGCAGCAGCGTGGAGAGCTTTTCACGTGTGGACGGACGGCAGATCCGAAGAATGTTTCGAAGGGTATTGTGGGATTTGCTCGTAAGAGGAGACAGAGAAAAGAATGGAAAAATAAGAGGCGTCACTCTGTGGTTCTCTATGCAACCGCTGTTTGGCGCCATCGTCTCCCCTTTGATGAGGGCCGCTCGTGGGATGTTTTTTCATTTTGGAAAGTCTCGACTCTCATTATTTTTCTCTTCTCTTTTCCTCCTCCGCCGTCCTTATCCGCGTATCCATTTTCCGCTTTGGTAATTTACTTACGGATGGACTGATGGGATTGACTTGGGGTACCAGGGGCACGCCCACAGTTCTCGCTATCAAAACTGATGTTTTATCTCCTCGGTAAACGTCGCGTGCGGGACGCTCTCTTTCTTACGAGCACTTTGCTCTTTTAGCTCTCCTGGAATTTTTTCAATTGTTGATTTTACCTCGTCATGTTTCGCTCGCTGATTGTCGATGACTGCAAAATTTTAATCTGAACCCAAATATGTACATAGTATTAATGAGAGTGGATTTCCAATACGTGCCTAGAAATTACTTTTTTGCTCCGATTGTATGAATGCAAGTCGAAAGAAACGATCAATGTATTTTAAGCAATGAGGCGAGCAGAGATAATAGATAATTCGTTGTGGCTAATATCTATGCTGGACATTTTCCTTAATTTTTTTGTTTGAAAAATTAGCATAAGTGTCCCCCTTCGTAATGTGGAATACTGATTTATAAACTTCTCATCTTACCTCCTTTTCGGATGGATTTATTTTTTACATTTGAAAAATTTCGTCCTCTTACAATCTCAAGGAACTTAGTTGGTTCTGTAATTTAACCTTGCATATACCATAGAATAAACTATAGCATTTTCAATTCACAATAGATCTAAGATTTGAATCTATGTCTTATGCTATTTTTCAAGATAAATATAAAGAAAATGGTAGTTTGAGCCTAAGTCATGCAAGCTGTTTGGCACCTGAAAATAAAATGAGAGATTTTAATACATTCCACTTGTTTCGAGTTGATTTATGAGTATTTAAATCACATTTTTTTGTTTTTTAATTTAATGTTTTATTTACCATAATGGTAATAATTCTAGGTGAAATTAAACACAAAATTAATAAAAAGATCTTTTTGTCTAATATTTAGTGACAGCAATCGTATGTAAAAGAAAAGTCTCCGTAATACTCACATTTTATAATCAACAATCCATTCCAGAAGAATAATCAACTTTACAGTCCCACCAAATAGCTCAACACGATAACAGAAAATAGGAAGTCGAAAACTCCTTTTCACATGTAATAATGTTCAGCGAAGGCGATGAATGAAAAAAATAACACAGCGGCAACTAATTTGAGCAACTCATCAAGGGAATCAAGTTGTTCTCATTCCTTCCCTACGTCATCGTCCACTTAGCGAATTAATTCCCTCCGGGATTTAGACAGTCCCTCCCGTAATGAGTAACACACTTCCACCGACGGTTTAAACTTCTTAACTAAGTTACGGTGGCGAAGGAGTCCCTCTCTCCAATTATCCCTCTGAGTTGGGACAGATGTGGCGCCGCAGCCGCCGCTGATGACTACTAATTCTCCGGTGCACACATGACCACGAAGGTCGACTTGGGGTGCGTTCTAATTATATCTCGCAGCGTCCGTGGAGATCGAGAATCTAATCCCATCGAAGAGAGAGCAGGTCGAAACAAAAAAGACGTGACGTGGAAGTGGACAGTGAGAAGTGAGGGAAGGACGGTTGGGAATACGCAGTGTCCGGAGGAGTGAAAATTTGATGAGGAATTGAGGAGTGTATCAGGATGGTGTGAAAACAATCGGTGCCTGTCTCACTCTTTCAATGTTATTGGAATATTTTGGCGTAGTAGAGGCATACGCCCCCATTCAAAATAAACTTTATTGTTTTCAGTGAAAAACTAATTGAGTACAGTTCTTATTAACTACTAATAATTATTAGATAAGTTATAAACGGCTATTTTTATCGTCAAATGATTTCTTAATAATCAAATATAAGACTCAACTTCAAGGTATTACTTAATTCAAAACACGTACTTAATCGCGGCCAATTTTGCCTTTTCTTTGTAGTTAAGTCTGCTCTGTTAATATATAGTCATACACTTCCAATGGTAATTTGAGTTTTATAAACTGTTATTAACTTTATTTTCGATTTCACGACTCCTTAGCATAAATTTCTGGTGCATCCTTTCTGATCACAGGTGTCTGTGTTCGCAATTCTATTACTGTTGGATTTTTACTCGTAGCTTCTATAGTTGTTCAGTTATATATATTATATGTCATTATCGATGATTTGAATATTTCTGTAGAATTATAAACTTCGTAAAGTAACACGTGTTTAGGAATGATTCTTACTATTTATGTTAAAGATTACTTCTATTGTAGCTGTTCAATCCGTCTGTTTTTCTATTCATTGCCCCAGTTCATCGCACAGTTTACTATGACATAGTTTCAAATGAAGTAAACAGGTCATCTTCTTCGAAGTTTTGAATTCGAGTATGATCTTGCACGATAGATTTTACTGGCTAGATAAGAAATTTACAAAAGTCGCCTATAGTTATCGTAAGAATGAATTTGTAAAATCATTTGCAATAAAGTAGATCAAACTATGTTACACGTATTCGTAATGCTTGTCGCCTCTTCTATTTTAATCGTGCGCTCTTTCTTAGTTGGGGCATAAAAACTGTAGCACAGAACCAGTCGCAAAACCGGAATCGGAAAGAGAAACCAAGCGCAAATACATCGTAACTTTTCAGAAGTGTCATCGAAGCTAAACCAAATAAAAAATGTTTACTTGTAACACAGCCGAAACCAAAGAGTACGACGCTCCGCGCGCGTGCGTTCCACTTTGTGGATGTATTTATGTTTGAATTATGCTGCGCAGTGTTCTTCTTTTTACGCATGTCAGAAATAGGGCGATAAATTCCATTCCCCAACACTTGAACCCTTTGCATTCTTGGTATGAATCAGAAATAGAAACATCATCAGTGCAAGGCCTTCCATACATATATAAAGGAGTTATGATCACGAGAAGAGGATGTGCGCCTGGTCGTTTTCAAGTCCGAGTCTTTCCTCAATATTCAATTCAGCAATAGGCTAACATGAGTATATTGTGTGGTTGTAGTTTCATTTCACAGTGAATGCCGGTTGGTTTCGTTTTCGTATGATTTTATAATACATACTTGTTTTGCATCTCAAATAGGCATTGCTTTTCCAAAGGTTAAACATAGGAGGATTCGCTTGGTGTACATGAATTGAAGTGTGATCGAGAAATCATAAACTAGTTATCCGTGAAAATCTCATTATTAGCTGTGATCGTAAAAATCGTAAAAATAGAATGAAATCCTTTGGAGCCATATTTGATCACCTAAATATAAAACTTTGCATTAATGAATTAAGATAAACGAATTTATTTTAGAGATAGGTCGACGTAATAAATTTGGAAGTATTGTTTATAATGACTATAATATTTGAACACTAATCTTGTTAATGATTCTAACGAAAAAATACTCTTTCTTTATATACAGTTAACAAGGGGAAGCTTTCCTATAAGGTTTAATTTTGCGAAATGAGGGTACAGAATCACTAGATACTCCTACAACTAGCTTGACACACCTCTTGGAAAGTCTCTGCATAACTGTAGGGTTACGCATACTCCATTTATTAGACAATAGTCAGCGAAAACTTAGAAATTGACCTTTAGATCCGTCAACTCTTCCATTTTTGAACTTCAGTTGCGGAGCGATAAATATCGTTTTACGACCGGATGACGTAAAGAGAATAGGCAACTACTCTATCTCAGCGGTGTGATGCAATACGGAGGCTGCTCGTTACGTTGGTCCGGAGAGTCGTTCGACACTGTTCTTTCCTTTGAAGGCGTGTGGACTTTCGTTCCATAGGTAATGGGAAAGATGAGGTTGAGGAAGGCCGGTGAGGGGTGTAGGAGAAAGACTGGATTGGGAGATTGGAGATTGAATGGATTAGAGCCATTTATTATATAACATAAAGATGTCTGATGTAAACAAAGAAAGGTAAATGACGATGGTTTTTGCTTTTCCAAGAATCTCAAATTTTATATAAATTCGCATATTTGCATTCCTCGTTGCTCAAATAATACAATATATATATAATTATAATCTCCGGATTATTCTGATTATTTGATAAATCATATATTACGGGAAACATGGCATCAATTATTACAATCTTAGACGATATGGTATATAATATATATGAATTAATAAATGATAGGTGAAGGTGTGTTTTATGTCTTATTTTTTACTAAGATTTGAACTAGAACCAAAACTATTTTTTTCTAACTAATTACTTTTGATGATACTGAAATAGTGCATTTATTTGATAATCTAAACATGACGTTCGCTTTCTGAATAAGACGAGTGGAGATCAAGATTAAAACAGGCCTTTACAAATTATCATCCCAAGTGCTTTTTATATCTATTCCGCGAGATTTCGTTTCACATTCTTTAACTATAGAAACATGATTGGCTTATTGGTTTTTGGAATACATATCACCCCATCGTGGAATTCTATTTAACAAAACAGACGCAATTTTCATGTATGAATAAAAACAGAATTGTTATAGTCCTGCTTCCTTTCATCAATTTAAAGACTTCCTTCTGGTTTTACACCATACAGTATATCTATTGCAGGGGTGGGTAACCTTTTAAAGATTGCGTGACAAAGTGGGCCAAATCTTCGAAAAAAATGTTCCCACCTACCAACTATTAAAAAATGTATTACTTGATATCTTGATGTTTGTTTTATAAGTAGCTATTTAAATCATGTAAAACTGATAGAATGAAAAAAATATGATGTTTGTCGAAAAATATTGAGAATAAACTTGGCAAGGACTTGTTCCAGTGAAACATGACATTGGGTGTGCCAAGGGTTGTCACCCCTGATCTAAACTCAAATGAACTAAATGAAATTTTTGGAATCGACTTTAAAATTCATTCCTATCATTTTCCTATTCATTCAAAATTTAGATCAAATTTAGAGCTTTCAAACCTCAAACTTATATTGCTACAAAAAATAAATGATTAACATCATGAGAGTGAAATGAGATATGAAAAATGCAACTTAAAATATGTTTGAAATGGCGAATATAAAAAATTGAAGAAAAACACAAACTTAATTCACATCTGAGTTAGTCCTTCAAATGACCGGTGTTTAAATGGTAATGTATGGATGAACGCTAGTACATGCATCCTAGGCATTGGTCCTACACGTTACATTCATATTACTAGCGGACTATCGTAGTGTTCTACGTAGTTCATGCGATGTTTTCTAGCAGACTCTTATCGCACAAATGAGGTCATCGACTGTCGCAACGTAAATATTCGAAACTTGATTAAAAATAACTTCTTGGGTATTTTCTCGGGAATTTCGAGGTCGAATATTTCTGCAATTTCCTTTCTCTGCTTGGGGAGATAAAAAAATATAAGCCAACCCGAGAGATAATGCAAGAACGAAAACCTGTGGAAGTGGTTTAGAATTTACCAGATAGTAATAAGGCGATTGTGGCAAAAACAAGGGTTGGGACAGTATCCAATCAATTGAGAAGCAACGATATTCTTACGTTCTTCGTTGGACGATAACGGTGGTGATTGAAGATACTCATCAAGACTCCAGTATGCACAAGGGAATCAGTATTGAGTCCACAACTATCAATGGCAACCCTTGTTTCCTCCGGCGAATCTCGGTTTCTATTTCCTCTGAGTCGTACTCGAGTGCGATATCCTTTGAGAAACGGTTGCCAGGGCTTTTGAAATGGGGTGTTGTCTCGGGATCGAAGATTTTCAAGCGTCGAGGGCGTATGTAACACGATTAATCCGAGATGTGGCGCCTTTAAAGT
Source organism: Pachydiplax longipennis (assembly GCA_036926295.1). Classification (NCBI taxonomy): domain Eukaryota; kingdom Metazoa; phylum Arthropoda; class Insecta; order Odonata; family Libellulidae; genus Pachydiplax; species Pachydiplax longipennis. The sequence continues at coordinate 15,294,687 of JAVFKF010000001.1, read as the reverse complement.
GTCGTGGCTTGTCTCGCACTGGCTGTTTAACCAGTTCGCCGAGAGATATGAGAGAGGTGTCTGCTCAGCTTTTTCTCCTTTGGCCGAGTTGATACTCAGCATGTCTCGGAAAGGAATGCAAATCGCGGCGAGTGTTTGCGTTGTTTTTTGGTGCCTATATTCGTCCCGGGTGATTATTCAGACCATCCACACGCCTTTTTTGCGACGCCTTCTATTTTCGTGCTCATGAAAAAGTGACGGGAGGCAATCGGTCGCGTGGACTAGAAGAATTACTGAAATAGGTTTGCGACCGTATTTATCGGCAGGATTATGAGTATTCGTTCAGCTTTGGCTCGAATATCTTATATCGTGGAGGAAACATTTGCGGTATTTCAAGCTGGCGTAAGAGAAACACGCCATAAAATGATACGTTTATTTCCTTTCTGATAGGAAAAATTGTCTATTAAACAGATAATTTAACATAATTTCATGATTTTAAATCACATGGGGTCTGGCTTTCCATCGCATGCTTAAGTTTTTGAAAGTTAGAAACATTTCGAAGTTGGTTAGGTAAATGATAGGTTGCTTGGTTATTAAAGTGAATGACACTTGTAACGTGAGATGCATGGAGATTTGATTTTTACATACAGGCTGCGCAACACCTAAAAAATTAAGCTGTAAAACCCATATTTATATAAAATATCTTCGAGAGATGTAGCCAATGCCAACAAAGAAATTAGAATATTGATTAAAATATTATATTTTATTTTCTAAAGTTAAAAGTAGTACAGTTACTAATTAGTTAAAAGGGTACTGTTGTATAACCTGTTTTGATGCCATCAATTTTTGAAAATATACTTCCTTGGGCCGCTAAAATACGCGGGCGGATCAAAAAGTAATGAAATGAGAGCTCCCAATGACAGAATTTATTATGCTCATGATCTAATATACATTATATGACACTCTTCCCGATAGAGACACCCTGCTTGTCCAAACATTTGTTCCACCGATAAACCAATGCAACGATTCCATTCAAAGTGCTGCAAAAATCAAGAGTGAAATTGGTTGAGTGTGGACGGGCATTGTCTCGACCATTCTCCCAATAGCCAAAACTTGGACCCCTTGACTTACATTTATTTGTGCCGTTTAGGAAGCACTTCGGAAATGATATAGAGGCTCAGAATGCCCTCCTGAAATGGCTTCACAGCCTTGACCCCGATTTATTCTATGCTGGCGTGCACTGAAAAATGTTTGGATAGTCAGGGTAACTCTGCTAATGTGTCTCGTAATGTGTATCAGTCCCTTTAGGTCGCTGTAAACGGTTTTAATTAAAATAGAAAGGGAATCCAAAGCCACTGCCGACCACGTAGTGTGGCAGCGATAAACTTTGGGAAACAAAACAAAAAGTCATCGCTACCCCCGAGGTTACGCGTGATAATTTACACCGAGCAGGCAATCAGCCTTTCTCCAAAAATAAACAAACTTGTCCTACTGTTCTCAGACTATATACTCCTCTCTCCCGCCGAGGAATCGGAATCCACCGCGATTTTTTCTCTTTGGATTCCTTGTTTGCTAAAAATGCCTGCAACCACGCACAGCCGAAGAGCAAGAGAGAGATTGCCTATCCTCCCGGGGGCGAATGAACCCCTCTCTTTTTCTCTCTTTCACCGCCTCATTCTCCCATTCTATACGTCAGATCCCACGAGTGCGACCGCTGTCATCCTCGCATCACTCATTCTGTGTGCACTGCTGAGGATTACCATCGCGGTCATTATAATGCGATGAAATAGAAATAATACCGAGCGAGGAGAACCTCTTCGAGACGAAAAATCCCCGCTTATTTACCCTCGGAACTCATTACCGTTTGGAGACAAATTATCCGGCTGCTGACATCGCGTTATACTCTAATGATACCCTCTGGAAATCGATTCGGGCCTAAGGGGAGATGGAAATAGCCTCGCGCCTACCGAGTTGTTCCTTAGGCTGCATCTGTAGCAACCAGTTTGCCCTTCCCCCGAGATGTTCGTGTGCCTCGAGAGACTGTTGGAGAAGTATTCGACGAATCTATAGCATCTCTTAAAGAAGCCTGGGAACCGGTTTCTTTTCAGCACTTGGGCTTTTAATAGTAAAGATGGCCTCATTCAAATTTCAATGTCAGACGAGGCCAACGCATTTTGTCCCTGAAATGAGAGGAGATGCGATAAGCTTATCTCCGAGGCGTATCCAAGGGGATACGGAAACGAGGGCGTTTGCAGGAATTCGTTATCTCCCTGTCGATTTTCTCCTGGGATTTGGAATTAGAATAGCTGTTGGATGAGTTCCAATAGTTGCGCTCTGGGAATTATAGCTCTGTCGGGTTCTTTCTCGTGAATACGAAATTTCACTCATATCCAAATATGTCAATATTTCTACACTGTGTATGTATTATTCGCCTAATATATTTCCCTGTATGTCCTCATGGGTGTGAATAATGCAATTGACTCAAGTTTGCTAAGCTGAGTATTTAATCTTAAATAATTCTTTAATTATGGATACGATTGTATTAGGTTTACTGAGAAAGAATACAATAAAAGGGAGAAAGTTCATCGACAAAATCTAGTTTTAAAATTTTCACGTGGATCTTAGGCGATAGTCTTCATCAGGGGTGTCTTACTCATCAGCGTTGCGGGCCACTACCACCAATTTAATTCACGAGAGCCGTGATTAAAGTCGTATAAATTTTTGTTCAATTTTGCAAATATTTATCCTAAGAAATATCATATTTATAATTTAAATAAAATAAATATGCTCCGGCAAAGTTTAAATATTGTTTCGATTTCTTTCGTTCCAACATCGAAAAGATAATACGAAAAATTAATACGTAATCCAAACAAAATCTACGATGGTAATAATTGACGTACATTTAATTATTGGTATAGTGTTTTGAATGATTGGCGAAAAATATTATTCATTATATGATACACACATAAATTTTAGATATTTATTTTTTATGTTTTCTATCAGAAAAATAGTCATCGTTTGCCTCCAGCGAGGTTTTTCAAAATTTGAGGGTATTAATTGGGAACATATTATACGGCAGGAAGATTTTCATCTATCAGACTTTTCCTCACCAGTTAGTTGTTTCATATATGAAAATAATTGCTTGCAAAATTATATACTTTTGAAGTAGCTTGTAAATTGTGCGACATAATTTTTAAGTTCGGAATATTTCTTCCTAAGCAAGATAGAATGAAAAGAAATGATTACAAATAAAGAGGCGGTTTTTGTGTTATATAATGACAACGACATCTTTTTCATTGTGTAATATATTTTGGGCTGCGCGAGAAAAGTTGGAGGGCCTCATCTGTCCCGCCACTTTGTCACTCCTAACCTTGTTTCTTCTTCTCATGTATTTTGGCAATTCTGTGAGCTTCCCAGAAAACTTCTCGCAACGCATCTTTTACGATTATTTTTATTACTTTTTACGTCCTTATGCTCGAGTGTCTGGTTCGAATGTCTCTGTAACAATAAATGAGGGCGTGTATGAGCGACACAGAATAATCCCCTGGTGTAAATATTCAAACGTTATTCTACTTAATAGACGGAATAAGTGAATTTTTGAAGAAAAGGATAAAGAGAATGCAAATTTTGAAGTATTTCTGAAAAACGATAATATTTATCAGGATCATTCTGGATCAGAGATAGAGAACCTGCCGACTTAACGCTGCATACAAGCTTTCGAGAGTTCATAGTAGCACTTCTTATCTACATCTACATATATACCCTGTAAAACGTATACACTGTATATACTAAACTTTTGAACTACTTCCTTAGTTTCTTGTTATCGTGTATCGTTCGCAGAAGGACTAAACCCTTAAAACGACTTATATCTATATCTCTTATTTTAAGCTCATAGTTGGGTCGGTCGTAGACGCAAAAGCAAAGAGTCACTCCTTACCGATTACGTCCTCTGCAAACATGTTTCTCGGAAGTTATCAAGAAATAGTAACCTAGCTTCTAGTCTCCTTTGATTCAAGAATTCCCATCTTGTGTTTGACAGCATCTTTGAATTTACTAATATACCTAGTGAATAATTTTTTTCTTGATCCCGTTTATTACTTAGATTTAAAACACAACGTAAAATACTCTATCCAGCAAAAAAGTAAAGGCGGACAAAATAGTCTGCACGCAGAAAAATACCCAAAGAAATTTACTCATACAGGGTGCTTTAGAATGGACTCATTAGATTTCAAAAGAGAGTAAAAAGAAAAAAGACTAACATTTTTGAAAATTGCGGACAATCTTACTCATTTATATCTTGTTTTGTAAATGACATAAGTGAAATGGCGGTGAAAATTAATGTTCATGCAGTACCAAAGCCGTTCTCTCAAATTTCAATCTCTCTACTAAATGAAATAAAACACTTCGATTTCATTTAGAATGAGCTCCCTCGCTTTCATATCAGATTAATTTCCATCTCTCTGTTGGTGGTAATCTCTAGAGGAATGGCAATAAATTCCTCGGAAATGCCGTCCTCGAGTGTTTGAGGCCATCGATGATAAAGCTTTTCCTTGAAATTTTCCCATAAGAAAGTTTGAAACCCATCAACAGATTGCTTTTCTTTCAGGAACGGAGTGGGATATCGAATCACGTCCGAAATGCTTATCGATTACAGAATTGTTATGAAACCACGAAGGTCATCGGACTAACTCATCTTGTCTATTAATGTGATTATAATGTATAACTATAATGATTAGAGTGATCATATAAAATATTCCTGCCTCTCACACTGTAATATCCCCACCTTTCCCTTATTGGTAAATTAGTGAAATGTAAGACTCCATTCTGCCGCATCCTGTACTATAAATAGTTCAATTGGTTAGAAAAGCCCATCGGACTTAGGAAAAATCAGGTTCGAGTTCCGATCTTGTAAGTTTTTTCTCGTAAGTTACTCTATTCGGTTTACTGAGCGACTGGTTTTATTTCTTTCATAACCATTCGATGCTTAACTTTTCGAATCCAGAAAAAACTACTTAAGTTGAGACTAAAGATTTCGTATTTGACCAAATGTTTTCCGTTACGACCAAGTGGTACATGTGGTCTTCTTATGAAGGAATCTTACTCCACACCTGCTCCAGATCGTAGATTCAATGGGTGTTAACATGGTCGATAAAAAATTACCTTAATTTGTCCATTTAGGTCTAACTCAGATGTTGGAATCAAAAAAGATAATCTTCTCCAAAAAATTCGTGTTCTCTTGTATGTACTTTTTCTCTTGTCGAACCAAATGTATTCTCTCGAATTCCTCTTATTTCTCCAACCTTTTTTCCAATTGAAGTTTCTTTCTCATTGACGTCACCTCGATAATCTCTGACGTAAATTGTAGATTCCCACTCCACGCAATTTCATCCTTTGGTTTTCTCCAGACGTTCACTTTTACATCCTTACTTTTATACTTGACATGTTCCTTATTTCCATACAGCTTTTATTTGGTTTTCTCTTGTGATCTTTCCCGACTTCTCAATTGGTGTATCTATTCTCGGTTATATTTAGCATTTATGGCTTACAGACGGGCTGTTTACCTTGCCTCGCGGGTAAGTTGCACTAACCGAAAGCAAAATCAAATAAAACAGGGTTGTAAAACGCCCACACAAAAACTGGAGCGAAGAAAAACCGTAAAACCAGGGAGGAATTAGAGCAACTAAAATGCAGATTTTTTTAACTTGTTGAATTAAACATATAGGCATAAAATAACGGTCGATATTTTGCCACAGAATTATTCATCCAAGAAAAATTATACGTGAACTAAATAAGATAATGTGTAAAAATTCAATAGTTAAAGATTCATTCTCTTAAAAAATAGTAAGATATTGAGCAATAAAAATCGATAGATGTTTTATTGTGTACTAGTTAATGGAATTTTCAAATCGGGGTTTCCATTTGCTTTAGGTTTTAATTTGCCATTTGTTACTTCTATTATGTTTTTCTTCGTGTGAATTCTCAGTCATAATACCATTTTAAAAAGAATGAGAGCATCGAATGACTGCTTGAGAGTCCATTGCGTATTATTTTATGTGAATTAATTCGACTGACGCTCTCAAAAATATCTGAGGACAATATTGTATCATTTACATCATCAATATCTTAATCTTCGATATCATTTCATTAAGTTTTAAATATTTATCTCCTTTTGAAGTTTTTTATATAATTTATGTCCACCCTTTGGCAAAACTTTCTCATAATTTAATCTTCATGGCGCTAATATAATTTATAAATGTGTTTTTACCGAAGATCGGGAATGAAAATACCATACAAGCACAAAATTAATCATTGATATTTAAAGATCATATTTTGTCGTATTTTTGGAACAGGAGAGTTATGAAATCAGATTAGAAAGTAAGGAATTACAGATATCGAATTTAAGAAATGATTCTCCGAAAGTTTCTACGGAGGAGAATCTCTATATTGAGTTATGCTAGTCGATACTCGAATATAGTATATTAATCCTCAGGCGCCTACTCCTCAGCAGTAATAAAGTCGGTAGTTTTCAATAAAACAGCGGCTCAGACCACCTCACCAGTAAAGGATTATTAGTTATCTTGCTTCCAGCCTAAAATTCAGCAATTTAGTTCATGTTCACCCGAGTATCATGAATCGCAATAACTGCGCTCTTCAACACAAAGTTGTTTCCTTATATAATAGCAAAATGTTTTCTTTGAGAGCTTTCATCTTTACCTACAAATATCTTCCATCTATGTTGAGCCAAACAGGTCTCCATACCTTACCCTCATTAAGAACGTTTTCTGAATGAAATTTTCAAAATAGTCTCACCACTCGATGCTCAGCCACAATAAATTAAATCGGTACATTCATCAATTTATCGTACTCCCGTTCGGCGATCTCCTGCAATTCGCTTCAATTATCGCTCTAAATCATTTTAGGAACAGAGTATCGTTTCCGAATCGAGCCCGTTATAATCGCGGGAGGTGCCACTCACGCGGAAAAGATGACAAGATGAATTTATGCGTCTAAAATTAACTCGGACGTGTTAATCTACGGCGTAATGCGAATTTGTCGCGAATTGGATTAATGCCCTCCACCCGCTTTCCGATCTCGTTTGTGGCAAGTTGGATGAGGTTGGTGTCGCATACCTAACCAAGTGACTTGCAAGATACCATTTCCATTGCTATAATGGCCACATTATTATAGTTATCATCGTTCATCACTCACTCGTCCTGTTGCATGCGCCTCAGAGATGGAAACCCATCTCCACTCGGCCATTAGATTATGACGACGACATGCCCTCACCGAGTAGGCCACTTAACAATCTACGCCCGTGCGAAATGACTCTCATCCGATTGTGCACGAGTTTGATAAAAAGCTGCGAAATCCGCGCGGGGGATATTCATTCCGCGAATCGCTGACTGCATGCCGGGATCATTAGACTGAGTCATGATGAATCAAAGTGACCCTTTGGATTCAACGTGGGAGATTTACTGTTGCATTCCCGGGACGATTGTCCTGAGGTGAGATCGGATTCGGAGAAGCTGACTTTGTAAAACCGCTACCTTTCCGTAGCTCTTTACGTTCATACGAGTTTCTTATCTTCTCCAAATTATGAAAGGGGTTATATCTTTCGAGAAAGCAAAACTTCTTCCCTTATATAAGTCATAGTGAGTAGGAAGCGAATTTCTAAATTTTCACAAATGTTTATTATACTTCAAAAAAACAATGCACAATCTTCAAACGCAATGGCAACTGAGACATAGGTCAACATTTTCTATTATATTAGTGTTATATTACGCTAAAATCATAACTTTTTTACCAACTCTATAAAAATAAATTAAAGAATGATAATTATGAAGAAAATATTATCAATCAATTTCGAAACCCGATATTACCAGAGTAATTCGTCCGTCTCAATACTAACAAGGAGACTACACACCGTCGGACGCGAGTTAAGTGGTAAGACTCGGTAATTTGATAGATATTGAGTCAAGATTGACGAATCACCCCCAAAGTTGGGTTTTATGAGCGATAGTTTTCACGGAAAATGAACTCAAAGTTTACGAAAAATTGTCAGGTAGGCTATAAAGCTAAGCGTAGCGACCGTCGTCATTCATTTCCCTGGAAAGGCAACACAGCCTAAAGCAGGGGAACTTCTCAATGTAATGTATAATGACCAAAAGACCAATAAACGCTTTTCAAAACAACAACTTCGTCATTCGAACGTTTGGCGCTGTGGTATGGTATCCGCTTCCACAGTCCTTTTGGTCGGGTTCGAGCCCTCATGCGGGAAAATTTCTTTTCTCTTTTTTTCTTTTATGTACTCTGTCATAATCTTAATCTATATCTGTTTTCTTCTTTTGGTGGATTTTGAACTTATTTTCCAAAAGTTAGAGTATTTTTCCGCGGTGAGTCACCCGTTTCTTCAAATTATGCGCAAATACTTATGTCCTCATTTATTATCTGAAAACTACAATACTAGAGAAGTAACGCAGAGGACTATTTCAAATCTCTCCTACATCCAGCTACTCGCTCTAACGGCAACATTTATTGCAATACCCGACTTACATTTACCAATTCTGAACTCTGAACACATTGGTTTAAATATAGAAGCCAACAACTGTTTGAGTAAAGTAAAGATTTTTATTTCGCGCATTCAGAATTCATTCCTTAATAAAGAAGAAAACAGATATAGATTAAGATTATGACAGAGTACGTAAAAGAAAAAAAGAGAAAAGAAATTTTCCCGCATGAGGGCTCGAACCCGACCAAAAGGACTGTGGAAGCGGATACCATACCACAGCGCCAAACGTTCGAATGACGAAGTTGTTGTTTTGAAAAGCGTTTATTGGTCTTTTGGTCATTATACATTACATTGAGAAGTTCCCCTGCTTTAGGCTGTGTTGCCTTTCCAGGGAAATGACGAATGACGACGGTCGCTACGCTTAGCTTTATAGCCTACCTGACAATTTTTCGTAAACTTTGAGTTCATTTTCCGTGAAAACTATCGCTCATAAAACCCAACTTTGGGGGTGATTCGTCAATCTTGACTCGATATCTATCAAATTACCGAGTCTTACCACTTAACTCGCGTCCGACGGTGTGTAGTCTCCTTGTAAGTACAGCTTATCACTCCTTACTGAGACTGATAAGTGTCCTATCGTCTAAGACGCGTCCCACTGCTTACTGTGCCATATCACCAGCTACAGAGTTAGTAATTCCGTGTAACAGAAAATAGCATGAAAGGAGAACGACCCGAAATACCAGAGGCAACGGATACGTTTTTCAACCCTCCTCTTGAGAAATATAAATTTAAGTCAATTGTTTTTTTTTAAGAAGAAGGCTATCATATCTGTGAAAATTTATCAACGGCAAGCTATGTATATTTGTATAATATAGATATATACGATTATTTCTTTGCAGCCTATCAATTATATTACTCAAAGCTGCGATCCCTTGAAGGATTTTATATAAAGGCTGTGCATGGGGCTGAGGAAATGACTTCCTTGGATTATTATTAAGACGTCACGTGTAAATTCCAATAATCTTTTCAAATAGTAATTTGGGACCATAATAAAGCTGATGATTCCTTCTAAGCTCGAGAATTATGTCAGTCAATGATATTATCTTCACCTTTGCGTCGTCAAAGGTGAAGATAATATCTTCTCGATGAGAACTCATTTTATACACACTAAAACTAATACATTACATATATGTTTTCAGTAATATGTAGTTGAAAAGCGGTAAGCGAGTCCATCATGATGCATAAAAAGATTTTTGCATGATTAAAGCACCATAATTAACAATTAATAAAGATAATTGACATTTTTTAACTAACTTTCCCAATTACTTCGTTTTCTATTGCATTTAATATCTAATGATGAACAAAATACCTATGGATCATTATTTTAGGTGGTTGCTATAGTATACTTTTTCCATTGATGATGGTAATACATGCCATGGAAAAGTTTCAGAACTGCCGCTACATTTATACTTAACCAAAATACAGCGGTCCCGTTCTCGGTCATTCATCACGTACAATATGCGATATCATGTCATCAATTATATAAAAAACTTCCATCGAACAATCCTCGTTCCGGCGAAGGAGTGGGCATGATTACGAAACCAAGAAAGCGCATCTTCTGAAAATGGGGCGTATCAGTTAACACTCTTACGCGGACGAGAATGAATTTCCGTCATGCGTTAGTCCGCAGAATGCTAAAAGGCGCTTTAATAAGACGAGAGAAATATCGCGTCACTGCCGAGAGCCCCGGGATAAAACTCACTGCCGTGTCGTTTTCTGCGCGTGCTCCCGGTGGAGGAAAAGTGTTTCCCCATTATGAGCAGCGTTGGAAACATTTCCATGGGCGAAGAAGGGGAATCTCATGACAGATTGTTTCGCGTTGAAAAGTTGCCGAGGGTTAACGATTCGCGAGTAAGAGGGTGAACGGTATTCAGCGAGTGCATTGGTTTCAGCGCCCATGGCGAGGGAGATAAAAGACTCCGGGGTGGGAATAATAAAAGAGGAGAATCCTTTCTTTCTTCTGCCCTCTTCATCTTGTCTCTTCGCTCCTCCCTCTTATCACCTCCTTCTCACCTATCTTCAAAGGCCTACAACGTCCGCTCTTCGTATTCTCTCCATCTCTCAAACAATGCCTTCTTCTCCAGCCTCATTTTCCCTGTCTAAACATAACCCACGTGCGTTTAATACACTTGCTCTTGTCTCCTCACGTTGACCGACAGACCACTACGGAAGCGACCCGTCGCCCTCTCGGAATTGTTGTTTTTAAACTGATGTAATTTCAAGGGATTGCTCGTTTAGAACAGGGCTGAGGAGCAGGACATAGAACCGTGTTATTTTTCGTTCCGGTTTTCGCTCTTGTAAAACAAAAGGAAATATCGGTTCAGACCCGGTCTTTCTCTTCCTACGTCGAACCGGTTCGATCTGTTTTTTCGCTCCGACAATTGCATTACTATCTTATTTCATTCTGAAATATTGCTTTATATTTTCTAGCTTTTTTCATGCACTACATTACAATAAATTTCAGAATAAAACATATTAATAGTTTGTTGGAAGTCGAATTCACACATGCGTTGTTAACTTTTTTCCAATTATTCTAGTAAGTAACGAGTATAACGTGCATTGTGAGGAACCAAAAATAGAAATGGAATGGATATCTCTTTGGTTTAATTCGGGTTTTAGAATTTCAATCTTTTTGGTTTCGGTTTTCGGTTACTTCGGATTTTCTATTGAGTTGAGGGCGGATAATATTTACCGACTCCGTCTCCCTTTAATAGATTTAAGAGCTTCAGTAAAACATTCTTATACAGTAATCTTCTCTTCTTTTCCTCTGACCAAATTTTCAACAAATTTGCTAACAACATTGCGAGTACCTTTTTTTATACATTCTTGTTCTTTCCAGATTTTTTGCTTGAATAAATCTATTTTGTACATAAAATTTTCAGAATTTGACAATCCGACTCCAAAGCCCTGGTTTCCAACAAATTTTCTGTTATTTTCTTTAGGTTAAGATCAGAAATATAACAAATAGATAAGGAAAAACGTCCAATAATCACCGTCTACCCTTTTCCCATGCTGAACCACTACCTTTAGTATATTAATGACATTTACCTGTTCATAATTCAAACCTTAAACGAATAAAGCTTGTAAATATATCTTTATCTTTTTTACAGAGTACGCTTAAGAAGAGGCGAAAATGTAGCAGAGGTAGTGAACACCGATTTTCAAGTGAATCTGATTATTCTCAGCCGCCGGAGGCAAGCCACCGCTCCCATGGGCGAATCCAGGAGGTTCGAAGTGGGTGAGTACCAGAAGTTTGCTCAGAATATGAGAAGCTTGAATTCAAATCAGATTAAGGTTTTCCAATTTTTCACTAATTTTTCACTAATGCTTCTACGACATTTATCATAACGAAATGGAATCGTAAAAGTTAATTGAAGATAAACTCATAAGAAAATTGTCTTCAATTGCATCATCCTATGGATACTATCACCCTCCACCCTGTGGTAACTACTGCCCTCTAACCAGGAGAGGTTTTAGATTCAATTCTAAAAATATATCAACTCCAGGTTGTACTAAATGTACTAAATTATTACACAACTGATTGCGAGGATGCTACTTTAAAAATTAAATCATCAACTTAAATTATAAGTTTAAAATCAATTTAGAAGTTTATTAGAATTCCTTGTAGTTTTGCTGTTGTTAAAAGTACTTCGACAGCTGAGGTTATTTCGCACGTAGGCTACCACCGGGAATCGAACCCGGGACCGCTTTCATCGAAGTCGAACGCGCTGCACACAAGGCTATCCTTAATAATCTTTTAGAACTCTTTGTAGCTTTTTAGAGAGGCTTAACTATACAACTATATTTAGCTTCGAGAAAGACAGATAGGAGAACAACATTTTGATGCTTTACTGTCCGCAATTTTCACAGTACACTATTCGCGCTTTTCTCATCCTTCAAGATCGCTCATTCTGCATATATTTCGCATCCTGTTCAGCAGTAGTTGGCCTTCGATTCGGAAAAATCGTGTGAAAATCATTCACTTCATCACATTGAGCTTTCCTCAAATACATAGAGAAGAATTTACTCCGATCCTAATCTGTGTTTGATTACTATAAAGATATACTCTAAGCAAGGCTTATCTCGCGGCTCTATCTAATGACCGAGCGGTCGTTTGAAGATTCAACTGGCAAATGCTAGGATATGCGCGGATTTTCCCCGTTGATAATTTAAGGTTAAAGAGCTCAAGCGTTTGGTACTAGTTCAACCGTCTCCCATCACTACCTTCTCATCTACATGTTTAGAACTTCTTCTCTATTCGTTCCATTCCATCCTCACCTTCAGCCATTAACACTGTTCATCAATTTCTTCCCTATTCATTCTGGATGCAAAGCTATAGATTTTAATCATCCCTCAAAGTGCAGCAATTTCATCGTTTATTTTGCTCTGAGAGCCCCTTTGTGTCATCATTGATATGCTAAAATACTGAGAAAGACCAGGACGGAATCTGCCACTATTCCAATAAATCTCGGGATCGATGAAAAGGCCTTGATTACCACCCTTATCCGTCCTTGCTTTTGCACCTCTTGATCGCCTCTCTATCGCACATAAGCTCCCGCACTATTCCCGTTCTTTCCCTCCGCGCCTACGTGACTTCTTCAATATTCCATCCAAACCCTCTCTCCTCTTCCTTCTGCGAAGAGCTCCTCGTAAGCGGGCAATTTTTTACCATCGGCAGGCATCCTTTGATGTTTCATTCGAAACGTTCAAAAGTCGGACAATGACTCTCCACCCCTATCATTCTCCTTCGTTATTTAATTTCTTAATCACCGACACCTGTACGTAAGCAGTTCCTTTAACGTTCGGAAATCTCATTCTTTCCCGGTCAGAATGGAAAGAATACTCCGTCCGGAATTTCGACTCCGCGCATTTTTTTTTCATCGGCCGGAAAAAAACTGCGGAGCATTGCGCTCGATATATCTTTGATGGCTTCGCACAAATGAGGGATTATTTGTACGTCCGCGAGATGAAAAGCGCACCTGCGAAGTTTTAGCACTATCCCGCGAATAAACATTTCAGAATGGATGAGAATAGCCGATCGCATCGCGTTAAAAGGAATCCTTCTTCGACGACAGACTTCATTATTAGCGCCTCGACTCCTGCATGGCAATTTGAATTCGTTTTATCATAAGCGTAATCATCATTTGCATGATTTATGGATTCATATCGCCAAACGCCGTTCATTAAATTTCCGTTGTGTGACTTGATTTGTATGAGGGGAAATAAATCAGTCTTATTTCAAGGTCCGATGGAAATTCAATCCTAGAAATGATCGGGTTTGCTGAAGATAACTCGCAGACTCGAAGATTTTGGAAGTCAAGAATATTAGGAGATTCCCACTGAAAGCTAATGAGGTATCGAATATTGTCCGGAGCGATTCTAATGATACAGAATAGCGTTGCAATAGAGATTAAACCACCCTTTGTCTCAAACTATATTTATTTAGAATTTTCTATATACAAATCATCTCTAAAATAATCAGCTATAATTTCCTAGTATCACGTCATTTATCATCTCTTATACTGGACAGTCTCCTTGTTTCTCTATTAAAGCGTTCATAATTTCTAAACAATTCATTGTATTATTAAATCTTACCTTATTTCAATATTCACTTCATCAATACTGTAAAATAATCTGCATGAAAACACGTAAGGAATAACAATTTATACATAATTAGTGTGTGATGATTGATGTTTAACGGCTGTATACAGGTTCTAATCGCAACAATGGCAGTTATAAAATGAAATAAAACGGGATGCCGGATAGGGGATACCTTTTAATGTAGCGAAATGTATTTGAGAGTAAACTAGGGTTGATGGTTCGTCGATTACACTGATAACTGAATTATTGTCAAAATAAGAGTAGTCGCAGATTGATAGAAAATATTTTTGAATGCAGTTGATACTTTCTAGATAGTCGTTCTTCCACATCATTGGACTTTTGAGATATTTCTACATTTAAATAGGGTTCTAGTTGCCCAATAATGGGCTGGACATGGACAAACAAATAGTAATTGATGATCAATAACAAATTAAAAGCACTTTTGAAGCATCAATTTTATAAAGTTTGATTCTAGGAAAAGTTTTGTCAACCTGGTCGCTCGTTTTTATTGGATGGCCCGAATTCCATTCTTCGTTGAACCTCAGATTTTTCCTTGCATGATGAAAAGTGGGAGCTGCCTCGATTATAAGGTAGCTTATACCATGGAGTCTGGAAATATCATCGAGGGTAATAAGTGAGTTCCTTCAAGCACTTATTTCCACTAGTGCAAATTCCATTGGTTTAAAATAGGATTTCCATCAGTATAAATACTCGAGCTACCATACTAGAAACTATGTCGCAAGTATTGATTTCATTATATTCCGATGAAACTTGAATACCCGTTTCCAACTAGAATGGTAGAATAATATTTGGTCCTGATTTTGCCGGATGAAGATTTTCGATAAATAAAACATTACTGAAAGGATCATCTTTAGTTGAATTATTAATTTAATATAAATAATATTTTAATGATATTAATACAGATCTATCATTAATCGAAAATTACGATATTCGTTATTATCTAACACTAACAGTTATTTTAACTTGTTGATATATATGTTAAATAACATTAATTTTATCAATGCTTAATAATAAAGGAATAGTAACATTTTCCATGAAATTAAATGAGTAATGGTAGTTGAGTAATATCATCCCTAATTCTCTTTTGAATTATCTCTTGGCTTTCTGTAAAAGTTACCTCTGCGATGAGTTGAGATCA
Source organism: Pachydiplax longipennis (assembly GCA_036926295.1). NCBI lineage: Eukaryota > Metazoa > Arthropoda > Insecta > Odonata > Libellulidae > Pachydiplax > Pachydiplax longipennis. The sequence continues at coordinate 15,279,379 of JAVFKF010000001.1, read as the reverse complement.
ATTGTATGAAATTTTCCGCCGCAATTCTCCGATTGTCCGCTTGCCGATTAATAGTATTCCCAGACAGTTCCAGAATCTTTTGTTTTGAGTGGAAACACTTGCATCCTGAGCATTCCGGAATTTATTGTCCATTTTAAAGATTTCCCTCCGAATCTGGAGGTAATTCGGACCGGACTATTTTAAGATCTTTTTACTCTTATTCCGTGACTTTTTCATCCTTATGGGATGAAATTGCAGGTGAGGAATTTATTGCGCGACAGGTGCTCGAGTATGAAGACCTCGTAGACCTTTTGTACTTCGACGTATAATTTTTTCATCTGATGCCAAAATCGTCGTCGACTCCATCTTCGAATTCTGAGGTCTTTGAATGTTTTATTGATTACAGCAATAATACAATTTACATTATATCCGTCAGGTTTTTATATTGATCACTGTGACATAAGATAGAAGAGGCATAAATAAGGATAATCGAAGTACGTTTAAGTGCTACGAGATCAAGCTAAATCATAATTCGTCTTTCACAATCTAGCTCTATGAATCTATAAAAACTATCCAATATAGTTTGGACATGTAAATGGCACGTTCTGCAAAGAGGTTTATTGAACTAGTCTCATTACATAGCAGTCATATTTTTTGCCTTAAAAATATAATTTCAGGTTTATTTAATTATAAAGAGCTAGAAATCTAAGTAACGCTGGAACCGAGGGCCGTATTTCTTTTTTTAGGATTGTATGATATTGTAAATTAATCTCAGAACATTTAAAGAAAGTTATCTTTTAAAATATTACCTGTCATCAACTTTTTTCAAGCAAAATGCGAATTTCAACTCTCCAAAGTTCCATCTCCATTGATTTGAGCGTAATAAAGTGTCTGCTTCGTTTCTTCCTAGATAATCTCTTCGTTTTATGCTTAGATCGTGCCCTGGGCACATTTTTTTTCATCGGAAGGGCACATTTGCCATTCAATCATATGCGAAAGGCCACATGCGAATTAATGAGCTTGCTCTTCAGTAGCATATTCCATACATTCAAATATTTTCACATTTAACTTGTATTTTAAAAATAAATTCGTTTGCTGAGTGAAGTGAAAAAGAACGTTTTTTGCCTTGATTTTCTTGACGTCCTTAGGGAGAGTAGGAAACAAAATTATTTTAATCGGTGCATTTATTTAAGAGACTAAAATGCTCTACAATTCCTCTTTAGAATTTTGAATATTACCTAATGATATTAATTAAATAAATTTAGTAATTAATGTTCAACATTTTAAACTTTGTGGGACTCCCGGATAGCCATGTGGGCAGCTCGTTCGACTTCGGTGAAAGCGGTCCTGGGTTCGATTATCGATGGAAGCCCAAGTGCGTAATGACCTCAGACATGGAAGCATTTTAACGATATTACTACCACTTTAAGCTTTGTTTTGGGTACTTCAGTTCGGAATTACAAAAATTACCGAAAATACCCTGGAGGAGTGTCAGATCGGGTTAAAAATCTGCAATGAAATCGGTCGGGTTAAATATTTTAAATTCTCTCCCAAAAGGAGACGATTATCATGATTTTAAACTTGGCCAAAATGCTCAACTGCAGAAAATTTTGTGCTCTTAATTTCTCAAATAAAAATTGCTGAAATGTTTATGCCGAGTTAAGGACTTTTTTTGGGAAAACAGGAAGCTTGAGAGATGCGTGACGTCAATCCATCCTCCAAAGATGCATTATAAATTTAATCGTTCCGTCAAGAATGAGGTCCTTTTTTCTTATGGTCCTGTTTCGTCAGTTTTTTCTTACCGATTTAAGGAAGATGGCGTCGTTACATTAAGCATCCCTTATCCTCTCGAGGAGCCAAAAATTATGTTTGAGCTAGTGGGGACAAAAAATAAGAAGGGTGGTATTTTCATTCGCTGCTCATTCGCTCATAATAATGTGAAACGAAGAGCCTCATCGCACGAAAGTTTGAGCCGAGATCCCCTCTATAAATAAGATTAGCAAAACCACACTTTCATGCATAAGTATAGCTCCGGGAAACACTTACGAATCGCCCCAACACATTTAAACACGGATGGTTGTTAGACGGGAATAAAAGGGAGAGGGAAACCCAAAAAAGTGAATAAGAGCGCCGGGACACCCTCCTTCGGAAGAAAATATTTCCTTGCGCGCAAGACTTTGAAACGTTACCAAATTTAATGGAGGTTATAATCCGCGAAACCTTTTATTCTGATTGGTGGGTCGAGACTAAAAAGTGGACGCCTACTTTGAGAGGAGTTACGTCAGGTGAAAAGAAAGTAAAACTGAAGGAAAGAGCTGGAAAAGGAGAATGAGATAAAATATAGTGAAGGGAGTCATGAGGAAAGGTAGGTTTGATTGGGGAAGGAAAGGTGAGACGAAGTCCGTCGTTCATCGAAGGTTCCATTGGTCGTAATAACACGGATTATTGGCCGTAAATATAAAAAGGAATGAATTTTGAGGCATTTATACATTTCCGAAATAAATTCCTCTTCAAAGAAACTTGGCGGGCAATAATAACAGAGACCATAATCCAGTTCAATTCGTACATTTGTGTATATATATAATCTTAGCTCTTCCTAACTGGCACAGCAACTAATCGTTAAAAGACTTTAGGCAATAAACCGAATTTGACGATCCTCGTTTTGAATTCTTTACATTAGTAACGATGGCATACTTACACGATTCTGGTACTTTTTAGTTCCATAATTTCGAGGATGTTATTTTCAGGGTCGCGCATATGCCGTGATTGAGGAAGCAATATAAAATTTATTTGAATGCGTGCGATTGCCTCGTTACCCAACTCCAGACGTTCGGGCAGGGTTATTGGGTCCATGAAAATATCTTTTAGTGCACAATTTGATGAAAATTCTGAGTCTCCAGAAATAAAAGCCATTGGTTTAAGATATTTAAGTTCCCACCGCCCTATTAAGCTGTTTCTAAATAGCTTCATTTTTAGAGATGGGTGTTTTAAAATTCGAAAATATGTATCTGTAAAGGTGTACCTAATGTTTCCCTAAACGGGTGCTTTTAGGTTTTAGGAAAGGCTTATAAACGATATAAAATATAAGATGGTAGATGCATAACGTAATTTATAAAGAATATGTTTCTATTGTGGCATGCTTAAACGTTATACAAATAGAAAGTCAGGTCATTTTGTGACTCCCAAGTTACGTCCTCGATCTATCCTAAGAAAGAATTGTTGCCGTTTTAGTAAGTAACGTTAAAGTCAATGAGTCAGTACCCATTGAAAACCAATTAAAATGTGAAAACCCATCGTTACATTTTTAATAAAAAACGTATCATATTTTGTTGAAATTACTCCATTTCATAAACCGCTGAGACAGAACAATACATATTTTATTTATTTTTATTCACACCAAGGACTTTATTAAGCAAAGTTGATGCTCCATTTTTCATTTAATAATACAATATAGCAAACATAGACAAAATAATAAGGAAGTGAAGTTAGTCGGATGAAATAAAAAGAAACTGTGACGTTCACGAACACATTAGGTGAATTATAAAGGAATTATTCAGAAATTGGGTGTGTTTTGACAGATGTTTACTCAGAAAAGCGTGGTATAATTTCGTTTTAATGGTAAGATGATAGTGGGGTGTCCTCGTTGATATATCCAGAGGTCGGTAAAATTCCAAAATCACTTTTTCTGTAGTACATCTCAAATCATCTCCTAATTCCAGAAAAGCGTATGTAATATCATTAAGCGAGCTGATTCAAGAAAATTCATTAGAAAAAACCTCCAGTAAACGATTACGTAAACTGCGGTGGAGATACAGTTGGGTCTTTTATGCCGTGGGATGCCGCTTCCCAAGAGCAACGAATTAACGAGAAAACGGAAAAGGCACCTTCCCTCTCGGAATTATGTCTCCAACTTTCCCCCAATTTTTCAAGAAGTTCTAAATCCATTTATATTCCTTTTCTCCATTCCCATTTGGACTAATCGCGCTCAGAAATAACTCTACTGAAAGAAGTCCACCATACGCCGAATTCTTGCCCGCCTGCGTATCGTGGAATGTCGGTTTTAAAAAGCCTGATTTGTCTTGGAGCGCGTTTCCCTCCTGACCGTTGCTAAAGCAACTATTTTCTTGAGCACGAATGCCCAAATAAACCCGAAGGTTAAGAGTACCATCCGAAAAAGATCAGATCCTCTCTCGATAGCGTTCATTTTATAACATTTCTCAGCCACCTCACCTGCTATCCTCTCGGACTAATGGAAACAAAATATCCACAAGGAAGATAATTTTTATTCTCCCGTTCGTTTAATCAACATAAAAGTGTGGAAAGCTTAAGCCGACTGGAATTTTTTTTGCGTTCAATTAATAATTCCACGCGCAGGATTCCTTTGGTATATCCCTCTAAGCGGTCATTCAGCTGTTGGGTTGATATAAATTCCGCCATAATTCTCAAGCAACATGAGAAGAAAAAACACTGGTGTTAGATTTTCCCCAATTTAGTTCAAAAGAAATCCTTTTCTTAACGCTTTTGTTAGATTTGTCGGCGTTTCGAATTTGAAAATTCCTTCTGAATTCCCTGGTATAAGATAAATACAAATACAATATCACAGCCGATCAACATTATTCGCGATGATTTGTGTTATTGGTAATAATGAAAACAGTACCTTGTTCTCTTCTTTTTCCTATTAAGATGGTTTTTTGCAGTAGATCTATCTTCAAGATATTCTATAATTCAAATTATCCATTACTGATGTGAGAATGCAGCTTTATTAATATGTAATTCGACAACTTAGGTCATTTTGCGCATACAAACCCCCAACGGAAATCGAACCAGGAATCACTTTCTCCGAAGTTGAACGCGATGCCCATTTAGCTATCCGGAAGTTATTTTTCATTTCGAGCCTAATTCAAATTGAACCGGATATATTATTCCAACTGTAAGTCGATTTGAGTAAATATTCTGTTCGATAAATTATATTATTCTGTTGTTCTGCTAAAATTCCCAAACCACAGCTCGCATTTTCTTCGTTTCCTGTGTATCTTCGTCATCTGCTATAATAGTATTGCAAATTTAAAATAAGATAAGGAATTTTTGTCGGTTTGATTTCATTCCGTAATTATAGTCATTTTCTGTAGTACTACATTATTTTTGGTTTGACTAGTACTCGTAAAAAATATGCCGTATAAATTTCATATAGATCACTGAAATCGAAACAAATAAAAAGGGTGACGGAAACATAATTTTCCGCCACATAAATCTGTTTTCGAAGTGTTTCAGATTTCTTTTTCGAGATTCATGTCCCCTAAGGAAGGGAGAAAATAATTTTTATGCAAGACTTAAGGAGAGTGAGATTTATTGTATTTTTTTATCAGTTTGATTCTCCAAAATTTATTACATTCTGTGTGTTACTTATTATAAATCATCAATCAGAAAAATAGCAATTGAGTTTCTCAATAATGACCTTTTAAAAATCTAAATTCATAATATACAAGTATATACTTGATACGAGTTTGATACATAGCCTGAAATATCAACTGTGCAGAAATTGAACCTGTGAGCGCAAGTGGTGTAGGAGAAGGCCAAAACCCTTTCACACGCCTGAGGGTGTGAGAAAGTCGAAGCCCTTTGGCCAATGGGAACAAAGAGAGAGGAAGGAGTAATCCACAAAGCGAGCTGATAAGGAATGAATCCAAATATCTGATATGGAAACTCAAAGAAAAATTCAATTTTTTTAACCGAAGAGAAAACATGCTCCTGATATCGGTCTTGCGATGACCATTGGTGGAGGTATGCAACCGATGGAAGAACTGGTACTTAAAAACATTTGAAATTTCGCTTTCAATTAATTAAGCCCTCCGGAAACTGTGGCTCCGGACGTCATTTTGTTTATCACACGAAAAATTTCCATAATTCCTCCATCAAAATTCTCTTCCTCGTGCAGAAGATAGAAAGTCGCCGTTAAAACCCCTTCCATCGATCGCCGTTGGTGGTTTTATATTTGTAGGTATATCTTTTCGTCCATTCCGAGCCAGCGAGATAATATTTTTGTGATGCCTTCTCACTCCTTCCCTCTTAGGAAAGAGAAAATAGGGTATTTAGTTCTGCGGGCACTGTTGAGTGAAAAATTATCGACCTTTTATTTGCTTCCTTTTGGATAAGTGGGTTCATTGGATTCTGAAATGAGGGTTACGAACGCAGAGGTAGGGGAAAGGAAGATTCCTGCGGTGAAATAATATGAAGGTGAGCCCGAAAGATGAGATAGAGGACCAAACCATGGAATCATATAGCGGCGTAAAATGATTGACCTTAATTGACGAAGATGGTTATTGCCAACCTAATTTCCATACATCGATAATTTTGGGTAAATATACTCGGAAAATGGAGCATATATTTAAGTGATCGTGTGCGTTCGCCCTTTTCGGAGTCCGGTAATCCAATTCGATAATATTTAATCTCTGTTATTACTTTGTGGGTTCAAGATTGGAAGGAGTTGATTTAATTTACAGGATCGAGTAAATACGTCAGAAAAGTTAAGTCGTTAAGGTGAATAAGATGAGATAAGATTTCCGTCATTGCCAAACTAGGAAATATCCGCTTATTCAATAACTAAAAATGTCTAAGAGATAAAGGTTCTCCAAGCGCCGAAATTGCGGCGACCGTCTAAGGGCGATTACCGGGAAACGGATAATCGTATTAGCGGTCCCAGTTCTTTAGAATCCCGATGTACATTTCGGAAACAATGCTTCCATCTTCATAGGGGGTCCAATGCATTGGACCCCCTATGAAGATGGAAGCATTGTTTCCGAAATGTACAGCTAGTTCCAAAAAAAACTTACCACCTAAGCCGCAACCCGCATAACAGACGTGAAGCTCGATGAGAGCGAGTCTAGAGTTTTCCACGCATTCTATTGGCTCTTGGAAGGAAGGCGCCTTTTTAAACCGTTGTGAAACGCGTTGAAAGTATTTGTACCGTCTTTATTAGCACGAAATCTAGTTTAAAATTAGTCTTACTTTTCACTATGTCAGCAGCATAGTATTAAAAAATGAATGAAAATCGGATTTCCTCATTTCGGCCAGATATTTCTGCGTAATTCACCTTTTTCTGGAGGCATCGGGTAAACTTACTTCAGCTGCTTCTATTATCAAATAAAAAATTATGTCATTGCAAGATTAAAAAGGATTATATTATTACGTTTTTAATGCTCTTGACGCCTACAGGACGAACTTTTAAATTTATTTAGAGGAAATTCACGACTATGACTCAAATAGAAACATGAACGAAAACTCTGTAAGGAGATAAAGAATAATTATGAAAAAGAACGCAATCAACTGTATTTCAACTGATTTATGTTGCAGAAAAATGCTATCGAGAAGGGGAGCATGAAAAAACTGCGAAACCTACTAAGGAAAGCAAAGATGAAAAGAAACTTTATCTGGACGAATACACTGAGAAAGAATCATTTTAAGTCGACCTGGTAAAGAGTAAAGAGCTCTGAGAATTAGACCCAAAACTTATTACAATAACGTAAACCAAGTAAATTACGATCAACTAAATCAGATAATTACATCGAATATTATAAAAAATTTAAATACCGCCAAATCAAATGATAGAAAGTAAAATATCAATTGGAGTGCTATCATCATTTTCTAAGGCAATTGTTTAAAATTCAACTTGCTAATTTAGTATTTTAGAGAATAACATAGATATTAGAATAGTAGCACTCTTTATTTAAATATTGGAGCTACAAAATGTATCGAATAAAAAATTAATTTGCGACGAAATTAACGCCAGCATCTCGTAACACTTTTCTAAAAATATTGTTCATTGCCAGTTCCAGAAAAACTATCCCTTTAATTAAATCAAGTTCGTGTTCCTTGCAAAATTATGCTGTCCCAACTTTTATCTGATGCTAAATCTCTTTCTTGCCCCGTGGTGCAAATTTTGACTCGATTTCTTTGCTGTTGAATTATTCTGCGATACAGAGAAGTATAAAATTTGCTTGATACGACAAATAACGGAGCATTAGGTATTTTAGAATATATGTGTCAACAGGTCATTCTGTTCCTCCACCATGCATTCGTGATGACGGTATCAGATGAAGCATTATGATTTTGAGATGAGATTTGACTGTTTCTGCCCAATTCGCGTCTGAGGTTTTACTAAGTCTTCCATAGAGAAAGGAGGTCTTTCCTTCCCTCCACCCTGGCCCTAGGAGTATCCCCTATTCATTCCTTTGTTGTTTCTTTTTCTTTTGTTTCGTCCATCGAAAGGTATTGTCTATTTTCTCAAAGGAACCATAAAACGGCCGATGGGTGAAGGTGAACTCTGCTCTGAGAAGAAAAACCCCCTTTTCGGCATATTGTGGATGGTCGTATGTATGCGGGGTAGCGAATTTGAAAGCGCTAATGAGGATTCCCGACCGCACCCCTGCTGAGCAGGTATCTAAGGTTAGGGTATGGTGGCGGCGACCGATCACAAGTAAGGTGGGAAATGGTGGATCCGCGATTTGCAAATCTTCGCCGCGGGTATTCCCTTGGGGAATGAAGATATTCAACTCTATTTTTGAGGTAGACGACCTTTCAGGACTTCTTGCAAGGAATACAGTTTAAGATGGTTAAGAAACAACAGTTAGTATGGAAAATCAGAACCTTAAGACTGATTTGCATATTGCATATAAATTCCAGGTTTTCTATACTTGCATATTGAAGGTTTACATGTTAACACCTTGTTTATTTACATTTTCATTAATACCCCGCGAGCCGCCGTATGACGTATGTCAGGGGGTGTGAAAACACCCACACCACGATTTCCATTGTTATACTGAAATGATTTTCAGAACTATGCGCTAGGTGAAAGTGAAACTAATGATTAATGATCGCTGCTTCGGTTTCTGAATGCCTCAAGTAAAGTATATAACCCGAATTGTTTGAATGGTGCATAATATGTATAATGATTAAAAGAAAAATCACCGCCAATAATTATGAATGATGAGTAATATGAGTCATGGAAGAATACGTATATACGAATAACAGACTTACATGAGAATATTCCTCTAATTCTCACGATTCATACCTTAGCTGTTAAAATATTCTTGGTTCCATATGTAATCCATTACTCCAACATTCACTCCAAGGACCTTAATAACATCCTTCATCCTAGGCACATCATAATTCTCTACGAACTTTGCGAAGATGTTTCGAATTTTTAAGAATAGTAATGCAAGGAAGATCATTCCAGTTGAAATAGGACCTTCGGAAAATCTGAACGATAACATAAAGTTGACAATGTTTGGGTGTATCATATCAGAATTATAGTATCTCTATATTCTGCTTTTAAAGTGAATGGCATAAACTGTATTAGCTTATACTAAATAACTAATTCAACAATAAAAATGAAAAAATAAGTAATGCTGCCTATTGTCAATTTATATCAATTAAGCTCCTCGTCAATGATTCTTTATTTATAAATATTGTTTTTATGCTTTATTTTGTCTCTATATTGAGCTCAAAATTTCGTAGTTTGAAATAACTTGAGAAATGAACAATGAACTAGAGAAATGCCGTCTAATATTTATTCCTTACGCTTACGAGAACCAAATCGTTTAACTTCTCTTACAACATCTATAATACAAAGTTGATAGAGCGTTGAAGATGATCTTACTAGATTGACTAAAGTTTCTATTATAATGTCACTAAAATATGAATTGAAACGTAAATACAGAATTGTAGACACTCCGCATATTCAACGTCGCAGAAACTTGAAGTTTATACGCCAATTACCGATAAATTGAATCTCTAAAGTTATTTAGAATAAATCATTGGCTTGCATAGATAGTAATACTAATGTTAGCAATTTCTATCGGTTTGAAAAGACCTCGGAATCTCTTTCCAAAATAAATTGCTGATAAGAAGATGATTTAGGTACTGGCTTAGTGAACTACTCCAACTTTCTTATAGAATTAAAAGAAGGTTGCTACAAAACATTAAACATCGCTATTGTATACAATTTCGGAGACCCTGGGGATAAACTGATGCATCAGAAGGAAATTTCTGGAAGTGTGGTAAGCCATCTACGTTATATCCTGTATATTTGAATGTTAACCATGTTTGACTAAGATATTACTTAAATTGGATAAATGAGTAGTTTCTCTGGAGGCTGTCATAAACGGAAAAAATATATGTTGGATGAGAAAATTGAGCTGAGTGAGTGAGTTATACTTTTAAAAGAGGTCGTTGCTCCTACTCAAAGTAACCAATTGGTCAACGAGGAACGCAAGAAATGCCATTACCTATTGTGATGTATCCAAAAATCTGGAATTAACATACCTCTTACACTTTAGGTTGTTAAATCCATGTGAGTGTATGTATTACTGTTGCCGTCGCTTCTCACTTCCCTACCTCAATTAAAACAGTCTCCCTCTTGAAGTCCTGGTGAATTCATTGCTTTATTCACTTCTTCCAATCACTCCTGTATATTGATTTTCAAATTTGTCACGGAATGTGGAGAGATGAAAAGTTTCTCATAGTCAATACATTTTAAATACGAAGGAATATTTTCAATATCACCAAGCGATAAATATGTAGATAGACTAGCCATACCAAACCACCACCCATTCATCTCAATCGTTAAAATTCTGTCGAAAAAATATGAGAGTTACGTAGGGCCGGCCATCAACCGAGGGGAGAAAAATTTCAACATGAGCCTCATATGCGCTTCCCCATGTGATATTACAGGGTTGGAATTACAGGTAAAAAGGCCCTGGGAAAAACTATTTCACCAAGTCCCTATTATTTTGCTTATTTTTAACGTTTTCTACATTATAATAATTGTAAACGTTATAATAAACAATTGAAATATAAATAATGTAGGACCAAACCTCATTCGCACTATCTTTTTGTGTATTTTAGAACTTTTAAAGGTGATAAATATAGCGAGAAGAATGTTTAAGAACGTAATGGTTTGTGACTGCAACCATTTCAAGAGGAATCCACAGAAGAAATCAAGTTTATTCGATTTACACTTCAATGACACCGAAAATAATTAATTAATGAATTCAAAATTAATGTGAAGGATGGTAGTCTCGTATCCGTCATCTTTATTCATTCAGGAAAATCGATCCTAGCACATTTTCCCTCAATTGATTTGGACGGTATAGTAAAAATTCCAACTGCATAGATGATAAAATTTATCGATTTTTTACGGATCGAGTTTTAATTTCGATGCTTATCAAATGAAACAAAATTTATCTAAAATACACAGAGAATGCCTCGAGACTTCATACTACATATCTACTTATAGATTTTTTAATGTATTTAAAGTAATAGCCTAGATATGACCATGAGTTTGCCTTACTTTACTTGTGTAGATTGCATTCACATAGGCTGTGATAAAACAGGTGATCGATATGGACTCCTTACGTATATAATTTTAAAGGCTAATAACTGCTCTCATCAACGATGTATAATATTATTTACTATTATATTATATAATATAACCCATCATAACCGCAGAGTTTTGGAAGCGAAGGCGTCAAATTCGAGGTCTATATATTTTTGGTCCGACACCGATTCAAACAGCGCGGAAATTTTCTTTCTCCCATCTCAGTGCTAAACATAAGCTCAGAGCGGCTCAGAGGCAGGGTTTGCGAAAATTTCCTTCAGCCTGCTTGTGCCTTTCGTCTCAGACTCGAATTTTATGACAGGAAGGGAAGGGAAGGGGGTTTGCCTCGGAATAACGGGACCTCGTGTGCGAGGTTTCCCTCTGTGCGAGAAGCAATGCTAGAATATATACTGATTCGTTATAACCATTTTATAATAACTGAATTCTTGCATTTCGACATCCGTATTGTTATAATACTATTCTGCTAGTCCAATGCCACCAAACTCAGGATACTAATAAATCTTTGCAATATTAATAAAGCAAATAAATCCATTTCAACTCTGCAGGCGGAGTTATGACTCAAGCAGACCATCTCCGCCATGTTTTTCTTCTCTCTCTCTCTCTCTCACTTCTTAAGGCTCGCTCGGAGGAAATTCACTGCCTGTTATGCGGGTTGCGGCTTAGGTGGTAAGTTTTTTTTGGAACTAGCTGTACATCGGGATTCTAAAGAACTGGGACCGCTAATACGATTATCCGTTTCCCGGTAATCGCCCTTAGACGGTCGCCGCAATTTCGGCGCTTGGAGAACCTTTATCTCTTAGTTCATTGACCGCCGAGTTCCTTTTTTCTCCTTCTAACTAAAAATGTGTTGTTTAATTCGTAATATCATTTTCCATTATTTATTTTGCATGAATTAGAAGGATAGAATAAAAACTCTCCACCTATTTACGTGACAAGTATCTCAATTTTGTCTCCTCACAGGATCTTATTTTCAACTATTTTGGAAGATGAGATAAATTTTGAAGTTTTTCTTTTTTTAGTCTTTAGTAAAAACTAACGTTCCTTTCAATTGTGACGCAAAATTTGCGTAAATATTTCTGAAATATTATTTTATACATTTGAATTCATGCACAACTCTCAACCGATTATCAAAATTATCACACTCGAGGTGACGTGTAGTACAACTTCTCTATAGTAATTTTAACGTCCACCAAAGGCTGCATTTTTGAGTTTGGAGTTTCGTATTCTTTTTCAGTTATAATCAGAAATAAAAATTCCTGTAAAAGAATTATAGACATATTTTACGAGTTTTGAAAGCTATGAGAATATTTAGAGGCAAAATAAAATCTTACTTAAAAATGTGTACCTGGACCCAACAGCTATTTAAGAAGATACATGGAATTTAATATCTTCATTTCTCCACCGTTTATGCTTGAGGGAATTAAAAATATTTCACGGTTCCCATAAGTTATAGGCGTGTTATTTCTCCTTACTCGCTGATCATTAACCGTGTAATTATATAACTTTAGCTGTCCGGTACACGCCGCAATAATATCTACCTTATTCTCACATACAGTCATTATTTTTCAGTTAATTTTCTCACGGCATTTAAGTACAATATTTTACTACATTTCATTCTTTTCGATTCTTAATAAGCGAATGCCTGTGATATTTCAGTCGAAGTAGACACTAATACGTACCAAGGTCGTATTTTCTGCTCTTACCAGAACTACCATCATGCAATCCCTGATATTTCTCCCATACATTTGCTGAAATATACTAAATAAAAGGGATCCCTGGTAGCGAAATAAAGAGCGCGTTTGCCTTCGGTAAAAGATGTCTTGGATTCGATTCCCGGTGGTGGCCAATATGTGCGGAACGACCTTATCTGTTGAAACACTTTCGCCAATACTACTACGTACTGCTGAATTCGAAATTATTAGAAAATATAATATTGTAAAACCCATTTAAAACACTCCATATTATGAATCTACCTCGCTTAATACGCGGTTTTCTCTTAGTCCCGTCTTTTTTGCACCAAACAAATAGTAAATAAAACGCTTAAAATGCATGAGGCGGTCTTTTCCATTCCCCGGATGTACTGTAACCCGCTATAGCTAATCCGTCTCATTTGATAGACCAAAAAAGTTTTCACCATGTCTATATCACCCGCATCTGCTTTTCTGTTGTACCTCACCTTGTCTATAATAGCTAGTTGTAGTTCTCTAGATCCTATCGACGATCCTATATCCTATCTAGTTTGGAAGACCAATTTCGCGAGGAAAAATGAAGATATCGCGTAGCAGAGCCATCTCCAGCCCACTGTTGGAGCTGATACTTGATTTGAGATAGAGTGAGATCTTCCCCATTATTTTGTCTCAGCGCAGAAAATTAGGTTACAAAATGTTCTTTGGGCTATGTCTTCTTTCGTTCCGAGTTGTAAACATATCGAAAACCGAAATTCGAAAGAGTAGCTGTTCAGTCTTTTGTGGACCGCTGAAAGATCTTGGAAAGACCGTGCTCTGTGAAGGACCCTCACCATTGTTTAAGTTCACATTACTCTTTCCTAATTTTCTATCTGGTAAGGTTGCTTCATTGCAGAGAGATAAATGACCAAAATGAAATAGTAAAATAGCAAAGGCGCCCTTTTTCTCCGAAAAGTTGACTATTCTTAAAATTATTATGAGAGAAAAGAACCAAAATTACGCTGTGATAGTTAGCAGAATATGTATAAGTAGTCCTATCAATGGTTGTTACCCTTGATAGGTTAAATACCTTCGATAGGGAATTTAACTTTACAGCTAGAACTAATTAAGCATGCTTAAAAAATACCCTTTCTGTTTAAGGTGTAAAGCGCTTTAAAAAATTAAATAGACATAAAACCCTTCCCTTTTGTTTTCCAAAACCCAAGAAATAAAAATTTAAGAAGCTCTTACGACGCGATTTCAGTTGGTACCTTGAAATGCGTCTTCAGCGGGTTCTCGTGTATTTATAAGGAATGCCTTTTTATTTATCTAACTACATGCGTCTCTTATACTCGGGATCTTATTAACCACATTCAGTCATCTTTACTTTGGTCGTCCTCTCCGTTTAGAATCACGTCTCAAAACACTCTCATCAGCCATCATTTTCGTCATATTGCAGTGAATATAAATGTATACGTCGATTCCCTATCTTTTCGGATGCAAAATTCTCATCGGAAAGATTATATTTTTTATGATAGATCAATAGAAAAAATTTAGATGTAGGCTTATATCCGCTCTTTCTTTCCACGGTACGGTCCAACATTTTATGAAATAAAAATATAAAAGCTCTAAAAAATAAAATATGAAAATCAAGGGGGCCGATGGTGAGCACCAAACCTTTCAGACAGAGGGTGTTTACTTCAAAATCCCTTCAGATCATCCGTCGAGATAGCGATTATGTCATGATGTTTGCTCGCGTGAATACGTGTGAAAAAGGCTTCACAGAAAGGTCGAAAATCAACTTAAGCAAAAAAATCTTCTGCATGGGACACGTAATCATCTGCGGATGCTCTCACGCACTTGCATTGAATTTTTGGAGATAGTTCGGTCTTCGACAATTACGTCGAATTATCTACTTTTAATTTTGTCTATTTTTTCAAACATTTTTCACCGGGGATTCCGCGATAATACCCTAAGAATCTCGAAAGAATGGCGATGAAAAATCTGCCCTCTGGAGATACGCTCGGCATTGAAATTCTCTTCTATCTTAATCACTCGCTCCTGTGCTCTTCAAATATTTATGGAAGAGAGAGAGCCGTGTGTATAAACGGTCTCGTTTGGGGATGACCCCGATTAAAAGCTGTCTAACCTCCGGTACACCTTTCATAAATAAGAAGACTAAGATCTGCATCTAAATTACACCGTGGAAATCACTTAGACTTAAGAATGGCAGGTATTAATGACGGCCCGACACAGCTCGTTAACTTGCAAGAGTTGCATACGACTCGGAGTACAAAAGATCTCACGATATTATCGCGTCTGAATTTAATTTTCTTCGCCGGGATACATTTATTGAAGGGTCATTAGTTCCAATGGTTTCTCATAGATTCCTTTTCAATAATCCGCCCTATTACTCACAGAAGGTAATTTCTAACCGCTGCTTATTCCATTAGGTTATTCGTCGCTGGTTATCAGATTCCATTGCGGATTTGCCACGTTCGAAGGCTAATTTCCGGATGCATATATATTTTTATAACTTCACGGTAGCGCGCGTTAAAGAAAAAACGTCATTCAAAAGGGAATTCGCATTCTATTCTATCCTTCACCTTTACGCGTAAGGATAAGCGTAGGGTGGATGACTTAGGACAATCTTTGGTCAATTGGGTCAAAGCCAATGGCATAGCCAGAAATAGGGTCTACATTCATCTTTCTCCGTCATTGATACTCGTCGTCCTTAAGGCGCTAAAATTTTTGAACGAATATTTTATCATCCTATGATCGAAATCCATTTTTATCCAGTCTTAAAAATATTTCGTAAGGAAATTACGTAATTTCGGGTAGAATGTGTAAGCTTCAACTAGGACTCATTGTACAAACTCTTATACGCTATTCAATTAGTTGAATTAAACTGTTAGAGAATAGGTTGAATGGATTTCGATCGTGTCTTTCTCCAGTTGCTCTTATAGTTGACACACAATTTGTTATATAAATGACGTCTTGACTACAAGGAATCGTGAAGTTACCGCATGGTGTTTTTTGTCCCTACAGTTACTGTTGCGGAATCGGGTATGGCTTTAGTAATACAAAATACGCTATTTTCATTTTCATAATAAGAGTTCCAACAAAATTAAGTCGATGGAATCACATCATCAGGACGAGGAAATTGAAAGACCCTATAAATAATAAAGTTCTAAACACGTATTGAATGATAATTTTAAGAATAGCTTTCGTAAATTCAGGCCAAAACAATAATGTTAACATGAAGGTAATAGGCAATAATACATGAGGTATATAGAACTATGATCAAACTAAAGTAATTCAGAATTATTTCAAATTCAAAACCGAAAATCTTGAATTTGTTGCTGATCAAAATATATCTTTCTCTCGACTTAAAGAGTCCAGTTTCTATTCAAGATATTCAAGACCCATTCGCTTTAATAAAGATTGACATGTATTCTCTGCGGAGTAAAATATCGCGTATATTGTATATTGATATATACTGGCGTATATTGTATATTGATATACGCTGGCTGTCAATTCCAAGGTGCTCATCTTTCGAAAATTTCCTCTCTTCCCATCATAGCTCTTGATGTCCTTTATTTCCTTCCAATTTGAAAAACGTATTAAACGCATCCCTGCAGCACCTTCGCTAATTAGTCTCACCTTCATTTGCTTCTTATCCTCTTCATGGCTCTTAGTTCTTTCCGCCTGTTAACCCTCTTTATTTCCTTCTTTTTTCATTCCTCTGCTATTGGCATCGACTGTTCACTTTATCCGCTCGGGTGACTCGATGCATTCTCTTCTGATACTTCGTGAATGCCTCGCATTCTTTTTGAAGTGTTTATGGACATGCACACCCGATGAGTAAAAAATAAATGCAAATGGGAAAGGATAACGCGCGTTGACGGATAAAATTATCGTTCGAAATTCCGATAAACGGATTTGAAGGCACTGTATATTTTTCGAGTGAATTCAAATGTGTAGATTTTTTCGTCAAATTCGGTATGCGTGTGGTTTCCTGGCGTTCCGATTACCGGGATTTATCAAGGATTACAGTCTCCGCTCCCGGAAATAAGAGAAACAGACTGAAGTTTTATCTTGTAACTGAGAAATATATTTATCGATAAAACGTCATATGAGCGCTAGTTTGCTTCGTTCAGTAAAAGAGAAATTTAAGCTTAAATTTTGTAGCCCAGAAATATTTCTTCGAGTTTGAATGTACGACAGTCTTGTAGATACTCACATTTTTGTATCTCTCGCAGCAGAAATGATTAGAACATGTATCCTTCCCGGTTACGTCATCTATAAAGTCTATTAGCCTTTAGATTCCCTGCGTCGGTTGAGAATCAATTGAAGATTCTCACCTTACATTTTTACCTGCTCATTTTTGGATGAATTCCTTTAGTGAAATTAGTATAGTATTTAATGATGAAATGTAAGCAAATTATATATTTAAAGGCTAAATTTCTTTGTCGTAGATTCTATGCATAATTACGGACAAACTCCTTACATAAATATAGAGTAATCACAGGTGGATAGTATCTATGATTTATTGATAATATCCACTCGATAAACATCAACCATAGCGTCAATATCCCGCAGAATCTGTGTTATCGATTCCGTCAAGAGTCTATCTGAAGGGAATGAAGGAATTCTTTTGTTCACTCTTGAAATTTTTAGTTGGGATATATGTAATTGGAGGCACTGAACGCACATACCACATTAAGACACCCGTTGAGTTCGTGGCAAGAAATAAAAGAATATCCGTTCTCTTATACAAAATATATAATCGTGCTGTACAAAGTTTAACATATTTCGCCAAGATTAACAAAATATAGAATTGAGGTTTATTTTAGCTAGGAAAATTATATTTTAGTTTTACTGTAATTTTCAATTGGTTATTCCTAGATTGCACTCCTGAGTTACAACATTCATTAAAGAAAGTTTTTCAGCTAATTTCAACAGGATAAAAAATAAATATATATAATAAAAAAAGATAAAAGAGGCGATATCCTCAACCAGTGCCCAATGCACCCTATCATAAATATATCCTTAAATAAGAACTTAACTGATTACTTTCTCACAATGACCATTGGGCCACAAATTTGGATTCTATACGTCATTATCTTCATCTGCAGGTGTGTAGAATGCATAAACAACTCGGCAATCATAAATGAGCGTGTTTTGACGTCAGAAATTCACCTGTTCGGGTTTGAATTGGAGGGACATTGAGCACCTCACCGCAAGCAACGATTCCACCCGCGTATGCCATTCAACGAAGATGCATCCAGATAACGCCGTATTCCCATAGTGTCAAGTACCGAGATAATGGACATCTAGTGGCAATCTTCTCATTAATCGAGCCCTGATCCCTCAGTGGGTGCCCTCAAAGCCTCCTTTGGCGAATGGCCAAACTCGTTGAACAAGTGCACCACTCCATCCGTTTGCGTCGAACTCTTTTTTAAGCTCTTTATTGCATTGCAGACACCTCGGGAGTACAGCACTTAAATATCGTGTGTGGGGAAGCGAGGAGTATAAGAGATAAAGGCGCATGGTTCGAGGAAAAGGAGTTGCTACGGAACAAGAGGAATGGGGCCCATGAGGAAGCGCTCTCGCTGCAAAAAATTGAAATGTTAAAGGGAAAGACACGCATGTTGAATAAAGAAGGAAAGGTGACGCGTAAAATCCTTGAGGGGGGATGCGGACAGAATTTAGTCGGTTAGATGGCTGAGAAAAATGGTGAGAGATCGTATTAAGATAAGAAGAAGAGGGATATGAGTATTTTTAACTCTTTAATGATTCTGGAATTCAATCGAGCTGCTCAAGCTCTCTGGAAGAAGTTTTGAGAATTCGCTGGAAGTCGAACTAAATATTTTTACGGCGCGGAAAGCATACGAATGGAAAGTGGAAGATCCGGGTTCGAGTCCCGTTCCAGTCAACCATTTTTTCATGACCGTTTTTTTCCTAGGCGCACAACTGTTCGTGCAATATGTCCTTTTCATCTTTTTCCCTAATTTCCATAGTTCTGGGTGATCAAAACTGCAAGAATATTTGAAAACAAGAAATCGAAAAACGATCTTTGGCTGTTCAGCTCTGGGTTATAAAATAATAGTTTTTGTTATCATAGTTTTAGACCTTCAAACTCACGTGAAGTTTAGTAGTAGTAAAACCAAAAGAGATTTCTCATATCAGCAGCAAAATGAAAATGTAGAAGAAACGTATATCTATAGAAACATGAAATTGTTGACTAAGAAAGGGATTCTCTAACGCAAAAGAACTCTTACTTCTCTTATCTTTGTCCTAATCTATATCCTAAAATATGTCATAAACAAATCATATAATTTTCAATGAAATGTGTGTGATTCAGTAAATGTCAGTCATCTTCAATTCATTTTCCAAATTCTTGGACGATATTCGAGTAATTGATTTAAGCTGATAGAGAATGAATTCAATTCAGTCCCTCCGATAGCAATAATTTAGAAATGGTGGAAAATTATTAATGAGACTTGATTCGTTAGTATCATCAGATATAATGTGGAAGGGTATTAAATCGTTTTTTCTAATTATCATTATTTAGAGATCAAACGTCACAGAATGCAGGCAAAGATACTCAGAAGTGGATAGAAATACTAGAGAATCTCAAGAGGCTTGAAATGATAAGGTAGATGCCTATATGGTATCGCTTTAATGGAAGGTCTAGAAGGTATCAAATCTGCAAAGAATGTAGAATGGTACATATGATATTATAATCCCTTTTACAATATGAAATTCTACGAAATAAAAAGAGAAGGGCTCAAATTGTATGAATAACGTTCTTTTTCTACGAATCGGCTTACTCCTATATCCTCTGTTGAAATAACTAAAATTACTAGCCATAACAATCAAAGACGGCCTCATCCTTATGGTTTCAGAGGACTAAAAATAAGTCACTTGCTTTTCTCTCCTAAAGGAATAACATATCATTCCTTTTATATTTTGGTGGAGGTTCAAAATAGAAGTACTTAAGCGCGCAGGATAAAGCAAATTGCTATTCATAGATAAGCTCAATTTAAGGTGCAATTCATTTTAGAGTGACATCTTACTATCCGAAGCAGTCGTTCGCCCAGCCTCGTCCTCTGAGAAGCCACTAACCCCTATAAAATACAAAG
Organism: Pachydiplax longipennis; assembly: GCA_036926295.1. NCBI lineage: Eukaryota > Metazoa > Arthropoda > Insecta > Odonata > Libellulidae > Pachydiplax > Pachydiplax longipennis. Next base: position 15,259,193 of record JAVFKF010000001.1, on the reverse strand, counting down.
TTCGCTTTAAAAGAGTGCAAATCCCGACCAGTTCCTTAGGCGCCAACTTCATCCGCAACTCGCGCCACATAACCCTCGGCAATCGCGCTTCTAATTCCGCCTCAATTTGCATCTCAGAAGATTTCCCTTTGGGTTCCATCACCGTCCGGCATTTCCTACTGCGGCCATCGGACTTTTTCAAACCTGTGGCGAAATACACTTGCCCTCCGCGGGGTCTTTGGAGCTCGTGCGCGTATATTGCAGATCCCTCCGCGTCACCACCCCAACCCATTCGTAGTATCGCGTAAATTATACTTTTATTGCGCTTCTCGGGCTATGCATAAGTAGAGTCGTCCCACATGCTAGATAAGAGGGAATGAAAAGCACGCGAGAAAAAAGTGCCGGAGATGTGTGGGGATCCGAGCTCGATTCCATGTGCGAGACTTATCGAAGCCTTTCTGGTAGGACATCCGACGTGATTCGAGTACTTTATTGGCCGCGGGAAGTGCGTAGATGATTGCGCGTTCCATCTGCAGAAAAAGAGGCCTACGATTCCCCAAAGGTCGCCGGAGCTTAGCAACCGAGGGTTTCCCGTAATCGCGAATTAAAATGCTTCCAAGGGGGATTCCTTCGCATACTCGGTCGGAATGACAGAACAATGTTTTTCTTATCGAAATATCTCCCAGTTCCCGAATTTCGATTCCGGGAAGTGAAGATTACGACTCTGAAGTACAGGTTCGTGTATAACGATAGCACCGGTGCCATAGCTTTTGCTCCTTGAAAGAGACCGACCGAAAAGCAGCTCCTCCTTCGAAACTAACTCGCTCTCTCGACTCGTCCAAGGTTGAGAGGTCGTGTAATTGAACGATGGGGTACGAGATAGGGGAGATAAGAGTTTTGGCAGCCGAGAAGAGAGAGCTTAATGAGATAAATGTAGCGAATGAGTTCCTTGGCTCCAGATGAGGTAAGAAAATAAGTGATGCCGTCGAATAATTGGGTATGGGATGGTGCATAAAACGGATGCCTTGAAAGTACCGGGGGCGTTGTACAAATGAAGAAAATCGTAACCAAAAGTAATGATAAGTGATAAGTAAGTTGGAGAAAATAAGATGTAAAAAGGATGAGAAAAAAGGACGAAACTATCCGTAAGCCGAATACGTCGATGAAGTGTAGGGCCTCTTCCCCGAAAAGAGGGAGAGAACCGGAGACGTAATGACTTTCTAAGAATCAACTAATACGCTTTCTGGCGACTATGCCATCATCCTCTAAATACATTTGCTATAATCAAATATTTATTCATGGTAAATGCATAAATATTTTAATTCTTAGTCGTCGAAATGTGCAATGGGTGATTCTTAGAAAGTCAGTAAGCAGTAGGTTTTCTCGCCAAGACATAAAATCACCGTATTATGTTGTCTGAAAAGGATTTAAATTTCCATGTCTTTTCACCATATTAGATTTATAGTTATCACGGCCTTACATGCTCTGACAATCATGTCAATTATTTTAAATCTTAATATAATATCGGTTGAATAAATAACTTAGTATTTAAGTAAGTTAAAGTTATCAATACAAATAATGCAGTACAATTAATAATATTTGATAAAAGCTAATACTATTTAAACTAAGGTACGTACTAAGTCATCTATTCAACCAAGTTTAATTCATTCCACATGGTCGCAGTTGTATCCAATCCTAGTTGACACTGATAAAATTCTGGTATTAATATGCAGAGGATATATTCTTGCAAATATGAATAGTTTAACAATGAGATTTATGCATCTATTCCATACTTTGAGATACCATCGAAGATCTTACCCTACAACTGTTAATGGTTGAAGTTATTTTCACCTATTCTTTTTCAAAACGATATAATTAGAAAACCAAATCACGAGAAGGGATTATTCAGCTCCTCAATTTCTCTCAATGCCAACTTCACTTCTCTATCTCAATTTCACTTCAAGTTTCCCCATTAGTTTTGGTTTATGCCTCAGCTGACAAATACCCTCAAAGGATGTTACTGCCACATCACCGTAAAGTTCCTTTCGGTTGCTTGGCTAAGGGAGGAGGTCAAGAATTCGAGAAAGGTAATGCCTGTTATTCCAGGTTAGCATCTGGTAATCGGCGTTACTTCCCCTTCTCCCCCGCTTCTCTTTCTTCCACTTGATCGACCTCATTGCCATGCATCGGGTTTCCTCGCATCCGACACCCTCTTATGTCTCCACCTATGCATCACTGGATTTAATAACCGCCCACTTCCATCCATTCCTAATATTTACTCATTGCTTTGCATCCATCGGTATTCACGGATAGCGAATGAATTTCTATCGTTATCACATACGATTTTTTTCATTGAAAAAATTCATTCGAATTATTTATTAAAACCTACGTCTTTAACGTTGATATAGAGAGGAGAAAATTTAAGCACACACTAAGGTAGGATAGTCTGCTGCACATAGTATTGGAAAGAAGGAATCGTAGAGGAAAACATAGGTTTAATTATGAGAGGAAGCAAATGAATGGTCAGTGCAAAGGTTATAACGATCATGGGGGAATGAAGCGATTTGTTGGGGGTACAGAACGATATAAATAGTAACAAAAAACAGATTTTCCAATTGCTAACTCATGACCATAAAGTCTCAATGCAGCAACGTAAATTTGTAGGTGATTTGAAATCATCTGCGAGTATTCGAATAATTACAATCGATAAATTCGTAACTACCTGGATTTTCATTCTTTACCCGGTTATTATTTATCCACAATTTTAATCTAAATTTAGAAACCCAAAATAAAAATGAATATCTTTAATTAACAAATATTTCATTATAAAATATAAGCACGTAAAAGAAGCATATAAAGAATTCTTCTGAAAAGTCTTATTTCAATAAAGATCGTAATAGTCAGACAAAAAGTTATCGCAGCTTAATTGCATGCGTATCGATACTCATAATTATACAACAGTATTATCTGATAACCGTTTATTTCACTGCCCAAATAATTCTATCCGTAACATAAGGATTTTAATGCAATAAAACAGCACCCTCCACACTTCAATCTCTAGATTCTCTAGATTCCTAGCAAATTACATCGTCGAACTTCATTTACCCGCAAGAATTCCCAGAACCGCGCTCCCACCTCATCGAGAAGAGTTGCTTTCCAATTACCTCTCTCGTTGCTGGAGAGTTAGGGCGAACTCATCAATACGATATCGTGTACAAACCTCCAAAACGCTGTTTCGTAATAGACGGAAGAACGTCCGAAACATTTCGATCCCTTCAAGCCGAGGTGAGAAGAGCTTGTAAAAAAGGAATCGGATCGCCCTCTCACGCGAACTGCTCATTCCGAAAACAGAAAGCGAGCAATCTCTTCGCGAGTCGTAACAGAATAAGGGGTTTGTTTCGAGATGGCGAAGTGTATTAAGAACCCCCTTTAATATGAGCCAAAGACATTTAACAGCTTCCAATGAGGGGAGTAATGCCTTTCCTCACGTCTTTAATATAAGGGACGAGAAAGGAACGTGTTATTAGGCGCTCGATCCTTCTCTCCCTGCATTTGGGCCTTCCCGAATCCTACGGATGCCCAATTTTCGTAGGCGATGCATATAGCTCGAAATGGCCAAATTACCGGGATATTAGGAGAAAGCCCTCCTCCGAAGATTGAGCAAACGTTATTCAACGCTTCGGATTACACGTTTGTCGGATGGGGAGAGGATGCGATACAAGAGCTCCGAGACGTGCATCTATTTGTGGTTAATAATTAGGAATAAAAAGTGGAATCGGAACGGAATGCATGTAGAATCTATTAGGTTGATTTATTTCGCAGATGATCCGGGTAAGTACTTTCCGATGAAATGCTTTCGTGTATTTCTTTCAATACGCTTATTCTTTAATTATCCGGTAGTTTGCTGTTATTACTTCGTTTTTGATACGCTCTCAAGAGCATAATTATATACTAGAAAATGGGGAAATGTCTAAAAGAATTCACTGCTAGAATTAAGTCCACATTAAATTGGAGCCTCGTATTTTGGTAATATAATAAAATAATTAAAATAAAATGTTAAAAGATTTCCCAGGATCATTGCCGGCAACGATGGCTTAGAAGTTAGTTCACGTTAACCTTGTCTAATATTGCTGAGGTTCCAGTTCGAGTCTTTAGGGCATGGTGGTTTGTAAGTTATGGCCAATTGTGAGAGCAGTCTCTTAAGAATAAATATCGCCCAAAAAAGCTGTTTTATTAGTGTCATTATTATTTATCTAAATATTTGATTATAACGGATCTAAATGCCATTTGTCCCCTGCCAGTCCCTTCATTTCTGAATTTAACAAGCGCTATCTCATACCTTCTGAACGAAGGAAAAGAATGTAAATTAGATTTGCGGCATTGGCTAAATGACGTGAATTTACTTTTTGTTTGAATCATTAGTGGATCCAGGAGAGGCAAAGTTTCTATGATCTTCTATGTTTCTATAATTAACTTTCTATGATCTGCCTAGAAACTTGCATAAAATTTATTAGGCGAATTTCTTACCATGATCACTATACATCACTACATCAACGTATGATCACTGTACATCTACTACATTCAATAGATGTATAGTGATTTATCACGACATAGAGCACATATATACGTATACAGTGATCATCAGGAAGAATTGGATTTTTTCAAAATTAAATCAAGTTGAGTTGGGAAATCGTTATTGGTAAATTGTCTTGAATCGTCCCACCCAGGGAAAATGCCGCCCTCCTCCCTTTGAATGTTACTAGATACGCCACTGGTATGAATATCTTTAAGAAAATATGATAGGATATATCCAGTGTCCCTGTTGAAATTATAACAGAAACAAACTAAACAAGGGCTCAGCAGAAACAACTCAAACAAAATAATAAATTCAGGAAAACCGACAAATTAAATGACTTATTATTGAAATCTTGGGAAACTTCCTTAAACCCCCAAGCTACACTTGCTATAAGAGAGTGTGGTTCCAGGAAAACTTTCGAAACAGTTTCATTTTCAGAGGAGCAAATATTTTCTCTTTAAACTGGGGTGGACTTTCATTAGGTTCCTCATTTGATGAAAACAAGAAGGAATTTCATGTGGCAAACGTTCAGCATCGCCAAAGGCGTCTTTTTCGCTGAGACCTGCCCTTACTCATCAGCACTTCTGGCGAATGCCTTCACGCCCGAATTTACATTTCGCAATAAATCTACATTTTCTCGAATTGAAATTTGCCGCTTTCCTCCGCACACCCTATCCTTATTATAAAATCAATGCACGCGAGAATGGCTTATAATCCGCCATCATTTTGCGCTTTTAATACTCCAGATGCGAGTATTAAATCATCCTCCAACATATTGGACCCCTGAATCAAACACCTTTCATTTGGAGTGCACGCCTCTTCGGAAAGAAAATCGCCTTAGGAATGGAAAAAGGAATGACCCCAAGAGAGAAACCTCAGTCTCTTTTCGACATAACTTCGGCGAAATTATCGCTTATTTTTCACTTCTAAACGCGGCTGATTTTAATGGCGAGTCTCCGTCAGTGGGTCCTGGTTTGGGTAAACATGGACCCCATCGCCGAATGTTTTAATGAAATACTGGGAATGCTTCTGATTTGGTGCCATTACCCCACTTAGTGGGCGTTCCCTTACACCATAAAAATTTTTAATGACGCGAGTAACTGAAGATTGGTGTTTAATTTCTCTCGACTTTGTCCAGAATGAAGCCCAGGATGCCGAACCCCTAAAGCACCGTCTTATTTAGTGTGATTTGATGTCGTTTTATTTAGAGGGCAACTGAAATTCGCTCCCCTTTCGATTCATCTTAGAATTAGAGAAAAGAAACGAGACGGTGGTTGATAAATATAATGAAAGAAAGAGCAAGACATGAATTACTCCCGCGCTGCAACCGAGCTTAGTTTTTGGTTAGTAACGGAGGGAATTCATCCCAAACTTAAGTCAACAATCGAGGGAGTTGCGCGTAGCTGATGGGAAAATCGTTTTGTAATTTGGTCCTCGTAGTTTTTCTGCTCTCTTGTTAAAACTCGAACGCCATCTCTCCAGCAGTTAGCGATCGGTTTCCTTTTTCCCAAAAGAAGAAATTGCGAAAAGCGTTTGTGCCTGGGATGAGCTCGGATTTTCCCTCTTTCTCCGAGCAAATTGCCTTTTCAATCGCAAAACTGCCACGATCATGGAATACTCCCCTTTGATAAAAGGCCTCGGTGTGAGGAGAGAAAGGCTCGCTCGCCCGGAAAATAGTAGGAAGCGTAAAAAGCTCGTTTTCCAGTTCGCTGAATAATTCACGAATTCTCCCTCTCCTCTAGGGGGAGCGATTTAAGTACAAGGCGTGCGCGTATGGACATTCTAATTTTACCTGTTTGTATCATTCCACTCATCGCTCCCTCTCTTGCACTCTTCGGATTTCGTCAGTCGTTTTTTTCTTAACCCACGCAAAATGCCGCACCTATCGAGGAACTTGGGGTTTACTGTCACTTCCATTTGGGGAGATGGAGAATGAACCCGAGATGCAAAGAGGAAGGCTCGTGGTATGCAGAGGATGTTTGGAAGATATTGAAGGGGATGAGGAAAATCGTGGAGGCGAGTTATGCGGCTTGAGTTGAAATTGGGGTCTCTTAAGGTTGGAGATGCACTCAGAAGTTTTATCATTCTCAGCCTATTACTTTTCTTCTTAAGAAAATCGTTTGGTCGTGAGAATGCATTTAGGTTTAAACTCTTAACTTCTGAAAAGGACACCGCTTTCGGAATGTTTCCGATTCGGGCAGAAATTTTTTCACAGTTCAGATAAGGGCTACGGTAAGCTTACAGACAATTGCTCGAAGGGCAATGACTAAAGATGGTATACAACTAACTTTTTATGTAATGATTTACATGGAGCGGGGAAGCTGTATAGGGGTTCATTTTACTTTGTTCGTTCTCTCCCATAGTTCAGGATGCAAGATCATCTTAGTTTGCTTATCCTCGTAGTGGACGGAGAACAATGGAAATTATAATCCGTCGTGTTTCTCTTTGTACACACAAAAGACTGAGAATATAAAAAAGTATATATAAAGGGGTTTTAATAACTCAAGAGGTAGAATTCATGTAGAATCCTTACCCACCCAACCCAACAACCAATTCAACCCAACCTTACGTACCTGGTCAGCAGATTGCTCTCGTAAGGAATTGCTTGGATCCAAATGTTATCTCTTTCTCCCGCTGTCTTTCAGCACTACATTATTACCTAAGGTGTCACTTTTTGTACGTAATATTTTCGATTAATAAATTGTGTTAACGATAAGCGTCCCCAAATTTTCCCACCGTGGTCGTGCTTAAAGGACAGTGTCCCTATTTTAATTTCAGAGGGGTCCATCCTTCCTCAGAATACAGAAATAGGATATGAGTGGAACAGAGGGGCATTTACAGTAGACATGCTGTCTAAAACCCTCACAAATTCGTCGGCTAGTGACCGTCAACTACTCCTCGCCTATCCGTCCTGCTCATTTGGGTGCATCCTTAGAACGAGAAAACCGAAGGGCACTGCCTTGATAGGCTACTATGCGCATTTACCCTAAAAGAAAGCTTTCCATCTACTGGTCAACTTGCGAGAGTCATACGTATATAAGTATAATCATGTCATGATGATATTTATCACAGAATATGAGGTTTTACGTGTAATTTTAATTCAGGGCGAAATACGCTAAATTATGGTTTATTGAGCCGCGACATTTAATCATTTTTCTACTGCATATATTCCTTCATGACAAACAAGCATGTTAAGTCAACAAGTTTGTTTGTCGTGAAGGAATATATGCTGTAGAGGGATTGCTTTAGGAATTGACTGCAGGCGTTCGCATAGTTCCATGTTACTCAAGAAACTTAGACAAATTCCTCTACTTTCTCTATCAGTTTAACTTTGATGTCTCATATGTATAATTATATTATTAAAATCTGAAGCTTTTTGTATTATTCTGGTCCCTTTAAAATCCTCTGTACTTAAATTGAAAAATTTGAGGAATCACTTGTTGATTTCGGTAAGACAGATAGATCAGTGCCTGCCGATGATAGATATCATATAAAAAAAGAAATACGCCGGTAGGTCAGTAGGTTTGGGAACTTCTGAGAGAATAGTTTGTATATTTACTCTGGGAAGCGCTTGATTTATTTCTCAGATACCAAGATGCCAAGCCGTTTATGTCGTCTACTAGTTGAGAAGATAGGGAAATAATATAAATGCTTGATAGTTGTGAAATGAGATGGACAATTAATTCTCACACAAACACATAATCATAGGTTTTTCATGGATGCTAGCAATCCAACTTTATAATTCAGCTTTTCATGTATGATATTTAAAATAATTATAGGCTATTCATATTCATAAATTTCAATTATTGTGAACTCCAGGTAAAGGTGTATTTTTTAGAAATCTTTGCGGAAACCACGGAGTTAATCGTTCTGCTTGATGTGTTTTCCCACGACGTGCGGCCGAACCACAAAGAATATATTCAATTAATTTTTCTCCAATCAGACTCTCACGGTCTACTTCCTTTCTGCATTCTACTAATTATAAAGTATCTCATGCTTAACGATATTTTCCCTATTGACATTTTACCTTTCAAATTCCTTCCAATGCTTAGACTTCTGACGTCATGAAAAGCTTCTTTTTCCATACAAATTGAGTACATTATAAATTATATGGCTGTATTTGCCGAAATTTTCATGATAGATTTTTGTTTATATCTGACTCATGCTTATTTTGTATCATTGGTGGGGAATTCAGGGGAAGATCGCCCATCCCCCACTGATGACTTTCTTGTGTTATCAGTTTACTAAGAAATTAACGAGTTCGGATTGAAATCATATTGTGAAGTTTTTCCACGATCACTATACGTCTACATTTATCATGACAAAATTTTAATAGTTAATCTGAGATTAATACACGATGAAACTGAATTAAACCCAACGTGTTATGCATAAATTCTAGGCGGATAATAATATCAAACTATACATTGAAATTCTTTCAATTTACAATATCCACAGCCAGAACGCGAAGGTTATTTTTTAAACTAGTAAGCATGTGTCCCCAGACTATATCCCGTGGATCAAATTAGGCCCATGAAAATTGTCTGTAAGGCCTTCAAATATTTATTTGATTTTTATGCCCATAATACACTCGCTATATCTTCCCAATTCCCTTTCAGTTATTGTCCCGCTCGTTTGATATATCAACTTAGTTTTCTTGCTACCAATAAAGAATATACTTACTCACCCTAATATATGATACTCATGATAAGTAAGGAGCAGTAAGCTTAAACTTTTTCAGACCAGCATTAACCACACTCAATATAGCTTACACCTTAAAAAGTGCGGAGATCATTGCCATAAAGCTATCACTTGCAGCAGAATTTGAAGCCCTTTTTCGGCTGAAATCACAGAAAAGGGCAAATTATCCAGTCAAAATGATGAGGAAAGGATGAGATACAGCATAAGGATTGATCACCTGGGGCCTACCTCTCGAACAAAAGTGACCATTAAGGTTATCTATCCGTCCCAGGGGTAAACCCAGTAGCCGAGAGCCCGAGGATGGGTGAGTTGTGCTCCCAGCTCTCAGAAAGAAAAGTAAATTATTACCAAAGTACAAATGGATATCTATTGGGAGACCGGACTGTCATACTTCACCAGCATCCACTTTTCTCTCCCTCGCTTCTCTCCATAGGAATGTGCATTTGCAGCGATCGTCCCCATGCAAGGCCACTTAATGCCATTTCCGTTTTACCACGGAATCGACTGTCGGTTTTTTCCTGCCGCCGGCCGCTTTATATCGACTGAATAAGTGACTCGGTGGTTTCGCTCACGACTGCCTCGTTCTCTTAAGTAACACGGGAATAAAATGAAGTTCGAATTGCGCAATAATGTAAACAGCTATCTATCGACGTACTATGGAGCGGATAGAGTGCTCGCCGAGTATTTTTCATCCAACTTTATTGGTCGCTCTTCGTTGATCGCTCTCCTAAAATTAAAAATATAAGTAGAAGATTTTGAGGAATGAAATATATATCTGATATATAAATGAAATATCTTTTTGGAAATTTGGATGTTTCAAGGTTTAATTGCTGAAGTAATCTATGCGATAGTAATTATTCTGTTCTCAAACTCCTCATCACCATCTCCTTAGCTTCATGGAATCTACTACGGTGACCGGCTTTTTGGTAAGAAATATTCAATATAAATGATTATCAGCCATAGTAAGATGAAGATATATTAAATTAATTTATAGCTAGTCTTCTTTGCATAAATGAATTTTCACATGGAAAAGTTTACCTTTAGTATATCTAAGATATATAGCACATAGAAATAAGGTTCGAGTTAAAGGTGCCTTCAAATAGGTGCCAATATTCTTAAATCAGAAATATTTGAAAATGTGAAACAATTAATGTGAATCAAGGGAAAGGGTTAGGATAACTTTGTACGTGAGGGAGTCCATCCAGGATATCCCATGGAAAAACGGACTCATAATCTGCTTTAATTTACTGAATGCAAACTTCCGTCGATCATTGAGTTTCAATTTACGATCTTATAGCTGAAAAACAATTCAGTTATTTAAAGTATCAGGCTAGAAAGTTATGAATTTAATTTAGTTCAAAAGGTTCATATTACCTTTTGTGTAGATTATCATTTTTCTAATAGACTGGTCGAATGAAATGTTCGTTTATTAATAAATCTCGGGTCTATCAAACCTTAGCCACCGTGACTGCAGACTGACTTCAGTATAATCGAAAAAGACATGGTCACTTGCCATATATCATCCCCTGGCAGACACCAAAAAGTACCTCTCGCCCCTCCCAATCTCATTCGTTCCCGACGAAAAAAATCGCCCTGAAAAGAAGCGATCATTACTCCGGTAGTTACGCTCAAAGGCTCTTTTAATTCGGCTTAAAAAATCGATTTGCATGTAAAGCTGTCCCCGGCGCTTCTTGTTGCATCACATTCGGCAGCACCCCTCGTCCTCCGAGAAAAAAACCACTATCGATAAGTCATATCGGAGAGGCAGCCTTTTATAAATAAGCGGGGATGCAGCGGCCGGGATTCCTGGTGATTTTTCGCATATTATAGGTCAGCGAGATGAGAGTTCCCGCAGGTAATGCAGGCTGAAAAAAATGGGAGAAAGGGAGGATAGGCGGGGTGGGAAGGGGTGAGAGGGGTGGATTCGCTGGGGTGCAGAGCGGGGACGGGTTAAGACCTTGGCTTTTCCTTCAGACATTCGTCCTTGGGATAAGACGCTAGCTATATCACATGCTAACTTTTCCTCCAACTCTCCCTTCCTCTCTTTCTCTCCACATCCGTTTAAGTCTTCCTCTTTCCCTCCGCATCTTTTCAAAGGCTCTTCCCTCTCCTCTGCCACGCCCTCTCTCCCGCTCTCTAGTGGTGCAACTCAATTCCGCTTCCAGTCCACCTCGCCTTCCCCGCTTTCTATATTTGGAGCTTTTTCCTCCCGCGGCCTCTATTTTTATTGCGGAAACGGTGGCTGTCCGAAAATTCCGCGCTGAAATTGTGTTCCTCGAGTCACGTCGGCGGTGATTGCAACGGCCGAAATCTTTCCGCCCCTGTTTCCGCTTCTGCTATCTGATGCGATGCGTCGATAAGGGAAGTGCGAAGTAGGCGCTGGAATGGGACGGGATGGGAAGGAGAAGGCGGTTTAGGCTCGGTTGCTTCCGACTATTTCGGGGTGGTAAGGTAGAAAAACTGCAGGTGTTCTGGCCGAATTTTGTGGAATGCCCTCTAGAAATAAATAAGACGATATTTCGTATTTTCTGCTGACGGCCTGATGATGACGATTGTTATGATCGTACCGGTCGTCAAAATAAACATTGTGGAAAATACGAAGTATTGTTTCAGTTGGTTCAGGAAAGATGGTATTAAACCTTTATCTAATAATATTTAAACAGTTGGTTAACGCGAATGATTGGAGAGAAAGTAGGAAATTTGTATTCACGAGCGATATATGATGGCTATAAGCAGGCCGTTTGGAAAGCAACACGCTAAAAGGAGGCTAACGTTATAAGATTACATATAGAGATGGTCTCTTTAGGCATCGTGAGTCTGAAAGAGGAAGGTATTTTAGGTCAAAAGTGAAATAAGTACATCACATCTCTGCCGATTTAATACCGTGCAGATTTTTTGCGAAATGATTTCTTTAAAGTTGATGGGCGGTGCATGAGATATATTTGAATGGTTCCATATAAAGACGTGTTCGACGAAAATTTTGAAACAGGTATCTATGGCTTATGAAATGCTAAAATCCTACCACTAGTACAGTATGATACATAATAATTCAATGCTGAAAATGGTCTTAATGCGAAAAATTTCGATTTCTTCTGAGTTCTGTGGTAACGTTTTAAAGTTGTGTTTTCAATCCTATCTCATCATGGAATGCTACAAAAAATTTAAGAGCGAAACAGAGATTTTTACAGCTCTGAATCATTTTTTATATTACTAAAAGAGGATCAAACCTATGGTTCAAGTGCTCACTTTCTTCAACTCGATGTCATAATAGAATTGTTTTGAAAAAGATTTCTCATCAAGTCTTCGCTGTAAAACTTAATTATAAATTATAATCGTAAATCAATTTGGGACTAAGCGATGAGGACAAGGGTTTTCCTAAAAATAAATACTTACCGTTCCATTTTCGTTAGCATCGTATTCAAGAAAAGCAGTTATAAATAACGTGACTGGAAATTTTCAGCTTAGCATTTTTGGCATTCTTAATTGAAATTTAATTTTGAAATTTTTACAATTGATTTGAATCAAAGTTAGACTACTCTGTTGTGTCCATTGCACAAATTCTCAGTTCATTTATTATACAAGCTAATGATTTTCAATAAAATATTTTTATTCTGTACTAACATTCAATTTTTTTGTATACGCAACATCGGTACATTACGTTCTCCAAGCGAAAAACGAGTATCCCTCAATTAGAAAAGAATGTGCCTCTTTGTTTATAGTAGGTTAATGCTCAGACGCATGCATAAAAAGATGCCAAAATACGCAGCTCTGATAAACAAGGTCGTAGCTCCCTGAAGGATCCCACCGCCACGATAAGAAAACTAAAGCGATCGATCATGTGACCAACGGCGATGACATTGATGTAAAGCAATGCGGCCAAAGGAAGCCCATCGATCAACGGCGTATGAAGACCTGAACCGGAATTCGCTCCTGCGATTGGAATTCCGAATCTTAAAATCCGAGGAAACTGCGTCAAGGGGATTCCTAACCTCTTTATCCGGCTTCTTACAAGGATCTTTCTGTGATAACCTTTGATGCAATCAATCACTCCCGGATTTCGCTCCACTTATTTTGAGATGGCCATGCCATCCACTCGGAAGAGCCTCCAAGGAACATATTAGTTTGTATACTCTATATTTCGTTCAAGGCGAACTATTGCGTAATCCATTCCTTACGACCATCCTCCGCAAAAAAAATTGCGATCTCAGTCTCGTCGATTGTTTGGAAGGCAATTCAGTGACCTCTGCCGAAGGATAGGAGGAATATAATATTGAAATCTCCCGACGGATTCGCTCTTCTCTTTTGTTGCTTTCCGTAACCAATCTCCTTCCTTCAAAATAATCGACTTTTATCAATCTCTTTTATTCTCCTGTTGGGATTCTTCGCGTTTCACATCAATCACATTTCCCTGCCATTTGTAAGGACGCCTTGAGTTGGTCGAGATTTTTAATTCGCTCCATCAAACTCATCTTCTTTGTTCTCTTTCCTACTTTCCCGTGCTGTGATGATCTACACCTTCTTTTTCTCAGTGTCTCGTTCTAAGCGGTTATTATTTTATGTTTTTCTTATGTTTTCATTGATCTCTTTTGCATTCCCCCCTAACATTAGTATTTCTTCTGCTTACTTTTAAATTTGTCTCTTTTTATGAACGGTATATCGAAGTTTTACCTTATTTACTTTATTCTATTTAACTTGTTTGTATTCTATTTTACTTATTTATATTCTATTTTACCTATTTACCTGTACACACTCCCTAGCTTCCATTTATTTTACCTATCTTACCTATCTCTATGCCCTTCCAATAATCTTCGATTACTTCATATAAATATGTTAAGTATGACCAGGGAAGGTATTTCTTTTAAATATATAGTTCAAATCCTCACTTCAGTATTCTCAAATGCAATTCAGTACGCCCGAATGAGAGAAGGGTTTCCTTATAAGTTCAGCTTCAAATTTTCATTTTTTTTCCTCAGAGGAATTCTGTGGATGCTTGAATAAATATGTCCAAAATCCACTTAAATGACAAAAAGAATTATCATCTGTTTATTATGGGTTATACACTCTTTTATAACACATTTCACCAATTGGCTTGCTTCCAGAAGTATTTTTGGAAAGAAAAGATTATCTTAGTTTTCCCTTTATAAAAAAAAATCCTATAGCCAAAGTTTTCATCTCAAAAATTAGTTGATTGATTTTCATTGAGGGTGAAACGTAAATTTCTCTAACCTAAATTAGTGGCACTGAGATAAGTTTTATAAAAATCATGTAGTCACATTATAAGATAAGCAAATTATTTCTGGAAACGACAGCTTCTGGAACACTTAGTATCTTCTCCTCCTCTTTGAAGTTTTATTAATCTCGCACAAGAAAACTTTTCAGTTTATCTTTCGAGGAAACACAATACAGACTAGAATGTATGCCGTTTAGCGGTCACAGCAAAAACATGGCTCGGCCGTGAAGCACTCTATCGAGGGAATACTTTAGGACTCCATAAAAACTTCTAGAAATATTCCCCTTGGCGACCTGGAAAAGCTAAAAAAACGTTGCTTACTTGCTTGCTCAAGGTTGTGGAATATTCTTTCCTCGCATTCGAGCTTCTGATTGTATAGTAAATGTATGACTGGAGTTATTAACCAAATATTTTTTAAATGCCTGATGCAAGTCAAAGCAGTCGAATTTAGCTTATCGTGATATCGACATGAAAATTAAGTTAAAGCTCCATTAAAATTCAACGAGATTTTCAGCGAGATTGTTCACATGTTGTATCTGCATTATTGTTTTATCTTCGCCACTTTTCCTATCCGCCAACATTTCAGCGGCGAAAGCTTGGTTAAATATAATGTTAAAAATACTTTCAACTATTTTACCATATGAAAAGTTAACAAATGCTTAATTTCGTTTAATTTCCGACAGCTCTTTTAATGCAATAAATTTTCATGATGAACAAACAACTAGCGCATATTCCTACAAGTTATCATTATTGAAAGACAAAGTTTTTTCCCTAGACTTCTTAATATAGTTGTTAATTAAGGCAAAATGAGTCTCTCCTTGAGTAAGAATAGCAACAAATACTGCACGCTGAGAATCGGCCACTCAATATGAGCTCACATTCTCCTTAGATCAAAAGATTCATGTGACATTACTCGAGCCACTTAACCTACAGCATTCTCCTAGTTATAATTGGATGATGTATTTTCTCAGCTCCTTGTTAAATCTAAATCCATCATGTCTCCATTCTCATATTGATATAGAAACGGACGGCGATGATAAATAGCTCTGTACAGCCAAAAGGTCACGGCCGAGCGTAACTTGAAATGACGCGGAAGCAAGCAGCCCCCCGTTGAGACCATGCACACACGTCATCCTCGTTTTATACCTTATTTAGCATTTCTAACGTGTCCTCATTATATCCTAGTGACGACGATCCGCGAACCAAGATCGTAAGTGTGCATTCATGCATTCCTTGCATCTTTCCACGCTCCGCTCTTTACCTCGACCTTCATCTATATTCCGGAACCGTAAACTCACCGAAAATGTTCTCAGAGAACTTGTTTACCTCTAACTATCCGAAAGAGAAAATACGTCCTGTCGATATTCCGAGTTTAATTATCAATTAAATTCCTTTTATGGTCGGAAATTTCCGTGCTCGTTAACAAAGATGTAAATGAAGAGGAATAGCAAAGGAGAATGCCAATAGTACAGTATGGTGGGAGACTTCAACGCCTGTTGAGGTTTCTGTGGAGACTTCAACGCTCGAATTTTTTTCTTCATTCATTAAATTAAAGACAATCTTCATATGTTTTCAATAAAATACCATCATGACTTAGTAATGTCAAAAATTGATGTTGATTATAGACTCTTTCTTGCTTTATTTAAAATACCTTTATAGAAATATCATTAAGATTCACGACTTTATCATTATATTTATTTTTACATTTATCTTGAAATTTTTCAAATAAATATTTTTTTCTACTTCCTATCAAATTAAGAAGAGAAAATTACAGATCCTTTAATTAATCAAATTATTGAAGTTACTTTGCTCCTAGAGATTCTATGAAAAATAATCTAGTACAGGAAATACAGTTCGCTTTACCACAACTAGAGAAATTTCGTTCGAGCCAAATGCACATGCAGGCTTATATGTATGATATGCGTCGTAAATCTCAACTGCTTCTACAATGTTAACAAGACTTTCCACAATATTATTTTACATAGTATCTGAAGCACATACGATATAACTTTTTCTTATTCCATAGCGATTACACGAAGAGCAGAGTATCCTGCGAGTTGTGTGCTGTATTTATTTGAAAGTATTTATCCCCGTTACGTTCAGTTATTGTATCCTATTGTTAGCATTATACTTACAGTTGCTCGTTGCATTAATATAATGGAAACAATTTCTTCACTCTTCAACTTTATGGAGAATGATAGAGATGATGAATTTCTAACTGGAAGTTTATTGGACCAAGATCACAGCCAGTAGATTCTCTATCGCACATCTTCCCCATCTTAAGAGTGCTGGAGCTTGCGCCTTCGGTGCAGGGGTCGAGGAGTGATAGGTCAGACATTTAATAAAGTTTAAGCATGTTAAACGCGGAAGGGTTGGAGAGAGTGGAAGTGGTGAGAGGTTTTGGGAGATGGATGACGACTTAGAGAGAGGGTTGCCTTCACGTGACCTGCCATGGACTGTCGGCGTGCCCTCGCCTCTGGCCCTTCTCCCCACTCCCGACCAAGGCGTGATTAGTTGCACAATTCCCAGTGGGGCGTGGTTGTGGATTGAGGGGGTGGGAGTGGCATAAGGGGAAAGGCAGAGATGTTTTATAAGTGCAGGATGCTTGTTTGAAAGCTGCCGCTGCAGTTGATCAGGTGACGGAAAAGGAGAGCTTGTAATTTTTATTGCTAATGTCAATTCCGTTTGTATCTCCTGGAGGCTCTTGCGTATGAGGTAGGATTTTTCGCCCCAAGCTTCCGTTTCAGGGACGATACTAATGCGTAGGCATGCGTATTCCTTCATTTATTAGTAGGGTAAATATATGACTTTTATATGGGTTAGATTATATGGTGTTTATTTCTATGGAAGAGTCATCATTGAGATAACATTGCATGATGAAATCATTCTCAGGAGCTCAAAAGCTTTGTAGGTATTTTATAAAATTATTTCATTGGAAAACCTCGCCAAATTAGATGTCGAATTTATTGTATGTTCGTTAGTATGCATAAGATAAGATATTTCATTTATTTCTAATTATGTGTATTTCCGAATGTCTATGCTTACCTATATCTTCCATTCATCATACGTTTAATTAGAAAATACGAATCAAGTTGGAGGAGCAGTGAACCGAATTTCAACGATGAAAACCTTTTGCTTACCAAAGGCAAAATTTAAAGCTTGTAACTATCGATGGCATTTCTCTGATGACATAGGAATCTGCCTAGTAATTTCGTGCCACTAATACTGTCTCAAATCAATGTTTCTTCAAATTGGTATTTATGCCAGGGAGAAAGAAATCCATAAAATGTTTAGACTTGCATCAGCAATAGCAAGTATTTCCAGCTGTCCATAGCATTAACACTCGCAGGCATGATGAAATCGAGGCTTGGTATCCGGTCTTTAAAATGTTGATTTTATGCATCCACAGTCCTGAAATTCTGCCATGATTTTCATGCAAATTATCATCACCGCGTTTAATGAGTACTTTTCAATCTGAGGAAATTAACTTCGCCATGTCGGATTAACGAAGAAAATTGTTGAGGCTGCGCGTCGCAAACATGAGCTGCCTTCTATAATACTTTATTCAACGAGTTAATTCATTTCTCTGATAGAATAGCGGCCTGTTTTCAATCGATTTGTTTTCAGGAATGTACTTTTACCTGAGGAAGTTTCGAAACGAAATGTGTTCCTCGAGCGATATCGGCCTTTGGCTACGGGGATATTCCTCCTAAAACAGATACGACGTTCACTCATTTATGTAAGCAGCACTTCTTGCCATTTAATTAAAGGAGCCGCTCAAATAAAACGCAGTATCCGACCGTTAATCCTCGATCAAGCTGTCAATTTGATGCCGATTTTGTATCCCCGCTTTAAGATTCACTTCTCCTTTTGTGCTTGGTTTAATGGCTGCTTACTTGATGGTCATCACGTACGAGAGATTTGCTCAGCCAAGGCTCGATCTACTTCTTTATTTCGGCTAAAAATAATTCCTTGCGATCACTTTCAATGACAAACTCGTTTACATAAAATGGTATTATTAATTCTCATCTCAGATGATAGTTTGGTTAATTAGTTCAGTAATAGGATTTGCTAAAGGATATAGTGAATTACACATAATTGCTTAATATTATCCTTTTTGTGTCTCAGAATGTGGAATAAATAACAATTTTTAGAATACAGTTTTGAGGTTGTAATTCATCGTATGGATATATTTATTTCAGAAAATTAGTTTGTTAAATCGATGTGTAATGAAACCCAACTAACTCATTTAATTCCTAATATGAAATGGAAAATATCAAGAAGAAATATATGCAACTACACAGAACAATAAAATCTTATTATAGAAGTTCTCGAATGCCATTTGGGAATCACATTCGTCTTTGGTAACATCGGTTCCAGGTTTGATTTCCGATGGGATTCGGTAACATCGGTCCGGTGGGAGCACATGCCGGCGAAATTAACTTAACTGTGTAAGCACTTTTACAAACTGTATTATTTTACCATTCTTATGGTATTGTTTGGTAACAATATTACAATACCTTCATGTGAAGGGATAAATTTGCAAATCTTAGAGTGTATATTCATCATCTACGCCTATTTACTCGTTTATCATTACTCAACCGAACCCTTTCACACTCGACGCACAATGAGGAATTTTCCTTAATTGTAAACTTCCTTCCACTGTTATTAAGGGAGACGCAAAAACGGCATAAAAAAGGCACGTCCTTAATCGAAGCGATGGTTTGATTTGGAGCGGCCAGTCCCCCTTTCCCTTCCTCCGAGGTCGTTCCATTGGACCTTCCTCGGGTTCTTTCCCTAAGGCTGCGGAAATGCAACGGCGCGTGCTTCTGCTTCATTGGACTCCGCTTTCTCTCGCATTCTCACGTCACTAAATAACACGTCCGCGATTTCGTCTGCTCTCTCTTTTTTCTAAAGAACCTTCGAAACGTACACACTGATCTCTTCACTTGCGTAAGTAATTGGACAATCGATTACTTTGCGCTTAAACCGAAAGATCTCCGCTACGATTGCAGAGGAATAAAATTATATTTTTACTCGGTTCCGCTTAGATTCGTTTATAGGTTAAAAGGGTCGTAAAATTTAATCTACATTGCACTGAATTAAAGCTTTATTTTATTCCTCTCTCATCGTGAAGGGGTAGCTCGAATCGGAGATAGTAGATTGCGTGAGCTCCGCTTCCTTTTCTGCAAAGCCTGATAATCGAACTTTTGAATTTTATTTTTCCGTGTCTCCAGTCCCGTAGATGGATCATTTATAATTCCAGTGGAATAATGATCGTCTTGATCTTTTCTGCCGAAATAGTTATTCTCCTTACTATTATATTCCTCAGGGAACATATGAATTATGTTTCCAAGGAATTCGATTAGATGTCAAATTATGACACTCAGATTTTATTCTGTTAGAATCAGTCTGATTCCATTGCTACTTCTCTAACAGGAATGATTTTGATTTTATGAGGTACAAAAAAGATTTATTTGCGTGGTCAACTAGACTGGAAATTAAGTATCAAAGTGATTAAACCATATTATTAAATAATTATTATTTATTAAGAGAAGGTTATTTAAACTGTAATGAAATTGACGCTTTGATACATTGGCATGATATTTGGATTAATATCAAGTGCTAAATATTTATGCTTAGAAAACTTAGTTCTATTTCATTTTTTCAATGGCATATTTCAATAAATAACAATCTATCACAAAAACTAAAGAAAGAGCAAAGCTAATTAAATATTTTCATGAGAAATTTTTATTCCGTCTTCTTCGATTCATTTTCATATCCTATAGTAATAATGATCTCAACATGAGCTACTATGTTTCCGCTAACTACTCGAATGAAAATTTAATCCCGTATTCTTCATATGTTTACGAAAAATATACTATCAGAAGTCTCCCATAATTCTTAATATATTCAACGCTATCTTTGACATTCAAACGTTTCCTCATGATCATTAAATGGAATACCTAAGTTCATTAAATGACTCTATCAATTAAGTCGACATTTTCGGTTGATCGATTGCAAGACATTTATCATTTAACTGCATTTTCGTTGCCTCAAGACTTTCCCGTTTTAAATAAACAATTTTCAAGGACTCCATCGTCACTATACTTAAATAATTTTCCATATTTTCATTCACCCATGGAATTCTTGAGCGACTTCCTGTTTATTAAGAAATTAATTTGCCAAATACTGGCACGCAAAACGTGTAAGTCACGCAAGAAGAAATTGCTTGAGATGTCCTTCATACCTGTCAGGATGACGATGGCATCATTATCAAAAAAATAATATCTTTTAAAAATCTTGGTTAGAAAACCAGGAAAATTTACATAAAAATATAATGTATCCAGGGGCTTATGCAGACTGAACTCCAACCATATTCCAACTTTAGCTATTTAAAAATTCGACTAATTAGTTTGTAGACTGCGCAGAGAGGAATTCTAAATTAGTAGACCAAGTCGTTTATGGTTGATTGATCAAAGTAGGGGATTTAAGCAAGAAGAAATAGGTTCTGTCAAAATTACTTCCACGCTATTTTAACCCGTCGATGAGGGCTTCGAAAATCTCGACTCAGAACTAATAGAAACAAGATGTAGCAATTACGATCAGTTACGATCTTATTGACAGGGTCATTTTTTTTAATCTTAGAAAAGACTCTAATAGCCTAATTACAATACTGTTGATTAGACATGTAGTGGTAAAAATAAACCGGTTCTGCAGACCTTTTCTTTTTCCAACGATCTATAAAACAATGAATTATTCATCTAAATAGTAGTACTCGTATTCATAACTGCGCAAATGGTAAGTCAAGGGTCAATTATTAGGTCAATTATTCATTTTATAAAGTTATGGATATAAGGTTAAGTTCCACTTGCTAGATATTAGGGGTGATGGAGTTGATTATGTTTCCAGATGACGTTGTAGAACTAGCGATTTACCTAGGTCCTAGAGTATGACGAGGAGCTCAAACTGATAGTGAAGCCTTGCTATGATTATACGTAATTTGATGATCATACATATTTTCCTGTGGTATTACATAGTTTGTTTTCACTTGTGCTCCTGATGGATCCATACCACTAAGTCACGGCCGAAGCTGTTGATTCTATTATACGTAACAATTATAATTATTAGTACAAATTGGTGTACTATGCATAAATTGTGATTGAGAATAGAGGCACTGAGACAATTGTAATTAAAAAATTTTTCAATGAACAATTATAATAAATCGCCTCACTTGACGGTACATATATACGATCGAGGCTCACAGCAATAGCTAATTGAACATCAAATTGTTAGAACGACACCTCTAGACCTACCGCAAGAAAGAACTCCGATGGCTATCTTAGAACCGGGCAAGATGGCCCAGGAGTTGGATAGCAAAGCGGAAGCCTTTTGAAGAGTAATATGACAGGCGCACCTTGAAAGCGAGCCGTGTCGGCGCTATTGACGTGGGCAAACGTATGGACGGACGGACGTCCAAGCGGTTGAAGTAGACGGGCCGTAAGAAAAGCGACGGACAGGACGAGTGCTAATCGCGCAGCATCAACGATCAGGGCCAATCGGTGGCGCAGTTTCACGGTCCGTGCGAGGGATGAGAATCGGAGGCCACGAGAAAGAATACCGCAGACTTACACGGATAGCCATCCACTTTTGACGCCCACATCACTTCGAATTAGTCTGACTCGCGTCATCCATCTCTTTTCCGCACCCGCCGACCCATCGCCGTGTTTTGTTTATGGATCTCCCCGCGGAGTGCGGGCGGAGACTTGTGAAGGATGGAGATTGTACACGAGATTCGTACGTCGTAATGGGAAAAGGGCGAGTATTTGATCAACCGAAGGGCACTTTTTAATCGCATCCGCCTCCGTCCCAATCGGGGCTGGAACATGGGCGGTTCGGATGAAACTCCCACTGTCGTGGTCTACGGAGTCACTCCCATCCTCACTTCGGTATACTCAATATCGCCGAATATCACGAACGTTTTTTAGGGTTGAAGATCAGGATTACCACGTAATGAGTTTGAAATTATCAACTTTTCCTCCTTATTCAGAACTTATTTTCCTCACTCTCACGTGCTTCATTAACTTGGGTATTTTACTCACTCATATCCATCTCGCTCCTATTATGATATTGATATATAAAATTCCTCTGCAACATTTAACTATTTTGGTTACAGGAAACTATTTTTGTGAGACGACGACGAATGTGAGATTCGTAAAAGGAGTACAGTAGTACTGAGTAATAGAATTTATCTCATGGTGTTTGTTAAGATTTTCACGTCGATTTCCATCTTTTTTCGTGATATCTTGGAAATAGGCAAATTCCTTAGTATTAGATAGAAACTTATCAAATGAACTAGTAAAAAAATCAACGGAGGCAACTTAGGTCTTTTCATTAAAGGCCTCCATAAAATTCACAAGTGGAAGCCAATTTTCATTAGGAGATGTTTATCCTATGGCATTATTAAATTTACAGCATTCGAAGTAAATTAATTTTTTAACTCAGGAGAAAAATTGCTCGGAATAAATATTCGGTATCTCCCTTTATATAATATATTAATCAAGTCACACATTTCTAATTATTATTTATTAGACTGTGATATTTATTACTTTTTGCTTATTTGGTTGGTTGCTTATACTCATATTTAATAATTTACGCGAAAAGCAAGACGATATTCATCTTGCACATCCACTATTCGGCGGATTAGGAGACTCTACTACTCGGTCTTAAGTTTCTATTTAAGATTTGTTTATGGTAATCATAAGAAGTGGGATCACAGGGAAATGCCATCTCCTCAAAAGGAGATTATCTTCTTAGATCATTTGATCTAGATGGGCATTGTTTCTCAATGTATTCTCACGGGTAAATACATGAGCTCGGATTCAAAAACCTGACTAGAGGACGGGTAAAAAACTGTCCAGAGGACGGGTTGCTCGTGATTAATCGTAATTAATAAAACTGATCGAATTTTCGCCTGGTTATGATAATTCTCAAAAATTCCAAAATAAAAAACGATACCCAAAATCATAATATTCGAATACGAATATACATTTACATTTACATATAGACCCTGCTAACAGCTACTGGCGCATGGCAGGGGGTGTGAAACACCGAAAACCCTATCTACCTTTGACTACTGTTGGCTTCTCTAATACTTCGCGGAAAAAATGACCAGAAATAACTATCTGTCCTGGCAACTATTTCCCTGTAACGCTTCATCGTTTTGTCTCGAAGATCACGTACGCTACTAACTGGTATAACAATATCAACTATCTCCTCCCTGTGATCCGTAGTGATAAATTTATTAAAAAGCTTCCTACGGTAATCAAGTCTTCTATCACTAAGCGAATCCCAACCGAGGGATTCTATCATAGCTGAAACACTGCTGTCAAACCTGAAATCTCCCTTAACAAATCTAGCTGCCCTACGTTGAACCATTTCAAGGCTGGAAGTTAATCCCACTTCGTGCGGATCCCAAATCGCGCAGCAGTACTCAGGGAGAGGTCGAATCGAAATCGGAAAAAATTGCTATGATAAATCGGTGTTACTCAGATGCTTAAGGAGGCAGGATGGGAATCTTTAGAAGAAAGAAGGCTCAATCAGAGATTTAAATTACTAGATAAATTCAGACAGAGCACGTTCATAGAAGATGTAGCCGATATTATGCGCCCTCCTTGCTATATAGGCCGTTCTGATACAGCGAGAAAGATCAGAGAAATAGATGCTAAAACCAGTCGATTCAAGAATTCATTTTTTCCGAGAACAATACGCGAAAATAATTGACTAGGCAAATAGAGTCATGGTGCTTGCACCCCCTGCCACACGCCGAAAGGCGGCTTGCAGGGTACATATGTAGATGTAGATGAATCAGGGAGAAGTACGCTATTTCTTTTACTCTCCATGAGCAACCCCTTAGGATTCTACCAGCTAAACTTTGCATCCTATTCGCTTTACCTACTACGTTTTGAATATGCTCTTTAAAGGAAAAATTACTACTGAGCGTAATACCAAGATATTTATGATGCTTCACGAACTGCAACGGATATCCTGAAATATTATACGGTATGCGAGAAACATTAGTGGAACGTGTAAAATTCATGGCTACGCACTTCTTTACGTTCAAATCTAACTGCCAATCCCTGCACCCACCTGAAATAAGATTCAGATCATTCTGTAAGCAAACAATGTCATCTGCGCATTCGTCACCTGGTGACGAATCATAAACGTTGTATTGCAGCTCAGCTGGCTGTCGAAGGAAATTCATTAGTAGATAAGAATGTAATATGGGTCAAATGATCGAAATGGTACAGAGGTGCTTTCCTCCTTTCCTCAGAGTCCCCTTACAATGTTATCAACTCCCGATTTATTCCGTTTATTTAATTTTTATTGTTCCCATTTCGATATTAAAAATAAACCTGTACCAAAATCTTTTTAGATATTTCTAATATTCGGGAGAGACACTTGAAATTTTGTCTTTATAATTCACCTAACGCTGGACTTGTTCTTAACCGTGATTCGTCATTGTTAGAGTTAGTCTCCACTATTTTCATCCTCCGTCGTTCCTTATCTGCAAGCTCTCTTTATATCTCACCTTCATCGCCCTTCCCACACCACATCCATCCTTTTTTCTCCTTCTCTCCGGCCTCGAATAAGAAGGCAAAAAGATTGAGTGACAACTTCTGTGAATAGCCGAGGTTGCGGGTTCGTTTCCCGCTCGAGGCGAGGATCGCATGGAACCACGCGTCGCCGCTAGTTACTCCCTTGAGTTATAAGTGCCAAGCGAGCGATGGAAGACGAGTACGAAGTGGATATTTCACGCGGAATGCATTCCTTTTGATTGCCGCTAGGTTGCCAACTCCGGAGTGGATATCTATAAAATGCGGTTAAAATTTCTGTTTCGCAGAAATGTTTGATGTGGCATCAAATGCGTCATAAAGCTCTTCCACAGCCCTTTCTTCCTATTTCCAGCTTCTCGAGGGAGATTTCAATCTCGTCCGTGCATGCTTTACCGATGCGCGCGATGAAAAACGATGCAAGACTCGTTCGGGTTTCCACGTAGGGAAAAAGCCATCATTAGTGCGGTTGACATCCGCGAGGCACACATGTTCCGATGTACGGGTGTTATCTCCCATTTTGTTTTGGCTCGCCGATATGCATCTTCACTTCGGAAACGATATCGGATGGAGGAGGGCAGATAACGAGATCGGAATCCTACTCAGGGGATGCGAATAAATCATTTTAATGAGACGAACTCTCCGGCTTGGCTGGTAATGATGTAGGAATAGGTGTATCAACATATGTTTCAATCATGCCCGCTCAGTTTAACAAAACTCTGTTCCAGTATAAGCACTATCATCCTGCATCATGCTATCGTGAACTTGTGTCATCCTCATCGACTGAATCTATTCATCACATCATGCATCTCCTTCAACTTCTCTGCTAGATCTTTCGAATCGCATGATTCCCATTCGTCTCAACAAGAGAAATATTCAGCCTAACCTCTCCATTTTTATCAAATACTATTACTATCCAAAAACTTCGCTGCTATCATAGCAATTAATTTTCTCCGAACGCTTAGATTGGCAGAGAAAAGCAATGTTATCATTTACTCAATGGGAGCTATTTTCTATTCCAGCTTATTTTTTCTCGTTACAATTTCTATAAGGATGAGCAGTAATGTAATGGACCCTTTTGAAGAGGTGATACCAGAGTGCATATGTGATAGCTATTGAAGAAACAACATTAATCAATTTTTGTGCATTGGATAAATTCCGCAATGTTCTCGCGGTAGTTTTCCAACATATCTTTCCTGCTAAGAAGAAAGAGCTTGCTTTCTCATTTATTTTCAAGGTGCGATTCAGCGATAGAAAAATAAGGAACTTCTGTGCTTCTATCTTATGACACTACCCATTTTATTTGATAATGAATGGTTTCATTCAGTCTATTTACATTTAAATGACATTCAAAATTTATTTTTCGTTGTATTTCAACCAAAACTATCACTAACCAGATAATGAAATATATACAGTCAGGGTTTGTAGAATTCCTTAGTTCAGGAGAAACATAACTCCCTGCGATACATACGTAGCACTTAATATTTTCCAAATGCCATTATTGGTATGCGTTTAAACAGTCGAGAACCGCTGGATTATGATTTTATCATGAGTATTAAGATTAATTCATCTCTTTATAAGTTTATGAAAAGCAGTAAATTATAAAATACAGAGTAAAATCTTTACTGCCGATTTTCAAGATGCGAAAAGATATGCTTGTATTTAAATATCTCAGTGAAATGACCAGTTGATGGATGAAGACCCTTTAACGCAAACACACGATTTTTTCTTGTATATTCACATTTTAATTACTAACAAATATGGAACATTCGAGCTCTGATTTAAAAATAAGGAGCCAAACTTTCTTTCTCAGCTCCTCGTTTCGGACTTTCTACATGCGTCGAATCTAAAATGCAGCCAACTCGTTAGATTTCCTGAGCGGGTGGCTTTTGGCGAGAGGTGGCAGTCATTAGCAATTCCCCGCTAAAATTTTCATTAAAGGATTATTACTTTTTATTGAAACCGCTTCTCACCGAGTCAGAGGACATAAAAGTAAGCGTTCCTCTTTGTTCGAATGAGGTCTGTTGAACTTCAAAAGGCGGTGTACAATACATTACCATTAGGACGTGCAAATATTGGTTTATCGCGGTTCCATTAAAATTCTCCTTGAAACCCCTTTATATGAATGTGCTTTTAAATAACAAGGAGTTAACTTGACGTTCGAGTAATTGATTTGCATGAAAGTTACTATATTATTTGGTGTCCAAAGGCGCAATTTAAGGTGAACGAAAAAAGGCATTTCAAGTTATTTCTATATGCCAGCTTTTATACATACGTGTGAATTTCTCGCAATTTAATGGTGATTGCCGTATCGCTTATACATACGATAATACATCGATTATTAATACCGTAATAACTACACAATATTTACAAATTACACAGCTATCATTGTACATACTAAGAAATTCAGGCAATGCTTGGTGGAAATTTTGTTTTTTCTTTGGAATGAAAACAAGCTATGGTTATCTACTTTACATTATATTCACGTAGAGATGATTGCCAAATTAGAATAAATATTCGTTAATTAAGCGGTAATATACTACTTAAATTTCTATACATTTCATATTCATTGACTCCCTTTGTAATAGTACAGCCTTCAAGGTGACGAAGTTCTTGAATAAGCATAAGAATTTACGAATAAAACAATTACGAGCTTTAGATACAAGCCACGGATGGACGAATTGCTTAATTACTTAAAAACGATAACCACAGTCTGTCGGTCGCGGTTATGATGAAATTATATCTTTTAATATATAAATATAATCAGTTTCCAGAAATATAGGAATTCTATGGTATTTAAATTGCTTTTCTGAATGTATATTTTTGCGCTTGAAATGTGGATTAATCTATGAATTTCATCAGCTTTAGGAATTAAGATACTTGTGTATCTTACGATGACTAAGGTAATATAGTACAATCATACCCTGAATAGGCCAACAATTACATTTACATTTACATATAGACCCTGCTAACCGCCACTGGCGCATGGCAGGGGGTGTGAAACACCGAAAACCCTATCTACCTTTGACAGCTGTTGGCTTCTCTAATACTTCGCGGAAAATAGATTGTAGATTTATATGAAAGGGTAACGTAACGTAAAAGGGTAACGTCTCTGAACCCTAAAACAGGAAAAAATAATTTCTTCCTGTTTTGGGTAAGAAATATTTTTCATTCATTTTTTTCAGTGCATTCAAAGATTATTCTTCGCTCTATTCGCCCTATTCTTCGCTCGTTAGGATACCAGAGTTTCGCTCGAGAGTCCTAGGTTCGATTCGAGGTCTGAATTATTTTTGCCTGCGTTGTTAGATGTGCTCATTTTGTCGTAGCGACTTTAGACCTCCGAAGAAATGTCGATCTTGTATTTTAAGTAAACGTTTTTATGCATTATAGGCTATATTTCATCACAATAACATTTCAGTTACATGAGGGATTTCATTAGTAAAGGTAAGAGTTGTTATATTCAAGGTTATCCAAAGGCGCGAATGCCACTCTTTAAGAAAATCTAATATCTTTTATCCCATCCTTCCGCTTAGGTTATAAGAAATCTTTACATTCAGTATCAGAAATACTCCTAACATCTTTGATTATCTACAATGATTTAGTAGAAAGAATAACCGTGAACATTTGCTTTTCATTCGAATCAGTTCATGTTCTATGGAAATTCTTTAATTCTCAATTACCTATTCCTCATGCATTCTTTTGTAGCTGGTTATCTAAAAAAGGTGATGAGTGAAATTATTAGGATTGCCGTATAAAACGGAGAATCAGAGACTAGGCGCACAAACAAGAGATTAATCACCTTAAATATTGATAAAATTTCCTTTTAAGAATTCTCTCAACGGTATTACCCTCAGCAAGTGCCTTCTGGTAAACCTATTGAAGCTCTATACTATTTACGAAAAATTAATATTTTTATTATTATTAATATTTCATATCTAAACGATATGACGAAATGCTGAAGAATTTCAGCCTAAGTTCAGCAAATGAAACACAATGTCACACATCAGTACCAGATTCGAAATTAACTCATTTCCTTTTGTGTTATAAGAGATAATATCGATACCCTTATTCATCATGATAGAATATAATAATAATATTAATTCCGTCTTTTTTAGGGCGAATTTTTGTCAAGGATGGCCACTCTTACAATTAACCCTTATTTTTTTTTTCTTTTCTATTTTTAATATTTTTTTTTCTTCTTTTCTTTGTAAAGACAACGATCACAAACAACCATTCCCTAACCGGAAAAATCCGATTAGCCGGGATTCGAACCCGCAGACAAATGCAAACGAAATCCTAATATTTAGTCGGGAAAGGGATCGAAAAGTGGACTGAAATAGACCGAAAATTTCGCACAGACCAAGGATGCTTGAGGGTCTCGCCGAAATCCTCTCCGTTGGAACCTTCGAGTGCCCTTAACATATTTGCGTGGTATTAGCGTGAAAAGGAGGAAGAATTTCCAAGAACTGTTTGTCTCATAAGAGAGTGGTCACCACCAAGCAATGAACCAATAAGCTGACACTTCAACCCTTTGTTAGGCGCGAGGTCATGGCAAAGGGATAAAAGTCATCCTTTTGTCTCTCCACAAAACCCCACAGCTCCCACTTCCCGCGACCCCTTTAACCGAGGCAATAAGGCTTGTCAGCACCCGCGATGTTTACACTTTCACCCCATACAACCCGTCTCCCTTGGTGCCCAAGTTCCCTCGCACATTACTCCCGCAGTGCCTTGCAAAGCGCAAGCTGAGTAATCGCCACCTGCCACGGATGACGTTTTTAAAACTGCAAGGATTAAGTGCATCCGAAAGCGAGTAGCCTCCGGAGAACGACAAGGCGGCTAATTTACGAGGGCCGTTCGTTGCACGCGAGGCCTTCCGAGAAATGAGAGTGAAAACAGATCGAGAAAAGGAGGCAATTTACCTCGCCTCAGTTCAAATGATGACAATAATTCATGCCTCCCTAAAATCCTACTCGGGTCACTTCTACGACTGGCTGGAAAACCCTTTTCTCTTCGCCTCTCCTTTCTTTTGGAGGAAGAGATCGGTGGCAGAACATCCGCAACGGTCGCTCTCGGGGTTTGCCTAATTTAACCCGACCTCTGAGGCTGGGGCAGCGACCTTTTTGCCAGCTCTCAGGATGGCAATAAGTTGGTGAAAACGACCATCGCATGTAGTACCTCGCAGATTTATGATGCTCTTGGGAGAGGCAGAAATCTTTTTTGCCGTGTATCACCACCCTTTTCCTCCTTCGTGCGTTTATACTCCGAGAGCGAACTCGAAGGAGTATTTTTGGCGAAATTGCGAGGAGTATAGTGAGTCTTCCACGAACCTCACCCCTCTGCCATGGAAGAGGAGAGTTAAACCTGGGCGGAATACCCTTTCAAGGTTTTCCAAGTGCCCTTGCGTACTCCAGGAGTACCGCAAGGTACAGCTATGCAGCCAATAACTTTGCTTCTTGTTTATTAACGTATGATATTTGCTATACCATAGGATTTCGTTTACTAATGAAATGGATGAGCTGAAATTAGCAATAAATAAATTGCAGTAATAAAAATCATGACGATATATTTTTATCATTTTAAAGAATGATTAAGTGAAAAAGAATTTGAAACATCATATTCCTTTATTTTTTTTGCAAATTAGACGACCACGATTTACAAAAGCAAATAAGAAGGCTGTTATAAAAATTATTTTGCTGCAATACCCAGTTATATCTAATATGCATTGATTAGAGATCTATCGTAAATTGCATTTGTCACTCAGTTTAGGATATGCGTGCCCAAGAATTATTTTACTGTCTTTCTGAAAAATGGATAAATTAAAACTTAAAAATCTTTGAGATTGGAATTCTATATTGTAGAATGGAAATCAAATATGAATATAGATTAGTCTATTATTATCTATCTGTCCATTTTCTGAGTTTTATTTAACTCTAGTTGTGCAGACAACTCTTCACAAATAAGTTAATATATCATCATATTTCGATGTAAATCAATTGGAATGCTTTGCTCAAATTGTATTTTTCAATCACGATTCGATGTGTCGTTAGTCATCATAACACACCAAGAAGTACTCTTTATGTCATATTTTTACATATTAATTTAATAATAAATATCGGATTATATCTTTGCTAGAAAGGATAAGGATTGATTTTTGATTGGAATTTTAATACAAGGAAACACCAGGCAAAGAGGAGTTATACTTTCAAGCTTGGAAAGATTCAAGGAGTAGGCAACCCTTGTCTGATAGTGGCGATCTCAGGGGCATCAATGATTGAATTTCATGAGTGATTACGAACATCTAAAGTAATGGGTACTAAAACCTTTACTTTCTTAATTACTCCAACGAAAGATTTGTTGCTATTTTAGTTAAATTTTAATGAAGTTTTGAAGCATCCAGTCAACATGACATATTCTAGAGGAATAAAACAAGATGATCGCTGCAACAAAAACATCGTTGATCAACAATTATAGAAGCGGAGGCTGTTGAGACAAACATTGTTTTCAGTTTCTATTGATCGAATTTTAGTTGGAGCTGAAAAGTCAAGAATTAGAAAATACTAATGTTCAGAAATTAACCAAAACTCACATCGTAGTCTAAAAATTGTCGTAGTCTAAATCCAGTTCTGGACTCGAAATCTTCGGTACTTAATTTTCGGATGAAACATTTCGGAGCTCGTTGAAAATATATTAAACTCAAAAACATCCTTGACTTCCCTCTCGGCAGGATAACGAAAATCTGCTTGAAATATACGTTCATACCCGAAGCACTCATTTCGCACGAGTGCAAAGAGTTGGCACGTTTGCCTTAATTGTCTCAAAGAGCGCTGAGGAAGATAAAGTGTTGGAAAGTCAAGGGGTAATAAAATAATCTTTTTCGGTGAGCCGTTGAGGTAGGCGACCTCCACCAAAAGAAAGTCCATCCATCCCTCGGTCAACTCCCGGTCTTCTCCCTGCATCTCTCTCATTGTCAATCCTTTCCTTCCCATCGCCTTTCCGAGCGAAAAATTTTTATTGGCGTCAATTTAGAAGACGGACGAGGTCGCCTCACCTTTTTTCATTGAAAGCCTTTGCGAAAACGGTAAAACCCTTCCAGGTTTGCGAAGGGTTTAGGAGCGGTAAAGGGGTGGGAAGGGACATGTCGCGACAGAGCGTTGTTTTACCAACATTTCGAAAGGGTTTTTCCCCTCGGCGTCGGCAAAAGGATAAAGCACTGCAGGAGGCGAAGGAACAAGGCTTCCGCCGAGGAAGAGGAAGAATTTTGGCGAGGCGAATTCCACGCACGGACTACACACAGACATCTGTTTTTATTGCGCCAAGAAAGGGTTAAGGTTCCGGCTATTAGCTTATGGGAGGAAGAAGCTTCCAGTGTTTTCACGGATACACGGAGCACTTGTTTCGTGAAAGTTTTGGGGAATGGAATTTTCTGGGCGGATCGAAGATTTTCAAACAAACGAGCGGAAAATGCGACGAGAAGCGAAATTTTTAGAAAGCGCACAAGTTTTTGTTTGTCCGCTGGGAAATGTTGAGGACGTGTGTTGTTCGGCACGCCTCCCTCCGCGGATTAGTCATCGAGGAAAAATACGTGACGAATTATGTGCAAAACAACAACAGCTGGAAGTAGTTTATCGTATCTTGCTTGACTTTAGCTCGTCTGTTTCTCTTTATCGCTCTTCACACGATTATCTAAATGCTTTTGACATATTTTTCTAATTAGATTCTGAGAAATAGAATTTATCAATCCTACAGAAACTAACACCGTAATTTCATCTAATGTAATGTATTCATAGTCAACTCTATAACTACCCTATAGAGTAACACTGCTGTTATTATCATTTTCTCACTTTCATAATTTATTCATTCATTTATATTTTAATTGCAAAATTTTACAAAAAATTATCGGGAAATTAATGAAATACCTCATATATAGATCAACTACATTTTGCTCTATCAGCGGGCATTATACTTCGTGAATGAGATTCACATAAAACATGAAAAATGAAAGAAATCTATCGGAAAAGTTTTATCGGCGCGATAATGCTTGATGAATGTAACTTAAACGCTTTGAAGACTATTATTTCAACTTAAGCAAGAGTAAAAGATAAATTTACAAATTATATTTTAATCTTCTGATAAAAGTTAGCTGTTGATCGTAATTTAATGCTTTTATGGTAAATTAAATTAAATTTTGTACAAATTTATTTTAGGGTATTTAAATGCAAATGTTTATCAGCTCGAATATTTCAAACATTTTCTCAATGGAAATGGAAATTCATTTTAGTTCAAATAGGCAAGAACTCCCACCATCGGTCCTTCAATTGTCTCTTTGAATAAATTTCCAGTCTTATCTCGATATAGATAGGATGTGTGAAATTATCATAATATATTCTCTTCTGACTCTACACACACTGCTTTGTCGTTTATCAAACAAATATTTGAATCCTGCCTTTTCTTAGAATTTGGCTTATGTCATCTTATGATAATCTTGCTAGTTGAAACCATCCGTTAGAAATTGACTTGAAAAAATTACAAATATCTTTGGACAAGACAATCTTTAACAAGACATAGATTCCAGGCATAGATCGGTGTATCTTAGTTCTAATTAACAAAATTCTGTTGTTTTAGCAATTAGGGCGCACTGATAGATCCTTGGACCATGATAATGCAGATAGATTGATAAGATTTAGGGGCAACAACGGTTATTTGTTGGGAACTTTCCCATTATTTGTCGAGTGGGTCCCAAGATTTATCGGTTCGCTAATGCACAGCAGCATTGTTTTCTTCATGTTACCGAAGTCAATTACAGAGAATTATATCGTAAGTAACTGTTGGGCCGATTCTATATCTTCGAGAAACGCTGATACGGTCGCTCGATTTCCGATCTTTTATTTTTCTTTTCTATTTTTATAGGATATAAAACTTATTTCTAACTCTAACTCCGTCTTCAATAGGGAAACGTTCCTTTTAGCTCTGAGATCGTGTTTTAGCACGTGACTAAAGAGACGTATCCATGATGTTGTGCATCTTTCCTTATTTCCTTGTAAACCTTCAACTAGTAT
Source organism: Pachydiplax longipennis (assembly GCA_036926295.1). NCBI lineage: Eukaryota > Metazoa > Arthropoda > Insecta > Odonata > Libellulidae > Pachydiplax > Pachydiplax longipennis. The sequence continues at coordinate 15,225,041 of JAVFKF010000001.1, read as the reverse complement.
GTTGCAATGTGCTGATTCTCTTGTAAACCAAGAGAAAATACTTCACCTCTCTACTTCACATCTGCTAGCAAGGAACTTGCTGACCTTACCTTCTTTCATTCCGAATGTTCCCTAGCGCATACACAATTTCTCTATTTTCTGAGGTAGCTGGCTCCCACACTTACCGTAAAGCATTGGTGTAGCAGGTTGACCTCTTAATCTTACCACAGTAAAATCACTAAACTAACAGCAATAAATGCAAGTGAATCCGACCATTTTGGCTGGCAAAAATGTATGGTGGATGGAGTTAAACGATCGTGCGATTTTTCTTGTTTCGTTTCTATCATTACGATCCTACTTTTTCTAATAACTCATTAACGGTGCCGCTCTAGAAATTTAGGGGCTAAAAGATCCTTGGGGACCGTAATTTCGCTTCTGCCAAGGGTAATAAAAAATAATCGGCCTTGGCAATAAAAACATTTTTAAGTAAAAAAACTGAAATAATATAAATCGCGCGAGATGGCAGAAATTGAAGTTTTTCAATATCTTATTAACAATGGCCTTATTTAACGATATACTTGGTTAAAGAGGAGTGACTGTAATAGAATATGTCTTAAGTAACGGCTCAGTAAATACTATCTACAACAAACTATAAACATTATAATAAAATTAGCTGAAAAGAATAAACTTCCAACATTTTTACATTAATTTCACATTTTATTGTGAGATTTTTAGCTTTAGACAATAATGTTAGGACCATTTTTCTCTCCTGTAGTAATCTATAATAAAAAAAGGTATGAAGTACATAATTTAATTGAAACTTAATAGAACTTAGCATCTAAAATGCTTAACAGTATTCCTCATGAATATAGTTGAACTGTAAATTTGTATGGCAGCGGATCGCGAACCCATCCATCATAAAAACGAGATTCCAATAACTCATTTATACTGCTGTACTGTTATATGGGAAATATTCTGCGAAAATTAACACAAGATAATACTATCCACATAAAACTTCTTGAGCATGTCAGTGTCTCTTATTGACTAGATATCTGCTGCTCTGCACCTGTGGCATTCGTGGATGAGAATTCTCTTTTGATTAAAGTGTATGTTCGCAGTCCTTTTTTCATTTCAAGAGTTCAGAAGGGTAGGAAGAGAGTCGATAAAGGAATGAGTTAATTGTACACATATGTTTATGCTGGCAGTATTCACCATTAAGGCGCAAGTTCAAGACGAAGAGAGCAACGCAAAGCGACTATCATTTTCAGATAGGAATGGTATGTCTCGAATACTCCCAAGTATATTCTTTTTGTTTCCAGCTGCTTCAGTTTCCCGCTTTCCACTGGGTGGAAAACGGTGTGTGGCCACTCTCTGAGGTGTCTTGAAATCTCCTGCTTGGCATAATGTGACGTTGAAGTCAGGGGTTGAAAAATCATCCTCTTTCCTGCAATCTATTTCAATCATACTTCGTGATGATACCGTTCCATTCGAGTAGCAGTTAACCCTTTCGCATATTTCCCTAACGAGAGGTATTCTAATGAAACAGGGAAAGTGCATCAGTGGAGAAAGGATAAGAATTTCTGGCTAATATCAAAAATAGCAACCACATTAGTTCCAAAAAAAATATTTAACGACCGGCTTAGGCTATAGCGGCCGTCATTAGGGAAGCGTTACACATATAGTCAGGTTTTTTTATAATTAGGAGAGAAGTTTTAAAGGAAGCCTAATGAGAGAGGAAGTATTACAGACGGTCATGACTGAAGCCGAGGAAAAGATTCAAGACAGTAATTCACATTTTGGCAAGTAGTTTAGAGGAAGACAAGAGTGGTTATTGAGGTAAGGTTATGATAAAAACGGGAGAAAAGACCTTTTGATTTCCCGGGCATTAAATTTCTCTATTATCTCTAATATAGTAATATCGAAGTTCCAAACTAGAATAGCAGTTCTCTCACAGGCAGTGTTGCGATCGCTACATATCTCCCTTAGCAACGGTAGAAAAATTGGATGAAATAATCATGACTTCGGTTTTCTTAAAGATTCTCCGAGTAAAATTTGCTGGACCTGAAATGAAATGAAAATGAAAAGAGAATCAGGAAATCGGAGCGTAGTTTGTCAATAATATATACAAGGAATTACAATCTTAACTGCAATTTTACAATCGTACAAAGCCATAAATAAGGTGTTGAAAAACAAATACGTCGAAACTCGGATGAAATTACTTTTCACTAATATTGGTAACTTAAATTTTCATTTATCGACATTTCTAGCTGATGTACGACTTCAAAAAGTTTTAGAATGGCTCCTGAAATTCTACTGAGCTAACCCCGCTGAAATGAATAGCTTCCACTCTCCATATGACCGAATATAATGCTTACTTATAAACTACCAAGAGCAGTGGTGATCCTTATGTTGGGCTATAACAAGAAAGGAATTTCCTCTAGAGTGAAACTTCGAGAAAAGAATTTTCTCATTTGGCAGAATATTTTGACTACCGATTAACTAAGGAAAATATGAGGAAAGAGAAAAATCTCACGGAGTTCCATCAAAAATTTTTGAATCTCCATCGCGGTTATCTATTAATCTCTCCTGAAGGAATTAGTTCCAATACATGATTGCAAACATAGAAACACATTATATTGTTTTTCACCATCAGTTGGAAATCATCAGATAATAGCAAAAAAAGATTCTGGACACTGATTATTAGCTTGAAGTAAAAAGAAAACTTGTAAAGAATAACCAAAATTCTTTCTGCAAGTAAACAAAGATGGATTATTGGCAATAATTGATTTTTTATAATATACAAATGATAAAATAACCAATCACCAAATCAGATGTTTCCGATGATCGTTTCGCAACATTGAGGCTGTTAGCCAATCTCGACATTCCCCTTACGACTAATTTCCTCTCTTAGGCAGGGAATTTAGAGCAAGCACGCTTTAATCCTTACGTAGTAACCTCGAAGTAATAAAGTTTTTACATAATATTCGAGCGCATAACCTCCTTTCCGACTCGGAATGAATCGATTACGCATTGGTAGCTGACCTTTCGAGAGAGAGAAAGTCGATACAAAATCTGAAGAATGTGTTTCGTAAACGGAACGAGATCACTCGGCGAATTAGAAAGCCGCGCGAAAAATTGATTCACGCCGAACCTTATTCACTCGCTTAAATAAATGCAAAAATATGGCAGTGACGTCACCGGAGCTCACAAACGCCGTGCGAAGATTTTCATGTGATGCATAGAAAATTGACGTCATCTCCTTTTTCTCACTTTTTCTTTTCGTCATATTCGTCTGTGTCAGACCTTGAGACACGCTGCTTCGGAGTTGAATTGCTTCGCACGCGGGACAGATATTGCAGATCGTTTTGCGTGTAATACCTGTCAAAGCATATCTGGATACATTTTATCGACATCATGGATGGAGACCGTCTCGAAGAATGATTGAGACGATTGTTCTTTCTTATATATATTGAAATATAGATCGAGTCTCTTTTTCCCAGGGGTAAGACACTTAATTCTTAGAAGGAAAAATATTTAGGTGCCACAGATGAATGTTTCTTTCGATTTCAATTCAAATGTGAGGAACATTTTCAAATATGGTCCCCTTGTTTTTTGTTAATTTTTGTATTTTCATCCAGTCAAAAACGATAAGGGGACTAGGCCAGTTAACAGTCACCTGTAAATTACGGTAAATAGGTATGTGACTCTGTGTTAGCTCTCCCATCCCGAGTTGGGTGAATACCAAATACTCTAAAGGTATATATTATTTCGACGCCATGGGTGAATATCGTCTTTATAAGAGGTATATGATGACACTAGCCCGCTAGCTAAACGCGTCGCAAAAATAAAATTTCTTGTGGGAGTGTTGTTTCTTATACCATTGTTATGACCTTCCACGAGGTGAGGTATTCGTATATAGAATTCACAATACTCCTGAGGGAGGAAGATACATCTTATGATTGCCCACTGCGAAGGTCAAACGTTTATTTTATCGTATATGTATTCAACTAATTTTATTATCTATTCTATTATTTATTAAATTATTCAAATAACGACGAAAATAATTAAACTATACGCTCAATCAACAAGAAAACTCACAATATTAATTTTACTTCCGATTCTATTTGAAATTGCGTCATATGATGGGAGAATGGAAACAAAAATTTCGTAAGGCAAATTAATCCACTCAATGCTCTCCCAGTTCATAAAAGGATATTTAAGGAGTAAACTTTCGCTGTTTATACGAGGAAACTTTAAATTTACAGTCGTATCTCCTGTTTTCTTAATTTATTTTCGGTTGTTCATTGAAGACTTTCCTAAAATAGTTTCCCAGATACTTTTAAGAATTTCGTCCATTCATGTCCATTTCATTTCCCCCCATTTTTCAAGATTCGTAAATTGTGGGTAATGAAATGTAAAGGTACCTCACCATCTGACGATGTTTTGCGGAAGTGCACAAGGGAACTTTCTCTATCTGATTAGGTGTCGGAAACAACTTAATACTAGTGGGGGAAAATTATTTGGGGGGCCGCTGGGTGGGCCCCCTTCTTCGTGGGTTTCGAGTTGTCTTATAGCATATAGTTTGATAGAAAATTTGACATAGTGAGCAGAATAGAACTTATTTTCATTGTTCCTTGAAAAGTAACACTTTTCTCCCTTTCCTTGGTTCTTTGGACAAGAAATTATCACTGCACTTTCCATGTACACCAAACTTCTCCTTCTCGTTACATACTAGATCACTATTGTGTTTATTGCTAAGTGCAAAAAGTATACCAGTTCGCTGAATTTATATTCGACATCGGTAGTAATAAAAATATTCGAAACATTTTTTATCGACCTAAGAATGTTATTGTGTTGAAGTATCCGAGTCGGCGAACATAAAGTATGAAGTGATGCAATCAGTATCAAGGGTGTGCTTGGGAGTGACATGGATCTCTGGAACGAATGCTAAATTCGATACAAACAATTGATAAAGAAGAATAAAAGAAACGAGCTCCTGTGCTTTTTTCACGTCAGAGCACAACTCAATACCAAGAATCCAACTATGACTTATCGAATTCGTCTCGAATCTAGAATATAGATTACTCCTCCAATCATTTGCATACCGTGAGTGATTGGCAAAGAAGATATGCAAAAATGATGTTACCAAACATGCTGACGTTTGGTGGGGCAGCTTGCGAAATTGATTGCCCCAATACTGTGACGAATGAAGGGCTGAAACGCAATTGTATTTGGAGGACTAGACAAGTATTCTCTAAATACGAGGATTCTCAGATGTAGGTAATGTTTGATTATTATCTTTATTGATTATTTAGATGAAACTTGAACGGGTAGGAAAAAACGAGGTGTTTTTTATTTTGATAAACTAAAATAAATTGTCATATACCGGATAATTCATTTTCATGATGAATTTTACATTACAAAAGGAACCAAGATTTATATTCTCCGCGCTAAGTGAGCGTAAAAATACGACAATTTACTCAAGGAAACAAAGAACAACATACTAACGAAGTATAAAAAATTTGGCCATTATCAATAAAAATAACATTACGAAATTCTATGCAATATCAGTGGTTTGAAAAATGGGTGTCCTTCAGGGCCGTTCTTGAACTATCTAACAGGACTGGAACTTTTGGCCCATCTCTGTCATAAAGTGTCTGATGAAGAGGTGGAGCCTGATACGGTGTCACAGATTCCTAGACCTCCATAGAGTATAACATCATTTAAGTACAACCCCCCTTTAAAAAGATCTAATTGATTTTATGTTATTCCTTGCAATCATTTCTCCAACTGTTCCTTTAATGTATGTACACTTTCAGCAATGATGCTGGTGAAGCCACGAAATTCTTGATGACCCCATTAATTTCCTTTTTGAGACTTTCCTAGTTATACCATGCCCCTGGAATATCATTTTCACAAAGTTATAATAGAACCTGAATGATTGAAATTCATAATTTCATGCACGAAGGTGAAGCAAATGAGCTTTGAACTTCTGATGCTAATACTTGAACTAAATCAAATATTTAAATACCTAGGTTACTCTTTTAGATATTTTGATATTGTTACTAATAATTTATACTCTCGTTGTATCTTAGAGAAGGCAGAAGGGTTGCATGACTTGGTTGGAATAACATATTTTCAGTAACAAGTTCATTGGTAGCCATTTTAAATACTCATTGAATTTTCTACTCATAATAAATTTTAAAATGATATTTGGCATAAAAAGTATGATATTGATGAGATTGACGAGTACATACCTTGTGGTTGATCAAGTGAATAACGCAAAATTGATTTTCTCTGTTCCTTATCCTTATTGTTATTTGATTTCGATCAAAGTGGTAAAAAATTTTCGTTTAGATAAAAGTAAAGGAACGATTTCTCTCTAGTATATTATATGAATTTCCTTACTTTAAATAAAGCATACCAAGAGTAATTAAAATGAATCCTAGACTTACCCATAATACTAGAATTTCTAGTAAACTTTTTATTATCAAGTTTCATCATATCTGGAATGTTTTCTTGTTTTTACGTCGAAAATATTAACGATCACCTTCACTAGCAAAATTCTTCATATTCTTGGTTCAGACGAAAAAGATGCAATTCATAGAACTTTTCTAACATAGATATTTCATCCCGGCAGATTTGACCATTAACTGAGAGCATTTCCATAAATTTTACTTTTAAACGTCACATCATTCCACCTAGAGATAATTACCGCATATCAGTTATGAGAAAAGTCTAAACAACTCAATGATACACTACCTATTTAGTTTCTTCCATGAGAAGTCAATTTTATTTCCTCTCCATCGCATTCGATGCATTTATCAATCGTTTCAGTGGGGCATCCAAATCGATCGCCATGATTTCTTCTCCTTAACCACCACTCTCCACCCGTATAAAAGCAAAGAAACACCTGTTCCTCGATGGTATTAAACATTCATCTCGATGTACAATGCTCGCGCATGCAAATCGATCGTTTGCGATATTTCATAAGAAGTTAAACGCATAGGCATTTGGCTATTTTTAGCGAGTCTCACTCTCTTTCCTTGTACGTGGGAACACCGCGTGCCTCTACCACCTCAAATCAGGTTTCCCTCTTTCCTGTGGGGGAGGGTATGAGTTCTGGAAGGGGAAGAAGACTGAGTGAGAGCCGGAGAGGTTGGTAACAATCCGTGGAGCCATATTTCAACCCTCTCGCCCCCACTCTTTCTCCCCGAAATTTCTCTTCTCTTTCCCCACCTTCTCTCCTTTGCTTTCCTTCTCAGCACGCACCCAGTCTTAGCTTTTATTCTCTCGCTCGAAGCATATCTCTCATTCGCATAATTTGCATGTTTTCCTTCCAAAATATGTGTCAATTCTATCTTTGACGTATTTTCGTTTCATTCTCTCTTCCCGATCTACATTCCGATGTTTTTAATCCAACATGAAGATTGAAAAAGAAATGTTTTATGCGATTTGGAAGGAATACAGTATATTGAATCCTATGAAATTTAGGATTACTGAAGAATGCTCTGAGTTAAGGAGGAGAATAGGTAGTTAATAGTATCCAGTGATAAGTGATGGATCTTAAAATTCACTAAAACATAAGCATTACACCATCATCAGGTACAGTAGCCCTTCTCTGTTAGTATTGAAGCTAGTGAACTAAAGCTCCGGTATCAAATGAGCATCCAAACCATGGTCGTGAATAAACTTTATCCATGGATAGTATTTTAGTTTTATTTTATTTTAATATTTTACTATATTTTGAGGGTGATAGGTTTATCAATGAAGAGGAAAAAAAAATTGTATTTGTTTCTTCTACGCACAGATATTGATACGTATTTGTAAATAAGTATGGTAAATTTGTATGATAACCAGAAATATATGTACCCTGTTAATAATTCCGGTTTGGGGCTGCCACACATCAAACTAACTCTCTGAGTTTCTTTGCCTTAAATTGTGTAAATAAATAAGTTGAGTAGGACTCATTTAAAGCATAAGGCACAAAAGCATATTATTCATCATTGTATTTAAATCTATTATATAGTTACAAGGAAAAGATTAACAGAATAAAATGGAAATTAATTAAAAGATATACTAGCAAAAACGTGTCATTCCTTAAACATTTGGCTAGCACTGACTGTATTGTGGAATTGCCTATACTCATAGATTATCAATTCTCAATTCATTATTTCAGCAAAACCGCTCAGACGAACGCAGCTGCAGTTTTTCGTTACTCCACTTCCTGCCCCACCACAAAAGTTTGATTAAATCACCAGACAAAACTGAGAGTTATTCCTTGTTAGCGTTAATTTTGCCGAGCAACTTGAGAAATACATTGTGATAAAAATTTTGAAACTTGAAACAGCGAAAGATAGGGTGAAACTTCAACTGGCAAAAGAGATTTATACTCGATGAGATATTTTCACGAATATGATTATAAGTCGGGAGGTTGAGTTTGGTAGAATGAGTCGACACGGAAGATACAGTTCTGCTTTCTTCCACTTTATCTCTTGCCCATTAGTCTGGCTCTGTCTTCCACTTGCCACCGAATCGCATGATGTATGACTCAACCCCCGTGATGATCCTTATTACCCATTTGGATTTAAGAGGTAGAAGAATTTTGCCGTCCAATCCATCGCACCATAACGAAACTACGTAGCGAGTTTTTCAGGGACGGCCAAAATCAGCAGGTAATCCCAGTAACCGTAAAAAAGTAAGCCTCAGGCTGCAGCAATCAATCGGAAGTCATTGCGATTGCATTATATTCAGATACACTAACTCATCGATATGTACTTCTAATTATGTTACACTGAATTAGATTTTATTATTGATTATCAAATGATCATTTCAATAGGTGTAGTTCCGTCAAAATAATCAATCTAGAAGCTGTTGAAGTCTGTCGTGCAACTATGGACGAAACAATCAGGACCCCTGTAGCGATTTATTGTCACTTTGGAACTATTACATATCTATAGCTAGTACCAGTGTTTATATTTACAAATTTCACCCATAAAATTTTGTTCTATTTATAATTTTCTAGGTATATCCTAGAGTTCATTCTCCGTGTAGATCCACATTTACTCTCACTAAAATGCTAATCAGCCAGTGGATGGGGATGTTAATACCAAGAGATCAACCTATTTATTTTGTTGTTCCCTACTACAGTATACTTGTGGCACGGTCGGAGAAAAATTCTGATAGAGAAATACATAAAAATATTAATAATTTATTCGGCGATAAAATTTAAATCTATTTCTCCGGCCTGATCAGCGGGTATCCGCACGAAAGTTTACGGATAGGTTCAGACACTTGGTCAGATTTTGATAGATAATTTATCACATAATCATTTGCGGATAAGGATCAGATATGGATATGTAGCCCACGGATACGGTTCGGTTGAGGATATGGAGATCTGATAACAAGCAGACCTCAGGGCGAATTTCGTCGAAGTTAATAGAATAAACGATTGCTATAGTGAATGAAATTAATATATGTACGAGGGGTATCCAAAAATCAAGTTTACCTATTTTTCTGCTCGGCGTAGGATTGAGATAGGAGGAAGCCACTCGTATGGAGTTTTTATATATAGAAATTGCACGTTGTGATAGTACTTAGCACCGCTTCAAGATCGCTCGACTTCTTCAATGTCAGTACAACAAAGGACCACACAAAGATACCTCTGCGCGTACCAGCCAGCCTTGAAATATGGACTGTTGTATATAATAATTAATAGTTTATATTACTTTTTTATTATACTAATTAAATTTTATAATTAATATTTACTTATTTATTTTAATGATAATTAATTTTTCTTAAATTTTAAGTATATTACTTATCTATTAATAGTTTTTATCAAGAAAATAATAGTTTTATGGTTAATAGAGAAAGAGTTTATTTTCCCTAGCTCAGCGAAACTTACTTTTCGGATACCACTCGTATATAGCTGGCTAAATTCGCAACAATTTCCTCACCCCCGCCGCTACATCTCTACAGGCACCTTTCCTTCTCCTCTGGGACCCACTCGGACGTCGTTTACCCCATCCCAAGAGCGCTTTATAACCCCGCCTTCGGATCCACTCCTTGCAAACCTTGTAACCTCGCCCGGAGTGGCATTCTAAGCGGAATTCCAATCCCGTCTCCTTGCAGCGAAGAGTCATCGGCGCATTCAAGCACAAGGCACTCTCGTTCGAAATTTTTCTCCTCCTAATTGAGACCAAACCTAGGACCCGATCAGCATTTAAATGAGCGCGCCGCCACTCCACCGAAAGGAAAGAAAAAATTATATCGGTAGCTTTTCCAGCGTTTTATGGTTATCGGCGCGGGATTTTTCGTTCCGATAGTGACGAAACAGCGCCGGAGAGGCAGGCGGAAAGCCGAAAGCTGAAAGTGCCCATGTTCCGGTTGGAAAAACTCACCCTCCAAAGAAAAGCGTGAAAAAAAGGAGCGTTCGTTAAGAGCGGGAAAATATCTCGTAATCGTTCAACGAGGACGCAAATAAGAGCAAGGTCTTTACACGGATCTTTCTCTGTTCCTTTCCCGAAAAGGGATAAAATCCCATTAGCATTTCGGGGACTTATAATTCGACTCTCTGTGCCTCGTTAGCATGGAAATCTTTTCTTTCGCCCCCAGAATTCACTTTCGCAAGACCAAATTGCCCTTTTCCAAGAAACGCGACTCTGGACGTCACATTTTTTCCGCCGTTGGCGCCAAATCTTCGCTCCGGCAGTGAATTTGGTTTCGAAGCTGAAAAATTAATGCAGTTTTAATGCCCGGAATATGATAATTTTTCTTAGGATGGGTTGGAAAATTTTCTTAATTGAGTTACAGCCGAGCAGGGCGCCTGACCTGTTCCCTACGTTTCCATTAGACTTGTCCGACTTTTTCATGCTCATTATGACCTTCAATATTGATTTAATGAGTTAACAAATTATATCAAAATGTTTGTGGATGCGAGAATATCGATGCTGATATTTCTATTACATCGGAAAGATTTTCCATCTGGCGGCTTAAGACCGATTGGGTTAAATATGCGCTAGATGAATGAAACAACAATGAATTTGCAGAAATGAATAACGATTGTCATACCAATTTATATCAGTATTGGCCCAAGGCATAGCAAGCTTAAGCTAAAGTACAGTTTCCCAAACTTATATAAACGGCGTTTCCTTGTGAAATGTGTTTTGGCAATTCTTCCAATATCTTTTACACAGGAACGTACTCCTGTTACAAGCTAAAGCATATTTTCATACAGGAATTTAGTTTTCACTAGGGTTCTTCAAAGGAAATTCACCAAGAGTAGCTTCCACCGACCTTCCTTGTAGTATTCTCTTAACGCTGTATACCAACGCGTTCGAGTATTTATAACTTTTCATGTACTTATCATTTATTATGAGACAAATATTTCTAAAATCTCAGGAAATTACAAGTTAAAATCTTCACTGGTAAAAGTAAGCCCAGCTTTTGTATAAATCGCCATCATTTTTACCAATGCACATTATTTTAATACTTTACTCGCCTTGCACTATAACGATGTTTTCGCACAATATCCCTTTCACATAGCATGACGTATTACATCAGTCTATATAGCAACGAACCTAAATAAAAAATATCTTTTTTATACGTCATTAATATGCATGATTAGTTTTCCTGCGCTTGTTAAATTTATCATTATATCAGCGGTGTGACGGTTTTAATCGAAGAGTGAGCGAAATTTCACTTTCATATACTTTTTATGATAAATGCGAAAAACGGCATGTTTAGTGGAAAATAACTTTCACAGCCTCTAAATAGCATCGTTCGTCGTAAAATACGTTGGTTCGGTTTACCACTTACGGAGAACGAATCATTCAAACTTTTTATTAACGGAGGTTTATTTTACTACTGCAATATAATGAACGCTATAAAGAAATTGAATTGCAACTTGCCTCACTATCAACTCTTATTTAATTCTCCGTTCATGAGAATTATAATTTATACTGCTTTTTGTGAATGAGTTTAATATTTCTCAGCAGTGTCATTTGCATTTTATGTACAGGAGTCTCTTCCTTAGTGACTATATTCTAATACGCATTCAAGCTATATAGATATTTTCATAAATATTTGAGAGTAATGTCGATTTCCAATAGTCGATCTCCCGCAGTTTGTTGCTGCCTGAGGTGATTCTCGGGCCTAACAGCCCATTCCGATGGTCCTAACCATCCGTGGAATACGACCGTCCTGATTACGCCACTACATTTTGAAAATATAGTCTCTCGGATATTGCTAAAGGAATGAGAATTAACCATTTCCATTTTATATGTACTCTCTATACCGCTGGCCAGAGGCACGGTTGCTTGCCCATAATCTCTCCCCAAGTTACATGAAACAAATTTAGGGTTCAGAAAGCTATCTCCGTTGATAAAAATAAATGTTGTGTAAACCTATATATAACACATTATATTTGGGGAGTATTCTTGGCAAGACCGTATATTAAACCATCAGCTCTCCTTTGATTTGAGTTAACTACTAGAAATCTTGATCAACTAAAAGGTCTTTATTAGGTGAGATTGAGACTAAAGTCTTCTTTCATATAACCTGTTGTAAATAATATTGATAAAGAAATAAGTAATGTAGGTGTAAATGGAAGTAAAATGGAAAAACTCTAGAAGTAGTGTATGTAGAAAAACCTAAGGTATATTCTCAGGAAAAAAGATCCACTGCAGGAAAAAAAAACTCTCTACAGCATGCACCACCATGCGCAATTTTACATTAAAAATTAGCTTAAGTTACCACAAAAAGTTATTTTAATCTCACTTTTAATAGTTTTGCATTTATAAATTTAGTGTTCATAGTATGATTTGATATTCGTTTACTCGCATTTATTTTTGGTGTTGAGCATTCTGTGTGCAAATGACCGTGAGTCGTCTCATGCGAAAGAATTGGACAGAGCATCTCTAAGGTAATTGCATTGTCTCGCAATTTTTTGTTCAATCTAGCTTCCGATTCAGGCTTGCCAGCATTCGCAACTTGGCAACCTTCTACGATTTGAAGTACGTCTTCATGAGCGTCATCAACACCTGGGGTATTTCTCTAAATTTAGATGAAATTATACGATGGAAAGCTCACGCTAAGGCTCAGATTAGGAGCAAGAGAAGAAGAGCTGCCTTTCATAGCAGGAGGAACTCCTGGGTCGCCGCGATTTTCATTACCTTTTTTGAGTGGACTCCTAACCTTGTCCTGCAATCCTTCCCTCAACTGATATATCTTGAGTGGCGAGGAATAGCACCTGTTGCCCGCCCTCCTCCGACCAACCCCACCCTCTTCCCCTCCTACTCCCTCAGCATCCCTATTCTAGAATTCTCTCCCCCACCTCCCATTCTTCTCCCATATCTCCTCCCCTTTCGCGGCATTCCTCCTCTTCCTGTCTAATCCTCCTCCTCACCTTTTTTTCTCTCTTTCCACTTTCACCTCTCTTTTTCTTATACCAGCTCTTCCCTCTCTCTCTGACAGACTCTAATGTCGCTGACTTCCCTTCCTGTGAGACCATCATTTGCATGAGTCCGACCTGGGTACGGACCGGCGTGCTGCATACTATCTGGCAAACTCCTTCTTCCCCCCCTTCAGAGCATTGCCAACTTGCGAATATTTCACCTCTCCTTATCGCCCATTTGCGTAATTCCCCCATTTTACTCCGCGCCTCCGAGGTTTTCGTTTGTCTTTTTTTTTCCGCCTTCCCGCGCGCGCGCTGCCGCGTATGTACGCCAAGATGGGTGCTATCTATTTGTCTCCCCACCAAGACTTATCTTAATGGGCTGATGGAGGAAAGGGTTATGAGATGCATCTTCGTTACAAATTTCCCTCCATTTGCTTTATTTGCTGAGAGAGTCACGGATGGTTGTAGCACGTCCCAAATTGGAGTCCGGGCTCAAACCTCCTGCATTATTATCGGTAAACACGGTTTTAAACGTCCATCGATGCAAAGGCCTGTCGTTTCCCTCAGTTTTTTTTCACCTTCTCCAACCCATTGGTTCGTGAACGGCTAAATATATTCCCTCGTACTCGGGTGCACTTCGCCGTGTTGTATTCAGATGTCAATGCTCACGGAAAGTTATTTTAAGACCGCCTATCGGAACACCGGCTTCCAGATGCATATCGCGATAAGGCTTTGAGGAAAGAGTTTAAAAAATGACGCCTTTCCGCAAATAATGGCAAAAAAACTGTTGAGGAAAGAACTTCTCGCTATATAAATCACTCAGTGGGAAAGGATTTAAACGAATATATTATGATAAATGAAGGCTTAAAATTATGATGCCGTGGGAATAGCCGTAAAATATGCCCGAGTCTACTTCTTCCGCGGCAAAGGAGGGCGATATTTTCACGATTAGGGTGCATTATTCAACGTATTCGCGCCGTTTCAAAGGCGATGAATTTGTAGTCCTCCCCAAATTTATTCCGTCATAAAGCTCGCAATGAAATCATTCCGTCCGGTTGGTGTATTTATCATAGAAAGAGAGTTATAAATCACATCTTCACGCTTCGCCCGTGCAGAATTTCCACGTTATATTTAACACGTATCCAACATGTGTCGCTTAATTTTTTCGCATCTTGGCGTGACAAGTGGCTGTGTGTTTTGTGCCAAAAAAAAGCGTGCATTCAGGCTGGAGAGAACATGGCAGATTTGGCGGCTTAATCCAGTGGTGAATAGAGATATAATAGGATCGTTCTGCGACCTACCGAAGATTGGGTATCTGTAGGAAATATGCGCAGCAAGGTCAGAGATCTCTCTCCGGAGGATTCCCTTGCATCTCTCGAGAAATGTAAGGGAGTTCGACTGAGAGATTTGAATTTTCTCGTGGGCAACAAAAAATTTATACGATCCTTATCGGTATCTGTAGGTTATTTTATAGTTTACGTATGTGATTTTTTTCATAATTTCCGTATCAAATGCAATGAAAATAGCGAATGCACAATTTTCTTGTTACAAAGTTTTCGTTTACAAATCGTAGTGAAGGAAGCCTTACCACCTACAATTAGGTTCAAACAGTAGAACAAAACCCTCTAGGTTGCATTACATCTGTTTTTCCGTCGTATCTTCTAAATCTTTGTTTTCGCCTCTATGTTCGCTTTATATTGGTTTCTGTCACTCTTTTCTTTGCGCACTGTCAACGTACCAGCGTTGCCCACAAATACGAGTATTCAAACATTCCGCACTTGACATTCGAGTGCTTTTGCCTACCTACGATGTAGCCGAGAATTCGTTTCCCGATCAGGGAGCGGATGTTTATATCCTTGCACCACTATGTAATTGGATTAAAAAATGTCGAAAATAGCCCTCTGTTCGAAAGGGCCTCAAATATCTTCTACGTTATATGTGCGGAAGCTGCTGGTTTACAAGCTTTGAGCAACGCCGTAGCTTTGAGTTCTCCAAACAGACTTAAATCAAGGATGTATCGTTACCAACTATATGGGATTTGGAATCTTCCGTGCTTTCTCCGTTGGTTCTAAGTGAGGTTTTTCTTATTTATCTTTTTTAAACAAAATAAGTTCATGAAATCGATATATTATCTTTGACAGCTGACTTTACTTTTAGATTCATGAGAATGGGTAATTTAACTACTATTATTAAGTATGAACGTCACAACTGTGACCTCATTACTTAATGATGATATTACAGTACGCTCGAATAAAATATGAGAAAATCATTTATAATGTTACCCGTGACGAATACAAGGATATGAGATAATCGCTTCTCTTGATGAAGTTTAGTGGTACCTTATAAGTGTTTCTTTCCATTTATAGTTGTTATAATTCTTAAAGTATTGGATATGTGAAGGATATGATAATACACGATTACTGTTATTTTTTGTCGCTAATCATTTTACGCTACAAAGATGTCTCGTTTATCGCCTTTATCACATGAAAATAGAACTGTAAGCGTTATCGGTGGAGATACGAGGATCATTGCTACTTTAAAAGCGCAAGGAAATTGTTCAAAACGCCTTAGTGAGGCTTAGAAGCAAGATCCGCCCCTGAATATAGCACTAACGCACTTCAGTGTTTCATTACTGAAAATCCTATGAATAACAAATGCTATTCGCGACAAGTACAGCTTCGCGAAACAGCGAAAGGTGCCGGAACGGCTGAAATGGAATCAGAAAAGTCAACAATTGAGAGATATCGAGCGAGATAACGTCGCCTGAGGAGAGCAGCACTTAGAAACATGTACTTCCTCTATCCACCCATTTACCTCCCTTCCTCTTTCATCTGCTCCTTCTCTATCCTCCTCTTCGCTTCCTTATGATACCCTTCGGAAGGAAGGCACCTCTTACGCATAAATCGGCCGTGTGCCAGCGCTCTTAAACCGGTTTATCACGGAGGCACGCAATTTCCTCTTTTTCTCTCCACGCACACGAACGCAAGCTAATTTTTTCTTAAGGCTCAGCGGAAGGGAAAGGACGGAGGGCACCCCGTTTAGTACCATTTTCACCTCTTTCTTTTGCCCTTGAAATGAATTTATTTTCCAAAACCTAGAATTAAAGGAAATCCTCGGGGAAGCGTTTCCGCGACCACAGAGTGGGGGAATGAAAAATTAAACCAGCGCTTGAAGTTCCCTATTCCTTCGTCCGCAGTAAGATCACGGTCATGTCACTTAATTGGTCTTTTATCATCCTTAACTTTTCCTTGTGATTGATCGCGAATTTCGGAGTCGCAATATTTTAAAGAAGCCTTATCTCTCATTTCTAACCGATGGCAAATTAATATACATGCCTGCTACGGGGACCTTTTGTTCTTCCATTTTTATTCGGTGTCGAACCTTGATCACTCAATTAATACCGAGAAGAGGAATGTGGCAGGTAGAAGACCCTGGTCGTTTTTCTCTCTCCTCCGAAGAGCATGTCATAAATCCAAGAGGGTAGCGAATTATTGATGGATGCAAATATCTGAATGGGAATATTCCCCAAAAATTTTGGTTTTAAATAATAAGTAGGCATATTAACGATTTATAATGTAAAAGGGAGGTAGCAGGCTAAAAGAATTCTTTTAAGCTCGGCAATGGGCCAGGATCGTTTGTTTAACGATTTAAGGAATAAAAAAATCACAAAAATACCTTCCGTCGTAATGGAAGTTGTGTATAACGCAGTTGTGTGAACCCTTTAGCTGATATTCTTTCAAGGCTATGTCATGCTCCGCAAAGGAGTCTAAATCTGCGTTTCTGAGTTTCATTTAAACGAGGTTGTCAAAGTGTTCGGAGACCGAGGGCCAAAATTGATAAAAAGAAGCAAAGGAAGGTGTCAGCATACTGCGTGCAGAGCACTTGGCATCAGTTACTGGTAATAAATCTTCGTATGATTCAGGATAAAAATGAATTTTGTTCTCTTAACTTTTTTGTTTGGATATGAGTTTAATAACCCCAGAAGACTTTTACATGTGTGAGGATTCCGTGTGGCAAGTTATCCATGATTAATGTGAAGGCCACACAAATTAGTCGTGTTTATAGGCATAAAATATAGGGTATCCACAAGGTTTGTTTGCAATTTAAAGTAGTTTTAGCTTGTTATGTATATGTGATAGAAATAATCTGTTCAAAGGAAAAGGAGGCTTGATGTATTTAGTTTTTCTAGATAATTTTAATTCATTTAGATATTCAAATTTATAATTAACGATTTTATGTAAACACTGTTTATTTATTGCTTGCAAAGGTATTGGTTATTTTAATTTTCGATGAATATTTTTTTGAAATTAATCAGAGTATATAATAAGAGAGGACGGAAGTCAATAGAAAAAAAACATGGAGAACCCATACTTGCTCATCTTGAATATTGATTATCCGTATAGTGCTTCTGTCTTACACTGAGTTTTAAACTTTCATAGAACAATTTGAGAGTTAATATAACCAAATCATGCGGTTAAATTTTCTTCTAGTGAAGGTTTGAGTTAACAGTAATTCTAAAAAAGGTAACATCAGAGTAAAATGTCTAAAACAAGTTTAAAATCTAGGAAAATACGTCAAGCTTCTTAATCCTATTCGCCAATACTTTTAATATGTATATTTACAAAGTAATGGTTATTTAAAATCACAAACAAATGTTTGTCGGAGCACCCTGTAACAGGATAAGATGCCAGTTAGATATCGTCGAAAAACAGAGAATTAATACAATTAATCCAGGATTCGCTGCTTTTGGAGTTTTAGTGAATTGGAAGACCTTGTGAAAATGTCATATTCTAGGAAGCCAAGCGATTTCTAAGAGATTCGAGAAATGATAAACAATCCATTCAAAAGCCTCTTAATATAGACCTTCCATAAGTCAGCTAGAGTTAATTAACAATACTCAATTTCGAAGAACCACCTTAACTTTCGCCTTTTCAGTTGCTTTTAACGGGGGTTAATCAAAAATAAGTAAACATAAAATGACCTTTGGAACCAAACACCACTGAGAATGCTACAGGTAAAAAGTCCTGTGAACTTTTCGACCTAAAAAGTACCACAAAATATTTTTTCACATATTTTGTACGTGTGAAATAATGGACTACAAAAAAAGGAAAAATACCAAGAAATTGTACATAAGTTTTTGAGTGGAGATTCCACACCAGCAAATGGGGTTCCAGGAAGGCAAGATAACTTCTCCGAGGTCAGAGAAGTAGATATCACGCGCTTTAAGAACGCAGTGCCCGAGGCAAGGTGGGCTCCACTGGACCCATTAAAACAATGCAAAGCCGAGATTCCATTCCGATTGTGGCTTAAGCACAATTAAGCAAATTGCCTACGTATTCTAAACCTGAATTTATAAACCGTGAAAAGTAGGTGGAAAGATAGAACAGTGTGATATTTTAATTATTTTGATAGCTATCGGTAACATTAAGCGTGAATATCAACTATATTAAGGTAACATTCCGATTAAGTTAAAACTGAAATGAGATTCCCAAACTCTTTGAAATTATATTTCATTATAATATTTATTTTAAATGAAATTTCTTTATAATCCCGGTCTTTTCATATTCTCCCCTACTGGTCCATGTCAACCAGCCCTAATATCGCCTCCGTGAATCAAATCTTTAAGTTTTTATTATATATATTAAAATATTAAGTTTTTATTATTATATTGAGTTAGCTAATGTAGTAAAATATCGTGTTCCCTACCTACAGAATTCTTCTTTAAAATCGCTATTATTCATTAAGTAATGGAAACAGTATTCCTAAAGGTTGACAAACTGGGTACATATGCTCGTGTCATATAACAACGCAAGACATTAATACGTTGGAATGAGCTATGAATGACGATACCTTCTCTTTTACAGAATATTTTTTCTTATTTTACATTAAATGATTTAAGCTAGAGTTACCTTCTATTACAATAAAATCGATTATTAATCTATTTTTAGACACCTTTTTCTATACCTCCAACTTTGTTTTAACGGATTTTATACTGTACTTTCCCTAT
Source organism: Pachydiplax longipennis (assembly GCA_036926295.1). Lineage (NCBI taxonomy): Eukaryota > Metazoa > Arthropoda > Insecta > Odonata > Libellulidae > Pachydiplax > Pachydiplax longipennis. The sequence goes on along the minus strand of JAVFKF010000001.1, from coordinate 15,205,659 downwards.
TAATTTCTTTGAAAATGATTCTCCATCCCCTCACATACTTAATTATGATTCTAAGGTCGAAAATTCGTCCCATTTTCATTCCTATTTCAACCACTACTGATCTAGTTCTTAGACCCTAAGCGAAAATGGAGCGATTTCAGATAACTTCCACTTTTCCAGCACATTATTTCTAATGTAGATCGCATTAGCAGTCAGGTATGCCAGTCAGTTCATTAACCCCATTAAGAACTTAGGCTCGTCGCCTTAACTTCGACGTTTCCAATCGATTATTCATCGCACGTCCACCACCTAAGACCCGTATTTACCTAAACCAACATCTAAAATGCCAGGAGCAATTTTTGGCACTCGATCGGACAGCACTCTTAGGCCTTTTAATCCCCCATTTTCCGTATGGCGCTTTATTCCGATGTCAGAAAAAAATCTCGTAAAAAAAGGTAGCACCTGAGATCTCTTGTGATCCCATCTTCGGCATATCAGCTGGTAAATTTATCTCGCTTCGTTTGACGCATCTCCGGGGCAGAAGGGTAGAGGGAGATCGGCTTGACTTGGCTTGAGTAATATCGATGATCTCCCGCAGAGCGATTTGACGCGCGCATCATCACACACTAGACTTTCATTCTTTTACTACTCTTTCTCTCTTTATCATCTCTTTGCCCATTCCCCGTCGGCGGGCAATCGAGCGGGAGATGTATGTTTGGCCAGCTCCATTACAGCATCCTGAGAATCACACACAAGTGCGTGGAAGGTTACGGAACGTGAAACAAACGCATTTCATCTCCAAGTCGAATTCATCGGTCGGTTCATTAAGAAGATGAAACTGAGCCTACATGTCACCGCCGATAGCCTATTAAGGGTCACAGGAGGCCTTCGGTTTAGTTAGTTAGCGAAGTGTGACCCATAAGGAATGTTGGAATAGGTAATCATTGCTGTGAGCTTGAAAGGGGCGTCTATAATAGATTAGGAGGAAAAATAGGATTATTGTTTGGTTGTCACTGATGTCACCATTTATTATTTACTATGCGTAATCTGTTTCAATATTTATACTGAATTATTATTATTATTACCATACTATGACGTTGCGGTTCGGCCAAAATAGCCTCTCTTCAGCTTAACCTCTGAAGGTAAAAAATACAAATTTCAACAAGCATAAAACAGCAAGAATCAAATAACAAACTACATTTTAAAAATTTTTAAAAATCAAGAAAAATAAACTTACATCTAAAACAATTGATCAATACAAAGGCAAAAACAGTCCAACTTTAGATATTGGATGTGGGTGCAAAAAAAAGAATTGGGTTGTGCGGAAGGAACGAAGAAAAACCCACGGCGCAGGAAAACGCACAAGAAAGAAGGCGATAATAACCTCAAAGGCACAGAAGTAATAATAAGAACATAAATCATTGCTCCTGGTGAAAAATTCAGATGAAATCATGGATTTGTATAGGCCGGTCCCATGGTGCACCGGCGCATACGTCTCCGTCAGATCTAAACAGATATAACTCTGGAAAGGAACAGTGAGTAGGCTGATCGGTGCAAGATGTGAATAACTATATCATCGATTATATATATAATATCAAGTATGACAAGAAAAAGAGGGAAAATAGATAGTAGGGAGAAACTAAATGTAAAGTCAGAAATTTTATTAATTGTCTGTACTTGAAAGAAAATTAGATAAGAAGTGTTTGAATGGATGATGGAAGAGGACAAAAAATATCTGAAACGCATAATTATATGTATCATACATTAGTATCATCAGCTTACCTGAGGGACGTGTACTTAGGTTATGGTTGTTGTTCAGATATTTGTAGGAAGGGAGACAGTATGGTTTCTAATTTAATCCCGCTTGTATCTCATTGATATTATACTTTTTTACTCTTCAAGCTAACGAGAATAAAGACCTGGACCCTGCTTAAGTTGCTTTTCGAGTTTTTATTAGTTCATGTCAATTTTTTCTAAATAACTTTCATGCCAGTTAGCTAGAATCATAGGATTCGCAAGCCCAGTATTAACATTCATGGAGGTAGTTGATGGTTTATTACTTTGAAATTTCTCAGCGCTTAAAGCCCTCGGCAGAGAAGTCATAAAACGCGAAATGAGTTATTTGCTTTTCGAAATGGAAGGTAATAAGCTAAAATATGATAAGTGGGAATATCCTTGGGAATATTTGTTTTGGTTCATAATAACAGTCATTCAGTATGACCTCTTTTCTTTCGACCTTTTAATCTTCTGTTAAATTGCACATTTCCAACTTGCTATTACGCTACGTTCTCAGGAAAACTGATATTTTCATTTTTTCAATTTATCGCCTCAAAATAAATCAGTGTTGGAAAATATTCATGACTCAATATCTCAGAGCACTGATTCTTCCATCTTTCTCCCTTTCAAAGCCATTTCTCATGTGATCAACGGAGCTCATTCAATATTCTTTTATTGCACCTTTCAAAATACTTTCATTTTCCATTTCAGCTTTATATTATGTCTTCGAATTTTTATCTTATTTCTTTTTTCTGTTATGTGACTAAATATCTTCGCAATACATTTATGCGAATCGTTAAATAACCGACTTCTCTTTTTTTACCTGCTTTCTATAATTGAAATGTAGCCCCTTACATTCTTTCCAGTGGAATTCAGCATAGGAATGGAATCAAGTGTGACAAGTTTCATTTAATTTTAAATGATAAAATGTATATTAATTCGATGAACGTTTTTTCGTAAATAAACCAAAATGTACGATTAAAGTAAAATTTAAACTTACACCTAGTTAATTTATACTACTTTTGTCCATTTATCTTATTTCCTCTTTAGAGTGTACATTTTAAATTACCAAATAAATTTACTCACATTAATAGTATCACCTCTTTTCAGAATATATAAACTCCCAACTGACTTATTCTCACGTTACACATAAACAGACACAAATATCATTACAAATTTTACGTGATATCTTTTGAAATCTCACCTTCTGATATACTCTGAAATTTCCAAGTTCAATTTAAGCAACCAATGTTTTTATTTAGAAATGTTGAAAATAGTGATCGTTTTATTTCTAATTATGAAATATTAGATTAAAAAACTGTTCTTATTTCATACATGCATTAGTGCAGATAATTATATGATGTAGTATACTGCATATACTATGGATTCGGAATAGGGCCTTTTAATTTTAATTGTCATCATTTTCCATTACAAACATTATTTATATAATGTATATAATACTCAATTTTATAGTGCTTACCCGAATTCTTTCTTCGTAAACTTTCAGTTTCGCCGACTTTATTCCAAAAACCCATTCAATATTTTTCTCTTTTTACTAACATATAATAGCAGAACCCAAGTATTTTGATAAGATAGGCTCATTCAAATCTTATATTGCCCTTTATAATCCTTCTCTATCCATCAAATAATTTTCAGCTAAACGTTTATGACACACTTATCTCCACGGGAAAACAGCGAAGCCACTTTCCCTCTGCGTAAGAGTATTTCTCTCCATGTAGTCTCCGGTTTAAATCCGAGGTCGAGCCTGTTTACACGGGTTAGATAACTTCTCGAGCAAGAACTTTGCGTCATGAATGGCTCAAGGGATCAACGAGGCTTACGTATACTGGAAGCGAGTAATTCTTTCGTCCAACTTGGTCGCGCTCTCCGGGGAAATTGGGCCGGAAGAATCTTTACTCTGCGATCTCACATCTCAACTCTATCCTTCTTCACTCCTCCTACACGAACCTCCGCAGGCTTTGCGGCTCTCGTTGCAGTGTACACCTGCTAACACGTTGCCTCACTCGTGACCCGCAGGGAGAGGCGGAGGGGTAATGCTCTAAGACGATGATGATGCTGTCCCTATGGTAGTGGGACGAGTTCTCGAATTAAGGTGCAGCTAAAACAGTCAACTCCTTCGTCTTACCTCGAAACGTATAACTCTAAAGACCACGGTTCCCTCTGGTGTGGTCTCTCTGAACCTTGACCCTCTTGAGGTGTATGTTTGAGTGCCGTGATTCTTTTGGTGGAAAGGAAATGAGATGAAGGTTTCCATTCGTAAGATGTTATGGAGTTTTTCGATGAGGAAATCTAAGTGGATGAAGATTCATAATATCGCGGCATGATCTAGGATAGAGTTGGGAATCTGAGTTTGATGCGGTCTTCTTGTATTACTGTATTCGCGTATCAAAAAAGGTACAGTAAAGAAATTGTGAAGAATTGCTATGACAAAAACAATAGTTCGACAAGAATTGCTATGACAGTTGACGCTACTCAAATGCTCAAGAGGCAGGATGGGATCTACAGAAGAAAGAAGTTTCAATCAAAGACTTAATTTAAGTAATAAATTCAGAGAGGGTATATTGTAGAGGTTTTAGCCGATATTATGTGCCTTTCTTGTAAAAAAGCCATTCTGATAGTGCGACAAAGATGAGAGAAATAGATACTAGAACCAGTAGATTCGGAAATCTAAAATAGGAATCTAAAATAAAAACTAAATCAGATCTGATTCAGACTAATTAGAGCTGTAAAATTGAAGAGGAACGATTTTTCTGCGGATATACATAGATCGAGTGGAACTTAGGAAAATGTATAAACATCTAGAATAAATAGGGAAGGGTGTATGGAAAGCCGCAAAGAATGGTCTGTGGAAAGCCAGCGCAAACCAACTGACGGCAAAAGATGCCAAAATCCTACGTCGTAAACTCTCAATACTGTGCGTGCTCCCTTTCTGCCGCCTATGTTGATTTCATGCTGTTTATTTCTCCTTTCTTTTACTCCCCATGTCCGTTTTTCGTTCCTGTGACGTACTACACCTGTTCTTTCGATGCTCAGTGTTTGCCCAGCCTTTTTGTGTTTGCTCACACTTTCGCATTTTAAATCCTTTCGAATTATTACCTCTCTGCTCCACGGAGCATCTCTTAAACCCTTTGTCCGTTTCGTCTTGTTTTTTATTTTGCTTTTTGGTCGTTTAACATATTTTGACACGTGCTCTGTCGTGTTCTTCCCGTTACACTGTACTGTCGCGATCCCATTCGAAGAACGCAATTCACCGCTGGTACTATTACGTTTAAAGAGTTCCTGAAAACTCATTCAGCCATTCATCCGTGGTATCAAACACCTCCCTACCTTTGGGAAGGATTACAGATTTTCGCTCAAAACATCATCCATTTCAACTTTGAGAACTCCATAGAAAATACCTGAATATATTGTTGTCTTAGTTAAATTTCTATTTCTTCCGCTTTCCATTGCCTTGCTTACCTCCTTTGGTAAAGCACTCAACGATTCCAACTTTTTGTATCTTTCTGTATTTAATTCTTAAGACGACATATTTGTATCCATCATTTTTATTAATTCAATTCTTGCCATAAATTATTTAAAAAAAATTATGATAAAATTTCTCAGTTTTCTGCCTCTCCATTTTCTTAGTTTTGTCACAATTTTAATCAACGTAAATAAAATGTAATGTAAGTTAACTGCCTATTTATGAGGCCATCTAGCGAAAGACTTTCAGAAAGAGAAGAGCCTCTGAACTATAAGGACACAAGTGATTACTCTCACATTATTTCTTTAAAATTAACCTCAATTTAAATGATTTCCTAAATAGAAAAAAATAAAGAAAATAATAAAGATAAATAAAATTCCCATCATTCTTGGGAATCATAGGTCAACGAACGCTATAGCATACGTCAATTAATCTTCATAGGGGCCTTAAAAAACGTCATTTTTTCTCTTACTGCTATTCACAGTACAATGTAGCTCTCACATAAAATATTGCGGTGGATATAAAAACCTTTGATCCCTCATTACCATGCAAGGAATTCAATGGAGGTTATTTAATCTGATTTATAGAAGAAGGTATTTTTAGTAATAAGAAAAGCTTGAGGTAAGCAGAAAATTATTTCATTTAATAAGTTTTTGTGAAACGTACCCTTGACAAGCAAAATACATTGCTGCAATATCTTCCAAGTTATTTTGAGGAAATCATGAGACGTGGGGTTTATAATAGCATCAAGTTTTGCTCCTGCACTTCCCTTTGCTGTAATCTTCTATTAACTCTTAACCATCCCGGATATTCCAAGAGGGATTTAATTCTCTGCAACCCATTCCCCTTATTTGCTAGCTTAGTTATCGATGGAATTTTTCGCGTCATCTTAATGGCTTCTGCTCATCAGTTTCTCCGTCCATCACTTGCAATCCTTTCACTCCCCCATCTCTCCTATTCCTTCCAAGGTTTCTCGCCTTGTATCTACGATCATGACCATGAGTACATCAGCTTGAAATTGTTCACCTTTGCCTACTAGGTAATATGCGAGTCCTAAACGACTGGAAATTACATCATCTCAGAACATATGATCAATTTATCATTTTGCGTGTTTGCAGGATGTGGGTTTCTCTAGCTTCTGTGCGGCTATATTCTGCACTACACAGTAAAACCTTAGGTATATCGTTTGGGATAGTTCTTGAAATTCATACGCTAAGTTGTTACGAAAGAAACTTTAAATAAGTCTTGATACTCTTCGTCTTCTTTTAGTATTTTATTCGCTGCATTATCAATTCAACTTTATAGAGCAATGCTTTATTTATGAACAAAATATCATTAAAATTCTAACCAAGTTCCAAAATAATCAGAATGAAAATGGCCGGTTTAATTTTTATAATTGTCTTCCTTTCCGTTGAAGAAGTTTCTTTCAGAGTACTAAATATACATAAAATTACTAAAGTTTGCTTTAACAATAATTTTTTAAAATTGACGTATTGGTACTCTGTTATCGTACATAAATCAATAATTTTTACTAATAAAGTCAACTTGCCTTCTCTAAAAAGATTATTTAATTTTCTCATGATTTTATTGACCTTTATAAAAATAAACAAACAATCCTTTGTAAACCTTCCAAACTACGATTTAACGCAAAAGTTTTGGAATAATACATGAATATTATTGAATTAATCAAAACCTCATATTAATGTTAATGAAAATGTATATATTTGTTTAATATTTAAACCCTATAAAAATTGATAAAATGGTAAGTCGTAAGAAAATAGTAGTATAAAGGGGAAAATGTCCCCGCAATTGAGACCACAAATTTAGCACACCTTCGCTCACCAGCTACGTTACAAATAAACAAATTGTGTTATTTTCCATACACTCTCGACATGAGGAGGATAAGGCTTTACTCATTGCTTTAATCACATTCAAGATTGAATTGTTTACTATTATTTTAAAGAATGTCCTCCTTAGCTGTTGATGTGCTGCTTGAAGCTAGGGTTCGACTGAATTTTCCATTAAAATGTTCTTCGCTTGGTTTAGAGGTTTTATTATGACGTCCTACTTTGTTGAAACATTGGTTTTCGGCGAGTAATAGTAAAAGTAGCGACGGTAACAAAACGAAAATTATTCACACGCGCCTCGATTTTAAATCAGTACCAGAATAAACCACGGAAAAATTATGGGAAAGCGAATCTAGTTCAAAATGGAAACATCGCGTGTGTTACAAGGGTATTGGGGCGAAGGAGAGTATCAGCTTCTTTCGATCATCTGTTCTGCTTTTTGAACAAGACACAGCTGACATGAGCATAAGGCTTAAGGTATATCGTGTCAGTGGAATACTGCAAGCACTCGAAAATATCAAGAGACGAATAGAAAGCACGCTAAGTAAATCACCAAGGATTACTTTCCTTTTTCTAGGACCATCTATCTGCACCTATATGCTGTCATTAGCGGAAACAATGCATCCGAATTTAGTAGATTTAATGGTAGAATTAATGTATATAAGTGATTGAGAACACTATACAGGAAGCCTCGTTGCAGTAGGCCTAGTCGTTATAGCATTTTTTGCGAAGTATTTCGAATTCCCCTGCTAATCTATTAAAAAATAAATAATACCAGAAGTTATGATATATGTGAGTAAGCAGCTGATCTACATTTACATGGTTCGGTATGAAATTTTCAGGTGCGAAAGCAGGTCTGACGGTCGACTTTGGTTTCTGATGTCAATCTTCATGCAACAGATGGCGGACGTGCAAAAGTCATCTGATACGTTATTCTTCAATGGCGCCGGATGGCAAGATGAAAAAGGAGGATGGTGAGTTAAATACCTGCTTTATATTTTTTCAAGCCCTTGCGAATAATACAAGGACGTCAATCCCCTTGCTACGATTCTAGTGAAAATTGAAAGCCAAGATGGTATCATTCACTATTTCAGAGGCTCACTTCAAACTTTTCAGTAATACAATTGATTTAATTTAAATAGGTCATAATAATAAATCACTGAAACTATGGAAGAATGATAGAGAACTTTATGAATTCTCCGTGAAAGAAAATGTGTGGAGTTAATTATGGGAAGAAAACTTTCTTCCATAGCAAAGGATAGCAAATTTCTTTCAATTGAAATATTATTAACCACGAAATAGATTTGTGATACAGTTTCTGGATTTAATTTTGATGGAATAAATGGATGTGCATGGTGGAAATGTTTAAGAAAAAGTGAAGTAATTAGAGGAAACGATTGGTGGTACATACATCAAAAGGCTACGAAAATTTATTTAAATTCTAACTCTGGAGAAGACTTGCCCCTATCCCCTATCTCTTACGGTACCAGCTAATGATGAGTGGTTATATGATGAATTTTTGGCTTCAGCCCTTATTTAAATTAAGCCCAGATAGCGGATAGTCCCTCAGCAAAACAACTGCGAGAAAATTAGGTCCCCGATGGGTTTGAACCCGAGACCACTTCCTATCGAGGATGGATGCGCTGGCAAGCTGAGCGAGAACCTATCAATCCTAGAAAGATTAAATTCAGGAAAGGATAAAAGTTAGCAATATTTTTCATGAGAAGAAAGGGAAAGTGAATTGGACGGCACTTCAAACCCGCCTCTGCAAATAGACTAATATCGGAAATTCTTCTCTTATTTCCTGGAAGTTGCATCACCATTCTAATTCGTTCCTTCGTTTAGATGCAAATGCAGATTTTTTTCTTGAGAGTAACACATCGTTGATTATGGGATAGTGTTCATACAACGCATACCTAATCTACCAACTGGAATACCCTGTTTAATGTGGCAAGAGTTCGTATAATTTTATTACGTAAAAAGTGAATGATAACGAGTAAGAAGCAAGGCCGATCGAATTACTGGCGTCGTTTTACGAGAGGGATCTTGTAAAAAACATTAAAACTTTACCTAAAGTAAATAAACTCCCGGAATACGACTTAATAAAACACTTCATAAAACAACGCGAGACATGGAATGACATTTCCGAAATGTAACTTCAGAAGTAAGTTCATTACTTAAAGCTTCCTTTCGAGTAGCAAATTTGTATGTCTATATTTTTGTCAAAAATGAGAATTTTTTGTCTGAAATGATTTTGATGTTCTGAAATCTTGTCTTTTTCTACGATCGCGGCTCTAGTGTTTGGAATAATGATTCTTAAATAGAATTTAGGTCACAAGAATCCCAATGGTTCTTAAGAGGTCTTTTTAATCATCCACAACAACTTACAATTAGTAGCATAGTGGCTGGAACTTCCAGAAAAATCCTTAGATAAAACTTTCTTCCAGATGTAAGTAACAGTCATACAACTCTCTTTCGTTGAAACCTAGCTAATAGCTTATTCAATGAACAATTTTCCTTTGTGCTCTCCTATTCTTCCATGGAACAAAATTTCGCCTCAGACTTGTCTCTACACTATTCTTATATTGATTCAATCTGGAATTGCATAGCTTTAATTTCAAAAATAAAAATATTCAGGTTTTTTATGCGTCAAAAAGACTCCTTCAGTCCACATTTACTCGTAACTAAGTATTTAATGGCTTGGCTTCCGTTTTTAAATAAATTAGGACACAGCGGGGATGAAGTAAGAGGTTAACTATTTTTAAAAGAGGACAAAGCTGATCAAAAAACAGTTCTTGAGTAATGTTACCTAACTACTGTTAAATACCAGCATTTTCGAGAATCATGAGGTAGTTTTTAAAATCTCTCGAGAAGATTGAGTGCGGTTCCTTTTAATCCTCGAAGGAAGCTCCCATCCTTAGACTTGCGGAAAGCGAAAATTAATTCGTAAAATTTTACGACTTTCTCATTAAAAAAGGCTTTCGTAATCGCAGTATCTATAGCATTTCAGGTTTTCTCCGATAAGTTACTGGGGTATCCAGTGGGAAGGAAAAAATGGGAAATTAATGCAGTCCTCTGAAGTTACGAGCTGAATATTTTACTCCGGGGTTGTAATTTTGTGCGAAACTTATATCTTAATTTGGGCCGCTGCAAGTTCTTTGCGTATATATTTCTCCGTTTTACTCGTTTTACTTATCTTTGTGTACATTTTCTCGGTCTTTACGAGATATACATACCAAGATTGCAGCGGTAGATTGAGGGTGAGATTTTCACGGTTCGCAACCGAAAAAAAACACCTTACTGGAAACTAAGCCCCGATATACTCCAACTACCATCTTAGATATCGATATGAACGACTATCTTTTATAGACTATGAAAGACACCAGAAAAAGTGCATTCACCAATAAATGTCTGTTAGGTAATGAGACAAAAAGTTTGCTCCGTTTTCCTCATAACTCTATCGGTTATCCGGAGAAAATATAATGACGTCGGGAGGAAAATGAATAATTCAAGGTTTTGATCATAAAAGGTGATAATTCTTTAGCCGGTGTAACATTACCCACGCCCTTCCCGTATGCGGTAATTATTTTTAAGTTGGGAAGGTAGAATTACGTAAAATTTGGACCTTTTGGAATCGTTCGATTCGGGGACCTTCGGACGGGGGTAAAAATAGTTTCGGATGTACCTTCAGAAATATTTCCTTGCGAGATGGAAAAAGATTATCGATAAGGATATCTCGAAGAGTTTTCCGCTGTTTCGAAAGAAATATGAAATGAACCACATCCGCGAAGAGAAAGAGAGTTTTATGATGGTCCCTCTATGATTGAATACGTGGTTTTCTCTACAAAATGACTTGCAAAAAAATCTATTGGAGTTCACGGATGCGAAAGGTCTTATTAACTCTTTTACTGTCTGTCTTCATCAGGTATTCAAGGCGAATAGGGTTGGATGGATACTTGGAGAAATCCCTCTAATCTCTTTTTACATAGCAGGAAACTAAAATTATAACTTAATCATCCTGAGATTCTCCTTGCGAATGAGAATTAAGAAAAGAGTAAAGGGTTTGTGTTCTAAAAGCTAAGTGATTCTCATAGACGACACTGTCTGAGCGTAAGAAGAGATTCATCGGGTTGATTTACACTTAAATACATAAATGTTAGTAATTTATAAAAAAATCGTAAATAACTCGTTGATTATTTGATGCGCTATGAAGAAAAAGTAGATTACGATTTATAGCACGGGAAGGTTTAGTGTCTAATTGCAACGATGAATCAATAACTTGCCCGTGCTGTCCAAAGATAACCATCGGATTTATCTTTTCCAATTGTTAAATAAAGAAAATAGATAGAGGCAGTTGTATTATCAAAATTTCTTCGATGGCTGAGGTCATTTCATACAAATGAACTTCCACCTGAAATCCAACTCAGGGCCTCTTTCACCTAAGACTAACACGCTACCCACTCGGCTATCCGGGAACCCCCCAAAACAGGAAGAAATAATCGATGAAGAGGAAGACAAGGAATGTTTTAAAATAAATAGTAGTTTTAGCGGTGATTAACACCGAGAACCCTATCCTAGTGTTAAGTTCTTCGGAAACGAATATTAGGAGAAAAGGTGTCTGAAGCTCGCTACTATTTCAGAATTTTAGCCTACCTGAGCTAGCAATTGAAAGAACGGTCTCAGAATTTCCTAGGGGAAGGTAAAATTTAATTAATGGTTGCCTTTTTCTTTTTTATATACAAGTGGAGGCATTGGCTATCACCATTTTTTACATTTTTTTATCTTACAGACTGAGATATTAGTTAGATATTAGTAGTTATTTTGAAATATTAGATACTTGGCTATATTTCACTTTTGACCCTCTATTGATTGGTGTACACTTTGTTTTCCCCTTTTTCCTGGAACCAGATAGAATACAGCCAGCTTTGATTAAGTACGTTGCTATACTTATGCGGTAAGGCTAGAGCGCTCGAATTTCAGCACTTTCTGTCGGATACCACAAGTGATATTTAAAAAGATAATCCCGAAAATATATCCAAGCCTACTTTATCGTGGACATGCTTTATTTCTGAGCTCTTTACATCCTGGAAAACGTTGAGAATCTCTTAAATTTATTGTTATTTCTTCCGACCCATAAAGGATGCCAGTAATTTCAAAATTTGACGATGGGGCGCTGTTGAAGCCTTTAATAAGAGTAATCGATTGCATTGAATCACCTCAATACGATACAGATTGCGATCTTTTAAGATTGAATTTTCGTAAGGAAGTCTTAAAAACGTATGTATGCTAATTCGGTCGGGAAATTTTCGGGAGTGAATGAAGCAAGAAGGGTTTTTAATGTGAGGTCATCATGGTTTTTTTCTCGCTCTTTCGTGTCAATAAATCTTCCGATTGTTGCTGGCGAGACTGCACCTGCGTAAATTTTAATGACATTCGGTCATTAAGTTTTTAGTACGTCACATAATGTAAAGATGGTAATTCAAGTTAGGATTCGAGAGTTATAAGAAACAGAGGACGGAAACGACCATATCATGACCCTTTGGCGGATCAGAGGGGAGGGGAGGGGGGCCGATTGTTCTTCCCTTGGTGGTTTTGTAGCATTAACAATTTTCCTAGGATCGAGCAAAGATTTTAACTAAATGGGGTTATGAAGTATTCCTCGATCACTATATAGTACATCTGTGGCATTAATCTAGAGAAATTGTCATCTTTATAATTAAATGTTAATGAGTTCATAAGGGAATGATCTAAAATCACTCCCTGCATCCTTTCACGAGTTCGTTTCTGCCTCCTGAAGCGACTTTCTAAATTCGCCCCTGACTCTAGCAAGAATTCAAAAATTCAAAAAAGTTTTTAAAATTGTACTTGCATACATATCCTGAGAGCCATTCAGCTCATTTTCTCCAGTCGGCTACTGTCATATTATCATTACCATATAAAAATTATGTGTGTAAGAATTATATTCACATGATCCCTATCTTTTTGATCTGTCTAAATCGATCTTCAATCTAAAACTATCTTTGATCTAAAGTGATCATTCTCGCCAGATTTGATCAGTTAAAGTAACAGGTTGGGAATAAAATATGTCTACGCATTTTACGAGAATCTGTCTCTGAATTAATTTAGCAATGATAACTTTAGTTTCAATCGTCTTCAATCCGAATATTTCCATCTTGCGTAAAGGATCATCATTATCAAGGCTCTTTTACTTGATTTACTCTAAAGAGGCTCATGGATATTTATTGCAAAATTACACAGAGAAAAATCGCAAGTATTTCAGATTGAACAGTATGTGTACGCTATGGAAAATAAGGGCTCTTTGTTTGTAAGAAAGAATACAGCACAAATAATATTTCATTCAAGTTTCCTTGCTATTCCCGGATGGACTAAAAACGGAGAATGGATGTAAGGGCGGGAACGGAGGTTATGCCTTCAGTACCCTGAGAAGGGGAGCTTAATTGCACTCCTGGAAGACACTTGTTGAAAGATTCACTACTCCCAAAGCCCTTGGCCTCGCCTTGCCATCCTGCCTTTATGACCCTCGAGGAGCAAAAGAAAATCGCACGAGCCGACAGACCCACCTAGAGACCGCCACGAAGTCGGCTTAGTAGACCAGATTCTCTTCAACTTTGAGAACCTCTTCAAATTTCAGCCGATTCCCTCTTGACGGGGAGGTCTCACTTTCTGCGCAAGGTGAAGGAGAATCTGAATGAACTCTGAAAGTGAATCTTGCCTTTGTTTCTACGGCCAACGCAAAATTTACTCTAAATCACCTCTTAAGAAGTCACCCTGAGTTTGGGTTGGACTTATTTCTTTATTATTTTGATGTTTTTTAATATCTGAATAGTTCTGACTTGTTAACATTCTGAAGGCAGGCATGTATTCTGACATTTAGTGTCCTTGAAAACGTTAGTCAAAGAAGTGAATGGCAGGAAATATGCTTCTGTTCTATTTTAAAATTAAAGTTCCAGGGTGACCGGAGGGTTAAATTATTTCCAATGAAGGGAAATGAATTATGTTAGCGAAGGTTTAGTATAATTAAAGGTATTCTTTACTTTGGTAGACTTAAAGATAACGCCTTATTATCAGTAGACCTGATAAATAGAAATCTGCTTCTAAAATATTTTATTCGAAATAATAATAATACTTATTTATTTGATAGAGATTGAGACTATAAGTTTCCTCTTCCACCTAATCTATAGACTTTTTCACTAAACGATAAATGCAGAATTTAAATGCAAATCATTCATTTTTCACGTTAATGTTAGATTCACCTACTAAAGCATTAAATTGTGTTCTCATTAGAGATCATAAGTTGTCAAATTTCAACTACCAATCACTATATATGTTTAGTCTTGATCAAGCAATTTTTGGATATATTGGTGTAATATAAAGCTTCCATAAGCTCCGATATTTCGTTTGACAAAATTTTATTATTTGTTGAATGAACTGAAAAAACATAAAGAGTAGAATTTTGGAAGATTAGATGAAACCCTCTGGGTGCAGAATTAGTTGAAGCTGCTGAGTCACCTTAAACTCTTTCCTTCAGAAAAATCTCCAAAAAGTTCGGCTCAGTCTGCTTCCATTCTAGTAATAAATCCGACTGAAGAATTCATTCTTGAAAACGGTAATGTTTGAATAATTGTCAAATCTTAAGTGCTTTCTCTACGCCGACCTCTCTGTTTCCATTCATATGTTACATACAATTAAGGAGCCAAAATACTAAGAAGTGCGGGGATATGATTTTCTCTCTTTATATATTCTTAGTAGATTTAATTATGTATCTATTTCACGTTCTTGCTACTATGCATTAATGAATGGAATACCATCCATTTATCTTTTGATGCAGGAGAGAGAGAGACATTTTACATTTATTTAACTAAGTTTTCCTCTTGACCTTCCTAATGTGAGAGTTATTGAGGTGTGAATGATGCTGAAAACTGACATTTATCCATGAAACTGATGAAATTTCAACGGGGAATTTATTTCGTGATTGATTTTATGTAAAGTACATTCATAAACCCTCCAAATCCTGAGGCACGCCACTTAAGAATCCCCCATAAAAGCCACCGAAATTCTGAATGGAGGAAAACCAAAGATAGTTTTTCCTTCCGGTTGAGACACCTGTCATCCACGGGATGTAAATTTTTAACATTACGCCCACTTTGATGGGCATCAAAGCAAACACCATTCGCTATCCCCACGTCGAACATCTTTTCAGTAACGTTTCGTACGCAAACAACTGTTATCAACTCACAACTCCTCCGCGGTTTCAAAACGCTCGGGAAACCTTTCATTTGAGCAAATAACGGCGGCAATTAATCTCGCCAACCGTTATCTATGAAGCAATTAGAGAATGTGATACCGGTCTTTCTTCGCGAGTTTAATTGGCGCTTCCACGCTTTGAAATACCTCCGGCGCGAACCTTTTTAGTATTTTTTTCCCTCCCTCATTGCTTAGCGCATTCACTTCGACCTTCATCAAAGCGGTGAAATGTGCATACAAGCTCTCAAAATATCCTCTCCTATACTCCCTCCGCACAACCTTCGCTCCATCCCTTCCTCATCTCTTCCCTCCCCCATCCTCTTCTCCATTCCCCACCCACCTTCACTCTCTCCCTCTCTCTCTCTCTAAGACTCGCTCTTTTCCTTTCACGCCTCTCATTCTTAGCCTTTGGAAAAAACCGCTTTTCCCCGCGTCCAGACCACCCTTGCTTCATTACCACGCTTCCACCCTCCGAACGAATTTATCTTTCTCGTCTCTCGATAAATACTGCATCCATCGTCGGTTGGTACCACCTGTATCCCCCTTTAATACCATTTCTTTTTCTAGCGGACGAGTATGAAATTCATTATCCCTGAAAGAGTGTCTATTTAGGGAATGTAAGAGGTTCGCGGAGACTCTTTACTGCGTCGGTTATGAATTTTTTTTTTCCGCGATGCCATTTTCTGTCTATTTCATTATCGCGCGGATGACTCCCGATGGGTAGCGTTATTTTAAACCCCGCGCTTAACGTTTTCGCGCAAGAAACGGCAATTAATATTTCATTAGGGGTTTTAACGAGCGTATAAATCAACAGGGGCTTATGCCTCCAATGTAGCCGTTTCTTATCCGAGCCGATCTGATGTTGCTAACGGATTCGAAACGATATATGCTGCGCCATTTGGGGCTCGAGCCTGGGAGCGCACACTGCTGCGTCAGGTACTATTTTTACGAATTAAATTCCTTCTCAACAAAGGACTATGAGTTCGATGTATTTTTAATGATGCGCGCACAATGCAGAGTGTGTGCGCAGAAAAGAGAGATGTGTTACATCCGCTGCCGTAGAAAGATTTGGTTACGCTTGGGTTTAAAGAAATTCATTAATAAATTAAGTGCAGCCGTGACGATTGTGAGTTTGGAATGCGTTGAATCGGTTATCAAAAGGTCCTCTTTCAATCTGCGTGTGTCGTCTTAATCTCTTGGAGGTGCAATTTGAATCAGGATCGCTTCATGAGTATATCTCCATTGAATTCTGAAGGTCCTTTCATAAGTGATACCGAACCTCTCTCCTTAGGAATGAATCGAGATTTTCGACGCCCCAAACCAGTGAGTCTTAACCTTTTGAGCAGCCGGTGCTTGAATTTCCCAAACGCCCCTTCTCCGAATCACTGGTTCTAAGATTTTGACGAAGTATCTGATAGAGATAGAGCTAAGGGAGACGGTAGGTTCGACAGATGTGTATCTGAGATGATCAAAATCCACGGCTTGGAATCTCTTGAGGGTAGAAGAAATGAGCAAAGGCATAAGTTATTTGGTAAATTTTCGAGCAGTGATTTACATGAAATGAAATTATGAAATACGCGACATAGTGACTCCCGTTCTAAGCGAACGCAATTTTCGAGGCCAGACGTCAAAGAGATTTCGCGAGATTATAGCGAGAACGGATGGTTATTTCTGGTCCCGCTTTCCTGATAGTATTAGGTATATAAATCAGATAGCTAACTTGGGAGTTCGGTGTTTTCACACCCCCTGCCATACTGCGGTTCGTGGAGCATTAATGTACTTCATTTTCTTGACATGCGATATAAGACTCGAAAAATATTAAATTCAATAAATATGCGCTTATTACTCGATTTCTTTTTCTAATTATTACGACTAATCAGGCATAATTCCGTGAGAATAAAATGAAAGGTGGAAAAAAAGATCTTGTCTCAGTAAATACACTGTATAAAAGCTTCCGGTACTTTCAGATACTCTTAAATCATGACAACATCTCACTGACAGGATGTCTCATGAGAAACTTTGGTTTTCAACTACCTCAAAAACCCAAGTTTTATCTTCCGCGCCATGGAGTTTTCCTCTTAGAATTAACTCTAGAAAGCGAATGCCACTTGCGATTCTACGGACGACACGTTAAATCCACTCACCGCCGTGATTCCTCCTGTACTCTATTCAGTTTAAACTGAAGCCACAGTCCGCCCTTATGGAAATCCTTTTGTATGCTAACACCGCTTTTAGCACGTTCCCTTTCCGTAAAATGACTTGCTTATGTTATCGGTTTGTCCGTCTGATGCCCGTCTGATGTATGTAGACACGATTTCTATGCAAATGTGCTGCGAGAAAAGTCCGTCTCCGTCGAGATACAGGAAGCTCTTAAAGTTGAAGAGTTCTCTAATTTTTTCGCTGTATGATGTTTCGTTCGCGTCTCGATTCTCACGAACTGGATTAGAAGGCTGGCTTAGGGTTCTTCAAATGTAGTACGTGGAAATCTTTTGACTGACAATTCATTTCGTGAATTAACCTGTTTGTACTGCTTTCAATTTCAATGTTCAATAATCTATTGATAGATCGTTCACGGATAAAAAAATGAGCAATTCCTCATGATAAGAACCTAGAAAATAATTTGATATACTCTCTAAAATCTGTCTTCCGCTTGAGAACATTTCTCAATAAACGACGTCGGTCTTCACTTTGAAATGTTTATAAAGTAATTTAATCATTATTCATGTATGTATGTACTATAAATTTTATAGAGTGTATTTACTCGAAGAGAAGTTTAACACAAACACTTAGAATAAAAGGATACATAAAGTGAAACGTTAGGACTTTTCATTAAGGCACATTTAATTTGGTATTCGTTATTTCCATCTCAAGTTTACGATTAAGGACGAAATTTTTTTACGTTACGGAAGAAATTTTTAACAATCCTCTTACAAAGTAACAGTTCTATTTGTACGGCTTCAAACGTTTCATTTTAACAAGAGATAAAAATCAAATTTTGAAAATTTTGCATCGGGTTATCTACCATATTTTATTTTTAAACGACGAATAGAAGAGGAATATCTTAAAAAATTGCTTTGCAGAAAAATTGGTCCTAGATTCAACACAGGGTACTTTTACACCTCTCAACTTCAAAAGATGTTTTTCCCTCGAAATTCACTGTTACTTCTCAACTTTGCAGTAGCTCTCCGCAATAACAGAGGAATAAAACACAACTACTACTCGTTAACAACAGACTCGTTAAAACAAGAAATCAGAGACCGACTCCGTATTTATGCACCCGGTGATGACGATGAGTGTTGAAACCTAGGTTGTAAAACTTAAGTCCTGCGATAACGAATAAAGGTTGTGTTTTATTCCTCTCTTTATACGTTTTCCCACACATTTCCATTACAAATTCTTAATTCTCGAAGTCGCCAAATAAAAGGCCGAGTACATCCGTTGGTGACATTGAATAGCATATTAAAGCTTTGAATGGCCATTCTCGTAAAGTATTCCTTTGAGTAACAGAACGCTGCTACTTCGGAATGCATTATTACAAAACCCTCCACCATCTATCCTTCAGATCAAGGTGGCACGGAAAATTTCGGCTAACAAAACCACGCGAGGAATTAAAAGAGTTCGACATCCATTAAGCTAAGTTTACGCGCCCGTCTCCCGTGCATCCATCGGCATATCCTCCTCTTTAAACCCATCTAAAAATAGAACCCTCTCCGGAAATGCTTCATCATCACGTTCTCCGGCCAAACCGTACGCCTCCTTTGAAGAAACTTCGGTCAACTCCCTTCGCGAATTTGACCATATCCACCACCTTCTGCAATCTTCGGCCTTTCTTTCTCGGAAAAACTCCTGTTATACCACTTCTTTACCCATATCCTCCGTCCACCTACGACTCCCACCTCTCTCATCCGATCTCCCCCCCGATTCAGCCTCCCCGCCATGAGGACGCCTCCGGATGACCTTGCTGGGGGCCTCCTGCATCACAGGGGCTTGGTCACTTCGCGGCTGGCCTAAGGTCTGTGGGTGATGGTGAACAGGAGAGGGGAATAAAGTCGCCACTGCAAAGTGACAATAATGACGAGGGTAAGGAAGCTGAGAGCCGAGCCACGATTCCGTGGTGAAAAAAGATGATGAAGACCTCAACTTAGCGGATTTAAGCCGTGCGTGGCGTTATGCGTTCGGGGGGTTGTATGCCTATTTTCTCTGAGGCGAGGTAAGGCATTATACAACCCGGCGGGGAGCGTTATGCGGGATAAAAAAATGGGTAAATAATGATATGAGAAAAGAAGGCGATGAACAGCTCAGTTTATTAGATTTTTCCGCGCCGCACACTTTATGGCTACCGGTACAAGACCTCGTGAAACTTAAATGGGAGACTCGCCTATTAGTATTTATTACTTTAGACTGGATGGTCTTCTTGTGGAAATATTAAATCTACGATTCATGCGTGAACTCTCGGGTAGGTTCGAGGATTAGAAGAATCGTCCTATTTATGGATAACACGTACTAATGCTTTCGAAGCGGTTAGTGGTTAAGTATGTTTTCTAAAGAGATAGATTTACTGTAACGATTGCTTCGGCTTGTAATGAAAGTATTTTAAGTAAACTCGGGATGGCTTCAAATATAAAAGAATTACAGTTGCATTCAAATCGAGTACTTTATTGTTATTATATGCGAACGTAACGCCTCTGAATGCTTAACCTCGATGAATGAGTAGATTATTATGATACTGATCAAGGGATTCATAAAGTAAATTTCGAAAGAGTAATATATATGGAGTTTTATTTTAACTCGCAGGCATTTTTACCATAATGTATTTTCGATTACTTCAGAGAAATTTTCTCTCTCGTTTCACCATTTACTCACCATTATCTAATTCTTATGGAAAAAAAATTTCAGCTGATCTTAAAGTTCCTTTGCTGCTAACTTGATGAAGATAACGATGAATTTTCTTAATTATTGGGAAAATTTAAAGAACTCCTTCTTAACTCAAAGTAGCGTACCATTTGTGCGAAGCGAACAACTATTTGATTGAGAATATTAATAATTCATATATTAGATTTTTACCAAAATCTTCAGAATGTTTATAAATTTGTGCATTTTAATAAGTATGATTATCATTTTATCATACAATAAGTGATAAATATTCGAATTAAAATCTTACATTTAATGATCATCGGTGTCAAATGAGTGCTTATGCATGATGGTCCTACAACCGCTGCAAAATAGTGTGACTTGCAATTTTGGAGAGTGAAAAATGTGTTAATCACGTAAAGCTATATTATTCCTCCATACTTGTACTCATTTTGAACTTATATGACATTTGAAACCATTTGCATAAATTAAAAACTTAAGTATTAGGTAATTCCGGTTGCTTTTGATTCGCAAGTGTTATCTAATTTTAGTTTAATGGAGGTTTACACTCTTCAGTATACTGAAATAAAGCGCAGAGAATTTCTCATGCGGTATTCTTAGCAACTGGTAGAGGGAGTTATTCGACCCTGAATCTGGTCAAAATTAAGAGACAAGCGGTGGAAACCGGAAAGGTAATACTATAGAAGAATTTTCTAGGGTCCTTGACATAAAATCGTGAGAGTTTCATCCTGCTTACCCTCAATATTGATTAATAAAAAGCTAAAAGAAAGTTTAAGTGATTGATTGATTTGCTCCCTTGTAATAAATTGTTGCTTATTCTTGCTCTAATCCTCATAGGTTGGAAACTAATTGTTTAACCTATTGGTATCGCACTAACACATTTATTCCAAAGAATAATCTTGCAATTAGATTAAGAACTATTAACGAAATAAATCAATAAAAGAGGTCGTATGCTGTATTTACGAATAAATGCTTCTCACATCTAAGAGATGGCTACACATGTATGTTCTGAACAGTTACTGGATTATCATTTTCTGCAATAAAATGTAAACCGGGTTGCCAATCCCTCGGGTTTAGTTAACCAATAAACTGTATGGAGTCGTAGCTTGCATGAATATCATAGTATAGAAGCGATGCGAGGTATTAATAGAATTTAGCATTTGATGCGCCTGAGGTAGTTAATATAAGAATATAAATATGTTTTAGATATAGATAAGTGGCTAGGATATCTATACAGAGTACAAAAGGAAGAAAAATAATAATTTGCGCATGGATTACTAATCTAATCAGAGATAATATGTTATCGGAAGACGGTAAATGTTGTGCGTCCAACCCTTGCGGGTATAAGTGGGCAACTGTTTCCTCGATGACTGAGGAGGATTTTGAATTAAAATCAGCTTTACCTTCACTTTACATCTACTACATGTAACACGGCAGGATAGTATTTTTAAAGTTAGTTGCAGATGAGCTCTCTCTTAAACTGCACCTCAATCGTAAGTTTGCGCCACCATTGGCAAGTTTATAGATTCTCAAGCTTTTACATAAACTGATTTGATAAAGCAAAGAAAATCAGGGAAATAGAGGTTCTGACTAGCCGCTTCATAGGCAGTTTTCCGCGGATTACACGTGTAAGTATTAAGAGCAAGTAGACTAATGGTGCATACAGCTCCCGAGGATCAGGGGCGATCTTATAATTAGGAGTAATGGGTGTTAGCAGAGGGCCCATGTGGGGGTCTTCAAGTAAGAATCTAATTACAAAAGGCCGTTTTTAGCTCGATTTTGAGAAAATCGTCCAAATGAACGCAAAAAAAGAAAAAAAAGGCCGTTTTTAGCTCGATTTTGAGAAAATCGTCCAAATGACTCAAAAAGGCACCACATATAGTTTCAAATCGTTGTGGGACATGTTCACGGGCCCCTGTTTTTCGCTTCAGGAAAGAACATGTTTTGTAGATAATGTACACAGAGTAAATTACATAATTTATGTCACCATGTAATTTAATGCCTATTCACTGTAATTTATAGACTACTTATAATTCAATATTTTATTTATTTTTGCTATATTGAAGCGATTGAGTTTTCCATCGCATACGACTTTATGTATTTTATAAAAAATTCAAATGTTTACTCTTGTAATTCCCAATAGAGATCTTTGCACACACAGATTTAATTCATATTTGTTCCCGCTACACTCCGAAATGCAGTTTGCAGGGTACTTGTGTAGAGGTAGATATGGGATTCTGATCCCTTGCCTTTGTCAAAGAAACCCTAGAACTAAGAGAACCGAAAAAGAACTTCGCTATGAAAAGACTGAAAATGAATCGGGACGAAACAAGAGAGAAAGATCGAGGTTAGGAAGAGGGGATAAAATAAGAATAGTAGAGAGATGCGAAGAGGGGTAGGATGTGGTTTTTGAACTCCCTGTGGGTTGGGTCAGTGGGCCATCGCATGATTCTTCTGCCGTGCCATTTTCCCCTTCGGTCGCCAAGCAACAGGTGACTGCAGCGCTCGCTTTCATTAAAACCGTCGGCTTCTTTCCAATTGTTCATTGGGCGCTTGACCGTGACATCGACGCTGTCCATCACAATTTATCTCGCTCGCTGCCGAGACCACTTTCACCGCGCGCAATATGTTTATAGTTGCACAAGGTTAGGCACTGCGAGAGAAAATTTAAATAACTCTAATTTCCCCCAGACGTTGATGCGGAGTTTATATCTCGTCCCTGGACCATCTCCCAGGAACTTTAATTTTTAAACGGCGTGGCATTAAGCGTAATGACTTTTACGGCATTCGCACGAGAGGGAGAATCCTCGGCGAAACATTCGGTTAATTCAGCTTTACTCTCGGTAGGATACTCGGTGAAATGAAATTGCTTATCATGCATACATAAAATGATGGGGAATCGTTTCCCCCCCCCCCCCCCCCCCCCCGAGAGACCTCTGAGGGAAAATCATCTTCGTATTGAATTAATTTTTGTTGCGCCATTCTCCTCCCCATTAAACTTTCCGATGGAGTTGGTGGATTCCTTGTCCCCATCTGCGCCTTTTGCCTCCTTTGTGCGTGGAAACCAATTCGATTATCTGCGACCTCCACACTCCTGATTGTATCCTTTTAGCAATGGTATTTTTATCGAGGTATTAAAGAGGTTAATTTAATCTGGGAATAATTTACGGAAAAGTGCGGTCCGCATTCCCCAAGGTAATCTAGAAACGACCTTAAAGAATGAATAATTTTCTATAGATATACGCATAATTGTGATGAGGTTTAGAGCATTCTTTTCGTAAAGAGAATCCTTGAGATTTTTTGATTTCGCGTACACTGAATTTTCAAATATAATTGGAATACTTTCTCATTTTTGGCTGTATTTTATTAACATCAAGGAAAGATTACTACTCAAAATCCTCTTGAATGTTCGACATATTTTTTCCAGTTTTTTTCAGGAAGAATTTTATGCAGGGAGGAGACATTTTATATTTTATGCATAAATTATGTATTTGTTTGTGTTTCACAAGAATTCATGATAGTTACTTTCCTCGATAGAATCAATTTAATGTCTAAAAATAAAGATGATGCATTCTTTCTGGCGATTATCATAACTTTAACACTCGATTACACCGTGCAAATTTCATTCGTCTCCTAATTCGTCCTCATAACATTCGCGGATAAAAATATGCTTTTAATGATGGGAAATTGATGATGGAAGGTGCTCTCTACGAAGCAACAGTTTCGTTTATATTCTCGATACTATTTGGAATTTTCATCAGAAATACTCCAGGATTCTGGGACTCAAATCTCACGGGGGCGGTTCTATAATTAGCACAGTTAAATAAGAGGAGATGGATTCAAATCATCATTGATCCACCAACAGAATTGAATTTGAACGATACGCAACCATTTGCATTCGTGGGTTCATTTGCGATCTCATAACATTCATTTAGAGACATTAATTATTAGATGACATTCAGTTCACATCTAAAGAAAGAAAAAAGGTCAATCAAAGTTCTCTCTATTAAATTACTTGTTAAAAAAGTAACTTAAGTTATTTACATCGTAGCTGACTTTGCACTAAAAATTAGTGTTTTATATAATTCCAAAATTTGCGACCGATCTACATTATGATTAAATATTTACTTTAAGAATAGTTAGAGGATTCTCCTTAAAATGTGGTAGGAGATATTCTTAAGGTGCCTGTGTAAGCTGGTAAGAACTTATCTTTATTCAGCATCTTATCAAGATAAAAATCAATGCGATGACCCAGCTTAAAAGAATATCTTTATATTAAACTCTCATCCTCTTCCCTCTCTGCTTATTAATTTATATCGCCGCTTATTTATGAAACCTCGGAAAAAATCAATAAATTTCCTCGGTGTGCTTTTATATTCCTCATATCTTTCTCTTTTTTCCTCCCCTTCAAAATGTGAGCCCTCACGAAATCGGCCCAGCTGCTCTTTTCTCTCCGGAATTTCCCCGCCCATCTCCGCGTAACAATCTACGCAATCACGGCAAGGAAAAAGGCAATGAAAGGTAGCTCAATTCTCCCGTCGGCCCCCTCAGCACCTTCCCTTCCCTCCGCAATCTCCGAATCCAGCCACGCTCTTCCAGATATTCAATTTGCCTCGCATTCCCTCTCACTTCTGCACGCGTTCCCTCAGCCATCCGCGTGTCTAGTTCGTTACCCACCGAAGTACTGAGTCGCTAGTTACCATCGCGGAATTCTCCTCATATTCAATTCTTATTCATGCCTCTTTTTCCTCACCTGTGACCGGTACGCTGCTAATTACCCCAGGTAGATTAATGAAGCGAGCTAAATTTATATACTGCATGATGAAGTGGACGCTATAAAGGCTCTTTTTCCGCAGACTAAGCTCTCCAAAAAATTAAACGCCTGCGTATTTTCATCGTTCTCGTTGCTAATCATCGCGCTAATTAGCCACAAAATGAAGAATTTTTTTGCTGCGCTTCGTTTGACGTAGATGTCGACGTCCATTCGTAACATTATTCAAGCAGGAAGGAATAACGAGGTTGGGTGTAAAAATCGTCATCAAAACCATAAGATAGAGATTTACCAAAAATCTTGTGTTTTACAACTACCCACACAAGGTGTGAAGGAAATGAAAGAGAAAGAACATGTGGACTAATTCTCTTATCTCAAGAGCACTTCAAAAGAATTTTGCTTAGTAGCAGTAAAATTTAGATCTTAGGAAATACTAAGTGGGTTTAAAATCGAAGATAAAGGATGTAGAGAAGGATGATAAACATTATTTGGAAGAAAATAAAAATTATCATTGAAGAGACAAACAAGAGAATGAAAGAAAGAAAGTTAAATTATTAGATCATGTACAAAGGCAAATAATTATTTGAGACAATGTGAAATGGAAAGGTATTAAGAGAAGGGAATAGGATGAACATCGAGAATATATATCATTGAAATCAAGAAAAAATTACGTAGATGGATTCTACATACTCATGAGCATAACAGAAGATAAAGGCTTCAGGCTTTTAAAATATAAAACTATCAGTATAAAGTTTAGGTAATACGTAGGTAAAGTTTCGGCAGTAAAAGTGTAAGAAAACACGAATAGCTTCGGCAAATCTACCATCATTAGGTCCTTTCAACTTCTTCTAAAGATAAAATTATTAAGGAATCATTGAATGACACTCATCATGCTATTTCTTTCGAGAGACTTTCAACCAAAATCTCCGTTTGATATCCCTCTTACATGGTCGTAGAGCTCGGAAATCTGCAGACGAAATAATGCGATTCGAAAAGGCGTTTCGGAGCACGTATTTCGAAATCTTCAGCCGTGTTATTTTCCCATTTACTAATAATTTACTCCAGTTCCTCTCCTCTTCTCTTCATCTCATTCTTCCGGCCGCTTTATATTTCTCAATTTCATCCTCGCCCTCTCTAATGGTCCTCAAACAAAACGACCGTTTGAGGATGGGGCCAATGTAGCCTTATTTTATAAAACGCGAGGTGGAGGACCTGCTTGAGAGCGGAGATTGGGAGAAGATGATTGAGTAGCATCTCAATTTAGTTCCATCAATCCCCCACCCCCATCCTCTCCCACTCCTCCAATTACCTAATTTCTCGCTCCCTTCTTTTTCAACTCTTATCTGCAATCCCTCCCACCCTCGTACCTGCTCTATTTTGGTCCGCCGAACACCTGCCGGAAATTTTCAACAGTAACAATAAATTGGCCGAAAAGCGTTTCGTTATGAATCCTTTCATTGTGATCCTGCTTCGGCAATACAGCGTTCCCCGTCCGAAAAGGGAGTCATTATTTAATGAGAATCCTCGGAAGGCGTATTCGAGTGGGGAAAATGATACGGATACGTACGGGGGCTGAAAAACTCGGGATCGCTTCACCACTGCTTGGTACGCTCGTAAGACTTGGGTAACAATGCGATCGCGCTGCCATTTCGTGCGGAATTCGAACACGCGATTGTAATAAGCGAAATGATTGCATGGGAATGAATGTAGACCGGGGATAAAAAGCGACGTGCAGAGGTTATTAGACCGAGTCGATGTATCAAATGGGTTGACGAGGATACTTTGGTAACTCCTACGTTACCGTCGTAGGTAATGTGTGTAATTATTGCGTCGTTTTCTATTTACTCTGAGAGTTTTTCGCGCTAGAAAAAAATAGATTATCTCGCGAGGAATCCACCCACTGGCTTGATTGAAAATCTCAGGAATTTCAGAAGAGGAAAAATATGCTGAGATGAATTAGGAACGACGATAATGTACATTAAGAGCGCGTGCTCTTGAGCATAATGAACGCTTGGTTAAAATTGAATTTAAACTGATTTATATGCAGTGACAAGAGTGGAAGATGACTGTCGCTTCTTGTTAATTTCAGTCTTGTGCTTTGGACTGGAGCAAGTATTATAAATCTGTGTTTTTGCGAGTTCACTAGTTGCCATAAACGTTCATTGTGGCTCATGATAGTGAGAAAGCGGAACAGCACATTCCTGGCATAGAATCCTCTATCGAACGTCCAGTTTTAGCTTGGAATCTAAATTGACGAACATATATAACTAATTATATTACGAATGTGGTTTTAACATTGCGTAAAATGCAATCGTCTGTTAACGTAAAGGATTTTAAAAATGATCAGAACACCCCATACTTGAAGAAAGTAAAAATTATATTTTCAGAAAAACCTAAACAATTATATTTTACAATTTTTGCGAAAAATAACTATACAGTTACTCCCTTTAGTTCAGTCGTGGAATCAAGTAAAATCTTTTCTCTTACACTTACAACTGCATTTTAAGGACGAAATTAATAGCCAAAAGCCAGAATTAAAAATCATTTTTCCTTTTCCCTACAGAATTTTTTTTAATATGTAATTTTTACTGACAATGAATTTATTCGTTACGAGTAGTTTCGTCTGTAAGTATAAAACGTCGGGCTTGTAGACGAAACTAATCGTGACAAATAAATTCATCATCTATGAAAATTAAAAATGTTTTATTTTTATTCTTCAGCATAACTCCTTTACACAAAGTTAAGCTCGGCCACATTGGATTTAAGAAAATTATTCCATTCGTTTAAACTGACTACTTAACAAACGATTCACAAAGGAATGCTTTCATTTAGAAGGTTAGTAGCATCATTTGATCAATTAATTTATATAAATATTTTTATTAAAATTTCATTACCAAATTAGAGTAATAAAGCACCGTAATTCAGTGATGCGATAAAAAATTTTGCTCAAGCACCTCTGAACGGAGGACCGCAAATTTTGAAAATTTTTAAATTTTACTCAACTTAAGAAATAGTAGTCGTACGGTTCCTTGACTCTTCCATGTAGTATTTCAACACGTGCTTTGAAAACTGCGATATCAACACATTTGAATCACATTTGTTCTTTCATATCCGTTGGTCTCGTTGGGAACCGCCTTACAGTGACTCATAACAGGAAATCCTCAAGCCTTGACACTACTTGGGGTCCACATACCCTTTATTCCTTCGCAGATCTCCCTGGCATAGTGGCTGTTGACTGTCGCCACAATAAGGGTGTGTCGTGGCGGACGATGCATAGGGCGTGGTGAACCATCCCACCCACTCGTTCCTTCTTTTCTCGCCCCGGGGCGCCACCGTACAACTTTCTTTCTTTCCCCGCACTCATCCCTCCCTTACCATTCATTCACCCTTAGCCATTTAATACTTCTCACGTGAATTATGCGACTTATTCCCACCTCCCATCCATTGGCTATCGTCGTAATTCTTAAAGGACAATTTATCAGTTGGTAAGTGGCCTGTCCCATTGCGCAAAGCTCTTACTTTTCGTTTCATTCAAGAGAGTGCCAATGGGAAAATTGTGAACGGAAACAAGACCTCCTTCACCGCGATTGAATTATATTTTGATCGGCGAGGCTTTATTGTCGCTATCCTTTTCGATCTTTTTACGCCGATCGATCGTTCTTTCAGATTGGTATCGCATCCAATAAGATCCGACTCTTTTATTTCTCCGCTCTCTCCAGTTTACCTTCTATTCGGGCGTTGAAATCACCGCAGTTTTTCCCCCGTCAATGTTAACCTTAGTCACTGTTCCTCGATGGTCAAGTGTAATGTTCTTATGGTATGGTGTATGAATGTTAGGATGGTAAAATATTTTCTCAAAATTCACAGTATTTTTCTTCTATTCTATTCTTCTAAACTATTATAAGAAAAGTTACTCTTTTCGCCTTAACTAGTAATTCGAGTTATGTGAAATCATGTTTCTCTTATTAGTAAAATTGAGTTGTTTAGATTCATCTTTGTAGACATGAATTTTAGACCATAGTTTTAACTTAATAGAAGCTCCCGTTATCCTTGGCTATCTCAGACAGCGCAAACTTTTAATAAGTTATAACAATGGATCTTTATTAAGGTTACCAACTCTCTCGAATTCGTGAAGAGACTCACGGAATCGGACAGTTAGTTTTAAAATCTCTCACCTCTTGGATTGAGCCCTATTTCATTAGAATGACGCATGTATGTGTTTAATACCATTCGGTACAGGAGAGGCCGCATGTGAAACCATATGACCGCATTTGAGTTTCGTGCAACCTACATTTAAAGAGTTTAACCTGCGTATTTTACATGAATTATTATATTTTTATATTTTTATATTTTATGAAAAATTGTACTAATTTTCTGAGTAGCTAAAAGAGAATATTTTCTTTAAAAATAAAATAAATATTTTATGTTATATTTACATTTAACGCCATAAGCAAAATAAGGAAAAGAAATTATTACATTACAAACATTTCTTTCAGGATATAACTAAAAGCCGCACTGAATCCTCAATAGGCTCTCCACCTCTAAGTCAGAGGTAAATGGCGAAAAGAGAAGTGACGGAATAAATATTTATAGGTAGATCATGAGCATCTTTTATACACAAGCAAAGATTGAGGAATCATATAAATTTTATAAAATTTATTATAAATCAAGTTGAACTTGGATATAATCTCCACCATACTAAGACTATATGCTTGAAATTGACAGATAGAAATAATGATCATTAAGTGCTCCCCTAGAGAGAGTGGCAGAATATGCGTCAATACTAAATGATGGTTTTGGAGAGTGTCTACTTGGTTCAAAATATGATTCCAATTCCATCCAAGAAGTGCATTCCCATATATAGGAACTTCAAATATTTATTTCTTTTTTTAAGCTATGTGAGCGCTTTTAGTAATAAAAAAATGCTAAAAATGAACATATTCCACATTTTTATTTAATTAGCACCTTGCTATCATTGTTGATCACCGTTTTTTAACAAGTCCGTACCCTTTCAGATTTATCTACTTTATTTTCAGAATTTGACGGCTGATTGCATTTTTTGCTACTCTGCTATTAATTTATACTTCCTCATACCCATAACTTTTCATTCATTCTTGGCAGGGGCAGACCGTGGAAATTACAAAGAGTTATGGTTTTGAAGGGGCGGTTTTGAATGATTCCATCAGGCGCGAACCTAGGATTTTCCCCCGAGGGGTACAACTAAAAGGTTGTCACTAATAACATATTGAATATGAAAGAGTGTCAGTTGGAATACAAAATTAATAACCATCGCGTTTGATAATGGAGAAGATGTGTACTTATATTAAAATTTTGCTGTAAGTCCTACCTTAACCTTGAGGATAACATCAAAACAAAATAATGGTGCAGTCGTAGAATATTTATTTATTTATTCGACCCTTTATTAGGCGAGGTTAGGCCCGAGTGGGCCTCTCTTCCACCTAACCTCGTATGATGTTACATCGCTATAAAGATTCAAAATAATAATAAGAGAATAAAAAAAGAGAGAGAAAAAGAAAGATTTGATTTGCGGGAAAAAAACCTCTATAACTGAAGGTTGATAGAGAAAAAACCCACAGTGCGGGAAAACACCCATAGGGGAGGCTAAAACCCGAATCCCCCACCCGGGTGCACGCCTGGATAACTTTTCTTATCTTTAAGTAACGACAAAATAGTGCCTAGATTCTAGCAAATAAACTATTGAAATGTCAAATTATAGTCTAATATCCATTACATGCAATATTATTATCGAAAACCTTTGTTCTTTATTTTATTTTAAGCTCGTAGTCATAGTAAAAATAAATTAGTTAATTTGCATTATCTAAAAGAAGGGTAGGGATCTCTCCTCCTTTCCTAGAGTTCCACCAGAGCATCTACGTTTTCTTGGATTCCCCTAAGATCGACTATTCCTTCCTGGGATGATGCCATGTAACTATAGCCATTTTACATACTGTGAGTAAGCAACGCCACCACCGTTCCAACCAGCAAGGACCTGTTGATCGGAATGTCTACCGTATCGATACCTCTCAACACATTTAATCGCCTGGACCCGCCCACCCTCTCTCGCAAATTTTATGTGCCTCCTTGGAGCTGCTCCTGGCTGCCCCGCCACACCCCGCTTTCTCCCAAGGATACCCTTGAAAGCAACCACTTGGCATTTCCCCCCTTCTTACACTCCCATTGTGTTCCTCTCCCTTTGCACCGGACTCCCACACCCTGCCTTCCCGCGCCACCCATCGCGTTCCCAAACTCTGCGTCATTGGATACTTCTCGCATGATTTCCCCTACCTGCGGCTTCCATCCACTTCTCCTGCTCCATTTCCCTACCCTCTTCTCTTCCTCATCTTTTCCCTAGTAACTAGCAGTATCTTTCCCTAAGTCTCTCGAGCTAGTTCCCGTGACGATTATCGGGAACGATTGTCGGATTCAGAGGGAGGAGATCGCCCCCGTGATAATAATCACACGAAAGAAATATAGAAAATATGAAAGCTTGAAGAAAACGATTCATCTTCTGACGAATAACACTAAAGCTACAATAAAGTAACGATAAATATTAATTAGCATAAATATTTATGTTGTAAATAGATATTTTTGTCATAGAGGTAATAAACGTGGAATTTAAATTCGCATTAATATTTGGTTTAATTATATTACTTAAAATGAGACGCTTTTTATCTGAATGTTAAACTTTCCTTAATTCCACATCCGTTGTGTAAAGTAGAGGTATCTAATTCCTCTCTTAAACTGTCTTCACGTATGTTTTAAGGATAATTAGCCAGAATTTAACATGAAAGAGACCAATCGTTAGACTTCGTATCACCAAAAGGACAGCGAAACTGCATTCGGGGATTCCACGGCGGTGAGTCGGAACGCGCCGCGCTTACGAAAAATCGACTTAACTCCCAAAATAGCACCTGAATTGAAACAGTTTCTTCGGATTCCACATCTAGACACTTCTGACTATGACGTGGTATAAGAGACTTGATGCATTAGGGCCGTTTACTTATTTATATTCCTTACTTTATCTCGAAAATTGTCCGAAAAAGGTGTCCGCCATTTTGTTGCTTTAAATGAGCAAAAAATCATTTTTGTAAGCAGTGATATCAACCAGTCAAAAGATAAAGAATTGTTGTAGATCACTGCATCGTTGTTTTTTCCAAACGTATCTATTTAAACCCTCCATAAAAACGCAAACTTGAACGTTTATCCGAAAAATTCGCGACTGCCCATTTCTGTGAAAATAGTTCAAGTTTGATGCCATGTATCTATTTAACGCGTAAAGATATCGAAAAACGACGAACGGGAACATAACATTCAATCTTTTTTTAATATATATGCGAAGTTTCAAAACCCGCACTCAAAAAAACCATTTTTGGCCTCTTGGCGAGCTTTTTTCGATCCTAGCCCACTGTGCGACGGTTGCCGATATTTGGCGTTTGGAGAATTCTTGTTTCTCTTATACAATCCTCGAATAAAAGTATTATATGATAATTGCGTAATTTATTTTGGTCTGTTTTATTCATAGTTTTGATTTCATGAGCTAGTTAGTGGCATTTATTTTGGTCATTCATTAAGTGCTATGAAAAAATATCTTCATAGGGTTATTTTCTTACACTCTTGTGTAAGTTTCCCATGTCACTCATGCTAGTCTGTCACTCAATAAACGAAACGCACTAACTCACTCCTTATCCTAGTAAGCCTCATTCCCTTTTCAGAGCTTTTGGTTGCTCGTAATAGAAGGTTGGAACCTTTGAACTGTTTTTTTACAGACGAAATAGAATACTGGTTACTGTTGAACAGTAGACTGTTTGTATACATATTTTTAGATGGATTAATTAGTAATGGCAGTAATTAAAAATTGAGGTTTATAGAGTAATTGGTAGAAAAACCGGCTGTAACTGCGTCGATATGTGCAAACCAATTTAGACCAAGGCCGCTATTGCTGAAAAATATTTTCCCTCTAACGAAAAGCTTCGCGCTGGAAAAATAAAAGAATTCCCAAAGATTTGTTACTCTGACTTTAGTTACCAATAAAATTTTTATTGATCCGTAAACGTACAATAAAATAGATAAAAGAACGTTAGTGCAATATTTCGCCTTGTCACTCTGTTGTCTAATTTGCGTTAATGGATCACTAAGAGATAACAGAGCGATTTTATGCCCCAGAGGAGTCATTCCAAGAATTTCAGTTATATCCTAAGCTTAACATGCCATTGAAAAAATTTTTCACTTCATGACTTGTTAAAATTCTTTTCAAACGATTTTATATAGATCTCCTAAATGACAAATCTTTGACTCGTGAGCTATTACTTTCGCTTCGAAATGGATTCTAGTGTTTTATACTCCGGTATGCGATAAAATTATCTGCAGTTTCTTTGTTTCAAGGCATTAGATTCTACAGAGAGTAAATTTGGAGAAAACTGTTTCAGTTAAAATATTAGAAAGCTCGTCAGCTGTTTTTTAAGACTATAGAAACGACAAGCTATTATCGATGAGTGAGATGCATTAGGTAGAATATCCCCTCTTGTAAGCTCTTCTTAAGGATCAATATAGGATTTGATGAATCATAAATACAAAATTAATGATGCTTGATGCTTCGTAAGCATAGGGAAGTAGAGCAGGATGCACTAAGCAATGTTTGTCGTGAATCACTTTCCATGTAATCGTCCTAAAGTGTGGGGTCTTTAAATTCTCTTTGTATTCTGACTGCCTTTAATACTCAGAAACAGTGTATTCCAAACTGCATGCCGCGGAGCTCTAGTTTTGAAAAGATTTATGCTCGAGCACTTCCACGATGAACCATTAGCGGCAAAGTCAGCTCAGTGTATTTGTTTTGCTAAGTTATTTATTTTGGATCATTTTGAGGGGCCGTAATTCCTGAATGAAACGCATAATTATACGTTTTTTTCTTTCATTTTGCTAAAGAATGACATTATCTCTAAAAATATTTATGAAAGTTTCTATATTTAATTAATAATAATATTTAAATCTGCAATAAATTGTTAGATTCGAAATTTGACCTCTTTTCAACCAAAATACCGTAGCTTAATTTATATGCAATAAA
The DNA here is from genome assembly GCA_036926295.1 of Pachydiplax longipennis. Lineage (NCBI taxonomy): Eukaryota > Metazoa > Arthropoda > Insecta > Odonata > Libellulidae > Pachydiplax > Pachydiplax longipennis. The sequence goes on along the minus strand of JAVFKF010000001.1, from coordinate 15,171,583 downwards.
TATCTTAATTTTTACGCATATTAATGTAAATGATTTTATATATCGTGTGCCGCTGAAAAAACTACCCTTTCCTTGTGTGCTGTGGGGAAAAAGTTTGACAGATACTGGTCTAAGAGAACCAAGGCCATGGCTGGCGCTAAGACATATTTCAACTCTCAATAACGCAGTATTGAAGTATGCTAAATATAAGTTGAGTATTGAAGTGTCGATTCGTCGGCTTTATTTATATTTTTTCGGGCTAATCTTAAGATATATTCGTGGCAGTTCATGTATTTCTGTTGTAGCTTCTGATCGGTCTAATTTCTGTATCTTTTCTGTAGACAAAGGAAATGCAGTTCTCAACTCCAAGGACAGCAAAGCAGAGGCGCATCTTCCTAGCTGAGACAAGTGAAAGAGTAAGTAAAAAGAACGTTACATTTATCTTATTAATGAGTACACATTTCTTTTTGAACTTTATAGGTATTCACGAAGTAGCAACTTTTAGTTAAAGAAAAGCTGTCTTCGTTTAAGCCCCTTGACTGGTAAAAATGAAGTCAATTAGGTATAAGATTACTAACCATATTTCATTTACATTCCTTAATTATGCTGGAAATTATAATTAGAGCTTACTTACAGTTGTATTGCTTTCCGTATGCAGAATATTTCCCCTATTGATGCAATTTTATTGCGAGTAAAAGTAGATCTTTTGCTGCATATAGTCGCGATATTTATTAGATCAATATTTCATTGGTTGCGTTCTGATTTATTGATTCAGATCTATGAAGATGTTCGACACTGTATTTATAGCATGGAACATCAGTAAATAATCAATGGAGAAACGTTTAATTTTTAATTCGTTCTCTATGTTGGAAAATAAATGCCGCAGAAGTAAAGCATGCGGTTGTATGTTTGGCGATAAACCTTAACGATTGTCAAACATCGTAGCTCATGGTAAACACGGGTAATCCTTCAATGTGATAAATGATACCAGAATAGGAACTGCAGCTAGTCTCCAAGAGTTAAAATAATGAGTAATTCATACAGCAACCATGATATTTTTTAAATAAAATTATTCCTGATGTGGGAGATCTTTAAGTTAAAAAATGTGTTTTTGCAGTAGTTAGGCTATCAATCATACTGTTAGTTTTTATGCAATGCTTTTGTTTGGAATTTCAATTACAGTAAATGAACATCTCCTTCCTTTGGTTCATATTTCTTAGTAAAAATTTGGTCATCCTTTGAGTGTGTCTTCTGAAAGACATAATATTAAAAACACAGAGCATTTTCTATTGATATTTATTGGGTCAAAAATCACAACCTCCGTTTCGAAACTGCCCGACTCAAGGAACGCCCAATACACCTGTGACCAAAGCTACTTTCATCAGTCATTTGCTTTCTACTCTCTTAATTTTGAAACCAGCAAGATATATTGACAGTTATGTATAGGTTGTTTCTTTAATGAGACTGGTTTAAGGGGTTTTATATTGAAAGAAAAAAAATAATATAGAATGAGCTTATAAAACTTATTTCTTAGTGAAAGATTTATGTTGAATTTCCTTGAATTATTTACAATCCCAACCTTTTATCAAAAAACATTAAAAATCCATTATCCAATATTAACCACTATAATGAATGGTCCGGTGATAACATTTGAGTAGAAGAATGATACAGCTCTCATTTACATCAATCCATTTACTTCTGGTCTTATTTTATTTAGGAAGCGGAATGCCCAATATTCATAATCTCTATAAACACTCGATCTCGCTTTTAACCTTAGCGCTCTATGCACCATTAGTCGATTCTACGATCATTTTCATCGAGAGAATTTCACTTCCTCCCGTAGAATTTATTTTCCTTCCAGTCTTCGGCTTACCTACTTGACCACCTCTCCCATAAGGCAATAAATTTAGGTTTATCCGTCTATTGATACTCTTCCTCGATTCCCTTGTGATGATTTATGACCAGGATATTTTTATAGTATTGGCTGTCTTCTGGCGTACCAATTTTGTTCTCATCTGCATATTTTTAATATTGTTTTATTTATTACTTTCGGTTTTATTTTATATCACGCAGCATTAGAATGTGGGAGGATTAGATAGTTTGTTGTGGAATGCGGTAACCAACGAGTTCGGAGTTTCTTTCTTTTTTCCTTTCAGCTGTTTGGCCAATCTGCCAAATTCAGCAGCTTTATTGGCCTCTAAAATATAACAGCTAAAAAAATATTTGTTTGAAAATCGGCAGCGGAAATAACCGGTAGTAGAACCTTGGGTTTTAGATTTCAATCTTAAGCAAAGCTGGATAACCTGAAAATTAAACGTAATTGATAAATAATGACGACCTAATGGCAACACCTTTTCGTCGAATTGAGATTAAATCGAGAAATCTCAAGATGAATTATTGGTTCTTGAACGATCGCTGACAGATTTTGAATCATTACTATAGGCCTTAAAATACTTCCGCATTTTCGATGGAATTATAACAATTATTGCTAATAGTTTCGTTAAGTACGGCCCTATCTTTAGTAACTCATTTACTAAAAACACTCTCTAAGATTTATTCATTTACTAATATTTATAAAGGTATGATAATGTTGTATTTCTTTCGTGGAAAGGTACGGGTTGGAAGTTCAAATGATGGTTTCTTCGTTCGAAATACGAGTTGACACCAGTTCTTTTTCAACTCGCTGTAGAGTAAAAATTTTTTCTATCCTTAATTCTAGTGCCTTCAATTGAACGTACGATAAATTCGAAAATCGATGAATTCCATTATTCTCTTTGTTATGTACAAAATTCCTCAGAATTTATATAGAAGATTTCCTGTAATATTGTGTACTAGAATACTACTGTAATATTGCTTTGAATACTACCGAAATCCTCTTGCAGCAGCGATTATAGTTGTGTAAATTATTCCTTTATTTTACTAAGTTTATTTAACATATTCCTTAAGCTTTATCAGTTCGACTCCCAATCTTATAATGAAAATCTTTCGAAGGAAGCCGAAGTAACATCGAATTTTTCACTTTGTATCTTTTCAAATGCTAGCGAAGGCGCACGATGATCCAGTTCGCGCGAACACGCGTCGTATATTCGTAGGAAATGTCTGCAACAAGGAAGAAAACTCGTAACCCCAAATGGCAATCAGAAGATGGGAGGTAAAAATATCAACGCTGGTTTGGTCGACGTCTTTACACGTGTCCTCAAGAATGTTTTTCCGGCGTGTCTGTTTATGCGCGTTTGGAAGAAAACCATTTTTATTGCCCTCTTTATGTGAGCGAATGCGGGTCTCCTTATCGAGGGATGGTCGAGTTGTCTTATAGATAAACGACCCTGCCACGGGTTGAGCGTGTCCTTCCTAGCAATCCCAAGGACGGCCTATCCTCCATCTCATTCATCCACCCCTTTTACACTGCCTCACCCCCTTTATCGGTCACCTCTGCGGAAGGAACTCCCAATTTCTAGAAAGACGTAGAAGGGAACTATAAAAAATATGCGATGATGAGATGACCAACGTCTGTAGTGTGTTATCTATCTCACATAGGTGTATCATAGGTCTTCATAGAAACTCCCTTTTTCGCATTAATAGTTAACAGGGAGATCCAGCATCTGCGATGTTCAACCTGAATCAAGGGTGTATCAAAGGACCAGTCCTCTTAGAAACTTCCGTTTTCGGGTGATTAAACGCAGTAATAATAGACAGAAAAATTAGGTGGAATTATACATGCGTCCTCTGGTACTATACGAACGCGTTTACGAGGGAATATTGCTTCGTATTACAGCTTGCATAGTACGCACTAGTGACTTTAGTAATGAGATTGTCAGTTAAGTTGGGAATTTTGCAAACAACAATGTAATTTGAGAGAAACAAAAATCAGATAGGATAGATTGATCTCGTCCAAATCAAATGGAAATAGGAAATAGTGCTAAGATTGGCCGTTAATGCTCGGTGATGAATTATAAATATCCACCGAAAGAAAACTGCTGGTAGAATAAAATTCATACAGGGCCGAGGGAGAAATTGAATAATAGTAAACATGGAGAAAACCTAACGAATAGATCATCGATTTCCTAAGTACGTTGCATTCAAAGACGTGCACTTAAGAAACTCAGCTACATCAAAATAATAGTCGCTGAGAGTAGGATGAATCAATAAGCGAGAATACATTTAACTTGATAGACAATCATCTAGAGTATCCATGTATTTTATGGGATTCATTAGTGTTCATGAAAACTGAATTATGTGGGATTAGGAAAACGGATGAATTAGTTGTTGAATACCCTTGTAAAGAATTGTATGAATCCATGAAAAATATGTTATTACGTCGATTCGTGATTCGATTTATAAGCAAATGATAGAAACCGATCTTTTGCTTATAAATCGCCCCTTACGAACGCCGAAATGCGTTCAAAAGATTAAAATTCTGTTACCTGAAGATATTCCAGCTTTTGTTCCTTTGGAACATTACAAATAGAAGAAGCTCCATTAGAAATTGGAAATCTGCATTTAAAATTTCTTATCCGAATGAGTAGGTTGCGTCTCCTCTTTTCTGATTATATTTAATATTATAGGAAGCGAATTTTTGAAACTCGATACAACCGCCTGAGAGGCAACTCCTGAATATCGTTTTATTAGAATAGATGAATATCGGCCGAGTAGCACCGATTACATGCTTTCTTTAAATTTATTAGGCAATCGCAACCTAACTTCTAGTCCTCTTCCTTTCAAGGATGGCCAACTCCCGTCTGAGAGCATCTCGCCTTTTTATCGTAGCATCTTTTGACGAAAAGGATCACTTTGCGCTGCACTTTCTCAAGTTCCCGGGTACCCGATCATCCGTTGGGTCCCATATACTTGCTATATATTCCAAATGGGGAAAAGATAAAATAGCGTCGTTCTCTATCCTTTTCATCGCATCTACCGACAATTCGCTTGATGAAGCCACGTTTTTACTTGCTTTACTGCAGATTTTTCGGATTTGTGTGCTTCAATTTAAGTTATTTTTTATCCCAAGATATTCAACCGATTCGACTATATCCTTATATATGATTTCTAAACATCTGTATTCGGTGAACAAACCTTTTCTCCCTTCGTATTTCATCATAGCATATAAATGACACACCATTAATAGATAAAGTTTCTCGTTTCCTGCTAAAAATGGATCAGCAAATGAAAAATGCACAATTTAGTAAAAAATCGAGTTAAAATTTTAATTTGCCCTTAGAGTTTCGTTACTGAATGTGTAAATATCAATATCTATTGCTACGTACGAGATGTATCAAAACGGACATTGATGCAGAATACGAAGTTGTGTTTTTAGGTATGTTTTAGTATTTGTGTATTCATTTGCAGTGGCTTGAGTGTTTGTTGAAATGTATTATGGTGGGGAAATAGAGTATCAGTGTCCGTCTGCGAAACTAGACAACTAATTTATATTTATTCCAATCATTATGTACAGGTAATTCTGGCCTAATTGAAGAAATAAACTAGGGAGAATTTACTCACGTGGAGCTAAAGAATAGAGCTTGATCTAGCATCAAGTCTTTTCCCCTCTTTCGAAGTTAGTTATCCCACCTTCTCCCGAAATCCTACGTAACCGTGATTTAAGCCTCCCCAGCCGTGTTCATGCCGTCAGAAAATAAAAAAGAGAGAGTTAACCAGGTGAGAACCCCATGTTCTCGATGTTTGGACCATGGACGAAGTTCAGTCACCCTCAAAGGGTACGGAGAAAGTGAATCGAGGATGGAGAGGGAGTTACAGATGGCGAGATGCAAGCGACAAATGCATTGGCGCGAATCGTGTCTCTACCGACTCCTACGCTCCCCATTCCACGCCGCGCCTTGATCCCAGGAGAACGCGTGTTCGAATCCCACGCACGCGACGCCTAGCGATTCGCTTGATTTATTCGCCAAATGGGTCGACATTCGTGAGCGAAGGTCTGCGGAGGCGACGCTTCCAAGTCCGCGACGGATAATCGTCGCCTGCGTCGCGATAACTGCATTTGGACGTCTTCCCCTGCGTCACTATCTACACGGAGAGCACGGTGATCGCGGGATGGTTCTATTTTCGGGTAGAATCTGGGTTGATGGCGGTGCGGGAAATGAAAACTGTGTCATTTGAAGTTCTGACAGCTTGAAGTTGCAAAATGGTTTGCGAAATACGTGTCGTTGCGGGGGTGAAAATTTGAATGTATTAGGTAAAATTTTGTTTTCATTAAAAAATTTACCCGATCAAGTCAAAATTTTTTATTAATTATAGAGTTTTATGTTTCAACCAAAGGCTACTGAGCGTCGTAATGTCAATTTTGAGCAGCTTTAATAAGGAGCAGAATTTGAATGCTGAATTGTTGAGGATTAATTAATACAATCGTTCTATTTTTTTCTGGATTATATGATAGAAAGTCACATTTTTATCCCAGGAAATGCCGAAAGACTCATCTTTGCAAAGTTGTCCTTGGCTTTGAGGTTGTAAATGGAATTTTTGTTTTATTTAGAACTGTATCTATACTTATTTCCGAAATGGGGCGACTATTATTTTAAATTAATTTTGAGTACTTGTAATTATTCTTCGTCTTCCATGAATGTTAAATATTTTCTCTTTCATAATTATATTTGATAGATTATATGATGTTCGTTTTCGATGAGGATACCTAAATATCCAGAAAAAAAATAATTTTTTGAAAAGAGAAAAGATTCGAATAAAGTATCACTTCCTTACTACTTCCTTAATACGAAATTGGTGGAAAAACTTTTTCGATAGAATATGTAAGCCCTGTCTTAAGCCGAAATGTATGAGACGGAGTAATTATGAAAGTGGTTCTTGTATCTGCGAACAATTTGATAATTTCAAAAACAGCAATAAATTATTATAAAAATGCCTAATTTTATTTCTCAGGATACAACACCACCCTATCAACCCCTCTCAGCTGGGTCATCGGCCTTTTCCCTAGCAAATATTCACGCGTTTAGCTCAACATTGCCTCAAAGTAGTCGAGACAAACGTAAGAGGTTTTACCACCACATTGTCCAATCATTCCCCACATTATATTTCGTACCATTAACTTAATTGTCTCCACGCACCCGCGTGGGATCGCAAAAAAGAGATCCGAGGGCGTTTTTGCTTGTGCGTCATTGCCGCTCTTATCCCCTTGATGTACGAGTATGAGCGCGGAAGAATCTCTCCACGGAGGGAACAAAACAGTTTCGAATCTTTCTCGATCGCGTCTGGGAAAAGGTTCCATCAGGTCTCGGCCGAGACATTTGTTTTCCTAATCTTCCATCGTGTTTCATGGTCATCGACGCCTTTAGCCGTCCGATCGATCGGTCCCCGTGACAAAGGAGATGTCAGCCTCACGATTGATTTGTTTCTCTCGCTTCGATTTCCCCGAGATCGCTTTCGATGTCGCGCAGCTCGGCCGATGCGTTAAATCTGTCTCGCGGACGACTATAAACTGCGGGGCATTTGTCAACTGTTTGGTCTCTCCGAGAGGTTGGCAAAGAGCGCCAGAGATGGGTTAATTATGTAGTCCGGGAAGGATATGGGTGCCGCTCCCGGTTTGTTGTAATTGCCGTTTAACTTCCCTTTATTCGCAAATGATCGTATCATCAGAGGATGCGATTTCCATTTGAGGGAGTTTGCTGGTCTTCCTCTTCCATTTCTCTCCAGGGTTTTAGTTGCTCGGAGGGGGGAGGTTTCTGTTCACCCAACTTTGCTGCCACAGGATTACACTTTTCTGGAACATTAGATGCTGTAAAGAAATATTTGTTGATTTTTGATCAGGAACCGTTACCTTAAATATTCATAATTATGTAATATATTATTTTAAAATAATTTCATATCAAATATTCAATAATAAAAAAATTGTCATTTAATTACTAATTACAATTTATGAAAACAATTTTATTCTTTTTTGATGTAAAAGGAAACTTCTCTTCCGGAGAAAAGTGATATCTTAACCTTTTTAAATCGTATGAAGTTCCTCATTTTCTTAAGAATATCCCTTCAATTTTTCGATTTATCTGTGAGATTTTAATTGGCATGAAAAATTAGTACTATCCTATAACTTTTTGAAACAGTTATAAGCAACATGGCGACCCGTTAGAGTGCGTCCTTAGATAATTGCCTTTCCGTGTCCTAGTGACAGACTCATCCACGTGAAGACCTAATTACTCCTTGGTTCCGGGTCCGATTCCCAACGTGAGGAGACTATTGTTAGAGCGAACTTATAAGTCTAAAATTCGCCCTAATAAAGACGATATCTTAAATTAGCTTAAGTTATGGATCAACTCTCTTTACTTTCCTCTACCTTTCCAAAACTCTTCTTTCATGACCATTACTAACTATTCCATTCTCTTCTATATGTCTTTGTCAAATGCATGATCCCGGCAATTCCATTGAATTTTCATACGTTTACGTTACTATTTTTATAGAACATGAAAATTGCCACATGACGGATTCGAAATCCACAAACAGGCCATTTATAATTTTTATGATTAAATTAGGTGCTTATCCTGATTCTGGTTTGAAACGCAATGAAACCTCGGTTAAGGAATTGGCCAAAGAATTTTTCAGTTAAGGATATTTTTCGCTGTTTTTCTGACGCGGTGAATACCATTAGGCAAACGATTGCTTAAGGGAAATCTCGCTCATGTTCACAAAATTTAGAAGAGACCTGAACATTCTTCGTTTCGTAAAAATTGGTTTGCTAAATTGCGATTTTCCATGGGGTTCCAAATCATACTCGCACACTGATACTAAAATAGAGCAGAATGAGTTTATAAATGAAATGAAATAAAAATTACAACCGTCCAAATTTACCAAAAGGGGAGAAAACCGGTAGCCATCTCCAATCTAGTCTTTAGTTCGTATTAGTGGGCGATAAAACTGGTTAGGAGATAAAACTAAAACTAAGCAATAAACATTGTTAGGTGATAGAAACGGGTAATAGAGAGATAGTAGCATTGATGTAACAATGTGAAAAAATATCGGCTAGCTGTGTTATGTAAATTAATAGTATCGATATTATAAAATGGATTGAACTTCCATTTGGTAGTGACGCATTTTAGATATTTTCCTGTTCTTATAAAGATCACTTTTAGAGTTTTTAGATCAAATTTGGTATCAAAACTTGACAATAACTTTATTTAACCACTAAATAAGACGATGACCATCCGGATTTCGCTGTAATGCTGGATCATCAGGATAAATAAAAGAACCATAAAATAAGACGTCATCATCTTTTTTAAGAAGTTTTTATTATGGAATTTTGCGCTTCTCACTATCGGAAAGTTATGCCTGAACTCATTAGTCAAATTTAATATAATTTAAAACATGTAGCTTTTGCCACTAAATTTTGGAAGATTCTATCGAATGGAAATTCCTATATGTATGTATAGGTATATTGATCTACCTAAAATGCTCTATTGTGTCCTTTGTACACGTAGTTTTACACTTCTAGCAAACATTTACCGTATCTATTATAATTATTGAATCAGCAACTTTCCCGTGAGATATTGTCCGTTTTGATTTGACATTGTCCATTGCTTGATTGATAGTAACATTACCGATAGTTCAATATCTTACTTTTTAGTAATAGAATAGAAATTGAATAACCTAGACAGTTCATTCCTAGACATATTGTAGAGACACATATAATATGATAATTTTAATGGAGGCCTCGATCTAATTTGTGCCTTGGGTCCGAAATAATCTAAATCTGCTAAACACATTCCAGCAAGTGTTGCTCGTCTGGCTCGTCAAGGATTTTCCTCGATTTTATTGTGCGAACTAAAGGAAAAAAAGCGTCCTTCGGTTATTTACGATGGCATAACTATTTCACGGCCCGACTTAATGATTCTATGCACTATTAGCAATTAAAGTATTTTGGGTCTTTTAATGACATGTATTGGTTTACTCTTCAGAAATTTAGTTATATCATCTAATGATGAAATGAATAGGTTACACGGCCACGCGTAGTTCAACTCAGAATCTGTAGGGATTAGGAACATTTACCTTAACAATAAAGTGAATAATTTTTGCTGGCCTTGGTAGAATATCTGCTTGCTTCCGGATAGCAACAACAACAGGTTAATGCGCTGAAAATTTTTAAAAGTATATTTATCGTGACTAACCTGGATGTTAGGTATTTGAAATATTCATATTAGTGTTACAAACATGAATACATTAATATTAGTAAAGTTGGATATATTCTAACAAGATTTTAATTTTCCAATCATAATTCTGGAAACACCAGTTCCTTTCTCGAATCTAACTTTTCTATAGAAGTCAATAATATTACGTGAGGACTTCTTAGACGCAGGTAACTATAGTTTAGCTTTCTTTCTGTAACCGGTAGTTTTTGACTACCTGGAAGAAGTCAACTTGTCATTGAAACATTCAAAGAAAAATTTAGTTGTGCGATTTCATAGAAGAAATCATTTTAATTTATTACATAATACGATTCGAAGGAAATTCCCAACTCCTGGATCTTCATTGAGGGAAATCGTTCTCAAAACTTCTTGGCGAAGAAACGGCGTAAATTACGAGTCTAAGATTTCTTTTAAGTACAAGACGGACGCGAAGAAATATGATGGTCATAACGACAGCCGTATAAGGAACTCTCAGGTTTGCAGGTTTCTTCCTGCGAAAATCGGATTTCCTTATAGGTGCCTGATATAGTCACGCACGTAATCTCACGCCTTTCGTTCCTTCAAATATAGAATAAGCAGAAAACTTTTAATTCTGCTTTTTAAGTCCGCTATGTTATTTTTCCCGTAAAGACAATAATTTCCTTAATAACTCATAAGTAATTCCGTATCTTTACACCTGATAGAGAACGAAACGGCAGAATCTTCACTTGTTTCGCAATTGAAATTCTTTTACTTTGAATCAGTCATTCTGAAACTCCTTAAAGCAAACATAATTTTCCTAAAAATAAGCATTCTAGAAATTTTCGAGTAATATACGAATTTCATTCTATCCTTGGAGTTCTGCGAATGATAAATGTGAAATTTTAATTAAATTAAAGAAACCTACTTCCTGGTTGAATTCGATTCCTGTTGATAATGCAACAATCTTTATATTGCGATGTATTTGTATAGCAAACATTCTGCTTAGATCATTGGGAATTGTATGATATAAACTCAGGTTTTGAACGAATGAGGAAGTCCTAGAAAATTCAGTCATCACTTACGAGTTTAAATTTGGCAATCCCGTAAATTATACGCTCTTTTCTATCGTATAAAAATTTCTTTCGTATGTTTCTGCTTCTTCCGCCGGAGTTGTGTTACGCCAGCAATATAAATATCGATGTCCTCTGTATGAGAAAGCCAAAAGGGTGTGGGAGCCTTCCATATTTATCTCAAGTTTTCGCGAATCAGGAGTCAACATTGCTTTCGGTGTAATATGATATTTTGTAACGATAAAAAGCTGAAAGACGGTTGCCTCCTCGTGACCAAACTACATCGCAATATATAAATATAAATGTTTGACCGTAAAATCATCAGCTCCAAGCTGGCTGGGCCTTTATCCTCTCCACCATTAGCTACCCAAAAACTTTCGAGAGGGAATGAAGCTTACTAGGAAGGATGATGAGTGGGGAAGTTGGCATTTGCTATCCTCGCTGAGCCAGAGTTCTATAAACGGAAAGAGTTCACGTAAGCGAAGCAGAATGATCCCAGCAATTTTTATTGTATTCGACGTAAGGAGTTTTCAAAATGAATGTCACTATTCAGGAGCAGCCATACTTGATTAACTTTCGTAGTATCGCAGTCAAAGTAAGAAGACCAAGACAAAAGGCAAAAAAAGATTTCATTTCCTCCATCCTACCTCCAAAGACAAATCACATTCTATTCACCAAGATAAAGTAATAGGGAAATAAATATACATATATGGTAAAAGACATAAATATATCATAGGTAATACATAATAAATAATAAACAAATGTAAGTATCACTTATTATACTTAATATGTATTTATGATATATAAGTACTAGTTAACATTTCGAAAAACATTCCAATTATTACAAACTAATTAACAAACACTAAAACATACCTAATAAAAAAAACTTCATATTAAGTGTCAGTGTCCGTTTCGATATACCTCGTTTGCATTGGTAGATATCGATATCCACGCATCCAGTAACGAAACTCTATTGGTAAATTCAAATTTCAACTCGATTTTTTGAACAATTGGTGCATTTTTCATTTGTTGATCTATTTTTATCAAGAAGTGCGAAACATTATTTTTTAAATGGTGTTCCATTTACGTCACATGTTTTTGATGGAGTGTGAAGGCAGAAAAGCGCTGGTCACCTAAAGCGGATGTTTAATAATAATAGATAAGGGTTGTATAAATAGCATATGATTTTAATATAATTTATATATAAACGTAATTATCTCCGTAGTGCGAAAGATGGTATTAGGTCGAGTCTACTGTACGAGGCTTAGTTTCGGTCTAACAGAAGGACAAGGATACGAATAACCTCCTTCTATCACTTGCAACAGGAGAGTTTATCTTTATCCGGAGCGTAGTGCCAAAGAGGGAAACATACAAGAGCTTTAATGAAACGTGCTGAAGGAAGGAAAAGAGAGGTTACCGAAGAAGAATAAAAAAGGAAAGAAGAGGAAGAGTCGTGTGGGCGAGGATGGGAGAAGGGGAAGAGTGATTCGAGTTCAAAAGCTTCATCCTCAGGCGATTTGCCAAAGGAGTCAATGGCCTCCATCGGCATATGCATTTGTTGCCAAACGTAAAGGACCGGCTACGTAACCCTCTCCCCTTCCTCTGACGTCCAAATACGTCAATCCCTCCCCCGCACCCTCCATTTGCCGCCTCCCTTAATTACTCCATCCTTAATCCTTCTGTCATCGTCCTTCTTCTGATCGCACCTCTGCCAAAATTCTCTTTCCCCAAGGGTGGGCGACCTTTTTTTCATTGGAAGGCCGCGCGTTGACGTAGGAGGAGCATTCGTCTTTCAAAGGAATACATTCAAAGGAGGCACTATCGAAGTCACACCGAGAATTAAGGGCTGACTAAATCTACTGAGATTATTTTCTGTCTTCGTTTCACTTATTAAGTAAATTCCCACAGTAGACGTAATCAAAGAATTTGATGTTTTGACCTTGAGACAGTTACGTATTCACAATGCTGTTAAATTTATAGAAGGAAAAATATTTATTGAAAACAAACCATCGTGCTTATGGTACTTGTATGGTAGGATAAACTTCTGAAAATATGGAGATACCATGCCACAAAAATCGAAGGACTCAGATATAGTAAATACGTATAATGCATAGCAGTTAAAGTATAGGAAAGAAGAAACCTAAAAAAGGAAATGGAAAAGGCTACTATTCAAAGTTGGGTAAAAGAAATTTCTTTGAGGATATGAAGAACTTCTTTCGGAATGAACAATATACCATGTTACTAATGCTCGTATTATATTTTTTCTCTCTTAAAAGCAAAATATATTTTTCTGATTATTTAAAAACTTATATGATGATTATTCTATGAATATTTTTCTGATGTTTTGCAAATCGTATATAAAATTTGGAAACTATACGTTTCTCTTGGTTTAAGGTATGCGACGTAATAACATAGATTGAGATAAAATTAGATGTTCTTCATGTATGCGTAAGACTACATCTTAAGTAAATAATTCTTATTTCTTAGTTTCTGTATTTATTTTTCTTATTTCCATGCAACATTAGGTTACGACGTCCTCAATTGACGTACATTCTTTTCTATTATGCAAGCTAAACCTGTTAGAACTTTTCACTCGTTTTTTTAAACGAACTTTTAATTCGTTGATTATGATGTTCCTCAAATGATTAACGAAGTACCGCCAAATCTGATCGGTCACAATGGAAACTCGATCTAACGCTCCAGCAGCAATAGTTTTCCTGGATACATTGTCCCGACTGCATGAATTTGAATTGACTCCCCATTCACTATTCGTCCTTCGTCTATCATCCATATTTCCCGGCTTAGCATAACCTTACCCGTGCAATAATTCTTCATCATTTTCTCAACCAGTATAATTATGCTTATTTAGGTTATATACTAGTATAAGTGTTGTTTATGTATGCAAGCTGTTCCCTCGTTACATCCTCTTTTTAGCGTTTTCCCGCATCCGTTTTGTCGTTCCCCTCTATCACATCCATAACTACCTGTATTAAATCTATTAGCAGCTTCTATATAACCTACTCTGTATAATCTATTCTCTCAGTCTAATATGTATAGAAGTTCTACTGCGTCCTCAGCCTTCCTTTCTTCATCTCACATTAACTTCCTGTTATTCCCTCGATTTCCATTCGCTCTCACTTCCTCACGCTTTCCCTCCTCACTTTTCCCTAACATTGACCTTCTCTTCCTTTTCTCTCTTTTATTGCTTTCACTCCTTTGCATACACTTTCGCTCTCGTTCAGAACCGCTTTCTTCCGATTCATTTTCATTAATTTTGCTCTCAGCTTTCCTGCTTTCACCTCCTTTCCTTTCCCTTTTGTTCGTTCCACTTTCTCCTCACTTTCTGCTTCAACTTGTCCTCTTTGCACGTGGGAAAAATAGGGTTTCAATTTCGCATGAAAAACGTGATTAATTATCTATCAATCTATCTCATAACCTCCCCGCTCATTCTTACTCTCCGCCGATGTCGCATCTTTCTTTTTGAGATGCCGTAGTGAACGAGAGCACCTGTTGCCTCCATCCGGTCCACCTTCTATCGGCCTGTCAGTCCGCATGAGGCGGCCTTCCAGCGAATAGATTTCGATGAAGTCGCGTATCGGGGAATTTTCTCCACGATCGATCGATACTCAGAATTCATTAGTTATGATAATCAGCGTCGTGTACGTATTTATAAATTTATGTATCCGATGTCAGTAACTCTCCTTAAGATATTTATCGAAGAAATTTTTGACGATTAATTTCACGCAGTTCCCGATGACATGGAAATGTGAAATTCGGGTATTCGCTAGAGGGCCAATGGATCGATGTAGATATTGTATTTTTTGCAAAATAAATTCTCTATTCCACTCCACATGACTGGAAACTCTTCCATGAGAATTGCATCTATAGTTTATTTTCATCGATTTCAGCATTTCATTCTTTTGCAGAATTAATTTAGAAATATTGGTCCGAAAAATCGAGACAAGTACTTTAAGAATGGGTCTTGGACAGATATCCTTATTTTGGTCTTTTAATCTTGTTTTGGATTAGGAATTGCGAGAGTTCGGATAGAAAACACTGTGTAACATTGCGAATGTAAACAACCGGCCTCCTTAACAACCATGTGGATTGTTAAAGCGTAGCTCATTTCCGTAAGAATATGTTACGAATTAACCCATTTGGAAGTAATTTAAATGGGTCTTCCTCAAATGATGTCACTCTTTAGAGGGTTACTGGTAATATATGACAGTTTATCGCTTAGGGTATGTACCTCTATGTAAACCTTTGCGAATGAGTTTCGGAAATGCCATAAAAGCCGTGAATTCGCTTTCTGAAGAGGAGGCAATTTCTTGATTCGAGCATTTGCTGTTAAGCTAACAATTTGCAGAGACAGACTTACAACTATGTAAGAGTGGTTCTCAATCGGAAGGTATTCGCCCATCGGCAGTAACAAATTGCAATGTCACAATCAAAGAAGGGAGAAGGCATCAAGATATTTATCGGTGTAGGTAGAAGAAAGGGAAAGATTTTATGGGACGAATGGATTTTAAGCAAAAATTAGGAGTAAAAATAATTTTATTTAATTCTAGCTTCAGGTGTATGATGATATTTATTTAAGTTTGATTAAAATATCATTTATGTATCCGCTTAATTTTTTATCATAAATTAATTTTTTATCATCAATTTAATTTTTTAGTATAAATTCCAGCGTTATTGATTCTTTTAAAAATGTAAATCACGAACAAGCTATAATTTGATTATTATAGGCTCATCATCTATTTAAGCTTCGTCATTCTTGGTTTTCAAAATAAATACGGCGGGTAAAAATACACACGTCACATATACATTTGGTTCCAGTTCCTCTGAGACATCGCGTCTTCTCTTCTGTATCGGCTCTCATGGGCGAACTGTTGGTTACCACGTTAACGAATTCTAACGATATGCTACCCAACCACTTCCAGAGTCGTTGATTCATTTAAATTACGCGGCAGAACAGAAGGATTTTCATTTCGGCTTTATATAACGCTCCTGAAATTCCGTCCCTCGTTATCGCACTCTTCTGATCCTGGCTCATCGTCATTCATTACTATTAATTATATTCTGATTATGCGCACGCACAGGGTCCTGCAGTTACTCGAGATTCGATTCTATTTAGAATCTGAATGGGAATTCGGATTCGGGTCTGCTTGAAGAAGACCGATTTCTAGATTTTACATTGTCCGCAAGGTCGTGTTTTTACTTTATTTATTTACGTAGCGGTCTGAAAGTGGGGGCAGTCGTGCCAAGAGGTGATGGAGACGTAGCAAATTCCCTCGAATTAATATATCTGAGAATAGTTTAATAACAGAAGTGTATTGTCCTATAGCTGAAATCCTAAGGGGATTGTAAAATATGGGGGCTAAGACAAAAATTCCTTTGTTAAACGAGCATGAAGGAGTTGATAAGATTAAAAACAAAAATTATCGAGGAATTCTCTTGTAATGAAGTTAGAAACATTACCTTCAAATTACAATGGTTTTGTTATTTCTCTATCTCAACGGATATTCTTAAAATTTCCTGCTTTTTGGAAAAATTTTAAAATACAAACGGGAAAATTTAAGATGTATGAGAAATTTGATTTTTTAAGTGGAAACCCACGATAGTTGTAGTTTAACTGGGTCAAAGATACAAAAAACCCCATGTAGGACAGGATGATGAGCGTTTGTACAGTGCATCAAGCTGTACATGCTAAGAGCTACAAACTAGATGTGACTAGAAACAAATACAAATGTAGAAAGTAATAACAAAAATATAAAGATAATTATGTGCAACAAGCGAATCCAATAAACTTAATGCTTCATACAATTCCTTACATTGGGATGGAAAAATTGAGTCTACCAACATTGATGGAAGTCTATATTACTGTTGAGATTTCCAATTCACGAAAAAGACTTCACAAGTTTCGCTTCATGAATCCTTAAATAGATTCATTAGGTTTCTTACCCGATTGTTATCATCTTATTTGGGGAACATTTTCAATTCCTACAATCTTAATTGAAAACTCTAGTTCCAGAAAGGCTTTCTATCGGGCGAAATATCTAATCAACGGCTTCCGTGGGGTGAATCCGAGATGGTTCCCGAAGATCCCGAAATAGAATTATGCAAAGTAGTGGTGAAGAATGACCAACACGATCCTCAATTAAGCAATATCACCGGTGCCCTGTTATGTGTCATCATCACTCACGGGGCTCGTTTTGTCCCCTTCTGACGAAGGTCTCTCCCCCGAAACTTGTTCCAAAGAGTTTTACCTCATTATCGATTCCCGTACACCAAGAAAGTCTGTGTTTATTCGCCGATCGCTGTACTGAATTTAATTGCGCGTGGCAATTCCGAGCTAATCGCGGCATCTTCTTGTCGAAAAAAGAACGAGTGCGTATGAGGGGCTTGGCTTGCCGTGCGGTTTAGTGTAGTGACCCGATAATGGCAGCGTCCCAGGTGGAGCTTAAGCAAATACCTCAGTGTCTGCGGATGTCGTAGGCCTGATTTTGATGGTGGACGCACGATTACAAATACACATTTTCATTCATATCCTCTTAATTTTTTATTTTTGTTCCCTCTTTCTCCTCTGACATTTCTATTCGATTTCCACTGATGTTCCGGGTATGAACGTTAGTTTTGGTATGGTTTATTATGCGAAACGGTTCGTCGTAAGAGAGGTTTGGTACGGGTGTAATTCTCCCTAAATAGTCTTGATTTTTAGTATTATGATTTTTCATGTTCAGCATCGCGCCATTTCGAGCGATGAATGTATGAATTACAATAGAATTAGAATTTGTTATGAGCGACAACGAAAAGAAACTGATGCCAAATATTGTACGATCGTAGCACTACCTGATTGACGGATGTATGTTTTAGCTAATATTATTCATTCATCAACTAGCACTGATAGTTATTATTTTACAATCATGAATGAATAGGAGAATATTCTTGCACGGAAGATTGAATTCATATCACATTTATGACTAATGGAATCGCGGCCTGTCAGAAGTTTTTGAAGAGCTTTACGGATAATTGGGCGAGAAACGAGAAATAAATGTATCTCTCAATAGGATAAATCAGTCAAAAACTTCAGAATTACTAGCGCAGAGGTTTCCGTCATTAGGTACCAGTACCCCTATGTCCATGGAGATTTCGTCAAGAGGTTGCAGTAAGTAGTTGATTGACAAGTATAATATACCATTGAGCAGTTCCATAGTTTTTATGCGCGTTATTGATGGTAGTTCTGAGAATATGAATTTTTAGCGTTCACATGATAATTTTGCTCCTTTTATAATGAGCTTTCTCTTCAGAATGAAAAACAACAAGACACAAAAGGGAGATGAATAAAAGATAACTATGAGATAGAGTCTAATAAGTAATTGCCATAAATATATATTCTCCAAAATACAAGAAGGATGCTTTTATTCACCAGAGAGAGATAAACCAAGTTTTTATCAAATATATGCTTCGCAGAAACGGGCTTAAAAATTTTCAAATGTTAAGTGTATGCTGGAATAAACACAATTTGTAATACTTCTTCGTTAAATAATATTTTTTCCTTGTGCCTGTGAGAGTATTCACGAAATAAAATTCGATGTAGAAAATAAATTATCAGGAATATCTGCCACTTCGAAGTTCATGTGATACCTGGTTTGATGAATTGTGTCACTGGGCCATGAAATACCGAGGAATCGAAACTAGATTTTCTCTATACACCTAGATTTCAACGCATGCTATATATCTACGAAGGTCGCATTGAAACTATGTATGACTTACAGTCTCATCATGAAAGATCTTTGTGATAAAACTTTGTTCCTAAATGATGATAGCTTGTATATGTGACTTTTGAGAATTAGTACTTTCAACTATTTCTGTCTAAACGTTTTAGCAGGAATTGAATGTTATCTAAGAGTTTTCCGTTTGCATGGGAATGAGCAAAAGGATAGGTGTAATGACAAGCGTTTCAAATCATTTCCTTTAGTTCAGTGTTTACTAAACTAAAGTGTATGATTTAGTCATTTCGTTTACTAGTCTACGGCGTTGTCAAAGCCATTTATAAAAAAGATCCAGAGTGCAAAAATGAAGTTGCTCGTTTTCCTTCATTTCTTTATCAGTTTCTTTGAAGACATACAAAGATGTTAAACGATGGCAAAAAGCATTTAGTAGCCAATCCTTTAATTAATCAATAATTACCCAGATCTATGTCATTATTAAATTATCCGAATACCTTCTTAAGGCAAGATTATCATTGATATATACCCTTAAAATACTCACCGCGTTTATAGCGTAAATCAGTTGCTCTTTGAGATCTCTTTTAATTTATCTCCCTACTTTTTAATCCATCGAAGAATCTATTGAAGGAATTTCCATGGAGTCTCCTTTGATATAGGTAGCATTATTCATTAGCCTCATGCTACACAAATATCTGGATTAAAGTGCCCAACGACAGGTGCCGAGTTCCTCCGAGAAGATGGTAATTCAAATCAATCTTCGATAAACATTCCTTCCTGTGATGTTCTTTCTCAAACACGCCAATTTATCAGAGATTCAATGTGAGATTCCTAATCATAACATAAGCACGAGTATATTTTCGGCGGTACTTTTCCTTTATATCGCTCAAATATTCACACATTATGACACAAAATGAGCGCGAGGAATCTCTTCTCGAGCTATTCTCGAATAATACGGAAGACAGAAATAGATTATTTAACCATTACCCGGTCAGCGCCCAGGGAAACCTTCAAAGATAGCACCTGATTTGTAGCTGAGGCTCACATCTGGATGGCGCAGCTGCTTTATGGTCGAGGAATCGTTTATTTGCGTTGTCAATGCGAGTTGGACATTAATTTTAACGCTCGAACAGACTTATTGCCAATCACTTCACTTTCGCCTTATTTGAAGCTGTCGGTCGTATTAGTTCTTCGAGTCGCAAACCACCCCATCAACTCTGCCCCCTATTCTATATTCCATCTAAATTTAATGGGTCTCCGCATGAATCTCAGGCAGGCGCATCCTGTCTGTTTCTTTCGGTGAATTGGTTTGGCAGATGCTTCATGGGCATGCTCTTTAAAGCCTTTCTTGATGCTACCAGCTTCGGGAAAGAAAAACGAGCGGAGGGAATTCTTGGCATGCGTGCCAAGCTCCATGATATGCAGCGGAGATATTTTGTTTTTGCTGGAAAGAAAAAGCCTGAGCTGCGTTTATCACTGCGCCGCTAAGAAGTCTCATCCATCCCGTAAAATGCGTTCGCATCCGTGGGCAAGGAGGTGTTTAATTAAGTTCGAGTCGATATTACGAGTAAGTCGAAAAATATGACGGCCGATCGTATTTTACGGGCGTCGTATTTCATTGAAAAGCTTCTTTTGATGGTCCGGGATGAGGATGTAAAGGTTTTGCGGATGACTGAGCGCTTAAGAGATCGGCACATTTTCAATGAGGTCGTATCGGAAGTGAGGCATTTGAAATATTTTGCTCCGTTTTCTGTTCACGACTCGGTTTTGCTCAGTACTTTTTTCTTCGGGATTATTGGAATGGTGATTCGAGGAATGGAAGATTACAAGCAAAAGATTTTTACTAAATAAATTTTAAATTTAAAAGTATTGAAATGAACATGCAATAATGGAGATCATTTCGTCACAAGATGCTTGCTGAAATATAAAGTTATTTTTCTGAGAAAACTGACATGTCTATATTCCTAAACATTTTTCAGGTTATTGGCTTATGTTACAGTCCTCTTCGGTCGTTTCTTTAATGTCTATTCCAGTGAAAGAGAGTTAAACTCCAGTAAAGTGAGAGTTAAAAGAGTATTTTCAGATTTTAAGACTGCAAAAAGGAAAATTTTAGTGACGACGTATCTAAAAATAAATTGAAAATGGCACTGTAAAAATTCATAAGCCGATTTACTAATGAAAATACAACAAATGCTCTATAATCGTAATAAATCATTCCTCGATTTTGAGATACGTGATAACCATTTGCTCCGGTCACTGAAATCCAGATACAAAAGCAGGGGTGTTTAAGCGCTGACCACGTGTTACCCACGATGAATGCCGCCTGGCTAGGCGTTATCCCTCAAACGCATGTCGCGCCTCGGAATTAATTTCCTTGATAATCATTTGCAGATCGAAGATTAGTCCCTCCATCGATGAATTTCCAATCTTATTAATTTTTTCCTATTATGTGACGAGGAATTACAATCAGTTACTGATCATGGAGTTTTTCTACAATCACTATAACTCTAATGCATTCATAATACCTTAAAAGAGTTTATTTGTAACATATAATAACAATTCAGTTTTAAAAGTTAACTATGGATACATTTATAAGGAAATGTTCCTAAACAGCCACATCTTTGGTTAGTTCTCCTCATCCCTGAGTAGTTTCTATATCATTTGCTGATAATAATTACTATATATGAAATCGCTTGCTTTACTGGATTCTTCAGTGTAGTTTCTTTTGCGAATCTTTTTCTTTCAAATTCTTCAGTGGAAGGCCAGTTTCTCTTTTGCATGTCCGGAAGATGACGACTACTATTGTATAAGGAAACCACGTAGGAAACACGTTAAACTGATTCTTATATTAATTTAATCTTTTGAGATTGAAAAGTAAGGGTGAGGCATGCGTTCGAGCCCTTAAATATAGGAATTACTATCAAAATTTCGTACGCTAAACTTCTTGTTACCTCTACGACTTGGCTCGGTTTTTTACGTGGTTCAACGTAATTCTATTGAAAATGCTCAAATTAACATTCTTCACAGCGACACCATTATAATCATTCCAAATCACTACCTTGGGAGTCGATATATTTCATCTCGTCGACGCAAGTTTACTTTTCGCAATATCCGTTCGGTTTTCACGCCATTAACCCAAAGTAACTCTCATATTATTCCACTATCTTAATCTTTATGGCCTCCATTTTTCATGGACGGGTAGAGAAAATAGTCATGTCGATAATGTGGGGTGTATCTCCTTAAAATCCAAATCCAAATACGCCGGCGGCAACGTTTGAAGAAGAATTTATAGCTTCCTGATATCTCGCTAATCTCTACAGAGCAAGTTCACGACACAGAGGATGCGGTAATGGCCTGCATTATCGCTCGACGCGATTATTTGGAAAAAACCGAAGTGAGTTGAATCGCTGTGGGAAAATCTGTTAATCCAGGTGTCGAAAGATGAAAAGTGTTGCGTGAGTTTCCGCAAGAGCACAGGTGGTAATGGTAAGAACGTGTATGTTTTTCTTAATATGCATCGTAGAACTATTTCTTTACATGATACAATGTAGAGAAATTGAAACAGATGTGTTAGCTTACAGAGGACGAATATTATATAAGGGGATTGCTTGTTTGATTGACGTTCGATGGGAACGACGTTGGCCCCGAAAACTTTAGCAGGGAAGGATCATCGGGAATCATGTTTAATCCAGCGTAATATATAAATAGAACTGTGTATTAACTGATAAAAATATGTTAAATTATAAAATAAACATATGCCTCGAAAGTAATGAGCATAAATCTTTAATTGCATGCGCTGATGGTAATTATGTGATGTGATGATACATCCATACATCTGACTCATCATTTAGAAATCTATATAGAGATAGTAACACTGAAGAAACGAATTCTACTATGTTGATTTAAAAATATATGTTTGCTAAGGAAAAGAAGACCACTGCAGGAGAACGTGCTGTAGAAGGGGCATGAAAATATGCGGATCTTACATATTGTTCTACTAAATTTAAAAGGAAGCCTACATCGTGTCTGAAAAGTGAATGTAAGAAATATGGATAAAAGTTGCAATTGTGATAAAGACAAGAATAAAGAATAAATTTAAGTAAAGAAGGAAAACAGCAATCAATGTAGAAAATAATACTGTAAATTCATAAAATAAAATAGTATAAAATGATAAATTTTTATAATGAATTACAGCTCTACATATTACATAATTGCATCAGCTAAACAGACAATGAACAATAACTTATAATAAATATAATTCTTATTAAAATAATAATAACCACAATGTTATTAAAATAAAATATACCAATAAAAGGTATTATTAATAATGTACCACTAAAATTATTTTATCATGCTGTACAAGATGAAGTATTATTATACTGATAGAAATCCACATATGTTATGATATTGATGTTATGTAAATATAGAATTGTGAAAGTAATATAAAGGTAATTATTCTTAATTAATAATATAGTATAATATAATTATAGTAAAATATAGTATAATATAATAATATAGTATAATAATAATTAATAATAGTAACGTATTGGTGTTCGTAAATTTATTTTATTTAACCACTTGTATTCCCTTTTATCTGATTCTATTTCATAGAATAGCAAGTGGTAATATTAATGATAAGATAACTTGTAAAATGAATTACTCGCGCTCGGTGAAGGGAAGCGAAGAATTGCTCGATGAGTATCCATAATCTCTAAAGCGATTCGCTGGAGTCTTCTCATGGAACACGACTGTAAAAATACATCCTGAAAACATTGCCTTTTCTGCGAATCCATTGCGAAAGATCTGTCACTCTTTCCCTGATTTTTCCCCCGAGGAATTCGCAGGTGTCTCGGATTCGCACATAGTATCTTCTCGATCTCCTCGTTCGCATTGATTTTTCAATTCTTTTCCCTCCAAGGCAATCTTGATCTTCCTCTTCCATGCATTCCTGCGGCCACTCCGCTGAATAATATTTCCCTCCGCCAACTTATGCTTATCGCCCTCCCCCACTTTTAATTCTCAAACTTCCTACGTTATGGTTTTCTCGAACTGCCGTCGAGTTTCCTCATTCCTCAAAAATCAAGGCTTTTTTCACTCTCTCTCTCCATTCTCGCCTCTAATCTGGACGTGTATCTCCAGTTATATTGTGCGCGAGAAGAATCCGCGCGTTAACGCTCGTATTTTTTCCCTCGGAGAACATATTAATGAATTTATGAGAAGATTAGGTGAGAAGATGTGGTCTTGCACGGTGTGATTCATATCATTACACGGCGGAACGTGTTGCCTCGTCCATAAGATGCCAGCCGAGTTAAAAAATAGCGATGGAATTCTTGTGGAAATTGCTCGCGAAATCGCGGCGCGAAGAAAAATCCGGGGGAATATTTAGAGCAGTTTACTCAAGCGTATAATTTAAGAATCGCGGTTCCCGTCTCCATCTAATGCTATTCTAGCATGCGAGATATAGTAAACGACTGTACCATCATTTTTTAGCGATCTCAGCAAAGTGAGTAAGGCTATGAATGTGTACGAGTTGATAGTTTATCATCTTAACCATTCGAGTATATAGAAAAACGTATTGCGGTCGGTTGGGCTTTTAAGATCGGCAGCACACTCTTTAGCGTTCGAAGAGAAAAAACAATTAATTATCTGATGCTATCCTACCGCATACGAAAGGATACAAAAAAGATTAAATTCTAATTTTAAGGAGAAATATGGGATTTTACTGTATGATATTTGAAATTAACACGGTAGGGTTACTCAATGATACTCACTTAAGTTTCATTCACGATAAAAAGACTGGAGAAGAGTTGGTATAAAAATGTCACAGATAATTACAAATAATCTCAGCGTCTGAACATTTGAAAAACTTCTAGCTTGGATTTTTTTTATCTCCATTCCACATCAACGATGTAAAATTGAATTAATATTTTTCAATATTTTCGGAAACTTTCACTTTCGATGCTAAACGAAAATTCACGAGCAATCTATACTCGAAATTAATTCTGGCAAAGCTATATTGGGATGCTATCAGCGCTTACAATTCTCCTTTCCGATCAAAGATTAGAAAGAAAATTGATTTTATTATACTGCGAATAGAAAAAGTTATGAAATAGGTTTAATTTCTTCCCAGTTTTTAAAATCTTCCAAGCACGAGTTGCTTACAACACGAGCCAAAATCAACCCAATGGATCTTTGTTTGTCTAGAATTCTCTATAAATGGAAAAGGATTAAATATTTCGAATACATTACTTATGCAATAAACCAGAGTAGTAGTATCGAAAGTATTTTTTGTTGATTTCAACGGATTTTTCAAAAATAATTTAAAAAAATTACTTTGTTTGGGTGAGATGCCGTTAGCATTTCTACGTACTTATTTAGCCTATCATATAAGGAGACCGAACGCCAAGGTTGCAATGCCTGTTACATTTTTATTCGCGAATGGCAATGATATGACAACCACGCGCAATGACTCGCAAGACTGACACCTATTGTCTTGTGCGTTTCTTTATTCCGTTTCTTCCACCACGCATCATGAACTCCGACGCAGTTCCTAGATCGGAAAAGTTAGATTAAGTTGATGTGTCCTTAGAGTGCCCTTCTATTGATTTGGGAGTACTTTTATGCCGGCCTTCTCAAAGGAGCTAAGAGAAGCTGAGCAATTGGTGACTGAAAAAATGTGTACCGCACAATTATTTTGATGCTGTGATGTTTTTGTTAGACCAACCTATAAAACTCGTATTAAATAAATGTTCGTACATTAATACTTGGGAAATGGTAACGTCAATTTCTGATTTCAAGATGGCTGATAAGCAGTAATAGAACGAAACCAAAATTGTTAAAAATTCCCTTACAACATCCGCTACTATACTAAACTTTTGATTCCGATAGGATTTCCGATTCAGATTCCGCCAATCATTAAAATTCATTGTTTTTAATTACCGCTTTTTAGACAAATATTTATTGAGCGAAAAAAGTACATTTATTTACGTAAAAATTAGGTGAATAATTAACATATATGCTTATAAATAGAGTTGAGTATCCTATGTATTGAAAAATTTGTGTAAGAGTTTGAACAATAAAGGGATTTCTTTCACTTTTGAACTGTCACATTTAAGTCCTAATTTCAGAGCAAAAATTTGATTTTATTTTATTACATAATTTTGCTTGTAATTATAAAATTAAAAAGTAATATGATTGAATTAGCAATGCTTAAGAAGATATTAGAAATAAAAATTTGCTAGGAACTGAATCAAGGTAGAATTCCAAGTCCTAACGGACTAATTGGAAAGTTTGACAGTCAATAAAACTCAAATATTTAGTTTTTAAAAGAAGAATAAGGTAAATAAATTTACATTAAATTCTATTAGTATGCGTTATTTATATCGGTAGATTTTAGTTTGATAGTTAGGTATTTCTCTATTTATCATTAATCAAGAAATGGAGAGAATTGATAACAGAGAATTTCAAAGAATCGTTTTTGTAATCGAAATTTAGGTTAAAACTTCTCGGATCCCCACGTTTGTAAACATTAGTCGTTGAAGAATGATTAGCTTCCTACGAATTTTGTTTTACGACTTTCTTACTTTCCTTAAAAAATTCGAATGATCGATTAAACCTGAAAAATCGTGAAGATATAATCTGGGGAAAACGTATCATCACGATTGTATGGCCAATTCGGAGAATTCTGAATTATTTTCCTGAAAAATCTTTTCTTTCGAAAATATTCCTTCCGCAGAATATGGAACAGCGTTGGCGTATTAATTCCATATGAAGTTACAGATTATTTTTTTCTTCTTTAGCGTAAAATAATTCCTCGATTAAATGCTTGCAAACCAAATGCATAAGTGTGTTTAAGAAGGATGAATTTAGTGATCGGTAGGGATGAAATGTTGCAACTTAATTATCTGATGAAAACAATTCACACTTATAAGCCTCCGCATTATGGCCTTGATTATGAAATGAAACAATGACAATGTATTATGCAGATGAAAGAGTCTTTGTTGCTGAATGCGATAGAGATTCAGAGATAAATGAATTGTTATTTTAACTCGAAGGCGTTTTAAATATGGCGACAGGTTAACAGAAAAAACAGTTTCCGGTTCATATCAATCAAAGGTACTTCAATTATTAGTTCTGCGATTTATTCATTATCGTTCTCATGAGTAAATCATCTCATTTCCAGAAGTACATTTATTTAATACGTTTTCTTTAATTTCGTCCTTTAAGATTCGTTTTTACATGACACTTCTTTAACTTGCCAACTCAATTCTCAGCTCGAAAAGCAGTATGTTAAGAGAAATATCACTCTTACAAGAAGATGATAACCCTTCAGGTAACGATGAAAGTTGGACGGTTTAAAAATGAATACGTAACCTTTCAGTTCTCTGCCAAAGATATCTTTATCACATGCACTTGTTTTGCACATAAAATGAGGATAAATTGAAATTTTCAGAAATGGAAAACCATGAAAGGAAATAGGTTATCCATAATCCATGGATTAGGATAACCATTCCATCCAGGGAACTTAGTGAAGAATTCGCGTTCTTTGGCGTAAGAATAGAAATTGAGCACCGACGAAACCGGTTCATTCTCACACATTCACGTACGATATATTGAATTTAGCGATGAACGTATTTCATTCGGCATTTAATAAGTGAATCACTGTAAATATGAACATTCACCTTTTCCCAAATCTACTATACATCTAAAGTTTTAGATCGATTGCAACGTAAACGAAACGCAGGAATACTTAATTTTTGCAATAGATCCTCAAAATTTCCCATAATATACTCATTTTTTTCAATCATTTTCTTAAAGAAATCCTTTTCCGTCTTAAAAAACTGCTTTAGGTGAAAGTAACTTAGAGCAAAAAAGTCAATCTACCCTGAAGGTGATCCGCACCTACCTCGAATATCTCAGTTATTATGTGCTGAATCATTTCTGATAAATAGAATACAAATTTAAATTCTTCCTAACAATGCATCTTTTGTTCCATGAAAAAAATCAGGTAAATCAAACAGTCTATTTGAAGAGTTCACGATATGGATATTTCTAAGAACGATATTCTCCCTACAAATAAAATGTTTATTAGAACTTGGATGTAAAATTTTGCAATCCTGCAAAATCAATGATAAATGAAAATTATAGTTTACATTTGCTATTTTATAAATATGCATACGTCCGTTCTTTGAGAAAATTTATTGCCTCATTCGTCATCCAGCCTCATATTAAGCCTTATTCTTCCTCAAAAATATTTTGAAAGCCAGTGGAGAGTTCTTTAAGATCTAATCAGCTTTCGAGCACAGGAATCTACAGACTGGATACATTCTAAATTAATCGTTTAGCATCAGGTACATTCCTACCTCTTATACCTTACCTTAATTCGGAAAGAAACTTTTGCCTGTATCTTCCGTATGTCAGTCAAGACATGCACATAAAAAATTCCATAATATGACTATATGGTTACAAAAAGTTTTTTGCAATTTGAAAATATAAAATGCATCGGAATTCCGTAGTAGATTTGCTGAGGTAATCAAAAAATTCCTTCCTTCCGCTTACAATTTACTTTGTATTGCACCCAGTAGTTTCTCAAACGTTGGATGACTCATCCTCTCATGAAAAGAAATCATCATGTTTTTCTCATGGCCACCCTGGTCTGTCAAGCGTTCATGATGTATGTTCTGTACGTGATTCTGTTTTACTCAGACCTATAACGTTGGGCTGCTAAGAATTGGAGGACATACTCGGTACTGTTGACCCGGAACTATAGAAACAAACTCATTTTGAACTAAAATAACCAAGATTTCAAGTTGGAAGCGATTGGTTTCAGTTGAGATTTAATCAGCGGACTGCAGAGGTTAATTAAAGCATCCGCTTGGGGAGTGTGGCATCATCCAGGAAATATAATTGACGGCAGATCGGTCTACGAGTGTCCGTAATGAATGCTTGAAAGCACTGTAACTAAATAATGGGTCTCAGAATGATTTTTTTCGTCCATTATCTCCAAAATTCTGCAATAAGAAGACTTGATTACTTGGAGCAGCGATGGGGTTTGGGATTTCCCGACGTGTCATGTCTCAATGTGGAGTAATATTTGGGTCTATTAAGCTTCATGAGGGAATGCGGAACTGTCGTAATGATAACCTCTTCCAAGGATTTTATAGCAGTCATCAGGCAGCGATAAATCCTCGTACGATGACTCGATATATACGTAAAAGTAAAAGGGGAAGTTTGGACAAGTTTTTTCTCATTTATAGGGATCAACCTATAAGAATGATCTGAAACTGAAAACTGAACCCTTTTTTCATGTAGCCAATACCATTGCAATATGATAAATCATTGACTTGCGCCTTAAAATATTGCTATAGGTTGATTATTTGTTGATTGCTTTAGAAATAAGTCATGGGAATAGATAATTGTACTGAATCGGCAATGAAGGAACAGAAACGTTGTTACATTTTGTCAAGCGTTTCCACCTGATCAAAGGCCAAATTGTATCTTTTAAATAAATATTCTCTGAATATCACACATTTACTGCGGAAAAGTCCACTGTTAGACAGTGTTACTTGATCATTCCATTACCGCTCATTTAGTGGAATTACTATTTACTTTTTAACTAATAATATATTATAATGAATAATATATAATAAGTAATATATAATTATAATAGTATTTAGTTGTTTATTACATATATTATTATTTAGTTTATTGTAGGTACCTATTCTTATGCATTCGATTCATGACAGAAATGAAATTGCCTGAATCCTAAAACAGCGATGGTATTTTTTCTTTAATTCTAAAATCTTTCAAAATACCAAATTTCCGCTTGATTTGGTACACTCAGTTTTGTCCGAACTAAACGAATAAATAATATCTGGTAGCCACAACTGTTTCTATTTTCGATTGCTACTTTATTTCAAATTCAAGCTATATTTTTTGGGGAAACATGCAGAAATAATTTTTATTCAAGATTATCTGAGTACTAGATACTACTAGCGATAAGTCATTCTGATCTAGAAAAGGATCATAATGAGATGCCTGAATTTATCTGCGCAGTGCTCAGCTCAGAGATTGGTTCGAGCCGCAAATCTTCCACCATTAGCAACTAAATGCTCTGGAGAGGGAATGAAGCTTTCTATACTTGCTTGTCTCCCAAAGATCCATGTTCTGCCGCGTCTCATAATTTTCAATTATCTTTTGTCCTTCAATCTTTTATCCTTTTGTCCGTCGCCAGAATTATTTTCCCCAATCAATTCACTCTTATCTTCCATAACTGAACCTTTCCGTCCGTCACTTTTGTATGATTTTTGTTATTTCTACAATTTTATATTTTTTCTTCCTTATTAAACGTTTTAGTCAGTGTTGTGATTCAACGTAGTTGGCTATTACTTTCTATTTTTGAATCTGCTTAAATAAATACATACATAAAGATTAATAGGCAAAATAGATGCATATATTCACGTAGAGATATGTCCATGTTACAAACAAATAGAATATTATGATCTACTTCTGACCTGAATAAGGTAGCAGCAACCCTGGCGAAACGTCGCATCGACATTCATACGCCCAAAGCTGCGAAATCCCGAAAATCTACAAAGCCAAAGTCTTCATAGCAAATAGGATATTATATTTCTAATAATATTACAGTTATTTGAGGTGTAACTCAATTAATATTCCGAGAATCAATACTTCGTGCTCTAACCGACGAATACACCAAGATGGAGGACATTTCTCAGCTACCGGATACTAATAAAAGATCCCCCAATTCAAACTCCCCTCGATGCATCGTCTTCACGATCACGAATCTCACAATCACGCCCAATCCAGCCGACATTAAGGCCCAAAAATAAGGAATCTGCTGAATTTTCGGGAGGAGCCTTTTGCGTGGGAAACGGTCGGGAGTGTGAGGCTCGAGACAAGCGAACAGAATTATAAAAGCGACAGTGGTATTGAGGTGCAGAGGAGGAGGGTTTCGCCTCTTTTGGTCGTCCTTTTCTGCAAGCATCGTGACCGAGCGTCGCTGTCGGGGTAGGGCGATAGTTCGGTGTTGCTGAAGCCCTCCGCAGGGTGTGGGAAAAGGGGAGGCTGGTGGTCGAACACCACCGGGGGAAGGGGAGGCGAGGTCGGGGTATTTTAGGGAGGTTGTTGACAGTGCTCCCGTGGGGGAGAGGGCCCGAAAAGAGGTGGGAAGGAATCGCCCAAGGAGAGCGATCTGGTGCTCGCAAGAAGTACTCTGCCCAAAAGAAAGGGAGAGTATTCGCAGTGGTGTTTAATTGCGTGCCAAATTAGACCGGGTTTTTTTGCTTTCATACCCCCGGCCGAAAGGTAGCACTCAGGCGAATCCCAGCGGGAGTCGAAAATGACCATGGTTTACTTGATATAGGCGGGAATCTGACCCGCGACCCTTCGCATTGAGAAGCAGCTGCTTTATCAAGGTCGAGGTTAGACCAATAGTTTTCGAGCATGAGCAAGCCCCAGCTCACTCCCCATAATATAGACTAATCATGATTATTCAATGCTTCTGTTGTCTAAAAATTTTAGGTGTGTAATTATATGAAATTATCTGGCCTCCTGCGTTCAGTGGTTCCTCGTTTAAGATTTAGATTTGGAGTCATACCACGCGAGCCTTAAGTGGTGTATGGCAGGAGTTGAATTGACACCATCATTAATACCTAAATTGTTCTATTAGATTCTCTAATAGATTGAGGAAAATAACCAAAATTTCACTAACTTCGTCAAAATGAATTTGTCTAAAAAATGAGGATAGAAATTTGACAATGGTAATAGTCTAAATTGTGCCCTTAATG
Organism: Pachydiplax longipennis; assembly: GCA_036926295.1. Taxonomy (NCBI): domain Eukaryota; kingdom Metazoa; phylum Arthropoda; class Insecta; order Odonata; family Libellulidae; genus Pachydiplax; species Pachydiplax longipennis. The sequence goes on along the minus strand of JAVFKF010000001.1, from coordinate 15,139,898 downwards.
TAAGTGATTCGATTCTCATTAATTGACTTACATTGCCATATTTTTCTGAAAATTTTAACAGATATAATATCATGGAAGAAACTTTTGCTATTTTGTTTGAACTAACCGTTATGCTTTGAAAAAAGCCATCGAGATGATGGAAGCCCACCTTCTTGATGAAGGAAGGTTTTCCCGCCATTTTTCAGGATCGCAAACGAATGTTACCGCCCGCTCACACAAAGACTCGCAACTTGAAAGATCACCGAAATAAAAGGGATTCCATCAATTTTCGCTCGTAGAGAATTTATACATGAGTTTAGGGCAAAGTTTATAGATCTATATTTACTCGCTGGTATCGATCTAATTTAATCGAGAGAATTAATGAAAAAAAAAATTATAGAGTTGCATAATTTTAAAATATTCCCACCCTTCGATCCAATTTATTTTACAAATATTATTAATTTAAGACGATTCTATAGATTCATACATTTTTGGTGGAAAATTTGCAATATTACATTAGAGTTGAGGTTTGTTCTTTGTTTGAACTATCAAATTACTCATATTACCGCTGAGGAATACGATTCGTAATTTCTAGAATTAAAAAAGAGAATGAGAGGAAGTATGAAAGCCTTTGAAGCGAAAAATTTACGAAAGTCTAGGGGAGTATTGAGGAGATATTGTGATTAAACAAAATAATTCCGAGGTTAATCTTTAAGATACTATAGTGAGCAGTAAATCATGTGTTTCTGAAATGCGTTCTTAATATCTCTCCGAAAATGCCTGAAATTACATCAAAAACAGAAAAATCAGGGAGAAAAGTTTGAAGTAAATTTTCGATTGAGATTTTTGGAAAGATAGATCGAGTCTCGGGTGGATAAAAATTCTAACTGAAAGAAGGCGATGGATTTGAATCTCTTGATCACGATGTCCTTCTACGAAGGCAGGAAATGCTTGGGTAATCTCAAACTCTTCAAATAAGAACGAACGCTTTCGAATTTAAGTCCAAAAATAAGGCGGACACCGCTCTACAATTGCTTTCGTTTGACCAATCAGAATCCTCAAGAGTGAACGTCGAAACCGGATGGGATCAAATTATCGCAATCCTTTTTTCATGGCTTGTTATCCGAAGGAGTGAGTTTTGAATGGTACCTTCTTGCTCCAAGTCACATAAATTATACCGATAATTGATTATTTTCATTACTTATGGAAACGCGCAACTCGTTTCGTTGGACCGAACGGGAAAATCGTTAAAGAAAGAAAAAGTAAACCTCGACAGCAGTTGTCAGCAGGTTTGATCATGGGGGGGCGTACAGAAAGTCCGCATTAAATAATGCGATTGGCTAATTTCGATCGTATTCGACTTATTTCAACAAGCCCGTAAATCAACACTGGTACCCAGTTTGATAACATTATAATTGGTCCATCGAGTGGAAATACATATTTTTATGAATATATATGTTGTAACATTTGTAGCTTCCTTCGTTACTTTGAATTACGTTTATGAACCCCATACTAAATTAAGGCCAAAAATAGCCATCCAGTTCCCAGACGCGTCTACGGACCATTCATCCTTTCCTCTCCCATACTTATCTCGAATTTTATCTTCGGCTACATCAGCAAGTCTGTTTCCGGTTCGTATTTTTCGCTATCTGTTTTTATCCTTACGTTTGAATCATTCACACTCAGTCGGTATATAGATAATTTGACATAATAAATTATTTGAAACGAAATCCATCTAGCATACTCCTCTGGGAAACTTTTCTCAGTCCCTCATTCAGCCGATGCAGATTTTCATCGCCCTACTAATCTATATTCGCAACGACCCACATTTTAGAATAGCCCATCCTATTAAAGGGCATGGATGTTATCTTCACAGGAATAAAACATTCTGGCAAAGAACGAGATTAGCATTTCTCCATTTGGTGATTCATAATTTGGTGAATTTTCTCCATGTAGTAATTACAAGAATCAATAGAGTTCCACGAAATAGATAAGTCTGAAAGTAGGTGATAATTAAACTAATGTTTATACTCTCTAAATAATCACGTAAGTGTAGAATAATATAAGATACTTGAGTTACCTCGATATTGTATCACTCATGTTACATTCTTTATCATATAAGAGTTGATGAATCAGCGAAGTTTTATTATTAATGTAACATCTGTAAAACGTGACTATACAGCTTTAAACAGGAATCGATAAGAAATTTGTAAGGCTAATCTATTAGCGATTACGATTTGTACTGCTGATACATTACGTTCAAATTTCTCAGGGTAATATTTTCTACTAGAGTCACATAAATACCCCGCGAGCCTTCGATTAAGTATTGGAGGGAGTTATAGGCATTATTATTATAGTCATATTCTTCTTCTTCCTCTGGCGCTACAGTCCTCCGTGGACCTTGGCCTCCTTCACGACTGACTCTTCTCCAGGCGTTTCTATCAGTAGCAACGGTCCTCCAGTTCCTGACTCCCATTTTCCTCAGATCTTCTATCACTCCATCATTCCATCTTTTACGAGGCCTGCCTCTTGGTCTTCCCTCTGTGGGTCTCCAGTCATCGATTTTCTTAACGGATCATATCAATCATTATTTAAGCGAAAATGACTTTTTCACTAGAAAATATTACCTAAGGTTTTTTCTTAAGATTTCTTTTAATGCCCCATGTGGAATCAAAACTTCTTTGATGTACGCATTATTTTTGCTTTCTTCAAGTAGAGAAGTTTAATCTTGAGACTGAATTCAAATGCTAGCTTTCATCAACAAAAATGTACATTTTCTATACTTTTAAATAAAACGCTTTTTTAAAACGATCGTTAGAAACTATTCGAATCTTTCATTTCTCAGATCGAAAGGTATGATATGAAAAGGGAAAAGTAAAACATGGCATGAAAACTATAGAAATACTCGGCATGTATACTGTCATCCCTGAAAAGTCAACATTTTTCATTTCACTCTTAACATTTTAATTATATATTAATTCTGTCTGCTTCTCATACAAGATATTATTTATGGCAGTGCACCCGGGCTAAGAATATCTAAGGGCTTCCGTTCGGAGAGGCATAATTTTAATCCATGGCAAATGGAGAGGCATTTCAGTATAAGTATCGAAGACTACTGCAAGGATTATAAACGTTTCCTTCGTCTTCAATTCTTTTCTTTGTTATTTTCAAATAACATTTGTCAATCATACACTCTCATGAATATCTGCCCAATTAATCGATCCGTTAGCTTTGCATTCGCAATCTATTTTAGTGATATCCATCGCCTTTCTCTGTATTCCAATCGCGAGCCGAGGATTCAACCTTCAAAAGTATCATTTCATTAGACTTTGGGCAATTACATAGAGCGCAATAAAGTTACGAGGACTGAAATTCGAATCGAGAAATTTTAGAGAAACAACTTCCGCTCAATTAGTGAGCCTCAGATCGATGCTCAAGGACCGGAAACTCCGTTTTTATTCCTTTCGAAAAGAATTATTCAAGTGTTCAAAAGCGTGGGTAAAAAGAGCGAAATTCCTTCCGCTCGAAACTTCGCTCATCACGAATCATTTTCGAGAGACTCGAAAGGTTACTGGGTACGATACGTTCCCAAACGTAAATCTTTATTTGGCAACCTCGTTAACGGTGATATAACTAGTTCTATATATTGTTCCGAAATTTTTCAGAAAAAAAATCTGCTCTATCGACATAATGCGAAGATGAGAAAGAGTAATATGTATAATTATCAAAAGGTACGAAAGATATTGAAGGCGTTTTAAATAGCGAAAAATGTCGATCATTTCCAATTGTTTTCTTTAAAAATCTACATACTATGATGATAGAAATATAAGAATTCGTTCACCTTCACATAAAACGATTATTAAAGTAAAATTATTCCATAACAGTCCGTAGAAGTGTGCGGAGGTTCATCTCCATTATTACGATGGCCTTTCTTAAAACAATGCCTTCTCACATTGAATATATTGCTTTGTGTGAGGACATGAGAACATCCATTTCTTTTATTCACACTGTCCTGACGAATTACGCAAGTAACAAAAAAGATAGAGAGGTATAGAAAGCAAAGGAATTGTTTTACTTAATCTGATAGGGATTAGCATGAGTTATGTATGCATTCTACGTTTGATGAAAATTACTTCGAACAAAAAGGCACCATTTTTGCTTGTCTTTAGATACCTCAATTAGAATCTATTTGTATCTATATGAATATAATCTTCGAAGAGTAATCATTCTGTCCATTTTATCAGTTAGTTTGAAAAAGTTATTGTAAAATAATGTAGATTAATCAAAGAGCAAGCTAATAATACTCATAAAGTATTGCGTGATATCTTCTGTCATTTAAAACATGATCATTATAATAACACTATTTTACAGTAGTACAAATATATTTCCATTTGTTTACTATATTCATATTTGTAATAAATTCGTCATTGTACTGAGTTCCTCACTGAGTGTAACCTCTGGGAAATATTTCCATTGGCGCAGATTATGTCATTTTTAAGCTTAGGGAGATACTGACTGCATCTTAGCTCATCTCCAAAAGAGTAGAGGTTAATTATGCGTGACTACTTCAGACCACACCAGACGTGACTCTTGGAAGTCGCTTTCATGTTGCCAGACCTGCTGTGGTTTCTCTGCTACCAAAATCGGCATTTTTGGTGGTCGATGCTGCCACGAAAGAGAAGCATTAGTGCAACGGATAGGATCGACTTTTTTTCTGAATTTCAGAAGGTCCTGCTTTTATTCGGTCTCATGGTATACCACGGCTGACATGTGAACGATTTGAAGTCCAAAATATGCTAGCCAGCGGGTAGTTGAGTTGGAATAGTTTCCCTTGTAATATCCGAAAGCTATTACACTATTCTACTATTAAAGGGCTACCTTCTCTTACAAGAAATATTGAGGCAACAAGTGTCTCATAATTTACTTTTGAAGTTCTTTCACATTTTCTGCCATTTTTTGGTGTCCCTCGAATAAGAAAGTAAAGCTGGTTACATTAAGCTGATAATGATATCGATGGATATAATATCCTTTTCATTACTAATATGAGCTTTAAAGGAATTCACGCGATCAGAAGATCATATAGGCCGTTCTGATACCGCAAGAATGATTAGAGAAATAGATGATAAAACCAGTCGATTCAAGAATTCATTTTTTCCGGGAACGATACGCGAAAATAATCGATTATGAAAACAGAGTCATGCTGCTTGCACCCCCTGCCACACGCCGAAAAGCGGCTTGCAGGGTACGTATGTAGAAGTGTAAATGTAGATGAGCAGCTGCATAACATTTAACGATTCAACATGATAGACAGTCACTTCTTTTATTTTCATTACTTTTTTCAAAAATTTCTTTCGTTCCTAATTTTTCCACCATTTTAAGATAATATTGGTCAAGAAATAAGTGAGGTAAGTGGTTTGTTTTCCGTATTTTAATTCATTTCTAGTTTCAAATTAAAAATGCCGAGGTATTATTTGGCATAAACTTTGGTATGCAGTGAATTCTCTTAGCTTTAGCCTGGCTGTAATCAATCAGATATGCGAAACCGCAGCTGGTTTGTATGAAACCTATTTGCGCAAACACGGCAGCGGTTTCCCTCTTACCTCTTATTTTTTAAAAGTGTGATTGCGTAATTGGATCTAGAAAAGTCTCAGGTTTTTCAACACGCTCGTCTGAATAAATCTTGTATGTATGGACTTAAACAGGATTCCCTTATCTTTTTCTTTCGTTGCCGACCAATTGGTACTGCTATTTTTGAATTAGAGATGAAGTATTTTTATGTCTGAGGAAGATCTTTGAAATTTGATTTATAAAAAAATAAGACAAAAGGATTTTTCAGCGTTACTTTTGCATATTTTTCAAGAAGTATTATTCCAGAGAAGTTGCACGTAAATGCGATCTTAATTCTATTTAATAATTCTATTTGGCCCAATTTTCTGTCAAACAAGATGAGCATCTGGGTGGTGTCCAATGCTTTTAAGGTTTTAAATTTTGTCCAGTAATTCCTGGAGCGCCCACTTCCTTTGGGAGATTTCAAAGCATACAGCTTTAGTTCTCACACTTTAAATTACGGTGTTATTCGTTAGGAATTGAGACGTGGAATTAAATACTTCACTTTCTCATCAAGATCAGAAAAATTATAATTTCTTCATTTACTCTATTCTTTGCTAATCATGGTAAAACTTTGTAATATTAGCGCTTATCGCAGATATGTTTCCGTCCAAATATCGGAGAATTACAGGTCTAACATTATTTCCATCTAAACCTTATAATACACACTTAATTGTATTCGTTTTTCCTACTTTTTCAAGATGTGATGTTGCTCAACTCTCATCGGTCAGCTTCAGACAATCTACAAGATTTTAACGCTTTTGTTTTGATTCTAATCCCATGTATTCGATAAAAAGGTGCCGGAAATTAAACAAAGAGGAAATTATTGACCCTTGCCTTCATTGTTTCGATGGTGCATTTCCAATGTAACGATCTAATGCTTTTCGTTATGTCATTAGAGTATCCTATGAAATTTGAAGTGTGGAATGTCCTAAGTAAAAACGGAAATGAAAAAATTCAGCAACTTCGGCACTCGAACCCGGATCTTCCACTTTCCGGGCGGGTGCTTCAGCTAATTTTTTCCTGCCCACTTTTCTTCTGGCCCTTCTCCCCGCCTTTACATACAAAGTTACCTTCCACCCTTTATCAAATTTATGTGATTGGAAAATTATTGCTTTTATGAGACATCGATCGGTGTCATACCCAGCTACTGCCTCCTAAGAATCTCTTTCCTTTATTAGATATAATGACCGTACGCGGATGATTCTCCACATTCTTTATCACTCCCCATCTCAGAAAAGGACAAATCCGAATCAACCCCTTCGGCGCGCCGTAATTTTCTCAACTGCCTTCTCACTTTGACGTTTTTATCATCGCGATTTTTTGCCGCATTACCGAAATTTTCTCGAGCCTCGCAACATCTTACTTTCCCCCTCCTTTTATCAAATAGATCTCTCCTTTTCGGTTTTCGTTTAATTCGCGCGGAGGGCCATTCCGCAGCCGGGTTTTTGCGCCCTCGGTGAGGAGATGGGGGGACGGAGAAAAAACCGACTGGATTTCGAATGAGGCGGGAATCTTACGAGAGGGGGGTATTTCTGAAGAGACTCGAGGCTAATTTGAGAATGCCTCCGCAGGGTCCTTGGAAGAGGATGTTGCTTAACATTGGCAAGGGTGTGGTCTGAGGGGGCGGGGGAGGAAGAGGGGAGGAAGACGGTCTCATTGTTCTGCTGCCGATTTCTACCTGAAGTGAGTAACCGGGGGGCGCAGGGGAAGAGGAAGCCCCTGGAGATCCGCGCGGTGTGTTCTTCCTAACCAATCCTCGCGCAGTGTTATCCAAAACGAAAAATGGGGTTGCGTAGAAACGTTTCGGAAGCCGAATGAGCAATAACCTCCGGCGTTATTGGGGTTTTGCGAGGAGTTGAATTGGCAATAAAAGTGGTAAAGAAGGGGATGTGCAGATGCTGAAAATACGAAAATAGAATCTTTCTTGTCTCCGAAATCGATGCTCGATGCCAAAATGCGTTTTTTTTCCTTCGTTTTATATTGGAGGGTTCCCGACTGGTACGCCGCTACCGGTTGCAAAAGGTGCCCAATCTCTATGATTCACCGGCTGCCGGATTTTTACTGTCATTACGATTTTCTACCGTGCACCGCTTGTTAGCGTTTTTATCCGTTCTTACCCAACCAGTGTTTGTCTCAAGTATTATATCATATCCAGTTCCTGTTGCAGATGGACGCAAGCAAACTTCCCGGGAAGCCAAATTCACGGGTGGTCTGACGGTCTTTTTTCTGCAATGTGAATTCTGGAATGTATTTCAACAAATTTGAGCTAAACTTCCGCGAATTTATTGCATTTTCGTTCGAAATGCGATCTGCGGAACAAATGTGGCCCGTCGCATTATTCCGGCTGGCCCATGAAGGTTTTCGTAGTGTAAATCATAAATAATCGTTAGAATGTAAGAAATTTTCATTTTGCACCGTTGCTATACTGGGCTCCGTAGAATTATTCAAATCAAAGAAATAGTTTACGAAGTATACAGAATGATGTAGAATGATTAAAGTATTATCGAAAAATAGTATATTATGCTCTTGATACTCCATCTTACTTATGTGAATCCTTCAGATTTCCTTTATATGTACACCCCAAATACTGAGGTTTGATTGATCCAAGGCTACTTAGCCCGCTTTCTTGTTGATACTTGCCTGAAATAAATTTCCTGTCATGCCGTTCTTCCTAAATTACTTGCCCGTTTAAGATAGCTTTCTTATGAATAACGCGTCACTTCCAAATTCTTTCACTGTAATAGAGTTGTGTGTCTTCGGTGAGCTCTTCGGATACTCTCGTACTGCTCAAATTCCCTTTCTCTGAAATGTAAATGCAATAGTATGCAAAATACTCTGAAAACGACATTTCATACCATTGCATTACCTTGAAATTTACGGTAGATATTTTATCCTTTTCTTGCAAATCTCTTCCGTCGACGATAAATGTTTTTGAGGTCTTTATTCAGATCGTGATAAACTATGTTTACAAAGATAAAATCCTCGTGAGGAAAAATATTTTTGAGAAAGTTCGGCTCCAAATAAATTGCCAAATATTATCACTTGTGAGAGTGTAGTTCTGCTTGCAATATTTTACTAAATGCCTGTTCAAAAAATTCTATAGCTTTTATGCATTACTTCCCGTGAATGGCCGAATGTTCACAAGACAGCGAGTGTAATACGTAAAAATTGCATGGAGAAAAACGCTTTTAAAATTTTGGAGATTTTATTTTTAATTTAAGTTTAATGATTTCGCAAGTGAAAGTAAATAATATACAAAAAATTATGCAGTATGTAATTTATTAAATCTTCAAAAAGTGAATAATTTCTATTGCTGTATGTTATTTATTTCTCGGAAGTTAGAGAATGAGCATGAATAACAGAGTAAACGGCGCGAAAATTTGCAAACGTTCGGTCTTAGCGTATGACCACTCTTGTTAGCCAATAGTCAATTGTCTCCACCATAGACATACAAATTTAAACGGAGGAGACGAAACATCGCGGTATCCTTGGTCTGATCTCTTCACGATTTCTGACTCATCACCATAGGAGACGGACAACATTCTCCTTGAAAGAATCTGAATAATTAAAAACCCTATGGCTCGCGTCCATCAAAAGAATAACCGAATTATTTTTAGCTCCCGACTCCAGATTTCCCGTTTCCCAAGGCTAAGAAAGTCTTGATTTTCCTACAATGGTAATACCAGTTTCCTCACGAATCCCATTGTCGATTGTGAATTCAATAATTTTTCCCGAAGAGAAGATGTTCACACCCGAGTCGTCCGTCTCGTACGCACGGACACTCCAGAAGCCAATATTCTCAAGGACAGACAACTATCAATTGCCTTTCCCTTTCTTTTTTAAGTGTTTTTTCTCTTTCGTTTTTATTGTCCCTTTGGGATAGAAGGCAGCTAGACTCCTTCCGGGAGAGACAAGTGCACCCGGCGGTCGTCCTTCTCCCTCCGAAACCATTCCCTTTCTACAAAAGAAGTCACCTTCTCCAACTCCCGGGTTTATTTTATTGTTCCGAGGTTTTTTTGGACTTGCTTAGCATCTTTTTGACAAGGACGGTAGCCGACTGAGATTTTTGCCAAGATTTTCGCAGGGTCGTTAAAAGGACGAGCCACCCGCACCCTCAGTGGCCTAAAAAGGGATTTAAGTGACGACTACTTCACTTTTATTCCAGACCGATGCCACAGCTGTCGTATCTGACTGATCCTCATCGGGCTACCGACAAAAACCCTGGGAATATACCCTCGCAGCCCTTAGAGAGAATTTACATCGAACGCATCCCCACCTACGATATTGTCGGCTTTTGAAAGCATGCCTCCCGGTGGGCAGGTCACGCTTTGGGATAAACAAATTTCTAAGCGTCTAATCCTCACGCGTGGGGCTGAATATCCTGTTAAAAGGTCAAAGGAGTTCTCAAGCGTAGAAAAAGTTTGTGTTCGAAGCTACGCTATTATTAATGGTAAATTAGGTAGAGTTTATGAAGATGCGTCGTTAACGAGTCGAGGAAATTGTTACATCGCGGCTGTGTATTAATGAGGTTCGTCGCGAATTGTGATGCATTATGGCTTCATTTCTGCATTGATGTTACTACTTACTATTCATGCTTATCTCGTGTATGCATATATTCTCCGATTTATCACATCTTTTTATTTTCTGTAGTGGATGACTTATAGCATTCATTATTAAATAAAGGTAAACATTTATATGCAAGTTTTTACATTCTCGATGTCGGTTTAATGTATGTTTTGATTTCAACGTTGGTGATTTCATGACTTTCATATTTAAGATCCAACCACAAAATTTTCCTTGTACATAATTATTCACATATTCTTCAGACAAAGTATACAATAATTCAGTTAATTTTTTCTTTCGAGCTCTACATTGCTATTTCAATTTTTTATACACTTTTCCGTCTAGATCAAACACAGCTATATCATTCATTGATTTCAGAAATTTATCTTCTCAAAAACCTCACGATGTGCCGTAAGTCTCGCGCAATTGCTATAGCTGTGATTCTTTATTGCAAGGGACCAATAGAGCGGAAAAGATGTTTATCATAATAGAAATTTATGAAGGAATGCAACATGAAGAATATATGTCACCATTACTGATATATATTACGTGAAATAACAACTCGAATCCTTGGACGATTCAAACTAAACCATTTGATCGCCCCATTCAAGCGAAGAATATTTTAAATAACGAAACCTACGTATCGCCTTTCGTATCGTCTCTGAGAGGCGATACGAAAGTTAAAATCATAATTCTATCGTTATAATTTTTCTTAATTATATTGTAATTTAGTATATGTCGAAATGTTCGTTTTAAATTTGATCTCTAGTATGTTATCATAATTTGGTTGTACGTTGCATAAGAAAAGGAATAGGAACGCGACTTTTAAGGAATTAGTGGTTTAAAAACGCTCCTTTAGCCGTATGTCGGCGTTCAAACCTGCGTAGAGACCAGGGTCAAGAAACAAAGGGAAGTTCAGGATTACCGGTCTAAAGTTGTGTCTTATGTTATGAAAATTCTTTTTTTATGTTATGAACGTTCCACACCCCATTCTTTCTTTCTTCTTTTTTCATAAATGTTTATAAACATGCTATGTTAGGAATTGAGGACACACTCGGCCCAACCTCGTCGTATAAAATGTCATTCCATTCTAACTCTTAATGAGATCTGTTAAATAGATCAAATTGATAATATGTACCAACGTGGATAGATAAAGTGAATATCTTGAAATATCGATATTTGGCGTTAAATCGTGACAAGAAATTGCAGAAATGAAAAATATTCCTACTTTTCCGCAAGGGCGCTACCAGTTTCGTAATCGTAATTACATCTTCAGGCAAACAGAGAGAATTTTCTCAGAGAAATGTCACATAGAAAAATGTACCCGGAGATGTTAATTACTTACGAAACCAGTATCTAATTAAAACCCCCATAGAAAATTACGAAGTTTTTTTCATTTCTGCAAAAGAATCTCTCGCAGATGATCACAGTCTAATTTTAGCTCTCAACCCATGTTGTCGATGAAGCTTGATTTAAATCCTAACTTCTGAGTATATGTTCTAACATCACTTCGTTTCCTACCGGACTTTTCCCTCGAATTATAGCTCCTTGATTATAGAAAACCTTCACGTATGTCTACCATTCTTTAGCGTGTCCAACCATAATTAGCGAAGCGAAACCAATACCCAGTCGTACGCGCAATAGATCAGACGGTTACCAGAGACCGGTTAAAATCATGTTTATATTAAGCAAATACCAACGGACACTGCGGAGAAATAGCCACTAGTGAAGAGTTACTTGATAACTTACACCATCTTCTCTGTTCATTTTTCACTCGGGAATGACACGCGATAAGAGCTGCAGACCTCTTAATTCCCTCGACGCGTTGAAACAAATGGCTATAGTTTAATGGACTGCCAAAGGTAAGGAGATTTACGAGAGTCGTCTGCCTCTTAAAAAGATTAATTGCGAATAATATATCACTAAGTTGACTCGGTTCGCGGAGGAATCGGTGGCTGAAATACGCTGGAGATCATAGGGAAGCGTGATAAATATTTGCTGCCGACGCGCGATTTCTGTAATAATATAAGACAAAAACAAGGAAAAATAAGCTATTAAGGCATAAATTTCCCTCTAGCCGATGTTTGTTCTTTTTCGCTTCGAAGATTCCGAGGTCGCATGATCCATGTATAGATTAAGGTTGGAACACCCTTGGAGTCACTCAGAGGTTTAGAGTTACTCGCTCGCTAACGCATTCTCAGGATTTTTTTAAACGTTTGTCGTGGGGATATTTATGTTTAATAATACGATAGCTTGGGAATCGCAGTGGTGAAGCACGCCGCGAGGGTTCGCGGGAATACTCGATGGAAGAGCTAAGGGTGAGAGGAAGGGAGATGGTCCAGCTGTAAGATATCGAGAAGGAATTGGAATTCGTAAAGGATGCCTACGAAGGAAAATATATATAATAAAGTCGACGAAGGATAAATTATAGTTTTATACGCGTTGGAGAATAACGACGTGTCATCGTCCACAATATTTCTATTTAGAGCTTAGATTAGATTATCCCCCTATGGTCTTAATCAACGGGGCAATTGTGAATGTTTATGATTCCATTCCTTCCGTTGATCCCGTATTCATATTCTGTAATTATGTGTTTATTCTTCCGTAGTGATTGTGGAGGAAGAAATATTGCGTACTTTGAGTTCGATGATATACTGGGAGAGATGCGTAATTATATTTTTAGATCGATTCAAGTTTTAACAGATATATTTACATACTAACCCTACGAGCCACCAAAGGCGTGTGGCAGGGGGTGAAAAACATCGAAATTCCTATCTAACTTTATCTACTATAATATTCTCTAATGCTATGCTGAGAAAACAATCAGAATTTGTCATCTGTTCTCGTGATTATTCTCTGGTGAGTTTTTTGTGGATTCAAAATTGTCTAGAATATTCATTTGTGAAAAGATAAAATTTTGTTGCCAGTCACACATCGAATTGTATATTATTTACAAAAATAATATTCCCTTGCCCTATTAATGAATGAGAACTGTCTTATGCAGAATCGAATCACAAATTCTCAGACCCGTGGCCCTTTTCCGTCTTTTTCGAGAAATTCAAAAATTTTCGTACACTTTTAAAATATCTTTCCGACTGAGACGTGACGCATTTTTCTATTAGAGAATATTTGGTGAATTAAATTTTGGGTTTGAAACATTTCCCAAATCGGTTATTACAAAAGAAATTGTCTGGAATTTAACAGCCGTAGATGTTATATAGGAGGAATCGCAATTAAATTGTTTTAAATGCCCTTTGGGCTCTTTTTTGTAAGTTCGCATGTATTTTTCGCTGATTTTTTATAGTTTCCATCCGTCATATATCTGATTTAAAGAATTTAGTCCTGGTAAATTTTATTACTTTTTATTGTGTAGTTAGATGCTCAGATGGAAAGTAGGGCTGAATTGAGTATTAATTAACAAAGAAGGCACAATTCCTGTACAGGGAAAGATTAACCGAGAACCTTAAGATATAAAGGAAAAGAGTTATAAAAGGACCGGTGAGCTCCTTCTCGTTCTCCAGCTTTAAAAACACTTGTGATGATTATGAAAGGTTATCAGTGTTTTATGGTTATTTTGGGTAATTTGAACTAAAAGTTATGGTGAGCCAATTATATATATATATCAATAATAGTCGTTACTGTGGAATAAATCCATTCGCACGATGTTCGTTTATGAAGAATTTTGTATATACAGATACCTTTCATGGCTAATGTCCGCAGAAGATCATAAAGTGAGGTATCTCTTGGAACCTCATTGTAATGCATAATGATGCCAAGAAAACTTCGATGTGCTGGAAAACATTTTCTTGACAAGTGGGTGGATGTAGGGTTATGTACTGTGGTGACTTTGCAGACCCCACGACCGCAGAATTAGCCGCGAATGCCTATCCTCTGCAAATCCCCTGCAAGTCCATGCACTGCGCAGTATACCATTGGAGAGAAGGATGGGAAAAATCTGTTAAATACTCATCAGAAGCCAAAATTACACAATAAAAACTTCTAATAATTTATTTAAGGAATGAGTACGCGTAGAGGTTTCGAAGACGATCGATATGAAGTTTTGAAATTGATTAAAATTAAGAATAATTTCACAATGATCATTTCTTTACTTGCCGTACATTCTATCAATCCACCGAGGTCTGGAAATACTATTCACCTCCGTATGTCTAACTTACACCAAAAGATACATTTTATTAATTAATTTTATTAATTAATATCAACATATTTGTTGATATTTCAACGTGATCATCCCGAATAAATAAATTTTAAAATTACCATCAATTTCACGTCATAGGTACTTTTTTAGAAACCCCATGTATGAAATTTATTTAAATGTAAATGTACTTTGATTGCAACCTTGGACAGGTAGATCTCTTGATTTAGCTCTACAGGTAGATACGAGGGCTGTTCAAAAAGTTCCCGAACTTTATTTATTACAGCACAAATATTTCACTTACAAATTATTGCACCGAGTCTCCTTAAAAGTACTCCCCACCCCAACGTATACACTTATCCAAATGGTATTTCCACTATTTAAAACAGTCTTGGGACGCTTCTTTCGGACTGTTCATAAGCTCCTCCGTCGAATTTTTCTTTATTTCTCGAATGGTGGCAAATCTTTTTCCTTTGAGCGGGGTTTTTAGCTTAGGAAATAGGAAAATGTCACATGGAGCCAGGGTTGGTGAATAGGGTGGTTAGAGAAGCACAGTGGTCTTGTTTTTGGCTAAAAAGTCACGAGTTGCTCGTGTTGCTCCTGGTCTGCTGTCATCAGCCGAGGCACGAATTTGGGCATGACTCGATGCATCCTCAATTTTTTTAGTTAGGATTTCGTAGCAGAACCAGTCGGGATGCCACGCTCTTCTGCAAGCTCCCTGACAGTCAAACGTCAATTTGCACGAACGAGATCGTTCACTTTTTCGATGTGGGGGTCATCTGTGGACGTTGATGGTCTTCCGGAACGCTCGTCGTCTTCCACTGATTACCGCCAGTCTTTGAACCGTATAAACCACTCATAACACGCGGTACGTTTCATAGCATACTCACCAATAGCCTTGGTAATCAACTCAAAAGTTTCCGTGAAAGATGTGCCCAGTTTCACGCAGAATTTTACAGAAGAACGCTGCTCCTTCAAAGAGCTCATTTCCGCGGACCCGATTTTTCGCCGCACTCTACGATCATCTGTTCACATAAACATCCGTAACTAATGAACAAATCAAGATATCGACAAAGTGATTGAAGGTGGTTATTTGGGAAGCTTTTGCGGATATAACGCCTACAAGCAGATTAAAAAATAACCAACTGGAGGCACACAATAAAAAAAGTTCGGGAACTTTTTGAACAGACCTCGTATTATTCATATTTTTATTTAAAATACCGTTCTTCGTAATAGGCATGTTTCATGTATGATTAGCTTACTTGATATTGTATGTATTTGTTAGAGTACAACAGTCCAATATTTTGTTATCGTTACGACTCCCCATTATCATCCATCCATTAGAATTGCTACCTGTCTGGGTTTCAGCCAGTTAGTTCAGGTATTCAAAAGTTTGTCTGGATTCCAGACTCCAGGATCACCTTGCCCATATAACGGGCTGATTTTATTTACATAATGATACAATTAACTGCAATAGTATTAACAATTCTCCTCCCTTCTATCTTTCCTCGTCCTTATGAAACATTCTTCTGGAGCTGACGTGATTTGTTCTATAAATGTCTCAGAAATTACTGAACTCATGCATTAATAGTACAGGAATCTGTTCTGAGGAAGGTGGAAGGCTTGGCATTTTTTTTATTCCAGCATCTGTATCATACTGATGCGGGTATCAGGAGGCGTTTGTTCGAGGTTTACGTCTATCCGATCTCATGCTATTTCCATATAATGTACATTTGGCTCTCGTACTTTACTTACAACCTTGAGGCTTATTAAATTCCGATGCTGTTTTTATGTGCACGGAATGTCCCTTAATGACGTGTTCTCACTTAGGTCATATCTCAAAATTTGATTTTATGTTAGTCCATTGGGTGAGTATCAATCATTTACCGAACCCTTTGGCAAAATTGCTTCCTCTCCGCAGATTATCATGCGTAGCCTTCTAAATTTTATTGCTATCTGTGGTTTATTATATAATATACAAGTCTACATTTATTTATAGCCCATATTTACGTCAACCTATGACGTAAAAGAGTAAATATGATTGGGTATAGAAAGATAAGGTAAAAATTGGCCAGCGTAAACAGGTTGGTCAATTTCGATCTTATCGAGCAAGAAACTCGAAATCAAAGGAAAGAAGCGCGTTTTGACGCATTAGAAGTTGCTTAGGCAAGAGGCTGGCCCAGCTGGTAGATGAAATATTATTAAGTCCTTATAGTAGTTTAATAATTTCAATTTAATGATAGGGTCCTGTCTTAGAAGCTACCCTCTAAATCAGTGTCCCTCGACTATTTTGGCCCAAGGGGTCCTTCATCATGCTTTCTTACCGTGTGAAGCCCTATACGCTTCTCACTTTTCATATGGTATTAGTATTTGGTTGCACATTTTAGCTTTTAGTTCTCGATCGATTGAAGTTTCGAGTGAATTTCTAATTAAAGTCAACATAAATTTAAATAAAAGTCAATAAATTGGTCAAATCCGGTGAACATTGTTGCATCAAGATACTGAAAAGTAAATCCTGTGGTCACATCTTTATTTCCTGAAGTAGGTAGCTGTAGGTATGTTTATATTACTATACCATTGATCAGATCATGGAGGTTCCACAGAAAGTTAAATACCAATCACTTCCGTAATGACAGCCTAATTTATGTTAAGCAAAGCCGAAAATTAAAGTCAGTCAGAAAATTAAAGACGAATTCGAATGCAGACGAAAATGTGTTCGCTGACCCTGTTCTATGAAGCGATACATTCATCTTATTCTAAAATAAATTCTTCTTATTCTCTATTAATTTCAAACCACCGTTTTATTAGAGTTTATTGATATGATTTCTTTCAATTAACGATAGGATGTATGGAATAGGAGACTTCATAGTCTCAATTCGCAAAAAGTAAAGAGACAACATATTTATTTATTTATAAGTGTGAACTTCCACCACTAGAAAGAAGTAAGCCTCATAGACAGGACGGTTACCCGGGGTCCCGAGGATGGAGAGGCGCATACATTTTGTCCAGCTTATTAAATTAATTCTAATCACTATATGAAATTCATCTCGAAAACATAAGCAAGACTTTAAATAATGGTCTTTGAATTATAACTTAGTGAAATTAGCTCCTTCATGACACCAGAGGTGGGCCGCCAGAGGTGTACTGACACCGGGGTGTCAGTACACCTCTGGCGGCCCTGAAGCATTATTCCTCTCTTTTAGTTCTAGTTAGCTATGGTAGCTATTTAGCTATGGATCTACATCTACATATTCTGCAAGCCGGCTTTCAGCGTGTGGCAGGAGGTGTAAATACCGAAGAATTGAGTAATAATTTTAGCTTGTTATTATCGCGTATCGTTTGCGGAAAGAATGAGGCCTTAAAACGCCTTGTTTTAGCATCTATTTCTCTTATTTTATGCTCATTATCGAATCGGCCGAAGTAGCAGGGGTTCGTATATTATCGATTATAGTTTTGCATATGGGTGAATTTTCAACCGGCATTCAGTTAATATTCAATAAATAATACGTTACAGAGTGCTGGAAATATGACAGATTTCAGATATGGGAAATATTTGTTATAATATGAATTAAATTTGTTCGGAGAATAGTTCCCTCGGAAATAGAGTTATGGGTGCATTCCTGAACCCGAGATTGCGGAATGACCACTAAGGAGAAAATAAATCAAAAATATTTGTTTCTGTGTTATTTAATGGTAAAAATTAAACGCTTAAATCAATGATAGAATTCAATGAGAGTAGTATCATAAGGTAATTAACGGAGGATACCTTCCAATTGTCTCAGCAGTTTACTCAAAAATCGGCGGCACATCTAAAAGTGCCCATCTAGCTGAAAAACATTACTATTGAGCTGCACTTCCAGAGATAATCATGTAATATATTTTACCACAGAAACAATGCTTTTCTCTCCTGATGTGTTTTTATCTCTCTAAGGTGAACTCGTGGTTTGCAACCTCAATTTATCACATATATTTTGTTGCGTATTCATGACTGAGGTTTAAATATGAGATTCGTAGTCTCAATTTCGTTCAAATAAGCCATTTGTGAATCCACGTACTCGACTCGGATGATTTCAGTGAGATAACCTTCTCACCGTCTTTCTCATCGGTTCCAAAGGCTCAAATAAAGGCAAAACCGATATGGGAGCCAAGTCCAGAAATAGGAGTGGACATTGAGGACAAAGAAACAATCAAACCCCTCTGGTCTTACCTTTACCAATTTCTCGTCCATGCACTTCTTCCAGAACCGCAACGGTTACCTCGGAGAATGTTTCAGCTTGCACACCTCTCGAGTCGTTTGTCTCACCTGAGTGCATTAAGCCGTGCACAACGGCTTCGCATGCACAGAAGCCTTGTAAGAACTAAAAAAGGATCCTCGTTCTCCATGAACCCATGTAAGGACATTGAAAATATCTGAAAAATTTTTGGAGTCGTCTCCTATTGTTAAAGTAATTCCATCAAATTCGGATGAAACCTCTAACCAAGTATTGCGCACGGTTTCTTACAACCTAACGTTTGAAGAGAAATCAATCATTCATTTTACTTCACTCCCTCCTTTCAGAAGATATGGGAATTTAAAGGGACACCTTGCTCAAGAATAATAATTAGCTCATGACAGAGTAGTAATGAAATCTTAGTGCAATTCCACTAGAGATTTATAACCGACTAGTTTCCACAACGAGTTGACATCTTCGCGTGAAAGGTGAACTTCTCCATCACAGGCGTCAAATTCCGCAAAGTTACACTTGAACACATCAATTTTATTTGATTTTCATAATAATTAGTTCTGGAATCATCTTTGCCAATCACTAAGTTCGGCAACCGATATGCGAATACCCGACAGAATCCGAAATTTCCAAATACACATGAGAACTTCTGAAAATACTGATATAAATATCCAAATAAACAAGAACTGATGTGGATTTCATTCCGTAACACGGTATAGTGAGTATGTTACAACGCCTTTTGTTCATTTTTGATAATTTTATGCACACAAACTTGTCTGCACATCCACCAAATAATCCATTTAGTCGTGAGTGTACTCGTTAGTGGAGTCCGACAAAAAATGAGGAAAAATCCTGAGAAGGGCTGAACACTAAACCGGCAGTCTTCAGAATAAAAATTGAGTGAAAATACCTATCTTCTATCAGAATTAGTTTTAATTTCCGCAGTATCTTGGTCTCCGCCGTGGACTTTAAGTAAAATAACTTCAATAATAAAGAAATTCGTCGTAATTCCTCATTTTACCATGTTATTTAACCATTATAAGGCATAAATGTTATTTTGCTGGACACAGTTATGTCGCTGATAATGGAAGAACTTTTTAGCCATGAATGTATGTGAAAACCAACCTTGTTCAAACTTATCAGTATGTTTTTATGTCGTTAAATATTTTAAGTTTTGACATATGGAAAAATTTAAAAGGTCTATGTCTATAAGCATGCATGCGGAAATTCTTGCTATAATTTATTGGCCTTTGCTCATGAGTCACGCAAATAATTGCGAAGGATAGTAACCCGCCCATATTAAATTATCCGTGATGATAGGTTCTTCATCATCGGAATTGTCTCAAATGCGCAGTTAATAGATACCAATATTTAG
The DNA here is from genome assembly GCA_036926295.1 of Pachydiplax longipennis. NCBI lineage: Eukaryota > Metazoa > Arthropoda > Insecta > Odonata > Libellulidae > Pachydiplax > Pachydiplax longipennis. The sequence goes on along the minus strand of JAVFKF010000001.1, from coordinate 15,119,995 downwards.
TATCTTTAAGGATCAAAATAATAAGCTTAGTTTAAGCTTACATGGTTTATAGAAAGAAAATGGTAATGCGTTAACCGAAAAATGCTTTCCTTCTACAAATATTACATAAGGGATATGTAATTTGTATTGATGATTCAGAGGCATTTACTTTAGAGCAGTTGCGTTGTTTCCGGTTATCTCAGCGTTTTCCTTGTAAAATGCAAAAACCCTGAGCAAATTGTACTCTCATGCTCTCTAAAGAAGAACGGGCGTAGTTTCCCATTACGCAAGGATTTATCTGAAATCATGAAATGCTAGGAAAAGTATATTGTTTTTCAAGTATATGACATCTCTCACGTACGAAGTAAACACGAAAGTCGACCCAGGTTGAGTTCAATCTTTCCCAAGGGCGTACTGAGAAATTACGTTTCAATTTACCTTATCATTCCACTAAACAGAGCTGCAGCGCTCAGATGTGCATTTTTTTACGCCGGCAGGGAGGTAAAAGGAAGTAAAAAATCTCTCTCTGAAATGTATTATTATTAAACAAACAGTTAACTATTTGAACGAAAAAATAATTCGGACTGTAAGGGATAAGGGTAACATTGCATTATAAACCAAAGAATATTACCGAGGAGAAACGGAAAAGAATAAGTTTTTACGTTTTTAAATGTTCCTGCAAGATACCTCAGTTGATCTGAGGAACCAACCAGCAAGTGGAAGATTCGAATCCCTGTCCGGTAAAACTCTCTTCAAATCCCTTTCTTCTTGGGAATTGATAAAATCGTTTTTAATAGCAAGACAATTAACAATAAATTATATGGTAAAAGGTTTGGAATAAATACTCGAAATTCATGTTACCTAAATATTTTGGTAATTTGCAAGGGAGTATAATAATATTTGGGATTGTTCTTTCATTCGGTTACATAGGATTTGAGAATGATATTTTAGAAAATCTATAAATATCGAATGATGATGTTATTCTTGACTTTTAGATCTTGGAAACCAACGAATAGAACATTCTCTTCTTATTTTAATATAATTTATTTCAATTAGCATTTCTTAATATCAGCTGTAGATTTCCTAAACGATTCCTCGATCAAGGTTTTTCAGCTAAGAGTACACATACCCTATAAAGTACGAAAGGCTGTGAAGAATGAACGTGAAAGACTTGAATAATAAGCCAATAAGGATGTATTAATTAGATAATACGGTTGTCAATCTCGTTATGTACGTTTTTCAAAAGTGGAGTACTCAGTAAAACCTCAACGATATATCATATTGGTGCTGTTCAGCAACTTTCCTTGTGTTCTATGTACAGAGGATTACTTAAAATGCATCTTATATTAACGACTTGGGGGCACGGGTCGTTTAACTTTAAAGCGAAAGTGATTACGCGAGCCATAAAGGTTATTATTCCCTGTTCTAGATTATACCCAAGTAAAACCTTGGTTGACAATTTGATTTGGCTCATTGGTTGCCCTACTGCTTACAGAGTTATATCGACTGCTTAAGAGGAATTAATTTCCATGACAGGGTCTTAGTATAACCTTAGTAATTGACTGATAAATATTGCGATTCAGTATTGAATTTTGCAACCGTGATGCGTAAAAGAATCGCACATACTTAGAAAATCTTTCTACTATATGGCAGAAATAGTGTCTAAGCAATGTGTAAACGGTCGCCGATTTTTCCGAAAATGAACCCGATCTTCTAGATCACCGAAATCGGTTATCAGTAAATGAAAATCACAAAGGTCAAATTTTAACTTGAACCGATTGTTTTTATTTTCCAAGCTATTTACGTTTCGCTTGCGCAGAATTAATGCGGGAGAGATCCCCCGCCGGTTCGCGTCCTTCCCGCTCGAAAAAACTCCATTATTTTCGCAAGCCAGTCACTCAACAAGACGGATCTCCAGGAACTTAGATATTATCTTCCAGACTCTGAGGGCGTCCATGTTGAGGAATCCTTTGGCTCCAGTGGGGCAAGAGGTCATGGAGTCCAGGACGTTCTCCACCTCCTCCTCTCCTATCTCCTCCAGCCAATTGCTTGCAAAGTCCCCATTCCCCTCTCCACCGTCCCCCTCATAACCTTCTTCTTTCTCTTCAATCCCGCCGCCGCACCCTGCTCCCCGTCGGCCGAGTAAGAGAGCCGCCAGGTACATTTCGTATTCGTCTCCTCCGCTTTTACCAGAAGCCTTCCTTCCCGCCTCCTCCCTCCTCGGCGATTGATTCACCCTGCTTGCGAGATAAAGAAAAGAACACTGGCAGCTGACTTCTTATGCACTATTGGCCACTGAATATATAATTAAGGGACGGGACGAGTGGGGGGGTTTGCCCACACGACCCCCGTTGGTAATAATGCCCATTGGGAAGCTCCCCGGCGATCCGTGAATTGTTGTTATCTGGACGTAAGACGTCTCTCAAAAAGCCCTTTATAGTCCTGCTTGGCTTTCAGCGCGAGATAAATCAATTTGAGGGGTTTGCGGTTAATTGAGATGGGAGTCCGCGCCTGTTAGAGTTGTATTCTTTTCTAACATCTCTATCGTGGGGAAGAGAAAATCAAATACCTCTCTCATGTGCCTTAAAGTTTGATATGGATAAGCACTTTCCTCTTACATAGTAACGTTGCCTCTTCACAGCTAACACCGAATTAGTCTCTTTCCTCTTTTCATAACACGTACGTGCATCAGGTGCGGAAAAAGGGAGTGACTACCGTATAGTGTAAGCGGAGCTGCTATCTCGAACCCTTTTAATTGGAGCGCTTAGCCAGTGAAATTAGCGTTTAAATATAGCAGCGGGAACTATTAATCGAGCAGCAGTCGGATTTGCAATCTCGCGAACCGTGGTGTGGAAACGCCCCGCCTTCCTTAATGAAAGTCTTTCGCCGTTGTCTAAAATGGTGCTCGGGAAATTAATTACCGATTGACTTGCGAGCCGAGGAGTGTGCAAGTCACCCGTGGTTGGGACCTTCCCGAAGGGTTTGACTATCTCCCGCGAGGATCTTTATATCGCAAGGCATTGAAAAAGGAGGAATGTATTTCGATAAATAATGCGCGTCACCCTACGTGATTGAACCGCTTTTTCCGTTCTGTTTCCCTTTCGATAATGTTTCGCAATCCGGGAGTTTTGTTCTCATAATTCACATGCTCTCTCGTATCTGGAGATCTTAAAGAGGCCGAAATAAATCCCCGAATGGCCAGGTAGACGTTCGGAGTGAGTTCGGAAAATAGGAAACTTGAAGAAAACGCGATATCATTCTGTTGAAGAGTTTTTATGGGGATTCGAGGATTGTAATGACAGAGTTGAACTTTTCGCATTAGAAGAAAACGCGGGAAAGAATAAGATGCAGATTCAAGCTGCTAAGACCGAGAGACGTTTCTGCCACATGATTAATGTAATCTCAGCGAGTTTGGAATTGCTTAAAGGAAGATTATATCTATCGAATTAAGAACGGCAACTGTATTAAAACTACTATAATTAGTTCTGTAAAAATAGGATATTTATTTACATATCCAATTTACATCTGTATATAAAGTTATATTTTCACGTCGTGGGTATTTCAATTACGTATATTGTAATTTATTCATATTTAGTCATGAGTATTTCCATCCTCCAATAGATAGTTAAATAACCATGTGTAAATATTCCTAAGGAATTCCAATTTGGCCTTTCACAGGCAACTGGAAGTTTCTGAGTGATTTATATAATCGCTTATTTAGATGATTTAGAATTTTAGATTTATAATCAGAACACTGGACATTATCCGTGGAAAATTTTTATTAAGTAAAAGGTTTAAACAAATTTTTAATTTTTGACAGGTAAAATAACTAAAACTATGACAAATTCTAACAAATCATAAAATAAATTAAACTTGATATTAAAATTTCTTAAAAAGATTTTGGAAGATATGATTTATCTACATAATGTATCTTTTTTCTGCCTGTCTTTGGATAAATATATTCGATGTCATTCTATCCACTTATGGCGTTGTGTATTCAACTACATTCATTTGTAAAGCCTTCGTATTGTTGCTGAAATTTCATAATGTTTTGGCCATTTTTAAGTGGATTATAATTAATTAAATTCTAATTTATTTAAGCACATGAAACAGAAATCTTCTGCAGTGAAAAAATCCTTAAGGGATTTTTTTCAGAAACCTCTCTTAGAAATAATTAAGTTAAGGATAAAAATATCTTATGCCAGATTTCATATGTACGTACTCTAGTCTTCGTAAAATAGAGAAATAATTGCGTCCAGTGAGCCATTGGGCCACTATAACCCCTTAGCTAAAATATTAAAGTGTGCTTATTCATTAAAAAAGTTAATACAATACAATAGTATAATTAATCCAAAAATTGGTTGTATAGGAAAACAGGCATCACTTTTTTAATATCTCTATTCCGAACGAATGAAAGGCTAGCGATTGTTACGTACAAATCTCAAACCCGTGCACTAAATCTAATTTTATCTTAAGTAATTAAATGTGTAACGGGGAAGAATATTAGTTCGGACACATCTGAATCAAGAGGTCAAAGGTTAAAAACCCATTTCAGTCACACTAAAAACGAAGGCGTAATTCGGGAAGCAGCTCACCTCGAGATGCGAACCTTCGAAGCTAGAAAACACGCTTATTTTTAAACCCTTGTCTCATCGACGTTAGCTCACTTGTTTTCAACCGCCTCTCCAACCCGCTCGACAATAAACATCGTCCGCAGAAAACAATCCTCTGCACAGACTCGCGGAGGGATCGAAACTCTCGCGACTGGATTGAAAAATCTCTATCGCCTCGTATGAGAGATGGGTCCAATTAACAGGGATCGCTTTATCTCCCGTACAAGACCGCAGAGGAACGCACGGGAAGAAAGTCCTTTCTCCGAGGGTGGAAACTTTGAAGAGGGAGAAAAACCATCATTTCGTGGGAGGAGAAGACAACGAAGGACGGCTCGGCGAAAACTCGATGAAAAGCAATGGATGTGATGCCCAGGTGGTGGTCGTACTCGGCGAGAGTGAGTCACAATGGATGTGGGAGTAGAAGAGGGAATAAAAAGAGAGGGGAAGGGAGGTGGAAATGAGAGGAAGAAAGAGAGGCTGAGGCAATGACGTAAAATACGACGTACAAACATGGACATTCTTGAAGGAGAGGTGTAGAATTGTGGTTTTTTAAGGCTGCGGCTTTAAGGCGACGTTTTTCTCTTGCTCAAACGGGGAAGGTAAAGGGGAGAAAGACGTTAAAGCGGGGCTTAGAAAAGGAAGGTTCTATTGAAGAAGTAATGGAGACTTTTAATTCGAGATCCTTTTGGTAAGCCGTTGCCACAGTGAGTGTTAGAAATGACATATAGAAAGCGAATAGACTTGCTTCTTTGAAGAAACATCTTATTCCAAAGAGTGACGATAAATATATTATTTAGAAATAACTGCATTATATAGAAATATATAATGTAGTTGTTGTAATAGCTTCATATCTGATATCGAAATAAAAAATAGGAAAAATAGAAAATTTTGAAGATTGGACAAATAATTGGAGTTTTCTCTTATTAGAAACTCGTTACAAACGCTTATGTACATAGTTATATTACATACGCCTGGATATTTAAGTAAAGGAATCGATGCACATTGATTTGCAGCAAAAGCAATATAAATAATATGTGTCTGATGAGTTTCAAATTATTATACGACAAAATATAAAAGCATTTACAGTAAGTGTTAGTAATGATGTGAGTTGAATACAGTACGGATTCTTGCTTAATTTATATTAATTTTGAACGATATTCCTTTGAAGTATATGAATGCTATAATATCGGACGCAAGATAAATCTACCAATGCGAATTTAGAGAGGACTGCTGTAGATTTAAATCAATTATTAAATTATGAGTATCAATTATCAATGATTATTCAATATTCTGTCTAAAGAGAAGTCGTGGAGAAGCCTGTGTGTCGGTATAGTGATCTCTAATAACCTTTGTCGGTAAACGATGGCGTATGATAAAAATGAGATAATAAGGATAGTCGAAAAATCTGCAATTGAAATATCAATTTGGGGGAAATGACTCTACTGTAACATTACGGATTAGATCTTTTTATGCCCGCCGAGATCATCTATATATGAGGCAGAAATTCTGTGAGTTTGTTCATATTTTTGCTTATTTGTCTTAGAATGAAGTCCACATGGTTTTCTCGATTTATGTCAAACTCTCCGTACATGTCCTCCGAAACAAAGAAGTACTCATTTATTCGCTAATTTCGCTTGTTTAGAACCGTGATTGCTCAGATGTATCGTAAATCGACAAGGATTACATGGAAAGTGAATTTTTATCGACAACTCAACCTTTTGCTAAATTAAATCTGAAAGAGTAGTCGCGCGAATTCGAAACAATTGGCAAGAGAAGGGATATTGAATGAAGATTTTTATTTTACTCATTATACTCGTACACGTAGAGGATAGATTGGTATGATAGTGAAGGAAGTTACGTACTTATCTAGCCGCAAAAAATAGTCGAACATAGGAAGAGGAAGGGAGCAAGAAAATTGAAAAAAAAAGAAATGGATTCGATGTCACCCGGGCGAAAGACAAGCAGGCGCTTTCGTCGAAATGTCTCGTAGCCCACTAGTACTTCGCCGAGGAGTCTCTTCGCCGAGTCTTCTGTCGCCGAGGAGTCCTTGCTTCTGCTTGTTTTTCGCCCGGAATCCGATAAAAAGAATGCTTATATCTCGATAAAGATGTGCATAGAGAAATATAGTCGCATACGGAGAAAGCAAACAAAGGAACAGATGGAGAAATAAACAAGGAAAAAAGGTGGACAAAAAGAAGCACAATGTTCGTTATTAGAGCTCCATTTAGACTGTGCACCTCCTTCATATGTTCGTTCCGTGAAAAAGAGAAAGGAGAGAAAATGAAGGAATGAACAAGAGGTCTTTGAATAAGGCGAAGAGATGGCGCAAGAGTAGAAAGAGGAAGAAGAGGGGAAGCGATGAATAGAAGGGGATGGAAGAGAGGAAGTGAGAGAGTAGGTGAGCATGTTTGTTAATTAAGAACGCACCTCCTTAAGCCAACTCTCAACGTATTTATATGTCGACTCGGCTATAATTAGCATTGTATGTATTTACACTTTGGAAGCGTCAATTTCTTCGTGGAATTCGTGGACACGCGTCCTACCCATCCACGAGGCATTCGTCCATTAACCGCTGCTGCTTAAGGATGCGCGCTTGAGACTGAGGAAGGACTATTGGAGAGGAAATGAGGATTTCTCGAGTCGTAAAATGAGGCGATCCTCAGTCCTCGTTATCCTTCCATTCAAATCTCTTATTATTGAATGAAAAGCTGGTTAGAGATCGGAGGGAAGATAGATGATATTTCCTCGAATTATGAGATAGTGAGTTGTTGTGCAATTGTTAAGTTACTCTTGAAGTACGATGGGGTGACAAAGAAGCCCATTCTGTCATGACTTTCCGAGTTGTTGGGATATTAAGGCGGTATAGCATTTCTATTTCCTAGAGAGGTGGCGATATTAAAGTAACTTGCTTCAGGAAACAAATGTACTGAGAACAAACTATATTTATTGATAAAATATTCAGTAGAATAATTGATACAGAAGCTTATAAAATATTGTGTCATCTTTTTATCAAAAGTAGTATTCTTGGAAAAATTATAAAAAATTAAAAGTACATTTAAAAAATTTAAATCATCTAAGTACCAGGTTATTCATATTTAAATCCTAAAACTCATAAATAACGATAGAAAAAGAGTGTTATCTCTTCATTTTTGCCTTTAAATCGTTTTATTTTTGGTATGGAAATCTTATTAAATACTTGTGAATTTTCAACCGAAGAAGGAGGTGCCGAAAGATATAATAGAACTAAGATTAGAGGACTTTGAGGATATTTTGTGAATTGGATAGAACCTTAATACTCCATTTTAATACAGGAATGAGTTAAATATATATCACATTAATAACATTTTTCGGTATTATTAACATGTACAGATTTTGGTTTTGCTGATAGTTAAAATCAATGGTGAAACTGAATCCTTTACATCAAGCCCTATTTCAATACTTTCAGTGAGAAGTGGCAAGAACTCAGTGGGCTTCAGTCAATCAGGGGCGGATTTAGAAACATGCCAAGGAAAGGGAGGCAGTATGTGTCAAGGAGGGAGTGATTTAAGATAATTTGCATATGAACTCATCTCTAATTAACTAGGGCTGTCGGATAGCCAAGTGGGCAGCGCGTTCGTATTTGGTCAAAGATACCCCAGTGTAAGTGGGGGAAAATGTACAAAATAACCTAATCCATCGAAGTACATTCAACGATACTATTACTTCTGCAAATAACTTTCACATTGGCATTTTGTTGTGTTGGATATAGTGGGAGTATGCTTCGTACGTATACGTGGAAAAGCTTCACAGCCTTTCATTAAGGGTTAGATGTAAGAAGAGACTTCTCAGTCTCAATCTCGCCCGAATAAAGACGATTTATTATTATTATTATTATTATTATTATTCAAACTCCTCATACCGTAAACAAATTACAGAGTCATCAACTTCGCTCTCTTCCTGAATCTATGAATGATTTCTATAGCTTGTTTTCTTTACTTTTTTTATCGATCCGAGTCTAAAAAATAATAATCTAGGATATAGCGGGAGTTTCAAAGAAATTTCATAAAACCATCACCATACATATCTCTCACCGTACCTTTGAATTTGCGCCGAAGATAAAAACTTTGTATTGCTAGCAATATTGATGCTGAGATATTAAGGAGAGCAAGGCGAATGGGATTCTATAGATGTAAGGTCGGGGTTGGAGCTATTTCGAGTGTGGCGGTGGAAAATGAAGACACATACGTTACGGAACATTAAAGGCTCAACCCAGACGATGTAGAGGCTGAGAGGGGCTCGATTTCCAGCTAAATTTATTATCTGGGACAAGGCAGTATTAATAGCTTTGCTAATGGAATCGTATGTTTTTTGTCAGAGACCTCTTTTCGTAGAACACATATGCTTCGCGGTAAGATGCGAGCAATTATTTTCGGATTTCGCAGAAAAAATAACATCTTGCTCTTGTCATTTGTAAATCCTGCCACCCAACGTTATTTATAGGTAAAAAGGCAGAAAGCTGTCCTGACATATTATATATTTTATAAACTACATTATTTTTCTTGGATTAATTTATGTGGGTCAATACCTTATCGTCAAAGCATTTAATTAACCTTGAACGAAGTGGCATTTTATCCGATTATAAAAGAAACTAGATGTAAAGAATGAGGTGTAATTTTCTTCCTTGAGAGTGAAGCAATAATTCATGAAATTCGGGCTGATATACGTTAGAACTTTTCCGTTCCCAGTTAATTCACGAAATTAATTGAGGAGTTGGTATAAATCACGAATCATTTAAGGATTATTTCCGGTCTGTAAATCATTCTGTACGTAGAGTTATAGGGTCATAACTTGCAAGATACGTGCATACTATCCATATATTCTCTCCTTTAGTAATGTCAGAATAAATAATCATAAAAAGTAATATTTAGGCCTTATTATCATCATTCTAAAATAGTTTCCCGAGGGAAAATCAAGTAATTTAGTTCTATTTCATTAGTATCATGACGTTTAGGTTGAATATGTTACATAAAAAATAATCTTTTTCCTCTTTTTCAAATTGAAAATTAATTTTCTATCTTAGCGTTTATTCTTTTATTTTTGAAAGCCATTATTCCTAATCTTTCCTCTGTATGTAACATACTAATATGCCATACACATATATGCTGAAAGGATTAGGTCTTAATCACGGCCTGAGATATCTTTAACTTACTAAACTTCTCAGTAGTCCTATTTTACAACCTTCTCGTCGTTTTCCTCAACTATTCTCATCATGGTAGATAGGACAGGGCAACAGGAATGAAGCCAAGCCCTGATTTTATCAAGGGTTTTCCCCAATCATTAATGACTTGTGCGTAATTTAGACTTTATTCTAATAAAAGAATCGGAAAAATGCTGTTCTTTTATCGCATAAACATGGCTCTGATGTATGTTTGAATGTGATCATTCAATTAATCCTGGTTGGATTTATAAGCCTTTTCATTTCAATATAAAAACTTCCTTAAAAATAGCATTTAATGGTCACTATTATTCTGGGTGGATTTACACAAGTCAGGGTCTATCCATTTACCCGATTTATAGTTTTCCGGCGTGAGTTTTACCTTACGAAAGTTTAGAAATTAGGTTGCCAAACCTAAATTGCTCCTAAAATTAAAAATAGTTTGTTTCAAGCGGAACCGTGCAAAACATTTAAAAGCGGTGTTAAGGCCGTCACGATTTAAAGTGAGGAAAGCTATTTTTGCGAAGTACTCTTCCTCCCATGAAGCTATGTCTAACAAAATTGATATAAAAATCTTTTTAGAAATACCTTTAAGCATCCCTTATCGGCAAAAATATATAGATAGCTCCCAAGTAATAATTATGACGATTAATTTCAAATTTTTGATACGTAATATGAAATTTTATGAATTCCATTTTGTCATTCCGATGAAAATTCTTGAAACTTAAAGCGTGAAAACTAAGCATAGACGTCCTGCAATAATGTATATACAAATTTCGATGTCTAATAAAACTAAAGTATTTACTAAGAAATTCTTCCTGGTGCTGCTGCTCCATCCTGTCTAAAATATATCACTTAGGAACACCTAAGGGGGTTTTCCAGGATTACTCAAGTCATCTGTCGCGGACTATTTGATTATTCTCAACCTGAAATTGTTAAAAAATATTCATAAAGAGCAATTTGGGAACTCTTCCTTTCCCCTTCCGAAAAAAGACATTACCTGCTAATCGCCTTACTCCATAGGTTATTCTTTAAATATTAGTAATTCTTACGAATTTGAGACAAATGAAAGATATGTAAGTCAAGCATGGAAAATGACTGGGAGATATGCCGTGTAAATGGGGTTGATACGAAACAATTTAAAACTTAAAAGTCATAGTTTAAACCGAGGAAGCTAGTAATGATATTGCGAGTATCTAAGTACTAGCAATTTAATGGGACTTAGAAGATCTATTTTTAACCAATGTCTAATGATTTATAAAATCTAATTAGTAAAGTGGCAAGTATTAAATATTGAATGTTATTAATGTGTCATCAGTGATGATGATAATTATCCCTTATTATTTTCTCCGACAGATATATTTATACATACGAGATATTATCTCCAGCCTCAATCGTTAATCATCGCGAAAATCGGTATTGATGGTGGAATTAAACTACCAATTAAGAAGGTGAAGAAGGTCTGCGATTTCTTGCTTGGAGTGACAGCCCCGTCACTTCATCTTTAGCCCGGGCAGCAGCTTAAAAGAGCGTTTAATTAAGAACATATACATATAGGACGGATATAACCATTTCGCCTCATCCCTGGGAAGGAATCTACTCATGTGATAAGTGGCTAATAGCCTGGAAACTGCCAACTTAGATCTTAATCTGCCCCTCACCTGTGCGACATTAAAGAGAGACCGTTTTGGACCAGTCGGCGAATCCCTTCTCCCTTTGTACTTTCGATGGTACACTTAACCTTGATCGAATGGGTTGTTTTTTAATGAGGAATGGGGTAAATTACCCGCCAGCACGTATATATGCAACAAGAAGGATCTTCCCCGTCGGGAAAAACACGACGTCAACGGCACTAAAACATCCCACTTGAATGAAACCTTTCATTATTAAAATTTGGACTCGGTCCCATTTCTTTGGATAATTGGAAAGAATAAACGTTGATTATGTCCTCCCCTGCCTAGAAGTGTTTCTGATGGGCCTTTTTATGTTTTCGCTCCGTTCGTTCGCCTAAATCTTAGGAGCGATGCCAAATGCGAGAGCTGGCGAAAATTCGTCTTTGAAGTAGTGGAAGATGAGCAAATGGGAGAGAAGGAAGAGAAAGGTTGCTTTTAGTTGAACCATTACGCTTTCAATGCGTCTTACATCCTAAAGAGAGGTTAACGGATTGCATACGTATTTTATATTTGGCTTTACTCAGGTATTTTATATTTTCGGCTCCTTATTTTGCTAGGAACTTATGAATCTTTTAGTTTAAGACGGGTCAACATATATTGAAGTATATTTCATTTTTATTTAGGCAATAAAGAAAATTTACTTTAAATTAACTTTTGTCTCGTCTTGATATTCATGATTCTAAAATTTAACTTGATAAACTTGAATAAAATTTAAATTAATGCTACTGAAATATGAATGATATTGAATATTTAACTCGAATGCTCGTTACTGAATTCTATGAAAAGTTTTATTCTGATTTATTATAATTATATTATTCATAATTGTGCTGCACATATGGAGTTTTCCATTCATAGCATTCTGGCGAAGTGATCAAGCAAGGAATACCACTTCGCGATTCTCGTTGCCTAATAAGCTTCATTAACTTCCGGGATGTTGATGTCTAATAGCGGTTTGAGCTTTAAACCGGGATTAGAGCTGAATAATTTACATACAAAATCTGGCATCTTTTCATAAATATAGGAAAATAACTATTCCATTTTAATATATTCATATAGAAATCCATCTCCAATAAAATAATTAAACCCTCTCAAGAATATTTTTGTCCAAAGATGCAAATTTTTTCATGCTATCATCATAATTTTAAGATGCTTTAATAAATATGATGTGATGAATTTATCACAACCCTGATCCACAGCTTCATGATTAAACCTTTAATTTGGAAGCAGGAGAAACGGAAAACTCCCATGCGTTGGGCTAAATCCGCGAACTCTCCTGGAAAACTGCCCACCAACCCACGGACGGCTACTCATAAATATATGAGCGGGAATACCCAATGAGATTTTATGTCTTTGCCTATTTCCCTACATCTTTTTCTACACCTCTATCCTAGTACTTCCCCATCCTCTTCTTCACTTTCTCTCTCTCAGCCTTCTGCTTGGTTCACTGTGTGCACCTATTTTCCTTTTGCTCTCCCGATATCTCTTAGTCTTTTTTTTCTCTTCTCTTACTACTCCTGGATACTTTGTAACACTTCATTTCCCAGCATTGCATGTTGCGGCCTCCCAAGTAACAGGTGAAAGAGAAGAGTTTTAAACGTTTTACAAAACATTGCCTACTTCCCATTCCGCTCTATTTCGTGTGTATCTTATTTACGCGTTTTCCTATGTTTATTTCCGACAGTCCCTGTCTCGTAACTCTACTCCTCGTTTTTGATAGATGCGCAATGCGTCCTTTTGCAATTAGAGGCTAGAAGAAGCGTGAGGCAAATAAAACCATCAGAAAAGTCCAGTGCTTCAATCTTCTTATCTGCTTCACAGAGGCAACTTCGCTACTCTATTGCATAAATTTTGACTATAAGGTAATACATTGTTTCCGTATTGACAGAACTATTCCTGTTAAATGAATATACACTTCGTAGTTTTGAGTTTAGGCTTACCATATTTACTGAATTACTCAGCTAAAATTCTCTATACTGCATTGATGCTATGCTGGCACATTTTAATTAGGAAGGAAGTCTGGATAATCTAATGAGTATACATGTTTTGTTAATTTTACCTTAAAATTATTTTCTAAATAATATTTACCTTTGAAATTTTTCGTATCTTAGTATACCTGGAATTTGAAGTAACTAAGGATTTCAATTAAAACACTAATATCTTTGGCGGTATTAAACGATTAATTAAGTAGATTTCTGACCCAATATTGCTATGTTCTAGTGGAGTAGAGAGTTTTAATTTGGCAGTCATGACTTTAATGAAGAAAAATAGAAGCATTATTCTCTTTGAGTTTCGCGATATTCGTAAAAATATCATCATAAAAGTATTGTTCTGTTCCGGACCGAAACAACAGAGAAACCGGGTGCTTTTGTTGCTTTAATGAATTGATATAGTGACTCCAAATATTAACGGGATGATTTGAAATTTGAAAGAAGAAATGCGCCAGTTGTTGAATTCTACTAGGGAGACCAGTAAATATTCGGTCACTCAGTGTCAAAATTTACTTCCAAAGTTCTCCAACAAATAACACCCTTAAACGATAGAAAAAAACGGTATAAATATTCGGCGATGAAGTATGTAAAAATTAAATGACAATATTTTCAAGATACCCACAGTTTACAGCTACAACACTATGCGATCTGTTGAGAAAATTCGTAAAGTCCGTGCTAGCGTCAGAGCCGGTAAGGTTTCATATGGTTCATATTCATATGCAGCTACTTTTCAGCCCAATTAGTTTTGGTCGCCCGGTATGTTACACTAAAAAATGCACCTAAGAATCTCCTAAGAATATTTACTTGAGCTCCGCATAAAATTTGAATAGATGTTCTCACGTTTCAATTTCTTCCTATGACTGTTTTAACATTCAATCAGCAACGTAAGAATTGTCCCTCCGTCCCTCCCTCCGTTTCCATCTCATCAGATTTCTGCAGGACACGTTGGATATTTCCAACCAGCTTTTATTTTTCAATCACGAATCTTCCACGTAATTTCTGGGCGGTCTCATTTCCCGGTATCCGAAGAAAATTTCGAACCGATTTAATTTCTGAAATCGCCCGTTCACGGATATTTCCACCTGCCAGAAATAACGCGCGCCGGATTTTTTTTGGCACGCTCCCAAATTAAAAACTCCCGGGCCGACGCATCACATAATTATAGACTTATGATTACAGCGAAGGCTTCTTTATTTCAACGGAAATCCACTTTTTCTATTTTATGGCGGTAATTTCGCTAAATATACGAATGAATTCGAGCAGAGGCGGTTCCGATGAAGGAGACTCTCCATATAGGAAAAGAACCCTCTCACCCAAAACGATCGCTACGACTGATTATTGGATTAGCGCTCGTTAACTGGGGTTCATTAGCGAGTTTTAAATGTGATTATCACAGCAGAAACTCTTTTCCACCATTCCCATACCATCCCGATTGCTCCTCTTTCTACGATTGGAGAAGCGGGGGTGTGGTCTCATTTCCCTGGTTGCATAATTAATTAATTTCAGCTGGATATCTTTGGTGTAATGGGGTTTGAAATGGTTTTGTTCTAACATTCATCGTGATTTATATGCTCGCACTATACCATGAAGATTTTTCTACAAAGTTTACAATTAATCCTTATATGTTATTTTCAAGCATCCGTTTTCGATAAACAGCGCTTTTCTCCCTTCACACTGCATCAAAACCTACGAATGACACAACGTTTTGAAGGGAAGGTTTTCCGCTTTCTGCTAAAAATAGACAATCGATTGAAAAATGCACTATTTGGACAAAAAAACGAGTTAAAAACTTGAATTTGCCCATTGAATTACTTGATGTGTAGATATCGATATCTTTCGATACTAATGGGTACATCAAAACGGACAATGATACAGAATTGAGTAGTTTTTTTTATTGTATTGATTGGAGTGTAAGTGAATTGTATATGGGTTGAGAAACAGTGTCCATCTTCAAAATTTTCGTACGGGGCAACTAGTTTAGCAACTAAAACTATTATCAAGATACGAGAAATGTGTCTTCTAACTCATTCAAAGAATTCAAGAATGTTCTGTCTAATCGCAGAATGTTCTAAAAATCACACATAAAAAATTTTTACCGTGTATTTACCAATTTTTACCTATTTCAAATGGAGGGTAATTTCGTCAGGGCATGGAATAATTTCTCTCATACTAACATAGAAAATTTAGATGTATTAGAAGTACTAAATAATTAGTTAAAACTTTTGCAGTATTAGTTCCGAATAGAAGATAGACGAGACGAAGGAACATTTCTCGAAATTTTGCCTTTTTAATACTCGTCCACTCAACAACCAAAGTATTCTTTCAATTCGAGATTGTCTTCCCACTTCTCATGCATATTCCTCCGGTAGATAAAGGAACAATGAGAAAAGGTAGCTCTGCCTTCTTCCATAATTAACCATGATGGTGCATTGAAAGATGATGGCTATTTTCTTGAGAGTGTGATAGAATCTTTACTTTTATTTTCTTAAGCATTCCAAGGACATCAATTAACAGCTGAATCGTGCTAAAAATTTTATTGAGATATTTCATCAAAGAAAATTTAAAAATACTTTCATAATATTTACTTATATGAAAAATGATATGTCAAAAAAGAAAAAAGAGGAAGAAAATTTATGTAAGGAAGATTTAAGAGAAGGAAGATAAAATAGTTAAAAAAAGAAGAGAAATCGTAATCTTATGGAGTAATGGATAGTTCGATAGTCACAAATGTTACAGGAATTAATAAGGCGCAATCATGAAATTTAATGAATATATTTATGCACTGATAGAACGCACACAATTATTTTATAAATTCCTCTGTTTTAAGACTGAAACAGTTACATTCTTCATGGCTTCATTAGTTCTTCCAAACCAAATATGGACAATTATCGCCACAGGTTAAAGAAATAAAATATGAAGAATTGTAACTTTCCGAAGATTCATTCATTCTGAAATTTGTCCAATATAGGTCGCATGGTCATTTATCAAGACATTTAAAGGTGCACTTTGTTTAATTTCCATATTTTAAAACTGCGCTAAAATGGCACGCAAAATTATTTAACGTAAATTTATAAATCAAAATTTTTTACAATGTATCTAAATATTAGAAATGAAATCTGTAATAAAATGATATTTTGGCATTTTCCGACTTTCTCTCTCCCGTGGTGAACTATACTTGTCATGTCTCCTACAGCAATATTATTTCAGACTTAGTTATAATTTTTGTACGGTCAAGTTGATGTCTGCATAGATTTGTTCGTGTAGCAGCCGGCGGTCACCACTTGAATCTATTCCTAAAATCCCATAGTATTATTGTCGCATGTTGTTTACTCTTCTCCATGTTTTTTGCGCGTGCCACGCCCCCTTCCCCGGATCTAGGGACGGATACGAACTCCACCCTTCCATCACGCCTATGTCTTCATGGGCGAGACGCCCCCTCGTTTCTCGGTCCTTCATCAATCAGTGACCGTCCGCACCCCAGCGACCCTGCTAATGAAGGGTCCACGGTGGTGCGGGTGTGAATACGGGGACGACCACGCCCAGCGTTGGTGTCCGCATTGATGCCTCCGAGGATAATAATTGCCGGCGAGAAAATGTGGAATAAAGGAGTGAGGGAAAAGGTCATCGCTGAGTGTCATGTAAGGAATCGCGGGCGGAGAGGTCTGCATTGCGAGATGAGCGGGTGCTTTTCTTTCTTGAAGGCTTCGACTGGAATGCGAGTAGGGTAGTTCGCCGTCGATAGGCAGAATTGAGAATGATATGGAAGTAATCATACGTATCGTAATGTGCAGTATTTCTTCTGTTCAGGGGGGTTCTGTCTCATGATAGGAGTATGATCAGACTCAATTTAAGCGGGACAGCTGTTGATATTCAGTCCCACCTACTCCCACACCTTGGTTCATAAATGCCCCGTTTCCATGTAATCAAAAGAAGAGAAGTAGGAATACTGAAGCAGTCTCTATTCATATTGAAAGATATGAAAGGGGAGAGAAAGAAGGAGATTGTAATAGGCCAGTCATTATCGGTAATTACCATAAGCAGTCGAGGTGACAGAGGGTGCCTTTTGTCTTTTAGACTCAGGATGTATTCTGAAAATATTTGGTATTTGGGATTTTGTCTCCTGTGTATATTTGCTTCATGATAGCTTTGGGATTTTTTTTGTACGGCTCTGGACCTTATTAGGATTTTGCAAGATTAGCAGACCTTATACAACGCATTGAAATGACTTTTGGAATGCCCCTAACCTAATAGGGGAATTTCCCCTAATTCACCCTAGCCGATCACTCAACCAAAGGCAACAAAATTTACAAGCTTTACAGAGTTGATGAATATAACTGCATTCTATACCAAGATATCATTCAATTCACACATGGTATGAGTCATTGTAATGATGACGCATATTCTCCTATAATACCATTTTCTGATATTTTCTAGTTATAATAGCGTCCTTTTCCCGTGAACATGTTCGTAGCTGTTGTTATCGGATAAATAATATAGTCATTGTCATTATAAATAATATGGTTATTAGAGCTAAATATACATTTAAATGTAACGGAATCTTAGTAATCATAGAATAAAACTCTGGGCAGTTAAAATATAACTTCATTCGCTACATAAGAAACAGATATAATATTCACGTTATTAATCATCAATCCGAATCAGTAATTCATTTATCATCGCTGTTCGTAGCCAAACATTCTTATTCGAATTGAATTCTTAGGTTGACGACCTTTAAATGTAAATCAAAACAGTCCTGTCAATTTCAAGAAGGAGAAGTAAGCATTTAACAGCCAGTCATTTCCATCTCCAAACTTTGATTAATCTAAGTGCCGGCTGTATAAATATTTCCAAGCAGCGAAATTACCAAACAATTATTTGTGTGTCAGTTTCATGAGGCAGAATAATTATCATTCCATCTTCACTCTCAATTATCAAGGATCGTTAAATTCGATGATGATTGGATCGAAAAGCCGTATACGAAAGAGAGAGATGGAAGTTCTTGTCTTGAGTGACAGTCGTGTCACTTGGTCTTTTGGCCCTGGCGTCGACTCAAAGCAACTTTAATTAGGGGCTTATGCATAATCGACTAACACGGCCGCCATAGATGTAGTATTGGTGAATGTGAGAAGTGGCTAATAGGGTGGAAAACAGCAACTTAGATTGGTATCTTCCCGTCATTCCATCGTCGAGTATAAAGGATGTCACATTTCGGATCGATCGACGAAACCTTTCTTTTAAATGTTTTTGGCGTCCTCAGTATTTGCACTTAGTTTATAGTATGATTGGTGTATATATATACGAGTAAAAGTTGCTTGCATACTGCAAGCTAATTGGTGAAAATTAACAATGAGCTCCCCTAACGGGTATCATCTTTGAACCTTATCCTGCAAAATTCTTAAAAATTGCCGCAATACATTTCTTACGTGAGAAATTTTCATCCATGTGGCATCGAACTCACGGTCATAAGCAACCTTTCTTCCACTGGTTCTATAGAAAACTACTTCAAACGCAAACGCTGTGATTTGAATAGTCTCCTGCATAGAGAAAGGCCTCAAAACAATTTTTTTAAAATTAGCATAAATGACCGCCTGGCGTCGAACACAGGACCCGTTCGTGAGAGACAATGGCATATGAATTTTAGAGAAGTGCCACTCTTACGGGTTTCAAAGTTTCAATTCAGTATCTTATCGGGAAGGTCCTAAAATAAGATTCCGTTATTCCCGCTTGAAATGCATGATAGAATCGGAATGACACTCTTGCATCGAACCAAGGACCACAGAAGAAAAGTCGACCCTCATGAAAGAATGTTCTCATACGCCTCTGTCACCATTCCGGGTTTTATCTTTCCAGCTTATGGGGAAGGCATTTAAAAAAATCGTCCAGGATTTCAGCAATGCATTTCTAACGGAAGCATTTCGAACCCACCTGGCGTCGAACACGTCGCCATTTGGTAACATTTCTTCCTTTGGTACTATAGAAGACCATCTCATCTGCAAACAACGTGATTTTGATTGCTCTGTCGCATCGAGAACGGCCTCAAAACAGATTGCAATAATTCGCGCAAAAGACCGCCTAGCGTCGAACTCAGGACCCTTTCGTGAGATAAAATAGCAAAATAATATTTGAGAAGTGCCATTCTCACAAGTTCCAATGTTTTGATTCGATATCTTATCGGGAAGGTCCCAAAATAAGATTCCGTTTTCCCCGTTTGAAATGCATTGTGAAATCGGAATTACGCTCTTGCATCGAACCAAGGACCGCTAGACGAACGGTGAACCTAATGAAAGAAGGATTTTAAACGCCTCTGTCACCATTCCGAGTTTTATTCTTCCAGCTTATCGGGAAGGCATTGAAAAAAATTTTCAAAAATTGCAGCAATGCATTTCTTATGGAAGAATTTTGCATCCACCTGCCGTCGAACTCACGGTCATTTTGTAACATTTCTTCCATTCGTAATATAGAAGACTACCTCAAATTCAAACTCCGAGAGTTTGGTTCCACTATCTTACCGATAAGTGGCTTAAAAAAATTTTCAAAAATCCGCGCAATGCATTCTTATGGGAAAATTGCTATTTTTGGGACATTCTAGTATCGAACCCATGATAGCTAGCGTCGATGTCTGAATTATTCTGGCATCTACGGATAGCTTGCAGTATGCAAGCAACTTTTACTCGTGTATATATATAGGTATATCCGGAGAGTTAGCTATATATAATAGATAGATATAGGTACGAGTAAAAGTTGCTTGCATACTGCAAGCTATCCGTTGAATACAGTATCATACCAAGTACTGCCTCTGTTCAAATTTAAAACTTCGCGCCAAAGACCGTCTGGCGACGAACTAAGAACCCGATCGTGAGAGAAGACAGCAAAATAATATTAGATAAGTGCCATCCTTACTTGTTCCAAAGTTTCGATTCAATATCTTATCGGGAAGGTCCCACGCCTCTGTCACCATTCCGGGTCTTATCTTTCCAGCTTATCGGGAGGCATTTAAAAAAAATCGTAAAAGATTTCCGCAATGCATTTCTTATGGAAGAATTTTGCATCCACCTGGCGTCGAACTCACTGTCATTTGGCTACATTTTTTCCATGAGAAGCATAGAAGACTACCTCAACTTCAACTTCCGAAATTGTGGTTCCTCTATCTTAGCGATAAGTGCCTCAAAATAATTTTCAAAAATCCGCGCAATGCATTCTTATGGGAAAATTGCGATTTTTGGGAATTTCTGGCATCGAACCCATGATAGCTAGCGTCGAAGTCTGCATTATTCTGGCATCTAGAGTGTAGGGCCAGTACGTCGAAAAAATCTGACGTCGATGGCGCTTGTGGAACATGGTCAGAATTCGTATCCCCTATAAATATATATATATATAGGTATATATATAGGTATATCCGGAGAGTTAGCTATATATAATAGATATAGTAGAAGATATCCGGAGAGTTAGCTATATATAATAGATATATATAATTTTTATAATTATTTACTATGATAACTTCTTTTTTTACATCTTATATCTTTGTTAGCGGCGCAGTTAGCTTTACAGTGAGCGATGATGTATAATATGATTTAAATATGTATAGTAAAGTCGATTCAATTGTTTTTCTTAAAGAATTGGTAATTATGCACGCTAAATTACATTCTATTTGGAAAATCTCGGAATATTAGTGAGTCCGAGTTAGTTCTTCATCTTTGATTAATTTTATCTTGATTAATCGGTTCGTTTTATGTTCGGTTCCGCTTCGATTTCATTAATAGTTTTATTTTCTAAGATAGTCTTAATTAGAAGGTATTTTTTATTATGGAGATTTAGTGCATATATTTTCAGCATGAATATTAAACGTTTAATAAATATATAAAAATATATAAATATGTAATAATAAAAATATAAAAATTATATAAATAGAATAACAGAATAATATAAAATTTTATAATAAGTTTAACTGTTCAGTCTTTGTTATTAATTATCAGTCTTATGTTACTACCTTTCAGACTTCTTGTACTTAATCTAAATCTTGTAAAGATGGTATTGTCATCATAGAATCGCTAGGAATCAGTTAAGGAAAACAGCGATTATAAAAAACAGGTTGAGTACCTTCAGTAGCTGAATGAGTCAGTACTCTGATAATTCTCCTTAAGGAATGTAAATACGGGTTTTTTATGAAATGCGACTAACGAGTGAAATGCTCAGTTATACCCTTGAAAGATTTTGTGGTGAAATGCACTAGGGGAGAGATGTATAACATTCAATAAGTAGCAGTTACTTGAACATCCTCTCCGGAAGTGGAAGATCCGGGTACGACTCCCATTCTATTCAGACATTTACACCTCCGTAAATCCTTGGGTGGTGCTTTTCATTCCATTACAGAAACTATGGTCAGAAACGTTACCCAGTTGGACCGAAAGGAGATACAATTTTTCAAGGAAAAGAATAGTTCATGAGGTTTTGTAATCTAAATACGAGTTGTGTAGTATGATGGTCGTAGTGCATCAGTTACCACAATTTTTCTTTTTCCCGCCGAGTTTAATAAGAGGTATGATAATTCACTCCTGTGTACAATCGGAAGACAAATTGCCTTCGCTAGTCATCATATCCACTCAGTCATAACATGAAACTTGAAATGGGTTTAAATATCATTCCAGACGTCACTGCATTATAGAGAGAGATATTTTTCCTAGACAAAGGAAGCTAGCTTTAGACGCTCATTTCCTGGTGTATCTATATCAAGGCCTCGGTGGTTGCAATCGCGTCAATCATGGGAGCTGTAATAGTTCTGCCAAGGTCCTCCAGTAACATTGGTCTGCATTTCATTACTCATCGTCGCGGAGGAATAAGAAAGGAACGACTGAAGTAAACGACTCCTTGAAACGGTCGCGATCTCGTCGAACAATCTACTTTTAGAGTTCGAAAATTGATACCCACGCAGCAGATACAGTGGCACATCTCGATTAGGAGAGTCAAAGCGTCGTCCCGTTGGCCTGCTTGGAACTCATTTGTCTCTGGAGTTCGAAATCTCGTTTGGCAATCTATCTCTCCTCACATTCTTCGAAACGGCGTGATATGCGAGGACTCGGGAGTTATTCGTCCCCAATACATGCACAGTATCCCTTACGATTATGATAGGGTAGTGGTAGGCATAGCTGGCTGGCGTTGTTCTCGCGGAAGGACGGTGGGATTACGAAATTTCTGGATGCTCTATTAGCGAAGGTTTTCGAGTGATTTTCCTTCCTTTTACGATGCTTACCAGGCAGAGGAAGTTTTATAACGCCTCTAAATGAACTCTTGTTTCTTTAACCATATGATGATGAATGGGCAATCCTTCACTTGTCTTTTAATATCGTCAAAAAAATTTTTCATTCACTTTCGAGTTTCTTGTTCATAGTAGTGATAATATGAAAGCTACCGACTGAATAATTGTATTCCTTTCGATCACCCTTTATTGAATGAAATATAAGGAGTTATTAATAGGGTCATCGCAAACAAATTATGTGATCATTATGTTACGACAACTAATAGTATTTTGGCTCGTTTAGGAAATCATTCATCACCGGTAAATATTAAAAACGATGAAATATCTGAATGGAATTTAGACTTTTATATTTGGTATTGTATTCTTCGCTTAGAATATTTTAAAATGTATAATTTTGTACTGGTTTCAATATTAACCAAAATAAATAAGTTTGGATATTTGGAAAAGATTCCCGATCGTAGGTATATTTTATTCCGCCGAAAGTAGGATATTTTGAATGGACTATAGTTCTTTTCAAAGATGATTCAGCCTCCCTTAGTAAGTTAGTACGTCTATATATCAAATATCAAAGAAGACTCAGTCGTAAAATTTAACGAATTGAGAGTCTCGAGCTAGCATTAGACCAGATAAAGTGTCTACTTAAGATGCATATTTGTCTAAAAATGAATTGCTGAATAAAATTTAACATTTATATCTCTTACCTATTTATGCTATCTTAGAGTTTCTGCAGTGTAAAAAAAAAACACAGACAAAACTTCATAAAATCTATTTGCCCAAAAAATATTGCATATCGTGTATAATATACTGAATTTTGCGCTATTGTCGTGGAAAACAAGCAAGAAAATAATCACAGAGCCGTTTTATGCTAAGGATCCTGAAGTGTATGCAATCCGCAACACCAATACCGTCATAATTATATCCCAATGAATGGATCGATTAACTTAACCTTATAAACGACATTTCATTGTTCGGTAACGAGAATCAACCACTCACAACCTTAATACTACCTACTGGTCATGATGATTGTCATGATCTAACAATCAATCATTTATCATTTATAAATTGTTTCCTCTCTAAGTCAATCGCTTGGTTCGCAATGAGTCATTAGACTCGTCTTTCATTCCATCATATTATAATGAAGTACGGAAATGACTATTATCTGCGAGAGATAATAAGACACTTTTTGCTATGGATGTCAGCGACGCATATTACATGCAGTGGTTAGACTCGTACTGCAAAATAAATTATTTAAGACATCCAAATGAATTACACGTGAAATCAGTGGAATATTTTAATTTTCTCGGGCCTGGTTTTTATTCGTTTGATGTATCCGTGTGCGAGAATTTAAAGTTTTTTGAGGACATGAAATACAAAATGAGTCATTTTTCGCTTTACCGAATCATAGTTTTAAATTTGATATAGGCTAATATGAGGTAAAATGTAAATTTTAGGAGGAGTAATGTGTCCGAAAAAAGTTTCATCGGACATCAGACACTATTATTTCAGTGCTTTTAAGTGAGTCAGAATTCCAGTTAGAGTGAATTATTTAATTCTCAGACTTAATTAGACATAATATTTTAGTTAATCCCGTCTAAGTGACGTGAAACAGATATGCAAGTGAAAAGTTTGAATAAGTTATTTACACTTTTATGATAGTTTATTCCGGGTGATTATCATTCTCCCATACTAATGCAAATCTGTCAGAAAGTTCATATGTATCTAAATGATTTCTACGGTCACATAATATACGAGAAACTTAGTGAGAACATACGTATGCGCAATTTTATTGGATACACTAACTATACAATCGGTGTCGGTGAAGCGAATCTTTCGCTAAGTATTGTGATGAGATCTAATTTTGGAAACTGCATTCGCGCGAGGTGAATAGCGATGTTCTGCTTTATTACACCTAATATCGGTGGATGACTTGGCCTTTTACGGAAAACTAGACTTCTTTCTTCCCAAGTGCAGTACCCAAGGATATTGTGGAGGAAAGAAATTGTGCAGGGAAGTATTAGCAAAAGACTGGAATGAATGTAGTATGGCGAATATATATTTTATGTTTATAAAGATGGCCCTTCATTTAAACTATACATCCTTTTGAGCTATTCTTTTACATATTTTATTCTTCAGCAGATCGATGTAAACTTACGGTATTTAATGATTTTGTTGTACATCCACAAGTTATGAGGGATTAGAATAACATCTCTTCTGCAATGATCTTCTTAACTACAAATAAATTTCGATTGGCGAAGATTCATTCAAAAAGACACCCTTCTGTGTATTGTATCTAGTGTCTATTTTAGTATATATTCTGAATTTGCCAATAATTGAACTTTTTAATATGGCATTTGTCGGATTTTGTATTTTTATGCGTGTTATTGTCTTTTTACACCCTTTTTCTTTGGTGGTGTTTCTCCTCAACGTGCATATTTTCTGTGTCGATGATGCAAAAATTTCTTTCCCAAACCCTTAAACGGAGTTTTATTTTATGGTGCCTGTGAAGTATAGAATGAGAAACGAGGTGCGGTATACGAGAGTCCCAATTAGTCCTTATTAATGGTCTATCTATCCATCATTTCTCATGCACATAACTAATACGCATTAATATACACAATTTGTAGTCGTTTAACATTTGAGCTAAGAAAATTAGGCCCCCGCAATTGAAGAAGATAAATGTAATGAGAGTCACGAGGAGAAATTTACTGATAAAAGAGGAGAGATCAAATGAATAAGGACGGGTGAGAAAAGGGCAACCAAGGAGGGAGGACAACTCTACAGCTTATGATTGCAATTAAACCGACTCGCGCCAACAGTTCTAGCTTCTCGGATTCGATTCTAAGGATTAATCTTAGGCACAATGCACGCTCTTGTGTGCGGGAGTTTCTCCCACTCGTGCCATCTCGAGTTCCCGCAAGAAAGACAGGCTTTTATGCAGTTCCGTATTGCGCCTTTGAGAAACCCGAGTGCTCGTACATGAGGATGTAATAATTGCCTCCTTAGAGACTTCAAAAGGCCCATTCTTTGAGCGTATGAGCGTAAATTTCCCGCGGTTCCCTCTTTAGAGTTTCCGAGAAAATGTACAGCGTGGATGGTTTTACAAACGGCATTGATTCGAAGGACTGTTTTCTCATTCAGCTTCGGAGAGATTTTAATTGAATTCCGCGGTGTCTATAGGCTTGGAGTTTTTTGTCGCCTTCGTGGTACTGCTCGAGTGCAGATTCTCGGTCCAAATCACAGTAGATGCTGGGGGAAATAAGTTGCGAAATCATTATGGGAAATGCGTATGCATTCAGCTTCATCTGCGCTGCGGGTGTTATTGCAAACACTAATAAAATTTTCATTCGTCGCTGAATTTATGGAGCTACATAATTTTGCTGATATTTTAAGGCTTTTTTTCTTTTCAATGCTTTCATCATCCGTTTTATTTTCGACAATATTACTGCCGATTTGCAGTTCAGTGTTCAGTAAACCTTGAGTGGGAGAAAATCGTTTGGATTTCATCAGATGCTAAATTAAAATTATTTATCGTCTTCTGGGGTTAACTGCAAGAACGACTTTCATTACAGCTAGTTTGGTAAATGCGATAAAAGGATGACTGCTTTGAATATCTTGTATGGTTGAATCAATGATAGCTTAAGATTTATCGTATAATTTAGTTCTTGAATGCTAGTGAATCCGTTTCTTTACGCTCCGTCACCGATGCGCACACCGATTTGTCATAGCAATTCTTTACAAAACGTATTACCTTTCGTTGTACCTTTTCTAATTCTAATAGGCTATAATAAAAAAAAATGTTTCTCAGTTAATTGCCCCTAATTTCTCTCAGGAATCCACTTATTCCTTTAAAGAACAATACGTTTATTTATCTTTCACGGTTTTTCACTAAACTAAGCGTTACGACTAAATTAAGCGTCATTCGAAATATTTGTCAACCAGTATTTTGCCCTTCATAACTGATGCAGCGCAAGACAAAGTATTCCATTTTATTCATCACTTGCGTTAGTTATTCCTTAAGTCTGTTAAGTCCTACTGAACACGCCCATTTACATCTTCGCCTTTCCGCCGCGTATATGATGAAAATAAAATATTCCCCGAATCGCTATAAAAAATTTGCTCGACCTGCACAATGAGATTTCATTCGTGGAAATTCGCTGAAAAGAAGGGAATTAAGGAATGTGTGGGGGTTTTAAAGGAGACTTGCATTTGGTTAGGAAAATTAAGGCGACAGAATGCATGCAGTTAAGTATAGTCTCCGGCGTGAAATGGAAGGCGCGGTAAACGGAGACAGATTTCTATCGGAAATTTAGGAAAAGAGTGACAGCAATAAAATACTAGAGCACTATTAACACTGAAAGTGGAATTTCGAGGTGTGGGAGAAGAGGCGATAAAGATTGAACGAAATGCAGACGCGAAGGGCGCGGAACGATGGGAGGAAACATTCACAGAGGTAAAAAAAATCGGATATCTTAATTGAAATCGGAGAGAAATTCCATTGCATATAGTTACTCCGATACCTTATTTATTTTTTCTGCGTCGAGTCGAGCCTTAGCTTCATGTTCCTTTCATGCGACTGTTATCTCTTATCTAAATAAAAAATGTCTTTATTTTAGGTAAAATCAAGCCTTTGAAATCCTCTTTTCCATTTAACCTAACATCAATGTACGGTAGATTTCATTAATAAATAAGGATGAAAGGTAATTCACAAAAGTGATACCTGTAAAAGTCTTCTTAATCGCGACGGTAATGATTTCTTCTGTAGAAAAATGAATAACCCAAGCGGGACGCTCTTTTAAAATAGCAATCGGAGAAACATCCATGCGTAAAGTATGTACATGTATGTAGTACGTAAAGCATGTAGTGGCTTTTTACCTGACTTTCTGCCATGATAGGAAACTGATGGGAAATATTTTATCCAATCTCAGAATTAGAGTCCGAGATCGGTATGGGGAATAGAACGTTTTATCTACAATTTTAGAGGAAGAAAATTAGAATATTTAGATATTAAGATTTTTGCTATTCGAATGTATAACTTGCTTATTAGAAACAAAATAGAAATAAGGAACTCGATTTTAGGAAGGAAGAGCCAGTAGAGGAGAACGTCGATACAGATAGTCTAAAAAGGAATTTAGTCTAGTTAATTAGCCGAGAGATTGGCTATATCGGGTGGTATTTGCGTATCACACCTTATAGTTATACAATTGCAAGCACTTTTATGTGAAACAGTGCAACAAAAAATTCATATTATTATTATTATTTTTACACAAAACCGTCGCAGATAGACGTTGTGTCAGGTGACGACGTTTATACGGTTCATGATTATTACACACTATCTAATACATAAACAATACAAATATAAAGTTAAATACAATAATATATGGATTTTATATGGATTAATACATACATTTCTATTGGGTGAAAAATCTTCCGGTGAAAAGTCTTGGGCGTAATGCCTCTGAATGGAAATTCTCGTTGGTATACTGTCCTTGGGATCCTAAAATATCCGTCTGTTGAATGAAAAATTTTAGGAAAAACGCCCAAACACCGTATATTTCCGTTATCGAAAACGATATTCTCTCTCGTATAATAAAGTTGGGTCTATTGAAATGAGTGGACGACCACTTTCTCCTTTCTGTTCCTTTGAATGAGACAAGTCTCGCGGAATTCTAGTTCTGCCGGTCATTTTACCTGCAAATAACGTCGCGCACCTTCATTCAAGGGAGTAAATATATCGAGCCTTTCTGCTTCTGGATGCTTGTGAGGGTCGTTGGAATGTAACGTGTGCATATTGAATAGCATGGGAAGAAATGGAATAATATGATGCGAATTTTATCTCTCAGTAAACAGCTCATAGTGCAATCTTGGGAATTTTATGACTTCCATACCTGTGTATACATATGGAAGGTTATAAAATTTTCAAGCTAAGTTTTAAATTGCGTATTAAACGTTTAAAATTGGTTGAAATTTCGTTACTAGTAGTGTACTCATGAAAATCCTCTCCGGCTGGAGTAGTAGTCAGTATCTTAATATTTTATCTATTTGCCATAATCTTATCAAATACCTTAATTTCTAAGCTCCATATTAAAAAACCGGTAATCAGGAAGAATCTTGATGAAAGGATATCCTTTAAAGCAAAATCCCGGATGAAAATACTCGTATATCGGTCGGGTCACAATAACTTCCTGATATTTTAGAAATGTATTAGATTATAGCGAACGGTTGAAAAGGCCGTTGCTCTAGTGCTACTATTATATTTAATACTCAAGAGAAGATCACAATAAGGCGAAACCACTCATTCAGTAATGCCCTGCATTAGGCATTACCAGCACTTGATCTTCTAATATGGGATCAGTACAAAACTCATCAGCTCTGCCAGAGGTAATCCATACAGAAATAAATAAATTATATATAATGTTTTTAATACTTAAAGTAATATAACAGAAAACATCTATCACTATTATTTATCTAGAAGATAATTATAGTATATAGTGCGATATAATTTATTATTAATTATTAAAAATACTGTTATTTATTCGTGCTGGTGACGTAATGACGATAAAAATGTCTCCTTTTTAATACAAGGAAAAATTAATGAAAGTTCATCAATGGAGATGATGAAAAATGTACTATGAATTATATGATTAAAAGAACACGATAGAAACAATTTATTTTTATTTAATACAGATTCTATAGATTATATAGAACGTAGTTAATAAATCTAAAGGGATTCCAGTTTGGAGCGCATTTCCTTTCAACTACCAGAAAACGCCTGGAACATTTTATCTAGACACCGGAAAACCTCATTATGCATTTTAGGGAAACTTCGGGCGAACCGTCGCATAAAAAATACCTCCGACGCCGCCAGCCACTTCATCCCAGACCTTTATCCAGAGCCAGTCAACGCTTAAACAAACGAGGAAAAAATATATATAGCGCCACTTTTCACGAATAGTTTTGGCGGACTAATAGCAGACACGACGGTAAACAAACGGAACGAAAGAGGCCACCTTCTTCATCAAAAATCTACAGCCGATCTTTTTTTCTCCCATCGCTTTCTATACACACTCACGCACGCTCCAGACTCACGAGGAAGAGAAAAAAAGAAACGGAATTAGAGGGAAAGTGAGGAGTAGAGGGGGCGACCGTTGTGGCGCTGCGTACATATGGTGCGAAACTCCTTTATGAATGGAAGAGGCGATGAATGAGCAAAATGCTCTTACGGGGGCGAAGGAGTGTTTGTTTCCAGAGTGGGAAGGAGAGGAGGCGGAGAAGAGCGTGGGAGGATGAGATGCACACGCGGAGGAAGGCTGGAGTAGGCGCGGACGACAAGACTGACTTGAGAGATGTTGGTATCGCGTTCTGTTGGGACTTTCTGCGGGATATGAATGAAAATCTCGGACGATTTTTTTGCATTGAGAATTGTGGATGTGTCATTGCTACTTTCGACGATGATAATAACTAAAGGTGGGAACAAGAGAATGAAAGCAATCGAATAGTATAGTAGTATTGTTAATAGCGCTTCGACAGCTGAGGTCATTTCG
This sequence comes from Pachydiplax longipennis, assembly GCA_036926295.1. Classification (NCBI taxonomy): domain Eukaryota; kingdom Metazoa; phylum Arthropoda; class Insecta; order Odonata; family Libellulidae; genus Pachydiplax; species Pachydiplax longipennis. The sequence goes on along the minus strand of JAVFKF010000001.1, from coordinate 15,089,754 downwards.
CACTTGGGCTCTCACCGGGAATCGAACCCGGGACTGATTTTACCAAAATGGAACTCGCTGCCCACATGGCTATCCAGGAGCCCAACATTGGAATAATTTGTTTGTTTATTTCCATCAAATAATTCGAATAAAAGCGTTTCGATTTTTCACTCTATCCCAACCGAGTGAATCTGTTCGAGTGTTCGAAGCGATTGATTCACTCCTTGCAAACAATCGAATAAATGCCAAAACAATCCATTAACTATTATATAGCTTTTATTAAATCTATTGCCACATTTCTAGTAATAACTAATTGCACCGTGAGAAAATTTCGTCCGACTAAATCTAAATTTATTTATTTATTCGTGAAGGTTTGTTTTCTACGTATCTTTTAGTGTATGTGTATTCGTTTGTAAAGATGGGAGTGTTTGTTTAAATGTATTTAGTTGGAGAGATAGAGTTTCAGTGTCCGTTACAATATAACTTATTTGTATCGATAAATATCGATATCTGCACATCCACGAGATTATATGGGCAAATTATAGCTCGATTTTTTGACCAAATGGTGCATCTGCACAATTATTTGCCATTTCATTTCACGGCGTACAAAATTCTGGTACTGATGTCTTAAAGAGCATACAGCCGTATTAAATTTTATTGATATAACTGAAGAACCTTTTTAAAGATTAAGCGTTCTTCTTTCCATCTCAATGGCCTTTTAGGCATGATCGTTTAAGAAATTGCATCATTTACAAATAGTCTTAAAATTCAACAAGAAATTAATTTCAACAAGAAGAAATTCACAGATCAGATAGGCTTGCTTTCGCTCTCGAGAAGTGAAATGCAGGTTAAAAGCTGATGGAAAAAGAGAAACTTGAAAGTTAATTTTGCTAGTGAAGATGTTTCGATTAGAGAGGTAAGCTGAATTCTGCGAGCCTTTTTGTCATACAATAATAATATTATGGAAACGCCGTACTTATGTCTCAGTTGGCCTTGAATTACTTTCGCCTTAATATACCGTATTTATTATCTGCTCGTCGTTATGTACCACAGTGATAGTATACGTATTGTACTGTATTCCAACCAACCTTATCTGAAAACTTTCTCTAAGACTACGTAAGGTATCTAATAAGGAAATGTAGCCTCCTCTCAGTTCGAAAACCGTTGCACTTTTCTCGGGGTGCTCATTTCAAAATTTCTCACAGTCATTCTGCATCTATAAAAAACAATATTTCCCTTGGGCATGCATTATTCATTACACCACCAAAAGGAATTCGTCCTCAGTGGAACCTCCTTAAAAATTCACGCCTAAGAGAGTGAATCAAAGAATAACACAAGCCATTTGAGACGGTGAATCCGCATGTATTTTCGCCAAAAAATCGTCCTCGTTGAAGAACTATTTGAAGCAGGAAATTCGGTCTTAAGTTACGCTGAGTGACAATGACTAAGTCTTTTCGAAAGCCTTCCGTGGTGACAGCAAACGCAGAGAGGTATATGAAAGGGAAAGCAATGGAAGTTGAGTGGAGAAGGAGTGGTGAATGAAGAAATAATGTCTTCCTACGCGCGGAGATTGCAGGAAATCGCCATTGAGTAAAGCGGTAAAGTCCTAAGCCAGGACTGGCGAACCTATGGCACGCTAGATAAGTTTTTCGGCATATTGAATTTCTTATGTATCCTTCACTAAGCTCCTGAGTACGTAAATGTGGATTCTGTTCATTAGTAATGACGATTATTTGCATCAATTAATATTGCTTTATCCCATTGCTGACGTAATGAAATGGATAATATAAGCATTCACTCTATATATAGTCAACAATTTGGCACAAAAATCCTTAATATTTATCAAAAATGGTGACCAATAGTTTTGATCGCGACAAAGCTATATATCGTTGAGAGATAAATATCGATAACAATTGGTTATGAATTGAAAATTTCTTATCTTTCGAATAAGTTTTATTATTTTGAGTGTTTCTGTTTATAATAAATTATGTTAAATTAAAGTAAAATCCACGGAGGAAGGCGTTGTATTAAAGAAAGTCTTTCATCACCATGAGAGAAAACAGACAGATTTGTACTTTTTCCACAATTTTATTTTAAATATACTAGAAATAAATTTTTGTCACTTAATGATGGGGTTATTTGCAGAAACTCATAAATAAAACTATAGAAAAAGTATAAGTCTATCTCTCTTCTCTCGTTCGATTAAATTGACTATCTATAAATTAAGTTCCAAAGTTTTGATAAAATACAAAATAAGTCTCGGAAACGCAAGAATTCAACTATTTAATAATGTTTGCTTCAACCAAACCAAATGTTTTTTCTCTTGGTAGATCACAGTCGAAATAGAAGCATCAAAGACGACCGCAGCAGAGAATAATTGGCCACCCAAATAACATGGCATTCTTTCCACAGAAGGTTCGCCATCCCTGTCTTAAGCACTTTCAACTCAAAGAGCGTTTTCCATACGCCACTTCGGGAGCGCAATAAAAGTTGAGTCCGGCTGTAATATATTCTCTCGTGGATATTCTCTTCCCGAGCTTTATCTCGGGTGTCTCCAATTTTATTTCCATCCTGGCTACTTCTTCAGAACTATGAAAAGATGGAATCTCTTTGAAATATGAACTTCCTTGCGTCTGGATGCAAAGGCAGCTTTAAAAACCGTGGGTTTCGCGCTTCGTGGCTCTTTCCATCCTGTGATCTATCCCTCAGACCATACGTTCGGAAAAATAAACGCCCGTTTTTTCGTAGCTCGAAAATAAGATCGCACATCCTTGACACAGTTAACGGTCGCATTCCACTGCTACGCTCTCAAATCGAAAAACACATTCCCGAAGAGTACTAATTTACAAGCAGTCTCGTCATGGTCATAGCAGTGCATACCCGGATGTAGAGTATAATTCTTTCATTATCAAGCGCTCTTTTCATCTCTCTACGATTCTCGACAGTAAATGAACATTATGGTAAATACTATACTTATTACAACTTACTCTACTTTTGCAAAAACAGTCGATGGCCAACGTGACAAATGAAACGTGGAAACGGGAAAAATCATGAGCTCGGATTCAACAGTCGCATTCGTGGCTCTTACGTCCAAATATTTTTTCAAATTAACGAGAAAATATAAAGTCAATGGCATTCGTGACTCTTTCGTCCAAATAACATTCTTTAAATCAACAAAAAATATAAAGTTCTATTGATAAATCAAATCAAAGTTATGCGTTGAAGATACATAGGTTTCATTTACTATTAGATTACTTTATTTAAGTATAATTTTTTTACTATCTTCCAATTTGTATTACCTCTGTCTCCATTTTGCACCACATCTTCAATTAATTTCTTTAGTAATCCCTCTACTTTCGATGTATAACCATCTCACTTCCTCAAATATCAAACATCTTTTGATATGTAGATATACTCCCTAGTTCAATGTCATTCCTACCTTCAGCATCACATTTGTACAATAAACTAAGCAGTCCTCACCCATAAACTTGAGCACCGTCTTTGACATTATTCTCCTTCCCCATCTCCATCCAATGACCCTCGAAAGGAAACAAAAGCATCTATTTCTAACGCGATTCCATCACTTTTGATGAATATCCCCGCATTAAATCAAACCGCGGTGCAGGAAGAGTTATGCGTCCACATCCCCGATGTCCTCACGGTGACACAGAATGGCGTCAAAGACCCACGGTCTTGGGGTCATTGGATATAAAGGATAACCACGGCGCAGCCCACTCGAAAAGGCCATTCGCTTGACTTATCCTCTGAGATATTTAGCTCTTAAGAGAAAAGGCCGCGCTATTTTGTTTTCTCGTGCGCGGGAATGACGCATTGTCTGAGGGCGAAAAGAGGGTGTTGCCTCGTATAGCGATGATTCAGGGTCAGGGTGTTTGTTTTACGTGTGTGTGATGCAGCGTTTGCTTCCAAATAGGGAGCACGTTTTCCACTTTGAAGGATGGGGAGGGAAACAGGAAGGAGAAGAGAATGATATTGAGGGGAAAAAGTCGCGGAATCGCGCAAACATATACGAGTTGTTCTTTTATTTCGGAAGTTTTTGAGGACTGGAAGGTATCGACGGGTTTCGGGAACTGTAATATAGAGGTTGCCAGGCTACGGATAGCGAATTATTTTTGCAAGAACTTGCGACACCTCGCAGGTAATGCCGCGCCCATGCATTGTGCAATGACTGCATCGTTTCACGGCGTCAACTGGAATGAGGAGCCCTCTCACCCAATCACGGCGATCTAAAACAGAGTAGTCCAACTTTTTGAGCAGTTCTACAAAGGAAGTTGCATAGCCAGTCACACATAAATTTATTTACTATATATTAGGTCCATTTTCCATAAAATTCTCTTAATGCTTTTTCCTTTATTTCATTATAAACTATCCTACATTTACTATCTTCCAACTAGTATCCTAACAACCTCTTTCTCCATCATGCGCAACATCTTCAATTAATTTCTTTAATAAACCCTCTCCTTTCAGTATTTGACCATCTCATTTCCTTTGCTTAATTATTTCAATTAAAAATCTCTCAACTCCCATCATCTCCAGCTTTTTAGCATTTGATATCCTATTTTCTATTTTCCTATCCAATTTTTCGTCTTCCTGCTTAGGGTCCAGATTTTACATCAGTATAAATTAATTGTATTCGTAGGTTAGTTGATGACATTGTCCTCAATTATTTTTATGAATTAAATAAATACAGTTTTATTTTCCATATTTTTATAAAATTGAATGTAAATCATTTATATTTGAAAATATTCAAATACTAACTGCCCCGTGCGAAATTTTTTCCGAACTAAATTGAAATTACGATAATTGATTTATACGCGAAAGTATGTTATTTAAGATATAATACACACGGTAATGTAGGAAGTGAAAAAATTCATTCGGGACTGGAAGTCGAACCAGAAATTTTTCCTTATTAGGAAGATGCTAAAGAGGGATTTAGAACATCCTCCCGAAAATTCGAAGATCTGGGTTCGTGTCACCTCTAGCCATTATTCAATCCATTTATATTGTGCGTTTTCCTTGCGCTCGATACTTGACGCAAAGTTATTAATTAATGTTACTGTTGAAGTATTTAACTATCATACGACATAATACATACGTTCTTAGGCTTCTTTAGTTTAAAATACTATAAATTTTCCACTGATATCAGGTATACCTGATGACTGCATTCATTCGAATTATATTTAAGTAAAATAAAAATTTAACCTCTTTTTTGTGCCGTTTATGATTACAATAAGCAGATGGACTTAATTATGTGATTTCTCCATGATGAGGACGTTTTGATCTTCATTCCAAACCATTAAAATGCTTTATGAACCCATCGTTTCTCTCACTCCGGGAAGCTCCAACCGCCGTGAGCGATCGAAAACGGAAAAACTCGTGCATGGTGCAAGAACCCCTTCATTTCCCTTCCATGAATACGAGCACTTCCGTTCGCTCATACGGTGTTAATGCCTGACAAAATATTTTCATCAAGAGGTCTCGGCTCATTTGGAAGATGGACGTGGGGAGACGGAGTCGACCATATTAGGAAAGCAACGGGCTTACGGGCACCCTGGCTGGGAGAGAGACGCATGAATGGGATCCGAGGAAGGGGTGTGAAAAACCTTGGAAGGGGGAACAAATACGGAGGACAAAGAGAACGACAGACTGCGCTCGGATGTTTATCGAGGGAAAAATCTTTGTGGACTCTTCTCATTTTTATTTCGTCCTCTTCCACTCCTATATATTTTTTTCTCCCTCCCGTCGCTAATTTTTCCGGCTTTTACAACTGCCAGCAGTCAATGCGATTCGATTCTTCCCGTCCGTTTTCGTAGCATAAATTTAGCGTCTCTTTTTTTTATTTAGGTGTTCCGGAAAGTTGAACGACATTGAGAGCGTTCCTTCCTCGGCCACAATGGTTTGTTGTCTTAGTTCCGAGGCATCCTATTTGCTATTTTTTGTGTTTCGAAGGATTATTAGACAAAGCGGGCCTCAGAACGTGCTTAGGGTGCCATAATAAGATGCTCCATTTGGGAAACTTGAATACATTTGCAAAATTTAGGCTAGGAGATACGTGATCCAGTTTATTTTAGAGCTGATGCTCTCACCTACTCCATTCCGGGATGGTTTATTTATCTTCGTGTTTATTCGGTATGTCTAGATCAGGAATTCTCACGAGAAATTAGTGTATTCTGGTGGTCTCCGTACATTTCCGGTGGCCATAAGCGGAGCCGGGGAAAATCAAATTCAGGCGCCCCCATTGATATTGATTTCAAAATTCCTCGTTTAATAATTTGACTCTTTTTTAGAGAATCTTTTGCATTCATTTGGAATAGTATAATTATTTTATATACCGTAAATTTCTGCAGCTATGAGTGTTATCTAATATAATTAGAAAAGGCGTTGAAGTGAGAAACGTATAGTTATTAGGACTTGTCCTTTAACTGCAATTGATTTAGTAATAATAAATGAGTAATGAAAAAAATTACAAATCGTAGCTTGGATTAAGTATTGGGTTGTCATTTAAATTGCATTTGTATTTTACTTTTGATTTTTATCCTTGCTTTTCTTGATTTAAATGTGCCTACTCATTGATTTTTTACCATTCTGTATTACTTGAATACAAATTAATGTGACCATCCATTGTAATAGCAAACTGAGCCACCTGGTCTATACCCATCTGCAGAGTTACTGTAATAATAATCAAATAATACACCGCAATTTCACCAACTTATATAGTATTTCATTTTATATTGCATAGATATTGATCCATAGATTCATAAAATATTGTAATCGTAGTTAATTAAAAGAATAATACCCACCTTCCGATTAAACAAATTAATACCAACCTTCAGACACACAAGGTTTTCATGAATGTCAATCAAACCAGCACCAATGGTGACAGCAGAGACAATTCACATGACCATCTTGTGTGATTATCTATCCAAGAAATTTGTGTAGAGGAGAACTTTCTTAGGTTTAAAATGTGAGAACTTACCAAGTTTTGAAAGAGGTACTTAAGTTACCAACAGAGCTGAGATTTCGCTAGCGCTGTTGAAAAAATCGGTTAAAACTAATAACGTGACACTAAGAAGCTAGTTAGTCATGGCGTGCCTTAATAGTTAATACTTTATAAAATTCAAAGGATTATTTAAACAAATATTCTGATTCTTTAATAAGAATATTAAGGAATGTTAACGAATGAGTACACTGATTAAACACAAAGGTAAATTCTACGAATCTAAAGTAAGTACGAAATGAAAGATAATGTAGTGAATGTACTCCCAGATATTAATTATTCCAACGGTTTCATCACAAGAATTCCAAAATTTTCAGATTTATTTAATTTTGTAGTTCTATTCTGTAAACTTTTGAGAGTTTCGCGAATTATATTCACAGTATGTAATATGTCTTTTGAAGATACTTAATTTATTCCGTCTTTAACGAGGCAGAGAAAGCATATTCTGGCATGTCATTCTCTCGCAGTAAATCGATTCAGGACTTGAAGTAAAGAAGTTTATCTCTTGAAAATCGTAAAGGATAGATTAAATCTTCAGGTAAGATTCCGTTGTATATAAATAGCGTGTCCATATTTTGCTTTCAAAGGTTATAACACATTAATGTTTGGAATGACAGAGGACCGATATTCCCCAAAGGCGATATGTCTTTGGCCTTGACGTTTCTTTAATCCTTTTTTATTTAGAGAGAAGCTATCCCGTTACCTACACCCCTTGGTTCATCAGAACAAATTAGTTACTCCTTATAATTAAGTTAATTTTGTGGCGTGATGTATATTTGTTAATCAAGAAACTGCCTAACTAGTTAAACTTGAATCATTTTTGTCTAAATCTATAAAAAATCATTTGTAATATTTCTATAATTTCTTATCTTACAATATATTTAATCTATTCTTTCGCTGATATTTCGTTGCGTAGATTCATAGGCTTTCATATGCCAGGATTCATTATTATTGTATTGATGTGCATTGCGATGACTCTACCAGAAAGGTGGTTAGGTATTTTCATAATCATTACCTTGTCTGCTAAGTCTTATATTCAGGTTTATGATAATTGAATATCTTATAAAATATTATCTTATAAAATTTTACTATTATTATTATTATTATTATATTTATTATTATTTCTATAATAGGTTATTTATTTTCCATGTGTTAAAATAAAATTATAAATAATCGTGAACCCCTAGTCGGTTAATTCTTTGACTTCTTAAAAAGAAAAATTCTTCTAAAAAATAATTCGCCCACCTAAGCTGTGTATATGGAACGACAAATCTCAGGAATTGACTAAAGGTTAACGTATCTCTAAAACCTTTGAAAATCAATCTTCAACAGATACTGCGTATAACGCTTAACTCTAAGTCATTTCACTCAGGATCCCTTTTATATGCTATGAATCACATCCAATCTTTTATGCCAAAGAGATAAACTCGATTTGGTTTGAATGGCAGTTCAATTCAGTCTCTCAGGTCAGTTGATTGATTTTCGGTCATTAGTAATGCCATTTGTTATGTTATTTATGTTACAATACGTGCTAATCACATTCGTCTTTTATCATTCTCCATTTTCTGTCATTCAGCATATCTGTCATCTGTATTTAAACTGCAGTCCGTGAAACGTATAGTAAAATGCAAAATTTATCGAGGAATTACTTAAATCATAAACCCATAATCGGCAATCAAAATCTGTTAAATGCTTGCAATTACATCCGTCGGAGTAAGGGATTAAGAATTGTTTTAAATTCCGAGATAAATTATCCTGTCATCCCTTTGTTCATCGTAAGAAATTTGCCTCTCTTCACAATTAAATTAATCTTCATTTCATGTATTTAAGTTATATGTGTATACATGTATTTTTACATTTTTCTGTGTGTGTTCAAAGTCATAAAATTCAAAGCTATGAGACCTCTTCTCACACGTGAGAGAATTCCCCATTTCCTCAACCACGACGGCTCGTTTAATTTCGCCGTGGCTTATTTATCACCTCTATCAATCTCATCTTTCTCACTCCGCGTCACCTCTAAAACAAATTTCACGAAACCCTTTCGTGACCGAGCTCGAAAAGGCCCGATTCACACTCCCCTTCCCTACTTTGACTACTTCACGACTCAGCCTTTCCCAACCCGCCTTACCTTCGCCCCCAACCGAGACACAACACCGTGATCCTCACCATTTTTTCGTCATTAAATACAGGGACTTCCTCAACCAAAGTTCGCACGATCTTTCTGTCTTTAGATCACCCCTTCCATTCACCGCCAGTCGTCCTTGCTCAGAGCCAAATCTTTTCGACATTGTCTGGGTCGGAGAGGTGTTGCGTGCTCTTTGATGGGCACCGCACCTCGGTTGGCGTGGGAGATGAAGACGTGCGGAACGGTTGCACGGTTCTCATCTGACAACCCACTCCAAAAACGTAAAATAAATTCGAAACAGGGAAAACCACTCGACGCCACGTATCAAATGGTATTAAAAGTGGATCAGGGAAATCGAAAGTGGGTTATTATTGGGTTTGAGATGAGGAATATCACATATAACAGTCCCGAAATACTTGAAGGATGTATATTCTTGAAGAAATGTACTGTATGCACTCTAAAATCCACTGGTTTGGCCCCTATTTTGTTGTAGCTGTTCATTATGAAAGAGGAATAAAAACACTCATACACGTTACTACACAATTTAGTATTTAATAAATATTTATTATTTCCTGTGTTTTTTATTAAATATATTTTCCCAAGGAAGAATAGACTTGAAAAAATTCCGACGGGACCGGGAAGTTTTTAAACTTTTTCAAGTCAATTCTTCCTTGGGAATTTTCCTGGGTGCACACCCTAACGTGCAAAATCACCCTTTACCCATTCCTTGACATATATTTTATTTCTTAAATCTGTACATGTGTTGTTTATTCCTCTCTCTGTATGCATTCCATTTTATAAGAGGTTCTAATGATGCCCATGACGTTCCTAATTAATAAATTATCTTCTTTTATGTACCGTAATAATCCCGTGGTGTTTATGTGTATATTTACACATACACATATGCACAGAAATATGGCTGAAACCACCATAAGAAATGCATTGAGGAACAAATTTTAGAAACAATTCAATGCTCTACCTTAAAGAATTAAGAATTAAATGATTGGATTTAGAAGTCCTAAACGAATAATGACATCAGTCGATACTTTTATAAAGGTATCCGGGGTTTGATTATAGATTAATTGAAAATACTCCCATAAGAAATTCAGGTAAAGTTATTTTTATAGCTTGCAGTCTTTATTTATTTTGCAGAATCTAACTAGAAACAATTTTCCGATTAAATCGAAAGGAGTACTTGAGTGGGAAATAGAATTCAGACTCTTATTTATATTTCATTCTTCGAATTCTACTTAGATTGGAAATTTGATAATTTAGGTGAAGTAAGCGGAAATTTAGCTATAAATAACCCGTGCCCTTGACAAACAAGACAATCTGTAAAGCCGATCTCATGCTTTTCCTTTGAGAAGAATTCCCTTAAGGAAGTGGAAGATATCAGGTTTTGAAGAGGAGTTAATTCCCTGTGATTCGAGCATTAGCACATATGGTAAACATATTTATTCATGTATTTACCAATTTATCACATACAGCTTTACAGCCAATTTAGAGTGACAATATAACACTAAAATTAAAAAAGAAATGAATAAAAAATAAGAAAGAAAGGAACAGATAGAAGGAAGGATAAGCAAGATGTTATCGGACCTCAACAATAATTTTAGGGGAGGATAAGGGGGCAGCTAGCATTGGGAACGGGCGTGATTTAAAGCTAAATTAATGAATGCTCCTTTCGAAGATATCGAAGAGACAAGCAAAGCTTTATACGAATGTGTCTTAATTTTACTCCCTCTGCACCGGAAATAAAGAGGCAGTAACCAACTTGATATTACATATAATCCCTTGTTTTCCACTGAAATTCCTTTCCTGTAAAGTTTGTGCGGATATCAAGTATTCACAGATCAATGGAATTATTACAGATTTTGTTTTCACTTTTTCGAGATGAGAGTTAAAAGGAAAGGAATCAATTAGTATGGGGTTTATATGAGGATGGGGACGGATGACAGAAGTAGATGCAGAAATATGCTTCGAAGAATTAACTGAATAAAAACGATTGATATTAATAAATATCATTATGAATATCCTGAATGGAAGAAGTTATCGTGAAGAAATATTTGAGAAATGGGCTTTAACTGTACATCCAGGGAAATCATCACTATCATAATTTTAGTCTGCAAATTGGTCAGTATTCAGTCCTATAACTTAATTTTATTTATCTACTCTACCTCAAGACCTGATAATTTTCGTTAAATACAAGGAAGAAGACTAGAGTACTATCCTCAACTATTCCAAAAATTTTAAATAGTAAAGGAAGTGTATGTGAATGGATATATCCCACGAAATATCACTGAAAAGCTTTCAGATCACGGATGTTTTTATTCTAACTCATCTCTGTATTTGACCTGCTTATATTCCAATAAGTGTCGTATTCTTCCATGTACCCTCATTCCAATATATTTTACAGGCTCAAAGAGCTTAAAGACTTGCCAATCCATTTCCTTCATTCCGTGAAAATTTCCACAAGGACTCACTCGTCAGCGTGTTATCTCCTCCTTTGTGTTTTCCACCCCATTGTCAGTGTTTCCCTCAGAGTGGACTAAGACGTCTAAAATATGTAGGTATGCGTTTGAGGTATCCATTAGTCGAAAACTGGATCTTCCGAGTTTCTGAGTGAAAATTCCATTCGCGAAAATCTCGGAGGAGTTGGTACTCGTGTCCACCCCATCTCCGTGGGTGGCCCACGCATCAGAGAACAGCCTGGGTGTCGTTTCAATATGGCTTAGTCCGAACACATCCCACCCAAGACCTTTATCTTCCTTTCACATCCATCGAGATGCCCTAAATAAAAGCCGCAGGAGACAAGTTATGCTAAATTCAGCCCTTCGCTTCACATAGATCGTGATTTTATAGCCCTACGCGAGCGTAAATTAAGGGGACTTTTTTCCGTTTTCCACATCTTCCAACCTTGATCTTTTCCAATGAAGGGAATTCGTTCTCGCGGAAGACACTTTATTGCGCCCCATTTTTCTCCGCGTTGGACTAATTGAAATCGCAGGAAGTTCCTCGTTCGCCTGGCTTTTTAATGGGGAGACATAGTTGCAAAAGCGGGCTTAATTTGCCGCCCGAGGTTTATGAGTTGCGGCCTGTATTTCCGCGGCGGAACATGAATCAGCCCCCCCAATGCATATCGATTGCATTTATACTTTCAATCGCCGCGTCATAACCGCCGTTAATAACGCAGATAATTTGTCGGCGGTTTGATGCACTCCATCAATGCAACAAGGTCTATCAGCAATGAAACCAGGTTCTCGATTAGTACTGAGCTTCGAATGGATTTATTAAGGGACCGATGCTATCTATGATAATTGGAGGACTTGCTCTTAATGGAAGCGTAGCTCATTGAGAACGCCGTATCACAAGGGAATCAAAATCGTATTAATTATGAAGTAGATTACGTTACTCTGAAGTGTTTACGAGAGCACTACTCGTAAAACTCGAGTTATTAATTTTCCTCCTTTCGGTAAGAAAACTTCATTACCCTTACTTCATTGTAAAACATTTTACTTGATGTTGTTTATATATCGTTATTTAATGGAGTGAATCGCTACTGGGTGGTCTTTTCTGGAAAGTGAAAGAAATTCTCCATAACTACTGAATATGTTATCCTTGGAAATCTATAAATACCGCCACAATGTCTACCGTCGAATTCTGTTGCGTAATAATGAGCAGTTATCTGAAAAGAATATCGAATGCAGTGATTTCAGAGCCTGCCGCAGGTGTGGGAGAGTAGGATGGTCACTCGGAGTGTTGTGGTTTGGCGGTTTATGATGTTGATTGTTCCTTGTAGCTCTGATGACGCGCAGCAATTTACGAATAGGGAAGCTGAGAGGAATCGATGATGTACAACAATCTTCAGAGAGGGACACAAAAATATTTTCTTTATCCTTTTCAATCTTAGGCTTTGAAAAATTGATAACGAATTCACGAATTAATTATCAATTTTTTTGCATATCGTATTTTAATTAACAAAACGGAAGTAACAAAGGTGTCGTAAGAATATTTCGTAGGAGGAGAATTTGCGAGTACGATCATTTAATTAATCCCAAACATAATTTTTATGAATAATTGAACGTAATGGATATTTTATACGTTAATTATTTATAGTCGATAGTTGTAAATGTACACATTTATTTGATTTTAATTTAAATGATGATAATAATTTATGCACTTAATTCCTCATTACTAACAAACATTTTTCTGGAAAATTTAGAAATAAAAGTAATGCAAACATATAATAATCAATAAAATTTTTCAAGAAATATTTAAGAAATTTAAATATTTCCCAAAAATTAATTTGAAATTATCTATATCGATGGAGCGTTTGAATGACTCCTAACCCGGGATGCCAAATGACTCGGGTTGACTCTGATTAGTTTATACGATAAAAATTAGCTGTAAGACTTCATTGAAATGAAGAGAAAACTGTCACAGTCTGTGATATCAGACTGCGACCGATACTATTTCCCAAACTCTAAAGTAAACAAACTCTAAAAAAATTTGGGTTCTAACGCTTTGAAAACTCGCGCCATGTAAAATATCTTTAGATTCTACAGACACTCAGTGAAGTAACGAGGCCCTTCACCCAATTCCTACATGGACTACTATCTAAGAGCGTATGTATATACGCGGATGTCATCTTATCCAAATATCAAAAGTAGCGTCTTCCATGTCTGCTTCTTGCCTTCATAACGTAATGCAATCCCAACAATTTTCCAAGATTCACCTTTGGTAAAACGGTCTAATAAAATACCCATTCCAAAGATTTATCTTCAATAAATGTGTTCGATCCACAAGCGATGCAATACCCACTTCGATGCCAAAACCGTCTGAGGAATCCGAGCAGACGCGAATAGGATTGAAAAGAGCACCAAACGCATCAATCAGCTTCCATATACACCTGAAAGGGGAAATCGCAAGCCATTAAAAAAAATAAATCCCGTACCTCAATCCCAGCGTCAATGCAATTACTTTCCGGAAAACAAGACAAGATGAGAGGCTTCCTTGATTTATACCCTTTGCAAGAACCCAGCATTAACTGCTGCCGTATTATTAACATCCCACACCGCTTGCCCTCAGCGGTCCTGTACTTCTGTACGTCCTTCCTTCTTTCGGGCATTTGTGACCAATTTCGGCGGATGAAACCGCGCACACAAACGGCCGTTTAAATTCGTCCTTCCAATTACTTCTTTCAACTCTCTCCTTCTCGCCTTTTCAGAGATGTCCTCCGGAGCATGAATTGTGGTCTCCCCGCTAGAGCAGGACATCGCAACTACTTGTTTATGCGTCGAGGAAGGGGAGATACGATCTGGAGGTAAGTCCATTGGTAGCATCGTAGTCGGACAAGCCGAGTCGGAGCGAAGTGTGCGTGTGCTATGGACTCGACACATCGGTCCGACTCCATCTACAACGGGGACAAATGTTCCGGTTCGAATTATTCGACCTAGTGTAAGAGTAGAAGGCTCGACTTGTTCGGGATGTGCGGGGTCTGTTTCGGTCTGATTTTTGTCGGACGAAATTATTTGTTGCGAAATTCTTTATCGGATGTGTTTGGAAAGGAGTGGAGTAGGAACAGGGTCGGAAGGCTTCATAGAAAGGGTCAAGCGCCTAAGGGAGAGATAATTATGGGGCGGTATCAATGTTACTTTTGCTGATGACTGTAATATTTTTTTCATTCAGTACTGAATTAATGCTAAAAAAAAGAGAGAGAGAATCCTTTTTACTAGACTACAATAAATTTCATTGTGGTCCAGTAAAAACGATTCTGTTATGGAGATTTTAAATATTAATATGTATCACAAATTTTCACCTGACTGTTTCATTTACCTAGATTCATACAATGCACTTTTCATTTATTTTCGTCTCAGCCTTGTTTTTGGTTGTGATAAAATACTAGCTATTAGAGATCGTTTTTTATTTAAGACTTCCATCAAGTATTGCTCTCAATGATTCACTTTAGTATGAAAGCTACCGATGTGAAACTAGTGCTGAACAATAGGTCATTTTCTATTCGGTCAATAGGCAATTACATAGAGTTTCTCAAAGTATCATTATTCTATACTCACGGGGACGTTTTTCACTCACTCTATTTGGGTTAATGAAGGAAGCAAGGTTAACTACCTTACTCCTCATCTTGCCTAGTGAGACTTATTTCCTATTAAAGCCAATTGGTGGAAAGAATGAGGTTCATTGCAATCTTCTGGCTACAAAACACACTAATGTTTAGAGACTCAGTTTGAAAGAACTTCTGTAAGTGATATGATTAAAATTATATTCACACCAGAATGTTAAATACAAATCCACGAAAATGGGCTTATGGTGGAGGCTGGTCTGTAGATTGAAAATTTTTTTATTAAGTATTTCTCGCGTAATATACGTGTACTATAGTAGCCCGATAAACCACGTGGGTTAGGATAATCGAATTCCCAGATAATAATAAAATGAAATGATAATTCGACGATTTAATTAAGCATGTTTAAATGCTGACACATGATAGATGTTTGATTACATTTAGATATACATAGCTCAAGTTATCTTAATAGCCCGTGGGTGGCTTTTCAGTCTTACCAGAAAATAAAAAAAAACTGTAACTGCACTAAGACAATTTACAACTTTTTTTAACAAAATTAGTTTATATTTTATGTTGTGGAACGGAGGCAAGATTCACTAAAAATAATTGATTGCATCGCTCGCTATTTAACAGCTCGCTTATTGAGAAATACGAATCGAAAAATATTTACATATAATAGTAAATGATGACTTCATTGAATGTATTACTCCAAAGTAAAAAAACACCTTCCAATGTACAGAAGTAGCACGAGCTTCGCGATTTCGCACATGATGTCAATGGTTACCACTTTATGGGATTACCATTCTCTACATAAATCGCTCGAAAGAATAAGTGGAAATTTAACCAATCTTGACTTGATAACTATGTGGAGAAAGGAGGCTTATATTCATGGGTATGCAATCTACCGAGAAATAAATCGACAACAAAAGGGACCATTTATATCGCATAAAATAAGCAAGCAGTTGAACTTAGCCTCAGGGCGACGATATCTCTGAAGTCGGTACTGGTTCTGAGTTAAAGACTTTGACCAGAAAGCTAAAATGAGGTTTTGAGGTTTTCAGAAGAGTTCCTTAAGGATTGCCGGGGTTTTCTTTTTCTTTTTAAGGAATTCGTTAATTTTCGTGTTGAACAAAAGCTGCCAAGGACAGTAATCATTATTTTACTGTGAAAATTGTTATCATAAAATATTTCATTTTATATTTCCCTTAGAAATTTGATATATATATCGGGTAAAATTGGTATAAATAATTAACAGAAATTGTTAATTGAAAAATCTGGATAACCAAGGATAGCTTAAATTGATAATTTACGGAAATTCTTATAAGAATAAACAAAGTAATCGCAAATGTTTGGAGTTTCTGCATTTAGAAATTAATATTGCTCCTAAATGAGATTGCATTTGAAAGATCCACACAATACTATTTCTGCTAATACTCGGTGAAAAGTTTACTGGATCTGGAGGATTATTTAGCTACAACTCTAGTAGTGTTCAGAACAGTAGTGGAGAACACACTACTAATAACAGAAGTGTTTCAAAACGTAAACTTTGTAATTCCATCCTCATTCCACGGTCGATAACAAAAACCGACATAATTTACATAGCTTATTCTCTTCATCATCGTCGAGCGTATTCCATTCCAAATTCGTTGGCAAATAGAGACACTCGTTTTGGGACCGAGAATTTTGACAAGCCATCAGAAATGACGGAAGTGCGCCTGTCATGAAACGATTTGCGATGGCATGAGGAAATTAAAACGCTCTCTGAAAATGCTGGGCTTTTTTTATTCAGGGACGTGCATTGAGGGAAACGATTAATCGTAACCATGAAGTATCATATTGCATTTCATCGGAAACACATCTACATCGAATCTCCTTGTCAAGTCATGCGAGGTCGGACTTCAGAGGGAAAAAACAATGCGATGCAGATTAATCAAAATCCGGGCGTTGAAAGATAATCGAATCAGGGCGTTCCCCGGGCAGTGAGAGACAGAGGGGCTGTCCAAATCAAAGTGGGCCTTTAGTCACCCTAAGCAACCGGAATCAGCTGCTGAGGTAGGAGAAAGTCACTGAGCTCGAATTCTTCGTGAGGTGAGAGGAGAACATCCAAATTTTAAGGAATATTAACTCTTCTCCTACATTATGACAATCAAATTTTTTCTCCCATACTATGACAATGAAGTTTTCTCATAGTATCGCATAGTATAGCTACCCGTTTGGAAGAAAACTTCATCGTCCGTAATTGGGTGAATTCAAATGCTTCTGTTTGGTAAAAAACGTCGCTTACGTTTTATTTTGGTGAACTCAAGATCGCTCGCGTAGGTAATCATTAGAGGCGTAATTATTGTGCTTGATACTTTGCCTCCGATATTAACTTTGAATTTTTAACTATCGTTATTCTTCTTTTAACTTCATAATTTGCTCTCAATAATTTACTAGAGTATCATAGTTGGTTACCTTATTAATCATTTCAGAATTCTTTCCATAATCATTCTCTGTATTTAAATGTGATATGCCAGGGGAATGTTGGTTTTGATAGTATTTATAACTTTAATATCTTTAATTTGGATTAAGTTTTCGGACAGAAGAACTCGGGAAAATTTATTCATCAGTTTATCAGTATATATTTCTACCACGCATATAATTCTGTTTCTTATAAAATATTTGTGTTTTATAAATACATATGAACATTATTTATTATATATAACCAAATATACATCCTTATATAAGATTATTTTTTTCGTACAGCATTCGGAAAGTGACAAAGTTTTCCATTTTCGATTATTTGAGACGAGCGTGTACTTCCTTATCTTTGTGGTTAAAATGCCAATTAGAGTTTTTAAGTAAATACTTCAAAATCATTGAAATAGGAATAAAACGTAATTGGGGAATTGAAGGCAGTACTGACGAAGTTAAAGCAACACGACTGTGAAAAAACGATGACGAGCAGCCAATTGATATGATCTTGAGCAATTGTAATCATCTGAAGGAAAAGGTCGATTTTCATCATTCAGCCTAAGAAATGAGGATTCCACTTCAGCTGTCAGTTGGCTGAATAAACAAATAACACTAGCCTACTTCTCTATCTCATCTAATTTACATGCCCACGTGAAATAGGGAGAGAGAGACAGTCGACCTATTCTACCAAAAATGCTGTCTTTTTATAAAAAGTGAAACTTCACGACGGTTAAAAGCGAATTTTCTTAACATTGAAAGGGACCACGGAATCAATATTAAATCCACCACTTCCGTTCCCTTCACGAATTCTTTGCAATATTCTAAGTAATTTTGAAATGCAAATCAAAAATACGTCACACCTTGCCCTTTGTCATTCAAATGGAGGAAAGAAAAGCTTCTGAAATCGAATCTGCAGCACAAATATTGGAAGCAAACAGTCCGAAGTGTTGCCGTGGAGCTAATCCTTACATTTTAATTTAATGCGGAGTGACCGTTGCGAAATGGGATTTCTGGATGTATGTATATATATTGAAAGGAGAATACACTTTACGTAGGTCCACGTGAAAGTATTTCCTCAAGTTCATCTCATGGTGTTTATTTGGCATTTTCGAAGAAATGAGACTTTCTGTTAAGAAAGTTAAATTTCGAATCATATATTATTCCCACGTCCTTCAAGACTATGAGATGAGCACGTTACATTATTCAGCAAAAGTGAAAACTCTGACGATAGGATGTGTTTGCAATCCGCTTTGTGTCCCATGGTAATTTCCGTCTTTCTTGTGGCACATAAGAGGTTCGTTTATTGTTTGACCCCAGATCATTGATTCTGCCCATCCCGGTCATCAATAACAGGGTATAATGGAGTTTTGGCGTTCACACAAATTGAAAATGATTTAAAACGTGCCCAAAGAGTGGATCCACCGGGTTTAATTTCGCTTTCGAAAACGGTAAATCCATTCCGGAGTCGTTAATCAAGCACGATTAGCGTTCTGAGACAGGAAGATGAATGACTTAGCACAGCGGAAAAGAAATATTCCTCCCAATCGAAAATTCTTCTGTGCAGTTTTCGAAAGATGAGCGCCATGGAATTTCAACATCACGAACCGCTTCAGGTGCATTTCCACCTTCTGTATTCACTCTTCAATTCCTAAATATCGTGTAAGCTTTATTTGACTCTTGTTTATTGGTATTTACTTCACTATTATTAGTTATTATTACTAATTTATTATCAGTAATTATATCATAAAGAATATTTTTTATTAATTATACAAATCCGAAACATTAGTTTTTCCAGGTCAACATGGAGTGACTCATCAGTGCTGAGGTAATTTATAGTGGATGATATAAAACATACAAAATGCTAATAAAAAGTCCGTTCAGTAGATAGAATGCTAGGGAAAATCTAAATAGCATAGCCACAGTGCTTTAAATTATAAAGACTTCAGAAAACGACATTTTACGGCAACTTTTAAGGGGTCTTAGGCGTTCAGATTGAATAATCACATAGCGAAAATAATGAGAATTAAAAAATATAAGTTTCTATTGCTTCCTCAACTTCATGTGTGATAGACCCATGTGTGATTACCCATCTCGCTTGGAATTTCTAATATAATATTAAAGAAACGCAATTAAATTAGGCTATCTACTTCGTATATTCAAAGCACTTTTCCATTTTCTTTCACTTATCGTTGTTTTCTTTTTTCAGTTCAAGAACTTCCATATGCCATTGATACACTCACTACCTCGTGTCCTCTGAGTTTTTAGCGTCTCTTCATATCTGCATTTCATTAGATTTTACTAGACCCTCTTCTACATTTAATGCTACTCGCTCCTTCAGTCTTAATTATTCCATTTTCATTAATTGTGTTCATGGCATCTACCTTTGAATTGTATCGACAAAGATAAACATTTAATGAATAATTTCGTATATATCTCTGGAACTGACTCAGATTGATAACAACTACCCAATAGTTTTGAACTTCAGCGGTTTTGAGACCAACGGAAATATATATTGCAACACGCAAACTTATAATAAATTTCACAGTTTTCTAAATAAAGCAGTAAAAATTAGAGACAGTTTCTATGGAGGCTCCCAGATATCCAAGTGTTGGATTTCGGTGAAAGCGTTCCCGGGTTGGATTCCCGGTGCAGGGATTCACGCGTAAATTGACCTTAGCTGTCGAAGCACTTTTAAAATCTCTACTACCACTAGCACATCTGGATGTTTCATCTACATATCATACATATCAGTGAGGAGCGTTATTGATGCAGAATGTCAAATGAATCAATGGAGAGAGAGATTCTATATTTCGGGCAATATTTTCTATCCTGGTACTATTCCTTCATGCAAGAATAGACGTGGGAGGGAAAGGAAGTTGAAGAATGAGGTTGACGACCGTAGGCACCTGTCACCCACCAATCTTGGTGACACGCGAACTATCTTTGCATGCGAGTCATCTAAGACTGTGTCCAACTCCGTTTTGCTAGACAGTTTCACATCGTTTTCTCCTCGGAAGAGAACTTTTATAAATGGTCCATCTGATTAATCCACCCGTCGCTTTCTTACTTTCCTTTTGTCGACCCTACAAATGTTCGTAATTTAACTAGTTGTCGGGCGTAATTATTTTCTGAGCGGTCACATTCTGCGATGTCTCCTCATTTCTCTTTCCTTGTTTACAAACTCTATCAAATGCTGAACGGCGACAGTCATTTCTCCTTTTCATGATAGGGTTCAACACAGGGACTCTATATCCAGCTCTAATTTTTTATTAGGTATCTCCTGTTTTCCAGGGATTGTATTAAGTGATGAACGTATGGCAGCAGTGAATAGAGGCTTGGGAAGCTTATACTGTGAGAGTATAAGTATAGTGGGCCAATAAAGATTAGTGGACTAATGTTGATAAATATCCCCTATGTTATCATAAAATTAATTATCAATCAGGGTGCAGAATTTGTTAAACACATACCAATAATATGTTTACGATGGTCTCATATTTCCTTTATTTTATAGAATTATATTTTGCGTCAAGTTCTGAGGCACAACTTTTTCTTTTTTTTTTTCAATTTCATCCCTGTATATCTGGGAGTTTTTTCGTTGGCGCTGAAGTTACTATGGGTTAAGAAAACAAACGAAAAGGCATTTGTCAAATAATGAGGTAACTTAATTTTATACCTTCAACCAGTATTGCATCATCAAATTGGAAGCCAAAACTACATTACTCAAATATAATTACAGAATCGTGATCGCGAGATATTCAACCAAATATTTTTGCGCTAAATGTAATGTAAAATATTCAGAAAAAGTGAAATCAACAAAGTATCTTTTCTTATTTTATGGTCTCATCCAATTTCTTAGAAACTAGAAACCACAGAAGTTAAAAATATAACAATAATATTTGCATGCTATTGGTACATTGTACTTAAGGAAAAATACATCCTTTACAGTTTATGCAATATTGCATTATCAGGTGTTCTTTACATAAGCGGGATTTATTTAATTTTAAGTAAAGTTTGTTATTGAAGCAAATTCACCATCTCAGACTGCCTTTAATAAGTCGAAGTTAATGAATCTATTTTCCTGGATTCCTGAAAAAGATTCGAAAGGAAATTTTATGCAACGTCCTCCTTATAGCTTCATCAGTATATACTCGCTACGTAGATCATCTCTTGATTTTACTTGAAAACTAACTCATTTTCGCCATAACTTGTCACATTCATCGATCCATTAATAAACATATTCTTACTCCTAGCTTTACATCGTTGCAGATGACATTTGTTATTTGATTTTTCTCTTCTTT
Organism: Pachydiplax longipennis; assembly: GCA_036926295.1. Classification (NCBI taxonomy): domain Eukaryota; kingdom Metazoa; phylum Arthropoda; class Insecta; order Odonata; family Libellulidae; genus Pachydiplax; species Pachydiplax longipennis. The sequence continues at coordinate 15,067,804 of JAVFKF010000001.1, read as the reverse complement.
TCCACGCGTGTGAGTTACGATGGCCACGAAAACCAAACAGATAACTTGGAAGCATCCCAATTTTCAAAATGTCAATGTGGTGTAAGGTTCTGCTAAAATTATCGCGCTATTCTCTCTGTTTGTTTGCTCTGTCTCACTGAATGTTTAACACGTATTTACAATCTATTCAAAGTTATGTGCATTTTATGGTATCAAAAGGGCATTCACATAAATACAGAGGGGTATTGTGAGGAGGCACGTGCCGAGGACGGAGTCCTCGACATGGCGAAAATTTGGACGCCAATGGGCGTGAATTAGGCCCTCGGTTTCTCCCGGAAAATATCAACCAGGTGATGGTGATAACATTTCCTAACCAGTTTCCTTGGTTTTCAGAGTAAATAAAGATTTCTTCTTCCCGAAAATCGTATTTTGGTCTCCTGCTTTTTAAAATTATCAGAAGTTAGGAAATTCATATCAACTGCTAATTTCTTTCTACCATCATATGCAATATTTTTTGGGAAATTCTACATCTACATCTACATAAATACCCTGCAAGCCGCCTTTCGGTGTGTGGCATGGGGTGTAAGCACCGAACAATTGAGATACTTTTAGCCTATTATAATCTCGTATTGTTCACGGAAAGAATGAGTCCTTAAAACGACTTGTTCTATCGTCTATTTCTCATTATCGGATCGGCCGAAGTAACAGGGGGGTCGCATAATATCAACTACGTCCTCGTGCTTTCTCTAAATTTGTTAGGAAGTCGTCCTCTTCAAGTTCTGAGATAGAAATATACAGTTGCTAAAATCAAATTAAGTAAATCCTTTCATTTGTGACACATTCATATGCTATTATCGATTGTACAGTGAATTAGGTTTTCAAATCTACAGAGGAAATTGATATTGTGATAATGTGGAAATTCATGATATCACACAGACGTACTTTTCCACAGTAATTTATTCAATGACTTTTTGAGTCGAAATAATTGAATAACTATTGGAGTTATTCCACATAACACAGATGCATTTGTATATACGATTTATTCTCATCAGTACAGATTATGACGAAATTAAGCTACCATTGTTTACTGATCAACACGGCAATCATTCCGTAATTGAATAATTAGATTATCCAATACTTAACCCTGGGGCTTAACTTTGTCTTTTCAAGTGCATCTTTTAGAAAAAATATTTTAACAAACATGTATACCTAGACGTTGTTATGATATAAGATCCCACAGGGGATTTAGGCATTTTCTTCTGTTATTGCTTTCTGGTCTAGAAATTTATTTAAAATATCTTCAATAAACGCTTTATCTTAATTTTTATCGCCACTTTATACCCTAGTCATAAGTATCAACTCCATGAGAACATACTGCAACTCATTATGCAGAATTAAAGGCCGTGATGGGATGTTGCTAATCGAAAAACTACGTTCATTTTATAAAAATCTCCGATGTCTCCCACACGTGACGCGTGAATGAGTGCCTATTTGAAAGCCTGATGAATGTGCGTGGGAAGCAAAGGATTGCTCAATTCCCCATCGTAAAGGAATGATTTCCCGATAAAAAGACGGAATATCAGCGGTATGAATCCCATTCAGTCGTAAAATTCAAAGGAATGGGAAGGAAAAAGTGAGAGAAGTAAGTTATGGGACATCTTCTACACTTCAGAGATGTACTTGAGAGAATTAACCGTGACCAATGCACACGTGATTTGATTGGAGCTTTCCAAACTGCTATTCAAATCAGAGATATCCAAGCTTTTTCTACGAGTGGGCTGCATTAGCATCTACGAGGGCTTTTGCGTACCGCAGATGTTTCTCACGTTTGTAATGTCACTCATTCATTGAAAATCATACAGAAATTCTGTTTATTAAAACGATGTTTGAGGTAATTGCAAAATCTCTATGACTTTTACTATCCTCGCCTTACTTCAATCATCACAAATGAATTTTTCAGTATCCTCAAATATACTAATAATAAGGAGTAACACACAGTTTTGTCCAGAGATTTTTACGAAACGTTTTTATGTAATGAAAAAGTATAACGGCGTTCGTCTGAATGGGTCTTAGTTTCGCTACAATAATTAATTGAAAATTGATAATCGGAGTATGGGCAACCACGTACGCCTTACGCCTTTGTAGGAGTGTCGAGAAATATTCACATAAGAATTCGTCAAAAAAAACATGCTTGTTTTCCAGTATTGTTCTTTTTCACAATCGAGATTACACTGTAGTACTGTTTTAAAATTAAGCCTCCTTCCAAACATCTGTCAGTACTCTATTCAAAATGAGGGACATTTTTTTCGTAGATTCCTATTTATTTGGATTGTATATCGCGTATTTAGTCGGAGTTGATCCAAACAAACAACTGCAAAGCACCTAGTGATTTGCATCATTATTAAATTATGGAAAGCGATCGCGATTTATGATCAGGTAATCCTAAATCATTCGAGTGCAAGCTTCGTCTGCGTTCTTAGAATAGTCATTAACTATCCGAAAAGAAAAAGATAGCGTTTACGAAGGTTATTTAATAGAACTATTATTGATATTGGTAATGGTATCGGTAGCTATGAATTCAATAATTTTCAGAAAAAATCAAAAAATATGTCTGTAGTTTAAAAATAGGATTCCTCCTCGTAAGTTTTTAATTTACATTCTCCCTTTCATTCACTGGACTCACCGGAAGATGATGTTTACGTTCTTGGAAAATAAGCAAATACATTAATTTTTTCCCAAATTGAGCGTTCTAGGAAATTTTTAACAAAACACGGCGCCAACTATAGCCAAGCAAATAAAAGCGTCAATTCTGTAATCATTTGTGAATAGAGTTGACCCACGTCCAACATTGGGAGCGGCGCGTTAGACCATACGCCTTGGACAAACCAATTATCTAATATATTAATGCGGCCGCATGAAATTCCCCTCGACGCCCATATCCACGTTTTAGTTACGAGCACTTACGAGAAAGGTTATACTTGTAAACACATGACAGTATTACAGAGGCATTTCGCGAAGTCTGAGTACACCAATGGCACGTGTAGCATAAGTGATACCGGACCCAATTCTAGATTCATTGGAATTAAAGTCTCTTTGAATCCGCATTATATCAACTGCCAAACCGTCAAAAATTTTGTGGGTAGATATAGGAATGTTACTTTGCATTCGTTAAAGATATGTACTTTGCCAGCTTATGGTTTTTTGTGTTTCTCCAATTTAAGTACCATTAAGAGATTCATTCTTTTTATCCAAAATGAATAATGTAATATTGAAAATTACTCTTGCTAGCTAAAAGTAACTCCTTACATTATTTTAGAGCAGTGGTCGCCAACTTTTTCTTACCTTCCATTCAAATTTGCTCGGTACAAATTCCCTATTCCCCATTCAATGTCTCAATCGATGAATGCAGCGCATATGGAAGTAATCACACAATAATATATTTATAAGAATAATAATGTATTAGACCTCTGAAAATGTTCCTGGAGTATTTGTCGGTGTGCGGGCTAGCATTTATACCAGAGTCTGAAAGCAACTGAGAGTACGGTATTACTGAACTTCTAGCCCGTGTTTTCAAACCTGTAATTCATTTACAGCCGTGTCAGAATCTCCTTTTTTCAATAACAAGGTATACTGATGCAATTAATTTACATAATACAGCCAAATATGTTTATCTAAATTAGTTTTTTCGTCGATTGCAATAAGAAATACCAATGAATTTTCATAAATATTGTTTTCCACAGAATTAAAATGCAAAAACAAGCATAATAAGGATAATATATTCGAGATTTTAGTACTCTGTTTCATTAATACCTTTGCCCCATAATTACAAATCAGTAATCTTTAGAAAAAATTTTCCACTAGAAACATTTTTCGTCATCGTCCTCTCTAGGTGCATTCACATCTCCTTAATTAAGCACTCAATGTAGGTCTCGAATGTCGATATTATCATCTATAGAATACTCTAAGTCCACCTGAAAAATTAGTAATTAAGCTAGCTAGTGAAAAAATTTAGAGCAATATTTATATGCTTGAATTTTTCAAATGCATTCGCCTTCATGTTTTCCGTTAAACATTTATAATACTTCCCTTCTCTTTTAAACTTTCCTTAAATTTTTCATAATATGTATTCTATTTTTTATTTTATCATTGGTCGCAAAGAGTATTGAATTAGGATGCATCAGCAGCATCAACACCAGAGTTTCTGATCTTTAGGATGCATTTTTAACACGTTCAATCCACTCATCTAATCAAAGGATAGGCGGGCGGTATCCTTATAGGTTCGGTTCTAGCATTTCCTCCCATATAATAATCTCAATACTATTAATCTAGTATGAAAAGAAAAAGAAACAATCGGTAGTATTACGGAGGTAATAGGCACGGTGTTATTATGGAGAAGGAAATGGAAGAAAGAAAATGTTATGAGGAGAATGATTAGGAATGAAGTCAGAGAAAAACAGAGGCTGGTTATAAAAGAAGGGCTCGGCAAGGGAGCGGTGTTTACACGGAAAGACTAGGTTACGAAAGCCATATTTATATAAGTGAACGTATACGGAGCTGTGTTTCGTTGATGAATTCCATAACTTGTTAATTTCATTTGGGAGTTTTGGGGTATTTCTTCAGAAGTCATATCATCAGAAACAAATTACTAAGACCATCTTGGAATCTATTTAAGAGCTTGAATTTATTAAGTTTGGAAAATTATAGAACGTTTCATAACTCGAGAATATGGTATTTTTTCTAAATATTTCCGGGTAATCAATACTGTGAATTCATTTTGAATTTTTTAAAGAAAACTAGTGGAAATTATAAAGGCATTGATACCAACCTCAGCTTTATTGAGAGAATATCATACAGCCTTTTTTGCGGAGTGCCCACACATATCCATCCGTTTTGACACTGGTTGAACCTAAAATTTATCTACAATACAAGCTCATTTACATCAGTTTTATTTTCCTCGTGAGTTCATCCTGTATTTCCTTTGTAATCTTTGGTGTAAATTAATATAAATGAATATAATATAATGATTATAATCTGGAGAATATAAATAGAATAATCCCGTTACGATTGGTGGTTAAATCCGTAACAATAAATATTTTTCATGTTTAATAATTTGTAAATATGCCGTTTGTATGTATGTATTTAAATAAAAAGACTTCCAATATCGCTTATTATGAAGTTTACATAAATATTTAAAGTAAAAAACAAATTTTATGTGAAATATTTAGCTTTTGATCGATGATTATAATATTTAATTACAAAAATGTTCGTAAAATCTCCATGTATTCCGATGAGTTTCATCTATTTTTGAAGCTTTTGTTAATCTAAGCCGAATGCTACATTTCATAATAATAATTAAATTTATATCCAGTACCATATGCTATTATTACATCATCAGGGGTAATAATCCTAAGATAGGTGTTTTGCAGTTATCCAGACCGCAATGGCTCCGTAATTATTTCTAGCCTTATGTAATTACGTGCTAGCCCTAAAATTGTCTTTTATACTCCCACCGAGAATAAGGAGCGTTAGTATTCAAGACGTTTCCTAGTGTATCTGGTGGAAAAATATTTCGCGTCGTACATTATATTTTTTATGGTCAAAGAGTGGAATGCACGATCTCCAGATGCCGATGGGAGACGAAGCAAGGTCGTCTCGAGAGGACGTTAAAAGGGGATACCCAAAAATTAAGCAGCGATCAGACGGAGAAACAGGCACAGGCCCCCGAAGAAGAGTGGGGAGAGTAAAAAGATGCAGAAGTTGAGTGATGAGATCGGGGAGCAAGCGAGGAGGGTCCCTAATGAAAACAGATATAAAGTTGTCATCATCAGAACGATGGATATTCTTGTGGATTTAAGGGAGGAACGAAACATCTCATTTGCGGCCCAGCGTATGCGAGGGAACGGGCGGGAAAAAACGTAACACCGAATTCAATCTCGGACGTTTCCAACTCCATCAGGAGCGGATTTTTTGCGACGATTAAGAAGGGAAATCATTCACTCCGAAACCCTTCGAAAGCAGTTTCCATTCCCGAGAAGACAAAGAAAAAATCCTTGTTTTCCCAACAGGAGTTTAAACGCTTCGCAATGAGAGCGACGTCCGAATGAAATATGTCGCCGCCATTTCGGACGCTTTTTTTCCACCACCCCCTGCCTTTTAATTAAACTCCGTGACATAATAATTGCCTCCGATATAATTGTTACCGGGCGCTTAAATGTACGCGCTCTCCCCATCTCCACGCTACTTCCACCGCCATTCCGAGATGCCCATGTCCATGCATATTTAAGCGAATAAGTTTAAGTACATTAGGTTTGTTTGCCAGGGAAAACAAACAGACGTCCGCCGGCCCCCGTAATCGAGTGTAAGATGAATAAAACATTTCTCATTCCGGGAGATTTACATTTACACGTCGGGACATAATTAAACTTGCGATTGCAATTAGAGGTAGGGGCGGCTCACACGCCCGTACGTACGTGAAGGAAGTGGATGAGTTTTAGCGTTGATTGAGTGGATATTATGTCGGGTGGCGTGATATCTACCGGCCGATTCATCGCGGTCGATCGGGAAACGCGGTGTCGACCCCGCGGAAAACGATTGCGTCGATACCTCGGAGTCTCGAAGATGCGTTCGAGTCTCATCCCATCGCGACTGAGGTGGCAATAAATAAAACTCTTGGGCTGTTTCTCGCGGCGAGGAATCCGATACCGAGTGATATAATTCATAAGTGTGAATTTTCCGCCGGGACGGAGCGAAATCCATTTCGTAATGTGTTTTTATGACGGGGGGTTGATAGGAATTCCTGCAACCGTATCTTGATGAATGGAATATTATCAATTTTTCCTGTGCTGCGGGATGGAGAAAAATGTGCCTTTCATTTACGTTTGTCGCAGTCCTGCTCATCGCGGTGATAATATGAAAGCGGGTGAAGTGCGAATGATGTTGAATAATGGCATACATCTCGCCTTATTGAATGTTGAGAAAGTGTTATTCATGTGAGGATTTGCTGCATTCGCTCTTTCATAGCATAGGAGGCTCGCTTTCTCACATAAGGGGCATTTTAACTATCACTAGGTACTTGCAATTAACTTGTTTAATAAGCAATAAGAAAATAGTCGCCTTTCCGTGCCAAAATTTTGCCTTCGCACACTGTTATTTCCCCATCCAAATACATTTCAACAAACACTCTAATCACTACAAAGGAATACAAGAACACTAAAACATACCTAAGAAACACCTCCATATTATGTATTCGTCTCCGTTTCGATATATCTCTTGTTTCTATCGATATATATCGATACTTACACATCCAGTAGCGAAATTCTACGAGAAAATTCAAATTTAAAATGGCATGTCACATATATTTTGATGGAGTGTGAAGGGAGAAAATCGGTGGTCACCGATAAAGGGTGCTTATAAATAATATATAAGAATTAAATAGTATTGGATGAAACCATTAGAAGGAGCGGTAACTTTTACTTTCATGTCTTAAAAATATCTATTCCTTCGGATACAAAATTCTTGGAAAAGTGAGTACACTAACTTTGTTAATCTTATAAGTATTGATCTTCTATTGCATCACATCAGCTTCTTTTCTTTTCCGACATCCCCCTATAAGTGGCCGATCTATTCTAGCACCATTATTCTATGTAAGTGTCTTTGGAATTTATAATGTTTAGGGCAACATAAATAACATTAGCCTATGAAAATTTAACTAGCTAAAATAATGGTTAATGCATGATACACATGCTTGTTAGCGAAAGACTAAAGAAAAAATGTAGGAATTAGCTGGGACTAAAACCTGACTCTCCTGCCAGCCAGGCAAATGCTTTAAATCACTTCTTCAGGTCAGTTCATGTACCTATTTGACAGATAACTCTTACCAGAAAAGAGCCGAGATAGGTTACATAGGGAGATACACTAAATACGCGACGAGTTGAAATGCAAATGCAAAAATTGCCTTTTTGGTCATTCCCTATGAAACAAGCATATCGATAAATCAATCAAGCAGAGTTTTCTCTATATTTCCTTTCTCTTGGGTGGCTGATTTCTATAAATTTTCCTTACCCCACTCCTATACTTTTCCCATTAAAATCCATAGAAAGTAGCTGATGTGAGGCCATCCGGCAAGTTGGAGGTCTGGCTTCGAGTTTCGGCTACGTCAGGCTTTTCTGATTTTCACTGTTCTACTTTTATTGATGGTCCTTTTTCAAATTTCTTTATCCTTTAGGGTCAAATATCAATTTCTTAATTCGCAAAAGCGGTCATTCTTTGACTACATCGGTTACAGTAGAAATCTTTGCTATAAAACGATTGATAATTTTATAGCAGTTATATTCTGAATATAGTTCGACTGGCTAATTCATACTTGTTTATTCTAAATTCATAACTTTATTTCATAATTTTTGGGGCTCTGTCCAGAAACTACTGAAAAAGTCTCCTCAGAAAAATCTGTCCAGAAAACATGAAAATGATCACAGCTTGGGATATGGATGAAAAGTTAAATGGAATGGAATAAAAGTATATGGAATGGATTATGAAATGGAATGAAAAGTTAAAAAAATAACTGACAATCAAACATTATTTTTTACACACATCAGGAATTTTGTGATATACTAATTATTTAATATGAAATATTTTTTGCGCTTTCTGCAAGCATTAAGAATATTTTTATTCGATGTTTTCTTGGAAAAGTAATTCATCATTGTTTACCAAGGACTTTTATCAGAATGACATGTTAAAAACTCAAATGCCAAGGATACCAAACCGGGGAATTTAACTCTTTTACGACGATTTCACATCGCAGTGTGATTAATTTCACGTTTGTGGAATTTTGTTTCTTTTATACATATCCAAGTCTTGTATGCTCTACATGATGTTAATGAGATCTTAATTTTAATCGTAGTTTAGCATATGTCATGGAATTTTATACCTCCCTACAGCTAACATTATTACTTTTAGCCCGTTTCTCTATCGTAAGTTTGTGAAAATCGGTACAACTTTTCTGCCACTTTAATCTTGTTTCTGATTTCTTTTCGCATATTCCACGGAAACGAAGCATGTTTTCACACAGAGAAATCTCTGAAGATGTGCACTCGTTTAAGATGATGCCCTCAGTACGAAAAACCTGTTCCGCTTGTTTCATTTACATTCGTTGACATTTGAAAGCGAAATGACGCAAGGACCTTAGAAAGACTCAGCCTCGTTCTCCTAGTATTTAAAGCTTTGACACGGGCCTCCGCTCTTAACTTCAGAGGAATTCCTAATCACGCCAGAAATTTCAGAATATAATACTGGATTCCATGCACTAAATCTACATATTTCAGTGTTTGATTATTAGTTATTGATTGCAGAATATGCGAATTTGAATAGATTATGTAAAGATTGATGTATAAACTTGATAGCTGGCCATAACTTGGTGTAATGCGTGCTGAATCACAGGCTAAAACAGTTTTATTTATTCAGCGGTGGCAATATAACACGGGTCTTATGTTTTATTACATTTTGATATTTTTATAATTAAAACATGACTCTTTGATTCAGTTACAACGCAAATTTCTGTTCAAGGAGAATTTTAGTTTTGTGGTTTACTTCTCGTCAGGTTTTTATTATTTATAATAGCCCAACTAGTAAAATGGTGAAAGATATTGCATTGATAACATAAATTACAATCTCTAAATTATTATATGATAAATTTGACGGTTTAGTAAGTTGATTTAGCAACACTTTTAGTGAACTAGAATATTGAGATTTTCTACCGAGCCAATATTTAAAACTCGGTCACTAATATGTAGAGATCATACCTTTTATATCGCTGTCTAGCTATGTAATATGGGATATGCTTTTATCCCTTTTAGAGAAGTATTCTTAATCATTTCTAGGAAGCTTTTTTCAGTGTATAACAATTAATTACACAGGATACTAAAATAGTTTTATCTTAATTAATCAGGAAAAAAGGGCATGAAAAAATCTGACCGGACCATGGCTCAAACCCAGAACTTGCACTTTCCGGTTCGAGTCCTTGTTCTGTCAGACATTTTCATTTCCCTTTTTCCCTGCTTTTCTTAGGCGCATCTCGTTACTTACGATGTTACCTTACCTTATGTTTATCTACGTAATATATTCTAATACAGATTTTCATTAAATTCTTAATGAAAGGCCTTTTTACTAGAAAGAAAGATTCCAGAAATGGATAGTCGCAACTTGTGCAAGTGAGAATATTTTTCACGTGAACGTAATGAAGAAAACTTCTTAGAGTAAAAACTTGACGCGTAAAATTAGGATATAATGGCAAAGGTTTCCATAGATAAGGCCGATATTAATTATTATCTTAGCCATTAAAGCATAAGTTACATACATAAGTTCATATTTCTATTCTCTTTTACTGGCTTTTAAGATATAAAATTTCTTTAGGTGTCAAAAGTAGGCCTATCTTATAATGCTCAAGTTTATTGACCTTAAGATGATCCTTTCGTAATTTTTAGTGTGTTTTTATCATCATCTGAAGTCTAAATTTCGCGATACTTCAGTTCTTATAAGAAGAGTTTCTTATTTCTTATGATCCACCTTAGTTAAGTATTTCTTCCAAGTTAATACCATTAATAAATTGGCTTCTCAGTGCATTCAATTATTTTCAAACAATCATAATTCTCCAAATATAATTTCAATCGATATCAATTTTTTATCCAATATACTCGTAGATTCGGTTCACTGAAAAATGGGCAAAATATAAACAACTTTAACGTAGCTTAATTTTGATATCTGAGGATTATTGTTTGTGGTTTTAGTAAGGGCAAAGAAAGTTGAACATTAGAGAAGTAGGAGGAGGTGGGCAGGTATAAGGGTTTATATGAAAGATGTACAGCTGACTCCGACGATAAGAGTGGGATATATGTTGATAAGGAATCGCCGAAGGTATCAAATTATTATTGTTATTCGACCCTTTAGTAGGCGAGGTTAGACCCGAATAGGCATTTCTTCCACTTAAGTAACCTCGTATGATGATCTAAGATGGTAATTAGTAAAGGAAAAACATAAGAAAAAACTAAGAAAAGATAAAAAATTTGGTATTATATTCAGGTAAAGACAGAAGAGAGAGCACGAGCGAACCATTTCCAATTAAATCGAAGGAGGATTTAATCATGTATATTGGATTAAAGTGGCTTTAAGTTAGAGGAATCAAGACTTTATGATGACCGTGATAAGCGGATTGGTAGAATCAAGGCTGCAACAATTTAAAAAGAAACGTATTGGAATAAAATTAGGTCAAAAGATTTCTGTTGATGCTAATTCAATAGTAATGCATTCAAAACATGAAGATAATTGGATACATTGGTCATTAGCTCTCAAAAACCGCCACTTTTACCCACACTTTCCCTCAATCAGCTCAGAATTAGCAAATTTACCTCGAATGTGATTCGATGAGCAAATACGAATGCATTCGAAAGCGAAAGAAGAATAATCGTCCCGATCGCCTTATGCATAAAATGCGACCTCAGTTTATATATATAAGGCCACATTTTGATTAACGAGGCCGTTGAATTAGCATTTCCGAGTGTTCAATTTGCATGTCATGCCACCCCAGTTTCCCGCCTCACCGCTTGCACAGTTACTACTGCTCTATTAATGAATTCAAAAATATTCCGAGTCGCTTAAGCGTCATCTGAATTCTGGAGGTAATTAAAAAATTTCCATCCTGCCCGAAAGGTGGGAGAAAAAATCGGTTCCGCAGATGAGATCTAATTTTTTTTCTGGACCGTCTGCCCGGTGTTGGGTAAACGTATAGCATCAGGAGAATGGAATCCAATAGCTCGCCTGGATGAAGAGGTTCAAATGGAGATCCGCATGCTACATTCATTTCTATCCGTTTTACGACCGGGTTATTATCGGTGTCTGCCTATAGGGCATTGAAATCTCTTCAGTCACTCGGCGAATGCATTCAAAGAAAAAGCTCTGTATTCAAAGCATTCTATACATTAGCGCTAATGGTCCCAATCGCTGTATCGGCGGTGGTTTATGGTCATTTTCCATGAGCGATCTTTCGTGATGGGGAGCAAATGAATATTTTAGCCCGAAGATGATCCTTGGTCTCGAAGGTCTGGATTAGTCTAGAAGAAGTGATGAAAAACTATGGATTCTTTTACCAAGGATTCCTATCATTTTATCTGTAATATAGGGGTAGTATGCCGCAAAATAGCTGTGGGATTGCAGCACGTATTCCTAGTTTAGTGTTGAATTGAATTTCATAGGCCTACTTTTACGGAAATATAGCTTGACATGAACCCCGATTTAGGAAATATTTCTCTGATTACTAGGATTATACAGCGAATTATCTTTCTGACTGGTTAAAAAGCCGATTTAATTGGCATTTCCATCGGAGGAAAAACCAGAATTAATGAATAAAGTAAATAATTAAATAGAAATTTTTGGATGGTAGTTATTTTTAATAGACAGAAAATATCTAACTATGGTAAAAGATTTATTGCTTTAACTATTTTACTTGTATATTTTTAATTATACACCCCCGCCACCCGTCAGTTAAAGGAAAAGTGAAGGTTTATATAATATATTTTGAAATGCTTATCTTTGTTATTGGCAGTTCGCTATTACAATGTTACATACACATTTTCATCCTTTCTTCAAGGCACATGCTTCAAGATATTGTGTTTGAAAGTTAGGATTTATAGAATGGCTTGGACATATTAACAATAACTACGTGTTGACAATATACTTGGACAAAGGTTAGAAAATTTACAGTGCAAGATTTTTTTCGTAATGTTGAGGAAGAAACATTTAAGATCTGTGCAAGCATTTACTCGTTATAAGCATTTTTTCATGATACAAAAAATTCTCGACCGATACCGAATTTCTCTAAAATATTCAAGTTTCTCTTGAAAACTGTAAATCAATTCCTATTATTTTTTACCCTGATGAATTCATATGATGGTTTTTGTGTAGTATATTTCATTAGTTTCATTTAAAATTATATCTAATATAATCTTTCCAACTAGTATAAGCAATATTCTCTATATAAGTAAACGTAGTAAAGTATAGGTATACATTATTGGCCTACATATTAATTGTGCAATATTCTCATGAGCATTTTCTCTTTAACCTTAACTCATTCTGAAAGAGAATCATAAATTAATCATTATATACTTATGAGATTCTTACGATAGCACTGGCTATGAGTATTGAATAAATGGAAATTATTATTACAAAACCAGTAATGGCGTCAAGTCTATTCAACGCACGCAAAATCAACGATTTACCTTTCAATCGAGTTCTTCAATCAGCCCAATTCCATTCATCAATTTCACCGAAATATACCCTCGGCAAGGAAAATTAGGCTACATACCTTAAGAGAGTACTCAGGTACCCATTATGAGACATTTTATTGCACCACAAGTGCCTAAATAACTCAAGACGAGAGTTTCGCAACATCGCTGCATCATTAGGTCACTCGGGCCGTGCATCATTTATTTGTTGGAGGGGATGTTAAATTGGCAATGATGGAAAGGTGTAAATCATAGTAACTCGACGCATTTTTACCGAATGCTATCATCTTGTATGATAATGTAACCTTCCGTTTGTGGTTTTTCCTTTGAAGTACCTCACCCTACGTTTTGGCCGATTTCGCCAGTGATAGCCTCGGGATGATTCTCGGAGTATATCATCATTTAAGATAACTTGCGCGCATTTTGGCGATGGCCTCAGGAAACGACTGGCATTCTAGAGACAGCCTTTTAAGGTTTCGGCGGATGGCCTTAACTGCCAATCACCCTCGTGCAGCAACATTTATTCATAGCCCCAAGCCATGTATACTAACGCATGTTCCCTTGATTTCACCACGTAAGATGTTGATATAAGAAGTCTGTGAACGGATCGCTACATAGATGTGTCACGAGCCTGTATTAGATATTAATTCGATTCTTGTTTCCTTGAGAATTGCATTTTGTAAATATTCTTCTATTTAATTCATGTCTAAGGTGAAATGTGTAATTTCTAAGTTGAATTAACCTTCTTGAGGACGGTTACATAGCTTTCGAGTTATAAACATACTAAATGGATTGACTGCTGTGATATTGGTCACGCCTCGAAGATAATGGAGGTATCTAAATTGTAGTTATGGTTTGCAATATGCGAAAAGGAAATATTATAAAGATCTATGTGTATTGTAAGTAAGAATCTAATTTACTTTGAGTAGATAAATCATTAATTGTTCATCAAATATTATTGTTAACTACAAAACTGAGCATTACGTACTCTAATCATAACGATAATCAATATTAATACTTGCTTTGAAGTCCTTGATAGAAAAATCTACATTTCAAAATGTTATTTTAACAAACGCTTAAAGAAAAAATACAGATAGGTTGAACGAAATGAATGTAGGAACAGTGAAATGGACGTTTGAGTAGATTCATAGTAATTAATCAGTTAATTAATCTTGGATGTTTGCCAGTTATAAATTAACTATGATCCACTCTTACTGTCAGGCCTTTTCACTCTTTTGTAGAGAAATTTTCAAGTGATATTAATTGCAGCTTTGCCTCTCCATAAATGATTTCCAATAACGAGCAAACTATAATACGTTTGTAAAGATTAAGTTATACTCAGCTCTTGTCTAATACTTTATTTGTCTTCAGTGGACATCGTAAGGAACTAAAAAGTTCCTAGAACAGCATAGAAATTTATACATCTTGTTCATACATTTCATTCTTTTGAAAGTCAAAAGATCGCTTGAATGCTGAAATGAATTTCACGAATGAAATTTTCTTAGCTTAATCGTTAAAAAATGTGAATTTTTCGAGTCTATAATGTACTTCGATGCGAGTTTGAAAGGGGTGAATACATTTCGACCTCGAATTGAGATTGTTAGGAGAAACTTCCGAGAAGCGATTCACTGAGCATTCCTCGGATGGGCTGCAAGGACGAATTCCATCGGTAATCACTGCTTTTTCCGTTTCTCATTTTTGAGGGCCTGGTAATGATTTTTTTCTGTCTCAGACAGAAGTAGTGGTTAAAAATGAGTAAGAAAATGAGTATATTTCACTCGGAAAAGAGAGGATTCACTTGTCCGAGAAGAGAGGTAGATGCAGGGAGAATAATTTCAAAGGAAGAGCTGGTATATTTAGCTATGATGAAATTTCGCCCTGTTTAAAGTGCATGTATTTCTTGATATTATTATCCAAATCCATCGAAGAAACGGAGTTAAGGAAAGAGTGATGGCAATCAAAAGATGATTACTTAAGAGCGGAATCTAAATAAGGAAAAGGATTGAGTTAGATTAAGGAAATTTTCGATTGATTTCTATTTAGGGCGCAGTACGAGAATATTCTAGAACAGAGATGCAAACCTTATGTCAGAAGAGTGTCAAATTTGGCAAAATTAAAGACTTGCGTACAATTTTTAACTTAAGGATCATCAATGGGCTGAAAGTGTCGTTTTGGAAGAAAAACCATGATTTATTGGTAAAGACCATATTTATTTACTTTGGATTTTAAATGTCTATAGTGAAGAGTGTATAAAATCTATACAAATAATATATTATAATATTACATGATAATAAGTGTAAATTGTAATTAATTGATATTTAAAATCACAAATCCTAAATACAATTAACAATTTGACCTATTACTATAAGATATTAACAGAACTTATTTAATAGAACATTTAAACCTGCTTTACTCAGGGATGGTTTCAGGTATCAGCCAACAAATGAAAGTATTGAATTAGTATTTGCTAACTCAATTGCTTTTCTCAGGAGACTAAAGAAATTCGGTATGGCGTAATCTCTTAACTCTTTTATGCTAGTGAATAGCTCCATAATAAATAAACGTTGATAAATGAATTATTGTTTGTCTTTGAATATACGCTTTAGACAATTTCAAGATTGCATTTACTTGTCGAAAACTTTCAAATTATGAATTTCGCGCTTTATTAAGCTTCCTCAACTTCCGGATTATATGCACATTTAACTGTATTAAGAAGTTGTAAATTCTCCATTCCTGAATTAGATTGTGCTAGGCATGAGCTTTAATGGAATATCAGTGGAATAGCTTTCTTCCGTGCATCATCAGGGAGCTAAACAGATAATTTACACTTAAAATTAATTCAAAGCACCATGCAAAGATAGGAAATTTCTGATTTTTTTCTCTCACTATTTCTTGCTACTATCTTCCCTATATAAAATCAATGAATATGTTTGCTAGTTATTTCTGTAACGCAGTTTATTTTTGTAGTCGATTGTTTACCATTTATATTTTGATCTATGCGCAAGTGCCATCTTTGACACTTGATAGTGAAACAATTACGTTTTACATAATTGAAAGACGAGTTCTGCAAAGGGTTTTTTAAATTTACATTGCTATTCATTTGCTGTAAATTGCTTATTTGTCGAATCCACTCACGCTTGCAATTTACCGCAGATGACGTGTTCAGCGATTGCTATCAGCATTCGGTTGGAGTGGTGGTGGTGAGTGTTAGTGTTACACTTACAATGCCATTCATGTATATAGTTATTCCGTCTGTTTGTTCGCGTTTAATGTAAAAGAATTGAAACGAGCTAGTTTCGAAGTTATAATTTTTCTGAAATTTATAGTCACTTCAACAATTAAACAGTGCAGAATTTGATTTGAGAGTTACTAGAAGCTCTTGGCGAGTTTACTGCTTCTTTTTAAATCCTCAGCTTGATAGATTTCGTTGGCTATGATTTCCATTTCTGGTTACTATTAAGTCGGAAAATCTCGATATAACATACCGATATACTTATGAGGGTAGTGTTCGATAGCAAAAAATATTTTTTTGAGTTACCTACAAATAAATAAGGTCATTATTGTGACATATCAATTTGTTAACAATGATGAATTATGTCCTAGAAAGCTATAACTAATTAACCTAATGAAAATAATCAAATAATTTGATTGTTTGCTGCCATCAAATGATTCGAATAAAGCGTTTCGATTTTTCACCCTACCCTAACCGAGTGAATCCGTTCGATTGTTCGAAGCTAGCGATTAAAAAATTTGTGGAAGATTATAATATTGAAAAAATAAACACTAGAAACATAGAAACAAAACTTTACACAGAAGTTTTTGGAATATCAAGAGTTATATTACGAACAAATATAGCACAATCTTCAAATTTGAGCTGTGACATGATAGGGCGTGAACGTGACTCTACCTCTTCAAAATCAAAATATTTTCGCAAAAAATTCTTTTGATTTACTCACGTAACATCCAACAATAACAGAGCGATAACTGACGCATCATTTCCAGGAAATCGTGACTTTTATAGATTCAAATCCACTCCCGATTACGTGAGGTTTTGCTGTATATCAGTCTTTTCTCCATCAATTGAAAGGATTTTCATTGCATCCCTCACCTCGCGGCATGTGCGCCAATAAATTGGTCTCGGATAATATCCAATTAAGCGGCCTAGTTTGTGACCACGTATTTCCACTAGGTTGAGAAATTGAAAATAAACATGTCTGCAGGAGGTTGTTTAATGCTTCTTGAAGCCTTTCCCATTAAACTCCTCGGAATAGAGAATGTCACTTTCTTGCGAGGAATCGCTCAAGACGTACTGGATGAAAACTGCGAGTCTTCCATTAGAGCGGTTCCACATCAGCTCCCGTAAATGGGAAATAAAATGAAGAATGAATGAACCGACCTTATTTTAAAAGATTTATCGTAATCCATTTCGGACGTCCGCTCGGAACGTCCCATTCCTTATTGATACAATTTTATCACCTTTTATATGGAAGTGTGCGTTTTCTATCTTCCTCAACAGTAAAAGTAAAAAGTAAAGGCTGCTTTGATTTGTTCCTCGATCAATTATGATAGCTCTCTGGGACACGGAATATCTCGTCAGAATATGTAATAAAGTTGTGGAGGTGTAACTTTTTCTCAAACTATATTGCTCAAGGTTCAGTAATAGAAAAAGGTGTCTAGTTTATTGTAAATATTTGAATTCCTTCATAAAATGAGCTATATTTATTCACATTCATCTTGCCGTCGTGACACCACTCCTATTGGGTTTTTAATAAACAAGTGTTGTATAGATGTGTCTTAATAGTTATTTAGAGAAATAAGTGAGTTATATTTTCTCTTTACCAAAAGACTATGAATGTATGCATGACCATTTCACTCCATCGGTTAAAATCCTACCTGAATCAAAACTGTTGAATTATTACTTAAAACAAAACGAAAAGATAAAAAATATTTTTGTTAATCGTATTATTTTCTTGCGGAATAAGCTTAAGGGAATAATATTGTGCGAGTAATACGAAAATGTCACGCTGTAATGTCTTGAAATATCAATCTAGGATTTTCGTATGTCGAGTTTTTTGTGATGTATTTATTGATGAGCAAGTTTTCTTATAGCTAGGCTCTCACCCACCCAAGGATTTTTCATTACGGTCTTTCTTAAAAACAAACACGCAAACAAGTAATAAGTTATGATTAAAAATAATAAACATTACGTTTTGAAGGCAAAGCTAACTTCTAAGACGGTACAGGAATATTTTATCTCTCGATCGATTTCAACCTCAAGGATCGTGCCGGCAGACAAGATGAATTCGAACAGAGGTCGTTTTCGCTCAATTTGCTTTATACTCGACGTACATTGCTTCGCTGCAAATTCAACTTGACCGCCTGACCTTTCGGCTACGCGTTGATCAAGCCATAACCTTTTCTATTCCTCATCCTGTTTGCTTTAAAAGACCTTTCACTCAATGTGAAAGAACGAGGAAGACAGTCACAGGCGTATCAGTGGAAGGTTTAAGGAATGGATTAGAAGATCGGATGGATTATAAATATCCAGATAACCCACTATTCGTACCTTTGATATTCATGTGTAGATATTAATTATTTTCATCGTTATCCAAAGAAATCTTGCCTGAAGGCAGCGGCTGGCGGTTAAATTACTAATTTCAGTATTTTGTTGTAGTGGTAGAGGAAAAATTGTCAAATTTATTCACAGCTAATATCATCTGTCAGGGCACTTTCGTACAATGAGCAGAGCATTCAATAAATATTCAATATTCCTACGAAATATGAATGCATATGTGATATCCAGAAGGGAAAGAAAAATAAAAATTACCTCTCCATAGCGAAAATTTCCTTACTTTGGGATGATTATTTCCAACAAGGGGATAAAAATTTAAACATTTTTTAAACAGGTATACAATTAATATCTCATTAAAAGACATGTTCATAGAATACGTGATAGGAGTCTTTTTTCTCTTTGGATTACGCGTATTATAATCTTTTAAACACGTAATTTTTCTTTACTCATAGTGGTTGTTTTCCTGCTTCTTCTTCTCTAGATATGTTGTTAAGTACTTGACTTGAAATAGTTTTAAAACGCATACTAACTTCTTTCTTCTCTTTTCATTACCCTTTTCTTCTATTCTTACCTTCTTCTAAATTATAAAAGGACTAAATGTGAGAGGAGACTTTATAGTCTCAATCTCGTCCTCAATGAAGTCGTATATGAAGTCTATATTTGTCTACTGTACACATTGCCTGTTCACATGCGCATCATCTACCCTGCACTATCCTCTGGGATAGGTCATCGGTCCGGATAGTGGGAGAAGTGGGTTCGAATCCCGACTTGAAAATATTGTTTCTCTTTTAAGTCTTTCTTTATCTTCGACCTTAATGCATGCACTGTGTGAGCATTGAAAGGAACAAAATTTTACTTTCCATAAGCATCATATTTTCGATGGACGAAGCCTTTACTTGATGGAACTCCATACTAAGTGAGTATGAAAATAACTAGGCAAAAATTTCCACAAAAAAAAATATTTTATTACGGCGACCGGTTTCGAACATTTCAGTTCATCATCTGGCACAAAACCACAAACATGCAGTTAAATGCAGGGAGTAAAGAAACAGAAAGAAAAGTTTCAAGAGAAACATTTCTTTCTGATTAGTTTTTGACTCTTGCCTTCCTGCATATATTTGGTTGCATTTTTGTGGTCTTGTGCCAGATGATGAACTGAAATGTTCGAAACCGGTGGCCGCGATAAAATATTCCTTGTGGAACTTTTTCCCTAGTTATTTTCATTCTCACCATCACATTTTCCTCATATTTAACACCAGCCGTTCTTTATCGCGGCATTTACGACCCCAGCACCGGGTTAGCGCCAGTTCCTGTTTCCTCATGCATTTCCCCGAGGAGACGCCCTTGACGAAAAAAGATCGCGAGGCACAAACGATCCGATATCACCGGTCAATATCTCTCCTCTTCCGGGAGTACAGAATGCGACTCCGGAACGGTCCTCTCGCGGGAGACCGAAGGCAGAAACCGGAACATCGGAGTGGAGGCCGCTGAGGGAAAAAGAAACGATCCCCAAGTCCGGCCGCCGCTTCTGTTGGCGGGGCGTGGCGACTCAGCTTCCGCTTATCTGTTGCAGCCTCCGCAGGTCGCGTAGGAAGAGGGAGTGTTGTAAGGTCGGCATCGGGGACGCGCTCCCCTTCTTCTTATGACAGTGGTGCATAATGTCAAGGGCGCAGGGGAGAGAAGGGCGGTAGAGGAAAGGGAATGGAAAGTGAAGGGGAGATGAAGGAGAAGGAAAACGGCAGCAGAGGGAGAGGAGATGGAGAATTAAACAGGAAGGTGTTATGAAATGGTCCGGAGAGGAATATGGAGGAAACCAAACATGGATTTACTTTATGAAGTGGGATTGATGGAGGAGAGTTAAACGATCGGCCGTCTTCGTTATTGTTGATTGGATGGAAGGCTATGTGCTATCGTGTCTTGATGAATGGAATATTTTTATTCGTACGTTGGCGCAATATGAATGAAAATTATTCTGTGGTTTATTTTTGTCTCATTCTTGCTGATAATATTAAAATTACTAAAGTATAAATGGAGTTAGTAATATCCACGGAGGAGTCTGTATGTGAAATCTTGACATCACTAGGAATTTATTTGCTGAATAAAACACTGTTTTAAACCAACAGGAAAGATCAACCCTCACTAAATAGAAGTACTTAAGTTAGTAGGTATAGTAAAATTTATCGTTTTTCTGCTGATTTAAAACGGTGTTTTATTCAGAAAATTCTTAGTGGAGTTAGTAATGGCATTCATTTTGTCACTCCTTATTGAATTTTATAAATCGCGTAATTTTTAGGGTCGTTGTAGACGTTTTTCCTTTCTTACTGTACTGGCTCAGTAAGGAAATCGAGAGAAAACTACCTCACTCCTCACCTTACCTCATTCCCTCTCAAACGGTCATGGAAGCTAATGGTGGAGGAAGAGAAGTTCAAATAGGTCTCTGAATGAAATACTTTAGGAATGAGGACTCTTTAATTATAAGACTTTTATTTATAAGGTACGAGTGAGTTAGCGGCTTTTTAAGTAAAGGTTTTGAACTCTGTAATAATGCATAGAAGGCTAACCATCGTTGTCGGAGATGCAGCAGAATTGTGGAGAGACGTTTAAGTCATCGTTGAGAAAAAATGAAGTAATATTAAACGATGCTGTGCCCCTACGAATGCAAATACGAGATAGCGTAAGGAAACTTTAGCTTTAAATGTCACATCATTTGATGGATAGTGATAAACATCAAGCTCCATATTTCTCTGCCATTTCGCCATATATACAATGGAAGGAAATGGGAGCAAACGGCAGTAAAGGAAGGAAGAAACGCTGGGGAATGAGAGAAAAAGATAGCAATGAATTTGGAAAAGCGAGTGGGATAAACGGATTTTACGCCAACTCGCGATGGAAATGTGGAGAAAGGGCGGAGACATTCTTCACAATATAGGTCGATTTTACATTTATTTTTACTAGTTCCGTGAGCTTAACATTGGAAAGATGTGGTTACAGGAAACAATCCAGGTGTGAAGTTCTAAGCGAATGAGTCGTAAACGACTCATGAATATGTTCTCGATGGTGTGCCATGATTTTATGAGTAGTAATAAGAATTGCGGTGTAGAATCCATTGCATCAAAGCTGAACTTTATGTGATAATCGATTTGGAGTTCATTTGAAAGTGAAAGTGAAAGATAAAAAACTTATCTTTTGCTAAATCGTTCGTTAGATAGAATACATGTTTGTAAAAATTTGGGAATCTGCTTACCGGCAAACGAATATTAGCTGGTAAGTGCTGAACTCAAAGATGAATGTGAATGCAATATTTATCAGTTGTCTTTTGAAACACGTGTGGGACATATGTAAGAATAGCATCTTGTTACGTCGTTTTATGTCCTCTTTTGGGTAATGTATTTTTGTACTCGTGTATGAAATACGGTATATTTTACATTACAATTGTGAAACATACGGTATATTTTACCTAATGTTGCTTTTAAATTCTTGACAGAATGAACTACACAGATACTTCATTTCGCCGACAATTTTGCTGCTTAGATCTTTTTTGCTGCATTGCTTTGCTTAAACATTGCAATGAAGTATAAGTGGTTTTTCTTTATTTATCCATGAAATGAAACTTTTTCTTTTAATTCATCTATTATTAAACTTCATCCCTAATTCACTTAAGAAAACCTATCCCATATATCTTAACACTTATAAGTAAGATGAGTCAAGTGAGGAAGGAAAAAAGAGAATACTGTCAAACCGTCCTCTACATAAGGTTTCGACCAAAGACACTCTGTGTTTATCGTTAAACGACAAGTGAGAAATGTATCCTGTGTAAAGCTACGGTTAACAGACAATTTTCTCTCTCTTTACGTATTTCATCGATTCTTACGAACACAAGCAATAATCGAAGTCTTCCGCAAGATTGAACTCGATTTGATGGACGGTGTTACTTCTAACAGCGTTCTCCCGCAGAAAATCACCTCATAATTTCATTTGCCGGAGGCTTTAAAGACGCGGACTAGCACGTTCTTTTAATTATGAGTTTTATGCAGAATTATGGCGGGCATAAATGAGAGTGAATCGATCTGAGTTGGAGAGAGGCAAACTTCGCAGCATATCCAAAGCGTTGAATAGTTTAAGATGTTCTTTCGCGTAAAATAAAACTTTCCGGCGGCCTAAGACACGGAGGATCGCTCGATATCCATGTCTATTACCGTAAATACCGACTCGATAAGGTTGACTGGCCGCAGCCGAAGAAGCATCATACACCGCGCAGCCTTTGATCCAAGTCTCGCATGTTTCCTACGAGAAGCAGAGGCCTAAAATAAAGTTATCGTCGGAAATGTTTATTGCACAAGGAAGCCCTGCTCGAAATTCAATGAAAATGGGATTATTTATCCAATCCGTTACATCTGATCGCAAGAGGATGTTATATTTTCCTCTTCGGAAGTTTTCCGTTTAAGAAAATGTTTACCACCTGCTGAAATACTGTTTGCTGAATAGGAACTTTAATTGATATGCCACGGGATATGCAAGCATAAATGCATTGGCTGCTTTAAGTTTCTTTCCGAGTAGTTCTACCTTTCTTTGTAATAAACATATATCGAATTATGGAGAGAATGAGAAGTGTTTAGAGTAAGAAAGTTGGTGGTAAGCAAAAGGCAAAATCTTGTTCAAATTTTCGGACAAAATATAGCTTTCTCCCTTTAATCATTAAGAGAAGAGAAAATTTGAGGAAATGTTTGAGATAAAATTAATATGCTCAATCTTCACTTCGTGTAAAGGTGATATAACCATCTTTATAACATATCTTCATATTTACGAAGCTTATTTATTTCAAGATGGAATGTTTGAGATTCAGGATTCGACTTTACAATAAAGCAACGAAATAATGGATAAAAACACCCGAATCGTTCGCAATTTATGAACAAGAGCGTCTTTTATTACTCGTTAATTCACCACTGTAAGGTAATTCCTTACCAAAAGAACATAAGTATCATTTTACTTCAATAATGCCTGCCGGAGCAAACGTTTTGTCATCTTTCTAACTATTCTATTATCGAAGATTTCAGTTATGCCTACAGGTTAATGAAACGAGTAACATATATACGGCTGTAAACCGAACATTCGTATTTCTCAGAAATTAAATTATACAGTCATTTGTTTCTGGCCTTTCTACAGCTCTTGGATGATTCAATTTAAATTGTACGGTTGATTAAAATATGGAAAACCGCAACTGGCCATAAGTTCATTTCCGCTAGACGCACCGTCGACGTACGTGGTTGCAGTTGACCAATTTAGTTTGTTTTGAGTCCCCGTCAAATTGTTCTCAGAAAATTAAATTATGTTAAATAATAACCTTAATATATAAAATAAAATAAATACTATAATATAATCTATCGATTCGGGGGATATATGGTGGAAATACATAACTGAACACAGATTTTTACTTTTCCACAAAAATAAAATATAATTCATGGAAAATTTATATTTACAAAAATAAACAATAATTTGCGGAAAAGTAAAAATCTGTGTTCAGTAAAATAAATACTGTTTATTGAAGCATATTTTTTGTTTCTCGTAGGACTTTTAAGACATTTGTAAATATTTTTGTAACAAATGTTTCTACAATAATATTACCGCGCTTATGAAGATCAAAATTCGTAGAAAATTAAAAAAAGCAAAATATCCAAGCCATCAAGGAACCGAAAGACTACATTATTCCACTGTCATCAATATCTGATCAATATCTGAAAAAACCGCAGAAAAACACAACTTTGTATTTATTTCTCGAATATATTGGACTCACATCTTTTCGGAAAGCGGCATAATAAGATAGCATAATTCTTCTCGATTTCAAAGGTGAAAATGCGTCGGGAGAATCGCTCTCGGCTTCACAAAGAGCGAAGGAAGTGTATATTCATCGAGAGGACAATAACCCCGTATCACTTCACCTTCGGAGCGCCTCTTACCTTTAATCTCTATGCTGCGCTCCTTTCCGTACCATAAATTGCTCCTCGGAAACGCTGGTTTATTCGCGGAGGCTCGGCTTTTATCCCCGCGCAACCCGATTGTTCGTCCGGGATAGACTGTAAACATATTAAACGCGTAACAGGTGTGAGGGCTCTCACCCACCGATTAGATATTATTATTTAAACGCGCCGGATCCGGTTGCTGAATGGGAGAAAGTCGCTTTGTTCTATGGAGTTCAGCGGGCGTGGTGGGAATATGTCCAAATAATTATTAATTCGCTCCGCTAGACATTTGGAGAGGAGATTTCGATGGAAAATGCTCAGTCTAGATGGTGCAAATCTTCGGCTGATTAATTGCTCTTGGCTGAGGTTCGATTTGATTTATCTCGGAAATTTATTGTATCCGCTTGCTGTAAATATAGGTTTGACTTTTGACTCTTGCTTTGTCAGGGAATCAATTGCGCTCCCCCGGACTCGAAAAAGGTAATTGGGGAAAAATCATCGAATGTAAATCTTCTCCGATGTTTTGTGTCGTTAATTTCTTTCGTTAAGGGATGTTTAAGAAAGGGATATCTGTTAAACGTTTCTACTAAATGTAGTGATACAGCCTAAATGACTCCAATAGTTTCTAAGAAAATAACTCCAATCTTTTCTTAAATACCTCTATTGGTTCTCTATTGAAGCAAAAAGCCTTCTTTAAAGGACTTGATATACGTACTGAGGAGTTCCGTCTATTTGATCAGCCCATTTCCTATTTTCACTCTTGCGTATCATAGCATATATTTATCACAATAACTGCCGTGTCACCATTCCAATTGGAACTTGTCGTTTGTTAATATTTTATGTATATTACGCTGAATTATACGGTGTCAAGAAAGCTTTGCTGACTCTCCTTGCATACGTTTTTTTCTCTTTTCTTTAACGTTCAAACACACAAGTATCGTTGCGTTCTAAAACAAGCAGGACTTTTAACCTTACGTTTGCAATATGAGTACAATGGTATTATGGCTGCTAAAAATATCAGCGGTCGGATGTATAAAACAGTATATTGATCCACGTAAATATAGAGGAATATATTCTCAAATGCGGAATATGTGCTCAAATAATAATAAAGTGTGTATTTATCGAATTATTCGTACGTACTTTTCCCAAAATTGGCCCGAATTGATGGTAAATAGAAGCAGTTATAAAACTACACATTTTCTTAAACCTGACAACCGAAAAACTCCAGTTGTACCAAGTTCGATTGAAGTGTAAGTTGATTATAAAGGTATACTTTAGATTCATTCATAATTTACTTTATGGACCATTTCAGGATTTCTTTACAAATTTAAAGTGGTAGAATCTTGAAATATAATTGTCACATTGCCTCCAGCTATAGTAGCTGTCGCCTACCTTTGCTTCCTCATTATGATTCGTTATTTTCAGATTCATGCTCACATAAATATGCAAATTTTCCATCCATCTAAGTTAACTCCATAGCATAAATGATAGGTTTTTATGAATAATGTCAGAAAGAGACCGGGCCTCTGGATAGCCAAGTTTGCAACGCGTACAAATTTGTGAAGCGGTCCCAGGTTCTATTTCCGAAGGGAATTCTCGTATAAAATGACATCAGCTATCGAAACTCTACTAAAATTACTACTATTAGATCCATGGAGCTCAATCCGTCTTCCTGACTTCACTAATGTTACCTCATAACGTTTGTATCTGAGCTAAGTTGGAGAGGCTTTGATTAATGTTGTTAGAAAGGCTTTCGTCTAAAGTAAACAAGTGTTTTTAGAATTCTAAGTCAAAGATGTATTACACTCGCTCAGAAAAGTGTCAATGTAGATTGCGCTTCTAGTCTAGAATGGGATATTTAACCACGTAATCTTGAATGGAGTGATAAAAATCATTTCGCAAGCTGGGAAATACTTTCTACAATCAATCAGACCGGCAGTTCCTTTTATTAAATATATGAAACGATTTATTTCTCTGATCTTTCCGATGATACAGATTTCCCCAGAGTCGCGGACTGTTTATTTCATATCCTTGATTAAACATTGATTTCCTTGAAAGTTCTTCTCGAATGTTTGTTTGTATATGCATCCATTGAGTCATATTAATACCTCTGTGTTTATTCAGCTTACATTACCTACGGTTTTAACGTGATCACCAAGAACATTACTGACCCTCTGATTGAATATTCAGAGGGTTTAATTTATAAAACTTATATATCGTTTGATCTTTTCATTCTTGACCTATCATATTTGACATTTTTCAATTTTAAGTATACAAAATAGTTTCTTGAACCTCTAACCATAAAATTTGGATGCATATAATCCTTTAACATAAACTAATTTCATTGTATGATTTAGCTATCTACCTATTCCACAGTTATCACAATTGAATTTTTTCTTATGAGGCACCCGGGTATTAATTAACGTGCAATGTATTTATGATGATTTCTAATTGTTTTTTTGAGGACATGTACACTGTGAGTTTAAAAAATGTTTCGATGGATTTTTAAACGGTAAAGAGCAATAATTTCTTACAATTTTCTTTTTCTTATTCATCTTAAACTTTGATTAAACTTAAAAGTTAGCATAGTTATTTAGCAAGCAACAAGCGGTAGGTATAATTTTGTAATTGAACTGTTATTTTATTCTCCATATTTCGAAAATTATCAGACCCTTGCGTTACACGGTTCATTAGCATATCCCCTTTCATATCGCTCTAATTTATACATTTCGCTTACACTATAGTGTATTAGAATATGATAATATTAAAGGTACTTTATTCTGGAGAGATTGAGACAGATGTCTCTTCTTACACCTAACATTTCGCAATATAAAGTGAAAATCAAGAGAGAGCTTGAAAAAAGATCACAGAAGTAAACTATTTGTGCATTTAGAAAATGTAGCATAAAAACACTTGTGAGAGACCTGTGAAGCCCTCAGATAGGTTACTAAATTTTAAGGAAAAGACAGGTTAAGACAGATCTTAAAGGGAAACGAGTAATACAGGTACATTTTAGATAGATAATAAAAATAATTTCATAAAATTAAGAATACGTTTAAAAATAAACATTTAGAATAAAAATAACCAAAAAGAAAATTTACTACCCTTTCATCTGTAACATTCTTTCTCGCTTCCATATTTTAGACGGAAACTACTTGTTGGTTGAATATCGCCAATTCTCCTTCATTGGCATTCATATTTTCTTTTTTATCGTTTAAAAGGCATATTTCGTATTTTCATTTTTCTAAGCAACTTCTTCGTTTGAAATTCTATCTTTTCTCTTAGAGCGTATCGCGGAGCATTGTGAAATGAACTATTATTATCGTGGAATTAATCATGTGCCATTTCACGCCATAGTATACATGTTATGCACACATGCGAGTAGGGAAATAGCTTTACGCAAGCGGGAAAGAGCGGGGAGAAACGCACAGCGACATATTTAGCGCAGGTTTAAAAAGGCGAAACGCAGTGAGTCATGATCCTTCCGTATTATTTGCATTTGATTGATGCGAGCGTGCGCGGCGCGTGTCTCCACGATCAAATATACGGCCTCACACGCATAAACAAGTCAACCGGGTGAGAAAGGGTAAAGAATGAAAGATGTTCATCTTTCTTAAGAGTTAATAAATTACTTCCTCGCATCCGGTTGGGGCGGGAAGAGGGAAAATGGGAATGGATGTGGATATGAAGAGGTCTCTCTAACCATACGCCGCATCTGCGGATTCTCCCTATTCCGCGACAGTTTTTTTCTCTCTCTCGTCGGATCCCTCTTTGAGATTTCTTCCATAAGAACCGATGCTTCACGTGGGGAATGAAAGTGTGTTGAGCTCGTCGATGCCGCCGGTCCCGAGATCGGTTTTTTTATTCGTCCTCACCTCCCCTCTAAAGTATATGGACTATCGCAAAGAAAGAGGGAAGAGACTCGATGAAATTCCTGTTTTTTATTAATGTGGTGCTCGCTCGCTGTCTATGTAATTATCAACTCGTGTCCTTTTAATTATTATGCGATTCTTCATTAACTCCCCTTCTCCTATTATAAGTCTTCTATTATTTTCTTCTATTTGAAAAATAATTCGATGTATTTATTTTACGATCGTTATTTGTGATTTGCAACATTATTTGGTTTGGCATTACTCGTCTCCTTTAAACTTACCTTTTTCTGTGATTTATATTAGCGTCTTTTTAATTTTTCTATATTCCTTTTTTCATGGTGAATAAATATATAATATTACGCATTACGTTTCATATTTTTACCATGTTTTTTGCGGGTATTTTTCACCCATTTCCTTAGAGTTTTTCCGTAACGAGAGTTTTTAAAACACTCTTTAAACTTAAGTTGCAGAACTTTTCTTACATTTTTCTTAACTTTTCTTACACTGTACTCTTTCCTTTTAATGTGAATTAATTTTTATAGATATTATAAGGAGGTCCGAAGTTGGATAGAAGAGAGGTCTACATAGACCTAACATTACCTATAATAGTCAATCCATCTATGTTTAATCACCTTGAAGGGTCCTAATTCTCGATATGTTTATAGTGTCACAGAAATTGAAATAGAGACTTTTATGTTTGCCATAGACATTTCTATAGTATTATATATGGAAAATTTAATTTTACGTGTTGTGATAAAAGAATATAAGCAGCCAACAGGTTAGTTTCCTCGGGGACTCAGATGTGTAATGAAGAGGTAACAACGAAACGTAGAGTAATATTTTACAAAAGTTATCTCATACCGATTCCTACGAATGCGTATACAAAGTGTATGTAGCTGGCCAACTAGAGATAGATTCCATTATTTTCATTTTCAATTTGAAAAGACGACAAGCAGTGCTTAAGGGCTCAATCTAATGCAAGAGAAGCTCATGAATAGTAAACATGATCATAGCTAGAATTGAAATGTTTAAAAATGGAATTTTCCTAAACCTTCATAACTCGTTTTGAGTTAAAATATCCAACTCCATTCTTTGTCTTCCGTTGAGCTTCGAGAAATTGAATCTTACTTACTAATCTAGATGAGAGACCCTGGAATCAATTATATAAAATAATTCGGCAATAATTCTTGTTCTGCGGGCTAGAAATAGAAATACCGGTGTTTTCATATTAGCTAGTATGAAACATGTTTGTGACTTAACGTAGGAGGCTTCCAGATTCCTGCCCATTATCTGACTTAATTTTCTTGAATATTAAATGAATTCGGATTATAGTTTTCTTTTCGAGAAATTAATCTGTATCTACCTTTTAACTCTTCATATTACGTCTTAATAAGCAAGCATTTTATTAATCACCAATTGAAAATAAAAATCTCTAATTAAACTGCAAGTTAAAGTCATTAAAAATATGCTGGATAATTATTTAGAACGAAATATTTCCAAATAGACCAACTTAAATTAACTAAACGTCTTTAACGGATATTACTAGCAAATATCATTAACTTTTTTACATTTGGGGAAAATTTCGTTTCTTTGAACAGGAGTTTAGTCTCATACTAGATTGTGGTACGCCCTTTTAAGCCAACTGTTGTCGCGATTTTTCTCCCTCTTATAGTATATTTTTCCCTTTGTCTTTTGTAATCGCTTTCGGAAATGCATTTTCCGATTTCCATTCGCCTCCTACGCTGTCGATTTCGATCAGTTTCTTCCTTCGTCTCTTTCCAATCATTTGCATTACTCTGTCCTCCGCCCTTTCTTTCACCACGCCCTCTCCGGATCTACTATTTCGTAGTATTTTTACGTTGCCAAGTGCACCTGCAGCATACTTCGGTGCCCAAATAAAGAGTGAGGGGGCGACCCGGATGGCAAATGCCCCCTGGTCGCCCACTTCATCTTCTGGCTTCTTGGAGAGTTTCAAATGTTTTGCTTACCCGGAAAAATATCGTATTCTAAAATCGTACGAAGCACATAAAAATCTAACTCTTTAATGTCCGTGGAAGAAGAGGTCAGACTGGGATTTGAAATTGTAATATCTCGAATATTCTTCAGTTGAATGGTACAGCTCATATCAAAATGCACGATTTAGCGAGAAATTTGGTACAGCTGAATCTATGAGGGTGATGCAACACTATTAAAAGTTACACACGTAAATACTCGAACACACGTATAAAAGTCGAAGTATTAGAAGAAGAGTATAGTCACCAATAACAATATGGTTAACAGAGCTCTACGATGACGGAGATTCTTACCTCATACGTCCCTTACAAGTAAGTAAGAGAGTTTTGGATTGCACTGTCGGTTATTACTGAGCTGAGCAAGTAACAGCAAAATTACAGAGTGAGAGAAATATTCTAAAGAAATAACTGATAAGTCTTATGGATTAATAAGTCATATTGATTCTCACCAACTAATTTCAGCCTTTACAGTGAAAATAATTCTTGATAGTAATACTAACCTGATATTAAAAAAGATATGGACTTAATATGAAAATGAGGCAGAGCTAATATACTAGGCAGAAAGTGATGAAGATATGCATGCTGGTATTTCCAAAGAGACCTACAATGGAATGCAAGCTTAAGACAGGATTCAGAGATATCATCAAGGGAGAAATGTTATAAAGTGGCTACCAGCCGACCTCGTTTCTCGAAAAAAGTCACTAGTGACAGACTTTTATGCGATGAAATGGATTCCATGGAGCATTAAGACATCAAACGGAGACCTAGACAGATGCGACGTGTTCAGCCTATAACATATCTCTCTTCAACTTGGATAACTCATTCCTCATTCATCGATCCGAAAGAAAATCTTCAAGCTATTTATATTTAATGCCTTATTTATTCACGATGTAATATCTCTAAATCGCTCCGTAATTTAATGATTAATCTCGGTTGAAGATACATCTCAGTTAATTAGAACAGTATAAATAAAGAAAGGTATAGATTATCATATTAAGAGTTGTTGGAGAATCAGAAACGTGTCTAAAGCGCAAGAAATATCAGTAATGGATTCTAAAGAAGGAACTGAAAAACTGGTGAAAGTTGGAATATAAAAGAAAACTCGGTGAAGAAACTGCGAAAGTTTCTGCTGGTCATCTTTCCGAGAAATACACTTCATTCAGCCATTAGGGGGATGAGCACTGATGTTTTGCTACCATATCAAGAAAGTTAATACAATATTTTAAGACTTCGAAGGGAGGAGTTGACTTCAGTAGAATTCTTGAGATGTTTGTGTAAAATGAGGTTGGATTCCTTGTACAAATAGCTCCTATAGAGGGCGCAGTGATACAGAGTGGATTATCTTCTTTTGACGTTTGTTCTGTTCTTCGATTATATACCTTTCCGAGCTATTTCCAGACGGTCAACCGCTGTTCGCCAGAGATTTGGAGCATATCATTTCTCAATGCCTAATTTTTATGTAGGTTCCGATAAATTGCCACCGCATTTCCACGTCCTTTCGCAGAAATAGATATCGCAAAATGTCGGCTAGTAAACATCTCGAGGATTCCTTTGCGAAGCACCTGTGTCTCCGCCGACGATGGGGTGGAAAAAAATATCTCAGCTCTCTTGCTACGCTCGTTCATAATACACGGCACGAAAATTACCTCTTATTTTTTACGGCTTGTCAATGATTTCGCTCTGCGAGGAGCAGGTGTTACAGTATCATTACATGGCTGCATTCACACAAACGAGTGGCATCTTATTCATGTAGATCCACTGAACTCGAATCTAATTATAGTGCCTCGTCGGAGATTTCCCACCCCAAAGGCAAACACTCCAAATGGTAACACAGGGATGCCCCGCAGACTAATTTCCTCTCCGGAGAAATCTCTCCTCCACGATAAGTTTTTTTCCGCGCGGCATTTATATGGAACGCGGGGGAAAAACTGGGAGATTTTCAATTCTATAGTTTCTCCATCCGTTCGTTGAAATCTCCTACCCTCTAACCATCCGAGCTCGCTATTCACGTGTGCATAGGTCGATTGCCGCATCCCTCCCTATGGTGCACTTAACTCCCTCAAAGGAAGATTATGTTGAACAGGTGTTTGCGAATGGCTCTGTGCCCTCTATCCAACTCACGTGAGGGATTCTTGCTCTTCTCGCGCTTGGTTCTTGCCCCTCGAGCGGGGTTCTATCTATTCCTATTTCTCTTTTCGTAGATCTTCACCGTTTCTCCACTCCTCTTTTCCATCGTTCCTATTTGAAGTTAAATAAATGGAGATTGGAATGGTGTATCCGTGGAGTATTTAGAAGCTTAACGAAAATAAGTCAAGGGGTTAAAATAAATTATGGATAACTTTTTCCACTCGACATTTATTTGTGACTGGTTTTTCTACTTCAGGAAGCCTGAAGAAGCTACCTCGGTATCGGATCTAGTTGCCAATAAATATCGTGTGGCAGAAATAAAAAGTTCTCAATAATTAATTATGATGCTTTGACTGATTTTGGATAACGCTCTAAAGATTCCGCAGCTATTCTATTCCAATCGTCAATTATGCGACACTATCCGCTATTAATACCGTGTGGAAAAAAATACAAAATTCTCCATTACAAGTGTGCCTTTCCACAAAGAAATATCCGACTATTTGAATATGTTTAGTCGAGGAATTGATTGAAAATGTTGAAAAATTGGAAAAAACGTGTGTTACTAAGGACCGGGACTGTAAAAGGCTTTCAGGATCTGTGGGTAATAAGAGTATTAAATGAATGGAAAAATTAAACCTTGTGTCTACATAATACTATTTAACCAAGAGAGAGATTTTACGTTTGTGTGCGATGGACAATGCAAGAAAAATATACTGTACGTTACAGTAAGAATCGGGGAAGTTTATGCACCCGGGATTCGAACCCGGATCTTCCTCTTTCCATGTTGGTTTTCTTACTAGTCTAGCTTTCACAGAGCTTTCAGCAGAACAATATCTTATGACAGTTGAAGATTCATGCAGAACTGCGTATATTTGCGGTAATTATGCAATAGAGCATGATTTATTTTATGATATATGTTCCAATACATCAAAATAAATTGTACTTGTTTACTTTGACTCTCCATCCAATTGTTTCTGCTGCCCTCCAATGGTTTCTTTCATTTATTTTGTTTTTTAAGTTCTCGTCAAATTTTCCTTTCGTCACCGTCAAGAATTGAATCGAATTCTGTGCATTCGTTCTTATTTAATTTGCTCCACTATGGAAGTGAGTGATACGCAATGCTTTCTCACAATTCTCCACCTCCACTATCTTCAATCCTTAGATTCCGACTACTCTTCCTCATGTGCTTCGCCTTAACCGGTTTTTTCCTTCATATTTCTCTCTCTTGTTTCTCCATTATTTGGAATTCCTGCTTTTAAATCATTCTCTCATACCCTTCCTTGTGTTCCCTTTCTTTTGCGTAGTTTTTATACATATCGTAGTCATTCACCATCATCACAATTTCCTTCATAACCAAATCTGGCTTTACTTCTAGGAGAGACAGGAAAGTATTAACTCAGCTTTGTATCCTCTGCAAGAATTTACGAAGTGAGATCTGGAATTCTTTTAAATTGGAATGGAACTTCTTGAAATGAAGTATGTAAAACTAGCATATAATGATGATTAATTGAAAGATAACTCTGATTCCAATTAACAAAGCAAAACTAGGTTGATTTTAGGACCAGAAAATGTATTTAAAAGCCTTTTTATTGGAAATAATTTATTTATGTAAGGAAGATGGATTTTTTTAAATTAAGTAGCTAAATTTTCAAAATTTAATAGCTAAATCCAGATATTTAGGGAATGCATAATGTCAAGGTTGATAACCCGGGTAAACCTTTGACTCTACCTCTTTCCTTTTTTTATTTCTCGTTTTATAAATAAATAGATTTGTATGAAATTTATATGATGTTTTCGGAGATTTTCACACCCCTTAGTTCTCCTTTTTATCTCCGTACTTCTTGTAAAGAATTCATTTCCTTAATATAACCACTTATGTTCCTGTACTACTCCGTATCTCCCTATCTTCCTAACTTCCCAGAGCTAATATTTTCTTCTATTTCCATACACTAGTTTCCCCTTTCAGGTGCAATTCTCTCTTCACCAGTATTCACCCTTCCACTTCACTCGCAACATTGCTCTAATCAAACCGACAATCTATGGCCTCTAGATTGTCAATTCTTATCTGCCCTCTCACACATAACGCAGTTTACATCTATAACTGCCGACGTTTTCACCAGCCCGACTATTTCGCTGCTTCGTAACCGCGCTTGTGCGCAAGGATTTCGGAGAGTCAGTTGGTGTTTTGCCCCTTCTTCTTATGCAACCCACAATTCATTCTCCTCGCGATTCCTGCTCGCTCGAGATAAGGTAAAAGGATCTCACGCTCTCTGCCTCTATATTTGCCGAAGCGTTTTTCTCGTTTTAAATAGATGCAGGTAACAAAAAATACGAGAGTCGGAAAGCTTTTTCCTACCTATCAGTGGTTTCGTACTTCATAGCAAAGTTACCATTCGCGCAATTTATTACATTAAGATGAACTAAATAAGTTGAAACTCGTACTTCCAAAGACCGTATTTGAAATTTATCGCTTATGA
The DNA here is from genome assembly GCA_036926295.1 of Pachydiplax longipennis. NCBI lineage: Eukaryota > Metazoa > Arthropoda > Insecta > Odonata > Libellulidae > Pachydiplax > Pachydiplax longipennis. The sequence goes on along the minus strand of JAVFKF010000001.1, from coordinate 15,032,537 downwards.
TTATGCCTAAAAATAACTTTGTAAATCATCCCAAAGGGCCACGATATGCAACAAGCTGCGTCGAAAACTGTCCTACATGTAATTTGTCTTAGTTGGAAAATGTTAATATGATCAAAATTTTAATGTAATTCTAACTAAATGACACAAGTTTTAATTTGAATAAATTTCCTTTTGTTAAATTTTAATATAATCAAATTTTAATTAAATTTTTATAATTAAGTCAGAATTAAATTGTTGGGACGGATTTACTAGTAGTTCAAATTTCTATAATTAGTTAAGAGATCAGACGAGAAAAATCATGAATAAGTTCTACCAGTTATCGCCAGAAGTAATTAATCAAGTTGAGAGATCAAAAAACTCTTCGTAAGCCGACTACTTCAATAAAGCATCGGGATTTTTCCTCCAAAAGAGAGAATGTGGGCTTTTTGACTTTATCTTGCTAGCCATATTATTATCTCAATCTCAAATACAATACACCACGTAATATCTAACAGTAAAAGTTTCCATGCCTGTTGCTTAATTTCGGTGATTCCTCACCTTTGCAACTCCTGGTACTCATATTCTCGCACTGAATTCCTTCATCTCTCAAAGATATTGAATTTTGATTCACTATAAAGAAAATTAAGAGTAAGAAAGAAGCGTAAAAAAATTGTGCTCTCTCTTGGGCGAAAATCTCGAAGATATTCATTTACCATTATCTGGATGTATGATGAAATACAGCTTAACATATTCATAAAATAATAGATTTCGCATTTATAGCTGTGAGCGTATTATCACATCATCTCATATCCAATGAATCAGCTTATGGCACCTGCAAGCACCCCTGAGTAAGAACTAATGCCCTTGTTTATATTTAATGCCGTAGTTCCCTCCAGGATGTACTTCTACTCAGCTTAACGCATATCCTTTTTCAAACCTATGCGTGATCAATCACGCGACTAGAAAGTGAAAGGAATCAAGGTATATGCAGCTGAATTGGAAAGTTCAGTGTCACTCATTCTATAGGAACCTTCGATAGTGTCTATTAAATGTCAATCTAAATACCGTCACCAATACATAGTATCTGAAAATTTCCCATCTAACTGATTGTAATCGCTGGCCTTGACTCCAAAAGCCACGTTCACGACTCGTATTTTTTCTCACTCTTTTCCCTTGGGCATATCAAAAGCGTTTGCTTCTATTATTATTACTGTCACACTCTCATAGCAAAATTAGACCAAATTGACTCTCTTCCCGCACAGTGGGTTTTTCTCTGAAAGCCTTCAGCCGAGGAGTTTTTTCCCACATCACAAATCTTTATTTTTACCTCTTTTTTTATCTTCTTTTTATAGATATATTTTTATTTCATTTTTTTTCTCTTTCTAACCTCGTTTGTAATTTACATATGTACCCATAATGGTTAGGTGTAAGAGAGGTCCTAATGGGCCTAACCTCGCCGAATAAAGAGTTATTATTATTCTACCTAACCTTTGAAGATATACATGCTAAACTTTTTTTTTATTTTCTTTAGTAAAACAAGAACTGATCAACCAGTATACTTTCACCAGATAAAATCCATTGAAGATATGATATAAGAATTTCAGTCTTACATTGAAAACGATTGAGGAAAAAAATTTAATGTACGAATTAAATCAATACTAACAAACAAAATGTAGATTATAGATATCGACTTAGATATCATTTAAATAAGATCAGAAAATAAATCTAAAGTGACCGAATTCAAATTTGAGGAAGGGAGACATGCTAAGGAATCATTATATACTATATAAGAAAAATTTATTTGGTGCGACTATTTTCGTCTACAAGTAGGCATCTTCAGCCATCTAATAAAGTCGTATTGAATATGTTTTCTGTAAATTACAGTATTATTTAAATTTTACACGAAGTACAGAATGATTTGGGTTGTCGGGGAAAACTCCTCAGCTGATGGAAAGTCTTCCAGCCAATAAATCAATGATTAATTCTTATGCCTATAGGAAATTACTTAACCATCCTTTGTTTGCACTTCTTAATATAGCAATCTCGGCTAAGTATCTCAAGTTAAATTTAACTATCGGGCATAAAATCGATTACATTGTATTTTGCTAAGATCAAAAATTATTACAAGGATAATGAAAGTCAAAGTGTCTCGTGAAACGATTATTTTAATTAACCTGAAAGACTGAATAAGTTTTCTTGGCTTTGCTTTGTAACATGCTCTGCAATTTGTATTCTTCTGTAAGCCACTCTATGGAGACAGATAAGTTTTCAACATCTTCCGGTGTGACAAGTTGGCAAAGAATCCAGGAAAATCCTCCCAAGAAACGTAACACGGGTTAAAAGTCGAAGAAGTGGAAATAACAACATAGCACTCTGTACTAACATAACCGCTCCCACGCATAAAGGCATTGGAAAAGACATTCATCTTGCCTTGTCTTGTTTGCACGTCTTCATTTCAATGGAGAGTAAGCTGAATTATACGATCCAAGTTCAAAAATACCACTCAGGGCATCTGTTTCTTATACATAGGATTAGCATGTTAATTTTAATACAATTTCTGATTGGTCTATGAAGTATTGCCTAGTGTCTTCCACATTAGCTTTTATCCTATGTTAATACTTTTATGTTTACTTTTAAGATTTATGCCAAGGAGATTTCGTTGGATTGTAGAAATCGTTTATTTAGAATACCTTCCTTCATTTTCTTAGTTACCTATGACTTGGAAGTCTTTGTAACCCTTTATGACTGTCTTTCTTTATATTTAGAACAAATATGCACGTTATTCAACTACTTACCTCCCGTGAGCCACTTAATCTCGAAGTGGATAAGATAGACATACACAAAGTTATTAATTTCAAACATGCTTAGATTACTTCCCCTTTACAATTAGATTAGGGACTCAATATAAATAGTGCTACACAGATTGAGCAATTACTCATTATAATATTCCTTAAACATGTCCTCTAATGGATGATTTAGGTTTCGTTAAAGATAAAGATCGTTTTCAACATCCTGCATATTTGCTACCGGACTGGTTATAGTGCCAATGACTTACGCGCGAACAAAAGGCTATTATACAATCTTACCAATATATTTTAATGCGATAATTATAAGGATTTACTAAAATTATTACTATACCTTATCAATGTACCCATATCAAGGGCTAGTAGGGATTATAATGAAAGGTAATTAATTTGTAAGGTGAGGTAAAGAGTTCATGATACCAGATCAAAGGTCGTTAATACTAGTCTTTATTTAACTGGATAAATGCGAAAGATAATTTTAAAATGTTCCTATCGAGCCTATGACAATTTCCATCTCGATAAGCAGTAACATTCAGTAAGGATCTGAATAGTCTTACCTAATATACAAATCTACAGCGTTGTGTATTATTTAGACGCGAAAGAAATTTGATTGTCTAATTCATTCCTTTAGAGTAATGTTGGATGTGGATAATTCTATGCACCTTTTACTTCGTATTTTGTCACACAAACACATACTGTTACATATTTCTTATACAATTCTTATAATTTGTTCTTATCCCTTCTTAGAGAGATATCATTCCTACATTTCCGATATCCCGTCCATTGCTAAGATGTATCCTGCAATGAAGACCTTTCTTGCACCCAACACGTTCTTTCCGCTCTCTTTAGCATCACTTGAGTTCATTCTTCCTGTCGCCTCTTCCAGGAATTCTCCTAAAGCCAATTATCTCTTTTCCTATTATTTTCTTTGCATTTCCTCCGCGTATTCTTTTGTCGTACCCGTATTTTTTACTCTTAGATTCTCGAATCCTAATGCTATCAAATCGATCTTTATTCTCAACGCACTCTTTTCGGAAAGGTTTAGAGAGAGGGAAAAGAAAGAAAGGCATCCCTCCGGCTGATATCGCTTCGAGGATGATTTTTCCTTCCTGGAAATGATAAAAACGGTGGGCTTTTTACGGTCGGCCAATCTACTCTTTTCTTTTCAGCGCATGCAAATTCGCTATATATACTAATGCGTGAGAGATGAACGGCTCGATATGGAGTGAGACTGCGTCTATTAAGCGCGCTGTCACCTTTAAAGGGAAACATTTTCATTTCGGTTTTCTCACCTCACTTGACCAAAGGCTATCTTCATTTTAAGAGGAAATTGAGAAATAGCTCGTATCCATGATGAATAATTACGTTGATGCGTAGGCTGTCAACGGTGAAAGTTTTATATGTTGTAAATGCGAGTTAGAAAAGAATGATAAATAATTATCTAAGTAAATTTACCCTAGAAATGTTACTTGTGAATCATACCCATGCTCATTCCCAATGATACAGAAAATATGTTTGTTGATTTCAAAGAAAATTACATATTGGAAATGATTTCTAATCATTATAATATATATGGTTATCTAAGAAAACGAAGTCTCTTCAATATTCTACGCTTCTCCTGAAGAGTTTACACACGATTACATTTTATTGAACACTATATATGTTTTCAAATTCTCGAAGTTAGTTAGGTTAGAAATTTCATGAACCTCTACGGAACATATAACTTTACGTAAAATTTCAATTTGATTTTTTAAGGTTCTTATATTCAGAGAAAAAAAGAAAGCTTGATTTTTCACCTTAGACATTGAAATAACTTGTAAGAATATTATTTTATTTGGTGGAATCAGGTAAATCCAATGCATACATTCATTTCAATAATCTGTAACGAACACAAACAGAGATGACCTTTAAAATGATTCCGGTTGTTAGTATCAGGATCAGTCTGTTTAATAATCATTACCTTTCGGTATGCAGATGTAAATGAGGAAAGAAATAAATGGAAATTTGGTATTGATTACTTGGGCCATAGCTCCTCTATTAAAAAAATTATTTCTACACATTAATTTATGTCTTAGTCTTTAATATATAAAGCACAACGTGAATATAGCCATATCTAAATGTATTGACATGTTTATTATATTGCGTAGTTAATAATTAAACCTTCTATGTCAAACCAATTGTTTACGGAATTCACGGTAAAAGAATGGTGAGTACATGTTTACAGGACAAATTTATGAAAGTAGATAGTAAATAACAATGGTGGAGGTGAATGGATTGACGTACCTTAAAGGGCTGAGCACAATTCTGCTAATCGGATCGAATTCTTGAGGAGCAGAGGCGAGGTTACAAACGAAACGCAGTCGGCATTCGAATCCCTTCACCTGCAAAACAATACAAAAGGATTTTTAAACTAGGTCACTGTATCGATCCAACTGGAAGATAATCTTTGTTTCGAATCTATCGCAAAAAATATCCAGTATAATTATGTACATTTTAATGCCGCCTCGTTGGAATAGCGTATTTGAATCTTGCAATGGAATTCAGCCTGAATTAAGTACATAAGAGGGAGTAATTTTATGTTTCTTTTGGGAAAAATGTGAGAAAATATCTAGTCAATGATAATCACTCTGTATATACAAGTGTTTGAATTTATAATTTCATGCTTATCATATAAGATTCAAAATAGAATTCATTACCATTTCATTCATGTCTTTTCATGCTTATGATTTTTATCATTTATCAGTGTTACTTCGAACTCTAAAGAAGGCATTCCGTTGCTGATATATGTGTGATCATCTTCCAGCAAAGACCAGGTAGACACTGCTTGCTCTCTATTCAGCTCTATTCATCAATGACTAAATAATCAATGCCGAAATAAACCATTCTGAAATAATGATCACTAAGATAAAGAGCTTCTTAACTTAAATAGCCAGTTGTCATTTTTGCCTTTCCTTCATAAGATGAGGGTTTTGAGCTTAAATATTTAAAGAATATCAATCATACCCATGGAACTAATTTAAATTGTAACCGCAATATATAGATTAATTTTCCTCATAATTTTCAACATTTATCCACTATTCGTTTTATTCACCTTACAAATCATTAGGGAGTTCATGTGTAGCGAGCTGATTCATATGGGAATATATACGAAGATCGAATCAAGTCATAATCATAACTCGTTGATCATTGATAATACTGTCTACCTGAGTCCTCTTTACGCTAAGGAGTAATCATTCTCGAGGAGCGATGGGATAGAAAATTTTTCAATCAATCTTGGCCGAGTCCAGGAGGTGGGGATAATTATCTCTCATAAAACCGTATTACCCCACGTTAAACTGTTGTAATAAATGTGTCGCAGATTATTTGATGGCTATCGAATGACTCTGAAATTCTTAAACACCAATGAATCTCAGATTTATCCCGAGACTCGTCAGGCCTTCGGACGTGCTTCTCGGAAGGTTGTCTCATATTTAGCGCGCATCAAATCTACTCTCTATTCATCCAAACAGTGGAGTTGAGGAGGCATGCCACTCGGCATTATTTCACCATCGATTTCCCCCTCTTAAGATGAATTATGACCACCGATCGCATCCTCGTTCCCCATCGATCCAAGCGGCCGGAGAGTCATTTTCAATCCAGCGTTATCAATCACCGCGGAACTTGTCGGAAACATGCTCTCGTAATACGCGGTTGCTCTCCCCCTTTCTCAAACTATTGAATAGATGAGTGGCGATTCGGAAAGAGACAATGATTGCAGTGATTCAATAGCGGCGGAGCAAATGAGGGACCTCTTTACAACCCCCGCTTCTCCTCAATAACATCTCGACCGGTGCCCTCGGGTGTCTGGTCGCGCGCTCTGTGGAGACCCTGAAGGAACGGAGAATGAAAAACGAGGTGAAAAAACAAGCGAGATTTTTCGCCACGGTTTCATAATGGATGCGAGATCATATAGGACTCTGCCAAGGAGACAAATCGTCTGAAAATGGGGAGGCAGCTGAAGGTGACTTGCCGGGATTCCTGGCATTGCTCCGGGATGGAGGTCCGTCGCTGCAAAAAAATTAAATTATACACGAGTGTTCCAATCCGTCTCCTTTTATGAATCTTAATTTCCGCGGCGGTGGAGAAAGAAGGGAGGCGAAAGTTTCTTGGGGATAAATGACGGGCATAAATCTCTTTGGGAGAGGTGGACTAGAGCGCGTCTCGCGATGAAGTGTAAGTCGAAATCTATTTGGTTTCTCCGCTTTCCCCTGGGTGGTCGTCTTCCCGTATTACGTGGTTCGCGGAGAGGTAATTGATTTTTTTGTGCGAACTCTTCATATCTATTCCCGCATGTCGATGGAAACTATAATTAGCGCTCTAGGAAAGTGGAAAAGTTTTTAAATGAATCTCGGGGAATTGAAGGTGGGAGGTGGAGGATGATGGATGCACCATTTCAGCCGTAATTATTCTTAAGTAAAATGGATGAATGACCACCGTTCGAGATAGAAAAAGGACGGAAGTTTGTTTTATTGAATTTGTCCGGAAACGAAGCATATCGATGCCGGTTTAATTTGTTGAATTGTTGCAAATTTCTACCTACATCACGCGACCTTGCGCATACAAACGAACATAAAACCCTCTGAAGAATAATCTGAGGAAAAAAGTTTGCAAAAAGAAAATTCTTTACATGACCATCTGTGAAATGTCGGAAGCAATGTTTTAAATTCGATAATTTATTCAAAGAGACCCGTAGTTTATCTTACATTATTTTTTCTTGATAGCGGCGAAGCAAAGAAATTATTCCCTGGATCTTTCATTTCATTTCCGAAATAGATTGAAAGTGCAATTATCGATGCTTAAATCCTCTTAACTAAGAAAGTAGAACGAATTTTTATGGAGCTTCCTTTTTATTACCCCGCCAATTAAACTTCGTAGTAATTAATACGAGTTGCCTTTACCTGCTCAGCTAAGCTCGATGGTCTTACTGCAAATGATGGCGACCGTTCAAATCACCATAATCTTTAAGTTCTAAAGGAAACTTTTCTTTATAAGATAAGACAAAGAACAAGGGAAAATCTAACTTAAAGGCAGCGGAGAACGGCTTTAATCCACTGGATGTAATTAAGTTGTCCCAAAGGCGAAACAATAAGGATTTATTTAAGCTAATGAGACCTTCTCTTTCGCAGCCTGCTAATTGTAAGCGGCTAATTGAATCGTGGAACAATTGTTCAATCATTCACGCAATTCGTGTTTCTTGTCACAAATCGCTTTGTAGTGACGTATTTTGTGACGTTTGTACGGCAATTGTTAGCTTTGATCGGTTGTTTGTTTTAAAAATGTCTCGCCGAAGGTCTGTAAATGCGAGCCAAGAATACCTTCCATTTACCCGATACAATCTGATGAAGAAATTAAGTCCAACGTCATCAGTTGGAAGTAAAGCTTAGCCGACAGAGAGATAACGGATATTCATTCATAGTTAATCAGAATAATTGGTAATTTTTGGGATGAAGTATTTCTTAACGCTATAATTCTTAAACGATACCAAAAGAACCCTGTGTCATCCTATTTTCTTAATCTCAAACTACATACATCAAAAGAACTCTGTGCTATCGTCTCTCTCTTAATATCACCGTTCACTTTATGCTCTCGAAATTCAATGAATAAAAAACTCCTCACTGAGGCTTAGCCATGTGATGGATTTCTGTAGCATATCGTGACTCAAATTGTGGTAAGATCTCCACGTCTCTCCACCGAAGTATACGATTGGCCTTTCTCTTTGTTTGGGTGTCTTCTAAAGGACATTTTTGTCACTTGGATTATCCGGTTTATATTCATCACCTTTCAGTAACATCAAATCTTCATCGTTTCGTATCGGTAGTATAGAACTCATGGACACACGTTTCATAGCTATACAAGAGAAAGCTCCATATACAGGTTTTCATCAGTTTTAATACAAGCTTTTACTACTTTCTATCAACAACTGTGAAGGAACAAGAAATTAGACAATGACGAAATATGCAAACATATAGATTTAGAGTGCTCGCGCTTAAATGATGCGCTCAAATGCATAAGAATTAAATGCGAAAAGACGTATCCTTATGTCGCTAGAACTTTGGAAACTTAGAAATGCTATTGCTCTGCCAAGAGTAGTTCTTACAAGGAGTACACCTTCATGATACAATGCTGCAAGTATGAGTTAGAGCGGCGGTCCATCAAATACTGACAAACGTTTCTCAAAAATAAAATCGAATTTTCGTGTCCTCGATTCCTCAATTAAAGACATTTGCTTCAAAACTTCGATTTTCATTAGTACAAGCGATCCCGCTCATAATATACGATTTTTATTGAGAATCATCGCAGATTAATTTTCCGATGGAACGAGTATAATCGCGAAGATCACTGGTAAACAATCTCAATATTGCTAGTAAGCATTTTTACGGCGACAGATTCGACCAAAAAGATTTACCGTCGGCCACTAGAATCACTCCGCGTATGCCGAAGATCCAATTTTCGAGGAACGTAATGACTTTGGTTGTCTTAAAAAGCGGCGCTAACCAAAGGGGAAAGCGATCCTTTTTGTTTCCCGGCAATAAAAATGTTCTATTCATAAAATGACCGGAGAGAGTACGGGGGCTACAGAGATCAGCCTCGGGGGGAACATGTAAAATTAGGATTCGGAAGATCGTAAATTAAGTTTTATAACACTGTGCGAGAACGCTGGAGGATGCGAACTCCTCATATTTATATATATCCACAACTTCGGCATCTTGTGTCTCCACGTGCAATCCGTTCTCATTGTGGAGGGTGGTCTCTTTTATTCGAAGCTGTTACTTAAAGTTTCACGCAGGGCAACTACAGCGCGGTTTTTATTAATGATCGCAAAATAGTTTGTTTTATATTTCACGGTATGGAACTGATCATAAAGAATTTATGTACACTCCTGAATTCAACTTGAGGAAATATGATCACTGCGAAAGAAACTCCATCTTTTTACTCTTGCCGCTTACAATATCGTGGGAATGAAACCAGAGGTGCCGAGGAGCTCAATTGTATTAGCCACTCATTTGCAAAAACAATTTACCTTTTCACATCTCTTCCTTTTCTGCCGTGATAATATACATTGTAGCAACAGGAGTTCACGGTTTGTTACAAAACGATTCACGTTTGCGTTCATCGCGTTGATAATCGATGCAAATTTATTTTCCCGCGATCAATGATCAATGAGAAATTTCTAGCGGAAAAGCAATTCGGTAGCAGTTAATAATTAAAGTAGTAACTGTAGTAATTAAAAGATTGGTTACCGATGCTGAATCGCCGTGCTTTGATTCGTTCAATAGCCGACTCCAAGAGAAAAAAATTCAATTCACCTTTAATCAATTTGCCTCAAAATATCTCGGTTTTTTTCAGTAGGACGTCCGTGACGTTAACCGATGCGGCATTTGTTGCCTCTGAGAAAATTCAATTTTGCGTGAATCGCAACACTTCATATAAATAGCTGAGAGTTTATTTATACCATTCGCTTGCGTCTGCATCGGTTTTCTTCTTTTGCTCCGTTGAGAACTATCAGTACAAGAAAAAATTGGATGCTGGATGAGGAATGACGCTCTAATTCGTTTCGTTTTATGTGCATAAACTGTCGTGCATGCGAAGTGCTGAGCTGTTTCGTGCAGCCCACCCTGATACTCTGATAATTGCAAAAATTCTTTGTTTAGGTATCTCTTTTATATCATATAAACACAATAGGCGTATATGTACAACTGCTTTGACTTTATTTTTGTTGTTTGAATAATTTTTTTGGTATCCAACCACTGTGGGTCAGACGCAAAATCTTTGACATATCCTTTGTACACAAGGTTTTCAAAGGTGATATCGATAGTTGTTCCTTAACTGGACTCTTTGGCATAGCTGTACCATGCCGCAGAACCCACAATGGATCTCTACTGACGGTGCTGCTCTCCAAGAAAAACGCTCACAAGATTTCTCCCATTCCCAAAATAATCAGAACAGTAAACGAACTGTCCAATTCTATTGATTTTTTCTGTGAATTGCTATACTCCTTAAGGAGAACGGCATGCTCTATTTTGGTGTACAATTCTAACTTTATGTATTATCTCATTGTTTTATTTGATTTTTAATTATTATATTATGTATTGTGCCGTCAATTTATTATCACACATTTAATTGGGGTTACCTGTATGTGTTCAATAAATTATTATTATAATTATTATTATTAAACGGCTAGCAGTAGTAAAATTTACTCAGCTATCTTTGTTAAGACCAACTAAAACCATGGCTCCAAGCCCAGCTAAATGAAGGGAAAAGAAAGATATACTAAACCATTTTGCGAACGACGGATTCACACATTCTGAGTTATTTCCTCTACGGTCCAAGTAATTTCCATTTTATATTGGCACCAGCATACGTCATTCCTATTCTAAGAAATGGTTCGCAACTTAGTTTTAGAACATAACTAGTTCCAGCTCCATTGGGTATCACATTCTTTCGTTTTATGCTCCCCAGGATTCTCTCCATTTGAATGGAAATCCAGCGGCGATACATTTTATATCGCTACCACTTTATTGCCACCTCTACGTCATTTGGCAGAGTCAAAGTCTGCAGCTGGTAACATTATTTATTTTACGTGGTTAGAATTCGCTAGAATAGAAGATTATGGAGTTGTGGCTGCCCAACCTCACAAGATACCTTCATATTGAAAGAATGAAGGGAAGCAGTTTACTCACGTATGTATTCTTACGTTTGCATTGTTTTAGAAAATGTTTGAATTATTACTCAATTACCCTTGTTCTGAAGATGATGAGTGTGTACGAGCTAGTATTAGACATGTTCTTTTACTCAGCTGAGTTACACGTTCTATCAAATTTTATCCGACTTTGCTGTCAATCCCGACGAAATGTGTGTCATTTTAAATTATGGCAATATAATTATTAAAATCATGATCATTTATTAATCATCATTTCTTAAGAAAATTCTATCCTCGTAAAAATTTTCGTAATGTTCGTAATTTTTAAAGAATATCCACTGGTACAAAAATGTGTAAATATTCTTCATATTCGTAGTTTTTTTATGAATACATAATTTCATAATGATCACAATTTCAGCTGTTAGAGTAATAGATTTATCGAGATGTTACATATCGGAAAGTGTACTGAAAAATTTCGTACCGTAATAAATCATATATTATATTTCCATTTCATCGAAACGGGGAATAAAGATGTATCACTTAGTACGGTTTGTATTTTGCCCCTGTGGTGATAGGCAACCCAACTTACAAGTCACCCACTCATAAAAGCACCTCCAGCAGAATATCTCCATTCATTTTGAAAGTGTAACTTAAGTTATGATATTTTAATTTTAATAATTAATTTAAATGACTTTAACTTGAGTACTAAGCTATTTTAATTATCCATTTCTAAGAAATTTTATAATAGAAAATTCTCAGGATGAATGAATACTTGCTAACTCAAGTATTCATTCTCAGAGGTATTTTTCCTACTCTGGAAATATCTAAAGGCGTTTCGATCTTCAAATAGATTATATCTCTGCATTGAGATAGATGATTCAACAGAGTTGTAACTATAAAAATTGAATATCTCCAGAATACAAGTCCACAAAACAAGTTTTATATTTGGGTTCATAAAAGGTCGATCCTCAATCAAACATACACAAATATCGTCAAATCCTAATATTCAGTCGCCTACATGAGTATCAAAACAACATTAGATACCACTTTTATGGCCATGAATAATATCGTGCTGAGTACTTGAAAGATGTGAGGGCAACTCTTGTCGATGCAACAATGATCCCCAACGGATAACTGCTGAGTTTGTATTCTCTGAATTTAAACCAATTATACGGTGCTCAGCCATTAGTTGAGTATATGAGCGCGACAAGTTGTGCAACCAAGTTTGACAGTGTTCTGGAGGTTATCCAAAGAACTTTCCTAGCCGTTAGTGCAGATACGTGTCAAGTCCTATGTATTTATTCGAAATGTTTGCGTCGCGCTACGCAAACCTGATTCGTAATTGGACAGAAATTAAAGTTAACAAGTTATGAAGCAAGCTTCCAGGTGAGAAGATAGTTATTGCCCGACAAGTGGACAATAAAAGAAAACTATTATTAAACATCCACATAAGACGGTCTAAATGATGAACTCAGCATTTTCCAGTAGAACGGGTTGATTTAAGACAACGGGTTAAATATTAAATAATTAAACTTCTCCTTTTAAATAGTGCAACTATCACTAGAATTCAACCTCAATATTTGGACAAGATATATTCGAATAAACACTGAGCAGCTAAATTTTACCGTTTTTACCTGTAAGTCTTTGGTTAAAGGAATCAAGTCATTACAGTAACGTCTTCGTGTAATCTCACCTAGTTCCCATCATGTATCAGATACAACTTTGATTCATTTCATGAGAATTAATATTGGCAAAACGGACTCTTTGGTCTATTCGCATTCGTGGATTAGCTTTACGCAAAATATGAATATCAACAAAAACATGAAAGACAGAAGAAATGTACATTGCATTAATGTATTAATATTATTTTTATTTATCATTATATGCTCAATATTTAGTAGCATTGAAACATTTGTTGCATATTCACTAATTACTACTTTTACATATTGAAAATATAAAATATGAGAAAAGATTTTTGGCTTTAAATCAGTCGATCTACTAGTCGTTTCGATAATAGTTGGCGATCATAGATTTTGAAGACATTCAGCTTAGTGTAAAATTGGTTTCTGATAATACCGTACACCTTACAGCACCCACCATTCTCCCATAAGGAATATACAGTGCCATAAGATTTACGTGGTCTCTTAATGGAGTTGGACGAAGTATAATGAGGTTTGATGGTCGCGACGCTTTGGAACCATGAAATGTTTGAATTTTTTCATTCTTACTTACTTTACCTAAAATAATTTACAAGAAAGTATATAATCAAGCGAAACGAAAAAATCTTCATCAAGCAATAGCTCTTGCTTGAGAGTATATACTTTTTATATATTTTAAATATTCTATTGTATATATAGTATATTATAAAGTGTACATTACGTAATATTATTTTCTATACTGCGTGATTATTATTTAATATAAATTATTATGTAGTTATCATTACCTTGAGTTACCTCAAATGACGACCGTTTCAGTGCTAAATTATCTTAAATATGGATTTTCAATGCTTATTCGTCCGCCATATCATGTGGTATCATACGATCACGCTAGATTTTGATAGAAGAACGGAAAGATAGCACGTAGTATCTTCAAGAGAAAACGCGCAGCAACATTCGAGAGCGACAACGCACAAATCAAGGGACTATCAGAGAAATGAGGCAAGATTCAGTAGGGCATATACACCCAGAACCATTAGCGGTGGTCCATCTAATTCTTTCCATCCGTGAACTTGTTGGAAGCCATTCATTCGGTCAACGAGCTCCAAATCCGAAAGAGTAGGGGAAGCTGCGCGTTTAAAATTCCGAGCAGGTTTTCGGCACCTTCCTCAGAGACACAAGAAGGCGGATAACAAAAAGACCAAGGACCAGCACCAAAATGTATCTCAACTGTCTATTCTCTACCACCTTCATCTTCTTCTCCATTCTCTGTAATTCATTCCCCCATTTTCCCTCTTCGTTCCACCCGCCACCCTTCCAATTGTTAAGTCTCTCACTTTCATCTAGAAGCTGCTGTCCCTTTCTTTAAACCCAATAAAATGTGTTTCGTTTTTATAGTTTTTTATTCCTCGCCATACGAGAGCCACTTTTATACTCCTCCATCCTCTGTTTCACTCCCGCTTTAGCTCTTTATGTTGTGATGATGGAGGGGGATTTGGTACCATAGGAAGGAATCTGTCCCATTTCGATCCTTCTCCTGTTTTAGTGCAACGGGTATAATCTCAGGAGTATGTTTTTAGTTTTTATTCGTTGGAGTCTTAACAGGCCTTCCGTAATGCAGTGATAGGGCGGCTAACGAAGATGATTCGATCCGAAATTGTATTCGTTTGCCGAAATGCAATTTATCTCAGTGTTCCAGTTCGTAAAATGCTCGTAAATACTATAGTACTATCTCACTAGTGAGTGAGACCGGGAATATAAAATAATTTTGGAGGATTCTTGATTAGACGAGTCCGAAATAGGTCGAAAATATCTTCGTTATCCGAAAGGGTCGTTGTCAGAATTATATGAAAGCTGAAGTGTCACTTTGCATTCGAAATTCCTTTCTGTAATCGAAACCTTTGTTATATTAAGCGATTTCCTTATAGCTATATAAAAATCAACCAGGAATTTTAGAATCTAAAGGTAAGCCTTTCTATTAACAGTAAATGACATAAACCTACCACGCTGAAATTTAACTAATGTATCAAGAACCTTTTAAAAAGTAAGGAATAAAACTATGAGTGTAAAAACATTTAATGAAATTTGTTCTGAATCAATGAAACTTCAAATGCAATTCGGTTGTAAAGTATAGAAAGCAATCAGATATAAATCGTAATTATATGTAATTGTATATTTACCTAAAATTATTAAATTGTCTAATGTTTAATGCGTTAAAGTAATTGTATTATTTAAATATAAGAGATATGTCAATATAAATACTTGAAAATTTCTAGAAAATAAATATTTGCCATTAGAATTTGGGTACTACTTCCTGTAGAGATTAGCAAAAGGTTAAAATTTCAATATTTTTATGGAGTAAAAAGCATAATAATCAATGATAATGCATCAGAAAAATATAATTTTCTTCGGTGCAAAATGCTAAAAACTTTATCTTGGGCATTATAATATTTCTGTAAGATAATCTACCAATGATGCTGTTAAAAGTCATCATATTTTCCGTACTTCTAAGGTAAATATTTGTAAAAATTATTTTATTCCTATAATTAGTCGATTCGCCAATGGTTACGCGCGTGGCGAATCCAACCACTCTTCATCTCGCGAATTAAATCAGAAACACAAACAAAGTTGGAGCCCAAAAATTCCCTATCATATTTTGAGCGCAAGTTACAAAAAAAATTCTTCTTATGAAGTGATGCATTCCAGGACTTAATAACAGCAATTTCAGTTCTAACATTCCAAAATGAAAATTACAGTCCTTGCTTTCTCACAAAGTGTATCGCAGGCCGGCACAGTGAGACTATTATATCGAATTTAGTCTTAAAAAGGAAAGGAGACGTACCCGACGCAAAAAAAGATTTTTTCCACCTTCTTATGGGCGTCTGAAACGGAAATGAAATATGATGAAAAATAAAAGGGTTTGCTCGCGATTTTGAAGTGTACGGAGATGTCTTTATCCTCCTCGCCAAGAAAAACTTGTCGGGCGCATCAGATTTTTTGGCCTCATCTTTCATCATCAGAGAATTTTCATAATCTTTTTTTCCTTTAGTTCCCCGTTTTAACGCGTATTTTTAAACCAGAATCATTAATTCATCCTCTGTGTTTTGGACTGGACTTGTAACTTCAGGGTAGTTAGTGAGGTTCTCTTTTTAAATCAGAAGTAAATCTAACAATAAGTCTTAAAGACGAGGCAGATTAAGCACCTCATGTTCTTTCGTTAACCTTGCAAAAGCATTCGAAAAATTGTTGGTGCGTAATTTTCGGTAGATATGATGTCGTTCATGAGTTTATAAGAGGGAAGATTTGTTCTTCAAGAAGTTCGCGGCAAACGAGATGAAAAATTGTTTTGAGTCAGTTGAGAATTTACCATAATTATTATGAATACATGCATATGATAATTCATTATAAATTATTATTTACACGTGCTATACATGTAAATTTGTAGGTATGAGGCCATATTATAGAGAACAATACATCTACGTAAGACGTTTAAATATACCTGTAAAAGGGATATTGTCATCCGCAAAAAATGTTAATTTTCATTTTATAGGCTCGGATTAACCCATTTTTTGGATTAGATATTAAATTCTGGTAACAAGACAATGCTGAGCCACAAAATTGCTTAGTTTTATTTCAGTTTGAAATTATAACTATCGCGGTTAATCTTGATTCCAGGAGGACTTGATACCCTACATGAACCTATATTCATACTCTGTAAGCAGTCATTTATCGTTTAGTTAATAATTTGGTTGGATTTAATGATGGATTATGAAAAAATATGTAAAATATAATACAAATAACAAAGAAAATCATGAAAATACGGAATTTACTTACTATATTTATATTCATAAATAATAGAGCGAAAATTATTTTTCCATCGTTATTCGATTATTGATTTATTATTATTTAATTCTTGTGATCATAAATTTGTACATACCTTGTATTCTGTGCTTGCAATTTATTCCTCGGTGCTAAAGATTGAAAGTCGTGATTCAAGAAATGTATATACGCGTCATTTCTTTATGATGCTTAGAATCAGGAGGACTCTAATGCATAATCACATATACTTTAGCATGCTATAGAGAGACGTTATAAATTCGTAGTTAAAAGAAGATGTTATATTATAGTAATTATAATATACGCCAATTTTGACCATTTTCCCGCGCAAAATCCTCAACACGAAGAAATGACCACCATCACGAAGACCTTCCTCGTTGCAGTAGCAGATACTCTTAAAATTTCAACACCGCTTCCCCGCCCGCCGAATCTCGTCATCCTACACCCTCCTCTGCCCATATCTGCACCTGTGCCTTCAGATGAGGAGGTACTCCCGCATCAAGCGGAAATTAATTTTCCATTTTCGAGTCGTGCGATTTTTTCGCCCGCTCCATCCTTTTTATTTGCCCTTCATACTCGGAGCGCTCTTTTTAGATTCCCTTTTTCTGCCGGCCTCACATCCATCACTGTCTCCCCACCCATCTGCAGCCTCCCTCCGAGGCTCGCGACTCTTAATTAACCACGGAGCAGCTTCCGCCGATGAGAAATGGACCGTGCGCACTCCCGCCGACCAATGGGAGGCTCTCTTTGCGCTGCGATCCCTCCACTCCCCATGTGTTAAAATCCCCTCTCTCCTCCCACGGCCTTTGTCTTTAACCTCTCCTTCTCGCTTTTGGATCTCCCGGTGTTTTTTTATCTTCCGCGCAGATCTATCTCACGGATACCACGCGCGTTTTCCAAGCATTTGGAAGTGCCGAAAGCGGGATAACAGCTTGGGGATTTGTGTTCTACATCGGTATTTGCTCTTTTTAATCGATGAGATTCATAAACAACCGATCTATTATATCGAATTTTATTACAAAATAATTAAACAGTTAAGCGAGTAGTTAAAAATTGTACAACAAATAAACAAGAGGTAATAAAATCAACGCTCCCGGATAGTCATGTGGCCAACATTGGTGACAGCGGTCCCGGGTTCAATTACCGGTAGAAGCTTACGTGCGAAATGATCTCAGGTGTCGAACCACCACTACTACTCCTATGAATGAAATCAACATCGTAGTATCGTAGAATAAGCTGTATGGTAGTATCAATAAATTGTAGCTGAATACGGTCGAAATGGTCATCATCGCTTGTAAACTGTTTTAGCATGTTTTGAGAGTTATTCTTGCGGTTTATTTCATTTTTAATGTCTTGATAGTGTGTTTTTTTAGTATGGGTATCAAGTTTTCATTTCCAAGTTATGCCATGGGTATATATTTTGACATCTATTAGCTATCACTTTCCATAGCTTTGTGCAGTTTCCTTATTCCCACTTTCTCTGTCGGTTTTTCTATAGTAGATACCGTTTTCTAAACTTAGGGATTTTTGCATCCGCAAAATAATTTTATATTCTATTTCGATTAGAATCAATTTTCATTTTAGTTCCCTAATTGAGTCTATTTTAAATTGACGGTGGTTTGGATAGAAAGAGGATATTTTAGGTATCAATCTCGACCAAAGAAAGGCGTTATTAACTTATTTATGCCTCATCATGTGCCATTTTTCAAACTGTCAATCGTATTTCCTATTTTCTGTCATATATTTTTCCCCCTTTCTAATTCCCATTATTACTGTTTAGCGAGCTATTTCTTAATGCATGGTCAATCGATTTTTCCTTTCATTGATTAATCCCGTACTTTCTTGTTTCATCTCTAAGTAACACAGTGTGGTGTGTTTCCTTCATGTTTGAACAAAGAGGAAAATTCCTGGTTTCCCTAGTTTTTCAGTTGCTTAGGGCCGCTCTTCCTCTGGCTTCATTAACAAATCTGAATTTGATTAAATATTTTATTCATCATTAGCAGAACAAAGGTATTTATAAGTTCACTTCATTTTAGACAATTTTCCTTAGGTAAGGTTTGGCATTTTTAATAATCGTGGCGTTTTGTTAGAAATATTAATTGAGGATTATTTACATCGAGATGTTGCTTCAACGAGTTTTTGGAGAGCGAAATATTAACTATTAATGTTGGAAATGTATTATATATTGCCTACAATATTCCCATGTATTAAAAGAGGTATCATTCCTTTCTACTTTGCCCCTTAAACCTTTTCTATTTACATGCATAAAGATCAGGATACGTAATGCTGAACTTGTCTAAAGAAGGGTTCATGAAAGTTAGATCGAACGAGTTTAGGAGAATGTAAACAGAGCCCGATAAAATCTGTGGGCCACTATAACTGGAATGCTGTTTTCAAAATAAAATTCCGCAGTTCAGAGTTGTTATTATACCCCAAAATCTTAGTGATATCATTAAATCATCTTCTCAGCCCTTTTTTATAAAGGTATGCGCTGACATTTTGAAAAGAGTTTTCTTGACATGAAAAATGTTATGCAAACATACTTTGCATTCTCGGGCATATAATTTTACCCTTAAGCTAATAAATGAGGTCCAACTTATCTTGTAGCGAATAATTATCTCGTTCGCAAACAAAAAGTGCGAGATCTGCTGAGAAGGAACATTGATCTAATGATCTTACTAAGATATCTTTTCTAAGAGCTAAAACATGGTTCCATATTTAGGTAAGAATCCTCTGAATTTGAAAGAGCTCTCTGACTTTATCTTCGAAGTATGTCATGGCAGTTTTTGCTAATTCTTTCCGTATAGGTTTATTATATTCACAAATGATGGGGTGGAATGAAACTTTACACATTAAGTTATGCGATTTTAGTTAGTGTTTATTTGTAGAATATTTACCCGGAAAGTGGGAAACCTGGGTTCGAGTCCCAGTCAAGTCACAACTTTTCACTTCTCGTCGAGTTTATAATATTATTTCTAACAAGAGCATTTAATAATAGTCATTAATTATATGAATACAAATATGCATGTAGTGCTGGTGATAGAGTAGCATCCTCCAGAAGACATTCGTCTTATTCGATTTCAGACGGAATGGCCACGTCTATTATTACTTTTTATTTATAATATCGAACATATATAATAATTATAGTAAATAATTCTCTATATTTAAAATTTCAGAAAAATGATGATGAGTTTATGTTTTGCAATTCTAAACGAAAAACGTAAAAACAATTTTAATATATTTCTAAGAGTTTACGATTTTAGTTAGTACAGAACATTTAGGAGAAAAAACTAAATGATTGTTGTTAAGAGAAGATTCATATATAAAGTGATTAATAAATAATTCTCTATATTTAAAATTTTTTAAATAATGACTTGTTTATGTTTAGCAACTCTAAAAAAACCTTAAAACAATTTTTATATATTACTAAGAATTTACGATTTTAATTAGTAAGGAACATTTTAGAAGAAAAGTTTTAATGATTGTTGTTAAGAGAAGATTCATATATGCAGTGAATCCCTTAAGTATCACATAAAAACCACGGAAGCAACACAGGTTAATTTTTACGGAAATGAATTCATATTTACATAACATAAACAGTTTAAGCGATTACGAGGTTGATTACTTGTCATTACCATCGCTAGGCCACCATGGGAGAAGTATTAAAACGTTTAATTAAACGTTTTTGCTTGCCAGTTTTTCTGCCTCCCTGCGTTTATACCGCTTATCTATTCTCAAATTCCCCGGTATAATTAAATAAGTAAAGAAATACCTCTCCCAGAAGATGTTGGATGACATAATCTATTTTACCCTCAGCGCTGCCGGGAATTTGAATATTCTTTTACGCTCAAACCTTCGGCTGTGCGAAATCGCATCGACGTATTTCCCGCAGCGTCATCTACGCGGGATCCTGTGTTTATTCGCGACACCTTTCGTATTACAACGCGAATCTCAAGTTTGTTTAGGTAAATTATAAAATAACACGGTCGCTGGCCGACCTGCTTCCTTCCACTTCCGATCTAAACGCGAAAATCTATTCCACTTTTGGGATCAAATGTGAAAATTCGTTCACGCCTTGGTGTAAAGGGAAGGTTGGTGCGTATTCTGGTCCTACGCCTCCTTAAGAATACGCCAGAGAAAAAAAAGGAGTCTAAGATTCTTCCTAAGGACGGAGGGAGCGCGTGTGACCTTCTCTGAGGAGGACCAAAAAAGCTAAACGTCCGAGTTTAATTATAGAGGTTTTCTCTCATGAGTTATGAGATTAGTAATGGCCGTAATGGGAGCCATTTTGTGGAAATAAACGCAAAATTTCGACGACGATGACAACGTTTTCTCATAAGACGTACGACTGTTTTAACTCCTCTCTGACGAGCTATAAACAAAAGTTACCATGCTGACAGTATTTCTCTCAAAATTAGTTTAAGTACCAGGAGTTGCCCCGGTGTGCGACGAAAATTATTTTCTTGACTGAAATTTGATGCCAAATATATTACACTTATGTAACGCGGCTATCATCAGAGGATTTAGCGTGTGACGTTTGAAATATCACATTATATGTGTACCTTATATCTTCAAGATATATTTAATCATATATTTGTCTAGAATCTAAGTTAGGGGATACGGAGATATACGAAGAGTTACAGCGAGATCCTCCTTAATCAATATTGTCTCAGAGCAGAACGTTAGATTAAGAGTTCGCTTAGCAGTTTTTCCTTTTGTTTCAACCTCAGTTTGTAAACATATCGAATGAATCTGAAAGAGAGTTCTGTGGTTTGTGGGACATTGAGCCCAGTCTGGAGAAATCGCGCTCTCTAAGCTGTTCCTAAAAAATTAATTTGTTCTCCCTAATCGTCTCTTTGGTAAAAAAAAAGGTTTGATTGAGTGATATTTACTTAATTTTAAGTAAAGAAAGGAGATTAGAAGGAGGCCATTCTTCACAAATATAAGGAAAAGGCAACCAGAAGTACACAACCCCATGTTAACTTTCTCTCACAATACTGTTTGTGATTGATCCCTTTAATAACGTCTTAACCAGGTCTCATTATATATTTTGATTAAATTTTGTAATTCTACGATAACTTTACTTCGTGGTGTGTAACTAATGTTTTCACTCTGCAGACTTTTGGTTTTTTTCATTTAGAATAGTGAAAGGAGAAGCAGCTTCACGTATTCAGTGTATCAAAGGAAGGAGATGCACGGTAGGATCCTAGCCATACGTTCTAATTTCTAAGTCGAGCTCGAAAGAACAACCAGTACACCTGTTTCCATGGTAGATTTCAAGTTTTTAAAAAATATACCCGTAAGGTATATTTGATCGTTTAACACCTAAGGTCTATTTGGGAGATTTTCGTTGCCTTTGGTGTAAAATTTAACACGTCTCTTCCAATCATATTTTATCTTTTAATATCTATTTCCTAAAATTCTGTTTTCCTAAAATTTTGAAAGTAAACCATATCAAGGGCGTAGTTTTATAATAGATTTGTATTTTTGGGCGTAAATTTTTGCGTACGAATTCGGAATTTTTTCTATCACCTCTTATAGATATTTTATCTGATTTCTAGATCTTCTATACTAATTTTAAGAGTTTATAATGTAATAGAGATGTGAATTATTTATCCACATTTATTAAGGAATAGACATGCCAATTCTAATAGTAGACGTGAATTGTAAAAAATATCGCGAATGAAATTACTTATATTTAATGAACGAATCTATTAATGTTTTTTAGAACATAAAAAGAAAATCCAAAGCGAGGGTAAATCCATGCTGAAATATAAGCCTGTTCATTTTTGAGAAACTACGCAATAAGGTTCTATTGATCTTTCTTGTTCACATTACAGGGAGCTGTGGAGAAATATTGAGAGTGGGTTCTATGAATTAATATAAAAATGTATTTCTTTATACGACTCATTAGAAAAATTATATCTTCCATTATAAAAATATTCATGAACTACTTATAGGAAAATTTCTTTTTCTATCTATATAAATATTAGAAACAAAAGAGTTATTGTGTCTTTTGACGATTCCCTTATTATCTTCGATAGTCACAGTCCGGTATTCAGATTAACTAAGATTTCGCATTTGGAAGAGGTACGAAGCGTCGTGAACGGGGGTTTTTCTTTTTGTATATAAGAATTGTAAAAATGTCAGTTTATCTCTATTAACGTCTTTATATTGTTAGACGAACTTCAGAACATGTAGGAGAACTACGAAATTCGGTAATCTCCTTCTTAGATCTCTATCTTCATTATGAAGGGGAACACCGAATTCAAATCACTTCAACATAATAAATATTTAACTATCTTACGTACGTTCGTTTATAATATAATGATTGACGATATTCACATAATAAGGGGTTAAGTTTAAAAGTGCGGTTTCTATTATAATCATTGAAAATCCAAGGAAAAACATTGAGGAGCCCCTCATAGCGTTTCCAGAAAATTAACCCCTTGGATGAAGTCATCAAATTAAATCCCTCTTCCGCCTTCGCAGAACGAATGCGTTCCAATGAACTTAAATCACAATTATCGGCGCTCATCTCGGATTTATTCCCTGGATTCCATAACTTACCGAAGGAAGCCTAAAAATGCGAAATTCTTCTTCCGCCTACGTTTCGCTCTTCCTCCTCGATAGCGCTATGAATATACGGATTCTTGGGCAGCGAAACCTCTCACCTCCGCCGTAAATTCAAGCGGCAAACGCAAGCGCCATTTATTTGTCACTAGAGACGTGCAATGGGAGGATAGAATCTCGGTAGGAAGGAGCACTCTCTCCGCCCCATCCCTCTCATTAGCAAAATCGCGCTTTGCCCATGGAAAAGGAAGCTCTCGAACCCCAAGAGGCTAAGGTAACGAAGGCATAAATTCGCCTAACGCTAACGTTATTTTTAGAAACGTCCCGTGTTCATCAAGATGAGGGTCTTTTTATCGATCCCCACTCTTCCTCTTTCAATTTCCACTTCTTTCTCGAACTCCCCAAGATTCCACCTTCGCAGCTGCCAAGAATTCTAATTACCATCTCATCCTTGTCAGGCAGCATTTCATCCTCTCAGACTCTATCGCTGTCTCTGTCAGCCACCTTCTGAAAAAGGCACGTCTCAAATGCCTGCATGAATTCCGCGGCGACCGAACTCGGAATGAATTGCGGGCGATGGTAATTAAAAGGAAAAATTAATCCTTTTAGTTTCAATGAGACAAAGGGGATTTTCGCTTGAATTAACAGCTCTATCTGCGTATGAAGGTTAATTAATTGCAGCTATAAATATGTCGGATTCTTCCTCTCAGCCTTTTCGGTGAAATAACGAGAGGTTTTAATTGCATCGTCTCCTGCAGGTGATGATCGCTTGTTTTTCTCGTGGCTGCTTGTCCGGGAGAATTTCCCATATTTTGTGCGTTTCTTTTAGATAGCTTCATAACTTACGTAACCGTTTCCAGAGGTGTGGCTAGGTGCCGGATACCGTTTGGTATACATTACTGTTATTATTTTTTTTCACCATTTCTCAAAAATAGTAAAAGTCTGTTAGGGTTAGTCCTTAAATGTATAAGGATTCAGCATATTTATTTTTGTATACATAAATATAATATACATAATATTTATTTTGGTAAAATCTTTTTATGCACTAAATTCAAAAATTGGTGTGCGACAGTAATTTTTGAATTTAGTGCATAAAAAAAGGTAAAGTCATGTGGACCGGGCGATTCGAGAATCATGCTAGAAATGAATTAAACAGTAGAACTGCAACTGAAGCTAGCTAGGAGAACTCGTTTCTCATCAATCGGATGTTCTAGTAATTCTGCACCCACGATGCATCACCATCGAATTCCACGAAGTAAAAATTAAAGGTGAAATTAAAATAATGATATATTTATCAATGATTCATCATTTCATGTCTGATTTCCGCAAACTCCATGAATTTCATTTCACAATAATGCATTTATTCATCGTGAGATGTTTACCCTAGCCTATACCAAAACGTGAAATTCCTTTCAACATTGTTTCCTTCCACGGCGTATTCCGTTCCGCAGTCATATTTTTGTAACTGGATTAAATTAATTTTCATTCGTTATGTGGGAAAAGGTAAAAGAAATAACCGATCCCATGAGAACTGTGCCATCTGTTCATTCGTTCGTGTTTTTTCGCGGGAAGACCAGTCTCGCTCCTGCGTTATTGGTTATTTCCTTTTTCACGGTTTC
The DNA here is from genome assembly GCA_036926295.1 of Pachydiplax longipennis. Lineage (NCBI taxonomy): Eukaryota > Metazoa > Arthropoda > Insecta > Odonata > Libellulidae > Pachydiplax > Pachydiplax longipennis. The sequence goes on along the minus strand of JAVFKF010000001.1, from coordinate 15,007,390 downwards.
GATATCTAAACATCTTTCCTTACTCCGCTTTCTTTCAGAGTCACTCAAAACCTCACTATTGCACCCATTCATTTTATTTCTTATCTTTTGATGTTTTTCTTCCATTGATACTCAACCTCTTCTTGGAAAATTGTTGGGATATCCAGCTCAAGATTTCAAAGGGTATTAGTACTCTACATATGCACGACGTGCATATGTAGAGTGTATGTGTTCTTAAGGAACGTACAATGCACGTTCCTTAAGAATTTATTCTGAGTATAAATTTAATTTTCACAGCGTATTTTACTCAGTTGCATATCTATACTATTTTATTACGTACTTACATTACTATAGATTATAATTATGTACATATCTTAATGTAACATCTTCAATTTTGCATTTAAATGATAGAAAGATTCTGATAGTGTTTTTGCATTTATTCAGAATGGAAAAATAGAGACCAACTTGATATAAATTTACCTCTTCATGGCTGGAACTACGAACGAGTTTTTATACAAAACTACTTGTACATACATGCTACTCGCATGTATGTATTTCCACCTCGTAAAATTTTATGTTCGTTAATATTGGACCCGAATTCCTGAGATCCCTTGTGCTTCGAACATCAGATGAAAGAATAACGTAAGGAATAAATATATTGACCACTTCTGGAATTTTTCTCCACCTTCGGCTAATCATTAGAAATATTTCGTGGATTAAAACAGAGATATATATTTGTGAGATGAGTCTCATCTTTCAGTCCATAATTTTGGCAATTTAAATTTAGGGAATTTTGGGAATGCTTCGGAATTCAGGGAATTTATGATATTGTGGGAATAAAACCTCATTCAGAAAGAAGGAAAGATATTTCATTTTCCACACAGTTATGAGATAGAAAATCATAAATACTGCTTTCTCTCAGAAAATTATATATTAAATTACAAATTGAAATTTAAGTATGAAATTTTTACGCTGCAGTTTAAAAAAAAGGTATTAAATTTTTTGTAAAAACACCGTAATCAGTCTTCATACCATTGCGGTCATTAAAATGAGTGAGTGACTCAAAAAATGAATCCGGAACCATTTCCCCCATTTTGATGAATCTTTCAATACACATGTTCATCCAGGCAAGTTACCGCAGAATATCTTTCCTAATCCTTGTCGCATACTCACGCAACGAAATCCATGCAATACTCTTACTTCCGCTCCCACGATACCTTCATTCTCAATCCACAAATAGCTGAGTTTTCCCCATCTTCCCTCGTTCCTATGGAATCCTCCCTTTAAACTTCTTCCCTAAGAGAAGATGCCTTATCTCCCCTCTCCAGAGACACTCGAGATTTTTCCTCTCACCTCCTCCCTTATCTCAACGGTGACCGTCATCTCTCGCCCCTGCCGCCGCGACCACAAGAAAGACACGCGAGTAACGCCCTTTCGATGGAATTCTTCTCAAAACCCATAATTCCTCGCGAGGATCTCTCCGTGGTCCACGCCCCAGTCCTTCCATGGATGCGCACTCTTCCTCTCCAGGAAATGTCCACCGATCCCCCACTCCCGTATCTTATCTCCACCAACATTATTCTTCCCTTTCTCCCCTTACGTTTTCATCTCTAAACTGGAATAATCAATCTTAATCCACCGCGATGCGTTGTGCTACACGGCCGGGATGAGGGAAGGAAAGGCTCCTTTCGCTTTTTCCCTCCGCTACGAAAATGAATGCGAGTTGTTCCTTCTAAGTATGTACTTTCTCTCTTTCTTCCGCTTGGTATGCTTTTGTATGTATGGCTTTCACCGAACTCAATGGACGCTCGTAGTATCGTATCCTAAAAATAGATCCCTGTGAATACCTCTCGAAGTATATGGCTATCAGGGGATGAGTTCTTTTTGAGGAGTTTTATTTCTAAACATGCTTCCTCTGGGAGATGTCGGATGCCATTAGCTTAGGGCAGTGACTGCCAAACTATTTTATCCCACGGTTGGGAGTTTGTTTGGAGTTTATTGAATGCATGTATTTTTAAATGGTACACACTTTCTCCTTTCGTTTTTTAGGTCTTTCCTAATAATATATAAAATTTAGGTCTTTCCTAATAATAAGGGCTACGAAAGAATTTTGTCAACCAAGCGGGACAGTTTGCGCCCCTTAAATTAGACAACCAGTATTTCACATAAGCATTCAGATAAGCCTTTCGTATTTTCGTATGCGTCATCAAGCACCCAAATTTTCTGGAAAACAGCCTCAAACACGTAAATGAATGTCAGATATCCGTTAAAAATTCACATTCAAGTGATTCAAGATAATTGAGGCATATATTTTAATAATTCATTTTATTAATTTTCATAATTTTATTTCTTTTTATATTTAAAAAATTGTAATCTTTAATAATTTTCATTTTACATTTTTCTTCATTATATTTATGCGAGTTTTTTCCCCACCCATTTTGTGTGAGTATTTTCCCGCAACATCGGCTTTTTCTCCATCAGGCTTCTGTTGTGAAGGTTTATTTTCGCACGGATCAATTCTTTCCTATTTTTCTTGTTTTTTCCTCATTTTTATCTTGATATGAGAATATCGTACTATACTTCACCCAAAGTGATGAAGAGACCACATAAATCTTATGGCATCGCTTATTTCTCACGGGAGAATGGCGAGCTCCGTTCATACTGTTCTATCAGAAATCAATTTTAATCTTTGCTGAATGTCTTCAAAATCTATTATCGCTAATTTTCCTTTTCTATGAAAAATTTGCAACAGCTCACCTCCGTATCTACTTCCCCCGTAAGTAATATACGGGGCCATAAGATTTACTTCGTCTCTTCATGACTTTGGACGAAACATAGCTTAGGCGGAAGAGAGGTCTCCTCGGACTTACCTCACCTAACCAAGGGCGGAATAGTAATAATAACAAGCCCATATTTACGCTTGATATTTTTGGGTAAAAAACACACCACACAACTTCAGAATCGCATAAGGAAGATCCTTCCAGAAAAAGACCATTTTCTCTTCTTCGTCCTCTCCTCCGTGGTAATCCTCACCACCTCCTCCCTCGATGACTCGATTAATCTCAACTATCCGTCTCTCTGATTTATGCCCTGGACCTCGCATTCTTAGCGCCGTGTCGTTCCCTCGGAACACCTGGACGGTGCGCAGATTATTCGGCGGCCGAGAAAAAGACTTATCTTTATCTCTTTTTATCGCGCAGTACAATTAACCTAATTTAGAGAACGATAAAGAAAGCCGCCCTTGAAAAACTGCGAAGCATCTTCGAGGAGATGGATACGCCTAGCGGATTTATTTATGCCGGTTAATTGCAATCGCTGTACTTGAATGGAGGTGCTTACAGCCGAACTTCATGCATCATAACCAAACTCACGGACGCTCTTCGTGGTGTCCGAAGGGAGACGTGTGGGAGATTGATTCGGCTCGGGTCAAGAGGGGGATCCCCCGTCGGGCCCCTTGCAACTTGGGCGCTTTAAATAATGCGCAAAAAAACTCGGGCCGATTACATGCGTGTGAGGGCGTGTAAAGGGTTGTGTTTTTCCCACACGCGGTCATTTACATCCCCGATTCGGCGATTGCGCATTAATAACAGGAAGTGTTGCTAAGGGTGTGAAGGAAATCTCCGCGGAAATCTTTCGATTCCCGCAGAGATGGTCGAGTTGTTCCTTGCCCGATGTCTCTCTTCCGTGAAATACAAATTGAGCGACACTTTAAACCAGAGGGAATTCAACTTATATGAGCAAAAAACACTCGATTTTCATGATCTATGAATTACTTTATTATCCCTGGTCTACTTTGATTTTACCGTATTCGTATTTAATTCAATTTTATATTTTAGTGGCACAAAGCACACAATCAGGTTTCTCTGCATCACTCCGTCAGTTAGTAAAACGACTGTGGTGATGTTACCTATTCATAGAGTAGTGCAAGTTTAAGGTGAGTCTGTGTACTGAGAAATATGACCGAGTATAGCCTCAATTAGTTTCGTATCTTTCAAGAGTCTGTGTTAAACTAAAAACTTCATACATGCATTTTGTCCTTCAACATCAAGGTATCGAACCGAAATTTTTTATTCTGGTTTTCGCTCCAATTTAATGAAAAACCGTTCCATTTTGGACCCGACCGTTTCAATGTTATAAACCGAAATTTTAGAATAAAACGTAGCAGTAGCTATTTTGAAGTCGAATGGTCACGTTTTTAGTTATCTTCTCCAATTTCACTCGAATAAAATGTTTATTGTTGGAATTCAGAAACCTCAACGCCATGTTTTTGATTTCGGTTCGGGTTCAAGAATTTATATTTCTTCGGTTTCGGTTTGATTTTCACTCCAGAAAAATAACAATCCTTTTTGGTTCTGGTTTTCGGTTCGGTACCGATTATATGCCTTGTTCAACATAAAATTCTAGTTACCTGCCTGAATTTTCTGAATCCTGGCCGTCATCGGATCCCACCTATTCTTCCAAAGAAATCTATCTCTGCCTTTCACTCTTTCATGCCCTTGATTTACGGGCAAAATATATTCTTTCATCACTTTCTTTCTAAATGCGATTCACATGGTGCGACCTTAAAAGCTTTTGTTTTCACTACAGAGTAGACAACCCTAGAGTGATTTGCAAGAGAGATTCACATTTGCTTTGAACCTAAAACCGATTTCAAAAAAGTATCCCTGATGAAGGCTTAACGCGGTGTTGAGAATGATATATCGAGCCCGAGGGTTAAACTCTGGAATCTCTTGGAGGCCAAACCACCTTCTTCAGCCTTCCACTTCTCAGTCAAAGTTAAGGGTATTATTTCGCCCCGTCAAGGTGTACCACCAAAATTTCAAAATTTTCCACGCGGAAAATTAATTTATGGAAAGAATGGTAATTTATGTGCCGAGTAATTGTTTTCTTGACGTGCGTCGCTACAGGATTTCCGGTTGTCTATAACTGGTGCAACAGCCAACACAGGGCGTGCGTGATATTATACATATACTCAGTATGCCGTCCCCCAAGGGTTTAATCGTTATTTTTAAGTGTAATTTTATTCACGTGTAATTGAAATTTTGATTGAAGATCCGCGTATTAATGACATTTTCTTCCGGTGATTCCTCCTTATGTTTTGTAAATAAGGGGTTTATGAAATTCAATCCAGAGCGGATTCGCGTGGAAATAAACGTATTCAAGACAAGCGTTCGGCCGTCAGTGCGGTCACAGCACCGTGTCAGAGAGAGAAATTGAATTACGCAGTGCATATCCCCGATGATATGTGTGTGAATAAATAGACATATAGGAATTTTAATGGAATGACGGGAAAATCGTTTTACTATCCGTGTTAGGTATTAATCGACACACACCGTGAATGATTTTTAGTGCAGCGTTTTTACTGCAGATATTACGAAGGAGAGTGATGGTAATTAAAGATTGCCTTGCGGACAAATGATAAATATTTACCGATTTGAGTTGAATAAGATGTCGGAAAAAGTTTATCACTGTCATTTCCTAACGAACGAGTTTTTATTCGATATTAGACGCTTTAGTTCTATGCATGGTTTTTCATGTATTCATCATGCATCTGAAGCAAGAAATCGAGAAAAAAATTATCTGGATAAATCTCATGCGTGTAAAATAGAATATAATTATTTAAGGGGAAGCTTAAATTGATTCTTGATGTCATTAATACAAATAGCATGGTATATTTCAGTCAAAGCTACTCGAAGCCATTTCGGTATTAAAAAGGAGATGTTAAAAGACACTGGAAATCGAATAAGATGAGATTAGATAAGGTGGGAATATATGATAGTTATCACATAATTTTTCATCGCATATGTATCGTTCTCAGAATTGGAGCTATGACCAATAAGCCTTGTTACTAATATATTCTAGGATAATAGGGAAGAATGCCTAAAATTATCCTCCGAATATATCTCTTGGAAACTGTTCCTAGAAAAGACTTCCTCGTAAAATGATTCTAATCACTAATAAATCCACACCATTAGAGATAAGTCTGGCCTTTCGTCATAAATATCTTATATAGACGTATAATTCTCCGTATAGGGCCCCACAGAATGTTATCGGTATGCTAATACAGTGTAATGCGTTCTATTCGAGCCCTTCTAAGAAACCAAAAGGTGTCTGAAATAACTCTTGGAGCTCTCTTTTTCCGGGAATATGTATATTTTTCGAAGAAGAAACCTCTTGGTACTTCCTCATCCGCCAACTCACGCGTTCCAGAACTTTCTTTCTCCAAAATACACTCTCCGCAGAAATGATAAACAAGTCCATTAGAAGAGAGCGGAGAGAAAAAAAACAAAAACACGAACCGAAAACGCTCTCGCTTTTAACTGCTAATAACAATCTTTCCCCACTCTCATAAATCTAAATCATCTCTTCTCTTATTTCGCACATTCTACCTCGACGTTTGACTCCACATTTTGCTTCTCAGAGAGGTCCATGAGAAAAAAATGGCCTTCCATATACTAATTGAAGAGGTCTCTCTTTTCTCGGTTCGGAAAATCGCCCCTCCACACCTCTCTTCAACACTTCTTCCTTCCTCTAACCATTCCTCCTCTCCTCGTCTGTTCTTTACCTCTCAAACCGTCCACGCCAGCTTCTGGCATCTCCAAACTTACTCTTTTCGAATTGTCCGCCTACCTTTCCTCACCTTTTATGCCCCTTTCAGAAGTTTCGTTTATTTTAACCTACTGTTTTCATTCCCTACTCCCTAAAATATGGTTAAGTAGTAGAACCTATATTTCTATATTACTCAGTACTTGAGAGTTCCTTTTTTCTCTGCTCTAAGTTCGATGTAAATTTAACTGAGCATCCGGGACTTACTTGCATAGAAAACGTAACTAAGAATTCATAAATATTATTAACTAGGAGAAAGGCATCTCTCTTAGAAGTTATAAAACTCTGAAACTCTTAAGTCATATCAAAGATACTGAAAACAAACGACGAACGCAACAATAATGCAACTACTCAAGAAGTACTTTAGGAGCTCACCAACCACTTTTCGATAAAGTAAAGAATTTTAGAAATTACACATAATAGCTAGTTACAGTAGTGGACTTATAGACTGCTTTAGATATTAGAGTTATGGGCATTTTTCATGCCCCTCTTCCATTCCATTTTTCACCTTCTTTCATAACACTCTTACTTAAATTCATCGAACTTAAGGATGTGAGTCTATTTCATTTTTCATGCAGAAATTACACAGGTATTGCTCGAGCTCGTCTTTTTCTCACATCATCTTCAATTATATTGAGTTTCGTTCCTTTTATTCATATCATTAGGCGAAAATTATCGAGGGATTTGGGAACGAAAACAATTCGAAATTTCTCTTTATTGTCAATTAGAAATCTGGTTCCGAGATTCGAACCGCAGTTAGCAACGAATAAGAATTCGTAAATCTAGTCACCACTGCATCTTTTTC